>CM065591.1:33015483-38653713 GCA_033119425.1 Bufotes viridis
TGACTACACATTACGTGGCCCTGACTCAACTGTAGAACCTTGTTCAGACACGTGCTCACATGCGGCTTTCTCAGCCCAGTCCAGCAGCCTCGTATCTGTGACACAATACTTCCTTTTGGGGGAATGTGGCCCAGAAGACCTCCATATTCAGGCTGTGCAACCCTCGCTCCAACAGGCGTCGCTAGGTTCCCCAAACTTCAGGCTATGCAAGCCCTGTGGACCCTCAGCCCTCCTTGGCTGGGACCACACGGAGCCTCTCAGACTCCAGGTCTCTGAATCCCAGAGAATCTCTTCCTCCAGACTGACATACTGGGCGGTGCTCTATGCCAGCCAGATTACAGCAGGCCTCACCTGCGATCACCTTAGGTGAAATGGAAAACCCATGCTGGAAGGGTGTGGACTGGCAACTCCCTCTACCAAGACTAGCCACCAGTCCCGGTAAAATCCAGCCCAGAAATAATAACCAAAACTGTCTCAGCAAACTATGCTTTGATGAGACCACTGCTGCCTTCTGGATTTCAGTTGTCTGATCCAGCTGAGGTACCTGAATGGGACAAACACACCTTCTAGCACTGTTCACAACATTATCACAAAATGTAAAATTTAGGATATTTAAAGGGTAACTGTCATGTTTTCATTAAAAAAAAAATCTATTTTAGCATATGTTACTGCTGCAGCAGCATTATGCATAAGCAATCTTTAGTTTCTTCACATATTACTCTTCTCCTTGAGCTTTTCCCTTAGTTACGGCTGTTTAATCATTTACAATATGAGGACCTTCTTAAGATGGCTGCTCTGCCAGTTCTCCGAGGCCAAAACTGCTTTCCCTCACTTGCCATACACACTTGCTGTAGCCAGCAGCTCCCTGCTAGCCAATCAGATTGGACTACTGAGAGACACGCCTCCTCACTGCAGCCATGCAGTATGAAGGACCGCCCCTCTGTCTTCTTTTTATACTAAATGGAAGACAGCTCTCTGAGCTCTACAGGCAGTTTTTTCCTCTTCGTAGCTTGGTTTTTGTTCTGATATGCATTGTCAGCTGTGAGACCTTATATAGACAGGGCTATGTAGTTCCAAATCATGTCCAATCATCTGAATGTACCATAGGTGACTCCAATCAAGGTGTAGAACCCCCCCCCCCCCCCAGAGATACATTTCAAGTGTAATAGCAAAGGGTCTGAATACACCAGGCAAAATTTTACTTCTTCCTTTTTAATAAATTTGCAAAAATATGTAAAATTCTGTTTTTACTTTCTCATTATGGTGTACTGAGTGCAGAATGATGGGGGGAACTTTTTTTTTTTTATTTTTTTATTTTAGCAGAACTCCGCAACATAACAAAATGTGAAAAAAGTGAAAGGGTCTGAAGATTTGCCAAATGCATTGTATGATGTAGACCAGGCATGGCCAACCTGCAGCTCTCCAGCTGTTGTACTGTAAAACCACAACTCCCACCATGCCCTGCTGTAGGCTGCTAGCTGTAGGCAGTCTGGGCATGCTGGGAGTTGTAGTTTTGCAACAGCTGAGGAGCCTCAGGGTGGCCATCCCTGATATAGACTCATACAGATGGCAGGTTCTTCAAAAACACTCCCTGAAAGCATGCTTATTGCTTAACATTTAAGAAGCAAAACTTGGGACATTTATGTCCCGACTCTCAGTCAGCATGTGAAAAACTGCTGGACTGCCCACTTTGGGGTGGACTTACATAATCCCTGCCCTTTTAGAGCGCTAGTTCACAGAACTGTCTCAGCAAAATTGCTGGGACTGCTGGGATATTATAGGTTCCCTTAGATAGATTTTATCAAATAGAAAAAGGTTAAAAGGTTCCTCTGATACAGTGTCTGAGGGGGTCTCTCGGATTATAGGTTTCCTTAGATACATTATATGAAATAGACCCACATATACAGTCATGGCCGCATGTTTTGAGACTAACACAAATTTTGGTTCGCACAAAAGTTTCAGTGTTTTTTGATCTTTCTGCCAGATGTTTCTATGGTATATTGATCAACAAATTATAAGGATTATTAGGAGTATTTCTGTTGCAGATTGCAGCATAAAGGTTATAGCGGCATATATACATGTTTACTACATCAATACACAGGGTAGTGCACAACATTATCTGAAAGGGACAAAAATGTCCAGGCTATGGGAGGGTTTGACTAGGGTGGCCACTGGCTACACCCAAGAAAGCCGGACCTCACCGGCCACACCCCAAACGATAAACCATGCCCTGCCTCAGTAAAGCCACGCCACCGCTCAGCCACACCCTCACCTCCATGAAGCCACGCCCCCATCGCCGGCCAAAGAGGGAAGAACTTTTCGCATGGAAGGTGAGCTAGGGGCAGCCGGGGTGCTTCTCTCCCCCTTAGTCAACCACAGGGAGCCATATCTACGGCTCTAGTGACTGACTGGGGGTGAGAGAAGCCTCAGTTAGTTGCTGCAGCTCACGCTCACACAGCGCAGTGCTGCTGTCTGAGTGTGAGCTACTGAAAGGATGGACATCCCAGTGTCCGTCCAGGCACTGCGCCGGACGGAGGACAGGAAGCCAGAAACCGGACTGTCCAGCCTAAAACTGGACGTCTGGCCACCCTAGGTTTTACCCAAATCCAGAGGGATTTGGGTCAAACCTAGGGTTTGGGTAATACAAGCACCATCTATCCGGCCATAAGTAGTGGCAGCAGTAGTCGTAGTAGGCCCGCAGTTGTCCCTGCTAGCTTCAGAAAGGTGCAACAATATAGTTGAAGAGAAAAAGGATGAGATTGTGGATTGGATGGCTCACTCCCCCTCTCCGTCGCAACAGGACGACGTGGAGGTGACTTCAGAGTCCTACACCAACGTTCCTCCTCCTACTTGCAGCCAAAAAAAAGGCTTTTAGTGGACTCCTTCCAGTCTTTACTGCCCTGCCTAGATGGACGCCTTCCTTTTTCCTAAGAAGTAGCAAGAAAACCCCCCCATATGGCAGATAAGCAAGAGAGAGAGTCTTCCTGTTGATGACTTTTGTGTGAGCAGTCAGCGTTTGTACTGCCCTGAAGAGGTGGAGGAGGAGGCTGCAGACCCCAGGCATAGCCGTGTTGCTGGTATTAGCAGTAGCGGCCCTATAGCTGCAATATTGGTGTTGGGGGCAGTGACAGTGGCAGTTTAGCAAGAGCAGGAGAAGGGGGGCCGAAGAACCCACCATGATATCCCACAGTCTGATAGAAGCTAAAGGAAGGGTGAGGATTCTAATGACGATTGTGTGCGGACAGGACCTGGGAGCCGGATCAGGGTGCTGAGGAGAAGGCAACATCAGAAAAGGAGGGTAATGACGGCAGCAATAAAAAGCAGAGGCCACGTACCTCCTAAAGAACAGCCAGGGCCACATCTACTTTGGGATCTGGCGATGCCACTGACGCAGTGGGTGGGTTAGGCCCAAAACCTGCCAGAGCTAAGCCCAGCTCGGCTGCCTCTACTCCTGCACGAGTATCTCCCGTTTGGCAGTTTTCTTCCTGCTGCCCGAAGACAGAAACATTGCCTTGTGCAAGATGTGCAAGAGCCAAAATAAATTGTGGCCAGCAAACACAAACATAGGCACCACAGCTCTAATTCACATGAAGTGGCATCAACCCATCCCGTGGGCAAAGAGGTGGCAGCCAGGCACCGCTGCAAGAGTCCCCTCCTTATCCCAGTCCAGCTTGCGGCGTCCAGGTCGCATCCACGAGCAGTACGGTGTCTTTCACGTTGTCCTCATCCTTTTTCACTTCTCCCACTCAGACTTGTCCTCTACGCGCCCAGCAACCCGACGGTGTGCAAGCTTAATTCCCACCTGGCCAGGTTGCTGGTGGTGCACTTGCTGCCGTACCATTTAGACTGCTGAGAGTCTGCTGCTTTTAGGGAGCAAATGGCGTGCGCTCAGCCTCTCTGGACGATTCCAAAATAACCTTTGTGCCACAATCTGCAACAGATATACGCCAAAAAGTTGCGTATTTCTGTTAGTAAATAACCCCCATTGAGTCCTAGGAGGCTAGAGGGGGTTATATACCAACTTTCAGGGCAATTGGAGCAAATCGGCTCAAATCAATTCAGATCCGAACCGAACTCTTTCAAATATTAGGGGAACTGGAGCCGAAACGAATCTCAACTGGTTCACTCATGTCTAATATTAACGACATTTTCTTTCCACCTCATGGTTGGCTTACTTTAAACCAATGTTTTGTACTTCTTTTTTTTGTGAAATATGGCGCACGTAAGCGTTCAATGTCTATTGACTTTAACTAAGTTTTTCGTATACGATGCTCACCACAAACGAGCCCTCGCCGCAGCAGACACATCACTGTAGAAATCTATCACCTTCTCGGATTAGATGGCATAGCAGAGCCCAGCAGTTCATTAAGACATTTCCATGACATTGTATTTGCACCATTGTTGTGAAGCTGTCTTGGAGCAGCTTGGCTAAAAATATGGATCGCAGCTGTTCAATAGATGCTCAGACAAGCCCATTAGGAACCCTACTATGGAATGCAATAAAGTTGGGCACAGGGATCAGCACTATTTCTGCAGCCATTGTCCCGTCTGTTTTCTGCTTATAACGCTCTCTTTCAGCCTATTCGGGGAAGTAATTATGCAATAAATGGCTGATTTACACCGTTACATCACAGTGCACAATCTTTACAACCAGATGAATTCTTTCCAGTCACATTTTTTACTGTGAAGCCATAAATGCCTCACAATGCAGAATAAGAGACTCGAACCAAGGTCAGACAAGAGAAGAAATCCAATCTAGTAAAAGAAACATATGCCACTCAGTTCATATACAGCGGCATACGTGGAGGTCTTCCATTGGAGTTGAAGATCAGAGAATCCTCCTGACAAGACAGGATACTTAAGTCAGAGGCTTAAAGGGGTTATACAACCACTAAAATGCCTTCCCTACTGCCCGGGCCCTCAAACCGATTGTACTTACCTGCTCCCTGGCACCCGCGTTGCTTCTGACACCTGCACGGCCACTGCTGTATCTCCCCGTCGTGTGGATGAAAACATCCGGTGATGGGGGGGGCAGCCAATAGCAGGCCGCGATGGGGACGAGCCTCCCTAGAGTCACCAGCGGCCGTGCGGGTGTCAGAAGTGACGCGGGTGCCAGGGAATAGGGTAAATACAATCAGTGTGAGGAGCCCGGACAGTAGGGGAGGCATTTTAGGGGTTTGATAACCCCCTTAAAGGGGTTGTTCACCACCGGTGCCCTTTCAGGCAGACTTCCACTAGTGTGGTCAGACCTGGGGAGGAAATGGGTTCCTACTCCTTTGCTCCCCGGCAGATCTCCGGTCTCCCTGTGTCAACATCCGGTTTGACAAATGTCACTTGGTCGCTGCAGCCAATGATTGTCCACAGTGGTGACGTGTCCCCTTTTTGTCATTTTACTGGGTCATGTGACGCATGAGGGACACCTCAGCGTTGCAGCCAGCGATTGCTTCAGCGGCCATGTGAAACGCGTCAGTGTTGACGTGGTGAGACTGGAGATCTCCAACAGTAGCAGAGCCAGAACCAAACAGTGGTGATCGGGTAAGTATGTTTCCCTCTGCGGTTATGGCCACACTGAGGAACTACTGGAAAGGCCTTCAGGGGTAAACATTCCCTTTATGTTGTCCATACACCTTCACAAGTTGTCGGCTGAATGCTCCCTTGGCCCAACAGCTATTCCTCCCAAGGTCCCCCACACATGCACTTTTGTAAGAAAGCGTCAGAAGAACCCACCTTACAATATAATGTTATGATGTGACTTATTTGAATACAGGTTGGGTAGCGCTCCACTTGGTGGACGCGGGTCTCAGGGAATGGTTCCTTAGGCCAAATACTCATGTAGAGAAAGGATGGTTCCTGGACACCACTTTACTTTGCTCAATATAGGTTTATTGCATACATAGATTGCGGATTGCCAGTAATAAAAGTCAACGTTTCGGCATAAATGCCTTCATCAGAACACTGGGAGTGCCGCAGTATGGGAATTGATAAGTGGCTCTATGGCCTCGATGGCTAGATTGGTAGGGCAGTGTCTCTGCCGCTAAGGCTGTCATGGCAGCCTTAGCGGCAGAGACACTGCCCTACCAATCTAGCCATCGAGGCCATAGAGCCACTTATCAATTCCCATACTGCGGCACTCCCAGTGTTCTGATGAAGGCATTTATGCCGAAACGTCGACTTTTATTACTGGCAATCCGCAATCTATGTATGCAATAAACCTATATTGAGCAAAGTAAAGTGGTGTCCAGGAACCATCCTTTCTCTACATGATGTGACTTATGTTTCTTGGGTCAAAATGATGTATGGTCTGTCTTGCTCCTCATGTAGGTCGGACAGATTTGGGAGAGTTAATTGCTTGAAAAATGTGTTTTTTGTATATTGTAAGAGAGGTGGCGGTTGTTCGCTGGGTCGTTTGTAGGAGTCGGTAACATAGGGGCGTAGGAAATCATAGTGGCCACAAACTCCTTGAGGTGACATCACTAGTGGAGCTGTTAGAAAGGGGATGTCTCCCGCCAGCAGAGTCTTTGCTGTTGTGTTTGGTGTGGTTGGTTGCGGAACAAGGGGTCTAGAGAGAGAGAGAGAGAGAGAGAGAGGCCAGAGAGAGCATCAACATAACTAATTGAGGGCGGTCCAACTCCTGGCAGCTCCGCCATAAAGCTGTTTGAAGAGGCCGCAGTGCTCCAGTCAGCACTGTTCCTCTTCCATGCTGGTGACGTCGCGTTCATCGGTCACATCTCAGTCCCATTAAAGTGAACGTGCCGAAGCTGCAATACCAAGCACAGCCACTAGATGATGTACTGTATTTGGTAAATGGTGAGGAGGTTGCTGGGTAAAAAGACTATCAGAGGCCACTTTTGGGTAGTGTGCCTCTTGGTGAGAGAGTTATCAGCAATCTATCATTTATGGGACGAGCTGGGATGCCAGATTCAGTAACCTACCAGTGTGCAGAATCTACAGGCCCAGGTGTAACATCTGTCGGCAAATGTGCCGCAGGATACCATGCAAAACCTGTACAGCTCCATGTCCAACTGTTTCTCATCTTGTATGCAGGCTAGAGGCTATATCTCATCTTGTATGCAGGCTAGAGGCTGTATCTCATCTTATATGCAGCGTATCTCATCTTGTATGCAGGCTAGAGGCTGTATCTCATCTTGTATGCAGGCTAGAGGCAGGATCTCATCTTGTATGCAGGCTAGAGGCCGTATCTCATCTTGTATGCAGGCTAGAGGCCGTATCTCATCTTGTATGCAGGCTAGAGGCTGGATCTTATCTTGTATGCAGGCTAGAGGCTGTATCTCATCTTGTATGCAGGCTAGAGGCCCGGATCTCATCTTGTATCCAGGCTAGAGGCGCCCAACTGAGTCCTAGAGCCTCCTTCAATTTTACAGTTTTTCAAAAAAAAACTTTGCAGCAGTCTTAATGAATTGCCAACACTTTGCAATGAAGATCCATCCCGATGTTACCAACTGGGTACGTGTCCCTGCACCGTCTGATACTATCCAATCAGTGCTGCCAGTGTCAGGATGTGCAGGGAAACACTTCCAACTGGTAACGCCTAGCTTGACCTTTATTGTAAATCGCTAGCAATTCATTCATACCTTCAAGTGGAAATAATAGAGCAGTGGCACAACGTAGTCATATGAATAGATGCTCCATATATATGAATGTTGAAAAAAAATAAACTGTGGTAAAACCGCAACAGGTGAAAACATTCTCACATCTTGTCATGCGCTGCTTCATCACATTGGAGGAGTAGTGTTGCCTGTTTATCGTGGGACTCCTCTCTTCCTTGGACTCCTGCAACCTTATGGATGTCAATGTGCCCTTTACAATAATCTACAAAAAGTAATAACTCCCATCATTGTTTAGAGCAGCTGTACATTCCCATATGTCAAGTCTAGGTACTATTACAGTTGCAGCATTAGACCGCCATTCTCTGCCGAACAGGAACCCTGGCACTCTGCTCTCATCCACTTGGCTCAGTGCACATGCAGCAGCCGGCGGAGGCGGACTGAGTCACTTTCAGAAGCCATTGCTGCACAGCGTGATTCATGTCTCCACTTTTAGAGCTTTCACCTATTTTTAAAGGAGGCAATTATACATCTTAAAGTAAACACAGAGGAATTGTGGACTGACAGCAGAGTGCCCGGGAGGGAGGTAAATATATCCCTGATAAAACAGCCATCACCCATGGCTGTCATAACTGATATTTATAGCCAAGACATGGAAATCTTATCCTAAGTGATCGTCTTGTTTAGTCTTGTCCTTTATTATTGCTGATAATCCTCATCCGAGGCTTTGTCTTCTCCTATGTGAAGTCACACTAGGCCTTACCATACCTCTTTATACTCCTCCTTTTCATCTGCAGTACCTCAGAGTAGGGGAAAATCTGCAAATTGTTTATTTCATCATGTCATGCTATGTATTGCACCCAGTATAACCATGCATGGATGCCACTGCTGGGGGTTAACAATCCCGGCTAAGACCTTGCAGGAGGTTAGGTGTGGGCTGGCTCCACCCCTAACTTTAGTCAGTCTAAACTAGATTTTGGAATGTAGAGGAAGCTGTGACATGTGCTCCCTCGTCTTAGCCCCAAAAGCTACATAGACTCACCAATCTCTGCAAGATCTACAGAAGGAGTAAGATGAAGGAGAGGACTAGAGAACCTAGAGTCTGCATGCCATTGGAGTCAGTAACGTAACCTGCTAACAAAAGCTATTATGACTTTACTGCAGTGAGGAACAATGTTAAGACATCCTTCACCCCTGGACACGACCTGGCCAGACCTATCTCTAAAACCCTGCATCCCTCGGTAGACACTACAGCCCTTATTGCCAAGATACTGTTGCCAGTCATAGATTCTACTGGAAGAGACAAGACAGATAGAGAAGGAGGAGGGCCATAACTCCCATTCTTTCCTACATCCATTCATCATTATCTGGGAAGAACTGCACTATGTACAGTTGGACCTCTGGTTTGCAATTGTTGGATGTACTACTGCATTGGCTGGGTTGTTTGGAGGGGCATCAATGCTACGCTGGATCCCCTGGACTCCATTGAGATGTCACCACATGTCGCAGCTCTCCAGAGGGGATTGCAAGGTGTGGTACACCCCAAAGGGAAATAAATCCAGGAGTCAGGGTCTGCAGTAACCAGTGTGCTTCTTTACTGGAAGAACTCAAGAGCAAAACAATACAGGCAAGGCACTGAGCTGTCTTCTCCAGTCTCCTCCCTGGCAGAAGAAGGTTTTATGTTGAGGAAAGGCTTGATCTAACTGTCTCTTTCTCTCAGAGGACTGGCACCCTGGCCAAATGCTTGTGGCCCATGGTCTGTGGCTCAGTCATCCGGCTGGAGCCCTTGTCAATGGGTTGGTAACCTGGGGTTTGTGGCTCAGCATCCCCGATCTTAGCGTCTTCTTCTGGTCACTCATGCAGTCTGGCAGAGTCTATTATTCTAAGCACTGGCCCCTATCTGCAGACAACTAAGGGCTCTTTCACACTAGCGTTTTTGTTTTCCGGCATAGAGTTCCATCGTAGAGGCTCTATGCCGGAAAAATCCTGATCAGGATTATCCCAATGCATTCTGAATGGAGAGAAATCCGTTCAGGATGCATCAGGATGTCTTCAGTTCAGGACCGGAACGTTGTTTGGCCGGAGAAAATACCGCAGCATGCTGCGCTTTTTGCTCCAGCCAAAAATCCTGAACATTTGCCGCAAGGCTGGATCCGGAATTAATGCCCATTGAAAGGCATTAAACCGGATCCGGCCTTAAGCTAAACGTCGTTTCGGTGCATCGCCGGATCCAACGTTTAGCTTTTTCTGAATGGCTACCATGGCAGCCAGGACGCTAAAGTCCTGGTTGCCATGGTAAAGTGTAGTGGGGAGCGGGGGAGCAGTATACTTACCGCCCGTGCGGCTCCCCGGGCACTCCAGAGTGACATCAGGGCGCCCCACGCGCATGGATCACGTCATTCTGGAGCGCCCCGGGAGCCGCACAGACTGTAAGTATACTGCTCCCCCGCTCCCCACTACAACTATGACAACCAGGACTTTAATAGCGTCCTGGCTGCCATAGTAACACTGAAAGCATTTCGAAGACTGATCAGGATCCTGATTAGTCTTCTAATGCTTTCAGGCGACTTGCGTTCTGACGGATCCGGCGGGACGTAAGTGCCCGCCGGATCCTCAGAACGCAAGTGTGAAAGAGGCCTAAGGTTCTAAGTGTTCTCTTTATATACAGTTTCTAGCTGAACTAGAACCTTCTATTATATCTCTGCTGAATTATCCCTCCTTTTTAATCCATCTTGTCTAAGTGATTACAGTGCGACACGTGGTAAATGGTTTCATTTCTATAGTGTTGGTCAATTGATCAGTGCCCCCAGTGGAGGATGGTCTATCCTGCACCAAGCTAGTGAATAATTAATAATAATCAGAAAAAATATTAATAATAATAATAATAATAATAATATATTTCTGTTTTCAAAATAAATTCCACTTAACCTGATATAATTGTGTTTGCTTTTGTCAGATGAAACATCTGCAGAGAATGCTTTCCCTTTGTCATTTCCAGATCTAGACCAACAACTTCAGGTAAGAATGGTTGGGGCCTTCCCTTTGCATTGAGCCTACTGGTAAACAAGCTGGATAATGGACAATTAAGGCTAGATAAGGGCTCTCGATGTTGTCACGCGACCCACAGCTACATATGGCTCCCATGGCTGCCAGATGTCAACACCAATCCTTAAGGCATTTTGGAGAAATCAAGGTTTTAAAACATATGCAAATTATGGCTCAAGTGCACTGAGGGCAGGCCCTAGCCACCTGGTGCAAACCTTAGCTCCTCCTTAGCATCTCTGCCAGATGAGACGATGAATTGGATACCTGGTCCTATCAATTCAGTTAAGAGGAGAGGGCCCACCCTTAGTGCACTTAAAGAAAATGTGTCGCGTTTTTATGTTTAACATATTTTTTAAGAATTTTTAGTGATTTTTAATAATTTTCCATGTCACTATCTATATTTAACAAAAACCAAAAAATCCTAGCGTTTCTGCACTGGCCACTAAGCGTAATAATAGGTGCCACTTCTTGGTCTGTACAGATCACTTTGCTGCAGTTATCTGCTTATCTGTCATTCTAATCCTGCCTGCAATGGTATCACCTCTGTGTACAGATAAAACAGCATCCATCAGTCACAATAGGTGATTGTCTGAGCTTATCTATCCTTTCCTTGTACAATGATCTCTGCACAGGTCACAGAGCATGCCTAGAAAACTCTCCCATAGAAGTCAACAAGGTCCCCTCCTGACCATTGTGTCTATGGACCTTGGGTATGCCGTAAGGCAATTTTCTTAATGCTGTTAAGAACAGCTCAGGCAAGATGGCCGCCCCCATGATCATGTTCAAGAAAGATGGCCGCCACCATAATCATGTTCAAGATATAGAATACAAAAATATGCTACCAGAAAATAAAAAGAGATGAGAAGTAAAGGATATGTTTTGCTCTCTGGTTTTAACTGGCAGAAAAAAAAATTCGGGACACATTCCCTTTAAGCCCTAATTTGCATGTTATTAAAGAAAAAGTGCTCAGCCACAGGTATATGGTGGGAAATACACTACATGTGTAGCTGTAAAGGGAAACCGTGTCAGAGACTTATATATATATATGTGTGTCCTCTTATTTATCCTTGTCTTTTTGCTACAAAAAAATAAAAATTAAAAATCAGTAAGTAGAATTTTTTTATTTTTTTTAACAGTAACTACAGTCCTGCATCCAGTGTTTCCTTGGTTTTAACTGATTCTGACAAAATTGCCTGACAACGAGAACCGTATATCCAACCATTTAAAGGGGTTGTGTCCAGTTTTCAAGGTATCCCCTATGCACATGATCGAGGACAACTAACTGAAAGGCGGGGATCCATCCTACAGCTGGGACCCCCACCAATGCCAAGAACAGGGGTCCTGTTTGACGTCCTGATGGAGCATCAGTCTGTACATGTGCCCTGCCACTCCATTAATTCTTTACAGGACCGGCGGCGATAGCCCAGCGGTGTACTCGGCTATCTCCGGCAGTCCCATAGCAGCAGAGCACATGTGCAGACTGAGGCTCCATCAGGACAGGGGAACAGGACCCCCATTCTTGGTATCGGTGGGGGTCCCAGCACTCGGAACTCCCCCACTGATCAGTTAGTTATCCCCCATCCTCTGGGTGGGGGATAGCTTGAAAACATGGCACAAAATGTGATTATTTTTGTATGAAATTCCTGGTCACAGTTATTACCCAGCATTCCTAGACCTTGAATAGCAAAATTGCCTAATTTGTCACCGATATTGAACCTGCTCTGGTATCTTGACCTCTGAAGTATTAGAAAGCCAGGTGACAACACTACTGGGAGCTGTAATACAATAAATATTCAACTGGGAACCCCACCAATACCGTAACTGAGATTCCAGGCAGAAAGATGGCCGCACGTGATCAGTCTCACTCCAAAAAGCTTTTATGACAAACACAGGAACAGTCTGTTAGCGGTTGGGTTTCCCATAAAGTTAAAGCATGCATGACAATTCTCTGCCAGGCAATTCAGATGGAAAGATCTACCGCACACCAAAGGTTCTTTTTAAGGGATGCTTTGAATTCGTCATGTGCAGTTTTACATCATATCCAGAGCGCACTTTACTCCGCGGAGGCCAGAGATCCCTTGATAAAGGTCATTATCCGACTGAAACGTTGGGACTACTTATTTGCCCTGATACAGGGGTATATATTCTGGATATACAAAATGATGTAAAACAGCACACGATGAATTAAAAGCATCACTTAAAAAGAACCTTTGGTGTGCCGTATATCTTTCCATCTGAATTGACTGACGCATTTCCTCTATGGGCACCCAGTTCCAAAAGGGTGTGCAGATCTTATCCTTTGTCAATTCTCTGCCAGGAACTGGGGAACAAGCACCTCCGTTCTTGGGAATCTCGGCGGTCTACCTTTTTTAAAGGGGTATTCCAGTTGTAACAAGTTAGCCCGTGTCCACAGGATAGGAGCAAACTGTTGGATCTGTGAAGGTCCGAGCATTGGCACCCCCACCAATCGCAAGAACAGGGACCCCATACCCTGTGTGGCACCCCAAAATGAATGCTCCGGCGCACTCCCGCACCATTCAACTCTATGGGACTGCCAGAGAAAGTCGAGTACAGCTCTCGGCAGTCCCATAGAGATGAATGAAGTCCTGTGCACGTACCCGGCCTCCATTCATTTTGAGGGGCCCTGCAGGGTACAAGGTCCTGTTATCATTATCAGCTGGGACCCTATCAGTCAAATCGTTATCTCCTATCCTGTCGATAACTGGTTACAACCAGAATACCCCTTTAACTACTCCATACATGGACTCTGATAAGGCAGTAACATAAGTAGGTTTTATCTCTACCTATATGGGCAGGTTTATATTACACGGCCCTTTTTGTACTGCAAGTTTTTGGATCTTTTATAAAAGTGAGGCTAGCTTCTCGTCTGCGGCAGAGGTTCCGGCAGAAGCCACCAGTTCAGATTTGAAATAAAAAAACTGGACGAACTGCGTGCATGTGGCATGCAGTGGTATTTTGTCTGGAAGAATTCCGCATTTCATAACGGAGACTTGCCATATCCAATTATAGTCACAGGGAACCGGTGGGCACTGTTGGTGTCTGGCATATGCTGTATTTGGCACTGCAGTTTTTCTGTTCTCAGAGAATCCGAACAGTGCCGCAGATGTGAACCGAGCCTAAGGCCTATTCAGTTGACAGTACTTTCTATCCGACGGCAGTCGCAGAGCACACAGACCCAGTAAATGGTGCAATTCACGATTAGCACTTAGATGAACACAGCCTGTGCCATTCTTGTCCGTTTTCCATCTAAGATGCATTAGAAATTAGGACCGGGTTCAGGAAAAAAAAAATTTCATACAGAAATCGGACCTACATTATATAATATTTGATCCATACTCAACTACTTTGGTGTTTACTGGCCGACCTTCGCGTATTGATGTTCTTTACTTCTTACATCTTCAGCCTCTTCCACCATGTAACACGTCCAAGGAGTCCATGCAGGTGTTCAAACAGCACTGTAAAATTGCAGAGGAATACCACCAAGTGAAGAGGGAGATTGCACTTCTAGAGGAAAGGAAGTAAGTTCTCCACACAGAATAAGTAAAAAAGTACTTTGGACATTGAGAAGCCAGAAGATGCTGTTGGTGGGGGACCATGAGGTTGAATTTTCCACAAATTCCCAAACCCCAGGGGTTGGGGGGCCCTTAAGAGCTAATTGAAGAGTGAATGTAGCAGAAAATTTCCAAAATAAGTCTTGGATTACAACCACACTGTTGACTGAGAAGAGCACCTTGGTGAAGTTCTGCCTTCCTGGCTGGCTCGCCAACTATTGCAAAATCCCAACTGCTGTGGAAAGAGTCTAAATGAGAGAATAGGTAACTGTAAGTAGCGGAGGAGGTTTAGGTGTGAACGAGACAGGTCACTTATAAAAAGTTGTGTCTGAATACTGGTCACTTTTGAAAAATAAAATTTTTCAATTTCTTTTTTTCTTCTCCAGAAAAGAGTTGATGGCTAGGCTGGATCAGTTTGAGAAGAAAAACACAGACGCCGCTCACTTAGCGCAAGAATATGAGGACCTCAGTAAAGAGAATCAGAGCCTTAGCCTGGCTCATTCCCGATGTAAAGAGCAATTAGAAAAACTGAGGATACAGTACCAGAAACGGCAGGGCTCGTCCTAACAGTGAAGCGGCAAATGACAAGCAACAACCCCGTACAAAGTGATCGACACATCAGCACTTTTATTTTAGACATTTGTTAGAATGTTGTGATAGTAGACACCACATTTCCAAAGTGATTTAGTGGTGACATGCGAGACATGATGATGCCTCTTAAAGCGAACCTGCCACCAGTGCTGACTTTTTATTACGACATAAGATGCCCTAATAATAAATCTCAAAAGTGCCTTAGGGGGCTGGATTATCCCTTGTCACATATGCCCCTCCGTCTTTGAGCCCACTCAGAACCGAGAGAAGTCACATGGCACACTGTTCTGCAGGCCTGACTCCTTAGAGCAGGGGTCCTCAAACTTTTTAAACAGGGGGCCAGTTCACAGTCCCTCAGACCATTGGAGGGCCGGACTACAGTTTAACTATAAGTAATTGTATATATTTACCAGTATTTCAATGGGAATCATTCCCCCCTCCCTTGTCACGCTCATTCCCCCCTCCCTCCCTTGTCTATCTCATTTCTCAGACCCCTCCCTTGTCACTCTCATTTCTCAGCCCCCTCCCTTGTCACTCTCATTTCTCAGACCCCTCCTTTGTCACTCTCATTTCTCACCCCCCCTCCCCCCTTGTCACTCTCATTCCCCCCTCTCTTGTCACTCTCATTTCTCAGACCCTCCCTTGTCACTCTCATTTCTCAGTCCCCTCCCTCCCTTGTCACTCTCATTCCCCCCTCCCTTGTCACTGTCATTTCTCAGGCCCCCTCCCTCCCTTGTCACTGTCATTTCTCAGGCCCCATCCTTCCCTTGTCACTGTCATTTCTCAGACCCTCCCTTGTCACTGTCATTTCTCAGTCCCCCTCCCTTGTCACTTTCATTTCTCAGTCCCCCTCCCTTGTCACTTTCATTTTTCAGGCCCGCTCCCTCCCTTGTCACTCTTTCTCAGCCCCCCTCCGTTGACACTCCCCCCCCCTTCTTGTCACTCTTTTTCTCAGCGCCCCACCCTCATCACCTTGTCACACTGCTCATTCATTACTCACCCCCTCCCCTAGTGTAGCGTGGCCGAGCTCTGTGAGGTCCGCGGTACAGGAGCATTTGTTTCCTGTACCCGGCCGGACTGATAGAAAGCGCACAGTAAGTGAGCACTTCCTGTCAGTCCGGCCGGGTACAGGAAACAAAAGTTCCTGTACCGCGGACCAGACAGAGCTCGGCCGCACTACACTGTCAGTCCCTCTCTTCGTCCGCCGCAGCCCCCTCGCGTCTCTGCTGGGAGGGGTTGGCAGCACCCTGCCGAGCCGTCAGAAACACCCGGCGGGCCGGATCAGTTTCCTCGGCGGGCCGCATGTGGCCCGCGGGCCGTAGTTTGAGGACCCCTGCCTTAGAGACAAGGAGAG
Source organism: Bufotes viridis (assembly GCA_033119425.1). Taxonomy (NCBI): domain Eukaryota; kingdom Metazoa; phylum Chordata; class Amphibia; order Anura; family Bufonidae; genus Bufotes; species Bufotes viridis. The sequence continues at coordinate 33,031,611 of CM065591.1, forward strand.
CTTGGTTCTAAAGATTCAGGGCACAAGGCCCATTTTTCCAGCCCTCTAATTGACCCACAAGGTCAAGTTCAGCTTGAATAAGGCATTTTGCAAATTTCCTTAAGGGAATCCATCCTGGTGACAGCTTCCCTTTAATAACAAAGTGCAAATGTGTAAAACTGGAGCAACCTATCAGAAATGAGAGTCAAATTGACCCAAGAATGCATTCATTTGTATATATATATTTTTTTTTACTTTATCCTTTATTTATTCTATGCACTTATATAGCGCTACTATATTCCGCAGCACTTTACAGACATTAGCATCACTGTCCCTAATGGGGCTCACAATCTAAGTTCCCTATCAGTATGTCTTTGGAGTGTGGGAGTACATTTAAGAACCCAGGCAAACACAGGGATAAAATACAAAACAAATTCCATGTAGATGTTGTCCTTGGTCGAATTCGAACCTAGGACCCCAGTGCTGCAAGGCACCAGTGCTAACCACCGAGCCACTGTGCTGCCTTGGTATTATTCCATAGTTGTTATGGACAATGGTTGTGGAACCACTGTGCCAACTAACTTTGTCTTTGGGCTATTCCTGAGTGTGTTGTTCTGGCAATCCCCACTGATACCTCTCTTAACTCTGGCCTTCACTGCAGGGGAACCACTAGGCTGCTACCTTTTGGAATAGGACCTTAAGGCATCAGCTGTAATTGCTGAGGGAATCTGGCAGCCAGTGTTTATTTCCCCTGCAGCGCCACCAGAGGAGAAACGGAGCATTACATATTTCCCATTGAGATCAATGGACTGCCATATAATGGACAACAATGTTTCATCCACCAGATTTAGTGATTTTCCTTATTCTCGATCCTCAGTTGGACGGGGTCCTGACTGGGATCACTTCCTTCGCCTCGTTTGCTGGCTTGATTTATTTTTCCATCTCATTATACTTTCCTCATTTTCCAGGGGTTACAGCCCCCAGGACTTTCGGTGAACAACCATTTTATGACTTGGATCCAAAGTTGGCTTCGGTACTGAGGTACCGTCCTGTACTGAAGCCGACTTCAAGATCCTGTTTTAAAATGGTTATCAAGTTTAAACCTCGCCGGAGGCTACACATATTATTGCTGTACACCCGAAGTCGATTCGCATAAAACTTAGTTTCAATACTGTACTGAGCGAGCGCTCCGTACAGTATTAGAATTTATTGGCTCCGATGAGGCGAAGTTATTACTTTGCGAAGTCTTGCGAGACTTCACATAATAACTTCAGAGATTGGTTTATACTGTAAAAAAACATTTCCCTAACTTGGGTTCGGTTTCAAGGTACCATATCAGGGGTGTAGCTATAGGGGGGCAGAGGTAGCAGTCGCTACCGAGCCTAGGAGCTACATAAGAAGACACGCAAAGCACTGAGGGAAGGGGGACCCAAGCAGAACTCTTGCACTAGGGCCCATGAGCCTTTAGCTACGCCCCTGAGTCGTATATGTGCAATACTAGTCCATTCACCCGAGGGACTCAGGGACCCCTTTCTCAGGAGTGGTGATCAGATCCCCAGCGATCATACATTTAACACCTATAATATTCCTGTGCAGTGAAGTGAAATTGGTCATCACTGGCTTATCGCCACCCTTGTTCCAATCCATCCTCCCCTCGACATCAAAAAGCTCATCAAATCTTTATGTGGATAGGATAACCGAGCATTATTCGGGTTGTGACAGATGTTATACATTTGCATTTTGTTCATAAATGAACCCGTTTTATCTTAATGTGATAGGGAACTGTAACTTACCTATAACTTATGTTTTGTAAATGTAAATATAACTGATATGCTTCCATTTGTTCGGAAGACCCCTTTTTTCTAAAGACGATCATAACAGGTTTTGTAATAGTGACACCTACAGGTTCTCAGGAGGTATTACATCCCTTGCCAAAAGAATCATGCATATGCCTTAATCAGAATCCATTTTCTTAACTTAGAAATGATATATAATTATAATTACATTGTATATGTCCATTAAAAAGGCCTCCAGTTTTATCACATGGGTTTAGACACAGGGACGTAGCTTTAGGGGGTTCAGAGCTAGAATGTGCACTTGGGCTCTGAGTGGATGCAATGACCCCTCTGCCTTAGAAGATGACGCCAGTATTATAAATGGCACATTTGGGGGGACTAGTCACAGATTTTTGCTTTGGGGGCTAAGAGCCTCAAGCTATGTTTCTTATGAGAAAAATACCCTTAAAGTGAGTAAAAGACTATGGATTGGGGAGCATTTTTTAAAACTTTTGCATACTACTTACTTTGAGCTAAAATAAACGTTTAGAGGAAAAATGAACAGTTTTTCCTCTACAGCTTTCAGTGTCACTGCATCTGCAACCTGTTCCTGCTCTCACCTGTACTTTACTAACAGCCCATAAACCAAAAAACCTCATTTTTATTAAACTGATCAGAATTTAAATTATAAGTATGTATTTGGTTGCGCAGGTGTAAATGCAATAATTTCCACTTATATGGTGCAAAAATGTACTTTTATTAAAACACCTGGATACAACATGTAGGTAAGATAAGATGAAATACATTTAAAAATAATCTGATAATATACCGATATTTTTTGGACTATAAGACGCACTGGACCATAGGAACCCTCAACTAGGTTTAGACAACAGGAATTGTTTTACTAATTAAAGCTGGACTACCTGAATGGCAGACGCAGGCTCTTTTAAACAAGATTTTTTTCCTGCTAAAAAAGTGAGTCTTATAGTCAGGGGTGTAGCTAAAGGCTCATGGGCCCTGGTGGAAAAGTTCAGCTTGGGCCCTCCCTTCCATCAGTACTTTGTGACCAAGCACATACCCTTCATGCTGCCTGAGGCACAAATTTAAATGCCCCCCCCATGCCAAATTCTTGACCCTTCCCTACTGCCAGAGGTGTAACTTGACCAGTATGCACTTTCTATTATACCAGTGTATTCTTATGCGGCACAAGGTTCTTTGGGTCCCCGCAAGCTCCTGGGCCCGGTAGCGACTGCTACCTCTGCACCCCCTATAGCTATGCCCCTGATTATAGTCGAAATACTGTAACATGCTGCTGGGCTCTAGCAGCTAGCACAAGCTGATACTTTCCATGAGAAGGACCCTTTTCTTCCCTTTGGGGCACACCCTGGCTTTGGGGTTCTCCTGATGGATGTTGAAGGTTGCTGTGAGGTGCAATGCAGGGCCTGTTAGCAGCTGAAGATGTAAGTGCAGGAAATAATGAGACCACATTAACAGGAAAATGGATTCAGATTTCAGATTCACCTTAGTGGGCCCGAGTGTTTATGAGCTGTCGGGATACTAGAGATAAGGGCTACAGGGGGAGCCATCAGAGCAGCAGAAGAACAAGCAACAGTCTGGAGAGGCAGTGAACCTGAAAGCTGTTGAGAAAAAACTGTTGACAATATTTAATAAAGACCAGTTAGAAAAATGTTTTTTTTAGCCCAATTTTAGTAGAATGCAACAATATTTTTTTTTATAGCCTATAAATAGCTGGGAGTGAAGGGATCCTAGTGCTACTCAATGGATGACACCCTATAGGCAGAGGAGAGGTTTTGCTTTGAGCCAGATTTATCAAACCTTGCACGCCGGCTGCAGGGACATATTGGGCGTCTAGAGGTAAAAAGTTGCAACCAAACCCAAAGGCCCCTCTTCCACATAACAGGACACCAGTATTATAAATGTTACAAATATTACATCGGGCTCGAAATGTTATACTCCGTTATACTCAATGGACTTCTCTGCAATGGAAATCCACCTGCTAATGGGGGGCCAGAGCCTAAGTGACACTTCAAAAAAAGGAAAACTGGAGAACGCCTTTAAGGAGTATTGCACCCTTCATGAAACCCAACCTATGGCATGTTCACATCTGCATTGGAAGCTCTGTTAAGGGCCAAGAGTTTGTCAAAAAATAGGGTAGAGAAAAGTCCTACACGCAGGACTTTTTCTCCACTAAATAAATACATTCTCCCGAATGGAAACTGAACGGATCCCAGTATAGTGAATGGGAATTGTTAGGCCGGTTATGTGCCGAATCCGGCATTTCTGATGTTCTGCTCCTATAACAGAGCAGAACAACGGAAATAATAGCGCCGATGCGAACGTGCCCTTACTATAAATCTGTGAATCTGTGAGTGTTTAGCTGTTTATGTTTTCAAAAATTAATTGAGATGTGACCTTGTTTTTTTTCCTGTTTTTGGAGACTGTATGACCACTGATCTAAGCTCCGAACATAACTTTCGCATTGTGTTCAATGTCATTTGCCTCTGTAGGCCTATATTCTGTTGAAGCGGGCTGTATTCTGCATCATAGGTCTTTGTGTATGACATGGTTGCCATAAACATTGTATATGTCTTCTTTACCGTCTACATGTCAAGTCATCTTTTGAATTTTTGTGACAATCTTTTTGGAGGGCTGTAATGCTAATGTAATGATAAAGCCAAACTGACGGCCAGCAAACACAGCGTACCAGGCACACTTTGCGCAAGCCGTCACGCTCAGAACACCCTTGAGGGCCGTGGTACTCCTCACCCGCCTTCAGCAGGAAGGGGGACTTTGGCAGAGCCCGTCCCAGGTGTCTGTAGCAGGGCGGCTGGTGGCTGGGAACACCGGCCGCAGTTGGGCAAAACGTGACACTATGCAATGGTCAATAGGGAAACACGAGACTGGTCAGTAAACGTAAGCCAGGACACAAGAACCAGAAGACAACCAAAGCCAGAGTCAATAACCAGAGAAACCACTCACCAGATAGCTTCAGATCCAGAGCCAGGGAAGCAACTGAATATTCAGCCGTGAGTGGGGGAAAGACCAGGTTTAACCCCTTTCTGACAAGCACCGTAATAGTACGGCGCTGGCCGGGTCTTTAAAGATGGCGCCCGCTCCTGCCCGCCATAGCCGCGGGTGGCCGTCTTCTTTTTATAGCAATATGAAGTGGAAAAACACGGCACTCTGGCGACAATATGATTATAATGCAGTAAGATTTTTTATTCAGCCACCATTAGGGTTACATGATAGTGAATGGCCGACGTTTCGGTCTAACCAAGACCTTTCTCAGGGCCTAAAAGTAAATAGTAGCGCAGGAATGGGGTGCTTTTTATAGCAGACACCCGCGGCTAATGTCCGCAACTGGCAGTAATGCCGATCGCTGACATTTAACCCCTCAGATGCCGTGATCAATCCTGACCACGGCATCTGCGTGCGATCCAAACCGAAAGTAAAACTTTCGGTTTTTCTCCGGCTTCCCCGTGTGGCGATCGGAGGAGCCGGAGCGTGTATGCAGCAGCCCGTGTCTTTGTGAAAAAAAAAGTTTAAAAAATAAATAAATTAAAAAAATAAAAATTCAAATCACCCCCTTTTTCCCCAAATAAAAATAAAAGAACTAAAAAAATAAAAAAAATACACATCATGGGTGTCGCAATGTGCGAAAACGCCCATAGTATAAAAAAATAAAAATATATTCCCCATACGGCAAACAGCGTCCAAATGGCTGATTCGCCGTTTTTGGTCGCTTCATTTTCTACAAAAAATTAAATAAAAAGTGATCAAAAAGTCATACACACCCCAGAATGGTATCAATAAAAAGTTCAGATCGCCCCGCAAAAAATGATCCCCCATACAGCTCCGTATACATAATTACAAAAAAGTTGTAGAGGTCAAAATATGGTGACAAAAAAATAAAACTGATTTTGTCCCACTTTTTAATTTTTTTATCACTATCAAAAAGCAAGAAAAAGTATACATGTAGGGTATCGTCAGATTCGTACTGGTCAGTTTTATTGTACATCGAACTTCGTAATTAAAAAAAACCCTAAAACTGTGGTGGAATTGCTTTTTTTTGCAATTTCACCCCATTTGGAATTTTTTTCCCGCTTCCCACTACATCATATGCAATATGAAATGGTGGCGTTGCAAGGTACAACTTGTCCCGCAAAAAACAAGCCCTCATATGGCTATGTGAACAGACAAATAAAAAATGTATGGCTCTGGGAAGGCAGGGAGCGCAAAACGAAAACGCGAAATCAAAAAAAACTCTGGGGTAGAAAGGGTTAAATATCCCTCCACTGATCACCTGACACTGCTGAGGTCACACCCAATCTCCACCCTCAGACCAGGGAAGCACAGGTGAGGGCTGAGAGTGTGCAAAGGAGGGGTCTCCCGCCCAGTGTCGGACTGGGGTACCTAGGGCCCACCAGTAAAATGTATTTTGGGGGTCCACTGTATGGATACAGTCAAGTATAATAAATAATCTAACAAGTTTTTTATATGCACATAGGCTAGTGGAGGTGCTGTACATTGAATATATGTATGTAGTGCAGTAAATCTAATGTGTTATGTGCCACTTGTGCAGGGGGTGGAAGACTAGGGGTCCACCTTGCTCAGGGGCCCACCGGGGGATTCCCCTGTACCCCTGTGGGCCAGTCCGAGCCTGCTCCCGCCACATCTCTGAGTCAGGAGACATGACAACAGAGGTTCCCTGGCAACAGCTGACGACGGAACGCCTGACCAAGATCCGGAGTGGATCTCACAGAGTGATGCGCGCACGTAAAGCGCAAATCTTTCCTAGCTTCGCCCTCTGCGTCTGCCTCCCTGGCTGCCTGACAAGGGCCCAACTAATTGTCTGAATGCCTGGCTGTGCCCCAATGACCTCTTGTCCACAACTCGAATGAACCCGGGGGCACCTCAGTCATTAAAGAGTACCGATCCATCTGATCCATCAAAAGAACAGAAAAATAGAGAAAAAAAACCCACCCTGTATTTTAAAGGGGTATTCCCATCATAATGTTAAATCTGTTAATGATTTGACATTGATCATTTTAGTAAATATATTTAATTACCCAATTCCCACCCTTTTTTTTAAAAATCATCCCAACTTACCTGCTTGTTGTCATTCGGTCTCTCCTACGTTACGGCCACCGCTCTTCACTCGAATCACGGTGGCCGCACTTGCGCAGAAGACGACTCCTTTTCTCCCAGCCGCTCCGCGCGCTGTCCTGAACTCGCATGCCGCTGCGCATGCACCATAGTGATTTCTTCCTATGCAGTATAGTACAGAGCCGCCAACGCGAACTGTACTATATCACCATGGCGCATGTGCGGCAGCGTGCACGTTCAGTCCAGCGCGCGGCCCGGCCGGGAGAAGACTTCAATCAAGACGAAGCCCGCCCCCAGCCAGAATCTAGGAAGTGAATCGCGGGCTTGCAGCAGGTAAGTATGAAAATGCAAAGTGGGACAACCCCTTTAAGCATCCGTTATGCTCAGTTATGCACATTTGGCATCCATTTTAGCCATTTCCACCTGAAATCCTTTATTGAAGGTAGACTTCACATCTGCATTGTAATATGGTCACTGTATCCGGCGTACATACCGGCTCAGCCAGACAAATAATGCTTTTTTGTCTGCCTGAAAGCCAGCATACATGCCAGAACGCGGCCGAATTACTGCCGGATCTCATTACATTGAATGGGTGTCCAGCAGTTGCCGGATATGGTGAACGCCGGCAGTCTGATCTTCCGACAGAACAGACTGCTGGAGTTCACTGTGTAGATGTGAACCCATCTGCACACAGGACTTTTTCTCCCGTCAAAAATAACTGATCTCTGACCGAACCGACACAAACTGACGCAAACTGTTCATAACTGATGCTCAAAAAAACATGGACCAATTACTTTTAGAGAGGGTTTACATCACGTTTTATGCCTCCGTTTGACGTATACGTTAGAAAAAAAAGATACAAAAACGCAGCCTACGTTCTTGTATCCGGCACAGTCCGGTAAAAAATGTATATGGTCAAAAAAAGTATACTTTTTTTTTTATATGAAAAAACAGGAAAATCCAGCTTCTTAAAAGTTGCCATTTTATTCCATCAGGTTAAAATCTTCAGTATAGGAAATGGACTCAACGAACAACGCGTTTCAGACCTTAAAAAACATTACGGTCCTTAGAGTAAGGACCGTAATGTTTTTTAAGGTCTGAAACGCGTTGTTCGTTGAGTCCATTTCCTGTACTGAAGATTTTAACCTGATGGAATGAAATTGCAACTTTTAAGAAGCTGGATTTTCCTGTTTTTTCACTTGAAGTTTCACAGTCCGGTCCTGACTGCATCCGTGCTTCTGCGCTAAGTCACGACAGGTGAGAGCTGCTTCTGTTGGTTTTGCCCCTGAGTTTTTTTTTATACAATGAAACTCTATGATGACTAGATGCCACTGTATGTCATCAACCTGAGGAAGTTTTGTGTTTTCTGAAATTAGTTTTTTGTTTTTCCTTTTTCTCCACTTTTTGGGAAATATATGTAAGTATTGTTACTATGGCATTTCACTTGTGCTATTGTACCATGCGCTCAGGCGTCAGCTTTTTGTAGGTTTCCCATTGTCCTGTGCATCCTGTCCTCGGCTATTTGTGAGTGTGAATAAGTGCCAATGTGCTTTGTACCTCTCCTTAGCTCGGTATTGTCAGGGTTAATCTCCCTGGATCTGTGTGCATGTACCTGTTTGACTAATGATTTCGAGTTCACGTCACCACTGTCAAAAGAACAGAAAAATAAAGAAAAAAACGTAGCCATTAGGCCTCATGCACACAACCGTATGTGTTTTGCGGTCTGCAAATTGCGGATCCGCAAAAAAAAGGATTACGTTCCGTATGGCATCCGTTTTTTTTGCTGATCCGTTATTTTTGAGGATCCATTGTAATAAGGACCCATTCACACGTCCGCAATGTTCGCCCACACCAGTTCCGCAAATTTGCGGAACGGGTGCGGACCCATTCATTTTGAATGGGGACGTGATGGATGCGGAGAGCACACATTGTGCTCTCCGCATCCACATTTGCAGAGCACGCCGCCGATCTTCCGGCCGGCGGCTCCGCAATAATATAGAGCATGTCCTATTCTTGCCCACAATGGCGGACAAGTAAAGGCATCTCTATGGGGCTGGCGGATAGGTGTGTTGTGGATCCGCAACACACTACGGACGTGTGAATGGGGTTAGGGTCCATTCACACGTCCGCATTCAGTTCCCGCATCCGTTCCGCAATTATGGTGGAGGTCCAGACTGACTGACAGCCATCCTCTCCCCTGCAGCCCTGACCTGGTGGAGACACTGACCTCTCCTCCCCCCCAGGGCTGGACAGCCATCCTCTCCCCTGCAGCCCTGACCTGGTGCAGACACTGACCTCTTCTCCCCCCCAGGGCTGGACAGCCATCCTCTCCCCTGCAGCCCTGACCTGGTGCAGACACTGTCCTCCCCCTCCCTTCCCCCAGGGCTGGACAGCCATCCTCTCCCCCGCATCCCTGACCTGGTGCAGACACTGACCTCTCCTCCCCACCAGGGCTGGACAGCCATCCTCTCCCCTGCAGCCCTGACCTGGTGCAGACACTGACCTCTCCTCCCCCCAGGGCTGGACAGCCATCCTCTCCCCTGCAGCCCTGACCTGGTGCAGACACTGACTTCTCCTAAGCCATCCTCCCCTGCAGCCCTGGCCTGGGCAGCATGCCTCTCCCCAGGCTGGACAGCCTCCTCCCCTGCAGCCTGACCTGGGGCAGACACTGACCTCTCCTCCCCCCAGGGCTGGACAGCCATCCTCTCCCCTGCAGCCCTGACCTGGTGCAGACACTGACCTCTCCTCCCCACCACGGCTGGACGGCCATCCTCTCCCCTGCAGCCCTGACCTGGTGCAGACACTGACCTCTCCTCCACCAGTGCTGGACAGCCATCCTCTCCCCTGCAGCCCTGACCTAGTGCAGACACTGACCTCTCCTCCCCCCCAGGGCTGGACAGCCATCATTTCCCCTGCAGCCCTGACCTGGGGCAGACACTGACCTCTCCTCCCCACCAGGGCTGGACAGCCGTCCTCTCCCCTGCAGCCCTGACCTGGTGCAGACACTGACCTCTCCTCCCCACCAGGGCTGGACAGCCATCCTCTCCCCTGCAGCCCTGACCTGGTGCAGACACTGACCTCTCCTCCCCCCCCCCAGGGCTGGACAGCCATCCTCTCCCCTGCAGCCCTGACCTGGGCCAGACACTGACCTCTCCTCCCCACCAGGGCTGGACAGCCATCCTCTCCCCTGCAGCCCTGACCTGGGGCAGACACTGACCTCTCCTCCCCCACAGGGCTGGACAGCCATCCTCTCCCCTGCAGCCCTGACCTGGGGCAGACACTGACCTCTCCTCCCCACCAGGGCTGGACAGCCATCCTCTCCCCTGCAGCCCTGACCTGGGGCAGACACTGACCTCTCCTCCCCCCAGGGCTGGACGGCCATCCTCTCCCCTGCAGCCCTGACCTGGTGCAGACACTGACCTCTCCTCCCCCCCCCAGGGCTGGACAGCCATCCTCTCCCCTGCAGCCCTGACCTGGGGCAGACACTGACCTCTCCTCCCCCCCGGGGCTGGACAGCCATCCTCTCCCCTGCAGCCCTGACTTGGGGCAGACACTGACCTCTCCTCCTTACACGTGCAGAAGGTGAAGAAACCTGCTCTGCACAGCCACAGAACAGACTCGCTCAGGGCAGAAACAATGTAGGCGGAGCTAACTCCTCCCTCCCTACCAGTGATTGGTAGTTTGTGTGAAGCTGCCTGTGTGCAGCACATGGATTGGCTGGAGGACTTCACGGGTCCTGTCCTGCTTCTTCTCACTTGCTGTATGGCAGGTCCTTTCTCTTCTGCTTCTCTCTTTTCAGTGGGTCCGGACAGCTGGTGTCCCCGGTCCAGATTCGGACCGCTCTGCCAGTTAAGTACCCCTGCCCTAGGGGATGATGCGTACTAGTGATGAGGTGCCGAGGATAGTACTACTCACGGGTAAAGTTGTCCCTTGGGGCCGGCGTGCAGTGGATGGGAAGACAGCACGAAATCTTCCGGGGCACTCTCGGTTGCAGGGAACACCAGTTGGAAGTTGAGGTGCCCTTGATGGTGGTGGTGTTTAGGGTGCTTTGGTGGCCGGGCCCCTGTGTTCATGACTCCAGCACTGTAGGGTGCAAATGATGAGTGTAGTAGTAGAAATGATATAGACCTAAGGTGGTGGGAATATATCCAAAGGGGGATGAAGGCCAGGCTATTATGGCTGCCTATTCCCACTAGCACTGCTGGTCCAGGGACCTAAAGAAAGGTCATTTATAGAAAACCCTGGAACCAGAGATGTGGTTCACGTGATCAAAACACTGTTTTTCTTTCGTTCCTCCGAGGCTTCGTTCCCGAGTTATGATACTTTTTCTTAATAAGAAAATTTGGCCTTTGGAGCAATGAGGGCGTCACCATTGGTCTTTTTGCACCCATTTCTGTGGCCAGTCCCTCCCTGGCTGCTTTGCCACTCCCTCACCCTGCCAATCAAAGCTGCCAGGGAGGGGCTGGAGCCATGAGAGCAACAGTGAGGCCCTCGTTGCACCAGATGCCTAGTTTGCATATTAAGAAAAAGTATGATAACTCAGGAACGGTTCCTCAGATCAACACCGTGATTTAATCGGGCAAACCCACACCCGACTTCACCAGACCTACCTGCATCCTGGCGCTGGCTCCCCGCTCCTTCTCCCGGCCTGCAATGTTCTGCCGAGCTCCTGCTTTGTAAACATCCGGTTTGACATCGCCGCAGCCAATCACTGGCTACGGTGGACACTGGATCCCTTTTGTCATGACATAAGGAGAGACAGTCACCGCCGTGGCCAGTGATTGGCTGCAGCGATGTCAAACCGGATGTTGACATCGAGGGATCCCAGCAGAAAGAGTGGGGAGCCAGCACCAGGGAGCAGGTAAGTAGGCTTCCCTTTACTAACCTCCCCCCATTTTTGCACAACCCCTCTAAGCTTCCAATATAATGATCACAAACAGAATTTATCAACCATCAACTAAGCTAAATGGGTGTGTCCATTCTGCTGCAGCTCTCTCCCTATCACAGCTCAGAAGGCAGTTGAAGGATGAATCTGAGCATGTGCGGCCACCTCAGTGAGCAGGACAAAGAAATAAGAAATTAAATGGCGCTATACAAATAGATTTTATTGAATAACTTAGTAGCTATCCAAAATTTTTAATTACATGCAATTAAAAAGTGTTGAGATCCAGGAGCGGGTTTGAAAACTGTAGAATATTTTTTGTGGGAAAAACCTTTTAAAATAAACTGGGATTCGGAGGAGGGGGAACTGTTTCTCCTTAGATAGCATCTAGTAAGGGCTCATGCACACAAACGTGTTTTCTTTCCGTATCCGTTCTGTTTTTTTGGGGGACCGTATGCGGAACCATTCATTTCAATGGGTCCGCAAAAAGAAAAAAAATGGAAGTTACTCCATTTTCGTATGTCCGTTTCGCCAAAAAATAGAACATGTCCTATTATTGTCCACATAACAGATAAGCATAGGAGTGTTCTATTAGGGGCTAGATGTTCCATTCTGCAAAATACGTCATCCGTATTTTTTGCGGATCTGTGTTTTGTGGACCGCAAAATACATACGGTCGTGTGCATGAGCCCTTGAGGTGAGGAGTCTAATGGGCTATACAATGCTCCTCTGGGAGAAATGTATATACATTAGCTATTTCCAAAAAGAAAAGAAAGCTGAGCCTCTGGTGCCACCAGTTGGACGGCAGCTATCCTATAAGTCAGTGTTCAACCTGTTAAACAGGCCTTGAGACATAACTTAGGATTAGAGCCAAGCTGTTATCTCATCTGCAGACAGCTGTTTGGGGGTGATTCCCTGAAAATAGAAAACGGAGTCAGCGCATTACGGGTGAATGCTGAGATTTCCTGATACTCCGCGCTGAGGACACCCAGATTTACAGTCACTAATGTTGCAATATTTTCTTCCATTCAATGGAACATCTGTTTCTTATTCCGGAAAATTTTGCAATGAGAAATGTTTGGTGGATTGCCATAACATCAGACTTGTAGTTTGTGAATAATGCTGTGTGTTGTTCAGTAACAGGTCATTGCACAATACACTGCACTAATGTCACGTAAAAATATATGGGATATCAGACCGATCCATTTATAATACAGGATCTTTAAGATGCCCCTATAGGCTAAAGCAATGGCCACCCATAAATGCCCCCTTTAGAACACCATCAGACCCTCATTGTAATTCTCCCAGTATGTAATCAGGACATTACAGACGGTACTGACGTCAGACGATGGTAACCATATGTATAGCGTCACGATGGGGGCACATTGGGGTCCACCACCCATAAAGTGATCTGTTGTGCATCAAGATCTAAGAATCCCTGTCTCTTGGCTTAGCATATCCTGGCATGTGTGGGTGAGATGACCAGCTTTAATAAAACAAAACATTGTATTGCAGTAGTGTGTGATGACCAGATGTCTATCCTACAGGATCGATGTGTGGCCACCTAGTGGTTGCGTTGTGATTCGCAGTCAAGGCTTTTGCTATCGTATCATGATATTGTGCTATGACAAATTGGCTTTCTTGGCTCTGAAGGGTGGAAACATCTGTATTGCAGCGCAGGGATGGATCCCGTACTGTAGGACATGTAGACCCTTTAGTTCATTAACACATTTTTTGAAAAAAAAAAGCATTTGAAAGCTGTGCTCACATCAGGGTTTTCCCCACGTCTAAGGGCTTATGCATACGACCGTATGGCAGTCCGCAAAAAATACGGATGATGTCCGTGTGCATTCCGTTTTTTGCGGAACCGAACAGCTGGTCTTTAATAGAACAGTACCATCCTTGTCCGTTATGCGGAAAGAATAGGACATGTTCTGTCTTTGAATGGAACGGAAAAACGGAAACGGAAGGCATAGTACCTTCCTTTTTTTGCGGATCCCATGAAATGAATGGTTCCGTATACAGTCCGTATACGGAACGCAAAAAACGGAATGTAAATGGAAATAAAAAGTTTGTGTGCATGAGGCCTAATGTATACATTTTACGTACACGTTAAATGGATGCCATACAGTGTCATCCGTCACCATAGGTTCCATTGTTAAAGTATGTATCCATTTAAAGGGGTTTTCCAGGCTCCTAATATTTCCAGGCTCCTAATATTAATATTGATGACCTATCATCAGGATAGGTCACTAATACCCCACCGATCAGCTGTTCCCTGTAACCTCCGCTGTTTGAACTAGCACTGTGAATGGAGAGTGAATCACAGCGCCGTTCAAAGTGTAGTGGCTGTACTGGGTACTGCAGCTCAGCTAACACAGAAGTGAATGGGAGCTCAGCTGCAGTAACCCAGTACAGCCACTACACTTTGAACGGCGCTGTGATTCACTCTCCATTCACAGTGATAGTTCAAACAGCGGAGGCTACAGGTAACAGCTGATCAGTGGGGGTCCCGGGTGTTGGACTATTAATGACCTATCATGGGAGTAGGTCATCAATGTCAGAAGCCTGGAAAACCCCTGTGGTTTTGCTGGGCTCTGCAGGATGGAAAGGAGTTGAACACTATGATTTTGCATCCTTTTTTTTCCCAACATATATGTTAAAGTATAAATGCCGTTAAATTTTTTTTTCTTTGCTAATTTGTAGAGACAGTGACAGGAAACATGTTTGTAATATACTTTATTTAGGGAAAACGTTTATTTATGGTAGAAAACTTGGGCTGAAATGTCCCTAAGCAGCGCTGTAATTCTGCCTCATTTAGGCTACATGCACACGGCAGTGTTTTTTTGCGGCCTCCGTTCCGTTTTTTTTGCGGATCCGATGGTTTCCTATTCATTTCTATAGATCTGTTAAAAATGCGGATGCCTCTTCCGTTGCCTGTCCGCTGTCCGCATTTCACGTCCGCAAAAAAAATATGGCATGTCCTATTCTTGTCCGCAAAAAACGGTTTGCGGACCCATAGAAGTCAATCGGTCTGCACAAAATGCGGATGACCAATGGAAGCCATCCGTCATCTGCATCCGTTTTTTTTGCGGATGGTTGCTTGGAAACCAGGGCACTTGTACAGGTACTTTAAGAAACTGGTTCAAGCCTTCCGTTTTTTTTGCGGGTCCGCAAAAAAAATGGAAGACACACGGAAACACAACCTACAAAATTTGCGGACACACGGAACGGATATGGATGTGAAAAAAAACGGAAGCCGGATCCGCAATTTGCGGACAGCAAAAAACAACTGTCGTGTGCATGTAGCCTTAGGGTGAGTTCACAGGTAGCAGAATTGTTGCATAAATGTCCACTTAGGCCTCTTGCACACGACCGTATGGCTTTTTCAGTATTTTGCGGTCCGAAAAGAAACAGATCCACAAAAAATACAGATGACGTCCGTGTGCAATCCATACGGAACAGCTGGCCCCTGATAGAACAGTACTACCCTTGTCCGTTATGCGGACAATAATATGATATGTTCTATCTTTGAATGTATACGGACCATATATGGAACGCAAAAAACAGAATGTAAGCGGAAAAAAAAACAGTCGTGTGCAAGAGGCCTTACAGGAATGGGTCTTGCAGAAATCTATGCACCTTTGGTACAAATAACTAGAGTTGAGCGAACTTCTGTTTTTAAGTTCATTTTCCAAAGTTCGGGTTCGGGTTATCCAAGCATCTCGTTATGGATTCCGCTACCACGGACCATAACGGCATTTGGAACACGGGGTGAAGGACCTGGGGTGACGTCACCGTCATGTGATCAGTGCAGGGGGCGTGGCTCAGTACTGGATTGGATAAGAGGTCGTAGGCTACCACCTCTTATCCAATCCAGTACTCAGCCACGCCCCCTGCACTGATCACATGACGGTGATGTCACCCCAGGTCCTTAGTGTTGTCCAAGGTTCGGGTTCATTGAAGAATCACCTTATGGATTCCAAATGCCGGTATGGTCCGTGGTAGCGGAATCCATAACGGGATGCTTGGATAACCCGAACCCGAACTTTGGAAAACGTACTTAAAACAGAAGTTCGCTCAACTCTACAAATAACCCCATTCAGATGTAGGAAATGGATTATTCAGTCGCAGAAAAGTGTCCAAGTAAATAGTGCTGATTTGGTATATTGTTAGGAGCAACAGAGATTTCCTGCTCACCTATTTACAAGCTATACAACTGCCTGCCTTGCATCTGAGTCTCGGTTATGTTATCACCTAGATTACCTTGGTAATTTAGGGTGGAGTTACTGATTGTTTAGCCTTTTATATGTCCAGAAAGTACATACATATGGGTCCGCGTTACACTTGAATCAGGAACACTTCACAAACAGAAGGTCTTCCCGAAGATATTTTAACTTCACAGATACATCTCCAGGGCACGGTCTCAATGCCAACCAGCAATTCGATTTCCCT
Organism: Bufotes viridis; assembly: GCA_033119425.1. Lineage (NCBI taxonomy): Eukaryota > Metazoa > Chordata > Amphibia > Anura > Bufonidae > Bufotes > Bufotes viridis. Next base: position 33,047,829 of record CM065591.1, read on the forward strand.
CTAAAAGGAACAGATCATAGTGCAATACCCCAATCTTTTTTTTATATATATAATTTATTCTACTCACAAATTAAACACTTGTTCATAGAATGTAAAACCACTTGCCCGACCCGGGTTTCGCCTTCGCTTCATCTGGGGCGTCACACTCAAATTCACCCGAACGCGGCATACAGACGATCATTTGATTGTCGTGACTGAGGGATTGTCTGTATGCCGCGAGCGATACGTTGCCCTTGGGTCATGTGATCATAGACTATTTAAATTAGCGTTCGGGTGGATTTGAGTGTGACGCCCCAGATGAAGCGAAGGCGAAACCCGGGTCGGGCAAGTGATTTTACATTCTATGAACAAGTGTTTTATTTGTGAGTAGAATAAATTATATATTTTACAAAAAGATTGGGGTATTGCACTATGATCTGTTCCTTTTAGAGGAAAATCGAATTGCTGGTTGGCATTGAGACCGTGCACCGGAAATTTATCTGTGAAGTTGAAATATCTTCGGGAAGACCTTCTGTTTGTGAACTGTTCCTGATTCAAGTGTAGCGCGGACCCATATGTATGTACTTTCTGGTGCTTTTATTGGAGAAGGGACTTACTCTGACGAGATTGGGACTGCTGCTTATTTCACATTTTTGCTCTTTTATATGTCCAGGCCTCTTGCTTCTCTGGTTGATGGGGATAGCGTATGCTCTGTTCAATTCTTTAGAGAGTACAAGTGTATGCTGGAGCATGTAGTCCTTTGGTTTTTCCTGTTTGCCGAGTTGGTTTTTGGTGTATTTCAGATCATGGTCGGTTTGGTTTAGTATACCTTTATTTCTAGCCGCTATTATTCATCTCGTTTCTACTTGCATACCAATACCATCTTCCGCCAGATCCGATCTGCTCCATCTCAGGCCATCATCATTCAGTTCCTGTTATCTGTCAGTGAGATTTTTTTAGTTCCTTGTTTTCTGCTACTGTTGATACGTGCATCATATAAAGTTTTTTGTGACTGCCTAGTAGTTGTGCAGTTTATCGCTACTGCAAGTCCTGGGGGTATTTCAGCACCAAAAGACACTGTTAGATACGTATATATATATATATATATATATATATATATATATATATTGCGTCATGATGCAAGTTGATTCAAGTAAAGCTGTTGAACTTTATGAAGTCTGGACTTGACTTATTCTACACTTCCACCATTACTCTCCCCTTTATTACTTTGAAGCCTAACCCTGGGGAGCGATGGTATCCAGGTAGGAGCACCGTAAAACACACAAATTTAAGGCCACGCCACACCACTCAGCATTCCTATAAACCTGGGATGCAAATTTGATTTTCATTAGTTGATTTTTAATAGATTTTTATTTATTATTACTTTTGTCAGTTTCAAGTTGTTTCAGTGACCATTGTGGGTTTTTCTTTCTTTAACGTAAGTCGTAAGGGTACCAACCAGGGCTTTTTTTCTGGCGGAACGCACCAGAACGGCACTCCGCCACCTACCATACTGACATTTTGACATTGAGGCTGCGATGTATCAGCGGGGACTGGGAGGAGGAGCCACCTGCTTCATTCATAAAGTAGGCCGGGCAGGCAGGCGACGTCAGTCAGTCACGCTGCCGCTCGTCTGCCCGGCCGGCCTGCATTACGATATAACAGTAGCCCTGTGAGTGTAGGATATATTGAATGTTATACTACAGAGGGGGCAGCATGAATCATTATTAATTGAATTACACATTTTATAACTGTACTGGAGCGGCAATGGGGGTCTGTGGAGGACACTGTTAAGGGGTGGGGAGGGGGGGGGGGTGTCTGTGGATGGCACTGTTATAGGATGGGGGATCTGTGGATGCCATCTCCACCCAGATCCCCCATAACAGTGCCATCCCCAGATCCCCCATAACAGTGCCATCCCCAGATCCCCCATTAACAGTGCCATCCCCAGATCCCCCAATAACAGTGCCATCCCCAGATCACCCCCCCAGATCCCCCATTAACAGTGCCATCCCCAGATCCCCCATTAACAGTGCCATCCCCAGATCACCCATTAACAGTGCCATCCCCAGATCACCCATTAACAGTGCCATCCCCAGATCACCCATTAACAGTGCCATCCCCAGATCCCCCATTAACAGTGCCATCCCCAGATCCCCCATTAACAGTGCCATCCCCAGATCCCCCATTAACAGTGCCATCCCCAGATCCCCCATTAACAGTGCCTTCCCCAGATCACCCATTAACAGTGCCATCCCCAGATCCCCCATTAACAGTGCCATCCCCAGATCCCCCATTAACAGTGGCATCCCCAGATCCCCCATTAACAGTGCCATCCCCAGATCCCCCATTAACAGTGCCATCCCCAGATCCCCCATTAACAGTGCCATCCCCAGATTACCCATTAACAGTGCCATCCCCAGATCCCCTATTAACAGTGCCATCCCCATCTGGGGGGTTTCTTTGCTGGGCTGGACTTTTATAGCCCCCCCCCCCCCCAAATTTTACTTGCATCCCTGTTCTCTAAAGGGGCGGTTTCAGGGGGCGGTCCTAGGGGTGGGTAGGAGCATGGCCAGGGGAGGGGGGGTGAGTTCCACCACCTTTTCTCTGAAAAAAAAAGCCCTGTTACCAACAATTTTGTCCGCCTGCGTATAAGGAATCAGTTTAAGAAGGTATTAGACTATAATAAAATTGTGATGGCGGTATATCAGATATGTGCCACCTTTCCCTATCTAGGGCCAGTTTAATTTTAGTATAGGGCCCATCTGAAACAGAAATGTTTTCGTTATGATCTCACTCGGCAGGTTTTAGTGTTCTACCTTCTCTCGGCACAGCACCATTGTTAGGTCCATTGCTTCATGGAAGAGTCCGCGTCTGTTTATAGGTTGGAGGGTTACTCCAGACATATAATACCGCACTTCTCACTTCCATCGGGATGCACTCGCCATTTTAGTCACAGAGGGACAGCTGACGGGGTCAGCGCACCGAGAGTCTGCTATTTGTAGGGCGCGAGGGCCGAGTGGTGCTAAATTATTTACTATTTATTCAGTCGTGTTCATCTCGGATTGGCCGCAACCAGATGCAGATGTCATCTCAGCAATCTGACAGATATTTCATGAATTCTTATTTATAGATGCCACAAATGTGCAGCTGGATTCAGAAACTCAATATTATAGCTATGGGAGATGATGAAATCCTACTGGAACCCACGACACATAAAATGGTGCTTTTTTTTTAGTTTTCCAGTATAAAAAAGTGAAGCCTACTCAGAGATCAGGTGTAGTGATTTCATTTGTACCCACACCCGGTTTTGGCTCACAATAACTGATTGAAATAACTGACCAAATAACTGAAGTGTGAATTCAGCCTTATTCATGTGCCAGGTCTGGTATTGCAGCTCAGTTCCATTTGAGTGCCGCAATACCATACACACCCCTAGGCTAAGAGTGGCGCTGTTTTGGGGGAAAAAAGACTTTTCTAAATGCATGCAACCCTTTTAATTCATGAACTTGTAGCTTGTCTCATAGGAAAGTAGCTGTGTCTGGTTGACCTGTTCCATGTGCACTTGGCAGCTGAAGGCATCTGTGTTGGTCCCTTGTTCATATGTGCCCGCGTTGCTGAGAAAAATAATGTTTTATTATATGTAAATGAGCCTCTAGGAGCAACTGGGGCGTTGTCATTACACCTAGAGGCTCCGCTCTCTCTGCCATTGCCGCAGGGATAGGTCATGTAAACATGATCACACCTGACCATATCAAAGTGCAGAGGGAGCAGAGCCTCTAGGTGTAATGGTAACATTTGCATATATCATTTTTCTCAGCAATGCGGGCACATATGAACATGGGACCAACACAGATGCCTTCAGCTGCCAAGTGCACATGTCACAGGTCAGCCAGTGTCATAGGGACAGAACTGCTGACAGATGGGCTTTAATGCATTCACATGAACAGGGGATTACTCCAACATTTGGTTGGTCTTGAATATATACTGTAGCTACTTTAAGCCAAGAGATTTATTCCTGAGGCCATATTCGATGTGTAGTTCATATTTCAATTACACAGCTGTACCCGCTAACATTTGACTCCCGCTTCACATACATTTTAAGCCCCATGTCCATTCCCTTTATAAATGCCTTTTTTAATGCAAAATTGCTTTACCTTAAGCTCTAGGACTGTTGGCAAATAGAAAACAGTGAGTGTGAGAAAACAAATAGTAGATAGGGGGCCACACTCTTCATCGGCAGCGAAAATGGACAGTTTAATGATGGCAACTAAAATACAGTAATAGCAAATAAAATAGCAGATAAAAATTGCACCCCATAAGGTGTAAGGGCTCATGCACACGACTGTATTTTGTTTCCTTGTCCGTTCCGTTTTTTTTGCTGATAGGATGCGGACCCATTCATTCATTTGTGGGAATTTCAAACCCTTGAGACATATATTAAGAACAACATTGTCCCAAGGGGCCTCAGAAATCCCACACTACCAGCAGCACGCCTACGATCGGGTGGATTTCTCAGAAGGTGGGAGAAGGGGTCAATTGAGGGCTCCCTCCGCCTGATGAAGTTGTTATTGGAGGAAGAAATAACACCTTTTAGAATAAAGCGAGATAAAGAGCTCTACCATCGGCGCTTGAACTAAAGTCACTGGGTATTTTGCTCACCTTCTCTGAGTCTTCCCTCTATTCGTGCACCAATGTGTAATTGCAGAGTATATGTACACGGCCGCCTTTTAATTTTCCCCTGCTTACCTGCGAGCGCTACTTGAGCGCTTCCCCCGGCTGTTATCTGATGCAGTGACTAGCCGGCCTCTGGGGGCGGAGTGATTGACCCGCCCACACTCCGGATTGGCCGGCTGCCACAAGTTCACACCTAGGGGGCGGGCATTGGGCATTTAAAGAGGACCTTTCATCGGGCTAAAAAATGTGTGCTGACATGTAGAGCGGCGTCCAGGGATCTCCCAGGCTGTGAGCTGAGCGCTGTGATTGGCCAGCACTACAGCCTGGGATACGCCTACTATAACCAAGTGTACTAGGCTCCGCCTAGTAGAACCAAGTCCCAGAGATACCTGAGCCTATACCGGGCGAACGGAGCGGCGCCCAGGGATAATAGTAAGTGCAGGGAGATCCCTGGGCGCCGCTCTACATGTCAGCACACTTAGTACACATTTTTTAGCCTGATGAAAGGTCCTCTTTAAGCGGGCGCATACGGCCATTCCAGTGCCGGATACATGCTGTCCGCACACCATCAGCGGCGGATAGCACTTTCTGTCTTTGCAGCCATTATTAATACCTGCTCCGGATGACACAGGGGAATTACCTCCTCGGTAGAAACGCGTTGAGCAGCTATTAGGTTCACAGGCTGAGTGGACATGGTGAACCATCATCTAGTAGATAGTATTCCACAGGCAGGGTGATAGTGTGTAGGGCAGATATCGGCACCTAACGTCAGGAACACTATTACTAAGTAAGTGCTGCTGTAATACACAATACGGAGCAGCTCCCTGCCTAAAACCTCGCTGGTATAGACTGGGTTGTTTACTAGCACGGCTGGTCGTGGTTGCTGCTCTTTGTGGCAGCCGATACGTAGCTGAGGTGTATACCAGTGTGGAAAACTACCCGGCTGACACACTGTTAGTGTATCCTCGCACCTTATGGGGAGCAATAGGGGAATATCTATAGACATACCTCTGATTAACTATCACACCCTAGCCTGCATTTGACGCTTTAGGTGGGCTGCACTGCCCCAGATTTTAGTATTGAATCCGCAATAAAGTTATTTTTTGTTTTCTTTTAACGTACGTTGCCAGGCTGAGAATTAATGAGCTGCAATACTAGACACAGTTCTCCGACCTTTACTTCTAAGTCCAGACAACCCTCTATAATATGATAAAATACGTAACTTGCTGAGGCAATCAATAGATGACATGGAGCTAAATATGGATAAACATATTGGAAGGAAACATAAAATAATATATATAATGCCTCCTGTTCGGAGTAATGCTTTTATTTAGCTTCAAGGTCAGATAACCCCTTTAACTTTTGAATTCATATTTATAGCAGCCGGAGTTCCATTTTTCTGATACGGAGCCACATACACATAGATTTTAAGCATAACATTCTGGCTGCCCGCTGTAACTCACCTGTCCATGAAAAAGGCTTCTGTAGTCAGACTTTCTGCAGGTTGATCTGGTTGGCAGAGTCTAAGAGATAAAGCAGGTATTCACCGGAGCCCGCCACAACCCATAGAGAAGTTGCTGTCTGACAGAGCAGTAGAGGGGTACACGGAAGGGCAACATTGAGGGAAATCCAAGAAACAGTCCAGGAGTCAGGTTACTAGCAGTAAAGGGTAAATCCTAATAAAGTCGTGAAGTAAAACCGAAATCAAAGCAATCAAGCCAAACTAAGATCAAAATCACAGGATAACCGCCGAGTACATTAAAACAATACAGGAAACAGGTTGAAAGCTCGATAACTAGCAAGGGAATCCTAGGAAAGCTGGGTGATATAACCATTCCTAGATTATCTAATTGGCATCTGCTGCACAGAAGAAGAGGGGCGTGACAGGTGTACGGCTACACGGCGGCATGTGTCGCACAATATGACATAGGCTCCTTTCAGAAGAGCAAGTTCCACGCATCGGACCCGCAGGGTGAGTATGCAGCAGCTCCCATCCTGACCTTCCAGCACTGCCGGGGTAGCATAGCATTATATTGATTTATGATGCTATGTAACCCTTACAGTTCTGGAATGTATTAGATAACACTGACACAATGCTATCAGTGTTATCCAATACATTTCTGTACGCTAAAGCTTACATAGCATCACAAATCAAAATAATGCTATGCGACCCCGTCAGTGCTGGGAGGTCAGGAAGGGAGCTGCTGCATACTTACCCTGCGAGTCCGATGCGTGGAACTCGCTGTTCTGGAAGGAGCCATAAGGTTATAAGAATAGATGTCCTAGAATTGTTATTACATAGAGAATGCAGATAGTTCCTAAAACTGACATGCTGCGACCAAAACAGCGCCAAACAGTAACCCATAGTGCAGCGGCTTATTGCCAGCGTTTGGGGGATCCCTTGCCCCTCAAGAGGTATCTACGATTACATATCCCTCTGTTAAAGCAAGTAGTCGTGATGCAGGTTGCAGTTAAGCAACGAGGACTTGAACTCCCCATTGTAGATGGTATTGGTGGTACCCAGGGTAGGAATGCCAGAGTGGTGTAGAGTGTCTCTGTGGATGTTATAGACCCGTGTCACGGTGCTCCTACCTGGATATCCTTGGATCCCAGATGTGGTGTAGTCCGAATGCAAGTGCAAAACAGGGTTGTTAAACTTGGTTAATGAATAAGTAGAATAAATAAAGTCCAGACTTGGTAGTAACGTTGAACACAGCTTTACTTGGCATAAAAAGTAATCCAAACAGTTTCCAAACTTTATCTTGGTCATCAGCAGGTATTGGCATTAATCTGGCAGGCAAACACCTCTGCAACAATCTTAGCTCTGCTATGCTGGCTGGGTATATAGCAAACTTTTCCTCTTCTGCTGGAACTTAGCTGGTTATAGTCTGTCTCTTACTTTAATCCTACGAATCTTTCTTCCTGGCATCAAGCTCTGTTAGCTTGTGAGGCAATGCAAGCTCAGGAGGGGAAAATCAACCATGTAGACTTCAGAGGCAGGGCCTCTGGGGCCTAGCAGAGCAGGCAGTGCTCTGCTAGCCGACACACAACCTTTCCCCAGGAGGGGGTAGGATAGACTGACTAGACCAGGGATGGGCAAACTGCGGCTCTCCAGCTGTTGTAAAACTACAATTCCCACCATGCCCTGCTGTAGGCTGATAGCTGTAGGCAGTCTTTGCATGCTGGGAGTGGTAGTTTTGCAACAGCTGAGGAGCGGCAATTTGCCCATCCCTGGACTGGACTAACTAAACTCTAGAGAGGGCTGGAAAGGAACTAGAAGGTTCCTCTCCAAAAAAAATAGCTCTGCACTGATTTGCTGCCACCTGCTGGTAGACCAGGCACATAACACTTGAACAGCAGTTTATAAGGTAATACATACACATATTGCAGGATATGGCAATAAATATATCTATGATGACACAGGATCACACATTACAGATAGTGGGGGGGACAAAAAAGGTGGTAATGGCACTCTGGGTCATTACAATAGCACCTCTACTTAAAGGATACGTTTTTCTTTGTATGCGGGGCCAAGCTGATTTCCAACCCTCTCCCAAACACGTCCAAGTTCTAACCGATATAAAGACACTGCTGCAGATTTATCAAAGCCCAGCAGCGTACGCCGAGCTATGCTAACCAGAACACTGGAGTAGATCATAAATGTGGCGGGCCATCAGCCTCATCACGCCTCCTTTTCGGGAAAGTCATGAGCACGACGGATTAACAGCACTTGCGCAAACATTTTAGCGCTAGTGCCGATGAAAACGTTGGCATAGCTGTGGCACAATTATGGCCCAATGTATATCAAGAATTTTCTACCTGTTCCGAGGCAGACATTTACTTTAAGGGGTTAATTATTAGCCTTTACAAGAGGAACTGCCCTCCGTCAATCATCTCCCTTTTGCGTCTCTCTTGAACCAAAAAAGTGGAAACGAAATCACACGACAGGAACCTTCCACAGCTTTGCTTTGATATTGCTGGAAGCCCAACGCTCCGTAACGTGAAATGAAAACTAATGAAGGAAGTGATGCAGAAAAGGGGAAATTAAAGGAAATATCTGTAACAATATCAGACACAACACAAATCGTACGGATGATGGCGATAGGCGAAGAATCCAAAACAAAACTAACCGCACTTAGAAACGTAAAGGAGAATTAGAGATAAGATACTGGGAACTACCGAAAAACGCTTCCCGAGCAAGTCCAGTATCACATATGTAGATCGTACTGAGAATATAACACTGATAGGACGGGGGAGATTTATCAAAACCAGTGCAGAAGGGAAAATGGATTATGGGCCCATGGCAAACAATCAGATCGCTTATTGTATTCTCCAAAGGGAAGTGAGAGCAATCAATTAGTAAATCTCACTTATTTTAAATCTCAGGGTTATGGCGCCTTTTCATCTATGGTCATGTCACTACAGCCAAATTATGGAGGCAGCAAGATGGGCAATTGCCCTTGGGGATCCACAACCTAGGATCCTTCACTGCTCAGTCCTCAGCCCATCTCATTGAATCTGCCACCAATTATTGCCAACTATGCGTTGTCCCTGACTTTACTACCCCGCTTTGTCCAAGGGCCTCCACTGGGACTGTCGCCGTTTACCCGTCCTTTTGTAGGTCTCCGAGAGGCTACTCCCTGCCACGGCCTGTCCCACGTAGCTCAAATAGTAGCAGAACGTCGAGAGAGTTCACATCACCGTTTATTTTTCCGTTCTTCTGATCTGTCAGAATAATAGAAAAATAAAGAAAAAAATTTGGATCTTGTAAAAGAGCGTATCCTGTATAAAAACAGATCCTTTAAAAAACAGATCCAGTAACAAAATTGATCCCGTGCACATTTGGCACCTGTTTGAGCCCTTTCCATCTGAGAGATGTTATTTTAGACGGGAAAAAAAGTATGGAATGCAGGACACTTTTTTTTCAATCTAAAAAAGCGGATCTGGCTCAAACTGATGCCAAATGTGAATAATGGATGAAGCGGATCCGTTTTTTTACACTTTCCATTTTTTTCTTTATTTTTCTGTTCTGTTCCTCACTTACCACTACCCTTCATGGATCACCCGACTATCTGTCGCTGTAAGCGTGCACCTCACAAAATACTATCGCATCCAGGAGTATTTTTTTTTTAATCAGATTATTTTTATTAAGTTTTGAAATTTTTCAAATGCAAGTACATCAATACCCCAACACGTCCCATCCTAACCCTCCCCCAACCACCCAGCATCATACAACTACAATCATGAGGTGAAAGGTGCAGTCCATGACCAGAAATAATAAGTCCCGTTAGGTAGCAATGTCTCTTTTCAGTGATGATGACATCTCTTCGTTGAAGGACTACTGTAGCTTGTCATATGTTCACGCGGCATCCCGGCGCATACATTCATTCAGCCATACATATCCACTCTAGCATAGGCAGAGAAGAACATAACCCATTCCCATCTCCCTGCTTCCAAATTTACCGACCCTCTCCAAGCGAGATTGTAATGCGAGACCCATGAAGACCAGATCGCTTCATATTTTTTAATTGAGTTTCTCTTTAGGTAAACATATTTTTCCAATTGTATCAATGTGTGCACTCTTTTCACCACCTCCTGAACTGTCGGTGCTATTTTATCAATCCAATGAAATGCAATGCATTTTCGGGCCTGGTATAATATACGCATGATAGCCACTTTTTTATTCAACATCCCTCTCGGTACTTTCACATATCCAAGTAAACATGTTAGGGGGGTAACCTCTAGACTAGACTGAAAGATTCTGTTTATAAGTTCCACTACCTCCACCCAATATCTCCTCAGTCGTGGGCAATTCCACATAGGGTGGATCAGGTTTGCCCGCGAGGTATCACAGCACGGGCACACGTCATCCATACGGTAGCCCATTCTGTATAGCAACGCTGGCGTTCTGTAAACCCTATGTAGTAGATAAAGCTGGGAAATTCTATATGACTCACTCATCGACAATGTTGGGAAATCATTAAGTATTTCCTCCAATTGCTCCTTTGTCAAGTCTTCTACATCTGTCTTCCATTTCTCGTATAGCTGTAGTGGATTAGCTTTATTGATTTCTGTCCTGAGCGTATCGTAATAGAGGGATATCACCCCACTCGTGGTACCTGATTTTATCGTATAGTCTAGAATTATACAGTTAGGTGCATCCAGGAGTATGGTTGCTGGGCCACAGTGTTCTGGTCTGAGTCCTCGATAGATAGGGGGTATTGTGCCTTTAAAGAAGAGCTCAGCTTACTTCTAACAGTACTATATTTTTCTAACGAGCACCTGGATCTGAATACTTTTGTAATTGCATGTCATTAAAAATTTAGTATAGCCACTGAATTATTGAATAAAATCGATCTGTACAGCGCCACCTGCTGTTTGCTATTTTTCTTATGTCTCTGTCCACCTGTGTAACATCACTGCGGTGGTCGCACATGCTCAGTTCCGTCCTTCAACTGCAACCAGCCCTACCTACTGTTAGATGCTGTGACAGTTACAGGGAGAAATCTCCAGCAAAAAGGGCACACCTCCTGAGCTGTTATAGGGAGAGAACTGCAACAGAAAGGACATGACCTCTGAGCTGTGATAGGGAGAGAGCTTCAGCAGAAAGGACACACCACCTGAGCGGCCAGTTTGGAATAAATCTAGCAGAGCAATTAGAGAAATTAATGGAGAGATCTCTGGGTCCATGTGAGCTACAGGACTGGTCCTAGCATTTAAAGAGGACCTTTCATCACTTCTAAAGATATTAACTAACGATGCTCACATGTAGAGCGGCGCCCATGGATCTCCCTGCACTTACTATTATCCCTGGGCGCCTCGCTCCGTTCTCCCGGTATAGGCTCCGGTTTCTTTCCTCACAAAGTTATAGTAGGCAGGGACTTGGGGGACTTGGTTATAGTAGGCGGCGCCTGCCCTTCATCTCCTTCTCCCCGGCTGTAGCGCTGGCCAATCGCAGCGCAGAGCTCATAGCCTGGGAGAATAAAAACTCCCAGGCTATTAGCTCTGCGCTCCGATTGGCCAGCGCTACAGCCTAGGAGAAGGAGATAAAGGGCAGGCGCCGCCTACTATAACCAAGTCCCTGCCTACTATAACTTTGTGAGCACAGAGACCGGAGCCTATACCGGGAGAAGGGAGCGGCGCCCAGGGATAATAGCAGTGGCGTTGCTAGGGCTAGTGTCACCCGGTGCGGTAGAAAATGGTGTCACCCCCCCCCCCCCGGCGGCGATCTGTCTGCTTAGCCCTGCCCCCCCCACGTCAGCTGTCTGTTTACTCTCCAAACCCCCATCCATGTTATCGCTTGGGTTCAAATTATAGCACCCCCAGCAGGCCCCCCCAACCCCAGGCGGTCTGTCTTCTGTCTGCTTAGCACACCCCCCCCAAAATATTTGCATACAGAAAAACAAAACAAGAAAAACATATACGTACCTCCATGGCAGCGATGCGATGCAGGCCTCTTCTGGCCTGTGTCCCGAGCAGTACGGCTCTGGCGGCGCGATGACGCCATTGCGCCGCTCTGCCTGCCTCTGATAGGCTGCTGGCCTTGTGCCGGTAGCCTATCAGAGGAACAAAGAAGGGAGACGCCTCTCCCTTGCCCTGCTGCAGTGTTTATCTGTATCGCGATACAGATGAATGTAGGGAGATGAGTGCTTCCATAATGCAAGCGCTCATCTCCTGGTGGTGTCACCCAGGGGCATAGCTAGAAATGACTGGGCCCCACAGCAAAAATTTTATGCCCCCGGATCTCCCACCGACACATACCATATTGGACCTCCCACCCATTCCAGAGCTTCCACCCAAACACCCCTCCAGGACCTCCCATTCCAACATCCCCACATCCCTCCCTAGATCCCCCCTAAGTGTCCTCCACACATCCCCCCCATCAGTATCCTCCACACATCCCCCCAATCAGTGTCCTCCACACATCCCCCCCATCAGTGTCCTCCACACATCCCCTCATCAGTGTCCTCCACACATCTCTCCCATCAGTATCCTGCACCCATCCCTCTATCAGTGTCCTGCACACATCCCCCCATCAGTATCCTGCACACATTCCCCTCATCAGTGTCCTGCACACATCCCCCTCATCAGTGTCCTCCACACATCCCCCATTAGTGTCCTGCACACATCCCCCATCAGTGTCCTCCACACATCCCTCTATCAGTGTCCTGCACCCATCCCCCCATCAGTGTCCTGCACACATCCCCCCATCAGTATCCTGCACACATTCCCCCCATCAGTGTCCTGCACACATCCCCCATCAGTGTCCTCCACACACACCCCCATCAGAGCTTCATATTAACCTGCTGTACTAATGTTATGGCTAAAAACCTCAGTAATAGTTTCCCATATATAATACTTTATATATATATATATATATATATATATATATAATCAGAAGTATAAATATATATTATCATACTTCTGATATACATGAATGCATAATTTAGCCTCTATTTCTAAAAGGTTTTCACTAGGACTAGAACTCCCAACCTTTCACATCAGAGGCAAGAGTTCTAACCACTGAACTATGGAGCTTAATGCTAAATTATGCTGGAAAAACCTTATAGTAGTGTATCAGGTATTAGGTATTTCTATACAGCAGAAGTACCATTAAATAAAAATAAATGTGTAATTACTATATAGTAATTACACATTTATTTTGTGTCATGTTTTTTTACAAAAACTGAAAAAAATATTAAATTATACTTCTGCTGTATGGGAATACCTAATACTTGCTAGACTACTATGAGGTTTTTCCAGCTTAGTTTACCATTGAGCTCATAGCTCAGTGGTTAGTGTTCTTGCCTCTCATGCAAAGGGTTGTGAGTTCGAATCCTAGTGGCAACCTTTCAGAAATAGAGGCTAAATTAGATTAAAATACATTGGGTGTCCCCCAGGATTGTCAGTATGCTTGGGCACATCTAATTTAGCCTCTATTTCTGAAAGGTTGCCACCCCCTTCATGTTCATAGCACTGACTCCATATATGGACACAACCATATATGGAGTCAGAGCTGGGATTCCCTGTACAGCATCGGGGCTTCAGGCAAGTGCAGTGAATAAATTATCTTCTGCCGACACTGGTGGGTGTCACCCCATCAGTGGTGTCACCCGGTGCGGCCCGCACCCCCCTCGCAACGCCACTGGATAATAGTAAGTGCAGGGAGATCCCTGGGCGCCGCGCTACATGTGAGCATCGTTAGTTAATATCTTTAGAAGTGATGAAAGGTCCTCTTTAAGCGTACTTTTAAATCCACAGGAAGATTTTAGGACTATTAGGTGCAGGGTTGGCCTTAGCATGGTGTGTGCCCGGTACAGTACCTTTTATGGAAGCCACGGCCACATGGGTTGGGCACCAAGAATGGTAATGGCGGTACAAGTGGTGTCTCTTTCAGTAAGGACAGATGATCACCTTGTGTGACCACAGGGGTCACACGCCCCTAAAGGCCTGGAACTGTGCTTTTCTAGACACCCTTGTTTACTTTGGTTGAAGGCCCTTTAGATCTGTACATCTACATGGTACACCAACTGCGGTGCCCACTAGAGGGCGCTACATGCTACAGGCCTCCTGAAATCAAAAAAATTCTTCTTGTAGTCCGTTAAAAGATGGAAAAATTAACTCTCATTTGAGGATGGAATTGTCTACAGATCATTCCATTTTATAAATGAAAGCCGGTGGCACCAGAGGGACATGTCGAAAGGAAAATGCTATAAACTATGATCCAATTTCTTACATTATAAAGATTAACGGAGCCTTAATAGCAGAGGAAATAGACTTCAGGATGATTATTTCAGGTCGTCGTCTACAATGTCATTATGGCAGGTTCAATCAGAGGCGCAATTGACCTTTTCCTAAATACATCGCTGGCTGCTGATGTATAGACATTGGTAGGACATGACCCAGAAAGGTCCAGGACTGATGGGATCACACCTCATAGCCACATCACTTTAAGGCTACATGCACACGACCGCGACGTGTTTTGCGGACCCAAAATCCCGGATCTGCAAAACACAGATGCTGCCCCAAATGCCTATTCTTCTCTACAAAACGGTCAAGATTAGGACATGTTCTAATATTTTTTTGCGGGGCCACGGAATGGAGCAACAGATGCGGACAGCATATGGAGAGCTGCCTGCATTTTTTGCGGCCCGATTGAAGTGAATGGGTCCGCATCTGAGCTGCAAAAAGGGAAGGTATCATCAGAATATGACATTGTTTAAATCAAATTTTTGTTGTATATTTTTTAGGTTTTTAGAATTTTTGGTGTTTTTTTTATTTAAATTTCCATACCCCTCCTATCTAGGGAAGGGGCACCTGAAGTGAAGGGGAGAACACCGAGTTCCGAAAATAGTGGGAGAGCAAGCTCCACTATTTTTGGAAGTCCCATAGCGGAGAATGAAGAGCAGACTGTGCATGCGCAGTCACCTTTCCATTCACCTCTATGGCACTGCCGGAAATAGCCGAGCTGGCTCGTCACTTTTTGGAACTCCCATAGAGGTCAACAGAGGGTGGCCATGCATGTGCGGTGTGCTCTCTGTTCACTTTGGGGGCCCGGTTCTGGAGTTAGGAGTGCAACGTGCCGCCCCCCAGGGCCAATCATGTCGCAGATTTAGTGGAATGCCGAGTTGTGTGGTGCAGCCTCAATAGTTTTCTGTCTGTGTCGCGGTGCTCCTACCTGGATACCGTCGCTCCCCAGGGTAAGGCTTCGAAGCAATAAAGGGGGGAGTATTGGTGGAGGTGGAGAAAAAGTCGACTTTTATAAAGTTCAACAGCTTTATTTGCATTAACTTGTATCCAGACAATATCTAGGCTTTCTCTTGGCTCCAGCAGGCTTTGGCATAAACTGGCAGGCACACTTGAATACTCTGCTTTCTCTCTCTACTGTGCTAAACTCGGCTTTAGTCTGGCAGCTGGATTTTAGGACTGTTCTAGTATCTCCGGCGTGGGGTGCCTTCGGCTGTTGACCACCTCGGGACACTCTGTAAAGAGTCAGGATGCTCTATGAGCTGCTTCCCGCTGGAGGGACTCCTGCTGCAGGAGGGGGGGGGCCCCCCTCGCTGCTACATCTTGGCATGTCTGCATCTGACGCTACCCTGGCTTAGACTGACTTGCCCACTTCTGCCCAAAAGGGGAAGAATGGAATGGCATTCTATCTAAAGATCTCTCTGCCATATACGCTGCCACCTGCTGGTGAACCACGCAAATTACAAAAACTGTTTCATGGCAACATGATCAATGCACAGTGACAAAGGACCTGTAATCCATACACAGATGACATTGTGGTTAGCAATTCAAGACAGTAGCAAGGTGTAGAAATGGTAATACCAGTCTGGGGTATTACAAGACCGGGTCCCAGACATGGAACCTGCACCTATCTAACATTGATGGCATAGCCTTGCGATATGTCGTCAGTGTCCCAGATGGGACATTGATAGTGACATGGAATATTAAAAATGATATCACCCAAAATTTTCAAAAATATGTTAAACATAAAAACGTGATTTAAAAAATAGCTCATTTTCTGATGACACATTCCTTTCAAAGCGGCATCAATGGTAGGATCTGCACAATATCTGTACCTCTGACCACTATAGAGCCGTGTTATTCGACTTTCTGGGTTACTGGGTGTCAGAATATCACAGTATTTAGCTGCTGTTGGGACATTTTTATAGTAATACTACGGAGGAGTCTGTGAAGCTTAGAAGATTTCTACAGAAAAGGTTTTGGGTGAATTCCTAGTATGATGCATCACCACAAAGGCGTTTTCTCTCATCAGCTGACTTCCACACGGCCGGCTGGAGCAGATTAGCAGGCAGGACTCTCACTTTCAACTTTTTTCATTATCTCTCTTTCAACCTTTCGCCAGAACTTTCTTCCCCCCTCGCAATATATGAGAGTGTCGTCAGGAAGGATAGCTCATAGGACGGTCGTCAGGAAGGATAGCTCATAGGACGCGCTGCACCTCATCGACTGCAAGGAAGAACTGAAGACAGAAGAATTTCTAAGGTAAGCGCTAATATTGCCCTTGTCATTCCTTGTGATCACCACTAATATTCACCTATAGGGGGCGCATGAAATTGTAAGAGTCCTTCTAGACACTGCCGAATTCCTACCACAGTCCAAAGTGAACTGCTGCGAACACAAAGTGTGATCATTTTGTGTTAAAGGAGTTGTCCGAGATTTTGATACTGATGACGTATTCTCAGGATAGGTCATCAATATCTGATCTGTCGCAGTCCGACTCCCGGCACCCCTCCGATTGAAGAGGCCAGCGAGTGTTGTTGCCTCTTCATGTTCATCAATCACATGTCCGATGTGCATCTCGGTTCCATTCAAGCGAAAGTGCCTGAGCTGCAATACCAAGCGTGGCCACTATACAATGTGTGGCGCTGTGTTTAGTAAGGCCTCTTGCACACGAATGTTTTTTTTTCCATTTATGTTCGTAACCATTTATTTCAATGGGTCCGCAAAAAAAACGAAATGTGCTCCATATGCATTCCGTTTCCGTATTTCCGTTCCGTTCAAAGATAGAACATGTCCTATTATTGCCCTCGAATCACGTTCCGTGGCTCCATTCAAGTCAATGGGGCTGTAAAAAAAAACGGAACGGATACAGAATGCATCCATATGTCTTCCATATCCGTTTCATTTTTTACGGGACCGTCTATTGAAAATTTTCTGACCAGCCCAATTTTTCAATGTAATCACTGTATACTGTATATGCCGGCCGGGCCTGGTCCACAATGCACGGGCACTGACTGTGGGGCCGCCACTGTATGCACTACTTTTTTGCAGTGCGGAGGCAAGAACAAAACCCCCACGGAAGCACTCCATATTGCTTCTGTGGGGTTCTATTCCTCTGTTCCGCACTGACCATCCAGACTGCGGACCCACTCAAGTCAAGGGGTCCGCATCCATGATGCGGTGCCAGAATGGCCACGTATTTTGCAGACACGCAATATGGGCCCGCCCGGCACACGGTCGTGTGTATGAGCCCTTATACCTTATTTCTGAGGAGGCTTCACTCCTGGTTTTGGCTCACAATAACTGAAGTGTGAACTCGGCCTAAGCTGCGAGGAGGCCATGGCCCTCACCAAAGCGCTGCGGCCTACACAAACAGCTAATCAGAAAGGGTGCCAGGTATTGGACCCCCTGTCGATGACATGGCTGTCTTGGTAAATTCTTGCATTCCCCATGTGATAACAATTCTGGAGTATTTATTTGTATGACTGTATGTTGTGTCATTCCTCTATTATTCCTTTTAGAAGTTTATGAATGAATTGCAAACAGTATTTAATGAAGGCCCAGATGGCTGTTATCAGTGTGTCTTTGCACAATCTGACACTGGCAGCACTGATTGGATAGTGTCAGACTGTGCAGGGACACGTCCCCTGAATGGTAACACCCATCTGGACCGTAAATGCAAACTGCTAGCAATTCATTTATATTTTCTAGCAGGAATAATAACAGAGCTCCTGTATAAAGAGATAAAAATTACAGCAATCAATAAGTTCCAAAATCTCACTGAGGGCCCAATATTAAGATTTGCTATTGGGGGCTTAAAAAATAGCAATGAATCAATTTATCTCATCAAGACTTCTTCACCTGTGAGGGGCTGTCATCTGGGCCCTGAACCGATGCTCAAATTCCGCATCTGGAGCAGTGACAGTGTTTGCACCTCTACCAGAAAATGTAGCTGCACATGTGCAGATGCTGCTCCTGAAGCTGAATTTCAGCTTTGGCATCCGACACAGAGTCCAGATTGTAGGGCCGGGCTAGATGGGCGTCAGATGGGCGTCTCTTCACCTGTAGGGACAGCCCCTCTCAGGTGCACAGCTCCTGCTAATGAGACAAATTGATTAGTTGAAATCATCCCTAATACAAACCCCATACAGATGTTGCCCATGATCAGATTCAAACTTCTCCAATGAATATAAATTATAGCTCCAGTTTGTGGGGACTTTAAATAGACACTATTTTTTCCACACAACTTTGCGTAAATCCCTAATGCAGGCGACTATATGAAAGTTTGTAATATATTTTATCAGAGAAACATATAACATTTACTCTGAATTCTCTGCTGAATCCGTCTTGTGAGAGCAAGGACTGTCGGCTCAGTGAAGGATCCATGTACAGCTGCCCACAGAGGTCTATGGTGAAGGGAAGAGGAGACACAGAGGCTGCAGCAGCTAATACTATAATAAGTGTTATATCTCACCTCAAGTGCTTTAATCACATCTATATTGCTCAGTACTTCTCTATAATGTTCTGTATGGTGCTTCTGTGTGATTATGAGTGAATGTGTGAGTGTTAAAGTGGTTGTCCCATCTTGGAAATTGTGGGCATATCACTAGGATATGCCCCTAATGTATAATAGGGGCGGGTCCCACCTCTGGGACTCCCACCTATCCTTAGAACAGAGCACGCAAAGTGACGGAGGGCGCTCCGTGCATACACGGCCGCCCTCCATACATTTCTATGGGAATGCTGAAAATAGCTGAGTGGAGCGCATGGCTATTTTCGGAAGTCCCATCGAAATGAATGGGAAGTGCACTGCACAAGCGAGGCCACCGCTCCATTCAAGAGGTCCAAAATATAGAAGGCAAAAATTCAGTTTGCAGCCATAGCCCAATCCTAAAGTGGTTTTTCAGGTATTCAAAAATGGTGCCTATCCTCAATCAGATTATCAATATCTGATTGAGGTCTGACACCTCACAACCCTGCCGATCAGCTGTTTGGAAGTAGCTCCGGTGCTAGGAGTAGGCTCTGTCCATTGTGTGCTGGATGGAGATGGTGACTACATTGTTGCTCCCACGGAAGTGTTTGGGAGAAGCACTGCAGTAACCACCTGCGTCCACTACATAATGGACGGAGCTGTGTAGTTATGGAGCCTATTTCCAGCACCAGAGCTAGAAATAAGTTTTATTCTGAAACTGGAGTAGCCCTTGAAATGCAGACACCACTGCAGGGCAGTCCCTGCATACAGATTTGTACGGTTTGCATCCAATAGATGCTGTGTAAATCCATACACACTGAGCTCCCTCTAGTGGTGGCTGCAGGCAGTCAAAATTTTACATACGATAGGAGACAAGGATCTGATTGCTGGGGGTTCAAACACTGGGACACCCACTGATTACGAGAATGGGGTCCTGTTTCCTCCCATATAAATGAAGCGGAAGTCGAGAATGCGCTTGACCACAGCATATTCCATATACTGCACAATGGACGTTACGGAAAAGCTAAAAGCCGCAAGCTGGTTTCTTTCCCTAGATCCCAGACTTTAGTATGGAGGGCCACAGTGGCTAGGATTAAGAGAATAAGGGTTAAAGAAGTTTGGGGGCATGACCTAGCATGTCCTCCTTTTCGGGGTTAAAGGGGTTGGGCCATCTCAGACATTGGTGGGATATCACTAGGGTATGCCACCAATGTCTTATAGGTGCAAGTCCCACCGCTGGGACCTGTACCTATCTCTACAATGGAGCCCGCAAAGTGAAGGAGAGCGGACCACGCATGCGCAGTTGCCCTCCATTCACCTCTAAAAAGCAGCATAGCGCTGTCTCGGCTATGTCCCTCTAGCCCATAGAAGTGAATGGAGCTGTGGCTGCGCTTGCTTGGTTGGCTTCCCATTCACTTCTATGGGACTTATGAAAATAGCCGAGCGCGTTGCTTGGCTATTTTCGTCACTCCCATAGAAATGAATAGTGGGTGGCCCGGCAAACACGGTCTGCTACCCTTCACTTTGCTTGGTCTATTATAGAGATAGGTGCGGGTCCTAGAGGTGGGACCGGCACCTATCTGACATTGGGGGCATATCCTAGTGAGATGGGCCAACCCCTTTAAGCCAGCGGCCACCCTAACCTATCAGGAGTTATGGACCAGACATTATTCTTATGACCAGTGTGGGGGTCTCAGTCCTTAGGACCCCCTATTATCATAACTTCAGTGACACTTCAATCAGTAGGACTACGTATCACCTCTGTGGGATACGAACAAGACTCCAGTGCTGTTAGGACTTGGAAAATGTAGAGTAAACCAATATGGATATATATATATTTTTTTCATTACTTTTTTATTATATTTTTCCCACCCTGGGCAGAGATTAGCCTCCTTTCTGCCTCCTGTGTAGGAAGAGGTCATTATTAGCCTGCGGCTGACTGAATTACCGGTGTGGAAAAATGTCGTCCTGTAGATAACAGTCACTTGATGCTTCAATGTAGAAAATATACAGTAAAAGCAAATAACGTGAAGACAAAACCACTACAATATAGCGGTGAGGAAGATACCATAAGGAGGATTTATCAAAACTGGTGTTAAAGAAAACTGGCTTAGGTGCCCATAGCAACCAATCAGATTCTATCTTTCATTTTCCAAAGAAGCTCTGAAAAATGTAAGGTGAAATCTGATTGGTTGCTATAGGCAGTTTTGATAAATCCCCTCCCCTCCACCATACAGTATGTGCACATATGGCATCTTTATATTTATGTGTCTATGTGGTATACGCATTTCCCTGTATGGGTTATGTTTTATTATTTTACTCCAGTAGCAGTTTTATTGAGCTACAGACCATAATAATGATGGTATTTTTTAAGAAAAGTTTGCCAATATTAGGACAGTGCATAGTGGTACTATTTGTCACTGTGTGACACTTCAGCACTGTATGTTGTTACTTCACTGTATGGCAGTAATATTAGAGCACATAATAGCTGCATTAAATATGCTGTGTTTGGCAGTATGAGGCCTCTTTCACACGGGCGAGTTTTCCGCGCGGGTGCAATGCGTGAGGAGGACGCATTGCACCCGCACTGAATCCGGACCCATTCATTTCTATGGGGCTGTGCACATGAGCGGTGATTTTCACACATCACTTATGCGTTGCGTGAAAATCGCAGCATGCTCCAGTTTCTGCGTTTTCCACGCAACGCAGGCCCCATAGAAGTGAATGGGGCTGCGGGAAAATCGCAAGCATCCGCAAGCAAGTGCGGATGCGTTGCGATTTTCCCGCATGGTTGCTTACCAACGGGACCCGATCTCTATTAATTCCCCTTATAACATGGTTATAAGGGGAAATAATAGCATTCTTAATAAAGAATGCATTGTTAAATGAAGAGGAAGGGGTTAAAAATAATAAAAGTCACATCACATGGTCCAATCACATGGTCAATCTTACCATGGTGATGTGACGTCATCACAGGTCCTTTAGATCATAGATGCTGCAGGGAAAGAGAGGCTGTGGGCCCATCGCAAGCAAATGGACGAGGTAAGTTTTTGCGTTTTTTTTATATACTATTTTAGGTTAAATCGATTCACTGACACGAAGCACGAGCCAATTCGGTTTCTAGGTAAATTGAATTTATCCTGAAATTCTGATCGAATTCCACTTTGTGGGATTCGATTCGCTCATCTTTATTCTCTATGTATTCCTATGGAAGTCTCAGTCTCATAGGAATTAGAAGTAAATGACGTCCTGTCCTGTGTCAGTTGGAGATAGTGCTGGTCACATGAGCTGAGGATCAGAAGGGAGGTTATAACTCACAAATACAGTCACTGGTAGAAAGATTACCTTAACAACAGCAGGTCAGAGAATGACATTTTTGTGGGAGTTCTTCTTTAGGAGCTGCCTCATCCATCTCTCTGCTCTACTTGTCAGGGACTGAGATCCTGAATACAACTGATAAGATCTTTAGCTGAATTTCTGTAGGAATGGAGTCCATGACAATAAGGACAGACAGGACAGACTGTGGTAATGGAGACTGCATACAAGAGCTGCTGCTCATTACCAGATCCTCACCTCCTCTCTGTACTTCACGTCTCCATTCCTACAGAGATTCAGCTGAAGATCTTATCAGCTGTATTCAGGATCATAATCCCTGACAAGCAGAGCAGAGAGGAGGATGAGGCAGCTCTTTAGCTCAGTGTTGTGAAGTAACTTGTCCTCCTGTGTGGTTAGGACAGGCTTTGTGTGTACTAATAGGACGGCGGCCATTTTATTTCTCCTAATGATTGCTCCACAGAGAAAACGAGCCATTATAACTACTGAAAGGTATTTGGGAATATATTTATAATAAAGTAATATTTTAAGCATTTACATTTTCTTAATTCCCGGAGAACCCCATCAAGCAATGTTTGATGGTATTTGGGTGCAGAGCACAATTTCGGCAGTATTAATTATGTAGCATTTGACAGTATTATGCTATGCATGGTGGTATTTTTTAGGCTTCTATGATGCAGTTTATTTAGCACTCTATGGCAGTATTATTTGAGCACAGGGCATAATGAAGACGGTGTTAATTATGCAGTGTTTGGCAGTAATATGCTGAATAAGGTGGTATTTTTTAGCACTGTATGGCAAGTATTATTTCAGCACAGGGCAAAATAACGACGATATTGATTATGCAGTGTTTGGCAGGACTATGCTAATTCTGGTGGTATTATTTGGTATGTATCAGAAATATAACAATATACTGGGCACTCCAAGGATATTGAGAAAAATAGTGAATTGATAAAATGACAATATCGAAAGTTTTTATTATTAAAACCAAATTATATACACATTAGTCTCCAGCAGAAATAAACTAGGGATTTGTCTCCAGTTCTCTATTGACCATCAATCCAACATGTTCTCCACTAGATATTCGCAGGACCTATAGATATAACTCCTCCAATAGTCTGTCTGTTATGAACAATACTAATAATAGTGAAATATTCTCCTAAAATGACACTAACGAAAACTACATCCACAATTGTGCAGTCCAGCAATAGTTGTGCAAATAGCGTGCATGTGCAAATGAGCAAATCCAACTGTGCAAAAACGCAATATATATCCAGTGCCTCCTTAATTGATCCAATGCCACCGTTTTTAGTTAATAGTTCAACCTTTCAATCCTGCAGGTTGTATTAGCGGCGTCCCGCTATATTCCACATCAGCGGCGTCCCGCTGCAAAACAATTAGACACGCGTCTCAGCGGGATGTGGAATATAGCGGGACGCCGCTAATACAACCTGCAGGATTGAATGGTGAGACTCTGAGGACTTTAGTTATGAAAGCTGGACTTCAAATAAGGACTGTTAAATATGAACACTGGACAATCAATTATTATTATCATTAACTAACAAATGGTGTTATTGGATTGATTTTAGAGGGACATTGAGACTACTATTAATTATCATCACTATTAACTAAAAACGGTGGCATTGGATCAATTAAGGAGGCACTGGATATATATTGCGTTTTTGCACAGTTGGATTTGTTCATTTGCACATGCACGCTATTTGCACAACTATTGCTGGACTGCACAATTGTGGATGTAGTTTTCGTTTAGTGTCATTTTAGGAGAATATTTCACTATTATTAGTATTGTTCATAACAGACAGACTATTGGAGGAGTTATATCTATAGGTCCTGCGAATATCTAGTGGAGAACATGTTGGATTGATGGTCAATAGAGAACTGGAGACAAATCCCTAGTTTATTTCTGCTGGAGACTAATGTGTATATAATTTGGTTTTAAATATAAAAACTTTCGATATTGTCATTTTATCAATTCCCTATTTTTCTCAATATCCTTGGAGTGCCCAGTATATTGTTATATTTCTGATACTCTTTTTGTGGTGGTAAGGGTGTATCTACCATACTGAGAGCACCCGATTTGTTTTCCTGTGAATCCTGTGCGTCACTTTTACTGTTATAATTATTTGGCCTTGTATGACACCGTTGTTTTAGCACTGTATGGCAAGTATTATTTGAGCACAGGACATAATAATGACGGTATTAATTATGCAGTGTTTGGCAGTACTATGCTACGCATGGTGATATTCTTTGACCTTGGATGACACTGGTATGAGCATGGCGTTACAGTATTAAAGCACGGCATGGTTGGGTTTTTATTTTGCTGACACTGTATGGCTCTGTTAGTAGCTCTGGCAGGTATAACACACGGGAACATAGCCGTATACTAGGCCGCCCCGTCTGTACAGGGCTCTGCATCCAGTGTGGCGGCTGTGTAGTTGGGCAGGATTGCGCGCTTTGGTTGCCGTTCTGGTAACTGTTGTGCTGTGATGAAATATTGTGAGTTACACAAGGGCTTCGGACATGTAGCGAGGGACTGCTGATTCATCCCGTGTCAGCAGCAGCACAGTGAGTCAGCAGTCCTGGCAGTCTGTGGTTTCCCTCTTTGCTATTTTCCGTTTTATGCAATCTGATTCACAGAGACTGGAATGTAAGGACACGAACGACATCCAAAACAATGGCGTGCTCCCTCCCCACCTGCAGGGTGACAAGTCACTGCACTTATGCCCAATGTGACGCTCCATGCACAGCGGCAGGCGGAGCCCCAATGGGTCAAAGGGGTAGATTTATCAAAATTGATGTACAGGAAAACTGGCTTAGTTGCCCCTAGCAACCAATCAGATTGATCCTTTCATTTTCCAAAGGAGCTCTGAAAAGTGAAAGGTGGAATCTGATTGGTCGTTATGGGCAACTAAGCCAGTTTTCCTTTACACCAGTTTTGATAAATCTCCCCCCTATAGCATTTATCATGAACCTGTAGGGGGAGATTTATCAAAACTGGTGTAAAGGTAAACGGGCTTAGTTGCCCATAACGACCAATCAGATTCCACCTTTCATTTTTCAGAGCTCCTTTGGAAAATGAAAGCTGGAATCTGATTGGTTGCTATGGACAATTAAAACAGTCTTCCTTTGCACCAGTTTTGATAAATCCCCCATAGTATTTCCATACCTCTGTATTACGGCATGTCACATTTTTGTTTTTGTATAGCTGGATCTTACATGTCTTCTGAGACAAGGCAAGACCCCCCCCCCCCCAACAAACTTTATCAAATGTGGTGTAAAGGAAAAATGGCTTAGTTGCCCATAGCAACCAATCAGATTCCACCTTTCATTTTCCAAAGGGGCTCTGAAAAATGAAAGCTGGAATCTGATTGGTTGCTATGGGCAACTAAACCACTTTTCCTTTACACCACTTTTGATACATCTTCCCCCAGTGCCTGTTGAACATGGACTTGCCAACTTTTACTAGGTCTTTTGTGGGAGAAGTGAAAGTGCAGTGTATGAAGGGCATCACCAGACATTTTTTAGGATTGACACGCCCCTTTTGTGACATCACTCCCCCATTCTCACTGCGTTATGCCCCTTCAATGTACATTTGGGTGTTTTATGATGCCGCATCCTGATGCCACATGCAACTGAAATTCATGGAGGGCTACTTTTCATGGGACCCCTGGGAGATTCACCAGCTTGCCCATGAGTCTGGGAAGTCACCCCATTCTCCAGGAGCCTAATGCCCATTCCTGGAGAGTTGGCATTATGGTTTAAGAATGGCAGCGAGTGCCCAATGACACCCACTAATCATGAGAATGGATGTCCTGTACCCCCTGACGAATGGAGCGGCAGGTCACGACAATCTTGTGAATATGGTGTATATAAAAGCTTGGTTTATGAAAATTGACCCCAAAAGTGCTCATTTTGAGGGCATTCCAGGGCCAGAGCTTAAAGGGCATCTGTCAGCAGTTCTGTACCTATGACACTGGCAGCTGAAGGCATCTGTGTTGGTCCCATGTTCATATGTGCCCGCATTGCTGAGAAAAATAAGGTTTTACTATATGCAAATGAGCCTCTAGGAGCAACGGGGGCGTTACCATTACACCTCTAGAGGCTTTGCTCCCTCTGCAACTGCCGTGCCCTCTGCACGTTATATAACCAGGTGTGATCACGTTTACACTGCCTGATCCTGTCAATCATAGTGCAGCGGAGAGAGCAGAGCCTCTAGGTGTAACGGTAACGCCCCCATTGCTCCTAGAGGCTCATTTGCATATAATAAAACATCATTTTTCTCAGCAATGCGGGCACATATGAACATGGGGCTAACACAGACGCCTTCAGCTGCCAAGAGCTCATGTAACAGGTCAGCCAGTGTCATCGGCCCTTTTATATATATATTTTGGGGATTTAAAGGGGTTGTCCAGTTTCATAAATTTGATGACCTATCTGACTCCCGGCACCCCCAGCTGATCAGCTCTTTGTAAGCACTGCGTCTTCCTCAGTGTTCACCTGCAGCATCGGTGCAGTATAATTACAGCTGTTCGACCCCCTACACTTCATCGGTAGAGGAAATTGCCATTACACTGCACCGCCGCTACAATCTATCATCCTTCGGCACTCCTGCTGCTGTGAAACTACAACTCCCAGTCTGCGGACCTGCTCGGCTGTTGTTCTAAGGGTACTTTCACACTTGCGTTAGACGATTCCAGCAGGCCGAGGGTTCTGTTGCCGGAACTGCCTGCCGGATCCGGAAATCCGTATGCAAACGGATGGCATTTGTTTCCGGATCTGGATCCGTGTAACAAATGCATTGCAATACCAGATCCGTCTCTCCGGTGTCATCCGTAAAACTGAATCCGGTATTTTTTTTTTCACAGACCGGGAAACCGGATCCGTTTTTCCGGAACACTTGGTACCGGATCCGGCATTAATACATTTCAATGGAAATTCATGCCAGATCCGGCATTCCGTTAGGTGTTCTGGAATTTTGACCGGAGAAAATACCCGGGCATGCCGTAAGAGGGACTTAACTGAAGACATCCTGATCCATTCAGAATACATTAGGTCACAGGCATGGCCAACCTGCGGCTCTCCAGCTGTTGTAAAACTACAACTCCCACACTGTGCTCTCCGCATCCGATTTTGCGGAGCGCGCCGCCGATCTTCCGGTCCGCGGCTCCGCAAAAAAAATAGAGCATGTCCTATTCTTGTCCGCAATTGCGGACAAGAAGAGGCATTTTCTATGGAGTTCGGGCAATGTGCGGTCCGCAAAAATGCGGAATGCACATTGCCGGTGTGTCCGTGTTTTGCGGATCCGCGGCTCCGTGGATCCGCAAAACACTTGCGGACGTGTGAATGTAGCCTTAGGGTGCATTGCGGGAGCACCGTGACCTCTTCAAACAGCTGATGGGGGGGGGGGGGGGGGCGGTGGGGACCAAGAGTCGGACCCCCTGCCGATCTGAAAATCATAAAACTGGAAGACCTTTTTAAATTTAGTCAGTATGGTAAATGCATGCTGGGCAGTACTATTACCATCTGACGGACAGTGCCAGATTGGACAGAAGACCGAACAATCCCTTTAAGTAGACCCCTTTAATTAGATTTGCCTCATCACTGGTTGTTTCTGCTTCTTGCGTTGCAAAAAATACAAGATTACTATGGTGGCCTGTACTCTGTGGAGCATCACAGTGCAGACATGTGGATATCAAACACACTGCTTGCATTGTACAAAGCCACGAGTCAGCACACACCGCGCAGCATGCAGCAGCTTGTACACAGTTCGCAGACTGGCTGAGTTTGACCCTCCTGCGCCTCTGTCGCCGGTGACGTCACGCGGTTACGTCATTCCAGGAGACCCAAGCAGCCCAGGAAATTGCCAGAAAACGAGGAAGAAGAGTCAGAACCGAAGGGAAGCGATGTCTCCGGCTGCAGTAAGTGTGCGGAGGCGGTATGGTGGGGGGAGCAGCCTGCCGGAAAGTGGGGGGGGGGAGGCTCTCGCTTCTGGGGTGTTCCTGACACGAGCTCTTAAAGGGGACGCGTCCCTCTAGTGCTGTGTATGGTTGTGTCTAGTGGGCAGGTGTATATAGTGCTGCCCCTGCGTGTACTAAACTCTGCTCATATAGCATGGCTCTTAAAGGTTTTTTTTTTTATTATTATTTCATTTATTGCATAGGTTTTGCATAATCTTAGGTTAAAAAAAAAGCCATGATTGCTGCCTGGCCTGTGAGGCATCGTCCTTGTGATGTCATCTGGTCACATGACACAGTGCAAGCAGTCAGGTGATCACCACAAGCGGAATCGGGAGAGAGGGATATATACGTATACACGTGTTTATCAGTGTGACAACGAAATCTGTCAGGATTCCTGAAAACAAAAAAAATTCTGGAGTGTCTTTTTTTTTTTCTGCTCTCCCTCTGTTATTCCACCTAGAAATGCAGGAATACATTGACTGCTAGGGGCTACCATTGCTCCTGTCTGCACACAGTCTGACACGGGCCGCTCTGGTTGGGCAATATCATGTTGTGTAGGGATGCGCCCCACAGCATGGAGGATGGTAACGTCTAGTTGTCATACATTTCCAGGAGGAGTAACAGAGGGCTGGCGCAATGTAGGTTTCTGAGAAAAGGTGCTTCAGAATTGTTATGTAATACAAGTATTTGTGAAGGAGAAGAAGGAGCTGTTGGAATGAAGCTAAGTGATTACAATATCAGAGCGAAGGGAGGAGATTATTCCGCTAGGCTGGGTGCGAGATGAGATACGGCCTCCGCTAGGCTGGGTGCGAGATGAGATACGGCCTCCGCTAGCCTGGGTGCGAGATGAGATACGGCCTCCGCTAGGCTGGGTGCGAGATGAGATACGGCCTCCGCTAGGCTGGGTGCGAGATGAGATACGGCCTCCGCTAGCCTGGGTGCCGGATGAGATACGGCCTCTGCTAGCCTGGGTGCCGGATGAGATACGGCCTCCGCTAGCCTGGGTGCCGGATGAGATACGGCCTCCGCTAGCCTGGGTGCCGGATGAGATACGGCCTCCGCTAGCCTGGGTGCCGGATGAGATACGGCCTCCGCTAGCCTGGGTGCCGGATGAGATACGGCCTCCGCTAGCCTGGGTGCCGGATGAGATACGGCCTCCGCTAGCCTGGGTGCCGGATGAGATACGGCCTCCGCTAGCCTGGGTGCCGGATGAGATACGGCCTCCGCTAGCCTGGGTGCCGGATGAGATACGGCCTCCGCTAGCCTGGGTGCCGGATGAGATACGGCCTCCGCTAGCCTGGGTGCCGGATGAGATACGGCCTCTGCTGCAGTATATGGCGGTATTATGTAGACCAGGGATGCTCAACCTGCGGCCCTCCAGCTGTAATAAAACTACACCCACCATGCCCTGCTGTAGGCTGTCCGAGCATGCTGGGAGTTGTAGTTTTGCAGCAGCTGAAGAGCCGCAGGTTGGGCATCCCTGATGTAGACGCTGTATGGGTATTGTTTGATCTATCTAATCGCACACAAAGCCTTCGGAAAGTCTTCTGACCCTTTCAGTTTCTCACATTTTATGTTTCGGCCTTGTGATAAAATCCAGAAATCCAGTTTTCCGCATGGTTCTGCAGTCAGAAATCTTTGCTGATTTATTAGAGATTGCACTGACATAAGTATTCAGACCCCTTACTCAGGGCTTTGGCAGCGATTACAGCCTCCAGTCTTCTCGGAGATGATGTCACGAGGTTCACACACCCGGATTTGGGGATTTTCTTGCCATTCTTCCCAAGCTCTGCCAGGTTGGATGGGGATCGGCAGCCGTTTTCAGGTCTCTTCAGAGATGTTCGATTGGGTACAAGTCAGGGCTCTGGCTGGTCCCCTCAGGGACATTCACAGAGTTGTCCCTATTCAGGTTTCACACTTGCGTTTACATCTCCGGCAGTCCGGTCCAGCGGGGGTGCAGCCTGCCGGAGATGTCTGGATCCAAAACTGCTACCTGACACCCGCAGGCCCCATTCACTGCAGTGGGGACCAGCAGAGGTCTGGCTGCGACCCGTACGAAAACCACTGCACACAGCCGTATTTGTCTGGCCGCTTCTCGGCGTATTTGCAGGGTTGCGGCTGGATCTCTGCCAGTCCCCATTATAGAGAATGGGGCTGGGCGGCAGCAGGCTGTTCCCTGCCGGATTCCCTTTACCGCAAGTGTAAAACAGGCCTCGTGTCTTCTTGGCTGTGTGCTGTCAGTGTCTGGAAGGGGAACCTTTCGCCCAGTCTGAGGTGACGAGCAGTGACAGATGACTTAGTTTGGTGGCCCGCTGCCGGCTCTAGGAGGAGTCCGGGTTGTTCCAAACCTCTTCCATGTAAGAATTATGGCGGCCACTGTGCTCCTGGGAACTTTCAGTCTCTGCCTCCATGTAATCCTCTCTCTGAGCTCTACAGGCAGTTCTTTTCTCCTCTGCATTGTCACCTGGCGGCCTGTGCGCGGGTCGCTCTCTGGCGGCCTGTGCGCGGGTCGCTCTCTGGCGGCCTGTGCGCGGGTCGCTCTCTGGCGGCCTGTGCGCGGGTCGCTCTCTGGCGGCCTGTGCGCGGGTCGCTCTCTGGCGGCCTGTGCGCGGGTCGCTCTCTGGCGGCCTGTGCGCGGGTCGCTCTCTGGCGGCCTGTGCGCGGGTCGCTCTCTGGCGGCCTGTGCGCGGGTCGCTCTCTGGCGGCCTGTGCGCGGGTCGCTCTCTGGCGGCCTGTGCGCGGGTCGCTCTCTGGCGGCCTGTGCGCGGGTCGCTCTCTGGCGGCCTGTGCGCGGGTCGCTCTCTGGCGGCCTGTGCGCGGGTCGCTCTCTGGCGGCCTGTGCGCGGGTCGCTCTCTGGCGGCCTGTGCGCGGGTCGCTCTCTGGCGGCCTGTGCGCGGGTCGCTCTCTGGCGGCCTGTGCGCGGGGCGCTCTCTGGCGGCCTGTGCGCGGGGCGCTCTCTGGCGGCCTGTGCGCGGGGCGCTCTCTGGCGCTCTCTACGTACAGGATTGTGGAAGCGGCGTGGTCTATCCGTGTGCACGCCCCAGCAGCCTCCTAGCTGTAAGACGGCACGTTTCATGTAATTGGAGTTCATGTGTCTATATGGATGGATGCCAGGTAAGGGCAGAACTGAGCAGGTATCCAGAAACCCAAGGGTTAAAGTCGAAAGCAAACAGACCAGTCGTTCCAGCTGGGAATTTCCATTTGCAGAAGACATACCTGAGATGCGGGCGGCCGTGTGTTGTACGTGTAGGTTGCTTCGCACGTGTCGCGCTGTTGTTTTCTTGCAGGCGGCTATGTGGTTCACCTTGAACTTTCAGCCGGTTGTGGACAGGTGTCGGCTCCCACAGGTTACAAGCGCCGAGAGGCCGTCGGGGTGACGCAACTATAAGCCCCGCTGTGAGAGCATGCTGGGAGCTGTACTCCTTCAGTGACAGCTGGTGCGGAAGATGGGGCTCCACCTTCACCATCACTTTCTTTTGTTTTCAAGGCTTCAAAAGTAATAATAGAAGCAAAAGTCCTCACTAAAGGGGCTGTCCCATTACATCAGCTTATCCCCTGTACACAGGGTCGCAGGTAAGTGATCGGCGAGGGTCTGACCGCCAATCATGAGAACGATGGGATAGATGCATGCATGCCAGCCCGCTGCCCTATTCTACTGTATGGGGCTGCCGGAGATAGGTGAACGCTTGTACTCTGCTACCTCCACCAGTCCCATAGAGTTAAATGGGGCCGTGGACATGCATGCATCCATTCAAATGGGGGAGCAGGAGCCAATCAGACACTTATCTGCTATCCTCTGGATAGAAGGTAAGTTATTGTAATAGGACGGCCCCTTTAAGGGTATAGCCACTCATGGGATGTCTGCCTGCAACCAGCAAAGTGGATGAGATTTTACAAGACGCACCACGGAAGGAATGTGCACAGTACTTGATCCGCACTTTGGATTTCACCCTTTGCAGTGTATAGCGCCCCTCCTGTGTGGGCGGACCTTAAAGGGGTTTTTCCAGGACGACTGCTGCTCCTTATGGTGGCCAAAGACCTTAAAAGGGGTTGTGCAGCCAGTACATATCGATGACCTATCCTCAGGATTAGGGATGAGCGAATCGACTTCAGATGAGACATCCAAAGTGGATTCGCATAAAACTTGGTTTCTATACTGTACGGAGCAGGAGCGCTCTGTACAGTATTAGAATGTATGGGCTCCGATGAGTGGTACCTTGGAACCGAACCCAGGTTCGGGAAATGGTTTTTTATAGTACAAATTAATTTCTGAATTTATTACTTCATCTCATCCGAGCCAATACATTCTAATACTGTACGGAGCGCTCCTGCTCCGTACAGTATTGGAACAAAGTTTTTTGGGAATCGACTTTGGATGTTTCATCCGAAGTCGATTCGCTCATCCCTACTCAGGATATCTGATCGTGGGGGTCTGACTCCAGCAAACCTACTGATCAGCTGTTTGAAGAGGAGGTGGCGCTCGTATGAACGCTACTACTTCGAGATTACACTGCACATAGTCTCAGAAGTGATCATTTAAAAGGATCCGATCATCAGGGGTCCGACACCCAGGACCCCCGCCGATCAGCTGTTTGTGAAGGCAGCGGCACTGGCAGTAGCGCTGCGACCTTCTTGCTGTTTACCGCAGCCCCAGTGACATCACGACTAGTATCACTGGCCTGGGCGGGGCTAAGCGCCGTTCACTCGAATGAAGTTTAGCCCCACCCAGGCCAGTGATACAAGTCGTGACCTTCTCAAACAGCTGATCGGCGGGGGTCCGGGGTGTCGGATCCCCGCCGATCAGATGCTGATAATCTATCCAGAGGATAGATCATCAGTTTAAAATTACTGCAGATCCCCTTTAAATGGGACGTGCACTTGTAACTACACTGCTCTGCCGCTGCAAGCGAGACGCTGTGCAGTGCATGTACGACCGCCGCCTCCTCTTCGAATGGCTGATCGGTGGGAATGCCGGAGTCAGACCCCCATCGATCAGATATTATTGACCTGTCCTGAGGATGCACAACCTCTTCTGACCCTCTTTACTGCTTCTGTAATGCGCTGAGGATTCTCCACCCGTAAAGGGCTCATTCACACGACAATAAGGGCTCTATGCCCGTATTGCGGACCACAGCATGGGCGCAGCGACCATACAGTTGTGGGCATGAGCCGAGATCTGGAGAAAAACCTGCAGCTTATCTGCCATTTGTGAGACAGTCTCTTTAGGATAGGTTCATCAGAAACAACCAGGGGACGTTTGTTAGGGGAATCCGTGGCCAGCCAGGGGAAATGTGCAATACAAAAGGACAGTTGCAGCGCATACAGAACGGCTCTCCATTCCGGCTCATAGAGGGGATCGGGAGCAGAGGACACCCGTCCCTGATGTTCATATGCTCTACTACAGGCATGCTCAACCTGCAGCCCTCCAGCTGTTGTAAAATTACGACTCCCACAATGCCTAGCTGTAGGCTGTCCGAGAATGCTGGGAGTTGTAGTCTTGAAACAGCGGGAGGGCCGCAGGTTGAGCATGCCTGCTCTACGACATTCAGATTTTGCTATAGTTTTTTCTGTGACGTGATGTAATGGAACCTGTGAATCCACCGTTAAAGGGGTGTTCACTTGTGTGTGGTGTGTTTTTTTTATTTTATATTTTTTTTTTTAATCTGACTGCCCCATGTCAGAAATCCATTCTGACATGGTCCTTTCTGTCCGGTCCCGGTCTGTCAGACAGGGTCACATGCACCACTCAACCAATGACTGGCCTCAGTGTTGACGTGTTCTGCTGGCTGGAGAAAAAAAAAATGTCATCTTAAATGCCCTCCAAATGTCTTGTATGACCTTATGGAAAATCACAAAAAAATAAAAAAACACCATAACTTCTAACTTCACCCTCGGCAACTATAACCCATACATTCTGTATATCAAAACTACCATTATGGAAAGAGGACATGCCAGCATTTTATTTTCTTAATTCAGAACATAAAAAATAAATTGCATAAAAAATAGAGCCCTAAATATCACGAAAGGCAAAAAATTTAGTTACATCACCAACAGTAAAAAAAAAAAAAAAAAAAATTGTTATTGCTGTCAAAGATGCATGTACTAGAAAACAAACCCAAAAATGTGCCTGGTTGGGAAGGGGGTGACTGGCTCGGGTATGAACTGGTTAAAATAGTTCCCCCCCCCCCCCCCCCCTCTACCTGAAGGGAAAATATCTTGCAGTACGTGACTTCTACAGCTGAAGTGCTTTTTTTTCCGTTGCCAACTTTCATATGTTTTCTTTTTTTTGAATGACCTCAGCAAGGTGGGAAACTGAAGTGAATAGAAATGTCTTGACTTTTTTCTTGTTCCCCTCGTTACATGTCACAGAGGAGATTACAGAGATGTCGTCTTTTTTCTTTCCTTTATTCTCGCTGTGGAGAATCCCGGACGGTGCCGTGGGATTCCCCCGTGTTAGGCCTCATGCACACGAATGGATATGCTTTCCGATTTTTTTCTCCAGATCATATACGGAACCATTAATTTCAATGGGTCCGCAAAAAAAACGGAAGTTACTCTGTGTGCATTCCGTTTCCGTATGTCCGTATTTCCGTTCCTCAAAAAAATAGAGCGTATCCTATTATTGTCCGCATTACGGACAAGGATAGGACTGTTCTATTAGGGGCCGGCCGTTCCGTTCCACAAAATTCGGAATTCACACGGAAGTCATCCGAATTTTTTATGGAACGCAAAATACATATGGTCGTGTGCATGAGGCCTTAGTGGATTAGCACAATCGTCCGTTCGTGTTCAGACTTTTCTCAGACCATTCGAGTGCTTGGGCCTGAGCTGCAGTACCAAGCATGGCCACTATACCACGTAAAGCGCTGTGTTTGGTACGCCGTAAGGAGACCGCAGCACTCTGGGGGTGTCGGGACTTGATGTGTTGAGAAGTAAGGCTTCGATGTTAAAGGGGGTTTCTAGGATGGTTCATCAATATCAGATCGGCGGGGGTACATCGAAGCCTTACTTCTCATCACAGATTCTGTGCCCTCCACATACACATGCACACTCAGCCAAGTATGCATGTGTTCTGGCGGTTGCTTTTCCCCCCTGAGAGCAAAATTATCTGCCCAATCCTTTGTCCTTCCGACGGCAAGAAGTCAGGGGACAATCTTACACGTTTGAAGGTTAGTCGGTCCCGTAGAAATCTGTGGGTACGGCTGCAATTAAAGGGGCTTTCCAGCCTCGATTAAAGGGATTTGAATATTGATTGACTTTCCTTAGGATAGGGGGTCCGACACTCCGCATCCTCTCCAGTCAGCTGTTCTGCTGTAGCTCCGACACTAGTACTGCACAGGTCCATCCATTGTGTCGTGCAAGGAGCGCTTCTCCCATTGAAGTGAATCCAATCGGCTATTGATTGCCTGTCCTGAGGACAGATCTTCAACGTTAAAATCCTGGACAACCCCTTTAATGCGTAAGTTCTGTAGGTTGCCCTCACCAATAGGCTGCGGTTTACATGTAATTTTCAGGATGGTGCCAACCATATAAACGTCCTCTAAGTTTTAGGCCCCTTTCACACGGGCGAGTTTTCCGCGCGGGTGCAATGTGTGAGGTGAACGCATTGCACCCGCACTGAATCCGGACCCATTCATTTCTTTGGGGCTGTGCACATGAGCGGGGATTTTCCCGCATCACTTCTGCGTTGCGTGAAAATCTCAGCATGCTCTATATTCTGCGTTTTTCACGCAACGCAGGCCCCATAGAAGTGAATGGGGCTGCGGGAAAATCACAAGCATCCGCAATCAAGTGCGGATGCAGTGCGATTTTCCCGCATGGTTGCTAAGAGACTATCGGAAAGGAGACCCGATCTTTATTATTTTCCCTTATAACATGGTTATAAGGGAAAATAATAGCATTCTCAATACAGAATGTTCAGGAAAATGTGTATTAAGGGGTTAAAAATAAAAAAAATAACTCACCTTATCCACTTAATCGCGTAGTTGCCGATCTCTTCTGTCTTCTTCAAGCATTAGCTGCCATCTAAAGGACCTGTGGTGACGTCACATCACATGGTGTAATCACATGGTCCATCACAGGTCCTTTAGCCTGCAGCTAAAGTGGATAAGGGTTTTTTTTTTTTTTTTTAACCCCTTAATGCACATTTTACTAAGCATTCTGTAGTGAGAATGCTATTATTTTCCTTTATAACCATGTTATAAGGGAAAATAATAAAATATACAGAATACTCAACCCGAAACCGGACAGGTATGGGTACCAAACATGCCGTTTTTTCTCACATTTCTCACAAAATTGCACATTTTTCCGCAACGCACCCGCCTCTTATCCGGGCGTCAAACATGACCCCCCTGTGAACCCAGCCCTATGGTGGTGTTTATCTCCCCGAGAACATAAGGATCAGGCGTATTGAAATCCAGCATGCCTGATCCGTGCTACATCATCTAGCACTGTGAGAGAGTCAGAACGCCCTTATATACATTAGATGGTCTGAAGATCCAGCCAGTGTTCATGTGATGTGCCCGGGCAGCTTTACAGGGCCTCCCGCACACCATGGGCAAAATACGGATACCGTGACTGCACATTCCGCATTTTTCACACTCTCAATAGTAGAAATTGACAAGAATAGGACATATTCTACAATTTGCGGGATGGCCACACGGATGCAGATGATATCTGCAAAAAGAAAAAAAAAAATAAAGGATCAGACGCGGACCGATAATACATACGGTCGTGTGCATGAGGCCTTATGAGGTGAGTGGAGAATAGAACAGAATTGGTGTGAGAAAATTAATATCTACCCGTAATGTTTTCATTTAATTATTTTTCAATGGAAAAAAAAATGTTCATTTGGCCTGAAATGCTAGGACATCTGCGTGGGGATATTAATCATGTATGAAGCCGGCTGCCCATTGTCTATTGCCCGCTCGTCCTCCGCCTCCCCTGTGGCACAATTAG
The DNA here is from genome assembly GCA_033119425.1 of Bufotes viridis. NCBI lineage: Eukaryota > Metazoa > Chordata > Amphibia > Anura > Bufonidae > Bufotes > Bufotes viridis. The sequence continues at coordinate 33,084,973 of CM065591.1, forward strand.
ACGGCCCGGCTAATGGGCAGATTTCATCTTTTTTTTTTTTTTTTCTTTTTTGGCGACATCTTTTCATGAATCTTTCCATAATTTATAACTGAGGGCAGCACGCAATCTCTGCCGTCTTTTGCCAGTGTGAGAAGAGAGGACTGGCAGGGCACTGCCCTCACGTAGACGTGGCGTCTTATACTAGAATGCGAACATGCTTTGCTATACACCCTATACACCTAGAAGGTATACATGACATGCCTCCATCTTGTCCACAGACCCCCATGCACATGGTTTTTGCCAAAATAACGCCCTTTTCATGGGTATACTAGGCTTCCCTAAACGAAGGCGCACAGTAAAAAAACGACCATGCAGTTTTTATAATGGGAGCCTATGGGGCGATGTAGCATTCTCTCGACCTATGTGGCACAAGGTGTGTTGAGAGCCATAACGTCTTAAGATCCTGACCTCTATGTAAACAGGTTTTCTCGGATTTGTATATTAATGACCTGTCCTCAGGATTAGCGTTGAGCGAACTTGTGTTTTAAGTTCTGAGTCCAAGTTCGGGTTATCGAAGAATCCGGTTATGGATTCCGCTACCACGGACCATAACGGAATTTGGAATCCATAACGGGATTCTTCGATGACCCGAACCCGAACTTTGGACGCAGAACTTAAAAAAACAAGTTCGCTAAACGCTAATCAGGATACATCATCGGCCTCAGATTGGTGGGAGTCCGACTCCCGATCAGCTGTTTTGAAGAGGCTGTGGTCCTCCAGTGAGAGCCATGGTCCCTTCCTAGACCAGTGACATTATGTTCATCGGCCACATGGCCCATTTGCTGCTCAGACCCATTCAAGTAAATGGTCCTGGGCTGCAATTCCAAGCACAGCCACTGTGCGGCGCTGTGAAGAGGCTGCAGCATTCATCAGAGTGCCACAGCCTCCGCAAAGAGCTGTTCATCAGGGGCTTCAGGTGTCGGACCCCCACCAGTCAGATATCGATGACCTGTCCAGGGGGGTAGGTCATCAGTATTGAACTCCCAGCAAACCTCCTTTATTGGAAAGCCGTCCTAACAATACTTCTTCTGAAAATCCTGGCGATCGGCTGTGATCAGACGGGAAGAGGCAGCGGCCACTACAGGGGAAATGTAGTATTACACGTTGCTCATTCTTGTAATACGTATAAAGCAGGGGTGCACAACCTTTTCTGGTCAGGGGCCACATTGTCAGCCTTAATCAATTCCAAGGGCCGAAAATAAAACTAAAAGGGGTATTACCAACTGAAATATTGTATTTTTGGCATATTGATCATACAGTATATACTATAAACGTCTAGTTACAGTTCTAGGACTCCCATCTAATAGGAGAATACATGAACGATACATGTAAGAAGCCATAAGATATAGACCTACATGTCTTTTACTAGATGTTTGGGGGCCGCGCAGATTGGTATCGAGGGCCGCATGTGGCCCCTGGGCCCCAGGTTGTGCACCCCTGGTGTAGAGTGTGCCAGCGCTGGAACCTCTCTTTTGTTAGCACCTCTGGCAATTTGCCGTTGTCTAGGGTGCCATTGGGAAGGGGAAAGGTTCAGATTCTGTATCCAAAAAATCTGGGTGCGACATCTGGGTTTGGGGTCAGGGTACGACAGGCTTCAGTTTAGTGCAGTTGTTGTTTATTCTCAATGGTTTCTGACCAAAGCGTTTGCAACACTACGACTCCCAGCATGTCCTGGCAGCCCGCAGCTCTCGGGCCATGCTGGTTATGTTGGGAAATCCTTCACAGTAACCTCAGCCTGTTTGGAGAATGTCACTCACCGGGCCATGTCATGTCAGAAGTCGCTGTAGTAACCCCCTGTTTGTATTTCTTGCAGTGGTGGAGCTCCAGGGAAGCATGGTAGCTGAGTACCCTATGCACGATGTCTAGCAGTGAGAAGAAAGACGACGATTTTGCTTACGAGTCTTCAGTCCACGGTGCAAACCTTCTGCTTCGCCTGAACAGCCAGCGGGAGCAGGGCCTGCTCTGTGATGTGACCGTTGTGGTGGAGGACCAGAGGTTCAGAGCACATCGCTCCGTGCTCGCCGCCTCCAGTGATTATTTCCTATCGCGTGTCGTGCCGCCGAGCAATGGCGAGTTGATCGTAACCCTGCCTGAAGAGGTGAGAGCCGTACATGTCTGACTGATGGAGTCCATGCATGTATACACAATGAGCAGTCCCTTCCCTCTACCCCAGCAGGCACAGCAGGGCCCCATCGTCTTACCTCCCACATGCCTTCTTCACGCTCCTTCTGCTGGCAGAAAAGCCACAAGCAACATTTCTACTCAGATTTCTAAGTGTAGACGGAGCACAGGGCTGTCATTGTATGTCCTCGCTGTGCCCTTTCTCCACCTAGCAGGAGCCTGTGGCTGCTTCTGGTGGAGGAGATGGAGCATGGTTTCTTGGGACCCTGCATTGTGTTATTCCTCTGCTTGGCCAAGTTCACACTTCAGTTATTTCCATCAGTTATTGTGAGTCAAAAACACAGATCAGAGCAGATCTTTCCATCACCCCTGAGCTCTGAGGAGGCTTCACTACTGGTTTCGAAGTCAGCCTAAGGATACATTCACACGGACGTGTCGTGATTCGCAGTCCACAAATTGCGGATCCGCAAAACACGGATACCGACCATGTGTGTTCCGCATTTTGCGAACTGCACATGGCCGATGCTATATTGAAAATGCCTATTTTTGTCCGCGGACAAGAATAGGACACGCTCTATGTTTTTTGCGGGTCTACAGAACTACGGATGCAGACAGCACACTGTGTGCTATCCGCTGCTTTTGCGGAAACCTTGAGATGAATGGGTCCGAACCTGTTCTGCAAAATTGTGGCATGGATACGGACCCAGAATTATGGTTGTGTGAATGTACCCTTAGTCTTGGAAATGTGTGAATAAATTGTAAGTCTGACACGTTAGGCAGGGGCACACCCAATGACGAGGGGAATTTATTCATACATTTTCAGTAGAGAGGAATGGGGCAAGGCAGGGTTACAAGAGAAGATCTTTAAAGGCATTTTCCGTCTAATTTTAGATTTTTTTTTTTTTTTTTTTTTTTTTTTTTTTTAAAGGGACCATAAAGTTTAAAAAAATAAAAAATAATGGGCCACAACCACTCTCACTAATTTCCCATTGGATCTGTTCAGAATCTGGTCCAGTCCCCGCTGCCAGGACAGTGGAGTGGCATTTGTCAGAGTGATCTGCGCTCTGCTTTTGCAACATGTGGAGTTTGGATCCGTAGAAAAGTATATAGAATCTGCGCTACGTGCTGCAAAAGTCGAGCCGATGCAAGCAAGGTGCATATTGCCCTTGAGAGGTGCTCCTGCACCGCCCATGCCTTGTGTGAAGGTTTAGGGAACCTTTCACCCTTTTGAGCCCTTTTATTTTTTGTGTTCCCTTTTAAAGTCTATGAACAACTTCGAGGCAGTTTTTATTTTTGAAAGCATTTTATTCATTTTGGGTTCAAAATAATTTTTTCAATTCGTCTGTATTAAAAATGTTCTGCTATTTCTGAGATATAGGGTTTAAAAATCAGTCTATTGGCATGCTGTTGTTTTCTGTTTTCTTTGAATCCTGTCATCTGTCGGCTCACGTGTAGCCCTTATTGGGTCTCCTGACCCCTTAAACACTTATTATTGCTCAAACTGATAAGAATATGGCTTAATAAGTGTTTGTGAAGTCAGGAGATCAGAGATAATAGCTACACAAGAGCCGTCAGATGGTGGGATTCAAAGAAAACAAAGTAACAGACGAGATATTTAACCCCTGTACCTCAGAAATGGAACATGATTGGAAAAATGGTTTTTAGCCCAAAATTAATAATATGCAAAAATTGCTCCGAAGGTGTCCATAGCATTTAAGTTGATCGAGCAGTACTAAAAGCTATACAAGGCATGTCTCTATGCCTAAATAAGTTATTCTTGTGTTATCGAGTCAAGGACCAAAATGGCCTAATGTCATTCACTACTTTTCAGTCAATTTTGGGGGCAAAAAACCCTATCTATTTAATTTAGTTCTGAGGCACAACATAAGGTTTTCTGCACTGTAAAATTTCTCTTAAATTTCATCTTGCAAATTCTGATCACAGGTGACCGTGAAAGGCTTTGTTCCGCTCCTTCAGTTTGCCTACACCTCGAAACTTCTGGTCAACAAAGATAATTTATTGGAAATCAGAAAGTGTGCCAAGTTCCTGGAGGTGCACGACATCGAAGAAACCTGTTTCGAGTTCCTTCAGTTAAAATTCTCGGACCATAAAACCGAAAGCTCCGAGTGTCCCAGAAAGAAATGTTGCAAGTCCTTCTGTCCGAAGGCGAGTAATCAACGTCAAGCAGATGAAACCCAGAGAGCGGTTGTACATGAAGTGGAGGATATCTGGAGGGAGGACTTTTCTCAGAACCTCAAATGTCCATCGGAGATCGAAAACTTATCCCCGTCCCCGGAAAGTCCCAAACAGCCATGTGAAACGTTCTGCTTTGCCAGAGAGAATGCTTCCAACTTCTCCTCTCTCTGCCCCAAATACAGGAAGTTTCAGAAAGCTTGTAGAAGTGGCAGGGTCCGATCCGTCAGCACCTGTTCCAGCAACCAAGAAGCTCAGAGTCCATCACCAGCACCCTCCAGTGAGCTATCAGAGGGTAACAGTCAGCCAAAATCTCAGGTGGAGGACCTACCGGTAGCTAAGCCTGACATGGGACTGAGTGCTCTACCTCCACCGGACACTTATGTCGTTTATCAGAACCTCATGGGCAGCGAGGACAAAATTGCCCCCCCTGCCGTCTTCCCTCCGTGTTTTCCTTTGGTACCTGGGCTTCCAGACTTCAGTTCTGTGCCTTTTCCATGTGCTTATCAGCCATACAGGAACGTCAACTACATCAACCCACCTAACAGCTCCAGTCCAGCAGGTCTACCAGATCGGGGCAGCAATGAAGCTAGCAACAGTCAGCCACCTGATTTACCAAGAACAGACCCAGAGATGTCTTCCGCCACGGAGCCGCAACTCATTCAAGAGCGTAGTAACGTGGAGCGGGAAGTGGCAGAACATCTGGCGAAAGGTTTTTGGAGCGATGTCTACCCCACTGAATGTTCAGGTCAACAAGAAATGGATTTGGTGACTCCAAAGCAACTGCAGGAAGTGGGCACAGTGGACAAAAGGGCTGAATGTCCATGGCTTGCCATTTCCATTTCCAACGAGACCCCTGAACGGACCTTCACCACGCTCAATCCGGTCTCATGCCCCTTTATCAGCACCATTAGTAATGAAGAGTGTGCCACCAGTCCGAGCAGGAACAGCGAGAGCATGGGCTCGACCCCAGAAAAGTGCCCATATGTGTGTCCCATAAACCTGGAGGAAGAATCGGAGACGGACAGCGAGGAAGACAGCGGGGAATCTTGTTCTGCCAAAGAACTGGAGTGTGAGGTGGGTTCTAGTCATAGTTTTTGTCCTGTTTTTTTCCCCCCAAGTAAATAGGTTTTCTGGTTTCTTCACTGAATATTTTTGCATTAACGGGTTATTCACCATCTCATAAAATGATGACCGATCAGGGTGAGACCCGATCATGAGACTGAAGGGACCATAGTGCTGGACACCTTCATTCCAAGGGGTCAGCCCAGACACCCACAGGGCCCTATTCATGTAAATGGGGCTGACTGCTGGACCCTGCACAGCCAGGGACGCAGCATTAAATCCGCACTGTGACCCCTTCATCCTCGGGATCAGTAGAGGTCCCAGAAGTCGGACCAACCCCCACGATAATTTTTGTAGTGATATTTCATACACTACAAAAAGTATAATTGTCCCGTCTGTAGCCAGCTTTAGGATAGGTTCACACTGAGCTTTTTGGACAAAGTTGTGAGGCAAATTTTCCTGCAGGCATGGTGAAAGGAATTAGAAATATAAAGGAAGGACGTATACTTCGCCTTCCTGCTGGATCCACCTTCAGAAAATCTGCCTCAAAACCTCCTCCAAAAACTCAGTGTGAACCTACCCTTAAGCTTCTAGAGATAGCACCCAGTAGTAAAAGTTGGAGTGGGGCCCTTTTCTGGCCCTTGTCTACCATCTTTTTCCACTTCATCGGGTTTTCCAGTAGTAGTAATGTGGTGACTACTAACCTCCCCGACCTCCTAAACTGGCCAGACGTTGTAGCTAGCTGTCCTTCCCCCTGTACAGGTGCATGCTTGGTGATCTAAATGGGGAGAGGGGAAACAAGCCTCGGCCCTACACCTACGGCAGCTGCTTATCTGCCCGAGAAGAAACCGCTTGGCTCATCTGGACGTCCATATGCCTGTTCCTTCTCTTCCCCAACATCAGCCATTGTGGGAGAGTCGAGAGGCCCCCACACTCATTAGATGTTTGGTGGACATTAGTCTGCATCACAAGATTAAAGGCATTGTCTAGGTCGGGGGGGTGAGCAACCACCGGCACTCCAGGTGTTGTGAAACTACATCTCCCATCAGGCACACTTGCTTCAACTCCCACAGAAGTGAAAGGGGCATGCTGGGAGTTGTAGTTTCTTAAAATCTGGAGTGCCGACGGTTGCCGATCTTTGGTCTAGGACTGAAAGGGGTTGTCCACTTCCTTGTTTACTTGCTTGCTCTCACAGCGGTGAGCAGTGTAATTATACCTAAGCCGTCCTATTCACCTGTATGGAACGGTTCCTTAGAAGTGAATGGGACGGCTTAGGTATAATTACACTGCTCACCGCTGCGGCTGTGACGGCAAGTAAACAATGAAGAGAAGACGGCACTCCCATGGAGCGCGGCTTTCTCCTCTAACAGCTGATCGGCGGGAGTGCTGGGAGTCAGACCCCCGCCGATCCAATCCTGAGGATAGGTCATCAACAGAAATAAAGCGGACAGTTCCTTTAAATATTGGTAGGATATCTTATCAGTAGGTGTCTGGCACCCCTGCCTATCCTCTTTTGGACGGGGGTGTGGTGCTTTGTCCAGCGTTGCTGTCTGTACCTAGGCCTGTGACCTTTGTGGAGCTCGGTCCCGTTCAGGTGAGTGGGATTGAACTGCAGTACCAGGAACAACCACTGCACTATGAATAGCACTGTGCTTAATATACACAGCCCCTTCAAACAGCTGATCGGCAGGGGTGTCAGGAGTCAGACTTCCTCCAATCTGATATCGATGACCGGTCATTTAATTCCTGGGTAATGCCCTAAAGACTCCATTAATAGTCGGGGCGGGCTGCCTTATTTGCTATGCCTGCCAGATTTACGGCCAGGAATATATCAATAAAGTATCATCGCTCCATCACCAGTGGCTAGTGGGGTGCCTTAAAGGGGTTGTCCGGGCTATTGCTGTTATTGACCTACCCTTTGCAGGGTGGATAGGTCATCAATAGCGCTCCTTCTCCTCCTACAGCGGATCGGCCGGGGTGCCGGGCATCGAACCGCTGATGATCTGAGGATGATAGGTCATCAGTAGTAAAAGCCTGGAAAACCCCATTAAGTTCTTTGCTGGGGAAGATTTCAGCATGAATGCCGCAGCTGGATTGCATTGTGTTGGATCTGAACATGGAGCCAAGTACACAGACCGCGGTGTTCATGATCTGTAAGGTCCGGAATAGGAATTCTGCAGAACTGGGTACCAGAGATGAGCCGAGCCATTGAACTCGATTCCGCGGGCAGGGATTTGCAGGAAATGACATTGGCAGTTGCACTGATCTTTTTATCGTCGTCGCACAGCCGCCGCTGCCGCCACCTTCCACATCTTTTTGGTTTTCTTGATAACTTATTGATCTTTTTTCCTTTGTTGTAGAAAAAACTGCCATTCAACGCACAGAAAATAATCTCACTCTCACGATACGACTTCCAGTCGCTGATAAAAATGCACAATCTCAGCCCGGAGCAGTTGGACTGTATCCACGACATACGCCGACGGAGCAAGAACAGGATCGCTGCTCAGCGCTGCCGGAAGAGAAAGCTGGACTGCATCCAAAACCTGGAGACGGAGATCCGGAAGCTGGTAAATAACTAGGCGGCCGCAGTGCGTTTATGTACGGCCGGTGGGAAAGGGCCCAGATCTGGCCAAATGTAATTAAGCATAAGCGTGTTGTCCGAGCAGCGGGGATCCGCATTTAGGATGTTTTTGAGGCGTCCCCTTCATGGTAAAACAAGTTTTCGAACTTATTCTCTAGCAATGCATCAGCTGGAACACTAATATGGGTCCAATCTGTGCGTCCCCACCAATCCTGAGAACGAGGAGGCTGCAGTTATCTCCGTTATAAGCACATTAAAACCGTAGCAAAAATGCAACTCGCCTTTAAAAAAAACAAACATAAAAGTTCGTACAACAATGTCAGAATACGGTGAGGCAAGAATGGGACAGTTCTCTTAGACTATAAACAGGAGCGTGCCCTCTCCTGACATGTCTGTTTAAGAGACTACCTGCATTCCCCATGTAATACCAATTCTGGAGCATCTGTTCTTATCACTCTGTTGTGCCATTCCTCTATTATTCCTGCTGAAGAATTGCCAGCAGTCTGCAGTAAAGGTGTGTCTGACTCTGTCCAATCAGCGCTGCCGGTGTCAGATTGTACTAGGACACCCCCGCCTCCCCCAACTGGTAACACCCATCTGTGCCTTTACTGCTATCTGCTGGCAATTCATTCATAACTTCTAGGACCAATAATAGAGGAATGGCACATCATAGAGTCATAAGAACAGATGCTACAGCATTGTTATTGCATGTGTGATACAAGTAGTTACTAAAACCGACGTGTCAGAAGAGGGGACGGGTCATCTTTAAGGCTGGCCATACACCTAAGATAACGGCCAGTCCATCCATACATGTGCATACTCGGCTCAGCTGAACGGCGAGAGGGGAGTGTGCCGGTACCAGACTCCACAGGCGGCGGCCTGATCTCCCAAGAACAGAAGGATCGGGCAGTCGAAGTCCAACATGACCGATCCTTATCGCCCCTGACGTAAGCTGAACCCATCAATATTGGTGGGTTCGGCCAACCTATATAGAACCCCGTATTCCTATGGTTGATGCTCTCCCCACCATCGTCTGTGAACCGAGTCACTGCACTAAGATGTCCGCTCTCTCAGCTCCTCCTGTCACCACAAGGTTACAGGAAGGACCCTTTGCCTGCGATGTACTATTACAGTGTGAACAGTGCACACAATGGAGCTTTGTAATGAACCGGCTCCTATGATCAATATACATGACGTGTGCTGGAAAATTGTCCGAAATATTGAAACTGTGAAACACACCGTGGTAAGAGGACAGCCATCACTAGTGTCTACCACACTAACGCGTTTCCCAGTGACAGAGCTGTCATGTGCCCGAATATACATCAGAAAAGGAGAAGCAGTAAATGTGATCCTCGTCCCTCCGCGTGATGGGCTCTCTGTGAGTAATACGTCTCGGGGTCTCTGTACGCGTAGTGTTTGCTGATGATTCGGTGTCGTTCTGGGAGGAGATGAAAGTGTGGACGCTAAACGTGTGCACGAAACCCCAGAGCCACTGACGAGGGATCTGAGATTGAGCTTCATGAGGTCCTGAAAGGACCCAAAGTGAAGATTTTAGCTGGCAAAAACCCTTTCAGTAGAAAAATAAAAAATCTTCACTCCCGGGATTGGGTCAGAGCTGTCATACCACAGACTTCACCTGTACAGGAGTGGCGCTGTTTCTGGAGGCAGCCATATTTTTCCAATCTCCTACAACCTCTTTCATGCCCCATTGGATAATTCCTTTGCCCTTGTGTGTGCCCATAGGGGCGTACCAGTATAGGCTAAAAGGAATGGAGGTACATCCAGCCGTACACCTGGTTTACGTGTAGTAATAGTGGAGGAACCTTTTAATAACCTCAACGGGACACAAGGAGGTTATTTTTTTGGAGTGGAGGACACCAAAGCATCGGGTCTGTGTGCATGTTATCTACTGTGTGGCTGGCTAAGGAGGTGCTTCATGTTTACAGCAGATAACGCTCCAGCATGAGATGGCATGACTGGCCCAGCGGAGGGAAGAGACGTGCGAGGACCGAAGTGAGCGTCACCCTCTCCTGTCATATAAGAGTTCCATGTACCTATTGTGCCATTACATGTAGATAGTCGCTGTTATGGGCAGGATCCTCTCTCCTGTAGAGTGTAAGCTCTTATGGGCAGGGGCCTCTCTCCTGTAGAGTGTAAGCTCTTATGGGCAGGGTCCTCTCTCCTGTAGAGTGTAAGCTCTTATGGGCAGGGTCCTCTCTCCTGTAGAGTGTAAGCTCTTATGGACAGGGACCTCTCTCCTGTAGAGTGTAAGCTCTTGTGGGCAGAGACCTCTCTACTGTAAAGTGTAAGCTCTTATGGGCAGGGACCTCTCTCCTGTAGAGTGTAAGCTCTTATGTGCAGGGACCTCTCTCCTGTAGAGTGTAAGCTCCTATGGGCATGGGCCTCTCTCCTGTAGAGTGTAAGCTCCTATGGGCATGGGCCTCTCTCCTGTAGAGTGTAAGCTCTTATGTGCAGGGACCTCTCTCCTGTAGAGTGTAAGCTCCTATGGGCATGGGCCTCTCTCCTGTAGAGTGTAAGCTCTTATGGGCAGGGGCCTCTCTCCTGTAGAGTGTAAGCTCATATGGGCATGGGCCTCTCTCCTGTAGAGTGTAAGCTCTTATGGGCAGGGGCCTCTCTCCTGTAGAGTGTAAGCTCTTATGGGCAGGGGCCTCTCTCCTGTAGAGTGTAAGCTCTTATGGGCAGGGACCTCTCTCCTGTAGAGTGTAAGCTCTTATGGGCAGGGACCTCTCTCCTGTAGAGTGTAAGCTCTTATGGGCAGGGACCTCTCTCCTGTAGAGTGTAAGCTCCTATGAGCAGGATCCTCTCTCCTGTAGAGTGTAAGCTCTTATGGGCAGGGTCCTCTCTCCTGTAGAGTGTAAGCTCTTATGGGCAGGGTCCTCTCTCCTGTAGAGTGTAAGCTCTTATGGGCAGAGACCTCTCTACTGTAAAGTGTAAGCTCTTATGGGCAGGGGCCTCTCCTGTAGAGTGTAAGCTCTTATGGGCAGGAGCCTCTCTCCTGTAGAGTGTAAGCTCTTATGGGCAGGAGCCTCTCTCCTGTAGAGTGTAAGCTCTTATGGGCAGGGACCTCTCTCCTGTAGAGTGTAAGCTCAGATTTGCTGACAGAAATTCTTCAGTAATCCTGCCATCACATCAGACTCGTGTTAGAACAATTATAAGCCATTGTGCACTGTGGATCGGAACAGTGGGGGGTTGTGGCTTTAGTTTTGAACCCCCTTTCCCACCAATGCGAATGTGAACAAAGTTCTAGACAGTTCTTCAGCTAATAGTGGGTCCCCTAGTTTGTACTGGTCTCATTCAGACAGGGCCGAGAACTGTACCTATAGAGGCCACAGGAAACATGAAATAATTTGCACTTGTCACCTTAGGGCGAGTCATAAACCTTTTTGTTCAGATTTATATTCATTACATTTTGATCTTTATTTTCTTTTAGCTAAATGAAAAGCAGCATTTGCTGAAGGAGAGGGACCAAATTTTGTCCACACTGGGAGAAACCAAGCAGAACCTGTCCGGTCTGTGTCACCAGGTCTGTCGAGAAGCGTCTCTGAGCCGAGAGCAGATCCAAGTCCTGGCAAAATATTCCAGTTCCGAGTGTCCGCTGTCCTTCCTGGCTCCGGAAGGCGGGAAGCTGCTCCTTCAGTGCGAAGCCATATTACAAGAATTGGCAGGAGGGCTGTTAAACAATGTGGAGGCTTCCCACCCGCAAGTGAAAGAGGGCAGCAGCAGACAGAGTCCGGGCCAGGTACCCGTCTTAACCCCCGAACCAGCTTTACCCCGGCAGTTCAGCGCTCAAAGGGGCATCACTGAAACTTGCCAACAGGTGACTGCTAAATGCACTACTGATGAACAAATGTAGGATTACTTCTATTCGGAGGGGATTTTACTTTTTTAACACAAAGCAATATTTTATTTTTCTGTTTGTTTTTTTTTTTTCATCTTGAAGAAAGCAAAAAAGAAAAAGAAAAAAACACCTCCCACCATTGAAAGAGATCTAAATGTTTGGTCTCATTTTTGAAAATGATTTTTTTCAGAATACTCGGTAATGTCGTCCCACTTTATTGTTTGGAAGAAGAGGCAGCCGAATATATAGGATATGATTCTATTACTTGTCATTTTGTATATTGTGTGCCAGTGTAACGTCTCCGGGTCAGTAGCACTCCAAGCATTTATATTTCCTCCATAGAAGAACGGCCATTATTAACATGCACTACAGTCCCACCCTAACAAAACATTGTGTCCATGCTCTTATTTTTCGGCAATGTTATGCATCCTATTATGGCAGTGAGATAGTGTTTCCATGTAAGAGCTAAGCCCCTTTCAAGGCCGAGGGCTTCCTGCAGCCCCTTGAGGGGGCACCTTGGAGCTCACTGCATTCCATTTTATTATAGAGTTCAATTTATATCGTATGCAGTGAGCCCCTATGCTCCCCCTAGTGGTGATTGCAGGCAGTCTGGATTTGTCCAGACATTTTTTAAAAATTTTGTAAAGGGTCAGAATGGTAAAAAAAAAAATGAAGTGATGCATCACCAGTCTCTCGCCACTCCCTTGCCAGTGCTTCCCGGATCCTCTCTGGTCTCTACTTCTTGTTCCTTCTCAACAGCGGAAGTACTTCCGAACATCAGATTGGCGGGGGCGATAGTGTCAGACCCCAAAGATCCAGTATTGATGACTTAGGCCTCTTGCACATGACCGTGGCTCGGACCCATTCACTTCAATGGGACCACAAAAGATGTGGACAGCACTCCGTGTGCTGTCCGCATCCTTCGCTCCGTTCGGTGGCCCCGCAAAAATGATAGCTCATGTCCTATTCTTGTCCGTTTTGCGGGCAAGAATAGGCATTTCTATAATGGGCCGTCTGTTTTTGCGAAAAGCACACGGGCGGCATCCGTGTTTTGCGAATCCGCAATTTGCCGACCGCAAAACACGTGTGCAAGAGGCCTCAACCTGAGGTTAGGCCATCAATATTAAATTGCTGGAAACCCCCTTTAACGAGGTTATGCAGTGCTTTGTTATTGATGGCGTGTCCTCAGGATAGATCGTCAATATCAGATCGGTGGGGGGCAGTCCGACTCCCGGGACTGCCAATGATCGGCTCTATTAAGGGGTCATGATGCTCATTTTCGCTGTTTAACTGCGCGCCGTCTCCCTCGTAGCAGCGGGGTGTAATTACAGCTCCTCGTCCCATTCAAGTGAATGGGACGAATGGTTTATGTTGCACTGCACCGCCGCTAAAAGAAGGCGGAGCGCGGTTACACAGTGCGGAGGACGGACTATATTATAGCACTTCACAAACCCTTTAAGATTTAGATAAGAAAATTTGAGCTCTGAAATTAGTCCATCCAGATTATTGGCCTTAAAAAAAAAAAAAAACACATGGCGTTAAAACTATTTTAAAATTAATACATTAGACTTATTTTTGGGCTAAAATGACAGGCGGCAGTCTCGCTTAACACTGTGACCGGAGAGATCCTCCCTGTGGTGACTCGCACATTACTCGGAGCAATGCAATGCTTTTCTGTAGGCCTAGACCAGGGATGGGCAAACTGCGGCCCTCCAGCTGTTGTAAAACTACAACTCCCACCATGCCCTGCTGTAGGCTGATAGCTGTAAGCAGTCTTTGCATGCTGGGAGTTGTCATTTTGCAACAGCTGGAGAGACACAGTTTGCCCATCCCTGGCCTAGAACAATGAAGCTGCAACACTGTTATCCCAATTCTACACCTACTATTGTCATGAGGATCACTCTTCAGATGACATCTTCCCCTCACAGCAGCAGTAAACTGATAATGGTTTCACTACCTATATAGGAGTTTTATCTCTCTGTGCTGACTGCCACAGAAGTACAATTTTTAATGGTCTAGCACTGCCAAAATAAAAAAGATATATATATTTATATATCTTTCTGACATGAGTGCCTCTCTAAAAGTTTTTAGTAAAGACCTATTGGAATTTTTTTTTTTTTTGTAGCCCAAAATAAGTAAAATGCAATGATAAAAAACATGGTGCCAAAACTGTTCATAGCCTTTGAGGCCTCCATAAGCGGGGATGTTTTGGACCCATGTGATGTCTGGACTGCAGTTGTACAGTACATAAACCAAAAGTTAGAGCTTTATGGAAGAAAAATGATTTCCTCTTTTAATAGCATTATATCATACAAACTCCCACATTGCATTTTTTTTTTTTAAAGGGACACTAACCAGATTTTTTTACTTATTTTATTTTATTATTTTTTTTTTATTTTACTTCTCATCAAGTAGCAGGATATGCCATTATTATTCCACTATGTGCTTACTTGGCAAAAACAGAGTAAAATAATCAGGGGAAACACAGAAGAAATTGGTGATATTTTAAGTGGGCTCCTCCTTGGCACCCCTGATATTCCATAAACCTTACTATTATAACCTGTGAATTTTTTTTAATGTATATACAGCGATCCCTCAGGATAAAATATTTTCAGCACACATTGGTCTTTTCTGACCCATCGTAAGTTGAAATTAGACTCAACATACAATGTCTCAGACTCAGATCCAACCAGTCAAGGCCACTTCTCCGGTAAACTAGCTGGATAAGTTGCTAGTTAGCAGCCATTCCCGACTGTTATATGTAAGGACTAGTTTTCTGTCTTAGTTATCTGCTTATGTTCCTTAAATCCTCATTTTCTCTTATCTTGGATGACATTTTTGGGCTTTGGAACCAATTACTCAATTTACAATGGTTTCAACATACAATGGTCGTCCTGGAACCAATGAATATTGTAAGGCTACTTTCACACTTGCGGCAGAGGATTCCGGCAGGCAGTTCCGTCGCCGGATGCAGATCTGTCTTACAAATGCATTGCAAGAACGGATCCGTCTTGAATTATTTTTTCAGTTTTGAGGGTCTGCGCATGCGCAGACCGGAAGGACGGGTCTGTCCTTCAGGTATTTCTTGATGCCGGATCCGGCACTAATACATTCCTATGGAAATTAATGCCAGATACGGTGTTCCGGCATTTTGGACGGAGATAAAACCGCAGCATGCTGCGGTATTTCCTCCGTCCAAAACGACTGACGGTGACTGAACTGAAGACATCCTGAACTGATTTCTCTCTACTCAGAATGCATTGGAATAATCCTGATCAGTTATTTTCCGGTATTGAGCCCCGAGGACGGAACAGTTTGCCGCTAGTGTGAATGTAGCCTTACTTGAGGGACCGCTGTATTCTGTTTTTAGGTTGGATCTGCAGTGGTTGGTTTTTTTCTCTGCATTACAGCAACAAAAACCCTTTAGTCCACAGCGGGGGCCGCGCTTTCTTCTCCTCTATGGCTTGGAGAGGTTGGTCCCAAGGGGCCACCTTCCCAGTAGGGAATATGGGCAGGGATATTTCTATGAAACAGTAATGAAATAATGAATCCATTTATAAAGCGGGTTCTCTGGGGGTTACAGAATTGACGGCCTATCTCAATAGGGGTCCGTCAGCAGTTTTGATCATTCAAAACTGCTGACAGCCGTTGAGTGCCACACAGACACACCTACAGAGTTGGCCATCGGAGTTTGTCCAGCAGGTGGTGCCTTCGTGTTTAGCGCCCTGGACTCTGCACTGAGCATTTCCCAACCACTACCCTGCGCTCTGAGTAACCGCCCTAGCATACTTACGAATTTTACAGTTTGTAAATTTGGTAAAAATAGGCCCTCCCTCAGGACCGCCCAGTAATGAGTGAGGCTCACCTTTTTTTTTTTTTTTTTGCCTGAGAATTTGCAGGGACTGTCTCTGAAAATTAGGAACAGTCGCTGCAAATTCAGGACTGCTGCAACAACGCTCTAGCGGGCTGTCAACTCCTAGCAGAGGGCAGGGGCGGTGGAGCCTTCAGTGCAGAAAGCCGACAGCAGTAAATAGCAATGAGCGAATCGACTTCGGATGAAACATCCGAGATCGATTCGCATAAAACATCGTTAGAATGCTGTACGGAGCGAGTATTAGACTGTATTGGCTCCTATGAGCCGAAGTTAATACTTCGGGTAATAACTTCAGAAATTATTTCTACTGTAAAAAAAAAAAACTACACTTTTACCGAACTCTGTTCCCGTTCCAAGTAGTCTTGAGAGCTCCTTTTAAGATGGGCTGTCAATATCAGATCGGTGACGGTCCATCTATCGGCACCTCCACCGGTCAGCTGATTAAAGGGCTAGGAGTGCGGCTTCCCTTTCATTGTGTACCAGGCACAGCGCCGTACTTTAGTAGTGGCAGTGTCTGGTATTACAGCTGAGAGCAGCTCAGTCTCCTTCATGTGAATGGGACTGGGCTGCAATACCGGGCACAGCCACTACAAAAAGTATGGCGCTGTTGTCCAGCAAATGCCAGGGTAAGTCAATCACCAGATCAGTGGGAGTCAGACCCCCAAAAAATCTCATTTTGATAGCCTATCCTAAGGAAAGCTCGCCATATTTGTAGTTCCAGAGAATCCCTTTAAGCTTCCTATATGCTGCAAAGCACAATAATTTTATTTAAATTTTTTTTTTTAAATGTAAATTTAATTTAAATAATTAACCTGAAATTAAAATTTTATCCGCTCGACTTATCTCATTTAAGTATACTGTTTGCATGAAGAAAAGCTATGGATTACGTTTGCCTGTTTAGTGTTGGCATGATCGAGGGGTCTTTTTATACCTCTCACACATCCTTTAACACAAATAGTTTCTATTTTATGCAGAGAAAAAATGAATAAAAATTAAGTGATTATAATTTGGCGCAAGCAGAAAAAAAATTATAATTCATTTTCTAAATATTTAAAAAAAAATCAGCTACCTCATATTTGGAAATGTGTCTCGGAATGTGGAGGAGTATCTGTGAGGAGTATGCAGAACCGGATCATGCCTGGCCTGAATATATATACTATTTTTTTTATTTTTTTTATTTTAGGGAGGCTCCTCCTGGGGTCATATGACGTTAGAACATTTAGAGCATTTTTCTCCAATACAATTATTTAATACAGAATTATCGTAAAAATGTTCACAGGCTTATACAGCCAGATTTCAGCGTTGCAACCGCAGGGCAGTAGTAGCAGGACCTTGCAGTTTTCCGTGAATTGCTGTGGTCTCTCAGCCAATACTTCACCCGAATTTGCCAAAAAACCCTCTGCGGTTAGCACACTACCGCCCCACAGCCGCTACGTGAAAACCCGACCTAGTACTGCTGTATCTTCAAATAATTCAACTCTTTTATCGTATATGTTTTTGCCAAGATCTATTGTGAATTGAAAGTCGTTAAACTATACCATAATCGTAAATTGCTTTTTTTTTAATTTTTACTTTTTTTTTTTTTTTTCTTTTAATTTTCAGCATTTTTTTTTTTTATTGTTTTTGCCACTATAACTGATTTTAATTTTCATTCAAAAACTTTTTTTTTGTCTTAACGTAAAATTGTAAAAATAAGCTTGTGATTGTGAGCTATGCAATATAATCCACTGGAAACTGCCACCGGTTTAGCTTCCTTCAGTGTAAACCGAGGTTGTTTAAAGGGGGTTGTCGGAGATTTCTATATTGATAGGTCATCAATATCTGATCGGCGGAGGTCCGACTCCAACGCCCCCTCCCATCAATTGTTTACCCTCAGTTCACACTTGCGCGTTTTACAGCGCGTTCGAACGCGCTGTAAAACGCTCAACAGGAGAGAACTCATGTATCCCTATGGGCATGGTTCTCGCCTGAGCGTTTTACAGCGCGTTTGAACGCGCTGTAAAACGCCCTACGCTCAGAGAAGTTCTTGAGCTTCTTTGGGGCGTTTTGTCGCGCGTTTGCACCCATAGACTTTAATGGGAATGCGCGTAAAACGCGCGTTTAACACGCGTTAAAGTGTAGATATGCCTTTTTCAATTGGTCTGCAGAGTCACAAACACGCGTATGACGCGCGTTTTCTCTTTGCAAAAACGCTGTAATACGCGCAACAAAAACGCGCGTCTCAGATACGCTCAGGTGTGAACCCAGGGTTAAAGAGGCCGCGGCACTCCCCAGAGCGCCACAACCTCTTCAAACAGCTGATGAATAGGGGTCCCAGGTGTCAGACCCCCACTGATCAGATATTGTTTGACCTATCCTAAGGATATGCCATCAGTATCAAAATGTTGGACAACCCCCTTTTAAAGGGGTTGTCAAGGATTAGAAAAAAAAAAACTACTTTCTTCCAAAAACAGCGCCACACCTGTCTGCAGGTTGTATGTGGCATTGCAGTCCAGGTGTGGAAAGCAGCCATGATTTTGTAATCCTGTGCAACCCCTTTAACGCTTGATATTATGAACCGAGCACTTCTTTATTAGAGTAATACTGGAAGATTTCTCTCGCTAAATAATCTGATGACAATAATTAAAATAATTAACATATAATTTAATAAATGATATATTTGTAGGGGGGAGGGAGGGGAAAATAAATTGTTCCAAAATGAATGCTGTGTATTAGAGACAAATGCGTATACATACACTACCTCATTTCCAGATGATTTCAGGGTGCGTCGTATTAGTTTAGTATCTGAAGCATTAAATGTTTTGTCGTTTTTTTTTAATGTTTTTTTTTTTTTTTTTTTTATTGGCCTTTGCCTGTAGAGTTCTCTGAGGTAGGTGCTCGTCCAGCATCCGATATTATGCAGCCTTTCTTTCTGTATGTATACAGTGATGGCATGGGTATACATTTGGGGAGTTTCATACACTTTATAGTATTCTCTCGTGTGGATATGTGATATTTTTTAATAAGCTTGTTTACAGATTTCTATGTAAAAAAATAAATAAAAATTCTGTCTGAATTAACTGGTTAAAGTAGGACCGGCCACACTCCCGACACGCCTGTCGTAGTAAATTCTTCTTAGACCAATTCTGAAGCATCTTTTCCTTAGTCCCTGTGTTATTCCCCCTGGAAATCTGTGAATGAATATTTACCTTCCTTTCTTGTCAGTAGAGTGCGTCCCTGCACACACTTGTCACCCGCTATTGACAAAGGGGGATGGCAACACCCAGTTGTTAATGTGTTCCGGAATTTCCAAGAGGAATAACAGAGTCCTGAGTTCAATCTGCCACAGTCATTTTTTTTTTGTTGTTTTTTCATGAGGAATACAAGGGTTTACTAAAAGGAGACGTGTCGGGAGAGGGGGCAGGTCCGTCACTCACCTCATGCTAACATTGCTGATTGAACCAATCAAACACTGGCAATATGTCACGTGACCTTAGCCTAAGGCCAGTCACTGTTTACGCCGTTGCGATGCCAAGCTTAGCAAATACGTTGTTGGACTAATCAATTGTACGATCAGTTTGAATAATAAGTTTGAGTAATACGAACTGTTCACATTGGTGTAATGGCTTCCCTTCTTAAAGGGATCTTGCAGGATTTTAATACTGATGGGCCCCCTGAGGCCGTCAATATCAGAATTGGGGGGTCGGGAGTCACACAGTGGTCGGAGCTGTGCCCTTACGGTGCCCAAGTTACGCTGAAACAGCCGATTGGCTGGAGTGCAGGGTGCCGGACCCCCACTGATCGGATATTGATAGGTCATCAATTTTAAAATTCAGGACTACCCCCTTTAAGGGGGCCATGACCTTGACGTATAATGGGTCCCATTGGGTTTTCATTTTTTTAGGCAATTGTACAGCTCACTGTGATATTCTTGCTACCGGAAACCAATGCAGACATGACGGAACGTAAAGCAGCGGCAGTGTGAACGGGGTATTGGCCTGCAGATATAATTACCTCCGTCTTGACGTCACTGATTTATTGACAATCCATAATCCATGGGCACAAAACGACTTAAGGCTCAACCGTCTTATAAAGGAAGTAATCTATGTTAATTATTAGAAACGTGCTAAATATTATAGAGCCGCCATACAGGTGCATTATGGCTAACATTCAGGGATAAAGGTACATGTTATGCTTATGGTGTGAAGTGTGTAGAAATTGTCATTGCTGTAATTCTAACGTCACTAACATATTTGCTTAATATAACCGTAGGTGAGCCATGACAGGGGATCTGGTTACGTATGTACCAGCGGCATGTGCAGTGTAAGGCTACACTCAGTAATCTGTTCCGGAAGAGGAACAGACTAGCAGAGTTACACTGTCCGGCATAGTTTGACACCG
Organism: Bufotes viridis; assembly: GCA_033119425.1. NCBI lineage: Eukaryota > Metazoa > Chordata > Amphibia > Anura > Bufonidae > Bufotes > Bufotes viridis. Next base: position 33,105,085 of record CM065591.1, read on the forward strand.
CCATGCACTGCCAGATTCCCACGGACTATATAGTCAATGGAGATCTGGCGGTGTGCGGCAGTATCTGGCTATGCCGGGTGCTGTAACTCCGGTAGTCTGTTCCTCTGCCGGAACAGACTACCGGATTACCGTTAACGCAGATGTGCACCTAGCCTTTTCATATTGATTTGGTCTGTTTGACTATTATGTTAGGACCCTTTTTTATGGGTTTATTCCTAAAAAGGCATGTTGGGTGGTCATATCCTTTTATGCAGCACTAAAATTCATTGGTTGTAGGCAGAACATTGCCCCAGTGAACAGAGGACGTACTGCCGACAATTGAAAACTCCATGAGGACGAGAGATTGTATTCAAGGGAATCTGTCAGCAGTTTTGACCGTGCTAAACTGATGACAGTTCTAGGTAGGGGCTGTGGAGGACAAACATACCAATACTTTTTGTGGATCTATTCTCATCAGGAGCAGTGTGAGTATGACATTTTATTCTGCCAGGTTATACTCCTGAAAGTGTATAAGGCAGGGCTTTATTGTGAAGTGCTCTCTGCACTGAGCTGCTTCACAGCCCCTTGCCCTGCTCTGAGTGACAGCTGTAGTGGTCTCCTAGTTGGATGATACAGTTGTCACTCCGTGGAGTAGGGCTATGAAGCAGCTTAATATAGAGAACACGTCAAAGTGAAGCTCCGCCTCCTGGTTTCCTGCAAGAGCAGAACCTGTCAGAATAAAACTTCATATTCACACTACACCTGATAATAAATGTTCCATAAAAAGTACTGTACTGCTCTCCCCATCCTCTACAAAATGCTGTTAGTAGTTTAGCATGGTGACAACTGCTGACAGATTCCCTTTAACAATGATCTCTGCATGTAAACTGCACTTAACAAGCGATGATCTGGCTATAACCAGGGTTCCTCTTAAATACTAAGCCCCATATATCCCCATTTCTATGTTGTATGTGGTTTCAAGTCAATTATTCTGTCTTTTTTGGTAATCGAATGGACATTTTAAGACTTAACGCCATATCGTTTTATTACGTCTGTGAGGACAATAAAGTTTCAGTATTTTAAGATCACTCCAGATTTGCAGGAATCTTTCACTGTACTTTGGATGCACAGATAAATGCAATAAAGATTGTATGAAGCATGGATTTTGCTTTCACTTTTATTTATTTATGATGTACGTTGTGATTCTTTTAGGTTTGTTTTCTGCATCCCTAGGGGTGGTTTCACATTGTCTTTTTTCCAAAAACTTTTTTTTTTTCTTTTTTAAAGTGTACCTGAGTTTTCAAAAAAAGTTTGAATAAGGGTTGTGCTTCTTTGTACAAACCGTGAAGGAACAGTTATCTTTGGGCTTCCCTAATGTCTTTTTTCCAGCGATATTTCCTGTTTCCTGTTCAGCTGCACAGATAGATGCATTTCACTCAGAAGCACAGGGAGTCTTCCTTCTGCCAGCACTATACTGCTGTGACATCCTGTCCCTTACTTCCCACTGTGTTTGTTTTCAGCTCTGGAGCTCAAAGGACAGATAAGGAGGGATAAATCACACTTGCAGACAAACAGGAGGCTTCAATAATCTTCAAAAGCAGTATAGAAGCAGTTCGTTCTTCAGGTTCAGGATCTCGGCTAGTTCTAACACGTCCCCACTTCCTCTCAGCCGTCATCTGCGTCTCTGCTACCAGGGATGGATCTTGCAAGTGGACTGCATCTTAGGTGGACGTGAGACCCCTAGTGGCTGTGACTTTACAGCTTTTTTTCAGTTGGATTCAGGCAGATTTTTTTAAATGAAGTGATTTAGAATGTTCTATTTTCACCATTTTCTATTAAATGAAATGGAATTGTGTGAATGTACAGGGACTCTTTAAAAAGAAAGCAGTGGTCAGTAACTATATATTGGCCAATATACACAATAACCTGGATTCCTATGCCTGTCCAAATGCATGTGAAGGATTGGGCACATTGCATTTCAGCGCTTGGTCGATTTGTTCACCCAGTAGATAGCCCACTGCCAGTCGTGTCTGACTGCAGCTTTTTACCTCTGGCCAGCCAATTGTTTGTGTATGGAGGAGACGGGAGAAACAGCGGTCAGCCAGCAGCCATTAAAGGTGTTTTGGCACGATTAGAACTCTGCATTGTGTCATTTCTCTGTTATTCTTCCTGGAAACCTCAATAAATTGACATATGAGCAAGATGTATGAATATTGAGTTTAAAACATGCCCCTTTAAGAAAGTTTTTTGCAGAATTGCAAACTGTGCGGAACAGTACAACTCCCAACAGATGGAGCCAGGGGAGGGAAGATACTGACTAGCCTCGGTACCCAATTTATTATATGGAGATAGGCTCTCAGCCAACCTGCTATGTGCCACTCATATGGGGGGCCCAATGGGGGATTCAGCTGTTCCCCTGTGGCTCAGTCCAAACCTGGGCAGATGCCAACAGGACCTTCTAAGTCAGGAAAGCAGTCCCTTTTATTAGTCCAATGGCGCATAGTGAAAAAAAAGTTATAAAACATAAATATATATATTTTAATATAATTTTTTTATAATATATTAATAGTCGCTAACACTATTAAAGGCATAGTGTAGACATTATTCAGATAGCAGCATTAATGGTTCTTGGCTCTGGAGCTGCAATGGTAAAAGTAATGGTAAAACTCGCCAACATAATTCACACAGGCCTGAACAGAGAATAAAACTGGAATAACGGCATCCAGGGGGTCTTCTCAACACCTTACAGCCGGGGGCCTCGATCTCCAGTCCTTCTCTCTTCTCTCCTGAACAATCTTCCAAGCTGGTTTATAACCCAATGAAAGTTCATAAATCAGCTTAGAAGATCGTTCAGGAGAGGACAGAGAGGAGCTGGGGCAAAAGGAGTCCTACTGATAGATTTATCACAGAAGAGCATTCTGGAGCTGCTCTGTATTGTGAAACACAGAAGCTGCAGAAACCAAACCAAGCAAAAACCCTAATACAAAAAAAAATATTTTAGCCCAAAATACATCTAAATCAATAAAAAATAAAAAAATGTATTCAAACTTGTCCGTAGAAATCAGAGAGCTGTGCCTTTTAGAACTATCGCGGCACAGACGATAAACATATTGCACAGAACGGATAGTGGCGCCATACAGTATGCAGCTGCTTTGCCGCAGGTTGTGCACCCCGGGTGTAATCCTTGAATAGACTGCTTACAAGTTTTACAAGTTCTAATAGCGTTGTGTTTTAACAAATCTCTCCTGTTTTGAAAAGGAAAAGTCGCCATTGTTTATAGCCATTCAGTCAACTGTCCTTGTTATGTAGGGGCTCAGACAAAGCATTGAAATCCAATGAACTTTCCACAGCGATAATTAACGTCGCCATGCTGCATTCAGCCACATCAGCTTCTATAGTGCTGCATTTGGCGGCTCTCCAGCAATCTAATTACATTCAAATCACCAATGCATTATGCAACTGTTTTTGGACCCAGCAGGATGTTTGTTTGGCTCTGTAATTGGTTCTTATTTTGTGGAACATCTGTTGTGATTTGGAAATGCTATAGAGGGCAGCACGGTCCTGTCGTCGGGCACGCTCTCACAATGAATTTTTCATCTGGCAATTAAACGGGGCCGAAGAGCTGGAAATAAAAGTCAGAATCTGCAGCTGCAAAGCAATTTCTCAATATTCCTTACTGACAACTAAGTAGAGATTTCATATCGTTAATTACGATTTATTTTCACCTCACTAAACCGCCTCATGGGTAGGGGTACAAACACAGAAATGCAACAGCACTCTGCAACCAGCACTCTGCCCTGCCTCTATGCTAGAAGCTATCAGAGGTCGTTAGTGTACATTTTGATCAAAAAGTAATAAGCCACTCGCCACGCCAAGGCCGCCTTTATGAGTGGTCCTAACGCCAATCATCATGGGTAGGGGGTCACCGGGTGGAAGAGTGGGGTTTGAGGAATGGCTGTTGTAGCATTTTATGCTTTTTTTTAAACTGGAATACTGTATATCGTTCAGTTATTCAAAGGGGTTGTCCGGACTTTGAATATTGATGACCTATCCCATCCGGACCTCCGCTGTACATCTACTGTGGATTACTGGTCTTATATAAAATATAAAAATATAAATAAAAATTCTAATCACCCACCTATCCCTTAAATAAAAAAAATAAAGAAAAATAAACATTATAGGCATTGCCGTGTCCAAAAATGCCAGTACTATTAGGGTCCATTCACACATCTGTGTGTTTTGCGAATCCGCAAAACACGGACACCGGCATTTTGCGGACCGCACATCGCCGGCACTCTCATAGAAAATGCCTATTCTTGTCTGCAATTGCGGACAAGAATAAGACATGTTCTATTTTTTTGCGGAACGCAAGTGCGGATACACAATTTCGGATCCGGGTGGGACATAGTGTATCCCCATAGAAATGAATGGGTCTGCAATTCCGTTCTGCAAAATGCGGAACAGAATTGCGGACGTGTGAATGAGCCCTAAAAATGTGAAACTATTATTCCTATATGGCTAACAGTGGCGTAGTGTGGGTTGCCAGCACCTGAGGCAAGCCAAGTATTGTGCCCCCGCCAACCTGTGGCTGCGCCCCTTTTTTACAGATAATGTAGTAGATATCACTTGCAGTCATACATAACGCCACAGATAACACAGTGATAACTCTCTGAGTACAGATAATGTAGTAGATGGGTGTGAGCCCCCAGAATTCAGAACATGCACAGTGTGACCTGAAGTCTGCGGCCGGGCTGCTACTGTGCGGGCCAAATTCTATATCCCCCCATTCACTACAGAACATACAGGGTAATACAGCGCCCCATGCCTCTTACATCCAGTGACGTCTCCTTTGATGTAGATGTTCTCTGTCCTCGTCTTCTCCTTTCAGACCAGACCACCATTTTTCACCCATTTCTCGTCTCTGCAGCTTGACAAAAAAAATCTTAATTTACTACTTTCCCATCATCCTCCCATCTTCTGGAGAAATCATCCTACCACCCCAAATACTGTGCCGCTCTGCTCCCTTATACTATACTGCAGAAACAGATAAACCCCCATATAAAATACCCCTTCTTTGTGGCCTCAGTAGATGCCCCCATAGTGCCCCCAATAATGTGTTAGTAAGAAGTGCACCCCAATAATGTGCTAGCAAGAAGTGCCCCCCCCCCCAATCATGTGCCAGTAACAAGTGCCCCCCCCCAATTATGTGCCAGTAACAAGTATTGTAACATATTAAAAAATAAACACATATACTCACCTCCATCAGGCTGGCAGCGATGCGATGCAGGCCTCTTCCGGCCTGTGTCCCGCACTGTACAGCTCAGGTGGCGAGGTGACGTCATCGCGCCGCCTGCATCGGCCTCTGATAGGCTGTAGGCCTAGTGCCTGCAGCCGATCAGAGGAACGGGGAAGGGAGACGTCTCTTCCCTGCCCCACAGCATCCATCTGTATCGCTGTCCTGAGGACGGCGATACAGATGACTATTGTGCCCTGCCGCTGCCCCCTACTTGTCAGCAGGGCCACGCCACCTGGGGCGATTGCCTCACTTTGCCTAATTGGCGGTGCGGCCCTGCTGGCGCCCCCTGAAATTTTGTGCCCGGGGAAATGCCACCTCCCCCCGGCCGACACATGCTACGCCACTGATGGCTAATGATGCAACAGTAAAATAATCTGTTACTTTCCCTACCCCCCAAAAAAAGTGATCAAAATGTCACTATCCAAAATGATATCAATAAAAACTACAACTACAGATCATCCTGCAAAAAATGAGCTCCCATCAGTGGTGTGCCTGGGATGCTTGGCTCCCAGGGTAGTCCCCCCCCAAAAAAATATAAATAAATAAATAAGTAAATAAAATTGTACAGTAGTATTGCCCTCGTTGTAAAAATTTCAAAGTAGTTTTGTCCAGATATGTGCCTCCTCACGGTAGTTATGCCCATATTGTGCCCCCTGATGGTAGTTATGCCCACACTGTGCCCCCTCCCAGTATTTATGCCCTCACTATACAACTTTTACAGTAGTTATGCCCACATTGTGCCCCCTCACAGTAGTTATGTCCTCTCTGTGCTCCCCTCACAATAGTCATGCCCTCTATGTGCCCGTTTTACAGTAGTTATGTCCTATCTGTGCCCCCTTTTCAGTTGTAATGCCTTATTTTTGCCCCCTCACAGTAGTTAAGCCCTCTCTGTGCCCCTTTCACAGTAGTAATGCCCTCTTTGTGCCCCTTCAGAGTAGTTATGCCTCCATAACAGAAGTAATGCCCTCTGTGCCCTTTCACAGTAGTAATGCCTATTGTGCCCCCTTCACAGTAATCATGCACACTCTGTGCCCCATAACAGGAGTAATGCCCTCTGTGCCCCCTTCACAGTACTAATGCCCATTTCCCCCCCCCAGTAGTAATGCCCATTGTGCCCCCTTCATAGTAGTAATACCCATTGTGCCTCCTCCATAGTAGTAATGCCCATTGTGCCCCCTTAATAGTATTAATGCCCATTGTACCCCTTTGTAGTAGTAATGCACTCTTGGCCCCCTTTATTGTAGTAATGCCCTTCGTGCCCCCTCTATAGTAGAAATGCCTATTGTGCCCCCTTCACAGTAGTAAAGCCCTCTGTTCCCCTTAATATTAGTAATCCCCTCTGCCCCCTTTGTAGGAGTAATGCTCTCCGTGCCCCCTCCATAGTAGAGATGCCTATTTTGCCCCCTTCACAGTAGTAAAGCCCTCTGTGCCCCCTTAATAGTAGTAATGCCCTCTGAGCCCCTTTGTAGTAGTAATGCCCTCTGAGCCCCTTTGTAGTAGTAATGCCCTTTGTTCCCCCTTCATAGTAGAAATGCCTATTGTGCCTCCTTCATAATAGTAAGGCTCGCTGTGCCCCCTGTATAGTAGTAATGCCTATTGTGCTCCCTTTGTAGTAGTAATGCCCATTGTGCCCCCTCTACAGTAGTAAAGCCTCTGTGTTAAAAAAAAAAAAAACAAAATAAAAACACAGTAACTACTCACCCTGTCCTGGTCCTGAAGCTTACACACCTCTCTTCCCTGCAGACACAGATTGCTCTGCAGCACTGTGTGGGCCAGTGGCGGATCCAGGGGGGCAACGGGCAATTGCCCCCGATATTGTGGCAGCACCGGCAGCAGTGACAGGAGATGAACGGTTCCACTGTGGAAGCGTTCATCTCCATAGCGATCTGTGTCGCCGTCCTCTGGACAGCGATACAGATCGCTGTGCAGTGCGTCAGGGGAGGGAGAGGCGTCTCCCTTCCCTGCTCCTCTGATAGGCTGCGGGCCTTGTGCCGACAGCCTATCAGAGCGGTTCAGGCGGCGCGATGACGTCATCGCGCCGCCTGAGCAGAGGACAGAACGGGACACAGGCCAGGAGAGGCCTGCATCCAGCGCTGCAAGGAGGTAAGTAGGGAGGGAGGGGGAAAAGAAAACCTGCACAATATTGGGGGAGGGGAAAAGAAAACCTGCACAATATTGGGGGAGGGAAAAGAAAACCTGCACAATATTGGGGGAGGGGAAAAAATCTGCACAATATTGGGGGGAGGGGAAAAGAAGCCTGCACAATATTGGGGGGAAGACGCCTGCACAATATTGGGGGGAAGGGGAAAAGAAGCCTGCACAATACTGGGGGAGGAGGGGGAAAGAAGCCTGCACAATATTGGGGGAAGGGGGAAAGATGCCTGCACAATATTGGGGGGGGGGGGGGGGGAGAAGCCTGCACATGATTTTGGGGGGAGGGGGGGGAAGGAGCCTGCACATGATTTGGGGGGGCTGGGGAAAGGAGTCTGCACATGATTGTGGGGGGGGGGGGACATGATGGGGGGAGAGAGGAGACTGGCACTTTTCGCTAGCACATGATCGGGGGGCACTGTGGGGACATTACTGATGTATTTTATATGGGGGTAGTAGGATAATTTGTCCAGAATATGGGAGGATGATGGAAAAGTAGTAACTGAGATTTATTTTGTTGTCAAATTGCAGAGACGAAACCTGTCGGTCTGGTCTGAAGGTCTGAAAGGAGAAGATGAGGAAAGAGAACATCTACATCACAGGAGACGTCACTGGATGGAAGAGGTAAGTGGGCCTGTATTTCTGTAGTGATGGGAGCTGGGGCGTATCAATCGCCCAAAGTGCCCCTCCCGAGACCAGGCTCTGGATCCGCCAGTGGTGTGGGCGGAGCTTATGCAGATTCCTGGGTTGCAGGCTCCTCCCACACAGGCCAGAAGTGCGATATGTGCCTGCAGGCTGAATGGTGGAGCAGGGAGAAGTCTTCTATCTGTATTGATGGAAAAGCTCATTGCTTCTGGGCTCTGGCACCCCCATGAGAGTTCCGTATGGGGGTCAGAATATGGCGATGAAAAGATTTTTTTTTTTAACAGTTTTTCTTTTTAATTAAGTATTAAAACACAATGCAAACTATATACACGTGGTATTCCTGTAATTGTACTGACTCGGAGAATGGAGGGCACAGGTAACTTTTACCACATAGGGAACGCCATTTAAGAAACCCCATAAAACTGTGGCAGAATTGCATTTCTTTTTTTCCAATTCCACCCCATTTGGAATTTTTTTCCTGCTTCCCACTACATTGTATGCAAAAGTAAATGGTACCATTAAAAGGTACAACTTACCATGCTAAAAAAAAAGCCCTCATATAACTATGTGAACGGAAAAAACTAAAAGTTGTGGCTCCGGGAAGGCAAACAGAAGATCGCAAGGTCCTGAAGGGGTTAAACTCATTCAGTAGAAAGAACAAGATGTCCCTTACAGGAAAATTATGCCTCAGTACAAATGTATCAGGATGGAGTCTTACCTAATCAAGTGGAAGAAAACGTAAATTTTTCATGAAAAATAATAAGACTTGTGTTGTTCGCCCACAGGTCGCTGCTAATGTATCTCATGCAGGGTCTAATTCTATTCCTATAAATGGACTTATGAATTTGATTTGTTCCCTAGTGAATGGAGAACATGTAGGTCATTCATTAATGTTTATGGAAGGAAGTGACGGTGAAAGCTTCTTGCACTGTATTACATATGTGTCCCATTGCACTGACAGCCGCCTCTGCCAGTCATTGCCTTGAAGTGGTATTCCCCTCACAGAAATTTATGCTATATTCATACAGTATTTATGGCATATCCACCTCTGGTTGTTACATAAACAAGAGTAGGACCCATATTTATGGTAATGTATGGTATTTTCTGTGGATATGGCATAAATATCTGTAATGGGAATATCCATTTGACAGGTGAACTGTTAACCCCTTCCCGACATCCACTGTATATGTACAGGAGCAGAACAGGCACCATAGCTGGTGGGTGACATTTAACCTATCACCTGATGGGTTGTTAACTGGGAGCTGTTTGGCGGCTATGGGAGCCATAGTTAAGTTCCCAGGGGGGTAAAAATAAAGTAAGAAAAATGAATGCCCCCCATCCTTCCCTAAATTTCTTATACAATTTTGGGGAAAAGGAGAAGAGATGATCAGAATTTTTTATTCTTTATATATATATATATGTATATACACATTTTTTTAACTTTTTCTAAATGTTATTTTTAGCCCCCTGGGTACCTGAACATGCAAACGTTAGAGCGCGTTTAAAGCACAGAAATGGTTCTCCTCAAAATCAAAACCCCTATTTTTTTCGGGGGTGGGTCACTTCGCCTTTAAAAAAATCTAATTGATAAGAATATGGTTTAAATGAGTGTTTATGAGGTTAGGAGATCAGAGATAAGGCTTTACATGAGCCGCCAGATGACGGCACTCAGGATGGACAGTCTGCAAATAAACAGATTTTTACTAAATACCAGTTGTCAAAAAAATTTTTTATCCCAAAATTAGTAAAATACCATTCCATAGAGCCAGGGGTCACCTGTTGCTCCTACTTGCAACCCCAGACAAGCCTTGCAGTTACATCCTGTCTGCCTTCATTGCCCCTTCCTAGTAGGGTGCCTTCTTTTTTTTCTAAGGAGAGGCAACAAAACCCCACCACCCACTATGGAAGATATTCAAGAGAGTCTCCCTTTTAATGACAGTGGTAGTGGCTGCTTCTTCTCCTGCCCAGACTCCTCCTTGTCAATCTATCCATTGTGAGACATCCATAACAGAATGTGCGGCCATGAGAAGACTATTCTCAACCAGCAGATCCCTCACCTGGCCAAGTTGCTGGCAGTGCAGTTGCTGCCGTACCACCTAGTTGTAGTAAATGTGGCGCAGGTCAGCACCTTCACAAAAATGTAATTCTTCTGTAAATGAATCAATGCCATTACATTGGATATAGCCTCATTATTCAAAGCCAACTTTCAGGGTCTCTCCAAAAATATTGCTACCCTCATCCATTCCTGGGGCATCCTGTACACATCTTGGTTTGGGCCCAGCATTTTAATAAAAACTATCTTCTTGTGTTCTAGCTGAACTTCTTGTGTTCTCTCCATCAACTAACCTACCCAAACCTGATATCTCCATCTCAGTGGGTGGCACTACCATAACCCCTAGGCAGCAGTCCCCCTACAGTCAGTCTCTCGTCCGCTCATGTTGCCTGCACCTCAAAAACATCTCTAGAATCCGCCCCTTTCTCACTATGGAAACAACAAAAACTTTCATTGTCACCCTGATCCATTCCCGCCTCAATTACTGTAACTCACAATTAATTGGCCTCCCCCTCACTCAACTCTCCCCTCTGTGATCTATCCTTAATGCTTCAGCCAGGGTCACCTATCTGCACTGGTTGCCCGTACACTATAGAATCCAATTTAAACTGCTTGTCCTCCGTCAAAAAAAACGGTCCGTCATCGTTTTTTTTTTAAGGACGCAAAATTTCAAGGAGGAGCGGACGCGGAGGCAGGCAACGGTCGTGTGCATGTAGCCTAAGGCCTCATGCACACGGACGTTGTTCGGGTCCGCGTCCGAGCTGCATATTTCGCGGCTCGGCCGTGGACCCATTCACTTCAATGGGGCCGCAAAAGATGCGGACAGCACTCCGTGTGCTGTCCGCATCCGTTGCTCCGTTCCGTGGCCCCGCAAAAAAAATAGAGCATGTTATAGAGCGTGTCCGTTATGCGGACAAGAATAGGCATCTCTATAATGGGCCGCGTTCCGTTCCGCAAATTGCAGAACGGAACGCGGAGCAGCTTCCGTGTTTTGCGGATCCGCGGTTTGCGGACCGCAAAACACCAACGGCCGTGTGCATGAGGCCTAAATCGGAATATACACAGTTTTAGGCGCTCCCTAAAACACTTCTTTTTAGGGTGGCCTATCACATCCCCTGATCTAACTCCTCTCCATATATTGACCATTTATCATCAGTTCCTGACCCTGATCCTCCACCAAACTCTCCACCGCACCCAGAAGCAATTCATATATCAGCTGGTGACTGGTTCAAGCAGCTTTATCTTCCCAAGCACTTTTACCTTTCGCGTCACCCCTATCTCCTCATAGATTGCAAGCTCTTGCGAGCAGGACCCTCATTCCTTTGGTTCTAATTATTGACTTGTCTGTTGCTATGTTATTTATGACTTTGTTTGTACATGAACTGCCTGATGGTAAAGCACTGCGGAATATGTTGGCGCTATATGGTTAAAGATTAATATTATTATCATTCTCCACAAATTATTGTACCTTATGCAATATCTCCCAATTCATATTCCAAAATGTAGGCCTAGATTGTCTCACAGATATCTGATCCAACATACCAGAAGTGGTGGTCTGAGCCTCCCAGATTTCAAATTTTACTACAAAGCGATTCGGTGCATTAGCTGTCTCGAATGACTTCGCCCTTCACGGGATAAACTAGATATTCAGGTCGAAAACCAAATGTCCCAGGTCCCTGTGAAAGTGCTATTATTTATGGCGAAAGTTGACCCTAATGTCTCCTCAATCACGAACAATACCATCTAGGCATATTCTAAATGTTTGGCACGACCCCAAATTAATATCGCTTATGATCCCTAAACACTCAACTTTGCTAAAAATATGAGACGTCTTGTTTAACCCCTCTCAGTCCCTCAGAGACACATTTCCAATCGGGGCGAGCAACTGCAATTCCCAATTTTCGGACCTTCTGTCTGGATCATCTTTATTAGGGTCCATTCACACGTCCGTAGTCGCAATACACCGGACCGGCACCCCGAAAGAAATGCCTATTCTTGTCCGCTATTTCGGACAAGAATAGGACATATTCTATTTTTTACAGGAGCTGCGGACCGGAAATGCGGATGCGGACAGCAGAATGTGTGCTTTCTGCATCCTTTCCGTCCCCATTGAGAATAAATAGGCCCGCACCCGTTCCGCAGAATTGGAGAACGATGCGGAACCATTCTACAGATGTGTGAATGGACCCTAAATTAGGTGCATCTCATTCCAGTGCACGTGGGAAATGCCAGTCTTGATAGATCTCCGAAATGTGTAATTTTAACACAAAGTAAACAGCCTAAAAGTAAAGTCCAATTTTTCCCAAATCCACCCCATAAATAGTTTCTTTCCAACTTCACAATACAACCTATGTTACATTAAATGGTAACTGAAAGTACAATTTGTTTTGCAAAAAAACAATCCCTCATACGGCTAGATGTACTTAACGTGGCCCTGTAAAATCAAGAAGGGGGAGGGGCTAGAAGAGGAAGCAGGGGAAACAAGGGTGCACAGAGTGTCTTGTACCCCACCCTTGGTGCACTTAAATACTCTCATTTGCATATGGATTAAAAGTACTTTTTCTCCAGAATAAGGCCTCATGCATGCATGCAAACGTTTTTTTTTTTTCCGTTTCCGTTCCATTTTTTTGCGTTCTGTATACGGACCGTATACAAAACCATTCATTTCACTGTGTCCACAAAAAAAGTGGAAGGTACTCCGTATGCCTTCCGTTTCCGTATTTCCGTTCCGTTCAAAGATAGAACATGTCCTATTATTGTCCGCATAACGGACAAGGATAGGACTGTTCTATCAGGGGCCAGCTGTTCTGTTCCGCAAAAACGGAATGCGCACGGACGTCATCCGTATTTCTTCCGGATCCGTTTTATGCCTGACCGCAAAATGCTGAAAAAGCCATATGGTCAGTGTTCTCCACGGACAGCACACGTCTCTATTCATTTTAATGTGTGTATTCAGACATCAGTGTTTTAGCACAATCTGTGGGTCCGTGTTTTTAGCACGGAAGCATGCTCTATTTTGTGTGTGTTCACGGATTCATCACGTCCATTATAGTCTATGGGTCCGTGAAAACCACGGATGCAAGACGGATGCTATCCGTGTTGCATCCGTGTTTCATGGATCATTAAGAAGAAATGCTTTAAAAATTGTTATTCAGCTGTGCAGTGTCAGTGAAACACGGATGCAACACGGACAGCAAAAATCGGACACACGGACCCAACACGGATCCTTCACGGACAGCTTCACGGATGTATCTCTGACCACCTGCTCACGGATTTTAGCACGGACACGGACGTGTGAGTGAGGCTTAAAGCAACGGATCACCAAGTGAAAGGTATTACATTCAGCTGAGCTATCCCTACAAGGAGTTGTGCCTTTTCCTGCTGACAGACTCCCTTCAAGGGGTTAAACATACTTCCTCTACAGCGGCATGAATGTTAGAGCCACAGGCTCCATGTTCTCGTTGAGATCTGGCATTGCTATTAGAAGGCCCGAAGGCATTTATCCATATCTTCCATTAGCACTCCCGATACTGGCTTCCAGGGGAAGGAAGATGGCAACTGGGTCCTAATGCCCAACTGAATTTTTTTTTTTAATTCTGCATTATTGTAGAGGTCTAGAGGGGTTCAGCATGGGACGGTGTATTCGTCTTTAAAGTACAGCTCAGATTAGAAGCGCTCTTTGAGGCACGTTTGAAGAAACAAGGCACTTATGTGGTTGGCTCTTCCCACTCCATAATTCTTACTTCTTTAGAGAGAAGCAGCCAGTAATCACACCGCCGCAGTCCATCTCTACTCGCCTGATTTGTTGACTAGTCAACGTGCTTCTGGGAAACCGACATTTTATGTCCCCGGTTTATTGCGGTCTTGACTCACTGTGCTCTTCACGGTGACATTTACAGTACACGCTCTTCATACACTGCATGGTGCTGCTAAATCTTCAAAATGAAAAATAGACAAAAAAATAAAAACGCTAAAGAAAATTGCGGAAAGTGACAGACAGAAATCTTCGCTCGGGGACATAACGGGCCAGTGGTTGAGGGAATTTTTGAAACATGGGACTTAAAAACCCAGAGCTTTAAGGAAATCACCTTCATTGTTACTTTGAAGTAACCGTGCGAAAAGTTTTTGCCAAATTTACGGCAGAAAAGAAGCCAATGAATGTTCACATATTTCCCTGATTGCCGGGAGATACGGCGCGGCAGCTTCTAACAGTTGTAGGATTTATATCCAAATATCGTGGATCGAATGCTTTACACAGGTAGTTAAAGGAATGTATCATCAGAAAACAGATTACTTATATCAGTTTTTTTTTTGTATATTAGATTTTTTTAAATAACGTTTTGTTTTAAATCTTTTGTTACTATGCACGTAATAATAAAAAACCTTCAAAGATTTGCAGTTTTCACCAGGGGCAGACACAGACAGCAGAGGGCGCAAAGAATGTGTCTGGGCCCCAACACCCCCATGCCAAATTCTCAACCTAACCTATTCCCTCCTAATATTACATACAGCAATACAAAACATACAAGGTAAGGCTACTTTCACACCCGCGGCACTATGATCCGTCAGGACACAAACCACAGCATGCAGCAGTTTATGTCCCACTGATTCTCTGCATTTTTGCCAGATTGTGGCCGGATCTCTACCGTACCCCATTATAGTTAATGGGGCCGGTGGGCATCCCGTCTGCGTCCAGCAGTGCCGAAACCAGAGAATTCCGGCAGGCTGTTCTCAGCTGGAACAGCCTGCCAGAATCACCAGAATCACTAACGCATGTGAAAGTAACCTAATTCAGCGGCACATACCTTGTCCAGTGACGTATCCTTAGATCCTCTCTTTCCTCATCTTCTCCTTTCAGACCAGACCACCATGATGATTCCTTTCAGCCATCTCTTCTCTCTGCAGAGTTTGGCAGACAGACATCTTAGTTTCCTACTTCCTCCAACCTTCTAAACACCCCATCCTGTGCCCGCTGTGCTCCCCAATACTATCGTGCCCCTTCAATAATTATTGGCACACAGTGCCCTATAAAATAACTGCGCCCAGCAAA
This sequence comes from Bufotes viridis, assembly GCA_033119425.1. Taxonomy (NCBI): domain Eukaryota; kingdom Metazoa; phylum Chordata; class Amphibia; order Anura; family Bufonidae; genus Bufotes; species Bufotes viridis. Next base: position 33,120,259 of record CM065591.1, read on the forward strand.
TAGTGTCCCTGACACTAATAAACATAATGTCCCCCAAAAAATAATGATACAAAAAAATGCCTTGTTGTGTGGCAGTAAAAAAAAACCTCCCCTCAGTGCCCCTAGTAGAGCCAATGTCCCTATAGTGCCCTCATAATGTGTGCCAATGCCCCCTACTGTGGGCCCCCCCAAAAAAACTCTTAGTGCCCCAGTTGAGCTAATGTCCCCATAGTGCCTCACAATTTGCACCAGTATAAAATACTCCTATATAGTGCCCCCAGTAGATGCCCCCATAGTGCTCCTCCCCCCATTCCATGGTGCCTGACATAATGTGCCAGTATAAAATGCCCCTATAGAGTGCCCCAAGTAGATGCCCCGATAATGTTCCTCTCCCCCCTTCCCCATAGTGCTCATATAATGTATGCCAGTATAAAATGCCAGTATGGTACTTATCCCCACCCCCCATATTGCACATTTAGTTTGTGCCAGTATAAAATGCCCCTATATAATGCCCCCCAGCAGATGCCCCCATAGTGCTCCTCTCCCCCACTTCTCCATAGTGCCCCCCATGTGTGACAGTATATAATGCCAATATATAGGGCCCCCAGTAGATGCCCTCATATGGCTCCTTTCCCCCCAAAGTGGCAGTATAATTCTAATATATAGGGCTCTCAGTAGATGCCCCCATAGTGCTACTCTCCCCCATGTTTGCCAGTAAAAAATGCCCCCCCATAGTGCTCCTCCCTCCCATGTGTGCCAGTAAATAATGCCCCCTTGTAGATGCCTCCATAGTGCTCCTCTCCCCCCATGCGTGCAAGTAAATAACGCCCCCTAGTAGATGCCTCCATAGTGCTCCTCTCCCCCCATGTGTGTCAGTATAATCCCCCCTAGTAGATGCCTTCATAGTGCTCCTCTCCCCAAATGTGTGCCAGTATAATGCCCCCTAGTAGATGCCCCCATAGTGCTCCTCTCCCCCCATGTGTGCCAGTATAATACCCCCTAGTAAATCTCCCCATAGTCCTCCTCTCCCCCCATGTGAGCCAGTATAATGCCCCCTAGTAGATGCCCCCATAGTGCTCCTCTCCCCCCATGCGTGCAAGTAAATAATGCCCCCTAGTAGATGCCTCCATAGTGCTCCTCTCCCCCCATGTGTGTCAGTATAATGCCTCCTAGTAGATGCCCCCATAGTGCTCCTCTCCCCCCATGTGTGCCAGTATAATGCCCCCTAGTAAATCTCCCCATACTCCTCCTCTCCCCCCATGTGAGCCAGTATAATGCCCCCTAGTAGATGTCCCCATAGTGCTCCTCTCCGACCATGTGAGCCAGTATAATGCCTCGTAGTAGATGCCCCCATAGTGCTCCTCTTCCCCCATGTGTGCCAGTATAATGCCCCCTAGTAGATGTCCCCATAGTGCTCCTCTCCCCCTTCCCCATTCTGGGCAACAGCATAGTGTTAATAAAAAAAAAAAAAACTCACATACTTACCTCCATGACACCGAACCGGCTGCACAGGCGGTATATCCGCCCCTGGTTTTCACAATGACCACTAGCTTATGATTAGGCCTAATGGCCAGTATTAAAATGGCAGGATTTTTTTGGTGATGCACAGAAAATGTGTACTTTCTTTTCAAAGTTTTTTTTTTTAAAGAACTAAGGGTACTTTCACACTAGCGTTGGTGCAGATCCGTCTGTTTATTTGTACAGACGGATCCGCACCTCTAATGCAAACGTTTGTATCCGTTCAGAACGGATCCGTTTGCATTAGCTTTGAAGAAAAATAACAAAGTCCAAAACGGATCCGTTTTGACTTGCATTGAAAGTCAATGGGGAACGGATCCGTTTTCAAATGCACCATATTGTGTCACTGACAACGGATCCGTCCCCATTGACTTACATTGTAAAAAAAAACGGATCCGTTAGGCTCCGCCTCTTCAGACGGACACCAAAATGCTGCATGCTGCGTTTTGGTGTCCGCCTCTAAAACGGAATAGAGGCGGAACGGAGCTGAACTGATGCATTCTGAACGGATCCTTATCCATTCAGAATGCATTGGGGCTTAACTGATCCGTTTTGGACCGTTTGTGAGAGCCCTGAAACGGATCTCACAAACGGAATCCAAAACGCTAGTGTGAAAGTACCCTAACACATAAAAAGAACTATACACATTTAGCATAGCTGTAATCGTACTGACCTGCTACTGTATGTTAAATTAAAGGGGTTTTCAGATTTTTTTTTACATTTTTTTATTTCATGTGCCCACCAAATCCCCCCCTTCCCCCATAACGTTTGAATTGGTATTTAATAAAAGTTGCTTACCGGGCCATCGCTGTGCTCTTGGGTCCAATTATATGCTCCTGACACGTGCGGGATTGTGCACATGTTCATGGCCTGGTTACAAATTACAATCCATAGTGCTAGCGAGAGATTCCTTTTTACACATTCGCTGAGGTTTGTAACCAAGCTATGTACGGCACGTAATCCTAGAAGTGCCAGGAGCATATAATTGGACCGGGAGCACAACGATGGCCCGGTAAGCAACGTTTAATAAAGGGCATCTGTCAGCAGTTTTGTACTTCTAAAACTGGCTAAATTGTGACATGTGTGCTTAACAGCTGAAGACATCTGTGTTGGTCTCATGGTTATATGTGCCCGCACTGCTGAGAAAAATTAGGTTTTAATATATGCAAATGAGCCACTAGGAGCAACGGGGGAGTCGCTGTTACACCTAGAGGCTCTGCTCTCTCTGCAACTGCTGTGTCCTCTGCACTTTGATTGACAGGATCCGGCAATGTAAACGTGATCACACCTGGAGAAGTGTGCTTCTTTACTGGAGGAACTCAGGTACAAAACAATACAGGCGAGGCATTGGGCTGGCTTCTGCAGTCTCCTCCCTGGCAGAAGAAGGGTTTGATGCTGAGGAAAGGCCTGAGCTAGCTGTCCTTCTTTCTCTTCAAAAGGCTGGTACCCTGGTCCAAGGCTGGTGATCCAGGGTATCTCCATCTGAGCGTCTTCTTTTGGTCACTCCTCTTCCAAGCACTGGTCCCTAACTGCAGAACACTAGGGGCTCTGACTGCTCTTCTTATACACAGTTTTTGCTAGACTAGAACCTTCTAGTGGGAGTGGTGGAGTGGAGAAACTTAGCACAAACAGATACATTGTTTCAGCTCCCATCTGGTATAGACTTACATTAGAGCTTCACTGATACTCAATGGCAATGACACATCAGGTTTTCTAGACAAAAACAAGTTTCCAAACATAACAACAGAGCTAAAACCAGACATTTAAAAGGTCAGGTTGTCTACTTTTTGGTGGTAAACAAGCCTGGGTTTTTCCCTCCAAAACATGGTCTTCTTTAACCTCTTAAGGACGCAGGGCGTACATGTACGCCCTAGCGTCCTGGTACTTAAGGACTCAGGGCGTACATGTACGCCCTGAGAAGATCCGATCACCGCTGCGCACGTGGCGGTGATCGGAACAGGATGCCTGCTGAAATCATTCAGCAGGCATCCTGTGACAATGCCGAGGGGGGTCCTGTGACCCCCCCGTGTCGGCGATCGCAACAAACAGCAGGTCAATTCAGACCTGCGGTTTGTTGCGCTATGTGTAGTCTCTGATCCCCGCGGTCGATCAGAGACTAAAATCTGCCCCTTATTGTAAATGCCCCCCCCTGCACCCCGCCATCTTAGTGTCCCCCCGGGCGGTGCAGGGGATTTGCGGGCGGTGCTGCGGGTGGGCGGCGCGGGAGGCGGGCGGTGCGGCAGGCGGGATCGCAATTGCGATCCCCCGCCCGCCTCCTTTCAATGCATTTCCCTGGTGTCTAGTGGGTATAGCAGGGGGTCAGCACATTGCTCACAGGGGGTCAGCACAGCACTATATAGTGTACTGTTCTATATTATATAGACACCAGATCCACTGGATCTACAAGAACCAAGTGGGTCTGGGTCAAAAAAATGTCAAAAAAGTGAAAAAAAAAGTAAAAATCAGAAAAATATATATCACTGAATAAAAATTAAAAAAAAACAAATAAACTACACATATTAGGTATTGCCGCGTCCGTAAAAATCTCCTCTATAAAAATATCACGTGACCTAACCCCTCACGCAAATACCGTAAAAAAAATCACAAAAAAATGGTGTAAAAAAGCCATTTTTTTGTCACCTTGCATCACAAAAAGTGTAATACCAAGTGATCAAAAAGGCGTATGCCTCCCAAAATAGTACCAATAAAACCGCCATCTCATCCCGCAAAAAATGAGTTCTTATATAGGACAATCGCCCAAAAAAATAAAACAATATGGCTCTCAGACTATGGAGACCTTAAAACATAATTTTTTTTTCTAAAATGCTATTATTGTGTTAAAGTAAAATAAATAAATAAAAAGTATACATATTATGTATCGCCGCGTCCGTAAAAACCTGCTCTATAAAAATATCACATTATCTAACCCCTCAGGTAAATACTGTTAAAAAAATAAAATAAAAACAATGTAAAAAAAAAACATTTGTCACCTCACATCTCAAAAACTGTAATAGCAAGCGATCAAAAAGTTATATGCACCCAAAAATAGTGCCAATCAAACCGTCATCTCATCCCGCAAAAAATGATACCCCACATAGAACAATCACCCCCCAAAAAAAAAAAATAGGGCTCTCAGACTATGGAGACACTAAAACATGATTTGTTTTGTTTTAAAAAATGATAATATTGAGTAAAACTTAAATAAATAAATAAAAAGTATACATATTTGGTATCGGCGCGTCCGTCGAAACCTGCTCTATAAAAATAACACATCACCGAACCCCTCAGGTGAACACAAAAAAAAAAAATACGGTGCCAAGAGCCATTTTTGTCACCTTACATCACAAAAAGTGTAATAGCAGGCGACCAAAATGTCATATGCACCCCAAGATAGTTCCAATCAAACCGCCATCTCATCCCGCAAAAAATAAGCCCCTACATAAGACAGTCGCCCAAAAAATAAAAAAAATATATGGCTTTCAGAATGTGAAGACACTAAAAAAATCATTTTTTTCAAAAATGCTGTATTATGTAAAACTGAAACAAAACCCCCCAAAAAGTAGCCATATTTGGTATTGCCGCGTCCGTAGCAACCTGCTATATAGAAATAGCACACAATCTAACCTGTCAGTGCAACGATGTAAATAACAAAAAATAAAAACGGTCCGAAAATAGCTATTTTTTGCAAATTTTCCATTTTAATCAATTTTTCCAGTAAAAAAGCAAGGGTTAACAGCCAAACAAAACTCAATATATATTGCCCCGATTCTCTAGTTTGCAGAAACACCCCATATGTGGTCGTAAACTGCTGTATGGCCAAACGGCAGGGCACAGAAGGAAGGGAACGCCATATGGTTTTGGAAGGCAGATTTTGCTGGACTGGTTATTTGACACCATGTCCCATTTGAAGCCCCCTGATGCACCCCTACAGTAGAAACTCCAAAAAAGTGACCCCATTTTGGAAAGTACGGGATAAGTTGGCAGTTTTGTTTGTATTATTTTAGGGTAAATATGATTTTTGGTTGCTCTATATTACACTTTTTTGAGGCAAGGTAACAGAAAATAGAAATTCCGAAATTTCATCTCCATTTCCCAATAACTCTTGTGGAACACCTAAAGGGTTAACAAAGTTTGTAAAATCAGTTTTGAATACCTTGAGGGGTGTACTTTCTTAGATGGAGTCACTTTTTTGGAGATTCTACTCTAGGGGTGCATCTGGGGGCTTCAAATGGGACATGGTGTCAAAAATCCAGTCCAGCAAAATCCGCCTTCCAAAAACTATATGGCGTTCCCTTACTTCTGTGCCCTGCCGTTTGGCCATACAGCAGTTTACGACCACATATGGGGTGTTTCTGAAAACTACAGAATCGAGGCAATAAAAATTGAGTTTTGTTTGGCTGTTAACCCTTGCTTTGTTACTGGAAAAAATGGATTCAAACGGAAAATTTTCCAAAAAATCTAAATTCTGAAATTTTATCTCCATTTGCCATTAACTCTTGTGGAAAACCTAAAGGGTTAATGACGTTTGTAAAATCAGTTTTGAATACCTTGAGGGGTGTAGTTTCTAGAATGGGGTCATTTTTGGATGGTTTCTATTATGTAAGCCTCACAAAGTGACTTCAGACCTGAACTGGTCCCTAAAAAGTGGGTTTTTGAAAATTTCTGAAAAATTTCAAGATTTGCTTCTAAACTTCTAAGCCTTGTAACGTCCCCAAAAAATTAAATGGCGTTCCCAAAATGATCGATACATGAAGTAGACATATGGGGAATGTAAATCAATAACTTTTTTGTGCGGTATTACTATGTATTATAGAAGTAGAGAAATTGAAACTTGGAAAATTGCTAATTTTTCCAAATTTTTGGTAAATTTGATATTTTTTTTATAAATAAAAATAAAATTTTTCGACTTAATTTTACCAGTGTCATGAAGTACAATATGTGACGAAAAAACAATCTCAAAATGGCCTGGATAAGAAAAAGCGTTTTAAAGTTATCACCACATAAAGTGACACTGGTCAGATTTGCAAAAAATGGCCAAGTCCTTTAGGTGAAATAGGGCTGAGTCCTTAAGGGGTTAAACCCCATGGCAGCTGTGGAAAATTACCAGCTTCTCAATCAAAGCCCTAACAGTCTCTCAGTATCCATTAACCCTTTCCACAGAGCCATCTAAATACAGTGATAATGAACAGGATATATATCACAACGTATATATAAAATGCAGTTACACCGTATTAAACAGTGCAAGGTAACCCTTTTAGGTAAAGTAAAGTAAGACGTTTTAACTTTGCATAGGGGAAATAGGCAAATGTCGAAAAATGAATGGTCTGTACAGTGGCTCCACCCACCACACCAATATGATAGGTGCACTCCCCGCGGTTCACCCAGCTCCGTAACAAGTGAAATTTGAACAATAAATGTAATGAGGGGCAATCTCAATGTATACCAATTTAATAAAATAAAAATACATGTACAAGACTGTATAGACTATCCATACAGACGTCCATAAATGGCCATATCCATTAAAAAATCATATCAGTAACCTAATTGCTTCTTCCACCATATAGGTCTAAAAACTTCATCCACAGTGTAAAAAAAAGTCTCAGGGCTAGTAAAAAATATCCCAGTCTTCAAGTATCAATTTATGCAGAATTTCATGAAAGGCAATTGCTTGATCAATATAGTATTATAGAAATGGTTAATTCCTTGTATTGTTGCCAAAGGACCGCATCAACTCAGTCTCACGTACCAAAATAATCTCTTGGCAATTTTATGGGCTGAGACAATAATTAATCAGTTTCATCAACTGGGATAGTGACATATGTTTAAACCGGTACCGCTCTTCATATCATGCTCAGAGTCCGGCTTCCTTCCATCTGTAGCTTTTACCTGCCAGGACCTGCCGCGGCGTCCCACGTGATCCTACTGTCACTATGTGGCATCCCACGTGACAGTGGCAGGAGCGTCTGATTGGTTTGATTCTCCTGGACGCTGAAAGCGCTGGAAACGGGGTTCCAATTATTCCTATGGATAGACGGAAGAGCTGTACGATCTCCTCTTTAATATATTATAGCCAAGGTCTCGCTAGACGGTCCCAAACGCGTTTCGGGGCTATTATACCGGCCCCTTCTTCAGTGGTCCGTTTTTTTTTACACTTTTTTTTTTTACACTGTGGATGAAGTTTTTAGACCTATATGGTAGAAGAAGCACTTAGGTTACTGATATGATTTTTTAATGGATATGGCCATTTATGGACGTCTGTATGGATAGTCTATAGTTTTTTATATTTTTTTTGCTATTTGTATATGTATTTTTATTTTATTAAATTGGTATACATTGAGATATCTGCGAGCAAGTACTGTATATGTTCCACGTGTGAAGGGTGAATGAGTGCCCCTCATTACATTTATTGTTCAAATTTCAAATGTCGAAAAATGTCCAAATGTCAAAGTACTCTCCGCTCCAGGGCACTACACACTGCGCACGCGTGGCCCCTGCTCCCATTCATTTCTATGGGGCAGACACAAATAGGCGAGCCAGCGCTGGGCTATTTTTGTCGACCCCATAGAAATTAATAGAGGGCAGCTGCGCATGCGCAGTGCGCCCTCCGTTCATTACCCCGCTCTGTTCTCTGGGACCCGCACCTATCAGACAATGGGGGCATATACTAGCGATATGCTCCCATTGCCTGAGATGGCAAAACCCCTTTAAGGGGATAATAAACATATTAATATATGAAAATGATTTAAACAATAGGTCATTTTCTGATGACTTGCCAGTGCTTAATGCAACGACAAATCATCTAAAAATGTATTACCAGGCAGATCGGACAGTCCGGGTTATTTTATTTTTACCATCTGGGACGCTTTATATCGCTCTTGCCAATTTAATGACTACATTTATGAAAAGAGTCGCCAAGATGAAAAAAAAAATCATGAGATTCCTGAAAGACCAATAAATGATTTAAGTTCAGATTGAGGTCAATTTGCCGTCACTGACTTTATAGGTCCTGCTCAGCGAACTGTGATATTACTGATGCAACGTGACATCGAAGAAGGATCCCACTGTCATCTCCTTGACTGGGAACGAGAAGGAAGGCAGAGACTTGAGGGCCTATTTAGCCAAATGCCGAGATACTTTTTAACACGTTTCTAAGAATTTCCAAAATTTTGCTTTATGTTATGGAAAGTTAATTATAAATGAGATGTATCTTATATATCCCCATTATATACCCAGAAACTTTTTATTAAGATATATCTTTTTTTCAATGGAAAAAAGCATTTTTATTACATTTTTTTACCTTATTATTTTTTTTTTACCACTTAAAGAACAGACAATATTTTGATTGCTTTTACAATACAATGCACTTCCCTATAGTGCATTGCATTTTAATGTCAGTGCTATACTGACACTGACCAGCAGGCTGCTCCAGCCTTTACACACATCGGCACCCCACAATCGCATTTGCAGGGTGCCGATGGGAGACAGAGGGAGTCCGCTCCCTATGTCAGCGCTTACATGTGGCGGGCGCCATTGCCTGCGGCATGTAAGGGGTTAAACAGCCTGGATCAGCACTCCTGCCGGTCCGGTCTGTTAGAGCAGGAGTTCTCATGTGCTCCGCTGCACTAAGACCCCTTAGTGACCGCCGTAAAAAGGTGTATTGGTGGTCACTAAGAGATTAAAGGAAATCTGTCACCAGCAACCTCCCTATCAAACTAGACACATAGCTGTGGTTCACCTGATTAAAATGCTGTTTTTCTTTTGTTGATCCGAGGCTTTGTTTCCAAGTTATGATACTTTTTCTTAACATGCAAATTAGGCCTTTGGTGCTATTAAGGTGTTACTATTGCTGTAATTGCTCCCAAACTAAGCTCCTTTCTGCGGCCAACCCCTCCCTCACTGCTTTACCATGGTCTAATCCTGTCAATCAAAGCAGCAAGGGAGGGACTGGCCACATAAAGGAGAGGAACTTCGGTGCAACAAAAGCTTTAGTGACACCCTCATTGCACTAAAAGTCTATTTTGTATCTTAACTCGGGAACTGAGCCACAGATCATCAAAAGAAAATGTCATGGTCCCTCCTGTGGCAGATGTCAGGAGATCAAGGAGACTGGCGGAGCGTGACGGAATCTAACAGTCCCTTTGATTACTCTGATTACCACATCCTGTGTTTCAGGTGTAGCTTAGTAGTAATTACTTCTACCCTATTCAGTCTTACCCCACCCTTCTGACTGTATGGTTAGATAGCTTCATTTGGTTTTGGAAGAGCTGGTTTGTTGTCCTCTTTGGTGTTCATGCTCGTCCATTTCTACAGAAGTTAAGTCTCACGTTTGTTTGTGTTTTGTTTTCCCTTCCTTGTTGGTTGTTACTAGGCCTCAGGGAGACGCTTGTTTCTTCATCTGGGAAGGAAGGGATTGTCTCATCCCTGTCAATATCCATAGGGATCTTTAGGGTCTCCAGGGTCCCAGGTTACAGGGTATGGGCATTCCTACCTTCAAGGGGTGTCCATACGGTTAGGAGTCAGGGCCAGGAATAGGGTTCTCTAGGTGATGACCTTTTCCTTTCCCTAGCGTTGAGGTCTAGTGGCTTTGCCTTTCCCTCCTGATTGTCTGTGTGGTGTTTTCTCCTATACCTCATCCGTGACATTATCTTACCGTCTTATTTTACTTTTTTTCACTTTTTTTCCACTTTTTTTTGACCCAGACCCACTTGGTTCTTGAAGATCCAGTGGGTCTAATGCAGGGCTCGACAAATCCCAGGCGCCAGGTCGCCATGGCGACCAGGAATTTTGTCCTGGCGCCTGGGTATTTGTCAGCCCGTTCTCTCAGGTTCCAGGGCGCAGGGCTGGCGCGTCCTACACGCGGACTAAGAGCACTGGCCCCCCTCATGCTGCAGCCGCCCGAGCGCTCTATATGGAGCCTCAGGCGGCTGCAGCACTGCCTGGGCTGGCGCGTCCATGAGGGCGCACCGCCCGGGGGCAGCATGAAGAGAGGGACTGACAGGAGGGAAGCGCTCAGCGCTCCCTCCTGTCACTCCCTCATTGTAGCGTGGCCGAGCCCTGTATGGTCCGCGGTACAGGAGCATCTGTCTCCTGTACCCGGCCGGACTGACATGAAGTGCGCACACAGTGTGCACTTCCTGTCAGTCCTCCCGGGTACAGGAAACTAAAGCTCCTGTACCCGTGGGACCATACAAAGCTCGGCCACGCTACATTACAGGCGGGGGAGGGAGGGCAGAAAATGACAAGGGGGGGAAAGATAATGACAAGGGGGGAAAGTGAATGACAAGGGGGGGGAGAAAGTGAATGACAAGGGGAGAAAGTGAATGACAAGGGGGGGGGAAAAAGTGAATGACAAGGGGGGGGGAAGATAATGACAAGAGGGGGAAAGTGAATGACAAGAGGGGGAAAGAGCTGGGCGTTGTAGTGATGCGGGGACTGAGCGCCAGCTGGGGGCTGTAGTTCTCAGTAAAATGTCATGGTGCCCGCTGTGTTTGTGCCCTCCGGACCCCTCTGCCCTCTCCTCCGGACCCCTCTGCCCTCTCCTCCGGACCCCTCTGCCCTCTCCTCCAACCCCCTCTGCCCTCCCCTCCGGACCCCTCTGCCCTCCCCTCCGGACCCCTCTGCCCTCCCCTCCGGACCCCTCTGCCCTTCCCTCCGGACCCCTCTGCCCTCTCCTCCGGACCCCTCTGCCCTCTCCTCCGGACCCCTCTGCCCTCTCCTCCGGACCCCTCTGCCCTCTCCTCTGGACCCCTCTGGACCCCTCTGCCCTCCCCTCCGGACCCTGTAATCCTTGTATGGGTTTCCACATGTCATGGCGGCCGCAAGTGGCGATCACTTAGACGCTGACAGCATCTGACGTGTCATATAACCTATTGAAGAGGGGAAGCATTATGGGGGGCCCTATATACTCGCACATTATGGGGGGCACTATGGAGAACAGGGGAAGGAACACTATGGGGGCATCTACTGGGGGCCCTATGTACTAGCATGCATTATTGGGGGGCTCTATGGAGAAGTGGGGGGGGGGAGGAACACTATGGGGGCATCTATTGGGAGCTTTATGACGTGGCTCCGCCTGGCTCCTAACTTTTTTAGCTGGCTCCTAGATTCCAAGGAAATTTGTCAAGCCCTGGTCTAATGTCTGTATAGTACAGTACAGTATACTATATAGTGTACTGTACTGTATTTTTTACTTTACAAAGTCTGATCAGACATCTGTAAACTATCAACTTTGTATAATTTTTTTTTAAAAGTTGTCATTTACAGAGATATTTCTCACACCCAGCATGGGTATATGTAAAAATACACACCAAAACACATTGCCCCACTTCTCCTGAGTACGGCGATACCACATGTGTGACACTTTTTTGCAGCCAAGATGCGCAAAGGGGCCCAAATTCCAATGAGTACCTTTTAGGAGGGCATTTTTACGCATTTTTCTTCTCACGCATTAGGGCCCCTAAAATTCTAGGACAGTATAAATACCCCACATGTGACCCCATTTTGGAAAGAAGACACCCCAAGGTATTCCGTGAGGGGCATGGCGAGTTCATAAAAGATTTTTTTCTTTTGCACAAGTTAGCGGAAATTGATTTTTTATTGTTTTTCTCACAAAGTCTCCCTTTCCGCTAACTTGTGACAAAAAGTTCAATTTTTCATAGATTCACTATGCCTCTCAGCAAATACCTTGGGGTGTCTTCTTTCCAAAATGGGGTCATTTGTGGGGTGTTTGTACTGTTCTGGCATTTTGGGTGGGGCTAAACCTAAAGGTACTCATTGGACTTTACGCCCCTTTGCGCACCCAGGCTGCAAAAAAGTGTCACTCATGTGGTATCGCCGTACTCAGGAGAAGTAGGGCAATGTGTTTTGGGGTGTATTTTTACATATACCCATGTTGGGTGAGAGAAATATCTCTGTAAATTGATAACTTTGTATAAAAAAATTTAAAAAGTTGTCGCTTACAGCGATATTTCTCACACAAAGTATGGGTATATATAAATATACACCCCAAAACACATTGCCCTACTTCTCCTGAGTACGGCGATACCACATGAGTGACACTTTTTTGCAGCCAAGATGCGCAAAGGGGCCCAAATTCCCATGAGTACCTTTAGGATTTCACAGGGCATTTTTACGCATTTGGATTCTCACGCTTTAGAACCCCTAAAATTCCAGGGCAGTATAAATACCCCACATGTGACCCCATTTCCGTGAGGGGCATGGCGAGTTCACAGAAAAAAAATTTTTTGGGCACAAGTTAGCGGAAATTGTTTTTTTTTTTTTTTTTTTCTACAAAGTATCATATTTCCACTAACTTGTGACAAAAAATAAAATTTTGCATGAACTCACCATACCCCTCACGGAATACCTTGGGGTGTCTTCTTTCTAAAATGGGGTCACATGTGGGGTTTTTGTACTGCTCTGGCATTTGAGGGTCTCCGCAATCATTACACGTATGGCCAGCATTAGGAGTTTCTGCGATTCTCCTTATATTGAGCATACGGGTAATGAGATTTTTTTTTTTCCGTTCAGCCTCTGGGCTGAAAAAAAAAAATAATGAACGGCACAGATTTTTTCATTCGCATCGATCAATGTGGATGAAAAAATCTCTGCCAAAATCAGTGACTGCGGTGCGGTGGGCTGGGCGCTAACTACCTAACAAGTAGCTAACTAACTGGCGGCGATAAGGGACCCTTAGGCCCCATTCACAAGTCTGCAATTCTGTTTGCGAAATGGAATTGCGGACCCATTCATTTCTATGGGGACAGACTTTGTCCCACTTGGATACGGAATTGCGGATCCGCACTTCCGGGTCTGCACTTCCGTTCCGCAAAAATATAGAACATGTCCTATTCTTGTCCGCAATTGCGGACAAGAAAAGGCATTTTCTATATAGTTCTGGCAATGTGCGGATCTGCAAATTGCGGAAAGCACATTGCCGGTGTCCGTGTTTTGCGGATCCGCGGATCCGCAGAACACATATGGACATGTGAATGGAGCCTTACAGGGGGGTGATCAGCGACAGGGGGGTGATCAGGGAGTCTATATGGGGTGATCAGGGGTTAACAAGGGGTTAATAAGTGCCGGGGGGGGGGGGTTAGGGGGCATTTTTTTAATTATTGCATTTTACTCATTTTGGGCTAAAGATCATCTTTTCCGCTGGTCTTTTTTAAGAACTTTCAACTGTACCACTTTCACTTCCACTACACCTACAGTCAATGCTTTCTGCCTCACACTGAATCCATCCGGGAACTGCCCTGATGGTTCGATTTGTAGCCCTTATCTATGAACTCCTAACAGCTCATAAACATCAATTTAAGCCATATTCTTATAATTTTTATAAGAATTTAGCTAAAACGATTGCTTTTGAGCTATTTACGGCACATGCGCCAACTATAGCATCAACAGGTCATGTGTGTGATTACAGGAGCAGGCAGCAGCACAATGAGGATGCCTGGCCTTTCAGTCAAGTATGGGTGGGCCAGTGTCCAAAAGTGGAGGAGCTGAGGTGCACCGAGGGTCTAGGGCAGGGATCAGCTACCTAGACCGCTTCAATAGGTATGGGACAAGCTCCTCAAGGAATGCTTTATAGGATTCTATTAGGATGTTGTATCCATGAGCTATGATGTACATGCAAATGTGGGGGCCATAGCAAGTATCAAAATGGAGCCCTATTTTAGTGCTGGGATTTGTCGGCCAGGATAGAAGGGTCTGTTCAACCCCTCTATGCTCTTTCCATGGCACTTGAGCCCATTTGCCTAACTTTTCCTTGCTAATATTGCAGTTTTTCTATAGAGGACTCAGTCCTGCACAGATATTAGCCACCCAATGACAAAAGAAATATGGGACCAACCAGGTCCCTATCTCTATGCAAAGACCCCATAGCACCTACAGTACATAAGCTATCTCTATAGTAGGTACAACCATACTATATTAAGTATTAAAAAAATTGGGTGATGCCACAAGTGTGGCTGCATTGTTTCCTTCATTGAAACATGAGCATAAAATCACTTTTGGAAATTGCTATAATTGTTATGAAAGGGAGTGTACCAAGAAGACACAAGGAAAGATCAATACGATGAAGAGACTGATCACAGCAAGTGTAGACCTTGGAGTCTCAACTACAAGTAATTATCTGAAGAACTGAAAAGAAACTTGTATCGATCTGAGCAGAAAAGAGATAAGGGCTTTAATCCAGGCTATGTTTTCAAGTGCAAGAAAAGAAGGCGTCAGTCTCCAAAAATGCTGTGTATTCGTGATGAGATTCCATAAGTGGAGAATAGCTGTTCTACTCCACAAAAAAACTATGGGCCATCTATGTAATGCTCAGATGTGCCAGGCCCTCCAAGAGATGTTTTTTGTCACCCTTTCTTTTAAGGAGGTTCTCTAAAACTGGAAATCACTGTTTATATAGCCAAACAGGGTGCAAAAGTTATAAAAGCCTCACCTGTCACCCTAGCAGAACCAAGAAAACACAGTCCAACACAAAATACTGCCACAGCAGTGTTAAACAGCAGCACAAAAAAAAGCTGAAAAAGCACATAAAAGATGCTGCCCCACTTTGGTGGCTATCTCTTGCTACCATGATGTGTCCTCCTTCTCCAGTTGTCTCTAATTAAGATATGGAGGAAGAGACTGAGAAGGGGGGGGGGGGGGGGATCAGGCCATAGCAACCACGCATAGAGGAGAATACAGCACCACTGCATACCTATTACATCCAATGGTGTCTCTTTTTATTACAGAAATTCTCTTTCCTTATCTTCTCCATTCGGTCCAGACCACTATGATGACTTCATCAAGCAAATTCTTGTGTCTGCAGAGTTTGGCACACAGACATCTTAGGTTCCTCAATTTTCTATCATTCTCTCCACCTTCTTCACACAAACTTCCCATCCTAGTGCCCTAACTGTGTCATCTTGCTGCCATCCCAATACTCTGCCCTGTGCTTCCTAATGTCTCCAAATACTATACTGCAAAAACATTAGTGCCAGTGCGCCCTTAAATAATTATTGCCACACAGTGCCCTAAAAAATAAGTGTACCCAGCAAACATTGTCCCTGACAGTAATAGTGACACATGCATAGTGTCCCCCAAAAATAATTACGCCAAGCAAACAACAATTATAGAGCACCCTTTCTAGTGCCTACAGTAATGATAATGCCCCCTTATAGTGGCTTCAATAGTAATATGATCCCCAGAATGGGCCCAGTAGCAATAAAGCCCCTCTGTAGTGCCCACAATAGTAATAATGCCCTGTATAGTCCCCAGTAGTTAAAAAAGCCCCTCATAGGAATATAGTCCCCTATAATGCCCACGGTAGTAATAATAAAACCCCTCAGAAGTGATAATAATGCCCCGTGAGTGCCTCCATTAGTATTTTCTCCCACAGTGGCCCCATTAGAAACTAGGAACGGGACAAAAATGTTGCATGGATATCATCCAGTTTACGAGGGTGACCCATCCAGGGTCATCATTGCTGGCAGTTTGGACGGCCCGGTATGGATCATCCTACCATGTAGTCCCTATTGCCAATTTGCCCCTGCTCATATGGATAATTTATAGTTGATGATGTTCAGGAACATGTGCGTTACTGTAGTGCTATTTCTATACATAACCATGGTGTATTTATGTAGGGCTGTGGTGGCTCTCCATGGCATTCATTCAGCCATGCCCAACCAACAGGCATCATGATTGGTGGGACAGGTGGAACAGAGAAACCTGGCACGCCAAGCCAAGTACACACATGAAATGGTGCAAATATAATAGCAATTAACTAAATTAATGACAACATTGACAGGAGGAAATTCAGCACTTTTATAGTGGATAGCTGTCGCTCAAAAATAGACAGTGGTTGCAGCTTTCTGTTCCCAATTACGACGGGAAGCGCAGCATTGGGGCACAAAATGAAGAAAGACTTTCATGAGATTTTTTTTTTGCATTTTCAGGCTTGTTTGCAGGTTCTCTGTAGAACATTCCCTAGACATGTCGTGGTCTGGGTCGTTCATGTTCCAGTCACATCAGATGATTGTAAATCAGCGGTGGAGCTGGCAGGGTTTATTACGCTCTGTTTTTCGTTTCCTCCATGCACTGCGTTGAATAATTTTATAGTCAACTAAACCACTAATTAAGAACCTCATCCTGAGCGTGTCTCACATTGCCGTCTAATCAAAATATTGGATGATGGTCGAGATGAAAGCTGGATGCGTTTCAGAGATGGGATGCAATAAAAATATGTTTGATGGAAAACTGTTGCCTTCCATAAATATGTTCCTGTTTGCTAATGAGCAATTACAACAAAGCAAGCGCATTATTCATACATGCAAATTAGGCAAATTGGTCTAACAATACAACTTTAACAGCTGCTATGTTGGCTGAGATATTCGAAGTCTTGTAGAAAGAGGCCGTAGTGTCAGGGTGTAGAAAAAACAACCTCATGTAGTAAGGTGGACATGATGGTACCCCTAGCAACTCATCAGACAAAACCTTGGTTTGATAGCTGAGTTTGGATCCTTGCCCTTCTTTACCGGAGGTATGAAACTTCTCAGGACCCCCCCTCCTCTTTACGAATGGTACAACATTTCCAAACAACGGGAACGGTAAGGATCCAGGGGTTTGTACTATTTTTCTCTCCTGCAAACGGTAAGAAGGAGTGATGGGTATGCAGTATCTCGGAGGACTACTGCAAAGGGTTAACCAATGATAATAAGAGTTAATGCAATGTTCTCAAGTGAAATGCTGTGATTTTTTTGTGATGTGAACTCATGTATTTGCAAAGCAACTGTTAACATTTGGCAGACTGGTTGCCAGGTGATGGACTGGTTCCGCCCCATGGTTAGAAATTTAGTGTACAGTCTTGTCTGAGGAGAAGTTACAGAAGAGACTTGTGTGCCGAGAGCTCCTGCATGGACTAGGCCCAAGCTCAGAGAACCTCTTTCTCTGAGACTACAGCTGCCAAGGAAGCAAGACTGCTACCAAAGTACCCCTGAAGGAAAGAGACCAGACATCCTAGAAGGTCTAGAACCCACAAGGTTGTGCATCGGACTCAGACAGCAAGGTATTGTGCACGTCTATGGCAGAAAGACTTTGCCGCTGTGGAGAGGAAGTACTGCTAGTGCATGCCCCATACTTTGAGATGGATTGACCACCCGCATCTAAATATCTGCATCCCTCAGTTCAAGAACTGCAGAAGAAGTTAATCAAAATCTCATTGCATGCCTGGAGTTCAGCTAAGAGACTGTAAAGTTTTGTTTAGAGAGGGAGAGATAGGGAGTAGTACAGCCACCATCATTGTTGCTTCTACACTGCTATTGAGAGAAGATTAAATTGTGATATACCTTGGTACAGTGTCTTTAAGTGCTATATGTACTACAGCTCCTATCATCAACATAGTAAAGAGAGACTTTATTTATGGCAATCAACAGACCTGCTTTTTGTCTCCACCATTTGCTGGCCCCTGCATCTGCACTCCTGCCTTGCCCCCTGCAAAGCATCTGCCATTAAGGATATCCCAACTACCACCAAGCAGGAGCCTCAAAACCAGGGTGTGCAAACTGTGATTACAACTACCACCATCATAGCCTCTATCACTCCTCCCATCCTCTCCTCCCGTCTCGGGTCGCCGCAGGTAGATCTAGCACAGTAATGTAAAATTTGACACAGTGAACTTTTGACTGTCTGATATGCAGGTTCTCCTTAGAACATTCCCTAGACATGTCCTGGTCTGGGTCGTTCATGTTCTAGTCACCATAGATGATTGTAAATCTGTGATGGAGCTCACAGGGTTTATTTTTCAGTTTTTCAGACGGTTGTTTACGATTGGAAACTGCTTAGTCATTACCACTGATTTGTATTGAGGCACAATACAAGTCTATGGCAGCCGTGAACTACAACATTGTTACTGTTAGGCCGTGCTTCTCCAATCTCACCCCTCCCGCTAGAATGTTCTGGATCAGTTAAAAAATGTATAACAGTGAAGCAGTCAGAGCTTCTAGTTGTCTGCAGATGGGGACCAGTGTTTAGTAGGAGAGACTCTGCCAGACTGCATGAGAGACCAGAAGAAGACCCTGAGACGGGGATACCCTGCCCGACGACTGAGCCAAAGACCCTGGGTCACCAGCCTTTTGGTCAGGGTATCAGCCATAAGAGAGAGAGTAGGACAGCTAGTTCAGGCCTTTCCTCAACATGGAACCTTCTTCTGCCATAGTTCAGTGCCGTGTCAGTATTGTTTTGAACTAGAGTAAAGAAGCACACTGGTTTACTACAGACCCTGACTCTCTGGAGGTGCATCGTGCCTTACTGTCCCTTCAGGAGAGCAGCAACACGTGGTGACACCTCAGCGGCGTCCCAGGGATCCAGCATAGTAGTGGCTTATGATAGTGAACGGTGAGTACGGGAGCCATTGGCTTCCATGCCCCCTGCAGTATACAGATTTATTGGCGTGTAATATAGCGGTATATACACAATGATAATCTGTGACAAATGCTGCTTTTTACTAAATTTTAGAACATCTTGAGCTGATTTCCACGGCCCCTTAGAATTTCTTTTTATATGATCATTTTCCGTAATCTCATTACCCGCATTCATCACACACCGAGTAGAACACATACCTCGTAACTGCTCAATTTTTTACCTGCATTGATTTTGCTCCCTGAGAACGTATGATATTAATTTACAAAAGACATAAAATATGCATTGGATAGTATTAAGAGAAAGGAAGGTTAAGAAACATCTGTGTCCTAGAAATAGCTCGGAGGTATCTAATCTCCTGTCTTTCGGCTGCAAGATTAAGGATCTGCTCAGAGTCTGATTAAGAATGTAAAGTTAAAAGATAAATACATTCGGCAGAAATTAAAGAGGTTTAAATCCAAGCTCCAAATTCATCAATGTAGTCAATTTCTAAGCTGTCGTAACCACACTGGATTACTACGAGAATTTTTTAACTGGGCATGAATGTTTCCTTCTATAAACCATGCGGAGCTCGAGGTGCAGATGTGTACATGACCAAAATGATGTGGATACCCTTTATAATAATTGAAGGGGTATTCCCAACTCAGACATCGATGGTGTATCGCTAGGATATGCCATCAATGTCAGATAGGTGCAGGTTCCATGTCTGGGAACCACTCCTATCTCCAGAATGGGACCCCGAAGTGAGCAGAGATCAGACTTGCATGCACGACTACCCTCCGCTCACCGCTATGGGACTTCCAAAAATATCTGAGCGCGCTGGGCTATTTATGAAGTCCCAAAGCAATCAATGAAGAGTATGCTGCGCATGCACTGTATACTCTCCTTCAATTAATGGCCCCGTTCTGGAGGTAGGAGCAGGTCCCAGAGGTGGGACAGTTGAAAGCCGTGTACTGGGGTGGGCTCCCCAGGATACAGCGAAGTCACGAACGAGGAAAGAAACCCTGACACCAGCCTTTGTAAAACAAACTTTTTAATTTACTAATTTACTTACTGCAGGCAGAACTGACTCTGCCTCACCATACCTGTTATTACCCTAAAGAACAGGAACGATTGTGTAGGGTGTAAGATAAGGGTTGGCCCGTGGTGCAACACAGCAGCTTACAATCTTACCAGACTATACAGTAATTTTCCCCCCATACATAACCGGTCTGACAACACGTGCTTGAATGTTACTTCCTGAGCGAAGGCACTAAACTGGTTTGTATTCATGGGAAGTTTATAAACTCTCAATATGCAATGTCTCTTTAAAGAGAACCTGTCACCAGGAAATTCACTGATAAAGCAGGCATGCTGCCTTGTAGAACTCACCCTGCTGAATATAATTATACCTTTTACTTGATGATCTGTTGCTTTATTGTGGAGAAATATTACTTTTAATCCATATGCTAATGAGCTGATACGAGTCCAGTAGTTGATATGAGTCCAGCATTTTTTCTATTTAGAGCTGTAGCCCCTCCCCTATTTACTTCTTCAGTTGTAAAAGGGGCGTGGTTTAAAAAATGACCTGCATTATAGCCAATACAAGGCTTGCTGCCTTTCACTTTAAAGCCTAACTGCCATACCCACGGCGACATGTCCCTTATCAGCCATCATGTGTTTATCACCCCATGAACAAACTAGCCCTTATTATAATTACTAACTTCAATAGTATATTCCTCTCCCTTTTTTTACCTTAGCATTCCCTGTTATTCATTTTCCCTCCAGTTATTAAAATGAATAAATGTAATAAGCCACGCCCCTTTTACAACTGAAGAAGTGAATAGGGGAGTGGCTATAGCTCTAAATAGAAAAAACGCTGGACTCATATCAACTACTGGACTCAAATCAGCTCATTAGCATATGGATTAAAAGTACTATTTCTCCACAATAAAGCACCAGATCACCAAGTAAAAGGTATCATTATATTCAGCAGAGTGAGCCCTACAAGGCAGCATGCCTGGTTTATCAGTGAATTTCCTGGTGACAGGTTCCCTTTAAGTAACACTTTTGGCCTGACACAGTGTAACGACCCTGACCAACTAACTACAGGCCTGTTCTCAGTGTCTAGGCGCCAAAACTGCTAGGAGGTGCGTGCACGATATTACTGACCCTGGTCGGTACTGCATCCACTGGCTCCAAACCGAACAGCAAGCTTTTCCAAAACATAAGAGGTACAGCAGGTTAGTACTTTGCTCTTCAGCCTCAAGCAGCCTTACTAGAGCGATTCCTCTTTCCCCTGGGCAGGATCTGGACCTCAGACCACGTTCAACTGCACTCGCTGCAGGATGCTCCTGAACTTGCATGAAGAAGGATTAACTCCTCACTGTCTTTGTTAGTTTGCTCCTAAGATGTCTGCCAAGCTATTTCCTGCTTCTCCTCCAGCTTGTTAACCCCACCTCTCATGCATATTCAAGTACTTGCAGTATGTTAGCTGTGAAACAGCTGGGGAAACAGCAGCCTCTTGTGGTTAAAGAGCAGAATGACAGTCCTAATAAATCAATATGCACATAAACAGTGTTCAGACAAGGGTGACTGTTTCTCAATCTCACACCCACACCTATCTGACATTGATGGCATTTCCTAGTGATCCTAGTCTTGTTTAAGTTCAGGTGTTTCAGATGCCTAAAATCAAGCACACAACCATACAATATATAAATAGAAAAACGTTGGTGCTAGAACGGGTCATGCTGAAGATCTTAGTGGCATTCTCTTAGTGGCATTGTGGTAGGATGTCGCCTTTGCAATAAGTCAGTTGGTGAAAATTCTAGATCTGTCCAAGTCAACTTTAAAGATGACCATACACATCAGACACTGTTGCTCATTTGGCCAACACTGACAGCTATATCTCTCAATCTACGCATATTTGGCTTGGCTGAGCATGCATATGCAGGGAATGGGGACAGAGGAGAAAGTTGCTGTTAGACTCCTCACGCAGCAGCTTTCCTCCTTGCTAACAAAAGCATTGAGCAATTGAATCCAACTTGCCTGATGCCTGTCTCCCTCAACATCAGGTGCCAGCGAAGAGCCGTAAGGCCACCATACACATTAGATTATTGGCCGACCTCCCGACAGGTTTGGCCGATATATATCTAATGTGTATGGCCACTAGAGATGAGCGAATCGAATCCCACAAAGTGGAATTCGATCTGAATTTCAGGATAAATTACATTCGCCTTGAAGCCGAATTTCCTTGTGCTTCGTGTAAGCGAATTGATTTAACCTGAAATAATATAAAAAACAAAAAAATTCATTCTTACCTCCTCCATTTGCTCGCAATGGGCCACCAACTGCCATCTTGATTGAAGATCTCGGCCGAAATCCCGTGCGCGGTGACATATAACATCACCACGTCGGCCGGCGTGATGACGTAATCTTGTGCTGTGCAAGATTTTGCGTCAGATCTTCAAGCAAGATGGCGGCACTTGACCTGTGGAGAGCAAATGGATGCGGTAAGTTTGATTACATTTTTGTTTTTTAAGTACAATGATGGGGCGCGGCGCTATCACAGCTCCCTATCATTGCACCCCATACAGCTGGCTCGATAGTGTACTGGTTAAGGGCTCTGCCTTTGACATGGGAGACCAGGGTTCGAATACTGGCTAGGGTCAGTCCTTGGGCAAGACTTCCTAACACTGCAGGGTGGCCCCTTGAGCGCACCCTTAGTGGCTGCACCTCTTGAGTGCTTTGAGTCCGACAGGTGAAAAGCGCTATACAAATGTTAGGATTATTACTTACAAAAAAATGTGTGAATATTTGTTGAATCGAACTTTTGAAAAATTCGCACATCTCTAATGGCCATCTTAAAGGGGTTGTCTCACTTCAGTAAGTGGCATTTATAATGTAGAGAAAGGTAATACAAGCCACTTACTAATTATTGTATAGTTGTTATCCATATTGCATTTTTCCATCACATTAAACATGTCTCGTTTCCATGGTTATCGTGCTTGCACACTATAGGAAAAAGTGGCAGCCTCTCTGGTGGCCGGGACTGTGGGGGCACTCATAGGCTGGTGCTTTTTCCTATACTGTGCAAGCACTACCACCACTGATGGATTGCAGGGTGGTCTGTAACCATGGAAACTAGCAGTGTATAAAATGATGGAGAAATGAATCCAGCCAGCAAAGGAGGCAATATGGATAATAACAATACATTTGTAAGTGGCTTGTATTAACTTTCTCTACATGATAAAAGCCACTTACCGATGTGAGACAACCCCTTTAAGGGTTCGGCTACAAGGCAATCTTGATTGGGCATCAGCTGTAGATTGGGCATCAGTGCTAGCATAGAAATGAATGGGATCGCAATGGATTTTTTGCGATTCTGGGGTCGTGGTCATGGCATACGTGGTGATGTCCAGTCAAATGAAGAAAATCGCAGCACTCCAACATCAATGCTTGATAAAGACTTCAAGTAAGTCGAAACGTCGATTTTCTGAGGTGGAATAAAGAAGTTTCTAATCTACTCTGTCTTATATGTGGTGACGTCATCACGACAGCGTGTGCGAGATTTAGTGCGTTTTCTTCAATCTGGATGGCCGCAATGGCCTCTACAAGATGAAATGAATGAGTTGAGTATGTATTTTTTTAACCCCTGATTAACCTCTGAAAGGCCTCCATGTGACTCTCAGATGACGTGATCAACGGCATCGGAGGGGTTCAATGACGGAGGGTGGAGCCCCATTATTGTGCCCTGTACATACAGTGGATTGTGATTCATGACGCAGTACTTCGAAATTAATCAAATCGCTTGTCACTAGTCACAAGACCTTCTCCAAAATCTTGTAGAAAGTTTCTCAAGGAGAGTAGAGTTTGTTATAGCTGCAATAGGGGCCCTAACTCTATTTTGGGAACTATGGCTTTGAAATGCGATGTCCAACAAGCCCATATAGGTGCGATAGTCAGGAGCCCACATACTTTTGGCTATATGGTACACGGTATCATTCAAATCACCATTTATACGATGCCTAATCATGAGTGCCGTACAGCATGGTGCCCAAATAACACTTAGAGATGTAGAGTTGCCACCACCATACATTTCAAAATAATATACCATAACAGAGTCTGAGCAGAAGGCCATGCATACTTATATACCACGATACAATGCTCCAATAATACCTTCTTTAAAAAGAATCTAATAATGCCGGTGGTGGTAGCAGGCCTCAGATGCCAGACCAGCTCAGGCATGGAGGAGTAAGAACCATGAGTTAGAATTCCCGGTCTGCTCTGTGACCCAGACAGACCCTGTGGTTGAGCGAGTAATTATGATCTAATCACAATGCGCTGATAGTTTGTGGAGTCTTTAGGTCTTTTCTCTACTAATGGACATTTGGGAAGCACTCACATAACCCAAATGTCGTCACTTCCAATCATCCTGTAATGTGACTTCCACAGTCTGGTTCGTCAAGGTGCCAGACGAGCAGATTTTTAAGTCTGTTGGAAGATTTCCAGTTAAATGATGAGATCAGGGGGTTCACGGGTCATCTCCAGACCATTAAAAGTAGAATGAAATAGAAAACTGACCACGCAGCTATTTTTGAAGGTTTCTCAGGCCATCAAGACCTTCAGACTGTTCAGTTCCAGATTTGCAGAATTTATATACTGCTATTAGGGCATATTGTTGGGGGTTGTAGCTTTGGAACAGCTGGAGGGTCACAGGTTGGAGATCACTGCTATGTCCTTTTCCTGCCCGCTCTGTAAATGTGTAGTGCCAGGAGCCAGCAGCGTACACCTAAGCTGTGATCGTGATGCCACAGTGTCAGCACCTGAGGAACTATCTGCGGGAGCAGCAGTAGCCCATGTGAAGACACCATAGCCATCGATTGTGCTCACGGTTTTACCAGACTTAGCTACTACTGCCTTGTGTAAGTTCTGTATTCCCCCCTCTGCATTTTAGTTGCAGGGGTATCATGGAACAAAAATACAAAAATCTAATAAATTAACTAGTTTATTAAAAGTTTAACAAAAATTTTAATGAAATATATACGCATAGCAAGCACCTTGTTAATTGGAATTTTTATACAGAAATTGGGGTTTTCGAGTAACAAATTGAATGTTATTTTGCAAGTTTTCATGTACCGAAAAATTGTACAAAAAACCCTCCCCCTACCTAATAAAAAAACTGTGTGCCTCACATAGACAATCTGTTTATAAGCCACCTTGACACAAATTCCCCCTTCGTCCACCATTGCTTGGGAACAGTAGTATTACAAGGCAGACATTAGTAGTAGTAGTAGGCCGCAGTTATCCCTGACTTCGGAAAGGCGTAGCATTATCGTTTAGGTGAAAAAGGATGACTTGGAGGAGTCGCAACAGGATGACGTGGAGGTGACTTTAGAGACTGACAACGTGCTGTGGAGCCAGGGGTTACAGCATTCTTCCTGCTCCTCCTTATTGCAGTCCCAGAGAAGGCTTTCACTGGAGTCCTTTCTGTCTTTACTTTCCTAGTGGGGTGCCTTCCCTTTTCCTAAGAAGTGGCAAGAAAATGTAATACCCCAGAGTGGCATTACCACCTCTTTTGGACTCCCACTATCTGTAATGGTAAATCCTTTGTCATCGTTTATATTTATTACCATGTCCTACAGTACATAGTGTGTCTATCTATTTCCTTGCAAATTACTGTTTAAGTGTAATGTGCCTGGTTTGCCAGCAGATGGCGGCACTTCGGGCAGAGCTATGTTAGATAGACTGGAACCCTTCTTCCATTTTATTCTCCTCTCTAGAGAGGGAGGAGCTTAGCTAGTGAAAGTCAGAGTAGCTTACCCCCTGTAAGGGGAAGCAGCAGGCCTCGTCCCTCCTGGACAGGCCCTGCCTGTTAGTTCTATTTGGTTGCATGTCCCCTCTTGGGCTTGCCTTGCCTAAAAGCCAAGCTAAGGAAGCTTGATGCCAGGAAGAAGTTTCTAGGATTACAGAAGAGACAGACTACAGACAGCTACATTTCAAGAACAGAAGAAGAAAGTTTCCTATTTAATCCAGCCAACATAGCAGAGCTGAGAGAGTTCAGATGCAGCAGATCTGAATGTGCTTGCCTGCCAGATTAATGCCTAAACCTGCTGATAACCAAGATAAAGTTGGAAGATTGTTCCTTGATAAAAGTTTATGCCAAGTAAAGCTGTGTTCAACGTTAATACAAGTCTTGACTCAAGATGTTCTGTACATTCCTTAACTGTTAACCCTTTTTGCACTGTTTCGTCCGACTACGTCTGGGATCCAAGGATGACCATGTAGGAGCACCGTGACAAGTGCAAGACCCACACCTAAGGGACACTTTAGGCAACCCTTACACCACTCTGGCAATCCTACACTTGGGTACCAACACCATCTACTTAAAGGGGACTCCTTGTCCTCGTTGCTTCCATGCAACTGGAGCCACGACAACTTGCTCTAACAGAGGGACATATATCGTAAAAACCTCTTAAAGAGTAAGGGATACCCCAGACATTGGTATTAAGGTTGTTGCAAAAACCCCACCTTGCCCTACAGCAGATAGTCAAGAGAGTCTCTCTGTTGACGACTTGTGTGAGAGCAGTCGGCATTTGTGCTGCCCTGAGAAGAGGGTTGAGGAGAAGGCTGCAGACCCTATGCATTGCTGTGTTGGTGGAGGTAGTAGTAGCACCTAGGCAGGGGCATAGCTAGAAATGACTGGGCCCAGTGGGTGTTCATGGCTGGTTTGGGGTGTCGGGGGCGAGTTTTTTTTGATACCCTACCTGTGGATCTGTGGATGACACTTGGGGGATCTGTGGCTGACATTCATGGGGGACCTGTGGGTGACACTAATGGGGGACCTGTGGATGACACTTATGGGGGACCTGTGGATAACACTTATGAGGGACCTGTGGATGACACTCATGGGGGACCTGTGGATGACACTTATGAGGGACCTGTGGATGACACTCATGGGGGACCTGTGGATGACACTTATATAGCATCTTATGCTATATGTGACATCCACAGATCTCCCACAGACACTCTGCGGACACTGCAGTGGGGAGGGAGGAGGAGGGGACACTCGCGGCGGGCCGGTGTTGTGACTCTGCTGCTTCCTTTAATACACCAGCCCCGCTCCTATACCACAATCATGTAATTAAATCTTTAAAAGTAGCGGCAATCCAGGGGTAGTTAGTATGGTACTTACTAACAGAGGCGTACACACAACCCCCGGTGCAAAACTGATCCATGGGGCCCCCTCCCTATTGTCGCCCCCATCAGACCTCAGATCAGCCCAAAGACGGTCGACCCCCATCAGACCCCCACTCTGTCCCCATCGGCTCAGGGCCCAGGCCAGAGCCCAACATACTTACCTGTTCTGCACCGCCATCGTGGCTACACTTCCTCGCCAGAAGTCTCGCTCCTCTCTACCTTCCTGGCCGGCACTGCAATGTCACCTGACAGCGTGCAGCATCAGGTCATAGTGTGCGCCCTACGTCCTGACGCTGTGCCCGCCCAGGACAGTAAAGCGCCGGCCACGGAGGGAAAGTATAAAGGGGCGGACAGCCCGCCGGAAACGAGGGGAAGAGCACTGGGCCCCGGAACGGGTATACAGCACTACTGCAGGCAGGGCCGTCTTTGATATTGAGTCGACCATGGGCAAGAATTTGCTTGGGTCCCCTGGATCGTGATTGATAATGCTCTGTGCCTCTCTGTGATCTTTTCAATACAAAATCACAGTGAGATAAAGTTTTAACCCTGATTTTGTAGCAAATAGATCACAGAGAGGCACTGAGCGTTATCAATCATGTTACTGTTCTGTGTCTCTGCTGTCCGGAGCGGGGCTTGGCTCTCTTTCACTCAGCGCATTAGCCGCACGGGATCCGCTTGTGTAAAAGAGCCCCAAGCCCAATGCATGGCTACACTCACCCAGTCCTAATAAAATCTGGTCCTATCTCATCCAGGATGTCGCTGGTGTTGGTGTGATGTCCTCTGGATCCAGAACAAGGTCCCTGTGGTGAGAAACAAAGAATAATCACATAAGTAAGGGATGGTGACTGCCCCTGTGAAATCACCAGCAGGGGGCGCTGTGCTGGCCTGTAAGACTGAGCCATGCCAACGTATAGCAGGGTAATCTAGTGCTACCACACAGTACTAATGCCCACCTTGTGGTCCCTTCAAAATAGTTATGTCCTCCTTGTGCCCCCACAGTAGTTATGCCCAGATATTTGCCCACTCACAGTAGTTATGGCCGCATATGTGCCCCCACAGTAGTTATGCCCAGATATTTGCCCGCTCACAGTAGTTATGCCTGCATATGTGCCCCCTCACAGTAGTTATGCCCGGATATGTGCCCCCTCACAGTAGTTATGCCCAGATATGTGGCCCCTCACAGTAGTTATGCCCGGATATGTGCCCGCTCACAGTAGTTATGCCCAGATATGTGCCCCCTCACAGTGGTTATGCCCAAATATGTGCCCCCTCACAGTGGTTATGCCCAGATATTTGCCCCCTCACAGTAGTTATGCCCGAATATGTGCCCCCTCAAAGTAGTTATGCCCAGATATGTGCCCCCTCACAGTAGTTATGCCCGCAAATGTGCCCTCTCACAGTAGTTATGCCAGGATATGTGCCCCCCCACAGTAGTTATACAAGATATGTGCCCCCTCACAGTAGTTATGGCCAGATATGTGCCCCCCACAGTAGTTATGCCCAGATATGTGCCCCTTCACGGTAGTTATGCCCGGATATGTGCCCCCTCACAATAGTTATGGCCAGATATGTGTAAATAATATGACCCACCCTCTTCAACCCCTCTAGCATACAATACCATGTAAATAATCCTCCAGCATAGTCTTATGTTAATATCACCCCCCTCCAGAATACAGTCCCTTCAGACCCCAAGTAAACATAACAGTGAATCTTCTCCACTGTCCACATACTTACCTGCAGCTTCTGCTCTTCTCTCCTTGGTCAGTATCTCCCGCACATCTTGAAGCCCCGCCCCCTACATGACAAGACTCCGCCTCTTACTATCATACCTGGAGCCACTCCATTCTAGTGCCGGAGGGGAAGGGAGCCAGAGACATTGAAGTGCTCAGGCTGCATACATAGGCAGTATGGTGTCTTTCACATCATCATCATCCCTTTATGCTTTTCCAGCTCAGACGCCTCCTCCTCTCCATTGCCAGCCCTTGATAACGGAATGTGTGGCCAGGAAACAACTGTACGCTCCCAGCAATTCACTCGTACGCAAGTTTAATTCCCAACTGGTTAAGTTGCACGTGGTGCAGTTGCTGCCGTACCATTTAGTCCAGTCTGCTGCCTTTAGGGAGCTAATGGTAGGTGCTCAGCATCATTGGAAGATACCTAGCCAGCATTTACCAAAAAACCATCCCTGCCTTGTACTCTCACGTGGCAGACAACATGTGCTGTGCGGCAAGGTTCACGCCACACCTGAAGCAGCTCTTACGGGCAGGGTCCGTATGTCTTTCACGGCCCTCTGGGTCAGGGTTTTTTGCGGCAGCTGCGAAGCAGCACCCCAGCAATGAGGCCAGGTCCTTTTCTCCAGGCCCACCAGGCACCTATTCGCCTCCTCCTCCATGGACGCTCACCCGTCCACAATAGCAGCAGGGCACAGTGTTGCTCACACTACCCCTCCATCCTATCAAATGTCAAGTGTTGCCATGCCCTGAGGGATCAACATTCTGGCCGCCCTGAACCTGGGCAAAATAACAAATGCTCCCTGCATGGCGCACAGCATCAACCTAGTTGTGCAACACTTTCTAAATAAGTGCACTGACTTTTTCAAGGTGCTGGAAAGGTCTAGGAGACAGAAGGCCTGCTGCTATACCGCTTAATCCACAACGTGCCAACTCGCTGGAATTCAACATTGCACATGCTAGAGTGTCTGTATGAGCAGTGGAAAGCTGCGAACGATCTAGTCATGCACCAGACAGCCTCAGCAGCAGAGAGCATGTGTTGCTTCGAGGTTAGGCAGTGGCAGCTCATCCGCAGGCCGCAGCAGCAGCCATTTCAGTTTCCTCAACATGATGGAGCAGTTTTTCCATATGCCACGTCAGACTGAGCCCAGTCAGCAAGTCAATAGCTCTCTCCTCAATGCCCAGGTTTAGGCCTACCGACACTCTGTCCAGTCTCTGGCGTTTACCCTGTTCCCTAACCCCATGGATTTCTGGGCAGGCAGACTGGAACACTGTCCCAAACTGGCACAGTATGCTCTCTTTCTCCTTTCTTTCCCAGCCTCTGGTGTCATCTCAGAGAGGGTTCAGTGACACGTTGTTCGCCAGTGTCCAAAACATCACTTTTGTCAAAATGAACCAAGCCTGGATTCCGGAGGATTTACACACTCCTCTGATTTCCACCTGATCTAGCCTTGCTGATGGTGCTCCATTTTGCCACTGTTGCTGTCTGCCTTCCATCCTGCCTCCATCATGCCACTGCTTCGGGCCGGTCTAATACCATCTTCCGTAAGGCAGCCGCTGCCTCCATCAGGCTGCTGCCTGCCAACATGTACCATATGGCTGCTCCAGCCGCTGCTGCCTCAGCTGCTGCTGCTCCTCGCTGTTAATCCCCTACTGCCAACGCTATTAATGCAAAGCATCTGCCACTACTAGCGCTACCAACACTTTATTTATTATACTCACTTATATATCGCTGACATATTCCGCATCGCTTTACAGACATTAGCATCAGACTGTCCCCAATGGGGCTCACAATCTAAGTTCCCTATCAGCATGTCTTTGGAGAGTGGGAGGAAACCGAAGAACCCGGAGGAAACCAGCGCAAACACGGGGAGAACATACAAACTCCATGCAGATGTTGTCCTTGGTCGGATTCAGTGCTAATCATTGAGCCACCGTGTTGCCACCATGAGCCACTTCTACTACTACTCATACTCCAGGAAAGATGTTGATAGATCTGGCACTCAAATAAAAACTAATGATTTTATTGACTCTGAACATAGTAGAAAAATATTAAAACCTCTGTAGCTTAAGCGTTTGAGGCATACAAGCCCTTCCTTTCACTTATTGCTCTGCTACATTATTTGCAGCCTGTTAGCTTGGAGGATGCGTCATTTCTGCTGCAGATCTCTCCCTGTAACTGCCACAGCTTCTAACAGAACATGGTGGCTGGTGGCACTTGAAGAGTCAAATTGAGCAAGTTCAGCCCGCTCAGTGAAAAGGCCCCAAAAATTAGGTAAAGAACAAACAGCAGGTGGCGCTATACAGATACATTTTATTGAATAGATCACTGGCTATACAAAATTTTTAATTATATGGATTTACAAAAGTATTCAGATCCAGGTACTGGTTTGAGAAATGTAGAATATGTTTTGTGAGTGGATTTGGACATGTGAACCACAGGGGATGTACCAGAATATGGCATAAAATAAAAATTATTTAAAACTTAAAGAAAAAGACCAGGAAGGTAGAGAAAGGTGCACATAG
The DNA here is from genome assembly GCA_033119425.1 of Bufotes viridis. NCBI lineage: Eukaryota > Metazoa > Chordata > Amphibia > Anura > Bufonidae > Bufotes > Bufotes viridis. The sequence continues at coordinate 33,151,593 of CM065591.1, forward strand.
TCCCGGTGGCTCCCTTAGGTTCTTTGTTGAAATAGGACAGATAGGTCACCCCTTGATTCACAGTCAAGATACCAAGTGACGTATTCAAAATGTCATTTCATTTTACTCTGGGTATGAACGGACAAAGTGTCTCTAAAGCTTTTGCATTCATGGCAAAACTTTAATTCTTTTGAATTAGTTTCTTCTACCCAGTCCATCTTGATTAGGAAGGAGCGTTTTCCCCAAACTATTTTGGTTGTGGTTTGTGCTGCCCCAGCTAATGGCTCAATCTAGAATGAATTTAATTGTATTCTATGTTGCATCTGTTATCCACTATACTTAGTGTACTTTACTGCCATCTAGGGGCCATTGTTAGATTTGGTTTTTGAAGTTATTTATGGTTGTAATTCAATATGTCATTTTTTTAACCCATTCTCTTCTGTGAGCTCACATCCTGTGTACTTCAGTCTTTTCCTGTTTATCAGACATGCATCACAAAGCTGGAGAGAGGATTTTCCTTTGACCTCTTTTATCACTTTTTAAAGGCTATGTACACCTTTGCGGCCATTTTTTTAATTAGTGCATTGTACTCATTATGAGCTAAAAAATATTAAATTGGTCTATATTAAAAATATGGAGTCCTTTTCTCTGTACAGAGCTGAGATGCTCTAATAGAGGGATCTGAACTTTCTCTCTGCTCCTTCATACAGGGAGCTGATGGGCTCCTTATTGCTGATCTCGGACCTTATAGTTACATAGTTAATACGGCTGAAAAAGACACAAGTCCATCAAGTTCAACCAAGGGATAGGTGACACGAATCCCAGAAGGAAGTGAGACTCAAATTTCTACACGTTTTCATAAGCATTAATGTTGTTTGCTTTTAAGAATTCATCTAAACCCTTTTTAAAACTGTCCACTGTTCCTGCTCGTCGTGGATATAAAGCGCAACAATGCTTTATATACAAAAAAAACAAAAGAAAGGATCAAAGGAAAAAATATCAAAGTTATTGATCCTATTGAGGAGAGGGCGACATAATAACCTCTCAGCTCGTTTGCGAGAACCTTAATTATTTTGTGCAACTAGAAAGAAAACGAGGTACCATCATCTATGCAAAAATATATGTGAGTTTATTATACATACCGTATATACTCGAGTATAAGCCGACCCGAGTATAAGCCGACCCCCCTAATTTTACCCCAAAAAACCTGGGAAAAGTAGTGACTCGAGTATAAGCCGAGGTGGAAATGGATGTCACTGTTATGGGGGATCTGTGGATGACGCACTGTTATGGGGGATCTGTGGATGACACTGTTATGGGATGGGGGGGCTGTGGATGGCACTTATGGGATGAGGGGGATGTGGATGACACTGTTATGGGAAGGGGGTGTGGATGGCACTTATGGGATGAGGGGTGTGGATGACACTGTTATCGGATGGGGGATGTGGATGGCACTTATGGGATGAGGGGATGTGGATGACACTGTTATGGGAAGGGGGATGTGGATGGCACTTATGGGATGGGGGGCTGTGGATGGCATCCACAGATCCCCATCCTATAACAGTGCCATCCACATCCCCCATCCCATAACAGTGCCATCCACATCCCCTCATCCCATAACAGTGTCATCCACATCCCCTCATCCCATAACAGTGCCATCCACATCCCCTCATCCCATAACAGTGTCATCCATCCCCTCATCCCATAAGTGCCATCCACATCCCCCTTCCCATAACAGTGTCATCCACATCCCCTCATCCCATAACAGTGCCATCCACATCCCCCATCCCCCATTACCGCTCATGTATAGTTTTTAAATTTGATTATACTATACACTTATTCTTACTATAATTCTTGCCCCCTCTGTACCTCATTACATGCGGCAGGCGGGCAGTGAATACTTCAGGCCGGACGGGAGAGCGAGCGCAGTGTGACTGACGTCACGTGCCTGCGCCGCCTGCTTCATTCATAAAGCAGGCCGGGCAGGCACGTGACATCAGCAAGTCACGCTGCTCTTGTCCGCCCGGCCTGAAGTATTCACTGCCCGCCTGCCGCATGTAATGAGGTACAGAGGGGGCAAGAATTATAGTAAGAATAAGTGTACAAATGCAAATGCCCGCCCCCAGCTCCTCCCCCCGCTCCTCCTCCCACTCCGCTCTTCAGTTTCAATTTATGACTCGAGTATAAGCCGAGTTCGGGTTTTTCGGCACAAATTTTGTGCCGAAAAACTCGGCTTATACTCGAGTATATACGGTAAGTGCTAAATACAAAATTGATGATACAACCTGTACAATGATAGATAATGCAATATAATACCACTACTTTCAATCAATACTGAATATCGCCAATCAATGCAATGATATGCAACAATTCAAATGAAAGAAAAGTACCCCTTTCTATCACCTTTTAACCAATTGAGGTATATGGCGGCACTATAAATTTTACCAGCTCGGTATCAGGCTAGGGAATAACAAAGTTCCCAGGGACTAGGTATCAATGTCTGATGCTCTATTACCAATATGCATCTTTGCTAAGGGAATGATCAGACTTGATCAGGAGCCTTATCAATTACAGATCCACAATTGGGGATCTTTGACTATATACCGGGCTGAGTAACTTATCAATACCGCAAGCAATAAGCAAGATATACGTTACCAAGGGTCAAAAAGTGAGTAGGGCTCCGGAGGGACGGTCAGCTCTCCAGAGGGTTCCCCGGGATCAGCATAAAATCCACGTGTCCGTTTAATCTTTTGTTTGTAGTTTTTTCTTTCTCTTGGAATCTCCCTCTCTCATCCCGTCTATGATTAATATTCACAGACTTATCAAAAGCATACACCCCTTTAGATAACGGTCTTCCAACCAAACCAGAGGGTGTGCACATATGGTAATGGTACTGTGAGATCATACATTACCCAAAATATTTTGTGGTGAACGTGTTATGTTACCTGCCGATACCTAGGCGGCAATGTTGTATAAGCTATAAATGTGAAGCTTTTAGGAGTTACATTTATATAATATGACTTTATGTTAAGTGGTAAATATCCACCACCTGGGACATACATCAAAAAGGGAGGCATACCCCCTGACACTTGAAACAATTAAAACTTAAATTCCCAGAAACTAGTAAGGCAACAAATGTGTGGGTTTTGGATTTCACAGGTGCCTTATCTTACGAAAATAACACAACTTTTCCGTCAGCAACTTCTTATTAAGAGAAGTTCAACTCCACATGCATTCCCATATACCGCAGGATCACACGCTTCTGGTGATATACACACAGGATATATATACGTTAGTATACGATTATAACATGTAACAAAATAAAACCAATATATGAAATAGAAAACAACACATATGTGATATATCGATTAACTTGTGTCAAGACTAAATGCAATTCACTATATGAACAGACAGACATTATATGTTTGTCTCATTAATACATCTCATTATAAAAAGATGACAGACGAGCGCCAGGAAGAACCTCATGTCGGCTCATAGCCTAGTGATAGGGTAAAATTACTCCCTTAGATAGGCCCACATCTGCCAGGAAGAATCTTTCCTTGAACCCATATTTTTTTCTCTTACACAATGAAGGTTCATACAGAAGGGTGAATATAAGTTCAACATGGCTTCTTATAGGCCATGAATACACGTTATAACACTAGTAAATGTATAAATGTTTATATACTCATGAAAAGGCATGACATGCTGTGACCACGTCCTGAGGAAGTCCATTCCACAGCTTCACATTTCTTACAGTAAAGAAGCTTTGACGCTTCTGGAGACTGAACTTTTTCTTCTCCAGTCGGAGGCAGTGCCCCCTCGTCTTTTAAGGTGCATTTTACATGGAACAGTTTTTCACTGTTTTGTATGGCCCATTTATATATTTGTATTGGTTAATCATGTCCCCCCTTAGATGTCTCTTCTCAAGACTAAATCAATTCAATTCTTTTAATCTTTCTTTATAACTAAGACCCTCCGTGCCCCTTATCAGTTTAGTCGCTCTCCTCTGTACTTTTTCCAGCTCCAGTGCGTCCTTTATATAGACTGGAGCCCAGAACTGAACTGCATATTCCAGATGAGGCCACACTAACGCTTTGTAAAGTGGTAGTATTACATCCCTGCCTCACGAGTCGATGCCTCGTTTAATGCATGACAATATCCTGGTGGCCTTAGAAGCAGCTGATTGACATTGTATGCTGCAATTTAATCTACCATCTACAAGGACACCCAAATCCATCTCTATAAGTGTCTCTCCCAGTGTTACATCACCTAGGACATATGAAGCACCGAGATTATTACTACCAAGATGCATAACTTTACATTTGTCCACATTGAAACTCATTTGCCAAGTTGATGCCCAATCACTCAGAGTGTTCTAGTTAGCTTGTAGTTTATGGACATCTTCCATAGACTGTACAGTACTACACTGCTTAGTGTCATCTGCAAAAATAGAAATGGTGCTATTAATCTCGTCCTTAATATCATTAAGGCCTCATGCACATGACTGTTGTTTGTTTCCGCACCTGTTCCGTTTTTTTTCACGGATAGGATGCTTCCCCATTCATTTTAATGGGTCCGTCAAAAAATGCGGATGGTCAACCATTTTTGTCCCGCATCTGTGGTCCGTGTTTACATTCCGTCAAAAAAAATAGAGCATGTCCTACTTTTTTCATGTTTGCGGACAAGGATAGGCATTATTACAATGGGTCTGTCATAAAAACGGATCCACCCAAAAAAAACGGTCTGTCATCCGTTTTTTTGGCAGATACAAAATTTGCGGACGGAACGGACGCGAAAACAACAACGGTCGCGTGCATGAGGCCTAATAAATACATTAAATAATAGAGGGCCCAGCACTGAACCTTAGGGTACACCACTTATTACCCCGGACCATTCTGAATAAGAATCATTGACCACAACTCTCTGGACACGGTCCTTCAGCCAGTTTTTAATCCCATTATAAACTTTCTAAGCCTATAGACCTTACTTTACCTATTAAATGTCTATGAGGGACAATATCAAAAGCCTTTGCAAAATCCCAAACACTACATCCACAGCCGCCCTCTGTCCAGGCTACTACTCACCTCCTCATAAAAACAAATCAAGTTAGTCTGACAACTTCTGTCCTTGGTAAACCCATGTTGGTTATCACGGTAAAAGAGGAGAGAATATTTAAAAGAAGACAAACTGCTACAAGAGGACATAGTTTTAAATTAGAGGGGCAAAGGTTTAAAAGTAATATCAGGAAGAATTACTTTACTGAGAGAGTAGTGGACGCATGGAATAGCCTTCCTGCAGAAGTGGTAGCTGCAAATACAGTGAAGGAGTTTAAGCATGCATGGGATAGGCATAAGGCCATCCTTCATATAAGATAGGGCCTGGGGCTATCCATAGTATTCAGCATATTGGGCAGACTAGATGGGCCAAATGGTTCTTATCTGCCGACACATTCTATGTTTCTATGTTTCTATGTTATAATATTATTTACAGTCACATATTCCTGTATATAGTCCCTTAAGAGTCCTTCAAACATTTTTCCCACAACAGAAGTTAAACTAATTGGTCTATAATTACCTGTGAAGGACCTAGATCCTTTTTTAAATATGGGCACCACATTTGCCTTGCGCCAATCACTTGGCACTGTACCAGTACCTAGAGAATCTTTAAAAAATTATAAACAGGGGCACAGCAATAACTGATCTGAGCTCTTTAAGCACTCTTGGGTGTAATCCATCTGGACCCGGAGATTTGTTCACGTTTACCTTATTTAACCTATCTTGGACCATATCTACAGTTAGCCAATTGAGTATATTACTGGATGTACCAACAGCCCCAGCACCACAGATATCAGCTCCTTTCTCTTCTTTTATATATATACACACTCATTAAAGCTGAATCTTTATGTTAATGATAAAAATGTGGCTTAAGTAAGTGTTTTGACCTCTTAGTAATTTAGAGATAAGGGATTTAGATGACTGGCACAAATTGAAAATGGGTTGCACACAGCTAGAAAAACAGTTTCAGTCAGAACCGTTGTGATAGAACAGCTCAATTTAAAAAAAAGATTTTTAGCCCCAAATGAGTAAAATGCAATCTTAAAAAATGCCCTCAAAGGTGTACATTAGGGATGAGTGAATCGATTTGCATAAAACTTTGTTAGAATACTGTACGGAGTGAGCGCTCTGTACAGTATTACAATGTATTGGCTTAGATGAGCCGAAGTTATTACTTCACGAAGTCTCTCGAGACTTCAGGTAATAACTTCAGAAATTATTTTCTACTGTTAAAAACCTTTTACAGAACTAGGTTTTGGTTCCAAGAAGTAATAACTTTGGCTCATCTGAGCCAATACGTTCTAATACTATACGGAGCGCTCGCTCCGTACAGTATTCTTACGAAGTTTTAATGCGAATTGACTTTGGATGTTTCATCCGAAGTCGATTCGCTCATCACTAGTGTACATAGCCTTTAAGGTACATAAAAAAAATGACCTAAAAGGCATATCCATTGCACCTCCCTCTCTGGAATTCTACATACAACTGGTGTCTCTAGGGGAATGATGATAGCAAGTTTGCTATCTTCCATAGCTTGTACAACAGATTGCCACGTTCATCAGAGACTTCTGTCACGTACATCGGTGGCAGAATAAGGTGTGGATTATCAACATTTGTAGGATCATTTTCTGAGCTATCGCAGAGACCATCAATAGTCCAGGGGAAAAGCTATAAGTGGCTTAGCGGTGGAACCCCGAGTGGGCCCAAAGGCTCCTCTGCCACGTAAGAAGTCAGCAATATTATAAATGGGACATGTTAGTTGGGGGCCTTGTTACACCTTCTGCATTGGGCCCCTTGAGCTTCCTATTACGCGTCAAATTAGGTCAAAACTTGCAAAATCAATACCTTGAAGAGCATAATGATATAACCCTACACTGCAGAACGTGCTTTATTACCGACATCACTGATTACCAGACATTAATGCTAACAGGTCATTAATTCGATTGACTGAGAAGAAGATGATTACATCTGGTTCGAAGTCTGGAAATGACTTTACATCATTATTCTTTTCTATAAATTATTTATACCTCCACAGAACGGCCGATGCCAGTATTCTCTTTTAGATCTATTTTTACCATCACTTTGATTTCGCTGCTGCTCTGCATACGGCTGCCATACGACGTTTTAAGATGAAATGAAGAACCATAAATCTGTCAAACTTAAGGTTTCATCTCCGAACCCCCATGTTGCTGGATATTAAGCTGTTAATGCCTGCAGATCTGTATATTGACCTTTTATGGGACTCCCAACTTTTTGAAAAATGGGTGGTTTTTAAGAAAAATCTACTTAAAGGGGTTGTCTCACCTGGAACATTGGTGGCATATCCCTACCTCAAAGTTCGGATGAGCGCACCACATTCATTTCTATGGGAGTGCCAAAAAGAGCCGACTGATGTGCTTGTCTATTTTCGGAAGTCTCATAGAAATGAATAGAGAGCATGAAGAGCACGTGCAGCCACCGCTCACTTCTATGGAACTGCGGGAAATAGCCCAGCCAGTGCTCGGCTATTTTCGAGATTCCCATAGAAATAAATGGAGGGTGGCTGCACATGCGCAGTATGCTCTTGATCTCTTTGGGAGCTTTGTTCTAGAGATAGGTGCAGGTCCCAGAGGCGGGACCGGGACCTATCTGACAATGGTGGCATATTGTAGTGATATGCCACCAATGTACCAACTTCCAGGTGGGACAACCCCTTTAAATCTGAAATCATCAGTGTCATCCCTGGCTCTGTGCATCTGTATGACTTTTACCTAGTGATTGGGGGCACAATTTTATGTAGGTGATAAGTGGTATACAAATTTTTTCATCATCATGACCCTTTTAAAATTGAAGCTGGTCCAGTGAACAGCTGATCACCTTCAGTCCAGAATCAAAAAGACATTTTCGATTCAAAGAGATTTTATATTAATTCCCAGGAAACTCCATAAAAGGGCTATAGAAAGGAATGTCTTATCACTTGGTTAGGCCTCACTTGTTGATCATTGAGGATCCTACAACCAGGACCTCACCCAAACTAGTAATTAGCCATAACATTATATAACAGGAACATCTCTTTAAGAAGAAACTGAATTACAGTCAAGTAATTAGTAAGTGCAACGTACCACCTCCCCTCAAGGGCCGATCGTGTCCCAGGTTTATAGGAATGCCAAGTGGTGTGGTGCGGCCTTTATAGTTTCTGTGTGTGTCACAGTGCTCTTACGTCACAGTACTCCTACCTGGATACGATCGATCCCCAGGGTTATGCTCTGGAGTATTAAAGGGGAGAATTGTAAGAGCTGGAGAATAAGTTGAGTCCAGATTCTGGGAAATTTCAACAGCTTTACTTGAATAAACTTTCTTCCAGACAATATTCAGTCTTTCTCTTGGTTCCAGTAGGTTTTGGGAATATTCTACTTTCTCTCTGCTGTGCTAAACTCAGGCTTCAGTCTGATTACTGGACTCTGTAGTAATTCTTGTACCTTTGGAGTGGGGTGCCTTTGACTGTTGACCCCCTCGCAATACTCTGTTTCCTAATCTGCAAGGAGTCATGGTGCTCTATGAGCTTCTTTCCTGGGAGACTCCTGCTTCAGGAGGGGAAACCTTTCCTCACTGCTACATCTTGACTCGTCTTCTCCCAATACTAAACTAGAACTAAGAATGACCAAACACTTCCTGTAGCTCCTCCCTTGGTAGGAAGCAGGACTAGCCCACTTCTGCCCAAAAGGGGGAGAATGGAATGATAAGTTCCATTCTATCTAAAGATCTGTCTCTCACTCTGCCAGATACACACCGCCATCTGCTGATGAACCAAGCACATTATATAAACATAACAGTTTCATAGCAATTTTATGAACACACAGCGTAAAGGACCTAAAATAAATACACGGATGACATAAGAGGTTATCCATTAGAGACAGTAGCAGGGTGTAGGATTGGTAGTACCCCTCAGGGGTCTCTACATAAGTATAGGTTTTCTTGAAAAGGATAAAGCCAGGAGGATCCTCTGGTGCTAGGCTATGGTGAAGGCAGACAGCCACCGAACACAACAGAGTACTGGTGGCACTTGGCGAGTACTCTTGTGTCTGCAAATTAGTGATAAAAAACTATGATAATTACAATCACAGGAATCTGTAATCTGTATCAATACTGGACAAGAATCACCATGCTGTGCAGGAATTTCCGGATGGTTGGCGACATCCTGGCGGATAGCAGCTGTTCGAACAAAAATGATTCACAATATTGTGTCCTGTAACGATAGATGATGTGTGATAACAGCTCCTTAGGAGCCTCACATTTCACTATAGACAGATTTTATTATAAACGTGCTTCTATCTTCTCTTCCATGGCTTCTTGTCTGAGATTTCTCCTGAGAGACGATCACACAGCTTTAGGAACATATCACCAAGAACTCGGCAAATTAAAACCTGACAAGACGTCTTCTCTTCCAGACAGTGGAGTGTGTAGGCAGAAAATCAGTCTTAATCTATGTTCATCTACCTCGTGTCTGTCTATCTATCTACATTATCTATCTATCTATCTATCTATCTATCTATCTATCTATCTATCTATCTATCTATCTATCTATCTACATTATCTATCTATCTATCTATCTATCTATCTATCTAATATCTATCTATCTATCTATCTATCTATCTATCTATCTATCTATCTATCTATCTAATATCTATCTATCTATCTATCTATTATCCATCTATCTATGTCCTATCTATCTATCTATCTATCTATCTATGATCTATCTATCTATCTATCTATCTATCTATCTATCTATCTATTATCCATCTATCTATGTCCTATCTATCTATCTATCTATCTATCTATCTATCTATCTATCTATCTTTCTATCTATCTATCTACAGTATCTCTCTATCAGTCCTTAAGTTCGACATTTATCAAGCACTATAGGATAGATGTTCAGCCGGCAGAGAGTGTTTAGTTAATTGATTGTCCAGTTGAACACTACGGATTTGTATCTTTTCTGATTGTACGTAGGGCTATTCTATCTATCTCATATCCCTGAATTTCTAAGATAAATAACAGAGTAACAGCACAACACAGAGATATAAGAAACGACGCTCCAGAATTGTTCCTTACTAAAAAAAGAGATATCAGGGAGCGGCAGGTAATCTTTAACCCCTTCCTGCTCTGCTGCAAAGCTCAACAACGAAATAGTACGGTGCTGTGATGGCTTGGGTATAGGAGAAGTGCTGGTTCTGGCCAGGGCCGGGGCAAGGTAGTTCCGCGCCCTAGGTGGACAAGGCGAATTGCTACCCCCCCCATCCAAATCAATTTAAAGTGAACATACTTACTAATAAAGAGGTTAAGACACATTTAAAAGAAGCAGTCAGGGGCAGATCCAGTGACTTACAGGTGACGTCTCCACAGATTTCACTTGTTCACTTTCCTTTTCTTCTCGATTTGGTCCAGACCATCACGGGCAGGCGTCTTTGGTCAGTTGTGTGCAGCCCCATAACAGTAAGAAAACATCAGTATTACTATATGGGACAGGGGGGATTGTTACAAATTTTGACATATAGAGGTCTAATGGGTAACATTTTCGCAGTAGGTATGGACCACAGTTCCAATATGGAACGGTTGAAGTGAACAGGAGTCAGAAGGTCCGAGTGGATTACGCTTTTCAATCTTAAATAGGTGAAAAGCTCAAAGGGCTGAAGTTTATATTTATCCGCCAGGGATGGAAAAGAGGCAACCATAAAAAAGTTGGGCCATTTTAGTTATCCCTAGTGATATCCATGTCTCCACTCGTAAGTCAGGAACGAGAAGGCAGATTCTAAGTTCTTGTCTTTTCTTCTGCTGTAGCAGACGCAGTAACTCTCCCCAGAGGTCTGTTAGTCTCTATATCCTGAGGCCTAAGGAGAAGGAGCACATGGAATTACTTTCTCCTTCCTTACTCACTAGAATCCCGCTCGACAGAAAACATGGCCAGCCTACTCCTGCCAAGAGGGGAGTTAGAGGGTGGTTAACTTGGTTGCTTGGTGTACATAAATGTAGCATAACAGTACATAACATTACAAACCATTTGCAGATACTGGGGTACTGCATATGGGGAAGATGGGAGGGAGTTGGGAAAGATAGCTATCGGCCCAAATGATCGTTGGCCCTAGAGCTTGTGAATGTGTATGGGCAGCTTTTGAGTTAAATGGAACAGCTAGGCAAATGCTCAACCACTCCTCCATTCACACAGGGGGCCGTCAAATCATGGGATATATTAAAATTTGAACATCTGACTTTTCTAAGGATCTTAAATTAAAAATATAGATTACTAACTCATGATCCTATACTTCACGAAAAGCCTAAAAAATAATTTTATGTATTTGTATTACGGTAATAAGGCATTTATTATATCATGGGATTTTTGGATTATCCAAAGTTAGGTAATTTTTTTATTTTTTTTTATTTTTTTTGCATGATCAGTTCTGTGACTAAAAGGGTTTTATACGGTGAAGCTCACTGATAATTAGAAGCCATTAGTCTCGTTTTAAGATCCTCGTAATATCCTCATTAGCTCTGTCCCCTAGGTTTGTCTATCATTCATGCACTGGGGTATGATGTCATTAATCTCCTATCAACCACCCAGATGGGGATTTAATTCAGCTTGGATCAGGAATTAAAAGATTTATTTCATTAAGGAGCTGTTTATAAAGTCGAAGAAAAGTAATCAGATGAATACAAAGTGGCCAAATGGAAAGTTTATCTATCTTGAAGAGATCATTACTGATTAGGAGTAGATTTTAGGCTATATTTTATGGAAACAAGAATCACAAAAATAAACGTGGCCTAAATGGGTGGGACTGCTCCAAACCCCAAACACTGTGGCGTGTTTCTAACTGGGGGGGCAGTTCCTCCGCATGTGGTTCGCAGCGAACGGCTATCCCCAGCAAAAATTGCATACAATGGAGGATGCCGGCGCGAACCACAAGCACCACACAAACATCCTACACAAAATAAAACATGTGCGGATGAAAATATATGCACATAACTCACAGAAAAAAGATGTCACATGGTCTGTTGTAGGTGTAGCTTGCAGCCTCATTTGTTCCCCATTGCATTGTTGGTCCTGCAATGCAGGTGAGTGGGAGGGGGCTGTAGGCTGCTTAAAGAGGACCTTTCACCGATTTAAAAACTAAAAACTAACTATACCTGTGGGCAGAGCGGCGCCCAGGGGTCCCCCTGCACTTACTTGTATGTCTGGGCGCCGCTCCGTTCGCCCGGTATAGGCTCCGGTGTCCGAGCTCCCTCTGTTGTATGGGGCGGGGACTTTGTATCAGGCGTGTCCCTTGCTGCAGAGCTGGCCAATCACAGCGCACAGCTCATAGCCAGGCTATGAGCTGTGCGCTGTGATTGGCCAGCTCAGCAGCAAGGGCACGCCTCATACAAGTGCCCGCCCCATACAACCAAGGGAGCTTGGACACCGGAGCCTATACCGGGCGAACGGAGCGGCGCCCAGGCATACTAGTAAGTGCAGGGGGACCCCTGGGCGCCGCTCTGCCCGCAGGTATAGGTAGATTTTAGTGTTAAAAGAGGTGAAAGGTCCTCTTTAATACCTGTTCAAACCTTGTTCACACACCATAGGTAGTCTAGTGGTAGGACCCCATGTCATGCTGAGAAACCGTGAAGTGGTGCCTAAAGGGGCTCCGATATGTTCCTGATTGGAAATATTGGCGAATCTCTCAGCTTTTAACACCAGAGTGAGGGATTAGCCAGTGTTGTCAGGTGCTTATCCATGTGGTGCATCTTTTTTCTGTGAGTTATGTGTTTATATATTTTCATCCGCACATGTTTTATTTTGTGTAGGATGTTTGTGTGGTGCTTGTGGTTCGCGCCGGTATCCTCCATTGTATGCAATTTTTGCTGGGGATAGCCGTTCGCTGCGAACCACATGCGGAGGAACTGCCCCCCCAGTTAGAAACACGCCACAGTGTTTGGGGTTTGGAGCAGTCCCACCCATTTAGGCCACGTTTATTTTTGTGATTCTTGTTTTATATGTATTGAATGTGCCATTGCATATGGCTGTTAAACATTCTGTTGCACCTGGAAGCCGGTGTCACATGGTCTGTTGTAGGTGTAGCTTGCGGCCTCATGTGTTCCCCATTGCATTGTTGGTCCTGCAGTGCAGGCGAGTGGGATGGGGCTGTAGGCTGCTTAATACCTGTTCAGACCTTGTTCACACACCATAGGTAGTCTAGTGGTAGGACCCCATGTCATGCTGAGAAACCGTGAAGTAGTGCCTAAAGGGGCTCCGATATGTTCCTGATTGGAAATATTGGCGAATCTCTCAGCTTTTAACACCAGAGTGAGGGATTAGCCAGTGTTGTCAGGTGCTTATCCATGTGGTGCATCTTTTTTCTGTGAGTTATATATTTTATGGAAAGTCAAAACTTCAGTTCCGGTTAATTTCTTAAAATAACCTTATAGTTCTCAGCGCTCTGTTTTTTTTTTTTTTTATAGAGCGCCCCAAATCCCATTGACAGCAATAGATTTACATTCCCGAGTATTACCTGCAACCACCACTAGGGGGAGATTACTGCATAGATATATGTATAGACTGTATGCAGAAAGCTCCTAAGCTCCCCCAAGTGGTGGATGGAGGGAGTCAGCATATTAACTTTTACATGCAAATACAGGATATTTGGGGTATCAGAACAACAAAGCTCTGATGGTTATAAAAATACACTAAGTGGACAAACTCCTTCACATTAAACCCACAGGAGCTTTTATAAGATTCCCAATATGAATTAAATGTGGTTTTAGTGAGTATTGCAGACCCTCACCCAAGTAGGAGTTTTTATATATTTGTATGTAAAAGTGCACGTTACCAAATCATGAAATATCCTGTATATTATGCTTAATCCTGCTGTAATAATAACAATTTATAGTAATAACGATGGTGTGATGTGATCTTTAGCGTACGGCTACTTTTCTGCGTTAGATGTCTATTTAAATATGATACAAAGCTTTCCTTCTAATGAACCAGACATTTCTGGCCCAGACTCCTGAGGAAGCCTCTTACCAAAAGTAGAGGTTCATTTGGACAATGTAAAGAAGAATTCATTATGTTTCAATTTAGTAAGAAATTACTATATTTGCATAATAGATGGAACTTTTTAAATTGCTTTTCCTAGTGGGGCACTTAGCAGACCTTGGCTGGGCTTTATGCATTGCTGTGGGATTCAATGATGTACGTAAATACACTGATCAACCATAACATTAAAACCACTCACGTATAGCAGATGTGGATCCTCTCTCTGTCACTGAAAATATTTGGTTTGAGGCTTCTTCTAAGGGTGCTATGTAAGTGGCCCCCTGTACAGGGATCTGGACTCTGCTGCAGGGGAACTACCAGGTTACTACCTCTTGAAGTAGTCTTTGTTCAACTGACAGCTGACACACTGGGGTCAAGAGATGCCGGAGCACAGCATCAAGGAGACAGGATGAACAAGGTCAGAGCAGGCAGAGTATGTTCAGTCCAGCTGTCAGTCCAAAGGTCATGGCAGGCAGCACAGGCTCAACATGGGAGTCGAGCAGTGATCAGGTCTGGGTAAATTCGGTAATCAGGCAGAGTTAAATGTTGTGATTTATTGCCTAAGCATTCTTATGATAAAGTCCCCCCATTTTTACGTGTGCACTGTGAATCCATAATGGTTGTATATAGGCAACAAATAGTTAAATGACAGCCTTTTAGTGTCATTACCTGGATGATGGGCTGGTCCCACCTCCCTGGTTAGAAAGTTTCTAGCCAGGAGAGCTAGAGTGGGGATGTGCCTAGGGACAGCTCTTGAAAACTAGGCCTAGTTCAGGGAACCTTCATCCCTGAGACTGAAACCTGCCAGAGAAACAACTAAGCTGAAAGACTACTCCTAGAAAAGAAACAGGACAGACATTTAGTAAAGGTTGAGAACCACTTTGAATGCAGTTCTTCGAAAGACAGTAAGGTAATTGCTCGTTTATGGCAAAATACTTTACTGCTGTGGAAAGGGATGATTGTCTCTGGCACCCACCACACTTCTGAGACGAATCTGAATTCTGCTACTGTCACACAGAAGTGAGAAACATTGATTATCTCATGACAATGGTGCCTGTCAGGGAACCTCATATATTAGGCAGCAAGTGCACATTTAGGCAGTCGTATGGATTAGGGATGAGCGAATTTCATATTTTGAAGTTCGTGTGCGGGTTCATGTTGTGGTATTTACTGAATTACGTTATGGATTCTGTTACCACGGATCATAACGCAATTCCATGAGGGAATGCATAACGGAATGCCTTTAAAAGCATTCCGTTATTTATTCTGTCAAAATAGAAGTCTATGGCCAGCATAACGGATCTGTCCGGTTTACGTTAAGCTGGAGTCCTTTCCTGCAGTGGTTAGTACCTACCAAAAATGGTCAAAGGATAGGCAACTGGTGAAAGAGAGACAGGGTCATGAAGTCTCAAGGTTCATTGATGTTGATGTGAATTGAAGACTTACCTGTCTGGTCCGAAGAGGAAAGGTTTGCTCAACCAATCTCTTGCTGAATTGGGTCAACTTTAAGGACAGTGATTGACTCAGCTGGTCTTTCCTGCCATTTCCAGCATGCCGAGCTGAGCAGGAAGTGTAGAGACGGTGCGTCCATCATATGACCAGGACAAATGTTTATACACTGACTGGAAGTGTACAGTAAAGGTCCCTAATGAAAGACAGCAAGGAGAGATCTTGAAAACTGTGAGAAATCAATACATAAACTATATTGGAAAATTGATAAACTTTTTATTCTTAAAAAAAGCTTTTTTTTTAAAAATGAATCCTTTAAGTAATCTTAGATATTTAAGTTTTTGATCTGATTCTCCTCAAATTCTTCTGCAAGACAAGCTGGGATCTGGGTTGTAGGCCATACGTTTTCACTAGAGCTACTATCCACTTATCAATTAAATGACAAATAAAATGAATATCGTGAAAAGGCAATTTTATTACATAAGAAATTCACCAGTGATAACTAGAATGGAGGCATTTAAAGCAATTCAGATCATTTTATTCACCAGATAAGATCAGACTAATCTCAGATAGCAGTATTTCCTTCATTTTACCACTTTTGACCTACATTTTCCAAAATGTTCTGTTTTTAGTTTGAGACGTGTTATGGTATTTAAGGAAGAAACCATGGTCATGAATGGAATCATTAAGGATAATTATACTGGACGAGCCACATTAAATGTAATAATTATCACAAGGAGAACCAGGTATGAACATCATAAATCCTACTAATGACACAGATGGACTTGAAAATGGGGCCCTGAATAACAATGAAAGTGGGGAACTCCCGCCATTTGTAGATGTTTTTCTCAGCCCAGATAATATTGCTATAGTGCAGTCTCTCTTCTTCTTCTTCCCACACAATACTGCAATATAATTCCCATACAATACTGTCATATAGTTCAAACACAATAATCCTATACAATTCCCACGCAATTTTGCCATATAGTTGCCACACAATACTGCCCTTCCCTATAGTTCCCAGTCAAGACTGCCATACAGTTTCTATACAATACTGCCCTATAGTTCCCACACAATGCTGCAAATAACTCCCACACAATACTGCCATATAGTTCCCACACCATCTTGTCATATAGTTCCTACACAATGCTGCTATATAGTCCCCAGGCAATGCTACCATATAGTTCCCACATACTACTGCAATACATTTCCTAAACAATACGGCCAATAGTTCCCACACAGTGCTGTCATATAGTTTATACACGATACTGTCATATAGCTTTCACACACATTGCGCCTTTTGATTTCTTGTTATTACATTTTTTCGATGGTGACTAAATTAGCAATTAGCAGCCTACTGGAAAACACTAAAGGCAGGCTTGGAGCCAATACCTGCCTTTACACGCGCAATTGCGGGGAACCGATGGGAGGCAGAGGGAGTCCAATCCCTCTCTCACTGTTTACATGCGGCATGGCTTGTAAAGGGTTAAACAGCCCAGAACGGCACTCCTGCCGGTCCAGGCAGTTAGAGCAGGAGTGCAGCTCTCATGTGAGAACCGAGCCCGCGCTTAGACCAGGCAGCCGTGAAAAGGCAGCGCCCCAGCCTAAGGTGGTATTGGTGTTCACTAAGGGCTTAAGCATGCAATTTGTCAGCAGCAAGGAGCATGTGGTGCTGAAGCTTTTCGAAGAGGCCACAAAGTTTGTCAGCAGGGACAACTGCAGCTGACACATCTTGCTGTCCACCCTACAGGAGAATGAGGAAGATGAGGATGGGGAGGAGGAGTCGGAGGTGGAGGAGCAAAAGGATGATGATGAGGATGGCATTGGCCAAGACACCCAATCGTCTCAGTGGGGGGGAGGCAGAGCTGGGCACACTGGCCAGAATAGCCACCTGTATGCTCGCTTGCTTATGCAAGGCATATCGTTGACATCGAGCAGTCTGATGATTACTGGATAGCCATGCTTTTAGACCCTTGCTACCAGCGCAAAACTGGGGAATGTTTTCCTCTTGCAGAAAGGGAGGACAAATTATGCTATTACCAGTAAACTGCTGCTGTCGCCTCCATCATGCCACTGCCATGTCCTGCGAGTTGCGACCATCATCTTCTGTAAGGCTGCTGCTGCCTTTCTGCCAACATGTACCATATGGTTGCTGCTGCTCCACGCTGTTAATCCCCTACTGCCACCACCATTAATGTAAAGCATCTGAGATAACAGGTTTTCCTAAACAAAGTCTTAGGAGGCTAGAGGGGGTTATATACCAATTTTCAGGGCAATTGGAATAACTTCAGTTTGGCCCGAATCGATCCGGGTCCAAACCGAACTTTTTCAAAAATTCGGTGACCCGAAACGAATCTCGACTGGTTCACTCATCTCTATATTGTTGCTTTGGAAAGTGACTTAGGGAACATCTGGACTGTTCACCTCATATACATGTAATGACCCAGAGTACCATTACCACTCCGCATCCCACTACTGTCTTCTATGGGCTAACACAGTGTCATCTTATGCATTTATTTCAGTTCACTACAATGTGCATTGCTATTTCTATGCAACTGTTCATGTTCATGCAATGTACCTGGTTCACCAGAAGGCGGCAGCAAGCATGGCAGAGCTACATTTGCAGAGGATGGAACCTTCTTTCCATTCTCTTCTCTCCCTCTAAGGAGGAGTTTAGTTAGTTAGAGGTCAGTGGAGAGTACCCCCTGCTAGGGCAATGAAGCAGGTCCATGTCCCTGCTGGACGTGTCCTGCCTAAGCCAGCTGAAGCACATTCAGCTCTGCTGGACACAAAGGCCAAAGCCTGAAGCCTCTGAAGCGAGGAGGTATAGATTCACTGGTATTAATCTAAAGACAGACTACAGACTGAAGATGCAGCATAAAGAAAGAAGCAAAGTGATAAAGTAAGCTTGTCAGCACAGCAGAGCCAGAGAGTGACAGATGTAGCAGAGTCGAGTTTGTTTGCCTGCCAGGGTTAATGCTAACGCCTCCTGGGAACCAAGACAAAGCCCAAAACTGTTGGAGAAATGTTTATTCAAGTACAGCTGTTATTGAACTTCATCACAAAGTCTGGACTCAATTTATTTCTTCAAATCCCTCATTGATTCCCCCTATTTTCTTTGCTTCGAACGACAATGACTGGGTTCCAGCGTATCCAGGTAGGAGCACCGTGACAAATGCACCAACATTAAAGGACAATGTAGGCCATCCTACACCAATCTGGCATTCCTACACCTGTGTACCATATCATAAAATGGGCCCTGTGCTCTTGTTGTTCACTGCAACTGGCATCATGAAAAACATTTCCTTTAAGGGACCCATGTCCGTTGCCGTGCGTCGCATACACAGCCTCAGGAAATGTTAAATAATCGTTAACAAGAACTGTGCCTACTTCTGAAAGTATGTGCATAATAATGCAGTGACCAGGTTTGAGGTGGCCCCCAGAGCTTTGTTAAGTCCCCCGGACACTATTGAAGTGTCACAATGTGTTGCTGCTCTCTGGATGGGGATAGGAAGGCGTGGTGCATCCCAATGGGAAATAAGTCCATATAGTCAGGGTCTGCATTAAACCAGTGTGCTTCTTTACTGGAGAAACTCCAGTGCAAAATAATACAGGCGAGACACTGAGCTGATTTTTCCAGTTTCTCTTCTGGTAGCAGAAGGTTCTGTCCTGAGGAAAGGCTTGAACTAGCTTTCTCTCCCTCTCTCAGAAGGCTGGTACTGTGGCCAAAGGCTAGTGGTCCAGGGTCTGTGGCTCAGTCATCCAGCTGGCTCCTTAGTCAACGGGCTGGTAACCTGGGGTCTGTGGCTCAGCATCCCCATCTCAGTGACAGAGTCTCACCAAATAAATACTGGTACCCATCTGCAGGCAGCTAGATGCTCTGACTGCTCTACTTTTCTGCAATTTCTAACTGATCTAGAATCTTCTAGAGGGAAACAGAAACAATGTTGCAGTTCTACACTGCCATAGACTTGCATTGTGCCCAAATACAAGTCAATGAGAATGACCAAGCATTTTACAGTCGTAAACAGAACTAAACCAGATTATCAAAAATTTACAGTGTCTGGCTTTTCCCTCCTAACAAGCTGAGCCACAAATGCCAACAGGTGTAACTTTCATAATAAGTAAGCCAGCACCTCATCTGCAGACAGCTATTTTTTCAAGTCTCTCATCAGTGCAGAGCAGAGAGTACTGGCTTAACTGGGTGAGAGGCCCAAGTCAGGATTCAGGGAGCAATACAGTATATCTCCTTATGAACCTTTTAAACAGGTCTTGAGACATGAAGGTTGAACATTGACTAATTAAAGCTAATTACATCTGGAGGTATTAGAGGCTCTGCTTGTTAAGAACTGATTTGCATACCTTCTTCCCAGAATTCCAGAGAAGCATTGCCTGGCCTATAAGACTCCTCAGGCCGATTAGGCGCTCTCTGTAAGAAGATATAGTATCCCCAGAATCTTGATCTTCCCTCAAAAACTCAGCTCTTCATAGTTCTTTATAAAAGCAATGGGAAATTAATAGCTTCTCAGTGCACAGGCTGGAAAGTCTCAAAGTCTCTTAGTGTGAACTGGCTGTGCATTAATCTTTTTCATAGGATATATCATATAAAATGCAATTCAACAGTATGAAGCAGTATAAGTGCAAACAACAGCATAAATCATAGTGCAAGTTAACCCTTCAAACTGCACTAAAGTAGTGAGTTGATGGCTTTGCATAGCAGCAATATGGGAAAATGTCCATAAATGTCTAGATTCCAAAGTACCCTCGAGCACTAAAATAAGAACTATGCCTACTTCTGCAAGTATGTACAGTATATGTGCCATCTATGTTTTCAGTAGAGAACCATTTACTTGATGGCCTGGAAGCTCTGTGCAAAATTTTCCTGTCTTGCAGACCACCATGAGCCATCAACACCAAGAGCACCCCAACCACCACCAGGTAGGAGATCCCCAAACCAGGGAGTGCCGTGGGTAGAAGAAAGGATGGGCCGGGGAACACTGTAGTCACCATGAGCACTACTATTACCATCACCTCCAACACTCCAACCCGCTGCTGCACTTCAATGTCCTGTTGAGTCTTAGGGTCTCTACCTCTCTTAGCTCCATCCTCCTCACTGAACACTAATGACGGGTACTCTTTGGCTCAGCATCACTCGCTTACTGACCACAAGGCACCCAAGCGCCTGCTATTTACGACAGGGGCCTACCTAGAATGCAACCTGTGGTGCACAACACTACAGTGTCCGCACAAGTTAGTCCTGACGTTAGCCTTCCGCTACAGTCTGAAAAGTACAGGATATCTTAAATACAGAACCTGCAAATAAATATACATGTTAACCTTCACAATCCAGCACTAATTATATAGCCGTCACCAATTGTTTCATATAGTTTAAGGGGATGCTCCCACAGCACTGTTACAGAGTAATGTGGGTCTAGATCACTGCTGAGCAATGGCTGAGCATATCCACCACTTCTCCATGGGACTTCTGAAGATAGCCATGTACAGCATGTGAGCTTAAATGGAACAGTGGTGCACATGCTCCCCTATTGCTCCATGGACAAGAGACAAGGGACCCTCTGTTCTCATGATTGGTGGAGGCTCTGCAGCCAGCTCGCCCATATCCAGTGTAATACCCCCAGGGCCTTTTACCTGTATGAATGTTCAGTACCAAGCATTACCCATTATAAACATGGCCAGCTATGGAAGGACAAGTGCATCTGACAATAATGTTAAGTGCATAATAGAAGAGGAGGATGAATGACTGCAGAAATGATGATTTGTAGAAACCTCCCATGACAGTGGGAACATGAAAGTACCATAAACGAGTGTCGATCAGCTTCCTATATCGCTGATCAATGATCGGGTAAAAGGACCTTTAGACACATTTTCTCCTAACAGCACATCAAGTGGTCAGACCTGGTATTGCAAGTCAAACTTTAATGCCAGTATTTGAAGAGTGCTCATAAAACTTGGTAGAAGCAGAGGCTGCACAGAATCCAAAAGTGAAAGCTATAGATGTATTTAATAGATCTATACATGGAGCAGGGAACAGTCTGTACTGTTCGGTCTAGTCAAATAGCCCATGGCTGCCATTGTGGAGAAGAAAGGTGCCTGGTTTTATAAGTTTTGTTACGAAGTAGTAGAACACGTCTTCCTCCAGGATATTATCTGGTTAGGATTTAATAGGGATCTCTCTATTTTTCATATCTCTTTGGAAGCGCACAGCCATTTTGTAAGAGCTACATGAGATGTCAATTGAGGGAACTGAAAGCTTCAAAACCTTAAAGACCAATTTTGTGTTCACATATCGACTACTTTGCTGGGTTTTCTCCTGTCTCCATTTTTACATTTTCTTTTCCTTTGCCCATAGACTAAGCCGAACGAAAAGAAACAGGTCACTGAGCCCCAGTCGATATACACTCCATTATACAAAGTAAATGGGATGCTCAGGGTTCTGCCGAGAAATATGGAGAAAATGGGTTCATTTACTTATCATCACGACTATGTAACAGCAGGACATGATATCACATAGGAAGAAAGTCTGATGAGTACCAAGTCTTTGGAAGAAAACATTTTATGCATTATGGTATTTTGAGGGGTAATTTTCCATTATACCTCTTACTTTTCAAGAGAAGCCATACTGTATAGTCAAGTACTGACCTATGCCGGACCTCCCACAAAGCAGATGAACCAGACCCCTTCCAAGTCCTAGACTGAACTGCACTTTCATCTAAAGCACCCCTTTTTCCCACAACTTTAGGTTTAGGGTTGGGGTACTGTGTTGACCCCAGGGCTTTCGTCCGGAGCTGATGGGTGTGCTCCCTGACTCGTCACTAGCCTAGCTAGCTATCCCTTCTGACAGGAAGCAGGACTAGCCTACTCCTATCAAGAAGGGGGAATGGAGTGGTTAGCTCCATTCCCAGTGCGACCCTGCTGGTGAAACAGTGTTTGGCATAGATACACATAACAGTAGTAATATAAACCAAACAATTTGAAGATACCCCAACCTGAGGTATTGCAAAAAGCTGTATTTGAATATTCTATGTAATTTTTTATTATAAGTGGGTTTATGGTTTTCTGGATATAATCTTTTTAAAATAACTACCGTGTCCACAGTATTTAACTTCCTCTCTGTATAGACAGAGAGTCTTGCTTATAGAGGACCCGTCCCCTCTTCTGACATGTCCGTTTTAGTAACTACTTGCATTCCCCATATAATACCAATTCTGGAACATCTATTCTTATGAATCTATGTTAAGCCATTCCTGTACTATTCCTGCTAGAAGTTAAACACAGCTGGGTGTTACTAGTAGTGGGTGTATCTGACTCTGTCCAATCAGTGCTGCTGGTGTCAGACTGCACAGGTAAACACCCTCAACTGGTAACACCCATCTGCACCTTTATTGCAAGCTGCTGACAATTCATTCATAACTTCTAGTAGAAATAACTGAGGACTGGCACATCACAGAGTCATAAAAATAAATGCCCCAGAATTGTTATTACATGGGGCATGCAAGCACAGGGTGAGTCAAAAGTCCCCAGACATCATTTTATTTCAGAAACAAAAGGGAAAATGAAAAAATCTGAATACTAAAGTAATAGGTGAGGGGGCCTATCTTTTAGGCTATGTCCAGAACATCTCCGCCATCTTGAAAGCCACCATATTGGATAAAGAGCAATTTTTTCGAATGGGAAGGGGATCATGTAGCATATCAAAGAAGACCAGATTTTTCTCAGAAATTGATTGCCACAAGAGAGTGGTTCAAAAGTTACCAACACAGAAATTTCCAAGCTTCAAAGTTCTGTGTTCAGCACCAGGGACAACTCATTGAACACATCAGATAGCTGTGCATCACAGAGAATGTTCCCGGTTGTTGTTGTAACTTTCTGTATTAACAACTTTTGAACCACAATAGATATTGCAAATCTGATTGGCAATCGATTTCTGAGAAAATGATGGTCTTCCATATGCTACATAACCCCCTTCCTGTTGGAAAAAATCTTGATACAATATGGTGGCTTTCCCTTAGTAAAGAAACTGTTATTTGTTTCAACACCATCCACTGACTTCTACATCTGCCCTTTTACCTTGCATCCATCTACCTAACTTCAAGGCATCCCACTTAAAGGGTTTCTGTCACCAGATTTAACCCTATGAAGTTAGCTGACATTAGCGATGTGCTAATGTCAGCTAAACCTAACTAGCCTATTCTTACTTTTCTCAGTGCCCGCATCAACCTAAAAATCTAATTTTTATAATATGCTAATGAGGCTCTGGGAGCAGGGGGGGCATTGCTTCTGCTCCTAGAGCCTCCGTTCTCCCACCTAGGTCTCCTCCCTCCAAGTCTTGATTGACAGGGCCAGGCAGCGCTTGCGTTCGTCTACCAGCCCTGTGCTCGGATAAAATCTCGCGCCGTTCTGAAGTCAGCGCAGGCACAGTGAGGGAAAGACGCTTGCCAGCTGCCAGCTTCATCACCGCGCCTGCGCTGACTTCAGAACGGCGCGAGATTTCATCCGAGCACAGGGCTGGCAGACGGATGCAAGTGCTGCCTGGCCCTGTCAATCAAGACTTGGAGGGAGGAGACCAAGGTGGGAGAACGGATACTCTAGGAGCAGGAACAACGCCCTCCCTGCTCCTAGAGCCTCATTAGCATATTATAAAAGTTCAATTTTTAGGTTAATGCGGGCACTGAGAAAAGTAAGAATAAGTTAGTTAGGTCTAGCTGACATTAGCACATCGCTAATGTCAGCTAACTTTATAGGGTTAAATCTGGTGACAGAAAACCTTTCACACCAGGCAGGGGCCTCAATACCAGGGTTTTCCCCTGAGGGAAGAAAGGGTGCACCCTCCCTTCATTGCATGGCCCCAGGGAGCATTGGAGTGAGAACAGCTACTGTCAACTACTACTCCTATCAGTGGCACAACTACCACCCTCATCCTCCTCCGGCCCATGTGGGTCGTTGCATATGTGGAATTTGACATGCAGAGACCAGAAGTCCAATGAAGAGAGCCAAGGTGCCATGGAACCCTAATGGAGAGGCGAGGAGCAGGTAAAAATAGGTCTCTTCACAGGTCCTGCTGGGGGTAAACAAAATAAAAAATCCTGGACAACTCCTCCAAGATGGTGTCCCTGCTGTCGGTGGCCCTGCTGATGATAGCCCTACAGTACGTTAATCTACCAAAATCTTAGTGGAGGTGGCTCCTGGATGATTTGTATTGCTGCATTTCTTTATTACAAGTATGGAATGCGAAATGGGGACTCGAAGCAAAGACTAAAACTCGGTTCTTCCCAGCGTTAATGTTGTTAGTGTAAATCCCGCTCATCATTTCCACGTCTCATCAATCCGCCCAGCAGAGTCTCCTCGTCTGCATTACATTATCTCATTTCTTCTCACCTATATTTGCCCAATTTGATCAACAATGTTTTACAAAGTTTATGCAAAACACAAGCGAAGCCGATCAAGAGCCAACGGCTCAGTGCGGAGCGGTGAGCAGATTATATTCCAAAACTTGGCTCATTTGCATACACAATTTCCCTCTTTAGCGAAATCACTCAGCAAATTCTGCGGAGGGGATGGGAAATCATTCCAGAGTGTCTACAACAAACATTTACATGGAAATCATATTACAGGATTCAATAATGAGTTCTCCGCTAAACGGCAGAAAAGAAAGGCGAATAAAGTTATTACAGGGCTCATGCATGCGACACATGGAGTCTCAATGGGTCTAATTTTACGGAACCATAGGTACTATATGCACTGCTGTAAGGTGAGAAAACATGATTGCGAGAAACATTCGGAGAATTGTATACCAGGAGATGAGCCAATTTCCTCTCTGTCTGGCTGTAAGGCAACTGGCTGCAGCAGAAGCCCTCCCCCAAAGATCAGAAACACTGAAACCTGTTCCCTTGGCTATACTCTTCAACATTTGCCAGCAAGAAATGGAAGAGTTAAAGGGATTGTCCGGTTTCAGAAGCAAAAGGGACAGCGCAAGGGGTTTCACCTGCATTAAAGTAGTGACCAATACTTACCTGGCAGATCCTGAGCCGCCTCTCCCAGCTGAGATCCTAACACCTGGCTGCAGTGGTCACTTGTTGTCGACATGACATCACGGCTGTAGCCAGGTAAACAGATTCAAGCCGGGAGAACCACAGCACAGAATCTACCACGAATAGGAGGTGGAACCTTTGTGTTGCTCGTTTTTTCTAGAAACCAGACAATCCCTTTAAGGAGGAAAAAAACATTACCTTTTGTTATTCTTTAAATGAAGCATTCTAAGTGACCTCGGCAATACAACTGTTCATGTAGTGATGTCTAATACAAAAGTATCTGCTATTTTTTTTTCTTATTTCTTTCTTTGAGCTGTCAGCTTGACATAAATCTAGCAGAGCCATGAATCGGGAGATCTCTAGATCCATGTGAGGTACAGGGCTGGTTCTACCATTCTTGAGATTGCCATGTACTATATGATGTCTGATTTTCATTTTTTACATTATTCATGGGATAATCCCTTTAATTGGGCTGAGTTGCAGTACCAGATAAAGCCACACACTTAAGGACGGCACTGTGGAGTGCTGCTACCCTTTTGTTTTGGAGACCCCTGGATTAATGCTTTTTTTCTTCTGCTGGACCCATTATTATGTCAGAGCCTTTTCCCACTGGAGGGTCTTTTGGTACTATGTTGGGCTAGTCCAAACTCTTATCTGGTGGGGTCTACTCTGGATACACCATAATTGCAAAGATTCAGTTGGGTCTCGGATCTTACATTTTGGCAGTTGAAACATCTTCTTATCACTTTTGCTAGTTTTTGCATCCACTTAACTGATTTCTCTCACCTGTGTGGGATATATGGCATCTTTAAAGGGTTTTTCCAGGCTCCTATGGATAGGTCATTAATATCTGATCAGTGACGGTGTGACACCCCACTCCCCCACCAATCAACTATTTTCTGTAGACTCCAGCGCTTGAACTAGTACTGTGAATAGAACAGGAAACAGACAGCTCCGTTCAAAGTGTAGTGGCCGTGCTGGGTACTGCAGCTCATTTCTCATTGAACTGAATGAGAGCTGAGCTGCAGTGACCCAGCTCAGCCACTACACTTTGAACGGAGCTGTGCTTCCTGTTCCATTCCAACTGCTAGGTCCAGCACCAGAGGCCGCAGGGAAAAGCTGATCAGTGAGTGGTCTCAGGTTTTGTGCCCCTAATAATTGGATATTAGTGACTTATCTTGAGGCTAGGTCATCAATATCAGGACCTTGGAAAATCCCTATAATCTTGGCTCTTTACATTCATCTCATGTCATTATGGGCAGTAAATAATCTGGAATGTGGTTTACTGTAATCTGTGGCCTCAAAGGGGTTCTCCAGGAATTAAGAAAATGAAAATTCTTAAATATTACTTTATTAAAAATATATTTCTAAATACTTTTCACTAGTTATAATGGCTCATTTTGTCAGGGGTGCAATCACTAGGAGAAACAAAATGGCCGATGTCCTACCAGTACAAACAGAACCTGTCCTAATCACACAGAACAAGTTACTTCACAACACTGAGGTAAAGAGCTGCCTCATCCTTCTCTCTGCTCTTCTTGTCAGGGATTATAATCCTGAATACAGCTGAGAAGAACTTTAGCCGAATCTCTGGAAAATTTAGTTCACACGAGACATGAAGTACAGAGAGGATGGACAGCACAGACTGTGGTAATGGAGACTGCATACAAGTGCTGCTGCTCATTACTCCCTTCTCCTCTCTGTACTTCATGTCTCCTCATCATTCCCACAGAGCAGAGAGGAGCATGAGGCAGCTCTTTAGCTCAGTGTTGTGAAGTAACTTGTCCTCCTGTGTGGTTAGGCCAGGTTCTGTTTGTCCTGGTAGGACATCGGCCATTTTGTTTCTCCTAGTGATTGCACACATCAAGGTAATAAAATGGCAGCGAGCGAGAGGGACAAATCAGAACCCCACAGCCATCGGGAAGGTTAATAAAGTCTCTTGGCTGGAAACCTAATGGTTCCAGATGAGTGTAATTTGATGTATTGTGTTAATCCTATGTGAACTGCATAGAGAATCTTTTGCTTGAGGAAGAGTTTATTATACATCTAATATATAAAGCTGAGTGTGTGTATGTCCACTAAAAGAATCTGCACGGTCGCATTTACACTCACGAAATTTGGCACACAGGTACATCAGGTGTCCGGGAAGGTTTTAGACTGAGTCTCAGCAAATATGGCACCTCACATGACCTACATTAGCCAATAGAAGCCTGCAGGTCTTTCTCTTCATTTCCCAACTGCCGTCACATGTCCCTTATCAGCCAAAACAAGCTGGCAGACCTTTAGTCTCCACATACACACAGTTTTACACCAGGTTTCCATAACAGGAATAGGCCACCCCTCCCACTCCGCAGCCAATGGAGATTGGAAAAATGAAGGTAAAAATCAACTTCTGTCAGCTGCAGAGGGGGAAGGGAGGGTGACTTTCTCCCTGCAGCTCACGCTCAGACAGCACACTGCTGCTGTCTGAGAGTAAGCTGTTCAAAAGGACTTCCCTGTGTGCATCCAGGCCCTGCGCCCAGCAGAGGACAAGAGAGTCTGAAACCTAGGCTGTCCGGCCTAAAATTGGACCTCTGACCACCGTAGGGGCAGGCTGTTGTGGAGGTCACAGTTAAGGGGGCGTCCGCTATGGAGGTCAAGGTTAAGGGGCAGATTGCTGTAGAGGCCACTCTTTAGGGGGCGAGGTGTTTGGAAATCACTGTTAAGAAAACGGGGTATTGTGGAGGCCACTAATAAAGGGGCAGCCGGTGTGGAGGTCACTGTTAAAGGGGTGGGCCACTGTGGAGGTCACTGTTAAGGGGGCAGGATGCTGTGGAGGTTACTGTTAAAGGGGCGGACGCTGTGGAGGTCTCTGTTAAGGGGGCAGGGAATGGTGGAGGTCACAGTTAACAGGATGGTCCGCTATGGAGGTCAGTTTTAAGGGGTGGGGTGCTGTAGAGGCCACTGTTAAGGGGGCGGGGTGTTGTGGAGGTCACATTTTAAGGGAACAGAACTCTGTGAAGGTCACTGTTAAGGGGGAGGGTTATTGTGGAAATCACTGTTAAGGAGACAAGGTACTGTGGAGGTCACAAATAAAGAAGCGGCCGCTGTGGAGGTCACTGTTAAAGGGGAGGGTGCTGTGAATGTTACTGTTAAGGGGGCAGGCCGCTGTGGAGGTCATTGTTAACCCCTTAAGGACCGGGGGTTTTGGGATTTTTGCGTTTTTGTTTTGCGCTCCCTGCCTTCCAAAAGCCATAACATTTTTATATTTCCGCTCACATAGCCATATGACGGCTTATTTTTTGCGGGACAAGTTGTACTTTTTAACGCTACCATTTATTTTTACATGTGATGTAGTGGGAAACGGGAAAAAAATTCCAAATGGGGTGAAATTGCAAAAAAAAAGCAATTTCACCACAGTTTTACAGGTTTTTAAATTACAACGTTCGATTTGCGATAAAACTGACTGGTTAATTTTATTCTTCAGGTCAGTACGAATCCGGCAATACCTAATATGTATAGTTGTTCTTGCGTTTTGATAGTGAAAAAAAAAATTAAAAGTGGGAATTTTTTATTTTATTTTTTGTCGCCATGTTTTGACCCCTATAACTTTTTGTAATTATGCGTATGGAGCAGTGTAGGGGCTCATTTTTGCTGGGGCAATCTGAACTTTTAATTGATACCATTATGGGGTGCGTATGATGTTTTGATCACTTTTTATTCATTTTTTAGGAAATGAAGCGTCCAAAATGGCGAATTAGCCATTTGGACGCTTTCTTTCCGTTTTTATGTTACCGTATGGTGAATATTTTTAATATTATTATAGTATGGGCGTTTCGCACATTGCGTCACCATTATGTGTAATTTTTTATTTTTTATTTATTTTATTTTCATTTTGGGGAAAGGGGGTGATTTGAATTTTTATATTTTTTATTAAATTTTTATTTTTAAACTTTTTTTTTTTTTTTTACCACTTTCTTATAGTTCCCTTAGGGAACTATAAGATGCAATCATCAGATTGCTATTCTCATATATTCCAATGCAATAGCATTGGAATATATGAGAAAATCACATATTTCCTATGGAGCCTATGGAGGCTCCATAGGAATACTATGTAGTACCCTAGGTTTCATTCACAGAAACCTAGGGTACTACATCATGCTCGGCTCCCCTTGTGGCCATCAGGAGCCGGGCAAAACCGAAAGTGAAACTTTCGGTTTTTGCGTGATCAGATGCCGTGGTCAGGATTGACCACGGCATCTGAGGGGTTAAATGTCCGCGATCGGCATCGCTACCGGTCATGGACATGAGCTGCGGGTGTCAGCTTGATGAATCAAGCTTTTACCCGCAGCTCGGGCGCCCGCACCGTGCGGGAGCGGGCGCCATCTTTAAAGTGCGGACGAAGGGCGTACATGTACGCCCTTCGTCCTTAAGAGGTTAAAGGGGTGAGCACTGTGAAGGTCACTGTTAAGGGAGGAAGGGACTGTGGAGGCCACTATTAAAGGGGCAGCGGGGTACTGTGAGGTCACTGTTAAGGCAGTGGGATATTGTGAGGTAACTGTTAAGGGATCGGGGTAGAGTGGAGGTCACTGTTAAGGGAGCAGGGTACAGTGGCAGTCACTGTTAAAGGGGCATTTGCTGTAAAGGTCTCTGTTAAGGGGGCCGGGAATGGTGGGTCAGTTAAGGGGACTTTAAACTACGGTCAGTGTAAAGTGGCGGGTGCTGTAGCGGTCAATGTTAAGGCGGAGGCCCCTGTAGAGGTCACTGTTAAAGAGGTGGGGTGCTGTGGAACTCCCTGCTAAAGGGGCAGGCTGCTGTGAAGGTCAAACTTAAGGGGGTGGGCTGCTGTCAAGGTCCTATTTTAAGGAGACAGGGCACTGTCGGGGGGTCAGTGTTAAGGGGTGGGGGACTGTGGAGGTCACGGTTAAGGTGGCGGGGTTCTGTAGATGTCACTGTTATAGTGGATACTGTCGATATCTTTTAACGACACACACAAACATTAAATAGATAAAATGTACCCGGGCAAAGCCGGGTCCTTCAGCTAGTGTAATTATATTTTTAAAATTTTTTCAATCTATGAAAAGTGAATAATGCTACTTAAACGGAATCTGCCAGAGACCCTGACTCAAACACAGGGTCACTTACTTATTTTTGTTCAGTCAATTTAAAAAAATCTCTGGTGGCATACTGCAGCAGGACCAGAGCAATGTAATGCTGATCTGATGAGCTCCCCGCAGATGATTGATAGATTTCTTCCTGTAGCCAAAGCATGTATTTTACGCATATATGACATTGGAGGATTGAGAAGCTGGAAAAACCACTTCTGTCTGCCCCTGGGCAGACTCTGGTATTGATCACTAGAACAGCTAGCTTAAAAGAGTTTGACAACTCTGGCATGTGGAAATCCATTGACCACTGCAGGTGACATCACGTTGATTGGTCTCAAGGCCTATGTGCAGCTCAGTACCATTCAAGTGAATGAACCTTGGCTGCAATACCAAGCACAACCACTATACAATGTCAGATGTTATACAAAGTCAGGATAGGTCATCAATATCTGATTGGTGGGGGTCCAACGTCCTCTGTCCCTTGCTTATCAAATGTACGAAGAGCCCACAACGATCCGCGAGTGCTCAGACCTCGTCCTAGACCATGTGACATCATGTTCATCGGTCACATGGCTTAGGAGTAGCTCAGTCCCATTCAAGAGAATGGGGCTGAACTGCAATACAAAGCACAGCTACTATGCAATTCACAGCGCTGTGCTTAGTAAGCTTTGAGGAGGCTTTAGGCGACGACTTCAAACAGGTGATGGGGTGCCAGGAGTGGGACCCCCAGCGATCAGATATTGATGACCTATCCAGAGAATAGTTCATCAATATTCTACTTCTGTTACATACAGTCATGTAAAAAAATTAGGACACCCTTTGAAAGCATGTGGTTTTTTGTAACATTTTTAATAAATGGTTATTTCATCTCCGTTTCAACAATACAGAGAGATTAAAGTAATCCAACTAAACAAAGAAAACTGAAGAAAAGTCTTTTCAAGATCTTCTGTAAATGTCATTCTACAAAAATGCCTATTCTAACAGAGGAAAAAGATAGGACACCCTCACATGTATTCCCTCTTAAATTGGCTCAGATCTCACACAGGTATATCACACCAGGTGCACATAATTAGTAGATCGTTACTCTGCATGTTGAATGAGGCTTGCCCTATTTAAACCTCAGACATTTAGTTTGGTGTGCTCCTGACTGTTGAAGTGAGAGTGAGCACCATGGTGAGAGCAAAAGAGCTGTCAGAGGACTTCAGAAAAAAGATTGTAGCAGCCTATGGGTCTGGGAAGGGATTTAAAAAGATCTCAAAAGATTTTGAAATCAGCCATTCCACTGTCCGGAAGATAGTCTACAAGTGGAGGGCTTTCAAAATAACTGCGAACATGCCCAGGACTGGTCGCCCCAGCAAGTTCACCCCAAGAGCAGACCGCAAGATGCTAAAAGAGGTCTCCAAAAACCCTAAAGTGTCATCTCGAGAACTACAGCAGGCTCTGGCTACTGTTGATGTACAAGTACATGCCTCTACAAGCAGAAAGAGACTGTACAAGTTTAACTTGCATGGGAGGTGTGCAAGGAGGAAACCTTTGCTTTCCAAGAGAAACATCGAGGCCAGACTGACATTTGCCAGAGATAAAGTTGACAAAGACCAGGACTTCTGGAATAATGTTCTTTGGACAGATGAGTCCAAAATTGAATTATTTGGACACAACAGCAGAGGACATGTTTGGCGTAAACCAAACACAGCATTCCAAGAAAAGAACCTCATACCAACTGTGAAGCATGGAGGTGGAAGTGTCATGGTTTGGGGCTGCTTTGCTGCAGCAGGACCTGGTCAGCTCACCATCATAGAATCCACGATGAATTCTACTGTGTATCAGAAGGTGCTTGAAGAACATGTGAGACCATCAGTTAGAAAATTAAAGCTGAAGCGGAACTGGACCATGCAACATGACAATGACCCAAAACATACTAGTAAATCAACCAAAGATTGGCTGAAAAAGAAGAAATGGAGAGTCCTGGAATGGCCAAGTCAAAGTCCAGATTTGAATCCCATTGAGATGCTGTGGGGTGACTTGAAAAGGGCTGTACGTGCAAGAAACCCCTCAAACATCTCACAGCTGAAAAAGTTCTGCATTGAGGAGTGGGGTAAAATTTCCTCAGACCGATGTCGAAGACTGGTAGATGGCTACAAGAACCGTCTCACTGCAGTTATTTCAGCCAAAGGAGGTAACACTCGCTATTAGGGGCAAGGGTGTCCTATCTTTTTCCTCAGTTAGAATAGGCATTTTTGTAGAATGACATTTACAGAAGATCTTGAAAAGACTTTTCTTCAGTTTTCTTTGTTTAGTCGGATTACTTTAATCTCTCTGTATTGTTGAAACGGAGATGAAATAACCATTTATTAAAAATGTTACAAAAAACCACATGCTTTCAAAGGGTGTCCTAATTTTTTCACATGACTGTAACGTTATAACGCCCCCTGGTGTTCTTTTAATTACTTTGCAGAACTTCCACCTAACATGTCCAGTGCCAGTGGTCACACATGCTCAGGAGCTACACTCATCTCAATTCTCTTGAATGCAGGTGGAGGAATGATTAGTACACTGGATACTTTAGGTGGACGTTTGTGTGGGAATAAAGAGAACACCAGGAGGCAACATAACAATCATGTAACAAACTGGAAGACACTTCCTAAATTATTCAAATAATTGTTAACTTTTGCTTGGTTAAATGAAGAAATGTAATATTTAATCATGGGACAGCCTCTTTAATAGAGAAGGGTCCTCAGTTCAGGATCCTCATCCCTTGGCCCTTGTGGAACTGCCTACAATAAGTTTCTCTTGCTCTGGGGGGATCCTGTCCTTTATAGAAAACCCACTGATGTAAATGGCCAGTGGTGTAATGCTTCATTTCCCCATGTGGGGTGCTGTAGGAAATGTATCCACTTACTGGCAGGTTTCTCCAGAGATAATGGCTGATTGCTGGCTGTCCCAGTAGAGACACACTTTGTGATCAGCTTATTGTCAAAGAACCCTTCTAACAAGTAGGGATTGTTCAAAGCAGAGAACCCCTTTAAATTTGTACTGCAAGCATGTACTGGTGTGAGTTTAAGGGCCGTAGCAACCCACCATAAATTTATACCAAGTATGAGTATGCCAGAAATTCAGTTTCCACAAATATGGTCTACTTTGTACAAAAAGCATAAAGTATCACTAAGACTTCCACAGAACAAAATAAGAACTAAAAATACAAATGGAAAAAAAATAAAAATCCAATTGTTCCCAATGCTACATTATACACATTTTAGCAATTTATAGTATTTTTGTTTGTCTATTTTGTTATTTTTATATGTCTGTACCCACTGGTTACATTATTATATTGCTGAATAATGGATTTCTTGGCATCTGCCTTTGAGTCATTATGTCTCTTTGTATAAATGACAGTATGTACTATTTATTCTGTTTGCTTCTTTCCTTCCAGACCCATTTTTTCTGTGTTCTCGTTACATTTTGCATCCGCGGGTGAATGTGTTGGCTGATTGCCTATTCAAACAGTGACCACACATCTGGACAGATCAGTATTTCCACTTTGTCATTTAAAGAAAAGTTAAGAAGAACAGAAAAGTTGCTGATTTCGTGACTTTTCAGGATTAACAGAAATCTGCATGTCTACTTAGAATTGTTGAGCTCAAACACACATAAAGTAAGATTTAAAGGCAATGGACACCTTCTCGCTATTGCGAAATAAGCATTAATAATTTCCTAATATTTTGCTGTAGTGTCTGTGTAAGTCCTTCAACTAGCTGCTGATTAATCCGACAGTGCACAGCTCTTGGCTCAGTTGGCTGTCTTTGCTCTGTGCTTGATAGCAGCAGGGAGGGGGAGGAGTTTGTACACAGTAGATCTTAAAGTGGAGAGGTGGGAAATGATCAGCAAGGACACATCACACAAGATGAACTGTATCAGATTGTAGATAGGGAGGAAAGCACACACAGGGCAGTGTATATGTATTGAGAGAGTACAGCACACGTCTTTGTAGGGAGGGGGTGATCACACACTTTCGAGCACCATTTCAGCATATCTGTACTATGCAAAGGATATTCCTCATGGCTGCACTACCTGTTGAATAATCTGTATTAATTCCATAATGGGGGAATATAAAATACCAAACCACATATAATCAGTCCTTATCTCTATAGCCAACTGTGACTCCGATATATACTTGGAAGTTTAATGTTCAATCCCTCCCTTCACTAGCATTACCTTCAGTGCGCCCTTATCCTCTTTCTTTTCAGCCTCATAATTACTAATGCGCATGTCCGGTCCACCACCTAGACCAGGGGTAGGCAACCTTTGGCTCCCAGCTGTTGTGAAACTACAACTCCCAGCATGCATAGTTGCTCTGCTCTTCTAAGAACTTACATAGAAATGAATAGAGCATGCTGGGAATTGTAGTTTCACAACAGCTGGGAGCCGAAGGTTGCTGATGCCTGACCTAGACACAAGTGCGGTCTATTTCCAGTGCCCATAATGCTTTTGGTTTCAAGACCGGCACTGCGCATGTCCGATTGACGCACTTCCGGTGCATGACGCGCACCGGAAGTGTCGTCATCGGCGGACTATTTAAACCCTACATGTGCCAGTACAAACTAGGCCACCGGTTCCTCAATTACCAGATGACTAAGGTAAATAATATTATCAGACTAGGATGGATTATATGTGTATTTTGGAACCTCGTTTTGCTATGGCACCATTGCGTTTATCTTGGGGGATAGTTGCATGCAGATTTCAGCGCAACACACTTGCCGCTGCCCCAACACGATCGCCTAATCTTCACTATTTTGGGACACTGTGTATATATTTTGTATATATCGTCTTATATGTTTATCTAGAATAGTCACTCCAATATAGTTATCCCTGCATACTGGATGATGATTTCCAAATAGAATCGATATATATGGAGCTGATTGAACGTTGTATTAGTGTTGTCATTGTAATGTAATGATTGCCAATTGTGATTTGCTTGTAGTTCAATGTAATTCATGTGGTTGTATTTTGTGATCTGTTTTAGGCCCTGAGAAAGGTCCAGGATTGGACCGAAACGTAGGCCGAATATACTATATTTGTACCTGTGGTGGCAATCTTGTCAATATAATATAAATCAATAAAAAGGATTCCAAATGAGCAACAATTTTTGGAGTGCCGTGTTATGACTGTCCTGATGAATTGGGTATTCCCGAGCACAGAGCACCCGTTTGCCTGAAGTGGAGTGACAACCATTCATTGAATTGTGATAGCCAGATGACTGGGTCAGAGGATCTAAAAAATAACAGGTCTTGTGAGGGGTTCCCTACCATAATAGGAAGATGACAGGACACACAGCACATGACTGTTCATGGGTCTGGGTGGCTGCAGACTGGTCAGAGTGCCCATGCCGACCCCTGTCCACCACCCCTGTCCACGTACATGAGCTTCAGAACTGGACAATGCAAATATGGAAGAAAGAAGCCTGGTTTGATGAATCACATTTTCCTTTACTTCATGTGGATGGTCGGGTGCATGTGGGAGAAAGATGGAACTAGGATGGACTAAAGTAAGAGAATATGATATCTCTGTATACACAATCACAGAGGGAAGGCTGTCAATCACTGGTAGGACCGCCTCCTGGACTTTGAAGCCCAGAATGAGGAGGAATTCAAATTAATAAATTACAAGTATTACTGAATCTTTTCCCATAAAATTATATATCAATCTGCTCAGCTCCTCCTGCTCTATAACATGCTGCTTGTAGCTTAAATTGTACATTCATGGTGACTGGTTCTCTGCTAGTGTTCCAAAGGACACCTTCAGAGCTCTTATGGAGTTCATGTCTTGAAGGATCAGTGCTGTTCTGGTGCCACAAGGGAGACCTACACAATATTAGGAAAGTGGTTTTATTGTTATGGTTGATCGGTGAATAATACCTTGTGTTAATATACATAGCCATGATGCTACTAATACAACTATATAACTGTATGTTGTGATTTAACTAACATATCCTAATACTGGCAAGATTTTTTGAAATTTTTTGAATTTCAGTAAATATTTCTCATCTTGTTTTTTTTTTTATCTTGCTGTCAAATTTGGATTCAGACATTTTTTAGTTATTCTTTGAGAACCAATATGGTTGGCTTTACAGCCACCACTGGTTCATCTAACAGCTCTCATGGCCCTTGAAGGGCTGTTGCACTCGATATCAAGGCTCTTGTGAGAGCTCTTATGGTGGCCATATTGGTTACCACCAAGACTGATGAGAAACAAATATAACATCTGAATAGAAAACCTCAAAGACTTATATAATTAAAAAAAATCTACAGTAAATACAAGGTAGAATTTTTCTTTGCATATAGAATTAAATTTTTTAACATTGTTACAAGAAGATGACTTGAGGACTTTTCTTGCCATTTTTATATTTTTTGGGGAATGGTCTGTTACTTGCCAATAGTCTCATTTTATGCCGAAAATAGACCTCAATATGGGTGAGCTTCATAAAAAATATTTTTAAAAAGGCATTTGACAATTGTTTGGGTGTCCCTAGATAGAGCCGTGATGGGCGTGTCCTGTAATTTGGGATTAAAATATGGTCCATACATTACAACTCATGGTAGTGGTTCTACAGGATTAGAAAATATGGCTGCTTTCTTACACGTTGACACTGGTTCAATTCAATAGAGTTAAACTGCTATACCAGATGATGGATTGGCATGGCTATGTTTCTAGAACAAACCAGACATGTTTTTGTAAACTTTTACATCCCCTTTAACATTTCAAGGCACATTACAGACAGAAAAGTGAAAAAACCAAATGTGTTTTATTTAGAAAGCACACAGGTCATTTGTACATGGGGGGTGGGGTGGGGGTTGGAATAGTCAGGAGATGCATCGTACAGATTCTCGCTAGTCTCATGTAACGAGAGCCCTTTGTTGGATTCCACATTCTCCACGTTGAGTAGATCCTAGATGTTGTTATAAAAATCATGTAAAGAATTTTAAAAAAGGAGACACAATTCTTTAAAAAAAATTCTCGGGACAGTCCCAGCCTTATCTTAAAGTGCCATTCAATTTCTACGCCATTGTCTCTTTTCTGATTATCCGCCTCTGGTGACAGGTCAGCATACTGGTGAACGACGATCTCCCCTTGGCCTTTGACTTCTTTTTTAGCCTTTTCGGATGTTTTAGCGATATTCCAAGTTCTTCCATTATAGCATTGAAAGAAAGACACTGGTGAGGAAAACAACATGTTATCAGCTTTTCGCAGTTTAGCTCAATCATAGGTTTTATCTTTTTGTGTCATTTGGGAAAAAGCAAAAAAACTATTCACCTAAGTAGATAAAATGTGCAGTTTTTGGCTTCATTTATAGTCGCCCTGTCTTTCTGTTAAAGGACATGTGCACCTTTCTCAAAAGTTTTTTTTATGTATCTGAAGAGCTTTACTTTCACAGCAATTTTGGTTCTTTAAGGCCATATTTCTCTAACATGTCTGCTGGTGAACCTGCAAGTTCAGAGCTCAGAGAGTGTACCCTATGAAGCAACTCTTGCTTGGTGCTCTAGGTTGTGTGCCACTCTTTGTTGTATGTCATTGACCTTTTTTAGAAGAATCATTTTTAGAAGTCCCCTACCATGGATCACCAATGTGAGTCAAAACTGTAAGTAGACTGGGATCCCTACTTCATTATAGGCTGCAAACTGAACAACAAACTGAATGCAATATGCCCATCTTGATATGTCTGATCTGACTATGTGGTAACAATTCCTTTTTGTAGCAGTTCTAGTAAGGGTGCCTGTCTGGTGGGTCCCAAAATTTCATTTTCTTAAAAAAGTTGAGATATGGACAGGGGTAAACATAGTACATATAAGCATACGTGTAGCTGGTTCTCATGCTTACCTTATGACTTGTCCCATTGAGGCTGAAATACTGTAACATAAATACATTTTTCGACCTCCATTACTTTTCACAAAAAAAATATGGGTCCAAAATAGTAAATGTGCCCATTGGCGAAACAAATTTTCACTTGTCATATTTGGGTAAACTGTTGACACAACCATCACCATATTAATTTGATAGCAGTGAAATTTTTTTCTCAAAAAACACGTGTGGCCTAGAATTCCGAAAGGTTTAGGCAGATTTATCCAAGACCACTAGTAGGACAATAAAGGGGCCCCAGGAAAATAAAGTGCCCATAATCACCTGCCCCCCAACTGTCACTGGATGTAGCTATGTGGAGAATGTTTCATATATTATCAAAGGAATGTGCTCTGGTTAATAGGCAAGGATGGGCAAACTTGGTTCCCAACATGGTGCCCTTAATTTTACACCATACTTGGCAACTTTCTGGCGGATTCCTTCGGCAAATTTGGGTGTGCAGTGCATGTAGGTTTTTGATGGCTAGACATAACCCTTTCACCAAGCCATGCCTCTCTTATTTCAGCCCCATGCTCTTTATGTGCCATAATACTGCCCCCTTAGCCACCGGGTATCTAATGTCTGATGACGCAGCTCAGATGCCACATACATGTAGGAGCTAATCTCTGGGGGTTTTGGGAGGATTCAACGGCACCATGGCACCTGCCAGCTTTTCTAGGAGTCTGGAAGGTTTCCTGGACGTTACGGGAGAGTTAGCAATGGGACGTACCAATTGCCTATATGCGGCCCATATGTTTCTGATGAGTTTTTGGGAATATGCTGGCCATAATGAAATAAATTTTTAATAACCCTCAGAAAAAATAAGTGAACACCACTGCTACTCCATGTGACCATGTGCTTTCGGAGGTCAGACTGCAGTAGTAGTTTAATAAAGAAGTGAGCTCGAAAAAGAAGGATGCTGAACTAGCAGCATTAATACACTAAACTATCCATCTGAATATCACAGCGGATGAGAAGAAATGGGAGCAGATCAGGTGTGGAATAATCAATTACTTGTGAATGGCAAAACATCAGCTCTGACCATTTGCGGCTGTGGGTAAATGGGTCGTTTGGTATTTGAGCTGGCACAATGTCAGCATTTTTCTTCACAGGAGAACTGGCGCTGCGAATGTTACCCTGCCAAGTAAATCAATATCACAAACAACACAATGCCCAAAGAGACGCGTTGTGAAAAGGTATCTGGCACCGCGATATACGGGGTGATTACAGGCAACGCAGCTTGTTAAAAGGCTATTTACATAAGAATGGATCAATGAATGGCGGGAATCTTAGTTATACAACGAGGAGGCTCATGTATAAAAACAGTCAATGGTGGGAAATGTCATAATTAAGTCTTTCACAATGGCACATATGCCTGTACCATATGCATGAAAACAGACTGAGGCAGTGCACGCAGTGTACATGGTGTGCAAGGCAAGACTTGACTTATTTATCATGGTTCTGATAAAACATTTTCAAGAGTTGTGGACCACTGTCTGTCACATGCATCAAACTGTTGATATGTCTTACGTTTCGATCAGTGGGGATCTAAGCACTGAGACCCTCACTGATCTCTAGTACAACTACCTCTAGAACTGGTCTTTGGCCTGTCTCGATTTCGTCCCACTCCTCAGCAGCAAGGAGAAAGAGTCCCTTATGTGCGTGCTTCTCTCCCCTCGTTCTGGAGATCAGTGGGGGTCTCAGACCCTCACTGATCAAAACTTTTGATACGTTTCCATGACATATCAAACATTTTTTTAAAAGATAGTGACACTTCAGGAAATGATGCCCAGAAGATCTCTTCGCTTGATTTTCTGGTCAGTGGTACGTCATACATCTTGTAGCAAAGAGGGGGTCTCATATCAAAATGGGCCCCCAACATGGTGATGAGTTTTGCCCCCCAGAACAGCAGTTCCTCTAAAGATGTGTGTCCTGTAGGTGTGTGTTCTCACCATGCAATAACGTAGGAAATGTCCAGCAATGGAAACGAATGTGCCTAATGCCAACCTTGTTAGGATGTCATAGATGGAGATCCCTTGTTTGGCACAATCATCTATGAGCCACACTGGAGAGCCACTCTGATGGACACAATTCCTCCATACATTTCACAAATCCCCCATGGAAAGCCAGTTATGTATATGGAAACCATGGTTCTAATGTGAACAGAGCCCAAATTGTAAATTCAATCAAAGGAATGAAAAAAAAAAAACTTCAAAATATTCTTTTGGTGGGTAAAACCCTTCATTCTCCTCATTCATTCCTCAATAAATAGCTCTTCATGGAGCTCTAATTTGTTTCTTTGAAAAAGACCTCATGCATGGTATAGCATGGTACCTGGAGAAGTTTATGAGTGCATACTTCCATGGGCGTAGAAAGTGGGGGGGGACTGACCCTCCCCAGGAAATAATGCGAGGGGGACAGGTCTGGTGAAATCCCCCCCAGCAGCAGCGGGGCAATGTGTGCGGCGGTGGGGCACTGATATGAGCGCTTGTGGAAGCGCTCGGCTCATCTTGATCTGTTTGTATCGCCGTCCTCAGGACAGCGATACAAACAGAAGGCTGTGCGGAGAAGCAGGGGAGAGGTGTGTCCCTTTCCTGTTCCTCTGATAGGCTGCCGGCACTGTCTAGGCCGGCAGCCTATCAGAGGCCAGCGTAGGCGGCGCTGGTCTGAATTGCAGGTCTGCATTGCATTGGCAGAGGTAAGTATAAGGGTCTATTTTTTTTAAATACAATACTTAGTTTTACTGGAACATGATTGGGGGGGCTGGGCCCTGTTATTACTGGCACATAATGGGGGGGGGGGGCGGCTGTTATTACTGGCATATGAATGGGGGGGGGGCTGTTATTACTTTCACATGATAGGGGGGCCTGTAATTACTGGCACATGATTGGGGGGGGCTGTTATTACTGGCACATGATTTGGGGGGGTTGTTATTACTGGCACATGATTGGGGGGGGCTGTTTTTACTGGCACATGATTGGGGGAGGCTGTTATTGCTGGCTGATGAGAGGCACTGGGGGGGCTGATGAGAGGCACTGGGGTCTGCTGGAGAGGCACTGGGGTCTGCTGGAGAGGCACTGGGGGGCTGATGAGAGGCACTGGGGGCTGATGAGAGGCACTGGGGGCTGCTATGAGGCATGGGGCTCTTATCTGAGGTCTGATTGGGGGTCAATTATATTGGGGTCTGAGCTGAGGTGTGATTTGAGGTCTTATTAACATTGGGGATCTTAATGAGGCTGTTAGCGGAGGTCTGATTAACATTGGGAGTTTGATTGGTGGTCTGACCTGAGGTGTAATGAAAATTTTTTTTTTCTTATTGTGCCCACTTCCAGCCCAGAGCCAAGCTGCCCAGAGCACTGATCCGGAGCAGCTTGGAGAAAAAGGCCTCAGAGTCTCCCACACTCCTTCTGCCCGGCCAAGCCAGCCAGCACCCCTGAGGTTAAGCCAGTGTGAGAGATACGTTTTATTTATATATATATATTAATTAGTGAAAATCGTAGTACACATTTTTGTCCACAAGATGGCCGCTATCCAGATGTGCGTGTAAGGTCACTGTGAAGGGGGAGGGGGAATTAGGTTGCAGTTTTCAAATCTACCTATGAACTCAGAGTTGATGTTTCTAAAACCACTCCTAAAAAGTTAAGGAGCCAATTACCTTTTCTTAAGGAACACCCCTTATGTGATGTCATGTCTACTATTTAAGGCAGTGGTCAGCAAACTGCGGCTCTAGAGCCAAATGTGGCTCTTTAGCCTCTTGATATTTGCTCTTCCAGGTGTGGGCTCACATGTACAGTGCGATCGCATTTTCGTTGCCCGTGGCAAAAATCTGCAGGAGGGGGAGGTCCAGGAAGCGGTGAAGGCTCTGTATTCACCGCTTCCTGGTCCTCAGCTGTAGGCTGTGCAGGGCTGCGCACAGTGTGGGGCACGCTGTGACGTCACGCTGTGCACGCCAGTTCACAGCACAGCCGACAGCAGGAGGAACACAGAGCGAGGGTGGTGAGGAGCAGCGGCATCCAGGAGCAGGAGATATAAGTGCTTTTTTATTTTATGAAACTTGGGGCTGATCTGAGGCAATGGGGTGATGAGAATCATAATGGGGGATATGAGAGGTATCATGGATGATGAGAGGCATCATGGATAATAAAGGGGATGATAAGAATCATAATGGGGGATATGAGAGGCATTATGGATGATGAGAGGCATCATTGATGATAATGGGGATGATGAGAGACATCATGGATAATAAGAGGGTTGATAAGAGGCATCATGGATGATAATGGGGAGGATGAGAGGCATGGGGCTCTTATCTGAGGTCTAATTGGGGGTTATTTACTTTGGGGTCTGAGCTGACGTCTGATCTAAGGGAGGTCTTATTAACATTGGGGGTCTGATTAGTGGTTTGACCTGAGGTGTAATGAAAATTATATATTTTTTTTCATATTGTCCTCCTCTAAAACCTATGTGCGTCTTATAGGGTGAAACGTTGTGAAGTGAAAGATGTAGTGTTGAGGATTGAGAAAGGTATGTTCAGATGGTAAGGAATATGGCTCAGTTGACTTATAAGTTTGCCCACCACTGATTTAAGGTAATATAGTTTTGAATAAAGCTCGCTTGGCTTGGGGGATGAGAAGTGCTTTGAATGGAACCAACTTGTTTCTGGTCTCATTATGAAAGCAGTATGGTGTACACATACTTATAACTTCTATTTATTTGGCACCACACAAAGAAGATGTACCCCTGACATACCTAATCATGGCGCCCAACGTGGGGCAGATCAGCTTGCGTAATTTCCGATTCAAACGCCACGAGAGGACTTGGCCAAAATTATCAGATGAGGTCATGCCGGTTAAAATAAGGTAAGAAGCTTTAATTCCTACACCTCCTCTGAATTTTTTGTCCAAGTTAATTCTCAAGAGTTGAATTGGTGTTATTGCGATAGAAGGGTTCAAATTATAGCTGATCTGTCCTTTAGAACGAAAGAACCCGATTGAATATTCCTTCTTTGTGTGGTAGAACGTGCTGAAACTGAGCAGAACGGAAGTTGTTAGACAGCTGATGCATATCCTGTGACTTAGAATTGGATATCAGCCAAGCTCTGATGAGAGAGTCTTGGACCAAGCTCTGACGAGAGTTTGAAGACTCATGAGAAGTGACCAGGGGTCCTCATGAGTGAGTAGAATTAACACCAATTCGATTGGCAGTTATTAAGATTGTGTATCCCTACAGAGAGTGTGTAGGATTAACACGAAATTGCATATTAAATAAGCAATTTGAGGTTATTAGGTTGGTGCCCTGCACAGGATATATTGTGGGATCAATACTGTTTAGCTATTATCAGTTTAATAGCAAACAGATATTGTTAAGTGGGTGCCTCACAATAAGGGGCCAATTCTAATGTTACAGGATATAATGAAGAGATGTTAAGAGCAGCTCAGCTGATAAGAGAAAGAGAGGAAAAGTTTCAGTTAAAATAAAGGAAAGTTAAAAGCATTATGTGATGCTATGTAGCAGAGATTTCTGGTGTTATCCAGAAATACGTAGTATTCTGTAAGAGTTCCCCTTAGAGACTTTATATCAAAATAACATAAGAAGGACAGTGCAGTAGGAGGTAGACTAAATGAAGGACTGTGGAAAGTGTATTGAAGGAAAAGAGAAGTTGATTGAAGGATAGTAATAGGCTGATGCAAGTTGAGTTATGGTGAAGATTGTCTATGGAAGTGATTGATAGAAATTGAAGAAAGTGAAGAAATGAAATTATCAGCATGTCT
Organism: Bufotes viridis; assembly: GCA_033119425.1. Classification (NCBI taxonomy): domain Eukaryota; kingdom Metazoa; phylum Chordata; class Amphibia; order Anura; family Bufonidae; genus Bufotes; species Bufotes viridis. The sequence continues at coordinate 33,195,912 of CM065591.1, forward strand.
ATACAAGATGGAGGATTTCGAATCCTATAGAGAACAAATAGTCTGCCATGTGGCATCCCCTCCCCCACCACATCTGCTGTAACCAATAATGGTTATTTTGTGCTTGTAGTTCTACAAAAATTCCTTCCTGCCCAGACTGTGAAGATCGTAACATGTGTGTTCATATTATAGGTTCCAGTATGTCCCAATTGTATGTTCTACTAGTTTAAAATGTGCCTGCAGTGATTATCCCTATGTTGCCAATTGGAAGTGTCCAATCCTATTAAATTAGGGACTTTTAGTCCTTATTTAGAAGTGGATTACAATCACAGAGAAATGTGAGATTTCTAGCATCATTTTATGATGAAATCTGCTGTACCCATTATCCCCAAATAGTAATAACATCAATTTAATTTTACCGATGAGTAGAATTCCCAATTCAGAGGACTTACTTATGCTGGTTTTGTAGTAAAAAAAATAAAATAAAAAAAAATTGACAGTTTTCTCATGTTGTTACTGGGTGTGGGAGGAAGCATTTAGGTGATTATCCTGTCACATTGTCTGAATGTGCATCAGTGCAGGGCAGAGAGTGTGGAGAAAGTTGTCATTAGACTCCAGGAAAGTTGGGTGGATTTGGGCTTTAAAAATACCTTAGAGATGGAGATGCTGCCTTTGTGGATGGTTTTGAGAATCATCTGGAAAGGTCTAGTATTAGCTAGGCCTGAGCACAGTTCACTACAGTCCTATATTTTGTCCCTCCATGTTGTAGAATTTCAATTGAACAAAGGCCTAAGGTGGGCGTATCTGCCTATCAGTCCTCCCCACAAGATGGGGGGAGGAATACTTCGTACGTACTTGCCCACTTTCTTGCCCGTGGGAGGAGCTACAAGTGTTCAGCCCTTCAAGTGCAGCACCCATAGGGAATCAACAATCCAGAATCAAATGCTGGATCCCTATTATCTATACAATCTTTAGGATTTGTTTCCATTGCCTCATAGCAAACATGTTCCATGATCCCTCATGGCTAAGGGTAGTATCACATGTGTAGGAGTAGATAGTAATGCAGCTCCTACTCCTCTTACCAACTATTCACCGCCTTAAAGGTGCACAAATATAGATCCAACTACTCTGCTGCCTCTGGAAGGGGGAGGGAGTAGTACTGTAGTACTTCTAAAAATAAAAATTCAAATTCACATGACTATCTCCAATTAATAACCACATTTTTGAGTTTCTGGTAGATAATTTCAGGTTCTTGGAAGATGGATCATCATTTTAGACAGGATATGCTGTTCCCACTTAATCTAATGTTGTCAAGAAAGAACCACTCCCTCCAGCAATGTTAGTGCAGGAGACAGAGCTGAAGACACTCTCTGAGGTTTGTAAGATGGCTGAGGGTAAGACTGCTAACATCAATATTAATCCAGGTATGCCTTTGGTATCACTCACTATTATGGTCTAATCTGGCGAAGCAGAGATTTTGTTTGATCCCTGGGTAAGCCCATCAATAATGAATGCAGAGTGTATGAAAGATGTTTGATGCCCTGATGCTGCCTGAGAAGGTAAAGGCTAAACTATTATCTGAAGTCTACGCTAAGTGGAAGTCTCTGTGATACAGGGTGGCTTAGGGCCAGTAGACTTTCAAAAGTTTGTCTTTTTCAGATACAGGCTACAGGAAAGGAAACATCAAATGATATAGGTAGAAGTGATGATTGAGAATGGACTCTGGAGAGTTGGTAAGAAACTCTTCCTACAGAGGGCACTCTACCTAAAGAGGATGGATTTAGAGCATGGGCAAATCAAGAGAGAGAAGGTGTGATTGGGTTCTGTGGTGGATGGTTCCTGGGTTCAACAATGCTGCCACTAGATTAGTTGAAGGTGAATGCTGTAATAATGAGGGGAGAACTATGGGAGTTCCAGGAAGGCATAGGCCAAGGTCATCTTACCATTTCAGAGACTGTGGATTGACTACATTGAGAACAAAGGTGGAACAGTGGGAATATGTCTGTGTCTATATTGATCTCTTTCCAGGATATTCAGAAATTTGACCTGTAGCAAAGGCTACAGATAAAAGGTACTAACTGAGGTAAGAGTACCTACCCCTGGGGGGCTTTTCTCCATCTGGTACACCCCTAACCGGAAGATAGGCCTAAGTCCATATGAAGTTCTCTTTGGGAATGCCCCTAAATTATGTCTCTATTTTCCCCAACAGCTCCAGATGCAGCATAGTAGTTTTCCAAATTATGTTGTCTGTTGCACAGATTGACAAATGTGTATTTCCAAGTTTTAGTTGTTTTCTAGAATCCAGACTGTACAGAAGCTATTCATTCTTTACAATCAGGAGATTGGGGAGGTGATAAAACGTCAGATGTGCGGAAAGTCCTAGAGCTACGGTTTAAAGATCTACATCAAGTCCTGATAACCACCGCGACTGCTGTCGAATTGGAAGGAGAGCCTGATTGGATCTACGTGTCATGTTGCAATCAAACATTTGTAAATTACACCTGTGATGCTGCGAAGGGAATGGCGGAACAACTGAGCTCTTTTCCAGTGATGACTCTACAGGACCGACTGTTCCTTGACAGTAGAAAAAGGAGGGATCTACAAGATCGTTAGAAGTTCCTGCTGAATCAACATTCCGGACAAAACTGCCCCTGATGGAAGGATCACCAAGGATCTAAAGAAACTGATAGACTTTATTAAATTAACTGATGGGAAAAATTCTGAAATGAATCACATCATGATCAGAATAATGTTTTGGGAACTGGTTCAGTGACTACAGTGTTTTTAGCATTTGGCTTTAACAGGGTGCTGTATAGTTTTCTGTTAGGAAATTTTTTTTGGAAATGTTTAATTCATCCATGCCCACACTATGTATATGTGCTGTGCCCCTGTCAAAGACAAAGATTATTCCATCCTGAAGTAAATAAAACCTTGTTGATGGTTGCGGGGTAAATATGACAAGGTGAAGCCAAACCCGAAAGGGAGTTGGGGGGACCTGGTGAAGCAATAAGGAAAGTCCAGCTCTTCGCTGTTTAGGGCGTTGGGAGAGTACCTCACTGTGCCTGTTCATCATTGGTCTATTTCCCGCAAAAAGGAGGGATTTATGAGAGATAAGTTTTATTTATATATATATATATATATATATATATATATTAATTAGTGAGAATCGTAGTACACATTTTTGTCCACAAGATGGCCGCTATCCAGATGCGTGTGTAAGGTCACTTTGAAGGGGAGGGGGAATTAGGTTGCAGTTTTCAAATCTACCTATGAACTCAGAGTTGATGTTGCTGAAACCACTCCTAAAAAGTTAAGGAGCCAATTACCTTTTCTTAAGGAACACCCCTTATGTGATGTCATGTCTACTATTTAAGGGAATATAGTTTTGAATAAAGCTCGCTTGGCTTGGGGGACGAGAAGTGCTTTGAATGGAACCAACTTGTGTCTGGTCTCATTATGAAAGCAGTATGGTGTACACATACTTATAACTTCTATTTATTCGGCACCACACAAAGAAGATGAGAAGCGCATGAATTGCGACAACACCAGCCAGCACCCCTGAGTCTTCAGAACTGTAAGTAAATTATATATAAGAGATTTTTACGATATAAACAACTCGCAGTTTACTGAATAAGAATATACCCGGCGAGCAAAAATGCTGTCCCCCCAGATTTTTGGGGGTTCCTAGACCCATGCATACCTCCATATGCTTCTGATCAGTCACTACAAGGGGGCAAAGCTGTGCCTTGGCCATGTGACCGATGAACGCCGTAGCCTTCTCAAACAGCTGATTGGAGGGAGTCCTGGTTGTCTGACCCACACCATGCTGGCACTCCCCATAGAGATGCCTATTCTTTTCCGCAGGCTCCGGACAAGAATAGGACATGCTCTATCTTTTGTGGAGCCGCGGCCGGTTGTTTCAGGGCCGAAACCCGGAAGTTCGGGGCCACGGCTCCGCAAATGCGGAAGCAGAGAGCACATAGTGTGCTCTCCGCATCACGTCCGGCCCCATTCACAATGAATGGGTCCGCATCTATTCTGCAGAATTGCGGACAAAAATGCGGACGTGTGAATGGGGCCTAAATCCAAGATGATTATGCTGGCTGCTAGTCATTGATGAAGAACTGTTTATAGATGTACCCACCCTTAACTTTCCATAACATTTCTTAAGGACTCCAATAAATCACTATACAAATTCAATATCTTAGTAGGACATGCTAAAGAAATGCCTGGCAGAGCGCAGTTCACATCGTAACCACTAGGTGGCTACAAAGAGACAAATATTGCATATACATCTCCAGATAGAGTACCTCTAAATTATGTATTTTTCAAACTGGTCATATCATGCCACACGTCTAGGGAAGGACACCCTCTACGGAGATTTAATTGGAGTTTTATATTTACTTCAATTTAAAGAACCAACGCTGTTTGACGTTGCTGTGTTAGGAGATGAATTCAACTTTTTTTTTCTTTGATAAATCAGAATTTAGCATTGTGCACCATGTCATTGTAATAATTTACAATGTAGGCGCCCCAAGCTCACAGTCTCCAGAGCCAACAAAATTAATTATTTTTATCACAGTTTCTTGTTCTTCTAATAAGAAAAAAAAAACAATAGCGTGAACTTTCCTCGGAATCATCGTCTTTTCCTGTGATCACAGCAGGGATGGTGATGAGGACTTTGTTAATTTTATCTCCAATTAGCTGATTTTACAGAATCTGCTGCTTTTGTTCTTCTCTATTATGCATAGTGGTGATGTTTCACAGACCAGAGCCCAAGTCATCAAAATAAAAAGTCAAAATGAGTGGAAATATGTAGAAAATATTTAAAGGATATCTCCACTATTGGTTATTCAACCAGAAGAAACCAATGGGTTGTCACTAGAAATGTCCTACATTGTTTCAACCCTTCTCAGGAGCTAGGGTTGTGTCGATACCAAAATTTAGGTTCTGATTAGGTTTCGATACCATAAAAAAGTATTGCGATATGCTATACCATTCGATACCACGAAAAAAAATTAAAAACGCCAAAAAAAGCTGCGTGCATTTCGCATTTTATGGAACGTCCGGCCCATAATAGAACAGTCCGATCCTATTTTTTGGGGGGACAAGGTGACCCCAAAAAAAGGCGAATCGCGCAGTTTTTATTTTTCCTGTTCACCGCATAGGACGTTTTTTTAAATATTTTAATAGTTTGGACTTTTCGGACGTGGCGATATGTAATATGTTTATTTATTTATTGTTTAAATATTTTATATGTAACATTTATACTTATTTAGATTTTTTAACTATTTCCCCCTGAGTGGTAGAACCTAGGATCTTTTGATCCCTTGTCCTAGTCCCTCTGATAGAGCTCTATTAGGGTGAATAGGACCTCACACTCTCCCCTCATAGTACACACAGCAGCAGGGAGCTGACCATGGCAGCCAGGGCTTTAGTAGCGTCCTGGCTGCCATGGTAACCGATCGGAGCCCCAGCATTACACTGCTGGGGCTCCGATCACTGCCACTGCCACCAATGAAGAGGAGGGGAGAGGGGATCCTGTGGCCCCTGCCACCAATGGTTTTAATACTAGGGGGTCCGACATTTATTCCGGCAGCCTCTCGCCGTGCGCTGCTGTGCCTCTGCCGGAACTCCACCGCGCCCCCATTATAGTCAATGGGGCCAGAGTGGTAGTCCGGGGGCACACGTTCACTAGCGGCAGGACGAATCCGACAGGCTGTTCTGTCGTGTTAACAACCTGTCAGATCTGTCCTGCTGCTAGTGTGAAACTAGCCTTAAAATATTTACTTTCATTGGTTGCGCAGTGTACCCGCCCCTCTCTACTCAATCAAAAAAAGGCAAATCCTGGTATCGAGGTCGATATCAGACAAAAGTATCGATTGGGTATCGAAACTTCGATACCCGAAACAACCCTATCAGGAGCCTGAGCAAAGCTGAAGTGGTTCATCATTGAATGAAGGATCTTGATTTTGAGGGCTGCCAGATTTTCCTTGTTAGGCATGTGGTAAGTCAGGGTTGTGCAGCTTTCTATATATAGCCTCTTGGAAAATACTAAATCTCCTTGTGCAAATACAGCCGGTAGGGCATCTTTAGTGCAATACTCCTGAGTATATATGCCAAGTAGCTCTCCTCCAGAAAGAAAAAAACTGTCAAGTGTTATCTATAGGTGGCTCCCATGGAAGTCAATATAAAGCTCTTATACAGGCACCATGTGGCAGCACATCTGTTAAGTGTCAGGAACTTACCAAGCTATGATCGAGGGCACAGCTGTTCTAGAACAGTTACTATGTCTACCAGCCAAGCCCAGGCTGGCCAACCTATCTGTGAGCCTGGATGCAGAGCCAATCATGTTTCCGGCTCGTTCTTGAATCCCAGAGCCAGGGAGGGCTATTACGTCTGACAGTGACTGTTGTATTTGCCTGTGATTTTAATTGCTGGCTCTGTGTTCAGTCAGTTTTGCATTTCTGTTGGACCTTCCTGTATACTGACCTTGGCTTGTTTCTGGATTAACCCCTGTCTACTGATTTGGATTCTACTGACCTTCCTGGCATACACTCTGTGGTTTGCTTCTGGATTAACTCCTTGTCTACTGATTTGGCCCCTACTGTCTCTTCTGAATTTGACTCTGGATTGTACTTGTTTCCTTCTACTCCTTAGCATCTCATAGGCCTGCTACTTATGAGCTCACACTTTTTTTCTGCACCTTTACTATGCAGATGTAACCTGGGTCCCTAGCAGCCAATTCAAACCTGTCTTGTGGCAGGCTCTGGTGAACACCTACAGTAGGTGTAGCCTTGAATCTACTAACCGTAATGATGAAGGAAGATAGGTAGCAGATTGTGAGTTTGCTGATGGTGGTCCCCGATGGTGTCCTCTGCATTCTTTCGGACCTCTGTTTCATAACACTTAGAGCACAAACCCTTTTTAATGTCTTCTCTGAAAGGTGTCTTGCATGTATTACTTTAATGGACATTCATTTGATAAAGAAAACATTATCATTACTGCAGGCACACTAAATGATGAACGTCATGGACATGGTGCTTTACACTGTACTAATATCAAGGCTATGAACGGGGTGCTACACTGATTGCTATCAGCGTAGTGCACCCCATCAGCAATGTGGTACACTATGCTAATTGCTATCAGTGTAGTGCACCACATTGGAAATGATAACATTTGCTACATCTGTAATAGTATATTACACTTGTAGAGGCCACGGCAGGAAAAATGAAATGTCAAGTGGTCAGGTCACTACCCCCAAAAAAATCAGCATGTTCATCTGCTATCATTACTATGATGACAGAAACAGTGGCTGAGTTTATTTAAATGTCTGTAAACCGTCTTGTGATCTATCAAGTATCGGAAGCCAGAAGTCGTCATTGAACGCATTATATCCACACAGTACAAATGTAAGAATTAATTGAAGCTGTAGGTTGAGGAACTATGACATATACTTTATTTAATTGGCTGCAGAGACGCGGGCCAGGCAAAATAATAATTGGTTCCCACTGCTGATGTAGCAAAAAACTCTCTCAAATGTCCACATTTTCGCCTGGAAAAACTGCTGATAACATTGTATTTGGTTCTTCCAGTCAATCAGAGTTAAACAGAAAAATATCGGGAAATAATCTTCACATTTAGTTTTTTTTAAAGGTGTCTAATTAGGAAAAATATGTTCACATCTTATTAGGGAATTCTGAGTTACTGGAGAAGGGAGGTCATCTGTTCAGGGTATCTCTTTCTCTGGAGGTCCTGTCCCATCCTGTATTACACACAGGGTTAGACTGCCCCACCAGAGTACCAGAAGATCCTCTAGTGAGCCCGAGCTCTGAAGCCATAGTGGGCCCCAAAGGTCCAGTAGAAAAAAAAACACTTGGCGCTGCATCTGGAGCTACTCACTTGACACTAAGGTCTATTTCTTTCATTCAAAACCTATTAGTCTTTATTGATGATATGGGGGTCGAGCCTTGAGAATATTTTCTCTGGTGGGCCCAAGGAACCCCAGTACGATCCTAATTACACACACAATTTAATTTTTCATTGGGGGTCACAGCAGGGGGGCACTTTGTGATCCCCTTGTTATGGGGCCCTTCTAGTGAGTAAGCATTGACCAATTCAAAGATATCAAAATAATTTCCAAGATCTCATACCAATCCCACCTCCCCTACTTCTTTAAAAATTCCTTGCCAGGCATAAGTTCTGGTGTGTTACCTATAGTTGAATTTTGCAGTAGCGGGCGCAGGGCAGTAGTGTGCCACATGGCCGAGAACCATGCAGGTGATCTTTATGGATGACAACACCATAAATTACAATTCACCAATCACTCTGCTATCATTTGTGGCCTGGGCTTCAATTGATGGGATGCACATCTGTCCTTCAGCATTTCAATATCAGCCCCTGACAACAACCTAAAAAGTCCATCATGGCAGATGAACTTTTCCATAGATATTTGATTTCACCAGCTGTCAACAGAAAATAATTAAAATCCACCTTTCCTGACATCCAAAATATACGGTACAGAGTACAGAGGCTGCTGCACACTACATTTGGTATCCCCGATCCTCGCCAGGAGGTGTCGGTAAATGTCTGGGAGCGCGTGCTCCTGGTCTTTAACTTCCCAGATGCCGGGGTCACATTTAACCATCTCAGGGTTAAATGCACTAGTCCTGGGTGCCTGTTGTTTAAAACACCAGGCTCCCGACTGCCATGGTGCCCGGTCCCCTCGCGAGCGGGTCCCATTTTTAAATGCCCGACCGCCAATGTAAATTTATGTGGGGTAGTCCCGAAGGGGTTAAAGCAATGTGATGTTTACCAGAGTAAGGCTTCATTCATATGATATGGCCACATGTGATAGATACGCAGAAAGAGCCTAGATAGATAGATGGATAGAAGATAGGTAGATAGAAGATAGATCGATAGGAGATAGATAAATAAATAAATAGATCGACAGATAGATAGATAGATCGATAGGAGATAGATAAATAGATAGATATAAGATAGATAGAAGATAAATAATAGATAGAAAGATAGATATAAAATCATTAGATGATAGATAGATAGATAGATAGATAGATAGATAGATATGAGATAGATAAATAACAGACATGAAATAGATGTACAGATATATATGATAGACAGATAAATACCTACTACTGTGTCATTCCTCCATACCATGTAGATTGTAAGCCCTCACGGGCAGGGCCCTCTCTCCTGTACCAGTTTGTAACTCATCTTCTTTATTCTTAGTGCAATTGTCTGTATTATGTATGTGCACCGCTTATCATATGTACAGTGCTATGGAATGGATGGTGCTTTAATAATAAATAATAATATAATAGATTGAAATTAGTTAGATAGATGGATGGATAGATAGATTGATATGAAATAGATATATAGATAGATGGATGGATAGATAGATTGATATGAAATATATATATAGATATATAGATAGATAGATAGTACAGTATGCAGCTAGCAGTTATTTCAGCATCTGGCTTTTCAAGTATTTTATGACTCCACAGAAAGTTATTTCAAGTCCCTGATTGAGTCCTTGGCGGATTCTGGCAGCGAGTTCTTTAATGGACATTTTGTAGGTTAGGAGGTCATACTTTCCTGGGCAGATCATTAATCAGCATCTGTGCTGCGCACACGGTAGAGAAGTGCAGTAACGTTCAGGGGGAAGTGACTACAGGGGAGAGAAATCTGCTGTATCTCCTTGTGATGTCAGATTTATGATGGTCCATGTTCAAAAGTGACTAGAATTTTTATTTTTTTTGGCTGGGGCTTTAGGAGGGACAGCGAGGAGTGAGACTGCTAAGTGACTGATGGATGGGGTCACAGCATTTAAGTTCTCTGATATTTAAAGGATATAGACACCTTTGTAAAAAAAAAACACGAAATTATTTATTTTGTGGAGAAATCATTTCTCCAATTCCTTCTATTTATCTATCTTTTTTCGTTTTTGTTCTACAGCCTGTTGTGGTTCCTATGCACAGCAGGCTGCTCTCAATGGGTTTACAGAGAATCTATCATCTGACACAGGGGAGCGCGTACTGTCTCCCCCCCCCCCTCAGGTGGGCGCTGCGCATGGCAGCGTCAGATGGGCGCTGCACATGGCAACGTCAGGTAGGCGCTGTGCATGGCAGTGTCAGGTGGGCGCTGTGCATGGCAGCATCAGGTGGGCGCTGTGTATGGCAGCATCAGGTAGGCGCAGTGTATGGCAGCGTAAGGTGGGCGCTGTGTATGGCAGTGTCAGGTGGGCGCAGTGTATGGCAGCATCAGGTGGGTGCTGTGCATGGCAGCGTCAGGTGGGCGCTGTCTATGGCAGTGTCAGGTGGGCGCTGTGTATGGCAGCGTCAGGTGGGCGCAGTGTATGGCAGCGTCAGGTGGGCGCTGTGTATGGCAGCGTCAGGTCGGCGCAGTGTATGGCAGCAGTGGTCTTATATTTAGTGTATGATGTTGGGTAAATGTAAAATTGTCTACATGTATCCGGATCCGTCTACAAATGCTTTTAGTTGTCATGCGTTGTGACGGATCCAGCGGGACGGAAGTGCATGCCGGATCCACACAACGCAAGTGTGAAAGGGGCCTAAACTGAGGGAGGGAGCTCCCTCCCCCATCGGGCTGGTGCGCTGCTGTGGCAGTGTCCCGATGGTTACCATGGCAACCGGATGCCTTAACAGGCATCCGGATTGCCATGGTATAGCTGAGCCTGATCAGGCTTACTGTGAATGACAATACACTGCAGTACACTATACAGTGTACTGCAGTGTATTGTAGAGGCATCAGACCCACTGGATCTTCAAGAACCAAGTGGGTCTGAGTCAAAAAAGTGTGAAAAAAGTGTGAAAAAAGTAGAAAAAAATCTAACTTCTTCCTATATCCGCACATATAATTGGTTAAAAATGTAAAAAATAAAAAACGCTAAACATGTTTGGTATCGCCACGTCCATAAAGACCTGATCTATAACAGGATCACGTACTTTTACCGCACGGTGAACACCATAAGAAAAAAAACTATGATGGAATAGCAATTTTGCCCACCGCACTTCCCACAAAATGGTATAAAAAGTGATCAAAAGAGTCATATGTACCCCAAAATAGTACCAATCAAACCATCATCTTATCCCGCAAAAAGTGAGCCACCTAAGATAATCGCCCAAAAAATAAAAAAGATATGGCTTTCAGAAAATGGATGGAAATTGATTTTTTTTGTTTAAAAAATGCTCTTATTGTGTAAAACCAAAATATATTGTAAAAAAACTGATATATTAGGTATCATCCCATCCGTAACAACCTGCTCTATAAAAATATCACATGAGCTAACCCGTCTGGTGAATGCCGTAAAAAAAAAAAACTAAATAAAAACTGTGCTAAAAAGCCATTTTTTATCACCTTACAACACAAAAAGTATAATACTATTCGCCAGCGAATAGTTCGGGACATTTTATTTGCGAATTCAACTTAGAGCTGGGTTCCTAATGGTTGTATTGCTAGAATATAACGAAGATTGAGAATATTGTGCTACATTCGTTATATTCGTCAGTTCTAGCAATACAACCATTAGGAACTCAGATCTAAGTTGTAATCGCAATGCGGTTAATGCAGGTTATATTAATCGCATTGCGATTACAACTACTAACACTGCAGCTTCAGAATGAATCTAAGATGGATGCCGTCCTTGCTTTTTGATAGGAGGTGGGAGGGTCTGGGAGGGAGGGTATGCTGATTGGCTGGAATGTGTCTGCTGACTGTGAGGTACAGGGTCAAAGTTTGCTCAATGATAAAGTATAGGGGCGAACGCGAACATCGCAAATGTTCACCCGCCGCGGCGGACGCGAAAAAGCTATGTTCGCCGGGAACCGTTCGCCGGCTAATAGTTTGGGACATCTCTAATAATGGGCCCACATCCATTTAGCAATTTTTCAGAAGGGCTGCGGACCCATTTATTTTCAATAGGGCTGAAAAAGATGCGGACAGCACCACCATGTGCTGTTCGCATCTGCACTTCTGTTCCGTGGCCCCTCAAAAAATAGAGCATGTCCTATTCTTGTCCGCAGCCACGGACAAGAATACGCATTTCTATCATGGTGCCGGCCATGTGTGGTCCGCGAAGTGCGTAACGCACACGGCCGGAGTCCGTGTTTGGCGAATCCGCAATTTGCAGACCGCAAAATAGTTACGGACGTGTGAATGGACCCTTATGGTCTGTGGTAGCGGAATCCATAACGGAATTCTTAGATAACCTGAACCTTGTACGCCGAACTTGAAAACACAAGTTCACTCAACACTAGTCGCAACGTTTTAGCGGAAAACATTGCGACCACAGGAGTGAATAAAGCGTTTGAGAGTGCGGACATTTTTTTCTTTACATATATATATATGTCATTTATCAAACTGGTGTAAAGTAGAACTGGCTTAGTTGCCCATAACAACCAATCAGATTCCACCTTTCATTTTTCACAGCTTCATTGGAAAATGAAAGGAGGAATCTGATTGGTTGCTATGGGCGATGAAGCCAGTTTTCCTTTGCACTAGCTTTTATAAATCTCCCCCCCCCCCCGTGTACTTGTATATGTATACATAGCATTGTGTGTCGTCACACTGTACTAATCTGTGTGGGAGAAGTAAGCGCTCACTGTGCGGACTGCACACAATACTGTGTTCAGAAGAGAGCACAGGTAGTGAGAGTGTCAGTAATGAGATCTATATCAGGCTTAGAACACCATGGTTCTGACTGTAGATTGCTGCACTAACGTTATCAGCAGAAATATCTATTGTGTCTACAAATAATGGACTTTCTACAGAAAGTGAGAAATAGATCTGCTGATTACAGGCTGTAGTATACTGTAAGACTCACAATGTTGTGGACTGGAATGAAATCTTACTACCAAGTTACTTGGTAGTTCCAGCAGCCTGTATGAAAGTGGCTGCTAGCTGTGCTAGGATATGGGGCGGGGCAGCAGAGCTTGTGCTGGTGCATGTGAAATCAAAAGGAACGCCCACAGAGCCTGATTAAACATCCGAACAGTGAGTGAATCTCATAGATGTGCATTTCTGAGAGTATGTGAAGCAAAGCTGATACCAGTAAACAAACAAGTGCAATTTTATTATATGCTGCATTACGGTAGGATATGGGTTTATTGATTTTTAGTGCACAAAGGTGTCCATAGCCTTTAAAGATGTTTCATTTCTTTGATTTTCAAAGTCAGTCTTCACCTGCTTTTTTTAAGTCCAAAATAAACTCTGTGCTACTTAATTTTTTTTACATTTTTAAAGAGGTCATAGCTCTGTTTTCTGATACAGGGCTCCTAATTCCCTGCAATGTCATAAAGCTCAAAGATAACATTCTGGCTGTCTGCTGTCACCACTAGTGGGAGCTTAAGAGCTTACTGCATACTGTGTTATCATATTAATGTTTCACAATACTAGATATGGATTACACATCCACATGAAAAGGTGAGTTTTTGAGACCTGTTCACATTGAGCAGTGCTGCATGGTGGCTGTTGTTGCTGTGGTCTGTCAATGGGTGAGGTCTGCTGCTGGGTGCCTGCGCCAGACAGCAGGCGTGTTGGGCTGCTGGGTCTTGCTCTTTGCAGGTGCTGTTTTGTAGGGGTTGCCATTTTAGAGTAGGGACCCACTGATTAGAGTGGTGGGTAGACCTATGCATTTTGATGAAAACATATACTAAACATGAGCAGCTCGGTCATGCTATCTCCATTTAACCATCAGACCACAGCATGCTCTCCTTTGTAGACTGGGTGTTAGTCTCTCCTGTGCGGCTGACTTCCTGTGAACTACAGAATAATATCATCATCTAACAAATCTCTCCTAAAAGCTCTCAAACCCCTCTCCCCTTTCCACCAATCTCTGTCCTTCATGACCGTATGTATGTTCCCTCATGTATAGGGTGCTGCTGAAGATATGATTTCTGCCTTATCGAATAGTATAGTGTGCAGTGATACAAAAGGTTAGTCCATACAATAATCAGCTACAGACTGAGTTATAAAACTGTCCACTGATTGTCTACACCATCTCGGAGTTTAGTCTGGCCCTGCCTGTTGTTGATGGCAAAACATGGATACCGACCATGTGTGTTCCGCATTTTGAGGAACGGAACGTCCAGCCCATAATATTTTTGTGGATGCCATGGAATGGACATACGGATGAGGACAAGCTATGGGGTGCTGTCTGCATCTTTTGCGGCCCCACTGAAGTGAATGTCTCTCCATGTATATTATGTAGTCTCAGACAATACTGCTTCCCTGTCTCTCACCGTAACTGATAATCTTTCCCTGTAACTGATGTAGACACAGATAATACCGCCACCTGTCTCTCCTGGATGGTTAAGTCATGCTGCAATCTGTCATTCATTAAAGGGGATGTCCACAAGAAAAACAAAGTTTGAAAGTTTTGTTGGCAGAATATCAGAACCTGCAGCTCCACTTCTGCATTGGTTTTGGCAAAGAAGAGAGCTTCCCCTGTGATGTGAATGAGGCCTTCTGGCTCCATTCAACATCTAAGTCAACCCTTTCTCTGTCTGTAAATCAGACGTGATGGAGAAGGATGGAGGGTTGTCTTAGTAAATACACTGAACCAAAGAACAAGAACACCAGTGGTCCTGTGCCAACATGGCGAGGAGGGAGAAAGGGTTGCTGAGCTGCCAAGACCCCATGACCCGCATTGATATACTGAGAACTTTGCTTATTACACTGAATTAGTAGTGTTGAATCTTATTTGCAAAATAATTTTAAAGCCCTGGACAACCCCTTTAACGGTGAACTTCCCGTTAGAGACCCGGAGGCTGAAAGAAGAAGATCTAAAAAATGAATTAAACAAAATATGAATCCTTTATTTTTTTTTTAGGACCACGGTGTTCTGCCCTAACTAAGAAAAGTGTTCTCCAAATGTTTTATATGTCTGGCGAGATTACTGGAGAAAGAAACCTTTTGATGCAGGCTCTCAGATTTGGTCTGGTTCACTGAAGGCAGAAGCCGAGCTATCTGCAGCGGGGCTTAGAGGTAGAGAACATTTCATCCTCTAATTCCGCAGTAAATGTAACTGAGGTCATGCAATACGGTGTGAGGTTACAACAGAAAGCAGTGATACGTATTTAAAAAAAACAAGCAATGAAAAATAAAAAGTTAAAGGTTATTGGGAAGAAGCTGGAAGTGGGTGCAAGGATCGCCAGAGGACATGGGACCTGCAATGTTCTCAATCACATGACATGTTTGAAGTGTCATAAGCAAGGCTCTGGGAGTATGAATGAAATGTCATACAGAGAAGAAGAGCACATACAGAATTTCAAAAACATAAAAGACATACGGTATGACAAGTCTCACGGATTGGAAATGTATGTCCTCGAGCAAGCCTACATCATAGAGTGCTGCAGTCAGAGTTGCAACCCAAAGCACAATGCAAGTGACTAATTAGATTTTTATAGGGTTAGTGAATAATTTAGCAATCACTTGCACAAGATCTTTTTTTTTAGATGGTCCTTTTTGTTTTTAGATATTTGCACTTAAATATTTGCTTTATAGGAACACATTATAACAGTAAAAGAAAAACCCTGAAGCCCCCCCCAATTTAAAAAATAAACTTGCCACTAACAGAGATAAGCAAATCAATTCTATGGGATGGGGTTCAACCACAATTTTGTAAAAACTCAAGGTGTATCCAAATTTTGGGTGATTTGATTCAGACAAATTTTGTAGGGGAGGAGAGAGAGAAAATTAATTTAAAAAATAATTAAAAAGTTTTTAAAACAGTGAGAGACAGAAGAGAAAAAATATGAGTCCTTGGGGACCACTAGATTAACAAAAAATCCTCCAGTCGGCCCAGGCTCTGATATCATAGAGGGTCCAGAGAAAAAAAAAGTAGAGTTGCCTTTGGAGACAATAAATTGCCACTAGGGTATATTCATTTGACTGAAAACCCATTGGACTTTATTGATGATATGGGGGTTCTGCCCCCAAAATAATTTTCTCTGGTGGGCCCAAGGAACCCCAGTCCGATGCTGGGGGACCTCAGAGTGTCATAAATAAATTTTCAGGCCAATTCGAGCAGTTTTGATTCAGGTGGAATCAATTCGGACTCAAATCGAATCGGTCAACTGATTCTGCTGAATTGAACCTGAATCAAATTTTGAGCGATTCTGTTATCTCCAGCCACTTCATGGATCCATAGTGGAGGTACAACAACATAAGGAAAACATTGCCAGCAGTGACCATAGTTATGTCCAACTATAGCCAGGTGAGGACCTTATTTCATCATGCCAGGTACTAAACCCTGAAGCAACAAGAAATAATCAGGTCAATGGCTGGAGAATTTATAAGGTAAGTGCAAAGGAAAACCACCATCATTGTTGGGACGTTCAGCCAATTATCCTGCTGAGCCCCACCGGCAGCTTCATAGGCCCGATACAATTAAATGGTCATGGCCCTTTAGCTAGACACCTGGAAAAGAGGTGGGGATTTTATGTTGAGGAATATGTAAGGTGGGTCAACATGATCTTTATTTTTTTAACATATGCAGAATATAGTATGTTATGGGTGTAGATGAAAGGAAAGTGTAGGCCCATTTTAGACTTATTTACCACCACTGCCCATGGTTGGACAACAGAACCTGCAGACCTCCTGAGCGTTACCGATTCTCTGTGGACATTAAAAAAACTATTCGTCTTTAGAATAAAGCAATTTTAAAAGCGGAAATTGTGCTGAAGAGGTTAAGACTGCTCGATCAGCATCAGGAGATTTGCTCATCTCAAAGCTTTTATGGCTCCTGCAGATGATAAATGTGCAGGATCTTTCTTACAGGGAGCCAGCACTTAGACGTGAGCGCCGCACCAGCAGACCTTTCCACTGTACGCAGCAATTACATGTGACCTTTCACAGATCAACATAACCTTTCCATTTGTTTTTGAAAATTGACCCACATTTAGACTTTTTTTTTATACCGAATGGAGAAATGATTAAAGATGAATGGGAACTCTGCTCTTCCATTGGTCGGTTTTCAAAGGAATAGAAGCGAGAGAAGCTAAGTTAAAGGACGACGTTGAGAGAGCCTGCATTCTATTTCTGTACAGAAAGTATTTTTTATAGATCTAAACATATAAAGTCACTGTCTCCACTAAGGAGCTTCTGAAGAAGACACGTCCAAGCCAAGGTAGGCACTGTTTCCCTTCTCTGTGGGTGCTTTGAATTTAGGTCATCACAATGTAAGAAAATTAAGAACTAGTCCAGAGGGCCCAGAAAGGACAAGAGAAGGGGGCGAAACTAGCGCTGAGCCTGTTAACTATGGGTTCACCCCAGGAAATTCTCCTGAGGTCCACCATCTATACATAGCACCTGCAGGCTCACGTGGTTATAAAGTCTGACTGCTCCAACTATAAAAAATCCTTCTACTGTATTAATTTGTAAATTACCTTTCTTCCACACGTAAAGAATACCTTCTGGTCCTTTGTAAATTCCTAGGAAGAAATAAGTCCTGTACAAGTTCATTGTACTGACCACACACATTTAGGGCATCTTTTTTTCAGCCTTCCACCCCATTTAAAAATCTGCTTACCCAACTTTGAACCCTTTCCAGATCTCTGGAAAACTGAATCCCATATTCAAGATGTGGCCCTTATAGATGGACAGTGTTACGTTGGGATCACTGGCAGTTATCTCTTTTTATACATCCTAAAATATTATCAGCTTTCGCAGTTTCTGCCTGACATTGAGTACTTCTGCTTAGCTTACTATGTCCAGGTCCTTCTTCTGTTCTGTTTTCCCTAATTTATTTGCATCTTAAAACATCGTTATCATTGCGTATATTGGTCATATCAACAATAAATTGTAATAGGTTATATGTCATTGTTTTGCAAGTGGAGTTGTCTTTTGCTGGACCTTTGGGGTCCATTATCATGCTAGACCCTCGGCTCATGGGAGGATGCACTGGTGAACCAGTTTGACCCTGAGTTGTATAGTGGCATGAGCTTGCCCAAGGACGGACCCCCTTAATTAGAAATCTTCTAAAGAGCTCTCTTTACCAATCCCTTGGATATTTCCATAGTAGTCCAGTTTATATACCCGAGGTGATAACGTTTAGATTTTCCTCTTCTCTTTATAGACTCCAGTTACATAGAATCAGATATAAGATAGGCTTGAACAGTTTTAGTCTTATTATTTCTGAATGTCAAAAGACCATATTTTTTATCCGACTGCCTAAAGAATTAGGCCAAGGTAAAACAAATTGTAAAATAAGTTGTGAGAGATGTGGAGTTATGACTTAATTCCTGCCGTTTGCTCCAGGAGTGGGCAGAGGAAATCAAACTCCACAGGGGGGGCCCTGCTTCAAAGTGCGGCCAGGTGTTTCCAGTTTACACCCCACTCAACCACCATGGAGGCTAACTCATCCTGCAGAACCCCCCCCCTCCCCATAGGGCGTCTCAGCTAATTACCCAGATCCCTCAAATACATCAGACATCATGGATCAGGGAGTTCATAAGGGATTATGATTTGCCCATCCATCACAGCAATAAACCGGTTACATATCTGCGACCCTGGTCGTCTTTTGGGGTCGGGTGCCAGGAACGGAACATACAGAGATCTCCCAGTAGGAACCTAATAACAGCGCCATCATCTGTATTTGCACCTCCGACCATTGTATATAATCTGTGCATCTCGATCACGAATCCCCATGTCCGTATTTCGGCATAGTTATAAGCTAACTGGGATATATACCTGGGATTGGTTTCTGACCCGATATAATCCCACTAGTGGACCGGGGTTATATCTAATGAGGAACTCGTGGCAATCTACCCTGCTGGCAGGGCTCTGTTTCACTGGGCCAGTGAAAAGGCTCTCAGCTTGTCAGGGTTGTGAGCGAGTGTAGAGTTACACTGGAGGTAGCCTGGACCACCCTCTCTCACTCCTTGTGCCTCCCTGTGCCTGGGTGGACAGGAGCTCTCTGTGTAAACTGTGCCAAGCTGACCTTACGTACTCCTAAGGAGAGCGGCGTAATGTCACGTCTTGGAAACCAGTGACGAAACCGTACCATGTGAGCTCGATGTAGTTGACGTCAGGCGAGGTTGCGAAGTGCGGTATTCGTCACATGAGTTATGTTTGAAGAGTTGCAAAATGTGTGCAGAGGAACCTGGTGACAACAACAAATGCAAGCATGCTGATCCTTTGTTCTTGCCAGAGGTAAGCCATTGTCGGAGATGTCTGGCGGCTTATTCTCCTCTTCCCATTGAGAACACGTGCACTCTCAGACGAACTGAGCATGCATGTGTGAGGGGATTGGGTAGAATCACTGTATTTATGGCCAGCTTTAAGCTGAATGGTGTCCTGCACAGTACCTTCTACTGATGCCCCTCTACCTTTATGGTGTATCATATAGGGTCTAAATAATACAATAACACTTCCCAACAGGGGCGTACACAGACCTAATATGGCCCCATAACAAAACTTAGTATGGGCCCCCCTGCCCACCCAGTTTCCCAATAGGCATCCACCAGTTACTCCCAGGCAATTCAAAGTCCAACGTCCTAGATTTCTGACAAATTTATTTATTTTGTTAAAATGAAGAAATTTTAATAAAAAAAAATTTGAATTTAAAAATTTACCCCTCACCTCACCCACTTTATCTGACTTCTATATCAGAAAAAGTGGAAAAGGTGCTTCATAAATATGGCGCTCATTCTGACAACCATATTTTTCAGTGTAAATTTACACCAGACAACTATGCATTGATAAATCTCTTACTTCCCTTCTATTATAAAGCTCGCTGCCTACAGCCACCACTAGGGGGAGCTCAGTGCACAGAAATGTACACAGTTACAATTTACTGGAAGCTGAAATATTCTCTTTGCATTGTGCTCCCCCTAGTGGCCGCTGCATAAACATTTTTGATTTTCTGTTGTGAAGAAAAGGAAGGAGGTTAGCGCCGGGCACCCCCTTCCTCTGGGCCCAATAACAGTTGCATGCTCTACCTCCATTGAAGGTACACCACCATTCCCCAAGCAATAAAATAGGAAATGTAGCTTCATCCAGTTGCCTTTTCGTAGGCTTTGGCCATCAAGTGTAGACTTCAGGTGTCCACACCATGCCCTCAGGGCCAATGTTGCCCCATTTCAGTAATGACTAGGCAAGTACGCAGGTTGTACACCCTGAAAACCGGTCCTAGTTGCAACTGTGATTACTCCCATCATGTGACTTGTGATTGTTGTAGTGGGGTCCAGTTGGTCACTACCTGGCTGCACTCGGTCTTGCACAGTGAAATTGCGCTATAACCCAGGCTTTACTTTTAATTAGTGTTGAGCGCGAATATTCGAATTGCGAATTTTAATCACGAATATCGCAACTTTGAGAATTTGCTATTATTTCAAATATAGTGATATATATTCGTAAAAGCGAATATTCGTCTATTTTTTTTTCATCTCAACCCATTATCTGCCCGCTTCTTGCTTGTGGGCAAATGTGAGAAGGCTGCGATATCTAGTCAATTAGAATATTCTTCATTATTTAATTTATATTAGCTTATGCAAAAAATTGGCAATGTAATATGCACGTTAAGCGAGTAAGGGCGGATTATAGGCAACTTTGCTATTGGGTTGGCTTGATAGAATTTGCGAATATGTAGAATAAAGTGTGATATACAGTTGCAAGAAAAAGTATGTGAACCCTTTGGAATGATATGGATTTCTGCACAAATTGGTCATAAAATGTGATCTGATCTTCATCTAAGTCCCAACAATAGACAATCACAGTCTGCTTAAACTAATAACACACAAAGAATAAAATGTTACCATATTTTTATCGTACACACCATGGAAACATTCACAGTGTAGGTGGAAAAAGTATGTGAACCCCTAGACTAATGACATCTCCAAGAGCTAATTGGAGTGAGGTGTCAGCCAACTGGAGTCGAATCAATGAGATGAGATTGGAGGTGTTGGTTACAACTGCCCTGCTCCATAAAAAACACACACCAGTTCTGGGTTTGCTTTTTCCAAGAAGCATTGCCTGATGTGAATGATGCCTCGCACAAAAGAGCTCTCAGAAGACCTACGATTAAGAATTGTTGACTTGCATAAAGCTAGAAAGGGTTATAAAAGTATCTCCAAAAGCCTTGCTGTTTATCAGTCCACGGTAAGACAAATTGTCTATAAATGGAGAAAGTTCAGCACTGCTGCTACTCTCCCTAGGAGTGGCCGTCCTGTAAAGATGACTCATGGAGCACAGCGCAGACTGCTCAATGAGGTGAAGAAGAGTCTAGAGTGTCAGCTAAAGACTTACAAAAGTCTCTGGCATATGCTTACATCGCTGTTAGGAACTCTACAATATGTAAAACACTAAACAAGAATTGATATCATGGGATGATACCACAAAGGGAGCCACTGCTGTCCAAAAAAAACCATTGCTGCACGTTTACAGTTTGCACAAGAGCACCTGGATGTTCCACAGCAGTACTGGCAAAATATTCTGTGGACAGATGATACCAAAGTTGAGTTGTTTGAAAGAAACACACAACACTATGTTTGGAGAAAAAGAGGCACAGCACACCAACATCAAAACCTCATCCCAACTGTGAACTATGGTGGTGGGGGCATCATGGTTTGGGGCTGCTTTGCTGTGTCAGGGCCTGGACAGATTGCTATCATCGAAGAAAAAGGAATTCCCAAGTTTATCAAGACATTTTGCAGGAGAAGTTAAGGACATCTGTCCACCAGCTGAAGCTCAACAGAAGATGGGTGTTGCAACAGGACAACGACCCAAAGCATAGAAGTAAATCCACAACAGAATGGCTTAAACAGAAGAAAATACGCCTTCTGGAGTGGCCCAGTCAGAGTCCTGACCTCAACCCGATTGAGATGCTGTGTCATGACCTCAAGAAAGCGATTCACACCAGACATCCCAAGAATATTGCTGAACTGAAACAGTTCTGTAAAGAAGAATGGTCAAGAATTACTCCTGACCGTTGTGCATGTATGATCTGCAACTACAAGAAACGTTTGGTTGAAGTTATTGCTGCCAAAGGAGGTTCAACCAGTTATTCACATACTTTTTCCACCTGCACTGTGAATGTTTACATGGTGTGTTCAATAAAAACATGGTAACATTTAATTCTTTGTGTTATTAGTTTAAGCAGACTGTGATTGTCTATTGGTGTGACTTAGATGAAGATCAGATCACATTTTATGACCAATTTGTGCAGAAATCCATATCATTCCAAAGGGTTCACATACTTTTTCTTGCAACTGTATATTCGTAAAAATTATGTTATACTGCAGTACTGTGCAGGGAGAGAGGTGCCTCTACATCATGTGACATCGGGGGCAGCAGTGCTCTGCTGAGAGTTATACTGCTGTACTGTGCAGGGAGAGAGGTGCCTCTACATCATGTGACATCGGGGGCAGCAGTGCTCTGCTGAGAGTTATACTGCTGTACTGTGCAGGGAGAGAGGCGCCTCTACATCATGTGACATCGGGGGGAGCAGTAGGAAAGTTGCCTATAAACTGCCCTTACTCGATTAACGCGCATATTACATTGCCGATTTTGCGCATAAGCTAAAATAAATTAAATAATGAAGAATATTCTAATTCAGTCAGGATAAACTCAGGAAATTTCTAGCAGCTTGAAAAATTTAGTCAAAGTGACCCAAGCCTGTATTTCGCGTTACGAATTCGCATTATGCGATTTTTACATTGCCGGTTTTTCGCAATCAAGAGAATAATCTCGAATATGAATATTTGAGAATATATGATAAGTATTCTAGCGAATATTCTCGAAATATCGCAAATTCAAATACTGCACCTGTTGCTCATCACTACTATTAATTATGCTTTTCCTAGATAATTTACGTTCATATTAAAGCCACGCAGCTGCTTAAATAAACTGAGCCCACTGCTCGATACCAATAAAACGGAACATTTGCACGGATCCTTGGACACACCTTTCATGTACATTATACTGTGTGTATAGAGGGCTGTGTTCGTATTCCTCTTTCCTCCCGAAGCAATTTGCCACAGTCTAATTCCGTGGAGAGAGTGGTCCCCGAAGTTGAGTTGGACGGGTGAGTGGGTTTACATTGAAGCCCATAAAAGAAACAAAAGGCCTTTGCATGCAAAAGGAATGAAAGAAAGAAAAACATGCATAAATAATAATAATGATGATGATTATAATTGCACAGCAATGAGATCATAATTATAGCGGAATAGCGATGCAACAGAAGCAATGAAAATATATGTTACTAATCGGAAAAAAAACATAAATTCATGCACAAAATAAAAGCAATAAATTATAGGCAAAATGCAATGGTACACAGGGCAGACCTTAAAGAAAGCGGGATGAGCAAAAACAAAGACTTTTTAAAAAACTTTCCACATGATGGAAGGATGACTGAATGCTAAGAGGGGCATAAGGGTGCAAGTCATGCACAAGGAAGCTATATATTGCCACATGGAGTCCCTAGGTCCATATTATAGGCCCACAGGTAATCAATCCAATTTTGTATGGTGCCTTTGTTGGGCAGTGTACCTTTCCCTAGAAGAACTGCTTTGGGGGAGAAGACTTCATACTTTGACATGCATTGGAGCAAGTCAAAAAATATATTTTTTTGCAGATTTCATATTAATTCCTGCTAGAAGTTTATGACTGAAGGTCCAGATTGGTGTTACCAGTTGGGTGTGTGTCCATGCAGTTTTACATTGTCTAATCAGTGCTGCCACTGTGGAGGGACACTCCCTAACTGGTTTCATCCATCAGGACCTTTATTGTAAACTGCTAACTACTCATACCTTCTAACAGGAATAATAAAGGAATGGCACAACATAGTGACATAAGAATAGATGCTCCTGAATTGTTATTACATGGAGCATGCAAGTAGCTACCAAAACAGACGAGGAGAGGGGACAGCTCCTCTTTAAGTTGACCTTGCCTTAGAGGGCTGTTTTCCTTATAGCATCTATACTATATGGAGTATATTGGATTTTATAAGATCAATGGTAAAAATAATCTAGAATAGGAAAGGCATAATAGTAATAAAAGTAATAATATCATTGTGTCCTGGAATGTTCCTCACTCCATAGATGTAGACTAGATCATAGTATCCACTTAATGTCCACAAGACCATAGAGACTCTCATTCTCACCTGTTCTATATCACTGTTTTTTCTGGATTTATAGATAAATTCTCCAATGGCCACAAAGACTGAGAGAACGAGCCCTGCAGCGAGCACTATGAAGATGCCACCAATGTTCTCCACTCCTAAGGCGCTGGCTTCTTTGCTGTCTTCTTCTGGGCAGCCGTTCCCTCGCCACCATTTCTCCTTCATCATGTGTAATTTCCCTTCCTCTTGTAGCTGGAGAATAGCAATGGTGATTTTGTCCCTGTATGGAGAACCTGGAAGGATATTAGGAAGGTAGAAATCATCGTGGAGTAGTCCTAGTCTTATGGGTATGATGGTGAAAACTGATGGACACATAACCATTGCTCCCTCTTATCTGAGCAACCAGATGATGACTGTTCCGACCGTCAAAGGGGTTGTCCATAATTAAACATGGCAGCTTTCTTGCAAAAATAGCACCACACCTGCCCACAGGTTGTATGAGGTATTATAGCTCAGCCCCATCCACTTGGGTCCAGCTGATCTCCAATACCAGACACAACTTATGGACAGGTGTGATATGGTTTTTGTAAGAAAGAAGCCATGTTTTTCTACTACAGGACAACTCCTTTCATGGTATTTCTTCCAGAATGCCCAGAGGAGCAATCCAGGAGCCCCATGCAAAAGTCATCATGGCCCTTTTCCCCTTAGCTCTTCATTTTGGCCCACCACACATATCATACTACACTTCCCACCAATTAAGAAGGAGGTAAGTGGACTGATTTTCAACTCATAGCAGCCACTACGGGGAACGAAACTTATTCTTATAAGAATTTGGGTTTCCACGGGACCTGGATAGCTCCTGAATCTGTGGGACCCTTTCAATGACTCTTGAAACCCAGAGGACTAATATCTACTTAAAAAAGTTCTCTAGATGTTCAATATTGATGACCCTTAGGATAAGTCATCAATATCAGATTGGTGGGTATCTGACATCCAGTGACCCCCACGATCAGCATCCGCCTGAACTGGAAACAAAGCAGTGAACGGAGACAGATGCAGATGGCTCCATCCACTGTGTAGTGGCCATACTGGTGTCCTTCAGCTCAGTCAGCATCCATTTGCATTAATGTAACCAGCCCCTACACAGTGAACGGATCCTTCTTATTCCAGCTCCATCCGCTCTTCTGTTTCCAGTGGCCGCTGAATACAGCTGATTGGTTGAGGTGCCACGTGTTGGACCCTCACCAATTTGAAATAGATGACCTATCCTGAGGATAGGTCATCAATATCTAGAAAGCAGAGAACCTCTAAGTGGATTGTCTGACCGTCTCTAAGTGGATTGTCTGTATGGGGGTGTCCCAACTCAGTCGTTACATTGTCTATGCCAGTACCCCACTCAAGTTCTACGGACATGGTCACACGGTGGACTTTCCATACAGATTTTGGTGCATAGTATGAACTGAAATCCACAGAAAAACTGCTTGTATTTTGCCTCACATTATTAATCCATTGGAATGCAAGATGCTATTCATACAGCATGTCCTTTCTAGGCCTGGACACCACAGCATTCAAAATTCAAATCCATGACAGAAATCCACCATGGCAAATACTCTTCAGATTCTGCCGTCGTGGTATCTTTCCCCACGTGAACATACCCTAAAAGGGCCCACTTCGCAAAGTGTCAAAACCCCCACCACCACCACCTTCCTTCATGCCATGGTATTGTAGCCTACACTCTACGGAGCTGGAGGAAATAACGATATGCCCTAATTAATTTATTCCCTTTCTTCAGAATTTCTATCAGCCACGTCCCGCTGCCCTTTATTTTCTCTCTGTTTGTCCGAGTGTAGAAATCTATTTGTCACGGAGCGCCTGTCACCGGTATTAGCATTTTCTAACAACACTTCCCAGAAACGGTTTATTACGTTAAAAAACAGATCATAATTTATACATTTGCAAAAAAAGTATTCAGTCATTGTCATCCCCGCGGCAAAAACTGAGTTTTATGGCTGCAGAAAACAATAATTTCCTGGCCATTGGTCGTCAGAAGATACGAACATCACAAAAGCCATCATCCTGAAGTGAACTTTATATTTATTGCATGCCGTTAAGCGACCGACTAGGCCGCAAATATTAGAGCTGTGCCCGTATAACCTTATCTAACGCGATGGGTAATGCATATGAGCTGACCTTGGCTTATTTGCATCCACATACATAAAGCAGCGCTGAATTTGTCGCTTCAAGAGCCTCTAAACGGCCTTGATATTCAGCCTCCACCATTCCTGTCCTTAGGCTGTGAATTGTATTGTTCCCATTTACTGGGCTTGAGTGGCGCTGTAATACCGCACACAGTCTGTGGATAAGAGTGGCGCTGTTTCTGGAAGAAAGCAGCTGTCATTTTCTAATAAAGCAACCAATCAGAGCTCAGTTTTCATTTCGTAACCTCTTAAAGACAAAGCCCATTTTTGTTTTTGCATGTTTGTATTTTTCCTCCCCACATTCCTAGAACTATAACTTTTCCACTTTCCATTCACATAGCCATATGAGGGCTTATTTTTTGCAGGACAAGTTGTATTTTTAATTGCTCCATTTAATTTACTATGTCTTGCAAAATCTTTGTAGGGTGAAATTGAAAAAAATGCGCAATCCCTCCAAAGTTTTTGGGGTTTTGATATTACGGCGTTCACTGTGCACTTTTTTTGGGATAAGTACAACTTTCTGATTTCATTGTTATTTAATTTCAGGGGGACAAAATGACAAAAAAATGGCGAATCAGGTGTTTTTCATTTTTTTCCGTCACGGCATTCACTCCGCAGGAAAAATATTTTAGTATTTTAATAGTTCCGACATTTGGAGGTGGCATCAATACTTAGGTTTATTTTTAATTGTTTATTTATTTTTAAATATAAAATTGGGAAAGGGGGGTAATTTGGACTTTTAATGTTTTTATGTTGATCTTTTCATCCCATTCACCATAACAGAGATGGTGAATGGGATCTTGCCCTCTGTCTGCTGAGCTGTGCCTCATGCATAGCTCAGCAGGCTAATTACTATGACAGCCCTGGGAACCTTCAGCAGGCCCCAGGCTGTCATGGTAACCAATTGGAGCCCCATGATTTCACTAGACAGTTCTCAGAATGAGACTCACTGGGGGAGATTTATCAATACAGCTGTAAAGGAAAATTGGTTAGTTGCCCATAGCAACCAATCAGATTTCAGCTTTGTGGTTGCTATGGGCAACTAGGCTAGTTTTCCTTTACACTGGTTTTGATAAATCTCCCCCAAAATATACATTCATTGTCCTCAGCAGTCACACACCCCTTGAAGACATATTGTCGCTGGATTCAGTGGTCAACAGGTGACCAGAAGCAGTGGGGGTGGCACCCTCGGTGCTGGAGCGGAGCACCAGCAACTTGGAAAGTGGTTTTGTTTTTTAGGCAGAGTAGATTCTGGGTAATATCTACAATTGTGGTGGAGGTTGGACAACTCTTTTATCATTTATTCAAGGGGCTAGGTGATAAATATACACTTGCTGAGGGTGAATAGAGGGGAGGTTGAGCATGCACAATGCCTCTCCATTTAAACCCTATGGGAAGGATGGGGACAACCGAGTACAGCGCTCAGTCCCATAGACACTTGGGTAAATGCATTAGGACTGGAGTTTCTTGCACCTGTCTTAATACAAAGTATTAAGGGGTAATAATTCTGGAGCATCGGCAGGAGGTCCGCGCACCAGAAAAAGAAATCTGCGTCAGCAAGAGAGTTGGTGTAGATTTCTGGTGTAAGGTGCTCTAGTTTTCTGGCACACATGTTAAACACCCACTCCCATCCACGTTTTGGAAAAGTGGCAAGAATGGCAGAGGAAGCCAAAAAAGTCACAAATGTTGGTAAAAAAAATGGCACTTGAGGTGGGCGAACGGAGCCTCTAGGAGCAGGAGCAACACTGGGCCCCCCCCCCCCCCCGCTCCTAGAAGCTAATTAAAATATAAGTTAAAATTCTGCAGCAATGGGGGCATCCAGAAGCATAAGATTAGGAGAGTTAGGGTCTGCTGACATTAGCACACCACTAATGTCAGCCAGTTTAATAGGGTTAAATCTGGTGACAGAAAGCCTTTAAGCTGGAATGCTAAACTATGGAAGGGCCACCAATAATCCACTTTGCTTTCGTATGAGTATTTAGGTACAGGATTAGTGCGCCAAACTGAATCTTTTTCCCAGGTGAATAGGCTTATGAAAATAGAACCTTGGGGTCTCTACACAGATAATTTTGATTCTGCCCCCTAGTGGCCATTAAGTGTAACTTACCAATAGGTGTGCCAACTCCATAACCTTTCGAGTCAATGAGCCCTCCAATTTGGGTAAGGTTGCAGTTCCGTTGTGTGACAAACTCAATACTGGTGGACTCCATGAGCAGTGCGTAATCGGTGGTGAGAACCCGTTGAATGCCCTCGTCATTGTTCTTTACAAGTGCCGTCTGCTGCCGGCTGCTCATAAATGCCCACATCTTCTCGTAAGTGGAAATTTTGGATTTCTGGAGGAAGGAAAAATTGTTGTTAGCAATGTATTCTGAAAGAGGTTATGGTTATGACTTATCTTAGGAGAAACAAAAGAAATCTTTGTAAACCTGGGCAGACCTAGGGGCCTGTTACACAGGTCAAGGCCGGGCCAATCAAGTTGATCAGCACTCATTTAAAGGGCTTTTCACATAACCTGATGCAAATTAATGGGGGCGAATGATCGTTATTACAATCATTCATCCCCTATTCAGTTTGCATATTGTCAGCAAAGCATCTCCTTTTCACACAGTGCAATGTGGTTAGGCAAATTGATGCCTTAAATGTTTTGCCGTAAACTAAATATACTCACATCTTTTCTTTTTTGGAAAGAGACCTAAATTGTATACCTTTTCTCCTGGAGAAGCACTGCATGGCCTAAAACAGTGCTCGCGCCGACTAGGGAAATATAGTACCCCCAGCTCCCCATCGTTAGGTCCTATACTCTTTGCGATTTCCTATTTCATGTTTATAGTGGTTGGAGCTGAATTTGTTTTTATACAGCCTGAGCTCAATATCCACTGCATAGTCCTAGAGTTAGATGATAAAATTCTGCCTGTCTGCATCCACCTCTAGGAGGAGCTCACGAGCTTATTGCATACAATCTTTTTTATTGAGTTCCATGTATGAACAGTCTGCAGTAAACTCTTAAGCGCCCCCTAGTGACAGCTGCAGGCAGTCGGAATGTCAATCTTTTCAATCCACTCTATATCTATGCGGAGGACCTAGAGCGTAAAGAAGAACTCCAACCACTATAAAGACATATTACGGAATGAATCAGAACAGAATACAATGGCGCTAATGTCTATGGCTGCCTATAGATTTACCAGCCATGAAAGGGGTTGTTTCATGAAGACACCCCTCTTCTATTAGGTCATATGGTCACCATGTAGCACAACATTTTCCCCACAGTGACGACTGCAGGGGAGTTGTCTGGCTGGCTGCCCTGTTAACAGATGAAAAACATTTCTATTCAGAGAAAATCATCAGTTGCTTCGCTGGCTGATAATATCTCATTCACGTCTTCAGTGTTTTCCGTACTGTGAGGAAAGTCTGTTACTGGGGCTGATAATAAATAGCCTGAGAACAGACATTCCTATTTCCTCCCTACTGATTTAATACAATGTGTGGCCCGTCAGCCCCTCTGTTTCACTATACCATAAAATATCAGTATTAAACCCTTCATCAGGACCGCTCCACACAAAATCACCAATAAAAACACTCTGTAGAGTCCTTGAGCTTAGGGAGCTGCAGGAGAGGTCTACTATGAAGTAGACGTTTTTCCCTGAAAGATCAATCAAAACTCCAAAAGATAAGAGAGAATAACGATAGCAGCAGAAGAGTAGTGCTTGTTGGTCTTCAGGAAGATAGTGAGCTGGTCACAATGGATTAATGAAGTCCAGGCAGTGTCAAACAACGATTGCAGCGGAAGAAGAGTGAACTGATCTTGTGGGAGGCAGTGACTTTGCCGATTACATTTACCAGCTTCAGGAAGCACATAAGTGCATGACATAAAATATGTCAGATCATAGAAATGATAACAGCTGCAGAAGTGGGTTATGTGCGGTCAGTGGCATAACTAGAAATGAGTGGCCCCACAAAAAATATTTGAATGAAACCCCCCACCCCTGCCCCGAAGCTTCTTCGCAATGCCCTGCTCCCATGAAACCCTTACTCTTGTGGCTGGTCAAGATAGCTCTTTCAGACAAGGCTCAGCAGCCGCCCCATCCGTTTCCTATAGTGTCTCTGTGTATAATGTGATTTTAAAATACTGTTGCAGGGGGTCCTGACAATAAAATCTTTTAGTCCTATTCCTGGGTGGGCCCCTTCTCAGTTCGGGCCCCAAAGCAACTGCTACATCTGCTTCTCCTATAGCTACCCCCTGTGTGCTGTCCAAAGAGCCAGCAAAGTGAAGTGTTCAAAACTTTATTTTATGGCACAGAAACCTAAAACAGCACATACAAATTAGCAAAACTGCAGTCACATTACTGGACTGTATATGACAGTGGCAGCATTAGATCATGGGAATAATAAGACAGCAGCAGAAGAGTGTTCTGATCTTGTAGCAGGCAGTAACCTATCCATTCCTCTGAATACAGTTATGTTAGTGAGAGCATAGCTACATTTAAAAAGTGCAGTGTCATGAACTCAGTAGCCAACCGGCTTATGGGAATGATGATGGCAGCAGAAGAGTAGTATGTTGATCTTGAGGAAGGAAGTGACATGGACACATAATTTATAAGAACCTGACAGGTTGTAACAGGGCCAGCAATAGGACACTGTAATGACAACCACAGAAAAATATAAATATATGCTGACAATGTATGACAGGTGCAGTATTAAATCATGGGAATGATAAAACAGCAGCAGAAGAGTGTTCTGATTGTATGACAAGTATTGATCTTCCCACTCATATTAGTACATTTATGTTATTAAGAGTAGAACTAAATGTAAGCAGAGTCAAGAAATGAGTACCCAACCAGCTAATGGGAATGATGATGACAGCAGAAGAGGAGTATGCTGATCGTGAGGGAGGCAGTGACCAGGACACATTATAAGAACCTGGCAACTTGTAACAGGGGCAGCAACAGATCACTGTAATGACAACCACAGCAAAAGATAAATATATGCTGAAGGTGTATGACAGGTGCAATATTAGACCATGGGATTGACAAAATAACAGCAGCAGAAGAGTGTTCTGATCTTATGGTAATTAGTGACCTGTCCACTGACATTATTACAGTTATGTTATTGAGAGCAGAACTACATGTAAAAGTGGCAGTGTCATGAAATGAGTAGCCAACCAGCTAATGGGATGACGGTGGCAGCAGGTGAGGAGTATGCTGATCGTGAGGGAGGCAGTGACCCAGACACATTCTAAGTTGCCAGGCAGGTTGCAACAGGGGCAGTGACAGAACACTGTAACGATAATCATAGCAAAAGAGCAATATACGCTGACAGTGTAATTTGTGATTAAATTAAAGGTGGAATCACTTTATAGCAAGGGGCAGTGTCAGATCACGGGAATCAAAAGAATAGCAGAAGAGAATCTATGATTACAGGAACATAAAATATAGGGGAATATTTGATTGTATGATTATATTAACAAGGTTGTGGCAGAGGTATCACAGAGGTAGTGTCATAATGCTGTAAAATCATGGAAATGATGACACCAGCAGTCGCAGAAGGGTGTGCTGATCTTGATGGAGGCAGTGACCTGCCCACTCATTTGATTATGTTGGCAGGGACAGAACTGAATATAATAGGGGCAGTGTCATGAGCTGAGTAGCCAACCAGATTGGCCATTGTAATGAGAGCAGCAGAAGAGGAGCGTGCTGATTTACTAGGAGGAAACTACCTTGACATTCGTATGATTACCAAGGAGGAGGCTGCCTATGACAGGGGCAGTGTCAACATGTACATAGGATAACATTAGTCAATGTCAGACCATGTTATCTAAATGATGGTAGTAGCAGGACAGGAAAATGCCTGCTTTGCTGAAGTCAGTAACCTGGACACTAACATGAGTATGTCACTGGGGGGAGGACTGCATATCATAAGTAGTTACGGAATGATAAAAACAACAGGAGGCAAATTAGGAATGGAGGCCTCCATTCCCACCTTTGGGGCCCGGACTTGTACTAACTCCCAATTGCAGCCACATTTAGGAGAAGTGGGCATGCATGTGCATGGCCCTCTACACTGAAGTTTATGGAAGTTACAGAGGCTTCAAAGGAAAGATCAACGCTAATGCATTGCCTCTTGTGCCCATCCTATAATCTGGCCTTGTACAGGGTCAGTGATCTAAACACCTATTACCTTACTTAACCTGGCCATATACAGTATATTAGATAAATATTGGATGGACATCTAATGTGTATGGGGGTGACTCTATGGCTGATATGGGAGGAGATGAGGATACGGCAGTTGGGTTTCAACTGCCCATTCCTTTTGTTCTCAAGGAAATAAGCCGCTACCATATGTGTCCTGTAATGGCTTTCTTCCCTTTCCCTGTTCAGGCACGTGGATGTTCATCTGATGGAGGAGTCAGCTATCTAATATGTATGGCAAGGCATGGACGTGGACGCTACACGTGACATGGGTTGCCTGATAATGTGGACAGGTAAAAAGCGTCTTTAGCCAGTCACATAATTAGACAAGTCATTGCTGCGGGATAGGCACATGAATACTGACTTTGAGGTGGGCAGAGACATGTTCACTCATTAGATAATGTTAGGGAAAAAAATATAGAGATAAAGAATCCTGTTTCTAATCAGATAATGAAAATGACCACAACAGCAGAAGAGGAGTGTGATGATCTTGTGGCAGACAGTGACCTGTCTGCATATTTCATTAGAAAAATAGATCCAAAAATTATATCTGATCGTACAATGAGCACACAGGTCTCTTTATTGCCTGGGCATAAGAATTAAAAGGGTTTCTTGGTGCCTATCCTCAAGACAGCCCATCAATATCAGATCGGTGGAAGTCCAACCCTCTGAGCTTCCACCAATCAGCTGTTAGTGGCCATTCAAGTGAATGGGAGCTGAGATGCATCAGTTCTGGAAACCACACAGTGGACGGTGCCCTCCATTCACTGTATAGTTTTTGGTATTGGTGGCTGTCTGAAGCAGTTGACCATGGAAGGTGCCTGGAGTCGGACCCCCATTGTTCTGATTTTGATGGCCTATCATGGGCACTGATCAATATCAAGTCCTTGGAAACCTTTCATATGCAAGTTCCACCATATTTATATAAGAATGTCTCTTTTTAATCGATAATATAACATTCGTCTTGCCGTAGGATGCCTTATGGTCTCCTGATAAATTCTGATTGACGTAATCATTCAGAGTTAAACAAGTCACCAAAGTAGAATTAAAACCTTTTAGTGCAAACTCAAAAATGAGATTGCTTAACCTGAACAGATCAGAACAAATCCCTTCTCCAGCACAAGTTATGCATGCATACACCTGCTCTTGTCTTCCACCATCCCCTTAATTATCTAGCCGAGAATTCTTCAATTAACACTAATTTCAAGCAAACTGGAATAGCAACGAGAGTTCACTGGTTTCTTAGGAACCAAAATGAAAGAACAATGACATTTTTGTAACCTGGATTTGTTCTGGTGCAGGGTAATTAATGTAAGTTTTCAAGAGGAAACGCTGAAGAAAAAAAAATGAAGAAATGTCCAACATAATGTTTTACGGTCTTCGCAGACAACGGAGACGGCATTAGTCATCCGCTCGAAATAATTGAGCAGTTTAGAAAATGCATCCTCCACTTCTTAGTATGGATGTAGTTGGTGAAATGAAAAGTGAAAGAGGGAATGTCCATCATGTTTTTTGTTTTTATCTAAATAGTTTCAGGGCTCAGTTGGTTTAATTTTGCCCTCCAAGACTATGGCTAGGTTCACAAAGAGTTTTTTGGAGGTTTAGATGTTTTTTCAGCCAACCCAGAAGTGGATCCAGCAGGAAGGAGAAGCAGACGTCTGGCCCACCAGATCATCATAGGATCCTCCGGGGAACCCAAGCCCAATGCACCCCTAGCAAAACAGGGCTCTTAAAAGGAACCTGTCAACAACTTTATGCTGACCTCCCTGAGGACAGCATAATGTAGTGACAGAAATGGTGATTTCAGCGGTGTGTCACTCATGAGCTAAAAGTAAGTGGTTGCCAAGAACCAGCATCATAATCATTGCAGCCCAGGCCTTGAAAAGAGTCAAATCTACCTGAGAAGAGTCCTGGTTATTAAAATCTCCTGCTCTCCCGCCCATCTCCTGATGATTGGCAGTTCTCTCCTAGAGAGAAAGGGAGAAAACTAGGTAGAAGCCTGTCAGTCATCAGCAGGTGGGGGGAGAGCAGGAATTCATGAGTAACAAGGACTCTTCTCAGGAGGCCGGGACTCTTTTCCAGGCCCAGTCTGCAATGATTGTGATGTTGGTTCTCGGTAACCACTTACTTTTAAATGAAAAACTGCTGAAATCAACTCATCTGTCTCTACTTTATCCCTTTAGTATGGGCAGCATAAAGTTGATGACAGGTTCCCTTTAAGCTCCTATATAGACACAGAGGAATCATTTCCTCTGGTGGACCCAAGGGACTTCAGTTTCGATGCTGCAGATGTCCTTCTATGATATTTCTGAATCCTTTCTAACTCACTTCTGGCTTTGGCTTAAAAAAAAACTGCAGGAGAATCTGCCTTAAAACCTCCTCCAAAAAACTCCTAAACGTTAAAGGGGTTGTCCTGATGTATATAGGGGGTCATCTGCTAATCTGAAATACGCCTAAATTAGTCTGATGGCTGCCACACTTTTATCGTAGCTATGCAGGTAATTTGTAACGTGCTCTCAATTAAAGATATAGTAATAAATTGATCAGGGCATAATGTTGGTCCGCAAAAAAAAAAGCATTCTAGACACTAACTTATATGTAATAGTCCTGTGAAATCACACAACCTAAAGAAGTCGATAAATCATCAGATTCCCAGGTCCATGTCCCTGCTGTAAACCATATATTTGAACGGCTGTTAACAGTAGCTTAGCCAAGATGGCTGCAGCCATCATACCGTGCAGAAAATTGAATAAAAAATGTACATTTAGAAAATGAAAACAAATCGTATAATATTAAGACATTAGGGAAAGAAGGGGGGAGGGAAACAAGAAAATGAAAACAAATTAGTAAAATTTTAGTGAATGGGAGCAGAGCTAGACAGAGCTGTGTAGTTTCGGCGTCAGAACCACTGCAGGACAGCTGATAAATATCAATAGACCATCACTTGTAAAGAAGTGGACAATCCCTTTAAGTTGACCTTGCTATTTACAGTATTTTAATCTTCACAAACTGCACAGTGTAGATCCGCATTATAAGGCACTGTTCAGACTGCTTCAGCTTTGCATTTCTGCTGCAGATTTTATGAAAAACCCATGGTGGATTTGCCTATGGCAAACCTGTGCTGTGTGAACATGGCCTTGGTATCCCCACTTACACTAAAGAAAATACTACTCCTTACCTTAAAAAAGGTCATGGTGGATCCGTCTCTCACAGCCCCGTACTCGATCTTGGTTTGCTTGGCCAAGTCATCTGCAGAATCGATGGGGGACTCCATTCTCTCCACCGTGAGGAAAGCAGCCAAGTTTGCCGTGTAGGAAGAGATGATGATCAGGGTGAAAAACCACCAGATACCTCCAACTATTCTGGTAGAAAGGGCTTTGGGCATTAGCTCTGATCCTGTTGCAAGACATAGCGAGCGTTATAAACCAAGACTCTGAGGGACACACACAGTGACATTTTATACAGAGGGGACCTGCAGGAAATCTCTGTACCCCTCTCAATGTAATCAAGAGAGGAGCAAAGCTTTGGATTGTTAGATCAGCTACTCTATGATTTTAGGGTCAAAAAGCGCTTTTATAAAAACTTTGTAAATTTCATATCAGTGTAACGGATGAAAGCTGAGCTCTGATTGGCTGCTGTGGGTGACAACCAGGCCAGTTGCTTTATTTCTTATAGAGAATACTTTTATACCTCACTTTACGCGGTCTAGCACTGCCGCTGTTTTAGTGTATTCGTTATTTTATCCGCGCTACAGCAGTAAGAACATTTAACCTGTTTTAACAGTAAAGTAAAGTCTAAGTTGTAAAAAAAAAATTGAAAATATTTTAACTGCAATTTAGATATTATATTTTGAGATGTTTAAAGGTGAAATGGCTACATTAGTGTAAAGCAACTTTTTCTGCTGGGACCTCACCGGCGGTGGAAGTCTATGACAGGACAAGAATTACCTCCATTTATTTGTGTGTTTCTCCTGAACTATCAGAGATTGGTGCAACCAGATAAAGGCCACTCATTATCTATCTATCTATCTATCTATCTATCTATCTATCTATCTATCTATCTCATATCTATTATCTATCTATCTATCTATCTATCTATTATCTATCTATCTATTATCTATCTATCTATCTATCTATCTATCTATCTATCTATCTATCTCTCTATATATCTATTATCTATCTATCTATCTATCTATCTATCTATCTATCTATCTATCTATCTATCTATCTATCTATCTCATATCTATTATCTATTATCTATCTCTCTATCTATCTATCTCTCTATATATCTATCTCATATCTATCTATCTATCTATCTATCTATCTATCTATCTATCTATCTATCTATCTATCTTTCCCATATCTATCTATCTATCTATCTTGTATCTGTTTCTCGATTTATCGTACACATTTCCACATTTAATCGAAAC
The DNA here is from genome assembly GCA_033119425.1 of Bufotes viridis. NCBI lineage: Eukaryota > Metazoa > Chordata > Amphibia > Anura > Bufonidae > Bufotes > Bufotes viridis. The sequence continues at coordinate 33,232,800 of CM065591.1, forward strand.
AGACTAGAACACAATTTGAGGTCCTAAGGGTACTTTCACACTAGCGTTTTGGATTCCGTTTGTGAGATCCGTTTCAGGGCTCTCACAAACGGTCCAAAACGGATCAGTTCAGCCCCAATGCATTCTGAATGGATAAGGATCCGTTCAGAATGCATCAGTTCGGCCCGCTTCGCCTCTATTACGTTTGAGGCGGACACCAAACGCAGCATGCAGCATTTTGGTGTCCGTCTGAAGAGGCGAGCTTGACGGATCCGTTTTGAATTACAATGTAAGTCAATGGGGACGGATCCGTTTTCAATGACACAATATGGTGCATTTGAAAACAGATCCGTTCCCCATTGACTTTCAATGTAATTCAAAACGGATCCGTTTTGGACTTTGTCATTTTTCTTTTAACTAATACAAACTGATCCGTTCTGAACGGATACAAACGTTTGCATTATAGGTGCGGATCCGTCTGTGCAAATAAACAGATGGATCCGCACCAACGCTAGTGTGAAAGTACCCTCACTCTGACTATGAACTTTTGGACAAAAGGTATCCATCCTCACATAGTAATATCACTTGCCGACTAACTGTGCTTCATAACCTACAGGCCTCTTATATTCTCTTATACAAGAGCGAAGGAGTCAATGAGTCCTTTCTCGGGAGCTTTAGGCCAGGCTTCTTTGTTTAGGTTTCTTAAAAGGGTTGTCTGCATTTTGTTACGGATGACCTATCCTTAAGAAGTTGGACCCCCGCCAATTAGCTGTTTGAAGAGAAGGCAATGCTCATATGAGCGCAGAGAAGGCAGCACAGCTTTCTCTTTAAACCTAAAAAAGCGGACAACCCCTTTAAGTCAGTTTTTGCAGCCAAAGCCAGGAACAGATTCAAATAGAGGGGCATACAAACATTAAAACATAGAAGATTAATGGCAGAAAAAGCCCAATTGCTCCATCTAGCCTGCCCTTATATAATTTCTTTTTTATCTTAGGCTAGACATATGTATGTGTCCTCCATTTATGATTAATTCAGAAAAAAACCTCAACATGGAAACCTTGTCTGAAGTGTCAGCTTTTCAATAGGAACAGGAATTCCAGATAATTAAAAATCCAATCTTTATTGCGTCCAAATGACCCAAATAATGGGTACCACAGCTTTCCTATGCACTACTCACAAATAGTTTGGGATATTTGGCTTGCGGGCAAAATTTCAGGATGAACCTAAAATGCCCTCTAACCTTTACAGGTGAACTTAATGTGGCCTTCTCTAAACTTTCGAATGCACATGTCCAAGTGTTCAATGTTTCAATACTTTTTGCACAACTTGCTGTTCTCTAACAAGGAGCTTAACAGCAAAATTCACAACAGGTGATCCATGAATCCCCCAATAAGTTTCCAGGTTCAATTAGAATTGGTATTTAAACAGTCCTCCTCATCATGCTGTTCACATTTTGACATCATGAGACTAAGACGACATCTAAAAATTGATCAACAGTACCTCGCTATTGCGAGGCTTTAAGCAGGATGTTCTCAGATGGGAGTGGCCACTGAGCTTAGATCATCGCAGAGTGTCATCAGCAGGTTGAACAGTGATGCAGAGAGACTGGAAGAGTCAGAGAAAGGCAGAGAAGTGGATGTCCTTTGGCCACATTCTACACTGATGACTGCTTCATTGTGAACAATGACCTGCGGAACCGGATGATGAATGCCACACAAATCCAGGCACATTTAAGGGAGGTGAGAGGCACCCAAGTATCATGTCAGACCATTCAAAATCGTTTATATGCTAGATGACCTGCAAGGGTACCTGACCACAGGCGTCATCATTTTGCATGGGTCAGGGAGCATCTACACTGGACGAGGGACCAGTGGGCCTCAGTGCTGTTCACTGATGAAAGTCCAATCATGCTGAGCAGGAATGATGGCCACCAATGATGTTGGAGACGTCAAGTAGAGCGCTATGCATCAGCCACTGATGTCACCAGACAAGCCTTTGGTGGTGTTACAGTGTTGGCAGGCATGTCTAGTCAATACAGAACTGCCCTACACTTTGTGAATGGTACAGTGACAAGGACATACTAGTTGAATAACATCATTAATCCAGTCATTGTGACTCTGCATGAACAATACAGGCCTAATTTCACCTTCATGGAGGACAATGCGCCAGCTCATCGAGGTCGCATCATTACGGAACGGCTGCTGGAGACTGGGGGACCTCAAATGGAATAGCCTGCATGTTCTCCAGACCTGAATCCCATTGAAAACCTATGGGATCAGCTGAGTCACCGTGTAGAGGCTCATAACTCTGTACCCCAGAACCTCAATGACCTGAGGGCCGCCCTTCAAGAAGAGTGGGATGCCATGCCTCAGCAGACAATAAGTCGACCTGTGAAAAGCAGGAGACATTGTTGTCCAGCTGTAATTGATGCTCAAGGCAACATGACAAGTTATTGAGACACTGACATTTTGTGGCGGTATACCCACCACTGGGGTCGGCTTTTGTTTCAATATTTGTTTAAGACGAGGAAATCACCATTGCTGCTTCTACTTAAATGCCCGACTCTCATGATATAATACCACTGTAGTGTGAACATTTTATGTTTTCCATAAATTTCACCCAAAAGCCAAATATCCCTTTTTGTGAGTAGTGTATACACAATGACTAATCTAAAACTTCCCAAAACAATCTCTGTGACCCCCATCAGTGGTCCGGTCCTTTAAGATCTGCTCCTCTACTCTAGAGAACATTCCGTAAGAACATTCCTCATATTTTGCAGCATGAGGGAAACATGAAGTGACGAGGGTTTGGGGTTACCTGGCAGATCACTCTTTTTCGTGATGATTAAGTACTTTGCTACAATTATTTTCTAACATTTTTTTGCCAGTCTATATGCCAGCTACGGGCCCTTGAAGCAATCTTCACTATTTAATTACATGTTTCCCTGATGTGATGCAAGCTCTGAGCGTCTCACTCTCTCATTAACTGTCAACAGGTTTGATTTGTACTCCCTTACGTAAGTGACACCGTAGAGTGCTCAAAAAGTATCTCTCGAAGTGCATCTCGTGGTGCCCAACGGGTTCTTAGTCTTTATCATTTGCTAATTGCTCCTTTTGTCTAGAGGGTTTCAGTCTAGAGGGTTCTGAGAAATGTACATTTTTCTAAGAAATCAGATGAATAATTAACATACAACAAGGCATTTCATTAGTGATGTCGATTAGATGGCGCTTTGTTTCCTTGGTCCTGCCTCCTTCAGGGCCCAACACTGAACTACTTCCTCCAGGGGTTACTGTCTCTCATTGAAGAAACACTGTGCATTTTGGAGATTTATTTTTCACGCAATGCTCCATGAGAGAAAGTATGTAAAGGAAGCAGAAGATGCACATTAACTCATACTAACCAAACCAGAGACGTCCACCTGTAGACAGCCATACTGATCAGGAGCAAGAGCCCCGAAACAGAGCAGTCTACAAGGAGCGTCTCTGGTTTGGCTGGTATATGTTAGAGGGATTTTCTAGGCTCCTGATATTGACGGTCTATCCTCAGCTGGGGTGGACTGGGAACTTAAAGTAGGCCTGGAAAACAATCCTAAAAGTGGACCCATGTAGTCGGGGGGTCCAAATTGACATATAGGTCAGCAATACCATAGTGCAAAATACCGTCCCATCAGAATTGTATACCTGCCATTTCCTGTCCTCCTGCTCCTCTTGTCTCTGATAAATATATGGAACAGAGTGCTCAGGAGGCAAGATGCGGGCCACAGCAGTTGAATTCTGGAGGGTATGTGCGGTGACTGGCAGAGAGTAGGACTTGGGTGGCCCCCTGTGCATCGGTTCACTGGAAAATTTCCTTGTAAGGTCTATGGCCAAGGTCATGGTAAGGTTATTAATATCTGATCAGTAAGGGTTTGACACCCTGCTCCCCTACTAATCAGTTTTTGCCTGTAGCCTCCGATGCTGGAATTAGAACTGTCAATGGAACAAGAAGCACAGCTCCATTCAGAGTGTAGTGGTTGTGCTGCGTTACTGCAGCTCAGCTCTCATTCACATTAATTGGAGCGGAGGTGCAGTAATCCGGGATGGCCACTGCAATTTGAACAGCGCTGTGCTTCCTGTTCCATTCAAAGTGCTAATTCCAGATCTGCAGGTAGGGGTGCAGGGTGTTTGACCTTCTCCAATCGAATATTAATGACCTATCCTGAGGATAGGTCATCAATATCAGGAGCCTGGAAAACCCCTTTAATTTGTAAATGGCAACAGAACAAGATCCCTGTATTTCCACAGTCCCTGTTGTGTTTAATGTTAGCTGTCTAAATCCATATACAGTGAGCTCCCCCTTGTGGTGGTTGCAAAATTTGATCATGTAACTTTATGACTGTATGAGGAGAACGGATTTGGAACTTGCTGTTTTGAATAAGATTTTATGGCATACGGTAATCTCTTATATATCTGTCCACCTCAAATCTATCTATCTATCTATCTATCTATCTATCTATCTATCTATCTATCTATATCTCATCTATCTATCTATCTATCTATCTCATATCTATCTATCTATCTATCTATCTATCTATCTATCTATAGTAGAAAAATGCCAGCAGCACTCCGGTATCTTCAAAAAAGTGTAAAATTTATTCACCCATTCCTCTAACAGCGACGTTTCAACCGCTCCTTGCGGTCTTTCTCAAGCTATGACCGCAAGGAGCGGTTGAAACGTCGCTGTTAGAGGAATGGGTGAATAAATTTTACACTTTTTTGAAGATACCGGAGTGCTGCTGGCATTTTTCTACTATATTATTGTCAGACTGAGTGCTGGTCGAATAGCCGGAGTTGCACCCACTTGTGATTGTGTGCTGCCTTCCTACCTTCCCTACTCTATCTATCTATCTATCTATCTATCTATCTATCTATCTATCTATCTATCCATCATATGAGATCAGGAGATGGAAAAACTATGATAATTAGGATGATTTCATTTGCACATGTCGGTTTGTGTTTGGAAGAGCTAATATTTGTTATATCTTTACCTCCCACACTCAAGTCTTTTCTTGTCCTATATCCAGACCTCTTCCGCTTCTAGAAATGACACCACACTGGTCAATCACTACTCTTTCAAGCAGAAGCCCCAATGCTGAGATCTCCAATGATCGAGTTGTAGGAGAACCAGAACCCGGCAGCGGTTGTTTATACCCTCTAATGAGGCATATGTACCGGGGTTGTCCCACTGATGTATGGGGGGACGGTCCTGTACCAGAGTGGCATTACCAGATGCAGTGCATGGACACAGGTGGCGCTGTTTCTGGTAACACAGCTTTTATAAGCAATTGCTGGCGTCTTATTATTTTTTTCTCTTCATGTGCTTTTGGACCTTTGACAAATTATTATTATTATTATTATTTATTTTTAGATATTATTATTTATTTATTTTTAGATATTATTATTATATTTCAGGTATCATTATACATTATTAGATACAGTTAACTTATATCAAATATTAACCAGACCAGTAGATTATGACTGACACCAAATTTTTGGAGAAATATTTGCTAAGCCTAGATCTTTGAGCATCTGGCTCTTCGGGCTTTGTGAAAAAAAAAAAAGGATTTCCAGCATGCTTCCTTTGAACCCCACCCGAAGAGCCAGAGGTCTTGTGTACCTGGCCTAAGGTCCCAGATCATTGCAAGTTAATATATACAGGACAACGTCAGCATGCAAGTGTTTCTATCAGGAATCTGGGTCAGAGACAATACTTGCTGAAGTCTCTTTAATATGGCAGACATGACAGCCAATCCTGATCCAGACTTTGCTCACGCTCTGTAGAAAAGAGAAAGTCTGATCATCACACTTAAGAATTGAAACAAAGACGGCTTCCAGTCAAGCACAACATCTATTTTGTACAATGCAAGAAGAGCATGACACTAAGTGCAGAGGGTACACAATGATCCATGGTATATTAACGTTCACACTCTGTAGGCCAAGCACCTTCATCCATGGAACAAACGGCCATTTTGGGGAGAAAAAAAAACTATGCGTCCTTCCATTGATGAAGGAGCTTTTGGCGACCCGCTTGCCATTACAAGAACTATGCAATTGATGCATAAAGACATGGTTGATTTTTTTTTTTTTTATATTTCTTGAAAGACAAGCAGAGTCTGGTTGGGGCTGACTGTCATGTACCCAAGGTAATGGTAACTAGCGGACACTGCATCCCACAGTGTGCTGTGGATGCTGGTAAACTCCAGAGATATGACTTCTTGGGATATTGTACACAATGGAAACAAGGGTCTAAGACACATAGGTGGACACGTTCTACAACAAAGACCTATTACTGTAACACCTTATGCCGCTTATGCTGTCTTGACGAGAGAAAACAGACAAGAAGTGCAGACATTTTTTGTTTTTTATTCCCAAAAATATCAAGAATTTTTTGTTTAATTTTTTTTTTCTACAAATCATTGATTGAGGCTTGAATTGGAGGCATATAAAAAATATTTTTATTAAAGATAAAATTTAGAGTCTCAATGTGTAGACTGAACGAAGGCAAAATTAATCTGGGAATAGTAGGGGGATGAAATGTTGTCAAGTAACATCCTAAGGTAAGAAGATAGGCGAAGGAAAGACCGGCACTTCACTTACTTGCAAGGAATTGTAGTTTATTTTAAAGCATCAGAGGATTGAAACACAAGGCAACACGTGTTTCAGCTCGAATCCGAGCCTTTCTCGGATTCGAGCCGAAACAGGTCTCACCTTGTTCTTCAATCCTCTGATACTTTAAAATAAACTACAATTCCTTGCAAGTAAGTGAAGTGCCGGTCTTTCCTTCGCCTGTTGATGTGGGTACCTTCCCTGGACGCGAGCACCACGCTTCTAACAAGAGAGGAGTGCCGACTGTTTGTACTCTGTGGATACTAAGGTAAGAAGATGAGGTCCTCCCTCTGACCCATGCAGCTTGCAAGACTGAGAGAGGTGGAATCCCACCTGCAGCTGTCAGTAAAGTGGGTTACCCTAGGACTTGTTCACAAACTAGATTTTGTCCGTGGATTTCAGCATGGAATCATTGCAAATATCCGCACAGAATCCATGCCCCCATTGTTTTCTAGGGGAATACCTAGAATAAGGGAATCCCTAGAATTCCAGACTTCATGGAAAGGGGACATGTCCCTTCTTACAGAGCTTTCTACATTGAATGGTGGTAAGGCACAGGTGGATCTGCAAAATGCAAAACCTCGGCAGAAACCCAAGGTTCAGCCTCCAATTTCTACAGCAAATTCCATGTGAACACACCGTACTTTTAGCTCCATCAACAGCTTGTGGAAACCAACAGCTTGTATTACTCAGTTGTTGCATTAACTGATCCTAGGACGTCTGCCCCTCAGTGGAAGGCTTGTAATGTAAATGTGATAGAAATTTTTAGCCCCTATCTCCAAAGACAAGTCAAACTTTATAAAGACTTTACTCACCCACAGTAAAGAAACGTTTTTGAAAAGTAAGACCCAAGTAAACTTCCTGATCCACGACTGGATCTCCTAAATGCCGTGTTGCCTAACTGATAGTGGTATCAAAAAATGGCTTGCTTAATTTTGTACAGTAATTCATATCTACCCTGGACTTCATAGCAGAATTGACAAATATTTCAATAGGAAATTATTGGAAGCCATGATAGTTGTGTCAGAAGAGCCTTCTATGATTTAGTCCCCTTTAAGAATTGAAGCCATGATGGTTGGGTCAACATGGCCACCTGGTGTTTTAGTCCAGAATTCACGAGGCCAGTGACAATAGTGCCACTTGGGTTTTCAACCCCCATTAAGAACAGAATCCATGATGGTAGTTTCAACAGAGCCATCTACACTTTCACTACTGTAGTATTAATACAGCCTTCATTCTTTTTTTGCTAATAATAATCTATTGGTTACAATCTCTCCTTTACAGAAGTTATTGGACAGATGTGATTGATGAGTCTGGGTGATGTCTTGTTACATTCTGCTCCTGGGATAAGACAAATTATAATTTATGTCATAGACAGTGATCATCATACAGGACGTTGTGCACTTAGGATTACCGCTATAATACAACCTGTCCTCTGATCTGCATGAGATATTAGAGATGAGCCTTTTTAATATAGGGTTTGTAAAATGAAATATATATACAGTTTTGCCCTTGCAAGATGGTTTATTCTTTACTACCATTTGTACGTATGTTAACTTCATGGTTAAAATACCCAGAATCCTTACCCTACCCTGAATTACCTTCTGTGTACTTTAGCAGGCTGTATATAGATGAGACTTACCTATTTGGATGGTTCTGGGTGAAGTTATGGTGGTTTAGGGTGTGACCTATATGTTTACATTTAAAGAGGTTGTCCAGGTTTATAAAATTCACAGCCGTATTGCAGCTAAGTTATGACTATTTTGGGTGTTGTAAGAGACAAGCATCGAAAATGTATCATGAAGTGCATTATTTGTACAGTGGTTTTCTTTCTTGATGCATAATTCAAGCAGGAGAGTATCAGTAAGAATACTCTTTGTCTTAATGTCCCACCCTCTGATCAAGCCATTAGTTGGAGGTGATAACTGCAGTATTAGCAAGTGCCTTCTAACAAGGGTCAGACTGAACTACCTCGAGCCTACAAACGAACATGATGTTGGAGGCACACCACCCAACTACACAGAACTGGTACATGATAAGCCCACCATAATCTCTACTTGAACCCATTGGATGAGCTGTGCTCATTATCATGACAGGGCCAGTTTACCCCTCATCCCCCAGAGAAATATCTCTGAAAGAACAATTATAGAACAAAGTTGACTAAGAAAGTTTAGAGGTTAGTATGATGTAAAGAAAATGTATGAGAGATGGATCACAAGGGACTCCGAAAGAACCTTTCATGGTAAGCTACTGTTTATCCACCAAAATGTCTACGAAGAATAAGAGAACTCAGTGTTTTACCATTTTGCCTCTATACAAAATAAATGAACACAATGTCTGAGGTCATTAGTATCTTTTAGGCCAGTGTTTCCCAACCAGTGTGCCTCCAGCTGTTGCAAAACTACAACTCCCAGCATGCCCGCACAGCCAAAGGCTGTGCGGCATGCTGGGAGTTGTAGTTTTGCAACAGCTGGAGGCACACTGGTTGGGAAACACTGTTTTAGGCGACTCATCTCTGAGGAACTCTATGGTGATCCTAACTACAACCCAGTGATGAACCAAGCAACACATATGGGTAAGCAATCTTAACCCTCCACTGAGCTGTTGGAAGTCTTGAAGTCTGATGATACCTCATAATCCCAAGGAGGTTGTTGTGAAATATTCTTGTGTGATATCGAAGAGGGTTTCTGATTTTAGTAGAGTTATCCAAACAAATGTTAAACGTATGAATTAACTGTAAAATAAGGTAAAAAACAACAACTTTACACTGATTACTTCAGCTAGCCTACACTGATTACTACACAGAACTAACATGGCTGCTAGGAAATTTGCCCAAACAGCATCAGACTGTAGTCCCTTGGGCCCACCGGAATAAATGATTTTTAGGGCCCACCCTCCGTGTATTTAGGATCTTAAGGGCCTTCTTTTATTAGGGGTTCATTATTGTCAGAGCTTGGACCCACTGGAGGATCCTCTGGTATTCTGATGGGCCAGACCGACCATGGGCGCAAAGAAGACAATGTGATAAGTACAGTTTTTTAATTTACAGAGCTCGTAATGGTAAGCTTGTGCCCAAACTGCATAGGGTCCATCCACTAATATCCTCTGCCCTTCTTTTTATCATTACCTGATGGATAATAAGATCTATTTCCATGATGAAAACTATACAAAATCAAATCTGGAAGATGTTCATCTGGCACAAGAGGTACGTGACAAATCATTATGTTGACTATACTGCGGAGTTTGCCATCTACAGTAAGTAGGCATGGCCATCTCTTTCTGCTTAAGTCGCATGGCATTCCAGGAAGCTGACATAAGGGTTTACAGTGTAACATGGGGGTACGGCAGTGGAGTTTACCAGCACAGAAGGCCCCAAGCAGACTGTGGGAGGTGTCTGACAATCAAGTTGTGACCTTAGTACCTTGTTGCATGAGAGCTCCAACTCCAAACCAGAAACTATTTAGCAAAGTAAAATTGTTTTCCACGACATCTGAGTCAGGGTTGCACGGGTGTGGGTTATACCACTCGTATGGGGTGAACCTGCGGTTTTTAACAGAGACAGTCTGTGAACATCAGATAAGTACAAAGCATCGGCAAACCTGCTTAAACAATGTGAAGAAAAAAAGAAGGGGTTAAGCATTGCTACATACAGTATAGAGCATTTCACAAAGTTTTGCTGTCATTTTCAGATAAACCGCATTGAATAGATCAGTTCAGAGGATTAAAGGGACACTCCAGGCAGACCCGAGTCAATTTTCTATGGCTAATGCTAGATATGAGTGGGTGGAACATGATAGCATTGCCTCTTTGGTAAACTTTGAATTCTTGTGGACAGGATCCAGATAGAACACATTGTATAGGTTTTGCTTGGAATGTTCTTTTAATATATGCAAAAAGATTTTTCTTGGTAAACATCTCATCAGGATAATTTTATCCTGAAATTCAGATCAAATTCCACTTAATCGGGTTCAATTCGCTCAACACTATTGATTACCAAAAATTTTGACTATGTGGCAACAAGCCATTTTAGAAGGGTGGGTAAAAAATCTTTTGGTCTGAAACCGCCATGCTAGCCAAAGACATCTATTGTGACAGATCAGTTTTCTAACATTTGGTCAACTCATCCCAGATATGGCAATATTAAAATGTGCCGCCAGGTATAAACATGTTTTCAGACTTGAATAGTAGGGGTGAATATAAGAAATTTTGTAATATATCTTATTAAAGAACTATGCCTCCTCCTGGGCTTTATTGCTCTTTTCCTTCATCCAGCCTCTTATCTCTAGTATCTCCATCTCCAGTCTCACACACAGAAGGAGGAGGCATAATGAAGCTGCTGCCAGCCAGTGACTGATTTATTACCTTACTATCAACAGTGGTAGAGCCTCATCCTACTAGATAAAGTAGAGGCAAATGTGTTAAGTGTAGCAGAGCTAATAAATTGCAGTTTGTGTGTCTCTCATCCATATGCCTCCTCCTCTACCCTCCTCTCTCCAGAGACGTCAATGTTAAAAGCTGGAAAGAGCAAAGCAGCCTGACAAAAGCAGATAGAAGTCTTTTTATTTGACAAGATATATTACAAAGTTTCTTATATTCACATGCACTAATCATTTATGTAAAGTTGTTTTATAACTGGAGGTACGCTTTATATGTGTACGATGGCCTTTAGCCTCGGTGGAGGACCCACTCAGCATTCTGGTCCAATTATTATTTAAAAAATGATTTAATTTTTATATAATATTCTTAGGTATAATTGAGAAAGGTGGGATGAACGATCATTGGAGGTCAAAATGTAAACATATCAGTCCAGCCCTATTTATGAAATGATCGTCATACGATTGTCTTTGATCGTTCAAGGAGATTGTGTGCAAACAAGTGAGTGAGTAACCGACAAGAGGGTCTTGCTGTCTTTCTCTTTAGAGCCAGGAACCCAGGAGGCTGTAGAAACGAGACCCCAGATCTTACTGATTTCTCCTCTCTTCCTTATGGACACCTCTATCTACATCATCATTTAATGTTAGCAAACCAGGCAATGAGTAATTGACAATGAATTATGGTACCTTTCTCTTCTAGAGAGAGGAAGGCCTGCATGAGGATGACCATGTGGTCAATATGGCATCCATAGAGAGGAAAGAGACCTTAGCTCCATTCTTATGGACAGAATAAACCTATATGATGCTTCCCCTGTACAATAGCAAGTAATTCTAGTGCCCAAGTTGCAGTAACTGGCCAAAGGGTCATGCTGCTTTGCCATCCAGAGGGAGTCAAAGCATACGGCAGAGAGGAGCCTCATGGAACGGAGATCCCAGCTTCTGCTGGACCCTTTTTCATGAGTGAATGCAGAATTCCTTCTTTACATAGGCATGTAATGCTAGAAAACCAGGCAGTGGGTAACCGGCCAGAGGAACATTCTGCCATTCTCTTCCAGAGCAAGGGGAAGAATTAAGTTGGGCTCAACAAGTACTGGATCCTCATGACCTTTAACGGTTATAACCCAGTCCCGTTTTAAATCTTTCTATAGGCCTTCCTTGTCTGTATGTATACCCCATATAACCCTCAAATAACATTAAAGGGGTTTTCAGTGATTTTCATATTGATGGAGATTGGTGTCCAACTCAAGGCATCCCCACTGATCAGCTGTATGAAGACACAGCGGTACTCCACGAGCACTTAGGCCTCTTCCTAGGCCATGTGACATAACGTTCATCGGTCACAGAGATTGGGCAGGGGTCCAACTCAAGACATCCCCACTGATCAGCTGTATGAAGACACAGCGGTACTCCACGAGCACTTAGGCCTCTTCCTAGGCCATGTGACATAACGTTCATCGGTCACAGAGATTGGGCAGGGGTCCGACTCAAGGTATCCCAGCTGATCAGCTCTATGAGCACTTAGGCCTCTTCCTAGGCCATGTGACATAACATTCATCGTACACATGGCCTAGGCACAGCTCAGTCCCATTCAAGTAAATGGGACTGAGCTGCGATACCGAGCACAGCCTATTCAATGGAAGCTGCGAGGAGGCTCCTCCAAACAGTTGTTCAGTGGGAGTTCCGGGATTCCCTTCCTGAGGATAGGCCATCAATATGAAAATCCCAGAAAACCCCTTTTATATGTCTATAATACACAAGTGACATTAAGATGTCATTAAAGAGAATTATGCTCCTTAACCCAGTACTTAAACAAACATCTCCATTACAAAAGAGATGGCGTCAGGCTTACATGTATTGACTAAAAAGTGATCCACAGCTTTACACAGTGTAATAAATTCAGACACTAACATATTTCTGTCTCAAGCACGCCTGCAACTTGTTTTTACGTGGGAGTAATGATCCTCTACTGAAAGGTTTTCCAGGACATCTCTAAAGAATACGGCTGATGCATAATCAAAACCTGCAATCTGATAATGACTTAAAATCCTTTAGTCGTTTGAAAGTCACCGATTACTGAGGAAGCAAACTGCACAGGTAACACTACTTAGGAGGTGATCAGTATCTGATATGTGCTTTCACACAAGGCAACGGCCGCCAGATTACCTTCGACATGCATTATCAATCGGGACAGTGATACTGAAGTAGCCTAATATGCACTTAGTGGAAAATGTAGGTAATTTGTGCCTGTCTGAAAAAAGAGAAGGGGAAAGAAACAAGTAATTTCTAAGATGAAGGGACTCTGTCGATCTAGTTTTGCATAATGTCTATAGAAGATCTGCACGGTAGGCTGAAGCAAAGGTGAACTGACTGCACATTAGTCAAATCCAGGGACCAATTGTAAAAAGAGCTGAAGGGGAAGGGGTAATTGCTCAGAGACATAGAAGCTTAAAGGCTAAGTATGTACACCTTCGGAGGCAATTTTGTTTAAGATTCAATTGGCCTTTATTAAAAATATTGAACTGCTCTGTCACAAAAGATTCATTGTTTTTCTGTGTGACTAGTACTTTCACTTTGTGCCTCTCATCCAATAAAACTTATCTCTAAATTACTGAGAGGTCACAAACACTGAGAGGTCAGTAAGATAAGAACTGAGCTATAATGAGTGTTTATAATGTCAGAGAGCAGAGATAAGGAGCCTGTCTGCTCCCCAACTGAAGGAAAATACAGAAAATCTAAAGGATGCTACTAGAGCATCTCAGCTCTGTACAGAAAAAAGGTCTCCATATTCATAATAATAATATTACAGGCTATAGCTACTAGAGATGGGTCGTTGAACCAGGGAGTACTTATTTCCTCTGGATCAACTAGCAGGATGACATGCCGAACTGGATGGACAGATGTCTTTTTTCGGCCTTATGTACTACTATGTTACTATGTTACTATATATTTAATAAAGATCAATTGAAAAAATTATTTTTAGCTCAAAATAAGTACAATCGAAAAATAGAAAAAAAATGCCTTTAAAAACAGTGTACCTTCAACAATATAATTATTTCATATCTGATAGAAGAGTTGATTTTGCAGCTTTTAATAATATTTATTACTAAGGGTCATAGCACAGTTTTCTCCATCTGCACTGTTTACTAGAGGTAAGCCATGATCGATTGTGGAAAAGGGATAAGCATTCATGCTAAAAATACAAGATGCTGATCCTAAAGCCTATGGACAATTTTTTATGAATGCATTTTACTAAGTTTGGGCTGAAATAGTTTTTTCATGGTCATCCTTTTTCTATTAACAATGTACAGCCATTTTCGAGTTACAAAGGTTAAAAAATCAGTCTGTTTGCAGAGTAACACTCTGACAGCAAATGTGAAGCCTAATCTTTGATCTCCTGGCCTCATAAGCACTCATTACAGCTAAACTTTTATCAAACTGATAAGAATATTGATTACATGAGTGTTTGAGGTCAGGAGATCAGAGATTCACATGGGCCGTCAGCTCACGGGACTGAGAAGCGATACTTTGCAAACAGACTGATTTTTTTAATCCCTGTAATTCAAAAACGGCTGAGCATTTTTTAATAAAGACCATTGAAAAAAATGATAAAAATGAGCCTAAATGAGTAAAATGCAATAATAATAATTTTTTAAAAACTGCCCCAAAGGTGTCCATAACCTTTTATTTCGATTTAGAACATGTTATGGGAATATTGGGGTTGCCCTTATGCATATTAAATTGTTGTTAGCCATGTATTGTAAAGTACAGTTACTTGGAGAGGGGGGTGGGGCGGTGGGGGGCTTCCACCAAAATTGTATGCAAAGGCCACCAAAGTCCTTGATCTGGCTCAGAGCAATTCCTTAGCATTTACATATCTGAAAATAGAGGAGGGCACTGCCAGCTATCCCCTAGCAGTCTGTGGGCCAACAGCAGATGTAATGGCAGATGTACACTGGCTAACTACTGCAGGCAATTACTGGGAATGAAACATTCATTGCCTGACCATGAGCGGAGGTGGGCTACAATACCAGTGACAACCTGTGGACTGGTGTGGCACTATTTTTTAAAAGAAACTAGCCATATTTTTGTAATCCTGTACAAAACCTTTTAGATTCGACCCATGTTGTCCATTGTAATCAACTGGTGCCAACTGAATTCCAATAATTAACTTGTTATGCTGCACTTTCCAAAATGAACAGCTTACTTTGCCAATAACAATCGATTTTAGATGAGGTGATTAATAGGCCCACCAGTGAGTGGCTAGTTACAGGCGTTTTTTAATATAAAATACTGACATAAATGGGTTAACTATGTAGACATAATAGCAAAGAAATAAAAAAAATACTTGTTATATCCTGTAAAACAATAAAATAAAAAAGCACTAAAAAAAAGCCTAGGATTTCACCATAATGATTTGGATGATAATGAATTTCTAACACTACCCATGGAGCACTTCTCTAGTCATTACCACAATTAGCAGAAGCAGATGTATATAGCAAATAAGAGATAAGAAGACTTCTCCCTAAGTGGTATAAAATTACAAGTCTTCTCTGGGGAAATAGCAAACATGCCCTCCGGCTGTAGTTAAAGGGATTGTGAACGGATAATCTTAGGTAACATATTCATTCATTAATTCCATGAATTAAAAAAAATTAAAATTTCTTGGTACAGATAGAGCTAAAAAAATGGAACCTTTGAGTCTAGGCAATAATTGGCGAGCCAGCCGGGATACGCTTCTCTGCTCCTTCCCAAAGCAGGTCTATGGTATTTATAATTGCAAAACTCTTATAATTGCCAATGTCATCCCGAATACATTTTAATTACTGTTTCAACACTATGATTAATCTGTAAATTTATTAACTCTTATAACTCAGGGGGCTTAGTTTAGCTAGAGTAATGAAGCCAGATTGTAATAAACCCACTAATTAACAAGTAAATATTCATAGATGACTTTGAACACACTTAGCCAAATGGAAACAGATTTTTTTTTTAGTGTTTTTCCCCATACAAAGCAATGCATCAGTTTTGTTCTCCAAGGTGGACTCGTGTGCATATGAAATGACTGTAGTTACTCTGCACAGGGTAGGGCTATTTATCACAGTGATTGCTGAAAAGCCGGTGCATTTCTAGTAGAAGGAAAATAAGTCAAATGTGAAAAAAGAGACAAACTGCTTTCTCAGGAAAAAAACTTATCAATGCATATAATTTTTTATTTTTTCATTTGAGCTTCAATACATTGATACTCTGGTAAACATGTTTTCATGTACATCAGTATAAAGCATATTACAAAGTTAGGCTGTGTCGCATCTGTGCTGTAAGTCTTGTGGTGACGTGTACGGTAAATTAGTGGAGGGAGTGGATATCTCACACGGGTTCCTCAGCTGGGTGAGGCATCTGAAATCCAGAAAGATGCATTTGCTTCAGCAAATTATAATCTGCTGGAGCTCTTTGTTTAGTTTATATGGGCTGGACTTCTTTATATGGGCTGGACTTCATTATCAGCCACCTCCATCCTGACCTGCTGTAGGAGTCTGCCCGAGTATCGGAGTGGGTGTCTATTTGACTGCATTCCACCACCGGTACCTTCAGTTCCCCACCGTAGGAATTGGGTTCCTTGCTTGACGGTGCATTCTAAGGATTGTGGCCCCCTGATGAACCCGCCTTTGCTGGGGGAAACGCGTCGGGGTTGAGAGAAATAAATTGTATATGTATCTAATGCTGACTTTTATGCACTCATAGGGTGTAGGGACACACTGAGGGGTGTCTAGGGCAGGTACGAGGACGGGGGGATCCCACCTTCAGGGGTCGCCCTCGGGCACAGACATAGATAGGGATATATTAAGGGATAGTTATTACACATCCTATCCGCATAGCCTCTACCCTCCAATCTGGAGCTCGTGCCTATCCTAATATACCCTCCCAGAGCCCTTATATGGGATATTTATGAGCACGGGTATAATTTTAAAATTATCAATAAACTTATTATTTTAGGAGTCACTCTCTTTTTCTTCTATGGTATTTGTATTTTGGAGGTGTACCCGAATTATTTACGATTATTCATGATTTTGGCTATGTTGCTGGATTTCTTTGGACTGGGAAATAGGATTGGTAGTGGGATTTCCCAGTCCACACCCTTCTATTACAGGCGAGGCCTGTAGGGATCATCACTGGGGAAATAAAGCAGACTTCAGAAGGCCAGTCTGGGGCATTGGCGGATCCAGGGGGGGGGGGGCAACGGGGCAATTGCCCCCCCCCGAGAATGTAAGATAAAGATTCCAATGATATCCCTCCCAGTCCCTTTCTGGCTGCCGCAGTGCGCACACACCCACTATAAATTACCATACCTCCTGTGCTGCTGCGGGTGCGTGCGTCGCCGTAGGGCCAGGTTAACTGTCAGTGAGGGGCAGAGCCTGTCGGGACTTGGGAGAGGAGGCAGAGCAGAGAGCCTTGCGTGCAGGCTCACACAGGCTCGGCTCACACTAGGAGAATGAGGGTGGGAGTGGTTTAGTGGAGTTGCTGGGCGGCACGCAGTCAGTGTGAGCTGTGGAGAGAGCACTGCCACTGCTGTAAGATGCCTGCCCCGCTTGAGCTCCTGCGTCATCTTGCTGCCGCCCGCACTTAACTTAAGGACTGTGAGGTGAGTTCAGTCGGATCCTAAGTATAATGTAAAAAATGAAGAATTTTAGGCTATTCCAATTTCAACAAATGTTGGTTATGCAGTATACAATATAAGTCTAGATTCTGCACAGTGCATGTGCTTCCATTGGGAGCAAGTTTTATAACCTCTTTTGCTTAATTTAACCCATTGTGAGCTGGAGTCCTAGACCGTGTACATTTTACACAGTCTAGGACTCCAGCTCACATGGGAATAAGCAAAATATATTATAAAAGTTGCTCCCAATGGAAGAACAGGCACTGTGCAAAATCTAGACTTGTATACTGTACATACCCAACATTTGTGGAAAATGGAATAGCTTAAAATTTAATATCCTTGAAAAACACAATGCCATTTACATTACGGTAGTGTGTTAAGGATCCGCAAATTGTGGATCCGCAACACACCTTGCCGCCAGCCCCATAGAGATGCCTATACTTATCCGCAATTGTGGACAAGTATAGGACATGCTCTATATTATTGCGGAGCCGCAGATCGGAAGATCGGCCGCGCGCTCCGGAAATGCGGATGCGGAGAGTACAGTGTGTGCTCTCCTCACAATCTGGAAGTGCCCCTCCCGAGACCAGGCTCTGGATCCGCCACTGGTCTGGGGAGAAGGAAGCCGGAGAGATTTTGTGTGGTTACAGCCAGGAGAGTTGTTAGACCAAAAGGGGGATTGAAGCCTGGAGAGAGGAGTTGTATGGTCACAGTCAGGAGAACTGTTGGACCAGGATCCCCCCCAATGTGTTATGTTGGTCATATCCAGAAGTCTGCTGAATGGCTGTGTGAAGCTGGATCTCCCCTGGTGTGAACAGTGATAGGTGAAACAGGAATCGCCTGTGTATTATGTAGAGCCCAGATGGGCATGTTTTTTTTTTTGTGTTATGTTATGCTGGTTCTATAACTTCACCGCTCCGAGTGACGCTATAACTTGGATGTCACTCTGTTATGGTGAAGTGACCAAATAAAGCACAGTTTGGACTATGAAACTGCTGTCTCCATGAAAATCTGCCATTGCCAACCCTACCGCGAGTACAGATCCCTATGTTAGGAACCTCTGTCACAAATTTCGTCAAAAATATCAGACAAAAGTCCTACTCCCATTTTGTCTGGAAAATGCTAATGTAAACCTATATGGTGCCATTAGTGTCAGTTAGCTGCTGCATCTGGCACTTCCGTTATCTTTGTTGTTGAAGTCCTATGATGGAGCAGACCAGATGAAATAGAAAATATGTAAACATACGTGGCCTTAGCTCCTTACTGTACTGACATTGGCAGCACCATAAACTGGGAATGATATCGCGAGATGAGTGTGCTGATCCTGGGGGAGGCATCTGTTTTCTCATGGGGCTATGCTACGGTGGACAATCAGGGTCAGACTGGGGTTCCTTGGGCCCTGCAAGGGCCCAAAAACCATATAATTAATAAAATCTAATAGATTTTGATTCAAAGTGATAGACCCTACTGTCAAGTTATTGGCTCCAAAGGCAGCTTGAAATTATATTTTTTTCTCCTGGACCTTTAGGACGTACTATGGTATCAGAGCCTGGCCCACCGGAAGATCCTCTGGTACTCTGGTGGGCCAGCCTGATGCTTAGGACAATGCATAATGATAAAAGGCACATGAATGTGTCTAGGTTGCTACACTTGATCACCAGGCAATTTTCAATTTTTTCATTTTCACTCGCTGCCTTCCTGGAGTAATAACTTTTTTAGCTGTCCATTCACATAGCTGTATTAAAGCTTGTGTTTTGCCGGATAAGTTGCACTTTTTAATGGCACAATTTAATATTGCATACAATGTAGTGGGAATCTGGAAAAAAAAATCCAAATCAGGTGAAAATGAAAAAAAACAACAACCCAGAACTCTGTCAGTTTTATGGATTTCATTTTTACGGCTGTCCCTATGCGGTAAAACTGACCAGTTACCTACGATAGCATGGTTATATAGTTTTTCATTTGTTTTAATACTTAAAAAAAACAAATAAAAACTATATTTTTTAATTTGCATTGTCATATTCTGACGCCATTAACTTTTAAAGTTACACCATTTTGGAGTGTGTCTGAGTTTTTGATCACTTTTTATGGGGGAGGTAAAGCAGCGAAAAAAAAAACTAATTTGGCCATTATTTTTGTTTTCTTTACGCCATTAACTGTATAGAATATATACATTTATATTTTAATAGTACAGGCATTTTGGGACATGGCGGTGCCTATGATTACTCCTTTTATTGTTTATTTGTATTATGGGGAAAAGGGAACATTTCTATTTTTTTGTATATTTTTTAAAACTTTTTTTAAATACGTTTTTTCACTGCCCCTTGGAACTTTAACATGCGATCATCTTATCGTTTCTCCCATAGACTGCAATAATTTAATACCTTAACATTGCACTCTATGGGAGATTCGATAGGTCTCTATGGAGTGCTCCATTGAAACATAGCTGTGGTAGGCAAGCTCGAGGCTACCACAGTGAATAAACAGTTCCCCCCATCTCCGCATAGGTGAAAACTGCTCAGATACCGTGTTCACAACTGACCGTGGCATCTGAGGGGTCAAATGTCTGCAAATGGTGTGATCGGCGATCGCCGACTTTTTTGCGGAACGGCCATGCAGACAAACGGAAACGGAATGCACACGGAGTACCTTCCGTTGTTTTTGCGGACCCATTGAAATGAATGGTTCCGCATACGGTCCGCAAAAAAAAAACGGAACGGGAGCGAAAAGAAAATATGTTCGTGTGCATGAGCCCTAACCCTGTATTGTGCATTCCTTGTCATGACTGCAGCTTCTTCCTATGACAACAGCTTATTACTAGGGGCCGAACCTGCAATCGTCAATCAGGCACCTAGATATGGAAAGCAGCATATTGTAATATGATCTACATTGTAAATTTATTGTACAATTTATACTTCATTGTTTTTCTTTGTTTGATTGGCATTTGCATTATCTACTTAGAAGATACAGTATTTTTATTCAGACAAACTAATTGCACCATTTTACCCAAAAAAATCTTTTTGCCATATCTTCAAAATTAGAATACAATCAAAAGCTAGAATATATACAGTACATTATTTGCAGCATTCACATTATTAAAACACACCATAAACACCTTAATGGGGTTGTCCAGGATTAGAAACACATGGCTGCTTTTCTCCAGAATAAGCACCTCCTCTGTCCATAGGCTGTGTCTGGTACAGCATTGAAGTGAATGGACTGGAACTGCAATACCACACACAGCTTGTGGACAGGGGTGGCACCATTCTTGGAAGAAAGCCACCATGTTTTGATACTCCTGGACCACCTCTTTAACGAGAAGTTACCAGAGAGGAAAAAAAAAGAACAAAAACTCCCCAATAAGATAAGAGGAAATCACAAATATCAATAAGAACCTGTGTTGTCCATCATCCAACTAAAAGGTCTATTCAGATGTATCTTAGTTTGGTCACAACCAATAGGGTTAACACTCTATTTCCTAAAGTTTACACAGAAGTTGTCACCCAATTTTTTTTCAGTCCAAGCAATGATGCTACCCAGAAGGCTCAGAAAGTTGGGTTTCACCACTTTGGAAGCCAAAACTATAACTATGAATGGAATTTTTAACAATCTGGTGTGAGAGGACAACTCAAGAGCTTGCATTTCCTGATGGCTTTCTTATTTTTTTGGCCGGAAAGATCCTTAAAAGAGGTTGTCCCCCAATGACAGCTTATCAACTATCCAAAACTGCCAGGACCAATAAGAATCGTAAGACTAGGGGTCCACCATATAAATGGGGTAGGGGTCAAACAGGTGCTCCATTAATCCATTTAAAGTCTATGGGACTGCCAAAGACAGCCAAGTAGAGCGCTCACAGTCCCAGAGAAAATGAATGGAGCGACAAGGTGCATGATCGACCACTACTCCATTCATTTGGGGAACAGGACCCCCATTTTTGATAACGGTGGGGAGCCAAGAATTAAAACCCCCACCATCAGATACTTCCTTGTCCCGTGGGGTATTTGCATGCAGGAATACCAGTTATTTACGAAACTTTTTAACTGGATTACCTATCCTCTAGATAGGTCATCAGTATATAATTGGGGGAACAGTCCAACAACAAGGACCCACTCCGATCAGATGTTTGAGACACCACTGCCTTCTCGCAGCTTGGTCTAGGCCAGTGACATCATATCGTCATATATACCGGTCACATGGCATTGTTGCAGCTCAGCCTGAGCAATTCAAAGCACAACCACTATACAATGTACGGCGCTGTGCTTGGTAAGCTGTGAGAAAGCTGCGGAACTCACAGGAATGCCAACGTCTTCTCAAACAGCTGATCGACGGATGTCAGACCACCACCAATCAGATACTATCCTCAGGATATCAGGGTTTTTGGCTCCCCCAAACACTGAGGACAGGTTAAGCTGCTACCTCTGCCTCCCCTGTAGCTTCACCTCTGCTGGCTAAATAATTCTTCCCTCAAATGTACTCAATCAGAAGCAGCTATATGGCATTAGATCACATTATTAATATAAATATGCAAAAATTCATAATCTTAGAAACATCATGTCAAAACAGGCAAAGTAAGACCACAATAACCTATGGTAGCTGAGATCCAGAAACACAGGAAACTACCTACTGTGCACTGACACTACAATGGTAAGAAGCAGTCTATGATGCATGTCATTAAGACAGACACTTACCTTGCGATGACAAACAAGACACAACTAACTCCCAGGCAGGCGAGCAGTACGTACATCCATATGTCAGGAGAGAGTGGGTTGAGGAAAGAGAAGACGCCAGGATTGGTGCCATTTGGTTTCCGATATAAGATGCTGATTCCCAGTGTCATGAATGGCTTGGAGAAGTCTATTACTTTCTCTCTTACGTAGGTGATAGTGAGAGGAGCGACGGCCAGATCGGCTTTCTGTGATTAGAAACCTCCATTAGAGTTTATTTTTTTAAAGATGTTTATATTAGCAATTTGTTTCTACAACTTTTTTTTTTAGATCTGTTTTGTCTCAGTGCAGGATCTGGCAAACTGAGCAACAGTGAAAAAAATAATTGTAGTGCCTATTAGTTTAGTACATTAGCTTAAAGGGGTATTCTGGTAGGTAAAAATTATTCCCTATCCACAAGATAGCAGATAACTAGCAGATTGGTGGGGACCAACTGCTGGAACCCCCACCGATCATGAGAACAAAGACCTCGTTCCCCCTGCAGGTCTCCTGCTGTTCCCCTGAAATGACCAGAGCGGCCAGTTGCACATGCGGTTCAAATCAAAACATACATTCTACCTGGATAATTTTCTTTAATGGAGTACCACCTAAGTGTCTATGCAAACCAGGGTTATGCCTTTCAGCCCTTCCTCTAGTGTGCAGCACACATGTCTTTGAAGTAACCACTCAAGAATTTGGCTTTCTCAGCACAATGGAGCTTTGGTTAGGGGTTTATGTATGTTCAGCACAAAACATTAAAATCCAGCTCACCCAGATATGTTCCTTGCACGGAGAAATCCAAGGTAGATTTTGAACAAATTTTCTTTCTTACAGGTACTCCAGCACAGAACAGGAAATGTTTGTAGTCCGTCTTTTTATTCAAACTTCATAGAACACTCACAAAATGGACATCCCTTCACCACTTCACATAACAGGTTGACATGTTTCAAACTGAGACAGTTCTTACTCATAACCTGGTATGAAGTTTAAATAAAAAGACGGACTACAAACATTTCCTGTCCTGTGCTGGAGTACCTGTTAGAAAGAAAAGTTTATGTATGTTATCTAATTATAATTACACATAGTATAGAAGGTGTTATAAAAGGAGACAGAATTAAATAGGACAGAACTAATCAGTTCTTAGAAGTATCCTTACATCACACTGGTGTCCAGTGATTTTGTGCACTGGTCTCTAGTGTCCAGTGGTAAGTAACCAAATGCTGGAGTCCATTTGTTTAGTGTCCTTTTTCCTACTGTCTAATGGGTAGTAACCCAACTGCTAGAGTCTTTTTGTTTACTGCCCCAGTCCCCTTTGGCCAGTGGTTTGGTTCCCTAGTCCTTTCTGTCCAGTGGTAAGTAACCAAATGCTTGAGTCCATTTGTTTAGTGCTCCATTCCCTGGTGTCCAGTGGTTTAGTGTCCTGGCCCTGCTGTACAGTGGTTTGTTAGCCCATCACTAAGGATAACATCTGATTTATCCTGATTTTATAACATAATACAATAAATATGGGATAAATTAATTATATTTTTACCCTTTTACTAATCCAAGTATATAAAAAGATTATACAGTATATATGTTTACCTTTTATACCTAAAAACTAAAGACTTGAATACTAAGTAGGCCCTAATTAATTTAAAGAACAATTAACAAAACAAGATTGTATTGCATCCTGTTACTGAAATATTATCAATGCAGTGCTATATCTCCTGTGGAGGAAGCCTATATGCCCCTTGCCATCAGCTAAGTGGGCACAGAAACTTTACCCCTGCTCATGTCCACTGCTGTCTGGTACAATATCCACCCATCCAAAACAACATAGGAAATCACAGTACGCATGCCCAAATTTTTTTGACCTGCCTACAGGAAATGTCTGACAAGCCTCCTTCAACTCACTGTTTTATTTTGGGCTGCACTACCTGAAATTCCTTGTGTGGTCTCTGTCTGGGCTGTGCAAGTAAAGTAAGGCCAAGGTGCTACATAGATCCCATGTTCTTAAATTCACCATGTACTTTTAGATAGATGTTGGCTGAGGGTGCATCTGTTCTCAATTGGGAAGAGGGGAGAAAGTCTGTTCTAGACACCTCTGGCAGTGGTGGAAAGCAAAATGATCAGGCATCGCTGGCTGCGGTGGAGAACAAAATGATCAGGTATCTCTTGCTGCGGTGGAGAACAAAATGATCAGGCACCTTTAGCAGTGGTGGACAACAAAAGGACTGGGCACCTCTGGAAGTGATGGAGAAAAAAAGGACTCAGCACCTCTGGCAGCGATGGAGAACAAAAGGACTGGACACCTCTTGCAGTGATGGAGGACAAAAGGACTCAGAACCTCTGGCAGTGGCAGAGGACAAAAGGACTGGGCACCATGCAAATCAGATGGATGGCCCATCTTGCTGAAATCTGTGGGTTCAGCTGACCTTTGCACGGACACTCACACAGTACAGTACACAGTCACAGTGAAAGTAAAGGGCTTTCTTTTTTCTTTGTGGTTTTATGTATGCCTCTGTACAGATGACATAGCTGTATCTGCAGGCAATTCGAACTGGTGCTGGCCAAAGCACCGCCTACCGGCAAAGTTAGGTGGTTTCCCTGTAATGAAAGCATCAGCACAAGATGTCACAGAGATGATAAATGATGGTGCCAAGTATCAGCATGGTGACATCTAGGTCCCTATATACTGACTTATTATTCTGAAGTAGTCCATTGTAATAGGATTTACTGGCGGACTTGTATTTCCCGATACGCAGCTATACACAGCACTCTTAATGAGAACATATCACTCGGGGAATCACGATGAGGCACTTATGATGGATTGAGGTTGTTTTTAAGTTTAGTACAAGACATTCCCATCATGGTTTCTTTCAGGTTTGTTTTAGGTGTATATGTTTAGAACCGTACGGTAGCTTCTTACATGATCGATGAGCTCTCGGACCATTCCATTCCACTCTCCTTTGTCATTCTGTGCCCCGTATTTGCCATCTGCTACCAGCCTAACTTCATAGATGAAGCCCAGAATGTTGGAGAGTTCCTTGAGTAGATCCAAGCAGTAGCCCTCAAACCTGTCATTTCCATACAAGGGTTTGTCAGACTTCCTGTACATGACATAAGGATCCTCCTACAAGTGAGAAAAACATGACAAATATGTTGACTTTGTACAAAATGCCTGGGGAACCTTACACATTAGGCTAGGGCATCAAATGATTGGCAATGTGGTCCTATTGTGGCACACGACTAGGATTCGGTTTGGTATTCTTTTCTTAATATTACAGCCAACATGCAAACCTAAAGTGCCCACCTACCTGTTAATTGGCAAGCTGGACATTTTTTCGTCTGCACAGAAGCTTCCAATTCAGGAGTAGTGACTGTTCATGCGCTGCTACCTAGAAGTGAAGTGGCGCAAGTACAGTTGTTGCTCCAGTAGTGGAAGCAGAGCCTCTGCGCTTGCGATGCAGATGGTACAAGCACGAGATTGTCAGAGCAAGGTGAGATGACTAGCCCTGTCAATCAACAGGTAAGTGGGCGTTTCTTCACCTGTGGGGACAGCCCCTCACAGGTGAAGAACTCTTGCTAATGAGGCAAATCAGTTCACTCATCCTTATTTCATAGGATGCAAATTAGCTGTTTGGTGCAACGAAGACGTCTACGTTGCTCTTGTCGAACCAAAGCTCTGCTCATTTCACCGGCCAGCCCCTTCCTCCCTGCTTTAACTAACAGGGTCAGGGAGTGGTAATGTTCTATAGTTTTCTAACCAGCCCCTGGGTCTGAATACTTTAGTAACTGCATGTAATTAAAAATGTATTATAGCTACTGAGTTATTCACTGAAATCCATCTGTAGAGCGCCACCCGCTGTTTTCTCTTTTTCTAATTTCTCTGCCCTGCTCACTGAGGTGGACGCACATGCTCAGTTCCATCCTTCAACTGCCACCAGCTGCAGTAGACAGGACACACCCCCTGAGAACGGACATGCCTGCT
Source organism: Bufotes viridis (assembly GCA_033119425.1). Lineage (NCBI taxonomy): Eukaryota > Metazoa > Chordata > Amphibia > Anura > Bufonidae > Bufotes > Bufotes viridis. The sequence continues at coordinate 33,259,121 of CM065591.1, forward strand.
AAGCTGCCAGCTTGAAATAAATCTAGCAGAACAATTGGAGCAATGAATGTGGAGATCTCTGGATCCGTGTGAGGTCCAGGGCTGGTTCTAGCTTTTTTAGAAAGAGTTTGTCATGTACTAGATTATGTTTTATTTTAATTTTTGACATTAATCATGGGATAACCCCTTTAAAAAACACAAAAAATACTTCCATTTAGTTTTGACAGTACAGTGGCCCAGTAGTTAACACTGGTGCCTTGCAACGCCGGTGTCCTAGGTTCGAATCCGACCAAGGACAACATCTGCATGGAGTTTGTATGTTCTCCCCGTGTTTGTGTGGGTTTCCTCCTGCACTACAAAGACAGACTGATAGGGAACTTAGATTGTGAGCTCAGGCCAATGCCCCAGTTTGCCTGGTGGTGCTGTAATTCCTGAATCCAATAGATTACTTAGGACCGAATGCGAGGGTGTAGCTAAAGGCTCATGGGCCCTGGAGTTCATCTTGGACCCCTTTCCCTCAGTGCTTTTTGTGTCTTCTTATGTGACACAAGGCTCTTTAGGCCCCCTCAGGCTCCTGGGCCCGGTAGCGACTGCTACCTCTGCACCCCCTATAGCTACGCCTCTGACTGAATGCCTTCCTATTGGTCTCCTTTGTCTGCGATGTGCGACCTGAAGGACACTTTAATGTAGCTTACAAAGACCTCAAGACAATGCCTAAAGTAATGAGCGGTTAACCATGGTCCATCAGGCTTGTCCATGGGCCCCCTTGGTACTAACTAGTTTATCCTTGGTCCCATACTGTAATGATATCTTTCCAGGTCTTGACAATGGCCCCGGCTTATACGGGTTCCTGAAAGAATAAGAATATTGTAGCTGACGGCTTCTAATAATTCTTCAAGGAGATGTCAATCCTTATTTTATTAATTTGAGTCATTGTATGAAATCAATGATTCTCTGTGCAGTAGATATGGATGTAATTAGCCCTATTAGCTTATAATTGGATTTCCCTTGATACGGAAGGAGATACTGCGCTCTTCTCCTCTGCCATCGATTAAGGACATGAACTGTATTCTAGGTCAGAGTGAAGATGCACATCGAGCTCCTCAGGGGTCAGAAGCCAGATGTGTGGTGAGGCTTTTCCGTCACCCAGGGGTAAAATGTTTCCAGCTTTTTACCTGTATCTTAATACCCAGCAAGGTAGGATACGTATCATTTTATCCATTTTTTAACTTACCAAGATGGTGGTGACTATGAGTGTCCGGTTGGCTAGTGAGTCTGTAATATTAGTGGATTTGTCTTTTGCGCCGTCAGTCATATTAAGGCCAATGTTTGAGTTCCAAACCCCAATCTGCAATGTAGAAATTGTGAGATACTTTGTCTTAAAAGGTTCAAGACGTCCACACAAAGAAGTCACACAAAATGGAAATATAGCATGTAGAGAGATAAATATAAAATAGATGGAAAGATAGATATTAGAAAGAGAGATATGTAGATAGATAGATGTTAGATAGATCTACAAACAGGTAATATAGAAGAGAAGATAGGTGGATAAATAGATAATAGGTAGATATGTAGATAGACCAATAGATAATAGACAAGAGAGATAGATAGATAATAGACAGATAATAGATAGATAGATAGATAGATAGATAGATATGAGATAGCTAGATAATAGACAGATAATAGATAGATAGATAGATAGATATGAGATAGATAGATATGAGATAGATAGATAGATAGATACATAGATAAATATATAGAGATAGATAGATAGATAGATAGATAGATAGATAGATAGATAGATATGAGATAGATAGATATGAGATAGATAGATAGATACATAGATAAATATATAGAGATAGATAGATAGATAGATAGATAGATAGATATGAAATAGATAGATATGAGATAGATATATAATAGATAGATAATAGATAGATGTTCGATAGATAATAAATAGATATTAGATAGATAGACAGACAGACAGATAAATAGATTTTCTATTCTTTTCTTATCAGTTCATGTTATAACCCCCACCCTTCACCCGTTCAACAAAATGCATGATCCGCCCAGAATGAGCTATTCAATGGGAATGTCCATCATCATTATTTACAGTAAATCCACATGCCTGAGAGGTGCAGATACAACCTATGGAAGGAAAACAGACCCCCATGACGACCCCCATTTGCTGATTCAGGGGAGCCACAGTCACCAGAGTGTTGGAAGGAGAGGTCGGATAGTTCGGCTCTTGTTGTAGACTCTTCCGCAGGCTCCAATTAACAGGTCCATTGAAGACTTTGGTGGATTGGAATGGGCAATCTGAAGTCACTGGACTCCTGTTCCTCCAATAGGCGAGGAACCCAGACATTTCGGGCCTATCCTATGGATATACAAAGCTGCCTTCTGATAACATGTGAAAGCCCTGCCCCATCTGCTAGAAACACCCTCTGACCTCAAACACACCCTTTCAGATGCCTTTGCATAGACCCCTCCTCCTCAGGTTTCTGGTCTTTGAAAAGTCCAGTTCTTTGTTCCAGAACATGTGCCAGATTATCTGAATTTCTAGATTGTCGGATTATAGCAATGTCCATATATATATACAGTATATGTATATTCACTCTATAATACACATTCATCCTCCTTCTCCTTTTGCAATGCACTAAATAAATCACTTCTGTTGAAGCTGTCAACAATAAGAAGAGCCGAGAGGATGATTTGTCCTGTAAGAAAGTGAGTGTAAGGAATGAATAATAAGAGTATAATGTACGGCAGCTAGTCTGCATTTATAAATCCACCATCTACCAAGAGGGAGGGGTCATTTTATTTTCCAGCACCGGCTATCTATCTATCTATCTATCTATCTATCTATCTATCTATCTATCTCTTGTATATACTGTATCAATCTGTTTTATCTATCTGTCTATCTAGACTATCTATGCAATTTATCTATCTAATCTATGTCATTTCCAGCCATCATATCTATGTTATCTGTCTATTTTTCTATCTACAGTATCTATCTATCTATCTATCTATCTATCTATCTATCTATCTATCTATCTATCTATCACCAAAAAATAGGCAGCAGCACTTGGCAGAGTGTTTGAGGGTGCAAATCCTCTTGGATCCTAGGCAAGGTACCACAGCTAAATCCACAAATGCAAATAATGAGGCTCCACCAGATAGGTAGAGTGCTGCCTAATTATTTTCATTTGTGTCTATTTATCTATCTAATGTAATCTATCTATATATCTCATATCTATCAATCTCATCTATCTATTGATTCTATTTATTTATTTATCTCTTGTCTATATCAATCTGTTTTATCTGTCTGTCTATCTATGTTATCTATCTATCTATCTATCTATCTATCTCATATCTATCTATCTATCTATCTATCTATCTATCTATCTATCTATCTCATATCTATCTATCTATCTATCTATCTATCTATCTATCTCATATCTATCTATCTATCTATCTATCTATCTATCTATCTATCTATCTCATATCTATCTATCTATCTATCTATCTATCTATCATCTATCTATCTATTTATCTATCTCATATCTATCTATCTATCTATCGATCTATCTCATATCTATCTATCTATTATCTATCTATCTATCTATCTATCTAGCTAATATCTATCTATCTATCTAATATTTATCTATCTATCTATCTATCTATCTATCTATCTATCCATTTTTCCATGGCTTACAATGAATTGCATTTTACCGGAGCTGAAACATTCAGGCCAAATGTTGCAGACGCTGTGGTTGGTGAGGGCTCGGATAGGCCGCTCACAGGGTAATCAGTGTTCACTGTTGCAAAAACAACAGCTTGAAGACTTGAGCCTTGGCGACTGCTCCCAGATGAAGAGGCAGAAGCTGCCAGCGAGGTCCTGAACAAGATCCCAATCTCATCTATTGTGTGTTATAGCAGCTGCGAGGCTTAGAGGAAATTCCAACATTTCTAATATCATGTTTTATTTTCATTTGTTAATAATTATTATCTGAAAAAGTTATTAATATTTCCAATCATTCACACCAGTATGGGTTCCACTGGTGTGCTGTCATTTCCCAGTTACAAGCACAGAAGTAACACCTGTTACATTGGACAAGGTGTCCGATCTTCAGGCAGCATGTTATTGAGCCAGATATGGTGAACAGATTGATATATAGTTATACTGTGGGAAAATAGTCGGGAGAACTTACAATTCTGCCATTAACTCTTTGTTCTTTCTATGCTTAAGAGTCCAGTGGGCGGTCCTAAAGGGATTGACAGCTATCTCCATATAAGTGTCATACAGGTGGTGGGAACAGTTAATGGGTAAACCTGGTGATTGGTTCTCTTTCACACAATAGCCATACATTCTCAGAAAGGTCACAGGAGCCCCATGTGCCCCATCCCTAGCTAGACATGCAAAAAGCATATTTGGATAGCCCAGTGGGCCCCGGCATCTGCCCGGGTTTACCTGGGACAGTAGTTCTTGATAGTTTGTGAACCCTTCAGAATTTTCTATATATTCTAAATGCATAAATTTTACCTAAAACTACATCATATTTTCCCACAAGTCCTAAAAGTAGATAAAGATAAACAAATCAATCACATGAATCAAAAATATTAGACTTGTTCATTTATTTATTGAGGAAAATGATCCAATATCACATGTCTGCGAGTGACAAAAGTATGTGAACCTTTAGGATTAGCAAATAATTTGAAGGTGAAATTAGAGTCAGGTGTTTTCCATCAATGGGATGACAATCAGGTGTGAGTGAGTCACCTGCTTTATTTAAAGAACAGAGATCTATCAAAGACTGATCTTCACAGCACGCTTGTGAACATGTATCATGGCATGAACAAAGGTGATTTGTTAAGACATCAGAAGAAGAGTTGTTGATGCTCATCAGGCTGGAAAAGGTTACCATCTTGAGAGAGTTTGGACTCGACCAATCAACAGATTGCATAAAAATGGAAGAAATTCAAGACCAATATTACCCTCTCCAGTAAAGGTCAACCAAGAAAGAGTACGCCATGGGCAAGGCATGTAACAGTCCAGAAGGTCTTCCAAGGTAACCTCTAAGTAACTAAAGGCTTTTCTCACATTAGCTAATGTTAATGTTCATAAGTCCAGCATCAGTAGACACTGAACAACAATGGTGTACATGGCAGGACTGCAAGGAGAAAGCCATAGCTCTCCAAAAAAGAACACTGCTGCCCGTCTGCAGTTAAGAATAAGAATGGTTAAAGAATAAAGTGAAAGTTTTGGAATGGCCAAGTGAAAGTCCTGACCTTAATCCAATAGTATGTTGTGGAAGAACAGAAGAGAGCAGTTCATAAGAAGAAACCTACTAACATAACAGAGTTGAAGCAGTTTTTTTTTTAAATGGAGGAATGGGCAAAAATTCCTCCAAGACGATATGCAGGACTAATCAACAATTACCGAAAATGTTTGGCTGAAGTTATAGCTGCATTAGGCCGGTTCACACCAGATACTGAAGATACTGAAAGCAAAGGTTCACATTTTGCCACCCACAGACATGTGATATTGGATCATTGTCCTCAATAAATAAATGATTAGTTCTAATATTTCTCACTCATTTGTTTCATTTGGTTATCTTTATCTACTTTTAGGACTTATGTGAAAATCTGATGTAGTTTTAGGTCAAATTCATGCAGAAATATGGAAAATTATGAAAGGTTCACAAACTTTCAAGCACCACTGTGCATGTACAGCCATGGCCAAATGTTTTGCGACTGACAAGAATTTAGGTTTTCACAAAGTTTGTTGCTTCAGTTATTTTGGTCGCAATTAGTATTAATTCTAGAGTGTTATGAAGAGTGATCAGATGAAATGCAATTAATTACAGTCATTCTTTGACAAAAAGATTAACTTAATCACAAAAACCCCCTTTCCACTGCATTTTATCCCTGACACAGAATTACCTGCTAGAATTTTTTCAGTGATCTTCTTGTTAGCTCAGGAGAAAGTGTTAACAAAGGCAAGGCAGCTAATATCACTGTCATGCTGATTGAATTAGAACAGCAGACTGGTTGCTTTAAAAGGGGGAGTGCTTGAAATAATTGTCTTCTTCTGTTAACCATGTTTACCTCCAAGTAAACACTTGCAGTCATTTCATTTCATCCAAAGAGCTTCACGGGCAAGGACACTGCTGCTTGTAAGACTGCACCTAAATCAACCATTTATCAGATCATCAAGAACTTCAAGGAGAAAGTTTCAACTGCTGTGAAGAAGGCTTCAGGATGCCCAAGCACAAGAAAGTCCAACATGTGTCAGGACCGTCTCCTAAAGAGGATTCAGCTATGGGATCAGGTCAGGGGCGTAGCTAGAAATGACTGGGCCCCAAATCAAATTTTTGTATTGGGCCCCCCTACCCGCGCGTTTCGCTCCTCCTCTATAATGTGCCAGCCATATAGCCCCCCTATAATGTGCCAGTAGTCAGCCATATAGCCCCCCCCAGCCCCCCTATAATGTGCCAGTAGCCAGCCATATAACCCCCCATAATGTGCCAGTAGTCAGCCATATAACCCTCCCTATAATGTGCCAGTAGTCAGCCATATAAACCCATAGCTATCTGGCTATGCAGCTTATATGGCCTTGTGGATAGGTGTCTTGCCTTTGAACCTAATGGTCGCAGGTTCGATCCCCAGGGCAAGCTTTTCTGAAAGAAAGAAAAAATAAGTTTTAAATAGACAAGGGCGAGAGGACACTGCGATTCACTGTGTAATTAGCGATCGGGAGAGGAGTGAGGACATGTGCTGATTACCCAGGGGAGGAGAGGAGTGAGGACAACACGTGCTTGCCGGGCCCCCTGTAAGCCCGGGCCCCGAAGCAGCTGCTTCCCCTGCTTCCCCGGTAGTTACGCCCCTGGATCGGGTCAACACCAGTGCAGATCTTGCTTAGGCATGGCAGCAGGCATGTGTAAGTGCATCTGCATGCACAGTGAATCAAAGGCTTTTGAATGATGGCCTGGTGTCAAGAAGAGCAGAAAAGAAGCCACTTCTCTCCAGGAAAATCATCAAGGATAGACTGACATGTCCGACCTCAAAAGATGCAACAAGAGGCCAAGAAAGCAACAACCCAACAGCTGGTTCGACTGGGAGTATAAAGATATAAGAAAAAGCGCTAACAATGGCCTGAAATACGAAACAGATTCGAACAACCCTAGTCTGAGGGAAGCCTACAACAACATACAAAGGCAATACAAAACTATCCTCAGAAAGAAAATGCAAGGCAACATGTCAACCGGGCTTATCAAACTCCAAGATGTTCCCCAGGACAACTCCTTCTTAGAACTATGGACACACATGCAGGGGCGTAGCTAACGGCTCATGGGCCCTGGTGCAAGAGTTTAGCATGGGCCCCCCTTCCCTCAGTGCTTTGTGTATCTTCTTATGCGGCACAAGTGTCTTTGGGCCCCCTCAGGCTCCTGGGCCCGGTAGCGACTGCTACCTCTGCACCCCCTATAGCTACGCCCCTGCACACATGGGCAAAACCAGTAAGAACACCATCCTTCACATCCAAAACAGCAACATCTGGCTCCAGTAGTTCATTACAAAGACATATCGAGGGAGGACCAAAGCCCAGAACAAACATAAAAAGCTGAAGAATATGGAGGACAAAATCAAAGATTTCCAAAACCTTCTGGACACACCAATCACACTGCAGGAGATAACAGAGAGGATCTCAGTAATAAAAAGTAAAAAAGCCAGCGGCCCAGATGGGATCCTCCCAAAAATCCCAGATATCCAGGCTGCAATAGTAAAGCTTGTCAATGTTGTGCTGAGTGCTGGCTACTTCCCCCAGAGCTGGAACCAGGACCTCATTACCCCATACGCAAGAGCGGACACAGGTACTACCCAGCCACCTATCGAGGGATATGTGTCAGCAGCAACCTGGGGAAACTCCTCAGCATTATCCTGAATAAGAGGATCATCAGCTTCTTCACCCAGCACAACATCCTCAGCAGAAGCCAAGCAAGCTTCATGGCGAATCACCACATCACGAACCACATCTACACCCTGAAGAGCCTTATCAGGAGCCATGTCCACAATACAAAGCATGGAAAGATCTATGCCTGTTTTGTAGACTTTAAGAAGACCTTTGACTCAGTTTAGCACACAGGTCTATTCCTGAAATTTCTCGAAAGTGGAATAGGAGGAAAAACATATGATGTCATCAGAAGTTCCTACACTGAGAACAGATGCAGCGTGAAGGTGAATGGGAGGAGAACGGCTGCAGCCTCAGTCCAACCCTCTTCAACATCTACATGAATGAATGACACTGAGGAGAAATTTCTGCCTCATGCAGTGACCTTCTGCTACCATCACCAGCCACATACCCAGACTGGTTAAAGTGGGACTCTGGGCTAACAGAAATATTCCACCTAGAAATTCTGCAAACACCTACTCCAGGTGCACAGGAGCACTTCTAACATCGTCTGTCAAACAGAGCTGGGAAGATTCCCACTTTACCTCGCTGTCCAGAAGAGGGCACTATCATTCAGAGCCCACCTGCAGAGCAGCAGTCCCAGCTTCTACCATCACAAAGCCTTGCTAAACCAAGAAGTCTCAAAAAAACGAAGTACCCAGCAACAAGTCACCCAAACCCAGTCTGACCAAGCTACCAGCAGCCTGACAAAGGGGGAAATTTAGAGGATGATGTACAAGAGCAAAGAGGAGCATATCAGCGACTGGAAGAACGACATAAGAACGTCATAAAAGCTGGCAGTATACCAGAGTATACCAGTATACCAGTACAAACTGGCCCCATATCTAGAGAAACTCCCCAACCCCAGAGACTGACAGATCCTGAGCCAGTACAGACTGAGCGCCCACAGCCTGCTCATCGAATCTGGGTGGCACCGACAGAGGTACATGCCCGGAGAGAGCAGACTGTGCCAGCAGTGCGACCAGAGGGCTGTGGAGGATGAGGCTCACTTTCTGCTGCAGTGCCCCAAATACTCAGCAGTGAGGGATGCTCACTTCAGGAGACTGTCTGATCTCTGCCCAGACTTCACCTCCATGGAGGAAGGAGAGAAGTTCTCCATACTGCTGGGGGAAGAGGAGAACACAGAAGCCATAGCAGTACAATATATTACTGCCTGCCATAGACTGATATGTCACGGACTCTTATTCCCCACCATGGATGTCTCGCCATTCTCCAAACCTTTTGTTTACCATCAGTCAGAATTTGGCCCAGAAGTTGATATCCAGCATGCCAAGGTGAACTGCAGAAGTCTTGAAAAAGAAGGGTCAACACTGTAATTATTAAGCTTTTACATAACCTTGCTGTATTTGACAATAAAAATGAAAATAAAAAAAACTCCCGAAATGCTTATAACTACATCACTATACCATATAAACATCTGACCAAAAGATCCCAAAACACTGAAGCAGCAAACTTTGTAAAAACCATAATTTGTGTCAATCTCAAAATCTTTGGCCACGACTGTACACTAGGATTGTTTTTAATGCCATCTGCTGTATCAAAGCTTTTGATGACATGACGGGAGTGTTCCTGGACCAGGACCGACAGTGTACAAACCGGTAATTGCCGCCTCTGCTTCAGTGCCGGCCTCTGGCATAATACTGCGGCTATAACAAGATAGGGACATTATCAATGATCTGTAAATTACCCTGACATTGTAGCTGCTATTCTGGACGGCGTGTTGCCATTGTCTCCCCGTTTTTGTAATTATCGCCAGGTTTTATTAGACAGGAAATGAGATTTCTGCTCGTACCGGACAGAAAGTAACAGAACATATTTTACAGTAAGGATTTTCCTGACAGGTCACGTGACTGGTGGACGCTGTAATTACTTCCATGGAAGTTTTTTTAACGTTTAGAATTTCTAGAGGAGATATTCAATCTGTTTTTTGAATCATTAACTCTTATAATACGCTGCCGAAATGACATACAGGACTTCAAATGCCACATACCAAAATGATTTTTGAAAGTCACAAATTAATATATATAATATATAATCCAGGGGCATAACTAATTAATGTCACCCCTTCAGCAGTCACTAGTTTATCATTAGTCAAATATCAAACTTGGTTCCACCATTCCGATGCCCAGTTTTGCCACCCACAACAGAAGGGTCTGGTGTTTGATTCCACTCCACACCCTTTGATAACCTCTGGGCCAATATCCTACCGCCTTTCTTCCCAACAGTGCCATTCCTCTGTACAGCTTCTTGCCACCCAGTAACAGTCCTTGGCCCCCTCTCTTCAAGGGTCCCATAGCAACTGAATAGCCTTCCCCTATGGTAGGTATGTCCTTCCTCCTGGTGAAACTTGCTTCCATCTTAGAGAACCATAATTAGAAGATGGGGAGATCAAATTCTCCACAACAGACTTGTTGTGTGTGGTATTGCAGCTCAGTCCCATTCACTTCGAAGGATATAAGCAGTAATACCAGACACAACCCATGGACAGGTGTGGTGCTATTTCTGGAAGAAGACAGATATGTTTTCCTAAACTTGGACAACTCCTTTAGGTCTGGGAGCAGGAAATACAGTGCAAGATCACATCTTATCACTGCTAATATTATAAATTCAGATATGTACAAGCAAAATCTGATGGCTCGTGGGTTTGTGAAATATTAAGTAAAAATACTAATAATTGCAACCTCCATAGGATAACTGCAGCAGTGACAAAGCATTAAAGTGATCCACAACAGTTATGAGGTAGGAAAATCATGGGAATAAAACTGTGAAACCTGCAATCCTCGGGATACTCAACTCAAGGTGCTCCAAAAAATTATGCTACGAAAGCATAAAATAAATGAATTTGTCATGAAACGAGTTGTCTCCTGAGGATATCTACTCCATTGGGTTATATGGGGAACATAGAGGTGGCACTCTGCTCTGCCCCCCCCTTCCTTGAAGCAAAGTGGCTCCGCTTTGGCGGGCACTGGTTATATGGTCAATCACTCATTTGAATAGTCACATTGGGTCATGTTTTCAGTTCTTACTTCAGCCCATCTTATAGTGAAATGTCAATCTTAAGCTTTATAATGACACATGGAGGGAAGATATCATATCTGATAGTACATACTGGGATGAGGCAACATCTATGATCGAACCAAGGAGAGAAGAATGGATCGGTTCATCACTGGTCTCATAATGACTAACGTTGCTTGCTTTATGACGTCTGTTTTTAGAAAGGACCTTTCTGATTCTTATCACTTTCCCTCTGAATGATCTACTCTGATCCTCACACCCTAAAAAAAAATTATGTGAAAGGCCTGGAAGAGGAGGGAAGAGGTCATAGAAAATGTATGACAAGGTTTAAGCATTCTATTAGAGTTGTGAACTTTTGCTCCATAGCACTCCGTAATGCTAGAAGTAGAGATGAGCGAACATTTAAAAAAAGTCCGTTGTTCGGGGTTCGGGTGGTAGTAATTGCGCATCCCGTTATGGATTCCACAATAGCGCATATGGAATCCATAAGGGGCGGCTGCCACCAACCCGAACTGTAGAACAGCTGAAGGACCTGGCGTGACGTCACTGTCATGTGATCAGTGCAGGGGGCGTGGCTCAGCACGGGATCAAATCCCGTGCTGAGCCACGCCCCCTGCACTGATCACATGACAGTGACGTCACGCCAGGTCCTTCAGCTGTTCTACAGTTCGGGTTGGTGGCAGCCGCCCCTTATGGATTCCATATGCGCTATTGTGGAATCCATAACGGGATGCGCAATTAACCACCACCCGAACCCCGAACAACGGACTTTTTTTAAATGTTCGCTCATCTCTAGCTAGAAGGGATCAGAAGCAGTGTGGGCCCTCATCTGACCCTGGAGACATACAGATTGTGAACCCTCTATCTTTATAGACATTCTCAAAAGTAGGCACAGATGTATAAAAGTATTCTGAGCTGTGTGACTAAACTTTCACAAAAGTTTTTTTTATCATAACGGCTAGAGATGAAGTTATCAAAAATTTGATTCGGCTGAAGTTCACAAAGAAATTTGATTGGTTATGAATTACTTTGTCATGAATCGCATTTCATTGTATGTAGTGGGCGAAATAATGAGGAACAAAGGTGGCGCCTCCCCCTGTCATTGAACCCCTCAGATGCCGTGTTCAGCGCTGATCGCGGCATCTGACAGTCACATTGAGGGCTTTCAGGGTTTAACCAAGGGTTAAAAACAAAAAAAAGACATACTCACCTAATCCATTTGCTCGCGGAGAGGCCGTTGCGGCCATCTTGATTGAAGGAAACACACCAAATCTCATGCGCACTGACATGATTACGTCATCACACTGGCCGGGGCGTGGTGACCTCACTGATGGCGTTACCGTGCCTTTCCAGCATGATGATTTGGTGATGTCACATGTCAGTGCTCATGAGATTTGGCAGTTTTTCTTTAATCATGATGGCCGCAACGGCCTCTCCGCGAGCAAATGGATAAGTTGAGTATGTATTTTCTTGTTTTTTGCCACCTTTTTTTAGGAAAAATTGATTTGTTACCACGAATCGCAAGGAAATTCGGCTTCATGGCTAATCAAATTTTTCCCGAAATTCTGATTGAAGTCCACTTTGGATACTTTGATTAGCTCATCACTAATAGCGAGGGTTTTGATGGGTGGTGGTCTGAGTGCTGAGAAGTGCTCACATAGTGTGTTGTCTCTCCTTGCTGCAGAAGATGGGCTCAATAAAAAGTCTACGCTCTTAGCGATTGGAGGGGGTCTCAACGCTCATACCCCCATAGATTAAAACCTTTTAATAAGTCGCTATGACAAAAGTTTTGTGAAAGTTCAATGACATTTTAAAGGTTTATTCAAAACTGGAACATTTATGGCATATCGTTAGGTGCAGGTCCGACCTCTCACTTCTATCTCAAGAACCAGGCTCTGGCGTGAACAGGCAACAAACCGAACATACCCCTCCATTGACCACTACGGGACTTCGAAAAACAGCCGAGCACTGACTATTTTTGGAAGTCCCACAGTGGTAAATAGAAGGGTGTGCGTGCATTGTTCTCTGTTCTTGACACGGGAGGAAGTTCTAGAGGTAGGATCTGCTCCTATCAGACATTTATGGCAAATACTATAGATATGCCATAAATGTTCCAGATGGGAATACTTTTAATAGAAGTCAGACACCCTGCGATCCGCATATTATCACGAGACACTTTTAACAAAAATAGGTTCTCCGAAACAAACTATTTAATATAAGACAATAGTTACTTATTAATAATACATATGTGGGTCATAACTAGGTTCATACTGTACTACTAGCGAAATAATGGTTCCTCTAGTGGCAAAAGAGAAGTTCTGAGAACATAGCGAAGGTCTGGTCTTGTAAAGGAAAACCCATGTTGTCTTGTAGAGGAAATGGATCCCCTAGAGCTTTGTCAATAAGTCTCCATACTATGGAGTACTTCCAGTAACTTTCCACACAGGACTGGTCTCTTTAAGGAGATTCAGTACTCCACCTAAGCCCCTTCCAATGCATCTTGACGCACAGGGAGCCACTTCCAATAGGTGGTGATGGCTAGATGGGTCTCTTTTTTTTGGGAGATAGCTTTGTACATTTGTTTCCCATGGAGCATTGCCAATAAGTCTCCATGCAGGGTGGGTCTCTTTAAGGAGATTCAGCACCCTGCCTCTAGTAAATATGGTTCTACTGCACTCTGGCCTCCTGCCTGTCATTCTGTACCTCACTATCTAGGGCACCCCACTTTCCATAGGCCTGGAGACTCCACTCAAGCTGTGCCTCAGGGAAAACAACTACTACTCCTATCTTGTGGACCCTCTCATCACTGTGCCAGCCCTGGGAGTGAGGGAAGAGGACACAGCCACCATGAGTGCTGTGACAACTACTACCCCTAACGCCACTACCATTCTGATGCTCCTCTCCATGCTCCCGCTGAGTTGCTGTAGGTGCTGTGCACTTTTGACTGTGGTGATCTCTGCTGAGGCAAAGCTAGCGGTATTTGTTTTCATAGAAATTATATGATTCTGTGCACAGCTTCATGTCTTCAGGAGAAGCATAGCCAATCACAGCCAATTGGCCACAACATTCAGCTGAGTGCTTCTGCACCTCCATTTCGGTGGTCGGGGGGAAGGGGTCTCTGCACCATGTAACTGATCTGAATAGAGGGTAGACCCTGAAAATAATTTTTTCTTGTGGGCCTAAGGTGCACAAAATCATAGGTTAATAGATTCACAACAGCAACTAAACCAACATCCCCATGAAATCAGAACATCAGAAATAATTACAGTAATTTCTGCAAACCTGGAACATGTAAAATGCTGTATCTGTTTCACAAATAATATTGATGACTTATAGGTTTTGAATCAAAGAAACAGTCCCTAGTGACAAGAGATTCTCTCCAAAGGTGTCTCCAAATTTTTTTGTTTATTTTCTCCTGGACCCTTGGGGCCTACAATTGCATCAGAACCTGGGCCCACTGGAGGATCCTCTGGTGGGCCACTATGACCCTGGTGGTGTACACAGAAGAGAGGGGGCCTCATAGTAAATTTCATAGTGGACCCCCTCATTACAATATTGACTAAAACAAGAGGTGCTGGTCTAATCTTCATGGCCCCTGTGCCAATTCCATGCTTACCAAAATTCTTGTTGGTAAATTTGGGGCATTTGAGCCCTACCCCCTAGGAATGCTCCAAATCTGCCTCAAAAGAACGGTTATTGAAGCCCCATCCATTTTACACCCAGGACAGCCTGAATTTCCCTGGATTGCCTCAGACATTAGGAAGAGACCCTGCAAATTTGGGACTGTTGTTGTCAACTATGTAATTCCCCAATCCCTGGTTTGCAAACAATGTGGTTCCTCTGAAGAGTGGAGTCCTGTATAAGTACAGTACATGCCACCGAATAGATGGGTTTAACAACTGGGGCTCTTTCTTTCAGAGGGCTCCAAACCAGACATGTATGATGTGCAACCCTAATTTTAGAAATAGTACTTAAAAGAATAAATAGACCCCATGGGTAACTGCTGTGCAGCTCGTTATTGAATGTTAGACTAAAAGGGCCACACAACTAGAAGGGCCACCATGTAGACTGTGTACTGATTTGTTATTTTCCGTGTATCCACTTGTCCGGCTGTATACCCTGATAACTGTCCTATGGATGTTCGAGGATCACAACATTATATAACAAATTGTGCAAAGTGGACATACACCAACCATATTATACCAGACGGTTATGAGGAAGGGTGAAGGTAAATGGTGGGTCAACAAATACAGTCGACATGTACAGATGTAGAAGAGCTGAGTTTGTCAACTAGCAGACTAGAGTTAGTTGACACATCTCACTATTATGTGCTGCTAAGTTATGCCACAAATGTAAGATAGGTGTGAATCCCACCTTCTCTTTAGAATGGGACCCTGAAAGTGAACGAGATCACACCACGCATGTGCGGGCTCTTTTCCACTCTCACACTCGGCTATTTTTGGAAGTCTCATAGCAGACTACCACTATGGGACTGGCAGAAATAGCTGAACCAACGCTCAGCTATTTTCAGAGCTTCCATGGAAGGTAGCTGTACATGTGCATTCTGGAGACCTGCGTGCGTCCCAGAACTGGGACTATTCTGCACCTATCTAACATTTGTGGCATATCGTAGAGATATGCCACAAATGCTGAGATGGGATTCCCCCTGGTCAAGGATTCTCCTCTATTAGCAAGAATGGAAAGTGACTACAAAGAGAGTCTTTCACACATGAGGACTGGTAATGCCCATGCTTTATATAGTCAACCCATTAATTCTGATGGGCACCATGTAATTCTTCATTTTTCTTGTGGTGGTGCTACAGAGAATTGAAACACTTGCAGATTACAGCTGATCACTGGGGATCGTAGTGTGGACACCCTGTGCTCAGCTAAAGGAGATTGCTTAAAGGGGTTGTCTGAGTTATGGAAAAAACTATAACTAAGCTAAGCAAGTTTTAGGCAAAAAAATATCTATTTTCTCATTTCACTGGTTCCCTGGTTCTCTTCTGGCTCTTTGTTTACCTGCAGTAACAACAATCTCTGCCCCTCCCCTTGCACTGCTAAAGGAGTGAATACAAGAGCTGCCCTGAGTGACATGTCTACTTGCTGGGAGACTCAGCAGCATGTTGTATTTGTAGAACTACAAGTCCCAGCTGTATAATGACACTACTAAGGGAGTGAATACAAATGCTGCCCTGAGTGACATGTCTGCCTGCTGAGAGACTCAGCAGCATGTTGTATGTGTAGAACTACAAGTCCCAGCTGTATAATGACACTGCTAATACACACAGGATCTTCCCCCTACCTACAATGCTCTGCAGAACTCCTCTGTCAGTTCCTGTGCCCAGCATTTTTCTCTTATTACTGCCTGCAGCTACACAGTAAACACTTCAGCCCTGAGTCTGTGCAGCTGAAGGGGTTAAGAATCCTGGGAGAGAGCAATAAGCAGCAGCCAGCAGTGCAGGGGGCGTGGCCAGCACAGTGACAGCTAGTGTACAGGCTTGTGCAGGAACATTATCGGAGTAGGGAGAGAAGCTGACATCACAGGTCATGTGACCCTCAGTGAAATCTGAGAAACCAGCCACTGAAGATAACGTGAGTCAATTGGAAAGCTGTTACATTTGCCTAGTTAGGAACATACGAAGAACAAAAAAAATAACTCGGACAACCCCTTTAATGTGGACGACCCCTTAAATAAAAAACTCAACTCTGCTACATCCATATACAACGTTTCTACAGAAAACTACAATGGAACGAGGCTGACACTACACAGCAAACATGACAACATAAAACCTCAAAAACAGATCAGACGATCATTTCTTTTCATGTAATTGCAGTTTAATGACCTGGTTTTCATCATTTTATTCGATAATACATTACTTAGCATTCATCACGTCTTACGTGGTCACCCTGTAGCTTCTCATCACGTTAGCACATGTTACACGTTGCCTGGAGTCACACTAAACAGCATTCAGAATTCACAAAATAACTTCTATAGTAGGATTTCAGATGTTTTCTCCCTTGATTTTTACCTCCAGCCAAGAACATGAGGAACGTCGGTGGGAATGTCCGAAGGAGGTACGTAGACCATCCCTCAGTAGACCAAAGCAGGTCGTGAGACATGGAAGAAGACTGCCTCTCATAAATAAAGCCATTCCACAATAGATGATAAAATGAAAAGGAGAACGTTAACGCTGATTTAAACAGGCCCTGGGGTGGTTTTAGGAGAATAAAGCTGATGGAGCATAAGAGGATTTAATGAGAACGAAAGGAAAAAAAATAGTCTAGAGCCCCAGGTAACTACTGAGAGTTAAAATCCGAACGCAGTGGAAGTCTGGTTATATCCGATACAATTAATGTATTATCTTAATATCCTGCCAGTGGGACATACTGTACCGGTATCAGACATGAAATATTAATTACATATTTTTAACTAACTTGCCCAGGTTTATGATTTGGGGTATGTATACCATTACAACCATTTTTTTTTATTGCACCAATAGCCTAAAATGAAAAAAGAAGCAATGTCGCATATAGTCTTGATAAAAAAAATAAAAATCTGACATTTAGTGTATACAGCTCCTATGCAAGTCTATGTGTTTCTATGGTTTCTGACTACAAATAAATCAAGTGTGTAGTCTGATCCTGAGGTTATGTATTACTCCCTTCGTTCTGCCCCTCAACCTGCTCAATCCCTCGCACCGCCTCTCTGGTGGTACTGATGGTCTTCGTTTTTGGCGCTGCATCAACGATGCCATTCCACGTGACCGCTGAGGCCAGCGATTATATGGAGTATGACGTCACAGCACCAGAATCAATGATCACTGGTGGGCACATGTCACATTCTTACTGGATTAGGAAGAACAATAGTTCCACCGGTAGTGCACTCGGAAAGTGTTGGCATGGGAGCAGTAGGGAATTGGTAAGGTATTATATTTTTGTTGTTGTTGTATATCGTTGTAAATTGTCATGGTTAAACAACCCATTTAAAGAATATCTTGTTTCCGTGGATACACTTTCTAACCTCTATGGCTATACCAATGGGATACTCAGGCAACTGGTTCCTATTAACCAGTCTGTCTTAAATTACTCAGGTCTTTAGCTGAATTTTTATAGATCCAACTTTGTGTTAAAGGTGTTTTTGGGGGAAATTTATTTATTTATTTTTTGCAGTAGTAAGTAGCAGTAGGTAGGTAGTGGATCAGTGGAGGTGAGCAATGCTTCTTTTTTATTTTTAACATTTTCCAGAACATACTTTTTAGTATTTAAATTGACCCTAGAAAACCGCTTTAAATTTATAATATTTTTTGTTGCTTTTATGCCGCATGAATGAGTCCGCACCCGTTCCACAATTTTGCAGAAAGGGCGCGGACCCATTCATTTCAATGGGGCCAGCAAAAGATGCGGACAGCACACGGTGTGCTGTTGTTCCGTTACGCGGCCCCGCAAAAAATATACAGCAAGAATAGGCATTTCTATAATGGGCCGCCCGCTCCGTTCCGTAAATTGTGAAATGTACACGGGCGGCATCCGTGTTTTGAAAATATGCAATTTGCGGACCGCAAAACACGGCGTGGTCGTGTGAATGCGTCCTAACATTAGGATAAAAAATAAAATTCTGGTTTGTTGGGGAGCGTAGTAGGTTACTGCATGCTGTTTTATTATTGAGGTCAATGTAGAAACAGCAGTAAGCAGTAAGCTCCTGAGCTCCCCCCAGTGGTGGTTGCAGGGAACCAGAATTTTATCTTTTCAATTTTATGGCTATTTATGGGATTTGGAGCTTTGTATACAAAAGAGAACTATGACCTTTTTAAAGAAATATTAAGAAAATCATCACCAAATTGTGGACCTATTTAAAGGAAAAAATTTTTTAATTTTCTTTGTGTATGGGATAAACAATAACCTTTTACAAAATACGGTCAATAAACTGCAATTACAGACATTATAGACAATAACTATAGGACAGAGGTAAGAAACAAATACCACAGTCTCAGGGGCAGGACACTACATTGATGTACAAACCTTTTTCCAAACTTTATTTAAATGACTAGTAGTTTCTCCTGCAGCCTTGAGAAAATGAAAACAATTTCATTAAATTCTAAACAAAATGACAGCAAATTCCAACTCATATATAGAAATACAATATATTTTCTACTCCATGACCTGGGTCTTCAGAGTGCTTCTGCTGAAGGGGTTGCACAGGATTTAAAAAAAAAAGGCTGCTCTCTTCCAAGAACAGCGCCGCACCGGTCCACAGGTTGTGTACGGTATTGCAGTGCAATCCTATTCACTTTAATGGAACTGATCATTCATTTCCACCCAAAATCCAGAAATTAATGTAATAGTAGTTTTCTTAGTCAAGTGAAAAAACAGGAAAATCCAGCTTCTTAAAAGTTGCAATTTTATTCCGTCAGGTTAAAATCTTCAGTACAGGAAATGGACTCAACGAACAACGCGTTTCAGACCTTAAAAAACATTACGGTCCTTACTCTTGGTTCATGAGTAAGGACCGTAATGTTTTTTAAGGTCTGAAAGGCGTTGTTCATTGAGTCCATTTCCTGTACTGAAGATTTTAACCTGATGGAATAAAATTGCAACTTTTAAGAAGCTGGATTTTCCTGTTTTTTCACTTGAAGTTTCACAGTCCAGTCCTGACTGCATCCGTGCTTCTTCGCTAAGTCACGACAGGTGAGAGCTGCTTCTGTTGGTTTTGCCCGTGAGTTAGTTTTCTTAGTCACCACTATGAATTACAGATGCTTCCAATTATTAGTATTAGTGTCCCTTTACATGGGCCAAGGATCGGGCCAAATATTGGGAATGAAAGTTTGCAGGAATGGCTATGCTGCCACTCATCTGACTCTTTTGTTGGGTGATCAAATCTTTCATGTGCCACTTAAAATAGTCTTTTGTCAGCAGCAGGTCGCATATGGAAAGACAATGGGGACAAATGATCGTAATAATGATCATTTATCCCTCATTCACTTTTCACTGGTGTGTGAAAGTCCCTTTAAACAAGCGTAGATCGACTTGTCCAGTATATTACAGATCGGCACTGATTATTGGTCTGGCATCACCCGTGACCCTTAGGTATAATATGACCTTAGCCAACCATCTCACTTTTTGTGGAACAGCCCCTCCAAATGGACCTCAAAGGGGATTAGCCAAATGCAAATTGAACCCAATGATGGGCAATCCTTTACAGACTGGGTCAGGATTAAAAATGTTTCACAAAGGTATGCCATAGTGGTTGTCAATGTGAACCGTTACATACACCTCCCCGTTGTTCCCTCCTACAACTCTGCCTGTTTACGTGCCAGAATTCATCATAGTTTAGGCTCATGGACATACTGTACGTTCCCACTGCTCCTTCACAGCTAATGCTCTACTCGTATAAGAGTCAGTCTTCACTGTAGTTCTGGCATTTTATTCAAACCCAAAAGATCAGAACTTGGTGAGATTGGCAAATTCTGCAGTAACTGGTATTGTGAGGGGGGGCATACATTAAATATAAAGACTAGAGATTATTATGCATGAATAAGCAATACTGATGGGGAAGGGTGTAAATCACGTCACATACAAGGTATTTCCACCTACGGAGATGTGTGATTGGACAAACTAATGAATTTTGGGCCAGTCCACAGCTCTGAAAGTAAATGGAAGGATAATTCAGAAAACAATCTGGAGGACTGCCAGGGAGGACCGCTGTCGTCCCGGCCACTCGCTACATGATATAGACTGCTGGATTAAATTGGTCTTCACGTTTACAAGGCCGGCTGCTATGGAAGTTACAGGTAAGCACCAAATAGACTAAAACAATAGAAGTATCTGAAGCGTGATAAGATTATTGTTACTTTGCTAATAGAATGGAGTTATTGTAAATATCATAGGATACAGGATCTGGTGCTGCGCTTTACTAGAGTAGAATTTCTCCACTTCTTCTTTACAAGCTGAAGGGTCAAAATAATTTAATAGCTTAAAGGCTATGGACACCTTTGGAGCAATTTTTTATGATTACGTTTTACTTGTTATGGGTTAAAAATCATTTTCTCAATTGGTTTCAGACATTTTTCAGACACAGGGGTTAAAAAATGAGTCTGTGTGCAGAGTATCACTGATCTCATAAACAATCATTTAAAGAGGACCTTTCACCTATTTAAAAACTAAAAACTAACTATATCTGTGGGCAGAGCGGCGCCCAGGGGTCACCCTGCACTTACTAGTATGTCTGGGCGCCGCTCCGTTCGCCCGGTATAAGCTTCGGTGTCTGCAGCTCCCTCTGTTGTATGGGGCAGGGACTTTGTATCAGGCGTGTTCCTTGCTGCAGAGCTGGCCAATCACAGCGCACAGCTCATAGCCCTGGCTATGAGCTGTGTGCTGTGATTGGCCAGCTCTGCAGCAAGGGACACGCCTGATACAAAGTCCCCGCCCCATACAACAGAGGGAGCTCGGACACCGGAGCCTATACCGGGCGAACGGAGCGGCGCCCAGACATACTAGTAAGTGCAGGGGGACCCCTGGGCGCCGCTCTGCCCACAGATATAGTTCGTTTTTAGTTTTTAAATAGGTGAAAGGTCCTCTTTAAGGTTACTTTCACATTAGCTGGCAGAGTGAACAGCTTGCTGGATCCGTGCTACCGCTAGTGCACACGTGCCGCCGAAAGTCTGCTCTGACCCATTCACTATAACGGGGGCAGGCCGGAGGTCCGGCCGCAGCACGGTAAGCATACCGAGAGGCAGCCAGAATAAAACTACGACATGTCAGTTTGATAAGAGTTTAGTTATAATGAGTATTTATGAGGTCAGGAGATCAGAGATAAGGCTGAGAGGACTGAGAAGTGATACCCTGCAAACAGACTGATTCTGTTCACCAACAGATTTCCCTTTGGGCTAAACCTAAGGGTGTTATCCTGGCAGTCCTCTGGTATTCACCCTTTACCCCTATATAGGGATCTGGACTTTGCTGCAGGGTGTCAGGCAACCAGGGAGGCAGACGCAGTCTCGCGGGAAGCATATCACCATGTGAAGACGTGTTTCACATTCTCCCAGGGGGTCTCTGGCCCATGGGTGGGACATCCCTCATCCCTTACTGGGGCGGGGTGTTGCCTCCGGAGGGCGGAGCTAGTAAAGGTTTGCGCTTTACGGGAGTGTGTCACTCGGATATTGGTGCTGCTGGGAGACGACACACAGTCATTCCCAGCGCTGATGCTGGTCGGGGGTCCTGGTACGCAGGTTGCCAGGCAACCTCTGTCATGTCTCCTGACTCTGAGGTGTGGTGGGAGGCTCCCTCCTTTGCACACTCTCAGCCCTCACCTGTGCTTCCCTGGTCTGAGGGTGGAGATTGGGTGTGACCTCAGCAGTGTCAGGTGATCAGTGGAGGGATATTTAAACCTGGTCTTTTCTTTACCTGGGAAGGGCTCTGCCAAAGTTCCCCTTTCTGCTGTAGGCGGGTGAAAAGTACCCCAGAGTGTGACGGCTAGCGCAAAACGTGTCTGGTACGCCACATTTGCTGGCCGTTAGTTTGGCTTTTCATTACATTAGCATTACACAGGAAAGCAACCAGGCCACTACCGATTGGAGTAGTCACAGTGTGGTTAACTACTGAGGCAGACTGGGGTCAGAGACACAGAGGCAGGGCACTGAGGGATCAGGCAAAGTTATAGTCAATGAGAGCTGGCAGAGAATTTGCAATGCAGTCAACGTCTGAGGTCTGTGCAGGAAGCATCGGATGAGTACAAGTAAAAGGCACAGGTCAGGTCAAGCACCAGAGGGTCAAATAAGGGTAAACGGACAGAGGTTGGTACAGGGGCAGATAACGAATAACAGCAAATATAGCAAGAACTTAGCAAACTAAGACACATATCGCTCCGGCACCCTGCCATTGGTGAAGGTGCCTTAAGTATCCACAGGTTGCCAGCCATTGGCTGGCGAAGATTATGGAGCACAAGCGCAGGCCTTTTGAGAGCACAGGGGAGTGCATACGCGCTGTACAGGCAGTGGATGAGGGGCCTTGCCTGTAAGCAGACCACAGCCTTTGGAGAGAGACAGAGAGGACCCATCAGCTGGGCCTGCCACGAAGGATGGCAGCGGAAACGGGTCTGGCCTGCGCTGTAATTAGAGCAGGACAGCGGCAGTTGGAGGAGGCTTTGTGACTTGCTCCCTTAGAAACAGAAGACAAGAATACATTTGCTTTCACCATCCTGGGAGAGGAGAACTGTACAGCACTTCTCTGAATTACCTGAATAATTACTCAGGTATTTCTGTCCACATTTAACCAATAAATCTGCCGGTGTCATTTTGTGACGCTTCGTTCATTAATCATGTTCAGAGGGGAGGATGGCAACATTTGCCTCTGAAGCCTCTGTCACTCCACATTCTAATTGTGACATTAATTTATACATGTGAGGATGCTCTTAAATGAATTGGATTTTAGTCCCATTTTTCCTGGCACCGAGATCACCTTATTGAAAAAGAATTCCCCATCTTGTAAACTAATACTCCAGGGTGATGTGGTAAGGAAGGACGCGCCTGATGTTTATTGAGGCTCGGCTTTTAGTTCCTTGAGAGATTAGATCAGATTAGTTTTCTTGTACGTTCAATATGTTGTCATTTACAGAGAAAAGTGCCCGAAATGAGCAGGAGCAGACTGACCATTCTGGCTACTGTCCTCACCTAGTAGCATGATTATAATAACTAGTCTTATACATAGGGAGCAGTATTATAGTAGCTATATTCTTATACATGGGTGCAGTATTACAGTAGTTATATTCTTGTACTTAGGAGGCAGTATTATATTAGTTATATTATTATATATAGGTGCAGTATTATAGCAGTTTTATTCCTATACATAGGAGCAGTATTATAGTAGTTACATTCTTGTACATAGGAGGCAGTATTATAGTAGTTATATTCTTATACATAGGAGAAGTATTATAGTAGTTATATTCTTGTACATAGGAGGCAGTATTATAGTAGTTATATTTTTGTACATAGGAGGCAGTATTATAATAGTTATATTTTTGTACATAGGAGGCAGTATTATAGTAGTTATATTTTTGTACATAGGATAAAGTATTATAGTAGTTATATTATTGTACGTAGGATAAAGTATTATAGTAGTTATATTCTTATACATAAGAGCAGTATTATAGTAGTTATATTCTTGTACATATGTAGCTGTATTATAATAGCTACAAATATTATTATACATAGGAGCAGTATTATAGTAGTTACACTCTTCTACATAGTAGTATTATAGTAGTTATATGCGTGTACATAGAAGGGGATATTATAGTAGTTGCAGTATATTCTTTTACTTAGGAGGCAGTATTATAGTGGTTACAGTATATTCTTGTACATAGGAGGCAGTATTATAGTGGTTACAGTGTATTCTTGTACATAGGAGGCAGTATTAAAGTGGTTACAGTATATTCTTGTACATAGGAGGCAGTATTATAGTGGTTACAGTATATTCTTGTACATAGGAGTAACTAGTATAGTGGTTACAGTATATTCTTTTACATAGGAGGCAGTATTATAGTAGTTTATACTTTAGGAGCTAGGGTGCAGTGTTATGGTAGTTATTTTCTTGCCCATATGGGTAGTACTATAGCACAGTATTTTGTATTTGTGTAGTATAGATTGTCAGAAATATGCTCAGAGGAGTTGTCAGCTTGATTATGACATCCGTGTTCCACCCTGAGACAGGACTAGCACCCTCCATTATTTTTGTATTTTCTTGAAATCTACATGTTGGCATCTCTTAATATATTTAAAGTCATCAGAATACACCTATGGAACTAAATAAGCATTTTCACTATGCATCCCCCATCCTTCCCTTTAAGACATTATGCACAGACCAAACATAATGGTTTCAGGTGACAAATACTCAGATGATGATGATCATTTTCTTGATTGCAGCTATGTGGTACCGACCGTACTTAAATACATAGAGTATGTAAATATGCAGTCAAGGTGTTGTCTGCATTATAATTCATTTGTCCTGCTTTCACCTTTCCTTTGTGGGAACAATGTAGATGCTCCAGCACTGATCCCATCATGTCATTCACTCCTCAACTGTAGGGTGGCAGCATTTGGGTAGATATATACACCATCCCTGTACTCTACCCACTTCAAATTGGTAGAAGGGAAGATGCCAGGCAATGCGCCTGGAACACTGAATATGTATGTACAGTATTGTAGACCAGGAGATGTCCCTCTTGGTTTCTGGGAAAGATATTCAAATTATCTGCTGCCGGCAAACGTTAGACATGATAACTTGAATATATTTTACCCAGAAATCCAGAAGAACATTGTCTAGCCTACAATAGTTGTCATGTACATCAACTGGTCCCCATAAAAGAAATAGTATCCAACCAGACGTTCCCCTTAAGTCCTTACAACTAGAAATGTTGTTCTTATCTTTGATTAATGGCTTCTGCTCTGAAAGAACTAGTTTTATGAGTGAGGTTGGCTTAGCTATTTTTCTACTTTTGCCACATAAGCCTGTTTAAAAGGCAGGAAAGCATCTCTGCCAATTTGCTCTGTGAAAATAATGCAGTGCTGCTGTGCAGTAGCAAGTAAATATAATTATAGTTCCTGCTGTCTTACTTCAATAGGACAGCTACTTCCTATTGACCTGAGGATACATCATCAGAATACCAAATTTATTTCATTATTTTGGATCAACCTCCTACAGACACCTCCAAAGTAACTTAACTGAAACAAGAGAACTACAACATCCAACAATGCTTACGCCTCTCTCAATGAAACATGCAAGGTAGCTTATTTTCTAGAAGGACAAGAGAACCAGAATGCTTCAAGAGTTACATGGTTGACTTGCCTTGTGGATTACTCTTTGTGGTGCTCTTTATCATTACGGAGACTAAAAAATAAACATGAGTATTGTATGGCAGACGACACTACTCTTTGTTTCTAGGAAGAGTATATGCAAATCACATATCTATATTTGGCTGGCATGAGAAAAAAAAATAGCATTCTTTTCTGTTTTGGAAGAAAACCTAATTTAACTATCTTTCCCAGAAAGCCAAAGGTATGCAAATTATCCTGCCTGACCAAAAAAAGAAAAGAGGGGATATCCTATGCGATTTGAGATATACTCTTCCTAAAAACCAAGAGTAGTTTCACCTGGCATACAATACTCATGCATATTTTTGATCTAGTAAATAGTTCATCCAGCACTGAAAGGTTAAAAAGTATTTCCAGCTTTGTTGAGGATGCATGTTAACATTCCAGGGCATACTGCTTTGCCATAATCCGTCAATGTATTTCAACTGTTACACAGTCTTATTCATGACTAGCATGCACGGAAAACAGCAAGATATATATATAGGGGCAATACCCCACCCATTAGAAGGTAGCAGATTAATGAATACATAGATGTAAGTGGTGACATTAGATTTCACATAGAACACCTGATAAGGGCGTGAAGAATCCATACAAACAGAAGTAAATTAAAACCAATATGATAGAAATAAAAATATATGTAGAACATAATGTCAATAGTATTACATACCAAATTATAACCAATTAATGTTGAATGGTATTTGATTTGCATAGAATGTCACCATATTTTATCCAACCCAGATTCAAAGATAATACTGTAAAATCAGTGATGTAACATAATTTCTCGTTTTAAATTGAAACCACGGGGTACACGGGAGTGGCAGCGGAAGATCCAGTAAGCCTCATGGTTGGGCAGCAGCTGCTGTCTGTCACCACCTGGGGGGGGGGGGTTGAAGACCCTCCCTATGACCATAACTCTGAATGCTTTTTGGTCTCCCCTATGATAAAGAGAAACCCAAAGAGAACTCCACAAGGCAAGTCAACCAAGTAAGACATGTTTCTCTTGAGGCATTCGGGTTCTCTTGTCCTTTTAGAAGAGAACTAGCTTTCATATTTTATAAAGCGATGCATAAGTTTTGTTGGATGTTGTAATTCTCTCATTTCACTTTCCGTTGAATATTACTTTGGAAGTCTCTCTGGTTTATCTGATGTTGAAGCAAAATTGTGAAATAAAATTGCTAAAGCTGCTGTCTGTTTTTGCTATAGAGATGATGTATGCTCCCGTGAATAGGAGCAAGCTATGATCATATCTACTTGCTGCTGCATATGTAGTGAAACAGTAAGCAATATAAGTGCTGTATTATTTTCACACAGCAAATTGTCAGAAATGCCTTTCTGGCTTTAAAACATGCTTACATGACAAAGCTAGAAAAATAGCTAAATCAGCTTCACAGCTGCAAGTAGCTCTTTTAGGACAAATATCCTTAATCAGAAAAAAGCAGATGAGAGCAACATTTTCAGTT
Source organism: Bufotes viridis (assembly GCA_033119425.1). Classification (NCBI taxonomy): domain Eukaryota; kingdom Metazoa; phylum Chordata; class Amphibia; order Anura; family Bufonidae; genus Bufotes; species Bufotes viridis. The sequence continues at coordinate 33,286,411 of CM065591.1, forward strand.
GCAAGGCCTTAGAGGGAATCTCTGGGTGGGTACTATTTCTTTTATGGAGACCAGCTGATACATGTGACAACTACTGTAGGCTTGACAACACCCAGGGGCATAAAGATCGCGGTCTCAGAGTGTGCGACTGCGACCGGGCCCGGCTGGGTGGGGGGTCCGCAGCCCCGCAGCCCCGCAGCCCCGCAAGTGCTTTTGTTTTTTTTCAACTGTGGCTGCTTTTTTTTAAGTGTGGCGAGGCAGGCCCTCCGGCGGTGCGCTGAACTCAATTCTAACTTATCACCGCGAGACCCGCCACGGGAAGTCACGGGTCTCGCTCTCGTGGGATCACAGATGGAATGACGCGGTGGCGCACTGCAGAGTAACGGATGGGATTGCTCGACTGAAGCTCTCAGCCCGCAAGTAGCGAGCTGTGAGTGGAACAGTTGGGAATTTTTTTTGTTTTTGTTTAATGTATAGCATACACTGTTACCCGCCGCCCATATGAGGGCAGGGCACGGCACTGGCAGAAAATCCTTCACACTATGCCCTCCCCTCATATGACTGGCGGGGCACGGCGGTGCTCATGGTTATTATTGCCAAGGTTTTGTCAGTGGCCCCCTCTCTCACTATATTTCATTTTGCCCCCACTCCCTCTATATATTTCATTTTTTGCCCCTCTCTGTATATATTTCATTTTCATTTTGCCTCATTATTTGCTCCTGCCCCCTTCCCTCATATGGCAGACGCGGCCCCCCCTTTCTGAATTCAGTCATTAGTGCAGCACCACTGAATTGGGAGCAGGGGGGGGTCCCAATTCAAAGTTTGCCCTGGGGCCCATAGAACCCTAGTTACGCCACTGACAACACCCCTCTGGATTTCTGGGTAAAATATATGCAAATAATCATGTCTAACACCCGCCAGTGTTTGATAGGTTTAGGATAGCTCATTTAAATATCTTCCCCAGCAATTCAGAGGGGCATCACCTGGCCTACAATACTGCGTACATGTACTTGGTGTGCCATGGGCTCTCCAAAATGATAAAGAGAAGGCTTAGACTACATATATATATTGTCCCTCTCTCGCTAAACCAAATTTAAAAAAAAAAAAATGGACAAACTTCAAACTAAACTAATTGTCCCTGGTTCACTCATTTCTAATCCTAGGTTTATGATTACGTTTTATTCTTTTTGAGCTAAAAATCATTTCTTCAGTTGATCTTTATTAAAAGTGTTCAGCCGTTTCTGACATACAGGATTAAAAATCAGTCTGCTTGCAGGCTGTCTGTTTCTGTTTTCTTTGAATTCCATTACCCTACAGCTCATGCGTAGCTCTTATCTCTGATCTCCTGACCTCATAAACACTTATTTCAGTCAGATTCTTATCAGTTTGATGAGCTATAATGAGTGTTTATGAGGTCACTGGATCAGAGATAAGACGTACACATGAGCCCAAATTGACATTAAATGACAGCCTGCAAACAGACTGATTTTTTTAGCCCTGTAATTCAGAAAAGGGTGAACATTTTTAATAAAGAATTATTTTAAAAAATGCAATCATAAAAAAACTGCCCCAAAGGTGTCCATAGCCTTTAAAAGGACATGTCATACAACTACATGGTGGCGAGTGTCTTAGAACAATTTAGGTGGATTTCTCCTTTAACGTGGAGAGCCCTTTTTAGGATACCTATGCATCTAATAAGAACATATTATTGTATGCCTTTTCGATAGCGCAGTAAAAAGCGCTTCTATAACTGTTATTTATTAATGATTTTATGGTGGACTTTGAATTTTATCAATCGGCTGCCTGCATTTTGCTGTTAACTTATCGAGTCAACGTGGATTAAAGCTGAACCCGACATTACAGTTAAAGTACCTCGCTGCATTTAGACCTGACAGTTAAAGTGCTGCTTGCATTCCTGAAATATAGAAATCATCTGATGAAATACAGCATTAAGAATATTTCATGATATCAGAGGCTATATCCAATCTAGTCAAAGGAATATATATTCATAAAAGTCGATCAGTGCAATTTTCATAATGGAAAAGTTAACATAGGCAAGAATAGGATAAAAGGTTTTCCTATGTAAATGTATTCCCATCGCTTTGTGTAAACCCTCCACCGCGCATTAATGGGGCTGGCGCTGGGATCAAATCATTAAATTGTTTATGACATTCAATAAAAGATTCTCAAACTGCGATTCCTGGGTCGGCGAACTCCCAGGAACAGAATTTACAGCTCGGATCAAAAGACGATATGAAATCCCATGGTGAGCTGCCACTGAGACCAGGTGTTCCTAAGACCTTTCACTATTTAACTTCCATTAAAAAATATGGCAGAGGCCCACAGGTGACCTGGGCAGCAAATTCACATGGTGTCATGAAGCTCTATATATATTGTATTAAAGAAAAGAAAAAAAATAATATATATATATATATAATCAAAAAATCAGAGCTGCACCGCTAAGTTCAAGTAAAGATGGTGTGCCAATAGCTGGAGACAAGATCAAGCCTCCAAACAAATAAGAAAAAAATTATACGGCACTCCCAAAAATGTTCAGTTGTAGTGTTTTTTAATCGCCAATGCTTACTTGTTCTGCTTGAGAAAAGTCCCACTAGGAGGACTGCTACCGAACTTTTTGGGTAGTGCTGTGGAATTTTTAATATATATTTTTTAAAATACAAAGATTGGGTCATAAATCCTTTTCACGTGAACTGCTGTAAAATATTGGTAGAATTTAGGGCCAGAATCCAGACAGAATTTTCAATGTCTGAACATGGCCTTAAAGGTCAAGCACATGGCAAAGATATAGTTGGTGGGGGGCAAATTAACAACTCCCATGTGTTTTGTCAGATAATGTAATGCCATATTTGTGTATGACATTATATTACTGTCTGTACACGTGAAATACACAGGCATCTCTGGGGCATACCTTAGGTATTCCCTAAAGGGCATTGTTACAGGACAGCCCTAGGGGCCTTCCAACAGGAAATTGGTCTTAAATTGTTAATGATACTGGAGTTACTGGAGATTTTCTTTAAAGGAACACCCAAATCAAAACCGATCTACTGTGTAGTGCCTGAAGGGGTGAGACATGAAACTTTAGGTGTTCTTTGAATCTCTGTGTCATGCTCCGCCCCCTTAGATCTTGCAGCAGGAGTGGATCAGTTTTTCCCAGAGTATACTTTTAACTGCAGTGACCCTCTTAAACAGTCTTGGTTACAGAACATGTAATATTTTATATTGTTACTATTTTTTTAGTAAAAGATGAACGATAAAGAATTCCTCTAAGGTTTCTGAACGCGTAGACTTCAATTATATAATTATTCATTTAACACCAAGGTATCTTGACAGCTCTTTCTCGACAGCTTAAGAAAAAAACATGGCATGCTTATTTATACAATTCCTCCGGCTTTAATAACCATATTCTTAAAGTGAAAATGAAGAAATGAGCTGACACGTCTGTATAGGGAGGATTGAAGAAAATCCTCCATACCTTTTCCATGCCGTCCTCCTTCAGGCTAATAATATCCAAATCAAAATCTCTTCTCAAGCCATCCGTTCTATTGAAGGTGATCCGACCTGTCAAGCCATCCCACCGTGCCTGGGGACACATAGACAAGAAAAGATATTTAAAGTCAAGCTGACTATCCATCATCTTACCACACAGAAATCTCTCTACAAAAATATTCAATCTTGGGAACCTTTCCAATATAACCACCCATGGGGTAATTTGTCATTATATATTATTAACTAGTAGAATTTATTTAAAAAAGCCTTGATTAAAAATCTCTTAACAGTGTCTACAGCCCCGAAGCAGAGCTAGGCATCTCCATGGTAACAGACTACAAACAAATCCTGTGCAGTCAGACCCTGCAATCAAACGAGAGAATGTTAGCAAGAACTAGGACACACATGAGGGTGGCTATGACCGCCAGGATCAGACTACACTGGAGTTTGTAACCATGGACAAAGGTATGCCTGGGAGCTATAGACGTAAAACTATAAGACATTTTTAACCAAGCCTACACAGTGGACAGATCCTTGTGCGTCCAGTTTTGTCCATCGTATAGTTTCTGGTGCCGGCAGCTGCCCAAAACATCTGATCAAACGAATGCCTGGTGTTGGACCCCAACCTATCTGACATTGATGACCTGTCCAGAGTGGATATAAAGTATGTAAAACCTGCACAGCTGCAGAGGGCCTCTGTAGTCAATGGGTCCCATTGCTACATAAAAAAAAAAAAAGATCACGTGTAAGGATCGCCTCAATATCTACAAATTACTCGTGGACTGGCACAATAGTGAGGTGTTTTCTGAAGAGCCAAGGATGAAATAGTCTACGGCTAAGGATCCTTCAACTGCCTTCAGTCGCCTTTGGTGTTCCGCCCCCATTGTATTTTTCACCAAAAACATGGTGGAGACCAAAGGGGACATGTGAACTAAGCCTCATCAAGCATTACTATGGATGGGACCAGGTTCTATCAAAAATTATCCCAGTCAAGGAACATTCCCTAAATCATATTTGTGAAATTTTTGGCATGGCCTTCTTGGAGAGTAGAGTGTGCTACACGTGTAGCACCCGGCTAAAAATTTTTTTTCCTGGGATAGGCATGGGTTTTTACAAGCCACTGTGTGTTTTGGCGCTGGGCTGTTTCTGATGGCACCAAACACAGTTAGGTCTTTTTCCATGAGCCACCTGGGTGTTTCAGGAGAATTGGCAAGTATGCCCTAAATGCATCACAGAAGAACTACACTGAATTATGTTTTGGGGGTTGAGTTTGTCTCCTGCTCAGCACATGTAAAGAGCTAATACATAGTTCAAAAAATCAAATACATACCTCCTTTATGAAGTTCATAAATCGTGGTCCAAATCTCCATGGTTTGTGACGGTGACATTGCAAAGAGCTGACAGTCATCTGGGCGCCTCGTTGTATGGCAACAGCAACCATATAGACAGCGTCATACATCAAGGCAGCATCTGTCTGTATCAAACACATAGACTGCATTTTATGATAATACTCACTAGTCTCTACTCCATTTCAAATTAGTATTTACTCTGATATTCACCAGAATAGGTGCTGCAAGAGAGAGGTCCTCTATATGAGACAGAAAAGCTGTAGTGTGGGGGGCAGTGATGTAATCCTAAATGCCAGTGCTATAATGGTTGAAGTGGTGGTGAGCAGAGGTTCTGCCCTTATGAATAGAGACTTCTCTCCTGCAGAGTGTAAGCTCTTATGGGCAGAGACCTCTTTCCTGTAGAGTGTAAGCTCTTATGGGCAGGGGCCTCTCTTCTGTAGAGTGTAAGCTCTTATGGGCAGGGTCCTCTCTCCTGTAGAGTGTAAGCTCTTATTGGCAGTAGCCTCTCTCCTGTAGAGTGTAAGCTCTTTTGGGCACGGGCCTCTCTTCTGTAGAGTGTAAGCTCTTATAGGGAGAGACCTCTCTCCTGTAGAGTGTAAGCTCTTATGGGCAGGATCCTCTCTCCTGTAGAGTGTAAGCTCTTATGGGCAGGGACCTCTCTCCTGTAGAGTGTAAGCTCTTATGGGCACGGGCCTCTCTCCTGTAGAGTGTAAGCTCTTTTGGGCAGGGGACTCTATCCTGTAGAGTGTAAGCTCTTATAGGGAGGGACCTCTCTCCTGTAGAGTGTAAGCTCTTATGGGCACGGGCCTCTCTCCAGTAGAGTGTAAGCTCCTATGGGCAGGGACCTCTCTCCTGTAGAGTGTAAGCTCTTTTGGGCACGGGCCTCTCTTCTGTAGAGTGTAATCTCTTATGGACAGGGTCCTCTCTTCTATACAGTGTAAGCTCTTATGGGCAGAGACCTCTCTTCTGTAGAGTGTAAGCTCTTATGGGCAGGGACCTCCCTCCAGTAGAGTGTAAGCTATTATGGGCAGGGACCTCTCTCCTGTAGATTGTAAGCTCTTATGCATAGGGACCTCTCTACTGTAAAGTGTAAGCTCTTATGGACAGAGACCTTTCTCTTGTAGAGTGTAAGCTCTTATGGGCATGGGCCTCTCTTCTGTAGAGTGTAAGCTCTTATGGGCAGGGGCCTCTCTCCTGTAGAGTGTAAGCTCTTATAGGGAGGGACCTCTCTCCTGTAGAGTGTAAGCTCTTATGGGCAGGGACCTCTCTCCTGTAGAGTGTAAGCTCTTATGCATGGGGACCTCTCTCCTGTAGAGTGTAAGCTCTTATGGGCAGGGACCTCTTCTGTAGAGTGTAATCTCTTATGGGCAGGGACCTCTCTACCATAATTTCTCATAAACCAAATTATTAATTTATTATAGTTTCTTTTTACTTTTAAAAGTCAGAATCGCACACAAGCTTTTGCCGTCTTTCCCGTACACCCTCTGCTTGGATCAGGCAGCCAGCTGCTATGTTATTGCACTTGCCTTGTTCTCAAGGTTGTATATAACAGGGGAAGGCTATAAATATAGGAGCTGGATGTTACAAGTGTCTGATAAATATATAAGCGTGTCAACCAACTAGACCTTAAATTAAAATAATGTCTGCAAGCGTAACACAAAAAAACAAGATAGAGAAATGGACTGGAGGGCTCTCAGATCAAGGTGAAGATACAACACCGTCACAGCTCCCCTTTATCTGGAGAAAAACATAAAACTAACTATTAGACGTAAAAGTTTCCAAGTACAAATATGCTGCTTTTAAAGGGGTTGTCTATGTGTATTATATGGCTCTCAAGGGGTTAAAAATACAGTAGAAGCCATACTCAACACAAATGTTCTGACGCTGCTCTGGTCTCTGCTGCTCTTCACTTCCTGGTCTTAGCTTGTTGTTACACATCCCTTTTTATAAAACTTAAGCCAATATTTCATACCCGTGCTTGCTAATAATACAATTCCCCTGGAAACAGGTCCTCACCACACAGCAAAAGTTATAAGACTCGCCAGAGTTGTGCCGCCCTTTTCCGATGGGGCTGCTACCAGCTCCATATCCTGATTTGCTGTGTCTGATATAGGGCTGCATGTAAAACAAGTTCATTGGTCCCACTGATTTTGGCCCCTCAAAACATGTAAACACAATATTCTTTTAAGAGTCCCTGCACTAGATCCGGAAGCTTTTTGGCCCAGCAGAGCTACTTTGCCATTGATGTACGGCGCAGAACTCAAAATGGGATTCCATGCTGTTGCTGGTACCATCCCAGGAAAGGACAGCCCATGGCGTGTTGACCTCCCCTATCACCTTCTAGGAGAGAAGAAGCCGTGACCTTCTTATTGCTCCCCCTTATCGATCTGTTTGTTGATAGAATGAAGGAACTAGTCTTTGTGGGATCCTTGCACTTGTGGGCCCTATTGAAGCTGAATGGGCAGGCCATATAGTTGGCAGTCCTTAAAGGGGTTGGATTCTATTGCACAGTTTTATAATCTGGGATTCGGCTGGATCTAGGTTGAATAATTATAACCATTAACTCCAATAAAACGGTATGGTACTAATGAAGAAATTCTCCTAATGTAAACCCTGGCCTTTGGACAACCAGATCAGAAGATTTCAATTGAAGCACCACACTATGCTAATACTGCATACTCCACAAAAGTACATTACGGAAAACTCTAGTTCGGTCCTGACTCCTTCCACCATACTGTGGGACCCACTGTGGATAATATGCGGGGGGCGCAGAAGCGCTAGGGCATCCCTAATCATACCATGCCATTTATAGCTCTGCCATACTGCAATATGTCTACAAACACAGAAAAAATGCAACAGCACTCTGCAACCAGCACTCTGCCCTGCAAATATGCTGGAAAAGTGAGGCGTCAGTGTACATTTTGATCAAAAGGTAATAAGCCACTCGCCGCGCCAAGGCCGCCTCAATGAGTGGTCCTAATGCTAAATTCTACCTGTTATGGGCCATGACAGCCACATAAAATCCAGAGAGTGAAGGCCCAGCATGCATGCTGGATCCACCCTGCTTAGTAACCCTGTTTGGTGCCATAAGAGCCTCCATTAGATCCAGGGATGCAGGTACCAACATGCACGCTGAGCCCACCATGTCCTCCTCCTGGAGCCAAAATGTCTACTAGTAGGGGAAAGCTCAGCTTTATACCTACTCTGATTAAAACCAGCCTCTAGGGCAGACGAACTGGTCAGGTGTGCACGACTAACTGAAGGCTGCCACACCATACTGCAATATGGCAATAATCTCGTGAACGACATGGTAGTCCACTGCGACTCTCCTACTCGTAAGCAACTAATTAAGGGTCTCCATGGCACCCTCTCAATGGCTTTGCATCGAAGGAGTTGGAACAGATTTTTTTTTCACAGAATCAGCGCCCTTCACGTGAAGAAGACAGAACCGCAACATGAGACCCGAGAGCTGTGAAAACCACTTTACACGTTTTGCACGCATCAGCACTATTTTAGTCCACTGCACAGACGTGACATCGAGGGGCACTTATGTTCTGTATTTTATTAAAAGCTTTGGAAGAACTTTATAAATCCTATATGGTTTTCACAATGTGTAATTTTTTTCCTTTGTAATTGGCATGGAGAGGAAAAAAATGCCATATTGTAAAGTACAGAAAGCAGTCGTGTAAGCCGCAGATAACACGTTGGGGTGGTTTTAGGTAGACGCGGCTTTGCTCTTTTCATTTATTATAGAGGTAATAGCTATTATACATCGCCCATTTATACCAATAACTCTTCACAATGAAACATTTGTATAGGAAGAGGCGGCAGAGATAATGAAATGATGCCTCATTAGACAGGAGAGCTTTGGCGTACAATAAAATGGGAATGGTGGAATTAGAGGCAGCAAATTTCTATTTTTACCTTGTTTTCTTACCCATTATGTTTGCTTTCAGCCTTATTACATATTTCCCCGTAGCGGTAACATGTGTCTACAGATAAATATATATAATTGCACACATTTCAACCTTTTAAACCAGACGGTGAATGATGAAAAAGTGAATCAGGGAGTAGCAAGTCCAAAGAAATACTAAAGGTGGGCACAGGCAGGGGTATAGACGCCATATTGCCAACCAGTGTCACTACTATGAGGCTTGTACCGTTGAGTATATCCGATGATCAACCTTTCCTACTCGCACCTAAATTTGTACATCCAAACCTACAGAAAGTTCATGGGGCAACCTATAACACCTCATCATAGGAGCAATGTGTGTACTGAAACAGGGGGTCACATGCAGACGCCGAGATTTGGCTTGAAGGGCGATCAAGTATATTGGTCACTGAACCCTTATCTATTAGGCTACTTTCACACTTGCGCTGGTAATTCCGGTGTTAAGATCTGGAAGAGAATCTCTATACCGGAATTAAACAGATCTGTTTTGATTTTGCAAATCAGGAGGCATCCGTTCCATTAGGATGCGGTTGTGTGAGATCAAAACGAAGAAAAAAAAAACGGATCCATCGCTAAATACATTGAAAGCCAGTGGGTGACGGACCCAGTCTTATAGGCTCCTAAAAAATCAAACCCGTCTCCATTGACTTACATAGTTATTAGAGCCGTATCCGTTCTTTTCAGTTTGCAGCGGTTTTGTGTCCGGTCACAAAATGTAATGCTGCCGGAACGGAAGACATCCTGATGCATCCTGAATGGAGCTCTTTCCGTTCAGCATGCATGAGGACCAAACGGAAACTTTTTTTTCTGATACTGAGATCCTCTGCCGGTTCTCAATACCAGAAAACAACAACACAAGTGTGAAAGTAGCCTTAGGGCTCATTCACACGACCATATGAATGGGTCCGCATCAGTTCCGCAAGGTTGCGGAATGGATGTGGACTCATTAATTTCAATAGGGCCGCCAGAGATGTGGACAGCGTGTGCTGTCCCCATCCGTAGTTCCGTTCTGCGGCCCCACAAAAAAAGATAGATCGTGTCCTATTCTTGTCCGCAATTGCGGACAAGAATAGGCATTTTCTATGATAGTGGCGGCAAATTGCGGAACATACACGGGCTGGTATCTGCGTTTTGCAGATCCGCAGTTTACGGATCCGCAAAACACTACGGTCATGTGAATGCACAGGCCATCAACATCAGATCTGTGAGGGTATGCGCTCCTCCCTGCTGTTCAGCTGTTTTCTTGCTCACTTGAATGGTAGCTGCACTGCACTTAGCAGCTCTGTCCAATACACAATGCACGGACCTGTGTAGTTCCAAAACAGCTGATTGGCCGAGGTGTGGGGTATTGGACCCTTGCCAGTCTGATATTGATGGCCTAAATCAGGGATGGCCAACCTGCAGCGTGCCCAGACTGCCTACAGCAGGGCATGGTGGGAGTTGTAGTTTTACAACAGCTGGGGAGCCGCAGGTTGGCCATCCCTGGCCTAAATGAATACACCTATCTACCATAAAGGGCTTGTACTCTATGTTGTTACTGGCCACATTTCCCAACAGCACTCCATGTGGTTCGATATGGTACGGCAAATGGAATTTTATGAGTGGTTTAAGTTCATTTTGAAAGGTAGTCGCTGGGATTATACATGAGTTAGGATTACAGGACTGAGCATGCTCACCACCGAACTTTTATTAGGATCTCGTTGTGTGCTCAGTACTTCTGTCTGTGGGTGCAATGAGATCAGACTCACTTTTTATTCCCTGTAGGAATTATTGTGACATTGCTCAGAGATGTGGGGAGGCTGAAGAAGTAGGAGGAGGAACGGCAAATTAAGTTCAGTGTGGATAAATGTGGGGCCGAGGAAGCAAAATGTACAATTATATATTAAAGGGGTTGGCCACTTTCTGGGTACCTGAGACCAATGTGTAGGGAAGAGGACTATATGGCACCTACTAATACAGCCTGTGTGCCATAAGCCATACCCTCACATAAAGGTTCTGTCCACAAGACCCGGCAAATCACCCCATGTGATGTCTCCTCTTTTCAAAAGCAGTGTTTTTGAATTGAGGAGACATTACATGGAGGAGACATTACATGAAGGTGATTTGCTTGTTCACATGACCCTTCATCAGGATCCATTTTATGGACAGGACCTCTGTGTGGACAGCACAAAAGACTTGGCAAACAAAGGGGAAATACCTTATGAAATATAGAAAACGGTGCAGAATTGTAACAAAGGTTATATTAATAAGTGCCATCTTACAAACACATCAGTCAACAGTAACCAAAAAGTGGCCAGCCCCCTCGAAATCGAAATCAATATAATCCAAATATATCCAAAAAGATCAATATAATCCAACTCATTTTGCTGGGTGCCAGAAGAACAGGAATTACACTTTCAGGTTCTGGGTAAACATGTGGCAGTTTCTAGTGGTCCAGAGGCGGTTATTAACTGCATGTTTATTAGGGCTGCGAGACATGGGGCTTTCGTGTAAATATAAGACCTCATTATCATCACAACAGATGCATACGACTATTAATCAATTTCTAAACTGGAAAACGCTTGCGCAGCAATCTTAATTTTAATGTCACTGCAGCTTCTAATTGAAGCCCTGGCCTACGCATGGTTGGGATTTTTCTTTTATCATCATCTCGCTAATACAGCCTAAAAGTAGCGCAAGGCATGAAGGTACGATATATACCGTGATGAGACAGAAGGGAGAGGAAGATGAAAGACTCATATAGACGGTACAATGGTATGCAAATAGCAAAACTTGAAAGTAAGAAAGAAAAGCAGAGCAACCTTTTATGTGAGAGACTATGGAAAATGAAATTACACATAAGTGCTAAAGAGTCCAGGAATGCCAGAAGTAAAACTTCTCTGACTCCGGTTCTTATAATATACTGTTGTCTACAGGGGGCAGTATTACAGTATTATATTGTACATAGGAGCAGTATTATAGTAGTTATATTCTTGTACATAGGAGGCAGTATTATAGTAGTTATATTCTTATATATAGGAGGCAGTATTATAGAAGTTATATTCTTATATATAGGAGGCAGTATTATAGTAGTTATATTCTTGTACATAGGAGGCAGTATTATAGTAGTTATATTCTTATATATAGGAGGCAGTATTATAGTAGTTATATTCTTATATATAGGAGGCAGTATTATAGTAGTTATATTCTTGTACATAGGAGGCAGTATTATAGTAGTTATATTCTTGTACATAGGAGCAGTATTATAGTAGTTATATTCTTATATATAGGAGGCAGTATTATAGAAGTTATATTCTTATATATAGGAGGCAGTATTATAGTAGTTATATTCTTATATATAGGAGGCAGTATTATAGTAGTTATATTCTTATATATAGGAGGCAGTATTATAGTAGTTATATTCTTGTACATAGGAGCAGTATTATAGTAGTTATATTCTTGTACATAGGAGCAGTATTATAGTAGTTATAGTCTTGTACATAGGAGCAGTATTATAGTAGTTATATTTTTGTACATAGGAGCAGTATTATAGTAGTTATATTCTTGTACATAGGAGCAGTATTATAGTAGTTATATTCTTTGTCAATTTTCTTTTTATTGACGACATGAGCAAGTAAGGGTACAACACTGCCTCGACAGCCACAGCAGAGGAGTCGCAGGCAGGAATAAGTGCACAATATAGCGTCAACATGTCCCTTAAATACAGTAAACCGGGTTAGAGAGCGACATAACCGGGGCTGAGGGGGAGGGGAAATAGGGACAGGTAGGGGAAAAGGGGGGGGGAGGAGAAGGGGGAGGGGTAAAGTCCATTCTGTAACGTTACAGTTATATAAGGGGAAAGAAATAAATAAATTCCCTTTGGTGTCAATATCCGTATTAATGAGCGTAGTTGAGAGAACGTGGTAGTCATGGCAAAAAAGGATGGAGAGGATGCGAGAGCCAGGTCTTAACTCGTATGGCCCGTTATTGCCTAGTTGCCGGCACCCTTAATGCATCACTTTTGTGAGATCGCCAAGGGGCCCATAGTTTCTGAAATTTCTCGTGGGTCCCAGTTTCCCAGCTAGCTAGTTCCTCCAATCTAAAAAGGGAGTCTACCTTGGCCTCCCATTGTGCAATCGAGGGGGGGTCAGCACTAAGCCAGCGCTGCGGTATCAGCAGTCTGGCCGCCTGAAGCAGGTGAGTAGCTAAATTCCCTTTTGAGGGGGACAGCTCTGCTGTGGGAAGCCAGAGAAGAACCAGCTCAGGAGTCAGTTTTAAGGTGGTGTTCAGAACCTGGTTAATGGATGTAGATATCCCGTCCCAATACGGTCGGAGTCTAGGGCAAGACCAGAAGATATGTAACAACGTTCCCACATCCTCTCCACACCGCCAACACATATCGGAATCTCGCAGCCCCTTATTAAACAGGTATACAGGGGTGCGATACCATTGTGTAAGAACCTTGTAGGAATGTTCTTGCATTTTCACACAGCGAGAAAACCCATGAGAATGTGCATGCATCCTGAGGACATCAGTTTCACTGAAAACTGTTTTAAGGTCAGAGGCCCAGGTTTGAAGGTATTTCGGAGATGAGGTGGCAGGTGGTGTGTTCAGTGCCAGATATAGTAGTGAAATCATTTTCCTCTGAGGGGAAGAGGGTGTCAGCAGTTTCTCAAACCAGGTTGGGGAGGTAGTGGGTGTGTAGGACTTCGCAAGGGTTTTGTGGACTGAGTGTAGCTCCAAACGGTCCAAAAAGTGGGAAGATTCCCAAACATTGTGGAGCGGGTGGGTAGAAGAGAGCTTGCCGTCAATACAAGCAACAAAGTCAGATAGGTCATACTGTGCGAACTTACTCCACACCGGGGATACCCCTTCTGCCCGCGGTCTAACTGAGAATGGGAGCAGGTCTGCAGGGATCTTGCTTGAAGGGTTGGGAAGGAGGTCACGATTTTTGTTTAACAATTTGATAACTGAGTGGGTGCCTTTAAGCAAAGTGAGTGAGTGGAAGGAAGTGGACGTTAAATCCCATAGGGATGCCCTCTGCTTGGGTGAAAGTAGCGATAGCTCCAGATCCGTGCCTCCGGTATGGTAACAGGGGACATGTAGTTGGAGCCAACGTCTGAGGTGAATGGCATGATAGTAAGTGTGGATGTCAGGCAAAGCAATGCCACCCAGGTTTCGCCTCATTATTAACTGCCTATGTGCTATTCTAGGGCTTTTCCCACTCCAGAGGTAAGTAGAGAAGAGCCTTCTAAGCTGGTTAAGATATGCGTTGGGTAGGAAAATAGGTAACATCTGGAGCACATACAAGATTTTGGGTAGGGCAAAGGCCTTCAGCAGGTTTTTCCTACCCATCCAAGTGGTATAGGGTATCCTTAGGGAATTCAGTAGTTGTTGGGTGTCGGCATATAGTGGTTTAAAATTAAGCTGGAACAGTCCAGTGGGGTCTGGCGGGATCTTGATGCCCAAGTATGTGATGGAGTCAGACTGCCATTTAAAGGGGGTGGACTGTTTAAGGGAATTTATGACAGCGCTCGGGGCCGATATATTCATAGCTTCAGATTTAGAGTAATTCATCTTGTAGTTAGATATTTTCCCATAGTATTCAAAGATTGACAGAAGACAGGGAAAGGCCTCGACCGGGTTAGACACCATCAATAGCAGATCATCCGCATAAGCGACATTTATGTGTTCGACAGCATCTTTTTTCGCTCGAACGCCCCTTATCATTGGTTCCTCCCGAATAGCTTGAAGGAGAGGTTCCATTACTAACACATAAAGGGCTGGTGACAGGGGGCAGCCTTGCCGCGTCCCATTGTGGATGGGGAAGGGCGGCGAGAGGGTGCCATTAACCCTTATTCTCGCGCTAGGGTTCTTGTACAACGTCATGACTGCCTCCATGAATCTGTGTGGGAGACCAAATCTGAGCAAGACTTCCTGCATAAAGGCCCAGCTAACCCGGTCAAAGGCCTTTTCTGCGTCCACACTGAGGAGGGTTAGGGGGAGTTTGTTCCTGATAGACCAATGTATTGCCGATATAATGCGGCAGGAATTGTGATTCCCCTCCCGCCCAGAAACAAATCCTGCTTGGTCAGGATGAATCAGTTTTGTAAGAAGGGGACTAAGTCTGGAAGCTAATAATTTGGCCCAAATTTTTATATCCACATTTAACAACGAGATAGGCCGATAACTACCGCACAGCGTCGGATCTTTTCCTGGTTTAGGGAGGATGGTCACTGTGGCCTCTAAGGATTGTGGGTGCAGCTGAGCGCCTGCAAGGAGTGCGTTGCACCATGAAGTCAGATGGGGAGTCAGACAGGGGGCAAATTTTTTATAATATCCGACGGGAAAGCCATCAGGGCCGGGACTCTTCCCCAATGGCATTGAAGCAAGTGTCTTCTTGATTTCTAAATCTGATATCGGTCCCAGAAGGGATAGACTATCAGACTGCGAGATCTGAGGGAGGTTAAGGCGTTGCAGGAATTGAGTTGTCGCATTATGAAGGGACGGATTGGTTGCATCATTAGAGACATTTAACCCATAAAGCTGTTCATAGAATTTCTGAAACTCAGTTGCGATATCCCCAGTCTTATGCAATACCTGTCCCGTATCAGACTTGATTCTGGAGATAAACATGGAGTCTTTCCTTCGTTTGATAAGGGAGGACATTAGTTTCGTCCCTTTATCACCGTGCGAATAGAATTTGTGCTGCGAGTATTGGTACGCTCTTGCATGTCTAATATTGAGATGATCTTTCAATTGGGATCTTAGGGCCGTGAGTTCTGTTAGTGTGGAGATGGCTTTAGAGCGTTTATGGGTGGATTCTTTAGCGGCTATCTGTCTAAGGAGGGAGTGCAACCTTTTTTGTCTATCTTTCTTTACCTTACTGCCTAGTGCAATTAGTTCTCCCCTCATGACCACTTTATGTGTTTCCCATAGCGTAGGCAGGGGCATCCCCGGGGTGGAGTTCTCCGCAAAGAACCATTGGATCTTTTGTTGTAGGGCTGCAACATCAGCAGGTCTGTCAAGTAACATTTCATTCAAGCGCCACTGCATGTAGCGGATGGGTAAGTTCGATAAGCGAATAGTCGCTGTTATCAGGGCATGGTCTGAAATCGTTATCTGTTCGATAGAGGAGTCGTCTACACAGTCTACATGAGGGGCGGAAATAAAGATATAATCCAACCTCTTGTAAGAGTTGTGAGGGGCCGAAAAGTAAGTGAAGTCTCGTCCGTCTGGGTGAGTCAGTCGCCAAGTGTCCTGTAGGCGTGCCTTGGAGAGGTAATTATTTATGCATCCTATCGCAGAGTGTGTCAGTTGAGAGACTCCATCTGAGGCATCCACGAGCGGATTCAGGGTGACGTTCAAGTCGCCTCCCACCAAACACACTCCCTCTGCAAATGTGCTAAATTTCTGAAGGGTGTCCCTCAACCAAATCTTCTGACCCCTATTCGGACCATATAGGCTGGCGAGCGTGACCGTCTGTGAGCCAATGACTCCCTTTACAAAAATAAACCGTCCGTCAGGGTCAGATTGAGTTGATATAAGTGTAAATGGCAAATGTTGGGATATGGCTATACCCACACCTCTCTTTGCTTTCGTAAAGGTGCTAATATACCAGTGTTGCAAATACGTTTTTTGGAACCGAGGCACATTGGAAGCCTTAATATGTAGTTCCTGCAGGAAACATATGTCAGATCTAAACTTTTTAAACAAGCGGATGACTTGGGAACGTTTTTGCGGGGTATTAAATCCTCTCACATTGAAGGAGGAGCATCTAATATTCGCCATGACACCAATTAAAGGTCCTAGGGAATGCTGAAACGGACTTTACCCAGTAAGGACAGAACAGGTGAACCATATAAAAACTTAGAACAGTAAACAAAAATTCTGCCAAGGCTGCTGGCAGAGCATAATTGCGGCTCCCGTGCCGGCCCCACCACGGCAGATCACTTAGCCGCGGCAGGGCGGGCACAGCAGACCACAAACAAGTGCGCACGCACCAGGACCGCGCAACCGTTACCCTGGTGGGGTAGGGGGGGGTGAACTCACATTGGAACAACATATGAGTACAATTACATTGGTCCACATCACTGGCAGAACTGTAAACGTGCTAAAAGAGATCAAGCAATCAGTATATGGCAGTTCCTCCCATATTCCCAACTATGGAGGGTACGGGGAGAACTGCGTACTAAAAAACATAACATGAGAAATGAATGGGTAGCACAGATTAACGCCGTCCATAAAGTATACTTGCGGGTTCAACGATTATGTATGGCCGGTCCATCAGAAAAGCATACTCGGCCAACAGTAATATTCGTCCAGCAGTGGATCACATGCGGCCTGGGAAAGCGCGGGAATGCAGGGACTCCCTGCTGTGTCGTTATACATCTCGAAGCTCACGCTGATGAAGAAAATAGTTCCGTAGGTCCCGATGTCTGGCTGCGATTTTCTCAGCGTTCAAACCCAAAAATGGCGTCGGTCATCAAGTGTCTCCGATAGCGGTGTGGTCGGCGGCGGTACCTTTCCGAACAGGCAAGGCCGTGTTTCAGGCATCCGCTTCAGGCATCTGTAGGTGGTCGCAGTTTCTTCCTTCTCTGAGGTACTGTTGACCAGTTCTGGACCACCGGGAGGTCCGGCAGAGGTGTACTTAGATCGGCCGAGGGTAACCAGGACTGGACATCAAGAGGATCAGTCTGCAAGAGATCCCATGCCGCCTCCAGATCGGCTGGGGTCCGGATAACACATCTGCGGCCTTCAACTGCAAAGGTCAGTCCAAAGGGGAACAGCCACTTGTAGGGGACTTTATGGTGCCTCAGGTGGTCAGTTAGTGGTCTCAGACATCTGCGTTTGCTGAGCGTAGATGGCGCCAGGTCCTGGTATATACTTAGTTTCACGCCCTGGAACTCAAGTTCAGCGTGATTCCTTGCGGCCTGCATCAGGGCAGCTGTGTCCACGTATGACAAAAGCCCACAAATCACATCTCTGGGGTTATCAGTGTCTTTGGGTCTAGGTCGCAGTGCCCTGTGGATACGTTCTATATGAATATCAGAGGCCCTGGGTGACCCGACCAGCAAGGTGAAGATCTGTTTAGCAGTGTCTGATAAGTCCTCATTAGTCACGCTCTCTGGCAGGCCTCTAATGCGGAGATTCTTTCTCCTACCGCGATTCTCCTGATCCTCCAGCATCGAATAGACAGTGTCCAGGGAGTGAACGAGGGCCGCGGTGTTTTTCTCAGCGGCGTGGAGATAGTTAATGACGGCCGCCTGGTCTTTCTCAAGCGTCTCCACCCGAGTCCCTATGCGCTTAACATCCGCTTTAATCTCCTTCAGTTCCTCCAGTACCGGAGATAGAGCTGCTTGTAAGGCCTGTTGCAAGACCTGTTTAGAGATCGGTGCTGGTAGGGACTGTGAATCCTCCAGAGGGTCTGCTGGCAGACGAGAGGCCGCGGCTAGGCCCTGATCACAGGCCTCATTCTCAGACGCCGCCATCTTGGAAGCGCCGAGGGCTGAGCTGGGAAGTTTCTTATTTAGGAATTTATCCATTTCCACGGCACTGCGGTCCGATTTGGTGGGTTCAGACTTGTCTCTGGGGATGAATTTGCTGACTTTGCCCATTCTTTGCTTGATCAAAGTGCTGAAATAGCCAGTTTAGTGGGTGGTAGGGAGGAGAGCTCACCTACATGCGTCCAGTCAGGTCGGCAGTCAGGCTCCGCCCCCTATAGTAGTTATATTCTTGTACATAGGAGCAGTATTATAGTAGTTATATTCTTGTACATAGGAGGCAGTATTATAGTAGTTATATTCTTATATATAGGAGGCAGTATTATAGAAGTTACATTCTTGTACATAGGAGGCAGTATTATAGTAGGTATATTCTTGTACATAGGAGCAGTATTATAGTAGTTATATTCTTGTACATAGGAGCAGTATTATAGTAGTTATATTCTTGTACATAGGAGCAGTATTATAGCAGTTACATTCTTGTACATAGGAGGTAGTATTATAGTAGTTATATTCCTATACATAGGAGGCAGTATAATCCTCCCTTACTCGATTAACGCGCATATTACATTGCCGATTTTTCGCATAAGCTAAAATAAAATAAATAATGAAGAATATTCTAATTCAGTCAGGATAAACTCAGGAAACTTCTAGCAGCTTGAAAAGTGTAGCCAAAGTGACCCAAGCCTGTATTTTGCGTTACAAATTCGCATTATGCGATATTTACATTGCCGTTTTTTTGCAATCAAGAGAATAATCTGGAATACGAATATTCGCGAATATATGACTAAGATTCTACCGAATATTCAAAAAATATCGCAAATTTAAATATTGCCCCTGCCACTCATCACTACTGCTGAGGTCTTCTTCTAGCCACAAATAATGTGAGATTTGCTCTAGTCCTCCTATGGTCAGTAGTACGTTTCAATCTCAATCCTAAAATGTTTTGGTAGAGGAAGTGCCTAGAAAATGTAATACTAGACAAGAATATGGACCTGGACCTTGATATAGTACTAGGTAAGACCTTCCATGTTTACTCACTGTCATCATTCCATCTAGAAGACCGGTCTCAGGCTTGGGTGGTGCTTGCAGACGTTCCATAGACCACCTGTCAACCACGGAGGACACTTGAGGATTGTCAATGTTAAGCAGGCGGAATCCAGTCATATTAACTCCACTGTATCTGTATGGCTCGAGGTCAAGAGCAAAGAGGTCCTGCAAGACAAGACATAAATTATACATGAGCCCAAGCAAAGCTTACACAGATTACAAAGAGATTTACACCTGACACTTGAATATAAAGAGTCCAGTAGCTCTGGCGTAATGTCAATGAACTAGGAAGATCAGGATGGACAGTACTCTGCTCTATCTTAGAAAAGAGGCAACAAACCCCTGGTAAAAAAAAGTTTAATAAATTGTACATTAAAGGGACTTTCTTAAGAAAAATATTGTACATTTCTATAAAGTGTGGCATTGCTACTTAGGCACTGTATAATATATGGAAACATTTTCATCCATGAGATGCGTGCAATTTAATGGTTTACGTGACAACGTATATATTAAATGTATAAAAGGGTTACCCTAATATTAGTGGAGAACATCGAAAATCAGACATCATATAAGACATGATACTCTCTTTCTAACAAAGCTAGAACCAGCCCTGGACCTCACATGGATCTAGAGCACCCACATTTTCCTCAGGCTGGCAGCTCAGGGAGCGTGTTCTTTCTCAGAGGACATGTCCTTTCTGCTTCAGCTTTCTCCCTATGACAGCTCAGGGGGCTTGTTCTTTCTGCTGCAGCTCAGGGGAGTGTCCTTTCTCAGAGGTGGGGTCATTTACTTTCTGCTTCAGCTCTCCCTATCATAGCTCAAGGTGTGTATCCTTCCTGCTGCAGCTCAGAGGGTGAGCTCTTTCTCAGGGGGCATGCCCATTCTGCTTAAGTTCTCCCTATCATAGCCCTGGGTGTGTATCCTTCCTGCTGCAGCTCAGTGGGTGAGCTCTTTCTCAGGGGACATGCCCATTCTGCTTAAGTTCTCCCTATCATAGCCCTGGGTGTGTATCCTTTCTGCTGCAGCTCAGTGGGTGAGCTCTTTCTCAGGGGGCATGCCCATTCTGCTTAAGTTCTCCCTATCATAGCCCTGGGTGTGTATCCTTTCTGCTGCAGCTCAGTGGGTGAGTTCATTCTCAGGGGGCATGTCCATTCTGCTTCAGTTCACCCTATCATAGCTCAGGGTGTGTATCCTTTCTGCTGCAGCTCAGTGGGTGAGCTCTTTCTCAGGGGGCATGCCCATTCTGCTTAAGTTCTCCCTATCATAGCCCTGGGTGTGTATCCTTTCTCGGGGGGCATGTCCATTCTGCTTCAGTTCTCCCTATCATAGCTAAGGGTGTGTATCCTTTCTGCTGCAGCTCAGTGGGTGTGCTCTTTCTAAGGGGCCATGTCCATTCTCTCCAACCGTCGATATGGCTGGCGGGAGTTGAAGAATGTAACTAAGCATGTGCGACCACCTCACCGCAATGTTACTGAGGTGGCTAAAGATATAAGGTGAGCCACAAACAGCAGGTGGCGCTATCCAGATTTTATTGAATAACTCAGCGGCTATAAAACATTTTTGCATTGAAAAATGCTGAATATTTTTTATGGGACAACTTTTTTACTGTCTGCTCAGAACCACCTCCACCCATGTTCATCCAAACGCCACATCAGAGCATATAGATGTCACAGAAAAAAACACTCCTGTTTGGGATACCAGCATAGATAGCTGAAGGTCAGCTCTCACTCTGTACTACACTATGTATTACATGATCACCTCCCTAGGTGATCTCTAGGGGGCAGCATAAGGTAATAACCCCTGAACCATAAATCTGGCTAGAAATACAGTGATACATTACCACCCTACAAATTCTGGGTAAGCTTGACAATGCCCATTGTGGGAATCTGTAGGGGCAGTCATATTAATTATAACCCAGCTTTCCCAGAGGAAATTGGCCCCAAATTTCTAACACTTTTGGAGACTCGCTAAATTTAAACTATTACTGACAACAAACAGCGCCTCACCTGTTCACAGGTTGAGTGTTGTATTGCATCTGAGATCCATTCACATCAATGGAGCTAAGGTGCAATTCCATACCCAACCCATGAACAGGTGTGGTGCTGTTTCTACAAGAAAGCAGCCATGTATTTCTAATTTTACGTTTAGGTAGAAATGCATTACTGTATTTTTCGCCCCATAAGACACACTCCCCCCCCACCCCCAAAGTAGGGGGAAAATGTCACTGCGTCTTATGGGGTGAATACTAATCAGCGTGTTCATTTGTACCGGAGGACCAGGAAGCGGCAAATGCAGCGTTCCCCGTACTCTGTACTCACCGCTTCCTGGTCCTGTTCCGTCGGCTGTGCTGTGGCTGTGCACAGTGTGAGGGTGCTCTGTGATGTGTCAGTTCACAACACAGCATGCGGCAGGAAGAAGAGAGAGAGAGCTGGGTCCTGGGAGCCCTTGGTGATTTTTTTTTTATTTGCTCTGAGGCATGGGGGCCTCATCTGGGGCCTGAATGGGGGTATTATTTATATTGGGGCTCTAATCTGAGGTCTGATTTGGGGCCATTCACATTGGGGTCTGAGCTGAAGTCTGATTGTGGGTCTGATCTGAGGTCTTATTAACATTGGGGGTCTGATCTGAGGTCTGATTAAGGGTCTTATTAACACTGTGGGTCTGATTGGGGCTATGAGCTGAGGTCCTATTAACATTGGGGGTCGGATTGGGCTGTGAGCTGAGATCTAATGAAAAATATATTTTTCTTATTGTCCTCCTCTAAAATCTAGGTGCGTCTTATGGGCAGGTGCGTCTTATAGGGCGAAAAATATGACTTTTTTTCTATCTAAAAATAACAAATAATTTAGAAATTTCTTGCGTACATATCAGGATTTGTTTTTGCTTAGAAACAGAATGAGAGGAATCGTTGGCTACTAATACAGTGCAGGAGCTCAAAGCTATTCCTTGACCTCTGGGATGAGAAAATGAATTGAATTAAAGTTCCCTGCTTTCATCCCAGAGGAGACCTCATTCTATGCATGGATTCCTTTCCTTTTTACTGTGTGGAAATGTATATGGAATGAAATATCATAGCAAATAAAAATGCTCCAATAATTATAGTGACAATTCGATTCACGACGAGTCTGTGAGTCCAAACAAAAATTTTACGCTTAATATAATCAAATGTCACAATAGTAATAAATAGCTATTCTGAGATGGTAGTTATAAAGGAAGACATTTCACTAATCTTCTATATTATAAGCGGAGTAGTTCAGTTCCTAGGTCTTCCGTCCCGGAGGTCACATACTACCTACCCGCTACTCATCAGTTTCTGCAGGAGATTTCACTTATAAAATGAAAGGGCCATGTTTAATAAGCAAAATGGGCAAACCAGAGCACAGCCATTCTCATGAGCCCATAAATGTGCACAATGGAATACAAGAAGGATACTTAAAGGCTATGAACACCTTCTGGGCGAATTTGTGTTATTATCGAATTGTACTGATTTTCTGCCGTTTTTGAGCTACAGGGGTTAAAAATCAGTCTATTTGCAGAGTATCACTTCTCAGTCCTGTCAGCTGACAGCTCATGGAACTGATAAGAATATCGAAATAATAGATTAGGCTTCACATGAGCTGTGAACTGATGGGACTGAGGGGAGATACTCTGCAAACAGACTGATTCTTAACCCCTGTAACTCAAAAACATCTGAAAGTGTTTAATAAAGACCTACTGAAAAAAATATTTTTAGCCCAAAATAAGTAAAATGCAATTATACAATTGCCCTGAAGGTGTCCATAGCCTTTATGAACATAATAGGAGTTTAGGGCATTTAAGAAAAAAGTTTTTAGTCCTGGAGAACCCCTTTAAGGAAGCAAATAAACTAATAAAAATAATGGAGATTAATTTATTAAGAAAAGACCCAACCTAAAAAGGCACTCTATTATTGCCATCACTCATATGGGTGGTCACCCTCTTTCTCACTAGCGTAGAGACACCCCCAAACATTTTTTAAACTCCTGCTAGACCAATATTCTAGGTGTAAAGCATGCACAGCATTCTGTAGTTCCTGCCCTGTGCTATATTTGACATTTAGGCATTTTCTACAAAACGTTGCACAAAGTTACATGAAGGTGCCAATGAGTGAAAAGAGCAGCCATTTGTCTACTTTCATTAAATGTGAAGAAAATGTGGGGCTGGTGTGGCTAGAGGCTTTATCTCTTCTCATCTCTCTTTTCGTGACATTGAGAACTTGTGTGTGTAGCACCTTAAAACAGCTGTCAGTGGATGGATAACTGGCGTAGGTCTTCCCCTGTCACATCCTTAAGCCTTGTAAAAAAGCTGGATATTGACATAAGAACCGCTTAATATGGTAAATCTGGTGATCTCTGTGATGAGGACACCCCTTTGCTTGGTTTTCCTTCCTTTAAGGGATATCGAGCTTTCACTGTGTTGAAGACTCATAACTGGGGCTCCACGGTTATTTTGCAGAGTGGAAGCCAGAGTTCTCCAGCCACCACTTTGCGGGGCTCCATTCTTGATATAGGTGTGGGACCCACACCTATCAGACAGTGGGGGCATATCCTAGCGATATACCCCCATTGTCTCAGAGGAGACAACCGGCTTGTCGTGGATAGGAAGACTTACCCACATTTTCTGGATACAGATATATATTAAATTATGGGAATGGTTTTCCATATGGGGCCAAGAGACAGGTGGCCACTTAGAGAAAACTGGTGGCTTCCTGCTATGTGGGTCCTTCACCTGGCCATACACTTGAGACCATGGGGGAGATGTATCTCCAATCAGATTTCACCATTAATTTTCCAAAGGAGCTCTAAAAAAATGAAAGGTGGAATCTGATTGGTTGCTATGAGCAACTAAGCCAGTTTTACTTTACACCAGTTTTGATAAATCCATACTAAACTGGCTGAACAAGGAGTCAGTTTAAAAAAACCTCCTGGTCCTTGAGCACATTGCCAAATGATTGGTTGAATTCAGACGATCATGCCATAAACATTCAGTTCCGGCTAACAGCGGATAAAATTTTCCAATATATATTCGGCAGACAAGAGTCTGCCATTGGCCATCGTCATCGTTCGCACAAGTTTGTCCAACAAAAAGTTGGCAAAAATTGACCAGAATGGCCAACTCTTAACTCAGGTGTACGGTGGCCAGCTTTGGTCACACCCCTGACCAAAGAACTATGGCCGGCCTAAAAAGTGAAATTTAGATCGATCTATCCTACGTAGGCCTCAGGCACGGAAACAGGTAAATACTAATTGCAAATCACTTTCTATTTCAGGTCACATGATGTAATATTTCCAGCTGCCATTTTGTTTGTCATCCCCAGAGGTGCTTAGTTAGCATATGCACAGAAAGCTAAAGGGGGTGGTTTCAACAGAGGCATCCCCTTACAGAATAAAATTGCCAAGCCGTTGGTCCATCACCCGGCATTCTCGGCCTACAGTAGTAGTATATGGCAGCCATTTAGATGAATGGCTTCCTGTGAGGCTTTCAATACCGCCTCATAGAGAAAGGTCTCCCTTTATGATATCCATATGGCCTAAAAGGACATGTGATCGACCCTTTAATAAATATACAATCAGCATAACAGGCACAGGCTGCTACAGTGCGGAAACCATACTGTTAGGCCCCTTTCAGACGAGAAAGTATTCATTTCCATGGGTCTGTGTACATGAGTGTTGGTTTTCATGCATCACGTGTGCGTTGCGTGAAAATCGCAGCTTGTTCTATATTCTGCAATTTTCACGCAATGCTGGCCCTATAGAAGTGAATGGGGCTGCGTGAAAATTGAATCATTTTTCACGGATGGTTGCTAAGAAATTTTGTTTGTAAATATTCAGTTTTTTATCACGCGCTTGCAAAACGCATTGAATCACATGGCACCCACGCGATAAAAACTGAACACGATCACAAACAAAACTGAATGTACTTGCTTGCGAAATTGTGCAGCTTTCACTGAACGCATCCGCAACGCATCTGGACCTAATACACTCACACTCGTCTGCAAGGGGCCTTAGGCTGTGTTCACATAACGTTTTTCCGATCCGTTAAACGTATATAAAAAACGTACATGTTAAACGGATGCCTCAGACTGATGCCATCTGTTCAATATACAGTTCCATTGTTTAAAAAAAACTAGCGTATACTTGTTTTTACCGGACTGTGCAGGATACAAGAACCTGGTGGGCTGCGTTTTTGTATCCTTTTTTTTCTAACGTATATGTCGTATATGTCAAACGGAGGCATAAAACGTGATCCCTAACAGTGACTACTTGAAAAAAGACATAAGTCTATCCTGTTCAACCAAGAGATGTAACGCCAAGACACATGATATAAATAATACGTCTTCCTATGTATCTGTGAAGACGTTGCAGCAAATCTTGCTAGGCTGAGGGTCTTACCATTGTTGTAAAGAAGTAATGGTAATATTCAGTCATCATTCCCATGGAGAGGATCTGCCAAAAAAAGAAAACAGTCATTGAGAACAAGGGCAAGTCTCCAACTGCTCCAGAAGTGCAAGACTAGAAAGATTTCCTCTACACAGGAACTATTAGAGAATTGCATCAAAGGGCTTTGGATAAGACCTCTCCCAGTACACTGACAGGTGGGAGGATCAGCTGAAAATGGCCCCTCATCAGTGCAGGGAAGGCAAACTAAATTTAAAGGGTATGTCCATACTTAAAAAAAAAAAATCTGATAGTTTTTATTACATGTTTGTCAAAGTACAATTACAACACCGTGTATAGGAACGTACATTCAAAATACATTAAAAAAATAGCATTTCGCTCCATAACAATCATAACCCCAGTCCAACTTTCCCTCCCCTCCCTATCCGGAGCCTCTGCATTACTTCGGTGGACCATCGCCAGAGGTCAGAGCAGGGCCTTATTCGGACCGACGTCTAAAACGCTGATCTTAATAAATGACCCTCTAAGTGTCTACCTATAGATATTAAAGGGGTCTCCAATACTATAAACTGCCCCCCATTCCCATATGCCGGGCCCCTCACAGGAAATATACTTAGGCTACTTTCACACTAGTGTTTTAGTTTTCCGGTATTGAGATCCGTCAGTTTTTTCCCCATTCATTGTCAATGGGGACAAAACTGAACTGAACAGAACGAAATGCTCCAAAATGCATTACGTTCCGTTCTCACACCGGAGAGTAAACCGCAGTATGTTGTAGTTTGCTTTCCGTCCTGGGATGCGGAGCAAGAAGGCATGACCCCCAATGCAAGTCAATGGGGACGGATACGTTTTTTCTGACACAATCAGCCACAATAGAAAGCGGATCCGTCCCCCATTGACTTTCAATGGTGTTCATGAGAGATCCGTCTTGGCAATGTTAAAGATAATACAACCGAATCCGTTCATAACGGATGCAGACGGTTGTGTTATCAGTAACGGAAGCGTTTTTGCTGAACCCTTTCGGATCCAGTAAAAACGCTAGTGTGAAAGTAGTCTGTGCTGTGAGGGGCCCGGCATATGGGGGGAAGGGGCAGTTTATAGTATTGGATAACCCCTTTAAGCCTATCCCGGGCTTTACCCCCTCACTTCATGTTGTATAGAGAAAGCATAGCCCACAGGATCTGTCAAACATATCATTTACAAGTGGTAGGACAGCCAGCCAGTGGTGTTCTATCCAAGTGTGCCGTTGAAAAGTGTATTTTTAAAGTGCACCCTGTTTAGTAAAAATTCCCTTTTCCAACCTGATGAGAGCTGACATTCTTTTCATGAGAGCTCCTATGGCTGGGGCAACCGGATCCAGCCAGAGGGATGCTATAAATTTTCTAGATTGGTTGAGGACCTATCGCCAACTCATCACCGTCTAGCAGAAGAAGGTTATCTGCATATTCCAAAACATACATCAGGGGGTCATTAGGAATGGTCAACTGGTAAACCCTTCTAAGTTTATTTAGGTTTGCTGCCCAAAAAGTAGAGCTTCAGACAGCTAAATCTCCTGGGGTTCCCGCGCATCTCACACATTGGGCTTTATCTCGTACCCCTATTTTGTATAGAAAAGCCAGGGTTCTGTACACTCTATGCAATAGATACATTTAGGAAACATGGTATGCTGGGCTTAGGGACAATTGTTGGGTTTGGTGTAACAGCCAGTAGCAGACGTCATCTAATATGTCACCTATGTCAGCTATCCAAGATGCTTTGACCTCTTGTAGTCCCGAGGTATGATTACTCAGTAAGTGTCCATAAATCGCAATGATCAAACCTCTCATGGTCTGGGCATTTTAAGGGTATATCCATCTTTAGTAAATTGAGTCCCTTTGTAAGTACATTGCTTTGCTTATTTTGCACGTTGAGGTTACAGACTGCATTATACCCCAGAGCAGAATTCACAATTAAGTGGAACCAGACGGCAACTCTGTCATCCCCCAAAGGTTAGCTGATCACTTATCATGCAGGGGGGGACAATTCGTTTTCGCTACACCAGATTACTGGGCAGTGTCTGGTGTACAGAATACATTTCCTAGTATGCTAAAGTCTATCCTTGGACTCTGAGCTATTAAGGAATGCTGGAAGATTTCTGCTCTAAAGCTAACATAATTGTGTCCGTCAGGGCATGGTAGTTTCACAACGACTGGAGTGCTACAGGCTGGAAACCACTGACAAAAAGGGTTATCTAGAATCAGAATTATTGATGACCTGTTCTGTTTGCAGGAGCTCTGACATCGAAATGAGGTACTGGAACTAGACAGCTCTGTACACACTCTCTAGTGGGAGTAGCGCTGCAGTAATCAGCCCCGGCCACTACACAGCTGTATGAATCTGGTGCTGGAGCTCCTGCAGTTGGAGCCTGCCAGTCTGATATCGATAACCTATCCTAAAGATGGGTCAATAGTCTTGAAGGATCCATTTTATTATAAAAAAAAATTGCTCCTTATGCAGCTGCAGAGGTATATTAAATATGCAACCAGGGATGTCCTTTTCCATCCCTTCCCTTTGTCTTCTGAAATACACATTTTCTATCTTTGTGCCTAAGTAAGCCGTGATGCTACTGCTGAGAGCCAACCAAATATCTACTCAACGTTTGGTCCCTCCTCCCCTCTCACAGCACGCAGCCTCACACTCTAAGAGGAAGATCAACCGCAGCCGCATACCCCCTCCAGCTTCTCTCTTCCCTATCTCAAATTTAGTTTTATTGCTGGTGACTTTTTGGGAGAGATGAAGAGGTTACTTAAAATTTATAAATACGAAAAGCCAACAAGAGCCAAAAAAACAAACAAACAAACATCTTTATACAGTATAATATGTCACAGTAACTACATCACAAGGGTTAAACTTGCAGGATTGTTTCCAATCTCTGATGATGCTGCAGGTTGAAGCCTGTCAATCAAGGGCCACACTTGCCTGTAGGCAATCCCATGGGTATGTTGGGCCCAAGCACTGACAGCGCCATACAGTACACTCACAGCACGGGAACTAATGTGATCAGTATTTTATACTCTGTAACATTTCAGTTTATATCTAAAAATTTCAGACATGACAGAGTTAAACAAGAGAATTAACATGAAAACCTATTTGACTTTGTAAATGAAAGCACCGGTTTTGTTCACTTAATTAAGACTGCGGTGAGCCGACGTTCCTGTCTGTCTAAATAATTCTACAAAGGGTAGGGATAGCCTTTGAAATCACTGAGAGGAAAGAATACACGTGATAAAAAAAGGTCTGAGAGACGACTCCTGCTGAAGAAAAATAAAAAGAAATATGTTTCTATTGCTCATTCACTTGCAATAATTTTTGCTTTAAAAGGAAATTAAGTGCTCCATGCAGTGGATGAAATGTGGCTTTTGTTCCGTAGCTGACACATTGGGGTCCCAATTAATTATTGGATATAAATGGTGAAAAATCAATAGGCCTACTCACCTCACCAATCACCTGCTGCTCCCGTTCCAGGGCTGTTCGGTCCCCTGCCATTCTTCACTTCCTGCAGCAGCGGCATGAGACAGCTGCAGCCAACTACTGGATGTAGCAAGACACTGCACCAGCCGGTGATTGGCTGCAGTGGTCACATGTCTATGAAAATGGGCTTCATCGCTGTAGCAGGAAATGGAGAATGCAGAGAGGAGCTCACTGCAGACTATTATAGATTTCAAAGTATAAAAAGTATGCAGTAAACTTATAAGCTCCCTCTAGTGGTGGTTTCAGGCAGTCAGTATTAAAGGTAAAGTTAAGCAAATTGATTCGGAATTCAGCAGAAATTGTCCAAAAAATAAATATTCTAACAAACCTGAAGTTCTTGTGATAAGCCTCAGGTGAATCAGAGAGAGAAAAATACACATAACATTCCATTGGAAAAGAGACATGAAGGTCGGTTCTTCTTCCCAAAGAAAACTGGGTGTAGCAAGAGAATGTTGCCCTGGTTAGCTGAGTGCCCTTTGGGTTGTCATGTGTACTCTTTCTCATTATGGAGACCAATTGTCATCCAGCCAATGCCGCTCTTTGTTTCTGGGAAAAATATCTTAATTCTGCTTCTGCTGGCATCAGTTAGACATAGTGTTCTTTTCATTTTGGAAGTAAAGCTAATTTGAATACTTTTGCGTTTCTGGGAAAGATATTCAAATAAGCTTTCCTTCCAAAAACAGAAAACAACACTAAGCCTCTCTGATGCCAACAGAAGCAGAAGTAAAATATGCTAATTAGCATATATTTCCCCTTGAAACACAGAGCAGCATTGGCTGGGTTACAATATTACTCATGCATACTAGGTGGTCTCCATAATGAAACCAAAGGGTATTGCCAAGAACCGGACAAAAGCCATTCAGCTAACCAGGGCAATTTTCTCTTGAGACATTCAGCTTTCTTTTCTTTTCAGATTGAGAACTGTTTTGTATGTCTCATCCTGAGAAGCATAATACAAGAACACTCAATTTTTTTTTGGAAGGGGAGCTGTCTTGTATGTTTTTTGTTTTTTTTCAATAGATTATTGTGTCTGGTCTTCTGGGACTTATATTTGTTTTATGGTTTATGAGAGAAAAATTTAAGTCCTAGGAGATCTTAGAGTGTTATATAGCAATTTTCAAGGCAATTGGAGCATGCTTAATTTGGGTAGAATTGATTCGGGCCCAAACTGAATTTTTTTAAAATTCGCTGAATAAGACACAAAATGACTTTCAGGAAATTTGCTCATCTGTAGTCAGTATGTTACCTGTTAAAGGGAAACTGTCAAAGCATAAGCTGGTGACAGAGACCCTGATTAAAACTCTAGGTCATTTACTTGTTTTGGCCCATTAATTTTCTTAAAATCTGTGGTGAGTTCCAGTTTGAGCCAACAGCTGAAGTCCTGATATTCCTGAGTTCCCAGATCTCCCTGGCCCTTATCGGCAGCTTTCTTTATAATCTATGTATAAAGAAAGCTGTCAGTCATCTGTAGGAGGGAGGAGGCAGCCACAGATCATAAATATCAGGACTCCAGCCATCATTACCAGGGGTTTTAGGAATATGACTAGTTTTGAGAAATCTGGGTCATTTACTTGTTTGCTTGGTCATTTTTTTTTTTTAATCCCAAGTGATGTGCGCTGGAGTATTTAAACCCTTACACACATTGTCCAGACAGAAACTTCTCAGTATAATGTAATAGTGTGAATTTTAGCTTGCTCACTTTATTACCAGTAATTCATGTTCTGCAACACCTTTTACAAGGATGACTATATCTGCCAGACACCACCTGCAGACATAGGATTAAGAACCCTCATTGTAGAAGGACACAAAGGCCATGAAATCCCTCACGTAGAGGTAAAAAGTCATTTACAGCCTTATAACTACAATAAAACCTGTAGTTTTCTGGTGGACATACACCACTTATAACGTACTTTATTATAATAGTGTTATTTGTAGCGATATACGGTAAAAACTGAGGCTACTTTTGGTTCGAAAATGTCATATCACCATACAGAGGACAAAGTCTGTACGACAACTACTTTCCACCAGTTACTGTAGAAATCGAGCCTTATTACAATACCTATGAAGCATTTTTGTTTATTATAATTATTTATATTTTCTGTTGTGTATATTGGCCGAAACTACTGACTCTAGCAGGATCGGCCAACCATCTAGTGTGTATGGGGCTCTTCTGTCTCTTCCGATTGCAGATGTAGGCAGAGATAAGATCGGGCTTGAGCTGTTGGATTTTTCTTTTCTGGGAGATAAGCCTCCAGAGTTGTCTGGCATCGGCTTTCCCTTCCCTCCCCATTCATAACACATGCATTCTCAGGCGAGCTGAGGGTAAATGTGCATGGAATAGTGTCAGAAGAGATAGTTGCGGGCCAAAAAAACATTTGGCCAACGGTTGTCTAAAGTAAATGAGCAGCCTTGAGGCTTGTAGTAAGGAGGCAGGAGATCGAGGACTGAATGATACTGAAGGAGTGAAGTTGTAGGACTCATAGAGCAGGAGAATTGGTTTACTATGCTTTATATTATTGGATTTGGATAGGCTAAATCAGAGGGCAGAGCCATAGTGAATTTGCACTATTCTCCATAAAAGACCATCAGGAGGTATGGGTTTTGCACCTGGAATCAATAGGAGTAGGCTACTGATGATGTCTTGTAGACTGTGATTCCAGAGCGAGGTAGCAGGGTCAACATGGGGTGTGTCCTGTAACTATCACAGCTTGCAACATATGGCTGGTGGCAGTTGAAGATTTAAACTGAGCATGTGCGACCACCTTAGCGAGGTGGACAGAGAGATGAAGAAAGGAACAAACAGTGAGTGGCATTACACAGATAGTTTATTAAATAACTTAGTGGCTATACTAAATTGTTAATTACCTGCAATTACAAACTTGAGGCGCTGGTTTGAAAAAAGTTTAATATTTTTTGCAGGACAATTCACTTAAAATCCTAGACAACCCCTTTATGCCCTCCTCCTTCCTAGACCACCAGCAGTGGCCGGCTGCACCTGGTAACACCACTGATGGGGTGACACCAGTGCCAGCAGAAGATAATTTATTCACTGCACTTGTACAGGGAATCCCGGCTTAGGAGTCCCAGCTCTGACTCCTATATGGTTGTGTCCATATATGGAGTCAGTGCTATGAACATGAAGGGGGTATCCCCAAGCATTGTCAGTATGCTTGGGGACACCCAATGTATTTTAATCTAATTTAGCCTCTATTTCTGAAAGGTTGCCGCCAGGATTCAAACTCACAACCTTTTACATCATGATAAACTACTATGAGGTTTTTCTAGCACAGTTTAGCATTGAGCTCCATAGCTCAGTGGTTAGGGTTTTTGCCTCTGATGTAAAAGGTTGTGAGTTCGAATCCTGGTGGAAACCTTTTAGAAATAGAGGCTAAATCATGCATTCATGTACAAAAAATTTAGCTATGGGCCCAGTCATTTCTAACAGCCTATCAGAGGCCGGCGCAGGTGGCGCAATGATGTCATCGCGCCGCCTGATCCGTACTACTCGGGACACAGGCCAGAAGAGGCCTGCATCGCTGCCATGAAGGTAAGTATGTGTTTTTGTTTTGTTTTTCTGTGAGGCGCTGGGCTGCGCTGTGCTGGGGGGTCATTGCTGGCATAAAGGGGATACTTTGGAGCATTATTGCTGGCACATGGGGTACACTATGGGGCAATGGCTGGCACATGGGGGACACTATGGGGCAATGGCTGGCACATGGGGGACACTATGGGGGCATTACTGGCACATGGGGGACAATATAGGGGCATTTCTGGCACACAGGGGACACTATGGGGGCATGGCTGGCACATGGGGGACACTATGGGGGAATCTACTGGCACATGGGGGCATCTACTGGGGGCATTGCTGGCAGATTATGGGGACACTATGGTGTTGGAGGGGAGAAGAATACTATGGGGGTATAATATATAGGCACATTATGGGGGCACTAAGAAGGGGCATTTAATACTGGCACATTCTGGGGGACACTATGGAGGAATCTTATACTGGCACATTATGGGGGCACTATGGGGAAGAGGAGAGGAGCACTATGTGGGCATTTACTAGGGGCATTATATAGGCGTATTTTATACTTGCATACATTATGGGGACATTAGCTCAACTGGCGGCACTGAGGGAGTTTTTTTGCACTGGCACACAGAACGGGAGCACTTTTAAATTAGTGCACATTATTATTATTATTGAAGGTGGCAGGGGAGTTGTTAAGAAGGTAGGAGGATGATGGAAAAGTAGGAACCTAAGATGTCTTTTGTCAAACTGCAGAGACGAGAGATGGGTGAAAAATCATCATGGCGGTCTGGTCTGAAAGGAGAAGATGAGGAAAGAGAAGGTCTGCATCAAGTTACTGGATGTAAGGTATGTGGTGCTGTATTCTGGATAGCACAGAATATAATATGTATGCAAATATGTGTTGGGGGGGGGGGGGCCCGTTGGGGGTGCTATAATTTGAACCCAAGCGATAACATGGATGCGGGTTCGGATAGTAAACAGACAGCCGATGTGGGGGGGTGGGTGCTAAGCAGACAGATCGCCGACAGGGGTGGGGGTGTTGTGCTTGGGGGGGGAGGTGCCACCATTTTCTACCGCACCGGGTGACACCAGCCCTAGCAACGCCACTGACCACCAGAGATACTAGGTATTTACCCTTACCTCACTGTAACCCACTAGGGATCTCACTGCACTTACTATTATTTCTGGGTGTGGCTCCATTCGACCGCCGTGGCCCCCGGTATATTCTCCTGCTTTGTATGCTAATTGCTAGCATCGGAAAAGGGAGCTCTGTCCAATCAAAGCACAGAGCGTCACAGCCAGGGAGAAAAAAAAACTCACCTTCTCCCTGGCTGTGACGCTCTGCGATTGGACAGCTCACAGCCAAGCAGAAGGAGACGCCCATTGATAAAAAGGGCAGTCTCCTCCTCTTCTCCTCCAATGTTTGGACCCATAAAAGGTCCTCTGCTTACCTACTATCTAACTACGGTAGAAGGCAGGCCGGCAGCGTAACGTCACTCGCTCTGTCACGCGCCTGCTCCTCCTGCTTCATTAATAAAGTGGGAGGTCCTCCTCCCACTTTATTAATGAAGCAAGCATGTGATGGAGCGACTGCTGGCCTGCCTGCTACAGTAGTTACATAGTAAGTACTAATGCAGAGGATTGCGCTACTTTAATAAAGAATAGGAATTGCATAGCTACATTTTACTGCTGTGCGTGGGGCCCAGTGTATTAGAGTAGAGTGACTGCACCGGGCCCCGCCGTGAGAATTTCCAGCCTCCAGCCCCTCCTCCCTCCCCACTGATACATCGCAGGCCACGCTGTGCAGTATAGCGGCCGGCGATGTATCACTGGTAGCAGAGTAAAAATGGCAGCATTCACTTTATAAGATGCACTGCCATTTCCCCCCCACTTTTGGGGGAAAAATTGCGTCTTATAAAGCGAAAAATACGGTTATTAAGGAACATGTTTGGAAAATCATTAGAGCAAGACTTTCCAGGGAGAAGGCAGTCCGTGGACCCAAATCTTTATCACTGTGACTTTCTTTGCAAGTTAAAAATGAATTTTATCCCTGCCAGTAAATTATGGGGACATCGGTTCTTAATACCAGCCATGTTATTGCAGTAAACTCAGTATTTACTGCCCGATCCTGTCCCTCTGGAAGTGAATTCCTTAGGCTCACACTATCCTACGCCTGGAAGAGTAGGTGTAAATAATACAGTCTAGGATATAGGGCGACAGTGAGAAATAATTGGTTATTTTTGTACCTTTTTTGTTTCTTTCTAGTCTTATCTGTTCTATTTTATGATGTGTTACAGGCATGGAAAGGAACGTAATAGAAAGAACTAATACCGAAGAACAAACACCGTTAGAGAACAATATACCGTCAAAGAAAATTTCCACCTAAAATAAAAAAAAATAACAAAAATTGAGCAACAGCATACAGGGTATAGCAGCAATAAAGAGCATCTCTTACTCTGGAGGACCATCCCATCCATAATTACATGCAACTCACAATCATTTCCAAGGGAGTTGTGTAATACCTCATTTCTCCTGAGGTGGCACTGTAGGAAGACTGAACCCTTGTTGCCTCACTGATTACAGCTGATCGTTGGGGTCACAGTAACTGCAATCCTTAGCGGCAATGGCTCAAGGTTTCTTTGTATCCCATCCCTCTTAATATAGTGGGCCCTGGCATCTTACTGATGCAGGGAGATGTTCACATACTGCCTCCACTGGCAGTGAAAAATGGAAGAAAAAAAAAACACACACCTCTAAAATGTCATCTGAGCTTCTGAAATACAGTAGAACTATTAGTCTTCCCTACATCATCCCACAAAATGTAGGGTTTAACTCAGTATCTGTACTGGATAAGTAATGTATGTACACAGTGACTGCACCAGCAGAATAGTGAGTGCAGCTCTGGAGTATAATACAGGATGTAACTCAGGATCAGTACAGGATAAGTAATGTAATGTATGTTCACAGTGACTCCACCAGCAGAATAGTGAGTACAGCTCTGGAGAATAATACAGGATATAACTCAGGATAAGTAATGTAATGTATGTTCACAATGTCTACACCAGCAGAATAGTGAGTGCAGCTCTAGAGTATAATACAGGATGTAACTCACGATCAGAACAGGATAAGTAATGTATGTACACAGTGATTCCACCAGCAGAATAGTGAGTGCAGCTCAGGAGTATAATACAGGATGTAACTCAGGATCAGTACAGGATAAGTTATGTATGTACACAGTGATTCCACCATCAGAATAGTGAGTGCAGCTCTGGAGTATAATACAGGATGTAACTCAGGATCAGTACAGGATAAGTTATGTAATGTATGTACACAGTGACTGCACCAGCAGAATAGTGAGTGCAGCTCAGGAGTATAATACAGGATGTAACTCAGGATCAGTACAGGATAAGTAATGTATGCACACAGTGACTGCACCAGCAGAATAGTGAGTGCAGCTCTGGAGTATAATACAGAATGTAATTCAGGATCAGTACAGGATAAGTTATGTAATGTGTGTACACAGTGGCTCCACCAGCAGAATAGTGAGTGCAGCTCTGGAGTATAATACAACATGTAACTCAGGATCAGTATAGGATAAGTAAGGCAATGAGTAATGTAGATTATAGGCAATGTAAATTGTAAAATACTATGTGGACATACCCTTTAAGGAATAAAGTTACTCAAGCCAAAAAGTAACAGGTAATAATAACAGTGACAGGTTTTATTAATGTATAATCCTACATGCCAGAAAAATGTATTCAGACCTTAAAGGGGTTACCCGACCCCTGAAATGCCCCTCATATGCCTGGGCCCCTCACACACAATATACTTAACTGGCTCCCTGGCACCCACATCGCTTCTGGAGCCTGCACGGCCACTGCTGCATCTCCCATAGCGCGGCCTATTTATTCTGTGGATTTTTTTCTGCATTATGTAGATATGATTAGATGAAATCTCATCCACTTTGCTGGCAATGTACCATGCTGTGGATCTCCTGCATGCAACTCCACAGTGGAAAATCTGCAGAATCTGCTGTGTGTGAACATACCCTGAAATTGAATTTAGACCCAGGTACATACAGTAGCCAGGGGACTGGAGGGGCA
The DNA here is from genome assembly GCA_033119425.1 of Bufotes viridis. NCBI lineage: Eukaryota > Metazoa > Chordata > Amphibia > Anura > Bufonidae > Bufotes > Bufotes viridis. The sequence continues at coordinate 33,323,288 of CM065591.1, forward strand.
TGTGCCCTGGATGCCAGGGGGGGATGCCAACAATGTTCTACGAGGGGCTGATTACATGATCTTTTTCGGAATATAATGCTATGAGTTCAAGTCAGTTATACCCATGGTCGGGCCATGACACATGTATTAATATGGACGGATAATACATCCAAGATATGCTGTTGTGAATAGTCCATTAAAGGGGTTGTCCCATGAAAAATCATCTTCAGTTTTCAAACCAGCACCCGGATCTGAATACCTTTGCAATTGCTTATAATTAAAAATCTATTATTCACTGAAATCTGTAGAGCGCCACCTGCTGTTTGCTCTTTTTCTAATTTCTCTGTCCTGCTTACTGAGACGGAAGCCCATGCAAATTTCCATCCTTCAAATGCCACTTGCTGCAGCAGGACACACCCCTGAGAAAGGACACGTCCCCATAGGCCGGCCGCTTGACATAAATCTAGCAGAGCAATTGGAGCAACGAATGGGGAGATCTTTGGCTCCATGTGAGGTACAGGGCTGGTTCCAGCTTTGTTAGGTACTATACGTACATATATGTTTTTTTACGTTATTCATTGGATAACCCCTTGCTATGTAGATCAAGTCATGACTGCAAACGTTCTGCAATCTGAAGAGATGAAAAATAAAAATAAATGTTCTGCGGTCTATACAATGCACACGCCATGGCTTAAGGAGCGTCTGAGTTGGGAACGTGTTCGGAGGACGCGCTTGCCGCACACAGACTGCACTACCGACACTTAAGCTCAATCAGGCGGTTTCAGATCTCAGCATTTTTGCAATTATCCTAAGTATTTCTGTAAATGTAAAGCTACTCAGCAGCCATCAGCGGAAGAACGGGACATTTAACTTTCTCTTTCATGGCGTCAAAGAGATTTTTTTTTTTTTATGTCACGGATACAAAAGTAAAATCTTCCATCAGCGCTCTTTTGTGTAAGCGGCAGGAACCGGCCCTTTATCAGCGGTGCTCAGCCTCCTGTACGGAAAAGTCACAGAATAGATGGGGGATAGGTGAGCGGCAAAAAGAAGCAAACCTGACAGCTGCTTCCATCAGTAATAATGGGGGTTATTAACCCTTACATTGAGTGATGACGCATGAAGCGTGCCCACAAAAATAAAAAATAAAAAAAAATCTCTGTGATAATTCTACTATGACTCTTCGCTCTACTCTCTGGAGAGGGGCTCGACAAGGATGCATGGCTAATTCTACTTAAAGGGGTTGTCCACCATGGAAAAAGGTTTAAAATAACTAAAGAGAATCAAACCTGACCGCTGCTTCCATAAGTAATAAGGGGGTTAACCCTTAGGCCCCTTGCAGACGAGCGTAACGGATTAGGTCCGGATGCGTTCAGTTAAAAACGCGCGATTTCGCAAGCAAGTTCAGTCAGTTTTGTCTGCAATTGCATTTAGTTTTTTCCGCACGGGTGCAATGTGTTTTGATGCGTTTTTTCACACGCGTGATAAAAAAAACTGAAGGTTTACAAACAACATCTCCTAGCAACCATCAGTGATAAACGCATCGCATCCGCACTTGCTTCCGGATGCGATGCGTTTTTTCACTGAAGCCCCTTTCACTTCTATGGGGCTAGGGCTGCCTGAAAAAGGCAGAATATAGAACACGCTGCGATTCTCACGCAACGCAGAAGTGATGCGTGAAAAACAACGCTCGTGTACAAAGACCCATTGAAATGAATGGGTCCGGATTCAGTTCGGGTGCAATGTGTCCACGTCACGCATTGCCCCCGAGCGGAAAACTCACTCATGTGAAAGGAGCCTTACAGCTGGCGATAAGATGCAGGAAGCATGCCCACTTAAAAAAAAAAAAAAAAAAAAATTGGGATAAATTTACTTTGCCTCTTCGCTCTACTCTCTGGAGAGGGGCTAGACAAGGATCCATGGCCAATTACACTTAAAGGGTTTTTTCAGCATGGAAAAAGATCTAAGGTATATAAGAACTAACAAGAATCAAACTTGACAGCTGCTTTCATAAGCAATAAGGGGGTGTAACCCTTTCAGTGGGCGATAAGATGCCCACTTTATGGGGTTTCAAGGACCCCATAAAAATTTGCCAAATGACTGGAACTGTATGAAATAAAAGAAGGCTTACCTATGTGCTCAACCCCCTGCCATTCCAGCTGTCTTGGTTTCCAGCTCCAGTAGTCACCGACTGTCACAGCCGATAACGGGCCTCAGTGGTGATGTGATATAGTGGGGTAGTACTGGTCTCTCTACAGCTATGATATACCTGACTACCTCATCTGACCAGTTGGGACAGTAATTGGCTGCAAGAATCACATGGCGTAGCTAGTGATGTCATCGCTCCGGAGAAGGAAACCGAAGATGGAGGGGCAGGGGATTGAGCAGGTGGGTACCTCAACCATGTTGGGGGAGATGATGTTTTGCTAGGCTCAAGGTAAGTCAAGGTAAGTTATTAAAGGGACCCTCCAGTAGGAACCACTGTTTGCTATTGAAAGGATTGATTAGAAAGTACTTCGGACCACAGGTGGCCCACACATTAGATGACAGTTGACAGCTATTCTTCTGGGCCCCCTCATACAGATGCACGTGGCCAAGTGTGCATGTGTTCTCAATATGGCCACTGCCTTGGTGGCCTGTCTCCCATGAGAACAAAAGAGGTGGGCGTGGTGAAATCCAACATCTTCCGGTTGGGGGATAGTTGGGACTTCAACCATACACTATACATACATAGTGATAGTGGTAGCGGTGGCAGATGCTTTGTGTTAATGGTGGCGGCAGTGTGGGATTAACAGCGAGAGGCATGGCATGATGCCATCGGTGGCATGATGGAGGCAGTGGCCGTACAGAATGTGATGGTAGGAAGGTTGCAGCAGTGGCATGATGGAGGCTGCAGCAGCCCAACAGAAGATGATGGTTGGCAGGGGCAGCAGTGGCATGATGGAGGCAGGCAGACAGCAACAGTGGCAAGATGGGGCATCGCCAGCAAGGCCAGATCTATTCATCAGCCTCAGCCAGAGGAGTGTGAAAATCCTCACCAACCCAGGCTTGGTTCATTTTGACAAACGTGTTTTGGACATTGGTGGCAGACAACAAAAAATTAAATTGCAACTTTGTGCAAGTTTAATTCATGAAAATGGAAGATTGAGGCTTGACGCCCAATTTCACAAAAACATTCACAGGTAGATTACTGCTATACCATGTGTTTTGCTGCAGTAAGTATATAAATATATATACTGGTTAATTAACCAGTATATACTGGTTAATTAAATTGAACCCCCCTAAAAAAAAAAAGTTATTGAAACTGTGTGCAAATGGAATTCACAGAAACAGACTATTGAGGCTTGATGCTCAATTTCATGTTAACACTCATCGGTAGATTGCTACTATACCATGTGTTTTGCTGCAGTAATCACGTATATAGTGTATGTTGAATAATTAAATTGAACCGCCCCAAAAAAGGACTTCTGTAAAAATGGTGGAAAAAGTAAAAGTATTTCCTTGCAAGTAGCCGGTTTTGAGGTCTGCACTGCAGCACCTGCACTTCTGATAGCAAGCACAGCGGCCACAGCTTCTGTCTTCTCTCTCTCTGGCTGGCAGCTTCCTTGTTTCCCTATTCTACACACACAATTCTTCTTCTTCTTTGTAATCTTAGGCTTTTCCTTCACTCTTCCTGACAGTAGAATACGAGTTTGGTTGATTTCTGACTGTCCCTAATTATTTTACTCTCCATGACTCCCTAAGATCGTTTTTCTGGCAGACACTCTAAGACCCAACTACCCTCTTTCATAACCCAGCACAGAATGGTGTTCTGCTTGTTCTGCTAGGGCACCTCCCTGCCTGCTGCAGCACTGATTGGCTAATCCAGATTGTCTGTCAGCCTGGGAGTCAATCAGCATGAGCCCTTCCCCCCACTTCCTCAGGGTCATGTGAGAACTCTCCTACTTCCTCTCCCCATGCTTCGTTTTGGTGGATTCATCCGAAACAAACCTGAAAAGATTCGGTTTTGTCTGCCGTCTGAAAAATACGAAACCCGGTTTGCTCCGAACTGGTTTACTCATGCTTAATTTATAAGTTTCCAAGAGTAATAACAGAGGAAGGACAGAACACAGAGGTCTTAGAACAGGTGTTCCAGAACTGTTATTTCAGGGGAAACAGAAGTATTTGCTCTAACACAACTGTCAGGAGAGAAAGCAGGTCATCTTTAAATGGCTTGTTCCAAATTTTAAATAGCAGGATAGTTAATTAGAGTCTGACTGGTGCGGGTCCGACCAGTGGGACCCACATCGACTATGAGGACAATGACCCAGTGGTGTGGCGATTGAGCATGTTTTTATGCTCATGGAGGTCTCAGTTGTTGGACAACACGTATCCCCTATCCTGTTTAAAACTTGGGCCAATCCCTTTAACCTCTTAAGGACACGGCCATATTTCACCTTAAGGACCAGGCCATTTTTTGCAAATCTGACCAGTGTCACTTTATGATAACTTTAAAACACTTTTACTTATGCAGGCCATTCTGAGACTTTTTTTTCGTCACATATTGTACTTCATGACAGTAGGACAATTGAGTCAAAAAAGTTCATTTTTATTTATAAAAAATACCACATCTACCTAAAATTTGGAAAAATTTCCAAGTTTCAACTTCTCTACTTCTATAATACATAGTAATACCTCCAAAAATAGTTATTACTTTACATTCCCCATATGTCTACTTCATGTTTGGATCATTTTGGGAATGCCATTTAATTTTTTGGGGACGTTACAAGGCTTTTTAAAGGCCAGTTCAGGTCTAAAGTCACTTTGTGAGGCTTACAGTACATAATAGAAACCACCCAAAAATGACCCCATTCTAGAAACTAGACCCATCAAGGTATTTAAAACTGATTTTACAAACTTTGTTGACCCTTTAGGTGTCCCACAGGAGTTAATGGCAAATGGAGATAAAATTTCAGAATTTAGATTTTTTGGCAAATTTTCCATTTTAATCCATTTTTTCCAGTAACAAAGCATGGGGTAACAGCCAAACAAAAATCTATATTTATTTCCCTAATTCTGCAGTTTGCAGAAACACCCCATATGTAGATGTAAACTGCTGTATGGCCAAACGGCAGGGCATAGAAGGAAGGAAACGCCATATGGTTTTTGGAAGGCAGATTTTGCTGGACTGGTTTATTTACACCATGTCCCACTTGAAGCCCCCCTGATGCACCCCTTACCCGCACAACTTTATGCTGAATAGGGTTTAGTAGGAGAGGTTACAGCCTGGGTAATCGGAACAATCCTATTACACCTTGCTGCACTGACTGGGGATCCAAATTGCCATTAAACAGCTCTGTAATTCCAGCAAGTCGTTCTTGTAATTGGGGCGCAAGTGCTGTTTGATACAGCCATTAAATGGGTTTATTACAAGGAAAAATTTCTACGTCTTATTTGCCCTTGTGCAGTGCAGTTATATGTTCTAAAGCACTTTTTGGCTTGTATGAGTGGGAAGAAAAGGGCTTATTAGCCGTTGTGTGGTGAAGTGCGAAAATTACAGCCCTTTTTGTCGTGTATTAGTGGCAAATGTAAAATATATTTTCCATTCAGCAGTGCAGTTATATGTTCTAAAGCCTTTTGTGCCGTACTAGTGGAAAAAGAAAAAATATATTTGCCGTTCAGCGGTGCAGTTATATGTTCTGAAGCCCCTTTTGGTGTGTATTAGTGGGTAAAAAAAGGGCTTATTAGCCATTGTGTGGTGAAGTGAGAAAGTGAGTTTTAATTTCCTTTTTATTTATTTATTTGATCTAACAGTCAGACAGAGAAGTGCCAGGCCCTGCAAATGTTTCTGGCGCAGGCAGAGGTCGCAGCAGAGTAAGGGGCCATGACAGCAGGGGTCACTTTGAGAGGCCTGAGCTCCCAGTGTCAGCTAGCAGTCATGTCGTGACCAGCAACCCAGCAGTTATTGATTGGCTAACTCGGTCATCCACTTCATCCCAATTGACATGAGACACCCCCAGCCAAGAGTCAGTGGGTTCGTCAGACACAACCGTAGTTGGCATGACCCGGGACCAGGCGCTGTGCCCTCACCCGTCCTCAACCTGCCTCTATCCTTTTCTGTTCCCTCAGCCACTATACAGGACGAGGTACTAGAGGACAGTCAGCAGCTACTGGCAAGCCAAGATGTGGAGGAAACATCCGCCGCTTCCTCCACTAGGCGGGCAAGTAGTGATGAGGAGAGTGGCGTGGGAGCTGGTGTTGCGAGCGGTCAGGCTGTAGGTGCGTGTCAGGTGGTCAGTGACGTGCAGACAGTACTCAATAATGATGATGTAGCTGATCGCACTTGGGAGCTGGGTGACGAAGGGGCTTCATCATCATCATCGGGAGAAGAGGGTAGCAACTTGCCCCTGAGCCAGCGGTGGAGCCAGCAAGTTGCTAGCGTGGTTGGGAGTCAGCAGGGTAGCATCTCTGTTTTGGATCCACTCCTGTTTTTTTTGGCATTAGCAATACTAATTGATTACTGACCAAATGCTGACCGAGTGAAGGCGGATGCTTAACAGAAGGGACCCGTTTTTTTGAGGTTATTGTTCTGACGGATCAGAGAAAGGGCAAAATAATCAGTGACGTCAACACAAACTTACTGCTGACACCCTCTCCACTCTGTCGGGGGGGGGGGGGGGGGCTCTACTTGTATAAGCGTTTAATAGAACAGGTTCTGTAGAAATCTATGTGGAATCAGCTGATGACGGTGTGTAAGGCTGAGTTAATACTTGAGTTATTTGGTCAGTTTTGGCCCCGTGAAGTATGCAGTGATTCTAAGAGCGACCCTGTCATCTGCATGTCATACTGACTCACAGTATTATTTCACTACCACAGCAGACTCCCTATGCGTGTTACTGCAAGGCACAGTGTTCTACACTACTATAAAGGCTCTCTGCAGCCTGGAAATAGACGTTTTTTAACGTTATTCGCCGCACATAAATTTGGGTCGAACTGAATTTTTTCAAAAAAATTTGGTAAACAGAATTTTTGAAAAATTCGCTCATCTCTAGTTGATGACCCTCATTACAAATTGAACTTGCAATAAAACAACCTGTTACAACCACAGTTCACTTCTTGATTTGTAATTTAAAGGAATTTTAGTCTGGGAGTAGGGATGAGCGAACCCGATGTTCTCAGGTTCGGCTTCGGCGTTTGGGTTGGGCGGTGGAGGAATTCCGTAACGTAATTCTATGGCAAAACAGAAGCCTTTAAGGTTACCTGTGAGGTTACTTTATAAAAAAAATTAAAATGAGGAAAAATAAATCCCTTATTAGAACCTGTCACCTTAGATAGGATTCAGAGGGAGGAATACAAAATAAAGGTTATGTATGGAAGTGTTGAAATTGTAAAAGATATTCTCGGTACATAAATGGTCCTGTGATGGAGAAACGCGCTGTGGCACCTCGCACTTGATGCACTATATGGAAGCAGAACTATCGCTTTGAAGATCTGATGAATAAAAGTATGTTGTCTACCTGTTTGAGAATCTCGGCAGCGGTTTCATGCGAGCAATCAAATATCACGTAAAACTCCTTGGCTTTCTTCATCTCTTTGAGCAGAGGCCGGGCGTCCTTGTTTCCTGAGGGTAATTGGCGAATTTTTATTTTGATGTTATATCTTGATGGAGCCTTGATGAGTTCTTGCAGGCGAATTAAACCTAAGGGAGAAAATAATACGTGAAATTAGTTGCACAGTAAAATTCCTCTAACTGGATAGTAAAGATCCTCCGATTGCTCCGTAAAAACTAATTAGCTGTCTTTGTTAAGAAGTAACTTTTAAAGTTTTTATGTACGCTGTTTTTTGGAAGGGGCCATATGACCATTTAAAGGGCAGGTTCACCTCTGGTACATAAACAATGCTATCTTCTTAAAGGGGTAAGGGTAGGTCCGCACAGGTCAGATTTGCTGCAGAATATATCAGGAAGAAGTTCATAAAACTCCGCAGGAAAATCTGCAACGGCAAAGCCACAGCAAATTGTGCTGATTTTTAGTGCAGATTTGGGTGGATTTTCTGCTGCAGATTTTCAGTTGGATTCTGCAAAGAAGGAAAAAAAGGTGTGAAATGCATAATTGCAGATTTTGCTGCAAGTCCACAGGAAATACATTTCATGGCAGACGCTGACATTCTGCCGAAAACTAAAAATCTGCACCGGGGGTCAACTTCCGTGCGGAAAATTTCAGCACCAAGAGGATATTTGTTAAATGGGTTATATCTCATGAAGACAACATTTCCTATACACAGGATAGGGGATGTGTCTGATCAGCGGGGGTCCGATGGGGCTTCCGCCAATTATGAGAACAGAGGCTCTTCCTACCACTTTAAAAGGAACGGCAGATACAAATGCACAGTGCTGCTTCATTCAATTCTAAGGGACTGCAAGAGATAGTCGAGCATAAACGCTCGGCTATCTCTATCAGCCCCAATAAGCTGAATCGAGCAACACTGTGCATATGTGACTGCCGCTCCATTCCAATGAGGGAGAATGAACCCCATTCTTCTGATCAATGGGGGCCCCAGTGGTCAGACCCTCCTCTGACCCGCTAATTGGACAATTATTCCCCATCCGGTGGAGAGACAATAAGTTGTTTTCATGGGACAAGCCCTTTAAAATCTCATCCAGTTGCCTGCTAGAGTATTGCGCTGCAGATTTTTTAGTGCACATGCAATAGAAAAATCAGCAGCAGTTTAGTTCTGATTAGGTTACCAGGGTGATGGACTTAGCCTACACCCTGGTAGAGCTAAAGTAAGGACGCGTGTGAGAGAGTTCCTGCAGATCAGACTCAAGTCTCTGAGACTTTAGCTGCCAGTGAAGAAACTTTACCATCAGAGTAGCTCTATAGCAGGGATCAGCAACCTCCGGCACTCCAGCTGTTCTAAAACTACAACTAGTAAGGGTTGACTCATCAAGTCAAACTCTTTTCCAATGTCCTTTTAGGCATATGGACTTCATAACATGGGTTTTCCTGCTTGTGTTGGCACCAGACCTACACAGCTCTGTCCACTGTGCAGTTGACAGAGCAGATTATTTAATTCTCAGGATGGCCCTCTCCCCTTTCACTACATATGTATACTCAGGTGCCAGATTAACAGTAGGATAGAAAGAAAAGGACAAAACCAAAAAGGAAAGGGGAGAACCTGGCCAAGCATAGGAGTCGGCAAGGTATTCTGCTACTACAGCCATTTAGACTTTGCTGCAGGTGAGGGACACTTAATACAACCTTCACACCTGGACACATCCTGGCCAGGAATCTGCATGGCCAAGCATAGGAGTCAGCAAGGTAATCTGCTACTACAGCCATTCAGACTTTGCCGCAAATGAGGGACACTGTTAAAGGATTATTCCCATCGTAGTCTGATAGGTGCGTCGCACCTCTGGGACCCACACCTACATCAAGAACGGATCCCTGAAAGTTGTGAAAAATAAATTCCGCCAGCCCCATACAAATGAATATAAGTGGTGCGCTCCCTTTACACTTCTAAGGGCAGAGTGCTTGGCCATAGCCAGACCCCGGGAAACCATCAGGCAGGAGCCCTAGAAACAGGATGTGCCCGAGGAAAGGTGTCTCCCACCCCCCTTTCACTGCACAGCCCTAAGGTGCAGCGGTAGTAGGACAGCCACTCTAATTGACTGGGACAGCAAAAGCCCTACCACTCGCATCCTCCGCTCTGGCTTCTCATGGGCTCGCTGCACATGCACAGGTATGGGAGGGTCAGTAAAGGAAGCTGGTGAACGAGCTTTCAGCCAGCAGTTATCTCATGTGTTTGCCCAGAAGATTTTACCGGATAAAAAATATGGCAATTTGGATGGATTTAGAAGACGCAGATGCTAACTGAAGGTATTCCCCCTGCACATCTGGGATTATTTTTCCATCTCCAGGAACCAGCTTACGCTCCAGCTGCTATAAAATACTGACATCAGAATCCACATGAAACCTATTAACTCGGTTGCAGCAGTAGGCATGAAATGATGCACTGTGGAAAAGTACTTTTTCATGCATTGATGGCATCAAACATTGGGCTAATCTGCCATAAAAAAAGTAAGAGCAAGTCATACGGCAGGTGTGTTCACATAATGCCGTCTTATGCAAATCACCCAAGATATGTCTTATATATATGCAAATGACGAGGCTTTATCTCCATAATTGTGAGAATGGATCAAGTTTGAAACTCCGTGTCTAATAAAAAATTCAGACCTTCAGTGTTTGTTTGTTCCTTTTAAGAAATAAGGGCACACTTGAGACAAAAAATCCATAGGACTGAAAAGTAATATACACCAGGGTCTACAAGGCCTTATTTATCAAGACTAGTTTAAAAAATGAAAGCTGATCTCTGGTTACTATGGACAAAAGATACAGTCTGTTAGACAGTCTTGACAAATGAGGCCCATGTATAAAGTTGGAGCTGTTCTTCATGGCAACTTTAGCAGATTAACCAACTAGAATCGGGAACCAAGGACTTGCGCCCCTGGCATGGTTGCCAACAGTCCAGAATTTGCAGGGAATGTCCCTAATTTTCAGATAGTCCTTGCAAATTTGTGCTGTACCATGCTGAAAATGGGTGGGAGTTATGTAGGCCTTGCCCCTAAATGGGTGGTTCCTCACAGTTTGGAGCATTTCCAGGGGCGGAGAGTCCTCTCCAGATCACTAGGGATATTACTAGGAACATTATCTTTTAAGTAGTGTTCACATCTGGGACTCATGTCATATCCACATGATATGCCATAAATATCCGATAGGTGCAGGTCCCATCTCCTATCTCTAAATTGGGACCCCGTCATGAATGGAGAAGTGGTCACCCACACATGTCTTTCTCCATTAAAGAGGACCTTTGATTAGAGTAAAAAATATAAACTAAGTATACCGACATGTAGAGCGGCGCCCAGGGATCACCCTGCACTTACTATTATCCCTGGGCGCCGCTCCGTTCTCCCGGTATGTCCTCCCGTATCTTCAGATTTTCGTTTCAACTGGGAGGAGTCTGCCCTTGTTCTCCTGGGCATCTCCTTCTCCCAGTATGTTGTGGAAACCTGTCGGTATACTTAGTTTATATTTTTTATTCTAATCAAAGGTCCTCTTTAACTCCTATGAGAACCAGGAGAATGTGGATATGCCTTAAATGTCCTAGATGGGACTACACATACTGATGACTTATCCTCAGGTTAGGTCATCAAATAAGAGATTGGGGGGGGGGGCGCTGCCGATCAACCGTTCGAAGGGGCTGCGGTGCTTAGGTTAGCGCTGCAGCCTCTTTGTTGTTTGTCAGGCACAGCGCAGTGCAATGTATATTGGCTGTGTTTGGTATTGCAGCTGAATCCTATTCACTTAAATGGCACTGAGCTGCAGAAAGGCCAGGTGACCGATACTTAAAGGGTTTCTGTCACCAGATTTAACCCTATAAAGTTAGCTGACATTAGCGATGTGCTAATGCCAGCTAAACCTAAATAGCTTATTCTTACTTTTCTCAGTGCCTGCATTAACCTAAAAATCGAACTTTTATAATATGCTAATGAGGCTCTAGAAGCAGGGGGGGCGTTCCTGCTCCTAGAGCCTCCGTTCTCCCACCTTGGTCTCCTACCTCCAAGTCTTGATTGACAGGGCCAGGCAGCGCTTGCGTCCGTCTGCCAGCCCTGTGCTCGGATGTAGTCTCGCGCCGTTCTGAACTCAGCGCAGGCGCGGTGAGGAACCTGGCAGCCAACGAGCGTCTTTCCCTCACCTCGCCTGCGCTGAGTTCAGAACGGCGCGAGATTTCATCCGAGCACAGGGCTGGCAGACGGACGCAAGCGCTGCCTGGCCCTGTCAATCAAGACTTGGAGGGAGGAGACCAAGGTGGGAGAACGGAGGCTCTAGGAGCAGGAACAACGCCCCCCTGCTCCTAGAGCCTCATTAGCATATTATAAAAGTTCGATTTTTAAGGTTAAAGCAGGCACTGAGAAAAGTAAGAATAGGTTAGTTAGGTTTAGCTGGCATTAGCACATCGCTAATGTCAGCTAACTTCATAGGGTTAAACCTTATGACAGAAACCCTTTAAGCACTGCAACACCTTCAAACAGCTGATCCGTGGGGATAGGTCTTCAGGATTTACCATATATCCTGGAAACCCCCTTTAACTCCTAACCTATTCTATGTGAAACATGTATGATGTTAAGGCATGAAATCTCATGAGTATAATGGTGCCTTGTATGCGACCACAGTAAACATTTTTACCATTATTGGTTATGATTCATTCCTGTACTATAATACCAACAGCAGATTCACCATGAGAGCTCCCGTCATATGGTCTCAAGCAGAACTCAGGTGACATAATTCAGCCTGAAAAGGTTCCATCGTCTACGGAAAACACTTGAAATGCTTTTCTGAGTGCATTTGGGAGATCAAAACAACTGACTGCACAAGCCATTAAACTTTGCCTAATTGCCCGCATAATGGAACCTGTTGTGATGTAGGATTCTGTCTGTTACTGAACGGTATAGTCCAGCACATTGTCCAAACACAGAATATCAAAAGCAATCTACTATATTGGCCTCCCGCTGGAAACGATGGGCAGATATTGATTTCTGGATAAAAATGTGTGACAAATAAATTTGTGTAATGCAAGATTTGGCGTGTCTCCCCCTCCCACCCGTCTCAATCCTGCTGGGCCTGATTTAACCTTATCTGGAAAGCAAGAGCTCCTGCGGTGCCTGAAAGTAACAGTAAACTAAACAAAATAGATTGCTCCCCCATGGTGAAATTGGGACATAGTCAAATTGCTGCGCACATCCAAGTATATTTAGGATGGAGCAAATAAACAAATTTAAAGGGGGCCTATAAGCAGGATCAACCTATTCAGCTAGGTGTACTACTTGATAGGGCTGATCCTGTTGATTAAAAGGATACCTGGATGGCAAAAATGCATTACACCGTTCCAGAGAAAACAGTATTTAACTTCATATGCAAGTTATGGCTACAGTGCACAGAGGGGCGGGCCCTAGCTCTATGCCTTCCTGTGTTTGCCACTCCCCCTCACTGCACTGTAGCAGTACTTGAGATGAAGCTCTGTTTTCTCTGGAATGGCACCATATATTTTTACCATCCAGGTATTGTTTTATTCAGCAGGATCAGCCCTAACAGGCAGCTTGCCTGGTTTAACAGGGTTTAATATAAGACAATTAAAAGGGGCCATGGTCACACTCCATTAAGTAATGACATAAAAAACAACCCCTTTCAGTTTGATCAGCTGATTGGTGTGCAGTGTAAAGTGTTAATGTACTGTACTTTATGCACTGTGTTTTTCCCATAAGGTTCCTAGTGGATAGGCAGGGCTGGCTCCACCCTTCCCTCTCTAGGAGGAAATAGAAGTCAGTCTAGTGGGAGCTGTGGATTAGTGTACAACAAGGGGGCAGAGCTGAGCCAGGAAATGCTTCCCATGTAGATTAAAAAGTGACAATTTATGTGCTAACCCATGAAGGAAAGAGGTACTGAAGGCAGCACAAAGTTGAACGACCTTACGAGGATTGCAGAGCACTTGTCAGAGAAAAGTAAATGCATTTACATTATGGCTACAGCTTTACCTGCATGTGGTGGGATCAAATAAGCCTCCGGCTGCCCATCATACTCAAAGGACAGAAAGGGCTGTATTCCACTGAGGATACCACAAGAGCTACCACATAGCTAGCGTGAGCGAGATAACTCACACCCCTTGTCGAGTAGGAAAGACTGTGCGGATTATTGGGAGGAGCCTTAGCCCTCTATCCCGCATATACAGACTTGGGAATTCCTTATGTCAATTATGTCATCTAATGTGTACAGTGCCTGTGTGAACCATTTATAAACTTCAGTGATGTACACTGCATTTGTTGCATGAAACCTGGCTTCATTTTTGACTCAAGTTTTAGGGAAACTTGTTATTGAGTGTTTGTGACTGACTAGGTTACCGGGGTGATGAACTGGGTACGTCTCCTGTTAGTGAGGAGTATAGTCTGAGAAAATCTACAAGAAAGACGTGTGTGTATTAGTGTAGCGAGCCCCGTAGGAGTGGAGTAGATGATGGGAGTGGTAGTGGCTACGGCTGCAACAGTTATTCACAGTGGCAATGCTCATGGCCATGCTCGGCCATACAGGTTCTGGTTCTTCTAGTTCTTTCGTCTCTTGAGTACAATGCAGTAAAGATAGCTTTCTTGATGCAAAGCATCAAAGAGTGAGCACATGTTCTTTCACTTGCTCAGCTAACACTAGAATCACACTGGGCACAGTCAGGACTGTTAACCCTGACTTTTCCATACAAAACTATACAATAAAATAGAACAATAAGGTTTAAATAACAAGAAACAATTTTGCAAGTACCTATTCAGGGGTACTGCAAGAGTTCCTGCAGACCAGGCCAAAGCTCGAAAACTTCAGTGAGGCTACAGCTGCCAAATGAGAAACTGCAGCAGAATACCCTTGAGAAAAGGAGATAAGAAGGTCTAGAACCTAAACATTCAAGCTTCAGACAGCAAGGTATTCGCTCCTTTATGTCATAAGAGAATTTGCTGCTGTGGGAAGAATTATTGCCTCCAGCACCTACCACACTTTGAGAAGGACTGGCCATCTGTGACTTACATCTGCACCCCTCAGTCTATGAATTGCAGATAGGGTTAACAAGGACCTAATTGCGTGTCTGTGGCTACTGTGGAAAGACTGCAAAGTGTACCTAGACACAGAGCCAAGGAGTACTACAACTCCCATCACTGTTGTTGTCTATACATTGTGATATAAACTTTGGAACTGTGCCCTTTGCTGCTATATGTGCTTCTGCTCCTATCATCGACTTGAGGACGGACTTTATTGCAACCAAAAAGTTTGATTATTGACTCCACCATACATCCGCTGACTTCTATGTCTGTTCTCTTGCATTGCACCCATCGACCTAACACAAAGGGCACCCCGCCTAACACCAGGCAGGAGCCCCAGAAAGTCTAAGATGTGCCATGAGTCCCTTTACTGTGTCAACAGTAGGCACAGATAGTATGATACTTGCCAACAGTCCCCATTTTTGAGGGGTCATCCTGCAACCTGAACCTCAGAGGAGTTCGGGTTTGCACCAATTTGCATTAAAGGGGCCCAGCCACTTCTGGTCAAGCAGGAACCTGAAGCAGCCAGAAAAGGGACAGCGGATTGGGCACAAGTTTCGAGGATTGGGTTGGTCAGCTCCTACATGTAGGTTGACAACCCCTTTTACAAAGTCTTTATACTGTAAAAAATATGCATGCTTCAATACCCTCACAGTGCAGTCTCACCGGGGCCCTTGTATTTTTGGGGCCCCTCTACCATATATGTGGACACCATTACTATACAAGGCACCTGGTTCAAGTTCTAGGTAGATTTTGCACAGGGGTCCAGAAGCTTCAGGTTACGCCTCAGATTACCTTAGATTCTTATAGTTTGGTACAGTTCTACACACCTCACGAGATGCTGATAAGTTTCTTTGGAGATAAGTTGGATTCAAAGTAGTCTTCTATTTTGTGTATACAGCTCCTAATACAGATTGATATGTCTTCATGGTCACAGAAGGAGTAGATTTTAGATAACATTCAACGGCCAATAATCCGAAACATTCTATTATGAACCGCCAACCAAAGCAAGTAAATCTGGACAAAACATAACACGTTCTTCAGAATATTTTGGCTTCTCCTCGTCAGCACATGGATGTTTTTTTCTTGCTATTTTTGGTTAACCAAGCTGCAAGACTCAGCTGAAAACTGCTTTGCTACGAGAATAAAATGTAGCACAGCCATTTACAAACTAAATTAACATCTCAATACAGAATCAACACAGAACTGGAGGAGCTCAAAATAGCCCTGTGAACACCTGGACCCGAAAAGGAGAGCAAAGAAGAGCTTACACCATCCGCACCATGCTGCAAAGACATCGATGTATGGGCAAAATCTAAATCTAGATCTAGCAGAAGATGAAATTTTGCCTCCTTAAAAGAGTAACTAAACTTTTGTAATAACCTTTACTATGTTGTCCCTAACCCCCTAAAAAATCTGTTTCTAATATACTTTATTTATTAATTTTCAATTTTTACAGTACTTTTTCACCCCTAAAGCGCACTGGTGCACTAGAACTCATTCACTGGTGCGCTAAAACTCAGTTCTTCCTACACCGCTGAGCTGTCAGCATTGTACGGAGTACGAATTTTATGAATGGGGCCGCGCTCATTGTTGCTCCTTCCCCTGCTCCCTGGACTATTAGTAACTGCTGGCATAGCACATGGGTACCCTGTACCCATCTAATATGCCAGGATTAGCTGAGCGGAGCGGCTCCTGCTTCTGCCTGCTCCGCTAAGCTAAGAGAACTTCCACTCACAAACATTGAACCCCTCAGATGCAATGGTAAATTGTGACCATGGCATTTGAGAGGGCTTTCTATGGGAGTGCTGCACTCCTAGGGCCTAAACAGCTCCCTAGCGCCACGATCGGGGAAGCCGTTTGTTCGTTGTGGCAGCTATTCAAAGGATCCATAGGAACATAACAAATCTTGCAGTCTATAGGAGAAGTGATCTGACGACTGCATGTTTAAGTCCAATAGGGGGACTTAAAAAATGTAAAAAAAAAAAGTTTCAAAAAGTTTTTAAACATATAAAAAATTATAAAAATTCAAATCACCCTCTGTTCTCCGTATTAATAATAAAAATAAATAAACAGATCATAGGCATCACCGTGTCCCAAAATGCCAATACTGTTAAAATGTAAATGTATTTATCCCGTATAGTAAATTCAATAATGGTAAAGAAAACAAAATGGCTGATTTGCTGTTTTAACATCCCTTCACCAAAAAGTCATACACAAACCAAAATGGTATCAATAAAAACTGACAAATATGACAAAGTTATGGGGTCAAAATATGACAATGCAAAGAAAAAAATATTTTTTTATTTTTATTTAAGGGATATTCCCATCACAGACAATGGGGGCATATCGCTAGGATATGCCCCCATTGTCTGATAGGTGCGGGTCCCACCTCTGGGACCCGCACCAATGCCGAGAACGGAGTGGGGAGAGTGGTGGCTGGTCCGGCCACCGCCATGCACTCTCCCCATACAAGCATGCGCAGCCACTGCTCCAATTCATTTCTATGGGGCCGATGGAAATAGTTAAGCCAGCCACAGCTCTCCCCGCTCCGCTCTTGGTGTAGGTGTGGTCCCAGAGGTGGGACCCGCACCTATCAGACAACTAGCGATATGCCCCCATTGTCTGTGATGGGAATACCTCTTTAAGTATTAAAACACAAGAAAATCTATACAAATGTGGTATTGCTGTAATAGTACTGACCCCAGAATGAAGGTGACAGGTCAGATTTACCACTTAGGGAACGCTGTAAAAACTAAACCCAAAAAACTAAACTGTGGCAAACTTGAGCTTTATTTTCAAATTCAATTCCATCCCATTTGGAACTTTTTTCTAGCTTCCCGCTATATTGTATGCAACATAAAAGGATGATATTCAACAGTACAACTTGTTCGCAAGAAAAAAAAAAACTCCTGTGAATGGAAAAATAAAAAAGTCATAAATCTGAGACGTCAGGGAATACAAAAGGCACAGTATATAAGAAATTTCATTAACAGAATGAAAAACCCCTTTAAGATCAAGCTAGGACTGGCTGCTGGGAGAGGGGAGGAGAGAGCTTCTACATTAGAAGTCTAGACATAGAGCTGCTATAGAGATCACTCACTGTAAATACTCATATAACAAAGAAGGCAACGCAACAATTTGATACGAGACGTTAAATAATTGGTGAACACATTATGGCCACGATGTGTTAACCCTAATTTACCTTCAGAATTAATTACAACCAATTTAGTATCACGCCTACCAGTTAATGTATGCAATCTTTCTCAACTATGACAGGGTAATAAACTACACACCATTTACCAGGTCAAATATCAAGCCGGCGGTAGTAAAACGGAATCATTCCTAGGCACAGATCTCATAAGTCAGTGTTATAAACCAATAACGGATAATATACAATATATATTCCAGGATTCCAGCTGACTTTCCGTTCAGTCATCACACCGGTTGTCGTATCTGATCAGATCTCTTTAAAAATGTAACATGTTTCCTTTATTAAACCCCCCTACCGATCGGAGATGCTGCAATATTTATGGTGCACGAATTATGGCGGTGTTATTTATTATAAGGGAGATTCGGGGGTAACAAGGTCATCAATGTGGGTCCTCGTCAGCTCCCTGATCAATTAATAGATTTTCTACACTCCTGAAATGAATATAGGCCTTTAGTACCGGGCGATAGACTGTCACGTAAGATAGTATTAATCAAATGAGCCGACACGCCGAGCCTATAAGGAAGATAAAGAGATCTTCATTGTGATATGGTAAAGAAACACAATGACAGATTACGCCTGGGTTATTCATGAGAACAAGTTTGGATAAATTTCACGTTGCAATATCATCTACGAACAGATGTAGCAGGTTTGAATTTATCATAAATTGTGTTCTTTCACTCACTGGGCGGAGAACCGACGATGGGAAACTCACCAATCAAGAGAACGGGAGTCCTGTGGCCCCATATGAATGTATTGGCAGGTCGAGCATGGGCACCACCAATCCATTCAGGGTACTGCCCTTGGCTTTCTTTGGCAGTTCTGTATAGTCTGAATGACGGAAAGTAGCCACGCTTGACCGCCAATCAATTCTGAATAGGGGGAAACCCAGAAACGACCATTCTCATGATGTCCTGTACATAGTGATACGAGGTAATTTTTCCAATCTACCCTCTCCAGTGGTTAAGATCCAGGGACCATATATATTCTGTTCTCATACAGTGGTGGTATTATTTCAACACTGTTTGGAACTATTTGAGCATTGCATGGCCGTGTTACTTACTATACTGGTCCTGTCCCGCTTCCAATAAAAGAGTATGCCCTCCAGCACATTAAGTTTTCGTGGTATCTATCTATCTATCTAAAAGAAAAATGGCATGACTAGACAATAAAAAGAAGGAAGAAAAAACTGAGATGCAAGCCCAATGGGACGAGACTATTGACCAAATAAGTAAAAAATGCAAAAAGGCAGCACACTCAAATCTAAAAAAGAAAAAATGTTTATTCACCCATGTGGGCACAACATTTCGGCTCAACACTATGGCCTTCCTCAATATCTATCAATTTCATATCTATTATCTATCTATCTATCTATCTATCTATCTATCTATCTATCTCTCTGCCAAGGTAGCACTTCATGCCCATCGTTGTCCCACTATCTGGGATGGGTACAGGCACAGCATTATGTACCTGGCCTGCGGACATCAAGAGGGCTTGAGTGGCCTCCTGGGCATCGGCCCACTGGGAAATTTCCATGTAAGGTCTATGGCCATCCGCCTTTGCATATGAACATGGGACCAACACAGATGCCTTCAGCTGCCAAGTGCACATATAACAGGTCAGCCAGTATCATAGGGAGAAATCTGCGGACAGATGCCCTTTAGGTGAGGCTGTCTCCCATGCTAAAGCGAAAGTTTAAGAGCCAAGACAGGAAGTAGAATACACAGACTGACTGCAAAACATATGTCCATAAAACCATCCCCTCATATTTTAAGAAAATGACCGAATATTCAGATGTACGCTATTAATATGTGATAAATATTTTTTGATAGGTGTCCCTTTAAGGACCAACAAAAACTCTCTAGTACAACGGAAAACCCAAATCCTTGCACCCCCACAGTAGCAGTATGGGGTGCATTTATATATTCGGGTATTTGGTTACTGTGCATGCTGGGACTAGCTTGTTCTAGATTTCTTACATCAGGAATGTACTGTGAAGACCCCGTCAGTCGTCCCTGATTCTGAAGCACACTCCATTGTCAATTACACATGCAAATATCTAACAGATTAGTAACAGAACTGGGACTTCTCGCATACGGAGATTAAATTCAATCAAGCCACGAGAAGCGAAGATTTGCTTTAATATGTGATGAATTACTCCATGTACTTGACTACGCTGATTGAATATTTCATGGCATGAAAAAAAAATCCTAAGAGGCGTTCTTTAAAAATCTATAAAGTGACAAGAGGGATTTGTCTTGATTGGGAGAAGAAAGGAGAGTTGTGATTACACAAACAGAGTAACACGGTTCGTATAGGATCAGCTTGGTTACACAAATACGGCACTTCCTAGGATTCAGTGTAAATGTTGACATGCTAATAGACAGACTACTACCCAATCACAGAATTATAACTTCAAGCTTTACTTGCTAACTTTTTGAAAGAATCCTCCATGGGAAATGATAGAGTGGTGTTCAAAGAAATTTTTTGCAGGTCAAGCCTCATTCACACATCAGTGTTTCACGTACGTGTGCAGTATATGTTCTCCGCGGACAGCACACGTCCCCATTCATTTCAATGTGTGTATTCACACATCAGTGTTTTAGCACGGTCCGTGCGTCCATGTTTTCAGCACGAATGCATGTCATATCTTGGTCCCTGTTCCCGGATCCCTGACGCCTATTATAGTCTATGGGTCCATGAAAACCACAAATGCAACACGGATGCCATACGTGTTGCATCCATGTTTCACAGATCATTAAGAAGAGATGCTTTGAAAATTATTTTTTAGCTGTTCAAACACGGATGCAACACGGATAGCAAAAAACGGACACACGGACCCAACACGGGTCCGACACGGACAGCTTCATGGATGCATCACTGACCACCTGCTCACGGACTTGAGCATGAACACGGATGTGTAAATGAGGCTTCACACTGGGACTGAGTTTGAGAATGCTGCACCCCAGTCCCATGCACAATATATGTAAATTGGTCCTTGCTTCTCTGTGATGTCCAAGAGAGATCCCAACTCTTGCAGGAGTCGAGGAGGTCTCCTGGACATCCCAGGAGAGATGGCAAGTATGCTTGAAGATCCTGGGCTCCAATGCAAAATGTATCGAAGGTAATGTGAAAAGAACCTCAGAGGAGTTCCTCATGGCACCAGTTGACTTTCTCACCAGTACTGGATACAAAAGACTTACCATAAAACACCAACCAATGGTGGCCCCAAAGAAGAGACCCCTATTGATTCTAGGTCCCCAAGAATAGCAGGCAAAGCATACAAGTTATAGAAATTGCTGTATGAGAGCACTGGCCAATTTTTTAATAGTTAAGCATGCATAGCTGTCCACCAGTTGCCAGAATTAACACCATTTTTATTTTGTATGGGGCTAAATCATATATCCTCTGCTTACTTTTCCCACACCCTCCCGAAAGTGCAGATCTCGGAGTGGCACATCTCAATATTCTCTCTAATGGGTTCTAAGAGAGGACTATGAGGGATATCATTTATGATGACCACCTTACTCTTGGCATATCAGCTTCTGAAGGGTAAAGAACTCATAGGCTATTCTTATACAGAACTCTCTATTGGTAGATTATAGCTACAAACTACAGAACTTGGCACTGCTCAAGAAACCACTGGAGATCAACTGTTACTAATGGGGAAGCTAAAGCCCGTGATAGTGGCCACTGCAAGTGAAATGTAGTATTACATTACGCCATTAAAATGGATGGGCCCAGTCTGCCGTACTGAGAGCCACTATTAGTTTGCACCTCTCTGCTCTGGCTAATAGAGATGGAGCCAGGTGGGGCGTCACTTTAATTATGTGCAGTTCTGATACCCCTTTGAGAATGTGGCTCACATGGCAATCAGATGATCGCCCCTTGATCTAAACCTGCGGCCCTCCAGCTGTTGCAAAACTACAACTCCCAGCATTCCCTAATAGCTGTAGGCTGTCCAGGAATGCTGGGAGTTGTAGTCTTGCAACAGCTGGAGGGCCGCAGTTTGGGCATCCCTGATCTAAACTGCTGATTTTTATCATGGTAAGCTACAGCAGCCAGACATTTCCTTTGAAACAACACATTACGGCCATTCAGTTGAATTGCTGGATAGAGCAACTCTCCATTCTCATAAAGGAGGGACTAAAGGAGAGCGGTACCCCACTATGATTTTTATATGCCCGATTAGGGCATTTGGCTGGGGTTGTCTTCATTAGGTTTTATGAAATTAAGGTACCGTACCTAACATTTACGAAGGGCAATTAAACCAGAAAACATTATATTCTACCCTGGAAGTCACAGTGAAGGAGTAACTGATTTACAAGAAATATATCCTGTTATTTCCAAGGTGAAAAACAAGACAAAACCAATTCTCCTGCAAAAACACAAGCTAACACTTGCATTAAAATAATTACAGTAATCAAGGCAATTTAGTGTTCCACAATTTCCTTTGGCTGTCATCATACAGGATCAGTACAAGGTAACCTTGCTTACAAAATTTCATGATGTTCTGTGACAAAGTCAAGAAAAGGAAAAGTTAGGAGCAGGAGTGGCACAACATATACCCAAAACCCACCCAGTGCCATTGAAAGAAGTGACTTGGGCATCAACCTCTATGAGGTTTTGCATATCCTACAGTGGTGGTGTGCACCATTCTTCTCCATTTTCTGTCAGAGACGCTTTTATTCAAGTGAATGGGTCCATATAAGGATCAGATGCAACTGGGTGACACATGGAGGTCCACAAATGTTCATCTCTTGCAGTATGAATCTAGCTTTAAACAGATATGAAATAGCGCTGTTTTATCATACACTGCAGGAAAACAGTATCTGAAGTAAAATATTTATGCAGTAACAGCCACCCACTGTTATGTTGACCCCAGTGTTTACATGGCCAAGCAACTTACAATGGGTGGCTTTGTGCAATAACAGTAGAGACGGTACATTCACCCTCAGTCATTTATTCCATATAAGAAGACCAATCCTCTTAGACTGTATTACAAAAATCCTTGTTTGCAATGGAGATGGGAATTTAGGAGTTCGACCTTACTAGATAGGTTGCCCATAGACACCAACATTTGAACTCCAAGTCACAGGGCATTTGTAAACCTCAACCCTGTTCTACACGGAAACACCACAAATCCATCCCTTTTGTGGTCCAGCTAGTCCAGTAAAAAACTAGATGGTTGGCAAGTGAATAAGGTACGGGAATAAATAGGCTTAGACATAGCTAAGTGAATAAGAAGTTTACTAAGCAGTGATAAAGACATATAAAGAAAATACATATACAGATCAAATAAGCGTAATATACAGAAATAATTAATCTGCATTTAATTCTCAGAAAGCTCCTCGCAGGCCGGTGCCTAGAACAACAGCATCCTGCATCTGCTCATTATAATAACAAGTAATGGAAAGGACCATTAAAATGAAACCATACAACACATATGCCCATCTTCATGAGTGGCGATTCAAGGGCATCCATGTTATCCACCTTTTTGTATGATTTTATATATATATTTACATACACTGTATATTTATATATACATACACACCCACAGGAACTAGCCTGATGGGGTCCAAAAGCCCCTCTGCCACATAAGAAAACCCCAGTGTTAAAAATGGCACATGGTTGATGAAGGGTCTGTTACAGATTTTGCATTGAGGCCCCAGAGCCTGTTTTATAACAAGTGCGTTATCACTAGAATGTGAGAATTTCGCTCTGTTTGCATTCCTAAATCTGTGAATTTCTGCTCCTTTCAAGCTCTGAAGGTATATTAATAGCTAGTGCACAAAGTGCTGGGTCCATTTTTGTTTGTGTACTAACTAAAAATCCATTCATCTTGAGTCCTTGGTACATGCCCTGCCTAGGAAGGAGCTAGAAAAGGAAGAATTCTGCTCTCACATCTTAAAGTGGAACACTTCCTAAAAATAAATGCAATTCTCCTAGACCAGGGATGGGCAAACTTAGCCCCCCAGCTGTTACAAAACTACAACTCCCAGCATGCAAAGACTGCTTATAGCGATCAGCCTACAGCAGGGAATGGTGGAAATTGTAGTTTTACAACAGCTGGAGGGCCGCAGTTTGCCCATCCCTGTCCTAGACTCTGAGCATGACGGTCAAATTATCAAGACTTTGGGCTGCTTTACAAGTTGACATCGTCATGACATGCTACTCCAGGGGTGATTTTCCTTGAATATTGATGTGTGAAGTTGAGTGAAGTTCCCAAAAATATGATTTGACTGCTTTGTCGAACTTTACAAAAAAATTTGCTTAGCGATGAATTATTTCACCACGAAGCACTATTCATTGCAAATAGCGGGTACAATGACAGGGAACGGCGATTGGGGTCCTCCTTCAGATGCCGTCTTCATCGCTGATCGCAGCAACTGAGATCAATATAAAGGCTTTCCAGGTGTTGATTAAAAAAAAAAGTAAATTAAATTGTACTTACCTCAACCATTTGAGCGATTTGAGTGATCACGTTGGCCGACGTAGTGACGTCATATATCACCACGCACAAGATCTCGCTCGGGATCTTCAAGCAGGATGGCAGCAGCGCCTTCTTTGCGCTCAAATGAATGGGGTAAGTATGATTTATTTTTATTTTTTTACCGCGATTTCAGAACAAAATCGATTTGTTACCACAAAGCACTTTAAGGCAAATCTAATTTTTCCTGAAATTTGGATCGAAGTCCACTTCGTCAACTTCGATTCGCTCAACAAGATGGGCTCTGGAGGATCCATACATCACACAGACATACATTCGGCCATGCTGTGCAACCTCCTGTCTCCAGTTTTATATGGTAGACAAATCTCCTCTACCTGCTGCAGAAAAATAACTATGCACGAATTGCCATGTGGTGCAAAGTTTGAACCTGCAATGTGTCAATTCTTTCTGTGGATTTTCACCAGGGTTTCTCCCGTTGCAATGAATTGGGTGGTCTGCTGAAATTCATGGTGGATTTCTCGGTAAATGGATTTTCCAGTTCCATACCCTAAAGCAGTTTCCGCTAAGCTCCTTCTATTGGCAGCTGTAATCGTATCTTTGAGGGTTCAGATACGCCGAAAATCACAGTGTAACACTTGTCACCCGCCCAAGTATCGCAGTGTAGAAGCGCGGCCATAGAAATGAATGAGCGTTGCATTACGATTCGCATGTTTGCAGCAACTGCTTCCCCATAATAACAAAAAAATCCAATACTGATGGATTTTTGGTGATTCTAGAGTCGTGCCGCGACCAGATTTATTTCTATGGCTGCCCTGCTATACTGTGATACTTTGTGTCACACCCAAAATTGCTGTGAAGCCGAGCCCTGAGACCGGAGCGATCTTGGCTGCAACCAAGGATCACGTGACCAAGAATGCAGCGTGACTCGCATGTTGTTGCATCCCCAACCCCAGATGTTGCTGTGATTTTGCGGGGGTGCAGTCATGGCAACTTGCAAGTCACACCGCCACCCCCTGCTACAAAGCAATCTTTGGTCGCGACCGAGATCACCATGTACGGAACTCAAAAACTAATACCACAGCAGTGATCTGATAAGAGTGATCAGTACATCTTACAAACCTACTGGAACCTGATATTGGCCATGTGATAGATGACTGTCCTTCCATGACCATTCGTCATGGGGGCAATTTCAAGGACTGTTTAGTCTACAATTAGTCAATCCCTGGCACCTACAGATATGATGACATTGGGGGTGCGTCCCTGTGTGTCTGACACTGACAGCACTGAATGGATAGTGTCAAACTGTGCAGTCACACACCCCTAACTGATAACACCCAGTGGACCTTCATTGCAAACTGCTAGCAATTCATTTATGTCGAGTAGGAATAATAGAGGAATGGCACAACATGGGGTGATAAGAATTGATGCTCCAGTATTGTTATTACATGGGGAATGTAAGTATCTACTAAAACAGACATGTCAGCAGGGGGGACAGGTCCTCTGTTCATGCAGGGGATTTGGAGCTTTGGGTCAGATAGGGCTCTGACCCCAATAAAAATATTAAAAACTAATCAGCACAGAATTTGAAAAATGTTACTTTAAGCAGATTTAATAACAAATCAATATCTGATGCCGTAATCTTAAGTGATGTGTTATTTCTCCAGACGTCGTAATCTGTAAATGATATTCTGCTGATGTGATTCTTCTAGCTGCCATGATGGCAGGAATGTGAAGCAGATGACCTCGCTGAGTGGAGCTGTTTCTGTCTGCTGTAAACGGCTGAATACAGCTTAGTAAATAAGTCAATGCAGCTTCTAAAACGGTTATAAAGAGTCTATTGTACATTACATTGTAAGGCTGCTGAATGTTTCTGTCTTTCCATCGTACTAATAACAGAAGTCCTGCCATGATCCACCGGTCCACTAGGACTGTATCATTACTTCTTGCTGACAGTAGAAATGGATTTGGTGTAATGAATGGAAAGATCTTCGTTTTATTTTATTTTTTTAAAGGGGGAGGGGGGTGTTTAAGAATGTTTAGACAGATGTACATCTGGACACTAAGGACAAGACTGTACATTATGCACCATAGGCGCAAACCAGTAGACACCATGGACTGAGGGCAACAAACCACAGTACAACATAGACTGAGGGCAACAAACCACTGTGCAACACACACTGGGGACAACAAACACCAGGCCACCATGGACTGAGGGCAACAAACTACTGTACAACACAGACTGGGGGGAACAAACACCAGGCCACCATGGACTGAGGGCAACAAACTACTGTACAACATAGACTGTGGACAACAAACACCAGGCCACCATTGACTGAGGGCAACAAACCACAGTACAACATAGAATGTGGACAACAACTCATGGGACACCATGGTCTAAGAACAACAAAGCACTGTAGAACATAGCCTAGTGGCAACAAACACCAGGCCACCATGGACTGAGGGCAACAAACTACTGTACATCACAGACTTGGGACAACAAACACCAGGCCACCATGGACTGAGGGCAACAAACTACTGTACAACACAGATCAGTAATAACAATCACTGTGGCCACAGTGGACTGAGGGCAACAATCACTGCACAAACAGACTGGGGACAACAAACCCCAGGCCACCATGGTCTAAGAACAACAAACTACTGTACAACACAGACTGGGGACAACAAACCCCAGGCCACCATGGACTGAGGGCAACAAACTACTGTACATCACAGACTTGGGACAACAAACACCAGGCCACCATGGACTGAGGGCAACAAACCACTGTAGAACACAGACTGGGGACAACAAACACCAGGCCACCATGGACTGAGGGCAACAAACTACTGTACAACACAGACTGGGGACAACAAACCCCAGGCCACCATTGACTGAGGACAACAAACCACAGTACAACATAGAATGTGGACAACAACTCATGGGACACCATGGTCTAAGAACAACAAAGCACTGTAGAACATAGCCTAGTGGCAACAAACACCAGGCCACCATGGACTGAGGGCAACAAACTACTGTACAACACAGACTGGGGACAACAATCACCAGGCCACCATGGACTGAGGGCAACAAACTACTGTACAAAACAGACTGTGGACAACAACTCATGGGACACCATGGTCTAAGAACAACAAACCACTGTAGAACACAGACTGGGGACAACAAACACCAGGCCACCATGGACTGAGGGTAACAAACTACTGTACAACACAGACTGGGGACAACAAACCCCATGTGTCATGACATTAGATAGGTAGTTAGTTAGTTAGCTTATATATATAATACAGATAGTTAGTGGGAGATAGTCAGTGTAGGTTAGATAGTGATATAGTGTAGCTGAGGCACTAGGTTCCAGTGCAGGGTGTTAGGTAGTGTGATCTGCTGTCCATACATACATGCTATATATATACATGCTACATACATAGTGCTGTGATGTCACAAGTTCACAACAATACTTAGTGCACCAATCACTAATATGTAGTCCGACCTGCTAAAATGTGAAGTTGTACGTATTGCGCCAAAATATTCGCATCATTAATTACCGATTTGCGCAATCACGAATATATTGGATCACTCTATCTGCATACAAAGCTATTGTAATGTTCTGCTGTGCCAACCATTTCCTCCAGTCTCATGACAGGGGTTTGGGCTACCTCCCACTCGACCCCCACCCCACCACCACATCCCTCCAACCCTAAGTCCTCTCTCGGCTCCACCCCGCCTAACCCATATTCTTCCCTCACCATCTTTCTCTACCAAGAAATACGCTGACACCAAGCTGGAATTGATTGGTCACAGCAGCCATTTATTAAACTGTAACGGACCGTTTCTGCAGACAAGGGGTAAAAACCGTTTAGGCGATCGGCCCCCTTTACAGAGATATAGGCACAGCTACTGCAGAACACCAAACTCCCGAACTGGATACAAAATAGCACTCCAACTCCCGTACTGGAACCTCCCAAATAGCTGCTAGCAGACGAACAGGAAAAGCAGACAATCAGCTTACACTCCTGGCAATCAGTCTCTAACAGCATACAGTGAATCCCCCCCAAGAACGAGACGAGGCTCCGTATTGATGGTAAACAGGAATTCTCTCATTTATTAACGGCTACCTGCCTGGTATTTATCCAGGTCTCCCACCTGGTGGACACTCCCCTAGAGGACCAGAAGGAAGACTGCGACACGGGATACAGCAGCCAATCACACACATTGGGACAATACAGACACCCCCAGCATATCCCTCCCCTCTGCCTGTGATACAATCCCCCTACATGGGTAATGCAATCATCACAGGCAGACGAATACACAATGTCTTCTGTCCTGGAGACAATTGAGGAGTCATTCAATTATCTCTCAGGACAAAGGGAAATCGCCAATACACATGTGGGGACAATAGGACAGACATCACTATTCAATATACAATGTCCCACCCTTTACAATACACACAGACATTTCAGAGACAAGACTCCATTATGCACATGGGGACACAGAACAAGCATTACTGTTAAAATACACCAGGTAAGACACATTACATTAAAACTATACATTTAACATATCCCCAGACAGCTCAGGTCTGAGCGCACATTATTAAGTGAATGGCGCTCAGACCACACGAATACAGTTTAATCGCCATGGAGCCAAAGTCTTTACAGTCAGTTTCATACGAATGGGCTCCATGGGATTCCTATCTGGGGTATAACACATTCAACCAAAACTACCGAACCCCAGGCAGAAAAGCACGAATTAAGCTTTTCTGCAGGTAAAAAGATGTCTTTTAACAGGGGGCCATAGTCCAAAGGCAGCAGGCGAGCAACCAGGTTTCTCCAATGCAATGTGGCGAGATTGGTCTCGTCACATCTCTCCCCTTTTCCAAACAGACTAACAGGGTATCTGACCTCCTGCCGGTCAGTGCCCTTGTTAGTCCAGCAGCCCACCCACAAAACACAATCAACAGCACAGCCCACCCACAATAAATAGTTACTGCAACTGGGTAGAGGAGAAGCTTGTCCATGTCCAGGTGCCTCACCACGGCTGTGCTGGGTACGGGTACGCTGACTTGGTGGGGTGCTGCATGGGCAGAGACCCGCGTCACTCTGCCCTGTTGCCAGCGCTACTGGGAGGGTAGCCTGGTTGAAGCCTGGTTGTTGGAGGGGAGACCGACTGTCTCCCCTTTAGATATACCGTCCTGCTGCTGGAGACCGACTGTCTCCCCTTTGGTTACACAGCTCTGCTGCTGGAGACCGACTGTCTCCCCTTTGGTTACACAGCTCTGCTGCTGGGGAAAGGAGACTGAGCTCTCTATTCCCTGCCCATTAATGATCCGCCGCTGGGGAGAGGTGGTAGTAAGCTCCTCTCCCATACATACCTTCCTCCTCAGTGGAGGGAGACCGACTGTCTCTCCTCCCAATACAGAGTCCTGCTGCTGGAGAAAGGAGACTGGGCTCTCTATTCCCTGCTGGTTACTCTGCCGCTGGGGACTGGAGACCGGGCTCCCAATTCCCAACAAATAATACTGCCGCTGGGGAATGGAGACCGGGCTCCCAATTCCCGAAAAATCACGCTGCTGCTGTGGGGCAGGAACAACTACCTCTGCCCCCTGTAGCTCAGCCTGCCGCTGGGGAATGGAGCTCAGGCTCCCAATTCCCTGTAATATCTCCCGCTGGGGAATGGAGCTCAGGCTCCCAATTCCCTGCAATATCTCCCGCTGGGGAATGGAGCTCAGGCTCCCAATTCCCTGCAATACCGGTGGAGAGACCTCGGTCCCATCTCCACCTGCCGCCTGGGGTTCCTCCCAGTAAATTTCAATAATATCTTCCCAGCGGAATGGGTCTGGAACTGGATCTGTCACCTTGCTGTCCTGCTGAGCCTTCCCAATGGAGTGGAAGAGATCTCGGTAGTCCTGCTCCAGTTCCCACTCCAGGGTTGCTAGGTGAGCCAGGTCTTGCTCTACCTCATGGGGGTCATCCCCGTCATGCCTAGCCTCCCTCTCGTAGAAAATGTCCTGAAGTCTGTTCTGCGCAGGACTCCCGAAGTCAGGCTCTGCAAAGGACTCCCATAACAAGCCAGAACCATCAAACTCCTCTCCCTCTGGCTTGTCATGCTCGGCTGTCCAGGGTATATACTGTGCCATATACCACCAGAGCGCCTGGTAGGCATCCTCCAGCCATAGCTCCTGCCATACCCGGTGCTCTAGTTCCTTCACCCATTCATCCAGGGGCTGCTCTCCCAGAAAGGGCATCCGCAGGGCCACTTGCTTCTGCCACCGCTGCTCTTCACTGGGGAGACTCTCACCCCGCTGGTATTGTACATTGTCCAGGGCCTGGTACCAGATGCCTTTCCTTAATGCATCCCGGCCATCCAGGTCCTCCTCCTCGTATGACACTGCTGGTTCCATTCTGGTGCTTTTAGGGTCGCTGTACTGGGACATGCGTTGCCCCCACTTGTAAATCCAAGGAAATGGTGTCTCCTGTAGCTGTCCTTCTGGCTGTAGGAACGATCCCGCTGCTCGCCACCAATTGTAACGGACCGTTTCTGCAGACAAGGGTAAAAACCGTTTAGGCGATCGGCCCCTTTACAGAGATATAGGCACAGCTACTGCAGAACACCAAACTCCCGAACTGGATACAAAATAGCACTCCAACTCCCGTACTGGAACCTCCCAAATAGCTGCTAGCAGACGAACAGGAAAAGCAGACAATCAGCTTACACTCCTGGCAATCAGTCTCTAACAGCATACAGTGAATCCCCCAAGAACGAGACGAGGCTCCGTATTGATGGTAAACAGGAATTCTCTCATTTATTAACGGCTACCTGCCTGGTATTTATCCAGGTCTCCCACCTGGTGGACACTCCCCTAGAGGACCAGAAGGAAGACTGCGACACGGGATACAGCAGCCAATCACACACATTGGGACAATACAGACACCCCCAGCATATCCCTCCCCTCTGCCTGTGATACAATCACCCTACATGGGTAATGCAATCATCACAGGCAGACGAATACACAATGTCTTCTGTCCTGGAGACAATTGAGGAGTCATTCAATTATCTCTCAGGACAAAGGGAAATCGCCAATACACATGTGGGGACAATAGGACAGACATCACTATTCAATATACAATGTCCCACCCTTTACAATACACACAGACATTTCAGAGACAAGACTCCATTATGCACATGGGGACACAGAACAAGCATTACTGTTAAAATACACCAGGTAAGACACATTACATTAAAACTATACATTTAACATATCCCCAGACAGCTCAGGTCTGAGCGCACATTATTAAGTGAATGGCGCTCAGACCACACGAATACAGTTTAATCGCCATGGAGCCAAAGTCTTTACAGTCAGTTTCATACGAATGGGCTCCATGGGATTCCTATCTGGGGTATAACACATTCAACCAAAACTACCGAACCCCAGGCAGAAAAGCACGAATTAAGCTTTTCTGCAGGTAAAAAAAGATGTCTTTTAACAGGGGGCCATAGTCCAAAGGCAGCAGGCGAGCAACCAGGTTTCTCCAATGCAATGTGGCGAGATTGGTCTCGTCACATAAACAATAAAACATTAAATTTAAATATATATAACTATAACCGTATAAATAACAACCATAACAGATTCCTTTCAGGAGAAGGTCCTTGAAGCCCCGAATCCTGACGATTGTTCCGTTGGGGTGCCACCTTGCTTCCACCCGTTCCCACCAGCTTGGAAGCATGACTGAAATGGCCTCCCCCACACTTTGGCCCAAACTGGGAGTCCAGCCCCACCGCGGAGCCCCCCCATCCACACTACCAAAGAGTAGCACCGACTTCAAGGACCTCCCCCCGCATCAGCCGCCGTGACATGTAAAACGAACCAACTGACCCTCCTCCATAACCACACCAATGCTCCCCCCAGACTGCCCACGTGCCAAAAAATGGGAGGGTGGGCGGGAAACGTTCCCAGTTTTTTTCACAGAATGGCCCCAATATCCCCCCACTCAACCTATTTAATCCCTTAGCTCCTCCCCCGCTACATTCAATTCCCCCAATCCCTATCATCCCTGACACCCTTACCACCCCTCCAAAACCTCCCCCCCCCCCACCAGCAGCAGGCAAGGAGACGCAGCGGGGGGTAAAACCCAGGAGCGCACGCAGCCGCCATTCAAAACCCGCTACCCACTTCCCAGAGGCCCGCACACGATCCCCAGCAATACCAGGGAAAAAAGGGGGAAAGAGGAAGGGGTCGACCTGGACCCCAACCCCCCATCATGTCGGCCTCCCCTTAAAGGGTTCCCCTCTAGTCCGGCTGCATCTGGAAACTTCTAGCAGCTTGAAAAATATACCTATAGTGACCCACGCCTGTACTACGTGCGCATTACGCGCATATTACATTGCCGATTTTCGCAATTAAGAAAATAATCTTGAATTTGCGAAGTTATGATGAATATTCGCCCAAATATTCACAAAATATCGCGAATTCGAATATTGCCCCGGCCGCTCATCACTAAGTGAAGTGGTCCAGACACTTTTCATTCACTCATCCCGACTTCTAAGATCATCATAGCTATATCTCTCTCTAGACTGTGGACATGGCACTTGTGGGGGCATTACTTACCATCTGTATGTCTGGGGCTAAATGTGAGGGACTATTTTCTATACATCTTTTTTTAATTTGGGGAATAATAAAAAAAAAGGTACAGCAGAAAAAACTTATATGTTTTGCACAAGTAAACCATTCTTTCTGAGCGCCGTAGATGGGACCACAAAGTAACAGACACCGTGGACTAAGGGCAACAAATCACTGGGCATCATGGAGGGGGCAACAAACCATGAGACACCATGGACTGGGACAGTAATGGTGTGGGGAAACAAATCCTGAACACAATGAACTGAGGTGAACAGAAAACTATTCACCATTCAGTGGGCACCATGGACAGGGGGCAGCAAGCCCATGCACACTATGGGCTGGGGTCAACAAATCATTGGGCACCATGAAGAAGCATGGATAACAAAGCATTGGATACCACGGACAAGAGTGAACAAATCATTGGGCACCATGGTGGGGGCAACATTGGGAGAGAGCAGCCTGGCATGCCATGCCTGGAAGATTTAGCATCTCTTCTGGGAGGTCTCCCATGTTGGGAGGCATACTGTATTACGGTTTGTATATGGCATTGCAGTCCAGTGCCATGTTGAGATCACTCTTGGGGCTGTCACGCTGTATCGTAATATAATCGGATCTAGCGGTCAAGTGACATCTCCTCCGCTATCTGATTGAAATGTGACACAGCTGCAAATAAATCAGATGCGCTTGTCATGTCAAATTAGGCAAGAGCAATGCCCCCCTGGCTAGAAGGAGTGTAACAGAGCTGTAATAGGATAATACGCATTGATCAGGTCATGTACAGGAGGTGCAGTGTCCTTGGTGCTTCCAAGGCTTAGCATGATTGTACTCCAGGGGGCGCTATAGCTTGCAGCCACAGAAGCAAAAATTCTCAAAATGTTCACAATTCACAATGCTCAACAATAGAGGGTCACCACTAGCTTCCTCAGTTCAGGAATATAATGCCAGAACTATTGTGACACTAAAACAGTCAGAACTGAGGATGTTAAAATCCAGTTAACAACCCCCTTTGGGCACTAGGATGTCTGCTTTTAGTACTACATCATATTAAAAAACCTCATACAAGAAGGCAACTCAGGAACATGTCTGCCCTGGTCCCTTTTTAGTTTTTGTCTCACAACCATACAAAATAAAATTAGGGGGCATTCACACGAACGTATGTATTTTGTGGTCCGGGGTTCAAATATTGTTCATTAAAAAGCACCAGAGCAGGGTCGCTACAACATCCCTAGTTGTCTGCTGCAGGTGATTTTCTAAGCCCTATAGCCAGACATATGACCTGAGAATGGCGATCCCTGAACTGACACTGGAACCTATCCCTGGACCTGAAGTAGCTTGACCTATATGCTAAGAACCACTCTCTGACGCGTTTCACCTGTAAAGGTTACTGCAGGCTCATCAGGGAGACTAGACTAGTCTTGTTTCTGTTTAGGCTGTGCTTCTCCACTCCACCCCTCCCACTAAAAAGGTTCTAGTTCAGCTAGAAACTGTATATAAGGAGAGCAGTCAGAGCTCCTAGTTGTCTGCAGATAGGGACCAGTGTTTAGCTGTACAGATTGTGCCAGACTGCATTGCATGAGTGACCAGAAAAAGATGTTGAGACAGGGATGGTCCTTCCCTCAGTGCACTTAACTCTCTATTTGCATAGGGATTAAAAGTACTTTTTCAATGGAATAAAGCCAAGGATCTCTAAGTGAAAGGTATCATTACACTCAGCTGAGCTAGCTCTACAAGGCCTTGTACCCAGTGTAACAGTGACAGACTCCCTGCCTCAGGTGGCACCAGGTAGGGAAAAGTGGGGGAAACTACTATGGGGACATTGGGGGCTTTAAAAAGTGGCATTTTTGTACTGGCACACATTATAAGGGGGCATTTTTTGTACTAGCACACACTAGAGGGGTATTTATTATACTGGCACACATTGTAATGAGCCACTATGGGGACTTTCGTTCAGCTGGGGGCATTAAAAGTTTTTAGTTTTTTTTTGTACTGGCACACCTTACAAGGGAGCAATTTTGTACTGGCACACATTGTAAGAGGGGATTATTTTACTGGCAAACATCATAAGGGGCCATTTTTTTTACTGACACATGTTATAAGGCAGAGTTATTGCTACTGGGGTCATTATGGTGGGCTTTGTTACTACAGGGGGACTACGGAGAACATAATTACTAGTATGGGCACTACAGGGGCATAATGAGGGACATTATTACTATTGGGGGCATTGTTACCATGTAGTGCACTCTGGCAGAGAATTATTACTGTTGGTAACACTTTTGGGAGGACTGTTACAGGGGGAGGACCTCCTGGCGCAGTAACAGCTTAGCACAATTATTTTTGGCGGATGCTATGTTTACAGCACTATAAGTGTCAGGGGAAGTATTTTCTGGGCAAAGTTATTCTTTAGGGAGCTGTGTGCCAGTAATAATTATTGAAGGGGGCACTATCTGTGTAGTATTAGTATTTTCAGGGGAACTGTTTCTGCAGTATAGTATTGGGGAGCACAGAGGGCACAGCATCGGGGGTGGCAGGATGGGGTGTTCTGAAGGCGGGAGGAGGATGGAAAAGTAGGAAACTACGACGTCTGTGTGCCAAACTCTGCATACACGAGATATGGCTGAAAGAAATCACCAAGGCTGTGGAGAAGATAAGGAAAAGAGAACATCTACATCATTGGAGACATCACTGGATGTAAGAGGTTTGTGGCGCTGTATTACCCTGTATGTTTTGTAGCGCTCTATATAATGTTTTCCAAGAATGTCTTTAACAGTAGGGTTGGATCAAAGGGGTTAATTTGAAGATTTGGCATGGGGGTCCCCGTTTCAGCAAAAAGTCTAGGTGCACTCCTGGGCCTACCCCCAACTAGTAACATCCGGTTGAATTAATTAATACATTTCTAGGCATGATAACAGAGGAAGGACACAACTCTAAGAAAAGTTGCTCCAGATCTATCATTGGGGTAGGGGCTAAAACTGATGGGCCAATAGAAGTTACAGGCTGGAACAATAGAACACACGTAACCCCCATGGCAAATAAAAGGGCTGTTCCTCAGGATAGGTCATCAATGTCTTTTTTATGGGGGTCCGACTGCTGGCACCCCTGCTGATCAGCTGTTTGAAGAAGCAGCGGCACTCTGGTGAGCACTTAAAAAAGAAAAAAAGTAGCAGCACTTACGGATATATATCAAAACTTTCTAGGGTGGTGGTGCCCAAGGGGTTGGATGCCAGTCTGTAGTATCCCCAAAGTTCTTCCAAAAAAGACCAAAATAAACCGCAGCACTCTCTGGTCCTCAATCCATACTGGTTTATTCACCAGACAAATGCGATGTTCCGACCTCATCGTCTTTCTCTGGCTTGACTGGTGAATAAACCAGTATGGATTGAGGACCAGAGAGTGCTGAAGTTTATTTTAGTCTTTTTTGGAAGAACTCTAGTAAGCACTGCGGCCTCTTACTCGGCCAGTGACGTTCAACGGTCACGTGGGTTAGGTGCAGCTCAGTCCCACAGCCATTGTACAATATACGGCAATGTGCTTGTTAAGCCGTGAAGATGCCGTAGCGCTAACCAAAGTGCCGTGGCCTCTTCAAACAGCGGAATGGTGGGGTCCTGGTGGTCGGACCCCCCACCCATCAAACACTGATGACCTATCCTGAGGATAGGACAGCAATATCGTATTCCTGGAAAACCCCTTTAATATCAAATAGACACATTTTTGCTTTACAGTCTATTATCAGATACTGAAATGTGTACGTGCCTACCCTAAGTGACATTATATATGAAGTGTATGACTAGTTCTCCGCACATCCCCGGGAGCCGTACACTAACCCCTCATTAATCTCAGTCTAGGTAATTCAATAAACAGCAGCAATGTCTATAATGACCCAGCTCCTCCATATAGAGAAGAGGCTCTGGAGGACGCTGCACATAAAAGACCAACATTAATAGGATCCTGGGGGGCACAGTCTCTTCATTAGATGCGTTCTCCGCTCCAGTCGCTGAGGTTATCTGCAGCTTGCAGCGCACCGCTGTGAACTATTAACCCTCTATTATCAATATGGAGCCGTGGAGTAGCGTTAGGAGACAATGAGGGCTCTGCCGGGACCTGCAAGATCCATTGTGCTTCATAAAGAACACATCAGGACCTGATCCATCCATTACAGCCTTATTGACCACGCATGACCTGTCCACTCTCTCAGCCTACTGATTGCTAATTTCAGAGAGTTTATTGATCTTAGCTTTTGAATTAAAAAAAGAGAAGGCGTATCTGCCCTTAATACTTTCTCCCCTTTTATGATCCACTCCTGATTTGGGCCTCAAATGCTGCATCAAAAAACCTGAACGCATGGCAGCACCTTTAGGCCTCTTTCACACGAGCGAGTTTTCCGTCTGGATGCGATAAGTGTTGAAAACACATAGCGTCTGGACTGAATCCTGATCCATTCATTCCAATGGGTCTGTGCACATCAGGGTTGTTTTTAAGACATCGTCTTCACGTTTAGAAAATATTGCAGTATGTTCTATATTGTCAGTTTTTCACGCAGCCCTGCCCCCTATAAGTGTATGGGGGGGGGGGGGTGAAAATACAAGGAATCTGGATGCAATGTGTTTTTCACTGGTGGTTGCTGGGAGATGTTGAGTGTTATTCTGCAGTTTTTATTCATGCACACATCAAAAACTGCAAAAAAAATATAATAAAATCAACACGCCGATACCCTTGCGGCCTACGGTTGTGGTACTGATGCTGCTCCGATCCCAACAGCTCTCCACTTCCTGGTTCTGGACTCAACATACAAAAAAGTGATCTGGTCTGCCTGCTCAGCCAATCATTGGCTGAGGCAGGTCACTCCTGCAGCCAGTGATTGGCCGAATCCAGAAGCAGGAAGTGAAGAGAAGCAGAGACCAGGGCAGACTTGGAAGTGGCCAGGGGATCGGTGAGGCAAGTAATTATTATATCATCATTCTGCATCCCTTTTATAGAAAATGATTCCATTGGAAAATCCCTTTATGGCGATAAATGTTATATTATCATTTGCTACGTGGGCACACAGTATAATTCATGGTACTCGAAAATGAAGCTTTACTTTTAAGGGCACTTCCATCCAGTAGGTTTCTAAAATGTTGATCTTACCATTGTAGCTTTATTTCTAAAAGAGACAAGAGAACCTAATAAAAAGTTTTACCCGCTGTGCATGCCATAACTGATCGTGATCTGGGCCATGAGAAAATGACTCTTGGTGAAAATTACCAAAACAGCTCATTACAGATAAGTCTGCAGGACATCATCTTACCAAAGCGGGAAGCTCTGGTGACCCTACCTGTACTATCTTCATACACCACCGTCACCGTCTTCCAGCTGTAATGTAACACCAGGTCCAGCACCGCTCGGCTGATTGCAGCATAGTCTGGGTGGAGGTTGATGAAAAACGTGTCTTTGTTATCCACTGAGGGGTGTTTCCATTTTGTTTGGATGTGAGGAACCTCCAGGGCGTTGCAGATAGATTGGACTGCGCTGACCGAGGAACTGTGAGATGGTCCAAACAATGCTGCTACCCCGAGGGCGAGCTGGTCACAAGCTGTGGCAGAAAAATGGCAGGATAATAATAACTATTTTCACAACTGGAGCATTTGTCCAACCTGCGCGCTCTCCAGCTGTTGCAAAACTACAGTTCCAAGCATGCTGAAGGTTGTAGGTTTGCAACATTGGAGGAGCTATATAAGGGATCTTCACTAATATCATGTCTCTATCATGTCTTTCTTCTAAATCACAATGCATAGTGTAGTGCAAACCAGCAAATGATGCTGTACAGAGACACTGAACCAGCAGGAGGTCCTGTACGCTCGGAGCTGTTATATGTGAATACAGCTCGAGATAACAGCGCGGTAAGTAGACAAAAGTGCTGTACTTAAAAAGTAACTACTTTCTAAATAGATTATACATATAAAGGGGGAAGATGGGGAACAGACACTGAACCAGCAGGGAGTGCTGAAAAATGTGCATTGTTAAGTGGAATAATGGCTAGCTGGTCCCGGCTCTGCTGGCATCAGCTTTTGATTGGCTGCTGCACAGTTTATGGCTACTTCCTCCAGCTATTGCTCTCTGCTGCCCTCTGCTGGTCCAGGCATCTTTGAAAGCAGTTGGCCCTCGAACGAAATTTATCACCTATGCACAAAATAGGCAACAAATTTATAATCGCTGGAGGTCTGAGCTCTGGGACCCCCACTGATCACGAGAATGGGGTGTCCCTCAGTAGTGTCCATGGGTGACCAGCACTCCATTAACCTAAATGAGACAGCCTCAGCCAACTACACCAGTCCCATAGTAGTGAATAGAGCGGAGGTCACTACCATTCCATTCGTCCATGTATTCTTGATCAGCTAGAGGGTACCAGTGGTTGGACCCCCAGCATAGATTTATCAAATGGACAGGTGATAAATGTTGTCCATGGACCAACCCCTTTAAAGGGCCAATACAGCATATTTCTTCTCTGTCACATTCAGTATACTGATATTTTATCTCACCATGCATAATATTGCTCTCTGTGAGGGACCTGCTGTGCTATATGCCCCCGACAACACTTATTTTATTCTGCGTCAGATTTCAGCTCTGCCTGATGATTCTGTGCCTCATCACGGTTAAGTCAGCTGTTACTATAATAGACATAGGCACTTTGACCTGAGATGTACCTCGTGGCAAAGTCTCTACCTCCACATGTGATATGCTTAGGTTTGAAGACAAGGACTCTCTTAGACTCTGTTGTAACCCATTAGTGACCCCCAGTATTAATAATGCCCCTGTAGTGGCCCCAGTATTAATAACGTTCCCATTAGTGGCCCCCACTATTTATAAGGCCTCCATTAGTGGCCCCCAGTATTAATAATGCCCCTGTAGTGGCCCCCAGTATTAATAAGGTCCCCATTAGTGGTCCCCAGTATTAATAATGCTGCAGTAGTGGCCCCCAGTATTAATAAGGCACCCATTAGTGCCCCCAGTATTAATAATGCCCCTGTAGTGGCCCCAGTATTAATAAGGTCCCAATTAGTGGCCCCTACTATTAATAAGGCCCCCATTAGTGGCCCCCAGTATTAATAAGGTCCCCATTAGTGGTCCCTAGTATTGATAATGCCCCAGTATTGGCCCCAGTATTCATAAGGCACCCATTAGTGCCCCACAGTATTATTAATGCCCCATTAGTGGTCCTCAGTATTAAAAAAGGTCCCAATAGTGGCCCCCAGTATTAATAATGACCCAGTAGTGGCCCTCAGTATTAAAAAGGCCCCCATTAGTGGCCCCTACTATTAATAAGGCCCCCATTAGTGGCCCCCAGTATTAATAAACCCCAGTAGTGGCCCTAGTATTAATGAGGCCCCCATTAGTGGCCCCCAGTATTAATAATGCCCACATTAGTGGCCCCCAGTATTAATAATGCCCCAGTAGTGGCCTCCAGTATTAATATGGTTCCCATTAGTGGTCCCCAGTATTAATAATGCCTTATTAGTGGCCTCCAGTATTAATAAGGCCCCAATTAGTGGCTCCCAGTGTTAATATTGGCCCCATTAGAGGTCACAGTATTATTAATACCCCCTTCCCTACTCTTCTTGTGCAAAAAAAATTAAACTCACCTCCATTTGATCATGCCACGGGGAACACTCGCTGCTCACTGGAAGCTCAGGCCATGACCTGTGCTCCAAAGTGATGACATTTCACAGGGCCTGATGCTTCCAGTCAATGCTACGAAACGTCATCACGCTGGAGTGCAGGTCCTGTCCTGTGCATTCAGTGAGCAGCGAGTGTTCCCTGCGGTGCGATCAAACGGATGAAGCATAAAAGGGGGGCAAAGGCTGTACTAATGAGAGCTCCACAATGGAAGCACTCATTAGTAATAGTGCACAGGTTGCAAGCCTACACATGGCCCCCACAGAGCCAGGTGCCCACAAAGAGGGCTCTGAGTGCCCCCTCTGGCACGTGTGCCATAGGTTCACCACCACTGTCCTATAGCAGCCCAGAGCAGCATGTATTCTGCACATGACATCTGTTAAATGTATAACATATAGACTGTATGCCTAGGGTTGCCACCTTTCCCAATAAAAAATACCAGCCAAGTTTACATAGATAGGGGGGGTGGTTTGGGCGTGGCTTAATACAGAGTGTTATTTACAAATAATAGTTTGATCATATTCAGGGTCATAAAACAAACTCCATATATGGACACATATGGGATTCCCAGAGACGCTGACTACATATATGGACACATATGGGACTCCCAGAAGCACTGACTCCATATATGGACACATATGGGACTTCCAGAGGCGCTGACTCCATATATGGACACATATGGGACCACCAGAAGCACTGACTTCATATATGAACACATATGGGACCCCCAGTAGCACTGACTCCATA
Source organism: Bufotes viridis (assembly GCA_033119425.1). NCBI lineage: Eukaryota > Metazoa > Chordata > Amphibia > Anura > Bufonidae > Bufotes > Bufotes viridis. Next base: position 33,364,561 of record CM065591.1, read on the forward strand.
TATGGACACATATGGGATTCCCAGAGACGCTGACTACATATATGGACACATATGGGACTCCCAGAAGCACTGACTCCATATATGGACACATATGGGACTCCCAGAGACGCTGACTCCATATATGGACACATATGGGACCACCAGAAGCACTGACTTCATATATGAACACATATGGGACCCCCAGTAGCACTGACTCCATATATGGACACATATGGGACCCCCAGAAGCACTGACTTCATATATGGACACATATGGGACCACCAGAAGCACTGACTTCATATATGAACACATATGGGACCCCCAGTAGCACTGACTCCATATATGGACACATATGGGATTCCCAGAGACGCTGACTACATATATGGACACATATGGGACTCCCAGAAGCACTGACTCCATATATGGACAAATATGGGACTCCCAGAGACGCTGACTCCATATATGGACACATATGGGACCACCAGAAGCACTGACTTCATATATGAACACATATGGGACCCCCAGTAGCACTGACTCCATATATGGACACATATGGGACCCCCAGAAGCACTGACTTCATATATGGACACATATGGGACTCCCAGAGGCGCTGACTTCATATATGGACACATATGGGACTCCCAGAGGCGCTGACTCCATATATGGACACATATGGGACCCCCAGAAGCACTGACTCCATATATGGACACATATGGGACCCCCAGAAGCACTGACTTCATATATGGACACATATGGGACTCCCAGAGGCGCTGACTCCATATATGGACACACAGCAATTACAATACACAGGATGGATGTTTCAGCTCCAAGCACCTATTAGAGCAATTACACAGTAGGTAGGGTTCAGATTTTTCAGCTAGACTTCATAGTACTTACCTCTCCTGGAGGCTTCAAAGCTGTCAAACATGTTAATTCTCTGGATGTCATAGGTCAGCGTGGTGTTCGGCATCAATGTCCTGTTCCTATTGATATTGGTCACTGCAAACTTGAAGGCTAGTTCTTCCATACTGACTGGCTCATTTTCCTGTGTCTCGAAAATCCCTCCTGGAACCAAAAAATAGAGGAAAGTCTTTGGAAAAGTACATTTACATATAACCAGCACCGCTGGAAGTCTGTACAAAACCAATATATTGGGCAGTTCATTTTCACAAAGATATGAAACAAGCGAATAGATAGATAGATAACGAGAATTACATTTTGGACTTTTTTTTGAAAAAAAAAAAAAAAAGACTAAATGGTGACCAATCACTTTAAATTTGACATAGAGGGAAAGGATCTCAGGAGCTACAGGCTTCCTATTAAAATTCTATCCCATTCACATCTCCGTATTCTGCCCTCTTCCTTCCATGGCAGACCTGTCAGCCAACTCCATTCCTACAAGTCGGATTTCATATTGACCGTCCTCCGGAGGCTTTCCTTCTCTAAATAGTTTAAGGATTTTCACTCTCCTCCTCCTGGTCTCTGGTGTATCGGCTGCTGCTGGCTGAGATCAAGAATTTAAATATAGTCTGAGCGTGAACACCGCACTTCTACTGAGGAGATACCGACCACAGTACAAAGCTGTCTCGAGACGCCATTGTTTTGCTGACACTGTAAATTTATATATAGGATAATGAAAAAAAATATATAACTGCAATTCCATGGGGTAAACAATCAGCCGAAGCTCTACGCGGGTCTGTCATGAGTATAAGAAATATTTCTCTAAATGACTAAGTCTGTCTGTTACCTAAGGGGAGAAAAGTGGCCAATGATTTATAAGAGTAAAACAAAATCGAATTGGCAGCAGTAACAATATGTGGGATCTAGGAAAAACTATACTGTTTAGAAATACAGTAGGATTGAAATATATGATTCTATCTGCCTGCAGGCACCAGTAGAGGGGGCTAATGAGCTTACTGGATACCGTCTGCACATTGAACTCAATAGTAATACAGTATGTAGTAAGCTCCCTCTAGTGGTGGATACTGTCTGTACATTGAACTCAATAGTAACACAGTATGAAGTAAGCTCCTAAGCTCCCTCTAGTGGTGGATACTGTCTGTACATTGAACTCAATAGTAACACAGTATGAAGTAAGCTCCTAAGCTCCCTCTAGTGGCGGATACTGTCTGTACATTGAACTCAATAGTAACACAGTATGAAGTAAGCTCCTAAGCTCCCTCTAGTGGTGGATACTGTCTGTACATTGAACTCAATAGTAACACAGTATGAAGTAAGCTCCTAAACTCTCTCTAGTGGTGGATGTGGGGCAACACAGCAGCTCAGTGGTCAGCACTGGGGCCCTGGGGGCAAATCCATCCAAGGACAACATCTGCATGGAGTTTGTATGTTCTCCCCGTGTTTGTGTGGGTTTCCTCCGGTTCTCAGGTTTCCTCCCACACTCCAAAGGCATACTGATTGGGAAATTAGATTGTGAGCTTCATTGGGGACAGTGTGATGCTAATGTCTGTAAAGCGCTGCAGAATATGTCAGCGCTATATAAGTCAGTATAATAAATACTGTCTGTACATTGACCTCAATAGTAACACAGTATGCAGTAAGCTACCTCTAGTGTCTATGCACATGCTAGACCATTTATTTTGGGAGTCCACCTGGGTAACCTAGTGGGGTTCTCGTTCTTGTGATCATAGACGGCCCAGCACACAGTGTAGTGCACTACAGCAGGGGTGCTGTGAAATCTGGACATTTGTCTGTTTCCCCTATGCAAAGTTATAAACGTCTTACCTAATTTCACTTGAAAGGGTTAAGGTGCATCGTTTAATACTGTGTAACTGCATTTTATATGTATGTTGTGATATATATCCTGTTCATTTGCACTGCATTTGCAAGGCTCTGTGGAAAGGGTTAAATGAATACTGAGAGAATTTTGGGACTTTGAATGACAAGCTGGTAATTTTCCACAGCTACTATAGGGTATAAAAATAGCATGTTTAGGAGGGAAAAGCCAGACTTGCTTACCACCATAACCAGACAGTCACCTTTTGAATGTCTGGTTTTAGCTATGTTGTTATGTCTGGAAAAACTGCTGCGTCATCATTGCCATTGAGTATTATTAACCCCTTAAGGACACGGCCCTATTTCACCTTAAGGACCAGGCCATTTTTTGGAAATCTGACCAGTGTCACTTTATGTGGTGATAACTTTAAAACGCTTTTACTTATCCAGGCCATTCTGAGATTGTTTTTTCGTCACATATTGTATTTCATGACAGTGGTAAAATAAAGTCGAAAAATTTCATTTTTATTTATAAAAAAATACCAAATTTACCAAAAATTTTGAAAAATTTACAATTTTCCAAGTTTCAATTTCTCTACTTCTATAATACATAGTAATACTGCCAAAAAAAGTTATTGATTTACATTCCCCATATGTCTACTCCATGTATCGATTATTTTGGGAATGCCATTTCATTTTTTGGGGACGTTACAAGGCTTAGAAGTTTAGAAGCAAATCTTGACATTTTTCAGAAATTTTCAAAACCCACTTTTAGGGACCAGTTCAGGTCTGAAGTCACTTTGCGAGGCTTACATAATAGAAACCACCCAAAAATGACCCCATTCTAGAAACTACACCCCTGAAGGTACTCAAAACTGATTTTACAAACGTCATTAACCCTTTAGGTTTTCCACAAGAGTTAATGGCAAATAAAGATAAAATTTCTTAATTTCGATTTTTGGGAAAATTTTTGATTTTAATACATTTTTTCCAGTAACAAAGCAAGGGTTAACAGCCAAACAAAAGTCAATATTTATTGCCCCGATTCTGTAGTTTGCAGAAACACCCCATATGTGGTCCTAAACTGCTGTATGGCCAAACGGCAGGGCACAGAAGTAAGGGAACGCCATATGGTTTTTGGAAGGCGGATTTTGCTGGACTGGATTTTTGACACCATGTACCATTTGAAGCCCCCAGATGCACCCCTAGAGTAGAATCTCCAAAAAAGTGACTCCATCTAAGAAACTACACCCCTCAATGTATTCAAAACTAGTTTTACAAACTTTGTTAACCCTTTAGGTGTTCCACAAGAGTTATTGGCAAATGGAGATGAGATTTCAGAATTTCAATTTTTTGTTACCTTGCCTCAAAAAAAGTGTAATATAGAGCAACCAAAAATCATATTTACCCTAAAATAGTACCAATAAAACTGACACCTTATCCCGTAGTTTCAAAAATGGGGTCACTTTTTTGGAGTTTCTACTGTAGGGGTGCATCGGGGGGGCTTCAAATGGGACATAGTGTCAAAAAAAACAGTCCAGCAAAATCCGCCTTCCAAAAACCATATGGCGTTCCCTTCCTTCTGCGCCCTGCCGTGTGCCCGTACAGCAGTTTACAACCACATATGGGGTGTTTCTGCAAACTACAGAATCAGGGCAATAAATATTGAGTTTTGTTTGGCTGTTAACCCTTGCTTTGTTACTGGAAAAATGGATTAAAATGGATAATTTGCAAAAAAATAGCTGTTTTGGGACAGTTTTGTATTTTTTGTTATTTACATCGTTGAACTGACAGGTTAGATTGTGTGCTATTTCTATAGAGCAGGTTGTTGCTGACGCGACAATACCAAATATGACTACTTTTTGGGGTTTTTTGTTTCAGTTTTACATAATAAAGCATTTTTGAAAAAATGATTTTTAGTGTCTCCACATTCTGAAAGCCATAGTTTTTTTTTTTTTGCGATTGTCCTATGTAGGGGCTCATTTTTTGCGGGATGAGATGGCGGTTTGAATGGTACTATCTTGGGGTGCATATGACTTTTTGATCACTTGCTATTACACTTTTTGTGATGTAAGGTGACAAAAAAATGACTTTTTACAACGTTTTTATTTTTTATGTTTACGGCGTTCACCTGAGGGGTTAGGTCATGTGATATTTTTATAGAGCAGGTCGTTACTGAACGCGACGATACCCAATATGTATACTTTTTTTTATTTATTTTGGTTTTACACAATAATATCCTTTTGAAACAAAAAAAACATGTTTTAGTGTCTCCATAGTCTGAGAGCCATATTTTTTTCAGTTTTTAGGCGATCGTTTCAGGTTGGGTATAATTTTTGTGGGATGAGGTGGCGGTTAGATTGGCACTATTTGGGTGGTCATATGACTTTTTGATCGCTTGCTATTACACTTTTTGTGATGTAAGGTGACAAAAAAATGGCTTTTGACAAAGTTTTTTTTTTTTACAGTGTTTACTTGAGGGGTTAGGTCATGTGATATTTTTATAGAGCAGATTCTTACGGACGTGGAGATACCCAATATGTCTACTTTTTTTAATTTTTTACATTTAACAATAAAAAGCATTTTTGAAACAAAAAAAATCATGTTTTAGTCTGAGAGGCATAGTTTTTTTATTTTTTGGGCAATTGTTTTATGAAGGGGCTCATTTTGTGCGGGATGAGATGGCGGTTAGATTGGTACTATTTTGGGAGGCATACGCCTTTTTGATCGCTTTGTATTACACTTTTAGTGATGTAAGGTGCCCAAAAATGACTTATTTACACCATTTTTGGGTTTTTTTTATGGCGTTCACCTGAGGGGTTCAGTCATGTGATATTTTTATAGAGCTGTTTTTTACGGACGCGCGATACCTAATATGTGTAGTGTATTTTTTTTTTTACTTTTTATTCAGTGATTTGTGTTTTTTTATTTTTACTTTTTTCACTTTTTACATTTTTTGGACCCAGACCCACTTGGTTCTTGTAGATCCAGTGGATCTGGTGTCTATATAATACAGTACAGTACACTATATAGTGTACTGCACTGTATTTTTTACTTTTCACAGTCTGGTCAGACTTCTGCCTTTAGCAGAAGTCTGACCAGAGTTACTATACCATGGCAAGCAGGACGCTTCTGAAAGCGTCCTGCTGCCATGGTAACCATCACCCACTGCCATTAGAGAGCAGTGGGTGATGGATAGGGAGGGAGGGGAGCTCCCTCCCTCTGCGATCCCATCCTGGGGGGGCTGCATAGGCACAGCAGCCCCCCGATGGGAGAGGGAGGGAGCTCCCTCCCTGTTAACACCTTCCATACCTGCAGCACAGATGCCAGCCGTTTTTCTATCAGAGTGCCAGCAATGTGCTGGCACTCTGATAGAACCACTAGACACCAGGGAATTATTACAAGGGAGGCGCCTACCGCCGCCGCAACCACCGCCCCTGCACCCCCGCCGCCATAACAAGATCGGGGGATGCAGGGGGGGTTAATATGATTAACTTCGGGGCAATTAACTCTCTGATCCCCGTGGTCACAGACCGCGGGGATCAGAGATCCCTAAAACCGCTGCAAACCGCAGGTCTGAATTGACCTGCGGTTTGCAGCGATCGCCGATACGGGGGGGTCACATGACCCCCCTCGGCATTAGAACATGGTTCCTGCTGATCTACATCAGCAGGAACCATGTTGCTACGGCGCCCACATCGGGCGCAGTAGCAGTTTAAACACAGGGCGTACAGGTACGCCCTGTGTCCTTAAGGACTCGGACATTAGGGCGTACCTGTACGCCCTGTGTCCTTAAGAGGTTAAAGATCTAATGTAATTCTATGACAGACGGGAGTGGTAACTTTGTGATTCTTTGTGCTGAGCTTCTCCACTCCAACCCTCCCACTAGAAGGTTCTAGTTCAGCCAGAAACTGTATATAAGGAGAGCAATCAGTGCCCCTAGTGTTCTGCAGTTAGGGACCAGTGCTTGGAGAGGGAGACTCTGGCAGTCTGCATGAGTGACCAGAAGAAGACACTGAGAAGGGAGATGCTGAGCCACAGACCATGGATCACCAGCCTTGTGACCAAAGAGCCAGCCGGACTACTGACCTACAGACCGTGGGCAGGGGTGTAGCTGAAGGCTCATGGGCCCTGGTGCAAGAGTTCAGCTTGGGCCCCCCTTTCCTCAGTGCTTTGTGGCCAAGGGAAGGGAAGCACTTTCCCTTTGTGCTGCCTGAAGCAAAAACTGAAACAGCAATCCCCCATTGCTAAATTCTTGACCCAACCCCTTCCCTACAGCCATCTTTTTAATTTGAACAGCATGTACTCTTATGATACCGGTTTCTTCTTATGTGGCACAAGGGTCTTTGGGCCCCCTCAGGCTCCTGGGCCCGGTAGCGACTGCTACCTCTGCATACGCCCATGACTGTGGGCCTCAAGCCTTTGGCGAGGGGACCAGCCTTCTGAGAGAGAGAGAAGGACAGCTAGCTTAGGCCTTTCCTCAGCATCAAACCCTTCTTCTGCCAGGGAGGAGACTGGAAAAGCCAGCCCTATGCCTTTGCACCTGAATTCCTCCAGTAAAGAAGCACACTGGTTACTGAAGATCCTGACTCTATGGACTTTTTTCCCATTGGGGTGCACAACGCCTTACCATTCCTACCGGAGAGCACCTGGTGACACCTCGACGGTGCCCAGGGGTCCCAGCGTAGCGTTGGGGCCACCCCAAACCCAGCCACTGCATCAGACCCCCACTTATCTAATAGTTATCCCCTATCCTGTGGGAATACCTCTTTAAGGGATGCTGTGTGATTCCATCTCTAAAGCTCTTCAAAATGATAAATGCTGCTCTGTTATGTATTGCTTTATGTTCAACTGCTCTAGAGTTATAGCACGTGTTATAGCCCAAAGCTGCATCCATAATTCTGATGGATTCTTCTTAGCTCTGTCTTCAAGTCTCCCAGTGACCCCCTGCTGGTTCGGTATCTGTAGGCAATGTTCATGCGTGGCACGCTGGTTATAGGTTTTCAGAGCAGTCATGAAAAGTTCCGCTACATTGGAACGTATCTATAAAGAACGTGAAGCCTTCTGATCAAGTCCTCACAACAAGTTCTAAGCAGAAGAAAATGCATCCCTCACAATGCTGCGCAGCAGAATCATTGCCATGTGCAGTAAGCTCTTCCAAACCACTAGGGGTCAGCACAGGCAACACACATCTGGATGCAGCCATGGATGTGACTAGAGTATAACGCATATGGGCGCAAGTAAGTAAAATAAAGTATATTCAAAGTCCTTCCGAATTTTACGTTATTTATAACGAGGCATAAACTATGTACATTCATGGATGAACCTGCTCAAAAAAAATAATTGGGGTAACATTTACACTACACAATCTGCAGCAACTGACGGTGTCAAAAGCAACTTGATAATACAAGTCCTTTTCACTTAGGACCCATGCACACTACTGTATCTATTTTGCAGTCTGCATAGGACATGTTCTATCTCCTTTGTGGACGAGACATACGGATGCAGAAAGCAAATGGATCATCCATGTGCTTTCTGCATCTGTATGTCCGTTCCACAAAAAATAGAATATGTTTGGCTGTCTGCAAATGCGGTGCATGAACCCATTGAATTTAAAGAATCCTCCAAAAAAAAAAATGCGTATAGCACACGGACCACATACATATTTTGTGGATCCGCGAGGCCTTAGTGTAAAGTATATAACACAATTTAACCATAATAATTAACCACTCACCAAAAACTCATCTCTTCCCATGATCCTCTCAACATTTGAAAATCGCATTGCGGAATTTTTTTACATACTAGGCTACTCCTCTAACTCCACCCAAAGCATAATTACTGACTCGGGGATCGTTTAGGTGAGTATAAGTTCTTTTATTTTTTTAACAGCATGTGGAGGACCTGGGGCAAAGTTTTTTTTTGCACTTTAATATCTTTTTAAAAACATGCACATAAATTGTGATGAGCTAACCCGAACTTTACAGGTTCAGGTTTGGCGCTCGGGTGGTAGAGGATTATGGATTCCGTTAGGGATCTTAAGGGAATTCTATGACGGAATGCAAAATGGAAATCTTTAAGAGGGATTCCGTTTCGTTCCGTCATAACAGAGGTCTATGGGCAGTATAACGGATCCTTCTGGTTTCCGTTATTCCTGTCCTGCATAATGGAAACCAGATGGATCCGTTATGCTTGGCCATAGACTTCTATTATGGCGGATCAAAACAGAATGCCTCTTAAAGGCTTCGGTTTTGCATTTCGTCATAGAATTCCATTATATTCTGTTATAACGGAATCCATAACGGGATTCCTCCACTGCCCGAACGCCGAACATGAACCTGGAAAGTTCAGGTTCGCTCATCCCTACGCATAAAACATTGGATTATAGATATTTTAAGGTCCCAATTGCACCAAATAATGAAGTTCTGGTCTAATATACAGGTAGAAACCATACAGATAGGTTAGTAAGGAGCAATTTAGTACATTTATTAATGCACATTTATGCATTAATTCCCCAGGTCAAAAAGAGGAACATTTAAGGATCAAAGAGGGACAGTCCCTCCAAAAGAGGGACCCTTGGGAGGTATGTGTATGTATTTATTTCTCAGACACCCGACCCACATTGACTAATTGGTAGGCACTTGTGGTCACTAGTGTTGAGTGAATCAAAGTATTTAAAGTGGACTTCGATCCGAATTTCAGGGAAAACTTGATTTGCCGTGAAGCCGAATTTTTTTTTCCTGAAATGGTGGTAAAAAATAAAGATAAAATCATACTCATCTCATCCATTTGAGCTGCGAAGAGGCCGCCACGGCCATCTTGCTTAAAGATCCGTCGCGAAATATAGTGAGCAGTGACTTCATCACGCACCACATGAGATTTGGCCCTGAATCTTCAAGCAAGATGGGCTAAGCGGCCTCTTAGTTTTTTTTTTAATGATTAGCCCCTGAAAGGCCTTACAATTCCCCGTCACTGCTCCCACTACTTACAAAGAAATACGCTTCATAACCGTAATTGGTCACAAAGTAAATTTTTAAAAGAAAATTGTCGAAGCAGCCAAATCGAATGTTTAAGAACTTGGCTCATCTCTGGTGGCAAGGCTGGCATCAGCACTCGGCATACCCGGGCAAGTGCCAGGTCCCACAGCTCCTGCGGGGGCCCACTACACAGCTGCCAGAAGCAATGAGCGCTTCCATCAATACAGATGGAAGTGCTCATTGCTGGAGCGCAGGGAGCTGGGTCCTGTCACCCACCGCTCAGCTCCCCGCACTCCTCTCCTCCTTCAGGCATGTGTGGGCGGAGCCTGCAGCCCAGTAATCTGCATAAGCTCTGCCCACACAGTGCTGCAGAGTGATCTGTGCCTGCAGGGAAGAGAGGACTGTGAGCTTCAGGAACAGGACAAGGTGAGTAGTTACTATGTTTTTTTGTTTTCAATACAGAGGGGTCACAGAGGACTTTATTATTATGGAGGGGGCACAGAGGGCTTTATTACTATGGAGGGAGCACAGAGGACTTTATTACTATGGAGGGGGCACAGAGGGCTTTATTACTATGGAGGGGGCACAGAGGACTTTATTACTATGGAGGGGTCACAGAGGACTTTATTATTATGGAGGGGGCACAAAGGACTTTATTACTATGGAGGGGGCACAGAGGACTTTATTACTATGGAGGGGGCACAGAGGACTTTATTACTATGGAGGGGGCACAAAAGACTGTATTACTATGGAGAGGGCACAGAGGACTTTATTACTATGGAGGGGGCACAGAGGTCTTTATTACTATGGAGGGGACACAGAGGACTTTATTACTATGGAGGGGGCACAGAGGACTTTATTACTATGGTGGGGGCACAGAGGACTTTATTACTATGGAGGGGGCACAGAGGTTTTTATTACTCTGGAGGGGACACAGAGGTCTTTATTACTATGGAGGGGGCACAGAGGACTTTATTACTATGGAGAGGGCACAGGGGACTTTATTACTATGGAGGGGGCACAAAGGACTTTATTTCTATGGAGGGGGCACAGAGGGCATTACTAATGTGAAGGGGGCACAATCAGCATTTCTACCATGGAGGGGCACAAAGCCAAAGGGCATTTCTACAATGAAGGGGGCACAGTGGACATTATTACTGTGTAGGAGGCACGATGGGGATTATTACTGTGAAGGGGGCACAATGGGGATTATTACTGTGAAGGGGGCACAATGGGGATTATTACTCTAAAGGGGGTACAATGGGGATTATTACTCTGAAGGGGGCACATATAAGGCACAACAACTATGAAAGGGGCACAGAGAGGGCATAACTACTGTGAGAGGGCACAATGTGGACATAACTACTGTGAGGGGGCAAACATCTGTACAAAACTACTGTGAAGGTTGTACAATGTGGGCAATACTACTGTGAGGGGGTGCAATTTATTTTAAAGTATTGGGGGGGCAGAGAAAGGATCCACCCCAGGTGCCAAACACTGTAGGAACGCCACTGAAGCAGGGGACTATTTGCTCCCCGCTCCACCATTGAGCCGCCAGTGCTCCGCAGCAGCACAATGTCCTCACACATCGCCCTGCTGATCTGTGTAGGAGGAGGAGCGGGGCAGGCTGGGAATCAGCCTCTGCTCCTCCTACACAGCAGTGTCCCAGTATCCTGCTACTGCTAATGGGGAGCGCAGATTATGGGAGGAGCCAGGTGACTGAGGTGAGGAGAATTGTTTGTTTTTTTCACTTCCTGTGAAGGTGGCACATCTGGGCATAACCACTGTGAAGGGGGCACTGGGCACATATCTTGGCTCATCCACCATAAGAGGGCACATATCTTGGCAAATCTACTGTGAGGGGGCACACATCTTGTCATATCAACTGTGAGGGGGCACATATTTTGGGATATCTACTGTGAAGGGGGCACATATCTTGGCATATCTACTGTGAGGGGGCACATATCTTGGCAAATCTACTGTGAGGGGGCACACATCTTGCCATATCAACTGTGAGGGGGCACATATTTTGGGATATCTACTGTGAAGGGGGCACATATCTTGGCATATCTACTGTGAGGGGGCACATATCTTGGCATATCTACTATGAAGGGGACATATCTTGGCATATCTACTGTGAGGGGGCACATATCTTGGCATATCAATTATGAAAGGGGCATATCTTAGCATATCTACTGTGAGGGGGTACATATCTGTGAGTATACCCGAGGGACTGAAACACTGGGTAGAAAATACAAGTAGACACATAATGACTGATTCACATACTGTATATCCGCTCTGTAGCATGCTCTGTGTAAGGTATTTAATCTATAATACATGCAGTTTCATTGCTGTAAGCGCCGTGCAAAATGCTACAAGGGGGCCCAGTAAACCTTTATCACCCAAAGGTCCACATGAACCTGGAGCCGGCCCTGTCTGGTGGCCACCTTCCACTGCTGCGGGGGTGGCATTCACATAATACAGAACTCTATGGTATGTTATTATTATTGTCTCTCCTTCCCTCTCGCTGAATGATCGCTCTATAGGGTCTGGAGAATATTCCCTGCATCATTTTATTCAGAAATGTGCTACTTTATAAAACATTGATTTTCTGCTCGCTAGGGAGGCAGCGTGCTCTTCTTCACAGTATGCATGCAGATAAGCTCATCTACTCTTTCCAAATGCCATATATTTTTGTCAATGGAAAGGAATTGTTAGATTTAGAAAATATTCCGAGTCACAGTCAAAAATTTGCGTGACTTCAATTCACAAACAGACACAGTCACTACAGATATACAACTGAAAACAAACTTCCAGTTGGTAATTTGAAGTGGGACCCTCAAAAAACCTGGCAGCCGTAGATGCTTATCAGATGTGGCTCAGCCAGAATTTTTGTGTATAGCTTTCGTATTTTGCGTCTTTTTCTTTTATGTGCATTGTTTCTGTATATGTTAACTGTCTCTCTATTACTATGCTAAGCGAGCAGGCTCTTCCTGGGGTGGAGCTTTACAGCTGTGCTGTGTGATGTCACCGGTGTGTGCTGCTCCTCCTCCCCTCTCACAGCATCTCACAGAATCCCAGCCTTGCACACAGAATGAGGCAAAGTGCAGCATCATCCCCCTCTTCCCTCTCCTCAGTTTACTGTTTTGCTGTAGACGAGGCTCCTTAGGCCTTAGGTTTCCCTGCAGTCAAGGAAAGGACATATCCAGAAAGGTTACATAGTTACATAGTTGATATGGTTGAAAAAAGACATAAGTCCATCAAGTTCAACCAAGGGACAGGTGGGGACGCGAATCCCAGAAGGAAGTGAGACTCAGATTTCTACACGTTTTCATAAGCATTGATGTTGTTTACTTTTAAGAATTCATCTAAACCCTTTCTAATACTGTTCACTGTTCCTGCTGTGACCACGTCCTGAGGAAGTCTATTTCACAGATTCACACTTCTCACAGTAAAGAAGCTTTGACGCTTCTGGAGACTGAACTTTTTCTTCTCCAGTAGGAGGCAGTGTCCCCTTGTCTTTTGAGGGCATTTTACATGGAGTCCATGCCTCGTTTAATGCATGACAATATCCTGGTGGCCTTAGAAGCAGCTAAAGGACATTGTATGCTGTTAGTTAATCTACCATCTACAAGCACACCCAAATCCTTCTCTATAAGTGACTCTCCCAATGTTACATCTCCTAGGACATATGAAGCACAGAGATTGTTACTACCAAGATGCATAACTTTACATTTATCCACATTGAACCTCTTTTGCCAAGTTGATGCCCAATCACTGAGTGTTCAAGTCAGCTTGTATTGTATAGACATCTTCCATAGACTGTACAGTTCTACATAGCTTAGGGTCATCTGCAAAATAGAAATAGTGCTATTAATCCCATCCTTGATATCAATAATAAATAAATTATAGAGGGCCCAACACTGAACCTTAGGGTACACCACTTATTACCCCGGACCATTCTGAATAGGAATCATTGATCACAACTCTCGAGACACGGTCCTTCAGCCAGTTTTCAATCCAATTACAAACTATACTTTCCAAGCCTATAGACCTTACTTTACCTATTACACGTCTATGAGGGACAATATCAAAAGCTTTTGCAAAATCCAGAAACACTCCATCCACAGCCGCCCTCTGTCCAGGCTTCTACTCACCTCCTCATAACAAATCAGGTTAGTCTGACAACTTCTGTCCTTGGTAAACCCATGTTGGTTATCACTTATAATATTATTTGCAGTCACATATTCCTGTATATAGTCCCTTAAGAGTTCTTCAAACATTTTTCCCACAACAGAAGTTAAACTAACTGGTCTATAATTACCTGTGAAGGACCTAGATCCTTTTTTGAATATGGGCACCACATTTGCCTTGCGCCAATCACTTGGCACTGTACCAGTACCTAGAGAATCTTTAAAAAATTATAAACAGGGGCACAGAAATGACAGAACTGAGCTCTTTAAGAACTCTTGGGTGTAATCCACCTGGACCCGGAGCCTTGTTTACATTTACCTTATTTAACTTATCTTGGACCATATCTACAGTTAGCCAATTGAGTATATTACTGGATGTACCAACAGCCCCAGCACCACAGATATCAGCTCCTTTCTCTTATTTTGTATATACAGAGCTAAAAAAAACATTTAGTAACCAAGCCTTTTCCTTATCTTCAGTGACTACCCCCCCTTTACCATTATTTAGGGGGCCTACCTGCTCGGACCTTGTATTTTAGCATTTATATATTTAAATAATTTTTGGGGATTTGTTTTTCTCTCTTTTGCCACCTACTGTTCATTTTGTATTTTTGCAAATTTTAGCGGTTTAGGGTTTAATATTAGCCGTTTATACTTGTTACCTAAAGGAATACATTTTTTAGTGCAATTACTTAATGTGGATTTAAAGCTCTCCCATTTATCCTCAGTATTATTATGTGACAGTAGCTGCTCCCAGTCTATGCTCTGAAATGCTGCCCTCAACCCAGGGAAATTAGCCATTTTAACACTCAGTGTCTTTGCTCTGCCTGACAGAGTTTGCTTTTTATAGTTTAGGGGGAAAATAATTATATTGTGGTCATTATTACCTAGTGTTTCTGGAACACTAACATTTCCAACAAGCTCTGCATCATTAGAAATTACCACATCCAACAGAGCATTGGCCCTGGTGGCAGCTTCTATAAACTGGCCCATAAAGTGGTCTTGCAGCAAGTTGAGGAATCTTCTCCTCTTTGCGGTTGAGGCAGAACCATGACCCCAGTCAGTGTCTGGGAAGTTAAAATCTCCCATTATGACCACTGTACCAGCCTGTGCAGACCATTTTGTTTGGTTATACAGTTGTGTTTCTATCTCCTCTGTGATGTTAGGGGGTCTATAGATTACACCAAGTATTATTTATTCAGTGTTTATATCCCTTTGAACTCCCACATCCTCACCCTCCGCACCAACAATTGTCTCTTTCACACTTGTCTTCAGATCACTCCTCACATACAGGCACACGCCACCACCTTTTCTATTGACCCTGTCTTTCCTAAATAGTGTAAACCCCTCAATATTTACGGCCCAGTCATGTGAAGAGTCCAACCATGTCTCAGCCACACCAACTACATCTATGTGTTCTTCTAGTACCATTGCCTCCAGCTCCCCCGTTTTTCTAGCTAGACTTCTGGCATTTCTGAAAATACATTTTAAATTACTTGTGTAAAGTGAATAGCCGGGATTTTTGGGTCACCTTGGTTGATGTTTGTATGTAACAGGTTCTTGTTACCAGCAGTTCTATTTTTCAACGGTGTACAGTTCTGCCGAGTCTTCTCACTACTTTCCTCACTAACCCCAGCCCTCACTAAATCCCCACTGTCCCCTTCTATATCCCACTCTCTATCTACACCATCTACCCCCTTATTAGTAAGCCACTTTTTAAATGTACCATACATCATAATTTTCATGTATACACATGTAGTACTGAAGGCAGGAACAATTAAAGTTATAAAGCAGCGCATGCTATCAGAGATTAGCCATGTGGACGGTCCCCTTTCAGGACCGGTAATGCAATCCTGGCTTTCAAACTGCCCCAAGCGGCATCCAGTGCATGGACAGTGCGGAGACGAAGCTGAGGCCAGCGCACCTCAGTTTATTGCACATGTTTTGGATACTGCTGGCTTGGAAGCCTAGATTACATGACTACTTCTGAGACCAGGACCGTCTACGCGGCTATTAAATGTACCATTATCTACTTTAGAGAGTGACATCCTCACTAACCCATTACAACCATGTATAACTCTGTGGTGGCAGCTTCATATGTAATGACAGGTCCCCTGTACACTGTATTTTGATTTGAAATATATTTTATAAGAAAAAAAAAATTACCTTTTTTTTCACTTATGAGCCACTTCTTCACCTACAATGAATCCTAAACTGATTATTCACCCTGAATTTACAGCTGAAATACGTCTTCAGAGACGAGATGGACTATCAGGTTACAAGTCTATGGAGAGGGAAGGGCGTTGGAGGAATGAGGTGCTGGAGGGTGACAGAGGCACAGGCACACAGCTGCAGCTTCTAGTATGTTTTCTATCTCGCCTCTATTCTGGATTTACAACCCACTAGCTCAGGGAAAACTGATAGAGATGGAGCCTGCAGAGGGGAAATCTGGTGCAAAATGCAGAACACATTATATAATGGTCACTAACAGCGTTATTTGTCATGTAAACACAAAGGCTTATTCTGAAAACTTACCCGAAACAACAGGTATATATTAAAGAAAGTGTGTCACCAGGAAATTCCCTGTCACACTAAGCACACAGCCATGTAGGGCTAGCTCAGTTGAATGTAATGATACCTTTTACTTAGCAATCCGTGGCTTCATTCTAGAGAAAAAGTACCTTTAATCCATATGCAAATGAGCAGTTAGGTGTCTCGAGGGTGGGCCCAAACTCCTCTGTGCACTCTTGCTCCCCCTGCCAACCTCTCCCTCTCCTTAATTGATGGGTTCCAGCATAGCCATCTCGCCTGAAAAAGCAGGAGGAGCAAGTGTGCACAGAGTGGCCTGGGCCCTTGGGACACCTAACTGCTCATTTGCATATGGATTAAAAGTACCCTTTTTTCAGAATGAAGCAACGGATCTCTAAGTGAAAATTATCATTACATTAAGCTGAACTAGTCCTACAAGGCACTGTGCCTGGTGTAATTAACAGGGTCCCTTTAAATTTATATATATATTTGGTTCGGGCTAGGATTTGAGTCTGTGAATTGTTCCAACATTTTGTGTGAGCACCAACTTACAGGCGGTGTATCTAGCATCTCAATCATGCTGACAATGTCTACAGGAAAGCAACCGGGAATGTGAGTCCCCTGCAGCTTACCAACGTATCACTCCGGAGCAGGCAGCCAGGCAGGCAGAGCGTTCAGCTCAAAGCTGGATCAGCAGCAGCAGAAAAGGAGAAAAGCAGCTTGGCATCAGTCACACTATGCCATTTGCTGTATCAGGTGTTCTTTTTCTAGACAGCCTCTTTAGTAAACCCCCCATGTAGACATGAAAGACATTGCTCGGTATAACTGGCATATTTTATGCAAAATTGTCTTATTAATGTCGGTCACATCTGTTCTTACACTTTTGGCATAATTGTAATTTACAACCCTGTGACAAAACATGACTATAAGTGATTACCGGGCTATCCAAGGGATGCACTGTTTGGAGTGGTTGAGACTATCAGAAGGTAGACTGAACGTCCAAGCTGAAATGGAAACCATCAAAATGCCATTACGTTCCCTTCTATTTTCCTCACAGAATATTACGCTTTTTCTATCTAACTCTATGCACTACATGACCATCAATACCATCAAGATCTGACGCTCTAACCCCTCCAGGAAATTGTTATCCTCATCCACAGTGCCCCCACTACTTCAGGTCAGGGATGTCTGGTGGAACTTCTCTCCTTTGTTCACTTCCACGCTCCCAGAGGAAAACATCTGCATATCACTCCCTATGGTTGACTTGCTGGATGCCACTGGTACGGTGTCCGAGGGGTGGGAGACCCACTCTCAATTTGATCTGCCTAACTTTCCACACAAAGTGCATATCAGGGGTCACATTGGACGAGAAGCCCCAGTCCCATTTCCTGCCCCTACGCATTTTGAACGGATGGTATTGGTACAAACACCCCTGACAAAAAAGATAGCGTCTAACTAATCTGCTGTGATCTCCCAGATCAGGCCTCAGACTTTCTCTGCTAGAGAGACTGTCCAACTGTTGTCTTCGACTCCGAGAGTGTCTCGTGTGTGAAACTACAGGTGAACTACTACACGGTTCTGACCCGCTGGTATTATACATCTCAGAGGCTTCATAATTTATTTTCAGAGTGCAGCCCACTATGTTGGAGATGTCAACCGGCCATGAGTTCCATATTTGGCGTGTAGGACACTCTCACACATCTGCAATGTTCCACTGGCACCTTTACCGAAACTGTGTCTATTGGGTTTATTTGGAACTGTCCGGTCTTCCGGACCATCACATGCTTTAACTACATATCTACTAGCAGCAGCTGGGATTCTGATAGCGTTTCATTGGAAAGCTATGTCAGCCCCGTCTTTTTCTCAATGGCTCGAAAAAACTCATCACATCTATCGTTTGGAGCAAATTGTGGGTTGGGAAACAAGAAGAATAGCTTGGTTCTCTGCAGTTTGGGAACCTTGGGAGAAGTACAGGCAATTTTTTCGTCAAGATCTGGACTCTCCTAGTTTGATTGTCGTGTCAAATGTTCAGTTGCCAATGCTGTAAGACCACACACATAGAAATCCCAACCGAATGCTAGATATCTGATAATGCCTATACATGGCTTTACTACAATTACTTTTAGAATATCTACCACGATATACGAATGTACATTTTGATTTGCTTTGTGAAAGTGCCATTGTTGTAATCCAAATCTTTTCTCTAATAAAGGGTTTTGAAAACAAAACAAAAAAAAAATGACTGTAAGTGGATAGTATCTAGACCTAATACACACAAATCTCAGACACACAGCTGATCTGAGGCTAGGTTTTGATCAAAAGAACTCCAAAAAACATCTTGAGGATACCATGGGGTGTCATGTTAGACGGTCACAGGCATATTTGACATTTCTGGGGCCGCAATCCAAGTTATGTCTTGAGGCTCCCATCACAAGGCTACGCTTCACCTCTTCGCGCCATGCCTCATCCCATTACACTGCTAAGCTCTGCCCGCCCGCTAAACCCTACTATCAGCTTTTCAATGTAGACTGAGCACTTCTTCTTATGCCCTACAGCTGGGATAGCCCACACTTGGGCCCCTGGGCAGCTGAACTGGTAAGTCAGCTCTTTTAGTTGATTTCTTCAGCCAAAACTTGCAGCTTGCAGAAGGCCTCCATGATTGGTTTCTGTAATGGTAAAGTCCACCCCTACAGAGTTAAAGAAACTTAGTCTACGACCATTGAAAAGTATCCCTCTTGTGGACGGCCCAGTGACTTGCAAAGTCTAATTTCATTGGAACGGCAATTTGCTCAGAGAAAGAAATTTAAGATATCAGCCCATTAATATATAGTTTTCCTTTGAAAAGTATCTTATGTAGAGGAAGACAGCACCCACTGGTGGTGGGTCTATCAACGTCTGCAATGTATACATGCACACCAATTCTGTAATGACTATATACACTACTCACAAAAAGTTAGGGATATTTGTCTTGCGGGTGAAATTTCAGGATGAACCTAAAATGCACTCTAACCTTTACAGGTGAGCTTAATGTGACCTCCTCTAAACTTTTGAATGCACATGTCAAACTGTTCAATGTTTCAGTACTTTTTGCACAACTTGCTGTTCTCTAACAAGGAGCTTAATGGCAAAATTTACAACAGGTGTTTGATCCAGGAATCTCCCAATACATTTCCTGGTTCAATTTAAAAAGTCCTCCTTATCATGCTGTTCACATTTTGACATCATGAGACCAAGACGACACCTAACAATTGATCAACAGTACCTCGCCATTGCGAGGCTTCAAGTAGAATGTTCTCAGACGGAAGTGGCCACTGAGCTTAGAGTGTCACTGAGTGTCATCAGCAGGTTGCAATAGAGATACAGAGAGGCTGGAAGAGTCACAGAAAAGCATAGAAGTGGACGTCCTTTGGCCACATCCCACACTGATGACTGTTTCATTGTGAAAAATGCCCTGCAGAACAGGATGATGAATGCCACACAACTCTAATCACTTTTAAAGGGAGGTGAGAGGCATCCAAGTGTGACGTTAGACCATTTGAAACCGTTTACATCAGAGTGGTCTGTGTGCTAGACAACCTGCAAGGGTACCTGACCACAGGCATCATTGTCTTGAATGGGCTACGCTGGATGAGGGACTAGTGGGCCTCAGTGATGTTCAGTGATGAAAGTCAAATCACGCTGAGTAGAAATAATGGCCGCCAACTATGTTGGAGACATCAAAGAGAGCGCTATGCATCAGCCACTGTTGGCACCAGACAAGCCTTTGGTGGTGGTGGTGTTACAGTGTGGGTAGGTGTGTGTGTAGTCAATACAGAACTGCCCTACACTTTGTGAATGGTACAGTGACAAACCCATACTACTTGAATAACATCATTAATCCAGTCATTGTGCCTCTGCATGAACAACACAGGCATAATTTCATCTTCATGGACGACAATGCGCCAGCTTATCGAGGTCGCATCATTACGGAACAGCTGCTGGAGACTGGGGAACCTCCAATGGAATAGCCTGCACGTTCTCCAGACCTGAATCCCATTGAAAACCTATGGGATCAGCTGAGTCGCTGTGTAGAGGCTCGTAACTCTGTATCCCAGAACCTCAATGACCTGAGGGCCACCCTTCAAGAAGAGTGGGACGACTAATGTTGGGTTTTGTTTCAATACATTTTTTGAGTTGAGGAAATCACCATTGCTGCTTCTACTTAAATGCCCTACTTTTTACATTTTCCATAAATTTCACCCGAAAGCCAATATCCCTAACTTTTTGAATATATGTACATATATATATATATATATATATATATTAGGCCATCAATATCATATCGGTGGGGGTCTGACCCCTGCTAATCAACCATGCAGCCTCTTCTTAGGCCAGTGATATCATGTTCATCGGTCACGTGGCCTATTGTATATGCACCTCAGTCAGGAATGGGCCTTGGCTGCAGTACCAAGAACAGCCACTATACAATGTTTGGCGCTGTGCTTGGGATGTTATTATAAGGAGACTGCAGCACTCACCAGAGAACCGCAGCCTTTTAGAAAAAGCTGATGGGGATGCATATTGGGCATTGGTAGGGGGAGGGGGTACCCTGAGGATAGGTCATGAATATTGTACTTTTGGAAAAACCTTTTAATATATCATGTTAAAAGAAAATATAAAGGTATGATGGTAGTAGGGGTGCTAGAAAGCAACACAGTATCCAGAGTTGGACAAATTTGTATTACCATGTTTGATATCTACTAATAGTCACATACACTATATTACAGATGACTTCTGTAACTGAAACATACTGTAACAGCGGCTGCTGTGCGCCGCTGTTCCCCTGCCTTCCACCGCAGTCCCAGGCACCGTGGTCAGCAGTGATCTGTGGCCAGAGCTTCCCATTCATCGCTGCAGCTCTGGGCTCTTTTTGCGTAGGTGCTGTGGTTCTGAGGATCCGCTCCACAGTTTCATCTCAGCCCTGGCCACAGCATGTTTGCTGCTGTTTTTTTGAAGCACTTCCTTAAGGGCCGGCGGTCGTCACTTTCTGGGTTTTATGGGTTAGGTCATGTGACCTCACTGACCAATCCTAGCCCTCCTGCGCGTATATAAGTGCCTCAGCCCCCTTCCCAGATGCCTCAGTGTCAAGGTCCTTGTGCTCTGCTTAGGTTCCTGATAACCACTTGTGTTTCTGACTCGTACCTGTGTTCCTGGATTCTGTTACTCGTCTGATCCCTGCCAGCTTGCCGACCCGGATTGCCTGACCTGTTCCTGTGCCGCCTGCCATGACCTTTTGCCTGTCTGACTATGCCTCTGCCTCATCCTTCAGTCCTGCACCTCTGGTACCTTTCTCTGGTACATTCTGGTCCGCCTGGACCAGCTGTCTCGTGTGCCTATTCTCCTCAAGAGGTAGCGACCTGTTGTTCCCCTCGGGAAAGTCTATCCCCACCATCAGGGGTACTGTGAAGAATCGAGGGGATCCACTTAGACAACACCCTTAGAGAAGGTAAGACACGTGGCACAGTGGGTTCACACGCGCTGGTTCGTGACACATACCAGTCGATGTTTAGCATTGACAGCCACGTGCTGCACATAACACGTGCGGCATTTCACAGATGGTGACTATATAATTGGCGGAGGTCTGTCATTATTTATTGCCACAGAAATGGAGCTGAGGTGAGAAAACAAACTATATCATCAGCCGGGTTCTGGTAAGAGACCTCTACGAGCAGATATTATTCCGCTTTTATTATAATGTGTTTCATTGCTAAGTAGCAGAAATAACTCGACCAACTGCTAGTGTCAGGTGCCAACTCATCTGGAAAACTGCAGCATGAGCCAAACCATCTACATGTACAAGCTGGGAATGAAATAACACCCATGGAACCAGCAATAATATCTCAGCAGTTATATATATACTTTGCCGATATAATTTTGATTCAACCATCGTGGTACATTAAGGAAGGGTCAAGACAAGGGTTTGGCTCAAGATAAGGGCAAACATACCATAAGAAATGTCCACGTGGCTGCAATGGAGCTCTTGGAGAGATCTAGTTGGTCCCATCCCCATTGGTATTAGATGGCAATAAAAAATGTAGGACTCCCCTCACTAGAAAAACAGCATTTTTAGCAGTGGAACTGGTCCAAGGGTCATGGAACGCTGGTGGGACAAAAATCAGGCCCTGCAGTTGTGGGGAGCAAATCCGGCACCATAATGGCAATCAGTTTGATTAGAGATGAGTGAACCACTTGAGACTTTGTTCAGGTTGGCCGAATTTTTGAAAAAGTTCAGTTCGGACTTAACTTTAGTCCGGACCCGAATCGATTCGGACCGAACCAAAGTTGCTCCAATTGCCCTAGAAATTGGTATATAACACCCTCTAGTCTGCTAGAATTTTTAGGAAAACTTATCTATTTTTGTTTATTTTTATGATTTTTTAAATGTTTCCCTCCCCAAGTACTCGAACGCAATGACAGCAATAGTAGGTCATGTCTGAGTGACACTGACATACATAGCTATGGGTAAAAGCACGTTTGACGGCGTTAACATACAGCTTGTTTAAACACACCGTGCCGACACATGTGTTATGCTTTTTCAAATTCTTAAGATTCCAAAAATCGTACCTTATTGGGGGCACATGATGTTAAAACACACACGGTGTTATTGGATAAAAAAATGTTGTGCGGCCAATTTTGTGCACCACCCTGTGTATTGGTGTAGTAATCACCCATATGCTGGTTTGAATAAATTCAATAAACCCCCCAAAAAATTTGATTGAAAACGTGTGGAGAAAAAAATGGAAACGGATTTAGGCCTACATTTGTTATCACACACAGATAATTTTTTGCGCTACCCTGTGTATTGGTGTAGTAGTCATGTACTGTATATGATGGTTTGAATAAATTCAATAACCCCTCCAAAAAATGTTGAACTGTGTGGAGATAAATGTAAATAAGCTGATTTAGCCCTAATGTTATGTTCTCAATCACTGATGTTTTATTCGCTACCCTGTGTATTTAATAAGTTTTTAAACTTAAAAAAAAAAAAAATCCATTAACCATGTGAGATGATGCCCTGACACGGAGTTCAGACTAATTTTTCACATGTTTTCATTTACATAGTTATGTAGTTGTTAAGGTTGGAAAAAGACAAAAAGTTTATCAAGTCCAACCTGTAATCCTGCTTATACTGATCCACAGAACAAATCCCTGGATCAATGTTCATCTTCATTTTAAAAAGGGGTTGGGCCAAAGGGAAAGAGTGTGTAGAACAAGATTTCTATACATTGTCATAAGCATCAATGTTATTTTGAATTAAAAAGTTATCTAAACCTTTTTTGAAGCCATCTCCTGTATTTGCTGTAATCAGCTCCTGCGGCTATTCCAGAGATTCACAGCCCTTACAGTAAAGAATGCTTGTCGTCTCTTATGACTGAATCTTTTCTTTCTCCAGGGTAGGGAGTCGCCCCTTGTTTTTTGAGGGGGTTGAACACAGAAAAATGTCCCTTGATATTTTTAGTATGGTCAGTTTATATATTTGCACATAGTGAACAGGTTAATCAATAAGTTAATACTGAGATTTTAAATGCTACATTAATGGTAGAACACATGTTGTACAGTTTTGAATTTATTCCAACCCCCTCCCCCAGAAAAAGGATTGCTGTTAAAATGGGAAAGTAATGTCCTTGCAGGTAGCTGCGCACCTTTAAGGTTTGCAGCAGCTGCAGTTGTGCCAGGAGGCACAGCCAGCCTCAGCTCCTCACCTCTCACTCCGTGGCTAACAGGTTTCCCTGCCTGTCCCTATTCTACATGACAGCTTTCCCTGCCTGTCTCTATTCTACACACACACAATTTTTCTTCTTTGTAATGCTAGCCTTTCCCTTCACTGTCCCTGGCAGTAGAATAGAAGCTTGATTGTGATTTCTGACTGTCCCTAACACCCCTAATATCTTTTTTCTGGCAGACACTGTAAGACCTATCCACCCTCATTTACAGCCCAGCAGAGAATGATGTTCTACTAGGGCATCTCCCTGCCTGCCGCAGCACTAATTGGCTCATCTAGCCTGTCTATCGGCCTGTGAGCCAATTAGGGCAAGCCCTCCCCACACTCCCTCTCCCACTGACATGTGCAGTAAAATGGTTCTAAGTCCCGCTTTACTGGATTCATCTGAAACAAACCTGAAAAGGTTCGGGTTCGCCTGTCATCTGAAAAAAAATGCTAATTTTGTAGCAATTAAGAACTGGTTCACTCATCTTTAAGCTTGATCTTTGCTGTGGTGCCCCATCTGTACTGTGTAGGACCTTATTTGGAGAGTTCTTTAAGACAAACTTGTTCCATCAATCTTTAGAGAATCATACCCAAGTTGAAGAGGAATAAGTTGATATGGCAAGAAATTCCTAAACACAGTATCAGTCACAATGTCCCTCATACCAGCCAAGGAGCCACCACTGCGAACCAATACCAGCCTCAGTGACCAAGTACATTCCACAGAACCTTAGTGCCAATCACAATGATTAACTTCCACTTTTCGACATTACACTGTGCCACCTGTTGTTGACCTGCCCAGAAAGTGCAGCAATGCATTGCTTCTTTAGGCACGAAAATATAATGACCTAGGGCTACTTGAAAGATCTTGTCTAATTGCAATGCTCCCCTTCCTCATTGTAACCACTCCATTCTCTGGTAACTTCACTGATCACAGAGATCAGAACAGGAAGATGAAGTTATATGTCCAAACTTCCTGTTATCACCAGTGGTAATAGTACAGATGAGCTGAGCAAGTAGGTACATACTGGAAAGGCACCATTCATGGAATTTTTATGGAGGTGCTGAGTAGGGCGCTCTTAGGTAGGTACACTTTTATGTTGTCAACTTAATTTTTTATTTACACAAATGAAATATTCATTATGGGTTTAAAGTAGTTGGTTAAACTGAAATCATAGGCAGTCTACACGACAGTGAGCGCAGATACCGTACCACTAGGCACATCCATTGTGCAAAGAGATCCATTAATAATAGATATTGGAATTCCTGCAGAAGTAACCTGATCCTGACCTTCCTTTGTGTAGCCCAATGCAGTGACTGATTGCTCTCTCGTGAAGTCTCTATCACAATAAAAGTGAATTAGAGGGCACTAGGAGAGGAATTCTTCTCGGTTATCAGGCTTTTAGCACACAGTTTAGCCCCGTGGTCACAACTATCACAGGTAAGAATAATATATGAAAGCATTTGCTTCTCTGCGTCTAGCTATAGGACCATGAAGAAATTTCGAGGACTCAAAAATACCAACTGCATGCAGATACATGGTTGCATCATCATTTTAAAGGAAACCTCTAATTTGGAGCTACAGAAAAGATTACAATAGGGAATTGCATAAATATTAACCCCTTTATATAAGCCAGAGTGGTGATTTTATAATGGTAGGGAATTTCTCATTTTTTTACTTGCTTAGAATGGGAACCAATGTTTTTTATGAGATATTGATTGCTCTCATAGGGTAGTCATGGGAAATGGTTGATTTGATATTGGCCAGGAGGTTATAGTCACATGATCCCTACTTGTAGCGGGAGCATTTACAATAATGTCATTATATCAGGGGATTGTTTGTTACACAATTTCCTTCTTTTAATGGGAAGATGTTTTTGATTCGTACTCAATAAATTTATTTTTCTCAACTATTATCCCATATGTGGATTCCATTATTTTGTGATCTTAGCTTTTTGTGCTTTTTCATCCATCTGTATTCTTGTAAAATTCTTTTTATTGGATTTTTACAATTTAAATATATCACAGTTCCAACGTTGAAAGGAAAAGTATGTAAGAGATAACATATCTCCAAGTAATGAATCCATCTGTATTCTATCTTCTGTGTTCAGCACTTCAGTCTCCTTCATTTATCCTCTGTCTACACAGTCTTCTCTATTCCATGTACAGTGGGATGCGAAAGTTTGGGCAACCTTGTTAATGGTCATGATTTTCCTGTATAAATCGTTGGTTGTTACGATAAAAAATGTCAGTTAAATATATCATATAATTATTGGAACTCAAATTGTCTTGGTAAGCTCAGTGACCCCTGACCTTCATACACAGGTGAATCCAATTATGAGAAAGAGTATTTAAGGGGGTCAATTGTAAGTTTCCCTCCTCTTTTAATTTTCTCTGAAGAGTAGCAACATGGGGGTCTCAAAACAACTCTCAAATAACCTGAAAACAAAGATTGTCCACCATCATGGTTTAGGGGAAGGATACAGAAAGCGGTCTCAGAGATTTCAGCTGTCTGTTTCCACAGTTAGGAACATACTGAGGAAATGGAAGACCACAGGCTCAGTTCAAGTTAAGGCTCGAAGTGGCAGACCAAGAAAAATCTCGGATAGACAGAAGCGACGAATGGTGAGAACAGTCATAGTCAACCCACAGACCAGCACCAAAGACCTACAACATCATCTTGCTGCAGATGGAGTCACTGTGCATCGTTCAACCATTCGGCGCACTTTACACAAGGAGATGCTGTATGCGAGAGTGATGCAGAGGAAGCCTTTTCTCCGCCCACAGCACAAAAAGTGCCCCTTGAGGTGGGCTAAAGCACATTTGGACAAGCCAGCTTCATTTTGGAATAAGGTGCTGTGGGCTGATAAAACTAAAATTGAGTTATTTGGGCATAACAAGGGGCGTTATGCATGGAGGAAAAAGAGCACAGCATTCCAAGAAAAACACCTGCTACCTACAGAAAAATATGGTGGTGGTTTCATCATGCTGGGGGGCTGCTTGGCCAGTGCAGGGACTGGGAATCTTGTCAAAGTTGAGGGACGCATGGATTCCACTCAGTATCAGCAGATTCTGGAGACCAATGTCCAGGAATCAGTGACAAAGCTGAAGCTGCGCCGGGGCTGGATCTTTCAACAAGACAACGACCCTAAACACTGCTCAAAATCCACTAAGGCATATATGCAGAGGAACAAGTACAACGTTCTGGAATGGCCATCTCAGTCCCCAGACCTATAATATAATTGAAAATCTGTGGTGTGACTTAAAGAGAGCTGTCCATGCTCGGAAGCCATCAAACATGAATCAGCTAAAGATGTTTTGTAAAGAGGAATGGTCCAAAATACCTTCAACCAGAATCCAGACCCTCATTGGAACCTACAGGAAGCGTTTAGAGGCTGTAATTTCTGCAAAAGGAGGATCTACTAAATATCGATTTCATTTCTTTTTTGTGGTGCCCAAATTTATGCACCTGCCTAATTTTGTTTAAACAATTATAGCGCACTTTCTGTAAATCCAATAAACTTCATTTCACTTCTCAAATATCACTGTGTGCGTCTCCTATAGGATATATTTAACTGACATTTTTTATCGTAACAACCAATGATTTATACAGGAAAATCATAACGCTTAACAAGGTTGCCCAAACTTTCGCATCCCACTGTATTATAGTGACATCTGCTCAAGTGTCCCCTGTCCCTGAGTGTACCGACCAACTTCCCTGATGTCCATACAGTACCTGCGACTATTGACTTATCGTTATGAATGTACAGCTAGATTCCTTTAACAGGTAGTAAGGCTGGGAAAATAAGTTCTCTCTAAAAAAAAAAAAGGTTGGAAGTATCTTCTAAGACCAGTTTGGAACACCTTCTAAGACCAGTTTGGAAAACCTTCTAAGACCAGTTCGGAACACCTTCTAAGACCAGTTCGAAATACCCTCTTCGACCCGTTTGGAATACCCTCTAAAACCAGTTTGGCATACTGTCTAAGACCAGCTTGGAATACCCTCTAAGACCAGTTCGGAATACCTTCTAAGACCAGTTTGAAATATCCTCTAAGACCAGTGTGGAGCTTTTGTTGAGCAAACAAATCAACCAATTAATTCTTATGAAAATAATCCAAGAAAACCTCCACATTATGAGGGACTGAAAGCTTTCCTAAATGTGATGAAGCGAAGTGAAACTTTAATTCTGAACTTTTAAAACCTTTGCAAATTAGAATAAATATTATAGAACATTGTTCCAAGGCAAAAGAAATGGACATGACACCGTGATTGAGTGAAGTGGGTTCAGATCAGATCTTTCAGGGGAACTTGTCTAAAATCTCATTTTGAAGGTTTATAAATGTGAAGTTTCTAGTGATACGACTGTAGCGTTCCAAGAAATATATTTGTGCAATTTCCTTTTTAAATTGCTTTCTAGCTATGTTCCTTGCCAAAGTTCATGGTGTATTTTTCTTTTACTCTTGCTTGTTGGTTAGCGAATTGCTGAAAGTTTTGAGTCCAAATGGCTTTCAGCAGAAAAGGGTGAATGAGGTTTGTGAATAGTTCTGCTGAAACAGAATTAATCTTATCATATCTATAGTGGAAAAATTAAATTTTTTGATTATTTTAAGATATCAGTTCCTCTTCTAATGTCCATTTGGCTCATAGCAAAGGTCACAAAACATGGAAATGGAGATAGAAAAATGTCCACTAGACACCAGGGACTGGATGCTATGCCACTAGGTCACCAGGGAATGTACAGCAATCCACTGGGTTACCCGTTCCATGAGTTTATTGCAAATTTTCATTACCCAAGTACAGACAACCGAAAAAGGCACATAGGGGGTTGGTCATTTATTAAAACCGGTGTCTAAAATAGGGCCCTGCACTGGCGGTGGATCTGCCGAAATTGATCTACAGAAAACAGAAGATGTCAATATATGCTCCAGTGGCGGGTGTGATTACTGGAATATTTCAGGATTTTATACTATATGGAAAGTCACAAAAAATACTGATTTTATTCATTTCAACTTTCCTCGATGCTTCATTGGATGGCAGGTTTTCTTTAAGAAGATATAGAAATAGAAAGCTTCTAGCTCATCACCAGCAGCTTGTAAATCCTGTGCTCGTTAACAGCCCCCTGGCTCTGGGCAATGCACCCTGGGGAGAGGAACTTGTCCAGCACGTAGGATAAAAGTAGATCCAATCTTTATTTCACATCAAAGAGCTTAAAAGTTACAGATCAGAAATAAGTCGCAAGAAAAGCTTATGCATTTCCAGCATGGCACCCCATGTCTTTAAGAAGAATCTGACTCAATAGGGTTTAAGGTTTACATACATGTCACATATATTTGCATTGTGTTTATACCATAAATGACTTGACTGTAAGCTGTTTTTAAACTCTCCTTTAAGGGACTCAGTCCAAGGTTTACATCTTGTAAATTCTCTCTTCTTAGGATTAAGAAATAAATCAACTTGCACTACGTTAGGTTTTCCAGCCGCATGGTTTATCTGGAAATCAAATTCTACTAATCTTATATTCCATCTGGCTTAATATCCGCTAGATCAATTTTTAGCTTTACTGAAGTTTACACATTAGAACAAACTTCACTGAAGCAAAAAATGACTGTGTATCGCTGAAACAATATAATAATAAAACACATCATAGCTATGTAAATAATTATTCTTAAAGTGACACATTAGAATATGGCCTTGCCCTGGAGACTATCTACTCACACTGATTCCGAGTCACAAAAACTGACAATCTATTTTCCACTACAGAGGTTCATGGGTAAACAGTGGTGTAATTACCACCTTAGCATCCATGAGGCCCATAGACTGAACCGAGGTGTAAATACATTTTTCATTCTGGTCTGGGGTCTGAATTAATTTTTGAGGCCTGGTCTTGGGGCATAATAAATTAAGGCATCTGGTCTAGATTCATTATTGAGTCTGGTCTGTGGTCGGAATTAATTTTGGGGCCAGGTCTCGAGTCAGAATTCATTCAGACATCTGGTCTAGAGTCATTCTGGACTCTGGACTGAGGTCTCATTTTATATCTGGGTATGATCTGTGGTCTGAATTCATTTTAGAGTCTGGTCTAGGGTCAACGCTGGTCTGGGATCTGAATTTATATCTGGGTATGCTCTGTGGTCTGAATTCATTTTAGAGTCTGGTCTAGGGTCAATGCTGGTCTGGGGTCTGAATTGATATCTGGGTATGATCTGTGGTCTGAATTCATTTTAGAGTCTGGTCTAGAGTCAACGCTGGTCTGGGGTCTGAATGAGTCTCTGTCTGCCTGGTGATTGCAATATTTGAGACAGCAAGCAAGAAACAGAATTTTGAATGCAGCTCTGGATGTGGATAGGCTACATAAAATTGTGCAATTTAAAGTGAAAATGATCTTTCAGTTTAAAGAGTTATCTTAGCAAAGCTCTGATTGAGCGTTGCTAAGAAGAGTCTGTCTACAGCATTTTACTGAGCGCTGAAGATGACTGTGTGTAACAAGTCATATAGGCAGGCTGATGGGCAGGGGTAGTTAGGGCACGTACAGTGAGGCAGGGGCTGGGGTAATGACAGTAGGCAGCCTGGAAGCCTCTTTATTTCACACACAGGTGTCTTCACACTAAAACACTGAAGAGTAAAGACAGACTCTCCCTAGCAACACTGTTAGAGTTGGCTAAGACGACTCGTTACGTCCTGTTTTCTAGTAGAAACATCTTTCCCTAATGAAGTATATTACAAAATTGATTAACATCCCCGTCACTACACTATATTAAAAATAAACCAAAACAACACTTACACTTTAAGTCTAGAGGAGAATAAAATGGCATTCGGATTTTATCTGTCGGAATGAATAAAAAACGAGAAGTACCATGCACTTGTATGGGTGCCGTATTACGATTGTTAAAAATCACATTGTGTTGTATTGTAGTATTATAAAATCTCCATCATTTATCATCTGCTGCTGCCAGGACTGAACAGCTTATGTATTAGATGAAAGGATGGTTGCCAGAAAATGCAGCTCCACTGAGGAAAAAGGAGAAATCCAGCAGCGAAACACTTACTTAAAAGAGTGAAATAATGCGTACAGAATGCAGTTGCAGTCCTCGGCTTCATGTAGCACAATCCATTGATTTTAAGCTGTATTCTGTTCTGGACTGCAGCTATAAAGTCAATTAGTTGCATAACAAATAGTCTCTGTGGAGCCAAGGCTTCAGACGACCTCGTACATGGTAATGGTGGGGTTCCCAAAGGGGAGACCATGACCTTTTCATACTTTAACGATGTGCCTACTAGACTGTTTTAACCACTTGTTGTACAGGATTGAAAAATATGGCTGCCTTGAAAAACAGCACCACACCTGTCCATAGGTTGTGCCTGGTATTGCAGCTCAGCTTCAATCACTTCAGTGGAGCTGAGCTGCAATTCCTGGCCACAATCCATGACCAGGAGTGGTGCTGTCTGTGGATTAAAGCAACCAAATTTAATTTTCTAATCCTGTGCCACCCCACTGTGATAAGAATACTGATGTCCTGTTCTCTGGATGGGTCATCACTACCAGATCGATGGGGGTCTGACACCCAGCAACCCCATTGATCAGATGTTTTAGGCTGTTGTGACATTGGAGACTAACAGTAGATAGAGTGGAAATAGAAGGATCTGTACACTGTAGTTTCCGACGCCAGCATACTGAAGCTTAGCTTCTATTCACTTGAGCGGGAGATGAGCTGCAGTACCCCAGTATGGCCACTAAACAATGTACGGAGCTTTCTACTTTCATCTCCATACACTGTACTGCCTCCAGTACTGCAGCTGCCCTAAATAGCTGATTGGTTGGGGTGCTGAGTGTCATCCCCCCAGCAATCTGATATTGATGACCAATCTGGAAGATAGGTCACGAATATTTAATAATCATAGCCAAAGAATCCCTTTAAGACCAGTTTCCCACATTTTAATAATGGCTGCCAGATCTGAAGGAGCCTCCTGTGGTCCTAATGAATGTAACACATCCCCTTGTGTGAAACCAACCTAGTCTAAGTCTGCCACATCGGCTCCAATGTTGAACAACAGTGTTAATTTTGGTACTTGGTCTAGTAACGGTCCTTCACAATAATAATGGAGAAGGATAGGTATGTGGGGGCAGCAATGCAAATTTGGGAAGTATGCACATGCACTGGTTGGGTTTGGGGTGGCACCAATGAGATGCTGGGTTTCCCAGACACTGTTGTGGTGTCACCACGTGTTGCTGCTCTCCATAAGAAGGGATGGTAAGGCGTGGTGCACCCCAATGGGAAATAAGTCCAGACAGTCAGGGTCTGCAGTTGACCAGGGTGATTCTTTACTGGAGTAATTAAGGTGCGAAACAATACAGACGAGGCATAGGTCTGGCTTCTCCAGTCTCCTCTCGCAGAAGAAGGGTTTGATGCTGAGGAAAGGCCTGAGCTAGCTGTCCCTCTCTCCCTCAGAAGGCTGGTACCCTGGCCAAAGGCTGGAGGTCCACAGTCTGTAGGTCAGTAGTCCGGGTGGCCCCTTGGTCACAGGGCTGGTGACCCATGGTCTGTGGCTCAGCGTCCCCATATCAGCGTCTTCTTCACTCATGCAGACTGGCATGAATCTCTCCCTCTAAACACTGCTTCCTAACCGTAGAACACTATGGGCTCTGACTGCTCTCCTTCTATACAGTTTCTAGCTGGACTGGAATCTTCTAGCTGGAGGAGTGGAGTGGAGAAACTCAGCACAAACAATTACAAAGTTGCTACTTCTGTCTGGCGTAGACTTACATTAGAGTTTCAATGATACTCAATGGCAATGACAGAGCAGTTTTTCCAGACAAAAACACGTTTCCAGACATAACAACATAGCTAAAACCAGACATTCAAAGGGTCAGTCTGTCTGATTTTAGGGGTAAAAAAAGGCTGGCCTTTTTCCTCCAAAACATGGCAGCAGTGGAAAATTACCAGCTTCTCATTCAAAGTCCCAAAAGTCTCTCAGTATTCATTAACCCTTTCCACAAAGCCTTGCAAATACAGTGCAATTGAACAAGATATATATCACAATATACATATAAAATTCAGTTAATAACTCCTTCAAGTGAAAAAAGCAAGAAGTTTATAACTTTGTTAAGATAATATATAAAATTGCTGCAATTGCGCTCGATAATTAAGTTTGTAAAGTTTATAACTTTGCATAGGAGAAACAGGCAAATGTCCACACCTCAAAGTACCCCTGCACCAGGGCACTACACACAGTAGTGTCTATAGTGGCATCGTAAACAACAAACTAAGCCCTAAGTTGGGGCCCTCGGGATGAAAACTCACTTATTGTACAAAGGTCATCCAGACCAAAAAAATCCCTTTAGGGGTCCCAACAAAAATGTTTAGTGTATATGAAACTACTTCTTTAATTATACCTTTATAATTTAACCTACAGACGACAGATCATGAGCTAATAAAACTATCAGGCACTGGATATATATTACTTCTGATCTTTGAATTGCTGGGAGGACTGGGCGGGTGCACATCACCTTCAGCCCTCATTAGCTCTTCGGTAGGGATCTCTGATCCCTACAGAAACCACATGATTGAGGTGAGCAGATTCAATACTTCTAAGATAATAATGTAATTATAACTTTATAAGAAAGAGTTAAAAAAAGACTTTCTTAAGATTTCCCAAAACCAACTCTGTTAGTAAATATCACATTTTAATTCACTTTAATCTAGCAATGACCTTTCCCCTATCTTACCTATAACTAAAGCTACCATTATGATGATAAAGGTAAATGATATGCAAATCAGGATGCAAAATTAATTATGTCCCAATTACTAGCCATGCTGCACCCTGTCCCGTACTCAGGTCCATTCTCTGTGCTGTCCTGTAGTCAGGATTTGTAGAGGATCGCAAGCACTTTGATTGCTATTCCTCTGATCAATGCAGTAGAAGATTTACTTTTATCTTCTCTCAAAGAAAAGGTTTTTTGTTCTCTTTTTCTGGTGAAAACACAATCTGCCATTCTTATATGCAACATTAATTAGTTGAGATTTAATTGCATGGAAATAGTCACTCTTTTCTAACTAAATACAAATACAAGGGATATTGAATTTGTAAAACCTTAAAGTGAATCTCCAGTTTTGATACCAATACTAATTAATTTCTTAATAAATCTTTAGAGAAGTTGGAGATCAGTTTTCCTGATGCATTGCTCCAAATCCCCTGCACATAAAGTTAAAAATAAAAAAAAGTTCTGGCTGCCTACAGTCACCACTAGAGGGGGCTTACCGCCTACTGTGTTATTCTTGAGGTTAATTTTGAGGCTAGAATTTTATAATTCATAACGGTATTTTTCAGGTTAGGCCATCAATATTAGATAGGCGGGGATCGAACATGCTGTTCCCTCTTTAGAGTAGTTCCAATGCCAATAATCAATGCAGGAACTACATAGCTCTATCCACTGGGTAGTGGACCGAGAAGGTTACTTCATTGTTTCAATTTGCAGCTGTGTCCACAACAAAGTGGACAGAGCATTGTAGTTATGGTGCTGACTTCCAGTTTGGTCATGTCATCTTCTAAAGGTCTTTAGCATACATAATGGTATGAGCGTCAGACCTCCCAGTGCAATGGAATAGTGCTTGGAATCTGGGATTGTCCTATTGGATCAGGTACTGCTGGAAGGTATGTACACACTGTCAGGGGTGGACTGGGAACTTAAAGTGGCCCTGGAAAAAAATCTAAAAGTGGCCGCATGTTGTAGGGGTGTCCAAACTGACAGAAGGCTGGGCAATGCAAGTAGGCAGGGCCTAGATATGTAGGCAGGACAAACAGAAATAGGCAGGGCCAGCAATAACATAGTGCAGAACAAAATACTGCCTAAGCAGAACCAAATACCACGATGCAGGACGTTCAGGAGCAGTGTCGGACTGGGGTACATAGGGCCCACCAGTAAAATTTATTTGGGGGCCCACCGTACAGATATATTGAAATATAATAAATAATCTAACAAGTTTTTTATGTGAACATCAGCTGGTGGAGGTGCTGTACATTGAATATATGCATGTAGTGCATGTAGTGGGAGACTAGGGGCCCACTTTGCCCAAGGGCCCACCGGGGGATTCCCCTGTACCCCTGTGGGCCAGTCCGAGCCTGTTCAGGAGCACACCTGTGACCACTGGCCACGTGCTTTGGAGAGATCAGATCATTATTTACCTGGCTGGATGGTTTTGGCAGCCCCTCTAGTCATTGGCCCACCGTGAAATTTTCCTGTAGGGTATATGGCCCCTGCACACTGTTTTTCAAAGATTTTGGTTCTAGCATCTAGCAAAAACTTACACCGTTTGTACAACACTAAGGTCAGACTGACCAATATCTAGCAGAAGTCACTGCCTATCTCTCTGCTCAGATATTTCCCATATGAGACTTTTGTTTAGTCGGAGAACTTCTGCTGCAGCTCAGACCATTTATGTATCTTTATTACTGTCTGTATTATATTCCCTGCATATTCCTAATTGCAGAAGCCAAGGTTGCGAAGGTTCTTCAATATATCCCTCATGATACAACCATATGAGATTTCTAGTCTGTCATCTGCCTGTTCAATACATCTTACTGACAGGCTCCAGTATCTATGATACCGATAAAGAGATGTAATTCGGTTCCAGAGGAGAAGACAAATGTGTCCAATAGCTCAGGGGTTTGCAGGCTGTAATCATCCTCAGATCAACCGAAGATGAGATTATCCATGATCTGATCACACAGCTGTCGGATATCTACATATGTACATGCATGGGGGGATGTGCACGCGGCTAACAAAGTCTTGTGCAAAAGTCAGCACAAAATGCTGGTGTACATGTATGGCAGCCATGAGGGAGCAAGATTTATAGATGTTTGTCTAACCTGCGAGTAGGAAAAGTAGAGCATTACATAAAGCTCAGTGAAATCAGTCAGTATAATGCATGAGCACACGCTCCGTACAGAAGACTGTGATGTTCACAATGATAACAGCTGATTGCAGTAGACCCTCCAAATCACTTGTCTCTGGGGGATGCAAGATAACAAAAGCGATTGTCTGAACCAGACAACCTCTTTATAAATGTCTGGAGAAACATTTAATAAAAAATCTGATTAATAATGCAGGCTGAGACTGGGAATCTCTAAACTGGCTAGCAAGCACAGCCATTGGGTTGTCGGGTAGGACTGATTTAAAAACCAGTCTGTCTCACGTCTTTAGTTTAAAGAGGACCTTTCATGGGTCCGAACATTGTAAGATAACTATCTGGACATGTAGAGCGGCGCCCAGGGATCTCACTGCATTTACTATTATCTCTCGGCACTGCTCTGTTCGCCCGCTGTGGCCCCTTTACCTTCTCCCGCACTGTTTGCTAATTGCTACTAACCGCACCAGGGAGGAGACACCAGCTTCTCTCCCTGGGCGTTGCTTCTCCCTGGCTGTAGCGCTGTCCAATCACAGTGCAGAGCGTCACAGCCAGGGAGAAGAACGCCCAGGGAGAGAACGCCCTGGTGCGAAGGTAGAAGCAATTAGCATACAGCGCGGGAGAAGGTAACGGGGCCACAGCAGGCGAACAGAGCGACGCCCAGAGATAATAGTAAGTGCAGGGATCCGCCGCTCTACATGTCCAGATAGTTCTTACAAATGTTCGGACCCATGAAAGGTCCTCTTTAAGGCCAAACTTGCAGAGGGCAGACAAGGTCAACAAGATTTGACAGTACTCAAACAACCTTACTGCTGTATTAATCAGATTTTTAATACATTTACATGGAGAACCTTTATAACTGTATTCTCTGAAAGGTTTTATTCACAGTTTTTTCCCGCTTTGCTCAAAGTAGTAACTAATTCCAGCCAAGAATAAGTATATATACTCAGAATATAAAGTGACTTTACCGAAACATACATTAAAGGGACCTTGTCCCTGCTATGAAGTACCATATAGAAAAGGAGGCCGAGACCAGGTAAGAAGATACTGTGTATGGATCCCCTTTCCACAGAGGGCCCTATTTTAGTCTTTGCTATGGGCAGGGGCGTTGCTAAAGGCTCATGGGCCATGGTGCAAGAGTTCAGGTTGGGCCCTCCTTCTCTCAGTGGTTTGTAGCCAGGGGCAAGGGAGCACATAGCCTTCGTGCTGCCTGAGGCAAAAATTAAAACGGCATCCCCACCATGCCAAAATTCTTGACCCAACCCCTTCCCTCCAGCCAGAAGTCTAACTTGACCAAGTGCATTCACTTTCTATAATACAGGTGTTTTCTTAGGTGGCACCAGGGTCTTTGGGCCCCCTCGGGCTCCTGGGCCCAGTAGCGACTGCTAACTCTGTACCCCCTATAGCTACACCCTTGGCTATGGGCCCTCTTGCCTGTATACTGCTATATGGTGGATTTTAGCAGCAGGGTCCTTATCTATGGTATAGTTCCTTTGCCTTTGTTTCACACATCTCCCCCTCCCCCATCCAGCATAGTATCTCTGCCATAATTGTCATTTGCAACCCTTGTCTCACTCCGCAAGGTTTAATTTATCAGACACCAAAAAAGCCTCAACATTTGCTCTTCCACAGGGCCGGGTTGTATTTTATTCCCCCAGAGACTGTTATCACAAGAAAAGTAATAAGACTTATTATTAAACTAGGCAGTGTTTAATAAAGGGCCCCGCTTCCACAAGGTCTGACAGGCAATTTCATATGTTTCTTTATGTTCGCTTGGATTTGCTCAGAGGGTTGAAGTGATTTAGTCCACGAGGTAATTCTTCTCTATGATGTAACTACTGTAACAAGATGTTCCCTCGATATTGAGGCAAAAGTACCAGCGCAAATCAATGCGAACTAGAAGAGGGGAAAAAAACTATAAAGAGTATGTGTTTCTATCGTAAAGATCCAAAATACATGAGGCTTAATCTCAATAGAGGCTGAAGTTAACCTCAAGCTGCCCATTAAAGGGGTATTCTTATCTCAGG
This sequence comes from Bufotes viridis, assembly GCA_033119425.1. NCBI lineage: Eukaryota > Metazoa > Chordata > Amphibia > Anura > Bufonidae > Bufotes > Bufotes viridis. The sequence goes on from CM065591.1 coordinate 33,402,647, forward strand.
GCAGGCCAGCCCCCCAACCACCCCCTACGGAGGACATCGGTGGTTGGGACTACAGAAATAGTAGTAACTCCTATACACGAATAGGAGTTATGGAAACCGTGTAGTACAGCCCGCTCGACTGTTCTGACCACCTCTGGTCACCACATCAAGGCAGAAGTTGGTTGCAAGCCCTATTCTAGAGATAGGCACAGGTTCAAGAGGTGGGACCCGCATCTGAGTAAGGTGGCCACTGGCTTCACCAAAGAAAGCTGGACCTCACAGACCAAGTCCCCAAACGATAAACCACGCCCCCGCCTCAGTAAAGCCACACCCCCACCATCGCAAAGTCACAACCCCCATCGTCGGCCAGGGAGGAGAAGGAAGGACTTTCCGCATGGAAGGTGAGCTGGGGGCCGCCGGGGTGCTTCTCTCCCCCTCAGTCAGCTACGTCTGCGGCTCTAGTGACTGACTGGGGGTGAGAGAAGCCTCAGTCATTTGCTGCAGCTCACATTGAGACAGCGCAATACTGCTGTCTGAGCGTGAGCTACTGAAAGGGAGGACATCCCTGTGTCCGTCCAGGTACTGCGCCGGAAGGAGGACAGGGAGCCCTAAAACCGGACTGTACGACCTAAAGCCCGACGTCTAGCCACCCTACATCTAAGAGACCTCTGGATAGGCCATCAGTATCTGACTAGTAGGGGTCTGACACCAGGGACCCCTGCAGATCAGCTGTGCAAGAAGGCAGAAGTGTTCCTGTAAGCGCCATGGCCTTCTCTCTGCTTTTCCTAGGCAGTGGCGTCACGTTCATCGTGGTCTAGGAGCAGCTCAGCCACATTCAATTGAATGGGGCTGAGCCCGGTACCAAGCACAGCCACTATCCAATGTACGGCGCTGTGCGTGGTAAGCAGGGAGAAGGCAGTGGCGCTCACAGCTGATCAGCGGGGGTCCCGGATTTTGGACCAGAGGATAGGTCATCAGTTAAAAAAAAAAAAAAAAAGCTTTTAATTCATAGTGGAGGCTACACTGATGCTTGTGCCCCCCTTCCAAAGCCCACAACATTGTGCCCAGACACGGAGTGAACTACAACCACTGAAATGTTAATGGACTGATATAACTACCCGCAATGTCATCACAGCACTGTAGTCCATGCCTTATGGTGTGCGCTGAACCTCGGTGTAAACCCTTTTACACAACAGACTATATGTAAAGTATAGACCATTTAATACTTAAAATATGTGCTTATGTTATGAAATAATGAATCTATGCACAAAGTTTTTTGAATAAAGCATTTAATAAAAGATATATTCAGTTTCTGTACACTTTTTGAAGTGAATCTGAACTGTGGTCAATTACCCTAAGTTCACACCTGAGCGTTTTACAGCGCTGTAAAACGCTCAACACATGAAAACCAATGCTTTCCTATGGCCTGGTTCTCACTTGAGCGTTTTACAGCGCCTTTGAACGCGCTGTAAAACGCCCGACGCATAAACAAGTACTTGAGCATTTTTTGGGGCGTTTGTCGCGCGTTTTGTGATTGACACCACAGTAGTCAATCACAAGAACGCGCGTACGAACGCGTGTTTCCTATTTGCAAAAAAACGCGCTGAAATACGCGCGACAAAAACGCGTGTAAAACGCGCGTTTTTAAGAACGCTCAGGTCTGAACCCAGGGTTAGGGATATCGACGTATGCGCACTACTCTGTCCGTTGTGTATGGATTAAAAGGTGCCACAGACGGAAGGAGTTGATATGAATATCTACACACACACATATATATATATATATTCACTAGCTGAAAGACCCGGCTTTGGCCGGGTATATTTTATCAATTTCATTTAATGTTTGTGTGTGTCGTTTAAAGATATCAACAGCATCCACTATAACAGTGACATCTACAGCACCCCACCCGTTAACAGTGACCTCCACACAAGCCCATCCCCTTAACTTTGACCTTTACAGCAGCCTGCCCCTTTAATATTGACCATAGGTTAGAGTCCCCTTAATGGACCTTAACCATTCCCGGCCCCCTTAACAGAGACCTCCACAGCGACTGCCCCTTTAACAGTGACTGCCACAGTACCCCGTTCCCTTAACAGTGACCTCCACTGTACCCCGCTCCCTTAACAGTGACCTCACAGTACCCTGCTGCCCCTTTAATAGTGGTCTCCACAGTCCCCTCCGCCCTTAACAGTGACCTCCACAGTGCCTGCCCCTTTAACAGTGATCTTCACAGCGGCCTACCCCCTTAACAGTAACATCCACAGTGCCCTACCCTTTAACAGTGACCTCCACAGCGGCCACCCCTTTATTAGTGACCTCCACAGTACCCTGTCTCCTTAACAGTGATTTCCACAACACCCCGCCCTATCAACAGTGGCCTCTACTGCAATCTGCCCCTAACACTGACCTCCATAGTGGACCATCCCCTTAACTGTGACCTCCACAGCAGCCTGCCCTTAGGGTGGCCAGAGGTCTGGTTTTAGGCTGGACAATCCGCCTTTCAGACTCCCTGTCCTCCGTCCGGCTCAGGCCTGGACGGACACATGGATGTCCTTTTGAACAGCTTCCTCTCAGACAGCAGCACTGTGTATACACTCAGCTTTATATATTAGATACATATCATATATGCATCATATATATTTACATCATATATACATATATATATTTAAATAGTCAGGAAATCGCACAGCACTCCGGGGAAAAACAGTGATTTATTCACCCATGTGGTACAGTGAGGCAACGTTTCAGCTCATACAAAGAGCCTTGCCTCACTGTACCGCATGGGTGAATAAATCACTGTTTTTATCTGGAGTGCTGTCCGATTTCCTGACTAAGACATTGGGTAAGCAGCTATACCCTGGGACCTAGCACCCATCCATTATTTTTTCGTTTTTCCAGTGCCGCCGTCGTTTTCCATTGTGTGTGTGTATATATATATATATATATATATATATATATAGTAAGTTTTTTTTGTTTTTTACTTTTTTCCACTTTTTTTAAAAACCTCTAGGGGACTTTGGACTTAAACATACAAGCATCTGATCACTTCTCCTAAAGACTGCAATGAAGTATTATCGGATCCTTTAGATCCTTCTGCCAGATCAACATGGCATAAACTACCGTCTATTCAGATCCCATAGTAAATAGCAGAGGCCCTGAATATTGTGATATCATGATATTTCCATTAATTCAATCTAATCTGTATTTTTTTTATTAAACTTGGCACAGTACAAGGGACACCTTGCTACTTCCATTACTAGACCTCTGTTTTCATTTTCTATTGTAACTGATACCTACATGATGTTTTAAAGGGGTTGTCTGGTTTAGAAAACCTATTTTTCTTTTAGGACAAGGAATCCCTTATTTGGGAACTCCCTCCATTATATGCAGTTTAACTCTCTGAAGGACCCAGAATGACCATCTATTACGTGAACAGGCCATTGAATTCAGGGGAACTATAACAGTTTCCCCATGGATTACAGTAGATTGCTGGCGATCTATGGAGTGAAACTCATTATCAGTTTACGATGGGGGTGGCCTTATAACAAAACAAAAAATTGATTGTCCAAAGTAGAAGCCCATTTGGACCAGAGTATTTAAAAAAAAACATATTTTGTATTTTGTGCACATTACGCGTTTCAAGAGCACTCTTCATCAGAAGCTCTTGAAATGTATAATCGGTACAATAAAGAAAACCCTATGGAAGAGATTTAGTAAGACTGGTGTTCTGTATGTGGGTCTAAGTTTGTCCTGTGCTGACTTGAGATGTGCCACAATTATGAAGAAGCGCACCCCTTTTGATAAATGTGACGCATTTTGAGGCCTTGTGGCAAAAATTACTAGAAGTTGGAGTAGAGTTCAGGTGAATTGTGCACCAGATTAAAGTGTTAAAGTAGCCTAATATGCTTATGCACCAGGCATCACATTCAGCCACGTCTCCTCTTTCCTCTAAATCCTTCTCTAGAATAATCATATACCGTAAAGAAGAAACTAACATGATGGCCTTTATCTTCTCATATAATGCAGGGTACTACAATACTCATCATTCATTAGGTGACTATTTAAGCCGCTTTTTCTACAATATAGTCCGAATACTGATTAAAGGAGCCTTCCCTGCATACAGCGGTTCTGCAACGCAAAAATTAAAATCTCCGAATGCACAACGCTCTCAGAAGAGGAGAACAATGGGCTTTGCTTTTAAGAGAAATGTCTGTACTTGTTGATGGCTGGTAGCTGTCAGACAGCAATCACTCAGTAATAATGGTGCAGCCTCTTCTGTGTATTAAATAGAGAGACACTTTCGCTACATTGTTGCCTTTTCTATTGTCTCTTTGCATTTCATTGCGTCTCTTTTTCTTTATGGAGTTTAGTCTTCAAATTTGCTTTAGAGAACCTTCTGCAAAAAATTCACAAGCTGTTTATTTATACCTCATAGATGCCCGCATTGAGAAGGTGGGTTTGGTTTGGTTAGCCATTTTTTTCAAAAGTCACAATTAAGTTGAAAACTCACGCCAGTAGGGGGGTGGCGCAAAAAGACTGAAGTAACAGTACTAGACAAAAGTGTCAGGTTTAAAGATGCAACAAATACAAAAAACAAAAGGGTGCATAGCATGCCAACACGGAATCAAAAGTCAGCAAAACTGACTTCAAATATTGCCCTTATAAAAATAAATCATGATAAAGAGCCTGATCTACGTGGATAGCGGTACCATCCTGGCTTATCTAGGCCTCCTGCAGTACAGAAGACCCATCAGTAAATCTCCATTTTCCCCAAGGATAATGAGATGACTCTGTTGATTCTTACCCAATCTGTATAGCTAAGCTGACAAATAAGCTCCTGAAAACAGGAAATGTCAGCCTATTGTGTCTGATGGTTTCAATAATATGTTTATTTTCTGATGATTGATTTCCGTTACCCTCTTACTGACATCTGCTGTACATGTCTTTAACCACTTTCAGACCGGGCCATTCACCCCCTTCCTGACCAGGCCTAATTTTGCAAATCTGACATGTGTCACTTTATGTGGTAATAACTTTGGAACGCTTTTACTTATCCAAGCCCTTTAGAGATTGTTTTCTCGTGACAAATCATACTTCATGTTAATGGTAAATTTGAGTCAATATGTTTTACCTTTATTTTTTTTTAAAAATCCAAAAGTTAATGAAAATGTGAAAAAATTCACTGTCTTATAAATTTGAATCTCTCTGCTATTAAGACAGATAGTGATGCCTCATAAAATATTCATTAATTAACATTCCCAATATGTCTACTTTATGTTGGCATCATTTTCGTAATGTAATTTTATTATTTTAGGACGTTAGAAGGTTTAGAATTTTAGAAGCAATTTTTGAAATTTTTAGGAAAATTTCCAAAGTCAACTTTTTTAAGGACCAGTTCAGTTCTGAAGTCCTTTTTTGGGGCTTACATAATAGAACCAACCCATAAATTACCCCATTTTAGAAACGACACCCTTCAAACTATTCAAAACTGGTTTTAGAAATGTTGTTTGTTAACCCTTTAGGTATTCCAAAGGAATTAAAGAAATATAGGTGAAATTTCAAAATTTCACTTTTTTGGCAGATTTTCCACTTTGATAATTTTTTTCTTGGAACACATCAAGGGTTAACAACAGAACAAACCTCAATATTTATTATCCTGATTCTGCAGTTTGCAGAAACACCCCATATGTGGTCCTATACCGTTGTTTGGGCACATCACAGGGCACAGAAGGCAAGGAGCGCCATATGGTTTTTGGAGGGCAGACTTTGCTGGAATGGTCTTTGGGCACCATGTTGCATTTGAAGAGACCCCGAGGTATCCCCAAAGTGAAAACCCCCAAAAAGTGACCACATTTTGTAAACTACACCACCCAAGGAATTATTAAGGGGTGTAGCGAGCACTTCACTCAACAGAATTTTTATACTTTATGCCCAAACTTATTTTTTCACAAAAGATAGCAGGAGAATATCCCCCCACAATTTGCTACCCACTTTCTCCTGAATACTGTGGTTGTAAACTGTTATTTGGGGATACGCCAGGGCTCAAAATGGAGGGAGCGGCATCTGGATTTTCTAACATGGAATTTTCTGTCAGGGTTTTTAAGAGCGATAACGTTTTAATTATTTTTTTAATGAGCTGCATGAGGGCTTAGTTTGTACGGGACAAGCTGTAGATTTTATTGGCACCATTTTGGGGTACATTTGGCTTTCTGGTTTCTTTTTATTTCATTTTTTGAGAGGTGAAGTCACAAAAAAAACTGTTTGGTGTCATTTTTCAAATTTTTTTTATACCGTTTACTTGATGGGGTAGATCGTGTGATATAACAGACGCAACGATGCCAAATATGCCTTTTTTTTATGCTTTACACAATAAAAACATTTTTAGAAAAAAAAATCATGTTTTTGTGTTGGCATTTTCGTAGAGCCATATTTTTTCATTGTTCTGGCTATAGTCTCGTGTGAGGGCTTGTTTTTTGCGGGACAAGGTGACGTTATTATTGCTACCATTTTAGGGTAAATACGACTTTTTGATTGATTGATATTATGTTCTGTGAGGTGAGGTGACAAAAAAAAAAGATTTTTTGGCATAATTTTTTTTTTTTACATCGTTCACTTGATGGGGTAGATCATGTGATATTTTACTAGAGCCAATTGTTACAAACGCGGCGATACCAAATACGGTATGTCTATTTTTTATTTTATTTTTTTTACGTTTTACACAATAGGAGCATTTTTAGAAAAAAAACATGTTTTTGTGTTGCAACTTTCTTAGAGCCATATTTCTTTTGCTACCATTTTGGGCTACATACGACTTTTTGATTGATTAACATTATGTTTTTTGGGAGATGAGCTAACTAAAAAAATCGGTTTTGGCCCAATGTTTATTTATTAATTTTTTTACGGCTTTAACCTGATGGGGTAGATCATATGATATTATTATAGAACTGGTCGTTGCGGATGCGGTCATACCAAATATGTCATATGTCAAATATTTAATTTTTTTATTCTATTTTTAACATTTTCTAAATAGCGCTGTACAGCCTCAGTGCATGGCTGATCAAGGTCTATGGAAGACCCGACAGCTTCTGCACTCCCCTGGCCCCGGCGGTCACATGATCACCGGGCCAGGAAGAGGCAGATCGCTTCCTCGGCTGTATACACAACGCTCGTTGAGCACTGTGTATACAGCGATCTAGAAGGCAGGGACACCGAGGAACGATTTCTGCCTTCTCTCTGGGGTGCCCTGCTGTCACTGACAGCGGTCTCCCCCCTCGGCAGCTGCACAATTAGCGTGCAGCTGCCATCTCTGAAAGGACGTTCAGAGATAAACCCGACCGCCCGGGACGTTTATAGTCAATGGGTGGTCGGGAAGTGGTTAAAGATGGTGGCTGCTTACAAGCTGTGTGGGCGCTATTGCCACTGGATTTCTGATTTTTTACATAGCAGACACTCAGAGGCAAACGGCGATCATGGAATTTTAACCCCTCAAATACTGTGGTCAATTGCGGCCACAGCGTCGGAGAGGTCTTTCCCCAGGAGTGCTGCACTCTTGGGGCCTGAACAGCTCCACCCCGCTGAGAATAAGGGACCCATTAAGTTGCTGTCGCAACCTCTGGCCCTCTGAAGGATCCGAGGCCTGCCACAGCGATATTCTGATGGTGATGTCCAGCGACATGACAATACATTGCAGTCTATGGGAGAAGCGATCAATTGATCGCATGTTATAATAAAAAACATGAAGATCGTAGGCATCAATGCATCTCCAAATGTCCATAATATTAAAATGTCAAAATATTTATCCCATATGGTGAACGCCATAACAGAAGAAAAAATCTAAACAGACAATGTGCCATTAAAATCCATGAAAAACGACATAAATGTGGTATCGCTACATAAATGTGACCCGCAGAATCGGTTTTCCAGAATTAGCGGAACGGCATTTTTTTTCCCAGTGCTACCCCATTTGGAATTTATTTCCAGCCTCTCACTACATGTATGCAATATGAAATGGTGCCATTGGAAAGTACAACATGTCTCTTAAAAAAAACAAGCCCTCAAATAACTAGATGAATGGAAAAATAAAAAAGTTATGGCTCCAGGAAGACAAAATGGAAGGAAAGGGTTAATACTGACATGACCCCCATATACAGAGTAAGAAATTAGATTTCCAATTCAAAAAGGTCATTCATAAGATTGATATGGCCTTTATAATCTCATTATTTCAGCGTATCCTGAATCAATATGAACTCATTTAGTCTTAAATAAATGGTAATGTTTGTGAAAATTGGTGTCGGGGATCCTGCAAGATTTTATACCACCCAAATCGGAGCCATTTACTGAACTGGTATCTGTGGCCTCTTTGGCCACCAGATCTGAACACGACTGCAGCCTCGGAGGTGTCACCTCCCCAAGATTTGTAGGAGGACACCCAATGATCATTGACCCGGAGGTCTGTTACATGCCAGCATCACATGAAGCCTAGCAGCTAGCTGTAGTATAGTGCTCTGTATAACACGCAATGCATGCAGTATACATGTATGTGATTAGGGTGACCACTGTCATAACCCCCAAAATGAGGACAACACACCTGGGACGGCGAGTAATGATACAAAACAGAATGGAAACTGCAATCTATATACCAGCGAGGAAATGTAAGAGGAGAGGACTACAACTCCCAGTATGTCCAGGCTAATATTATGTGATATTAGAGGACCTTACAGTAGAGGAGAGAACTACAACTCCGAACATGTCCAGGTTGTTGCTAGGGTGATGTCAGCGGACATTAGGGGGAGGAGGTATAAGAGGAAAGAAATACTATTTTGAGCATGCGCAGGTTGTTATTCTGGGATATCATAAGACATTTCAGGGAGGAGGTATAAGAGGAGAGGACTACAACTCCAAGCATGTCAGGGCTGTTTTCATGTGATATCAGACAAAATTACAGGGATGAGGTATAAGAAGAGAGAACTATAACTCCCAGCATGACCAGGCCATTATTATGGGATATCACAGGACAATTCAGTAAGGGGACATAAGAGAAGCCAGCATATCCAGGCAGGTATTATGGGATGTTTCAGGGAAGAGGTATAAGACAAGAGAACTACAACTTCCAAGGTTTGTCAGACTCCAGTGCTGAACTCTGCCGACCCCTGCACTGATCACATAAAGGTGATGTCATCACAGGTCCTTACCAGTTCTCCTCTCCACTGCTGAACTCTGCCCACCCCTGCACTGATCACATGGTGATGACATCATGACAGGTCCTTACCACTTCTCCTCTCTCCTCTCCACTGCTGAACTCTGCCCACCCCTGCACTGATCACATGGCGATGACATCATGACAGGTCCTTATCAGTTCTCCTCTCCACTGCTGAACTCTGCCCACCCCTGCACTGATCACATAAAGGTGATGTCATCACAGGTCCTTACCAGTTCTCCTCTCCACTGCTGAACTCTGCCCACCCCTGCACTGATCACATGGCGATGACATCATGACAGGTCCTTACCGCTCCTCTCTCCTCTCCACTGCTGAGCCCTGCCCACCCCTGCACTGATCACATGGCGATGACATCATGACAGGTCCTTACCGCTTCTCCTCTCCACTGCTGAGCCCTGCCCACCCCTGCACTGATCACATGGCGATGACATCATGACAGGTCCTTACCACTTCTCCACTCCACTGCTGAGCCCTGCCCCCCCTGGACTGATCACATGGCGATGACGTCATGACAGGTCCTTATCGCTTCTCCTCTCCACTGCTGAGCCCTGCCCCCCCTAGATTGATCACATGGCGATGACGTCATGACAGGTCCTTACCGCTTCTCCTCTCCACTGCTGAACTCTGTCCACCCCTGCACTGATCACATGGCAATGACGTCATGAGAGGTCCTTACCACTTCTCCTCTCCACTGCTGAACTCTGCCCACTTCTGCACTGATCACATGGTGATGACATCATGACAGGTCCTTACCACTTCTCCTCTCCACTGCTGAACTCTGCCCACCCCTGGACTGATCACATGGCGATGATATCATGACAGGTCCTTACCGCTTCTCCTCTCCACTGCTGAGCCCGGCTCATCCTGCACTGATCACATGGCCATTACATCATGACAGGTCCTTACCGTTTCTCCACGGACCATGTGATTGGACCATGTGATGTGACGTCATCACAGGTCCTTTAGACTGCAGCTAATGCTTGAAGAGAGAAGAGATCAGCAACTACGCGATCAAGTGGCTAAGGTGAATTCAGTTTTTTGTTTTTAACCCCTTAATCCACATTCTACAAAGCATTCTTTAGTGAGAATGCTATTATTTTCCCTTATAACCATGTTATAAGGAAAAATAATAAAGATCGGGTCCCGTCTCTTAGCAACCATGCGGGAAAATCGCACTGCATCCGCTCTTGCTTGCGGATGCTTGTGATTTTCCTGCAGCCCCATTCACTTCTATGGGGCCTGCGTTGCGTGAAAAACGCAAAATATAGAGCATGCTGCGATTTTCGCGCAACGCAGAAGTAATGCGTGAAAATCACCGCTCATGGGCACAGCCCCATAGAAATGAATGGGTCCAGATTCAGTGCGGGTGCAATGCGTCCACCTCACGCATTGCATCCGTGCGGAAATCACGCCTGTGTGAAAGGGGCCTAAGAGGACATCTCCGTAAAAAAGAGGACGTATAAATTGTGTAAAAGTGTGGTCTAAGTTAACAAGGGTAGTCCAAGTGGTTACGAATAGTGTTAAGCGCGAATATTTGAATAACGAATTTTCATCGCGAATATTGCAACTTCGATAATTTGCGAATATTGTGAATATAGCGCTATATATTCGCTATTTCGAATATTCGATTTTTTTTATTTTTTTTTAGCTGTTAATCCTTGTTGCTCTCTGGTTGTCTTCCCACTTCCCAAAAGCTGTTCTTACCTGTCCGGAGGATTCCTGGCTTCCTGCCCGCTCCAGTTAATGCACGTTGCCGCTTCTGCCGACTTCCCGTGTGCATAGAGTGTCGCCATCCCAATGGGAACGCCTCCATGCTAAAATGTACTGTCGGATGTGAGAATCATGATCTCACAAATTTGATTAAGTTGTAATCGCAATGCGATTAATATAACCTAAATTATTCGCATTGCGATATTTGTTATATTCTAGCAATACAACCATTAGGAACTTATCTCTAAGATCAATTCGCAATGCGATTATATGTTCGCTTCGCGAATGAAACAGAGCTGAGTTCCTAATGGTCGTTGCTAGAATATAACGAAGATTGAGAATATAGCGCTATATTCGTGATATTCGTTATATTCTAGCAATACAACCATTAGGAACTTATCTCTAAGATCTATTCGCAATGCGATTATATGTTCGCTTCGCGAATGAAACAGAGCTGAGTTCCTAATGGTCGCTGCTAGAATATAACGAAGATTGAGAATATAGCGCTATATTCGTGATATTCGTTATATTCTAGCAATACAACCATTAGGAATCCAGCTCTAAGTTGAATTCGCAATGCGAGTATATGTTCACATTGCGAATTAAACTTTGAGCTGAGTTCCTAATGGTTGTATTGCTAGAATATAACGAAGATTGAGAATATAGTGCTATATTCGTGATATTCGTTATCTTCGTCAATTCTAGCAATACAAGTTACAACCATTAGTAACTCTGCTCTAAGTTTAATTTGCGATGCGAATATAAATTCGCGTAAAATTCGCAATATATAGAATAATGACGAATATTCGATTTCGACGAATATATGCCGACTATTCAATCGAATATTCGTGAAATATCACGAAATCGAATATGGTACCTCCCGCTTTAGTTACGAAAACAGACATATCAGGAGAGCTGAGGGTTCCTAGAATATTAATGACAGGTCCTTTATAAAACCCACCTCCCTGGCAATCACGTTTTTAAACCTTCGTCTATTTCAGAATTACACAGAATAGCTGGAAATATCTGGTCTAAAATTTACAGACAAGCTGTGAAAAGCTGTTCCTGGCTCCCTGCTGCTCACATTTCATAGCAGAAGATTCTGCGGCCGCAGCCAGTAGCAGAGATTAAACTTTTGCTCTTTTTTTATCGAATGCACAACACAGGCTGATCTGACACGGGAGGCTCTCTATAGGCTTGTCATCATAATGCAGGTGACCCTTAATTATCTAACCATCCTTTGTGAGTAGTAAACGCCATCGACTGACCACTTAAATGTGCCCTCCTAGTCCTAATCCCCCCCAAAAAAAATCATCAGAACTTTAACTGGAAGGAACTGACCCCCTCTTCATCTTAGAGGTGTAACTTAATCCACATGGGCACCAATGCAAAGGGTCCCCACCTACCATATGCCATTGCCAGTAGAGAAGAACATTTTGCCTCCTCTGGATACTGGGCAACTGCAACCTCTACACCCCATTTAGCTATGCCACTGCTTCATCCATACACTAGGTCACTCCCATTTCATGTCCTTAGTCCCTCGTATGGTCAGTATAGTGCTAGTAGAGGTGGCTATGTACAAAAATAGTTTTTTGGGCCCCTCGCTGCTTCATTTGTCAAGAGTAAGGGGTTCACCACAGTGCTCCATGTCCCTTACTATAACTCTAGTCTATCCTTCATTTGATGGATCAGAAGCTAACAATTTCTTTTAGCCATGAAAGCCTTAGCATCCATTTTTATAGTAGTATGGGCACCCTCTTGCCTATAGGGCCCCTGTGCAGGTGCACCGAAGGTAAGTCTGACCCTGGCTCTGCACAAAGATATTATGTCATACTTAGAAGCAATGAATGGTTTAAGTTCAGATGACCCCATTTCGGACTGTGTTTCCCATGGCAGAAGCTGATCGTGGATGTCTTGCTTTTGGACACCAAACACACAAGCTCAAATCAAGACCTGCCATCCACCCATGTGAAAAGTGTATACCAACCATCTTCCAGAAACAAAAGCTATAATGGATCTGAAGACCTTATCTGAAGGACCTTCTTAACAATTAGCTCTTGTTACCTGCTTTACCACGCACGCAAAATAGTCCCTGACATATAGCGCCAGAGATAGATACTATATGATATGGAATGTCCCCACAATTTCCTTCTTCAATGTCTATGACTTTAGAAGTAGGGAAGAAAAAAGGAACGGTATATGGCCAGCTTCACTTGCTTCTCTATGAGATCATTATGCCAGTACTGGGGGGAGGAGAGTGCTTGTTAGTCACCTCTGAATGCAGGAGAAGGTGACCCAGAAGGAAAAACAGGAAAATGTAATGCTTTTATTACATTTATATTACAATAACACTTCATTTGAAATGCTCAGTTCATTGCATAGTAATATTTTCGTGGGATAACCCCTTTACCAATCAATTCTACGTCCAGGCTGTGAATGAGACAGCTCTCTTCCCTCTCTCCCAGCAGGAAGTAACAACAGCCACATGACATGCAGATACAATTTAATAGTTAGTGTTGGTCGAGCACTAAAGTGCTCGTGTACTCGAGTAGAACACTTCGCAATGCTCGGGTGCTATACCGAGCACCCGGGCACAATAGAAGTAACCGAGCATTAAACCATGCACCCCCTGCTCTGAAGAGGGGAGGGTGTAAGGACTCGGCTTAGGAGTCCCTGCTCTGACTCCATATACAGTTATATCCATATATGGAGTCAGTGCTTGGGGACACCCCAGTGTATTTAAATCTAATTTCTGAAAAGTTCCTGCCAGGATTTGAACTCCCAGCCTTATAACTTAGAGGCAAGGACTTTATCCACTCAGCTAAAAAGCTGAATACTGAACTGTGTCAGAAAAACCTCATAGTAGTTTCTGATGTAGTAAGTATTCCTATTCAGTGGAAGACTTATTTTATAATTCTGTGCAGTATAACATGTAGCTCTATAGTGTAGTGGTTAACATGCTTGCCTCTAATGAATGCATAATATGTGGGAAACTACTACTGATGTTTTTAGCCATAATATATTTACATATATTAAAATATATTATATATTCTAAATATATACCGTATTTTTAACCCTATAAGACGCACCAGACCATAAGACGCACCTAGGTTTTTGGGGAGGAAAATAAGAAAAAAATTTTTTTTAACCTAAAGGTGTGCTTTTGGTGGGTTTTGAACTAATGGTGGTATGTGGATGACACTATTATCGGGGATCTGTGGATGATGCACTGTTATGGGGGATCTGTGGATGACACACTGTTATGGGGGGGATTTGTGACAGACACTGTTATGGGGATCTGTGGATCTGTGGATGACACACTGTTATGGGGGGGATCTGTGACGGACACTGTTTTGGGGGATCTGGGGATGGCAGTGTTATGGGGGATCTCGGGATGGCAGTGTTATGGGGGGATCTGTGAAGGACACTGTTATGGGGGATCTGTGAAGGACACTGTTATGGGGGATCTGTGGATGACACAGTGTTATGGGGGGTCTGTGGATGACGCACTGTTAGCCCAGACTGCGATGTAAAAATGTCAACATTCGCTCCATAAGACGCAGGGGCATTTCCCCCCCATTTTTTTGGGGAAAAAAGTCAGTCTTATGGGACGAAAAATACGGTAATAATATATGTAAATATATTATGGCTAAAAACTTATATATATATATATATATATATATATATATAAATGTTTCTGTCGGGATTTGAACTCCCAACCGTGTACATTAGAGGCAAGGACGTTAACGGCTACACTGTAGAGCTACATGTTGACCTGCCAAGAAATATAACATAAGTCTTCAGCTGAATAGGAATACTCACTACATCAAAAACTACTATGAGATTTTTCTGACACAGTTCAGTATTCAGCTTTTTAGCTGAGTGGATAAAGTCATTGCCTCTAAGCTATAAGCCTGGGAGTTCAAATCCCAGCAGAAAATTTTCAGAATAGATGCTAAATTACATTCAAATACACTGACTTGAGCACACGCGGTGTTCGGCCTGCATGCTTGCCCAACACAACTCTCTTACAGGACTGCTATGAGGCACCCAAAATTGTTATTAACCTTTAATCTGCCACAAAGCTAAAAGAAACGTTACAGTGCAACAACTTGCCTTCTTTCCTATAAAGTCTCATTTACACGTCCATGTCTGTACTTAAATCCGTGAGAAGGTGGTCAGTGATGCCTCAGTGAAGAGGTCCGTGTGTAAGTTTTTTGTTCTCCGTATAATTGATAATTTTCAAACTATCTCTTCCTAATGATCCATAAAAAAAGGATTAAACATGGATCCGTGAACACAGACAAAATAGATTATGTTTCCGTGCTAAAAACTCGGACACACAGACCATGGTAAAGAACTAATGTCTGAATACACACATTAAAATGAATAGGGACGTGTGCTGTCCGTGGAGAACACTGATGTGTGAATGAGGCTTAACACTGTGCGGCCCCAGTTTAAGGGCTCCTGCACACGACTGTATGTATTTTGCTGTCTGCAAAATACGGATCCGCAAAAAAAACTAATGACATCCATGTGACGTTCGTGTTGCATCCGTATTTTTTGTGGATCCATTGTATCAATGCCTGTCCCTTGCCCACAAAACGGACATGTTCTATTTTTTTTCGCGGAACGGACATGCAGACATACGGAATGCGCATGTCATTTCCTTTTTTTCAAGCCCCATTTAAAGGAATGGTTCCATATACAGACATGTTAAAAAACGGAATGGAAACGGAAGAAAAATAAATTTGTGTGCATGAGCCTTAACACTTACAAATTCAAACGTATGACTGTCAACATATTTTTTGACATTATCATTTCCAGACCCCTTGGCTTCGACTGGATAAACGTCTCGCCACTCTCTCTTTTTTTTTCTACGTTTTTTTATTTCTTTAAAAAACCATTTCACTAAAATACAAAGAAAGAAAAGGAAGCACTACAGGCTTTAGAAAAATAAAGGGAGCTTTCTGGCACAGCTCGTCTCTGGGAGGCATCTGAGATAAAAAGCGCATCGTTCTGCAGGTATAATTGTGCTCGGAGTTCTCTGATTACAGGCCTTGGCTGAAACAGTGTTGTTTGTGCTTTTCATCTCTTTGAACCGTCCATGGCAAGGTTTCCGCATATCTGCATACCAGGAGATCATACAGTATTCAGCTGTCATGTTTTATGGGAAGTTTTTGTTTTGAACAGGCAATTAATATTCAAAAAAGACTGAAAGACTATCTGGCCCTGGGACAAGGTGAATACAGACTGATAAACTGGATGTGTTCTGCACACTAGACCATTCGGCCATAGAGTAAAAGTAAGTATTTCACATTAAAGTTTTTAATTAGGAGGGCTCTCGTTCAATTCTACAACTATAACCGCTGACAAAAAAATGCAATATGTCAAAATTCCAAAAACTAAACTAATATTTAGAAACCAGAAGAGGAAAAATGACTACACTCCTCCTACTGTTTAGTAGCTCAGCACTGCACCATCTCGCTGTCAATCTCTGGCCGCAGAGGTCATCTCCTGAACCAAATTATGGCGGCCGGAGATTACTTGTGTGGTTATGTAAAGGGGCAGTGTCAAATTAGAACCTCTTGGAAGCAGTGACCTATCCAGTTGCAGTGAACCATCAGGTTAATGCTATAATGGGATATGGTTCACTGCCAAAAGGATTAATGTCATACTATAATGTGGTTCACTGTGAGACAAGCCATCTACGTACCTTCAGTAGTACAAATGTTCAATGCTAATTCACTATGCAGCTGTATGCCAACAGGCTGTGCATGGAAGACATAATTTGTTTTCCTTTCCCTAGACTCAGTTGCTAGGAGAGGGCTGGCACCCCTCCTCTGAGCTAGGAGCTGCATAGTATAGAGAATATGTAGCTAGTATTTGTAGCTGGTGCTGGTGCTACACCAGCCCTCCAAGCTATGAGATGCCAGAAAAGTAACTGACCTCTGAGAGAACAAAGCACTGAATTTTGCAGAAGGTTGAGAGCCATTACAAAGGGACAGTGCGTGGACAAAAAAAGCAGATGAAAGGTAGCATGTTTATAGTTGTAAGCCTCATTGCACCTGCTTGGGGTTATATTGCCTCAGGCACCCGCCACGCTTCTGAGACCTTTGAAGGACTGCGCTCCACAGTTGGACATTTCAGAAATATTGAGAGAGGCATTTATGGTATGGCCTATATCCCCCAATGCAATCTTTGGGAAATCTGTGTATGTAATTTGGAGAGACTAAACTCAATTTTGCAATTGCCTGTGTGTGAAATATGCCCAAAGTGCTTCTGGCTTTGTTAAAAAGAAATTTTTATGTTTTTATTATGTCTGATTTTTATTTTTTACATTAATCATGGGATAACTCCTTCAACAGTGAAATTCCATTCAGAAACAAACCACCAAAATGTGGTCAACCACCAAAAGGTCGTCACACTCGTATGACTGATGTCCAGAACTGGTTTTGTACTTATTAAGCATTTTCTAAAAAAGAAAAAACCTTTTCCAGTCTAAAAGAAAAATAAAACTCAGTTACTATGGTGCATTTCATGCCCCAAGTGGAGTCACCCTGCGGATATCTGCGGCACACTATTTACATTCCTCCAGAGGACTCGTGAAGGAAGAGTTTAATTAATACGGCTACAGAGCTAACAATAAATTATTGAAGCAGTTAGAAGAGGTAAACTTTAAGATTCATGAATATAATGAGTGATCTCCAAGGCTCGAAACGCGTCTTCTGCTTAATGTTAACGGCTACTGGAGAGGAGCGCCGTAAAATACGATTGATTCTCAAAATTTATTTATAATTACTGGGAGCCGCGTTGTCGATGTTAATGGCATCGTCCGGGGGAAGTTTCCTTCCCCATGCAATCCCTCAAATGATGACGCCTGAATGGATTTTTGGCTTCCTGCTCGCGTTACGCTAGCGCACGTAACTCTTTCCTTCAAAAACATTACCCAATGACATTTTATTCATTGCAAATGATCGATTCTGCCACCCAAGCAGGAATGCAATGAGCTGATGCAGATGAATTCAAGACATCCTTTTTTTTTTCCAGAGAAGGGATGAAGGGGGGGGGGAGGGGTGACAAGTATGAGTACTGGCTGATGGGCCTCAATATGGTACATCGCTGGTTATGAATAATTCATCTTCACATCACTCCCACATCGTTTACCTTTTCTTCTGCTTTGCCTGGATTGATTTTCACATCACACAATGTAGCATTAATAACATGAGAGGGAGGATTTAGTCTAGTCGGTGCGGAGACAAAGAGAAACCGGAGCTGACGTTTAGCGCCGCGAGTCTGCCTGTCTTTACAAAAAGTTTGCAATTTTGGTCCATGGAAGAGGACACTTTCCTTAGGGTAGGTTAACACTTCAGTAGGTTTAATGGCCTGCGGAGGTTTACTGAATCCGGTCTGGCCAGATATTATAGTTCTTTGCCGGACCCCAATGACTATAATGGGATCCGTCCGGGATCTGGATGTTTTCCGGCATGAGTGCTGCATTTTGGATGGACAAAAATTGTTATATGGAATGTTATTTGTCTGGCCAAAAGAAGGCATTCCCCTCGAAAGCGACAGGATGCCTGCCAGATCCCATTATAGTCAATGGGGCTTGTCGGTGAACAGCAGTATCCAACTGGGCCATATCTGGGCAGTTCTCTGCTGGAACAGCCTGCTGTATTTTTTTAATGCAAGTGTGAACCTGCCCTAAAAAGGTTTCTACAGAATTACTAAAACATGGCTGCCTCTACACTTAACGACATTTGAATTGGTAAAATCGGGGTATAAAAGCACCGTCCCCTGGAACGCCCCAGACCTGCCCAGAATCAGGGACAGTCTTGGCAAATTATTTTCTTTCTTCATTTAAAGGAGCACTCAGTTTTTTTTTTTCATACGTTGCTAAAGGCCCCTTTACATTGCACAATTCAGCAGGCAATTGTCAGGAAGGAACACTTCCTTCCCAACAATCACCTGCTCATCAGTGGAGATGACCACTGCATTTACATGCAGTGATCTCCTCCACAGTATGGATAGGAGTGATCACTAATGCCATCACTCGTCCTCAAACAGAATCGGCGATTTAGGTGACCACATGAAATATGCAATTACCCGATGAATGTTATGCTTGTTCATTGGGTAATCTGTGCCACCTTTACACCGGCAGATAATCGAATGTTCCTACGAATGTTTGTTAGCGATTACCTGGCCGATGCTCGGGGCCTTTACTCAACAGCAGTATTCTAGTAGTGTAATTTGTTATACCCTGAGTTGCATCCACACATTTTGAACCTTTTCATTATGGAAACCTGGTCATGCGATCTCAAGTCTGACTGCTTGCTCTAATGTGTACACAGTCTCCACAGTGGCTGACTTCCTGTGAACTACAGGATGACATCACCAATCAAATCCTTCCCTTTCAGACCGCTCCGGTCCCTCCATGTTCCTCTGTATATCTCTGTATTCTGTTGAATATGTAATGTCTCCCCTATCTATAGGACCAGGAGTGCAGATATTTAGTAGGTGAGTGTATACAGTGATTAGCTGCAGTTATATAATCCTCCTGACTCACACTGCCTGCCTGAACTATCTGCGTGTGCTGACTCTCCAGTGTAGTTCCATGGGATGTAGCTTCACACTGGTTTCCCCACCTCCTGCATGTAAGAGCTGACAAGGGAGAGAGAGATGACAGGGCAGAGAGGGGAGACAAGTTCAATCTGTATCACACTGGAAAACATGGAGACCCTGCAGTGTGAGGGGATAGCTGATCTGTATCACTAATCTATCATGGTTGCCCTCAGAGGACACTGAGCAGTGAAGTGTGGTGATACTCCGACCCTCTGTCTCTGCTAAGCCAGGCAGGATGGGAAATGTAGAATTAAACCATATCTAAGGAGAAGGAATCAAGATGTCTGCCAACCCACAAATTACACATAAAATAAAACAGTTATACACAAGAGCCTCTATCTTATGGCCTATCCTGCTCTGTATAGACAAAGTAAAAAAATAATCCCGGAGTGTGAAAATCATTTATCGCCCGTGATCAGAATGAGAAAATCTTTAGAATACAGTATACCGCTCCACTTATCTGAGCCACCGTAAACTCATAAATGGATTTGACATTTACAGGAATTGTTAAGTAAGAAGGGATCAGGCGGCACAGTTTATTTACGGCGGTCCACAATCCGAACTACAGGGGGTGTTCAGCAATGTAGTGAAGATATGTATGGAGAGAGGGGACAGAAACCATGTAGCATCACTCACCAGTCCTTAAAATGTCCATTTTATTTCTGCAATCCATAAAATAGTGAAGCGGGTCCGAATTCCATGCAAAATATACGTCACCTGCTTCACAACTTTATAAATTACTGAAAATAGATATTTTAGGGCGGATGAGTGCCGCTACGTAGTTTCCTCTCCATATTTACAAGAATTATGCTACTGAATTTTATGGGTTTGGGTTTTAAATCTCAGTTTGCAACTTTTTGGCTACGTTTTTTTTTTTTATTCATTGATTGGATCATCCCCGAAATCGATGCTCACATATCACTAACTAGGATGAACAAAGGTGGTCAATATGTTGACATGGATATGGATAGTGATTAGCTCATGCCTTGGCTAATTACGTGAAACACTTTCCCGAACCACATAATCAAACCGAAAAAACATGGATAAAATTAAATTTAATAAAACTGTCTTTACTTTATTTTTTATTTTTTTTAAAAAAAGGGTTTTGAAGTTCAGACAAAAAAAATCATAATGTGGTAAATATTTAGGTCAAAATGAACTCCCATCTTGGCCCCACAGAGCCCTACTAGGGTGCAGTGGCATAGAGTGCTTACTGATGGCCATGGTGCCCAATTGATGTTTCAAAATTTGATGTCAATATCCCAAATTTTTGGGATATTTTGGACAATCCCTTTAAAGATCAAAGTATTAAGCTCAAACACTTATAATATCTGGAGAAAAAAGGGTTGAGCCTAAACGGTTCATAGTAAACTCCAGCACTCTGGTCCTCTTTGCCCGGCTTCGTTTACATGGTGGCAGTGGTGACATGTTCAGATACCCCCCAAGACTCCTTCAGCCAATCAAAGACCTCGTGACATGTACTGCTGAGAGCCACAGCCATGTAAACAAAGTCCTACAGGAAGGACCAGAGGGTGGTGGAGGATCTTCTGTAATTTGAATACATTTCCTGCCTTTGGTGCACTTTTTGATGACTTTGGACAACCCATTTAACATGTTAAACAATTTATCAAAAATAACAAACGTAAGAGGCCACCAACGTGTGACCGGTGGAGGTCTGAACCCTGGGACCATCACAGATCAGCAGTGCAAAGGAACCACAGAGTTTTTTGGAGCACCACAGACCTCCTAGTTTGCATTGCTGATCCCAAGGTGTCTTCAGAGGTTTGTGCCCTCAACCCACGATCCCATATTGATGCTCTAAGGATAGGGCATCAATGTTTTCCAGAAATTCACTTTAATATGGGCAGTTTTTTCACCTTTTCACATGTTTAATGCGTCGTACAGAGATACTGTAAATGTCTTTGGTAGCGCGCATTTTTTCAGTTCTACTTTAAGCCAACTCTTCAATCTAGCAATTTAACTGATAAGCTTTGTATAATTTGCTCATGTTTTTGCGAGATTCCTCATCGGCGTAAGGTCTTTATGTGTAATTGACCTGCCGTTCTCCAGGCCCCTCTTTCTTACAGACTCACAATTGCTATTTTTCTTCATTTTCTTCATTTAAATTACTGTGTGTGAAAATTACTTTATCGTTCTTGAGAAAATCTGCAGAAATCCCGCGTCGGTCTTGGATTTTTCCTGAAACTGACTCTGATTGGCTTGTACTCTATATTATATTGAGGAGGCATGGTGATTTAAAGGGATTGTCTCATCTGAGACATTGGTGACATGTTTCTAGGATATGCCACCATTCTCAGATAGGTTCGGGTCCCATCTCAAGAAGGGGACCCCCGAAGTGAGCAGAGAGAAGCCACAAATGCGCGGCCGCCCTTCATTCATTTCTATGGGACTGCCAAAAATAGCCGGGCTCCAGCTCGGCTATATCTGGCAGTCCCATACAAGTGAATGAAGCAGTGACCGCGCTTGAGTGGTGCATTCTCCACTAATTTCTATGGGATTTCAGCAGGGGCGTAGCCAAAGGCTCATGGCCCTGGTGCAAGAGTTCAGATTGGACCCTTATGCCAAATTCTTGACCCAACCCCTTCCCTCCAGCCAGTGGAGTAACTTGACCAGCATGCACTTTCTTTAACATCAGTGTCTTCTTTTGCAGCACAAGGGTCTTTGGGGCCCCTCATGCTCTAGGACCCGGTAGTTACTGCTACCCCTGCACACCTATAGCTACGCCCCTGGATTTCAGAAAATAGCCTTGCATACTTGCTCGGCTATTTTTGGAACTCCCATAGAAATTAAAGGAGAGCACGCCATAAATGCGCCGTGCACTATCCTTCACTTTCGGAGGCCCACTTTAGAGATAAGTGCCGGTTCCAGAGGTGAGTTGCATACCGCCATGTGGTACACAAATATAACCAACATAACAGCGCAATACATAATGTAATCTAATAACAATGTCTATGTAGAACTTCAATACAATGAATACTCATTAATGATTCATACTGGTCACAAGCTTTGGGTGCCTGGGCAGCCTTCAAGAAGTTGTTTGGTGCCCCTAGAGGCTGGCCCTGCCTGGAGATGACAAGTGGATGATAAAATGAATTCGGGCAATCAGTGCCAGGCAGCTGCTGCCAAGGTAATAGCATCACGGCCTACGTGCAAGTATTGAGAGGATGGCTAGTCCAACTGCAAAGAGGACGCGTGATCTGGATCCTGTCGGAAAAGCGTAGCTGAAGTGGAGTGGGCTCACAAGCGAGAGACCAAAGTCATTATGAGAATGAGAGGATTACAGGATTTAGAAAGATAAGCAGAATTAAAATGGCTTAGAGAATATTTAATTACTATGTCAATATGTAAACTCATCTAACGTAACCAAGACGGGGCGACATGTGCTAGAACTGGAAGGAAGAAGGGATTCTTTACTGTAAGAGCAACTGAAGTTGTGATGGTTGACGCAGTTCATGAAATTAAAAAGGGTCTCTGGATGCCTCAAAGAAAGACTTGCAGCTACATTTAAATGGGGGTAATCGGCATCAGTGGGGGTCCCAGTGTTTGGACTCCAACTAATCAGACACTTATCACCGATCCCGTGAGTAGGTAGCAAGTGGTTATTTCTAGGATAACCCCAATGAAGACCTTTCTTCTCCTGACATATGTGTTCTCATAAATACTACAATTTAGAACATTATGTCTTTTACTTTGTGTCGTCCCTATGTTATTCCTCCGGGAATATATATATATATATATATATATATATAAATTGACAACTGGGCGTTACCAGTCCTCCTGTCAGCAGGGTAAGAGTCTGTCATTACTGATTAGACAGAATCAGACTGGCCCCTGTGACAAAAGTTATGGTAATTACATCCAGATGTCAATTTATTAACATGGTTCCAGGTGGAATAACAAAGGAACGGCACAACACAGAGTCCTAAAGAAAGATTATTTCAAATGGTTACTTTATGGGCATGCAAACATTTCGTTTAGAGAGAGGACATCTCTTCTTTAAATCCATTTGAGTAGACGGACCTGCAAGGTTTACGGATGGCTCTGGGGATTTTATATAATACCGAGGAGGATGTTCTTCCCTGCTGGGATCTCATTGTTTCAATCTCATTTCGTATTCATTCTCCACATCTTAGGATGAAGGAAATAAATGAGCTGAAAAAAAATTAACAGTTGCGCCAAACACGTATGAAGAATCTCCGTAGACTTCAGTATGCAATCTCCCATAGGAGACTCCTCATAGGTGGGGAAGGTCAAAGGTGAAAGGAAAGATTGTACAAGGCAAAAGAATAAAAAAAAAAATTCCTATATTGCAAAAGAGGGCGGCCTAGCGCATGCGCAGATAAGGTGGATCTAAGCTCTTGCGCATGCGCAGGGGCAGAATAATTACGACCCCATCCACAACAAAAACAACGTCCCATCCATAGGCCAGGGAGGAAACCTAATAAAGGACGTGACATCAGAGGAAGAAGGATTTTTAGAAAGGGGAAACCCCCGCCCTCTCCCCGCAACTTTGAAACACTAAGGGGGTCATTTATCAAACTGGTGTAAAGTAGAACTGGCTTAGTTGCCCATAGCAACCAATCAGATTCCTCCTTTCATTTTGGACAGCTTCTTTGAAGATTAAAGGAGGAATCTGATTGGTTGCTATGGGTAACTAAGCCTGTTCTACTTTACACCAGTTTGATAAATGACCCCCTAAGTCTATTACAAACTTTCTCATACAGGCAAGGTATGTATGATTAAAGGGTTTCTGGGGTGACTATGGTTTTTAACAGATATGCTCATGTAGTCACTTACCTCATGTACATCTTCTCCATGCTTTTTTTTCAACTTGGCCCCTCCTGAACCCTTTTTACCATATAAACCAATCCCTCTGGTTTGTTTCCATCCTGTATGTAGCACTTCCTGTTCCTGTATCCAACCAAACCCATGATGCACTTCTCCTTCCTCTGCCACAGCTCCAGCACCGCCCCTAATAATGCCCAAGTAGTGTATAGCTCCTCCCACTCATCTAGTTACATAGACACTCCCCTATCACTGCCCGCCCATGGACATGACATCACAGGAAATAAGAAAGAGCTGCATGGACACGGTCATGTGACCACAACTCAGAATGGGAGATAGAAGCAATAAAGGTAAAATAAATACATTACAAAATTACAGGAAGCAAACTGGAAAACCTCTAGAAGGTGGCTTTGTGGGACCGGCTGGGTCCCGGATATCGCCTTTAACACAACATTTACATACTTTGGGCATTTAAGTCCCGCTACTGGGATCGCTACATGCCCTGCCTGGAACTCCCATTTATGGGTGGTGTTTACGTTAGCCCGGGACAGCCCAAATTTGTCAGGACTGTGTCTGAAAATCAGTGACACTGCCTGCAAATTCAGGACAGTTGACAAGTCCATAGATAGTGCTGGAAGGTAAGTGAAGCAGCAGGCAGCAGTTCCATCCACTAAGATCCTCGTCGCAGTCTCATCGCTCTGAGAATCCCTAATCCTGGCGCATAAATACGAAGCTCGCCCGGCGTTCTCAGGGCACCTGCGTCCTTGCTCTGTTTGACACAATGCTAGATTCGGAAAGGTTAGAGAAATCCAATGTGTGGATATTTGCAGATCACCCTCATCTGATAATGGAGGAAAAATAAATAACAAGCTGCCGCCTCCTGCACCCTCTGGGTCATTCTTCAGAGATAATGTGTGGAAATAAACAGAAAATAATAAAAACTGCATAGAGAAAAGTGATGTGTCTCCAGGTTATATGAGATAAGGCAGCCAGGCTCTGCATTCAATCACCTAGGAAAAGATGAGGCGGCCTGCTACTCCCATTCTCCGTTTTCCTAAAGGAGTTTGTAATAACTGGAAGCTTCTGCCAGGACAGAAGAGGTTAACTTTATTAGGGTCACAAAAGGCACAAAAATAATGTGGAAAAGGTAAGTCTGAAAAAAGATGGATTCTCAGGAGTTTATTGCCAAGGGTGTAGATAGATAGATAGATAGAATAGAATAGAATAGAATAGATACAGTAGATAGATATATAGAATAGATAGATAATAGAATATGGATGGATAGAGAGATATTAGGTAGAATAGATGATAGAAAGGTATTAGATAAAATAGATAGGTAGATAGATAAATAGATAGATAGATATAGTGACAAAGCGATAGATAAATAGAGATGGTAAATTGGTTAACATTGGCAGTCTCAGTCCAGTTTCCAGGGTGATGTGCTGGTCCCACCCCCTGGTCAAAGAGTGTCTAGTCATCAGAGCTAGAGGCAACATGTGCATGTGTGAGCGCCTGAGAAGTTGGCCCCGAGAGAGACGTGGCCCAGAACCTTCATCCCTGAGGCTAAAAAAAGAACATCTTGACTTAGAGAATATCCCTAAAGGGAATGAGAGCAGACATTTACAGAAGGTTAAAAGGGAACCTGTCATCACCTTTATGCTGCCCATACTAACGGCACCATAACGTAGAGACCGGTGAGTTGATTTCAGCAGTTTTTCATTTAAAAGTAAGTGGTTGCCGAGAACCAACATCACAATCATTGCAGACTGGGCCTGGAAAAGAGTCCCGGCCTCCTGAGAAGAGTCCTTGTTACTCATGAATTCCTGCTCTCCCCCCACCTGCTGATGACTGACAGTCTTCTACCTAGTTTTCTCCCTTTCTGTCTAGGAGAGAACTGCCAATCATCAGCAGATGGCGAGAGAGCAGGAGATTATAATAACCAGGACTCTTCTCAGGTAGATTTGACTCTTTTCCAGGCCTGAGCTGCAATGATTATGATGCTGGTTCTCGGCAACCACTTACTTTTAGCTCATGAGTGACACACCGCTGAGATCAGCATTTCTGTCACTACTTTATGCTGTCCTCAGTGAGGTCAAGTGGATGACAGGTTCCCTTTAAAACCATATTTGAAGGCTGTGCCTGGAAATACAGGAAGCTACTGCACGTTTATGGCAACAAGACTTTACTGCTGGGGAAAGAATATATTCCTTTGGTGCCCACCACACTGAGATGGACTGGCCATCCAGATCTAAGATCTGCACCCCCTGACTGGGAATTGCAGAAAGTGTTAATGAGAATGGAATTGTAACATACTTTGGAACTGTACCTATTGCTATTGGGCCTGGTAACTGGCTACATCATCCTTCAGCCGGCCCCTGCATTCGCCCTCCTGCCATGCACTCTACTGTCTAACATCAAGGACACCCCAATCGCCACCAGTCAGGAGCCCCCAGACTGTCCACAGTGTGCCCCGAGGAAAAAAGGGTGCGCTCTCCATTCACTGCACGGCCCCAGGGATTATTGGAGTCAGGACAGCCACCGCGGACGACCACCACTCCTATCAGTGCCACAACTGCCACTCCCTACCTCGCAGCTCTTCCCCTGCGGGTCGCTGCATTTGAAAATTTCAAGAACAATAATTTAAAAAAAAATCTTTTTTGTTTTTTACTTTTTGTATGGTTTACTCCGAATACAACTGAACAAAAAGGAAAGAAACATTTCTGCACAAAAAAGGCATTAATAAGTAGCCCTATGTAATGAAAAAAAAGCCCAACCAAAAAAAGTTAGGGTTGTTAAACCTTCACATCGTAAAATTGCCAAAAAGTATCAGGTCATTAAAGGGGTTGTCGCGTTGGAACAATTATGGCATAACAATATGTTACAACATATTTCAAGAACGGAGGCCCTGACGTGAATGGAGATCAAGCAGCGCATGTGCACCTCTCGGGGACCCCCACCTATCGGACATTTATGACATATTCTATTGATGGGTTAATCCCTTCAAGACCCTTTCCGGCCCGGTCATTAAAGGGTCAGGCCACCCCATCGAGCATTGCACATTTCTTTTGAATATGTGGCAGAACTTTTCCCCTTTCTCATCCCATTTACAGTGAAAGCTTGACCATCTGGCGGTAGCATTTATTTATCGCTAGTTTGCGTTTCCTCTCTTTCATTGCTTAGAACTTTGATGTATTTTATTTCGACAAACCAACATAGAAAACACCGTCCTTACAAGTTCTACATCTGATAAAAAACATAGAACATTTATTTCCCTTTCCCAAACCTCGACGCACCGTCATGTAAAACAAATAATGCATCACGGCATAGACAAACAGGTCCAGGCTCAATCCCTCCGCAGGCCTGACGGTCTACCGCCTGATGTATGTACATGCACCAGCTCCAGAATTCTGTAAATCACAAAAAAATATATAACAAATGGTGATTCACGACTTTGCCGGTTTATTATTTCTGAGATAAGAGTGTGTACGCCTGTAGCTATTTGAATGCCTGAACTAAAGTAGGCCCCTATCTACGCGAAAAGCAAATATAAATGTAAATTTCCCAACTGAAAATTGCAAAAACATTATATATGTGTTAGGACTGGGCAGTCTGGCACATTTTAAAGGGATTTTCTGGGACTTAAATATTCCTAACTTTAAATATCCATAACCCTTAGGAAAGGTCATTGATATGAAATCAGAGGGGGTCCAACTCCTGGCACCCCCCGCCCGATCAGCTGGATGAAATGTATTGTGGACCACAAAATACTGAAAAAGCCATACGGTCGTGTGCCGTAGGCCTTAGGGCTCATTCAGACGGCCGTATGCTGTTCGCAAAAATGCGGATCCGTATGTCTGCAAAAAAACGGATTGCAGTCCGTTTTTTTGCTGATCCATAGACTTTAATAGGGCCATGTCCTGATTTTCACTGACAAGTTTAGGACATGTTTAATTTTTTTTTTGCTGAGCCGTGCAATGGAAGAAAAGGGACGCATAGAAGTGAATGGGACAGCATCTAATCTGCAAAAAACGGATCCGCAGAGGCAGAGCTTGTTAAGTACTCATTTGCATACATTCTTCCCAGAACTCCAGAGGAGCATTGCCTGGCCTATAAAACTCCTCATGCCGTTTAAGGAGCTCTCCATAATGAAATATTGTGTTCCCTAAAGGCTTAGGGAAAAGCAGCAAGAAGGAGGGTCCATGTATGGTATGTAATCCAGTGTACGCCGGGCTCGTCACCAAGTGTTATCGGCAGGAGATTACAGAATAGTAATCCCATGGCCTTTATCTCGGGCCTGTCTCGCTTGACAGAATATGCATGATAAGATGTGTATTTGTTCTCCCTGCAGCGATGTATACAGGACACTGTATGACGCTAGCGGGAGACATGATATAGGATTTAAACAACTGCTTTCTAACGAAGATGAAGGAAGTGATGGAAGCATTATGCAATTCAGCTTCATCTTACTATGTTCTTCCCATTCTTTAGTTTAAGGCCTCATGCACACGATCGTGTCTGTTTTGTGGCCTGTGAACCGTGGAACCGCAAAATACGGATGCGGTCTGTGTGCATGCTGAATTTTGTTGCGGACCCGTAGACTTCAAAAGGTTCTGCAGCCCACACTTTGTGGACAAGTATAGGACATGTTCTATCACTTGTGGAAAGCACACAGATGACTTCACACACGTAATAAAACCTGCCATATACAAGTACCCGTATACAATACCAGTTACACAATGATTCTATAAAAGTCCCTGCCACAGTACTCCACAATATCCTTGTAATATAATTCACAACAGTACCAGTACAATATTGCCTGCCACAGTATCCCAACAATAGTTTTTGCAACAGTACCCATATAATAGTGCCTGGCATCCTATAATATTGCCTGCCATAGTAGCCCTATAAAATTCTTGCAGCAGTACCCATATAATAGTGTCTGGTACCCTATAACAGTCCCTGCCACAGTACCCATATAATAATGCCTTGCATCCTATAATAGTGCCTGCCACAGTACCCCACAATACCCTTATAATATTATTCACAACAGTACCAGTACAATATTATCTGCCACAGTATACCAGTAATAGCTTTGGCAACAGTACCCATATAATAGTGTCTGGTACCCTATAACAGTCCCTGCCACATTACCCCACAATACCCTTATAATATTATTCACAACAGTACCAATACAATATTATCTGCCACAGTATACCAGTAATAGTTTTTGCAACAGCACCCATATAATAGTGCCTGCCACCCTATCATAGTGCCTGCAATAGTACCCCTATAAAATTATTGCAACAGTAACCATATAATAGTGCCTTGCATCCTATAATAGTGCCTGCCACAGTACCCACAATACCCTTATAATATTTTTCACAACAGTACCAGTACAATATTATCTGCCACAGTATACCAGTAATAATTTTTGCAACAGTACCCATATAATAGTGCCTGCCACCCTATAATAGTGCCTGCCACAGTACCCCTATAAAATTATTGCAACAGAACCCATATAATAATGCCTGCCATAGTACCCTATAAAATTACTTGCAACCATTCCCATATAATAGTGCCTACCTCCATATAACAGTGTCTGCCACAGTACCCATATAAAATTGCCTGCCACGCTACCCATGTATTACTGTCTGCCATGGCGCCCACAAGTCCGCAGTGCTCCTACAGTCACGGTACCCTGTACAGAGAAGTCACTTGGTCCTGCTCCAGCCAAGTCTTTACAGAGTTCACTAAGAATCAGCTCTGGGGGAACATTTTTTTGTTTTTGTTCTCTTAAATAAAGCATTTTAATAGTGCAGAAAAAAAATGGGTCTTCAGCAGGTGCCCCCCCCAAACGAGAACCCTAATCAAACACATTACAGGACTGTCCCCGTCTGACCATGAGAAGAAAATAGCCATAAACTTGAGATGTATGACTGTCTATAAGCAGCATCAGTTCCAGCTTTATACATCAGAGTACAAATTACCGCCACGTTCTCCTTATCTGCCGAGAGCTCGCAGCCCCCCCGACCTTCTATTTACCTGCAATCTCAGTAACGTCACATTTTCAGGGATTGAGATGTTACGGTTTACGGAAACCTGTGCACACCGGGCTTCATCTCTAGGAGCTCACATGGGTTGTCGGAGACGTTGCTGATTCGGGAGCTGGACGCCCCATAATCAATTTCTAGTGCATATTAAAATTTTAATTTGAGAAATGGATTCACGTTTTTATGGCGGCATCTCTGATGTAATGATTTTTTTTTTTTCCTGTTAATTCTGGTTAGTACATGTAGATAGATATGGGAAATCTCGTCATGACCGGCAGTAAAGCGATAAGTTAAAACATTTAACATTTGGAAATGTCAGCCGAATCGGGAATCACAGCAAGGTGACAGAAATATATGAGACTAATAAATGAACCGAAAGTGTCTTTACGGTTGAAGGCGTGGGCCTATTAACCACATTTATCACCTATCCACAGGACGTAGGTGGGATTCCGTCCTCGAGGACCTCTACGGTCACTAGAATGGGGGTCCTGAGTCCCCTGTGGGAATGCAGCGGTAGGGAGCATACATAACCTCAATGCTCAATTCTATGGGACTGCCAAGCTTGTCTATCTCCATAGGTCCGACAGGCGGTGACTGTAGCGGTGGTCACGCACGTGTAGTACTGCAGGGGTCTCAGGGAACCCTGTTCACGTGATTGGTGGAGGTCTCAGTGCTTAGAGCCCTAGTAATCCTGTGGATAGATGATAAATGTTGTTAGCAGGACCTTTCACACTATATTTACCGTAGGCAGTCCAGGTCCCTAAAGCCCGTAATTTATTGACATTGCAGGCAGCCAAATGTCAGGTTTCACACTGTAAAAGGTTTTCACTCCTGTCTTCTCTGTTTCACATATACAAGGAGAGCTGCGCACAGAATAGAGGCAGCGACATACAGTATGCTTTGCGGGATGCCGGTACTAGGAGGCTGCAGCTGGCTCGAATTATCCCCAGCGCAGCCTAGGCAGTGACTATTAGTCCTTTTCTGACAAGAGTATAAAACAAAAAAGAAAAATGAAAAAGATAATACAGAAATTAGTTAAATAAAAGAAAGAAAAAAAAAAAAACACAGCCCAAAAAACTATTCCTGCCCTAAGACCCCATTAGCAAACATTGGAGATGTAATATATCCAAAGTGACGGTAGGCAATGACAAAGAAAAGCTTAAAACATCTACTTTCGGGCACTACTAGAATATAATAGCTAAAATGTAAAAAGAAACTCCAAACTCTAAGCCAAAACATTCTACATAAAACGCATAAATTACAAATAAAAAAGAAATGGAAAGGAATTTGCATTAGGCCTCATGCACACGAACGTTTATTTTATCAGTTTACGGGCCGTTTTTTGCGTTCCGTATGCTGTCCGTATACGGAACCATTCATTTCAATGGGTCAGCAAAATAACGGAAGGTACTCCATATGCCTTCCGTTTCCGTATTTCCGTTCCGTTCAAAGATAGAACATGTCCTATTATTGTCCGCATAACGGACAAGGATAGTACTGTTCTATCAGGGGCCAGCTGTTCGGCAAAATACTGAAAAAGCCATACGGTCGTGTGCAATAGGCCTTATTCACGAAAAAAGGCAAAAAAATCATGTCACTAGCCCTAAAACTATGAAAAAGTTATAGCTGTTAACAGGGCTTTCCGAGATCTTTTTACTGATGTCCTACTGTATCATCTGGTTAGGTCATCACCAGTATCTGATCGGTGGGGGTCCGACACCTGGGACCCCTGCCGATCAGCTGTCATTGGTCACATGGCCTAGGCGCAGCTCAGCCCCATTGAAGTGAATGGAGCTGAGCTGTGATTCCAAGCACAGACGCTACCAGATGGACGGAGCTGTTGTGGTGAGCCGAGAGAAAGCCGTAGCGCTGCTGCCAGCGTTGTGCCTTCTTAAACAGCTGATCAGCAGGGGTACCAGGTGATGGACCTCCACTGATCAGATACTGATGACCTTTCCGGAGGTTAGGTCATCCGTAAAAATGTCTTGGAAAACCCCTTTTAAACTAAGGTGTGCAAAAAAAAAAAACAGCTAAACAATGCCTTGTCCTGAGACTGAATCGGTCAATAGGGTTGTCCAGGATTAAAAACCAAAGCTTCTTACTATGACTTCTATAACAGGGCAAATGGACAAGGGTGGTCTTCATGAGACAACCCTTCATTTAATCCTCTAAAACAGGCATGCCCAACCTGCGGCCCTCCAGATGTTGCAAAACTACAAGTCCCAGTATGCCCGGACAGCCTACAGCTATCTGCCCACAGCAGGGCATGGTGGGAGTTGTAGTTTTACAACAGCTGGAGGGCCGCAGGTTGAGCATCCCTGCTCTAAAACATTCTTTTACGACACTCAAAATTTGTTGAGTTTCCCTTTAAGCCAATCTGCAAACTTTTTTTTTTTTTGTTATTCTGATTTTGTATTCACACATTCTTGTCGGCTATATTTAAAGTCGAAATGTAAATGTAAAGTTGGTAGAAGTTGCCCGGACTTATTAAAGCGCGCTGTGCGGGGAGAAGACTTGCCGGTGGTTAATGAATTAAACCTTCATCTTTCTCTTACACGGAGACGCGGCTTATATACAAATCCTGACAGTTAGATGAATTGAGATTCTCGATTTCTGCCTCTGATCTCTAACAGAGCGTCCAAGCAGTGAATCCAATTTCTTACATTCTTGTAGAAATGTTTTTCATAAAACCGATGCAGATATGAATTCTGATTACAAATTGCCGCTTCCACAACCCACCACGGCAATAGGAAAAAAAATGGCATCGGCCTTCTGTTTATAGAAATTATGTAAATCGCACGTCTTTACGGGACTGGGGGAATCTATTACCCTGGCCCTTGTAAATGTGCTGACTATTTGGCCAAAAGTTTCTGACTTAAGTGGGATTTATTCAATCCGTGTAGAAATTATAATGAATTGCCATGAATGTATCATATATTATTGAAAGCTTAGTCCTTGTTTTATGAGAGTTCCAATTCAACCTCTGGTAGATACCACCTACATAGAGATGAAGCACTGGTTAACTTGACACCCATGAAGATGTTATCTTGACATTTAATGTCTTTTGTTGTTAAAGAACATCTGTCACCCTTATTATGCCAGGCATGCTGCCTGGTAGGGTTGATCATGCTGATTAAAATGATACCTTTGTTATGTCTGTAGAGGGAACCGTTGCCGAGATATCTGCGGTTTTAGTAATATGCAAATGAGCTTGTTTGAGCACCAAGGGGTTGTCCAGAGCTAGACAATGGGAGGGAGGGGTCAGTGCCCAGATTAGAGGGGTGTTACAAAGCAGTGCTCCAAGGACTCTGGCCAACCCCTTGGTTCTGGAAACAGCTCATTTGCATATTAATATTGACAATTATCTGCACACAGATATCATGGCAACGGTTCTACCTATGGACATAACAAAAGTATCATTTTAATCAGACTGATCAACCCTACCAGATGTCATGCTTGGTTTATTAGGGTTGATCATGCTGACAGATACTAATTGTCAATTTAAGGTATTTAATGGGTTAAGTGCCATTTAAGGAATGATACCACTGTTCTGTAGTCAGACCGTTAAGTGATAAAATCCTGGCTGTCTACATCCACAATTGGGGGGCTGGGGGGTTTCTGTATACTATTTCAATGTATATGCCGTATGCAAAAAATTCCTTAGCTCCCCTTAGTGGTTGGCAACCTAGTTTTTTTTCTCCACGATTGCTGGCAGCCTTTCATATCCTGAGCCTGTGCAATGAAAGATCCTGTGCCCCCGGTATCTGGAATTCACAAAGCAACTGCGCATGTGCCCACGCTGACATCGTTATTACCCAGAATATTTGCTGGCACAATCACCCTTTGCACCTGCACACTAGAGTGAAAAGTCAGCTGAACTATGCGCAGTAGCAATTGAAGCTGTGCTGGTATACACCTTAATACAGCACTTGCGCAGGATTTTGTGGAGCACATCCAAAAGGTGGTGGTATCAACTACAGATGTGTTCACCTTTAATTCAATACAACATCATGACATATTAGCTAAACCCTCAAAAGGCCACAGTCCACAACACAATCATTGGGTGGCTGCATGTAGGCAAACATAGGATGGATAGCTTATGACACAATATCAAGAAATCATATTGTTATGAAAAGCAGATTATCTTGCGACACTAATATCAGGACATGTCCAGGTAAGGCCTCATGCACACGAACGTTTATTTTTTCTGTTTCCGTTCCTTTTTTTGAGTTCCGTATACAGACCGTATACGGAATCATTCATTTCAGTGGATCCGCAAAAAAAAAAAACGGAAGGTACTCCGTATGCCTTCCGTTTCCATATTTCCGTTCCGTTCAACGATAGAACATGTCCTATTATTGTCCGCATAACGGACAAGGATAGTACTGTTCTATCAGGGGCCAGCTGTTTCGTTCTGCAAAAATGGAATGCACACGGACATCATCCGTATTTTTGCGGATCTGTTTTTTGATACTGAACAAGCCATACGGTTGTGTGCAATAGGCCTAAGGAAGGACACATCTGTAGATGGAGGTGTGGTGGCTTCCAGATCTCATGAACATGCTGGATTCTTACTAAGGCCTCTTTCACACTTGCGTTGTTAGGATCCGGCGTGCACTTCCGTCGCCGGAATGCACGCCGGATACGGCACAACGCAAGTGACCTGAAAGCATTTGAAGACTGATCAGTCTTCAAAATGCTTTCAGTGTTACTATGGCAGCCAGGACGCTACTAGCGTCCTGGTTGGCGTAGTAGCAGTGGGGAGCGGGGGAGCGGCATACTTACATTCCGTGCGGCTCCCGGGGCGCTCCTGAATGACGTCAGAGCGCCCCGCGCGCATGGATCACGTGATCCATGCGATCACGTGATCTATGCACTGGGGCGCCCTGACGTCATCCTGGAGCGTCCCGGGAGCCGCACGGAATGTAAGTATGCCGCTCCCCGCTCCCCTACTTTACTATGGCAACCAAGACTTTAGCGTCCTGGCTGCCATAGTAACCATTGACAAAAAGCTAAACGTCGGATCCGGCGATGCGCGGAAACGACGTTTAGCTAAAGGCCGGATCCGGACTAATGCCCTTCAATGGGCATTAATTCCGGATCCGGCGTTGCGGCATGTCTTCCGGATTTTTGGACGGAGACAAATCCGCAGAATGCTGTGCTTTTGTCAACGTCCAAAAAACGTTGACATACTGAACTGATGCATCCTGATGCATCCTGAACGGATTTCTCTCCATTCAGGATGCATGGGGATAATCCTGATCAGTAGCTTTCCGTCCTAGAGACCCGAGGACGGATCTCTAGGACGGAAAGCTAAAACGCTGATGTGAAAGAGGCCTAAGTCTGGAATGCCCAGTGGACTCCTAAGTGGCAATCTGCATATGCGGGGATATCTTTATTGTTAAGGTGTGAGGAAGAACAAGGTTTTCTACTTATTAGGCAAGATAGCGTGGTTCGGATGACAAAACAGATGAGACGGGTTCCTTTTAAGAACTACACTACTTTCCTTAGTTGTACCTTTAGGCTGTATTTAGAGGTTTAGAGAAGTTAATTTTATAGTAGGAACATTAGTAAAAAATAAATAAAATAAAAATCCACATTTATGTAAC
Organism: Bufotes viridis; assembly: GCA_033119425.1. Taxonomy (NCBI): domain Eukaryota; kingdom Metazoa; phylum Chordata; class Amphibia; order Anura; family Bufonidae; genus Bufotes; species Bufotes viridis. Next base: position 33,438,640 of record CM065591.1, read on the forward strand.
TTTCTTTTGCACTGGATATGCAAAACTAAAGTGCAATCAAATCCGAGCCCTGTGGTCGATGGGCATCCCAGAAATGAACAATAGAGGTGACTCGGCCTAAGGTTGTAGCTAGGTTTTCCTTCGCCCAGGTGAACCTGCCTTACCATTGATCTAAGTGCCCTGGCCAAGGCAGAGTACCTTGTTGGCCTTCCCTTGAATCCTGCACCCAGGGTACATTCCTTGTTAACCTGCCCCTTAACTACACCCCCTACCACTATGCCCACTGGCCAGGACAGTAATGAGTAGATTATACAGGATTCTTCAGTAAATCTTTAGCTTTCAACCTGCTGTGTCTCAAGTGAACCATTAAGACTAAGATAACTTGGAAGAGAACCTATAAAATGTGATAAATGCGTAAGGTCAGGTATTAATGGAATCATTCATGTTTTTTTTATGTATTTACACTTAAAATCCGACACTTTATGAAGATGCAAAATATGAACATCATATTGAATATTCTCACTGTTTAATGACTTCATCTGCAGTACCCCAGAACAGGGTCACTGCAAAGGGTAAGAGGAGCGATGGAGCGGGGGCGCAGCCTAGCGGAATGCGCATTGACTTGGGGGGAAGTCTGCAGGCAACTAGGGGTTAAGGGCAGACTAGTGCGGTTAGGTGAGTTTTAGGTCAGTAGGAGGAGTTATAGGTTGCATTAGGGGGGTACAAAAGGAGGGGGAGGAGTTTTAGGGGGCAGTAGTCCGGTAGAATAGGTAGAAAGTTGAGGGAGTAAGTTATGGCGGACGTTCAGGAGCTGTTGGTGGCGGTTCAAGCGGCGGCGCGGCTGCACGGCGTGGTGTGGCTGCAGGATCAACTGTCTGGTGCCCTGAATGCGGCGCCGGCCCTGGGTCCGTCCGAGGAGGTACGGTCTAGGGTGCGGCGGTCGGTTCCCCCGGAGAGACTTAGCCCGGAGGTGACCCCTCGTGTCCGGAGGCGGGTGCGGAGCCCATCCCGCGACCCACGGCGGCGTTCGTCACCGTTGGCTCCTGCCCCTGGTCCACGCCGTAGCGGGAGGTCGGCTGCGGTGCGCGGGAGGCTAGCGGGGGACCGGTCGGGGCCTCGGGAGGTTGCCCCCCCTGTGCGGATTGGGCCCGGTGGTGGGGCTGAAGTCAGGCCGGCGGCTGCGGCACAGGGACGGCGGCGCACTGCGGACTCACCTGCTGGTGTGGGTGAGGTCCTTCCGGCTCCTGGAGGTGAGCGGCATGCTGCTGGTCGGGCGCGGGCTGCACCTCGACGGGAGCGAAGTCCTGCGGCTGGTCCGGCCGACGCGGAGGTGAGGAGGCAGCCGGGTGGTGGAGACCGGGACGGGACGTCCAGGAAGAGGCGGCAAGGCGGGAAGAGCGGCCCCTGGTGGCCGGAGGTCGGCATGACAGGGGAGCGACTGCGGGGAGCCGGGACCTGGCTTGTCCCCTGTTCGGCTACGCTGCAGGCGCGAGGAGGCGCATGTTACGGCTGGCAGGGGTTCACCTGCTGAGTCTGAGCGCTGGGCCCAGCAGAGTGGTGGATGGCCGGGCGTGGTGACAGGGTCCTTGAGACGGGGACCTGCACCCTCACTGGGGGCTTCAGTGGAGGTTCGTCGTCGGAAAGGAGTCTGGAGGAGGGGAGCTGGCCATGGAGACCGGGCCTGCGGCTGGTGGTCGCCTGGAGTGTGAGGAGCCTGCTGCCGAGCCAGTTGTATCCAGGATGCCGGCGACGTTGTCTGGAGGAGGAGCTGCGGCTGCTGGGACGTCGTCCCAGGGACGGCCAGGTGAGAGGACGACGGGGTTGGTAGAGGGGAGGGGTGTCTGGGGGGTCCTGTGAGTACGTCTGGGGGTTTGGGGTCGGGGGGTGTGGCACAGGAGTTGGTATCGGGAATGCTGGCGTTGTTGTCACGGTTGGGGCAGGCTTCTCAGGGGTCGCCGGCGGCAGTGTGGGGGGCCGGCTCTGGTGGCACTGGAACGGGGGTGGTGTCGGGTGCTGGGGGTTCGGGCGGTCTGGTTGAGGCTGGGGTTGGTGCTGCTTCGGGTGCGTTGCCGAATCCTGGAGGGGGAGTTGGTGATGGTGTTCGGTTGGCGGATTCGGCGAAAGGGGAAGTTTATGTTTGCTTTGAGGGCCCGTTGGGGGCTCATTTGAAGCAGGACGTTAAGGAGAAAATTTGGCGTGATGAGTATGTGGAAATTTTTTCCTTACTTCCCTTGGAGAAGTTTCACTTGGATCGGGGCAGGCCGGATGATAGTAAGAAGGAGGAGGAGGAGAAGAGAAGGTACCGGCTTATCCCGCGTACGTTCCAGAATTGGCTACAGGCCTTTGCCATATTGGCGAGTGTAATTGGGGAGAAGGCGCCGGAACACTGTTCCGCGTTGTTCTGTTACATGGATGCCATTGGGGAGGCTTATCGGGTTTATGGGGGCCTGTCATGGCTTCGTTATGACGAGCAATTCAGGCAGCGGAAGGCGGTGCGTCCCTGCATTAGATGGGACCACAAGGATATCAGCTTGTGGATGAGGTTGATGGCCGCGCCAAAAGTGGGTCCTTCGCCCTTTCGGGGTTCGGCCGGGGTAACCCGGCCGGAGAGGGTCACGGGGCGGGACGAAAGGGTGCTGTTGGCAATACAATGAAGGTTATTGCCGGTTCATGTCGGATTGTCGGTTCAAGCATGAGTGCTCCGGTTGCGGAGGCGCACACAGCCTGTCCAAGTGTTTTAAAAGAGGGAAGTTCAAGGGATCCGAGGCTGTTGCGAAGAGGGGTGACGCCGGTGAGAGTGGCAGAGATGGAGCCGTATTTAGAGATGTACCCAAATAGGGAAGCGGCGGTTTTGTTGCTGGCGGGTTTTCAGTGGGGTTTTAAGATCCCTTGTCAGTTAGTGGGGATGGGTCAGTGCCGAGGAATTTGGCTTCTGCTTTGCGGTACCCAGAGGTGGTGGCTGAGAAAATTGCGAAGGAGGTTGGGGCGGGTCGTGTTGTGGGTCCTTTTCAGGCGCCGCCGTTGTCGGATCTCTGGGTGTCTCCGTTGGGGCTGGTGCCAAAGAAGGAACCGAATAAGTTTCGGTTGATACATCATTTGTCCTTCCCGCCGGGGAGCGGTCAATGATGGCATCGCTGAGGAGCTTTGTTCTGTTTCTTACACGTCCTTCGATTCGGCGGTGCGGTGGGTTCGCCGCTTTGGCCGGGGGCTCTGTTGGCCAAGACGGATATTGAAGCGGCGTTCCGCTTGTTGCCCATTCATCCGGAGAGTTTTCATTTGTTGGGTTTTCATTGGGAGGGAGTTTTTACGTGGATTGTTGTTTACCAATGGGTTGTGCGATTTCTTGTTCCTTGTTTGAGTGTTTTAGCACGTTTTTGGAGTGGGTAGTGAAGCGGGAGTCGGGTTGGAACTCGGTGTTACACTATCTGGACGATTTTTTGTTTATCGGTCCAGCAGGTTCCAGGGTTTGTTCAGTTTTGTTGAGGACCATGGAGACGGTGGCAGGGCGGTTTGGAGTACCGTTGGCCCCGGATAAGACTGAAGGTCCTTCCACGGTCCTTCGTTTTTTGGGTATCGAGATTGATAGTCTGGCCATGGAATGCCGGTTGCCGGAGGATAAGGTCCGGGGGTTGCTGGAGGAGTTGGGTTTTCTGATTCGTGCGAAGAGGGTTCAGTTGAGGAAGGTTCAGTCGGTTCTGGGGAAATTGAACTTTGCATGCAGAATCCTGCCTATGGGCCGGGTTTTTTGTCGACGGTTGGCGCAGGCTACGGCTGGGGTTACGGCTCCTTTTCATTATTTGCGGCTCTCTGGGGACGTTAGGGACGACCTGAGGGTGTGGCAGGTTTTTCTGTCACGTTTTAATGGTCGGGCTATGTGGATGGAGGCGCCGGTGTCTAGTATTGATTTGGATTTGTTTTCCGATGCGGCTGGTTCGGTTGGGTATGGAGTGTATTGTGGGGGCAGTGGAGCGCGGGACCGTGGCCGGTTGAGTGGCAGGAGGCGGGTTTGCTTGGTAATCTGGTTTTGTTGGAGCTTTTTCCAATAGTGTTGGCTACAGTGTTATGGGGGACAGATTCCGCAATAAACGTGTGCGTTTTTATTGTGACAACTTAGGGGTTGTACAGGTGATTAACAGTCAGTCCGCCTCTTCTCCACCGGTGTTAAGATTGCTGCGGTTGTTGGTGTTAAATGGTTTGCGTTTGAATGCATTTTTGTTTCGGTTCACATTCCGGGTGTTGATAACTCCATTGCGGACTCCTCTCTCGTTTTCAGTGGGATCGTTTTGAGAGCTGGCGCCGGAGGCGGAGGTCCAGGGGTTGTCCTGTCCCCAGTGGCTCTGGAGCGTGGCCTTGGGGTCTCGGTTGAGCTGATTCGCCGGTCTGTGAGTAGAGGGACTTGGTCGGCTTATGCGTCGGTTTGGTCTTTGTGGGAGGGGTTATTGGAACGTGTTGGGGGTTGTAGTTCGGTGGAGGACTTTCAGATGCTGTTGGTTTTTGGTTGGGGAATTCTTTTGGGGAGGGGTTGTCTTTTTCGGTGGCTTCTAAGAGAGTGGCTGCTGTAGCGTTCTGGTTGCGCCTGCGGGGTTGGTGGATGTTACCAAAGGATTTATGGTGAGGCAAGCGTTGAAAGGATATCGGCGTAGTTCGCTGCGGAGGGATACGAGACGGCCGGTGTCTTTGGCTGTGTTGCAGGAGCTGTGGACACGGGCGGGGAGATCTGTGTGTCTCCTTATGAGGTTCTTTTGTTCAGGGCCGCCTTTTCGTTAGCCTTTTTGGGGCATTTCGTATTTCGGAACTGGTTTCTTCCAGTCGTAAGCGGGCAGGGGGCCTGTCTCGGGGTGATGTTTGTGTTCAAGATGGAGTTTTACGTTGTGTGGTTCGTAGGTCGAAAACGGATCAGGAAGGCAGAGGGGTAGTGTTGTGGTTGAGGCCCTTTGTGGGGTCGGTATTGTGTCCAGTGCGTTGTTTTGAGGAATACATAGCTGTTCGGACGGTCTTCCCGGGTCGTTGCTGGTACATCAGGATGGGTCCAGTTTGTCGGTTTTCCAGTTTGTAGCGGTGTTCGGAAATGCTTGGCAGCTGCAGGTCTTCCAGCTGGGGAATATGCCTCGCATTCGTTTCGGATTGGTGCTGCGACGGAGGCTGCGCGCTGGGGCCTTGGTGCGGATGTTATTAAACGTATCGGGCGCTGGGAGTCAGCTTGTTTTCGGGCGTATGTTAGGCCGCATTTGGTCTGACTGGGGGGTCTGTTTGGTGCTGATGTTTCGGTCGGTGGAGCTGTTTTTGAAGTGTTCTGTTTGTTTGTTTTGTAGGGCCTGCGTCCTGTTTGGCGTGGATATTCGGTCACTCTTACGTCTACTGGGGGCCTTGCGGGCCGATGTGCGCCGAAATGGTCGTCAGCTGGGGTTCTCTCCGACAGAGATGCAGGTTCGTTGGATTGGACTGCGCGGTCTGTTGTGGGGCAGGGTCCTGCCTGAATTTCATAATTACGTATCTCTTGACAGGGTGCCAGATGTCGTTGTCTTCCATGTGGGGGTAACGATCTTGGTGTACGCACGTCCCGCGACGTGATTAGAGACATTAAATTGGACCTGCTTCGTTTATTGTCGGAGTATCCGGACTTGATTGTTGTGTGGTCCGAGGTGGTCGCCAGAAGGCAATGGCGGTTCGCGCGGTCGGTGGAGCGTCTCAATAAAGCGCGTGCTAAGTTGAACAAGGAGGTGGGGCGCTTTGTCCGGCGGCAGGGAGGCTTGGTAGTGCATCATCAGGAGTTGGAGGCTGCTTCGCCTCAATTTTTGAAACGGGACGGGGTCCATCTGAATGACCTGGGGATTGATATGTGGGCTTTGGGCATTCAGGATGGCTTGGAGTTGGCACTCAAGGTTTGGCGGGACGCCCACAGGTGAGGTGTCACCGGTGGTCGTCGGTGGCTGCTTTTATGTGGGATCCTGGGGGGCAATTCCTGGCCATGAGAGGCGTGACACTTGGAATGCGCGTCTCTCTTGCGGATTAAGAAGATGGTGAATGGGCTCCTGTTCGGGCAAAAGAGAGGGCCCGCAGGGGTTTTACAGTCATTTGGAGGATATGGTGCCCTTGGGTCGGTGTATGCGGCCGAGGGTAAGGAAGGTCTAAGTAAATCGTGGTCAGGAATTCATCTGGTTTGGGGTTGCCTCCCAGGATTTTGCAGGGACTACAATGGTTTATATGTTAATGAAAGGGTTTGATATTGTGTTACATAATAAGATGTTGACAAGATGGTTATTTGTATGTTAAGTTAATAAAGGTGGCCGACGTGGCCATATTTACCAAAATTTTGTGGTCTGTTGTCATTTAAGGGGTATAATGGTTGGGGGGGGGGATTTGTGGACGGAAGGTAATCTTCCATCCCTTAAGTCAGAGGAGCGATGGAGCGGGGGCGCAGCCTAGCGGAATGCGCATTGACTTGGGGGAAGTCTGCAGGCAACTAGGGGTTAAGGGCAGACTAGTGCGGTTAGGTGAGTTTCAGGTCAGTAGGAGGAGTTATAGGTTGCATTAGGGGGTACAAAAGGAGGGGAGGAGTTTTAGGGGGCAGTAGTCCGGTAGAATAGGGAGAAAGTTCCCGCCCACCCTCCCTGGTGTTGTGTTGCTAAGGCTGGGGCTGCTTTTATGTGGGATCCTGGGGGCAATTCCTGGCCATGAGAGGCGTGACACTTGGAATGCGCGTCTCTCTTGCGGATTAAGAAGATGGTGAATGGGCTCCTGTTCGGGCAAAAGAGAGGGCCCGCAGGGGTTTTACGGTCATTTGGAGGATATGGTGCCCTTGGGTCGGTGTATGCGGCCGAGGGTAAGGAAGGTCTAAGTAAATCGTGGTCAGGAATTCATCTGGTTTGGGGTTGCCTCCCAGGATTTTGCAGGGACTACAATGGTTTATATGTTAATGAAAGGGTTTGATATTGTGTTACATAATAAGATGTTGACAAGATGGTTATTTGTATGTTAAGTTAATAAAGGTGGCCGACGTGGCCATATTTACCAAAATTTTGTGGTCTGTTGTCATTTAAGGGGTATAATGGTTGGGGGGGGGGATTTGTGGACGGAAGGTAATCTTCCATCCCTTAAGTCAATTGTTGTAATGTTATGTTGCTAAGTGAAAGGTTGTGATTTACTGTATATCTAATGGTACTGTATGGATAGTTTATGGTTACCACCTTCGCTTATCCCATTATGTTGCCAGGAGATCGACCTGGGTTCACCTCTTGGTTAGTGAGTTAGAGAGAGCTACAGCGAGGCACTGCCTCAGAGAATCTTCATCTTTGAGACAAGTTACGGCCAGGGAAGCAACTCCAGGGGAAGGCCCAGAATCTGCAAGGTCATGCATTGGAGTTAGACAGCAAGGTATTGTGCATGTTTATGTCAGAAAGTAACTGCCTGCTGTTAGAGGGAATATTGCCAACTCACCCTTCCAAACTTGGAGACGGCTAGGCCAACCGTGTCTTAAATATTCTCCCCTTAGCTGGGAATTTGCAGAAGCATTTAGAAAGAACCTCACTGCCTGCCTACAGATCTGCAGAGAGAGTTTAAGAAGAGACAGAGAGAAGCAGTACTACAACCTCCATCATTGCTGCTCTACATACATTGCTATTGGGGAGTAACTGCACTGTTACTGTCAGATGTACTACTACTCCTACTCTGCACTTTAGTAAAGAGATATTTATTGACGCCAACGGTCCTGGTTACTGACTCCACCATTCTCCAGCCATTGCACATGCTCCCCTGTCTTTCACCAAAACCAACACCTAACGCCAAGGGCACCCCAACTACCACCAGGCAAGAGCCCCAACACCAGGGTGTGCCCCAAAGAAGCAAAGTGTCCGCCCTCCAGTCAGTGCATGGCCCCAAGGAGCGCCAGAGGGAAGATTGCCACTGTGATCTTTGAGTCCTAAAACCAACCTCAGGGCCACAATCACCACTCCCATTCTCCACACACATCAGAGAGGTGTTTGGCCCAGATGCTTCTTAGGTCTACTGCCGTCATCAATAACGGACACAAGCATGGTCATTCACAGTCATTGTCATACTTGGAGATTTCAGGGCCCTCATCTAGCACCAGTACCGGTCCTTTCATATAGGACAGGGGGACCTTTTAGACTCCCTCAGTTGCCATGGCCTGAGTATAACTGCAACCTCTGCAGCCCTTATAGTTACAATCCTATGTAGAAATGCAGAAAAGGCTTTACCTGGGAATGGTGTAATGCTTTATTTCCCCTGCGGAGGCACTGCAGGGAGTTTTAACACTTACTACTCTATTCTTCCACTGTACAGGAGATAATCCCTAAGAGCTGCTTACCCTCAGAGAACCCTTTGAACAAAAAAGGTATGCCAAATCCTTGAAAAAACCCTTTAAGAGGCAGTTTTAAAAAATGATCTGCCGCTATGATAAACCACAGTGGTAAAATTGTATGTAAAACCGCCAATGATGACTTTTCACGGGTTGTTTTCCCAACATGTATTACTTCGTCTAATGGAGCATGCAACAATTTTTTTGTCATATTCGCACAAAAAATAAATTCTGTATGCCTTTGCGTGAAATTGGAGGCACAAAGAAGCATCTGCAGGCATTGCATTATATCAGAGATTGTATGGAACAGTTATACAGTAGAGTTCATGAAACCTTAAAGGGGTATTCTGCAGGATAGGAGATAACTATTAGATCGGTTGGGGTTCGAACGCTGGGACCTCTACCGATCAAAATGAATGGAACGGCAGGTCGGGCAGGTGCACTCTTGCTTCATGCATCTCTATGGGACCTGCCAGAAATAGCTGTGTGCGGTACTCAGCTATGTCCGGCAATCCTATGGAGCAGCAGTGCGCATGCCTGACCAACCTCTCCATTCATTTCAGGAGGGCCCCCATTCTCGTGATCAGTGGGGGTCCCAGTGATAGGGCCCTCACCAATCTAATAGTTATGCCCCATTCTGTGGAATGGGGAATAACTTGATATTGCTGGAATAACCATTTAACTGACCTGCCTGTTCTCGGCATTGTTGGGCATGCATGTGTTTTCAATGGGATGAAGGGAATAAACCGCTGTCAAAGGCGTCTCCTTCTTTCCCCTGATATCTGCCAGTCAGAGCATCCTCATACCAGGGGCAGGCTGGGCCGGGGGGCAGGAAGGCAATTTCCCCCCAGGCCGCTTTAAATAATGTAAAAAAAAAACGGCCACTAGGCCGAGGACCTCCTTGCCAGCACGGCGTGCGGCGCATATGGGAGGAGATTTATTCTCATGCCCTGGGCTTCGCGTCTCCATCTGCCAGGCTGGAGCACTGCGCTAGCCAATCGCAGCACTTAGTTCACAGCCTCGGAGGTCCCAGGCTATTAGCCAAGTGCTGCGATTGGCCAGCGCTCCAGCCTGGCTGGATGGAGACAGAGATGCGCGCGTATGTCAAGACCTGGCTGGTGAGAGACACTGGGGGCTGGTGAGTGGCATTAGGGGAAGCTCAGAGGCACTGGGGGCTGGTGAGTGGCATTAGGGGAAGCTCAGAGGCACTTGGGCAAGGTGAGAGGCACTGGGGGCTGGTGAGAGGCACTGGGGGCTGGTGAGAGGCACTGGGGACTGGTTAGAGGCATTTGGGGCAGCTCAGAGGCACTGGGGGCTGGTTAGAGGCATTAGGGGCAGATTAGAGGCACTGGGGGCAGCTCAGAGGCACTGGGGGCAGGTGAGAGGCACTGAGGGCAGATCAGAGGCATTGGAGGCAGCTCAGAGGCACTGGGGGCCGCTCATAGGCACTGGAGGCTGGTGAGAGGCACTGGAGGCTGGTGAGAGGCACTGGGGGCAGATCAGAGGCACTGGGGGCTGGTGAGAGGCACTGGGGGCTGGTGAGAGGCACTGGGGGCAGATCAGAGGCACTGGGGGCAACTCAGAGGCACTGGGGGCAGCTCAGAGGCACTGGGGGCAGCTCAGAGGCACTGGGGCAGCTCAGAGGCACTGGGGGAAGCTCAGAGGCACTGGGGGAAGATGAGAGGAACTGGGGGCAGATGAGAGGAACTGGGGGCTGGTGAGAGGCACTGGGGGCTGGTGAGAGGCACTGGGGGAAGATGAGAGGCACTGGGGTAAGATGAAAGGCACTGGGAGCTGGTGAGAGGTACTGGGGGCGGATGAGAGGCACTGGGGGCAGATGAGAGGCACTGGGGGAAGATTAGAGGCAATGGGGGCAGATGAGAGGCAATGGGGGCTGATGAGAGAGGTACTGGGGGCGGATGAGAGGCACTGGGGGCTGGTGAGAGCCACTAGGGGCAGATCAGAGGCACTGGGGGCAGATCCGAGGCACTGGGGGCAGATGAGAGGAACTTGGGCATGGTGAGAAGCATGGGGCTCTTATTTGAGATCTGATTGGGGGTCATTCATATTGGGGTCTGAGCTGTCTGTTCTGAGGTCTTATTGGGGTCTTATTTGGGGCTGTTAGCTGAGGTCTGATTAACATTGGGGTTCTGACCAGAGGTATAATGAAAAATATTATTTTCTTACTGTCCCCCTCTAAAACCTAGGTGCGTTTTATGGTCTGGTGCGTTTTATGGTCTGGTGCGTCTTATGGGGAGAAAAATACAGCACTTGCTTGCTCGTCATCCCGATCTCTCCTGCCCATTGTGTACACCGCGCGGCGTGACGTCGTGGACGGTGAGTTGATTTGCAATTGGCCACTTGACTGCATTTTATTATATGGCTCCGCTGAATTTGGCGGGTGTGCCCTCCCTGCATTTATTGGAGGTCATTTGGAACCAGGAAAGATACAATACAGAGTGGGCTCAGCATGCATGTTGAACCTGCATTCCCTGAATTTAATGGAGGCCATTGTGGCACCAAAAGAGGTATAATATAGTGTGGGCCCAGCATGCATGTGTAACCTACATTCCCTGAATTTAATGGAGGCCAGTATGACACCAGAGGAGGCAGCATTTAGTATAGGTTCCTGTCCTAAAGAGATCGCCTTGACGTTGGTGGACAGGCATAAATAATTTTGTACAAAATATATTTGTAAAGAATTTGACATTTCTAATGTAGCATCAGCATTAGTACCTTCTCTATAGTGAGTCTGGCATTACTGTATTTACTGTATTATTTGGGTTTGCAGAATGCAGGTGCATTACATTTGTGCTTTAAGCCATGGTGACATGCAACTGCACGCTGGGATGTGCTGACCAACCCCCATTTCTTTCTTTGCAGTCTGCATTGGAGGTGTGGCTGACTCCATTGGTCGTGAGCTCCTAACTGACCTGTCTGTCCTATAGGCTGAATTTAATTAGTGCAGGTATAAAACTATAGCCTGCTCTCCCTGCATTTTTTGGAGGCCATTTGGCATCAGGAGAGGTAAAATATAGAATAAGCTCAGCATGCATGTGGAACCTGCATTCCCTGAATTTAATGGATGCTGGTATGGCACCAGTGGATATAGTATATAGTGTAGGTTCCTGTCCTAAAGACATCGCCTTGTTGTTGGTGGACAGGCACAAATCATTTTGTACAAAATGTATTTGCCAAGAATCTCACATTTATAAGGTAGCATTAGTGAGTATGGCACAATTGTATTTACTTAGTTATTTGTGTTTGCAGAGTTCTGTTGCATTGTGTTTCTTTTTGCTATTGATAAACTCAGCCCGGCTACATCTGTATCACTAATATTAAAAATGGTATAAGTGGTAGCTGCAGCATCAGACGACACGTATGTCCTTGATTTATATGCAAATTCATGGTGACAGCAGCCGCCTAAGATGACATGAGACATATGTGATTTACAAATGCGATAATTAGGCAACGAAAATCACCAAGATTCTTAAGACTGAAGGTGAAATCCTGCAATTATTAATGTAAGAAATGTCAGTGTTAACTAAACTGAGGAGCCAAGGACTGGGAGGGCTGATTTAGAAGCCTTGAGTTAAATTCAGTAAGTGTATAAATAAATTCAGGATGAGAGGACTTGACGATGATAATTATGTCATATGGATTGAAGTCAATGGAAAGGATTAATTGTGACACGTGCGGTAAGTGCTAATTAGACATGAATGACATATTTGTATATGGAAGCCATCCAGAGCCAGAAAAGGCAATGTACATAAATACAGCGCTGCAAACAGAGCGTTTCCTCTAATTAATCTGGAGGATTATATATAAGGATGTTAATGTAACCTTTAACGTGCAGAGGAGCAAATCACCTTTGTTCTTGAATATTGCTTTAAAAAAAGTTTAATACGTACCTCAGTTTTCAAAAAAAAAGTTTGCATAATGGATGTGCTTCTTTGTACAATCATAACTGTAAAGGAACAGGTCTTTTTGGGCTACCCTAATATCTCCTTCAGCCATATTATTCCTGTTTCAGCTGCACAGCTAGATGCATTTCACTCAGAAGCAGGGGGTGTCTCCCTTCTGTGTTGTGACATCCTTTCCCTTACTTCCCGCTATGTTTGTTTTCATCTGCAGAGCTCACAGAACAGATAAGGAGGACTCACACTTACAGACACACACGAAGCTCCTGTGATGGTCACAAGCATTGTAGAAGCAGTTCTTTTATCAGGCTCAGGATCTCAGCTAGCTCTGACACGCCACCACTTCCTGTGAGCCGTCTTCTGTGTCTCTATTACTCGGGTCTTTCCTGACAACAGGCAGGGGACTGCAACTTAGGTGGAAGTGAGACCCCTAGTGGCCATGACTTTACAGCTGATTTTCAGGTGGATGCAGGCAGATTTTTTAAATGAAGTGATCTAGAAATTTGCTATTTACATCATTCTCTATTATTTTCTTTACTGATTATAACCAGATATTTGCAAAAATTCTTTTTATCTACTCTGTTTTTATTTCCTAACTGTATATTTTTTTATTCTATTTCCTGTATGAATCTATGTTCAGAAAATTGGAGTAGAATTTCTAGACAAAAGTTGAAAATTTGGAGAAAAGTACTCCAAAGCAAACTCAAAGAAAACTGACCAGATAGTACCGTTAAGATAAATTCTCCCATTGACTTCTATGGGAGAGTGTTGAGGGCATGCTCTGTGACCTGTGCAGAGGTCATTGTGCAGGGAGGGGGGGAGTAGATGAGCCGTGACCATCACTTATTGTGAATCCTGTGTTATCTACATATATATGTGTTACCAGTCGTTGTAAAGCTACGTGTGATGACAATGAGATGACTGCTGAGGAGTGATCTCTAGCGCACAGAAAGTGTCAACCTATAATGAAGCTCAGGGCCACAGGGAACAATGCAGGATTTCAGGATTATTTTTAAAATATTATTTAAACATATTTGTTTAGAAACAAAAAAAAAAGATCAGCTGTTAGAAGAAGCAGTCACTCCTTGAGGGCCATGGTGTCTTCCTAGGCCATATGCAGTCACCCTACAATGGTGACATGGCCTAGTTGCAGCTCAGTTGCCCCATACAAGTCAAGGGGCTGAGCTGCAATACCAAGCACTGCCACTATACAATGTACAGCGCTGTGCTTGGAAAGCTGCCAGTAGCCGGAGGCTCCCTGAAACAGCTGATGAGTGGGGTGCTGGGACTCAGATGCCCGCTGATGTGATAATGATGACCTGTCCTGAGGATAGGTCATCATTATCAATTCCTTGATAACCCCTTTAACATAAAGTTTTATTTAAACAGTAGGTCATCCTCTGATTACTCATTCCCTTGAAAGTGGCTGTCCATATACATGTACATATCACATTTTCTGTTAGATCGGGTAAAACATAACTCCTTATTTGGAATTCTTAAAAAATATTGCTTCTGTATCTAGGTAAAACTGCTACATATTTGCTAACCTCTGCGGTTCTTGATTCTCTGGTAGAAATGTCCACCTCACGTGTCCAGTGCCAGTGGTCGCACACTTTCAGTTGCTCGGCTCCATTGCACTGATGCTCTAGTACACAGTGATGGCTGCTACTATACAGACCAGCCGATAGGAATCCGGACACTAGAAGCATCTCCTCACCAACAGTTTACACATGAGGTGGACATTCTGAGAGGATTACAAAAGAACACCAGGGGGCGCCATAACAAGGAGCAGTTTTATATAAATTATTCTAAATTGTTTCATCTTGTGTGATCTAACAGAAAAATGTCCAACCCCGGAGCGTTTGGACGCCGGCTTATTATTCATTTCTTCCAACTGAAAACAAATGCACGCTTGGCTGAGAGTTTGCGTATATGAGGGAGTCAGGGGAAACACCATGGCTGTTAGGGTGTAAGGAAATTTAGTATTTGGTTATTGCTGTAAATTTTTTGCGATATCCTGACGTGCCACAATCCTGTAGTCCTACCTTGTCTGATGAGACTCATTCATGGTTATGGTTGAAACTATCAACTTCCTACAAATGTCATCTTCTGACCTATCTAAATGGGTTTAGACCCAAATGTATTAAAGATCTCCAGTGTTTTATTTTTTTTTAAAGAAAGACTAAAGAAGCCACAATGCTCATGCAAAGGGAACCAATTTTGGGTACTAAGGTTAGCAAGCCATACTGACCCTCCACTATACCTCCCAGGCTCTGACACCATAATGAATAATGAAGCCCAAAGGTCCAGCAGAACACAGCCCCATTTGGAGGTCACTTTGGAAGGACCGGTCACTAAGGTCTTCTCCTTATACAATGAAACACAAATAACCAGTAACTTCACCATGTTCCTTTAACTTTCCATTACAGAAGTAGTGTTCACCTGAGTTTCATTTATGGTTTCTCATCTCCAACTTCTCAGAAGAAAATAAGGAACTTCTAGACCTTGGCCTCTGCTTAATGCAGAGTTACAGCTCATTGCGGATCTCCTAAACACTAATTTGCTCCTTATAACCGGTTTTAAATATTTATGACGGCAGGTTGATCCACATCTATCATGTGGTGTGCGTATCGGCACAATGTCATCCAAGATCCATATAAAGGAAGAGCAGCTTCTCGAAATTAATCTTTTGTAAAGTCAACAAATGAATCAGCCGGCTCTCTAATTCCAATTATTGACTACAGTGAAATACAACTCTACTGAAAGCCATTGCTAAGTATCCCGTATGAGTAAAGCACGGCTAAGAAGATTGCTATCATCTTGAATCCCTCAGTGATACACTGGGACAGCTATGCTACATTGGGTATGGGGTGAAAGAGTAATTACATAGCAAAAAAAACAAAAAAAAAAGTCCATCCAGTTGAACCATGGGGAAGGATGTGGGTAAGAAGCAGGGGATGGGTAAATCTTACAATTGAGATAACCCTTGATTCAGGCAAATCCCCACATAAGGCATCAACCGATTCTACTTAAAGAGGACCTTTCATCTGGAAAAAAATTCTGAACTAAGTATCATGATATGTAGAGCGGCGCCCAGGGGTCTCCCTGCACTTACTATTATCCCTGGGCGCCGCTCTGTTCTCCTGCTATGTCCTCTGGTATCTTTGGGGACTTGGTTATACTGGGCGGAGACTGCCTGACTTGGTTATACTGGGAGGAGACTGCCCTTGTTTTCCTGGGCGTCACCCTCTCCCAAGCTGTAGTGCTGGCCAATCGCAGCGCAGAGCTCATAGCCTGTTTTTTTTTTTCCCCAGGCTATGAGCTCTGCACTGCGATTGGACAGAGCTACAGCCTGGGAGAAGGAGACGCCCAGGAGAACAAGGGCAGTCTCCTCCCAGTATAACCAAGTCACGGAACATACCGGGGGACATAGCAGGAGAACGTAGCGGCGCCCAGGGATAATAGTAAGTGCAGGGAGATCCCTGGGCGCCGCTCTACATATCATGATACTTAGTTCACAATTTTTTTCCAGATGAAAGGTCCTCTTTAAAATGGAAAAATGTCCTCCCTGACCCTACGTGGTGATCAGACTGGGTCATACAAGGATTGAATAAATTTACAGAGCGATAATGTTGTTTTTTTGTCGTAAGAAATCTTTTATGTTTTTCTTGAAGTCCTTAGCCAATTCTACTAAAACCACCTTCCGCTGTTACATCAGAGAATTCCTGGCACCTCTGGTGCCCGAGACTTTTTTTTCCAGTCGGACATGAAGAGTGCCCCCTAAGCGATTTTAGCCACTTAAGTGACTTGGGTCTGCCTTTCCGCATTTCAACTTCCATACCTTTTTAAAAAAAAATGTTTGTAGATATTTGTCGGCGGAGGTCTATCATCCCCATATGGCTGTTTTATGGCGCAAGAAAAAGTCACAAACCATGGGTTTGTGACTTCTGAATTGCGCTTGCACAAAGTTTTGCCATGTCTACACTACCCTAGCCAATTTCTGAAAAGAGGGGTGGGTGGAAGGGGCCATCAGCCCCAGATCTATCGTCATTTACGCCAGTTTTACACCAGAAAAGCTGGAGTCGATTTCCGTCTAGGCACAAGGACTACAGGACTGCTGGTCTCTATGGTTGCCAGGACCGTGGAACTGCACATAGGCTAGTGCTATTTCCCATAGTGTTCAAGCACCACCCCCACTGATGGATTGCAGGCTGGTCATAACCATGATGGAAAAATGAATCCAGGAAGCAACATGGACAATCACAATACATTAGTAAGTGGCTTGTATTAACTTTCTCTACATAATAAATACCATTTGCTGAAGTGACAACACCCCTTTAAGCAGGGGCGGATTGGCCATAGACCTTACAGGGAAATTCCCCAGTGGGCCGATGCCCAGGGGGCCAACCAAGCCCTGCTTTCTGCCACTGGCCGGGTACATAATGAGCTCTCAGCGGTAATTAACACTGTGAGAATCAGGTACCCGGCCAGCGACCACACATGTCCTCCTGAATGTGTCCTGCATCAGAAGACCCCCGCTCTTATCTTATTTAGAGAAAACTGGAGGAGGACAGAAAATTGCATCTCTTGATGACCACCACAGTGGGACAGCTTTTTCGCAAAATATTGTGCTGCACTAGGGTATATGGTTCTGATGGGACAGTATTTTGCATTGTTGGTATTGCTGACCCTGCCTAATTGTGTTTCCCTACCTTCTGTCAATTTGGATCCCCTACAACATGGGGCCACTTTTAGAATTTTTTTCCAGGGCCACTTTAAGTTCCTAGTCCGCCCCTGCCTTTTAGTCTGGACCAGGAAGTGACGGAGTGGCAATAGTGGAGGATCAGTGAGGCGAGTAACGCTTCCTTTTTACTAACTCATTCTGCAGCTATTGGACAACTCCATTGATAGATATTGTGTATTCTGTAATCACTCAAAAACATTCCAAAAATGTTTGCAATCTTACCATGTCCTCATCTTCCCATCCTATCATGCATTGTCCTGTATATTCTACAATGTCATCCCGATTCCTGGGCTACTGTGGTTCTATAGGACTATGGGAAATTATTCAGTCTATGTATGCAGAGAATGTGCACATTCCACTTCCATTTGTAAATTCATCATCAACTTTACACAGAACATCTGAGGCGGAATACCAAATGGAATTAGTGGATGGCAGTAAGATTCAAAATATTCTACATTTATCAAACCAGCAACTGGATCTGAATACTTTTGCAATTACATGTAATTTAATTTTTTTCTGTCTCTGCCTCACTAACATAGCTGAGGAGGTTACACATGCTCAGTTCCATCTTTCAACTGCCATCAGCCCTATCTACTCTTAGAAGCTGTGTCTATCTACTGTTGTATACCGACTTCTGCCTGTTTTCCGTATTTGAGCCTTCTCTGCCTGACCTGACCTCTGCCTGATCTCTGTACTGACACTGAGTTGCTAGCCCTCACTTTGGGCTGTTTATGGGATTAAAATTACTCTGCCTGCCATTACCTTGGTATTCCCTTGACTATGGTTCAGTCTGATCCCTCTGTGCTCTGCACTGGTGCCTCTTGGCTTGGAGGTCAGCTGTCAACCAAACAGAGACTACTCTAGGAAGTAGAGGCATGGTGGCACCCCTACAGCCAATTCCAGAGTCCAGGGGTTAAAAAGTGAAGACCAGTGGACTGCCATGATAACACTCTCAGGAGTAACCCAAAGTCAAATCTTTCTGATTCAGTGGTTCCACACGCTCTGCGTAAAAATGACCATCACGAAAATTGACATAATGTGCCTTTCTAATGGGTCAGAGAAAACAAATTGAGGAAGCACTTCTAAAAGTTGAACTTACGCATAAAGTCATGTCTATAGGGTTTGCAGACAGATGCTTTTTTTTTACAAAATAACAAGATTAAATGAAATGAGATTCCTGAAGAATCCCATAGAGTTTAATAACAATTCTAAGTGTGCTGTTTGTGTACTTCGCTTCTAAATAGGTCATGTAACCCTTCAGTCTGAAAGAATACTAGAGCTCTCATAGCCTTCTCGTGTCTCCTCTCCCTACAAAAGAACTTGACAGACAGCCAAGGCTTTCCTTTTTTATAGGTTTTTTTTTTTTTGCTTGTTTAATATGTGGCTGTGCTAAACATTTAACCCAACACAGAAATATATTTCAAATCTTATTGAAATCTCAGAAGTTCGAAGATCAGGACAGATCAGGACAGAGGACCCGAATGCAAACATTAAAATGTGGTCCCTTTTGGTCTGGTCAATAAAACGCACCACTAATCACCACAATTTACATCATGTACCCTTCTAATGGGCTGTGTTGTATGGGTATTTTTTTTTTTTTTTTAGTACTGGTTCTGTCCGCTTTAATATTCTGCATAATGATGATCCTTGTAATGTAAGGGTTAGGGATAGTTAGATAATATACATATCCCCCATTGTGCTGATAAGGCCACATTCCTGAGTGTTTATCTCAGAGACATGCGTTCTGCACACTGGACATCTTTAGGAGGAGGAGCTGAAAGGGTATAAACTTGGCTACACACAGACAGGTAATTGGTATTACATTATAGAAATGATCCAGGTAGGATGAATTCATATTCTTATCTGTAGTATCACCATGGGACGTTGGCCATGTGCTACAACAAGGTGGACTCTGAGTCGTCGTCCCCCCCCCATATTGTATCGGGCAGGCTATGTGATTATTATTATTCTGTATGTGATTTTTCTGTATTACCATATATGTAATCACACTTGGTAAATATATTTATTCACTTAGCCTAAGTGAGCTTATTCAAATCTTTGGAATTCACATTTGAAAACATGAGGCAAAGAAAACAAATTGTGGGAGTGCTTCTTTAAGTTGAACTTTTTCGTAAAGTCATGTCTATAGACAGATGCTTAAATGATTAAATGATCTAAAATGCCTGAAGAGTCCCATATAGTTTAATAACAATTCTAAGTGTGCTTTTTGCATACTTCCCTTCTAAATAGGCTATGTAACCCTTCAGTCTGAAAGAATACTAGAGCTCTCATATCCTTCTTGCTTCTCCTCTCCCTACAAGAGAACTTGACAGACAGCCAAGGCTTTCCTTTTTTATAGGTTTTTTTTTTTTGCTTGTTTAATATGTGGCTGTGCTAAACATTTAACCCAACACAGAAATATATTTCAAATCTTATTGAAATCTCAGAAGTTCGAAGATCAGGACAGATCAGGACAGAGGACCCGAATGCAAACATTAAAATGTGGTCCCTTTTGGTCTGGTCAATAAAACGCACCACTAATCACCACAATTTACATCATGTACCCTTCTAATGGGCTGTGTTGTAAGGGTATTTTTTTTTTTTTTTAGTACTGGTTCTGTCCGCTTTAATATTCTGCATAATGATGATCCTTGTAATGTAAGGGTTAGGGATAGTTAGATAATATACATATCCCCCATTGTGCTGATAAGGCCACATTCCTGAGTGGTTATCTCAGAGACATGCGTTCTGCACACTGGACATCTTTAGGAGGAGGAGCTGAAAGGGTATAAACTTGGCTACACACAGACAGGTAATTGGTATTACATTATAGAAATGATCCAGGTAGGATGAATTCATATTCTTATCTGTAGTATCACCATGGGACGTTGGCCATGTGCTACAACAAGGTGAACTCTGAGTCGTCCCCCCCCCCCCATATTGTATCGGGCAGGCTATGTGATTATTATTATTCTGTATGTGATTTTTCTGTATTACCATATATGTAATCACACTTGGTAAATATATTTATTCACTTAGCCTAAGTGAGCTTATTCAAATCTTTGGAATTCACATTTGAAAACATGAGGCAAAGAAAACAAATTGTGGGAGTGCTTCTTTAAGTTGAACTTTTTCGTAAAGTCATGTCTATAGACAGATGCTTAAATGATTAAATGATCTAAAATGCCTGAAGAGTCCCATATAGTTTAATAACAATTCTAAGTGTGCGTTTTGCATACTTCTCTTCTAAATAGGCTATGTAACCCTTCAGTCTGAAAGAATACTAGAGCTCTCATATCCTTCTTGCTTCTCCTCTCCCTACAAGAGAACTTGACAGACAGCCAAGATTTTACTTATTTTTTTTATGCAGCTGTGACAAACAGTTAACCCAACACAGAAATATATTTAAAATCTTTGCACACGCTGGTCAAAAATGTAAATCCTAATAGCGCTTACTTGTCTCCTCACTATGTAGCTGCACTATCGCAGCAGGACCGCAAAGAAACTGCTGCACTGGGGTACACAAGCTAAAAGTAAAAACAGTGATACCGCGCTCTCCCTATATCGAAGATAGCTGCAAGCAACCCTCCCCCTACTGGAAAGCTCCCCGCAGAAATATGGTCAGTCTAAGTTACCTTATTAATGACTTCCCATTACACAGGATCCTAATTCTTTAATAGCGCAGTGTGGGGTTGTTGCAGGCAGGGGTCTGGTATCTAGGGTTAGGAGTCACTCCCCGGCCGGTGGCGCAGCTCCGTTAATGCAAAGTTGTGGTTTGTGCTTACAGGGAGCAGGAGTGACGTCACTTCTGTAACTACGCGTAGTCACAGGTACCACTAGTACCTATGAAGTCATTAATAAGGTATCTTAGACTGACCATATTTCTGCAGGGAGCTTTCCAGCAGGGGGGGGGGGTTGCTTCCAGCTACCTTCAATATAGGGAGAGCGCGGTATCACTGTTTTTACTTTTAGCTTATTTCAAATTTTACCCTCAGAAGTTCAAAGACCAGGGCCTACAAAACGATGTGGGAACCCCATTGCAAACATTAATATGTGGTCAGGCGCGTACATACAGGGGTCGCAGCGGTCGCAGTTGCGACCGGGCCCGGCACTCCAGGGGGCCCGGCCGCCTGTGGACCCCTGCAGTAGCGCTGTACCGGGGCCCTCACTGGGGTGCCAGCAGGCGCGTACATACAGGGGTCGCAGCGGTCGCAGTTGCGACCGGGCCCGGCACTCCAGGGGGCCCGGCCGCCTGTGGACTCCTGCAGTAGCGCTGTACCGGGGCCCTCACTGGGGTGCCAGAATGAGCGCTGACACCATACTGTGGCGGGGCAAGGGAGCGCATAGTTCCCTGCCCTGCCGCCGCTCACCGCTATAGGCTTCAGGCCTAATAGGCCTGAGGCCTATGCGGTAGTGAAATCCCGGCACAGGCGTGCGCGATGACGTCATCACGCACGACAGGGGCCGGGACGCAGCAGCACAGAGAAGTGTGAGCGTCTTCTCTGCAAGCAAGCGCAGGTAAGTATTTAGCTTTTAGGTTTTTTTTATCTCTTTTTAATAATTTTTATGTGACAACTTTGGGGGACATGTGGGGAAAAATTATTATGGAGATAATGGAGGAATTACTTTGTGGGGGCAAATGATTGTGGGGGCAAATTACTATACGGCAGTGGGGGAACTACAGAGTGAAGGAAACTACAGAGTGGGGAAACTACAGTATGGGGGGCAATGTGGGGAAACTACTGTGTGAGGGCAATGTGGGGAAACTACTGTGTGGGGGCAGTGTGGGAGAAACTACTGTGTGGGGGCGGTGTGGGGAAACTACTGTGTGGGGGCGGTGTGGGGAAACTACTGTGTGGGGAAACTACGGTGTGGGGGCAGTGTTGGGAAACTACGGTGTGGGGGACATGTGGGGCAAATGATTATGGGGGCAAATTACTATATGGGGCAATGTGGGGAAACTACAGTGTGGGGGACATTACTATATGGGGTCAGTGTGGGGGAAACTACTGTGTGGGGGAAATTAGTGTATGGGGGCAGTGTGGGGGAAATGACTGTGTGTGTGTGTGTGGGGGAAATTACTATATGGAGGCAGCATGGGGGGCGTTGCTATTGGGGAAGCACTGTAGGGGCAATTCTATTATTTTTGGGGACACTATACAGGGATTACTGCCTGGAGCACAATATAGGATGTTTTTAGCGTACAGGGGGTGAAGGCAGGTTAGGGGTGGGGGGCGGCGATGGGGAGGGGGCCCCATGGATCAGTTTCGCACCGGGGCCCCATGGATTGTGTGTACGCCACTGTATGTGGTCCCTTTTGGTACTGGTCAATAATACCGAATCACTAATCACTTGGATTATTAGGATTGGTGTCCATTTATCCCTATCACATTTCCATGACCCTTGCCTTTATTCAACACAGAATTGTTTGTATCACCTGTGGAGAAGCAATAGGCATGCAGAGGTTCTCGCCTTCCCTTAAAATTATTGATACTGCCCAATCTAGTCAGATTCCCCATAGTTTCTGCATGGTCGGTCATATTGGTAGAAGAAGCCTTTACAACAAGTTGTGCCCTTGAGACAGTGGTCATGTTTTGGTGGCCATGACAGCTTTTTAGTTTCGATTTAATTAATATGAGGTTAAGGCCCCTTTCACACCTGCGTTCTTCTTTTCCGGCATAGAGATCCGTCGTCGGGGCCCTATGCTGGAAAAATCCTGATCAGGATCTTCCCCATGCATTCTGAATGGAGAGAAATCCGTTCAGGATGCATCAGGATGACTTCAGTTCAGGACCGGAACGTTTTTTGGACGCAGCAAATACCGCAGCATGCTGCGCTTTTTGTTCCGTCCAAAAATCCGGAACACTTGCCGCAAGGCCGGATCCGGAATTAATGCCCATTGAAAGGCATTAATCCGGATCCGACCTTAAGCTAAACGTCGTTTCGGCGCATTGCCGGATCCGACATTTAGCTTTTTCTGACGGGTTACCATGGTAGCCAGGACGCTAAAGTCCTGGTTACCATGGTAAAATGTAGCAGGGAGCGGGGGAGCGGCATACTTACATTCCGTGCAGCTCCCGGGACGCTCTAGGATGACGTCAGGGCGCCCCAGTGCATGGATCACGTGATCGCATGGATCACGTGATCCATGCGCATGGGCGCTCTGACGTCATTCAGAGCGCCCGGGAGCCGCACGGAATGTGCATGCCGCTCCCGCTCCTCGTCTACTATGGCAACCAGGGCGCTAGTAGCGTCCTGGCTGCCATAGTAACCTGAAAGCAATTCGAAGACTGATCAGGATCCTGATCAGTCTTCTAATGCTTCAGGTGACTTGCGTTCTGACGGATCCGGCAGGACGGAAGTGCCTGCCGGATCCTCAGAACGCAAGTGTGAAAGGACCCTAAGATAGTCTAAACCCCACCTGGAGATGTTTCTTCCTCCCATCATTTACACTGAAGTTCTGCTTACTCAGATTGGCTGCTGCGCAGAAGCACAAGCCCTCTGGCTTAGTGCATATAAAGTAGATTGTTTTGTAAAACAAGAAAAGAATTACTATAATCTAGAAACAACTAAACCACAAGTAAGTAAATGTAGGAGAATGCCACACATACACTATAGCAAAGTAAAAGACTTTTGATTAGAGGTCACACAAAGGCCAATATAGGATCTCCTTAAGATAATTTAAAGATATGAGATCTTTAAGTTCCTTGACAACCTCGAGACCTTTCACATCTTTCTGGCCAAACATCCATGAAGAAATAGTCCAAAGACTATTTTAATCTGGAACCACCAGATGTTCTGATATGTAAGTAACATTAGGTCAGTCTTAACAAGTTTCTAAGTCCTTAAGATGAAACGGAAATGACCTAGATGATGATTTGTAACGAACTTCCCAGGATCTTCAGATCACAAAAGACGTAACTACTATATCTTCTAATTGGATGTTACAGGGATCGGATAATCTAGAAAATTCTCTAGTCCTTCACTCTATGACAGATATTTTATCACAATGACCAACCTTTGCTGCACATGTATATTCAAAGGGTTTAAGAAGTAGCTATAGTTCCGTTGCAAGCCTTGAAACTGAGCACCACTTGACTACAACCACATTTATCAGCAATGAGTTCAGGACATGAAAAGCTTTTCATTATTTTGGTCTTCACTGTAACCCCTATGTGTTTTCATCCATGTCTCCCTGTGATCTGGCGGTCACTCGCCTTAGACACTAGGCACTAGTAGCTACAAATCAGGAAAATCCATCCCATGCAGGATTAAACAGAACAATGGGTACAAATTATGGTACAAAAGGCCCAGAATGTTGTAAAATAAAACAAGGAATACTCAGCTAATTGGGCCCCCGACACGCCTATTCCCTAATGGTCTCTCCTTTCTTCTCAGCAAAGAGGAAATGACTGCTTAGCCAATCACTGGCCACAAAGGTGGCCCACCTCAGTCAGTGATTGGCTGAGCGGTCATTTCATGTTTTTCAAGAGGGACCAGAAAGGAGATATTGGCGGAGCATTGCAAGGTAAGTATTGCTACAGTTATTATTTTAACCCATTCTGAGCCTTTTGTAGGGAAAATGTTAACCAGCCAGACATCCCCTTTAACACAATCATTCATCATCAGTCTTCCTAGTCTCTCAGTAGTATTACATAAAAAGGAACCGTCTTACCACTTTCTGAAGAGCTAAGTATTAATGCAAGGTCCTATCATCCTTGTAAATGGAGTACCTAGTGTGCTACTAACCAAGGAAGTCAACGTTTCTCCCTAGATATCAGACATAAGGTTCCTTTGGTTCCCTGACATTATGCAGTACCTGGGGAAGGGTAATATGATTCCCTTTCTTGTCATAATAATGTATGACATGACAATTTACGATTTTAACGTAATGTACCCCCATTCTTGGTGACCTTAGGCACTAGATTCTCTTTGGATTTGGCTTTGGAGTCAAAGGAGCTAATGTCTTCAATTACTACTTTACTCTCCTTTCAATCAAGTTCTTCTCTGGTCATTTGAGGAGTCTGTAATGAAAGGGTTATCATTAGGCTTAACCACAGAAACTAAATAGGACAGAATAAGCTGGAGGGTCACAGTTCAAAAGCCTGAAAGTAAAACTAATCACCATCAGCAGTGGATGCTCAACGTCTTACAATCTTTGGTCTGGTTAGGTAAATCAAGCAATTCTGAGAAAAGAAGCTTATTGTCAGTTGTTTAGAATACATGCCATGGGCAGAAGACTTAAGCTGCATTACTTACCAGGATCTACACGGACAACAGTAATGAAAAAAGCAGCAGCGAGGTTGTACCCGTGGCATAAATGAAACATGTTAATTGGAGAAGAGGACATATGGGGAAGCTTAGCATTTTACTGCATCCACTGATGAAGCAAATGATCACGGAGACCATTAAATTAGGAGCTGCACATTATTTTGCAATGTGCAAATTTGGAGATTTAAGAACATCTGATTACGAGGATAAGGTACATCAAGGACATCATGTCTTGCTCGCTACTTGTTTATTCGGAAGCATTACTGCTCCTCATATGACCTCTAAAATAATTGTACCAATTTAACCAGATGCTGAAGAGGAGATTTTTTTTTTTTATTAGGACAGCAATGACGGACAGTGAAGGGACAGTTGCATTAATTTGAAGGGTCTCTTAATTTTGTGCCATTTTATTAGCATCAAGAATGTTCAAAGTCATAAGGGCAAAAACTAAAAATGTCAATGATAACCCTCAATTCTGGAATTTGGTTTTATACAGAACTTTTTAAAATAAATGAACTGAGTATGCCAACCTTTCACGTTCCAATTCTCTGATAGTGTCCTGGTGGAGTCAATTCGAGAAGTTCAACCAATCAACTTGTTATGTTAACTGATCGCTAAGACATTTTTTAGAATGACAGAGTTTAGTAGAAGGCTATAGAATCCAAAGATAACTTTATGTTAAGTAAAGGAGTTGGCCACTCATCTAGCTAGCTAGCTGGAAAACATATGAACACCCTCAACTGATCGGCTCATGGACATTTGTAGCTGCCCAATCACTCATTTCCCCATTAGCATGTAGGGTTCTGACAAGTAGATCCTAGTGTTACTTAGTATTATCAAAGTCCATAGGAACAAGCACAAAACTGTATTCGATATTGTAAGACTGACCTACAGAACACTTCAGTCATGATCCTAGGAGACTTTTCTCACTTTTTCAGACCAACATTATTACTATCATTCTGATAATCTGAATATTCTGTTATTCTAGTTTTACTTGGAAGATGATCCTAGAAATATCAATAATTTTGTCAAACGCCGAGTATGCTGCCTAAACACACCTTCCAAGACTCTGTTCACAACATGTCCTTATTGCCAGTCCATCAAAGTTTCAGTATTTTTGAATAGAGTAGTCCACTTTCGAAAAATGCCAGAACACCAACAGGAACTATTACAATAAGGTATTCGAGTATGCTACCCCACCGGTACCCGTTAGTAAGACTTTCTGACTTCCGCATTGAGCACCACGTGACGCTTCAGCTTTACACCACACAAAGGGCACCGGGACGCCGGCTAACAAATGGAGGGACTATCGGCAAACAGCCATCTCTGGATATTGGGGCAGGTGGAGGTAAGCCCACAAAAGTGGGAATGCTTATAACAACGTAGCAGGCTTTAGGACAATTAACAAAGTATCTAAATGTAACTGCCCAGAGGATAATCCTGGCCAAAGACAATATCTTAAAGGGCTGGTGACCCGATGAAATAGTCATTGTACGGACTATACAAACATTACAGTCATCCAGTATATGAGCTCTGGTAGATACTGGCAATTTCAGAGTCCCCATCTGGACTGAAAACAACATGGAAACCTGTTAATTTGTGATAAGACTATTGCTTTTGTTACTAGGGATCCAGTGTCACAGTACTAACGGGGCATTATTTGCAATTTTGTTTGAACATCAAAGCAACATTGGATTCCCTATTAAATGCAATATCAGCCAAGATGCGATCATTTATAGTTATAAAGCAATATTGTTAGCGGTATTTTCATCTTTTGTGGACATTATAAGTATAGCGTTGTTATGGTGATCCACCGATAGGTGGTATAACAAGTGGTGTTACTGCCGTAATTTCAATACACTGGGACATTGCCAATTATATTTATTACATCCAATACAACTCTAGGCAGTCCAGGTCCTAAAGAAAAAACGGTATAACACACATAGTTCAGCCGACTTCAATTTTTTGTTCCTTTGGTGTTTTTACATTGTTTTTATTGTTATTGTTTTTATTGGGGTATTATTTTATCTTTGAAATAAAAATAGACCATTTAATCCATATTTGAGTGCCGATCCAGAAAATTTGTTTTCTGTTTGGATAGAGTATTTGAAGGGTGATTCAAAGTTGGATTAGAGCACCTACCCTGAGAAAGGAACAGGAACTTGACAGAACTCATTATAAGTCAATGCAAACTGATCCAGCAATGTTTCCATGGCTCCATTATCAATGTAGTCCATGCCGCTAATGTGAACTGAGAATAACAATCTGGTCTACTCATGAGAAAATTTATTGGACCAGCTAAATACAGATGTTCTCTGTAGTCTCTAAATACATTCAGCCAAGGGTTTCCCAGATGCTAATGTTAAATCAGAATTTCCAAAATCTTTGTACTTTAATCTGTAAACATATGATTGAGAAATATGTAAAATCGACAGATTGTTGGGCAAGCAGAAGACAGAGATGCATCAATGGAGGAACTATCCTGAAGTCATTATAAGGAGCACTGATAAATAATTTACTATGGATGAGAAGACAAGGTAGTAAGAGAAAGGATAGAGTTAATTTATTTCTGCAACACTGTTCCGGGATTTTATTGATGTATTTATTCGATCTGCAGTATAAAGCATAAAGGATAGAGAATTTAGATGCCTTAGCCTTTGGTGAGACAACAGATACATTTTAGACTACTCATGAGAAGTAGACCCTAATGACAAGTGATTCATCTCCAAATGGGGTTGTCTTCTGCTGGATCTTAGAGGCCTAGCATTATTTCCAACCCTGGGATCACTGGTGGATCCCCAACCATTTCAACTAGCTTCAAATGCGGTTAGAGGCCTACTATTATTTCTAAGGTCGGGCTCACTGGTGCATCCTCTGGTAGGCTACTTCAACTAGCTCCAAATGGGGGTGTCTTCTGGTGGATCTGGGGCCCATTTTGTATTAGGAGCTCCTTATTGTGTCAGAACCTAGGCAACTGGAGCATCCTTCATGACTTCTTTGGACCAATTTGACCCTTAAAGCGATAACATTAGGAGAACTTGGAGGAGGAACTATATTTTAATATGTGGTTATTTCTCTTTGTAAATACTCTAAGAGAACAATTGCTAAAGTACTGATGTAATATACCTTCAGTCGTTCTATATGGAGACGTTACACGTAGATGCTTCAATGGATTTGCCTCCTCACAGTATAGATCAATGCCATAAGTCATCTTTCAAAGATCTATACAGCTTACACCAAGGTCAAGCAGGATAGGAAGCAGATCCGTAGCTAAAACAGCGTGTTTCTATCCACAGGGTATATACTGTGCCCTGGAGCTAATGGAGAATAAATCTACTTAGAAATTAGATCGATAATCCCAATAAGTACTGTACAAACACTTCCTGAACCAAGACCTGTGCGTACGGAAACTTATTGATGAAAATAGCGATCCATCGTTTACCTGCAAGCCATGTTATAAGGAGTTCAGGATGAATCGTATTAATAATTATGATATTTTACCAATACAAGTATAATAAGATCATATCTACAACCTCGCTGTAAAGAAAGGAGCATAGCATTCACCAAGATGGAGCTCCTTCTTGGTGCTTGTTTATATCCCCGTCCCTGAAAAGAAGGGTGACCCTTGTTCACTTGACTTCCATTCCGTTGGAGAAGAGACTTAGGCCTCTTTCACACGGGCGTCATGTTTGACGCCCGGATAAGAGGCGAGTGCGTTGCGGGAATATGCGTGATTTTTCCACGCGGGTGCAAACGTTCGTAATGCGTTTTGCACGCGCGTGAGAAAAATCGCCATGTTTGGTACCCAGACCCGAAGCCGGACTTCATCACTGAAGTCCGGTTTCGGGTTGAGTATTCTGGTGAATTTATTATTTTCAATTATAACATAGTTATAAGGGGAAATATTAGCATTCTTAATAAAGAATGCTTAGTAAAATGAAGAGGAAGGGGTTAAAAATAATAAAAGTTAACTTACCTTAGCCACTTGATTGCGTAGTTGCGATCTGTCCTCTCTTTCCCAGCATCAGCTAACAACTAAAGGACCTGTGATGACGTCACATCACATGGTCCAATCACATGGTCCATCACCATGGTGATGTGACGTCATCACAGGTCCTGTTCTTAGCTGATGCTGGGAAAGAGAGGACAGATCGCAACTACACGATCAAGTGGCTAAGGTAAGTTAACTTTTATTATTTTTAACCCCTTCCACTTCATTTTACTATGCATTCTTTATTAAGAATGCTATTATTTCCCCTTAGAATCATGTTATAAGGGAAAATAATAAAGATCTGGTCCTGTTGCTAAGCAACCATGCGGGAAAATCGCACTGCATCCGTACTTGCTTGCAGATGCTTGCGATTTTCCCGCAGCCCCATTTACTTCTATGGGGCCTGCATTGCGTGAAAAATGCACAATATAGAGCATGCTGCGATTTTCACGCAACGCAGAAGTGATGCGTGAAAATCACCGCTCATGTGCACAGCCCCATAGAAATAAATGGGTCCGGATTCAGTGCGGGTGCAATGCGTCCTCCTCACGCATTGCACCCGCGCGGAAAACTCGCCCGTGTGAAAGGGGCCTTAAACTACTTTCACACTGGCGTTAGGTGCTGATCCGTCTGGTATTTGCACAGACGGATCCGCACCTATAATGCAAACGTTTGTATCCGTTCAGAACGGATCAGTTTGCATTAGCTTTAAAAAAAATGGATCCGTTTTGAATTACATTGAAAGTCAATGGGGAACGGATCCGTTTTCAAATGCACCATATTGTGTCACTGAAAACGGATCCATCCCCATTGACTTACATTGTAAGTCAAAATGGATCCGTTTGGCTCCGCATCGTCAGACGGACACCAAAACGCTGCAAGCTGCGTTTTGGTGTCCACCTCCAGAATGGAATGGAGACTGAACGGAGCTGAACTGATGCATTCTGAGCGGATCCTTATCCATTCAGAATGCATTGGGGCTGAACTGATCTGCTTTGGACTGTTTGTGAGATCCCTGAAACGGATCTCACAAACGGAATCCAAAACGCCAGTGTGAAAGTAGCCTAAGCTCCTCTGTTTGGGGTGATGTTACGATGGTAAGAAAAGACAAAGATAACTTTAGGACTAGTCTAAAGGAAGGAAAGTATGCATGGTAGAAACTTGGGAAAACTCCAGTTCAGCAGGACAACCATGGTGGAGACTCAAACAAAAAGTCCACAAATTTACCACCTTGCCTTGTAGCCATGGCTCTCACATATTACAGTGATCTGATGTGGCCTTTCAGAGCCAATATATGAAAAGCAAGGGGGCACATGGCATCAGTTAAAGGGGCCTAATGGGCATGCTCCTGATGATATATGCTAAAATTGCAACCATCTAACCAAACAATAGCTAAGGAACCTGTATGTCATGTGCAATCCTCTTCTAGAAAATTTGCAGCCACATCGCGAAATTGCCAGTTTGAGCATTTGCGGCAAATTTGCTTCACATTTTAATTGTAGATTTCCACAAGTACGGTATAATCCGTGGCACATTAGGGTAATTGAAGAGCAAATGCTGTGGATGTTCTGCACCAGAATTACACAAGGAAAATCCACATCGTTTACAGAGATTTGAAAGATCTCATCTCCACGCTGTAGAGAGTGTCTTCACTGGAATCTGCACATGACTTTACATGTGGCGTCGATATGAAATCAATTTATGTTGTGGATATAATCAGCAATGCAGTGGGTTATATTTGGGGAAAATATTCAGCCTTTCTGCACTGAAAGCTGCAGCAAAATCTGCACGCTTTGGTGTACATCTGCAGAGGCAGATTGTAGTTGTAAGCTGGGCGGAATTCATAGCGGACCCACTTCTTGTGACCGTACCCCCACAGTACCAGGCAACTACATAATTTATTACAAGTACAAGCAGCGGACATTTCACAGACAGAAAAAGTAGCAAATTGTGGAGTTTATCAATGTGAATTCCAATCCTTTTAATGGAGCAGGGTAGAAATCTACCATGAGTGGAATTAACCTAATATTACGAATACACCGTTTCCTGTATTTTTTTATTTTTAGAGATCTATCTGGACTGATGGATTACAGGATATTGGATGGCATGTTTGTATCCACACAATCACAAGTACAATGCATGTTTTAGGCTCTGTGACACCATGTTCGGTGTATACCTGCATATGCAAGGATCGCACGGTGGCTCAGCGGTTAGCACTGGGGTCCTGGGTTCCAATCCGACCAAGGACAACATCTGCATGGAGTTTGTACGTACTCCCCATGTTTGCGTGGGTTTCCTCCGGTTTCCTCCTGCACTACAAAGACATGCTGATAGGGAACTTAGATTGTGAGCCCCATTGGGGACAGTGTGATGCTAATGTAGGTAAAGCGCTGCGGAATATGTCAGCGCTATATAAGTGTATATAATAAATAAATATGATTATAATATATCGCTATGAGAATGTAGCTGTACAATTACATAAAATGTGTGCCGAAAATGCCTCATTGTGTCCTTTAGGCGCAGGTCATGCCCATTATAGGCTATGGACACACTCAGCATATACGTCGGGAGACCATGACATTATACAAATTCACACCTCATAGCATAAACGTATAGGCTGCCTGCATCTCCAGTTTCCCTTTAATCGCCAAGGCCAGATACAGTATACAGAATATATATATATATATTAATCAACATAAAAGAGAAAACCACAAAAGCAGTGCTGATACAACAGGAATCAGTAGCAGGACCAATGAAGTCAGAATACAAATGAAATCCCTTGCGTGCCAGTGTTTTGCTGTATTGGCATTTTACAAAGTTTTTACGTTGCTTATGCTTACTACATTCAAAAAATGTAATCTCAAAGAGTAATTGCATCCATAATGGCTTCTAACACTACACAATCTGTATTAGTAGTGTGGAAATAGTCCAGTGATTACTAAAAAATAAAAAATAAAAAAAAATCAGCACCAACAGGAAAGAACTGTCTCCATGCTGGGGTTGAAGACCCAATACGGCTAAGAGATGTTTTAATTCAGAACTGTACCCAGTTAAAGGGGTTCTCCAGGAATGAGGAAAATGAAAATACCTAAATATTACTTTATTCTAAATATATTCTCAAATATCTTTCATTAGTTATAATGGCTTGTTTTGTCTGGGGAGAAATCATTAGGAGAAATAAAATGGCCGCAGTCCTATTAGTACAGACTAGTACTACTACGGAGATTCAGCTGAAGATCATATTAAACCGTATTCAGGACCATTACCCCTGACAAGCAGAGCAGAGAGGAGGATGAGTCAGCTCTTTAGCTCAGTGTTGTGAAGTAACTTATCCTCCAGTGTGATTAGGACAGGTTTTGTGTGTACTAATAGGACGGCGCCCATTTTATTTCTCCTAATGATTGCTCCACAGAGAAAACGAGCCATTATAACTACTGAAAGGTATTTGAGAATTTATTTATAATAAAGTAATATTTGCGTATTTTCATTTTCTTAATTCCTGGAGAACCCCAGTAAAAATTTAACTCACATTATTTTTTTATTTGTGTAATGTATAGGGGCCGTAATACTGACCATTTTTGTAATATATATAGAGGAGCGTTGCTAAGAATCAAGATGGGCCACTTTAGAGCTATTTTTCTAATAAAAATGTACGATTTCAGAAGCGAAAGTATATTACAAAAATGTTCAGTATCACTGCCTCTATACATTACAAAAAAAAAAAGTATCACAGTTACACTTTAAAGGAGTTTTCTAGTACTTACTATAGATGTTAATAACTTATCCTCAGGATAGTCATTAATATCAGATTGGTTGGGGTCCAACGCCCTGCACCCCCACTGATCAACTGTTTAGGGCAGTGGTTGGAAAGCTGCGTAGTTTCTTGC
The DNA here is from genome assembly GCA_033119425.1 of Bufotes viridis. Lineage (NCBI taxonomy): Eukaryota > Metazoa > Chordata > Amphibia > Anura > Bufonidae > Bufotes > Bufotes viridis. The sequence continues at coordinate 33,471,749 of CM065591.1, forward strand.
AGTATTTTTACACCATGCATGGAATCTTGTGCTTTCGGCAACATCCACTGTATGGTTTCTGTTCCCCGTTTGTAAAGGTAAGTTAGATCTTACTGGTAGATGACCTCCGGTACCATCAAATTATAAATCAATGCAGAGACAACTGTGACATCGACACAATGAAACCAAGCTAAGGACCAATGCCAAGCATTATTATTGACATCTAAACAATAGAAGAACGAGAGAAAAACATTGTGATATCAGCACAAAGGAACACTGATAAGAATAACAAAACAGCGCCAAGGATTAACGAGAAACTCTTGCTACTGCGACATCATCACAATCGAACAGAACATATAAATAAATACACAGATTATCAGGATATCATCGTAGAAGAACCCTGCCCAGAAATAAAGGCAAACATTATTGTGACATCATCACAACTGAATACAACCTATAAATAAATACACAGACTATCGTGACATCATCAGAATAGAACCCTGCCCATCAATAAAGACAAAAACTATCCTGACGACATCACAACAGAATACAGCCCATTAAGAACACAACCTATAAATAAGTACACAGACTATCATGAACAGAGGTCGTGCTACATTTTTTCCAGAAAAGTACAAATACTCCTCTTGAGCAATTTTGAGGAGTATTCTTAGCCGAGAAGGAATACAAATGTTGCTGATATATATATAATATATATATATATATATATATATATATATATATAATACAAAGGCTTACATAACGTTATGAGGCTGCTATTTCTGAAGGGAAACCATAACTAGTCTCCCTCTATAATTTCTTCCTTGCAGAAATAGCAAATGCAGAAAATTTTACATTTATCCAACATCATACACTAAACATAAGACCACTGCTGCCATACACAGTGCCCACATAACACTTCCAAAGACAGTGCCCATATAACACTGTCATACACAGTGCCCACATGACACTGCCATACACAGTGCTCGCATAAAACTGCCATACACAGTGCCCAAGTAACGATGTCATACACAGTGCCTACATAACACTTCCATAGACAGTGCCCACATAACACTGCCATACACAGTGCTCTCATAACACTGCCATACACAGCGCCCAAGTAACAATGCCATACACAGTGCTCGCATAAAACTGCCATACACAGTGCCCAAGTAACAATGCCATACACAGTGCCTACATAACACTTCCATAGACAGTGCCCACATAACACTGTCATACACAGTGCCCACATGACACTGCCATACACAGTGCTCGCATAAAACTGCCATACACAGTGCCCAAGTAACAATACCATACACAGTGCCTACATAACACTTCCATAGACAGTGCCCACATAACACTGTCATACACAGTGCCCACATGACACTGCCATACACAGTGCTCTCATAACACTGCCATACACAGTGCTCTCATAACACTGCCATACACAGCGCCCAAGTAACAATGCCATACACAGTGCCTACATAACACTTCCATAGACAGTGCCCACATAACACTGTCATACACAGTGCCCACATGACACTGCCATACACAGTGCTCGCATAAAACTGCCATACACAGTGCCCAAGTAACAATGCCATACACAGTGCCTACATAACACTGACACAAACAGTGCCCACAAAAGACTGCTACATTATCGCTAATTCTATCAAGCCAACCCAATAGGAAAGTTGCCTATAACCCGCCCTTACTCGATTAACGCGCATATTACATTGCCGATTTTTCTCATAGGCTAAAATAAATTAAATAATGAAGAATATTCTAATTCACTAGATATCGCAGCCTTCTCACATTGGCCCACAAGCAAGAAGCAAGCAGGTAATGGGTTCAGATGAAAAAAAATAGACAAATATTCGTTTTTACGAATATATATCACTATATTCAAAATATTCGCAAATTCTCGAAGTTGTGATATTCGCAATTAAAATTCGCTATTCGAATATTCGCGCTCAACACTAGACATCAGCAGGTGCTAGGGACAGTGCTAGGAAAGACTTTAAAACTTAGTTTGCTGTATAGAAGTTCAGAGAAAGGATAGGAATCATTCCACAGTATTGAAGCAGAATAGGGTTCAGTAGGGGAGGTTACAGCCTGGGTAATAGGAACAATCTTATTACACCTTACTGCACTGACTGCGGATCCAAATTGCCATTATAAATCTCTGTAATTCCAGCAAACCGTTCTTGTTATTGGGGTGCAAGTGCTGTTTAAAACAGCCATTAACATGGAAATCTTATTTGCCCATGTGCGGTGCAGTTGTATGTTATAAAGCATTTTTTGGCTTGTATTAGTGGGGAAAAAAGGGCTTATTAGCCATCGTTCTGTAAAGCGAGAAAATTACAGCCCTTTTTGGCGAGTAATAGTGGCACAAAAATATATGTTATTTGCCGTTCAGCGGTGCAGTTATACGTTCTAAAGCCCTTTTTGGCGTGTATCAGTGGCAAAAAAATATATATTATTTGCCGTTCAGCGATGCAGTTATATGTCCTAAAGTACTTTTTTGCGTGTATTAGTGGCACAAATAAAAGTATTTGCCGTTGTGTGGTGAAGTGAGAAAATTACAGCCCTTTTTGGCGTGTATTAGTGGTACAAAAACATATATTAATTGCCGTTCAGAGGTAAAGTTATATGTTCTAAAGCCCTTTTTGGCGTGCATTAGTGGCAAACAAATATATATTATTTGCCATTCAGCGGTGCAGTTATACGTTCTAAAGCCCTTTTTGGCCTGTATTAATGGCACAAAAAAATATTTGCCATTGTGTAGTGAAGTGAGAAATTTACAGCCCTTTTTGGCGTGTATTAGTGGCAAATAAATATATATTTGCTGTTCAGCGGTGTAGTTATATGTTCTAAAGACTTTTGTGGCTTATTAGCCGTTGTGTGGTGAAGTGAGAAAATTACTGACTTTTTGGGGGTGTTTTAATGTCTTTTTTATTTATTTATTTGATCTAACAGTATGTCTGACACAGAAGTGCCAGGCGCTGCAACTCTGTGGTCTCCTGATGCTGCTGCCACCTCAACACTATGTCAAATTGCCACTCTGTGGTCTCCTGATGCTGCTTTCACCTCCACACTATGTTACCTTGCAACTCTGTGGTCTCCTGATGCTGCTGCCACCTCCACACTATGTCACATTGCCACTCTGTGGTCTTCTGATGCTGTTGCCACCTCAACACTATGTCACCTTGCCACTCTGTGGTCTCCTGATGATGCTGCTGCCACCTCCACACTATGTCACCTTGCCACTCTGTGGCCACCTGATGCTGCTGCTGCCACCTCCACACTGTGATTGTGCCACCCTGTGGCCTCCTCCTGATGCTGTGCCACGACCTCCACACTCTGTCATTGTGCCACTCTGTGGCCTCCTGATGATGCTGCCGCCACCTCCACACTGTCATTATGCCACCCTGTGGCCTCCTCCTGATGCTGCTGCTGCCACCTCCACACTGTCATTGTGCCACTCTGTGACCTCCTCCTGATGCTGCGGCTGCCGCCACTTCCGCAATCTGTCATTGTGCCCCTCTGTGGCCTCCTGATGCTGCTGCTGCCACCTCCACATTGTCATTGTGCCACTCTGTGGCCTCCTCCTGATTCTGCTACCACCTCCAGACTCTGTCATTGGGCCACTCTGTGGTCTCCTCATACTGCTTTCACCTCACCACTATGTCATAGGGCTACTCTGTGGTCTTCTCATGCTGTTCCCACCCTCCCCACTTCATCACTGGGCCACTATTTTGCCTTTCGGCCTGGCTGACATTTTCATTTATTTGACCCTTTTGATCTGTCAGAAAAAAGGAAAAATTAGATGCATAACGGATCCTGTCTATGTAACAGCTGTAAGGCCTGCATGACATGGTTCCTATTTTGCATCAGAATTGGCTTATGATTTGGTAGTCAAAAGCAGGCGTGGGTATAAAACACAGAAGACATGCAAATATTCCATTCACATGTCATCTCTGTTTTGGATCCACTCATGTTTTTTATTGGCTTTAGCAATACTGATGGATTATTGACCAAATGCCGACCGAGTGAAGGCGGATGCTCCACAGACAGGATTCGTTTTTTGGGGGTTATTGTTCCGACGGATCAGAGACAGGGCAAAATAATCAGTGACGTCAACACAAACTTACTGCTGACACCCTCTCCACTCTGTCGGGGGGTGGAGGGGGGCTCTACTTGTATAAGCGTTTAATGGAACAGGTTCTGTAGACATCTATGTGAAATCAGCTGCTGACAGTGTAAAAGGAGTGTGCTTCTTCTTGACGCTAACATTGACCTGAAAGGCTGAGTTCACACTTAAGCTATTTGGTCAGTTTTGGCCCCATAACTGCCCAAATAAGTGAAGTGTGCAGTGATTCTAAGAGCGACGCCTGTCATCTGCATGTCATACTACTGACTCACAGTATAGTTTCACTACCACAGCAGACTCCCTATGCGTGTTACTGCAAGACACAGTGTTTTACACCACTATATAGGCGCTCTGCAGCCAGGAAATAGACGTTTTTTAACGTGATTTACCACAAATAAATTCGGATCAAACCAAATTTTTTTTTTTTTATTCGGCAACCCGGACGAATCGAAATTTTGAGAAATTCGCTCATCTCTAAACGCAACCTATAAATAAATACATACATTGTGACATCATCACAACAGAACACAACCTATAAATAAAAACACAGACTATTATGACATCATCAGAATGGAACCCTGCCCAGGAATAAAGACCAGCATTATTCTGACAGCATTACGACAACTAAGAAGGGATCCAAAAAATGCTAGATTTCTACAGAAAAAATGTTGAAAAACACTGGTCTGGGAGTCTTCTGGAGGTACCAGGTCAGGGGTCCTGCAAAATGTAACAGGTGGCTGACACTTTTACAGTAGGAGAATTGATAAAGTAGAAAAAAAAAATAGATATGAAGGCAAGAAAATTAGTCTAGAAACTCTTTTTGAAAATTGTTGCGCTTACAACATAGGGAGCTTCTTTAATGTAGGAGTAAATACAAAAATGTTTAAATCATATGTGATAGGCAGGGGAAGTGGCTGCTTTGGGGCCCAAACTCACAAGGGGCCCACCCACGAGGAATACTCTGCTGTATGATGTTTCATGAATTCTGCCAGTCTTGTCCTGTATCTTTCTTATTGTGCTGCTTGAACTCTGTCAGTCCTGACCTGTATCTGTCTTTCTGTGTTGCATGAACTCTGCCATCCCTGACAAGTCATGCTTCTGTTTATTGATTATGGTACCTTGCTTCCAGGGGCATAGCTATAGGGGAAGCAGAGGAAGCTTCTGCTTTGGTCCCAAACTCAGAAGGGGCCCACCTAGGGGGAGGATTAAAAGATTTTATTATCAGGGCCCCTCAACAGTATTATTTAATTACATTATATACAGTAATACTGTAGCAAACGGACGGAGAAGCTGCCGGGCTTCTTCTGAGAGGGAGATCTTAACTAGCCACAGAAGTGGGGGTTGCATAGGCCCCATTCAAAAATATACTGTGGGGCCCAGTCATTTCTAGTTACGGCCCTGGGGTACTGTATTATCGATCTCCTCAATAAGTCATGCTTTGGAGGGCTCAGCCCACCCATGCATTACATAGATGGAATACATTCACGGCTACTGCGGGGGACATGAGTGAGAATACGCATACCCCTTTTAAAAATGGTTGTCTAGAAAGACCCTTTACATATTAGGCAACTTTCAGGAGCATTATGGAAAGAGATGCTTCTTCTAAAGTTATGGGAATGTACATTTGTAATCATTGGGTATAATATCTGCCAATTTTGAAGATAATGAGATGCTGCCTTCAAGATTGTTGTTACTCAGAGATATCAAATAAATCTCTCCTTATTGCCAGGGAAAGGATATAAGGCTCTGAGCCAATCTCACGCTCGCTGTTAGTGCAGAGCGTCTCCTGAAAACAGCTAGGAATAGCTTGTCATAAGCTGACACAGGATAAAACGTGGATGTGAAAGACATCTTCTGAGGCTTTCAACATTTTTTTGAAAAAGAAGTTCTTCCAGAATGAAACACAAAAAGCACATTCTCTGGATGGATCCTAGAAAATATGGGGGTAACATGGGATTGCAGTAATTCCAATGTGCTCTTCAGGGTCCATTTTTGTGCCTGGGCAACAAGCTAACTCTGACATCATAAGGACACTATGTTAAGTTCTTAGTCCTTGTGACCTAATAATAGATATATCCCTCATCTGGTGAGGGGTAAGGTTACTTTCACACTAGCGTTTTTGCTGGATCCGGCAGGGTTCAGCAAAAGCGCTTCCGTTACTGATAATACAACCATCTGCATACGTTATGACCGGATCCGGTTGTATTATCTTTAACATAGCCAAGACGGATCCGTCATGAACACCATTGAAAGTCAACGGGGGACGGATCCGTTTTCGAATGTGTCAGATTGTGGCAGAGAAAACGGATCCATCCCCATTGACTTGCATTGTGGGTCATGCTCCGCATCCCAGGATGGAAAGCAAACCGCAGCATGCTGCAGTTCGCTCTCCGGTGTGAGAAGGGATCGGAAGGCATGTTGGAGCACTCCGTTCTGTTCAGTTACGTTTTGTCCCCATTGACAATGAATGGGGACAAAACGGAAGCGTTTTTTTTCCGGTATTGAGACCCTATGACGGATCTCAATACCGGAAAATATTAACGCTAGTGTGAAAGTAGCCTTATTCGTGACCATGTACCTATCTGATTATAACTAAAAGATAATAATGCAGGCTACTGAGGCTTGTTCCTTTCTCCAGTCTCCCATGAACCCCCTATTTTCTGCTACCCCTGACCTTTAGACCTGAATCCACAACCCATCTATTTTTCTAGTGTGCCTCAACCATTAGGCTAGGTTCACACTTGAGCGCATTTGATACGCGTGTTTTTGTCTGACTTTTCGCCGCGTATTACTGCGCGTTTTTGGAAATAGGAAACGCGAGTCGAACTCGCATTCTTGTGATTGACCACAGACGCGTCCAATAAAAAGGTCTGCAAAGGTCACCTGCCATGTGCGAAACGCGCGTCCGTACGCGCGTTTTTAAGATGCATACGTCCATTTTGCCCCGTTCCCGCTAAAGTCTATGGGCACGAACGCGCGACAATACGCCCCAAAGAAGCTCCTGTACTTCTTCGGGCGTATGGCGTTTTACAGCGCGTTCGTACGCGCTGTACAATGTGCAGGTAAGAACTATGCCCATAGGGAAACATGGGTTTTCGCCTGTTGAGAGTTTTACAGCACGTAGGAACGCGCTGTAAAACGCTCAGGTGTGAACCAGGCCTTAAAGGGCATCTGTCAGCAGTTCTGTACCTATGACACTGCCTGACCTGTTACATGCGCGCTTGGCAGCTGAAGACAGCAGTTTTGGTTCCATGTTCATATCTGCCCGCATTGCTGAGAAAAATGAATTTTCCTTATGTAACTGAGCCTCTAGGAGCAACGGGGGCTCATCACGCCTGGTCCTGTCAATCAAAGTGCAGAAGGTGTGGCAGTTGCAGAGAGAGCTGAGCGTCTAGGTGTAACGGTGTAATATATGCTCCTAGAGGCTCATTTGCATATATTAATACATCATTTTTCTCAGCAATGCGGGCACATATGAACATGGGACCAGCACAGATGCCTTCAGCTGCCAATCGCACATGTAACAGGTCAGCCGGTGTCATAGGGACAGAACTGCTGACAGATGCCCTTTAAGGCACTTTCTTCAGTACTCATGCTTAGTTGGAGAAGGTGACAACTGTTCTGAATTTGAACATCTTTGTGGCTCAGAACAAATGCCAGCTTCTAAAGATATTGTTGGACAAAACTAAGAAAAACATCTTGAATTTTTTTTTGCTGATGAATGTTTTTGGACATTTTTCCAAATCAAGATTAAAACAACAAAAATAAAATTTGGGACAGAAGGAGCGAGACAAACTAGAGCGATAGGGGATAAGGGCGGAGGCTACTGTAAGGTAAAGAGGGAGTAGCCTACGGAGAGGGTAATGTCAGGTGGGAGCGTTGTGAAATCCACCACATTTGGCAACATGTGACCCTCCGGCTCATTTTCACTTCCAACAAGGTCAGTACCCAATACTGAGACAACTAGAAGTCCTCGAGGCCTATAGAGGCCTATGAGACGAGTGGATGGATGGTGGCGTGGATAATGGGTTCAGTCCTGGTGGTCTAACCTTGGCCACGTGGCCGGTGGGGTTCAGAAGAGGTAGGAGTCTATTCATATAGAATTTGAGAGAGGAAAAAATCTGAGAACGTTTTAAAAATCTAAAGTAATAGAAAGAAAATACATGTTCCTTGACGTACTGTGTATGATATTAACTCCTGCGTGGACCGGCTGTTGTGTTACCCTCTGCCGCACTCGTCAGCGACGGGGTCCTCTCCCGTTTTGTATTCATTGTCAGGTCTGCCTCGCTGACACAAGGAGCCCAGTGTGGGGACAGCCTTTCTATGAAGTGAATCCTGTTACCATGGAGCAGGCTTTCTGATAAAATACAGAGGATCTGCTCTCCCGGGACCGGGACTTCTCAATGAAATCCTCAGTAGGTTACACCGGGTTAAAGACAACCCTGGTGTTATCGGCTTTGTCTCTTTTTCACCACTGTGCTCATTTGAAAATGCAATCTCCAATCTTTTTCCTGTATTTACACCCCTGGATTCTGTATTATATTCACCGTGAAAAAGAATAGGAGGCAGAATTGTTGATAATGTGATCCCACAAAAAAAAAAAAATAATTAAAGGTTAAAAAAGCAAAAACAAAAAAAGGATAAAAAAAAAAGTAATAATGGAAGAAATAAGTCATGTTTTAATTGGTGGATCTCACAGGTTTGGACTGGATAGCATGGCAATCTCACTGCCTGAGAGATGATATTGGAGGGGGGGGGGGGGATATTGGCCAGACGGGTTAGAATTTACTTGATTTATTTTACTGCTCCCTTAGAAATAGTACGAGATGTATTTGGAAAAAATGTTTAATTTTTTATATTTTTAGCCCATTTTTTCTAATTACTGCTGCTGTGAATGTGGTCTTGTGTTTTTTTACAGGACAAATTGTACTTATGGTTAGGGTACGTTCACTTTACCATTTCATTTTCAGGAATTTAAGGGGGTTCTTCAGTACTGCAAAATTGCTGGCCTATCCTTAGGATGGGCTATCAAGTTGAGATCAGAGGGGGTCTGGCTCTTGGCACCCCCGTTCACAGTTAAAGGGGTTGTCCCATGAAAAATATTCTACAGTTTTTAGACCAGCACCTGGATCTGAATACTTTTGTAATCGTAGTAATTGCAATTTTTGTATAGCTGCTGAGTGATTCAATAAAATGTATCTGTATAGCGCCCCCTGCTGTTTGTTCTTTTCCTTATTTCTTTGACCTGCTCACTGAGAAGGCCGCACATGCTCAGTTTGAGCTGTGATAGGGAGAGCATGGACACGCCCCCTGAGCTGTAGCAGAAAAGACACGCCCCTGAGCTGCCAGCTTGGTATAAATCTAACAGAGCAATAAATGTGGAGATCTCTGGATCCATGTGAGGTACAGGGCAGGTTCTAGCTTTGTTAGAAACACATTGACATGCACTATATGATGTTTGATTTTGATTTTTAACATTAGTCATGGGATAACCCCTTTAATTAAAGCAGTTGTGGCATTTCAACAAGGACCACATCCCCTACACTGCTTACCCGGCACAGCGCCATACTTTTAGTAGTGGTTGCGCCTGGTATTACAATTCATAGCAGCTCAGCCTTATTTAAGTAAATGGGGATGGCTTCAGTTCCCTCTAGTAAATCTGCACTGTAGCCCCTTCATTCTCAGGATGAGTGGGGGGTCACCTAGACCCCCAGGATTATATATATTGATGACATAGCCAAGTGGTACACCATCACTTCATAAGATGTAAACACCCCATATATGCACCAATAATTTAGTTTTGAATTTTCATTGTACAATTATGAAAACATTGGAAATGCATCAGCAAAAATGTTAAGGCTGTGTTCACACTGTCCAGTCTTGCACTTTCCGAGTCACTTTTAAAAAAACTGGGTGAAAAATGCAAAATGGTAAACAGTAAGTGCAATTTGCAGTTTCGAAAACAGGAGTAGATTGGCTGATGAACTCCCCCTATGTGTGTTCTGATGAATTGTTTACTAGGGCATCCATAATATAATACAGCTCATCTAAAAGCATCGTACAGTAATGACAAAGTGTGATAATATACCGTAATAGGGCTCATTTATCATACCTCTTGCCACAGAAAAGTTGCAAATTTAGTCAAGTGCAAGCTTGCAAGAAAACTTTTTAACTTTACCCGACAGTCTTGCAACTTTCCTGAAAAATGGGCAGGTGGAGGAGACGACGGGTCATTGGCAAGACCTCCGCAGCCTGACTCATGTGCCAAAAAACTCGCACATTACACTAGAAATTTACTCAAATCGTCTGCCAGCAGTTTGTTTTTACTATAGGGTAATCAAATATACTATATTATACTAAATATACTAGAAGGTATCAATATACAATTTTTGTTTTTTTTGTTTTGTTTTTTTGGAGCGTCTGCTTGGTTTCAAGCCTGTTTTTGTTTTGTTTTTTTGCTACAAATTTGCAAAACATTGCAAGTCATTTTTTTAAAATGTGGAACATGAAATATCTATAGACTTTTAAACTGCATGCTGTAGTTTTTGTCCGGGCGCCTCTCGGCATGTTTGCCGTGCTGCGGTCGGACCTCCGGCCAGTCCCCATTTTAGTGAATGGGGCTGGAGCAGACTTCCGGTGACACACATGGGCTAGCGTTAGTATGGATCTGGCACGCTGTTCTCCCGTCTGAACAGCCTGCCGGACCCTGCTACCGCAAGTGTGAAAGTAGCCTTGCAGAGGCACCATCAGGTTGTACACCACAGGGCAATATTTGCAACTTTTTTGCGACTTTTTGCAAACAGTCTGGATAAAAATAGTAAATGTAAAAGTAAACTACTGGGCATGGTGCACCCTAAAAGTGGCAAACATGCATCATACATGTGGCCCAAATGCCTACTCTGCCACCCAATATGCAAAATCGCTCTACTTTTCTGGTGCGACCCCCCGGATACATTATCGCCATAGTATGTGATATTATTTTACCGCTTTCGGGCTGCGTGTGTCTTACGTAAACCTTCTTCTCCTTATAATAATGATCTTTGGTGAGCATCCTTTCCATAGCTCAAATCAATAAGAAATTCGGAGATTAGCGGCATTACACATAGACCTTCTGTGAGAGATTAATTGCCGGTAACCCAATTTCTTCTAATCTGCTACAGTAAAGCCACAGAGAGACCATAAAATTGCTTTATATGTCAGATACCGAGCGGAGGCATCAGCTGGAACAAGAAAGAAGACTCTGCCATATTATGTATCATAAACTCTGCAATGAACACGAACAATGGCGCAGAAAGGGAAGACAGTAAATGTACCGCCATATAATGGCACATTCTCCAAATGTTAGCATATACTCTAGTGTTTGGGAAAGTGGCTGATGAAATTGGAATAACTTAGGAAGATTAAAGGGAACCTAACAGCTGCATATGGGCCCCAAAAGCACCCTTTCTGTATCTCATCTGTCTGGTGGTGTCACTCTTTGCCTCAGCAGATTTATTCATCACTTGCTCTGTATGTAAATGAGCAGATTGGAGTCAAGGAGATGCTGAGAACTGAAGTCAAGCTCGCCATGCCGAAATTCCACCACTTCAGTTTTGACTGACATCCCTGAGGGCAATGAACATGATCAGCAGCCCTTCCGAGATCTCACATGTTGTGTTCCATTCTCAGCGCATGCGCAGTGAAGCAGGGTATAGAGTTCAGGCTTCTGCACCACACTGCGCATGCGTCAGTGACCCTGTCCAAATCTTCTGAGGCAAAAAAAGACCCCACCGGGCACATGAGGAGCAGAGTAGATATGTAATGTAATGTATGTACACAGTGGCTCCATCAGCAGAATAGTGAGTACAGCTCTGGATTATGATACAGGATGTAACTAAGGATCAGTACAGGATAAGTAATGTATGTCACAGTGACAGCACCAGCAGAATAGTGAGTGCAGCTCTGGAGTATAATACAGGGTGTAACTCAGGATCAGATAAGGATAAGTAATGTATGTGCACAGTGACTCTACCAGCAGAATAGTGAATGCAGCTCTGGAGTATAATACAGGATGTAACTCAGGATCAGTACAGGATAAGTAATGTATTTACATAGTGACACGACCAGCAGAATAGTGAATGCAGCTCTGGGTTATAATACAGGATGTAACTCAGGATCAGTATAGGATAAGTAGTGTAATGTATGTACACAGTGACTGCACCAGCAGAATAGTGAGTGCAGCTCTGGAGTATAATACAGGATGTAACTCAGGATCAGTACATAATAAGTAATGTATGTACACAGTGACTGCACCAGCAGAATAGTGAGTGCAGCTCTGGAGTATAATACAGGATGTAACTCAGGATCAGTACAGGATAAGTAATGTATGCACACAGTGACTGCACCAGCAGAATAGTGAGTGCAGTTCTGGAGTATAATACAGGATGTAACTCAGGATCAGTACAGGATAAGTAATGTAATGTATGTACACAGTGAGTCCACCAGCAGAATAGTGAGTGCAGCTGTGGATTATAATACAGGATGTAACTCAGGATCAGTATAGGATAAGCAATGTAATGTATGTACACAGTGAGTCCACCAGCAGAATAGTGAGTGCAGCTCTGGAGTATAATACAGGATGTAACTCAGGATCAGTATAGGATAAGTAATGTAATGTATGTACACAGTGAGTCCACCAGCAGAATAGTGAGTGCAGCTCTGGATTATAATACAGGATGTAACTCAGGATCAGTATAGGATAAGTAATGTAATGTATGTACACAGTGAGTCCACCAGCAGAATAGTGAGTGCCGCTCTGGAATACAGTACAGGATGTAACCCAGGATTAGTACAGAATAAGAAATGCAATGCACAGTATGCCATAATACACTCCTTGAACCACATATAATTAACACCTCAAGCCAACCACAGAACAGATATATATATACATTCCTTTATAGCAGTAACACTATACTCAAAATAGTGACATAGATATTTTCCTTCACAGCCCTAATAGGTGCTCGGGTTCAGACCTTCATTTTAGGACTTTTCCTTTGATATAGTAAATAAACTTATCCCGTAATCCTTTTGAACCTCACACCTGAGGATGCGGATATGTTGCATCTTGTGTCGACCTTTTATCTTCCTGTTCTCAGCAACAGTAAACTTTGCTGCACTCCGCTACATAAAACGGGGAATTTCTAATCACCTCCCGAAATGCATCTGACCTTTCTTCTTACCCCCTTAAGAACCAAGCTAATTTGGACGGAAAAGTTCTTGCTTTGTCCTTCCCGCCTTCCAAGAGCCATAACTTTTTTTATTATCCTGTCGAAATAGAGGGAGGAGGGATTGTATTTTGGGAGAGTAAATTAAAAGTAAAAATGATATTCTGTAGGTCAGAGCGATACCAAATTTATATTGTTTTTGTTGTGTTTTCCTCCTTTTTTTATTTGCTTTGGGTCATATTCTGAAACTCAGAATTTCCTATTTTTTTTTAACTATGGAGCTGTGTGAGAGATTTTTTTGTGAGTGGGGGGACAGAGGGAACCCTCTCATTGTCTAACCACTCAGATGACGTGGTCACTATTGATGGGGGCATCAGAAGGGGATCTGAATAATGTCTATATACGTATCTATCTTCTAGCTGAGGGTAGGTATGACCTAGTCAGGACTCGCTGTGCTTGAAGCGGGTTCCTGAGTCCCCACTATACACTCCCCTCTCATCTGTGTATGAAGGGTTTAAAGGGCTTGTCCAGGACTATAAAACAGGGCCAGTTGTTCTTTTGTTTTTCCAGAAACAGTGCCACTCTTGTCTGTGTGATGTGACTGGTATTGCAGCCATGCAGCAGCTCGCAGAGCATGATAACCCTAACAGTGCTGAAGACAAAAGTAAACCAATACAAGCCTGTACGCACAAGACAGTGGTGGCCATGAATCGCCAATGTAACACAGTGAAGGAGGCAGGGGAGGAGGAGTGGAGCCTGAATAAGTACAGAACGAGGCATTCCTCTCTGATAAAATATATTACAAAGTTTCTTATCTTTTACTATTTATTTATAGAAGAATTGAAATGATGGTTATTCTTTAAGGCCTATCCCTAATCCACCCCGTGGGTCTCCCAATATCTTATGACATGTTGTTGCTGTAATTACAGTGGTGGTTTTAGGGTCATTTTACGAGGACGGAGGATTCACACGAATGCTCGTTCCCAATAATTGCCTCATGTAAGGGTGCCACCGATCATAAACAAGCAAACACTCATTTATCAGGTGATCACCTCTTTCGGGCACATAAAATCATCGTTTGTCGGCCGCACACATCCTGTGTAAACATGACAAACAATAAATATATATGGAGATGAATGATCTCAGTGGCGATCATTCATCCCCATACAGAAAGGATGATTGCTGCATGTAAATTCACATGTACGAATGTTTCATTCCCAATTACTCTGTATACTATGGGGTGTCTACAATTATTAGGAAAGCGGAAACTCGGGCAATATACGTACTTTCTTAAGAATTCATTGTACCCATTCACACCGGCGGATTATCTGCTATCTCTGGGATGCACGGTTCCTTTGTCTCCTCCAGTCATCTCAGACGATACAACATAAGAATGAGGCTTTCCAGCCTGGATGAGGGATTTAAGTGTTAGAACCGGCAGGAGCTTTCTGTGCCGAGGACATGGCTAGTAATGCAGGCTGAATACTAACCAGCCCTCCCTGTGCACCGGGAGCGTGCCGTAATGTCAATACACCCAGCTTCATCTGCTCCTTCTCTAATTGTGCCCTTCAGACCAGGCGTATCTGACAAGTATTAGGAGGGATCGCTCCATACATGTGAATTCTAAGCACACGAGAACACACCATGCGTACTATGACCAGACTGGAGGTTGTGACAAAAAAAGATACATGCGGTGATATTGCAAAAGAGAATGTCCCCTTTAAGAAAACAAAAAAAGTTAAAAATAATATTCATCCTATTATTATTTCTTTCTTTCTGGAACAGCAGGGTGACAACCAATATGGCCGCCATGACAGCTTCCATATCTTGACCAGACAGTTGGCAAACACATATTCAGAGGTGGCAGAAATTGTCGATGTGGACAGTGAGTAAGATCTTTCCTGCCACTTAGGGCTCATGCACACGACTGTATGTATTTAGCGGTCCGCAAAACATGGATCCGCAAAAAAGAAACAAAAAAAACGTCTGACATCTGCATTGCATCCGTTTTCTTTGCGGATCCATTGTAACAATGCCTATCCTTGTCCGCCAAACAGACAAAAATAGGACATGTTCTATTTTCTTGCAGAACAAACATGCGGACATATGGAAACGGAATGCACACAGAGTCATTTGCGTTTTTCCGACCCATTGATGTGAATGGTTCCGCATACGGACCAGTGAAAATATAGAACTGAAAAAAAAACATTTGTGTGCATGAGCCCTTAGGACAAGTTCACGCTTCAGTAATTTGGCCAGTTTTTTCCATCAGGTAGGCTACATGCACACGAACGTATTTTGTTTCCGTGTCCGTTCCGTTTTTTTTGCAGATAGGATGCGGACCCATTTATTTCAATGGGTACACACCGTGTACTATCCACATCCGTATGTCCGTTCCGTAGCCCTGCAAAAAAAATAGAGCATGTCCTATTCTTGTCCGTTTTGCGGACAAGGATAAACATTATTACAATGGATCCGCTAAAAAAACGGATGCCATATGTGGACCTCAAAACACATACGTTCGTGTGCATGTAGCCTAAGGGTCCATTCACACGTCCGTAGAATGCGGAACGGGTGTGGACCCATTCATTCTCAATGGGGACGGAATGAATGTGGACAGCACCATGTGTGCTGTCCGCATCCGCATTTCCAGTCTGCGGCTCCGTACTTCCGGTCCGCGGCTCCCGGAAAAAATAGAACACGTCCTATTCTTGTCCGCAATAGGCATTTCTATACGGGGGCTGGCCCGGTGTATTACGGATCCGCAATACACTACGGACGTGTGAATGGACCCTATGGCCTCATGCACACGGCCGTGCCTGTATTGAGGACTGCATACGGCAGGTCCGCAATTTATGGGAATTGGCCGTGCGCACCCCGCACTTGAATGGGTCCGCAATCCGGAAGGTCCAGTGCGTAACGAAGGCACAGAACCCCCCCCCCCCCCCCCGGAAGCACCACTGCCTCCACATCGCAAAAAAGTAGTACATGCACTATCTTTTTGCGGTGAATGGTTCTGGATCAGTCTTGAATGCCCCAAACTTACCAAGAGTAATAATGGTAAGTGGTCAGTCACTGTGCAGGGAACCGTAACTCAGCGCCATTCATTCTAGGATCGTCGGCTGGACCCGTACTGAATACCTTAAAGGGGCAATTCTAGGACTTAAAATACTTATGTAAGGATCCATATAGGTACACATGTTATACCGCTCACAGTTGCAAGTTTCCATTTTCTGACAGTGAGCAGAGGTCTTGAAAATGGCGAAAAACTCAAACACATTTAAGGCAGTGATTCATAAATTTTCTAAAAGAAAAGTTGTCTTTGTTGCCCAATCAGAGAACAGAATACAAAATGAAAGCTGTGCTGTGGTTGGTTGCTATTGGCAACAATGAAAGTTTTTTGGTGTGAATGAATGAAAGGGGGTTGTGGCATGAGGTGGCAGAATTTTTTAAACTCTCAGACATGGATCTTTTTATGACATACTCCACCCCCCTTTACTTATGTGACCCGCTAGTCACACCCCTTTTACCGCTGCTATCCACGCCCCCGCAGTGCGTGTTTGGGCCACGGGGCTATATCTGATGATGCAAGACCCAGCTCCACACATAATTAGGGCAGCTCTTCAGGAGATGCCGGGAGGCTTTCCCAGCACTTGGAAGATTTGGCAACTTTCTTAGGGAGACTCTGAGTTGTTCCTGGAGAGTTTGCAAGTATGACCTATATATAAAGGGTTGTGCCAGGTTTTGAAGTTATGCCTTATCCATAGGATCGGTGGGGGTCTGACCGCTGGTCACAACAGACTTCCCATTCCCCTGTCCTGATTGAGCGGCAGGCCAAGCCTGCCCTCTGCCGCTCCATTAATTCTCTAAGGGACAGCCGGAGATAGCCAAGTACTGTACTTGGAGAATGAATGGAGCCTCAGGGCACATACTCAGACTCCCCCTTTCATCGGGGTGGGGGATCAGGACCCCCGTTCTCAACATCAGGCTCGCCATTCTTGGGATCGGTGGCAGTCCCAGTGTTTGAACCTACACATCAGTTAGTTATCACCTATCCTCTGGATAACTTGGCATAAATCATTAATGCCCCACCCCAGGAATGTCACCAGATGAAATGATTTTGAGGGTCCACACAAAGTTGGTGGTTATGTGGACCATCTTATAAGAAATGGACCCGAAGGACAAGTGACTTAGGGTCCAAAGTCCAAAACCACCTCCGATTGGAGTTTTCTTCTGCTGGACATCTGATGCCTATTACTCTGACTATGCTTGTTCCCAATAGTAGACCAGATCCCGCAAGAGAAATCAGCCGATTGGGTGGCTGGTCTCTATAATATACCGCTACCCCAGCAAGTGTAGTGCCCTTAAGCAAAGGGTTCTTTGAAGTCTGGACATTTGTGAAAATCTGCCCCTATTTCACCTGTGAAAAGTCATCAACTCCTTACTTACTCAATTATTTTACTTTATAGGGTTTACTTAGCACTGATGTATACTGCTCAATACTGTGTAACTGCATATTATGCTCAATACTGTGTAACTGCACATTAACTGCATGTTTGCTGTGATATATATCCTGTGCACTGTGTTTGCACAGGATTGTGGAAAGGGTTAATGAATACTGAGAGACTTTTGGGACTTTCTAGCTAATAATAGGAAGCTGGTAATTTTTCAATGTTACCATAAGGGTTAAAGAAGAGCATGTTTTGGAGGAAAAAAAACTGCTGTGTCCATTGCTATTGAGTATTATTGAAGGTCTAATGCAAGTCTATGAAAGACAGGAGTTGTAACATTGTAACTGTTTGAGCTGAGTTTCTCCACTCCACCGCTCCCACTAGAAGGTTCTAGTTCAGCCAGAAACTGTATATAAGGAGAGCAGTCAGAGCCCTTAGTGTGCTGCAGTTAGGGAACAGTGCTTAGAAGAAGAGATTTTGACATATTACGGTTACCCACTGGTCACATTGGCTTGTGTAGTACAACCCCAAGTCTATCCGTCACCTAATGGCTTATCCGTTACCTATCACTCCCTCTGCCTAACATTTTGTCTAATGAGCAAGAGGGGGCCAAGAGTAGCGTGTGTGTAAGGGGGTACATTTATTTCTTCATGTTCCCCCTTTCTTAGTTATTCCTGCCTTGGTCCATTGGGACCCCTATCTTAAATATCCCTTCCCTGTCCATCCATGACGCCGACGGTGATGAATTACCCAACCTCTGGCTCTTGGGGGTGGGTATAGTGGTAGCAGCTTATGAGCCGACCGGCCATGCAGCTCCACCCACCCCCTATAGTATAGTGTTGGCCACTCCTGACATGTTTGAAAATGCACATGTCCGGATGCCGTATAGTGGAGTGGTATTGTAGTAGCTGCATATTGTTGGACCAAGCTTTGCAGCTCCACCCACCCACCCATGATCAGTGTGCATGCCTATATGTGGTGCAGGGAAAGGACTAGGACTGCCTGATTGACTGACAGCCCGATATCAGGCCTGCCCACTATGCCCGTATGTATCAGCGACGTGCCGAGTCACATGACTCGGGTCACGTGCACATGATTTTGAGTGCACGCGCATAAACGCGAATTTTGGCGCATGCGCATATAAAGCAAATTTTGGCGCATGCGCATATAACGCGAATTGTACCGCATGCGCATAAATGAACGTTAATCTGGCGCATGCGCACAAGTGGAAGGTCAACTTCCGCCCCTTACACTATTTTAACATGGCAGCGCATCCACAGGCGCTGCCAACGCCAACAGGCGCACGGACCTGCTCCAGTCCGATGCCCAGGTCCAGGACTAAGGCCATACGCCCACCCTAGGATATATGTCCACTTTTTCGTAGACTTGTTCATCTGCGGCTGCATCGGTTCATCATTCTGATTGCACCTACACTGTGTTTATGTTGCAGATACCTCTTATTACATTTCTGCAACAGTGGTGGTCTGGTGCTCTATGCCCGAGTCCGGATCTAAAGCCATACGCCTGCTGCGGACAACGCACAACTCCTACTTCATGGGGTTGGAGCTCATCCTCTCTTCCCTAAACTCATCACCCATCTCTGTTTAGTAGGAGTTAGCTCACCATATAGCCCCTGTGTCCGCTGACGACTCTTAAGGCTTTTAACTGGCAGACATAGTATATTCAGAAGAAGAAACGCGTAGGTACACGTGAATATACCTTAGCTATTTTTTCACTTGACCCCATCTACTATAGGGACAAGTGTTAAACATTGGTCACCTTAATTCACTCTCTACCTTATTCTAGTACACATCCATCAGTCTTACACTCCAAACAGGGACCCTTAGAGATTCCAGTGTAGAGTCAGGTTCTGGACGGGGCCACCCCTTGCGGGGCAAGGACCCCAGGTTAGGCTGTGAGGGTTAAACAGGCCAAGCAGGGACCAACAGGGACAGCTTGTTGCCTGGACTGTATGCAGTTGTCCACTGGGACTGCCTATTTACCCTCCCCTCCTTCCCCCTGACAACACAACCGTGTTTTCCACTCTCGGATGGGTGGACTGAGCTGCGTGTACATACAATCCATCTTATGCTTCGCCTGGTTAGCTAATGACCATTGGCAAGGCGTTTGTCTTTATGTTTTCTCTGGTGTCTGATGAGGATTAGAGCGCATCTATGCACTAGACATATTTCTGCATACGCTTTCGGTGTTACTGTTAAAGTGTGCTCATCTCCTCGGACCCAGCAAGTTCTCTGTTGTAAGGGGCTTTCTCTTCATTCTTAGTTGTATCAAACATTATTAAAAGTTATGTTTTAGCATGTTACTGCCCCTTTAGTATTTTGCCAAGACTGCATGAGTGACCAGAAGAAGAAGCTGAGATGGGGACGCTGAGCCACAGACCATGGGTCACCGGCCTTGTGACCAAGAAGCCAGCCAGACTACTGAGCCACAGACCGTGGGCCTCCAGCCTTTGGCCAGGGTACCAGCCTTCTGAGAGAGAGAGGGACAGCTAGCTCAGGCCTTTCCTCAGCATCAAACCCTTCTTCTGCTAGGGAGGGGACTGGAGAAGACAGCCCTATGCCTCAACCGGTTTTGTTTTGCACCTGAATTCCTCCAGTAAAGAAGCATACTGGTTACTGCAGATCCTGACTCTCTAGACTTATTTCCCACTGAGGTCCACCACGTCTTACCATCCCTCTTGGAGAGCAGCAACACGTGGTGACACCTTGACATTTTCCGGGGACCCAGCGAGGCGTAGGGACCACCCTAAACCTGGCCACTGTACAAGCACCTCCAGTATATATGAGATAAATTCCAGGGGCAGAGAGGCTATCGACCCTACAGGGAAATGTCCCGATGGGCTGATGCCGGGGGCCACCTGAGCCCTCCTCATAGATGCTGGCCAGGAACATAAACATCTGATGCTCTCAACATGAATTAATGCTAGGAGCACCAGGTACTTATGCACTTGGCCAACGGCCACAGATGCCTTCTTGAATACAACTGTATTGCAGCCCTCAGTACGGTGATAGAGTTGAATGCCGTGGTGGGGCGGCAGTATTTTGTGCTGCTCAAATACTTCTGTTGTCCTAGCCTACTTGTGCTGCCCCATCTTCTGTCAATATAGACCTGCCTACAACATGGGGCCACTTTTAGTCTTTTTTTTTTTTAATTCCCAGTACGTCCCTGATAAATTCCCATAATTCATAATGTAAGGGTTTATAGGTTTGTGGGAGCATCAGCCGCACAATCTGTAAATACGGGTATAATGAGTATTTTTTTTGCTACTGCAGCTGCCGTGTTGGGGGGTGGGGGTCACGGTTGGAGGCTTTCTTTAAAATCACAATTATAACATCTAAATAATTTAACACCTTGAACATATGAAACGCAGCAGGAATGAGAGTTATGCCGCTCACAAAATATAGAAAAAATGTCTAAACCTTCTAAACCTTAAAATATAAAATGTCTAAACCTTGGAGTATAAGCCGGATTTTTATCAGGGTGACGCTTTGTTCTGCAGTCAGAACAATCTCCATAAATAATGCCGTATTTTGTTCTTGTACTTAAAAGTAGAAGAAAACAGATTAAAACCCTGAAACTTTATGGACATCGCCCCCTGGTGGTCACCAGGGTTATTGCTAATAGTTCTGTACAAGAACTTTCATCTTCAGAGAAGATATTCTAGATGACGTGACATGTGGGAGAGGGGATGTGACAACTGATGTCTGAACACTTCCATGTGTGGTTGTCACTTCTATTGGTTTTTATACAAGAGATCCCCAAACAAGTCTGAATCACTTGGTTCGGAGATCTCCTACTCATCCACCAAGGTTTAGCAATGATATGAGAGCCCTGGTGCCAGTACTGCAGATGCAGGGAAGCTGGACAAGGGGCCCGAGGGCTACTGGTCGGGGTACACGGGTTATTTTTGTATTTATATTCTGGAAAATAGATTAAAATATAAACCTGATTACAAAAAAAAAAAAAAACAATCTATGAGCAAATGTCCTTGTCTTTGCTGTGGAGGAATTGGGTGCGATTACGGGGGCACTGTGGCTCTTGCTGTTATAGGGGCTCTGATGGGGCATTGAGGCTACCATCTTTATGGTTACTTTGTGGCTGTCACTGTTATGGGGCATCTCTATGGAGGCAGGGTGGCTCTTTCGTATGGTTGCACTATAGCTGCCTCTTATGGGGTCACTATGGCTGTCATCATTATGAGACCCTCTTATAGGGCATTGTGGCTGTCTCTTATGGGGTCTCTCTAGCCGTCACTGTTATGGGGCACCTTCATGAAGGCACTGTGGCTGTTTCATATGGTTGCACTGTAGTTTTCTCTTATGGGGTCACGCTGGCTCCCATTGTTATGGGGCCCTCTTGTAGGGCAGTGTTTGTTTTGCATGGTTGCATTGTAGCTGTCTCTTATGGGGTCACTCTATCTGTCATGGGGCCGTCTCATAGGGCTGCCCTTGTTGGGGCTGTCTGTTATGGGGGTACTCTATTTCTCACTGTAATAGAGCACACAGTTCACACAGTGGATTTTCCATGCTGATTTTGCCATGTATTCCATTCTGAAAACCACGGGAAAACTGTGTATTCCCCCTCCAATTTTTGGGAATCTGCTCGGCGTGGATTTTTTTCCACGTGGTTTTCAATTCTGCACTAAGAAGCCATTCAAATTACGAATCTAAGGGTCAGCCTTCGATTGCCGATACAAATTCTGCAGCAAAACGCGCTGGGTTTTCCCAAGATGTCTCTTCCACCATGTGAACATACTCTTATAGCTGTCACTGTTAGGGTATGTTCAGAAGGAGGATGTTGGCGTGGTTTCAGCGTGGATTTGGTGCCAAAAATCGGGACAACTCTGCTCTGAAACCACTTGTTTTCATCGGGAGTCTTTGGCGCTGCTGATCATGTGGCCGAGGCTTTTGGCCGTCCCGTTTTTCAAGACTGTGACAAGAACTTACAAGTCTATTCCTGGCATGGTCACTGTGCGGACAGATAGATAGATAGGTAGATAGATAGATAATGAGGTAGATAGATAGATAGATAGATAGATAGATAGATAGATAGCTATGAGGTAGGTAGATAGATAGTTAGATAGATAGATAATAGATATGAGATAGATAGATAGATAGATAGATAGATAGACCTACCGCACTACATATAGATGGCAGTGTTTATTATAGACACGTTCATCCTTCTGAGATAGCTTATAGGACCAGAGGCCGGACAGCCAGGGTCCTCCTTTCCCAGAGACTTGCCTTCTCAAAGATGCTACAGGGACCCCATAATCAATCATCTTGCTGCTATCTGCTGCTGTGTGAGCAGGTAATATTTGGATGAATCCGTATGGTGGGCCCCCAAATAAATTTTACTGGTGGGCCCTTGACAGCCCAGTCCGACACTGGATAGATAGATAGATAGATAGATAGATAATAGATAGATAGATAGATAGATAGATAGATAGATAATAGATAGATAGATAGATAGATAGATAGATAGATAGATACTGTAGATAGATAGATATGAGATAGATAGATTGATGATAGATAGATAGATAGGAGAGAGATAGATAGATAGATAGATAGATAGATAGATACTGTAGATAGATAGATATGAGATAGATAAAAAGATAGATAGATAGATAGATAGATAGATAGATACTGTAGATAGATAGATATGAGATAGATAGAAGGTAGATAGATAGTTAGATAGATATATATGAGATAGATAATAGATAGATAATAGATAGACAGATAGTTGATAGATAGATAATAGATACAGAAGCGTAACGACTGCGGTCGCAGCATGTGCGACTGCGACCCGGCCCGGCAGTGAAGGGGGCCCGCAGCCCCGCCTCAATAATGTGCAGCAGGGCACAGGGAGATAAGCGCTTCCATTGTGGAAGCGTTCATCTCCATAGTCATCTGCACCGCCATCCTCAGGATGGATGCTGCGGCCGGGCAGTAGAGGAAGGTGTCTCCTTTCCCTGTTCCTCCGTACAGCGCGGGACACAGGCCGGAAGAGGCCTGCATCACATCGCTGTCATGGAGGTAAGTATGTGTTTATTTTTTTTTTATGGAGAGACACTTGTTACTGGCACATGGGGGGGGGGGGACATGGAGAAGCACTTGTTACTGGCACATGGGGGGGGGGGACATGGAGAGGCACTTGTTACTGGCACATGATTGGGGGGCATGCATGGAGAGGCACTTGTTACTGGCACATGGGGGGGGGGACATGGAGAGGCACTTGTTACTGGCACATGATTGGGGGGCATGCATGGAGAGGCACTTGTTACTGGCACATGGGGGGACATGGAAGGCACTTGTTACTGGCACATGATTGGGGGGCATGCATGGAGAGGCACTTGTTACTAGCACTTGATTTGGGGGGGTGGGGGGGTGGAGAGGCACTTGTTACTGGCACATGATTGGGGGGCATCTATGGGGGCACGTATTACTGGCACATTCTTGGGGGGCACTATGGGGGAACTTCTTACTGGCACTTAATTGGGGGGCACTATGGGGGCACTTGTTACTGGCACATGATTGGGGGGTATATGAGGTCTTCTACTGAGGCCACAAAGAAGGTGTATTTTATATGGGGGGCTCTGTGTGGTATTAGTATTATCAAGGGGTTACTCTGTTTCTGCAGTATAGTATTGGGGAACACAGGGGCACAGTATTGGTGGTAGTAGGATGATTTGTCCAAAAGATGGGAGGATGATGGAAAAGTAGTAAACTAAGATTTCCTTTTTTTTTTGTCAAACTGCAGAGATGAAAAAATGGCTGAGAAATGGTGGTCTGTTCTGAAAGGAGAAGATGAGGAAAGAGAACATCTACATCAAAGGAGACGTCACAGGATGTAAGAGGTATGTGGGGCTCTGTAGTGCAGGGGCGTAACAATCGCGGTCGCAGAGGGTGTGGCTGGGGGGGGCAATTCAAAGTTTGCCCTGGGGCCCATACGACTCTAATTACGCCACTGAATAGATAGATAGATAGATAGATAGATAGTTGATAGATAGATAGATAGATAGTTGATAGATAGATAGATAGATAGTTGATAGATAGATAGATAGATAGTTGATAGATAGATAGATAGATAGATAGATAGATAGTAGCTTTGAGCCGCATAGTATGATGAGGGCCAGAACGGACTGCTCCATAGTTGCATACTACATACATGACCATCCATGTCACACCATGCTGCTTTATGCACTAATGAAAAACACAAAAACATGTAAAACTCGACAATATTTTTGGTATAAACATCATATAATATAAAGTCCCCTCCATCGTTTACAGCCGGGACCTCTCGGCTAGTGATCTTATAACAGCGGAATCCTGTCTGTTGTCTGTACTTACACTCTGGTGTCCTCCGGTCTAGTCCTAAGGGATATTTAATGCAAAAGCCGTGTTTTCCAAATATAGCAGCATTGTCCTTTGTGACATTGGACACGTTGAATCACCTCATTGTTACCCTGCCACCAGAACCGGAGAACATCAATTTTATGGGGCATGAAGCCATGTGTCTGCTTCATCGAGTGCACCAAGATGGATACAATGACCTACCTGATCCTGATCTTATTATACTTATATATATACAGAAGCCTTAACCAAGAAGGCCCATCTTAATTAAGTAGGGATGGGGTTATCTAACGAAATATCTTCCTTGCGGACCTCTCCCCTTAAAGGATATGTCCTTTCCTTTACGCGTTACTTATAGGTTCTAATCGATTTCGTACTTTGTTACGTACATTGCTTAACTTGCCCTATCTATTTTATGCTCCAGAGCCGCATTCACAATTCTGATAGTCATTACTGGAAACGGTCAACAAGCTTGTCATCAGGCACCTACCTAGCAGATTAGCTCTAATGCAGTGGGACAGTTTGTTTTTCCTGCCTCAAATTACTGTACAAATAGCCATTGAGCTGACATTCGGTAATGAGAGAGTTCAGCTCTGAAGCCAATGGAATTGCGAATGCAGCTTTGATTTATGATCAAGAGTACAAAGTTATAAATTCGATATTTTTTTGCCATTAGGGTCAGTCCAAAGAGATGTCGACAGGAATAAATAATGGCGGTGTAGTACTCTGTACCACATGCTGGCAGTGTGACTCAGTTTGGCCAGTGTGTCCCTCAGTTCTTACTGCTAAGAATTCTTCTGATATGGGCCACTGACGACAATAACCCTCGTGTCTCCGAGCCGTTTGCAGCGATATCGATCATTTAGCCTTTAAAGTTTGTTTTGCAGGAAGAAAAAAAATTGCAAATGGAGGATCGGCGTTGTCTCTGCTGTCGGTGCACTGCCTGTGACTGATCTCTTTTTGTTCCGTTCACGCATTTTGCATTCTATCTTTTCTCTGATCTCTCTCCCGGTTGTTGCTTTCCTACGCTTTCCAATTTGCCACCTTCTCATCTCATTTCAATCTGTTCCACTGCTGTGATATATAATTACGCCTCGGTTAGAGTGCACATAAATGGAAAATAAAGTAGTAGATATAAACAGCTACTTTACACCGTAAGCGTCTGAGGATCACACAGGAAAACGGAGATTACAGGACACGTACCAGGACTGGATGGGGCAAGACAGGCGACCATTGTCACTGTGGCACTGTGGCTGTCACTGTTATTGGCGCACTATGGCTGTCACTGTTATTGGTGCACTATGGCTGTTACTGTCATTGGCGCACTATGGCTGCCACTGTTATTGGCGCACTATGGCTGCCACTGTTATGGAGGCACTGTGGCTGTCACTGTTATTGGCGCACTATGGCTGTCACTGTTATTGGCGCACTATGGCTGCCACTGTTATGGAGGCACTGTGGCTGTCACTGTTATTGGCACACTATGGCTGTCACTGTTATTGGTGCACTATGGCTGTCACTGTTATTGGCGCACTGTGGCTATCACTGTTATTGGCGCACTGTGGCTATCACTGTTATTGGCGCACTATGGCTGTCACTGTTATTGGTGCACTATGGCTGCCACTGTTATTGGCGCAATATGGCTGCCACTGTTATGGAAGCACTGTGGCTGTCACTGTTATTGGCGCACTATGGCTGTCACTGTTATTGGTGCACTATGGCTGTCACTGTTATTGGCGCACTGTGGCTATCACTGTTATTGGCGCACTATGGCTGTCACTGTTATTGGTGCACTATGGCTGTCACTGTTATTGGTGCACTATGGCTGTCACTGTTATTGGTGCACTATGGCTGTCACTGTTATTGGTGCACTGTGGCTATCACTGTTATTGGCACACTATGGCTGTCACTGTTATTGGTGCACTATGGCTGTCACTGTTATTGGTGCACTATGGCTGTCACTGTTATTGGTGCACTATGGCTGTCACTGTTATTGGTGCACTATGGCTGTCACTGTTATTGGTGCACTAATGCTGTCACTGTTATTGGTGCACTATGGCTGTCACTGTTATTGGTGCACTATGGCTGTCACTGTTATTGGTGCACTATGGCTGTCACTGTTATAGAGGCACTATGGCTGTTACTGTTATTGGTGTACTATGGCTGTCACTGTTACTGGTGCACCATGGCTATTACTGTTATTGGCACACTATGGCTGTCACTGATATGGGCGCACTATGGCTGTCACTGTTATTGGTGCACTATGGCTGTCACTGTTATTGGTGCACTATGGCTGTCACTGTTATTGGCTCCCTATGGTTGTCACTGTTAGTGGCGCACTATAGCTGTCACTGTTATTGGTGCACTATGGCTGTCACTGTTATTGGCGCACTGTGGCTATCACTGTTATTGGCACACTATGGCTGTCACTATTATTGGTGCACTATGGCTGTCACTGTTATTGGTGCACTATGGCTGTCACTGTTATTGGTGCACTATGGCTGTCACTGTTATTGGTGCACTATGGCTGTCACTGTTATTGGTGCACTATGGCTGTCACTGTTATAGAGGCACTATGGCTGTTACTGTTATTGGTGCACTATGGCTGTCACTGTTATTGGTGCACTATGGCTGTCACTGTTATAGAGGCACTATGGCTATTACTGTTATTGGCACACTATGGCTGTCACTGATAAGGGCGCACTATGGCTGTCACTGTTATTGGTGCACTATGGCTGTCACTGTTATTGGTGCACTATGGCTGTCACTGTTATTGGCTCCCTATGGTTGTCACTGTTAGTGGCGCACTATAGCTGTCACTGTTATTGGTGCACTATGGCTGTCACTGTTATTGGCGCACTGTGGCTATCAATATTATTGGCACACTATGGCTGTCACTGTTAGTGGTGCACTATGGCTGTCACTGTTATTGGTGCACCATGGCTATTACTGTTATTGGCGCACTATGGCTGTCACTGATAAGGGCGCACTATGGCTGTCACTGTTATTGGTGCACTATGGCTGTTACTGTTATTGGTGCACTATGGCTGTCACTGTTATTGGTGTACTATGGCTGTCACTGTTATTGGCTCCCTATGGTTGTCACTGTTATTGGTGCACTATGGCTGTCACTGTTATTGGTGCACTATGGCTGTCACTGTTATTGGTGCACTATGGCTGTCACTGTTATTGGTGCACTATGGATGTCACTGTTATTGGTGCACTATGGCTGTCACTGTTATTGGTGCACTATGGCTGTCACTGTTATAGAGGCACTATGGCTGTTACTGTTATTGGTGCACTATGGCTGTCACTGTTATTGGTGCACTATGGCTGTCACTGTTATAGAGGCACTATGGCTATTACTGTTATTGGCACACTATGGCTGTCACTGATAAGGGCGCACTATGGCTGTCACTGTTATTGGTGCACTATGGCTGTCACTGTTATTGGTGCACTATGGCTGTCACTGTTATTGGCTCCCTATAGTTGTCACTGTTAGTGGCGCACTATAGCTGTCACTGTTATTGGTGCACTATGGCTGTCACTGTTATTGGCGCACTGTGGCTATCAATATTATTGGCACACTATGGCTGTCACTGTTATTGGTGCACTATGGCTGTCACTGTTATTGGTGCACCATGGCTATTACTGTTATTGGCGCACTATGGCTGTCACTGATAAGGGCGCACTATGGCTGTCACTGTTATTGGTGCACTATGGCTGTTACTGTTATTGGTGCACTATGGCTGTCACTGTTATTGGTGCACCATGGCTATTACTGTTATTGGCGCACTATGGCTGTCACTGATAAGTGCGCACTATGGCTGTCACTGTTATTGGTGCACTATGGCTGTCACTGTTATTGGTGTACTATGGCTGTCACTGTTATTGGCTCCCTATGGTTGTCACTGTTATTGGCGCACTATGGCTGTCACTGTTAGTGGCACACTATGATTGTCACTGTTATTGGCGCACTATCGCTGTCACTGTTATTGGTGTACTATGGCTGTCACTGTTACTGGTGCACTGTTTCTATCACTGTTATGGAGGCACTGTGGCTGTCACTGTTATGGGTGCACTATGGCTGTCACTGTTATTGGCGCACTATGGCTGTCACTGTTACTGGTGCACTGTTCTTATCACTGTTATGGAGGCACTGTGGCTGTCACTGTTATAGGGGGTGTTGTGGTTGTTACTGGTGCGCTGTTCTTATCACTGTTATTTGGGACACTGTTCCTATCAACGTTATGGGGGCACTATTCCTATTGTTGTTATGGGGCACTGTTCCTATCATGGGGGCACTCAGGTTACAACTACTATTTGAGTACTGTTTTTGTTACTGTTATGGGGTGGAACTGCAGATCTCGCTGTTTCAGGGATTTTGCATGGCTCCCAACTGTCCCGGGTAGGCTGTGTCTTTAGATTACCCTCTGACCTCTGTCATCATCGTGCCTGCTGAGCTGCGGAGAGGACAAGCCAGGAGATGTGCCCCCTTCATCGTGGGAACGGAGCTAGGTGAATATTACTTTTCTTATTGTAATAAAACTGTGGCAACCCTATTGTGGCATCACTATTGGGCTTTACTACTGTTTGGAGGGCACTTGAGGGGCATATTTACTATGAGTGGCAATAAGGGGGGGTCACTACAGTGTTTGGGCCACTAAGATGCATCCCTACTGTGGGTGGGGGACACGCATGGGGCACATCTACCGTGAGGTGCCACTATAGAGGCATTCTCACTGTGTGGGAGGCACTAAGGAGGCATTAATTCTGAGGGGGCATAAAGGAGGGATCATCACTGTGTGGGGTCACTATGTCCAAATGAGCATGCGCACATAACGGAGAGGTTTCCAGGATGAGTCCCCTCAATGTGCTGGTTTGCAGGCATACAGCAGGTTAATTGGAGTGAGCATGGACATATAACTTAGTGATTTGGAGTCAGGGGTAGTAGTACTATTCATGTAGTACTGCACTTAATAGGGAGGAGGTGATGGATTCTCTTTAAAAAAAATCCCACCAGCTTTGTAGATGGGATGACAAGTTTTTATAAAATTAGTTACATATGGTTTGCAATACACTGCACTGATAAACAAGGCGCATAGGGTTACACCAGGCTGCAAGTAGAAGGCAGTGGCACCTGTAATGTGACTTGGACAGCAGTGGTGGGTTGTCCATAAGGAAGGAAACATAGACATTACCGCTGAGAAACCACTGCAGACTCTGCAAGGGTAGGAAGAGGAGAATGACACACTCCTGCCTGTCTGCACAAGGGAGAAAAGACTCCTTATGAATCGCAGAAGGGAAAAAACTGTCCAGGAATGAAGCTGTGATGATACATGGCAGCTAATGAAGACAGCAGCATCCTGGACACACAGACCTCGCATCTAACATTTATTACCAGGACAGACATGCTACATGACTGAAGGGAGCAGGCTGCAAACTAAACATCAGATGATGTGAAAATGATTGAAGGAATGAAGCTGTGCTGATAAATGATAGCTAATAAAGACAGGGGCATTCTGGACACACAGACCTCACATCCAGAATTTATTACTGGGACACATATGCTACATGAGAGAATTCTAAAGCTAGAAGCAGGCGTCAAGCTAAACATCAGATGATGTGAAAATGAATGAAGAAATTAAGCTGTGCTGATACATTATAGCTAATAAAAACAGCAGCATCTTGGACACACAGACCTCACATCCAGCATTTATTACCGGGACAGACAAGCTACATGAGAGAAGTCTAAAGCTAGGAGCAGAACAGCGAATCTCAGCACCTGTATCTTTGCAAATGGATTTTATTTCATTCCTTCAAAAAATGTCCTGTAACCAGGATGCGTTTCGGCGTACCTGCCTTTCTCAATAATAAATAATAAAATCCATTTGCAAAGCTACAGCTGCTGGGATTCGTTGTTCTACTATTGATTGGAGGCTGCTCCTTTCCCGTGCAGCATACTACCTGAAGTGAGTGCTGGCCGGTCCTTCTCTGATCGATAAAGCTAGGAGCAAGCTGCAAACTAAATATCAGATGATGTGAAAATGAATGAAATTATGAAGCTGTGCTGATTCATGATAGCTAATAAAGACAGTAGCATTCTGGACACGCAGACCTCACATTTATCACGTATTAATGGGACAGACACGCTATCTAAATGAAGCCTGAAATCAAGAACAGCCTAAAAATTAAATATCATACAGCCTGAAAATGAAAGACATAATAAAGCTGTGCTAGTACATGATCACTAGTGAAGGCAGCAGCATCCTGGACACACAGACCTCACATTTATCACATATTAATGGGACAGACATTCTACATGAGTAAAGTCTGAAGAGCAGATTGCAAATGAAATATCAGACAGAAACGTAGTGCAACTTTTTTGTCCTCAAGGTAACTACTAACATATGTAAAAATAATTTTTCCCACGTCCATGTATCTGCAGACTCAAGTTTTGTCACAAATCCCACACACAGTAAACTACATGGTGACACGAGTTTAGAAGCATGTGAACACTTGACTTGGCTTCACATGGGACCTCTAAGAAAATAATGGAGACCGATTCTGCGCTTGACTGCTTGAAAGTACTGTGTAAATGCACCGTGGCAGAGACAGAGGAAAATACAATCTGAAATCCAGTAACACGCCAGACGCGCCGCCTAGACCCCTCCTGACACGCTCCTTACAGCTTGTCATAGGCTAATAACCCCATGAGCCTGTGAGCCGAGCAGCCAGACATCTTTACAGGATCTTACACGACTTCACAATTATACTGATAACAAATCAAATAAAAATCACCAAATGTAACTAATAAAATCTCAGCGACACAGCGAATCATTGTAATCCTCCATTTTATGGCCATGGATCTCATTAAGGAAGCGTAATTGCCTCATATCTGCACATTGTGGACGCTCAGAAGAACAGTCAGAGGTTACTAAAGGGCAACAGTCAGTACTCATATTAATATTATTGATACACGTAAAAGTCCTAATTTAAAGGGGTTGAATAGAGTTAGAAAAACAAGGCTACTTTCTTCCAAAAACAGTGCCACCATTGTCCGCAGTCTTTGTGTGGTATTCAGACATCATAAAGTACATGGCAATATCTTTCTAACAAAGCTAAGACCAGCTCTATACCTCACATAGGGGAGGGGTCTGCCTTTATGTAAAGTCCTGTCTGAAGCCCGCAGTCCGAGAAGATATAAGTGAGGGACATGAACACGTGGAGTCACTGTGGGTAGAGATACATGGAGGCCAAAACAATAATAAATTACTAATAGGAGTGTATTATAAACCACCTAATATACCAGAGTCCACAGAAAATCTGCTACTAAACAAGATAGACGAGGCGGCAAATCATAATGAAGTCGTTATTATGGGGGACTTCAACTACCCAGATATAGACTGGGAAACTGAAAGCTGTACATCCCATAAAGGAAACAGGTTCTTGGCAATAACCAAAGACAATTACCTTTCCCAACTGGTTCAGGACCCGACTAGAGGGACGGCCATACTGGACTTAGTATTAACCAATAGACCTGACAGAACAACAGACGTGCAGGTTGGGGGACACCTAGGAAATAGTGACCATAAAGTAAGAACCTTCCAATTGTCATTCAAGAGAGGGTCTCTTCAGGGAGGAACAAAAAAAAAAAACTTCAAAAAAGCTAAATCTCGCCAACTAAAGTCCTCAAAAATAAAAATACAACCACAAAATGGGATATCTTTAAAAGCATCCTAAAATCTAATTGTATAATTGTTAGATCAGGGGTCAGTACAGAGATCTCTCCCATCATCTATTTATCCCCAGGACTGTGACTGTGACGAGGGGACATCCTCTGCGTCTGGAGGAAAGAAGGTTTCTACACAAACATAGAAGAGGGTTCTTTACGGTAAGAGCAGTGAGACTATGGAACTCTCTGCCTGAGGAGGTGGTGATGGTGGGTACAATAAAGGAATTCAGGAGGGGCCTGGATGTATTTCTGGAGTGTAATAATATTACAGGCTATAAGATACTAGAGAGGGGTCGTTGATCCAGGGAGTTATTCTGATGCCTGATTGGAGTCGGGAAGGAATTTTTTCCCCATAAGTGGGGAAAATTGGCTTCTACCTCACAGGGTATTTTTTGCCTTCCTCTGGATTAATTTGCAGGATAACAGGCCGAACTGGATGGACAGATTTTTTTTGTTTGGCCTTATATACTATGTTACTATGTTACATGGACCCAGAGATCTTTCCCATTCATTGCTGCAATTACTCTGCTAAATTTAAATCTGGCTGGCAGCCTGGGGGTGCGTCCTTTCTGAGGCAACATGTCCTGTGCTCATTTTGCCCCTAAGGAGATGGGATCAATCAGGACTGAACTCCTTTCTCTAGGGGCCCCAAATAATGTTGCTAGCCTTTTTAACTTTTGCCTATGACAACTTCTCTTCACCACTTTACTTGTTAGTACTATTCCTCTGGGGAAGAGTCCTGCACGGTTCTCACCGTCCAGTTTCTAAGGAGATGGGATCAATCAAGACTGGGCTCTCTACTCTAAGGGCACCATACAGAGTGACCAACCTTATTAATTTTTTTCTAGACAACTTCCTCCTACTGCTTTGCTTGTTAATACAGTTCTTATAAGGCAGAGTTTTGCACAGTTCTCACCAACCAGTTTCTAAAGAGATGTGATCAGGAACAGCTTCTTTCTCTAAGGACCCCGAAAAAGAGTAGCCAACCTTATTAATTTTCTTCTAGATAACTTTTCCCCACCAGGTTACTTGGTAGTACTGTTCCTCTGGGGCGGAGCCCTACACAGCTCTCACCAACCGGTTTCTAAAGAGATGGGATCAATCATAAGTGGGCTCCTCCCTCTAAGGTACCCATGCAGAGTTGCCAACCATATTAATTTTTTTCTAGACAACTTCTCCAAAATTCACAGATACTAACATCTTAGTCTACTTTCACACCCGCGTTTTGGCTTTTTCCGTTTGTGAGATCCGTCATGGGCTCTCAGAAGTGGTCCAAAACGGATCAGTTTTGCCCTAATGCATTGTGAATGGAAAAGTATCCGCTCAGAATGCATCAGTTTGCCCCAGTTCAGTCTCCATTCGGCTCTGGAGGCTGCTTGCAGCGTTTTTCTGTCTGCCATGTGGTACGGAGCAAGATGGATCTGTCCTGGCACACAATGTAAGTCAATGGGGACAGATCAGTTTTCTCTGACACAATAGGAAACGGATCCGTCCCCCGTTGACTTTCAATGGTGTTCAAGACGGATCCGTTATGGCTATAGAAGGCAAAATACAACCGGATCCGTTCATGATGGATGCATGCGGTTGTATTATGGTAACGGAAGCGTTTTTGCAGATCCATGACGGATCCGAAAAAAACGCTAATGTGAAAGAAGCCTTATATGGACAAACTGGAAAACCGTAATAAATTCGAAAGATTACTAGTGATATTTATATTGCATGAGGCTTGAGGTAGGCACTACGTTGCACTCATTTTCAGAGACATTTTTATACTTACAAACGGAAGCACCTATATTAGATCCTGGAGATCCTTGTCAATCCAGTGCCCAAAAACCCAAATGTAGAAAAATAAATAGGGGAACCCTCAATAAAAACTATTTTCTTTATTCAGATATCCATAAAATCACAGCTCGTACGAGAGGTATGTAAGGCACGGCAACAGCCATTTCACCTTGCTACATGCTTCTTCTTTGCCTTACAAACTTCTCATCTGTGGTCTTTTTTTTATATCTGAATAAAGAATATTGTTTTGTATCGGTGAGTGCCACATATTTGTTTTTCTACATGTGGCGTATTAGGGATATGTCTACAGCCTTGACTACTGATGGGAACGTAGTAGCATTCATGATGGATCATAGAATGACGCTAATTACATGCACAATAACCTGTCCAAAATCCTCCAGCTTAAAAAAAATCATCCATCCAAAAAGTTTCCTATTTTTATGGACTGTCCACGAATTTATGGACGATTGATAACTCTAGGCCCACAGCAGATGCTTGGACACCACTCATGAGGCATACAGGTCCACCTCTACATAAAGATCAGCCCCGGGACTCATTTATTTCCTGACGGTTTATGGTACAAACAGGTCAGTTCTGTAATGAGGACACCCAATTAAAAAGTTTTCCACAGCCGACTTTAGATTACTCTTTGAAGCAGCAAACAGGCAGGGGAACTGCATCTATAATGTTTCTACTCTACATCCATAGTATACTCCTATCTGTCAGCACAAGCGAGAAAATATTCCTTATAAACTGCTTAGGGGAAACATCAGTTCAGGAATTAAGCTGTGCTGATACATGATAGCTAATGAAGACAGCAGCATCCTGGACACACAGACCTCACATCCAGCATTTATAACTAGGACACACATGCTACATGAGAGAAGTCTAAAGTTGGAGCAGGTTGCAAACTAAATATCAGATGGTCTGAAAATTAATGAAGGCATGAAGCTGTGCTGATACATGATAGCTAATGAAGACAGCAGCATCATGGACACACAGACCTCACATCCAGCATTTATAACTAGGACACACATGCTACATGAGAGAAGTCTAAAGTTGGAGCAGGTTGCAAACTAAATATCACACAGTCTGAAAATTAATTAAGGAAGAAAGCTGTGCTGATACCTGATCACTAGTGAAGGCAGCAGCATCCTGGACACGCAGACCTCACTTTCAGCTTTTAATACTGGGACGCACATGCTACATGAGAAAAGTCTGGAGCTAAAAACAGGCTGCAAACTAAATATCAGATGGGCGGAAAATGATTGAAGGAATGAAGCTGTGTAGCTACATGATTGCTAGTGAAGGCAACAGCATCCTCATATTAATCACTCTTTTCATTGGGGGAATGCTCATACAAAACAATGACATGAATCTCAGCCCCAATACTTGTACCTACAACTCTGTCTGCTGCTACTGACATTATAGAATCCTGCTTTGGATGGATCTCAGCCTCAAGACCCTTATCTATGTGATCATCTGACATACATACGTCTCTATCTTCGGAATATCCCTTTAACTCTGAAGTACCTGAAAAAAATGTCATCTCCCACTACAGGTAAGACTGAAAACTACAGATCATCACTTCCAGACCTGCTGAAATGGTTCCTCCTTTAAGGCGACCTGTCATGTTAACCATGGAGACTGAATCGACAGCAGCATGTTATAGAGCAGGAGGAGCTGAGCAGATTGATATATAGTTTTGTGGGAAAAGATTTTGTATAACTTGTAACTGATTGAAATCTCTGCTGTTTCTAAACTTAAGAGTCCAGTGGGCGGTCCTATACAGCGATTGAAAGCTATCTGTATGCGTGCCCATACAGCCAAGTTTGTCAGTCACTGATAGGACCGCCCACTGGACTCCTATGCATAGAAAGTTCAGAGATTTCAATTAATACATAAAAAGTTTAACTGAATCTATTCCCATAATAAACCTATATATAATTCTGCTCAGCTCCTCCTGCTCTATACCCTCCGGCCTGCTGACTGGATAGTAGTTTCACTGTAACAAAGGGTATTCCATACATCGGATCTTCCACAACTCCAACTAGTTTTAATGATGTAGTGGCTGATGACAATGGAGAGGACAATGACGGGATCCAGGTCCAAGAACCTCCACTACATGATGGACATGGCACAAGACCCTATTGTGGGCGTGCTCAGTGGAGTGCTCTCGCTCAGTGGAGTGCTCCCGCTCAGAGGAGTGCTCTCGCTCAGAGTGCTCCCGCTCAGAGGAGTGCTCTCGCTCAGTGGAGTGCTCTCGCTCAGTGGAGTGCTCTCGCTCAGTGGAGTTCTACCGCTCAGTGGATGCTCTCGCTCAGTTGAGTGCTCCCGCTCAGTGGAGTGCTCTTGCTCAGTGGAGTGCTCCCGCTCAGTGGAGTGCTCCCGTTCAGTGGAGTGCTCCCGCTCAGTGGAGTGCTCCCGCTCAGTGGAGGGCTCCCGCTCAGTGGAGTGTTCCCGCTCAGTGGAGTGCTCCCGCTCAGTGGAGTGCTCCCGCTCAGTGGAGTGCTCTTGCTCAGTGGAGTGCTCCCGCTCAGTGGAGTGCTCTCGCTCAGTGGAGTGTTCCCGCTCAGTGGAGTGCTCCCGCTCAGTGGAGTGCTCCCGCTCAGTGGAGTGCTCCCGCTCAGTGGAGGGCTCCCGCTCAGTGGAGGGCTCCCGCTCAGTGGTTCATTACTGTTACATTGTATTTCTTTTCATCTTTTTTGCCTTTTTAGGAAAACCTAGTAATTGATGGACTCATGCACATGAACGTTTTTTATTTCGTGTCCGTTGCGTTTTTCTTGTGGCCCGTGTGCGGAACCATTCACTTCAACGGGGTCGCAGAAAAAAAAGCAATGACTCCATGTGCATTCCGTTTCCATATGTTTGTTCCGCAAAAAAATAAAGCATGTCCTATGATTGTCCGCATTACAGACAAGGATAGGACTGTTCTATTAGGAGCCAGCTGTCCCGTTCCGCAAAATACGGAATGCGCTCGGACGTCATCTGTATTTTTCATGGATCCGTGTTTTGTATTGCACACAAACGCATTTTATTTCCGTGTCCGTTCCGTTTTTTTGCGGCCCTTATGTGGAAACATTCACTTCAATGGGTCCACAAAAAAACAGAAAATGACTTCCGTATGTCCACATGGCCGTTCCGCAAAAAAATATAGAATGTGTCCTATTCTTGTCCGTTTTGCAGACAAGGATAGGCATTGTTACAATGGATCCGCAAAAGAAAAGGATGCAATACGGACGTCACATGGACATCATCCGTATTTTTCACGGACCCGTGTTTTGTAGACTGAAAAATACATACTGTCGTGTGCATGAGCCCTTATGCTAAGTTGAACAAAAAATTCAGTTTGAACAGTTTGGATATAAATTGGGAAACCAAATACTGATATTTCCTATCTGTTTCAGGGAAAGCTGTGACAATAAACTGTAATTACTGGTCTAAAACCCAGCTTTCCTAGATGACTGAATAACAAAACTGATTCTAGCTTTCCAGTGATACAATATCCACTGCTGAGCGAGGGGTCACATTCTATGTTGGTAAATATCTCTCCCAGGGAGAGCTGGGTGACATCCAATATGGGAACATTACATGTGTTGTCACCCAGCTTTCCTAGATCGCCAAAAAGCAAAACTGCTGAGGTATCCAGTGATACATAACCTACCCATACGTCGGAAGTCTAATCTGCCTATTTCCTAGTCATATCTGTCCCATGGAAAGCTGGGTGGCATCCAATGTAGGAACATTACACATGTCGTCACCCAGCTTTCCCAGATTACTGAAAACCAAAACTGCCAAGGCATCCAGCAATACGTTATCTATACATATGTTGGACGTCTAATTCTATCTTAACAGTTCAGAGTCGTACGTGTCCCAGAGAAAGCAACATTATCGGTGATGCCACCCAGCTTTCCCAGATACCACATCATCCTAGTTATTAGGCGGCACATCGATATGTCAGGGGCCTCATTGTAAGTTGACAAATTAATCTATTTCAAATTTTTATCCTTTCCAGGGAAAGCTGGGTGACATCCAACGTAGTATCGTATCACCACCCAGCTTTCTCAGGTGACTGAATAGCAAAATCTAACTATTTGAGAGGTCAAAAATTATATTCAGCCATGGAAAGCTGGGTGACATCCAACATAGCAATATGAGAAGTATCGACACCCAGCTTTCTCAGGTGCCTGAATAGAAAAACCTGACCTCGCTATCCTATATTATACACTGCTATCTCAGCGGTCATAAATTCTATTCAGCTATTTCTCAATTCTATCTGTATCAGGGAAAGCTGGGTGACATCCCACCTAGCAAGCAGTAAAACGTGCATTACCACCCAGCTTTCTCAGGTGCCTGAATAGCAAAACCTAGCCTAGCTATACAAGAGGTAGAAAATTATATGCAGCCATTTCTTAGGTCTATCTGTTCCAGGGAAAGCTGGGTGGCATTTAACGTAGCAATATGAGAAGTATTGACACCCAGCTTTCTCAGGTGCCTGAATAGCAAAACCTAGCCTAGCTATGCAAATTATATGCAGCCATTTCTTAGGTCTATCTGTTCCAGGGAAAGCTGGGTGACATCCAACCTAGCAAGCAGTAAAACCTGCATTACCACCCAGCTTTCTCAGGTGCCTGAATATCAAAACTTAACTATTTAAGTGACCATTAATCATAGTCAGCCATTTCTTAGTTCTATCTGTTCCAGGGAAAGCTGGGTGACATCCATTATTGATGATGCCATCCAGCTTTCTGCTTATACAGCCATACTTTATCCATTATTGGGTCTAAATTCGGGGGGGGGGGGGGGGGAGTATAGAAAAAGATCAATCCTGGTTGTCACTTGTCACCCAGCTTTCCCAGAGACTGATAAAACTAAGCAGCAGTCAGCCTGTCAAGACAGTTCACATCTGACCTCCTGCATGGACAGCTGGGAAGTGAGTGCCAAGTGCAGTTACAAAGTGGCACTAAAGTCTAGCCCTCCTGTCCAGCAGTACTCACCAATCCTTAGGACCTGCTGGGATGCCTGAGGGGTGAGCGCACTGAAAATGAAGAAGAAGGAGAAGAAGGGGAGGCAAAGTCCACAGCTGCCAGGGAGATCCATCCTAGACAATGGGGGGATCAGTGTCCTAGAGCCAGACTGCTGGAGCAGGTTGCCACTTCTTCATCCTATGCCTCCTCATGCACTTTCCTGGCTGGGTAAGCCTAGCCCATCACTGCATGCCTCTGCTGCTCCCTGGAAGCCTCCTCCAGATGCTGTCCTCAGGCAGGCACCACTTGCTTGCTCTCCAGTCTGCAGGCAGCTTTGCTCTCCCCAGTGCTTGCACTCTTCTTGCTTTTCTGCACACACACACACCAGCCAGATCCCACTCCAGCAAGAAAGTGAGGAGGGAGCTGGGAGCATGCAGTGCCTCCTCCTGAGACCCAGCAGATTAAACCCACATTCACTCCCAGGCAAGTGACAGGGCTGATTGAATCCTTGCTAGGAATCTACTGATGAAAGCAAATCTAATCTCCATGTTTGGCTGGGAGTGGAGATGCTGGGTGATTAAGTCTGCATCCTGTAAGTACAAAGTATCATCATCCTCCTCCTCCTCCTCATCCTCCTCTTCATCATCTCCTTTCAGACTGCCTCTA
Source organism: Bufotes viridis (assembly GCA_033119425.1). NCBI lineage: Eukaryota > Metazoa > Chordata > Amphibia > Anura > Bufonidae > Bufotes > Bufotes viridis. The sequence continues at coordinate 33,512,052 of CM065591.1, forward strand.
CTTCTCTGGCTTCTCCTGCACAGTCTCTTTTGAGCATTTCAGGGACCACCCCTAGGACTCAGAATGGAGATGACTGACTGATGGAGGCAACCTCTCACCTGGCCCTTGTAGTAAAGGAATGGGGGGAGTGATGAGGATGGTGCTGCAGACAGGCACCTGCATGCTCAGTGGGGTGGTGGTGATTCTTCAGACATGCACCTGCATGCTCAGTGGGGTGGGAGGGATGGTGCTGAAGACAGGTACCTACATGCTTAGTGTGTGTGTGTGTGTGTGTGTGTGTGTATGGTGCTGCAGACAGGCACTTGCATGCTCAGTGGGGTGGTGGTTACTCTTCAGACAGGCACCTGCATGCTCAGTGTGTGTGTGCGTGTGTGGGGGGGGGTGCTGCAGACAGGCACCTGCATGCTCAGTGGGCTGGGGGGGATGGTGCTGAAGACTGGCACCTACATGCTTAGTGTGTGTGGGGGGGATGGCGCTGCAGACAGGCACCTGCATGCTCAGTGGGGTGGTGGTGCTGCAGCAGACAGGCACCTGCATGCTCAGTGGGGTGGTGGTGATTCTTCAGACAGGCACCTGCATGCTCAGTGGGGTGGGGGGGATGGTGCTGCAGACAGGCACCTGCATGCTCAGTGGGGTGGTGGTGGTTCTGCAGACTCAGTAGGGTGCGGGGGGGGGGGGGGTGCTGCAGACAGGCACCTGCATGCTCAGTGGGGTGGGGGTGCTGCAGACAGGCACCTGCATGCTCAGTGTGTGTGTGTGTGGGGGGGGGGTGCTGCAGACAGGTACCTGCATGCTCAGTGCGTGTGCCTGTGTGTGTGTGGGGGGGGGGTGCTGCAGACAGGTACCTGCATGCTCGGTGGGGTGGTGGTGGTGCGGCAGACAGGCACCTGCATACTGAGTGTGTGGAGTCATATAAATGACATATGACTAGGGCATAAATCAAGAGCCAGTCTAAGCATATCAAAAAGATAGCCAAAGAGTTGGTGGAACTACACGTCACAGAGTGCCTGGCATCACTCCCATATGTTCAGGTGTCAGCAGCAAGTTGGATAAGAACTACTAGTCCCAGGATACCCTGATGGGTTCTCATTTGTTTATATGTCATTACAAGTCACAGAGGTCCCTCCACAATTGATTCTTCCTCTTGTGGTACTACAGGTGCCAGCATGCCCTTAGAGTATATGTCATGGCATGCCCCTTCCTGTTGAGTATGTGGCGGCAAATAAGTTACATAAAATGACATAAATCTAGTGCCTATGCATATAAATGCGATAGGGTGCAACTACAAGTCTCAGAATGCCTTGCGTCACTATAATAAGATCACATACGATCAGGTGTCAGCAGCAAGTTGGATTGGGACTACTGGTCCCAGGATACCCTGATGGGGGTCTCATTTGCTTATATGCCATTGCAGGTTACAAAAGTCCCTCCACAACGAATTGTTCATCTGGTGGCACTACAGGTGGCAGCATGCCCTCAGGGTATTTATCATGGCATGCACCTGGGGATGGTGCTGCAGACAGGCACCTGCATACTGAGTAGGTGGCGGCACATAAGTTACATAAAATGGCATAAATCTAGTGCCAGCCTATGCATATGACAGAGATAGGGAGATAGAGGTGGAACTACAAGTCACAGAATGCCTTGAGTTTCTATAGTAAGCTGACATATACTCAGTACTCACTACTAGTCCCAGGATACTCATTTGCCTATATGCCATTACAGGTCACAGAGGTCCTTCTACAACTGATTGTTCTTGTGGCACCACAGGTACCAGCATGCCCTTAGAGTATACGTGATGGCGTGCACTTGTTGAGTCTGGGATACCGATTAAAATGTATGGAGTAGTAAGGTATAAGTCCAGGTAGTCGGACATTTGCCCCCGATGCCGGGGGGGAGCGCCATCGAGCCACTCTGCCCAGGTATACTAGAAATAGGGCTAGGGTAGCTAATGTGTGGTGGAACTACAGGTCCCAGGAAAGGAGCAACTCACCATCGCTGCTCCTGAAGTGGATAGCTTTTATGGGACCACAAGAACCAGCATGCCCTCTGTCTGTATTCACATGCATTGGACTATATCCGTGCCCGGCGGCCATCCTTCTTGCATTCATCCCCAGACACAATCCCTGTTATTAACAGATCTGTCACCTCAGTCTTCACTGTATTCAGTGAATCAATCTTCGCTCCATCTGAGATGTTTTCTGCATTTTTTCCACCTTTTTTTTTTTATTTTAACATCAAAATGTTTAAAAAGCTGCAAAAATCTGCGACAGAAAGAAAATCTGTGAAAAAAATATGTTAACATGTCTCACAGCGCAGATGAAGCTGCAGTACCGTGCACGGCCACCACTATAAGCATGGCGCTGTGCTTGGGTAAACAGTGGAGGTCCACATAGGACATCGGGGCCCATGGCCACCAGTCACTGCGCTATGATTGGCTGCTAGGGGCAGTTTAATAAATCTCCCCTGCTGGTCTCAAAGGTTTCCCCCATCTGAGCGCGCCCATGATGGGCCTCTATTTATGCTGTCATTTTCAGCATGAACAAAGCATGGATAACGGGTGGTCCTTGTTTACAGCCCAGACCCCGAGAGCTGTTTTTGAGCCGTTTTAATCAGTTTTTATTAAATTGTTGGGGGAGACGTAGTGACAAAAAATGGCGAATTAACTATTTTGAATTTTTTTCCATACCATAATATTATATTTTGTTCGTATGGGCGTTTTCGGACAGGCAATGGCTATAATTAAAAAAAAAATTATTTTTTAACCACCCACCCCAGCACCACCTTGAGCAAAAAACAAAATAAAAAATAAATATTAATTATTTATTTATATTTTGATTTTGGGGAAAGGGGGTGATTTGAACGTTTATATATTTTTAATGTTTTTATATTTAGAAAAACTTTTTTTTACTTCTTGACTATAGCTGGCAATCAATAGATTGCCCATTGTGTTCTGTGATGGCTTTATAGCCATCATAGAACACACAATTTACTGTATACCAATACGGTGCTGCCACCTGCTGGCCTGTATTGGTATATACCAGTAATGGTATAGAGGCTCCGAGCTATCACTAGGATATTACAGCTTTCCCGGTCTCAGATGGGAAACGCTGTTCCTGCGTCTGCACCACTTAGATGCCATGGTCACATTTAACCACGGCCTTAGGGCTGATCGCATACATCCGCCCCGGGTCTCTGCTGTTTGAAACAGCCAAAACCCGGCAGCTATGGCACCCACTGAACGTGCGAGCGGACACCATCTTTAAAGTGGGTTAAAAAGGACTTGTCACCTCTCCTGACTTGCATCCCTTTAGTAATAACGATTTTTGAGTATCTATTCTTTATGAGTCTGTGTTGTTTAATTCCTCCATTATTCCTGCTAAAAGTTTTGAATGAATTGCTAGCAGTTTGCAATGAGGGTCCAGCTGGGTGTTACCAGATGGGGGTGTGTCCCTGACAATCTGACACTGGCAATATTGATTGGATAGTGTCAGACTCTGCAGGGACCCCTACTCCCCAGTTGGTAACACCCATCTGGACCTTCACTGCAAAGTGCTAGCAATTCATTCATAACTTAGTAGCAATAATAAAGGAATTGCGGACCAAAAAATTGGATGCTATATTGCGGAAGCGTTCTCTCCTAGAAGCATTACTTCTTGAGAAGAATCCAGAGCCTCGAAGAAGAACCATATGGCAGCATGTGGTGGTAATACGGATCTGGCATAAAGGCTCCATGTGCATGATTCCTACAGCAGAGAGCCGCTTTAATTCACCGTCTCTTCCTTTTACTCTCCTTCATACAAGTGATCATATTCTAAATGTCACACACTGACCTTCTAAATCTAAGACAGTCGTGCCTTAACCTAGAGGAGATTACAGTAACACCCCGCACACCGGCTCTATGGCGGCGCTCCGGAGGATGAGTATGAACAAGGTTATTTGCTAAGACTAAGAAGTGCAGGTATCCGGGATGTAAGGAGCAAATAATTGCACCCATTATTCGTCATATGATGAGATATCTGAAAAGCAGGGAATTGAAAAAGCTTTTTTAGAATCTTAAAGGGGCCCTCCGGCTGAGACAGCTCCTCTTCTCCTATTCTAAGAGTATTGCAAGAAAACTATAAAACTAACGCGACATACAAGTACATATAGCTGTCTGCGGTCTAGATCAGTGGCCTCCGACCGGTGACTCTCCAGTTGTCGCCAAACTACAACCCTCAGCATGTTCTGTCATGGAGTGCCAGGGGTTGGAGCTTCACAATAGGTTGAAATCCACCTGTTTGTATAAAGAAAGGTGGTCCATGAATGACACATCAGCTTTGCAATATCTAGAAGTGGTGCTAAAGGGGAACTCTGATACAAAACCGAGCTATTATTCCTAATACTACTACTCCAGTCTATTTGGGATGGAAGCAAACTTCACTGCAAACGCGGAGTGGCTGCCAAATTGTATAGGTTCTGAAAAGGAGCCAAAGCTATTCTTATTTCTGCCTCCGCTCACAGATTCCTTCTGCGGTCACAGGATCTCGGATAAATGAACCGTCCAGATATTCCACTCTGCTTGGCATACCCGCGTCCCCGAAATATAATTTAAAACCTCTCTGATACAGATATTACTTTGGAAACGAATGCCTGTATTCTAGATGTGCCTACTTTCAAAAATCAAAGTTCCTCCATTAACAGCGTAGTGCCAGCAGAGTGCCCCCATAAACGATGACAGTAACGCGTCCCAACAAATCGCAAGCCGCTCACAAACAATAGCGTTTTGTTGTAGGTTATCTTTTTCTTTTTAAGTATCTAGACAGATTGAGGAAATCATGCACAAAATTCTGCTGTAATTTGTAAAAAAATAAAATAAAATAAATAAATAGAAACAAAAAAATACAAGCATTTTTGCGATTTTTGCTTTGTGCTGTATTTTTAATTTATTTATTTTGCAAAAATGCCACCTCCAAATGTTAGCTGATAATGTATGGGTATTTTGAAATGCATGACCTACATGTTTTTTTCATTGTGGATATTTTTTTTTCTTTATTTCAGCATGTTTTTTTCTGGCTAAAGGGGGAAAAAACATAAAAAAGCGCTTTTCACATGTGTGAAGAAAAATTCAAAACAAGCCACAAAAGATGTTTGTGACGTGGAAAAAAAACAAACATGTTTTCGAAAGCATTTTTAGCAGCAAAAATACTCCTAAGGCTACTTTCACACTTGCGTTGATGCGGATCCGTCTGTTTATTTGCACAGACGGATCCGCACCTATAATGCAAACGTTTGTATCCGTTCAGAACGGATCCGTTTGCATTAGTTTTAAAGAAAAATGACAAAGTCCAAAACAGGTCCGTTTTGAATTACATTGAAAGTCAATGGGGAACGGATCCGTTTTCAAATGCACCATATTGTGTCATTGAAAACTGATCCGTCCCCATTGACTTCCATTGTAAAAAAAACGGATCCGTTAGGCTCCGCCTCTTCAGACGGACACCAAAATGCTGCATGCTGCCTTTGGTGTCCGCCTCCAAAACAGAATAGAAGCGGAACGAAGCCGAACTGATGCATTCTGAACGGATCCTTATCCATTTAGAATGCATTGGGGCTTAACTGATCCGTTTTGGAACGTTTGTGAGAGCCCTGAAACGGATCTCACAAACGGAATCCAAAACACCAGTGTGAAAGTACCCTAATTCATGCATGAAGGAGCCTTAAAGGGGGCATTCCAATGTAGGACATTTATGGAATTTCAATAGTATATGCCATAAATGTTCAGTAGGTGAAGCGCCTACCTCTGGGACCTGCTTCTTCCTCTGGTGTGAACAGAGGGCAAGCTGCGCATGCACAGTGTCCACTCCATTCTCTGCAGTGGGACTACGCGCACTTTCTCCCAGGCTCTGTGCATTCAGTTTGTTACATTGTAGTTTCTGTAGAAACAAAACTAAATCTATTGGAAATTTTTGAATCTTAGGCTTATTTCACATGAGCGATACGGAAACGGAATGAGTCAGGGTCTGTTCAGGGAAAAACTGAATATTCTGCAGGCAAGTTTAATCAGTTTTGTCTGCGATTGCGTACTGTGGTGCAGTTGTTCTGTGTGGATGCAATCAGTTTTCGATGCTTTTTTCACACGCATGAAGAAAAACGAAAGAATAAGAGCTCTTTCACACGAGCGGATGCCGTGCGGATAATCCGCTGCGTGAAAGAGAGCCAAGCCCCGCTCCGGACAGCAGAGACACGGAGCATTAACATGATTGATAACGCCCCGTACCTCTCTCTGATCTTTTTACTACAAAATCACGGTGAGATAAAGTTGTCACAGTTATTTTGTATTAAAAATATCACAGAGAGGCACAGAGCATTATCAATCATGTTAATGCTCCGTGTCTCTGCTGTCCGGAATGGGGCTTGGCACTCTTTCATGTAGCGGATTACCCGCACGGCATCCGCTCGTGTGAAAGAGCCCTAACAATCTACATCTCCAAGCACCCATCAGTGGAAAAGCCTATGGATGCAGGGCCGGCTCCAGGTTAATGTGGGTCCCTGGGTGATAAATCCCAGTAGGCCCCCTTAAGACATTTCTTTACTTTTACATGTCCCTCTGTGGCTCCCACACTGTATAATAACCCCCAGTGGCCACCATAAAGTATCATGACCACTAGTGGCCTTTCACACAGTATAATGACCCCCCAATGCCACCCCCACACACACACACACAGTATAATGACCCCCCCCCCACACACACACACACAGTATAATGACCCCCCAGTGGCCCTCCACACAGTATAATGACCCCCCAATGCCCCCCCCCCACACACACACACAGTATAATGACCCCACAGTGGCCCTCCATTCAGAATAATGACCCCCAGTCGCCCCCACACTGGGGTTTATACTGTATGGAGGGGGAACTGGGGGTCATTATACTGTATGGGGGTCATTATATCGAATGGGGGCTCTGGGGGTCAGTCATTGGGGATCATTATACTAAATGGTGGCACTGGGGGTCATTATACTGTGTAAGGGGCCCTCACCGTGTAGTGGCCCCCTAACATACCTATCGATGCTGGAGTGCAGGGGAGCCGGCAGTCCTGTCATTCACTAACCACAGCTCATCTCCCTGCGCTCCTTCACTCCTCAGGCCCGCTGCAGCAGTGAGCCACACGTCACGACGTCACCGCTGGGCCGGGCCTGGAGGAGAAAAAGTGCTGGGCAGTGATGTACCTAGAACAGAAAATTTTAGCATGCCTTTAGAGGCATTCCGTTATTCATTCAGTCATAAAAGTCTATGGCCTGCATAACGGATTTATACGGTTTACGTTATGCACAAGAGGACGGATCCATTATGCAGCCCACAGACTTCTATTATGACGGAATGAATAACTGAATGCCTCTAAAGGCATTCCGTTATGTGTTCTGTCATAGAATTGCGTTATGGCCTGTGGTAACGGAATCCATAACGCAATTCTGCTTTTACCACCAAACGAAGCGTGAACGAATTTCAAAATATGAAATTCGCTCATCTCTAGTTAACATATATGTTTTTTTTACAATGGTACTGTATGGTGAATGGATGCCACTGTACGGCATCAGTCTAAAGCATCTGCTAGTGTATACATTTCTGGTATACATTAAATGGATGACAAAAATGTGATGTGAACCCAGCCTTAGTGCCAGAATAAGCACCAGTACACAGCGTAGCAGCGGGGCAGAGAGGGGAGGCCGCCATGTACTGACAGAGCGCTGCCTGGTCCTGGTGGTCAGGGGTGAGGACTGTGGGCACAGTATAATACACTAGAATCTATATACTATAAAGATATTAGCCCTACCCTGGAATAATAATACATTTAGGGGGTAATTTATTAAATAGAAATACCCCTATATCAGGCGTATTTCTGACACAGATTGTGGCGCAAAGGTCCTTAGCACCGCAATCTGCAACTTTTCCCCACTCATGCCAGGTCTAAAAAAGGTGGCATGGGAAGGGGGTACAGTTTTTGCCATACAGTTATTGGATACCACCGCCATACAGTCACCGTATAACACCTCTTTACAGTGACCAGATTACACCATCATACAGTCAGCAAATAAAAGGGTATAAGAGGACACAGTACAAGGAATGACTAGAGGCACTGTACAGGGTATGGTAAGAGGGCACAATGCAGGGTATAAGGGGGCACAGTACGGGGTGGGGGGCACAGTCACATGACCCTGTGACATTATAAGGTCCTTATGGTGCATGCGGTTTACACACCACCATAATGAGAGGCAGAGGAGTGAGACAGGGGCCCGGGGCACTGGATGAACAAGAGGGGTGGACACAGCAGGTAGGTGGAAGGGGCTCTGAGGGGGATTCATACAAGAAGTAGTGGCAGGAGGTCTGTGCAGTGCAGCAATAGGAGACAGGAGGGTGAAACAGGAGCTCTGAATACATGAGGGAGGAAAATAGACAGCAGGGGCTCCATGAGGATGAGATAGGACAGGATATTGGGGGGGGGGCAGGTGTCATGAAGGCAAACTGCTTAATGAGGCAGTAAAACAACTAAATAGCATTGAGTTCCCTGACACTCCCACTCCCCTCCTGTCCCACAGAGAAGAAACAGTCACAGTACAGCAGACTCACTCACAGACTGTATTCACACTTCTGCTCCGCTGGGGTCTCTCTCCTCCTTAGGCAGCAGGTCCTGTGTACAGGGGGCGTGTCTGAAACTGGTAAGGCAACATGTATTTTCTGCTGTAGTAAAGAAGGGCATGTCTGAAGCTCCGCAGCACAGGAGCTTGTAAGGGGGACAGCAGCAGCTGGCCCACCAGAGGATGCCCCCTTGCACCAGTCTGAAGCTGCATAAGTGAAAGGACTGCAGTTCCCTGCTCTCCAACAATGAGCGCTTCCATCTGTATTGATGGAAGCGCTCATAGTAGCGCAGTGGGCCCCGGCATTTGCCCAGGTATGCCGGGTGCTGATGCCGGCCCTGTCTGGATGCTTTGAGTTTTTCACACAAACCCTGTTCATTTCTATGGGATCAGGTCTGTGTGAAAAACACACAATATAGAACATGCCGCTGTTTTTCCTGAACGCAGAGATGATCAGTGATAAACAATGCTCATGTACACGTACCCACTTCCGGAAAACTTGCTCGTGTGAAAGAGACCTTATACAGATAAATGGGATCCAAGGATTTTTTTGAATTTTTTTTTTAAATACATTTTCAAAATGCGGACAGCAACGAGACCTAAATCAATTTAAAAAAATGGACTGAGTATTCCTATTCTATACCGCTACTGAAGTGCGAGCTCATAAACTCCTCATGTAAAATAATCATATATCTCATCAAGATCGCCGCACGTTGCAATCAGGACTGGAACCAATGCGATTGACAGGCTTAATGGAAGCCTCAAATACTAATTTGGATTTAATCTCTCTGAAGAAAAGATAAAATCCTTAAAAATGGCAGCTTTCTCCATTTAGCATGGATTGCCATAGACATATGTTTGCACTTTTAAGCATGGCTATTAAATCAGAGCCCAGGTGAAAGCAGAGCCAGAAACCTGCTCACGGGCAGCTGTTCCAATCTTGCTCTCTTTAATAAGTTTGCGGCTGTTTTTTTTGGCATCTGTGCTATAAAACTGGAGTAGGTTCTTCATAAATAAGACATGATGGATAGAAAGTTTGCTTAAAAAGCCATCAATACAAGAAGAAGAAATTTAGATAAGGCAGCTGTGGGTCTTGAGGTAGATTTGGTGGTTCAGGAGTGGGCGCAATTTCAGCAGAGTTACTCCCACAATCTAAAATCATTCCATTACTTTCACCAAATTTCGTTAACGCTCGCAGTGCCCTCAACAAGCTACAATTCACATCATAACCACTGGGTAGCAAACCTAGACATATATATCATGAACATCTCCCAACAGAGTGTAACAGTGGCTGCTGTTCGCCGCTGTTCCCCTGCTTACCGCTGCAGTCCTGGGCACCGTGTTCAGCGGTGATCTGTGGCCGGTGCTTCCTATTCACTGCTGCAGTCCTGGGCTCTGGCTGTGTAGGTGCTGTTGTTCTAGGATCCGCTCCACAGTTTGCTCTCAGCCCTGACCTGACCTGTGACCTCGCTGACCTATCCTAGCCCTCCTGCGCATATATAAGTGGCTCAGCCTCCTTCCCAGATGCCTCGGTGTCAAGGTCCTTGTGTCCTGCTAAGGTTCCTGCTTTCCACTAGTGTTCCTGTGTTCCTGACTCGTATCTGCATTCCAGGACTGTACTACCAGTTAGATCCCTATTTGCTTGCCTTGACTCTCCTGTTGCCGACCCGGATTGCCTGACCTGCACCTGTGTCCCCTGCTCTGACCTTTTGCCTGTCTGACTACGCCTCTGCCTTATCCTTTGGTCCTTCACCTCTGGTACCTTTCTCTGGTACATTCTAGTCCGAATGGACCAGTTGCCTCGTCGGCCTATCCTCCTCAAGAGGTAGCGACCGCGTGTTCCCCTGGGGAAAGTCTATCCCCACCATCAGGGGTACTGTGAAAATCCAGGGGTTCACTTAGACAATGCCCTTAGAGGAGGTAGGACACATGGCACAGTGGGTTCACACACGCTGGTTCGTGATACAGAGTAGCACAAAATTATGTTGTTTTTTTCAAAGCAAGTCAACTCCCTCCAGACATCTCAAGATATGTCTAGTCAAGAAGAAAGGTAACAAAAGACCCATCTGTAGGTTACTATGCTTCCAATGAAATTGACCTGGGGGGATCAAGCGCAAATTGTGAGCTTCATTGTGGAGAGGGACAGATGACTGTGGTACCTGCTTTAATGTTAGGGTCATATATTTCAGAAAATTGTCTTTATTACATTTTTATTTCATTAAAATAACAGGTACTTGAGTCAGTCTCTTGTTATGCATGTCATCCCGGATGAGCCCCCAAAAAGTTGTCCATGAGTCCATGCCTCGCTTAATACATGACAATATTCTGCTAGCCTTAGAAGCAGCTGATTGACATTGCATGCTGTTATTTAATCTATGATCTACAAGGACACCCAAATCCTTCTCTATAAGTGACTCTCCCAGTGTTACTTCCCCTAGGACATATGATGCACGTAGATTATTACTACCCAGATGCATAACTTAACTCATTTGCCAAGTTGGTACCCAAATACTCAGAGTGTCAGCTTATAGTTTATGGGCATCTTCCATAGACTGCACAGTACTACATAGCTTAGTGTCATCTGCAAACATAGAAACGTTTCTATTAATCCCGTCCTCAATATCATTAATAAATAAGTTAAATAATAGAGGACCCAGCACTGAACCTTGGGGTACAACACTTATAACCGGGACCATTCAGAATAGGAATTATTGACCACAACTCTCTGGACACGGTCCTTCAGTAAGTTTTCAATCCAATTGCAGACTATACTTTCTAGGCCTATAGACCTTATTTTACTTATTAAATAACTATGAGGGACAGAATCAATTGCCTTTGCAAAATTCAAAAACACTACATCCACTGCCTCCCGTCTGTCCAGGCTTCTACTTACCTCACTACATCCAAAGCCATCCCTCTGTCCAGGCTTCTACTTACCTCACTACATTCACAGCCATCCCTCTGTCGAGGCTTCTACTTACCTCACTACATCCACAGTCGCCCCTCTGTCTATGTTTCTACTCACCTCCTCATAAAAACAAATCAGGTTAGTCTGACAACGTCTGTCCTTGGTAAACCCATGTTGGTTATCACTTATAATTTTATTTACAGTCACATACTCCTATAATTACCTGTAAAGGACCTAGTGCCATTTTTGAATATGGGCACCACATTTGCCGTGTGCCAATCAACTGGCATTGTACCAGTCCCTGGAGAATCTCTAAAAATTATAAACAGGGGCACAGCAATTACTGAACTGAGGTCTTTAAGAACTCTAGGGTGTTATCCATCTGGACACGGAGCCTTGTTCACATTTACCTATTTAACTTAGCTTGGATCAAATCTACATTTATCCAGTTGAGTATATTACTGGGTGTACTGAAAGCCCTGGAGCCACAAATATCAGCTCATTTCTCTTCATTTATATATACAGAGCCAAAAAACCCATTTAGTAACTCTACCTTTTCCTTATCTTTAGTGACCATCCCCCTTTACCGTTATTCAGGGGCCCTACCTGCTCTGACCTTCGTTTTTTAGCATTTATATATTTCAATCATTTTGGGATTTGCTTTGCTCTCTTTCACCCCCTGCCGTTCATTTTGTATTTTTGCAGATTTTATCTCCTTTTTACAGATTTTATTGAGGCCTTTCTACATTTCGAAGGCTACAGACTTGTACTATATGTACAAATGTGGCTGTGGCCTTTCTGTACAATACTGTTTGGGGAGATGAGCTGTATGCTATGCACTTCTTTAAGATCCTTGGTAGTTATAAATATAATTAATATCGGAAAGACATTCGGAGTATCTGCCTTTCCCCGACATCTCAATGTGAGCCTCAAGTGATTTAGCTAGAATTTATCTGTGCTACATGGGCAGTCTGATACTACATTTAATTTTGTCCATTTTTATTTTTGTAATGGAAAGCAAAAGAAAGTTTGTCCTTTCATTCATTACAGAATACAATTTTATGCAGCCAATTAAACATAGCAGATATTTTATTTCCCTCGCTCCTTTCTTGCATGAGTTTACGGAGCTCTCCACCGTCATCTCCGAGCTGCACTATATTTCTAGTTGTAAGATCTCAATATGATCTTTACAGCTGGAAATAAAGTGTATCACCTTATCTAGCTCATTCCGCACAGCCAACATCATCACTAAATCTTTGTGACTTTTATAACGCTCTGGAACAGCTTCCAAACTTAGTAAATGATTGCTTTTCTGCTTTGTCCCATGTTCCCAACATTATTAGGGTCTTTTATGAACTGCAGTACAGCGCACAAGCGTTGAGATTGTCTGTAGTTGACGTCATTGCACATCTGTGATGAAGATTATGGTTATAGCTGCGCACACGGGTCTTATAGCACAGATGACAAATTTAAATTGGAGCACATGATCTGGAGTCTAACTCCTCTTTTTAGTACCAGAGTATAGATCAGGGGTGCACAACCTTTATGGTCCGAGGGCTTCATTGTGACATCGCTCTATTTAAATGGGGCCACAAATAAAAAAAATCAGTGCTCATTTTCATCAGCCTATTACACGGGGCAATGCAAAGTGAATGGGGAGAAATGATCACTACCACAGTCATTCCTCCTTCAATCTGTTACATTGATTATTAGTAGCCCATCCCTGATCGCACAGAAAGATGTGCTGACTAGGGATAAGCGAATCCGAACTGGAAAGTACCCGGACCTAAACTTGGACATTTTCACTGAAGTTCAGGTTCAGGTTCGGTGTTCGGGTTATTTTGTTATTTTCCGTTATAACATGGTGACATCGGAAAATAATAGCATTCTTAAGACAGAATGCAAAAGAATATGGCCATTTAGTGGTTAAAAAAAAAAAAACTCACCTCATCCACTTGAGACTGCTGCATAATGATCAAGTGGAGGAGGTGAGGTTTTTTTTTTTAACCCCTAAATAGCCATGTTCTCTTGCATTCTGTCTTAAGAATGCTATTATTTTCCGATGTCACCATGGTATAACGGAAAATAATAAAGTGAAGTTCGGGTCGCCATTAACTTCAATGGGGTTCGGGTTTGGGGTTAAGTTCGTGTCTAGAAGCCCGAACTTTAACTTGAAGTTCGGCCGAACCCGGTGAACCTGAACCTCCACAGGTTCGCTCATCCCTAGTGCTGACGATAATTGTATACCTTTCACGCTGATAAAATATGCGAATGAGCCGACAAACGAGTGATTCTTTGTTTATCAGCTGATTGGCAGCATGATTATACAGGTCACTTATCAGGAAGGAGCGCTCTTATGAACACTCGTTACCAGTAATAGTCCCGAATGTATATTTAACGAGTTCTTGCAGCATAGCCCTTTAAACCGAAGAGTTATACCCACCTGAAACATCCAAAGTCGATTCGCATAAAGCTTTGTTCTAATACTGTACGGAGCAGGAGCTCTGTACAGTATTAGAATGTATTGGCTCCGATGAGCCGAAGTTATTACTTCGTGAAGTCTCGCGAGACTTCTCATGATAACTTTATAAATTAATTTGTACTGTAAAAAACCATTTCCTGAACTTGGGTTAGGTTCCAAATAGTTTTTTACAGTACAAGTTAATTTATGAAGTTATTACGCAGTCTTATCTTATATTAATTCCTGTGGACACATGTGGACCTGTACCCATACCACATCATGTTGTTTAATCGCACATACTGTGCTAGTATGTGCGATTAAACAGCGTGATTCGGTACGTGTACCTATCCCCATGTGTACACAGAATGTAATTTAAACCCTTCTTGACATGGCGACCGTTCATTTTTGCATTTTTATTTTTGCCTTCCTTCCTGGAGTCATAACTTTTTTATTTTTTCGTTGACATAGCCGTATGAAGGCTTTTTTTTTTTTTTTGCGGTGCTACGGGGCAGCATGGCAATGCACGGCCTGAGATCGCCGGACTAAAAGTACTGCATGATCCAGCGATCACTGCCGTGCACTGCGGTGCTGCGCCGTAGCCCTGCCCCCCGCCCCCATTATAGTCAATAGGGACGGAGCGGCAGCACGGCACCACACCGGTACTTGCGGCATGGCAGATCTGGCGCGCTGTTCACCCGCCGGAACAGCCTGCTGGATAGCCATGCCGCAAGTGTGAAAGTACCCTTATACAGTGAGCCCCTGATGAGCTAGTGCAGAGGATGGGAGTGGTAGTGGCCCTGATGAGTGGTTATTGTGTCATGATGTCCTACCTCAGGCGGCCGCTTTTTGGGGTTTGGTGTAGTGAATAAGTGATGATGAAGGAAGCAGACAGAGTTTATAGAACAAAGAAAGAGAGTGTAAAAACAGCCCATTTATCAGCAGTTTGCAGAAAGTGCAATTCTCGTCCCAGATGATGGGGTATGGTGGTTGGCAACAGTGTCTCTCTCCAGATTCTCTTCATTCCAGCTTTACTCTGGCACCTGTAGTTGTAGGTGTCCACTGTATGATGCAGGTTTATAGTGATACCAGTCCTGAACTGCAGTGATGGTGTCTGAACATGATTCCCACCACCATGCAGCGGAGTTTTGATCGCTTGATTGCTTGATCACTCTGCTGACACAAATCTTCTGTAGCTTAGGACCCTGCAGTCTCTCTGGGGCAATATTGTCCTCCTAGATGAGCCACCTTCTAGATGATCCGCCTCTGTAGTCCACATGGCCCGGAGGCGCAGTAGATGGATCACATGCTCCCTCACTCCTTACTCTCCTTTCTACGACTGCCTCTAACTAGCCCTGAGCCTCCCTTGGCAGGAAGTCGGACCAGCCCACTCCTATCAAGAGGGGAGGAATGGGATGTACAGTCCTATTCCTGTTGCTAAACACTGCCAAACATATCCCATTTTTTGGTAAACACAGTGTACAGCATGACATTACACTGCATTGTTTTTACATTACAAACTATTGCAGTTATAATAGTAGTACCCCAGGTCTGGGGTACTACACTTATGCAAATGCAATGTAGTATTAAAAAAAATTGTAAGATGTGAGGAGTTCATACATGCTACACATATCTACATTCAATGCTGCATGTGTTACTGAAAAAACTGCAGGAATGCACCAACCATCTTGTGTATGCAAGTATTTAGAATTATGTATCGTTTCCATCCCTTATACAAACTGTAATCCTATTTAACAGTGCTAAATCCCTAAACCTCATATAATGCACTAACTAAGGCCGCTTTCAGACGGGTGTAATATCAGATGGCTTTATTACTCCTGTATTAGGGACACCAGAACCTCCTGTAGTTTATCAGAAAATGAATTAGAGCACCATATCTCTGGTTCTGATGAATCACAGGAGGTCCAGATATTGCATTCATAATATGGGCACAAAAAAAGCCTGGACTACGGTAATTGAAAATGATTATGGTGACAGTCAATGAACTAAATGGGGAGATATATCAAGACTGGTGGATCCATCCGCCAGTCTTGATCTCCCTGCGCTGGTGTGGGATGCACCTGATTTGTTAAGAGGAAGAAGCCTCTTAACAAATCAGGCGCATCTCTGCCCTGCCGTGCGGCAGACACTGGCGCACAGCTATAACTTCTGGCACTTTCTAGTAAATGCGGAGCTGGCTCGAAGCCATGTCCCTTCCGCCCCCTTTTCTCTGGACTTCAGAAAAGAGCCGAGAAGCTCAAAAAGTTGCAAATTACGGTGCAAAGATAAATGTCCCCAAATGTGTTTTCTGACTATTCAAAAAATTTTCCATCAGTCAGAAATATATTAGATGTTCCTCCCTAGGGATAACAATTTTCGCTATTACAGCAGCATGTAGCGGGTATCGCTAGAGAAGCGGTTTGTATATTTTATTTTATAGATCAGGTATGGAAACAATACGGACAGTGTAAATTGTAGAGTTTATCGTTGTTTGTGTTTGGTTTGCTGAATCTTATTTGGCGCCATGATCTGGACTCTGGTAAACGTCTGGATCATGGCATCAATAGACAGTCTGATTAGGTTTAGAGGGGTGATTAGATTAGCAAGTGATCACCTTCTCAAATGTATGTTCTCTGATTGATGGGGAAAGGGGGTTGATAGTATGCACAGAAGTCTATGATATTCCTCTCCTGAGACTATGTACAGTCACACAAGGAGAAAGAAGTCTCTGTGTCTCTCTCTTTCTCCTTGTGTAGCCTGTCAACACTTCCCCTACTGCCCACCCCTCCTCCTCCATCCTGGCTTACATAACAGATGGTTGAAGGGGGGAAGGCTGCTATCTCCTGTGTAACAACTAGGTGGCAGGACAATCTCATCTTTTAAACAAGACCGAGATCGAGGCTCTACTCTCAATAAGTCGTGAGTTAGAGCACTTAGAAATTGGGTTGGGAATGAAAGCTGTAAGCCTATGCAGCTTTCAGTGAGACCTAAGATTCTCAACTTTAAAACAAGACCTGGCTTGAATCTGTAGCTGCTACACAGCCTGAGATGTACAAGGTAAATCATTGGCTAGTGAATTCCCACCCTGCCAGTGACATATGGGACATTTCCTTGAAAAAGAGTTAAAGGGTCAGACATTAACTTATAGACTAGCTATCCAATAGGTGAGAGCTTTTGCCCTTCCGCTTTTCTCCATGCCGTGGTATTCCTCCCTATATTTTGGGATTTTGACCCTTTCCCCCTACTGCTTTCCTAAACCAGGTACTCTACATGGAAGAAGATAGGCTATGGTATTTATCTAGGCATTTGGCTGGCATATATGGGGATGCATATGGCTAGCACTTCTGGGGATATGTAGTTAGTACTGAATATGGTAGACAGTGCTGTATTTTTCTATGGGGGGACGGGGACATCTGAGTGAGTGGCACTTGTGGACATATGGCTGACATAGTGGAATGTGGTCGCTGATGTATAAGGGAGACATGTGGCTGCTTTTTTATGGTTGAATATGTGGTTGACGCATATAGAGGCATGTAAGAAGCCATATATATGGAGGGCATGTAGTAGACACTTGGGAGAGAGCTTGAAGGTGACAGCATTTGGGAGTAGATAAAAAAGAGCTCTTAAATGGCCTGTAAATTACCATAATCTGGTGTCTTTCTTTCTTCTTTTGGGAGGTATCATGGGTACTTCAGGTTGCCTTGTAATGACTTGACTTCTCCAGGTGACCCTATAAGAGGACATTTAGATACCTCTTCAGATATGGTCATAGGAGATGTATCCACTATTGAGTGTGATCTAAGTGTAGCACCCTAAAATAAAGAAGCTATGGGAACCTGTCATATGAAAATGTTGTCCAATCTACCAGCATAATATTATAGAGCAGGAGAAGCTGTGTTATTTAGTACATACTTTGGTGGTAAAAGATTCAGTGTAACTTGTCATTTTTTGATTGAAATCTTTCCTCTTTCTGGACTAAGGAGTCCAGTGGGAGGTGCTATCAGTGACTGACAACCATGTGTGTGCATGGTCATACAGCGAAGGCTGTGAATCATGATTAGGGCCACCCTTTGGACTCCTAAGCATAGAATGAGAATGGATTTCTATCAATTAGTTACAAGTTACACTGAATCATTTCCCACAAAACGATATATTATCTGCTCAGCTCCTCCTGCTCTATAACACGGTGCTGGCAGATCAGACTGCATGCTCAGCATCATGGATTCCCTTAAAAACTCTCTGGAAATAAGATATTTGTGTATAAAAACACAAAAAGCATATTCTGCTAAAGAAGACACCACAGTCACCAAAACCCAGAGTAACATCATTGACTTACTAATTAAAACAAATTGTCTGTTGAAAAAGCTAATGATCCAGAAGATGGTCTCTCAATCCTAATTGTGTACACAAGGGAGGTTGACCTCAAATTTTTCATCAATTCAACACAGTTCCCAATCCATCTTCACGCTGGCCTTTTCTTCAGTACAAATAAGCTCATTACACAGCTGTTCTCCACATGAGGACGGGGACACCTGGCCTACTTTCTGCATAGTTTGTGCCATTTGCATCTTCAGTACTGTGACTGAGGAACATATAGGTCAAATCCGGATTTCTCTCTGGTTCCCAAACCTCAACTTAATGGCGTAACATTAGACTTCAAGGATTTACTGTATGTCACCAGACAGACCCTTTCGTTTTAGGATTTTTAAAGCGTATGCTCATTTTTCAACATCAGCCAATCATAATAAGCTTCAGAGCTGAAATCATTCCATTCTTGTTAAAAATGAAAATCAGATATCATATAGTACATGGCAATTTTTTTCCGACAAAGTTAGCTCCACAGCTCCCCACATTCATTGCTCTGCTATTTTAATAGGGCAGCTGAGGGGGTGTGTCCTTTCTCAGGGGTTTCATCATTTCTGATGCAGCTAGAGGGTGCATCTTTTCTGCTGCAGCTCTGTCCCAGTTACAGTTTGAGGAGTGTGCCCTTTCTGCTGCAGCTCTTTTCCTGCCACAGATCTGGGGATCTGTCCTTTTTGCTGCAGCTTTGTCCCTGCCACAGCTCTGGAGGCATGCACTTTCTGCTGCAGCTCTCTCCCTGTCACAGCTCTAGAGGGATTCCCTTTTTGGCTGCAGCTCTCTTCCTGTGACAGCTCAAGAGGCATGCTCTTTCTGCTGCAGCGCTCTTCCTGTCACAGCTCTGGGAGTGTGCCTTTTCTGCTGCAGCTTTCTCGATCACAACTTGGGTGTGTGTCCATTGTGCTACAGCATTCTCCCTGTAACGGTCACAGTTTATAACAGTAGATACAGCTGAAGTTGATTGAAGTATGGAACTGAGCATGTGCGACCACCCCAGCGAAGTAGACATGGAAATAAGGAAAAGAACAAAGAGCAGATGGCGCTAAACAGATGCATTGAATAATTTAGTCATTACACCATTTTTTTTTTAATGCAGAATATATTTTCGAGCACTATTCTAATATATATACATATATATATTTTATAGGGACTATTAGGAATATGCTTGTCAACAAACCTCTTGACTGTTTCCCTCATTTCTTTGTTAAATTCAAGGCAGCCCAACCCAGACCGTTCATTTCAAAATTACAAAATGAATGGAACAAAATATCCATGAAAATGGATATTTATGTTGTTTTTTGCTCATTTAGTGACTAATTACATAATATGGGGAAAATCTTTATAACGAGTCCATTAGTATCCGATATTCTTGTTAATTTTCCTGTAATCCATTTATCAGCCCTTCACTTACATAACAGACCCCTGTTCATTTTCAGTTGGCACAGATGATTTAGAACATGAAACATTGTGTCTGTCATTGTTACTCCAAGACATGAAACAATTATTTCACGCTGTTGTTAATTACAGCAAATTAAACAAATATCTAAAAGCTATGTTTTTTTATGACAACACACTGCTAGGAGAGATCCGGAGTTGTGTTAATGTATTTTCCATACTCTTACAAATCACTTACTAATTTGAGATAATAAAAAAAGTAAGTATCTGGATGTTATATAAAATATTGTGTCTTTTTTTAAAGTGAACCTCTCATTCTAAATAATTTTGGATCAGGAAAAATAGCTTTACAGTTGGAAGTATCATCATCTGTAGTGCTACCTGTGGGTTAAAGTCCACGTTCCACCCCTTTAAAAAGCCTATAAATATGACTTGGGTTATTAGTATAATTGCAGTTGGCCATTTGTAGACAGCATTCTTTTGATACAGAATATTTAAAGGAACCCTACAGGCAAAACTAATGCACTACATTATGCCCAGTGTAGGGATGATACCAGGATTCAAAGACCATTGAAACCACCCCCCTCCCCCCCCATGCAACACTCTCATAGGCTCTGGGATTGGCATAAAACTGTTAGAAATTAATAGGTCAAATATGTCAGGCACCGTGCAAGTGCAGTTGCCAGTAGCCATTGTGGTTGTCAACCACTGCATTCCTGGATTGTTGCTATGCGATGTTTTATTCTGCCTGATATTTTATAATATGATACCAGGCACTGTGCAGACCTGTCCTGTGTCTTATCATGTTGCATGAACTCTGCCAGTCCTGTACTGTGTCTGTCTTATTGTTTTGCATAAACTCTGCAAGTCCAGTCCTGTGTCTATGTTATTGTGTTGCATGAACTCTGCCAGTCCTGCATTTGTCTCATCATGTTGCATGAACTCCTCCATTCCTTCTCTGTATCTGTCTTATTCTGTTGCATGAGCTCTGCAAGTCCTGTCCTGTATCTGTCTTACATTACATAAACTCTGCCAGTCCAGTCCTAGGTCTGTGTTATTGTGTTGCATGAACTCTGCCAGTCCTGTATTTGTCTTGTCATGTTGCATGAACGCCTCCATTCCTTTCCTGTATCTGTCTTATTGTGTTGTATAAATTCTGCCACCCCTGTCTTGTATCTGCCATTCCTTCCCTGTATCTGTCTTATCATGTTGCATAAACTCTGCTAGTTATGTCCTGTATCCTTCTTATATGATGCATGAACTCTGTCAGTCCTGAATTTATCATGTTGCATAAAAAGTTAGTCTTGTCTTGAATTTATGTTATCGTGTTGCATAATTGTGTCTGTCATGTCCTGCATTTGTCTTACTGTGTTGCATGAATTCTTCAAGTCCTGTCTTGTATCTATCTTATTGTGTTGTATGAATTCTGCCAGTCCTTTCCTATACCTGTCTTATTTTGTTGCTTAAACTTTGCTAGTCATTTTCTGTATCTGTGTTCTTATGTTGCTTGAACTATGCCGGTCCTGTCCTGAATATAAGTTATGAGTTATAGTGTTGCATGAACTCTGACAATTCCATCCTGTATCTGTCTTATTGTTACATGAACCATGTCAGTTCTGTCCTGTATCCGTCTTATCATGTTGCATGAACTCTGCCAGTCCTGTCCCGTATCTGTCTTATGATGTTGTTTGAACTATGCCAGTAATGTACTAAATCAGTCTTATGTTTCATGAACTTTGTCAGTCATGTCCTGTATTTATCATATCATGCTGTGTGTATTCTACCAGTCCTGTCTTGTATCTGGCTTATCATTTTGCATGAACTGTGCCAGTTCTGCTCTGTATGTGTTTTATCGTGTTGCATAAAATTGGTTATTCTTGTCCTGTACCTGTCTTTCTATGTTGCAGTCACTTTCTTGTATGTGTCTCATTTTTTTGCATGAACTGTGTCAGTTTTGTCCTGTATCATTCTTAATGTGTTGCATGAACCCTGCCAGGCCATTCCTGTATCTGTTTTATTGTGTTGTTTGAACTGTGTCAGCCATGGCCTGTATGTTCCATAAATTCTGCTAGTCCTTTGCTGTATCGGTTGTATCATGTTGCATGAATTCTGCCAGTCTTGTCCTGTATCTTTCTTATTGTGTTGCATGAACTGTGTCAGACCAGACCTGTATCTGTCTTAATGTGTTGCATGAACTCTGCCAGCCTTTACCTGACAGTCATGCTTCTGTTTATTGATTCTGGTACCTTGCTTCAGAAATGTTAATCACAAGTCTTCATTAGTGGTTGTTAGAGACTGCTTTGGGAACACAATCTTCCACTCATTTCCACACACTTCACATTTCCAGGAAAATAGGCGAAGATTCCGAAATCTCTTAAGCCTGGGAATAGTGATGGCCTTGCGGTTCACCCGGCGGTCGTTTCGCTATTCGCCGAACGTGACGAACTTTGACCCAAAACACATCCATCAGGTGGGACAGTACAGCCAATTGAAATGTTTCAGCAAATGGACACACCCCCACCCTATAACAGAACCCGATCTGGCAGCCATTTTACATTCTGTGTTTTGCCAGTGTAGGGAGAGTTGCTTTGTGGAGCAGGGACAGACTGTTAGGGACACCAAACGCTAGCTAATAGGAGCACAAAAGTCCTTTTAAGGACTGGTATTGGTGTGCTATCGATGTGTGATATACTGAGGGGTGTGATATACTTAGAATATACTTTCTAACATAGAAAGTATATTATAGTGCATTTGTATTGTGCAGCAGTTGTGTGTGGTTCTGCTGCGATACCGCAGCTTTATAGAGGGACAAACGCTATTGGAATAATTAATTGCAACTGGTGTGATATACCTGTTGCCCCCCAAAAAACTGATTGAGGGGTGTGATATCCCTCTAATATACTTTCTAACATAGAAAGTATATAGTGCATTTGTATTGTGTAGCAGTTGTGTGGGGTTCTGCTGCGATACTGCAGGTATATAGAGGGACACACGCTATTGGAACAACAATATATTTGCAACGGGTGTGATATACCTGTTGCCCCCCAAAAAATAATTGAGGGGTGTGATATACCTTCTTCCACAAAATACTGATTGAGGGCTGCGATATACCTGTTGCCCCAAATGAACAGGGTGGTGTGATATAACTGTTGTGACAAAAAAGATTGAGGCCTGCAATATACATGCTTCCACAAAATATTGATTGAGGGGTGCGATATACCTGCCTCCACCAAATATTGATTGAGGCCTGCGATATACCTGCTTCCACAAAATATTGATTGAGGGGTGTGACATACCTGCTTCCACAAAATTATGATTAAGGGGTTAGATATACCTGCTTCCACTAAATATTGATTGAGGCCTGCGATATACCTACTTCCACAAAACACTGATTCAGGCGTTTGATATACCTGCTTCCACAAAATACCGATTGAGGGGTGTGATATACCTGCTTTCACAAAATACTGATTGAGGGGTGTGATATACCAGCTTCCACAAAATACTGATTAAGGGAGTTAATATACCTACTCCACAAAATACTGATTGAGGGGTGCGATACACCTACTTCCACAAAATATTGATTAAGGGGTTCTATATACCTGCTTGCACAAAATACTGATTGAGGGGTGCGATATACCTGCTTCCACCAAAAATTGATTAAGGGGTTTAATATACCTGCTTCCACAAAATACTAATTGAGGGGTTTTATATACCTGCTTCCACCAAATATCGATTAAGGGGTTTTATATAACTGCTTCCACAAAATACTGATAGAGGGGTGAGATATACCTGCTTCCACAAAATACTGATTAAGGGGTGCGATATACCTGCTTCCACAAAATATTGATTAAGGGGTTTGATATATCTGCTTCCACAAAATACTGATTGAGGGGTGCGATATACCTGCTTCCACCAAATATTGATTAGGGGTTTAATATACCTGCTTCCACAAAATATTGATTGAGGGGTGCGATATACCTGCTTTCACCAAATATTGATTAAGGGGTTTTATATACCTGCTTCCACAAAATACTGATAGAGGGGTGCGATATACCTGCTTCCACCAAAAATTGATTAAGGGGTTTAATATACCTGCTTTCACAAAATACTAATTGAGGGGTGAGATATACCTGTTTCCACCAAATATTGATTGAGGCCTGCGATATACCTGCTTCCACAAAATACTAATTGAGGGGTGCGATATATCTGCTTCCACAAAATATTGATTAAGGGGTTCTATATACCTGCTTCCACAAAATACTGATTGAGGGGTGCGATATACCTGCTCCCACCAAATATTGATTAGGGGTTTAATATACCTGCTTCCACAAAATATTGATTGAGGGGTGCGATATACCTGCTTTCACCAAATATTGATTAAGGGGTTTGATATACCTGCTTCCACAAAATACTGATAGAGGGGTGCGATATACCTGCTTCCACAAAATACTGATTAAGGGGTGTGATATACCTGCTTCCACCAAATATTGATTAAGGGGTTTGATATACCTGTTTTCCCCAAATATTGATTAAGGCCTGCGATATACCTGCTTCCACAAAATACTGATTGGGGGGTGCGATATGTTCAAGTGTAAAAAGTTGATGAAGCCGGATAACCCTCTTGCCCAACGACTGACCCCTGGCTTATTGGAACTAGCCCGCCAACTACTGCCATATAAACTGGTGGACTCGGATGCCTTTAGAAAATGTGTGGCCATTGGCACACCGCAATGGAAGGTCCCCGTAAGGAAATATTTCTCTCAGAAGGGCATCCCAGAGCTATATGGTCACGTTCAGCGGCAAGTGAATATATCTCTGGCACACAGTGTCGGTGCCAAGATGTATCTGACCACAGGCTCATGGTCTAGCAAACATGGGCAGGGAAGGTACAAAACTTTTACTGTCCACTGGGTGAACCTTCTGACGGCTGTTAAACATGTAACCCGTGGCTCCCGTGGGGATTTGGTGTTACCGCCAAGGATTGTCTGCAGGCCTGCCTATTCTTCTCCTCCTCCTACTCCATCCTCTATCTCCTCCTCGGCTGACTTTTACTTTTCCACTGCTACCGCCTCTTCCGCTGCGCCCCCCAGAACCTATTCGACATCCCAGTTGAGACATTGCCATGCTGTGCTGCCTGGAAGCCAAGAGCCACACCGGTCCTGCACTGCTTTCAGCTTTGCGGTCACAGGCCGATCAGTGACTAATCCCGCTCAATTTGACAGTTGGTAAAGTGGCTTGCGACAATGGTGCCAATCGTCTGAGCACATTGAAACAGGGCAAAATGACACATGTGCCATGCATGGCACACGTCCTGAACTTAGTCGTACAGCGATTCGTTGCCAAATACCCTGGGGTCCAGGACGTCTTGCGGCAGGGCAGGAAAATCTCTGGCCATTTTAGAAGATCTTACACAGCCATGGCTTGTCTAATTTGTGACAGCCGGACGCTCTGGAACTCCGCCTTGTATAGTCTTGATAGGCTGCTTCAGCAGCAACGTGCCGTTAACGACTACCTGTATGAACTCTTCAGCAGGACAGGTTCTGGGGAGCTTGGTTTCTTTTCACCGTGCCAGTTGCTGCTCATGCGCGAGAAAGTCGCAATGCTGAATGAATTCCCAGGGAGGGCTACTCCATCTGAGACAAGTCAGCAGGAATCTGAAGAGGAGTCAGTGGAGGATCGTGGCTGGGGAGAAGAGGAGGAGGAGGAGCAAGAACAGCAGGCTTTGAGGGGGACTTTAGGCATTTCAGAGATTCCTGGTGTCGTCCGTGGCTGGGGGGAGGAGACCGAGGACGACATTCTCCTTGGCAATGAGCAGGAGCCAGGGAGCTACACTGCTTCCAATTTAGTGCAAATGGGGGCCTTCATGCTCCAGTGTTTGAAGAGGGACCCCCGTATAAAAAGCATAAAGAGCAATGACCAGTACTGGGTGGCAATGTACTTAGGCCCCTGGTACAAACACAAAATGGCGGACATGTTACCAGCATCACAGAGGGCTGGCAGAATGCAGCATTTCCAGGCCTTGCTGCGAGAGATGCTGCATTCTGCTGTTGCGGGCGCTGGCAGAAGAATTTCCACCCACAGCTAAACAGGTGCAGGTACCAAGAGAAGAAGGGCGGTTTGAAGATGTTGAAGATGTGATGGTCACTTCGGATATAAGATCATTCTTGCAGCCAACCCATCGACAGCCGCCCTCCGGATCCAGCCTAAAGGAACGCCTAGACCGAAAGGTGTCTGACTACATCGGGTTAACGGTCAATGTGGACGCTCTAAGAAGCGAGGAGCCCCTGGACTACTGGGCGTGCAGGCTGTGGCCAGAGCTGGCACAATTTGCCATGGAACTCTTGGCTTCCCCTTCGTCGAGTGTCCTGTCCGAAAGGACGTTCAGCGCAGCTGGGGGGATCGTGACCGATGAGCGCACTCGCCTAGCTCACGACCATGAGGACTACCTCACATTTCTAAAAATGAATGAAGCATGGATCTCGGAGGAATTCAACACCTGTGATGACCACGTGTAATTGAATTTCCTCATGCCAGCCTACACATATCCACCACCACCCAGAACAAATAATGGTCCTTGTCTTATGTATATACAGCGGCCTAAAAGGCCTTTTCTGTCAGGTGAATGCCTAATTTTTGGGGCCTGTACTGGCCTACAGTAAAATTTTTAGCTAGTGACTGCCTAATGTACCTCCAGCCACATAATCACAAGTTCTTTTTTGTCAGGTGAATGCCTAATCCTTGGGGCCTGTAATCCAGTGGCCTACAGTAAAATCTTTAGCCGGTGACCGCCTAATGTACCTCCCGCCACATGATCACAAGTTCTTTTCTGTCAGGTAAATGCCTCATTTTTGGGGCCTGTACTGGCCTACAGTAAAATTTTTAGCTGGTGACCACCTAATGTACCTCCAGCCTCATAATCACTTGTTCTTTTCTGTCAGTTGAATGCATAATGTTTGGGGCCTGTACTCCAGTGGCCTACAGTAACATTTTTACCCAGTGAACGCCTAATGTACCTCCAGCCACATAGTCACAAGTTCTTTTCTGTCAGGTGAATGCCTCATTTTTGGGGCCTGTACTCCCGTGGCCTAAAATAAAATCTTTCTAGGCTCCAGCAGGGGACATTTTTGAGAGTTTCCCTTTAAGAGGCATACAAATGGCCCCTGATTAAAATACATATTTTTTGTGGGAATTTTTGCCATTGATCCCCCTCTGGTATGTCACTGTCCATGTTGTGGGACTATTTGTGCACTTCTAGTAAGTATTTGGTGGCTGCAAATATGACCTGAAGGTTTTTCAAGTTCGCCTGCCATTAAAGTCAATGGGGCCCACCGCGAACGAGCGGTTCGCGAACATTTGATCGCGTTCGCGTAACGTCCAGGACGATGCTTGTCCATCACTTCCTGGGAATATTTAGCCAGGCAAATCTAACAGTGACATAGGAGACCCATGCTCCTGTCCTGAGGTCTTTCTGTGGCAGCATCAGACATACTAGTCTAGGGGGTTTCCTGTTCTTTAAGCTTGATGACTTATTCTTAAGGTAAACTATCAAAATTATGAGTTGTTTGAAGGAGCAAATGAGCTTACCGCCGTCATTGTTTACCAGGCACATTTCTTTAGTATTGGCTGTGCCATGACATTATTCATTTACTACACTTCTGTCCTGTTCAAGCAAGTGGTACTGAGCTCAGCCACTATTAGGCCTCTTTCACACGACCGTATGGCTTTTTCAGTATTTTGCGGTTCGCATAAAAAGGATCTTCAAAAAATACGGATGACGTCCGTGTGCATTCTGTTTTTTTGCGGAACAGAACAGCTGACCCCTGATAGAACAGTACCATCCTTGTCCGTTATGCGAATAATAATCGGACATGTTCTATCTTTGAACGGAACTAAAAAACGGAAATACGGAAACGGAAGGCATATGGAGTACCTTCCATTTTTTTTGCGGATCAATTGAAATGAATGGTTCCTTATACAGTTCCTTAATCGTAGGGAACTGCGCTTTGTGGAGCAGTGTAAACAATGTGCAAGTGCTGTGGCCCCTTTAAACAGCTGATTGGCAGGGGTGCAGATTGCTATCATGTTATAAATTTTAAAGAAGAATCAGAAAACCCCTTTAAGTACGCCACTAAAAGAAGGTAGAAATATCCATTTATCTCTTACTTTATTAGCTCTTGAAATGCACATAAATTTATACCATTTATAGATTTGTATACGGTAATTCACAAAATGTTCATCCAATCATCACCTGAAAAATTCCAAAAGAAAAGTCAAAGTGAGTGAAAAATAAGCCTCGACGACACACATGCTGATAATGTTTGTTGCATAAAGCTGTTCAATACAGCATAATTAATCATAGCAGAGGCGAGACGTAGACAACCGCTTATGGGCAAGTCTCCACATTGTGCAAAAATAATACCCATTCTGATTGAAATGTACGTATATAAACCGAGCAAGTGAAATAAAACCGCCTGACAGCGCACAGCTAGTGCTTTATATTTGCAGCGTCCCTGGATTTCGCCTGTCATTCATCATCCAGTCATCACCTCTGTCTAATGCTCAGCGGCGGAGGACAGGGATTATCATTGATTATTTATACATTTCCAGCCTTCTACTCTCTACGCGGGGGATAATAAATACACCGATATTATAACCACATAATAACACGGACAAAAGGTGAAGAAGACGGCTGTAGCATGATAAATCAGTGTCGTACACACAAGAATTTAGAACAATGTCTTCATTACTTTCTCCTGATATATTATTTTGCAGCTGCCTGAAGACTTTCCCTTGGTCTCCAACCTGCGGCTTTCTGAGTGATGCAGAACTATAACTCCAAGCATGCCCTGGCAGTGGCAGGTTGGAGACTTCTAATATAGAAGGTTACTGTTTTACCAGTAAAAATGGGAAATAAAATAAGCAATGTATAGGGCTCTTCATGTGCTTTGAGTCCCTGTCAGAAAAGCACATTACAAATGTTCTTCATTGGTTCCAATTTTTACATAGCTCTGCCCTTTTTATACTGCTCTCCACCTCTTTTGCCCAGTGGTAGACTCCCTTAATGCACCGGGGCTGCATCTAACCACATAAACAGTATCTATCTATCTATCTATCTATCTATCTATCTATCTCTCTCTCTCTCTCTCTCTCATATCTATCTATCTACACTACTCACAAAAAGTTAGGGATATTTGGCTTTTAGGTGAAATTTATGGAAGATGTAAAAAGTTCCTGCTCCAGTGGTATTAGATTATGAGAGTAGGGCATTCAAATAGAAGCAGCAATGGTCATTTCCTCGTCTCAATCAATTTATTGAAACAAAAGCCAACAACAGTGGTGTGTATACCCCCACAAAAATATCAATGAGTTT
Source organism: Bufotes viridis (assembly GCA_033119425.1). NCBI lineage: Eukaryota > Metazoa > Chordata > Amphibia > Anura > Bufonidae > Bufotes > Bufotes viridis. The sequence goes on from CM065591.1 coordinate 33,541,161, forward strand.
CTGGGGTACAGAGTTACGAGTCTCTACACGGCGACTCAGCTGATCCCATAGGTTTTCGATGGGATTCAGGTCCAGAGAAAGTGCAGGCCACTCCATTTGAGGTCCCCCAGTCTACAGCAGCCGTTCCCTAATGATGCGACCTCGATGAGCTGGCGAATTGTCGTTCATGAAGATGAAATTAGGCCTGTGTTATTCATGCAGAAGCACAATGATTGGATTAGGGTCCTTTCACACTTGCGTTCTGAGGATCCGGCAGGCACTTCCGTCCCGCCGGATCCGTCAGAACGCAAGTCGCCTGAAGCATTAGAAGACTGATCAGGTTCCTGATCAGTCTTCGAAATACTTTCAGGTTACTATGGCAGCCAGGACGCTATTAAAGTCCTGGTTGCCATAGTAGGAGCGGGGAGCGGGGGAGCGGTAAACTTACAGTCCGTGCGGCTCCCGGGGCGCTCCAGAATGACATCAGAGCGCCCCATGCCCATGGATCACGTGTTCCATGCAATCACTTGATCCATGCGTGTAGGGCGCCCTGACGTCACTCTGGAGCGCACCGGAAGCCGCACGGATGGTAAGTATACTGCTCCCCCGCTTCCCACTACACTTTACCATGGCAACCAGGACTTTAATAGCGTCCTGGCTGCCATGGTAACCATTGAGAAAAAGCTAAACGTCGGATCCGGCGATGCGCCGAAACAACGTTTAGCTTAAGGCCGGATCCGGATTAATGCCTTTCAATGGGCAATAATTCCGAATCCGGCCTTGCGAGAGTAAGTGTTCCGGATTTTTGGACGGAACAAAAAGGGCAGCATGCTGCGGTATTTGCTGCGTCCAAAAAACATTCCGGTCCTGAACTGAAGACATCCTGATGCATCCTGAATGGATTTCTCTCCATTCAGAATGCATGGGGATGATCCTGATCAGGATTTTTCCGGCATAAAGACCCGATGACGGATCTCTATGCCGGAAAACAAAAACGCCAGTGTGAAAGGACCCTAAAAGATGTTATTGACAGGACACACATGCCCACGCTGTAACACCACCACCACCAAAGGCTCGTCTGGTGACAACAGTGGCTGATGCATAGCGCTCTCCTTGACGTCTCCAACATTGTTGGTGACCATCATTTCTGCTCAGCGTGAATCGACTTTCATCAGTGAGCAGCACTGAGGCCCACTCGTCCCTCATCTAGCGTAGATGTTCCCTGGCCCTTGCAAGACGATGATGCCTTTGGCCTGGTGGTGTGGTCAGGTACCCTTGCAGGTTGTCTAGCACGCAGACCACGCTGATATAAATGGTTTAGAATCGTCTGACATGACATTTGGGTGCATCTCACCTCCCTTAAATGTGCCTGGAGTTCTGTGGCATTTATCATCCAGTTCCGCAGGGCATTGTTTACAATGAAGTGGTCATCAGTGTGGGATGTGGCCAAAGGACAGCCACTTCTATAGCTTTCTGTGACTCTTCCAGTCTCTCTATATTTCTGATACAATCTGCTGATGACACTCTGTGACACTCTAAGCTCAGTGGCCACTTCCATCTGAGAAGATCCTGCTTGAAGCCTCGAAATAACGAGGTACTGTTGATCAATTGTTAGGTGTCGCCTTGGTCTCATTATGTCAAAATGTGAGCAGTATGATGAGGAGGACTGTTTAAATACCAATTCTAATTGACCCAGGAAATCTATCTATCTAATATCTATCCATTTGATATCAACCTATCTCATGTCTATCTATCTTCTATCTATCTATCTAATGCACAGAGTGCCAGTAGCTGAGGATGTGACTAGTCATCCAAAAAAACTAAAACAAAACATTACTGCAGTATTCTAGTTGTAGTGTAAAAGTAATGTTCTTTATTAAACCAAGCAGCGATATTTCAGTCCTTTTACTGGGTCTATTTTACAAGTGCACAATACTTAGTATTAGTGACCATAAAGTAATAACCTTCCAATTATCATTCAAAAGAGCATTTCTACAGGAAGGAACAAAAATACTAAACTTCAAAAAAGCTAAATTTAGCCAAATGAGCGAGGCCATAGGCCTAACTAACTGGGACAAACTCCTCAAAAACAAAAATACAGCCACAAAATGGGATATATTTAAAAGCATCCTAAATTCTCATTGTGAGAGGTACATACCTTATGGGAATAAAAGGTTAAGGAACAAAAAGAAACCAATGTGGATAAATAGAAATGTAAAGAAAGCAATAAATGACAAAAAAAGCATATAAATCACTAAAACAGGAGGGAAATGAGGAAGCACTGATAAACTATAAGGAAAAAAATAGAACATGTAAAAAACAAATAAAAGCGGCCAAACTAGAGACCGAGAGATTAATTGCCAAAGAGAGTAAAACTAACCCTAAAATGTTCTTCAATTATATAAATGATAAAAAATATAAATCTGAAGGAGTCGGCCCTCTACATAGCAATGAGGGGGGTGTTGAAGAGAGCGACGAGGATAAAGCAAAACTATTAAATATTTTTTTCTCCACTATAATCACTGAGGAAAATAAACTGTCAGATGAAATGCTGAATGTAAAAATAAATCCCCCATTAAAAGTGCCCTGTCTGACCCAGGAAGAAGTACAACAGCGACTTAAAAAGATTAAAATAGACAAATCGCCAGGACCGGATGGCATACACCCCCGTATCCTAAGGGAATTAAGTAATGTCATAGCCAGACCTTTATTTCTAATATTTGCTGACTCTATACTGACAGGGAATGTTCCACAGGATTGGCGCGTAGCAAATGTGGTGCCAATATTCAAAAAGGGTCCAAAAACAGTCCGGAAACTATAGGCCGGTAAGTTTAACATCTGTTGTGGGGAAACTGTTTGAAGGTTTTCTGAGAGATGCTATCTTCGAGGATCTCAATGGAAATAAGCAAATAATGCCATATCAGCATGGCTTCATTAGGGATCGGTCATGCCAAACGAATTTAATCAGTTCTATGAGGAGGTAAGTTCTAGACTTGACAGCGGCGAATCAATGGATATCGTATATCTGGACTTCTCCAAAGCATTTGACACTGTACCACATAAAAGGTTAGTATATAAAATGAGGATGCTCGGACTGGGAGAAAATGTCTGTATGTGGGTAAGTAACTGGCTGAGTGACAGAAAACAGAGGGTGGTTATTAACGGTACACACTCAGATTGGGTCACTGTTACTAGTGGGGTACCTCAGGGGTCAATACTGGGCCCTATTCTTTTCAATATATTTATTAATGATCTTGTATCTTGTAAAATATCTATTTTTGCAGATGACACTAAACTGTGTAAAGTATTTAACACGGAAGAGGACAATATACTGCTACAGAGGGATCTGGATAGATTGGAGGCTTGGGCAGAGAAGTGGCAGAAGAGGTTTAACACTGACAAATGTAAAGTTATGCACATGGGAAGGAATAATGCAAGTCATCCGTACATATTAAATGGTAAAACACTTGGTAACACTGACATGGAAAAGGATCTAGGAATTTTAATAAACAGCAAACTAAGCTGTAAAAACCAGTGTCAGGCAGCTGCCGCCAAGGCCAATAAGATAATGGGTTGCATCAGAAGGGGCATAGACGCCCGTGATGAGAGCATAGTCCTACCACTTTACAAATCAGTAGTCAGACCACACATGGAGTACTGTGTACAGTTCTGGGCTCCTGTGAACAAGGCAGACATAGCAGAGCTGGAGAGGTTTCAGAGGAGGGCAACTAAAGTAATAACTGGAATGGGGCAACTACAGTACCCTGAAAGGTTATCAAAATTAGGGTTATTCACTTTAGAAAAAAGACGACTGAGGGGAGATCTAATAACTATGTTTAACCCCTTTAGGACACATGACGTATCGGTACGGCATGTTTCCCGAGTCCTTAAGGACACATGACGTACCGGTACGACACGAGTTGTTCCGATCACTGCTGCTCAGCAGGCAGTGATCGGAACAAGGTACCTGCTGAAATCATTCAGCAGGTACCTTGTTACAATGCCCAGGGGGGTCCTGTGACCCCCCCATATGGGCGAACGCTGCAAACCGCAGGTCAATTCAGACCTGCGGTTTGCAGCGCTTTGTGCGATCTCTGATCAGATCAGAGAGTTAATGCCCCCAAAGTCTTCATCTTTAACCCCCCCTGCAGCCCCCAATCATATTATGGCGGCGGGGGTTCTGGGGGGGTGGTTTCAGGAGGCGGTGCGGGAGGCGGGCGGTGCGGTGGGCGGGATCGCGATTGCGATCCCCCGCCCGCCTCTTCTGTAATGTTTTCCTGGTGTCTAGTGGATCTATCAGAGTGTCAGCACATTGCTGACACTCTGATAGAAACGGCTGGCATCTGTGCTTGATCAGATGCCAGCCGTTTAACCCCTTCTATACCGCGGTCCGTACGGAAAGGTTAACAGGGAGGGAGCTCCCTCCCTCTCCCGCTGTGCCTTTGCAGCCCCCCAACAGGATGGGGTCACAGAGGGAGGGGGCTCCACTCCCTCCCCATCCATTATCCGCTGCTTTATTATGGCAGCGGGTGATGGTTGCCATGGAGACAGGACGCTTTCAGAAGCGTCCTGTCTCCATGGTGCTGAAAGTCTGATTAGACCTACTAAAGGTCTATTCAGACTTTGTAAAGTACAAAATACAGCACAGTGCACTATATAGCGTACTGTACTGTATTATACAGACACCAGATCCACTGGATCTTTCAGAACCAAGTGGGTTTGGGTAAAAAAAAAATGTAAAAAAGTGAAAAAAAAGTAAAAATGAAAAAAACACATATCACTGAATAAAAAAAAAAAAAAAAAAAATACACTACACATATTAGGTATCGCCGCGTCCGTAAAAACCTGCTCTATAAAAATATCACATGACTGAACTCCTCAGGCGAACGCCACAAAAAAATAAAAAATGGTGTAAATAAGCCATTTTTTGGCACCTTACATCACTAAAAGTGTAATACAAAGCGATCAAAAGGGAGTTTGCCTCCCAAAATAGTACCAATCCAACCGCCATCTCATCCCGCAAAAAATGAGCCCCTACCTAAAACAATTGGCCAAAAAATAAAAAAAACTATGCCTCTCAGACTAAAACATGTTTTTTTTGTTTCAAAAATGCTTTTTAGTGTTAAATGTAAAAAAAAAAACTAAAAAGTAGACATATTGGGTATCTCCACGTCCGTAAGAATCTGCTAAATAAAAATATCACATGACCTAACACTTCAAGTAAACACTGTAAAAAAAATGTACTAAAAACTTTGTCAAAAAGCAATTTTTTTGCCACCTTACATCACAAAAAGTGTAATAGCAAGCGATCAAAAATTCATATGACCCCCCAAATAGTGCCAATCTAACTGTCACCTCATCCCGCAAAAATTCTACCCAACCTGAGACAATTGCCTAAATACTGAAAAATATATGGCTCTCAGACTATAGAGACACTAAAACATGTTTTTTTTTAATTCAAAAAGGATATTATTGTGTAAAACCAAAATAAATAAAAAAAGGTATACATATTAGGTATCGCCGCGTCCGTAAGGACCTGCTCTATAAAAATATAACATGACCTAACCCCTCAGATGAAAGCCGTAAACATAAAAAATAAAAACGTTGTCAAACAAGCCATTTTTTTGTCACCTTACATCACAAAAAGTGTAATTGTAAGCGATCAAAAAGTCATATGCACCGCAAGATAGTACCATTCGAACAGCAATCTCATCCCACAAAATATGAGCCCCTACATAGGACAATCGGCCAAAATAAAAAATATGGCTCTCAAACTATGGAGACACTAAAACATGATTTTTTTTTGTTTTAAAAAATGATATTATTGTGTAAAACTTATATAAATAAATAAAAAGTATACATATTAAGTATCGCCGCGTCCGTCACAACCTGATATATAAAAGTAACAAAAAAAATATAAATACGGTGTCAAAAGCCATTTTTGTCACCTTACATCACAAAAAGTGTAATAGCAAGTGACCAAAATGTCATATGCACCCCAAGATAGTGCCAATCAAACCACCATCTCATCCCGCTAAAAATGAGCCTCTACATAAGACAGTCGCCCCAAAAAAAAACAAAAAACTATGGCTTTCAGAATGTGGAGACGCTAAAAAATAATTTTTTTCAAAAATGCTTTATTATGTAAAACTGAAACAAAAAACCCCAAAAAGTAGTCATATTTGGTATTGTCGCGTCCGTAACAACCTGCTCTATAGAAATAGCACACAATCTAACCTGTCAGTTCAACGATGTAAATAAAAATAAAAAAAAAACGGTCCCAAAACAGCTATTTTTTTGCAAATTTTCCATTTTAATCCATTTTTCCAGTAACAAAGCAAGGGTTAACAGCCAAACAAAACTCAATATTTATTGCCCTGATTCTCTTGTTTGCACAAACACCCAATATGTGGTCGTAAACTGCTGCATGGCCAAACGGCAGGGCACAGAAGGAAGAGAACGCCATATGGTTTTTGGAAGGCAGATTTTGCTGTACTGGTTTTTTGACACCATGTCCCATTTGAAGCCCCCCTGATGCACCCCTACAGTAGAAACTTTAAAAAAGTGACCCCATTTTGGAAACTACGGGATAAGGTGTCAGTTTTGTTGGTACTATTCTAGGGTAACTATGATTTTTGGTTGCTCTATATTACACTTTTTTTGAGACAAGGTAACAAAAAATATCTCCATTTGCCAATAACTCTTGTGGAACACCTAAAGGGTTAACAAAGTTTGTAAAACTGGTTTTGAATACCTTGAGGGGTGTAGTTTCTTAGATGGAGTCACTTTTATGGAGTTTCTACTCTAGGGGTGCATCGGGGGGCTTCAAATGGGACATGGTGTCAAAAATCCAGTCCAGCAAAATCTGCCTTCCAAAAACCATATGGCGTTCCTTTCTTTCTGCGCCCTGCAGTTTGGCCATACAGCAGTTTACGACCACATATTGGGTGTTCGTACAAACTGCAGAATCAGGGGAATAAATATTACGTTTTGTTTGGCTATTAACCCTTGCTTTGTTACTGGAAAAAATGGATTAAAATGGAAAATTTAACAAAAAATTGAAATTCTGAAATTTTATCTCCATTTGCCATTAACTCTTGTGGAAAACCTAAAGGGTTAATGACGTTTGTAAAATCAGTTTTGAATACCTTGAGGGGTGTAGTTTCTAGAATGGGGTCATTTTTGGGTGGTTTCTATTATGTAAGCCTCACAAAGTGACTTCAGACCTGAACTGGTCCCTAAAAAGTGGGTTTTCGAAAATTTCTGAAAAATTTAAAGATTTGCTTCTAAACTTCTAAGCCTTGTAACGTCCCCAAAAAATAAAATGGCATTCCCAAAATGATCGATACATGAAGTAGACATATGGGGAATGTAAATCAATAACTTTTTTTGGCGGTATTACTATGTATTATAGAAGTAGAGAAATTGAAACTTGGAAAATTGCAAATTTTTCAACATTTTTGGTAAATTTGGTATTTTTTTTATAAATAAAAATGAAATTTTTCGACTTTATTTTACCAGTGTCATGAAGTACAATATGTGACGAAAAAACAATCTCAGAATGGCCTGGATAAGAAAAAGCGTTTTAAAGTTATCACCACATAAAGTGACACTGGTCAGATTTTGAAAAAATGGCCTGGTCCTTAAGGTGAAATAGGGCCGTGTCCTTAAGGGGATAAATATATCCGGGGTCAGTACAGAGATCTCTCCCATCATCTATTTATCCCCAGGACTGTGACTGTGACGAGGGGACATCCTCTGCGTCTGGAGGAAAGAAGGTTTCTACACAAACATAGAAGAGGATTCTTTACGGTAAGAGCAGTGAGACTATGGAACTCTCTGCCTGAGGAGGTGGTGATGATGAGTACAATAAAGGAATTCAAGAGGGGCCTGGATGTATTTCTGGAGTGTAATAATATTACAGGCTATAAGATACTAGAGAGGGGTCGTTGATCCAGGGAGTTATTCTGATTGGAATTTTTTATTCCCCTTAAAGGGGTATTCCCATCTTAGTGATCATAGTGTATTTAAATATATATCCGCTATTGAACATTTTCATAAATATATTTCATCAAAAAATTATTACTGTTCTCCCGAAAATTAGATGTTTCATTCTCCTTTGTTTATGTTTGTATCCCATGGATACGGCCACCTCTCGCCTGCCGCATCCATGGGCCGCGCTTGCGCACAAGAACTTCTGCGATGCAGTGTCCGGGCTCTCATTGTAATTGTGAATGCGCATGGCGCCGGGCAGCCGCGCATGTGCTGATCTATATTCCTTTAAGCCGCGTCTAAAATAGAGCCGCATATTGTAAACGCTGCACAAATGAATATAGATCAGCGCATGCGCGGCCGCCCGGACAGTTCGTTCAAGTAATTGGAGAGCGAGGACAAGCTGCAGTAGGATCGGAGGACTGGGACAGAAGTTGAGAAGAGGTGAGTATAATTTTTACATGCACCACCAAATCCACCAACGATATTACAACATATGGCAACAAAGGGGTTCCTCAGCAGTTCAGGAGGAACTCCAACTTGGAATGTTGGAATATAGGGGGAATACGTATTGTACAGTATTGAACAAAGGGGACGCATTAATACAATGGATGGACATAGAGGGGAGGACATTTTGAATAGGAGGGGCACAGGGGGCACCAATATGGAGTGGAGGAAACAAAGGCAGCCAGACTGATGACTCATTCTCTCCACATGAACGAGCACGTAAGAAATCATTTCTCAGTGTGATGTCATAAGGAGGCGTTCACTCAAGCTGCCTAAGCCCGCCCAGCCTCAGAAGCAGGAAACAAGGAAGTGAACAGCAGAGCTGGCTGAGGTGAGGACGAGTTAGCAAGATGGGAATACCCCTTTAAGTGGGTAAAATTGGCTTCTGCCTCACAGTTTTTTTTTGCCTTCCTCTAGATCAGGGGTGCACAACCTGCGGCCCGGGGGCCACATGCGGCCCTCGATACCATTCTGTGCGGCCCCCAACCATCTGGTAACAGACATGTATGTCTATGTCTTACGGCTGCTCAGATATATCTTTCATGTAATGTCCCATTAGATGGGAGTACTAGAAGTGTAACTAGACATTTATCATACATACTGTATGTTCAATATGCCAAAACTATAGTATTTCAGTTGGTAATACCTCTAAGTTTTATTTCCGGCCCTTGGAATTGGTTTAGGCTGACAATGTGGCCCCAAACCAGAAAAGGATGTGCACCCCTGCTCTAGATCAACTAGCAGGATGACAGGCCGCACTGGATGGACAAATGTCTTTTTTCGGCCTTATGTACTATGTACTATGTTACTTATAGACCCATGTGAACATAAGTGCATAATTGACAATTAAAACATAAACTGTACAGACATATGTTTTCATAATGTATCCTAAATATTTGTACAAAGTGACCCATATAAATTATACAAGTCACTACGCAAGTCCATATAGTGCATATCAAACCTTACTATATATGATATAAAATATACAGATTGTAATAATTAATATGTATTCCTCCTCTTAGATGTATCTATCTATCTATCTATCTATCTCCTATCTATCTATCTATCTCCTATCTATCTATCTATCTATGATAATTTTAATTAGATTTTCCCACTGCTTTCGATAATTTATTCAGGAACCTTTCTTCACACTTGCTGGACTTCTTTCTTTATAACCACACTATCCATCTGCACATTAGTAGAAGCACAGAAAAGAATGCAACCATTTGTAAGATATTCCGGAGCATCTCTGTTATTAATACCCAGTTCCACACTGTGTGAAAGATTCCCCATTCTTCTCCATTCATCTTTATGAGTAATTGAAAGCAGAAGCTTCCAGGGTGACAATGTGTGAGACTCTTTTTGAAGGATCCTGATTTCATTATCTTTGTCTTTTGTGCTGTACATTATATTAGATGCACATAATTATTACGCTTAAACCAACCACATTAACTCAGCATGGGGATAATGACAATAATCGAGCTGATTTCTAAGTCTCCAAAAACCGAAATCACTATCTGGTATTTGAAGGCAAATTTGATGAGAAGGAATCACAGGCCAGGCCACGAGGACCACGAGATTTATGGTGGGCTTAGCCTTCCACAGCTAAAAGCTACATACCGGTGCTTACTTGTCTTATCCTAAAGATACCTAAAGCACACCGTGACCACCAATATACAAGATATTCAAAAGTATAATCTTTATTAAGGTTTAAAATTGACATAATAAAACGCATATATAAATTGGCACTGACAAACACACACCACAGGAGTATGCCACATGGAGTCAGATGTAAAAAGACAAGCAAGAAGTACGATCTATTGGAGGGATGGTTATACCATACAAAGCTGTTTGTCAAATGGCACCCCTCTCAAATTACTTTACTTTTCTGGCAACAGATTCTTCACCGTTTATGGCTATAGCTAACGTATTTTTCGCCCCATAAGACGCATTTTCTTTCCTCCAAAAGTGGGGGGAAAATGCCCCTGCGTCTTATATGGGGCGAATACTTATGAGCCGCTTCCATTATGGAGGCGCTCATTAGTACCGGAGGACTGGGAAGCTCACCGCTTCCTCGTCCTCGGCTGTGAAGGCTACGCGCAGCGTGAGTGCGCTTTGTGATCTCACACTGTACGCAGCCTTCACAGCACAGCCGGGGGCAGGATGAGGAGGATCGTGCTGGAGGAGAGGAGCGGCGGCGTCCGGAGCAGGAAAGGTAAGTGTTTTTTTTTTTTTAACCCATATGAGGCTGCTGGGGGCTGATATGAGGCTACTGGGAGCTGGTGAGAGGCATGGGGCTCTTATCTGAGGTCTAATTGGGGGTCATTCACATTGGGGTCTGAGATGAGGTCTGATTGGGGGTCTGCTCTGAGGTCTTATTGGGGTCTTATTAACATTGGGGGTCTTATTGGGGCTGTTAGCTAAAGTCTGATTAACATTGGGGGTCTGATTGCTGATCTGACTAGAGGTCTGATGAAAAAAAAAAATTCTTATTCTCCTCTTAAATTTGTGGGCTGGAGCGTCTTATACGGCAAAAAATATGGCAACTGTTAAGCTCTCTATGAATTTCATCTGAACCCTTTGGTCAGAAATATTACCGGCGACAACACTTTATTATTTCCAAAGTAAATTGTCAATAGCAGTGTGCAGTGTGTTTGAAGAAGGGGAAGGACATTTAACCCTTTCTACCCCAGATGTTTTTTTGTTTTTGCATTTTTGTTTTGCGCTCCCTGCCTTTCCAGAGCCATAACCTCTTTATTTTTCTGTTCACATAGCCATATGAGGGCTTGTTTTTTGCAGGACAAGTTCTACTTTCCACCGCCACCATTTAATATTGCATATGATGTAGTGGGAAACAGGAAAAAAAATCTAAATGGGGTGAAATAGCAAAAAAGAAGAAATTCCACCACAGTTTTAAGTTTTTATTTAATTACGACATTCAATGTGTGATAAAAATGACCAGTTGCTTTTATTCTACAGGTCAGTACGAATCCGGCAATACCTTATATGTATAGTTTTTTTGTGTTTTGTTTTTGAGTAATAAAATAATAAAAAATGGGAAAAGAATCTGTTTTATTTTTTCGTCGCCATATTTTGACCCCTATAACTTTTTTGTAATTATGTGTACAGTGCTTTCTGGGAACTCATTTTTTGCGGGGCAATCTTGTGGGGTGTGTATGACTTTTTGATCACTTTTTATCCAATTTTTTTGAATAAAATGAAACGACCAAAAACGGAGAATCGGCCATTTTGACTCTTTTTTCCATTTTGCTGTTTGCCATATGGGGAATATATTTTTATACTATGGGTGTTTTCGCACATCGCGGCACTCATGATGTGTATTTTTTAAATTTTTTTAGTTATTAAATTTTTATTTTGGGAAAAGTTGGGTGATTTAAATTTTTATGTCTTTTTATTTTATGTTTAAGAAACGTTATTCATTTTTTACACTTTTTTATAGTTCCCATAGGGAACTATAACAAGCAATCATTAGATTGCTATTCTCATAGACCTCAATGCACTAGCTATTACAGGCAAGGGCTCCATAGGAAATACTATGCAGCAGCCTCCTGTCATTCACAAAGACAGGGGCTGCTGCACACAAGCTCTGGCTCCTCTGATCGCCACACGGGGGAGCTGGAGCATCACCAGAAGAGCGCGCTTCCGGTGTTTCACGCGCTCAGATGCCAAGGTTAAATGTCCGTGATCAGCATTACTGCCAGTTGCAGACATTAGCTGCAGGTGTCTACTATAAGGAACAGCAGGCCACCTGCAGCTGTGGCCCCCGCTCCGCTCAGGTGCGGGCCCCATCTTCAAAGACCCAGCCAGCGCCGTACTAGTACCGCGCTGGTCGGGAAAGGGTTAATTGCGCCTCTGTCAAGGAAGGGTGGTGGCCTCAGTGGCGACAAAGAGGCAATGTATGGCCAAAACCTCCAAAAGGACTGTCAGAGCAAGATCTGCTCCTATTGTGATCAGCTCTGGAACTGGTGGTACCGCTGATACTGTGGGTGCAGGCTCAAAACATGCCAGACCTAGGCCAAGCTCAACTGCTGCTACTCTGTGCGAGCAACTCCCATTCGGAATTTTTTTCTCTACAGAATGTGTGTCCCTGAGAAAACTATTTGTGACCAACAATTTGCGTATATGCAAGCTGAACTCCCACCTGGCAAAGTTGCTGATGGTTCAGCTGCTGCTGTACCATTTAGTTGTGGTAAATATGGCACACTTTTATGCCTTAACCCAAATTTAATTTTTTTTTCTTGTTCTCTAAATGACTGTGGCTTTCTCCCGACACATACCGTGGTCCCTAACCACAGGAATCCTGGGCAGGCAGACTAGAACAGTGGTCTGAACTGGCCCAGTATGCTCTCTACGTTCTCTCTTTCCCAGCCTCCAGTGTCATTTCAGACAGGGGCATTATGACATCCAAACGGACCAAGTTGTCATCCGCTAGTGTCCAAAACATCACTTTTGTCAAAATGAAGGAGGCATGGATCCGAGATGATTTTCACACTTCTCTTGCTGAGGCTGCTGAATAGATCTGCCCTTACTGACGGTGCCCCATCTTGCCACTGCCGCTGTCTGCCTGCCTACCATCATGCTGCCACTCCCTGCTGCTAATCCCCTTTGGCCACTTCCATTACAAAAAAACAATAATAAAATACTGATAGAAGTTTGTTAGTTATGAGCCATCTAATGTACACAGAAAGTCCACTACTAAAGGAGATAGATGAGGCGGCAAATCATGAGGTCATTATTATGGGGGATTTCAACTACCCAGATATAGACTGGGAAACTGAAACCTGTAGACCTCATAAAAAAACTGGTTCTTGGCAATAAGCAAAGACAATTACCTTTCCCAACTGATTGGGGACCTGATAAGAGGGATGGTCATACTGGACTTAGTACTAACCAATAGACCTGACAGAACAACAGACCTGCAGGCTGTAGGACACCTGAGAAATGGTGACCATAAATAATAACCTTCCAATTGTCATTCAAAAGAGGGTTTCTTCAGGGAGACACCAAAATACCAAACTTCAAAAAAACTAAATTTGACCAGCTAAGGCCGGGTTTAGATCTGCGTTATTGAATTCCGCTATAGGTATAACGGAATTCTAGGACGGAATGCAAAACGAAGCCTTTAAGAGGCATTCCATTTTGCTCCGTCCTAATACATGTCTATGGGGGCACATAACGGTTCCGATAGCTGCAGGGACTGTCACTATGGTACAGAAGGACTTGATGTAGGTCTCCTGTACCTTTTGAGTCTTGTCTCATTAACCATCTTCCACTGTATGATACTTTCATTCTATTGCAAGATCTGAGGAAATTTAAGAGTTTGGAACTGTCAAGCATTATGGGAAAGTATAGTTCCTATCGGTCAGAAACATGCTAAATGGGCCATGGTAGGCCAAACACTACACTCTCCACATAGCCTGTATGTCTCCACCTCATATTTATACTATAACCCAACTTAGACTTGTGATCTTCAACATGTGGCTCTCCAGCAGCTACAACTTCCAGCATTCCTTGACAGCTGGATGGTTTCAAGATCTTAGATTTCCTCAGATCTTACACATGAATCAAAGTACAATAGAGAAAAAAAGGGAATGAGACAAGACCTGACAGATACAAGAGGTCAACCTCAGGGTAATAGTCCAGTACATGATCAGGGCTGGGGTCTACAAGTGGAGATCCATAAGTGGGAGACCAATGCCTTGACTGAAGAACTTGACATTGTCCATCTTAGCCTTTGGAAAACAAGCAGCGGTCGTGGCATTTTCAGAACACATGCATGCTGGGAAATATGACATGTAGCGGAGTATGAGGTCATGTTCTCCAACGGCAGGCTTTTTTGCACAGATTTGCTGCCCTGGTAAAGGATGTATAATGTAGGCTGATTATCTCACTAAGGGTTTTGCTTCGGAATCATATAATTATCATCTCTATCAGCAGGACTTGTTACACACAGAACATCAGCGCTCTCATTTTCCTCTTTTAGTCATTTCACGGACAGGAAGGCATTTCTTCTCAGATGATAAACTCGTTCAACTTGTGCACAATTTAAAATGTTTTCCAAAAATTCAGCAACTTTCTCCTATAGTTCATATTTCAATTTCTCGCCGTTTTGTAAAGCATCTGCTTGTTGGCAAATGGAAACATTTAGGGCACGTAAATATTCGGCAGTTTTCAAACCAGCACCTGGATCTGGATACTTTTGTAATTGTATGTGAATAAAAATGTATTATAGCTACCGAGTTATTCAATAAAATGTGTCTGTATAGCGCCACCTGCTGTTTATTCTTTTTCTTATCTCGCTGAGGTGGACGCACATCCTCATTTCCATCATTCATCTATGTCCCGAGCTGTGATAGGGAAAGAGCTGTAGCAGAAATGACATGTCCCGAGCTGTGATAGGGAAAGGGCCGCAGCAGATAGGACAAACCCTATGAGATGCGATAGGGAAAGATTTGCAGCAGAAAGGACAAACCCTATGAGATGTGATAGGGAAAGCTGCAGCAGAAAGGACAAACCATATGAGATGTGATAGGGAAAGCTGCAGCAGAAAGGACAAACCCTATGAGATGCGATAGGGAAAGATTTGCAGCAGAAAGGACAAACCCTATGAGATGTGATAGGGAAAGGGCCGCAGCAGATAGGACAAACCCTATGAGATGCGATAGGGAAAGATTTGCAACAGAAAGGACAAACCCTATGAGATGTGATAGGAAAAGCTGCAGCAGAAAGGACAAACCCTATGAGATGTGATAGGGAAAGCTGCAGCCGAAAGGACAAACCCTATGAGATGTGATAGGGAAAGGGCCGCAGCAGATAGGACAAACCCTATGAGATGTGATAGGGAAAGGGCCGCAGCAGATAGGACAAACCCTATGAGATGTGATAGGGAAAGGGCTGCAGCAGAAAGGGCAAGCCCTATGAGATGTGATAGGGAAATAGCTGCAGCAGAAAGGGCAAGCCCTATGAGATGTGATAGGGAAAGAGCTGCAGCAGAAAGGACTGATTTTTATTTTTGCATCAGATTTATGATTTGGGTTCCTAAATGTGTCTAAATCTGTGATGTTATTTTAGAAAGAGAAGGGAAGATGCCACACAATGCGCCCTAGGTTTTTATACTGTCACAGTATTACACCACTTTGGACCTGGTATAAGTTTTGTCTAAAACATGCACCAAAGGCCGTGACCAAAGAAGTTGCAAAATTTGCCGCAAAAGTTGTCTAACAACCTTAGGTGACATTTATCAATGTCTTTACGCCGGAATAGTGGCATAAAAAAGTTGTAAATTATGGAGCATGCCAAATCTGTGCCATAATTTGCAACTTTTAAAGCTTCTCATCACTTTTCTGAGTTGGAGGTTAGCGCGAGGGGGTTTATCAGGGCCGGTCAGATTTAATATAATTTATGGGGATTCACATTTACGGTGTCACTGCATGTCAAAGGGAACATGCACAGCAGTGCCCTATAAAAAAACGGAAGCATCACAAAGTTTAATGTATGCGAAGTCCTCTTTAAGAAAATTGCAGCACGCTCCACTGCACGCGATATATTAGACCGTGCCAAAGATTTCAGTAGTTCAAGAGGACAAACTGATTCAGAAAACGGACCTTCGCAGGAAACTAAGCCGCAGTGGGATGCATTATACTGGCACATGGGCTTCACTGCTGCATTGTAACAAAACCTCAGCTCTGAACATATGGACAGGATTTCTGCCCCTGAATTTTCCATTCAATGGTGACAAGCAAAAATCTTGATAAGGTTAAGGAATTAGAGCACCAATAGTCCTATCACAATTAAACCTTACACTTGAAATCCTTCATGTCCAACATCTACCTTCCACTCTCTGTTTCCTGTATGTCCCTTCCTTAAAGGGGATGTCTCATCTTAGACAATGGGGGCATATTGCTAGGATATGCCCTCATTATCTTATAGGTGCAGGTCTCACCTCTGGGACTCGCACCTATATCAGGAACAGAGCCCCGCAAGGTGGTGGCTGGTCCGGCCACCACTGAGTGCTCTCTCCATAGAAGTTAATGGAAGCGCACCGCGCATGACCGGCCACCGCTCCCAATCACTTCTATGGGCCGACAAATAGTGGCTCCATAGAAAATGAATGTGTGTGCAGCCGCCCTCCACAACTTTCGGGCCTCCGTTCTCGGTATAGGTCGGACCCGCACCTATAACACAATGAGGGCATATTCTAGTGAGAAATGTAATGCCCCAGAGGTGCATTACAACTTCTGCACCCTGCCACTATATCCTATGGTTAACCTCATGTCATCCCATGCATTTATTTCCAGGGCCTGCAAAATGTGTATTTCCATTTCCAAGTAACTGTTATGTTTAAGTGTAATATACCTGGTTCCACAGTAGATGGCGGCATACATGGCGGAGCTATTTTAGCTAGAATGGAACCCTTCTTTCCATTCTAGCTCTCTCTCTCTAGAGATGGAGGGACTAGTTAGTTAGAAGTCAGATTAGAGTACCCCCTGCTAGGGGAACGCTGTGTCCAAGCCAGCCAGAGCACCCTAAGCTCTGCTGGATCAGGAGGCCAAAGCAAAGAGCCAGGAGGAAAGTTCCCTGGATAAAGCTAAAGACAGACGAGACTACTAAGTTAAGTACAGCAGAAAGGAAAGAAAAAGATTCCTATTTTATCTTGTAAGCACAGCAGAGCCAGAGAGCAACAGACGTAACAGAAAGGAGTTTGCCTGCCACAGTTAATGCCAAAGCCTGCTGTATACCAAGACAAAGCCTGCAAACCGTTTGGAAGAAAAGTTTATTCAAGTAAAGTTGCTTTTCAACCATATACAAGGTTTGGACTCAATCATTTCTTCAAATCCCTCAACTATTCCCCCTATTTTCTCTGCTTCGGACGACAACGCCTAGGGTCCAGCGTATCCAGGTAGGAGCACCATGACACGTGCATAACCCCTTAAAGGGACATTTAGGCCACCCTACACCACTCTGACATTCCTACACCCGGGTACCATCTACAATATCGCTAAAAGGGGCCCTGTGCCCTGTTGCTTCACTGCAACTGGCGTCACGACAAAGCATATTCCGTTAATAAAGACCCCTTGCCGCTGTCGGACGCTACATATCCCCCCATTGTCTAAGATGAGACAACCCCTTAATAGGAACGTCCCCCCCTTGAACCTCACTTTATCTCTCATGTTTAACATTTTTTTTCCTTTAAAGAGCACCTGACAGCAGAATCAACCCCATCAAACCAGACATACTGCCTGTTGGAGTTCATCCTGCTGAGTGAAACGACCCATCTATTGTTAAATTCTGCAGCTTATTTCATATGCTAATAAAGTGTTCAGTGCACTGGGCCTACGGCCTCGGAGAAGGACTTCACCAACACTTTCCCCCTTACCCACTCCCCCTTTCATTGAGTGACAGCACCAGGCATCCTTCCTGTCTTCATGCTCAATCGGCATCTCAGTTGGCTTTTCCCGACTCATTCAGAAGTCCACAAAATTGCGGAATGGGTGTGGACCCATTCATTTCCATTGCCCCGGCACATAATATAGAGCATGTCTTTTTTATGTCCGCAAAGAATAGGCATTTCTATATAGCACTGGCCATGTGCATTCCACAAGACTCAGAAGGCAGACGTCCGGTATCTGGGTTTTACGGATTAGTCTATGCTGATCAGTTTCTTCATATCTATAGCACTAAGAGCTCTGCATTTTCTATACGGAACTCCAAACTCTGTGAACAGGGTTATTATAACAAGTCGTATGACCATTAGGGGGAGCTTACCGTATACTGCTCCTACACTCCCTCTAGTGGTGACTACGATAATGGAAAAGTTCACCTCAAACCAAACATGGAAAAAACATGAACGTGATCGGGTGCAGCAATGTTTTAACCCTCCTTAGCCCATGAAGACTGACACATTGCGGCAAATGTTCATGTGAAAAAAAAAATGACTACACGCATCCAACATTTAAAGTGACTATCCAGTCAGGAGCTCAGACCGTACCTCTATATTTTTTTCGGTGCTCACTCTTTGGTTGCTTTTTAGCTCAGCCCTGTGGCTACAGTTTAGGTCCGGTGACTACAGGGACTCAGAGGTTGTCTGAGACACACCTCCTGTCTCATCACTGATGCATGCTGCTGCTCCTTGCCTTCCGCTGCAGCTCTTCATCTTCAGATTGGCTGCTGCACATGAACACAAGTACATCCATTTTGCACCAAAACTTACCAGCTGTTTTACATACTTTTCTGAGTTTTTTACGACAAGTGGGCATGGTTTCATTTGAAAGGGGCATGGCATTGTGGGAAAGGGCGATGCCTAAATGCACCTCCATGTGCAAAAATGAGCCAAAATCTCTGGATTACCACTAGGCCAACCTATAGGTGGTATAAACTTAGAACTACAGAGGTTTTTTTTTGCACTCGGACACTGTTTTTATGGTGCATGGACAGAATTCCAGCAAAAGTCTGGCACAGGATTTATGACACTTCAAATTAAAAAGTAGTAAACTTGTCTAATATTAAGACTGTGATTTAGTGCAAAATCCAACACTATTAGTAAATCTATGTCTGCTTAAAGGGGTCCTCTCACTTTAGCAAATAGCTTTAAATAAATAAATTCCTTTATAATGGTATATAACGGAATTCTATGATGGAAGGCAAAACGGAAGCCTTTAAGATTCTGTTTTGATCTCCCATAATAGAAGTTTATGGCCAAGTATAACGGATCCGTCTGGTTTCGTTATGCAGGACAAAAAACAAAGTCCTGCATAAGCCTAACATGCACACGGCGATGGTTTTTTGCGGCCTCCGTTCCGTTTTTTTTCGGATCCGATGGTTTCCCATTCATCTCTATGGATCCGTTAAAAATGCGGATGCCTCTTCCGTTGCCTGTCCTTGTCCGCTGTCCGCATTTCACGTCCGCAAAAAAAAATGGCATGTCTTATTCTTGTTCGCAAAAAACGGTTTGCGGACCCATACAAGTCAATGGGTCCGCCAAAAATGCGGATGACCAACGGAAGCCATCCGTTTGTCATCCGCATCCGTTTTTTTGTGGATGCTTGCTTGGAAACCAGGGCACTTGTACAGGTACTTTAAGAAACTGGTTCAAGCCTTCCGTTTTTTTTTTTTTTGCAGATCCGCAAAAAAGACAGAAGTCACACGGAAACACAACCTACAAAATTTGCGGACACACGGAACGGATGTGGATGTGAAGAAAAAAGGAAGACGGATCCGCGATTTGCGGACAGCAAAAAACAACTGTCGTGTGCATGTAGCCTAAATGAAACCAGATGGATCTATTATGCTTGGCCATAGACTGCATTCCATCATAGAAATCCGTTATATTCTGTTATAATGAAATCCATACCGGGATTCCTCCATTGCCCGGACACCGAACCTGAACCTGTAAAGTTCTGGTTCGCTCATCCCTAAAAGTTAATACAAGGCACTTACTAATGTAATGTGATTGTCTATATTGCTTCCTTTGCTGGCTGGATTCATTTTTTCATCACATTATACACTTCTCATTTCCATGGTTATGACCATTCAGCAATCCAGCAGCGGTGGTCGTGCTTGCACACTATAGGAAAAAGCACCAGCCTATGTGCCGTCCCACGGTCCCGGCCATCAGAGAAGCTGGCACTTTTTCCTATAGGGTGAGAGAACCCCTTTAATGGACAGTGCAAAGGATCACGGGAGAATTTTACAAACTATGGAAGCATGTATTTGTTGCATCATACCTATTTACTAAGAAGAAATGCAAACTTCACATTGTGGTTCCACTTTATGAAATCTTTCTGGGTCACAGACTAATGCACGGCAGGTTCTACGTAAAGAGCACCGGCTAACCGGAATAGAGTTTGTTGAAGTGAACGTTTTTAGCTGCTGATATTGATTTGCGCAGTTATGACTTGACCTTTTCATGTGAAATGTTTGTACGTTAGTAAAATGAAGCCGCGCAGAAGCTTCTAGAGACAGCATGTGCCAATACCAGACAACCTTCATCCTCTGACAACAATTACATAACCTATAGATTATAATGGTAGCAGCTGGAGAAACACTGGATCCATCGAAATTTAACGTAAGGGGATATATGATCTCCAACAGTGCCACACCAGTCCACAGGTTCTGTGTGGTATTGCAGCTCAGATCCCATTCATTTCAATTTAGTTCCACCGCAATACCTGACATAACCCATGGAAAGATGGGGTGCTATTTCTAGAAGAAAGCAGACGTATTGTTTTTGAAGTGGCCGGGTTTCGGGTGGCAGGTCCCCTGGACACGGTTGAGGTGTCACCACATATTGCTGCTCTCTGGGGAAACGGGAAGGTGTGGTGCATCCCAACGGGACATAAATCCAGAGGGTCAGGGTTAGCAGTTAGTGTTAAGCGAATCAATGTTTCCGAATTTCAGGAAAAATTCAATGCGTCACGAAACCGGATTTCCTCGTGCTTCGTGGTAACTGAAATAGTTACTGAAATAAAATAAATGACTCACCTCATCCACTTCATGACTGATGACATTACTACAGGTCATTATGGTCATCATGCTTTCCACAGGTCCTTTGGTGAGTTTCGTTCAATCAAGACTGGAGCGGACGGCCTCTCCGTGAGCATGTGGATGCAGGGATTATATATATTTTTTTCAGCCACCATTTTAGGAAATATTGATTCGTAATTTCGTAACCACAGAGTGTAAGGAAATTTGGCTTTGTGACTAATTGAATTTTTCCTGAAATTCGGATAGAAGTCCACTTCGGACTTGATTCACTAAACTCAGGTGCAAAGCAATACACGTAATGCACTGAGCTGGCTTCTCCAGTCTCGTCCATGGCAGAAGAATGTTCCCTGGTTGTAGAAGTCTGAGAGATAAAGGTTCTTTGAGCATGGGCCTAGCTCTTAGGAGCCTGTAACATAGTAACATAGTACATAAGACCGGAAAAAGACATCTGTCCATCCAGTTCGGCCTGTTTCCTACAAGTTGATCCAGAGCAAGGCAAAAAATACCCTGTGAGGTAGAAGCCAATTTTCCCCATTTAAGGGGAAAAAATTCCTTCCTGACTCCAATCAGGCAATCAGAACAACTCCCTGGATCAACGACCCCTCTCTGGTAGCTATAACCTGTAATATTATTACACTCCAGAAATAAATCCAGGCCCCTCTTGAATTCCTTTATTGTACTCACCATCACCACCTCCTCAGGCAGAGAGCTCCATAGTCTCACTGCTCTTACCGTGAAGAATCCTTTTCTATGTTTGTGTAGAAACCTTCTTTCCTCCAGACGCAGAGGATGTCTCCTCGTCACAGTCACAGTCCTGCACATGTAGGTCTTCTCAGTAACTCAACTAGACACTTACCAAGCTACTCAGGGACATGCCCAGGTCCATTTCCTAGCAACCTGACAAGATGAGCCAAGGTTTTAACCCTTAATTGTCCTTACAGTGCCATTAAGTATACAAGCATAGCAAGCATAGTTTCTAAACTTTTCACTGACAAGTAAGCCAACCTATTGGTATAAAGTCAGAGAAAAATGTCTATCCCTGGACATTTATCATCCAGCCTAAGCCACAGTGATAAATTTGGTGCAGGTCTAGACAGTCGGTCTAAATTTACTCCATCTATAGGATTAGTAAATTTGGGGCAATATGCTCCTTGAGATGCCATTTGATCGATCATATTCTCTACTAGAAGAGGGGAGGGTGCACCCCAGGACACCCAGTACAAAAGCAACTCATTATTGTGACTGATATTGCTGACTGCAATGTATGAATGTATGACCAGTCTCTATTGGCTTCACAGACGCTCTTGAGAAAAAGGTCCAGGAGGACTGAAAGGTCCACAGAGAAAACAGGCTGCACAAACCTACTTGCAAATGAATTATTTAAATAAACACCTACCTATTCGAGACCTATTGAGAAAAGTCTGCATGCAAAAAACTGACTGTACCTATAAAATTCCACGTATTGTTCTGCATCAAATTTCAAGAGTGCCGGACTTTCTTCACTACTAGCACTTTACCTCTTTCCAAACACCTCTCCCATCCAGCTCCAAAGTATGACCCTTGTCTACCATATTTGTGGTGGCTGCCGGGAGCTAGAACTGTATCCTTTAAAGGGGTGTGACAAGCGGGAACTGGAGGAGGGAAGTGCTTTAAGCGGATCTGACTGGTTGATGTACCTCCTGCATGATGGCCGGTATCTTCTCCTCTTTTTCAGGATGCCGCCATAAACAAAATTATGGAGGCTCTTTATGTTGTTAGTTCTGCTCCATGGGCTGGATTTAGGCCTCTTTCACATGGGCGTCACGTTTGACGCCCGGATCAAAGGCAGGTGCGTTGCGGGAAAATGCGATTTTCCCGCGCGAGTGAAAAGCGTTTTAATGCATTTTGCACGCGTATGACGCATGTTTGGTACCAAGACCCGAACCTGGACTTCATCACTGAAGTCCGGTTTCGGGTTGAGTATTCTGTAGATTTTATTATTTTCTCTTATAACATGGTTATGAGGGAAAATAATAGCATTCTCACTACAGAATGCTTAGTAAAATGTGCATTAAGGGGTTAAAAATAAAAAAATGAATTCACCGTATCCACTTGATCGCGTAGTTGCGATCTCTTCTTCATTCATTAGCTGCTGTCTAAAGGACCTGTGATGAGGTCACTGAGCTCATCACATGGTCCAATCACATGGTCCATCCCCATGGTGATGGACCATGTGATTGGACCATGTGATGTGACGTTATCACAGGTCCTTTAGACAGCAGCTAATGCTTGAAGAGAGAAGAGATCAGTAACTACGCGATCAAGTGGCTAAGGTGAGTAAATTTTTTTATTTTTAACCCCTTAATCCACATTTTACAAAGCATTCTGTATTGAGAATGCTATCATTTTCCATTATAACCATGTTATAAGGGAAAATAATAAAGATCGGGTCCCGTCTCTTAGCAACCCTGTGGGAAAATCGCACTGCATCCGCACTTGCTTGCGGATGCTTGCGATTTTCCCGCAGCCCCATTCACTTCTATGGGGCCTGCGTTGCGTGAAAAATGCACAATATAGAGCATGCTGCAATTTTCACGCAACGCAGAAGTGATGCGTGAAAATCACCGCTCATGTGCACAGCCCCATAGAAATGAATGGGTCCGGATTCAGTGCGGGTGAAATGTCTGTGAAGGTTTTCATTCATCCAAGTCATGGTATATTTGAAGTAATTTGTCAGAGAAACTGAACTTGTTGTATTTTCTTTTGATGATGTTTCACAAGCGATCCGACTTGTGCAAGGAATCTCTGGCATTTAATTACCCACTAGTATTTAAAGAATAGATTCCTTGTACAAGTTATTCTAATTGAGAAGGCCAGCTGCCTTCAAGAGAAAATACAGTCGCCCTGATTTATTACTACTGATGCCCAATAGCAAGCTTCATATGAACTCTGCCCTCAAAGAGATTTCTGCTGAATTTACTTTTTTTTTTTTTTTTGAGGAAATAAAAAAAGTCTCTGTTCTGCTAGTTCCACTTTACCTGACTTTTGTGTCTAAAAAAGTGGAACATGTCCTTTAGGCTACATGCACACGACAGTTGTTTTTTGCTGTCCGTAAATCGCGGATCCGTCTCCCTTTTTTTTTCACATCCACATCCGTTCCTTGTGTCCGCAAATTTTGTAGGTTGTGCTTCCGTGTGTCTTCCGTTTTTTTTTGCTGATCCGCAAAAAAAAACGGAAGGCTTGAAACAGTTCCTAAAGTACCTGTACAAGTGCCCTGGTTTCCAAGCAACCATCTGCAAAAAAAAACGGATGCGGATGACAAACGGATGGCTTCCGTTGGTCATCCGCATTTTTTGCGGACCCATTGACTTGTATGGGTCCGCAAACCGTTTTTGGCGGACAAGAATAGGACATGCCATATTTTTTTTGCGGCCGTGAAATGCGGACAGCGGACGCGGACAGGCAACGGAAGAGGCATCCGCATTTTTAACGGATCCATAGAAATGAATGGGAAACCATCGGATCCGCAAAAAAAACGGAACGGAGGCCGCAAAAAACCCTTACCCTGTGCATGTAGGCTTATTAGGGGTCGACCGATACTGATTTTTTAGAGCCGATACCGATACCGATATTCTGTGAACTTTCAGGCCGATAGCCGATATTTTATACCGATATTTTGCGCATTTTAATTTTCGGATTTTTTTTTCTGTTACAGCGTTCAACGCTTTTAAAAAAAAATATTTTAATAGTTTGGACTTTTTGGGCACGGCGATATGTTTTTTTATTTATTGTTTAAATATTTTATATGTAAAATTGGAAAAGGGTTAATTTATACTTAATGTTTTGGTGTTTGTTACTATTTTAAATTTTTTTACTTTTTATTTTATTACCATTTCCCCCCCTAGGGGTAGACCCTGGGCTCTTTACATCCCTTGTCCTATTCACCCTAATAGATTTCTATCAGGGTGAATAGGACCTGACACTGTCCATGCTGCCCTGTGCTATGGGCACACAGCAGCAGGAACCATGGCAGCCAGGGCTTCAGGAGCGTCCTGGCTGCCATGGTAACCGATCGAGCCCCAGCATTACACTGCTGGGGCTCCGATCAGAAAGGAGGTGGGGACCCTGTGGCCACTGCCACCAACTATATTAATACTGAAGGTATTGGGGGCGGGAGGAGGGGTTATGGGGGAGGACGCACTGGCCACCAATGATAATAAGGTTTAAGATATTACAAGCACATTGCCCAGACCCTGCCTCTGATAGATGGCTGCGATGCGCGGCAATTAACCCCTCAGGTGCGGCACCTGAGGGGTTAAGTGCCGCGCATCGCAGCCATCTATCAGAGGCAGGGTCTGGGCAATGTGCTTGTAATATCTTAAACCTTATTATCATTGGTGGCCAGTGCGCCCTCAGCCCCGTCTCCTCGTCTCTCATTGGTGGCCAGTGCGCCCTCAGCCCCTCCTTCTCTTCTCTCCATTGGCAGGGCAACACAGGGGGAAGGAGACACTGCCTCCTTCTCCCTGTGCTGCTGAGGGAACATGGCCGCGCTGAGAGCAGCGCGGCAATGTTCTGTGATAGCACAGTTATCGGTATATCGGCCTGGTTAGGGGCCGATACCGATAACTGTGAAAATCATGAATATCGGCCGATAATATCGGCCAAACCGATAATCGGTCGACCCCTAATGTATACGGTTACCATTGAATGCAATGGCAGCTGTAAAAATCTTTTTGCAGTAAACTCCCCCAAGTGGCAGTGGACTTATGTCAGGAAGCGAAGGAGTTCAGCGCCAGGTTCCATCTCCCCTTGGGCCCAAAAGCAATTGCCTGGGCTGCCTCCATGGTAGGTAAGCCACTCTGTGGATGTGTAGTTAGGCATTCAGATGTTACATGTCCCAGAGAAGCAGGAGTGGAATACACAGAGACGCAGATGCAGTTGATCTCACAACTTGTTGCACTGGGGGGACACAATGCTTGTTGGTTATTTCTTCTGTACAGCTGCAGAGGACAATACACTTCACATAAACAGCAACATCATTGCCAGTAGTCCTAAAATTGCAGAGACTGTCCCTAATGTCCATAGCGGTCAAACACATAAGAGTCGTGTTGTCATTAACTTTAGTTCTTCGGACTGAAATGTTCCAAATAAAAATATGTAACATCCGCACCTCTGAAAAATGGATGATGGGCCCACTTTTAAAGAAATGTCACACATTTGCTGACAAATTCTAGTGGAAATATGAGCCAACATTTTTGTGCTAAAAGTCTGGTGATTTTTTCTTAATTTTCCATGTCACTGTCTATATTTCAAAAAAGATCCTAAAATCTTGCAAGTTTCACTCTGGCAAATAAGCCTAATATTAGATTCACACTTCCTGTTTTGTAGCATTCACTTGTCAGTAGTCATTTTATTATCATCTAAAGCAGGATTACAATGACAGGCAACACCTATATAAAGATGACACAGGATCTTAACAATAGATAACGATGTTCACAGTTTACCTACCCACCTCCATGCACAGTGACCTCTGCATATGTCACAGAGCATACCTGCAACACTTTCCCATAGAAGTTAATAAACGTCGCTAGACAGCAGGCTCCTATGGAGCTGAAAACAAACACAGTGGTAAGTAAGGGAAAGGATGTCACAGCAGTACAGTACAGACAGACTTCCATAGAAGGGATATGTCCCCTGCTTCTGAGTGAAATGCATCTAGCTGTGCAGCTGAAACAGGGAATAATATGGCCGAAAAAAAAAAAAAAAGACATTAGAGAAGCCCCACCACAACATAACTGTTCCTTCACAATTATGATTGTAGAAAGAAGCACAGCCATTAGGCAACTTGTTTTGAAAACTCGGGTACAGTTTAAGTATTTCCTACATACTCCAAGTTAGGAATTTCTACCATACTCCAGCATACCACTCTGATATCTTACACATTTGTGGAATACAGTATATTTTCTTCTACAAAATTAAACTTTTGAATGTTTCTTTGTCAAGTGCCAAGAAGCAAAATCTCAGCCGATGGCATTAAACCTCTTGTCAGATTGTGTATTCCAATTACTTCCTTTCAGACCGAGAAACAGAAGTAAAATTCGAGCCTAGAAGCCGTCAGTTTGTAATGTATTTCCGCAAGACGGTGATAACGTCTATTTCCCAGTAGCTCTCAGGCTTCACAAATGTTGCAGTGACAATAGATTTGATTTACATACGTCATCGCATACAATAATGTATTGTAACCTGCCGGGAGACGGGGAAGGAGCTGATGGCCATGTGGAATGTATTATTTCCCGACAAACAAGCATTTTATTGTTGGATCTGGATATTTTTTTTTTATTTAAACTTGTACATTGGTGTAAATGGAGAAATATTGTGCGAACAGCGACTGGCGGCAATTCCAGCTGTGTGCGAGATGCAGTCCTCACAAGGTAATTGTCATAGTATATTCTGCCAGCCGCAGTGCTATAGGTAATGTATCCGGTTGATTACTACATCCCTTGTGTAAACGCTAACTGTTTACTATTCTGCAACTGTAAAATCGGAGAGTTAAATGATTCCTGTTCTCATAGAAGCTGCAGAAACCAGGAGGAGAGGAATAAAGTCAAGTGGACATCATATCACCATTGTTTAATTTGGCTAAAAGTTATTACAAGGGTGGTCTGGTGTAAGAACGAGAGATTAATGAATTTTTTAAAGTTTATTTGGGGTCAGATTTGGATGAATTAGTCATCAGGTTTGACTCAGATACAAGTAAATTCAATCCAGATGGAAAGTGCCCTCATTGCCCTGAAAAATTGTGTATAACACTCTGTGGTCTCCTACTAACGTATCCAACTCCTTTCAAGCTTTTTAACGCCAAAACAGCATTAGTAATATCAAAGAGACAGCAAAATACATGAATATGGGTAATAGAAGGTAGCCGGTGGTAATAAACAGCCTGTTTTCACTCTCCAAGATGTCCCTAGGTTTAAGACGAGGTAAATAAGAAAGAAACCTCAGATCAGAACCCCAATGTTCATCAGACCCCCAAATCAGACCCCCAGTCTTCATTAGTGTTGATCACGAATTTTCGAATTGCGAATTTTAATCGCGAATATCAGCACTTAGAGAATTCGCGAATATTTAGAATATGCGAATGCGAATTTTTTATATGCAAATTTTCGCATGCAAGAAGATAATGTCATTATTTTCTTGTTTGCGAAAATCTGCATTAAAAATTCGCATAAATTAGCATAAAAATTCGTATTAATTAGCATAAAAATTCGCATAAGCTGGTATTTAAAAGGTATCTTTAAAATGCCAGTTTATGCAAATTGTTATGCTAATTTATGCGAATTTTTTATGCGAATTTTCGCAAACAAGAAAATAATGTCTGGAGATTACGAATTTGCGAATTTTCGAATATATGGCGAATATTTGCCCAAATATTCGCGAAATATCACGAATTCGAATATTGCCCCTTCCGCCCATCACTAGTCTTCATCAGCCCTTAGATTTGAACCCCAATCTTCATCACACCCCAAATCAGACCACAGATCAGAACCCCAATCCTCATCAAACCCCCAAATCAGACCACAAATCTTCATCAGACCCCCAGTCTGACCTCAGATTAGACCCCCAGTCTGACCTCAGATCAAACCCACAATCTTCATTAGACCTTAGATCAGACCTCCAGTCTTCATTAGACCTTAGATCAGACCTCCAGTCTTCATCAGACCTCAGATCAGACCCCCAATCTTCATCAAACCTCAGATCTGAACCCCAATCTTAATCACACATCCAAATCAGACGACACATCTTCATCAGACCTCAGGTCAAAACCCCAATCCGCATCAAACCCCCAAATCAGACCACAAATCTTCATCAGACCCCCAGTCTGACCTCAGATTAGACCACCAGTCTGACCTCAGATCGAACCCACAATCTCCATCATAGGTCATATCAGACCCCCAATCTTCATCAGACCTCAGATAAGACCCCAGTCTTCATCAGACCTTAGATCAGACCCCCAGTCTTCATCAGACCTCAGATTAGACCCCCAATCTTCATCAAACCTCAGATCTGAACCCCAATCTTAATCACACATCCAAATCAGACCACACATCTTCATCAGACCTCAGGTCAAAACCCCAATCCGCACGAAACCCCCAAATCAGACCACAAATCTTCATCAGGCCCCCAGTCTGACCTTAGATCAGACCCCCAATCTTCATCATACGTCAGATCAAACCCCCAATCTTCATCAGACCTCAGATCAAACCCTTTATTTTCCTCAGACCTCAGACCGCCAATTTTTATCAGACCCCAAATCAAACACCCAATTTTTATCAGACCTCAGATCAGACAAAAAATAAAGCAGCTTACCTCTCCTGCTCCTGATGTCACTACCACTCAAGAGATCCATCGTGCTCTTCCTGCTGCATTGCACTGTGACCTGATGCTGTATGCAGTCAGGACACAGCACAACACAGCGCCTGGCAGAAGACCAGGGAGTGGTGAGTAATGCCAGCACTAGCAGAGCTACACTGCCCACACCTTCTGTGTACTAATGGGCACTTCTAAAATGAAAGTACTCATGAGCATTCGCTTCATAAGATGAACTGCCATTTTCCCCCCACTTTTGGGGGAAAAATTGCACCTTATACAACGAATACTGTATGTTTTTTCTTAAGATATATATATATGTTCTCCACCAATACACAGTTAGGGCTCATTTACACAACTGTATCCGTTTTGTAAATTACATGATGTACATTGGGTAATATACATTAAAAAATGAGTGGTATAGCTTTAAATGCTGCTGCAGAACTGATTGAATGTGGCTAGCAGCCTGATTGAGTTACACCGTGACAAACTACACTGACTCCTGTCCTGTCCCTAGCTAAATCTCTCTGTCTGTCAATTAAAGAACCCCTTCAGGATTGGGCCATTTTCAGTTTTTTTGTTTTCGTTTTTAAACTCCCAGAGTTCCCAGAGCCATAAGTTTTTTTATTTTTCCATTCACATAGCCATATGAGGGCTTGTTTTCTGTGGTGCAAGTTGTACTTTCTACTTGCACTATTTACGATGTAGCGTAAAAAAATGAAAATGGGGTGGAATTCTAAAAAAAAAATTCTGTCACAGTTTTTTGAGTTTAGTTTTTACAGCGATTCCTATGCGGTAAAACTGACTCATTCTCTGGGTCAGTATAATTACAACCATACCACATTTCTATAGTTTTTACTGCATTTTAATACTGAAAAAAAATTTTTGGGAAAAAAATCTATTTTTTCTTTGCATCCCAATATTAAGACCCCCATTTTATTTTGATGTGTACAGAGATTTGTAAAGGCTCACTTATTGCAGGACGATATGTAGTTTTTAGTAATACAATTTTGGAGTGTTTATGATGACTTTTTGATCATCTTTTATTCATTTTTTGGTGTAAGGTGAATCTGCAATTTTGGTGATTTTTTTTGCTGTATGGGAAAAACATTTTTATATATTAACGGTATGGGCATTTTCGCATGTGGCGATGAATATGATATTTATTTTTTTATTTTAAATAAAGGGGAGGGGGGGATGATTTACTAGCAGAAAGAACCGGCGTCGCATGGGTATATTTAATCTATTTCATATAACGTTTGTGTGTGTCGTTGAAAGATATAGACAGTATCCACTATAACAGTGACATCTACAGTGTCCGCCCCTTTAACAGTGACCTCCACAGCGGCTTGCCCCTTAACAGTAACATCCACAGCGCTCTCCCCTTTAACAGTGACCTCAACAGTGGCCACCCCTTTATTATTGACCTCCATAGTACCCCATCTCGTTAATAGTGATTTCCACAATATCCCTCCCCCTTAACAGTGACCTCCACAGAGCTCCGTTACCTTAAAATGTGACCTCCACAACACCCCGCCCCCTTAACAGTGACCTCTACAGCACCCTGCCCCTTAACACTGACCTCCATAGTGGACTGTCCCCTTAACTGTGACATCCACCGTTCCCTGCCCCTTTAACAGAGACCTCCACAGTACCCGCCTCTTTAACAGTGACCTCCACAGCATCCTGCACCCTTAACAGTGACCTCCACAGTAGTCCGCCCCATTAACAGTGACCTCCACAGTGGCTGCCCCTTTATTAGTGACCTTTACAGTACCCTATCTCCTTAACAGTGATTTCCACAACACCTCATCCCCTTAACAGTGCCCTCTACAGCAATCAGCCCCTTAACAATGACCTCCACAGCGGACCGTCCTCTTAACTTTTCCCTCCACAGCAGCCTGCCCCTAGGGTGGACAAGGGTCCGGTTTTAGGCTGGACAGTCCAGCTTTCAGACTCGCTGTCCTCCGTCCGGTGCAGGGCATGGACGGACACAGGGATGTCCTTTTGAACAGCTCACTCTCACTACTGTGCTGTCTGAGCGTGCGCTGCAGGGAGAAAGTCACCCTCCCTCCCACCCCTGCAGCTGACAGAAGTTGATTTTTACCTTCATTTTTTCAATCCCCGTCGGCTTCAGAGTTGGAGGGGGTGTGGCCTAACCAGGTCAGTGCGTGGCTTAGCAGGACCTGGGGGAACCCTGAACTGTGATTTCCACAGCACTCCGCTCCCTTAACAGTGTCATCCACAGCGCCCTGCCGCTTTGAAGCTGACTTAAAGCAGTGAAGAAAAATG
This sequence comes from Bufotes viridis, assembly GCA_033119425.1. Taxonomy (NCBI): domain Eukaryota; kingdom Metazoa; phylum Chordata; class Amphibia; order Anura; family Bufonidae; genus Bufotes; species Bufotes viridis. The sequence goes on from CM065591.1 coordinate 33,572,781, forward strand.
GCTGGGTTGTTATGGAAACCTGGTGTAAAACTGTGTGTATGTGGAGACTAAGAGCTTCTATTGGCTGATTAGGGTCATGTGACCAGGCTTCTATTGGCTAATGCATTTTTTGGGAATATCTCAGGATGTCGGGATCCAAACACGTGACCGGCCATGTCCCAGGCGGTAGCTCTAGCCACTAGACTACCAGCCCTTCTGGACTTTTCCTTTTATTGAACTCTCTGATCTACCTTGTTCCAGCCTTGCCTTGTTAATCTCTGTGATTCCTTGCACCTGCTACTTCCTCTTTATAAGCCCAGCCTCTTGCACCTGACCACTGCTGGTTATTGTTCTTCTGAACTTGATCCTGCTGTATCTACTGCTGTTCCTCTGTTGCTACTACTAACCAACTCGACTGCTGCCAACCTCGGAATTGTCCCCGACTACTCTCTTGCTTGATCCTCTACTACCGTCTACCTCTCTGTTGCCGACCCGGACGCCTCCACCCCGCCTCTTCTCCTTGGGGTCTCCCGCTACTGGACTCCACCCGGTACACTGCCCGGGGCCCTCCAACGCAGATGAGCTAGCACCTCTAACAGAATAACCAGCCCTAAAATGGAGTCCGTGATGGCCACCCTGTGCAAACAAGTCTCCGAACTTCAGGAGTTTGGCACCACTGCCCAAAAGGAAATTGCTCAACTTCAATTCAGAGCCAACAGAGGGAAATTATCGACTTGCAGCGTCAACTACTGGACGTATACGGCTCGGTCACAGACATCCACATGCCTCTCCCGTCAAAGTTTAACGGCGATCAGCGCCAATTTCGGGAGTTCCTCAAACAGTGCCGTATTTACTTTCAGATGCAGCTGGGCACCTTTACCTCGGACAGAAAGAAGATCCTGTTCATCATCAACCTGATGAGGCCCTGGCATGGGCATCCCCATATGTGGAATCCCACAGTCCCTTATTGAATAACCTAGACAACTTCACCGCAGCCATGAGCCAAGTGTTCGACGACCCTAACCGCTGCGCGACGGCCGAGGCTAGGCTGCACAGTCTACGGCAGGAAAGATGCTCTGTAGCCGAGTATACCTCAGAATTCAGCCGCTGGGTCACGGACACCACCTGGAACCCAGCTGCCCAGAAAAGTCAATTTCGCCGTGGACTCTCCGAACCTATAAAGGATAAGCTCGCCAGGGTAGACGCCCCAGACGATCTGGATGATTTCGTCCAACTGAGCATCCTGATTGACCAGAGACTCGCGGAAAGAAGGAGAGAAAGACTCTGGTCCCTAGATGTCAGGGCCGGAGTAGTGGCCAGGTGTGGAACCCCTTGGCAGGGACGAATAAAGTCCAGAATAGCGTAGTACAAAAAGGATAATCCAATTGGGTAGTCAGGTCCAGTTCCAGGTCGTGGCGGGCAGCAGGAATCGTAGTTGAAGGTTCAAGCAAAGGGTCGGTAGCCGGGAAGTCAGTTTAAACAACAGGTTCACAGGAGGGAGCTGGGTGTTCACCATGAGGTAGAATAACTCAGCAATGAGTCAAGGCTCTGACCAGCTTTAAATACACAGGGAACCCAGGACCGCCCACTGGCTGCAGGCAACCAGGAAGCTTCCTTAGTCAGAGGCCAATCATAGGGCTGAGGGCTAGTGGTGACAGCTGAAGCCCTCCCCCAGCCTGAGTAGCACCTGTGGCCTGGAAGGGCGTGTGCGCACTACGCTCGTATTTCCGTGTACGTGCGCGCAGCTTGTGTACCGCGCACCTGCACATGGCGCTCGACCCGCGCACGCGCACTGGCCATACCAGCGCCAGATGCCCTGCCAGGAGGAGGAGCTACCTGCACCCGATGCCCGCGCCTGCGAACCCGATGAGGAACGGCACCCCTGGGTCCCTGACAGAGCCCCCCACCAAGGAGCGGCCGCCGGACGCGAACCTGAGAGGGCCGATCAGGATGAGCCCGGTGGAATGCGCGGACTTTGGCATCTGCATGAAGGTTACCTGCTGGCTCCCAGGAACGCTCCTCGGGTCCATACCCCTTCCAGTGGACAAGGTATTCCAAGACTCCACGGCGCCTGCGGGAGTCTAGGATTCCTTGGACTTCGTATTCTTCGTCGTTATCCACCTGAATGGGAGCAGGAGGCATCGGCACTCTGCCCGCAAGGGTGTTGGCCCGGTAGGGTTTCAGTAGTGATACGTGGAAAACCGGATGGATGTTAAATGAGGCAGGCAGGCTTAGTCTCGCCGCGACGTCGTTGACCATTGAGGAGATAGTAAATGGCCCCAAATAGTGAGGGCCCAATTTCCTTGACGGGCAGGTCAGTTTGAGATGCTGAGAGGATAACCATACCCTATCCCCGCTCTCGTACTTGGGGCTGTCGATGCGTCTCCGATCGGCCTGAGCCTTTTGCTGTTGCTGGGTAGTGCGGAGCTTCTGCACCAGGGTACGTAGCAAACCCCGGAGACGACGGAGGCGCTGGGCCACCTCAGGTACGGGAATGTCCACCGGAAGGTCCGGAAGCGTCAACGGATGGCACCCGTCCAGAGGTTTGTAGGTTTCGCAAACTTTTATCGGAAGTTCATCAGGAACTTTTCGAAAATTATCTCCCCAATCACTCAACTAACAAAAAAGACTGTCCCCTTCGTGTGGACCCCGGAGGCAAAGGAGGCCTTTGCTAAACTAAAGTCCCTCTTCACCGCTGCCCCGATCCTGGCCCACCCAAACCCTGAATTACCATTTACTGTCGAGGTGGACGCCTCCGACGCTGCTGTGGGCGCAATTCTGTCTCAACGTTCAGGAGAAAAGATGCTCCTACACCCTTGCGCCTTCTTCTCCCGCCAGATGTCCCCGGCTGAACAGAATTATGACATCGGAAATAAGGAACTGCTGGCAATCAAGGATGCTTTCACTGAGTGGAGACACTTGCTGGAGGGGGCCCACAATCCCATCTCTGTATACACCGACCACTGGAACCTAGAGTTTATCCGCAGTGCCAAGAGACTTACCGCCCACAGGCCAGGTGGAGTCTGTTTTTCGCCAGATTCAATTATGTTATCTCCCATCGCCCTGGGTCGAAGAATGGCAAAGCGGATGCTCTCTCAAGGATGTTCTCTGAACCCTCTCAGATCAATGAGGCTCCGGCCGGTATCCTTCCTGACAGAAGCATCCTAGGAGCCACCTACTCAAGGGAACTCCTGGGTTCCCTCAAGGAAGGGTATGAGAACGATCACCTCCTCACCTACCCATCTGGAGATGTAAACCTTACTCTCAAGGGTGGCTACTGGTTGTACCGGGATCAGCAGTTGTACATACCAGAATCTGCACGACTTGACGTACTTAAACTCAAGCACGATTCCAAACCGGCCGGCCATCTGGGTATCAGAAGGACCCAGGAGCTCCTCTTCCGTTTCTTCTGGTGGCCAACTTACAGAGAAGATATCAAGAGCTTTGTCTCCTCGTGCATAACGTGCGCCCGCAACCAGATCCCCCGCTCCTCCCCTGTGGACTTGCTATGTCCACTCCAGGTTCCCTCCCGCCCCTAGGGTTCAATCTCCATGGACTTTATTGTGGACCTTCCTCCCTCCAAGGGCATGAACACCAGCTTGGTCGTCGTCGACCGTCTCACCTAAATGGCCCACTTCACTCCCTGCAAGGGCCTACCCACCGCCAAACAGACGGCCGATCTTGTACTCCGAGAGGTTTTTTAGGACGATGTGGTTTCGGATCAGGGAGTACAGTTCACTTCCAGGTTCTGGAGAAACTTCTGTCAAGCCCTTGGGATCAAGGTGAACCTGTCCTCTGCGTTCCACCCCTAATCCAATGGGCAGACCGAGAGAACGAATCATAACAGGATGCTTCGATAACCGGAACCCGAACTTTGGACGCCAAACTTAAAACACAAGTTCACTCAACTCTACTTGCAAGTCTACAACAGGCACAGGAAAACATTCGGGACAATCTACATCGAGCCCAGAGCCGCTTCAAGCAGGCAGAGGATAAACGCCGCAAACCCGCTCCGGAATTCCAGGTAAGAGACAAGGTGTGGCTCTCCACCAGAAACCTAAGCCCAAAGATTCCCTCACGGAAGTTGGGCCAAAAATGCATGGGTCCTTTCCGGATCACGGCTCGAAGCAACGAAGTCGCCTTCCGACTCGACCTTCCCAACTCCATCCGAGTGCACCCGGTTTTTCACTGCTCTCTCCTGAAACCACATGTTGAGAACACCTTCCCAGGCCGCCACCCCCCTCCTCCGGTAAGAGTAGACCAGGAGGAATACACTGTGGCCAAGATCCTTGACTCCAGACTCCACCGTGGAAGGCTGCAGTATCTAGTTGGTTGGAGGTCTATTCCCCCAAGGATAACTCCTGGGAGCCGGAGGAAAATGTCCATGCCCCCAGACTAGTAAAAGCTTTCCACCAGAGACATCCCGATAAACCGCCATCTGCCCGGAGGTCACCTTGGAGGGGGGGGGGGGGAAGTTTTGTCGGGATTCAAACCTGTGAACCTATCTGCGGTAGCCTTAGATTATTCAGGAATACAGAGGCTGCTGCACTCATCATCTGGCTCCCCTGATCCCAGGTAGGGGAACCCGTTGCATACCCAGGAGCGCGTGCATCTGAAGCGTTATCGTTGATCTCATACATTAGTCTCAAGTGCTTGCTGTTTAAAAAAGCAGGCATCCAGCAGCTATGGCGCCTCTTGCGCTCACGAGCAGAAGCTATATTTAAATACCGACCCTCTACGTAAATTTATATTGGCAATCGGGAAGTGATTAAATCTAACTAGCTTACTATTGTCTCACTAAACTCTTCCTGACACTGAAACTAGCTGTATTCTGTGTTTAAAGATAAGATTTCTTTTCTCACACTGTCAGAAGTCCTATGACAGCTATGTGCTTTTTCTGGTTAGAATCTAATATATAGTGCCCCTGACACGTGTCAGTATAGTCCCTTCTTATTGGCTGAGGCTGACTGAAAGCCACAATCTTCTCTGTCCTGCTGCCTTCTGATCTGTAGAATGGCAGATGCTATTTTGAGCAATTCGTATGAAATGTTTCGGACTGGCTAAAAATTGAATCCAAATTTCAATTTGTAACAAAGTCGATTAGTTTGAAATCGATTCACTTATCTCTAGTAAAAACCCCTTAAAATAGGGGATCTTTCAAGATCCCTATCTCTTGGCCATAGTGGAGAGCAGATATTATGGAGGACACTGCTTATATATGAATTAAAAGGACAGACCAGTTGTAATGCTCCATTTCTCCTGTGGAGGTGCTGTAGGGAAATTAAACATTTGCTGCCATGTGACTTTACTCATTACAGCAAATACATGGGGAACCTAGCAACAATACACCCTGTGATCTGCCTATTGTCAGGAGACCCATCTAGCAAAAAGAGCTCATTCAAAAAGTCTAACATATTTAATCCACAATGGCTATGTTGGACCCAGTTTAGTGTGGCCTTGTCTGCAGTACTTAATGGTGGTGTGAACCTATGCAGGACTCTTCCTCTCCAGAAAGCTCATATTAGAAAAAGAGAAGTTGGTTATGCTACTTTTCTTCTGATGCATTAGTTGTTCTTCAGTCCTAAGATAAAGTAGTCAATATGGCCTGAGGTCATCTTCTATAATGGGCTTTTGGGTGGAGCACGTGCATAGACAGCTAAGAACATGTCCACCCATGATTGTGTGTAAAATTATTAATTGGGATTATCATGGGCAACCAGTACTACTGACTAGGATAATATAATCAAGGTATCATGTCTGTCTACGTTTACCTACTTACTCATGATCGGGCCCTACCCTATCTTACTGCTTCCTTAAGGGAGATCACTACCAGCCCCAGTCCTTTCCTTGCCCCAGACCATTTGCTTTAAAGAGGACCTAAACCTTTGGTGAAACCATGATCCTGTAGCAGCACTTCTCATGGTGCTCTGCATGGTCGAGTTTCTTATGCTCTACTCAGCTTCTCCAGCGGATCCCATATACTTTCCGTGAAATTGTAATCTGCATGCTGGAAATGGGGAACAGAGCGGACAAAACCTCTCAGAAGCCCTGCTGCACAATTCTGGTTTCGCAACGATCGTGGTTTCACCAAAGATTTCGATCCCCTTTAGTGTGTCTAAGGGTCCAACCACACGGTGACGACATAGGTTGTGGCCATGCTATGGTCATGAACCGTGCAGCCAATTAGCCTGCAGCTGGCTTTCATCTAACTAATGAAGGCTGCACTGTTTAGTCAGTCTTCATTGTTAAAGGCCTTGCGGCAACTTCAATACCGCACAGCCATTGACAATGAAGACTGTCTAAACAGTGGGGCCCTTATCAGTTAAATGAAAGTCAGGGTACTTTTACACTTGCGGCATGACTATCCGCCAGGCTGTTCCGGCGGGCTGTCATGCCGCAAGTATCCATGTGCTGCTGTGCCCTATTAACTATAATGGTGGCGGAGCCATGGCACAGCACGGCAGTGATCGCTGGACTAAAAAGTCGGACATGCAGTACTTTTAGTCCGGCGATCTCTGGCCGTGCACTGCCGTGCTGCGCCTCAGCTCAGTCCCCCGCCCCATTATAGTCAATGGGGACGGAGGTGCAGCACATGGGTACTTGCGGCATGGCGGATCCGGTGGGCTGTTCACCTGCCGGAACAGCCTGCCGGATAGCCATGCCGCAAGTGTGAAAGTACCCTCAGCTGCAGACCTATTGGCCGTACGGTTCCGTGCCGTGGTACCCTAATTCTAAGGGATCTAGAAAGGGTCTAAATGTTATTATTTCATGTGTCCAGAAGTAAAGACCGATATATTTTAGACACTGATTCTGAGAAAGTAGGAATATGTTTTTACGTGACACAAATAAAAACTGAAGTGATTGGCAAGGACACTTTGCTGCTACGAGGATGAGTGGTGGTGTCAAGCAGCAGCTGCAAGGGGGGCATCATTTTTCTCTTTGCGAAGATGTCCCTCCCCTTTATAGGTCTATGCTATATGTAATTTGACGATGTATAAACCTTGTTTTTTTTGTTTTGGATCACCTTAATACCCTTGACTACTAATGGTTTGATGAGTCTATAGACAGTATGGCTACGTGATAACCTCAATATACTCATATAGGAAAAGGTTTAGTATCGTATAATCCTTTCAGTTTATCTGGTGTACGTCTAATCCCATGGTATATCTCAGTAAACATCTGGTTACATATATTAATGCCTTCTATGACTTTAGTTCTTCCGCTTGGAATGAAAATCTCATGTTGGGATCTTATGACTACTTTATAGCAGCACTGCTATCATTTTCCATTTAAAAAAATTATAGTTTATATTAATACATTATTTTATTATTCTTATCAGCAGCCTGTGCCCGCCACTGACCCTCTCCTGCTCCACTCACCCTTCTCCTCCTAGTGGCCGGACCCAGCAGCCTTCCTCTTCTCCCTTGTGTCGAGCCAGGTTGCCAAAGTCATATGTTTCTTCTCCCTAGCGGCCCGTAGCTTCCTTCTTGCTGACAAGGCCCCACCCCTCTGACTATAAGGCGCACGCACATGCTGATCCCAGCTCTCAAAGGACCAGTGAGCCTACCATAGTCCACACCAGCCATGCTTGACAGCTCAGAGGGCATGTCCTTTCTGCAGAAAATCTCTGTAACTGCCACAGCTTCTAACAGAAGATATGGCTGGTGGTAGTTAAAGATTTAAACTGAGCATGTGCGACCAGCTCAGTGCGACGGACAAAAAATGAGGAAAACAACAAACAGCAGATGGCGCTGTACAGACATATTTTATTAAATAGCTCACTGGCTATACTAAATGTTAAATTATGTGCAATTACAAATGTATTGAGATCCAGGTGCTGGTGCTTGAAAAATGCAGAATATGCTTGTAACACAACCCCTTTAAGGCACCTTTCTCTATGGCAGGGTGCCTGAGCAATATGTTTCATAGCTTGCTAGTGTCCTGCGAAAGTGTGCTGTTTCTGTTGCCTGCCCATGTACTGGATTCTGACCCTCTGCTGCCTGACCTCTGTATCGACCCTTCACTACCTGCCCTGACCCAGGACTGTTTATTGGATTGCTTGTACTCTGCCTACCCTGACCTCAGCCTAGCTCTGATTATGGTTTTGCCTGATCCCTTAGTGCTCTCCCCCAGGGTATCTTGACCCCTGAGGGTCAGCTGTCAATCACACAAAAACAACTCCAGGAGGTAGTGGTCTGGTGGTTCTGCTGAAGCAAAGTCCAGATCTCTGTATAGAGATTAAAGGGTGAAAACCAAGGGACTACCTTGATAACGCCCTTAGGAGTAGCCCAAAGCCACATTTTTTGGTTGGCACAGTTGCTCCATACAAACTGATCCAACAATGTGAATATCCAAAGAAATCAATTTAAATCATCTCATTTTGATTAGAGAGTGAGGAACTTATTAATTGCCCTACTGTACTACCATTAAAGTAGCTAAGATAGGTAAGCAGCTTGTGTGTGCCTCCTTAAAAGAAAGGGATGCAAATGAGCTCTTAACAAACACTGGGTCTGATGCTACCAGATGGAAGGCAGTTATCCTATAAGTTAATGATTGACCCTTTAAATAGGCCTTGAGACATGACTCGGATAGTAACTAAGCCAGCACCTTATCTGCAGACAGCTGTTTTGGGGTGATTGCCCCTCATCAGTGCAGAGCAGAGAGTACTGGCTTTAAACTGGATGAGAGGTCTAAGTCAGGATTTGGGGGTTACTATCTCTCCTTGGGGAGAGAACACATGTATGGCCTATAAGTCTCCTCAAGCCGATTAAGACGCTGTCTGCAGATGAGGTACTGGCTTATTTAATACCCAAGTCCTGTCTCAACGCCTATTTAAAGGGTCAAAGATTGACTTATAGGATAGCTGCCTTATATCTGGTGGCATTACAGGCAGAGCATCACTTTCTTACCAGAATTCCAGAGGAGCATGTATGGCCTATAAGTCTCCTCATGCTGACTGAGGTGCTCTCTCCCCAAGGAGAGATAGTACCCCCCCAAATGTATTGCGATATGCAGTCCCACATGGTTTTAAAGAAGCCTGGTTACTACAACCTACTTAGGGCTCTAAGTTGCATAGACAACTCACTGGTTTCAGTGGCCTTTGTGTAATGCCTAATTTTGCCTGTGGTGGCGCTGTAGAGACACTGAACACTTACTGCTATGTCTCTTCATATAGGGATCCTAGCGATCAGGTTAAAGTCAGAGACACTTTTTAACAAAAAATGTTCTTAACAGGGTTGCCTGATTTGGGCAAGATTTGTAAAATGCACACTACCCCTTTAAGAACACTACAAGTGTCTCTGTATTGCATTTAGGCCAAACTATGAATATGAATGGATGAAATTACATGATTAGTATTTTGCTCTAACATATTCTGGACCATTGACTGTGAAGCATTTTCTGCCGTATCTCGTGCTCACAATAGATTGTAGCCTCGGGTCTTGCTGCAAAAATGATGATAAAAATTCAGTGGATTCAATTGATTTGAAGTGCTGCATGTATCTGACATTATCAAGAGCCTTCTGCCGAGATTCTGCTGATGTGCAAATTAATATGATCTGCTGCATCCAGCATGGATAATTGAACAGCTAATGGAAATACAATATATATTTTTTTACATTTGCGCCTGTAGTGATGATAGCAAGCTTTGCAGCTGATATGTTTTATACCTCTCTTTCTTGTTGTTTTTCCTGCAGTTAAAGGGATTGGCCCACAATTAAATATTCTTTTACTCTTCTTCATCATACAAAATGTAACAATGTTTCAACTGGAATCATTTTAAAAAGTTGCTTGTTAGATATCTGTTATGGCTAGGCATGAGCAATCCCGAACTGTATAGTTCGGGTTCGTACCGAATTTTGGGGTGTTTGTGACACGGACCCGTTCGTTGTTCAGTGATTTCTATGGCGCATTTTGAAAGCCTGCAAAGTAGCCAATCAACAAGTGTCATACTACTTGCCCCAAGAGGCCATCACAGCCATGCCTACTGGCAGAGATGTGGAAAAGTTTTGTCACCACGCCACAGCTAACTGCACCACCACCTGATACGGAACATGTTAGCAGGAGGCAGCATTTCACTAACATGGTTGAACAGTACATGTGCACACCCTTCCATGTACTGACTGATGGTTCGGCCCCATTCAACTTCTGGGTCTCCAAATTGTCCACGTGGCCAGAGCTAGCCTTTTATGCCTTGGAGGTGCTGGCCTGCCCGGCGGCCAGCGTTTTGTCTGAACGTGTATTCAGCACGGCAGGGGGCGTCATTACTGACAAATGCAGCCGCCTGTCCACATCCATCATGGACAAGCTGACGTTCATAAAGATGAACCACAGGACCTGTCCATCCCTTGTGCAGAATAGACATTTATAACTAGCTCCCCTTAACCATATATTCTTGTACTCCAGGGCACTTCTTTATTGAATCCTCTTTTTTAAATTTTACCATTATTTTGCGCGGCAACCCAAAGTTGAATGAACCTCTCCTCCGTCTGGGTGCCAGGGGCATAAATATCTGAAAGTGGCCTTCTCCATTGGTGGGTAACATGAAGCCTGATTCTCTGCTTTGGGACCTCTCTCCTCTGTCTGGGTGCTGGGGCCTAAATAAGTAAAAGTGGCCTTCTCCGTTGGTGGGTGACATGATGCCTCTTTTGCTGCTATGGGACCTCTCTCCTCTGTCTGAGTGTCAGGGGCCTAAATTTCACGTACTTGGTAGCAGACATTTAACACTTTTTACTGTCTAATGACCGCCCTATTGTCTGGGTGTCAGGGGTCTATATGTTGTTTAATCATTTGTTGTCTTGGTGGGAGATATTAAACTCTTTTTACTGTCTAATGACCGCCCCATTGTCTGGGTGTCATGGGCCTAAATTTCGTTTAATTGCTTGCTGTCTTGGTGGCAGACATTAAACTATGTTTGCTGTCTAATGACCATCCCATTGTGTGGGTGTCAGGGGCCTATATTTCGTTTACTTGCTTGCTGTCTTGGTGGGAGGCATTTAACTTTTTTTACTGTCAAATGACTGCCCCATTGTGTGAGTGTCAGGGGCCTATATGTCGTTTAATCATTTGTTGTCTTGGTGGGAGATATTAAACTCTTTTTACTGTCTAATGTACGCCCCATTGTGTGGGTGTCAGTGACCTATATTTCGTTTAATCGCTTGCTGTCTGGGTGAGAGACATTAAACTCTTTTTACTGTCAAATGTCCTCTCCTCTCTCTGGGTTTCAGGGGCCTACATAACTGATAATGGCCTGTTCCATTGCAGGTTGACTTGAGGCCTGTGTTGCTGTTACGGGACCGCTCTCCTCTTTGCGGGTGCCATGGCCCTAAGTCTGTGAATGAGGCCTGTGGCACTGCAGGCAGACTTGAATCCTTTTTGGCTGTGATGAGAACTTCAACTCCCATAGCATTCCCACCCGATGCCACCCCAACCTCCTCTTCCACCTCCTCCTCCTCCAAGTTGCCAATTGATATTGGTTAATTTTTATTTATTTTATTTTAAGTCATTTTCCTATCCACATTTGTTTGCAGGGGATTTGCCTACATTTTTCTGCCTTTTGCAGCGCTCTAGCCCTTTTCTGGGCTATTTTACAGCCTTTTTAGTGCCCAAAAGTTGGGGTCCCCATTGTCTTCAATGGGGTTCGGGTTCGGGGTGAAGTTCGGGTCGAGTTAGGATCCTGAACCCGAACATTTTCGGGAAGTTCGGCTGAACTTCTCGAACCCGAAGATCCAGGTATTCGCTCAACTCTAGTTATGGCGCCCCCTGGTTTCTATTTGAATCCCTCCCAGAATGTCCACCTAATGTGTCTAGGTGGTCACATATGCTCAGTAGATTGGTCCCACCATTTGCACAAACAAGTCGATGAGAACCAGCACTGGAAGTGGCTTCTTCTCACGGAGCTGGACATTCTCAGTGGGAGTCTAAAGAACAGTAGGGGGCGCCATAAGTATGTAACAGCAATATCTACACTTATAACACAATTATCACACAGGATAAATTTGTTTTTTAAAGATAATTCAATACTGAAATTATGTGTGATATAATCACACATCTAATCTTACCTTAATAGGGAAAACCCTTTGAAGAAGAGCTGTCACCCTCCTGACCTGTGTGTCTTGTATTCTCCGTGTAATAACAATTCTGGAGCATCTATTCCTATGTCTCTATGTTTTGCCATTCCTCTGTTATTCCTTCTAGAATTTCATAAATTATTTTCCAGCAGTCTTTTGTAAAGCTCAAAGTGGGGGTTATCAGTGTGGGTGTGTCCGTGCACAGTCTGGCACAGGTAGCTCAGATCAGATACTGTCAGACTGTACAGGGACACACCCCTAAATGTTAACACCCAGCTAGACTGCTGGCAATTCCTTTATAAGCTTCTGGAAGGAATAATAGAAGACATAGTACAACATAGAGTCATAAGAATAGATGCTTCAGAATCTATCTATTATCTCTCTATCTCATATTTTTCTGTTTATATTCTGTCTATGTATCTGCTTATCTATATATTGTCTATTTGTGTATGTATCAAGCCCATTTGAAGTTTACAACCCTTCGTAAGAACATTACTTTTTAGTAGGCATATTTTTTTCATTCAATGAAGGAAAGGTGTAGGGTAAAAAATATACATAAACCTCTTAATTGTATGTACACTAATGCCAGAAGCCTGGCTAACAAAACTGGGGAACTGGAATTAGTGATGTGTGAGGAGGACTATGACATAGTGGGAATAACTGAGACTTGGTTGGATAATAGCTATGACAGTGGGAATAACTGAGACATGGCTGGATGATAGCTTTGACTGGGCAGTTAATGTACAGGGTTACAGTCTGTTTATAAAGGATCGCCAATACCGTAGAGGGGGAGGGGTCTGCCTTTATGTAAAGTCCTGTCTGAAGCCCACAGTCTGAGAAGAAATAAATGAGGGACATGAACATGTGGAGTCATTGTGGGTAGAAATACATGGAGCCAAAAACAATAATAAATTACCAATAGGAGTGTATTATAAACCACCTAATATACCAGAGTCCACAGAAAATCTATTACTAAACGAGATAGACGAGGCGGCAAATCATAATGAGGTCGTTATTATGGCGGACATCAACTACCCAGATATAGACTGGGAAACTGAAACCTGTACATCCCATAAAGGAAACAGGTTCTTGGCAATAACCAAAAACAATTACCTTTCCCAACTGGTTCAGGACCCGACTAGAGGGACGACCATACTGGACTTAGTATTAACTAATAGACCCGACAGAACAACAGACGTGCAGGTTGGGGGACACCTAGGAAATAGTGACCATAAAGTAATAACCTTCCAATTATCATTCAACTGAGAGTTTCTACAGGGAGGAACAAAAATACCAGACTTCAAAAAAGCTCAATTCAGCCAAGTAAGAGAGGCCATAGGCCTAACTACTGGGACAAAGTCCTCAAAAACAAAAAATACAGCCACAAACTGAGATATCTTTAAGAGAATCCTAAAATCTCATTGTGAGATGCCTTATGGGAATAAAAGGTTAAGGAACATGAAAAAACCAATGTGGATAAATAGAAATGTAAAGAAAGCAATAAATTACATAAAGAAAGCATACAGGTGAAACTCGAAAAATTTGAATATTGTGCAAAGTTCATTTATTTCCGTAATGCAACCTAAAAGGTGAACCTAATCTATGAGATAGACTAATTAAATGCATATTGAGATATTTCGAGCCTTTATTTGTTATAATTTGGATTATTATGGCTTACAGTTTATGAAACCCCAAAGTCACAATTTTGAGGTACCCTTTGCTCAGGGAGTATGGATTAATTAGCTGACTTGAGTATGACACTTTGAGCCAAGAATATTGAACCTTTTCACAAAATTCTAATTTTAAGCTGCATTAATGTAATTCCTTTTAATTTGCATTACTGAAATAAATGGACTTTTGCACGATATTCAAATTTTTCAACTTTCACCTGTATAAATCACTAAAACAGGAGGGGAGTCAGGAAGCACTGAAAAACTATAAGGAAAAAAATAGAACATGTAAAAAACAAATAAAAGCGGCCAAACTAGAGACCGAGAGATTAATTGCCAAAGACAGTAAAACTAACCCTAAAATGTTCTTCAATTATATAAATGTTAAAAAATATAAATCTGAAGGAGTCGGCCCTCTACACAGCAATGAGGGGGGTGTTGCAGAGAGCGACGAGGATAAAGCAAAACTATTAAATATTTTTTTCTCCACTGAGGAAAATAAACTGTCAGATGAAATGCTAAATGTAAAAGTAAATTCCCCATTAAAAGTGCCCTGTCTGACCCAGGAAGAAGTACAGCAGCGACTTAAAAAGATTAAAATAGACAAATCGCCAGGACTGGATGGCATACACCCCCGTATCCTAAGGGAATTAAGTGATGTCATAGCCAGACCCTTATTTCTGATATTTACGTACTCTATACTGACAGGGAATGTTCCACAGGATTGGCGCATAGCAAATGTGGTACCAATATTCAAAAAGGGTCCAAAAACAGAGCCTGGAAATTATAGGCCGGTAAGTTCAACATCTGTCGTGGGTAAACTGTTTGAAGGTTTTCTGAGAGATGCTATCTTAGAGGATCTCAACGGAAATAAGCAAAAAATGCCATATCAGCATGGCTTCATGAGGGATCGGTCATGCCAAACTAATTTAATCAGCTTCTATGAGGAGGTAAGTTCTAGACTTGACAGCGGCGAATCAATGGATATCGTATATCTGGACTTCTCCAAAGCATTTGACACTGTACCACATAAAAGGTTAGTATATAAAATGAGGATGCTCGGACTGGGAGATAATGTCTGTATGTGGGTAAGTAACTGGCTGAGTGACAGAAAACAGAGGGTGGTTATTAACGGTACACACTCAGATTGGGTCACTGTCACTAGTAGGGTATCTCAGGGGTCAGTATTAGAGGGGTCACTGTCACTAGTGGGGTACCTCAGGGGTCAGTAGTGGGCCCTATTCTCTTCAATATATTTATTAATGATCGTGTGAGGAAATGGCTAAAATGACATTGAAAGGGGAAGTTGTCATTATGGGAGACTTTAATCTTCCTGATATAAACTGGAAAACCAAAATAGCTAGTTCTGCCAGGAGTACAGACATTCTAAATTCCCTACTGGGATTATCTCTACAGCAAGTAGTTGAGGAGCCAACCCGGAAGGAGGCCATTTTAGACTTGGTGTTCACAAATGGCAATTTGGTATCTGATATCACTGTAGGGGAAAGCTTAGGATCCAGTGATCACCAGTCAGTGAGGTTTACTATAAGTACAGTGACTGAGTCACTCCACACAAAAACAAAAGTTTTAGATTTTCGGAAAACAGACTTTTCTAAAATGAGATCAGTGGTATACGAGTCCCTATCAGACTGGAACAATTTCAATGGAGTCCAAGAGAAATGGGACTACTTAAAATTGGCACTACTGAAGGCAACAGAAAAGTGCATTAGGCTTGTCAGTAAAGGCAAAAAAGGAAGAGACCACTGTGGTACTCAGCAGAAGTGGCCAAAATCATTAAAAACAAAAAGATGGCATTTAGCAAGTATAAAAACACCCAAAACGAGGATGACAGGAAATCTATAAGATGAGGCAGAGAGAGGCCAAGCAAGTTATAAGAGCTTCTAAAGCTCAGGCAGAAGAGAAATTAGCTCAGTCAGTGAAAAAGGTGATAAGACATTCTTCAGATACATAAATGAAAAAAGGAAATTAAAACAAGGAATTACCAAATTAAAAACAAAAGAAGGAAGGTATATGGAAGAGGATAAAGAACTAGCTGACTGCCTCAATGAATACTTCTGTTCAGTTTTTACAAAGGAAAATGAAGGAGAAGGACCTCAGTTAGGGAGGAAGACTAATGAATCCTTTGATGCATGTGTCTTTACAGAGGAAGAGGTTCTAAGTCAGCTGTCCAAAATTAATACAAATAAATCACAGGGGCCTGATGGGATACACCCAAAGCTATTAAAAGAGCTTAGAGGTGTACTAGCAAATCCATTAACAGATTTATTTAGCCAATCACTGGTAACAGGTGTCGTCCCAGAAGATTGGAAATTAGCAAACGTTGTGCCAATTCACAAGAAAGGTAGTAGAGAGGAATCAGGCAACTATAGGCCAGTAAGCCTGACATCAATAGTGGGGAAATTAATGGAAACCATACTCAAGGAGAGGATTGTGGAACATCTAAAAACCCATGGGTTGATTGATAAAAACAGCATGGGTTTACTTCAGGGAGATCATGTCAAACTAATCTTATTGACTTTTTTGATTGGGTGACTAAAATAATAGATGGCGGAGGTGCAGTAGACATCGCTTATCTGGACTTTAGTAAGGCATTTGATACTGTCCCACATAGAAGGCTTATCAATAAACTGCAGTCTTTGAGCTTGAGCTCACATATTGTTGAATGGATTAGGCAGTGGCTGAAGGACAGAAAACAGAGGGTTGTAGTCAATGGAGTATATTCAGACCATTGTATTGTTACCAGTGGGGTACCTCAGGTATCTGTTCTGGGACCCATATTGTTTAATATCTTTATCAGCGAAATTGCAGAAGGCCTCAATGGTAAGGTGTGTCTTTTTGCTGATGACACAAAGATTTGTAACAGGGTTGATGTTCCTGGAGGGATACACCAAATGGAAAAGGATTTAGGAAAACTAGAGGAATGGTCAAAAATCTGGCAACTAAAATTTAATGTCGATAAGTGCAAGATAATGCACCTGGGGCGTAAAAACCCAAGAGCACAATATAAAATCGGTGATACAGTACTAACCTCAGTATCTGAGGAAAGGGATTTAGGGGTCATTATATCAGACGACCTAAAGGTGGGCAGACAATGTCATAGAGCAGCAGGTAATGCCAGCAGAATGCTTGGGTGTATAGGGAGAGGCATTAACAGTAGAAAGAGGGAGGTGCTCGTGCCGCTCTACAGAGCACTAGTGAGACCTCATTGGGAGTATTGTGTGCAGTACTGGAGACCATATCTGCAGAAGGATATTGAAACTTTGGAGAGAGTTCAGAGAAGAGCTACTAAACTAGTACATGGATTGCAGGACAAAACTTACCAGGAAAGGTTAAAGGACCTTAACATGTATAGCTTGAAAGTAAGAAGAGACAGAGGGGATATGATAGAAACTTTTAAATACATAAAGGGAATCATCACGGTAAAAGAGGAGAGAATATTTAAAAGAAGACAAACTGCTACAAGAGGACATAGTTTTAAATTAGAGGGGCAAAGGTTTAAAAGTAATATCAGGAAGAATTACTTTACTGAGAGAGTAGTGGACGCATGGAATAGCCTTCCTGCAGAAGTGGTAGCTGCAAATACAGTGAAGGAGTTTAAGCATGCATGGGATAGGCATAAGGCCATCCTTCATATAAGATAGGGCCTGGGGCTATCCATAGTATTCAGCATATTGGGCAGACTAGATGGGCCAAATGGTTCTTATCTGCCGACACATTCTATGTTTCTAGAAGGCTTGCACAGTAAAATATCAATTTTTGCAGATGACACTAAACTGTGTAAAGTAATTAACACTGAAAAGGACAGTTTTCTGCTACAGATGGATCTGGATAGATCGGAGGTTGGGCAGAGAAATGACAGATGAGGTTTAACACTGACAAATGTAAAGTTATGCACATGGGAAGGAATAATGCAAGTCACCCGTACATACTAAATGGTAAAACACTCGGTAACACTGACATGCAAAAGGATCTAGGAATTTTAATAAACAGCAAACTAAACTGTAAAAACCAGTGTCAGGCAGCTACTGCCAAGGCCAATAAGATAATGGGTTGCATCAAAAGGGGCATGTTACGGTATAACCCGGTATAGTGAGGGTTAATACCGTTCGGGCGATTCCCCTGGAGAAGAGCACAGCAACCCACAACCGCTGGAATCCACCGAACTGGAACCATACGAAGTCCTCCTTTCCTGGAACAGGCAAGAGAACGCTCTGACGTAGCAATTCCCCCCAAGTACGAGACGAGGCTCCGTATTAATGGTTAAACAGGAATTCTAACTTTATTGAGGGCTACCTGCCCGGTATTTATGCAGGTCTCCCACCTGGTGGACACTCACCTAGGGGACCAGAAGGAAGACTGCGACACAGGGGATACAGCAGCCAATCACACACAATGGGATAATACAGACACCCCCAGCATATCCCTCCCCTCTGCCTGTGATACAATTACCCTACACAGGTTAATGTAATCATCACAGGCAGGAGAATACACAATGTCTTCTGTCCTGGAGACAATCGAGGACTCATTCAATTATCTCTCAGGACAAAGGGAAATCGCCAATACACACGTGGGGACAATAGGACAGACATCATTATTCAATATACCATGTCCCACCCTTTACAGTACACACAGACATTTAACATATCCCCAGATGGCTTGGATCTGAGCGCTCAATATATCCAAACAGCGCTCAGATGCCACAAACACAGTCAAATCGCCATGGGGTTTAAGTTTAGCGTGGGCTGATGAGAGGGCCCATAATCCTGGGGCAAGAGGCTGGCAATCTGTCCCCTCCAAAACTCAGTGGCGAGTTTGGTTTCGCCACAGGGCATAGACGCCCGTGATGAGAACATAGTCCTACCACTTTACAAATCACTAGTCAGACCACACATGGAGGACTGTGTACAGTTCTGGGCTCCTGTGCACAAGGCAGACATAGCAGAGCTGGAGAGGGTTCAGAGGAGGGCAACTAAAGTAATAACTGGAATGGGGCAACTACAGTACCCTGAAAGATTATCAAAATTAGGGTTATTCACTTTAGAAAAAAGACGACTGAGGGGAGACCTAATAACTATGTATAAATATATCAGGGGTCAGTACAGAGATTTCTCCCATCATCTATTTATCCCCAGGACTGTGACTGTGACGAGGGGACATCCTCTGCGTCTGGAGGAAAGAAGGTTTGTACACAAACATAGAAAAGGATTCTTCACTGTAAGAGCAGTGAGACTATGGAGCTCTCTGCCTGAGGAGGTGGTGATGGTGATTACAATAAAGGAATTCAAGAGGGGCCTGGATGTATTTCTGGAGTGTAATAATATTTCAGGCTATAGCTACTAGAGAGGGGTTGTTGATCCAGGGAGTTATTCTGATTGCCTGATTGGAGTAGGAAAGGAATTTTTTATTCCCCTTAGGCCTCATACACACGACCGTTGGTGTTTTGCGGTCCGCAAAACACGGAAGCTGATCCGCGTTCTGTTCCGCAATTTGCGGAACGGAACGCGGCCCATTATAGAAATGCCTATTCTTGTCCGCAAAACGGACAAGAATAGGACATGCTATTTTTTTTTTGCGGGGGCACGGAACGGAGCAACGGATGCGGACAGCACAGGAGCAGGTCAGGTCCTGGCTGTGAGACACAGCGGGGACCCTGAGGAGAAGACAGGAGCGCTTTATTACTGCCGCCGGGTGTGTCAGGGCAGGAGCAGATCAGCTCTGCCTGGATGTTATGCCCCCACAGGAGGCTGATTTCTCTTACAACTGGGGCTCCTGTGGATGCCCCAGTTACAGTGGAAATAGTGAAAAAAAAAAGTAAAAGGAAAAAAAAAAGTCAGTGTCTTCCAGAGGTCTTTTAAAGGGGTTGTCCAAGTTATATTTATTGGTGACACTTGTATACGAGCAAGTCATACCATTGAAATCAATTGGATGGCTTGGGTGTAATTACACCTGCTCACCGCTGAAGATGCAACGGCGAGCAGGTAAACAATGAAGAGGAGGCAGAGCTGGCACGGCGCACGCCTTCTCTTCAAAGAGCTGATCGGCGGGGGTGCCGGCTGTCGGACCCCTGTCGATCTGATATTGATGACCTATCCTAAGGATAGGTCTTCAATAAATATAACTTGGACAACCCCTTTAAAGACCTCCTGAGGGACATATTCTGTGCCAAAAATAAATTAAAATACAAGTAAAAAAAAAAATATTTAAAATGCAGTCGCTAACAGAAACCTTTACCATAGTTGCCCCGTTCGTTCAAATCTATACATGTTATAGGTTATGTTAAAAATTATTTTGGTAGTCAAACAAATAAAAAAGCTAGGGTCACTAAACCATCACGTGCACAAAATCATAAAAAGTTTGCCTGGACATTCCTTTTTGGGGGACGGTCATGAAAGAGTTAAGGAGGATGAGTGCTGCGGCCTCTTCATAGTATACCAAGCGCAGCGCCATACATCGTATAGTGGCTGTGATCGGTATTGCAGCTCAATCCCATTCAATTGAATGGGACTGAGCTGCACGATGGTTGTGACGTCACCGGCCCAGAAAGATGTCTCAGCCCTCATCCTAGCACCATGGCCCTTTGCAATGGCTGATCGGTGGTAGCACCAGGAGTCGGACCCCCACTGATGAGATATTGATGACCTATCCTGAGGACAGATCATCAATATTAAGTTCCTGATGATGCTTTCAAATAAAAACAGGATAACGTGGGATCACTGAGGACAAGACTGAAGAAAATACATAGAAAATGGATGTCTGACGTCTATGCCTCATACATTTCCCTCTCGTTCCCCGTGTCTGGATAGATCTGTCTACAGGACTCGATGGAAGGTGACCTTCCGAAGTTTGGGGCCGGCCTCCATGAAATCAGGCTATTATTTTGTAATATTTAGCATAGTGTCTTCCTCGGTTTAGCAGAGGGAATTGTGTTAATAAAACGGGCCTTTAATGATTTTGACCTTGGTTGGCATTGGCTGAGAAATCCCTCCTGTTCAGTTCTATTAGAATTAATTATCCTATAGGGGACTGTGTAATCCATGTGTTAAGCCAAGCTGTCAGATACAGTCCCGGGCCTTCAGGTGGCATGCTGCTTATATCAGGCATAGGAATGAGATAAGCAGAGAAGTCGGTCTCCAGTATCCACTGGAAATAAACTGGTATTATATTCACGGAGCAGGAGGCTCTAGATCACTGATGCTCTCCAGCTGTTGCAAAACTACAACTCCCAGTATGCTTGACATGTGCACAACTATTTTATTTAATTTTATCTGAACAGGTCCTGGACTGTTACTTTTTATAGCGGTCAAAGCTCCTTTTTATGATTTTATCATTAGAATTTATCAAGCCTTATTACACTGGTTTCTCCTCTCCCCACCCGCTCGCTGATCTGCTGCGGACTATTCTGCAACCTGTGACGTTACATCCTTCGGTCGCGTGGCCTTTGTACAGCTCAGTCCTATTCAAGTGAATGTGGTTGAGTTGCAATACCAAACACTGCCACAATATAATATGCAGCGCTGTGCCTGGTATACAGTGAAGTGGCGACAGTGATCACCCTTGCTCCGGATTAGGAGTGTTAGACCCCCACCAGTCTGATATTGATGAACTATTTTAACGATAGGCCACTAATCAGTATTTAATTTCTGGAAAACCACTTTAAATGCTAACATTCTGGTTGCCTACAGCCACCACTAGGGGGAGCTTAATAGCCTACTATAAACAGCTTACAGTCAAATAATGTATATTTCCATCTAACAGTATGATGGCACATAGCTTGGAAGTGTGACCTTCACGGACCCCACAATGCCTAAAACAAGGGGGCAGTTCTAAACAGGGAGAACAGAAGCACCACATCATTCAGTTTCAGGGCGGTTTGTTGTAGTTTCCTACACAAGATACTCCCCGAGTAGGGAAAATCAGTGGTGTAACAGCACTTGGGTGAATTTTGAAGATATATGGCAGCCCGGGAGTCATAGCTTCCAACATTGCAAGCCAGAATTTTTATCAGCTGGGGAAATTTTGCTACAGCGCCACCACAGGGAGCATGAAGCATTACACAGTCACCACTAAAATCATTTGAATGTGCAGTGTTCCGGCATCAGACTGCATAAGGGTTTAACGAAATGTCAATCTTGCACTATGTATAGTACTTCAGACCTGGGGTTCCTAAAGTATATTGTTTTTTTATTGTTTTATGTGGCTGTATCCACCAAGATATGGATTGCAAGGACTAACCAGGAACAGAGATCACCACCCTGTTGTCCACCTCTTGGTAGTAGAGTTCCTCTGAGGACTTAGTGTGGAGAGGAAGCATAAGTCTGAGATCCTGCTCCCGGAGAAGATTGTCGTGAGAGATCAATCTTTTTCTGCCACAAGTGAATCCTTGAGAAGACAGACATGCATTTGAAGTTCTACGTTGCATTTAGTAAAAAAGACTTTGTTACGTTTAATTCTGGTCTCATCCTTCAATACCACATTTCCACTGCACCAACCCCCAGAGAGCAACATCCTAAGGGAGTACACTGTGACACAACACTTCATCGGAGTCACTAGCACTCCCATCCTCTGCATTGGCTCCTCCGGGTCTCACTGTATATGTGTGCGGAGAGTAGGCAGTTACCTAGCCGGCTAGCCTCTTGGTTACTAGGTGTAGACTGGCTCCACCTGTTCCTCTTGTGAGATGCAGTTGAGCTGACGTAGGCTGTATATGCAGTCTTAAAACTAATGTGGAAATAGTACAGTACCCGTGAGAGAGTTACTGAGCCTAACAGAAGGATTAATGGCCATACAAAGGGACATTGCAGAATACCTATCAGAAAAAATAAAGTCTATACTTAGGTTATAGACTTCCCTGCTATATTAAAGTGAGTCTGCCAGCAGATAAACTGCTAACAGCACTAGTTAGGGGCTTTGAAGAGCTGTAGAAACATTCATTTTGTGGATCTTTCATCATTAAGAGTAATGTAAAGATGAACATGTATTCTGCTTCTTCAAGTGCCCAGGAGGCTTAGCTTTACTGTTAAGTGCTCTCTACATTAAGCTGCTTTACAGCACCTCCCCTCGGCTCTGGGTTAATGCTATAGCATCCAAACAGGAGACCACTACAGCTGTCATGCAGAATGGATGGTCTGTAAAACTGCTGAATGCAGAGAGCTCCTTCTGGGCAGCTGCAAGAACAGAAGCTTGCAGCATAAAACTTCATATTCATACTACCCTGATGAGAAAAGCATCATGCAAGATATATTTGTACTTCGCTCGCCAACAGTTTAGCATGGTCAAAACTGCTGACAGACTCCCTTTAAAGAAACAGACTGACAGGAGACTGCACCCCACTGAGGGTACTGTGAATATATAGATCTGAAGCTAGAGAAAGTGCACCCCTTAGGCTTGATTGGAGAGATTGTACAGTCGGAACAGAGAGAATGAGACTCTGAGGGCACTAGTATACTGCCTATCCTTCTCTTGTCTAAGCAACCTGTAAGGCCTTTACTTATGTTTAAATGTGATAAACCATCAGCCCAACTGCCTCAGTAAAGTACAGTGAACTGTTTGTACTACAACCGGCCTTATTATTACATGCAACACATGCATCACTGCAGTATTACATGATAGACTGCCTCAACCTTCAGGGAACCCTGCCTTGCACACCAAAGCCCACCTACCCAAGGGCAACTTCGTGTCCACCTCTGCCTCCATGTTTGACTCGTCCTCCCCCATGCCCTGTGTAACCTTTTTCTCGATCTCCCTGCTTCTTCTATTCATTTATAGGGAATATGGGACAGAAGGTTAACATTTTTCAAATTTATAAAGTGTTGCTTAAAACACAATTTAATAATACACATTCTTCAGAACAAAAGGCTTGGCAAATTGATTGTCCGGGAATTTTCCTCGAAGATTGGAATAATATATTGGCGAATTTAAGTTTAAGACAGTGACTGTCTCAAATATAATTCCTTATACTTATCACATTGACAGGGTGAGTCAACTAGACAAGAGCACCACATCTATAGCAACAGGGGGGTGAGCCCCTATATTTTTTCCCTATTTCAAGTTAAAGTTTAGTTTCTCAAAAATTAAAACAAGTTTTGGTTCAATTTAATATTTTAAAGTTAATTTAACTGATTGAAAAATGGGGACAATTCGATCTAATAATTGGCGGCAATCCTTGTAATGGCTTATCTGTGGTTATTCCGCACCGGAAAGGCCTTTATGGGGGCAGTGGACAACTGTTTTTTGACTTTCCGCAATTACTCAATAGAGTGTTGCCTAAGACAGGAGAGAATTGGCCAGTCTTCTGATTATTCAAGAATGTGGTTGCGATGGAGAAAGCATTCCAAAAAACAATTTCTCTCCACCCGGATATGAATCCTGTCAACATTGATGCAAGTGCGGTATTGGCTGCTCATCAAGCCAGATACTTCTAGGGGAACCTGCCTGGCATGAACAGATCTAAGAATGGGGACAATTTGATCTGATAATTGGCGGCAGTCCTTATAATGGCTTATCTGTTGTTAACCCGCACCGGAAAGACCTTTACTGGGGCAGTGGACAACTGTTTTTGGACTTTCTGCAACTACTCAATAGAGTGTTGCCTAAGAGGAGAGAATTGGCCAGTCTTCTGGTTATTTGAGAATGTGGTTGCAATGGAGAAAGTATTCCAAAAAACAATTTCTCTCCACCTAGAGACGAATGCTGTCAAGATTGATGCAAGTGCGGTATTGGCTGCTCATCGAGCCAGATACTTCTGGGGGAACCTGCCTGGCATGAACAGGCCTCTGGACGCTACAGACAATGAGAAGACAAAACTTCAAGATTGCTTGGAGCCCGGAAGAGTCGTGAAGTTCATCAAGATTCAAACCATAACTACCAGCCCCTGGTCTCTTCGTCAGGGAAAAAATCACGAGTTCCCCTTCATCAGTCATGGATTGGAAGGAAGACATCCTGTAGTGCACGTAGATGGAGAGAATCTTCGGGTTCCCCCCGCACTATATGGACGTCTCAGAAATGAACCGCTGCTCCCAACATAAGCTCCTGGGTAGTTCATGGAGCATCCCGGTCATCCGGCATCTATTCGCCCCACTGAAGGATTATTTTGAAAGTGTGTAGAAGCCACACGGGGCCCCCATGCTGCAGATTTATCATGAAGACACCAGATTTTATAATATTACTAGTAGCTCGTCCTCACTGTATATTGGGGCTGAGCCCACAGCTTACAATACTGCTCTGGCTGAGGGAACAGAAAAGGACAGAGGCAGGTTGAGGACAGGTGAGGGCACGGGGCCTGCTCCCGGGCCATGACAACTAAGGGTTGTGTCTAATCAACCCACTGACTCTTGGCTGGAGGTGTCTGATGTCACTTGCGATGATGTCGAAGATTGAGTCAACCATTCAAGAACCGCTGGGTTGCTGGTCACAACATGACTGCTAGCTGACACTGGGAGCTCAGGCCTCTCGAAGTGACCCCTGCTGCCATGGCCCCTTACTCTGCTGCGACCTCTGCCTGCACCAGAAACATTTAGGCCTCTGCCCCTCCCCTGTGCAGGGCCTGGCACTTCTCTGTCTGACATACTGTTAGATCATATAATCAAATGTTAGATAACATATTTTTATTTTACCACTAATACACGGCAAACTAAGCTTTAGAATATATCACTGCACAGCAGAACGGCAATTAGGCCCTAATAGCTTTTTTTTATTTTACACAACACAAAAGGCTTTTCAACAGATAAGCGCAACGATGAATGGCAACTATATTTTTATTTTGCTACTAATACACGGCAAACTGGACTTTTGAATATATCACTGCACCACAGAACGCAAATTAGGCCCCAATTGTTTTTCACTTTTACACAACACAAAAGGCTTTTCAACAGATAAGTGCAATAAGTGGAACAGCGAATATATTTTTATTTAGTCTTCTGCTTGAGAAAAAAAACCGAAATATCAGTTTGCTAGAAATCTGGAGCGTTGCTCTTTCCATTGCCTTGAAGAAATTGTGGCACTGGGAGACTGGGTGGGGAGGGGGGCCCACACTGAGTTTTGCAATGGGGAAATATGATATGTATGTACGCCCTGCAAGTTTTGTATAGATGGAGGATGGACCTTCAGAATCCTTCCATTGGTGGATCCTAGGCTAACTTGTATTACACTGTGTGCGTTCTTGTTGTAAATGACCTCCACTGCCTAAAATCAGATAAAATCCTGTCTTTCTGACCACTGGATAGCCATTTAAAAAGAGGACTTCAGATACAGTAAAATTCAGAGTACGTGTCGCTCATCAGTAAATTTACTGCTTAATAAATGGCAATAATTAACTCTGTAAATCAAAAATTATCCATGGATAATGTGTAATATTAATATGTATGACGGCACATTCCATGGTGCTAGCATATTAATCACAACACATAAATCACACTTGATTGAAAACGTGAATCCCCTTACATAGTGAGTTACAGAATCAATCACATCCAAGGCAACAACAAAAAAAAAAACTTCATCAAGACGTTGAACTTTTCACAAAAAAAAGCTTTAATAAAAAACTAATTCTATGATCCTTACAAAAGGTCTCATTGTTTCGAAGATGACACTGAAGAGTTCATTAAAATTTTGAATAAAATTTAATGACTATCAAAATGAACAATAAAAGCAAAAAAAAGAGAAAAATATTCTTGATTGAATTCACAAGCCCCAAACAGAAAGGCTAAGAACTCCCACAGGAGTCAGCAATCATTAAATTAATTTCAATTTTTTTTTATATTGCGTAGGGACAATGATTTTATTCAGTTTTGTAATATATTTTATTAGGGAAATGTGTTTATTTTTATCAGAAAACAGCCTGTAACTAGAGATGAGCGAATCGAAGTTGGCGAAGTGGAAATCAATCTGAATTTTAGGAAAATTCGATTTGCACCGAAGCCGAATTTCCTCATGCTTCGTGGTAACAAATCACATTTTTTCCTAAAATCGCTGCTGCACGTGTGAGGATATGGAGAAAGGAACTCTGGGAAGACGGGATCACCCATTCTGACATGCATGCAGCCAATCATCAGCCAGCTAGCCCTGCGATGGTACAGCCCTATAAAGCGTTGCATTCATCTTAGATTCTGACATTTACCAGCGTACTTAGTGCAGGGAGAAACGTGTCTGCAGGCGCTAGGGACAGTAATAGGAAAGACTGGATTGTGGTGAAAAAATTATTTATAAGTGCAGGGAATAGATAGGGAGGAATCGTTCCACAGCATTTATGTAGAACAGGGTTCAGTAGAGGAGGTTACCAACTGGGTAATAGGAACAATCCTATTACACCTTGGTGCACTGACTGGGGACCCAAATTTCCATTATACAGCTCTGTCATTCTAGCAAACCATTCTTTTTATTGGGGTGCAAGTGCCGTTTAATACATCCATTAACAGGGTTTATTACAAGGAAATATTTCTACAGTATGTATTATTTGCCCTTGTGCAGTGCAGTTATATGTTGTAAAGCCCTTTTTGCTGTGTATTAGTGGAAAAAGAAAAATATATTTGCCCTTGTGCGGTGCAGTGATATATTCTAAAGTCCAGTTTGCCGTTTATTAGTAGCAAATAAAAATATATTCGCCCTTCTGTGTTGCACTTATTTGTTGAAAAGCCTTTTGTGTTGTGCAAAAGTGGAAAAAAATAAGGGCCTAATTACCTTTCTGCGGTGCAGTGATATATTCAAAAGCCCAGTTTGCCCTGTATTAGTGGCGAAATATAAAAATATATTCGCCGTTCATCGTTGCACTTATCTGTTGAAAAGCCTTTTGTGTTGTGTAAAAGTGGAAAGAAATTCGGGCCTATGTGCTGTTCTGCAGTGATGTGATATATTCTAAAGCCCAGTTTGCCGTGTATCAGTGGCAAAATAAAAGTACTTGATCTAACATTTGATTATTTTATCTAACAGTATGTCAGACAGAGAAGTGCCAGGCCCTGCACAGGGAAGGGGCAGAGGCCTAAATGTTTCTGGTGCAGGCAGAGGTCGCAGCAGAGTAAGGGGCCATGGCAGCAGGGGTCACTTCGAGAGGCCTGAGCTCCCAGTGTCAGCTAGCGGTCATGTTGTGACCAGCAACCCAGCGGTTCTTGAATGGTTGACTCGATCTTCGACTTTGTCGCAAGTGACATCGGACACCCCCAGCCAAGAGTCAGTGGTTTGGTCAGACACAACCCTTAGTTAGTATGGCCCGGGAGCAGGCCCCGTGCCCTCATCTGTCCTCAACCTGCCTCTGTCCTTTTCTGTTCCCTCAGCCAAAGAAGTATTGTATGCTGTGGGCTCAGCTCCACTATACAGTGAGGACGAGCTACTAGAAGACAGTCAGCAGCTACTGGACAGCCAAGATGTGGAGGAGACATCCGCCACTAGGCAGGCAAGTACTAATGAGGAGAATGGCGTGGGAGCTGGTGTTGCGAGCGGTCAGGCTCCTGACCCAGAAACGGTTGAGGAGGATATCAGTGACGTGCAGACAGTACTCGATGATGACGTAGCTGATCGCACTTGGGAGCCGGGTGATGAAGGAGCTTTATTTCTTTTTTTTTTCTTTATATAATAATGAAATATTATGAGATCCAGTGTCTCCATGATAAATCTGCATTGTGGGGGCCCCGTGTGGCTTTTATACACTTTCAAAATAATCCCTCAGTGGGGCGAATAGATGCCGGATGACTGGGACACTCCATGACCTTCCCAGGAGCTTCTGTCGGGAGCAGCGGTTCGTTTCTGAAACATCTGTATAGTGCGGGGGGAATCCGAACACTCTCTCCATCTCCGAACACCACAGGATGTCCTCCTTCCAATCCATGATGACTGGGAACTCGTGATGTTTTCCCTGACGAAGAGACCAGGGGCTGGTAGTTATGGTTTGAATCTTGATGAACTTCGCGACTCTTCCGGGCTCCAAGCAATCTTGAAGTTTTGTCTTCTCATTGTAGCTACTAGAGGCCTGTTCATGCCAGGCAGGTTTCCCCCGAGGTATCTGGCTCAATGAGCAGCAGATACCGCACTTGCATCAATCTTGACAGGATTCGTCTTCAGGTGGAGAGAAATTGTTTTTTGGAATGCTTTCTCCATCGCAACCACGTTCTCGAATAACCAGAAGACTGGCCAATTCACTCCTATTTTAGTCAACACTTTCTTGAGTAATTGCAGAAAGTCAAAAAACAGTTGTCCACTGCTCCCATAAAGGCCTTTCCGGTGCGGGTTAACCACAGATAAGCCATTACAAGGACTGCCGCAAATTATCAGATCGAATTGTCCCCATTCTTCAATCTGCTAAATTAAATTTAAAATATTAAATTGAACGAAAACTTGATTTAAATTTTAAGAAACTAAACTTTAATTCAAAATAAGGAAAAAATATTGGGACTCACCCCCCTGTTGCTATAGATGTGGTGTTTTTGTCTAGTTGACTCACCCTGTGAATGTAATGAGTATATGGAATTATATTTGAGACAGTCACTGTCTTAAACTTAAATTCGCCAATATATTATCCCAATCTTCGAGGAAAATTCCCGGACAATCAATTTGCCAAGCCTTTTGTCACGGAGAACGTGTATTATTAAATTGTGTTTTGAACGACACTTTATAAAGTTGAGAAATTTTAACCTTCTGTCCCATATTCCCTATAAATGAATAGATGAAGCGTGGAGATAGAGAAAAACGATTACACAGGGCATGGGAGGGGGGGGGGTCAAACATGGAGGCTGAGGAGGACACGAAGTAACATATATTCAATACTTCAAACTTCAAATCTGTAACCAGGTCCCAGCCGACACCAAAGATTCAAGTAGGGGGCGGCAGGAAGCAGCGGAGACCGAAACATCAGAAGGAGGGCGACCGCCCCGTCTGCGAGGGAGGCAGCAAGCAGATACCGCCAGACAAGGCGGACAAATGCAGGGGATCTGACGAGAGTCCAGTCCAGCAAAACGCAAAGGGCCCAGAGGTGGGGGCGTCCCGCGGTTCAGATAGAGAGGCTCATGTCTTGTATACTGCGGCGGGATAGAATGGTCAGAGGGAGGAGCAACGTAGTAAACCTATGTCATCACGTCTTCACCCCCTCTGACGAAGGGGCTTTATCATCGGTAGAAGAGGGTGGCAGCTTGACCGTGAGGCAGCGGCAGACCCAGCAAGTCGCTAGCGTGGCCAGGAGTCAGCAGGGTGGCAGCAGTGGGAGATCAGTAGCCAAACGTGCCCGGGGTAGACCACCAGCTTCGCTGGAGCATACCTGCTAGTGTTGGGGGTAAAATCACCTACTCGGCGGAGTGGCAGTTTTTTGTTAAGCCTGTTAAGCCGCCAGAGGAGGTAAACATGGACGTATGTAGAATCTGTGGGAAGAAGGTGAAGCTTGGCCAGGGTGCAAATGTTGGCACTACGGCCCTGCGTCAACATATGCAGCGTCACCATAACGTGGCCTGGGAGAACCGTGGCTCCGATGTGGTGGTCCAGCCTGCTGCAGCAACCGTTGCCTCACCCTGTGGCATGCAACCGATTTCAGGCAGTCAAGGCTCCACCACCTCAGCCAAAGGGAGCTGTCTGTCCTTCCCTTCTGCAGCTCATTTTCTCCACAGACAGGATCCAAGTTTTGGGGGTTATTGTTCTGACGGAT
Organism: Bufotes viridis; assembly: GCA_033119425.1. NCBI lineage: Eukaryota > Metazoa > Chordata > Amphibia > Anura > Bufonidae > Bufotes > Bufotes viridis. The sequence continues at coordinate 33,603,134 of CM065591.1, forward strand.
CAGAGGAAGGGCAAAATAATCAGTGACGTCAACACAAACTTACTGCTGACACCCTCTTCATTCTGTTGGGGGCTCTGCTTGTATAAGCGTTTAATAGAACAGGTTCTGTTGACATCTATGTGGAATCAGCTGACGACAGTGTAATAGGAGTGCGCTTCTTCTTGGCGCTAACATCGACCTGTAAGGCTGAGTTCATACTTGAGTTAATTGTTCAGTTTTAGCCCCGTGACTGCCCAAATAAGTGAAGTGTGCAGGGATTTTTAGAGTGAAGCCTGTCATGTGAGTGACATACGGACTTACAGTATTATTTCACTACCACAGCAGACTCCCTATGCGTGTTACTGCAAGGCACAGTTTTCTACATCCCTATACAGAGTCTCTGCAGCCAGGAAATAGCCGTTTTTTAACGATATTTGCTGCGAATAAATTCAGGTCGAACCGATCTCTACCTTTAACCCTATGTTAAAAAGTTGATTTCTCTCTTTGGGAATGATGGATTTTTAGATAAAAAGTATCTTCTGAAGCAATTCGAAGCTGACCGTGAAGTCACCTTTACATGGCCCAATGTAGCAAGCGATTCTCGAGAAGGAAGCGTTCTTTCCTGACCACCATCTGCTCATCAGTGAAGGAGAAAGCTGCATTTATATGCAGTGATCTCCTCCACAGTATGTGGAGTAGCGATCGCTAAGGCCGTGGCTCGTCCCCATACAGAATGATTGTTTGCCGGTAGCAGAGGCTGTTTAGACGACACAATCTGCTGGCGACAACTGATAATTTAGGTGACCACACCAATGATGTATTACCTGATGAACGAGGGTTTCGCTCATTTACCGGGTAATCGGCTCCACCTTTATGCCTAATGCAGACGTCCGTTAAACACGGACGTGAATGGTCCGTGAAATCTTGGCCTGGATTCCTGCTGACAGCAGGAGCGCACGGCATCATTGATTGCAATGACGCCATGCGCTTCCTGCCGCCGCTGCAGTACAGTAATACAATTATATAGATCATACCAGTGTATCACTGTACCGCAGGGGCGGCAGGAAGCGCACGGCGTCATAGCAACCAATGACGCTGTGCGCTCCTGCTCTCAGCAGGAATCCAGGCCAGGATACCAAGGACCATTCAGGTCCGTGTTTAACAAACGTCTACATGAGGCATTACAAAGGCAGATTCAGGCCTCTTGCACGCAAACGTGTGCGCCCTGTGCCCGTGCTGCAGCCGCAAATTGCCAGCTGTTCCGTTCCGCAAAAACTGAATGCACACGGACCGCAAAAATACTGAAAAAGCCATACGGTCGTGTGCAAAAGGCCTAAGGCCTCTTGCACACGAACGTGTGCACCCCGTGCTGCGGGCCGCAAATTGCGGCCCACAATGCTCGGGCACCGACCGTGGGGCAGCCGTAGCGGATTGCGGACCCATTCACTTCAATGGGTCCGTGATCTGCCCGTTCCGCAAAAAGATAGGACATGTTCTATCTTTTTGCGGGACGGAAGTACGGAACGGAACACCACGGAAGCACTCCATAGTGCTTCCGTAGTGTTCCGTTCCGTCATTCCATTCTGCACCGTTCCGCATCTCTGTTCCGCATTCATTGAAATGAATGGGTCCGCATCCGTGATGCGGAATGGCCACGGAATGGTGCCTGTGTATTGCAGGTCCGCAAATGCGGTCGGCAATACGGGCACGGGGCGCACACGTTCGTGTGCAAGAGGCCTCATACGAACGCTCGTTAGTGATAATCTGCCCGAACACCGGTCAATGTAAAGGGCCCTTTTGATTTCTGCCATAGACTTGCAGTTTGATCTCCATGAAGATTACCCCCATTCAGTGCGTTAATCCATGTGCTGCGATTTCCATACGGATTTCAAATCGAATTGAAATATTTGATACTATACAAGCTACAGCATGGATTCCTATAGAAATCAATGGGGTGCGGATTTTGTAGCGGAGTATGCACTGAAATCCACACAAGAATTCTGTCGTCCTTGTCATACACAATGCCCACAACGTGGATGAAAACTTCCACGTCGTGCACTTTTACCGCAAATCAGCACAAGTTCAGGTTGATTGGTATTGGCGAGAGCAAGACAGACTGAAGACTTGAGATTAGGAAAAGCCACTCTTACCAGTAGACTGTGCAGTTCATCCTCATTTCCTGGAATCGGCTGAGATGCAATACCGCACATGGCCCATGTACAGGAGGGGTGCTGTTTGCAGAAAGAAAATGGAAAAACCTATAAAGGAAGACTCAACTCATTCGCCTGTATATTTCTGTAGCTGTGACCACCTCAGTCTGGGCAAGGTCAGCAGAAACCTTGTTTCAGAAATACATTCATGTCCTGGAGGTAGGACCAGACATATGCATATGACATCATTTTTTAGATAGAAATAACCTTTTAATTGCAGTTTAGCCCATGGAAACCAAGTTTATTTTTATAACTAGCCCCCAATAAGGATCAAAAGGACAGTCCAAAAAATTAATCTGTGCATCACAATATATAAATAGACATGGTTGCCATCAGAATCCAACCAGGGGCAACATCTTTTTGATGGCTATATGTTCTCCACATGGTTGTATGAGTATTCTCTGATTATGGGGCTCTCGCATAACCGTATTTATAGTGTTATTATGTTGGCCGTTTATAACGTGCATGCAGTTACTATTACTATTAGTAAAATGGATCATAAAAGGTTTTTTTTTCGCTGTTCCGTTCACTTGGATAACTACTCAATCTTTCAGTTAAGAAATTCTTATGTTTTAGCTGAAGACAAATTCAAGAAGGTATTTGGCTTTTTATTATTCACTCTAAATGTTTTTATTCTGCCGGCTTTTATTGAAAAGCCCATCGGCATGGAACAAAGCCAGCCTACAGAGAAAATACTATTATTTTTCATATGTTCTAGCGGAATCTGTTTCAACCATAACATTACGTTTCTATTTTCCCTTATAATTTCCAATGGCAATAACCTTCGACTCAACAACTGAAAAATGAAAGCCTTTCAGGAATACGCTCAATTATGAATGTGCGGACGTGGACCATTCACATCTAGGTATTTCTATTTACTAGTCATATAGCAGAATTTACATGCCCGGGATCGAAAATAACTAAGGTGCTATAAATGCTTCACATTTAGTATGGCCTACCTATAACTATACCAATAACTATTGGTATTTGATGAAGAGGATGTATAATCAGGTTCATGGAGGCAAAAATGTGGTGGGGTCACCATTCTTCATCTTGCACCCCCAATTGGGTTTCCAGACTCAGTTGTGATTTTAATTGGCCTGGGCATGGCTGAAGAGTGTATGGTGAAGGTGCCCTATGTCTCCTTGGGGCCCTTCCTATAGTCCAGCCCTGCATATAACAAAGCAAACTTATCCCCAGTTGGTGGCATTGCCCATATAATCCCTTTAGGGGTCCCAACTTACATGTATCATAAAACTACAGTCTTTATTATATTTATTGACTTACATTGTAATTAAAAACGGATCCGTTAGGCTCCGCCTCTTCAGACGGACACCAAAATCTTACATGGTGCGTTTTGGTGTCCGCCTCCAAAACAGAATAGAAGCGGAACGGAGCCTAACTGATGCATTCTGAACGGATCCTTATCCATTCAGAGTGCATTGGGGCTGAACTGATCTCACAAATGGAATCCAAAACGCTAGTGTGAAAGTACTCTAAGAAGATACACCTATTTAATAAAGTAAAATCTTAGAAACAAAAAAAAAAAAAAACACCACACAATGTACTGTTTCAAATAAAGTGTTTATTGTTGCAAATAACAACAATGACATAAATTAGAGTTACAGTAATCCCTGCACCCACCCTAATATTTTTTATAGCATTTAGGGTTCTTTTTGTTTTGTGTAGTTTCAATAAATATAATAAAGACTGTAGTTTTATGATACATGTAAGTTGGGACCCCTAAAGGGATCAGTTGGTCAACCGACCATTTTTGTAATTTGTCTATTATCCCGAGGGTTCCAATTAGGGCACTTTGGTTTAAGTATTGCCCATATAAACATCAGGTTCTTGTTCTCCCAAATAGCAGATGTTGGGGAGATGTCTGATTGTCAAAATGTGAAGAAGACAACTGGTTATGCCAGTACATACGGCACATGATCCCTTGAGGCCACTGATTGACTGCCAAAGTATTATACCGATACAGCACATCAAGAGAAGTCCTTACATCTGTTCTACTAAACCAAAAATCTTAGCCAACCCAACATTTGTTGGAAATACATCCCACGCTTTTTTAGGAACCATGCCCCCACGTTACACCTTTAAGTCACCCTTAGTATACTGCTCTTGAGTCGTAAATACCCCAAAATGAAAAGAGTTGCCCAATAGGTAAAGAAAGAACTAATCAGGCAGCAGCATGGAAAAAAAACCCAAAAAACTAATTTTCACCTGTTACATCCCCCACCAGCAGAGATAATGTGCCGTACTCGACGCTACCATGTAAAGAAAAACTAGCTGGGAATGACTGAAGCATCATCCTGGAGCCGATGAGGAGATTTTTTAGATTTTTTAAAACTCCTGGACAGTCCCTTTCATTAAGACCCCTTCATCAGACCCCAAAATGTATCCAAGCCCAGTCCCACGCATGTATAGTTTTGCAATATGTATAATGACGATCTCAGACATGACTCCCAACCATCCTGAAGGGGAGCATTTTTGGGGCCTCATACGATGTGGGACACTTATGGTGGTCTCATATAGTATGGGGACCTCATACTTAGTGGGGGGGCATTATGGGGGCCTTGCACTGTGCAAGGATACTTATGGGGGCATCATACTACTGTATGTCAGTGCATTTAAAGGGGTATCACTTTGTGTGGGGGCACAGGCAGCACAAAACACCAGGCTCAGACTGGCCCACAGGGGTACAGGTGAATCCCCCGGTGGCTCCTGAGCAAGGTGGTCCCCTAGTCTCCCACCCCCTGCACAAGTGGCACATACACAGGAGACTTACTGCACTACATACATATACTCAATGTACAGCACCTCAACCAGCCTATGTTCATATAAAAAAACTTGATACATTATTAAAGAAGCTCCCAGTTTAATATTATGGACAGGATCAGAGCTGAGATGAATTCTAGGTAGAGAGGATAGCTGCCAGTGTCCTCTTTTCGCAGGACTTACCTTCTAAAAGTTGCTGCCGGGACCCCCATATTCAATCATCTAGTAGCATCCTGCTGTTGTATGAGCAGGTAATATCTGAATGTATCTGTACGGTGGGCCCCTAAAATAAATTTTACTAGTGGGCCCTAGGCACCCCAGTCCGACAATGCGAAACACCATACGTGATATATTCTATTTCTAAGGTTACTGTAGTCTGAAGGAATATTTACGAAGTTTGGAATTGACCCAGATAATTTATCAACTTTTCGGATCGCTACCTGCCCTGACCCGTAGCTATGTAACCGGACTGATTGAACTCTCCCTACCCTCACCTTGTGTTGAATGACCTCCCATTTCTGTGTTTTGCATCTGGATAGTAACTGCAAGTCCACAGCAGTTGCTCTCAAATTCTATTCCAGGTAGGTAGCCTGGGAACTCACTGCGCTCAAAATCCATATCCCCGTGAAGATACAAAATCTCCACATCTTAGTTTATCCAACAGCCAAATCCAATAGTGACACAGAAGATGGAGCCTGGTTGTCCAGTCACATTGTGCTTGTGCCAATGTTATGGTGCAGGTGGCTTGATAAATTTCCTCTAGGTTTTATGAAGATGCTAACCTCACCTTGTTGCAATGTAGAAATCATACTGTAACAGGAACGAGGGGAACAGTAAAGCATCAGAGGTCCTGTGTTGAGCTTCCACTGCAGAATTGCTGCACTGGTTTAAAACATAGGGAACCCTGACAGAACCGTGTGGAACCTGTTGTAGTTTAGTAGGGTCCACCAGGAGTCCGATGATTTCCGTCCTATGATGAATCTGTCACAGAGTTGACAGATTCTGTTTTTCTTCTCCTATGACGGAACAGAAATCACTGAGCTCTCCACAGGGGTGAACCCAGCCCAAGCCTTCACATACAAGCACGGTGTGATGGTCGATCATTCATTTCATTGACTGAAGGTTAATGTCCAGCAGAGAGTCGATACATGGTTGACACACGGTATTGTGGTGAATGGACCATAAGCTAGTGTAAATACGTGGGATTTCTGTGTGACCTCATAATTAGCTTTATACAATTGAGGCTGGGTTCAGACTTGAGCGTTTTACAGCGCGTTCCTATGTGCTGTAAAACGCTCAACAGGCGAAAACCCATGTTTCCTTATGGGCATGGTTCTCACCTGAGCATTTTACAGCGAGTACGAACGCGCTGTAAAACGCCCTACGCCCAAAGAAGTACAGGAGCTTCTTTGGGGCGTATTGTCGCGTGTCCCCCATAGGGATATATAGCGCAAACGCTCGCACGACACGCGTTTTATACTTTCATTTTCACATGCGAAAATAAAAGTAAAGATAGAGTGTCGTACGCGCGAAGCGGGACGCTCAAGTCTGAACCCAGCCTGAGTGATGTTTCAGCCTTTGTTGTTGGAAATCACTCATTAGGAACTGCACGCTCAATGAAATGAGGATTAGAGATGTCGCGGACATAAGATTTTCTGTTCGCGAACAACGAACCCGAACTTACTCAAATGTTAGCGAACAGGCGAACCGCAAAAGACTTCTATTGGCAGGCGAATATTAAAACCCACAGTGACTCTTTCTAGCTACAATAGTGATAGAAAAGTTGTTTTAAGTTGACTAACTAAAGGGCATAAATCAACTTATAATTTTTAAATAGTTTAAAACAACCTATTTTATGATATCTAAATGCATTCTAACATTTTATTTTCTAACCTACTTTAAAATGCTAATTTAGTTATTTAACATACTTTTCTTACTTGTAAAATAAAAAAAAACACTCTACACCATGTCAAAAGCCAGGTATGTGCAGGCTGACTATCTATCCATAAGACAGGGTGTCAGCATATCTTACAATGACAGGTTTGAGCAATTTAGACAAACAAACATAAGTTCTCAATCCAAAAGGCGAGAAATTGCTTAGCATTGGTTGGCTATCTAGAGGGACCTGGACCCTAGACCATTATCATTAGGGCGACAAAAATTGTAATTTTATATGCCAGCCTAACTCCTCTCTCACTGCCTAAGAGAGCTGCATAAACATTTCCCAACATTTAAAACTCATTTGCATACACATGGCCAAGAAATGCTAATGAGCAATATAGCAGTATCTGCCTTGTTTGTAAACTGAAACACGATTTGCATGGCTTTCCCATAGTCCCATGGTATGCAAATGAGTTTATATGACAAAACAGAATAGAAAGATTATAAAGTTAGTCTTTGAACAATTGCAAAATCAAAAAAAAACTATGTAGCCTTCCTAATCATTGAGATGAGAGCTAGGTGGCATATTAAAAAAAAATAATAATTTTTTTGTCACCCTAATGATAATCATCTATGTGCACAGGTCCCCCTAGATACCTAACACTAAACAGACAATTTTCCTTTTGGAAAAACTGGTTAAAACCCAGGCTGCCTTACTAAGGTATGCTGATGATCTGTCTGTCTGATGGATTGTTGACCCTGCATATACCTGGTGCTTGGCGGCCATAGGGGGGAACTATTCTGTGTTGGCTGCAGCATGAAGAGGGCGTATAGGACGTGCCGGCCCTGCCCAGCTGGGTATATAAGTACTTGATGTTCCTATTAATGTTCAGAGCATCAGATTGTTGCATACCCAGCAGCCAGAAGGGAGCCTGAGTGGCCCCCTTGGGCATCAGCCCACCGGGAAATTTCATTGTAGGGTCTATGGCCAGTCCCCCCCTGGAGGAAACCTCTTACATGCAGTGATCTTGTCCTCAGTAAAGGGACAAGCCATCGCTAATGCATCACTCATTCCTATGCTTTCTCTTTGTTTGCCGGCAGCAGATTGCCTATTACACGCTGCTATCTATCACCGGCAAATATATTGAAAGATTTTGATTACCCATTGAACAAGCGTTGCTCTTTCATCAGGTAATCGGTGACAGCATTACACTCTTAGGCTGGGTTCACACCTCCGGTGTGAAACTACGGCATGGCTGTTCCGGCAGACAAGCTGAGAATCAGCCGGACACAAACCGCAGCATGCAGAGGTTTGTGTCCGGCCGGGTCTCCGCTTGTCTGCAGAAATGCGTATAGATCTCCAGTAGACCCCATTATACTTAATGAGGCCAGCGGACATTCCGTCCACATCTGACGGAATTCAAACTGGAGGTGTGAAATTACCCTTGTATTGAAACTCTATACAAGTCTATGACAGACTGAAATTGCAACAAAGTTCCTTGCTAGGCTGTGACCCTCCTCTTCGCCCCTCCTACTGGAAGGTTCTAGTTCAGTTAGAAACTGTATATAAGGAGTAGTTAGTGCTCTTAATTGTCTTCACATAGGGACCGGTGCTCAGTAGGAGATACCCTGCTAGACTGCACCAGTGACCAGAAGAAGATGCTGGGACTGAGACTGGCATACTATGAGCCACCGGCCTTTTGACCAGAGGACCAATTGGATAATTGAGCCACAGACCCTGCATCAGGATGTCTTCAGTTCAGTCATGGAACGGCGTTTGGCCGGAGATAATACCGCAGCATGCTGCTGTATTATCTCCGTCCAAAATTCCGGAACACATGCCAGAATGCCGGATTCGTCATTAATTTCCATTGCAATGCATTAACAATACTGCAATGACTGAGCCATCATTCCGGGCTGCGCATGCGCAGATCTTTAAAAATGTAAAAAAAAAAAAATACCGAATCCGTTTTGCCGGATGAGGGTACTTTCACATTTGCGGCAGGACGGATCCGACAGGCTGTTCACCCTGTCGGATCCGTCCTGCCGCTATTTTGCCGTGCTGCCGGACTGCCGCTCCGTCCCCATTGACTATAATGGGGCGGGGGTGGAGCTACGACGCAGCAAGGCAGTGCATGGCGAGAGGCCACAGGACTAAAAGTACTGCATGTCCGACTTCTTAGTCCGGCGGCAGGAAAGATCCGACAGGGTGAACAGCAAGTGTAAAAGTACCTTGACACCGGAAAAACGGATCCGGTATTGCAATGCATTTTTCTAAGTGATCAGGTTTTTTTCCAACCTGATCAGTCTAAAAAATGCCTGATCAGTCAGAAAAAATTACATGCGTTTGCATACAGTTTGCATGATCAGGCAGGCAGTTCAGGCAACGGAACTGCCTGCCGGAATAAAACAACGCAAGTGTAAAAGTACCCTTGTCATGCGGATGGATGGATCCATCTTGCAGTCTTTTTCACAGTTCTCCCGGTCTGCGCATGCGCAGACCGGAAGGACGAGTCCATCCTTCAGTTGTTTCGCAATGCCGGATCTGCACTAATGCAAGTCAATGGGAATTAAGGCCGGATCCGGCATTCCGGCGACTGATCAGACATTTTGGACCGAAAACGCAGTAACTGAATGGATTTCTATCTATTCAGAATGCATTGGGATATGCCTGATCAGTTCCTTTCCGGCATAGAGCCCTTTTGACAGAACTCTATGCCGGAAAAGAATAACGCAAGTGTGAAAGTACCCTTACTTGCATTAGTGCATATGTTATCGTCTTTAGTAGTATAGCTCATTGAACCATCCGTCATCTGTTCTGATAGATGGCTCAAATTTGTGTTGCATAGAACTGATTGTTTAATCATTATATATTGAAAAGTTCTGCAGAATTTGAATATACTTTTTGTTTCAGTTCTTAACTATTCACATGATCTCTGCTTGCTGTTAGTGAATGTCCTGGTTTAATTTCCTGGTATAGACTTAATAGCCACACAACTGACAGATGGAAGTAGCAGGGGCGGCAACTGAGGCACTTGTACATAGTGCAATGACGTACATATGTAAAGAAGGCACAGAACGTGTGGAAGTCTCTGGGGAAGTCTTCTTCTGCAAGTTACAACAGCTGGTAACAAGCTCTGGATGCTGTAACTTGATCCAGACATCAGCTCTTTTGGAACTGACAGAAGAAGGGGGGGGGGGGGGTTGAAAAAGTAGATCAAGCTCTGCTCACCACTGATCATGTCAACTGCTTGAATGATACAGCGATCTGCATGAGAGGTAAGTATATGCAATGTGAGTAATTGTATGTGTGTAATGTGCATTTATGTGTGTGTTGTGTATATATATTGTAAGGGATCGCTCTCTCTGCCTGGGGCAGCGAAGACTTCTCATCAAACAGGGGGGGTTTCAAGTTTAAACAGTGCATAATTTGTCACACAGCTCATCACGCTTCCAAGTTTGGCATCACTTGGCACAATGAAGTCGTAGCTTCACATCTAAATGTGTTACATCAACAAAGAACAAGAAATCCATAACTCACCTCTAGTTCAGTGTTCACACTGTGGTATTCGGCTTCACTCAGCCGATAGCTTCCTAGGTGTGACCAATGCAACTGATTGGGGTCTCGGACCACCAGTCCTCCTGACTAGAGATGAGCGAACTTTAAAAAAAAGTTCGGCTTTCGGTTTGTGGTAATCGCCGCATCCCGTTATGGATTCCACTACCGCGGACTATCCCGGCATACCGTCATGTGATCAGTGCAGGGGGCGTGGCTCAGCACTGGATTTGATCCCGTGCAGAGCGACGCCCCCTACACTGATCACATGACGGTGACGTCGCCCCAGGTCCTTCGGCTGTTCAACAGTTCGGGTTCGTGGAAGCCGCCCCTTATGGATTCCATATGCCGGGATAGTCCGCGCAAGTCGAATCCATAACGGGATGCGAGATTACCACAACCCGAATGCCGAACGCCGAGCTTTTTTTTAAAGGTCGCTCATCTCTACTCCTGACTGTGACCAGCAGTCCTCCTAACCCTGACCGTGCGACACCTCTTTTCCTCAGGTGTCACTGGACCCCCCAAAACTCAGGCTTTACTTAGCCTTGTGGCCTCCCAACCCTCCTGGCTGGAATGTATTGTATGTGTACAGTATAGCAGCAGTATGTGTGTGTGAGATGCTAACCAAGGGTCCTTCTATCACATCAATGTTAAGCTGTAATATACAAGAAACGTGATATTTTGGGGCTCAGTAAAGATTTTGTAGTAGACCCATTAGCTTCAATGTATGTCTTTGCTGATACCTTTACCTATATTGATACATTATAACAAACTATCAGGGTAGGAGATAGCTGTTGCACCTAGATCACCAAAGATCGCATAGACTGTATACAACTGTAACAAACCCTCAAGTGTGAGAAAAACAAAAACAATAAAAAACATAAACAAGACCCTCCCATTCACTGACAGCAAGCAGAGATTTCTAGTATGGTGAGAAATTGAAAAACAAAGTATATTAGAAAGCTGCATGGCTTTTTATTATACACCGTTTTACCGACTTTGCCAGGGAGGGTTATGTGTCCGGTCACCTTTAGAAGCATCAGTATTCTGGATACAGTCAGAGCTTTCTGCTTCGGAATATGATACATCTGGTGACAGTCGCCATAATTGATATATAATGTATACATTTTGTTTCCGCATTGAAATTCATGCATTATATGGATTTATGCGTGACGCTGGAAGAGACAAATTGATTCATGGTACCAGATGGTATTCTTAATGGATTGAAGAGCATAAAAAGTTTCAGCGATAATACCAGATTATAAGGGGAAGATAACTTATGAAGAATGCATATGGTGTTCCACAAATATAGTCCATACTAGGCTGAAAAGATTCATTTCACTTGACAATGTCATTCCAATTCCTAAGCCTTGCCCTTCGTAAGCTGACAACTTCTTCCTAGATATAGGGAAAGTAGTCAACACTTTGACTAGTGAATGTCTCTATGTTGTTGCCACCTCATATCTTATTATTAATTGTATAGCACAGGGATGGCCAACCTGATGCTCTCCAGCTGTTGCAAAACTACAACTCCCAGCATGCCCAGACTACCTACAGCTATCAGCCTACAGCAGGGCATGGTGGGAGTTGTAGTTTTACAACAGCTGGAGAGCTGCAGGTTGGCCATCCATGATATAGCGGTGATATTAAGACACTGTGTAGCACTGCTATTAGATTAATTTATATATGGATCTGCTAATTAGTTACTGTATGCTGGTATTTTTTCATCACTATGGTGGAACTTGTGCACTTGACAAGAAGCCCTCTTAGATTGTGGATCCTCAGAGGGGCAGCTCCTCTGGTTTGGGGTCCATGGGAACAGGTGACATGAGTAGGACCAGTTTGTAGTAGCAAAATCAGGAAACAAAATTTGTAGCTAATCAAGCAGAAAGTCAGGGTGAGAAGAATTCATACAAAACAATCCTCCAAACAGAAAGTCAAAATAAAGTGGCAACCTAAATAAATCCCACCAATGTACAGTATAAACTAATTCAAGGAGTCCTTAAATACCCATAGAGTTCAACACTGCAAGAGTTAACGAATGCCTAGTTGCTGAACTGGTTTGGGTCAGGGAGCATAGCAAAGCCAGTGAGCACAGATAGCAGAACTGACTTTGATGCATGGCAGCCTGTCAGCACCAATGGAAATATTGGACAGAGAATGTGACTAGTGTTGGTGCTCGAGTAGAACACCTCAGGATGCGTGGGTGCTCTACCGAGCACCTGAGCACAATGGAATTCAATGGGAGAACCCGAGCATTAAACCGGGCACCTCCTGCGCTGAAGAGGGGAGGATGCCTGGATGCATCTTGGACTCCCAGGTCGCTGCTGGGAACCATGTTGTCTACATAGTACGCAAATTTTACAGACTGACAATAATATGTACAAAACCGAAGATAAAATCGATTTTGGAGAAAAAATTGTTAGGAAACATTCTTTACTGTATATTTACTATTATATAAAGTGAAAGTGCTGCCAAAAATTAGAAGGGAGAGGCATTCCGAAACAGCCTGTATATCACATAAAGGAGGGTCTCATTCACATTGTGGTACAATTGTTCAGGTAGTGGAACTTTTACACTCATAAAGCCTATGCACTAAGTGAAAGGGCTGCCAAAAATTACAAGGAACCGGCACTCCAATACACCCTTTATTACACGTAAAATAGGGCATCATACACACCCTTGAAAAATTATGATTGATGGCCTGCTGGTGACCCTCAAAAACATTAGGAGCAAGGGCCTGTTGGTGACCCTCTAAAACATTAGGGGTGAGGGCCTGCTGCTGATATGACCCTCTAAAACATTAGGGGTGAGGGCCTGCTGCTGAACTGACCATCTAAAACAATAGGGATGATTGCCTGCTGCTGATCTGACCATCTGAAACATTAGGGGCGAGGGCCTGCTGCTGAGCTGACCATCCCAAACATTAGGGTTGAAGGTCTTCTGCTGAGCTGACTCCCTAAAACATTAGGGATGAGTGCCTGCTGCTGATCTGACCATCTAAAACATTAGGGGCGAGGGCCTGCTGCTTCTTTCTTTTATCGTCCGCACTTTCTTCAAAAAAGCGCCAGACTGCAGAACACCTACCCCTTGGCAAGGCAGATTTCCGCATTGGGGTGCTCCGGGGAACAGTTGCGGGCCTGTTTGGTGTGGGCCGCCTTCTTCCTTTTGCCACCCCACTGCCTCTTTCAGCCTGTGGTGGTGCTGTGGATCCCTCCCCCTCTGTACTGCTGTCCTCACTCGGCTTGCCAGCTTCCCAGGTTGGGTCAGTGATTTCATCGTCCACCACCTCCTCTTCCACTTCCTTACTCTGTTCATCCTCCTGACTTGTTGACCTAACAACATCCTTCCTTATTAACAACTGTGTCTCATCCATATCATGAAACTCTTGAGACACTAATTGCACTTGACTTATTGGCAACTGTGTCTCATCATCATCATCCACCTCATGAAACACTAATTGCCGTTCCCCACCGTCATCTTTTTTTGACTGTGGATGCTCAAGAGTTTGGGAATCAGGGCACAAGATCTCCTCATGTCCCTCTTCAAGTGGGCTTAGCGAGAGGCCCAATTTAAAGAATGGCGATGAAAAGAGCTCCTCGAAATATCCGAGTGTAGGATCACTTATTTGCAAAGACTCTCCATGGTGGGAGGAAGGTGGATCAGGATGAGGATTCTGTTGACCAGACTCTTGGCTACTGAGACTGGACTTTGTGGAAGACAAGGTGGTGCTTAACTGACTGGAAGCATTATCTGCTGCAATCCAATCGACCACCTGCTCGCACTGGTCTGACTTTGAGAGTTGTGCCCTGCGCCACCCTGCAAACTGGGACATGAAGCTAGGCCTCTGCATGCTCCATTAGCAGCACGGCCACTTCCCTGTCCCTTACTGCTCACCTTTATCATAGTAAATGGTATATATGCTTGCAAGTATGTCACATGTACAGTAGCGCAGTTTTTTTTAAGTGTATGTGCAAATAAATTACAGTCAATGTCAAAGATATTTGGGATGCGGAAACGTTATAAAGGAGACTCCTACTTAAAAGGATTGTCTCACTTCAGCAAATAGCATTTACTATGTAGAAGAAGTTAATACAAACCACTTACTAATGTATTGTGATTGTGTATATTGCCTCCTTTGCTGGCTGGATTCATTTTTCCATCACATTATACACTGCTCGTTTCTATGGTTACGACCACCCTGCAATTCAGCATCGGTGGGCGTGCTTGCACACTATAGGAAAAAGCATCAGCCTCTCTGGTGGCCGAGACCAATGGACAGCAAATAGGCAGGTGCTTTTTCCTATAGTGTGCAAGCACGGCCACCACTGATGGATTGCAGGGTGGTCGTAACCATGGAAACGAGCAGTGTGTAATGTGATGGAAAAACGAATCCAGACAGAAAAGGAAGCAATATGGATAATCACAATACATTAGCAAGTGGCTTGTATTAACTTACTCTACGTGATAACTGCCACTTGCCGAAGTGAGACGACCCCTTTAAGACACTGTACAGTAGATTATGTTTACATTGTCTAGTGGTAGAAGCAGTGTATAGGATAGTTATTTATACCACTGTATGGCAGCGTTATTTGGCCATTGTGTATCACTGTCATTTTTTTTTTTTTTTTGGTATGGTTATTTGCGTTATCTTTGACAGTACACCTTTTAGTCTTAAAACGCAGGAGGTGCCAACAAAAGGTAGGACAAAGAGCTCAGTCCAATGTAAGGTCAACCCTGCAACAGTGGACATAGCATTAAACTGCACACACAGTATAGTGAATATCAGTTAGACGGTAACAGCATGGTGCACTCACAGCCTAAGAAAATTACTGTGTCTTAATACAAGAGCACAGCTCTTAACAACATACTGAACCGCCAGCTGTGCAGGGTTCTCTTTTTACCTAAGATCAGCTAAATGTACTCCGGCGTTTGAACTATTGATGGGAATCCATGAACTGGGAGATGAAATAAAAAGCTAAAGCCAAAACATATTTTACTAGATTACACCATCCGAGTGTAGTGTTAATGCCACTTTATAACAGATATTAAAATCCCTGCCAAGATATAATGTAATAAAACCTTAACTTTAATTGCTGAAGCCACGCTGCATACTGATGAGCTCCACAATGGGCCTTATACTTCTCCCAGTGTCTTCAGAAATGCTCAGTATTCACATGAATGACTCTGTGTTTAGTTTGTGGAGTCCAATATTAGGAGGTTAATTATGCTGTCGTAAACATATCCTATGAATTATCTGCTGTACGTAGCACAAGTAACACTCTCATGTACTAGTCGTGCCTTAAGGGGGTTCTACGGGAATGAAGAAAATAAGAATACTTAAATATTAATTTATGATAAATATATTCCCAAATACTTTTCATTAGTTATAATGGCTAGTTTTGTCTAGGGAGCAATCATTAGGAGAAATAAAATGGCCACCGTCCTATTAGTACACACAAAACATGTCCTAATGACACAGAAGGACAAGTTACTACAGAACAGTGAGCAAAAGAGCTGCCACATCCCCCGATCCTGAGTGCAGCTGATAAGATCTTCAGCTGAATTTCTGTGGGAATGGAGATGGAGAGGAGACATGAAGTACAGAGAGGAGGGTGGGAGTGTGGCTAATGAGTAGCAGCACTTTTATGCACTTTTATGCAGTCTCCATTACCCCAGCTCCATATCATCACAGCTTGTCTTGTCCGTTCTCTCTGTACTTCATGAACTAAATTCCCCAGAGATTCAGCTAAAGTTCTTATCAGTTGTATTCAGGATTATAATCTCTGACAAGTAGAGCAGAGAGGAGGATGAGGAAGCTCTTTACCTTAGTGTTGTGAAGTAACTTGTCCTCCTGTGTGATCAGGACAGGTTTTGTGTGTACTAATAGGACAGCGGCCAATTTGTTTTTCCTAATGATTGCTCCCTAGAGAAAACAAACTATTATAAATGATGAAAGGTATTTGGGAATATATTGATTATAAAGTAATATTTCAGTTTTTTCATTTTCTTAATTCTTGGAGAACCCCTTTAAGTTGGCCATACACACTAGATGAATGCCGGCTTGGGGTACTTTCACACTTGCGTTATTCTTTTCCGGCATAGAGTTCTGTCAAAAGGGCTCTATGCCGGAAAAGAACTGATCAGGCATATCCCAATGCAATTTGAATGGATAGAAATCCGTTCAGTTTGCATCAGTATGCCTTCCGTTCAGTCACTGTCAGGCGTTTTGGCCGGACATAATACCGCAGCATGCATTTGTAGACGGATCCGGATCCGTCTACATATGCTGTCAGTTGTGACACTAAACGGTGGATCCGGCAGGCAGCTCTGACGACGGAACTGCTTGCTGGATACAAGTGCTGCAAGTGTGAAAGTAGCCTAAGCCATCCAATTTTAATGGGCCTGCAGAACCATCTAGTGTCCTTGGCGATGTCTTGACTTTAACCTCAAGGCAGTTGTTGCTGAGTCGGGCATGTTGGTGAGGAGGATGTCCAATCCTTTATTATCACAGGGGACAAACTGCCACCAGAACAGTTTTAAAGAGATTCGGATATTAAAGACAGAATCTTTTTGGTACAAAGTGGTATATAGGGTTCTCCACTCAAGGAGAGCCAAAAGAACTAGGCAAATATAGTTGCAAGATATTTTTTACTGGCTTCTTGTGGGTTAACAAGCTTAATGGTTGCAACAGTATTTTCTCAGGCAACAGGCCTAGTGGTTACAGCCTGTCAAAGAGGATGTAGGCTTAGTCATGGGCAACTGGTTAATAAGTACACTATCTCTTTAAGTGACAATGAGCTAATTAGGTATACTGGCCTTTTTTTTAAGTTACAACAGCAAATATAACATAGGCCCTTTAAGAGTAACCAGTAATTGTAACCCCCATCATTTTGAGGGGAAAACACTCACTGTCTCTCTGGATTGTGTTGCACCCAGCACACAGTGTTGCTTACAGGTTGCCTTCTGTCTGGTCCTGGTTACAGGCCTGTCTCTTAAGCCTCATGCACATGACTGTGGTTTGGGGCTGCAATCGAGCTGCATTTTTTGTGGGTCAAATGCAGGCCCATTCACTTCAATGAGGCAGCAAAAGATGGGGATGCCCTCTGCATCTACACGTCTGTTTTATGGGCTGGCAAAAAAAAATAGAACATGTCCTATTCTTGTCCGTATCAGTCGTCCGGTATCCGTGCTTTGTGGGTCCCGGAAAAACAGACACGGTTGGGTCCATGAGGCTTTATACAGTCCTTGGTTGCTTCCAGGATGCACAGAATAAGCAGCTTATTTTTACCAATCAGCTCTATCATCAACTACCCATGAGGCCCTATCTATGCCCTGAGGTGTTGCATCCTTATAGCTAGTACTGTTGTGGAAATTTTATTAGGATGTGTTTTCTAATATGTCATGTAATGGCATTATGTCTCTCAGTGTGTAAACCATTGGAGTGGACATCTTACTGTGGATGTAGAGAACAATCAGCTGCCGGGCGCAGAGGTCTCCACTGGCAAACAGTCTATGTGATATACACTGGGCTGTGGGCCAGGGGGAGACTGATGCGCTGCAGAGCAGTGTTTTCTTGGGAAATGTATGTGCGCCAGCTAGGGCCCCCGCCCAAAGAGCGGATTTATTGGCTCGGTGTGGATGCATTTATTAAGAGAACAATATACGGAAAGGAACGTGCATTCGTTATTTCCAGTGCGCCTGATCAACCGCTGGAGATGGTGACGCTGTTCCTCTAAGTAGGCCCACATAAGAATCCTGGTGAGCCTTGTTGAGCATTGATCACTGATCGGTGCTGAACAAGATTCCTCCTAGTGATGATTGAGAGAAATGTTGTGTGTCATCACTTCCTGTATGTTTGTACTGTACATGAAGGGAGTGGTCAGGTGTTGGGCCTGCCCCTTCCTATTGTTATCCCTTTTGTCTATGTAAATAAAGAAGGAGTCTGGGCAAGAGGGCAGTCTCCACAGGGCTCTCAACCATGAAGCATCTTATCTGATTACTGGAATAGTATGGCCTTTCCTTACACAAAAGGAGCTTGATATACGTGCTTGTAAGGACGGGGCAAGGAAATTTCTACAACAGTACCAATCACTTCCACTGGTAGTTAGCTACATACAGGATTAATGCTGGCTATGTTTCCAGGAGCAGTTTCCCAGATCTGTCTCAGTCTCAGACATTCCTGCTTCTGACCATGAGGTCTGCAGAGCACTGCTATGTACAATTTCTGACTTGTGCACTCATGCTTAAAGGGATTGTCCAACCACCGCCAAGTGCTCTCCTCATAGAAGTGAATGGGAGCGCACCGCACATGACCAGCCACCGGTCACATTGACTTCTATAGCCAACGCTCGGCTATTTTCCGCAGCCCCATATAAATAAATAGAGGGGGCTGTGCATGCGGTGGGACCAGCACCTATCAGACAATGGGGGCATATCCTAGCAATATGCCCCCTTGTCTGAGATCAGACAACCCCTTTAAGGACTTTATGGAAATCAAGTCTTTTGCCCCACACATATTATCTATTACTAATAATTGGTCAGTAGATGTCAGCATTACCTCACTGTTGCTTATAATACATAATTTCAATGCAATACATTTTTATCATAGTAATGATATAGTGCAATACAATATCAATAGTGCATTTCTTCCTATGT
Source organism: Bufotes viridis (assembly GCA_033119425.1). NCBI lineage: Eukaryota > Metazoa > Chordata > Amphibia > Anura > Bufonidae > Bufotes > Bufotes viridis. The sequence continues at coordinate 33,622,202 of CM065591.1, forward strand.
CCAGTTCTGCTCTCCTACAATGTCAGTCACATCCTGCCCAAGGCATATGAGTGGCGATATTCTGTTGTGGCCAACGGTCAACAGTAACACATAGCAACATTGGTTTATGCAAAGATACATGTTTTCTTGCGTTTACATGTTTGCCCTTCATTTCAAATCTCACAAGCTTACTCTCCTCTCCCCATTGACAACAAGTAAAGGTGCTCAACCAAGTTGAGCATGCACTTGTAGAGTGACTTGGGAGGAGCAGCTGTTGGCCAAGAGAAGCTGACAGCTATTTAAGAGCTCAAGTCGATGGATATTCAAGATGTAAGGCCAGCTTTATTGCTTTTATTAGTCCAACATCTTATTTTGGGATAAAACATGCTTCTTTGTAGAGCATAGGATCCAGGTCTGGGTTCATGGCCTCATTTATTTGCACTGAAAATTCTGTCCATATACTGTAGGAAAGGATAAAAGATGAAAGTTATTTTTGTAGTATCTTAAAGTTAAAGTGTTTTGCCCCCAGCAGCAAGCTCTTAATTCTTATGATGGGCTTATCTAATGCCCTGGAGCAGGAGAACAGTGAAGTCTGGACATTTGTTCCCGTTTCCCCTATACAAAGTGTGGTAAGGTGCAAGGTACCGTTGTCGACGGGAGGTATGTGTCACCGAGGTTCCTGGCCTCAGTGAGGTAAGAGCCGGGTTTTTTGTGTCAGCAGCAGCTAGTGCTGCTTGACAATTTTGATACTTAGTTTGGCTGCAAAGCCAATCCGGGCCGGCTCTTACTGGGAGTAGGCAAAGAGTTGGGTGGGTGTCTACTCCCCACGGTGCAGGCCAGACTTTATCCGGGCCTTTAAAAGGCAGCCTCCTCAGCAGCTGAGGTTGTGATTGTCCTGGAGCTGCTGCTAGTGCTGTGGAGCTCTCTGGGCTGAAAGCAAGAGCCCAGCAAGGAGACGTGCAGTCGACCTGGAAGCCTGAAGGTGGATTATCCCGCGGCTGGGCCGACCGCCAGGTGCGAACACGCACCTAACATCTCACAGGTGATTGAACCTGGTTTTGGACTCTTTGGTTTGGCCTTTTGTGTTTGCTAAGTGTGAATTAACACCAAGAGACTGTTTTTGCTTATTTTGTGCAAGTGTGAATAAAACACTGTTTATTGCACTTTCTGGACTCCTTGTTTTGCCTCTGTACTGCACCCGCACCGCTATCTACCAGAGCGACTCCCCACATTTGGTGTCGGATGCGGGCATGCGCAGTGAGGCTGGCGTGAATGCCGAAGTTTTTTTTTGCTAAGCACGAGTGCATGGAGTATATTAAGCCAGCAAAGTTGCAAGCGGGAATTTCTGGCAACATGGAGGCTGCTGTGAAGGCTCTCATAGAGGCTAACGTGCAGCAGCGGGAGACCAACCAGCTACTGTTACAGCACGTGATGGCTTTACAAGCTGCAGGAGCGTCCCACCACGTCCATGATGCCCGGAAGCGGTCCGTGCGGCGATCCCAAAGATGACCCCTCGGACGACGTTGAGGCGTATCTGGCGGTCTTTGAGAAGGTGGCCGTGAGGGAGAAGTTACCCCGTGACCAGTGGGCCGAGGTGGTCGCTCCGTTCCTGGCGTCCGGACCCCAGCAGGTTTTTGACCTAGCAGATGACCAGGCTGCTGATTACCCCACGGTGAAGGGGAGATCCTGGCCAGACTGGGGGTAAACGTGTTGGTCCGGGCTCAGCGGGTCCACCAGTGGGACTTTAAAACGGCTGAACCCGCCAGGCCGCAGTACTATGAGTTGCTGCACAGGTTGCAAAAGTGGCTGCAGCCTGATGTTCTAAGTTCGGCTGCTATGCTGGACCATCTGCTGGCCGACATGTTCTGGAGGGCCCTGCCTTACCCCCTTCAGCACTGGATCGGCCAGGTATCCCCCACCAATGCCCTGGAGATGGTCGACCTGGTGGAGCGTTACGAGGCCACCAGAAACCTGCAGGGGAGTCTTGCTGGGAAGGGGTCAGTTAAACCCCGGAGGCCTCCACCCCTGTTCCGACGACCGGCGACAGAGAGACCTGCACGGAATGTGCCCCCTGCGGATCCGCCTCCCGTGGTATGCTGGAGGTGTCAGGAGCCAGGCCACATCAGGGCCGACTGTCCGCATCAGGGTGAGCCGATGGATGTGAGCTACGGGGGTCGCCACTCCCTGTATGCACGGAAGCTGTGCGCAACTGGCACCCGTGAGGTGCAGGATAACAACCACCTGTGTCAGGTAGAGGTGGGAGATTCTCGGGCGGTGGCCCTGCTGGACTCCGGGAGTCTAGTCTCCCTGGTAAGAGCTGCCCTAGTACGGCCTGCGGAGTATACCGGCCGTAAAATCGGGGTCCTATGCATCCACGGAGACTTAAAAGACTACCCCTCTGCGCTAGTGACTTTGTCCACCGCGGCTGGTAAGTGGACCCACGAGGTGGCTGTCGCTACCAAACTCCCACATGAACTGATACTTGGGAGGGACTTCCCAGGTTTCCCAGCGCTGTGGCCGGCAATAAAAATGTCTGATGGACCCGAGACAGGGGTAACCCTAGTAGAGTGGCCTGATGCCACTGGAAGGCCAGAACCCTGGGAGCCCGAATCTGAAGGGCCAGCGGTAGGGGTGACCTCTGCTCCACCGAGTGTATTGGTGGGAGACACGGAGGACTTGCCACCGGGACCTGAGTTGGCAGACCTCAATGTCTCCGGGGAAAATTTTGGGACCGCACAACACCGGGACCAAACCCTAACCAGGGCCTGGGAAAGTGTTGTAATGGTTGATGGTAAACCCCAGAAACCTGGGGCTGAATTAATGTTTCCGCGATTTATTGTTCTTCAGGATATGTTGTATCGGGTGAACCAAATCCGAGGTGAGCCAGTTGAACAGTTGGTGGTGCCCACCGCATATCGCAAGCTTGTTATGGAGCTTGCCCACCAACATGTTCTTGGGGGGCACATGGGGTGGCAGAAAACGCAGGACCGTGTACTGCAGCGATTTTATTGGCCTGGTGTGTTTAAAGAGGTAGAAGAGTATTGTAAATCTTGTCCAATCTGTCAGGTAAATAGCCCCCAGCCACATTTCCGTAGTCCTCTGGTACCTCTTCCAATCATTGAGGTCCCGTTTGAGCGTATCGCTATGGATCTGATCGGGCCTGTACCAAAGTCTGCCAGGGGCCACCAACACATTCTGGTAGTTCTCGACTATGCCACTCGGTATCCGGAGGCGGTGCCTCTGCGACATACCTCAGCTAAGCTCATCGCCAAAGAGTTAATGGAAATGTTTTCCCGTGTGGGCCTGCCAAAAGAGGTTCTGACAGACCAAGGGACCCCTTTTATGTCCAAAGTTATGAGGGAACTGTGTAAATTATTGCGTATAAAGCAATTGCGGACGTCCGTTTACCATCCGCAAACGGACGGTCTTGTCGAAAGGTTTAACCAAACTCTAAAAAATATGTTAAAAGGGTGGTGTCTAGAGATGGGAAGGACTGGGACCTGCTTCTGCCCTATCTCATGTTCGCAGTGCGAGAGGTGCCCCAGGCCTCTACTGGGTTCTCGCCCTTTGAACTGCTTTATGGCAGACACCCTCGGGGCCTGTTGGATATCGCCAAGGAAGCGTGGGAACAACAGCCTGTCCCCCACAAAAATGTCATTGAGTATGTCACCCAGATGCAGGAACGGATGGAAAGGGTGTTGCCGCTGGTCCGGGAGCATATGGAGGCAGCGCAACAAGCCCAGAGTAGGGTGTATAATCGTCAGGCTAGGGTGCGGGACTTCAATCCAGGAGATCGGGTTTTGGTTCTGGTACCCACCCTTGACAGCAAGTTCCTAGCTAGGTGGCAGGGCCCCTATGAGGTGATTGAGAAGGTAGGGAAGTAAATTACAAGGTACACCAGCCAGGCGGCGCAAGCCAGAGCAGGTGTACCACGTGAATTTACTAAAGCCGTGGAAAGATAGGGACACGGCCGACGACCACAGCCCCGGCCAGGGCTTCTAGGTGAAAGAGTCCAGCCCCACAGTTCGAGGCCTGTGAAGCAGTAACCACGGTAAAAATTGCAGACAGCCTGTCTTCCAAACAAGTTCAGGAAGTCAGGGAGTTCATCAGTCGGAACACGGATGTGTTCTCGGACCTCCCTGGCCGCACGTCTCTCATCCAACATGACATCGTCACTGAGCCTTAGGCCAAGATCCGGTTAAAACCATACCGGGTACCCGAGGCTCGGCGACGGGCCATCGCGGAGGAAGTGCAGTTAATGTTGAAGCTCGATGTCATTGAGGAGTCGAAAAGTGAGTGGGCCAGTCCCATAGTCCTAATACCCAAGCCGGATGGGACGTTGCGGTTCTGCAACGATTTTAGCAAGTTAAATGAAGTGTCCAAGTTTGATGCATATCCCATGCCCCGGGTAGACGAGCTTGTTGAGAATTTAGGGCAAGCCCGTTATTTTTCTGTGCTAGACCTCACCAAAGGGTACTGGCAGGTACCCTTAACGAGTCGGCCAAGGAAAAACTGCTTTTGTTACCCGCAGGGCCTGTATCATTACAAGGTGTTACCCTTTGGCCTGCATGGCGCCCCGCCACCTTCCAAAGGTTAATGGACATTGTGCTGCGACCTCATCGTCGGTACGCCTCAGCCTACTTAGATGATGTAGTCATCCACAGCACCGACTGGGAAAGCCATTTACCCAAGGTGCAGGCGGTAGTGGATGCCCTGAGGAAAGCTGGACTAACCGCCAATCCAAAAAGTGTGCGATTGGGTTGGAAGAGACCAAATATCTGGGGTATGTAATTGGGCGGGAGTCATCAAACCTCAGGTAACTAAGGTAGAGGCCATACGTAACTGGCCCCGACCGGTCACCACCAGGCAAGTAAAGTCCTTCCTGGGAATTGTAGGATACTACATGCGGTTTGTGCCCCACTTTGCCACAATAGCAGCGCCGTTGACAGACCTGTTGAAGGGGCGAAAGTCTGGGAAGGTTAGCTGGAGTGAGAAGGCGGAGGAGGCTTTCTCCGCGCTGAAGTCGGCCCTGTGTGGGTCCCCGGTTTTGGTGACACCCGACTTCAACAGGGAGTTCGTCGTTCAGACGGATGCCTCGGAGGTAGGTCTCGGTGCAGTACTGTCTCAGGAGGTCAATGGGGAAGAACATCCCGTTGTCTTCCTGAGCCGTAAACTCACCCCAGCCGAGACCAGGTATAGTATAGTGGAGAGGGAGTGCCTGGCTATAAAGTGGGCACTCGAATCTCTCCGCTATTATCTGTTAGAGAGGAGGTTCCGTCTGGTGACCGACCATTCCCCTCTCAAGTGGATGAGCCAGGCCAAGGAGAGGAATGCTCGGGTCACCAGGTGGTTCCTATTCTTTGTTAAATTTCTAATTTTCGGTGGAACACAGGGCAGGCCGCTTGCAGGGTAACGCAGATGCCCTGTCCCGCGTCCACTGCCTCACATGTGTTCACCCCCTCAGGGTTGAACAAAGGGGGGGGGTATGTGGTAAGGTGCAAGGTACCGTTGTCGACGGGAGGTATGTGTCACCGAGGTTCCTGGCCTCAGTGAGGTAAGAGCCGGGTTTTTTGTGTCAGCAGCAGCTAGTGCTGCTTGACAATTTTGATACTTAGTTTGGCTGCAAAGCCAATCCGGGCCGGCTCTTACTGGGAGTAGGCAAAGAGTTGGGTGGGTGCCTACTCCCCACGGTCCAGGCCAGACTTTATCCGGGCCTTTAAAAGGCAGCCTCCTCAGCAGCTGAGGTTGTGATTGTCCTGGAGCTGCTGCTAGTGCTGTGGAGCTCTCTGGGCTGAAAGCAAGAGCCCAGCAAGGAGACGTGCAGTCGACCTGGAAGCCTGAAGGTGGATTATCCCGCGGCTGGGCCGACCGCCAGGTGCGAACACGCACCTAACATCTCACAGGTGATTGAACCTGGTTTTGGACTCTTTGGTTTGGCCTTTTGTGTTTGCTAAGTGTGAATTAACACCAAGAGACTGTTTTTGCTTATTTTGTGCAAGTGTGAATAAAACACTGTTTATTGCACTTTCTGGACTCCTTGTTTTGCCTCTGTACTGCACCCGCACCGCTATCTACCAGAGCGACTCCCCACAAAAGTTATAAACGTCTTACTTTATTCCACTTGAAATGATTAATGTGCACTGTTTAATACTGTGTAACTACATTTTATATGTATGTTGTGATATACATCTTGTTCATTTGCACTGTATTTGCGAGGCTCTCTGGAAAGGGTAATGAAATGAATACTCAAAGACTTTTGGGACTTTGAACAAGAAGCTGGTAATTTTCCACAGCTGTTATAGAGTTTAAAGAAGAGCATGTTTTGGAGGGAAAAATCCAGACTTGTTTACCACCAAAACCTGACAGACTGACTTTTTGAATGTCTGGTTTTAGCTATGTTGTTGTCTTTGGAAATACTGTTGTATCATTGAAGTACCCCCGGACGAAGGTTCGCCGAAACGCGTGTCAGGGTTGACGCCATCCTGGTCCCTCCCTTCCATTTTCTTACTGGTAAGTACCCCTTCGGGTTCTGTTCTAGCACGATTCATGCCTTTTTCTGTTTGCCTTGTACCACCAACATTATCTATATACAAAGATACTTGTCCTTATTATTGTTCCTTTTTTGTGGACTTTTTGAAGGCTGCAGCGAGGCTTTGATATACCATACTTATAAAACAGTATAGCGTTTGACTTTCTGTTATATTACCTTCTAACGATGCTAGATACATATATGTTCTTGTACGTTTTTCTATAGGGTCCAGGGTGGCGTCTATGCTTTCTTGCTACCTCCTTCTATGATTTATAATTTTTAATATATGTTCAATAAAATCTTTTTGATACTTTTCTAAAAACCGCTGCATGTTGTTTTTTGTTCTCTCTCTCTTTTTCTGTATACAATTGAGTATCATCGAAGCTCTAATGTAAGTCCATGACAGATGGGAGTGGTAACTTTGTAATTGTTTGTGCTAAGTTTCTCCACTCCACCCCTCCCACTACGCCTTACCATCACTTCCAGAAAGCAGCAACACATGGTGACACCTCAACGGTGTCTGGGGAAAGCAGCGTAGAGTTGGGGCAACCCCAAACCCGGCCACTGCACTTATTCCCTGTTTGACCTCTGGGGTTCTGTCGTGGAGGGGCTCTTTGGTGGACTGTCTGATCCCGAGGGTGACTACAGATATAACACATAGACAGTGTCAACAAGCCATTACTATGGATTTCTGTTTAGTACAGAGAAGTACATAGTCTGTGGTTCTGCTATGAGTGGGCTGTGCATTTTATAAGATCATTAACATCATAATATTCCACGGGACTTAAAAGTCTAATATTATCTCTAGAAATTAGCACATTTTTCCAAAATTCAATTCGGCCAATTTGCCGAATTTTTCGGAAACATTTGCGTCAAGAAGAAGCGCACTTCTTTTACACCCTCGTCAGCTGATTCCACATAGATGTCTACAGAACCTGTTCTATTAAACACTTATACAAGAAGAGCCCCCCAACAGAGTGAAGAGGGTGTCAGCAGTAAGTTTGTGTTGACGTCACTGATTAATTTTCCCCATTCTCTGATCCATCAGAACAATAACCAAGAAAAAACGGATCCTGTCTGTGGAGCATATGCCTTCACTCGGTCAGCATTTGCTTAATAATCCGTCAGTATTGCTAAAGGTAAAATAAACAGGAGTTGATATAAAACAGAGATGACTCGTGAATGGAATATTTGCATGTCTTCTGTGTATTCTACCCACTCCTGCTTTTGGCTACCAAATCATAAGCCAATTCTGATGGGACCATACAGGCCTTAAAGCTGCTACACAGACAAGATCCGTTGTGCGTCTCATTTTTCCTTACTTCTGACAGATCAGAAGAAGTGTTAAATAAATGATGATGTCAGCCAGGCCGAAAGCCAAAATAGTGGACCAGTCATGAAGTGGGGAAAGTGGGAACAGCATGAGAAGTGCACAGAGTAGACCTATGACATAGTGGTGAGGTGGAATCAGCAGGAGGAGACCACAGAGTATCCCAAATTAAAGGGTCTGGAGGTGGAAGCAGTATGAGGAGGCCACCAAGCGGCACAATGACCGAGTGAGGAGGTGGCATCATTATGAGTAGACCACAGAGCGGCACAATGACAGAGTCTGCAGATGGCGGCAGCATGAGGAGACCACAGAGTGGCACAATGACAGAGTCTGGAGGTGGTGGCAGTATGAGTAGGTCACCGAGTGGCACAATGACCGAGTCTGCAGGTGGCGGCAGCATGCGGAGACCACAGAGCTGCACAATGACAGAGTCTGGCGGTGGCGGCAGTATGAGTAGAAAAAGGGAAATCCGCAGCACTCTTCAAGTAGTATCAAAAGTCCATCAGGTTTATTCCAGCAGCATACAAATGCGACGTTTCGACTATAATAGTCTTTATCAAGCAATATCACATATAAAAGTAACACCCTTATAAAGCCCTTAGTGCAAAGTGATTGGTGCCACCCAAATCTGGGGAGCATGAACATATAAACATACAATAAAAATAATTTGCTAATTCCTCACTATATTTTTGCGTATAGTAATTTACCCCTATCTACGTGCGTCTCCACTCCAGTAAAGGCATCAGTATCCGCTGTCCATGGCGTTGCAGAAGTCTAATTGCGCATGAGCCATCCTCAATGCAGACCTTGGTCAATTCCGGCATCCCAACTAATAAGGAGACGGCGCTGGCCAGGTATTAACCAGTGCCCAACCCACTAGTCACATGATCGGGATTCTCGCCAATGAAAATTCATAAAGAGATGATGTCAGCTGTTACCAACAGAGTAGACCGGAACATCTTCCAATCACAAATATCCACTCATATTACGTCACTCGTTGCCGGTTAAAGTTCGGTCACGTGATAAAAGCTCATGCAGTTGATTGCTAAGTAACGAGGACGCTTCACTAAGTAGCCTCATAAAGGTCCTGAGATAGCCAGATGAGAATATCGTAAAACAGGCAGCCCTGTCCCTTGACAGGTTGCAGAAAGAAACCACTCACTGGTTACCCTCAGGGAGCACCGGAGAGACCCCACCAGGGGCACATCCAGTGCTACACAAGTAGGCCCAATATCACTTATCCTCACCCGTCGATTTATATAGGGCCGTCTTAGAAAAAATACCGTTATAAACTGCATCCAATATATCACAGGGCCTTTATGAAAATAATCGTTCATTTAATTATATCATTTACAGCTGATAAGCCTTTAAATGGAGTCCGGGACCGCACGCCGGAGATGGGAAATCACTACAAAAACAGAAGAGAGAGGAAAATTAGCACACAAATAAAAAAATCACAACAAAGGTATTTGTTGGGCACTAAACTTATATAATGATATATCAAATGGATTGGAGGTAGTTAAAGCAGACTGGACTGTACTTAGAGGAAGATATTCAGTCCAAACTCTCTATTTAATCCTTTAGGCTCCAATGTTTCTAATCGATGGATCCACTTAATTCAAATTTCTTTAGCATAGTTTCTCGATCTCCCCCCCCGCGAGGTTGCGGAACTCCACCTATGATACAGAATTTTAGCTGTGACACATGTTTAAACTTGTGAAAATGGTCAGGAACAGGAAGCTCCAAAGCTTCATTTCGTATTTTGGACTTATGTTGAGTAAGTCTTTTCTTGACCTCCTGTGTGGTCTCTCCCACATACAGGAGGCCACACGGACACTGGAGAACATATATCACATATGTGGAGCTACATGTATAGTGACCCCTAATGTGATACCGAACCGCAGTGTACGGGTCACGGGTGTGTGAATGAATTGCCCTTCAACATACTGTTACAATGACAGCAATTGAGACAAGGTAAACACCCCGATCTCTGCCCTATTCTGTGACCTGAAGACTTCTGCTCCGCATGGACTAACTTGTCCCTGAGGTTGGAAGTTCTTTTGTATGAAAGGTGTGGGGGCTGTTGGCCATTACTGCACGATGTATAACTGGTTACCAAGGAAATCCTCTTGTTGACTTTTTTTATTATACCCCTAGGACCCATTAAGCCCTGCCGTCTCCCACTTCTTACTTTGATCAAGATGTCTCTTAATCAGGTTTGATGGATAACCTCTCTGAAGAAATTTCTGACCCATGCTATACAATCTCTTGTTCACATTTTGCTCCTCACTCACAATTCTCTGCACCCTCAAAAATTGACTGCGGGGCAAGGACTCTGAAAGCTCAGAATATTGTTCTTATCTGTTGGTTTAACAAACAAATCAGTTTGCAAACCGCCAGCTGACGGATAGACGGTAGTGTCCAAAAATTAAACATTTTCTGCTGAGCAAATCATTGTGAACTGAAGCTCGTCACATACACTTTTTAGCTGGGACAGGGAACCCCTCAAATGTTCTTCTGTGGCAGTCCAAATGAAGAAGATGTCGTCTATGTATCTCATCCAGCCCCTCACACAACAGAAGAGGCTGGATGGATACACAAACGTCTCCTCAAAGACCGATATGTAAATGTTCGCATACGACGGGGCCACATTGGACCCCATCGCCGTCCCTCTCCGTTGGACATAGAAGTCATCCTTAAAGATAAAATAATTACACGTAAGGACGATCTCCAGAATTGATAATATAAACTGGGCCCTACGAGGGGTATTATGGTCTGAATCCTCATCTGCGTGCACCTGCTATGGACCTTATCTAGGTACCTGTATTAATGGCTTTTTTTCCCCGAGATGGAATGTGTAGTGCTGCTTGAACATAATCTTTTGGCAGTATAAGTAGGCCACCGAGTGGAACAATGACCGAGTCTGCAGGTGGCAGCAGCATGAGGAGACCACAGAGCGGCACAATGACCGAGTCTGGAGGTAGTGGCAGTATGAGTAGGCCACTGAGTGTCACAATGACCGAGTCTGCAGGTGGCGACAGCATGAGGAGACCACAGAGTGGCACAATGACCGAGTCTGCAGGTGGCAGCAGAATCAGGAGGCCACAGAGTGGCACAATGACCGAGTCTATAGGTGGGAGCAGCATGAGGAGACCACAGAGTGGCACAATAACAGAGTCTGGAGGTAACGGCAGCATGAGTAGGCCACAGAGTGGCACAATGACAGAGTTTGGAGTTGTCGGCAGCTGCAGCATCAAGAGGAGGCCACAGAGTGGCACAATGACCGAGTGAGGAGGTTACAGCAGCATTAAAGTAGACCACAGAGCGGCACAATGACAGTCTTGAGGTGTCGGCAGCATGAGTAGGTCACAGAGTGGCACAATGACAGAGTCTAGAGGTGTCAGCAGCATCAGGAGGAGGCCACAGAGTGGCACAATGACTGAGTCTGGAGGTGGCGGCAGCATGAATAGACCACAGAGTGGCACAATCACAGAGTCTTGAGGTGTCGTTAGCATGAGTAGGCCACAGAGTGGCACAATGACAGTGTGGAGGTGTCAGCAGCAGCATCAGGAGGAGGCCACAGAATTGCACAATGACCGAATCTGGAGGTATCGGCAGCCTGAGTAGGCCACAGAGTGGAACAATGACAGAGTCTGGAGGTGTCGGCAGCAGCAGCATTAGGAGGAAGCCATAGAGTGGCACAATGACCGAGTCTGGAGGTAGTGGCAGAATCAGGAGGCCATAGAGTGGCACAATGACAGTGTGGAGGTGGTAGCAGGATGAGTAGGCCACCGAGTGGCACAATGACCGTGTCTGGAGGTGGCAGCAGTATAAGGGACCACAGAGCAGCACAATGACAGAGTCTGGAGGTGGCAGCAGCAGCAACATCAGGAGGAGGCCACAGAGTGGCACAATGACCAAGTGAGGAGGTGGCAGCAGAATCATGAGGCCACAGAGCGCCACAATGACAGAGTGTGGAGGTGGCAGCAGCATGAGTAGGCCAAAGAGTGGCACAATGACAGAGTCTGGAGGTGTCAGCAGTAGCATCATCAGGAGGAGGCCACAGAGTGACACAATGACCGAGTGAGGAGGTTGTAGCAGCATGAGGAGACCACATAGCGGGACAATGACAGAGTCTAGAGGAGGCAGCAGCATAAGTAGGCCACAGAGTGGCACAATGACAGAGCCTGGAGTTGGCAGCAGCATAAGGAGACCACAGAGCGGCACAATGAGTCTGGAGGTGTTTTTTTTTAGGAGAATCTCACTTTGTAGAGATTTATACAGCTCCTATTGAGTTCAAATTTACCAGGGTCAGTGTGTAAATACATAATCGTGAGTACAAATGCTTTTTATACTTTCTCTCTAGTGTTATATTGATGTGTTTTATACTATTTGAGAAGAAATCCATATAAAACTTTGCCAGGAAGCAGTAACTTGTCATTTCAGCCTTCTTTCTTCAGCCATTTGTTCTGACAACGATTTCTACGTGCGGCGTCCGTCTGCTGACACTGAATCTGGGAAAACCTTTCACGTGAAATGAAAAGGAAATGCAAATACAATCACGTTGCGGCATTTTGAAAAGTTCTTTAAAAGGCTAGACACGTGTTTCTATAAATCACCTCTGCTCTTACACGTGTGGTAAAGGTTACATCATAATAGAATTCGCTTTTTGGTTTTCGTTCATCTCTAGAAAAACGACATAATTATTTTTTCACAAACCAATGTCTGGTTTAAAAAAATTCAGCAATAAAGATCATTGGCGATTTTAATAAATTTATAGAGCCTTTCCAGAACTCCTATATTGATACCCTATCCTGAGTATGGGCTGAGACACTACTGTGAGCGGCGCGCTGCGTCCTCCTCACAGTTTACTAAGCACTGTGCCTTATATTGTATAGTGGTTGTGCTTGGTATTGCAGCCCAGACCCATTCACTTGAATAGAACTGAGATGAGTCTAGGCCAGGGATGGGCAAACTCGGCCATCCAGCTGTTGCAAAACTACAACTCCCAGCATGTAAAGACTGCTTACAGCTATCAGCCTACAGCAGTGCATGGTGGGAATTGTAGTTTTACAACAGCTGGAGGGTCGCACTTTGCCTATCCCTGGTCTAGGCCATGGGACCTATGAATGTGACATCACTGGCCTAGGAAGAAGCCATAGCTCTTACCAGTGCACCACAGCATCTTCAAACAGCTGATTGGGGAGGGGGAGGCACCAGAAGTTGGACCCTCACCCATGAGATATTGATGACCTGTCCTGAGCCAAACATTACAACCAAACATTATGGAAACTTCAGGAAGAAGGATTCAAACATGGGGGAAAAATATAAAAAAATATACAATCCAAAGAGGAATAGGAGCTACAGTAATTATTGAAAATAAACTTTAGAGTCAAAAGTAGTTTTTGGTACACCCCTTTACCCATTTAAAGGTGGTCAAAGAGGCTGACAAAGTACAGCTGTCTGCATGCATGCATTGTGGACTAGCACAGAATCTTCATGACCCACAATGGAGCTGCTGAATGCTAGCAATACATACAGAACAAGAGGTTGGCATGTTCAGCCAGCATCAGGGTGGAACTGGCCCACCAGAGTACAAGGGGAATCTCCGGTGGGACTAGGTTTTAAAGCAGTAGTGGGCCCCAAAGGTCCAGTCATCGACCACTAGGGTCTATTTCTTTGATTCAAAACATGTTAGACTTTATTGATGAGAGCGAGTTTGGGCCCTGAGAATAATTGCCCCTGGTGGGCCCAAGGAACTCTAGTCTGGCATTGGCACCATTTCTGTATAGCTAGTTGACTCCCTTGAAGGTTTTTTTTCCCACTGACAATACTTATCCTCTATATACAGGAGAGGGAATATACGTGTCTGTTTGTTGGGGGAGGGGAGTTTCTGAGACTCCAGGTGGTCCATGGAGTGCCCCATGAGAATGGAGTGGCAGTGTACATTAGTGACTACTGCTCCTTTGGCTTCTACTACAATGCTAGTGATAGTGTGAGTGCTATACTCCGCAGTCCCATACATGTGAAAGGACCAGTTGTTACTAATGTGTGCAAATGCTCCATTGTCATAGGATTTTTGTAGGTTCAGATTTAACTATATGAGACCTTGGTGTTTATGTTTTAAAATTATTTTTATTTTATTCACTCTTGACCTGGACATCACATTTTTGCTTATTTTAGTCCCATCTTATTCCACAAGTTGGCCAGATGGGGATGGCCAGTCTCTGTACTGTGTCACATGAAAGCCTTGTGATGAAAGCAGAAGGGTGAGAGTAAGAATAAGAATGAGCAAGAATTCTAATCTTTTCTCCTGCTAGCCAAATTAAAATATGCAAATTTGCATATACTCTTTCTAGAAACCAAGAGTAGTTTTGCCTGGCATACAATACTCATACATATTTTATGGTCCCCCTAATGATAAAGAGCACCGTGAAGAGTACCCCACAAGTTCAGTTAACCAAACAAGACAAATTTCTTTTGAAACATTCTGGTTCTCTTATCCTATTAGAAAGAGAACGAGTTGCATGTTTCATTGTGTAAACTTGGTTCTAGTTCTCTTGTCTCACTTTAAGTTGAATGTTACTTTAGTGGTCTCCCACTGGTTAATCTGAAACTAATTCCCAAATGGTAAAATGGTATTGCTCATTCTTAAAGGGCTTGTCTGCTTTTGCTATACTCAAAATCTTTCCTTAGGTGAACATGAAGGAGTTGTTCCATTGAAGTGAATTGGGACAGTGGAGCTTTCTTTCTCTCTCTCCTGTCGGTTCGGGAAGAATAAATTTGTGGCCAACTGAATTTTTAAAAAAATTTGGCAAACCTAAAAGGAACCGAATCTTGTCAGTATTGTTCATGTTATCACTGACTGTAATAATAAAGGGTTTAAACCAGCATTGTACTATTGGTGCTCTTGAACTTCCACTCACACCATAATTGTGCAGTGTAGCGAGGATTGATGGTGGCCATCAGGTAACGTCTCCCAAAGTTTTCTTCAAACCTACTTTCGCTTTCTAGAAAAATTAGATTAACAATGCAAGGTGAGATAGGGACTGGCTTGGTGTGGCTATGCTACTTTTCTTCTTCTTGGCTGTCACCAAGCTGCCAAGCCATCACAGTCTATTCCATCTGGTGGTCAAGCAGCACATCCCTATCAACCAGCCTATCTCAGATCTTCAGCTAAGGCCCAAAATACCATTGAAATGCAAGGGATGATCATCAAGAAACCATGGGCATACCGTACTTTACTTGAATGGAAAGTAACACAACTTATTACATACAAGTGGAATCCAGTCACAAAAAGTACAAAAAATGTATTGGAAATCCGCCCATATAAACACACTTTATTTAAAATGATAACGTCCGCCATTAGGAAGCTGAATTACATTTCTCAGACTTAGAGTTAATATCCATTTTATAATAGATATTAAACCTGCAGCCAAAAAAATTGTGATGATAAAACCTCCACACTTTAATTGCTCGACAACCAATGAATTCTAATTAGTCATAAAAGTGCTACATTTATTTCTTGATTGCTGCAGAGCTGTCGCCGGAGTAATTGTAATCCCCCTCCCCCACCCCGTCCCCGAGCTAAATATTCAGCTATTGATCTGCAAATGGCTTCCAACTAGAGGTGCGAATGTGCTGCGGCAATTTGTTTTCTCCTTCTTGATGTAAAATAATTGCCCCTCTACGGTTTACTATAAGTGGAGCAATTATTATCGCTGGTATTAGGTTTATTGAGAGAAATCATTCCTTGGCAATAAAAATCACAAAAAATAAGTTGAAATCAATGCTGGCAAAATTATACAAAAGCGGAATGTTTTGTGACTGTGCCATTTGGATTTCTTCATTATTTCTCTTAAAATATATGTTTTATCACACAAAATAAGAATAGTGATAAAAATGTGATTATTATTTAATTGCTATTATCTAGTCTCCAGTACAGGGCTGCCAACCGTCAGGAAATTCCTACAGTCCGTAAAAATAGGCTTTTTTTTTTCCTGTGTTCATGATAAAAAATAGATGAATTTGTGATTTTTCTGAGGTGGTGGTACTTGAGCAGATTATTTTGGGGTAATTATTAATATTTCACAGTTTCAAGTTAATACTGATAATGAGTTATCATTATGTTGATCTATGGACCTATACAACTTAATCTTTATTATTCATTATGGTTAGAGATGAGCGAATTTTTCAAAAATTCAATTTGCCAAATTCAAATTTAATTTCAGCAAATTTTGTTAAAAACTGCTATTTCCTGGCTGCAGAGAGCCTTTATAGTAGTGTAGAACACTGTGCCTTGCAGTAACACGCATAGGGAGTCTACTTTGGTTGTGAAATAATACTGTGAGTCCATATGATATGCAGCTGACAGGCGTCGTTCTTAGAATCACTGCATACTTCACTTATTTGGGCAGTCACGGGGCCAAAACTGACCAAAGTATAAACTCAGCCTTACAGGTCGATGTTAGCACCAAGAAGAAGCGCACTCCTTTTACACTGTCGTCAGCTGATTCCACATAGATTTCTACAGAACCTGTTCTATTAAACGCTTATACAAGTAGAGCCCCCCGACAGAGTGGACAGGGTGTCAGCAATAAGTTTGTGGTGACATCACTGATTAGTTTGCCCTTCCTCTGATCTGTCAGAACAATTACCCCAGAAAATGGATCCTTTTTCTGAAAGGTTGCCACCAGGATTTGAACTCACAACCTTTTACATCAGAGGCAAGAACCCTAACCCTTTCAGAAATACAGGCTAAATTATGCATTATACTTCTGATATATATGATATATATATATATATATATATATATATATATATAGGAAACTATTACTGAGGTTTTTAGCCATAATATTAGTACAACAGGTTAATATGAAGCTCTGATGGGGGGACGTGTGGAGGACAGTGATGGGGGGATGTGTGGAGGACACTGATGGGGGGATGTGTGGGGGACACTGATGTTGGATCTGTGGGGACACTGATGGGGGGGATGTGTGCAGGACACTGATGGGGGGATGTGTGCAGGACACTGATGGGGGATGTGTGCAGGACACCGATGGAGGATGTGTGGAGGACATTGATGGAGGATGTGTGGAGGACACTGATGAGGGGATGTGGGGAGGACACTGATGGGGGGATGGGGGGGGATGTGTGCAGGACACTGATGGGGGATGTGTCCAGGACACTGATGGAGGATGTGTGGAGGACACTGATGGGGGTATGTGTGGAGAACACTGATGGGGGCATGTGTGGAGGACACTGATGGGGGGTATGTGTTGAGGACACTGATGGGGGGGTATGTGTTGAGGACACTGATGGGGGGGTAAGTGTTGAGGACACTGATGGGGGTATGTGTGGAGGACACTGATGGGGGGGTATGTGTGGAGGACACTGATGGGGGGGTGTGTGGATGACACTGATGGGGGGATGTGTGCAGGACACTGGTGGGGGGATGTCTAGAGGACACTTAGGGGGAATCTAGGGAGGGGTGTGGGGATGTTGGGATGGAAGGTCCTGGAGGGGTGTCTGAGTGGAAGCTCTGGAAGGGGTGGGAGGTCTGATAGGTATGTGGGGGTGGGAGATCCGGGAAGGGGGAGCATAAATTCTTTTAGCTATGGGGCAGGGGGGGTCATAAAAATAGTTGCTATGGGGCTCAGGAATTTCTAGCTACACCCCTGAGTGACACCACCAGGAGATGAGTGCTTGCATTGTGCTCATCTCCCTACATTCATCTGTATCGCCGTCCTCAGGATGGCGGTACAGATGAACACTGCAGCAGGGCAAGGGAGAGGCGTCTCCCTTCCCTGTGCCTCTGATAGGCTACCGGCCTATCAGAGGACACTGCTCTGCTCGGGACACAGGCCAGAAGAGGCCTGCATCGCTGCCCTGAAGGTGACACCATTTTCTTCCGCAGCAGGTGACACCAGCCCTAGCAACGCCACTGCTTGCGCCCACTCCAGCATTTGGCTACCAAATCACAAGCCTGTCTGTGTAGCAGCCTTACAGAATCCGTTGTGCATCTCATTTTTCCTTGCCTCTGACAGATCAGAAGTAGGGTCAAATAAATGATGATGTCAGCCAGGCTGAAAGGCAAAATAGTGGCCCAGTCATAAAGTGGGAAGGGTGGGAACACCATGAGAATTCCACAGAGTAGCCCTATCACATAGTTGTGAGGTGGAAGCAGCATGAGGAGGCCACAGAGTGGCACAATGACAGAGTGTGGAGGTGGCGGCAGTATCAGGAGACCACAGAGTAGGAAGGTTACATAGTGTGAGGTGGCAGCGGCACCAGGATGCCACAGAGTGGCAAGGTGACATACTGCGGAGGTGGCAGCAGCATAAGGAGATCACAGAGTGGCAAGGTGACATAGTGTGGAGGTGGCAGCAGCATCAGGAGACCACAGAGTGACCCGGTGACAGAGCAGGGAGGTGGCAGCAGCATCAGGAGATCACAGAGTGGCAATGTGACATAGTGTGGATGTGGTAACCTCATCAGGAGACCACAGAGTGGCAAGGTGACATAGTATGGAGGTGACAGCAGAATCAGGAGACCACAGAGTGACCAAGTAACAGACTGGGGAGGTTGGTGGCAATAACAGTACCCGCTGACGATGGTGAGTATAAGAAGGAGCACTTGGCATCAGATGTGTGGGATCAGGCAGGTGGCAGCATCAGAATAGTAGCTGAGACAGGTAGCCAGAAGAAACCGGTCTCTTTTGTCAAGGTTTGGGTCAGGCAGCATGGATGATCTAATCTGATGCATCAGACATTGGTGGGTGAAAGTCCTGGCTGATCCACGCCTGATTCCTCTTGACAAAGGTCAGTCTCTCCTCATTTTGGGTGGACAGGCGAGTTCTTATTGGGGTAACTATGGCCCCCACCGCACTAAACACCCGCTCTAATGCCACACTACTGGCTGGGCAGGACAGCTTTTTCAGGACAAACTCAGCCAAGTGCGGTCACAAATCTAGTTTGGCTGCCCAGTACTCCAGCAGATCTTTAATGTGGGGTGGCAGGGTGCTGTCCAAGTATACCACCACCTGCTGGTTCTACCTGCTGATGGTGAGTAGTTTCTTCACTAGGCGGGTGAAGAAAGCTGCTCATCAGCGACTCTAGACTCAAGTTGCTGTTGATGGAGCTGGAACTGCTCCTACCCCCCCCCCCCACCCTGCCAAAGCAGCCATGACAGAGGAAAGTGAGCGTAGAGGGCCTGCGAGAGGATGGATGATGGCACAGATAGGCAGCGGCCAACTGACTGCATAGGATGTCTCTAGAGTAGCTCAGTTTGTCCTCCCTCTCAGCGGGTGTAAAAAAGGCCCTCATTTTGGACCGGTAGCGAGGGTCCAACAAGGTGGAGAGCCAGAAATCATCCCTCTGCCGAATGGTGACATTTCGGCTGTCACTTTGCAAACAAGTGATCATGCATCGGGCCATTTGTGCAAGTGACTCGGAGGGACTTCCTGCTTCATCTCCACTGAATACTGCCACGGTATGTCTGGGTCCTCTGCCTCATCTTCCTCATCACCCTGTAGCTCCTCTGGCTGGTCCTGCTCCTCCTGCTCCTCCTCTCCTGTCATCTGTGTAGAAAAACCACCCATTTTGCTACACATTGCTTACGCTCCAATCTCCTCCTCCTCCTTCAGTTCAGCCCCCCACAGGGCTCATGTGGCCGTGAGATGTAGGCACCACGTCTCCAGTCCCCTGACCAGACAGAGTTACCAGCATCTGTTTCAGGACATGAAGCAGAGGAAGGAGATTGTTCATCCCGTAGTCCTGGTGACTGACAAATAACGTGGCCTCCTCAAAGGGCCTGAGCAAACGGCAGGTGTAACGCATGAGCTGCCACTAGCTGACTTCGAAGTTACACAGGGGAGTACTCCTGTCCGCTTGGATCATTAAGAAATCGTATAGTCTGTCCAACATTTGGAGGGTGGAATTCCAACGTGTTGAAACGTTGCATATCGGCCTATGTTGGGGGATGCCGTTCTGCCTTTGCAGCTCAAGGAAGATGTGTTTTGCGGTGTACGAGTGGCTGAAGTGCATGCAAAGTTTCCTGCCCATTTTTAGGATGTCTTGCAGATGGGTGGAAGACTTCAGGAACCGCTTAACAACCAGATTAAACCCATGTGCCATGCAGGGCGCTGCTCCCGCGCCATGCCAACTAAGGTTTGTGTCTGGTGAACCCACTGACTCTTGGCTGGGGGTGTCTGAAGTCACTTGTGATGAAGTCGAAGATCGAGTCAACCATTCAAGAACCGCTGGGTTGCTGGTCACGACATGACTGCTAGCTGACACTGGGAGCTCAGGCCTCTCGAAGTGACCCGTGCTGCCATGGCCCCTTACTCTGCTGCGACCTCTGCCTGCGCCAGAAACATTTAGGCTCTGCCACTCCCCTATGCAGGGCCTGGCACTTTTCTGTCTGACGTACTGTTAGATCAAATAAATAAATAAAATGGAATTTAAAACATCCCCAAAAAGTCTGTAATTTTCTCACTTCACCACACAACAGCTAATAAGCCCCCCACACACACACACTTATACACACAAAAAAGGGCTTTAGAACATAAAGCTGCACCGCTGAACGTCAAATATATTTTTCTTTTGCCACTAATACACGCCACAAAAGGCTTTAGAACATAAAACGGCACCGCTGATTGGCAAATATATTTTTTCTTTTTCCACTAATACACACCGCAAAGGGCTTTAGAACAATATAACTGCACCACTGATCGGCAAATATATATTTTCTTTTTCCGCTAATAGACGCCACGGCTGTGTCACGGTATTGTCGTTGTTCGCCGTGACACGTTTGCTGTGCATGCTGGTTGCCAGGGGCAACACGTTGTGGTGCAGCATGTTTGTGCTTTCCTCCTTCTTCTGGTCCCCCCCCCCCCAGGGCCCGACCCCAAATACACCCCCCCCCAGTCCCATCACTACAGAAATACAGGGTTATACAGCCCACATACCTCTTACATACAGTGACGTCTCCTTTGATGTAGATGTTCTCTTTCCTCATCTTCTCCTTTCAGACCAGACCACCATTTCTCAGCCATTTTTCGTCTATGCAGTTTGACAAAAAAAAAAAAAAAAATGAAATCTTAGTTTACTACTTTTTCATCATCCTCCCATCTTTTGGACAAATCATCCTACTACCCCCAATACTGTGCCGCTGTGCTCCCAAATACTATATTGCAGAAACAGATAAACCCCATGATAATACTAGTACCACACAGAGCCCCCCATATAAAATACCCCTTCTTTGTGGCCTCAGTAGAAGCCCCCATAGTGCCCCCCAATAATGTGCCAATAACTGGTCCCCCCATAGATGCCCCCCAATTATGTACCAGTAACAAGTGCCTCCCCCAATCATGTGCCAGTAACAAGTGCCCCACATAGATGCCCCCCCAATCATGTGCCAGTAACAAGTGCCCCACATAGATGCCTCCCACCATTATGTGCCAGTAACAAGTGCCTCTTCATGCCCCACCCCTCCAAATCATGTGCCAGTAACAAGTGCTTCTCCATGCCCCTCCAAATCATGTGCCAGTAACAAGTACGTCTCCATGCCCCCATGTGCCAGTAACAAGTGCCTCTCCATGCCCCCCATGTGCCAGTAAGTGCCTCTCCATTGCCCCCCAATCATGTGCCAGTAACAAGTGCCTCTCCATGCCCCCATGTGCCAGTAACAAGTGCCTCTCCATGCCCCCCCCCCCATCATGTGCCAGTAAGTGCCTCTGATCAGAGGAACAGAGAAGGGAGACGCCTCCCTCCCCTGCCCAGCCGCAGCACAGACATCTGTATCGCTGTCCTGAGGACATCGATACAAATGACTATGGAGATGAACGCTTCCACAATGGAAGCGCTCATCTCCCTGTGCCCTGCAGCCACCGCCACTGCTGCCAGTCTGCCCAGATTAAATTATTGCGGTGGGGGCTGTTGGCCCCCTTCACTGCTGGCCCCGGCCGCAGTCGCACACTCTGCGACTTCGGTCATTACGCCCCTGGTCTCATGGCTCTTCCTAATCTAGTGTTGTGAGCCTGAGGTCAGTAGTTGTATTCCAGCTTTGCTTGGTGCTGGAGCCTTGCTCCTGTCCTGGATATTCCATCTGTCCAGTGTGAGGGAAACCTAGTTTGACATCAATTAAAAAGAGCCATGAGGCCACACCCAGAACACACCTAGCCAGGAAGTTAACCCCTCCAGCAATAGACAGGGAAAGAACCAGAAGAAGAAGGAAAGCAAAAACATGCTGCACCACAACGCGTTGCCTCTGGCAACCAGTATGCACGGCAAACGTGTCACGGCGAACAACAACAATACCGTGACACAGCCATCACAAAAAGGTTTTAGAACATATAACTGCACCGCTGATTGGCAAATATATATTTTCTTTTTCTACTAATACACACCACAAACGGCTTTAGAACATGTAACTGCACTGCTGGTCGGCAAATATATTTTTTCTTTTTCTACTAATACACGCCACAAACAGCTTTAGAACATATAACTGCACCTCTGATCAGCAAATATATTTTACTTTTGCCACTAATACACGACAAAAAGGGCGGTAATTTTAGCACTTCACCACACAACGGCTAATAAACCTTTTTTTCTCACTAATACAAGCCAAAAAATGCTTCAGAACATATAACTGCACCGCACAAGGGCAAATGAGACATAGAAATATTTCCTTGTAATAAACCCTGTTAATGCCTGTATGAAACAGCACTTGCACCCCAATAACAAGAACGGTTTTCTGGAATTACAGAGCTGTATAATGGCAATTTGGATCCGCTGTCAGTACAGCAAGTGTAATAGGATTGTTCCTATTACCCAGGCTGTAACCTCCCCTACTGAACTCTGTTCAACGATAATGTTGCGGAATGATTCCTCCCTATCCTTTCCCCTACACCTTGAATAATCTTTCCCTGCACTTGTAAATCGTTTTTTTTTTTTAGCACAATGCTGCTGACGTTTCTCCCTGTACTGAGTACACTGGAAAAAGGCAGAATCCAAGATGGCTGAGTCTATTTATAGGGCTGTGACATCACAGTGCTGGCTGGTTGCTGATTGGCTGCATGCATGGCATTATGGGTGATCCCACCTTCTCAGAGTTCCTTGCTCCATGTCCTCACACGTGCAGCAGCCATTTTAGGAAAAAATTTGATTCTTTACCACGAAGCGTGAGGTAATTCGGATTCAATGCAAATCAAATTTTTCCTGAAATTCGGATTGATTTCCACTTCGTCAGCTTTGATTCGCTAGTTTCTAATTATGGTTTTCCAATTTTCATAAAAAATGATGTCTGTCCGTGATATTTAAATAACCCAGAAAAATAAAAAAGTTCTGGTTAGTAAGAATGGTTCTATACTGTGTGGGCATCAAAAACTGGAAACTTTTCCTGGCAATTCTCCCACAAAGGTCTGCTGGTAGATGCCACTAGGGGGAGCTCGCTTTATATGTATTTCTACTGCGCCGACTGACTTGAAGTAATATCAGATATCCAAAGGACGCACACAGGACCTTTGCTGTCACACCTATGTGGAGAATAGGGATCCCATTCCTTGTCCTGAATGCGATGGCCACCTAACCAGGTAGAATGGGGGTCAAGGAGCCCTTGTTCTTGACGTAGATGTGGGCTCGACATAGATATGGGTTAATACGCCATAAATGTATGAAACTGGAATACCACTTTAAAGAAGCACTCCCAGAAGCATTTTTTTGCCCACCCGATTTGTAAGTTAGCTGATATAGTGTACATAATTTAGAGATGAGCAAACTTCTTGAAACAGCCTTGGCGCTGGTGGACGGGTACAAATAATTTTGTACAATCTCACATTTATATGTGCCAGGAATCTCACATTTATATGTGGCATTAGTACATTTTCTATCTTGAGTATGGCACTATTGTATTTATTTTATTATATTTGTGTTTGCAGAATGCTGTTGCATTGTGTTTGTTTTTTCTTTTACGCTTTCAGCCATGGGGACGTGCACGTACGCACTGATATCTGCTGACTGCCCCCATTTTTTCCTATGAAACTGGAATACTGCTTTAAAGATGGACTCACAGAAACTATTTTTTCCCCCATCCCATTTGTAAGTTAGCTGATATCGTGTCATTTAGAGATAAGCGAACTTCTTGAAATTCGTTTTGTGTCCTATTCGTCAAATTTGAAAAAAATATTTGATTTGTGTCTCAATTAATTGTACGAGTCAAATATGCTCCAGCTGACCTAAAAATCGATATATGATACTCTGAAATCTCCTACGTCTTAAATGTTTAAGATCTTTATGTCACCTCACATTTTTTTTTCTAATTTTGCTCTCTTGCCCATTTTACTCTCTTTAATGCAATGACAGCAGTAGCAAATAATGTCTGAATAACACTGATATATGCGTACGTGGACAAAATTGTTGGTACTATATGAGCGAATAATTGAAAAGTTCGATTCAGCTGATTCGCCGAGTTTTACAAAAAAATCGCTTCGTGACGAATTACTTCGTCACGCGCATTTTTTTGCAAGTAGCAGGTGCAGGACAGGGAGCTGCTATAGCGCCACCCCCGTCATTGTACCCCTCAGATGCCGCGTTCATACATGATTGTGGCATCTGAGTGTAAAAACTGTAAAATTAACAATAAAAAAAAAATTATATCAAACTTACCGCCTCCATTTGCTCGCGACGAGCCGGCTGCCGTCATCTTGCTTGAAGATCTGGAACTAAATCTTGCGCGGCGCGAGAATACGTCATCACGCCGGCCGGCGTGGTGACGTCATACGTCACTACGCACGGGATTTTGGCCGAGTTCTTCAATCAAGATGGAGGCTGGCGGCCCGTTGCAAGCAAATGGAGGAGGTAAGTTTGAATTATTTTGTTTTTTACATTATTTCAGGTTAAATTGATTGACACGAAGCATAAGGAAAATCGGCTTGGAGGCGAATCGAATTTATCCTGAAATTCGGATCGAATACCACTTCGTGGGATTCGATTCGCTCATCTCTAGTTGGTATCCATCCGTTAAAGAAAGAAAAACCCACAATAGTCACTAAAATAACTTAAAAACTGACAAAAGTAATAATAAATAAAAAAAATACTGAAAATTAGCTTATGAAAATCAGGCATTGCTTTTGAATTGTGGTTTAGCAGAATACATTTAAAAAAAAAAAAAACTAATGAAACTGGCCTGGACAAAAATGATGGTAACCCTAGAAAAGATTGAAAATAATTTGACCATAGGGAGGAGCTAAAACATGCAGTCTGAAGAAGGCATCCTTCAAACCTAAGACAGCTACCGCAGTTTGCTCGTGAGCGGGGGTGTGGGTCAAAGTACATGTGGACAGGTGCAGAAGTCTCATGGATAGCTATGGGTAAACGCATGGTTGATGGTGTTAACAACAAACAGTATGTTTTAAAACACACTGCTCTGTCGCATGTGTTATGCTTTTTCATATTAAAAAACTTCAAAAAATGGTCCTTTATTGGGGCAGATGGTGTTTAAACACACACACAGTGTTATCAAAATAAAATAGTCACTTATTGGGACCAGGCATCCAAAATGTATGCATTAATGGGGTCAGATGCCTGTCTATATTTATACTCACACATGTTAATTCTCAAAACGAACAGTGGCACATACAGAAGTTGAACAATCCTGGAAAGATTATCACTTTCATTTGAGAACAGCAGCTGTACAGTGTGGATGTGGAAAGGGTAAGGTAGCGCTAGGTGTTAGGGGTAATATTGGCAGAAATAGTAGCGCCAGCAGTAGCAGCACAGCATGGAACAGACAAAGCAGTAAGTAGCTGTGTTCTATTTTCCCAAAGGTGTTGCAGCCTCATGTGCTGCAGTAGAGCTCTGGTACCCGTTTTATATGGTTGTTTGAACACCCACGGCTTATTCTGATCCTGCAGATCTTCCACACGGCTGTGCTTTTTTGCGCCAGCCTTGTGGAAAAAACTGGGATATGGGAGATCGTCACACCGAGCTAGTGACAGCTGAGCATGGTGTAAGTCTGTACATTTTGAGCCTGTGCCTACAGTATCAGTGGCATCATCAATTTCCGAGCTGACCAAAATAGAAGATCTGAATCTGCCAGTTCTTCTGGTGGTTTTGGACGTATGTTGCCTCTACTCTTTATTGCCGCATCCACAGACACCACCCTTCTACTCTGATGTCTCCTCCTCCTCAGCATCCCAATTTAACTCCCAGGTCCTGTCAAACACTCAGTCATGATCATAATTAGGCTTGTGCGAATGGAGCGTCGGATCAAAGATCCAAAGTTGATTTGTAAAAAAACTTATGTATGGGCTCCATGTAGCAAAACTTTACTTTGGCCAAAGTTGCGCAAGACTTTGTGAATGACGTCGGTATTCCTATTGCATGTTTAAAAACATTTTAAAATAAAATCCGAAGTCGGCTTTGGTACCAAGGTACCCGCCAGTACCGAAGCCGACTTTGGCTTCCTATTTTAAAATGCTTTTAAATACGCACATAGGAAGTGTGACTGAGAGGAGGGGTGAGCCATCCAGTCCACAATCTTACCCTCTTTGTCCGCAATAATGATGTTATGCCTTTGGGAAGCTAGGAAAATCTGCGACCTACTACTTATACTGCTGCTGGCCGTAAAGATAGTGCTGCTATTGCTGTTTTTACTACTACACACATTTTGACTTTTGGAGAATGAGTATGACTTTTGTTTTCCACTCTTCCATTTACCAGATATTTTATTATGAGGCCTAGACATGAAAAGTCATGGATTTAGTGCACAGATTATTAAACAGTACTAGCAAAATTGCAAGTGTTTTCCATAATTTAAAGACAGAGGCACAGTTAAATATCCCTCCCCTTCTTTAAACACACTGGACGCTGGTATTGACAATTTATAATGGCAATAATGCATTTTGTGCACTATAATTTGTTTGTTATAACACTGAATGATATCTTGTTGTAAATAACAACACGTTCAATAACACAGGTATAATACGCAGGAAATGGCAGGTATTGGTGCTGCTCAGCCAATCACACAGATCCGCAGAGGCAAGAAATCAGGGAAGTAATTATAAGTGTTATCATTTTTTTATACTATTTGCAGAGCAGGGGAACTCTTTTTGATTCTGCTGGAATATTCCTTCAAATAAAAAAAAAATAATATGTATGCCAGCTAACTTACAAATGGAGGGAGGAAAAAAATTGTGTTTATGGCAGGGGAATTCTCATACATTTTTGGCATTTTCACATCCTCTGGAACCCACATCTGTGTAGTGAACAGCGGTACCTTGACCGCACATACCTGATTGTGATTGACTGAGCAACAATCCCAGCCGTTTTCTGCTGTGTCAAGACAGAAGCAGGAAGTCAAAGTGCCTTTATTTTTTTAATACAATTTGCTGTTTTTGGTTGCGCTTGAATACCCCTTTAACAAACTTGCATATTGATTTATAGACGTATTTTCAGCCATCATAACTTTTAGTAGTTAGATCACATGACCCTTGATGAGATTCACTGGATCCTACAGTATGGACAGAAAGTCAGTTTCTCTATTCATTTCTATGGGACTGACATTGAGTCTCTCTCATAAGAACGCATAGAGAAAGTGACTTTCAGTCCACAGAGCAGGCGCTGTGGGATGCATCGAGTCTCACTGACAATACATGTTCTTCTGCGGTGGTAAAAAAAGTCTGCTTCACTGTCAGTTCCACTGGTTGAGTAGAGCACTCATTGGGGTGAAAGCTGGGTGAGATAAATTTCAGTTTCCTGTTACAGTACCATTAACCCCTTTACTACCCTAGAGCACTGGGGACTTTATTATTCACCCCTTCACTGCCCTAGACCACAAGAGATTTTACCATTAAACCATTTACTACCCCAGACATTAAGAGATGTTACAGTTAACCCGTTCACTGCCCTAGACCACCCGGGGCTTTACCACTTGCCTTTGACCTTGCCTTAGACCACCAGGAACTTCAACATTAACTGCTTCCCAGCCCTTGACCATCATGGACTGCACCTTTAACCTTTTCACTTCCCTGGAACCCCTTAACTACACTAGACCAACAGGCAGATTACCATTAACACCTTAACTGCCTTTGACCACCAGGGATTTCATCATGAACGCTTTCACTGCTCTAGACCACTACCATTAACCCTCTGGACCACTAGGGAATTTACCACTGATCTATTCACTGCATTAGATCACCAGGGGCCAATTTTTTAATATTAAGGCGTAATAGGTTATTTATGAATGATTTGACCCTAGTGCCAAGTGTCTTCCTCTAAAGTCACCTCCAAATGGGCCTGTTTTCTGCTGGATCTTTGAGTCTCATTATGGTGTCAGAGGCTGGGCGCACCTGGTACAGCGATGGGCCAGTGTGACCGTGCTATTGTAGTACTATGCATGCAGTCACAATAAGACAAAGACCTTACCATAAAATACAGGTAATTACCGTGTTCTGATCCACGGTAATCAGTTTGGCTTGGCCAGAGGGAGACTTTATGATTTGCATACTGAGAGTGTGAACAGTGAAATCATTATCGTAAAAATTAGAATGTGTAAACATACTTTGCATAATGAAATTATTACCACCATTGGGAAACTAGATTATACGGTTCTATTTTAAAACAGATATTAAACCCAAGGCCAAGAATTGGTTGCGCAGACCTCTGCATTAATTCCGTAGACTTGCATCACATTATAATCATATAAAAATGCTGGAGATGTTATAAAATAGCCCCATTACTAGAAAGCATTATAAAGCCAGGCTCCGATACCTCTACAGCAGTGAGGCGCGTTCACAAAGAATTTTCAGGAAATTCAAGGAAGAAGGTTACTATATGGATAGTGAAAACCTTTTTGAAAAAAAGTAAAAAAGCAGACTTGCAAGAATATTTTAATACGGGGTGTGGGGAGTCGCTCTGGTAGACAGCGGTGCGGGTGCAGTACAGAGGCAAAAGGGAGTCCAGGAAGTGCAGCAAACAGTGTTTAATTCACACTTGCATAAAATAAACTCCAAACAGTCACTTAGTGTTAATTCACACACAGCAGAAAACGTAAGGCAAAACAAAAAGTCCAATACAGGTTCCAATCACCTGGGAGGTTTAGGTGCGTGTTTGCACCTGGCTGTCAGCCCAGCCGCAGGACAATCCACCCTCAGGCTTCCAGGCCGACTGCACGCCTCTTTGCTGGGCTTCTGCTTCCAGCCCAGAGAACTCCACAGCACTATCAGCAGCTCCAGGACAATCACTCTCCCAGCTGCTGGTGCTGGCTGTGTTTTTAAACCCAGCCCAAAACCAGGACTGGGTCGTGGGGAGCAACCACCCACCCTACACTTTAGCTGCTCCCGGTAAGAGCCGGCCCGGATCGGCTTTGCAGCCATGCTATCTAGCAACTGTGTCAGTAGCACTACCTGCTGCTGACATCAACAAAATGGCTCTTACCTCACCGAGGCTATGAACCTCGGTGACAGGTACCTGCCATCCATGACGGCACCCTGCACCTTACCACATACCCCCTTTGTTCAACCCTGAGGGGTGGACACACGAAAAACAGTGTACCCGGGAGAGGGCGTCCGCATTCCTCAACAAACGGCCTGCTCTGTGCTCCACCGTAAATTTGTAATTCTGTAGAGACAGAAACCACCTGGTGACCCGAGCATTCCTCTCTTTGGCCTGGCTCATCCACTTGAGTGGGGAGTGGTCGGTCACCAGGCGGAAGCTTCTGCCCAACAGATAATAACGGAGGGCCTCGAGTGCCCACTTGATGGCCAGGCACTCTCTCTCCACTATGCTGTACCTGGTCTCGGCTGGGGTGAGTTTACGGCTGAGGAAGACAACGGGATGCTCCTCCCCGTTGACTTCCTGCGATAGTACAGCACCAAGGCCAACCTCAGAGGCGTCGGTCTGGACTATGAACTCCCTCTTGAAATCGGGTGTCACCAAAACCGGGGACCCACACAGGGCCGATTTCAAGGCGGAGAAAGCCTTTTCTGCCTGCTCATTCCAACGGACCGTCACTGACTTACGCCCTTTAACAATTCTGTCAACGGCGAAGCTATAGTGGCAAAGTGGGGCACAAACCTCATGTAATACCCTACAATTCCCAGGAACGACTTTACCTGCCTGGTGGTGACCGGTCGGGGCCAACTCCGTATTGCCTCTACCTTATTTACCTGAGGTTTGATGACTCCCCGCCCAATGACATACCCCAGATATTTGGTCTCTTCTAACCCAATCGCACACTTTTTTGGATTGGCGGTTAGTCCAGCTTTCCTCAGGGCATCCACTACCGCCTGCACCTTGGGCAAATGGCTTTCCCAGTCGGTGCTGTGGATGACTACATCATCTAAGTAGGCTGAGGCGTACCGACGATGAGGTCGCAGCACAATATCCATTAACCTTTGGAAGGTGGCGGGGGCGCCATGCAGGCCAAAGGGTAACACCTTATAATGATACAGGCCCTGCATCCTGCGGGGTAACAAAAGCAGTTTTTTCCTTGGCCGACTCCGTTAAGGGTACCTGCCAGTGAGGTCTAGCACAGAAAAATAACGGGCTTGCCCTAAATTCTCAACAAGCTCGTCTACCCGGGGCATGGGATATGCATCAAACTTGGACACTTCATTTAACTTGCGAAAATCGTTGCAGAACCGCAACGTCCCTTCCGGCTTGGGTATTAGGACTATGGGACTGGCCCACTCACTTTTCGACTCCTCAATGACATCGAGCTTCAACATTAATTGCACTTCCTCCGCGATGGCCCGTCGCCGAGCCTCAGGTACCCGGTATGGTTTTAACCGGATCTTGGCCTGAGGCTCAGTGACAATATCATGTTGGATGAGAGACGTGCGGCCAGGGAGGTCCGAGAACACATCCGTGTTCCGACTGATGAACTCCCTGACTTCCTGAACTTGTTTGGAATACAGGCTGTCTGCAATTTTTACCGTGGTTACTGCTTCACAGGCCTCGAACTGTGGGGCTGGACCCTTTTCACCTAGAAGCCCTGGCCGGGGGCTGTTGTCGTCGGCCGTGTTCCTATCTTTCCACGGCTTTAGTAAATTCACGTGGTACACTTGCTCCGGCTTGCGCCGCCCTGGCTGGTGTACCTTGTAATTTACTTCCCCTACCTTCTCGATCACCTCATAGGGGCCCTGCCACCTAGCTAGGAACTTGCTGTCAAGGGTGGGTACCAGAACCAAAACCCGATCTCCCGGATTGAAGTCCCGTACCCGAGTCTGACGATTATACACCCTACTCTGGGCTTGTTGCGCTGCCACCATATGCTCCTGGACCAGCGGCAACACCCTTTCCATTCGTTCCTGCATCTGGGTGACATACTCAATGACACTTTTGTGGGGGACAGGCTGTTGTTCCCACGCTTCCTTGGCGATATCCAACAGGCCCCGAAGGTGTCTGCCATAAAGCAGTTCGAAGGGCGAGAACCCAGTAGAGGCCTGGGGCACCTCTCGCACTGCGAACATGAGATAGAGCAGAAACAGATCCCAGTCCTTCCCATCTCTAGACACCACCCTTTTTAACATATTTTTTAGAGTTTGGTTAAACCTTTCGACAAGACCGTCTGTTTGCGGATGGTAAACGGACGTCCGTAACTGCTTTATACGCAACAATTTACACAGTTCCCTCATGACTTTGGACATAAAAGGGGTCCCTTGGTCTGTCAGAACCTCTTTTGGCAGGCCCACACGGAAAAACATTTCCATTAATTCTTTGGCAATGAGCTTAGCTGAGGTATGTCGCAGAGGCACCGCCTCCGGATACCGAGTGGCATAGTCGAGAACTACCAGAATGTGTTGGTGGCCCCTGGCAGACTTTGGTACAGGCCCGATTAGATCCATAGCGATTCGCTCAAACGGTACCTCAATAATTAGAAGAGGTACCAGAGGACTACGGAAATGTGGCTGGGGGCTATTTACCTGACAAGTTGGACAGGACTTACAATAATTTTCTACCTCCTTGAACACGCTTGGCCAATAAAACCGCTGCAGTATGCGGTCCTGGGTTTTCTGCCACCCCAAGTGTCCCCCAAGAACATGTTGGTGGGCAAGCTCCATGACAAGCTTGCGATACGCTGTGGGCACCACCAACAGTTCAACAGGTTCACCCCGGATTTGGTTCACCCGATATAACATTTCTTGGTGAACAACAAAGCGGGGAAATATTAACTCAGCCCCTGGTTTCTGGGGTTTACCATCAATTTCCACCACATTCTCCCAGGCCCTGGTTAGGGTTTGGTCCCGGTGTTGGGCGGTCCCAAAATTGTCTCCGGAGACGTGGAGGTCTGCCAACTCAGGTCCTGGTGGCAAGTCCTCCGTGTCTCCCACCATTACACTCAGTGGGGGTGTCTCCCCCTCTATCACAGAAGTGGTGGTCACCCCTACGGCAGGCCCTTCGGACTCGGGCTCCCAGGGCTCTGGCCTCCCACTGGAACCAGGCCACTCTGCTAGGGTTACCCCTGTCTCATGGCTATTAGTCACTTTCATCTCAGGCCATAGTGACGGAAAACCAGCGAAGTCTCTCCCAATTATTAGTTCATAAGGTAGCTTTGTGAAGACCGCCAATTCACAAGTCCATGTGCCGGCCACCGTGGACAGCGACATTACGGCAGTGGGATAGTCCTTTAAGTCTCCATGTATGCACACCACACCAACTTTCCGGCCCGTATACTGGGAGGGCTGTACCAGGGCAGCACTTACCAGGGTTACTAGGCTCCCTGAGTCCAGCAGCGCCACTGCCAGGTTATCACCCACTTGCACCTGGCACAGGCTCCTGACACCGCCAGCAGACAATCGGAGCCGGGTCTACAGGGGGTATACCCCGAGCAGTTTTCTCGGGTATCAGTCGTCGGGACTGGATAGGAGACCTCCGGGGTTTGACCGGCCCCCTCCCAACAACACCCCCTTGCAAGTTTTTGGTGGCCTCATAGCGCTCCACCAGATCGACCATTTCTAGGGCATTAGCGGGTGATACCTGGCCGATCCAGTGCTGAAGTGGGTAAGGCAAGGCCCTCCAGAACATGTCAGCCAGCAAACGGTCCAGCATAGCAGTCGGACTTAGAGTATCAGGCTGCAGCCATTTTTGCAACCTGTGCAGCAACTCATAGTACTGCGGCCTGGCGGGTTCAGCCGCTTTAAAGTCCCACTGGTGGACCCGCTGAGCCCGGACCAAAACGTTTACTCCCAGTCTAGCTAGGATCTCCCCCTTCACCGTCGGGTAATCAGTAGCCTGGTCATTCGTTAAATCAAAGAAAACCTGTTGGGGTCCGGATGCCAGGAACAGAGCGACCACCTCAGCCCACTGGTCACGGGGTAACTTCTCCCTCACGGCCACCTTTTCAAAGACCGCCAGATATGTCTCCACGTCGTCCGAGGGGGTCATCTTTGGGATCGCCGCACGGACCGCTTTCCGGGCATCATGGTCGTGGTGGGACGCTCCTGCAGCTTGTAAAGCCATCACGTGCTGTAACAGTAGCTGGTTGGTCTCCCGCTGCTGCACGTTAGCCTCCATGAGAGCTTTCACAGCAGCCTCCATGTTGCCAGAAATTCCTGTTTGTAACTTTGCCGGTTTAATATATGCCATGCACTTGTGCTCAGCAAAACAAAAAAAATTTCACACCACGCCAGCCTCACTGCGCATGCCCGCATCCGACACCAAATGTGGGGAGTCGCTCTGGTAGACAGCGGTGCGGGTGCAGTACAGAGGCAAAAGGGAGTCCAGGAAGTGCAGCAAACAGTGTTTAATTCACACTTGCATAAAATAAACTCCAAACAGTCACTTTGTGTTAATTCACACACAGCAGAAAACGTAAGGCAAAACAAAAAGTCCAATACAGGTTCCAATCACCTGGGAGGTTTAGGTGCGTGTTCGCACCTGGCTGTCAGTCCAGCCGCAGGACAATCCACCCTCAGGCTTCCAGGCCGACTGCATGCCTCTTTGCTGGGCTTCTGCTTCCAGCCCAGAGAACTCCACAGCACTACCAGCAGCTCCAGGACAATCACAATCCCAGCTGCTGGTGCTGGCTGTGTTTTTAAACCCAGCCCAAAACCAGGACTGGGTCGTGGAGACCAGCCACCCACCCTACACTTTAGCTGCTCCCGGTAAGAGCCGGCCCGGATCGGCTTTGCAGCCATGCTATCTAGCAACTGTGTCAGTAGCACTACCTGCTGCTGACATCAACAAAATGGCTCTTACCTCACCGAGGCTATGAACCTTGGTGACACGTACCTGTCATCCATGACGGCACCCTGCACTTTACCACAGGGGTCAGACATTTAAGTCAGTGTTGGACTGGCCCAACAGAGTGTGCTCAATTAGGTCCGAGACCTGATACAATAATGGTGGCAAACAGTCCAGCAAAAGACAATCCCATTTGGTGATGACTTTGGATCCAATCAATAGCTTCTATTTCTTATGGGATGACTGACAACCTGTTAGATCTTCTTGATGATGTGCCCTGTGTGTACAATGATAACTACAAAGATTACAAATATAGGCATGCTTGCCAATTCATCTGGAATGTCTGGGAGACCTCCTGGACAAGCTGAAGAATTGGTAAATGACCTGGGTGCTTGGAGGCCTCCTGGCATCTCCCAGAGAGCTGCCCTGATTCTGTGTGGATTTATGTCATCAGATGCAGTCCTGGCATTGGCGGATCCGGGGGGGTGGGGGGGTGGGGGTTCAATGGGGCAGTTGCCCCCCGAGAATGTGGGCAGCAGTGGCGGCGGCGGCAGGGCACAGGGAGATAAGCGCTTCCACTGTGGAAGCGCTCATCTCCATAGCCATCTGTAGCGCCGTCCTCAGGACAGCGATACAGATCGCTGTGCTGCGGCAGTGGAGGGAGAGGCGTCTCCCTTCCCTGCTCCTCTGATAGGCTGCGGGCCTTGTGCCGGCAGTCTATCAGAGGCCGGTTCAGGCGGCGTGATGATGTCATCGCGCCGCCTGAGCAATACAGAGCAGGACATAGGCCGGAAGAGGCCTGCATCGCATCGCATGTAGGTAAGTATAAGTGTTTATTTTTTTATTAGTTTATTATTTAACATTATTTGACAATTTTACTGGCACATGGAGGGGGGGGGCAGACTGAGAAGAGGCTGGCACATGATGGGGGGGAGAGTGGCACTAATCACTGGCACATGAGGAGGGGGGAGAGGAGACTGGCACATGATGGGGGAAATGGCACTTATCACTGGCACATGAGGGGGAGAGGAGACTGGCACATGATGGGGGGGGAGAATGGCACTTATAACTGGCACATGGAAGGGGGGGTTGCAGAGAGGCTGGCACATGATGGGGGGGAGAGTGGCACTTATCACTGGCACATGAGGGGAGGGTGAGGAGACTGCCACATTATGGGGGGAGAGTGTCACTTATCACTGGCACATGGAAGGGGGAGTTTGCAGAGAGGAGGCTGGCACATGATGGGAGGGAGAGTGGCACTTGTTACTGGCACATGATGGGGGGGAGGGGGAGAGGCACTTTTCACTAGCACATGATTGAGGGGCATCTATGGGGGCACCTCTTACTGGCACATTATTGGGGAGCACTATGGGGACATCTACTGAGGCCATAAAGAAGGGGTATTTTATATGGGGGCTCTGTGTGGTACTAGTATTATCAGGGGTTTATCTGTTTCTGCAGTATAGTATTGGGGAGCACAGCGGCACAGTATTGGGGGTAGTAGGATGATTTGTCCAGAAGATAGGAGGATGATGGAAAAGTAGTAAACTGAGTTTTTTGAGATGAAAACTGTTGGTCTGGTCTGAAAGGAGAAGATGAGGACAGAGAACATCTACCTCACAGGAGACGTCACTGGATGTAAGAGGTAAGTGAGGCTATATTTCTGTAGTGATCGGAGCAGGGGCGCATCGATTGCCGGAAGTGCCCCTCCCGAGACCAGGCTCTGGATCCACCACTGAGTCCTGGCACTCTAACGCTCACTGAGGGAACAGGGAAGCAGTAGTAAAAGAGACCAAGCATACAGGAAAAGGCGCATGATTGATGGATTGTGTCAGTAAAGTGGGTGGGGTATTCTTGCAAAAGGCTTATCATGAGAAGTGGACATGGTTGCAAGATGGGTGCATGGGCTGCAACATCCCCCATAGGTGGCTCAAAAAGTTGGCAAGTCTAGTTATAAATAGACATGCATGTGTCTGTATGGATAGAAGGTGGACCTGTTGAATGTTGGGTGTCCTTGATGTTGATATTAGTGAGGTGCAAGGTGGAAATGGTAGGGAAGGAATAAGGAGACCGATGCAGTTCAACATATGACAAGTCTTTACTGAAGAACCATTTTTTTCCACAATCATTCACATGAAATGGAGATACCGTTCATAAAGAGTTGCAGACATTCCTGGGGTTGACTTATGAGGTTGATTCCAGGAGCTCCCGATATGTGTACAATATCCATTGCAGAGTGTAGACTTTAAGACAGAAACACACTTCTATGACTTTGTGCCAGAGGCTGTTTAATCCCAACCAAGGTCTGTGAAGTCCAGGAGCCATAAACATGCGTTACCTCCACAGTCTGGTTCCACGCACAAACCATCTTCTCTTGGCTGCTCAGCTTTCTTATAGGTGCTGACCTTCACTCACTTTGGGGGATGATGCCTGTTTTTACTTTAGCAACTACACTGACGAGCAAAAGGGTAACAATGTTTTGAACTTTAGACTAGGCCTCATAATAATGTGAGACTACCATTATTATAGACAATCATCTTGGCTATCTCATACATAAATTGGACTTGCAGCTTTTTAGCATATGATTAGTTATGCAGCTTCTTGTCATGTAGCTGCATTGTTACTGTTTTGCTCCTGGTGGTGGAACAATCTTTTTTTTCTTGTATACTGCAAATTACCACCTGTTCTCACGTTTCCTAATAGCTCAGTGTGTTATTAGGTTGATTCCCAAGCAAAGGGTCACTGGTCGAAATCCAGGAGCAGCCATGAGGAAGATTTCCAAGAAAATAGAAGAAGCAGCATCCAGCTCACTGATAGCGGTATCTCAGCCAAGAAAATTGCCAAACTACATCATGTGAGTGCCATGACAGTTGGAAGAAAACCTAATCAAGTCCGACCATCCATCCAAAGACAAGAGGTGGACGTCCAGGCAACTTCAATACCGTCATAAGAAGCATCGGCTCAAGGAGTGAATGTGGAGATCTCTGGATCCATGTGAGGTACAGGACCGGTTCTAGCTTAGTTAGAAAGAGATTGCCATGTACTATATGGTGTATGATTTTCATTTTTTACATCAATCATGGGATAACCTCTTAAAGTGCCATAGTAGGCTGTGTCCTTAAGGAGTTAAAAATGCCAGCTCACAGTTATCAGGCAAAAGGGGTTGTCTTCATGAAACCACCACTTTAAGTGACTTCTTCTGGCCCAGTGCGCTCTCAGGACCTTGCCATTGAAGACATGCCTGTACTAGTAACGGCAGGCTCCGAAAATTAGAAGAAAATGGTTAATAAATCAATCTTTGGACGTTTGTAGGAACATTAATGGATTCCCTCACAGGCCTCAGTCCTGCACCATCACATCTGCTTTGTTTACCTCTGATTGAAATTTCGAGCGATATAAATCCTATTATAGCCTTCCATTATACAGTAGTGGTCGCCATTAACCCGTCTATTCAGCATTAATCTCCGGCCTTGGATAACAACATCCCATTACCATCCCTAATGTCTTCTATATAGTAGTTCTATAGTAGTTGTTACTTGTCAGCCCCCCCAGAGTGAGACCCTCGTAATGATCAGCGAGCAAGAAGAAGCAGCATGTAGCTGTCACGGGCCTTTCAGGCTATAATATATCAGCCATAGCTATTTTTCCACAGGGATAATGTGTATTGAACTCTGCTACGCTTAATAGATCCCAGGTGCCTATGATTTACTGCACCACATATCAAGTGCTATACTATAAAGATAAAAATAAAAAATAAAAAAATAGAAAGCATTCTTTGCCGCCCCCTTCTCCCAAATCGGCTTCCCTAGAGGAAATCTGCATAGTGGTTCAGCGATGCACACACCAGTCCCGTGTCCTGGCAGAATTAGGCAGCTTTGCCATTTAGGGGTACATTCACACACTGCTTTTTTGACACATTTCTGCTGTTTTTTTGCAGTTTTTCCTTGTTTTTAGTAAACATTGCAGGAAAACGGTTTTTCAGAATGTGGTTAAAAATGCAGAGGATTTTCTATGAAAAGGCCACATGTGTGACAATCTCTT
Source organism: Bufotes viridis (assembly GCA_033119425.1). Taxonomy (NCBI): domain Eukaryota; kingdom Metazoa; phylum Chordata; class Amphibia; order Anura; family Bufonidae; genus Bufotes; species Bufotes viridis. The sequence goes on from CM065591.1 coordinate 33,660,264, forward strand.
TGTGACTTGTTATGGTGACCTGGTTGGTTGTCACACAAACTTTACAAGAATCAATTGTGGCAAAGAATTTTTTTTAAAGGAACATTCTTGGCAAAATGTATATACTGTGCTACGTCTAGTGCCAGGTCAGAAGAGAATCCGTGTCATGCCCAGCCCCTTCAGATCCTGGACCCTAGCCATAACACAGTGTAACAGTTCTGGCTGGAGTGTTCCTTAAAGGGCTTGTCCACTTTTTTTTTTCTTAAATGTGGCTTATCCTGATCAGTGGAAATCTAACACCGACACCCCTGCTGATCAGCTGTTCTAAAATAGCTCCAGCGCCAGAAGTGTCTTGAAGTGAGTGGGAGCACCCAGCAGTAACCAGCTCTGTCCATTACCCAGTGGACGGAGCTGTGTAGTTCCAGTGCCGGAACTACTGCAGAACAAGTGAAAGGGTGAGGGTGCCTGCGGATAGGCCATCACTTTTGTAAAACAGTGGACAATCCCTTTAAGCAGTTCAAAACCGGGCCATTTGCCCCCCTTTCCTGACAAGACACATTTTCAATTATTTTTAGCACACGTTGAAAGACGTATTTTTTCCCAATTCAGCTATTTTAATAATTTGTGCACCTTTCTCTGTGAAGCATAAGATATGTTTTTATGTCCTTTTTATGTTAAAGATGTTTTCTGAGTGTTTTATACTGATGACCTATCCCAAGCATAGGTCATCAGTATGTGATTGGTGGGGGTCTGATGCCCAATGCAGTTCCCCAGCAGGACTACTGCAAAGGTTTAATTATTATCACAGGAGTTAGTACAATGTTAATAAGGGAAATGTTGTGTTTTATAATAGTAATGTATAGGCAACCGAATGGTTAACATCCTGGCAGGCTGTTTAGGTTGCCAGGGTGATGGACTGGATTCACGCCCTTGTTAGTTGAGGAGTCTAGTCTAAGCAGAGCAAGTGAGAAGACCAAGTTCAGAGAGCCTTAGTCTCTGAGACTTCATCTGCCAAAGAAGCAACACAGAGTGCCCCTGAGAGAAGGAGATCAGACATCTTACAAGGTTGAGAACCAACAAGGCCATGCATGGGATTCAGACTGCAAGGTATTGAGCTTATTTATAGCATAAGAGACTTTGGCCAGTAAAGGAAAACCCATACCAGTGGATGGAAACAAACTCTCCAAATAGGGGAGACCAGGCTCCCACAATAAGGAGTCATAGTACTACAAGAACATGACAACAACTTCCCAGTAGTACTTGTGATGAATGTTCTCATGAATTGCTACAGAGAAGTGCTTAAAGCTCAACCCAGAAAGTAATCCAGCAGATTACCAGAGCGCTCAACAAAAATTTGACTGTCAGAAAGGTGGAATCTCTTGTGCCCATATCAAAGAGGCACAACCAGTCGTGATACAACTTGGCACAAAGGCTTTGCTGTGGTGCCATGCATAGACATAAAGGCCAAGACTATCAGGCTTTGGAGGAACTTATCCACTTAGGGCATCACAGTCTCCTCTTAAGTAGCAAGGTGTCTAGTCACAGTCTCCCAAGGGAGAGAAGAACCCATTTGCCTCGTAAACCTGAGTGGCCAGCAGGTAGAACTCAAGAAACACTATCCAGTTGCCTGGCTGCTCCGGGTTACATTTCAAGACATCCTTAAATCTCCTGCCACCACCATTCAGCAGTCTACCCAAACACCAAGTGCTGCACCAGAAACTTCAAAAATGCTGTGGTGGGCAGAACTAGCTAGAAACTGTATATAAGGAGAGCAGTCAGAGCCCCTAGTGTTCTGCAGTTAGGGACCAGTGCTTTGAGGGGGAGACTCTACCAGTCTGCATGAGTGACCAGAAGAAGACACTGAGATGGGGACACTGTAACACAGAGCATGGGTCAGCAGCCCTGTGACTAAGGAGCCACCCAGGGTACCAACCCTCTGAGGGAGAGAGAGGGATAGCTATCTCAGACCTTTCCTCTGCATCAAACCCTTCTTCTGCCAGGTAGGAGACCGGAGAAGTCATCCCTATGCCTCGTCTGTATTGTTTTACCCTTTAATTCCTGCAGCAAAGAAGCACACTGGTTAACTGCAGACTCTGACTCTCTGGACTTATTTTCCATTGGGGTGCACCACGCCTTACCATCCCTTCCCTTTCCTCCATGGGGCCTTTTAGGTCCAAAAACTACTTGATGTTCATCCTTGAAAGGGTTTTTCCCTGAGTACAATAGGGAATAGGTATCCATATGTTATCGGCAATGGTACGAACCCAACGATCACTATTTGAGTGGGCCTATTTGCAGCATACCAAGCACAGCGCTGTACATTGTATAGTGGCTGTGCTTGGTATTGCAGCCCGGGCCCATTCACTTGAATGGGTGTGAGCTGAATCTAGGCCTAGGAAGAGATCACCGAAGCATGGCAGCGTCTCTTTAAACAGCTGGTTGGTTACACTGCCAGGAGTTGCACCCCCACTGATCAGATATTGATAATGTACTCCCTGCAAGCCCCTTTAAGTATTGTATCCTGACTGTTCCCTGTGACCTGTTCTATATTCACCCGCTCATTTTTTTTCTCCTGTATGTGAAAGACAAAAAATATATATTTACCATTTCGCCCTATTCCACTATACTGCCGTCCCTGCTCCTGCGGGAACTAGAAGGGCATTAAATGAACCATTTCTTAAGAAAATGAGAAAACATAACAGAAAAATATATGAAGGTGCCAACAGGTAGTTTTCAGAAGTAATATAATGAAACCTCAGGATTTAGGTTTAAACAAGATGATAAATATTACTGCGCAGGAATCCTGGCCCGGAGCTCATTAGGGATGAGTGAGTGCGCCGGCTGGAACATGGTGAGCCTCCTGTTTACACAGAGTTAATGAAGGTGGCGCAGACGGGTCCCCGCGTATCGTATTCCGGATGCGGCATCCATGATCCAGCTCTAGATGTGAATGCATAGCTTAAAATATACAATAATAGCATGTATGCAAAATTTGCCGAGTGCATCAAATTTTATGAAGTGACAGAAAAGCTCCTTACTTTCCACCCTCACGCCCCGCTATGATCACTTTATTAACTCTTCATATACCGAATCCCACATCAATACGTTGCGAGGTGTTTGGGTTAGGGATAAGTATTAGACAGCTGTATGTTGCATTTCGCATCTGATCCGCAATTTTGCGGATTAGATGTGGACCCATTCACTTCTATGGGGCCCTTTTCTTCCGTTCCATGGCTCCGCAAAACAAATAAAACATGTCCTATACTTGTCAGTGAAAATCAGGATGTGGCCTCATTGAAGTCTATGTGTCCTTAAAAAAACAAATACGCATTTTTGCGGACAGGATACAGCTGTCTGAATAAGCCCTTAGTGTAACATGCTTGGGAGTCTAGAGTGCCTTATCCATTAATGCTTGTTATCTCTGGTGGTCAAGGTTGATGAAGTTTTTAATGATATCCATTATTAAGGGGTTGTCCCACGAAAAATATTCTCCAGCACCTGGATCTGACTAGACTACTTTGTAATTGTATGTGATTGAAAATGTATTATCCTGACTGAGTTATTCACTGAAATCTATCTGTATAGCGCCACCTGCTGTTTGCTCTTTTTCTAATTTCTCTGTCCTGCTCGCTGAGACGGAAGCACATGCTTAGTTCTATCCTTCAGCTGCCACCAGCTGCAGCAGACAGGACATGTCCCCTGAGTAAGGCAATTAAAGCAGAGATATTTATGTCATATAAATAGGATACAGATGTGTTTTGATCAAAATATATTGGCTGAGAGTCTGAGATTTGATCCTATCAGAGTGAGGGCTTAGTCATTATGTTTGCATCTATTGTGTTTAGTGCATTATTTTGTGATTTTTATTTTATATCCATAGGATATGCCATAAATATTAGATAGATGTGTTGATCCCACCTCAGGGACCCGACCCCTGTCTTAGGGCCACTGCAACTGGAGAGGTGGCCGTGTGTACGCAGCTCTTTCCGAAAATCGGTCATAGGAAAAATCAGAGATCTGGTCTGTATAATGGGTTGGTCTTCTCAAGGAGGTGGTCATTTGGAGAGGTTCCATTATATATGACTCAGAAAATAGAATAGATAGATAGATAGTTATCCCATGATTAATAACAGTCTCTTTCTATCAAACTTAGAACCAGCCCTGTACCACGTTCATTTATGCAATTGCTCTGCTAGATATATTTCAAGCTGGCAGCTCAGGGGGCATGTCCTTTCTGTTGTACCTCTCTCTCTTTCACAGCTCAGGGTACATGTCTTTTCTGGTGCAGCTGGTGGGAGTCGAAGGATGGAACCGAGCATGTGCGTCCACCTCAGTGAGCAGGACAGAGAAATTAGAAAAAGAGCAAACAGCAGGTGGCGCTATACAGATAGATTTCAGTGAAAAACTCAGCGGCTAAACTAAATTTTTAATTACATGCAATTACAAAAGTATTCAGATCCAGGTGCTGGTTTGAAAAAATGTAGAATATTTTTTCTGGGACAACCCCTTTAACAAGCTTTATATAAAAATATCCCCCTCATATTGTGTGGATTAGCCGTTATTTTCACATTTCATGCTGCAGACTAATTTCGCACAAATCTGTCTCCCTGACACAAGCATCCGGAGGAGCTAGGTGATTCTTGACCATCTCATCTCAGCAGAGGTCCCGGGTCACAGATGTTCTCCTCCCAGAGGATTACTAATTAAAACATGAAAAATCGGAGGGATCAATAGGTGTTTGGTTTAATAAGGGATGGGAGTGAAGCTGGAGCGGTATTGATTTTGTGTACCACTGTGCGGGGATTATTTCTGTTTTATATTAAAAGGAACATTTGTTACCAGGCCGTGTCATGATAAATGAAAACTAATCATGATTACGCCAGCACTGGGGAATTCATTGTAAAACTCAAAGGTCACTCAACTAAATAAAACAGTCAAAAGCCCATAAATCCTAATAATATCGATACAACATGACTCGGTTTAGTTACCATTCACTGATCAAACACTCGAGCGTCATCAATCATTCTGCCGCCTTCCTAACCTCTTTCCACCTCTGGGATCTGAATTACCAAGTTGTTTTACTTTTATTAAAGTCATTTTTTTTTCTTACAGACGTAAAAGCCCTAAGTGGCTCATAATCTCCCGTATATAACAGCTTCACACATGGCCGGTCTGTAAACTAGACATACTGTATCTACATACGTGCCCGTGATATGTCCCCAGGGCTCATGCACACGACCGTATTATCTTTCCATGTCCATTCCATTTTTTTGCAACCATTCACTTCAATGGGTCCACAAAAAACGGAAATAACTCAGTGTGCATTCCATTTCTGTATGTCCGCAAGTCCGTTCCGCAAAAAAATAGAACATGTCTTTTTCTTGTTCTACATTTGGCATTCGTGATCCTTAAAGGGGTTTGGCCATCCTTGGGGGGGGGGGGGGCAAACGCCCTCTCTTCTAGATAGACCTGCAAAGGGAAAGATACTTACCTGCTCCCTGCCACTGGGTCCCGAATCCTTTGCTGTCCAGCCTTGGCTATCATCCACTGCTACAACCAGTTGCTGGCCTCAGAGGTGACCTGCTCCACTTGTATCATGTCCATTAGTCACAACGTAAGAGGGGCAGGTCACCAGTGCGGCTAGCATGTGGTTCCAGCAGTGTTAGCAGATGTTGACAGTGGGTGGCCAGAGCGAGACAGCTAAGCTGGAAGCGAAGGAGCCAGGACCCAGCGGCAGGGAGCAGGCAAGTATGCTTCCATTTGCAGAGTTGTCCAGCAGAGGTTTGCCAAAATATCCCCAAAAGGTGGCCATCCCATTTAATTATGTGCCATTGCACATTTATAGTACTTTTTTGTATATATTGTAAGGGATTAGCTCGGTTTCGGGGTCATTCTCACAATATTCTTGCTGACCACGGTTTGATTGTTCCAACTATGCATTTATTAGTGGCACATCACACAAAAACCACAATACAAAACAAACACCTGCCCGGCTGGGCTCTCACTAAACAGAGGTATTCCCTATCCCACCTCTATAGCGCTGTTCACACCTGGAACCGGCTGCGGCTTTCTCAGCCATTCGCCCAGCAGCCTCCTGGCTGTAACAATGTCCAACCAAATGTGGCTAGCACCTAGCCCCGTGGCCCCTCAGCCCTCCTCAGCTGAGACCACGCTCAGAGCCTCCCTGGCTCTCCTTCACACACTTTCCCCCCTGACACACACAAAGAGAGTTAATTTATCCCTCCCTGATTAACCCAGCTGGCCTCACCTGGGGCCAGGGAACCGTAATGGATTAGGGGTGTGGACTGAGAGACTCCCACTAACAACCTGACTCCCAGTCCGAAGAAATCCAGCCCATACAACTTTAACCAAACAATCTCCAGCAAGCTAAGCCTTACTGAAGCAGCACTTTTCTGGATTTCAGCTACCTCACCCAGTGAAACTGAACCACCGGGTGAGATACACACCCCCACCATAGGACTACTGCGCACTTTACTGTTCACATCATCACAATATATATACTGTAGCCTATCTTCAGCTACAGATGCATAAAAAGAGATTTTGGTTGTATATAATTCATAAGCTCCATGTAATGTATTGGAGCTTGATGTTCTGCTGAGAGAGGGTAGAAAGAGCAGCTTCCTTTAAAGTCTGGAAACAGAGTTGTTTTCAAGATTGCAACAGAGAACATTAGTTGGGAAATATTAAATAATAAAAAAAATATATATATTAAAATGCCTGGTTATCAGATTTCCCAAAATTGTTGTATTTTTTATTTTTCATTATTCACAGAAAATGAGTTCATTGTCCCATTAACATAGACCGTTTCTATATGCCGTGCTATGGCATGTTTACTTATCTGCATTTCACCTTTCTTTCTAAACTAACTTTGTCTCTAAAATTTGTGAGAAATTTTCCTTGTTAAAAGCAAGATGGGCCACCTGCTCACTGAAGGCTCACATTACATCATCCAATAGAAGTCTACGAAGATTGGAGGGAAGAGAAAATTTTGGGCTATTTGGCAAATTGTATAAAGGTTTTTTGTTTTTTGTATCTTGACTGACCTAAATATTGTCTCTAGACGGCACTGCAACTTTGGTGGTGGGTCTCTTCTGCATCAGGGACATTTGAGGGTTTATAGGAGGTTCCTGATGCAGGATCGCCCCTATCGGGGTGGCTATTCTGCGGTGCTAGGCAGGGTACCCAGTAACTAGGGTGAGTGTAAGGGATAGGTTTTTCCTCCCTGCATATCCTATACCTGCCCGGTCTAATGATCATCACACATTAGAGCAAGCTTTTGACAAATTCTGTCTGATATTGGTGGTTATCTTTTAGTGATTATAATGAAAGTTATATTTTAGTGGTGTTTTCTGTGAACAGCTTTCGCTCACAGAAATAGTGTTTTCTTAGTTCAAGGTATGTCTTGGCCTACTTGGCAGGAACACACACCAAACAGGTCTTCACTCTAGCTTGCTTGCTTGCAGACTCTCTACTAGCCAAGGGAAAATGGGGCCAGCCCATAACCCGGCAACTAATACTAAGAAACTGCCAGTTAATTGTTTCCTACCCGTACATAGCCTTTTTGGGTCACAAAGGCAATGATCATATTCAGCATCACGATGAACACCTTTACCACTTTAGCAACGAAATTGGTATTAACCATTTAGCAGTTAACCAGTGGTTCACTGTACTAGGACTCATATTTTTTCTCTCTAGTCTCCAACTTTTTTCTTTGTTTTTCCTTATTTTTTTCTCTATTTATCAAATCACCAAAACTTCGGATGCAGATGCAACTCGAATCTTAACAAAATTCAGGTTAAATCCGATTAGTATAAGAACTGTTTCACTTAAAACTATGCACAAACAACCAAACAAATATCAATAATTCACTTTTTTGTCTTCTCTTGTCTCATCCAAACACATAAAACAAAACGCAAAACCAGTGACATTTAAGAAGAAAAAGTCTATAGCATGAAACCCTTTTCTGCCTGAGAGAACAGAATATATGTTGAATTTTACGTTCCATCAAAAAGAGCTAATCCCCCCCCCCCCCCCCTCCTCCAAAAAAATAAAATACAGCGGTGGAAGCAAGCGACACATTCATAATACAACTGACAATCAGACTTAAGCTCCCCTGCTAGGCAAATGAACTAAGTCTTCCCGATGACACCTTCTATCCGCCATCCTATGATCGCACATTTCTTTTTTCCAAGGACACACAGATTCTGCAGCTTAAGGAGCGAAACTGCTTTCACAGGAAGGGACATGAAACAAAAGTGTTTTTAAAACAATTTAAAAAAAAAAAAGTTCAAAGAGATCTTGTCTTCACAAAAATGTCAAAAGATGTATTCCATAGCTGTATCGGAGATGAGGCGGGAACGAGGACTTTGCAGCTTAACGTCTCCTTGTAGAGAGCTGTGGCTTCAGACGTCTCAGGAGGACGCAGTGGTTTTAGGGGAAGTAAATGAGATATCTCTATACGTTGTTTACCGGGGAGAGGAGATTGACCTATACTGCAAATATGAACTATTATTAAAGTATATAACAAGCAGAGCCAGTTGACGTCAGACCTGAGATTGTCAGAATCGTAGTTACAATTTATTGTGGTAATGTAACTGCACTTAGCCTCTCCACCACTAGCTGGCACTATAGTTTCTTATGCTACACAAGGCACTAATGAGCATGTGTTACCCTAATAGCACACCGTGTGGTCAGGCGTGGTACTGCAATCTTTTGCCTGATATTTGTCACCAGTGGACACAATCAGAATGGGACATCTCATTGTGAAGATGCAAAAGGAAGAAAGTGTGCCTGTTAATCACAGAAAGTGCTTAACTGCACTGAGACTGAGAGTGTTTTTTATCCCAACAAAATCAGGATCAACCCTGCTAAATGAGACATACTGCCTGGTGGGGCTGATCCGGCTGCTTGAAATGATACTTGTCTTATGAAAATTGGTTGTGGTGTTCCCGAAAAAAAAAAAATGACTTAATCTCTATGCAAATGAGGACTTTGGTGTTCGAGGGGCTGGGCCAGCAGTAGTGGGGATCACTTAATTTGCATAAAGAACAAAAAGTGTTTTCTTTTTTTTTTTTATGACAAGTATCAGCAGCAGCAGGATCAACCCTATCTGAAAGCATACCTGGTTTAATAGGGTTGATCCTGATGAAAGGTGCTCTTTAAATACAGTTGACTTATGGTTCACAGATGTCTCAAAGGGAAGAGCTTTATAGCAGTGCTATATAATGGACAAAAAGTAAAAAGCCCTTAAATGGAATCTGTTACCACATACAGTACCTGGTGATGAATCCTTCTAACATGCCAGATGCACGCTGGTCAGAAGATTCTAATGGCCTTAGTGCTATATCCATCAGTGACCCCAATTAGCCCCTGGGTGCAACGAGGATGGTCCCATTGCACCTCAAGAGGCTCTTCTTATCTTCATTGCTGGCCATGCTCCCACCACATTGACTGACAGGGCCATGAAGTGAAGATAAACTCATGCCTGGCCTGTACAGCCCCTGTAAAGTGTGTGCTCCAAAAGCTCTTCTGCAAGACTTCCGGGCCAGGTGTGAGTACATCTTCACTACCTGTGGTGGGTGCACGGCCAGCAGTAACGATGACCGGAGCCTCAGTGCCATGAGGATCAACATGCTGCTGAGATGGAAGTGTATTGTAAGTGGACAATTGGTACCATTGTCAATAAGTGACGTGGAAACTGCAGAGCACCACGTGCCATTGATGTTAGAGGTGATGAAGGTACACGAGGGCAGGCCGACCTGCTACAGTGGAGCAAATCACCACCAAAATTAACCAGGGTCTACCAGACGGGTGTCTAAAACAACAGTTCAGTGAACACTACTGCATATGGGGCTCCAGAGTAGATGGATGGTCACTGCACAACTCCTAACGAAGCAGAAAAAGCTTACATTTTTACAGCAATATCGGAATTGGACCTCCGCCGGTTGGTAAAGGGTCGCCTTCATGTCTTCTACTTCATGGAACAGATGAATGTTGGCCTGTCAGGTGAGGAACATCAGAGAACAAACTCACCGCAACGATTGCTGGAAGAACACAAGCTGGTGGTGGCAGCGTTATGGTCTGGGGAATGTTTTTGTCGAATTCTCTGGGCCACTTATTTATGGGGAAGTAACGCTCAACTGATTCAGCTATGAATCTATCTTGTAGATCATGTTACACCCATACGTGTTGATTGTCTCCGCTGAGGAAGATGGGATCTTCCAGCACGACAATGCGACATGTCTCACAGCTAGAAATGTTCATCATTGGTTGGAAGAGCATGACCAAGACTTCCAAGTACTACTCTGACCCCAGACTTCAACCCAATTGAGCATCTGTGGGACCACCTTAATGGTTGTGTATGTTCTATGGATCCCCCGAGACCCCCTCTAGCAGCTGTGTGATGCACTCCAGTCAACATGGCTTGAGATACCTGTAACAACCTACCAGGATCTAATGGAGTTCTCCCCAGCCCGTCTAGCTGCTGTCTGTGCTATTTACTGTGGATATTAGCTGGTGGTCAGAATAATGGGACTAATAATAAGAGGTGACAGGTCTTTGGGGGAGATGATATGAGCCCCATGGCCAATATTGCTCATGGTCTTATTTGGTCCAGATTTGGTCCCCCTTCCCCTAAAAAGGAAAGAGCGGTATTAACTAGGTAGACGTTCTGCACAGGCCACCAGATATTTGAATTCATCCATTTGTAGATGTGACACACGCCGCACACATTGCACATGGACATCATATCCAGGTCATGAATAATCGTGTGTTTCATGGACTGCCTGTGAAAAAATAATGATGCCGCACATCATTAACTTCATGGTTGCACCAGATAACTGCTGCTGTTAGATACGCTCACCGTCTTCTTTAACCCTTTAAGGATGCAGCCTAGTTTGGATGACTGATTTTTTTTTTCCTTTATTTTTCATCTCCGCATTTTAAAAGTTGTAGCTTTTTAAATTTTTCAGTTTACATATGACGTGTATTTTGCAGGATGAGTTTTATTTTATTTTATATCACCACTTTCATGCTTGCCCACATTTTAGTAGCTAAATTCGGGGCATGTAAGCTCTGCCCCTGGAATGCCAAAACTCGCCAGGACCACCCATTTAAAAACGGGGCTTAAATAAGTGCCACACATTTTTCGCCCCGCAACAGCCCAAATTTGCAGGGACTGTCTCTCAAATTTACGGACAATCTCTGCAGATGCAGAACTGTTGGCAACTAGGCACTTTAGAGTACAAATAACACATGGGGGGGGGGCTTATTTTTTTTCTGTTGATGCAGCTTTATAAGGGTTGTTTTTTTTTTGTTTTTTTTGCGGGACAGGTTGTAGTTTTCATTGGCACCCTTTTGGGTTATGGGATTACATATGGCCTTTAAATTACTTTTTATTCCTTTTTTTATTGTTTTGCTTTTACTTGGGATTCTTTATTTATTTTTCAAACAACTTTATGTAATTATTATTATTTTTTTAGCAAATGTATTAGTACCAGAAGGGGTCTGATTTTTTAAGGGCCCTTCACACGGGCAGAGAATTGGACAGATCATCGCTAACGAGTGTTCATAGTAATGCTCGTTAGCGATGATCTGGCGATGTAAATGCACCGCTGATTACCCGATGAATGAGTGAAACGCTTGTTCATCGGGTAATTGGATCGTTTGTGCAGCACAAAAAATTGTCGTTTCCCGATGCTGCGTAAACACGATCTGCTGCCACGAATCAAGTCTGTATGGGGAAGAGTGATGGCTTCCCCATACTCTGGAGGAGATTGCTGCATTTACAGGTGAAACTCAAAAAATTTGAATATCGTGCAAAAGTCTATTTATTTCAGTAATGCAAATTAAAAGGAATTGCATTAATGCAGCTTAAAATTAGAATTTTGTGAAAAGGTTCAATATTCTAAGCTGAAAGTGTCACACTCTAGTCAGCTAATTAATCCATACCCCCTGAGCAAAGGATACCTCAAAAGTGTGACTTTGGGGTTTCATAAACTGTAAGCCGTAATCATCCAAATTATAACAAATAAAGGCTTGAAACATCTCGCTTTGCATGTAATGAGTCTATTAGTTTCACCTTTTAAGTTGCATTAATGAAATAAATGAACTTTGCATGATATTCAAATTTTTCGAGTTTCACCTGTAAATGCAGCGGTCTCCTCCACTAGCAATCAGCAGATTGTTGGGAAGGAACGCTTCCTTCCTGACAATCTGCTTGAACATCGTTCCATGTGAAGGGACCTTTACATAATACACTCAACTACTTATGCAGTGCAGTGTATTATGCCATCAGTATTATACTGGTCCTGACTCTGCCTTTTGTTAGGTGCCTGCTGCCATGGCAAGAAGGGCCGGCGTTAGGGGAGGCAAACTGGGCAATTGCCCAGGGGCCCCATTGCCCAAGGGGCCCCCTGCTGCAGTGCTGCTGTTCAGCTGAAAATCCGAGGAAGCAAATAGGCAAACAGCTGAACAGCTGCACTTTACAATGCAGTGTAAGGTCCCCTCCCTCACATAAGAGAAATCATTACCACACTGCTGACAGGACCTGCGATACTGTCAGCTGCAGGAGGCGGAGCTCAGCAGAGAAGAGGGGATGAAGGACCTGCAATGACCTCACCATCATGTGACCAGAACATGAGGCGGAGCTCAGCAGTGCAGTAAAGTAATGAAGAAGAAGACCAGCCGTGCATGTGAAGAAGCCAGGGTTGTAACTACAGTTGTATGGGCCCCAGGGCAAACTTTGAATTGCCCCCCTCTCCCCCCTGGCCCGACCCCCCAAATATTTTGCCTCTCTCCCCCTAATCATGTGCCAGTAACAAGTGCCTCTCCTTCCCCCAAGTCATGTGCCAGTAACAAGTTCTTCTCCCCTCCCCAATCATGTGCCAGTAACAAGTGCCTCTCCCCCCATCATGTGCCAGTAACAAGTGACCCCCCCAATCATGTGCCAGTAACAAGTGCCTCTCTCCCCCCAATCATGTGCCAGTAACAAGTGCATCCCCCCCAATCATGTGCCAGTAACAAGTGCCTCTCCCCCCAGTCATGTGCCAGTAACAAGTGCCTCTCCCTCCCCCAATCATGTGCCAGTAACAAGTGCCTCTCCCCCCACAATCATGTGCCCGTAAAAAGTGCCCCTCTCCCCCTAATCATGTGCCAGTAACAAGGGCCTCCCCCCCAATCATGTGCCAGTAACAAGTGTCTCTTCCCCCTCAATCATGTGCCAGTAATAAGTACCTCTCCCCCCACAATCATGTGCCAGTAACCATTGCCTCTCCCCCCCCCAATCATGTTCCAGTAACAAGTGCCTCCCCCCCTCATACATGTGCTAATAACAAGTCTTCTGGCCTGTATCCCACGCTGTACGGCTCAGGCGGCGCGATGACATCATCGCACCGCCTGCACTGGCCTCTGATAGGCTGTGTGTCTAGTACCTGCAGCCTATCAAAGGAACGGGGACGGGAGACACCTCTCTCTCCTCTGCCCCACCGCAGCATCCATCTGTATCACTTTCCTGAGGACGGCGATACAGATGACTATGAAGATGAACGCTTCCACAATGGAAGCGCTCATCTCCCTGTACCCTGCCGCCGCTGCTGGCCATTATAAAATTATTGCGCTGGGGCTGCGGGCCCTCTTCCCCTGCCGGGCTCGTTTCTCCCCTGCCTGACTTAGGGCAGTTGCAACCGCTGCGACCCCTATAGCTACTCCACTGTAAAGAAGTATGGATTCAATGTAAGTGCCAGGGGAATGCTGGGACTTGTTGTCCTCTCCTCTTATACCTCCTGTTTTGTAATATCAGAGTACATTACAAGAGGAGGTATAAGGAGAGGACTACAACTCTCAGCATGTCCAGGCCATTATTATATAATATCAGGGTTCATTACAACACCCTGGACATGCTGGGAATTGTATACCTCCTCTTCTAATGTACTCTGATATTACATAATAACGGCTTAGACATGCTTGGAGTTATAGTCCTCTCCTGTTATACCTCCTGCAGTAATGTGCTCTGAATCAGGGCCGGGATGATGGACGTGCCGTCTCCCTTCTCTCTTCCTGCTCTGCTGCTGTATGTCTATGGGACAGTGCAAGTGAACAGCACGCGCCATCTCTTCAAACAGCTGATTGGCGGGGGTGTTGGACTGTGATTTTAGCACATTATTATAAGATGTGGGCCCCCTCTTTTGATTTTTGCCCAGGGCCACATTTTGTCTAAAACCGGCCCTGATGGCAACCTATCAGCACCCAGTGAATGTCTATAACCTGTGCCGATGGGCTTACAGAGGGATCCTTTCCCAATAGACTGCAACATCTTAGGGGTTAAATAGCAAGCTAACGCTGATCCTGCAATTGCAACAGAATGCCAACTGTATGTTATATCTGACACCCTCTGCCAATGGTGCAGGTTAAGCTCCTGAGCTTGTGCCCTCACTGTGGTGTACACTTTCAGTGGTCTATACAGTGTGGTCTTCATTAGTTAAATAAAAGGCAGCTGCAGCCTAAGTGGCTGTGCAGTTCTCGACCACTGCCGGACGCAACCCGAATGGATCAATACCGTGCCACATGGTCGTACCCTAGGAGTAGGAGAATTTGGATGTGCTTTCACACTCCACGCTGTCCTAGGTAGAACTCCCCCCTTCTGGAAGGAAGTAGGGCCAGACCACTCCTACCAGGAGTGGAGGAACACAGTGGTTAACCCTGTCCCTGCCAACCATACCTCCATATGCTGGTGTACATAACATAAAAAAATACAAAATATGACAAAATACATTACATATAGCAATTACAGATACACCCCAGGTCTGGGGAACTGCAGCAACTCCCAGTTGTTAGTGTATTTGTACATTTCCAGGAGGCACAACAGAGGGACAAAGATCTTCCAGAATTGCTATTTTATAGGGAATACAAATGTTTACTAAAACCAGACATGTGAGGAGCGCGGAGTCGTCCTCTGTAATTATACTTCTAGTAAGAGAATCTGCTCCGTCTGACTTCTTCCATTGCCGTGTAGACCTTAGACTTGATTGGATGGCTTCTAGGTCAGGATAAACCCCGAGACCTCTGTTGTTATGGAGGGTAATGTAAAAGCACGTCCTGTGGGCTGCCGGGGACACAGCACAAAGTTAATCTTGGCTTAAGGCACAAATGAATTGAAACTGATTTGCAGCAGTGGCCAAGCAATCTGTAGAATAATGCCGAGCCCACGGTGTAAGGAACAAATCTGTGAATGACTATGACTAATTTCAAATATAAGTCTCCAGAATTACTGATTTGTGGCAGTGCTTTAATTCACTTCCTCCAGGGCTTGTCTAGATGTCTCCGAAATGCAATATCCTGATCCAGCAGTTGCGGTGCTGAAGCCGGCCTCAGGACTGGTAAATCTGCTTGTACGTAGATTATATGGCAGCTCTGGGAGAGGTATTGTGCTTTTCTATAGCATTCCTGTGCTCAGCGCCGTGTGCCTGCTGCAATGAGGAATATCTGCTCCAGGGGCAGACGGATAAATACAGAGACATCCATGAGGCGTCCTTTCCGATTATCTGCTTCTGGTGACGGCATGCATGTATTGGACTTAGTTTTAGCCTACATTCACACGACCGCATGAATGGGTCCGCATCCGTTCCCGCAATTTTGCTGAGCGGGTGTGGACCCATTAGTTTTAATGGGGCAGCAAAAGATGCAGACATCACACAGTGTGCTGTTCGCATCCGTAGTTCCTTTCCGCGGCCCAACATAAAATGTAGAGCATGTCCTATTCTTGTCCACCATCGCGGACAAGAATAGGCATTTTCTATATAGCGCCAGCCATGTGCCGTACGCAAATTGCGGAACGCACGCGGCCGGTATCTGTGTTTTGCAGATCTGCAATTTGCGAACCGCAAAACACGGCACAGACAGAGCTGTATAGAGATGAGCACATTTCAAAAAATTTGATTCTGGTTCAATTTGACCGAAACGCTCATCAGATTCGATTCAGGTCTGGTATCCGCTCTCAGAACAACCTGCGGTATTCACCATATCCAACAATGGGACATGGTAGGATTTGGCTGGTTTCCGCTATGAGCACCGAGTTTTGGTCAGATCAAAACCCATGCATGAACCAGATCCTGCTGGATCATAATATAGTTAATGGAGTCAGGAGTGAACAGCAGTGTCCGGCTGGACTGGATCTGGTGAACTCCGACAAACTGTTCCTGTGCCAGAACATCCTGCCACATACCTTTACCGCAAATGTGAAACTAGCCAAAATTTGACTCGAACCTCGTGTCCTCTGATTGCCTCTCTCCGTCTCTTCCCATGTTTCTCTGTCTCCTTCCTTCAGTCTCCCAAATCAAGTCAGACAAATTTCAGATTTGTTGGAATCAGAATTTTGTGAAAAATTCGGGTTAAATTTCAAAATTTCAGAATTGATTCACTCATTTCTACTCCCTATGCCTCATGCTGGATCCTGTACAAATGTGACGTAAAATGACTGTGGCATGCTCCAGCGAACGCCAAGTTCACATGGAAGCAAAACCAAGTAAAATGTTGGCTCTGTACTAAGAAGCCGTACACCCCTCCCCATGTTTTAGTAAAAAATAAATAAAAAATTTAAGTATGCAACAGTAGGTTAATTATTCAAAATCTATTCTGCCATGTTGAATAGAGGTCATTATTATAGTTGAGCGAACACCTGGATGTTCGGGTTCGAGAAGTTCGGCCGAAGTTCGCGAAAATGTTCGGGTTCGGGATCCGAACTCGACCCGAACTTCATCCCGAACCCGAACCCCATTGAAGTCAATGGGGACCCGAACTTTTGGGCACTAAAAAGGCTGTAAAATAGTCCAGGAAAGGGCTAGAGGGCTGCAAAAGGCAGCAAAATGTAGGTAAATCCCCTGCAAACAAATGTGGATAGGGAAATTAATTAAAATAAAATATAATAAATACAAATTAAGCAATATCAATTGGAGATAGGTCCCATAGCAGACAATCAAGGTTTAAGTCACCCACCAATGGAGAAGGTCACTTTCATTTATTTAGGCCCCAGCACCCAGACAGAGGACAGAGGTCGCATAGCAGAGAATCAGGCGTCATGTCACCCACCAATGGAGAAGGCCACTTTTAGATAATTAGGCCCCTGGCACCCAGACGGAGGAGAGAGGTCACATAGCAGAGAATCAGGCTTCATGTCACCCAGCAATAGAAAAGGCCACTTCCAGATATTTAGCCCACGGCACCCAGACAGAGGACAGAGGTCGCATAGCAGAGAATCAGGCGTCATGTCACCCACCAATGGAGAAGGCCACTTTTAGATAATTAGGCCCCTGGCACCCAGACGGAGGAGAGAGGTCACATAGCAGAGAATCAGGCTTCATGTCACCTAGCAATAGAGAAGGCCACTTCCAGATATTTAGCCCACGGCACCCAAACAGAGGACAGAGGTCGCATAGCAGAGAATAAGGCTTCATGTCACCCACCACTGGAACAGGCCACTTTCAGATAATTAGGCCCCTGGCACCTAGATGGAGGAGAGGTTCATTCAACTTTTGGTTGCACCGCAATATAATGATAAAATTAAAAAAGGAGGATTCAATAAAGAAGTGCCCCGGAGTACAAGAATATATGGTTGAGGGGGAGGCACTTATACATGTCTATTCTGCACAAGGGATGGAAAGGTCCTGTGCGATCCATGCCTGGTTCATTTTTATAAACGTCAGTTTGTCCACGTTGACTGTGGACAGGCGGCTGCGTTTGTCAGTAATGACGCCCCCTGTCGTGCTGAATACACGTTCAGACAAAACGCTGGCCGCCGGGCAGGCCAGTACCTCCAAGGCATAGCTCTGGCCACGTGGACAATTTGTAGACTCAGAAGTTGAATGGGGCCGAACCATCAGTCAGTACGTGGAGGGGTGTGGACACGTGCTGTTCAACCATGTTAGTGAAATGCTGCCTCCTGCTAACACGTTCCGTATCAGGTGGTGGTGTAGTTAGCTGTGGCGTGGTGACAAAACTTTTCCACATTTCTGCCATGCTAACCCTGGCCTCAGAGGAGCTGGCCGTGACACAGCTGTGTTGGCGACCTCTTGCTCCTCCTCTGCCTTCGCCTTGGGCTTCCCCTGTGACATTTGGGAATGCTCTCAGGAGCGCGTCTACCAGCGTGCGCTTGTACTCGCGCATCTTCCTATCACGCTCCAGTGCAGGAAGTAAGGTGGGCACATTGTCTTTGTACCGGGGATCCAGCATTGTGGCAACCCAGTAGTCCGCACACGTTAAAATGTCGGCAACTCTGCTGTGGTTGCGTAGGCACTGCAGCATGTAGTCGCTCATGTGTGCCAGGCTGCCCAGAGGTAAGGCCAAGCTGTCCTCTGTGGGAGGCGTATCTTCATCGTCCTCCGTATCCCAACAGCCATGCACCAGTGATGGGCCTAGGCTGTGTTGGGTGCCACCCCGCTGTGAACCTGCTTCATCCTTATCCTCCTCCACCCCCTCATCATCCTACTGTTCCTCCAGTAGTGGGCCCTGGCTGGCCACATTTGTACCTGGCCTCTGCTTTAGCAAAAAACCTCCCACTGAGACTGTCCTGAAAGTGCTAAAAATGACCCCTCTTCCTCCAACTCCTCTTCCTGGGCCACCTCCTCTTCCATCATCGCCCTAAGTGTTTTCTCAAGGAGACATAGAAGTGGTATTGTAACGCTGATAACGGCGTCATCGCCACTGGTCCTGTTGGTGGAGTACTCGAAACAGCGCAACAGGGCACAAAGGTCTCGCATGGAGGCCCAGTCATTGGTGGTGAAGTGGTGCTATTCCGCAGTGCGACTGACCCGTGCGTGCTGCAGCTGAAAATCCACTATGGCCTGCTGCTGCACAGTCTCTCCAGCATGTGCAAGGTGGATTCCACCTGGTGGGCACCTCGCATATGAGGCGGTGAGCGGGAAGGCCGAAGTTACGCAGTAGCATAGACAGGCGTGCAGCCGCAGGATGTGAACGCCGGATGCGCGCACAGGCGGCCCGCACTTTATGCAGCAGATCTGACATGTCGGTGTAGTTATGAAGGAACTTCTGCACCACCAAATTCAGCGCATGCGCCAGGGAAGGGATGTGCGTCAAACTGGCTAGTCCCAGAGCTGCGATGAGATTTCGCCCATTATCGCACACCACCAGGCCGGGCTTGAGGCCCACCAGCAGAAACCACTCATCGGTCTGTTGTTCAATACCCCGCCACAACTCCTGCGCAGTGTGGGGCCTGTCCCCCAAACATATGAGTTTCAGAACAGCCTGCTAACGTTTACCCCGGGCTGTGCTGAAGTTGGTGGTGAAGGTGTGTGGCTGACTGGATGAGCAAGTGGAAGAAGAGGAGAAGGAAGCCAAGTAGGAGGAGGAGGCTACAGGAAGCAAAGAATGATGCCCTGCGATCCTTGGCGGCGGAAGGACGTGCGCCAAAGAACTCTCCGCCTGGGGCCCAGCCGCCACTACATTTACCCAGTGTGCAGTTAGGGAGATATAGCGTCCCTGGCCGTGCTTACTGGTCCACGTATCTGTGGTAAGGTGGACCTTGCCACAGATGGCATTGTGCAGTGCACACTCGATTTTATCGGATACTTGGTTGTGCAGGGAAGGCACGGCTCTCTTGGAGAAGTAGTGGCGGCTGGGAACAACATATTGTGGGACAGCCATCGCCATCAGCTGTTTGAAGCTGTCTGTGTCCACCAGCCTGAATGACAGCATTTCAGAGGCCAGTAGTTTAGAAATGCTGGCATTCAGGCCCAAGGCTCGAGGATGGCTAGGTGGGAATTTACGCTTTCTCTCCAAGGTTTGTGAGATGGAGAGCTGAACGCTGCTGTGTGACATGGTGGAGATGCTTGGTGACGGAGGTGGTGGTGTCGGTGGCACATCCTCTGTTTGGTGGGTGGCAGGTGCCAACATTCCCCCCGAGGTGGAGGAAGCGGCCGAGGCAGCAGCAGAAAAGGGAGCAGGGGAAGCCTGAGTGAGTTCCTTGTTTTTAAGGTGTTTACTCCACTGCAGTTCATGCTTTGCATGTAGACGCCTGGTCATGCAGGTTGTTCTAAGGTTCAGAACGTTAATGCCTCGCTTCAGGCTCTGATGGTACAGCGTGCAAACCACTCGGGTCTTGTCGTCAGCACGTTGTTTAAAGAAGTGCCATGCCAGGGAACTCCTTGAAGCTGCCTTTGGGGTGCTCGGTCCCTGGTGGCGGTGGCCAGTAGCAGGCGAACTCTCTTGGCGGTCTCACCACTGCCTCTTCCTCTGAACTATGAAAGTCAGTGGCACGACCTTCATTCCATGTGGGGTCTAGGACCTCATCGTCCCCTGCATCGTCTTCCACACAGTCTTCCTCCCTGACCTCCTGTTCGGTCTGCACACTGCAGAAAGACGCAGCAGTTGGCACCTGTGTTTCGTCATCATCAGAGATGTGCGGACTCCGATGAGGTGGTATTCCCATGTCCTCATCATCAGGAAACATCAGTGGTTGTGCATCAGTGCATTCTATTCTTCCACCACTGGGTAAGGGCTAGGTGAATTCCCTTGGGAAACCCTGCCAGCAGAGTCTTCAAACAGCATAAGAGACTGCTGCATAACTTGAGGCTCTGACAGTTTCCCTGATATGCATGGGGGTGATATGACAGACTGATGGGCTTGGTTTTCAGGCGCCACCTGTGCGCTTTCTGCAGAAGACTGGGTGGGAGATAATGTTGTGAATGTGCTGGATCCACTGTCGGCCACCCAATTGACTAGCGCCTGTACCTGCTCAGGCCTTACCATCCTTAGAACAGCATTGGGCCCCACCAAATATCGCTGTAAATTCTGGCGGGTACTGGAACCTGAGGTAGTTGGTTCACTAGGACGTGTGGCTGTGGCAGAATGGCCACGTCCTCTCCCAGCACCAGAGGATCCACTAACACCACCACGACCGCGTCCGCGTCCCTTACTAGATGTTTTCCTCATTGTTACCGTTCACCAAGCACCACAATAAGAAAAAAATATTTGGCCCAATGTATTGATTTCAAATTCAGGCTTTTTTTTACAGGCACCTAACACTATCTGCCTATTTATTTATGTAGCGTATTACACTAATCCAGGCACAGCAGTAACCACTGATTTAGGGGAATATCTCTTTTAGGGCTAGTATTTAGACCCTGGATGAAAGGTATCCTTTTATGGACAGATTTACACTTGGAGATGCACAGTAGCGTGTGAAAAAATATGTAGGATTATGCCTTCAGCAATTGTATTTTAACACTTTGTGTAATATACTCTTTAACGGACAGAAATACACTATGAGATGCTCAATAGTGTGTGCAGATTTACAGGATTATGCTTTCAGCAATTGTAATGTAACACTTTTTGCAATATACCCTTTTACGGAAAGAAATATACCTGGAGATGCACGCTGAGTGTAATATACCCTTTTACGGACAGATTAACACTTGGCCTGGAACACCAGATTCAGGGTATTGCTATTTTGGCAATTGAATTTCACCCCAGAACAAAATCTGTCCTTTGACGGACACTATGAAACTTGTCCAGTCACAGCTGGAACACCAGATTTACTGTATTTCCTATTTTGGCAATTTTCACCCCAGAAAAAATATATATCCTTTGCCGAACACTATTAACCACTTCAGCCCCCCTAGCTTAAACACCCTTAATGACCAGGCCACTTTTTACAATTCTGCACTACGCTACTTTACCCGTTTATTGCTCCGTCATGCAACTTACCACCCAAATGAATTTTACAAGTTAGTGGAAATTGATTTTTTATCGTTTTTTCTCACAAAGTCTCCCTTTCCGCTAACTTTTGACAAAAAGTTTAATTTTTCATGGACTCACTATGCCCCTCAGCGAATACCTTGGGGTGTCTTCTTTCCAAAATGGGGTCACATGTGGGGTATTTATACTGCCCTGGCATGTTAGGGGCCCTAAAGCGTGAGAAGAAAAATGCGTAAAAATGCCCTCCTAAAAGTTACTCATTGGAATTTGGGCCCCTTTGCGCATCTTGGCTGAAAAAAAGTGGCACACATGTGGTATCGCCGTACTCAGGAGAAGTAGGGCAATGTGTTTTGGGGTGTATTTTTACATATACCCATGCTGGGTGAGAGAAATATCTCTGTAAATTGACAACTTTGAATAAAAATTTTTTAAAAGTTGTCGTTTACAGAGATATTTCTCACACACAGCATGGGAATATATAAAATACACCCCAAAACACATTGCCCTACTTCTCCTGAGTACGGCGATACCACATGTGTGCCACTTTTTTGCAGCCAAGATGCGCAAAGGGGCCCTAAAACCAATGAGTTCCTTTAGGATTTCACAGGTCATTTTTACGCATTTGGATTCTCACGCTTTAGGACCCCTAAAATGCCAGGGCAGTATAAATATCCCACAAGTGACCCCATTGTGGAAAGAAGACACCCCAAGGTATTCCGTGAGGGGCATGGCGAGTTCACAGAAAAAAAAAATTTTGGCACAAGTTAGCGGAAATTGATTTTTATTTTTTACAAAGTCTCATATTCCACTAACTTGTGACAAAAAATAAAATTTTACATGAACTCACCATACCCCTCACGGAATACCTTGGGGTGTCTTCTTTCTAAAATGGGGTCACATGTGAGGTGTTTGTACTGCCCTGGCATTTTAGGGGTCTCCGCAATCATTACACGTATGGCCAGCATTAGGAGTTTCTGCGATTCTCCTTATATTGAGCATACGGGTAATGAGATTTTTTTTTCCCGTTCAGCCTCTGGGCTAAAAAAAAAAAAAAAATGAACAGCACAGATTTTTTCATTCGCATCAATCAATGTGGATGAAAAAATCTCTGCCAAAATCAGTGACTGCAGTGCGGTGGGCTGGGCGCTAGCTACCTAACAAGTAGCTAACTAACTGGCCGTGATAAGGGACCCTTATGCCCCATTCACTCGTCCGCAATTCTGTTTGCGGAACGGAATTGTGGACCCATTCATTTCTATGGGGACAGACTTTGTCCCGCTCGGATCCGGAATTACGGATCCGCGCTTCCGGGTCTGCACTTCTGTTCCGCAAAAATATAGAACATGTCCTATTCTTGTCTGCAATTGCGGACAAGAAAAAGCATTTTCTATATAGTTCTGGCAATGTGCGGATCTGCAAAATGCGGAAAGCACATTGCCGGTGTCCGTGTTTTGGGGATCTGTGGATCCGCAGATCTGCGGATCCGCGGATCCGTGAATCCACGGATCCGCAAAACACATATGTCTGAATGGAGCCTTACAAGGGGTGTGATCAATGACAGGGGGTGATCAGGGGTCTAGATGGGGTGATCAAGGGGTTAACAAGGGGTTAATAGGTGAGGGTGGGGGTGGGGGGTTAGTGTAGTGTTTGGTGCAACTTTACATAGTTACCTGGTCCTCTGGTGGTCGATCCCAGCAAATGGGACCACCAGAGGACCAGGTAGCAGGTATATCAGACGCTGTTCACAAAACAGCGTCTGATATACTTGTTTGATGCGATTTATATCGCATCTACAGCCTGCCAGCGATGGATCATCGCTGGCAGGCTGTAGTTAAACTCCTGAGACGCGAATTACTGTGAACGCGTGCGCGCGCGTTCACAGGAAATCTCGCGTCTCGCGAGATGACGCACATATGCGTCGCCCCAGAACAGCCCAACACAGTTGTGCATTAGGCAGTCGGGAAGTGGTTAAACTTGCTATTTTGGCAATTAAATTTAACCCCCAAACAAAATATATCCTTTGCCGGACACTATTAAACTTGGCCAGCCACAGCTGAAACCACTGTTTTATGGTATTGCTATTTTGGCAATTTAATTTCACCCCAGAACAAAATATATCCTTTGCCAGACAGCAGACAGTATTACACTTGGCTAGCCACAGCTGGAACACCAGATTTAGGGGATTGCTATTTTGGCAATTGAATTTAACCCCTCATTAAAATATAGAAATTTCTATCCTGAGTTTCTAGGGGTGACAATAAGCACAGTCAAGCCCCTGATGTAGGATATAGCAAAAAAAAAAAAAAAAAAAACTAGTATTGATGGATTGATGGACTTAGTGACAGCTTGTGCTGGTGCACCACAAGACACAAAATGGCCGCCGTTTATCCCAGAAAAAAGTGACAGAAAAATGCTCTGTGCAGCCTAAAAACTAGTGAAACCAGTGAACAATTAACTAGCGGAAGTTGAATGTTTCACAGCTGTAGATCGATCACTTCATTAGGTGACTCCAGCTTAAATAGAGGCTGGGTCACATGCTGCACTTGGCCAATCACAGCCATGCCATTAGTAGGCATGGCTGTGATGGCTTCTTAGGGCAAGAAGTAAAACGCTAGCTGATTGGCTGCTGTGCAGCCCTTCAGAAAGCGGAAAGAAATCGCCGAACAACAGACCCAAACCCGAACTTTTTTAAAAAAGTCCGGGTCTGGGTCCCGAACACCCCAAAATTCGGTACAAATGTGATGGCAGTGTGCAAATGCCAAACAATTTTTATTAGTTTTTTCACTGGCACATTCCACTAGTTACACGTTTTTCTCATCAACGTAGCCTCACATGAGAGCTTCGTTTTTACGTAATAAGTTGAATTTTTCAATGGTGGCATTTTTGGGTACATATAACTGATTGATTAACTCTTATGGGAGAGGTGAAGAAAAACCCCTGCAATTCCATAGTTACATATTTACATAGTTAATACGGTTGAAAAAAGCCATAAGTCCATCAAGTTCAACCAGGGATGGGTGGGGACGCGAATCCCAGAAGGAAGTGAGACTCAAATTTCTACACATTTTCAAAAGCATTAATGTCATTTACTTTTAAGAATTCATCTAAACCCTTTTAAAAACTGTCCACTGTTCCTGCTGTGACCACGTCCTGAGGAAGTCTATTCCACAGCTTCACAGTTCTTAAAGTAAGGCCTTATGCACAAAACCGTATGGCTTTTTCGGTATTTTGCAGTCCACAAAAAACGAATGCGCAAAAAATACAGGATGATGTCCGCGTGCATTCCGTTTTTTGCGGAACGGAACATCTGGCCCCTGATAGAATAGTACTATCCTTGTCCGTTATACGGACAATAATAGGACACGTTCTATCTTTGAACAGAACGGAATAGCGGAAACAGAAGGCATATGGAGTACCTTCCATGTTTATTGCGGATCCATTGAAATTAATAGTTCCGTATACAGAATGCAAAAAACAGAACATAAACGGAAAGAAAATACGTTCGTGTGCATTATCCCTAAGGCCTCATGCACACAAACATTTATTTTATCAGTTTACGGGTCGGTTTTTGCGTTCCATATATGGTCCGTATACGGAACCATTCATTTCAATGGGTTCACAAAAAAAATTGAATGTTCTCCATATGCATTCTGATTCCGTATTTCTGCTCCATTCAGAGATAGAACATGTCCTATTTTTGTCTGCATAACAGACAAGGATAGCACTGTTCTATCAGGGGCCAGCTGTTCCGTTCCACAAAAAACGGAATGCACACGGGCGTCATCCGTATTTTTTGCGGATCCGTAAAATACTGAAAAAGCCATACGGTCATGTGCAATAGGCCTAAAGAAGCTTTGACGCTTCTGGAGACTGAACTTTTTATTCTCCAAATTGTTCTCATTTGTTAAATTATGGCGGTTCACTGTACAGAGTATATATTTTTCTAACCTCATTCTGCAGATCAGTACAATTATGGCGATACCAGAATGACACTTGTTTTATGATTTCCTACTTTTGCACAGTATTAAAGGGTTTCTGTCACTAGATTTAACCCTCCTAATCTTATGCTTCTGGATGCCCCCGTTACTGCACAATTTTGACTTTTATAATATGCTAATTAACCTCTAGGAGCAGGTAGGGGGGGCGTTGCTCCTGCTCCTAGAGTCTCCGTTCGCCCACCACAAGTCACGCCCCCTGCAGTCCTTGATGGACAGGGCAAGCGTTCGTCTCCTCCGGCGGGCCCTTTTTGCTGGAAAAATCTCATGCATGTGCAGCCCCAGCACACAGGGCCGGCAGGAGGAGACGAGCGCTGCCTGGCCCTGTCAATCAAGGATGGCAGGGCGTGACTAGAGGTGGGCGAGAGGAACAACTCCCCCCCCCCCCCCACTGCTCCCACTGCTCCTAGAGGCCATGTAGCATATTATAGAAGTTAAAATTGTGCAGTAATATTGTGTATTTCAATGTTGAGGAGTGTCATTTTTTACAGCGTTCACCATGCAGAATAATTGACATGCAAACTTTATTCTGCGAGTTGATGTCAATAGCAAATTTATATACCATAGTTTTCACCCTATAAGATGCACATACAGTAGGTTTTAGAGGAGGAAAATAAGAAAAAAAAATCATTATACCTTAGCTCAGACCCCTTATTAGTGATATGTGGCAGGGGCCATATTCGTATTCGTGATATTTAGTGAATTTTTTTTCGAATATTCGTTATATTCGCAAATATTCTAAAAGCCAATATATAGCACTATATTCAATATAGTGCAATATATTCAACGAACATATAGCACTATATCGAAAATATTCGTTTTTTAGAATATTTTATTTATTTTTTTCAATCTCTACGCTTGCTCCATACTCATCAGGGGAACGCCTAGGGGTTAGAATATACTATTGGATCTGAGTTTTCACGATCTCAGTGAGATCGTGAAAATTCAGATCCGATGGTATATTCTAACCCACAGGTGTTCCCATGGTGACGGGGAGGAGTATGCGAATATTATTCAATTGCCGCTCATCACTATTGAAGTTCACAAGCTCCACAATAAAGTGTCAGAGGTGCCCAGAGGGGCATCATTCAAAAGGTGCCCAGGAACGCCCCCTACAGAGTCCAAGTACGCCTCTCTCTCCTCTCATACACTACACCCCCAGCCTTGCCATTGCTGTCACTCCCCACATCCCGGCTATGTCGCTAGTAGCCGATAACCCCGCCTACCTTTTCCCTTCAGCTTCATCAACAGGCACAGGACGGAAGAGTGCTGTGTTCTTCCAGTTTAACTAAGGGTTTCAGCCTCAACTGTTTCAATGGTCATGCGCCAAAAACGTCACTGGGCTCGGCGCATGCCCAGTGAAACAGTTGAAGCTGATGCCCTCAGTTAAACTGGGAGAGCGCAGGCGCCGGCACTGTTCAGTCCTGTCGCTGTTGCTGAAGGGAAAAGGTAGGCAGGGTTATCCGCTACTAGCAACATAGCGGGGATGGGGGGGCGTTGTGTATGAGAGGGGAGAGAGGCGTACTTGGGTTCTGTAGGGGGCGTTCCTGGGCACCTTTTGAATGATGCCCCTCTGAGCACCTCTGACGCTTTATTGTGGAGCTTGTGAACTTTTTATTTTGCATACTCCTTCCCGACAAGCGTCCCCGTCACCATGGGAACGCCAGGTGGTTAGAATATACCATCAGATTTGAGTTTTCACGATCTCACTGAGACCGTGAAAACTCAGATCCAATGGTATATTCTAACCACCAGGCGTTCCCATGGTGACGGGGATGCTGGTCGTGGAGGAGTATGTAAGCGTACTGATTGGAAAAAAAAAAAGTATATTCTAAAAAACAAATATTTTCGACATAGTGCTATATATTTGAGATAACGAATATATAGAACTATATTCGTTATATTCGCGAATTATCAAAGTTGTTATATTCGCAATTAATATTCGCTATTTGAATATTCGTGCTCAACACTACCCCCTATAAGACCCCCAATGTTAATCAGACCTTAGCTCAGAACCCCAATATTAATAAGACCCCCAATCAAACCTCTGCTCAGACCCCAATGTTAATTAGATCTCCAATAGTGTTGATCCCAAATATTCTAATCGCGAATTTTTATCGCAGATATCGTCACTTCAAGAATTCGTGAAGATGTAGAATATAGTGATATACAGTATATTCGTAATTGTGAATATTCTAGATTTTTTTTTCATCAGTAACCTCCCTTCTTACTTGTGGGCCAATGAGAAGGCTGCAATGTCTTTGTCTGAGCTTAACAACATCCCTAGCAACCAATAGGAAAGCTGCCTACCTCTTACTATATAAGAACCTTCCCGGCAGCTATTTTCTACTGTTTTTTTTGCAGTTCTGAGAGAGACAGCAGTGTCATTGCTGTGCTCTGTGCTTTGGATCCTATTCCTTATCCATTTACATTAGTTCTGCTGTCCATACATACATGCTACAGACACAGTGCTGTGATGTCACAACAATACTTAGTGCACCAATCAGTAATATCTATTCAGACCTGATAAAATGGGAAGTTGCATGTATTGCACAAAAAATATGCGCATCATTAGTGTTGATTTGTGCAATCGTGAAAATAATGACGAGATCACGAATTTTAGAATTTGCAAATTTATTGCGAATATTTTGCGAAAATTCACAAAATGTTGCAAAAACGAATATTGTCTATGCTGCTCATCGCTAATCCCCAATTAGACCTCAGATCCCACCCCTAATGTTAATAAGACCTCTAATCAGACCCCAATGTTGATAGGACCCACAGTCAGACCTCAGATAAGACCCCAATATTAATTAGATCCAAAATCAGACCTCAGATCAGGCCCCCAATGTTAATAAGACCCCAAATCAGACCCCCCAATGTGAAAAAGACCCCCAATCAGACCTCAGATCAGACTCCCAATGTGAAAAAGACCCCCAATCAGACTTCAGATCAGACCATCATTTTAATCAGCCCTCAGAGCAGACAATCCCCCTCCCCCCCCCAAAAAAAAAAACATACCTCTCCTGCTCTGGTCACTGCTGCCACTCTTGAGATCCGATGCTCTTCTTGGTCTTCCTTCACAGTACAGTGTGCAGAGCCCAGCAGGAGAAGACCAGGAAGCAGTGAGTATAGAGCCTTCACAAGGAGCGCTGCATTCACCACTCCCCGGTCCTCCTGTACTAATGAGCACTAGTGATGAGCGGCAGGTGCCATATTCGATTTCGACGAAATTCGAAAGAATATTCGTTTCATATTCGTCGAAATCGAATATTCGTCATTATTCTAGTTATCGCGATTAATATGCGATTTAAATAATCGCGTATTGAGATTTTAACTTAAGGCTACTTTCCTATTGGTTTCATATCTAGAATTATAGCGAAGATGACGAATATGACGAATGTATTCATCATATTCCTCAAAACGAAGATAACGAAGTATTCTACATCTTCGTTTTAGCAACCTATTCGTCAACTTCGCTAATTCTAGCAATCAAATAGGAAGGTTGACTATAGAGACAACTGTGTTTAATTCGCTATGCGATTATATAATTTTTTTTTAAATAAATAGAATAATTATAATAATTATATCAAGTAATCTAATTATCCTATTAAAAAAAAAATAATAAATCGCATAGCGAATTTAACACAGCTGTCTCTATAGTCAACCCTCCTATTTGATTGCTAGAATTAGCGAAGTTGACGAATAGGTTGCTAAAACGAAGATGTAGAATACTTCGTTATCTTCGTTTTGAGGAATATGACGAATACATTCGTCATATTCGCTAATTCTACCTAGCCAACCATAAACTTCCGTGCTCATGGAGCGTCCCCATCACCATGGGAACGTCTCCATATACTAAAATGTACTGTCGGATTTGAGGAATTACGTTGAAATCGCAATGCGATTAATTCAAGTTATATTAATCGCATTGCGATTTCAACTTAGAGCTGGGTTTATAATGGGTCAGCTTGCTAGAATGAACGAAGTTAACGAATATGGAATATAGCAGCAGTGCTAAGTTGAATTCGCAATGCGATTAATTTAACTTGAAGTAATCGCATTGCGATTTCAACTTAGCACTGCTAGTGCTATATTCCATATTAGTTAATTCTAGCCTATGTAAGATAGCAGTGCTAAGTTGTAATCGCAATGCGATTAATATAACTTGAATTAATCGCATTGCGATTTTAACGTAATTCCTCAAATCCGACAGTACATTTTAGTATATGGAGACGTTCCCATGGTGATGGGGATGCTCTATGAGCACGGAAGTCGGCAGAAGCGGCAACGGGCACTGACTAGAGCAGCCAGGAAGCCAGGAATCCACAGGACAGGTAAGAACTACTTTTGGGAAGTGGGAAAGAAAAAAATATAACAAAAAAAAAACTAAAAAAAACCCGAATATTCGAAATAGCGAATTTATAGCGCTATATTCGAAATATTCGCGAATTAGCGAAGTGCCGATATTCGCTAAAAAAATTCGCTATTCGAATATTCGCGCTCAACACTAATGAGCACTTTGAGTGTTAACTGTTGTCAATACACAGTGCATAAAGAGACATTAAATCACTTTTACTTTTAAACATTTAACTTTTGGCAATCAACTTTTGCAGTGATCCTCTGGGTTACTGCACCTGTTGTGGTGCAACTATGGGCTCTATAAGTTATGGCTTTCATAACTACAAACACCCACAGGCGCAGAATATAAAAATAATTACTGTGATTTCCTAGCACAGGACTGTGGCAATGAACGAAATCCTGAGCATTAGGGTCCATTCATACGTCTGTGTGTGTTTTGTGGATCTGCGGATCCGCAAAACACGGACATCGGCGATGTGCGGACCGCAATTTGCGGACCGCACATCGCCGGCACTACATAGAAAATGCCTTTTCTTGTCCGCAATTACGGACAAGAATAGGACATGTTCTATTTTTTTCGGGAACGCGATTGCGGACCCGGAAGTGCAGATCCGCAATTGAGGACCCGGGCGGGACATCGTCTGTCCTCATTGAAATTATTGGGTCCGCAATTCCGTTCCACAAAATGCGGAACAGAATTGCAGACGTGTGAATGGACCCTTAGGCCTCATGCACTCGAACGTATTTTGTTTCCGTGTCCATTCCGTTTTTTTTGCGGATTGGATGCAGACCCATTCATTTCAATGGGACCGCAAAAAATGCGGACAGCACACCATGTGCTGTCCGCATCAGTATGTCCGTTCTGTAGCTCCACAAAAAAAATACAGCATGTCCTATTTTTTTCTAGTTTGCGGACAAGTATAGGCATTATTACAATGGATCCGCAAAAATAACGGATGCCATACGGACGTCATCCGTTTTTTTTGCGGATCCGCAATTTGCGGACCGCAAAACACATACGGTCGTGTGCATGGGGCCTAAAGCTGTCAATCACACTTCAGTCCCACCCATATTTAGCTGCTTAGCTTATAAAACGTAGTGACAACACTGCTACTGTATATAACAGTTATAGAAGTTTTCTTACATGTTACACTCTTGTATATAGAGATGAGCAAACATTTTAAAATTTATTTTGGGTCTGATTCTAATGACTTGGTCAGAAAGTGCTCCAATTGACCTTAAAATTTGTGTATGACACTTTAAGATCTCTTAGTAGTCATTTATTTCTCTCTTGCCTTTCTCTCAATTGTTCTTCTCTCTTTTTTTAAAATTCTTATCTCTCTCACACAGTACACTAACTGCCCCTATCCTGTCCCTACTGATAAAACCTGACATTCTATGTAGTAAATGAATCAAGCTAACTAAATATATCTCCTTCACAATCCCTACACTTGCAACGTGCCGCCCCACCATGGCTGATCGTGTCCCAGGTTTATTGGAATGCCGAGTGGTGCAGTGCGGCCCTTAATAGTTTCTGTGTGTGTCACGGTGCTCCTACCTGGATATTGTTGATCCCCAGGGCTATGCTCCAAAGCAATAAAGGGTAGACTAATGGTGGAGGTGGAGAAATAGTCCAGACTTTTATAAAGTTCAACAGCTTTACTTGCATCAACTTGTATCCAGACAATATTCAGGCTTTCTCTTGGTCCCGGCAGGCTTTGGCATAAACTGGCAGGCACACTTGAATACTCTGCCTTATCTCTGTGCTGTACTAAACTCGGCTCTATTTTGGTAGCTGGACTTTCGGTCTGTTTTCTATCTGTGAAGTGGGGTTCCTTCGGCTGTTGACCCTTTGTGACACTCTGTAGGTAAATCTGCAAGGAGTCATGGTGCTCTATGAGCTGCTTCCCTCTGGAGGGACCCCTGCTGCAGCAGGGGTTTCTCCCCTAGCTGCTACATCATGGTACGCCTGCATCTGAGGCTGCCCTGGCTTAGACTCCCCAAACACTTCCTGCCGCCCCTTCTTTTGTAGGAAATGGTACTGGCCCACTTCTGCCCAAAAGGGGGAGAATGGAATAGTAAGTTCCATTCTATCTAAAGATCTCTCTGCCATACACACTGCCACCTGCTGGCGAACCAGGCACAGTACATGAACATAACAGTTACATAGCAATAAAAGGAATGCACAATGTAGGAGGACCTAGAATAAATACACAAATGACATTATTGTAGCAATTAAAGATGGTAGCAGGCTGTAGGAATGGTAATACCACTCTGGGGTATTACACACTGTCTCTGCAAGACCTTAAGTTGGCTGGCTCTTCTGTCTAATTGGTGTCTGTCGGAGACATGGCAGACACATCCTATCACATTAGTGGCTGAGCTCACAATGGCATCTGTGCTTCAGAGCTAACATATAGCCTGATAGACCAGCCAATATCCTCCATCCTAATTGGCTGTCAGGCTGAAATCAAAGCATTGTGGGCAAGCCCGCCAGCCTGCGTTCCATCTGAGATCACGTGATCCTCAATTCTCATCTTCCTATCTTCCCTGCCCTGTTTTCCTCACTAGTGTGCTGAACTTTAAATGTAAAATGGGGGGTGCTGTTTTGAGCGAATTTCTCTAAAGCGAATCGACAAAACTGCGTATTAGTTTTTGACGAATCTGATTCCTTTAGAAACCAGTCACTCATCTCTACTTTTATGCTCTTTTTGTACTTTTTAGTACTAGCGAGAACATTTCTGGGTTCAAATATTCTCTCTTTGATAGTTGCTACTTTTTTTTCCTGAAGAATTGACTTAACTTTATGATTAAAACTTTAAAACTGTAAAATGTGGCTTTTTAGAAGTTGTCAGAGCCGAAGAACTTTTAATAAAACTCCCTGGGTAAAGAGCACTTTAGATGCATCCCCTCTCTGACCCATCTAAATCTACTTTTTACAGTTAAACTCGGCCCAATTTCCCTGAACGCGCTAATCGAAGGCACATACAGCAGAATACATATCATCATTAAACTCTCTACGACCTTTCATTTCAGATCAATTTTTAGGATTGGAGCGGTTTTTGAAGTTTCTGCAACTGCAACCATTCACTTAGGAACCTGTCCTATTTTACTTGGAGTTACTGTTAACCCATTCATTTGTGATATCCTACTAAAGGAACAGTTATGCTTTGTACGATCACATATAGCTCAGAGGACAAAGTGGAAGTTATGGTCTAAGTCTCCTGCTTTTTATATTGAAGTGCTCCAATGATTCACGTAGGTAAAAATGACCACTTGTACCTACATGTTGCATGAAGAATCATATGAAACAATCCGTCTTATCAATTCTGATTGGCTGAGAAGAAGTGTTAAACAGGAGAATACCTATAGGGCAGTAATACGCAGCCTTATTTCCTCCGGGGGGAGTAAAGTGTTTTATAATTCCTATCCAGTGTTATAATTGGGCTCCACCATGTTCAACACATTGCACAGCATCTTCAGGAAGGCTGAAATCAATTTCCTTTTTAGATTGCAAAATTGACTGGTTTCGTTATTGCTGTCTTCTGGAGAACCCTTGATCTTGGATGCAGAAGGAAGCAGTCTCCCTAAGAAACCGAGAGGTCAAAAAGACACCAGTAGTATGACATCTGGTTGGTGTTACAGATTTTTTTATTGGGAAGCAGGATCTTAAAGTAACTCTTTGTTATTATTATACATGTCATATCTTTTCAGGAACCCAATGGACACTTTGGATTTTAAATGGGTTTTTTGTCATTTAAAGTGAACCTGTCATCAACTTTATGCTGACCTCACTGAAGGCAGCATAAAATAGTGACAGAAATGCTGATCTCAGCAGTGTGTCATTCATGAACTAAAAGTAAGTGGTTGCTGAGAACCAACATCATAATCATTGCAGCCCAGGCCTTGAAAAGAGTCAAATCTACCTGAGAAGAGTCCTGGTTAGTGGTTATCCATAATCTCCTGCTCTCTCGCCCATCTGCGAATGATTGGCAGTTCTCTCCTAGAGAGAAAGAGAGAAAGGGAGAAAACTAGGTAGAAGACTGTCAGTCATCAGCAGGTGGGCAGGGAGAGAAAGAAATCATGAATAACCATGACTCTTCTCAGGTGGTTGTGACTCTTTTCCAGGCCCAGTCTGCAATAATTATGATGTTGGTTTTCAGCAACTACTTACTTTTAACTTATAAATGACAGATCGCTGAAATCAACTCCCCTGTCTCTACTTTATATTGCCGTTAGCATAGGCAGCATAAAGTTGATGACAGGTTCCCTTTAAATAATGATGACCTATCCTCAGGATAGGTAATCAATATCAGATATGTGGAGTCTGACACTGGGTACCCGCACCGGTCAGTTAACGATAGCACAATGCTCAGTCATGAGCTGTGGCCCCCTTCAAGACTCACTCTCCCTCTGGCTTACGTTACACACAGCTCCTTGGTTCATATCTCCCCAGAGTGGCAGCAATGTATTTGCAGTTATCATCACAACTATCTCCTCTCTATGTGATGTAGTACCACACAATCTACAATCAGTCGAGGTGTGATCTTCATCACAACGGTATTGTACACAGTCTCTCAGACAGGATTGCTTACAGGCTGCCTTATCTTGGTCATAGTCCTGACTATTACACAGGCTTGGGCTTCTATCAGGATGCACAAACTCAGTAGCTTCTGTCTTCCCTCAACTCCAGCCTCAGCAGCACATTTATGATGTGAAGTTGTGTATTTTACCAATCTTTGCCCTGTGAAGGTGCACCTATATGGCTTACATATGTCACTCACCTCCACTGCCAGCTAGCTACACACAGGAATTCTTCAGGCTCAGTCACTCCTTTGTCTCTACTTGTCTGTACTTCTGACTTGTCTGTAATTATCCTCTTTTAGCAGTATGTGTTCACTACAGATTAAGGACCTGAATTAAATGAGGTGCCTAAAAGATCCTTGTGCATCCACAGTAATAATACAGATGGCAGCATAACCTCAGTGTTGTTGACAACATGCATATTTACAGTGCACTTTCATATCTTACAGTGCAATATATATACTGTATATAACATGGCATATAATATTAATAGTGCCAGTGTAGCTCACCATCAATGTCTATCACATCCTGCTGAAAGTATATGATTTTCCCAGCATGGTAATATGCTGTCATAAGTTGCCTGTGACATTTTCCACCAATATACGAGTATAACTATGTCCACGGTCTGTGCACACTGGGCGTTTTACCCTTCTGGTGCAGTACCTTATTTTGTTGTACCACAACTATATAAATTATCATATTACATATGTAGTACCCCATACCTGGGGGTTCTACAAATTGTTTATTGTTATGCATTGTATTTCACTGTTTGTTTCCTGGCTGTTACTAACAGCAAGGAGGGTATGACAAACGTTGTCAGGAACAGAGTTCCTCCTCTCTCTGGTCCTGCTTCCTGCCAAGGAGAGGGAGTTCCTGTCTAGAGACAATGTGGAGAGGATGCAGAGTTCAATGCCCCTGCTCCTTCAGAGGAATCTCTAGAGAAAACCATCACTAAATTGCTTAAAGTGAAGCCTTGAGAGGATAAAGACAACAGAGTGAACTGCTATATTCAGTTTCTACAGACACTGCTGTCAAGTGACGGAATACAGTTATGTAAGCCATGTACTGGGGTGGGCTCCCCAGGATTCAGCGAAGTCAGGAACAAGGAAACCAACTCCACCACACAATAAATTTACATACACCCAGCCCTAAGTCTGAGACCCTTGTGCTGCACAGCAAGGCGCCCTCCGATGGATGCAGGAGGAAAGCGTGGTAATTTACCTACTGGCGGGCATAACTAAACCGCCACACCTTACCTATTATTACCATAAAAAACAAGAATAACTGTATGAGTGCTTGGTACAGGCTAGCCTGCGGTGCAGCACAACAGATTACAAACTTACAAAATGCTATACAGAATTCCCCCTCTCATAACTGGCCCTGTGGCACGTGCCTGAGTATTCCTTCTGAGCAAAATGCCAGCCTGGAGTTTGTGGGAAGTTTATCAGCTCTCCAGTGTGAAATCTCACTTTAAGCTATGGAGTCTTTGCGATCAACAATAGCAACACTTGT
Organism: Bufotes viridis; assembly: GCA_033119425.1. Lineage (NCBI taxonomy): Eukaryota > Metazoa > Chordata > Amphibia > Anura > Bufonidae > Bufotes > Bufotes viridis. The sequence goes on from CM065591.1 coordinate 33,696,422, forward strand.
GGCCTGACACAAACAGAGACCCTACTTAACTAACTACAGGCCTGGTCTTAGTCTCTAGGCGCCAACACTGTGATGTGGTGCGTGCAGGATCTGCTCTGCCTCCATTGGTAACTCGGAACTAAACAAATGCCTTTTCAACAAGCATACGGTCCCGCAGTGTATGTAGCTTTGCTCCTCAGCTCTCATCAGCGTTCCTGGAAGCAATCCTCATTCCTCTGGACAGAATCATGGTCTTGGACACAATCAGCTTCACTTAGCTGCCGCTCTGGTCACTGAGGTAGGCTCTCACACCTGGATGTCGTCAGATCCTCTGCTCACACAGTTCCTCAGTCTCAGCTCCCTCTAAGATGTCTGCTCTCTCTCTTCCTCTCCAGGCTCTGTGTAACCCCACCTCTCATGAATATGGACGTATATGCAGCGGCATCTTGTGGCCAAACAGCAGAATATCAGTCCAGATCATTGAAATTGACACAAACAGTGTTCAGACAAGGGGAGCTGTTTCCTCATCTCACAGCTAAGCCACCCATCAGCAAACAACCACTAGGCCAGTATCACCTGAGTGCTGAATCGCCACCAACCAACTGGCATCCATATCCTTGGTGCCGAAGAAGAATTTTACTAAAGCCTGCTGCTTCTTTATGTATTTCCTGTTCTATTTTGCACTTAGTGAAAAGGACTTTGTTACATTTAACTCTGGCCTCATTCTTCAGTAGTATGTTTCCAATGCACCGATCTCAAGGGAGCAACGGCCTGAGAGTGCACACCATGACACTACAACACTACATGAGGAACACTACCACTCCTATCCTCTACACTGGCCCGCCTAGGGGATCGATGCAGATATCAAACATTATGTATGTCCTCAGGATGGGCTATCACTTACTGATCGGCAGGGCACCAGCACCCTGCACTTCACCAATCAGCTGTTTGGCAATGGCTCCTGTTCCGGAAGCACACAGTTCCGTCAACTTTGCAGTGGACTTAGCAGCGATGCTCCCATAGAAGTCCCATTGTTTTAACCGAGACCTCCCAAATCTTGTCCACACCAGTTTGGTATAACATGGTCATCCATGTGCGTCCCAATCCCATTGTTTCCTGGCACCTGCCTGGTGTTGCCGCTGGGCTCATAGATAACAATGCAACAAGCTTCTAACTTGGTAACTTTTTTCCATTGTGAGGGAAATAACGGCATGTTATAATTACATCGATCTTGACTCGGGCTTGACAGCAAGGCTTCTTCATGCTGTCAGCATCTTCTGCCACTTGCTTAAAGTCCAGACTGATTTTCATATTGTCACTTTGATTGATTCTTAATTGCTGACTTTTTCTTCGGCTTCCATGTTTCTTGTTACACAAATCTCAGGGTCATTATCATCAGCGCTCCAGCATCATTAGTAGACATCCAGACCCCTGTGACCGTCTGTGGACTGGCTGATTACAGTATATTACAGTGGGAGGCCATTATTCACAGGTAAAAGGAACATATATTTAGCGTGAGAGTCATTGTGATTATTTCATCACCCAGCGTGCTGTCTGTCTCCTGCTTAATTGACTGCATGGATTATATTAAACCTGCCTAAATCCTCATGTGAATTTATTTTTGGAGAAAGCTCATTTATCAGGAGTTATTTGTTAATACTACAGAAAAGGTCAGATAGACAACAATACATCACTCAATGCCTCTGTCCTATAGTAATAAATACAGTAAAAGGGAAGAACCCAAGTCATCCTTCTTTCTAAAATTACAGAGTAAACTTTTTAAGGCAAATTTACTAAGGCTGATGTTTCTTAGTCAAAGTCCTAATATTTACCAAAATTATTCAGAGGTGCACGCCTAGAGATATACACAGATCTGACAGGTTTCCTCACTTAGGTCCCCAGCCCCACCCAGTTTCTTATTACTTGTACATCAAATACTCCTAGACAATGTCGAACGCTCATGTTTTGGCTACTGGACTCTATAGACCTTGGCTTTCAATGGCCTTAGGCCCCCAGGCATACCAGAGAGACAGACTCAACGTCTGTCTTAGGATCCACACCCTACGGTGGGCATTGTAGAATACTTTTGTGAGCATTGCATCGTCAAGCTGGACTAGTGCATAGCATAGCCTGATACAGTGCCTTGCAAAAGTATTCACTCCGCCTTGACTTTTTTCATATTTTGTTACATTACAGCCTTAAGTTCAATGTTTTGTTAATCTGAATTTTATGTGATGGATCAGAACACAATAGTCTAAGTTGGGGAAGTGAAATGAGAAAAATATATAAATAAAACTATTGTTTAGAAATAGAAGACAGAAAATTGCCAGAAAATTTTAACATAGAGACGCTGTACCTTAGCTAGGAAGCCCATAAGAAGCTCTGGTGCAACCAATTACCTTCAGAAGTCACATAATTACTGAAATGATGTCCACCTTTGTGCAATCTAAGTGTCACATGATCTGTCATTAGTACATACACACACCTTTTTTGAAAGGCCCCAGAGGCTGCAATACCTAAGCAAGAGGCATCACTAACCAAACACAGCCATGAAGACCAAGGAACTCTCCAAACAAGTAAGGGACAATCTTGTTGAGAAGTATAAGTCAGGGTTAGGTTATAAAAAAATATCCAAATCTTTGATGATCCCCGGGAGCACCATCAAATCTATCATAACCAAATGGAAAAAACATGGCACAACAGCAAACCTGCCACGAGATGGCCGCCCACCAAAACTCACGGACCGGGCAAGGAGGGCATTAATCAGAGAGGCACTACAGAGACCTAAGGAGCTGCAGAGTTTCACAGCAGAGACTGGAGTATCTGTACATAGGACGACAATAAGCCGTATTCTCCATAGAGTTGGGCTTTATGGCAGAGTGACCAGAGGAAAGCCATTACTTTCAGCTAAAAACAAAAAGGCACGTTGTGAGTTTGCGAAAAGGCATGTGGGAGACTCCCAAAATGTATGGAGGAAGGTGCTCTGGTCTGAGGAGACTAAAATTGAACTTTTTGGCCATCAAAGAAAACGCTATGTCTGGCGCAAACCTAACACATCACATAACCCAAAGAACACCATCATGCTGTGGGGATGTTTTTCAGCAGCCTGGACTGGGAAACTGGTCAGGGTGGAGGGAAAGATGGATGGTGCTAAATACAAGGATATTCTTGAGCAAAACCTGTACCGCTCTGTGCGTGATCTGAGACTAGGACGGAGGTTCACCTTCCAGCAGGACAATGACCCCAAACACACTGCTAAAGCAACACTTGAGTGGTTTAAGAGGAAACATGTAAATGTGTTAGAATGGCCCAGTCAAAGCCCAGATCTTAATCCCAGTGGTAAGATGTGGCAAGCTCATAGAGACTTATCCAAAGCGACTTGGAGCTGTGATTGCCGCAAAGGGTGGCTCTAGAAAGTATTGACTTTAGGGGGGTGAATAGTTATGCACATTGACCTTTTATGTTATTTTGTCCTATTTGTTGTTTGCTTCCCAATAAAAATGAATATAAAAAAAAAAACATCTTCAAAGTTGTGGGCGTGTTTTATAAATTAAATGATGCAAATCCTCAAACAATCTATGTTAATTCCAGGTTGTAAGGCACCAAAACACGAAAAAAGTCAAGGGGAGTGAATACTTTTACAAGGCACTTTATATAACCATCTTGGTAAGGCACCTGGAGACAACCCTTCTGTTTGATTCTGCAATTTCTTAAGTCTGAAAGTATGTGGAAACTGACAATTGTTCAGTAAAAGCTTATGTGTTAAATGTAACTGGCCTCTCCGTTCTATCTGCTCCTGATCCCTACCTTGCACCTCAAGAACATTCAACAACAAGGGAACACCATTTTCCAACAGGTAGGAGACCTTCACCAGGGTGTGCCCTGGAGGAATAGGTGCAACCCCTCCTCACTGCTCTGCCCAGGAGAGTGCTGGATCAGAACCACTGTTACATGAATAGCCCCACCATCTGCCTCTGCTACCACTGCTGTCTTCTTACCCCGTCAAGCACAATTCCCTGCTGGGTTGCTTTAGGAGCCCTGTTGGATGTAATTTTTGAGTAGAACGGGTGCAAGCTCACATGGTGTGCTCTACCCAGGCCCTGCTGCAGAAGAAGAACAGGAGTTTGGATGATTGGGAGTCTCCTTCCTGCTAGTGTGATCCTTCGAGAGGGGCCTTGGAAAAGTAATGGAATGAAACTATGTCCTTGGTTAGGAACCTGGAGTTCCGGTACCACATAAAATGGTCACATATGGTAGGAGTGGCCTACATAGTATGGGAGGAGATGGGAACCGCTAAGATGTGTGCCCTCAAATTGCTGTAAATGCCAAGTGTGTAGAGTATATTAAAATATTCAATGCAATTTTTAAATTGTACTGTGCCCTCTTGTGGGCAGACTGACTTGTTATTATGTACGGTTTTTATTTTGTGCGGCTGCCTGCCATTATTTCTGCACCATCCAAAGCACGCGTGGGTGAGGTAGGCCTAGCCATACCCATTTTGGGAGATGTCCTGGCTGGTAGTATTGCCTTGATTGATGTTCCGCTCTGCAGGTGTATCACTGATTTCACATGCCCACCTATAGGAAGGTCACATCAATGTCTAAGCCAGTAACCATTTTTTCTCAAAAAGGTACACAATTTTATACTGTGAATACATACGCCTCCTTTTACATATAATTCACATACTGTGTAAAAAAAATTGTTCACTCTGTGACTTACTGCTGGGGTAGAGGGTACAGAGAGCAAGATAGACTCTCTGGATGACTTAGAAAATGGGTAATTTAATGGATATGAGAAATAAATAAAATGCCATAATTCATGTATCTATATCAATACAATTAAGGACTCATGCACATGACTGTAGTTTTGGTCTGTATCCGATCCACATAAAGCCTAATAAGTACAGCTCAGTAGTAAAACCATATATCTTCATAATAAAACCATAATGCACCAAAGTTCCATAATTAAGATAATTATATAATAATGATAATTCGTGGCAATCTGCTTATTTTATTGCTTTTATTTTTTCACTATTCTATTGGACTGCATTTAATAACCCTCGTATATGGCTGGTATATATATATATTAGCAGAAGGAAGAACCTGGCTTCGCACGGGTATATTTCATTTTATGTTTCTGTGTGTCATAAAAAGATATCGACAGTATCCCCCATAACAGTGACCTCTACAGTACCTCGCCCACTTAATAGTGAACTCCACAGCCCCGCACCCCTTAACACTGACCCCCTCACAGTGCCCCGCCTCCTTAAAATGGGACCTCCACAGCTGCCAATCCTCTTAACTTTGATCTTCACAGCAGCCCGGCCCCTTTAACAGTGAGTTTCACAGCACACCTTGAAATTGACCTCCTCAGTGGCCCACCCCCTTAACAGTGACCTATACAGCACCCTGCCCCTTAACACTGACCTCCACAGGGGACCGTCCCCTTATCTGTGACCTCCACTGTTCCCTGCCCCCTTAACAGAGACCTCCACAGCACCCATCCCTTTAACAGTGACTGCCACAGTACCCCGTTCCCTTAGCAGTGACCTCACAGTACCCTGCTGACTTAACAGTGACCTAGACAGTGCCCTCACCTTTAACAGTGACCTCCACAGCGGCCTGCCCCCTTAACAGCAACATCCACAGTGAACACCCCTTTAACAATGACCTCCACAGCGCCCGCCCCATTAACAGAGACCTCCACAGCAGCTGCCCCTTTAATAGTGGCCCCTGCCCTCTTAACAGTGAACTCCACAGCGCCCTGCCCCTTTAAGGCTAGGGCTAAATTACGACATCTGTAGCCCGACATTTTGTCGTATCAAAGTCGCTCAACAATTTTTCTAATGCTAGGCTATGGCGTCGCATTGCGATATGCGACATGCTGCGACTCCGACAATGTAATGAATGTATGATTTTTTATTCGTTTATATTAGTTGTTTGTTATCATGTGGGTATGCACATTGTGCATTAGATTGTTTCAATAAAATGTCTATGACTTTCACTTACCAGATGGAGTGCTCGCCTATGATTTGATTTCAAGTATAGTGAGTTAGCTGTTTTAGTTGGTAAAGTCGTAAGCCCCACCCCCTGAGAACACCCCGATCCCGCTTGAGAACACCCACTTAAGGGCGGGGGTTTTGTGTTAGCCCCACATATTTTCGGCAAATTTACCAGGACTGTCTCTGAAAATCAGGGACGGTCCCACCAAATTCGGGACAGTTGGCGACCATGCCATAGCAGTGAGTGGAGGGACTCTGAGCTTGTGCGGCTGCTCTCCCTTCACCTCCGGGGGCCCGTTCTGGTGATAGGAGCAGTTCCCAGACATGTCATATCCTAGCGACATGCCATCAGTGCCTGAGATGGGAACGCACCTTTAAGGAGCACCTATCAGCAGGATCTTGCCTATTAAACTAGGCATACCACCTGGTAGAATTGTTCCTGCTGATTAAAGCGATATCTGTCTAGTGAAGTTGCAGTGTTCCTCAGAGAAAAAAAAAAGAAGTTCTTTAGGCAAATGAAGGCTTTAGTGCACCACTAGCTTCTCGGTGCACCTCAGCTCCTCAGTGCTATTAAGCCTTCATTTCCATAAAGAAGAAAAGTCTTCTTTTTTTTTCTCAGGAGAGCCAAAACCGATTTTCACATGACAGGTATCATTTTAATCATCCGGATCAACCCTACAAGGCAGAATGTCTGTCGAATAGGGTTGATTCTGCTTAAAGGTCTTCTTTAAGAGCCCGATGTCGCAGGTGACATTACTCTTTACCGTAAGAGTGACTCGTCTTGGGAATTGTCTCTTGGAAAACATTTTTCTTAATGACAAGGTATAGGCAATCCTGCATTTACGAGGCCTGATACCCGGTTGGGCATCTAAAAGTGTCTTTTAATATGAATGTCTGAATATAAATTCACGTAAGAGTTCCGCAATCATGAGCTTTTATGAAATGAGAGTCGGGGCGAGCGGCGCTGCTATTCTCACAGCTGGCACATAACAGTTACCCCTCAATCTGCTCGTAAACGAAGATGGCTGCCTGCTGGGCTGCCGGAATACATTAGCCCCTATGATGCCTGTTTGTAAAAGAAACACGTTATTTTTATGATGTACAAGGCCCGTTCCCTGCCGCCCCAATTAAATGATGATTGAAGCTACGGAATATGGCTCCTCAATCTGACTCTGCAGAAAAGACTTCCAGTTTGACTGTGTCAGGAAGCTTTTCTGCTTATGTTTCCAATAAGCAAGTCATGTATATTACGGATGGCGTAAAAGAGGATAAAAAACCCAACAACCAGCTCCAGACTCAACATTTAAATGCACAGGCCTCACCCCTCCCTCTTCTCATTACTTGCTTCTTAGGGTGGGTTCACATCAGCGTTATGGATTGCGTTTTAGTTTTCCGTTATAACAGAAAATAGCGGAATCCATAAGGAAGCCTTTAAGACGCATTCCATTTTGATCGTTCATAATACAAGTCTACGGGCAGCATAACAGATCTGTCCTGGTTTCCATTATGCAGGAGTTTATTCCTGCATGACGGAAACCAGGACGGATCCGTTATGCTGCCCAGAGACTTGTATTATGACGGAATGCAAAACGGAAGCCTTTAAAAGGCATTCCGTTTTGCTTTCCGTCCTAATAGAAGTCCATGGGAATTATAACTGATCCGTCTGGTTCCCGCTATGCAGAACGTCTTGCATAATGGGAACCAGATAGATCCGTACTGCTGCCCATAGACTTGTATTATGAAGGATCAAAGTGGAACGCGTCTTAAAGGCTTCCGTTTTGACTTCAGTCTTATGGATTCCGTTATTTTCCGTTATAACGGAATCCATAACGCTGATGTGAACCCACCCTTACTGGTACTTCAAGGGATCGTCTCACTTCAGCAAATGGTATTTATCATGTAGAGAAAGTTAATACAAGGCACTTACTAATGTATGTTTATTCTCCATATTGTCTCCTTTGCTGGCTAGATTTATTTTTCCATCACGTTATTCACGGCTCGTTTCCATAGTTACGACCACCCTGCAATCCATCAGTGGTGGCCCTACTTGCACACTATAGAAAAAAGCACCAGCCTACGTGAGTTCCCATGCAGGGGTGCACCTAGCCTTTCTGCTGCCTTCAGCCCACGGCCATTCGGCTGCCCCCCCCCCTTCTTGTCCCTACCTGATGCTGCCTGAGGCGATCACCTTACCTGACCTCATTGGTGGTGCACCCCTGCTCCCATGGTAACGACCACTAGTGTGCAAGCACGACCACCATTGCTGGATTGCAGGGTGATCGTAACTATGGAAACGAGCAATGTATAATGTGATGGAAAAATGAATCCAGCCAGCAAAGGAGACAATATGGACAATCACAATACATTAGTAAGTGCCTTGTATTAACTTTCTCTACGCGATAAATGCCTTTTGCTGAAGTGACATCACCCCTTTAATCACTTTGTCATTTGTATTATTAAAAGGGTTTTCCGGGCTATAGATATTGGTTACCTGTTCTTTAGATAGGTCATAAATATCTGATCGGGGGCAGGGGTGGGGGTCTGACAACCAGGGCCGGGCCGACACAGAGGCTGGGGAGGCTCCAGCCTCAGGGCGCTCCAGCCTCAGGGCGCAGGCAGGGGCCGGCCAGAGGGAGAGGGACTGACAGGGGGGAACCGCTCAGCGCTCCCTCCTGTCATTCCCTGAGCCGGGCCCCGTCAGAGCGCTCCTCTCACCTCCATTATGGTCACTGCTTCAGGCCTCCAGCATCAGGCCCCGCTGCCTCTAACTAGAAACACAGTAAGCAGGTGGGCGGAGACTAACGGACCTCCATTAGGCTCCGCCCACTTGCTTAATGTGTGGCAGCGCTGGGGCCTGATCCCGGAAGCCTGGAGCAGTGAACATAATGGAGGTGAGAGGAGCGCTCTGACGGGCCCGGCATTAAGTACAGTGAAATGCCGGGCCCCTTTCATTAAGTCTGTGACAACATGGGGGCAGAAAGAGCATTACAACATGGGGGTATAAAGAGCATGAAAAGATGGGGGAGAATGACAGGGGGCAGAAAAAGCATGACAAGAAGAGGGGATTATGACAAGAGGAGGGGGACATGACAAATTACTATGTGGGGGCACTGCTGTGTGGTTGAGGGGGTGTGGCGGACATTACTGTGTGGGGGCAGTGTGGCGGACATTACTGTGTGGGGGCAGTGTGGCAGACATTACTGTGTGGGGGCAGTGTGGCGGACATTACTGTGTGGGGGCAGTGTGGCGGACATTACTGTGTGGGGGTAGTATGGCAGACATTACTGTGTGGGGGCAGTGTGGCGGACATTACTGTGTGGGGGCAGTGTGGCGGACATTACTGTGTGGGGGGCAGTGTGGCGGACATTACTGTGTGGGGGGCAGTGTGGCGGACATAACTGTGTGGGGGGCAGTGTGGCGGACATAACTGTGTGGGGGGCAGTGTGGCGGACATAACTGTGTGGGGGGCAGTGTGGCGGACATTACTGTGTGGGGGGCAGTGTGGCGGACATTACTGTTGCGGGGGGCAGTGTGGCGGACATTACTGTGCGGGGGGCAGTGTGGCGGACATTACTGTGTGGGGTGGCATTATACAAAGGCTCTGCAGATGCAACTCCCATGTATTGGGTCACCAGAATTTGGGTGGTCATTCACTAAATGAACCTATTATGGGGAGAATCTGTGGATGACACATATTTGTCATCCACAGACACCCCCCCAAAACAGGGTTAATTTACTGAATGACCACCAATAAAAGAGGTGGGGGTCACATATGCTATTTCATAATGACAGCAGGGCCCGTGCAGTGACTGTATTCTACTACAACCCGCCCAGCCCCCCATATGTGTCATCCACAGATTCCCCAAAAACGGTGTCATCCACAAGTTGGGGGGGGGGGGGCGCACTTGGGCAGCTCAGCCTCTGTTGGTGCTGGACCTTGTCCCAGCCCTGCGGACAACTGTCACGCTCACTGATTAGCTGTTTCCGTAGCCTTGATACTGGAAACTAACCCTGTAGCCAAGAGAACCCATTTAACCTGTACCTTTTTGCAAAACCTAAAAATATACGAAAAGCCTAAACCTCTGGTACTGCATTATACAATATTAGAATATCCAGGGCTTAAAGGTGTGATAAAATAAAGTCCTATATTCGGGACCTACCTCTAAGAGTCAAAGCAGAGAGCTAGAAACAGGCACAGGCACTTAGGCTAGGATATATATGGTAGATTAATGTTGGCTGATTTTGTTGGGATTGGCCGTCCATGCGATCTGTATTATATATTGTAATGTTATATTATGTTAGATGTATCTATGTAAGCCTCAGAATGATAAGGTATGGTTGGCATTAGGAATGAAACTTACCATACCATTCTACCGCTATTGGTGGGAGTGGGCTTGTCATGCTTCCTGCCAGGAGCTCTAGAGAGAGTTAGCTTAGCAAGGCTGGAGTGAGGGAGCACGTCCATCTGTTCCTGCTCCGATGGCCTTGGGACTAAGGATACAGCTCATCTGTGAGCACCACTACTCCAGGAAAAATACAGGGTCCTAGGCCACAGAAGATCTGCAAGCTACAGCGTTTATAGTCAGCAGAGGGATAAGCATTACAGCTATACAGACTCTGCTGCAGGTGAGGGGATAACAAGTTAAGACAGCCATCACCACAGTTCAGGACAGGCAAATTCAAAAGCCTGCATTTCACAAGTGGACACCTGATCTCATCAGGGCCACTACCACTCCCATCCTCTCCATTGGCTCCTCTATGGCTCGGCTCACTGCATATAGACCTCCCAACTCTCACCCAGCAGATGTTGGGGGAGTTAAGGAATGGGCAGTTGGATTTCACATACCTGATTCATTGTACAATTAAAATGTATTCATTAAAGTATATGGATTTGGCAGGTTGGGAAAGTGTAGGGTACTGTGCTTTTGCATCCTTTTTTATGTTAAATGCAGGACAAAAAAATTATTCGAACGGCCCTTAATCTATTAAGCACATGTAAGGGGAAATGTATAGCCAACAGCAAGAATAGGCTCCCACTGTGGAGAACTCAGTGCAGTTATATATTGTATAATGGCCCTTTCATTTCTTCTGCAGCAGCCACTGATCTGCAACAGTTTCCCTCACATGTGTCCAGCTGATCACTCACAATCTCATGAGGGGCCTGGAGGTATTTCTGGAGTGTAATAATATTACAGGCTATAGCTACTAGAAAGGGGTATTTGATCCAGGGAGTTTTTCTGATGCCTGATTTGAGTCGGGAAGTAATTTGACCCTCTAAAATGAGGAAAATTGGCTTCTACCTCATGTTTTTTTTTGCCTTCCTCTGGATCAACTTGCAGGATAACAGGCCAAACTGTCTTTTGTTCAGCCTTATTAATCATGTTAAAACCTCTTTAAAGAGTAGTAGTAGTGGTAGGGGTAGTGGTAGTGGTGGTGGTAGTAGTAGTAGGGGTAGTGGTGGTAGTAGCAGTAGTAGGGGTAGTGGTAGTATTGTTAGTAGTAGTTTTAGGGGCAGTGGTAGTAGTAGTAGTAGTAGTAGTGGTAGGGGCAGTGGTAGTAGTAGTAGTGGTAGTAGTAGTAGCGGTAGTGGTAGTAGTAGTAGCGGTAGTGGTAGTAGTAGTAGTAGTAGCGGTAGTGGTAGTAGTAGTAGTAGTAGTTTTAGGGGCAGTGGTAGTAGTAGTAGTAGGGGTAGTGGTGGTAGTAGTAGTAGTAGTAGTGGTAATGGTAGAAGTAGTAGTAGTAGTTTTAGGGGCAGGGGTAGTAGTAGTAGTGGTAGTAGTAGTAGTTTTAGGGGCAGTGGTAGTAGTAGTAGTAGTAGGGGTAGTGGTAGTAGTAGTAGTGGTAGGGGCAGTGGTAGTAGTAGTAGTAGTAGGGGTAGTGGTAGTAGTAGTAGTGGTAGGGGCAGTGGTAGTAGTAGTAGGAGGGTTAGTGGTGGTGGTCGTAGTAGTAGTAGTGGTAGGGGCAGTGGTAGTAGTAGTAGTAGTAGTAGTAGTAGTGGTAGGGGCAGTGGTAGTAGTAGTAGTGGTAGTAGTAGTAGTGGTAGAGGCAGTGGTATTAGTAGTAGTAGTGGTAGAGGCAGTGGTATTAGTAGTAGTAGTAGTAGGGGTAGTGGTGGTAGTAGTAGTAGTAGTAGTGGTAGGGGCAGTGGTAGTAGTAGTAGTAGTAGTGGTAGGGGCAGTGGTAGTAGTAGTAGTGGTAGTAGTAGTAGTGGTAGTAGTAGTAGTGGTAGAGGCAGTGGTATTAGTAGTAGTAGTGGTAGAGGCAGTGGTATTAGTAGTAGTAGTAGTAGGGGTAGTGGTGGTAGTAGTAGTAGTAGTAGTGGTAGGGGCAGTGGTAGTAGTAGTAGTAGTAGTGGTAGGGGCAGTGGTAGTAGTAATAGTAGGGGTAGTGGTAGTAGTGGTAGGGGCAGTGGTAGTAGTAGTAGTAGTAGTAGTAGTGGTAGGGGCAGTGGTAGTAGTAGTAGTAGAGGTAGTGGTAGTAGTAGTAGTGGTAGGGGCAGTGGTAGTAGTAGAAGTAGGGGTAGTGGTGGTAGTGATAGTGGTGATGGAAATACAGTATCAACAGTACATCATATTAGGGGAGAGTGGCATCTTCTCCACTTTCAAGCAGTCTGTAGTTTCTCTTTCCTTGTTTGCAGGCGGTGAATGTTCAGATTTCTCCACAGGCACCAAAAAATCCTTCTAGTGTAAAACATGAAATAGTACGCAGAGGGAGATGAGGGGGATGTTGGTGCAGTTTCTTGCTCATTTGTTGTCATGAAACAATATGAGGAGCAAAGAGGAGCGTCTGTCCACTCAGCAAGCATGGAGAGAAGCCATTAACTGGTTCCCATGCAATTGATTTTGGCCACCCCGTGTAACAAAAATTCTAATTAGATTTGCTCGTTGATCCACATCCCTACAGTTTAGAGGCAGTGTGTCACTGTTACACCAGGCACACAGCCTTGTAGGGCTAGCTCAGCTGAATAATGAAACCTTTCACTTAGTGATACGTTGCTTCGTTCTTGAGAAAAGGTACTTTTCATCCATATGCAAATGAAAAGTTAAGTGCACCAAGGGTGGGTCCAAACCACTCTGTGCACCCTGGCTCCTCCTACTTCCTCTTTTTCTATAGCACTCTGGGATAAATTTGTATCCTTTGGTGCGATTGTAATGTTCATCATGGGACATATTTTTCCTGGTGTGCTTCTTTAAGATCAAAACTGGCTGGTTTAATGATTTCCATAATCTATTCTGATGGCTTCAACCAAGCTGAACCTCCGTTCTAATAAGCCTAGTATTTATTATAATCATCCCATAATATCATTGCACTAATTGGTTTGGCTTCAATGGAATCTTTACATTAGAAGGGTGGTATTATTATACTGGTATAATGTAAGTCAGCTCTACTTTATCATTATCCTAACGCGTTTAGCTTGCAAAATAACTTCCATTGCTCCCCAGGTACCTCCCAATACATCAGCCTTTCTGGCATTGTGCTTCCTTGGTAGCTGGCACTTGTTATTAAAATGCATTATTATATTCAGACTATAGTACGTCTTTTTGCCGTAGAACAGGCATAGCAGTAAATCGTAGAAATAATTATGGTTCTCATCGACTGCTTTTAGTATGAAATCTATGCTACAATATTATGCCTTCCACTGATGTTATAAAAGTGTTGGAATTAAAGGGGTTTTCTGGGATTACTATGGTGTTTTTAGCAGATATGCTCTTGTAGTTGCTTACCTCGTGTACATCTCCCCCATGCCTTTTCTTTTTCATTTTGGACTCTTTTGACTCATTTTCAGCATGCAGACTGATCCCTCTGGTTTGTCTCCATCCTGTATGTAGCACTTCCTGTTCTTGTATCCAACCAAACCCACAATGCACCTCTCCTTCCTCTGTCACAGCTCCAGCACCGCCCCCTAATAATGCCCAAGTAGTGTATAGCTCCTCCCACCCAGCTAGTTACATTATGAAGTATGAACATAGGCTGGTTGAGTCGCAGTAAGTATACTGTGTTTTGTGTCACTTGAGGGTGGGAGGCTAGGGACCCACCTTGCTCAGGGGGCCACCGGGAGATTCCCCTGTAGCCCTGTGGCCCAGTCCAAGCCTTGACACTCCCCTATCACTGCTCCTAACCACGCCCAGCTAGTTTATAGCTCCTCCCACCTAGTTACGTAAACATGCCTTTATCCCTGCCTCTAACAACACCCAACTAGTTTGTAGCTCCTCCCACTCAGATAGTTACATATAAATTCCACTATCACTGCCCCGCCCATGGACATAACATCACAGGAAGTAAAAAAAAGCTGCATGGACAAGGTAATGTGACTACAGCCCAGAACAGGAGATAGGAAATACATTACAGAATTACAGATAAAATCATAATTTTAAAGGATGTATATAAAACAGGGAAAAAAAACCTTTAAAGGTATTTTAAAATTGCAATCTCTCTCCTAAAAATGGATTGATTTGCAATTTTTCGCATTTTTCAGGCAAACTATTCCTGGTAGCCGCCAAAAGAATATTAACCCTAAGGCCAGTTTCAGACGGGTATGTTCATTGTGTGAAACATCCTCCATGTACAGTAGGTGCGTGAATTCCCATGACCATACCACAGAGCATCATGATAATTTATAACACTGTGTGTCTCTGCCCGACCTGTCGGGCAGAGATACACAGCATTATAAATCATTAGAATGCCATGTGGTCAGGTCAAAGGGGCAGAGTTCCCTACAGGAATTCATGCTTCTACATGGATCATGTTACATGCACACGAACGTTTATTTTATCAGTTTACGGGCCATTTTTTGCGTATACGGAACCATTCATTTCAATGGGTCCGCAAAAAAAGGGAATGTTCTCCGTATGAAGGGAATGTTCTTCGTATGCCTTGCGTTTCTGTATTTCCGTTCTGTTCAAAGATAGAACATGTCCTATTATTGTCCGCATAGCGGACAAGGATAGTACTGTTCTATCAGGGGCCAGCTGTTCCGTTCCGCAAAAACGGAATGCACACGGACCGCAAAATACTGAAAAAGCCATACGGTCGTGTGCAATAGGCCTAAGGCTGAGAGTGGATTGTTGTGTAGGAACAGCGAGTCTCATTATCCGCACAACGCGCAGTAAATCAGCTGTCCATATTCAGATGAATCTGAGGTGGCAGCATTTCAACAGTCCCAGACACCTACAATAATAATGGACTGTAGACGAGCGAGTCCAAATTGTCAGTGGGAAAGGAAGCGTCAGATGCAAATGACTGGTAGAATAAAAATAGAAGACAGCAGAGCCAGTAATTACTTCTAGAGGGTCTTTGCAAACCAAGAGATGAGAAAGATTGTCTCCACAAAGAACGGAAATCACTCACTAGGACTGAACCCGTAACGGAAATTACAGCGACACTTACATATGATTATACAGGTAATACTGCTGATTAATGATGCAGAAAAAAAGGATAAAAGTAGGAGCGCGGACAGCGGAGATGGAAGATATCTGAATACAACAGAAGCGCTGGATGTTCTATCAGACTATGCAAAGCCACGCAATAACATGACCTTCGTGGTGGAAAAACACATGGCTGAAAAGTGTTTGATATTGGACTGGAGAACAATGTGAAAGGAGCTGCAGTGCCCCAGAGGACCACTGCAAGGGTTCATTATTGTTAAAAGGGTTATTTCACATAATGTGTATCCCACATGGCTGAATATAGGCCTGCAAAGAGTTTATATGGCAGCCTGGGTGATGCACTTGTCAAGTCCCTGTCTGGTTAGTTCCTCCTGTTGCATATTTTAATATTCTATTTATCAATAAAGTATATTTTTACGTATATTTGCATTTGGCTCCTTTTTGGTGTTAGTTTGTGATTTGCATTAGGAGTATATGCATTAATATAATTAGAAATGTGGGTTTCTCGTACAAAATGCCTAGGTAATTTTAACCATACATTGATGGTAGGCAAGAGATACCCCCTTGGTCTTTTTCTGTGTTGCATCTGGAATGGGTTGTAGCCTCCAGCGCCTGCCACATTTTTAAGAGACCTGACAGAAGAAAAAAAGGATGAGAGGAGAAGAAGAGAAGTTGACCTTTTAAGGTAGTAATGCCTTTGAGGGGCCTTTCAGTCAGACTCTTTCACGTGATCTGAAGAGGGAAGCATACGTAACTGTTTCCCGCCGCCAGATTTTGGACTCCTTCCTTCTCCTGCTCTGGTCCCTTTCATCAACATCCGGTTTGATGGGGGGTCATGTGTACGGTGTTCATTTTAGGACATGGTCAGATATCAGAGTCAACTATGTGTTTCACAGCCAATGATTAGCCATGTGACTAATGAGTCAGTAATGTCGCATATGGGAGACACGTCACTGCTGTGGTCAGTTATTGACTACAGCGGCACACATGACCCCACTAAATGGTATGCTGATGAGCAGGATCAGAACGCGGAAACAGGAGAACGAAGAAACCAGAGTCCAGCAGCAGAAAGCAGGTGAGCACCTTCCCTCTGCAGGTTTGGTGATGTTTGGGGACGGCTGAAAAACCCACAAAGGTGGACAACCGCTTAAAGGGGTATTCCAGGCTTTTACAATTGAGGACCAGCAGACCATTTAATGTGCATTAGAGCCTCCTGACTCTCAGAGGATTCTTGACATGTAACATATCTGATCAGTGCAAGGGATGTTCATAGAATAATGGATTTATCAAGTGGATGAGGTTGAAAAGGAATTTTTATACCATGCCAGAATAAAAGCAGGCTCTCGAGACATGAAAGTAATAAGATACATTGTTTATACTGATGGTAAACACATAAAACATGAAAATCAAAGTGAAGCCCAGTCCACACAATATAATGTATAGCAAATGGCTGCGGGTCCTGCAACACTAAAGGCCAGTTCAGACTGAGTTTTTTTTTGGTGCATTTCCACCTCAACATCTCTCTGGAAAAAAAGCCTCCTATTCATTTCAATGGAAAGCAGCACTTGTTTTTTTCCCATAGGGACAAAAGAATCGTGGAAAAAAGAAGCAGCATGCCCTATCTTGGTGCAAAATCCATGCAGAGTCTCACACTGAAATAATTGGGAAGCGTAAAAAAAAAAAACACTCCCCTGGCTGAAAATGCAGTTTTGTATTAGGGCTCGTTCACACAACCGTATGGTTTTGCGGTCCATTTTTAACGGATCCGCTTTTGGTTTCAGTAGTGTTTCCATTTCCATTCCGCTTCCGTTCCGTTTCTATATAGTTTCCGTTTGTGATCCGTTTTTTGCGGATCGGAAACAGAAGCATATAATGTTTTAACAGTAAGTACATTGAAAAATTGGGCTGGGCATAAAATTTTCAATAGATGCTTCCTAGAAAACGGAACGGATACGGAAGACATACGGATGCATTCCATTTTTTCTACAGCTCAATTGACTTGAATGGAGCCACGGAACGTGATTTGCGGGCAATTATAGGACATGACTCAAAATGTAGCGGAACGGAAATACGGAAACAGAAGGCATACGGAGTACATTCCGTTTTTTTCAAACCCATTGAGATGAATGGTTCCGTATACAGACAGTATACTGAACGCAAAAAATGGCCCGTATACGGAACGCAAAAACTTTTGTGTGAACGAGCCCTTATAGTAAACATCCACTGGTTAAAAAAAAATCAAAAACTGCATGAAAATGCGCTTAAAAAACCCAAAGGTGGATTCTATGGTGATTTTTGTAGGTGGATTTTCAAAATCCGTCGTGTAAACATACCCTTAAAAGTTCCTTACTATAAACTGGGGAAAATTTCCGTTCATAAGTAGGGCTATGTAATTCCCAAAATGCAAAAATATTCAAATAAAAGTAAATTTCCATCAAATATAGCCACGTGTGTTTCTCAAAATGTGGCTCCAAAAATGTGGCAGCGTGGATAAATGGTTTACTGTATTGGCAGAAACAAGTGATATAATTGACCCTCCGCATATGTGTATAGTATAACGGAATACTAAAACTGTCTGGAACAATCTCGACATCCCAAGGCATGTCTTATGCCTCACTCACATGTCAGTGTTCCACGGACGTGTCCTGTACATGTTCTCCACAAACAGCACACGTGCCCATTCATTTTAATGTCTGTATTCACACATCAGTGTTTTAGCACGGTCCGTGGGTCCGTATTTTTAGCACGGTCCGATGCATGCTCTATTTTATGTGTGTTCACGTATCCATCACACCATTATAGTCTCATACCTCCCAAGTTTTTGGACGGTCAAAGAAGGACACTTACCCTGGGAACACACCTGAGCGTTTTTCAGCGCGTTGAACGCGCTGAAAAACGCTCAACATGTGAAAAGTCATGCATCCCTATGGGCATGGTTCACATTTGGGCGTTTTACAGCGCGTTTGAACATGCTGTAAAACGCCCAACGCCCAAACAAGTACATGAGCTTCTTTTGGGCGTTTTAACGCGCCTATGGACAATGTTGCCATAGGGGAGAATCACTGAATCGCGCGTATGACGCGCGTTTCTTAGTTACAAAAACGCGCATCCAAAAACGCACGTAAATGCGCGTCATACGCGCGATTCAGAAACGCCTAGGTGTGTCCCCAGCCTTAGGGTACTTTCACACTTGCGTTAGTGTGATCCGGCAGGCAGTTCCATCGTCGGATGCGGATCAGTCTACAAATGCATTGCAAGAACGGATCCGTCCCTCCGCTTGTCATGCGGATGGACGGATCCGTCCTGCACTCTTTTTCACAGTTTTCCCGGTCTGTGCATGCGCAGACTGGAAGGACAGATCCGTCCTTCAGTTGTTTCGCAATGTCGCATCCGGCACTAATACAAGTCAATGTAAATTAATGCCGGATCCGGCATTCCGGTGACTGATCAGGCATTTTGGACGGACATGCTGCTGTATTATGTCCGGCCAAAACGCCCGACAGTGACTGAACGGAAGGCAAACTGATGCAAACTAAACGGATTTCTATCCAAACAGATTGCATGGGAATATGCCTGATCAGTTCTTTTCTGGCATAGAGCCCTTTTGACGGAACTCTATGCCGGAAAAGAATAACGCAAGTGTGAAAGTACCCTTAAAGTATGTTTTATTATGTGAAAGGTCCACTTTTCCTATATATTTATGTACTTGAATAGATCAGAATACAAAGATTTCTAAAATTAAAGTTACATCAAATAAGGAAATAATATACAAGGAGGGCTCTAATATACAGAGAGGAACCAGACAAACACTTTCTAGATCAATATTGTAAATGTAATAATGCAAAACTATACCTCAGATAAAAAGACATTTATGGAGCAAAAGAGGGACACGTGGGAGGTATGTAGTCTATGGGTCCGTGAAAACCACAGATGCAACATGGATTCCATCACTGATCATTAGGAAGGGATGCTTTGAAAATGATTTTTCAGCTGTGCAGGGTCAGTGAAACACGGATGGCACACACCTGCAAAAAACGGACACACGGATCCTTCACGGATGCATCACTGACCACCTTCTCATGGATTTGAGCACGGACGTGTGAATGTGGCCAAGACCAAGAGTTTAGTGCATGCGCGGTGGAGTCCTCTGCGCTCCAGAAAGCTACGCTTCAAGCAGCCAACATTAGTGAGGAGTTCAGCGTGGAAATGTGGAGATCTTCAGAGTATGGGTGGTATCTTGGCACAGGAACAGCGCTTCTGGAAGCAGCAGAGTCCCAAAAGTTGTCCGGAGGAATGTGGAACTTTTTCCCATTTTATAGTAGGAAGTTAACTTATGGTGCTGCAGAGTTTGCAATCATTTACTGTACATTTTATTTTGTGTGGAGTGGACTACATATTGAACTTTAGTTGTGCTTTATGTGTGTATTCTCATTATAAATAGGGATAAGCGAATCGACCTCGGATGAAACATCTGAAGTCGATTCGCATAAAACTTCGTTCCAATACTGTACGGAGCATGTATTGGCTCCGATGAGTCAAAGTTATTACTTAGTAAAGTCTCACAAAACTTCGCGCAATAACTTCATAAATTAAATTGTGCTGTAAACGGTGACTCCCTGCAGCTCACATTCAGACAGCACAGTACTGCTGTCTTAGAGTGAGCTGTTCAAAAGAACACTCCCCCGATCCGGTTTAGGCCACACCCTCTCCCACTCAGCCAACAGGGATTAAAAAAATTAAGTTAAAAATGAACTTCTAGGTCCCAGTAAGCCACACCCTGATCCGGTTAGGCCACACCCCCTCCCACTCCTCAGCTGACAGGGATTAAAAAATGAAGTTAAAAATCAACTTTTGTCAGCCGCAGGGGTGGGAGAGACGGTGACTTTCTCCCTGCAGCTCACACTCAGACAGAACAGTGCTGCTAAATTGACATGTAGTGTTCTTATCCAGCTCACCTTTCCGGTCTAGTTTCCCGTGTGCCCCTGAGCCTGGGGTGAGTCCCACTGACAGAAATTCAAAATGAAGAAAATCGGCTCCAGCACCATTGATGTTGTGTTAAAATAAGCTTCCTCTTTATTGACTCATAATCACAAGCAGATAAAATCCATCAAAGATGCGATAATTGATGACGGGTTTCGGACAGTGCGTCCTTAGTTGTGACAATGTGTCAGTCTAAGAAGACTCTATTTAAAGGAACATTTCCCCTCCTCCTCAGTTCAGAGGGTGGGAGTGTTCCAATACTATTGGTCATCCCAGACTGACATCACCCGTTACTTGATATGACATTTAACAGCACTAGTGCACCTGAGGCTGGCCTTACTTCGTTTCCAGTTTAAGGCCCCTTTCACACGGGCGAGTTTTCCGCGCGGGTGCAATGCGTGAGGAGGACGCATTGCCCCGCACTGAATCCGGACCCATTCATTTTTATGGGGCTGTGCACATGAGCGGTGATTTTCATGCATCACTTCTGCGTTGCGTGAAAATCGCAGCATGTTCTATATTCTGCGTTTTTCATGCAACGCAGGCCCCATAGAAGTGAATGGGGCTGCGGGAAAATCGCAAGCATCCGCAACCAAGTGCGGATGCGTTGCGATTTTCCCGCATTGTTGCTTAGCAACGGGACCCAATCTCTATTATTTCCCCTTATAACATGGTTATAAGGGGAAATAATAGCATTCTTAATAAAGAATGCATTGTTAAATGATGAGGAAGGGGTAAAAAATAATAAAAGTTAACTTACCTTAGCCACTTGATCGCGTGAGTCGCGATCTGTCCTCTCTTTCCTGCAGCATCTATGATCTAAAGGACCTGTCATGACGTCACATCACATGGTCCAATCACATGGTCCATCTTACATGGACCATGTGATTGGACCATGTGATGTGACGTCATGACAGGTCCTTTAGATCATAGATGCTGCAGGGAAAGAGAGGACAGATCGCGACTACGCGATCAAGTGGCTAAGGTAAGTTAACTTTTATTATTTTTAACCCCTTCCTCTTCATTTAACAATGCATTCTTTATTAAGAATGCTATTATTTCCCCTTATAACCATGTTATAAGGGGAAATAATCAATTCTCCAGTAGACCCGAAACCGGACTTCAGTGATGAAGTCCGGCTTCGGGTTGGGTACCAAACATGGCGTTTTTTCTCAAGCGCGTGCAAAACGTGTTGCAAACGTTTGCACCCGCGCGGGAAAAACGCACATATTCCCGCAACGCACCCGCCTCTTATCCGGGCGTCAAACATGACGCCCGTGTGAAAGAGGCCTAACTCTTTATTTCCTATCTAGACTTAACAAGTCATTCCTTTGACTTGTCTTAAGAGTTCGGAAAAGACCGCATCGTGCGCACGGCACCCATACATAATTCATAAAAACAGTAACCGATCACAACATGGCTGGCATGAAATCAGAAATACTTAAATAAATATAAAGATAACTTTGTATAGTGTCATTGATATATATACATCAATTCTTTTTAAAGAATGTTTTAATATATATACTTATTTAAGTATTTCTGATTTCATGCATGCCAAAAATATACAATGACTGCATAGTCTTAGTAATTTCAAACCTAACGCCACCCTTTTGCACCTTAAATATTCAGAATATAGTGACCCTTCATTCCTAAATTGCAAAGAATTGATCAACTGCAACTATGTGACAAGCAATCTAGCGCTGAATATTTAAAAGCCTCTGCATTGGTATATGACTGTAGGGAAATGGGCTGGGTACCTTTCACGTTACTCTAAGCGATCTAAAATATTTTACAGTCCAATATTAAAAAGTCGCAAAGAATAAGTGTCAATGCATGCGCAATAAATACGTGATTTAATGGTGAAAAAATTCTAAGTCCTAGGACAGGCGCACTAGATAACATAATCCTGTTCTGGAGTTTAATACCTTAGGCAAGCGCTTTAGCGGTTGTCATCCTGTATCCAGCACTAAGTATAGAAACATGCGCAGAAACCTATGTCTAGCCTAGAATTTCCACTGTCCGCACGCAAGCGCAGTACTGAGTGGGCAGGAGCGTGATATATTCTGAGTGCCAGCGCATGTGCAATAGATTTCTATAGCGGCAGGATTATTTCTAAGAGCGGGCGCCTGCGCAAAAGGATGACGATAGAAGTATGCGACGGGAGGCAAAATACTTGCGTCACAGAAGGTATGCTGAGCCAAGGTTCCCTGGACAAGATACAGAACAAGATAAAGATAAAGTCAGAGAAAGAGAGAAGTTGCAGCAGAAAGAAAAGGAAAAGTTACTATTGAATCCAGCCAACATAGCAGAGCTGAAGGAGTTCAGATGTAATGAAGCTGAGAGTCTTTGCCTGCCAGAATTCATGCCAAAGCTTGCTGGTAAAAAAGATAAAGTTGGAAGATTGTTTCTTAAAGAGGGTTTATGCCAAGTAAAGCTGCAGTTGAACTTCAATACAAGTCTGGACTCCATTCATTCTGCAAATCTCTTACATATTCACCCTATTTGCACTGCTGTGGACGACTACCCTTGGGGTTCCAGGATATCCAGGTAGGAGCACTGTGACAAATGCACAGCCGCACCTGGAGGGACATTATAGGCCACCCTTATACCACTCTGGCATTCCTAGACCTGGGTTCCACCATCACCTTTTACATAGGGGGACTTAGTCCCTCGTTGCTGAAATGCTACTGGCGTCTCGACAAAAACTTACATAACATCTTAGAAGAGACCCCCCCTAGTCGGCCCGTTGAAGGTACATCAACAGAAGTGCTATATACAAAATGGGAACAAACCAGAGTAATGGTAAGTGAGTTTTCTGGTGAACAGGCAATAGAGAAGACCTGTTTGCTGTGTGCTGCTGCTAAGTAGGCTTAGTAGTCCGAGATAGAAGCTTTGTCCAGGAAAACACCATTCCTGTGAGTGAAAACTGCCAGAAAAGCAACCTCTGAGGGAGAGCAGAACAGAAGGTTGAGGACCATAAGGACTTTGCTTGAACTAAGATAAAAAAGGACAATAAAGCATATGGCTGTAGTCTTTACTGCTTGTGTTTTGGGTTATCTTGCTTCTGGTGCCCTACTGAGATGGACTGGCCATCGGATCTGGCACACTGCAACTGGGCACTGCAAAAAAGTATTAAGAGACATTGCACACCTTTAGTTGTTTTGGGAATATTGCATGTGTCTACAGAGAGAGACTCAGTGAGGACTACCATAATAGCCATCTCCAATACGTCTTTGGAAAAAGCCTACTCTTTGATAAACTTGAGAACTGTGCTACTGCTGGTATTTGTACTGTAACACCCATCATCTATTAAGTAAAGCAGAGATTCTATTTTTACTATAATCATGCCAGCCTGGTCATCAGTCTCCATTACTGCTTGGAACCCCTGTTTTCCTGCCTTGCACCCTGATGGTCACCTAATATCAAGGGCCACCAACCACCACCAGACCGGAAACCGTAAATTCCAGGAGGTGCTCAAGGGGAAGAAGGGTTGCGCCCCTCTCATCACTGCACACATGGTCTGGGAGAGTGCTGGAGCAGGGATTTGCAATCACCCTCATTTCCATCACCCACACTCCTCCCTACCCTCCCACCTCCCCGTTGCGCTGCATTAAAGATCATGGTAAGGGCTTGTTCGCACGGCTGCTGTGGTTCTGTTGCCGTATTGCGACGTGCATTCGGCGGGTCCACAATACACGGGCACCAGCCCGTGTGCACTCCGCATCCCAGAGTTCTATTTTTTTGCGGTGTGTACTGATCACGGACCCATTCAAGTTGAATGGGTTTGGATCCGTCACGGCCGCTGCACGGATGTTGCCCTTGCATTGGAGACCGCAAATTGTGGTCCCCAATGCACGGAACGGACCCACAACAACAGGTTGAAGAAGCCCTAATCCTGTAAAACCCCTTTAAACTTTCATCTGATCCTGGTTTTCACCTGGTGGGATAATAACTGTTTGGATAACACGGCAATACCAATTATGTGTACTTTTTAGATTTTTTTTTATCTTTATACATACAAAACAGCATTTTAGAATAGAAAGATACAGATTTTTCTTTTTTAGTTGGATATATATTTAAAGGACAATTTGTAAAAAACTGCTGAAACCTCTTAGATGGGTTCCTGGGAATTGTGGGGGATCAGAGGTTCTTCCTCTGATGGTTCTTATGCAGTATTTGTGCACTTTGGTCTAGAGGGGCAAATATGATTTCATTTTGCAAAATCCAACACGATAAAAAAAAAAATATTCCGTACAATCATATAATCAAATACTTTGTAGACTAATTCTCTTATCTTCAACGCATAATGAAACGACCTTGGGTACTACTGACCACTCATGGCTGCGGAATATGTCTTTCATGTGAACTGTTCCTGAGTATAAACCAATTATCTTATTTCTACACTGACTGGAGTAAGATGGCAGTTCTGAAGGTAATGTGAGACATTTACACAAGGCAAGGCTGTGATGATTAAAGAAAAAAAGAAAAGTTCAAATGATTTGATGCATATTAAAAAGAGAAGAAAGACAGGGCCGTCCTCCATCCAGGAATAGATTTGGCAAAAGATATAAGAAAGTTTACCTAAGTAAAAGGCCCTTTCTTTTCCATAAAGGGCACTTATATAAAGGGAGATAAACTGTATATAAAATGTTAGTTACATAAACCGTGACTTCCTAATATGTTAAAGAAGCACTCCCAAGGTACATGCTGTAAACTGTAGTGAAGGTCATCTTCTTACCAGTTACTGTATTTGTGAGTTATAACCTCCCTTCTTATCCTCAACTGTGTCATGTGACAAGCACTATCTCCAACTGACACAGGACAGGAAGTCAGTTACTTCTCTATTCATTGCTATGAGACTGACATTGAGGATCCCATAGGAACATACAGAAAAACGTGCTTTCCCTCCACACATAAGATTCTGTGTTTTCTGGAGAGTCAGAGTGTTGGTGATGGTGACATGACATAGCTGAGGATCAGAAGGGAGGGGATAACTCAGAGATACAGTCACTGGTAAGAAATTACCTTCACTACAGTTTACATCATGTACCTTTCTAACATCTATCTATCATCTATCTTGGAATGACATCTATCTCATTATCTATTTCTCTGTCTCATATCTATCAATCTGTCTATCTCATATCTATCCATCTGTTATATGCAGCAGCATGGACAAGAGGCGAAAGGAAGCGAGTGGAAGTAAAGGTTCAATGATGCTAGTAGTCCTCATGGTGGCTATTGTCCTCCCCAGTGCTCCCTATGCCGCACACAGTGAAGGGATGGCTCATCTTGGTTCCCTTGGGTCACTGCCTGGCTTTGGGTTGCCTGGTAGTGGTTTGTGGTGCCCTTAGACTTGTGGAGTTGTGGGGGTGTTAGTCAGGGTCCCCGTGAAACGATGTGGGTGTTGCTGCATACTATGATAAGGCTGATTTTGTGAAACAGTTCTTTACTGGGAAGGAAGTTCAAATACAGCACACACAGGGGAAGATTTATTAAAATTGGTGCAAAGGAAAATGGGCTTAGTTGCCCATAGCAACCAATCAGGCAACCAATCACCTTTCATTTTTCAAAGCTCCTTTAGAAAATGAAAGGTTGAATCGTATTGGTTGCTATGAGCAACTAAGCCAGTTTTCCTTTGCACCAGTTTTGATAAATCTCCCCCATCATAGTCTTTATCATACATGGACTGGCAGATCTTACATATATCATGGATTCCACAGTTCTCACTGTTCTACAGGCTGCAAAGGTAGTAGACAGGCCTAGATATTTCCTCTCTGAGTCAGTTTTCCAAATTAGTACTCTTTCTAATTCAGCCACAGGGATGTAATACATTTATATCTCTCTTTATGTATCTCTTATTCTGCTCACTTCTTTATAAATGCACAAATGGATACCTAATGTAGTTTTGGGGGAGGGGTGTCGTTTTCTTCATATAGATGGTCAGTCTCTCCCCGCACATGAGGAGTTCCTACTTTTCTTAGGCCAAAATACTATGGGGTCCACTAGGGGCCAGTTATCTCCACAGCCTTGTAGCATGCACCTCTCCTCTTACAGGCTGATACACTCCAAAATAATTACTTCCTCAGAGGCTGATGTATCCCTCTGACTTCTAAGCTGGCTGGTTGGTCTCCCCAGGACTATTCTTCTCAGCTTGCTTTCTCTTGTCTGTCTTTCTGTACACTAAAACTAAACTCAGACCACTTCCTAGGTGTAGCAGCCCCACTTATCAACTAGCTCTATGGTATTTTAATCCTTTGCAAGCATGCAAAAATGAATGATACACATACAAACAGATCCTACAACCGACATATTTTAAACCCTTGAGCTATGAGCACACTGCCCATTTAGGGTACTTTTACACTTGCGGCAGGACGGATCCGGCAGGCTATTTAGCCTGCCGGATCCGTCCTGCCGCAGTGCCCGTCCCCATTGACTATAATGGGGCGGAGCTACGGCGCAGTATAGCAGTGCACGGCCGGAGATCGCCGGACTAAAAGACCTGTATGTCTGACTTTTGCTGTGCCGTAGCTCCGCCCCCCGCCCCATTACAGTCAATGGGGATGGAGCGGCAGCACGGCAGTGCACGGGCACTTGCGGCAGGACGGATCCAGCAGGCTCAATAGCCTGCCGCATCTGTCCTACCGCAAGTGTAAAAGTACCCTTACTTGTGAGAGGCCGATGAGGGCAGGCTAAAAAGTTGCATTGAACATGTGGATGAATACATTTTAGAGTGCTGCTGGATTTTTGTGTATCATCTGTTTATCTATCA
Organism: Bufotes viridis; assembly: GCA_033119425.1. Taxonomy (NCBI): domain Eukaryota; kingdom Metazoa; phylum Chordata; class Amphibia; order Anura; family Bufonidae; genus Bufotes; species Bufotes viridis. The sequence continues at coordinate 33,723,537 of CM065591.1, forward strand.
TTTATCTATCTCTGTACTGGATGCACTTTATGGGCCATTTCTAGATGCCCATATTTAAAGAAATTAATGTCATAGTTAGAGTAAAACAGTTCTGGGGTTCTGGGTCTCTTCATCTGAGTTCTTCTCTGAGCTTCAATGTAGAAGACATCTTGTAGTCTATACTTTGAACCTATCATTTTCATGTTTCCTGAACGAAGCTGAGAAAGTCCAATAGGAGCCGACAGTTACTGCAGCTATTTCTTTGTAGCCTTGGTGAGGATTTTTAATACCAGACCCGATCCAGTGAGTTAATAAATAGAGACAGGGTCATGAGCAGCAAGACTTAAAGTCCAGTGCACAAGAAGTAGACCGTCCAAAAATAATAAATAAAAGCACTTATGTTTGAAAGGGGTTTTCCGAAATGTTGATACTCATGACCAATCCTCTGGATAGGTCATCAGTATCTGATCGGTGGGGGTCCGACACTCGAGATTCACGCCGATCAGCTGTTTGAGAAGACAACGGTACTCCTGTTAGCGCCACTGCCTTCTCCCTGCTCACCAAGCACAGAGCCGTACACTGTATAGTGGATGTGCTTGGTATCGGGCTCAGCCCCATTCACTTCTATGGGGCTGAGTGCGATACCAGATTCTCTACGTCCTTAGTAGCAAATTGGTGACTTACTGGCACAAGAGCAGACATTGTTGGTGCTGGCATGTCAACAGTGCAGGTGCAAGCTGTTCCTTGTCTCATTACAGTGTCTGCTAGTCAGGGGAATGCACAGCAAGTTCACTGTTTTGCAACTAAGGTGGCAGAGAATTGTAGGCCGGATCAGAAGATGGAGGCATAGGGGGCAGCGCAAAGGACCAGGGCGGCATGGAACAGGTAAGTGTGAATCTTCTGTTTCAGGGCATTGCTGCAGACACTTGTTAAAAATAATTTTTATAGGAAAAAACGTTTAAGTGGTGACATTTCCTTCCATCCTGCCTCCTATTCATAAATCAGTGCTTTCCTTCACTGCAGAGGACGACGATCACTGGTTATTACCACCTCCTGCCCCCGTCCTGCAATAACCAATAAGCACTTTCCCTTACTAGTGGATAAAGCACTTATTGGTTAATACTTTAATAACCAGGCGTGAACAGACATTTTTTTTTTGTGATTTAGCGCATGTGGTGGTTCAAACGGTTGTAACTTTTTTTTATGTTTGATGCGTTGGGACCAAAATTATTTTTGCAACAATTTTTTTACTTGACACATAGGGCCTTAGGCCTCTTTCACACGGGCGTCATGTTTGACGCCCGGATAAGAGGCGGGTGCGTTGCGGGAATCGCCGCGATTTTTCCGCGCGTGTGCTAACGTTTGTAGTGCGTTTAGCACGCGCGTGAAAAAATCTGCATGCTTGGTACCCAGACCCGAAGTCAGACTTCATCACTGAAGTCTGGTTTCGGGATGAGTATTCTGTATGTGTAATTATTTTCCTTTATAACATAGTTATAAGGGAAAATAATCGCATTCTAATTACAGAATACAATGTTCCCCGGGCTTTAGAGGGTTAAAAATAATAAAGAGTTAACTTACCTTCTCCCATTGTACGCGCAGAGCCCCAGAACGTCTTCTTTCTTGATGGTTTGGATGCTTGAGGACCTGTGGTGACGTCACAGGGTCACATGGTCCAATCATAGAAGCATTTGAGTGGACCATGTGACCCATGTGATCCTGTGACATCACGGCAGGTCCTTCATCCAACATCTGTTGGATGAAGGACCTGCCGTGATGTCACAGGATCACATGGGTCACATGGTCCACTCAAATGCTTCTATGATTGGACCATGTGACCCTGTGACGTCACCACAGGTCCTCAAGCATCCAAACCATCAAGAAAGAAGACGTTCTGGGGCTCTGCGCGCATAATGGGAGAAGGTAAGTTAACTCTTTATTATTTTTAACCCTCTAAAGCCTGGGAACATTGCATTCTGTAATTAGAATGCGATTTTTTCCCTTATAACTATGTTATAAAGGAAAATAATAACGATCGGGTCCCCATCCCGATCGTATCCTAGCAACCATGCGGGAAAATCGCAACGCATCCGCACATGATTGCGGATGCTTGCGATTTTCCGCATCCCCATTCACTTCTATGGGGCCTGCGTTGCGTGAAAATCGCAGAATATAGAACATGCTGCGATTTTCACGCAACGCAAAAGTGATGCGTGAAAATCACCGCTCATGTGCACAGCACCATAGAAGTGAATGGGTCAGGATTCAGTGCGGGTGCAATGCGTCCTCCTCACGCATTGCACCCGCGCGGAAAACTCGCCCGTGTGAAAGGGACCTTATAATTTCTTTTTGAGTTTTATTTGGAGGAAACTGTAGAAAACATTTTTTTTAAGTATTGTTTTTCAAACTATAGCTCCTTATTTTTTAAATATGCAAACTGACAGCAAATTATTATAATTAGTTCACTATTTTGTGTCAGTCGTTTTGTTATATAATGAACACTCTTATATTTTCCAATTTTTCCTTTTTCTAATTTTTCTTTTCTTTTATTTGTATTTTCTTTTATTTTGCCACATCATATATATATTTTTTTTCATTTGTGTTTAAAAATATTTTTTTCGTTTTCATTTTTTAAAATAATTTTTTACCTTATTATTTTAACATATTTTTTCCACATAATTTGTCCCCAAGAGGTCACTGAAAGATCTTTGGGCGACAATAGGAGATTTTTTTGCCTGACTCTGCCGCTCTGCGCTCCTCTGCCCCCAAAACAGGTTTACCCTGCATAGCGCGCCACTCACCTATCTGAGGAGAAGGCAGAAGAGCTGATGCACTGCTTCTGACTTCTCCTCGTCTCCCCCTCTGTTACTGACAGCCGGGGACCCGTCCTGCTCCTGCTACAGTGGGGTGGGGGGGGGGAGGAGCTGTAATGCTCTGTCATACGGTGCTCATGGCAGAAATACAGTCGATCACACGATCTGTGTTTCTGTCCAGGAGGACTGTGTCCACAAACCATGGATCTGGGGGCCGCATGCGGCCCGCAGGTTGTGCACCCCTGGATTAAATAAAAGGAAGTTGATAGAAGAAACTGAACCATCCCTTTAAAGGGCCTTGTGCAACATATGACCATCCCAAATGGAGATACACCATAAGCTGAGTTGAGGCCAATGGAACCTTCATTTTAGAAATCAGTGAAGACTCTCATCTCAAGGACAACCATTGATCTTCCCTCTTGTCATGTCTCTATGACATCATCTGAGAAAAGGCTCTCAAAAAGTTTTCTATTCAATTTTTTGTGCCTGTTGTGCTCTCGAACTGAGAAAATTTAGAATTAATTCCTTCTTGAAGCACCAGCTCATTCCCTTTGAAGGCTATTGCTGCACTAGGAAAGTTTTATGAGACCATTTCTACAGAATTTATAGTTACAGTCATGGCAAAAATTAGGCGTGAAATACAGATTCTTCTCAGGCCATAGAGTTTGATGGAACTATAAGCTTGTAGATGTTCTGTGGATGAGGACAACATTAAACATGTCTATTCAAGAAGCACTTATTATGACAAGAAATTTCAGATAGTGGAATTCGAAAGGCTCTTCTTTAAGAGACAAGCTAAGGAATATATACACCTTAAAGGGGTTGTCTCATCATAGACAATGGGGGCATATTGCTAGAATATGCCCCCATTGTCTTATACCCGGACCTATATCGAGAACGGAGCCCCGGAAGTGAAGGAGGGCACACTGCACATGTGCAGTGCAGGGACCCACACCTATATCGAGAACGGAGCCCCGCAAGGTGGTGGCTGGAGGACTCCGGTCCGGCCACCACTAAGCCGACACCCCATAGAAGTGAATGGGAGTGTACCGCGCATGCGTGGCCCCCGTTCCCATTCATTTCTATGGGGCCAACGCGCTAGGCTATTTTCACCGGCCCCTTAGAAAATGTATGGAGGGTCGGCTGCACATGCGCAGTGTGCCCTCCTTCACTTCCCGGGCTCCATTCTTGATGTAGGTCCGGGTCCCAGCGGTGGGACCCGCACCTATAAGACAATGGGGGCATATCCTAGCGATTTGCCCCCATTGTCCATGATGAGACAACCCCTTTAAGCTAAAATAACATAGAGTAGAGAGTAGCAAAATTTGGACATCAAGTTTTGTACTTTATTATTATTTTTTTTTTTTATCTAAGACTAGATCCTAAATGGAGGTGATATAAGGGTATAACGATAAGGGTTGCAGATGTAGTAGTTCCACGTGGGCCATGGATACTGAGAGGGCCCAAAGGCTTGAAGGTATATCTCTGGGAGAGAAAGCCGAGGGAATGGAGCTTTTTCAAGAAAAATTAGTAAGGTTTAAAAAAAATTGTGTGGTTTTTGCCGTTATTGTATGATCGCTGTTGCATGTTAAAATACTGCAGTGCAAAACCAGTTTACATGAATGTTCCTTAAAGGGGTTCTCCAAGACCAGGAACCCTTTCTCATATGGTTAGGCAGGATGCTGGGGTTAAAAAAGAGGCATGTGACCATGGCCACCACTGAGGCTGTCAATTGGCCAGCAATGTTGTCATGTACGTACATGGCACGAACACTCCCGATTCAGACCAGACTGGAAGTAGGGAACAAGGGAGCATGGTGCTGGAAACAAATGCAAAGATGACATGTGTGTCTTCTTTGCTGAAATACCTACACCCTTTCTGGCTATCTAAAAAGGGGTTCCTGGTTTCAGTGAACCCTTTAAACACTTATACACAAGGCCATATTATGCTCTATGCAGAAGCTGTGTATTTGGAATAAAGGGCAGCATTAAATCTCGCCCTTGCTTTACTAATCCCCTAAAATGGAATCCAATCTCGCATTTGGTGCCAGATATACAATTCCTGAGCAGAGTACTAAAGGTTCATATTGCAATACCCTAGAGTTGGGGGTACTGCTATTTGGTACTTTGGTTATTGTATTTTAAATATTTCTTATACAATGTGAATATAATGACATGTTGTGCACTTTTTTTTACCAGCAGATGGAGTATGGTTGGCAAAGTTCGGTTACAGAAATAAATCATTCCATTCCATTCCTCCCCCTTTTTGGTAGAAGTGGGTTAGGGGTGGGACTAAGTTAGGGAGACTCAGTCTTGAGGAGAGTTAGGGAGAGAGGGGATCTGTGTGGACCCTCTCCTGCCTGGGAGTGAGAAAGCAGCTCCTAGAGCACCCACTCTCCAGAATTAAAGTAGGACATAAGTGGAGTCTTGGAATCATAGACAGTATAGTGACCTGCTACACCCAGCTTCTACTAACCCTGCTATGAAGTGAGGGAAACAGGCAGAAGACACCCTCATCACCAAACAACTACCACTAGGCCCGTATCAACTAAATGCTGAATCATAACCAAACCATCTGCCACCAAACCCTCTCAGCTGGTGCCTGAACAGAATTGCACTAAAGCCTGCTACTATTGTTTGTACTCTCACGTTTTACATTGCACTTAGTAAAAGGTATTTATTATGTTCATGTCTGGCCTTATTCTTCAGTGTTACAACTTTCACGGCAATGGGCCCCAAGGAGCGACGGCCTGAGGTAGGACACTGTGAAACAACTACACTACATCAGAGCCACTAGCACTCCCATCCTCCACACTGGCTCCCACAGGGCCTAGCGCAATATTTTCATGCAGTAGTGCAGCCTAGCTGAGACAAATAGAAATAGACCAATGCATATTACCTGTATTGAATGTGTAAATGAGCAGAATACCCGCCTTGGAGAATTTGACCTCAGCATCCATTGCCTTGTCTTGCATCTCTGAGACTTCAGGATGAACTTGGTTTAATGGGTTGCAGATCCTTTTTAGAGTCTTGTTTCATGCCTACCTCATTTAGTCTTGGACTGCATGTGGTTATTGCAACTAAATACTATTTTCTTTTACGGTGTTGGTGCTGCTGTGATGTGGCCATTAGTGAGGCGACATACTGTTTCTCCTTTTCTTATTTGGAGATGTTGTAACATAATTACCGTAATTCAGATGCACACTTTCGAATTTGGTTTATCTTGAAGTATAAAGTCCCATGCCTGTAGTGACAGTCCAAAATTCGGTGTTGACACTTTTCATAATATTTATCCTTATAGTGGAGCTCTGTCTTACTGAAACAAAGTTCCAAATCCCCTGCATAGACATGTAGGGGGTAGTTTACTTACAGATATACAACACTTTTTGGGGTATATCTATCGCAGGTTGCGGCGCAAAGGTTAATTGCACTGCAATCTGCGACTTTTCACGCCAGGTCTAAAAAAGGAGGCATGGTGTGGGTGGGGAAGGGGTCAGTCTCATTTATCATTTTCTACGCCTGTTTTAGGCATAGAAAATGGTCTAGATCTACGCCAGCAACGGAGCTGACGTAGATTTGGAAACGCAACAGATGCGCCAAAGTTATGTAGAAGCCGGCACCTCTTCATACATAAGGCACATCCAACGCCAGCTAAAGGGTCTAAAACGCCAGTCTTAATAAATGCTCATTATGTGTGCATTCTATGAAGTTGTTATATGTGCACAGTATGACAGTGTAATTTTAGTGTGGCCATACTGAAAGAGGGACCTGTCCCCAAAGATTTTATGTCTACAGGTGCAAAGGTGGTGAGAAGTCTACTGACATCTATAGGTGCTTAGACACCTCTCTTTCTTGGTCTCTTCTGACTCAAAAAGAGACAAAAAACAAACCCAAGAAGATTCTCCTGTACACTGAGCTACAGGAAGAACATCTGATCATCAGAACGTAAGGGCAGCTTGCCAGGCCAGGCTGGATTCTCCACCTGGTGGTTCGATTATCACAGTCTCTCTATATTTCGATTACAACATAAATAATATAGTTATGTCAACATTTCCTTCAACAATTCAATAAGATTCACGAAAGCAAAGAGCAATTATGATATTTTTCACACTGATTCCGGTGGCCTACAATATGGGTTATAGACATGGCAGCTGCGATGGGCTACTGTAAGGGGCAGACTGGGAACTTACAGAGATTGTCCGGTCCCAAGATCTAAATTCTTTTTATGTGCTCCTAACACACCTTACTGTGCATACATATGCCCCCCCAATTCATGTTTTTCATATCTGTGCTTTCTTTCTCCCTGTCTGGGCATCAGACTATTTGGGCAGATATGCTTACTTTTCCTAGTTTCCTGTTTTGTTGAATAGATAGCTTTATTGATAAAGTCTGGCTGCACTGAAGAGTGGTGAGTCACAGGCTGGGCCCGCCCCCCACTGTTCAGTCTGCAGGAGCCACTCACTACATGTACACCCATACATGACTCCTGCTAGTCTATTTCACACTCTGTGTCTACATCACATCCCTGACTGTTCACAGGCTCGTTTCCTTCACAGTGCAATAAACAGCTTGAATCAGAAAAAACATCAAATCCCATATGTATCTAATCCTATCATGTATGATACAGCCTGCCGTTCCAGATACACAGCCAGGGCCGGACTGGCCTACCGGGATACCGGGAAAATTCCCGGTAGGCCGGTACCCCTGACTGCCGCACGGCCGGAGGAGGAGGCTGTCTCTGTCTCCTGTCTATCTCACACTCGCTGCAGTGTGTGTGTACAGTGTGCGGCAGCGCTCTGCTCAACCTCCAACCCCCCCCCCCCCCCAGTACTTGCGGGCGGTGGCCGTCCTACTTACAGCCGCGCAGTGATACCCACTCTAGCTGGTGTTTGTTGTGGCTGTCTCAGTCACTGTGGCTGCAGGCGCTAGGGAGGGGGGGCGGAGTCCCAGCAGTGAGTCGGATCCGGCGGACTCGGCGGCCGCGGAGGCACAGAGAGGTCAGGACAAGGGCTGTGTGATGAGGCAGGGGATGAAGTGCCCGCGCGCTGCAGTGCCCTGCTGTCTGGTGTGAGGTGTGTGGTGGTCCTGGCCCTGTCCCTGTGTTACACTGGGCTGGCCCCTGCTCCAGCCCTGGCCTGAACTGAAGAATTATTTATCTCGACCAATTCAATTAAACAAGTAAGTGACTGTGGCTGGCTGCCTTGAGGATTTCATTCTGCCTGAGTGCCTCACAGCATAAGGCAGCCTCCTGCTGCTCCTGCATACATGTGCAAATGACACACTGTTATGGGGGATTCATCTGTGGATGATGTGCTGTTATGGAGATTGGTGGAGGACGAAGACACTGCTATAGGGGATCTGTGGATGACACACTGTTATGGGGGTACTTCTACATCTGCGGCTTGGCTATCCGGCCTATCCGGGCTGTTCACCATGGGTCCACCATGCCGCAAGTACCCGTGCACCGCCGTGCTGCCGCTCTGTCCCCATTGACTATAATAGGGGCAGGGGATGGAGCTATGGCGCAGCACGGCAGTGCATGGCAGAGATCGGCGGACTAAAAAGTACTGCATGTACGACTCTTTAGTCCAATGATCTCTGCCGTGCTGCGCCATAGCTCCATCCCCTGCCCCTATTATAGTCATGTGGGGACAGAGCGACAGCATGGCAGTGCACGGGTACTTGCGGCATGGTGGACCTGGCGGGTGAACAGCCCAGATAGGCCGGATAGCCATGCCGCAGGTGTGAAAGTACCCCCATAACAGTGTGACATCCACAGATCCCCATAACAGTGTGTCATCCACAGATCCCCCATAACAGTGCGTCATCCACAGATCCCCCAATAACAGTGTATCCTCCTCAGATCTCCATAACAGTGCGTCATCCACAGATCCCCCATAACAATGTGTCCTCCACAGATCTCCATAACAGTGTCCTCCACAGATCTCCATAACAGTGTCCTCCACAGATCCCCATAACAGTGTCATCCACAGATCCCCCATAACAGTGTGTCCTCCACAGATCTCCATAACAGCATCATCCACAGATTACCAATAACAGTGTGTTCTCCACAGAGCCCCCATAACAGTGTCATCCACAGATCCCCCATAACAGTGTGTCATCCCCAGATCCCCCATAACAGTCCATCATCCACAAATCCCCATAACAGTGCGTCATCCACAGATCCCCCATAACAGTGTGTCATCCACAGATCCCCCATAACAGTGCGTCATCCACAGATCCCCATAACAGTGCGTCATTCACAGATCCCCAATAACAGTGTGTCCTCCACAGATCTCCATAACAGTGCGTCATCCACAGATCCCCCATAGCAGTGTGTCATCCACAGTTCCCTTATAACAGTGTCATCCACAGATCCCCCATAACAGTGTGTCATCCACAGGTCCCTCATAACAGTGTCATCCACAGATCCCCCATAGCAGTGTGTCATCCACAGTTCCCTTATAACAGTGTCATCCAAAGATCCCCATAACAGTGTGTCATCCACATGTCCCTCATAACAGTGTCATCCAAAGATCCCCCATAACAGTAACGTCCACAGATCCCCCATAACAGTGTCATCCACAGATCCCCATTACAGTGTGTCATCCGTAGATCCCCAAAACAGTGTGTCATCCACAGATCCCCATAACAGTGTGTCATCCACAGGTCCCCCATAACAGCGTGTCCTCCAAAGAAGACCTATAACAGTGTCATCCACAGATCCCCCATAAGAGTGTGTCATCCACAGATCCCCCATAAGAGTGTGTCATCCACAGATCCCCCATAACAGTGTGTCATCCACAGATCCCCATAGCAGTGTGTCATCCACAGATCCCCATAGCAGTGTGTCATCCACAGATCCCCATAGCAGTGTGTCATCCACAGATCCCCATAGCAGTGTGTCATCCACAGATCCCCATAGCAGTGTGCCTGCCCTGCGCACTGAGGACAGATTGAAAGGAGGGGAAGATCCGTGGAAGCAAGCAGAGGACAGCACAGCAGAAGATGGAATAGCTTCTTTTGTAAGTAAATTATTTTATTATAAATGTATCCCTGCATACCGCAATACTCTCGTATTTTGAATTTATATATACTTATTTCGTTTTTTTCAGTTGTATGAATTTAAGTGGGGAAAATTATTAGTGCCCCCCCCCCATTTTGACTGTGGTATCTTATGTGCCTCCCATATATTGTTCCTAGAGTTGCCACTGCGCAGAGGCCAAGTCACGGCAACGCTAGGGTAAGGCCCGGCCTGTGTGTGTGTATATAATATATATATATACATATACAGTATATACATACATACATACATACACACGCTCGCGGCGTGTGTGTTTGGGGCTGGTATGCAACTTTTTCCAGGGCTGGTTTTTATCCCCAGTCCGGCCCTGTACACAGCCTGTTGTGTGCGATACTGCCTGCTGAGCTATGTATCTAATCCCATCTTGTACTATACTGCCTGCCGAGCTGTGTATCTGGCATGCCGTGGATTTCAATATCCCCTCTAGCACCAGCTTGAAAAAGGGTGCCAACTATGGGCCCGAAACGTTGCAAAGCAATAAATGTAACAAGCCATTGGTGAAGAAATAAAGATTCAAACACTCTATCAGCTTTGGTTTGCTGTCTCTAAAACATATTTGGAACTGATTGACTAGACCTCTAAGGTGGAAGAAGTCATCCAGGGACGTGCACCCATAAAAGCCCTTGTGAGACGTGTGCTGGGGTCCTATTTTGAATAAAAGTTCACAGGCTCGTTTCCTCACCATCTTCACAGTGCAATAAACAGCTTGAATCAGAAAGTACATCAAATCACATATGTATCTAATCCTATCATGTATGATACAGCCTGCCGTGCCAGATACACAGCCTGTTGTGTACGATACTGCCTGCTGAGCTATGTATCTAATCCCATTTTTTAATATACTGTCTGGTGTGTATCTAATCCCATCTTGTACTATACTGCCTGCTGAGCTGTGTATCTAATCTTATCTTGTATGATAACGACTTATGACCTGTGTATCTAATCCTATGTTGTATGATACTGCCTGCTAAAGTGTGTATATAGATCCTTGTGCACACGACCATATCCTTGTGCACACGACCATACTGCAGAACTGACACGCGGATGTGGAAAGCACATGGACGTCATCTGTGTGCTTTCCACATCTGTTCTGCAAAACATAAAGCGTGTCCTATCCTGGTCCTCAAAATGCAGACCTCAAACCCATAGAAGTCAAGGGCTCTGCAAAAAAATGTGGATCGCACAAGGACAGTATCCTTATTTAGCAGATGCACAACTTGCAGATCGCCAAACGGATATGGTCATGTGCATGAGGCCTAATCCTATCTTTTTTGGTCCTGTTGGCTGTGGTGTTTATCTTGGCCTATCATGTGTGATTTGACCATGATCAGCCCAGGAAACATGGTCCGAGTGTCTCCGCATCTCCCAGGCCGATCGCACTCTCCTGACCCGCACAGTAATGTATGATACACCCGGTCTTTATCTGATTGGGGGGTAACTACACATGATGAGGTGAGTGCATGACAATCACCACACGGTCAGATACAGACTGGTTGTATCATACATTACTATCATACAGGCAGTGTGTAACACCCCCGAGTTGTGTTACCACTCCTATACCTTGCAACTGTCCTTAATGGTCTAACATAAAGTCATCTATGCATTATGTTCCAGGTCCTCTCCATAATGTGCATCTATAATAATGTTTACAACTGTTTATAACATGTAATATGCCTGGTTCACCAGCAGGTGGCAGCAAACCCAGCAGAGCTGTAATTATGTAGAATGGAGCTAACCATTCCATTCTAAACCCCCTCTGAAGAGAAGTGGGCTAGTCCTATTTCCTGGGCGAAGGGTGGGGACCAGTTAGAACTGGTTCTAGTGGTAGTGGTAGTGTGTGTGCTGGTAGGGACTCCATGTTGGAGCTCACTGGATTATACCACATCCTTTGGCTGAACATAAACCCGACCAAAGATGAAGCAAAGCATCACTAATTAAGCTTGTCAGGACAGCAGAGTCAGATATAGCATAGTTGAGTTTGCCTGCCATTTTAATACTAAAGCCTGCTGGAACCAAGTCAAAGCCCGAAATCTGTTTTGGAAAAAACGTTTACTCAAGTGGAGCTGCCATTGAACTTCATCTCAAGGTCTGGACTCCAGTTCTTCCTTAATTCCTCAATTATTCCCTTTATTTATTTATTGCTTCGGAGCCAAAGCCTGGGGTCCAGCGGCATCCAGGTAGGAGCACCGTGACACACATAAAGAGACATTTTAGGCCAAAACATACCACTCGGCATTTACTACACCTGGGACCGTTATATAGAGGGCCCTAGGGGGAGGCGCCCGTTGCAGGTGCGGGTCGGGGAAGCCGTGGTCGGCCTGAAAAATGTGGCCAACACATGGAGTGTGATTCCTGGGCCAATCATCATTAAGCCCTATAACTCATACTGAGACCCCATAACTGTGACATACACAGCTTTCCCATAACTGTGACATCCACAATGCCCCCATAACAGTGTCATCCACAGTGCCCCCATAACAGTGACATCGACAGTGCCCCCATAACAGTGACATCCACGGCGCCCCATAACAGTGACATCCACAACACCCCCATAACATACATCCACAGTGCCCTCCATAACAGTGACATCCACAGCACCCCCTTACAGGGACATCCACTGCCCCCCCATAACAGTGACATCCACAGTGCCTCCATAACAGTTACATCCACAGTGCCCCTATAATAGTGACATCCACAGTGCCCTCCATAACAGTGACATCAACAGAGCCCTCCATAACAGAGACGGCCACAGTGCCCCCATAATAGTGACATCTACAGCTCCCCCATAACAGTGACATCCACATCAACCCCATAAAAGGGAGATCCACAACTCCCCCATAACAGTGACATCCACAACGTCCCCATAACAGTGACATCCACAGTGCCCCCATAGCAGTGACATCCACAGTGCCCCATAACAGTGACATCCACATAATCCCCATAACAGTGACATCCACAGTGCCCCCATAACAGTGACATCCACAGTGCCCCCATAACAGTGACATTCACAGTGCCCCCATAACAGTGACATCCACAACGCCCCCATAACAGTGACATCCACATAATCCCCATATCAGTGACATCTACAACGCTCCCATAACAATGACATGCACAACGCTCTCATAACAGTGACTTCCACAACGCTCTCATAACAATGACATGCACAACGCTCTCATAACAGTGACTTCCACAACGCTCTCATAACAGTGACATCCACAGTGCCCATATAACAGTGACATTCACAGAGCCCCCATGACAGTGACCTCCACAGCACCCTAAAAACTGTGACTATCACAGTGCCCCTATAACAGTCAATCTACAACGCCCCCCAAAAGGGACATCCACAGTGCCCTCATAACAGTGACATCCACAGTGATCCCAAATGCCATCCACACTGTCCCCAGTGCAATCCACAGTACCCCCAGTGCCATCCAGTGCCCCCCGAATGCCATTCAATGCCCCCCAAGTGTCATCCAGTGTCCCCAAGTACCATTCAGCCCACCCATAAATGATATCCACATCACCCCCCCATACCAGTGACATCCACATCGCCCCCATAACAGTGGCAACCACAGCACCCCCATTGCAGTGACATCCACAGCACCCTAAAAACTGTGACTATCACAGTGCCCCTATAACAGTCAATCTACAACGCCCCCCAAAAGGGACATCCACAGTGCCCTCATAACAGTGACATCCACAGTGATCCCAAATGCCATCCACACTGTCCCCAGTGCCATCCACAGTACCCCCAGTGCCATCCAGTGCCCCCCGAATGCCATTCAATGCCCCCCAAGTGTCATCCAGTGTCCCCAAGTACCATTCAGTGCCCCCCATGTGCCATCTAGGGCCACCAGTGACATGCACAGCCTCTGTGGCTGATCGCTATGTTGTCACTCATGCACGGCGCTTACATTGCACTGGTTATGAAGCCTGTATGCTGCATTAAAAGCTGGCAGTTCAAGGAAGGCTGGCAGGAGGTGGTGACAACAGTGATGACCCGCCGTCTCCTGCTTCATAGAGGAAAAGAAGAAGACGGCGAGGGACCGGATGATGCGGAATCAGGAGTGGTCACTAGTGTTGAGTGAATTGAAGCATCCGCAGCCTAATTTGATCTGAAGTTTAGGAAAAATTCAATTCGCCGTAAAGCCGAATTTCCTTGCGCTTTGTGCTATCGAATCAGATTTTTTCTAACATGTTACAAAGTGAAAGTAAGAAGCCTGGGAACGTGTTATAACCCATAATGTCGTGCAGCTAGCTAATCAGCAGATCCCCTCAGCAGCCATCCCCTGTAATATCACAGCCCTATAAAAAGTCTCATCCCACACGGTCTCTGCCATTTCACTGTGAGCTGAGCTTAGGGAGAGACATGGCAAGCAGTTATGCGCTAGGGACAGTGTTGAAGAAAGCTTTTAATTGTAGAATATTGGATAGGGAGTGTGCAGTGACAGTATGGGGAGAGTGTAGGGAGATTGTAGGGAGAGTTTTTAGACACTGTAGGGAGAGCATAGGGAGATCATAGGGAGACTGCAGGGACAATGCAAGTTGAGTATAATCGTCTTGTGCATCTTGTTGAACTGCTGACACGATCCTCGTTAATCTGTTAGTTTATATATAGAATTACTATGCCTCAGTATTAAAAGACAGTGAACGGCATTCACTTTGCACTGAAAATGTCATAACATCCTTATTCTGCGGCTCAATATAAATACTACTTTTCAAAAATAACTTTTATTATATGTCATAACTTTTTTTATATTTGGTCTACAGTGTTGTATGGAGGTGTCACGGACAGATGGCAGGAGATCTATGAGACTGGCAACACGTGGTTTGATCTGACGTGTTTTTTGTTTGGATCCAATGACGTCTGTGTGGTTTCTGGTGCTTGCCGCACCTTTTTTCCCCAGTTGTGGCTTTTATGGTCATTTAACCTTCTCTATTTATTGTTGTTTCTCCCACTATGCTATGCAGTTTATAGCTTCTGTTGGAGTTGTGGATAGCTGGTGTGTGGATCTCAGCTGAGTTCCTGGTGCTGCCATAGCCACTTGAAGTTAATTTTGTTTGTGATATTTTGTGTGTTGCATTCCCCTGTCATTTGTATTAAGGCCGGAGGGAGACTCCTGTTCGTCCTTCCTTTTGGAGGAACAGGTTTTCTCAGTCCTGACATTAGAACCAGGGTCCTATAGAGTGAGTTAGGACACTAGGAATTAATGTGTATGAACTCACCATCCTCTGGGGTCTGTGCATATTAGTACTTTGTCAGGACTTTGTTTAGGGTTTTACTAGGAGGTGTCCATCTCCTTTCCCTAGTTTCCAGGCATTATTCCCTCACCCCTTTCCCTCCTATGTTAGGTGTGGTGTTTAACCCACACCTGAACGTGACAGGGGGCTTGTTTTTTGTGGTGTTGAAATTTAGATTTTATTGGTACCATTTTTGTGGTACATACAACTTTTTGATCACCGTTATTCAATTTATTTTATTTTTTTTGGGGGGGGGGGGAGGGGTGTAATGGTGAATTGTGTGATTTACATTTTTTTTCCATTACAACGATCAGTGTACATTAAATTTTTATTAATATTTTAATAGTTCAGACATTTTTAAACTAGGCGATACCTAATAATTTTTTTTGTGTTTATATATTTTTATATGTAAAATTGGGAAAGGGGGTAATAAAAAAAAATTCTTACTTTTACAGTGACAACTTTTAACCCCCTAAGGCTGAGTTCACCAGCGTTCACCAGCGTTCGGCCTGTCTGTTCTTTTGCTCCGCTATAGGAACAGAAGAACAGAAAGGACGGATTCGGCGCATAACTGATCCAAAAGGAGCCTATGGACCGCATATACTATAATAGGATCCGTTAGGTTTCCACTCAGAGGAAGATTTTTGAAGCGGAGACAAAAGTACTGCATGCCTTAGGGGACTAGAACCTTCAATTTTTAGATGCCTTGTCCAGTTCAGACTAATCGCCATTCCACATCATTGTGGCCGGGGGTCTGCTATATGATACAGCTGACACCCATCGCTTATAGAGTGGGCCTAATGCAGCAGCCCGCTCCGAACAATACCTCAGCCACCATGAAGTACGGGTATACCTTATTTCTAGCGATCCGTGATTAATTAATTCATTATAAACTAAATTTCTTGTCGAAGTTCAGTGAATTGACCGAATCAAATTTTTCAAAACTTATCTCATCACTAGAGGTTACGTGACCGTGAAGAGGATCGTGGCAAGGCCTGTGCTGTGGAGGGGCTTGAGAACTTCTTTACAGTGACCCTGGAAAAAAAACTAAATGTGGTCCCATGTTGTGGGTGGGCTCAAACTGACAGAGGGTGGGTCAACACAATTATATAGGGCCAGCATAAGTGGCAGGGACAACAGAAGTCCAGCAATACCATAGTGCAGCACAAAATACCATCCCAGCAGAACCAAATTCCACATTGCAGCACAAAATATTGGTGCCCTCGACCCTATTATTCAACTGTGTGACCATCCTGAGGTTTGTTATACAGTTGAATTCAAAAATCAGATGTTAATCAGATAAGTACCTGATGGTTCTACATTAATTAATGATGAGAACATCAGACCATTGTGTACCCAGCCCGTTGCCATGAGTAGGGCTCGGGTGGCCCTCTGGGCATGGTCCCACCAGGGAATGACTACTCTGGCATTGGCCGCCATACACATGCTATGCACATGATAATGACAGCACAGCAGGGCCTCTGGTGGACTGCGATGTGTATTACAGAGACCCTGCTGTTCTATCATTATAATGCTGCAGCCACAATGTGTTAAAGCAGGCATGCCCAACTAGAGATGGCCCAAACTATTCGCCGGCGAACAGTTCCCGGCGAACATAGCTTGTTCGCGTTCGCCTCTGCCGGGCGAACATATGCGATGTTCGGTCCGCCCCCTATACATCATCATTGAGCAAACTTTGACCCTGTACCTCACAGTCAGCAGACACATTCCAGCCAATCAGCAGCATACCCTCCCTCCCAGACCCTCCCACCTCCTGCACAGCATCCATTTTAGATTCATTCTGAAGCTGCAGTCTTAGTGAGAGGAGGGAGAGTGTAATTGCTGCTGATTTAATTGGGAAATTGATAGCTAGGCTAGTGAATTCAGTGTCCACTCCAGTCCTGAAAGACTCATCTGATCTCTGCTGTAAGGACAGCGTCCTGACAGCACCCCAAAAGCCCTTTTAGGGCTGCAACATTAGTCTGCTTTTTTTTCCTTTATATACATATTGCAGTTGCATGGCCTGCCTGTGTGTGAGGAGCTGCAGGCCCACAGACTGTAGTGTGCCCACTGCCAGTGCCCACCCCTGTCATCCCGTGTGGCACAGGACTTTGCATCAAAAAAGGCATTTCATTTTTACACTTTAATCTAAGGTTAGTTGCCTGCCAGTGTGTGTCAGGCTGACTTCCAGTGACTGTAGTGTGCCCACTGCCAGTGCCTACCACTCATACCGGCTGGCAGAGGATTTTGCATCAAAAAGGCATTTCATTTTTACACTTTAGTGTAATTTCAGCTGCTTGCCTGCTGCTAGTGTGTGTCAGGCCGACTTCCACTGACTGTAGTGTGCCCACTGCCAGTGCCCACCCCTGTCATCCCATGTGGCACAGGACTTTGCATCAAAAAAAGTCATTTAATTTTTACACTTTAATCTAAGTTTAGTTGCCTGCCAGTGTGTGTCAGGCTGACTTCCAGTGACTGTAGTGTGCCCACTGCCAGTGCCCACTACTCATACCGGCTGGCACAGGACTTTGCATAAAAAAAGGCATTTAATTTTTACACATTAGTCTAATTTCAGTTGCTTGTCTGCTGCCAGTGTGTGTCAGGCCCACTTCCACTGACTGTAGTGTGCCCACTGCCAGTGCCAACCACTGATATCGGTTGGCACAGTAGCTTGCCGATAAATAAAGCATTTCATTTTTACACATTAGTCTAATTTCAGTTGCTTGCCTCCTGCCAGTGTGTGTCAGGCCCACCTCCACAGACTGTAGTGTGCCCACTGCCAGTGCCCACCACTGATACCGGGTGGCACAGTAGCTTGACGATAAATAAGGCATTTAATTTTTACACATTTGTCTAATTTCTGTTGCTTGCCTGCTGCCAGTGTGTGTCAGGCCCACTTCCACAGACTGTAGTGTGCCCACTGCCAGTGCCCACCACTGATACAGGGTGGCACAGTACCACTTATCGAAAAAAAAATGACAGGCAGAGACAGGCCACCCCGCAGGGGCCGTCGTGGTCGTGGTGCTGTGATTTCCACTGTCCCTGGACTAATGCCCAGTGTTCAGAGGCCATGTACCCTGAACCCGAAAAATTCTGAGGACGTAGTTGACTGGCTTAGACAGGACACCCAATCTTCAACAGCTTCCGCTAAGAACCATGACGCACCATCCTCCTCCAGCTCAGCTTTGGTCACCTGCTCTCAAGTTACCACGCACCCGCCCGCCGCTGATAGGAGTAGTACTAGTTAAGACACCACTCATATAGGGTGTCACAGCACATTGCTCTGTGCACGCGCAGTGCCCCAATTTGGGAGTATGAGGACCGACCAAGCTGCTTTTTCCATCTCCCGGTTCCTGAAATCAATTCAGTTTGGTGTATGAGAGTTTGGTCTGTCATTGTGAAGGCAGTCGAAGGTACCCGGCCTAAATTTTTTTTCACAAAAGGCAATCTCTGATATGGGATGTAACAGGGATTAAACTGATGAGAATAGTACTACAGAAAATACCACTCATATCGGGTGTGACCGTAAATTGCACGGCGCAGACGCAGTCACCGTGGTTTAAAACAGAGTGGAGGGAGCCAGCGTTTTTTTAACCATCTCCCCGTTCGAAAAATCTATTCAATAAATGGCCCCCAGATTGGGGACGTTAGAGGGATTAAACTGATGAGGATAGTACTACAGAAAATACCACTCATATCGGGTGTGACAGTAAATTGCACGGCGCAGACGCAGTGACCGTGGATTAAAACAGAGTGGAGGGAGCCAGCGTTTTTTTAACCATCTCCCCGTTCGAAAAATCTATTCAATAAATGGCCCCCAGATTGGGGACGTTAGAGGGATTAAACTGATGAGAATAGTACTACAGAAAATACCACTCATATAGGGTGTGACAGTAAATTGCACGGCGCAGACGCAGTCACCGTGGATTAAAACAAAGGGGAGGGAGCCAGCGTTTTTTTAACCATCTACCCGTTCGAAAAATCAATTCAATTGACCTTTCGGGGACCCTTGGTGTTGTACGTGGCTGGGTGGAGAAAGAAACCTTCAATGACATCACCGGGACGTGGCTAGCTTGGTATCCAACCTTGTGCAAATGGGGAGTTTGCGGTTGTGCAAATGAACTGTTTGCGGTGCATTAAAAGGGGAGTTTGGTATGTCAATGTCTGAGAATCGGGCGTAACCCTTACACTACCTGATCGATACAACATCATACCTGATCGTATACACACACTGGATGTTTTAAAGCACGTTATTCCAAACAATTTAGGAATGTTAGTTGATTTATGCCCTTTATGTATTAAAACCCGACTCTGCGTCCACTACGTAATTTTCCATGGGAGTTTTGCCATGGATCCCCCTCCGGCATGCCACAGTCCAGGTGTTAGTCCCCTTGAAACAACTTTTCCATCACTATTGTGGCCAGAAAGAGTCCCTTTGGTTTTTAAAATTCGCCTGTCTATTGAAGTCTATGGCGGTTCGCCCGGTTCGCCTGTTCGCGAACATTTGCGGAATTTTATGTTCGCGACATCACTATGCCCAACCTGCGGCCCTCCAGATGTTGCAAAACTACAAGTCCCAGCATGCCTGGACAGCCTACAGCTATCTGCCTACAGCAGGGCATGGGGGGAGTTGTAGTTTTACAACATCTGGAGGGCCGCAGGTTGAGCATCCCTGTGTTAAAGGGATTATCCAAGATTATAACCGACCTCCCAAAGTGCCCGCCCCTTGGCAGTAATCATACTTACCTGATTCCCGCCGCTAGGTTTGATCTCCATCGCTCCACGGCCGGCTCTTCATCTCCTCACCTTAGGACAAGCATGGTGATTTTTTGGGGGTTAAAAGTTGTGAATGAAGTGAATATTAATATGAAATTGCAGAATATATATCGTTGGCATTGATTAATATCTCAGAAAGTTATTTCAAATGAGATGCACAGACCAAGAAAAGGTCTTTTCATGTTCACAAATGAGACCTTTAGGTTACATTGGACGGTTTGTCAGATCTTGTGTTTTTCATCTTGTAAAGGAATTCCGTATCGACAACCAAACCCGCCGCACATTGAAAAGTTCATAACTCATGCAGCTCTTCTTATGCTGAAAAGGAGCGAGCAAAACATACAAGGTAAACTCCTCATCTGCTATAGTGCATCACGTAGTAGATATTTTGTTGGTGGAAAACCCAGTGAGGTCAATAAGGTGTCTCTGCAAATAATTATAATTAAAAATATCAATAAACTGTGCATAGGACAGAAGTGAAAATTTATGAAATTTATGTAATAAAGGGTTATACCCATCTCAGACTTTGATGGAGAATCTCAATGAAAATAAGCAAATAGCATGGCTTCATGACTTGAGGGAACGGTCACGTCAAACTAATTTAATTAGTTTCTATGAGGAGGTAAAGTCTAGACTTGACCGGGGTGAATCAATGGATGTCATATCTTCACTTCTCCAAAGCATTTGTACCACATAAAAGGTTAGTATATAAAATGAGGATGCTTGTACTCAGGCTTGGACTGGCCCACAGGGGTACAGGGGAATCCCCAGAGCAAGGTGGGCCCCTAGTCTCCCACCCCTTGCACAAGTGGCACATAACACATTAGATTTACAGCACTACATACATATATTCAATGTACAGCACCTCAACCAGCCTATGTTCATATAAAAAACTTGTTAAATTATTTATTATATTCGAATGTATCCGTACGGTGGGCCCCCAAAATAAATTTTACTGGTGGGCCCTAGGTACCCCAGTCCGACACTGCTTGTACTGGGGGAAAATGTCTGTATGTGGGTAAGTAACTGGCTGAGTGACAGAAAACAGAGGGTGGTTATTAACGGTACACACTCAGATTGGGTCACGGTCACTAGTGGGGTACCTCAGGGGTCAGTACTGGGCCCTATTCTCTTCAATATATTCATTAATGATCTTATAAAAGGCTTGTACAAAAAAATATAAATTTTTGTAGATGACAGTAAACTGTGTAAAATAAAAACATTGAAGAGAACAGTGTACTGTATATATATACTACAGAGGTCAGTACACTGTTGTATATATATATATATATATACTACAGAGGGCAGAGAAGTGGCAGATGAGGTTTAAAGGGATTCTGTCAGCTAGTTTGAGCCTATAGAGCTGAGGACATGTGCTCCTAGATCGCTACTAGCACGTCCATAATATACATTTCCCGTAGCTCTGACTGCTTTTATTCAATAAAAAAAAAAAAACGATTTTATATATATGCAAATGAGGCTAGTAAGGAGCCCAAGGGGCTGTTACCAACGTTTCAGGAGCCCAGGCAGGCCCACTGTGAAGGAGCCCAGCACTGCCCGCATCCTCCGAATCTCCTCCTTGCTCCCCCGATGTTACAGAGTTGAAGCTCTGTAATCTCGCGCATGTGCA
Organism: Bufotes viridis; assembly: GCA_033119425.1. NCBI lineage: Eukaryota > Metazoa > Chordata > Amphibia > Anura > Bufonidae > Bufotes > Bufotes viridis. Next base: position 33,745,059 of record CM065591.1, read on the forward strand.
AGTATGCCGCATGTGAGTGCCGGCATGGTGTTCCTTCCCTGTACTGGCATCAGCCTCAGGGAATGAACTTCGCATGCGCTAGCTGGCACGTTCGAGATAACGGCACTTCGACCATGAGAAATCAGGGGAGCAAGGAGGAGATTCAGAGGATGCGGGCGGTGCTGGGCTCCTTCACAGTGGGCGTGGCTGGGCTTCTAAAACGTTGGCAGCAGCAGCCCCTTTGGCTCCTTACTAGTCTCATTTGCATGTATATAAAATGTTTTTTTGATTGAATAAAAGCTCTCAGAGCTATGGGGAATGTATTTTGTGGACATGCTAGTGGCGATCTAGCAGCACATGTCCTCAGCTCTCTAGGCTCAAACTAGCTGACAGAATCCCTTTAACACTGACAAATGTAAGGCTATGCACATGGAAAGGAATAATGTAAGTCACCCGTACATACTAAATGGTAAAACACTGGGTAACACTGACATGGAAAAGGACTTAGGAATTTTAGTGGACAGCAAACTAAGCTGCAGAAACCAGTGTCAGGCAGCTGCTGCTAAGGCCGATAAGATTATGGGGTGCATAGTCCTGCCACTTTACAAATCACTAGTCAGACCACACATGGAGGACTGTATACAGTTCTGGGCTCCGGTGAACAAGGCAGACATAGCAGAGCTGGAGAGGGTTCAGAGGAGGGCAACTAAAGTAATAACTGGAATGGGTGGACTACAGTACTCAGAACAATTATCAAAATTAGGGTAATTCAATTTAGAAAAAAGACAACTGAGGGGAGATCTAATAACTATATATAAATACCGTATTTTCCGCCTTTTAAGACGCACCTAGGTTTTAGAGAAGGACAATAAGAATTTTTTTTTAAATTACACTTTAGGTTAGACCACTAGTGTTGATCGAGCACCAAAGTTCTCGGGTACTCTGGTGCTCGATAAGAACACTCTATAGAGCACCAGAGCACAATGGAAGTCAATGGGAAAACCAGAGCATTAAACTAGGCACCCCCTGCTCTGAAGAGAGGAGGGTGTCTGGTTCACAGGAAAAGGTCAAAAATTTATGAAAAGTTGAAAACACCACTGAAATGGTTCGGGAACAGCATGGGGAGGATGTCTGGATGTATCTTGGACTCCCAGTTCGCAGCTGGGAACGATGTTGTCGGAAAAGGCAGCATAACTTAAAGTCGTGTGTGCCAGAGTCCCAACAGACAAAACTTTGCTGTCCTCATCAGGGGGATGACTCTCAATCTCCTCATCCTCATCCTCCTCTTCTGCCCATCCACGCTGAACAGATGGAATAAACCTCCTATGGGTACTACCCTCTGTAGCAGAGGCAACTATGTTCTGCTCCGCCTCATCATCAACCAATTTGCGTTGAGAAGATGAACTGAGGGTGGTCTGGCTATCACCCTGTGTACTGTCTTCCCCCATTTCCACCTCTTCCACATGCAAAGCGTCCGCCTTCATTGTGAGCAGCGTTTCAGTAAACACAGAAGTGGGATGGTTACGCTGATAATAGCCGCATCGCCGCTCACCATCTGTGTTGATTCCTCAAAATTGCATAAAACCCTTACAGAGGTCAGACATCCATGCCCACTCGTCTCTTGTGAAGAGCGGAAGCTGACAACCATGGGGCTCCACTACTGCCCTCTGCAGCTCACAAAGCCTGGCCAACATGTGGAATGTGGAGTTCCAGCACATGCTCAAGTCGCACAAAAGTCGGTGAGCTGACTTTCGAAAATGGGCACACCTTCATCAGTAGCTCAGGCAAATTGGGGTAGGTTTTAAGAAACTGCTGAAGTTGAACATGTGGGCTAGTCATGGTATGTGTCACAGTGCACCAAAGGCACACTCGGACTCCCATCAACCACAGACCAACTGCTTAGCTTCGGGAGCGAGGATCTGTGTTTGACCTCGTTCCCATGGCAGCTTAGCTAGCAGGGAGGCTCCCTGCTCCTAGGTCTACTTTGAGCGCCGATCTGATCACTCGGTGCTCGACTAGTCTGTCTGTTGGTCATGTGACGCTGGTCACGTCACATGACCCTCAGACCGCACTATAAATACAGGCAGCCTGCTGCCCACAGGTTACCTGTTAATTCTAGGTTCCTGGCTATTTGTTGGACTTCTGAATACTCACATGATCCTGTTCCCTGACGATCCTTTGCCTGTTCCTCCTGCCATGGGAGTTCTGAAAATAGCAGAGCAAGTCCATTCTCTCCCCTAGATATGAATGGGGACTGCACCACGCATGTACGTCCTCCTCTTCATTCACCGGAAATAGATGATGCAGTGGTGAATGGAGGATGGCTGCACTTGCGTGGTGTGCTCTCTTTCACTTTGGGAGGCCTATTCTGGAGAAAGGAGTGGATCCCAGAGGTGGGACCCCCACTTATCTGTCATTGGTGGGATATTCAATGTCTGAGATGAGAATACTCGCTTAAAGGGAATGTGTCATGTAATTAATTTTGAGTTTCAATAGTTACATATGTTTCTATAGCATATAAATAACATGTGCATTTATTTATTTATTTATTCATAAAATGTTATACATAATTTTTGTTTTTAAAAACATTCCCTGGGCGGCCATTTTGGAGATACACACTATCTCCCTGTAGAGTTTGTGCGAAAGGGTGCGTGCTTTATGGGAACTGCAATTAATGAGAGTCGAATAATGTTAATATGTCATACATTAAGTGGCATACCTACCTTGGAGGTAGACCATGCGACTTCTGTGGGGCCTGGTGCTGAATTGTTTTTCCTGTTCCCCACAATTACCGCATCAGTCACCACTAGAAGGAGCTCAGTGGAAAGATATTATTTATAGTTTTCATTGATATAAGTGGTAACGGTATAAATTCCTATACACTGAGCTCCCCCTAGTGGTGACTGCAAGCAGACAGTTTTCTAAATATACATTGAAGCAAAGCAGACTTATCAGAGCATCCCAGTTGTCTGGCGTAAAACATTGAGAAATATGGAGATCAGAATGAGCACCATATTTATAAAGCACCTATTCCACTTTTTTCATATAGAAGTTAGATAAAGTGGGGGAGGTGGAGGGTGACTTTATTTTTTTTAATTAGAGTTTCTTTTTATTATAAAATTCTTTCACATAATACAAAAATCTTAAACTCTACAGAAATCTGGGAAATTGCAAACTGCATTCTGCATTGCATAGGATATATATTCTGGGCACTCTCTGATATCGAGAACAATACTGATGGGATTGGAAACAGATATGGATAAATTGTAAACAGTATTTATTAACATCGAAAAAATAACTCGCAATAGTGGCCCTATCAGGGCTACTTAATACATATAAAAGTGCACTTGATCTGTATAATTGCCTAAAATGAGCTGGAATGGATATATATTGCAGGTATCATTAGTATAAGTCTCTATAAGAACTCATTAAAGTTTTGCTGATAGTTCAATATCAATATAGTTGCAGACAAAGTTCCACCATGGAATAAATACTTTTAGATATAGTTCATGTGAATGCGGCGTCCCGCTATTCACATGCTATTAGCGGCGTCCCGCTAAATGAGAGTAGTAACAAGTCTTTCTTCTGATCAGTATAATATGTGACGATCTTGCATTCTGCAATGCATAGGACTATTTGATGCACCCAGACTGGGAAACTGAGTGAGGCTGAGGGGCCCCATATCAAGTTTTGCTATGGGGCCCTGTGGTATCTTTATATGCCCATGTACACCTTATTATAGTCCGCAAAAAGATGTAGTAACGCCCTTCTTAGAAGCCAGGGAGCGACAGGGGAGCTGAAGGCAGAGTTTTCTCTGTATGTACAATGCTTTTTTTTTTTTAAAAAGGTAATTGCCCCCTCGCCTGATTTTTTTCTATTTTTGCAAATTTGTCACATTTAGATGTTTGAATTTTAATACAAGAAAAAGAGAACACGAGGAAACACAAAATGATTATTCCATTTGTTGAAGATAAAGACTTATTTAAAACCATTATCACCAAGTGAAATAGTATTTGTGCCTTTAATACAATTATTGGTTGCACTACTGTTGGCAGTAACTACTGCAATAAAATGTTTGCAGTAATTTACCACGAGTCTCTTACATCACTGTGGAGGACTTTTGACCTGCTCTTCTCTGCAGAAACTCATAGAGGACGCACATTCAAGGTCTTGCCATCTCAATGAGATTCAAGTCAGGGCTTTGACCAGGTCTCTCTAAAACGTTAATTTTGTTTCTTTTGTGCTATTCGGAGGTGAACTTGATTGTGTACATTGGATCATTGTCCTTTTACATAACCCAATTGTGCTGAGCTTCACGTTTTTAGAGAGCAGAATTCATAGTTCCATCATTTCAAACAAGTCATCAATGTCCTACAGAAGTAGAGCAGCCCAGACCATCACACTACTACCACCACCATGATTGACTGTTTTATGCTCTTGCTGTGTTAGCATTAGTCCAGATGGAACGAGTTCCACCTTTTACTTTTCATCCACAGATTATTATTGCTAAAGTCTTGGTGTTCATTTAGATGTATTTTAGCAAAAAGATGAGCCTTTGTGTCCTTGGTCAGCGGTGGCTTGCACCTTGCAACTATCCCATGGATGCCATGTTTGCCCAGTGTCTTTCTTATTCTTGAATCATGAACATTGACCTTAACTGAAACAAATGAGGCCTGAAACTCTTTAGATGTCTATCTGGGTTCTTTTGTGACATTCTGGATGAGTCATTGACGCGCTCTTGGTGAAAGTTTGGAAGCCTGGCCACTGCTGGGAAGGTTCACTACTGTTCTAAATTTTCTCCATTTGTGGATAATGGCTCTCACTGTGGTTCTCTGGAGTCCTGGATCCTTGGTAATGGCCTTGTAACCCTTTCTAGACTGGTAGATTTCAATGACTTCTAGAGATGAGCGAATTTGTCAAATTCGATTCGGCCAGTTTGCCGAATTTTCTGTAAAGATTCAATTCGATCCAAATTTATTCACAGTAAATTGTGTTAAAAAACAGCTATTTCCTCGCTGCAGAGAGCCTGTATAGTGGTGTAGAACACTGTGCCTTGCAGTAACACGCATAGGGAGTCTGCTGTGGTAGTAAAATAATACTGTGAGTCAGTATGACACGCAGATGACAGGCGTGGCTCTTTTTTTTTTTTTTTAAATCTTTATTAACTTTTCTCAATATCAAAACACAATATCATACTAACAGAAGAAGTTTACTAATATTTCCACCCCCCCCCCCCCGCAACCACCCCCTCAAGCATGCCCAAAAGAGAAAAAGAAGAAAAAAAAACAAACAAAAAAAACCTTCTCACTCTTCATTCATTCCACCAGTTCCATAATTTGATGAATTTTTCATTAGACCCTCTTTGTTTATACAACATCCATTCATACTTTTTAACTTTATTGACTAAATGTAACCACGTTCGATGCTCTGGGGGGAGTGACGCAAACCACAGTCTAGAAATAATAAGCATAGCTAGGAAGGACACTTTGACCAAAAGACGGAGTTTGGAAGACTGACAGACTATCTCAGAAAAATCGCCCAAGATCCATACTCCAGGCGCAAAAGGAATCTGAATTTGGAGTTTTTGTATCAAGGTTGTTTGAACCGAATGCCAGTACTCCTTCACTGGAGGACAATCCCAGAACATGTGTAGGTGATCGGCACCAGGGCAGTCACAACGCAGGCAATTAGAAGAGTTCCTAAAACCTCTCTTTTGTAACCACAGTGGTGTTATGTAAATCTTATGGATAATATTAAACTGTACTACAGTGTGATTAAAATTATGTGAAAGATAAATCATATTCTTCAAAATATTTTCCCACGCCGGTAAAGCATAATTTTCAAGTGAAGTAGTCCAGGCTTTTTGTCCTGGAGAATGACGTTCAGAGAAATAAAATTTAATTAAGTGTTTATAACAATGTGAAATTTTAACTTTCATATGTGTTCCTCTTTCTAATAATAATTTATGAAGAAAAAGTGGAGCTTCTATATTAAAAAAGTGCTTATCTGAAATAGAAGAAAGTGCAAAGAATAACTGAAAATAAGGGTACCATGCTATCTCGCCTATATTTTCCTTTTGAGTAAGTTCCGGAAGAGACAAAATTTGCCCATTTTTTACCACTTGACTGAGATAGTAAATATTTTTTGTCCCCCAGTAGTGTCTGGCCTCCAAGTTCAAAAGAGTATAAAACCTTTTATTATGCCATATTGGAGTGCAGATCAGTGATGCAGTAACTTTACACCATTTCCTAATCAGCCTCCAAGCTCTTATACACAAACTGGAGAAGGAGGTATAGTCTCGTAGATTCTTAGATAAAAAACTAGACTCCAATAGAGTATAATAGTCTGAGAAGCCTGCTTCTGTTACTAGTTTAAATATTTTTCCAATCATTGAAAAAACTTAACTGTGAGGCAACAAAATATCCCTTAAAATGCGGAAGATTTAGGCCTCCCTGCTCATACAGCATGGAAAAATAATCCACCTTCAATCTCACACGTTTTCTCCCCCATAGTAAATCATTTTTTCTATCAGTTTGAAAAATGTATCCTCAATCCAAATGGGGGAACTTCGGAGAACATAAAGCACTTGGGGAAGTACCACCATTTTAATTAAGGAAACCCTGTCTGCTCTAGTAAGCGGAATTTTCTGCCATACCTTAATTTTTAATCCAATTTTCGCAAATACTGGTATCAAATTAAGCTGTATATAGTCTTGAACTTTTGCAGTCACCGTAATCCCCAAATACTTCAATGACTCAGAGAAATTCAAACCGTGTACTCTAGTTTCGGTAGATAAATCATCCAGCGGTAAAAGGCAGGTTTTCGCCCAATTAACTTCCAAGCCTGAAACCTCACTATAAGCATTGACAATCTCCATCACTCGAGGTAGTGTATTTTCTGTCTGTTGTATAAAAAACAAAACATCATCGGCATATAGTGAAATTCGGTCCACTGTTCCCATAACTCCAAACCCCAACATCCTCGGGTCTTTTCTAACCTTGGCCGCCAGGGGTTCAATGTAGATGTTGAAGAGGAGCTGGGAAAGAGGACATCCCTGACGGGTTCCTCTCTCCAATGGAAAGCTCCCTGTCAGCACATCGTTGATCCTCAACCTAGCCACAGGGGATTTGTATAGCAACTGTATCATTTTAATAAATCTTGGGCCAAATCCCATTCTTACCATCACTCTCCAGAGGAACCCCCACTCCACCCTGTCAAAGGCCTTAGTGGCATCCAAAGACAGGATGGAGCGGGATCCATCCGCCGGAGACTGAATGTTAGCGAAAAGACGGTGTAAATTGTAATGAGTGCCCCTCCCAGGCATAAATCCATTTTGATCAGGATGAATAACAGACGTAATTACTTTAGAAAGTCTATTGGCAAGGACCTTGGAGAGTAATTTAACATCAGTATTTAATAAAGAAATTGGTCTGTAGGAGTCCAGTTCCCGTCGATCTTTGTCTTTTTTTGGAATTAACACTATCAGTGCTTCCACCATTGAGTTGGGGAGAACACCTCCCTGCACTGCCTGAGCAAAAACCTCTGCAAGGTATGGTAAAATAGTAGCCCCATATTTTCGATAAAATTCATAGGGGAGACCATCCAGACCCGGCGCAGAGTTTCCTGATATCATTTTAAGTGCCCCTTGAATCTCTTGTAGTGACACGTCCCTATCCAAAAAAGACCTCTGGGAGTCTGTTAGCATCGGAAGACAAACAGTGTCCAAGTATTGATCCATAACTTTAGTAGGTATGTTCTGGGTTGACCTATATACTTGGGAAAAATAATCCAAAAAAATGGTTCTAATTCCCTCCGGATTGCCAACAGACTCTCCATTAGCTCCAAAGATTAAAGTAATATCCTTTTTTTTATTGTCCTGCTGAGCGATAATTCTCCTGAGTAATCTGCCTGGTCGGCCAGATTCTACAAAATATTTTTGCCCCTTAAAAAATAAATTGTGCTGAGCTTTTTCAGAAAGAAATTCCTTTAGGGCAAGACTTGCTTTCTGCATCTCCTACCTATGGCAATCTACATGATGTAAAGTGAATTGTTCCGTTGCCTGAGTCGCCCTCTTCACCAGTTCCTCCTCCCTTTTCCTAAAACCCCTCCTCAATGCCGTAACATCACTCATTAGAACCCCCCTCATATATGCTTTCAGGGCGTCCCAAACCGAGTTAATGTTAGCAGAGGGATAGTTAATTTCCCAAAATGTAGAAACAAGTTGTTTAATAGAATACTGATTCTCACTAATAGTAAGCCAGTATGGGTTCAACTTAAAAAAGGACCTCAAACTTACCATCTGTTCCCCAGGGGTTAAATCTATTGAGAGAGGGGAATGGTCCGAAACTGTCCTGACATTGCCCTCCCTCCTTTGCTAACGCAGGAAAATACCTGTTTCCCCCTTCCATAGTGTTCCCATATATCCACCAGGCCCATCTCTTGACAAAACTGAAATAGAGGGGAGGCCCTCGCGTATCTCCCTGGATCTGCATCCATTGATCGTCTATCCTTATTGGAATCCATAACTGCATTAAAATCTCCCATCAATATGATCTGACACTCTGGTCTCTGTTCGATAAATGACAAGAGAGCATTGAGGGGGTGTATAGAAAAGGGAGGAGGTATATAAAAAAAGGCGAGTATATACGGCTGACCGCAAAGTCTACCATAAAGGAAGATAAATCTTCCCTGGCTGTCAATTTCAGAGTTAATTAAACTAAAATCAATTGCACGATGGATCAAAACCGAAACTCCTCTTGAGAAACCATTAAATGTTGAATGGTATCTCTGGGAAGACCTTCCCATTCCCAACCGGGAAACTGTAATATCTGTAAGATGAGTTTCAACTAAACAGATTACTGCAGGGAGGTGTCTCCTCACTGCATCCATAACTGCCTGTCTTTTTAGCCTCTCTCCAAGGCCCCTTTCATTCCATGATACAATCTTAACTGACATTACTTATAAACGAGTAAGAAGAAGAAAAAAAAAAATAAAAAAAAATCCCCGGCATGCTTGAGCCCTCCCACTCCTCTCCCCCCCCTCCCTCTAGTGGTCTACCCAGATCCTCCAGTAAACCTCTCATCCTTGGCCCCTACTCCTCCCCCAGACCCCCAACCCCCCCCCCCCCGTAGCCCCCCTTTAATGAAAAATAGCAAATAGTCATATGCCGGCTTGATCTAGCCAATCCACAGCTTGATCCGGATTCTCAAAAAAGTGGGAAGTTCCATCAAAAATCACTCTCAGTTTAGCCGGATATAGGAGAGAATACTTAATACTTTTAGAGGCTAAACGCTTCCTAATTTTAAAAAAAAACCTTCTCTTTTCTTGTGTCTCTCGTGCAAAGTCTGGAAACAGGGATAGTTTATTACCCTGATATATAATAGGGGAGCATTCTCTAGCTCTTTTAAGGATAACATCTCTATCTGTAGATGATAATAATTTGATCAAAATTGACCGTGATGGTTTTCCTGGTATTATCTTTCCTCCTGGAACACGATGGGCCCTCTCCATCTGAAACAGCGGCGAAAAATGTTCCCTCCCCAGATTTTCAAGTATCAGGGATCTTAACTGATCCAATAGTTGCTGACCCTCCATGCCCTCTGGAAATCCAACTACTCGTATATTATATCGCCTAGATCTATTTTCTAGGTCAACGAGCTTGGCCTGAAGACGTTCATTTTCAGAGGCAAGTGCCGAAGATTTTACTTGTAATTTTGTAATGTCTGCCTGCAAATGGTTGACTTTTTTCTCCATATCAAGAACCCGCTCTCGGATTTTCGCCAAATCGTCTCGAATCAGAGATATATCGCTCTGTACTGACCCCCGTTGCGTCGCCATATTTTGTATTAACGCTCCATAATTTTTAACAGTCAATAGGATTTCTTCCATAACTGCTGGATCTACACTCGAGCGGCTGGATCGTTCTTCCTCACCACCCTCCATATCCGCATCCACACACTCAACCTCAGAGGGATCGTCTGGAGAGGAGATATTAGCATTCTTTTTAGTGGGTCTCCCTTTAAGTACCCCTTTTTCTTGCACACCAGGCGATCTCAGGTAGTGCTCAATCTTCCCCACTTCAATTGACCTTACTCCCTGTCTAGTTGCAAAGGAGTCTATTGAACGGCGTTTAGGTGCCATTTAAAAATTTTTATTTTTTTTTCCCTTTTGCCCCCTTTTCTCCCCTCTTCCCTTTTTATCCTTTTTTTTGTTTCCTCTTTTTTTTCCTTTATCCTTTCTCCCTTCTCCTTCCTTTCTCCACTTTCTTTTCTTTATCCTTTAATCTTCTTTCTTCTTGTTCTTAAATCCTTTTTTTCATCTTAGATTGCCTTTCTTTTTTTTTTTTCCTTTCTTCTTTTTTTTTCCTTTTCCCCTTTTTTCCCCTTTCTCCCCACCCTCGCTTTTTCTTTTTTTTTTTTCAGTCTTTTCTCTCCCCTTTCTTTACTATCCTCTCTTGTCCACTCTCTCTTCTCCTTTTTTTTCCCCCCTTAGGAGATATAAGTATAGATTTTAATGACTGTGATTTTTATTTTCTCATGCATATACAGCTTGCTCTTCAGTTGAAAAAAAAAAAAAAGCATCCACAGTACAACGATAACAGGAGCCAAGGGAGAGAGAAAAAAAAAAGAGTATTTCAATATTTCTCACGTGTCCAGGTGAAAGGTAGAAGGTCTCCAAGCTGCATACAGCTGACAACCCGCAATCCAAAGGAGCAGAGGAGAAGGGACCCACAGTCCAATGAAGGGAAGGGAAGGGAATGAGAAGGAGCACATCCACGAGAGACCAGAAGGGAACACGTGCACAGAATCTTTGCCGGGGAGTAGGACACAAGAGCAGGAGCACCACAAGCCCTTGGAGACCACACCACACCGAACGCCGGCAGTGCGCCGAACCACAACCACCAGCCGATCAGGAACAGAGACGGAGACCACAGGAGACCCAAAGCCGACACGCCAGCGGAGCACCGAACCAGCCGAGGCAGGAGGCAGGAGAAGGGGTCGGAGACTCGGCAGAGCCAGCACGAAGCTAGCACGACACATCACCTAGAGCCAGCAAGACATCAGGCAAGGAGCATACACGGGCGGGGAGGGAGGCCTAGAGCTGGACGTGACGTGGACTTCACGTCATCACGCCATCCCCAAATGCACCCGTGGCTCTTAGAATCACTGCACACTTCACTTATTTGGGCAGTTATGGGGCCAAAACTGACCAAATAACTCAAGTGTTAACTCGGCCTTACAGGTCAATGTTAATGCCAGGTATAAAGAGCCGTGCAGAGGCCCAAGATCCTACTGTAGCGTGAAAGAGCGCACTCCTTTTACACCGTCGTCAGCTGATTCCACATAGATGTCTACAGAACCTGTTCTATTAAACGCTTATACAAGTAAAGCGCCCCTGACAGAGTGGAGAGGGTGTTAGCAGTAGGTTTGTGTTGACATCACTGCTTATTTTGCCCTTACTCTGATCCCCCAAAAAACGAATCCTGTCTGTTGAGCATCCGCCTTCAGTCAGTCAGCATTTGGTCAGTAATCCATCAGTATTGCTAAAGCCCAAAAAAAACGGCGTGAATCCAAAACAGAGATGACACGTGAATGGAATATTTGCATGTCTTCTGTGTTGTGTACCCACTTCTGCTTTTGGCTACCAAATCCTAAGCCAATAAGCCTTACAGCTGCTACACAGACAGGATCCGTTGCAAGTCTTATTTTTCCTTCCTTCTGACAGATCAGAGGAAGGGTCAAATGATGATGTCAACCAGGCCAAAAAGGCAAAATAGTGGCCTGATCATGGAGTGGGGAGGGTGGGAGAACAGCTTGAGAAGTCCAAAGAGTGGCCCAATGACATAGTGTTGAGGTAGCAGCAGCATGAGGAGACCACAGAGTGGCCCAGTGACATAGTGGGGAGGTGGCAGCAGCAGCATGAAGAGACCACAGAGTGGACCATTTACATACTGTTGAGGTGGCAGCAGCATGAGGAAGTGGCAGAGTGACCCGGTGACATAGTGTTGAGTTAGCAGCAGCATGAGGAGGCCACAGATTGGCAAGGTGACATAGTGTGGAGGTTGCGGCAGCAGCATGAGGAGGCCATAGAGTGGCCCAGTGACATAGTGTTGATTTATCAGCAGCATGAGGACGCCACAGAATGGCAACGTGACATAGTGTGGAGGTTGCAGCAGCATGAGGAGGCCACAGACTGACAAGGTGACAGTGTGGAGGTGGCAGCAGCAGCATGAGAAGGCCACAGAGTGGCAAGGTGACATAGTGTGGAGGTGGCAGCAGCAGCATGAGGAGGCCATAAAGTGGCACAATGACAGGGTGTGGAGGTGGCAGCTGCATAAGAAGACCACAGGCTGGCCCAGAGACAGAGTTGTGAGTTGGCAGCAGCATGAGGAGACCAAAGAGTGGCTCATTTACATAGTGTTGAGGTGACAACAGCATGAGGAGGCCACATAGTGGCCCAGCCATATAGTGTTGATTTAGCAGCAGCATGAGGAGACTGGCAATATGACATAGTAGAGAGTTGGCAGCAGCATGAGGAGGCCACAGAGTGTCCCGGAGACATATTGTTAATTTAGCAGCAGCATAAGGAGACCACAGTGGGACAAGGTGATATAGGGTGGATGTGGCAGCAGCATGAGGAGGCACAGACTGGCAATGTTACACAGTGTGGAGGAGGCAGCAGCATGAGGAGAAAACAGAGTGGCCCAGTGATATAGTGTTGATTTAGCAGCAGCATGACACCACAGAGTGGCAAGGTAACATAGGGTGGAGGTGGCACCAGCAGCAGCAGCATGAGGAGGCCACAGAGTGACCCGGTGACAGAGTGGGAAGTTGGGTGGCAATAGCAATACCCGCTGACAATGGTGGGTATAAGAAGGAGCAGTTAGCATGAGATATGTGGCATCAGGCGGGTGGCAGCATCAGGGTGGCAGACCTGAGTGGTGAGGTGGCAGCAGCATCAGGAGACAACAGAGTGACCCGGTGACAGAGTGGGGAGGTGGGTGGCAATAACAGTACCCGTTGACAATGGTGGATATAAGAAGGCGCACTTAGCATAAGATGTGTGGCATCAGGCGGGTGGCAGCATCAGAATAGTATCTGAGGCAGGTAGCCAGAAAAAAAGGTCTCTTTTGTCAAGGTTTGGGTGAGGCAGCATGGATGATCTAATCTAATGCATCAGGCATTGGTGGGTGGAAATCCTGGATGATACACAACTGATTCATCTTGACAAAGGTCAGTCTCTCCACATTTTGGGTGGACAGGTGAGTTCTCCCTGGGGTAATTATGGCCCCCGCCACATTAAACACCCGCTCTGATGCCACACTACTGGCTGGGCAGGACAGCTTTTCCAGGACAAACTCAGCCAGTTGCGGCCACAAATCCAGTTTGGCTGCCCAGTAGTCCAGCAGATCTTCAATGTGGGGTGGCAGGGTGCTGTCCAAGTATGCCACCGCCTGCCAGTTCAGGTTCTGCTCCAGGTCTAGCTTCTGCTTGTGAGTAGTTTCTTCACTAGGCAGGTTAAGAAAGCTGCTCATCATCGACTCTAGACTCAAGCTGCTTCTGATGGAGCTGGTACTGCCCCTGCCACAGCAGCCATGGCAGTGGAAAGAGAGCGCAAAGGGCCCCCTGGTCAGACCTGCGAGAGGATAGACGATGGTGCAGATAGGCAGCAGCCAACTGACTACGTAGGATGTCTCTATAGTAGTTCAGTTTGACCTCCCTCTCAGCGGGTGTAAAAATGGCCCCCATTTTGGACCGGTAGTCAGGGTCCAACAAGGTGGAGAGCCAGAAGTCATCCCTCTGCTGAATGGTGAAAATTCGGCTGTCACTACCCAAGCAAGTGAGCATGCAGCGGGCCATTTGCGCAAGTGACTCGGGGGGACTCCCTGCCTCCATCTCCACTGCACACTTCCACGGTGTGCCTCGGTCGTCTGCCTTGTCTTCCTCATCTCCCTCTTGCTCCTCCCCTGCTCCTCCTCTCCTGTCACCTGTGTGTTAAAACCTCCCATTTCGCTACACATTGCTTGTGCTCCAATGTCCTCTTCCTCCTCCTCCAGTTCAGCCTCCACAGGGCTCATGTGGCCGTGAGATGTAGGTGCCACGTCTCCAGTCCCCACACCAGTCAGATGTACCAGCATCTGTTCCAGGATATGAAGCAGTGGAATGAGGTTGTTCATCCCGTAGTCCTGGTAGGTCTGACAAAAAAGTGGCATCCTCAAAGGACCTGAGCAAACGGCTCCTCTTGGATCATCAAGAAATCTTTTATTCCAAGGACTTTACAAAGGATCAGAGTCTCCTAAAGAGGATTCAGCTGCGGGATCGGAGTGCCACCAGTCCAGAGCTTGCTCAGGAATGGCAGCAGGCAGGTGTGAGCGCATCTGCACGCACAGTGAGGCAAAGACTTTTGGAAGATGGCCTGGTGTCAAGAAGGGCAGTAAGAAGCCACTTCTCTCCAAAAAAAACATCAGGGACAGATTGATCTTCTGCAGAAAGTATGGTGAATGGACTGCTGAGGACTGGGGCAAAGTCATATTCTCCGATAAAGCCTCTTTCCGATTGTTTGGGGCATCTGGAAAAAGGCTTGTCCGGAGAAGAAAAGGTGAGCGCTACCATCAGTCCTGTGTCAGGCCAACAGTAAAGCATCCTGAGACCATTCATGTGTGGGGTTGCTTCTCATCCAAGGGAGTGGGCTCACTCAGAATTTTGCCCAACAACACAGCCATGAATAAAGAATGGTACCAAAACACCCTGCAACAGAAACTTCTTCCAACAATCCAACATCAGTTTGGTGAAGAACAATGCATTTTCCAGCACGATGGAGCACCGTGCCATAAGGCAAAAGTGATAACTAAGTGGCTCGGGGACCAAAACGTTGACATTTTGGGTCCATGGCCTGGAAACTCCCCAGATCTTAATCCCATTGAGAACTTGTGGTCAATCCTCAAGAAGCGGGTGGACAAACAAAAACCCACTAATTCTGACAAACTCCAAGAAGTGATTATGAAAGAATGGGTAGCTATCAGTCAGGAATTGGCCCAGAAGTTGATTGAGAGCATGCCCAGTTGAATTTCAGAGGTCCTGAAAAAGAAGGGCCAACACTGCAAATACTGACTCTTTGTATAAATGTCATGTAATTGTCGATAAAAGCCTTTGAAACATATGAAGTGCGTGTAATTATATTTCACTACATCACAGAAACAACTGAAACAAAGATCTAAAAGCAGTTTAGCAGCAAACTTTGTGAAAACTAATATTTGTGTCATTCTCAAAACTTTTGGCCACGACTGTACATGCTAGGACACAGCTCTACCCCCAGCATGCTGATTTTTTTTTGTCAATCAAGGGGAGAGGTGTGAGTGCAAGGCACAGGGGTTACAAAAGCAGTGCTCCAAGGATTCAGACCTGCCCCATGGTGCCTCAATGTACTCATTTGCATATGACTAACAATGCAGATATCTCTGCAGCTGTTTAACATATAGACAAAAGAAATGTATCCTTTTAATCAGCATGATAAACCCCACCAGGCAGTATGTATGGTTTAATACAGTTGATCATTCTGACAAAGGCTCTTTAAAGTCTCATCCTCTTTGTTGCTACTGAGAAAGATGAGTATTTTACACACGCACTTCTGCTGTGGAAAATTCACGGTAGGGAGGCACCTTTTTCCATTATACATTTTCTCTGTATCCTGGTTTTGTCTTACAAATAGTGATGCAAAATACTGATCATGTGGAAGTGTCCTCTGAATACTCAAAGTCAGAATATTTTAAATTGAATTAAGTTCATTGGCATTCTGCAATCACATCATGGGGTACCAATGGCTAGACTGAGGGAGCCTCCTCCCTTTGTCAACCCCTTAGATGCAGCAGTTGCTATTGATTTTGGCATTCACTGGGTTGATGGTTAAACTGTCGAGACTGACGCAAGCCCCAATCTTTTGCGGGAGCCAGGCTGTGTATTACATTACTGCAGATATATCCATTCTTCATCGTTGAAGGGTTAATGCCAACTGTGTTTGTTTGTTTTTTTGATTTTTGGTCTTCCGTGCCATATCTTGTGTTGTTTGTTTTCTGCTTCAACGCCTGTGGTAAAAAAACACAATGGAAATAAGGAACATTTTTTCACAATTTGTATGTATTTTTTGCATTTCTTTTGGTTAACAACCGGTGTAATGCTCTCCGGAGGATATAATAAAGTGGTGTGAAGGGATAATTCATGTGCAAAGTATCTTTTTTCAAGGTTCTGAAAATAGACTCTGCAAATGCATTCGGTGATGTGTTCAGCAAACTCTCACTAGACGCTGAGAGTAGCCGTGCGGTTGACACAAGGTCAAATCCATTCTAATTTAACCGCTACAGGACCGCCGCACGCAGGATTGCGTCCTGGCGGCGGCCCTGTAGCTCTGATCGGACGCATCGGCGCGTCATCTCGCGAGACGCGAGATGACGCGAGGACGCGCCCGCACATGCGCAATGCGCGCCATCGGCGCGCTCGCATGTAGTTATACTACAGCCTGCCAGCGCCGATCGTGCGCTGGCAGGCTGTATATGGCAGAAAAAATCGCAGATCAGACGTTGTTCTGTGAACAGCGTCTGATCTGCTTGCTGCCCGCTTCTCTGGTGGTCCCTTTGCTTGGGACCACCAGAGAAAAAATATCAAAGTGCACCAATCACCACACAACCCCCCCAAGGTATTCCGTGAGGGGTATGGCGAGTTCATGTAAAATTTTATTTTTTGTCACAAGTTAGTGGAATGTGAGACTGTAAAAAAAAAAAAAATACCATTTCCGCTAACTTGTGCCAATTTTTTTTTTTCTGTGAACTCGCCATGCCCCTCACGGAATACCTTGGGGTGTCTTCTTTCCACAATGGGGTCACTTGTGGGGTATTGATACTGCCCTGGCATTTTAGGGGTCCTAAAGCGTGAAAATCCAAATGCGTAAAAATGTCCTGTGAAATCCTAAAGGTACTCATTGGTTTTAGGGCCCCTTTGCGCATCTTGGCTGCAAAAAAGTGTCACTCATGTGGTATCGCCGTACTCAGGAGAAGTAGGGCAATGTGTTTTGGGGTGTATTTTTATATATACCTGTAGCGGACTGGACCCTGTACCAGAGTCTGCCCCAGTTTCCTGGAAGGGACTGCTTGCTCGCCTCCTGCCCTGCGACTATGGCCCCATGTATGCTTGTCCTGTTTGAGCGGTGATGCCCCAGATAGCTCTGCTATGGAGCCCATTCGTATAATGAAAGACTATGGGAAAGACTTTAGCTCCATGGCAATTGAACTGGACATGTGTGGTCTGAGCGCCATTCAATAATGTGCGCTCAGACCTAAGCTATCTGGGGATATGTGGCATGTATATGTTTTATGTAGTAATTGTAACATTGTGTAATTTTATGTCCTTTTGCAACCATGTGCTCAATGGAGTCTGCCTCTATCCCTGGATATATTGAGCGCTCAGATCCAAGCCATCTGGGAATATGTTAAATGTCTGTGTATTGTAAAGTGTGGGACATTGTGTATTGAATAGTGATGTCTGTCCTATTGTCCCCACATGTGTATTGGAGATTTCCCTTTGTCCTGAGAGATAATTGAATGACTCCTCAATTGTCTCCAGGACAGAAGACATTGTGTATTCTCCTGCCTGTGGTGATTGCATTACCCATGTAGGGTGATTGTGTCACAGGCAGAGGGGAGGGATATGCTGGGGGTGTCTGTATTGTCCCAATGTGTGTGATTGGCTGCTGTATCCCGTGTCGCAGTCTTCCTTCTGGTCCTCTAGGGGAGTGTCCACCAGGTGGGAGACCTGGATAAATACCGGGCAGGTAGCCCTTAATAAAGTGAGAGTTCCTGCTTGACCCTCAAAACGAAGTGTCGTCTCGTTATTGGGGGGGATTTGACTGTATGCTGATTGCCAGGAGTGTAAGCTGTTCATATTGCTTTTCCTGTTCGGCTGCTTCCAGGGTTCGTGTGTCTCTTGTTCGGAAGTTGGTGAATTCGTGTGGTTTGCAGTTCGGGAAGTTGGTGATTGCAGTAGCTGCTGGTCTATCCGGAAAAGGGAATATCGCCTAAACGGAGTTGTGTGCGTAGCGGTCCGTTACAATACCCATGCTGTGTGTGAGAAATATCGCTGTAAACGACAACTTTTTAAATTTTTTTATTCAAAGTTGTCAATTTACAGAGATATTTCTCTCACCCAGCATGGGTATATATAAAAATACACCCCAAAACACATTGCCCTACTTCTCCTGAGTACGGCGATACCACATGTGTGACACTTTTTTGCAGCCAAGATGCGCAAAGGGGCCCTAAAACCAATGAGTACCTTTTAGGAGGGCATTTTTACGCATTTTTCTTCTCACGCTTTAGGGCCCCTAAAATGCCAGGGCAGTAGAAATACCCCACATGTGACCCCATTTTGGAAAGAAGACACCTCAAGGTATTCGCTGAGGGGCATAATGAGTCCATGAAAAATTAAACTTTTTGTCAAAAGTTAGCGGAAAGGAGACTTTGTGAGAAAAACAAAAAAATCAATTTCCACTAACTTGTGCCAAAAAAATCTTCTATGAACTCGCCATGCCCCTCACGGATTACCTTGGGGTGTCTTCTTTCAAAATGAGGTCACATGTGGGGTATTTATACTGCCCTGGCATTTAGGAGCCCTAAAGCGTGAGAAGAAAAATGCGTAAAAATGCCCTCCTAAAGGTACTCATTGGAATTAGGGCCCCTGCGCATCTTGGCTGCAAAAGTGTCACTCATGTGGTCATGCCGTACTCAGAGAAGTAGAGCAATGTGTTTGAGGTGTATTTTTACATATACCCATACTGGGTGAGAGAAATATCTCTGTAAATTGACAACTTTGAATAAAAAAATTTAAAAGTTGTCGTTTACAGCGATATTTCTCACACGCAGCATGGGTATATGTAAAATACACCACAAAACACATTGCCCTACTTCTCCTGAGTACGGCGATACCACATGTGTGACACTTTTTGCAGCCTGGGTGCGCAAAGGGCCCTAAAACCAATGAGTACCTTTAGGATTTCACAGGCCATTTTTATGCATTTGGATTCTCACACTTTAGGGGCCCCTAAAATGCCAGGTGAGTATAAATACCCCACATGTGACCCCATTTTGGAAAGAAGACACCCGTAGGTATTCTGTGAGGGGCATGGTGAGTCCACAGAATTTTTATTTTTGGCATAAGTCAGCGGAAATTGTTTTTTTGTTTTTTTAATTTTGTTTTTTACAAAGTCTCATATTCCACTAACTTGTGACAAAAATAAAATTTTACATGAACTCACCATACCCCTCACAGAATACCTTAGGGTGTCTTCTTTCCAAAATGGGGTCACATGTGGGGTATTTATACTGCCCTGGCATTTTAGGGGCCCCTAAAGCGTGAGAAGAAGTCTGGAATCCAAATGCGTAAAAATGCCCTGTGAAATCCTAAAGGTACTCATTGGTTTTAGGGCCTTTGCGCACTCAAGCTGCAAAAGTGGCACACATGGGTATCGCCGTACTCAGGAGAAGTAGGGCAATGTGTTTTGGGGTGTATTTTATATATACCCATACTTTGTGTGAAAAATATCTCTGTAAACGACAACTTTTAAAAATTTTTATACAAAGTTGACAATTTACAGATATATTTCTCTCACTCCAACATGGGTGTATGTAAAAATACACCCTAAAACACATTGCCCTACTTCTCCTGAGTACGGCGATACCACATGAGTGACACTTTTTGCAGCCTGGGTGCGCAAAGGGGCCCAAATTCCAACGAGTACCTTTAGGTTTTACATGGCGGCTCACAATTTAGCCCCGCCCAAAATGCCAGAACAGTAAACACACCCCACAAATGACCCCATTTCGGAAAGTAGACACCCCAAGGTATTCACTGAGGGGCATAGTGAGTCCGTCTGAGATTTTTTTTTTTTGCCAGAAGTTATCAGAAATTGAAACTTTTTTTTTTTTTTTTCTCAGAAAGTGTCATTTTCCGCTAACTTGTGAAAAAAATGAAATGATACATGAACTCACCAAGCCCCTCCGCGAATACTTTGGGGTGTCTTCTTTCTAAAATGGTGTAATTTGGGGGTATTTATACTTTCCTGACATTCTAGCACCTGAAGAAACATGACAGGTGCTCAGAAAGTCAGAGCTGCTTCAAAATGCCGAAATTCACTTTTTGCACCATAGTTTGTAAACGCTATAACTTTTACCCAAACCAATAAATATACACTTATTGGATTTTTTTATCAAAGACATGTAGAACAATAAATTTAGAGAAAATTTATATAGAAATGTAGTTTTTTTTGAAAAATTTTACAACAGAAAGTGAAAAATGTCATTTTTTTGCAAAAATTTCGGTAATTTTTGATTAATAGCAAAAAAAGTAAAAATGTCAGCAGCAATGAAATACCACCAAATGAAAGCTCTATTAGTGAGAAGAAAAGGAGGTAAAATTCATTTGGGTGGTAAGTTGCATGACGGAGCAATAAACGGTGAAAGTAGTGTAGTGCGGAATTGTAAAAAGTGGCCTGGTCATTAAGGGTGTTTAAGCTAGGGGGGCTGAAGTGGTTAAATATAAGCAACAAAATTAGGATTAGAAATGTGAAACTATAAAGTGGGTGTTATTCGCGTAGATCATCAGTATATTTAGTAAGTAGGCAGCTTCTAAATCTGTTCAGCTGGTTTAGTACAGAGAAATGGGTCTGCATAGGTGTGGGACTTCAGTTCCAAAAAAAAAAAAGAAAACTATTGTTTGGGGGCATGGACACAGGTTTGGGTTTCTTGATACAGTTTTGAAAATTAAAACCAGGACAGAATCCACAAAATAGGGGAAGTCGTACCTGCTCTTTATACTTTCTCAGCTTTTATGATCCACTCTCACTGCGTGAAGAACCTCAATGTCTGGCCCTTGGAGATTAGGGCATACCGTTGATGTTTGAAGTGTTGTTTATAAGGTTTTCATGTTCTCTTTCAGGCCCACTTTGCAAATAAGATCAAACTGAACTGCCAGAACCTGTCCACCCTTGATCCCTACCACTTACGAGATGTACCTACAACCCTCAAAGGGGTTGTCCAGTTTCAGCAAAAAAGTTGAGAAAAATAACTTTCCTATTAGATCTTAGGCTGATGATCTGGTTCCTCCCAAAGACATTGTCAGCACAACCCCTTTAACTTAGTTACCTTCTATCTTTCATGTGCCATTACTGGTGTCTACCTATGTGACAAAGGGGCCTTTGGACCCTCTCAGTCAGCATTATTGGGGTGCAGCTGCTACTTCTGCATCTACTATAGCTCCAGCCCTGCTTATCATAAATAGTTAGAATATACTGCATATGCAGTGTCCCACTGCTGTGCTGTGGTTCCCTGGTTAAAAGTGTTAAAATGTGTGGGAATTATAGTATTACATGTTTCTTGTCTACAGGCTGGAGTGGCTTAGATTGTCTGATATAATCAGTTGAGAGAAGGCAGTGAGCGAACAAAGAGCTAGAAGCAGTGCTGAGAAGAATATTATCCAGCCAGCTTCAGACAGAGCTACAAACCAAGCCTCTCAGGAAGCCCTTGAACCAAAACACCATCTTTGCCAAAACACCATATTGCCTAGGCAACTGGCAATTAATCATGGCCGTTGTATAATACGCTTCTCTCCTCTCTTCACACAGGTATGTCTGCATTGCATTTGACAGAGATACAAATTATTATAAATGTGCCCCTATATGTCCCAGTCTATACAGCAAAGAAAGCTGCAGAGAACAGGAAGTGTCAGTCTATTGTGACTTCTTTAGTGGCCAGTGTGGATATTGCAATATATCAAGACTGTTTCATGTGGATAATAACAAAAACAAACACAACAGATATTTAGAATAAAAACTTGATTTACAGGGATCGTCCGGTTTCATGATATTGAAGAACTATCCTCAGGAGATACAACTGGAGAGCCCCTTCAAATTATCTGATTAAATGTTATTTTCCAACTTGTGTAAAGTGGTCGGTGAAGGGAAAGTAGTTGTTTAAAAAGTACATTCTCCTTATACTCATTCAAATGTCAACATATACTGTAATATAGATATTCTGTGAGCACGTCTTCAAATGCTGATAACATTTTGAACCACAACGGCCCTGATTCAGACACAGCGCAGGCCTCATCATAAATTACTTTGCTCTTTTTCCACCTCGTGCACCGGAGTGAAATCATCTACAGCACGAAGCTGCTGTAGATTTCAGTTATTATTTCTGGTGTAAATAATGATGAATTGGCCAGGGCCGCTGTTCCCGCCCTCACCGCACCCTCACCACACCGAGGGCGGTGTAAAATGTCAATTGCAAGTTAAAAAATCTCAATAGCATTGAAACTACGCCAAAAACAGGCTCATGGAGAATAATGAATTTGTATCTCCTTTACAACACCTCGATTCCAATACATAGGACTGTCACTTGCTTATTACTTTCAGAGCACTTTGTGTCCGTCGCTTCCGTTGTATGCTACTTTAACTATTACATTATTACATTTCCCTAAATGGTATTTATTTCCCCTTTTATGATGGCCATCACTCTAGCAGGTTTCACATTATACCCCCAAAAAACTTGAGAGCCTATTCCTGGACCATTTTAAGTCGTCTTCCTGACCTAACCAGTACCACCAGCAAAACATCTCAGAAACATCTAATTTGGGGCTCATTTGCATAAGAGAAGCCCCATTTGAGGTCTTTTTTTTACAGGGCAACCCAACAAAAATGGGACAGTTGAGACCAAGAGCTACATTCTTCATCCCGTGACATGCATGGGGGAAATTCCTTCTCCTGTCCCAGCCTCTGATTGAGATGTAGTGCCTTTTCTCTTTTTAAAAAATTGGTTCTTCAGAAGTTGCATTCTGTATTATACAGTGTTTTTACCCAGCTGCTTCAGAACATCATAATGCACATCTCGGATGCTACAGACATTACTTTGGAAAAGATTAAAGGTGTTTCATATTAATTAATGGGGCATTCTGGTTAGATGAAGTCATCCCCATTCCACTGGATTGTGGATAGCTATTTGATTGGTGGTGGTCTGACTGCTGGCACTTCCACCGATCACAAGAATAGGGGCCCTATACTCCAAAAATAAATCAAGCGGCAGGTTGGGCATGAGTGCTTCTCCGTTCATCTTTATAGAACCGCTGGAAATACAGTCTGACTACTTGTACTTTGGTATATCAAACAGTCCCATACAGAAGAATGACACTGCATATGCTCAGCCTGTCTCTAGTCATTGAGGGAATGCCTCCCTTGGTCTTGTGACTAGTGGGGCTTCCAGCAGTCAGACTCTATCCTGTGGCACAGTCCAATGGGCTGCTAGTCAGTAGCATACTAACTAGGAAACATAAATTGTAGAAAATAAGGATCAAAGGATTACATAGTTCATCACAAAGTTAAAGAGGTTGTGTGGGTTCAGAGCTAAACCCGGACATATCCCCATCTTCCCCCTCCGCATCTGCTCTGATGCTCTCCATTGTCCTGCGCTGAATCGTGCAGGACAAGGGCTTTTTCTGGAGATCCGATGACTTACCAGGGTCTCCATGGGTAAGCCTCTGCCTAGCAACTTTAGCGCTGTCTTAGCCTTTAGCGCTGCCTTAGCCCAGGGGCGTAGGAAGGGGGGGGGGACAGGGGGGGGGGACGGATCTCCCCCAGGAAATAATGCGGGGGGGACAGTTATGCTAAAATCCCCCCCCAGCGGCAGCAGGGCAATGTTTGCAGCGGTGGCGGGGCACAGGGAGATGAACGCTTCCATTGTGGAAGCGTTCATCTCCATAGTCATCTGTATCGCCGTCCCCAGGATAGCGATACAGATGGCTGTGCTGCGGAGCAGGAGAGGGAGAGGCGTCTCCCTTCCCTGCTCCTCTAATAGGCTGCCGGCAATACTGGGGGGGGGGGAATGGAGGAAGAGATTTTGGCACTTGATACGGGGGGTGTGTGGAGGAAGAGATTTTGGCACATGATACTGGGGGGGTGGGGGGTGGAGGAAGAGATTTTGGCACTTGATACTGGGGGGGGAAAGAGATTTTGGCACTTGATCATGGCACATGGGGGGTGGTTGGCACTTGATCATGGCACATGGGGGGTGGTTGGCACTTGATACTGGCAAATGAGGGGCGGGGTTGGCACTTGATACTGGCACATGGGAGGTTTGGCAGTTGAACTTGGTACTGGCACATGGGGAGGTTTGGCAGTTGTTACTGGCACATGATGATGGGGGAGAGGCACTTATTATTGGGGGCACTATTGGGAACCACAGCGGCACAGTATTTGAGGTAGTGGGATGTTTTGTCCAGAAGATGGGAGGATGATGGAAAAATAGTAAACTAAGATTTTTTTTTTGTTAAACTGCAGAGACGAAAAACGACGGAAAAATGGTGGTCTGGTCTGAAAGGAGAAGATGAGGAAATAGAAGATCTACATCAAAGGAGACGTCACTGAATGTAAGGTATGGGTGCGATATATGGGTGGGGCTGTGGGTGGGGCTTGAGGGTGGGCGGGGACACAGGGGCCCCAAAAGTGCTGTCCCCCCCAGATTTCTGGGGCTTCCTACACCCCATGCCTTAGCCACTACTTACAAAAAAATACGTTTTGAGACAAAGTAAAGTAATTAATCACAAAGCAAATTTTTGGGTAAAATTCCGCAACGCAGCCGAATTGAATTTTTCAATACTTCGCTCATCTCTAATGAAAGTATAAAGGACAGATAGGGCTTCTCATCTTCCAAAACTGCATCAGAAAACTAACAGTGTGGCCGTTCCCTAAAGGTAACATGTCACTTGTGACGCATGGTGAACGCAGTAACAAAAAAAAAAAATTATGGCGGAATTGCTGTTTTTTTTTATTTTTTATTTCACTCTCCTAAGAAATAGTTAAAAGGGTTGTCTGCTTTCAGGAGGAAACCGGGCAACACATGAAATTCACCTGAAATAAAGAATAGATTGTTATTAACCTGACAGATCCTGCACCATTCCTCTGGTTCTCCTGGCAGGGCTTTGTTTACCTGGCTGCTCATTGACAACATGTGACTGTTGCAGCCAATCACTGGCTTCAGCAGTGCTCTGAAATGACCAGTGATTGGCTGCAGTGGTCACATGTTGATGTGAGATCACCGCTGCAGCCGGGTAAACAGAGCCCTGCCAGGAGAACTGGAGAGATGGTGCAGGATCTGTTGGGCAAGTAGTGATCTAATCTTTACTGCACTTGGATTGCATGTGTTGTCCGGTTTTCTCCTGAAACAGGAAAACCCCTTCAATAAAAGTTAGTCAAAAGTACCTCAAAATGATGCCATTGAAAAATACAACTCATTACACACACACAGAAAAAAAGCCCTCGTACGGTTATGTGGATGGAAAAATAAAAATTTTCTAGCTCTTGGAATTCTGAAAATAAAAAAATATTTGCTTTGTCCTAAAGGCCCAGAATAGGCTGGTCCTAAAGGGGTCAATGAACCATAGTCTCTGCCCCCTTCCCTTATTTTACCCTTACTCTCCCATCAGTTTTTCCCATTATAATTATCCACTATACTTGCAGCCTTCTTGCAAATTTAACCCTTTACTGCCACGCCTTGCTAATTAAGATGCTGTTTTGCAAGATCAGAGCACAATATTCTTTCAAGATGTAGTATACAACGTGGCCTGCTCCTGATAATGACACTGCCTGAGTCAACCTTCGGTACACAGACATATGCGCTGAAAGGATTATTATGGCATAATTGTAAACTTCACAGATATGGCTTTAACGCAGATGCTGGCTAAATACAGGGCTAATGACTAAAAGAGCAGAAGTCAAAAATTAAAACTGTACATGATGGGGGGAATAAAATGGGGAAAGAATCATTGTAGTTCTAATGTCATCCATTAGGGGGCATTATGATAGATGATGGTAATATTATAATAATAACAATTGGCCTTGAGCCAATCGAGCTTCGGATCATAGATCCGAAGTCGATTCGGTCAAACACTTCGATTTTAATGTTGTTGGCCTCTCTCCGTACAGCATTAAAATGATTGGCTCTGTGGAGCCAAACTTCGTTTCACCCGAAGTTGTGCGAAACTTTGATGAGTTAATTCCGTATCTATTTCTGCATCTTTAAAAACATTTCAAATTAGGAATCCAAAATCAGATTTGGCATCGGCTGGTACCTCGGTACCAAACCCGACCAAATTCCTAATTTTAAATGTTTTTAAAGAGGCAGAAATGAAGGGTGTTTCCCTACAGTTTCATGCTGGAAACAGAAACAGGATTTCAGTGCGGCCCCCCGCCCCCCCTCTTCCCAGACCCCATAGCAGTCAACTGGTTTCCCCCCGTGGAAGGTACACAACTAAACCCCATTTACAAGGGAAAAAGTAACGACCCTCTGGTGTCACAATAAATGCATGATGTATAAAAAGCTTTTCTTAGATCTTTTTTAATGATGACCTACGTCATCAGTATCTGATCTGTGGAGGACCCCTGCCGTTCTACTGTTTGAGAGGGCACTGGCGCTTACAGTAGCGCCGCGGCCTTCTCCAGCTTTGCCTAGACCAGGTGACATTATGTTCATTGGTCACATGGCCTAAGCGCAGTGAATTGAGCTGAGCTGTAGTACCAAGCACAACCATTATCAAATGGATGGCGCTGTGCTTGGTGAGCTGAGAGAAGGCCATGGTGCTACTGTGAATGCCAAACAGCTGATTGATGGGGGTCCTGGGTGTCAGACCTTAACCGATACGATACTGATAACCTCTCCAGAGTCTCAGAAAGTCTCGGAAAACCCTTTTAAACTACCTAGAGCCCACTTTTAAAAAATCTTCTTGGCGGTTCCTCCAATTCCCAGTTTTGTAAATGGCCGCTATCTTCTCAGACTGCTCTATGCACACTGTGCTGCGGTAGTCTGGAACACTCCCCCATATACGTGAAGTGAACGGAGCAGTGGTAAGGCTCTGTTTTCACTTGGGACCTGGGGGCCCTCATTCTTTTTGGTGTGGATAAATGATAAATGTTGTTCATGCGCCAATTCCTTTTTGCCAATTGTTAAACCACATGATATCCTTTCTTCGGGTTTTCCAAGAGTCCTATATTGATGTCTTATCCACAGGCTAGATCATCCATATCAGATTGGCGGGGATCTGACTCACAGTATTCCTGCCGATCAGCTCTTTGAATGAGGCTGCAGCACTCGCTGGAGCACCATGGCCCCCATAGCATTCCGAGCACAGCGCCATACATTGCATAGTGGCTGTGTTTGGTATTACAGCCCAGGCCTATTCACTTGAATGGGACTGAACAGCAATTAGACCGCATGATCGATGAACGTGATGTCACTGGGCTAAGAAGAGCTGATCGTTGGGGATGACGGGAGTCAGACCTCTACTGATATGATAGTGATGATCTGAGGATAGGTCATCAATATCAATCTCCCAAAGAATTTCTTTAATTCATGATCATGAGGAAGAAACTGACGTGTTTTGAGAGTCGCTAATTTTAACTCCCCTTCATCATTAGCAAGTGACAGTTTACCAACAATTATCCTATTCTTAGATAATGCTGATGCAACAGACTCCAAGTCCTGAAATCACAACATTTTATTCATAATATCCTTGCTGTTACATCCAGTTTATAAGGAAGAAACTATGATGTGTCTTTGTTTCCGCCCCTGATTTACATGAACAGTGATTACATAGGAGATCCCACACACGTCAGGACTAACAAGTCTGAAGTAATCCTTAGATTAAGAGGAATTGCACGTCTCTGTCACTTGCTACTCACCATACAATGACGTAGTCAGGTCTGAATTATAGCGATATACAGCGCAAAGTCTTTAATTGGTGTTGCAGTAGCACGGCCATACATGTGTCACTAAGGGAAGTCACTTTATATCAAGTTTTTTCTTTCTAAAAGGTAGAAAAAAATCATCTCTACAGCCATGTAGATACACTATGTGGACAAAACTGTTGGGACAACTATACATAACACCTACGGCGCTGCTTGAAAGTTGGAAACCCTTCTGTATTTTCTATATTTCTGCATAAATTTGACCTACCGTAAAAACGACATCACATTTTCACACATGTCTTGGAAGTAGATAAAGATAATGAAATCAAACAAGTGAGACAGAAATATAAGACTTGGTCAATTATTTATTGGTCCAAGTGTTTTCAGTATCTGGTGTGACCCAACATTTGGAGTAAGGTCAGGACTTTGACATGGCCATTCCAAAACTTCAACTTTATTCTTTAACCAGTCTTTGGTAGAATGACTTTAGTGTTTAGGGTCGTTGTCTTTCTGCATGATCCAAACAGATATCCTGACAATTTCCTGAATTTCCTAGATTAATGCAGAATTAATTCTTCCATCGTTGATGGCAAGCCGTCCTGGCCCTGATGCAGCAAAACAGGCCTAACCCATGATACTACCACCACCGTGTTTGACAGATGGGAGGAGGTTTTTATGCTGGAATGCAGTGTTTTTCTTTCGCCAAACATAACGCTTCTCATTTAAACTAAAAAGTTCTATTTTGGTCTCATTCATCCACAAAACATTGTTCCAATAGACTTAAAGGGAGTCTGTCACCAAAGTTGGACATAATAGACCGCTGACATAGCTTTGTAGCATCACTTTAGATGAATGAAATGGTACCTTTGTTGTCTTCTTCAGCACTTCACCTGCTTCAAAAACGGACTTTTATTTATATGTAAATGAGGGCTCGCAAGTGCCCAGGGCGGAGTTAAGTTCTTTGGAGCCCAGGCTGCTCGGCCTCTTTAGTTCTTATCCCCGCCCCTGTCTCTGTCTCTGCCCTCCCTTCTATTGCCTTTCTTTCTCCTCCTCTGGTAGCGAACTCCTGCGCCTGCGCTCAGCTTTGCCTCGGCGGGGCATGTGCACTGCAATGCCCACTGTGGGAACTGCATCAATGTGGCTACTGCACATGTCCACCAGCTTACAGCTGGGTTTGCAGCGTCAGCCGGGGAATGCGCAGTAGCTACATTGATGCCGTATACATTGAGCAGCAGCTTTCCCCTTGCATTCCTATCATGAACACCATTGTTGTTCAGTGTCCTCCAGATGGTGGATGGATGTACATTAAGATTAGCAATTAGTTATTATCTTGGGTTTCTTTGTGACTTTGCAGACTATTACATGCCTTGCTCTTGGCATGATCTTTGTTGATCAACCGCTCCCGGGGAGGGTAATAATGGCCTTGAATTTTCTTCATTTGTACACAATCTGACTGACTGTGGAATTCAAACTTGTTTAATTTGGTTCTGTAACCTTTTCCAGCCTAATGAGTATCAACACCTCTTCTTCTGAGGTCCTCAGAAATCTCATTTTTTTTGTACCATGCTACACTTCCACCAAATATGTTGTGAATATCAGATTTTGATAAATCCCTATTCTTTAAATAAAACTGGTCACGATCTCACACCTTATTTTCATCCCAATGATAGTAAACACCTGACTGTAATTTCACCTACCATATTACTGTATATACTAATCCTAAAGTTTTACATCTTTTTGCCACTCACAGACATGTGATATTAATATGGAGTTGTTCCCTCATTTCAGCTTCCACTCTTCTGGGAAGGCTTTCTGCAAGATTTTGAACTGTGTCTATTGGAATTTTTGCCAATTCATCCAGAAGATCATTTGTGAGATCAGACAATGATGTTGAATGAGAGGGCTTTGTTCACTGGTTCTGGTTCATCCCAAAAGGAGCTGGATGGGGTTGAGATCAGGACTTTGTGTGTGTAGCCAGTCAAGTTTTTCCACACCAACCTCACCAAACCATGCCTTTATGATGCTTACCTTGTGAACTGGGGCACAGTCAGCATTAAGAAGAAGCATTAAGATTTATTAATGAAACTTATTTACATATCTGCCTGAAACATGACTGGTACCTCGGAACCGAAGCCAAGTTATTTGTAGTCTGTCACCATGGAGACACATTGGTCTGCCTAGAAGCTAGAAGCTATAAACCCCAAATGACTGGTGAATTTTAATAAGGGTTGAGTGAATCGAAGTATCCTCAGTGGACTTTCCTTGTGCTTCGTGGTAACGAATCGACTTTCCCTGAAAAGGTTTAAAAAAACAAATACATACCTCATCTATTTGAGTGCAAAGAGGCAGCCGTGGACATTTTGATTGAAGATCCTGAGCGAAATCTTGTGCACGGTGACGTATGATATCACCACGCCAGCCAGTGTGATGACATCATCACGCACCATGCGAGACGCAGGCTCTTCAATCAATATGGCCACGGCGGCCTCTTAGCGCTTAACCACTTGCCGCCACGCTAACGCCGATGGGCGTCAGCGCGGCGGCTCTCTCACGTCTCACTGCCGCCTATCGGCGTCATCTCGTGAGACCCGAGATTTCACATGAACGCGCGCGCGGCGTGCGCGCGCGTTCATGTGATCGGAGCCGGGACAACTGAAACTACAGCCTGCCAGCGCTGATCATGCGCTGTCAGGCTGTAGATGCGGAAAAAACAGCATTTAAATCGCATATCAGACGCTGTTTTGTAAACAGCGTCTGATATGCCTGCTGTCTGCTCGTCTGGTGGTCCCTTTGTTTGGGACCACCAGAGGAAACAAAGGTAAAGTGCACCAATCACTACACACACACCCCCCCCACCCCCCATCACTGATTAACCCCTGATTACCCATGTCACCCCCCTGATCACCAATGTCACCCCCCCTGATCACCCCGTCACCCCCCCCTGTCACTAATCACCCCCCTACAGGCTCATTCAGACGTCCGTATGTGTTTTGCGGATCCATGGATCTGCGGATCCATGGATCTACGGATCCGCAAAATACGGACACCGGCAATGTGCTTTCCGCATTTTGCAGATCCGCACAGAACTATATAGAAAATGCTTTTTCTTGTCCGCAATGCGGACAAGAATAGGACATGTTCTATATTTTTGCGGAACGGAAGTGCAGACTCGGAAGCGCGGATCCGTAATTCCGGATCCGAGCGGGACAAAGTCTGTCCCCATAGAAATGAATGGGTCCGCAATTCCGTTCCGCAAACAGAATTGCGGACGTGTGAATGGGGCATAAGGGTCCCTTATCACCGCCAGTTAGCTAGCTACTTGTTAGGTAGCTAGCGCCCAGCCCACCGCACCGCAGTCACTGATTTTGGCAGAGATTTTTAATCCACATTGATCGATGCGAATGAAAAATCTGCGCCGTTCATTTTTTTTTTTTCAGCCCAGAGGCTGAACGGAAAAAATCTCATTACCCGTATGCTCAATATACGGAGAATCGCAGAAACTCCTAATGCTGGCCATACGTGTAATGATTATGGAGACCCTCAAATGCCAGGACAGTATAAATACCTCACATGTGACCCCATTTTAGAAAGAAGACACCCCAAGGTATTCCGTGAGGGGTATGGTGAGTTCATGCAAAATTTTATTTTTGTCACAAGTTAGTGGAATATGAGACTTTGTAAAAAAATATATATATATCAATTTCCGCTAACTTGTGGCAAAATTTTTTTTTCTGTGAACTCGCCATGCCCCTCACGGAATACCTTGGGGTGTCTTCTTTCCAAAATGGGGTCACATGGGGTATTTATACTGACCTGGCATTTTAGGGGTCCTAAAGCGTGAGAATCCAAATGCGTAAAAATGGCCTGTGAAATCCTAAAGGTACTCATTGGTTTTAGGGCCCCTTGTGCATCTTGGCTGCAAAAGTGTCACACATGTGGTATCGCCGTACTCAGGCGAAGTAGGGCAATGTGTTTTGGGGTGTATTTTTACATATACCCATACTTTGTGTGAGAAATATCGCTGTAAACGACAACTTTTTAATTTTTTTAATACAAAGTTGTCAATTTACAGAGATATTACTCTCACCCAACATGGGTATATGTAAAAATACACCCCAAAACACATTGCCCTACTTCTCCTGAGTACGGAGATACCACATGAGTGACACTTTTTTGCAGCCTGGGTGCGCAAGGGGGCCCAAATTCCAACGAGTACCTTTAGCTTTTACATGGCTGCTCACAATTTAGCCCCGCCCAAAATGCCAGAACAGTACAGACACCCCACAAATGACCCCATTTTGGAAAGAAGACACCCCAAGGTATTCGCTGAGGGGTATGGTGAGTCCATGAAAATTTAACTTTTGTCAAAAGTTAGCGGAAAGGGAGACTTTGCGAGAAAAACAATAAAAATCAATTTCCGCTAACTTGTGCCAAAAAAATCTTCTGTGAACTCGCCATGCCCTCACGGAATACCTTGGGTGTCTTCTTTCAAAATGGGGTCACATGTGGGTATTTATACTGCCCTGGCATTTTAGGGCCCTAAGCGTGAGAAGAAAAATGCGTAAAAATGCCCTCCTAAAGGTACTCATTAGAATTAGGGCCCTTTGCACCTAGGCAGCAAAAGTGTCACTCATGTGGTATCGCCGTACTCAGGAGAAGTAGGGCAATGTGTTTGGGGTGTATTTTTACATATACCCATGCTGGGTGAGAGAAATATCTCTGTAAACTGACAACTTTGTATAAATTTGTTTTAAAAGTTGTCATTTACAGAGATATTTCTCTCACCCAGCATGGGTATATGTAAAAATACACCCCAAAACACATTGCCCTACTTCTCCTGAGTACGGCGATACCACATGAGTGACACTTTTTGCAGCCAAGATGCGCAAAGGGCCCTAATTCCAATGAGTACCTTTAGGATTTCACAGGGCATTTTTCCGCATTTTTCTTCTCACGCTTTAGGGCCCCTAAAATGCCAGGGCAGTAGAAATACCCCACATGTGACCCCATTTTGGAAAGAAGACACCCCAAGGTATTCCGTGAGGGTCATGGCGAGATCACAGAAATTTTTTTTTGGCACAAGTTAGCGGAAATTGATATTTTTTTTGTTTTTTTTTTTACAAAGTCTCATATTCCACTAACTTGTGACAAAAATAAAATTTTACATGAACTCACCATACCCTCACGGAATACCTTGGGGTGTCTTCTTTCTAAAATGGGGTCACATGTGGGTATTTATACTGCCCTGGCATTTTAGGGGCCCCTAAAGCGTGAGAAGAAGTCTGGAATCCAAATGCGTAAAAATGCCCTATGAAATCCTAAAGGTACTCATTGGTTTTAGGGCCCTTTGCTCAGGCTGCAAAAGTGTCACTCATGTGGTATCGCCGTACTCAGGAGAAGTAGGGCAATGTGTTTAGTGGTGTATTTTTATATATACCCATACTTTGTGTGAGAAATATCTCTGTAAACGACAACTTTTTAAATTTTTTACACAAAGTTGACAATTTACAGAGATATTTCTCTCACCCAGCATAGGTATATGTAAAAATACACCCTAAAACACATTGCCCTACTTCTCCTGAGTACGGCGATACCACATGAGTGACACTTTTTGCAGCTAAGATGCAAAGGGGCCCAAATTCCAACGAGTACCTTTAGGTTTTACATGGCTGCTCACAATTTAGCCCCGCCCAAAATGCCAGAGCAGTAAACACACCCCACAAATGACCCCATTTCGGAAAGTAGACACCCCAAGGTATTCACTGAGGGGCATAGTGAGTCCGTCTGAGATTTTTTTTTTTTTTGCCAGAAGTTAGCAGAAATGGAAACTTTATTATTATTTTTTTCCTCAGAAAGTGTCATTTTCCGCTAACTTGTGAAAAAAAATGAAATGATACATGAACTCACCATGCCCCTCCGTGAATACTTTGGAGTGTCTTCTTTCTAAAATGGTGTGATTTGGGGGGTATTTATACTTTCCTGACATTCTAGCACCTGAAGAAACATGACAGGTGCTCAGAAAGTCAGAGCTGCTTCAAAATGCAGAAATTTACTTTTTTGCACCATAGTTTGTAAACGCTATAACTTTTACCCAAACCAATAAATATACACTTATTAGATTTTTTTTTATCAAAGACATGTAGAACAACAAATTTTGTGAAAAATTTATATAAAAATGTAGTTTTTTTAAAAAAAATTTACAACAGAAAGTGAAAAATGTCATTTTTTTGCAAAAATGTCGTTACATTTTTATTAATAGCAAAAAAAGTAAAAATGTCAGCAGCAATGAAATACCACCAAATGAAAGCTCTATTAGTGAGAAGAAAAGGAGGTAAAATTCATTTGGGTGGTAAGTTGTATGACCGAGCAATAAACGGTGAAAGTAGTGTAGTGCGGATTTGTAAAAAAGGGCCTGGTCACTAGGGGGGTGTAAACCTGTGGTCTTCAAGTGGTTAAATGGATGGGTGAGTATGTATTTTTTTTTTACATACCATGATTAGCAATAAACATGTCATCTGAAGGGTCATACTTGATTGAATATCTTGCACAAAATCCTGTGCACGGTGACGTATATGACGTCACCACGCCAGCCGACGTGATGAGGTCATCACAGGCCGCGTAAGATTTCATAATAGACCTTCAATCAAGATGGCGGCAGCCAGCTCTTCGCAATGAAACGGAAGAGGTAAGTATGATTTCAGCCACTATTCGGATGCTGCCACCCGCAGCCATGTGCTCCTACTGCTTCCCAGTAGGAGCTGGCGGCAGCTGGCTCTTCTCAATGAAACGGAGGAGGTAAGTATGTTTTTTTTTTAAATTTATTTTACATTGTAATATCAATGTTAGATGCCGCGATTAGCTATGAATGCGGTATCAGAGGGGTACAATCACGGGGGCAGCGCAATCGCCATTCCCCGTCATTGTGCCAGTTAACTACAGAGAAATGCGCTTCATAACTAAGTAATCACAGAGTCGTAAGTCGTCACAAAGCAAATTTATTTGTGAAATTTGGCAAAGCAGGAGAATCGATGTTTTCAACACTAAGTTTAATCAATAATCTTTGCAGATTTGTATCAATTGGAACAACAACAAAAGGAGTATTGTCTTGCATTTTGCCGTACTGCGGCTATGTTACTAATGCCCGATCATTTCATTTAGTGCATTTCAAATAAACACACCGCTACAATCTAGAGAAATAAAATCCAATGAAAGAGAAGGACTTTCTGTGCTGAGGGGAAACTGATTAATCCGAATTTTATGCCGTTTGCTGAAAAATACATGACTTGCTTCATTCTCTGGTTGTTAAACACAATTTCGACATCGCTTATTTTCATCCCAAATTCATTTTGACCTCATAAATTTACAAAATCCTCATTTACAACTCCCCAAATCAGCTGTACTGTACACTGAGTGAATTAGGGAACCAACGTAAAATCTGCTACATTTGCATCGTAATAGCTTTCTGTCTCACTGCCTGCACGTTGCCTTATTGCAAAACTTGATGAATTGTTAATGGTTTTTTCTTGGATGATTTTTTTATTTTTTTTTCTATTTAAAGGACATGATTTTACATGCCGGGGCTATTAACAAGGTTACAGGAGCTTCGCCAGTTAAAGGAATAGTTCAGAAAAAAAGTTGTACAGTGGGAGAAATTTACTAAGCTTAATGCACCTGAATTATCTCCTAGTTTGCGCCCAAACCGTGGATGCTTCAAACCATATTTATTATATGTTTTGGATGACTTTTGTGCCTCGCTCGACAAGAGGGCATGGCTTAGAGATAAAGATGCACCAACATGCATCAAATTTGCTGCAAACTTTTGATGCACAAGTAAGACATATCCACAAACAAAAGGTCAATTCCAGCTTCTTGCGTAAAAAATGGATGATTCTTTATTAGGCTTGCAAAGTTTAAGATCCGACATACATCACATGGAGAGACAAAATGTGACTGTGACACGTTTCGGGCTATAGTATTGAGCCCTTCATCAAGACAATACATTGTGCACTAAAAACAAAATACAACATTTTATACAACATAGGGTATACTCCTCCCCCTTTGCTTCACTGGAAACCACACCCCAACTCAGGTGTTCAGTAAGACATACAACAGGTGTTGTAAAGTTAGACAATAGCAGGGCTTTTTTTCTCAGAGAAAAGGTGGTGGAACTCACCCCCCCCCCCTCCCATGGCCATGCCCCTACCCACCCCTAGGACCTCCCCCTAAAACCATACCTTTAGAGAACAGGGATGCAAGTAAAATTTGGGGGGGCTATAAAAGTCCAGCCCAGAAAAGAAACCCCCCAGATGGGGATGGCACTGTTAATGGGGGATCTGGGGATGGCACTGTTAATAGGGGATCTGGGGATGGCACTGTTTTGGGGTGGAGGATCTGTGGATGGCACTGTTATGGGGGATCTGTGGATGGCATCCACAGATCCCCCATCCTATAACAGTGCCATCCACAGACCCCCCCCCCCCACTCCTTAACAGTGTCATCCACAGACCCCCCATTGCCGCTCCAGTACAGTTATAAAATATGTAATTTAATTAATAATGATTCATGCTGCCCCCTCTGTAGTATATCATTCAATATATCCTACTCACAGGGCTACTGTTATATCGTAATGCAGGCCGGCCGGGCAGACGAGCGGCAGTGTGACTGACTGACGTCACATGTCTGCCCGGCCTACTTTATGAATGAAGCAGGCGGCGCAGGCACGTGACGTCAGTCAGGCTGCCGCTCGTCTGCCCGGCCGGCCTGCATTACGATATAACAGTAGCCCTGTGAGTGTAGGATATATTGAATGCTATACTACAGAGGGGGCAGCATGAATCATTATTAATTGAATTACACATTTTATAACTGTACTGGAGCGGCGGGCCGGAGCACAGTGAACGCACCGGCCCCGCCGCAGTTGCCGGCCCCCAGCTCCTCCTCCCAGTCCCTCCCCGCTGATACATCGCAGCCTGCCAATGTCAAAATGTCAGCATGGTAGGTGGCGGAACGCCGTTCCGGTGCATTCCGCTAGAAAAAAAGCCCTGGACAAAAGAGTCTAAAGATGCACCAAATTTCTCATCTACTATGATCCATCTTGACTGTCTTGTTCAAAGGGACATATTAGCAAAAAAAAAAAAAAGGCATGTTGCAGAATCCTACTACTGAAAAAAAAAATTAATTAGCTCCCTGATCTCTCACCACTGACGTTCTAATGGAGATGGGGTCCCCACTGTACTTCACTTCCTGCTTCTGTCTTGATACAACAGGAAATGGCCCAGCCCCTTCCTGCTGTGTGAAGACCTCTGCAGGAAGTGGAACGTTGTCACTAAAGCACCGCCAGAGTATCGGAAGATGAGTGTGAACCAGGTTTTTTTGTTTCGCAATAACGGCTGCACAATTATACTGCAAAATGGTGTTCATGGCTTGGCTGCTTCTGGTGGCCACGGCTTGGCTGCATCCAGTCAGCTGCACCAAGAGGTCATGTCTTTAGGGTATGATTATACTTGGCGGGTCCACTGAAGATTATCTGAAGACGAAAAAATGTAGTGCATCTGCTGGAATTGGGTAGAAGCAAAATTCTCACCAGATGGTTCTGATTTTATCGAGATTTTACCTTCTGCTTTGCAAATGAATGAAATCTGAAACATAATTGACACGCTACAGGTTTTATATCCGCACCACATGTCAAGATATATATCCTTGTTTTGCAGAAATTTTCTGCCTCATGTAAATGTGATTTGTTTCAATTATTGACTTTCCTGATACTGTATGTGTCTGCATGCAATTCCACTGTGGAAAATCTACAACACTTACGCCAGTCTGGCCGTACCCTTAACAGATGTAACTTGAAGCTTCTAGGCCCCAATACATAATCTGTAAGGGTACAACCACACGGCACAGTCATGATCCGTCAAGAACCGCGCAACTAATTAGGCTGCAGCTGCCTGATATTTAAGTAATGAAGACCGCACTAAAAGGAGGACTAAATTCTTAATTTCTGTGCGGCACCTTAAGTACCGAGCGGCCATTACGTTTTCAGACTGCCTATACAGTGCGGTCTTCATTAGATAGATATCAGACAGCTGCATACTAATTGGCCGCATGGTTCTTGACCGCAACTCCCTGCAACTTTAACGGATCAGGACCGCGCTGTGTGGACATACCCTAATAGGGCCCCCACCAATTGTGATATATTGTACGTTACTGGTCTTTTTTATGGTTGTAGTAGGTCCTTTGGATCTGAGGCACCCTAGGTGAACCTCTACTTACAGCACCCTCTATAACTACACCCTTGACTTAAAAGGGTTGTTTACCCCAGGTGCTTTTCGGACAGACCCCACAGTGTGGACAGACCTGCGGAGATAATCAGGGGCAGACTGGGAACAGGGACCCTGGAAAAATAACAAAAAGGGGCCTCAATGTTGTAGGTGGATCCAAACTGACAGAAGGTGGGGCAACACAACTAGATGGGGCCAATACTAGTTGGCAGGGTCAGTAATATAATATGTGCAGCTCACAATACCATCTCACGGAACCAAATACCACAGTGCAGCACAAAATACCTCTCCAGCAGCTGTCCCTCTGTGGTGGCCATCAATAGTGCCACATTGTGTCCTCCTCCTCCTCCGAAAGTCTCTAATATGGATATGGAGCAGGGGGCTTGGGAGGTGAGATGTGGGCCATAACACCATGCCAGACCCAACTTCAGCATGCTACCTGGACTTCCTCTAATAATGACCCCTATTGTCCCCCAGTAGTATTTACCAAGCCATCGGTATTGAGGAGGGCTAGGATGGCCCAATGGGCCTCGGCCCACCAGGAAAATTCGCTGTAGGGTCTATGGCCAATCCACCCCTGGAGGTAATCATACTTCCCTGATCTCTGCAGCAGGATTCCACCTCCTTCACTCCCCCATTGCAATAGTGGGGGAGCAAAATGAGCCTAAACCCTGCAGTGGGGATCAGGTATGCTTAATCCTTTCCGCAGGTCCAATCATCATAGTTACAAAGTTACATAGTTACATAGTTAATACTGTTGAAAAAAGACACAAGTCCATCAAGTTCAAACGAGGGATAGGTGGGGATGCGAATCCCAGAAGAAAGTGATACTCAGATTTCTGTACGTTTTCATAAGCATTAATGTTGTTTTAAGAATTCATCTAAAACCTTTTTAAAACTGTCCACGTCCTGAGGAAGTCTATTCCACAGATTCACGGTTCTTACTCAAAGAAGCTTTGACGCTTCTAGAGACTGAACTTTTTCCTCTCCAGTCGGCGGCAGCGCCCCCTTGTCATTTGAGGGCATTTTACATGGAACAGTTTCACTGTATTTTTTGTATGGCCCATTTATATATTTGTATAGGTTAATCATGTCCCCCCTTAGATGTCTCTTCTCTTCTCAAGACGTTAGTTTCACATGCGGCGATTCTTTGTATGAGGAGGGGACATGTCTTTTGCCTGGGGAGTGGTTTTCCTTTCCCTGGGTGCGAGCGCAGCCAATTATAGCGCTCGGCTTGCAGCCAGGGAGAAGAAAACCACTCCCCAGGCAAAATACAAGTCGCCACCTCATACAAAGAATCGCCACATGTAGGTGGACCGGAGCGGATGAACCGGGGGATATTTTGAAAAAAAACTGTTGCCCAGACTGCAGCGGGGGCCGCCCAGGACGGTAGTGTAAGTATTTCACTACCTCAATCCTAAGTGAAAGGTCCTGTTTAAGAGTCCTTCAAACATGTTTCCCACAACAGAAGTTAAACTAACTGGTCTATAATTACCTGTGAAGGACCTAGATCCTTTTTTGAATATGGGCACCACATTTGCCTTGCGCCAATCACTTGGCACTGTACCAGTACCTAGAGAATCTTTAAAAATTATAAACAGGGGCACAGAAATGACAGAACTGAGCTCTTTAAGAACTCTTGGATGTAATCCATCTGGACCTGGAGCCTTGTTCACATTTACCCTATTTAACCTATCTTGGACCATATCTACAGTTAGCCAATTGAGTATATTACTGGATGTACTAACAGCCCCAGCACCACAGATATCAGCTTCTTTCTCTTCTTTTATATATGCAGATCTAAAAAACCCATTTAGTAATTCTGCCTTTTCCTTATCTTCAGTGACTACCCCCCTCACCATTATTTATGGCACCTACCTGCTCGGACCTTGGTTTTTTAGCATTTATATATTTCAAGAATTTTTGGGGATTTGTTTTGCTCTCTTTTGCCACCTACTGTTCGTTTTGTATTTTTGCAAATTTTATCTCCTTTTTACAGATTTTTTTTCAGCTGACCCCTCAGATTTGTATTTTTTAAAGTCCTTTTTTGTCCTTTATCACCCTTTTTACAGTAGCTTTAAGCCATGGGGGGGGGGTGTAATTTTAGTCGTTTATACTTACCTAAAGGAATACATTTTTTAGTGCAAATACTTAATGTGGATTTAAAGCTCTCCCATTTATCCTCAGTATTATTATGTGACAGTAGCTGCTCCCAGTCTATGCTCTGAAATTCTGCCCTCAACCCAGGGAAATTAGCCTTTTTAAAATTCTGTGTCTTTGCTCTGCCTGACAGAGTTTACTTCTTATAGTTTAGGGGGAATATAATTATATTGTGGTCATTATTACCTAGTGTTTCTCGAACAGTAACATTTCCAACAAGCTCTGCAACATTAGAAATTACCAGATCCAACAGAGCTTTCCCCCTAGTGGGAGCATCTACATACTGGCCCATAAAGTGGTCCTGCAGCA
The DNA here is from genome assembly GCA_033119425.1 of Bufotes viridis. Lineage (NCBI taxonomy): Eukaryota > Metazoa > Chordata > Amphibia > Anura > Bufonidae > Bufotes > Bufotes viridis. The sequence continues at coordinate 33,785,555 of CM065591.1, forward strand.
AGTTGAGGAATCTTCTCCCCTTTGCGGTTCAGGCAGAATCATAACCCTAGTCAATGTCTGGGAAGTTAAAATCTCCCATTATGACCACTGTACCAGCCCGTGCAGACCAATCTAGGTTATACAGTTGTGTCTCTATCTCCTCTGTGATGTTAGGGGGTCTACAGATTACACCAAGTATTATTTCTTCAGTGTTTATATCTAGTGTTGAGTGAGCACCAAAGTGCTCTTACTTGTCTTGGCTCCGTAGCCGCTCTAGTCAGGGCCCGTCCGTGAGCATGGGCGTCCCCATCACCATGGGAATGCCTCCGGGGTTAGAATATACTAGAGGGCGCTGTTCATGAGTCATGTCTCATGAACAGCGCCCTCCATTAGATAAATAGTGTTCTGACAAGACTATTCCCTGTTGTCAGATCGTGAAATCTCACATCCGACAGTATATTCTAACCCCGGAGGCGTTCCCATGGAGCAGGGGGGTGTGGCTTAATGCTTAGGACTTCCATTGTTCTCAATGGTACTCAAGCACACAAAGTGTTTGGCCGATTACTCGGCTGAATCGAGCATGGCGATGCTCGAGTCGAGCACCAGTTCGGCTGAGCATGCTTGGTCAACACTATTTATATCCCCTTGAAATTCCACCCATATGGTTTCCACATCCTCACCATCCTCACCCACACCTCTTTTACACTTCAGATCACTCCTCACTCCTTCAGATCACTCCTCACATACAGGCACACGCCACCGCCTTTTCTATTGACCCTGTCTTTCCTAAATAGTGTAAAACCCTCAATATTAACAGCCCAGTCATGTGAAGAGTCTAACCATGTCTCAGCCACACCAACTACATCTATGTGTTCTTCTAGTACTATAGCCTCCAGCTCCCCCATTTTGCTAGCTAGACTTCTGGCATTTCTGAAAATACATTTGAAATTACTATTACCTGTAAAGTGAATAGCCGGGATTTTTGGGTTACTTTGGTTGATGTTTGTATGTAACAGGTTCTTGATACCAGCAGTTCTATTTTTCATCGGTGTATAGTTCTGCTGAGTCTTCTCCCTACTTTCCTCACTAACCCCAGCCCCCACTAAATCCCCACTGTCCCCTTCTATATCCCACTCTCTAGCTACACTGCCCCCTTATTAGTAAGACCCCCCCCCAACCTTCCCCCCAGATCCTAGTTTAAAACCTCCTCCAGCCGTCTAACCAGGGCAGTTGCACCCTCCCCATTAAGGTGCAGCCCATCCCTACTGTAGAGCCTGTAACCGACCCAGAAGTCGGCCAAGTTCTCCATGATCCCAAACCCTTCCTTCCTGCTCCATCATGTTAGTGGGGTCTTCACGAAAAGCCCCGGGGGTTGAACAATCCCTTTCGAGGCAAATCAGACATCACTGAATTAAAAGGGACAGCTAATACTAAACAAAGTAACAATAAGAATAGCACAAAAATAAATAACAAGAACCTTTAACGTTCTGCATGGTAAATAGCAGGACAAATAAGAATCAATGAAATTTCTGTATAAAAACTCCCATCTGTCCCGTATGTACGACAATGAACTTCTGACCGCCGGTCTGATATTTTTTTCTAGCCTGCTTTGTTGCCATCTGTCACTTTTGTTTAACAAGAAATTTTATAGCTTTATCCCAGGAAACTACTGGTACATAATTCATGAATGCCGCACATTCCGGCCAATTAATATTCAGCCGCCTTTTATTTAGCGCTCAGTTTTATTTTTGAATAATTAATCCACATTGTCCTTTAAATGTCTGTGATGCCGAGCACATCTGTTTGACTATTGTTTATTGATGCAACTATTAGTCAGTGGCGATACCAGTATTGTCCCCCTGCTAGAACGAGGGAAGATTTTATCTCCAGATCCAGAACACATCGAGCTGTTACCTCCTGGGGGACAAATCAACTTCTCTCCATTGGATAAGACAAGCTGCACTTCAATGTTTAGTGTTCTATTAAAATTCTAATAGATTTGCTGACTTTTCATTTTCTATTATTTCAGGGTACTCTGTCAGATGATGTATACGCTCTGTGTATCTGTGTGGCCATCCAGTGGTTGTGATGTGAATTGCAGCTTGTTCAATTCTAGCATGTTGCAATATTGTATTGAATTTCTTAAAGGGGTTATGCCATGATTGATGTAAAAAAATGAAAATCAGCCATCATATAATACATGACAATACCTTCCTCACATGGATCCAGAGATCTCCACCTTTACTGCTCCAATTGCTCTGCTCTGCTAGATTATCTTTAGGCTGGCAGCTCGGGGTGGGGGAGTGGGGGGGGGGGTTCCTTTCTGCTGAAGCTCTCTCCCTGTAACTGCCCCAGCTTCTAACAGAACATGTGGCTGTTGGCAGTTGAAGATTTAAACTGAGCACGTCCGAGAGAAGGAGGACAAAAAATAAGGAGAAGAACAAACAGCAGGTGGCGCTATATAGATACATTTGATTGAATAGTTCAATGGCTATACTAATTTTTTAATTACATGCAATTACAAAAATATAGAGATCCAGGTTCTGGTTTGAAAAATATTTTTTGTGGCACAACCCCTTTAAAGGGGTTTTCCACCTTCTAACCTCATTTTCCATAGGCCCACAAAGGGTCCCACAAAAATAATACAGTCCACTCATCTGTTTTCTGATGCCCCAGCACTGGTTCAATTCCACATTCCTTCCAGTCCCATTCATTGGCCTCACCTGGCGATGTGTCTGCAAGCGGCATGGGATCCATCAGTGACATGCCGCTTGTAGTCAGGTTACCACTGTGGCCAGTGAATGGTTGCAGAGGTGCATGTGACCCTATCTGTGCAGGACATATCGAAAATGGAGTTAGAAGGTGGAAAACCCCTTTACCAATTTATAGAAATTCAAGGGTGGACACAAACTAGAAATTGTTGAATTCTCATGTGCCCTGTGCCAGCCATGTGTGCTAGGAAGCCATGCTTTGAGCTTGTGCCCCCTACATGTACATATCCTCCCCATGAAATGTAACCTAAAGGGGTTGTCCTCCTGGATCAACCAAAAATGGGGCAATGGTGGGAAATGCCATAAAATAATTGAAAAAGCACCACTTACCTATTAGAAACTCTTCCACCTCTGGTGCTTCCTGGCAGTCTTTGTTTACCGTGCTGTCGGACTGACGTCACACTGACACAAGCAGCCAATCACTGACTGGTGGACTGACAGTAACACACCCAATCAAGGGATGGCAGCAGGTCCAGCTGTGGTCGGATCATGCTGCAGCTCCTCAGTATCGTGTCACATCCGCATCCACCACAAAATTAAGCTACCTGAGCAGTTAGTTAATAAGTACGGAATGGGATCACTAAGGCGAGTGATTGACTACATTAGTCAAGTCATTGCTAGCCAGGGGATCATCGGCACACCTATCCCAGTAGGCCACCCAACCCCTTGTTATGGCCGCCAGCGATACATAAAGATCTGATAGTCTCAGCATTAATTAATGTAGGAGCATTAGGCACTTATGCACCTGACCAATGGCTTTAGGTCCGTCCTGAGTTCAATTGTATCACTGTCCTCAGGACGAGGATGCAGTTTCATACTGTGGCACGAGTGGCAGTATTTCGTGCTGCACTGTGGTATTTGGTTCTGCACTTCGATATTGCTGGCCCCGCTTCTGTTGGCCCTGCCTACGTCTTCTGTCAATTTAGACCCACTTACAACATGGGCCGCTTTTTGGGTCTCTTCCAGGGCCACTTTAAGTTCCTAGTCCACCCCTGTAGACCCTAGTGAGAAATGATTGCTCCAAAGTCACCTCCAAATGTGGTTGTCTTCTTCTGGACTTTTGGAGCCCATTACTGTATCAGAACTTTTGGCATAGAGAGTTAGAGACATATTTAGGAAGATTTTATTCTTCCCTTTTGGAACTGCTAACTGTCTTGGCTAAGAGGAAGAAAAACAATTCCTCTGTATAAACATGCAGGCATATGGTGGACCAGAAAGGGACATATTTTCTGTACAGAGACATAATACAGCCATGTTTTTGAGGCCTAAGCTGGGTAATCAGTTAAACTGACATTTATCGGATCTTGCCCAACAATAACATACTTGCCAGCAGGCAGGACAGTCCCATAAACCAGTACCATGAAAGTTGGCAAACGCTTGTCCCTAATAAATCCTAGTGGACTTTGAAATGACTAAGGCAAATCAGGAGTGTCCACCAAAAGAGTGTCCTGGGTAGGTATAGCTTAGCATACCTTTTTTATACTGTGTCATAAAAAGTCCAGCCTGCTTGACCTTCACTACCCCGCACAGTATACACTAAATGTAGAAAACGTCTTTCTGCCCTGCCGCGCACTCTCCACTTTGATAGGCCCAAGTGTGATGATGTTTTCAATGCCTGGCCCTGTTAATTAAAGTGGGGAGAACATGGTGGTTGCAGATAGAGCAGATCCTCTAGGTGTAATGGTAACGCCCCCGTTGCTCCTAGAGGCTCATTTGCATATATTAAAACATCTTTTTTCTCAGCAATGCGGGCACATATGAACATGGGACCAACGCAGATACCTTCAGCTGCCAAGTGCACATGGAACAGGTCAGCCAGTTTCATAGGTACAGAACTGCTTGCAGATGCCCTTTAAGTTAAAGGTATTTTTTTATTTTTTTAAAAATCATGTTGAACCTCATATACTATATTTCACTTCTATGTCTGAAAAAGTGGAACAGGTGCTTCATAAATATGGCTCATTCTGGACACTATGGGGGTCATTTATCAAACTGGTGTAAAGTAGAACTGACTTAGTTGCCCATAGCAAGCAATCAGATTATTTCTTTCATTTTCCAAAGCAGCTGTCCAAAATGAAAGGTGGAATCTGATTGGTTGCTATGGGCAACTAAGCTAGTTCGTTTTTAAACCAGTTTGATAAATGACCCCTGACAACTGGCTTCAATACACTGATAAGTCTCCTCCCCACAGATCTAGGTCAGTTGCTTCTGTTATTCATCGTATGACTGTATAAAAACTGTCTGTCGGAAGCCGCCATTAGGGGGTGCACAGTGTATAGGAATTTATGTATTTACTGTCGAATGCAATGAAAGCAGTAAAAACCTTTTTATGTTGGAAACAGAAGTAGGAGTTCAGCGACAGGGTCTCCTTCGCCATGAGACCGATAGAGATTGCATGGTCTGCCTCCATGTGCACCACCAGGGTTGGGCTGGGGTACCTTGAGCCCACCAAAGGAAATTATTCTCAGGGCTTAGCCCTGATATCCTCAGTAAAGTCTAATAAGTTTTGATTCAAAGAATTAAACCCCAGTGGCAAGTTCCTGACTCCAAAGACAGCTCCAAATGTGTTTGTTTCTCGTGGACCTTTGGGGCCTGCGGTGGAATAAGAACTTTGGCCCTCCGGAGGACCCTCTAGTACTCTGATCCTAGAAGGGACTCTAGTGGGACAGTCTTATGCTGTGCCACACTGAGTAGAACCAAGTATTACAATAATGTGAAACGGAACTTTTTAACCAACCTCAAAAGAGGTATTGGTGACTCCTGAAAACCAGAACCCAACATGATCTCTAGTATCATCAGGGTGGAACCACCGCCTTAGGTGCAGTGTTGCTGGTAGTAGATGGCTGTAACAGTGAGTTGTCCATGACTAATTGGATTTGTCCATAGTGGGCAGTGATTGCTGATTTACTTACTGCATGTTATAATGATAGCTTTCCATAGTGTGGTGATATAACTTTGGTTCATTATTATAATTTACATGAGCTTCCTTGTATCTTACTTATTATCTGTTTCTTACATAATCTGTGTGTCATTGATCTATATGTGTTACACCACCTTATCATTCTTCAGCAGTGAATCCAGGTGAATGTTCTGGAATTATTCACTAGTTGTCGAAATTAAATGAGGCAATGCTTATTCTTGTTCCCTGTGTAATGGAAGAAAAAATTAATACCCACACGAAAGAGCAAGATTTACCCCATACCCTTCCGATTTTACTACCCTACAGAGAGTAAAAGGATCATATTAAAGGAGGAAATACCAGGGGCATACACAGATCTCATAGGGCCCCATAGCAAAACCAAATATGGGCCCCCTGCCCCACCAAGCTTCCTAGTACATGTGCATCAATCACTCTCATGCAATGCAAAATACAAAGTGCAACACCCTTGATTAATTCGTTTTTTTTTTTTTTTTTACTAAGCGGAAGAAATTTTAAATAAAATTGTATTAAAAAACTCACACCTGGTCTTACCCAGTTTAGCCAAGTTCTATGTGAGCACAAGGGGAACAGGGGCTTCATAAATATGCCAGAAGCAGGGACGGACTGAGAAAAAAAACCAAAAGAGTCCCATGTTGTAGGCGAGTCCAAATTGAAAGAATGCAGGGCCAACACAAGTGGGCAGGGCAAACAATACCATGTTGTGGCACAAAATACCAACCTAGCAGAACTAAATACCACAGTGCAGCACAATATACTGCCTCAACAGAGCCAAATACAACAGTAAGGCACAATATACTGCCTCAGCAGAACCAAATACCACAGGGCAGCACAATATACTGCCTCAGCAGAACCAAATACCACAGTAAGGCACAATATACTGCCTCAGCAGAACCAAATACCACAGGGCAGCACAATATACTGCCTCAGCAGAACCAAATACCACAGGGCAGCACAATATACTGCCTCAGCAGTACCAAATACCACAGTGCAGCACAATATACTGCCTCAACAGATCCAAATACCACAGTAAATGACAATATACTGTGTCAGCAGAACCAAATACCACAGGGCAGCACAATATACTGCCTCAACAGATCCAAATTCCAGAGTAAGGCACAATATTCTGCCTCAGCAGAACCAAATACCACAGGGCAGCACAATATACTGCCTCAACAGATCCAAATTCCAGAGTAAGGCACAATATACTGCCTCAGCAGAACCAAATACCACAGGGCAGCACAATATACTGCCTCAACAGATCCAAATACAACAGTAAGGCACAATATACTGCCTCAGCAGAACCAAATACCACAGGGCAGCACAATATACTGCCTCAGCAGAACCAAATTCCAGAGTAAGGCACAATATACTGCCTCAGCAGAACCAAATACCACAGGGCAGCACAATATACTGCCTCAGCAGAACCAAATACCACAGTAAAGCTCAATATACTGCCTCAGCAGTACCAAATGCCACAGCAAAGCACACTATACTGCCATAGCAGAACCAAATACATAGGGCAGCACAATATACTGTCTCAGCAGAGCCAAATACCACAGTGCATCAAAATATACTGCCTCAGCAGAGCCAAATACCACAGGGCAGTACAATATACTGCCTCAGCAGTACCAAATACCACAGTAAAGCACAATATACTTCCTCAGCAGAACCAAATACATAGGGCAGAACAATATACTGCCTCAGCAGAACCAAATACCACAGGGCAGCACAATATACTGCCTCAGCAGAACCAAATACCACAGGACAGTACAATATACTGCCTCAGCAGAACCAAATACCACAGGACAGCACAATATGCTGCCTCAGCAAAACCAATTAGCACAGGACAGCACAATATACTGCCTTAGCAGAACCAAATTCTATAGGGGAGCACAATATACTGCCTCAGCACAACCAAATACTATAGGGCAGCACAATATACTGTCTCAGCAGCATCATATACCACAGTGCAGCACATCATAGTGCCCCAACTTCACAAAATACCTCCCCAAAAGCTGCCCCTCTGTAATGGTTAGTGCCTGCTGCCACTTTCTGTCCGACTACTCCAGTGTCTTCAGCATGGCACCACAACTGAATTCAGGAAACAGGAGGGCATCTGCAGGTATATAAGTACTTGATGGTCCCAGCATTAATGAAGCGTTAAGCAGCTATGTCTAGGAGCTGTATATCCTAAACAGTAGGAAACTTTTCATGAAAATCATTTGGAATTCTACCTCATTTTTTATTTTAGAAGGAAAATGGAGAAAACATAAAGTATACATAAAGTCTGTGCTTGTTTCCTTGGATTAAATAGCAGTAGCTTTTCTCCGACAATGCCACCCATCGTTATTCCAAGTAGGTCAAGCACAAGGTCACATACTGAGAACAGATTATCACACCTCAGCAAGGCTCTCTGTAGAACCCTGCTACTATACAATGGAGCTGCGGGAAAGCAAGAACGATTCTGACAATAGGCTATGAGATTCCGTTTTCAGCAACATCCAAGAATGAGAATAAAGCTTTATAACAAAACCATTATTATCTACTTATCTCATAATAGATACATGAGTGAAAAGGAAAGATACAGAAATGCGGGGTCACAAGGCCTTTTAAAGGGGTCAGCCAGGTTCATAAAAGTGATGGTCTTTCAAAATGATAGGCCATTATTATTAGATTGTAGGCTTCCGGCACGTGGCACTCCCATTGAGCAGCCGTTTCAATAAGACAGAGTTGCAATAGCAAGGACACCAGCGATGTAAACAATGAAAAGACTGCAGAGCACTCCTCGTGGTGCTGCCACCCCTTTAAATAGCAGATCATCAGGGTGTTGAGAGTCAGACCTCTACCAATTTAATATTGATAGCCTATCCTAATAACAGGGCAACATTTTTATTTTTTTTAAATCTGGATAACCCCTTTAAGTAGACAACGTTCCTCAAGATTAAAATTGGAGATTTCAAGGGACTAAAGAATAAGTAAAGCTTGTGCTGGACTACTCCTACCTCAAGGGTGTACACGCCATAGCGGGAGTATATACCATGATGAGAACTTTCATGCATGAAGTATGATGCAAACAAACAAGTGGAAACTACGAGTCATGAAAATGCTGGTGGTATCAGGACCTCCCATCTCAGGTGGGGAGGAATGTGGTGGTGCCAGGCTGCCCATAAAAGTGGGTACATTTTTATCTTTCCCATGGTGTTCCACATTCTCTAGTTATGCCAATATCCTGAATCACTTGAGAATAAACTTCACGATTTGTTAAGAAGTTACCGAGAATCCCCCCCGGAACAGAGGAAGAAACTTCCACCGGAATGGGTCTCCAAAAACAGATTCAAGAACAGTTCCCGGCGAACATAGCTTGTTCGCGTTCGCCGCGGCGGGCGAACATATGCGATGTTCGGTCCGCCCCCTATACATCATCATTGAGCAAACTTTGACCCTGTACCTCACAGTCAGCAGACACATTCCAGCCAATCAGCAGCATACCCTCCCTCCCATCTGCTGGACAGCATCCATTTTAGATTCATTCGGAAGCTGCAGTCTTAGTGAGAAGAGGGACAGTGTAGCTGCTGCTGATTTAATTGGGAAATCGATAGCTAGGCTAGTGTATTCAGTGTCCACTCCAGTCCTGAAAGACTCATCTGATCTCTGCTGTAAGGACAGCGTCCTGACAGCACCCCAAAAAGCCCTTTTTAGGGCTGCTACATTAGTCTGCTTTTTTTTTCTTCTCCATATATATATTGCAGTTGCCTGGCCTGCCCGTGTGTGAGGAGCTGCAGGCCCACAGACTATAGTGTGCCCACTGCCAGTGCCCACCACTCATACCGGGTGGCACAGGACTTTGCATAAAAAAAGGCATTACATTTTTACCCTTTATTCTAAGGTTAGTTGCCTGTCAGTGTGTGTCAGGCCGACTTCCGCTGACTGTAGTGTGCCCACTGCCAGTGCCCACCACTCATACCGGGTGGCACAGGACTTTGCATTAAAAAAAAGGCATTTAATGTTTACACTTTAATCTAATTTCAGTTGCCTGTCTGCTGCCAGTGTGTGTCAGGCCCGCTTCCACTGACTGTAGTGTGCCCACTGCCAGTGCCCACCACTCATACTGTGTGGCACACTAGCTTGCCGATAAATAAGGCATTTAATTTTTACACTTTAATCTAATTTCAGTTGCCTGTCTGCTGACAGTGTGTGTCAGGCCCACTTCCGCTGACTGTAGTGTGCCCACTGCCAGTGCCCACCACCACTCATACCGGGTGGCACAGGACTTTGCATAAAAAAAGGCATTACATTTTTACCCTTTAATCTAAGGTTAGTTGCCTTCCAGTGTGTGTCAGGCCGACTTCCACTGACTGTAGTGTGCACACTGCCAGTGCCCACCATTCATACCGGGTGACACAGGACTTTGCATAAAAAAAAGGCATTTAATTTTTACCCTTTAATCTAAGGTTAGTTGCCTGCCTGTGTGTGTCAGGCCCACAGACTGTAGTGTGGCCTCTGCCAGTGCTGCCCATCAATCATACCGTGCGGCACTGGACGTTGCCTAAAATAAGGCACTTTATCTGTACACTTTAATCTAATTTCAGCTGCCTGCCTGCCAGTGTGTGTGTCAGGCCCACAGACTGTAGTGTGCCCTCTGCTAGTGCCCAACACTCATACCGGGTGGCACAGTACCCAGCACGCGTAGTACCACTTATCTAAAATCCATTCAATACACGTCCTGATAGGGGACGTAACAGGGATTAAACTGATGAGAATAGTACTACAGAAAATACCACTCATATCGGGTGTGACAGTAAATTGCACTGCGCAGACGCAGTGACGATGGATTAAAACAAAGGTGAGTGAGCCAGCGTTTTTTTAACCATCTCCCCGTCCGAAAAATCAATTCAATTCACCTTTCGGGGACCCTTGGTGTTGTACGTGGCTGGGTGGAGGAAGAAACCTTCAATGACATCACCGGGATGTGGCTAGCTTGGTATCCAACCTTGAGCAAATGGGGAGTTTGCGGTTGTGCAAATAGGGAGTTTGCGGTTGTGCAAATGGACTGTTTGTGGTTGTTTGCAGTGCATTAAAAGGGGAGCTTGGTCTGTCAATGTCTGTAAAGCGGGCGTAACCCTTACACTACCTGATCGATACAACATCATACCTGATCCTATACACACACTGGATGTTTTACAGCATGTTATTCCAAACAATTTAGGAATGTTAGTTGATTTATGCCCTTTATGGATTAAAACCCGACTCTGCGTCCACTACGTAATTTTCCATGGGAGTTTTGCCATAGATCCCCCTCCAGCATGCCACAGTCCAGGTGTTAGTCCCCTTGAAACAACTTTTCCATCACTATTGTGGCCAGAAAGAGTCCCTGTGGGTTTTAAAATTCGCCTGCCTATTGAAGTCTATGGCGGTTCGCCTGGTTCGCCCGTTTGCGAACATTTGCGGAAGTTCGCCATTCACGAACAGAAAATCTTATGTTCGCGACATCATTATTGCAGTTATACTGCTGCTTTTAGGTTGTCTGCACTACATGATACCTCTGTAATTCCAGCAAATCTTGCTTGTGATTGGGGTGCAAGTTCTGTGATACAGCCATTTATGGGGTGTATTAATAGGAAAGATACCTATTAGCCATTCTGCATTGATTTTACATTGTTTTACTTTTTGGGGGGGTGTATTAATAGAAGAAAAAAAATGGAAAAAATTAAAAAATATATATATATATCAAATTGCTCCTGCCCTCCTGTGTCCTTGCAGCTTGGACCACCTGGCATGTATTTCCTTCTATCTGGTGTGCCTGGCCATCAAATTAGCACTTCCGATGTTCTTCTCCTCCCTCCAGGCCAAGGCATGTCTCTGCTGAGCCTGTAGGGCTTGCACACACGATCCTTCCGGCAAATGAACGCACTTTAATCTTTCCCAGCCAATGGCTGGCCACCTAGAGGTACTTAAAGCATTTTCCCTGTTGGACCGTGCCTGGGTTATAGGTTCTAGTATACTGGTTTCCTGCAGAGGTGTGATGATTATATTTATCTAGTTGTGTACTGATTTCTGCTTGTTTCCTGGATTTGACTCTTCTCTGCCTGACCTGACCTCTGCCTTATCTATTTATTTTTCTAGCGCTGACATATTCCACAGTGCTTTAAACATGTTATCATCTATTCTCCGTTCTGACCCTGAGCTGTCTGCTTACCTCAGACTGTTTATTGGATCGCACAGACTCTGCCTCCCCTGACCTTGGTGTGTCCCTGACTATGGTTTTGTCTGATCTCTTAGTGCTCCGCACTGGTGTCTCTTGACCTCTTTGGGTCAGCAGTGACTTAAACACAGACTACTCCAAAAGGTAGTGGTCTGATAGCTCCCCTGCATCCGAGTCTAGATCTCTGTGTAGCGGTTAAAATATGAAGACCACAGGGGCCACTTCGATAAAACCCTTTGGAGTAGCCCCAAATCTGTTCAACTGACACTGCAAATCCAACATAGGGGAACTGCATACAGAGTCATAGTATAGCGTTAAAAACCTGTCTTATCTAGACCTGCCTTATCTAGACCAGTACAACAGAGCAGCCATCAACTTTTCTGTGCCCTGGTGACCCTGTCCCAGTCTACACAGAAAATCTGATAAGTGAGCTACAGAAAACCAGGAAATATCAGCATGTTGTGATTCCTCTAGTGCATCTAAATTCGTAGCCACAAAAATAAATTGTGTTGATTGTATCACAATCCAGTTTTGTCAATGGTTGTTGTATGTACATACAAGCATCCGTGTAAAACATGGATCAAAGCATGATATAGGGTACAGCATAAATGTGGTATAGAACTAGATGAGATTTTCAGACAAGGTCCAGGTCATTTGGAAATACATTAATGATATGATGTGGTGCATACAGTACATATTGATCTAATTAAGGAAATAATTAGTAAAACATCAACATGGAATACATTTCCTTTAACCTAGTTACTGTGGCTTCACCAGAGTTCACCAGACTAGTCAGACAGGTACAGGGACAACCAGTATTATAGTAAGTTTCTGTCCTTACAAAAATATAGTTTTGCAGAACATAACATTGAATTCCATCTTACCCGTATCACGCAACTTTCTATATTAATTCTGCAGTATTTCAAGATATAGATTTGTTGCAGGTTAACCTGGGGTACAGAGTTTGTCTTCAACCATGACCCACTCGTGGAGGTGCTTTGCTGCAGGGTACTCCCCAGGTTAAATACCCTGAATAGTTTTAGTTTGGGGGTCACTGCACCACCATCAGGGGAAGGCAAGCTCGATATGTAGACAGATTCAGAGGTGAAATTCAGATTGGCAGTTGTACCAGGAAATGGACAAGTGCCAAATTTGTAAGACATAGTCAAAGCCGAGGACAAGGAACACTGTTGCAAAATTTAACAACAATGCCACACAAGTAAGATTTCGTCATGGTTTATAATAAGGATTGCTGTCCTCAAGGTCAACAATTCAGAAAGGATGGGATTTGGTCCCGGGAAGCTTGACCTTCTTTTGGCTGAATTTAGACCTCCATGATTTCAGGAACATTATTTGCAAGCGGTGCATAGAGGCATTAGTTTTAGATTTTATCATAATGTGGCCCTTCTTTGGGCAAATACAAATTATGTTGGAGACTGGATGAGCAGAGCTTTCAGGTGCTGGGGCAGTTTTGGAGGGCACATACCTTCTGACAGGTTGGTTTTAAAGGGGATGTCTCATCTGGGACATTTAGGGCATATCGATAAGATATATCATAATTTCTGATGGGTGTGGGCTCTACTATGGGGACCTGCTACTGTCTCAAGAACGGGGCCCTGGGGTGATGGAGAGCACACCACATATTGAGTCCCATTCAAGTGTGCTGAAAGCAAGTTGTGTGGACTTCTAAAAATATTCTCAGTAGGGAAGGGAGAGGTGGCTGCACATGTGCGGCTTGTTCGCCATTCACTTTAGTGCCTAGTTCTTGAGTTAGAAGTGGGTCCCAGAAGTGGGACCTGCACTTATCGACATTTATGGCATATACTATCTTGGAAATAGGGACCAAGGTTTGATTCATCCCGGACACCGCCCTCCATAGGAACTGCATTGTTGGCAAATATGGAGATGGGAATGGGATCAGGGGACATGTAATGGTTGTGGAGTAGGGCTGAAACGATTACTTCTTTGTGTCATGTGACCACGGAGCAGGAGTAAAGCTCTTGCTTTTACTCATCGCATCGTGGTCACCCGCCGGTTCGCCCCGCCTGCACTTTCCTCCTGACACATGGTCAGGACATAGTGCACATAAGCGCACACTATGACCTTATGCTGTATGACTTCAGGACGACAGTGCAGCTCGCGGAGAAGAAGATGGATGAGTTGTGGAGCGGTGCCCCTACAGGAGAGGTAAGTATTTTATTTCATTGGCGCTGGGGACATGGCTAGGAGGGGGAGATGGTGGCACTGGGGGGCAAGCTGGTGGCACTGGGGGGCAGCTGGTTTCATTGAGGGGGCAGATAGTGGCACTGAGGGGGCAGCTGATGGCACTGAGGGGGGAGCCTGATGGCATGGAAAAACCTGATGGGGGGGGGGTCTGATGAGGTTTTATAAAGAAAAATGTTGCAACCCTAGATCCAAGTCCAATCTTACTAAGCACATGTTCACATCTGCGTTGGAGGCTCTGTTTGAGATCTCTATCAGAGTTCATCAATCAAAAATAATGGAGAAAAAATTCCTGCATGCCAGACTTTTTTCTCTGCTAAAAAAATGCTCTCCCAAACGGACCCCATCTGAGTCAACGGGATCCATTCAGTTTTATTTCTGTCAATTACGTGCCGACGTTGCATCCGTCATCTTCTTTGTTCTGCTCTTAGAGCAGAACAACAGAAATAATAGCGCTGGTGTGACCGTGTCCTAGCTGGTAACTGCACAACAGCCCATTGTGCAGACTGTATCTCAGTGCTCAGCAAGCTTTAATGAACATTTCTAGATGCTACATACAGAGCTTGCTTTGGGTTTAACTTGCGGCCTCATGCCTTCCATCACATCGCTTTGTAGTGATTTATATCCCAATTAGAAATAAAATTCTTCTTCATTTACGGTATGAATTCTCTGATGTCTCTGGCTGAGTTCTTGGCTGTTATAACATGATTTACGTCCTGTATACCCTTTTTTAATACAACTATAGTTTTCCGTTCCAGCAGAGCTTGCTGGATTACAATAGTTTCATATCAGAAGAGTCATATTTAATATCAGGTAAAATCTGAGCATGTCATTAACCGAGCTTGGTAAAGGTAACTAGTAGTAGGTACAACTGTGTCCCACGTACCCAGCGCAAATTATGGAACTGGCCCGTAATTTGTGTTATCACCTATGCTGGAAAGCCCTTCTGCCAGCCTGTTAGTGGTATGAACATTGATTGATTTCAGAAAAATCAGCTAAAATATTCCCATGTGGTAGAAAAGAAACATGCAGGGGCATATACAGAAGGTATACTGTCTCACAGAAATCTCTAGCCCTTCCCTGTTTCTTTCCTTCTTCCTTTCTTCCTCCTTGTTTCTTTCTTTCCTTCTTCTTTCCTGTTTCTTTTCTTCCTTCTTCCTTTTTTCCACCGTTTTCTTTCCTTCCTTCTTCCTTTCTGTTTCTTTCTTTGCTTCTTCCCTTTTTCTTTCTTTCCTTCTTCCTCCCTGTTTCTTTCTTTCCTTCTTCCTTTCTTCTTCACTGTTTGTTTCTTTCTTTCCTTCTTCCTTTCTTCTTCCCTATTTCTTTCTTTCCTTCTTTTTTCCTGTTTCTTTCTTTCCTTCTTCTTCTTTCTTTCTTTCTTTCTTTCCTTCCTTCCTTATAATAATAAATAATAAATTACTATTTTTCTCCGCCCATTCATTCATCCAATAGAGATCCAGTTCTTTGCAAGATTCACTTTACTCGCTGCAAAAACATTGAATCAGAGTATTATCTTCTTAGAACCTCCATCTAAATGCATCCCCCCCAGCTCAAATAAAAAAGGCACAGGGGACAATGTCTCATCCCTTCAGTAGTATGTTGTGAAAAATTCCAAATGGGGTGGAATTGGAAGAAAAATTGAAATGGAGCCATAGTTTTAAGGGTTTTGTTTTTATGGCGTCCTCCAGGTCATTATGCTTACATTAATACCAGTGATACAAAAAAAATGGACAAAATGTTTTTTTCTTTGCATTGCCATATTCTGACACCCGTAACATTTTTATATTTCTATTTAAGAATTATGGAGACCAGCGTGCTATTACACCATTCTCCAGATCTGTGCCTCCATGTATTCCTGTCTCTGAGCTCTATAGGCAGTTCTTTCCTCCTCGTGGCTTGATTTTTGCTCTGATAAGCATTGTCAGCTTTGAGATCTTATATAGACAGGGCTATGTAGTTCAAAATCCTGTCCAATCAACTGAATTTACCACAGGTGACTCCAATCAAGGTGTAGAAACATCTCAAAGATGATCAAGAAAAATGGAAGCCCGTGGAGCTAAAATTAAAGTGCTATAGCAAAGGGTCTGAAGACTTACATCCTTGCAAAATTTCAGCTTTTGCTTTTTAATACATTTGCAAAAATTTCAACATTCTCATTATGAAGAATTGACTGCAGAATAATGGGGGGAAACCAGATTATTATTTTTTTTTATTTTAGCACAAGGCCGCAACATAACAAAAAGTGAAAGGGTCTGATCTGAATGCATTGTATATGGCCTTATGGTGGCCCTGTCTAAGTGGCCCTGTCTAATTATCATGCTATAGACCAGGGATGCCCAACCTGCTGCCCTCCAGCTGTTGTAAAACTACAACTCCCAGCATACCTGGACAGCTTACAGCTATTAGGGCATGCTGGGAGTTGTAGTTTTGCAAAAACTGGAGGGCTGCAGGTTGAGTATCCCTGGTATAGACTTTCGCCTTCAACCTCAGGCTCCCTGGCTGTTGTTGTAGAGTTGGAACAACATTTCCTGCTCATGTCTACATTTTCTCTGGCAAACGACGTAGCATAAATTAGTTGTAAACCCGGCATTCATATGCGCAGGACATTGTCGAACACAGAGACTTGTATGAATTCCAGAAACGGGATGCTCTCACTTCCAGATCATTTTCTGCTTGCAGGCGAACCAGGAGTTAGCTTATTTCGATCCTGTTCTATATATTCAGAATTCACTCTGTATATTCTGTAGAAGCATCAAACATAAGCTACTGTGAGCTGTCATCTCCCTCATCAAGAAATCCGAACACGACTTGGTGTAAGTTTTGAAACTTGTCTTGTAAATTATTAGCAGAATCCTTATTTGGCAGCTTACTACCATAGCAGTGCTCATGTACAAATTTGAATGTCCGATACAACAAGGAGAATACAAAGGGGCTCATTTACCATAAGAAATTTGAATATATTAGGAGTATTTCTGGCGCAGATTGCAGCGCAAAGGTGACTTTTCCCTACTCTCATCCAAAAAAGGGGGTGTGGGCGCGGAAGGGTAAGGGCTGGCTGGTCCGTCTCATTTTGATTTCCACGCCTGTTTTGGGCATAGAAAATGGTCTAAATTTAAGCCAGCGAGAAAGCTATCTTATATTGAGTTTGACGCTGGATACGCAGAAGTTATGTAGAGGCCGGCGCCTCTACATAACTACAGCGGGTCCACCCCCAGATAAAGGGGTTATTAAAACTGGTGTCGAAAACGCTGGTCTTAAGAAATGACCCCTAAGGTCTGTAATTTAGATTTAAACTGTTATCGTGTTTTTTAATATGACCACAATGTGGGCGAGCATTATCCTGCTGAAAAATGCCAGTTGGAAGCCCTGCCATGTGAGTCAACACGTGGCCGCAGGATTTGCCCCCGTGTCAGTTGGGAATGCCCTCAGGAGCGCGTCTACAAGCGTGCGCTTGTACTGACACATCTTCCTATCACGATCCAGTGCAGGAATTAAGGTGGGCATGTTGTCTTTGTACCAGGGATCCAGCAGGGTGGCAACCCAGTAGTTAGCACAAGTTACAATGTGGGCAACTCTGCGGTCATTGCGCAGGCACTGCAGCATGTAGTCGCTCATGTGTGCCAGGCTGCCCAGAGGTAACGATAAGCTGTCCTCTGTGGGAGGTGTATCGTCTGTGTCCTCCGTATCCCCCCAGCCACGCTACAGTGATGGCCCTGAGCTGCGTTGGGTGCCACCCTGCGTTGAACCGGTTCCTCCTCCTCCTCTACCTCATCCTCTTCCTCCTCATCCGCCAGAACTGTGCCCTGGCTGGCCACATGTGTACCGGGCCTCTGCTGGTGCAGGAACCCATCCTTTGAGCCACTTCGGAATGACTGGCCTGAAACCCTGTGAAATTCCCCCTCTTCCTCCTCCTCCTCTGCCACATTCTCTTCCATCATAGACGTAATTGATTTTTCAAGAAGACATAGAAGTGGTATTGTAATGCTAATAATGGCGTCATCAGCACTGGCCATGTTGGTTGAGTACTTAAAAGACCGCAACAAGGTACACAGGCCTCGCATGCAGGCCCAGTCACTGGTGGTGAAGTGGTACTGATCCGCAGAACGACTGACCCGTGCGTGCTGCAGCTGAAACTCCACTATCAGGAATGAAGAAGTGAGGAGGGCACTCAACTATCTGGGTCAGATTGAATGATATGTATCAGACTTCATATAATTATAATAAATAAATTTAATAAAACAGTAGAATTCAGTGTGGATCCACTTCAAACAATAAAATAAAATTGAATTTATAAAATATAAAGAGCTTAACATTCAAAAAACTGCATATCCCAAAAAAAACTTTCTATCCAGAAAAAAATATATAAAATATTTGAGAGAAAAAAATGTTCATAAAAAAATGTTCATAAAAAAACGTGTAGCACCCTTATATGTCCATAAAAAAACCGGGTGAGCCGGTTACAAATAATAAAACTCCACTATCGCCTGCTGCTACTCGCACAGTCTCTCCAGCACATACAAGGTGGAGTTCCACCTGGTGGGCAAGTTGCATATGAGGCGGTGAGCGTGTTGCATCCCCAAGCCAGAGGAGTATGAGGGACTGACCTGGGGAATGCCAGTGATGGAGAGGCTGGCACGTGGATCCTCTGGGGCACTCTCTGGGTTCTTGAGGGACACAGCCAGGTGTAGTGTGAGGTGCCCTTGGTGTTGGTAGATTAACGTGCCTGTGGCTGGGTGTCCCTGATGTCCGTGACGCCAGTGTCGGTAACGGTGGCACACCGATTTGATAGGAGGAATAATTGAGGTGCAGACTTGGATAGTAAACCAGAACTTCAACTTTAATTAACAGTAATAAACAGCATACACTCTCTTGACAGTTCCTCAGAAGACGATTGGTTTCAGCAGGTTGTAAATTACAGTTCACACATGGCAGGCACTTACAAAGCAAGGTGATTCACAGAGGGTTAACACAGGACTGTTGCAGTACAGGTGGCTTGCACTCTCTACCCGACTGGTCCTGGACAGGGAAAATATTCTCCAAGGCCCCAATTCCCTATATCTGGCGTATATCCTTGGGATTACAATTACTAAGTACCTCCTCTGGTATCTGTAGTACCTCTTGCTTTCCTGACTTCTGCTCTGCCTTTCCTCAGCTTCTTCAGGCTGGCTACAGTGATGATCCTGCTTTACTTTTCCCTTTTCTCGGTTCTGACTCAGGAGGGGAACCTTTTCCTTGGATCTGGAACCCGGTTACAGGGCTTGCAATGCCCTCTCCTAGTCTGCAGGCTCCAGGCCTGCACTGCCTTCACAGGCTCATGGCCTGGACTCAACTGCCTTTCCCTGACTGAGCCTGAATATATAAACTAGGGCTTCCTAGCTCCCTCTACTGACCTAGAGCAGGAATGACATCCCTAGCAGGCCTGTACATAGCAATACATTCACAGTAACAGGGTGATAGGATATATAAATAGGCATTACATTACATTGCATTTAATGAAAATGACATTCACCAATCTCCCCACAAATGAGGGGAATGTACGCACCCTAGTGACCCTTCTGTAGTGTCGGGCATCACAACTCCCGTACACTACAAGCGGGAAGGCCGAAGTTACGCTGCAGGGCAGACAGGCGAGCAGCAGCAGGGTGAGAACGCCGAAAGCGAGCACAGATGGTCCACACTTTCAGCAGCAGCTCTGACATGTCTAGGTCGTTTTTATGAAACTTCTGCACCACCAGATTCAGCACATGCGCCAGGCAAGGGATGTGCGTCAAACCGGCTAGTTCCAGAGCTGCAACAAGATTTCGCCCATTATCACACACCACCAGGCCGGGCTTGAGGCTCACTGGCAGCAACCACTTATCGGTCTGTTGTTCTATGCCCCTCCAAAGCTCCTGTGCGTTGTTGGGTTTGTCCCCCAAACACATGAGTTTTAAAATCGCCTGCTGACGTTTACCCCGGGCTGTACTGAAGTTGGGGGTGAGGTTCTGTCGATGACCGGATATGGGGGTGGTAGAAGAGGAGGAGGATGATGATGCGGAGTAGGAGGAGGAAGTAACAGGAGGCAAAGAATAATGCCCTGTGATCCTCGGTGGTGGAAGGACATGCGCCAAACCACTATCCGCCTCGGGCCCAGCCGCCACTACGTTTACCCAGTGTGCAGTTAGGGAGATATAGCGACCCTGGCCGTGCTTACTGGTCATGTATCTGTGCCAGGCTGGTTATGTGGACCTTGCCACAGATGCTGTTGCGCAGCGCACACTTGATTTTATCGGATACTTGGTTGTGCAGGGAAGGGACGGCTCACCTGGAAAATTAGTGGCGGCTGGGAACTACATACTGTGGGACAGCCACCACCATCAGCTGTTTGAAACAGTCCGTCTCCACCAGACGGAATGACAGCATTTCAAAGGCCAGCAATTTTGAAATGCTGCAATTCAGGACCAGGGATCGAGAGTGGGTAGGTGGATATTTTTTCTCCAGTGTTTAGGAGATGGAAAGCTGAACGCTTGCCTGTGACATGGTGGAGATGCTTGGTGATGGTGACGGAGGTGGTGTTGGTGGGACATCCTCTGTTTGCTGGTTGCCAGGTGCCATGTTGATGCCGTAGGTGGAGGAAGAGGCTGGGACAGCAGCAGAAGAGGGAGCAGGAGGAGCCTGAGACCTTTCGTGGTGTTTAAGGTGTTTACTCCACTGCAGTTCATGCTTTGCATGTAGATGCCTGGTCATGCAGGTTGTGCTCAGGTTAACCACCTCCCGACCGCCTAACGCAGGGATGCGTCCTGCGGGCGGCCGGGATGTTCCTCCTGGACGCATCGGCGCGTCATCTTGCGAGAGCACTGCGCGGCGGTAAAACATTTGGAAGGAGTTGGTCATCAGCCTGCCAGCCAATGATCAGCACTGGCAGGCTGATGACTTTTAAAATATCGAATCACAAGCCATCTAACACATTATATTTATAAATATAATGTGTCAAATGGCTTCTGTCCTCTCTGCTGGGTCCTTTTCGTCGGTTGGTACCAGCAGAGAGCACATGTGACTGTGAGTACACCAAGCACCTACACAATTAGCCCCTGATCACCCACCCATCACCCCAATTAACCCTTTGATCACCCCTGTCAATCACTAGTGAAAGGGAAATACGTGATCAGTGTAAACTGTCACTTTATTTTTCACTAGTATTGACTTTTAGGTTTAGCTTAGTTTAGGCCCTCTTTGGTAGGTAGTTAGCTTCCGTTAGCGGCCAGCCCACCGCACCGCAGTCACTGATTTGCTGATTAGCATATCGCTAATCAGCGTTGGTACTTTATAGTATCTGCAAGTGATCAGAACTGATCACAGTCAGATCTATAATAGTACTAGTGTCACCTCAGTCACCCTCCACCCAAAATGCAGTGTTTGCCCGATCAGGGATGATCGGTCGCCCACACGTGCGTTCACCCACGCCCGCCCCGCCGCAGTGACAAAAATTTTATTTTATTTTTTATCACTACACAATCACTACACAAGCGCTGCGGCGATAAAAAAATCAGTTTTGATATTTTTTATCAATCGCAGCGGCTTCCTGTACTTCGCTAGCCTCCCATTTGTAAGACAGGCTTGCTTTTTTTCTTGGGTAGTCTCAGGGAATACCCCCTAAATTTAGTTGTCCAAATGGCAAGTAAGGGGTATTCGGCTGAAGAGGCCTACAGGATTCTGACCCAGTCGGATGAGGAATGGGAACCCTCATCTGAAGAATCTAGTGGGTCAGAATACGAACCTGTAGAAAGCAGTGGCAGTCTGACCCAAAGTTCGGACGATGAGGTTGAGGTCCCTGATACCACCAGGCGTACCCGGCCCCGTGTTGCTAGAGCACAGGTTGCGCAGGATCCGCTTCAAGGGCAGCAGAGTGGGGCTGGCGCTGTCGGATTATGTGGTGAGGCATACACCACTAGCGCAGCCCGTCCTGGACCTTCTACCAGCACTGCCGTAGAACATGGTGAAGTGGCGAGCACCAGAAGGGCAGTTGAAGCTGGTATGGTGGCATGTGCAGTAGTTCCCCCGTCGCAGCCACCGCACAGACAGGCCCGTAGAGCCCTTAGAGTCCCTGAGGTGCTGGCAAACCCTGATTGGCAGCCCCCATCTTCAGCCGCACCAGTAGTTCCCCCTTTTACCGCCCAGTCAGGAGTTCGGGTTGAGACAGCTCAGATCAGATCGGCACTGGGGTTTTTTGAGCTGTTCTTCACTGCTGAGCTCTTTGACCTAGTCGTGGCAGAAACAAACCGGTATGCCACTCAATTTATAACCGCCAACCCGGGAAGCTTTTATGCCCAGTCTTTCCGGTGGAAACCCGTCCAAGTTTCCGAAATTAAAACTTTTCTGGGCCTTCTCCTCAACATGGGCCTATGTCCAGGACACGATTTGAGACCATCCTGCGTTTCCTGCACTTTAGTGACAACAGCACCTCTCGTCCCAGAGGCCACCCAGCTTTTGACCGGCTCCACAAAATTCGGCCCCTCATAGACCACTTTAACACCAAATTTGCAGATCTGTATACCCCTGAGCAAAACATCTGCATAAATGAGTCCGTAATACATTTTACCGGTCGCGTTGGCTTCAAACAATACATCCAAGGAAGCGCGCCCGGTATGGGGTCAAATTGTATAAGCTCTGTTAAAGGGCCACAGGCTATACGCACAAATTTCGTGTATATGAGGGTAAAGATCAGACCCTGGAGCCGGTCGGTTGCCCTGACTACCTGGGGAGCAGTGGGAAGACAGTCTGGGACTTGGTGTCACCCTTTTTCGGCAAGGGGTACCATCTTTATGTGGACAATTTCTACAGAAGTGTTCCCCTCTTCAGGCATTTGTTCCTAGAACCTAGTCGCCGTGGCTTCCCCAAACGGCTCGTTACCACCCGACTTGCAAGAGGGCAGAGGGCTGCCTTGTGTTACGAAGAACTGCTCGCGGTGAAATGGAGTGACGTTTACATGCTCTCCTCCATTCACGCAGACACGACAGTCCAAATTGAATGGGCAACCAGTGTCATTGAAAAGCCCCTCTCGGTCCATGACTATAATTTGCTCATGGGGGGGTGGACTTCAGTGACCAGATGTTGGCTCCATATTTGCTTTCCCGCAGGACCAGACGCTGGTATAAGAAGGTGTCAGTATACCTAATTCAATTGGCTATGTATAATAGTTTTGTTCTCTACAGTAAGGCTGGGAGAACAGAATCCTTCCTCAAATTTCAGGAAGAGATCATCGAGAACCTCCTGTATCCAGGAGGTTCCGTGGCCCCAACCACCAGTGTAGTGAGCCGTCTACACGAGCGACATTTCCCCAGTGTTGTGCCTGGTACCTCAAACCAACCGCCACCCCGAAAAAGATGTTGTGTCTGTAGCAGGAGTGGAATAAGGCGTGACACCCGTTATTTCTGTCCTGACTGTCCTGACCACCCTGCCCTATGCCTAGGGGAGTGTTTCCGGAAGTACCAAACTCAGGTACACTTAGGGACGTAGGGACCGCAGGACACAGGTAGATTTTACACAAGGGTCTCTCAGGATACTAGGTTTTGAGAGACCCTAACACACAGGGGTGCTAGTGTGCTACTGCAGATATGTAAAACAGTAGAAACCTCTCCTTTCACTTGGGATAAAGTGCATAATGTACTTCGCACCATCTCTGTGCGATTTACACTTTACGCATTGTTTTATGTGAGAGGAGAGGTTTCTGCTAGGAAAGTAAAGAGTGAAAAGTAAAAAACAAAAAAAAATTTAAACAGGTAGCAAGAAAAAGAAATCGTGAGTTAGTTTAGGTTTTAAAAGTTTTATGATGTTCAGGTTTTATAAAGTTTGTAAAGGTCAAATTTATGAGCCTGCTGCTTGTTTTTTCTTCTTTTTTTTTTTTTTACTAACCACCCTTTACTTTCCAGCTGGACCAACCGACGAAAACGCTGCAGCACTGATGTGCATTCTGAGAGAAGCATTGCACTGCTGTCAGTTTACATGTGAAGTCGGTGTATGCAGAGCTGCAGGACGAGGTTTCTTCTCCGCAGTACAAGTATGTTTGCCCAGGCATATGAGCTGAGGAGAGGTGTTGGAGTTCATATGCGTTGGCAAACACTTTGTATCAAAAATCTGGCAAAGATGTCTTCCTCCACAACGATCGATTGATCGATGTGAATGGAGAAATCACGTTTGCCAGGACATAGGAGCTGAAGTGGGTATGGATGTTTGGGCGGAGCCCCTATGTCCTGGCAATCGCCAGGCCCCTCTTTTTTTTTTCTTGCATATTTTTTGGCAGAGATTTTTTCATCCACATTGATCGATGCGAATGAAGAAATCTGTGGCGTTCATTACCCGTATGCTCCATATAAGGAGAATAGCAGAAACTCCTAATGCTGGCCATACATGTAATGATTGCGGAGACCCTCAAATGCTAGGGCAGTACAAACACCTCACATGGGACCCCATTTTGGAAAGAAGACACCCCAAGGTATTCGCTGATGGGTATATTGAGTCCATGAAAGATTGAATTTTTTGTCACAAGTTAGCAGAAAGAGAGACTTTGTGAGAAAAAAAAAAAAGTCAATATCCGCTAACTTGTGCCAAAAAAAAAATCTTCTATGAACTCGCCATGCCCCTCACGGAATACCTTGGGTTGTCTTCTTTCCAAAATGGGGTCACTTGTGGGGTATTTATACTGCCCTGGCATTTTAGGGGCCCTAAAGTCTGGAATCCAAATGCCTAAAAATTCCCTCCTAAAAAGGTACTCATTGGAATTAGGGCCCCTTTGCGCATCTTGGCTGCAAAAAAGTGTCACAGATGTGTTATCGCCGTACTCAGAAGAAGTAGGGCAATGTGTTTTGGGGTGTATTTTTACATATACCCATGCTGCATAAGAGAAATATCTCTGTAAATTGACAACTTTGTATAAAAAAAATTGAAAAAGTTGTCGTTTACAGAAATATTTTTCACACACAGTATGGGTATATGTATAAATACACCCCAAAACACATTGCCCTACTTCTCCTGAGTACGGCGATACCACATGAGTGACACTTTTTTGCAGCCTGGGTGCGCAAAGGGGCCCTAAAACCAATGAGTACCTTTAGGATTTCACAGGGCATTTTTGCGCATTTGGATTCCAGACTTCTTCTCACGCTTTAGTGACCCCTAAAATGCCAGGGCAGCAGGGGCGTAACTATAAGGGAAGCAGGGGAAGCGGCTGCTTTGGGGCCCTGGCCGAGAAGGGGCCCATCCAAGAGGAGGAGAAGTACTAAAAGATTTTGCCAGGGCCCCTTAACATAATTACACAATGAAATAATATACAGTGGCAGTATAGACAGTAGACAGTGTAAAAAACGGATGGAACAGCTGCCAGGCCTGGTCTGAGAGAGTGATCTTTACTAGCCACAGGAAAGGGGGCAGCATGAACGGAAGGGGTTGTGAAAAAATTATTGGGGGAGGGGGCCCCATTCAAAAATTTGCTGTGGGGCCCAGTCATTTCTAGTTACGCCACTGCAGGGCAGTATAAATACCCCACAAGTGACCCCATTTTATAAAGTAGACACCCCAAGGTATTCCGTGAGGGGTATGGTGAGTTCATGTAAAATTTTATTTTTTGTCACAAGTTAGTGGAATATGAGACTTTGTAATAAAAAAAATAAAAAAAAATAAAAAATCTACTTCCGCTAACTTGTGCCAAAAAAAAAAAACTTCTATGAACTCGCCATGCCCCTCACGGAATACCTTGGGGTGTCTTCTTTCTAAAATGGGGTCACATGTGGGGTTTTTATACTGTCCTGGAATTTTAGGGGCCCCTAAAGCGTGAGAAGAAGTCTGGAATCCAAATGCGTAAAAATGTCCTGTGAAATCCTAAAGGTACTCCTTGGAATTAGGGCCCCTTTGCGCATTTTAGCTGCAAAAAAGTGGCACACATGTGGTATCGCCGTACTCAGGAGAAGTAGGGCAATGAGTTTTGGGGTGTATTTTTACATATACCCATGCTGGATGAGAGAAATATCTCTGTAAATTGACAATTTATATAAAATTTTATGTACAACAGGTTCTGCAGATTTCTTCCCTAATCTGTCCCTCACAGAAGCGGCAGCATCCTATCCCTACACTGAGAAGAGCAGAGTGACGTGTGACGCTACGTGACTCCAACTTAAATAGAGGCTGGGTCACATGCTGCACTCAGCCAATCACAGCCGTGCCATTAGTAGGCATGGCTGTGATGGCTTCTTAGGGCAAAGAAGTAAAACGCTTGCTGATTGGCTGCTGTGCAACCCTTCAGAAAGCGGGAAGAATCGCTGAACAACAGACCCGAACCCGAACGTTTATGACAATGTTCGGGTCCGGATCCTGAACACCCCAAAATTCGGTACGAACCTGAACTATACAGTTCGGGTTCGCTCAACCCTATAAATAATGACTGGAGATCACGAATTCTCGAATTTGGGAATTATGGAGAATATTCGGCCAAAAATTTGCGCAATATCGCGAATTCGAATATTGCCTATGCCGCTCATCACTAATAGGCAGAGCGCTTGTAGTATACAGGCTACTTATCAATCAATCCATAAGATATGGGGGGGATTTATCATAACACCTGTCCCAGAATTGTGGTACCAAAAATGTATTTATTTTTTTTAACTTTTTGCTCCTTGTTTGTCCTGCTTGCCACTTTGTTAAAAGTGGGCGAGGCATGGGCTCAAGGGGGCAAGGCCTAAGCATTCCACCACATTCCCACATTCATGTGTCCTTTTTTCTGGGATTGTGGCCTTTCTGGTGCAGACCTCTCCATATTACTGCTCAGGATGTGTCCATGGCTGCAGCTCTCTCCCTATAACAGCTCAGGGGGGCCTGTCCTTTCTGCTGCAGTTCTCTCCCTATCACAACTCAGAGGGCATGCCCTTTCTGGTGTGACCATCTCCCTATCACAGCTCAGGTGGCATGTCCTTTCTGCTGCAGCTCTCTACCTGTAACTGCCACGGCTTCTAACAGCAGATACAGCTGGTGGCACTGAGCACGTGTGACCACCTGAGCAATGTTACTGAGTTAGATAGAGAAATACAAAAAAGAACAAACAGCAGGTGGCGCTATACAGATACATTTTATTGAATTACTCAATGGCTATAATACATTTTTAATTACGGTATATGCAATTATAAATGTATTCAGATCCAGGTGCTGGTTTTAAAAAAAATGTAAAATCATTTTCGTGGGACAACCCCTTTAAGTATCAAATGCAGCTCACCTAGGGAATGATGTCACTTCTCACGGTCCTCGGCCTGCAGACTCATCTCTCACATACCAGAAATCCACTTGTTACGTGTGTTATGTATTCCTCCCACGTGTGTAGATTTTAATTAACATGATGTTCTGTGCTGCACTCCAGGAAGAAAATTCCAGGGCCTTGACTACCTGATCTCAGACAAGTCACAGCCGTATGATGGGAACGTCTCCATTGCTGTAGGCTTTCTTCACGACGGGCGGGGAGTCAAGCGGCACAGATGACCTCACCCTATATCCTTCATCTTTAAATGAAAGGTGTCGACGTGAAGTCAAACGCTTGACAAAAAACAAGTAATAAAATGTAAAGCTAAGAGGTTAGATGGGCTGCGCGGCTAGATTTGATCTCCTTATTCCTGATGTGACAAAGGTTAGAGTCTTTACTAAATGCAGATCCCTTTAAAGGGAAGCTGTCTGCATTAGAATACAATGCAATCTGCAGACAGCAAGTGAATGGGGCTGAGCTGCAATACCATGGACAGCCACTATACAATGGACGGTGCTGTGCTTGGTAAGCCGTAAGGAGGCCATGGGAGTCCCTAGATTTGGACCACCGCCAATCTCATTTTCATGACCTACCTGAGGATAGGTCATCAATGTGCAGCGGCCTATTGCCAGTGCCTGGGAATCTCTTGCCCCTTAAGAGGTATTTATCCTTGATCCTGGATATCCTGGATATCCTGGGATCCCAGACGAGGTGTAGTCCGAAGCAAGTGCAAAAAGGGGTTATTGAACTTGGGTGATGAATAAGTAGAATAAATGGAGTCCAGACTTTGTAGTAATGTTGAACACAGTTTTACTTGATATAAACAGTAATCCAAACAGTTTTCAAACTTTATCTTGGTCATCAGCAGGTACTGACATTAATCTGGCAGGAAAACACTTCTGCAACAATCTCGGCACTGCTATGCTGTAGCTTTCTTAGCTCTGCTATGTAGGCTGGGCAAATAGGAACTTTTCCTCTTCTGCTGCAAATTAGCTGTCTGTAGTCTGTCTCTTATTTTAATCCCAGGAATCTTTCATCCTGGCATCAAGCTCTGTTAGCTTGGGAGGCAATGCAAGCCCAAGAGGGGACAAGCAACTATGTAGACAAGCAACTATGTAGACTGTGTGTTGGCTAGCAGTGCTCTGCTAGCCAACACACAACCTTTCCCCAGGAGGGGGTAGGCTAGGCTGACTAATGCTGACTAGACTCCTCCCTCTCTAGAGCGGGCTGGAATGGAATTAGAAGGTTCCTCTCCAGAGAAACTAGCTCTGCACAGATTGGCTGCCACCTGCTGGTGAACCAGGCACATTACACTTAAGCAGCAGTTGATAAGGAAATACACACATTGCAGGATATGGTAATAAATATATCTATGATGACACAGGATTCACCAATAAAGATAGTGGGAGTACAAAAGAGGTGGTAATGGCACTCCGGGTCTTTACAAATGTATAAATCCAAAATCCCTTTACGGAGGTTTTCCCAGAATTGTTTACTATCTTCTGGATAGGTCATCACTCATCAGTATCTGATTGGTTGGGATCGGATACCCGGTCCCCCACCGATACCTATTGGTGAGCGCAGCTATGCCTAGGCCGTGTGATGTCACGTTTATTGGTCACATGGCCTAGGCTCGGTTGAAAGAGATGAGCTGCAATACCAAGCCACTATACAATGAATGGCGCTGCGCTTGGTGAGCAGAGAGACGGCCGTAACGCTACTGTGAAGTCTGGTGCATTCTCAAACAGCTGATCAGAGGGGGCCCGGGTGTCAGAACCCCACCAATAAGTTAAAAATGAGGCCTGAGTAGAGAAAGTTTGAGAGAAGCCCTCACGACCGTAGCAAACTGCAGATTCGCAAAACACGGATACCGTCCGTGTGCGTTCCACAATTTGTGGAATGGAATGTCCGCCCTAAAAGAACAGTCCTATCTATATTTTTGTGGATGGAACAGAACAGATATACAGATGTGGACAGCACACAGTCTGCATTTTTTGCAACCCCATTGAAGTGAATGAGGCCGCATCCGACCTGCAAAAAATATGTTTGTGTGCATGAGCCCTAAGGCTGGGGGGCAACTGAATGTATAAGGAGGGTGGTCGGTGTCTGCTGGTGGCCCTTGTGATCCTTGAGGGGGCCCAGGTTTTTTCCCTTCCCTCACCACTTCTTTACCCCCATGTACTGGCCCTTCCCAGGCACTTAGGCAAGGACTGTAGGAAGTGGTTAATAGTAAAACAGAGCTGACCCCTCCCTTCCTTTAGATGGGGCTGTGTTGGCCCCCCACAGGGTATATATGCCCCAGCTTCCTGCTTCTGGTCTGTTGGTCCAGAGAAGCTCCTGGACCCATCCTAGTTCTGACTATTTTTGGTGTGCCAGAGAGCGATTTGGGGTTTCAGTTATTCACCAGTTATTCTCTTGATCTGTCATACTGTTTTCTGTCTTTTGTAGTATGGCGATTGTGCTATGGTTCCTTGGAAGTCAGAGCTGGCGGTATTGAATGCATTTTTTACCAGATGAAGAAGATCAGATGGTAAACTTGCCTGCCGGGAGTCCAGCGGCCGGCATACCGCTCTGTATATGTCAGTGGTTCGAGCAGTTTTAAGGCTCGTGGATTTGCTGTTTTATAACTAATAAATATAAGCTGTGGCCGATCACCATCCAGAAAAAAAAGTTATTCAAGTGTCTTTATTGGGAATAGGTAGAAAGGGGGAGGGGGTATGGTAAGGATGGTCCAGCGGGGTGGGTATTGTCGACTACCAGCAGTCTGCAATATAGATGATTACTACTCTCATATCCTCTCCAGTAGGTAACTGATGCACCCAGTGACCAGTAGGAAATAGATGCCTCCTTCAACTACCTACCGGGAGCTAGTAAATTAGAAATACTGTGCTTTTGCCTGCTTTGCCTAAGATGGTGTCACATACCAACTGTAAGCTTGTAAGAGGGAGGTGACGGTGAACAAGAGTTGGAGGGGTGGCTTTTGTATCTTGACCTGAACTCCCTCATTGTCTGGCGTGTAAAGGCCACTGATACAGTGGAGGACAGGGGGTGGTTTGCCAATAGAACGTCATACTGGGAGTCCAAAGTTATAAAAAATAACCAGGCTATTTTTTATAACTTCCGACCACCGATATGACGTCCTGTTGGCACACCACCCCTTGTCCTCCACTGCATCGGTGGCCTTTAGACACCAGACTAGGGAGTTGCAGTCAAGATGCAAAAGCCACCCCTCCACCTCTTGTTTACCGTCACCTCCCTCTTACAAGACGAACACCTTTGTGTCCATCATATGACCAGGACAGATTTTATGAAGGACCAAAACTTGTAATGATTGCCTTCAAACAGAGATCTTAAAAACGGTGAAGAATTTATACAGAAAGTACATTGGGCATTGGGAAATTATATAAAGAATAACCCTTATTTGCCTGGAATAGCCCTTTAAGAAATTGACTCACCGTATAACAACATAATACAAAACCACTGATACGGCCAATGATTTCACCATCATTTTGAAGATCTGAACAATCAGGTAATAATTTGTGAGCTCAGGGTATGCCATCTGTTTCTGAGAAGGTTCTCGTCTTCACAAATCCACCTGTCTATAGGTTTGGACCTAATCTGAATGACAACGCAGCCGTTCTTTGTCCTGGATCCTGAGTTGTAGAATATACACGTGGGAGATAATTGCGGTGTGTGTAATTCAGGAGAGTTATGTGGTGACACCAACGCTCAGAGAAAGCAGCGCTAATGAGTATTGATAATTAGACCACTGTAATTAACTCAGACATCTGACAATATCCAAATAATCTTCCCGACTGTTACTCTGGAAACGGAGGCTTTCATGTAGTGAATGGACGTCGATGAGATACAAAAACATCTGGAGAACAATTATTATTTTACATCATTACACATATTACAGGACATGGCAACTTAAGAGCTCAGATTTTTCCATCAGCCATAGACCTGGAATGGAGGGACTGCACTGATTAAAGGGGTTTTCTGAGACCTTAATACTGGTGATCTATCCTCAACATAGTTAATCAGTATCTGATCAGTGGAGGGTCTGATTCGGGACCCCCACCCGATCAGCTGTTTAAGAAGGCAGCAGCACTTGCAGTAGCGCCACGGCCTTCTCACAGCTTCTCCTAGGCCTGTGACGGAGCAGCTCAATCCCATAGAAGTGAAAAGACTGAGTGCGATACCATGTGTTTGGTGAGCTGCAAGAAGGAGAAGCGCTGCTGCCTTCTCAAACAGTTCATCAAAAGGGTTTCCAGGTGTTGGACTCCCACCGATCAGATACTGATGACCTATCCTGAGGATAGGACATCAGTATTAAAGCCTTGGAAAACCTTTTTAAAGGGAACCTGTCACGATGAACATGGTGTCAGGGCTGCAGGCAGCCGCTTATAGAGCAGCAGGAGCCGAGCAGACTGATATGTAGTTAAGTGGGAAAAGATTCAGTTTAACTTGTATTTTATTTGTTTCATTCCCTGCTTATTCTGAGTGTAGGAGTCCAGTGGGCGGTCTTATCAGTAACTGACAGCCTGGCCTGTATGACTGCACATATATTTATAGCTATCAATCACTGATAAGACCACCCACTGGACTTCGAACTTAGCCAGTAGTTGACAGTCTGGCCTGTACAACTAGGCATATAATCATAGCTATCAATCACAGATAGGAACGTCCACTGGACTCATAACCCCAGAATGAGCATTTATTTAAGCAAATATACATAGTATATAAGACCGAAAAAAGACATTTGTCCATCCAGTTCAGCCTGTTTCCTACAAGTTGATCCAGAGGAAGGTGAAAAAACCCCTGTGAGGCAGAAGCCAATTTTCCCCACTTAAGGGGAAAAAATTCCTTCCCAACTCCAATCAGGCAATCAGAATAACTCCCTGGATCAGCGACCCCTCTCTAGTAGCTATAACCTGTAATAATATTATACTCCAGAAATACATCCAGGCCCCTCTTGAATTCCTTTATTGTACCCACCATCACCACCTCCTCAGGCAGAGAGTTCCATAGTCTCACTGCTCTTACCGTGAAGAATCCTCTTCTATGTTTGTGTACAAACCTTCTTTCCTCCAGACACAGAGGATGTCTAAGTTTTATACAAGTTTTACTAAATCACTTCCCACAAAACGATATCAATTTGCCTAGTCTGAAGACTGCACTGTTTTTTTTCATGGGGACAGATTCCATTTAATTGCCTCCTCACTGTGGCGGTACAGTAGGAGAAACCGGAGGGCTTAGGACACTCATTCTAGTGATTGGTGGTTGTCCCAGTGGTGAGACCATCAATATTGAGGTTTTTCCCCTGTGAAAAAAACCTTTAACTGCAAATTTTCACAATCTATGCCTATTTAGCAGTCAAGTTTGAGACAGTCCCAGACAAACAGGTCTGGTACTAACT
This sequence comes from Bufotes viridis, assembly GCA_033119425.1. Lineage (NCBI taxonomy): Eukaryota > Metazoa > Chordata > Amphibia > Anura > Bufonidae > Bufotes > Bufotes viridis. The sequence goes on from CM065591.1 coordinate 33,818,348, forward strand.
ATATTTTCAAGTGGGACAAAGATTCAGAATAATTTTAAACATCTGAAACCCTCATGCATCCTCAGAGATCCTCAGGCTGTCTTCTTAAGACTGCCCCTCCAACTCTACTCAGTGTAATTTATTATGCTTCCTTTCTCAATTTTTTTCCTTCTTTCTGGATTAGTATGGTTATATCAATAGGTGACTTTGTGTTATCGTCATAGTCTCCACCGATCACATCCAAAGATAAACATTCTACCGGCTGCCATGTGGAACATATCACAAATCCAATCACGGAAAAGGAGAGAGAATAAAAGAGAAAGGGAAGGGATGAAAGAGGAATAAAAGAGGAAGAGAAGATGGCCTAATACAGGAATGCCGCTAGCTTGGCTGGGTTATGCTATGATACTTGGCACATTTCAATTGTAGGCAGACAAGATCCACACAAAAGGAAAAATAATTCTTTAAAATGTCTTAAAATCTTAAGTTCCTATACAAATCAAAAGTGCCCTAATTTCCTGGAGAAGTCTTGCTCACGTGCCAAATTCAGGTTCGTTAAGAACTTTTTGAAAACTTCATCTGGAATTTTAAAAAGATCTGCTAATTTCTAAACCACACTCCTTTGGTTTATTGGAATGAATGCCACATAAAAATATTAAATATTAGGACTATGGAATCAACACCTTTGACATGCTGGGTATAATGACCTAATTACCAGATGTTGATTCAGTTACATATTTATTCCCAGAGAATTCTTGTACAAGTCACTCAGAATTGAAAAAGCTCGTTGGAAGAACGTTTTCAAGAAGTCTACAGCAAGTCCAGTTGCCTTGATTTATTCTTTACAGATATGGAGGCTACTTGTTTTGACCCTGGGCCTGTGCCTTCATCAGGCAGTATTCACAATCATTTTACACCTGATGAAGGCGCTGGTTCAATGCCAAATCTTATAATCTGTATTTTGTGCTTTAAGCCTCATTCACACTTCCATTCTTAAATCCATGAGAAGGTGGTCAGTGATGCCTCCGTGAAGATGTCCGTGATGGATCGGTGTTGGGTCTGTGTGGCCTTTTTTTGCTGTCCGTGTGTCGTCCATGTTTCACTGACACTGCACAGCTAAAAAATAATTTTCAAAGCATCTCTTCCTAGTGATCTGTGATGGCATCCATGTTGCATGCATGGTTTTCCCAGACCCATAGACCATATTGGGCGTGATGGATCCGTGAACACGGACAAAATAGAGCATGCTTCCGTGCTAAAAACACGGACCCATGAAACATGCTAAAACACTGATGTCTGAATATACATATTAAAATGAGTGGGGACGCGGGCTGTCCGTGGAGAACACTGACGTGTGAATGAGGCTTTACAGGGAATATATTACAGTTTTGTATTATGGGTCCATATTACAGGCTTGGACATAAAACCTAAGGGTCAGTTCACATATACTGATTTTGAAAAACACGCTTAAAAAATCAGTGTGAAATTCATGTGTCTTTTTAAAAACAATGGGTTCAATACAAAGCTGAATTCTAAAATTGAGGTTTTTGAAGCAGATTTAAAGCAGACCTGCGCCAAAGAAAATGCACAAAATACGGTTGGACTTTTATGGAGCTGTTTTTTTCTGCTTCCTATCAATTTCAATGGGAGATTCAGCGCTGATTCTTCCATTCTCCCTTTTTTAAATGCTTCTTTTTTACACGTGTCGGAATGGTAGGGGTCTGACTCCAGACGAGGGGTGGATTGGCCACAGATCTTACAGGGAAATTTCCCGGTGGGATGATTCCCAGGGGGCCACCCAAGCCCCCACCCCTGCCGCTGGCCGGGTACATAATAAGCTATCAGTGGTAATGAACTGTGAGAACCAGGTACCCATGTACCCGGCCAGCGACATGCCTTCCTGAATTCCACTATGTCCCACATCTCATTTCCTAGACACCCTTCTCCATATCTTAATTAGAGACAAGTGGAAGGGGAGGAGAGAAAATGGTAGCAATTGATGACCAACACAGAGGGGCAGCTTTTGGGGCAGTATATTGTACGGCACTGTGGTATGTGCTATTTTGCGCTATGGTATTGCTGCTCCCCCCTGGGCTCCCCCCTTACTTTTGTTGCCCCATATTCTGTTAATTTAGCCCCTCTTACAATATGGGGCCACTTTTAGGTATTTTTTCCCAGGGCCACTTTTGGTGGACACCACACGACTTACGGAAGGGGGACAGGGACTGGTGGTTCCCCCACCCCTTGTCCTTCCCTAACCCCCCCTCCCTTTTTGCTATATATGCCCTTCTGGCCTGTTCTATGCTGGCCGGCATTTAAAGGGCTTCTTGGGGCGTCCCCTTATGTGTAGCGGGCGGGGTATCAGACATATAGGCTTGCTCCCACCGTTCCCGCTTCCTCTTTGAAAGGAAGCGACGTGCCCACCCTCCCTCCCTTTGTTGCGGGCTGTCTGTAGGTTCGGGCTTTGTTGGATTCTCGATACTGGTTTGGGCTGTTGCTGGTCGTTTTGTTTACGTGTTTATGTCACAGCTGGCGGCATTTTAAAGGAACTGTGAGAAGGCGTAAAGTTTAAGAGCGGAACTGCCCGCTGATAGACAGCGGCCGGCAGATCGCACGGTTTGTTATTGGTTTATGGTTGCCGTTAAAGCTAACAGCTGTGGCCGACTACCACCCAACAAATAAAAGGGTTGAAAGAAAATCGGTGTCAGTGTGTTCATTGAATAAAGGTTTGACATTCTGCCAGAAGTTAAATGGGTTAATCCCTGTGCCCCCTCCCCTTTGGTTACCCCAGTCATACCACCAGTCAGGTTCCCAATCCGCCCCTGCCAGAGACACCCCCACTGATCATCTGAAAGAAGGGATTGACAAGTGCAGTGCCTCCTTCATGATTTTCCAGGTCCAGTTTCGTACATGTGGTTCGACTGTGTCTGGTAAACAATGAAGAGAATGGCGGACTTGTCGAGCTTTTCACTCAGGTGAAGGGGGTGGGGGGATTAGGGGATTGGAAGTTGGACCATCAACGATCTAATATTGATGGCTTATTCTAATTAGATGTCACCAATATCAAATCAAAGTCCAAAAACTCTTTTAGGGTCCATTCACACGTCCGCAATTCTGTTCCGCATTTTGCGGAACGGAATTGCGGACCCATTAATTTCAATGGGGACAGACGATGTCCCGGCCGGGTCCACAATTGCAGATCCGCACTTCCGGGTCCGCAATCTCGTTCCCGAAAAAAATAGAACATGTCCTATTCTTGTCCGCAATTGCGGACAAGAAAAGGTATTTTCTATGTAGTGCCGTCGATGTGCGGTACGTGAATCTGCAAAACAATGTGATATTCCTATCATAAGAGGTTATGTCCAATCACTAGAATTGTTCTATCAAGAAGAACAACAAATGGAATATTGAAGTAATTGTTGAATATTTTTCCAGTTGGGATATGCCACTTTATGATCTATGGGGGTCCAGGACCTCAAGGACCCTCACCAATAGCCTTGTATCTAATGTGGTTAATTGAACCGTCAACAATCAGAAAGTGATGGCCTATGTTATTTAGTAAGAAAACCTTCTTTCAACTGAAAAATAAGGAAAAAAACAGTTCCTTCAGGAATAGACGAATATGTCAAGAATGTTTGCGCTGTTTCAGGAATGTAATTATTATTATTATTGCTACTGCAGTTTTATAGGGCTAATTAAATAAAATGAGCTCCTTGTCTATCAGCAGCTACATGACGGAGATATTTCAGGGATGTAATATACACAGGATTAGTTTCCATCTAGTTCACTCATCTTCAGAGCAGAACCTTTTGGGAAATGTTGTCCTATGAAAAGTCGATGACCACTGTGCCTGTTTGCTGCTATTCTGAGCGGAGGAGCCTTTGAGGCTTTGGTTCCTCGGTACTCTTTGACATCCCTCTAAAAGTACATAGATGCTGCATATCATCTAGCGCCCTGGTACCTTTTTAGTTGGCCGTTGCTTTGTACTGTTAGTCAAGAAAGATTTCTTTCATGTCTTCCCCTGGGTGTATGATGAGTCCAGCTGAGATGTTGGCAGGGGAGTTAACATTTTAATGCCTCATAACAGATGACTGGTACATTCTGTGATAAGACTGACATCCGGCGGGGGAAAAATGCAGGTCTTTTTGCAGGTTACCAAATGTTCTATCCTTTTAACAGGGAGAAATATTTTTATTTTCTCAGTAGATTAAATGGAATATTTTCTTTCCAATGTTTAACTCTTCCGCTCAGTATGCTGTATATCTATGTTTAATGCTATGAGCATACCAAAAAATGTATTTTTTCTTTTTAGAATTTCCCACAACCCCCCCCCCCCCCCACCATCACCATTCTGCTGTGGAGCTGAAAAGTGGTGGAAATGGAGGATAGGAGTGGTGGTTGTGGCAATGAGGCTGGATTTCAGTCCTCGCAGTGGCTAATCCCTGCTGCCTTGTTCCCTGTGCTGTACATGTAATGAATGGAGGGGCGCAATCATTCTTCTCTTAGGGACACAACCGGGGATTCGGAGTCTCCTGGTTGGTGGAGGCTAGGGTGCCTTTGATGGTGGTTGGGTAGCAGGGTGCAAGGCAGGAGTGCAGGTGCAGGGCACTGCACATGGTGGGAAAATGACCAGGACAGCATGGTAATAACAAATAACTGCCTTTGAGGTTAATGGGTGTCACAGTCCAAATACAAGCAGTGGACACAATTATGAGATATCTAACAAGGCAGACTTTTCCCAAAGGCTGTGTATATGGGATAGGCAGTATGATGGTCCCCTCTAAGTCTCTGTCTACGTATACCATGCAATCTTCCCAACTGACCCAAGGTGTTCAAGTCCTTGCATTTTTGAAGTCCTACAACGGATGGCCATTTTAGTAGTGTGGCAGGTGCTGGAAGCAATTAACCCTAACCACGTGCAGTAAAGTCCAAAGGCTATTAGACCTAAACCATCTGTAATAGTCTGTTCCACTCTGCCTTAGAAGTTAGCTCTTGGCATAGTTGCTTTTGCTTTAAATACACACTAACTTGGTCAGCAGCACGCACTAAACACATCCTCAGTCTTGGACTGCTTGCCAGGAATAACCCAGTACTCACACCTCTTTGTGCAGAAGCTTACCCTTTTCTCCAACCTTTGATAGATTTTGTGTTTTCACTCATTATCTCCGATCTATAAACTGCTATGAATGCTATTAAATAATTCTGAATAAATAAAGGTTTTGAGCATCAGAACATTCAGCATCGAATGTAAGCAAGGTGATCTAATTAATAAGTAAAGTTCACTCAGGGGTCACTTAACTTTTTAATTTGCTAAAATCTGACCGTGATTCTCCCTAAATGCCACAATTGATGTAAAAAAATTGAAAATCAGACATCGTATAGTACATGACAATACATTTCTAACATAGCTAGCACCGGTACCTCACATGGATCTCCACATTCACTGCTCCAATAGCTCTGCTAGATTACAGGGGTGTGGAATTCCTTTCGCCCGACGCCCGGGACATGCAGTTCCGGGCGCCGGGCAAGTAGTTTGAACAGTTGTTTAGCCCTGTGCGGGCAAGTAGCAGGGACATGTCGGTTGGGCAGTAATAGGAGCGGTCATATGCTAGCCGCAAGCTGACCGCTCCTACATCTATGTCAGCCTGCCCCTGCATCATGCATATGAGTACTGTACATATCACTTCCTGCAGGCGGCCCCCGCTCCTCCCGGCTCCTGTATGGAAGTCTCCGCCCACCTTCCAGCACAGGAGCGCACAGTAACAGCACACAGTCTCCAGAGACAAGATGGGAGAAGAAGAGTGAGAGACCACACGGCCCCCTGCAGATGAGCGTTCCTCCCGGAGCCTGTCCACATCACAGCTCCCGGCCTGACCTGCAAGCGCTGACTGGGGTCACATAGCATTATACTGATTTATGATGCTATGTAACCCTTACAGTTCTGGAATGTGTTGGATAACACTGAGAGCATTATGTCAGTGTTATCCAATACATTCCAGAACTGTAAGGGTTACACAGCATCATAAATCAGTATAATGCTATGTGACTCCAGTCAATGCTTGCAGGTCAGGCCGGGAGCTGCGATGTGGACAGGCTCCGGGAGGAACGCTCATCTGCAGGGGGCCTAAGAGCCAGGGTGTCAGAAATAACGGTTGTGCTGTCTGTCTTCTGAGGCTCTGGCCCTGCCTGCAATCTGCACTGCACGTGGCACTTGATAAACTATAATGTCTCCCTGTTGCCCCCATACAGTATAACGTCTCCTTGTGTCCCCCATACAGTATCACGTCTCCCTCTTGCCCCCATACAGTATAACATCACCTTGGGGCTGCCCACATACAGTATAACATCACCTTGGGGCTGCCCACATACAGTATAACGTCTCCTTGTGCCCCCATACAGTATAACGTCACCTTGGGGCTGCCCTAGTGCCCCATACAGTATAACGTCACCAAGCGGCTGCCCCCGCACAGTATAACGTCACCCTGTGGCCCCTGCCCCATACAGTATAACATCACCTTGTGGCCCCCGCCCCCATATAGTATAACGTTAGTATAAGTTCAGGACAAGTAGATGGTCATGAGGGACAAGTAGATTGAGCCCCCACTTTAGTCCTTCGACAAGTAGTTTTTTTTTAAATTTCCACACCCCTGGATTATCTTCAGCCTGGCAGTTCAGTCAGGAGGCGTTTCCTTTCTGCTGCAGCTCTCTCCCTGTAACTGCCAGAGCTTCTAACAGAACATATGGCTGGTAGCAGTTGAAAAAAGGACAAAAAAAACAGCAGGTGACCCTGTAGAAATACATTTTATTGAATAACTCAGTGGCTATAATACATTTTTAATTACATGCAATTACAAAAGTTTTCAGGTTCTGCTTTAAAAAATGTAGAATATGTTTCGTGTCACAACAACCCCTTTAAATATTTTAGGTTCTTTTATACAGCGTTTAAAAAGTAAGAAATAAGTCTAGGAATGTGTCATCATACAAAAAGCAAAAAGGATTCTTCATTTTCCAAAGAAGTTCTCAAATTTTTTGACATTTTCTAACTTAATGGGGTTTCCGTGTAGAATTTTCTTCCATATCAGACATTTCAAATAAATATGCAGGAAAAAAACATGTCTAAGATGTTTAAGCCTACCTACAGCACTAGGCTAGTTTCACACCAGTGTTTCCAGCCCTATTGGCTATAATGGAATCCGGCAGAGATCTGGCTGCTACACACAACAGTTTTTGTCCGGCTAAATCTCGGAATAGTTGCTAGTTAGCGTCTGGATCTCCACCGGATCCAATTATGGTCAATGGGGCCAGCAGGCATTGTGGTAACATCTGGCTAAGCCCGCTGGAGGCCGGTAACGCTAGTGTGAAACTCCGGGCGGATTCTATGAAGACTTTAGGGTATGTTCACAAGTAGAACATATCCTCGTGCAACTAAGACAGTTTACCTTCATACCGGTTTTGATAAATCTTCCCCCATAGGATGTTTGATTGACAGGTCAGAAAATATCATAATGCAAAACTCCTTTACCAACATGGTAATATACAGTACTACAATCCCCAGTGACTACTAGTACCTGAATGAGACGTATGCAGGACATTCACACATACCATACCTGGCTAACAGAACACTGGTAATAAACACAACCCTTAGAGGGGTTGTCTAGAATTATTAATTAATTAAATCCCCCCCCCCCCCCCCCCAAAAAAAAAAAAAAACTGTGCCACTCTTGTGTATACTGTAGAAGTTGCAGTTCAGTCCTATTCAAGTGAAAGTGGCTAAGAAGCAATACCAGAACAACCAATAGACAAGAGTGGAAATCCGATTTTTTGTGTCCTCTTTTTATGTAAATCTCCATCTGAAAAGTCATTTTCCATACTGCATGATACGGAGTCCTGTATATAGTATGTTCAGCACATGCAGCACACATAGTAACTTCCTGATATAATACAATAGGTTATAGTTCAAGCTTCCAAATTTGGTCCCGGAGACCAATACCTTCTACAGGGCTCATCTGAAGGTCCTATAAAGTGCATTCCAATGGAAAAGAGTCCATCCATGTCTATATATATTCACTTCTACTATTGCAGTTTGGCCTGTTGCCTGGGACACTTGTCATACAGACCATCTCTTTGTCCAGAGGTGGTCTATAGTCAACCGTGTCTTCTTTGCATATACACACCGGACAACAACATGGGGCACGAAGGCATAATATAATTCCTCCGACGAGGCTGAAGGCGATGGTAGGCCAAGCTACGAACAGGGCTTCTCCCATCTCTATCCTCAGTGCCCCACGACATACATTGGCATCATATGCTTTAGTGAGAATGTTACTGGTTGTCCAGATAACAGGAATGGCGATGAGGACAGTGCTCAAAATGAAGAGGATCCCAGCCGTCAGTCGTATACAATGTCTTGTCATCTTGGCTTCTTTATGACACCTGCTCATCAGCATACTCACAACCGAGAAGATGAAGGCAAGAAGGGTCATGGTCAGGGCAAAGCTCAACAAGATCCTTCCAGCTTTTAAGTCCATGGTCAGGGACACCTGGGATTCATAGCTGTTGCATTGCATGGATAGTCTAGATTGATGAACACAGGTTGTCCACAGGCCATCCCACCGGCTGATCCAGTGACCATCGATACGGCCATGTATGCCATTGTTTTCGGCCAAGATGGATATCCTCCACTGAGGCATGACTGTAATGATCCAGGTAAGTATCATGCCAACACCCCCGGAGATGATCCCAATGATCTGCAACAAAAACCAAGCCATGTTTCTTAAAGGACCTGGGGACTCTCCTTCTGAGAAGATGTGGAGCTGAGCTTCTGACACCCTGCTGTGTATCAGTGTTAGAGTCCTTGCCCGGAGCTGACAAATTTATAAATCGAGTCACGTGCAGCCAACAATGGGATAAATTACTGAAGTGTGACATAATCTCTGCTAATTATTACATGCAATAGACATCAATGTTCTGTGCAACAGGTTAAAAAAAGCCCTGACGTGCTATCAGCGGTGGCTTAGGTATTAGTCTGTGTTGATTTTGTGTATGATACAACCACAACGAATAATGTAAAGGAGCTTAGTTTTCAATTAAAGTCAATACAAATATGTAAAATGAATGGGATATGGCTATGTGATTTTACTTATGAATTAAAGGGGTTGTGTTGGATTAGCAAAAGATGGTGCCTTCTTCCAGAAACAGCACCACTCTTGTATGTAGGATGTGTCTGGTATTGCAGGTCATCTGTAGTCCAACAAATGGATTTGAGCTATAATACCAGGCACAATCCATGGAAATACAAGCTGTGTCTGGAAGAAAGCAGACATTTTTGTTTTCTAATCTCATACAATCCCTTTAATACCATTTGAGTTTTCGCAATATTTGGCAAAAAAAAAAAATTGTGATTCACAGGTCCAAACCTCAGTCACAGCTTCCCATAGTGGTATAGATATGCTATGTTATTACACAAATGCCAGGGATGTAGCTATAGAGGACATTGGCGTAGATTGCCAACAGTCCCAAAATTGCAAGGACTGTCCCTAATTGTCATAGAAAGTTCCTGCAAATTTGGGCTGTCCCAGGTTGAAAATAGGAAGAGCTTAATCAAGCCCCGTTCATAAGTGGGCGTTCCTAGAGGGTTCAGGGGCATGGGGCTTTCACACCCTGAATTTAACAGCTACAGTGTTGGTAAGCGGTCATAAGGGTGATAGTCACACTCAAGGCCTGGTTGCACGTGGTAGATGGGTGGCCACCACCCAGGGAGAGATTGGCGCCACAGTGGGAGAGTGCTGCATTGACCAAATGTGTTGCTAGTAGGACTCGATGTGAGTGAAGGACTTCGGATCAGTTTATGTAGAGCTCATTTTTGAAGGACGATCTGTACTTTTTATTTATACCATTCTGGGCTGTGCTAGACTTTTTGATGACATTTTTATTCCATTTTTGAGGGAGGAAGGGACCAAAAAACGTTGAATTGGCCATTTTGACTTTTTTTTCCATGTCATGTTGCTGTATGGGATAAATATTTTTGTATTTTAATAGTACGGTTGTTTTTGCAAACACGGTGATGCCAATAATGTTCATTTTTTCCATTGTATTGGTATTTTTATATGGGAAAGGGGGTATTTTCATTTTTTTTTAATTTAAAAAAAAAAATTTTGTTGTATTTTTTTTTTTTATAGTGCCCTTAGGGAACTCTAGCAAGCAATCATTAGATTACTTTTCTCACAGATTCCAATGAATTATCATTGGAGTCCATTAGAACTACACTGTGTTCCTATAGAGCTCTGCCACAGGCGAGCAGGCATCATTCTTCAATGCCCGACCGGGTAAATTTACATTGGGTGGTCGGAAGGGCTTAATTTTTCTCAGCAATGCGGGCACATATAAACATGGGACAAACACAGATGCCTTCAGCTGCCAAGAGCACATGTAACAGGTCAGACAGTGTCATAGGTACAGAACTGCTGCAATTATTTGTTGGGTGGAATGGAAACTACCATACATACTGCATGCCATACCTACATAAATGCAAATACTGTCCTATGCACAAACACATACATACTGCATAGAACTAACTATAACCAAAAACTGTATAGATAGAGCAGAAACAAAAATAAATTCATAGATAAATAGATTAACTAATAAGCCTGACTCTTCCGGGAAATAACACGTGCCAAGATAGGATCCAACGAATCATTAATTAGTGCCAAGTCTGAACATTACTGTACAATTACTGTACCTGTCATTAGCTGCAAAAGGTTTGTTACATTTTGTCCTAAGGAGAACATTTGTCATCCCAAAGAATTATCTTCATCCTTTCCTCCTTACAGACCCGCAGTCCTGGGCTAGAATTGGCATTATTCTGTTTCGTTGCCAAATTTTAGTTTTTTGTTATTTTAATTTTTTCATCCTCATCTTCCAAGAGCCATAACGTTTTATTTTTCTGTTAACCTTACGCTGTATGAGGGCTTGTTTTACATACATATTTAAAGGGGTTTTTCCGGGGTTTTAATTTTCATCGGTGGACTATCTGTAGCATAGGCCATAATTATGTTATTTTTGGGGAGTTTGATTTGTGGGGGTCTGAGGCCCCTCAGTTTTTTAAGGAGCCGCGGCACTCTAATGATCGCTGTGGCCTCCTCGCAGCTCACCAAGCACAGCGCCATCCATTGGATAGTGGCTCAGCCTCATTCACTTGATAGGACTGAGCTGTTTTGAGGCAACAAAATCGATGGTGATCACTGGCCTAGGAAGTGGGAGTGGCGTGGTATCTTCAAACAGCTGATTGGCAGCGTTTCAGGAGTAGGACCATTACCGATCAGATATTCATAACCTATTCTGAGGATAGGCTTTCAAAATGAAAATCTTGCAAAACCCCTTAAATGCATCATATAACGTACTGACATTTCTGCCACAGTTTTTTTGAATTTTGTTTTCAGTTTAGTGTTAAGCGAACTTGCGATTTGCAAGTTCAGTGTTCAAGTTATCTAAGAATTCCGTAATGGATTCCGTTACCATGAACCATAAAGGAATTCTATGACGACATGCACCAGGAAAGCCTCTTATAGACATAGGCTTCTGTGGTGCATGCCGTCACAGAATTCTCTTATGGTCCGTGGTAACGGAATCCCTTACAGAATTCTTAGATAACCCAAACTCCAAACTTGCAAATCGCAAGTTCGCTCAACACTATTTATGTTACCTTTATTCGTTGTAATTTGTAAAGTTTTTGTTAAGTTTTTCTACTCCACATACCTCTTACATCCAGTGATGTCTCCTCTGATGTAAATGTTCTCTTTCCTCATCTTCTCCATTCAGACCAGACCGCCATAATGATTTTTCAGCATCTCTAATCTCTGCAGTTTGACAAAAAACATCTTGACTTCCTACTTTTCCATCATCCACCCATCTTCTGGACAAATAATCCTACCACCTCCAATACTCTGAGGCTGTGCTCTTCAATATTATTCTACAGAAACAGATAAACCCCCTGAGAATACTATTACCACACAGATAGTGCCCCTTCAATAATTATTGGCACGCAGTGTACTACAATAACTGAGCCCAGCAAATAATGTCCCCGACACCAATAGTATAAGCATGATGTCCCCCAAAAATAATTGTGCTAAGCTGATACTGTGCCAGGATGCCCCCCACAGTAATAGTGCTCCCAGAAGTCCCAATAATTCTCTGCCAGACTGCACTTAGTAGTAATAGTGCTCCTACAGGGCCCTCCGCATGTCCCAGAAGTAATAATGCTCTCATAGTACACCATACTAGTAATCATGTTCCCCATAGTCCCCCAGTAGTAATAATTCTACTTATAATGTGACAGTAGAAAAATGCCCCATTAAAATGAACACCAATACAAAAAATACTCCCTTATAATGCCCCCAGTTGAGCTAATGTCCCCATAGTGCCTCCATAATGTGTGCCAGTTTACAACAACCCTATGTAATGCCCCCAAGTCAATTCCCCCATAGTGCTCCTCTCCCCCTTGATCATAGTGGCCTCCAAAATGTACCAGTATAAAATGCCCCTATATAGTGCCCCAGTAGATGCCCTCAGTGTCTGCCATCATTTGTCAGTATAAAATACCTCTTCCTAGTACCCCCAGTAGATGCGCCCATAGTGATCCTCTTTCCTTCGTCCCTATTGTATCCCCCATAATGTGTCCTAGTATAAAATTCCCCTATACAGATCCCCCATATACAATACCCTTTCTTTGTGCCCTCAGTAGATGCCCCCATAGTGTTCCTCTCCCCCATCCCAATAGTGCCCCCCATATAAAATACCCCTTTTTGTGTCCACAGTAGATGCCCCCAATAATGTGCCAGTAGGAAGTGTCCCTAGATGCCCCAATAGTGTTCCTCTCCCCCCTTCCCCAAAGTGCCCCCATATAAAATACCCCTTCTTTGTGCCCTCAGTAGATGCCCCCATAGTGCCCCCTAATAATGTGTCAGTAAGAAGTGCCCCCAGATGCCCCCCTAGCACACCTCTCCTGCATTGTGTGCCATATAAAAAATAAAAATAAACACCTATGCTTACCTCCATGCCGCTTTCTGCGATGCGATACAGGCCTCTTCCAGCCTGAGGTCATCACATCACCTGCACTGGTCTCTGATAGGAAACAGGCACTAGGCCTGCAGCCTATCAGAGGAATGGGGAAGGGAGACTCCTCTCCCCTGCCCCACAGCATCCATCTGTATCGCTGTCCTGAGGACCGAAATACAGATGAATATAGAGATGAGAGCTTCCACAATGGCAGCACTCATCTCGGTTGCCTGAGGCGATCGCCTCACCTCGCCTAATTGGCGGTGCGGCCCTGCAGATAGTTTATAAATATATGGTTGACGAGGCCCAACAGCTGTGACCTCCACCGATCACAAGAGTCCCCAAGTTGTCTATGTGAATAGAGCAACAGTATGCATGCGTGACCACTGCTGCATTTACTATCTGTGGCACTGATGGAGATAGCCAAACAGTGTACTTGGCAAATTCTGGAAAAACCACTTGTCCTTTGTTGGACCAATTTTAGTAGGTACTAACCACTGTCTACTGGAAATACCCCACAAGATCTGCCATTTTGAAGATGCTTTAACCTAGTCGTCTAGCCATCACAATTTAGCCCTTGTCTAAATGGCACAGAACCTTACGTTTCACCATTTTTCTTGCTTTTAACACATCAACTACACAAACTTAAATGGATTGTCTCACATTTATGATGAAGAGAAAGTTAATACAAGGCACTTACTAATATATTGTGATTGTCCATATTGCCTTCTTTGCTGGCTGAATTCATTTTTACATCACTCTGAAATCTAGCAACGATGGCCTATGCGGTCTAACACGGTCCCGTCCCCCTGACGGCTGGCGCTTTTTCCTATAGTGCAAGCATGGCCACCACTGCTGGATTATAGGGTGGTTGTAACCCCTGGATATGATCCCTGTATAATGTCTGTGATGGAAAAATGAGTCAAGCCATCAAAGGAGGCAATATGGAGAATCACAATACATTAGTAAGTGCATTGTATTGACTTTCTCTACATGATAAATGCCACTTGCTGAAGTGAGACAACTTCTTTAATGTTATGGCTGATCGAAGTACATAAATACAGAACTGCACCTAAATACTGTGCATAAATCAATACATATATACACATGTATACTATACCTACATAATGTGCATAAATACATACATAAATGCAAATACTGTACTATGGACCAACACACACATACTGCATAGAACTGCATAAAACTAACTAACTACGAACAAATACCGTATAGATAGAGCACAAAAATAACAAAAATTAATTTATACATAAGTAGATTCACTAATAAGCCTGACTCCTGCGGGAAATAACACGTGTTATTAATTAGTGCCAAGTCGTGCTGAACATAACTGTACAATTACTGTACCTGTCACCAGCTGCAAAAGGTTTGTTACGTTTTGTCCTGAGGAGAACATTTGTCATCCCAAAGAATTATCTTCCTCCTTAACTTATTACTGTTGCTGTCAAGTGATCCCTGGATATATATTATCTGGATCTGTAGTGAGGGGTATCTTCTATCTGTAGAAACTGAATGAAGAAGCTCTCTCTGCTTCTAGCCCAGCAGGAAGTCACAGCACAATAACAAACACATAACTAGCTGCATGTAAACAAATCATTGGAAACTTTTGGGTCTTGTTACTAAGGGCTGTATTACACCAGATTATCTGACCAATATCTGTTCAATCAGACCAATAGTTGGGGTGTATAACAAAAGATCTGTGTGTGTAAACGGCCTTCTGACTATTGATTGGTCAGAAAATCTGTCAGATAATCGGTTGGTGTAATACAGCCCTAAAGGTCCTAATACACATCAGCGTATTTGCAGGGTTCCACTGCCAGAGTCTGGGGGGGCCATTGCCCCTTAAGAGGTATCTACGATTATATGTCCCTTTGTTAAAGCAAGTGACGCCAGTTGCAGTTAAGCAACGAGGACTTGGAGTCCCCTTTGTAGATGGTATTGGTGGAGCCCAGGATAGGAATACCAGGGTGGTGTAGAGTGGCCTACAGTGCCTCCGTAGATGTTATAGACCTGTGTCAAAGTGCTCCTACCTGGATATCCTTGGATCCCAGATGTGGTATAGCCTGAAGCAAGTGCAAAAAGGGGTTGTTGAACTTTGCTGAGGAATAAGTAGAATAAATGGAGTGCAGACTTTGTAGTAACGTTGAACACAGCTTTACTTGGCATAAACGGTAATGCAAACAGTTTCCAAACTTTATCTTGGTCATCAGCAGGAATTGGGTTATTCTGGCTGGCAAACACTTCTCCAACAATCTCAGCTCTGCTGTGCGGTCTCTCTCTCAGATCTGCCATGCTGGCTGGCTGGCTAAATAAGAACTTTTCCTCTTCTGCTGGAACTTAGGTTATCTTTAATCCTAGGAACTTCTTCCTGGCATCAAGCTCTTAGCTTTCGATTAAGGCAATGCAAGCCCAGGGGGGGACAAGCAACCATATGGATCTTGCAGACAGGGCCTGCAGGCCCAGCAGAGCAGACAGTGCTCTGCTGACCGGCACACAACCTTCCCTTAGGAAGGGGTAGACTAGACTGACCTGGTGACTAACTAAACTCCTACCTCTCTAAAGATGGCTGGGAAGGAACTAGAAACTATCTCTGCACAGATTTGATGCCACCTGCTTGTAGACCAAGCGCATTACACAGACATGTAATTTTTTGTTGAACCATTTGTTGTGTCCACAGTTTTAGGCCTCTTTCACACGACCATGTGTCCCGTGTGGCCGCGCTGCCAACCGCAAATTGCGGTCCGCAATGCAACGGCACCGACCGTGGACCAGCCGCATGCAGATCACGGACCCATTCACTTGAATGGGGTCCGTGATCCGTCCGTTCGACGAAAATATATAACAAGATCTGTATTTTTGCGGAACGAAAGCACGGAACGTAACCCCACTAAAGCACTCTGTAGTTCTCCAGTTTAGTGGTTCCGCACTGCATCTCCGGATTTGTGGACCCATTCAAGTGAATGGGTCCGCATCTGTGATGCAGAATGCACACGGTTGGTGCCCCGTGTACTGCGGACCCGCCATATGCGGGCCGCAATACGGCCACGGGGGACCAAGGCCGTGTGAAAAAGGCCTTACTGTAAGTGCATCTATATGTCCATATATTATTATTGGGTGCTGTACGAGGCAGTACCTCCAGACCTGGCACTGTGGGCAGGCACCAGGAAACATACAGTAGTGTCCTGAATGCTAGCTTACAGAAAGAGGTACCGGTGCTAAAATACTGGCAAGTGATGTGGCGTTTAGTGATAGGGAGGGAGTGTTTGGCACTGAGAGAGTGCTGCATTGACCGTGTGGTGGTAGTGGGACTTGCTGTGAGTGCAGTAACAGAAAAGAAGCCATGCCTAAGTAACCACCACGAGACTAGTTGGTTTGGCTAGAACCAGAAACAGAGAAGGACTTTGGAACAGTTTGTGTAGCACTCTGCAGAACATGAGACTACCGCAGCTGTGGGAAAAGTCAGTGGGCCCTGAGCCGACCATGAGAGGGTCACAACTGGAGTAAATATGGACTGTAGGTGTGCCAGCGCAGAGACTGGGCATACAGAAGACAGAGAGATACTGGCTGCGCTGAGGCCCTTGTGAAGAACAGTATCAAACCTACAGAGTTCATTCTCCTTCTGCACATCAAGCAGTTATTAAGATGGTAGTGCTTTCGGTGAGGACCCTGCATGCTAGGCTACAATTGCCATTATTCTGTTGGTTTAAGAGTCTTTTATCCCCTTTAGGAAACAAATTTGAGTTTTTTGCTGACCAGCTGTCAACGCCATCCATTGGGTATCGACTGTGCTTGGTTTTGCAGCTCAGCCTGTTGCTGGCCAGCTAAAACATGTGCTAGTTTGCCAATATTACTTACATGTTTATATAGCTAGACTTGCCAATAGATTTAATACAGTTTCTATGTTTATATGTTAGAGACATAAAGAGAGTTATTTACAGTTACTCCATGTTTCTGGATGTCATATAACAATTATATATTGTGTTCAAAGAAGCAGAAAAGATAATATGCCTTTAAGATTCAGTAAATTAATGTAAGGTAAGCTCAATGACACAGCAGAATTAACAACAGAAAGCATAGAGTTAAACTGTTGTTATTGCCCAGGAGTCTTGACCATCTGAAATTAGTATAGACCACAGAAAAGGAGCTGGACAGACATTTCCAGTCAGAGCTGTGTTTTATGGGAACAAGAGGCCAAATAGGTATTTAGAATAGTTTCATGATGATCATATTGTTAATATTGTGATTAGAACTGTATACTGAACCAGTTATATGTTTGTTTACAGTTCCACCAAACTGCGCAAATCAAACCAAACCAAACCAAAATAAGCACAAACTGCGACCAAACTACCATAAAAGCAATCAATCATCAAATAATTTCATACAAACAAACCAATAGCAAATCTCCGATATATCTCTCAGATTGATTAAAAAGTGCTTAAATAACTTAGAGTGAAAGTACAGATACTGAAAAGAGAAATATATCCACCATTTATGTTGAATGACAAGATTGAACAGTTAAACCACCATTTTATGCATACCGCCATTTTGTGATACTTTATGCAACACGTGTTCGTACATGGACTATCTGCTGCGGAGGTGGCAGTGTTATATATGAAGAAAAGTTGAAGTTAATAAAGAAGTTTTTTTAAGCATTTGGTGTGCTCTCTAAGCCTACTGTTTCCATAGAACGGCACTAGGAGAATGAAAGCAGAGTAACAGACAATCTGGTAGGACTGAAAGGTTAGAGATATCGAATTCTTCTAATGCCACAGCGCAAAAGACACTTCATTGAGCTGCGCCTGTCACACAGCCCTATTTTACTTGAATAGGACTGAACTATCCTTAGGTCACTAGACAGATGAATGTGACATCACTGGCCTAGGAAGAGGGAGCACCGCGGCATATTCAAACAGCTGATTAGTGGGGTTCCAGGAGACGGGCCCCAACCGGTCAGATATTGATGACTTATCCTCAGGATTGGCCATCAATATGAAAATCTTGGAAAACCCCTTTAATGCACCATATAATGTACTGAGAAACTAAAAAAAAGAATTGTGTAGTGGAATGTAAAAAAAATACAGTTCCGCCTTTATGTTGCCTTTATTCAACTGGTTTTAATTACAGCTTTACCAAATTTGTGAAGTTTTTGTTTCTGGTGCCACATTCTGACTTCCATAACTTTTTCATTTTCCTGTTGATGGAGCTCTGTGAGAGCTTGTTTTCTGTGGGGCGAGCTGTAGTTTTTATTGGTACTGTGCAATTTTGTGGTACATATGACGTTTCGATCTCTTTTCATCCCATTCACGGTGTAGGATAAATCACATTTTTTTTTAAATAATTTTGCTATTTATGGACTTGATGATTACATTTGTACATTTGTTTTATTATTTGGATTTTATGTATGATAAATGGAAAAAAAGGGATTTCTGGAAAAGGAAGCCCTCACACAGTACGTGGTACCAATTGGTATCCATTTTGAACCCATTTTAGACAGCTATGGCTTTAACATACAGCAAGTAATAGGGCTTATGGAACCTCAAATTAAAGGAATTTCCCCACAAAGAATATTTGTTACCTATACACAGATAATTGATGAATATATAATTGATGGGGCCCAACCACTGATTTTAAGAGTCCCCAAGTCGACTATGTGACTGGAGCAGTAGTACATGACCACTGCTCCAATTAGTATTTGTGGCACTGATGGAGATACTCAAGCACTGTACTTGGCTGACCCTGATCCTCGGTTTATAGAACAACCACCTCTTGGAGGACCACTTTTGGTATTTACTAACCATTGACTACTGGGAACACCCCACAAGATCTGCCATTTTGAAGATTCTTTAACCTACTGTAGTTGTCTAGGCAGCACAATATGGCCCTTATGCTTCACCATTTTTCTTGCTTTTAACTCATCAACTACACAAACAATAAGACTATAAAATGAAAGTTGTCTACTTCACTGGTTTTACTTTATTATGGCTGATTGGTGTATATAAATACAGTAGTGTACCTACATATTGTGCACAAATATATATACATATATACATATGGTGCATACCATACTTACATAATGTGCATGAATACATACATAAATGCAAATACTGTACTATGCACCAACACATACATACTGCATAGAATTAACTACAAAAAAATACACATAGAACACAAAAATAACAAATATACATTTATACAACCATACATCAACTAATATTTTGATCTCAGCAGGTTCTGATGACAGTCTAATGTATATGGGGAGCTCTCAAAGATCTTCCAACAGCTGATGTCAGGTCAGAGTAGGATCAAGTGAAGAGAATATTTTTGCCTAATCCATACACACTTTTTGGACTTTATCGATATGATGGAAGTCTATCGGCAAAACTCCTTTACACATACCATACCTGGTTATGAATACAAACCTTAAAGGGTTTGTCTAGGATTAGAAAAAAGGGTCCAATCCTTCTCTGTTGTGTCTGGAAATGCAGCTCAGTCCTATTCAAGTTGGCCTGAGCTGCAATACCAGAACAACCCATAGACAAGAGTTTCTATGCATAAAAACAGGTTTATATTATATATCATGAAAGTCAACTGTTTTGTGTCCTCTTTTATGTAGATCTCCATTGGAAAAAACATTTTCAATACTGCATGATACGGAGTCCTGTATATAGTACGTTCAGCACATGTAGCACATATAGTAACTTCCTGATATGAAACAGTAGGTTAAAGTTCAAGCATACAAATTTGGTCCCGGGGACCAGAACGTTCTACAGGGTTTATCTGAAGGTCTGAAGTGCATTCCAATAGCAAAGTTCAGCAATGTCTATATATATTCACTTCTACTATTGCAGTTTGGCCTGTTGCCTGGGACACTTGTCATACAGACCATCTCTTTGTCCAGAGGTGGTCTATAGTCAACCCTGTCTTCTTTGCATATACACACCGGACAACAACATGGTGCACGAAGGCATAATATAATTCCTCCGACGAGGCTGAAGGCGATGGTAGGCCAAGCTACGAACAGGGCTTCTCCCATCTCTATCCTCAGTGCCCCACGACATACATTGGCATCATATGCTTTAGTGAGAATGTTAATGGTTGTCCAGATAACGGGAATGGCGATGAGGACGGTGCTCAAAATGTAGAGGATCCCAGCCGTCAGTCGTATACAATGTCTTGTCACCTTGGCTTCTTTATGACACCTGCTCATCAGCATACTCACAACCGAGAAGATGAAGGCAAGAAGGGTCATGGTCAGGGCAAAGCTCAACAAGATCCTTCCAGCTTTTAAGTCCATGGTCAGGGACACCTGGGATTCGTAGCTGTTGCATTGCATGGATAGTCTAGATTGATAAACACAGGTTGTCCACAAGCCATCCCACCGGCTTATCCAGTGACCATCGATACGGCTATTTATGCCATTGTTTTCGGCTAAGATGGATATCCTCCACTGAGGCATGACTGTAATGATCCAGGTAAGTATCATGCCAACACCCCCGGAGATGATCCCAATGATCTGCAACAAAAACCAAGCCATGTTTCTTGAGGGACCTGGCGACTTTCCTTCAGAGAAGATGTGGAGCTGAGCTTCTGACACCCTGTTGTGTATCAGTGTTAGAGTCCTTGCCCGGAGCTGACAAATTTATAAATCGAGTCACGTGCAGCCAACAATGGGATAAATTACTGAAGTGTGACATAATCTCTGCTAATTATTACATGCAATAGACATCAATGTGCTGTGCAACAGGTTAAAAAAAGCCCTGACGTGCTATCAGTGGTGGCTTAGGTATTAGTCTGTGTTGATTTTGTGTATGATACAACCACAACGAATAATGTAAAGAGAGCTTAGTTTTCAATTAAAGTCAATACAAATATGTAAAATGAATGGGTTATGGCTATGTGATTTTACTTATGAGAATTTAAGGGGTTGTATTGGATTAGAAAAAGATGGTGCCTTCTTCCAGAAAAAGCACCACTCTTCTCCGTAGGATGTGTCTGGTATTGCAGGCAATCTGTATTCAAAAAATGGATCTGAGCTAAAATTCAAAGCACATTTATGGGAAAAGAGTGTTGCTTTGCCTGGAAGAAAGCAGACTTTTTTGTTTTCTAATGTCGTACAAACGTAGTGGTAGAGATATGCTGTGGTGTTACTCAGAGCCAGAGGTGTACCCATGGGGGGTTCTCAGAAGGTTTAGGGTCACGAGCAGGGTTTCTTACCAAAATTTGTACATCTTGACTTCTGATACCTGTGATAGTAAGGTGCAGAACCAGGAATACAAAACCAGAACAAGATGTCATTGCATAAGGTGGGCGACCCTCATGTTTCCCCTTTACAGTAATTGTGTGTTCTCCTTTACATTATGTGCATCTATTTGTCCATATATTGCTAAAGGCTGCTGTACGAGGCAGTACCTCCAGACCTGGAAGTGTGGGCAGGCACCAGGTAACATTTAATAGTCTCCTGAATGCTAGCTTACAGAAGAAGGTACCAGTGCTGAACTGCTGGCAAATTATGTGGCTTTCAGGGTTGTGTGCTGATGCCCAGAGGAGGGGCAGGAGAAGAGATGGGGAGGAAGTGTTTGGTGCCAGAGTGTGAGATACCTGCATTGACAGTGTGCGGCGCTAGTGGGACCTGCTGTGCGTGATCGGATCAGTGTGTATAGTGCTGTGTAGCAGACATGACTACAGCTGCTGTGAGAGAAGTCAGTGGGTCCTGAGCAGACCATGAGAGGGTCATAAAACCTCCTAATGCACCATAATGTACTGAGAAACTTTAAAGGACATCTGTCTGCAGATTTGTACCTATGACACTGGCTGACCTGGGACATGTGCACTTGGCAGCTGAGCATATCTGTATTGGTCCCATGTTCATATGTGACCCTATTGCTTAGCATTAATGAATTGTTAATATATGCAAATGAGCCTCTAGATAAAACGGGGGCATTGCCATTACATCTAGAAGCTCTGCTCTCTCTGCAACTACTGTGCCCTTTGCACTTTATTGACAGGGCCAGGTGTGATGCTGTTTGCTCTGCCCGACCCTGTCAATCGAAGTGGAGCAGGCGCGGAAGTTGCAGAGGCAGGCATATTTGTCCGGTACAATGGAAAATCATATACATACTGCATGCTATACCTGCATAATGTGCATAAATACTTATATAAATGCAAATACTGTCCTATGCACAAACACACGAATACTGCGTAGAACTAACTACAAACAAAAACTATACAGAAAGCACAAAAATATCAAAAATAAATTCATAGATAAATAGATTCACTAATAAGCCTGACTCTTCCAGGAAATAACATGTGTCAAGATAGAATATATAACTAATCATTAATTAGTGCAAAGTCTGAACATAACTGTACAATTACTGTACCTGTCATTAGCTGCAAAAGGTTTGATACGTTTTGTCCTAAGGAGACATTTGTCATCCCAAAGAATTATCTTCATCCTTTCCTCCTTAGAGATCCGGAATCCTGGGCTACAATTGCCATTATTCTGTTAGGTTGAGAGTCCTTTATCCCCTTTAGGGCACCATTTTAGTTTTTTTGTTCTTTATAGTTTTTCATCCTCAACCAACCTGCTTCGGAGAGGGTGGCAGTTTACGGTAGGGACTGGGAGGCTGGGTCCCATACCGGTCATAAAGCCTTTGAGGCAGTAGAAAGGTACAGGCGGTCACGATGACATCATCGGGACCTTCTGCAACAGGAGCATGGTCAGCTCGATGACGTAGTCATGACATGACCCCGAGACTACAGGGCGGAGAGCGTTATATAAATGGGTGCATTTTACTATAGGAGGAGAGCATTATATTTATAACAAGGGCATTATTCTAAAAGCGGAGAGCATTATATATGGACGCCCTATACTACAGGAGAACTTTATGGGGAGAGCATTATATATATGGTGGGTTTATATACATATATATATGTTGGCATTGGGGAGCATAATGGGCACTGTATTGGGGTAGCAGCAGTATGACAATGGTGGGGCCCCAGGAGGGGGAAAATCATGGAAAAGTGAGGAATCTAGATGTCTGTGTGTCAAACTCTGCAGATAAGATGTGGCTGAAGATAAAAGAGAACATCTACACCAGTGGAGATGTCACTGGATGTAAGAGGTATGTAATGTTTATCTACCATATGTCTGGTGGGGAAGGGTTAGAATGAAAATTTGGAATAGGAAATGGGGGGGGGGGACCATTTGCTAGAATCAGCCCTGTCGACTACAAAAACATTGAGACTATAAAATCAAAATTATCTTGACTTGTCAATGGTTTTAATATTATGGCTTATCGGTGTACAGTATATATGTATAAATGTATATAAATACAGGATTATACCTACATACCATGCATAAATACTGTACATATATACGGTATATTCTATAACTACATAATGTGTATAAATATATACATATGGTGCAAAATATACCTACATATCATGCATAAATATTGTACATATATATGGTATATACTATACCTTCATAATGTGTATAAATATACAGTATACATATACATATGGTGCATACTATACCTACATATCATGCATAAATACCATAAATATATATGGTATATACTATACTTACTTAATGTGCATGAATACATACATAAATGCAAATACCGTACTATGCACCAACACATACATACTGCATAGAATTAACTACAAACAAATACCGTATAGACAGAGCACAAAAGTAACAAAAATAAATTCCTACATAAATAGATTAACTAATAAGCCTGACACTTGCAGGAAATAACACGTCATTAATTAGTGCCAAGTCGTGCTGAACATTACTGTACAATTACTGTACCTGTCACCAGCTGCAAAAGGTTTGTTACGTTTTGTTCTAAGGAGAACATTTGTCATCCCAAAGAAATATTTTCATCCTTTCTTTCTTGCAGTTTCTGTCAAGTGATCCCTAGATATGTATCATCTGGATCTGCAGTGAGGAGTATCTTTGTGTTATAACTCTTTCTGACTGTAGAAACTGAATGAAGAAGCTCTCTCTGCTTCTAGCCCAGCAGGAAGTCACAGCACAATGACAGCAGCTGCATGTAAAAAAATCATTGGAACTCCTGGTCTTGTTACTAAAGGCCCTCATTCACTTTAGTGTTCTGTTGGCCGAACCTGCCGAGAACAACGGGTTCGGACAACAGTCTGATGTGTGTGTGGATCTCCCAACACTGTGGAATCAGGGAAAGCAGCTGCTACAGGGCACAAACTCAAAAGGGGCCCACCCAGGAGGAGGATTAAAAGATTTTATTGTCAGGGCCCCCTCAACCATATTATACAATGACATTACATACAGTGACATGACATACAGTGTTTACAAGTAGGAAACAATGGACCAGTTGTCTGGTCTGAGAGTGATCTTGACTAGCCTCAGGAGTGGGGGTGGCACGGGAGTAGGAGGTTGTGAAGAAGTTGTTGGGTCAGGGGGCCCCATTCAAATATTTGCTGTGGGGCCCAGTCATTTCTGGTTACAGCACTATAATGGGCAGAGAAAGATCAGGTGAAGTGAATATTTTTGCCTGATCCTTATTTTCTCATGGGAAATAAACCACCGTCATAAATGTCCAGCAGTGGCCTCATGTTTCCCCTTTACAGTAATTGTCTTTTCCCCTTTATATTCTCTGTTGCGCCATTTGTTGTGTCCACGCTTATATGTGCATCTATTGGTCCTCATGTTGTTAAGGACTGCTGTACAAGGCAGTACCTCCAGACCAGGCAGAGTGGGCAGGCACCAGGAAACATACAGTATGCTTGGTTGCAGAAAAAGGTAGCGGTGCTGAAGTGTTGGCAAGTGATGTGGCTTTCAGTGTTGTGCCCTGATGCCCAGAGGAGGGGCGGGAGAAGTGATAGGGAGGGAGTGTTTGGTGCCAATGTGGGAGAGTGCTGCATTGACCGTGTGTGGTGCTAGCGGGACCTGCTCTAAGTGCATTAGCAGAAAGGAGGCCATGCCTAAGTAGCCACCGTGAGGCTAGTTGGTACTTGGTAGGCTAGAGCAGGAAATGGAGAAATGGATCAGTTTGTGTAGTGCTGTGGGGACGTAACTACAGCTGCTATGGGAGAGGTCACTGGGAAATAAGGCTGGGTTTACGTCACCGTTTCGTTTTTCATTCTTTTGATCTGTCAGAAGAACAGAAAAAAAAAGCCTCCGTTATGCTCATTTTGTATCAGTTTTAACCATTTCCATCTGAGACTCAATATTTTAGACAGAGAAAAATGTCCTACACAAAGTTTTTTTTTTTTCATGTGAAATAGTGGATCTCATATGGAAATGGCTAAAACGGATGCAAAATGTGCATAACTGAGCATAACAGATACTTAAAACAGAAGATCCCTTTTTTTTTGTTTTCTGTTCTTCTGACGCCCGCACTAACGCATGCCAAGATAGGATCCAAGTAATCATTAATTAGTGCCAAGTCTGAACATTACTGTACAATTACTGTACCTGTCATCAGCTGCAAAAGGTTTGTTACGTTTTGTCCAAAAAAGAACATTAATCATCTCAAAGAATCATCTTCATCCTAGAATTGCCATTATTCTGTTGGGTTGAAAGTTATTTATCCCTTTTAGGACCCGATTTTAGTTTTTTGTTTTCATTTTTTAATTCTCATCTTCCAAAAGCCATTACTTGCAAGAACCATACATTTTTCCATCCATTTAGTTGTATGAGGGCTCTTCTCTTGCAGGTGCAGTTGTATTTATTTTTTTACATGCTGCATATTTAAAGGGATTTTACTAGATTTTCATATTAATGGTCTATCCTTGGGACAGGCCATCAATATGTTATTATTATTTTTTGGGTGGGGGGGGGTCTGAGACCCATCAGCTGTTTGAGGAAGCCAAGGTGACAGACCAGGCTCCCCATATGGACTGCTAAACGGAGGCTTTCGCCCAGCAGTGAGCCCGGTGATGTCACCGGCACTAATGGGCAGGCTTTAGCGCTGCCCTAGCCTGTAAAACATGTCCTCCTCCAACAGTTGCTTGGTGGGGTGCTGAGAGTCGAATAGGCCATCAATAAGAAAATCTCCGAAAATCCCTTTATTCCCCATATAATGTACCGTTAAAAACTTTTAAAAAAATTATTTGTAGGGTGGAATGGAAAAAAAATACAGTTCCGACACAGTTTCTTTGGGTTTCGATTTATGTTCCACTGGTCACACTAATTAGAGCAATACCAACGATTTTGTTTTGTTTTTCCACTTTTAGTATAAAAAAACTACTCCTTCCTGTCGTTGTATTCTGACATCCATAAATTTTTCCTTTTCCTGATGATGGAGCTGTATGAGAGCTTGCTTTTATTGGTATCATTTTTGGGTACATATGACATTTCGATCCCTTTTCATCCCATTCACAGTGCAGGATAAATCACACTATTTTTTGTATAGTTTGGGCATTTATGGACTTGGTGATTTCATTATTTTTTTTATTGTTTAGAGTTTTTGTCTATAGCAGGAGGCCCTCTTACAGTACATGGTACCAATTGATATCCATTCTGAACCTATTTAAACAGCCGTGGCCTTAACATAGAGCATCTAATCGGATGAGATACTTTTTACCCCCAAGTTTAATAATCAGAGATTGAAGTTCTCCTGGTCTGTCCTTATACATTATGTCTGTTTTCTCTATTCAGCAAGGCGTCCTCCATGACAACAAGTAGTAGGGCTTTTGGAGCCTCAAATTAAAGGGTTTTCCCATAAAGAACATGTGTTGCCTATACGCAGATAGTTGATAAAGATATCATTGAGGTGGCTCAACCTCTGTGACCTCCACTAATCACAAGCAGGGTCAGACTGGCCTACCAGAGAACCAGGGGATCCTCCAGTGGGCCCAAGCTCTGGCAGTAATGGATTCCTAATAAAGTAGGGCCCTTAAGGCCATGTATATTAAGGATGGGCCCACAGAATCATTTCCTCTGGTGGGCCCAAGGGACTTCAGCCCGACACTGATCACAAGTCACCTATGTGACTGGAACAGTAGTACGTGACCACTGCTCGATTTACTATCTGTGGCACTGATGGAGATAGCCAAGTACTGTACTTGGCTAATCCTGAGCCTCGTTTATGGAAAAAACTACCTTTCTTTTGTTGGACCACTTTTGGTATGTACTAACCACACTACTGGGAACACCCCACAAGATCTGCCATTTTGAAAATGCTTTGACCCAGTCGTCTAGCCCTTACAGTTTGGCCCTTGTCTAAGTCGCACAGATCCTTACGTTTCACCATTTTTTTAACTCAACTACACAAAAAATGTGACAATAAAATCAATGTTATCTACTTCCCTGTATAATGGTTTTCGATCCGAATTTCAGGAAAAATTTGATTAGCCAGAAAAGCCGAATTTCCTTGCTCATCCATTTGCGCTCGAAATTTGATTGAAGATACAGTTTAAAATCTTGGCATATGACACCACCATGCCGGCCGACGTGAATCACATCGTCGTGAGAGATTTCGTGCCGTGTCTTCAATCAAGATGCCTGCGACGGCCTCATCGTGATCATATGGGTAGGGTTAGTATATTTTTTTTTACCAGATTAACCCCTGAAATCCCTCAATGTTAAACTAAGATGCCGTGATCAGCGATGAATGCAGCATTTGAGGGGTTCAATCACGATGGGGTGGCCCGATCGCCCGATCGCTGTTCCCCGTCATTGTGCCCACTACACACAATGAAATGCGCTTTGTGATGAAGTAATTCATCACAGAGCAAATTTCTTTGTGAAATTTTGGCAAAGCAGCCAAGTTTTGGCTGACTGGTGTATATTAATACAATATTGCACCTACATACTGTGCAATTATATACATACAATGTATAGTATACATACATAATCTGCATAAATATATACACACATACTGCATGGAACTAACTACAAACAAATACCGTATAGACAGAGAACAAAAATGACAAAAATTAATATACACATAAATAGATTAACTAATAAGCCTGACTCTTGCAGGAAATAACACGTGTCATTAATTAGTGCCAAGTCGTGCTGAACATAACTGTACAATTACTGTACCTGCTTGTTACGTTTTGTCCTGAGGAGAACATTTGTCATCCCAAAGAATTATCTTCATCCTTTCCTTGTTACCATTTCTGTCAACTGATCCCTGAAAATATATCATCTGGATCTGCAGTGAGGGGCATCTTCTTGTAACTTTCTGTCTGTAGAAACTGAATTAAGAAGCTCTCTCTTTACTTCTAGCCCAGCAGGAAGTCACAGCACAATATCAAAGACATAACTAGCTGCATGTAAGCAAATCACTGGAAACGTCTAGTCTTGTTACTGAAATATTCTTTAATGTGGCTCTAAGGTATAGTGCCCCTTTAAAATGTAGACTAGGAAGAAACAGGAAAAGATGTAAATTTGCTCTGCTCATTATACAGGAATGATGGTAAATTTAGAACATTTTCAGTCTCACCGTTCCTAATCAGTGATGTTACAGATATTGTATCGGGCGTGCAAATTACACGTTAATAATATCAGTCTGCATAATATTATCAAGGCTTAGGGTAACCATTTCTGAAAACGTACAGGTAAACTTTATCTATCTATCTATCTATCTATCTATCTATCTATCTATCTATCTTACATTTTGTTTGTTCCCTATTTAATTGTAACATTATTTATCAAATATCTATTATAATATTCTATCTACCTAGTTAACTTCAACTCTTTCTACTGAGTACCTATTTTAATGCCTTGGCAGAGATTTTATTTTATTTTTTGCTTTTTTTCCACTTTATAGTGATATGGTAACAATATTTTGTGGGTCAGTACAAGAGATGAGCGAATTTCCACTTATGAAATTCGTTCACGCTTCGTTTGGTGGTAAAAGGTGAATTGCATTATGGATTCCGTTACCACAGACCATAACACAATTATTCATTCTGTCATAATAGAAGTCTATGGCCTGCATAACGGATCCATCCCGTTTCCATTAAGCAGGAGAGGACTCGTCTCTAGTCAGTACAATTACACAGCATCAAAATTATCTAAAACAAAAATAATTTTTTTCAACTTTTGCACACTAAAACTTTTTTTGAATAATTATTTTTTTGTTGCTGAATTTAAAGACCCAAAGGGGGTCATTTTTTATTACGAAATATACTCCAATTTTTGGCATATTTAAGGTGCAGATTTTGTCACAAAGGGGGCAAGAAGGCTGGCCGGCCCGTCTCATTTACCATTTTCTAAGCCAGTTTATGGCGTGGAAACATTTTTAAACTACGCCAGCAAGCAAGCTGTCGTACTTTAGACCATGTCCCATGGCAGGCAGAACCAAGTGCTAAAGTTATGTAGAGGCCTACATCTCTACATAACTTTGGCGCATCCGCCGCAAGCGCAGGGTTATTAAGACCAGCGTACAAAATCGCCGGTCTTAATAAATGACCCCAAAACATTTTTACATCCATGGTGCTGTTGGTTTCTTTCATGCCAATTTGGTGCCCTATGACTTATTAATCACTTTTTACTATGCTTTTTGGAAGGTGGAAATATATGTGAAACAATAATTTTGCCATCGTTTAGAACTTCTTTTTTTTTTTACTGTGTTCAACTACAATAAATTATTGTACATAGTGGCGAAACTAGAACTCTTCTCTTCTGAGCGCTCTTTGTGCCGCACTGTGCCTAGACACACACTCCTCTACGACCTGACCTTGCACAGCATCAGGTCATAATGCACTCTTACGCACAGTACATCGGGCAGTGACTTCTCCTGCGTCCATGTTAGCTACTCCCCTATTGTACAGGTCATTATAGAAATGACTATACCAATTATGTGATTTTAAAAAAAATTCAGTTTTTTACCAAAAAGAAAGGAATTTACAGTATATGTGAAAATGTCAATTTTTCACTCATTTTCTAGGAATTTTTTTTCTGTCTATGGGGCATTTTATGCCTCAATAGAAGACATTAACATGCAGTGTTCTGATTGCTCATAAAATACACCATTTGCACTACGCAGGTTACAATAACACTGACAAGCAGGACCTTATAGGCTTCTGTACCTGGTAGCCCTGGAGGCTCCAGTTCTGGTATAGCATTCATCAGAAGTGGGGCCAATGGGATGAGAAATGGAGCAGCAGTCAGCATTGACGGCGACATCTAGTGGGTTAGACTGCCATGATCGGAGTTGCCTCCAATCTAGGCTGTCAGTGCAGTATAATACAGCTGGCACCCACAGGTGATGGCATGGGTACAGCCTCACACCCTGGGGCATCACTGTATTGTAATAGCATGGCAGCTTGCTCTTTCTTTTTGTAGGAAGGGGTCCAAGGCCTGCCCTCATCTCCCACATAGACATGCCATAAATTTCTGATTTGGGCCTCACCCCTCTAATTTCTTAGGGCTCATGCACAAGAACATATTTTCTTTCCGTGTCCGTTCCGTTTTGACCATATACGGAACCGTTCATTTCAATGGGTCCGCAAAAAAAACTGAAGTTACTCCGTGTGCCATAAATTTCTGATGGGGGCCTCACCCCTCTAATTTCATCTTAGGGCTCATGCACAAGAACGTATTTTCTTTCCGTGTCCGTTCCGTTTGGACCGTATACGGAACCATTCATTTCAATGGGTCCGCAAAAAAAACTAAAGTTACTCCGTGTGCGCTCCGTTTCCTTATGTCCCTATTTCCGTTTCTGCGAAAAAAATAGAACTTGTCCTATTATTGTCCGCATTACTGACAAGGATAGTACTGTTCTATCAGGGGCCAGATGTTCCGTTCCGCAAAATACGGAATGCACATGGACGTCATCCGTACTTTTTGCGGATTCGTTTTTTGCGGACCGCAAAATACATACGGTCGTGTGCAAGAGGTCTTAATCTCGTGAATCTGGCATCTCATTTAGAAATTGCTGCAGTTTCAGTATTGGTTTGAAGTCACACACACGCCCGTACAATCACACATACTGTGTATATACAGTGGCTGCCATCTGCATGCCTCATCATGAAACATGACACCCATGGACTGCCGGGATATCATACACCAGCCTGCCAGAATGAGGACGTGCCCATACATGTAGCGAAGTCAACAGACGCGTGCAAAAACACATGGGAAAGAATTCCTCTAGTCTGTGTGGCTTTGAGTCTGTGTTGGTGCAATTTGTGCCAAATTTATCGAATGTCCTGCAAATAATGTTTGATAAATTTGGTATATATTAAACCCCTTCAGGACCCTCTGATTTTGGACATTTAGGACAAAGATTTTTTTTTACATTTTTTTAGTTGTATTTTTCAATGCCACTATTTAAAGGTATATGTAGATTAATAGTTAACTGGTATTGACTCTTTCTGCGGAGGACTGGAAGTTCCTCCATTGTTTTTTGTTTATAAGTTTTGCGGTGCTCACTGACAAGCATGCGACATTTATTAATTCCAGGAGGGACTTGTGCCTGCAATCCTTTGATCCTCCCCCATGTCTAACCACTTAGATGCTGCAGTCACTATTGGACTGAGGGAGTTAAATGGCTGAGATCCGAACTAGCTACGATCTCGGCCTTTGCAGCAGGAGGCCAGCGGTATATTTCAGCTGGCTCCTGCAGTCGATGGTGCAGAAGGTGGCTTGGCGGTGCGCACAGTAAAGTCTCGCTTCGATGTCCTATTATATCAAGCTGTCAGATGGTGTTAAACATGTCTAAAGATGTTACTCCGGTTTTTATACTCCACCTTGTGACTAAAGTGAGATTACAATATTTTTACGATTTTCTTTTTAAGTCGCAACCGATAAATCTGGGGTGCACTTAAATAATATACTGTAGCTAATCATGCACATTTTCCAGCCGCTCTTCAAAAGTGGTGAGAGTGACGTAAAAACGCAAAAAGTCACAAAATGTTTGCGCAAACGTGGCACGTGGAAAAAACGGACGCAAATTT
The DNA here is from genome assembly GCA_033119425.1 of Bufotes viridis. NCBI lineage: Eukaryota > Metazoa > Chordata > Amphibia > Anura > Bufonidae > Bufotes > Bufotes viridis. The sequence goes on from CM065591.1 coordinate 33,850,289, forward strand.
ATTTACCCAAGTCTTTTCTATCTCGCCTATAGTGGTTGGTAAGAAATCCATGGCCTATAGCTGGTGCCTCGCAGTCTGCTCCTTGAGATCTTGCTGCATTACAGGTGTGTAGCCATAGGGGGTGCAGTGGTTATACCCCAGTATTATAAAAGACACAGTGTAGGTGGGGGTCCCAGATACCTATTTTACACTTGGTCCAAGAGCTTTAAGTTATGCCTTTCCTGCAATAAGTATACGCTCTAGATGCTTTGTTGAAAGATGAATATATTACATACAGTATATTCTGCTTATATCGTATATTAAAATACAGTTTATCTTGATTATGTTACATATATATATTATGTATTTTGTATGGTCCATGTATACAGTATATAATATGTTACACGGTTCATGTATATCTTGATGCAGTTATATATATTTACCGTAATATATGTTATTTGTAGGAAATTAAAATAAGTCCTTGCATGTGGTTATAGTAAATATGTTCCATGTATCTATTAGATATGTCCCATGTTTGTGTTCCCAGTTATATATGTCCAGGTATATACTATAAATGTTCCATGTTTATACTGTGTATGTTACATATGTCCATGTATATATTGTATATATTCCATGTATGTATTTTGTATGTTACGTATGTTCTATGTATATAGTAATTGGGCTGCATGCTTTCATGTATATATTGATTAGGTAGCATATGACCATATGTACATACTTTATTGTATATGTTACATATGTTCCATATATTGTATATTACATATCTCACATGTATATATTGTATATATTACATGTAAGGATGTAGTAGAGTTAGGGCTCATGCACACGACCGTATGTATTTTGTGGTCTGCAAAAAAGGGATTCACCAAAATATGGATGACATCCGTGTGCATTCCGTAATTTGCGGAACGGAACAGTTGGCCCCGAATAGAAACAGAATGCACACGGCGTAGACCCATTGAAATGAATAGTTCCACATACGGTCCGCAAAAAAAATGGAACGGACACAGAAAGGAAATGCGTTCGTGTCCATGAGCCCTTAAGCCTCATTCGTCTGTGAGCAAATCCTTGAAAAGGCGGTCAATGATGTCTCAGTGAAGATGCCCGTGAAGGTTTTTATGTGTGGGCATCTGTTGCTGTCAGTGTGTCATCCGTGTTTCACGGACAGTGTGCAGCTGAAAAATTATTTTTAAAGCATCTCTTCCTAATGATCCGAGAAAAACTGATTTTCACGGACCCATAGTCTATAATGGGCGTGATGGATCCGTGAACACAGACAAAATTGAGCATGCATCCGTGCTAATAACACGGACCCACGGACCATGGTAAAAAACTCATGTCTGAATACACAAATTAAAATGTATGAGGACGCGTGCTGTCGTGCAGAACACTGACGTGTGAATGTGGCTTTAACACTCTTAACGCAAATTTCTTAATTCATCATGATATCCTGTAACAAAAGCCACTGAAAAGCTATTGAACTTGTCGGGTTAACACAACTAGTTTAGTTAACACGTCTGGTTAACCTTTTCGCGACCGGGCCTAAAAAAGGCCTGAATGTCCAGGCAATTTTTCGTGATTTTGTGCACGTGGCGGTTTAGTGACCCTAAAGCCATAGGCCTCTTGCACACGACTGTATGGCTTTTTCAGTATTTTGCAGTCCGCAAAAAACGAACCTGCAAAAAATACGGATGACGCCCATGTGCATTCCGTTTTATGCAGAACGGAACAGCTGGTCCCTGATAGAACAGTCCTATCCTTTTCCGTTATGCAGACAATAATAGGACATGTTCTATCTTGGAAGGGAACGGAAATACGGAAAGGGAAGGAATACGGAGTACCTTCCTTTTTTTTGCGGATCCATTGAAATGAATGGTTCCGTAAATGGAACGCAAAAAACGGAACGTAAACAGAAAAAGAAACGTTTGTGTGCAAGAGGCCTTATTCACATGTCCGTGTCCGTACTGACACTGAACAGCTGAATAATAATTTTCAAGGCATCTCTTCCTAATGTTGCATCCGTGGTTTTCACGGACCCATAGACTATAATGGACGTGATGGATCTGTGAACAAAATAGAGCATGCATCCGTGCCGAAAACTCGGACCCACGGACTGTGCTAAAACACTGATGTCTGAATACACACATTAAAAATAATGGAAACGTGCTGTCTGTGGAGAACACTGACCTGTGAATGGGGCTTAACTGTTTTATTTGTTTGACTACCAAAATCATTTTTGCAATGGTTTTTTTACTTGACACTAAAGACTTTTTTCTTAGCATGTTTTTTTGGGGAGATTTTTTTCTTTTTTTAGGTTTAATTTTAAGGGAAAACCGATAATTTTTATTAAAAAGTATTTTTTTTCTAATTGTAGCTTTTTATTTCTTAACTATTAAAACTGACACAAAAATTACAGTAATTATTGCAGTGGTTTCCCTAATTTGTGATGATCATTTTGATATATAACATGCATAGGTTTGAGTGAACTATGGTAATGTTTTTCATTAGCATTTTCATAAATTTTTTTACATTTTTTTTATTTAACATAGTAACCTAGTAACATAGTCTATAAGACCGAAAAAAGACATTTGTCCATCCAGTTCGGCCTGTTTCCTGCAAGTTGATCCAGAGGAAGGCAAAAAAACCCTGTGAGGCAGAAGCCAATTTTCCCCACTTAAGGGGAAAAAATTCCTTCCCGACTCCAATCAGGCATCAGAATAACTCCCTGGATGAACGACCCCTCTCTAGTAGCTATAACCTGTAATATTATTACACTCCAGAAATACATCCAGGCCCCTCTTGAATTCCTTTATTGTACTCACCATCACCACCTCCTCAGGCAGAGAGTTCCATAGTCTCACTGCTCTTACTGTAAAGAATCCTCTTCTATGTTTGTGTACAAACCTTCTTTCCTCCAGACGCAGAGGATGTCCCCTCGTCACAGTCACAGTCCTGGGGATAAATAGATGATGGGACAGATCTCTGTACTGACCCCTGATATATTTATACATAGTTATTAGATCTCCCCTCAGTCGTCTTTTTTCTAAACTGAATAACCCTAATTTTGATAACCTTTCAGTGTACTGTAGTTGCCCCATTCCAGTTATTACTTTAGTTGCCCTTCTCTGAACCCTCTCCAGCTCTGCTCTGTCTGCCATGTTTAAAGGAGCCCAGAACTGTACACAGTACTCCATGTGTGGTCTGACTAGTGATTTGTAAAGTGGTAGGACTATATTCTCATCACGGCATCTATGCCCATTTTGATACAACCCAATATCTTATTGGCCTTAACAGTAGCTGCATGACACTGGTTTTTACAGCTTAGTTTGCTGTTTATTAAAATTCCTAGATCCTTTTCCATGTCAGTGTTACCGAGTTTTTTACCATTTAGTATGTACGGGTGACTTGCATTATTCCTTCCCATGTGCATAACTTTACATTTGTCAATGTTAAACTTCATCTGCCACTTATCTGCCCAAGACTCCAATCTATCCAGATCCCTCTGTAGCAGTATATTGTCCTCTTCAGTGTTAATTACGTTACACAATTTAGTGTCATCTGCAAAAATTTATATTTTACTATGCAAGCCTTCTACAAGATCATTAATAAATATATTGAAGAGAATAGGGCCCAATACTGACCCCTGAGGTACCCCACTAGTGACAGTGACCCCGCCAATACTGACCCCTGAGGTACCCCACTAGTGACAGTGACCCAATCTGAGTATCTACCGTTAATAACCACCCTCTGTTTTCTGTCACTCAGCCAGTTACTTACCCACATACAGACATTTTTTCCCAGTCCGAGCATTCTCATTTATATACTAACCTTTTATGAGGTACAGTGTCAAATGCTTTGGAGAAGTCCAGATTACCTCCTCATAGTCCTCATAGAAACTGATTAAATGAGTTTGGCATGACCGATCCCTCAGAAAGCCATGCTGATATGACGTTATTTGCTTATTTTCATTGAGATACTCCAAGATAGCATATCTTAGAACAGTGTTTCTCAACCAGTGTGCCTCCAGCTGTTGCAAAACTACAACTCACAGCATGCCCGCACAGCAAAAGGCTGTCCGGGCATGCTGGGAGTTGTAGTTTTGCAACAGCTGGAGGCACACTGGTTGGGAAACACTGTCTTAGAAACCCTTCAAACAGTTTACCAACAACAGATGTTAAACTTACCGGCCTATAATTTCCAGGCTCTGTTTTTGGACCCTTTTTGAATATTGGCACCACATTTGCTATGCGCCAATCCTGTGGAACATTCCCTGTCATTATAGAGTCCGCAAATATCAGAAATAAAGGTCTGGCTATGACATCACTTAATTCCCTCAGGATACGGGGGTGTATGCCATCCGGTCCTGGCGATTTGTCTATTTTAATCTTTTTAAGTCGCTGTTGTACTTCTTCCTGGGTCAGACAGGGCACTTTTAATGGGGAATTTACTTTTACATTCTGCATTTCATCTGACAGTTTATTTTCCTCAGTGAATATAGTGGAGAAAAAAATATTTAATAGTTTTGCTTTATCCTCGTCGCTCTCTGCAACACCCCCCTCGTTGCTGTGTAGAGGGCCGACTCCTTCAGATTTATATTTTTTACCATTTATATAATTGAAGAACATTTTAGGGTTAGTTTTACTCTCTTTGGCAAATAATCTCTCGGTCTCTAGTTTGGCAGTTTTTATTAGTTTTTTACATATTCTATTCTATCAGTGCTTCCTGACTCCCCTCCTGTTTTAGTGATTTATATGTTTTCTTTTTGTCATTTATTGCCTTCTTTACGGTTCCATTTATCCACATTGGCTTCTTATTGTTTCTTAGCATTTTATTCCCATAAGGTATGTTCCTCTCACAATGAGATGTTACAATGCTTTTAAAAATCTCCCATTTTGTGGTTGTATTTTTATTTTTGAGGACTTTGTCCCAGTTAGTTAGGCCTATGGCCTCGCTTAGTTTGCTAAATTTAGCTTTTTTGAAGTTTGGTATTTTTGTTCCTCCCTTTAGAAACTCTCGTTTGAAGGATAATTGGAAGGTTATTACTTTATGGTCACTATTTCCTAGGTGTCCCCCAACCTGCACGTCTGTTGTTCTGTCAGGTCTATTGGTTAATACTAAGTCCAGTATGGCCGTCCCTCTAGTCGGGTCCTGAACCAGTTGGGAAAGGTAATTGTCTTTGGTTATTGCCAAGAACCTGTTTCCTTTATGCGATGTACAGCTTTCAGTTTCCCAGTCTCTATCTGGGTAGTTGAAGTCCCCCATAATAACGACCTCATTATGATTTGCCACCTCGTCTATCTCGTTTAGCAGTAGATTTTCTGTAGGTATTTTTTTATTATTTTAATTTATTTTTGGGCACATAATATGTCCTCCAGGAGGTCATTAAAAGACCCCTGGAGGACACTGACTTTTTTTTTTTTACTTTTTTTTCCCCACTGTTTCCACTGTAACTGGGGCATCTATAGGAGCCCCAGTTACAGGGGAAAACAGACCCCTGTGGGGGCATTACACACAGGCAGAGCTGATCAAGGTCTCCTTAGACCCTGCAGCACTGCTTCTGCCCCAGACACCCCCGGCAGTCATGTAACCGCTGGGACAAATAGAGGAAGCGGCTCAGGTGCTTCCTGCTCTTCTCCCGGCACAGTAGAAGGCAGAAGCGGTAATAAATAGTGATGAGCAGGAGGTGCCATATTCGATTTCGCGATATTTCGCGAATATTCGATTGAATATTCGTCATATATTCGTCGAAATCGAATATACGTCATTATTTTATATATTGCGAATTTTACGCAAATTTATATTCGCGTCGCAAATGAAACTTAGATCTGAGTTCCTAATGGTTAACTTGTATTGCTAGAATTGACAAAGATAACGAATATCACACGAATATAGCACTATATTCTCAATCTTTGTTATATTCTAACAATACAGCCACTAGGAACTTAGCTCTAATATCAATTCGCAATGCGAGTATATGTTCGCCTCGCGAATGAAACTTAGAGCTGAGTTCCTAATGGTTGTATTGCTGGAATATAACGAAGATTAAGAATATAGTGCTATATTCGTGATTTCGAGATATTCTCAGTCTTCGTTATATTCCAGCAATACAACAATTAGCAACTCAGCTCTAGGTTTAATTTGCGAGGCGAACATATACTCGCATTGCGAATTGATCTTACAGCTAAGTTCCTAATGGTTGTATTGCTGGAATAGAACGAAGATTGAGAATATAGTGCTATATTCGTGAATTCGAGATATTCTCAATCTTCGTTCTATTCCAGCAATACAACCATTAGGAACTCAGCTCTAAGTTTCATTCGCGAGGCGAACATATACTCGCGTTGTGAATTGATCTTAGAGCTAAGTTCCTAATGGTTGTATTGCTAGAATAGAACGAAGATTGAGAATATCTCGAATTCACGAATATAGCACTATATTCTCAATCTTCGTTATATTCTAGCAATACCACTATTAGGAACTCAGCTAGTTGTGAATTGATCTTAGACCTAAGTTCCTAATGGTTGTATTGCTAGAATAGAATGAATATTGCAATGCGAATAATTCAGGTTATATTAATCGCATTGCGATTACAACTTAGTCAAATTTGTGAGATCGTGATTCTCACATCCGACAGTACATTTTAGCATGGAGGCGTTCCCATGCACATGGGAAGTCAGCAGAAGCGGCAACAGGCATTGACTGAAGCGGGCAGGGAGCCAGGAATCCTCCGGACAGGTAAGAACAGCTTTTGGGAAGTGGGAACTGGGAAGACAACCAGAGAGCAACAAGAATTAACAACTAAAAAAAAACAAAAAAAAAACGAATATTTGAAATTGCGAATATATAGAGATATATTCGCAATATTCGCGAATTTTCGAAGTTGCGATATTCGCGATAAAAATTCGCAATTCGAATATTCGTGCTCAACACTAGTAATAAACCGCTCCTCTCTTCTCCTCAGGGTCCCCGCTGTCTCACAGCCGGGACCCGACCTTCTCCTGCTAGATTGGAGGAGCTTTAATCCGATTGCTAATCAGCTCTGGGATTAAAGCGCTGCCTGACTGTTTATATACGTGCTATCTGCACGGGGCATGTGCAGCTAGGACGTATATACGCAGTGGACAGTCGGGAAGGGGTTAAGCATATGTGTTAACTCTGCTACATCTTTATGTGTTGTCCACTTTTTATATGTTCCATGCATAGGGATGTTGCTAAGTGCCGATATTCGCGATAAATTCGCGATTAGAATATTCGCGATCAACACTATTCGCGAATACGAATATATAGCACTATATTCTTTATATTCGCGAATTCTCGAAGTGGCGATATTCGCGATTAAAATTCACGATTTGAATATTCATGCTCAACACTATATATATGTATATACGGCATATTACATATGTGTCTGCATTCCCCGTATGTCGTGTCTATAGTGCGTCGTTATTATGCAGGGTTTTTTCTTTGTCTCCTGCAGCTTATAAATCCTAAATAACCAGCTGAACCCGTATCCCCTTCCCGGGCAGGTGACTGACCTGACAGTAGCAGGCGTGATATGCAGTTTATAGGCAGCAGCCATGTAAATATTAGCTTTAGCGCTCTCTGAAGTTTACGTTTGGTAATACATTGAAATTAACCCTTTCGGCTTACAATTTTTAAAGAAACACTAACCTCAAATCTTTACCTGGTCTCTGTCTCTTCCCCTGACCTCTTGAGTACTGAATACCACACCTGCACCCTGGGATCCTGTATTATAAACCAAGGCAATGATGGAAGTTTACAAAATGGTGACTACGGCTGACTGGATCTGTAGCACTGTCATAGAAATCAGAGAAGAGAGTCTTCAAGATACAGCGCTCCCTCGAGTTACAATAATAATTGGTTCAGAGACGACCATTGTACGCTGAAACCATTGTAACTTCAGTCCATAATTCTATGGAAAACTAGTAATTCATTCCAAAGCCCCAAAAATACCATCCCAAGAGAAAATGAACATTTTAAGTGCAATGTTTAGGGACAGTGATAGGAAATGTTTTTGTAAAATATTTTATTTAGGGAATTTGTATATTTCCATGAGAAAAATTGCTCGGAAGTTGCCCCTTAGCATTGCTGTAAGGCATCGTGCACATTTCCGTTTTTCACTGACGTGTGCTGTCCGCATATTCCACGGACAGCACATGTACCCATTGATTTAGATGTGTCTGTTCACATTTCAGCATTCTTTTACTTACCTGACCGAGGGTCAGTGAAAAAAATCACGGGGACATGCACTACTTTGATCCGTCCATGGAAGTCTAAAAATCCGTAAAAATCACTGACACAACACGGATGGCCTAAATAACTGTTGTTAAGGAAAGTCCATCTTCACAGTTCAGCACTGAATAGTGCAGTACTGAACTGTAGAGACACTGCGGCTCACTGCTACTGCCCTCACAGCCTCCCTACTATGTATATAGGCCTAAAAGTGAGTATATATATATAGTAGAGATGAGCAAACCAGTTCAAATTTGTTTCAGGTCTGGTTCATTGTATTTTTTTTAAAAAGTTAGTTTGGACCCAAATCAATTCGGGCTGAACCGGAGTTCCCCCGATTACCCTAAAATTTAGTATATAAGCCTCTCTAGCCTCCTAGGAGTCATGATTTTTAGGAAAACTTGTTACCGTATTTCTTTCCGTTTACTTTTTTATGAATTTTTTCTGACATACATAGCTGTGGGTAAACGCACGTTTGATGGAGTTATCATACAGTGTGTTTAATATAACACCGCATTGGTACATGTGTTATGCTTTTTCCAAAGCTTTCAAAAATTGTCCCTTATCGGAGGCAGATGATGTGTAAACACACAGTGTTATGGGATAAAAAAATGTCCTCAGCCGCCGTACAGAATGTGATGGTAGACAGACATTCAGCATGAGTGGCAAGATGGGGCATCGGCAGCAAGGGGAGGTCTATTGATCGCATTCAGCCTGCCTGGACTGTGAGAACCTTTCTGTATTAATAGAGTAATCAGTGATCACGTACATATGCCGCCTCATGAAATTGAACACCCCCCCCAAAAAAATTTTTTTACATTTCACCCATGTCAACAACCCCCCCCCCCCCCCAATTTTTTTTATTTTTATTTCAACTGTGTTATGGGGAAAATGAATACACAGAAACTGACCCTCAGTCATTAGTGGCATTGCATGATGTAGGCCACAGCATTGTCTGGGCTGTGGCAGTATTGATGCAGTAATTTATGCTGTGCCTTAAAGAAATTTAACCCTCTCCCAAAATTTCAACTGTGTAGAAAGTGATTAAATGGAAACTGACCCTCAGACATTAGTGCAGGCCCCAGCATTGTCTGGACTGTGACAAAATGGCAGTATTGAGGCAGAAAGAGAAATTTAACCACCCCCCACCCTAAAATGGTTTTATGTTTACAGAATTTTAAAATTTCAACCGTGTGGAAACTGAATACACGAAAACTGTTGAGAGGCATTCGTAGCATGATGCAGACCGCAGCAGCAGCCGTAAAGAACAGAATAATGAGCAGACAGACAGCAACAGTGGTAAGATGGGACATCGCCAACAAGGCCAGGTCTATACATCGGAATCAGCCGGAGGGGTGTGAAAATACTCCGGAAAACAAGCTTAGCTCATTTTAACTAAAGTGATGTTATAGACACAGACAACTTGGTCCTTTTGGGTGCCACCAAGTCCCCGCAGAGCTGAAAACCCTCCTTGAGACTACACTGGAAAAGGGCAAGCAGAAGAGTTCGGGCCACGATGTTGAGCATGGACTTCTATTATGACGGAATGCAATGCAGAATGCCTCTTATAGGCTTCCGTGGTACACGCCGTCATAGCGTTTCGTGGTAACGGAATTCATTACAAAATTCTTAGATAACCTAAACCTGAACGTCGAACTTGCAAATTCCAAGTTTGCCCAACACTACTCAGCTCCTACTGCATAACCAACTGGTGGCTGGTTGGTCGGAGGGGCTATGTACTAGTATATATGCAGTACCCCAGACCTGGGCTATCTGTAGTTGCTGTGATGTTATATTTTGTACTAATGTCATATTATGCTTTATTAATCTGCCATATACTTCAGCAATGAAAGCGCTTGAGAGACAAGACAGCAGAGTGATCAGCAAAATACTGCATAACAGAAACTGCTGCAAAGTGATGGACTACCACTTAGACACTCATCACCCAAACCACCACTAGTCTGAATCTTACAGTGGACACCTTTACTCACCGGTGCCCTTTGCAGCCACCCAACCTGCCTGCATATCTTCTTAACTGGTGCTAGAAACAGCACTTTGAATTTGCTGCTGTCGGATAAACCGCAAGTTATATTTTGTACTTAAAAAGTTAAAAGAGACTTTTTTTTATATTTGGTGCCTTACTTGATGGTCTGAGGACCTTGAGCTTGACCACCCCCGCCCACCGCACCTTGACGAAATTTGAAGGTTCTAGCAGGAAGCCCAACGCCCAATGGGAGGAAACGGACATCCGCCTAGCCAACCAGATCAGCCTGGCTGCTGTACCCCCCCCCCCCTATTATTTATGTGGCAGCCACATGGTGATATTACCCTCCAAGCCCAAGGGAAGGGCAGCCCTCTAACCATGGTTCCCTAGAGGTTTCCTCCACAGGGGGTTTTCCTCTCCTGAGTGCTGGAGGGTGACTCTCCGTGAGTCGGGGGTTTGCCATTTTTTATATTTTAAATAAACAATTTGTCCATTTATTTATCAATAAAAAAAAGGAGACTTTTTTTACATGATTCTTCAAACTACATCTCCACTGCACCGATCCCCAGCGAGCAATGGACACAACATCTCATCAGGGGCACTACCACTCCTATCTTTTGCACCGGCTCCTCAGGGGCTGTTTTGTAACCGCTGTATCTCAAAAATGGCTGAAAATGTTTAATAAAGACCAATAGAAAAAATTATCTTTAGCAAAAAATGAGTAAAATACGATATTTAAAAAATGTCCCAAAGGTGTCCATAGCTTTTAAGGAAAGCATGCTGTAATACATCATGTGTCACAACAGCCCATATCATTTTAAGACACGTGCCTTGTCATGGCTCTGTGTCGTTGCATGAGGTTGGCAACATGAAGAGTGCTATGTCAAAGTGAAACTTGGCAGCAATCCTCGATGTAGGAGCAATTTTCTTACACATGTTGATGTTAGTCATATTAATAAAGTATTCCCAGCTGTAGGGAAGATGTCTCAGGCTCTCAGCCTCTTTAAGGTCAAATAAGGATTGGTGATGGTGAAGGCTGCTATCCCACCTTTGTGACTGGGATCCTACGTGACCACCAATCAGATCCACATATGGGAATGATGGCAGCACATAACTGTGGCCCTTTCCACTGAAGTCTATAAGGTTACAGAGAAAGCAAAAGCTAGCAACTCTCTAAGGCTAGTTACACACTAGCGCTAAGCTGTTCCAGAAACAGGCTGGCTCCCCGCTGGGTCCCAATATAATCAATGGGCTCCAGCGGCGAAAGGTAGTATCCTGCTCGTGGTTGACAACAATCTTTGCACTTCTATAGATTTGCCCATTCGTGTTCTGCTCATGTGCCTTTAAAGGGGTTGTTCCATGAGCAATGTAAAAAATTCAAAATCAGACAATAATTCTCCACACAGGATTGGTCTTTTTAAGGAGATTCAACACCCTGCCTAAGCTGCTTTCAAGGTATAGCACTCAGCTAGAATCCTACTCTGTACTGAGGAGGGGCAAGGACCCCAAAACAGCTGTCTATGGATGGATATCTGGTCTGGCTATATCCCCTTCTCAAATCCCAAGGCTGGTTGGAAAGTCAAATCTTGACTCATAAGGAGCCACTTCCAATAGGTGGTGCTGGCAAGATGGTTCTCTTGCTTGGGAGATACCTCTTCGCATGTTTGTTTCCCATGGAGCATTGCCAAAAAGTCTCAATACCATGGAGTACTTCCAGTAAGTTCAGCACCCTGACCAGGCCATGATCAACTTTAGACTAATGTGCAAGGCCAACTTAAAGGGGTTCTGCAGTTTGATACAACTGATGATCTATCCTCAGGATAGATCATCAGCATCTGATCGGCCGGGGTCTGACACCCAGGACCCCCGCCGATCAGCTGTTTGAGAAGGCAGCGGCGCTGCAGCAGCGCCGCGGCCTTCTCACTGTTTTCCTCTGCTAGAGCCCCGCCAAGTGGCGTGGCGTGGGCGAGGCTAAGCTCTGTTCACTGAATGGTACAAGTCGTGACGTCACTGGGCGGGGCTCTAGCAGAGGAAAACAGTGAGAAGGCCGCGGCGCTGCTGCAGCGCCGCTGCCTTCTCAAACAGCTGATCGGCGGGGGTCCCGGGTGTCAGACCCCGGCCGATCAGATGCTGATGATCTATCCTGAGGATAGATCATCAGTTGTATCAAACTGCAGAACCCCTTTAAGTGTCACAGCTTCTAACAGTAGATATGGCTGGTGGCAGCTGAATGATGGAATGGTGGACAGAGTAATAAGGAAAATAACAAACAGCAGGTGGCGCTATACAGATACATTTTATTGAATAACTCAGTGACTATGCTAAATTTTTTATGACATGCAATTGCAAAACTATTCAGATTAAGGTGCTGGTTTGATGTAGCATATTTTTTGTGGAACTCCAACAATGTTTATTATAGGGATAATGGAAATAGGATCAATCCATAAGAGATGTGCATTCACTTTATTACCTATATAAGCAAAATTAAAGATAAAGAGTTGTCCAGGAATATAAAAACTTGACAGTTTTTTTTTTTCTGGAAACAGCACCACACCTGCCCACAGATTGTGTGTGGTATTACAACTGAGCCCTATTCTCTGCAATTGATCTGCAATACCAAACACAACCTATGTACAGGTGGGGTGCTGTTTCCAGAAGAGAGCAGCCATGTTTTTCTAGTGGTGGGCAATCATTTTAACAAGTGTTCATAGGACTACTTAGGATGAGGAATTGTTGTTTAGTGGTCAACGTCCTCTTAGAACTTCAGCCTCTGACAGTTTGACACATCAATGCTTATTTATTTTTTTAGCGTATTTTTTCGTGATTTGTTCAATTTTTGGCTCTAAAAATCTTACATGAAGTCATTCTTGTATTTTCATGATTCCTTCTGCTCTCAAGTAACAAAAGATGTCATTAGGTATCAAGATCAACAAAGGTAAATTATAATAAAAAAGAATTATGTCTTAGAAGCACGTTACCCAGGAAGATCTTAAGTGAGGTGCTATAAGAAGAAATGAGGCATCCCTCTGGTAGAATGTCAGAATAAATTGGATCATCTGCCTGATTATGTTTTTCTCGTCTCGCTGTCAGACATTGAATTCTGTTTTTTTTTGGCAGAGATAAGCGAGCAACTAAAATCCACTATGACTGGGCTAATATGTAACACTCATCACATCGTCAATTAAATTGCTATGTACAGTAGTGGCCTCAATTTCTGGTAAGATATAAAAAAACGACTAAACAAATAATATATATTTATTGCTAATGCAATCTAATCTTCAGTTATGTAAGTTACAGTTCTCATGTGAAGTGGTTCTTATCAATGCAGTTGCTTTGACACTTGGCAGATTTTGTCCATCGAGAAATCCGCTGCAAAATCCACAGAAGAAATTCAGGTCTGGCCGTTGGATTTCTGCCACAGATTTACAGTTGACCACGCTGTAGATCCACATAATAATGAAGCTCCATTCAACGGGACAAATTTAGGTGCAAAGACCAGGCCACAGTTTTCATATGGAGTCCATGTGACCAACAGGACATGTTGCTTTCCCCCCCCCTTACAACATGGAATTGAAATGGTTAAAGACCGCCTGTCATATGTATATGGTGGTCAGAACAAAAGCTTAGAGCCCGCGCCACATGGATGTGGAGTCTAAGGGATTCCCTGGTAAGTACACAGTACTAAATCAGTAGGCATAAGCAAAATTAAGTAGGTAAGAGTAAAGGCAGGTAGAATTCAAGCAGCCCAGTAACCAGGCAGAAGGTCAAGACTGGCAGAGGATAGAGGTCAAAATGTGAGCCAGATTAGAAGCCAGGAAAATAATTCAGCAGGACACCTTAGAGGGATACAAGGATCAAAACAGAACTAGTGTTCAGGCACAAGACACTGGGGGAGGGCCCCTAAGAAATCTGGTTCAGCTGAACATTGACTGATCAAATAGAGCTTGGCATGGTCTTTAATAGGGGGGAGCAGGGGCCTAACTACCATAGCGGCAGACCATGTGACTGCTATGGGGCTCAGAGCAAGAGGGGGCCCTGTCTTAGTTGGGGTTAATTCCTTTTCTACTGGAGGTGAAAACTTGGACTCTACCCTCTAAAGGAACAACTTTTAGTTTAGTTGTTTTAAATGAGGCAGTGGAAAAATGTCCCAAGGGTCATTTAAAAGGGTTTAGGCAGAAACTCTTCTGTCCTGTGTGGGGGGCCTGATCCTTGCTATGGGACCCTTACTTTTCTATGTTTGCCACTGGTAGGGAGACAATGTGCATGCATGAGGGAGCATTCTGAGACATTAGAGGGGAGGGGGCATGGACCCAAGCAGGAGAGCAGGAGGGACACCTGGGCCCCTGGGAATGGAGGCAACAGTGTTATAATGCTGTTTTACTTGTACCATTGTACTTGTACCATTGTACCCTGCCCGATCCCCTGAAGACACTTGTGTTCCAACAAAACATGTCAGGAGGCAGCGTTTAAATGTTTTTTTTTTAAGAACAGTATAGGGGCACAATATTCTTTAAAATAGACAGACAAGAAGGTAGAGAGCAGGTTGTAATACCAAAGTAAAGGCAGTGCCTGTAGAAGGGCACACCCGCCGGCGCTGTATATCGTCGTATACACTCTGCCACACAGAGATAAAGTCGCAATGACAACATAATAAGTATATACTAACAATATTGTTCCATCTACTAATAGTTTTAATATCATCTCCTCATTATTATTTCTAATTTTAAAGGCAAAAATAAAAGTTAAGTTTCAAATAAAAATTAGCACATGTAAGGCTACATTCACACGTCCGCAAGTGTTTTGCGGATCCACGGAGCCGCGGATCCGCAAAACACGGACACACCGGCAATGTGCATTCCGCATTTTTGCGGACCGCATATTGCCCGAACTCCATAGAAAATGCCTCTTCTTGTCCGCAATTGCGGACAAGAATAGGACATGCTCTATTTTTTTTGCGGAGCCGCGGACCGGAAGATCGGCGGCACGCTCCGCAAAATCGGATGCGGAGAGCACAGTGTGTGCTCTCCGCATCGTTCCCGGCCCCATTCACAGTCAATGGGTTCGCATGTATTCCGCAAAATTGCGGAATACATGCGGACTACATTGCGGACGTGTGAATAGGGCCTAAAAGTGACGCATTTTGTAGTCTAATGACTAAATGTAAAAAAAGGATATTTGGAAAATACGCCAATACCTGTGCTAAATGGGTCGATGTTTATAAATATATTGTACCGTCTGCACCAGTGTCGGTATCTTGTGGGTTTGGATTTGTGCAGTTATGTTCAATAGCGGTTCATGTGGCTACTGCTTCATGGATCCAATGTGCTTGTACTCCTCCTCAATTTTGCGAGGGTTAAGCATTACCTTGCTGTGTGTATCTTCATCTGTTCTACAAATGAGTTTGTTAAGTTTGCTATATAGTCCTGAGTTCTGTGTCAGTTTGGGGGATGTCTCTTGACTACCATGACCTGCCCTGGTTGAGCCTTGTCTCAAATGTCTTTTTTTTTCATCTCATGTCTTGCTTTGGTCTGTTTGGAGCCTGTCCAAGCCCTAGTCATAGTCATAGTCCTACAGTAGCTTGTAGTTTGGGTTTGTTCTGGTTATGTCCGTGACCATATCTGAATTCTGACCTACTGTCCTAGCCATTGTTTGTGCTCTTCTAGAGTCTGTATTAAGCTTTCCGTCTGTCTGGGTTCCTGTGTCGCTGTGTCTTAGTTTTGCTCATGTATTTAAATAGTGATTTCTGAACAACGTATAGGTTCCTGTAGTCCATTCCTGAAGTCTGTCTTGCCAAGCTTTTCTATGTCTGAACTGTGTCCATTTTTCCTGAAGTCCATATCTGAAGTCTGTGTGTCCAAGAGCATATGCCTGGGTTCCTGATCCGTTTGTCTGCCAGTTCTTCATGTCTTGTCTTTTGCCTGCCGTTGAGTTTGTCTTGTGTTCTGCTTAGTTCTGAATTATGCCTTACCTGTGTCTCTGGTGTTTTTACCAGTGTCTCTGACCACAGTAGGTCAGTTGCCAAGTACCCAAGAGGTTGCGGGCTGGTCGCTAAACCACAGAGGTCCATATGCCTGTAAAAGGGCTAATGGGTTAATACCGGGAAGACGCCAGAATGACACCCTTAGAGTTTGGCCCAACGCATGTCCATAACAACCAGGATGGTGGCTCAGAGGAGAGTAGGGCACAACATGTAAGTGGGGCAGGACATGACCTATTGGATCTTGATTATTTCCATTAAACTCTATAAGGGTGGCCAAATTTGTGCCTTGACTTACTAGAAATTTGCTATATAGATTTTGCTTCTGTGACATTCAAAGGTGGAAGACAAAGTTAGTCAGCACTTCATAACCAGGTATAAAAAATGTGTAGGTGATAATCTTCCGTGACTGCAATGCAAAAGCAAACAAACAGCAGCACCCAGTGGGCACCGAGATTCATACAGACTTACTGTACGTGTCAACATCTTAAGGCTTCATACACATTACTGATTTTGTGAGTAGATTCATCACGTGGATTCAGGGCCAAAAGCCATGCAGGATCCACATGGAAAATGCCTCACATTCTTCGCTTCTTAATTAGCTTGATCGGTTGACCATGCCCACTTTCCAAAACTGAAGTGAATGCAGTAAAATGCAAAAAGGCTTTTGCAGATAAGTCCAAAAAGTTTCAAAGCACTATTTTGTGACTTTTTAAAGCTGGACTTGATAAATTCCATCCATAATCCTAAAAAACAACCCATTAAATCCCTGAGTATTTAATTAGAGCATATTTGTCAGTCTCAGAAGATGTGATTAATTATAACAAGATTCATCTGGGGTTGGGTCTGGCATCGCAGTGACTCTGAGTGAAGCTATGGCTTAGGAATGTAAGACTAGATTACGAGACAGCCCAAAACGTGAGGCTCCAGTTTACAGTCTAGAAGCCAGATACTTATTCACATAATAAAATGTGAGCCTGACTGTCCAGTCCATCAACACAGATCTCATCGTCCAGCACTCACTAATTGAAGGATGACTACTTCTCTGGCTAATCGTCAGCCTCTGAGCATGGAGAGGGCATTGATGGGAAATGTGCCTTAAGAGCTTGTTTCTTCATGTAAAGAGTCTCGGAGAACTTTCCTTTCTATTGTTTCCAGTGCTTGTAGGACATATTGCACTCTGTAATTATGCATGTTCAAAATGTTCTCTTACAATGGAAAAGTAATCATTATGGATAATACATGCAAAGGCTAAAGGGTTACGCGGGAGTTCATAAGAGTGATTGTCACAAATCGGAGTTTCATGTGGACGCCTTCCATTTTCTTTGTTTTTTGCATCTTTCACCAATAGAGATATATCGCATTGTAAAGCTATCTCCATAGGAAAATTCGGGCCATTATTGCCATACAATTGGTACAGAATCGTACAATTTCGGCATACATTTGGTGAAACAATTGAAATGTTCCTGTCAAACTCAATGAGGTTCTCCACTTTGGACAGTCCCTTGACAGTAAACTAATCACAAAGTCTTCCTGCTGGGACCTCCAGAGAACATCTTCAGTTTGTAGAGAAACTTAGGGGAACATTTTTTTAGACACCGGTCTTAATAAGGCCCTGCGCTGGCGGTGGATCTGCCGAAGTTATGTAGAGGCACTGGCCATCCACCGCCACTTCTGAATGTAAGACAGCTAGCTAGCTGTCTTACATTTAGACCATTCTCTACACCTAAAACAGGCGTAGAAAATGGTAACTGAGATGGGCCTGCCAATGTGTCCCCTTCCCCACTGATACCACGCCCACTTTTGAGCAGGAAAAAGTTGCAAATTGTGGCGCAAAGTACCTTTACAGTTAGTGGTAACTGTCCAATTTCCCTGCAGTGCTATCACTTCAGGAATAAAGCTTTATAAAGTGCCAATACCTATCCATCAATGATTTGTGTTTATAATGTAGGACAGGATAGGTTCTCCAGGATAATAAACACTCTTTATAATCATTCTCCACACTGGCTAAAAGATGAGGATTGAACTCGAGATTTACTAATAAGGTGTATGAAAATGGGTTTTCTTAATTGGGCAAAGCTTTAAAAATATGTTTCTTCTACAGAAAAGAAATCCCTCGCCCCTTCTTAATTTTTTAATCTGTTGAAGAGACTCCAATTGGTAGATATGCACCTACCTAAGTAGGAGGAGCTACATGAGCTCACTCCTTGGAGCTTTGCATCAGGGAAGTCATATCTACTTTACAGTATTCCAGAAAGAGAGAAAAAGAACTAGAAAGAAAGAACTAAAAGGTCCAGAATATGCATGGCCAAGCATTGGGGGTGGATGGGCCAATGGCTTTATACCCTACAGGGAAATTTCCCTGTGGGCCAATGCTCAGGGGTCCCGACACCTGAACCCCCGCCGATCAGCTGTTCGAGAAGAGAGCGGCGCTCCAGGAGCGCCACGGCCTTCCCACTGTTTACTGCCGACCCAGTGACGTCACAATTAGTATCAACTGGCCTGGGCGTGGCTAAGCTCTGTTCACTTCAATGGAGCTTAGTGGAGGCCAGTTGATACAAGTCGTGACGTCACTGGGCCAGCGGTAAACAGTGAGAAGGCCGCGGCACTCTTGGAGCACCGCTGTCTTCTCAAACAGCTGATCGGCGGGGGTCCCGGTTGTCGGACCCCCGCCGATCAGATGCTGATGATCTATCCAGAGGATAGATCATCAGTTTAAACAGAACCCCTTTAAATCATCAGGCTTGGACAACATTTATCTAATGTGTATGGCAAGGTTTACGCTAGGATCACCGTTCTGTGCCCAGTAGAGATCACTAGACATCCCTTGGGATCAAGAAGGTGATCAACATGTTTTTGGAGTCTGGGAGGAGACCACACAATTGATATCATGGAGAATACCTACAAATGCCATGCAAATCTTGTCCTTGGTCACATTTTATCCAGATTTTCCACACTGCTGACAAGTGGCACGAAGAAGTTGGAATTGCACAAGCAAAACAAAAAGTTGTATATCTTCAATACCATAGATAAGCAAATGTATTCATTCTTCTCACAACAAAGGCATCCGGTGTTTACAGGATACATTCTCTCCCAATTACTGTAAAGCCTGTACACACTGATCACCTAACAGGAATGTGCTAAAATTACCATAACGGATTGTGCAATTACTCATGGCACATGGCTACATCTTACGTGCCATGCTTCTCTAAGTGTACTTTCACACTAGCGTTATTTTTTTCCGGTATAGAATTCCGTCCTAGGGGCTCAATACCCGGAAAAAACTGACCAGTTTAATCCTAATGTATTCTGAATGGAGAGCATTCTGTTCAGGATACATCAGTTCAGTTCAGTACAGCATGCTGCAGTATTTTCTCCGTCCAAAATTCCGGAACACTTGCCGGAATGCCATATCCAGCATTAATTTCCATTGAAATGTATTAGTGACGGATCCGGTGTTCCGGTCTGCGAATGCGCAGACCTTTAAAAATGTGAAAAACATAAATATCGGATCCGTTTTTCTGGATGACAACCGGAGAGACGGATCCGGTATTGCAATACATTTGGGAGATGGATCCACATCCTACAAATGGTTATTCGTTTGCATACAGATTGCCGGATCCAGCGACGGAACTGCCTGCCGGAATCCAGCAACTCAAGTGTAAAAGTACCCTAAAGAGATTGGCACTTAATAAATTATTCTTTGAAAGTGGTTTAGACCACTAAAGATCAATACCATGAAGTCTGTAGTAATTGAAAGTCCAAGGTGTAAAGTTATCCAGGGGTGCCTAAAAATCACACCAGATTGCTGACCCCACCTAATTAGTATGATATATGGCATATGAAGCATTTTAGATATTTAAAGAGAACCTGTCACCTCTCCTGACATGTCTGTTTAGTAACCACTTGCAGTCTCCATGTAATAAGAATTCTGTGGCATTCTGACTATTATTCCTACTAAGTTTATGAATGAAATGTCAACAGTCTGCAATAAAGATCCATCTGGGTCTTACCAGTTGGGAGTGTGTCCCTGCACATACACTGGCAGTACTGATTGGACTCTCAAAGCCCTCCTCTTAAGATGTCCATAGTTCCCAAATTACTTACCCAGCCAAACATTAATAACCTCCAATGGCAGGCCCTTGCCCCTTTGCTAATCGCTTTGGTGCCCCAGGACACTTGAACATTCTGGCACGCAATCGCAATAGTTATTCAAGCAAATCAACTGTAGCTTGAGTTCATTGGCTTTGGCAGACACATGCCGCTTGGGGACATGTCACCGCCAAGGCCGGTGGATGGCTTCAGCGGTCCACATGACATAAGAGGGGATGTCACACTTCTGGTCTACAGGGAACCAAAAGCAGTTGGGAACCAAAAGCAGTTGGGAAGGGACTCTCAAGGCTGGAATGGAGAGCCAGTGAGTAGGCAAGTACCCTCCTTTTGCCTCAGCAGATGTGCGCAGATGCATTTTGGAGACAGACAACCCTTTTAACCCCTTAAGGACGCAGCCTATTTTAGCCTTCAGGATGTAGACCCACTTCAAATCTGACATGTGTCAGTATATGTTTTAATAACTTTGGGATGCTGTTTCTTATTCCAGTGATTCTGAGATTGTATTTCATGACACCTTTCACTTTATGTTAGTGGTAAACTCCAGTCGATATGTTTTGTTTTTATTTATGAAACAATCCAAAATTTTATGAAAATTTAACAAAATTTGAAAGTTTCCAAAACTGAATATCTCTGCTTGTGCATTTTCGATTTTAATCGATTTCTGAAACACAGCAGGTGATAAAAGAGAAATAGAACTTCATATTTATTACTCTAATAAGCAGTGGGTGTGGACCCACTGTACCAACTAACTGTTTTGACTTTGGCCTAGTCCTAAGAGAGTTATCCTGGAGATCCTCTGATTTTTACCCTTTAACCCCTATACAAGGATCTGGTCTTTGTTGCAGGGGACCCACCAGGCCGTTAGCTCTTGGAATAGTCCTAGTGTCCCACAGGGGTCAGAGACACAAGTGAAAAGCACCAAGGGGTCACGAAATACTAATAGTCAATTAACAGGGCAGGCAGAGTGCAAAACCATGAAACTAATATGAGGTCAGAGCAGAAAGCAAAGGGTCAGTAGGGTAGACAGGGAGTAATAGCAGTTAAATGAATGACAGTGACAGACACGGGCCATTGATTTAACAATTGCCCTTCATTCAGCAGCTTTTCAAATACCTTCTTCAGAAATGAAGATACACAGTGGCCTAGTGGGGAGGCTCGAAGGAAGAGGACATGAGTGGTAGTAGTATGAGGAGGATGGTGGCGCTATTCATGGTGGCAGCTGTCCTGTTTCAGCACTCTCATGAGCTGTGCACAGTAAAGAGGGGTGCACCTGATGATATTTCCCCTGTATATTTCACCCTGATAGCGGTGTCTTGCATGTTGGAAGGTGGGGTGCCCTTCATTTTGGTAGCAGTGAGGTACAAGCCAGAAAAGGGTAAAGAAAAGGATGAGGTAGCCAGTTGAACAAGTGAACACAGAGTCTTTACTAAAGCTTCAGGTAATCCTCCATAGAATAGAGACATAGTTCTTGAACGGTTGCAAACATTGTTGAGCAGGAATTAATGTGTTAACTCCAAGAGCACCCTGCAGAGACATACTATACTGCCTAACTCAGTGTGGCACAATGACAGAGTGTGGAGGTGTCGGCAGCAGCAGCATCAGGAGGAGGCCACAGAGTGGCACAATGACAGAGTGTGGAGGTGGCAGCAGCATGAGTAGGCCATAGAGTGGCACAATGACAGAGTGTGGAGGTGGCAGCAGCATGAGGAGACCACAGAGTGGCAAGGTGACATAGTTTGGAGATGGCAGCAGCAGCTGCATCAGAAGAGTGGGGCGGTGGGTGGCAATACCAGTACCAGCTGACGAAGGTGGGTGAAATATGGAGCACTTGGCATCAGATGTGTGGCATCAAGCGGTTGCAGCATCAAATTAGTAGCTGATGCAGGTAGTCATAAGAAACCGGTCTCCAGCGGCGGGAAACCAGCGGCGGGAATCTGATGGTCCTTAAAAGAAGGGTTTCGGCGGCGCTTCTGGGCCAGTGTTAAGAAGACCGGAATGTCGCCCCGCCCTCCCTCCCCTATTTTTGTGGCTGTATCACTCAGCTATTGCTGAGTGGATTTCGGTATTTATTCAAGATTTTAATGGCTATTTATTTAATGGATTTGAAGTTTTAATTATTTATTAATTTATTACCCTTAATAAAGCATTGCAGCCATTTTTATTCCACCGAGAAGGTGTCATGTGTTTTTTTTATTAGTGCTATAAGTACTTTTAGTAAGCTTGAGTGGGGTCATTTGCCTCCATGTTACCAACATCTGTTCCAGGACATAAAGCAGTGGAATGACGTTGTTTATACCATAGTCCTGGCGACTGACAAATAACGTGGCATCCTCAAATGGCCTGAGCAAACGGCAGGTGTCACGCATGAGCTGCCACTGGCTGACATCGAAGTTACACAGGTGAGTACTCCTATCCGCTTGCATCATCAAAAAATCGTTGATGTCCTTTCTCTGTTAGTATAGTCGGTCCAACAAATGGAGGGTGGAATTCCAATGGGTGGAAACATCGCATATCAGCCTATGTTTGGGGATGCCGTTCTGCTGCTGCAGCTCAAGGGGGGTGTGCTTTGCGGTGTAAGAGTGGCTGAAGTGCATGCAAAGTTTCCTGGCCATTTTTAGGATGTCTTGCAGATGGGTGGAAGACTTCAGGAACCGCTTGACAACCAGATTGAACACGTGTGCCATGCAGGGCACATGGCTCAGCCTTCCTTGACGCAGCGCTGACACCATGTTCTTCCCGTTGTCGGTCAGCATGGTTCCGATTTTCAGTTGTCGCGGAGAAAGCCAGGATTCTATTTCTTGATGCATCACACGGAGCAGTTCCTCCCCTCTGTGCCTCGCCAAGGCAAACCAAGTGCAGAACAGCGTGACACCTCCGAGCCCTGCACATGTGGTATGCTGGAGGGGCACTGTGACTTGTCCCTGCAGTAGAAGCTGAGGACATAGTGGAGGATGAGGTGGCAGAGGCGGACATTGTCGCAGCACCAACGGCGTGACCTGTCCAAGTTGCTGGTGTGGCTGTGCAGGAAGTACATTCACCCAGTGGGCCGTAAAGGACATGTATTGTCCCTGACCGTAGTTACAGCTCCACACATCGGCGCCGACGTGCACTTTGGCAGACACTGACAGGCTCAAGGACTGCCCACCTTCTAGTCTACATGTGTGTGCAGGGCTAGTACTGCCTTTTTCCAAAGAAATGACGGCTTGGGACTTTCCACCTCAGCCATCAGTTCTCTGAAAGGTGCAGAGTCCACCACTTGGAAAGGGAGGGACTGAAGCAACATCAACTAGGACAGGAGCACGTTCAGCTTCTGCGCCGTTGGATGCGTGCACACATACTGTTGTCTCTTGGCAATCGCTTTGGTGATTGATTGCTGATGGAATGACTGACGAAGAGTAGGAGCAGGAGCATCTGGACCAGCAGAAGATGGGATTGACAGACAGCTCCCTTTGGCTGAGGTGGTGGAGCCTTGACTGACTGAAACTGGGTGTGTGCCCCTGGGTGATGTAGCGGTAGCTGCGCAAGGCTGGACCACCACATTGGAGCCACGGTTCTCCCAGACCACTTGATGGTGACGCTGCATATGTTGATGCAGGGCCGTGGTGCCAAGATTGGCACCCTGGCCATATTTCACCTTCTGCCCATATATTCTACATATGGCCATGTTGACCTCCTCCGGCGGCTTCACAAAAAACTGCCACACCGCCGAGTATCTTATTTTCCCCCAACACTACTCACTGGCTGACTGCTAACGGCGCTGCTTCCGTGAACCTGTTCACCGCTCCTTTACGGGCAGGTAGGCTGCTGCAAAGTGGGTGGTCTACCCCATGCCTATTTGGCTCCCAAACTCCTACTGCTGCCACCCCGCTGACTCCCGGCCATGCTAACGGCTTGATAACTCTGCCGCTGCGTGACGGGCAAGCTGCCACACTCTTCTCCTGATGATGACGAAGCCCCTCCTTCACCCGGCTCCCAAGTGCGATCAGCTTCATCATCGTTGAGTAGTGTCTGCACATCACTGATGTCCTCCTCAATGGCCTCTGGGTCAGGAACCTGACCACTCGCAACACAAGCTCTAGTGCCACTCTCCTCATCACTAATTGCCCGCCTAGCGAAGGAAGCGGCAGATGTCTCCTCTACATCTTGGCTGGGAACAGGAAAGGCCAGAGGCAGGTTGAGGACAGGTGAGGGCACAGGGCCTGCTCCCGGGCCATGCCAACTAAGGGTTGTGTTTGACGAACCCACCGACTGTTGGCTGGGTGTGTCTGATGTCACTTGGGATGACGTGGATGACCGAGTTAACCAATCAAGAACTGCTGGGTTGCTGGTCAAGACATGACAGGTAGATGACACTGGGAGCTCAGGCCTCTCGCTGCGACTACTGCTGCCACGACCAGTGGCGGATTATAATTGGGGCGTTTGGGTCTGTCGCCCCGGGCCCGGCATCCCTGGGGGGCCCAGTGCCAACCCGATTGCCCACATACTGCAGAGGGGCACGGGAGCGTATAGTTCCCTGCCCTGCCGCCTATCACCGCCATAGGCTTCAGGCCTAGTGATGATGTCGACGCACGGCATGCGTGATGACGTCATCGTGCGTCTGTATAGTGTCACGCGCAGGCTTTGATGTACGCGTGCCTGCTTCACCATCCAGTACACAGGTAAGTATTAGCCTTTGTTTTTGTTTGTTTTTGTGTGCTAACTTTGGGGGGGGGGGGAGATATTAGAGGAGGAGGAGATATTAATGAATGGACAGTGGGGGCATGTTTCCATGGGGGCAGTGTGGGGGCAAATTAATGGATAGCAGTTGTGGGGGCAAATTAATGGATAGCAGTTGTGGGGGCAAATTAATGGATGGCAGTATGGGGAAAATTAATGGATGGCATTGTGGGGGCAAATTAATTAATGGATGGCAGTATGGGGGCAAATTAATGGATGGCAGTTGTGGGGGGAAATTAATGGATGGCAGTTGTGGGGGGAAATTAATGGATGGCAGTATGGGGGCAAATTAATGTATGACAGTGTGGGGGCAAATTAATGTATGACAGTGTGGGGGCAAATTAATTAATGGATGGCAGTGTGGGGGCAAATTAATGGATGACAGTGTGGGGGCAAATTAATTAATGGATGGTAGTGTGGGGGCAAATTAATGGATGACAGTGTGGGGGCAAATTAATTAATGGATGACAGTGTGGGGGCAAATTAATAACTGGATGGAGGAAATTAATTAATGTATGGAAATGTGTGGGGAAAATTAACGAATGTATGGCAGTGTGTGGGGAAATTAATTAATATATGGCAGTGTGGGGGCAAATTAAATAATGTATGGCAGTGTGGGGGGAGATTACTATATGGGGACAGTGTGAGAGAATTTACTATATGGGGGCAGTGTGGGGGAAATTACTATATTGGGCAGTGTAGGGGAAATTACTATATGGGGCAGTGTGAAGGGAAAATACTATATGGGGGTAGTATGGGGGCGTTGCTATTAGATGACATTATTTTTGGGGACACTATACAGGCATTATTACCTGGAGCACAATATAGGGTGTCATTATTACTGGGGGCACTCTAGAGGACATTATAACTACTGTAGACACTATAGGAATCTTTGGGGTAATTTATCAAATTGGTGTAAAGTAGAACTGGCTTAGTTGTCCATAGCAACAAATTCCACCTTTCATTTTTGACAGCTCCTCTGGAAAATGAAAGGTAGAATCTGATTGGTTACTATGGGCAACTAAGCCAATTCTAATTTACACCAGTTTGATAAATTACCCCAATTATGAGAAATCTAACATGTCTGTGTAACAAACTCTGTAGAGACGAGATGCGGCTGAAATAATTTGTCATGGCGGTCTGGGTCAGACGGAGGAGAAGAGGAAAGAGAAGATCTACAAGACAGGAGAAGTCCCTGAATGTAAGAGGTATGTGCTGTTGTATTCTCCTATATGTAGAGCTGGCTCACTACTATGAACTGCATCTCATCTTCTCCTCCAAGTCTTTATCATAGTCATATGTATTTTAAATTTGGCAACTAAAATTTTAATTTGTCACCTGCAGTCCTAATGTTGTACATGTTCGCTGCAGTCCTATGTTAAACCCCACATAACACAATAATTCACTGTGGTATGTGGGGTGTTACATAGGACTGCAAGTAACATCTATGACATCTGTACTCAGAGAGTTATGAGATGGTGGGGGTCAGACTCCTGGCACCCACGCCAATCAGCTGTTTGAGGAGACCGCGATGTTTCAGTGAGCGCCGCAGCCTCTTTGCTCCTTACCAAGCACCGCTCTGTCCATTTGATAGCACTGCGCTTGGTATTGCAGCTCAACCCCAATCCCTCAGATGGGACAGAGCTGCACCTCGGCCATGTGAGCAATGGATGTGACGTCATATGGCCTAGGAAGAGACTGTGACGCTCACAAAGCACCGCAGCCTCTACATACAGAAAAAGAAAATTAAACTTAAAATGAAGGGAGAGGCCCAAGTTGGGTAAACAGCCTTAGGCCTATCATGCACTTAATCCGCCCCTGGCCATGACCACTTACTCTGCTGCGACCTCTGCTTGCGCAAGAAAGATTCAGGCCTCTGCCACTCCTCTGTGTATGGCCTGGCACTTCTCTGCCTGATATACTTGTAGCTGAACTAAACAAATTAAACGGAAATTAAAACACCCCTGAAAGCGACAAATATATTTTTCTTTTTGTACTGAAATAGGCCACTAAACGCTTTCACCACAATTAACTGCGGAAATGCACTAAGAATATAGTTTTCTTGTTGTACAAAAATACGAGCCTATATGCTTTCACCAGAAATAAATGCAACAGTGCAGTCCGTATATATTTTTCTTTTTTGACTGAAATATGCCTCTATACCCTTTCACCAGAAATAACTGCACAAGTGACCCGAAAATATATATTTCTTGTTGGACGGAAAAAGGCCATTATACGCTTTAACCAGAAAACAATTAAAGAGTGAAGTGCGTATATATTTTTCTTGTTGTACTGAAATACGACCCTATACGCTTTCACCAAAAATGACTGCAAACGTGCAGTGCGTTTATATTTTTCGTGTATTACTGAAATAACGCCCTATGCAAATGATTTTAGCATAAATAACAACAAAAGTGACCTGTGTATATTTTTATCTTTTTCCACAGATAAAAGCCACTAAAGGCTTTTCAACATAGCACTTGCACCCCAATAACTAATTGCTGGAATGACAGAGATTTATTATGAGACTATCTGGATCCCCAAGTAATGTTTCCCTGCACTTGTAAATCGCTTTTTTTTAACAATGAGAATTTTCCTATGCCTCTCCCTACCATCTGCACACGTCTCTCCCTGCCTGTGATAGGATTTCTCTCACTATGCTTTCCATTCATTTGTAAATCACTTTTTTTCACAATGAGGATTTTCCTATGACTCTCCCTAGCATCTGCACACATCTCGCCCTGCCTGTGAAATGATTCCTCTCACTATGCTTTTCTTGCACTAGTAAATAGCTTCTTTCCTTTTTTCTTTTTAACAATCAGTTTTTATTTCACTCTCCCTAGCGCCTGCATACACTTCTGTCCATGAACAAAGTACAATTGTGAATGTCAGAATCTATGATGGCCGCCGTATTTATAGGGCTGTGACATCACTGGGCTGGCTGCTGATTGGCTGCATGCATGGCATTATGGGTCATCCTGCCTTCCCAGAGTTCCTTGCCCCATGTCCTCATACGTGTAGCCGCCATGTTAGGAAAAATGATGATTCTTTACCACGAAGCGCAAGGAAATTGCCGAACAGAATTGCGGACGTGTGAATGGAGCCTTAGACTGACCAAACTCATTCAGGAAAAACATAAGTCTATGGCCTCATGCACACGACCGTATGTGTTTTGCGGTCCGCAAATTGCGGATCCGCAAAAAAATGGACGACATTCCATATGGCATCCGTTTTTTTGCGGATCCGTTATTTTTGTGGATCCATTGTAATAATGCCTATCCTTGTCCCCAAACTAGAAAAAAATAGGACATGCTCTATTTTTTTGTAGAACGGAAAAACGGACATATGGAAACGGAATGCACACGGAGTATCTTCCGTTTTCTTTGCGGACCCATTGAAATGAATGTTTCCGCATATGGTCCGCAAAAAAAACGGAACGGACACGGAAAGAAAGTTTGTGTGCATGAGGCCTATAATTCAGCCTTCCAATGCATACACACAGCTAAAAACAGTGTTGCCACGCAATATCACACCTGACACTGTTTGTCATCTTTTAGCAGTGGCCCACTTGGTCACGGCAGGTACACCTTGTGAATTTGAGACAATTTTTTTAGGATGTTTATCAGACACCATTTCATAGTGCTTGCACATCTAAATGTTGTAGAAGAAAAGAGAATGGCCCTACTCCAGGCTTCATCTGTGTAGAGTTTGCACAGTTCATTTTCCCATGTTATTATAGGGGCCGTTTTCACAAATATTGTATTGCGTCCAATAATGTCATATATCGGTCTCATTATTTTGGCCTTGGGAGAGGTAAGGTTGAAAAGCGCTATATTGTCAGTATGGAAGGAAGGATAAGATTTATTGAGAGCTGCTAGCAAATGTCTCAGACGCAGATATTTATCAAAATCCTTATTTGGGATTCCATATGTCACATTCTTTCGAGTGGCAATGCTTCTTAAAAGAGAAGACCATGACTGCTATCCATACACTGGTGTTAGGGTTTGCCTTGGAACTGTGCCTTGATAATGTTGATATACGGTTCTTCTACTGCTATTCTGCACTTTAATATAGAGAGACTTATTTATTTTCTACAACTGGCCTAGTAGGTGACTCCTTCATTATCTGCCGGTTATTATACCTACACCTCCTGCCTTCCACCCAGACCAACATTCAACACCAGGGGCATCCCGACTAATATCAGGCAGGAAGAAGGATCCAGGTCCACCCTGCCATAAAGGAAGAAAGGATCCAGGTCCACCCTGCTATCACTGTGTGGCCCTAGGGGGTATCCTTGTGAGGATTGCCTCTGTGATCTGCATGTACAACCATCCTTGCCAGAGTAACCACCACTCTCATCCTCCTATTACTGTGCGGCCCTATGAGGGTATCAGTGTGAGGATTGCCACTATCACTCTTATCCTCCATTTACTTTTTCTGAGCTGCCCAAGACAGCTGAACACCCCTTTGGTCGAGTAGAGAAGATTGCACAAGTTATCTGTAAAAGGGACTCAAAGGGAATCTCTATATCAGCTGCATCCCCCCCCCCCATACACAGCCTTTGGGAAAACTGCTTATGTAAAACGTGTGATACGAACTCTGCCTGCTTCTGCCACGAACTGTGCCTACCTCTGCCACGAACTGTGCCCACCTCTGCCACGAACTGTGCCCACCTCTGCCACGAACTGTGCCCACCTCTGCCATGAACTGTGCCTACCTCTGCCAACATGTGCAGATGTGAACTGCTGAAGCTGATAATAAAGCTGTTACCAAACACCAGTCTCATCGTTGGTGGTATGCAACCTCTCTGAACATAGAGACCCTTGCTTTGCACCTCAAAACCTATTTACATCAAGGACAGCCCCCTTCCACCAGGCAGAGGGCCCCAGAACCAGATTGTGCCCCAGATGAAGAAAGCGTGCACCCTTTTATCCCTGAGCGACCCAGGGTAACATCAGAATGAGTAACTACTACCTCTATCATTGCTACAATCACTCCTATCCTCTCTACCTGCCCTGTAGCCCTCTGCATGTAATATTTAGAAGTGGGAACCGCACCTACAACAAGAACGGAGCGGGAAAATGAATGGAGGGCACACTGCGCATGCACAGCCGCCCTCCATTCATTTCAATGGAGCCTCAGAAAATAGCCGGGAGCTATTATCAATCAAAGAAACGTCCAATCATATTGCAGCTTCTTTAGGTAACATTACAAATGCAAGTGTTCCCTACCCTTTAATACTGGGCCCCCAAGGCCCCTACCCAACCACACAACCAGAATACCCTTCATTTGGCTTAAGAAAACATCAATGAGACATTTGCAGAATAACTTCTGTTTTCTTTCTTTTCATTAAATTCATCACCATCTTTTATGGATAGGTTATTCCTGTTCTTCTGGTTTTCTAAATCGTCGTCCCCTCCCATTGTAATTACTCCTTCAAGAATACCTCCTTAAAATATACAACCTCCATATTATTATTTATGCACCTTTCAAAGACTCATGGCATCTAGACAAAGCTCTTGAAGCTGTGGTTTGCTGCCCGTCTATCGGTGGACATTCATGTGGACCTTCTAGAATAACGAGTAGGAAGTCATAGTGATAAGTGTTTATTAATGTACGTAGAGAAGAAAGTCAAAATCTGCAGGAAAATAAATGTGTAAGACAAGGAAGTTTTGTATTTTATTAAAGGGGTATTCCCATCACATACAATGGGGGCATATGCCACCATTGTCTAATAGGTGCGGGTCCCACCTCTGGGACCCGCACCTACAAGGAGAAAGTGGCTGGGAGAGCTGTGGCTGGAGGACCCCGGAGTTTCCCAGGGTCCGTCCACCACCAAGCGTTGCTCCCCGCTGCTCCCATAAAAGTGAATGGGACCGCACCGTCCCCTGCTCCCGTCCATTTCTATGGGGCAGGAGATCCAAAGAAAGTGACCATTTTGGTGCTCAGCCCTAAGAGGTCCAAAGTCCCTTGGTCTGGGAGAGCATGCTTACAGGTGTACAAAGCAAGTGAAGTGAAGTATTTAAAGGTGTTTAAAGTTGAAATACACATCATTTTAGTAGTAGTAGTAGTAGTAGTAGTAGTAGTATTCATTTTACTATAATTATTATCGTTATTATTTATCATTGTTAATATTAGTAATATTTATTATTTTTACTATTATGTATTATTATTGGAAGTGTCATTATGATTACTATTATTAGCCATTAGTAGCAGGGGTGTAGCTAAAGGCTTATGGGCCCTGGTGCAAAAATTCAGCTTGGACCCCCCCTCCCTCAGTGCTTTGTGGCAAGGGGCAGGGGTGCACCTAACCTTTTTGCTCCCCTATCAGATCCTTAGATCAGACCCCCATATCAGGACATCAGATTAGACACCCATTAGACCGCCATGTCAAACCCCCTCCCACATCAGACTTCAGATCAAACCCCTTTTAGATCTCCATGTGAGACCCCCGCATCGACCTCAGATCAGGCCTCCATGTCTGTTTTATGTAACACCTGTCTGATCCTCCTCTTGATGTTTGGTTACAGCTGGCAGCAGTGACATGTGGGTATACAGCAAAGAAAATGTCGAAGACAATGGCTGCAGTGGTTATGAGCCATATACTTGCATAGCACCACTCCAGCCTGTAAACACACAGCAGAGGAGGACCTGACCATCAGCACAGATAATGGCACAGGAGAACGAGGGGAGGACTTAATTGTTTTTCTTTTTACAGCATTGGGTGGCGTGGGTCAAAATTTTTATTCACTTGGACACACCCTTTAAAGGGAGTCTGTGGCCAGGAAATTCACTGAGCAACCAGGCACAATGCCTTTGTAGGGCTAGATAGTATATGCAGTTTGAATAGTTTTGGTGCACAGAGGGCGGGCCCAAGCCACTCTGTGCACCCTTACTCCGCCTCCTTCCTCTGCCAGCCCCTTCCTCTTCTGGATTGATAGGGCCAGGTTTATTAATGGTCATCTCGCCTGATCCTGTCAATCAAGAAGGAAAGGGAGGAGGAGGGATGGACAAAATTTCTTGGGCCCACCCTCAGTGCATTTAAATGCTCATATGCATGTGTATTATAAGGAGTTGTTCTCCAGAATGAAGCAACAGATCACTTAGGCCCCTTTCACACGGGCGAGTTTTCCGCGCGGGTGCAATGCGTGAGGAGGACGCATTGCACCCGCACTGAATCCGGACCCATTTATTTCTATAGGGCTGTGCACATGAGCGGTGATTTTCACGCATCACTTCTGCGTTGCTTAAAAATCGCAGCATGCTCTATAGTGTGCGTTTTTCAGGCAACGCAGGCCCCATAGAAGTGAATGGGGCTGCGGGAAAATCGCAAGCATCCGGATGCGTTGCAATTTTCCCGCATGGTTGCTTAGCAACGGGACCCGATCTTTAATATTTTCCTTTATAACATGGTTAGGGAAAATAATAGCATTCTTAATAAAGAATGCATAGTAAAATGAAGAACTAAAGGACCTGTGATGACGTCACATCACATGTTCCAATCACATGGTCCATCACCATGGTAAGATGGACCATGTGATTGGACCATGTGATGTGACGTCATCACAGGTCCTTTAGTTGTTAGCTGATGCTGGAAAAGAGAGGACAGATCGCAACTACGCAATCAAGTGGCTAAGATAAGTTAACTTTTATTATTTTTAACCCCTTCCTCTTTATTTTACTAAGCATTCTTTATTAAGAATGCTATTATTTCCCCTTATAACCATGTTATAAGGGAAAATAATAAATTCTCTAGAAGACCCGAAACCGGACTTCAGTGATGAAGTCCGGCTTCGGGTCTGGGTACCAAACATGGCGATTTTTCTCACACGCGTGCAAAACGCATTACAAACGTTTGCACCCGCGCGGGAAAATCGCGCATATTCCCGCAACGCACCCGCCTATTATCCGGGCGTCAAACATGATGCCCGTGTGAAAGAGGCCTTAGGCCCCTTTCACACGAGCAAGTTTTCCGCGCGGTTGCAATGCGTGACATGAACGCATAGCATCCGCACTGAATCCTGACCCATTCATTTCAATGGGTCTGTGTACATGAGCTTTTTTTTCACGCATCACTTGTGCGTTGCATGAAAATCGCAGCATGTTCTATATTCTGCATTTTTCATGCATAGAAGTGAATGGGGCTGCGTGAAAAACGCATTGCATCCGCAAGCAAGTGCGGGTGCGTTACATTTTTCACTGATGGTTGCTAGGAGATGTTGTTTGTAAACCTTCAGTTTTTTATCACGCGCGTGAAAAACGCTTCAAAACGCATTGCACCCGCACGGAGAAAACTGAACAACTGAACGCAATCGCAGGCAAAACTGAATGGCTTTGCCTGTGAAATCGCACAGTTTTCACTGAACGCATCCGCAACGCATCCGGACCTAATTCGGACACGCTCGTGTGAAAGGGGCCTAAGAGAAAGGTAGTATTACATTCAGCTGAGCTAGGAATACAAGGCACTGTCCCTTGTTTACCAGTGAATTTCCTGCTGACAGACTCCCTTTAAGTACATAAAAAGATAATGAAAACAATAAGTATAATAAACATGAACTTAAAGAGAGTCTGTCACCCATTATAGGGTTTAGTCATGTTCTCAAGATGGTAGTGGAGAAATGATACACCCACTTGACCACTTTCTCAGCTGTCCTTGGAGGGATCCTCCTCTGATCAGATGTTGAACAGTAAACAAATCTGTTCAGCACCTGCACAAAGAAGGATCCTACTAGGGACAGCCGAGAAAGTAGTCACATCGTGTAGAACGTGACCTCACCATCTCACATTCTACATATATGTCATTACCAAGGCTTGCTTTGTTTACATACCCCATAGATGGGAACTCAGAAGTGTTCTGGTGTGCGGCAGAGCTATGTCACCCAAGAATAGTTTAGGGTATTTTACTAAAAATTTTGGGAAAGTAGCCAACCTCTTTAATTACAGATGGACTGTTACAGAAGTAGAAAGTTCTGTGGTTGTGAAGGCTTACAATCTTCAAGGGAAGGGAGACGGAGGGGTAGAAGTGAGGGTAGAAGTTGCTTAGTTGTTAGTGTGGTGGCAGCAGGGTTATTGTAGGTTGTAAGTTTCCCAAAGAGTTGGGTTTTCAGGTTGGTTTGAGGGTTTGGATAGAAGGCGAGAGTCTGTTATGTTGCAATGGTGAGTCCCAGAGAATAAGGGATGCATATGAGATGTCTTGGAGACAGTTATGTGAGGAGGATACAAGGCGAGTGCTAAGAAGGAGGTCCTATGAGGTTCAGAGGTTATAAATGGGAAGGTATTGGAAAATTAGGTCAGAGATGTATGGAGGGAACAACCTTTGGACAATAAAGCACAACTATGAGCTTGGACCTTCCTCTATGATCCGTAGTACAGCTATAGGCCACCATGTGGTGCTCTATATGACGTCATGTTAAATAGATATTCGTCTTCTTGAAAGCAAAGCAATTGAAAGTACAGTAGACACCCCATAAACTTCTGTGGATAATAGGTTATACTTGAGTTGTTAGAGCCTTAATGAGACCAAGTAGATGACCTTATACTCTATATACAGTACAGTTGTCCCAAAGTGAATCTAAAACCCAGTTCAGTTTCTAGGAGAATGACATCCTTGGCAATAGACATGGGTTTCACCCAAGTGCTCATAATAAAATATACTTTCCAGTATTTCATGTTTGCTTCCGTAAAAAGATGATTGGATCTTCTACAAATGACATGGAGATAATTGGACGGTACTCTAGGGGTGCAGAGAAGGCAGTCACACCTAGACGTTGGTGCCTGAGGGACCCCTTAGACCCCTTGTCCAATAATATAACTCCAGTGTATTATAAGTGGCACATAATTGGTGGTGTCCTGCACTGGGGGTCAAGGAGAAGTTACAGTACTCCTCTATGGAGATGAACTTGCTGAAATCTGTATACTGTGTTTTATAGAGCTGAACCAGAAATAGACACTAGATGCTTTATATAATGAGTAAACGATCCCATTGTGCAAGGTGGTATAATTTAATTATAAAGTGTGAACGAGGCTTTTGTAAAAGGTCACGCAGAATGTTGCTGACACGTTAGAGCTGAGTAATGGCTAATAAATTACATTTGATGCTCTCGTATCCGGCACGATATGTTTATTAGAAAACCTTTAACCAACTCCGAGCTGGAAAAAGAGACTGAAAGCCAAATGTACTTAAAATGCTTTATTACAAGAAATGCAGACAAACTCAATAAATACACAAGTGCAATGATAAATCCAAAATCTAACTATACGCAAATTTCGTGATCCAGCAAGATCGTGCAAAACACTGCTGAAAAACATTGCTTGTACAATAACACTATCAATGGCGTTCGGTCAGGTTTGCTAATACAGGTTTCAATGGTTTTCAAAATATGAAAATTGACAAGTGCTATCATTCTTTTTTCTAAGGGTATTCTCACATGGGTTAGATTCATGGCCGTCAGGTCCCACCGGGCTTGAGGAGGTCCACTGTGCTTACATTGCAACATTTCCAAGCCAAGGGTTGGGCTGATTAAAGCCCACTAGGACTTCCTTCAGTCAGTGGTCAACATATATTGGAAGCCAACCCTCATATCACTTTGAGCTGTAATAAAATGACTAAGGCCCTTGGTTTTTACTAGGCACCAACACAAGTCCATAACCCAGGAGGGCAAACCTAAGCACCGTTGTGTACATGGATACCATACAAAAAAATTCACAAAAAATAAAAGCAGTATGTTTAGCGAAAGTGGCGGGCAGACATGGTAAGCCGATGAATTAGTGGTTTCAAAGATAACTAAAGCACGCCCACAACTTTTGCCCAATGTTACTTTATAGTTTTTACTGATCCTATGACATTAGATGTACATTTTGTACCCAATGGGTGACATTTAGTAAAAAAAAAAAATACAATAGAAAAAAAAACCTTGCAATGCACTTTTTCTACACCAGGTTCTGTATGAAGTACCGATTTAACTTTTACAAAGTTACGTTTCATAAATATGTCTAAATCTTGACAAAGTAGCAAGCCATACCCATTTTTCCCTTCACATATACAACCTCATGTGTCTCTAAGATCTGTAATAAATGGTTGATAAATATGTTGCGGAACAGATAAGACACTACGCACCAAAACATTTAGAAATACAATGATAAATACGGGCCATTGTGTTTTTACCAACCCTCATTGGACTGGATATATATAATCTAGGAATGTGGAACGGTAAGTATAATGACTGTGTCATTAAGGTTAATTGAACAAGTCCACACATACCGAGCGGTCACTAGGAAAACGTGTCAGCGGTTTCCACGCAGATTTGCATAGTGAGCGAAGCATAGCTCTAGCTCACAGGTAATTAGCACATGTCTGGCACAAGTCCCACTGCACTCTTTGTAGCTGATAATTGTATGCCTCATAAGTCATATAGCATCTGACCTTTCCTGCTGGCCTGATGCCAAATATGCTGAGCTTCCTCTTGGATCATCTTATCTAGCAACTTAAACTGGAACTAAACTTCTGTAAAAAAACAAACAAAAAAAAAAACCAGAAAGAGTGCTCTGTTGCTCGGCCCCTTCACCTTTTTTAGTGTGTGGAGTACAGATCCCAAATAGGTTCTATAGATACAAACTCCACACACTCGAAAAGCTAAGCAGAGCTGATGAGAGCCACTTTGCAATTCGTGTCTTTCTTAGAAAGATTTATGTACCTTCTAAATTTTGACTTGCTAAAAGGGATTAGTGCAAGGGATGATATATATATATATATATATATATATATATATATATATAATATAGCAAAACATAAAATCTCTGTGCTTTTTAATAAAAAAAAGATCAAAAAATATAAAAAAGCACTAAACTGTAGATCCTTAATAACACATTTCTCAGATTTCTTAAGATATAGGCTAACCTAATAGTCAATGATGTTGCCAAATGTCCACATGGGTCAATGTACAAAGTGGATTCAAAAGAGTTTCGATGTGTTTCATATGGATTGTGATTCTTGAGGTGCCTAACTTCCTATGAACACATAATGTACATAAAGTTCAGGTTATAGTTAAGAACTTAAACACAACCATAGACAAGTTTGTGGATGTCCAAATTGGAAGCAAATTATTGCTATAGTCCCATTTTCCACTAAAGGAACTGGAGTTTGGTTTCTTCTTGGCTTCCATTGGTCTTGATGATCGCGGTCTTACTTAAAGTTAAAGTGCAGTTATTCTATCTAGTTCAGATTGATGAGGTCAGATGTATTGGCTTTTGGAATACATACTTTGTCGTCGTGATTTCTCCTGGGTTTGGCATGGTGCGTACACTGGCCTTGGCAAGGATGTGTGTGAGGAATAGATAGTTTTGCAATTGTCATCTTCACATTCATCTTCATCATAAGGTTGGTACCAACAGAACAAGGCTCCTGAAACCAGGAGGAAGAACATAGTAGGCCAACCTAAGAATACAGCCTCACCGATTTCAATTCTTTGCATTGTTTTGCAAACTGGGTTGTTGATGTCTCGAATGATGCTGGCGGTGGTCCAGACAATTGGGATTAAGACAAGGATACCAGCTATGATGTAACCAATTCCAGCAGTTAAGAGCAGGCAATATCTTCCTTCTCTTGCCAGTCTACAGCATCCGATGCATATTACAGAAATCACAGCAATGATAAAGGAAATAATGGAAATCACAACTGCAAACGACATCAGGACTCTGCCAACTTTTAGGTCGGTGGTGATAATCACTAAAGAGTCATAAGGGTGGCAGTTCAAGGTGTTTTCATTCTTTGTCACACAAGTTAGCCATAAGCCATCCCATCGACTGAGCCATTGTCCATCTATGCGCTTATCACAATTGGCAGCATTTCCTTCAACCATGTATGATGCCCTCCACTGGATCATTGATGTGACGACAATGGTGAGAATCATGCCGATAGCGCCTAGAACGACTGCAATCAGCTGGATGATGTAGTATGCCATTGTTCTTCAGATTCTTGGAGATCCTTCAGAAATCCTTCAAAGCACAACCCGATCCTTGCAGCTTCAAAGTAGACTTAGATCTTCAAAATGATGGCTCCTTCTTATTTGCCACTCTACAATTGAGCTCAACTTCTGTCTTAGTTGACTCTGAAGTTTTAAATGTTTCAAAGCAAGCTACACAGGCCGGTTTTATAAATCAGGTCACGTGTAGTAGTCAGCCTGCGTCATAACATGCTATATGAGGGTGTGACCCATTTAGGAAATCCTACTTATAATAGCTACAAGTAAGAGTCAGGTATTCATGTTATGATGCTATTTCGAAACTTAGAAGAAGGACTGCACGTTTTCTCCATGTGTTCTATGAAATGCCAGACGTGTCAACAAGAGTAACACCATGACCTAACAATACTTCCAAACATCAAGTCAAGTCTAGAGGACAAGAGGTTATCTAAAATAATTTTTTACCTATTACCTATCTAATAATTTACCTAATCAATAAAAAAAAATTGGATCTCTGGTATAATTGTTTTATAGAATGACTTTTACCTAGAAATGCATGCATGCTCACTTTGGCCAAGGACAAATTTGTTTCTAAATGGAAAGAGGGGAGAATGCTGATGTCAGAAAACCCTGGTGGCAGCTTATTCACCCTGGGAACAAAGGATTGGACTTCTAGAATTCAACATATTTGATCCTTCCTTTCCCTGAAGAATCTGTTGAGAGAGAATTGGGACAAATCACACATTAAATAGTTGGCTGGCCGTGCCAAAGCTTGTTGGCTCAACCATTGTTAATCTATTGTGTAAATGAATAGCGCCACAATAGGGTGACTGAATAATACTGTCATATAGTACTTGATTAGACTTTTATTACTAGTGGCTGCTCATTGTCTACATTATTTTGAATGACCTGGATTTTTTTTACTTGGATATACACTTACACCAATAAGAACTCTTGGGGACATTCATTAAGACCGGCGTTTTCCATGCTGGTCTTAAGTCCCTCTGCGCTGCTGGCGGAAGCGCCAAAGTTATGAACAGGTGCAGGCCGTGCAACAGACTTAAATCTACACCAGCGACCAAAAACCAGTCTGGAAAGTGATAAATGGGCCGTGCCTGCCCGCCCGCTCACTTTTCTGCCCATGCCAAGGCCCTTTTCTTGGCACTCAGGAAAAGTAGCATGAATGGGGAAAAGTCACAGATGCGGTGTGACAAAATATTCAACTTTAATACGCCAAAAAGAAACTATTAATAAATGACCCCCTTGTGTCGATATTTGCAATTAATGATGAGCAAATTGATTTGTACGAATCAAGTCATGTAAAGGTGGGTCCCCGCAGCTGAAGACGCTCCCCCTGCCGCTTGATTGACAGGACTGTATGGTAACATTGCATAGAATTATTCAGTCACTCTATTGTGCCATTATGTATTTACTGTTAGGCAGTATTATTTAGTTATGGTATGGTGGTACTATGCAAAGAAAACATCCACAGCACTTGACGGTTTTCAGTTGAAACTAGTAATGACTGAATCAATTCGTACGAATCGATTCATCTCATCACCAAAAGTTCTACACCTGTGAGGGGGAGTCCCGCAGTTAAAGACGCTCTCCCTGCCGCTCGATTGACAGAGCTGGACATCTCAGTCGGCTCTTACAATCTTGCATCTGCGCCACTGCTCCATCAACAGAGCACCGACTGCTCATGCACTGCCTCCAGAGCACCAACTGTTCATGCACCGCTGGTTAAAGTGTAGTGGCGCATGCACAGTCGCTGCTCTAGTAAAGGAAGCAAAGCCTTATTGGAGCCGCAGCGCACGCGTAAGATTGTCAGGGCTGGACATGATGTCCAGCCCTGTCAATCATAAGGCACTAAGGCAGGGGGATCATCTTCAGCTGCTGGGACACCCCCTCACAGCTGTACAACTTTAGTTGATGAGATGAATCGATTCACACAAATCAATTCGCTTATCACTATTTTGATGCAAAACCATCGAGTGCTGTGGATGTTTTCTTTGGATAGTAGTAGTACCACCATACAATAACTGAATAAAACTGCCTAAAAGTAAATAAATAATGGCACAGTAGAGTGACTGAATAATACTTCCATATAGAGACTCAACAATACAGTACTTGAATAATGCCAACAATCTAGTGACTAAACAATTCCACCATACAGTTACATGATCGACGGACTTCAAACATCCGTTTTGAAAGGAATTGGAGGAAAACCAGAATATAAGCTAATACAAAGTAAAGAAAGAAGTGAAATGGTGTGAGTATATTTCTTGACATTCTTTATGAACTAAGACAATTTGTAATTACTAGAATGATAATTGGAGTTAACCTCAGATCTTAAAGTTTCATGACTGAAACACATGGAATATAAATAGTCATTAGCGGATGACTTCTTCCTTGCTAGGCGTGGTGTCCTGATAAATGTGTCATACCTGGAATGTTTGAATAAATCAATCAAATTCACATATAGGATTTATTTTCCCAACCCAGAGATTATTGTCTGTCACTCACTTTTTTTTAAAGCTCGTAAGATATCCAAACAAGCATAAGCGAAAAAAGCAAAAAAAATAAATCTTTTTTCTTACATAAAGTGAAACCTCACAGAGACGACCAGTCGAAACTGTGTTGAAAAGTGGTTCCACCTATATCACAGATTGCTGCATATCAACAGTGTTCTTAAAGGGAATGTGTCATCAGACAATATAATTGTTTTAAATCACGTATTATGTAAAAAATATTTTTAAATAATTGATGGTAGTTTTTTTTCCATGTCTATATTTAAAAAAAATTAAAGTATATTATCCTGTAATTTTCGCACTGGCCACTGTTATGTACAGGTATCTTTTCAGAAGTTATTATAATTATCCACAGTGGCAGAATTACAATGACAAGTAACACTTCTATATAGATCCATAGAAGTCATAGAGCATGTCTACAAAACTCTCCCATAGAACTTAGTTGGGTCCAGGGGCGTAGCTGTAGGGGAAGCAGGGGAATCAGCTGTTTTGGGGCCTGAACTTAGAAGGGGCCCACCCAGGAGGAGCACTAAAAGATTTTGTTTTCAGGTCTTCCTCAATAGTATTATTCAATGACATAGAATACAGTGAAATGACATACAGCATATCTGACGGAGTGGCTGCCGGCCTCATCTGAGAGAGCGATCTTGACTAGCCACAGGAGTTGCACAGGAGGAGGGGGTTGTGAAGAAGTTGCTGGGTGGGGGGGGGAGGGAGGGATGCTTTCAGAAATTTATTGCGGGGCCCAGTCATTTCTAGCTATGCCACTGGTCCTGCCCATTTTGCCTATGGTCAATATTGCTGCTCTCAAAAGTCAGGAAGTCTTAATATATTTTATGCCCAGTGGCCAATGTGAAAATTGCAAGATTATATATAATTTTTTTTTTAAATATAGATAGTGACATGGAAAACTTTAAAAAACTAACCAAAAATTCTAAAAAAAGTTTAGCATAAAACAGTATTTACAGGGATTGTCTAATGACTAAGTATAAATACAGCATATCAAAGGCCTATACAGAGGACCGTGACCATGACGAGAGGACATCTTCTAGGACTAGAGGAAAGGGTTCTCCTTCAACAAAGAAGAGGATTCTTTACTGTAAAAGCAGTGAGACTATGGAGCTCTCTGCCAAAAGATCTGGAAAGGCCTCTTTCAGGCCAGGTCTTCCGTCCAGTATGGTCTTGCAGACAATGCCAGCAATCGGCATATTTGCCTGGTACTGGCCAGATCTCTGCCAAACCCCATTATAGGCAGTAATATCCAGCAATGCCGGATCCAGAGAACTCTGGCAGGCTTTTCTTTACTAGAACAGCCTACTGGATTACCCTGCTGCAAGTGTAAAACTACTGTAGTCTAAACGGACAAAAAGTTTGCTTTTTCAATGTACACTTGATATAGGTAACTGGACAGAACAGAGTTTTCTGTATTGGGTGGAGGTATCTAAGGATATAACATGTCTTTCTCTTTTAGTCCTAGTAATGTTACTCACCATTCCTCATCTTCATTTTCCAATTGAATAATCCTATAAAACCAGACATACGCGCACGTCTACTCCGAGGAGTCACTGGAAAATTGGAGTGCATCATCTGGACGACAACATTGATATTATACAATTATCCGTATTGCTAGAGTTGTTGAAATGTTTAAAGGGATACAGTCCTGTAAACTATTTATTGGTAGCTATGTCATCGAGCTAATGCCATCTACAGAAACATTGTTCATTGCTTTGTGTCACAGATAGAACCATAAAGATCAGTTACTACACTGACCATAGACACGCTCTCAGATGTGGTCATGGTGGTCAAAGAAATGAACATCTCATTGCTTACATTACGGAAAGGTGTCAGCATTACAGTTAGCTGCTCTGAATGTGTGAAGACTGGAATAATAATATATTATAAAAATGATTATTATCAATAGCAATATCATTATTATTCTTCATCGTAGGTAATATTATATGATGACAGTTTTCAGTAGAATAATTATATGACATATAGACGTTTAGCTACATACACAAGATAGATATTACAATATAGTTAAAACGTACGCAGATAGATAGATAGATAGATAGACAGACAGACAGATAGACAGACAGACAGATAGATAGACAGGAGATAGATAGATAGATAGATAGATAGATAGATAGATAGATAGATAATCGTTTGGAGGTTGGATCGCCTCCACAGCCGCTGGCACCCTGTTACAAAATTTTTTGCTGTGCTGCTCACAACCTTTGGACTTTATCTTCATTAAATATTAGAAAGAAAGATAGATAGATAGATAGATAGATAGATAGATAGATAATAGGAGATAGACAGGAGATAGACAGGAGATAGATAGATAGATAGATAGATAGATAGATAGATAGATAGATAGATAAAGAAAGCACTGCTGAATATAAAGCGCTGAGGAATATGTTGGTACTATATATGGATTATTATTT
Source organism: Bufotes viridis (assembly GCA_033119425.1). NCBI lineage: Eukaryota > Metazoa > Chordata > Amphibia > Anura > Bufonidae > Bufotes > Bufotes viridis. The sequence goes on from CM065591.1 coordinate 33,893,260, forward strand.
TAATTATTATTATTGTTATTATTATTATAGATATGAGATGATAGAGATGATAGATAGATAGATAGATAGATAGATAGATAGATAGATAGATATGAGATAGATAGATAGATAGATAGATAGATAGATAATAGATAGAAATAGATAGATTAGATAAATAGATAGATAGATAGATAGATAGATAGAAGAGAGATAGATAGATATGAGATAGATAGATAGATAGATAGATAGATAGTAGACAGATATGAGGTAGATAGATAGATAGATAGATAGATAGATAGATAGATAGACTCATATTTGAGATGAAAACTAGGATGACCACATTTCACAGCAGCCAGCAAAATCAGTGACCCATGGGCACAGAGATATGGGCAAGCGCCGCTGCTCATCGCATACAGACCTGGCACTGTGCAGATCACGCACAAGAAAATAATCTTTTATAACCAAGATATCGATTTAGAATTCAACCAACTCAAGCAAGAAAACATCTTGTTCTTCATATCTTATTAAAGCAAAAAAACAACCTCCGGTAAATATAAATCCTTGAGTCGCCCTCGTCAAGTTGTTAAAAACTTTCCTCAGCCATTTCTTTGTGAATTTTTTTTTCTTTTCTTTTTTTAGAAAGCTGGGCAGATAAGAGGCAGAGGCCATATTGGCTGTCATCTCAGGAGCATTTCTACACTCAGTTTTAAATAGATCTTCTGAGATACAGAAAAATCGTCCCTTCTTTCAGAAACAGTATCGCTCCTGCCCACGGAGTCCGTACTGTGGTTGGTATTACAGTATTCAATTGAATGGGGCTAAGCTGCAAGGTCAGACACAACCCATGGGACTAAAATGGCAGTCAGGGTGTAGCCATGTGAGGTGCTGAGGTGGTATTCGCACCTGTTGTCTGAGGAAGCTCCAGTCTGTAACATGGGGGTCCCTGTTACAGATTGGGCACTGGCGCCCAGAGGCTCGCAGTTATGCCTCTGACCCACAGGTTAGAATTGATACTGGTTGCTGTTGATTAGCTACATTACTAGAGCTTCTGCAGAACTCTGGAGCACCTAGGTTGTCTACTCTAACATTTAACCACCTATTGATTGTCTTGCAGAATTTTGCGGCAGAATATTGGCACAAAGTGTTGCATCTTAAGACACATACTTTCCACTTGAAGCCACACCTTTCTGCGAAGCTGCACCTCCTTAGCAGACGAGGCACTGTAGATTCATCTTTTTGGCTTACTTGCTTCATAGGTATAAGTTGCCCAGATTTATGTTACCGGTGCAGAGAGCTATACTTTCCTGCTCCTCATCACTCTGTTCAGGCTCGGTGGCTCCCGGGCTTTCTTCAATAGACTTCCAGTCCTCATCTATCAACTTCTGAATGGACAGGTTGACGTGTGCAGCTGCAGCCAATGAATGGCCTCAGTGGTGACATGTCTCCAAGTACCATGTTACCCAGCAGCGATGGACTGTTTGGGGACAAGTCACTGCGGAGGCCACTCGTTGGCTGCAGCAGAGTACATGACCCTATCCATGTGGACATTGACAGGTGGAGACACTGCTGGACACCAGTGGCCATGTAGAATAAGTGACGGATGTGACGGTTGTAAAGCTGTATGGGCCACCGGTACTCTTGTAGCATAAGAGGTCATCACAGCGATATTAACAAGGTAATGGAGAGACAATGGGGAAGAGTTATCAAACCGGTGTAAATTAGAAACGACTTACTTGCCCATAGCAGCTAATCAGATTCCCCCTTTCATTTTGTAAAGGAGCTGTAAAAAATGAAAGGTGGAATCTGATTGGTTGCTATGGGCAACTGAGCCAGTTCTACTTTACACCAGTATGATAAGTCTCCCTCGTTGTCTCTGCATAATCTTGTGAATATCATTGTGGTGACCTTTTTATGGCTACACCAGTTTGATAAATCTCCCCCAATGTCTTCACTTGTAGATAGACATCTGCCCAAACACTATGTGATAAACTAGCATAGAAAAACAGGCAACATTTCCTCAGCCATTTCTAGTGCTCTTAATGTCACGTGATAGTTGGTGGCCCTCATAGCTATTTTTCATAAGCTTCGAGGTACACCTTTATTATGCATTATTATCTATGTTTTCCATCAGATCCAGATGAATCATAGCAATGGCACACGTGACACTTGAATCCAAACAAGGAAACCTGGAAATGTATATGTTGTCACTTGTCCAAAACTGTGGTTAGCAGCCAAAACCATATCATTAAGGAGAATGAAGTCAGGAGAGAAAAATCTCAACAGGGCACCAGGAAAATGTATCCAAGAAAGCAGGGTAATTGATAGACCTGCCTCGTGCACGAAGCCATCACCTCCACCTAGAGAACTAGATGTGCCGTCACCCGAATCACACGGAGGGTTCACTTTGGGACAGTTTCTTAAAGGGAGTCTGTCCGTAGGAGCATGCCTATGCAACCAATCACACTGCCAAATCGGTTTTGCTCACTAAAATGCTTCCTCTATTTTCTCAGTCCATGGCTACTTTGATGAGAATCACTGGGGGAGATTTATCAAACTGATGGAGAGCTTAGAGGCCCATATCAACCAATCAGATTCCATCTTTCATTTTCCAAAGGAGCTGTGAAAAATGAAAGGTGGGATCTGATTGGTTGCTATGGGCAACTAAGCCAGTTCTACTTTACATCAGTTTGATAAATATCCCCCACTTTTTTAAATCAATATATAAATACGGCACTAAGTGCAACGAGGCAGGGTTTGTTGACTTTGGTGCACCAAGATTCTCCCCTCCTTTCTCTTTTCATCCCCTCTCTCGGCCTGTAGACCGAAAGAGCCAGCCAGTAGGAACATAATCCCACCTGGTCCTGTTGTATTCTCACTAATGTGCGGTTCGTTTCCACATTGATGTATGCGCAGTGCAACCCCATGTCTCTGCAGGAACAAAAACAAATATACTGTGCATGCGCAATGTGAAAACAAATGGCACGTGCAACTTTTGTTTTCACATTGAGGGGGGGCTGGGCAGAGAAAAGTGGGGAGGTTTGGTGCACTGGGGGCAGCCCTCAGGGCAGTTACCACCTAATTTTGATTAAAAGTACTATTTCTCAGCAAGGGAGTATAGGGTTGACAAAAAAAACAGGAATCATTTCAGTTAGATGAGCGACACTGATTTGGAAATAGGCTTGGTTAAATAAGCATGCTCCTGTTGATAGACTCCCTTTACCTCTTACAGATCTTTCCCCTGTAGTTTCAATTCACTAACATTTTCAACCCAGTGCTAGACTGGCCTACCAACCCCCATCTAAAATACATTGTATGTGATATCATAAATCTCAGCACCACATTGAAATTTTCTGGAACACTGACCTCCAAAAAAGGTAGAACTGGCTCAATAGAGTACCAGAGGATCTTGTGGTGGGCCCAGGCTCTGGCATAATAATGAGTCCCAAAGGTAGCACAGAAGACAACCCCATTTGCAGGTGACTTTGGGGTCAATCACTTGTTACTTGGGTCTTTTTCTAAATAACCTATTTGTTTCCTGCCTTTATGTATAGACGCAGTGTGGACTAAAAGAACACCAGTCCAAGACTGCATCTAAGACTATCTACTCCTGACATAGTGTATGAAAATGCTTGGATTTTGAGACCACCATTACTCACTGGATATCAAGGAGACACAGTATACTTCAGAGTATCCTGCCCCCTCGGTTTCTGTCAACTATTAAAATCCTCACTCAGCTTCACTCAAGATTAAAGAATTATTCCGACAAAAAAAGTGGTTAAAAAATAAACAAGCTCATACTCTCCTTGCTAATCCTGGCCCACTAATATTATGATGGTTCCCAGGTCCCCATTGTTCTCTGCTTCCTGCTCCTGTCTTAACCTAGCAGGATGTGGCTGGGAATTCTGATCATCCCATCACTGGCTGCAGCGACGACCTACCTCAGTCAGTGATTGGCTGACTGGCATTCCGTGTCGAGACAGTAACAAGAAGGGGGGTGCATTCCCTTCAGCTGCAGCTCCGGTGGCATGTCTTTTCTGCTGCACCTCTCTTTTTGTAACAGCTTCTAACAGATGACATGACTGGTGGCAGATGAAGGATAGAACTGAGCATGAGAGTCCATCTCAGCAATGTTACTGAGGTGGACAGAGAAATAAGGAAAAAAGCTAACAGCAGGTGGCGCTATACAGATACATTTTATTAAATAACTCAGTAGTTATACAAAAAAATGTATTACATGCAATTACAAAAATATCCAGATGCAAGTGCCGGTTTTAAAAAATGTTAGTGTTCATGTCTGGATATCATTTTTATTTTTATAAGCTAAGTAGAACGAAAATTGTTCTACTTTGAATTTTTCCGACTTCTGTCATAATCGTGTGGACATAGCCTAAGGATGTTACATTAACAATATCTTATACTTGTTAAGTTAATGGTTAGGGAATCAATTGTTTTTGAATCTAGACAAAGCCTATAATGTAGGTCATGATGTTCAAATATTATCACCCAGATGCAAAATGAGGTTATGAAGAATAAATATGTAATAATGCAAACATGAATAACATACTTATGGCATGCTGTGTAAACTACATGTGCATACATTGTCTCTAATCAGATCTCCTTATGGCCACTCCGGTTTCCTTCAGCTTATCATGTACAAGAAGCCTAAGGCTGAATCATTTTGTAAATGTTTAAGGCCATGTTGTTCTTACTTTCAGGTATTTGAGGATCAGTATCTACATATTACAGTACATTCAGCTGTGACTCATAAGAAAACTTTTTCATTGCTGACTGATATTTGAAGATTGGGGATAGTCTTATGGTACTTGCACATCCTAGCAAGCTTCAGCGTCTACAATTAGGATTGTGATGTTACTTGTTGCACCAGGTACCAGGAATGTGCTAACATTAGATGGGGTGTTATTATATTGACACAGTGCCACCTGCTGGTGAATATCAGAAAACAGCATGTGGCTCCAATATGTGTACTTGTCTCAAGTGAATGGGAGCTGAGCTGCAGTACTGCTGTGAGGGATGACAATCCATTTTTTATCAGTATTTCTTACATCTTGTGCATATGTGGAAAATTAATGAGCCAGCTGGTAGGATGTAGGGAGTCTCTGTGTATATAGATCAAATGTCCCTAGCTGCAAGGCCAAGGTAGCCGCTCCCTGTCAGAGTTTGACATACAAGAGAGAGTTATGTTCCTTCTGAGTTTAGGGATGCACTGCTAGAGAATGCTGCAGAAACTTTAAAATTATTAGAATTTTGTTAGTATAGTGCGGACAAATCAAGTCATTAGTTTTGATTTCCACCCCCTTGGCGGTGTGCCAGATTTGTGTATGATTATCTGTAGTGTTATAAATATGTATCTGTGTAATAAAGTAGAGACAATCTGATTCAGAAGGTTGTATGTGTCAGCTCTCTCAGCACTCAATATATACACATCAATTGAGACCCCGACAATCATAGAGTTAGGGGGTTTTGCTCCCAAAAAACTTGGCGCCCAACGTGGGGCTTGAAACTAAGCGAGTTAAACTAAAGATAAAACACAGTACAGTTGTTACCCAATTGTTAGTTAAAGAAAACCTGCCAGAACCTCTTTTATTGACTGATGTTTTGCAAGCCTGGGAGCCCACATACAATTTGATTTCGATGGCACTACTCATGTAGATTTTGGGGCCCCTTAATAGCGACACTGGCCCTGCCTGAGACTGGCCCTGCCTGAGACAGAGCCATCAGAATTAACTCTGAAACACTAATACCCTGCTGTTCCCAATAAAGAAGAAACCAGTTAAGGGACAGACTGTCAGTTACTGGATGGTTCATGATCTTAGAGAAGTTAACAAGGTGACAGATCTACAAACTTGAATATTGCCAAATCCTCATACCTTACTGTCACAAGTTCCATCCACTGCTACGTGTTTTGCAGTGATGGACCTGGCAAATGCTTTCTGTAGTGTCCCACTGCATCCTTACTGTCAGCATCTGTTTGCCTTTACATTTAAGGGTAACCAGTATACTTGGACTGTCCTGCCTCAGGTAGCTCAGAACTCCCCAACTATGTATTCACAGGCTCTGAAATCTGTCCTTACAAACTGGGCACCGCCCGACTCAGTGGTCCTGTTACAATACGTGGATGATTTGCTCCTAATGGCTGAAACCAATGAAATTTTCTGTGAAGCAACTATATCTCTTTTAATTTTTCTACATCAGAACGGAATCTGTAGTTTTGTAAAAACAAGGTTGTATTTCTAGGACACTGCCTCTCCCATGGAGCTCGCCACCTAACCCCAGAAAGAAAGGAGGCTGTTGAAAGGATGCAAGTGCCCAAAGGAGCACAAAGCCTAAGGGTGTCTTACTGTCACCCCTGGATCAGGCATGCCTCCATGTTAATGCAGCCATTATATGATTGTCTGTCATCTGAACCATTTCACCTTACAGAAGAGCCAAGAAATAATTTCCATACATTGAAGCTGTGCATAACCTTGGCCCCAGCCTTGGGTATTCCAAAATATGAAGAGGAATTTCAGTTGTTCTGCTCAGAAAAACAGGGTCATAGCACGGCTCTCCCGACTCAGAAACATGGTGACCACCAGCAGCCAGTGGCGTACTTTTCAGCCAGATTAGATCCTGTCACCAGAGGTGCCCCCTACTGTGTCAGGTCGGTAACGGCAATGCAGGCAATGATAGAAAAAGCTTCTGAAATTGTGTTAGACTACCCAGTGATTGTACAAACACCTCATGACATACAAGGCATATTAACACAGGTTCAGCCTAAGCATATTTCTATGGCTAGGCAACTCAGACTCCAATGTGCATTCCTCATGCCCGCTAACAATTCTTTAAAAAGTGTACTACCTTTTCCACAACAGTTGCAAAGGAACAGTGATAGCCTAACAAGCTACATGCGGACCCTCACAAAGAGGCTTGAGCACACCCATAAACAAGTGTTCGCTTCCCTTCCAGATCCAGATTCAGTAGAAGGAACACACAGTTTACAATCAGGATACTGGGTGGTGATAAAAAGACATGTGAGAAAAGGCCTGGATCCCAGATTTGAAGGTCCTTTCCAAGTCCTGTTGACTACTCATACAGCAGTAAACGTTGAAGGAAAGCCCAATTGCATACACGTTTTCACACTGCAAGAAAGTTCCGACGCCCAAGAATGTAAACAAGGTTGTATTTCTAGGACACTGCCTCTCCCATGGAGCTCGCCACCTAACCCCAGAAAGAAAGGAGGCTGTTGAAAGGATGCAAGTGCCCAAAGGAGCACAAAGCCTAAGGGTGTTTTTGGGGCTGGTGTCTTACTGTCACCCCTGGATCAGGCATGCCTCCATGTTAATGCAGCCATTATATGATTGTCTGTCATCTGAACCATTTCACCTTACAGAAGAGCCAAGGAATAATTTCCATACATTGAAGCTGTGCATAACCTTGGCCCCAGCCTTGGGTATTCCAAAATATGAAGAGGAATTTCAGTTGTTCTGCTCAGAAAAACAGGGTCATAGCACGGCTCTCCCGACTCAGAAACATGGTGACCACCAGCAGCCAGTGGTGTACTTTTCAGCCAGATTAGATCCTGTCACCAGAGGTGCCCCCTACTGTGTCAGGTCGGTAACGGCAATGCAGGCAATGATAGAAAAAGCTTCTGAAATTGTGTTAGACTACCCAGTGATTGTACAAACACCTCATGACATACAAGGCATATTAACACAGGTTCAGCCTAAGCATATTTCTATGGCTAGGCAACTCAGACTCCAATGTGCATTCCTCATGCCCGCTAACAATTCTTTAAAAAGTGTACTACCCTTTCCACAACAGTTGCAAAGGAACAGTGATAGCCTAACAAGCTACATGCGGACCCTCACAAAGAGGCTTGAGCACACCCATAAACAAGTGTTTGCTTCCCTTCCAGATCCAGATTCAGTAGAAGGAACACACAGTTTACAATCAGGATACTGGGTGGTGATAAAAAGACATGTGAGAAAAGGCCTGGATCCCAGATTTGAAGGTCCTTTCCAAGTCCTGTTGACTACTCATACAGCAGTAAACGTTGAAGGAAAGCCCAATTGCATACACGTTTTCACACTGCAAGAAAGTTCCGACGCCCAAGGATGGCTGCCCTAATCCTGGGAACAACGGCCCTGTACTAACAACTGAAGGATAATTGAGACAATGCACTTATCCTACACCACCAGGTGCTGTTTAGAGGACTCAATGACACTGACAGTAAAATTAAAGACTGTTGGATCTATACTAACAGTCCCGTGAGTTCAAGAAGTCTGTCTTATCTGGCAATCCCTTTGACTTTTAAAGAAGTTATTCATATGTTGTGTTTGCAGTTTGTCTCACAAAGAAGATCAGGGCCTGATGATCAAAAGTATAATTCCACTGCAGACCCTCTCCCCATAGCAGGGTGGGTGGAGGCCCCCTGGTGGCAATACAAATAATAATGCATGTAGTGTTGATTATATTTATAATAGTAGTATACGCTGTGATTAAGCTTATGTTTGTGCGCCCACAGGTTCTGTACCAAAAGGAGAAACTATCACGATTATCGAGAGGTCTTGAGAACTGCATCGATACCTATCCACCTATAAAAAGTATCCACCCTTTGGTTTTGGCTTCCAAAATTTTATCATGGCAACCTGTCCATGTGGCTGCACCCTTATATACGTCAGGGGACAAGGCAATATGCATATGTTACTACTTCTCCTAGATGTGGCTATCACAAATCCGATGGGTTCCAGGTCCCAGAAAAAAGAAGTGGGTCTCCACCGACTTTAATCTGGCTCTATATTTTTAGATTGTAATTTGATGGGGTATGTTGAAGAATTTAGGACCACGGAGTAGTGTGGTCAGCACAGAGCTGCATACTGTAGTGTAGGCTGAGAAACATAACACCAAGCTAAGCACCTAATACATATAACGTTCTCTCTCATCAAGAATTGATAGATTTCCTTTGAGCTTTCATTTGTCATCTTAGGTAACTATGGAAGTATTTTGGAATAGGTGCAAAAAACCTCTCAAGATGTCATCCATGTGTTCTCCGGACTGTCAGCTGAAGTGCTGACTCCAAGCTTTCATTTAGCTTCGTTCCAGTGGAAGATGGATAGAAGCTGTCATCTCAATGTTAAGATGCCTAATAAAGTGCCTGGATCACAATGGATGGGATTCTACTGTACTGTGAAATGCGTCATGTGAAGAAATGTCTCTTTGTCTGGGAGAGCTGCTGTAGCTCTTATTAAATTCAGTACAAACAATCAGTTCAAACACTTTTCACCTTAAGTGACAGGAAAGATTTCTTTAGACATTTCATGACATTTATATTATAACATCTTAATGCAGTATATTTGACCAGACAAGCTGAATAGGTACAGCACATGGAAATATAATACAAAGCTCACTGTGATAAAATCTCAACCATACAAAAGTTGACTGAGAGAAAGATTAGGACTTCACATCAACCTCAGAGTTGGAGGCAATGTCTTGCCGTCGCCAACCCCTTGCTATTACAGGAGCTGGTAAAGAGGGGCTGACACTGAGGTGAACTGTATCTATCATTTTTTACACAATCTCCCATTCATCTGAAGAGATGCAATGTCAAGAGAAATATATGGTCAGCTACTTGGGACAATCTTTTTGAGTCTAAGCAGAGAACTGCTCTTTAAAACTCGAGTCTTCCATGTGTTACATGAAAGCCATACTGGTAAGTGGACGTTCATATAATACATGGATGACGTGAGTCCACCAAAGCGCCTGCAAATGTCCAGCCAAGGCTTCTGGGAATGTAGCAGTAGCAGTCAGTCAGCTATTTGTTGCTGTGGGCGGATTTTGCAAGGTGGGCTCTATAGTGAGTCGACATGTTTGAACATTTGGCACAAAAATACAGTCGTGGCCAAAAGTTTTGAGAATTACACAAATATTAGTTTTCACAAAGTTTGCTGCTACACTGCTTTTAGATCTTTGTTTCAGTTGTTTCTGTGATGTAGTGAAATATAATTACATGCACTTCATACGTTTCAAAAGCTTTTATCGACAATTACATGACATTTATGCAAAAAGTCAATATTTGCAGTGTTGGCCCTTCTTTTTCAGGACCTCTGCAATTCGACTGGGCATGCTCTCATTTAACTTCTGGGCCAATTCCTCACTGATAGCAACCCATTCTTTCATAATCACTTCTTGGAGTTTGTCAGAATTAGTGGGTTTTTGTTTGTCCACAAGCTATGCACTGGTGGCACTCCGATTCCGCAGCTGAATCCTCTTTAGGAGGCGATCCTGGTGCTTGCTGGACTTTCTTGCACGCCCTGAAGCCTTCTTAACAAGAATTGAACCTCTTTCCTTGAAGTTCTTGATGATCCTATAAATTGTTGATTGAGGTGCAATCTTAGTAGCCACAATATCCTTGCCTGTGAAGCCATTTTTATGCAACGCAATGATGACTGCACGCGTTTCTTTGCAGGTCACCATGGTTAACATTGGAAGAACAATGATTTCAAGCATCACCCTCCTTTTAACATGTCAAGTCTGCCATTTTAACCCAATCAGCCTGACATAATGATCTCCAGCCTTGTGCTCGTCAACATTCTCACCTGAGTTAACAAGACGATTACTGAAATGATCTCAGCAGGTCCTTTAATGACAGCAATGAAATGCAGTGGAAAGTTTTTTTTGGGATTAAGTAAATTTTCATGGCAAAGAAGGACTATGCAATTCATCTGATCACTCTTCATAACATTCTGGAGTATATGCAAATTGCTATTATAAAAACTTAAGCAGCAACTTTTCCAATTTCCAATATTTATGTAATTCTCAAAACTTTTGGCCACCACTGTACTAAAAAAGGCTGAGTTGGGCTTGACATGCCTTGACTTCCATTAAGCAACACCATGCAAATCCAGATTTATAACGTATCTACAGCCAAAAATGGAAATCTGAATCCACCTGTAGTGCAGTTAAAGAGTGAAGAGAGTACAGCACTTGCAGGAGCTCTGCTTTCTCTTTATACATCTTATCAGCAGGGGCATGGGGAGTCGATAGGTCATCAATATGGGGAAAGCAGAAAACCCCTTAATGGATTTCCAGATTTAAAAAAATTTAAATAAAAAACAGAGAACACTTTTAAAGTTGGCAAATAAAACCAACAAAGAAGTTCCATAATTTTTTCCCAAAAAGAAATAACTTATTTCCATCTTTTGCTTCACAGGAAATAGAGAGATTTGAAAAAAAACTTAAGCCGTATTGCCGCATTTACACGGCCCAAAGTTCAGGACGATCATCTGGAACATTCAAGTAATATCTATAAATCCGTTCAATCCAATGGCAGTTAAAGCCAGATTCACCAACATTGTTTGGTAAGTTCAGGGCATTTAGACCTGCCCTAAACCCATCTGGGAACACTCACTTCCCCACTTCCGGGCTGTGCTTACATAAACACCACACATTTTTTAGCTGAGGCCAGCTGAGTATGAGTATTATGGCCAGCTATGGGTAATGCTTGCAGGGGAAATGAGTGGTTGGCTGCAGCAATAACAGCTGAGGGTTTGAGAAAAAGACCTGCAGGGAACAGCTGATTGTCCTGACTATACCTTCCTACTATATTAAGCCATTGCTGCCTGACCTCAGATTAGTTTTACGGATATGCGCACACAGTGTCGGACTGGGGTGCCTAGGGCCCACCAGTAAAATGTATTTTGGGGGCCCACCGTATGGATACAATCAAATATAATAAATAATTTAAGTTTTTTATATGAACATAGGCTGGTTGAGGTGCTGTACATTGAATATATGTATGTGGTGCAGTAAGTCTACTGTTTTATGTGCCACTAGTGCAGGGGGTGGGAGACTAAGGGCCCACCTTGCTCAGGGGCCCACCGGGGGATTCCCCTGTACCCCTGTGGGCCAGTCCGAGCCTGTGCGCACACTCCGCCTACTTTGACCTCAGCTTGTTTGTTGACTACTAGCATTGCCTATTTCCTTGGTGCTTTGCACCAGGGTCTCTTCCAAGAGGTAGCAGCCTGATGGGTCTCCTGCAGAGAAAGCCAGATCCCTGTACAGAGGTTAAAGGGTGAAAACCAGGGGACCACCAGGACAATGCCCTTGCGACTAGCCCAAAGTCAAGCAAGTTTATTGCTACAGTGAGTCCACATCCACTGCTCATTATAACATCCAACAGAGAGAGAGAGAATGAACCATGAGTTTTTTTTTTCTATACTTTTGTAACATAGTAAGGGTGGGTTCACACTAGCGTTATGGTTTCCGTTATGGCCTTCCGTTATAATGTGGTTATAACGGAACATAACGTAATCCATAAGACGGAAGGACGGATCCGTTCTTTTGCCCATAGACTTCTATTATGATGGAATGCCAAACTGAAGCCTTTAAAAGGCATTCAGTTTGCTTTCCGTCATAATACAAGTCTATAGGAAAGCATAATGGATTTGTCTGGTTCCCGTTATGCAAGATGGAAAACTAAGTCCCGTCGACAGGACTTTGTTTTCCGTCTTGCATAGCGGGACCCAGACGGATCCGTTATGCTTTTCCATAGACTTGTATTATGATGGAATGCAAACTGAATGCCTTTTAAAGGCTTCCGTTTTGCATTCCGTCTGGGCATTCCGTTTTTTTCCGTTATAACCATGTTATAACGGAAAGCAATAACGGAATCCCTAACGCTAGTGTGAACCCACCCTAACATAGTTTGTAATACTGAGAAAGACAATCGTCCATTAACTTTAGCCTATCATCCAAAATATTGAATATCCTGCAAACTTGACCCAGTGAAAGGCATAATAAAACCTCAGTGTAGATGCCAATTTCCCTCATTTTTAGATGAGAAATTCCTTTCTAACTCAAATCAGCATACCTTCCTGGATCAACGACCCTTCTCCATAACTCTAGTAACTATAACCTGTCCTTATCCATGTCAGTGTTACCCAGTGTTTTACCATTTAGTATGTACCGATGACTTTTATCACTTTCCATTTGCATAATCTTACATTTATCAGGGTTAAACCATTTTTTAACCACTTCTCTGCCCAAGCCTTCAATCTATCCAGATCTTTAGCAGTATACTGTCCTCTTTTGTGTTAATCATAGCTCAGTTCTTATCAAAATTATAAGAATATGGCTTATATAAGTGTTTATTAGATCAGGAGATCAAAGGTTACAGCTTTACATGAGCCATCAGATGACAGAATTCAAATAAAACAGAAAGTGACAGCTTGTAAGCAGACATGTTCAGAATTGGCTGAACATTTTTAATTAAGACCAACTGACAAAATGATTTTTAGCCCAAAATGAGTAAAATGCAATCATAAAAAAAAATTGCCCCTGAAGGTGTACATAGCCTTTAAAGGGGTTGTCTCATCTGACTCAATTGGGGCATATCGCTAGGATATGCCCCCATTGTCTGATATATATCGAGAACGGAGCGGGCCAAAGTGGTGGCTGGAGGACTCCGTTTAAGCTACCACCAATCGTTCTCCCCATAGAAGTGAATTGGAGCGTTGAATATGACCAGCCACTGCTCCCATTCACTTCTATGGACCCAACAGAAATAGCCGAGCTGTGAATTCCAGAATTCTGGCTTCAAAATGTCTCAAAATATGACTTTCCAATTTCTTGGGCTCATTTGCGCAACAATTTGAGCTCCAGTTTTGAATAGTTGGTGGGAAAGTAGACGTGGTTACCCCGTTGAGCTGATTGAAGCCAGATTTATCAACTGAGGCTTTTTTTTTAAAAAATTGCAAAAATTGTTTCAGTCTTACTCCAGTAAAGGGGTGGCTCAAGAAGGAAGGCTTAAAGATACGTCAAATTTATCAAACATCGTGTAGCATTTGATACATTTGCGAAACTGACTTTAAAATTCCCCCTCATGATAAATCTCCCCCACAGTCTTTTCCTCCCCTATGTCTGGAATTCTCTTGAATATAATTAGCTGTAATAACTCCATGGACAGGTATGGTGCTGGTTCTGGAAAAAAAAGCTTTGGACAACTCTTATAATCCCCTCTAGGATCAAAGTGTATCAGTTCTAACTGACAAGGGGGGGAATGAAGTTTCTTCTTGTGAAAACTGCCAAGTTGACATAGGGAGTCTTATAGAGCAGGGGAAAAACTGTATGCCAAGTGCAGCAGGCCCAAGAGGAGTGAGCGGGAGAGGACATGAGCGGTAATGGTAACATAGTACATAAGGCTGAAAAAAAGACATCTGTCCATCCAGTTCGGACTCTTATCCTGCAAGTTGATCCAGAGTAAGGCAAAAAAGTAACCTGTGAGGTAGAAGCCAATTTTCCTCACTTTAGGGGAAAAAATTCCTTCCTGACTCCAATCAGGCAACTACACAATAATTAAGTGACCCAGTAGCTGGGGTCAAAGTGAGTTATATAAACGGTACTCAATATTTATGTTTTAAAGAGAATTGGTGCATTTAAGTGATGTAGTTTTGTTGACTCCAATCCGGCAATCAGAATAACTCCCTGGATCTACGACCCCTCTCTAGTAGCTGTAGCCTGTAATATTATTACACTCCAGAAATACATCCAGGCCTCTCTTGAATTCCTTTATTGTACCCACCATCACCACCTCCTCAGGCAGAGAGTTCCATAGTCTCACTGCTCTTACCGTAAAGAATCCTCTTCTATGTTTGTGTAGAAACCTTCTTTCCTCCAGACGCAGAGGATGTCCCCTCATCACAGTCACAGTCCTGGGGATAAATAGATGATGGGACAGATCTCTGTACTGACCCCTGATATATTTATACATAGTTATTAGATCTCCCCTCAGTCGTCTTTTTTCTAAAATGAATAACCCTAAATTTGATAATTTTTCAGGGTACTGTAGTTGCCCCATTCCAGTTATTACTTTAGTTGCCCTCCTCTGAACCCTCTCCAGCTCTGCTATGTCTGCCTTGTTCACAGGAGCCCAGAACTGTACACAGTACTCCATGTGTGGTCTGACTAGTGATTTGTAAAGTGGTAGGACTATGTTTTCATCACAGGCATCTATGCCCCTTTTGATGCCACCCATTATCTTATTGGCCTTGGCAGCAGCTGCCTGACACTGGTTTTTACAGCTTAGTTTGCTGTTCACTAAAATTCCTAGATCCTTTTCCAATGGTCGTGTTACCCAGTGTTTTACCATTTAGTATGTACGGGTGACTTGCATTATTCGTTCCCATGTGCATAACCTTACATTTGTCAGTGTTAAACATCATCTGCCACTTCTCTGCCCAAGCCTCCAATCTATCCAGATCCCTCTGTAGCAGTATACTGTCCTCTGTAGTGTGTATATATAGTATACTGTCCTCTTACGTGTTAATTACTTTACACAGTTTAGTGTCATCTGCAAAAAATGATATTTTACTGTGCAGGCCTTCTACAAGATCATTAATAGAAAACCTTTAAACAGATGTTAAACTTACCGGCCTATAGTTTCCGGGCTCTGTTTTTTGACCCTTTTTGAATATTGGCACCACATTTGCTATGCGATAATAGTGGTTGTAGTACTTACAGTTAAAGTCCTCACTCTGGTGCTGCCTGGGCTGTGCAGTGAAAGGAGTAGTTCACCCTTTTAACCCCTCGGGCCACACCCTGGTTTGGGGCCTACTGCCTGGTGGTAGGTGGGGTGCCTTTGGTGTCAGTGGGTTTTTGGGCGCAAGGCAGAGATTCCTCGAAATAAAAGATATTTCAGCACGGACAATGATGAATCACAATGATAAGATGTAGATGAAAACAAGTCAACTGTACTTTACTGAAGCAACTCGGCAGATGGTGCACACAGGCACTTGCAAAAATAGGCACATTCTTAACTGGTTGCATAGACAGTTGTCCCAAGGCTGCATTTATGGAAGAATAGGCAATAAGGTGGTTCTGACACCAGAAGCTCGAAAGACAGCTAATTTGCATACCTTTTTCCCGAAGGATCATTGCATGGCCTATAAAATTCCTTACACCTACTAGGCTCAAGGAGAAATAGTATCTCCAGATCCCCATAAACATTACTTGATTCTCAACCCTCTTGACATTCATGTATTATCGTACTTAGCATTTCATGAGACGTCTTAGCAGACACATGGAATTCATTGGTCTTGAAGTTATATACATGGAGAATTCTTATCAGCTCATTATCATGTACGTAAAGTCTAGTAATTCATCAGAAGATACATATTAATATTTACATATGCTTTTAGAGGTGACTCCCACATTTGCTTGATATGATTCAGAGAAAATGAAATTCCTCATCAGTCATCACAGGCAGGAAAGTCAGCGATGGGATGGCTGCAAGATGCGCTATGTCAACGTACTCTAATGGTCTATGTGTTGTAAGTTCCAGACCTCCAAGCTCTAGTACGTAATGTGGATATCCATTAGTAGGTTTCATTTTAGTGTCTGTAATTAGATGTTATTCTGCAGAAGAGAAATAATGGAGCAGATATACTAAGACTGGAGTTACATATGCAGCACGCTGCGGGAGGAGTGCTGGGAGGAGGAGGTGCTGGTTATGGCACTGATAGGAGTGGTGGTGGTTCACGGTGGCTGTCTTCAATCCAACGCTCCTTGGGGCTGTGCAGTGAATGGATGACGCAACCTTTCTTCCCTTGGGGCACACTTGGGACCCTTTGCAGCTCCTTCCTGGGGTAATTAGGGTGCCCTTGATGTTAGATAGATGGCTGCAAGGGGAGATGTAGGGGCAGGTGTATGGATGGTGGAGTCAATGACCAGGCTTGTTTGGTTACGATAAAAAAAAGTCTCTCTTTCCTGTTTCCTTCCTCACATTTGTCACCACTTTTCCAAAAAGTTGGCATCAGAAGGCACGTCCAGCTCCTTCAACATCATGTGTGCCAGAAAACATTGGCACACAATACACCTTTCTCAGGAGGCATGTCCTGTTTGCTGCAGCTGGTGGCAGATGAAGGATGCAACTGAGCATGTGTGTCTACCTTAGGGCTCATTCACACGGCCGTTGCCCGTGCATTGCGGACCACAATTTGCGGTTCGCAGCACAGGCACGGAGGGGCAATGGTCGTGTGAACAAGCTCTTACTGAGGTGGACAGAGAAATTAGAAAAATAACGAACAGTAGATATACAAATAGATTTAATTGAATGCAAAAAGTCACAATGATAAATCTGGCTGAAAATGTAGAGCTGTCCACAAAATATCTAGCCGCTCCTTAGCATGGCCCAATCCACGCTAAAGCGGTAAAGTATCAACTGCGCTACACCAGAAAATTGGAGTGATTTTGGCTGTTTTGTCGGTGTAGCATTTGAACCAAGTTTATGATGCATTTGAGCCATTTTTAGGCCATATTCGCATAGTCACTGTTTGGTCAGTGATTTCAATTAATGATTATGAGCCAAAATTAGGAGAGGAGCCTCCACAGAGATCAGGTATTAATGCATTATTCACACAGTCAGTGTTCGGTCAGTGATTTCCATCAGTGATTTTGAGCCAAAACCAGGTGCGGCTCTAAACACAGAACAGGTGCAGATCTTTCCCTTATACCTTATGTCTGTGGAGGCTCCACTCCTGGTTTTAGCTCACAATCACTGATGGAAATCACTGACGTGTGAATAAGGCCTCATGCACACGGCCGTTGTTGTGGTCCGCGTCCGAGCCGCATATTTTGACTTCAATGTGGCCGCAAAAGATGCAGACAGCACTCCGTGTGCTGTCCGCATCCGTTGCTCCGTTCCGTGCTCCCGCAAAAAAAAATAGAGCATGTCCTATTCTTGTTCGTTTTGCGGACAAGAATAGGCATTTCTATAATGGGCCGCGTTCCATTCTGCAAATTGCAGAACGGAACGCGGAGCAGCTTCTGTGTTTTGCGGATCCGTAGTTTGCGGACCACAAAACACCAACCTAAGGCATAAGGCCTCATGCACACGACCGTGCTGTGTTTTTGCGGTACGCGGATTTGCGGATTCACAAAACACGGATGTCACCCGTGTGCGTTCTGCAATAGACCGTCCACAGATTGGGCGCCCATAATAGAAATGCCTATTCTTGTCTGCAAAACGGACAAGAATAGGACATGTTCTATTTTGCTCCACGGAACGGAGCAACGGATGCGGACAGCATCTTTTGCAGCCCCATTGAAGTGAATGGGTCCGCATCCGAGCCTCAAAAAATGCGGCTCGGATGCGGACCAAAACAATAGTGGTGTGCATGAGGCCTAATAGAAAGATTTGCACCTGTTCTGTGTTTCTGACAGCATCCGGTTTTGGCTCATAATCACTGATGGAAATCACTGACCAAAACACTGATGTGTAAATAAAGCCTAGGGATGGTTTGCACCACTTTACATTTACTAAGGGGCGGGTGGATATTGTTTGGGTGGAGCTACAATTTTAGCCATATTTATCCTTGTGACCGTCCACTTATCGAAGAAAGATGGTGCAAAGATTTTGCAACGTTTTTAAAACTTATATACAAAGTAAATACAAAATGGTCTAATCTTTTTTTCCTGACGAACTGGAGCAATTAAAAAGGTTGCGATAGATGCAAACTACTATTTATTAAAATAATAATAATATTAAAAATGATAACAATAATCAATAATCCAAAATAATAACAATTGTAAAAATAATAATAAATCTCAATAGCAATCTACTGATGATAATGATATCGTAATAGTAAAACTGAATCTGACCTAATACAACCATAAAATTCGCTTTATAAACAAGCACACTGACAAATCCTATAGGACTAAGCAATGTATTTAATCAGCATTTTTTTCTATGTATTTTTATAATGGTGATCCTACTATATAAAACAGGACAAAAAAAACGATGACAATTTTATTACCAGTATGGACTATAATTAACTTTAATCGAAATTACTGCTCAATTTGTTGAGTCGGCTGCTTGCTATATAAAGTATGCTGGGGAGGTAGTCATTAAGATACCAGGAAGGATTAATGGAGCCTTGTATTTTTCTCAGGTTGCACATCCAGGGAGCCGATATCTAATGTGTACTGGATATGTTCTAGATATTTAAAGGGACGCCATCAACATTTTTTTATCACATATTAACAGCATGTATATTAATATTCTATGGAATTTTTTTAAACCAAAAATTGTTGGGTGGTTATTTAGATATAATTTTTTGAAGTCTCTCCAAATATTCTATTTCCTGGCCTGGCCCTTTATTTCCACTTTGTTTGGAATTTCAGCACAGCACACAGCAGTCTCGCTTAACTGTCTGTCAGACCATTCACTGCAACCAGAGAGAGAGCTCCCCCTTGAGGTGACTCAATTAGAGCAGCACACATTGCACTACTCAGTGCAATGTTCCTACGTAGGCATCTTTATCTAGGCCTATCAAGAGAACAACATAACTGTCATATTGTTATCCCAATTCTACCAATCTACTATTTTACTAACAGCCAACATCTTTCCCTCACAGCTGACTGCTACAGAAGAACAATATCTTGTATATTATTGTCAATGGCATGGTATTGCAGAACTAAAAAAGAAAAATAGACAAAAATTGTCTTCCATAAATATTAAGTTGAAACATACCCCTTTCCGATGAAAGTGTCCCTTTAAAGAGGCAGGGAAGGTGTGTACTTTGTAAAAGCAGCTGTCTTGATAATTAATTAAAATATTTAAAAAGTGGAATATAATTTTTTTTTTTTTCCAGAAACAGAACAACACTTGTGAATAGGTTGCGTCTGCTACGGTGACCCAGTGGTTCACTGCTAAAGAATTAATGTTCTAATATAGTAGAGTAAATTGCTAACAGTTAATGTATACTAACTATGCACTTTCCGTGGTACAAATGATTAATGTGGTTGTATTATGCACATTATGATCCAAAAAGCTGTATACGGGAAGGAAATAGTTAACTAGCAGCCTTAGTTACTGTTGTTGGGTGGTGTCCTGGTCCTGCCCCCCTGGTTACTGAGTCTTCTGTTGAACAGGCCAGTGTAAGGATGAGTGTAGTGGCAGCTAACAAGAAGGTCAACCATACCTGTTTGATTTAAAGCTTCCAGAAAAGCAACTGTGCTAAGAAATAACCTCTGAGGGAGATAAGCGTTGAATTTCTACAGATGATTGAGGACCATTATAAAGGGACAGTGTGTAGACTAAGACAGTATGGTACCGTACGAGTAAGACTTTGTACTTTACTGCCCATAGTTAAGGTCAATTAATTTTGGCCATGCTACTGAAACAGAGCGGCCGTCCATTCTAGGACAGTACACCCCATTTGAGTAGTGCAGATATATTGACAAAGGACTTGCATGTCTTTGGTCAATTGGGAGGATCTTATTGTATATCTAGAGAGAGAAGAGATTATCCTACCACATACCCCCTACAGACAACTTTTTGGGAAATGCCTGCCATATGATATAATTGAGAACTGTAACTACTACTTATATTTGCATTGTGTCACCCATCATCTTCTTGTAAAGAGACTGTTGTTTGCTGCAGTCAAGCCGGCCTGGTCATTAAATCTACCATCTGCAGGTCCTGCACTCGCCCTCCTGCCTTGCACCCTGTTACCCATTCACCATCAAGGCCACCTCTGCCACCACCAGGCAGAAGGCTCTAAAAATATCCAGGGTGGCCCTGAGGGGAGGAAGCTTCGCACCCCTCCACTCACTGCGCATGCGATCTGGGGGAGTGGTGGAGCAGGACTTCCACAGCCCTCATAGTCACTGCCACCATTCCAATCCCCTCCAACACCCCCACCAGACCACCACCACTCACTAAGGGTACATTCTACTGTGTGGGGGCAATTGGGGGGCATAACTACTGTGAAAGGAGCACTAAGAGGCAGTGGTGTACATGTAAGCTACCTCAGGGTTCAGGGGTGACCAGGGCATGCTGGGTGTTGTGGTGCAGTGCGTCACCCACCTGAGAGGTATGCTTTCAATATACTTATGGATCCCTTCCGTCCTCTGTAAAAGATGGTGTCACAGTGTTTAGCAGCTGTAGAACTCCCCTGCTAGTGGGAATAATTGAAGACCAGGCGGATCAGTTGAATTGTCAATGTCTTTTACTTCAGGGTTGCAAACATTTCTCAACATCAAGCGGATTCCTCTGCCGGCCACACACTTGACCAGGGAACAATCACTTTTATTCGTCACAGCAGACCTTTTCAGTACATAGTACACCAACGGGCCTTCAATGCAGCACATGGACAATATGTCTCCTGATCCCTGCACACTTCCCGCGTTTCTCCTCACAAAGGCTCTGCTCTCTCTCTCTCTGTATCCTCAGCCCCGTCCGGCTGGTATCCAGTGATTCCCTCTTTCCCTGGTCTGTTTCTCAGTCTCTCAGCCCGGCCTAATGGTAATATACCTCCTGGCCCTAGGCACTGACGTACTCCTTTCCCCGGCACACACTTACGGGCAAGACCCTTCCGCTGTTTTCTCACACTGCACACCCTTTTTAGGCCATAGGCCCAGGTTCCCCTGTCCTTACCAGGCACAGGGGCCTGAACTGTCCTGCAACTACATTTTCACTCCACTGCCAACTGCCAACTGCCAACTGAACTCCTCCTCCCCTCACTAAGCCTTTTATTCTTATCCTAGGGGTCCCTCTAGTGGCCAACTCTCTCACTACACCCCTCCTGGCTTGCAGGGATCAAGAGACATGACAATTCACATTTTTATAACAATTCAACAATAACAGTTAAATAACATGTTCCCTTACCGTACGTACCACTTTCCCAAATAACGGACGCCTCCCTCTTTAATCCTCCCACACATCTGTACCCCTATTACACTTCCCCATCGCTTAAATTGAGCACGTCCTCGTGCTCTACCTATCTGGCTCCTGTGAATAAAAAGTTAGCAGGCACCTATACGCATATACCCAACAACGCATAACATCTGCTCTCAAACTTTTCACATCCGGATACACTGGCAAGGGATAAAGTTCAATAACAGGGCCGCCGTCCTCTTCTCACAGGAAACAGGTCTGGAACAAGGCGTTGTCCTGGCGCAGCATACGTCAGGATAGTCCTTAATACATGCAACAGTCCTCATATTATATAAATATAGATATAAAACACAGAGGTCACACCTGAAAGTCCACCTCTGGGCACCTTTACCTAAAAACAGTTGCAAACACCGTATGTCAGCAGCATTTATCTAAAACAATGCAGAGTTCTAACAATACCAGGGGCATGTTATCCTGGCAAACTCTGCGGTCCCTATAAAATGCTGACATACGCAGACCCCTGTCAACCTGAAATGGGGGTTAGAACAGGGAAAATAAAGTGCAACTGGCACAACTGGGACATTAAACAGCAGGTCAGGCTGGGAGCAGTGGTACCTCTGGGGCAGATCTTCAACAACGCTGCCACCGGCCGTGGGGAAACTGGCAGAAAGCTTCCACCAGCCTGACATTCACATGGCTCCTGTTACGCAACAAGTTCAGTCACGTTCCATCTCCTCACAAATATGTATCATACTCCTCCGGCTCGCTATCCGAGGAGTCATCTTTGCTGGGAAACAAGAGTTGCTCTGGGCGGGCCGGCCACAATTGAAACCCGTCCGCAGTGACGATCTTCAAAGGCCGCCACCGTATTGCTAGGGCCTCCTTCACGGAACTGGGGAAAGGCCTCAGCCGGGTCTCATCCCCGTCGGGGATCCTCTCCACCCAATACACCGGCTGCCTGTGGGATGGTGTTGCCGTCTTACCCTTGGCAGGTAGCTCCGGCACCACGAAAACCTCCTCAGCTCCCGACATTGTCGCTGCAGGCCTCTGTACATCTCCGGACTCCGCTGCCACCTCCATCCAGAGGGCGCCCGGTGTTGTCCCAAGGACCATCTCTGGATCTGTCACAGGAACTCGGGGACTGGCCGGTCTCACTTGATGTCGCAGTCCCTCCGCAGGGTTGTCCGGCCCGGATAGGGAAAGGGCCGGTTCTTCTCATCCTCCTCCCAACCTTCCGGTAGGCCTCTGGGCCGACTAACCGCTATCGCGTAGGCCCCACGGGGACCCTCGGCAGGTGTAAATCCCACGGTCTCCCGACTTCCAAATTATGCATGTATCCCGGCAGATACGATCGTTTCACAGACCGCCGGTTCACATAAAAGTCCCTTCGGGTCTGCAGATCCTTAATGAACCCGTAACCCCTTTCGGTATCAAACTCTAGGACCACTCCGATCCGCCGCTCCATGGGGTGGGTCCTGCTGGCCGGAAAATCATATTGGAATTTGGCCCTCTCTTCCTCCTTCTTCTTCTTTTTCACAGTCCAGGCCACAACTACCGCACGCAGCACTTCCATAAGAGCCGACCACGCGGGTGACGCTCTCCGTCACAGTCACTCGGGTCCTGCCACCGGACCGCACCGGCCCATTCCTCGGGACCACTCCATTCCTCAGCAAGAGGAGCATCAGGTGGGGTAGCTCCCCACTCCGCCACCGCCAGTTCGGGTAGTCCTTTTCGAGATCCTTTGTCTCACGGGACTCCGCCATCTTGTCTCCTTCTCCTCTCTCCACACGCAGGCACACAAGACCCCGCCTCCAGACAGATCCGCCCCTAGATACTCTGCAATAGGGCCGGCGGCATCTTCACAGGATCTCACTTCACTGGAGAGACACGTTATACAGTCCCCTCCCCTCCCTGGAGGAATTTGGCGGCAAAGTTTCGCGCCTTAGTAATCAGTGATGGCGCAGACAGAATCCTTTCAGCGCTGGCGGCCATCTTGGAAACACTTTTCTTCAATTCACTGACAGCAAGCCGCTCCACCACAGT
The DNA here is from genome assembly GCA_033119425.1 of Bufotes viridis. Taxonomy (NCBI): domain Eukaryota; kingdom Metazoa; phylum Chordata; class Amphibia; order Anura; family Bufonidae; genus Bufotes; species Bufotes viridis. The sequence continues at coordinate 33,916,955 of CM065591.1, forward strand.
GCACCAATCACTCTATAACGGTTTAGTTCTTCACCCAGACTAGCGATAGTCCACACAGCGCCCTTGGGGCACTTCAGATACACTTTCTTTGGCCCGAATTAAATAAAAGTCACAGTCACTACTCACACTGGGCAGAATAGTTCAAGGCACGGGGTTCACGTTTCCCTGCACCACAGAAACGCGTGGATCCTGCCGACTACGCCAAAATGTAAGCTACCTCAGGGTTCAGGGGTGACCAGGGCATGCTGGGTGTTGTGGTGCAGTGCGTCACCCACCTGAGAGGTATGCTTTCAATATACTTATGGATCCCTTCCGTCCTCCGTAAAAGATGGTGTCACAGTGTTTAGCAGCTGTAGAACTCCCCTGCTAGTGGGAATAATTGAAGACCAGGCGGATCAGTTGAATTGTCAATGTCTTTTACTTCAGGGTTGCAAACATTTCTCAACATCAAGCGGATTCCTCTGCCGGCCACACACTTGACCAGGGAACAATCACTTTTATTCGTCACAGCAGACCTTTTCAGTACATAGTACACCAACGGGCCTTCAATGCAGCACATGGACAATATGTCTCCTGATCCCTGCACACTTCCCGCGTTTCTCCTCACAAAGGCTCTGCTCTCTCTCTCTCTGTATCCTCAGCCCCGTCCGGCTGGTATCCAGTGATTCCCTCTTTCCCTGGTCTGTTTCTCAGTCTCTCAGCCCGGCCTAATGGTAATATACCTCCTGGCCCTAGGCACTGACGTACTCCTTTCCCCGGCACACACTTACGGGCAAGACCCTTCCGCTGTTTTCTCACACTGCACACCCTTTTTAGGCCATAGGCCCAGGTTCCCCTGTCCTTACCAGGCACAGGGGCCTGAACTGTCCTGCAACTACATTTTCACTCCACTGCCAACTGCCAACTGCCAACTGAACTCCTCCTCCCCTCACTAAGCCTTTTATTCTTATCCTAGGGGTCCCTCTAGTGGCCAACTCTCTCACTACACCCCTCCTGGCTTGCAGGGATCAAGAGACATGACAATTCACATTTTTATAACAATTCAACAATAACAGTTAAATAACATGTTCCCTTACCGTACCACTTTCCCAAATAATGGACGCCCCCCTCTTTAATCCTCCCACACATCTGTACCCCTATTACATACATAGAGAAGTTAGGGCCCCATAGCAAGGATCAAACCAGGCTCTCCACCCAGGACAGAAGGGTTTTTGCCTAAATCTTTTTCATTGACCCTTGGGCCCTTTTTCCACTGCTTAATTTGCTAAAAGTTGTTCCTTTAGAGGTTAGAGTCCTGACCAAGTTTTCACCTCCAGTAGAAGAGGAGATGATGCCAAATAAAACCGGGCCCCCTCTTGCCCTGGGCCCCATAGTAGTCGCTTGGTCTGCCTCTATGGTAGTTACGCCCCTGCTAAGAGTCCATAACTACTTTGTGGGAACACTAAGGAGGCATACTGCTGTGTGGAGATACTAAGGGGATATAACTACTGAGTGAGTGAGGGGTTGTATGGTGAACATGGGCAGTCTTGACAAGTGGCGAGGGGGGGGGGGGAGTTGCTCGGGGGAGGGGGGTAACCTGTTCAAAAATATCTATGGGGCCCAACTTTTTCTAGTTATGCCCCTGGAATGGAGAGATCTCTGGACCCATGTGAGGTACAGGCTGGTTCTAGCTTTATTAGAAAGAGATTGTCATGTCCTATATGATGTCTGATTTTTCATTTTAATCATGAGACAATACCTCAAAGTAACTTTAATGGAAGCTGATGTGTCCGCCTCGCCTATATATAGTATATAAATATCCCAGCATGCAAAAAGGCATTATAGCAAATAAATGACGTTCCTTCTCGAGCATCAGTCAGGACATTACAAGCCTATAACCCTGCAGTTTACTAGACAGTTAATGAGCCATGATAACTCTCAGCAGCATGATGTGTGTGTGTGTATATATATATGTATACTGTATACCGTATATAGCAGACCCCCTCCTTGTTCTGTGCTATTTAGAAAAAGTCTATTTCATGACGTCTTAATAAAGGATTTTTCCACAAATCAGTTTTCTAATGTTTGATTGACATTTCATTAATTCCTTAAAGATGTTGCCTACTTTAGGCAGTATAAAGTCTATACTTTCTAGTCAGGGATGACTGGAAGCTCCTGGGTTCTAATGCAAAATCTGTAACAGCCCCCCATACGCACACACCTATCGTACACCATTTACAATACTTGGTCTTATGTGGAGAGCCTTTGTACCCCCTTCAGGCTCCAGATCCGAGGCGTGACTTCTGCACCTCCTATAAGTACACCTGTGGATGCAGAAAACATGATATCTCTCCTTCTGTGACACTTCAATATACAATTCTGAGATACATAATGACATTCATACCAGCTCTCATAATTACAACCTTATAAACATGACACACGCTTTAACCACCATGTCTTAAGTACCAGGAATTAAGATGCTGGTTGTATTAATCAGGCACATGTATGGCACGCGGACCGTAATTTATGTACATATATCCATTAACTGCATCTTCCATGTGTTACTTGGGACAAATAAATATAGCTGCCATGCTGGAATATGTGCATGGAGATGTGGAGGTAAGATTGGCCCCTCAAAGGACCTGTACATGGCCCCTATGCATATGAGCCCTTAATAGTTAGTCATAGAGCACCAAAGTCACATCTATTAAATGGAACGTGTCATCAGAAAATGACCTATTGTTTAAATCGTGTTTTTATGTTAAACATATTTCTAATGTTATTTTCTATTTTCCATGTCACTATTAATAAACAAAAACCATCTAATAATAATAGATGGCACTTCTGGTCTGTACAGATCACTTTACTGCAGTTATCTGCTTATCTGTCATTCTAATTCTGCCTGCAATGATATCACCTCTGTGTATAGATAACACATGATCCTCCATTCACAATAGGTGATTGTCAAATCTTATCTATTCTTTCCTTGTACAATGACCTGTGCACAGGTCACAGAGTATGCCTAGAAAACTGTCTCATAGGGGTCAATGAGGTCCCCTCCTGTCCATTGTGTCTATGGACCATGGGGCTGCCATAAAGCAATTTTGTTAATGCTTTCTAAATGCTGTTGAAGGGATATTTCCATCTCAGACAATGGGGGCATATCGCTAGGATAGCCAGAGGTGGGACCTGCACCTATTTCGTAAAGGCAGCCAGCAAAGTCCCGAAGGTGCATACGCGGCTGCCCTCCATTTATTTCTATGGGGCCACCGAAAATAGCCAAGCACTGGCTCAGATATTTCTGTCGGCCCCATAGAAATAAATGGGAGCAGTGGCCGTACAAGGACGCCGTGTTCCCATTTACTTCTATTGGGAGAGTTCTTGGTGGTGGCTAGACCCGGGGAAACCTAGGGTCCTCCAGCCACCTCTTTCCCCACTCTGTTCTCGATACAGGTGCGGGTCTCATCGGTGGGACCTGCTCCTATCAGACAATGGGGACATATCCTAGAGATATGCCCCCCTTGTCTAAGATGGGAAAACCCCTTTAAGAACAGCTCAGACAAGATGACAGCCCCCATAATCATGTTCAGGAAAAAGAATGAATAAATCTGCAATCAGAAAATGAAAATAGATTTAAAAAAAAGCATATGTGTTACTATCTGGTTTTAACTGCCAGAAAAAAAAATGTTGGTAACGCATTTCTTTTAAAACTACAGTATGTTCACAAGACATGAGGTATCATGTATGACCCTTTATATGTAATTCTTTCTTCACGCACATAGAGCTTTTTTGATATCATCTTGAATCCCCAAAGTCAACAGATCAATGCAATCATGTTTATATATACCTCATCTGACCTGAGCAAATCTGCATCTGCCACCTCCAATTCACTCTGGTGGTCCACAATAGAACCATTATTAAGTATTGCTCTGGCCTGGTTCAAACCGGGGACTGAGTGAGCCTGCCCCCCAAACATGCCAAATCATCATGTTGGGGCACACAATGATAATTCGAGAGTAGGAGGCCAGTAACCAAAAAAAATAAATCTTCATATCCCTTATCGATTTCATGGAAGACCTGACCCCCGGTCATTCCCCATTGCATGTACAATAAGTAAATCTGGAGCCTTCTCCAAACCAGGATTAGTACTGTACCTCCGGAAGTACGTGGCTCCATAACATGTCCCGGTCTTCCAACCATTTTATCTGTACCTTGGTGCTATCAAATACTAACTGGCGAGTGTCCGTTCTGACCCCACTCCAATAAAATGCCCTATGAAACACACTAGGCACAGACCAACCCATCAAAGAACACCACATAGCTAAAATTTGCTCAACTACTGCACCCACCAATCTAAAAAGTACAAACTAACATTACAAAACATGAACTCCAATAACCCTGTGCAACCCCGCATGTGAGGGATGCAAATCTGAGGCCCTCCAAACCCTACAAGCTGAAGTATCTCTTGAAAAACTGTTCACCCTAAAATCTAGATAGGATCTCCCATCCACATATACTAACAGCTGGGCTATATTCCCGTTTTAGTCCCGAAAATAATGAACTGAGCATTCCATCGATCCCTCCAGTGCTCTTAAGACCCCTTTACATGGGCTGATGGAGCAGGCAATTATCGTGAACAAACTGTTCTTTCCTGAGGAAGTGAGAGTTGCATTTACATGCAGCAATCATCTACTGTACTCTGCATGGGGACAAACAATCTCTGCTGCGATCGCTCATCCCCATAGAGAACTATTGCTTCTGGGCAGCAAATCCCTGTTTATAAAGGACGATCTGCTGCCCAGAAAAGATCATTTTAGTCTCCACATCAGCAAAGCTTTCAACTAATAACCAAGAGTTTGCTCGTTCATTGGGTGATCAGTAGCACCTTTACACCGGAGAGTTATTAGGGACAAGTGTTCCTAGGAATGATCCTTCCCTATAATATCCCCAATTGTCAACTGCTTGTCAACAAAGTAGGATGCACAAACCTGTCTGTCTTCTTTACCAGGATCCACACTCGTTAAAAGCTCTTCCCATTCTTGGCATACATTTTTATATGGCTCCCAAATAACTATACTCACAGACAGCCATATCTAGGCCAAGGTTGTGCCTACACCAGTTTCCAAACCTGCACTGGGAATGGGATTCTGCTAACACCTGAGCTAATTCCTGAAGACTGTCACACTGAAATCGAGAAAGAGATTCAAATATCATGTCATCCACCTCAGGAACGTGAACAGACACAAACTGCAAATTCAACACCAAGCCTCTCAATATTAAGTGATGCAACAAATGGACAAAAGGATCAGAATTACTATCGCGAACCTCTCCCATAGAAAACGCTCTTGCTTGTTCTTCAATTTCTCTCCCAAAATCTCTGTTGTTACCACAATGAGAAAAATCTTAAATTCAAACTAGAATTGTCTCCCTCCATGCCTCGAGCCATCTATCTGCACACCACCAGACAAGCCACATCGGTTTTACAACTCAAGATCGGAACTGGACAAGGCACCCTCCATAAATATCAACCTACTTTTACTGTCCTCTAAAAGTTTTACCCTTATCACTAGAGCGAACTTTAAAAAAAAGTCTGGTGTTCGGCGTTCAGGTTGTGGTAAGTCGGGCATCCGGTTATGGATTCCACTATAGCGGCATATGGAATCCATAAGGGGCGGCTGCCACCAACCCGAACTGTTGAACAGCCGAAGGACCTGGGGTGACGTCACTGTCATGTGATCAGTGCAGGGGGCGTGGCTCAGCACGGGATCCTCCTGCAGAAAATACATCGCATAGTGTAATCTTGCAGGAGAAATTCAGTCAACCAAGCAATTTACTAGACATGCACTCCAGCACTCCAGAACAGGGCAAGGGTAATTGTTGTAATGTTTTATTGTCAAATATAATGTTCTGCTTTACTGTTTTTGCATACCTGATAGCCTTGTATGGACAGATAAGGGTTCAGTCCAGGGCTCATCTCCTTACGATGTCAGTAGATGGACCTGGGTCTGCCTCCTGGTTAGTTAACAGGGTTTTGTGCTTAGCTGAGGAAAAGAGAGGACCTGCATGTGTTAGTTCCTCAGAGCCAGCCCTCAGCCCAGAGAACCTTTGTCTCGGAGAAAATCTACAGCCACGGAAGCATATGCTGATGTACACAAAAGTGCTTCAGAGAAAGAGAAATTAGAAGGTCCACAATATACAAGGCGGTGCATTAGAGTCAGTCAGCAAGATATTGTGTCCGTTTATGGCAGAGAGACTTTGCTGCTGTGAGAAAGAACATTGCTAGCGTACCCTTCCATACTTTGAGATGGTCCGCCCAGTCGTAACTCTGCAAAAAATTGTACAAACCTTTACCAAGAACCTCATTGTCAGCCTTAGGTTCTTCAGGGAGACAGAGAAAAGGAGTACTTTAACCACATCATTGCTGTTGTCCATATGTTGCTATTGGAGACAGATTTGCATTGTGATCTACTTTGGAACTGTGCCTTGTTATTGTATGATGTACTACTACTCCTATTCTGTACTTTAAAAAAGAGAGACTTATTTATTTACACCAACTGGCCTGGTTACTAACTCCACCATTCGCCTACCATTGCACCTGCCTTCCTGCCTTGCCCCCAGAGCAACACATTTATTTTACTCACATATATATTGCTTACATATTCCACAGCGCTTTACTGACATCATCATCACTCACTGTCCCCAGTGAAGCTCACAATCTAAGTTCCCTATTAGTATATCTTTGTAGTGTGGAAGGAAACCGGAGTACCCAGATGAAACACAAAACGGGGAGAACATACGAACTTCATGCAGATGTTGTCCTTGTTCTGTCAGAACTATTAGATATAAAAAGAGTTCATAGTATAAGGCCTATACAGATGTATGGAAATGAACATTATGAGAAGCCATCTTGTCTGATTTTGTCAATAGGGCAATATGAGTTCAAACCCTTTGGACTTAGAATCCCTAACTTTGAGATCAAGGATTTGTGTAGAGACCTTTGTTTGCAAAACTTAGAAGTGTTTACACAGTTGGTTCTTGTGGGAAGAGGTTTAGACAGATTCAATAAAAGACAGATACTCAGATAATAAAAATAGAGCAAATCTAAAATTATTATATATTGTAAGGTTTACATTAATGATCATGTAAAGGGATTTAGACTTTTCTATCAGTTTGAAAAACTTTAAATGGTGTGTTTTTATATAACTAGAAGTGTGTTAATTACATTATATATAAGGTATATTAATACAATCTATTATAAGAATTAGGTACATTTTTTCTAGAGTCTCAATGTGTACGTAAAAGAATTACTCCAGTCTCAGGAAACCTTTTCTTGGGATTCTAGACACAGGTGATATTAAGCAAACACTGTGTCTTCACCAAGACAATAGCCAAGAGTGTTATCGTGTGTGTCTTAATTAAGAAGATTAGTTTTGTATTTAGAAACTGACTTAATGTCTAGTGGAGTGTATACATATGTCCTTTAGGATTAGGTGTCTAGTCATTGAAATACATAGATGTTTGTGTCTATTGTTAGTGGAGTGGAGTGGAGTGGATATCCAAGGTTTTGGTTAAAAATTATCTTTTTGTAGGAAAATATAAGGTTTAGTCGGGGGTGAAAAACTTTTTACGTAGACCTCCAGTGCCATCTAGTGGTAGAGTAAATTAAGATATGAATAGCGAAATAGGGGGGTGGAGTAATAAAGTGATGTCACCAGTTATAGATTAACCTGGCCTATCCCATTTTCTGAATGGGATAAAAAGGTTGCATGGGCTGATAGAGATGATCATCCGATCCAGAACTAGGACCACTTATCCAGCCATCCAGGGAATCCATCCATCCCAGTCACTTCTTGATCCATCTGATCTACCTACCTGAGGAAACCATATGACTAGATATCCAGTTAGTAGAGGCAGCCATCTTGAAAATTCATTTTCAGCCAACTACCACACCCTGAGAGGGGTGATTAGTTTGCTCTATATTATTATTATTATTTTAATAAATATATATTTTGATTCACCACTGTCTTCTCTTTGTCATCAAACTTAACATAGATCACAAGCTCTTATTGGCTTGGTATTTATGTTAAAAGGTTAGAATCCCTTACAGATTCTAATTTATTTAGATAAATAATATAGACTGCTAATCAGAGCAGTATAAATATTCCTACAGTTCGAACCTAGAACCCCAGCGCTGCAACACAAAAGGGATCTCCAACCACCACCAGTCATGAGCCCAAACATCAGGGTGTGTCCCAAAGTAAGAAAAGGTGCACCCTCCAATCACTGCGTGGTCCCAGGAAGAGTCAAAGGGGAAATTGAAACTGTGATTTACAAGCACAGCAGCCAGCCTCAACCCCAAAAGCTTAACAATCTTAGCCAGTCCCTGTTTTATCCAGGGCAAACAGAACACAAAAACTGTCTGCCACCTGTTCCATAATTTTCAACAAAACTGAACATAGCCTTGACCTCTAAACACTTTAGTATTTTATTGGAGTGGGGTCAAAACAGACACTCGCCAGTTAGTCTTTGATAGCCCCAAGGTACAGATAAAATGGTTGGGGTACCGGGACATGTTATGAGCCACCTACTCCCGGAGGTACAGTACTAATACTAGTTTGGAGAAGGCTCCAGATGTACATGCAGTGGGGGATGACTTGGGGTCAGGTCTTCCATGGAATAGATAAGGGATATTAAGATTTATTTCTTGTGGTTACTGGCCTCCTACCCTGGAATTATCATTGTGTGGCTCAACATGATGAATTGGCATGTTTGGGGGCAGGCACACTCAGTCCCCGGTTTGACATCTAATGATGCAGAACACTGGCACCACACACAATTAGGAGTACTCTCTGAGAGGTGCTGGTAGCCTTCCCGGCACCCAAGAAATCTGCCAACTTCTCGGGGAGCGCTGGAGGTCTCCTTTATTACTGGAAACCTCCAAGGCATTGCAGAAGAGTTGGCAAGTATGTATGGGACCCCCTTGGGCTCCAGGGCCCAATGCAACTGCTAACGCTGCACCCTATAGTTCTGTCACTGGTGAGGAGTGGTAGCAAGAACCAGCGCCAGGAAGTGTACCATTTTTGACATACCTGTCAATTATGTGACATGCTATATTGACTTGCTGAGAAGAGGCTCCTGAGACCCAAAATCTGTACCACGGCCTCCGACCTATCAGGTGCCATTACAATACTGGCGTCTTTTCTTGCTGCAGAGACTTTTTGCTCCCTCCATTGAGTTATGCCATGATTGATGTAAAAAATGAAAATCAGACATCATGTAGTACATGGCAATACCTTTCTAACAAAGCGAGAACCAGCCCTGTACCTCACATGGGTCCAGAGATCTCCACATTCACTGCTCTAATAGCCACAGCTTCTAACAGAACATAAGGCTGGTGGAAGTTGAAGATATAAACTGGACATGTGAGGCCAGCTCAGTGAGACGGACAAAAAAAATAAGGAAAAGAACAAATAGCAGGCGGCGCTATACCGATACATTTTTTCGAATAGCACATCGGCTATACTAAAATTTTAATGACATGCAATTACAAAAGTTTCCAGGTCCCGGTGCTGGTTTGAAAAATGTAGAATATGTTTTGTGACACAGACCTTTTAAGCACCTGGGCTAGAGTACAATCATTACCCCTCCACCCCTATAGCTGTGCCCCTGCTGTTGAGACATTTGCATTTTGTTTTGCATGAACTTTTTCCTCGGATCCAGACTGTTCATTATTTCTGTTTTTGACAATTAACAAAATACATAAATACCGTCCGCCATGTAATCTGCGCTATCATGTCACAGCTCTCTCTATTACATTGTGCCTTTCCTTTGTTTCTAGAACTAAATAATATAATCCATCTGACAGGGGGTAATCAAAATCCCCAGGTGCCAAACAACTGATCCCCAATTTTACTTCAGATAATACTAATGCTAGATGACTGTAATTTACAATTCTGCTGGTTTGTTCTTTCTTTGGCTGCCTGGCTTATTGATTTGTAAATAATTAGTGTGTATGTATGACGCGACCTGCTAATTGCCCCGCATTATTCTCAATATAAGAATTACATATTAGCATTTGTTCAGCCGGGTATTGTTTGATTTCACCCATCACATTACAGGGTGCCAGTACAATCCTCTAAATGCTGTGATACAAAGGATGGGCTCTTCTCTCCCGCTACGGCACATGAATGGCACTGGTGTCCCTACCCACTATCCCACCAACGACACTGCCCTGTATCTCCCTGCATTTAACCCCTACCCACTAACCCCAGCCATATCTTTCTCTGCCATATTTAACTCCTTCCACCCTACCACCAACGAACTCCTGCTCCACGAACCCTTGCCCTACCCACTATACCACCAACGCTATTCTGCTCCTGCCCATATTATTAACCCCTGCATTAATCCCTAGGCATATCCCTATCCAAACTCCTATTCCCCTGCATTTAACCCTTGCAGGTCCCCCAGTCCCTCTCATAAAAGGCTGACTGCCTGCTGTGCCCCTGATACCCCTTATAGCAGTCAGGATTTGTTTAACCCTTGGTTGCCTGCAGGGACAGTGAATAGACAGGTTGGGGGGGTTGCTAATGTGTATATAAGTGTATTTGTAGGTAGAGTTTGGGAGGAATTGTGGATTGTGTAGCGTAGTTAGGCGTGTTGTAATATTGTATTGTATTACTGTGTTATTAGTGTTATTAGTATATTACGGCATGTCTGTATATATATATATACATACTTGTATAACCGTTTATATAAACATATATAGATATTGTAGTATTATTGACGTGTTATTGTGTTAATAAATATATTTTAGTATTTTAAACACAGCGTGTAGTCTCTTTATTAGATGCCATAATAGCAGTAAGTCACAGTATAAGTCAGTGTAGTGTAAGACAGGATAGTATATCTTTATTTAAGGTATAAATAGGCCGAGTCATCAGTAGACGACTATGATTATTTAGGAATATTAATTAGTGGTATTATCCTAAATAATAATAATTAATATTCTCCCTTAACAGTGACCTACAAAATCCTACCTGGATGATGTTATCAGCAAAGCTAAGTTCTTTGTCTTTGTGTTCAAAGGTTTATACATCTCAGCCCTTCCTCCTAAGGATGCTCAGTGTGGAGTACACATGTCTTATGAGTTAACCACTCTGGAATGTGGTCTGGTGGTCATTTGACACAGCACAATCGCTATGTATATGTTAACTAACCATCCCTAACTTACTACATTATAAGGAATATAGAGGGTAATATAATAATTAAAAGGGAAGAACCAATCAGTACTTCAGTATGTAAAATACCCTTATAACACAATGTGCCAACATGAGCCAATGTTTTTGCATAAAATAAGCTAACCAAAAGGTGCTGTAAAGGTAGATAAAGGTGTCTAAAGATGCACCAAATATAGCACTTTGATACATTTGAGGCATCTTCAGACTAATTAAGGGCAAATGTATCATGATGGGGATTTTTGAAATCAGATTTGCTTTGACTTTGGGGGTAATGTATCAAAAGTGGAGCGATTATGTGGATGTTTTGCAACATATTTATGACATATTTGTTCCATTTTCAGTGCGGTTTGAGCCATGCCTAATAATTTGCATTTACTAAGAGGGCGGACAGATGTTTTGTGGGGACAGCGCTACAATTTTAGAATGATTTATCATTGTGAGTTTTTGTATTTGAATTGAGAATGAAAAATCCAAAGGTATTTTGTGACAAATTCAACAAATGATGACATTTTGTGAATGGGGCTGAGCTGCAATAACAACCACAGCCACTGTGGAAGACACTCTAATCAGAGCATTTGAGATGCACTCTGGTGATCCAAATCAAGGTAACCCCAAGGGGTTTTTATCCACGCGTGGCTGAGAGACTAGATGCTGACACATAGCTGGTTAATGCAATCTCAAAATTTTACTACAAAAAGTAAAAGCAATTATACATCTTCAGAAGAGGGTAGTCCCTTCTGAGGCTCAAGCATTATTTCATTGCTTAAGAAGGAAAAGGAGATAAGAGAACACTTAGCTTCTGCGCAGTATGCACTAGCTTATAAACTTTGGAATGTAAACATCTGGTTATTGCCGCCATGTTGTAATGGCGGTTTTACTAGCACCAATACTACATACGTCATATGTGACACCTCAAGAAGGTGCTGTTCCATAGGCTGTGAGTAATATGTGTATCATATTTATCCAGCTAAGGGATAGGCTTAAGCATCCTTCCATGAAGCATCTGTAGGGAGATAGAAGACAAAAATTGCCCCCCCTCCTTCTCCTCATAGCTTTGCATAGACAGACAGCTGGAAAAGCAGAGAGGGGAGGGGGGAGGCCCCTGAGATAAGAGAAGAAGAAGTTTGTAACAGCTTCAGAAAAATTTAACCAGTTAGAGTCCAAAAGATACAAAAACTATAGAATAAAATTCACACATCTCTAACAGTCTCCCCTTGAATTTAATTCTCTCCCTAAACATCTTTGCTAATGCTTCACATGTCTCTTCACCAGCTTCCACAACAAGCTATACCTAATGAATAGCCTCCCATGACACTGGACTAGAGCATAGGAAAGTCAGATGACCTTTCCCTAACTTGCGTAGACATCTTATGGGGGAGACTGGAGGTCATCAGTGCTTCTGATTTTTCTGGATCGAAGTCTTCATACAATTTCTCCATATTCTTTTGAGCCAAGATTAACAGTTACACAAGGGAGAACAAAAAACATCATCCTTTGAAGTCCCTAGAGTCAACACTTTCTTGAAATTGCTCCAATTAGGCTTTCCTTCGAGCTTCACTGTACTTGTGGTCAACAACACTCAGAATAGACACAATTGGGTGGGTTCCTGGTACTTTATCAAAATCTGGAATTGAAGCAAAAACTCGAGAATGTACTTTAGTCAAATGCTTATGCAAACTGATCACATAGTCTGTCAGACAACCATGTTCCATCTGGAACCACTGTGGGAAATACAATCCTATAATAGGGCCTGACCCATAAAGGACCTTTTAGGGACTAAGGCCTGTCTTACGGTTAGGCGTATACCTTACTGAAAAGAGGGCTACCAGCAGGCATTCTGTTCATAACTTTTTTGAATCTTTAACTTTAGTGTCCCGTTCAGTTCCTTTTTTCCTACCCTACCGCTGTTTTATGAATGGTACGAAGCATGTAAGGCCTGTTCTATGCCCAAAACCTTCATCATCTCCTGCATCACATCACCTGTGAAGTGAATATCTATGTGGCTTTCAATGGTCTCAGGTACCCCATACCTACATAAAACTTCGGCCATAATCTTCTTTCCTTCTTTGGGTATGCTTTAGGCCATTCTGAAAACAAGTCATCACTTATCAATACATACTCATACATGCCAACCTTCGGCAGTTGAAGGTAGTCTTCAAACGTTGAAACAGATACAAAAGGCAAGACATGTGTTTCTGGGGTACCTTAACCACCTTGCCCACGCTGTTCTGGGCACAAATCATACATCCTTGAGTACATCCGACTGTTACAGTGCAGAACCCTGGGGTGTACCATATGCTACGTACTAAATCACACATAGCAGCTTTTGACTGGTGCATCACTCCATGGGTTGCCTGTGCCATCGTGGGGTAGAGGGACCTGGGAAGGCAGAGTTTTCCTTGGAACTGTTTTAGCGCTTCCTCTTTGTAGTCCCCCCTTTTCCATCCACCAGTCCCTTTCCTCCTTCCCCACCTGGTTCTGTAAGGTCTTAAGAACTTCCAGTGAAACAGGGGGAGTTATTTACAGGACCTGAACTGTGGCAACTTAAGGCAGGGGTCTGCCTAGGCAATTTGGCAGGCATTTTTGCCGCCTGATCTGCCGTGGCTTTTCCCCTTGCCTCCTCTGAGTCTGTTTACAGTGACCTTTGTTTTCATCACTGCCACTTAAGTTAGTGACATGAGGGCTTCCATAAGAGACCTCACTGCTTCCCCATTTTCGATGGTTCACCTGAAGCAGTCAGGAAGTCTCTGTCTTTCCGAATGGGCCCATGGTGATGGGCCATCCCAAAAGGCATACCTGGAATCAGTGTAAATGTTGGCTGTTTTGTTTTTTTCCTCTGCATATCTGCAAGCCATCTTCAGATTCTTTTAGCTCCACTTCTTGAGCAGACGTGTGATAGTGGTGGTAAGGACTATGCTGTGTTTTGAGTGTCACGATTAACCACCACTGCCCAACCTGTGTAGTACCTGCCATCCTGGCCATACCTCGATCCATCCACAAAGAACACATTATCTGGATTACCTAATGGCTGATTTACCACATCCCGCTGTCTCTTGTGAAATCATCTGCAACAGTCATGAGCCTCTTCCTCTGAATCTGGAAGAAAAGTTTAAGTGTCCTAACTCTTCCCTCCCCCCTTGTTCCAGAGGCAACAGGGTGGCTGGAGTCAAAGTATTACACCTTTGGACAGCAACATTGTCAGGCATCAAAATGGAACACTGCATTCTCAAATAACGGGCAACAAAACAATCTTTTGAAGTGTATTTTCATGAGTATAGATGTAATATCACTGTCACATTGTGGTTCAGAACTATTTCAGAGCTTTTATCAAGCATAGCTTGCACGACTACTACAGCTCTGATGCAGAAAGGGGCGCCTCTGGCCATGGGATCAAGTCTGGCTGAATAATATGCCACGGGACGTTTTTGCAGGGTACAGCTGGGGTATGGCCATACACTTCTGTACAATACAATCTAAATGTAAGAATCTGTGGGGGTGTGGGGGAACACAAAGTTGCCAGCTCTAGGCATAAAAAAAAGGCATCTATCACCTCATGTGTGAGGCAGAAGGGACTTAAGGACAAACAATCATAAGGAGGCTGCCTCAAACTTGCGTATCCAAGGTCTGCAATAAGAAAAAGGGCCCAAAAATATCCTCAGTGCATTCATGTTTCTGGGAAAAGGGATGCCCTCCACAGCCTTCTTACGTTCAGGGGTCAGATGGTTCTTTTCTCTTCACCTTGCAGCCGTGATCAGCTAAAAAGGACATGTGAGTCATGGCTGCAGTATACATACTGGGCGAGTTCTGGGCCCCCTGCGGCAGCACCACCCAGGTATCCTGTTTACCCTCATGAGTGGAGGCGAACAAGTTCCAACTATCTGGATGTAGTGGTGCTGAAAAGAAAACTTTTGGTCAAATCAATCACAGTGTAGTGAGTAGAGGTAACGGGAACCTGAGCCAACAAGCTGTGTGGATTGAGCACAATGTTGGCGTTAAAAACTCTGGCTTCATCAACGGGACGTAGGTCATGTACCATCCGATGCTGGGTGTGTTTGCTTTTCTCATCTTCTGGGAGTACCGACACAAACATGGACCAGGGAATTTTATCACTAACGACCAACAAACAAGGTTCTTGGAAACAGAGGGCACCTGTAAGCTTCACAGTGCGTCCTCCTGATATGAGATACTAGCATGTACTTTTGCAAGCAAGTCTGCACCCAGGAGGCAACAGGGGGTGTTTCCAGTGATCAGCAACCGGGCAAGCACTTCTTGGTTAGGGGAAAATCTAATACGGATGGGCTCTGTTGAAAGGGGAGTGTGCTACTTTCCCATCCACTTCTACCCAAAGACTGGTGTCCTTGGAGATTAAATCAGTGGAGTCCATCTTTGCTGTGCACAACAGTCTGGGCTACTCTAGTATTAATCAATAACGGCACTACTTCTTTATCACCCAGAATGAGGGATATCCTCGGGGTCAGACTGAATCTGTTAAAAATTTTTTAAAGCACAGCTGATACTGGATTTCCTGTTTCCTAATCTTTATTTAACTTTCCCCCCTCACCTGTCTTTGTGTTGTCCTCATGGGTGTCTGTGGGGACGGACAGTAGTCCAGGCATGGTCAACACAGAATACAATCCTCTCGTGTGGTTTGGACGAGGAGTACCACACACAATGCTATTCTGCATTTTAGTTTACAGAAGTACCCAGCTTTCCTTAATATGGAATAGACTGAAACTAAGATGTATAACTAATAGACTGGAACACAGGACTCATCTTTCATGGGAGTGTATTATAACCAGGGGATGGGCATAAGGGCTGTCGTTGTCTGTAACATCCACCCCTATCATCCTCCCTCCCCTCTGAGTCATCTAAGTCCACCCCTTCCAGTCGGACTCGCTGATCTTCTCTTGCTTGGTCAATTTTGTCTGAACCGTCTGTGTGGACAGATCTCTGATGTTAGCACAAACATTTAACATGTAACACGTAACTACAAACATTAAAACGAACAGATCTGACAATACAGACATAAACACATGAAGGGCCCATAAGAAACGTTTCATTGACTTCAATTAAAAAATGTAGAG
The DNA here is from genome assembly GCA_033119425.1 of Bufotes viridis. Classification (NCBI taxonomy): domain Eukaryota; kingdom Metazoa; phylum Chordata; class Amphibia; order Anura; family Bufonidae; genus Bufotes; species Bufotes viridis. The sequence goes on from CM065591.1 coordinate 33,933,255, forward strand.
CTCAATCAACACTTTTGGCACCAAGAAAAACCACAAATCTTAAAGAAAAATAAAATAAAATTGTCAATGCGCATATTATAAAAGCAAATATCGTACTCCATACGTATTCACATTTTCATGTATTCATTTTCACAAACAGCTCATAACTACGCTCTTATACATAAAATATGAATTGCATACACAGCTTTGCTAAGATATCCATCAGCCTTCACACATACTCGACTCAACTACAACTGAAAGCCACACCCATTCACTTAGTTTTCATTCCAAAACTTGCAGCACAAATGAACACAGCTTTCCTGGAAACAGACAGACACACCACACCCAGACTTGCTGATGGTCTATGCCGCTGTTCTGCTGTTTTCCAATGTCTTCTGGTCTTCACTCTGTAATTAATCAAATCTTATAACAAGACAGCATAAAGTTATAATCATACAGTAATTTTGTTAAACCCAAATCTTCCTATATGCCACATGGTCTTAGTTCGTGTTGCACAAGCTGGATTCCCACATTACGCTGCTTGGGAAAGAAGAAAGAAAATTATTAAACAATTCTTTATCTTGTATAATGTTATTACACATATAACATCACTTATTCTGCATGATTCCCTCCCCCCTTTCTCTTTGCCTGCTTCTCTTATCTTAAGAAAGTGAATCCCACCACGGCTCCCCTCCTGGCTCTCAAGGATTCACTCAGCTTTCCTGAGACTTCGAGATAAACACAGGGGGATGGGGCTATACGAGACTTTCTTAAAACTTTTTACAGATTCTCACACTTTGGAAAGCAGAACTACTTCAACAGAGATATCTTTCTAACACCTTCATATTCTTAGTGCTAACCACACATCTGTTGGCATCCACTAGGTACATTAACTGTACCATCTTTTCCTGCTGTGTTCTATAATGCTAGGGCTACGGATCTTTCCTATTTGGAAACACACATATCATTATGGTAACAAAACAAAACGTAACCAGTTCATTTCTGAACATTTAACACAAGCGCCTTTCTGATTGCAGACACTCATGTGCTTTCTTTCTTGCTAGTGCCATCAATTAACATCCTGACACTGCTCTGTTTCCTCACTCATTAGAGTCCCCCCCCCCTCAACATCACAGGAGTCCTGATGACCACAGTCTGCGAGCTCTAACTTCACAAAGTCTTACAGACCTCATCCCTGTTATCAGCCATGCGACCTACTGTCCGGGGCCACACTTTCTCTTTACCTAGCAAAGTTAACTTTCCTTACTCAACTTTCAGTTCTCCATTAATATCACATCCTATAATCTCCCTCTTCCCTCGCTACTAGCTAGGGGGCTGTATATTCTTCTTCTTCATAATACTGGGACTGGCCCATTTCAACAGCATTATTTCAGACTGACGCACAGAAAACAGAGGAGTAAAGAGGCACCTTTAACCCTTTCCTCCACAGACAAAGGATTCACCTTCCCCTCTGGTTGGCTCAAATCTGACTATCACGTCTAAATAGTCCGCCAGGGACTCCTCTAGCGTCAAGTCAGGCTGCAATTCACCTCCACACCTCTGTCCGCACCTCTTCTTGACAAAGTCAAGCGACTGCACCTATTCTTGACCGGGTCAAGCGGATTTTAACTCTGTACCTCGGGACCTCTCATTGCATCTCTCCCCGGTCAGGTCAGGCGATAAAATTTGTCCCACACCTTGGCACTACCATGCCCTCTAGTCCAAACCAGGAGGTTACTGTCCCCTCCCTTTGTCTGTGGTCTTACCGTCCGTGCTTAATTCACTCCTCGAACAATCACAGACACACATAAAACATATACACACTAGAGTGATCTATCAATTTTGACTATTGTTCTATGGACCCCAGGCTTTCAGCATATTAGCCGACTACTATACTTGGGTATGACCTCACAGCAGACTAAGGCACCATGAAGTGACGAACTAAATGACAGAAAGGTAGGTAAGATAGTTTTCTTACCTTTTTACTAAAGCTGGCCATCTTCTCTCTGCCATTCATCAAGTCGTGGGGACTCTTGTGTGTCGGCTGTTGATGCTCCCTTCGCCTTGGGGCCCCACATTACGGGCGCCAACTGTGGAAGACGCTCTAATCAGAGCATTTGAGATGCACTCTGGTGCTCCAAATCAAAGTACCCCCAAGGGGTTAATATCCACGCGTGGCTGAGATACTAGACGCTGACACATAGCTGGTCAATGCAATCAAATTTTATTACAAAAAGTAAAAGTAAGTAATATGTGTGTATCATATTCATCCAGCTAAGGGATAGGCTTAAGCATCCTTCCATGAAGCATCTGTAGGGAGATAGAAGACAAACACTGCCCCCCACCCCCCCCTTCTCCTCGTAGCCTTGCATAGACAGACAGCTGGAACAGCAGAGAGGGGAGGGGGGAGGCCCCTGAGATAAGAGAAGAAGAAGTTTGTAACAGCTTCAGAAAAATTTAACCAGTTAGAGTCCAAAAGATACAAAAAATATAGAATAAAATTCACACATCTCTAACACCACTATGCAATGTATGGTACTGTGGTTGGTAAGCTGCGAGAAGGCTACAACACTCACCGAAATGCCATGACCTCCTCAAACAGCTAATCAGTAGGGGTGTCAGACCCCCTCAATCTGATATTGATACCTATCCTGATGATAGGTTATCAGTATTAACTTCCCAGAAAACCCCCCTTAAAACAGAAGCCACAAACACCAATAGTGAATTTAGTTCAAAGAAAGTGGTGCAGAGAGAGAAGTTTTGACTTTACAATGATTGATTTCTTGACATAAGCCACGAACCTACAGGAGGAAGGAATAAAGACATAGCCATACAATGACTGGACATCCATAATATTTAATAATACTTAATAATCAATTACGTCATCTATTCTGGACCGACCATTACTCAGAGAAAACAACCGGGATTGCTATAGCACCTGCCTCTTATTTATTTTTACTGGTTTGTGAATCATTTATAATACTATTAACCAAATATCCACATGATGATTTTTCTATTGTAAATGAACGGTTGAATCATTTGAACTTTCAGTAGAATAAAAATTTTACAACAGGTGCAGTTACTTGTTGACTCACCATTGCCTCCTACAACGTACGTATGTAACATTCAGAACTTATGTAGTATAAACTACCAAAACTTAGCATGCTTCAATCAGGGCCATCCATAAGAGTATGGTCAGGGTGCCTCAACCCTCCCTAGTATAGGGGGCACTGTCACTGTCAACAGAAATACTGCCTGACAGTGCCATACAAAATCATCCACCTCCCGCAATAGAAGCAGCTGTTTAGGTTGGACCACTTTCTCTTGCCATGCATAGAGCAGGAACTGCAAGCAGCTTTTATCTACAGCTCATGTGACATGGTATAATAAAGCACACAAATGAAAATATAACTATGCTATTTAAAATATATTGAAAATATAACTATACCTATACTATATGAATAAAATGAATAAGTTGTGTGGGTCCTGCCATTCAGTGTAACATAGTAACATAGTACATAAGGCCGAAAAAAGACATTTGTCCACCCAGTTCGGCCTGTTTCCTACAAGTTGATCCAGAGGAAGGCAAAAAAAAAAAACGTGAGGTAGAAGCCAATTTTCCCCACTTAAGGGGAATAAAAAATTCCTTCCCGACTCCAATCAGGCAATCAGAATAACTCCCTGGATCAACGACCCCTCTCTAGTAGCTGTAGCCTGTAATATTATTACACTCCAGAAATACATCCAGACCCCTCTTGAATTCCTTTATTGTACTCACCATCACCACCTCCTCAGGCAGAGAGTTCCATAGTCTCACTGCTCTTACAGTGAAGAATCCTCTTCTATGTTTGTGTAGAAACCTTCTTTCCTCCAGACGCAGAGGATGTCCCCTCGTCACAGTCACAGTCCTGGGGATAAATAGATGATAGGAGAGATCTCTGTACTGACCCCTGATATATTTATACATAGTTATTAGCTCTCCCCTCAGTCGTGTTTTTTCTAAAGTAAATAACCCTAATTTGGATAATCTTTCAGGGTAATGTAGTTGCCCCATTCCAGTTATTACTTTAGTTGCCCTCCTCTGAACCCTCTCCAGTTCTGCTATGTCTGCCTTGTTCACAGGAGCCCAGAGCCCCAGAACTGTACACAGTACTCCATGTGTGGTCTGACCAGTGATTTGTAAAGTGGTAGGACTATGTTCTCATCACGTCTATGCCCCTTTTGATGCAACCCATTATTGGCCTTGGCAGCAGCTGCCTGACATTGTTTTTTGCAGCTTAGTTTGCTGTTTATTAAAATTTCTAGATCCTTTTCCATGTCAGTGTTACCAAGTGTTTTACCATTTAGTATGTACGGGTGACTTGCATTATTCCTTCCCATGTGCATAACTTTACATTTGTCAGTGTTAAACCTCATCTGCCATTTCTCTGCCCAAGCCTCCAATCTATCCATATCCATCTGTAGCGGTATACTGTCCTCTTTAGTGTTAATTACTTTACACAGTTTAGTGTCATCTGAAAAAATTAATATTTCACTATGCAAGTCTTCTACAAGATCATTAATAAATATATTGAAAAGAAAAGGGCCCAATACTGACCCCTGAGGTACCCCACTAGTTACAGTGACCCCTCCAATACTGACCCCTGAGGTACCCCACTAGTGACAGCGACCCCTCCAATACTGACCCCTGAGGTACCCCACTAGTGACAGTGACCCAATCTGAGTGTGTACCGTTAATAACCACCCTCTGTTTTCTATTACTAAGCCAGTTACTTACCCACATACAGACATTTTCTCCCAGTCCGAGCATTCTTATTTTATATACTGTACTAACCTTTTATGAGGTACAGTGTCAAATGCTTTGGAGAAGTCCAGATATATGACATCCATTGATTCATCGCTGTCAAGTCTAGAACTTACCTCCTCATAGAAGCTGATTAAATTAGTTTGACATGACCGATCCCTCATGAAGCCATGCTGATATGGCGTTATTTGTTTATTTCCGTTGAGATCCTCTAAGATAGCATCTCTCAGAAAACCTTCAAACAGTTTACCCACAACAGATGTCAAACTTACCGGCCTATAGTTTCCGGACTCTGTTTTTGGACCTTTTTTGAATATTGGCACCACATTTGCTATGCGCCAATCCTGTGGAACATTCCCTGTCAGTATAGAGTAGTGATGAGCGGGAGGTGCCATATTCGATTTTGCGATATTTCGCGAATATTCGATTGAATATTCGTCATATATTCGTCGGAATCGAATATTCGCCATTATTCTATATATTGCGAATGTTACGCAAATTTATATTCGCATCGCGAATTAAACTTAGAGCTGAGTTCCTAATGGTTGTAACTAACTTGTATTGCTATAATTGACGAAGATAACGAATATCACGAATATAGCTCTATATTCTCAATCTTCGTTATATTCTGGCAATACAACCATTAGGAACCCAGCTCTAAGTTCAATTCGCCATGCGATTAATATAACCTGTATTACTCGTATTGCAAATTCAACTTAGAACTGGGTTCCTAATGGCTGTATTGCTAGAATATAACAAATATCACAAATATAGCGCTATATTCTCAATCTTCGTTATATTCTAGCAACGACCATTAGGAACTCAGCTCTAAGTTGAATTTGCAATGCGATTAATATAACCTGTATTGCTCGCATTGCGAATTCAACTTAAAGCTGGGTTCCTAATGGTTGTATTGCTAGAATATAACGAATATCGCAATGCGAATAGTTCAGGTTATATTAATCGCATTGCGATTACAACTTAGTCAAATTTGTGAGATCGTGATTCTCACATCCGACAGTACGTTTTAGCATGAAGGCGTTCCCATGCACACAGGGAGTCGGCAGAAGCGGCAACGGGCATTGACTGGAGCGGGCAGGGAGCCAGGAATCCTCCGGACAGGTAAGAACAGCTTTTGGGAAATGGCAAGACAATCAAATGAGCAAGGATTAACATCTAACAGAAAAAAAAACAAAAAAAAAACGAATATTCGAAATTGCGAATATATATCGGTATATTCGCAATATTCGCGAATTATCAAATATGTGATATTCGCAAGAAAAATTCGCTATTCGAATATACGCGCTCAACACTAGTATAGAATCCACAAATATCAGAAACAAGGGTCTGGCTATGACATTACTTAATTCCCTTAGGATACGGGGGTGTATGCCATCAGGTCCAAGGGAGCACCCCTTCTTTCTCTTAGGGAACACCCTGGTATTGGGGCTCCTACCTGGTGTAAGGTGGAGTGCTCTTGGTGTTTTTTTTTTATGTACAAAGGCTTGATGACGTCCCCCCGAGGACACGGTTGAGTTTTTTTTTTAATGTAAATAAAAGTTACGTTTTATTTTAAATTCCAAGGCGCTGGGTCTATTCAAAATGTGTTATTGAAGTCTCTCATGACCCCAGATCTGGGGGATTTATCCGTGCTGCCTTTTTCTTCATATTATAGGAGTGTCTGGATCAGGCAAATTTAGGGTGAGCTGTTCAAGTCAGGGGTCCCCAAAGGTGGCAAATAGAGATGAGCGACTTTCATATTTTGAAATTTGATTACGCTTCGTTTGGTGGTAAAAGCAGAATTGGGTTATGGATTCCGTTACCACGGCATTCCGTTATTCATTCTGTCATAGAAGTCTATGGGCTGCATAACAGATCCGTCCCGTTTCTGTTATGCAGGGGAGTCCTCTCAATGCACATCCAAGCCCTGTTTGCACAGCTGAATGTATAGAGCTGCAAAGTAAAATGTATATTATGGTATATTGGTAATAAGCACAGCAGAAATGTTCACACGGTCTCTTTATGGTAACGCAACGCGCAGAACATCAGGAAGCCTTTATGAATATGCTAATAATCTTGTTTGTTTTGTATTTTTATAGCCAATTAAGCTTTGTCTCCAGGCGTAAAACCCATCCTATGGGGAAGATCAATAAATTTCAAAAAAGCTCAAAAGTATTCTACAAAATGATTAACCCCGTGCAGTTCAGGGCATTTTTTTTTACTTTAAATATCAGAAAATCACAGGTCTGACTATTCGACTGTTAGAGAGTCAAATATATTGTAGTAGTCATTGTCAAGTATATAGTCAATTAATAATATAACCTTTAACCCCTGTTTTGAGCCATTTATTTTTTTCATGATGGCACCATTTTGGGGTACACATAACTTACTGATTAAGCTACTTCCACACTTGCGGGAGCTTTTTCCGGCAGGATCTGTGCTAATACTAGTCCACCAAGCCGCCAGAAGTCCGCACTGGCCCTATCCACTATAATGGCAAACATGCCGAGAGGCGGCCGGACAAAAACTACAACATGCTGCGTTTTTTGTCCAGCTGCCTCTCGGCTTGTTTGCCGCGCTGCAGCCAGACCTCTGTCCCGCCCCCATTAGCGTTAATAGGGCCAGGGCAGACTTCCGGTGGCACAGTGGCCTACCAGTAGCACGGATCCAGCAGGCTATTCGCCCACCGGAACAGCCTGCCGGAAAAGGCTACTGCAAGTGTGAAAGTAGCCTGACTTTTATGAATTCATCTTAGGGGGTGTGGCAAAAAAAACAGCGGTAGCGCAACTGGGTTTTTACATTATAAAGTTTGCAGTGTTCATTTTTTGGCATAGATAACATTTTATCTTTATTCTCTGGTCAGTACCATTACAGTGATACCAAAAATATGTAGATTTTTTTATGTTTTACTACTTTTGCACAAAAAAACACTGTTTTTGTGTCGTTACATCCCAAGATCCACGTTTCTATTTTTTTGTTCTACAGAGCTGTTTGAGGGCTTGATATTTGCGTGACAACTTGTAGTTTTCATTGGTATGATGTTGGGGTACATAACATTTTTTGATAACTTTTCCTAGTTTTTGGTGTCAAATAAGCAAAAAACAGCAATTCTGGCACAGTTGTTTTTTTTTTCTTTATCTTTACGGCGTGCAGTGTATGGGATAAATCATATGATAATTATTTAGTGCGGGTCTTTACGGACATGGTGATACCAAATATGTGGTGGGGATTTAAATTTTGCTATTTTTTTGCTATTTTTTCTATTGAAAAGCTTTTTTCAAAGGAAAAAAGGTACATTTTTAAACTTAGAGATTTTTTTATTTAACTTTATTTAACCTTTTTTTTTTTCCATTTACTAGTCCCACAAGGCGACTTCAGCGTATAGGATAAATTATATGATAATTGTTTAGTTACAGTCGTTACTAAATATGTGGCGGTGATTTCTTTTTTGCTATGTTTTTTTTCCCTTGAAAAACTTTTTTTCAAAGGAAAAAAGGTATATTTTTTTTGTCTTGGAATTTTTTTTTTAACTTTAATCAACCTTTTTTCTAACCATTTATAGTCCCACAAGGGGACTTTAACATATGATCTTTTGATCACTTCTATAATACACTGTACTGCTTATGCAATACAGTGTATTATACTGTCAATGCTATACTGACAGTCACCAAGCTGCGCCCTAGGCTGCCATGTGAATACATCAGCACCACGCAGCCTTATTTGCGGGGCGCTGATGGGAGACAGGAGCCCACTAAACCACTTAGATTCCACAATTGCTATTGACCGCCACATCTAAAGAGGGTTCAACTGAATGGATCACCACTTCTGCCATTCTAAGCCATTAGAGCAGTAGTCCAGCTCTTGTGTGACAGCCGAGCCCCCACTCACTGCATGTGAGACCTGTACAGTGCTTAGACTATGCCACCGTAACTTCACTAAGAGGTTAATGATATAATTAAAATAACCTCCTTGTAAGGGCATTCATTCACAGAGATAGGTCTATGAAATAGACTTTCCCTTCTGTCTCACCCTATTCTAATAGGCCCTGGCTAAAAACGGAGTAGCCACCCCAATAAGGACAATCCTGTATAAGGAACCTCCTACAAGGCGTAGGACAGCCCTGACAAAGGGATAGATCCGATCACCTAGATATAGTGCAATGTCATTAGTATATCCAATATATCTGAGTGCCATAGTATATAACAGGAATGACTGCTATCTTTGCACCACTCTAAGCCTCCAGACTAGGGCAGACCGAATAGATTCTAACAAATCAATTCATCTCACTAGCAGTAGTTCTGCACCTGAGAGGGGCTGTCTCTATAGTTAAAGAGATGCCCATCTGCCTGTTGATTTACAGAATTGGACATCTAGCCCGGCCCTGACAACCTGGGCCCTGTGCTGGGCTTCGAAGCTTAAATTGGGCTTCGGGAGTAACTACTAGTGTTGAGTTAGTGTCCACTTTGTGGACTTCGATTCAAATTTTTTTTGTTTTTTTTTGTACAACTCGGCGAAGCAGCTGAATCGAATTTAAGTACTTCACTCATCTCTAGCGACTGCACATGAGCCACTACACTTCCGTGTTTCAGAGCATGAGCAGTCGCTTTTCCAGGAGTCGAATTTAAGCTTCGGCAGCCAGCGCTGGGTCCATATTGTCAGGGTCTGGCTAGATGTCCAGCTGTTAAACAATCGGCAGGTGGGTGCTGCTTCATCTGTGGGAACAGCCCCTCACAGATGTAGAAATCCTGCTAATGAGGCAAATTGCATAATTATTATCTATTCTCTCATCCCTATTCCAGACAACAAGCATATAACTAGACAAAGAATTACCAATAGGGAAACCTACATCTAGGCAGTCCAGATATGGAGTCCAGCATCTTCATAGTGACTAGAGCATACTTAAAAATGGGGATGATCACATGTTACTAAAAGATGATGAAAAGCAACAGGAGAAGACATCTAAAGACCATGGTATTTGGGGTTGTGTACCTACATCCTTTTTCTATGGAGTCTGTAGGACCATGACTGGTGACAGGATAAGATCATAAACCTGCCAGTATTCTGGCAGCACAAATCACTTAGAAGTGATAATGAGTTGCTAAGCTTAATTGGAAACCTTATTAGTAACTAAAGATCGAATGTAGCATATCACAAAATACCATGAGAATCTGTTTTGAATTTACAGCATGCTTGTAGGTCTGTGCTACATTTTTATGCCAAATAGTGGGAAAAATATTTGGTATCAGTAAAACGTGTATGAAACCTGGAAAACCGCAGAAGACTGAGCTGTGTTACTACTATTGTAGTACCAAGAAAGAGAATGTTGAGAAATACTTGAAGCAAGGTAAGACTCCATCAGCTCATGAGCGGTGAAAGAACATGGTGTGGGTGGGTTACCAGCATATCAGCATATTCCTATATTTTATTTATGACCTCTTCTGGTGCATCATAACTAGAGATGAGCAAATTTCTCAAAAATGTGATTTGGCTGGTTCGTCAAATTTAGAAAAGATTCTATTTGATCTGAATTTATTTGTGGCTAATCACGTTAAAAAACAGCTATTTCCTGGCTGCAGATAGCCTGTATAGTGGTGTAGAACACTGTGCCTAGCAGTAACATGCATAGGGAGTTTGCTGTGGTAGTGAAACAATACTGTGAGTCAGTATGATATGCAGATGACATGCAGACGACACGCATATGACAGGCGTCGCTCTTAGAGTCACTGCACACTTCACCTATTTGGGCCAAAACTGACCAAATAACTCTAGTGTGAATGCAGCCTAACAGGTCAATGTTAGCGCCAGGCATAAAGAACCATGCAGAGGCCCAAGATCCTACTGTAGCATGAAAGAATGCACTCATTTTACACCAGTCGTCATCTGATTCCACATAGATGTCTACAGAACCTGTTCTATTAAACACTTATACAAGTAGAGCCCCCCTGACAGAGTGGAGAGGGTGTCAGCAGTAAGCTTGTGTTGACGTCACTGATTATTTTGCCCTTCCTCTGATCCGTCAGAACAATAAACCCCCAAAAAACGGATCCTGTGTGTTGAGAATCTACCTTCACTCGGTCAACATTTGGTCAGTAATCCATCAGTATTTCTAAAGCCAGAAAAAAAAGAACCAAAAACAGAGATGACACGTGAATGGAATATTTGCATGTCTTCTGTGTTTTGTACCCACTCCTGCTTTTGGCTACCAAATCATAAGCCAATCCTGATGGGACCATACAGGCCTTACAGCTGCTACACAGGCAGGATCCATTGTGAGTCTCATTTTTTCTTCCTTCTGACAGATCAGAAGAAGGGTCAAATAAATGATGATGTCAACCAGGCCAAAAAGGCAAAATAGTGGCCCAGTCATGGAGTAGGGAGGGTGGGACAACAGCATGAGAAGTTCACTGAGTGGCCCATTTACATAGTGTTGAGGTGGCAGAAGGAGACCACAGAGTAGTGATGTGGCAGCAGCATCAGGAGACCACAGAGTGGCAAGGTGACATAGTGTGGAGGTGGCAGCAGCAGCAGCATGAGGAGACCACAGTGTGGCCCATTTTCATTAAGGCCTCTTGGTGAAATGGTGCCCAGTCTAAAAATCCACTTACTTTCCAATTGAGCAAATTTTTTTACCATTATCTCCCCCTCTGGACCCCAAATGCACCATGTCAATACCTCTGAAACGCAAGAAGAATTGGATTACTGTTGTGATAGATCCTTAAAAGCTTTGGGATGGTCTTCAAGGCTCCTTGGGGTAATTATGGCCCCGCCGCACTAAACACCCACTCTGATGCCGCACTACTGTCTGGGAAGTACAGCTTTTCCAGGGCAAACTCGTCCAGCTACAGTACGTCCACAAATCCAGTTTGGCTGCCCAGTAGTCCAACGGATCTTCAATGTCGGGTGGCAGGGTGCTGTCCAAGTATGCCACCACCTGCTGGTTCAGGTTCTGCTCCATATCTAGCTGCTGCTGCTGGTGAGTAGTTCGTTCACTAGGCGGGTGAAAAAAGCTGCTTATCAGCGACTCTAGACTCAAGTTGCTGCCTGCCCTAGCAGACATGCAGTGGAACGTGGGAGCAGAGGGTCCCCGCGGTCAGACCTGCGAGAGGATGGACGATGGCGCACATAAGCAGCGACCAACTGACTAGTTGACTAGAGGATGTCTCGATAGTAGTCCAGTTTGTCCTCCCTCTCAGCGGGTGTAAAAAAGGCCCCCATTTTGGACTGTAGCGAGGGTCTAACATGGTGGAAAGCCAGTAGTCATCCCTCTGCCAAATGGCAACAATTCGAGTGTCACTACGCAAGCAAGTGAGCATGCATCGGTCCATTTGTGCAAGTGACTCGGAGGGACTCCCTGCCTCCATCTCCACTGCACACTGCCAAGGTGTGCCTAGGTCACCTGCCTCGTCTTCCTCATCTCCCTCTTGCTCCTCCGGCTGTTTCTGCTCTTCCTCTCTGTCACCTGTGTAGAAAAACCACCCATTTTGCTACACATTGCTTGTGCTCCAATGTCCTCCTTCTCCTCCTCCAGTTCAGCCCCCACAGGGCTCATGTGTCCATGAGATGGCGCCACGTCTCCAGTCCCCTGGCCTGCCAGATTTAGCAGCATCTGTTCCAGGACATGAAGCAGTGGAATGACATTGTTCATCCCATAATCCTTGCGACTGACAAATAAAGTGGCCTCCTTAAAGGGCCTGAGCTGCCACTGGCTAACATCGCAGTTACACAGGGGAGTACCTCTGTCCGCCTGTATCATCAAGAAATCGTTTATGGGCTTTCTCTGTTCGCATAGTCAGTCAAATATATGGAGGATGTAATTCAAACGGGTGTAAACATCGCATATCAGCCTATGTTGGGGGACGCTGTTCTGCCACTGCAGCATGCAAAGTTTTCTGGACATTTTCAGGATGTCTTGCAGATGGGCTAAAGACTTCAGGAATGGCTTGACAACCAGATTGAACACGTATGCCATGCAGGGCGCATGGCTCAGCCCTCCTTGATGCAGCGCCGACACCATGTTCTTCCCGTTGTCGGTCGTCATGGTTCCGATTTTGGGTTGTCGCAGAAAAAGCCAGGATTCGATTTCTGCGGAGCAGTTCGTCTCCTGTGTGACTCCGTTCGCCCAGGCAAATGAGGTGCAGAAAAGCGTGACACCACTGTGCCCTGCACATGTGGTATGCTGGAGGGGCACTCTGAATTGTCCCTGCAGTGGAGGCTGAGGAGGCAGAGGGGGACATTGTCGCAGGATCAACGGCGTGAGAACGTGGAGGCGGAAGCGGCGTCACCTGGACAAGTTGCTAGTGTGGTTAGGCAGAAACCACATTCACCCAGTGGGCCGTAAGGGACATGTACAGTATCGTCCCTGATGATAGTTACAGATCCACACGTCAGCGCTGTCGTGCAGTTTGGCAGACACCAACAGGACTGGCCCAGCTTCTGTTCTATATATGTGTGCAGGTCTGGTACTGACTTTTTGGCAAATAAATGACGGCTTGGGACTCTCCACCTAGCTTGGCACAAGCCATCAGTTTTCTGAAAGGTGCATAGTCCACCACTTGAAAAGTGAGGGACTGCAGTTCCAGCAACTTGGCCAGGAGCACGTTCAGCTTCTGCACCATAGGATGACCACACGTATTGCTGTCTATTGCAATTGCTTCGGTGATCAACTGCTGACAAAATGAGTAACAAGGAGCAGGAGCATCAGGACCGGTAGATGATGGGAAGGACAGACAGCTCCCTTTGGCTGAGGTAGTGGAGCCCTGACTGCTTGAAATCTGGAGTGTGCCACTGGAAGATGCAGTGGTTGCTGCGGCAGGCTGGACCACCACATCGGAGCCAGGGTTCTCCCAGGCCACTTTATAGTGATGCTGCATATGTTGATGCAGGGCCATGGTGCCAACATTGGCACCCTGGCCACGCCTCTACTTCTGCCCACAGATTCGGCAAATGCCCATGTTCACCTCCTCCGGCGGCTAAACAAAAAACTGCCACACCGCCAAGTAGGTGATTTTACCCCCAACAATCCGCATTGACTGACTGCTACCGCGGCTGCCTCCGTGAACCCCTGCACCACTACTTTCCGGGCAGGTAGGCTCCTGCGAAGCGGGTGGTCTACCCTGGGCACGTTTGGCTCCCGACCTCCCACTGCTGCCACCCTGCTGACTCTCGGCCATGCTACCGACTTGATGGCTCCGCTGCTACCTCACGCGCAAGCTGCCACCCTCTTCTCCTGATGAAGATGATAAAGGCCCCTTCGTCACTCGGCCCCCAGTTGCGATCGGCTACATCATCATCGGGTACTGTCTGCATGTCACTGATGTCCTCCTCAACGGTCTCTGAGCCAGGAGCCTGACCGCTCGCAACACCAGCTACCACACCCCTCTCCTCATCACTACATGCCCACCTACCAGAGGATGCGGCGGATGTCTCCTCCAGATCTTGGCTGGGCAGTAGCTGCTGACTTTCCTCTAGTAGTTTGTCCTCGCCATATAGTGGAGCTGAGCCCACAGCATATAATACTTGTCTGGTTGAGGGAACAGAAAAGGACAGAGGCAGATTGAGGACAGGTGAGGGCATAGGGCCTGCTCCCGAGCCATGCAAACTAAGGGTTGTGTTTGACGAACCCACCGACTCTTTTTTTTTTTAAAGCCTTTTTTTTTTCAATACAACACCAAAAAACATATAACTGCACCGCTGAATGGCTAATCAGCCTTTTTTTTCACTAATACACCCCAAAAAAGGCTTTAGAACATATAACTGCACCGCTGAACAGCAAATAAGCTCTTTTTTCACTAATAAACCATAAAAAAGGCTTAAGAACATATAACTGCACCGCTGAACAGCAAGTAATATTTTTTTCCCACTAATACACCCTAAAGAAAAAAGCTGCAATTTTGTCACTTCACAGCACAACGGCTAATAAGCCTTTTTTTTTTTCAACTAATACACCACAAAAAAGTCTTTAGAACATATAACTGCACTGCTGAACGGCTAATAATTTTTTTTTTTCACTTATACACCACAAAACATGCACCACACAAGGAATAATAAGACGTAGAAATATTTCCTAGTAATACACCCTGTTAATAACTGTATCACACAGCACTTGCACTCCAATAACAAGCAAGGTTTGCTGGAATTACAGAGGTATCATCTATTGCAAACCTGAAAGCAGCAGTATAATGGCAATTTGGATCCCCAGTCAGTGCAGCAAGGTGTAATAGGACTGTTCCTATTATCCAGGCTGTACACTCCCCCATTGGACCCTGTTCTTCAATACTGTGAAATAAATACTCCCTATCCTTTCCCTACACGTCTAACGATCTTTCCCTAAACTTCAATTCAGCAAAATAAAAGTTTAAAAGTCTGTTCTCACACTGTCCCTAGCACCTGCTGATGTTTTTCCCTGCACTGAGTACACTGGAAAATGGCTGAATCCCTGATATTTATAGGGCAGTGAGATCACAGGGCTGGCTGCTGATTGGCTGCATACATGGCATTGTGGGTGATCCCTCTTTCCCAGAGTTCTTTGCTCCATGTCCTAACATGCAGCAGCCATTTTAGGAAAAAATACTACTCGTTACCACGAAACGTGAGGAAATTCGGATTTGATTCCTGAAATTCGGATTGAATTCCACTCAGAATCTTATCAATAGTTACAGATGTTACATGTGTCAAAATTTTATTTGGGGTTCCCTTTTTCGGATGTCCACACACGTAAACACGTCAGAATCATTGACAGACATTTAATGCTATGGTCAGCAGATGCCACATACTATGACCGCAAACAAAAAGTTTATCTTGAAGGGATGTGTACCACAGAAGCAGCCTCTACTCGCAGCAAATTTTGTGGACCATGAGCCCTGGGCTGTCCCTCAAAATTATGCAACCCCTTCCCCACCACTACCCTGTCATGCCTTGTCTTTAGTCAACACAATCTTTCGGTGATAGCATTAACAAATGGCTGATGCCATTCCTCTTGTCAAAGGCCTGTGTCCTTACACACTGACAGAGTCCCATCATTACTGACAGGATCAGAGTGTGTAGGGACACATCCTCCTGACAAAGAGAATGGTAAGGTCTAGTTGACTCTTCTCCGATTGTACATATTTTCCCTCTCTTCTCCAGCTGGCCCAGGCTGCCATAACGACTTCTATGAGATTGCGTGTAAGGCAGAAAGAGAATTCAATTTATAGCTCACAATTCCTAGTGGATTTTTACAGAAGCGTAAGGAGCGATCTCAGAACAAGAGGCTAATACACAGTTCTTGTATGTTGGCCCTCTGCTGTCTCCACCATGAAAGGTCACCATTTTGACTCTTGATCTTCAGGTTTGATAGGTTGTGTGTCCAGGTTGCTTCTGCGTCACCTATTCATAAGCTCGATCACATTTATCTCATAATTATCCACTTTACTATATTTAATGTTCTCAGGATGATTATCATACAATATAAGTTGGACAAGCCAGCAAGTAACCATCACTCATCAGCAGTAAAAAGAGTCCTCGTAAACCGCACTGACTAGTCAGCTCACGTGCCTCATAGTCAGCAAGTTATTGGCCATCTTCAAAGCACCAATAACTTCTCTTGCGGCCATATTTACAGGATAACAGTGACAGAGGAAAGCCAACTCACCTTTCTCCAACAGTTTATACGGCCATTTGGACATCTTAAACAGCTCCAGCCCATTGACACTGCTGGTAGATAATACATCATCATGATCCAAAATTGTGTGACTTCATGCAAATGCCTAAATATCTATATAATGTAAAATTATATGCAAAACCTAATTTTAACAGCCAGTCAGCCAGCAACTGAATGCTTAACGTTATAGGCCCACATTGATCAATTTAAAGGGCTTCTGTCACCCCCACTTATGCAATTTCCAGTAGCTGACATTAGCTACTTGCTAATGTCAGCTGAGTTCAAACATATGTTTCATACCTTTATTTGAGTTTTCTATCTTCTAAAAATCGTACTTTTATTATATGCAAATTGTCTTCGCTACCAGCAAGTTGGGCGGATACTTGCTGGTAGCCGCCGCATTCTCATGCTCTGGGACCGCCCCCTCTGCTCTTGATAGACAGGGCCAGCGTGCTCTCCTCCTCCCGCTGGCTCTGTCTGCAGCCGAAATCCCGCACATGCGCCGTAACGGTCTTCAGTTGGCGCAGGCGCTTGGCTGCTTATTCTCTCAGAGTGCCTGTGCCGACTGTAGACCGATACGGCGCAGGCGCGGATTTCGGCTGCAGACAAAGCTTATAACACTAGATATGGCTGGTAGCAGTTGAAGGATGGACACGAGCATGTGCGACTACATCAGTAGTTGGACTTTCACATTACTATACAGATAAGACACCAGGGGGCGCCATCATAATGATGTATGAAAATACTGTATCTCACAAGTGAATCATTTTTGTAAAAATAAAAAAATGTCAATTACGAAAGTAACTCGTTTTTTATGCTGAAATATATAAATATTAAAATAACCTGGGGGCGGATACTAGGATGGTGGTTTACCATCTATTACCTTAGCAGTAATGGTTGCTTTTTAATTATAGCTTCCCAGTGATAGGGCATATTAGGGTTACTAGGGATAGATACGGGCATGGAGTGCATCCATCATCAGGGTGTTGCTCCGTGGTTTAGGGTCTATATTAGGGAAGATGAGCCCTTATTTCCCTTTCCCTGTCTGGCATTTTTTGCTGTACACAAAGCCCAAAAAATCTCAGCCTCACCTAAAGAGCGTGTACTCCTCCATAGCGAACACTACTGCCTCCACTGTCTACAGGCGTATACCACCACTGATATAAAACACAGCCTTCAAATATAGCGCCCCAACCTTAGTCTGTATCCCTAAGTCGCAAAACTCTTTTGGCACACATGGTACACCTCGGCAGAAGATGACGGCACTGTCGAAGTAGTCATGATGAGTAGAATTAGTGCAGTTTAACATTCCACGTTGTCTCATAGTTGCTGCCATGGGACTTTCCAAGAAGCAAAATCAAAGGTGAAGAAAAGCAACGAGCAGGTGTGACCATACATAGGGGCTGATCATGAACACCATTTTCTTGATACTGAGAGAGTCTGTACCATTATTAATCAGCTCAGTCGCGTAATAAAACTCGTAAACGCCAAACCGGATGGAAGAAATCCATGTAAGTGTCAGCACAGCCCCATCATGAATGATGAACTCATTGAGAGATGTGCTGGCAAGGTGAGCTGGGCAGAAGAGACACGTGCGGCTGACACCGAGGAATCTCACATCTGGTATATACACACACGTCTGAAGAATGACGCACGATGGCGGTAGCCACTAATGATTCTAATGAACGTACCTACTGATTAATTAAATGTGCCATTTCCCCCTCCCCTTTCATTAACAGACACATTTTCGGATTTTTTTTGTACAGGCAGCTAGGATATGCCTCCAATGTTTGATAGGTGGGACCCGCACCTATCTCTAGAATGGAGGCTGCAGTGAAGGAGAGCGATGTGCTCAGATACTTTCAAAAGTCCCAAAGACATGAATGGGAAGCTCACTGCGCAAGCGCGGCCACTGCTCCTTTCACATTTATGGGGCTGATGTAAAAAGCCAATCCGGCGCCTGGGCATTTTCAGCTGTCCCGTAGAGATGTATGGAGGGCTGCTGCTAGTGTTGCGTGAATGACGTCACCGCGCGCACTCAGCGTGATCACGTCATGAGGTCATCACGCTCGCTGCAGGTCCTTTGGTGGGTTTTCTTCAATCAAGACGGAAGTGGACGGTCTCTCCGTGTTCAAGAGGTTAAGTATAATTTTTTTTAACCCCCGAGGAGCTGAATGACAGTCACAGATGCCGCCATCAGCATTGAACGCAGCATCTAAGGGGTTAAATGACAGGGCGACGCAATCGCCGTTCCCCATCATTGTGCCCACGCCATACAATGGAAAGCGATTTGTGGCTTAGTAATACAGAACAAATCAAATTTCTTGTCAAAGGAAGCTGCCAAATTGAATTTTTCAAAATTTCGCTCATCTCTAGCTGCTTTGGGAGTTCCAGTCTAAAGATAGGAGTTGGTCCCAGAGGTGGGACCTACACCTATCAGGCATCGGTGGCAGCACGGTGGCTCAGTGGTTAGCACTGGTGCCTTGCAGCGCTGGGGTCTTAGGTTTGAATCTGACCAAGGACAACATCTTTATGGAGTTTGTATGTTCTCCTCGTGTTTGCGTGGGCTTCCTCCCACACTCCAAAGACAGACTGATAGGGACCTTACATTGTGAGCCCCATTGGGGACAGTGTGATGCTAATGTCTGTAGAGCGCTGCGAAAAATAGTAGCGCTGTATAAGTGCGTAAAATAAATACATTTAAAAAACCTAACAATATGCCAACAATGTATAAGAAGGGCAAACCGCTTTAAACACTTTCACATTTTTGGGTGATACATGGGGTTTTATTTTGATGCCATTTTTTTTTTTTTGTGATCTGAAAACTGACTAAAATTGTGCTTTTATGTAGCAGCTGCAACTCCATCAAAGCTCATACAATTTTGAAGGTAATGTGGGCGACCGCAGGAGTTTGGCCACATTCAGCAGCCACGAGGGCTCATGCACACAGCCGTTGCCCGGCTGTGCCCATATTGCTGCCCGCAAACACCCAGTGCTTCCGTGGGGTTTCTCTCCGTGCCTTCACACCGCAAAAAAATAGAACTTTTTCTATTTTTTTGCAGTGCTGATGGGTCACAGACGGAAGGGAAAGCAGAGCCTGATTAGCGGAGAGCAATGGACTTTTCTATAGTAACAAAAGGTTTTTTTTATCCTAGATTGTGCTATTAATTAATAGAAAGCTGTTTATAATTGGAGATACATTTTAAATAATGTGTCATTTTCTGATGATACATGCCCTTTAAAATAAAAAGCTTTAATTTATTCACCAGTGTTACACTACTGCTGAATCTGCAGTCTCCTGAAAACCCTAAGGCCACAGACTGCAGACCTTTTCTGCCGCTGATGAAGCAGCCAATCTGTACAACATAAAATCTGTAGGTTTGTAGAGATACCACATAACTATCATTCTTATAATTATTTAGTGTCTTGGCACTTATATAATAAAGTTTATTTCTTGTGGAAAAATGTGCGTGAAATTATTTGAACTTTTTAAAAATTATTTTATTATTCTTTCATCCCAAAGGACATTTCTAATGCTATATTTTTTTTTTATTCTAATATTTTAGCATATACTAGAGATGAACAAATTTCCTGAAATTCCTTTTAGTTCCAATTCTATTAATTCAGCCATCAGATTTGATTGGGTCCAAGTAAATTCAAACTGAATTGGAAGCATATTTGAATGGCATCTGTCAGCAGTTCTGTCCCTATGACACCGGCTGACCTGTTACATGTGCTCTTAGCAGCTGAAGACGTCTGTGTTGTTCCCATGTTCATATGTGCCCGCATTGCTGAGAAAAATGAAGTTTTAATATATGCAAATGAGCCTCTAGGAGCAACGGGGGCGTTACCATTACACCTAGAGACTCTGCTCTCTCTACCAATGCCGCACCTTCTGCAAGTTGATTGACAGGGCTGGGCAGTGAAAACATCACTACACCTGGTCCTGTGAATGAAAGTGCAGAGGGCGCAGTAGTTGCAGAGAGAGCAGAGCCTCTAGGTGTAAATTAACGCCCCCGTTGCTCCTAGAGGCTCATTTGCATATATTAAAACATCATTTTTCTCAGCAACGCGGGCACATATGAACATGGGACCAACGCAGATGCCTTCAGCTGCCAAGAGCACATGTAACAGGTCAGACACTTTCGTAGGTACAAATCTACTGACGGATGTTTTTTAAAATGAATAAATGATCCACAAATTATGCTTTTGGATCATTTATACACACACAGATATCGTAAGGAATAATGCCTACTTGTTTTTAACTAAGGTCAAAAAATTATCCTACAGGTTTGGTGTTATTTTAAAGAAAATATACATCATCCTTGAAAGTAGAGAAGCAATAGATTTTTACAAAAGGTACTGAAAAATTAGCCCTTGTGTGGGAGCAGTTATAGGGTTAATATACTGTGCAGGATAGAGTTTAAAGCAGCAGCAGCACAGTATGGAACATGATGAACATGGCAGAGCTATGCAGCCATGTAGGGTTGGTAGTAGCAGCCTCAGCGGCAGCACATTATGAGGTGAAGGATAACGGGGGTCTGCTATTGCTGGCCGGATGAGTGGTACCGACAGTATTGCTTGTGCTACAGCCAACTACATACTCAGTGGTGGATGGTGCAGCATGGGTGTATCTTATTACATTACTCTGTCCACTGTCACTCTGTCTTTTACATTTTATTTTTAACATGATACTTATCAATAAAACTCACACACTGACTATCCACTAAAAGTACACCAAATTGTTGGACGGAGTCCAGTGATACATTAAAATTTTAGGCGGGACACTATCTAACAGCTTAGACCCGAGGTTCTAGCGGCTGGGGGTCGCCCTTTTCGGGGCGGGTGCTCCGACTACAGCCATTCAGGGTTCTCCCAGCGTCCAGATTTAGCGCATATAGGGATAGAACCTATAGAGCACCCTCACTATGATAAGCAATTAGCAGGCGCCCTCCTCAAACAAAGAGCCCTATTACATAAAAGGGCTCATAGCTGCAAAAATACCTGGTCTCCTTCCATCTAAGCAGTGCACCACCAGCATTGTTTTACACAAAGTGTCTCATATATCTTATTGAATAACAAATAAACGTTATGTTTTAATAAATACAAAAGGTACACTTAGTCTAGCAGTAGAAATTTGTAGACACCACTGAGTTTTCTAAAAGTCGGTCACGTTGACTTAACATTTGACCTCTATTAAATGTGCATAGATCAGTATACTATGGTCAATTGGACAGAGTCCGGTACTCTGTAACTGTGATGCAGAACAATACGTCAGGCACAATAGACTCTGAACAACTGAATTTTTTTTATTACCGTATTTTTCACCCTATAACATGCACCTGCCCATAAGACGCACCTAGGTTTTAAAGGATCAAAATAAGGGAATTTTTTTTTCATCAGACTTTAGCTCAGACCCCCAATGTTAATCAGACCTCAGCTCATATGCCAATGTTAATCAGATCTCGGCTCATCCCCCTAATTTTAATAAGACCCCATACAGACCACAGCTCAGATCCCCAATGTTAAGATGACCCACAATCAGAACTCAGATCAGACACCTAATACACCCAATGTTAAGAAGACCCCCATTAAGACCTCAGATCAAACCCCAAGGGATAACACCCCCAATCAGAGCTCAGCTCAAACCCCCATGTTAATCAGACCTCAGATCAGACAAAAAAAAAACAACTCATTTATTATGCTCCACGTACCACTGTTCCTGACTAGTGAGGAGCGTCAGGGACAATATTCGAATTTGCAATATTTCGTGAATATTTGGTAGAGTATTCGTCATATATTCGCGAATTCATGGTTATTTTCTTGATTGCGAAAATCGGCAATGTAATATGCACGTAATGCGCGCGCAATACAGGCGTGGGTCACTATAGCTACATTTTTCAAGCTGCTAGAAGATTCCTGAGACTGGAGAAAATGGTTGGCATGGCAGAAAATTACAATAGCTTTATATACAGATAGAGTGCAATACGTGTAACTTCACAGTTTAGCCGGTCTGACTACATATTAGTGATTGGTGCACTAAGTATTGTAGTGAACTTGTGACATCACAGCACTATGTATGTAGCATGTATGTATGGACAGCAGACCCTATCACACTACCTAACACCCTGCACTGGAACTACACTATATCACAATCTAACCTACACTGACTATCTCCCACTAACTATCTGTATTATATATATATATAACCTAACTAACTAACTAACTATCTAATGTAATGTGACAGAGTTAATCACAGAGCACAGCAATTGCAGTATACGGGCACTTTAATACCCGTTTACTACCAATAATGTTATGTACCTTTAAGTGGCTTACATGTAAATTGCCTGCAGTAATGTGAGGATTGTTATGTAGGTGTTAGACCACTAGGGGAACTGTTGAGTAAGGATATATATAGCTAGGCCAGGGCAGGCTAGAGTTAGTGCAGACCCTGGAGTCTGTGAAGGCCACATGTCTCGGGCCTAGGCAGGTCAGCAGGAATCAAGCTGAGGCAATCCCTAGAGCAAGAGGTACTGTAATGTCAGAGGAGATACATTGCAAACTGGAGATTCAAGGATATAAAACCAACCACTTAACCAGTGCTTACACAAAATACAGAAGCAAAATATATGATAAAATATCAAATTCGCTTTATTAAATAGTACAAAAAATACAAAAGGTGGTGATCCACTGAAAACATCAGAGACTGTGGGTCAGCACACGACCAGGGAGCGGGATTTAAACATATAAATAGATACAGACTCAGACATAGTGCCGTCCATGAGTGTGCATAGTACACCTAGTGTAGGAGACAGGGTGTCAATAGGTCCAATGAAAATCAGACAGTGCAGGTGACAAAAACGTCAACCATGCATCCATGCAATAGTACACTGCCAGGACAAAACCCCATAAACCATCACAAATAGCACACAAACCCCGCAACAGCATATGACAAGACAGTAAGCATAATGGATAATGGAAATGACATACCCATAACCCGGTCGGTCCGTTCACCACAACAACTGCCTCTACGCGCGTTTCACCTCACAGGCTTCGTCAGGAGGCCTCCTCCGCAAATTCTCGAAGTTTCGATATTCGCGATTAAAATTTGAATATTTGAATATTCGCGCCCAACACTATTCCTGACATTCAGCACTCTTCCTGCTGTGCTGTGACCCGTCACAGAATGTGCCAACATCCTCATGCTCTGTCCAGGTGACAGCATGCAGAGCCTGCAGGAGAAAACCAGGAAGTGCTGAGTACATGTGCCGCGGGCCCCTGCTGTTTTAAACAGCAGAAACCCGGCAGCTATAGCACCAGTTGCACACACAAGCAAGGGCCATGTTTAAAGCTCTTGTCCTGATCCCAGTAGTCCAGTAGCAGTGCCCATGGGATCAGCATATAAGTATTTTTGTCATGATGTGGCCATTGGCTGCTGCTTTTGAAGAGCCTACGTGTAATATGTCGACAGACAGTTAAAGGGGTTGTCCAGGTTTACAAAAACATGGCCACAAAAAGTACTACATCATGGCTCCTGCTTGGTATTGTAGATCAGCTCTATTAAGGTGAATGGGGCTGAGCTGCAATATCACGCACAACCTGAGAACAGGTGTGGCACTGTGGCACGGGAAGAAAACAGACTTTTCTTTTTAATCCTGGACAACCCCTTAAAGACTTCCAAATTTTATATTTAAAGGGTTAGTGTTATCTCAAGAATTGGTGGCATATCGCTAGGATATGCCACCAGTGTCTGACAGCTGCAGGACCCACCCCTGGGACCCGCCACTATCTATAACATGGAGACAACAAAGTAAAGGAAAGCGGCTCGTGCATGCACTCAGCTATTTTCGTAAGTCCCATAGAAATGAGTGGGCAAGCTTGACCACCGCTCCATTCACTTCTATAGGGCTAACGGAAATAGCCAGACCCATAGAAATAAATGGAGGGCGGTCCGCTCTCTTTCACTTTGTGGGCTCCATTCTAGTGATAGGTGTGGGTCCCAGAGATGCTGCTATCACGTCATATGTCATGAAAAGGAGTTACAGCCTCATTCACACGTCCATGTCGGTGCTCAAATCCATGAGAAGGTGGTCAGTGATGCATCAATGAAGCCGTCTGTGAAGGATCCGTGTTGGGTCCATGGGTCCGTTTTTTGCTGTCCATGTGTCATTTGTGTTTCACTGACACTGCACAGCTAAAAAGTCATTTTCAAAGCATCTCTTCCTAATAATCCGTGAAACACGGATGCAACACGGACGGCATCTGTGTTTTTCACGGACCCATAGATTATAATGGGCGTGGTGGATCCGTGAACAAAATAGAGCATGCATCCATGCTAAAAACACAGATCCACGAACCGTGTAAAACACTGATGTCTGAATACAGACATTAAAATGAATGGGGACGTGTGCTGTCCGAGGAGAACACTGACGTGTGAAAGAGGCTTTAAAGTAAAAGAGAAATCATGTGACCTATTCTGGTTTTGCGTGGCGTAATGAAGTCACCTCAACAACAAGGAAAGCAAAACAAGTTGACGAGAGCAGTAAAGAATTCGGATATTAGCATAAGCCTGATAAATGACTTCTGGCAGCCTGGCACGTACCGGATGCTGAGCCTGTAAAAAATGATCTTCAGAAGTTCACTGATACGTTCCACATCGGACACGTCACCGCCGCTCCTGATGCTTCTCAGGATCACAGCCTCATATTAATAATATTTTTCTTTACATTATTTATATTTCTTTGCTAATGCCACTAATTTTATCTGAAAATCCACAACTCCTGTCCCACATTGGACAATCTGTGGATTTTTCCTGTTGAGATAAACCATATAATGAGATAATGATGGGTCAAGAATCTCACCGCCTAAATAGTAAGGGGCTGTCCGAGGCTACTGGAAAAATCTACTTTTTTTCCCCAGGAAACAGCGCCACTCCTGTCCGTGGCTACAGCCCTCTGTAGCCCCCATTGCCTCTCATATTGCCCCCAAGCAGCCCCCATTGCCTCATGTGAGCCCTCTGTAGCCCCCATTGCCTCTCATTTTGGCCCCAAGCACCCCCCATAGCCTCATGTGAGCCCTCTGTAGCCCCCCATTGCCGCTCATATAGCCCCCAAGCAGCCCCATTGCCTCATATAAGCCCTCTGAAGCCCCCATTGCCTCTCATTTTGGACCCCAGCACCTCATGTTTAATAAAATAAATAAACCACTTACCTCTCCTGCTCCTGGATGCCGCCGCTCCTCACCATCTGTGAACCAGTGCGCACAGCGTGAGTTTACAGAGCACCGTCACGCTGTTCGCAGCCACTGCACAGCAGACAACCATGAAGCAGTTAGTACAGATCCTTCACCGCTTCCTGGTCCTCTGGTACTAATAAGCACTTCCATAATGGAAGCGCTCATTAGTATTCACCCCATAAGACACAGGGGCTTTCCCCCCCCCAATTTTTTGGGGGGAAAATGCGCCTTATGGGGCGAAAAATATGGATATTAGCGTGCAGGCAAGGGGCCCACCGGGGATTTCACCGGCTCCATGGTGGGCCAGTCCGAGCCTGACAGGGTGACATCCACAGATCACCCATAACAGTGTGTCATCCACAGATCCCCCATAACAGTGTCTCATCCACAGATCCCCCATAACAGTGTGTCATCCACAGATCCCCCATAACAGTGTCTCATCCACAGATCCCCCATAACAGTGTGCCAACCACAGGTCCCCATTAGTGTCATCCACAGATCCCCCATAACAGTGTCATCCACAGATCTCCCATAACAATGTGTCATCCACAGATCTCCCATAACAATGTGTCATCCACAGATCCCCCATAACAGTGTGTCATCCACAGATTTCCCATAACAGTGTGTTATCCACAGATTCCCCATAACAGTGTCTCACCCACAGATCCCCCATAACAGTGTCATCCACAGATCCCCCATAACAGTGTCATCCACAGATCCTCCATAACAATGTGTCATCCACAGATTCCCCATAACAGTGTCTCATCCACAGATTCCCCATAACAGTGTCTCATCCACAGATCCCCCATAACAGTGTCATCCACAGATCTCCCATAACAATGTGTCATCCACAGATCCCCCATAACAGTGTCATCCACAGAACCTCCATAACAGTGTCATCCACAGATCCCCCATA
This sequence comes from Bufotes viridis, assembly GCA_033119425.1. NCBI lineage: Eukaryota > Metazoa > Chordata > Amphibia > Anura > Bufonidae > Bufotes > Bufotes viridis. Next base: position 33,959,826 of record CM065591.1, read on the forward strand.
ACAATGTGTCATCCACAGATCCCCCATAACAGTGTGTTATCCACAGATTCCCCATAACAATGTGTCATCCACAGATCCCCCATAACAGTGTGTTATCCACAGATTCCCCATAACAGTGTGTCATCCACAGATCCCCCATAACAGTGTGTCATCCACAGATCCCCCATAACAGTGTGTTATCCACAGATTCCCCATAACAATGTGTCATCCACAGATCCCCCATAACAGTGTGTTATCCACAGATTCCCCATAACAGTGTCTCATCCATTGATCCCCACCAACAGTGTCATCCACAGATCCCCATAACAGTGTGTCATCCACAGATCCGTACCCTGGTCCGAGGCTACTGGAAAAATCCACTTTTTCCCCAGGAAACACGCCACTCCTGTCCGTGGCTACAGCCCTCTGTAGCCCCCATTGCCTCTCATATTGCCCCAAGCAGCCCCCATTGCCTCATGTGAGCCTCTCTGTAGCCCCATTGCCTCTCATTTTGGCCCTAAGCACCCCCATAGCCTCATGTGAGCCCTCTGTAGCCCCCCATTGCCGCTCATATAGCCCCCAAGCAGCCCCATTGCCTCATATAAGCCCTCTGAAGCCCCCATTGCCTCTCATTTTGGACCCCAGCACCTCATGTTTAATAAAATAAATAAACCACTTACCTCTCCTGCTCCTGGATGCACGGCTCCTCACCATCTGAGAACCAGTGCGCACAGCGTGAGTTTACAGAGCACCGTCACGCTGTTCGCAGCCACTGCACAGCAGACAACCATGAAGCAGTTAGTACAGATCCTTCACCGCTTCCTGGTCCTCTGGTACTAATAAGCACTTCCATAATGGAAGCGCTCATTAGTATTCACCCCATAAGACACAGGGGCTTTCCCCCCCCCAATTTTTTGGGGGGAAATGCGCCTTATGGGGCGAAAAATATGGATATTAGCGTGCAGGCAAGGGGCCCACCGGGGATTTCACCGGCTCCATGGTGGGCCAGTCCGAGCCTGACAGGGTGACATCCACAGATCCCCCATAACAGTGTCTCATCCACAGATCCCCCATAACAGTGTGTCATCCACAGATCCCCCATAACAGTGTCTCATCCACAGATCCCCCATAACAGTGTGCCAACCACAGGTCCCCATTAGTGTCATCCACAGATCCCTCATAACAGTGTCATCCACAGATCTCCCATAACAATGTGTCATCCACAGATCTCCCATAACAATGTGTCATCCACAGATCCCCCATAACAGTGTGTTCATCCACAGATTTCCCATAACAGTGTGTTATCCACAGATTCCCCATAACAGTGTCTCACCCACAGATCCCCCATAACAGTGTCATCGACAGATCCCCCATAACAGTGTCATCCACAGATCCTCCCATAACAATGTGTCATCCACAGATCCCCCATAACAGTGTCTCATCCACAGATTCCCCATAACAGTGTCTCATCCACAGATCCCCCATAACAGTGTCATCCACAGATCTCCCATAACAATGTGTCATCCACAGATCCCCCATAACAGTGTGTTATCCACAGATTCCCCATAACAATGTGTCATCCACAGATCCCCCATAACAGTGTGTTATCCACAGATTCCCCATAACAGTGTGTCATCCACAGATCCCCCATAACAGTGTGTCATCCACAGATCCCCCATAACAGTGTGTTATCCACAGATTCCCCATAACAATGTGTCATCCACAGATCCCCCATAACAGTGTGTTATCCACAGATTCCCCATAACAGTGTCTCATCCATTGATCCCCACCAACAGTGTCATCCACAGATCCCCCATAACAGTGTGTCATCCACAGATCCGTACCCCTGGTCCGAGGCTACTGGAAAAATCTACTTTTTTTCCCCAGGAAACAGCGCCACTCCTGTCCGTGGCTACAGCCCTCTGTAGCCCCCATTGCCTCTCATATTGCCCCCAAGCAGCCCCCATTGCCTCATGTGAGCCCTCTGTAGCCCCCATTGCCTCTCATTTTGGCCCCAAGCACCCCCCATAGCCTCATGTGAGCCCTCTGTAGCCCCCCATTGCCGCTCATATAGCCCCCAAGCAGCCCCATTGCCTCATATAAGCCCTCTGAAGCCCCCATTGCCTCTCATTTTGGACCCCAGCACCTCATGTTTAATAAAATAAATAAACCACTTACCTCTCCTGCTCCTGGATGCCGCCGCTCCTCACCATCTGTGAACCAGTGCGCACAGCGTGAGTTTACAGAGCACCGTCACGCTGTTCGCAGCCACTGCACAGCAGACAACCATGAAGCAGTTAGTACAGATCCTTCACCGCTTCCTGGTCCTCTGGTACTAATAAGCACTTCCATAATGGAAGCGCTCATTAGTATTCACCCCATAAGACACAGGGGCTTTCCCCCCCCCAATTTTTTGGGGGGAAATGCGCCTTATGGGGCGAAAAATATGGATATTAGCGTGCAGGCAAGGGGCCCACCGGGATTTCACCGGCTCCATGGTGGGCCAGTCCGAGCCTGACAGGGTGACATCCACAGATCCCCCATAACAGTGTCTCATCCACAGATCCCCCATAACAGTGTGTCATCCACAGATCCCCCATAACAGTGTCTCATCCACAGATCCCCCATAACAGTGTGCCAACCACAGGTCCCCATTAGTGTCATCCACAGATCCCCCATAACAGTGTCATCCACAGATCTCCCATAACAGTGTCATCCACAGATCTCCCATAACAATGTGTCATCCACAGATCCCCCATAACAGTGTGTTATCCACAGATTTCCCATAACAGTGTGTTATCCACAGATTCCCCATAACAGTGTCTCACCCACAGATCCCCCATAACAGTGTCATCGACAGATCCCCCATAACAGTGTCATCCACAGATCCTCCATAACAATGTGTCATCCACAGATCCCCCATAACAGTGTTATCCACAGATTCCCCATAACAGTGTCTCATCCACAGATCCCCCATAACAGTGTCATCCACAGATCTCCCATAACAATGTGTCATCCACAGATCCCCCATAACAGTGTGTTATCCACAGATTCCCCATAACAATGTGTCATCCACAGATCCCCCATAACAGTGTGTTATCCACAGATTCCCCATAACAGTGTGTCATCCACAGATCCCCCATAACAGTGTGTCATCCACAGATCCCCCATAACAGTGTGTTATCCACAGATTCCCCATAACAATGTGTCATCCACAGATCCCCCATAACAGTGTGTTATCCACAGATTCCCCATAACAGTGTCTCATCCACTGATCCCCACCAACAGTGTCATCCACAGATCCCCCATAACAGTGTGTCTTCCACAGATCCGTACCCCTGGTCTAGAGGGCCTGTCTGCTGTTTGAAGAGAACGCAGTGCTGGTGCGAGGGCTGTGTTCTGTTCACTAATCACCTGCTTGCTGTCGAGATTGCGGTGTACTTACCGATCCTCCATCCTATTCACTTGAATATTACATGGTGTAACTACAACTCATTTCTATTCAAGTGGCTGTAATTCTACTGCAGTGTCAACGACAAGCAGATAGACTGAGAGCTGCGCTCTCTTCAAACAGCTAATCGGTGGGAACCCACACCAATAGGTCATCTATATAGAAAACCGGTCAACCACTATAATATAAGGACCAAGCCCTGTCCCCTTCTGGGGGAAAATTGCAGACAGCCCACTGTTATCAAAAAGATGAAGATAGAAAAAAGAGATTCACTAATCAGTAAGAATGGACGAGCAGAAGTACGATAAGTCACCAGCAATATTTATTCATCAAGAAGTGGAGTCCAGTGGAGGTGGACCAGAGATGTTACGTGGTCTCTTACAGTCCATTAGAAAGTCCCCATGGCAGGTGCTGATGGATCAAACAGGAATTTGGAACTTGGAGAAGAGATACCTGTTATCAGGTATCAGTTGTAGGAAGCAATATCAGGAGGAAGCCATGCAGATCAGATAAGTCTTGTAGGTCTTCTAGACTCAGAGACTGAAAGTGTGTTCTCCACCTGTAGGTGATGTTCTTTGGGTAAGTGGTAGGTAGACATAAGGCAACCTGGCAGATGTCTCCACTGATGCAGTCCACAAGTTTTTTATTTTGAGGAGATGAAGAGGAGAGTTTTTCAGATCAGGAGGTCCAGAGACTGATCCAGGTTCTACTCAGGGGGTTCAGGTGGAAGTCCAGCCCTAAAAATAAGACTCATGGTGGTAACTGTAGTCCGTGTGGTGCTGCACACGTATCAGTATTGTCATTGGCGTCTGTGTGCATGAAGTTGGATGGTGACGAAGATGGAGTCTTCCCATAGGTTGGGTTCTGAAAAGCAAATATATATATATGAACATATGTAGCAGAGCTTAAAGGGTATTCCGGTGCGGTGAATAGCCGGTCTGATGGACTGGCAATCTTAGAAAACAATCAAGGATGTTACTCACCTTGGTGTTGCCCAGACCATGCTTCACTCCACTTCCTGCTTGTGTACCCAACAAGTCAGGAAATGGATGGAAATGCCGCTCTGCCAGTCAATGGACGGTGGAAGTCATTGCTGCATCTAGTGATTGGTGGAGCGGCATTCCCATCTATTTCCTGCCATGTTGAGTCCACAAGCAGAGAGTGGAGTGCAGCGGGGCCCGGGGCACTGTCAGACCAGGAGCGACAAGGTAATTAAGTAATATCCTTTATTGTTCACAAACATTCCCAGTCTATCGGGCTGGCTTTTCATGGCTCCGGAATACCCCTTTAATTCCTTATTGAGGTCTTTGTGGCGGCATGGTTATAACGCTCTGTGTTAGGACGTCTGTGGATCTTTTCTATTACAGTGTAAAATATTTATGGAGGAAAATGTCTTTCATCTACAATTGGATTTGGTGGGAAAATGATGGAAATTTTGCTGCATGTAAAAGTCACTTACCTGGGCAAACTCCAAAGACTCTTACAGCAATTTTCACGCCCCCTCGGAGCACCGTGGAGTTTTCTTCTATCTTGATGTTAATGACAGAAGAAGTGGATGTTGGTCTTGTGCTCCATTAAAAGCAGTCGCTGCGGCACAAGGGACAGCGGGGGTTGTTCCGGAGCCACTGGGCGATGCAGCTAGGATGGTATAAGTGGCCGCAGGGCAGGGATGTCACCTGCTCACCCTTGGTGTAATCAGTCAAGCAGATGACACAAGACTGTGGCTCCTCCGCTGTGATGGTCCTTGCGGGGAGGTCTCCGATTTGCGCGGCCCTGCAGCTCGGTGGAGACTGGTGGGGCACACCCAGTGGAACCGGTGTTGGGGGCTCTGGCGGTGGTATGGCCTGAGGTCTCATGGTGCCCATCCTCTGCAGCTGTATTAAGATGTTATAGAGGCGTTCTGCAGAGTGTATGGGAGACCTCCTGGGTGGCTGGATCTCCCTGGTCCTGCGGCTCGATGGTATAGGCCGAGGAAGGTGGAACTCAGGGGTGGTGGTCTCAGCAATCCCCTGGCTGCTCTCCCCAGATGGTCGGGGGTCTTGGGCCAACGCAGATGTTATTGGAGAGCGGCTTCTCTCCCTGGCAGATGGTATTTGCCGAGGAGGAGCTCTGACTCTGGAGACATTACGATGTTGCCTGTCTCTCCCAGATGTTGTATGAGCTGATCTTAATCGCTCTCGCAGGATAGTCTGACCTAAAATAGAGAGAATATGAAGAGGAATGGAAATATTTCCAGTATATGATTGATAAAGAGTCTTACAGACCATAGACACAATGGTCAGGAGGGGACCTCACTGACTTCTATGGGAGAGTTTTCCATTGTACAAGGAAAGAAGAGATAAGATGTGACAATCACTTATTGTGACTGGGGGATCCGGTCTTACCTGTCATTTTAATCCTGACTAATGATATCACCTCTGTGTATACATAAGCAGGTAACTGCAGCTAAGTGACTCGGACAGACCAAGAAGTGGCGCCAATTATGAAGCTTAGTGGCCAGTGCAAAAACTGCAGGAATTTATGGTTTTCATTTAAATAGTGACATAGAAAATTAAAAATATCACCAAAAATTCTTTAAAATGTTAAACATAAAAACGTGACTTAAACAATAGGTTATTTTCTGGAGATACAGTTCTGTCTTGAGATGTTCCTCCACTTTCTCCCCTTCCCTGGAGCGAGACATTTTTGGGACTGTTTATAAAGTCTCCATTGATGATTGCGGCTAAAATCAGCTAGACAGGCGAACCACGTCACCGACGTTATATATCTTGAGTGAATGGTGTAAAAATGTAAAATGTCTCAAAATATGTGAGTAAGCTCCAAAAAGTCTTATATCCCTACTTTTGACATTTTTACAGCCAGAATTTTGGCGTGCAGCCCCCCCCTCTCATTTCTCTCCCCTCCCTCTTCAACATCTCAATGTTCACCCCCTTTAACATCTCAGTTATCACCAGATGGCATATTTGCACCCATGTGTCCTATTGGAGTTTAGACTAGTTGTCCCCACTACAGATAATGAAACCAAATACTGCCCAACTCTTCTTCAGAGTCACTTACCCTCGTTCTCGGGGCGACGGAGCCAGTTGTCATTATCCGCATTCAGCTGTTGTAGTTCCCTGGATCCCATTTCAGGTTTCCAGAGCTGGACCTCTGTAGATGAGGCAAATGGTCTCAAGTGGCCCCGATGTTATTAGGCCTTGAGGAGAAAACCAATGGAGAAAGGAAGCAAACACTAGAAAGAAGTTCTAGTTCTCTCTTCCGGAGCCAATATTAAGTTACCGCCAAGGCGTGAACTCAAGAAAATGGCGCATAGCTGACTGTGCAGAGGTGTCTTCTAGGTTCCTGGAGATTGTGATGTCATAGAGAGGAACCTGTTGTAGATCACTGCTCTGTGACATCACCACAGCCTGGCCGCCATGTTGCTTCCTGCCAACTGCTCAGTATCTACAATGGTTGTTATCTCCTTTAGATCATTAGTCTCTTATTTTTTACTTCCCTAATATTTTATTAAACTTTTTCTTCTTTTTGGATCCCCTCCCAGCTTTGTAGAAAACGCATCATGTAGTTTGTGTGTGTACAATAGTGGCGGTAAAAAGTCACAGATTGTGGCACATGCTGTATTTACACCATAACAGGGGCGTAACTACCGGGGAAGTAGGGGAAGCGGCTGCTTCGGGGCCCGGGCTGACAAGGGGCCCGGCGCCCGGCAGCACGTGTCCACTCTCCTCTGCTTCCCTGCCCCCGGTAATCAGCTGTTTGGGCGCTGAGACTGTGCGCTGCGCCTGCGCTCCGTAATAGACTGTCCCGACTCGTCACTGTGCCAGAGGGGGCCCCCCGCCCCGCCCCGCCCCTTTCAGTACAGTTTGGCCGGGCCCCCTTTCACAGTTCCCCCTCCCCTCCCCTCCCCTCTCCTCCCCTCTCACAGTTTGGCCCGGGCTGTCACAGGAGGCGGTGCTGTTGAACGGCCTGCTGCAGAGGCTGGCGGCGCGATGACGTCATTGCGCAGGCGGCGCGATGACGTCATTGCGCCGCCGAGCTGCACAAGCCGTCAGAACAGCGGACGTGGTGGACGTGGACCGTTCGGTGTAAGAGCTGCACAGTGTCAGTCACAGTGAGTGTTTGTCTGTGAATCTGTGACCCCACATAATTTTTTGGTTGGCACCGGGGGAAATTGGATTCATAATTTGGCACCGGGGGAAATTGGATTCATAATTTGGCACCGGGGTGGGGAGGGGGAAATTGGATTCATAATTTGGCACCGGGGGAAATTGATTCATAATTTGGCACCGGGGAGGGGGAAATTGGATTCATAATTTGGCACCGGGGAGAAGTGGCAGGGGGAAATGATTCATAATTTGGCACCGGGGGGGGGGAATTGGATTCATAATTTGGCACCGGGGGAGGGGGAAGTTGGATTCATAATTTGGCACCGGGAGGGAAATTGGATTCATAATTTGGCACCGGGAGGGGGGAAATTGGATTCATAATTTGGCACCGGGGAAATTGATTCATAATTTGGCACCGGAGGGGGAAATTGATTCATAATTTGGCACCGGGGGAAATTGGATTCATAATTTGGCACCGGGGGAAATTGGATTCATAATTTGGCACCGGGGGGAAATTGATTCATAATTTGGCACCGGGGAAATTGATTCATAATTTGGCACCGGGGGGGGGGGAAATTGGATTCATAATTTGGCACCGGGGGGGGGGAGGGGGGGGAAATTGGATTCATAATTTGGCACCGGGGAAATTGGATTCATAATTTGGCACCGGGGCCCCATAACAAAATTTGCTGTGGGGCCCAGTCATTTCTAGCTACGCCCCTGCACCATAATAATATGTAACTCTTGTGCTTCTTGATAATTTTCCCACGTGGCTAAAAAATGTGAGGAGCGGAGCCTCCCCCGGATTTACTATAATTTACACCAGGAACCAGCATAAATTATAACTCGCGTCTAATCCCGCTCCCAGATGGTGTAGAATTCAGTTTTTGGAGCACGGAGGGCCTGAGATGTGTCTGATTTATTAAGAATCATCTGCCTCTTCATATATCTGGTCCATCTCACTCCGGCGACCAGAAGATGAAGTCTGACGTAGGAATCTCCAGTCTGGATGAATCCGGGCACAGAATCTCTGCCGCTCAGGACTGTGCAGTGTGGGCCCTCATTATGTCGCTGTGTGGTGCTCTGTGGGGTCCATGTTACATAGAGAATACATTGGTTATATGGCGCCTAGTGGGGCGTGCCGCCATTTCATTTCAATAGATTGAATGGGCGACCCCATTATGCCGCACACAGCAGGCCGCTGATATAGGAAATCCATCCCTCCCCCATCTCTTAGTGCAGCTCACCAGTTCTTGGCCCCTCGCATGGATTCTGTGTGCAAACAGTGAGTTGACTCCAGAATCACGTCCATAGCAAGGAAAATGGCAGTTGAAAGTGTTCAGCGCATGTGCAGATACACAGCAGGATCCTTGTATCTGCGCATGCGCCAGTACAGAAGAGGACACAGCCGGGCACATGTGTAAATGACGTGACCTCCGCCATCTACTGCTGCTGGCGGCCACTGTTTTCACACGTCCATGGACGGCAGGTTTCCCAGCACCCACCTGTTTATGGCATTGTAGAGGTGGCTTCAAAAAGTGACTGACCCCTTTAACCACTTCAGCCCCCCTAGCTTAAACACCCTTAATGACCAGGCCACTTTTTACAATTCCGCACTACACTACTTTCACCGTTTATTGCTCCGTCATACAACTTACCACCCAAATGAATTTTACCTCCTTTTCTTCTCACTAATAGAGCTTTCATTTGGTGGTATTTCATTGCTGCTGACATTTTTACTTTTTTTGCTATTAATCAAAAATGACCGAAATTTTTGCAAAAAAATGACATTTTTCACTTTCTGTTGTAAATTTTTTTTTAAAAACTACATTTCTATATAATTTTTTCTCTAAATTTATTGTTCTACATGTCTTTGATAAAAAAAAGTCCAATAAGTGTATATTTATTGGTTTGGGTAAAAGTTATAGCGTTTACAAACTATGGTGCAAAAAAGTGAATTTCGGCATTTTGAAGCAGCTCTGACTTTCTGAGCACCTGTCATGTTTCTTCAGGTGCTAGAATGCCAGGAAAGTATAAATACCCCCCAAAATGACACCATTTTAGAAAGAAGACACCCCAAAGTATTCGCGGAGGGGCATGGTGAGTTCATGTATCATTTCATTTTTTTTCACAAGTTAGCGGAAAATGACACTTTCTGAGAAAAAAAAAAAAAGTTTCAATTTCTGATAACTTCTGGCAAAAAAAAATAAAATCTCAGACAGACTCACTATGCCTCTCAGTGAATACCTTGGGGTGTCTACTTTCCGAAATGGGGTCATTTGTGGGGTGTGTTTACTGTTCTGGCATTTTGGGCGGGGCTAAATTGTGAGCCGCCATGTAAAACCTAAAGGTACTTGTTGGAATTTGGGCCCCTTTGTGCACCCAGGCTGCAAAAAAGTGTCACTCATGTGGTATCGCCGTACTCAGGAGAAGTAGGGCAATGTGTTTTGGGGTGTATTTTTACATATACCCATGTTGGGTGAGAGAAATATCTCTGTAAATTGTCAACTTTGTATAAAAAAATTAAAAGTTGTCGTTTACAGAGATATTTCTCACACACAGTATGGGTATATGTAAAAATACACCCCAAAACACATTGCCCTACTTCTCCTGAGTACGGCGATACCACATGTGTGCCACTTTTTGCAGCCTGGGTGCGCAAAGGGCCCTAAAACCAATGAGTACCTTTAGGATTTCACAGGGCATTTTTACGCATTTGGATTCCAGACTTCTTCTCACACTTTAGGGGCCCCTAAAATGCCAGGACAGTATAAATACCCCACATGTGACCCCATTTTGGAAAGAAGACACCCCAAGGTATTCTGTGAGGGGCATGGTGAGTTCATGTAAAATTTTATTTTTGTCACAAGTTAGTGGAATATGAGACTTTGTAAAAACAAAATTAAAAAAACAAAAAACAATTTCCGCTAACTTGTGCCAAAAATAAAAATTCTGTGGACTCACCATGCCCCTCACGGAATACCTTGGGGTGTCTTCTTTCCAAAATGGGGTCACATGTGGGGTATTTATACTCACCTGGCATGTTAGGGGCCCCTAAAGTGTGAGAATCCAAATGCATAAAAATGGCCTGTGAAATCCTAAAGGTACTCATTGGTTTTAGGGCCCCTTTGCACTCAGGCTGCAAAAAGTGTCACTCATGTGGTATCGCCGTACTCAGGAGAAGTAGGGCAATGTGTTTTGGGGTGTATTTTTACATATACCCATGCTGCGTGTGAGAAATATCGCTGTAAGCGACAACTTTTTACATTTTTTATTCAAAGTTGTCAATTTACAGAGATATTTCTCTCACCCAGCATGGGTATATGTAAAATACACCCCAAAACACATTGCCCTACTTCTCCTGAGTACGGCGATACCACATGTGTGACACTTTTTGCAGCCAAGATGCGCAAAGGGCCCAAATTCCAATGAGTACCTTTTAGGAGGGCATTTTTACGCATTTTCTTCTCACGCTTTAGGGCCCCTAAAATGCCAGGGCAGTAGAAATACCCCACATGTGACCCCATTTTAGAAAGAAGACACCCCAAGGTATTCCATTAGGGGCATGGCCAGTTCATAGAAGATTTTTTTGGCACAAGTTAGTGGAAATTGATTTTTATTGTTTTTCTCACAAAGTCTCCCTTTCCGCTAACTTTTGACAAAAGTTTAATTTTCATGGACTCATTATGCCCCTCAGAGAATACCTTGGGGTGTCTTCTTTCCAAAATGGGGTCACATGTGGGGTATTTCTACTGCCCTGGCATTTTAGGGGCCTAAAGCGTGAGAAGAAAATGCGTAAAAATGCCCTCCTAAAAGGTACTCGTTGGAATTTGGGCCCTTTGCGCATCTTGGCTGCAAAGTGACACATGTGGCATCGCCGTACTCAGGAGAAGTAGGGCGATGTGTTTTGGGGTGTATTTTTACATATACCCATGCTGGGTGTGAGAAATATCTCTGTAAATTGACAACTTTGAATAAAAAAATGTAAAAAGTTGTCGTTTACAGCGATATTTCTCACACCCAGCATGGGTATATGTAAAATACACCCTAAAACACATTGCCCTACTTCTCCTGAGTACGGCGATACCACATGTGTGACACTTTTTGCAGCCAAGATGCGCAAAGGGCCCTAAAACCAATGAGTACCTTTAGGATTTCACAGGCCATTTTTACGCATTTGGATTCTCACGCTTTAGCACTCCTAAATGCCAGGGCAGTATAAATACCCCACATGTGGCCCCACTGTGGAAAGAAGACACCTCAAGGTATTCCGTGAGGGGTATGGCGAGTTCACAGAAAAAAAAAAAATTGGCACAAGTTAGCGGAAATTGATTTTTTTTTACAAAGTCTCATATTCCACTAACTTGTGACAAAAATAAAATTTTGCATGAACTCACCATACCCCTCACGGAATACCTTGGGGTGTCTTCTTTCTAAAATGGGGTCACATGTGGGGTATTTATACTGCCCTGGCATTTGAGGGTCTCCGCAATCATTACACGTATGGCCAGCATTAGGAGTTTCTGCGATTCTCCTTATATTGAGCATACGGGTAATGAGATTTTTTTTTTCCGTTCAGCCTCTGCGCAGAAAAAAAAAAAATAATGAACGGCACAGATTTTTTCATTCGCATCGGTCAATGTGGATGAAAAAATCTCTGCCAAAATCAGTGACTGCGGTGCGGTGGGCTGGGCGCTAGCTACCTAACAAGTAGCTAACTAACTGGCGGTGATAAGGGACCCTTATGCCCCATTCACACGTCCGCAATTCTGTTTGCGGAACGGAATTGCGGACCCATTCATTTCTATGGGGACAGACTATGTCCCGCTCGGATCCGGAATTACGGATCCGCGATTGCGGGTCTGCACTTCCGTTCCGCAAAAATATAGAACATGTCCTATTCTTGTACGCAATTGCGGACAAGAAAAAGCATTTTCTATATAGTTCTGGCAATGTGCGGATCTGCAAAATGCGGAAAGCACATTGCCGGTGTCCGTGTTTTGAGGATCTGCGGATCGGATCTGCTGATCGGATCCACGGATCCGTGAATCCACTGATCCGCAAAACACATATGGACACATAAAGGGGTGTGATCAATGACAGGGGGGTGATCAGGGGGTCTAAATGGGGTGATCAAGGGGTTAATAGGTGAGGGTGGGGGGGGGGGGGTTAGTGTAGTGTTTGGTGCAACTTTACTGTGTTACCTGGTCCTCTGGTGGTCGATCCCAGCAAATGGGACCACCAGAGGACCAGGTAGCAGGTATACCAGACGCTGTTCACAAAACAGCGTCTGGTATACATGTTTGATGCGATTTATATCGCATCTACAGCCTGCCAGCGATTGATCATCGCTAGCAGGCTGTAGTATAACTCTCCAGACGCGCGCTCCTGTGAACGCGCGCGCGCCTGCGCGCGCGTTCACAGGAACTCACGGGTCTCGCGAGAGGACGCGCCGATGCGTCCTCTCAGAAGATCCCGGCCGCCCGCAGGACGCAATCCTGCGTACGGCGGTCCGGGAGTGGTTAATCATCTCCATGTGGAATACAGTAGAAGACCACCACCGGTATATGCTGCCTATTAGATACACAACACAGGGGTCAGCAGCTTTCCACACATTAGCTCTTGTGAAACTACAATTCCCAGCATGCTTCATTGACATCTTTGGAGTTCTGAGAAGAGCAGAGCAAGTGTGCATGCTGGGGGTTGTAGTTTTACAGTTGTAGTTACAGTTGGAGTATCTGAGGTTGTCTACCCAGGGCCGCTGCAAGGATTTTTGCCGCCCTAGGCAAAAGAAAAGTTTGCCGCCCCCCCCCCATGTCATCCTCTTTCTCAATCACCCCCCCCCCCCCCTGTCATCCTCTTTCTCAATCACCCCCCCCCCTTGTCATCCTCTTTCTCAATCACCCCCCCGTCATCCTCTTTCTCAATCACCCCCCCCTCCCTTGTCATCCTCTTTCTCAATCCTCCCCCGCAACCCCCCCACCCCTTACTTCTGGTGTAGCGTGGCCGAGCGCTGTATGCTGCACGGATACAGGAGCTTTAGTTTCCTGTACCCGGGCGGACTGATAGGAAGCGCACACTGTGTGCACACCTCCTGTCAGTCCGGCCGGGTACAGGAGACAGATGCTCCTGTACCGCGGACCATACAGGGCTCGGCCACGCTACAATGAGGAACTGACAGAAGGGAGCGCTGAGCGCTTCCCTCCTGTCAGTCCCTCTCTTCATGCTGCGCCCGGGCGGTGCGCCCTCATGGACGCGCCAGCCCGGGCAGTGCTGCAGCCGCCTGAGGCTCTCTATAGAGCGCTCGGGCGGCTGCAGCATGAAGGGGGCCGGCGCTCCTAGCAGCGCCCCTTCCCAAGGGGCGCTCTACGCGGCTGCCTAGTCAGCCTATAGGACGCGCCAGCCCTGTGTCTACCCCATAATATATCATAATGTCCAACCTGTGCGATTGTCTATTAGACCATGTGTAGGAACTACACTAATTCCCATCCACATCTCACTATTAAAGGGGTTGTCCATAAAGACAACGTATCTGCTATCCACAGTAAAGGGGATAAATATCTGATTGCTGGGGCCCCTGCTGATCAAGAGACTGGGGCCAGTTCTTCACATTTGAATGGAGCAATAGTCTAGTACAGACTTCAGCAACCTTCGGCACTCCAGCTGTTGTTAAACTACAACTCCCAGCATTCTCCATTCCCCTCTATGAAAGTTCACAACAGCTGGAGAGAGTTGAGTCCAAGCGCTCAGCAATCTCCGGAGTCTCCGTAGGGATGAATGGAGCGGCTGTGTGCATGTGTGACCGCTGCGCCATTCAGCTTAGGAGCACAGGCCCCCATGTTCCCGTGATCGTCGGGGCCCAATCTATCAGACACCCTGTGAATCAGACAGTTATCCGCTATCCTTTAGATGGTGGATACGTTGTTTTATTGGGACAAGCCCTCTAAGAATAAATTGAGGCACCGTGATGGATCTTCAGAAATTGGAAAAGAAGTGGCCCATATGCTGGTTTTGCACAGGGGCCCACTGTTGTTGGGGCCCGCCACTTCTCTATGGTATCAGGCGGTTTATACACATGAATGTATATGACATTACCTGGGGGGACCTGGTCAGTCATTGGTTGCCCCTAGCAACCAATCAGATTCCACCTTTCATTTTTCTCAGCTCTTTTGGAAAATGAAAGCTGGAATCTGATTGGTTGCTATTGGCAACCATGCTAGTTTTCCTTTACCCCAGTTTTGATAAATCTCCCCCATAGTTTTTTAGTGGTGTTTTTCTGCACTTTTGTGGTTTTTAGTGGTGTATTTTGCACCAGCGTATTTTAGGACTTTTTTTGGTCTAAAAACACCAGCTCCAGATTTATCTATGGGAAACATGCAATGCAGGACACACAAGTGTTTTTGGCTACTGATCTTTTTGTTACGTAGGTGGCCTTTTTGTCTTCATAGCTTCTTTAAAAAAAAAAAACACAACAACATAATATTTTTTTGGGTGTTTTGACAACAGGAAGAAGATGCTAGTGGTAAGACACGCTTGGAGACATTTCTGAAAGCTTTTATGCCACTATTGTGGTTTAAAAAAAGTCGCAAATTAAGGCGCACGCCTCCTGCGTGTACCATCTCCATTTTCCACGTACCTGTTGATTTTATTGTGTTTGTTCACACATCCGTCATTTTTTACTGGAAAAAAATCACGGAGACATGCGCTACTTTGGTTCGTGATGTTGGCAAAACACTCCCATTGAAGTCTATGGGTCAGTGGAAAATTACTGACACAACACAGAAGGCATCCGTTTTTTGTCAATTTTTCACCGACCACCTATAAAAGGCACTCTGGAAATTAATATTCAGCTGAGCTGTGACCATGGAGAACGGATGACACACCGACATCTTCACGGATGGAACACTGATGAATTTTTTCACGGACTCCAAACAGACAAATGTGAACGAGCTCTTAAACGGACATATACACAGAGGTTGTCTTCTTTAAGTTTTGCAGCTTGTCATAAGTGAGGAAACGAAAAACCCCCCCAGTATATAATATACGGCGTTATTACATATTAATGACTGTAAATTACCTGCCGCGCATTAAATAACATTTGGCGAGGTGCTGACAGGTGCAGCTGTTATAAAATTCCTTGTGATCATTAATTATAAAGATGTCAGGATATCTGGCTGGAGATATACAGCCTCACGTCATCCAGGTTTTCAGATCTAGGTGTTTGAAGTTCACAGGAAAGCTGACGCTGCAACTTCTTTTGTCAGCAGATGCTAACGGAAAAAAAAAATGACAAAACCTCATAAAATATGTCAGCGGCCTGCGCTGAAGACTGTAAGATGCATCAAATGGCCGGGAAGTATTTGAAGTAATAAATGCGGTGATGTCAGCGAGTAATTATCAGGCTCCCTCTAGTGGTCAGTCCGCAGCAGGACTTCATTCCTAAGTCTGGCGCGACATTTCGCTGTTCAACCTGCAGAACAGGATGAGCCGCTCTGCAAATACTTCATGCATGTTGTGCTGATTCTGATGAGATCTGTTTTCTTCTCCATTCACATCCAAAGCTGAATTCTGTATTCTGCCGATTTCATTACTCCTAAGCAGCATTGTGCAGGTATATCTTAAAGCCTCGTAGCAAAACTAAGCAGATTTATGGCAGATTTACGCTTTATTTGTGGAGGAATCTCATAATTAAAGAAAAAAAATCACTTTTTCCTATTTTCTCCAACTTTTCAGGATTATTGTAACAAGCGTTTTATAAGACAACTGGCATAAATACATTGATACATTTCGCCCATGCAGCTTTAATAAATCCTCGAGTGCATGATAAAAGTGGCTGCCAGCAGCCACCACTAGGGGAGCTCAGTGCATAGGAATTTATACAGTTACCATTGAACTTAATGGAAGCTGTAAAAACTCCTTGAGTTACCATTAAACTTAATGGAAGCTGTAAAAACACCCCAGTGCGTGATGAAATGGGCTGCCAGCAGCCACCACTAGGGGAGCTTAGTGCATAGGAATTTACACAGTTACCATTGAACTTAATGGAAGCTGTAAAAACTCCTTGAGTTACCATTAAACTTAATGGAAGCTGTAAAAACACTCCAGTGCGTGATGAAATGGGCTGCCAGCAGCCACCACTAGGGGAGCTCAGTGCATAGGAATTTACACAGATAATGATAAACTTAATGGAAGGCAGGGGCGTAACTACCATAGCGGCAGACCATGTGACTGCTATGGGGCCCAGGGCAAGAGGGGGCCCAGTTGGGATCATCCCCTCTTCTACTAGAGGTGAAAACTTGGTCAGGACTCTAAAGGAACAACTTTTAGCAAATGAGGCAGTGGAAAAAATGTCCCAAGGGTCATTGAAAAGGGTTTAGGCAGAAACCCTTCTGTCCTGTGTGGGGGGCCTGGTTTGATCCTTGCTATGTGGCCCTTACTTCTCTATGTACGCCACTGATGAAAGATGTAAAAACTCCTTATGTTAGCATTGAACTTAAAGGGGTTCTGCAGTAATTTTAAACTGATTATCGATCCTCTGGATAGATCATCAGCATCTAATCGGCAGAGGTCCGACACCCAGGACCCCCGCCGATCAGTTGTTTGAGAAGGCAGCGGCACTGGTAGTAGCGCCGCGGCCTCCTCGCCGTTTACCTCAGGCCCAGTGACGTCACAACTGGTATCACTGGCCTGGGTGTGGCTAAGCTTCATTCGAGTGAACAGAGCCCGGGACCCCCAACAATCAGATGCTGATGATCTATCCAGAGGATAGATCATCAGTTTAAAATTACTGCAGAACCCCTATAATGGGAGCTGTAAAAACCCTAGAGCTCCACTAGTGGTGGCAGGGTTTCATGGGGTTCTCTCATCTGAGACATTGGGGGTATATCGCTAGGATATGCCACCGTTGTCAGATAGGTGTGGGTCCCATCTCCAGAACAGGTCCCTGAAAGTGAAGGACAGGGCACCATCTACGTGCGGCATGCTCTCCATTTATTTCTTTAAAAGTTCCCAAAAATAGTAGAGCGCATGTCCCACTAAGTCCCACTGAAATCAATAGAGAGCGCACCATTCACTCCATTCACTTCTATGGCGCAGCCAGAGATAGCAGAGTAGGCATTGACAGCGCTTATGCGGCTGGCCTCTCAGAACAGCCAGCAGTCAGTCACAGTAAAGGGGGCGGGAAGGGGGCGTGGTCACCGTGACTTGAAGCAAGAAGGCCGCTGCCCCTCTTGACTTCAAGCCTGGGCAGAGAGTCACGCCAGCCGTGGATTAAAGATCGATTTTCTTACTACTGCCGCATCGGAATTTAGTAAGATATATGTGCTCAGAATCCAACTGCTGTAGTCTTGAAGGTCCTGCCGGCGGTTTAGGACCTCTGTTTCAGGTGACAGGTTCCCTTTAAGCTGTAGGCCAAACGCATAGTGTCTGTTCTCATTAGGAAAAGGGGAGCAAACTGCTGCTAGACATCTCTGGTGGCGCCGTATCTCCTCTGAGAACAAAGGATTTGCAGCGTACTCAAGTTAGGGTTAATAGTGTTCTTGGGTGTGGTAGTGCAATGGTGACCACTAACCTGAGACAGGCTGACTCTCTGGCAGGTAGTTGTAGATAGAGTTCGTGACGCCAGTGCCAATTAACGGTGGCACACCGTTTGCTGATAGTAGGAATAACTGAGGAACCGCGTTATGATAAAACAGAACTTGAACTTTACTAGAGTCTTTGATGGTAATCATGCACATCAATGGATGGAAGCGCAGTTCCTTATTACATAGCAGTGCAGAGTAGTTTCAGATGAATAGATCACAGATGAATATAGATTGCAACTCCTCTTAGATCAAGCAGGCCTAAATCTGCACAGGGATTTGACTCTCCACTATTTCCTCAGGTTCTATAGATACAGATGACTTCAGTTCTTCTGACCTGTCTACTCCTGGGTTACTTTATCATCCAAGGCCCAAATACCTCTTAGACGGCTTCTATCCTTGGTTCTTTACACTTGGAGGATTTCCCTTGCTACCTGCTGAGGACATTGCAGGAGACCCACACAGACTACTCTGTCTGCACACACTTCACAGACTCACTGTCTGCACTGAACTAACTCTACTCTGCCTGGGCCTACCTATATATAGTGGGGCGTACTATCTCCCTCTAGTGGCTGTAGTAGACACTACCCCTGCAGGCCTGTACAAGGAAATAAATTAAAGGTACATACACATAATAAACCTTTGCAGTGTCGGGTATTAACACCCGTATGCTGCATACCCCTTGCTTTGAAATGAGTACGGCCTCGTACGCTAGTGGGGTGTCCCTTTACACAACAATAGGCATAAAGATACACAGGCAACAATATAAAACATGAATAAGACATAGCATAAAACGGAAGGGAAACAGGGCGACGTTCTCTTCTTATCAGGAAACCATATGGAACAGGGGCGCTGACCTGGCACAGCGGATGTTAGGGAACCAGGATAGTCCATGACAATGAAAAAGTCCATAATAAAATAGAATCAAACGGAATGCAATATAATAGTGCATGGAGGCTCGCACTAGGGAGTCCATTCTGAGCACAAAGTTTACTTAACTGATAACTTACACAGGAGTTTCCAGGGGGGCGATGCCACCAGCATAGTCAAAGTCTCCCAAACGGGCTGGCGGGCGCCCCTTGGTTACCCGGGTGGATCTCCTTAGAATGGGAGTCTCTTCCTCCCATGGCAACGAGATTGGAGGAAGAATAGAAGGAGCAGAAGGAGCAGGAGGGTCTCCCTCAGTGGGACCCTCGTCACTGGTACCCTGATTTGGCTCCTCTGGAGATGAAAGGCCGGTGGGTGCTGGAGCAGGAACCAACAAGTTTAACCAGGGTGTGAGGAACCAATGGAGTGGTTCAGCATCATTTAATAGATCTGTCACAGCCTGCATAGGCTCCACAGGCTGAGCAGAAAGTCCTGGCACAGGAGACTGGGGTCCGGAGTCTCCAGCAATGGGCCCCTTTGTCATGCAGAGTTTTAGGCGGTTTCTGTGAACAATTTGGGAACCCTTACCCTCTCTGGTGATCTCATAGGTATGGGTTCCAACATTGGGGATGGCAGATACAACATAGGGAGTCCGCTCCCATTTGCTGTCCAACTTACTGGTGCGGTGGTTATTTTTTAACCATACAACATCCCCTACGGCAAGAGGCTCTGCATGGGCTGCCAGATCATAGTCTCTTTGTTGCCGTTCCCGGGCACTTTCCATCCGCTCCTGGACAATCTCTTTAGCATTTAACAGGCGCCTTTGGTGTTCAATTACCCAGTCAGTTTTAGGCAGGGGATTTATGGTGTCAGGCACTTGTACATCCAGGGAATGATCCGCAGGCAATTTACCCTGACGCCCAAACATCAGGTAAAAGGGAGTGTACCCGGTGGAACAATGAATGGTATTGTTGTAGGTATACATGAGCTGTGGTAGCAGGTTAGGCCAATCTCCTCTGGTCTCAGGAGGCACGGCTCTCAGCATTTCGATCAAGGTCTGATTCATCTTTTCACAGAGTCCATTACCTTGTGGATGATAGGCCGTGGTCCGGACCTTGTGGCAGTTGTGTAATCGGCACAGCTCCTGGAACAGATGAGACTCAAAGGCGGGTCCCTGGTCGGTGAGGATCTTTTCTGGACAACCGTAGGGCAGGAGGAAGTGTTTCCAGAACAACTCAGCTGTCGTCTTGGCTGTCAGGTCGTTCACAGGCACTGCTACGACAAACTTGGTGAAGTGATCAATAATAGTCATAGCATAGGTATACCCTGAGCGACTGGGCTCCAACTTTACATGATCAATAGCAACAAGTTCAAGAGGGGCGGTACTTACAATAGGATGCAGCGGTGCTCTCTGATCATGGTGTTCACCTCTCTTCAGGGCACAGGCTGTACATTCCCGACACCACCTCTCAATGTCCTCTCTCATTCCGACCCAATAGAACCGCCTACGGACAGTGGCCTCAGTCTTTTGAACCCCAAAATGTCCAGACCTGTCATGATACATTTCCAAAACCATACCTGCATCTCGACGTGGGATGAGGATCTGGTGCACTCTGTCATTTGATACAGGATCCAGGCTTCTTCGCAGCAATAGGCCTTTTGAAGGAAAAGTTGTTGACGCTGCCTCCACAATTTGGTTAGTTCTGGGTCTGCGGTCTTTCGTCGAATTCTTTCAGGGGCTCTGCCACTGGTGAGGAAGTCCAGCAGTTCACCGAGAACTCTACTCTCTGATTGCAACTTAATCCACTTTTCCTCTCTGGGTTCAGGCTTGTTAGAGGATGGAAGATCAGTGGCTCTGTTATTGGCAGCTTGAGCCTGGTCCTGTTGAGCAAACCTGTTATAAAATGCTGGCATCTCTACATCTTCCCAGGCATCCCGCATGTCATCCGGTGCTATTTCAGTGGGGAGCCTTGACAGGGCATCAGCATTATCATTTGAACGGCCAGCCCGGTATTTTACAGTGAAATCGTAATTAGCAAGGCGGGAAGCCCATCTCTGTTCTAAGGCCCCCAGTTTAGCAGTATTCAGGTGGGCTAGAGGGTTATTATCAGTGAATGCAATAAATGGAGTAGCAGCCAGATAGTCCTTGAACTTTTCTGTTACCGCCCACACTAAGGCCAGAAACTCCAATTTGAAAGAGCTGTAGTTCTGATCATTCTTTTCAGCTCCCTTTAAGGACCGGCTGGCGTAAGCTATCACTCTCTTTCCCCTCTTGTATTTGAGCTAGCACTGCTCCCAGGCCTTTCTTACTGGCATCCGTGTAAAGGTGAAATGGCTTTCTGTAGTCTGGGTACCCCAGCACGGGAGGCTCAGTCAACTTTTTTTTTAACAATTGGAATGCGATCTCTCTCTCTTCATTCCATTCAATGGGGACAGGAGTCCTTGGGCTCTTTTTTGGTTGCCCCCTCAGGAGTTCCTGGATTGGATCCGCTATTTGAGCAAAGTGGGGGATAAAGCGCCGGTAATAGCCAGCAAAGCTAAGGAAACTTCTCACCTCTTTTACGGTGGTAGGGACTGGCCAATTTCGGACAGCAGCCAACTTATCAGGATCAGGCTGGACCCCCTCTCCGCTTACAACATGTCCCAGGTATTTTACAGCAGGTTTAAGCAGGTGACATTTGGACGGTTTAATTTTGAGGCCGTATTTAATAAGGATTTCAAACACCTCAGCTAAGTGCTTTAAATGGTCCTCATACGTTTTAGAATAGATGATAACGTCATCCAGATACAACAGCACCGTCTCAAAGTTCTTATGGCCTAAGCACCGCTCCATTAGCCTTTGGAAAGTCCCGGGGGCATTGCACAGTCCGAAAGGCATACAGTTAAATTCGAACAGGCCCATAGGAGTGGTAAAAGCAGTCTTTTCTCTATCCTCAGGGGCCATGGGCACTTGCCAGTACCCGCTGGTTAAGTCTAATGTGGAGAAATAGGCTGAGGAGCCTAGAGCGGTTAGAGACTCCTCAATACGTGGCAATGGATAGGCATCTTTGTGAGTTATCTGATTTATCTTTCTATAATCTACACAAAAACGGATGCCGCCATCTTTCTTTTTTACTAGAACCAGGGGTGCAGCCCAGGGACTACGGCTGTCTCGGATTATGTTTGAGTCTTTCATTTCCTGGATCATCTCCTTAACAGTTTGGTATGAAGTTGGTGGTATGGGTCTATACCTCTCTTTGATGGGAGGATGAGAGCCAGTGGGTATGGTGTGCTGAATGACACTGACCTCTCCATAGTCCGTTGCATGTTTACTGAAGGCCTGATGGTGTTTCTTTACCAGATTCAGAATTCCCTCTAGTTGATGTTGGGGGGTATCTTCGTCCCCGACATGGAGTTCCTCCCACCAGGGCACTTGTGAGTCGCTCACAGGAAGATGTCCTTGGGCTGCAGCTGGCGGCTTCTCGGTGACAGGCAGGCGGATGACATCCTGGAAGAATACCTGGGAAAGCTGGGCAACAGGGCAGTGCTTAGTAAGCGCAACAGGATGATCACTGAGGTTAATCAGACGGACAGGTACTCACATAAGGATAGTTCTCCATCTGGATAGGCTCCACCAGGGCTGGATAGTCTTGGCCCTGGACTCCAAGAACGGCACGACACCACATGAGGGTTTGAGAGTTTGGCGGCAGAGTCACCGGCCTATTATCACGGATCCTGGCGGTACAGATCTCCCCTTTCTCATTAGCAAACCTCTGCTGAGCACACAGTACACTGATAGTCTTTTGGATGGCTCTCTTGGATGCAGAGGGGGCAGTAGGCAGAGTCTGGTGCAGCGCTTCAAGCACCTCAGGGTAACAGTTTTTAAAGACATTGGTTCCTACAATTACAGGATGACCCCCTCTATCTCCTGCCTGTACCACTATCACACCTTGTTGAGGCAAAGTAGCTTCTCCCACCTGGAGAGTGGGCTCCCAGTATCCATGGACTTTCACTGGCTTGCCATTACTTGCGATGATCTCCAGCCAGGACTCAGGTGGCTGGGTTAGTAGGCTGGAGTCCCAGTATTTTTCAAAGGTGGGCTGCTGAATAGTGGTGACTTGAGACCCAGTGTCCAACAAAGCTTCAAAAGGGATCCCATTGATCTTGACACTTATTTTAGGACGGGACCCTACATACCGGGGCATCCAGCTTGGGTCTTTTGGACCTATTGTTCTACCTCCCGAGGGGCGGTCCTCAGCCTCGAGGGTGGCCCGCTTAACTGCCAGCATGTAGATTCTGTGTGGCCCAACTTTTTGCAATAATTACAGACAGGCCGCTTGCGGTTCTTAAACCGGTCACTTATACTTCTCCCAGGATCTCTGGGGTGAAACTCCTGATAGGCAGGAGGAAACGGTTTTGGAGGTAGAAGCAATTTCTCTTCTAACATCACTGGTTTTTCCCACTCCTCTAATTTCCTGCACACTTTTTCCAGGCTTTTAGTGAGATGATTAACCTGTTCCACTAACATAGCAACAGTATCGGAGGTTGGAGCCTGAGCTGCTTGGCTGGCCCCGGACTGGTTAATAATAGGCAACGTAGGTTTACAAGCTAGGGGCTCAGATGGGGCCACTGGTTCTGCAGGCAGGGTTTGACCCAAAATGCTAATGGCCAGTTCCTTAAAGTCCAGAAAGGTACTGCTAGGATGTTGGGCAGATAACATTTTCAATTGGGCTTTTAACTGTTCGTTGTATATCCCTGCAATGAACTGTTCCCTCAGGGTCTGGTCTTGGGTATCAGCCTCCCTGGGATCTATCTGAACAACAGCCCCCAAGGCTTCCTGGAGAGAGAGAGCAAAATCACGGAGCGACTCACCAGGTTACTGTTTCTTCCCAAAGAAGCGCATCTTTACTTCGGACGCTGTCCGTGCTTCAAAAGTGGTTCTGAGGCGGCTAAAAATTTGGTCCATGGTGCTCCTCTCAGAGTTAGGCCAGGACATGACTTCTCTGCGGGCTGCCCCTTCTAGCTGGGCTAACAGTATCTCCATCTGCTGTTCTGCATTAACAGGGTATAGTTTGAACAACGCCACCATTTTGTCCTTAAAGTCTTTTAAAGTATGAGGCTCTCCTGTATAGCGGGGGAACCATGGGGCCCCAAAATAATATGGCATCGTCAGCGGCATCAGGCTGGTGGCAGTAGTTCCGCCTGTGGCCACAGGCTCCCTGGGGGCAGGCTGCTCGTTTACTTCTGGATCCGACATGGTGGCGCCGCTTGAAAAAGTATTGAGTCGACTGGGGGTGTTGTTAGGAGCAACCGTCTGGCCGGTGCGGTCCCTTTAAGAATGACTCTGGGGGCGCGCGTTTTCTGTAGTGTACCCCCTATATATTCCCCGGCTCTCTCCAGTCCTCCTATAGTACTTTTTATGCCCTCCGGTGTATTCTTACCGGGTCCGCCGGCGATAGAGTATCAGTCCGGCACCCGCCGGGGTTCAACAGGCCAAATCCCGCGAGATCTCGGGCGCCGCGCCCGCGCGATGACGTGCAGGGTTCAAAGGCCGGGCCGCGGCGGTGAGTACAGGCGACATCCTTCCACTGATCACAGGCAAGTGGGCGGGGCGAAGCTTCCCGCTCTTCAGGGGGTGACACCCTGTACACTCCTCTAATGGTGCAGCAAATTTCAGTCCATGAGGTGGGCGGCCATCTTGGGTGCCATTCGCCGACAGCAAGCAGGATGGTAAAGAGTTCACAAAAATCACTTTCAAGTACACAGTTCTTTTCCTTATGGTGGCACAACACTGCACAGCGTCTACAGTCCACTTTAGGCAAACTTTTCTGGCCCCACAATGCAAATAAAGTCCCAAAAGTCACTCTGGTCACAGGGCAAACTGGATAAGGCACAAAGTTCACGCTTTTTGCACTAACAAGCGTGCGAATCCTGTTCGTGACGCCAAAAGAGAGGTGCAGCGTACTCAAGTTAGGGTTAATAGTGTTCTTGGGTGTGGTAGTGCAATGGTGACCACTAACCTGAGACAGGCTGACTCTCTGGCAGGTAGTTGTAGATAGAGTTCGTGACGCCAGTGCCAATTAACGGTGGCACACCGTTTGCTGATAGTAGGAATAACTGAGGAACCGCGTTATGATAAAACAGAACTTGAACTTTACTAGAGTCTTTGATGGTAATCATGCACATCAATGGATGGAAGCGCAGTTCCTTAATACATAGCAGTGCAGAGTAATTTCAGATGAATAGATCACAGATGAATATAGATTGCAACTCCTCTTAGATGAAGCAGGCCTAAATCTGCATAGGGATTAGACTCTCCACTATTTCCTCAGGTTCTATGTAGATACAGGTGACTTCAATTCTTCTGACCTGTCTACTCCTGGGTTACTTTATCATCCAAGGCCCAAATACCTCTTAGACGGCTTCTATCCTTGGTTCTTTACACTTGGAGGATTTCCCTTGCTACCTGCTGAGGACATGACAGGAGTCCCACACAGACTACTCTGTCTGCACACACTTCACAGACTCACTGTCTGCACTGAACTAACTCTACTCTGCCTGGGCCTACCTATATATAGTGGGGCGTACTATCTCCCTCTAGTGGCTGTAGTAGACACTACCCCTGCAGGCCTGTACAAGGAAATAAATTAAAGGTACATACATATAATAAACCTTTGCAGTGTCGGGTATTAACACCCGTATGCTGCAGATTGAGCATGCTGAAATCAAAGGCCATGGGAGCGACGGGCCGA
This sequence comes from Bufotes viridis, assembly GCA_033119425.1. Classification (NCBI taxonomy): domain Eukaryota; kingdom Metazoa; phylum Chordata; class Amphibia; order Anura; family Bufonidae; genus Bufotes; species Bufotes viridis. The sequence continues at coordinate 33,985,540 of CM065591.1, forward strand.
GGAAGAAGCCCCAGTACTCACCTGAGTGCAACAACTCGTTCACCACCCAATAGATAGATAGATAGTTAGATAGATAGACAGATAATAGATAAATAGATAAACTAATAGATATTAGATAGATAGATAGATAGATAGATAGATAGATAGATAGATAGAGTAGAAATAGATAGATAGATAGATAGATAGATAATAGATAGATAGATGGAAGATAGATAGATATATAGATAGATACAGTAGAGATAGATAGATAGATAGATAGATATACACACAGATACAGTAGCTAAAGCGCTATATTTATTTGACAATTTACTTGTTTTCTTTTATTATTTTTAGCTATTTTTTCTGGCACACACCTTTTTGAGGTTTATTTTTCTTGAGATTTTGGTGTTTTTGGTTCACCTTTAATGCACAATAGTGATGTCGCGAACATAAAATTTTCAGTTCGCGAACAGCGAACGCGAACTTCTGCAAATGTTCGCGAACGGGCGAACCGGGCGAACCGCCATAGACTTCAATTGGCAGGCGAATTTTAAAACCCACAGGGACTCTTTCTGGCCACAATAGTGATGAGAAAGTTGTTTCAAGGGGTCTAACACCTGGACTGTGGCATGCCGGAGGGGGATCTATGGCAAAACTCCCATGGAAAATTACGTAGTGGACGCAGAGTCGGGTTTTAATCCATAAAGGGCATAAATCAACTAACATTCCTAAATTGTTTGGAATAACGTGCTTTAAAACATCCAGTTTGTGTATACGATCAGGTATGATGTTGTATCGATCAGGTAGTGTAAGGGTTACGCCCGCTTCACTGACATTGACAGACCAAACTCCCTTTTAATGCACCGCAAACAGTTCATTTGCACAACCGCAAACTCCCCATTTGCACAAGGTTGGATACCAAGCTAGCCACGTCCCGGTGATGTCATTGAAGGTTTCTTCCTCCACCCAGCCACGTACAACACCAAGGGTCCCCAAAAGATGAATTGAATTGATTTTTCGAACGGTGAGATGGTTAAAAAACGCTGGCTCCCTCCACTCTGTTTTAAACCACGGTGACTGCGTCTGCGCCGTGCAATTTACTGTCACACCCGATATGAGTGGTATTTTCTGTAGTACTATTCTCATCAGTTTAATCCCTCTAACGTCCCCAATCTGGGGGCCATTTATTGAATAGATTTTTCGAACGGGGAGATGGTTAAAAAACGCTGGCTCCCTCCACTCTGTTTTAAACCACGGTCACTGCGTCTGCGCCGTGCAATTTACTGTCACACCCGATATGAGTTGTATTTTCTGTAGTACTATTCTCATCAGTTTAATCCCTCTAACGTCCCCAATCTGGGTGCCATTTATTGAATAGATTTTTCGAACGGGGAGATGGTTAAAAACGCTGGCTCCCTCCACTCTGTTTTAAACCACGGTGACTGCGTCTGCGCCGTGCAATTTACTGTCACACCCGATATGAGTGGTATTTTCTGTAGTACTATTCTCATCAGTTTAATCCCTCTAACGTCCCCAATCTGGGGGCCATTTATTGAATAGATTTTTCGAACGGGGAGATGGTTAAAAAACGCTGGCTCCCTCCACTCTGTTTTAAACCACGGTCACTGCGTCTGCGCCGTGCAATTTACTGTCACACCCGATATGAGTGGTATTTTCTGTAGTACTATTCTCATCAGTTTAATCCCTCTAACGTCCCCAATCTGGGTGCCATTTATTGAATAGATTTTTCGAACGGGGAGATGGTTAAAAAACGCTGGCTCCCTCCACTCTGTTTTAAACCACGGTCACTGCGTCTGCGCCGTGCAATTTACTGTCACACCCGATATGAGTGGTATTTTCTGTAGTACTATTCTCATCAGTTTAATCCCTCTAACGTCCCCAATCTGGGTGCCATTTATTGAATAGATTTTTCGAACGGGGAGATGGTTAAAAAACGCTGGCTCCCTCCACTCTGTTTTAAACCACGGTGACTGCGTCTGCGCCGTGCAATTTACTGTCACACCCGATATGAGTGGTATTTTCTGTAGTACTATTCTCATCAGTTTAATCCCTCTAACGTCCCCGACTCCCCAATCTGGGGGCCATTTATTAAATAGATTTTTTGAACGGGAGATGGTTAAAAACGCTGGCTCCCTCCACTGATATGAGTGGTATTTTCTGTAGTATTATTCTCATCAGTTTAATCCCTGTTACGTCCCATATCAGGGATTGCCTTTTGTGAAAAAAATTTAGGCCGGGTACCTTCGACTGCCTTCACAGTGACAGACCAAACTCTCATACACTAAACTGAATTGATTTCAGGAACCGGGAGATGGAAAAAGCAGCTTGGTCGGTCCTCTTACTCCCAAATTGGGGCACTGCGCGTGCACAGAGCAATGTGCTGTGACACCTATATGAGTGGTGTCACAACTAGTACTATTGCTATCAGTTTAATCCCTGTTACGGACCCTATCCGGTCGAATTGATTAACCATTGTCGAATCCCCATTGACATCCCCTTATAAGCTGTGTAAAGCATATTTTTAGTTTGGTTTTGAACTGCTGCATCCTTTCCGACTTTCGGTAATTTGGTAACATTTCTGCCACTTTCTGCTTATACCGGGGTCTAGTAGCGTGGCCACCCGATCGCTTTTGGTCTGATCATAATGAAGCAACGGCCTTATCATCTGGGGTGTGGCAACATTGCCAACACACTTATAGAGGTGATGATGATTGCTTCATTGTGATGCATAAGCCCCTTCACCACAACAAGGTAACGATCACGAAGGGAATTGACACTTGTATGTGCCTTTTTTTTGGTTTGTTTTTGCAGCCACAGTGCTGCACCATAGGACTAGAAAAATTAGGCATGTACACATGCCTGAAAAATAATGGCACTGTTGCAGCCGCTATTGTAGCAGCGGCCGGAAAAATTTATGTTTTCCAGGCAGAAAAGTGACTAAAACATTGCGGCTTGAACCTAGTTGGTGGTGGAGAATTCACGAAAGTCATCCGGTATGCAGACATTAAATACAGCAGCGTGGGGACCATTTTAAGGCCATGGCATGTAATCAGGCCTTTTGTTAGTCAAGCGTATCCCCACTGTCAGTCCCTTCGGGATCCATGCCTCATTCATCTTTATGAAGGTGAGGTAATCAACACTTTTTGACCGAGGCGACTTCTCTTGTCAGTGACAATGCCTCCTGCTGCACTGAAGGTCCTTTCTGACAGGACACTTGAAGCAGGGCAGGCCAGAAGTTCTATCGCAAACTGGGATAGCTCAGGCCACAGGTCAAGCCTGCACACCCAGTAGTGAAGGGGTTCATTGCTCCTCAGAGTGTCGATATCTGCTGTTAAGGCGAGGTAGTCTGCTACCTGTCGGTCGAGTCGTTCTCTAAGGCTGGATCCCGAAGGGCTGTGGCGATGAGTAGGACTGAAAAAGCTCCGCATGTCCTCCATCAACAACACATCTGTAAATCGTCCAGTCCTTGCCGCCGTGGTAGGAGGAGGATTACACTCACCTCTTCCCCTGTTAGATTCCCGTTGTGCTGTGACATCCCCCTTATAAGCTGTGTAAAGCATATTTTTAGTTTGGTTTTGAACTGCTGCATCCTTTCCGACTTTCGGTAATTTGGTAACATTTCTGCCACTTTCTGCTTATACCGGGGTCTAGTAGCGTGGCCACCCAGTACAGATCGTTCTCCTTTATCCTTTTTATACGTGGGTCCCTCAACAGACATGACAGCATGAAAGACCCCATTTGAACAAGGTTGGATGCAGAGCTACTCATTTCCCGTTCCTCGTCCTCACTGATGTCATTGACGGTCTGTTCTTCCCCCAGCCACGTACAACACCATGGGTCCCAGATAGGTGACAACAACGAGCACCCTGGGGTGCCTGCTGTGGTTGGTCTTCCTCCTCCTCAAAGCCGCCACATTCCTCCTCTGACTCCTCTTCCTCATACTCCTCTTCCAGCGTTGCTGCAGGTCCGACAAGCGATGATGACAAGGCTGTTTCTGGTGGTGATGGTGACCACAACTCTTCCTCTTCCTCTTCACGCTCATCTACAGCCTGATCCAGAACTCTTCGCAGGGCACGCTCCAGGAAGAAAACAAATGGGATGAGGTCGCTGATGGTGCCTTCGGTGCGACTGACTAGGTTTGTCACCTCCTCAAAAGGACGCATAAGCCTACAGGCATTGCGCATGAGTGTCCAGTAACGTGGCAAAAAGATTCCCAGCTCCGCAGAGGCTGTCCTAGCACCCCGGTCATACAAATACTCGTTGACGGCTTTTTCTTGTTGGAGCAGGCGGTCGAACATTAGGAGTGTTGAATTCCAACGTGTCGGGCTGTCGCATATCAAGCGCCTCACTGGCATGTTGTTTCGCCGCTGAATATCGGAAAAGTGCGCCATGGCCGTGTAGGAACGCCTGAAATGGCCACACACCTTCCTGGCCTGCTTGAGGACGTCCTGTAAGCCTGGGTACTTAGACACAAAACGTTGTACGATGAGATTCAACACATGTGCCATGCACGGCACATGTGACAACTACCCAAATTTAATGCCGCCAACAGATTGCTTCCATTGTCACACACCACTTTGCCGATCTCCAGTTGGTGCGGGGTCAGCCACTGATCCACCTGTGCGTTCAGGGCGGACAGGAGTGCTGGTCCTGTGTGGCTCTCTGCTTTCAGGCAAGTCAACCCCAAGATAGCGTGACACTGTCGTATCCGGGATGTGGAATAGCCCCTGGGGAGCTGGGGGAATCAGTTGATGTGCAGCCAGGCGCCGCAGCAGAAGAGGACTCAGCCGAGGAGGATATTGAAGAGGATGGAGTAGGAGTAGAGGAGGTGGCAGTAGGTCTGCCTGCAAGTCGTGGTGGTGTCACCAACTCCGCTGCGGAGCCACGCATTCCATGCTTGTCAGCCGTCAGCAGGTTGACCCAATGCGCAGTATACGTGATATACCTGCCCTGACCGTGCTTTGCAGACCAGGTATCAGTGGTCAGATGGACCCTTGCCCCAACACTGTATGCCAGAGATGCCATGACTTCCTTTTCAATGACATGGTAGAGGTTTGGGATTGCCTTTTTGAAAAAAATTTCGTCGGGTACCTTCCACTGTGGTGTCCCAATAGCGACAAATTTTTGAAGGCCTCAGACTCTACCAGCTGGTATGGTAAAAGCTGGCGGGCTAAGAGTTCCGTCAAGCCAGCTGTCAGTCGCCGGGCAAGGGGTGACTTTGTGACATTGGCTTCTTATGCTCAAACATGTCCTTGACAGACACCTGACTGTGGGCAGATGAGCAGGAACTGCTGAAGGTGAGAGATGGAGTGGCGGGTGGTTGAGAGGGGGCAGGGAGGACAGCAGTGGTTGGCGTGGCTGAAGATGCTGGACCAGGAGGAGCATGGTGGCTTTGAGTTTGTGTGCTGCTTGTACTCATGTGTTGATCCCATAGGCGTTTGTGATGTGAGATCATGTGCCTTCGCAAAGCAGTTGTACCAAGGTGGGTGTTGGACTTCCACGACTCAGTTTCTTTGGCACAGGTTGCAAATGGCATTGCTTTTATCAGAGGCAGACACACAAAAAAAAATGCCACACTGCTGAGCTTTGCAATGACGGCATTCTAGTGGTGGCAACAGCATGCGTTGACTGGCGTGCTGTCTGGCTGACCCCAGGTGCCGATACATGCTGTCTGACTGTGCCACTAACTCCTTGCGACGACCTCCCCTGCTTCCAACTCGTCTCCTCATTCTCTCTGTCTCCCCTTCAGAACTTTCCCCTCTTCTTCTCTTCGAGCAGGCACCCACGTGGCATCCGTGGACACATCGTCATCATCAACCGCTTCACTTGTATCCGACACCTCAGCAAAGGAAGCAGCAGCGGATACAACATCATCATCATCATCATCACACTGTACGTCCATGTGTGTAATCCTGCCTGACTGAGACATATCCCCGTAATCTACATCATCTGGCAATAATGGTTGCGCATCACTAATTGCATCCAACTGATGTGTAAATAACTCCTCTGACAGATGAAGTGAAGCGGCTGTGGTGGCTGTGGTGGTAGTGGTGGTGGTGGCGACGGGCGGGTGCGTGGTAACTTGAGAGCAGGTGACCGAAGCTGAGCTGGAGGAGGATGGTGCGTCAAGGTTCTTAGCGGAAGCTGTTGAAGATTGGGTGTCCTGTCTAAGCCAGTCAACTACGCCCTCTGAATTTTTCGGGTCAGGAGTGCGTGGCCTCTGAAAACTGGGCATTATTCCAGGGACAGTGGAAATCACAGCACCACGACCACGACGGCCCTCTGCAGGGTGGCCTGCCTCTGCCTGTCATTTTTTTTTTTTAGATAAGTGGTACTACGCGTGCTGAGGTACTGTGCCACCCGGTATGAGTGGTTGGCACTGGCAGTGGGCACACTACAGTCTGTGGAAGTAGGGCCTGACACACTGGCAGCAGGCAAGCAAACTGAATTTAGACTACTGTCTAAAAATTAAATGCCTTATTTATCGGCAAGCTACTGTGCCACCCGGTATCAGTGGTTGGCACTGGCAGTGGGCACACTACAGTCAGTGGAAGCGGGCCTGACACACACTGGCAGCAGGCAAGCAACTGAATTTAGACTACTGTCTAAAAATTAAATGCCTTATTTATCGGCAAGCTACTGTGCCACCCGGTATCAGTGGTTGGCACTGGCAGTGGGCACACTACAGTCAGTGGAAGAGGGCCTGACACACACTGGCAGCAGGCAAGCAACTGAATTTAGACTACTGTCTAAAAATTAAATGCCTTATTTATCGGCAAGCTACTGTGCCACCCGGTATCAGTGGTTGGCACTGGCAGTGGGCACACTACAGTCAGTGGAAGAGGGCCTGACACACACTGGCAGCAGGCAAGCAACTGGAATTTAGACTACTGTCTAAAAATTAAATGCCTTATTTATCGGCAAGCTACTGTGCCACCCGGTATCAGTGGTTGGCACTGGCAGTGGGCACACTACAGTCAGTGGAAGTGGGCCTGACACACACTGGCAGCAGGCAAGCAACTGAATTTAGACTACTGTCTAAAAATTAAATGCCTTATTTATCGGCAAGCTACTGTGCCACCCGGTATCAGTGGTTGAGCACTGGCAGTGGGCACACTACAGTCATGTGGAAGAGGGCCTGACACACACTGGCAGCAGGCAAGCAACTGAATTTAGACTACTGTCTAAAAATTAAATGCCTTATTTATCGGCAAGCTACTGTGCCACCCGGTATCAGTGGCTGAGCACTGGCAGTGGGCACACTACAGTCAGTGGAAGCGGGCCTGACACACACTGGCAGCAGGCAAGCAACTGGAATTTAGACTACTGTCTAAAAATTAAATGCCTTATTTATCGGCAAGCTACTGTGCCACCCGGTATCAGTGGTTGGCACTGGCAGTGGGCACACTACAGTCAGTGGAAGAGGGCCTGACACACACTGGCAGCAGGCAAGCAACTGAATTTAGACTACTGTCTAAAAATTAAATGCCTTATTTATCGGCAAGCTACTGTGCCACCCGGTATCAGTGGTTGGCACTGGCAGTGGGCACACTACAGTCAGTGGAAGTGGGCCTGACACACACTGGCAGCAGGCAAGCAACTGAATTTAGACTACTGTCTAAAAATTAAATGCCTTATTTATCGGCAAGCTACTGTGCCACCCGGTATCAGTGGTTGGCACTGGCAGTGGGCACACTACAGTCAGTGGAAGAGGGCCTGACACACACTGGCAGCAGGCAAGCAACTGAATTTAGACTACTGTCTAAAAATTAAATGCCTTATTTATCGGCAAGCTACTGTGCCACCCGGTATCAGTGGCTGGCACTGGCAGTGGGCACACTACAGTCAGTGGAAGCGGGCCTGACACACACTGGCAGCAGGCAAGCAACTGAATTTAGACTACTGTCTAAAAATTAAATGCCTTATTTATCGGCAAGCTACTGTGCCACCCGGTATCAGTGGTTGGCACTGGCAGTGGGCACACTACAGTCAGTGGAAGAGGGCCTGACACACACTGGCAGCAGGCAAGCAACTGAATTTAGACTACTGTCTAAAAATTAAATGCCTTATTTATCGGCAAGCTACTGTGCCACCCGGTATCAGTGGTTGGCACTGGCAGTGGGCACACTACAGTCAGTGGAAGAGGGCCTGACACACACTGGCAGCAGGCAAGCAACTGAATTTAGACTACTGTCTAAAAATTAAATGCCTTATTTATCGGCAAGCTACTGTGCCACCCGGTATCAGTGGTTGGCACTGGCAGTGGGCACACTACAGTCAGTGGAAGTGGGCCTGACACACACTGGCAGCAGGCAAGCAACTGAATTTAGACTACTGTCTAAAAATTAAATGCCTTATTTATCGGCAAGCTACTGTGCCACCCGGTATCAGTGGTTGGCACTGGCAGTGGGCACACTACAGTACAGTCAGTTGAAGTGGCCTGACACACACTAGCAGCAGGTGAGCAGCTGAAATTACACTAAAGTGTAAAAATTAAATGCCTTTTTTATGCAAAGTCCTGTGCCAGCCGGTATGAGTGGTGGACACTGGCAGTGGGCACACTACAGTCAGTGGAAGTCGGCCTGACACACACTAGCAGCAGGCAAGCAGCTGAAATTACACTAAAGTGTAAAAATTAAATGCCTTTTTTATGCAAAGTCCTGTGCCACCCGGGATGACAGTGGTGGACACTGGCAGTGGGCACACTACAGTCAGTGGAAGTCGGCCTGACACACACTAGCAGCAGGCAAGCAGCTGAAATTACACTAAAGTGTAAAAATTAAATGCCTTTTTTATGCAAAGTCCTGTGCCAGCCGGTATGAGTGGTGGGCACTGGCAGTGGGCACACTACAGTCAGTGGAAGTCGGCCTGACACACACTGGCAGGCAACTAACCTTAGATTAAAGTGTAAAAATTAAATGCCTTTTTTATGCAAAGTCCTGTGCCAGCCGGTATGAGTGGTGGACACTGGCAGTGGGCACACTACAGTCAGTGGAAGTCGGACTGACACACACTAGCAGCAGGCAAGCAGCTGAAATTACACTAAAGTGTAAAAATTAAATGCCTTTTTATGCAAAGTCCTGTGCCAGCCGGTATGAGTGGTGGGCACTGGCAGTGGGCACACTACAGTCACTGGAAGTCAGCCTGACACACACTGGCAGGCAACAGCTGAACCTTAGATTAAAGTGTAAAAATTAAATGCCTTTTTATGCAAAGTCCTGTGCCAGCCGGTATGAGTGGTGGACACTGGCAGTGGGCACACTACAGTCAGTGGAAGTCGGACTGACACACACTAGCAGCAGGCAAGCAGCTGAAATTACACTAAAGTGTAAAAATTAAATGCCTTTTTATGCAAAGTCCTGTGCCAGCACGGTATGCAGTGGTGGGCACTGGCAGTGGGCACACTACAGTCCAGTTGAAGTCGGCCTGACACACACTAGCAGCAGGCAAGCAGCTGAAATTACACTAAAGTGTAAAAATTAAATGCCTTTTTATGCAAAGTCCTGTGCCAGCCGGTATGAGTGGTGGGCACTGGCAGTGGGCACACTACAGTCAGTGGAAGTCAGCCTGACACACACTGGCAGGCAACTAACCTTAGATTAAAGTGTAAAAATTAAATGCCTTTTTTGATGCAAAGTCCTGTACCACACGGGATGACAGGGGTGGGCACTGGCAGTGGGCACACTACAGTCTGTGGGCCTGCAGCTCCTCACACACAGGCAGGCCAGGCAACTGCAATATGTATATAAAGGGAAAAAAAGCAGACTAATGTTGCAGCCCTAAAAAGGGCTTTTGGGGTGCTGTCAGGACGCTGTCCTTACAGCAGAGATCAGATGAGTCTTTCAGGACTGGAGTGGACACTGAATTCACTAGCCTAGCTATCGATTTCCCAATTAAATCAGCAGCAACTATACTCTCCCTCCTCTCACTAAGACTGCAGCTTCAGAATGAATCTAAAATGGATGCTGTGCAGGAGGTGGGAGGGTCTGGGAGGGAGGGTATGCTGCTGATTGGCTGGAATGTGTCTGCTGACTGTGAGGTACAGGGTCAAAGTTTGCTCAATGATGATGTATAGGGGGCGGACCGAACATCGCATATGTTCGCCCGGCAGAGGCGAACGCGAACATGCTATGTTCGCCGGGAACTGTTCGCCGGCGGATAGTTCGGGCCATCTCTAATGCACAATAGATAATCTCCCAATTTCTTATACAATTTTTAAAAAAAGATGGTAAAAATCCCTACAATAAATTCTTAGTTATGTCATCAATATATTCCCAGAAAGGCGTAAGATAAAATGTGGCACACACAGTGGCTCTTTCTCCTGCGGGATGGGGGGGGCTCCATGTGATATACAGCTGCCATCTCTTTTACGGACACGTTAATTACACAGACATAATTGCTCCGCAGTTGCTGCGTTGCCTCCAGGCTGAAAAAAATGACCAATTTCATGCACAGAGCAACATGTTGCACAGAAAGTGATATTTTTATGCCTAATTTGTGATCTCCGTTTACCCTTCAGTTCAGTAATAAATATGTCTATAGCGGAAGAGCTTCCAGATAAAGGGACGGAGTCTCAGAATTCTATAAGACCTGATATACTGGATCATAAAACAGTGAAGACACTGGAGGGGAAAGAGGGGGAAATTTATAGGGGGAAATCGATATATGCTACTGGCAAATCGATAAATGCCATAAATGTCTAGTAACTCTGGAAGCGGCTCCTACCTCAAGAACGGGGGCCCTGGCGTGAATGGAGAGCGCTCTGTGCATACATCGTCTCCATTCACCGCTATGGGACTTCCAAAAATAACCCATCCAGCAATCAGCTACAGTATTTTTGGAAGTCCCATAGCGGTGAATGGAATCAGGCTTGGTGTGCTCTCCATTTACAATGGGGCCCTGTTCTTGAGATAGGAGCGGGTCCCAGAGGTAGGGTCCGCACTTATTGGACATTCACGGCATGTCCTATCGATATGCCATAAATGACTCAAGTGGAACTACCCCTTTAAGGCCTTGTTAAAGGGGTTTTCCAGTTTGCTTTGACATCCTTCCAAATAATCCTTTATGAAGGTCTCTGTAAATTTGTAATGTATTTTTTTATTTTTTTTTATTGTTGCTATCTTCCTTTCTGGGCGGTGGTCACATGATCATGTCCATGCAGCTGCAGGTAGGTTACCCGACACTGCTATATTTTAATGTGTATCTCCCTTTAAGAAAGGTAAGCCTGTAGCAGGCAATTCATATTCCAGCCAGCAGAGGGAGCCCCCAGTTTAGCATAAATAGGCCAGGGCCTAGCCTAGGGAAGTCATTTGTTGGAAGTTTCTAGTTCAGAGTTAGTTCTGAGAGATTCAAGACTCAGTAACTAGTGCAGAAATTGCACCACTGGTGTGGAGGATCATTCCCACCCAGTTTTCCAGGTCAAGTACACCTGAGGTACTCTAAGTAACAGCCTGTCACTAGAAAGTGGGACAGAGAGTATAACCAGCAAGCCAGTCCACATATCAAGTAAGAGCCTGTCACCAGGAGAGACGGAAACCTCTACAAAACCTTTGCTCAAGGGTTATCACTGTTATTCGGGTGTCTGGACCTTGAGCGTATTGCCTACAGCCAGGAACTAAGGCAGGAGAGAAAGTAAGTGTACCCCTGCAGAGAGAATAGTTGCCTGAAGTGTATTGCTGCATTGAGAGTAAGAGGAAAGCCCTGATCCTAGGAGGCCTGTCTTGAAGATAGCTTTTGGGACTGTGATTAATTGCCTGAACCACTGCTGTGACTGTATTGTAACGTGTGGAACATTCTGGAACTGTACTTACTGACTGTTCATCTATTTTCAACTACGTTCAGTAAAGTTATCCTGTTATTCAAGTTTAAGGATTCCCCAATTATTCCACCTATCACTACACGGTGTGCCACCGTTCAATTGGCACTGGCGTCACGACATTCATCACCTGCCTGTTCCAGTGCTGACCAGATTGAAGACGACAGTCGGTCCCAGGTTAGTGGGTTGCCCTGCACTACAAAGCCCAGCATACCTAAAGCTACACTACTGACCCCCTGGGACACTGCATCGCTCTTTTTGGCTTCACGAACAGGATCGCATACTTCTGGAGTGCAGAGAAGTGTGAACTGTGTGCTTTAACTATTCCACCACCGTATTGCAAGGACTGTACCCTTTATTTCCAAGTCTGTGGATTACAAGTGAATCCTGGGAGGAATCGGAGGCGCTGTGCTGTGTTGCGCTACCCCCAGAGAGAAAATCGTGTTTGTGGATTACAATTTATTAACTTTTCAACGCCCCTGCTTGCTGTCAGGGAATGGCGACCAAGATGGCCGCCGGCCGCATGGAGTAAAGTTTCCGCGCTGCTGAGGACCTTCGTGGGCAGATCCTTCAAAGACGCTGAGAATCCCGCCCTCTTCATCATCTCACCTCCGCGGCCCTGCTTCTTCTACGTCAGCAACGTCATCGCGCACAGGTCGTCCGAATCTCGCGGGACTTGGCCTGCAACCCCAGCGATACCGGTAAGGACTTGTAACCGGAGGAAGGGGATTGTACCGCCCCTTTAGTCGCCAGCGGCCACATCTTAATAAACTAACATGTCAGAGCCGGGAGTTCCCGAGCAGCCGGCCCCCAGCATGATGCCCTTTACTATGCCGTACTATTTTGGGGCCCCATGGTTTCCCCGCTATAAAGGGGAGGCCCATACCTTAAGAGACTTTAAAGATAAGTTGCTGGCATTATTCAAACTGTACCCCATAAATGCCAAACAGCAGATGGAAATCCTGCTAGCACAACTGGAGGGAGTTGCCCGCAGAGAGGTATTATCCTGGCCTGCCGCTGAGCGGGGTACTCTAGAGCAAATATTCACCCGCCTCAGGGCCACTTTTGAAACATGGACTGCCTCAGAGATAAAGATGCACTTCTTTGGCAAAAAACAGAAGTCCGGTGAGTCCCTATCACTTCAGGAGGCTTTGGGGGCTGTAATCCAGATAGATCCCAGGGAGGCTGATAATCAGGACCAGACCCTGAGGGAGCAATTTATCACGGGGGTGTCTAGTGAGCAAATAAGGACTCAATTTAAAATGCTGTCAGCCCAGCACCCTAGCAGTACCTTTCTGGATTTTAAAGAGCTGGCTATAAGAATTCTGGGGTCAACAGTGTCTACGGAGTTGAGCACCCCACCTGAGTCACCAGCCTGCAGGCCAAAACCGCCTATCCCTAACCAGGCTGTGGCCGGCCAAGCTGTTCAAGCTTCAGCTACTGATACTATTGCCATGCTGACGGAACAGGTAAACCATCTCACTAAAAGTTTAGAGAGAGTGTGCAGAAAGATAGAGGAATGGGAAAAAACCCTAATGTCAGAGGAAGAGTTCCTGTCACCTCCTAAGCCATTCCCACCTCCATACCAAGAGACTCACCCCAGGGATCCTGGGAGGCGTAATAGAGATCGTTCAAAGACCGCAAGCGACCCGTGTGTAAATACTGTAAAAGGTGGGACACACAGAATCCACGTGCTGGCGGTTAGCGGGCTACCCTCGAGGCTGAGGACCGCCCCTCGGGAGGTAGAACATTAGGTCCAAAGGATCCAAGTTGGATGCCCCGGTATGTAGGATCCCATCCTAAAATCAATATAGAGATCAACGGGGTCCCCTTTGAAGCCCTACTAGATACTGGGTCCCAGGTCACTACCATTCAGCTGCCCACATTTGAAAAATTCTGGGACACCAACCAGTTAACCCAGCCGCCTGAATCCTGGGTGGAGATTATCACAAGCAATGGCAAACCAGTAAAGATTCATGGGTACTGGGAACCCACTCTGAAGGTGGGAGAAGCAACCTTGCCTCAACAGGGGGTGATAGTAGTACAAGCCGGCGACAGAGGAGGACATCCTGTCATTCTAGGCACCAATGTCTTCAAGAACTGTTATTCTGAAATACTTGACGCACTGCATCAGACTTTGCCCACTGCTTCCTCTGCATCCAAGAGGGTGATTCAAAAGACTATTACTGTGTTAAGTGCTCAGCAGAGGTTTGCTAATGGGAAAGGAGAAATTTGTACTGCCAGGATCCGTGATAATAAGCCTGTGACTTTGCCTCCTAATTCTCAAACTCTTTTATGGTGTCGTGCTGTCCTGGGAGTCCAAGGCCAAGATTATCCAGCCCTGGTGGAACCAATCCAGATGGAGAACTACCCTTATGTTCGAGCTGCCAAGTGCCTGGCGACCGTCTCCCAAGGTAAAGTACCTGTCCGTCTGATTAACCTGAGTGATCATCCTGTTGCGCTTACTAAGCACTCCCCTGTTGCTCAGCTTTCCCAGGTGTCCTTCCAGGACATCATTCGTCTTCCAGTGACAGAAAAGCCGCCAGCTGCAGTCAGCGGACATCTGCCGGTGAACCAGCCACAAGTGCCCTGGTGGGAAGAGCTCCATGTCGGGGACGAAGCTACCCCCCAACATCAACGAGAAGGGATCCTACAGCTTGTCAAAGAGCACCACCAGGCCTTCAGTAAACATGCTACTGATTATGGAGAGGTCGGTGCCATACAACACACCATACCTACTGGCTTTCATCCTCCTATCAAAGAGAGATACAGACCCTTACCGCCGACTTCATATCAGACTGTAAAAGAGATGATCCAAGAGATGAAAGACTCTAATGTAATCCGGGACAGCCGTAGTCCGTGGGCTGCACCCCTGGTTCTTGTAAAGAAAAAGGATGGCGGTATCCGTTTCTGTGTGGACTATAGAAAAATTAACCAAATAACCCACAAAGATGCATACCCACTGCCCCGCATTGAGGAGTCACTAACTGCTCTGGGCTCCTCCGCTTATTTCTCCACATTGGACTTGACCAGTGGCTACTGGCAATTACCCATGGCCCCCGAGGATAGGGAAAAGACTGCTTTCACCACTCCCATGGGCCTGTTTGAATTCAATTGTATGCCGTTCGGACTATGTAATGCCCCAGGGACTTTCCAGAGACTAGTGGAGCGGTGTTTGGGCCACAAAAATTTGAAACAGTGCTGCTGTATCTAGATGATGTCATTGTGTACTCAAAAACATATGAGGACCATCTGAAACATTTAGCAGAAGTATTTGAAATCCTTGTCAAATATGGCTTGAAAGTAAAGCCATCCAAGTGTCACTTGCTCAAACCTGCAGTAAAATACCTGGGGCATGTGGTAAGCGCAGAGGGCGTGCAGCCTGACCCTGATAAGCTAGCGGCTGTCCGTAATTGGCCGGTCCCCACTACCGTCAAAGAGGTGAGGAGTTTCCTTAGCTTTGCGGGCTACTATAGACGTTTTATCCCCCATTTTGCTCAAATAGCTGATCCTATCCAGGAACTCCTGAGGGGGCAACCCAAGAAAAGTCCTAGAACTCCTGTGCCCATTGAGTGGAATGAGGAAAGAGAAATGGCGTTCCAATTGTTAAAAAAGAAACTGACTGAGCCTCCTGTGTTAGGTTATCCAGACTACAACAAACCATTCCATCTTTATACCGATGCTAGCAAGCGAGGCCTGGGAGCTGTGTTGGCCCAGATCCAAGAGGGAAAAGAGAGGGTGATAGCTTATGCAAGCCGCTCCCTGAAAGGGGCTGAGAAAAATGATCAGAATTATAGTTCCTTCAAACTAGAGTTCCTGGCATTGGTGTGGGCAGTGACGGAGAAATTCAAAGACTATCTAGCCGCCACCCCGTTCATTGCATTCACCGACAATAACCCTCTGGCGCATCTAAATACAGCTAAATTGGGGGCCTTGGAGCAGAGATGGGCCTCCCGCCTCGCCAACTATGATTTCTCTGTAAAATACCGTGCTGGGCGTACTAATGACGATGCTGATGCTTTATCCAGACTTCCCACAGAGACAGCTCCTGATGATGGACGGGATGCTTGGGAAGATGTAGAAATGCCGGCCTTCTATAACAAATTTGCTCAACAGGATCATGCTCAAGCTACCGATGACAGAGCCGCAGCCCCTTCACCCTCCAGTAAGCCTGAGCCCAAAGAGGAAAGGTGGGTGAAATTACAGTCTGAAAGTAGAGTGCTGGGTGAGTTGTTGGATTTTATTACTAGTGGCAGAGCCCCTGAGAGAATAAGACGTAAGAGTGCAGATCCAGAGCTCACCAAACTGTGGAGACAGCGCCATCAGCTCTTCATACAAAAGGGCCTATTACTACGGAGAAGCCTAGACCCAGTATCCAACGAAAGAGTGCATGAGATCCTCATACCCCAACGAGATGCAGGTATGGTGTTGGAGATGTACCACAATCAATCCGGTCATTTTGGGGTCCAAAAGACTGAGGCTAATATCCGCCAGCGGTTTTATTGGGTGGGCATGAGAGAGGACATTGAGAGATGGTGTCGGGAGTGTATAGCCTGTGCCTTAAAACGAAGTGAGCACCACGACCAGAGGGCACCACTGCGACCCATTGTAAGTACCCGTCCTCTTGAACTTGTCGCCATTGATCATGTGAAGTTGGAGCCTAGTCGCTCAGGGTATGCTTATGCCATGACTATCATTGATCACTTCACCAAGTTTGTCGTAGCAGTGCCTGTAAGAGACCAGACGGCCAAGACTACAGCCGAACTGTTCTGGAAACACTTCCTCTTGCCCTATGGATGTCCAGAAAAGATCCTCACCGATCAAGGACCTGCTTTTGAGTCCCATCTGTTCCATGAACTGTGCCGCTTACACAACTGTAAGAAGATCCGGACAACGGCCTACCATCCTCAAGGTAACGGACTGTGTGAAAAAATGAATCAGACCTTGATAGAGATGCTGAGAGCCGTGCCTCCTGAAACCAGAGGGGATTGGCCCAGTCTGTTGCCACAGCTCATGTACACGTACAACAATACCATCCATTGTTCCACTGGGTATACACCTTTTTATTTGATGTTCGGGCGCCAAGGGACATTGCCTGCTGATCACTCCTTGGACATACACGTACCTGATTGCATCAACCCGTTACCTAATACCGACTGGGTTGCTGAGCACCAAAGGCGAAAGCCATTGTTCAGGAACGTATGGACTATGCTAGAGACCGACAGCAGAGAGACTATGATCAAGCAGCCCATGCAGAACCCTTGACAATAGGAGATGTGGTGTGGTTAAAAAACAACCACCGTACAAGTAAACTGGACAGTAAATGGGAGCAGATTCCCTATGTTGTCACTGCAATCCCAAATGCTGGGACCCACACTTATGAGAATACCCGAGAAGGCAGGGGATCCCAAATTGTTCACAGGAACCTGTTAAAGCTCTGCCTGACGAAAGAACCCAGTGCTGAGAGTTCTAGATCTGAATCACCTGTGTCAGAGCCATCAATACAACCCGAGGATCCTATGCAGGCTGTAAATAATCTAATGTATGACACTGAACCCATGCATTGGCTCCTGACACCATGGTGTCCAGAAGAGCCGGTTCAAAATGTCCCGGATCCAGTCCCCCTTATAGAGGATCCTCCAGCTCCTGTTGTTCCTGTTGTTCCTGACCAGGGTCCCACTGGTGGAGACCCTCCTGTTGCTCCTCTCCCTTCTACCTCGATGCTAAGGGAGGAGGAAACTCCTGTATTGAGAAGGTCCACCCGAATGAACAGGGGATGTCCGCCAGTCCATTTAGGGGACTTTGATTATTCTGGTGGTGTCTCCTCCCGGGCAGTTACTACTGGAAATAGCTTGCTTGACGTTTGTGCGCAAGACTGGACTCCTCCACGTGAGCCCTTGCCTGTTATACACCCGCAGGAAACCCCTGTGTAGTTCCCGTATTATGATTCCAGCCAAGAAAAATGGACTGATGTTGAACTTTTATACTTGAAAAAGTGATATATCTTTGCATTCTCTAACATATTTTTTGCACTTACAGAGACTTTGAAAAAAAAACTTAATTCTTGACATGTATTACTATGGACTAACCTGGTTCACCTTAAGTCCGCTGTGCCAGGTCAGCGGCCGTGTCTAAGAAGCAAGAAGACGCCCCTTTCCCTTGCGTCGCCTGTTTATTCAGTTACAAATGTTATATCTTCTGTGTGAAATAATTATTTACCATGTTTATATTGTAATGCTTAATTTATGTAACATTTTATGCCGGTTCAGAAAGGCATGTGTGTGAGTACGAGGCCTTACTCACGTTAAAGCCTGGGGGTGTGCAGCATACGGGTAGGTTACCCGACACTGCTATATTTTAATGTGTATCTCCCTTTAACCCCTTAGTGACCAAACCTGTTTGGGCCTTTATGACCAAGCGTTTTACTTCCTTTTTTCATGGTCTCGTTCCAAGAGCTATAACTTTTTTTTTTTTTCGTCTATATAGCTTTATGAGGGCTTGTTTTTTACTGGACAAGATGTAGTTTTTAATGGCACCATTTTGGGGTACATGTAACTTTCTGATTAACTTTTATTAACTCTTTCTGGGAGGGAGATGGGGAAAAATAGCAATACTGCCACTGCGTTTTTACATTATAAATTTTACGGCGTTCATTTTTCGGTACAAATAACATAATATCTTTATTCTCTGGGTCAGTATGATTACAGTGATACTAAATACTTATAATTTTTTTACGTTTTACTACTTTTTTTTTGCAATAAAACCCCTTTTATTAACCCAAAAAATTATTTTGCATTGCCACTTCCCAAGACCCATAACTTTTTATTTTTATTCTATGGAGTTGATTGAGGGCTTTATTTTTGAGGGAAGACTTGTATTTTCATTGGTATCAATTTGGAGTAAATGCCGCTTTTTGATCGCTTGTTATTACGTTTTTTCGGTGGAAACTAAGAATAAATTAGAAATTCTGTCTTTTTTTTTTATTTATTTTTACGGCGTTCACTATAGGGGATAATTTACGTAATATGTATTTAGTCCGGGTCGTTACGGACGCGGCAATACCAAACATATGGGGATATTTTCTTTTGCAATTTTTTCATTGAAAAGCGTATTTTCAATGGAAAAAAAGCATATATTTTTATTTTATGGAAGTTTTTATTTAATAAATGTGTATTTTTTATTTTGTTTTACTTCTTAATAGTCCCACAAGGGGACTATAATATACAATATTTTGATTGCTTTTAAAATGTAATGCATTATGTCTATAATGCATTACATTTTAATAGCAATGCTATTCCAACATTGACCAGCAGGCTGCGCCAGAGGCACAGTCTGCTGGAGATGCCGGAAGACAGGCTCGGGGCCTGATCGGAAGCTAGGTAAGCTTCCCAGCACATCAGCACCCCGCAATCGCATTTGCGGGGTGCTGATGGAGACAGAGGAGTCCGCTCCTCTGTTACCACTTTACATGCAGCGGGCGCCATTGCGCCCGGCATGTAAAGTGTTGAACAGCCCGGATCGGCACTCCTGCCGGTTCGGGCTGTTAGAGCAGGGCCCCGGCTCTCATATGAGAGCCGGGTCCGTGCTCCCCGCTGCACGGGGGAGCCGTGCAGCGCTTAGACTGGGCCGCCGTAAAAACGCGGCGGCCCAGCCTAAGGCCCCTTAGTGACCGCCGTAAAAACACGTATGGGTGGTCACTAAGGGGTTAAGAAAGGTAAGCCTGTAGCAGGCAATTCATATTCCAGCCAGCAGAGGGAGCCCCCAGTTTAGCATAAATAGGCCAGGGCCTAGCCTAGGGAAGTCAGTTGTTGGAAGTTTCTAGTTCAGAGTTAGTTCTGAGAGATTCAGGACTCAGTAACTGAGTGCAGAGATTGCCCCACTGGTGTGGAGGATCATTCCCACCCAGTTTTCCAGGTCAAGTACACCTGAGGTACTCTAAGTAACAGCCTGTCACTAGCAAGTGGGACAGAGAGTATAACCAGCAAGCCAGTCCATATATCAAGTAAGAGCCTGTCACCAGGAGAGAAGGAAACCTCTACAAAACCTTTGCTCAAGGGTTATCACTGTTATTCGGGTGTCTGGACCTTGAGCGTATTGCCTACAGCCAGGAACTAAGGCAGGAGAGAAAGTAAGTGTACCCCTGCAGAGAGAATAGTTGCCTGAAGTGTATTGCTGCATTGAGAGTAAGAGGAAAGCCCTGATCCTAGGAGGCCTGTCTTGAAGATAGCTTTTGGGACTGTGATTAATTGCCTAAACCACTGCTGTGACTGTATTGTAACGTGTGGAACATTCTGGAACTGTACTTACTGACTGTTCATCTATTTTCAACTACGTTCAGTAAAGTTATCCTGTTATTCAAGTTTAAGGATTCCTCAATTATTCCACCTATCACTACACGGTGTGCCACCGTTCAATTGGCACTGGCGTCACGACATTCATCACCTGCCTGTTCCAGTGCTGACCCGATTGAAGACGACAGTCGGTCCCAGGTTAGTGGGTTGCCCTGCACTACAAAGCCCAGCATACCTAAAGCTACACTACTGACCCCCTGGGACACTGCACAGCTCTTTCCTATTTCCTGTGAAGTTATGTCCATGGATGGGGTATGGATAGGAGAGTGTCTATGTAAATACCTAGGTAGGAGGGGCTATAAACTAGCTGGGTGTTAGGGACAGTGATAGGGGAGTATCTATGTAAATACCTAGGTAGGAGGGGCTATAAACTAGCTGGGTGTTGTTAGAGGCAGTGATAGGGGAGTGCCTATGTAAATACCTAGGTAGGAGGGGCTATAAACTAGCTGGGTGTTGTTAGAGGCAGTGATCAGGGAGTGTCTATGTAAATACCTAGGTAGGAGGGGCTATAAACTAGCTGGGTGTTAGGGACAGTGATAGGGGATTATCTATGTAAATACCTTGGTAGGAGGAGCTAGCTGGGTGTTGTTAGAGGCAGTGATAGGGAGTGTCTATGTAACTAGCTAGGTGGGAGGGGCTATAAACTCTAAGCAAATACCTCAGGCAGGGGAGGGGCCGGCAAACCAGGCTGGGTGTTAGTGAGAGTGCAGTAGGGAGTTGTCGCTATGTAAATACCTAGGTAGGAGGGGCTATAAACTAGTTGGGTGTTAGGGACAGTGATAGGGGATTATCTATGTAAATACCTTGGTAGGAGGAGCTATAAACTAGCTGGGTGTTAGGGACAGTGATAGGGGAGTGTCTATGTAAATACCTAGGTAGGAGGGGCTATAAACTAGCTGGGTGTTGTTAGGGACAGTAATAGGGGTATGTGAATACCTAGTAGTAAATACGCTAGGGGTGAAGGGACTATGGAGGCGTATAAACTAGTGGGCTTAGACTGGTACAGATGTCTGTTAGGGACAGTAATAGGGGAGTGTCTATGTAAATACCTAGGTAGGAGGGGCTATAAACTAGCTGGGTGCTGTTAGAGCCAGTGATAGGGGAGTGCCTATGTAAATACCTAGGTAGGAGGAGCTATAAACTAGCTGGGTGTTGTTAGAGGCAGTGATAGGGGAGTGTCTATGTAAATACCTAGGTAGGAGGGGCTATAAACTAGCTGGGTGTTGTTAAAGGCAGTGATAGAAGACTGTCTATGTAACTAGCAGGGTGGGAGGAGCTATACACTAGCTGGGTGTTAGGGGCGGTGCTGGAGCTGTGACAGAGGAAGGAGAACTGCATCATGGGTTTGGTTGGACACAGCAACAGGAAGTATAGAGACTGTGTGATCCTTTTTATTTCTTATCCTTGTGATCCTCCCGTCCATCAGTGCCAGCAATCTGTAGACTAATGGCTGTAAAACCACCTCTAAAACAGGATAGAAGTAAAGAACCCAGCAGGTGACCTCTATTAGTAAATCACCAACCTTTTTATGGTGTAATCTAGAATTTTATTACCAGCAGCGAGGGAAGAATGGCTACTTTTCAGCTATTTTACATTTAGATGGTAGCGAGATGGCCTTCTTAATGGATCTCACAACCTCCTGCAATTATGTCGGTGTACTCACTGCTTCATCCATTATAGGTGTTTGATTATTTAACGGGCGAGGTGTAAGTCAGACAGGTTGATCCGAGAATTAAGAGCGCATGGATGACAGGAGATTGATCTGTGGCATTCAAGATGATTTGAGCCTTTTACATTGACAGTAATGGAGGAAGGTGAGTTTTGATGATCATTCTATGCATGATTAGATCCGGGGCATGTGACGCCGGCTATAGCCTCAGAGACACAGTCGTATCCTAAGGTCACTGCAGAAGGGTCCATTGCTATGAGAAAATGTTGTAGTGCTATACTGTACAATGTAATAGGTAAAATGTAAGCCCAGCCTCTGGTTGTAATCAAACTCACACTAGACCACCCACTTATGGGTGCGGCTTATATAAACCCTGCCAATTTTTGACCTTGAGAACTCTAATTTGCCAGGACTGTCTTTGAAAATTAAAGGTGTTTTCCCATCTCAGACACTGGGGGCACATTGCTAGGATCTCTGATAGGTGTACAACGTGCCTCCCCCCAGGGCCGATCATGTCTCAGGTCTATAGGAATACCGAGTGGTGTGGTGCGGCCTCAATAGTTTTTTGTGTGTGTCGTGGTGCTCCTACCTGGATACAGCCGATCCCCAGGGTTAGGCTCTGAAGCAATAAAGGGGAGAGTGATGGTGGAGGTGGAGAATAAGACAAGTCCAGACTTTTATGAAGTTCAACAGCTTTACTTGAATGAAAGTAAGAAAGTGGTGTTTCTCTTGGCTCCAGCAGGTTTTGGCATGAACTGGCAGGCAAACTTGAATATTTTGCTTTCTGTGCTAAACTCCGCTTTTGTCTGGTCGCTGGACTTTAGGGCTGTTCTGGTACCTTTGAAGGGTGCTGCCTTTGGCTGTTAACCCTCCTGCAGCCCTCTGTAAGGAGTCAAGGTGACTCTCATCTCCTTCCAACTAGAGCTGAAACGATTACTCAATTAAATTGACTAACTCGACACAAAAAAATCTTAGATGCAAACTTTTTGCTTTGAGGATTCGTTTGTGTTATGTGACCACAGAGTGAAGCACTTGCTATTACTCACGCTCCGTGGTCACCCCCAGCCCTCCCGAAGCTGCACTGGATCCTGACATACACACATCGTCAGGTCATAGTGCAGCGCTGGGGGGTGCAGCTAATGGCACTGGGGGGTGCAGCTGATGGCACTGGAAGGTGCAGCTGATGGTGCTGGGGGAGCATCTGATGGCACTGGGGGTAGCTGATGGCACTGGGGGGGGGCAGCTGATGCACTGGGGGGAAAACTAATGGCACTGGTGGGGAGCCTGATGGCACTGGGATGCAGCTGATGGCATTGGGGTGCAGCTGATGGCACTGGGAGGGGGGGAACCTGATGGCACTGGGATGCAGCTGATGGCTCTGGGGTGCAGCTGATGGCACTAGGGGGGGGGGGGAGCTGATGCTACTTGGGGGTAGCTGATGGCACTGGGGGAGCAGCTGATGCACTGGGTGGAAGCTAATGGCACTGGGGGGAACCTGATGGCACTGGAGGGGAAAGCTGATGGCAGTGGAGGGAGTTTGTGGCGCTAGGGGGAGCTGATGGCACTGGGGGGCAGCTAATGGAACTAGTGGGGTGCTGATGGCACAGGGGGGCAACTGATGGCACTGGACGGGAGCCTGATGGCATCGGGGAAACTGATGGCACTGGGGGGGAACCTGATGGCATAAGGGAAGCTGATGGCACGAGGGGGGGGGGCTGATGGCATTGGGGAGGCATCTGATGGCACTTGGGGTGGAGGCTGATGGCACTGGGGGGAATCGATGGCACTGGGGGAAAGCTCATGTCAATGGGGGCAGCTGATGGCATGGGGGGGCAGCTGATGGCACTGGGGGAAAGCTCATGTCAATGGGGGCAGCTGATGGCATGGGGGGCAGCTGATGGCACTGGGGGGGGGCAGCTGATGGCACTGGGGAGGGAGCTGATGGCACTAGGGAGGGAAGCTGATGACAATGGGAGAGGAGCTGATGGCACTGGGGGGGAGGGGCTGCTAATGGCACTGGAGGGGAGCCTGATGGCATGGGGGAAGCTGATGGCACTGTGGGGGGAGGGGGCTCCTTCGAAAGGTAATAAGCATATGAATAAAAGCGATTTTTTTCCTAAATGACAAGACCTGTCGGGGTAAGACTAGTATATTTTTATCTAGATTGAGGAGACTGATGAGACGATGTGAAAAGCTCTGTAGCTAAAATCTGGCTGACAGAATCCCTTTAAGGCAGGCTTCCCTTGTGTCCCAAATTAGTTTTCCCAGGTGCCCCTTCCTCTGTCATGCCAAGTGGTCTCTAGGTAGGAAGCACTAGGCAGGCAATGTAAGCACTAGGTGCACTATTTATCTGGCAAACTATGTAAATCTATGAGTACTTTCTGACATTGTGTAGACAATTTGGCTCCATACAAGCATGGTATGTGGGCACTCAGAGGCGTAGGTAAACGCTCATGGGCCCTGGTGCAAGAGTTCAGTTTGGGGCCCCCTTCTTTTAGTGCTTTGTGGCCAGGGGCAGCGTAGCACATAGCCTTCGTGCTGACTTAGAGGAAAAATTAAACTGGCACCCATCCCCAGATACAGCCAGTGGCAGGTGACGGATGAAACTGAGCACGTGCGACCACATCAGCAATGTGATTGAGGTGGACGGAAAAATAAGTAAAAGTACAAACAGTCGGCGGCGCTATACAAAATAGATTGTATTGAGTAACTCAATGGCTATACTACATGTCAATTACATGCAATTACAACAGTATTCAGTACGATTTGAAAAATGTAGAATATTTTTCATGGGACCACCCCTTTAAATATTTCCTTCAGTCTGCCACCCAAGGAAGCAGTATTTGAGGAACACTTCCTTGGACCGGCGTTATATATGGAGTATGTAGGAAATGAATTTTGACAGTACACCACAAGAGGCTGCTAACGTCTTCTAATTATATACAAGCTACCTAATAAGAGAACCACGAGCCGGCCTCGAGCAGGGTGCAGTACTGCAAACACACCGGAGGCAAGACAGACACATTAACGAAATTCAGTAACCCCTTGAAGGTGGACAGGGGACTGAACGAGTGTCGGAATGGTGACATGTGGCATAAAAGGCAGGCATGGACGTACTCCTGGATCCACAACTCTCTGCCTCACTCCCTACATGGTTCATCAGCATTTACTATCTAGGGTTATTACTAGTGCTAGTGTTGAGCCAATCCGCAAAGTCGGCTTCGATCCGAATTCCACTGAAAATTCGTTTCGCAGCGAAGCCAAATTCTCTTGTGCGTCGTGATAGTGAATCGATTTCCCTTGAAACGGTGTGAAAACATCTTGATTGAAGATCTCGCACAAAATCCCGTGCGCGGTGATGTATGAAGTCACCATGCCGGCCGATGTGATGATGTCATTATGGGCTGCGCAAGATTTTGCGCCACATCTTTAATCAAGATTTTGGCGGCTGGCCTGTTGCGAGCAATTGGAGGTAAGTATGATTTTATTATTATTTTCTATTTTTCTTTTACACCAGATTATTGCTATCAGATACTGAAATCATGTATGAATGCGGGATCTGAGGGGTGCAATGACGGGGGACGGCGCAATTGCGGCTACCTGTCATTGCACCCACTACTTACAAAGAAATGCACTTTGTGACGAAGTAATTAGTCACAGAGCAAATATTTTTGCTTTGGCGAAGTAGCCAAATCGAATTTTATTAACTTCACTCGCCTCTAATTTTTACATATCTAAATAATGCTTTAAAGGCTTGTTCATTTTTAGCATGTCTAAAAGAAGCACGGAGTACGGCCTGGCGCCTGTCTGCTTCTTGTCTGCACTAAATCGCAGTGTGCAGTGCAGTGTCCTGCTGCTACAGCAGTGCTCCACTGCTAAAAGGGTTAAAATGTGTATTAGGCTACATTCACACAACAGTGAAAAAAAAAGGGCCATTAAAAACGGACACACGGTCAGTTCTTTCATGACCATTTTACATCAGTTTGTACTGTACATTTCATCTACCTGTTTTTAATGGCCATATTGCATCAGTTTTTAATGGTCTTTAGACAGGTGCCATTAAAAATGGTCACAGTGATTTCAATGGGGTCCATCTGGCCATGAAAATCAAGTGTATTTTAAAAAATTATCATTATTATAATTTTTTTTAACAATTTTCATTTTATCATTTATATCACTCCACTGAGCCTTTCAATAGGTTGATGCTGCTTATTCTGTAGAGATCGCATCTAAGCAGTCATATCATCATAGTCACAGGCAGGATTACAACGACAGGAGAAGCCCACAGAAATAGCATAGGATTTAACAATCACAATAGCTGATATCACAGCTCATTTACCCTCTCCCTGCACAATGGTTTCTGTACAGGCCACAGAGCATGCCCACAAATCTCTCCAAGAGAGACATTTATCCAGACTGGTGTTCCCATATCCACTGTGCGCTGAAGTAAGATCTGCCAAATTTATTAAGAGACAGCCTTTTAATAAATTAGGTGCATCTCTGGCACTGCATGCACCAGAAACTGTCAATCTTCTGCCTGTTACTGCTGGAGGAGCAACTGCGCATGCGCTGCTACACTACCAGACCTTAAGGTGAGATGTGTCTTGCTCGGAGTGCTTCTCTCACCATCAGTTATTCACAGAGTGACATGTCGACGCTTAGACAGGAATATGCAAAATAAATGTGGAGCCCCAGTTATGGGTCTACAACACAATGAAAGCCAGATATCCCTCAAAGGAAGGAAAACCAAGCAAAGGGGTGTCTCCATTACAGAGATCATCAAATCCACCATATTAAGTGGCCCCTATGTCAAGATCCCGCTTTTTTACAAGCTTTAAGGATGTGACGGGGAAAACCTAAGCCGGTTATCCATCCACAGACAGCTGTTTCGGGGTGTTGCCCCTCATCAGTGTGGAGTAGGATTCTGGCTAACCGGGAGCAATGCCTCGGAGACTACTCAAACACAACAATAGCTGATCTCAGGGAGACCAGCTACAAAAAACACAGCGGAGCCTCACTTAAGACAGTGTTTTTCAACCACTGTGCCGCGGCACACTAGTGTGCCGTGAGATATTGTCTGGTGTGCCGTGTCTTTGTGAGCCACTGCTAAGTTCAGAAGCAGTGTGCAGCCCCGAACTGCGGTTAGTCTGATCAGCGCTGCAGGGCTCAGGCAGGAGCGAGCACGGTGGTCGGCGTCAATCCTGCGAGACCTGCAAATTCTCGAGGTCGCGGCAGGTCTCGCGGGATTCGGGAACATGCGCCCCGCGCGACAGAGGAGACTTGCACAGCAGTGCTACTCGGAGGCGACATTGGTTGTTGGTTGAGAGATAAGCGGGCGCTGGGCGGAAAAAGCCCTCAGCTCAGGGCACTGTCTGGAGTTGACCAGCCCGGTTGGTTGGGGGGATGCGCTGGCTGGAAAAGCCCCAAACAGGCCCAGGTTTCGCATAAGTAATCAGAAATATGAACAATTATAAAATAATTTCTTTGTGTTTATTTCATTCCTATTCAAGACACTTTGACGAGAATTACTTTATATAGTCAATATAGGGCTTATAGGCTACAGAGTTTAATTTTTTTAACATTTTCTAATGGTGGTGTGCCACGTGATTTTTTTCATGAAAAAAGTGTGCCTTCGCACAAAAAAGGTTGAAAAACACTGACTTAAGAGTCTCAACACAGCAATCTGAAGTGCAAAGTTCCCTGGGAAAAGGGAATATGCAAAATAAATGTGGAGCCCCAGTTATGGGTCTACAACACAATGAAAGCCAGATATCCCTCAAAGGAAGGAAAACCGTGCAAAGGGGTGTCTCCATTACAGAGATCACCAAATCCACCATATTAAGTGGCCCCTATGTCAAGATCTCGCAGGTCAGTGCTGCTGTCTGAGCATGGAGCCACAGAGAAGGAGGACACCCCTGCATCTGTCCAAAGTCAGACATCTGGCCACCCTACCTCAGTGTGTGGATGGCAAGTAATGGCAAAAAAAGGGTGGAGATTGGCACTCCTAGGTTAGGTGGACAAAGTGAGTGCTCTTTTAATATGGATCTTGGTAATTGATGCGCTTACCTATCGGGATTGCACTTGCTTCGGTGCAATCCCAATATAAGTAGAGGTCAATGAAGATCTACGGTTGGTGCTGCCTATTTTTGTCCTGTCGCCTTGGGTGGGAGCCACTCCAAACTGTACGTTTGGTCACGGTCAGATGTTTGGACCACATGGGGCGCACGTTCACACCAGATCTTCAAGCAAGTAATGGTTTATTTAGAGACAACGCGTTTTGGGGTTCACATGACCCTTTTATCAAGTCTGAAATTGCAGCAAATGAAAATATGTGCTGGATGTGTTCCAACACATTTTCTGCTGATTCCGCTTTTGAAGAGCGGCTGGGAGCTTGGTGCGGTCTGGTTGCCTGCACGTGGAGAACGCCAACCACGGTGTTCTCCACATGCAGGCAACCAGACCGCACCTGGGTCCTGGGACATAATGCAAAAAGTGTATCAGGTCTCTTAAAAGGGGTTATGTCATGTTGATGTTAAAAATGAATATCAGACATCATATAGTACAGGACAATCTCTAATAAAGCTAGAACCAGCCCTGTACCTCACCTAGATCCAGAGATCTCCACATTCATTGCTTCAACTATTCTGGTAGATGTTTTTCAGACTAGCAGCTCAGTGGGTGTGTCCTTTCTGCTGTAGCTCTTTCCCTGTAACTGCCGCAGCTTCTAACAGAAGATTTAAAGTAAGTGCGTGCAACCATCTCAGTGAGGTGGACAAGAAATAAGGAAAATAACAGCAGGTGGCGCTATACAGATACATTTTATTGGACGGCTCAGTGGCTGTACAAAATTTTTAATGACAAATAAGCAAATATTCAGATCCAGGTGCTGGTTTGAAAAATGTAGAATAGATTTCATGGCACAACCTGTTTAAGTGTAAGGCTACTCACACTGGCGTTTTGGTTTCCGGTTGTGAGATCCGTTCAGGGCTCTCAGAAGCGGTCCTCAACGGATAAGTTTTGCCCTTAATGCATTCTGAACGGATAAGGATCTGCTCAGAATTCATCAGTTTGCCTCCGTTCCGCCTCCGTTCCACTTTTTTCAGCGTTTTGGTGTCCGTCTGACGAAACTGAGCCAAACGTTTAACATAGCCAAAACGGATCCGTCTTGAACACCACTGAAAGTCAATGGGGGACGGATCCGTTTTCTATTGTGCCAGATTGTGTCAGTGAAAACGGATCCGTCCCCATTGACTTACATTGTGTGTCAGGACGGATCCGTTTTCACTGACACAATCTGGCACAATAGAAAACGTTTTGGCTATGTTAAAGATAATACAAACGGATCCGTTCTGAATTGTATTATATCGGAATGGATGCGTTTGTGCAGATACATGACGGATCCGCACCAAACGCGAGTGTGGAAGTAGCCTTAGGGGGACCCCCTCAGACAACAGGGCCCAGGTGCATTTGTTAATTTTACACATCCTATTCAGTAGCTACTTTACTGTTAGGGCTCATGCACACGACCATATGTATTTTGCAGTCGGCAAAAAATACGGATGACGTCCGTGTGCATTCCGTATTTCGCAGAACGGAACAGCTGGACCCTAATAGAACTGTCCTATCCTTGTCCCTAATGCAGACAATAATAGGACATGTTCTTTTTTTAAGGAACAGACACACGGACATACGGAAATGGAATGCACACAGAGTAACTTCCGTTTTTTTTCTGCGGACACATTGAAATGAATGACAGCACACCAGGAGATTCTTTGCAAGTGTGTGAGTTTATTTAGCCGGATTGCATAATTATATAATAGTAGCAACGTTTCGGGCGATTCTTATGCCCTTCATCAGGCTATACATGGGATAAAAAGAGATACAAAAAACGAGAATGTCACTTACATAATACATAAAAATAAATACATCTATTTGAATATGGCATATAATACGACCATGTAGACAGTGACTCAGCTATTTATTCGAGTCAACCTACAGGTGTATATGGGATTTAAATCCACCTACAGATGAATCAAGGATACACATGAATATTGTCGGTACAAAGATAATATTATCAGAGGCCCCAAGAAAGATCGGACATCAGGAGCTGAATGTAGAACAATCACATCAAGAAAAGCTGAATACATAATATATTATTGTAACAGGCCGATTACATATTACTAGCATTAAAGACTGGGTACGGATTCTAGACGTAAAGTCCTGAGTACATACGTTTTTGTATATAAGAACTACATCAGTAAGCTGAGTATAAAGGGTACCATTATCTGGGGCTAGTGATAGCTGAATCAGGAGCTGGATATACTGAATACATGTAAGGGGCAAGGGCTTTATGGAAGCCTAGGACCTTGTGCCTTTAAAACCATAAGGGTGGTTAAGGAGGAGCAGGAGGAGAAGAGTACTGGAAACCAGAAAGGGCACAGATGTAGGATCGCATGGTATTGGGTTCTTACCTATAATTCTTAGCATGTTGGTGTGTGCAATCCCTTGTCCATCTATGTGGCCGGGGATCTATTAAATAGGGCGCCAGTGGTTGCTATTGGTGGTCAGTGGGTGGGCGTTACTAGTATGCCGACAGGGTGGCCAATCCGGTAGGCATGATGTAAATTAAATGCTCAGGTGGCGCATCCCATTAAGGGTGATGCTGCCACCTCGTGCGCTGGTTCCCCGGCGTCCGGCGCTTACCTTGCCGGAAGTTCGGGGAGGGGACAATGCGGAGAAGCCGCGATCTTGTGTGCGCATGCGCGCATGTAGTAGCCATCTTGACAGTGGGCAATTGCCCACAACTGTGTAAAGGCTTCACAGGGCTGTAGATTAGGTGTGCTGAGTGATGTTTGTGTCTATTTCTGGTTCACAGGAATGAATGGGTTGGTCCAAATACCCAAATTATGTGGAGGTGGTACTCCCAGTGCGCCCTCATTGTATGAAGATGATAATATATGTGCCCTGAGAGATAGAAAGAAGATATGTTTAACAGGACAGGGATACTGTAGATGTCAAATTAAATACAAAAGCATTATTAATATTGGAGCAACACAAGGATGCCCATTAGTCGACCTGACTATATTGTATATCCGGACACAGGATCGTGATATGTGCTTCATGAGTGTCACCACTCGTTATTGGACAACATACGACCTATAAAGGAAGCATAAGAGGCAGTATTAAAGCTCAGTATAAATATATGGCAACATACGACCTATAAGGGAAGCATAGAAAACAACATTAGAGCCCCATGTACATTATGGCGAAGCCTCCAAGATTACTATTAATCCAAACCAAATACAGTATCAATTCCAGCAGTATTCTTCTTTCAGACCATCAGGCTGTAGTGTATTAAGCCAGCGTATCCATACCATCTCTCTCTCCTGGACTATTTTTTCACGGTTTCCGCCACGTCGCGGGGGTTGTATCCAGTCAATTACTTGGAACCTCAACTGGCTGACAGTGTGCGAGTGGGCAATGAAGTGTTCAACCAGGGGCGCGTCTGGTTTTTTATTTCGTATATTTGATTCGTGCTGACCAATACGGTCTTTGACTTTTTGTATGGTCTCCCCCACATATCCTAAGCTGCAAGGACACTTAATTAGATAAACCACATACGGTAGTTGGTTAGGCATGAAAAATGGCCCTGTATATTGTATTTCTTTCCTGTCAAAGGGTGGGTGAACGTAGGGCCCTTGGTTATGTTCCCACAATGTGCACAATTTATTGGCCTTGATTGGTGTCCCTGTTAGACTCAACTGGATGTTAGGATTCGAGCCTGGGCCTATGTCGGAATTAACTAACAGGTCGCGGATGTTCCTGGCCCTTTTATATGAAATAAGGGGCTTCCTTGAGAAAATGGTGGGGAAATTCCTGGCCAAAATGTGCCAATGTTTATGTATTATGTCTTTGATATCTTTGCTTGCATGGGAGTACGTAGTCACGCACGCTATCTGTTCGTTGTTTTTTGTAGTTGCTTCCCCCTTAGGTGTCAATAGTGTGGATCTCTGGATACTCTGTATGTCACGGTTGTGTTTCTCAAGAATATGTGGTGGGAATCCTCTTTTTAAGAATTTGTCGCACATTTCATTGAGCCTAGTATTGGTCACAGTTTGGTCAGATACTATTTACTATATATACAGATACTATATTTTATTTCGTTTAACTCTCATCAATTGAGAGCGTGGTAAGGACTGTATTAGACCTTGAGGATGGTGGCTATTATACTTTAAGAGACTGTTTTTATCTGTCGGTTTAGTGTATAAGTCTGTAGTCAATTCGTCATTCCTCACCTTTAGGCTACATGCACACGACCGTTGCCTGCCTCCGCTCCATCCGCAAATTTTGCGTCCGTCAAAACAAAACGGGCCGGATCAGTTTTTTTGGAAGATCCATTGTAATAATGCCTATCCTTGTCCGCAAATGTGAAAAAAATAGGACATGCTCTATTTTTTTGACGGAATGTAAACACGGACCACGGATGGGGAACAAAAACGGTTGACCATCCGCATTTTTTGACGGACCCATTGAAATGAATGGGGAAGCATCCTATCCGTGAAAAAAAACGGAACGGACGCGGAAACAAACAACGGTCGTGTGCATGAGGCCTTAGGAGAACGTCCAGAAATGCAATTTCAGTCCGACTGAAGCTCAGGGAGAGATAGATGGTTGGTCTGCTGGTAGAGATAGTTTCATGAAACTGTCTCAGTTCTTGTTCAGATCCCTGCCAAATACAAAAGACATCGCCAATAAATCGTAACCAACAGTGGGCGAATTTTTTGAATAATGAGTTAGTATATACGATTTTATCCTCAAAGTGGTTCATATAGATGACCGCAAATGTCGGCGCCACATTACAACCCATGGCCGTCCCGAAAATTTGGAGATAAAATTGATCCTCGAACAGGAAATAATTATGGGTAAGTACGAATGTAAGTAAGAATGAAATCCTGTTCATCTTTTGAGAATTCGTTTGCAGTCACAAGTAATTCCTTGACGCTATCAATCCCCTCTAATGTTGCAATGTTCGTGTAGAGACTGGTCACGTCCCTCGTGACCAGAAAGCAGTTGTTCCAGTCCAGATGGATGTCGTTGATTTTATTAAGGAAGTCTGTAGTGTCTTGTATGAAGGATGGGCCTTTCTGGGCATATGATCTTAGAAGGGCATCCAACATTTTAGAGGAGGGTTGAAATAAAGAGTCACATCCCAACACAATGGGTCTTCCCGGTGGGTATTCTCTGTTTTTATGTACCTTCAGTAGTGTATAGATAACTGGGATACGTGGGCTATCTGGAACTAGAAACTCTGATGTTTTTTTTATTGATGAGGCCATCAGAGAAGGCCTTCTCAATGATATGTGAGAGTTTTTTAAGGTACTCCCTAGTTGGGTCATGGTTGAGAGGTTGATATGTGGTGGTGTCAGTAAGTTGGCACAAGAGTTCCTTTTTATAGTCCTCTTTGTTCATAAGGACTATACCTGACCCCTTATCTGCCGGTTTAATTATGGTGTTCCTATCATTACTTAAAGATGCAAGGGCTGTGGACAGTTTATTAGGAATATTATTCCTTACCTTTTTATGTCTGTTTTTTTTCTCCAGGGCTTTGAGATCTTGTTGTACCTGTGCGATGTAGGTTTCCATGGCCTCGTAGTTTTTTGGAGGGAAGAACGTGCTTGGTGGTTTACAGCTTTTTGTGCGAATCTTGAAGGGTGATGGGTCATCATCGGTTTCTTTAGTCCAGGGGGGTTGTTCAAGCTCTATGAAGGCATGGAGACGTATGGTTCTAAAGCCCTTGGGTGAAGCATAGGACCTTGCCCCTTACATGTATTCAGTATATCCAGCTCCTGATTCAGCTATCACTAGCCCCTGATAATGGTACCCTTTATACTCAGCTTACTGATGTAGTTCTTATATACAAAACTTATGTACTCAGCACTTTACGTCTAGAATCCGTACCCAGTCTTTAATGCTAGTAATATGTAATCGGCCTGTTACAATAATATATTATGTATTCAGCTTTTCTTGATGTGATTGTTCTACATTCAGCTCCTGATGTCCGATCTTTCTTGGGGCCTCTGATATTATTATCTTTGTATCCTTGATTCACCTGCAGGTGGATGTAAATCCCATATACACCTGTAGGTTGTCTCGAATAAATAGCTGAGTCACTGTCTACATGGTCGTATTATATGCCATATTCAAATAGATGTATTTATTTTCATGTATTATGTAAGCGACATTCTCGTTTTTTGTATCTCTTTTTATCCCATGTATAGCCTGATGAAGGGCATAAGAATCGCCCGAAACGTTGCTACTATTATATAATTATGCAATCCGGCTAAATAAACTCACACACTTGCAAAGAATCTCCTGGTGTGCTGTCAAACTTTATATGAAGCTTCTATGTAATTCCTGAAGTGGAGACGGGGATATCAATTTTGACGAGCACCCTATATATACAGCCAAACATTGGGGTCGAGTGCTGTGGTCCTTCTCTGAACGTCACATTGAAATGAATGGTTCCGCAAACATTCCGCAAAAGAAACAGAACAGACACGGAAATAAAATACGTTTGTGTGAATGAGCTCTTAGTCGGGGGCTGCCAAGGGGCTACTGATGCCAAACAACGTCTTCAACAAGACATAAACTACGTAAACTAAGCAGAGGATGGGAGAAGAGCATTGAAAGTCACCAGCAGATGTACACTTTAAATTTCTATCGTCTTCCTTTCGAGCTCTAATATTATAGCTAAAATAAATTACGTAATTGTCAAGCAGCTTTTTCATTCATAATCATTTGATTGCATTTTATGTAGATAAAGCAGTATCCTTGTGACACCTGCACTTACAACTTTCTCGCAGTTAAAAGTAATTAGAACGGAGTTACCATGAATAAATGCCATTGCTTGTAGTAGCATGCAATATTTATTACCTAAGGCTGATCCCATTCTCTGTGTATTCTAATGGCACATTCATCGCCCAGCACACTTGTACGGCTCCGATTTTTCACAATGATTTATATGAATCATTTATTTTTACTATAAATTTTTCTGCAGATGCCACATCTTTTTCCCCCAAATTTGAAAAAGCAATCTATTGAATACTAAATGAACACTTCTTTTACTGCCCGATCCTCTACAGAAGGGATGGCCATTGGCCAACCTTCGGCTCTCCAGCTGTTGTAAAACTACAACTCCCACTATATGCCCTGCTGTAGGCTGATAGCTGTAGGCAGAGTGGGCATGCTGGGAGTTGTAGTTTTGCAACAGCTGGATAGCCTACAGGATGGATAGTCCAACTTTTACTTGGGTGCTATTAGCATTTAAAGGGGAAATAGCCCTAATATTTCCAGACCAAGTGCCTCTAGCAATTTAAAGGAACAGTGTCATAATATCATAACTCCACCCACAATGTTTGGAGGGCCCATATCAAGGACTACCGGTAAAATATTGTTTGCAGGCGCTTTACTTTTTTTTTTTTTTCTTAAAGAATGGAAATGGGACTTTTGCAGCTTAGGAAAAGCAGGCAACACATAATGGTTTGTTCATTATGTACATTAGGCAGGTACATTTGCGAGCCTCCTTTCTGTACTGCACCTGCACTGGATGCTTTGGAGCACGGCGCAGCGCAAGACTTTAGGAGAAGTCAGGCCAGTGGTAATCATGTTTACACTGCCTGGTCCTGTCAATCAAAGTGCACAGGTTGTGGATTTTGCAGAGAGAGCAGAGCCTCTAGGTGTAATGGTAACGCCCCCTTTGTTCCTAGAGGCTCATTTTCATATATTAAAACATTATTTTTCACAGCAATGTGGGCACATATGAACATGGGACCAACACAGATGTCTTCAGCTGCCAAGAACACATATAACAGGTCAGGCAGTGTCAAAGGTACAAAACTGCTGACAGATGCCCTTTAAACTAGTGTCTGGGTAGATTAACGAAAACTGGATAAAAATGGGTATTTAAATTGTCTTAAAAATTAAGATCTGGTAACGCCACCGACATGACGAAACTAGGACCAATCACTATGACTACAATTTTTACTTCATAGCCAATGACCACCCCATTGGCGTGGAGAAGCCAGGATTCATTCACTGAACTTTGATATCAGTGGAACTGCATGTGTGTTGCTGATATGCGGTTTGGGTAATGAAGGACAAACTTTTAGTAGCATTGCAGAGGCCATGTGAACAGAACCTAAATGAAGAAAATTATGCAACTACAATAAAAAAGCTTAAAGAGGACCTTTCATTACCCTAACAAATCTAAACTAAGTATACAGACATGGAGAGCGGTGCCCAGGGATCTCCCTGCACTTACTATTATCCCTGGGCGCCGCTCCGTTCTCCCGGTATGTCCTCCGGTAACTTCAGCTCTTCGGCTCAACAGGGAGGAGCCTGCCCTTGTTCTCCTGGGCGTCTCCTTCTCCCAGGCTATGAGCTGAGCGCTGCGGTTGGCCAGCGCTACAGCCTAGGAGAAGGAGACGCCCAGGAGAACAAGGGCAGGCTCCTCCCTGTTGAGCCGAAGAGCTGAAGTTACCGGAGGACATACCGGGAGAACGGAGCAGCGCCCAGGGATATTAGTAAGTGCAGGGAGATCCCTGGGCGCCGCTCTCCATGTCTGTATACTTAGTTCAGATTTTTTAGGGTAATGAAAGGTCCTCTTTAAAATGCCATAAAATGCACATATAATAGAGCCATTCGGTGTCTATATAGTTTTACTACAATGACCAGAAGACAAGACCCCAAAAACAACTGTAAAGGCCTACAGTTTCAGGTCAAGCATTATAAACTCATTGTAAGACCGTGCTGTTATACTGAAGAGAGTGGTGGAAGACAATGGATGGTGGAGATCCTGGGGCAATTGCCCTTTTTGCCCATCAAAAGGTTAACCTGATATAGGTATGGTCATACGAACATACCTACACCCCTGAAGGATGCATAGCCTGTATAATAGAAATGATAAAATGTGTAAGGAAGTATTTGAGTCACTGTCCAGACCACAGCCAAAGAGCCCCAACTGCTACAAACCTTCCAAGACCTCTCCAGGTAGTATGAAACTTAGGATGGTAAAAAGGGGAGTAAGCAAGCAGGGTTAAAAACCAGGAGAAATGGACCATATGAATGCAGCACACAGAGGTTAAATCCAAAGACAAGGCAGGGTCAGTTACCAGAAGAGTAGATATAAGCAGAAACAGCAGCCACAAGGTTATTCCAAAGACAAGCCCGGGTCAGAGAACAGGAAAGTCCATAGAAAATCACACAGTGTGAAGCCAGAACACAAATGCGATAACTGGCAAGAAACACAGAATCAGTAGTCTTAAATCCACCACCTATTTCTGGCATTGGACACAGTCAGAAACCTGATTGGCTTTGCTACCAGTTATAGTGACAGGTCAACCTGCTGGACTTGATAGGTCAGTATGGCAACCCCCCCAGCACATTTCTGCATGGAGATATGGCTGGGTGAGCTCCTGACAATATGTTGAGGGCTTGAGTGATGCAGTCATGCTATGTAGACCTATTAACAAATGTAAAGGGGTTTCCCAAGATTACAAAAACGATGTCTGCTTTCTAACAGAAATAGTGCCAAACCTGCCCATGCGTTGTAGTTGATATTGCAGCCTGGCTTTATTGAAGAGTATGAGGCTGAGCTGCAATACCACACACAACCTGTGGACAGATGTGGCACTGTTTTTAGAACAAAGCAGCTATTTTTTTCTTAACCTACACAACCCCATTATATACAGATTCTATACAGTATGGCGTCACCACATGTGGAACGTGAACTCATCTCTAGTTAAATGGTGGTCTGCATCAGAGCCCAAGAACCCAGTCTAGCAGTGTCACAAGTCTGTACATTACGAAATATTGACTCAATATTTTCACTTTTATGTTGATCTTAGGCAGAGGACATAGAAAACACCCTTCTTACATGAGATTTTATGTGTTATGGGATTCTTTTTACAGCATTGGTCAAAGTCCAACAAGACAAGCTATGCGCATTTGCACAGCAGTACAATAAATGCAAAAATAACTTAAAGCGTAACTAAACCTTTGAAGAAAATTTAATATAGAAACATAGAATGTGTCGGCAGATAAGAACCATTTGGCCCATCTAGTCTGCCCAATATTCTGAATACTATGAATAGCCCCAGGCCCTATCTTATATAAAGGATGGCCTATCCCATGCATGCTTAAACTCCTTCACTGTATTTGCAGCTACCACTTCTGCAGGAAGGCTATTCCATTCGTCCACTACTCTCTCAGTAAAGTAATTCTTCCTGATATTACTTTTAAACCTTTGCCTCTAATTTAAAACTATGTCCTCTTGTAGCAGTTTTTCTTCTTTTAAATATT
The DNA here is from genome assembly GCA_033119425.1 of Bufotes viridis. Taxonomy (NCBI): domain Eukaryota; kingdom Metazoa; phylum Chordata; class Amphibia; order Anura; family Bufonidae; genus Bufotes; species Bufotes viridis. The sequence goes on from CM065591.1 coordinate 34,023,734, forward strand.
CTCTCCTCTTTTACCGTGATGATTCCCTTTATGTATTTAAAAGTTTCTATCATATCCCTTCTGTCTCTTCTTACTTCCAAGCTATACATGTTAAGGTCCTTTAACCTTTCCTGGTATGTTTTGTCCTGCAATCAATGTACTAGTTTAGTAGTAGTAGATATGGTCTCCAGTACTGCACACAATACTCCCAATGAGGTCTCCCTAGTGCTCTGTACAGCGGCACGAGCACCTCCCTCTTTCTACTGTTAATGCCTCTCCCTATACACCCAAGCATTCTGCTGGCATTACCTGCTGCTCTATGACATTGTCTGCCCACCTTTAGGTCGTCTGATATAATGACCCCTAAATCCCTTTCCTCAGATACTGAGGTTAGTACTCTATCACTGATTTTATATTGTGCTCTTGGGTTTTTACGCCTCAGGTGCATTATCTTGCACTTATCGACATTAAATTTTAGTTGCCAGATTTTTGACCATTCCTCTAGTTTTCCTAAATCCTTTTCCATTTGGTGTATCCCTCCAGGAACATCAACCCTGTTACAAATCTTTGTGTCATCAGCAAAAAGACACACCTTACCATTGAGGCCTTCTGCAAGATATTAAACAATATGGGTCCCAGAACAGATCCCTGAGGTACCCCACTGGTAACAATACCATGGTCTGAATATACTCCATTGACTACAACCCTCTGTTTTCTGTCCTTCAGCCACTGCCTAATCCATTCAACCCACTGCCTAATCCATTCAAATATGATGTCCCTAATGCCCTAAAAAAACGTTTTCCAATATACTTTATTCATTAATTTTGTATTTTTCTTAGTGTTTTTTCTACCTATAGTGCACTATTCCCTGTGCACTTAAAACTCACCTCTCTGTACACCGTTGACAGCTCAGTGGTGTACAGAGTACGGAATGTGAAATTTATAAATGGGCAGCAGCAGTGAGTATGGGCAGGAGCGCACATTGCTGTTCCTGCCTGTGCTCCCTGGAGGATTACTAACTCCTGGCATAGCACATGGGTACCCTGTACCCATCTACTATGCCAGGATTAGCTGAGCAGAGCGGCTCCTGCTTCTGCCTGCTCTGCTAAGCTAAGAGAACCGCATAACAGCACTTAGCTTAGTGGAGCGGGCAGAAGCAGGAGCCGCTCCACTCAGCTAATCCTGGCATAGTAGATGGGTACAGGGTATCCATGTGCTATGCCAGGAGTTACTAATAGTCCAGGGAGCAGGGGAAGGAGCAGCAATGAGCGCTCCTGCCCAAACTCACAGCGCTGCTGTGGCCCCCAGGGGCGTAGCTAGGGTCTCAAAAGATCCAGGGTCCAAGCCCCAATGAATATGGCCCAGTTCTCTAAGTTGAACCCCCCCCCCCCCCCCTCACACCGCATTTTGCTGTACTTGCTATATACAGCAGCACCTACCTCTCACACCCAGTGCCTCCCAGGTGACGTCTCCTCCGATGTACATCTTCTCTATTTGGTCCGTACAACTTCTGTCAGACATGCCTCGTCTCTGCAGAGTGTGAGACACAGACATCTTAGCTTCCTCACATTTCTATCATCATCTCCCAACCTGGATTCCCCACAGTGTTATCCTGCTGCTCACTGTGCTCCCCAATACCCCCAATACTATCCTAATGAAATATTGGTGTCCCCCACAGTAATAGTGCTCCTCATAGTCCCACCAATAGTAATTCCATTCTTGAATGCCCTCATTAGTAATACTGCCCCCTACAGTGCCCCCAACCATAATATTTCTCCCCAAGAGTGCCCCGATTAGTAGAAGAGCCCTCCAGTATTAATAATACCCTCACAGAGTCCTCAGTAGAAATAAGGCCCCCTCTATGTTCCCCCAGTGGTAATAAAGCTCTCTACAGACTTCTCAGTAGTAATAAGGCCCCCATAGTTCTCTTATTGAAATATGAAAATAAGGTGGATCTATAAGTCCCTCCTATAGAGCCCTCAGTAGAAATAAGAACACCTAATGTCCCCTGGATTTGCAGTGCCCCCTGCAGTTATATTCCTCCCTCCACCATACAGTCCTATGTAAATAATATCACACCATCTCTCCCGCCCCCTACAATATACAGTCCCATGTAAGTAACATCCCTCTCTATCTACAGCCCCTTCCAGAATACAGTCCCATGTAAATGACATCGCCCCTCAACATTCAGTCCCATGTAAATAACATCACTCCCTCCCACAGCCGCCATTAACATACAGTCCCATGTAAATAACATCACTGCCTCCCCCAGCCCCCTCTGACATACAGTTCCATGTAAATAACATCACTCCTTCCCACAACAAATGGTTAGACAGAGGTTTCCCGTCAGGGAACACCCCTGCCACACACGTAGTCCACTAATCTGACCGGTGGGTGCCCCCTGGTAGGCCGCGTGGACCTCCTTACTGGCAGGGACTCCTCCTGCCTTGGCTCAGGGGGGCCAGAGGGATCCACACTCTCCGGACCCCTTTCAGGTTCACCCTGGGATAGGCCTTCCACAGATGAAGGTCTCACAGGCGCTGGAGTGGGCACAGCAAAGTTCAGCCAGGGTGTAAGGAACCAGTGGAGTGGCTCAGCATCGTGCAGCAAGTCCACAATGGCCTGCATGGGGTTAGCAGGCTGAGCAGAGGACTCTGATTCAGGAGACTCAAGTTCTAGGTCTCCAGCCACAGTCACTTTTTCAATGCAGGGCTTTAAACGGTTCCTATGGACAATTTGGGAACCCTTGCCTTCTCTGGATATCTCGTAAGTATGGGTCCCAGCATTGGGGATGGCAGTTATAAGATAGGGAATCCTCTCCCACTTTGCTGATGCGGTGGTTATTTTTTAGCCACACCGTATCCCCTACAGCAAGAGGCTCTGCATGGGCAGCCAGGTCATAGTCTCTCTGATGTCGCTCACGGGCACTTTCCATGCGCTCCTGAACAATTTCCTGAACAATTTCCTTGGCGTCAAGCAGACGTCTCTAATGTTCCACCACCCAATCAGTTTTTGGTAGTGGATTGATGCAGCTTACCCTGATGGCCGAACATCAGGTAGAAAGGCGTGTACCCGGTAGAGCAGTGACTTGTATTATTATAAGTGTACATAAGTTGTGGCAGCAGAGTAGGCCAATCTCCCCTGGTCTCAGGGGGTACTGCTCTCAGCATTTCAATGAGTGTTTTATTCATTTTCTCACAGAGTCCGTTACCTTGCGGATGGTATGCTGTGGTCCAGATTTTGTGGCAGTTGTGGAGCAGGCACAACTCATGGAACAGCTGGGACTCGAAAGCGGACCCTTGGTTGGTGAGGATCCGTTCTGGACAGCCGTAGGGCAGAAGGAAATGCTTCCAAAACGCTTATGCTGCAGTCTTGGCTGTCAGGTCCTTTACAGGCACTGCTACGACAAACTTGGTGAAGTGATCAATAAAAGTCATGGCATAGGTATAACCCGAGCGACTGGGCTCCAACTTCACATGATCAATGGCAACAAGTTCCAAGGGGGCTTTACTTACAATAGGATGCAGAGGTGCCCTCTGGTCATGACGTTCACTTCTCCCAACGGCACAGGCTGTAAACTCCCGGCACCGTCTCTCGATGTCCTCCCTCATCCCGACCCAATAGAACCTTCTGTGGATAGTGTCCTCAGTTTTCTGCATGGCGAAGTGTCCTGACCGGTCATGGTACATCTCTAGGACAAGACCTGCATCTCGACGTGGTATGAGGATCTGGTACACTCTATCGCAGGACACTGGATCCAGGCTTCTCCACAGCAACAGGCCTTTCTGAAGAAGGAGTTGGTGGTGATGTCTCCACAGCTTCAATAGTTCTGGGTCTGCAGTCTTCCTACGGATTCTCTCAGGGGTTCTCAGCAGTTCACCGAGGACTCTACTCTCTGACTGAAGCTTGATCCACCTTTCCTCTCCTGATTCAGGTTTGTTTGGTGGAGAGGGGTCAGCAGCCGGGTTATTCTCAGTGTGAGTGTTGTCTTGCTGGGCAAACTTGTTGTAGAATGCTGGCATTTCCACATCCTCCCAGGCATCCTGCAGATCATTGGGGGCTTCTTCAGTAGGAAGCCGAGACAGGGCATCGGCATTGTCATTGAAGCGGCCTGCCAGATATTTCACAGTAAAGTCATAATTGGCTACTCCAGAGCCCCTAACTTGGCAATAGATGCGCTAGAGGGTTGTTGTCAGTGAAAGCAATGAACGGAGTGGCAGCCAGGTAGTCTTTGAACTTTTCGGTCACGGCACACACTAGAGCAAGGAACTCAAACTTGAAGGAACTGTAGTTTTGATCATTTTTCTCAGCCCCTTTCAAGGATCAGCCAGCGTAAGCTACCACCCTCTCTTTACCTTCCTATACTTGAGCTAGCACAGCTCCCAGGCCCTTCTAACTGGCGTCAGTGTAGAGGTGGAATGGCTTTTGATAATCCAGATAACCCAGGACAGGGGGTTCTGTCAGCTTCTTCTTTAAGAGCTGAAAGGCAATCTCCCTTTCTTCATTCCACTCGACGGGGATAGGAGTCTTTGGACTTTTCTTGGGATGCCCCCTCAGGAGTTCCTGGATCGGATCTGCGATCTGAGCAAAGTGTGGGATGAAGCGCTGGTAATAGCCTGCAAAAGTGAGAAAGCTTCTCACCTCTTTCACGTGGTAGGGACAGGCCAATTATGAACTGCAGCCAATTTATCAGGATCGGGCTGGACTCCCTCTGCACTCACAACATGCCTCAGATACTTCACTGCAGGCTTTAACAGATGGCACTTGGACGACTTGATTTTGAGACCATATTTGATAAGGATTTTAAACACTTCAGCCAGATGCTTTAAATGGTCCTCATATGTCTTAGAGTAAATAATGACGTCATCCAGGTACAGCAATACCGTCTCAAAGTTCTAATGGCCCAAAAAACGCTCCGTCAACCTTTGAAATGTCCCTGGAGCATTACACAGTCCGAAAGGCATGTAGTTAAACTCAAACAGGCCCATGGGCGTAGTAAAAGCAGTTTTTTCCCGGTCTTCTGGGGCCATTGGTACCTGCCAGTACCCGCTGGTCAAATCAAGTGTAGAGAAATAGGCTGATGACCCCAGGGCAGTCAAAGATTCCTCAATGCGCTGCAAGGGATAGGCATCCTTGTGGGCTATTTGATTGATCTTTCTATAGTCCACACAAAATCGGATTTTGCCGTCTTTCTTTCGGACAAGAACCAGGGGTGCAGCCCAGGGACTATGACTGTCCCAGATTATGTTAGAGTCCTTCATTTCCTGTATCATCTCTTTTACGGACTGATATGTAATAGGTGGTATGGGTCTGTAGATCCTTGATGGGAGGATGGGAGCCAGTGGGTATGGTGTGTTTGATTACACTGACCTCTCCATAGTCCGCAGAGTGCTTACTGAAGGCTTGGTGGTGTTTCTTTATCAGATTCAAGACCCCCTCTATTTGATACTTCGGGGTGGATTGGTTCCCCACATGGAGTTCCTCCCACCAGGGTACTTGAGAACTGCTGGCAGGGATGTGACCACTCTGTGCAGCTTGCGACGTCTCTGTGGCAAGCAGACGGATAACATCCTGGAAGGAGACCTGGAAAAGCTGAGCAACGGGGCAGTGCTTAGTGATAGTAACAGGGTGATCACTGAGATTAACCAGACGGACAGGTACTTTACCTTGGGAGACGGTCACCAGGCACTTGGCAGCTCTCACGAAGGGATAATTCTCCATCTGGATAGGCTCCACTAGGGCTTGATAGTCTTGGCCCTGGATCCCTAGGACAGCACGGCACCACAGGAGGGTCTTGGAGTTCAGTGGCAGAGTTACCGGGCGATTATCCCGGATCCGGGCGGTGCAGATTCCCCCTTTCTCATTTGCGAATCTCTGCTGGGCACACAGCACACTGATAGTCTTTTGGATGACTTTCTTAGATGCAGATGAAGTGGAAGGTAAGGATTGGTGTAGCGCTTCAAGTATCTCAGGGTAGCAATTTTTGAAGACATTAGTCCCTACAATCATGGGGTGTCCCCCTTTATCCCCGGCTTGCACCACAATCACATCTTGCTGCGGTAAGGTGGCTTCTCCCACCTGGAGGATAGGTTCCCAGTACCCATGCACTTTTACTGGCTTGCCATTGCTAGCGATGATCTCCAGCCAGGACTCAGGTGGCTGGGTAAGGAGGCTTGAATCCCAGAACTTGTCAAAGGTGGGTTGTTGAATGGTAGTGACTTGGGACCCGGTGTCCAACAGGGCTTCAAAGGGTATCCCATTAATCCGTATATATTGATCTTTGGATGGGATCCCACGTATCTGGGCATTCAGCTTGGATCTCTTGGACCTATTGTTCTACCTCCCGAGGGGCGGTCCTCAACCTCAGGGGTGGCCCGTTTAACTGCCAGCATGTAGATTCAGTATGGCCAATTTTTTTACAATAAGTGCAGATGGGCTGTTTACGGTTCTTTAACCGGTCACTCTGTCGTCTCCCAGGGTCTTTAGGATAAACCTCTTGGTATGCAGGTGGGAAAGGCCTCTGAGGTAATAGGAGTTCATCCTCCGGCAACGACGGTCTCTCCCACTCCTCTATTTTCTTGCACACTTTTTCCAGGCTCTTAGTGAGATAGTTAACCTGCTCCATCAATGCAGCCACAGCGTCAGAGGTTGGAGCCTGAGTGGCTTGGCTGGCCCCTGACGGATTTGCATCACTATGCTTGAGCTTGCAGACAGGCTGTTCAAGGTGGACCGCCAGCTCAGTGGGCAGGCTTTGGCCCAGGATACTAATGGCCAGTTCTTTAAAGTCCAGAAATGTACTACTGGGGTGTTGGGTCGACAACATTTTCAACTTACCCCTCAAATGCTCAGTATTTACACCCGCAATAAACTGTTCATAACTGTAAATAAACGTCAGAGGCCAGACGAAGCGCAAGCCCGCGCGAAACGGCTGTCGCCTACAGCGCATTTCCGTGAACTGTTTGTCCGCTCCTGCCTTTGCTCGTGCCTGCACGTTGTCTATTAAAGCACTGAAGCAATTCAAGTCATGGTGAGTGCCGCCTATTATTTTCTCTTCTCCGTGGACTTTGTTCAACATGTATCTAATCTCTGCTGAGCACCACCTACATTGACTTTAAGCAACCCAATGCCCCTTTAGGAGCAAAACAAGGAGAGGACGAAAAAGGGGAAAGAAGACCTACACGGCAGTCGACCAGCAGCAGGAAACAGGTCACTTGGCAGTGATAGATGCTGCAACCAGTATTGGACCAGTGAACAACCTCGCGATAAACCTGACGCCACACGAACTACCTGGACCCTGCGTTAGTGCCCTTAATAAAGGACTGGGCTTCTCTCTCGTAGAACATTTTGATGTAGTCGCTTTTGAAGCAGACCTATTTAAAGCAATTCGTAAATTACTACTACATAAACACTACAATGCATTACCTCCCAAACAAGGGACCAAGTTGCAGGGAGAGATCCCTGTCACTACGGTGCCCCTCGGTTTTAGTGCATCTGAGGGATATAGTGACTTAGAAATAGCCTGTCTTGAATTTTTGGCTGATTGTAACCTCCAACCAACTACTGGCCCATCGCCCCATCTCACGGATTTCCGTGGAGGGGTTAGGTCTACGTTCTGCCCCCCCTTGCATGCTGGGAGTAGCCTCGATCTCTTTTATAAGCAAGTGCTCAAGGATGTTAAAGCTCTTATGTATCCATCTCCGAGATATAATTTATCGCGAGATGAATACAAGGCAATTGAGTGGCTTGCTAAAAGGGACGACATTGTAGTGAAACCAGCAGACAAGGGGGGTAACATCGTTCTCCTCACTCGAGACTATTACGTTACTGAGGCGCGTAGACAGCTTGAGGATGGTAACATTTACCAACGACTTAGAGGGGACCCTGTCCCGGATATCTCGTCGGCACTTGTTGGCATGCTGCGTGGATTTGTGGACAAGGGAGTCCTCCCTCGCGGTGCCGTGGATCGACTAGTGCCAATGTACCCCAAACGTCCCAATTGGTACTTTGTGCCTAAAGTGCACAAATCCATTGATTGTCCACCTGGTCGTCCAATTGTGGCAGGTATAGGCTCGGTAACTGAGCCCCTGTCACAATATCTGGATTGGCTACTTAGGCCCCTACTGCCCAGCGTACCTACCTACTTAAAAGACACCAATGCCTTCCTTAGCGCAGTTTCCAGTTTTGAATGGCAGGAAGATCTATCATTGGTGTCACTTGACGTTGAAAGCCTGTACACCCGCATCCCACAAGATGGGGGTGTGCAGGCAGTCAATCAGGTACTTTTTAACGCTGGCAGACGGGAACCTTTTTTGTCCTTTGTAGAAGAAGCTCTCCAGTTTGTTCTTGGGAACAATGTATTTTTGTTTGGGGACCATTGGTACAGGCAGATCCTCGGCACCGCAATGGGGACACCAGTATCTTGCACGTTTGCAAATTTATACTTGGCGGTGTTTGAGGACCGCTACGTCTTTTCACAGTCCAATAGGTTCACGCAGCATGTCAAACTATATCTCAGATATGTGGACGATGTATTTGTGGTTTGGCGGGGGTCGCGTACTGCTTGTGAGGAGTTCGTCAAATATCTAAACACCAATGATATGAATATGGTGTTTACCTTAAACTTCGGAGGCAAAAGCCTCGGGTTTTTGGATGTACACTTGGAGATGCAAGGTGACGAGCTCCTCACCAGCACTTTTCGGAAACCCACCGCCACCAATTCTTTGTTACATTATAACAGTTACCACCCTCAGGCTGTCAAACACGCAGTTCCATATGGTCAATTTATACGTTTGAGACGCATAAATAACACAGAACTTACCTTTGAAAAACAGGCAAACGAGTTAAAGGCCAGATTGTTAGCGAGAGGTTATCCTCTACTTGTAGTAGAAAAAGCAAAGGAAAGGGCTTCGCAGTACCAGCAAAAGGAATTATTATATAGGAAATCAGGTAAAAAACAACAAAAAGAAGGCTCTAGATTTGCGTTTGCGTTTAAATATAGCCCCATGGCAGATATGGTAAAACAAGCTATACTACGTAATTGGGACATGCTTAGGAGTGATGAAGGTTTAAAAGATTATGTATCCAACAGACCCATTGTAACTTTCAAACGTTGTAAAACTATAAAGGATAAACTAGTTAGGAGTAAGTTTGTAGAGAGGCGTTCCCCAAATTGGATAACTTGTAATAAGTTAATAGGAAACCACAGATGTGGACACTGCCCCTACTGTGCGCAAATCGTACAGGGCAAATACCTAGATTTTGGAGGCCTACACCACAAAATTGAACAGTTCATTAATTGCCGTACAAGTTATGTAGTATACATTGTCACTTGTGGTTGTGGGTCCTACTATATAGGAAAAACCATTCGCCCGCTGTTTGAGAGGTTCCGCGAGCATGTTAGTTCCATCAGGACGGGCAAAGGCTGCCCGAGGTTGATTAACCATGTCAATACACGACATGGTGGGCAGCAGTCGTGCCTGAGATTCGCAGGATTGGAACATGTAAATGTATTGGAACGTGGGGGCGATAGACACAGAGAACTCCTGCGGAAGGAGGTCGCCTGGATCATACGGGCAAAGCCATGGGCCCTCTTGGCCTGAATGACCGCAATGAGATGAGTGCATTGGTTTGAAGTATTTATGGTACTCATGTGATATATGCCTGTGCTATATGTTGTTTTTATGTTTCGTATTTGTATTTGTAAAATTGTCCCTGTTTTGTTTTTGTTTTTGTATGCGGTGGAGCGCCTGCAGGGCACGAACGGCGTTGTTTTGGGGGTGGGTCCTTGGGCGGGGCTAGTGGCACGCCCTCTGCCGCTTTTTGGCGGCATGGGTGACTCTTGCCCTCTCCTCGTTCCCTCCTCCCCGCCCACCGTTGCCTTGGATACAGACGCGTCCTGCCGATACAAAAGAGCAGTCGCCTAGTGGTGACGTCAGAGGCCAGACGAAGCGCAAGCCCGCGCGAAACGGCCGTCGCCTACAGCGCATTTCCGTGAACTGTTTGTCCGCTCCTGCCCTTGCTCGTGCCTGCACGTTGTCTATTAAAGCACTGAAGCAATTCAAGTCATGGTGAGTGCCGCCTATTATTTTCTCTTCTCCGTGGACTTTGTTCTACCTAGATGACAGCCCTTAAGGCCTCTTGGAGGGACAAAGCAAAATCACGGAGTGACTCACCAGGCTTTTGCTTTTTACTGAAGAACCGCATCTTTACTTCTGACACCGTCCTGGCTTTAAATGTGGTACTGAGGCGGTCAAAGATTTTTTCCATTGTACTCCTTTCAGAACTGGGCCAGGACATGACTTCCCTGCGGGCTGCCCCTTCTAGCTGGGCTAAGAGGATCTCCATCTGTTGTTCGGCGGAGATGGGATAAAGCCGAAACAAGGCCATAATCTTATCTTTAAAGTTCTTTAAGTTGAGGGCCTCTCCTGCGTAGCGTGGAAACCAGGGGGCCCCAAAATAATATGGCATAGTCAGCGGCATCATACTGGGAGCTCCGATGTAGCGCAGTCAAAGTCTCGCGAGATGCGGGAGGACGTCCTCAGAAATCCCATGCAGAGTGTCCCTTTCCGGGGGACGCCGGGCCGGAGCTTCACACTCACTCCAACGAGGGACGGCTTCTCTGATCTTCAGGGCCCAAGGTAGGCGGGCCCCACTTGGCATATGGGAGGTGGCACGATAGTTTTTCCCGCCAACAGAGGATAGCGATGGCGCAGTAGGAAACTTCACATCTCAAGCGGCCATCTTGGGACTAAATTTTAGCAATTCACTGACAGCAAGCGGTGATATTGACACTTGAAATAGTCCATAAATCCACACGATTTTTTTCTCCAGACCAGCGCAATGCACAGGAGCGCTGCTGGGATGATTTTTTGCGCACTTCTTTGGGCACAGAAAGTTCAATAAAGCAAACAGGGCAGATGTCACTTGGCAAAATGGTTAAAGCACACAGTTCAGATTCCGCTTTGGCGCAGAAATGTCCGTATCCTGTTCGTGACGCCAAAATGTAGCATCCCCACTGAGGGGACAGCAGGAGATGCTAGTGATGGAGAGGCAGACATGTGGGTCCTCTGGGGCACACTCTTGTTGTAGGGGCACAGGCTAGATGTTGGGTAAGGTGCCCTTGGTGTTGTAGTTTAACGTGCCTATAGCCAGGTCCCTTAAGGTTCGTGACGCCAGTGCCGGTAATGGTGGCACACTGATTGACAGTGGGAATAAAGGAGGTGCAGACACTTGAGGTGAAACAGAACTCTTCTTTACTGAACAATTTAAACAGCATACACGCTCCTTGTAGTTCCACAAAAGACAATTGGTACACAGCAGGCTTTACAGTACATAGGCAGGTGTCTCTTGGCAAGGTACACAGAGGGTTAATCAGAACTCACAGTACAGGCTGAACTCCACAGATTCCTGACTGTTAAAACATCCAAGGCCTGTATGCCCTATTGCTGGCTTTATCGTTGGGGAATATTATAGAAACTCCTCTGGTTTTCTATAGTACCTCTGGCACTGACTTTTCCTTCCTCTGCCTCCCAGCTTTGCTTCTAACTGGTTTCTGGTGATGGCACTGCTGTTTCTCCCTCTCCCCAGAGCAGGGTCCTCCTCAGACTCCCAGGTCTGGACTGACTTTCACAGACTCATGGCCTGGACTCAACTTCACAGGCTTGTGGCCTGGACTAGACTTCACAAGCTCATGGCCTGGACTCAACTAACTTTTTCTTGACTGGGCCTGAATATATAAACTAGGGCTCCATAGCTCCCTCTACTGACCTAGAGCAGAAATGACATCCTTAGCAGGGCTGTACATAGCAATACATTCACAGTAACAGGGTTATACAATACATCTTATAGAAGAAGACCAATCTCCCCACAGGGGGGAACAACGTGACCCTTATGACCCTTTTGTAGTGCCCACCATCACGGAGTGGGACACTACATACGGAACCATTCATTTAAATTGAACCGCAAAAAAAACGGAAGGTACTCGGTATGCCTTCCATTTCCGTTTTTCTGTGCCGTTCAAAGATAAAACATAACGGACAAGGATAGTACTGTTCTATTAGGGGCCAGTTGTTCAGTTCTGAAAAAATGGAATGCACACGGACGTCATCCGTATTTTTTGTGGAACCATTTTTTGTGGACCGCAAAATACTGAAAAAGCCATACGGTCGTGTACAAGAGGCCTAAAGGCAAAACCAAGTGTACATCAACTGCACATACAGTATGCACAGCAGAACATGGTATAACACTGGTCCCAAGGTACATGACCGGCAGTTCAAGGATACACTTTGCAGGAAGGGGGCGGACAGGGCTCTGACAGTCCTTGCAGGAGCAACCCTTTACAAACCTTTGCAGTCCAAATTCACAGCAATGTCTCGTGCAAGGACCATGCGGAGTAGCTATGCAATGGGTAATGTATCATCCAATGGAATATGGCCCATTTTTTTCTCACTGATTTGTATGGACAAGATGAATATTTCTGTATGTCTACCATATAAGATTAGAGGAACATGGCAGTGTGGGATGTATAACGTGGATTTATAACATGCAGAGTGCAGAAGCACAACTTGAAGCTCCAGGACATCCATGCAAAATCTGAAATAGGGCTCCCCTCATACCATGTGTAATTTATAATATGGGTGTCTTCTCACGTATATGTGGCTTTTGGTCCTCCTCAGTTACCAGGGCCTGAAAGAGACGTTTGCCTCTTCACCCCCTATAGTGTTGTCACTGGCCTAAAGGATGAAACCTGATCTCTGCTAGAAGATACGAATAGCTCCACTTAACTTGCAAAAGTGGAAGTATGTCCTCCAAAAAAGATAGATGTAAATCTCTGATTTGAATGTTCTCATCCTGTAAAACAAAGTTCCCCTTGTGTTTCTGTAAGGTGTCAGTATCTTTCAGTGATCAGAAATAGAAATCATCTGACCCGCCCAACTCTGCCGAATCCGATCATAACCCTGCTGATGAGGCACTTAATACGTCATAAGTTAAAGTTGAACATAGGGCTTCCTAACCTGCCAAAAGAGATCTGTGCACACGTGGCACAACTGGATCTCGTGGCTTGATGACTAGTGTTCTCTTAATAGGTGAGGGTCCGGGAAAATAAACCATATCTTATATTTACGTACTAGGGTGTAATGTGAAGCTGTTTGGTACCAATGCAAAATCATAAAAAGGGCTACCCACTAGAACCAATTTATATTAGCTAGTACACTAGCACCAGGGCTGGGGTAAGAATGCTGCTTTTGCTCCCCTATAGCTCTATCCCTCTTTTCCAGTTTGTATCATCATCCTTTAAAATCATCATTTATGAAGGTAGCTGTATTTTCCAGTACTGACCCCTCCCTGATTTCTCCTGACTGCGTACAGCGTCAGGATGTAGTGCGTACACTATGACACTTCACACAGTCAGGTCATAGCGTAGTAATGACCCAGAAAATATCAGGGAGCGTAAAGAGTGGTGGCAGAGAAGGAGAGAAAATGAAATTATTTATTTTATTTCTGATGGGCATCTGATCTGAGGTCTGATGTGGGGGGTCTGATCTGATATGGGGGTCTGATCTGATATGGGGGTCTGACATGGGTGGTCTACTCTTTAAATGTTGTGATTCATTATGTTTTTGCACTTAATAGCACTGCATAGACAACCTAATGGTTAACATCTTAGCACTTTGTGTTAGGTTGCCAGGCCATGGACTTGTTCTGTCTGGCTCCTGAGAGCTGGGGCCAAGTTCAGAGAAAGTCTATCTCTGAGACTTCAACTGCCAAGGAAGCAACATTACTGCAAAATTATCCCTGAGAGAAGGCCTGGAACTCACAAGGCCAAGCAACGGATTCAGACAGCAAGGTATTGTGCACGTTTATGGCAGAAAGACTTTGCTGCTGTGAGAGGGAATATTGCTAAAGCACCCTACCAAACTTTGAGATTGGCCACCCATATCTATTATCTATACCACTCAGTCTGGAAATCGCAGAAATTTTTAACAAGAACCTCATTGCATGCCTGTGGTTCTGCTGAGATACTGCAAAGTACTGTACCTTTAAAGAGAGAGAGAGGGGATAGTAATCCAATCTCCATCATTGTTGATGTCCAACTATTGGGAAAGGATTGCACTGTGATGTGCTTTAGGACTGTTACTGCCAGATGCACTACTACTCCCATTTGCACTTTAGTAAAGAGAGACTTATTTATTGATACCAACGGGCCTGGTTATTGACTCCACCTTTCACCGACCTCTTCATCCACTCTCCTGCACCCAGACAAACACCTAACATCAAAGGCACCCCAGCTAACACCAGGGAGAAGCCACAACTCCAGGGAGTGCCCCGAGGGAAGAAAGGATGACCCCTCCTCTCACTACACGGCCCCAGGGAACGTCTGAGGGGAGATTGCCACTGTAAACTGTGAGTACTACCACCACCAGCATAACCTTTACGACCACTTCCCTCCACCTCATAGAACTTCCTGGCAAGTCGTTGCACATAGTTAATTATGTCAAAGCAGCAACAGGGAAATTGATAGCAGAGTGTCTATGTAACTAGCTAGGTGGGAGGAGCTATAAACTAGCTGGGCATTGTTAGGGGCGGTGCTGGAGCTGTGGCAGAGGAAGGAGAAGTGCATCATGGGATTGGTTGGATACAGAAACAGGAAGTGCTACATACAGGATGGAAACCAACCAGAGGGATTGGTTTACATGGTGAAAACGGGTCAGGAGAGTTTTATACTGAAAAAATAAAGCATGAGGAAGATGTACATGGGATAAGCAACTTAATGGACATATCTGTGCTATAAATATCTGAAATAAGCAAACCTCTTTAATGTAGGACATCATTTATTGATACATGGAGTTACTATACAGTAATGAGATAGCAATAAAGCTGGAGACCAGGGGAATTGCCCTTGAGCAAATTACCATGTAGTCACTTTTCAGCTCTGTCAAAGAGTAACTAAAATGTTGACTATAATACGTGTAGAAAGTTACTCAATATAATTGCAGGAGCACTATGGAATGTAGTAATCTTGGCCAAGTTAGTTCATATTGCAGTAATTAATATGAGATAATAAACTAGGCTGCACAAGTAAACTCAGCAAACAAGTACAACGGGCCAAGGAAGGGAGAGGGACAGAGGACAGGAGTGTTGATAGTGGCATTGATAGGAGATACCATAGGTGTTGAGATGTAAGGCAAGGCTTGAGGCATCTACAAGGACGGGCAATGGTGTGACATAGCTGTGACACTCCAAGTGCAGTGACCCCCTGAGGAGCCAGTGCACAGGATGGAGGTGGCAGTGGCCCTGATATAGTATTGTAGTGTCATGGTGTCCTACCACAGGCCGTCACTCCCTGGGGTTCAATGCAGTGAAAAAGGTGACGATGAAAGGAACCAGCAGAGTTGGTTGAACAAAGAATGTCTTCCTTTACTGAGTGAAAAAAGACATTGCAGTACATTCAGTAGCAGTTCATACATCTGCTCTTAATGGGGTATGATGGCTGGTAATGTGGCAGAAGATGACCATAAGGATAGCATTCTCCCTCGCTGCTCACTGTCCTCTCTAAGCCACACCCTTGGCAAGAAGTTGGAGCAGTCCACTACCGAGAGTGGAGGAATTATAGGTTCCATTGGTTCCATTACTGTTACCAAACATTGCCAACAGTACCTCATCTTCTCATCATTCAGCAGACACCGGGGGACAAAGGTCTGCAATCAGCAATAATGCCAATCGCAGGCATTTAACTTCTCAGATGCCATGGTATGTGACCATGGTACCTGAGAATAAAAAACCGAGAACCGCCTCCAGGCTTGGAACAAACCGCCCTGTGGGGGAGCAGTTCGTTTGTTGTAAAAGGCTGGAGCATGCTGGAGGCTGCAATGTCTTTCATAGGTACAGTGTATTCCAATGTGGCAGGTGCTACACTACATTGAAATATATACAAAATCTTCTATTCATTAATGTATTTATCTCCATTGATAAATAGTAGTGGCAATCTGAGGATTACATGTTGTTAGGCCCTTGAGGGCCTAAAAAAGTGATAAAAAAAAGTAAAATAAAAGTTTTTAAAAATATTTAAAAAATATATAAAAATTCTAAGCACCCCCCCCCCATTCCCCAGAAGAAACATAAAAATAAACAATCCAAAGAATAAACATCATAGGCATCAACGTGTCAGAAAACACTCATACTATTAAAATATTTATTCCATACTGTGAACTTCATAACAGAAAAAAAAAATCTAAATAACATGGCTAATTTGCCATTTTTTCATCATTTCACATTCCAAAAAAATTGAATAAAAAGTGATCAAAAAGTCACAAACACTCTAAAATGGTTTTAAACTACAGATTGTCCTGCAAAAAATTAGCCCTTACACAGCTCCATAGACACAAATATCAAAAAAAATTGGGGGTCATAATATGGCGATGAATAGAAAGAAATTATTTTTCCAAAGTATTAATATTTTTAATGTGGTAATGTTGTATACATACTGACCCAGAGAATGAAGGGCATGGGTTAGTTTTACTGCATAGGCCACTATGATTTATTTTTATTTTTTTCAGTTTCACACCATTTGGAGTCTTTTCCCGCTACATTGTATGTAAAAGTAAATGGTGCCATCAGAAATTACAAAAACAAAGCCTCATAAAGCTATGTGAACAAAATAAATAAAAGAGTTATGCCTCCAGAAAGTCAGCAAGTAAAAAACAAAAACGGAAAATCCTGCAGGGGTCAACTATTTCTCCCATACACAGCCTGTGAGACATAATATATAGAGATTAGCAAATTTCTAAAAAAAATTGATTCTGCCAGTTCGCTGAATTTTCCGGAAAAATTTGGTTAGATCAGAAATTCTGAATTTATTTGTGGCAAATCACATTTAAAAACGGCAATTTCCTGGCTGCAGAGAGCCTTTATAATGGTGTAGAACACTGTGCCTTGCAGTAACACGCATAGGGAGTCTGCTGAGGTAGTAAAATAATACTGTGAGTCAGAACGACATGTAGATGACAGGCGTCGCTCTGACAATCACTGCACACTTCACTTATTTGGGTAGTTTCGGGGCCAAAACTGGCCAAATAACACAAGTGTGAACTCAGCCTTACAGGTCAATGTTAGCGCCAGGTATAAGGAACCCTGTAGAGGCCCAAGATCCTACTATAGCATGCAAGAGAGCACTCCTTTTAAACCAATTCACTGATTCCACATAGATTTCTACAGAACCTGTTCTATTAAATGCGTATACAAGTAGAGCCCCCCGACAGAGTGGAGAGGGTGTCAGCAGTAAGTTTGTGCTGACGTCACTGATTATTTTGCCATTCCTCTGATCCATCAGAACAATTACCCCCAAAAAACGGATTCTGTCTGTCGAGCATCCGCCTTCACTCAGTCAGAATGGTCAGTAATCCATCAGTATTGCTAAAGCCCAAAAAAAACAGGAGTGGAGGCAAAACAGAGATGACACATGAATGGAATATTTGCATGTCTTCTGTGTTTTGTACCCCTGCTTTTGGCTACCAAATCATAAGCCAATTCTAATGCAAAATATGGACCATGTCACCATGTCATGCAGGCCCTACAGCTGTTACATAGACAGGAGCCATTGTGCGTCTCATTTTGGAGTGGCACAATGACAGTGTGGAGGTGGCAGAAGCATCAGGAGACCTGAGTGGTGAGGTGGCAGCAGCATCAGGAGACCACAAAGTGACCTGTTGACAGAGTGGGGAGATGGGTGGCAATACCAGTACCAGCTGAAGATGGTGGGTGAAAAAAGGAGGACTTGACATCAGATGTGTGACATCAGGTGAGTGGCAGCATCAGAATAGTAGCTGAGGCAGGTAGCCAGAAGAAACTGGTCTCTTTTGTCAAAGTGTTGGTGTGGCACCATGGATGATCTAGTCTGATGCATCAGGCATTGGTGGGTGGAAATCCTGGCTGATCCACCCCTGATTCATCTTGACAAAGGTAAGTCTCTCCACATTTTGGGTGGACAGGCGAGTTCTTCTTGGAGTAACTATGGCCCCCGCTGCACTAAACACCCACTCTGATGCCACACTACTGGCCGGGTAGGACAGCTTTTCACAGGAAAACTCTGCCAGTTGCAACCACAAGTCCAGTTTGGCTGTCTAGTAGTCCAGCAGATCTTCAATGTGGGGTGGCAGGGTGCAGTCCAAGTATGCCACCACCTGCTGGTTTAGGTCCTGCTCCAGGTCTAGCTGCTGCTGTTAAGTAGTTTCTTCACTAGGCGGGTGAAGAAAGCTGCTCATCAGAGACTCTAGACTCAAGTTGCTGCTAATTGAGCTGGAAGTGCTCCTACCCCCCCCCCCCTCCCCTCAACCCTACTTGCTCGCAACACCAGCTCCCACGCCACTCTCCTCATCACTACTTGCCAGCCTACCGGAGGAAGCGGCGGATGTCTTCTCCAGATCTTGGCTGAGCAGTAGCTGCTGACTGTCCTCTAGTAGCTCGTCCTCAGAGTATAGTGGAGCTGAGCCCACAGCATATAATTCTTATCTGGCTGAGGGACAGAAAAGAACAGAGGCAGATTGGGGACAGGTGAGGGCACAGGGCCTGATCCCTAGCCACGCCTAAGGGTTGTGTCTGAAGAACCTACCGACTCTTGGCTAGGGGTGTCTGATGTCACTTGGGACGAAGTGGATGACCGAGTCAACCGTTCAAAAACCTCTGGGTTGCTGGTCAAGACACGACAGCTAGATGACACCAGGAGCTCAGGCCTCTAGCTGCGACTCCTGCTGCAACACCCTTTACTTTGCTGCGACCTGTACCTGCGCCAGAAACATTTAGGCCTCTGCCACTACTCTGTGCATGGCCTTTCACTTCTCTGTCTTACATACAGTTAGATCAAATAAATAAAAAGGAGATTAAAACATCCCAAAAAAGTCTGTAATTTTCTCACTTCACCGCACAACGGCTAATAAGCCCTTGTTTTTGTTTTTTTTTCACTAATACAAGCCAAGGAATGCTTTAGAACATATAACTGCACCGCTGAACGGCAAATAGGCCCTTACTTTTTTACACTTATACACGCCACAAAAGGCTTTAGAACATATAACTGCACCGCTGAACGGCAAATAATATATATTTTCTTGCCACTAATACACTCCAAAAACGGCTGTAATTTTCCAACTTTAACACACAACGGCAGATACTTTTTTTTTGCCACTAATACACGCCAAAAAGGGCTGTAATTTTCTCACTTCACCACACAACGGCAAATACTTTTTTTTGTGCCACTAATACATGCCAAATAGGGCTTTAGAACATATAACTGCACCGCTGAACAGCAAATAATATATTTTTTTGCCACTAATACTCGCCAAAAAGGGCTGTAATTTTCTCACTTCACCACACAACGGCTAATAAGCCCATTTTTACAACCTCCTACAAAGGGCTGTGTCAGAGTTAGTTAACTCTGTCACTACCATACATAGCTATGCTGGGAGAATAGAAGCAATTACAATGGATAACAATATGTAACATAACATTGCATTACAATAACCCGTAGGATACCAGCGGGACACAAATACCAGCGCCGTACATGTACTGATCGGGTGGGAGCAGGAGCTTCACCCGTCTGATCAGCGGCTGGGGTCGGGCAGTCACTGATAGCCGGACTCCTGCTGTATGCACCAGCGGGATCCTGCCGGATGGTCATTGGGTCCCCGCACTGCTGTGATGGGGACCCGATGGCAGGGAAGGCAGCCCAATGCCTTCCTTAGGCATCGTAGCTGCCTTCCATGACAGCCTGTGAGATCCAGCCCCCTGTATTACACATCGTAATACACTTTCAGCCAATGCATCACAATACAGAAATATTGCATTGCATTGTAAAGTCCCAGAGTGAGACAAAAAATAAAGAGAAAAAAGAAGTTAAAAAAAGTTTTCAACAATTTTTTTTAAAAGTTTCAAGTAAAAAATGAGACCCGACCTAAAACAATCACCCAAAAAAAAAAAAAACAATGGCTCTCAGACTATGGAAACACTAAAACATGATTTTTTTTTGTTTCAAAAATGCTTTTATTGTGTTAAATGTAATTTTTTTTTAAAAAGTAGACATATTATGTATCGCCACGTCTGTAACAACCTGCTCTATAAAAATATCACATGACCTAACCCGTCAGGTGAAAACCGTAAAAAAAAATCTGATCCCCAGGGAGCAACAGCCTGAGGGAGGACACCATGACACAACACTTCATCAGGGCCCCTACCATTCCCATCCTCTGCACCAGTTCCTCAGGGTCTTGCTGCACCTTTCCAACCAATGTTGGACATTTCTAGCTGCGTGACATGTCATATTGTCTTGCTAGAAGATCCCATTCTTCAGTGGAAGTAAAAGACATCATGGCACTTCTAGTATCTCCACTGAAGTTATTTGTAAAGGGCTCCTGATATTGATGACCTGCCCTCAGGTCATCATTACCCCATCAATGGGGGTTTGAGACCCAGGACCACCACCAATCAGCTGCTCACTGCAGACGTTGTTCTGGAAATATCACTTTGAACAGAGCTGGAAGTACATCTTCATTCAAAGTGTATTGGCTGTGCCTGAGGATAAGTCATTAGTGATGAGCGGCAGGGGCAATATTCAAATTTGCGATATTTAGTGAATATTTGGTAGAATATTCATCATATATTCGCAAATTTGCGGTTAGTTTCTTGATTGCGAAAATCGGCAATGTAATATGCGCGTAATGTGCGCGCAATGCAGTCGTGGGTCACTATAGCTACATTTTTCAAGCTGTTAGTAGTTTCCTGAGACTAGAGAAAATGGCTGGCCAGGCAGACCACAGTTTAGCAGGTCTGACTACATATTAGTGATTGGTGCACTAAGTATTGTTGTGAACTTGTGACATCACAGCACTATGTATGTAGGATGTATGTATTGACAGCAGAACCAGCTACACTACCCAACACCCTGCACTGGAACCTATCAGCTACACTATATCACTATCTAACCTACACTGACTATTTCCCACTAACTATCTGTATTATATATATAAGCTAACTAACTAACTACCTATCTAATGTCATGACACAGGAACGCAGAGAGCACAGCAATAGCACTGCTGTCTCTCTCAGATCTGCAAAATACTACATACAGTGGCTGCTGGGGAGGTTCTTATATACTAAAGGGGTAGGCAACTTTACTATTGGTTGCTAGGGATGTTGCTAAGCTCAGACAAAGACATTGCAGCCTTCTCATTGGCCCACAAGCAAAAAGGAAGGTTACTGATGAAAAAAAAAGTAGAATATTCGAAAATACAAATATATATCACTATATTCTAAATATTCGCGAATTCTCAAAGTTGCGATATTCGCGATTAAAATTCGCGATTAGAATATTCGCACCCAACACTATAAGTCATCAACATCAAGGGAATGAGGAAAAACCCCTTTAAAGAGTTGACCAAGTCATATGGCTTTTTCATTAGTGTTAGCTTCCAGTGATAGGATTTTGACCCTGGTACAAGGTTCTCATAATGCTATGATCTTCATAGTGCAGAGGAGCCACTTGCAGGCTGCCCGATCCACCCTGGGTGGAGTAGTATACCTCATGGTGCTATTATTTGGACACCATACGGCAATAGTTAATGGACAGTGTTTATAATTAAACCACAATATAATAGCAAATTTTCAAATTGTTTTCTTCCATTACAAAGCTCTATGTAGACCCCACCATAAAAAAATAATGATTCATTGTTCTATGGTGTAATGCTCAATGAGATCATATTAGCCTTCTGCCAGGAACGGGAAGCCTTCAGGGTATCATCTACCTCTATGCAAATAAAATAATCCTGTAAAACAAATTAAAAAGAGCTTAAATACAGAATCTGAAACCCTCACCGTTTCAGAAATAAAGTCTGTATATGAGGATTTGTTCTGTATACAGTTACTGCTAATGTTAGACTAAACTTTTTCAAGTGTCTTATGTGGTCTCAAGTTGCCATAAATCTACCGTTCAATTCATCAACAAAATATTCCAGTAGTAAATGAATTCACCATTGTAATTATTCAGTAGGGAGGCAGTTTCCAACCTGTAGTAGTTTCCAACCTCTATCTTTGCTGTTAAGCTACAACTTCTATCATGCCCTGACCACCGCAGGTATGATGATGTGTACGGTGCACTCCCTCAGGCCGTTGCTCCCTGGGGTCAGTACAATGAAAGAGGGGAGCCCTATATTCTTTCAGAGCAATTATTTTATCTAGGGCTCCTGTGTGATGGCAGTTTATGGGTACCCTTGATATTAAATGTCCATGTGGGTTCAAGGTAGGGCTTAAAATGTTGCAATGGCCAGCATGTGGTGTTAGGAGTCAGTTACCAAGCCTGATTAACCTATTAATAGTCTGGTGATTGGTGTCTGAGCTGAAGTTCCTCAGCTTGCTGTAGTGTCTATAATGTAGTATTTTGATGTTCACTCTGCTGTTATGTCTCTCAAGTGCTGTCTTGAAACTGAAAGGTGTTGGTCTCTCTGGAGAATCAAATGTCGGTCCAGAAGCAGTAGCTCTGGTGTGCGCTACCTCTCTTTTCTCTAGTTAGACAAGAACTCCTCCTCCTGGCATGAAGGTGGACCAGCCCACTCCTACCAAGAGAGGAAGAGCAGGGTGCTTAGTCCTGGTCCTGCCTAGCATTGCCATCCATACCTCCTCTGGTTGAATGTATGGCCAAAACACAAAATGAGTTACATTATATTACACAATAAAACAACAATTGTAGAAACCCCAGGTGTGGGGCACTGCACATACACTTACTATCTCTTGGCATACTTGCCAGGAACTAACTAGCTCATTACCAAGCAACCGTCATTAAGAACTTTTAGAACAGAGTGCATAGTTAAGTCACACTAGCAATTTGCACCAACATAAGTGCATAATTAGCATCACAGTAAACATTTTGACTCTAGCAGTGAACCATAGTGCATTATAACATTAACCCTTTAGCAGGGAACCACTGGGTCACAGCACCCACATTGATCTGATATTGATAACCTACTGTATCCTGAGGATAGGTCATTAATATTTAGAAGCCAAAAAAAAAAGCAGTCATCTTCCCTGCACAGCCAGGTTGTCAGGAGTGCCGCTGTGCTAGAAGTTACCCTTCATTCTTAAGACTGTGGGGTCTCAGATTGCCATCACTGTATTAAATGGGATACCTCTTTAATAACCATATATTAGGCATTACTGATTTACTTATACATAGTACTTCCAAATTTACGGTATATTACTTTGAAGAATTGTAGAGTTGTTAAAGGCTTTGGCCTTGATTTAGTGTGCCTTCACTCTAGAATGCTTTTTTGCGACTTGTTGCACTCTCACAAAGATATTGACAACATGTAACGTTTGATAAATGTGGCATAAAGTACGTCAGTGCAGACTCCAGCAAAACTGAATTCAAATATTCCCCTCATGATAAATGGCCCCATTTATGTCTATCTGGGGCCTAGCTTGAAACTCCTGGGCTCCAAAGCAAAATCTGTTCCAGGCCCCCCTAACTACTATGTGTCATGTATAATACAGTTGTCTTCTTACATGGCAGAGGAGCTTTTGGGCCCCCTTAGAAATCAGCACCAGGGTGCAACAGCTACCTCTGTATTGCCTGTACTGTAGCTACCGACCTGACACCTGTGATCTCCCTCGCAGACTATAATTACTATGTATTCGTGTTCCTAAGAATAAAACTTCCAGTTCTAAACACGATTATGTCATCTGTGTGCGGAGTAGGCAGGAGGATGCTGAACAATATAATTACCAGCAGCGTAACATATACACCCAATGTAATGAGCCATATGTAGAAATGGTTTGGTCCAGGGTGCTAGACTCCCACAGTTCACACTGTCCTTGATAGGGCAATTAGATATGTGACAATAACATTAAAGAAGAAAAAAATATTCTTTGACCTGCTAGAAAGGTACATGATGTAATCTGTAGTGAATGTAATCTTCTTACCAGTATCTGTATTTGTGAGTTATAACCTCCCTTCTGATTCTCAGCTGTGTCATGTGACGAGCACTCAGATTTTCCAAATAACACAGCATCTTATGTGTGGACAGGAAGTCAGTTTCTCTATATGTTCCTAGCGGAGCCTCAATGTCAGTCTCATAGGAATGAATAGAGAAATAAATGACTTCCTGTCCTGTGTCAGTTGGAGATGAGAGAGTTGGTCACATGACACAGCTGAGGATCAGAAGGGAGGTTATAACTCACAAATACAGTCACTGATAAGAAGATTACATTCACTACAGATTACATCACGTAACTTTCTAGCAGGTCAGAGAATATACATTTTTGTGGGAGTTCTTCTTTAAACTTAAAGGGGTTTGCCGGTTTGTATCGAAATCCTTTAAAATAATCATTGATGAAGGACACTGTAATTTTGAAATGTATTTATGTTACCTTTATTACTCCTGTTCTGGGCTGTGGTGACATGAACATGTCCATGCAGCTCTTTCTTATTTCCTGTGATGTCATATCCATGGGCAGGGCAGTGATAGGGGATTGTCTATGTACCTAGCTGGGTGGGAGGAGCTATAAACTAGCTGGGTGTTAGGGGCGGTACTGGAGCTGTGACAGAGGAAGGAGAAGTGCATCATGGGTTTGGTTGGATACAGGAACAGGAAGTGCTACATATGTATATGAGGTAAGCAACCACATGAGCACACCATGAAATGATATTTTATTACACAGATTATACAGCACATTTTTACAGGTAATGTACACATAAAAAAATAACTGAATATGGTACAGAAACATCAATTACGTATCACCTCCTAAGGATGTCTTCAAATGTATCACTATTTTCCACTATGGCCAAATCCACTGCAAAATCTGTTTGCCTTACATTGGGATTTTGGGGTGGATTTGGTGTGGAATTTCACATTTTGGGAACAATTACAAAAAAACTGGAGAAACAGCAAATGCGGGAGATGTGTCTGGCCTATGTGGCTCTGCCCCCTTCAGCTCCCACACTGTTTTAAAAAGGTGTGAGATGCGGAAAATCTTTAAAAGTCACATTTTTGAGCTAAATGATGTTTTCTAAAAAAAAAAAAAAAGTGCAACTTTTGCAACCCCAAAAAACTGCTTTAGTGAATGTGCCACTTTGGGTTTACCATTTTGCTTTGGTCTTTTTCATTGTCGTTTTAGGGGTCACCTGGAGATCATTCACTCGCACACTTCATCACGTATTAAAACCGAGTAACCTGGTCCTGTCAATCAAAAAGGAGGAGCACGCAGAGGAAGGAGGAGGAGCAAGGGTGCAAATAGTGGCTTGGTCCCCCTCCTCAGTGCACTTAACTGCTCTTTTGCATATGGATTCAAAGTACTTTTTCTCCAGAATGAGGCAACAGATCTCTGAGTGAAAGTTATCATTATATTCATATGAACTATACCTCACATACTCACATTAGTGCTGCCTGTGACCGCCAATGGACCCCAAAATCAAAGACCTCAACAGAATGCTTAGCAGGATATTCCAGTTATCATTAGGGCCTCCATGGTATAGGGCACCCATTATCTTGATCAGTGGGGGTCCCCCACCTATCTAATACTTATCCCCTTCCCTGTGGATAGGGGATAACTTTTTGTAATCAGAGTACCTGAAACCCCCTTTGGCACCATGCAGAGCCTTCTGAAAACCTGACACAATATTGTAGGCAAACTGGCATTGACATGAATGCTTAAAATAGTGCATCATATTTATGAAGTTGTAAAAAGTAGAGATTTTTTAAAATATTTTCTGTATCCAGGTAAAAACAGAAAATACATATTTTCCTTTCAATGTTCTGGGAAAGTAGAGTGACAACTCCTAGGACAGCTCTACGGGCAGCCATACCATGAAAGAGACGAAAACGAACTTTCAATATTTTGACCCGAGAGTTTAAAGGGGTGGTCAAGAATTGTAAAAACATGTCTGCTTTAAAAAACAAAACAAAAAAACAACACATGTCCACAGGTTGTGGTAGATATTGCAGCTCAGTCCATTCAATTAGCTGGCACTGATCTGCAATAGCAGACGCAAGACGTGGATAGGTGCGGTGCTGTTTCTGCAAGAAAACAGCAGCCATGTTCTATAATCCTGGAAACCCCTTTAACTCGGGGGGGGGGGGGACAAATTTAATATCGAACCCACCATCATTGATTAGTCATACCAGTCATTATGTATGACCCTATAGGCTTCATGCATTTTATTGTATTACAGCTCAGCACAACCTCCAAGTTGTTCAAAGCTGTAACACAGCATCCATACGAGTCAGTGGGGCCCTACTGTACCTTTGAATGCCTCGTTTTTCATACGTGCCATGTTCCATCAGGCGGCATATTACAGAGCTCTTCCCTCCTAGAGGCAATGCAGATGTATAAAGGCACATGGAATGCAAATAAGTGTAGCATGGAGCGGCAGGTACAATTATGTGCCATGTGCCTCCGTACAGGCTCCGATTACTTATCGTGATTATAGACACATAACATAAAGCAAATGCAGCATTAACCATTTAAAAAATGTACAAGAAATCAGAACATTTCTTATCAATTATTTTCTGACTCATTAGGAGTTTCACACTCACCCCAAACCATATGTGCAATAATTCATGAACGAGCCTCAAATCTATTTTTATAAAAAAAATTGAATAAATATCCAAAAACATCATATGTTTCAGTAATTCCTTCTTCTTAGCGTCTGCTTACAACGTGAAAAACTTCTCCTTTCAAGTTACTGTGCAAGATTTTCCCTTCAAGGCATGCTCTTTGTACAGAGGAAATATAGTAAATCGTCACTTTCACATCACCAACCAAAACCGGCACGTGCAAGATGCTATTCTTGAAGTTCCAGGGTTGGACTCTTCTTTTCCAAATCCATAGTCCAAGAAAAGTGCAAGCAGATTGTGTTTATAGACATTCAAAACAGCACTGTCCTTCATAATCTTTTGGCCATACCAAATCCATCGTCTAAACGTATTGGCTTTTTGAGTACAAACTTGAAGTCTTCTTTGCCACCACCCCTCGGGGGATATTGGACGCAGCTGATTTTGGGGGTAAAGAATATTTGTACTTCTGCTCAGTGGGGGAACATATGCAACATAAAATGCCCCCACCAGCCACTAGACACAGCGCTGTTGCCCAACCAATGTAGAGAGCTTCTCCAAGCTCCCTCTTCTGAGCCGCGTTGACCAAGGGGTTGTAGAAATCTCTGATGATTTGATTGGCTGTCCAGGAAACTGGAATCAAGACAAGGACACCAGACAAGATGAAAGAAATTCCTGATATTAGGAGTATGATCTTTTTGGACTTCTCATTGTCTCCTGCACAGTTGGTGCATCTCATGCCAATTATGGCAACCAAGACGGCCAAGAATGATAAAATCACAGCAATGCACATCAATGCTCTACCAGCTTGCAAATCCGGTGTAAGCGCCAGCAGAGAGTCATACATTTTGCACTGCATTCTTATGTTGGCTTGTCGGAAGCAGTTCATCCATAGGCCTTCCCAGAGGGTTTCAAACACTATGATATTGTTCTCGATAAAAGCCGTCACCCTCCATTGTGGCATGCCCGTTACTGCACAAGTACCTATAAGGCCAATGCCTCCTAGTACCAGTCCGACTATTTGCAGAACCCCTTTATCCATGGTGTTTTTGTAGAAGATGATGGATGACAGGTCTCAGGTGCAGACGAAGAACACAATAAGATCTCCAGTGAGAAACCCTGCAGAGCACGTCTCAGCCACCTGCTACCAACTTGAATCCAGCAGAGACTGGTTGGAATTTTATGTACTGAACTGTTTTTAAAATTGAAATACCACCAAGTGGAGCAAAAAGACCTGTTTATCAGGTTGAACAAGTTTACCAGCCAATGACATGATAGCTGGAAGGGGAGTGGTTAGACCAACAAAGGATTTTTCATTTCAATAACTGTTACCTCTTCGCTCGTACCTGCTTTCTCTCGTACAATATCCAAATAATTGACAGGGTATACAAGTGTGGTGAAGGGCAGTCTACGCACATATGCATTCAACGCTTGGACGAACAGCAACTATTTCTAGTGCATGGATGTCTTCCAAGACTCTAGAGTCGTACTATGAAAGAGAAAGAGGAGACGCTGATAAGCTGTCGCCGGGAAACAGGTCTCTGTGCCAGAGAAACCACATTCTTTTGTACTCCATCAACCTGATTGGACGGATTGAGGGTTTTGAAGAACAACAAATCCACTTAAAAACAAAGTAAAAGATGAAACCTGCAAGAGAGAAAAGGAAATGATGAGAGGTCAAACGTTTTACACAGAAATGCAGGCGGAGGTTTAATGTGTACAATAAATAGAAGAAATGTAAAACCTGCCATTCCACTGTTGAATTCTGCCATTTAATGAATTGACACAACACGATCAAGTGTGTAACCTTCCCTCACAAACAGGTGAAGGGCATTGGCATACACAGAGGTCCATAAATGATAGAAATAATCCCCCTTTCAGCAGCTGATTGACACCACCACACACACAAATATGCACATCACACTTTCATGATTCAAAAAGATATCCACATCCTCCTTTGCTTTCATTGCAGTACCTGCGGAGACTACATTCTTGTGTAGGCGCCTACCCCCAACTAAAAACCAACCTAGAATGACCCGCTGAAATTAACTGGAGTAGACCATTTAGACTCTCACAATACTGGACCACTGGGGAACTGGCCAGTAACCACTTCACAGTTGCAGACCACCAAGAACATCATTGCATGGTGGTATTATTTGGGCTTCGAATGGCAGTTTTGCATGGTAAAGATATGGCAGTGTTATATGGGCATATTTACATATGGTATTTTTTTGGAGAACAAAATCCAGAGGAAATAAAGCAGTCTGGTTTGAGAGCTGCACTTATACAAGCAGACAAACAAGGCAAGCTGTTGAGCGTTCGAGTGTTTGATTTCAAGTGTGTGTTTGTATTAAGTGTGTGCGTGAGGGAGTATCTGTGAGAGCTAAATTATTTGTGTGCATTGCTTAGTGGCTGTGCCTGACTTTATTGGACTCTATACCAAGTGAGAGCAGCGTAGTCTAGTTTATATACTGTGACTTGATTTTGCCGCTAGGTTTATTTCATAGCAGCTGGGAGTATACTGGGATTACATTTATTTATATTTCTCTTCCTTCTCCAGGGTGTTGCACAGGGTGTTGCACAGGTGAGTAATTAGGGTGTGGCTATCTAATTAGGAGAAGTTAAATAGCCGGTCTTGAGGGCAGCTCAGTCCTTTGAATCCAGAGGAAAAAAGCAGTCTGGTTTGAGAGCTGCACTTATACAAACAGGCAAACAACGTGAGTTTGTGAGTGTTCGTGTGTTTGATTTCAAGTGGTTGTTTGTATTAAGTGTGTGACTTAAGATTACGTGACTTGAGATTCAGGGACTTTTGGAGGGGACTACAGTAAGGGTACTTTCACACTGGCATTATTCTTTTCCGGTATTGAGTTCCGTCCTAGGGGCCTGCGGTATTTTCTCCTTCCAAAATTCCGGAACAGTTGCCGGAATGCCGTTAATTTCCATTGAAATGTATTAGTGACGGACCTTTAAAAATGTGAAAAAGATAAATACCGGGTCCGTTTTTCCGAATGACAACCGGAGAAACGGATCCGGTATTGCAATGCCTTTGTGAGACAGATTCCTATCCGGATCCCTCTACAAATGGTATCCATTTACATACAGATTGACGGATCCAGCAACTCCAGTGTGAAAGTACCCTAAGTTACATTCTTATCAGTGCACTATATAGTATTTTTTCTCTTTTCTTGCATAATCCCCATTTAGTATGTGTTACACAATTGACAATGCCGTCCAGTGCACATCTTGTATGATCTATGCAGTCCTCCAACAGCCGCTTGAGGGTACATATCTATGTTCAAAATGTGAGCAAATTGCCCGTTTGGAATCGCACATCATGTATCTAACTGGGAGACTTTCAACATTGAGAAGCATTGACAATTTGGAAAAGAGTTTGTTGCTCATTGAGCAAGCACTCTATGGGGTAGATTGGGGGAAGGGTGGTTGCGAGGAGTCTCAGAAAAGCGAGGTAGCTAGCTGGGTAACAGTAAGAAAGCGGGGTAGAGGGAAGAGTGCCAGGGAGTCTAGCCCTGATCTGACACACCCTGACAAGTTTGCACATTTGGCAGATGAGGGGGATGTCAGTTCAGGGACAGCACTGATGCAGGCGGGTCCTTCCTCTGCCATTCAGGAGAATGTCAGCTCCAGTAAGCAGGGGACCAGGAGAGCAGGGCAGGCCAGACAGGTGCTAGTAGTGGGACACTCAATTATTAGAGTTACAGCTAGGGCGATCTGTCACAAAGATGGGGATCGTTGAACTGTATGTTGTGTTCCTGGCGCTCGAGTTCGACACATGGCAGATCGGGTTGACAGATTACTGGGAGGGGCTGGAGAAGATCCAGCGGTCATGGTCCATATTGGAACCAATGACAAAGTTAGAGGTAGGTGGAGCGTCCTTAAAAATGAGTTCAGGGATTTGGGTCACAAGCTTAGGGCAAGGAGCTCAAAGGTAGTGTTTTCCGAAATACTGCCTGTACCACGAGCCACACAAGAAAGGCAGCGGGAGATTAGGGAGGTTAACAAGTGGCTCAGGAACTGGAGTAGGAAGGAGGCGTTGTGGGTTCCTGGAGAACTGGGCCGACTTCTCTGTCGGCTATGGGCTCTATCGTAGGTACGGGCTGCACCTCAATGGGGAAGGGGCAGCCGTGTTGGGGGAGAAGATGGCTAGAAGGTTAGAGGAGTGTTTAAACTAGGGACTGGGGGGGAGGGTAATTACGTTATAGGATGGTAAGATAGTGCAGATAGAGACTGGGGGCAAGGTAATGGGACTGGGGGAGGAATAGAAGGAGGGACTAAAACAGTTCAGCAGGAAAGGTGTAGGATAAAAAATATACAAAAACCTCTTAATTGTATGTACACTAATGCCAGAAGCCTGGCTAACAAAACTGGGGAACTGGAATTAGTGATGTGTGAGGAGGACTATGACATAGTGGGAATAACTGAGACATGGCTGGATGATAGCTATGACATAGTGGGAATAACTGAGACATGGCTGGATGATAGCTATGACTGGGCAGTTAATGTACAGGGTTACAGTCTGTTTAGAAAAGATCGTCAAAACCGGAGAGGGGGAGGGGTCTGCCTCTATGTGAAGTCCTGTTTAAAGCCCACAGTCCGAGAAGATATACTGTAAGTGAGGGACATGAACATGTGGAGTCACTGTGGGTAGAAATACATGAAGGCAAAAACAATAATAAATTACTAATAGGAGTTTACTATAAACCACCTAATATACCAGAGTCCACAGAAAATCTGCTACTAAATGAGATAGACGAGGCGGCAAATCATAATGAAGTCGTTATTATGGGGGACTTCAACTACCCAGATATAGACTGGGAAACTGAAAGCTGTACATCCCAAAAAGGAAACAGGTTCTTGGCAATAACTAAAGACAATTACCTTTCCCAACTGGTTCAGGACCCGACTAGAGGGACGGCCATACTGGACTTAGTATTAACCAATAGACCTGACAGAACAACAGACGTGCAGGTTGGGGGACACCTGGGAAATAGTGACCATAAAGTAAAAACCTTCCAATTATCATTTAAAAGAGCGTTTCTTCAGGGAGGAACAAAAATACCAAACTTCAAAAAAGCTAAATTTAGCTAACTAAGAGGTAATAGGCCTAACTAACTGGGACAAAGTCCTCAAAAAAAAAATACAGCCACAAAATGAGATATTTTTAAAAGCATCCTAAAATCTAATTGTGAGAGGTATATACTTTATGGGAATAAAAGTTTAAGGAACAAGAAGAAACAATATGGATAAATAGAACTGTAAAAAAAGCAATACATGACAAAAATAAAGCATTTCAATCAATAAAACAGGAGGGTAGTGAGAAAGCACTGATAAACTATAAGGAAAAAAAATAGAATATGTAAAAAACTAATAAAATTTGCCAAACTAGAGACCGAGAGATTAATTGCCAAAGAGAGTAAAACTAACCCTAAAATGTTCTTCAATTATATAAATGATAAAAAATATAAATCTGAGTCGGCCCTCTACACAGCAATGAGGGGGGTGTTGCAGAGAGCGATGAGGATAAAGCAAAACTATTAAATATTTTTTTCTCCACTATAATCACTGAGGAAAATAAACTGTCAGATGAAATGCAGAATGTAAAAGTAAATTCCCCATTAAAAGTGCCCTGTCTGACCCAGGAAGAAGTACAACAGCGACTTAAAAAGATTAAAATAGACAAATCGCCAGGACCGGATGGCATACACCTCCGTATCCTAAGAGAATTAAAGGGATTCTGTCACCTCTGATAACACAAATTCAGCTTTTAAACCAGTCATGCTCCACAGATAACCTTGAATCGGCTTTGCTTTTCTGTAATGTAATCCGTCCAGTAGTTTTGCTGAAAAATGACTTTTATAAATATGCTAATTAATCCTAAAGGTGCCCAAAGGGGCATTATCTATATGCCTAAAACCGGCTCCTTACTCACTAAAACACGCCTTCCTCCTGAATCCCTAACCGCCCACAGCGTCTCATCCCTCTGCTCCCCCTCCCTGACGGCCGAGCGAAGTCTCGCGCAGACGCAGTACCCACTGAGAGCTGCGCCAGTGCGATGTGCTGGAGACTGAGGGCAGGAGCTTCATCGTCGTCACTGGGCATGCGCCGAGCCCAGTGACGTCCGATGCTCGCTCTTCCCTCAGTCTCCAGCACATCGCACTGGTGCAGCCCTCAGTGGGTACTGCGTCTGCTTGAGACTTCGCTCGGCCGTTTATTAAAAATTTCTCAGTTCCATCAGCTAACAGCTCATGTAAAGCCTTATCTCTGATCTCCTGACTTCATAAACACTCATTACAGCTAAACTGATAAGAATGTAGCTTAAAGGGCTTCTGTCACCCCCCCCCCCATTTATCAATTTTCAGTATCGTACATTAGCTATTTGCTAATGTCAGCTGAGTCCATATATATCACTCTTAAATCTCTCTGTGCTGTAATTTCTTTAAAAATCGTACTTTTATAATATGCTAATTACTTTACTAGCTGCCGCATCCTCAGACTGTAAACACGCTCCCTTCTCCACTTGATAGACAGGGCCAGCGAGCGCTCTCCTCCTACCGCTGGCCCTGTCTGCCCATGAAATCCCGCTCCTGCGCCGTAACGTTCCTCATTCGGCGCAGGCATTCTGAGTGAAGGACGCGCGCTTGCCCACTCCTTCCTCAGTGCGCCTGCGCCGATGACGTCATACTACACCCGATGACGTCATTGGCGCAGGCACACTGAGGAAGGAGCTGGCAAGTGCGCATCCTTCACGCAGAATGCCTGAAATTACAGCACAGAGAGAGGTAAGAGTGATATATATGGACTCAGCTGACATTAGCAAATAGCTAATGTCCAATACTGAAAATTGCTAAATGGGGGGTGACAGAAGCCCTTTAAATGAGTGTTTAAAAATATCAGAAAATGTGGGAAAATCAGGGGAACCTACATACACATTGGCTTGTTGGGCTGACAAATATTCTTCCCGACCCCTCATACGTATGTATGCTTTCAACAGGGAAAGGGGAGTAAGCCGCTACTAGACACCTCTGGCAGCAGCTTATCTTCCCTAAGAACAATAGCATTGGGCATATTGAAATTGAAATCCAACTGTCTGATCCGCCTGATCTGCCATCAAGAGATGTTGGATGCCCAAACACATTGGATGGTCGGCCGGTCCTCCTGTTTTTGCCAGATTTGGCCACAACAACACAGATCCAGAACTAACCTGTCTATGACGACAGAGGAGCTCTTTATGTAATGGGGGTTTCTGCTCTGTAATACTTATGACCCTATTATCAACAACCCCCTATATTGAATAATAGAGCCCCACCTGGATGCCAGAAAGGTCCTGGAAATGTATCATGACAGATCTATTCTAGATACTTTGGTACACAGAAGACACATGCTATTTTTACTGGATTGGCATGCAGATTGATATTAAGACTTGCTGCCAAGAATGCCCAACCTGTGCCTTGAGCAGGGGCGTAGCTAAAGGCTCATGGGCCCTGATGCAAGAGTTCAGATTGGGCCCCCCTTCCCTCAGTGCTTTCTGGCCAGGGGCAGGGAAGCACATGGCCTTTGTGCTGCCTGAGGCAAAAATTGAAAAGGCCACCCCCCAATATCAAATTTTTGACCTAACCCCTTCCCTTAAGCCAGAGGTGTAACTGGACCAGCATGCACTTTCTATAATACCAGTGTCATCTAATGCGGCACAAAGGTCTTTGGGGCCCCTCAGGCTCCAGGGCCCGGTAGCGATTGCTATCTCTGTACCCCCTATAGCTACGCCCATGGCCTTGAGACAAGGAGAGAAGCAGTAACAGAAAGCTCCCCTGCACCCTATTGTGAGCCGAAGACTTCTATAGATTGCTGATACATTGCTGAGTCCACCAGGTACTCTCCATACTATTTGATGTTAAGTCGTCAAGGTAAACTGCCCGCTGACCTTGCCCTGGATGTGTCAGTGCCAGATGCCATAAACCCTTTGTTTCAGACTGAATGGGTGAAAGAACATCAAAGACGACTAGCAGATGCCTGGGAGATTGTTGAGACTCACATAGAAGGAGTTCACCAAGAGCAGCAACGAGATCACAACAAGACTGCCAGAGATGAACCCTTCAATACTGGCGATCAAGTATAGCTGAAGAACAACCACTGCACCTGTAAGCTGGACAGTAATTGGGAAAGACAGCCATACACCATAACCACTATACCACATCTTGGCTTTGACATATGAGAAGGTTGGGATGCTCAAGTCATATACCGCAACGAAAGATGCGCGAATCGCAGTGGACGAACTGGAATTTAATCCGAATTACAGGAAAAATTTGATTCACACTGAATCTGAATTTCCTGACCCTTTGTGGTAACGAATCAAATTTTTTCCGAAAATGTCTGTTGCACATGTTAGGACATGGAGAAAGGAACTCTGGGAACGAGGAATCACCCACAATGCCATGCATGCAGCCAATCAGCAGCCAGCCAGCCCTGTGATGTCACAGCCCTATAAATAGCCTCAGCCACCTTGGATTTAGCCATTTGCCAGGGTACTTAGTGCAGAGAGAGATGTTAGCAGGCGCTAGGGACAGTTCTAGGAAATACTTGAAAACTTTTATTTTGCTGAATAGAAGTTCAGGGAAAGATCATTAGAAGTGTAGGTAAAGCATAGGGAGGAATTATTCCACAGTATTGAAGCACAACAGGGTTTTTTGACGTGTATAACTGGAAAAAATAAGGGCTTTTTTGACATTCAGCGGCGCAGTTATATGTTCTAAAGCCTTTTTTTGGGGTATTAGTGCAAAAAAATAGGGCTTATTAGCCATTGTGTGGTGAAGTTAGAAAATTACAGCCTTTTTTGGTGTGTATTAGTGGAAAACAAAAAGTAATATTTGCCATTCAGCGGTGCAGTTATACATAGTAACATAGTAACATAGTACATAAGGCCGAAAAAAAAAATCTGTCCATCCTGTGCGGCCTGTCATCCTGCTAGTTTATCCAGAGGAAGGCAAAAAAAAAAAAGGTAGACCGTGAGCTAGAAGCCAATTTTCCCCACTAATCAGGCAATCAGAATAACTCCCTGGATGAACGACTCCTCTCTAGTAGCTATAACCTGTAATATTATTACACTCCAGAAATACATCCAGGCCCCTCTTGAATTCCTTTATTGTACTCACCATCACCACCTCCTCATGCAGAGAGTTCCATAGTCTCACTGCTCTTACCGCAAAGAATCCTCTTCTATGTTTGTGTAGAAACCTTCTTTCCTCCAAACGCAGAGGATGTCCCCTCGTCACAATCACAGTCCTGGGGATAAATAGATGATGGGAGAGATCTCTGTACTGACCCCTGATATATTTATACATAGTTATTAGATCTCCCCTGTGTCATCTTTTTACTAAAGTGAATAACCCTAATTTTGATCATCTTTCAGGGTACTGTAGTTGCCCCATTCTAGTTATTACTTTAGTTACCCTCCTCTGAACCCTCTCCAGCTCTGCTATGTCTGCCTTGTTCACAGGAGCCCAGAACTGTACACAGTACTCCATATGTGGTCTGACCAGTAATATGTAAAGTGGTAGGACTATGTTCTCATCACGGGCATCTATGCCCCTTTTGATGCAACCCATTATCTTATTGGCCTTGGCGGCAGCTGCCTGACACAGTTTTTTACAGCTTAGTTTGCTGTTTACTAAAATTCCTAGATCATTTTTCATGTCAGTGTTACCGAGTGTTTTACCAGTTAGTATGTACGGGTGACTTGCCTTATTCGTTCCCATGTGCATAAACTTACATTTGTCAGTGTTAAACCTCATCTGCCACTTCTCTGCCCAAGCCTCAAATCTATCCAGATCCCTCTGTAGCAGAAAATTGTCCTCTTCAGTGTTAATTACTTTACACAGTTTAGTGTCAGCTGCAAAAATTGATATTTTACTGTGCAGGCCTTTTACAAATCATTAATAAATATATTGAAGAGATTAGGGCACAATACTGACCCCTGAGGTACCCCACTTGTGACAGTGACCAAATCTGAGTGTGTACCGTTAATAACCACCCTCTGTTTTCTGTCACTCAGCCAGTTACTTACCCACTTACAGACATTTTCTCCCAGTCCGAGCATTCTCATTTTATATACTAACCTTTTATGAGGTACAGTGTCAAATGCTTTGGAGAAGTCCAGATATACGACATCCATTGATTCGCCGCTGTCAAGTCTAGAACTTACCTCCTCATAGAAACTGATTTAATTTGTTTGGCATGACCGATCCCTCATGAAGCCATGCTGATATGGCGTTATTTGATTATTTCCGTTGAGATCCTCTAAGATAGCATCTCTCAGAAAACCTTTAAGCAATTTACCCACGACAGATGTTAAACTTACCGGTCTATAGTTTCCGGACTCTGTTTTTGGACCCTTTTTGAATATTGGCACCACATTTGCTATGCGCCAATCCTGTGGAACATTCCCTGTCAGTATAGAGTCTGCAAATATAATTCCCTTAGGATACGGGGGTATATGCCATCCGGTCCTGGCGATTTGTCTATTTTAATATTTTTAAGTTGTACTTCTTGGTGTATTAGTGGAAAAAAAAATATGGGCTTACTGCTGTTCATCGGTGCAGTTATATGTTCTAAAGCCTTTTTTGGGGTGTATTAGTGGAAAAGAAAGGGGCTTACAAGCCGTTGTGTGGTAAAGTGAGAAAATGACAGCTTTTTTGGGGTGTATTAGTGGAAAAAATAACTGTTTATTTGCCGTTCAGCGGTGCATTTATATGTTCTAAAGCCTTTTTTGGCATGTACTTATTTCCTTTTTATTTATTTATTTGATCTAACAGTTTGTCAGACAGAGAAGTGACAGACCCTGCACAGGGGAGTGGCAGAGGCCTAAAAGTTTCTGGCGCAGGCAGAGGTCGCAGCAGAGTAAGGGGGCGTTGCAGCAGGGGTCACTTCGAGAGGCCTGAGCTCCCGGTGTCATCTAGCAGTCATGTCTTGACCAGCAACCCAGCGGTTCTTGAATGGTTGACTCGGTCATCCACTTCGTCCCAAGTGACATCAGATTCCCCCAGGCAAGAGTCGGTGGGTTCGTCAGACACAATCCTTAGTTTGCATGGCCCGGGAGCAGGCCCTGTGCCCTCACCTGTCCTCAATCTGCCTCTGTCCTTTTCTGTTCCCCCAGCCAGAGAAGTATTATATGCTGTGGGCTCAGCTCCACTATACAGTGAGGGCGAGCTAC
Organism: Bufotes viridis; assembly: GCA_033119425.1. Taxonomy (NCBI): domain Eukaryota; kingdom Metazoa; phylum Chordata; class Amphibia; order Anura; family Bufonidae; genus Bufotes; species Bufotes viridis. Next base: position 34,061,522 of record CM065591.1, read on the forward strand.
TAGAGGACAGTCAGCAGCTACTGGCCAGCCAAGATCTGGAGGAGACATCCGCCGCTTCCTCCGATAGGCAGGTAAGTAGTGATGAGGAGAGTGGCGTGGGAGATGGTGTTGCGAGCGGTCAGGCTCCTGTTTCAGAGACTGTTGAGGAGGACATCAGTGACATGCAGACAGTACTCGATGATGATGTAGGCAATTGCAATTGGGAGCCGGGTGATGAAGGGGCTTCATCATCATCGAAAGAAGAGGGTGGCATCTTGCACGTGAGGCAGCGGCGGAGCCAGCAAGTCGGTATCGTGGCCGGGAGTTAGAAGGGTGGCAGCAGTGGGAGATCGGGAGCCAAACGTGCTCGGAATAGACCACCCGCTTTGCAGGAGCCTACCTACCTGGCAAGTAGTGGTGCAGGAGTTCACGGAGGCAGCGGTGGTAGCAGTCAGTAAGTGCGGAGTGTTGGGGGTAAAATCACCTACTCAGTGGCAGTTTTTTGTTAAGCTACCGGAAGAGGTGAACATGGCCACTTGCTGAATTTGTGGGCAGAAGGTGAAGTGTGGCCAGGGTGCCGTGGAACTACGGCCCTGCATCAACATGTGCAGTGTCACCATAAAGTGGCCTGATAGAACCGTGGCTCCAATGTGGTGGTCCGGCCTGCTGCAGCAACCGCTGCATCACCCAGTGGCATGCACTCAATTTCAGGCAGTCAAGGCTCCAACACCTCAGTCCAAGGGAGCCGTCTGTCCTTCCCATCATCTACCGGTCCTGATGCTCCTACTCCTCGCCCTCCTATTCCTTGTCAGTCTTTCCGTCAGCAATCGGATCACGGAAGCGATTTCCAAGACACAACAGTTTGTATGCACACATCCAACAGCACAGAAGCTGAACTTGCTCCTGGCCAAGTTGCTGGTGCTGCAGTCCCTCCCTTTCAAAGTGGTGGACTCCGCACCTTTCAGAGAACTGATGGCTTGTCCCGAGCCGAGGTGGAGAGTCCCAAGCCGTAATTTCTTTGCCAAAAAGGCAGTACCAGCCCTGCACAAATATCTAGAACAGAAGGTGGGCCAGTCCTTGAGCCTGTCGGTGTCTGCCAAAGTACACCGGAGCACCGACGTGTGGAGCTATAACTACGGTCAAGGACAAGATATGTCCTTAATGGCCCACTAGATAAATGTGGCTCCTGTCCAGCCAAATCAGCAACTTGGCCATGTGACACCGCTTCTGCCTCCACGTTCTCACGCCATTGGTCCTGCGACAATGTCCACCTCTGCCTCCTCATCCTCCACCGTGTCTTCAGCCTCCACTGCAGGGACAATTTACAGTGCCCCACCAGCATACCACATGTGCAGGGCACAGCGGGGTCACACTGTTCTGCACCTAGTTTGCCTGGGTGAACCCAGTTGTACTTTCTCCTGAAGAAGGGGAGACTTTTATCCTCGAAATGTGTTGAAAAACATAACCATAGCAAAGGCAGGTGCACTCTGTGGCAATACTAAACCCTCACACTGATAAAATTGAGAGGTTAGTTCGACATATCCCACTAGGAGAACATGTCTTAAGCTCGGATACCACGGCAAGGTCTCTCAAGTAGCCCGAGGCCCTACCACTCAACCTACCTGTGCCGTATGGGCGATACCAGGAGCCGTTGGGCATTATGGGAGAGTAAGGCCTGACTCACAGACAGCTCACCAATGACCTCCAGCAACCATGCTTGCAATGGGAGGTGGGAGGTGCCTGTGAGCCCCACCCGAGACCGGCTGATATGGCCCAGAGCCTCCCAGGTGCACCTGAATGTAGCCTGTAGATGAAAAGCAGGCACATTTAAATCTGAGTTTATACACCTCCAAACATATTATGCAAACCATTAGAAAACGTGGTGTGGTATGCCTTTGCTATGGTTATGTTTTTGATTGTTCTCCACATCCACATTATCGTTATCGTATGTAGGATGGTTATTGTGGTACTTGCTGGGATCTTCCATGGTATGCATTTTTTTCTGTTGATTGCCCCTAGCAACAGACTACAAGTGCAGGATGTGCTCCCCTATATACATACACAACTGCATATGGGTTGAGCACATCCTGCTTGTTAAACACCACACCACGTTTTCTAATGGTTCGAAATGTGTTGAGCCACATATGAATAAAAATCTGCTGCCATCATTTACTGAGATTCTACAGGCGATCCTGGCCAGGGGGGTTTTTGTCACAGGTGTCATGTGCTTATCCTGCTGACGGCGCCCTTGTGAAGTAAGTGCCTTTGTGGAGGATTTTAATACTTTTTACCGTTTTATGTCCTTGTGGTGATTCACCACAATTTGTATACGTATCATTCAGCTTTCCAGCTGAATTTAGCATACCCTTCAGATCAAGTTGTAATTTTGTTAACCCTTACTTCCATTTGGTGTGAACCTGATGCACTCTCCCTACTCTTCTGAACGATCATTATAGGGAATTAGTTACTATATATTCTCCTTGAAGTAATCACTGTGATTGTTCTGCCTTGCTAACCTCTCTGCTTGGATTGGCGCTCTTTCCCTCTATCCCATTCTGTCACAACCCCCTTTCCCTTTGGTTAGCTGAATAATCTTTAGCTCACCACCACCCTTTCCTTATATCGGACTATTGTTTTGAGTGTCTCCTCGGACACTTTTGAAGCTGCCTTCCTTGCATCCCACATACTCCTTTACCACCTTGAACCACCACTGTCGGCGCCCATCCCTTCACATCCTCTCGGGATTTCTCCAGATCCCTTAGTGGTTGGACTAACTTCCTTTTTTCTTTTACAGGGGAGGAACTGCTCCGTGTCCTTAATCAAGAAATTGAATCCTGGATTTCTCAGTGACAACTCAAAATTGGAATCACGGTGACTGACAACGGGAAGAATATGGTGTCGGTGCTGCTTCAAGGCGGGATGAGCCATGCGCCTTGCATGGTGCACGTGTTCAATCTGGTTGTCAAGCATTTCCTGAAGTATTCCACCCATCTGCAAGACATCCTAAAAATGGCCAGGAAACTTTGCATGCACTTCAGCCACTTGTACACTGGAAAGCACACCCTCCTTGAGCTGCAGTGGCAGAAAGGCATCCCCAACATAGGCTGATATGCTACGTTTCCACCCATTGGAATTCCACCCTCCATATGTTGGACCGACTATACGAACAAAGAAAGACCATAAACGATTTTGTGATGATACAGACGGACAGAGGTACTCCCCTGTGTACTTCGATGTTATCCATTGGCAGCTCATGCGTGAGACCTGCCGTTAGCTCGTGCCCTTTGAGGAGGCGACTTTATTTGTCAGTCGCCAGGACTACGGGATGAACAACGTCATTCCACTGATTCATGTCCTAGAAAAGCTGCTGGTAAATATGGCTGGTCAGGGAACTGAAGACATGGCGCCTACATCTCACGGCCACATGAGCCCTGTGGGGGCTGAACTGGAAGAGGAGGAGGACATTGGAGCACAAGCAATCTGTAGCAAAATGGGTGGTTTTTCTACACAGGTGACAGGAGAGGAGGAGCAGGATCAGCCGGAGGAACAAGAGGGAGATGAGGAAGAGGAGGCAGAGGACCCAGAAACAGGCAGTATGCAGTGGAGATGGAGACAGGGAGTCCCTCCGAGTCACTTGGCCCAAAGCATGCTCAGTTGCTTGCATAGAGACAGCAGAATTGTCACCATTCGGCAGATGGATGACTACTGACTCTCCACCATGTTAGACCCTTGCTAACGGTCAAAAATGGGAGCCTTTTTTACACCTGCTGAGAGGGAGGACAAACTGAACTATGTAGTCAGTTGGCCGCTGCCAATCAGCGCCATCGTCCATCCTCTCGCAGATCTGAGCGGGGGGCCCTCTGCGCTCACGTTCCACTGCTATGGCTGCTGTGGCGGGGTGGGGGGTAGGAGCAGTACCAGCTCCATCAGCAGCAACTTGAGTCTAGAGTCTCTGAATAGCAGCTTTCTTCACCCGCCGAAAAAACTACTCACCAGAAGAAGCAGCTATATATGGAGCAGAACTTGAACCAGCAGGTGGTGGCATAGTTGGACAGCACCCTGCCACCCGACATTGAAGATCCGTTGGACTACTGGGCAGCCAAACTGGATTTGTGGCCGCAACTGGCCGAGTTTGCCCTGGAAAAGCTGTCCTGCCTGGCCAGTATTGTGGCATCAGAGCGTGTTTTTAGTGCGGCGGGGGCCATAGTTACCCCAAGGAGAATTCGCCTGTCCACCCAAAATGTGGAGAGACTGACCTTTGTCAAGGTGAATCAGGCATGGATCAGCCAGGATTTCTACCCACCAGTGCCTGATGCATCAGATTAGATCATCCATGCTGCCTCACCCAAACATTGACAAAAGAGACCGGTTTCTTCTGGCTACCTGCCACAGATACTATTCTGATGCTGCCACCCGCCTGATGCCACACATCTGATGCCAAGTGCTAACTATACACTTTCAGTGGTACAAATGGCTAATTTGACTTTTCTATGCACTATGTGCAGTGACCCAGAGGTTCACTGCTAAAGTATCAAATGGTTCACTGCTAGCAAGTTAATGTTAATGGTTCACTTTTAAAGTTGTTAGAGTGTTTGCTGAGATGCTAACTATGCACCAAAAGGTTGTGTATGGAACAGAAATAGTTAACTGGCAGTCCTTAGTAATAGTTGCTGGGTGGTGGGCTGGCCCTGGCCCCACATTCTCCTGGCTAGAGAGTAGTTCCTGATAAGTAGGCCTGGAGACAAATTGGGTATGCTACTGTTTTTGTGTAAGCCAGGCAAGCTAAAGCTGGAGAAAAGAACTATTCTCCAGGGAGACACCATCTCTGTTAGAGAAAGCTGCTAAAAAAGCAATTTTGCTAAGAAACTTTGCTAAGAAAGGAAAGAAGCAATGATGTTTTGCAGAAGGTTGAGGATCATTAAAGGGACACGGCATGGACATTAAAGTCAGTAAAAGTAATGCATGCATACGGTTGTAGATAAGAATGAGGAACCAGTTTGGACAAAGCCGAGTTTGGTCCGAACTTTGTTATTTTTCGGACGGCAGTGGATTTGTCCAAAATGAACCTGTAGCTCCTAGATGGGGCAAACCCAGACACTCAGCATATACACAGATATAATACAAAAATCTATATTCAAAAATGTATCTTTATTGAAATCGATAAAACAAATAAATAGATGCATCAATTGGCAAAGACAGACACAACCACATAGAGAGTGCACACAATACGTCGGGACATCAAGTTATAGCATTGCAAGTAATGGAAAAGGAGGGATGGAAAAACAAATATAAATAAATACAAAATCAAACCATATGACTCCTCAGGAAGCTGACGCGAAACACGTGTCGGGGTCTCTAGGAGGTGCCACTAGCTGGGTATGTATTGTGTATATATTGTTATCATGTTTTTTTATCTAGGTGGGGGAGCCATATGGTTTGATTTTGTATTAATTTATACTTGTTTTTCTGCGGCCCTCCAGCTGTTGTAAAACTACAACTCCCACAATGCCCTGCTGTAGGCTAATAGCTGTAGGGTGTTTGGGCATGCTGGGAGTTGTAGTTTTGCAACAGCTGGAGGGCCACAAGTTGAGCATGCCTACACTAAAGAGGAAGAAGACCCTGAGAGTAAGTGAGGATGAGGGCTGGCCCTAATTGGCTCCCCAGCCGACAGACAGCCGGGATAAGCCAATCAGAGCTGCAGTAGGAAAGGAGGTGCCCTAGCAGAACATCATTCTGTGCTGGGCTGTGAAAGAGGGTGCTTGTGTGTGACGGGGTCTGCCCGGAAAATGATCTCAGGGAGACAGGGACAGTGAAAAATCAATCAGGGACAGTCAGAAATCAATCAAGCTTATTGCCAGGGAGAATGAAGGGAAAGGCTAGGATTAGGCTACTTTCACACTTGGGGCAGAGGAATCCGGCAAGCAGTTCCGTCACCGGAACTGCCTGCCGGATCTGGCAATCTGCATGCAAACGCACAGCATTTGTAGACGAATCCGGATGCAGATCCGTCTCACAAATGCATTGTAAGAACGGATCCGTCTCTCCGTTTGTCATCCGGAGAAACGGATCTGTTATGTATTTTTTCACATTTTTAAAGGTCTGCGCATGCGGAGACCGGAAGAATGGGAATTAATGCCAGATCCGGCATTACGGCAAGTGTCGCAGCTTTTTGGATGGAGAAAAAACCGCAGCGTGCTGCGGTATTATCCCCATCCAAAACGCCGTACAGTGACTGAACTGAAGACATCCTGATGCATCCTGAACGGATTTCTCTCGATTCAGAATGCATTAGGCGTTTTTTTCCGGTATTGAGACCCGGCGACAGAAATCAATGCCGGAAAATAAAAACGCTAGTGTGAAACTCCCCTTACGAAGAAGAATTTGGTGCATTGTGTACAATAGAGAGAATCAGGGCCGCTGACAGGGAGAGAGGAGACAGGACCTGTGGCTGGCTGTGTGCTATCAGAAGTGCAAGTGTACCTCAAAAGCAGCTACCTGCAGGCAAATATATTTTCTTGCCTCCCATTTTCACAGAAATCCTTTTTTTTTTTGTGGGGTTCAATATAATTAAGCAGCATTAAGCTGCATTGCCTTGCATCAAATTCTCTATCGATCTATCTATCTATCTAGATAAATATAGAAAAATTCCATGGCATTCCCAAGGAAAGTAAATAAAAAAAAAGTGATATTTAATCACAAGACCAGATTACATAGTTGATACGGTTGAAAAAAGACACAGGCGATCAAGTTCAACCAAGGGATAGGTGGAGACGCGAATCTCAGAAGGAAGTGAGACTCAGATTTCTACACGTTTTCATAAGCATTGATGTAGTTTACTTTTAAGAATTGATCTAAACCCTTTTTAAAACTGTCCACTGTTCCTGCTGTGACCACGTCCTGAGGAAGTCCATTCCACAGCTTCACAGTTCTTACAGTAAAGAAGCTTTGACGCTTCTGGAGACTGAACTTTTTCTTCTCCAGTCGAAGGCAGTGCCCCCTCGTCTTTTGAGAGCATTTTACATCGAACAGTTTTTCATAGTATTTTTTGTATGGCCCATTTATACATTTGTATAGGTTAATCATGTCCCCCCTTAGATGTCTCTTCTCAAGACTAAATAAATTAAATTCTTTTAATCTTTCTTTATAACTAAGACCCTCCATGCCCCTTATCGCTTTAGTTGCTCTCCTCTGTACTTTTTCCAGCTCCAGTGCATCCTTTCTATGGACTGGAGCCCAGAACTGAACTGCATATTCCAGATGAGGCCGCACCAACGCTTCGTAAAGTGTTAATATTACATCCCTGCCCCGCGAGTCCATGCCTCGTTTAATGCATGACAATATCCTGGTGGCCTTAGGCTAGTCTCACACTAGCGGCAAGGAACTCTGGCAGTCTGTTCTGGTGGTTGAACAGCCTGTGTGATCCGTGCTGCCGCTAGTGCACGCGTGCCCCCGCACTACCACTCCGGCCCTATTGACTATAATGTCAATGACATGCATGTTTGCCGTGCTGCCGCCAGAAACTCCGGCCTGCCCCTATTATAGTCAATGGGGCCGAAGCAGTAGTCCAGGGGCACGCGCACTAGCGGCAGCACGGATCCGACAGGCTGTTCACCCACCGGAACACCCTGCCGGAGTTCCTTGCCGCTAGTGTAAAAATACCCTTAGAAGCAGCTGATTGACATTGTATGCTGTTATTTAATCTACCATCTATATGGACACCCAAATCAGTCTGTATAAGTGTCTCTCCCAGTTTTCCATCACCTAGGACATATGAAGCACGGATATTATTACTACCAAGATGCATAACTTTACATTTATCCACATTGAACCCCATTTGCCAAGTTGATGCCCAATCACTGAGTGTTCAAGTCAGCAGGTAGTTTATGGACATCTTCCATAGACTGTCCAGTACTACATAGCTTAGGGTCATCTGCAAACATCTTTAAACATTATAAACAGGGGAACAGCAGTGACAAAACTGAGCTCTTTAAGGACTCTTCAGTGTAATCCATCTGGACCCGGAGCCTTGTTCACATTTACCTTATTTAACCTATCTTGGACCATATCTACAGTTAGCCAATTGAGTATATTACTGGATGTACCAACAGCCCCAGCACCACAGATATCAGCTCCTTTCTCTTATTTTGTATATACAGAGCTAAAAACCCGTTTAGTTACTCTGCCTTTTCCTTATCTTCAGTGACTACCGCCCCCCACCCCCGCCTACTTTACCATTATTCAGGGAACCTACCTGCTCAGACTTTGTTTTTTTTTTAGCATTTATATATTTAAAGAATTTTTGGGGATTTGTTTTGCACTCTTTTGCCACCTGCTGTTCATCTTGTATTTTTCATAATTTTATCTCCCTTTTACAGATTTTATTAAGCCCTTTGTAATTTTCAAACACTACAGCTGACCCCTCAGATTTGCATTTTTAAATGCCCTTTTTTTTTGTCTTTTATTGCCCTTTTTACAGTAGCTCTAAGCCATGGGGGGTTTAATTTTAGCCATTTATACTTGTTACCTAAAGATAATTTTTTTTAGTGCAATTACTCAATGTGGATTTAAAGCTCTCCCATTTATCCTCAGTGTTATTATGTGACAGTAGCTGCTCCCAGTCTATGCCCTGAAATTCTGCCCTCAACCCAGGGAAATTAGCCTTTTTAAAATTCTGTGTCTTTGCTCTGCCTGACAGAGTTTACTTCTTATAGTTCAGGGGGAATATAATTATATTGTGGTCATTTATTACCTAGTGTTTCTGGAACAGTAACATTTCCAACAAGCTCTGCATCATTAGAAATTACCAGATCCAACAGATCATCGCCCCTAGTAGGAGCTTCTACAAACTGGCCCATAAAGTGGTCCTGCAGCAAGTTGAGTAATTTTCTGCCCTTTGCAGTTGAAGCAGAACCATGACCCCAGTCAATATCTGGGAAGTTAAAATCTCCCATTATGACCAATGTACCAGCCTGTGCAGTTCAATCTAGGTTATACAGTTGTGTTTCATTCTCCTCTGTGATGTTAGGGGTCTATAGATTACACAAATCACGGGAACAAAAAAATACAAAACATCCTGCACGATAAGATAGTGAATATGCGGAGTGCATGGCTACATTTATAAAGTAGCAGAAAACAGTGCACTATAATATTAGATGTAAGCATACCATATGGACTAAGCCCTCACTCTATTGATATAATCTGAGACACTTAGCCAATAGTTTTTCATCAAAACACATCACATCTGCGCCCACCTACCCAGCGCCAAGGTGGTCTCAGTTCAGGCAGGTCCTACGCTAAACCTACCTATGCCGTTATGCATTTATGTTTAGGAGCGCGGCCCTGCACATATGGTGTGCTGCTCCTAGTTACCTCCATGTGCATCAGCAGCCAAGGAGAGGGGGAGAACACACACCTATGTGTACCACCTTAATTAAGGTCGCCTCTTAGATAGGTGGGGTAAAAGTGCACCTGACTGCTACTGACTGCTACTACTCCCAGTGTAGGAGTGCATTCACACTGAGTGTAGCAGTCAGGTGCACTTTTGCCCCACCTATCTAGGCGACCTTAATGAAGGTGGTACATATAGATGTGTGTGCTCCCCCTCTCATTGGCTGTTGATGCACATAGAGGTAACTGGGATCAGCACACCATATGTGCAGGGCCGCGCTCCTAAACGTAAATGCATAACGGCATAGGTAGGTTTAGCATAGAACCTAAACCTGGTTAGCGTAGGACCTGCCTGAACTGATACCACCTTGGCGCTGGGTAGGTGGGCACAGATGTGTTTTGATCAAAAAGCATTAGCTAAGTGTCTCAGATTTTATTAATAGAGTGAGGGCTTAGTCCATATGTTATGCTTGGTCTATAGATTACACCAAGTATTATTTTTTCAGTGTTTATATCCCTTTGAACTTCCACCCATAAGGTTTCCACAATTGCCTCTTTCACACTTGTCTTCAGATCACTCCTCACATACAGGCACACACCCCCACCTTTTCAATTGATCCTGTCTTTCCTAAATAGTGTAAAACCCTCAATATTTACAGCCCAGTCATGTGAAGAGTCCAACCATGTCTCAGCCACACCAACTACATCGATGTGTTCTTCTAGTACCATAGCCTCCAGCTCCCCCGTTTTTCTAGCTAGACTTCTGACATTTGTGAAAATACATTTTATATTACTATTACCTGTAAAGTGAATATCTGGGATTTTTGGGTCACCTTGGTTGATGTTTGTATGTAACAGGTTCTTGTTACCAGCAGTTCTATTTTTCATGGGTTTACAGTTCTGCCCAATCTTTTCCCTACTTTCCTCACTAACCCCAGCCCCCACTAAATCCCCACTGTCCCCTCCTATATCCCACTCTCTACCCCCTAATCAATATGACCCCCCCACCCTCCCCCAAGATCCTAGTTTAAAAGTTCCTCCAGCCATGTAACCATTTTTTCCCCCAGGGCAGTTGCACCCTCCCCATTAAGGTGCAGCCCATCCCTACTGTAGAGCCTGTAACCGACCCAGAAGTCGGCCCAGTTCTCCATGACCCCAAACCCTTCCTTCCTGCACCAGCTTCTGAGCCACTTATTTAACTTCCTTATCTCTCTGGTGACGATCGTGGCACTGGTAGTATTTCTGAAAAGCTGCTTATTTAGATCCAAGATCTGGGTTTCCAAATATGCTACATGATTGCATCTAGTGCAAATGTATTCACCCTTGAATGTCTCTTCAAGGCACGCATACATTGCACAGGACACACACTTTGTCCATTGAGCACATGTTTAAATGGGGATGATTAAAGAACACTTTTTTTAATTTAGTTTCCTTGGGAATTTTTCTATATTTATCTTTTTGGTTAGTGGATCACCTCTTCAGCCGCTGGCACACTGCAGCCTTCTGAAGTGTGAAGTGAATCGAAGCATCCGAAGTGGAATTCGATCCAAAGTTTTGGAAAAATTTGGTTAGCAACTAATCTAAAATTTGTCGCGCTTAGTGGTATCGAATCGTTTTTTCTCCTAAAATGGCAGCTATGCTTGTTACAAAGTGAAAGTAAAAAGCCCAGAAATGCAAGATCAATCATATTGCCATGCAGACAGGCAATAAGCAGCAAGCCAGCATTGTGATGTCACAGCCCTTTAAAAGCCTCATCCTGCGCAGTCTCCGCCATGTTACTGTGAGCTGAGCATAGCCATGACAAGAGCTAGGGAGACAATGTTGCTAGAAGTTTTTTTTGTGAAATATTGGATAGGGTGAGCAGGGACAGTGTAGGGAGATCATAGGGAGAGTTTTTACACACTGTATGGAGAGCATAGTGAGACTGCAGGGACAGCGCAAAGACTGTAATTGAAAGCTGAAGGGATTTGGGTGGGGGGGTTGCTCTTCTGAGGGATCAAAAGAAGGAAAAAATAAACAGTGACGTAAACACAAACTTACTGTTGACATCCTCCCCACTCTGGACCACTGCTCGAGACTGGGCCACTTCTTGTATCAGTGGCTTACAAAATAGGTTATCTATCAATCTATCTGGAAGTAGTAGATGGTGTAAAATGAGACAGCTATTTTACTGTATAGTAGAATCAGTGTCTAACAGAACAGGTTAACTAGCAATCTATGTGGAAACAGCAAATAGTGTAAAATAAGACCGCTCTTTCACTCTGTAGCAGAATCTTTGGCTACTTCACGGTACAATATACCTGAAGTTAACACTGATCTGTAAGGCTGAGTTCACACTTCAGTTACTTGGTCAGTTAATTCCAGCAGTTACTGTATAGCTGAGCTCACACTAAGCTGTAAGGCTGAGTTCACACTGGGCCACCATGTTGACTCCTCATGCTGTTGACACCCTCAGAACACATGCAAATATTTCCTTCACATGTCATCTCTGTTTTGCACCCTCTCCGAGCGAGAGGGGGGGGCATACATATAGAACCTGCTTGTAGGGACTGGGGATATAGTGAGGTGCCACTATAAGTATACTCCAAGATCCAAGCCCATTTACCTAGTTAATATTGGATGTTAACCTCAGCAGCTCCTTGTTAGGACCTATTGGCAGCTAGTACTACATAAACTAGTGCCTGCTTCCTACATCAGCAGGCACTGGTGTTTATGTGCCATAGTCATAAATAAGCAACTTTGTAGTCTTTGCATTGACACAGTGTGTAATACCCCAGAGTGGCATTTCCACCTCTTTTGAACACCCACTATCTCCTATGGTAAATCCTGTGTCATCTTGAATATATATTACCATGTCCTGCATAGTGTGCATATCTATTTCCTTTCAAATTACTGTTCAAATGTAATGTGCCTGGTTTACCAGCAGATGGCAGCACTTCTGGCAGAGTTGTGTTAGATAGAATGGAACACTTCTTCCATTCTATTGCCCTCTCTAGAGAGGGAGGCGTAAACTAGTAAAGGGCACTCTAACCTTCCCCATCCTGGCGAGAGGTTGTGTCTAGTCTACCCCTTGCCAGGGGAAGGCTGTGTGTCGGCCAGCAGAGCACTGTCTGCTCTGCTGTGCCCGCAGGCCCTGCCTGTGAGTTCTACATGGTTGCATGTCTCCTCCTGGGCTTGCATTTCCTAAAAGCCAAGCCAAGTGAGCTTGAACCCAGGAAGAGGTTCCTAGAACTACAGTAAGAGACAGACTACAGACAGCTAAGTTACAAGTTACAGCAGAAGACCAAAAGTTTCCTATTTGACCCAGCCAACATAGCAGAGCTGAGAGAGTACAGATATAGCAGAGCTGAGAGTGTTTGCCTGACAGAACTTCATGCCAAAACCTGCTGATAACCAAGATAAAGTTGGAAGATTGTTCCTTGATGAAAGTTTTTGCCAAGTAAAGCTGTGTTCAACATTAATACAAGTCTGGAATCAAGTTATTCTACAAATCCCTCAACTGTTAACCCTTTTTGCACTGCTTCATCCGACCACGTCTGGGATCCACGGATATTCAGGTAGGAGCACTGTGACAAGTGCAAAAGCCACACCCAAGGGACTCTATAGGCAACCCTTACACCACTCTGGCAATCCTACACCTGGGTACAAACACCACAATACTTAAAGGGGACTCCTTGTCCTTGTTGCTTCCATGCAACTGGCGTCACGACAACTTGCTCTAACAGAAGGACATATATCGTAAAAACCTATTAAAGGGTAGGGGATACCCTAGACGCTGGTATAAGGTCATTGCAAGTGCTGCTTATTTTTAATAGGGGTCAGAGAGGCCATTTGATAATTCATTTAAGTACCCCTCCCCCACACTTGGGGTTAACCCTAGCCTGATTTACTCTGTTTTAGAGTTATAGTTTCTGTTCCTTTTAACATTGATATTTAATAAAGAGTTATTATTTTCATTTTAATATTCTATTCAGGCAGGATTTTCATTAATCAATGTGGACACCCCACAAACAGTGGAATGAGACAGCTCTTTCACACTTTAGTAGAATCTGTGGCTAACAGAAAAGACTATTGTAACAGATTGACCTTGTTATATTAATTTATGTTCGGCTGTCTGTACACCCCCCCATTCATTTACCAAACCAATTATGTGTGAGTCACCAGACATCTGTTGTATTTTGCTCACCCTGTGCCCATTACTGTTGCAGGGTATGTAAATGTATTGATTGTCTGTGCCTCTTCCCTTTTCCTGTCCCATTGTTTCCCAAGAGCCGGGCGGTGTCCCAGGGACCCTGCAAGACCTGTTTAAACTAGCTGCTTTGTCCCTCCTAGACCTCCCATCGGCCCTTGCTATTGGTTCCCCCCCCTTCCTTGTATTATTGTAATCTATGTACTATTGGTTGTAAATGAGGCTGTTGGAGGTTCTAAACGTGTGTGCCATTCCTAGTAAAGTCAGTTGACTCCCAAACTGTGTGTCGTCCAGTTATTGGGGGAATTGTCTCGTGGACATTGACCTGCTTCTTCAGCTACAAGGGGATTTAAGCAGAGATTTTGATGCTATGTCTTGGAGCTCCGCAACAACTATCTATCATTCTATGTGGAAAATGAGACAGCTCTTTCACTTTATAGTAAAATCAGTGCCTAACAGAACAGGTTAACTAGCAATCTATGTGAAAACAGCAGATGGTATAACACAAGACTGCTCTTTCACTCTATAGAAGAATCTTTGGCTACTTCACAGTTAAGTACAATATAGATGGCGCTACCATTGACCTGTAAGGCTGAGTTCACACTTCAGTTACTTGGTCAGTTAATTCCAGCAGTTACTATATGGCGAGCCAAAATCAGGAGCTAATCCTACTCTCAGATTAGATATCATGAAAAGATCTGCACCTGTTCTGTGTTTTTGACCCATAGCTAACCAAATAAGTAGTGTGAACTGAGCCTAATAGTGAGGCACAGTCATTTTACAGCTAACAGAAGTGATTCAAAAGCATTTGTCTGCACTGCCACAACATAGCTTAAAAGAACCTTTTTTTCTCCACTACTTATTTGGCACTGCCTCCATGTCCTTCTTTTGTTACACTAAAGAGTCATTGGGACACAGGTCTTGCTGGGGCGCACAGTGTGTGTTTTTTTTCTTTTACTAAAGACTGCTATATGCTTTTCTTTAGGTTTAGCTAGGGGATAGCTAGGACTGTTGCTGGCCTGCATGATGATGCGCATGTCCATATACTGTACTGTATGAGACCAGCCCGTCACGCTGACTCACAGTAACTGTTTCACTACCAGAAAAGACTAGCTATGCATGTTACTGCAATGCACAGTGATGTACACCGAGATACACTCTCCCTGCAGGCTGGGATATAGCTGACTTAACGCACTTCGTGACGAATTAATTCGGAATGAGGCAAATTTCTTGAAGAAATTTGGCGAAGCAGCCAAATACAATCTTTGAAAAATTTGCTTATCTCTATATATCTATCTTATATTTTTGACATACATCTGGCTCACAAAACAGAAAAAAGTTGAACCTAGTTTCAGCACTGGCTTTTTTCCCTGTCCTTTCTTTCCCCTCAACACAATGACCTGAAAAAACATCGAAAATTACCAGAAAAACTACACCGTGTAAACATGACCTAAACATTATGATCCATTACAATGTACAAATGCTGCATAATAGAAATCTTTGATTTGTGTGTAGTAATATATGATTGTTAAAAGAAACCGGAATCAATATCAGCAGTGCTGTCATAGCTGTGCAAGCAGAACACGATTTGTGGGAGAAAATGTCATCTAACTTCAGGTCACCACCTGCAAGATAAAGATCTCCTATCACTTATACATGGCGGTTCTTGCCAAGGAAAGATCTTTATCTCAGGACTGACCTTTGGTTGCTTGGCATCTCTGTATGTCTTCCAAATGTAAACTGTCCACTGAGATTTACATATCCTACACCAGGCATCAATCTTCTGATGGAAATGTAACTTGCATGACTTGAAAGACAAGCCAAGGTGCACTGGTCAGAAAATGACATTGGATATTAATATTACTTTGTTTTTACCAGTTTAACCACGTGATGATACCTCCTAATTCACATCGCTATTCTTTTCTTATTTGCTTTATCCCTGATATCGTTGTAGTTATATTAAATTTTATAGGTCTCTATACACATGAACTGGCACTAGCATTTTTTTAATGACTATGTGAACCACATTTCTTTGGGATTTTCTTTTCTCTATCAAGGAGAAAAAACATCAAAAGCTGCAGCATGCTGCCTTTCTCAATAATGAAACACCTAACTAACAAAAATACCAGTAGAAACTTTCAGTTATCTTCTGGAGAAAGCGTGTGACAGGAACGGTGCCTCCGTAACAGTGGCCAAGCACACTAGTGACCAGGCCCTTTTTTACAAATCAGCACTTCACAACTTTAACGGTTTATTGCTCGGTCATGCAACTTGGCACCCAAATGAATTTTACCTCCTTTTCTTCTCACAAATACAGCTTTCTTTTGGTGGTATTTCATTGCTGCTGACATTTTTCATTTTTCTGATATTAATCAAAAAAGACCGCAATTTTCTCAAAAAAAGTGTATTTTTAACTTTTTCTGGTAAAATTGCTCAAATATAATTACATTTCTATACAAGTTTGTGTCAGAATTTATTGTGCTACATGTCTTTGATAAAAAAAACTGCAATAAGTGTATATTTATTGGTTTGCGCAAAAGTTATAGCGTTTACAAACTATGGTACGAAAAAGTGAATTTCGGCATTTTGAAGCAGCTCTGACTTTCTGAGCACCTGTCATGTTTCTTCAGGTGCTAGAATGCTAGGATAGTATAAATACCCCCTAAATGACACCATTTTAGAAAGAAGACAACCCAAAGTATTCGCGGAGGGGCATGGTGAGTTCATGTATCATTTCATTTTTTTTCACAAGTTAGCAGAAAATGATACTTTCTGAGGAAAAAAAATAAATAATAAAGTTTCCATTTCTGCTAACTTCTGGAAAAAAAATAAAAATAAATCTCCCACAGACTTACTATGCCCCTCAGTGAATACCTTGGGGTGTCTACTTTCCGAAATGGGGTCATTTGTGGGGTGTTTTTACTGTTATGGCATTTTGGGCGGGGCTAAATTGTGAGCAACCTTGTAAAGCCTAAAGGTACTCGTTGGAATTTCCGCCCCTTTACGCACCTAGGCTGCAAAAAAGTGGCACACATGTGGTATCGCCGTACTCAGGAGAAGTAGGGCATTGTGTTTTGTGGTGTATTTTTACATATACCCATGCTGGGTGAGAGAAATATCTCTGTAAATTGACAACTTTGTTTTTTTTTTTGGCACAAGTTAGCGGAAATTGATTATTATTTTTTTTCTTACAAAGTCTCATATTCCACTAACTTGTGACAAAAAATAAAATTTTACATGAACTCACCATACCCCTCATGGAATACCTTGGGGTGTCTTCTTTCTAAAATGGGGTCACTTGTGGGGTTTTTATACTGCCCTGGCATTTTAGGGGTCTCTAAAGCGTGAGAAGAAGTCTGGAATCCAAATGCGTAAAAATGCCCTGTGAAATCCTAAAGGTACTCATTGGAATTTGGGCCCCTTTGCGCATCTTGGCTGCAAAAAAGTGTCACACATGTGGTATCGCCATACTCAGGAGAAGTAGGGCAATGTGTTTTGGGGTGTATTTTTACATATACCCATGCTGGGTGAGAGAAATATTTCTGTGAATTGACAACTTTGTATACATTTTTTTTTAAAGTTTTCATTTACAGAGATATTTCTCACACATAACATGGGTATATGTAAAAATAAAAATTCTTCTCACGATTCTGCGGAATAGATGCGGACCCATTCAGTGTGAATAGTGCTGGCGGTGATGCGGAGAGCACACTATGTGCTCTCCCCATCAGCATTTGCGGAGCTGCGGCCGCGAACCTCTGGGTTTCGGCCCTGAAACATCTGGCCGCAGCGCCGCAAAAGATAGAGCATGTCCTATTCTTGTCCGCAGCCTGCGGACAAGAATAGGAATCTCTATGAGGAGTGCCGGCATGGTGTGCTTCGGATCCGCAATTTGCGGGTTCGCAGCACACGACGGACGTGTTAATGAACCCTAAAGCTGCGATCGCTAATAAAGATCCAAAAAGCTCAAAAGTAATCTTTATAGCGCCGCAGCGATTTTACGGTGTTTTTGCAGTGATCAGAAAAAAAAAAATTCTGTCACTGAGGTGGGGCGGACTGAACGCAATTGTGGGCACAAGATCAGGCCTGATCGGACGAACACAGCGTTTTTTGTAGAGCTTAAGGTGACCATAATGTACTGATATAGATCCGATTGCGATCAGTCTTGATCACTTACAGATACTATATAGTACTAGTGCTGATCAGCAACAGCGATGACGCTAATCAGCGACTGCGGTGGGCTGGGCGCTAACTACCTTACAAGTAGCTAACTAACTGGTGGTGATAAGGGACCCTTAGGCCTCATTCACACGTCCGCAATTCTGTTCCACATTTTGCGTAACGGATATGCGGACCCATTCATTTCTATGGGGACAGACTTTGTCCCGCTCGGATCCGGAATTGCGGATCCGCACTTCCGGGTCCGCACTTCCAGGTCCGCAAAAATATAGAACATGTCCTATTCATGTGCGCAATTGCGGACAAGAAAAGGCATGTTCTATATAGTTCTGGCAATGTGCGGATCCGCAAAATGCTGAAAGCACATTGCCGGTGTCCGTGTTTTGCGGATCCGCAGATCCGTGTATCCGCAAAACACATACGGACATCTGAATGGAGCCTTACAGGGGGGTGATCAATGACATGGGGGTGACAGGGGGTGATCAGGGAGTTAATAAGGGGTTAATAAGTGACAGGGGGGGGGGTTGGGGGTTGGTGTGTGGTGATTGGTGCACTTACATAGCTGCCCGTGTCCTCTGGTGGTCCCAAGCAAAAGGGACCACCAGAGGAGTAGGCAGCAGGCATATCAGACGCTGTTTACAAAATAGCGTCTGAAAAGCGATTTGGATGCGATTCTTTTACATCTAGAGCCTGCGAGCGAACGATCAGCGCTGGCAAGCTGTAGAATAAGGCCTCATGCACACGGACGTTGTTGTGGTCCGCGTCCGAGCCGCATATTTTGCGGCTCGGGCGCGGACCCATTTACTTCAATGGGGCCGCAAAAGATGCAGACAGCACTCCGTGTGCTGTCCGCATCTGTTGCTCTGTTCCGTGCCCCCGCAAAAAAAATAGAGCATGTCCTATTCTTGTCTGTTTTGCGGACAAGAATAGTCATCTCTATAATGGGCCGCGTTCCGTTCCGCAAATTGCCGAACGGAACGCGGAGCAGCTTCTGTGTTTTGCGGATCCGCGGTTTGTGGACCGCAAAACACCAACGGTCGTGTGCATGAGGCCTAAGTTCTAACCTGCCGCGCTGCACATGAAATCTCAGGTCTCGCAGGATGATGCCGAGAGGCGTGATCAGGGCCGGACTGGCCTACCGGGATACCGGGAAAATTCCCGGTAGGCCGGTACCCCTGACTGCCGCACGGCCGGCCGGAGGATGCTGTCTGTATCATGTCGCTGCGCAGCCCGCGCTGCCCTGCAGTGTGCGTGTGTGCCGCTCCGCTCCCGCCCTGTGCTTCTAGCTGCTGGTGGGCGGCGGCCAGCCCCTACTTACAGACTACAGTCTAGTCAGTTGGTGCTGCTGCCCGTGCTCGGCGGTGGCCGCCGGCCGCGCAGTAATACCTGGCTCACTGGCTGGTGTTGTGGCTGACTGGCTGCAGGCGCTGGGGGGGGGGGGGTGGTAAGAGTCCCAGTGAGTCGGACCCGGCGGACTCAGTGGAGGCACAGAGAGGTGAGCTGTGTGATGAGGCAGGGGCTGTGTGATGAGGCACCGCTCAGGACGTCACGTGACGTGCCCGCGCGCTGCAGTGCCCTGCTAGCTGGTCTGGTGTGAGGTGTGGTATAGGCTCTGTCCTTGTGTCCACTGGCCCCTGCTCCAGCCCTGGCCTGAAGAATTATTTATTCATCCTCACCAAGTCAATTCATCAAGTAAGTGACTGTGGCTGCCTTGATGATTTCATCCTGCCTGAGTGCCTCACAGCATAAGGCAGCCTCCTGCTGCTCCTGCATACATGTGATAAGTGCAAATGACGCACTGTTATGGGGGATCTGTGGATGATACTGTTATGGGGGATCCATCTGTGGATAACACTGTTATGGAGATCTGTGGATGATACTGTTATGGGGGATCCATCTGTGGATAACACTGTTATGGAGATCTGTGGAGGAGACACTGTTATGGGGGATCTGTGGATGTGGAGGACACACTGTTATGGGGGATCTGTGGAGCACACACTGTTATGGGGGATCTGTGGATGACGTACTGTTATGGGGGATCTGTGGATGACGCACTGTTATGGCGGAATCTATGGATGACACTGTTATGGGGGAATCTGTGGATGACATACTGTTATGGGGGTACTTTCACACCTGCGGCATGGCTATCCGGCCTATCCGGGCTGTTCACCCACCGGGTCCAATATGCCGCAAGTACCCGTGCACTGCCGTGCTGCCGCTCTGTCCCCATTGACTATAATAGGGGCAAGGGACGGAGCTATGGCGCAGCACTGCAGTGCGTGGCAGAGATCGGCTGACTAAAAAGTACTGCATGTCCGACTTTTTAGTCCAATGATCTCTGCCATACTGCGCCATAGCTCCATCCCCTGCCCCTATTATAGTCAATGGGGACAGAGCGGCAGCACGGCAGTGCACGGGTACTTGCGGCATGGTGGACCTGGCGGGTGAACAGCCCGGATAGGCCGGATAGACATGCCGCAGGTGTGAAAGTACCACCATAACAGTGCATCATCCACAGATCCCCCATAACAGTGCGTCCTTCACAGATCTCCATAACAGTGTCATCCACAGATCCCTCATATCAGTGTGTCCTCCACAGATCCCCCATAACAGTACGTCATCCACAGATCCCCCATAACAGTGCCATCCCTAGATCCCCCATAACAGTGTCCTTCACAGATCCCCCATAACAGTGTCATTCACAGATCCCCCATAACAGTACGTCATCCACAGATCCCCCATAACAGTGTCATCCACAGATCCCCCATAACAGTGTCATTCACAGATCCCCCATAACAGTGTCATTCACAGATCCCCCATAACAGTGTCATTCACAGATCTCCATAACAGTGTCATCCACAGATCCCCCATAACAGTGTGTCCTCCACAGATCTCCATAACAGTGTTATCCACAGATCTCCCATAAGAGTGTCATCCACAGATCCCCCCATAACAGTGTGTCCTCCACAGATCCCCCATAACCGTGTGTCATCCACAGATCCCCATAAGTGTCATCCACTGATCCCCATTACAGTGTGTCCTCCACAGATCTCCCATAACAGTGTCATCCACAGATCCCCCATAACAGTGTCATCCACAGATCCCCCATAACAGTGTCATCCACAGATCCCCCATAACAGTGTCATTCACAGATCCCCCATAACAGTGTCATCCACAGATCCCCCATAACAGTGTGTCCTCCACAGATCTCCATAACAGTGTTATCCACAGATCTCCCATAAGAGTGTCATCCACAGATCCCCCATAACAGTGTGTCCTCCACAGATCTCCATAACAGTGTGTCCTCCACAGATCCCCCATAACTGTGTGTCATCCACAGATCCCCATAAGTGTCATCCACAGATCCCCATAAGTGTCCTCCACAGATCCCCATAAGTGTCATCCACAGATCCCCATAAGTGTCATCCACAGATCCCCATAACAGTGTGTCCTCCACAGATCCCCCATAACAGTGTCATCCACAGATCCCCCATAACAGTGTCATCCACAGATCCCCCATAACAGTGTCATTCACAGATCCCCCATAACAGTGTCATCCACAGATCCCCCATAACAGTGTGTCCTCCACAGATCTCCATAACAGTGTTATCCACAGATCTCCCATAACAGTGTTATCCACAGATCCCCCATAACAGTGTCATCCACAGTTCCCTCATAACAGTGTCATTTACAGATCCCCCATAACAGTGTCATCCGCAGATCCCCCATAACAGTGTCATCCGCAGATCCCTCATAACAGTGTGTCATCCGCAGATCCCTCATAACAGTGTGTCATCCACAGATCCCCATAGCAGTGTGCCTACCCTGCGCAAT
This sequence comes from Bufotes viridis, assembly GCA_033119425.1. Taxonomy (NCBI): domain Eukaryota; kingdom Metazoa; phylum Chordata; class Amphibia; order Anura; family Bufonidae; genus Bufotes; species Bufotes viridis. The sequence goes on from CM065591.1 coordinate 34,083,090, forward strand.
AAGCACAGACTGAAAGGAGGGGAAGATCCGTGGAAGCAAGCAGAGGACAGCACAGCAAGATGGAATAGCTTCTTTTGTAAGTAAATTTTTTTATTATAAATGTATTCCTGCATAGCACAATACTCTCGTATTTTGTAATCTTATTTATGTATACTTATTTCATTTTTTTCAGTAGTATAATTTAAGTGGTGAAAATTATTATTCCCCCTCCATTTTGACTGTGGTATCTTATGTGCCCCCCATATATTGTTCCTAGAGTCGCCACTGCGCAGAGGCCAAGTCACGGCAACGCTAGGGTGAGGCCCGGCCTGTGTGTGTGTATATATATATATATATATATATATATATATATATACATACATACATACATACATAGAAGCTCGCGGCGTGTGTGTTTGTGCTTTAGGGTGCACACCCTATTGCAATAGACTGTGCACGCCTATGATCAACGCTGCTGTGTGAGTGGTGCATACCATTAGTTCAGGAGGGAGAGCAGGGCCAGCTGCAGAGCACGAGTGCCATTCTGGTCCATGTAGCCCTTATAAAGGAGTTATCAAGTTATTAGAAACGTATTCCCTTTCCACAGGACGCTAGGGGATAAGTATTTGATCACAGGGGGTCCACATCCAGAATGGGGCCCAGCTCACCTTGCTAAGCACCCTGGCCCCCATCTTCCAAGTTGTATTTGTCTTGGTAGTGACGGTCACTCAGCCAGCCAATCATCGGCTATAGCGGGACAGTGCTGAGTGGTCCACCACTGATGCACTATTCATCAACTACTGGTTTTGTGTGTGTTGAGTAACTAATATAAAGTAAAAGTTTAACACTGTCTTCCATTCTTAAAAGTAAAGTTCTTTGATTATTCTTATTTTTGACCCAATTGGATGGGATACTGGTCTACTGTAGTGTTTCCCTACCAGGATACCTCCATCTGTTGCAAAACTACATCTCCCAGCATGCCATGTTAGCCAAACGCTGTCTGGGCATGCTGAGAGTTGTAGTTTTGTAACAGCTGGAGGCATCCTGGTTGGGAAAAGTTGGTCTACTGTGATAATATGAACAATGGGGGTTCTATTGTGGGGCAAAGTTCATATTCGTGTTTCCACACGTGTTTTAAAATACACGAGTTTTATAAACAAGTAAATACCGACGCATTGCTGTGGGGCTGGTATGCAACTTTTTCCAGGGCTGGTTTTTATCCCCAGTCCGGCCCTGGGCGTGATCGAGACCTGAGAGAACCCCCTCCCGCACGCCTTTCCGCGTTAGCGTGACGGGAGGTGGTTAAAAACTATAACTTATCCTGCAAAAAATAAGACCTCATACAGGTACATTGATGAAAAAACAAAAATGTTGTAGCTCATGGAATGCGGTTTTAAAAAAATGTGTGTGGTCACTAAGGGGTTAATGTATCTCTAGCATGAGATTAATACAGCCTTAAACATTCTTCTTCAACAGTTTTTGGGTTATACTTGTCTCTTTTATCTTTGATTTATAAATATTTACCCAAAACTGGAGGGAGATATTTTGTAAACTGAGGAATAGGCAACGATCATGAAGCAACATCATATTTTAGGACTGATAGAAGAAAGGGCTCATTGTATTCAATGGGTGATGAGTGTTTGCCACAGACATGCTGTTGGTTTCCCGATATAACTATTAATGATGGGTTATTATAGTATACAAATAAAAAATACCGTACATCTCCTCCCGTTTCCTCTGGTGCTTGATTTGCTTGGCACAGGATCCAAATATATTTACAATTCATGATTTGACTTTAAAATACAGGTGCATCTCAATAAATTAGAATATCATTGAAAAGTTAAAGGGGTCCTCTCACTTCAGCAAATGGCATTTATTATGTAGAAGAAGTTAATACAAGGCACTTACTAATGTAATGTTATTATACACAGTGCTTCCTTTCAGCGACGTACATAGAAGTCACTGAGCACCATAGCAGAATTTTAATTTGGCCTCCATTCATAGCTCTTCCCACTACACATTCCTGGCCAACAATGTACTAATATGTGAGGTATGAGGTATAAGCTACAGCTTGTACCTCACATATCAGTACACTGCTGTATATACTATATATCTGTTCACACTGCATCTATTATACCTTGTACCTCACATATCAGTACAATTCAGTATATACTATATATCTGTTCCCACTGCATCTATTATACCTCGTACCTCACATGTCAGTACACTGCTGTATATACTATATATCTGTATACACTGCATCTATTATACCTCATACCTCACATATCAGTACACTGCTGTATATACTATATATCTGTATACACTGCATATATTATACCTCATACCTCACATATCAGTACACTGCTGTATATACTATATATCTGTATACACTGCATATATTATCCCTCATACCTCACATATCAGTACACTGCTGTATATACTATATATCTGGACACACTGCAACTATTACACCTCAAACCTCACATATCAGTACACTGCTGTATATACTATATATCTGTATACACTGCATATATTATCCCTCATACCTCACATATCAGTACACTGCTGTATATACTATATATCTGAATACACTGCATATATTATCCCTCATACCTCACATATCAGTACACTGCTGTATATACTATATATCTGGACACACTGCAACTATTACACCTCAAACCTCACATATCAGTACACTGTTGTACATACTGTATATCTGTACCCACTGCATCTATTACAACTCAAACCTCACATGTCAGTACACTGCTGTATATGCTATATATCTATACACACTGCATCTATTACACCTCGTAACTCACATATCAGTACACTGCTGTATATAATATATACTGTATATGAATTTACTGTATCTATTATACCTCATACCTCACCTATCAGTACACTGTTGTAAAGGTTGGCGTTAGGGGGAGGCAAACTGGACAATTGCCCAGGGCCCCCATTGTCTAAGGGGCGCCCTGCTTCAGTGCTGCTGTTCAGCTGGAAGTCCGAGGAAGCAAACGGGCGGACAGCTGAACAGCTGCACTTAACAATGCAATGTAAGGTCCCCTCGTCACATATAAAAGAAATTGTTAGCACAGTGCTGACAGGACCTGCGGAGCTCAGCAGAGAAGAGGGGATGAAGGACCTGCGTTGACCTCACCATCATGTGACCAGGACAGGAGGCGGAGCTCAGCAGTGCAGTAAAGTAAAGAAGAAGAAGACCAGTGATGCATGGGAAAAAGGATTCAATGTAAGTGCCAGGGAAATGCTGGGCGTTGTAGTCCTCTCCTCTTATACCTACTGTTATGTAATATCAGAGTACATTACAAGAGGAGGTATGAGGAGAGGATTACAACTCCCAGCATGTCCAGCTTGTTATGTAATATCAGAGTACATTACAAGAGGAGTTATAACAGGAGAGGACTACAACTCTCAGCATGTCCAGGCCATTATTTTATAATGTCAGGGTATATTACAACACCCTGCATATAATAATTAGTGTTGAGCGCGAACATTCAAATAGTGATTTTTTTTTGCAAATATCGGCACTTCGCAAATTCGCGAATATTGCGAATATAGCACTATATATTCGCTATTTCGAATATTCGTTTATTTATTTTTTTAAGTTGTTAATCCTTGTTGCTCTCTGGTTGTCTAACTTGTCTTCCCACTTCCCAAAAGCTGTTCTTATCTGTCCGGAGGATTCCTGGCTCCCTGCCCGCTCCAGTCAATGCCCGTTGCCACTTCTGCTGACTTCCCGTATGCATGGGAACGCCTCCATGCTAAAATGTACTGTCGCATGTGAGAATCACGATCTCACAAATTTGACTAAGTTGTAATCGCAATGCGATTAATATAACCTGAATTATTCGCATTGCGAATTCAACTTAGATCTGGGTTCCTAATGGTTGTATTGCTAGAATATAACGAATATCACGAATTCACAAATATAGCACTATATTCTCAATCTTCGTTATATTCTAGCAACAACCATTAGGAACCCAGCTCTAAGTTTAATTCGCAAAGCAATTATATGTTCAAGCTGAGTTCCTAATGGTTGTGTTGTCAGAATATAACGAAGATTGAGAATATAGTGCTATATTCGTGAATTCGATCGTGATATTCGTCATCTTCGTTATATTCTAGCAACACAACCATTAGGAACTCAGATCTAAGATCAATTCGCAATGCGAGTATATGTTCGCTCCGCGAATGAAACTTAGAGCTAAGTTCCTAATGGTTGTTGCTAGAATATAACGAAGATTGAGAATATAGCGCTATATTCGCAATTTTCGTTATCTTCGTCAATTCTAGCAATACAAGTTACAACCATTAGGAACTCAGCTCTAAGTTTAATTCGCAATGCGAATATAAATTCGCGTTACATTCGCAATATATAGAATAATGACGAATATTCGATTTCGACGAATATATGACGAATATTCAATCGAATATTCGTGAAATATTGCAATATCGAATATGGCACCTCCCGCTCATCACTAATAATAATTGTAATGTACTCTGATATTACATAATAACGGCTTGGACATGCTGTGAGTTGTAGTCCCATCCTATTATACCTCCCCCTGTAATGTGCTCTGATATTAAAACATGGCTTAGACATGTTGGGAGCTGAAACCGATGATCACAGCACTCCCTCGTGACCTGGCTTTTGTGGGTGCACATCAAGGTTTTGTTCTTTGCTCCACCTCAAGAACTGTACACAGCAGATAAATTTAGACAGCACTCCAAAAAGGGTTATGATGCTTAGTGAATTTTTATTTCATTTCAGCCGGACACAGTGGTACACTAGAAGCAACATTTCGTTCTGGCTGAGACGCCCTTCATCAGGTCAGCACCAGCCTCTACTCCCTATGTGGTCCCCACACTGCCTGATAAGGGGCGTCTCAGTCAGCCCGAAACGTTGCTTCTAGTGTACCACTGTGTTCAGCTGAAATGAAATCATCATAACCCTTTTTAAATTTATATGCCTTAGACATGTTGGGAGTTATAGTCCTCTTCTGTTATACATCCTGCAGTAATGTGCTCTGAATTAGGCCTCAAGCACACGGCCGTTGCCCAGCCATAGCCGTATTGCAGCCCGCAAACAGCGGGTCCGCAATATGCTGGCACCGGCCGTGTGCTCCGCGCCTCACGGATGTTGACCCATTCACTTGAATGGATCCGCAATACGGACCTGCCGTGCTTAACGGAGGCACGGAAGCACTACGGAGTGCTTCTGTGGTGTTTCTGTCCGTGCCTCCGCACCGCAAAAAAAATAGAACATAGACGGATCACGGACCCATTCAAGTTGAATGCCACATGGACGTTGCCCATGCATTGGGGACCGCAAATTGCCGCACGACGGCTGAGTGCGTGGGGCCTTAGGGCCGGGATGATGGATAGGGGAGGGTAGTCTTCCGCCTAGGGTGGCACTTTGCCCCATAAGTGGGGGATGTGGTCCAACTTTACAAGCCTCAGGCCACTAGCCCTCAAGTCTGTGAGGCATTAGAACAGAGCAAGAAGCCGAAAAGACATCATTGCAACCTCCTGTTCTGTGTCTCACATGATGACGCATCAGGACGCAGCAACACAAGCCACAGATAAAACTGTGGTCTGCATCGCCGACAGTGGGGGAGGGACGGGAGGGAGGCATTTTTTTAATACTAAATGTCCACACTGCTGGGGGCACCAGGGATGGGGGGTAAGGAGATCATTATATATACCTGGCACTACTGGGGAGCAATGGAGGAACATTATATATATATATATATTGACACTATGGGGGGAAGCATTATATATTAGAACTAGTGGGGGGCACTACAGGGGGATAATAGAGCCACTGGGAGCATTATGGTTATATTATTACTACTAGAGTACTGTAGGGGCGTTATTATTTGATGCAATATGGAGGCATTTCAACGAATGGGGGCTATATTGGGATGTATTATCACTATTGGGGGCCCCATTACTAATGAGGGCAGTCTGGGTGTATAGTATAGTGTTTGTGGACATTGGGGAGGGGGGAGCAGAACAGGCACAGTATTGGGGGTAGCTTCAAGAAGTTCTCCGGGTTTTTTCATATTGATGACCTATCCTTAGGATAGATAATCAATATTAGATTGGCGGGGGTCTGACACCCAACACTCCCGACGATCAGCTGTGTTAGGAGACGGCGTTTCGCTGTGAGCACATGCCGCCGCCCCCTCTCTTTTCCTGCTCTGCTGCTGTATGTCTATGGGACAGTAGCAGTGAACAGCACACGCCGTCTCCTCAAACAGCTCATCGGCAGGGCTGTCGGACTGTGTTTTTAGCACATTATTGCAAGATGTGGCCCCCCTCTTTTGATTTTGCCCAGGGCCACATTTGGTCTAAAACCGGCCCTGCAGTTGTATATACTATATATCTGTATATACCGCATCTATTATACCTCGTACTTCACATATTAGTACACTGCTGTATATACTACATATCGGTTTCCACTGCATGCATTATACCTCGTACCTTACATATCAGTACACTGGTGGGTATACTACATACCTGTATACTGTGTAATAGATGTCCTGTGTGTTTGTGTATGTATATATATATATATATATATATATATATTATAGAGCAGTATACTGATATGAGAAGTACAAGGTGTAACAGTACAGTTTGTACAGAAATGTGGTCAGTAATATATTATGGTCACTACGTGAGGTACATGAGGTAATAGTGGTTGTAACTGTCTGCAGTACTATGTATATAGAGTTGCAAGAAAAAGTATGTGAACCCTTTGGAATGATATGGATTTCTGCACAGATTGGTCATAAAATGTGATCTGATCTTCATCTAAGTCACAACAATAGACAATCACTGTCTGCTTAAAGTAATAACACACAAATAATTAAATTTTACCATGTTTTTATTGAACACACCATGTAAACATTTACAGTGCAGGTGGAAAAAGTATGTGAACCCCTAGACTAATGACATCTCCAAGAGCTAATTGGAGTGAGTTGTCAGCCAACTGGAGTCCAATCAATGAGATGAGATTGGAAGAGTTGGTTACAGCTGCCCTGCCCTATAAAAAACACACACCGGTTCTGGGTTTGCTTTTCCCAAGAAGCATTGCCTGATGTGAATGATGCCTTGCATAAAAGAGCTCTCAGAAGACTTACAATTAAGAATTGTTGACTTGCATAAAGTTGGAAAAGGTTATTAAAGTATCTCCAAAAGCCTTGTTGTTCATCAGTCCACGGTAAGACAAATTGTCTATAAATGGAGAAAGTTCAGCACTGCTGCCACTCTACCTAGGAGTGGCCGTCCTGTACAAACTGCTTAATGAGGTGAAGAAGATTCTAGAGTGTCAGCTAAAGACTTACAAAAGTCTCTGGCATATACTAACATCCCTGTTAGCGAATCTACGATATGTAAAACACTAAACAAGAATGGATTTCATGGGAGGATACCACAGAGCAAGCCACTGCTGTCCAAAAAAAAACATTGCTGCACGTTTACAGTTTGCACAAGAGCACCTGGATGTTCCACAGCAGTACTGGCAAAATATTCTGTGGACAGATGAAACCAAAGTTGAGTTGTTTGGAAGAAACACACAACACTATGTGCGGAGAAACATCAAAACCTCATCCTAACTGTGAAGTATGGTGGTGGGGGCATCATAGTTTGGGGATGCTTTGCTACGTCAGGGCCTAGACTGATTGCTATCATCGAAGGAAAAATGAATTCCCAAGTTTATCAAGACATTTTACTGGAGAACTTAAGGCCATCTGTCCACCAGAGGAAGCTCAACAGAAGATGGGTGTTGCAACAGGACAACGACCCAAAGCATAGAAGTAAATCAACAACAGAATGGCTTAAACAGAAGAAAATACGCCTTCTGGAGAGGCCCAGTCAGAGTCCTGACCTCAACCCAATTGAGATGCTGTGTCATGGCCTCAAGAAAGCGATTCACACCAGACATCCCAAGAATATTGCTGAACTGAAACAGTTCTGTAAAGAGGAATGGTCAAGAATTACTCCTGACCGTTGTGCATGTATGATCTGCAACTACAGGAAACGTTTGGTTGCAATTACTGCTGCCAAATTAGGTTAAACCAGTTATTAAATCCAAGGGTTCACATACTTTTTCTACCTGCACTGTGAATGTTTACATGGTGTGTTCAATAAAAACATGGTAACATTTAATTCTGTGTTATTAGTTTAAGCAGACTGTGATTGTCTATTGTTGTGACTTAGATGAAGATCAGATCACATTTTATGACCAATTTGTGCAGAAATCCATATCATTCCAAAGGGTTCACATACTTTTTCTTGCAACTGTAAGTGAAATATGAGTAAAAATAGTGAATGGGGGGGAAAATGAGAAAGGAGAAGGACCTCCTCTTACCAATCCATTCTAGTATCAGTGGAGAGCTCATCTACCTTAATCACAGGCAACCTGTGGCCAGCAGGCTGCCTGTTTAAAAAGGCCTAGCTGGCGAGTCACATGACATGGCCAGCGTCACATGACTCACAGCAGCCCAACTCAGCCGAGCACCGATCATCATTATCGGCTCTCGGCTCCCCTGCTGCTCGCCTGCTGCCATGGAGACGAGGAAGCAGGCTACGTCCTTGCCCCCTCCTTGCGCAGGGTGCCGGCGGTGCTACGAAGGAAGCACCCATCGCCGTCCCCTCGTTACAGTATGGACTTAGGGGAGGTGAGGGAATTCGTTCTCACATAATATTATTATCATGTAATCATTATAATAACTTTGGACTTTGAACATGAAAAGCATGTTAAAACTTGGTACCGAAGCCTGCAACGTGCCAATTGTATCCCAGGTTTTTAGGAATGCCAAGTGGTAATGCGGCCTTTATAGTTTTGTGTGTCACCAGGCTCCTACCTGAATACCATTGCTCCCCAGGGTTCGGCTATGCAGCAATAAAGGGGAGAGTGATAGTTGGTGGAGTAAGAGTCCAGACTTGGTAAAAGTTCAACGGCTTTACTTGAATAAACTTGCATTTAGACAATTATCTGGCTCCAGCAGGTTTGGGGGTAAACTGGCAGGTAAACTTGAATACCTTGTTTTCTCTGCAGTGCTACACTCTGGCTTCGGTCTGGTAGCTGGACTTTCTGACAGTTCTGGTACCTTTTGAGCCTTTGGTTGTTGACCTCCTCGTGATACTCTGTCTGTATATTTCTATGAGCTTCTTCCCTTGGCAGACTCCTGCTGCACCAAAATAACGTTTGCTCCCAACAAAATAATTGCTGTGTACAAAGACTCAAATCGCCACCCCAAAAATAGAATACACAGCAGTACAGTGAATAAAATGCATATTTTATTACTCAATTAAACAACACATTAAAATCCAGTACTAGCAGCATGCATACACCGGAATAAAACAGGGCCACATACAAAGTGTCATATGCCAATCTACCAAACCCATAGATGAAAAGTGTTCGTATACATTTTCCTACAACACTATCTGTACCAGAAGGAATGAGGGACAAAAAGTTTACCCCAAATTGCAAAGTGCAACCTTTTTAGTGGAACAGTAGAGGTCAGAGGAAAACTAACCATACCAATAATTGATAAAGTGCTCAGTTGCATCTTGGACTCCCAAGACGTATACAAGGAGATATATAGCTTATACCAGCTGTACATGTATAATTATATACTGGAGATGCCCAGGTTATACCAGCATGGTCCATATCACTATATACAAGGAGATATATAGCTTATACCAGCTGTACATGTATAATTATATACAGGAGATACCCAGGTTATACCACTATGCTCCATATCACTATATACAAGAAGATGTATAACTTATACCAGCTGTACATATATAATTATATACTGGAGATGCCCAGGTTATACCACTATGCTCCATATCACTATATACAAGAAGATGTATAACTTATACCAGCTGTACATATATAATTATATACTGGAGATGCCCAGGTTATACCAGCATGCTCCATATCACTATATACAAGAAGATGTATAACTTATACCAGCTGTACATATATAATTATATACAGGAGAGACCCAGGTTATACCAGCATGCTCCATATCACTATATACAACAAGAAGTTATATAACTTATACCAGCTGTACATATATAATTATATATAGGAGATGCCCAGGTTATACCAGCATGCTCCATATCACTATATACAAGGAGATGTATAACTTATACCAGCTGTACATATATAATTATATACAGGAGATACCCAGGTTATACCAGAATGCTCCATATCACTATATACAAGAAGATGTCTAACTTATACCAGCTGTACATATATAATTATATATAGGAGATGCCCAGGTTATACCAGCATGCTCCATATCACTATATACAAGAAGATGTCTGACTTATACCAGCTGTACATATATAAATATATACTGGGGATACCCAGGTTATACCAGCATGGTCCATATCACTATATACAAGAAGATGTATAACTTATACCAGCTGTACATATATAATTATATACTGGAAATGCCCAGGTTATACCAGCATGCTCCATATCACTATATACAAGAAGATGTCTGACTTATACCAGCTGTACATATATAAATATATACTGGGGATACCCAGGTTATACCAGCATGGTCCATATCACTATATACAAGAAGATGTATAACTTATACCAGCTATACATATATAATTATATATAGGAGATGCCCAGGTTATACCAGCATGGTCCATATTACTATATACAAGAAGATGTCTAACTTATACCAGCTGTACATATATAATTATATACAGGAGATGCCCAGGTTATACCAGCATGCTCCATATCACTATATACAGGAAGATGTATAACTTATACCAGCTGTACATATATAATTATATACAGGAGATGCCCAGGTTATACCAGCATGCTCCATATCACTATATACAGGAAGATGTATAACTTATACCAGCTGTACATATATAATTATATACAGGAGATGCCCAGGTTATACCAGCATGGTCCATATCACTATATACAAGAAGATGTATAACTTATACCAGCTGTACATATATAAATATATACTGGGGATACCCAGGTTATACCAGCATGGTCCATATCACTATATACAAGAAGATGTATAACTTATACCAGCTGTACATATATAATTATATACTGGAAATGCCCAGGTTATACCAGCATGCTCCATATCACTATATACAAGAAGATGTCTGACTTATACCAGCTGTACATATATAAATATATACTGGGGATACCCAGGTTATACCAGCATGGTCCATATCACTATATACAAGAAGATGTATAACTTATACCAGCTATACATATATAATTATATATAGGAGATGCCCAGGTTATACCAGCATGGTCCATATTACTATATACAAGAAGATGTCTAACTTATACCAGCTGTACATATATAATTATATACAGGAGATGCCCAGGTTATACCAGCATGCTCCATATCACTATATACAGGAAGATGTATAACTTATACCAGCTGTACATATATAATTATATACAGGAGATGCCCAGGTTATACCAGCATGCTCCATATCACTATATACAGGAAGATGTATAACTTATACCAGCTGTACATATATAATTATATACAGGAGATGCCCAGGTTATACCAGCATGCTCCATATCACTATATACAGGAAGATGTATAACTTATACCAGCTGTACATATATAATTATATACAGGAGATGCCCAGGTTATACCAGCATGCTCCATATCACTATATACAGGAAGATGTATAACTTATACCAGCTGTACATATATAATTATATACAGGAGATGCCCAGGTTATACCAGCATGGTCCATATCACTATATACAAGAAGATGTATAACTTATACCAGCTGTACATATATAATTATATACTGGAAATGCCCAGGTTATACCAGCATGCTCCATATCACTATATACAGAAGATGTATAACTTATACCAGCTGTACATATATAATTATATATAGGAGATGCCCAGGTTATACCAGCATGCTCCATATCACTATATACAAGAAGATGTCTAACTTATACCAGCTATACATATATAATTATATATAGGAGATGCCCAGGTTATACCAGCATGGTCCATATCACTATATACAAGAAGATGTATAACTTATACCAGCTGTACATATATAATTATATACAAGAGATACCCAGGTTATACCAGCATGCTCCATATCACTATATACAAGAAGATGTATAACTTATACCAGCTGTACATATATAATTATATACCGGAGATGCCCAGGTTATACCAGCATGCTCCATATCACTATATACAAGGAGATGTATAACTTATACCAGCTGTACATATATAATTATATACAGGAGATACCCAGGTTATACCAGAATGCTCCATATCACTATATACAAGAAGATGTATAACTTATACCAGCTGTACATATATAATTATATACAGGAGATACTCAGGTTATACCAGCATGGTCCATATCGCTATATACAGGAAGATGTATAACTTATACCAGCTGTACATATATAATTATATACCGGAGATACCCAGGTTATACCAGCATGCTCCATATCACTATATACAGAAGATGTATAACTTATACCAGCTGTACATATATAATTATATAGAGGAGATGCCCAGGTTATACCAGGATGGTCCATAAAGATAGATATTATGTAAAAATGTTATTCAGATACAAAGAATGTGTTTCACCTCATGCTTTGCTGCTTGGACGGACAGTTGACTACCTGAGATATCTAGGAGGGGAGGAGACTCGAGCATCGGGCTCGAGCATACGGAGTGTTCGGCCGAGCATGCTCGCTCAACACTAAGGCTACCTGCACACGACAGTTGTTTTTTGCTGTCCGCAAATCGGGATCCGCAAAAAAAACTGATGGTCCATCAGTTTATTTTGGAGGATTCCTTTGTTTTCACAGATCCCTTGTAATAAATGCCTATCCTCGTCCGCAAATGAGAAAAAAGTAGGACATGCTCTACTTTTTTTGCTGAAGGGAAACACGGACAACGGACGCGGAACACAAACGGATGAACTGTCAGCATTTTTTTTGCTGACCCATTGAAATGAATGGGTTCCTATCCTATCCGCAAAAAAAAACTGAAACGGAAGCCGAGACAAACAACTGTCGTGTGCATGTAGTCTAAGAGGGATCAATGTAGGAAATAATTACCGCAGAATTTGCACTGGAGAATCATCTTATCTTACAGCCTACAGTTTCTCTGAATGTTATGATTTCATTATTACTGGGAAGAAATTAATGAAAGATCTATTACATAGGTACAAGATAAGGTAAACAAATATGATTCAAAGCTGGCAGCAGGGTTATCTGGAGGGAGTTTTATCTGGAGGCAACATGTTAAAAGCGTATTAGACGGGCAGATTTTCTGCCCGATGATCGCTAAAGAGCATTCATAGTAATGCTCCTTAGCAATCATCTGGCAGTCTAATACTGCCGCCGATTGCACGATGAGCGAGCAAACACTCATTCATGCTGAGAGATCAGGATTTGCCAAAAGTCTAATTACGACTGTAGAGCATGGTGATGAGCGATGTTGCTAAAGGGATCACTGCATGTAATAGTAGCGGTCTCTTCCACTAGCGAGCAGGCGATTAACGGGAGGAAACGCTTCCCTCCCAACAATCATCTGTGTGATTGGGGTTGTCTAATAGACCCTTTAGGCTGAGTTCACATCACTATTTAGCTTTCCGTTCTTCTGATCTATCAGAAGAAGACGGAAAAAAAACGGATGAGTTGGCATGCAGGACTTTTTTTTCTGTCTAAAAAACGGAAGAAGGAATTGGTTCAAACGGACGCCAACTGATGCAACAGGATCTGTTTTCTTACCGGATACAGTTTTTTTTTTTAGAAGAACGGAAAAGCTAAGGGCGGGTTTGCATTAGCATTATTGAATTCCGTTATAGGTTTCCTTATAACAGAGTTATAATGAAATATAATGGAATTCTAGGACGGAATGCAAAACGGAAACCTTTGAGAGGCATTCTGCTTTGCTCTGTCCTAATACACGTCTATAAGGCCTCTTGCACACTACCATGAACGGGCCGTATGTCCCGGAGTGGCATTGATTGTGCGCACAATAGTCCCAAGGCCTGACGTGCACAGCATCATTGTAATCTATGATGCTGTGCGCTCCCGTGTGCACGATCAATTCCGCTGCGGGACATATGGCCACGCTCATGGACCGTATGTTTTAGAGGGCATAGGGTCGTGTGCAAGAGGCCTAACTCTGTTATAACGGAACCTATAACGGAATTCAATAACTCTGATGCAAACCCGCCCTAAACGGTGATGTGAACTCAGTGTTACTTGTGCATAAAGTTATCTGGGCTCAGGTTTAACTGGAGGAAAGGTTTCCTGGGCTCAAGGCTGTATTACACTGGCCGATATTTTGGCTGATAATCGCTAATGCGCGTTCACATGAACATTCGTTAGTAATCCTCTTGCAGTGTAATTCTGCTGCCAATCGCCATACTTAAAAATCAGCGCTTCCCGGCAGCATATTGTGCTGTCGGCAAACCACTAGACAGTATGATGGCATAGCGTTTGCTCCTTCCCATGCTGCATGGTCTCCTCCACTTCCATCCAAAAATCACTAGCTGATCTGCCTGTCTAGCACAGGCTTTAGGGTTATCTGTATATAGGGTTATCTGGGTGCAGATTTATCTGTAGGCAGGTTTGTCTAGACATAGGATTATCTGGAAGCAGATTTACATGTGCATAGGGTTTTCTAAGCAAAGTGTTATCTGTAGGCAAGGTTAACTGAGTTTAGGGTTATCTGGATACAGGGTAATCTGGACATAGGGTTATCTGGATACTGGGTAATCTGGACATAGGGTTATCTGGATACTGGGTAATCTGGGCATAGGGTTATCTGGATACTGGGTAATCTGGACATAGGGTTATCTGGATACTGGGTAATCTGGGCATAGGGTTATCTGGATACTGGGTAATCTGGACATAGATGTCACAGATGTACCGAAACATACGTACGTCCCCGCGACAGTGGGTGACAGAAGATCTGTGAAACTGATTGAAACTTGTGGATCAATAAACGTCTGTGTTGTTTCTGATACTGGCCCCACCTCTAACTTCCAGGTGTTGCTATTGTAGTCATTTAACTTTGCTTATTTATAGTTGCTTCTCCCACAATGCTGTGCAGTTTATAGCTTCAGTGGTATCTGTGGTCTGCTGGTGTTTGGTTCTCGGCTGAGTTCCTGTTGCTGCCATAGCTGCTGGAAAGTTAGGTGTTTTCTTTGCCTTTTGCATTTTGTTTTGGTTTATCTGTGTGTTGTTTTTCCCCTGCCCTTTGTTGTAGGCCTGAGAGAGACGTCCTTTCTTTCTGAAGGAACAGGTAGTCTCAGTCCTGTCACTATCACCAGGGTCTTATAGGCTGATTTAGGATTTTAGGTACTCCTGCGTATGAGTTCACCTACTTTGGGGTCTGTTCATACTGATATCCAGTCAGGACTGTGACTAGGGATTTGACTAGGAGGTGTCCTACTTTCGTTCCTAGCTTTCAGGTCTTGTTCCCTCTCCTTCTTCGTCTGGTGTGGTATCTCCCTCCCACACACGGGCGTGACAATAGGGTTATCTGGACACTGGGTTATCTGTGCTTAAGGATATCTGGAGGTAGGGTTATCTGGACATGGGGTTAAGGGTTATCTGATTGCAGGGTTTACTGGATCTAGGGTTATCTGGATAAATTCAATACCAAATTTAGATGGATCCAGCATGGGGGGGGGGGGGGGGCTTTTCGTGCATATCACATTTTATAAAGCCCTAGTGAGGACATACTCTAGGTCTAGGAGGAATTTAAAAACAAGAAAAACCAATGTAGTGAAAGTAGCAATAGCTTGGGTGCAGGACCTCCCTGATTCAGCAGCTGTCTGCAAAAATAAAGCAATGACTGGTAAACGCTTCATGAATGAAATACAAAGGAAAATTAAAAATAAAATTGATTAAATAAATGAATTTCAAAATTCATATAAAAAAATCAAAGTTATCACTGCCTTTCTAGTTGTATTATCATAGTGCAGGTTAAATTTCAGTGGGCATGGTATTGTGCAGTATATGTTGTATTGCACCATATATACGTGTTTAGACAGAGGCAGTAATCTTAGCAAGACATATTTGTTCACTGCAAGTTCAAAAAATGGGGAAAAAAAAAATTCCCAAGAGTAACCGCATACGATGTATATTTTATGGTCTCATACATGCACATCAAAATATAAGTGGCCCCTCTATTGAATATACCCATTAACCCCAACGAGGTGTAGTACAGCACACACTCATCGATCCCTATGTGTGTCTGAATATGAAGGCAAAAGCAGTGCAAGCCATGTGATAAAAGACTGCTCTGTGGTACTGCTAGTAATGAGGACCTAGATATTTCTGTCAGCAGAGTTCAGACATCAATCGATGTATTGGGAGTAGCAGTGTGAAGTGCTAGTGTGTATGCAGACATAAGCATTGACGCCTTTCTAATTGTATTGCCATAGTACAGGTTCAATTTCAGTGGGGACAGTAGTGTGCAGTACATTTTATATGGCACCATATGTACATATGTATGGATAAAGCCATACCTGGATACAGTGTTATCTGGGCATAGGGTTATCAGAGTGGATCTCAGACAATGGGGGCATCATATCGCAAAGATGCGCCCCCATTGTCTGATAGTTGCGGGTACCTATCGAGAACGGAGCCCCGAAAGTGAAGGAGGGCGCACTGCGCATGGGCAGCCTCCCTCCATTTATTTTCTATGTGGCCGGCGCATATAGTTGAGCGCTGGCTCAGCTATTTTCTTCGGCCCCATAAAAATGAATGGGAGCATGGGCCGCGCATGCGCAGTGCGTTCCCATTCACTTCTATGGGAGAGGCGAGCAGCGCTTGGTGGGGGACGGACTCCAGGAAATCTGGAGTCTAGTGATGAGCTGCAGGGGCAATATTCGAATTTGCAATATTTCAAGAATATTCATCATATATTCGCGAATATTTGTATTCGAGATTATTCTTTTGATTGCGAAAAATCGGCAATGTAATATTCGCGTAATGCGAATATTCTAAAACATGAATATATGGCACTATAGAATATAGCAACTTAAGCAGGGAGGAATCCTGACTTTAGATGGAAAAAAATGACGAATATTTTTAAAAAAACTAATATATAGGACTATATTCTATATATTCTGTATTCATTACGCAAATATTACATTTCTCGCATAAGAGAAAATAAATTAAATAATGAAGAATATTCTAATTCACTACAGACTACAATATTGCAGCCTTCTCAAATTAGCCCACAAGCAAGAAGCAGGTAGGTATACTAGGTAATGGGTTCAGATGAAAGAAAAAACAAAAAAAAGGAATATTCGTTTTTGCGAATATATATCACTATATTCTAAATATTCGCAAATTCTCGAAGTGCCAATATTCGCGATAAAAATTCGCTATTTGAATATTCGCGCTCAACTCTACTGGGGTCCTACAGCCACAGCTCTCCCAGCCCTATTCTCAATATAGGTGCGGGACCCAGCAGTGGGACCGGCACCTATCAGACAATGGGGGCATATCCTAGCCATATGCCCCCATTGTCTGAGATGGGAATACCCCTTTAAGGTCCCTTTACTCTAAAAAATTTAGCAGGCGATTGTCAGGAGGGAAGCGTTCCTTCCCAGCAATCACCTGCTCGTCAGTGAAGAGACAGCTACTGTTACATGCAGAGATCTCCTCCACAGTATAGAGAGGAGCTATGGCTAATGCCATCACTCGTTCCTATACAGAATCATTGTTTCCAGCAGCAGAGGCTGTGAAGCCATCTGCACAAATGATCATAATAACCATGAACGAGTGTTTCGCTCGTTCAGTGGGTAATCGGTGGCACCATAAGGGCTCATGCACACGGCCGTTGTCGGCCGGTGCCTGCAAACAGCACGTCCGCAATATGCGGGCACTGGCGGATGCGGACCCATTCACTTAAATGGGTCCGCAATCCGGTAGATACATTGCGGAGCAGAAGGCCACGGAAGCACTATGGAGTGCTTCTGTGGCATTTCGGCCCGTGCCTCCACACCGCAAAAAAATAGAACCTGTCAAGTTGAATGTGTCCATATTCGTCTGCACCAGCCACACAGACGGTGCCCATGCATTGGAGACCGCAATTTGCACACATTCATGTGCATGAGTCCTTACACAGCGTTCGTAGGAACACTCGTTAGCAATTATCTGGTCAATGTTGGGCCACTGTGAAGGGACCTTTAGGGTTTTCTGGACACAGGGTTATCTGGGTATAGAGTTATCTGGAGTTAGGGATATCTGAGGGCAGGGTTATATGGTACTATATTTTATACAACAATTTGGAAATTT
Source organism: Bufotes viridis (assembly GCA_033119425.1). NCBI lineage: Eukaryota > Metazoa > Chordata > Amphibia > Anura > Bufonidae > Bufotes > Bufotes viridis. Next base: position 34,101,418 of record CM065591.1, read on the forward strand.
GCATTACATCAGTATTATTACTGTTTTTACCCCTAGAGCGTTAAAATAAATTTTTTACAGAATGGATAAAAAAAGGAGTCTACTCTTTCCTAAAAAATTTCTTTTCTTGTTCGTAGTTTCTTTCTGGTATATCAGCTCAGCTCTATTAAATTTGTGGGGGACCGTGAGGTGATCGAAAAATGTCAGTTCTGGCATTGGGGATTTTTTTCTTACAGCGTTCATCGCCCGTGATACGTAACATGATATTTTAAAGGGGTTCTCCAGGCTTTTAATATTGATGACCTATCCTCTGGATATATATTTTGCCAATAAGATTTTTGCTCCAAGAATCCTTATTCGGAGAATCCTTCTAGATGGAACTGCATTTCTCATGTTTTATTACTCAGGAGATAAATTAGACACCAGCAATTGGCTTCTGTTATTTAATAAGGATGAAACATGAGTGCACAGGAAGGCTGCAGAGAGCATCGTAAAATTGTTTGAAAATTTTAATATTTTGTGGCTATGGAAAAAATAAAGGATTTCTCCTATACATAAGGGTACTGCCAGATGGGTGGGTGGGAATTGCTTTGAAATTTGTATCCAGCCGCGTCATCCATGCCATAACAAGATGCTACCCATGCTTGTGTGATAGAATTATTATACTAAAGTCTGATGGGGTGCATATTTTCAGCATTGATTTCACACTGGAATTCTGCTACAATTCCACCTCAATTGAAACAATTAAACAATTAATTGGTCGACATATATACTGTATTTTCCTGACTATAAGACGCACCTGACTTTAAGGAACCACCCAACAGAAAATTGGAAAAAAAACATGCACTGCACAAAATCTAATATAATATGCCAGTCACTGAATGACTGGGTCAAGTCCACGAGCCCCTCTTTGTTAGCATCTCCACTCATTAGAGGGAGTTCCAAGGTGACCTCCTTTTACGATTCCCATATGGATATGCTAAGAGAGCACATAGACAGGGGCTTTATTCTTGACACCCCCCTCCCCATTTCAATACTGTAATGGTTACCCAATCATATAAATTAACTGTACAATTACAACCTTTACTGCAAATTGCCAGGATCCTTAAATGCAGTGGCATTTCCAGTAGACCAAATTAAGCCCCTCTCCCAAAAACTTGCCTCCCTTCTACGAATCGTGTGAATTTCTTGCCTTTAGCAAATGCCAGCTAAGTACACGAGTCTCCTGAAGCAATGCCACAAGAAAGGAATATTCACCTTCCTGTAATGATAACATCCCTCTTATGATAATCACCCTCCAAACATTATAATCATCCTTCTATGATAATCGCCCTACTATGATATACTGCATATCCTACCTTTGTTGGGTCTAGGTTATTCCTTCCCGACGTCTAATGTAAGGACAAGATTGGATTGAACGCTGGAGACAGATACAAATATCTTTTTGTTATCTATGATGGTGGGAATTACTTTATTGCCTCATTATAAAACACTTATGAAATCTGTCACTAAACCTCCTCCTCTTTTCTGTGCTAACCTTGAGAGTTACAAGACGGTTGTATGGCAAACGAACGACAGTCAAGCAGACTTGGACAGGTAGACTTGGACAAATAGACTTGGACAGGCAGACATGGACAGGTCGGACTTGGACAGGTCGGACTTGGACAGGTCGGACTTGGACAGGTCGGACTTGGACAGGTCGGACTTGGACAGGTCGGACGTGGACAGGTCGGACGTGGACAGCCGGACTTGGAAACATCATATACACATGGACAGGTCGGACTTGGACAAATAGACTTGGACAGGCAGACATGGACAGGTTGGACTTGGACAGGTCGGACTTGGACAGGTCGGATGTGGACAGGTCGGACGTGGACAGCCGGACTTGGAAACATCTTGTATACACATGGGGAAGGCATAAACTACTTTGTTCCCATCTTAAAGAGGGCATTATTTTAGTGGTACCGTATAGTATTGTTATATAGGCAGCTGTATGTTATGTGGCCAATGTAAAACTACGCTGCAGATGCAGCTGAGCTAAACTTGATGGTTAACGTGCAGTAAAGTAAAGAATGGCAAGAAAATGTTAACTGGCTTTTCAATGTATTTCAATGGCTGTTGTCACGAAATAACACGATACATCTACATCTGTATTTGGTGCTTATAATGAGACACTATATGGTACGGTCATCTGTATACTTTACGACAGTAGGTAACAGAAGGTATGGTGTAGGACACTGTCCCGCATACGTCTGTTCTTGGATGAGCTTTAGAAGTTAAAGGGGTTGTTTCACCTCAAACATTGGTGGCATATCACTAGGACAGGCATGGCCAACCTGCCGCTCTCCAGCTGTTATAAAACTACAACTCCCACCATGCCCTGCTGTAGGATGATAGCTGTAGACTGTCCGGGAATGATGGGAGTTGTAGTTTTGCAACAGCTGGAGAGCCTCAGGTTGGCCATCCCTGCACTAGGATATACCACCAATGTCAAATAGGTGCTGGTCCAACCTATTTCTAGAACAGAGCTTGCAAAATAAATGAGTGCACACCTCATATGCACAACCGCCCTCCATTCAGTGCAGAAAATATTTCTGGCATTCCCATAGAAGTACATAAATGAAATGGCAGCAGCACTTTCGCTCACTTGCTTAGCTATTTTCATAGAGAAGTGCTTTTCATTCACTTTGGGGGCTGCTTTCTAGAGATAGGTGGGGGTCCTGCACCTATCTGATATTGGTGGCATGTCCTAGCGATATGCCACCAATGCCTGAGGTGACACAAATGAGAAGTTCTTTGGATTCAACACTTGTCCTGCCAAAAAATGTCTCATTGCACATCACCGAGTTACTGATTTACCTTTTAGCATCAACTTCTCCACTTGTAATACTTCAACTTTCTAACATTCAGTAACGCACATAAATTTCCCAAGATTACACATATTGAATTATTCAGCCATTAAAAGTGTGAAAAACTGTCCTGTCATCTAGGTTTAAAAACCTGAAACACTGAACCAGGTATAACACAGTGGGGAATCGGTGGTCCACTCTTTCTCCCACATCTATTAGGGTCATGTCCTAGAAATACCGTACAAATTAGGTCAGGATTGTAGTTGCTTTCCACTACCTCTAGAATTTCGAGAAGTGGCTGAAAAATGTGATAAAATAATTGTTGACAGTGACTCTAAGAGTACGGCCACACGGTCAGGTTTCTGCATGCAGTTTGGGAAGTCAAAATCTAGAGTGGATCACAAAAGGAGATAACGTATAAAGGACAGATACATGTACCCATTTTTGAATTCACTGAACGTGACGTCACATGGCCTAGGCAAAGCTGGAGAAGGCCGCAGGTCCTGGGAGTTGGACCCCCACCGATCAGATGCCGATGACCTAGGATAGGTCATCCAGAGGATAGGCCATCAGTTAAATAATCCTGAAAAAAAAACACTGATTGCCCACTTCAGCGCACAGTTTACTTAAGTCCCACCCATTTTCGAGCCAGGTCAAACCAAATTTGCCCTGTATTATCTCTAAAAATTCAGGAGAATCTCTACAAATTTGGCACTGTTGGTAATGTGGGCATATGCAGAGGGACTGCTGCATTGAACCTACCTTCATTGATTACTGATCAGCATCTGACAATAGGCTATAACACATTACAGTACAAAGCTATGCAAAGCTATTCACTGAGAATTCCTGAGGAGGCATCTAACCCAGTTAAACAAGTGACAAAGGTCAGAAGCAGATATGACATAGTAGGTCAGAAGTAGATATGACATAACATTATGTAAGGGCACTTTCACAATTGCTTTGTTTGATTGCAGCAGGCAGTTCCGTTGCCTGAACTGCCTGTCTGATCAGGCAAACTGTATGTAAACGCTTGCCATTTTTTCTGACTGATTCGGCGTTTTCAGGTTGATCAGGTCTGAAAAATGCCTGATCAGTCAGAAAAATGCATTGCAATACCGGATCCGTTTTTCCAGTGTCATCCAGCAAAACGGATCCAGTATTTATAGTGTACCAGCCATGGCATCACATCTGGACATGCAGTCCACAGGTCTGACCAGTGTAGCAGCCTCACATATAACGTTATAACGTGTTGGCCTACATCAGGTAAGGTAGACTGCTAACTGAGGCCATTTTTGAATGGCAGAAACCCAGAGTTGGGCTAATGGACAGCATCCCGCATGCATGATATCTGCAAATTTTTAAACTTTCCTTACAGTCTTTACTATTTGTCCCCCTCTTTGTGTCACCTAGTCCTGCCATTGCGGTCGGAAATTGGCATGCTTGTTGGTTTTTGAAACCTGCTTGGAAGACATCACGGACACCTTCAGTATTGAAGAGTGGACGTTTACAAGATTACTGTTTTCTGCCATAAGGTAGACCCATTTACCCTTGCATGCCTTGTTGGGTAGTGGTCAGTGACAACACTAGCAAATTCCAAATATCCATCCGTGTTGGCCCAGAGATATTGCACTTTTATTTGACTGGTTCATAAATATAATGCCAGCACTACAAACCTACCACAACTACTGTGATACCTAGACCAGAGGACTGTGCCACTCAGGGTCTTTGGAAAGTTGGATGACGTCAACGCAAAGTCTTCATTTTGGAGGTGGTTTGATTTTTTTTATGTAAAATGTGTATGCTTCAGGTCAAACAACCATCAGAACAGAAAAAATATGGTGAAAAGTTTTATTAGGTCTATATAACAAAGCGTAACTCTTTGTAATAACCGGCAATTAACTCATAATTATACACCAGAGCTGAACATCAGCAAAGCTGCACCTTGTTGTGAAGGTAATATGAATCTCCTTGTGACAGTAACATTAAAATCCTCGGCCTTCTTTTCTAAGTGAATAAACATTGAAGTCTGGTCTGTAGGAAACCTCCCTGAGTGAGAAGATCACCCAGCGTGTGCCATCTCTCTCTTGACAGCATCCCACAGGGCACGGCATGTCTGCACTTTTCCATGCTCCTAGGAGATCACCTATAAATAAAACACATAGAGCATCGTGTTATGTGCAAAGACTGGAAGGCTGGAGACCTCTAGGGGGATACAGTGGAGATTTGCTAGATTCTTCCAAGAAACTATTGCTGCCAGCGAGATTCTGTTGACTTCATCTAGAATGTCAAAGAGATTAAAATCAAGTATGGTGATCCAATATTTGTTCACAGCATTGTTGCGTCCACAAAACGTATACAGTCATATGAAGTTTCAGCTAAAACATCATACGGGGAAAACATCGGTGGGACCTGGCTGTCGATTCATTTGAATGGCTGGCATGTAATACCACATGTCCCCTGTAGTGGCCACTGTAGGAGAAATGAATAGCCAGCAGGAACTCCGCCTAGTTTATCAACAACAGCTCACAGGTCATCATCAATTGAAAAAAGGAGGGAGTTATTGAAAGGAGACAAACCTAGAAAGAAGGTACCCTAAGGCCTCTTTCACACGGGCGTTGCGGGTGCACTCCGTCAAACAGTGCGGGTGCGTTGCGGGAATCGCCGCGATTTTTCCCTGCGAGTGCAAAGCGCTGTCATGCGTTTTGCACGCGCGGGAGAAAAATCTGCACTTTTGGTACCCAGACCCGAACCTGCACTTCTTCACAGAAGTGCATGTTTGGGTCAGAAATTGTCCCGCTGGTATTATTTCACATTATAACATAGTTATAATGTAAAATAATACCCTTGCCCATCTTCCTAATGTTGAACCCGGTGCTGAATGGGTTAAAAATAATAAACTAATCATAACTTACCTGGTCCATTTGATCGCGAAGCCCGGCATCCTCTCCGTTAGCTTGCTACTAGGAAAATGACCTGTGATGATGTCACATGGTCACATGGCCCAATCACATGCTCCATCACCATAGTGATGGAGCATGTGATTGGGCCATGTGATGCTGTGACATCATCACAGGTCCTTTCCTAGTAGCAAGCTAACGGTGAGGATGCCGGGCTTCGCGATCAAATGGACCAGGTAAGTTATGATTAGTTTATTATTTTTAACCCATTCAGCACCGGGTTCAACATTAGGGAGATGGCCAAGGGTATTATTTTACATTATAACTATGTTATAATGTGAAATAATACTGAACCGGTTACACATCCCGATAGTTGCATAGCAACCATGCGGGAAAATCGCAACGCATCCGCATATGATTGCGGATGATTGCGATTTTCCCGCATCCCCATTCACTTCTATGGGGCCTGCGTTCCGTTAAAAAACGCAGAAGATAGAGCATGCTGCGATTTTCACGCATCGCAAAAGTGATGCGTGAAAATCACCGCTCATGTGCACAGCCCCATAGAAGTGAATGGGTCCGGATTCAGTGCGGGTGCAATGCGTCCTCCTCACGCATTGCACCCGCGCGGAAAACTCGCCCGTGTGAAAGGGGCCTAAGACTTTCAGAAGACCTATTTATTGTGCAGGGGATAGGATAAAGTTTGTGCAATAAACTTTCTGTCCTTAAAGGGGTTGTTTGAGACTGAAAACTAATGTCTATTACTCTGGTGATGGCGAATATTTATCAAAAAAGGAAAAAACATGCTGAAAGTGTTTCCAATCGAACTCCAATCTATGCTGGTTTCAGTCCCCACTGGACCAGAAGTACAACATACGTACCATCTACTGTATATGCACATCCAATCAATGGCCTCAGCAGTGTTGTGGCCTATAACACATATTAACACTGAGTGTCAGCAGTCATGTGCTGTTCGTGTGTAGCATCCCAGTCATGAGGCTACTACAATTCTTTAAATAGTTTATTATTATTTTAAATTGCAATGTTATGTATTTTGCATTGTATTATATGGCCATATCTATCAGAAAGTATATGGATAGGATAGCAATGGTTAGCAAGGAACAGGGCTAACTACCCTGTTCCTCCCCTCTTGGTAGGAGTGGGATGGCCCTGCTTCCTGCTAGGAGGGGGTGGTCCTGTGTAGTCACAGGTAGGAGAGGAAGCACAAGCCTGAGCTCCTGCTCCAAAAGAGGATTCTCCAGAGAGATCACTTATTCTTTTGCCTCAGGTGAAGTCTTGAGAATCTTTACAGCAGAGTAAACTGCTATTACTATCATATCCAGACACTGCTGCAAGGTGAGAGACTACAGCTAAGACACCCATCACCCAGAACTTTTTTTAGGACAGTACGACCTAGTGCTAAATTGCCGCCATCTAATCTGCCTCCATAATCCTTACTGGTGTCAGAAAAGTTTTGAACTTGAAATCTGCTGCAATTGTATTTGAGGTTCTATGCTGCACTTAGTAAGGCCTCTTTCACATTTGCGTTGTGAGGATCTGGCGTGCACTTCCGTCGCCGGAAATGCCTGCCAGATCCGCCACAACGCAAGACAACTGAAAGCATAGTGAAGACTGATCAGTCTTCAATATGCTTTCAGGTAACCATGGCAGCCAGGACGCTACTAAAGTCCCGGCTGCCATGGAAAAGAAGTGGGGAGAAGCTACTTACATTCCGTGCAGCGGCCGGGGCGCTTCTCGATGATGTCACCGGGTCTCCACAGGGAATCAACCCAAAGATCATTAAAATAGGCATACCAATTCCTCCTGTCCAAGGTGGATAGGGACTTGGTGACCTCAATCAGTATAAGTGGGCTCCACATTTTAGATTTTTCTATGGGGCCCCTTCTCCTCAATGTACTCCCCTTATATAAGGTACCTTATCCCCACTTGTTTCTTAATTGCTGTGTAGCATAATGCTTGACACCCCCAGCTCTTCTGATCCTACTAGCTGACCTTGTCCATTGAGAATGAAAATTGCCTTAAGTTGCGTGATTTTCAAACTTGCCAAGTGTTCAATTTGACTGTTCTATATTATTAATATTTATAGTTATGAAACATTTATGTTATTAATATTTTAACATCACCACACAAAATGATTGCAGGAAGTCACCCAGTGATGCACCAGGGAAAAGCTGAAAAGTTGGCAGGACGGGCGATGTGCAGGGCACGCATCCAAGCTGCCTAACATCCATGTCTTTTGTCATAAGCCAGGTTAAAAAAACAAGAGCTGATGAGTGAAACAAGATGCCATTGTCTGTATTATTTGGCCATTTTGTTCAGTACTTGCTGTCCTATGTGTCTTCCTGTTAGAGGCTGATGTTGAAGAGAGAACATTGCAAGAGCAGGGTCATGATTATAGATGTGCAGAGGTCCCAAATGGTGGCTGAAGATGTCCCAAATAGGCCTTCTGTCATGTAAGAAAATTCCAGTATTCTAAATGGTACATGGTAGGTGAGAGTTCTGCTTCTGATTTTGCATATGGCATCAGGATCTTCAAGTTATTCCACAGTGTGAGAAGGCCATATCTTCTATGTCTCTGCTGCTAATATGGAACTCATTAGAATGTTGTTTTAATTATTTATTTTCCAGAGTACATAGCCATGGTCAGATTGACCCACCAGACTACCAAATCATCATCTGGTGGGCCCAGCCTCTACCACAATACTGAGTCCCAATGGTTCAAAAGCATATACCTTATATGGCAATGTAAAGAAAAAGAATAACTTTTTCCTAAGATTTTTTTCTTAGTATTAAAACACAAGAAGAACTATATGAATGTGGTATCACTGCAATCATACTGACCCAGAGAATAAAGGTAACAGGTCAGTTTTACCGCATAGGGAATGCCGTAAACACAAACCCCATAAAACTGTGTCTGAATTGCATTTTTTTTTTCCCAATTTCACTCTATTTGGATTTTTTTCCAGCATCCTGCTAAATTATATGCAATATTAAATGGTGCCAGTTGAAATTATAACTCGCAAAAACCAAGCCCTCATATGGTTATGTAGACAGGAAAAAAAAAAAGAATGGCTCTGGGAAGACGGGGAGTGAAAAACGAAAATGCAAAAATGGAAAATTGCTTGGTCATGGAGGGTGTTGTCCCAGAATCGCAACTTATCATCTGTTCACAAGATAGGTTATAAGTGTCTGATCACTGGGGGTCCTACCAGTGGAACTATCGTGAGAACAGGGGTCCCGGGTCCTCCATTTGAATCAAGAGACAGTCGTGCATGTTCACCACCACTCCATTGAAAGTCTACGGGACTGGTGAAGATAGCCTTTGGGACCCACCAGCAATCAGCAGGTGGCTAGGTTATAATTTGTGATTCTTCAATAAACCCTTTAACACTATGACCAAGGGAAGAGCAATCTGAGCAGTTGCATACTGGGCCCCTGTCACTAACTATCTCATAAGGGTACCGTGCTCTACCTCTAGTGTAGGTCTTATTTCAATTATTCATTTTTTAGGGGGTGGGGGGTCCTTTGAGAAGATACTTCATAGTCCTCATTCCTCCATTCTTCTTTTATTGCATTTTAACTTTCACATCCACAAGCGATTGTAAAGTACGAGCTGAATAAAATATAAGGAAGAAAATTGTACTTCTCCAGTTAAACATAAGACAAAGGGTTTAGTCTTATTTAGAAGATTCTATTCCTTCCAGTACGGAGATAATGGAATTTGTAAGCTAACATACTGTATGTATAAATGAATGGATTTTTCATCATCCCCTCCTTAATTTAATACTTCACTGCTATTCTGTCTCCATGTGAATAAATATGAAGCCGATACAAAGCCTTTTTTATATATAATTCATCATCATCCATCAATCAACGCAACAGAACACAATGTATCTGTAAAATAAGGATATTTTTGTGTCCGTAGGGTTTGGAGTTAAATGTGTTAATATGTTTATAGATATGTTTTAAGGTGTATATACATATAATATAATTACAGATACCAGCACCGAATTATATTAGGCCCTTAAAGGGGATTTCAGGAATTATTATGGTTTTTAACAGGACGCTCATGTAGCTAGAACTCCCTCTGGTTTGTTCATCAAGTGGGGAGAAGAAAACAGGATGGGTGGCACTACTGCATAAATCGCATCATGCGCCTACTCAGGCCACTACCGGACCGGTGAATGTAGCCGTTGGTGGTGCTCAGTATCCCAGAAGGCAATAAATGCAAATGTGTAGAGAAGAAGAAAAGCGGTACGGCACTCACCCGGCCTCTATAAAACTTGGCTTCATTGTAATTCAGACCAGACGTACAAAGTCCCAGGTAGCGGGGGCGGACTCAGAGCTTGCGGCAGCTAGATGGCGACAGCCGTTTCGCGCGTGTAATCAGCGCATCGTCAAGTTTTATAGAAGCCGGGTGAGTGCCGTACCGCTTTTCTTCTTCTCTACACATCCCTCTGGTTTGTTTCCATCCTGTATGTGGCACTTCCTGTTGCTTTATCCAACCAAACCCATGATGCACTTCTTCTTTCCCTGCCACAGCTCCAGCACCATGCCCAGGACAGTTTATAGCTCCTCCCACCCACCTAGTTACATAGACACTCCCCTATCACTGCCCCGCCCAAGGACATGACATCACAGGAACTAAGAAAGAGCTGCATGGACATGGTCATTTGACTACAGACTAGAACTTAAGATAGGAGCCATAAAGGTAAAAGTAATACATGACAAAATTTCAGCGACCTTCATAAACAAATATTTTAAAGGATGTTGATGGAAACAGGAAAAATGCTTGAAAGGGTTTTTCCAGGAGGTTTAAGTAGTTTTGCAACAGTAGTCGATGTCATCAAATTAATAAAGAAAATAACTCATCTTTTAAATTCCTGCCGCTCCAGTGGTACCTGCTGGGTTTCCCAGCAATGAAGACATGCCATACAACCATGTGACCACTACAGCCAATCACTGGCCAATCACTGAGGCCAATGATTGGCTACGGTGGTCACAGGGATGTACAGTACATTACTACTACAGACTGGCAGAGACCACTAGAGCAGCGGCACTAGGGGGATTTAAAAGGTTTTCGGAATTTTATGAGTTATCACTGTGACTTTTTTAAGAGGTCACAAAAAAGTCACAATTTCACTCCAGTAGGGGGCTGGAGTAGCATTTCTAGAAAAGATTTAAAGATACACCAATTTATTTTTTTAAATCTTTATTTTTAGATCTCCAAATACAGATAAAATATCTCATATTCATATGCATAATTTTCCAACCCCACCAACTCACACCCACAAAACATATCCCCAATAAACAATATAATATTCCACTTTCCAATTTCTACATTATAATTGTTCATGCACAAGAACGTGTGGCGGCTGGGCCGGTGCGGCATGGGCACCAACCGTAACACCGTCATATGTGGACGCAGGACCCATTCACTTGAATGGGGTCTGCGATCCGCATCCAACAGACCGCACCGCAAAAAAGTAGTGCATGCGGTGTGGAAGCACAGACAGAAACCCCACGTAAGAACTCTGTTTCGCACCGTTCCACTTCAAGTGAATGGGTCTGCATCAGTGGTGTGGTGTACAAACAGCCGGTAACAAAGAAAAACAGAGCGAGCCGAAGAACAAAAATATCACATGTTTTATTAGTACAAAATCACAAATAAATATAAAAAATATCTGATGTTGCTGTATATTATTGAAGACAACTCCAATAATACAGAGTGCACATAGCGGTGCACATGACAGGGTCCGCAACACACAGGGCACCGGCTGTGTGCAGCCACATCACGGATCACGGACCCATTCACTTGAATGGTTCCGCAATCTAGGAGATGTGGTGCAGAAGCACGGATCGGAAGCCGGGGTGTTTCTGGCCGTGCCTCCGCACCACAAAAAAGTAGTGCATGCAGCCCTTAACTGATTCACAACCCTGACAATGCCGAGTTTCCCACTTTCTTTTCTAAAGAGGCAAGGGTGGCATAAAACTGTAAAAAATCAGAAACTTTGGCGCAAAACAAGAATTGTTTCAAAATTTTAGACTTTTTGGGTGTAGAACCTTAGGCCTCTTTCACATGAACAATACGGATTGGCTCCAGATGCGTTTAGGGTGCGTTCAGTAAAACTCGCACCATTTTGCAAGAAAGTTCAGTCAATTTTGTCTGCGATTGCGTTCAGTTGTTCAGTTTTTTCCGGGCGAGTGCAATATGTTTTGATGCGTTTTTCACGCGTATGACTTGCTTCCGGATGCAATGCATTTTTTACTGAAGCCCCATTCACTTCTATGAATATAGAATATAGTACATGCTGCGATTTTCACGCAATGCAGAAGTGATGCGTGAAAAAAAACGCTCATGTGCATAGCCCCATTGAAATGAATGGATCAGGATTCAGTGAAGGTGCTATGCGTTCACGTCACGCATTGCACCCATGCGGAAAACTCGCTCGTGTGAAAGGGCCCTAGAAGGTAATGTATCTGGTGCGGTGCAACAGAAAAATGGAGTGATTTTGTCTGTTCTGTTGGTGGCATAGGCATTTGTACCAAATTTATGACGTATGTGCACCATTTTCGATGTGGTTAATTTTTTTTACTTTTTAACCCCTCAAGTCACATTTTAGTAAGCATTCTGTATTAAGAATAGTAATAATTTTCCCTTATATCCATGTTATAAGGGAAAATAATACAGTAAATCGACTAATCAATTTACTTACATCATCTCCTTAGCAACCATGCGTGGAAATCGCATTACATCCGCACTTGCTTGCTGATGCTATGCGATTTTTATGCAGCCCCATTTATTTCTATGGGGCCTGCAGTGTGTTTAAAAATGCAGAATATAGAGCATGCTGCGATTTTCACGCAACGCACAAGTGATGCGTGAAAAACACCACTCATCTGCACAGACCTATTCAAGTGAATGGGTCAGGATTCAGTGTGGGTGCAATGCATGCACATCACGCATTGCACCCACTCGGAAAACTCTCCCGTGTGAAAGGCGCCTAAGGGGTGGACATTGCAACTTTTGCAAAAACTGCAAAAAAAAAAAAAGGAGGTGAGTGCCATAGCATTAGCACCAGAATATGTTCTATAATTATGGCATTATTGTACTTTGTTTGGTTTGCAGAGTGCTGTTGCATTGTCCTTTTTTTCTTTGTGTTTCTAGCCATGGCAGCGTGCACCTGTACATTGGGATGTGCTGACTGACCCCCTTTTTTTGCAGTTGTACTAGAGCTGGAGGTGTGGCTGACTCCAGTCGGTCTTGCACCCCTGACTAGCCTGTCTGCCCCATAGGCTGATTTTGGCATCAAAAATGGTAAAAAGCAGAGTGGACCCAGTATGCATGTGGAGCCTGCACTGATAGAGATCGCCTTGACGTTTGGCAGACAGGCCCAAATAATTTTGTACAAAATGTATTTGCCAAGAATCTAAAATTTGCAAAATAAGCATAGCATTAGCACTAGAACTTTTGCAAAAAGTCACAAAAAGTCTCAAGGTTACCCTAGTCCCCTGGTGGTATACAAACTTTATATTAAATGAGATTAGACTTTAGACAAAAAAATCCATAGGGATTGCATGTAACAAATCTAACAAAGGGTGTGCAACATTTTGTAAAGTTGTTCCAAATAAAATGACTTCAAACCGAGCAGATGGTCAAAAAAAAAATTGTGCAAAAAATTGCTTCTTGGTACTTTACCCTCAAAAAGTTTTGTAAGCTATTTTCTTTTTAGGCATAAGCAAGAGAAATAAATAATAATGGTGGGCAGCAGTAACAAATCTGTTTGAATGGGAGCAGCATTGCAATAAGCAGCTCTGTCCACTACACAGTATACAGAACTGAGTATTTTCGGTTCCTAGTTCTGGCGATAGAGCTTGTGAACACAGCAGTGGGGTCCCAGGAGTCAGATCCCCTCCAATGTGATATTGATGACCTATCCTAAGGATAGTTTATCAACAAGAAAGTCCTGGAGGACCCCTTTAAAGCTCATTTCCTCCATGTGTTTTTATACAATTACGGATGCACTATAAATAATCTTATCTTTATTGCATGGGGAGTAATGGTTACAGAGATATGAAATATGTATATAATACCCTTTTTTAATCCTAATAAAGACTTGCTTTTCTTTAACTTCACTGAACATAAGTATTGTCCACATGCCAGTATTCTGCTCCATAACCCCCCTTTTCCTTATTTTTCTAAAGTCTTTCGCCCCAAGAAAGACCCTGACACCTTCTTGACGATGGAAAGGTGTAGGCCACAGCAGCCTCTTTTTTAACAAATCATGTAACATCCAATAAATAACATTAACCATAAATAACTCCTGAGCAGGCAGTCTTAACACGGAGGTCTTGGAAGGCCTTTTCTGGATGATCCCTAGTCGCCCTACACCGACTCGGGGTTGACAAATATGTCGATAGACCACCATCTGTTCCACCTAGCCTGTTCCCAGGTACCGCTTCCAGCGATCCAAACACCAATTACCTTGTCCATGCCAGGGGTCTTATCCCCCAGATGGGTCCCAACCTCTTCAGCAAGAGCCTTCCAAGGCCTCCTCAGTGCCGACTGCTGTGATAGGAAGATATACTTAACCCTCGCACCACGAGCCAGAAATGCTTGAAAGGGCAGGCGGGCAGTTGATCTGGTCCAGTGCAGGCGGGAATGGAGGACCCTCCCCTACAGACTGTCCCTTATAACAGGTACTACCACCCCTCCCCTTACATAACTCCCACCCCCATTTTTCATGCTCTCCACTTCCTATTCTAACCCTCTCCTTTAACCCTTTAAATACTTGCTCTAAACCCAGCCATGTCCGCTCCTGCGCTATGGCTTTGCCCCGTCCGCCCCTCTCTATGTTGTAAAATGCAGAAATTTATGAGATGTCAGAATGGTCTACCTGTGACAAATGTAGGAAAATGGAGCACACAGAGAAATAAATATGGCACACTGCAGATAGACATGTTGGATATTTTTCCCTTCCTAACCGTTTGAATAGTGATGCGTTACACCAGTAATTTCGCACTAAAAACAATGGCGCTTGCTATTCATAAATTGGGCACGTGTTTACATCTATATAAAAACACACATATATGGGTCCGCGCTAACAGCTCTCAGTCTTGACTAGACATAGTACAGACCCGCAAACAGATCCGTTCACCACCGCGCTTTATTATACTTACACGGTTAAAACTTGTCACATCGTACATAAAATTGGTACTTTTGCCCGACCCGGGTTTCGCTTGCCACCTTCATCTGGGGCATCCTAATTTCACTTTCTTTTGGGCGGTGTTTTTTAAAACACCCACTAATCCCATACTCCATTCTGTATCCCACCCTCAATGACGTCAGGGTTTTGGGCATCAATACATTAAAATACAAAACACTACATATTACAATAAAATATATATTTTTCCTTGATAAAAAATACTATATTATAAACCTGAATATTCTCCAATTAAATTCCATCTCGTAAAATCTATACCTGTCCATTGTATTCCATTCTTTCAAATTACCAGCTTCTACAGAGGCATACCGCGTTACTCCTAGTAGAGGAGCATTCCTCCAGAATGTACCGTATTACTCCTAATAGGATGTCAATGCTATTTCATTCTTATAAACTACCTGCTTCTACGGGGGAATGCCGTGTTATTCCTAATAGAAGAGTTCTTCTTCGGAGTATGCCGTATTGTTCGTACTAAGACATCACTACTAGATCTCCGTTTGCTCCCTCCCCGGCCTCATATCTACCATCAAAAGGAACCTGGAGGAGCTAGCTGATTACATATTTTTCTCGGGGAATATACACCACTTGTTTGGACACTACCTCCCCCCATTGTATATCTGTATCTTAGCTTAGAGAAATTGGCTCGTATGAACTCATTTTATTATCCCCCTTCCCCAATTTGTATGTTCGAATTTTCTATGGGCTTTATTAACCTTTTCCTTATTCCACATCATACAGACAGATTTTATGTCCCACTTAATATTCATTCCTGCCGGCTGTAGTGTATTCATATTGTATATCCACTGGGCTTCTATTTTATTGATCTGTAGTGTTTTGTATTTATGTATTGATGCCCAAAACCCTGACGTCATTGCGGGTGGGGAAACAGAATGGAGTATGGGATTAGTGGGTGTTTTAAAAAACACCGCCCAAAAGAAAGTGAAGTAAGGACGCCCAAGACGAAGCTGGCAAGCGAAACCCGGGTCGGGCAAAAGTACTAATTTTATGTGCGATGTGACAAGTTTTAACCATGTAAGGTTAATAAAGCGTGGTGGTGAACGGATCTGTTTGCGGGTCTGTACTATGTCCATTTCCTTTTGAAGGAGTAAAGGTTTCTGTTGTCGGTTGGTACTGGGACCAAGAAAGCCAGTAACGAAGGAAAAGAAAAAACTGCCTGTGCAAAGGGACTACATGTGAACATTTCCCAAGACTGAGAGCTGTTAGCGCGGACCCATATCTGTGTGTTTTTATATTGATCTATACAGGAGAACGGACCTACTCCTGATTTTGGGACTGCAGCTGGGAGAGAGGTTGGAAACCTGCACACTACCATTTATTTGTGCCATTTTTACATCTATCCTTCATCATCCCTTTGGGGGAGATTCATCAAAAGGACAAACAAAAAAATGTATGATCTTTACAGTAAATTCTTGAAGGGGTTTTCTGGTTTGCATGAACATCCTTTAAAGGGTTTCTGTCACTTGAAAAACGATTGGTTGACGTGCAGAAGCTAGTGCATGAGAGGAGCTCAATGCATTGTGGGTAGAGGGTAGGCTGGATTAGCCTCAGGGCTGAGGGCGGCCATCTTAACAGAATAGTCAAATTGCAGTTTTATGCAGACTGGTTGCTAAGGGCTGAATCTTATGAAATATGGGGTAAGCAAGTCTAATAGTTATTGATTCAGGTATATTATGTTATTAGTAACTACATATATGAAAATTGAAATTAGGGTTTAAATGTGACAGTTATCCTTTAAGCTGGCTGACATTAGCGATGTGCTAATGTCAGGTTAACATAACCATATAAGTCCCATGTCCCTCTGTGGCGCCGTTATTCATAAAAACGAACTCTTATAATGAGGCTCAAGCAGTAGAGGGGGGTGTTGTTCCTGCTGCTAGAGGCTCCAATTTCCCACCGCCATCCGCTTCTGTATTCATTTCAGGCACAGTGAGTGAAGGACGCTCGCCTGCTGCATGCTTCCTCACTGCGCTGTCTTATCTTCAGAGGAGCATTGCGATGTATTCGGCGCAGGCGCAGTAAGGAAGCAGGCAGCAGGCGAGTGTCCTTCACTCACTGCGCCTTCGCCGAACACAGAAGCGGACGGCGCAGGCGTGAGATATCGGCGGATGGAGGAGACCAACGATTCCACAGCCCTGTCAATCAACTGTAGCAGGGCATGGAATGAGGTGGGAATGCTGCTAGAGCCTCATTAGCATATTATAAAAGTTTGTTTTTATGAATAATGGCGCCACAGAGGGACATGGTTATGTTAAGCTGACATTAGCACATAGCTATTGTCAGCCAGCTTAAGACCCATTTTTCAAATGACAGAAACCCTTTAAAAATAATTCTTTATGAAGGTTGCTGTAATTTTGTCATGGATTTCTTTTACATTTTACATTTCCTATCTTCCATTCTGGCTGTGGTCACATGACCATGTCCATGCCACTCTTTCTTATCTCCTGTGATGTTATGTCCATGGACAGGGCAGTAATAGCGGAGTGTCTATGTAACTAGCTGAGTGGGAGGAGCTATAAAAGCTATAAACTAGCTGGGTGCTGTTAGGGGTGGGGATAGGGGAGTGTCTATGTAAATACCTAGTTGGGAGGAGCTATAAACTAGCTGGGTGTTAGGGGCGGTGCTGGAGCTGTGGCAGAGGAAGGAGAAGTGCATCATGGGTTTGGTTGGATACAGGAACATGAAGGGCTACATACAGGATGGAAACAAACCAGAGGGATTGTTTTTCATGAAGAAAACAGAAACCCCTTTAGGGTGACATCGAACTTTCAAAATTCTTA
The DNA here is from genome assembly GCA_033119425.1 of Bufotes viridis. Taxonomy (NCBI): domain Eukaryota; kingdom Metazoa; phylum Chordata; class Amphibia; order Anura; family Bufonidae; genus Bufotes; species Bufotes viridis. The sequence goes on from CM065591.1 coordinate 34,119,186, forward strand.
GTAAATAAGAAGAATTGTGTATTCAAGACTTTTAGCTAAAGTGAAGAGATTTTCTCTCTCTGTGAAGGACACGTCCGGTCATTGCATGGACAGCCAATTACCTTTAAAAGGAACTCTGTAATGCTTCAGTTCTCGTTTAGCGATGCTACTAGGAAACCCTTGGACCAGCTTATCATTAGACCGTTCTAAGTAAAAAGTGACTGTCCATAGTGCGGTAGGTCATAGCAAAAATAAAAATATCCTGCAGGGCTGGCCAGATTTGCTCTCATGAGAAAGAAAACTAGGGACTAGAGATGAGCGAACTTCAAAAATTAGTTCGGCGTTCGGGTTGGGGTAATCGCCGCATTTGATCCATTGGTAATCGCTGCCGATTTGATCCAGTGCTGAGCCACGCCCCCTGCACTGATCACATGACGGTGACGTCACCCCAGGTCCTTCGGCTTTTCCAAAGTTCGGGTTCGTAGAAGCCGCCCCTTATGAATTCCATATGCCGGTATAGTCCGCGGTAGTGGAATCCATAACGGGATGTGGCGATTACCCCAACCCGAACGCCGAACTAATTTTTGAAGTTCGCTCATCTCTACTAGGGACAGTTCCATCGAGTGTAGGCTGCTACTGCCACTAGGGGGCACTACAGAAACAGTTTTCTTTCTCTTAGAAGAGAGCTAACTAATATAAATATAATTTTTCCCAGGAAACACTGCAAGGCTTATAAGTCGCTCTGTCAGCTCTGGCCATCTCTATAAGGAGAAACAGTATTCTAAGACTTAGGCCCATTTTACATCTGCGTTGTGAGGATCCGGCGTGCACTTCCGTCGCCGGAAATGCCCGCCGGACCTGTCACAACGCAAGACAACTAAAAGCATTTGAAGACTGATCAGTCTTCAATATGCTTTCAGGTTATCATGGCAGCCAGGATGCTACTAAAGTCCCGGCTGCCATGGAAAAGAAGCAGGGAGCCGGGGGGAAAGCTACTACCTTCCGTGCAGCTGGAGCGCTCCTCGATGGCGTCACCGGGTCCCTGGGTTGTATGGATCACATAGCTATGCTATGTGAACCATGCAACACACGATCTATACGGCGCATTGCTCACATAGCATAACTATGTGAACCATGCGACGCAGGGACCTGGTGACGTCATCGAGGAGCACCCCGGCCGCCGCACGGAAGGTAAGTAGCTTCTCCCCCGGCTCCCGCTGATTTTCCATGGCAGCCGGGACTTTAGTAGCGTCCTGGCTGCCATGGTTACCATTCTTAAAAGCTAAACGTCTGATACGGCGATGTGCCGGAACGACGTTTAGCTTAAAGTCGGATCTGGATTAATACTTTTCAATGGAATTCAATTAATTCCGGAACCATCCTTGCGGCATGTTTTCAGGTTCTTGGCTGGAGGAAAATCCACAGCATGCTGCGGATTTTGCTACGGACAAAAAACGTGTCAGTACTGAACTGAAGACATCTTGATGCATCCTGAATGGATTTCTCTCTATTCAGGATGCATTGGGATAATCCTGATCAGTATCTTTCCGTCCTAGAGCCCCGAGGACGGAACTCTAGGACGGAAAGTAAAAACGCAGATGTGAAAGGGGCCTTACAGGGCTGTTGGCATTTTAAGATCCCATTACTGCTGTGTAATATATCAGCATAGCCAAGAAAACACTTGTTACAGCACTGTGGTGAGATCTCTCTGGTTAATGAATTGCTAAGCTAATTAAAAGAAATGTGGAAAGTTCTATTTAGCTACACAATTCTCTAGCTAATGGTTAGTGGTTTATTGCCTGTGAGTTTTACAAATCTAAGGAAACAAGGAAATGCTTGCAACATTACCGCTAGTGGCCACCATTATAGTGCCCAAAGAGGAGGTGGGGTCACCCAGATTTAAAGACCATGAATGTAAATTATTCCTTTTTCCAAAAATAAAAGAAAGCTGACCCTCCAACGCCACCGCATGTAAGGTAGATATCCTATAAGGCACTATTTAACCTTTTAAACAGGCCTCTCTCTGCTCTGCACTAATAAAGTGCAACAATCCCAAAACAGCTGTCTGCAGATGAAATACTGGCTTAGCTATTATCCAAGTGCCACAAACCCAGGAGGAGTGGAGCATGGGAGTGGTAGTGTCTCTGGCTGCGATAGCTATTCACATAAATCCCAGAGGCAGTCCTCACACCCTAGGGCCAGGCAGTGACAGGAGGGTGCAACCTGATGTTGGTAGTTGCCTGGTGGTAGTTGGGGTGCTCTTGGTGGTATGAGTTTGGTACGTGTGCAAGGCAGGAGGTGTAGGTTATGGCTGATGTATAGTGCTGGAGTCGGTAACCAGGCCAAGTGTAGAACATAGACAAGTCTGTCTTTACTAAAGTGCAGAGTAGGAGTTGTACTACAGAAAATGGTATCAAAACACAGTTCCAAACAATTCATAGTGCAAATCTTCCCTGATAGCAATGTATAGATATGAGCAATGATGGGGGTTGTAGTCCTCCTTCTTTCTATTTTTCTCTCTCTCCAAAGCCTCTCTCTACAGAATCTAAGGCTGGTAATAATGTTCTTGCAAAACGTATCTGTAATTCCTGTGTCAAAGCTTGTGTCTACTCTAGAGTGGAGTAGCGATGTCTTAGGCTACTTTCACACTGCCGTTTCTGGGTCCGCTTGTGAGATCCGTTTCAGGGCTCTCACAAGCGGCCCAAAATGGATCAGTTTAGCCCCAATGCATTCTGAATGGATAAGGATCCGTTCAGAATGCATCAGTTTGGCTCCGTCCCGCCTCCATTCCACTCTGGAGGTGGACACATTGGTGTCCGCCTTACGATGCGGAGCCAATCGGATCCTTCATGACTTACAATGTAAGTCAATGGGAGGGAATCCGTTTTCATTGACACAATATGGTGCAATTGAAAACGGATCCGTCCCCCATTGACTTTCAATGGTGTTCAGGACGGATCCGTTTTGACTTTGTTCATTATAATGCAAACGGATCTTTTCTGAACGGATACAAGCGTTTGCATTATCGGTGCAGATCTGTCTGTGCAGATACATGACGGATCCGCACCAGACGCAGGTGTGAAAGTAGCCTTACTAGATGCAAATATCTGGGAGATAATGATTCTCTGGGACTCAGGCCTAGTTTCTCCAAAGAGTGAGAACATATAGCTTCTCTCCCTTCCTCACCTAACACTAGACTCACACACTCACTAAGCTAGGGGCAGCCCTTGGTCCATCCCCTAGCCTTACTACAAGGGCAGAAATGTTAACCCTGACTTATCCATACAAAACCATGCAGGTAAAATATAATACATCAGAACATTACATAGAACCAAATCACATTAATGACAATCTTACTCTATTCTGCACAAGTTACGCCTCAAGACCTGTATAAAAGGTTGAACATTGACTTATAGAATAGCTATCTTACATCTGGTGGCAATAGAGATTCAACTTTCTTTTTGGAAAGATAACTCATTTACATAGGTTTTTCCAGAGGAGCAGTCCCTGGCCTATAAGACTCCTTACACCTACAAAGCATGGAGAAACAGTACCTCATGAATAGAGACCCTGAATGGCATCTAATCATAAGTTTACACATGTATTGTATACAGATTTTGCCACAGATTGTGCTGCGGATTAATGATGGATTTCACCCCATTAACAGTGCCAGCAAAGTACATTAACAGTGCCAGGGTACTGGAGTACACTTGTTACTTTTTTGCAGCTTTTTGCAAAACATTTCAATAATAAAGCTGGGTAAAAATGTAGCCTAGTCTGCAAAACATCTGGTCACCCGTTAGTAAATATAACACTAAAAATTGCAAAAATGCATCATATATTTGGCGCAAATGCCTCCTCCACTAACAAAAATAGGCAAAATCACTCCAATCTGGCACAACGCACGTAATACCTTACCTTTTGGACTCTCTTTCCTGTTAAGCCATGGGCCTTTTCTATTATGCCACACCCCCTGCCAGGCTAGAACCAGTGGATTTCTATAAAGCAATTGCACCAAGTTGTACAAAAAAATTGGCAAATTGGCACAATTTACGACAGAGTCTAGTAGAATAGTATAGCAGTTTCACAATAGTTCATTTTGGCAGTGATAAACTTTCTTACATTGGGACATATTATGCCAAAAAATTGCTTGAATAAAATACTGTCCATCCCACATTTCTTGGGTCAAGAGTGGGGGTGCTTTGGGCACTTATATTTATAAACTGCCTCACTGGGCCTAAGTTCTCAAAACTAACAGAAAATAGGCTGTGTTGCCCATAGCAAGCAAACATATCTAGGCTTCTAGAGCAGTTTAAGAGAAGAAAGTTGAACTCTGATTGGTGGCTATGGGCAAAAAGGCAATTTTTCTGTTACATCATGTTACAGCTGTCTTTTTTCACACAAAATAAAGTGCACATGTGCAATGGGCAGCGCTCCAGGGGTGATCAAGTTCCAGTGTTTAGGAATGCAGAGTGGTATGTTGTGGCTCTAATAGTCTGTATCACGTTGCTCCTACCTGGATACTGTCGCTCCCTGGGGTAAGGCTCCATAGCAACAAAGTCGGGTCCAGACTTGGTAAAGTTCAACGATTTTACTTGAATAAACTTGCATCCAAACAATGTTTGATCTTTCTCTTGGCTCCAGCAGGCTACGGGTAAATTGGCAGTTGAACTTGAATACTTTGCTTTATCTTTCTCTTCTGTGCTAATCTCTGGCTTTAGTCTGGTTACTGGATTTTCTAGCAGTTCTGGTACCTTTGAGGGGGTGCCTTTGGCTGTTGACCACCTCGTAATACTCTGCTTACAAACTGCAAGGAGTCGGGGTGCTCTACAAGCTGCTTCCCACAGAAGAGTCCTGCTGCAGGAATTGCTCTCCTTCCAACTCTCAACTCAACATAGTTTCCCACTTAGTTAGCCCACTTCTCCCCAAAAGGGGGAGAATGGAATGGTAAGTTCCATTCTATCTAAAGGTCTGTCTCTGCCAGATACACTGCCATCTGCTGGACAACCAGGCACAGTTATTGCAATACAATACATATGTTACATAGCAATGTTATTAAGGCACAATATCAAAGGACCTGGAATCAAATACTCAGATGATATTATTTGCTAGCCATTAAAGATAGTAGCTAGGTGTAAGAATGGTAGTGCTCCCTCTGGGGTACTACACATACTGTATATTACTGATTTGGCTCATTTTACAAATCTTCTTAGCCAGTACCCTACTGTTTGACATTTTTTTCAGTACTGTTGAGGTAGATGTAAAAAGAGTTAATATTATATAATAAATTCAATGGACTGCATTAATTTGACTTTTATGTTTTATAGTAATCTGTTTTTCGTAAATCTAAATTTATCAATGTACCGTATTTTCACCAGTATCATACTCCACTTTTTACAACATTTCGGAATGTGTCTAGAAAAGTGGACGTAGATTCATGGCAACAGGGATTTTTAAACAGTTTCACCAATTAGTCTGTGCAATACTCACCAACATGGGGACAACATACACACCTGTTATGTCTGTATTAATGATTCTCAGCCATTGTGTTCGAAAAAGAAATTGGAAATGATAAAATGATTGTGAACATTCGGTACATTTTCTCCCATTCTCCACATCAGGAGAAAACACTTGAAAGAAAGTCTAAAATCCTGTCTGACACGAACAAGGGTCTTTCGAGATGAATATATTATATTATGTGCTAGTGAAACCAGTAAAATATCATCTAAATGGAAAGAACAAGTCATCAAAACTTCAGCTTTAATGGGCAGGAGACTCAGGAGATGATTAGGTGGAAAGATCAAGGGCGCCAGTGAGCAGGTCAGACAGCTGACGAGAGACGTTTCCACCTTTGAAAGGATATATGTGCGGTACCATCATGTAAGATGTCACCAGTACTTTATCTGTTTCACACTCCAGCAAAAACAAAGTTCTCCTCCTATCAAAATCTGAACAAGTCAGAACCTGAGCATCGTTTATTGACTTTTTACAATTTTTTCCCCAAAGTTTCTGGAATATAGAAAGTTACACATACACAGTCTAATGCAAAGGAGAATATAATAATACATTGTGGAGTAAAATGCCATTCTATTGACACCTGTGGAACCAGTGTGGTGCCAGTCTAGCACATATTCACACTAGCCTTATGGTTTCCAATCATAAGGGAAGGCATAACAATGTGATGGATCTATTGCATGATTTATCTGCAGCAACCGGGACCGCATAAGCAATATGTAAGTTACAGTGGGCCGATGGGGGTAGTAGTAGTTTACTCGAGTTCTTTAGAGCTCCCTGGGGCAGTGTGCAGTGATTGGAAGGACAACACCAGCTCCTTCAGGGCACACTCTGGTGTACACGGATCTTCCGCCAGATGGTGGTTGAGGTGCCCTTGGTGGTGTGGTTTTTAGGTGCCGTGGAGGCAGAGTCCCTGGTGTTCGTGACGCCAGCATCATAAGGTGCAATGAGGCATAGTGATGAATAAGGAGAGAGTCAGGAGTTAAGCAAAGTGGAACTTTACTTGAATAGTTGCCTTGAGGTAGTTATAATCCAGTAGTAGTGCTTTGGTATACAATAAGATGGCAGAGCTGCAAATCCCAACAACAAGCTCAGTAGGGCTGGTTAATACAGGCTTAGGTTTGGCTGGTGTGGGAAAGGTACTTTCTTTAGCTGTTGATTCCCTCCAATAACCCAGACTTCTGGTACCTGGATCTTGATCAGAACCTTGCAACCAACAGGGCGGTCTCCCTAGTGGCAGGCATCAGTCTTCTGCTCCATTCTTTGGACAGGTTGCTTTAACAGATAAAAGTCCACTTTGTCCCTGGCTGGACAGTGGAACTACAGAAAGGTTCCAGTAACCTTGGCCTTGATTCCCTCTCTATAGTGCCCTACTGGAGAGTGCCCAGGGGCACACATTAGCAGCAACATGCTACACTTCTCTCCTCTCGACCACTAAGCTTGCATCTCCCTTCCGGTGACTGACCTGTTCTATATATATGATGCTATGGCACCACCTAATGGTGACTGTAGTGCAGTGCGGTGACCAGCCTGTTGTAAGGAATTAGCAGCTATTACAGACAAAATAGACATTAGCATGACATTATAAAAGGTTTAGGAGCCCACTTCCAGCACGGAGTGGGACACTGCAGATCAAAATGGTGACCAATGGACTTCCTTTATTCATAGTGTGGTCATTTGAGTCCCTAAGCGGCATGTCACTGCTTGTTCATGTGCCATTTGGGGGCGTCACCATTCAGGCCGGTCATTTTCTGCAGTGGTGCACATTACCCCATTCATCTGGAAGCTTATGGATCAGTGAGGGAGCCACAGAAGGGAGTACATGAGGGAGCCAGTGAAGGATATGGCAGGCGCAGCACTATAAAGTACCTTTTGTGCTGTGGCATTTGAAGAATTTGATATCTCTAACTTTTTAGTCCAACCAGACTGTCTATTACTCTGCTTCAGTCTTGTTTCTTTTGAGCTAATTCTTCTAGTGCCATTGTATGGAAACAGTAGGCTTAAAGAGCACACCAAATGCTTGAAATAACTTCTTTATTAACTTCAACTTTTCTTCCATATATAACACTGCCGCCTCCGCAGCAGATAGTCCATGTACAAACACGTGTTGCATAAAGTAGCACAAAATGGAGGTATGCATAAAATGGTGGTTTAACTGTTCAATCTTGTCATTCAACATAAATGGTGGATATATTTCTCTCTTCAGTATCTGTAGTATCTGTAAGTTATTCTGAGAGGTATATCTGAGATTAAACCAATAGTTTGATTTAGTTTGATTTGCTCGTTTGTGCGTAGTTTTGTTGCAGTTTAGTGGAACTGTAAACAAACATTTACAACTGGTCTAAGTATATAGTTCTGATCACAGTATTAACAATATGAACATTATATAACCATTCTAAATACCTACAGATGAAGCAGGGTTAGCACTCCCGCTGTTAACTCAAATTTCTTAACTCATTTCATTATCTTGAGAAAAAAGCCATTGAAAAGCAATTGAAGGTGTTTGCTTAGATTAGATAACCAAACTCAGAAATCTCAGAAAAAAGGAGTGCTAACCATGCTACGTCTGTATTTGGCCTCTTGTTCCCATAAAACACAACTCTGACTGGAAATGTCTGTCCAGCTCCTGGTCTTCTCTGGTCTAGACTGACTCCAGAAGATTCTGCTAGGGGATTTCCCACACATACTCAGTGTGAGGCTGGCTGTGATTGGTTAAGACTGCTGGGCAGTAAAAACTGTTTAACTCTATGCTTTCTGTTGTTAATTCTGCTGTGTCATTGGGCTTACCTTACATTCATTTACTGAATCTTAAAGGCATATTATCTTCTCTGCTTCTGTGAACACAATATAAAGCTGTTATATGACATCCAGAAACATGAAGTCACTGTAAATAACTCTCTTTCTGTCTCTAATATATAAACATAGGAACTGTATTAAATTTATTGGCAAGTCTAGCTATATAAACATGTAAGTCATATTAGCAGCCTAGGACAGGTCTTAGCTGGCCAGCAACAAACCCGTGCTATGTTTGTTCAAGCAGAAACGGGCAATACTGTTTTGAGTCCAGCTCGGGCTATGTGGCTACAGAAGAGGACCCACTTCTGAGGTTATATTTTTAGCCTGGAATGTAGCTGGAGCTGCAAACTTGGTCTTGTATTAAACAATTTCAAACAAGACCATGAGCATGGCTCTATTCGCAGTCTATCCACAATTTGTGAAACCTGAAGTAAGAACTGCATACACAGTACCTGCAGTGTGCTCTTCAGCCTGTGTGAAGCAGCAAAGAGGAGTTGGAGGGGGAGTATCAGAAAGCTTGGCGGGAGAGGAGGAGGCTCACAGACTTTGCTCCTGTCCCTGTATGACTTTAAGAAAATGTAGACTAGTGCATCCAAAGTCATAGCTGCAAATCCATAAAGCTACATACAAACAGCAAAAAAAATAGGTCCAGGAGAGGCAGTTCCATTAGTGTTAGGTACCCATCTGCAGAAGCCACCATGACGCAGATAGATGGGCCCGACACTCGTTTAATTAAAAATGTGCGCAAAGAGCTTCCATTTTTCATGTATAGTAGGTATAGTACCACTGTAATCCAAAATTATTTAATATATTTTATGGACCCCAAAATGGTTGTTATAAAAAAAAAGTGACACTAAGGAAAGAATAAAAAAGTTACGATTGTTGGAGCACAGAAGAGGAAAATAGCCCTTAAGCTAAATAGCTAAAAATTAGGTCATTAATGGGTTAAATGCACTTAAAGGGATTGTCCAAGATTATTTAAAAATACTGGCAACCCTTAAATCAACCCATTCTCTGCGGGCTCTGGACCAGTTTTCCTGCTTGTTTACAGTTATATCTGAGGACAGTGATTGGATGCAGCAGCCACATGCTGTATCCAGGCACGTCACCACTGTGGCAGGAGAACCAGGCCAGTGCTGCAAAAGACCAGCACTGGAAAAAGAGATAAGTAGAATTTTGGGGGGATTTAAGTAATTTTAGGGCCTGTCCAAGATAGTTAATTATCTAAGACAACCCCTTTAAGGCAGGGATAAGCAAAAACGCATCAGGACAATAATACAACTGTGTGTATCTGTTCAGAATGGATTATCCCTAAAATGACCAAAACAGATCCGGCACTCAAACCACTGTGACTGAAAAAACAGATCCGGCACCATTGACTTACATTGTGTTTCATGTTTGATCCGTCTTGATCAGTATCCCATGATGGTACTTGCAGTAGTTTTCTGTCTGGCATGGGAACACAACAAAATGGAATGCATTCTGGTGCAGTCGGATCCGGTTTGTTCAGTTTTGTCCTCATTGACAATGAATGGGGAGAAAACCGAAGCGTTTACCCTGGTTTTGAGATCCTATGATGGACCTCATTTTTGGGAGGGTTTTTTCGACTTGTAACTGTTAGGGGGTCGATGTCATATAACAGGCCTGAGGGGTGTATGACTTGTTCAGATGCACAGGGTGCATCACTTGTCAGTACTATTGGTGACACAAGTGAACCTAATAGCTTGGGCACAGATTAACTGTCTGAGGTGTAACTTGAAGGTCCTGGCTCCCACTGCAAAAAAACGTTGATCCAGCTCAGGAGACAAACGGTGACCCTTTATTGACGTATAAAATCTTCCATCATCTCAAATCATATGTAGATATGTTCTACGCGTTTTGGACCACTGTACATTCATGGGTCCTTACTCATGACATTAAGGACCCAGGAATGTACAGTGGTCCGAAACCCGTAGAACATATCTACATATGATTTGAGATGATGGAAGATTTTATACTGTACGTCAATAAAGTGTCACCGATTGTCTGCTGAGCTGGATCAACATTTTTTGTCTACATTTGATGCGGTGCTGCATCCAGGCACTGGTTCCGGGCTCGCGGCAGTTGAAGAGGGTGAGAGCTGCTATAATTACTATTACCCACTGCAAAACATGCACTAAGGCCATTTGTAATACTCACTTCTTTTTATGTGACTTAGGCCCTTGTCTGGCATCGGGGCTCAGGTGCACATACTACCTCTGCATCCAATATAGCTACATCCCTGCTTGGTGCCCAAAAGCAGTTTATTGTATAGTCATTGGTTTTCAGACACTTTACAGCACTGTTATTTGGGCCTCATATTGTTACCATGCCAAAAGGGAAGAGGGACATCCATAGAAAGTACTCTGCAAGGCACCAACCAAATTGCAAGCACTATGTCTTTGCATAACTTCTCTAGCTTTGTATTGCCAGGTACCACACTACGTTCAGTATATAGGCCAGCAAGAAGCACCATAAAAAGAGGAGAAGGATGAAGATAACAGAAACAATGTCTCCTTATGAAGCTTGGGTGACTCTGTGACAAAAAGCTACTTCCTTTACTTATTTATAAGAGGAAGAAGAGGTTGGCACTTGCTGCCATAGGAAGAAAACACCAATGAGAAAAATAAAATTCTAGGCTCAGTCATGGTTTTCATTTTTGAAATGGTTGTGCTTGCTTTCCATGATTTCCCAGCAATGTGTTTCCTTTAAATCACCTTTCACAGTAACTAGGACAATCATAACAGCAGTCTAAAAAAATTCTACATTAGCTTTTTAGCTCGGTAAATCCAAGTCCAAATTGGAAGCTTACGATGGATCTACGTATATGCTGCTTTCATGTACAATTCTACAGAGTCCTGATTACGTTCTCAGCCTATTGCCACCTTACTGATGTTTCCATAAATCAAAGCCCTTTAATGAACTCTTCAGTATCTATAGTTCACTGCTGTGTGTTCTCATGGAGTTCGAAAGCCGGGAACAGGCAGAATTACTTCTCATCTGTATTCTACCGCAAAAACATATCTAACCTTTCCATAGAGGTATAAACGCATGTAATGGAAGCTGCGTCTGGTAGATGAAGATCTTTAATCCTGTTTCCTACATTTTTTAGAAAATTCAGCAGCTCGGAATCATACGACAAGGCCTTCTCATCTGCACTATTAAAGCAATACTAAAGTACATACGGTCCAGATGAAAAATAGCATACAGTATATATGATTCAGCTGTAGCAAGGAAAGTAAACATCATACATCAAATGTCACTTACATGCTGAATATAATTTAGATAAGGAGTAGCTGAATATATGTACAGTATATAATGCATTCAGAACGTCTTCAGACCCTTTCACTGTTTTCACATTTTATGTTGCGACATGCTAAAATAAAGAAATAAAAACCAAAATGTTCCCCATCAATCTGTGCTCAGTACCCCACAATGACAAAGTGAAAACAGAATGTTAGAAATCTTTGCTAATTTATTGAAAAGGAAAGCTAAAATCTTGCATTACCGGTACTTAAATATTCAGACTCTACTTAGTATTTAGTTGAATAACCTTTAGCAGCAATTACATCATCCAGTCTTCTTGGGTATGATGGCACAAGGTCTGCATATTTGGATTTGGGGATTATCTGCCATTCTTCTTTGCACATCTTCTCAAGCTCAAGCTCTGTCAGGTTAGGCTACTTTCACATTTGAGGTATGAGGATCCGGCAGGTAGATCCATTGCCGGAACTACCTTCCGGATCCGTTATATCGCATGACAACTGAAAGCATTTGGAGACGGATCCGGATGCGGATCCGTCTCACAAATGCATTGCAAGTGCGGATCCGTCTCTCCGTTTTTAGACGGAGAGATGGATCCATCTTGATTTTTTTTCACAGTTTTAAAGGTCTGCGCATTCGCAGACCGGAAGGACGGATCCGTCGTTGCTGTATTTCTAATGCTGGATCCGGCACTAATGGCAAATCAATGGGAATTAATGCCGAGTCCGGCATTTCGTCATGTGTTCCGGAATTTTCCCAGTCTAAAAAACGTTTACATACTGAACTGAAGACATCCTGATGCATACTGAACGGATTTCTCTCCATTCAGAATGCATGGGGATAATACTGATTTTTGTCCGGCATAGAGCCCTGACGACGGAACTCTATGCTGGAAAAGAAAAACGCAAGTGTGAAAGTAGCCTTAGACTAAAATGTTTGAAATAGGTTCAAGTTGGGGCTCTGACTGGGCCACTCAAGGATTCACTGAGTTATCCATAAGTCACTCCTGTGTTGTCTATTCTAGGCTGTGTGCTTTAGGTCATTGTCTTGTTAAAAGGTGAACCTTTGGCCCAGTCTGAGGTCCAGAGTACACTGGATCAGGTATTTTGTTAAGGATATCTCTGTACTTTGCTCCATTCATCTTTCCCTCAACCCTGGTCAGTTTGCCTGTACCAGCTGCTGAAAAACATATCTGGAGCATGATGCTGTCACCACCATGGTTCACTGTAGTGATGGTATTGGGCAGGTGATGAGAAGTGCCTGGTTTCCTCCAGACATGATGCTTAGAATTGAGGCCAAAAAGTTCAGTCTTGGTTTCATCAGACCAGAGAATCTTTTTTCTGACAGCCCGAGAGTCCTTTAGGTGCTTTGTTGAAAACTCCAGACAGGTTTTTACTGAAGGCAGGCTTCTTTCTGGTCACTCTACCATAAAGCTCAGATTGGTGGAATGCTGCAGAGATGGGTGACCTTCTGGAAGTTTGTTCCATCTGCATTCAGGATCATTGGAGTTCAGCCAGAGTGACTATTGGGTTCTTGGTCACCTCTCTTACCAAGGCCCTTCTCCCCCGAAGTTTGGTGGGGCATTCAGCTCTACGAAGATTCCTAGTTGTTCCAAACTTCCTCTATTGAAGAATTATGGACGTCACTGTGCTCCTGAGAACTTTCAGTGCTTATACAAACTACATGACAAAATAATGTAGTCTTAAGAGGCAGGAAATGCTCAACCCCATATTCAGTTGTGCATCTATACCTGGGGGAGAAAATCCTACATGTGGTCCGTTGGTAATGGCGATCCCCAGCAAACAATGCATGCAATGGAGGATGCTCGCAGCAGACCACAAGTACCACAAAGACATCATACACCAGATAGCACAATGTGTGGATGTAACTGCCCATACGGCACACGTAGTTTAGAGTTAGGTCCCGTGCCACTTAAGGACCAGGCTCATTTTCACCCTAAGGACCTGGCCATTTTTTGCAAATCTGACCAGTGTCACTTTATGTGTGAATAACTTTAAAACGCTTTTACTTATCCAGGCCATTCTGAGAATGTTTTTTCATCACATATTGTACTTCATGACACTGGTGAAATGGAGTCAAAACAATTCATTTTTATTTATTAAAAAAATACCAAATTTACAAAAAAATTGGACAAATTAGCAAATTTCCAAGTTTCAATTTCTCTACTTCTATAATACATAGTAATATCTCTAAAAGTAGTTAATAATTTACATTCCCCATATGTCTACTTCATGTTTGGATCATTTTCAGAATGCCATTTTATTTTTTGGGGACGTTACAAGGCTTAGAAGTTTAGAAGCAAATCTTCAGAAATTTCCAAAAAACCCACTTTTTAGGGACCAGTTCAGGTCTGAAGTCACTTTGTGAGGCTTACATAATAGAAACCACCCAAAAATGACCCCATTCTAGAAACTGCACCCCTCAAAGTATTCCAAACTGATTTTAGAAACGTCTTTAACCCTTTAGGTGTTCCACAAGAGTTACTGGGAAATGGAGATAAAATTTCAGAATTTAGATTTTTTGGCAAATTTTCCACTTTAATCAATTTTTTCCAGTAACAAAGCAAGAGTTAACAGCCAAACAAAACGCAATATTTATTGCCCTGATTCTGTAGTTTTTAGAAACACCCCATAACTACTGTACAGGCACACGTTAGGGTGTAGAGGGAAAGGAGCACCGTATGGTTTTTGGAAGGGAGATTTTGCTGGACTGGTTTATTTACACCATATCCCATTTGAAGCCCCCCCTGATGCACCCCTAGAGTAGAAACTCCATAAAAGTGACCCCATCTAAGAAACTACACCCCTCAAGGTATTCAAAACTGATTTTACGAACTTTGTTACCCTTTAGGTGTTCCACAAGAGTTATTGGCAAATGGTGATAAAATTTCAGAATTACCCCATTTTAGAAACTACAGGATAAGGTGGCAGTTTTGTTGGGACTATTTTTAGGGTACATATGATTTTTGGTTGCTCTATATTACATTTTTGTGAGGCAAGGTTACCAAAAAATTACCATGGTGATGGACCATGTGATTGGACCATGTGATGTGACGTCATCACAGGTCCTTTAGATCTTAGCTGATGCAGGGAAAGAGAGGACAGATCGCGATTACGCGATCAAGTGGCAAAGGTAAGTTAACTTTTATTATTTTTAACCCCTTCCTCTTCATTTAACAATGCATTCTTTATTAAGAATGCTATTATTTCCCCTTATAACCATGTTGCAAACGTTTGCACCCGCGCGGGAAAAACGCACATATTCCCGCAACGCACCCGCCTCTTATCCGGGCATCAAACATGACGCCCGTGTGAAAGAGGCCTAAGAGTACGTTTTTTTTTTAGTTTTTAGCCGATTGTCTTAGGTAGGGGCTAAGTTTTTGCAGAATGAGAGTATGGTTTTTTGGCCCTATTTTGGGGGGCATATGACATTTTGATTGCTTGCTATTACACTTTTTGTGATGTAAGGTGACAAAAAAAATCTTTTTTTTGCACCGTTTTTTTTTGACCATGTTAATCTGTGGGGTTAGGTCATGGGGGATTTTTATAGAGCAGATTGTTACGGATGCGGCGATACGTAATATGTCAACTTTTTTAAATTTATTTAGGTTTTACACTATATTATCCTTTTTTAAACAAAAAATAACAATTTAGTATCTCCATAGTCTAAGAGTCAGTTTTTTTAAAGTTTTTTAGCCAAATGTCTTAGGTAGGGGCTCTTTTTTATGCGGGATGAGAGGATGGTTTTATTGGCACTATTTTGGGGGGCATATGACTTTTTGATTGCTTGCTATCACACTTTTTGTGTTGTAAGATGACAAAAGAAGTTCCTTTTTTTGCAGCTTTTTTTTCTTTTTGACCGTGTTAATCTGAGGGGTCAGGTCATGGGGTATTTTTATAGAGCATATTCTTACAGGCGCGGCAATACCTAATTTGTCTACTTTTTTATTTATTTGAACCTGAGAACCATAGGTTTTTTTTCGATTGTCAGTAGCTAAATGGAAATAAAATTGGGGAAGGGGATTATAAATTTAGTACTCCATGGAAGTGTGGTACTCCCTGAAGCAACCAATAAAGCAGAGGCCTGGATGATTGGGGCACATGTCACACTGAGTGGTGGTGTCCTTCCATATCCCCCTCCTGTGACACACTCTGCACTTTTTTTGGGTCCGTCACTTCTTTCCATACGTCCCTGTATGCAGGTGCACGTAGCCATAGCAAAATCTAAATTCTGAAATTTTATCTCCATTTCCCAGTAACTCTTGTGGAACACCTAAAGGGTTAAAGACGTTTCTAAAATCAGTTTGGAATACTTTGAGGGGTGCAGTTTCTAGAATGGGGTCATTTTTGGGTGGTTTCTATTATGTAATCCCCACAAAGTGACTTCAGACCTGAACTGGTCCCTAAAAAGTGGGTTTTTTGGAAATTTCTGAAGATTTGCTTCTAAACTTCTAAGCCTTGTAACGTCCCCAAAAAATAAAATGGCATTCTGAAAATGATCCAAACATGAAGTAGACATATGGGGAATGTAAATTATTAACTACTTTTGGAGATATTACTATGTATTATAGAAGTAGAGAAATTGAAACTTGGAAATTTGCTAATTTGTCCAATTTTTTTGTAAATTTGGTATTTTTTTAATAAATAAAAATGAATTGTTTTGACTCCATTTCACCAGTGTCATGAAGTACAATATGTGATGAAAAAACATTCTCAGAATGGCCTGGATAAGTAAAAGCGTTTTAAAGTTATTCACACATAAAGTGACACTGGTCAGATTTGCAAAAAATGGCCAGGTCCTTAGGGTGAAAATGAGCCTGGTCCTTAAGTGGCACGGGACCTAACTCTAAACTACGGAAACATCCTAGTCCTCACTGGGGCTCTTGGAGTTGGAGGCAAGATGGGCGTATGCCGCCTCGGCTGAGAACGTCCGGTGGGCCCTAGGGGCGTGTGTGCGTGCGCGTGCGTGGAAAGCTTTATTTAGTGTGAGTGTGTGTGGGGGCACGGGTGTTCACGGACTTTGCCCTAAACCTAACAGAAAAAATAATGATAATAACGAAAAAAAGACAGGCCAAATTTTTTTTGAAAAAAAATAAAAAAAGATTCAAACTCACTGATCATCGGTCCAGAGCTGATCAGCGGTGGGGTGGGCAATGTGCTAAAAGTGGCCAGATGCTAAAGAGTGCCGGCCACAGTCAGCGTACGCAAAAAAGAAAATGTGTGTGGGGGGTCAAGCTGCAGCACCCCTGGGGGGTCTAGGGTCACACAGCTGTGCTTTGGACCCCATACACCCGATTAGGGTGATGCAAACAGGGGCAAACTTTTTTTTTTTTAACACTAAACTTTTCCTGAGTATCCCTGCCTAACCTAACCTGTCCCTAACGTACCTGTTAGTGCCAGATGGCACTGTGGAGGAACAAAGGGGGGGTGCTGGGCACAGATGGGGGTGCTGGGGTGCTGTGCTTTGGAGATCGACATGCAGTCTGCTTCTCTCCTCATTCCCGGACGCTGAATGGAGGAGGAGAGGAGAGCAGGAGGGAGTTAACCCCTGCCCGCCCAGGCAGCCAATCGGATTCGATCCTGTAAGGTGATGTCACCATCACCTCACAGGATCTAAGGATGGTGATTGGTGGTGTATTATCACACCACCGATCGCCATCCTATTCCGGGTTATCGGGTCACCAGAGACCCGAATAACCCGGAAACGCAGCAAACCACAGGTCAATTCAGACCTCCACAGGACCCCCTCGCCATTGTCACAGAGTGCCTGCGGCAGGCACACTGTTCAGGTCACTGCGCGCTTTGCGGTGGTGATCGTAAATACACAGGATGTACCGGTACAACCGGTGTCCTTAAGCACCAGGGCATCAGGACGTACCAATACGTCCTGTGTTCCCAACAGGTTAAGATACCTTGACGGGGTTCGCGGGCACCGGTATGTCCTTCATATAAGGATATATTGGCTAAAGTCTCGTTTTTTTGGGATAATATTTTTTTTGCACACATTATTCAAAGCAGTTGTCCAATTACAGGTAAGTCGTAAGTGTGCAACATTTTACACTTTTATCAAAACATACAAATAAAGATTATTAAATAACATTGAAAGGAACATCCCACCCCTCCCTTTCCAAAGACCCAGGATTTCTGTGAAGAACTACTCCAATAAACAGCCGCCAGTTGTAGGAGATGCTCAGCTAATCAGATCACATCATATCCCTATGTATAATTTCCCTAATGTGCCTTTTAACACTTCTGTAGAATTCCATTCTATTTAAAAGTAGTCATGATAGACGTGATTTCTTCCTGTGAGTATTGTTTTGTAAAGTCTCGTTTTAACACCAGTGTGAGCGTTTAGTCAAATTTTGTTGATTGCATCCATCACAGTAGTGCAGCTATTCTTGTAAATGTATATTTCATATACAACCACACATTTTTCTATCTGGTGTAGGATGTCTTTGTGGTACTGTACTTGTGGTCCTCTGTGGGCATTTTCCATTGCATGCGTTTTTTGCTGGGGATCGCCAATAGCGGACCACATGTGCAGGATTTGATCCCCGGGTATAGATGCACAACTGCATTTGGGGTTGAGCATTTCCTGTCTCTTAAGACTACGTTATTTTGTCATGTAGTTTGTATATGTATGCCCGGAGGTATACTCCAAATTTAAATGTGCCTTGATTTTCATCCATAAGCAACATTTAGGTGCACCTGTGAGGCCTGCGTCATATTAGTCAGCCATGGTTGGGACTCCCCCCCCCCATCCTGGATCCGCCAATGCTCAGAGACAGAGTTGTGGGCGGCAGCGGCAGGGCACAGGGAGATGAACGCTTCAATTGCGGAAGCGTTCATCTCCATAGTCGTCTGATACAGATGGCTGTACTATGGGGCAGGGAGGGAGAGGCGTCTCCCTTCCCTGCTCCTCTTATAGCCTGCCGGCACTAGGCCTGCAGCCTATCAGATGTTGGTGCAGGCGGCGCGATGACGTCATCGCGCCGCCTGTGAGCTGTACAGCGCGGGACACAGGCCGGAAGAGGCCTGCATCGCATCGCTGTGAAGGATGGAGGTAAGTATTAGTGTCTTGTTTTTTTATTTAAAGACCAGACCCACTGGCACATAAGGGGCATGGAGGGATGTCGGCAGTTTGGCACATGGGGGGGGGGATTGTCTGGCACATGGGGGGGGATTGTTTGGCACATGATACCGGCACATGGGGGGATTTGTTTGGTACATAATACAAGCACATGGGGGGGATTGTTTGGCACATGATACCGGCACATGGGGGGGATTGTTTGGTACATAATACAAGCACATTATACTGGCACATGGGGGGGTTGTTTGGCACATGATAAAGGCACATGGTACAGGCACATGGGGGTGGGGGGTTGGCACTTTATATAGGCACATGGAGGGTTGGCACTTAATACTGGCAAATGAGGGGGCAGCAGTTTGGAGCTTGATACTGGCAAATGAGTGGGGGTTGGCACTTGATACAGGCACATGGGGGGTTGGCACTTGATACTGGCAAATAAGGATGGGGGAGGCACTTGATACTGGCGTATGGGGGGGGTTTGGCACTTGATACTGGCAAATTAGGGGGGGTTTGGCACTTGATACTGGCACCTGGGGGATACACTTGATACTGACACATGGGGGGTTGGCACTTGATCTTGATACTGGCACATGGGGGGTTGGCACTTGAACTTGATACTGGCACATGGGGGGTTGGCACTTGAACTTCATACTGGCACATGGGGGGGTTTGGCACTTCATACTGGCACATGGGGGGTTTGGCAAATGGTGGGGTTTGGCACTTGGTACTGACACATGGGGAGTTTGGCAGTTATTACTGGCACATGATAGGGGGGAGAGGCACTTCATACTGACACATGGGGGGGTTTTGCACTTGGTACTGGCACATGGGGGGTTTGGCAGTTGTCACTGGCACATGATGATGGGGGGAGAGGCACTTTTTATTGGGGGCACTATTGGGGACCACAGCTGCACAGTATTGGAGGTAGTGGGATGTTTTGTCCAGAAGATGGGAGGATAATGGAAAAGTAGTAAACTAAGATATATTTTTTGTTAAACTGCAGAGACGGAAAACGACAGGAAAATGGTGGCCTGGTCTGAAAGGAGAAGATGAGGAAAGAGAACATCTACATCAAAGGAGACGTCACTGGATGTAAGAGGTATGGGCGCGATATATGATTGCGGCTGTGTGTCGGTGTGGCTTGAGGGTGGGCGGGGACACAGGGGCCCCATAAGCTCTGGATCAACCACTGTCTCTGAGGCATTGAAGTGAATGGGGCTATGCTTCAATACCAAGCACAGCCGCTATGAAATGGATGGCACTGTGCTTGGTGAGCATAGAGAAGGCCGCTGTGCTACTGGGAATGCCAGTGCCTTCTCAGCTGATCAGCAGGGGTCTCTGTATTGGGCCCCCACCAATCAGATTTTGGAAAGCCTTTTTAAGAGGTTAATACTGCCATAAATAGCACTATAGAGTATAATAGCATATCAGAGTAGGGTACTTGTGCTGCTAATATTACATATAAAATGTATACAGTATAAGAAACTCAAGTAGAAATGACTAATATACACTTGATGCATTAATCCCGATGTGGATAATTGCGGAGATGGAGAAGTCATTTTATCTTTTTTTTTCTAAGCTCGGCATTTTCATCCTTATTCCGCTGAAGTACGCAGCCCTTCTCATATAATTGAGCTGCAAATGAGAGATTCTTTGACTCTGAAATCATACCAATTACATGAGAAGCAAAGCTGCTCCGGAATGAAGATCGAGGAACATGCAGAGATTTATAGGCTCTGCTACGGGCTGATTTTAATTTCCGCAAAAAGATTGAATGGTATCATCTAAAAACATGAAATGGGAATACCATACGCAACACGAGAAAACAAGATAAGATTACTGCGCTCCATACATGTTCTGTCTTGAAGAAAGATAACTGATTTACCTATGATGTCTCCCAAACAGTACTATCACTAGAACTGGAAATTTACCAAGAAGACTGATTCCATAGAGCTTCGAAACGGGTTTTTAAAAGGATTGAAAATGCCCTTTCCGTATCCTTTTGCATTTATGCTTGTTACTATAGGCTACCTTTTGACCCTTATGTGATAGTCACTCCACCATGTTTTATGTGTAATATGTTATGTCACATATGTGAGTCTTACATCGCTGAGGAAACTCCATCTGCGGGTCTACGATTGAAGGAATTATACGAAAGGGAATAAAACACCCTACTAAGCATGTTGCACCAGAATGATGGCATAAAAGAATGGCATTTTGGCGTTTTGATTTGCGCCAAATATATCAGTTTTCTCCAGAATTTTCACCATAAAGAAAGCATCACGCCAGAAATGAGTTATACATTTCAAAGTAGACGGGACTATCAAATTGGCGCCTCATTTATCATCCTCTTATTGCAGGGGCGTAGCTAGAAATGACTGGGCCCCAAAGCAAATTTTTGTATTGGGCCCCCCTACCCGCGCGTTTCGCTCCCCCTCTATAATGTGCCAGCCATATAGCCCCCCTATAATGTGCCACTAGTCAGCCATATAGCCCCCCCAGCCCCCCTATAATGTGCCAGTAGCCAGCCATATAACCCCCCTATAATGTGCCAGTAGTCAGCCATATAACCCCCCCTATAATGTGCCAGTAGTCAGCCATATAAACCCACCCTATAATGTGCCAGTAGCCAGCCATATAGCACCAGATGCCCCCATAGTGCTCCTCTCCCCATAGTGCCCCCTATAATGTGCCAATATCAAGTGCCTCTGTCTTCCCCCATCCCAATATCATAGTGCCATCCTCTCCCCTGCCCCCTAATGTGTGTGCCAATATGAAGTGCCTATCTCCCCCCCATTTGCCAATATCATAGTGCCAATAGCCCCCTCCTCCCCTGTGGCAGTAAAGTAAAAGTCCAGTATTTAAAAAAAACAACACATATACTTACCTCCATGTTAGGCAAGCCTCATTTATCCTGTCTTTCAGAAAAGTTTGTGAGGGGAATCGACCCTGTGACCATTAGGATGAAAGACAAGACACTTATCTACAAGACCATATCAGCTGCATAGCCAGGTAGCTAAAAAAAAAAAATAAGACCTCTAGATAAGGAGAACGTTGATAGTGTATCTATACACATTACAGCTGCCCCAACACACCAAGCTCTGCTACATCCATATACAATGTGCTAGTGCAGCTGTAATGTGTATGGATACACTATCAAAGTTCTCCACATCTAGAGGTCATATTTATTTTTATTTTTTTAAGCTATCTGGTTATGCAGCTGATATAGCCTTGTGGATAACTGTCTTGCCTTTGAACCTAATGGTCGCAGGTTCGATCCCCAGGGTAAGCTTTTCTGAAAGAAAGAAAAAATAAGTTTTAAATAGACAAGGGCGAGAGGACACTGCGATTCACTGTGTAATTAGCGATCGGGAGAGGAGTGAGGACACGTGCTGATTACCCAGGGGAGGAGAGAAGTGAGGACAACACGTGCTTGCCGGGCCCCCTGTAAGCCCGGGCCCCGAAGCAGCTGCTTCCCCTGCTTCCCCGGTAGTTACGCCCCTGTCTTATTGGCAGAAATGGCTCAAATTGTTGCAGACAATTAAGCCAGCTTATGTGGTGGGGTTTTGTGTAAAAAGTCGCATTTATGGCAGAAAGGTGCGACTTTTTGTCAAAAAGTTGCATTTATGAAAAATAAAACCAACTTGTCGTGGGAACAAGTGACAGGTAAGTAATAGAACAAGATGCATTTATTTTTATGTAATATAAATGAGCTAAAAATTGTGCTTTTCTGTTTAAAAAAGTAGCATTTTCTTGCTATTGGCGTTAAAATATCATCAATTAAGAGAAAAGGGACGAATAATCAAGTTTATATTTTAAAAAGTCACATTTTAAAAGTGGTGCACGCCTTTTGATATATGACGTGAAACAAATCGCCACTTTTGACTTGTAATACTAGTATTTTTAGCGCAAATTATGCCATAATTGATAAATGTTTTTTTATGTTGGGACTACTTCTCAGGAGCTCAAACATGCATGTGCTGCCTCTGACTAGACACTCACTAACCAGGGGGTGGAGCCAGCCCATCACCCTGGAAACTAGACTGAGGCTACTTTCACACTAGCGTTTTGCTTTCTGTTTGTGAGATCCGTTCAGGGCTCTTAGTAGCGGTCCAAAACGGATCAGTTTTGCCCTAATGCACTCTGAATGGAAAAGGATCCGCTCAGAATGCATCAGTTTGCCTCCGATTAGTCAGCATTCCGCTCTGGAGGCGGACACCAAAATGCTGCCTGGAGCGTTTTTCTGTCCGTCCTGGGATGCGAAGCCAGACGGATCCACCCTGACACACAATGTAAGTCAATGGGGATGGATCCGTTTTCTCTGACACAGAAGAAAATGGATCATTCCCTCATTGACTTTCAATGGAGTTCATGACGGATCCGTCTTGGCTATATAAGACATAATTCAACCGGATCCATTCATTAAGTTGTATTATTGTAACGGAAGCATTTTGCAGGTCCATGACGGATCCGCAGAAAAAACGCTAGTGTGAAAGTAGCCTAAGGCTGTCGGTGTTAACTACCTGCTGCCTATGCATGACCATTAGGGATACATAATGCATGGGGGGGGAAAGTAAAAATACTAATGTTTTTGAAATTTGGAAAAACACAGGATCTACTAAGGGCTTAGCCAACAAGAGGAGAGGTCGCCCTTTTATTTAATATTGATGATCTATCCTCAGGGTAGGTCATCAATATCAGACCGGTGGGAGTCCAACACCCAGGATCGCCCTGTGAGCGCTGTGGCCACTTCCTAGGTCATGTGACATCATGCTTATCGGTCACACGGCCTAGTTGCAGCTCAGCCCCATTGAAGTGAATGGGGCTGATCTGCAACACAGCTGTCACACAATGTATGGCGCTTTGCTTGGTGAGCTGCAGAGAGCCAAATGCGCTCATCAGAGATCTGGTGAGCATGGTGGCTCCCTGTAACAGCTAATGGATAGGTCATCATTATCAATTCCAAGATAACCCCTTTAACTCTTAGCAGTGATTTGCTGGGTCCCCCACAGATGCCTAGAACGAGGAGAGAGTAGCATACTCATATATCGCTCTTTGTCCTCACTGCAGGAGAGGAAGTGAAAAGGACTCTAGAGAAGGACTTTGGGCCAGTCTTGATTCTATCCTCTGGAGAAATCAGAGAGAGCACAATATGCGAGCAGTTCTCTCTCCTCATTCTAGCGATCAGTGGAGGTCCCAGCGCTTAGACCCCCCACTGATCAAAACTTTTGATATATCGCTATGACATATCAAATGTTTTATGAAAACTCAGTGACCCTTTAATTATTTGGGACTTTAGGCTGTGGTGAGAGCATATGCCTTTCAGGGCCTCGAAGGGATAGGAGAAAACACCACGCATGCGCCACATACTCTAACAGCTATGAGATTTCCAATAATAGCAGAGGGTAAGTACTGTCCCACCTCCATTCACCACTTTGGTCTAACAAAAATAGCCGAACCAAAGCGGATGCCCGGTCAAGGCTTGCTCTCTGTTCATTTTGAGACAGTCCCTAAGGGCTCATTCAGACGGCCATACAGTATGTGTTTTGCGGTCCGCAAATTGCGGACCGCAAAACAATGATACCAGCCCAATTTGCAGACCACACATGGACGGCACTCTCATAGAAAATGCCTGTTCTTGTCCACGATTGCTGACAAGAATAGGACAAGATCTATATTTTCTGCGGAGCCTTAGAACGGAACAACGGATGCCAACAGCACATGGTGTGCTGACCGCATCTTTTGAGGCCCCATTGAAATGAATGGATCCGCACCGTTCCGCAAAATAGTGGAACGGATGCAGGCTCAATTATACAGTTGTCTGAATGAGCCCTAATGGGAATACCCTTTAAGATTAATAGTGTAAACAAATCTACAACTTTTCTGGTCAATAATCTGCTACAGTAAGTTATATTGTGATCACCGCTGAGAGATGAGATGGTGGGTTGAGTAGTTTGGGTATCTATACACAAAGCGTTCTTTGATTTTGCTTTGGCGAAAACTCATGTTTCAAACGTAGGAATCTTTAGATTAAAAACCGTTGATTGAAGTGTTGGCACCAAACTGGGAGGAGGACTCGTATCTGATCTCCCTGCCGTCACTGCGCTGTCGAGGCGTGCGCTGAGATTTACATACCAATATAATCATGCACCTCGGAGAAGGTGCATGAGTGACAAATTATGACACAAAGAAGGCACAATAAAGGCAGATAAAAGAGCGGCACCTGGACATAAATATCAAGAGGATTGATAAATGGAGGCAGATAATAAAAAAAGCATAAAATGGAATAAAAATGGTAAAAGAAAGAGAGAAAATAAAATGGTAAACGGTAAAATAAAACTGTGTTCTGAATGCTAAAAATATTCCGTCCTGAGCTTATTCTTCTCTTCTGTAATTCTTGTGTTTATTGCTTGTGCTATAAAATACATCTGTTAGTATACCATTATTATATGTGTAAGCATGCTCCACTGCACAAATGATGTATTCAGGAAATAACATGCTGTCCCTTTCTTAAAGGGGTTTTCTGGGACTTAGATATTGAAGACCTCAGGATAGGTCATCAATATCAGATTGGTAGGGGCCAGACTCCTGACATCCCCACCGATCAGCTGCCAACATCGGAAACTATAAAGTGGACACAGACCTTAGCCTGAAGAAGGCTCTGTCCGCTGTGTAGTGGCCATGCTGGGGTTCTGCAACTCAATCCCTCGTTCAAGTGGATGATAGGAGATCTGCAGTACGTCAGTGCCAGAAACGACATAGTGGCTAGTTCTTTCCATCCACTGCACAATTTTTGGCACCACCTAAAACAGCAAATCGGTGAGGATGCTGGGTGTCAGACCACCACCAATCTGATATTGATGACCTATCCCGAGGTTATCAATATCTCGTCCTAGTAAACTGCTTTAAGATGTTAAGATTAGGTTATCAGTGTGAGATTTGTTGTGATCTGACCCATAAGACCCCACAGATCAGCAGGATGAACCTACGGAGAGTGCCACAAGCAGCATTGTTTATCCTGGCAGAGGACCCTGTCCATATATGTGGATGTATAGCAGCTCGACCCTGCATATCAGGCACTGTTGCACATATGGTTGAACTGTTGTTCCTGAATTAAAAAGGAAAAGTCTGTAGTGTTGCAGCCTTGAAGGACTAGTAGTGATCAGTTTCTCTGTCATTCTGGTATTGTCTGAAAGCTTGGATTGCCAGCTTTCAAACAATACAAAGCTCATATCTCTGGTGCCAAACCAGAGATATAAGCAGTTAAATCAGCCGCCCCCCCTCTCCTAGTCAGTGTGGAGGAGAATGAGGGAGCAGCTGACAGGTGCAGGAGGAGAGAAAAAACTGCAAAAAAATATATAGAAAAATGACCTTATTATCATTGTAGTGACCCACATAATAAAAGTACATTATTTTACCACACATTGAACGCTGTGTAAAGATTCTACAAAATAATGTAAAAAAATGCAGTTTTTTTTTAATCTTTCCCCCTAGAAAAAATAATAATAAAAGTTATTTAATACACTATATATACCCCAAAATGGTTACTAAAAAATCGACAACTAATCCCACAAAATAATAAAAACATTAAGAAATAAAAATTAAAAGTTATGACTGCTAGAACACAGTCTTGTTTTGTTAACAGCGTCTGATATACCTGCTACCTGGTCCTCTGGTGGTCCCATTTGCTGGGATCAACCACCAGAGGACCAGGTAGCTATGTAAAGTAGCACCACGCACCACACTACCCCCCCCCCCGGTCACTTATTAACCCCTTGTTAACCCATGATCACCCCATATAGACTCCCTGATCACCCCCCTGTCACTGATCACCCCCCTGTAAGGCTCCATTCACATGTCCATATGTGTTTTGCGGATCCGCACATTGCCAGAACTATATAGAAAATGCCTTTTCTTGTCCGCAATTGCGGACAAGAATAGGACATGTTCTATATTTTTGCGGAACGGAAGTGCAGACCCGGAAGTGCGGATCCGCAATTCCGGATCCGAGCGGGACAAAGTCTGTCCCCATAGAAATGAATGGGTCCACATTTCCGTTCCGCAAACAGAATTGCGGACGTGTGAATGGGGCATAAGGGCCCCTTATCACCGCCAGTTAGCTACTTAGTAGTTAGCGCCCAGCCCACCGCACCGCAGTCACTGATTTTGGCAGAGATTTTTTCATCCACATTGATTGATGCGAATGAAAAAATCTGTGCCGTTCATTTTTATATTTTTTTCAGCCCAGAGGCTGAATGGAAAAAAAAAATCTCATTACCCGTATGCTCAATATACGGAGAATCGCAGAAATTCCTAATGCTGGCCATACGTTTAATGATTGCGGAGACCCTCAACTGCCAGGGCAGTATAAACACCTCACATGTGACCCCATTTTAGAAAGAAGACACCCCAAGGTATTCCGTGATGGGTATGGTGAGTTCATGCAAAATTTTATTTTTTGTCACAAGTTAGTGGAATATGAGACTTTGTAAAATATATATATATATATATATATATATATATATCAATTTCCGCTAACTTGTGCCAAAAATTTTTTTCTGTGAACTCACTATGCCCCTCACGGAATACCTTGAGGTGTCTTCTTCCAAAATGAGGTCACATGTGGGTATTTATACTGCCCTGGCATTTTAGGGTCTTAAAGCGTGAGAATCCAAATGCGTAAAAATGCCCTGTGAAATCCTAAAGGTACTCATTGGAATTAGGCCCCTTGCGATCTTGGCTGCAAAAGTATCACTCATGTAGTATCGCCGTACTCAGAGAAGTAGGGCAATGAGTTTTGGGGTGTATTTTTATATATACCCATACTTTGTGTGAGAAATATCGCTGTAAATGACAACTTTTTAAATTTTTTTATACAAAGTTGTCAATTTACAGAGATATTTCTCTCACCCAACATGGGTATATGTAAAAATACACCCCAAAACACATTGCCCTACTTCTCCTGAGTACGGCGATACCACATGAGTGACACTTTTTGCAGCCTGGGTCGCAAAGGGGCCCAAATTCCAACGAGTACCTTTAGGTTTTACAGGGATGCTCACAATTTAGCCCCGCCCAAAATGCCAGAACAGTAAACACACCCCACAAATGACCCAATTTCGGAAAGTAGACACCCCAAGGTATTCACTGAGGGGCATAGTGAGTCCGTGGGAGATTTTTTTTTTTTTACCAGAAGTTAGCAGAAATGGAAACTTTCTTATTATTTTTTTTCCTCAGAAAGTGTCATTTTCCGCTAACTTGTGAAAAAAAATGAAATCATACATGAACTCACCATGCCCCTCCGCGAATACTTTGGGGTGTCTTCTTTCTAAAATTGTGTCATTTGGGGGGTATTTATACTACCCTGACATTCTAGCACCTGAAGAAACATGACAGGTGCTCAGAAAGTCAGAGCTGCTTCAAAATGCGGAAAATCACTTTTTTGCACCATAGTTTGTAAACACTATAACTTTTACCCAAACCAATAAATATACACTTATTGCATTTTTTTTTATCAAAGACATGTAGAACAATAAATTTAGAGAAAAATTTATATAGAAATGTAGTTTTTAAAAAAAAAATTCCAACAGAAAAATGTCTTTTTTTTTGCAAAAATTTCGGTCATTTTTGATTAATAGCAAAAAAAGTAAAAATGTCAGCAACAATGAAATACCACCAAATGAAAGCTCTATTAGTGAGAAGAAAAGGAGGCAAAATTCATTTGGGTGGTAAGTTGTATGACAGAGCAATAAACGGTGAAAATAGTGTAGTGCAGAATTGTAAAAAGTGGCTTGGCCATTAAGGGTGTTTAAGCTAGGGGGGCTGAAGTGGTTAAGGATGTTTTTTAAGTACTGATTGGTTCAGTCCCTTTAATTCTGTTCCATTTTATTATCATTCTGTGTAATGATGTGCTTTCTAAATGTAGTACCCATCCCCCATTGTGCTGATAAGACCACATTCCTAAGTGATCTCAGAGACATGCGTGATGCACACTGGAGGAGAGGCTTATGGGAATAACTGTGGTCTACACTAACAATTAATGGGGATTCCACTAGGCATTTCATCATAGGTTAGATGTAAGTATTGATTTGCCCTATCTCTTGTACACCCTGGTGTGTCAGTCATGTGTTATAACGTGGTAGACAGCTATGTGTTATAGCATGATTGACCTAATTCCTACCCCATATTTAGGCTAGTGATGAATAATAAGTAAAGTGTACTTATTATCCTGTATGTGATTTGTTTGTGTTATCATATATTTAATCACACTTAGTAAATAAAGTTATTCACTTAGCCTGCATAAGTTTATTCATTCTCAAATCTTTTGAATTTATGTTACCTTACAATATTAAAATCCCTCAAATAGTCTGCAGTCATTATAAGGACAATACAAAGCACTGCTGGATTGTCCCTCTCATCAGACAGCGCCCAAGGTGTTTATGCAATGAGTTGAGCATGGAAAAAATGGCTAGGATGGAATCATTCCTAAGTAAGGTGTTCATTGAAACTAATGATGCTGAGATTGAAAGTTGTTCATCCTAAATTACATGTTTTTGTGGAATTGAATGAAGTTAGGGCAGAACCTGATCAGTAACTATAAGCACTCTGCGTGCTGCCATATGGCTCCATATGGCACTGTAATGCAGAAATAGTGTCCTCTATGAAAATAAATGTCCTATGAAAAAAAAACTCTCTGAAATCAGAGGCACACAGAATTGTTACGCAGAGTTTGTGCAGAGCTGTGATATGGCCATCAAGTCTTAAATGGGCTAATTAAAGTGACGCCTCAAAAATGCAACACTTTTTAAAACCCTTAAAGCAGAACTTCTTAGATCCAAAGATCCCCATGTATTTGATTGCAACGATGGCCATTCGTAGGAATATAATGTAAGAGCCTTCATTCTCTGAGTTCTGTACTTTGTGTTGTAATCCACCACTTACACTTTTTAAATATATTCTACAGACGTAACATTATCTGCCAAAAACTTCCATTTTCAGAATGAATGCCTCTATAATGCATACAAGAAATGTCTGAAATTCTATAAAGACTTAGATGCCCTATCTAAATCTGGATAAAATATGCCACCTAAAGTCTCCGGAATATTTGCCCAAGGGCTACTCATTTGCCTGTTCTTCATCTTCCCTTGACATAAATAAGAAGCAAACTAAAGAAACGACCTCCGCTCTTTCACAGTAAACAATCTTAGCAGGCAGCACTGAGCAAAAATGAAGCAGGCTTTAACTTCTGCTACCAAGACAATGTATGGCAGATAAATATGACCTCTGGATCTCCATAATGGAAAATAGACTGGACAAAAAATGACATGAAATGTGGGTTCTTTTCTGCACAAAAATCATGGGGGAAATGAACTTCACTATAACAAGTGGTCACAGACTTGGTCCATGGAAGACTACTGAAAAGCAATGAGGGACAACGCTTTAAAATAAGGTCAAGAAGACAACCCGTTCCCTAAAGGGGTGATCAGCAGTGACTGAAGTTCTATTTGGCCACACAGAATTCTGTGTATACATTTCACCCTATAGTATTGAATAGAATTCTTTCAAATGAACAACCAACCATGTGGACGGGTCTGCCAGAGTTGGAGCCACTCTTATTTAGCAGTTCCCCACTCTATTGTATAGAAATAGGTTCTTAGCAGGGGACTCCCACTCTATGATATCCATATGCCCTAATTGTATGAATTAAAGGGGGACTTTAAAGATGTTTTCCAGGGAATTAGAATTTTCAATTAAAAATGGACCATAACGGTTTAAAAAAATTAAAGAAGCCATACTCACTAAACCCTTGCCACTGCTTTTCTAAAGCTGGTAAGTTATCCACTTGTCTTCACTTCCTGGTCCCAGCTTGACATACTGGAAATGCCAGAAGTAGACTGCTCAGCCAATAACTGACTATAGTGGTGACCTGCCTCTGCCAGAGATTGGTTGAGTGGGCCTTTACTGGAACTTTTGGCATATCAAACCAGGAGCAGCAGGGATCGGAGCAGCATCCTTAAGATAGGACATCAATGTTTGATTGGTAGGGGTCTGACCTCTGGTACTTGCTAGTGCCTAGGGTAGGGCATCAATGTTTGATTGGTAGGGGTCTCACTTCCAGTACTGCCAATCTTTTGCATATGACATCAATGTAATGGTTGATTGGTAGGGATCTGAACTCTGGTACCTGCCTTTCCTTAGGATGGGACATCAATGTTTTATTGGTAGGGGTCTGACCTCTTGTACTTGCCAGTACTTAGGATAGGCCAATGATGGCTAACCTCCGGCACTCCAGCTGTGGTGAAACTACGACTCCCAGCATGCTCCATTCATTTCTGTGGAGTTCTGAGAACTGCCAAACAAGTGTGCATCTTGGGAGTCATAGTTTTACCACAGCTGGAGTTCCAGAGGTTAGCCATCACAGGGATAGGGAATCAATGTTGATTAGTAGGGTCTGAACTCTGGTACATGCCTTTCCTTAGGATGGGACATCAATGTTTGATTAGTAGGGGTCTAACTTTCAGTACTGCCAATCTTTAGGATAGGACATCATTTTTTTTGGGTAGGGGGTTAAACTCTGGTACCTGCCAATCCCTAAGACAGGACATCAATGTTTTATTGGTAGGATTCTAAACTCTGGTACCTACCAATCCTTAGGACAGGACATCCGTGTTTGATTGGTAGGGGTCTGACTTCCAGTACTGCCAATCCTTAGAATAGGACATCAATGTTTTATTGGTAGGTATCTGAACTCAGGTACCTGTCAATCCTTAAGATAAGACACTGACATGGCCAGCACGGTGGCTCAGTGGTTAGTACTGGTGCCTTGCAGCACTAGGGTCCTAGTTTTGAATGCATCCAACCAAGGACAACATCTGCAAGAAGTTTGGATGTTATCCCTGTGTTTGTGTGGGTTTCCTCTGGGTACTCCAGTTTCCTCCCCTGTTCCAAAGACATACTGATAGGGAACTTAGATTGTGAGCTGCATTGGACAGCAAGTGATGATAATGTCTGTGCAGCACTGAGGAATATATCAGTGCTATATAAGTCAGGAAAAAAAAAAACAGGACATCAATGATTGGTCGGCATCTGGACTATTGTGCCTTCTAGTCCCTAGGACTATACATCAAGGTTTGATTTGTAGGGAATCTGATTTTTAGTACCCACCAAGCAGAGACAGGGAAGGTATCATGGAACTCATGAGAGCACAGCGCCAATCAGCAGGGGTCTCTGGTATTGGACCCTTACTAATTAAACATTAATGCCCTTTCATAGGGATATGCCATGAATAGTTTTGTCCCAGTGAACTCCTTTAAATTTATTGGAGCAGAAAAATATCTAACAGTATTTCATTATTCGGTACTTGCCAAGACAGTCCTTGTTTAAGGATGCCGGGAGAGAACTGGTTTAAGTTGCAGGAACATGAATATCTTGACTCTATTGAAGTCGCCAGCAAGTTATTAGAGAGATTGCGGCCTGCTGGATGCCAAGTAATTTGATAGAATTCCAACAACTAAATTATTATTTCTGCTACATATTCTTAAATGCCATTTAATAAGTGCCAAATGCAATGGTTCCAAAGAACTCCGAAACTCATCTCTGTCATGAAATTACAATATAGACTCTCGCCTGCCAGGCTGGAGTAAATTATGACTAAAATCAGCAGATGCAGGAGATGCTGGGAAATAAAGACAAGATAAAATCATTGAAGAAAATGAAAAGATATGTATTACTGGAAGCTCGGCGCAGCCTAATCGCCACCACGTATATCATCTTACTACCAATTCATTAAATGTAGGGGGCTGTTCCATATACTCCCCAATATATAATGAAGGGGAAAAACGGACACTATACCGGATATTCTAGCAATTATACATAAATGCTACCAGGCTCGGACTGGCCCACAGGGGTACAGGGGAATCCCCAGGTGGGCCCCTGAGCAAGGTGGGCCCCTAGTTTCCCACCCCCTGCACAAGTGGCACATAGCACATTAGATTTACTGCACTACATACATATATTCAATGTACAACACCTCAACCAGCCTATGTTCATGTAAAAAAAACTTGTTAGATTATTTATGGGCCCCCAAAATAAATTTTAATGGTGGGCCCTAGGTACCCCAGTCCGACACTGAATGCTACATTCAGCCCACCCTGGAAGGTACCTATGTCCTCCTGTAGAAGAATTCTCTAAACTGGTGGAAGTCTGGCACATTTAAAGGTACATCCATCCTATAATATTTGCTGCAAAAATCTTTAGATTTGCCGTGATTGTGGTGCAGATTTTACAAGTGGATATCTGCCGCATAAATTGACCACACAGATTTTGTGACATCTTATCCTCTATGCTTAGCGCTTTACACTACTGTAAATAGGGAGGATTTTTTGCCAAGAATTCCATGGTGGAAAATCTACAACATATCCTGTGTGGCCATACCCTAACACTCCATTTGGGAAATACCTCCAGCTTGTGTGCAAAACATATCCATTGAGTGTCATTCATTTGTACATCTTTTTTGCGTTGTATTGGACAGCGCTGTTGACTATGTTATTCAATACAGAGGCAGCCAGTTTAAAAAAAAAATCATATTATGTGGCACAGATGCCACATAATATGATTTTTTTTTTAACATATAAAAGGACCTTATGGGCTACGAGTAAGAGAGTTGAAAGAAGTGCACCCCTCTTAAAAAGAGTTAATGTATAATTTGCATAAAGTTTTACAACGGGCCGCCTCCCAGTGGTGTGGTGCGGCCCCGATAGTTTTCTGTGTGTGTCACGGTGCTCCTACCTGGATATCATCGCTCCCCAGAATAAGGCTCTGAACCAATAAAGGGGAAAATAGTGGTGGAGGTGGAGAAATAGTTGAGTCCAGACTTTTATAAAGTTCAACAGCTTTACTTGAATAAACTTGCATCCGTGCAAGAAGTGGTGTTCTACTGGCTGCAGCAGATTGGACTTTAGGACTGTTCTGGTACCTTGGGAGGGGAGTGCCTTTGGCTGTTGACGCCCTCACAATACTCTGTCTGCATCTGTAAGGAGTCAAGGTGATTCTCCTCTCCTTCCAACTGTAGACTAGACTAAGAATTACTGAAAACTTCCTGCAGCCCCTCCCTTGGTTGGAAACGGCCTGGCCCACTTCTGCCCAAAAGGGGGAGAATGGAATGGTAAGTTCCATCTATCTAAAGATCTCTCTGCCATAACATGTAATACAACAAATAACAGTTACATAGCAATACAATTAATGCACAGTGTAAGAGGACCTGGAATAAATACACAGATGACATTATGGTCATCCCATTAGAGATGGTAGCAGGGTGTAGGAATGGTAATACCACTCTGGGGTATCACAGTTTTGCTGAAATGGATCACTGTTTGACCCTGTTGCAGTAGTCACTCTACCTAAATCAAATTGTTATTTGACTATAATGTGTAAAATTACTGAATAATACACCAGTAATGTCTCTTATATCTATTTCATGCTATTTCACCTTCCGGCAGATAAATGTGCTATGTAGCTTGTCCATATGTACTGTGCCTTTAAGTACATAGCTGTGAGACATGAATGAGGAAACCAGTAACATATACGCACTACTTTGGGTAGAGACGCAGTTTATGCCGCCAATTGTGCTATTGCTGTTGAATAATATCATGTCAGGGGCATAGAACAGTTTAGTAAGATGATCTACTGTAATTATGCAGATTGTAGAGCAAATATTTGTGAGATGAGAAATAGCAATGTCCTGCAGAACTACCCATGTAACTGCATACCTATACAGAGACTGCAGAGAATACCATAACTCCCCTACAACCCTTCAACTTCCCATTTAAAAAAGGACACAGGTGTCCTCTGATATAAAACCTTTTTATTGGATGGGGGTCGGTCACAGCTTATTGTACTAATTAATTATAACCACTAAATTGTTCTCCAAACATTGTACCCATAACAAAGGGGAAACTGATGTGGTATGCAAACTACCGCTCCCGGTGGGCAAGTCCACCCCTCAGCTCCACCACTTTATCTCCAAGCAACCACCAACCACCAGCTGAGACTTCAGGAGATCAAAAGCAGTTAATTCTACTAAAACAAGAAAAACATGTAAACAGAAGCACATAAGCGAATGGCGCAAGGCAAACTACAAAAACAGAGAGACGGCGGAAAGCTCCAGCAATTCACCGGTAAAAGAGGTAGGTGGAGCATCAAGCAACCCCTTATATTAACACTGTTGAGACAGTGCAATTATTCACAACCTACACAGGAGGGGGTGAGGACAGGGAGGGAACACATGCCAAACCCTGCAAACCCAGCATAGGGCAAAGAGGACTGAGGGGAGATCTAATAACTATGTATAAATATATCAGGGGTCAGTACAGAGATCTCTCCCATCATCTATTTATCCCCAGGACTGTCACTGTGACGAGGGGACATCCTCTATGTGTGGAGGAAAGAAGGTTTGTACACAAACATAGAAAAGGATTCTTCACTGTAAGAGCAGTGAGACTATGGAACTCTCTGCCTGAGGAGGTGGTGATGGTGAGTTCACTAAAAGAGTTCAAGAGGGGCCTGGATGTATTTCTGGAGGGTAATAATATTACAGGTTATAGTTACTAGAGAGGGGTCGTTGATGCAGGGAGATATTCTGATTGCCTGATTAGAGTCAGGAAATAATTTTTTCCCCTAAAATGACTAACAGTGGCTTCTACCTCATGAGGTTTTTTGCCATCATCTGGATAAGAGGCTGAACTGTGGAAAGATGTCTTTTTACAAGCCTATGTTACTGGAAACTACACAGAAAATATAGCCGTCTGCTTTTGCTCCGTACACTTGCAGTACCCCAGAAGAACTACTGCAAAGGGTTAATTATTGCTAAAGAGCTAATGCAATAATTAACCCTTTGCATGTCATTTGCTATGTTTTGTGTGTATCTAATGGCATTGGATGGACAACCAAAAGGTTAATATCTTGGCAAACTGAGCTAGATTCCCAGGGTAATGGACTAGTTAGTTAGTTAGTTAGTTAGTTAGAGTGTGTGTAGCCGAGTTACATGTGCAAGCTTCTGAGAGCTAGACCCAAGTTCAGAGAACTTCAGTCTCTCAGACTTCAGCTTCCCTGGATGAAAAGACCCAGCGGGAGGTGAGCATGATACGTATCTTCAACCATCCTCGTCCTGGAGACCCTTGCTAGATGCCATTCGCTGGCATTCCATCAACCTCTTATTTGGATTTTTGCACGGCTAACAAGTCCGCAGAAGAGTTACTGGTGAGCTGGAAATATAAAAAAAGAAGGTGTACCTCCCTCAAAATCTCCACACCTGTATCTGGGGGACCAGGTCGAATATACCTCTATAGATGGCCCCAAGGGATGGTTTTCCTGCATCTTTCAAGTAACTGTGGCTGACCAGGACAGCCTAAGAATGGCTGGTCTATCAAAGCCAAGTGGCCTGTATCCAACCACTGAGGGTACCCTTGTCTATGACCCCCTTGCTAGACCAGAGGTCTTCATCGAGCCAGAGCCATTGATCCCTGGTCTGCCAGAATGAACTCTAACCACTGTCAGGGTTGGCAATACTGTCCACATTAGCCCGTTACAGTCACCACTGGGCAGGATGTATCTTATACACTCCCTTGGAAGCTGCAGATGGCACAGAGAAGTCATGTCTTGGAGGATAATGTTCAAGGATGTGCAGCCAGAGAAAAGACTCTAATGTACCAGAGCTCTCTGAGATTTGTTAAGCAATGTTCTAAGTTTGGTACCCAGAGAAGAGACTTGAATGCATCTAAGCCACAATGTGAAATGTTTTCTAATTTGTTCTAGTGAAATGATCAGGGTATCTAAGCACCCTGTGCCTCAGTATGTTTTGTACTTGTCGTGGACAATTTTTGCTAAAAGTAGACCCAAAGACAACATCACCCTATTTCACCCATTATGAAGATACTGTTTATTATGCAAATGCCTTAACCCAGGGATGCTCAACCTTCCACCCTTATTATCAAAGAGTTAATGCAATGATATTGAGTTAAATGTTGTGATTTGCTATATTTTGTATGTACCCAATGGCATTGTGTGTAAAACCTAACGATTAATATCTTGGCAGACTGTGCCAAACTGCTTCTGCTAGTGTGCAGGAGTAGGACCTTTAATCCAGCATTGTGGGGCACTCCGCTCAGAAACAAAGCTGGTTGCACGATCCAGCAGGATGGGGGTCGCAATCTGTGGCTTTGCAGGCTGACCACAATATTTGAATGGTCATTTACCAAGAGCAATGATCTCACTGCCAGAACGATTAAGCAACAAGATTACAGAAGCATTTCAGTTGCTAGGGAAGCCTTCTAAAGGCTCTAAGGTGTGCCGTTGTGAAGTTCCTATCAAGCTCTGCCTGAAGGATGTTAAAGTCCCCAAGGGGGATTAAATACAAAGAAAAAAAGGTTTAAAAAATATAAAAAACTCAAAAACATAAAAATGTTATTCACCCCTTTCCCCATTTTACAAATAAAGATAAACAATAAATGAAAAATAATGATAATTGATATAACCTTGTCCAGGAATGCCTGAACTATTAAGGGGTAAATTCTAATGAGCGCTTCCATTATTTACCTGAGGACAGGGAAGCGATGACTCACCGCTTCCTGGTCCTCTGCCATCGGTTGTGCTGTCGCTGTGCCAGGGGCGTTGCTAGGTCAAAATATTCGGGGCCTGGGCCCCTGATGTTTTGTCTCAGGCCCTGAATGTCCTGCCAGCTAGATACAACTGTATTGCCGAGGATGGCAATACAATTGAATCTAATGGAGTGGAAGAGCTAAAGGACCTGTGATGACATCACAGGTCATGTGACCAGTAAAACAGTCAGTGGTTGAGAAGGACCTGCAATGATGTCACCATCATGTGACCAGTCCAGGAGAGGATGACAGTGAAAAGGAGAAGACCTGGGGGAAGAAGCTGTGGTGATGTCTGCTACATAAGGAGAGGTAAGTGAAGGGAGAGGCAGAGCAATGCTGGGAGTTGTAGTTATTTAACTGGGATTGTATGTTACGGCTGAAGGGAGGGATGTTATTTACATAGAACTGTGTGTTGATATCGGCTGTAGAAGGGAGTGATGTTATTTACATGGGACTGAATGTTGAGGGGATGATGTTTACATGGGATTGCATGTTGGAGGCCGCTGGGGAGGGGGTGATATTATTTACTTGGGACTGTATGTTGAAGGCGGCTGGGGATGAGGTGATGTTATTTACATGGGACTCCTATTTTGGAGGGGGCTGTAGATAGAGAGGGATGTTATTTACATGGGACTGTATTTTGGAGGGGGCAGAAGAGATGGTGTGATGTTATTTACATGGGACTGTATGGTGGAGGGAGAAATATAACTACAGGTCGCACTGCAAATCCAGGGGACATTAGGTGTTCTTATTTCTACTGGGGGCTCTATAGGAGGGACTTATAGATCCACCTTATTTCCATATTTCAATAAGAGAACTATGGGGGCCTTATTACTACTGAGAAGTCTGTAGAGAGCTTTATTACCACTGGGGGAACATAGAGGGGGCCTTATTTCTACTGAGGGCTCTGTGAGGTTATTATTACTACTGAACGGCTCTTTTACTAATGGGGACACTCTTGGGGAGCGTTATCATGGTTAGGGGCACTGTAGGGGGCAGTATTACTATGGGGGCACTCATTTTTCTTCAGGATAGTATTTGGGGGTATTGGGGAGCACAGAGAGCAGCGGGATAACCTGTGGGGACTCCAGGTTGGGGGATGATAATAGAAACGTAAGGAAGCTAAGATGTCCGTGTGTCACACTCTGAAGAGACGAGACGAGGCGTGGCTGAAAGAAGTTTTACGGACCGAATAGAGAACATCTACATTGGAGGAGACGTCACCTGGGAGGCACTGGATGTGACAGGTATGTGCTGCTGTATAGCAAGTACAACAAAATGCAGTGTGTGGGGGGTGGGGGGTCTCGACTTAGAGAACTGGGCCATATTCATTGGGTCTTGGGCCCCGAATATTTTCACACCCTAGCAATGCCCCTGGGCGGCGCACAGCATGAGGGCGCTCTGTGACCTCCCACTGTGCACGTCGGGTCACAGCACAGCTGAAGGCAGGAATAAGAGGAAGCACAGGAGTCGAGGAGTGGCGGCGTCTGGAGCAGGAGAGGTAAGTGGGTTTTTCATTTTATGTGCTCAGTGATATGGAAGATGGTGGAATCATATATATCAGTGATAAGGTGGGGCTGCACGGTGACATGGAAGATGATGGCATCATATATCCATGATAATGGGGGCTGCACAGACCCCATGGGGGTCTGATCTGAGGCATGGGGTCTGATCTGATGTCTGAATGGGGGGGGGGGGGGTTTGTCATATTGGGGCTCTTAGCTGAGGTCTGATTGGAGGTCATTCACATTGGGGTCTGATTGTGGGTCTGATCTGAGGTCTTATTGGGGTCTTATTAACATTTAGTAACATAGTATTTAAGACCGAAAAAAGAGATTTGTCCATCCAGTTCGGCCTGTTTCCTACAAGTTGATCCAGAGGAAGGCAAAAAAACCCTGTGAGGCAGAAGCCAATTTTCCCCACTTAAGGGGAAAAAATTCCTCCCCGACTCCAATCAGGCAATCAGAATAACTCCCTGGATCAACGACCCCTCTCTAGTAGCTGTAGCCTGTAATATTATTACACTCCAGAAATACATCCAGTCCCCTCTTGAATTCCTTTATTGTACTCACCATCACCACCTCCTCAGGCAGAGAGTTCCATAGTCTCACTGCTCTTACAGTGAAGAATAATTTTCTATGTTTGTGTACAAACCTTCTTTCCTCCAGACGCAGAGGATGTCCTCTCGTCACAGTCCTGGGGATAAATAGATGATGGGAGAGATCTCTGTACTGACCCCTGATATATTTATACATAGTTATTAGATCTCCCCTCAGTCGTCTTTTTTCTAAAGTGAATAACCCTAATTTTGATAACCTTTCAGGGTACTGTAGTTGCCCCATTCCAGTTATTACTTTAGTTGCCCTTCTCTGAACCCTCTCCAGCTCTGCTATGTCCGCCTTGTTCACAGGAGCCCAGAACTGTACACAGTACTCCATGTGTGGTCTGACTAGTGATTTGTAAAGTGGTAGGACTATGTTCTCATCACGGGCGTCTATGCCCCTTTTGATGCAACCCATTATCTTATTGGCCTTGGCAGTAGCTGCCTGACACTGGTTTTTGCAGCTTAATTTGCTGTTTATTCAAATTCCTAGATCCTTTTCCATGTCAGTGTTACCGAGTGTTTTACCATTTAGTATGTACGGGTGACTTGCATTATTCCTTCCCATGTGCATAGCTTTACATTTG
Source organism: Bufotes viridis (assembly GCA_033119425.1). Classification (NCBI taxonomy): domain Eukaryota; kingdom Metazoa; phylum Chordata; class Amphibia; order Anura; family Bufonidae; genus Bufotes; species Bufotes viridis. Next base: position 34,159,208 of record CM065591.1, read on the forward strand.
TCAGTGTTAAACCTCATCTGCCATTTCTCTGCCCAAGCCTCCAATCTATCCAGATCCCTCTGTAGCAGAAAACTGTCCTTCAGTGTTAATTACTTTACACAGTTTAGTGTCATCTGAAAAAAATAGATATTTTACTGTGCAAGCCTTCTACAAGATCATCAATAAATATATTGAAGAGAATAGGGCCCAATACTGACCCCTGAGGTACCCCACTAGTGACAGTGACCCCTCTAATACTGACCCCTGAGGTACTCCACTAGTGACAGTGACCCCTCTAATACTGACCCCTTAGGTACACCACTAGGGACAGTGACCCAATCTGAGTATCTACTGTTAATAACCACCCTCTGTTTTCTGTCACTCAGCCAGTTACTTACCCACATACAGACATTTTCTCCCAGTCCGAGCATCCTCATTTTATATACTAACCTTTTATGAGGTACAGTGTCAAATGCTTTGGAGAAGTCAAGATATACGACATCCATTGATTCGCCGCTGTCAAGTCTAGAACTTACCTCCTCATAGAAACTGATTAAATTAGTTTGACATGACCGATCCCTCATGAAGCCATGCTGATATGGTGTTATTTGCTTATTTTCATTGAGATACTCCAAAATAGCATCTCTTAGAAACCCTTCAAACAGTTTACCAACAATAGATGTTAAACTTACCGGCCTATAATTTCCAGGCTCTGTTTTTGAGGGTCTTATTAATATTGGGGATCTGATTGGGGCTGTGAGCTGAGGTCTGATTAACATTGGTGGTCTGATCTGAGGTCTAATGGAAAATATTTATTTCTTTTTGTCCTCCTCTAAAACCTAGGTGCGTCTTATGGGCCAGTGCATCTTATAGGGCAGAAAATACGGTAATATAGTAAAAAAGCTATGGGGGTCAGGATATGGTGATGCAAAGAAAAAATATATTTTTTTAAAAAGTATTGAAATGCAAGAAAAACAATAAATAAAATATGGAATCGCTGTAATTGTACTGACCCGCAGATACTGTTAAAGGGGGTCTGTCACCACAATTTGACATTTTAGAGCGCTGTAGCATAATTTTACATGAGTCATTTTTGTTGTGTTGTTCTGAAGTCCAAGAGAGGCAAAATATCTGTTTTATTCTTATAAAAAAGAGGGCTCACAAGTGCCCAGGGGCGGCGTTCGGGCTGTAAGTGCCCAGGTCGGTCTGTCTTCTACTCACATAACTCTTCCCCAGCCTGTTGCTTGGCCTGCCCTATAAGCCTCTTGCATCATCCAGTGTACTGGGAACGTCAGAAAAAAAAAGAAACCCAAAAACTTTTACCATTTTTTCCAGCCTCCCACTGTATCATATAGAATAGTAAATGTGCCATTACTGGAGAAAGTACAACTCGTCCACAAAAACAGGCTCTTATATAGCTATGTGAATGGAAAAATAAAAAAATCATGGCTCCTGGAAGGCAAGGTATACAAATCAGGAAGAGTTTAATGCAAAAAAATAAAAATCTGACATCATATGATACATGACAAACTCTTTCTAACAAATCTAAAACCAGATCCAGAGATCTCTGTATTCATTGATCCAATTGCTCTATTAGATTTATACCAAGCTGACAGCTCATGGAGTGTGTCCTTTCTAAGGTGGCATGTCCCTGCTGCTGATGCTTTCTCTCTTTAACTGTCACAGTTTCTAACAATGGACACATCTGGTGGCAGTTGAACTCCACTCTCACTAAACTGACTATAGCTCCCTGCTACCCCTCCCTTGGTAGGAAGCAGTACTAGCCCACTTCTGCCTAAAAGGGGGAGAATGGAATGGTAAGTTCCATTCTATTTAAAGATGTCTCTCTGCCAGATAGATTGCCACCTGATGGCGAACCAGGCACATTACATGAACATAACAGTTTCATAGCAATATTTGAATGCACAGTAGCAAAGGACCTGGAAATAAATACACAGATTACATTATTGTTAGCCTTTTAGAGACATTAGCCAGGGCACTACCAATGTAGTATATTTTTTGTGGTATTTCCCCGTTCAACATATGATAACTTTCCATGGACTTCCTGTTATGTGATCTCCGCTGATGAGAAGACATTTATACGAGAGGAGGGCCCTTGACAAAATGTCCATGCACTGAAGAGACGATACCGTAGCCGCTCTGGAGCAAGCACAATATCTACATTACAGCTGCAGATAGATCAGAAGGAAATAAAACCAGAATAAGGCATTTATTACAAAATATCATATATTTAAACCCCTTTAACCTGCACAGTGCACAAAAACAAAAATTACATGGCAAATTCAGCTCTCCTACATCTGTAAGCGCTAATGAAGCAGAGCTGAAGGTTGTGTGCAGCATGGTAGATTTAACATCAAACTCAATAGCCACCTCTTGCTCTACCTCCTTGATAAAATCTACGCAGCGGCCGCTCTGTGTTCACCCAGGATTATGAATTAGAAGTGACAGCGGGATCTGAGAGATTTTTAGCTGCTATCCTGTCTAAGCTGATATCTCAGGAGCTTGATGAACATATGGCCTGTTAATAATGCAGCTCTAGAGTTTAATGCTATTTTCTGCCAATAAATCCTTCTTCATAATACAGGCTAAGATTTAATATAGTGGAAAAGCAATATCACTGCAAAACGATAACAGGACCGACCAAGAGGGATGATTATTAGCAGGGGGAAATGGCAGCTCCATGCAAGATCGGAGAGGCTCCCTGGCCTTTAACCCCTTCCAGACCCAGACATTTTTCATCTACAGGACTTTTGCAAATCTGATATGTGTCACTGTATGTGGTAAAAACTTTGAAACGCTTTTACTTATTTAAGTGGTTGTGAGATTGTTTTTTTGGGACACATTGTACTTTATGTTAGTGGTAAATTTTGGTCTATATGTTTTAGGACTCATGCACACGACCATAAGTGTTTTGCAGTCTGCAATTCCCAGATCTGCAAAACACCGATTTCGGCCGAGTGCATGCCATCATTTATTTTTAACTTCTGTAGAAATGTCCAATCTTTTTCCGCAAAACTATCTATCTTTTTATCCCCCGCGGAACAGACATGCGAATGCAGACAGTACGCTGTGTGCTGTCTGCATCTTTGGCAGCCGCATTGAAATTAACTGGTGCATATCTGATCCAGAAAAAATGCGACTCAGATGTGGACCAGAAATAAAATCATGTATGTGAGCCCTTACCTTTATTTTTATTTTTTTAAATCAAAACTTTGCTAAAAATTGGAAAAAAATACCAATTTTCTAAATCTTAATTCTTCTGCTTTTAAGAATGATAGATCTCACAAAATAGTTATTATTAACATTCCCCACATGTCTACTTTATGTTGCCATCATTTTGTAAATGTTATTTTATTTTTTTAGGCTTAGAAATTTTGAAGCAATTTTTTACATTTTCAAGAGAATTTGCATTAAGGGCCAATTCAGTTTTGAAGTAACTTAGAGGGGCTAATATAATAGAAAGCACCTATAAATGAACCCATTTTAGATACTACGCTCCTTAAGTTATTCAAAACTGATTTTAAAAACTTTGTTAACCCTTTAAGTATTACTCAGAAATTAAATCAATATGGAGGGGAAATTTAAAATTTTCATTTTTTTTGTGTAGATTTCCATATTAATTTTTTTTTTTTTTGCCTGGCAGGGCTCAGAAGCAAAGGAGTGCCTTTTGACTTTTTGAAGGCAGGCTTTGAAACAGGTCCATGTCGCATTTGAAGAGACCCTGAGGTACCCCTACAGGGAAAACCTACAAAAAGTGACCCTATTTTGAATGACACTCCTCAAGAAATTAATTGAGGGGTGTAATGAGTGCTTTGATACCACAGACATTTTATAGAATTTATAAGCACTTGGCTGAGAAGATGAAAAATGTATTTGCTTTCAATAAATTGTTGCTTTTGCCTCAAAATTTTAATTTTCAGTCTTTGAATACAGCAACATCCCATATGTGGTCATAAACTGCTGTATGGGCACACTGCAGGCCTCAGAAGGGAAGGAGCACCATTGGTTTTTGGAAGGTAGATTTTGCTGGAATGGTTCTCGGGGGCCATGTCACATTTGCAGAGTCCCTGAGGTATCAGTACAGTGTAAAGCTCAAAAAGTTACCACATTTTGGAAAATATACCCTTTAAATAATCTGCCTAGGAGTATAGTGATTGGCTTGATAACACAGGCCTTTCATAGATTTTTTTCAATATTAGGATGATAATTTAGAAATTACATTGTATCTCAATTTTATGTAGTTTTAGCTTCAAATGTTTCATTTTCACAAGTATTAATAGAAAACATATGACAATACCTGCTAAAAAGTCAAAAACTGCTGTTTGGGCACACTGTAGGGTTCAAATGAGGGATGTGCATTTGAGGCCTAGTCTTTTAAACAGCGCTGGCCGGCTCTGAGGTTAAATAAAAAAAAAAAAGAAACCCCCAAGAAGTGATTCCATTTTAGAAAAGCACCCCTCACATAATTTACCAAGGGGTGTAGTAAGCATTTTGACCTGACAGGTGTTTTGTAAAAAATCAATGCACAGCAATGGTGCAAAGTGAAAATTGCAATTTTCCACATTTATTCCATTTTAGTGCCCAATATCTTGTGTCCAGTGTTTGTGTGAAAAGCAAGCTCTCTTATTATAATGCTGTTTTCTGGTTTTAAAAACACCCTACATGGTGCCCTAATCTTTTGACGGGACATACAACAGGGCTCAGGATTTAAAAAAAAAGCACCATGTGCATTTAGGGCCGTTGTGGTGATTTACACACCTTGTGCTGACAATTGTAGAGTCCCTGGGATATAATCATAAATGGAACCCCCAAGAAGTTACATCATTTTTGGAAACTACACCCCTCAGGGTATTTATTATGGATGTAGTGAGCAATTTGACCCCACAAGTGTTTTGCAAAAATCAAAGCACACATCTGCAGAAATGCTGTTTCAGTGGCCAATATGTTGTGCCCAACGTGTGCTACTGTGAAAAAAAAGTCCTATTATTATGCTGTGCTTACTCGTTTTAGAAACTTCCTATATGTGGCCCTATTATTTTGTCTGGATGTATTAGAGGGCTCAGGAGTAAAAGAACACAGATACAGTGGGGCTTAAAAGTTTCTGAAACCTACTGAATAGTCTATATTTCTGCACAAATATGACATAAAAGGCCATCAGATTTTCACGTAAGTCCTCCTAATCAAATGAGTCAAAAATATTAGATCTTGATCTTGATGCAAAATCACATCTGTGAGTTGCAGAAGTATGTGAACCTTTAGGATTAACTGATAATTTAAAGACGAAATTAGAGTACTGTCTCTAAAGAGTTTGAATTCCATCAATCCAGTCAGACAGATTATGTACAAATGAAGCTAATTCAAGATCATTATTACCCTCCCCAGGAGTGACCAACCAACAATGATTACGCCAAGAGCAAAGGAACCTAAGGTAACCTCTAAGCAACTACAGGCCTTTCTCACATGTGATGTAGTTTTAGGTTAAATCTCTGCAGAAATATAGAAAATTGTAAAGGGTTCACAAACTTGCAAGCACCGCTCTATCAGTGCTCAGCTTGTGCCCAGCTTGTGCACAGCTGATCTGCACACCTAGTCACCAACCACCAATAGTATGGAGCAGGTCCTTAACGCTGGGTTCAGACCTGAGCATTTCTGAGACGCGCTTTTTCAGCGCGTTTTTGTCACGCGTTTTCCGCGTGTTTTTGGCAATAGTGAACGCGCGTTTTACGCACGTTTGTGTGATTAACTGCAGTGTTGTCCAATGACCAAATATCCCTGTCTATATGAAGTTTGGCCAATCAGAGCTGGGGTTTGGCCTTTCCAGCATGTTGCAAATTCATAAATGCGCGTTCGAACAAAATACAAGCGTTGCGCGTTCCCATTGAAGTCTACGGGCCAAAACGCGCGACAAACTCCCCAAAAAAAGTTCAAGTACTTGTTTATGCGGCAGGCGTTTTTCAGCGCGTTCGAAAGTGCTGTAAAATGCGAAAATGTGAACCATAGGGAAGCATTGGTTTGCATCAGTTATGCGTTTTACAGCGCGTTTGAACGCGCTGTAAAACGCGCAAGTGTGAACTGAGGGTAAGTTCCTTCCCGCTGTGCTGTATATATACAGCAAGGGTGCAGAAGGTGTTAAGATAAAATATTGCATTGCTTTTCCATTTTCAGAGTCATTTTGACTCTCAACCTCTGAGGTACAGAGCTATATATAAAGTGCTGTGCATTTGCCCCTCACCCATTTTTTTTTCTATTTTTGCTAATTTGTCACATGTAGAGGTTTCAGATCATCCAATTAATTTCAATCTAAGATAATGACAACACAAGAAAACTGCTGTGGAGGACTTTTGATCCATACTCGGGCCTTAATTCGAGCATGAACTGAGCATCTCAATGGGATTCAAAACATGGAAAAAAAAATGTATTTTTCTTCTGAGCTATTCAGCGATGGACTTGCTTGTGGTCCTGGATACTTCGACATATGTGAGTTGGACCGGCTCCATTGTACAAGCATATCTTGACGTCCCCACTGATGACCATCCCACTCCTTCCTCTCAGGACACCCAGGGATCCTATGGATGACCATATTCATCACCATATTGGTTGTGTTAGTGAATCCACTATACCCCATGCTTTTATGAATTTGTGACCCCTTTTTTATTTCTTTGTGACCTCCTGGATGTCATTGATATGCTCTTGGTGAAAGTTGGAAGGCCATCCACTGCAGTGCTGGGAAGGTTCATCACTGTTCAGAGTTTTCTCCATTTGTGGATAACGCCTCTGACTGTGATTCTCTGGGGTTCCAGAGCCTTAGCAGTGGCTTTTCAGACCCTTTCCAGACTGGTAGACTGCAATGACTTTGCTTTGTATCTGTATTTGCATCTAATGGCATCATGTGCTTCTTTTTGAGCCCTTCTAGCCTGCTTCCCATTGCCAGACAGATTTTATTTGCAAGATGCTTAGATTCAGCATGTCAGACAGTAATCATGCACAGAAAGCAAATATTCAGAGATACTGAACAGCAGATCGTAAGTTGTCTTCTCCTGCAGGATATAGCGCGTGTTTGAGGAGCTGGTTGTTTGTTGAAGGTTAGGTCTTGCAGTTAAACAATAGCTGGAGCCAGCGTTCACGTGTATCCCTCAGCTTTGCACTTACCATATTGTTAGTTGTAATAAAACAATAACAGCTTCATAAATCTGTATCCCAGCGCACACTGCAAACAGATGGAGGGAACCAACGGAAACATTGATATTAATATGTTTATGTTTTATTTTGTATTATTAATAAATCAACATTTTTTGCATTATGTACAGTGCCTTGAAAAAGTATTCATACCCCCTCAACTTTTCCACATTTTTTCATGTTACACCTACAAACTTAAATGTATTTTATTGGGCTTTTATGTGATAGACCAACACAGATTAGCACAGTATATGTCAAGTGAAAAATGAATGATACATGGTTTTTAAACGTTTACTAAATAAAAATCTGAAAAGTGTGTTGTACATTTGTATTCAGCCCCCTGTATTTTGATATCCCTAAATAAAATCCAGTGTGACCAATTTCCTTCTGAAGTCACCTAATTAGTTAATAGAGTCCACCTGTGTGTAATTTATTCTCAGTATAACTACAGCTGCTCTGTGAAGACCTCAGAGGTTTGTTAGTGATCACACAGCATCATGAAAACCAAGGAACACACCAGGCAGGTCAGGGATAAAGTTGTAGAGAAGTGTAGATTAGGTTACAAAAAAAAAAAAAAATACAAGCTCTGAACATCTCACGGAGTACTATTCAATCCATTATCCGAAAATAGAAGGAGTATGGTACAACTACAAACCTACCAAGACTGGTACCAAGAATGGCCGTCCACTTAAACGGACATCTCAAGCAAGGAGAGCTTTAATCACATAAGCAGCCAAGAGGCTCATGGTAACTCTGAGGAGCTGCAGAGATCCAAAGCTCAGGTGAAAGTATCTGTCCACAGGATAACTATTAGTTGTGCACTCCACAAATCTGGTAGTGTGGCAAGAACAAAGCCATTTTTGAAAGCAAGCCATAAAAAGTCCCATTTGTAGCTTGCCACAAGCAATGTAGGGGACACAGCAAACACGTGGAAGAAGGTGCTCTGATCAGATGAGACCAAGGTTGAACTTCTTGACCTAAATGCAAAACTCTAAGTGTGGCAGAAAACTAGCATTGCACATCACCCTGAACACACCATCTTCACCATGAAACATGGTGGTGGCAGCATCATGCTGAGGGGTGCCTTTCTTCAGCAGGGACAGGGAAGCTGGTCGATGATGAGAAGATGGATGGAGCTAAATACTAGGCAATTCTGAAGGAAAACCTGGTAGAGAGTGCAAAAGACTTGAGACCAGGGTGGAGGTTCACTTTCCAGCTGGACAATGGCCCTAAACATCCAGCCAGAGCTACAATGGAAAGGTTTAGATGAAAGCATAATCATGTGTTAGAATGGGCCAGTCAAAGTTCAGACCTAAATCCCATTGTGAATCTGTGGCAAGACTTGAAAATTGCTGTTCATAGACTCTCTCCATCCAATGTGACTGAGCTTGAGCTATGTTGCAAAGAAGAATGGGTAAAAATGTCAGCCTTTAGATGTGAAAAGCTGGTAAAGAAAACATCTGTTCGACAAAACAGTAGAGTAATCAGTGAAATACAGCATTACAGACACTGCTCCAAGGTGAGGGTCAACTGCTCAGGGACCAACACCTACCTAAACTATCGCTAGGCCAGACTAACAGTAAGCCTGTACTATAGTTGACTCTTATATCCACAAGTTTTTGCTAGTGCCAACCTATTGCCATCCAACCTGCCACCATACCTCCTTTTGTGGTGCCAGAAACTGCACTTTGTACTTCATACTGCTGGATGTGCTACACATTACATTTTGCACTAAGTAAAGAGAGACTGTTATACGTTCACTGCACGGAAACCCAGGGGCGATGCCCTGAGAATGTACACAATATCTCATCAGGGCCACTACCACTCCCATCCACTGCACTAGCTGATCATGGACTTGCTGCACATTCTCCTCCTGCTACTTCTGCCAGCCCCTGCCTCTCCTTTTTGATTGACAGGGCTAGGTGAGATCACTATGCAGGAACCCTGGGAACATTATAACTTTGAGGGCACTATAGGAGGCCCTATTACCAAAGAGGATACTCTGGGAGAGAATTGTTCTTATTGGTGGGACTTTTAGGAGGACTATTAGTTTGTGGGCGATTATCTGTTATTGCAGTATAGTACTTGGGGGAATGGGGAGCATAGCGGGCACAAGAGCAGGATAACACTGTTGGGGCACCAGGAGGTGGGAGCTGATGGAAAAGTGAGGACTCCAAGATGTTTGTGTGGTAAACTCTGCAGAGACAAGACATGAAAGAAGTTTTCATTGCGGTCTGGGACAAATGGAGAAGATGAGGAAAGAGAATGTGTATAATCAGAGATGTCACTGCATGAAATAAGCATGTAGTTCTGTAGTTACCTGTATGTTTTGTAGAATTGAATGTAATGTTCATTAAAATATGTCTTTAGCACTCGGGGGGGGGGGGGGGGATTGATAATGCAGCACATACGCATTGGGGGTAGGCCTCGGATCTTTTATGACCTTCTAAAATTTTGGTTTAGATTACAGGTGGGGATGCCATTTCAATTTTCTCCTTAGGCAGCAGAAAAGCTAGAATTGGCCCTGTCTACTCCTGGAGAATACGAGAAATATTTGTAGTACTAAAAGTTCTAAAATCTAAATTCATTGTCAGGTTCTTTCATATGTTAATTTCATCCTCTATGAATTTGTTATATGTGGAGTGATTAGAAGAGAGCTGTGTAATTTATCCAGTGCCTCTAATTCAGGGAATCTAATCACTAATGAAAACTCAAAACGTAATCTACTTTGAAGGGACGTGAAGTATTAGATAAAGCACTGTCTATGATGACGTAGTAATAAATTATTTTCCCACCTTTAGACATTTTCACAATAGTGTCGCAGCAAGAAATTAACAGTTAACCCCTCGTGGGCTGGTCAGCGACAACGTATATAGCACAGTAGTTCATACACTGACAGCAGGCAAGGTTATGGTGCATAATATCGAAAGTGTGCTGCATATATACGAAAGCTTATGCTGGCCTTTTCCACACAATCTTTCAGCCTAGTAAACGGTTTCTCAGCACAATAAAGCCTTTTTTTATCACAGCCTTAAGTAACTCTCCAGCGAAAGTCCACAAGCAATATAGCTCAGCAATTCTTTCTCAGACAATTTTCAAGTGAGATCAAAAGCCTAATAAAGTCTCTTGACTTACATGAATGTCCTTAGAAGGCACAGAAGTCATGAATCTTGTTCGATAGAAGGCACAGAGGCAGTTGTATCCTGTTTGTGACACCAATTTTTGGACATGGAGCAGCTCGAGCAGGAGTCAAGAAGACGGGAGGAATAATAGAGTCCCAATGGTGGTAGTAGTCCTCACAGCGGCTATGGTCTTTCCTGGAGCCGAGCACAGTGAAGGGAGGGGTACACCCTTTCTTCCCCTCGGGGCACACCCTAGTTTGGGACCTCCTGCCTGGTGATAGGGGGAATGTCCTTGGTGTCAATGGGTTTTAGGGAAGCAAGGCAGGAGTCCCTTGGTGTACAATGCAGTGCAGCACTGTGGCAGTGCAGGTGGTAATGTAATGTAATCATCAGACCGGCTTTTGGTGCAACCAGTAAAATAAACTTTACTGAGGCAATATGGAGGCTGGTACATATACAAACTTGCAAAAGTATGCAAAGTCTTTACATATTGCATCAATTTGTTTTCCCCAAAGCTGTACATCAGGAGGAATAGGCAGTATAGTGGTTCACTCAAAGTCCTTTTCCAGTTAAACTTTACAATTTTCCCATTTCAAACATAGGCTGCAAATTCTCTCACTCTCTTACTCTATTTTCTTGTTCAATCAGTATTTTATACAAAACCCAGCTGCAGGGTATAGTCCTAGAACAGATGACCAATCTGTCTCATCAGCATGCTCGGGAGCCTGAGACTTCTAACCCCAACCAAAATGCAGTGAAGTCCACAGCTAATTTGCATTTCCTACCTTCACTGACTAATATTTTTACAGCACTGTCTTTGTAATTGCCGCAAAACCTTCTTTTAGGCACTTTCTCCAGTCACTACAGTCACTTTTCTAGCTGCCATTGGTTCACAGGGCTGGTGTGTCTTTGCTTCTCTCCAACTAACTATACTCTGACTACACAAACTTTAGCAGCCCCCAACTAAAAGGGGGTGGGACCTGCCCACACCTGGCCTCTGTAAGGCTGACTAATTAACCCTATCTTCTCCATGTACACTGCCTGTGTGATACAAAGCGCAAACAATACCACTTATCCCCTATAGCAGCAGTTCTCCTAATCATTTACCCTAAATGTAATACGCAATGCAAACATATACTCGCATTGCGAATTCAACCTAGAGCTGGGTTCCTAATGGTTGTATTGCTAGAATATAACGAATATCACGAATATAGCGCTATATTCTTAATCTTCGTTATATTCTAGCAACAACCATTAGGAACTTAGCTCTAAGTTGATTTCGCAATGCAAACATATACTCACATTGCGAATTCAACTTAGAGCTGAGTTCCTAATGGTTGTTGCTAGAATATAACGAAGATTGAGAATATAGCGCTATATTCGTGATATTCGTTATCTTCGTCAATTCTAGCATTACAAGTTACAACCATTAGGAACTCAGCTCTAAGTTTAATTCGCAATGCGAATATGAATTCGCATAACATTCACAATATATAGAATAATGACGAAAATTCGATTTCAACAAATATATGACAAATATTCAATCGAATATTCACGAAATATCACGAGATCGAATATGGTACCTCCCGCTCATCACTATTTATTATTACTTTTGTAAGTTTTAAGTCATTTCAGTGACCATTGTATATATCTTTCTTTAATGGAAGGGTACCAACAATTTTGTCCATGTGTGTACATAATAAACTTGAACCATTTTGACATATGGGGGGATATTGATGAAGACTGTTAAGCCAGGTTTGTGACTAGGGATGCGCGAATCGACTTCGGATGAAACATCCAAAGTCGATTTGCATAAAATTTTGTTCTAATACTGTACGGAGCAGGAGCTCCATACAGTATTAGCATGTATTGGCTCAGATGCAGTGGTTTATCTTGGTTTTGTGCTGCCCTAGGCGAGACTAAACTCGGGCACCCCCTAATATAAATTTGTCATCCACAGATCCCCCCCTTAAGTGCCATCCACAGACAGATCCACCCCTTAAGTGCCATCCACAGATCCCCCCTTAAGTGCCATCCACAGACAGATCCACCCCTTAAGTGCCATCCACAGATCCCCCTCCTTAAGTGCCATCCACAGATCCCCCCCCCTCAGTGTCATCCACAGATTCCCCCCCTCTTTAGTGTCATCCACATATTCCCCCCCCCCTTAGTGTCATCCACAGATTCCCCCCCTCAGTGTCATCCACAGATTCTCCCCCTCAGTGTCATCCACAGATTCCCCCCTCAGTGTCATCCACAGATTCCCCCCTCTTTAGTGTCATCCACAGATTCCCCCCTCTTTAGTGTCATCCACATATTCCCCCTAGTGTCATCCACAGATTCCCCCCTCAGTGTCATCCACAGGTTCCCCCTCCCCTCAGTGTCATCCACAGATTCCCCCCTCAGTGTCATCCACAGATTCCCCCGACCTCTTTAGTGTCATCCACAGATTCCCCCCTCAGTGTCATCCACAGATTCTCCCCCCCCAGTGTCATCCGATTCCACTGATTTCCTACCTGCCCAGCGCCGTTGTAGGTAATTTATTCACTCCACTTGCCTGAGAGAAGCGCTGGAAGACTCACACAGGCGCACTGGCAGGCGCATGCGCACTTCAATGCCTCTGCCAGTGCGCCTGTGTGAGTCTTCCGGCGCTTCTCTCAGGCAAGTGGAGTGAATAAATTACCTACAACGGCGCTGGGCGGGGAGGAGCGGTGCCGGCGCACACCCAGCAGCGCAGCCCGGACAAAAAAAAAAAATCTATCACTGAGGCAAACAAGACATCTTGCCGCCCCATTGGAAGTGCCGCCCTAGGCAAATGCCTTGTTTGCCTCGTGATAGATACGCCACTGCTCAGATGAGCCGAAGTTATTGCATTGCAAAGTCTCACGAGACTTCGCGTAATAACTTAATAAATTTATTTGTACTGTAAAAAAAACATTTCCAGAACTCGGGTTCGTTTCCAAGTGGTACTTTGGAACCGAACCCGAGTTTGGGAAATGTTTTTTTACAGTACAAATTAATTTCGCAAAGCAATAACTTCGGCTCATTGGAGCCAATACATTCTAATACTTTACGGAGCTCCGGCTCCGTACAGTATTAGAACAACATTTTATGCAAATCGACTTTGGATGTTTCATCGGAAGTCGATCCGCTCAAAAAAACTCAGATCGGGAAACTTTGAGGCTTACCAGCTCTCAGTCAGGTGAGAGATGGGCTTGAATGTCTCATTGCAAGGCTGCCATTGTAAGGTATGCTGACTATCTGTCTTATGGATAGATTGTTGGCTTGCACATGCCTGGCTTTTGGCATACAGCCTTACAGCCGTGTGATTATATGTTGCTTATTGTATGTTATAGGTAATGATATAACATCTATAAAAAGAAGTTATTAATGGTAGGTAAAATAATATTTATAATAAGTTTATTAATGATAGATAAAATAAAAATTTGAAAATATTTGCAATCACATCTATTCTTGAACCATTTCAGTGGTTTTTTCATTAATTTCTGACCTTTTCCTGTAAACCAGACACCCTCCACTCTTCAGAACAGGGGGTGCCTGGTTTAATGCTCGGGTTCTCCCATTGACTTCTATTTTACTCGGGTATGCTCGATCAACACTAACAGATAGATAGATAGATAGATATGATGATGATGGAGTATCACTCACAAGTACGTGAAACTTTTGCCCAGTGAATATATCTGACTTGTTATTAGTTCCACTAGAACACTGGAGATTTATGGATCAGCGGCTGGCAGTACATTGCAGGACGCACAGAACTAGTGGGAAATGCTTTACAATTAGTGATGTGGAACAATATATTGTCATACGCTGTAATTGAGCTGTTTGTTATGGCAGTGGATTGCAATAGTCCAGAATAAATGTACCTACTCAGTAAGACAGACGTTCCCCCTCCACAGCCCCTTATTACTGAGGAGCTGACACTTTGTTATACTCAGGCTATCGCTGGAGTTTAATCCTTACTTACATTCCTGCATTTATAAGACCGCACACATCTCCAGCAGACACACATATCTATCATCAGCTTCTCTTCACTATGAATACCGCGCAAGATAAACCCAGATGAAACAAGTGAATTGAGCCATAGATCAATAGAATTGTCTCAGCAATCAGCCAGCAATAACTGCTTAAAAAATAACTCGTTGAGATCGATGGGCTATGGCGAGGAGTCTAAACAATTATCACAATCCTCCGAGAATATCTGCTGCCATAATCATCCATTACGTTAAATACTGCATTCAGTACATAAAGATCAGGGAAGACAGGCCGATACCGTGCTTGTCTTGTTGCTATATTCACCTTTTGTAGTACCGCCATCCATTTTGCCAGTCTTGTTGCCTCCTTAAGTGCCCAGTGCAATAGCAGATTAAAGGGACTGTCTCATCTGAAAATTTAATATTGTTTAAAACAAGATTTCATGCTAAAGGGGTCCCACAAAAAATATTCTGGAGTTTTCATACCAGCACCAGGAATTGAATACTTTTGTAATTTCACGTGATTAAAAATTTATTGTAGCCGCACATGCTCAATTCCATCCTTTAACTGCCTCCAGAGCCTAGATACAGAGGCAGCTTCAGCAGAAAGGACACTCACCCTGAGCTGCAGTAGAAAAGACACACACCCTGAGCTGTCAGCTTGATATAAGTCTAGCACAGTGTTTCCCAACCAGTGTGCCTCCAGCTGTTGCAAAACTACAACTCCCAGCATGCCTGAACAGCCAAAGGCTGTCCCGGTATGCTGGGAGTTGTAGTTTTGCAACAGCTGGAAGCACACTGGTTGGGAAACACTGGTCTAGCAGATCAATTGGAACAATGAATGGGGGAGCTCTGGATTGAAGTGAGGTACAGGGCTGGTTCTAGGTTTGTTAAAAGGATATTGTCATGTACTGTATGATGTCTGATTTTTATTTTTTGCATTATCATTGGATAATCCCTTTAAACTTAAAAAAAAAATCCTAAAATCCTGCAGTTTTCACACTGGCCACCAGGCCTAAAAATATGTTGTCTTCCTGTTCAGATGACTATTCAGCAGTCATCTTATCATCAGCAGAGGCAGAAGTACAATGACACATAACCCATATGATAGATAGATAGATAGATAGATAGATAGATAGATAGATAGATAGATAAAGTGGTGGGGGAGCACACATACCTTGAAGAAGAATGCAGCTTCCCTGAAGTAATGATTGCTGCTGCAGCTCTTACAAGATATATAGGAGAAGAGACTGGCCCCACTTTGGCACTCTATGCTGGCCCCTTGTGACATGAATGTTGAAGCAACTCGCCTATCTTTATTCTGAAGAGAAAAGAGGTTCCCTATATAAGGTGCCACCATATGATTGTGGCAGTGAACCATATGATGTGCACTCACTTTTCCTCTGGTGGTGAATACCAGTTATGGCCTGCTGCAGCATCTGCTGTAACCAGTAAGCAACTAGAACACCAAGAGGTGCACTTCAGGCCAGGGGTGCACTAAAGTAGGCCCCAGAAGCTTATGATATCTCAAGGGGCCTATGAGAGGAGGTAGTGGAGTTCCATCTATGTGGCAATCACCTGATTTGCAATGATCACAGCTATGCAAAATGGCCCTACAATGGTGGAATGTGACCATGTGAGATAGCTGGGTCCCATATAATAGAGGCAGCTGGAGAAAGGTTAGTATACCTGGACAGAAGAGAGGCCAGTGCCCAGGTCGGTGTTCAGCAGCTAGAGACACTCAGAGGAGAGAGTGGAGTATGCCAACTCCCGGCAAGACCTGGTGTGATGGCTACAAGTAGAAAGACACCACGACCTGGACATCTGGTGGCCTCAAGGGCCAACCATCACCCATGTAGCAGGGAATACTATTGTTGTGGAGTGAAGCAAACTCCCTACTATATTTACAGACTCTGGACCAAGATTCCATATACTTGCGCCCGATTCTAATGATTTCTTTGGAGGAAGTTTTTTACTAGATAGATAGATAGATAGATAGATAGATAGATAGATAGATACGATAGATAGATAGATAGATAGATAGATAGATAGATAGATAGATAGATAGATAGATTATTAATTCAGGAACTATGGGATCTTTTGACCAAATGTTTAAATATTCTGGAAGTTGCCAGGTGCCCAGAGAACAGAAACACAGCACCTGCCAAATGCCAGAGAAACAGAACAGAAGACTGGGGGAACCAGCCTGCCAAGCTTGTGATACCATCTGTCAATGTCATCCGGCAATGCAGGAAACCGAAGCGCGTCTAAGATTAATCAAAGAGGAAAACAAAGGATAGTGAGGAAGTCCTGTGCATATTACACAGGTATTATTACAGGTCCTCACCTTGCACTCTCCTACAATGAAAGCTCCTCCTTTACATAATGTTTGTTGCAGAGGCAGAGAACATAGAAATCCTTTTTCTCTGTGCAACTCATAAAAGAAACCCTGTTGTTACATGGAAACTGTCAGCAAGCTGCTGTCGACATATCTTTTTGGTGGACCAATTTACTCAAGTGCAGTAAGAATAGATTTCAGTAGGGAAACTGTAGCACAATCATAATTTGCCTTGGAAACATTTCAAAGAACGTCACCTGGAACTAAAGTACAAAACTTCATTTTTGCATTGTTTTTGTGGGGCAGTAGTAGTGTTACTTTGTGCCACACCACAGCTTAGAAGTAATGATTAATTATGTCTGAAAAATCATCAAATTACCGGAATACCCCTTTAATCTAACCACATTGGGTCCTGACAAATGTTTGATTATCAAATATTGAGACGATCCTGGAAATCTATATAAACGTCACATGGTAGGGAAGCTTCAGGAAAAATATCTTAAATTTTACATTCGACGAGCATTGCAGAAATCCGTGTGGATGTGGCAGTATCAACCCCACTTGAATGTATGGGACAGAGATCAGGCACTACAATATAGAAGAGTAAAGGAAGGGGAACTGGCCTAATGGTCCTGTCTCTACAAGCGATGGTAAGGAGGTGAAGCTAAAGTACTGGAGCCAGGATAGACCATACTTACCAATGTTTCAGGTGGTAAAATCGGGGCATATAAGCTCCACTTTGGGAATGTCCCAACCCCACCTGCTTATGGGCAGTGTTTGCGCTAGCCCCACCCATTTTTGACTCGGGACAGGACAAATATTTGCCGGGACTGTCTCTGGAAATCAGTGACAGTCCAGGCCAAATCGGGACAGTTGGCAACTATGATAGGCCATCAATATCCAATCAGCAGGGGTCTGATTAAACCCCCCCCCCCCCATCAATCAGCTTTTTATGAGCTCCGGAGCTCCTACTTTGCGTAGTTGACAGAGTTATTCACCGCAGCGCTGCTCCCATTCTTGTTCATTGTTGGGGATTCGGGGTGTCGGATCCTCGCCGATCACATATTAACGGCCTAGGATAAGCAATCATTATAAAAATCCTCGACCACCCCTTTAAAGCTGAGCCCCAATGCAAAAGCTGTAGCAGGCCCCCTACTAGCAGATTGCACTCTGTAAAGGCACTGATATCCTTATATTGGACAGAGGGACCTATTGGGCCCCCTTAGGTTCTAAGGCTGGAGTGCAACCACAACCTCTGCTCACCCTATTGGTCTACCACTGCTGAAATAGCAAAATGATGGCGAGACTCGCCATGTATACTGCTCATACATATTCCAGAGCACTGTACAAAGATGGTCCTATCAGTCCCTGTCTACACTGGGAATGTGTCACAAGAAAATGACTTATAGTTTAAATCATGTTTTACTCAATGGTGATGTTATTTTTAATTTTCCATGGCACAATGTGTATATTTATATTTTTTTAAATCGTAAAATTCTGCAGTTTTTCGCACTGGCCACTAAGGCTTATAACAGGTGCCACTTCTTGGTCTTTACAGATCCCTATTCAGCAGTCATCTCATTATCATCACCATGGGCATACTGGCTGGGACCTTTAAAAACCTGAAAGGAGCCCTTTGAGGGCGGGCCCAAACTGACAGAAGGCGCGGCCTACACAAGTAGGAGGGGACGACACAAGTAGGCAGGAACAACACAGCAATACCATCCATTCTATCTAACACAAGCTCTGCCAGAAGTTTCGCCATCTGCTGGTGAACCAGGCACATTGCACTTAAACCATTACTAAATTATAAATACAGTTTGCTGTAAAAACAGATGCATATTGTGTAGGACCTAGGAGTAAATACACACGATGATACAGGGTGCACCATTAAAGATAGTGGTGGGGCGCAAAAGGTGGTAATGCCCCCCTTGCGGGGCGTAACAGATGGTGGAGTCAATAACCAGATCCAGTTTAGTGCTAACAAGGAACAGTCTCTTCAGTGAGGATGATGAGAGTTGCAGTACAGACACAGTATAGTTTTCTCCCAATAGTTATCTGTGGGCAGCAACAATGATGGTAGAAGTAGTCCCTGAGCTCTTTCTAAACACTTTGCTATCCTTCCAACTTGACCACTGGCATGCCAAACTTTCACTATCAGTACTCAAGTTCTCATGGTATAGTGAAGATCCTCAAGCGGGCAACCAATCTGTTATATACTAGTGGGCCCCGAAGCAATATACCCTCTTCACAAGCAGCAAAGTATTTTGCCATAAACAAACATTACCTTTGCTAACAGGATCCTAGACAGTGTGCAGATATCTTTCCTGCTTTCTCTCAGGGTTACTCCTGTCAGGAGTTTGGCAGAACCTTTGGAGCAGGGCTTACACTGCACAGGCAGGAGGCAGCTCCTCTCACTTTGCCCAGACTCTCTGAATTATACAATCCAGACTATACTAGCTCCTACCTCAGACGGGGATGATCCAGCTTCCCTACTACTGAGTAGGGCACAATAACTAAGCTGTGCTAACTACAGCGATTGGGATCATATTGAAGGCATAACACAAAGCATTGACTCTTTTAGCACCAAGCAGTGATCCACTGGGGCACTGCACATGATCAATTTTGAACCCAGGATCCCAGTGCTGCAAAGCAACAGTGCTAACCACTGAGCCACTACACTGCAACATGAAATATGCCTTCACTAGCTTATACTGTATAATAGATCTTATATCTATACTGTGACTGCTGCTGAGCCAGGGGCGTAACTACCATAGCGGCAAACCATGCGACTGCTATGGGGCCCAGGGCAAGAGGGGGCCCAGTTGGGATCATCCCCTCTACTACTGGGGGTGAAAACTTGGTCAGAACTCTATCCTCTAAAGAAACAACTTTTAAAAAATGGCCCAAGGGACGGAAACCTTTCTGTCCTGTGTGGGGGGACTGATTTCATCCCTGCTATGGGGCCCTTACTTCTCTATCTACGCATGGGTGTAGCTATAGGGGGTGCAGAGGTAGCAGTCGCTACCGGGCCCAGGAGCCTGAGGGGGCCCAAAGACCCTTGTGCCGCATAAGAAGACACACAAAGCACTGAGGGAAGGGGGGCCCAAGCTGAACTCTTGCCCCAGGGCCAATGAGCCGTTAGCTACGCCCCTGTAAAATGTACGCCACTGTGCTGAGCTGATATAACATGTAAATATACCGGTATT
The DNA here is from genome assembly GCA_033119425.1 of Bufotes viridis. Taxonomy (NCBI): domain Eukaryota; kingdom Metazoa; phylum Chordata; class Amphibia; order Anura; family Bufonidae; genus Bufotes; species Bufotes viridis. The sequence continues at coordinate 34,179,048 of CM065591.1, forward strand.
TCACACTTCTTAACTGCACTAAGATATTTCTCTCATGTGATATTTCACCTACAATAACTTAACGGGAAGTAGAAATCTCAGACATCTCCTATTACAGCCACAGATCGTTGTTTAGATAACCACATTCCTGTGTCCTCTTCACCAGTTTTTGTTTTTTCTACAAAGCCTTTTCTAGAATGTATGGGGATAGCAAAAATAACAGTGCGTAGGTAGGGACCTACCCTCATACAGCCTGAATGTGCTATAAGACCCAAAGTTGGAGCCCTGTTTATGCCAGTCCTCCCCTTATTGTAGCCTCTATAACCTGCACAGCCCCCCATCCTTTATGCAGTAACTTAGCTATGTTGCCTACTGTATCTCTATACAACTACCAACTATTGTATTATTGCTTTTCCTTTGTGGTTAGGGGTCCTCCTTAGGTACCTACAAACTCAGCACCACCTATAGCTATGCTCTCACTGGCAAGGTATTGGAAAAACGAACAACAAGCCTGGTCTTGAGATTTGTTACGGCCTGATAAGCAAGGGGCTCCATTTTGACCTTTGTTCTGGACCTTTGTTCTCACTGAAGAGAACCGTAATGGCATTCATGCTGCATGGTGTGCACGAATCTACCCTTTCAGAACAGGGGAAAGGGGCAACCCCCCTAGTTGTGGTTCCCAAGACCTGCCCAAACGTTTGACGTACTATTTGGGCAAAGGCAAAACATTTTGCTGCTGTATTCTAGTGGCATGACATAAGTCTCCTACTTTGGAACTTCACCAGGCACCAACCCATGTGTCAAACCCTCCACCCATTAGATCCTGCACTGCATATAGTTTATAAATACATTTTTTTATCCAGAATAACTCTTTACAGCTGTCCATGCATGATCAAGATACTTGCCTCCAGTGCTGTATTTACAGATAAATGGCACATTTTGGTACCATGTGGAAATATATTTTGAGTGTAGTTCCCCTTTAAAACTTCTCGAAACTTGCACCAGTTTCTGTTCCTTGTAACATTTTACAGAAAATGTAAAAAAAAATGCGTTTCCCTTAAACTGAAGTGTGGTAAGCGGGACTCGCCTGTTTGGATACCACACATGCCATTCAGGTTTCTCTTTGTTCTTGAATAGAATTTGAGTAGAAGAGATGTTTTCTGGTGGCCTCGTCATGGTTCAGACTGTGAATCCATCCCGCCAGGCATTAAATACATATCTCAATCCCATTACTGTTTTGTACAATCCGTCCCTCTCCATAGTCGTCTAATACAAAAGAGAATTTTACACTCATGTTAAAAATGTCATCTCAGTGTGAACGACCCAAATATATCACATAAATCAGACGCTGTGAGGAGACCTGCTAATGTATGCCAAACAGGGCTGTGGAATGAATATGGCTGACAAATGGGTTTTGGTGCCGTAGGTAAAATACGTCTCTCATCAAATGGGCAGTAACCTAGGAACATCATTCCATCTTTGAAGAAGTGTGTCAAAAAGATCATATCATCCATCCATCCATCAAGAATGAATGACTATGGGAAATCTGCAATATCTCATCATTGTCTGACACCATAAAGTGCCATATTTAGTGCGGGAGTTCGTTTCACATCGTATCTCCATGGAAGAAAGATTCAAGTTGAATGTCTTTACTGAGATAATTTTTGTAATTCGTTGACCATCGAATTATGTATAAATGGTCAGTAGCAACCAAAACCATCAAGAAGGGGACACCAAATCACCCTGAGAATCAAGATAAAAATTTGAAAATCACAGGCGGATACAATGTGAGTAAATTTCATCAGGGCAACTTACAGCGTGCCGCACAGTGTGTAAGGCCACAACCTTCTTGTGATGGAGTGTATGCATGTGTCATCTCAGAGAAACAGGACTACCTGTGCAATCTGACTGGGCTGCAGGTACCTCTTCATGCTGCCAGTAGCGATAAGGACACCAGCAAAATACAAAACTAGAGAAGAATCAGTCAGGAAGGATAATGAGAGAGTAACTGTGCGGCAACCACCTGCAGAACTATTCCAATTTTGGGGGTTGTCTTGCTGTTGCCCCTCCAGGGAACCTCTTGTCACTTTTGTTTGCACCAAAGCAGGTTAAACTGATTTACAATCACTTATGGTTCATAACCGTGTCATGACATGTGACAGAAAGTTCCTCCTGAAAATACACAGGCACAGATTTGTTGTGAATTTTGTCGCAGATTTTCACACACTATTAGGCTACATGCACACGACCACGCCATGTTTTGCTGTCCACAAATTGTGGATCCGTAAAACACGAATGCCAGCCATGTGCGTTCTGCAATAACAGCATGGGCCGGCCATAATGGAAATGCCTATTCTTGTCCGCAAAACATGTCGCTGTGTAATTATACACTTTTTGTCATGCAACACATATCGCTGTTTAGTCGTAGCCTAAATGATTCCTCAGTCTGGTTCAGTAGGCTGCACAATCACGGGGAAGACTGCTGACTTGACAGTTGTCCAGAAGACAGTCATTAACATGTGACTGTCTACAAGGAGCGTAAGTCACAAAAGATCATTGCTAAAGAAACTAGCTGTTCACAGAGTGTTATATACAAGTATATTAATGGAAAGTTGAGTGGAAGGAAAAGAAAAAGGAAAGGTCTGGTAGAAAACCCACAGCCTTGAAAGGGTTGTCAACGATTGTCAAGAAAAGGCCATTCAACCATTTAGGGGAGATTCACAAGGAGTGCACTGAGGCTAGAGGCAATGCTTCAAGAGGTACCACACACAGACCTACCCAGGATATAGGCTACAAGTGTTGCCCTCCTTGTGTCAAGCCACTCATGACCCAGAGACAACATACTATCTATCTTACCTGGGCTAAGGAGAAAAAGGACTGGTCCTGTTCTCAGATGAAAGTAAATTTTGCATTTTATTTGGAGATCAAGGTGCAAGAGTCAGAGTAAGAGCGGAAAGGGCACACGTTGCTTGAGGTCCAGTGTGACGTTTCCACATCTGCTGGTGTTGACACTGTGTTATATCAAGTCCAGTCAGCACAGCCATGTGCCAGGAAATTTTAGAGCACTTTGTGCTTCTCTCTGCTGACAAGCTTTATGGAGATGCTGATTTCATTCTCCAGCAGGATTTGGCACCAGGGTTGCCAATCGTCCACAAATTTCTGGTCAGTCTGTAAAAATACCACATTCAAAAACTGAAGAAATACCAGCAAAACGTGACTTGATGCTCATGTAGGAATTTATTGCAAAAGAATTCCTAAATGAGCATCAAGTCACGTTTTGCTGGGATTTCATCCGTTTTTGAACGTGGTATTTGTTGTATCCCGTACAAACGTGCAACGAGCGAGTGCTGACGATTTTTCTCTTACATTAGTCTGTAAAAATAGGCAACTTTTTTCCTGTCCGTGATTTTTTCAGGCTATTGGTACTTGACCAGATTATTTTGGTGGTAATTATCATCATTTTAGATCTCACAGTAAATGCTGGTAATGAGTAAATATCAGTATATTGAGCTGGATTACTTTAATCTATATCATTCATCATGGTTTTCCAATTTGGCTGTCTGTGATTTAGGGATAAGTTGTCCAGAAAAAAGAAAAATTCTGCTTGGCACCTGTCCACACTGCCAAAAATACCAACACCTGATTTAGTATCACTGTGCTTGATTGGCCACAAAACTCGTCTGACCTAAACCCTATAGGGTATTATCAAGAGGAAGGTGAGGGACACCACACTTGGGGGGCACAGTGTCTAGAACAACAGAACAGTTTCAGATAACATATACAGTTTCTGTTCCAAGATGGCTGATGGGTAATGGAAGCAACCCCCTACCACAGCATCCCCACCTGATATTATTCATGTGGTTGCACAACTTCTTGTATTGGATGTTCAGTACCTCCAGAGGTGTCTGTTACTCATATGTCACTAACCATTTCCAAGATCACCTTGATCAACCTCAGCTGTGTTCACAGTGTTCACATAACGTGGACACCAACCACTGTTGTGACTTTTCCAGATTGCGGTCCCTATCTACAGACGCTTATCCCATATCAGTGTTCCCCCTCCTTTCTCAGTTCCGTCATCCGTAGGCACAGTCCTTTCTATTTGTATTGACAGTACACAAACTCCCAGCTTGAGTATCTTTGGCCTAGTTCTAGACTGTAGGCCACGAGTTCTGTTACTAAACTTGTAGGGGCATAAATGATGCTCTGGAAAGTACATAGAAACCAGTTTCATTGCAACAGTCTCTAATGCAGTGACCAGGCCGCAGGGGCAGTATGTGAGTTATGGTGGGCCAATGGGGGTAGCAATAGTTTTGCTCCCTGGGCTGGCGAACAGTGTAGGGAAGGTTAGCACCAGTTCCTTCGGGGCACACTCTGGTGTACAGGGATCGCCCGCCAGATAGTGGTTGAGGTGCCCTTGGTGGTAGGGTTTTTTTAGGTGCCATGGAGGCAGGGTCCCTGTTGCTCATTACGCCAGCACTGTTAGGTGCAAAGAATGGTGGTAGAAAGGATGAGGAGTCAATACTTGTAAACAACTGAACATTTTTCCTTAATCAATTGCCTTGAGATAGTTAGTGCAGTTTATTTACATGGCAAGGGTGACAACCCATATGATGCATACACGATTGGTTTAGCTGTAATCCTGATAACAGGCTTGACAATAGGTGCATTGAGATTTTCCTTTGGCTGGTATGAGAGAGTTCCTTAATCAACTGTCCTCACTATGTCCACACTCTAGCCGCCAGATACTGGATATAATAATGACTCTTACTTGTGTTTGGCAACCCACAGGGCGGTCTCCCTAACGTCAGGCATGAATCCTCTGCTCCATTGTTTGCACTGGTTGCTTTCAGAAACAGAACAACTTTGCGTCTAGTCGCCCGGCTGTGTCCAGGTGCTTTTAAGCTTCTCCCGGTCACTGGTGCTGTGGAGTCCATAAGCTAATGCTGCTTCTATCTCCACTAGACTTACTCAATATCTATAATTCACTCTGGTCTGTGCTAGGTAGCTGGGAATGTGCTGGGACCATTCAAAAATTTACTGTGGGGCCCAGTCATTTCTAGTTATATCACTGGGCACAATTTACTGTTGCATACAGTGTGGTGGGAAGATGTAAAAAAAAATTCCAAATTGAGTGGAATTGGGAAAAAAAGCAATTCCGCCACCGTTTTATGGGTGTTGTTTTTATGCTGTTCCCTATGCAGTAAAACTGACCAATGTCCTTCATTGTCTGGGTCAGTACGATTATAGCGATACCACATTTGCATCGTTTTTTTATCTGTTTTAAAACTTAAAAGAAAATAAAAAAACATTTTGTATTTTCATCGCCACGTTCTGACCTTAATAACTTTTATTTTTTACAACTATGGAGCTGTGTGAGAGCAATCATCTGTATTTTTGATTGTTACCATTTTGGGGTGTGTATGACTTTCACTTTTTATTAAATGATTGGAGGGGGGGTGAAATAATGGTGAGTCAGCTTTGCCATTAGTTTACTGGCTCATGCAAATTGGCTGAATCAATTCGCACACATATCATCTCACACTTACTGATACTCGATACAAGATGTGGGGCCATGTTAATCTGCCGAGCATCCAGAGCTGTGGGGATGTTCCCTCTCAAGCGTAAATTTGTTCAGATCAAAGAATCGATACGCTCAGCACTAATCCACATTCTTCTACTTAAGGGCAGGGATGTATGAGATTTACAGTTTACAACTTAACACAGTCCTACTCACCTTTCTACGATCTTGCATTCATATTCACTCCTGGGCACCAAAGCAGATAGCGCCCTGCTGGGACCAGTGTCAGGATGATGTGTGCAGCGGCGCCCTGCAGTGACAAGTATGATGGGAGCAGAAGGAAGTGAGCAAAATTTTAAAAAGTTGCGACGCCCGGGAGATTTCCTGTTAAATCGAGAGAGTTGGCAAGTATGGGGCATATTCACGGGTCTACCTATGGTCTATATTATTGGGCATTGTGAGAGGGGGAAATAGCACTCATTTTGTGAACATTGTATTCGTATAAATGAAGTTAAATGATTTGGACTGACATTCTGTTGTTTGGTCACAAGAGGCCGCTGTTTCCTAAGCATAGCTAAAAGGACTGCATTTCTAGATTCATCTGATGTTGAAAATTCTCAGGGGGTGGAGTTACAAGCCTGGAAAGGAAGTGAAGGATCCTCCATCTTAGGAGTTTGGAAGAGGCATCCAGGAGCTGTGTATAAGGAGAATCCCTCGACATCCAGCTGTAAGAGCATCCTCCAGGGACCAGAGCTGCAGCCAAGTAGAGCTGATCGTGTCCATTACCCTGATCTTGTTCAGAGGAAGGGGAACTGCTGCCAGGAACTCAGATGGGGGCTCAGGAGTAAAGCCACAGACATTGTGGTACTGCACACTTGCTGGAGAAACCCTTGTTCTAGCCACAGTCGCCAGCTTACACAAAGTAGATGCAGAGAGCAGGGACTGAGAGACTGAGACCAGGCCTATAGTCAGTTAGTTAGGTTTGCAGTTTGTGTCAGGCCACAAGTGCTGTTAACCGCTCTTAAGAAGGACTTCACATTTAAAGTGTCAGTTCACACTGGAGAGCTGAGAAGCTTCACAACTAATTTGAGCCAGACTGGTGTATTCAGATGAAACACTAAGGCACGAGCTGTTTAATCAGTTCTTGGGGGAGGGAATTGTTATAGCATGGAATAAGATTGTAAGCCCTTGTGCTGTACCGCAGGCTAGCCTGCATTACGCACCCAACAATTGTTCCTGACTCTAGAGTAATAACAGGTAAGGCGTGGGTGTTGTATTTGAGCCCACCAGTAGGTAAATTACCGCTAATACCTCCAGCATCCACCGGCAGGTGCCGCATTGTACAGCACAAGGGCCCTAGCCCCCGGCTGGGTGTATGTAAATTTATTTATTACGTCCAATACACATAAACATAAACAAATAAAAACTGTAAAAAAATATATAAAAATTATGTAAAACCCTGCACAGATCGTATTGTGTCTTCCTGTCTGTCCCAGTAAAAACAGTGGAGGGCTATAGATGTAAATTCTGAGGCAGACAGGGCTCAGTCACTAGTCAGACCACACCAAAATCACTAGTCAGACCACACCAAATCACTAGTCAGACCACACATGGAGTACTGTGTACAGTTCTGGGCTCCTGTGAACAAGGCAGACATAGCAGAGCTGGAGAGGGTTCAGAGGAGGGCAACTAAAGTAATAACTGGAATGGGGCAACTACAGTACCCTGATAGATAATCAAAATTAGGGTTATTCCCTTTAGAAAAAAGACGACTGAGGGGAGATCTAATAACTATGTATAAATATATCGGGGGTCAGTACAGAGATCTGTCCCATCATCTATTTATCCCCAGGACTGTAACTGTGACGAGGGGACATAGAAACATAGAAAAGGATTCTTGACTGTAAGAGCAGTGAGACTATGGAACTCTCTGCCTGAGGAGGTGGTGATGGTGAGTACAACAAAGGAATTCAGGAGGGGCCTGGATGTATTTCTGGAGTGTAATAATATTACAGGTTATAGTTACTAGAGAGGGGTCGTTGATCCAGGGAGTTATTCTGATGCCTGATTGGAGTCGGGAAGGAATTTTATCCCCTTAGGTGGGGAAAATTGGCTTCTGCCTCACAGGGTTTTTTTGCCTTCCTCTGGATCAACTTGTAGGATAACAGGCCGAACTCGATGGACGGATGTCTTTTTTCGGTCTTAAATACTATGTTACTATGTTACTATGTTACACCGTACCAAATGTGCACACTGTAATCGAATCAACAGAGAGGATCCTGTATAAATACATGGAGCCACTGAGGAAGGAGCTTGTCGCTCCGAAACGCATATGGTACTACAGTAATCCAGAAAGACCCCTGACATAACTGCTATTTGGACATCGTTAACTATAAGTGCAACCCCTGAATCTTTGCATAGTTTTGAAGCACACTAAGCTAAGTACACTGCGTGGGTGACTGAACAAACAGCCCGACCACGTGGGACGTCGAACAAGGATACGCACGGGTTACAACACAGAGAGTCAAGAGGCTCGTTCTCAGAGTGAAATACCGCTCAGATAAAAGACCTACTCTGGAGAAACAATGTGGTAACATTTTATTTCACAATTAAGAATGTTATATAATATACAGAATGCAGAGGCAATAACAGATTGAACTATTTACTATATTGCCATCTGGACTGAACAAGGAAGATAATATATATATAATACGAATTATGAATACTCAGCTACATCTGGATTAAGTTATTGATTATCATGCACATTGATCTATGAATGAAATTGGACACTTTCTTTACTAACAATCAAGCAATCGTTTTTCTTTTCTAATCATGTGCATTGATTGAAGAATGAAATTGGTACAGTCACATTATAATCATCATGTACAGACTTAAGTTCAGCTTTCTATACAATCATGACCATTAATGAAGTTAAATAGAATTATGAAATACGGACATTACTGTGCGGCAATTGCAGTCATTGAATATATTCTTTTTTTTTATAAAAAGGGACATTTGCTTTTATAGACACCTTCAGAAATATGTATTAATACAGGATCCTCTCTGTTGATTCGATTACAGTGTACACATTTGGTATGGTGTGTCCCTGTGTGCCTCAGAATTTACATCTACAGCCCTCTACTGTTTTTACTGGGCCAGACAGGAAGACACAATACGATCTGTGCAGGGTTTTATATCATTTTTATATATTTTTTACAGTTTTTATTTGTTTATGTGTATTGGATGTAATAAATATCTATTGCTGGTATATATCTGTCCTCGGTACTTTTCCTGGTGATTGAGTGCCTGTTAATTTATTCACATTATAATTTTCTATATACACAGATTGGCAGTCTAATAACAGTGCACCTATTCTATATGGCCAAAAAGGGAGAGCCACTATATATATTCATTATATTTCTATGTAGATTTATTTGTGTGTAACCAGAATCTGTGGTTGCGTTTATAACCACGTTTAAGTAAAAAATTAATTTTAGCAAAACTGGTGTCAGAGTTGCTTTCCTCGTTTGTGACTTCGCTGTATCCTTGGGAGCCCATCCTGGTACACGGCTTACAGCATCATACAGTATCCCAGTCAGTGTATACCAGACTATAATCTCCATCTAATCAAAACTATCTACATTCGAAGTGCAAAACACTGGGCTGCAGCCATGCTCGGACTGGCCCACCGGGGAGCCAGGGAAATCCTCGGTGGGCCCCTGGCTAGTTAGAGTCTACATCAGAGGTCACAATAACGCCTGTACAAGCGTCATAGATGCCTGTTCAGGCCATTTTTCTCCCTGGAAAAAGACTCATGCATATTTTTACGCATGGTCTTTTTCTTGTTCTGTATCAGAAGCAGCCAGGTCCGGCACACGTGAAGCCCCACCCATCTCCCGAGAATCCCCGACCCTCACAGACATATCTCTTACCAGGAGCAGCTCCAGAGACAGGACTAAACACTACATTGTGGTTACAGGACCTGTGCTGATGTCATCACATTGCAGGACATTGCAGAAACTACTAAAATTAGTTTAAGAACTGTCCAACGCATGATTAAAAAGTGGAAGGATGGTGCGACCCATCGTATTTGAGGAAAAAATGTGGCCGGAAAAAAATCCTGAATGATCGTGATCGTCGATCACTTAAACTTTTAGTGAAATCAAACCGAAGAAAATAAACAGTAGAACTCAGGGCTATGTGTGAAAGTGAAAGTAAGAGCATAAGAAAACCACTAATCAGTGAGGCAAACCAGAAAAAAAGGCTTCAGTTTGCTAGGGAGCTTAAAGATTGGACTCTGGAGCAATCGAAGAAGGTGATGTGGTCTGATGAGTCCAGATTTACCCTGTTCCAGAGTGATGGGCGCATCAGGGTAAGAAGAGAGGCAGATGAAGTGATGCCCTCATCATGCCTAGTGCCTACCGTACAAGCCTGTGGGGGCAGTGCTACGATCTGGGGTTGCTGCAGATGGTCAGCTCTAGGTTCAGCAACAGTATGTGCTCCAAGAATGAGGTCAGCCGACTACCTGAACTTACTGAATGACCAGGGTATTCCATCAAAGGATTATTTCTTCCCTGATGGCACTGGCATATTCCAAGATGACAATGCCAGGATTCATCGGGCTCAAATTGTGAAAGAGTGGTTCAGGGAGCATGAGACATCATTTTCACACATGGATTGACCACCACAGAGTCCAGACCTTAACCCCATTGAGAATCTATAGGATGTGCTGGAGAAGACTTTGCGCAGCGCTCAGACTCTGGATGGAAATAAATCTTGTGACATTGCAGAAGCTTATCGAAACAATGCCACAGCGAATGTGTGCCATATTCAAAGCTAAAGGCGGTCCAACGAAATATTAGAGTGTGTGACCTTTTTTATTTGGTGGCTACTTTCTTTGGGACCAGTGTAGTGTCAGGTGGGCCCTGTGTATGGCAGCGTCAGGTGGTCCCTGCGTTTGGCAGCGTCAGGTGGGCGCAGTGTATGGCAGCGTCAGGTGGGCACAGTGTATGGCAGCGTCAGGTGGGCGCAGTGTATGGCAGCGTCAGGTGGGCGCTGTGTATTGTAGCGTCAGGTGGGGCCTGTGTATGGCAGCACCAGGTGGGCTCTGTGTATAGTAGCGTCAGGTGGGCCCTGTGTATTGTAGCGTCAGGTGGACATTGTATATGGCCGCTGCCTGCCGCTTCAATAGGATGAGCAGAGCTACACAGACATACAGAAGGTGGCGGGATGATCTTGATCATCTCAGCCCTTAACTTGCCCTGCAGTGATGCTGGCGCTGCCATCTTTCAGTGGGTGGCAGGACCCGCCTCTTGATAGACGTGGTGCGGTGCCTGCACTTCCTTCTCACTCCCTGCGTCCTCACAGAGCTCTGCCGCCCGCCCATATTCTAGAGTCTGCAGAGCGCGGCGGCGGGCTTTTACTGCGCTCCTGAGTGAGCAGACCTGCTGGTGGTGCTGCTGTGTCCCCCATGAAACAGAAGCTGCCTGTGACTCAGTGGTGGACATCACAGGCTGCCGCTATTCCCCCAAGACAGTATAAAATATAGGTAAATCTATAGTTTAATAAAAATAATATTTCACATTTTACTGCATTCCCCTCTGGACAACTCCTAACATGCCGTGTGACATGCAAACCTTCAGGACCTGTTGGGAGTTGTAGTAGTTTTCCTGCAACATGCTGTAATTTTATATCACATTCATGATTGCATGCTACAAAAATTTCAGTAAACATTGCTAAAAAAAAAGTCATACACACTCCAACATACGGTATCAATATAGTACAGATCGGCCCCCTTGAAAAAATCAGTCCTTACACAGCTTCGTTAATAAAATACAGTATTTTGCTTTAGTTGTTTTTTTTTTTTTTTTGTATTAACCTGTAGGATACCTAGGTTTCAAGTTAAAAAAAAATGCAGCTTTCCCATAATAAAGTCATATAAAATTATAAATAGACTGTAACGACCTGCCCTATAAAAATATGACACGATGCCATAAAAAAACTAAATAAAAACAGTGCCAAAAAAAAGTCTAATGCCAAGCAATCTAAAAATCGTATGTACTACGAAATGGTACCAATCAAACTGTCACCTCATCCTGCAAAAATCAAGCTCCTACATAAGACAATCGCCCAAAAAATAAAAAAAATATGGCTTTCAGAAAATGGTAACACAAAAAGATATTTTTCACTGTGTAAACCTTTAAATCTGTAAATCTCAGACGATGGGGGCATATGGCTTGTCTTATAGATGTGGGTCCCACCTATACTTGTCTTATAGATGTGGGTCCCACCTATATTAGTAACGGAGCCCCGCAAGGTGGTGGCTGGAGGACTTCGGCGCTCTGCCCATAGACGAGAATGGGAGTGCACCGCGCATGACCGGCCACCGCTCCCATTCACTTCAATGGGCCAGTACTCAGCTATTTGTGGCGGCCCCATAGAAAATAAATGGAGGGCGGCTGCGTATGCACAGCGTGCCCTCAACCACTTTCAGGGCTGTGTGACCCGCACCTATAAGACAATGGGGGCATATCCTAGCGATATGCCCCTATTGTCTGAGAAAAGACAATCCCTTTAATAGAAATAAATAAAATAGACATATTAGGCTTCGCTGTGTCTGTAACGACCTGCTCTATAAAAATGACATGACCTTTAAATGCAATTTTTTGGTCCCCTTGCCCCAAAAAAGTGTAATATTGAACGATCAAAAAATCATATGCACCCAAAAAATGCAACAAAGATGTCAACTCTTCCTGCAAAAGTGTAGCCCCTACACAAGGTCATTGGCAGAAAAATAGAAAAAATATAGGGCTTTTAGAAATGGAAACATGATTTTAAAAAATAATGCTTTATTATGTAAAAAAAAATAAAGATGGACATACTGTTGCAGTGTAGTTTACTGTGACACCGGTTACCGTGTTGCTCGCTTTAGTAGCTCTTGGGCGTAATGGTGGATGCCGTGTAGGATGATTACCTGATGAACCAACAAAACGCTCATTCATCGTGTACCGTAATACGATCGTTTGTGCGCACATCATTTACTGGAAGTAGATTGTGCTGTGTAATCACGATCTGCTGCGGGCAAACAACTAGACAGTATGGGGAAGAACACGGACAGCAGTGATCACTGAGTTCTCCTCCGTTAAAGAGCTGGTAATTGTCGGGAAGGAACGCTTCCCTACCAGCAATCTCCTGCTCTGTCGCTCGGTGTGAAGGGACCTTAACAGATTAGGTTATCAACTACAATGAGCTGCTTAATGAGAAACAATCTGATATCGAGCAGTGCATAATACCGTTCTATTCTGTACACTGTATTGTAAATATTCATGTGAATGAGCCTGAAAAATGAACAAGTAAAATTTCTTTTTGGCAGCTGTAGGGTGGGCCCCTAGAATAATTTCCACTGGTGGGCCTTAGGCCACACAGTCCGACACTGGCTGCAGCTCTGAGACATCCCCACCTCACTTTATAGGAGCCCGTTTCTGTTGGCAAGAAGCTAAAAATATGTTCAGTTTCTACACGTCAGCTATGAAGTTTCTGTGTCAACACAGAGGAAGCGTTAAACATAAAATCAAGATTAATAGAGAAGTATACGGAGCGTTACAAGTGTGAGTTACCTGCACCTTTAACTTGCTGCACCCATATGTAAAATATTGCCAATGATCCAGACTCGGAGAGCAAAATAAAAATAAAGTTATAGCCGTGAAACCAAATAAAAGTTATAAAATCATTAAAATCAAGAGATAGGAAGGAACAAATATTACCACCATAGAGTGATTAAATATTAAATAGTTCATATGCTTAAAAAAAAGATAAGGGTCCATCTCTATACTGAAATTGAACAGTGATACCACTAAATGCCCCTGGTCTCTGCAGCAAACACTGCTCAGCCTCTTCCCCTGCTCCTGAGTGAAGGTTGTAAGAGCATGGGCGTAGCTATAGGGGGTGCAGAGGTAGCAGTCGCTACCGGGCCCAGGAGCCTGAGGGGGCCCAAAGACCCTTGTGCCGCATAAGAAGACACACAAAGCACTGAGGGAAGGGGGGCCCAAGCTGAACTCTTGCACCAGGGCCCATGAGCCTTTAGCTACGCCCCTGTGTAAGAGGCTCCTGGATGAATGCTAATGGAGCAAGAAGAGGTTGTGAAGCGTGGCCTGCTGACATTGGAGGAAGACCAGGGGAGAGTCTAGGTTCTCTGTTGTCGAAAATTTAAATGATCCCCTTCCCAACTTTACTGCTAAACACATATTTGAATGGACTTTACATTCTACGCTACCAAACACGTCTTATCACATCTAGAGATTTCTCCTCTGATGTAGATGTTCTCATTCCTTATCGTTTCCACGAGGAGCACACCACCATGTCTGATTTTTTCAGCCAAGTAAAAGTAAATTCCCCATTAAAAGTGCCCTGTCTGACCCAGGATGAAGTACAACAGCGACTTAAAAAGATTAAAATAGACAAATTGCCAGGACCGGATGGCATACACCTCCGTATCCTAAGGGAATGAAGTGATGTCATAGCCAGACCCTTATGTCTGATATGTAAGGACTCTTTACTGACAGGGAATGTTCCACAGGATTGGCACATAGCAAATGTGGTGTCAATATTCAAAAAGGGTCCAAAAACAGAGCCTGGAAATTATAGGCCGGTAAGTTTAACATCTGTTGTTGGTAAACTGTTTGAAGGTTTTCTAAGAGATGCTATCTTGGAGTATCTCAATGAAAATAAGCAAATAACGCCATATCAGCATGGCTTCATGAGGGATCGGTCATGCCAAACGAATTTAATCAGTTTCTATGAGGAGGTAAGTTCTAGACTTGACAGCGGCGAATCAATGGATGTCGTATATCTGGACTTCTCCAAAGCATTTGACACTGTACCTCATAAAAGGTTAGTATATAAAATGAGGATGCTCGGACTGGGAGAAAATATCTGTATGTGGGTAAGTAACTGGCTGAGTGACAGAAAACAGAGGGTGGTTATTAACGGTACACACTCAGATTGGGTCACTGTAACTAGTGGGGTACCTCAGGGGTCAGTATTGGGCCCTATTCTCTTCAATATATTTATTAATAATCTTGTAGAAGGCTTGCACAGTAAAATATCTATTTTTGCAGATGACACTAAACTCTTTAAAGTAATTAACACTGAAGAGGACAGTTTTCTGCTACATAGGGATCTGGATAGATTTGAGGCTTGGGCAGAGAAATGGCAGATGAGGTTCAACACTGACAAATGTAAAGTTATGCACATGGGATGGAATAATGCAAGTCACCTGTACATACTAAATGGTAAAACACTCGGTAACACTGACATGGAAAAGGATCTAGGAATTTTAATAAACAGCAAACTAAGCTGCAAAAACCAGTGTCAGGCAGCTGCTGCCAAGGCCAATAAGATAATGGGTTGCATCAAAAGGGGCATAGACGCCCGTGATGAGAACATAGTCCTACCACTTTACAAATCGCTAGTCAGACCACACATGGAGTACTGTGTACAGTTCTGGGCTCCTGTGAACAAGGCAGACATAGCAGAGCTGGAGAGGGTTCAGAGGAGGGCAACTAAAGTAATAACTGGAATGAGGGATTTACAGTACCCTGAAAGGTTATCAAAATTAGTGTTATTCACCTTAGAAAAAAGACGACTGAGGGGAGATCTAATAACTATGTATAAATATATCAGGGGTCAGTACAGAGATCTCTCACATCATCTATTTATCCCCAGGACTGTGACTGTGACGAGGGGACATCCTCTGCGTCTGGAGGAAAGAAGGTTTCTACACAAACATAGAAAAGGATTCTTCACGGTAAGAGCAGTGAGACTATGGAACTCTCTGCCTGAGGAGGTGGTGATGGTGAGTACAATAAAGGAATTCAGGAGGGGCCTGGATTTATTTCTGGAGTGTAATAATATTACAGGCTATAGCTACTAGAGAGGGGTCGTTGACCCAGGGAGTTATTCTGATTGCCTGATTGGAGTTGGGAAGGAATTTTTTCCCCTTAAGTGGGGAAAATTGGCTTCTGCCTCACAGGGTTTTTTACCTTCCTCTGGATTAACTTGTAGGAAACAGGCCGAACTGTATTGACAAATGTCTTTTTTCGGTCTTATATACTATGTTACTATGTTAAGTCTCGTCACTCCAGAAGTTACCACACAGACATCTTAGGTTCCTTATTTTACAATCATCCTCCCCACCTTCTCAGACAAACTCCTCATCCTGGTGCCCCAACAGTGTCAACCTGCTGCAACTCCCAATATTATACTGCAGAAATAACAGTACCATACAGATAGTCCACACCTAAGTAACAGTACTCGCCAAAGTCCCACCAATAGTAATAATTCTCTCCCAGACTGCACTCATTAGTAATAGTGCCCCCAATTGTGATAATACTCGCCAAGAGTGCCCCCATTAGTAGCAATGTCCAATCATAATAATGCCCCCACAGTAATCCCAGTAGTAATAATGCCACTCTAGTTCCCCCAGTATTTATAATGCCCCCTTTGTAGTTCTAATGCCCCTCTGCTGTTTTAACTCCCCTGTAATGCCCCATGCATAATGGCTCCAGTTGTGCCAGTATGTATAATGCTTCCCCCATAGTCCCTGTATGCATAATGCTCCCCCCTGTATTGCCAGTATATAATACTCCCCCCTCCCATAATGAGAGTTTATAATGCTCCTCCGTCTCCCCATAGGGTCAGTATATGTAATGCTCCTACACCCCACCATAGTGCCATTATATATAATGCACCCCCCAAATAGTGTCAATATATTAAGCTCCTCTGCCACCACCCTGCAGTGTCAGTATATAATGCTCCTCTATCCCTTCTCTAGTGCCAGTATATTTGTCCCCCCCTGTAGTGCCGATGTATATATAATAATAATAATAATAATAATGCTTCTTTACCATCACCCCTAATTATGTCCCCAGTAGTGCTGATGTATAGTATTAAAACAAAAAAAAAAACAAAAAAAACACTCACCTTGCTCCAGTTCCTGACAGTAGCTCGACCTCCCACGCTGGTACTTAGGCGGCACGATGACGTGATCGCAAAGGTCTGCATCAGGACTTACTGTGCCGTTCTACTTCTTCCTATTGACCTGTGGCCTGTGAGGTTGAATGGCGGGGACAGGACTGGTGGTGGCCTGACCTCTGAGACCCCCGCAGATCCTGAGAAGGAAAGGGACCCAACGCTGGTAGCACTGTGTCCCCTTCTAATTTTTTTCCAGTACAGCCATGGACGCCCTTCTTTCTACACTTGAATGGGGCCGCACTCAGGCTCGGACTGGCCCACAGGGGTACAGGGGAATCCCCCGGTGGGCCCCTGAGCAAGGTGGGCCCCTAGTCTCCCACTCCCTGCACAAGTGGCACATAACACAGTAGACTTACTGCACCACATACATATATTCAATGTACAGCACCTCAACCAGCCTATGTTCATATAAAAAAAACTTGTTAGATTATTTATTATATTTGAATGTATCCGTATGGTGGGCACTCAAAATAAATTTTACTGGTGGGCCCTAGGTACCCCAGTCCGACACTGGCCGCACTGCAGTTCCCTGAACAGAAAGCTGCAGCCCGGCCCCTTCATTTATAGGACCTGTCCTATGAGCTTAGAAGAGATGGTCTTCTTTTTTCAAGATGTGACATCACTGTCATCCATGAACTGTGTCTGGGGTGTATATCAGTGCGTGTAATACCGGAAGCCACCCTTTAACCAGAGTGGCGCTGTTTGTAGGAAAGAAAAAATACCAGCAACATATAAGCAAGACCACGTGAACGGACAGGAGTCGGTGGACAAGAAATACTTCACAGTGGTAGGTTAACTCTTCCTTTACTGGAATGAAGTTTTTAATAAAGGCAGATTTTTTCCATTGCTGAGCGTCAACATGCAGCAATAATGGGGGGGGGGAAACAGCAATAACATGTATTCTTCCTTCCTCATAGCTGTGCATACACAGAATATGGAGATGTGATGTGACGGGAGGTATCACACACAACCAGGGCTCGCCTCGCTAACATTTCATAAACAGCCATTTCCCTCAGGGCAAGATGAAAAGTCTTCATTCTTTATTCATGAGGGAATGTCGCCCTCTGATGGTGGAAGAGGAAAATGTCGTCACCTGCAGTCATGCACTTTCTGTACTGTAAGTAGTCACTAAAGAGGCTGCTACCAGAATACCCCTTTACATTTATGACATCTATTTAACCCCTTTACCCCCAGAGGGTTTTTCATTTTTGATTTTTCGTTTTTCACTCCCTGGCTTTCCAGAGCCATAACCTTTTTATTTTTTTCATTCACATAGCTGTATGAGGGCTTGTTTTTTGCAGGACTAGTTGCGCTTTCTAATGGCACAATTTACTATTGCATACAATGCTGAAAAAAAAGTAATTTTTTTCTTTGCATGGCCATATTGTGACCCCCAGAACTTTTTTGTACTTATGTGAACAGAGCTGTGTGAGGGCTCATTTTTGCAGTTTTTTATTGATACAATTTTGGGGTGTTTATGGTTTTCTGATCACTTTTTATTACATTTTTTGGGGGAGGTGAAGCAACCAAAAACTGCGATTGGCCATGTAGATTTTTCCGTTTCGTCGTTTGCCGTATGGGATAAATATTGTTATATTTTAATAGTAAGGGCATTTTTCAAGCAGTGGTGCTCATAATGTTTATTTTATTAATTGTTTATTTATTTTGGGAAAGGGGGGACATTTGAATTTTTATAATATTTTTCTTTTATAATATCTTTAAAAAACTGTTTTTTTTTACACTTTTTAAAAGTTTCCCTAGGGAATTTGAACAAGCAATTATTAGAGTGCATCTCACAAAGATCCCAATGCATTAGCATTGCAGTCTATGAGAACTACACTATGGGGGACATTTATATGCCACTTTTCGGGCTATTAATGTTGCAAATTTTTTTGCAGCAAAATCTGCGACTTTTTGGTGCTCACGTCACTTTTCCTGATTGCCAAGAAAAGGAGGTGTGACATGGGTGGGGAATAGGGTGGACTGGCAGGCCTGTCTCAATTAACATTTTCCACGCAAAGGGGGCTGGCGTAGATTTTAGTTTGTCACACAGTCTGCTGGATGAAGCGTCAAAGTTATGCAGAGGCCTGCGCCGCCACATATTTTCTTCCCCTATGTTTCTATGGAGCCCTGCCACAGGCAGTGTCTTCATAGGAACCTATCTGACACAGTCTCAGATCATTCAGGAGGACCAAGCCAGTGGCACACAACATCTGGATAGATAGATAGATAGATAGATAGATAGATAGATAGATAGATAGATAGACAGACAGACAGACAGATAGATAGATAGATAGATAGACAGACAGACAGACAGATAGATAGATAGATAGATAGATAGATACAGATAGATATAGATAGATAGATACAGATAGATAATAGATAATGAGATAGATAGATAATCGCAGCCGTGGTAATGTGCGACTAAACTCCTTTTTACATATTGTTTGGAGTTCTTTTTTTTTGCATTTTAGATAGATGATAGATAATGTGCCTTGAAATAGTATTGATACCCCTTGAACTTTTCCACATTTTTTCACGTTACACCCACAAACATAAATGTATTTTATTGGGATTTTATGTGATACAACAACACAATATTAAGTATCTGTGAAGTAAAAGGAAAAATGATACATGGTTTTCAAAGCGTTTAAAAAATAAAAATCTGTAAAGTGTTGCGTGCATTTGTATTTGACTAATAGTTGTCCTGTGGACAGATTCTCCCACCTGAGCTGTGCATCTCTGCAGCTCCTCCAGAATGACCATGGGCCTCTCAGTTGCTTCTCTAATTAGTACTTAGGCTGTCAGTTTAGGACGGGTGGACGGCCATGTTTTGGTAGGTTTACAATTGTGTCATACTCATTCCATTTTGGATAGACATCCTTCCATGATGGATAGAATAGTGCTCTGTGAGATGTTCAGTGCTTGGGATATTT
The DNA here is from genome assembly GCA_033119425.1 of Bufotes viridis. Classification (NCBI taxonomy): domain Eukaryota; kingdom Metazoa; phylum Chordata; class Amphibia; order Anura; family Bufonidae; genus Bufotes; species Bufotes viridis. The sequence goes on from CM065591.1 coordinate 34,198,515, forward strand.
TTTTTATAACATAACCCTGCCTTACACTTCTCCACAACTTTATCCCTGACCTGTCTGGTGTGTCCCTTGGCTTCTATGATGCTGTTTGAACACTAATGTTTTCTGAGGCCTTCACAGAACAGCAGTAGTTATACTGAGAATACATTACACACAGGTGGACTCTATTTAATAATTAGGTGATTTCTGAAGGCAATGAGTCACACTGGATTTTATTTAGGGGTATCAGAGTACAGGGGACTGGTTACAAATGCAAGCCACACTTTTCTGATTTTTATTTGTTAAATATATTAAAAACCATGTATCATTTTCTTTTCACACACACTTGCTACTCTGTATTTGTCTATCACATAAAATCCCAATAAAATAAATTTTGGTTTGTGGGTATAACGTGGAAAATTTGGAAAAGTTCAAGGGGTGTGAATACTTTTTCAAGGCACTGTGGATTTTGTATTTATTTAGGGGAACTAAAAATAAATAGCAAAACGATGTATTTTACTTCTATGTCGAACAGGTGTTTTATAAGTATGGAGCTCAGTCTCAATAGATAATTGGCATCATTATAGCATATATAGCTCTATATTATGGCTCAGTATATTATAAAATTCTCTGCCTGAAGCCACCACTTGGCGGAGCTCAGTGCATTGGAATTTATTCAGTCACAGCTCCTTGAAAATGCAGTGTTTTCATTTCGGGAGCAGTAAGGCCTTAGTGCAGGGTCTCACTTCCCCCCTAGACCCCATAGGAGTCCTGTAGTGCGGTGGCTCAGTGGTCAGTTCTGTGGTTTGCAGCGCTGGGGTCCTGGTTCAAATCTGCATGGAGTTCGGATGTTCTCCTTGTATTTGAGTGCATTTCCTCTGGGTACGCTGGTTTGCTCTCATACACCAAATATTGCCTATGAAATTGACCCTGTTCGTAAATGGTAATGTGCTTGGTCGATCACCTACATGGCAGCCACTGCCTTCCCAGGGAGTCATCCCGGCCACACAACTATCCCTGCGCAGTGAGAAAAGTGCATTACAAATGTCTTTTATTGCCTCCGTGGATGGTACATCTCTGCTTTTCAGCAATGATATATCTAGTGTCAAAGTATTAGAGTCACTACATCTCATTCAAACACAGAAATCTCCGTTCCCTACTCAGCACTGAGCCAAAAGCATTGCACCTTCATTATAGTTAATGTCCACTTTTCCTGTTTTAGCTCCAGGATTCTGCCATGCACAGAGCTCAGCTTTTCTGACTTGTTCAATTATATAATTGTGGCTGCATGCAGCCACCACTAGGGGGAGCTAACTACATACGGATTTATACTGCAAGTATTGAATGAAAGGCGTCCTCCGGGAATTAAGAAAATGAAAATACTTAAATATTACTTTATTATAAATATATTCCCAAATACCTTTCATTATTTATGATGGCTCGTTTTGTCTGGGGAGCAATCATTAGGAGAAACAAAATGGCCGCTGTCCTATTAGTACACACAAAACTTGTCCAAATAACACAGGAGGACAAGTTACTTCACAAAACTGAGGTAAAAAGCTGCCCCATCCTCCTCTCTGCAATATTTGTCCGGGATTATGACCCTGAATACATCTGATTGTTCACCTGAATCTCTGTGGGAATGGAGTCCGTGTGGAGACATGAAGTACAGAGAGGAGGTGGGGATGTGGATAATGAGCAGCAGCACTTGTATGCAGTCTCCATTACCACAGTCTGTCCTGTCCATCTTTTCTGTACTTTATGTCTCCTCATGGACCATTCCCACAAAGATTCAGCTAAATATCATATTAAACTGTATTCAGGATCATAATCCCTGACAGGTAGAGCAGAGAGGAGGATGAGGCAGCTCTTTACCTCAGTGTTGTGAAGTAAATTGTCCTGCTGTGTCATTAGGACAGGTTTTGTGTGTACTAATAGGACGGCAGCCATTTTATTTCTCTTAATGATTGCTTCCTAGACAAAATGAGCTATTATAACTAATGAAAGGTATTTTGGAATATATTCATAATAAAGTAAAATTTAAGTATTTTCATTTTCCTAATTCCTGGAGAACCCCTTTAAAAAGGAGTTGAGTGTTTGTCTGAAGACAGTGAGCTCCCTCTAGTGGTGGCTGCAGGTAACCGCTATGGGAGAACAAGCAGTTCAGTGTCTGGTCACTCCTGCACCCTACATTTATAGTAGGTATGACATTGCATGGAATCTATGCACCCCAACAGCTGTCGATCTTGAAATCACTGGAGATGTGGCCCTTCAGAGTGCAAAGAGCTCAGAAAACCTGCACTGAAAAATCTGAAGTGCCACTCTGCAGTTTATGTAAAGCACATCTTCATTTGCTTGCAGAGTATGGTGTGATGTGCCTGCGGAGAGGCGGCGAATCATCTGTTCTCATTTTCTGCCATCGTTTACAGTAGTTATTTTTACTTGTACTTATAGCAAATGAGAGGACAAATATATTTCTGAAATCTTGGCAGCTTACACAATGGATCACGCACCGATGTTCAGAAAAAATATAAAAAAAATATATAAAATTAAGACGGAACGCATGCTGAATTCATATACAGATGTAGTAGAGCTGAGTTTGTCATCTTGTACAATTATAGAATAACGCAACTGTAAAACTACAAATAACCCATGCTATCACTAACAGCACAAAAGAAAGTTAAATTATAAATTTTACAGCGTGCCTTCGCAGACCTTTAAAAATGCCAAAAAAAATAAATACCGGATCCGGTATTACAATGCATTTGTCAGACTGATCAGGATCCTGATCAGTCTGCAAATGACATGCTTTGCATACAGTTTTCCTGATCAGGCAGGCAGTTCAGGCAACTAAACTGCCTGCCGGAATCAAACAACACAAGTATGAACGTACCCTTAGCTCTGCTGCACCAGTATGAACAGATATTGGCAATCGATTGACACATGGGCCATTTGCAACAATAAGGGGACTTATGTCCACCCTAGAAATATTCGTGTTTTCAAGTAAAGTGGGGTCACAAAATCAGAATGGCCAGGATCACACGGGTGGCAGGAACACAAGTCCCAGTCTGACCCTAAGATCCCTACGAAGCAGTTAGTTCAGGACATTCCTGTGTCCAGGTTCTAGCAAGCACATTCAAGAGAGGCCCTAATAGAGGTGACTACAGAGTCTTGTGCATACCTGCCAACTCTTCCAAGGTGTCCAAGACACTCCCATGTAAAGAGTGGCCAGAACTTCCTTTGTCTTGTCAGCAGCCCACCTTTCAAAAATGACAGTATGACCAATTTCATTTTCAGGTCCCTGTCCCTAAGGGCTCATGCACACGACCATGTGTGTTTTGCAGTCCGTTTTTCACGGATCCATTGTTCAGTATCTGAGTTTTTTTTCCCTCTAATTTAAGTCCTCTTCTGTTCCGTTATTGCACAAAACATATCCGTATTGTTTCCTTATTTGATCAATTTTTTGCAGATCGTATAATGAAACAGTAACTTATTAATCACCAAACACATGGGCAATATGTGCTGGGCATAGCATTTCTACAGTATGGATCCGCAAAATACGGATGAAATACGGATGACATACGGATGTGTTCCGTGTGTGTTCCGTATTTTTTTTTTAATAATTGTCTGTTTATTGGTATAATTACAACATACAGAGGTAGAAAGCAAATACAGAATTTTTGAAAAGACAATCGGTATCCATAAATCCAAAAAAATACAGGGTTTGGAAAAATAATCACTTACATAGATACACCAAGTGAAACGAATCGTGACATGTAACGGACTGATGGTCCTATCTAAAGCCCTTAATACTTGAATGTACAAAAAGGCAACTACAAAACAGAGGCATACTCCTCGCATAGTAATATCTAACACGAACGAAGGAGAGGACAGAAGTACAAAGACACAACAAGACACAAGAGGGGTCACGGGGGGAGGGAGGGGGGAGAAAGAAAAAATTAAGCAGTTTTTTCCATGAGCTCATCCCAGGGTCCCCACACTTTATGAAACTTATCTGTAGTATTATTGACAAGTGCAGACATATATTCCATTCGTCTAATATCCATTACACAAGAAAGTAGGTCAGAATGGGACGGTCTGTCCTGTCTTTTCCAAAACTTAGCAATGAGTCGTCTGGTTGCGGTCAACACATGTAACACCAGACACAACACATGTTTACTCAAAACCCGAGGCGGCATGTTCAGTAGATACATGTATGGGTCTAAGGAAAATTTTACAGAGGTCAATTGCAATATAAGATGTTGTGTCTCCCGCCAAAGGGGGAATATAAGTGGGCAGTCCCAAAAAATATGAAATAGAGACCCTAGATTCGCATCACACCTCCAACAAACATTTGAGACAGCCGGATTTAAGTGTTTGAGCATCTGGGGCGTGTGATACCAAAGCATCAGTAGCTTATAAGAGTTCTCTCGGTATGTCATGCAAATAGATGTCATCGCCGTCCTTTGCCATATACGCCTCCAATCATCTGGCGGTATCTCCCTCCCCAGATAACTCTCCCATCTAGACATATAATTATGACGCGTAATCTGCGGGGATTCTGGAGTCAAAAGCAAGGTATATATGTCAGAGATGAGGCCTTTGGTAGAAGTCGATAGTTTACATAAACGCTCAAACAATGTCGGAGTCGATACCTTCTTGTCATGAAATAAAGATCTAAGCAGATGTTGTAACTGCAGATGCTGCCATCTGGAGGACTCTGGCAGGTTATACCTTCCCTTTAGATTGTCAAAAGGCATAATCTCAAGGGTCCTGTAATCCACAATGTCTGCGAATCTAAACAATTTGTTAGCGAACCAAGGCTTAAAAAACCCCTGCTGCTGCCCTAAAGGGAACAAGGGAGTAAGTATGAATGACGTCATGGAAGATTTATCTGAAATCAGAGGAAATTTCCGAGTACAGCGCTTCCATACATCATATGTCAGTGACATAGGGCCAAGCAAGTCAAGTCCACATTGTTTTGGTAATGGCGACCACAATAAGGCATTGGGATGGATAGGTGCCAACCATAACTTCTCAATCTCCATCCATCTAGAGAATGCCCAGAGGGAGGACCATGCCGGAATTCGACGTAAATGCGTCGCCCAATAATAGGCAGTTATGTCAGGAAGTCCAAGACCCCCCTGCGTTTTGAGGGCAGTGAGGGGGTTACAGGAAATCCTATGCCTTTTCCCATTCCAGACAAACCTGAGGATGGAAGATTGAAGGGTCCTCAAATCTTATATGGGACTGGTATAGGGACTGGTAAGGTCTCCATCATATAGAGCAATTTAGGTAATATTGTCATTTTAACCGCCGCGATGCGCCCCAACAAGGAAATTGGCAGGGACATCCACTTAGACATGAGAGAGGCAAGCTCCCTAAACAGGGGTAAGAAGTTACAAGCGTATAGAGTACCATAACTTTTTGTCAAATGCACTCCGAGATACCCAAGACTATCCGCACCCCACTTAAAGTGGAAATTGTTCTGTATAGTAGCCAGAGTTTCCGACGGAATATTAAGGGGCAAAGCTTCCGTTTTATTTGTGTTGACCTTGTACCCAGATAGTCTACCATATTCTTTCAGAATCTGGAATAAATTAGGCAAAGAAGTGTGCGGACTCGTCAGGGTAAGCAGTATGTCATCCGCGAAAAGTGACAATTTAAAGGGAACGTTATTAACTACTACCCCTTGAACATCAGGATGGGCTCTTATACAGGAAGCCAACGGCTCTATGCATAGCACGAAGAGCAAGGGGATAACGGACATCCCTGGCGAGTACCGTTGTGGATACGTATTTCACCAGATTGGGCATGCGTCGCTTTCACAAACGCTGTAGGATAGGTGTACAGAGCCCGTACAGCATTCATAAAAGGCCCTTCCATACCGAAATATCGCAGTGTGGAAAACATAAAGGGCCAGCTGAGGCGATCGAAGGCCTTTTCAGCATCTAGACCCAACAGAACCGCTTGTTGTTGTCGCCTATTAACTATATCTATCAAATCTATCGCTCGTCTCGTATTGTCACCTCCCTGGCGATTCAGTACAAATCCAACCTGATCTTTATGGATCAGGTTCGGTAGTAAGACCGCTAATCTATTTGCTAACAGCTTAGTAAATATTTTCAGATCAGAATTAAGAAGGGCTATGGGCCGATAATTAGAGCAATCCATGTGGTCCTTGCCCGGTTTGGGGATTAGAGTGATGAAGGATTGTAGCATTGTTTCAGGTATAGGAGAGCCCTCCAGAAAGGAATTATACAGTTTGACCAGGTGTGGAAGGAGAATATCCGCATACGTCTTATAGTACAAATATGGCAGACCATCCGGGCCAGGTGACTTTCGGTTAGGAAGATGTTTTATCACGTCCAATATGTCGTCCGTAGTGATTGGGGCATTCAGGACAGCCAGCGAGTCACTTGTCAATTTAGGTAAATTACAGCGAGCAAGGAAAGAGGAGAGCTCCTCTTGTTGCTTCAAGGGATCCCCAGAGATCTGCATGGGTAGAGAGTACAGGGTGTTCCGTATTTTTTACAGACCCATTGACTTGAATGAACGTGATTTGCGGACAATAATAGGACATGCACTACTTTTTTGCGGAACGGACATACGGAAATATGGAAACGGAATGCACATGGAGTACCTTCAGTATTTTCTCCAGCCCCATTGAAGTGAATGGTTCTGCATACGGTCCGCAAAAAAAACGGAACGGAAACGGAAAGAAAATACTGTCGTGTGCATAAGCCCTAAGAGAGACGTCAAAGGGGTTGTCTTATAAAAAAAATTTCTACAGTTTTTAAACCAACTCCTGGATCTGATGACTTTTGTGATTGCATGTAATTAAAAATTTAGTATAACCTCTGTTAGAATCTGTGGCAGTTACAAGGGGAGAGCTGCAGCAGAAAGGACCCCCCCCCCCAGCTGTGCTAGGGAGAGAGCTGCCAGCCTGAAATAAATCTATCAGAGAAATTGGAGCCATGTATGGTGTGATGCCTGGATCTATGTAAGATGTGAGGTTCAGGGCTGGTTCTAGCTTTGTAAAAAAGGTATTGTCATCTGCTATATGATGTCTGATTTCATTTCTTTCCATCAATCATGACATGACCTCTTTGATGATAAGGGCAGTTGTGTTCTGTTGCAGAGTGCGGAGTTTGTTTTCTACAGACCCAAAGTTTCTAAAGGCAGCCAAGGAGGGAGCAGGGAGTCCCATTAAGACAGGGGCCAGAAGGGCAGCCTAGTGAGAGAAGTAGAAGCTGCTGCAGAGATGGCTGTGTATCCAGAGAGAGACAGCTCCACACTGATTTTGACAACTGTGTATCCAGAAAGACAGACAGGGCTGTCAAAAGGGCTGCAAGCAGCAGGAGGCAGATGTACTGGTGCCATACAGAAAGCTAGGTCCATGAAGAGAGGCACAGCAGAGATGTCTAAAATCATGACACATTGGAGGCACCCCAAATAGAAGGGTGGCTTTATCCTGTATTCCCTTCCTAGCACCAAGGTCTAATCATGCTTTACGCTTTGTCACCTTGATGTCTGAACAGGTAGCTACAAAATGTTCCTTGTCTTGGCAATGAACAAGACCTAAGGACATACACAACCTTGGCAAAGCACAAGGCCCTAAAACACATACAAATTAGGAGGATGAGGCAGTGTTCTCCAATCTCTCCTGGAGGACTAATCTCTCCAAACATATTAGCAGCGGGTTACCCTTGACGTTGTTAGATCTGCTTGTGACTTACCACTTGGTTCTCCTTGTGCAACAAAAATAAAATTCAATGTATACCTAGGCTATCTAAACTGACACAAGGTACAATAAGTACCATTGGTATTAAACATCCTCAGAGGCAGACCATATGAGCAAAGACGATGTTAGAGCTGCTTGTGATATACCAGACGTCCTCAGAGGCAGTCCATATTGACCTGTAAAAGTAAGGTACTACCTACATAGCTAACTAGAATAAGTGCAAAGTCTATTTAAAGTGCATAATAGGTCACATTGTGGCACCTGGAAAAGATTGGTGCAAATCACAGTGCAAATATTTAAGGCAAATAGATGCAATCAAATAATGCAATAAAATAGTGCAAATAAATCATATTAGAGTCTCTCCTTCCATGTTGGCGGATGAAATGCACCAAACGGGAATCAATTAGTGCAAACAGTTCCTTTGTAATCCACGGGAAATAATGTCATCATATGTAATCCAAATAAGGTAAAAAGGGGCTCCCAATTAACCTGAAAAGGGAGAAAATAGGGAATGGGCGCTGTTGAGCACAACTTGCATGTAGTTCCAGAGAATGGGGTAACTGACAGTTGTGTAGAGTCCTGACTAAACGTGACCATCCAGGTGAGGACACAACGGGGGCAACCTGAAACATAAAACAATGCCAACAGGCCCTCACCCTTCAGGAGTAGTCCACTCCAAGGCTCCCAGAAGTCTTTGGTTATTTCTTTAGATGAAGAAGATTATGAAGAAAGGCTCCTCAGAGGAAGGACTTCAAATCCTCCTTGCTGCTGCTCAACTCCATCAGAGGTTTTTCCTGCCTTCTGTAGTCGAGTCTTGCAGCTGTAGTAAATCTCCACTGACCTCCTGTGCCTGACTGTGGTAGTGACCTGGTTGTGGAGCTGGTCATCGCGGCTGTGACTTTCTGTTTTACAGGAGCGGCTGCTCCTGCCATCATAAAAGGATCCAGCACCTCCGGCTGCATATTTTCTTCACTGGAAGGTCTTATACACAGCACTGGGTCGACTTTCCTCCGTAGTGGCTCTGACTTCCATGGCAGTTGGTATGCCACCACGGTAGGGCTAAATACAAATGAGTAGTGTTGAGCGAATTTCGTACCGGACTTTAGGTTTTTTTGTTTTTTTGTACCCGGACCCGAACTCAAACGTTTCCGTAAAAGTTTGTGTTCGAGTTTTGGTGTTTGGCAGTTTAATAAAGCATGTTGAAAGGCTGCAGGGCCCACCCACTTATGTTTCAGGATGTGGGCATGGGAGGACCACCGCAGCACGTCTCTGATGATGACAAAACACAGGTGCCAACTGCTGCAGCTTTCTGCAGTGTGCAAACCAACAAGGAGGGCAGGGGCGAAAAGTGGGTGGAAGATGATGAGGAGGATGATGAGGTCGTAGACCCCACATGGAATCAAGGTCATGCGAGTGACGTGTGCAGTTCGGAGGAAGAGGTGGTGGTCGCACAGAGCAACCAGCACAGCAAAAGCACAGCGGCAGTCCCCTAGACAGTACGCCAACTACTGCCCACCGCACCCAGTCAACGAGCACACCAAAGCCGACTCCAAGGAGTTCCCTGGCGTGGCAGATCTTCAGACAATGTGCTGATGACAAGACACGAGTGGTTTGCACGCTGTGCAATCAGAGCTTGAAGCGAGGCATAAACGTTCTAAACCTGAGCACAACCTGCATGACAAGGCATCTAAATGCAAAGCACGAGCTGCAGTGGAGTAAACACCTCAAAAACCAAGAAAGATCTCATGCTCCTCTTGCTCCCTGCTGCAGTCTCGGCCTCTTCATCCCCCTCTGGAGTGACAGTGGCACCTGCCACCCAGCAAACAGAGGATGTGGCAGCAACACCACCACCTCCACCACCGTCACCCAGCATGTCCACACTGTCCCATGGAAGCGTTCAGCTGTCCATCTCCCAAACACTGGAGAGAAAGAGGAAGTACCCCCCTACCCACCTGAATGCCAGCATTTCAAAATTCCTGGCCTTTAAAATGCTGTCATTCCGTCTGGTGGAGACGGACACTTTTCAAAACCTTATGGCGGTGGTTCCCAGCTGCCACTACTTTTCCAGGTGAGCCATCCCTTCCCTGCACAACCAAGTGGCGGACAAAATCAGGTGTGCACTGCCCAATGTCATCTGTAGCAAGGTCCACATAACCACCAATACGTGGACCAGTAAGCACGGGCAGGGACGTTATATCTCTCTAACAGCACACTGGGTAAATGCAGAGGCGGCTGGGCCTGAGGCGGATAGCAGTTTGCCACATGTCCTTCCGCCACCAAGGATTGCAGGGCATTTCTCTTTGCCTCCTGTTGCCTCCTACTCCGCTTCCTCCTCTACCAACTCCTCATCCACTCAGCGTAACACCTTCACCACCAACTGACCGATGAGTGGTTGGTGCCACTGAGCCTCAAGCCCGGCCTGGTGGTGTGCGATAATGGGTGAAATCTCATAGTAGATCTGGGCCTAGCGCATGTGCTGAATTTGGTGGTCCACCTTACACATGCTGGAGAGAGCAGCAGCAGGTAATAGTGGAGTTTCAGCTGCAACACGCACGGGTGAGTTGTTCTGTGGAACAGCACCACTTCACCACCAATCAGTGGGCCTCCATGCGAGACCTGTGTGCCATGTTGCGCTATTTCGAGTACTCCACCAACATCGCCAGTGCCAATAATGCCGTGATCAGCGTTACTATCCCACTTCTAAAAAACGCCTCGGGCGATGATGGAAGAGGATGTGGCACTGGAGGAAGAGGAGGAGGAAGAGGAATAATTTCCACGGTTATCAGGCCAGTCCTTCACAAGTGGCTCGAAGGGTGGGTTCCTGCACCAACATAGGCCAGGTACATAATTGTCCAGCCAGGGTATAGTTCTGGAAGATGAGGAGGAGGGAGAGGAGGAACCGTGTTCACAGCAGGGTGGCACGCAAAGCAGCTCAGGGCCATCATTGCAGCATGGCTGGGGAGATACGGAGAACACAGACGATACACCTCCCACAGAGGAAAGCTTGTAGTTGCTTCTGGGAAGCCTGGCACACATGAGCGACTACATGCTGCAGTGCCTGCGCAACAACCGCCGAGTTGCCCACATTCTAACCAGTGCTGAATACTGGGTGGCCACCCTGCTAGATCCCCGTTACAAGGACAACGTGCAGTCCTTAATTCCCTCACTGGAGCGTGATCGGAAGATGCGCAACTACAAGCGCACGCTGGTAGACGCACTGCTGATGACATTGCCACCTGACACCGGGACCTCAGTGGAAGCATAAGGCGAAGGCAGAGGAGGAGGAAGTAGTCGCCAACGCAGCTGGGGCACCGCTAGCACCTCAGAAGGCAGGGTTAGCATGGCCGAAATGTGGAAAAGCTTTGTCAGCACACCACAAAAACCAGCACCACCAGCTGATATGGAACGTCTTAGCAGGAGGCAGCATTTCAGCAACATGGTGGAACAGTAGGTGTGCACACGCCTGTACGTACTGACTGAAGGTCTGCCCCATTCAACTTCTGGGTCTCCAAATTTGGCACATCGCCTGAGCTTGCCCTTTATGCCTTGAAGGTGCTTGCCTGCCCTGCAGCCCGTGTATTATCTGAACGTGTGTTTAGCACGGCAGGGGGCGTTAACACTGACAAGCGTAGCCGCCTGTCCACAGCCAATGTGGACAAGCTCACATTCATTAAAATGAACCAGGCATGGATCCCACAGGACTTGTCCGTACCTTGTGCAGAATAGACATTTATACCGGCCTCCCCCAGCCTTTGTTATACTCCAGCGCACTCTCTCATTGTTTTCTTTTCTACATTTCCCAATGTTTTGGGGTCTACCCAAATTTAAGAAGAAAAAAAACAGTGTTGTTGGCGACTACCTCCTCCACCTCCTCAACCTTCTACTCCATATGGACCTCCTCCTCCTAGTTCAAGAATATTATTTTTAATTTTTATTTATTTTATGTTATTTTAAGTTATTTCCCTATCCACATTTGTTTGCAGGGCAATTGTCCAGCTCTTACCCCCATTTTACTTCCATTTTCAGAAGAACTCTAGAACTTTCAGTTACTTTTTTAGAGCCATTTTAGTGCCCCAAAGTTCGGGTCCCTATTGACTTTAATGGGGTTTGGGTTCAGGGTCAAGTTCGGGTCCCGAACTCGAACTTTGCAGCGAAGTTTAGCCGAACCCAGCGAATCCGAACTTCCAGGTGTTCGTCCAAGTCTACAAATGAGGTACTTGACATACATCCCAGATGTTGGGTGGATGTTGGGGGTGCAGGTAGCCCGGGGATGAGGACCTCCGAATCTGGCTGAGGCCTCTCACGGGAACGTAGAACACCGTCCGACGATTCCTGCAAACAGCGCACAAGTCCTGTTGCAGCTGGTCATCCGGCCATACCTCCTGTTCTGTCCGCGGCACTAGGGGTTTCTCCAGGCAGGTCACGGCTACAGCAAACGGCCCCTGAAGGGACTCCATGGGTGTGTACGCCACCACATCTCCCTTATAGAGGCGGTGTCAGGCCTGACGGAGGTAAGGGCGTTCATGGAGCATCTGTTGACATAAAGCTCCTTCCTGGTCTTGTCATCCCTAATGAACCCAGACCCCATCTAAACTGAGAACCACACCACGCTTCCGGTCCTCCTCTCTAAAAGCAGGTCCCTGAACTGGGGTCGATCCCATACCCTGACTGCCCAGTCCTCAATCGCTCTGCGGTAATCCCACATATCGCAAGCACGGCTGTTACCTCTTTGGGCACCATCGGATTTAGCCCTTCAAAGGTGCCATGCATCTTGGGCGGCGGAGTGGGAACTCCGGCTGCCCCAGCCGGCACGGAGAATGCGGGCAGCTCCTTCCCCAATGCTCTCACGAGCTGCGACACCCGGATCTCCTTCAGGTCATCGCACAGGGCAGGTAGCTCGTCACCGCAACACATTTCTCCCCAATTTGGCTTTGGGAGTGCCATCTTGTCTCTTCTCGCGCTGAAACCGACTGAAGAAGATGGAGGGGTTTCAGGGGTGGAGCTTCCCCTTCCTTCCTCTTTGCTAGGATGTTGTTCCTGGGAGGCAGGGCTGGATTTTTGCGCTTCAGACAGGGGCGATCCTCTACTTTCCCACTCTTGGGCTAGTAGAAGAAGATACGCCACCACCATGAAAGATGGCTGATTAACCCTTTGGACGCCGGTGTGCAGAGTTTTGGGCCTGTGGCTCTGCATCAAATTCAACAAAGTCATTTTTAATGGGGTGTTTTGATCAATCGTATAGGCCTTGTAGTTGTAGGACACACAGATTCATCCTGTTCGTGACGCCAACATTTGCAACGGCCGGGGTGCGGAGTGGTATTGGTGTCTGTGGGTAATTACACACAGATGAGACCTTTAGGCCATATTCACACAGTCAGTGTTTGGTCAGTGATTTCCATCAGTGATTGTGAACCAAAACCAGGAGTGGATCCTGTACCAAGATCAGGTGCAATGGAAATATTTGCACTTGCTCTGAGTTTTTGACCTGCACCTGCTTTTGGCTCACAATCACTGATGGAGATCAGTGACCGAACACTGACGGTGTGAATAAGGCCTTGTACAGACCCCTAACTGTTTGGTCAGAGGTCAATAGGGAACTTTGGTCTAGGGTCTATACAGTGGTCCCTCAAGTTACAATATTAATTGGTTCCAGGATGACCATTGTATGTTGAAACCATTGTATCTAGAGTAATCGGTTCCAAAGCCCCAAAATATCATTGAAGATAGGAGAAAATGAAGATTTAAGAAAAATTTGAAAATATTTAAGACAGATAAATTTAGTCCTTACATATATCAGTGAGCAATGGCTGCTAACTAGCAACTAATCCAGCTATTGCACCAGAGAAGTGGCCTTGACTGGTTCGATCTGAGTCTGAGACATTGTATGTTGAGTCTAGTTTCAACTTACGATGGGTCAGAAAAGACGATTGTATGCTGAAAATATTGTATCCTGAAGCCATTGTATCTTGAGGGATCACTGTATTTCTAGAGAGTCTGGGGCTTTGTATTTTTTAGAGGTTCTGGTCTAGGGTCAGTATTTTTTTAGGAGGACTTTTTTAAGGATTCTGATCAGGGCTCTCTATTGACTTCGGCCATCTAAGAGAAGCTGTATTTATGGTTGTGTATATGTTTAGGAGTTGTGGTGGGTAATCATTTTGGGGTGTACCGAAGGGGGTCATACGCACTATTCAAATTATGGGATTGTGACCTATATAAATGAGTGGGGCATAAATTCTCAAAAATGTTGGGCTTTAGTATGATAAAATGGCAGTCAGTAACCGTCAGTGATGTGTAGCAGGTCTAACAGTTGAGGAGTCCACCTCCATTGGCCATATAGAGCCAAAGGCCGCAGGAAGACAATAATCCTGATGATTCCTTCTCTTGGACTCACTTATTGCTTAGGGTGATCCTGCTGGATTGGGGTCCAGTCCAAGTTTTGCTCAGTACCTCCTCATTACACCCCCCTACAAAATAAACAGCTACATGACAAATTCAGCTTTTCTACATTTGTAAACAAAAAATGTTAATATCCCACAGATCTCAAAGACATGAAAACACAGCTATCTGAGCCATAGGTTTAATTCTCCAGCGTTCTCTAGTCTGGCATTGTTTCAGTGATGGGGAAATTACATGTTGTATCATGGAGACTATAGGTGCCGAGCCGAACACAAGACGTGCCCATTTAGGCAAAGCTGTATTTAGTTAGGAACATGTGGTCTAGTCACTTCTCACAAAATTACATTCGTGATGGTGGAGAGACGTGACAGAAAATAAACCTCCAGAGACGCAGGGACATATCTTTTTACTGAGCCGTTCACGCCTCAGTGGAGCCGCCCTGTAGATGAGGCAGAGAAAATACAGCCTGTTAATGGCAGTGTAGTTGGGATTCATCAAGGAAAACAAAGCAGATGCAAAGAGCTGAGAGTAGTCAGGGAAGGCTGAGGGACAACTAATGTGTATACAGTGGAGATAATGCAAACACCCCAAAGTGGGTGTTCAAGGCGGATCAAGGGTGTCGTTTCACAGCAGCTGGAGTGCCAAAGGTTGCTGATCCCTGGACTAGGGTGACTAGGGTGTCTTCTTTTTCCAGGACATGTCCTCGTTCTGGGACCTAAAAAAAATTCCATCTGGGATTTAGTTACCAGAAATGTCTGGGATTCTCAAGGGTGGCGTGGGGTGTGGGGGGTTCAGTTACTAATAAGTGCTTTCTGAGCCAAGTGTCCGCCTTTTTGAAAAACCACCCTGGTTTGACCACCACAAAAAATAGGACTGGGACCCATCAATGTTGGGACTCTCAGCCATCAAATCCCCCAAAATAGGTCTTGTTGTAGTCCCGGGGGTCTGGCTCTTGAAACCCACCACAATTGGTTTCTTTTTTTCAGGGGCTCTATTTATCAACAGTGTCTGGCCTTGTCGTCCATAGTGACCAATCACAGAGCAGCTTCCATCTAACCAATGCCACTTAAGAAATGAAAGCTGAGCTGTGATTGGTTGCTATGGTCAACACGGCCAGTTTTAGATGTTTTTAATAAATGAGGCCCATCATCTTACAGCGTGTTCAAATGGTCATACATGGTCCTGGCATGACCACATAGAGTCCTACATCCCTCCATGACATCTAAATGCCCTATGTGAACATGAGTTGGCATTTTAAAGGGGCTTTACAGGATTAGTAAAACATGGCTGCTTCTTTTCCAGAAACAGCGCCACACCCTTCCACAGGTTGTGTCTGGTATTGCAGCCCAACTCCATTCACTTTAATGTATCAGAGCTGCAATTACTTGACACAACCCATGGACACGTGTGGTGCTGTTTCAGGAACAAGGCAGCTATGTTTTACTAATCCTGTGCAGCCCCTTTAAGTTTTCAGCTGTACGTGTGATATATGAAAACCTCCTCCTACTACCGAACACAAAAACATCTATTTTTCATTAAAATGTTAATCAATTATAGGAACCGAGAACAAAAGTTCAGCTTCCTTCTTCTATGTTTTTTTCTCCCACCGGGTGGCATATCACGAGTGTACCTGCGCATGTGTTATACGTCTATGGGTGTAAATCCCTGACACACAGCGTATATATGGTATTGTGCAGTGTGGGGGGATGGGGGGATCCATGTGAAGTGTTCTGTATGGAACCGTATAATAAAAGAAGTGATTTCCATAGCAACTTCAGTCGTCTTAATTTTCTTTGCATAATTTGCAGAACAAACCAAAACATCGGATTGGTTGGTAGGGGACGTGGGTGTCAAAAAGTTCTCACGTAACCTCGGCTATATATGTGAAGTGTCTGCACCAAGAATCAAAGAAACTCTCACGGGGCAGCGACGTGCCAAAATTCTTCCATAGTTACCAACTGCCTTAGTTTTCCCCATTTTTAATAGATTTTTTTCCTGGGCACATTTTAGGTCAGTGAAGACATGTCCATTGTCGTCAGGACACAGACCACAGAAACCATAGAGAGAATCCCATCCCATAATGATGAGCTATCCTCAGCACAGGTCATCAATATCATATAAGTAGGGGTCCAACTCCTGGCACCCCCACTGACAGGCACTCGGACAAGCACAGCGCCATACATTATATAGTGGTTGTACTTGGCAATGCAGCTCTGTCCCGTTGACTTGCATGGGACTATGATGCAGAAAGGCCACATAACTGGTCATGACTTCATAGCTGATCAGCGGTGGGGACAGTAGTCAGACCCCTACCAATCTGATATAAAAGGGGTCCTCCGAGGCTTTGATATTGATGGCCTATCCTCCGGATTGATGACCTATCCTCCGGATAGGTCAACATCATCTGATTGGTGGGGGTCCGACTCTCCGCACCCTCACGATCAACTGTTTGAAGACGCTGCAGCACTCTGGTAAGTGTTGCCGCCTACTCACTGCTTCACAAGCACAGCGCTGTAAATTGTCTGTACTCGGTACTGCAACCCAGGGCCATTTACTTGACTTGGACTTTACTTGAATGAGACTCAGCTGCGCCTGGGCCATGTGACCGAAGAATGTGACGTCACTGACCTAGGAAGAGGCCGGACTCCTGTGGGCTCTTCAAACAGCTGATGGTGGCAGGTGCCAGAAGTCAGATCCTCAACGATTACATATTGATGACCTATCAATATTAAACTCTCCGAAAACCCATTAAATGGCCTATCTTCAGGCTAGATTATCCATATTTAAAGGGGTTGGCCCATCTCATACGTTGGGGGCATATCGCTAGGATATGCCACCAATATCTGATAGGTACGGGTCCCACCTCTGGGATCCGCACCGATCTCTAGAATGGAGATCGTAAAATGAAGGAGAGAGGACCACGCATGTGCGGCCACCCTCCATTTCCTTGGGAATGTCAAAAATAGCGGGGCGGCTGGAAGTCCTATAGAAATAAATAGCAAGGGCGGCCACCGCTCTTCTAATCACTTCTATGGGGCTGACGGAAATAGCCGAGCCAATGCTTTGCTATTTTCGGCACTCCCATAGAAATGAATGGAAGGTGGCTGCGAATGTGCAGGGCTCCCTCAGGCACTTTGTGGGCTCCTTTGTTAGATGGGGCCCGCACCTCTCAGACATTGGAGGCATATCCTAGTGATATGACCCCAATGTACGAGATGGGTCAACCTCTTTAGGTCCCGTAAAACCCCTTTAAGTGATAATTGTACGGGAGGCATTTATGGCATGGAGCAAAGCCATCAGACATATTGTAGTTGTCAAATCAGCTCTAGTACTGGGAGCAAAGAGAGAAAAAGCCTCACTATGTTAACTGCACACAATCCATCACTTCATCACACGCTCCATGTGCTCAAACTACATCCCAGGCGCCGATTACAGGACACGCATAATAAACTCATCACAGAGAGACAGTAATAAGCGCTAAAAGCTCATGACAACCAAAAAGACTTGTCATTGGAGGTTTGATATGCTGCATATAATGTACCATCAATGTGACAAATATAACAACATAGACTCCATCGGAAGTAATAGGTAATAAAGACTGGCGGCTCATACACCTACAGGAAGCAAGCCGGCATAAGATGCGCCACATTTATCTACAACAGCAGGCATCTTCTGGCAGTTTGTGCTCAAGAATTCACACCTATGAGCTGGCGTTGATTTGCGCGATGATTTACTCAACTTTCTGGCATAAATTGTACTAAATGTTTCGGGCTGTAAAGGCCATGTCCCTTCTGCCAAACCCAGGGGTGGTCTGAGAACAAAGTGGCCCCATGTTGTAGGTGGGTCCAAACTGACACAAGTAGGTAGGGCCAACACAAATAGAAGTAGTCGGGGTCAGCAATACCACATTGCAGCTCAAAATACGATCCCAGTAGAACCAAATACCAACGTGCAGTATAAAATGCCATACCAGCAGCTGCCCCTCTGTTTTGGCCACGAATAGCTGCCATGTTCTGTCCTCCGATTGTCTCTTATTGAGGTATGGAGCAGGGGGCTAAGGAGGCAAGATGGGGGCCACAACCCCAAGCGAGCCCTACCTTCAGCATGCGGCATGGATTTCCCATAGTAATGACCACTATAGTGCTCCCAGAAGTATGCTCCCCAAGTGGCCAAGGAAAGTAGAAAAAAAATAATACCCAAGTCCCATTCCAAGCCACCGTCTCTAATGCAGGTCACAGGCTTATTCGAGCCTGTGTCGCTGTGTCATTTGTATACTGGCCTACAGCCTATGAGGGTGAACAGCAGGGCAGGGGCCATCAGATCGTTATGTACCTGGCAGGCAGCAGTAAGATGGGTTTGAGAGGCCCCATTGGGCACCGGCACTCCAAGAAATTTCCCTGTAGGGTTTATGGCCAGTCCGCCCCTGCCCAAAACTCACCCACTTTTATTGAAAAGTACCATCAAATTGAAAAAATTCCAAAATTTTGATGACACCAATTTTTTTATGCGTACCATCTTAAGTACATTTTCCCCAATGAGTGTGGTAACGGTAGCAAAGTCTGGAAAAAAAAATCAGGATCTTAACACTTAAAACAGGAAGTTAAGTAATTATGAATAGTTTTATGTAGATATACCATAAATGTCTCAGATTGGAATATTCCTTTAACTTCAGAGCTGCACTCACAATTCAGCGAATTGCAAGGTGGTTGACAGACATACCCCTACCAGTCTATCTGAGATTCTATAATGCAGGGGCACAGTTAGTTTTCCATTATTATATTACATCCCACGTGACCAGTTCCTATTGTTCACGCTTACCCCTATGCCTGCTTCCTTTTCTTGGTCTTCTACCCTTCCTATACTCTTCGTTGTACCAATGATCTAAGACCAACATCCTCCATTATCTGGATTTCCCAATAGCAAGAATTACTTGAAGGCCTGATGTGTGGTCCCATCTGTCAGAAAGTTTTTTCTATATAATGATGTCGTCATGATTTTATGTCATGTTTAGTACCTTCATCGGTTTACTTTGAACTATTTTTGACGCCTCTGCTCATGCCCTTATATGATACAAAGAAGCAATGCTTGGCTTCCTACGATCTTGGAGTGCTTGCGTATATACAGTGTGTGCAGATGAGACAGGTATTGGAGATACAGCACATTCAACCAGGATTTCATGTCTCGAGTCTCGATGAACGGAAAGAAACTATGGCTGGTTACCTAATTTACCGGACAATGATATCTTCCATGTGTTGTACAAAGCTACTCAAGACTCCTTTTAGGCCCTATTCACACGTCCGCAATCTTCGTCCGCACCCGTTCCGCAAATTTGCGGAACGGGTAAGGACCCATTCATTTTGAATGGGGACGTGATGGATGCGGCGAGCACACACTATGTGCGCGATCTTCCGGACGGCGGCTCCGCAAAAATATAGAGCATGTCCTATTCTTGCCCGCAATTGTGGACAAGTATAGGCATCTCTATAGGGCTGGTGGCAAGGTGTGTTGTGGATCCGCAAAACACTACGGACGTGTGAATAAGGCCTTACTCCATGAATATGTAACTGGAATGTTGTTCTTCTGTTACCATGACATTAGAAACTTCAGTGTGGGTGATTGTGTCATGATAGTACCAGTAACAGCCAAGACTGAAACATTGATGACCTGTCCTTAAGGTGCCCAACAGCCGATCAAAACATACGACTTCAACGAAAACGAACGCTTTTTCGGTTTAATCTTGACAACAGTTGTTTTGGCAGACCCATGACATATAGTTATCATCTGAAAAGAAGTCAGCCGTATTCAATATTTTCGAGAGTTTGACGAAAGTTCTTTCATTCAAAGAAAGTTCACTCATGAACAAAAGATCTTTGAAAGAATGTTCCCATAAAGATGTTTCGTCCATCGCCCAGTTTCATTGAACACGTATGGCCTGTCTGCAAAACGAACCTTTACCAGATGTTTGTTCAACCATCAACCAACTTTTATTGTGTCTTATGTATAGCCATCTTGAGAATGGTTCTGACCCCAAGACTCCCAATAATTCATGCTCCTAGTTACTGGAGCTGAGCCGCTATGCTTACACAGACATTGAGGCAGCCATCAGGCTGCAAAACAAGTCACACAACCAAAGATAGGTGTGTAGCATTGCAGTCATAAAACTGAATGGGGCTGCAGCACGACTTTGGAAGTTTTGTGATTCTGTGGACGTGAGAATTTGGGAGTTGCTCTGCGTCCAGTTCAGTTCATTCTGTGGGATAGATGTCGCAGCCAAGATGACCCTGTAACCCCAGCACAATTCTGATGACTGGTTGAACCTCTTGCCACCCAACAGACATCAAAAGGCATCTCTTAAGGTTACTTTCACACTAGCGTTGGTGCGGATACGTCTGTTTATTTGCACAGACGGATCCGCACCTCTAATGCAAACGTGTGTATCCTTTCAGAACGGATCCGTTTGCATTAGCTTTAAAGAAAAATGACAAAGTCCAAAACGGATCCGTTTTGAATTACATTGAAAGTCAATGGGGAACGGATCCGTTTTCAAATGCACCATATTGTGTCACTGACAACGGATCCGTCCCCATTGACTTGCATTGTAAAAAAAAACTGATCCGTTAGGCTCCGCCTCTTCAGACGGACACCAAAATGCTGCAAGCTGCGTTTTGGTGTCCGCCTGCAAAACGGAATAGAGGTGGAACGGAGCCGAACTGATGCATTCTGAACGGATCCTTATCCATTCAGAATGCATTGGGGCTTAACTGATCCGTTTTGGACCGTTTGTGAGAGCCCTGAAACGGATCTCACAAACGGAATCCAAAACGCTAGTGTGAAAGTACCCTAAGAAATGTGATGTCCTGGAAAACCTCTGGAGTAAATGTAAGGGCGAGTTCACGTCACCGTTTAGCTTTCCATTTTTCTGATCCATCAAAAGAACAGAAAAAAAAAACAAAAAAACAATCCTTTATTTTGAGCATTAGGCTACTTTCACACTTGCGTTGGTGCGGATCCGTCTGTTTATTTGTACAGACGGATCCGCACCTATAATGCAAACGTTTGTATCCGTTCAGAACAGATCCGTTTGCATTATTTTTTAAGAAAAATGACAAAGTCCAAAAGGGATCCGTTTTGAATTACATTGAAAGTCAATGGCGAATGGATCCGTTTTCAAATGCACCATATTGTGTCATTGAAAACGGATCCGTCCCCATTGACTTACATTGTAATTCAAAACGGATCCGTTAGGCTCCGCCTCTTCAGACGGACACCAAAATGCTGCAAGCTGCGTTTTGGTGTCCGCCTCCAAAACGGAATAGAAGCGGAACGGAGCCGAACTGATGCCTTCTGAACGGATCCTTATCCATTCAGAATGCATTGGGGCTGAGCTGATCCGTTTTGGACCATTTGTGAGAGCCCTGAAACGGATCTCACAAACGGAATCCAAAACGCTAGTGTGAAAGTACCCTTAGTTATGCTTAGTTAGCATCAGTTTGCACTTGAAGTAACTGATCCGGCTTTTTTGGAGCATCAGTTATGATCAGTTTGTGTCACTTCAGTCAGAGATCAGTTATTTTTGACGAGAGAAAAAGTTCTGTGTGCAGGACTTTTTCTCCAGTCGAAAATAATTGATCTCTGATTGAAGTGTCACAGATCATAACCGATTCTCAAAATAACGGATCTGTTTGTTTTTCTGTTCCTCTGATGGATCAAAAGAATGAAAAGCTAAACGGCGATGTGAACGCTGCCAAAATTAAGAGTTTCTCTCCTAGTGGAGACTGTTTGAGCGTTGAGAGGGTTAACCAAATAGTCTCTTGTTTGCACTGGAAGGAGACGTCTCTTTGAACACATTTCTGCTGTCTCAGAATAAGAACTTGAGTTTCTGTGCAGAGACTGCCAGTTCCTTTAGGAGAGGCGGCCAGCATCTGTCTGTCAGAGATGTGCAAACAGACTTCACCGAGCTCCAGGAGTCCTCACTGATCTGACAAGCAGAAGATGTTTTTTGCGCAAGGTTTCTTAAACACCAGCACAATATCACCCCACCCAGAGCGTCAGCTCAGCTTTAAATAGTTTCTTGGGATATTTTATTACGTTACTATGTAAAGTCTTATTTCTTACGCTAGTGCCTCAAAAAAATACTTCCCCTACTTCTGGTCCATGTTAAGGGGGTTTACCAGTCTGAAGCATTCATCACCTTTAGGCTACATGCACACGAACGTATTTTGTTTCCGTGTCCGTTCTGTTTTTTTGCGGATAGGATGCGGACCCATTCATTTCAATGGGTCAGCAAAAATGCACAGCGTGTACTAGCCGCATCTGTATGTCCGTTCCATAGCCCCGCAAAAAAAATAGAGCTTGTCCTATTCTTGTCCGTTTAGCGGACAAGGATAGGCATTATTACAATTGATCCGTTTTTTTTTTTTTTGCGGATGCCATACGGAACGTCATCCTTTTTTTGCGGACCACAAAACACATACGGTCGTGTGTATGTAGCCTTTGGCCTCATGCACATGAACGTATTTTGTTTCCGTATATGTTCCGTTTTGTTTTGCGGATAGGATGCGGACCTATTCATTTCAATGGGTCCGCAATAAATGCTGACAGCACACCGTGTACTGTCCGCATTCGTATGTCTGTTCCGTAGCACTGCAAAAAAAAAAAAAGAAAAAAACAGAGCATGTCCTATTCTTGTCCATTTTGAGGACAAGGATAGGCATTATTACAATGGATCCTCAAAAAAAAACAAAAAAAAACGGATGCCATACGGAACGCCATCCATTTTAGTTTGCAGACCGCAAAACACATACGGTCATGTGCATGTAGCCTTATCCCCACATTTCTGCACGTTGCATTGACTTTGAATGGAGCAGCAGGACACATGCTCCATTCAAACTCCTCCTAGCCACAGTCTGGAGGCAGGGGGCAGTTACCACTGTAGCTAAAATACCCCTTTAAAAAAATGACACCAGTGTTTGACCAGGTTAGTCTTCACATAAGTGCTTTCATACCTCCAGTTTCAGAATCAAAAAGTGAGAGCAGGTCAGATTTATCTCCAGTTTCCATTGGGTTCTCAGAGTGGTTTCCTACAGTCTCTGTGGTCTTACACACTCACAGCCTGTTACTCTCTGTAAAGAGTTCTTCATAACTTAAAGAGAACCTTTCACCACCTTTATGCTGCCCATACTAACGGCAGTATAAAGTAGAGACCGGTTGATTTCAGCGGTTTATCATTTAAAAGTTAAAAGTAAGTGGTTGCCAAGAACCAACATCACAATCAGTGCAGACTGGGCCTTGAAAAGAGTCCCGGCCACCTGAGAAGAGTCCTGGTTATTTATGAATTCCTGCTCTCCCGCCCACCTGCTGATGACTTCTACCTAGTTTTCTCCCTTTCTCTCTAGGAGAGAACTGCCAATCATCTGCAGATGGGTGGGAGAGTAGGCCATTTTCCTATGATTGCTGTTGTAAACTCGTTTCGAAGTTAGGGACTCCTCTTCGAGGCCATGCCACATGTCCTTAAGTCCTCCTCTGATTATCCAAGCTAAAGATCCCTCCCTTTTATAAGGACTCATCAGGGAGGAGTCTATATTGTGAGCAGTTGGATTACGGTCTGTGTGCTAGGGTCTATGGTGTGGGTTATTGTTGTCTGCTGAAGGGTGGTGGAGGATATGGTAATATACAATTGTCAGACTTTTGTACAGTTCATGTGCAGTCATAATTCAAGGGTGATTAGGGATGAGGCATACAGGGCATATGGAAAGTCTTTAGACCCTTTCACCTTTTGTTACAGTATGTTGTAGGCTTATGCTAAAATAAAAAACAACCCCCATCATTTTGCATTTAATCCCTCTTAATGAGAAAGTGAAAATAGAATTTTAGAAATTTTTTAAAAAGGAATTTTTTTTTGCATTGACATAAGAATTAAGAACCTTTGCTATGACGCTTGAAATATAGCTCTGGGGGTCTCCCATTTCTCTTGATTACCATATCTAAGATATTGCTACACCTTGATTGGAGTCCAACCGTGGTAAATTTATTTGACTGGATAGGATTTGGAAATACATAGACCTGTCTATATAAAGTCTCACAGGTGACAATGAATAGGAGATCAAAACCCAAGCCACGAGGAGGAAAGAACTGCTTTTAGCGCTCAGAGACAGGAGTGTGCGGAAGCACACCTCTGGAGAAGGGTACACAAAAAAAAAAAAAAATTCTGCTGCACTGAAAGTTTCCATAAGCACAGTGGTCTCCGTAATTCTTAAATGGAAGACGTTCGGAACAACTAGGACTTTTCCTAAATGTTTCTGCCCCTTAAAACTAATCGGGGGAAAAGGGCCTTGGTAAGAGGGGTGACCAAGAACCAAATGGCCACGGTGGCTGAGCTCCAAAAATCCTGTGTGCAGATGGGAGAAACGTCAACCATCACTGCAGCACTCCGCCAATCTGGCCAGAAAGAAGGTTTTCAAAAAAAGCCTAAAGGACTGTCAGATTGTGAGAAACAAAACTTTGTGGTGTGATAAAACCTGATTGAAAATTTTTGGGCTCAATTCTATTTGTCATGTTTGGAAGAAACCAGGCACTGCCGATTATCATCCCTGTAGTGAAGTATGGTGGTGGCTCACAATCATGCTGTGATGGTGTTTTTCAACAGCTGAGACAGGGAGACTGGTCAGGATTAGGGAAATGGAGCCTAGTACAGAGATATTCCTAATGACAACCTGATCCAGTGCGCACTGGACTTCAGAGTGGCCTGACCCTAAGCACAAAGCCAAGACAACACAGGTGTGGCTGAGGGTGGGTTGACATCTGCGTTCTGGATTCAGTTATAACATGGTTATAACAAAAAATAACAGAATCCATAACACGGAAGGACGGATCCGTTATGCTGCCCATAGACTTGTATTAAGACAGAATGGAAAACAGAAGCCTTTAAAAGGCATTCCGTCTTAATAGAAGTCTATGGGAATCATAACGGATCTGTCCCGTTTCCGTTATGCAGAACGGAGAAAAAAGTCCTGTCCACAGGACTTTGTTTTCCACCTTGCATAACGGGAACTAGACGGAACCGTTCTGATTCCCATAGCCTTCTTTTAAGACGGATCAAAATGGAATGCCTCTTAAAGGCTTCTGTTTTGACTTTCGTCTATGGATTCCATTATTTTCAGTTATAACGCAAAGCCATGACGGAATCCAGAACGCAGATGTGAACCCACCCTTCGGGACAACTCTGTAAATGTCCTTAAGTGGCCCAGCCACAGCCCTGTCCTGAACCCAATCGAAATCTCTGGAGAGACCTGATAAAGGCTGTGCACCAAGAATCCCCATCCATCCTGTCAGAACTTGAGAGGATCTGCAGAGAAGAATGGCAGAAAATCCCCAAATCCAAGCGTGCAACCTTCCCCAAGAAGACTGGAGGCTGTAATTGCTGCTAAAGGGGCTTCAGCTAAGCTCTAACTAAAAGGGTTTGAACACTAGTCAATGCAAGATTTTTGTTTTTCCCTTTCAATAAATTTGCAAAGATTTCTAACACTCTGTTTTCATTTTCTTATTATGGAGTATTGGGTGCAGAATGATGGGGAAAAACACAAGGATGAAACATAACAAAATGTGAAAAAGTCAAGGGGTCTGAAGACTTCTGGAATGCACCATATGTCTGAAAATGCAGAACCTCACTAATGCAGATATGTAATAAAGTCACATTTTTATTCCATATAAAGCCAGTGATTTTTATTTTACCTATCCATTGTGTTTCAATAAAGGCAGCCCGTCTGATATTATCATATTTTTATTGTTTGACAAGCATTTACAACTTTTCATTCGTAGACCTAAAAACATAAAAATAGACCTTCTTTCAGCTTATAAAAGAAATATATAAGAACATCTGACATAGACATGTCATGACAGTATGTACATACACTGGTACCTAGTCAAGCACCGGACTTTCCAGTTTTTCACAATTGACCATATTCTGCTTGGTTACAGTACACCACAGGACTGTTCACCTCCGAATATTAAATTGGGGGGCTCACACAAGTGGACTGCAGATGGCATCGAACAATAGATTTACGAAGGAAAGGATCTTTTTTTAATATATATTTTTCAAAAGCTTTGCTCATGGATTGCAAAATTCACCGTCACACCAACAAAAAAAATAGGATGTACTAAGATTGCAAAGCGGCAAAGTCATAGCAAAGTCACGTCCTCACTTGTACACGTCACAATGGAACCATAGCTAGCGTCATGTACATTGGCCTTAAATCTTACTGTGCCAGTAAACCATGGGCGTTGTCATTTTTAAACCTTCCCATTAGGTT
This sequence comes from Bufotes viridis, assembly GCA_033119425.1. Lineage (NCBI taxonomy): Eukaryota > Metazoa > Chordata > Amphibia > Anura > Bufonidae > Bufotes > Bufotes viridis. The sequence goes on from CM065591.1 coordinate 34,224,939, forward strand.
CCTCTGGCACCTAAGATATTAAGTAGCTATTTCCACCAAGTAATCACAACATGAAGATGTCAAACTGTGCACAACACGATGGTGTCAAGATCTCTCACAACAGAGATAGGTTTGATTAGATTTTTTTAAAAAATATAGATGAGATGCTGGGCCGCCATGTTGTTTGGTGGAGGAAAAAAAAAAATTGGTCAAGTGAGGAAAGATTGGAAAGTGGGAACATAACTTATGCTAAGTGCAAGAGATGTCCTACTCAAATGGTCCATGAAGTGGTCAGGCTCAAGGAGGAGTATTGCTACTTGAATCCAAGTACGACTTTAAAAAATAAGGATATGTTTGATGTAGATCTATGGACGCCCTCATCGGAGACTTTCTTTATTAAATATATATATGCGTATAAAACTAGCGTGTTCTATTCTCTAAGAAAGATTAGATCATCTGTACTTCTGTAGGCTTACAATGTAAAATGCCCCCGTATCCCTTGGTGTCCCTGAATTTTAAAAAGGTATAAATTAAAAAATAAAACAAAAAATAGAGATCTATAGAACTTTTTTTTCAAGTTTTACATCTGTGTCTGTGGGAAGAGTTTGGCATGGTTACATTTTTTTTTTCTTCTAAAATTAATGTAAAAGTCGCACATGACTGAAATAACCAGCAAAAAGGGGAAAAGTAACAGGTTTGCAAGAAAAATTCCAAAACTATCCTTCAAAAACACTTTTTTTTTAAAAATACAGAGCTACTGAAGCGTAACATTGATGGGGCAAAGGAGGAAAAACACAGCAATATCTTAACCAGAGAAACGCGCTGGGGACAAAGGAGGGATTGAGCAGTCACGACACAAATCCCGTTACCAATTTGTGCTCTCTCTTTATACACAACTGTAGGCGTCGCCTCTCGTCATTTTTGCCATGCTTTGTACATTACGCTTTCTGTCCAACCCTGATTATATTTTAGAATAAATAAACAGAATAAGAAGTCTAATGGCCCCCCCCCCCCCCTCAACCTGGAGGAGCGGACTTGTAACAGGATTTTGCTTTTGCTTTATTGTAACCAGTTCTGGATCGTTGGCCAGTTTTTTAGCTGCCAATGTTGTGTGTGTGAGTGTGTGCAAGTGTGCAGTCTAGAGGATCATGATTCCACAGTGCATGGAGGGGTAAACCGTCACCTGATCGGACCCTTTTATAGCATATAAAGCAACAGCTTCATATTTCTGTGTTGAGTTTCCTGGCAGGCACAAAGTCTTCTCGTTTCACCCATATGACTTCCTCTGTGGTGCTCTCGATGCTGCCATTCATTCCAGAAAACGCAGTCTGCTTCTTCAGCTGAGTCATACGTGAAGCATGGGTGCTCATCGTGCTCTGGACAATGCTGTTCAGCGGGTTACTGGATATGGAGGTGGCTTCTAGTTGATCGCTTAGATCTTTTTCCATGGAGCCACTTTTGATGGACTCGCAGTACTCATCGTCACTACTGAGAATGTCCGTTTCTTTAACTTCTTCTTGCTCTTCGTACTGAGCAAGATCGAACTGTTCCTCCACCCAGCGGTCCGTGTCACCGTTGCCGGTTGTCTGCTGTGAAGGTTTAGGTTCAGTCTCTGTTTCGGATTCCTTGCCAGGGCTTGTCGAGTAGACCATGTCCGAGTCTATCGTAAATCTATTCCTCACGAGGCGTCTCCTTCGAGCAAGAGACCTACTTGGTGCGGAGACTGAAACAAAACCAGAGAAGAGAGAACTGTAAGAAAAACCAACAAAGCGACCATTCTAATTTCTAACGACCAAGTAGGCATAGGTGGACTCAAGGTAGCTAAGTAAGACTAGGAGGGGTTCATCTTGCTTAACGGTATTTTACTAAGAAGTAGGACAGTAGGAATGCAGGATCAGACTACAAAGAATGTGGACTCTGTATCCATGGGAATACATTGAGCTGTAGACACAAAAAAAGGATATTGTAATCAAGGTTCATTTTTATTCATACTCAGCAGCAATTCTGTCCCAAATGGACTTTGCCTTACACAGATAAGATATGGCAATACCATAACACCTAGACAGAACACCCACTGTCTCAGTCTTATGTTTGACACCGATCTTTCAGTTATATGCAATCACTTGCCCGCTCATGTCGCCTGCACCTCAAAAACATAATTATTCCCCTGATCCATTCTCGCCTTGATTACTCCAACTCATTACTAATTGGTCTCCCCTCATGAAACTCTCCCCTCTCCAATCCATCCTGAATGCATCAGCCAAGCTAATCTGTTTAACCGATACGGCGATGCTTCCACCCTATGCCAGTCCTTGCACTGGTTGCCCATACAGTATAGAAACCAATTTAAACTGCTCATTCTCACCCACAAAGCTCTCCACAGTGCTGCACCCCACCTCTCCTCCCGCACCTCTGTCTACCACCCTAACCATGCTCTATTCTCTGCAAATGACTTAAGAGAAAAATCCTCCATAATCCGAACCTCTCACTTCTGTCTTCAAGACCTCTGTCGAGCTGCACCAGTTCTCTGGAATGCCCTACCAAGCAATTTGAGAATGTTGTCAATTAACCTATGTTAGATGCTCCCTAAAAAAAAACATCTTGTTAGTGTGACCTATCACATTACCTAATCTAACTCTTCTCCATTCACCACCCCTGCATCATTTTTCTTCTGAACCTGATCCATCACCAAACACTCTCCAACACGCCCCATGCTCTAAGAAGCACCACAGGTACTGGCTGGTTACTGGCGCACACAGCTTTATATCTACTCCCCTATTTTGTTAAGATGGATGGACCATTGTACAAGACAAGAACTTCTTTACTTTTTGTCACCCCATGGACTGTAAGTTCTTGTGAGCAGGATCCTCATTCCTCGTTTTAATTGTTGACTTGTTTGTTACTATACAACGTATGACTGTTTGTACATCACCCTCCTGACTGTAAAGCGCTGCCGAAATATGTTAGCACTATATAAATAATGATTATTATTGTTGTTTGTAGGTAATCTCAAGTCTATGGTCCTAACCCTCTAGAATATCAGGCTGGGTTTTCATTCAGAGCCTCAAGTGAGCTCCAGCATCAAATAAGAAGGTAGACCATCTCATGGTTCTAGTTTACGTCACCACATCCAACGCCAGGAAGGCCCGAGAAGCACAACATTCCTATGGCCCAAACGGAAATCTGATGACCGAAATTAGGACCTTCTTGATGGGCTCAATGGAAGCCTCAAGGATAGATCGCCATACTGGCCCATTACTGCTCTGCTTTTCTATTTCTATTAAGTCTACAGAAGAGCTGGGATACGTAAAAAGGGGTTAACTTGGCATTCAGCTATATAAATGTTCTACGGCGTCAGTGTCCACTTAGTGACAGAGCATGTAGACCTGCCTCTATTTTTTGAAACGGGGAACAAAATCCTACACAACATTCAGCTCATCAGGCAGTTTCTTGATTCCTCTGGTAATGACTGACTGCTGGCTTCGTGCACGTGACCTTCAATGATTCACATTACATAACAGCCGCCAACTTCGCTCGTGTCTGCAAATAAACAAATTTCTCTGCGCCCAACGTTTTCACACTGATTCTTTTATTCTACAGTGTGGCAAGTGGAAGAGTAAAACAAAACCACATAAGCTGCACACACATGGCATACCTCTAGGACAGGGATCAGCGACCGTCGGCACTCCAGCTGCTCTGAAACTACAACTCCCAGCATGCAAACTTACTTGGCTGTTTTAGTAACTCCCACAGAAGTGAAAGGAGGATTCTGGGAGTTGTGGTTTCAAAACAGCTGGTGTGCCGGAGGTTGCTGGATCCCTGCTCTAGGAAAAAAGGGCTGCATGACCCTCTGATGGGTTCTTCCACCTGTTGGCCAACAGTGCAGCGCCGAAGGGAAGGAGACATGCCTAAAAAGGTTTTCCAATATTGGCAGAGGGCAATAGAAATTAGAGTAAGACTCTTACCTTTTAAAAGGCCGGCAACGGTCATGTGACGTTCAAGGCTTACATAACTGCTGCAGCCAATCTCAACTCTCAGCCGTCACATGTGCGAGAACGGGGCAAGACTGCTTAGACCAGTGACTGGCTGCAGTGGTCACATGAACAGCAAAGCGAGAATCAGAGCACTGGCGCGGGACATTTAAAAGGCAAGGGTCAGCTTTTTTTTTTTTTTTTGCGCATTCCAGCCTGGAATATATATCGAAAACAATATATTCACCAACTCCCAGTTGCTCTGCATTACTGGTCGGCTGGCCCAGTCTGTAAACTTCTGCATGGATGGAGTATTGTGTGCCACTGCAGCCAATGACTGTAACAATGACAATAACCTGTCCCCAAGTGGCATGTGACCCAACAGCGACATGCCCTTTTGGGGACACATTACCATTGAAGCCATTTTTTGGCAGCAGAGTCATGTGACCCTGTTCCTGCAGAAGTTGACTGAAGCAGAGAGCCGGATTGGAGCTGTGGGAGCAGGCGAGTATGGATTTTTCAACAGATATTCCGGGCTGGGATGCAGATTAAAAAAGAAAGAAAAACACTGCAGAACTCCTTTAATTTATACTGCCCTCTGCCAATTTTTTAAAAAAATCTTGCAAAACCCCTTTAAGATCTCATGTTCTATAATACATAGCGAGTTGAGGTCACATTTTGGGATTTTAGGAAGCTCAAAAAATAAAAATAAAAAACCCCCCAACTATATCAGACTTTTGAACACGTGTTGCCGTAGTCTGCAACTAAATAAAAACACTTTTACCATTTTATATCAAATAATTTACATATCATATTTGCCTTTTTTTTAAATGTTTTTACTATTAATACAGTAATATGGGAGTTTTGGGTTTGAGGTGTGAATCATGGCACCATTATAGATACCTGCTCTGTTCATGGCAGGACGAGCTCCCTTTAGTGCACACAACCTCTTCCCTCCGAAAGGGACGTATTGCTGAGAGTTGGGGAGGCTCTCCGTCTTCAGAAGCTGCCTCCTGTGCTTGTCTCGCAGGATGGAGTGTACGGCCCTCAGGAACTCCTTCTTACTATCCGGAGAACTGAAAAGAGACGGACACCATTAGACACCTAGGAACAGATCAATGATATGTAAAACTAGAAGATTTTTCTACCTTGAGTACCCACCTCTAATGCCCATATCAACCGGTTCCCACTGTATCACAGAAAGTACACCTACCTGCAACATAAGTGGAAAGCTCGTTCTGGTCTTCCCTCCGATTCGGATTTAACATGGACTATTTCACAGACTGAGTTTGTCTCTGCATCTAATAAGAAAAACACTTTTAGAAACTTATTTTGTACAGTTTTGAATTATTTTGTGTTATTTTCTGGTTGCCCTTGGAAACAGACAGTGGTTTATCGCCACTCTGCCGTCAGACATGTGATCTAACACACAGCCAGGTGGTATTTTTTCAAAAACATGACCGTGCAAAGGCAAAGGAAAAAAAAAATATTACCTGGTGGCGAAAACTAAGGGGGTCATTTACTAACCAGAAATACGCCTATATTAGACGTTACCCCGCTCATGCTGGATCTAAAGAAGTGGGAGTGGCGTGGGTGGGGAACGGGTTAAGCGTAGAAAATGGTCTAAATGACAGCTGTGAAGCCGTTGTACATTTAGAAGCGGCACCGGATCCGCCGAAGTTATGTAGAAGCCGCACGAAAAAAATTGAGCAAAGTGTACATGAGATTTGTGATATTTGTTTTGCTGGTACTGTATTATGATGCGGCTTTTCCTCCTGAAAAACGCACGTGTGCGGAGGAATTCACGGCTCACAGGGAACCGCTTTCTGCAAACCATGAAGACCGTTCTGTTACCTGAAGTTGTCATAGCCCGAAGCTGCAAAGCCTCTGTAGGAATCATATGCCTAAATCGAAATGGATCTCGGTCCTCGAACATAGATGCGCGGTGTGAGCCGCCCTGACAGAGAGAGAGAGCAAAATGTTAAAGGATTTGTCATTTCACATATTAACATAGCTTAACCATAATGTACCCTTCTACAATCTGCAGAAACATTGGGGGGGAATTCGGAAATTAGTTTTGCTTGGGTCCACGGGGAAGGAAAACTGGCTTAGATGCCCATAGCAACCAATTACGATTCCACCTTTCATTTTTTAAAGCTCCTTTGGAAAATTAAAGCAGGAATCTGATTGGTTGCTATGGGCAACTAAGCCAGTTCTCCTTTACACCAGTTCTGATAAATCTCCTCCTCTGTTTCCAAAAATTTCTAGCCAATCGTCACAGGTTTTTATTTCTACAACCCCCAAACGTCGCAACATCTTTGTGCCTAACAAGTCACATTTGATAAACTTGGCGTACACCTAATTTCGTAGCCAACCCCACCATTTTCCAATCCACTTTTGGGAAAAAAAATTAACTCAAAACACCCAAAATTTTCGCACCAAAGTTAGCATTTTTTTCTGGTTGTACACCAGAAAAGCAGCATATAGGACAGGGGTAGGTAACCTCCAGCACTCCAGTTGTTGTGAAACTACAACTCCCAGCATACATACTTGCTCTGCTCTTCTAGGAACTCGCATAGAAATGAATGGAGCATGCTGGGAATTGTAGTTTCACAACAGCTGGGCTGCCGAAGGTTGCCGATCCCTGACTACGGACTTCATAAATTCCCTCTTGGGGTCTTGTTTGTCAAAACTATCCAAAAACAGGCCTGTCGCCATTAACATTAACCAATAGATGTCAACTTTCATTTCTGCTCTGGAAAAAAAAAAATCGAACCCGCACTGTAACTGGTCGCTGTGAGTGGGAAGGCTTGTTTTAACATCAGACCATTTTGATAAATTAGGCTCTTTAGCACTTACAGACACTCGCCAGTGTGAAATTGACTGCTTAATTAAAGGATAGGCATCTGTATCCAAGTCCTTGAGAACATCGTTAAAGGGGTTGTCCAGTATTTTGAGATTGATCCTTTATTCTCATGATAGGCCATAAGTATCGGAACCGTGGGGATCCAACACACTGCGCCCCCACTGATCAGCTGTTTTTTGAAATCCACAGCTCCATCCACTACTGTGCGGTCGATTGAGTTGGTAAGTGAATGGGGGCAGTGCTGCAGTTACCAGCTCTGCCCACTACACAATGGTTGGAGCTGTGGAGTTACAGAGTAGAGGGCTGCAACTAAATAGAAGATCGTCGGGGTGCTATATGTCAAACCCCTGCTTTTCTGATGCTGATGGCCTATCCTGAGAATAGGTGATCGTTATCAAAATCCTGGGAACACCCTTTTAAATTCACCGCTCAAGTATTCACTGAGAGACCAATGATCTTTTCTCTACATCAGTCTAGAGGCTCCACTGCCCCTGAGATAAAACGTACCAGCTTCTTCTTTTGCTTGGAGCTGTCTTTGTATACCAGCACAACAGCGGTCTTAAACACTGGAAAATAAAAGCAGAGATTAGAAGCCATGAATTAGGGCGAGTGTGTATACGATCGATCGACCCGAAGTGGGCAGATCGACCCGAGATGATGGGCAGATCGACCCGAGATGATGGGCAGATCGACCCGAGATGATGGGCAGATCGACCCGAGATGATGGGCAGATCGACCCGAGATGATGGGCAGATCGACCCGAGATGATGGGCAGATCGACCCGAGATGATGGGCAGATCGACCCGAGATGATGGGCAGATCGACCCGAGATGATGGGCAGATCGACCCGAGATGATGGGCAGATCGACCCGAGATGATGGGCAGATCGACCCGAGATGATGGGCAGATCGACAGATATTAGATAGATAGTAGATAGGTAGGAGATAGGTAGATAGGAGATAGGTAGGTAGGTAGACAGGAGATAGATAGAAAAATGATAGATCGAAAACATTACCTGGGGAGGGCGGTTTCATTTACCATTTTCTATGACTGTTTTAGGCATAGAAAATGGTCAAAATGTAAGACAGCAAGGAAGCCATCTTACATTTAGAAGCGGCGGTGGATACACCAAACTTATGTAGAGGCTGGCGCCACCGCTAGTGCAGGGCCTTATTAAGAACGGCATCTAAAACGCTGGTCTTAGTAAATGTGCCGCTATGGCTGTCAAACTTGCACATGCTAACAATAGCTCAAACCTTCACTAAACAAACATGGGCCATAGCGCAGTACACAAAAAAACTGACTTACCAAAAGTCGCTAGTTCAGGGTCCTTTTTCCACTTCCCCAGTGATGCGGGAGGATTAAGCCATATGACGGTATTGTGCAGTAATAAATCCCCCATGGACAGATCTGCAACCTGCAACACAGCAATGAGACCACCGCTAAGCTATTCTCTAAAAATTAAGGATTATGTTCACATCTAGTGGGTGAGCTGGAGATTTTCTATCCTGATTTCTAGGCAGAAATCCTGAAGGATGTCACAGCTGCAGCAAAATTGGTGAGATTTTAACAAATTTCATCCACAAGCTGCTGAAAAAAAATCCATGCAGTAAGGATTTCAATGAGGAAACTCTGCAAATTTTCGTCCCTGCAACAGATTGTTTGTAGGTATGTGTGGAGGTTCAGGTGCGGCTTTAACCCCTTCAGGACCCAGACATTTTTCACCTTAAGGATCAGGCCATTTTTTGCAAATCTGACATGTGTCACTTTATGTGGTGATAACTTTAAAATGCTTTCACTTATTCAAGCTGTTCTGAGATTGTTTTCTCGTCACATATTGTACTTCATGACAGTGGTAAATTTGAGTCAAAATATTTCATTTTTATTCATAAAAAAACACCAAATTTAATCAAAAGTTTTAAAAAAGTCGCAATTTTCAAAATTTTTATTTCTCTGCTTTTAATAAAAGAGATAGTGATACCTCCTAAAATAGTTATTACTTTACATTTCCCATATGTCTACATCATAATTGGATCATTCTGTAAATTACATTTTCTTTTTTTTTGGGACGTTAGAAAGCTTAGAAGTTTAGAAGCAAATCTTAAAAAATTTTAAGGACCAGTTCAGGTCTGAAGTCACTTTGTGAGGCTTACATAATAGAAACCGCCCAAAAATAACCCTATTCTAGAAACTACACCTCTCAAGGTATTCAAAACTGATTTTACAAACTTTGTTTAACCCTTTAGAATTAAAGGAAAATGTAGAAGAAATTCAGAATTTCACTTTTTTGGCAGATTTTCCATTTTAATAAAAAGAATTCTGCTAACAAAGCAAGGGTTAACAGCCAAACAAAACTCAATATTTATTACCCTGATTCTGTAGCTTACAGAAACACCCCATATGTGGACGTAAACTGCTGTATAGGCACACGGCAGAGCGCAGAAGGAAAGGAACGCCATATGGTTTTTGGAAGGCAGATTTCACTGGGATAATTTTAAGTTGCCATGTCACATTTGAAGACCCCCTGATGCACCCCTAGAGTAGAAACTCCCAAAAAGTTAACCCATCTTGGAAACTAAGGGATTAGGTGGCAGTTTTGTTCGTACCATTTTAAGGTACATATTATTTTTGGGTGATCTATATTACATTTTTTGTTAGGCAAGGTAACAAAAAATAGCTGTTTTGGCACTTTTTATTTTTTACAATGTTCATCTGACAGGTAAGATCATGTGCTATTTTTATACAGTGTGTTGTTACGGATGCGACAATACCAAATAAAAACTTTTTTTGTTTCAGTTTTACATAATAAAGCATTTTTGAAAAAAATTATTTTTTTTAGTGTCTACCTATTCTGAAAGCCATGTTTATTTTTTATTTTTTCGGGTGACTCTCTTATGTAGGGGCTCATTTTTTTTCGGTATGAGATGACTGTTTGATTGGTACTATTTTAGGGTGCATATCACTTTTTGATCGCTTGGTATTACACTTTTTGTGATGTGAGGTGGCTTTTTTTACACTGTTATTTCTTTTATTTTTTTACGGTGTTCATCTGAAGGGTTAGTTCATCTGATATTTTTATACAGCAGGTTCTTACGGACGCAGCGATACATAATATGTATACTTTTTAAAATTTATTTACGTTTTACACAATAACAGCATTTTTGAAACAAAAAAAATATCATGTTTTAGTGTCTCCATATTCTGAGAGCCACAGTTTTTAATTTTTTGGGCGATTGTCTTAGGTAGGGTCTCATTTTTTGCAGGACGAGATGACGGTTTAATGAGTACTATTTTGGGAGGCATACGCCTTTTTGATCGCTTGGTTTTGCACTTTTTGTGATATAAGGCGACAAGGAAAATTATTGTTTTAGCACAGTTTTTATTTTATTTTTTCTACGGCGTTTAGGTGAGGGGGTGGATCATGTGATATTTTTGTAGAGCCGGTCGTTACAGACACAGCAATACCCAATGTCTGGTTTTCTTTCTTTTTTTTTTTTCTTCTTCTTTTTTTTACAATTTTTGTGTTTTATTTTGGGGAATTTTTTTTTACTTGAAACTATATTGTTTTTTATTATGAAAAACACTTTTTTTAACTTTTTATTTTTGTCCCACTCTGGGACTTTAACTTCCGGGGTCTGATCCCCTCTGCAATGCATTACAATACAACCTGAATTGCAATACATTGGCTGTCAGCTTTTAGGCTACGTTCACACGACGACATTTGTCGCGCGACAAATAGGGCACAACTTCACTGCGACATTTTGTCGCACTATTGTCGCGCGACAATTTTTATAATGGGAGTCTATGGTGTCGCAGTCGCAGCATGTCGCATGTCGCACTGCGACACCATAGACTCCCATTATCAAAATTGTCGCGCGACAATAGTGCGACTTTTTGTCGCGCGACAATTGTCGTCGTGTGAACGTACCCTTATACTGACAGCCTGCCTTTGAGACCCAGATCTCACAGGCTTCCGTAGAAGGCAAGCTCCGATGCCTATGGGAGGCATTGGGCTTGCCTTCTCTGCCATCGGGTCCCCACCACTGCAGCGCGTGGACCCGATGGGGAAGCGGAGGGCACACGTACCCTCTGCATGGCGCTGGTCCTTAAGTCACGTCAACCAGATCCGTACATGTACGGCGCGGGTCCTTAACGGGTTAAACCAAACTTGTACTTTAGAGCTTGTGCACTCATTGTGATGAACTGTTCTGCGACCAATGGAAAATCCAAGTATGAGAAGCATGTGGATTGCCAGTGATTTCACCACAAAGCGCACCACAGCCATCTGAGACTGGAAGGACTTAGTACCGCTGATTGTTTCACAGCCGCCCCAGCCCCCACATGGTCACCTAACGTTGGGAGGAGAGGTTACATCACAGAACAAAGCGTCCGGAGTGCCACCTCAGATTCCGTCAAAAAGCCTGGACAAAAAACTCCTGCATGCAGGACTTTTTTTCATGATGTGAAAAAAAGAAAAAAACAGGCTCCCAAAAGGAAACATAACATGCTTAGTTGATAGTCAATGGAGTCTGTTCAGCTCTGTTCATCTCAATGTGCCAAAACCGGCAATGCCATTATTTTCATTGTTCCTCTCCTCTAACGGAGCAGAGCAGTGGAAATAACCATCGGTAATGTGACCTGCCTCTAACGCCACTGGACAGTCAAGCAGCCATTACTAAAAATGTTAACTATTGCTTGGGATTCTCATTATACAAGGGCAGTATGGAATCCATATAAAAATGACCCCTTCAATCCTCATCATGTCAGCATGGGCTGCAGATTTTAAAGGGATTGCCCAGTGGGCAAAACATTTTTTTTAAAATAAAAGAAGCAAAACTCACCTCACCCATCTCCTGCTCTGATGCTTCCAGAACCCCCACATTTCTCCCCTTCCTGGTTCCTCTCGACACACATGAAAAGACCGTTCGCCCAACCACTGGCCGCAGGGGTGATCAGGCTCAACCGGAACAACATATTTTGTGTGTGTGTCGAAGGAGACAGGAGAGGGATCTGGGAAGTGTAGGAACAAGAGATCGGGGAGGTGAGGATTGCTTCTGTTATATTTAACTAGAGATGAGCAAATTAATTCATTCATCAAATGGAGCTCTTGATCTGTGAGGGGCTGTCCCCGCTGCTGTGGAATCTGCCCCCTCTTCCCGCCACATGGCCGGACAGTTCATCCTGCCCTGACAATCTCGCGCCTGCGCTTCTGCTCTGAGTAGCAGCACAAGTGTCTGCTTTCGATACCGGAGCAGCAACTGTTCATGTGCTCGAATTAGCGGAGCAGTGGCGCAGGCAAGGGATGTCCGGCCCTGTCGATCAAGCCACAGGGAGGAGGTAGATTGTTCAGCGGAGGAGACAGACCCTCATGGGTGAAGAACTCTATTTGATGAAGGAATCGATTTGTATGAATTCCTATATTTAACCCATTATGAGCCTTCGTAAAAAAAAATTACCATCTAGGCCAGGTAGAGTGGCGCTCTTGTCTTCCTTCTGGTGAGTGACAGCTGCCTCTATACAGGATCATACAGTGGCAGCCCTCAGTCATTGGGCTGGGGAAGACTCTCACGCTCAATGAAGACAGCAGACCCATCAGCTAGGTCCACTCTCTTGTTTCTATAGGATTCGTGCCTTTAATCACAACAGCACCTTGAACCTAGATTTAAAGGGCTTGTCCAGGATAATAAAAAAAAACATGGCTGTCTCCTTCTGTGTGGTATTACAGTCCAATTCATTCGAAGCTGAGATGTGATACCAGGAAAAACACTTTTTGGAAGAAAGCTGCCATGTTTTTCTAACCCTGGACAACCAGGATATTAGAGAGAGATCCACTTGAAAGCACCAGCGGGCGATCGGTGTATGTACCTCTTTAATTTCTCCAGTCTGCTCTGCTATGAGCTGATCAAACACGGCTCCGTATTCCTCGTGTATCTTCTGCATCTCATTAATGTGACTCGCAACCTTGTTCATGGTCTTGATGGCCACTGAGGAGAGAACAGGACACATAGACTTTCCGTCAACAGAGAGTAAAAGTCACACATTTCACGTCTGCGCCGGTTTCTGCTTTGTACGTTTCATCTTGCTAGGTTCAGCGAGTGATTCACAGCTCACGACTGTCAGGGTGTAATCCATGTTTGCCGGCAATAAAGATATTAAACGATCATTAATAAACATGAAGGATGTCAAGGTCGTCTTTCACACTCTGCGGCTGTCTGCATCACCCTGAACCCGAGGAGATGAGTAATTACAAAAAATCCTGCGACCTTGTCATTTTTACCATCTCTACAGTGATGCTAAAATCCACCACAGTGCGAGATTCCAAAAATAGTTGCCAACCGTTTCCTTCACCGACAACCTCCATTACCCATACTAAATGACCTTCTTCTATTAAAGGGGTGTCTTGGGACTTGGGACTGTAATTGTTATGACCTATCCTTAGGTTAGGTCATTGGTACCAAGACTGGTGAGGGTCTGCCTCAGGGTGTGACAGCTCTGCAATACCACTCACGGCCACTACTCGTGCTGTTCTGGTGCCTGTTCTTCCAAAAACAGTCACAGCTGTCCGTGGGTTGTGCGTGATAATCCAGGGCAGCTCCATAGAAATGAATGGGGATGAGAAGAAATAACACACACAACCGGTGGGGACCAGTTCGGAGCTGTTTTTGAAAGAAAACAGACTTTTTTTTTATTATTATTATTAACTGGACAAATCGGAGGTCAAAATAAGCATTAATGGGTTCACTGAGCTCATCTTGACCTGACTAGTCACTTCTCCGTCAGGATCAAATCCCAGTCAGAGGGTGTCCCATTAGGGTCCTCTCTGACATGAGCATCGGAGCATTTCATGTTCTCCCTTACCCTGCCCTGTTTCGCACAGGCCAAGGGCTTATTTGCTTACATTTTTACACTGCTTCTGCCAAGCAGTGTTCCTATGATTGGCACTAATGGGCAGGTTTTAGCGCTACCCTAGCCATTTTATAGGCTAAAGCCTGCACATTAGTGCCGGTGATGTCACCGGGCTCACTGCTAGGCTAGAAGCCTCTGTCTAGCTTACCCATGGAGATCCCGGAACGTCACCGTAGATCGAAAAAAGGCCTTGCCCTGTGCGATATAGCACAGAGCAAGGAAGAGCATGAGAGCAGAGGGGCTGCCTGGATAAAGAAGGGGATATGTCCGGGTTCAGCTGTGAACCTGAGCAACCCCTTTAATCTACACAGGTTAACTGGTCAAAGACACAGAAAACTTAGCACCAAGGAATGGGAGAACCAGCCAGGATGATCTTTCTCGGAGTTGGGTGTTGTGTTGAAGGAGCCTCAGGTTGTTCAATTGTAGGATGGGGGATGTGGGGGGTGTAAGCAAGCACTGGAAATGGAGAAGATATTTTGATTTTGCTTTCGGTAACCGGTCTTCTACTTAGTTCCTCCACAAATCCTCACTTGCCCCTGGTGACCTACCATCCAGATGGTAATGCTCCTCACTCTCGGCATCGGTCAGGGAGTACAGCTCCTTTAGAAGCAGCGGGTATTTCAGGATGCGCTGGATGGGTTTGATCAGATAGGACTCCAGGGTGGACGAATGCTGCTGTCTCGGGTTCTGAGCATCCAAAAATGCTTTGAAATTCTGGTCCGTTTTAGCTGCGGAGGAGAAGAGTTCAGTTAAAGGAACATCTATGGATTTTCGAGTTTAAAAAGGAACATCTATGGAACTGGGGAAGTGAATGCTGGGAGATAATAAGATTAGTATATCCAGGGAATGTATTTTTAGTCTAATTAAAACATAAAATCCGTCTTTGATCTCGGAATACATGAAGGGATTGCTCAGTTTGGCAGATTTACCTACAGCTCCTTCTACTGATACAATTATATGCATCTGGCCGCCAGCGTCGGTTTAGCAGCAGGATTGGACATACTGGTGAAATCGGGAATATAGGTCAAGAACACTGCGGGTATAAACTTACAGTGAGGGCTCATTTACAGTGGCGCGAGAGCAAGGACATAAAACTGCTGGGTATTTGGGTCACCTGCACCAGTTTAGGGGGTTGTTCTATCAGGGTAACCCCCGGTATGAACCTTACAGTGGAGATTGCTACAGGGAAACATTCCCCAGCAACACCAGCTGGTATCTCTTTATGGTCGGCGAGGGTGCCACTTCTGGGAATCATGGGCCCACGGTGCTTGTGAGCACCGCTTGCCAAGGAAAACCTAGATGGGGATGGAGCTCTAAATCAGTGCTGCAGCCCTTTCATTCTCTGGAATGGTGAGGGTTCAGCCTCTTTGATCATAAACGGATGGCATATGCAATATGCCAACACTTTACAAGATGGATACGCCCCTTTAAATGCCACTTCTCTGTCATATGGACTAATGTAAAAAGTACCAATACTGCTACCAGAATACGAAGGTCACCAGAGGCGAAACCCCTGGCTGAAAAGTCAAGCACAATTCAGCCAGGGGTTTTGCCTCTTGTCAACTGTTCTTGCCATCAAAAAAAGTTTTAAAAATGGACAGAACTCTACCGATCAGCTGACTGAAGGGGGCGCTGGAGCAACGAATCTCCTCCACCGATTGTCCAAGGTAAATTAATATTTTCCCAGGAGGAGTAAATGTGATAAAATAAAGTCATACTATTTTTAGTGGAACGGTCCTTTCCCCACTGGTGCTTATTTGCCTGGTTGCACCAGTGAAGTCCAGTACACATCACATCACTACTGCAGCCAATCAGTGGTTTCAACAGTCATATGCTATAGACCTCTGAGGCCAATGATTGGCTGCACAATGAGGACCGCCACTGCTGCAGCCAGGAAGATGCACGACGCCAGGACAGCAGGCACGGCACCGTACGTTTGGTTGTGGCTTTGCCTTGTAATACGGCTAAAAGCCATACAAGTGAGGAGGACTGAGCTGCTATACCAGGAACAAGCAAACGTACAGGCCAGTGTCCCACCATCGAGCAATGGCCTATCCCAAGGAAAAACCAAGCCAATTAAAGAGGATTTTCATGTGACATTCTCTATGTAAATCAGAGGATACAGCCGGGCCCACGGCTTGGTTAGGCGTGAATATGTGACAACAGGAAGGGTGGCCATATTGGCCGACACCTTTCAGATGAATCCTTAGGAAAGTGTCAACTATGCAAAACTGGGGGCTGCTATAAAATGCCAATAGCACAATATGTAAATTAACACATGACCAATGCTCCTCTATGGTCAGATTTACTTCTAAAATGACTATTTTTACGTTGTTTTGGAGCTGCGTTTGCTGGAACCATCACTGGCCCATTATATTCGGATTTGGGCACCAGGACGATTAGCTCTTTGAGTGGCTGGCAACCAATGTTTTATTAATGTCTTGAGAGCAGCGAGTGCATCCATTTGCACGGTAAATAAGCAGATGTTGCCACTTAGGTTGGCATTTACGGAGAGACAAAGTGGCCTTTTAATATTTAATTAATGTCAGATATAAATAAGATTCGTCTGCCGCTTCTTGCACTCTTTCGGCGCTAATGTGATAAAAACGGGCCAGGTGAAGTCACACAAAAAGGCTACAACCGGGTCATGAGAGACAACAGAAGGGACTCGGAGACCAGGGAAAATGGCGGCTGTCCACACCAACCAATCACAGAGCAGTTTTTAATTTCCAAGAGCATATGAAGAAATTTAGGCCGTGCCTCGACTGGTTGAAACTACAGTACTGGATCCAATGTACGAAGGATCCTGCCTGGGGCCCATCAGGCCCCATTATGTTTTGGAAAGAATAAATAGGGATAGGTTCAGACGGGACGGGTCCGCTGCTGAAAATCTACAGCAGCAAACAGTAAGGATTTTGTTGAGGAATTCACCCCCTGCATTGCACCCCAAGCAGTGTGCGGCGTCAGGCATATCCACCGTGTTTGACCGTACACTACGACGCATGCATTCTTATCTTCCCATCAAAGATGACAGATTTCGCTTCAACACAAATGTGAACACAGGTTTACACATTTTAATGCCCCATGCACATGTCCGTATTTCCGTTCCGCATCTGGGCCCATTAATTTCAACTGGGCCGCAAAAGACCGCACATGTCCGCAGCTCCGCAAAAAGATGGAACATGACCTATTCGTGTCTATATTGCGGACAAGAATAGGAACTTCTACAAAAACCTGGAACGCGCAGAACTGGAAAACGCAGGGATCACACGGCAGGTATTTGTGTTTTGCGGATCGCAAAATGGATACAGTCATGTGCGTGAGGCCTTTAAGGATGTCATCTTCTCCAAGCCTCAATAAGTACTGACTCGAGATCACTAATTAGTATGAACGCACTCGCCCCCGTTCCCAAGCAAACAAGCACTGGAATACACTGGCAGGACTTCTGCAGTCCTCTCCATCAAGTGCACGCTCATGAGTCCTCTCAATATATTGCAGCTCCAGTTTGTGGGTGCACAGTGGCGGAATAGGGGGGGGGGAAGCATCCTCATACAAAATTAGTCGGTGGGAGCAGTAGTATTCATGTAGTACTGCACTTTATAGGGTTTAAGGGGGGTGCCTCTGAAATTGAATGAAAAATGGTGTAATATGTCAAGGGTGCGCCAAACGTTCACGCTTCAGCTGAAGGAAACATGACTGATCCTTTAAAAGGCTGTGTTCACACCAGTGCCAGATCAGTGACATGACAGACCCCAGTGACCATCTCTTTGATAGGAAGCAGAGCTCTGTATGCTGCACTGTTCTTCTCATCAAACCTGACGCATGGCGGGGGCTTATGACTCGTAATAACGGATCCATCATAGCTCATATAAAAACATAAATCCCAACGCAAATGTGTACAGAGCCCCACTGGCTGCCTTTTACGCCACCTGAGTAAAATGTATTTTTCAAGCGGAGGGGGGGGGCGGGGGTAGGCTTGCGGTGTCGTTGGGGGGGCTTAGGTGGTATGTACTGCACTTACCTTTCACTAACACTTTAGGGACCTTTGTATGACTGGCACAGAAGGCACTGTACAACTTGAACCGGTCGGCGTAATAGAGAAAAGATCCTCCCAGGGAAAATAAGACTTTCTACAAAACACAAGTGTCCTTTGGTCAGGGTCATGCTGGAGGCTTAGAGTCTTTAAATGCCAAACGACGCCACGCACCAAGCTGAGAGGGTGTATACGAACTCAGACCCTCCAACTTTTAAATCACATGTTGGCACTGGACAGAAAAGCACATAATCACACCCGTTTAATCACTGGTGGGTTGTCATTAAAGGGATTTTACGGTAAATAGAAATAGAAGATTCATAATTCCCTGCTCCCCACCGCTCCAGTCCTGCTCGCTGCCTCCGCTTTCTCCATCTTCCGTTGCCCACACTGTGTACATCCGACAGTCCATGGACATGGTCACATGTTCTGCTCCAGTCAATGAATGGCTACAGCGGTGATGTGGTCGCAAGCAGCACAATACCGCTAAAGTCAGTCATAGGCTGCAGCAATGCATGTGACCATGCCCATGAACTGTCGGAAGTACACAGTGTGGGCAATGGAAGGTGGAGAAAGCGGTGGCAGCGTGGAGGACCGGAGCGGCGGGGAGCAGGTAAGTATACATCTTCCATTTCAGGGGGCAGTCCACAGGCACTGCTTAAAAATCTATATTACCGGAAAACCACTTCAAAAGGAATTTTTCCAGGATTACAAAACCATGGCTGCTTTATTCCAAAAACAGCACCACATCTGTCCACAGTTTGAGTGTGGTACTGCAGCTCAGTCCTATTCATTTCAATGGAACAGTGCTGCGATACCAAGCACAACCTACATACTGGAGTGGCGCTGCTCCTGAAAGAAAGCAGCCATGTTTTTATAATCCTGGACCTTCCCCTTAATAACAAGCCAATGATTAAACGTGCCACTTCTTAAGAGAATTTCCAATATGTTAGCAATATCGAGTTCTCATATGGCTCCACCACCAACTACATTAGAAACTGGGCTCCCAGACCGTCTTTAAAGACATTATCCAACCTCATCATTTTACTTACAAACAGCTAAAAATTGTATAATATATAAAATTAAGAACTAACCAATCCCATACCACAACCCATGCCAACGCTCTACCCAGTCCTTCTCTGATCATCCAGGTTCCGGCCATATCATGTTGAAAGAATATGTGACCACTGCAGCCAATCCCCGACCACAGTGGCGACATTAGGGGTTATTTAGCATACAGAGGAAACCCCCTCCTCCCCAAAAAATAATGAGCAAATTCTACAATCTGAATGTTACCTTAAACTGGTCTACTTTTTCAAGTTTCTCCAGGTCCGGTACCAGCCTGACCCCATCTTCCAGAGTTTTAAGGAATTCAACCTGAAATTCCACCATCTCGACCAGATTGCCAAAGAGCACATCAAGCTACAGAGAATGAAAAAAATAAATAAAAAATAATAATAATCAAGCAGATAAAACACAAAAACAGCAGCAATCTCTTAAAGGGAATGTCCAGTATTTTGATATTCAAGGCCTATCATTCAGATAGGCCATTGATATCAGATCGGCGGGAGTCCGACACCATGCCGATCAGTTGTTTGGGAGAAGCTGTGATGCCGGAAGTAGGCCCTGGAACCACACACCTTCATCCACTGGTTCAAGTGAATGGGAGCTGCACTGCAGTAACCAGTACTGTCCACTGGAAAAAGCTGTGTAGTTCTGCCGCCTGAGCTCCTCAAAATACTGGACAACCCCTTTAAAGTGGTTTCCATATATATATATATATATATATATATACACACACATAAGGAAACCCTCTGATCCTTCATTTTCAAAAATTGGCAGGGGTCTCAGAGGCCGATTACAATAACCGTACATGACTGCCTGGCTATGTGGAATATATAGAGCAGCATTTCTCATCTGCCATACTCCATGCCCGCTGTCCAGACCAGCCATCATACGTGCACTGAAGGAGCGGGGCACCCCCAATGCAAATGTAACAGCAGGTCTGCTGTCAAGTGCAGAGCTAACACTGGGGCCAGACACACGAGGTGCAGGTGCTGACCAGGACAGTGTGTGCGGCAGAGGCTGGAAAATACCCAGAAGTGGAAAGTATTATTTTTTTTTTTTTTGTATGGTCTAGGGCAGGCATCCTCAAACTGTGGCCCTCCAGCTGTTGTAAAACTACAACTCCCACAATGCCCTGCTGTAGGCTGATACCTGTAGGCTGTTCGGGCATGCTGGGAGTTTTGCAACAGCTGGAGGGCCGCAGTTCGAGGATGCCTGGTCTAGGGTCTGATTAATTTTAAGGGTTTGGTCTGAGGTCTGATTAATTTTAAGGGTTTGGTCTGAGGTCTGATTCATTTTAGAGGTCTGACAACTGGATTCATTGTAAGAGTCTGGTCTGAGGCCAAAACTTTAGGGGTCTGAATGACTTTTTAAGGGTCTGGTCTTGTTTTCTCACTAATAATACTACAACTTAGTGTTAATAGTTCTAGAAACTTCAGGAAACAGTAACAAGAGAACATCTTGACTGTTGAGGTTCAGCTTGAACCTCGACAT
Organism: Bufotes viridis; assembly: GCA_033119425.1. Lineage (NCBI taxonomy): Eukaryota > Metazoa > Chordata > Amphibia > Anura > Bufonidae > Bufotes > Bufotes viridis. The sequence goes on from CM065591.1 coordinate 34,245,253, forward strand.
GACCACGGACTTACTAAAAGCAGTGGGGTACCCCCGATATAGATCCTCATGTATGATTCTAACAGGTTAATGTCTCCGGCTCAGGTCAGAGATAAGATTCTACACTGGTTACTGTGGGTAATAAGGGCACTTTTTCCCTGAGGTCAGTTCCATGTGGAAGGCACATGCTGTACTGGTAATGAGGGTCCAGACTGTGCCTCATCACTGCGCTGGCAGACGGTCATTTTGGAAAATTTGGGACAAAGATAATTTAGAATTTACACCTGCCGTACATATTCAAGAGTTTGTGGCTGAGAGCAGGGTCGGCATAGTCATCATACTCGGATCTAATGTTTATGGCTAAAGTTAAGGACTTTGCACAAGTAGAAATGCTGGAGATTTCGGCCTTCTATTAACGCTACAAGGCAACCTCATATTTCGTGAAAACATAAAAAAGAAAAGTTCTGCAGCAGCCAAGGTGTGTATTATGCTGTTCTGCAGCAGTCGTAAATTATGATCTATAGCAGCTGAGGCGTGAATTATGATGTTCTGTAGCAGCCGAGGCACTATTTATGATGTTCTGCAGCAGCCGAGGCGCGCATTATAAGGTTCTGCAGCAGCAGAGGCGTGCATTATGAGGTTCTGAAGCAGCTGGGGCGTGCATTATGATGTTCTGCAGGAGCGGAGGCACGTATTATGATGTTCTGCAGCAGCAGAGGTATGTATTATGATGTTCTGCAGCAGCCGAGGTGTGTATTATGATGTTCTGCAGCAGCTAAGGTGTGTATTATGAGGTTCTATAGCAGCTGGGGTGTATCATGAGGTTCTGCAGCAGCTGAGCCGTGCATTATGTTGTTCTGCAGCAGCTGATCTGTGTATCCTCATGTTGTACAGCATCTAAGGTGTGCATTAGGAGTTACTGTAGCCAATGACGTGTGTATTATGAGGTTCTGCAGCAGCCGGGGCACGCATTATGAGGTTCTGCAGCAGCTGAGGCGTGCATTATGAAGTTCTGCAGCAGCTGGGGCTTGCATTATGATGTTCTGCAGCAGCCAAGGCACATATTATGATGTTCTGCAGCAGCAGAGGTATGTATTATGATGTTCTGCAGCAGCCGAGGTGTGTATTATGATGTTCTGCAGCAGCTAAGGTGTGTATTATGAGGTTCTGCAGCAGCTGGGGTGTATCATGAGGTTCTGCAGCAGCTGACCCGTGCATTATGTTGTTCTGCAGCAGCTGATCTGTGTATCCTCATGTTGTACAGCATCTAAGGTGTGCATTAGGAGTTTCTGTAGCCAATGATGTGTGTATTATGAGGTTCTGCAGCAGCTGGGGTATATCATGAGGTTCTGCAGCAGCTGAGCCGTGCATTATGTTGTTCTGCAGCAGCTGATCTGTGTATCCTCATGTTGTACAGCATCTAAGGTGTGCACATTAGGAGTTTCTGTAGCCAATGACGTGTGTAATATGAGGTTCTGCAGCAGCTAGGACATGATTTGCAGCTGCTGAAGAATCTCTTCTTAAAGAGAGAAGGAGAACTTTGTGTCGGTCAATCAGTGGCTGCACACAAGGGAGAACTTCCTACACGAGCAGTCGGAGACTAACTTCTCCAGGAATATGAGCAGCAGCAATTTGGCAGCGCTGTTCTGTGTAACATATGTTCATACACAACACATCTAGAAATTCCCTATTGACATGTATAACAGAAAAATATAAACAAAGGCGAAATTTTAATTAAAAGGATTTAAAAAAAAAAAAAAAAACGATTACACAATAGACTAAAACCCACTTCCGTAGATGTAGCTGGATGAGTGCAGTAGGCACACCCGTACATACAATGTCATACATACGGCCAGAAGTTATGAGAGCACCATACCTCGTCTTGGGTGAGGAACGTCTCCTTCTGCAGCGGTTTGAGGTATCTTTCCATGAGACAGTTGAGGTCCTAAGCGAAGAGAAACACGTGGATTAGAATCCTCAGCGATCCCAGCAGATGCCGACACCTCTTCCCATACATCTCACTGGCACACCTCGGAGGTGTTAAATGAAACGTCTCTCGCTGAAGGAACATTTCTCACTCCGGCACACACACTTATCTATATCCCAACACTCGAGACGCTCGTGTAAAATACCTTGACATAGGTGCGCTCCGTCTCCAGCAGCTCGCAAATGACCTTGCGCAATTTGTCGGCGTCCGTTAATTGCCTCATGGTCGCCAGCTGGGGTCCCGTGAATTCCGAGGGGCTCAGGCAGGAATCTGGAGAGTTCATCTCATTGAGACTGCGACAAAACGCTGCAACCTGCTCTGTGCTCTGCAACGAGATTGATGTTATATGAGTGCGCGGCGTGCTTGTCACTTTTCAGAGCTGGGCTTGCAGATATGTAAACGAACCTCTACGAGGGGAAGACATAGAGACGCGTATAACAGTAAGCGTGACTAATCTGTATACAGCGCACACAGGGGGGCAGGGGGGGTGTATACCGCTATATGATTGTCTGCGAGCACTCGGGGGACATGATGATAGATATACATTCTATAGGAATAGTAATCCAGCGTCTGGAGAACACACAGAGCTTCATTATCATATCACAGGCACAAAATGGTAAGGAAGGGGGGGGGCGGCTGTCTCTTGTCATTTACCCTATTAGAGTCGGCTTAGCTAACAAAGGGGAGTCTCTCATTCGGCAGCCAGTCCCCAATATTACCATAAGCACATTATACACAATATTATAGCCAGTGCGAGGTGCAAAACCCTCCAGAATCACGTCACAGGATGTGGTATCTAGTACGTCACAGTTGGAAAGTATTGAACCATGCACACTTTTTTAATTTATTTATTTTATTTTAAAGGGGTTGTCCCATGAATAATACTCTACACAGTTTTCAAACCAGCCCTTGGATCTAAATACTTTAGTAATTGCATGTAATTAAAAATGTAGCACAGCCGCTGAGTTATTCAATGAAATCTATCTGTAGAGCGCCACCTGCTGTTTGCTCTTTTTGGAATTTCTCTGTCCTGCTCAGCGAGACGGAGGCACGTGCTCAGTTCCATCCTTCGACTGTAAGCAGCAGACAGGACACTCCCTCTAAGAAGAGATACACCCCCTTAGGTTGAAATAAATCTTGCAGAACAAACGGAGCAATGAATGGGGAGATGTCTGGATCCATGTGAGGTCCAGGGCTGGTTCTAGCTTTGTTAGAAAGAGGACGTCTTGTACTAGATGATATTAGGATTTTAAGCTTTTTTACATTATTCATGGTATAACCTCTCTAACAGTTCAGTATGAATTTAAAAAATTGTAGTAGGTACAGCACTGGCGGCGTATTATGGATCAGTACAATATGGATTTAGAATATGTCCACATGCATGGACCCAAAGATTAAACCTGAAAGTACTGATGAAGGTCTGAATGCAGTATTAAATGAGGTAGTACATTTTGGGAGATTCCCTATTTGAACATGGTTAGCTAATTGGGCAGGTGGATTTGAGAGTCGTCCCTTAGGCCCAATTCGTACCTTTCGTCCGTATGAGCTACGAACTACACATGGACCGCATACGGACCCATAGAAGGAGGTGGTGCAATTCACAACTCAAACTACGGAAATTCAGGGCATGCACTATTCTGGTCCATAGAGCGATCACTTTGACATCTGCGTGTTGTGGCCGCAAAACAGACAATTTTAAATGAAGCCTGGTACTTTCACACTTGCACTGCCGTGCACTGCGGTGCTACCGCTCCGTCCCTAATGACTATAATGGGGCGGGGGGCGGAGCTACGGCACAGCACAGCTGCGCACGGCAAAGATCGCTGGACTGAAAAGTCGGACATGCAGGACTTTTAGTCCGGTGATCTCCGGCCGCGCACTGCCGTAGCTCCGCCCCCCCGCCCCATTATAGTGAATGGGGACGGAGCGGCAGCACGGCAGTGCACGGCCACTTGCGGCAGGACGGATCCAGCAGGCTGAATAGCTTGCCGGATCCGTCCTGCCGCAAGTGTGAAAGTACCCTAATTCATATAAACTGCTTACTAGGACCTAAGGACTTTACTTGCAATGTACTACCCCCTTGCAAAACAGCTTGTGGAGGCAAAGACCCATAGACCGCTTTCTTCCAGAAAAAGCGCCACATGTGTCCACAGGTCGTGTAAGGTATTTGCAGCTGAGCCTCATTTACAGCAATGCAATACCAGCTACGGTCTACAGACAGGTATGGCGCTGTTACGGGAAGGTGGCTTAGATCCTACTAGATAATTTGCTAATCCTGGACACCCCTGTGTATCCTGTACAGCGCTACAATCCGCGCTACGTGCTGATCGCTGAGTCAAAATTGATTCATCTAAAATATTCCTTGAAACAAACTGCAGACAAGTAAAAATAAGGTAATATTCTAAAACTGATGTAAAATATAAAACATTTTTTTTTTCGGTATAGGTCAGTATTGAGTTGCTTCCATAGCAGCTGCCAAAACAATTGCCGCTGATTGCACAGGAGTCGGCCATAGAATTCAATGGAAACTGTGCAAAAAAATAAAGGGGTAGACGAGTTTTTATTATTATTATTTTTTTTTTTTTTAAAGCTGCCACTCTACAATTCATGTCTCCAAAATCCTAACCAGCCCAGCAACATCTCCTCCGACTTCCACATTACAGGAAGGTAACCTTGAGTTTTATTACACCCGTGTCATCACAATTTTCCCTCTGCTGTGAAAGATTACACGGATTCCGGTTACATCTGCCAACACACATAGCAATTACGCCAATTCAGGAGCGAGGCAAGAATTTCTCTCTGCAAGCTCCCGTGCACAGCCATTGTACTCCCTGCACCGTGCACCTTTAATTAGAATGGATGAACAATTTTATAAAAATGGTACATTGGGGGGAGGGGGGGGGGGTGCTTTTGCAATAAAGCCTTAACTTTGCCAGCCTCATCCAGTCCCCCCTTTAGCGCGGCTCTCTTCATCAGGACGTGTAGGCACCGAGTCACCTAGCAACCACATTGCAGAATTTCTCCCAGAAGCTCACATACGGAAAGACAGTAAACAGAATCTGCGAGGGCATCGATTTCCCTTGCAAATGGATCTAACGAAAATCCAAAAAAAAAAAAGGAAAAAGATCTGAAGAGGATTTTTATGGTATTATTATAATGGCATTTGGAGACGTGAACAAAGAGTCGGCTTTTATGTAGGCACGGCAGTCTTCCTCTTTTTCACGCTAGGTTATGACATAAAATATGCGCAGTTAATTGCAGAGCCGGCAATGTGGAGGTGCGTTGGTGAGTATGTTGGCTTCTTAAGTCTGAAAACATTGGCTCTGAAGGGTGTTCTTCAGAAAGGAGCAGCCAGCTTGTAATAAATGGATGCATTAACACCGCAGAGAGCGGCAATCATTGGAGGTTCATGCTGGTTAATCGGTTTATACGGGGAAAAAAATATATATATATATCGCGTTGAACTTGGGGGTAGGGAGGGAGGACTTTAGTGTAACTCAATGGTGTCCCCTTCCTTTGATGTCCTTATCTACAGAGGTTTTATGGGACAACCCAGCGGACCAATCTAGTTTTTCAAAATCGTTGACTTCAACGTTCATGACCTGTGTGGTAGACAATCATGCTAGTTTCTCTGAGTATTCCTACTGGTCTTACATTGGGTATCTCATAAGAACGTGTTCTAGTCCACAAATAAGAGCCTATGTGATTCGGAGAGACAGAGCGCGGGTCAAGTAAAAAAATGGAAAGACCAATCAAAGGCTGAAAATTTAGGAAAAAGCCCACAGAATTATTTTTTTTTTTAAATAGAACTTTTATTTACACAATGTGAAGTACTAATGAAGGAGAAATTTCTGGGAATGCTGCTTTAAACTTCTGTTGGACTTGCTCAACGGATCTGGTGGTGTCTACCGTTCGTAATAAAGCTAGCAGAGAAGAAGAAAGGCATTATATACTAAGGCCAAGATGACTATCCCTTTCCTTGCCGTCTGTCGATCAATCTTTAAGGAAAAACCACTAAATCCTCGAAGACGGAAACCTCTGCAAGGGATACACAGGTTACTAGGTGGATCCATTCACGGTTGTGAGGAGCTAGTCATCAGCCACCAAGCTGTCTCGAAGCTGAGACTCTGAATAGGATAAGGAGGCTTGGCAGTTGGCACAACCTAAACCTGATGTTACGGTATCTCTTAAGGCCCATTCACATCTGGCATATACGCCAGGAACAGCTTCCAACCACAGGCTATTATGGCATCTGTTTGATAGGGCCTTACTGCCATGGGTAATACTTTATGCATAGACTGACAGGAATATCTGAATGTGTAGTTGCCAATAGTCCTGAATTTGCAGAGGATGTCCCTAATTTTCAGAGAAAATCTGAGCAAATTCAGGGTGTCCTGGGCTGAAAGCGGACAGGGCTTATGTAAGCCACATTCAGACGTGGGCGTTCCCAGGCAGGTTTAGGCGTTTCCTGGGCAGGGCTTAAATGTTCTTAAATTACCAATAAGAATGATGGTACGTATGTGGCTGACTATCTAAAAAGATATTTCGGTTCACCCCTTAATATCTCTATCAGTCCTAATTAATCAAACATGGAAAATTAAATTCTGACAAAACACTCATTTTGCTCTTCCTCATTCACTGCCCTCCTTGTATTTCCATTTAGTTCTAAAGAAAAAAAACAGCAAGACCCAAGTAATCCGCGATTCCCAACCTCTAATCCTCTTTTTTCTAGGCTGCAGAAAACACCACAGCACAACACCTGGTTAGTGTAACATGGGTGAGAGATCTCAGAAGAGAAATGTGTAGAGACGGGAGAGGATACAACATAAGGTCATCTTCACGGTGAAATGGAGCATTTCCTTAGTCTCTGTAAATTTCCTTCTGGACTAAACAAGGGTCTCTGGTGGCTTCCTGAGTGCTATTTCTGCACAGATTAGCTACAAGAAGGAAACCAGTTGTCGACCTACAAGGGCAACTTTAAAGAGGTAGCTTCCAAAACTGGGGACTTCCTTAAAGTGGTGACACAACAGATGTCCTCTGACTGAATCCTTGGCCTTTGTATTGGGGTTTCCTGCTTGGATTTTGAGTTCTTCAATGATTGCCAGATGTTCAATTTCCAGATCATGAGACTTGCGTCTAGACATTAGTTTAGTCATCCGTTGGGTGAAATATAACAACAACGTTTTTGCCGACCAGTGACAAACCATTATCTTCTGAAAAGACATCGGCCATGTTTAATGTTTTCGTCTGTTAGTCAGACAAAAGACCTTTTGTTCAAAGAAAGATCATTCGTGGACCAAAGATATTTGAAAGAACGTTCCCTGAAAGATCGTTTGTCCATCATCTGGTTTCATGGAGCATGTATGGCCAGTCCGAACAACTGTAATGGCCAATATGGACTAAAATGTGCATGGCCGTATCTGCAAAAAGAACGTTCACCAGATGTTTGTTCAACTGCTGTTCCATCATGAACCAACTTCTATCTAATGTGTACGGCTACCATAATATACACCAAAGACATAGCTCACTGAAATAACAAGTTCTACTGCAAATGTGGAGTAGCATAATGTGACTACAGCCCTTCTCTGTTTTCTGCACAATGCCAGTGAGAATCCAGCTTTCAGCAGAACAGATGTCATGTGAAACAGTACACAAAGATTTTGAAAAGATTTCTGGAAATAACAAGAATTGTGAGGAAGGCCTGGAACCAGCGTCACGGCCTCTGTTTCCAAAACTAGATTATCCATGTCGTAAAATTTGTACAAACTTTTTCCCCAGAATACCTAGACTTGGAAAATCTACACAATTTGCCACAATGATCACCATGTCGTAATGAATTCATACTGTATGTGGCAAACCAACCAATCATGGTTAAAGGAGCTCTCTCTCTCGATACATTTATTGTATGACTGGATTACAAATATCCGACTGGTGGGATTCCAGCAACTGGGATCCCCACTTATCCAGAGAATGGGATGCCCACTCCCCCGTTCCTGGAGAGGTATCCATGTTACAGTATTTACAGTAATTCATCCAATGGTCGTGGGAGCTCCAAGACTTTGACGCCTCATTTAAAAGGATCTGCTGGAGGGAGACAACTACCACCGTGATCCTATGCTCCAACTCTCATTCTAGATAAAGCTGGACCTTACACATTGCCCTTATATTATCTCATTGGTTCAGTTCACCTATACACGGTTGTACCATCACTACCATTACAGGGAGTGGCCAGGATTTGTTTTTATGCGACCACCTCTACCACCCCCACGGCCCTGAAGGATCTGTATGAGACGTATACTTAGACCCTGCATCTATCTTCACTGAACTTCAGGTCTCCACCTTGTAAACTTCCTTCACGAATGTGGTCAGGTGCGCCCTTGTAGCCAATGACTGGTCCAAGCGGCAACACCTCTTCAAGTGGTATGTGACAAGCCACTTGGGGACAGGTCACTGCGGAGACCACCTGTTGGCTACAGCCATGCAGGTGATCCCATCTCTGCGGGAACTTTAAAGGCGGGGACTGGAAGTCATGGAGCCCGAACAAAGTGGAGTGTAGCAGGTGAGTATAGATCTCTTTAAAGGTAGAGCTGGGAGGGGAAGAATTTAAAAAACACGTCACTTCTGAGACCACCTTTTGGCTACAGCCATGCAGGTGATCCCATCTCTGCGGGAACTTTAAAGGCGGGGACTGGAAGTCCAGAGACGACAGCCTGGAAGTCATGGAGCCCGAACAAAGTGGAGTGCAGCAGGTGAGTATAGATCTCTTTAAAGGTAGAGCTGGGAGGGGAAATATTTAAAAAAACACGTCACTGCTGAGACCACCTGTTGGCTGCAGATGTGCAACTCCTAGACAACCCCTTTAAATTCTCTTTGAATGTCCTTTTCCATCTCATAAAGTAATGACACACTGACAAGATGTCAAGCCCCCAAGAGAATAAAGAGGTTGCAGGTGTTGTCAGACCCTCATTCATGTAGAAGCAATCCCATACCCCAGCGATATGCCATGACTTCTTAGCACGGGAAGATCCCTTTAAGGCAAATATGACCCAATAGTTATCTTTGTGACTTGTCCCAATGGATTGTAGTCTGCAGAAGATTGATGTGCTGCAGGTTTCTGTATGGATAACACTCAGGGGGTCTGACACATGTACAGTAACTGATCTTCAAAGCATAAGGGATTCTGTCTAGTAATACAAAGCAAACATTCCTCTGCCTCACACATGTCTGTACTGGCTCCCTCGAAGCTTTTCACACGTTGCTTCCATTACAACAGCCCACGGCACGGGAACTGGGTTAACGCCGCAGGACTCATACTAGAAAGCACAAACTCCAGGAGTGAGGAGATGAAACCGTCAAGACCCTCAGATACAATGCAATGACATAGAGGTAGGGGATTTAGGCTGTACCCCGGGCATTAAAGGTCATGGGCTCCTACCAACCACTCGAAACACTGGGTTAAGAAATTACATCTGAGGAGCACTTATCACTTTTTTTTTTGCAGGACCTGCTCTCAAATTTTGTACTCCTCCAACCAAGGAGTTGTAGACCCTTCCATACACTGGCCTGACGGTCAGCTCACCCTCCTGGATTTTTTAGCATGTACGTTGCTCTCGTGCACCTATGGTGGCGCTGACTGCACTGCGCAGGTATAAACCCGCCAATCTCAGAGGGCCCCCTGGGGGCAGACATTCATTAGAAAATAGCCCGATCCCATATCCGAAAAATGTTTTACGGAATTTTTTTATGTTATAATTATCACATAACACATGTTTATCTCACTGGCGGGGATCCACGACTGGCAGGAAAAGGCTTAATATATTACACTGAAAGTTTAAGAGATTTCACAGACAAGAAAGAGCAAAATAAAGGAGGCTTCTAGCAGACGGTGGGTCCTGGTCAAGACAGGGAAAAGCAATTACATCAAAGTACTTCCACGTCCATATAAACCATAACCAAGCGCTATATAGACAATACACAGCAGTAGGTATAGGGCAGGGAAGGGCAAACTGTTGAAAAACTACAATTCCCACCATGCCCTGCTCTAGGCTGATAGCTGTAGGCAGTCTTTGCATGCTGGGAGTTGTAGTTTTGCAACAGCTGGAGAGCCGCAGGTTTGCCCATCCCTGGTATAGGGTTAAAGGAAAGAGTTTCATCTATATAAACTTCCTTAGAAAACCAGAAAAATTGTGTTACTCTGTCGGGAGTTGTTTATGCTGTAAGTGTCTGTGCAAAAGACGCATCTAATTTGCATCATGAGAAACTGGGAGTCTAACGGACTTCACAGAAGGGCAGGATGGACCCTGGATGGATCTGTAGTGTAAATCTATACACACACAACACATGCTCAAACATTAAAAAAATAACATATATGCATACAAATGTCCGTCTGCATGTAAACTGCCTCCTAACATACAGGGCTATCACCATGCACAGCCGATGCATGCCCCCTAAAGGGTGAAACGATCAGATCACAATCAGCCCTACTACATATGTATTGATGTACATAACATAACGGAAACCAAGCAATACAAAAAGCATCAAAAACTTCAACCCCACGCTAACAATCAGAACACACAAAATAATTCACCCTTTTTGACAAAAAGGGGGAAAGTCCTCCATAGAAAAGAGCTCTCTAATGAGATCCCCGGGCTTTACCTTTTGCAGGATCATATGGCCGTGGTCTCGTAAAAACCTTCAGCTTTGCTGGAGATCCAGCGCCTGATGCATAATGAGCAGCATCCAGGACACGGCGCAGGATCCAATCCTACAATCTGCAGCCTCCTCACAGCTCGGGGTAGGTGCGGCAGGCATGATAAAACTTGATGCTGCCTGCGGCTGCTCTCAGGAAAATTGTGGGTTACATGCCCGGGAACATTCTTCTATTCAACTAGAGTCATTACTACTTCCAGGGAATTTTGAGAGCGGTAGATTGGGATCGTGCTTATTCTCTTCAGAAGAGGGAGGTGGAAAAAAAAAAAGAGGGATTTATTTATCAGCCAGACGGGTGACTGCCTGTCAGTGCCAGCCATCAATGTGCAGCACAGGCCCCCTCCTGTGACTGAGCAGATAGCATTGCATTTACTGCTAGGCAGGATCAAGCTAAAAGCGCTGAGAAGCCATATAAAGTAACATGTGATTAGCAAAATTACACAAAGCTAAATGCACACCGCTTCCTATATGGGGGGAACGAACGCCCAATCTTCTATAATACCAATTACCGGCATATAAATTAGGCTAGGATCGCTTACTTCTGGGGACACTTTTTCTTATTACTCATCCAATTAGACGAAGCCTTTCCTATCATATTACCTAACAAATAGGGTTAACTCACTCTGAGACCGTGCGCAAGATTGTGATGAGGGCCGATTGTGCGTTAGAAATGTTCCCAAGGTTTACACTGCCGAGCATCTCATTGTGGGCGGGGCCAATGTTTTGCAAAATTGATGACTGTGTGCAGTGATCTCCCAAAGGCTCTCACCCAACATCACTAAAAGGGAGGGGGAAACGATAGGGCAATCTACAGCCAGCTTCCTCTAACCATGGACAGGCACTAAAATGTCCTTGGCATCCACAAATACCCCACTCCAGGGTTAAAGGGGTTGTGTCTAGGGTTGAGCGAACTTGTATTTTAAGTTTGGCGTCCAAAGTTCGGGTTATCGAAGAATCCAGTTATGGATTCCGCTACCACGGACCATAAAGGAATTTGGAATCCATAAGGGGATTCTTCAATGAACCCGAACCTTGGACGCCAAACTTAAAAAACTATTTGGCGCAACCATCTTTCACTGCTCTACTTCCTTCTTCTCCTCCACACAGAGCAGTGGAGCTCCGCCCCTCATGTCACATGATCATTATACCAGGCCCTTTACCACCTCTTATCCAATCCAGTACTAAGCCACGCCCCCTGCCCTGATCACATGACGGTGATGTCACCCCAGGTCCTAAGCGTCCAAGGTTCGGGTTCATCGAAGAATCCCCTTATGGATTCCAAATTCCGTTATGGTCCGTGGTAGCGGAATCCATAACGGGATTCTTTGATAACCCGAACCCGAACTCTGGACGCTGAACTTAAAATACAAGTTTGCTCAACCCTAGTTGTGTCATCTCAAAATGGGGGCATATGGCTAGGATATGCCCCCATTGTCTGATAGGTGTGGGTCCCAACCTCTGGGACCCACATCTATCTTGTAAATGCAGCCGACAAAATCCCATAGGGGGCACCGCACATGGGCGGCTGCCCTCCATTCATTTCTATGGGGCCACTGAAAATAGCTGAGCGCTAGTTCGGCTATTTCTGTCGGCCCCATAGAAATGAATGGGCGCGGTGGCCACACAAGCGCAGTGCTCTCCCATTGTTTTTATGGGGAGCACGGCTATTTTCGGCAGGCCAATAGGAGGCCTTGGTGGTGGCCGTACCCGACACCACCAGCCACCAGTTTGCCGGCCTCATGTTAGGCTTCGTTTTAGAGATAGATGCGGGTCCCAGAGGTGGGACCCGCTCTTAAGAGACAATGGAGCATATGCCCCCATTGTCTGAGAAAGGAATACCCCTTTAAAAGGGTTGTCTCGATTTAGCAAATGGTATTTATTATGCAGAGGAAGTTAATACAAGGCACTTACTAATGTATTGTGATTCTCCATATCGCCTCCTTTGATGGCTTTATTCATTTTTCCATCACATTATACACTGCTCGTTTCGAGGAGTTACAGCAACAGCTGCAGCGCAGATACAAGGTGGCCGGGTCAGGAGTTGCTGCGCATCCGTGCCTATAAGTTCACCCATGGTCCCAGCCACCACAGAGGCCAGTGCTTTTTCCATAGTGTGCAAGTACGACCACCGCTGGTGGAGGATGGTCGTAACCATGGAAATGAGCAGTGTATAATGTAATGCAACAATTAATCCAGCCAGCAAAGGAGGCAATATGGACAATAACAATACATTAGTAAGTGCCTTGTAGTAACTTTTTCTACATGATAAATGCCAATTGCTAAAGTGAGAGGACCCCTTTAAGAAACGTGTTCATCTGGAATCAGGGCTGTGGAGTCGGTAGATAAATTGTCCGACTCCGACTCCTCAGATTTTGAAACTTCCGACTCCGACTCCTCGACTCCGACTCCTCTGTATTTAATATGCAAATACGAAGCTGTTCCACCAAGTTCTTCTAATCTCCTCTAGCACAGAGAGGTAGTTGAGCAGAAGCTGCTGCCTTCTCCTTTGTGTGCTGATCTTCTGCTGAAGATAGAGCAGTGGGGGGATCCAGGAAGGGGCAGGGGAAGGGGCATTTATTTTAAAACATGATTTTCCTAGTAGAATCCCATAGTCATGTTTAAAATTTAAGCTAACAATCTGAGTTTACATGTTTTATAGCCTTAGCTGAATGATAGCAGTTTTTCAAATGGTTTACAGCTTCAGTCTTGAACTATTGACTATCCATTCCCTTCACTTATACAAGTGTCTCCAGTCCTTGATCAGTTATCAGTAAGAGGCTAGGATAACAATGGGTAATGAGTATTGCCGCTCCTTAAAGGGACACTGACAGGCTGATTTTCCAGCTAAAGATATATATATACCGGTATTCATCAGAGAATTAGGAATAAAACTATACTAATGTTACCCCCAGTTAAGCTGTACTTGTGTTTAAAAAACATTTTAATCTGTATGCAAATTCGCTATCTTTGTGCCCAATGGGGCAGCGTCTCCTGCGGCTTTGTGCCCAGCCGCGCCCGAAGTACAGCTTCCCAGCGCTGTTCCCCTCGTTATTATTCACTGCACTGGCCTTTTTTTCAGGCTAGCCGAACGCTGAATTCCTGCGCAGGCGCACGTGTAGATTTCAGCTGTGCCAGCTTTCTCTCTTCCTCCTCGCTACCTAGTCCTGTCTAGTGCTGCCAGTACTCTACATGTGCGCCTGCCCCCTTGGGCACAAAGGTAGAGAATTTGCATATTGATTAAAACGTTTTTAAACACAAGTAAACCTCAACTGGGGGTAACAGTCGTCTAGTTGTATTCCTAATCCTCTGATGAATACCAGCAGATATATCAGCCTGTCAGTGTCCCTTTAACTGCATAGTAAAGCATATGAAAAGCTTCTTCACGGTCACTTAATGTCTTTGTTTAGCGGTAACGTGACGCACTGCATGCATTGGCCTTTATTCTTACAGTAGAGAAGTAATTAATTATAACTTTATCTGAATTGGCACATTTAAACTTGCTTTTTTTTTTATTCCAATTTTTTTTTATTCCAATTTAAATCTAGTAGGAGTCGGAGTCGGTCCATTTTTTGCCGACTCCGACTCCAGGTACCCAAAATTGCCTCCGACTCCGACTCCACAGCCCTGTCTGGAATAGAGATTCATCAGGTTTCTGGGCCAAATGTCATTTATGAAGTCACTAAACCAACACAAATAAATGGGTTCAAAAGTATGCCGGGCATGACCCTTCCTAATATTTTGCCTCCCGATTGAGGTAGAGATACTGGCATGGTCCACCAATATTAAAGGAGGTTGTCACATGCTATTGCCGTGGGAAGACACAGATAGGCACATGTTTCCTATTCATTAAAGTTATGGACATGGGTGACCCTGGTGAGGCGAAAATTTTTACCCTTTTGGTCTATAAAATTAGAGGTCATAAAGTTACAGATAAATCAAAATATACATGTCATAAAATGAGCTAAGGGGAATTACCAGAGGGTTGGCCCCGCCATGTTTCACATGGTGACTTACTGAATTCCTATGGGCCCACAGCCCTGTGTTGTCAGGGGAGCTGCCTAAAGAAAGGGGGTTGTCATAAAACTTTTTTTTTTTAGTAAGCCTGCCACACACTCGAGAGATTGATCAGCCACGTTGCATGTGCACGAATGATGCTACCAGCAACATGCCAGATTAACCTGGAGAACCAGGGGGTCAGTCCTCAAAAATGCCCCATAGCAGACGACCAGCCTAATGCCGGTCATGCTATACATATGTAATATCGACTGACAACAGCCAAAGTTCTCCAGCCTGGCCCATCATGCTATCCGTTCCTATACTTTTTCCATCGACCATCAGCCATTTAGGTCAACTCTAGGCTACATGCTCACGAACGCTGTTTGTTTCCATGTCAGTTCCGTTTTTTTTGCGGATAGGATGCGGACCCATTCATTTCAATAGGTCCGCAAAAAATACGGACAGCACACCATGTGCTGTCCGCATCAGTATGTCCGTTATGTAGCCCCGGAAAAAAAATAGAACATGTCCTATTCTTGTCCGTTTTAGGCATTGTTACAATTATTACAAAAAAATAAAAAATAAATTCCCAAAGGAATTGGAAACTATTGGAATTGTGGTGACAGCGCAAGTCAAAATGAACATTTCTCACAACCATGTTAACCCCTAAAAACCATACATATAAAGCAAAAATCTTTATCAAAACCATCCAACATCAGAGAGACGCGTGTGAACTCCATGTACCAACCAATGCCATCCTCTTAGCTTGGCATCAGGTCTGAAGATCTAGTATATAACATCTTGGACGAAGCAGAGCCATAAGAAAAGGCTTTTAATCAGGACGGCATTCAGATTGTGCTGCTCAGGGCAGGCAGAATAACACCTTGGAATATGGTGGCATTAAATCCAAAAGGGCAGTGAGCATACAAAGCTGCAACATTATACACCCCGGCAGGTGACACTGGTGCTATACATGCACTGGAGAGTGCGCCCCCTGCTGTAAATGATCTGAATATTACTAGAAACAGAAAAGCACCAGGGTAGATGGAGCCCAGGGAGACTAATAGTGTTATAATTACAGTAATGGGTACATTATACCGCATGATAAACAATTACACAAACCAATGACAAGAAAGGCCAGAGATATTACTGCTGTGATAACTGCTGGAAATGGGTAAGAAACTTTTCAAAAACTTCCGTCAAAATCCGCACCTTCTAATCCAAGTTATTTATGAAGGTCTTGGCATTAATTTCTACAAATTGTATTGGGAACCGTGTGCCTCTTAAATTGGGACTCGGAAAAAGCAAAAAACAGTAAAAAAGAAAGGAGAAAAAGAGAAAGTCAAAGAAAGCGAGAGAGATAAAGAGAAACGGAGGGAGAGAAAGGCTGAACGAGAGAAGAAAGAATAGGATAAGAAAATAGGGGACAGAGAAAGGAGAAAGAAAGGGTCCTTGGAGAAGGAGAGAGAGGAAGAAAATAAGAGAAAAAGAGATGAAATGATAAAGAAGCAAAATGAGAAGAAAGCAGAGTGCTAATCATCCTGTTATATCAGGGTGCCAAACAATTGCTCATTTCTCGTCTGATCAGTGAAGTGCTTTATCAGGTCGATGACTGAACGAACACTCTGAACGGCCTGTGCCGAAAGAAAAAAGAGAGAAAAATCAAGAGAGAAAAAGAGAGAAAGAAAGACGGAAGAAAAAAAAAAAAAAAAAAAAAAAGGAATAATGAAAGAGAAAGAAAGAAAGATAGAAGGAAAAAAAGAAAGAAAGAGGGAAAGAAAGCTATATGAAGAAAGGATGGATTGTGAGAAGCAGCCATCACTTACTATGCCGTGTCTGACATCTGTCGCAGTTACCAGTAGGGTCGGCAGTAGGACAATGAGTGGCGGGATGTGAGGAGGCCTCCGTTCCTCAGGACATGCAGGAAGCGGCTCTTCCTGTGGCTGCTGATAACCCGGCTATTCTATATAAGGTGCCCTCTCCTCCTGAACGACTCGGGGTAAACACATAGTAACTCGCCTAAACAGCATTTCTCCAGAAAACTCCACAGTCCTCTTATCAAAAACTCTTCCAGGCTTTCTAAGTTGTATCTGATTCTGGAAAAGCTGGGTGACGACCAACAAGGCCACCATTAGCTTCCCCAGTCATGTTCCTTTATAGAAAATCTTGGTCTTTGTGAGCTGTAAAGGTGGCCATATTGGTTGTCACCCAGCTTTCCTAGGAACAGATACAAGAATGAATAGGACTGACAATTTCCCTGGTAAATGAAAACTGTCTCACCGTCTTCTCCTCTGTATTACCGCCGATGGCTGCTTCGCTCCGTACACTGCGGCCAGATCCCGGAATATCTCCCGTTTAATGCCGTGTCATATTTTCACATCGAAGTAGTAATTAAATCAGCTAAACGCAGATCAACCCGGAGCCATTGAAATATAAGTAACGAGCAATTAGTTGCTCTGAGGTACCATGCCTAATGGCAGGAAGTCGCCGTGCAGCTGAACCCCCGCAACTGTAATTGGGGCTAACAGCCAGAGTCAATTACATCAGACTCCTATCCAATGAGATGGAGGCGCCGCAGCGCTGCCGCTGTGCGCCGCGACTAGAAACGGCGGGACTGAGCAAAACAGGAAAACTGCCAGGTCCTATTGACACACTGGGGTTAAATCAAGACTGGAAAAAAAAGTTTGAACACACCCTTAAAAATCTTCTTTAGGAGGGGCCCGCAGAGGCATATTGGGGGATATTTATAAAAACTAATTTACCAAAGGAGGTCTGAAAAATGAAGGGTGGAATCTGATCGGCTGCTATGGGCGACTAAGCCACTTTTCCTTTGCAGCTACTTTGGTAAATCTCCCCCATGGTCTACTACCAAGTATCAGGGGGGGCAATTACTAACCTATTTACGCCACTTGGCCTAAATACGTTGCATGATATTTGTGCTGCAAAATGTACAATATGTCCCTTTTCACAGTGGTGGGCAGGGAGTAGGCGGTGCCGCAGGCCCGCTACATAAATCTTTTTTCCCGCCAGCTTCTTGGCGTGAAGAAAGACTTAAATCTACAGCAGATTTAAGAGTGCCGCAGGGCATGGACGCAAGGTGCGCGTCTCCGCATAAATTTGTCCCATCCTCCAGCAGCACAGGGGGGATCAAGACTGGCGTACAATATGCTGGTCTTCATCCTAAACTTCCTGGTCCATGAAGACAATAAGTAAGGGCTCATGCACATGACTGTATATCGGCTCCATACAGGCTCCAAGTTGTAATAGAAGACTTGGGAGTCATACTGCACGGATTTTATATCCCCAATGGTCTACCCACTCCCACCTCTGCGTATATTATGGAACACCAGAACAGAAAGCGTTGCCCTTCTGCATCATACATGACCCATATACATATAATTCAGATATTAAAGGGGTTGTCCTCCCTTAACTGTGACATATACACAACGATCAGCCATTACGTTACAACCACCGGACTAATATTGTGCTGCCAAAAACAGCTCTGACCCTTCTAGCCATGGACCCCATAAGACGTCCGAAAGTGTCCAGCAGTAGCTTCTTCATCAACTTGTACTACAGCAGCTCCTCTGTGAAAGCAGAACCAGACGGGCTAGACTTTAACCCTAATAAGCCTTGAGACCCCAAGACCCTGTCGCTGCTCCAACATACTGGGAAGCCACTACAAGACCTGCCGTTTTGGAGATGCTCTGACCAAGTCGTCTAGTCATCAGTCTGGCCCTTGTCAAGCTCACTCAGATCCTTACGCATGCCCATTTTCCCTGCTTCCAACACATCTATTTCAACTTGCTGCCTAATTTATCTCAACCTGTGACGGGTGAGAGAATCGGTGCTACACACACAGTCAGCAGCTTCATCAAATATAGAAAAGCATAAGATATTATGTGGCAGATGCATTTTCTACAAGATCACACCACCACTGATACGTGTAACATACGGTGAAATCAGAAGACGCCGCTTACTTTGTTTATTGCATCCGTCTCGTCTGACACCTCCAGCTGGACCTCTATCTCCTCCGGAGTGGTCTCGGTGTAGGTGTCGTCTAGGCTGCAACCTGCAAATGTGAAAATAAAGGGATGACATTAGTGATAATCTGCACCGGCCAAGACCACCCTGGGGCACTGGATTCAACAGGACGGCCACGTAACATCCATAGCCACCTAGATGGGCAAATCTGGAGAACATAAGCTTCCTACGAGGAGAGGACGGGGTGCGGTTCTCTTCCAGACCAGATACTG
The DNA here is from genome assembly GCA_033119425.1 of Bufotes viridis. NCBI lineage: Eukaryota > Metazoa > Chordata > Amphibia > Anura > Bufonidae > Bufotes > Bufotes viridis. The sequence continues at coordinate 34,264,180 of CM065591.1, forward strand.
CTAACACGGCTGATCAGTACATGACGGGAGCAGTCATCCTTCAACGTCTCACAACATAAAAATGTCAAGATCAATTACTTCAACCTCAACTGACCTCTTTTTTCTTCTTGAAAAAGATGACCACAAATCTTAACAGGATAGTCTCATCTCAGATAGTGATGGCACATCCACCAGGTCTAGTATACATTTCTAGATGTGGAACCCACCTCTGGGACCTGTACCAATCTCTTTGGGTTCTCCTAAGGGTACTTTCACACTTGCGTTATTCTTTTCCGGCATAGAGTTCCGTCAAAAAGGCTCTATGCCGGAAAAGAACGGATCAGGCATATTCCCATGCAATCTGAATGGATAGAAATCCGTTCAGTTTGCATCAGTTTGCCTTCCGTTCAGTCACTGTCAGGCGTTTACGATGGACATAATACTGCAGCATGCTGCGGTATTATGTCCGTCCAAAATGCTTGATCAGTCGCCGGAATGCCGAAACCAGCATTAGTTTACATTGACTTGTATTAGTGCCGGATCCGGCATTGAGAAACAACTGAAGGACGGATCCGTCCTTCCGGTCTGCGCATGCGCATCCTTCCGACGACGGAACTGCCTGCCGGATCACACGAACGCAAGTGTGAAAGTAGCCTAACCCCATCCTGCCAGCAACTGAAGAGATATCCGAGTTTTTACAAAAACAGCGAAGCTTGCTGCGCTACGCAGTTTCTGTAACTTCCATTCACTTCTATGGGAGCTAAAGAATCAGCCTAGCACTGTCTTTTTGTAAACCTGGACACCTCTCGCAACCTGGATAGAGGTTAGACCCACCCCTATCAGACATTTAAAGTGTATCCTGTTGTCCTTCTGTGTAGCTTACAGTCTCAGTATATCTTTACAGGGGGTGAGAGTTTTTGCTTTCTGATGCAGAGCTCCAAAGCCTCTGCATACACAGCTGCGAGATACATTTCTACCACCACTAGGTGGCTCTTAAGAACTGGCTGCATACTGTGCTAACTAAGCAATTCACTGTATAAACAGTATGCAGTGAGCTCCTGAGCTCCCCCTAGTGGTAGCAGAACTTTACCATTTAACACGGAGGCAGAATCATTAATTCTGTGTAATATTTGAAGCTGGGTATACACGTGGAAGTATTGCCACAAGCTACTGCGGGAAAGGGGTGTGGCCTAAAACGGCACATCGTGCAGCAAAATTGACAGTCTAAAGGTGCGCCAGATTTTTCACGGTGGCTGATGCCGGATGATAAATTTGGTGCATCTTTAGGTTGTCTAGTCTGAGTTTATATCACCTATTAGCTGGCTTACTTTGTGCCTGAATTTTGCACAAAGATTTGGTGCACAGTGTTCCATGTAAGGCCACTCCCCATTCCAACAATCAATCCCCCTCCCGCTAAGCCCCTCCGTTGCCGCGCACATCAAAAAAGTGTGTCTAAAAGACTTATTAAATGTGACACAAAGCATTTATGAGAGGTTTCTACAAAGATGATTTGGCAAAACAGAGCACAAGTACAAAGAAGATTTCAGTCTCATGACCAGAGAAGGCGTCCCACCCAGGCTAGGACAGCTTTACGCCTATTCACTCTGAGTGGGTAGAGCTTAGTGGGTACCGCTGTGGGGTCTACTGAAGGGCTCCCAGAACATAAGGCAGGACTTTTTGGCTCTCCTGCAGTGATCAAGCACTAACATGGTAGTCACTTAGGATTCATGTTTTAGGGTCTGAAATAAATCATTGTGCAGCTCTTGTAGTGGGATAGGAGGTTGTTCCATTCCTAGCACCCAGCTGTTTGAAGATGCTGCGGCACCTAGTGAGCGCTGCGGTCTCCTCCTAGGTCAGCGACCTCACGTTCATCAGGCACATGGCCTAGGTGCAGCTTAGTCCCGCTCAAGTAAATGGGCCTGGGCTGCAGAACTAATCACGGCCTCTATACCATGTATAGCGTTGTGCTTGGTAAGCTGAGAGGGGGCAAACAGCTGATTGGCAGGGGTGCTGGATCTACACTGATTAGGTACTGATGATCCGAACTCCTTCAATAAGCCTAATGGCATTTAGAACAAGGATTATGTCTGGCCAGCTCATTGCTAAGAATCCATAAGATCAGCTAATGCCAACAGGGGGCACCATAAAATAAGCGGTTAGCGCATTTCATGCCACCAAGGCTGCCGTCAATCCGAGATGAGGCTGCGGTGCAGCTAGTGAATATCTTGAAAATCCAATCTGAAGTCAGTCTGTTGGATGGCAGCATGGCGGCACAGCGGTGATCATTGCTGCCTGGCAGTGCTTAAGGTTTTGGGTTCTGACCAAGGCACCATCTGTGAGGAGTTTGTATGTTCTTCCCAGTGTTCTTCTGGATGCTCCAGTTTCCTCCCACAGTCTAAAAAATTCTGGCAAGTCTGCTGCTTTCTACAGAACTTCGTTTTTTTTTCTTGTAGGTGCGTATTATTAGATTGCAAGCTGTGTGGTCACATCCTGTTGCGTACGGTAGTAATGGGCAGGCTACTATAGGGACAGTAATATATTATAGGAGTTACGTGGTGCTGCTTCCGTTACTCCACAGGTTCTATTTTCCTACCTTACTAGACTTAGTCATTCAGGGGTCTGGGAAAGCTGGTTGACAGCCCCCCTAGGGGAGCTATAATGGCAGTCACATAGATTACAATAACACCCAGCTTTCCCAGAAGCAAATATAACTAAGAAATAGAGTATATGGAAAAAAAACTGATATAAGTGTATGACTTGATGCCAGAGTTTTATTTGGAGAGGGGGGGGGGGGGTGGTTAACTGTAGGGGCTATTCCATTAAAAGGCGCTCTCACGTAGACAATACAAAGCTTTAAATAACTGCTGCCGATCCAGCGTTAATGACGCCCTCGTAATGACTTCTCCTCCTGAGCGAGAGGTAACTATAGAAACATTTTAATTTCCAGTATATTTAATATGGATAAATCAACATAACAAGTCAATCAGTCCCTCCCACTCCTCGCATAAACAAGCCGCGCTCGCCCTCCGCCCGACGCTCACTCTGAATGCTTTCCAGTCAAGTGGAGTGAATGTTATTGTGCCGTCTCTTAGGAAACAGCAGATTTATTCACTTGTAGCAAGTGATAAGGAAAACTGCCACCCGCTGTATTAACATGCTGCCCTCAGGTACGCTAGACACGGCGCGTGCTGGGGAGGACGGAGGCATTAGATTACATGGATCCAGCATCAACTTGATTTTGGGGAATGTCTAGGCCATAACTGTTGTAAAATAGATTCATAGTGACCAATAGTCTTATATAGCGCCATAACATATCTCCATAAACTGGCTGTCACGTACACGCTGCGCTCAGACAACAAATGACAGCTAACGTGCTCCCTCTAGTGGTACAAGGTGGAAATGGATAAAAAGTTTTAAAAAACATTTCCACAGCATTTATGTCAAGTAATTACAGGAACACTAAATACAGTGCTAGTTGTCCGAGAAGCTGAGAAATATAGCAAGAAATGTTTTATTTGCCGCCTTCCACCTGTGTGCGGCTGTGAGCCTTGCGCCTCTGCCCTGAAAACAATTATTAGGAGCCTTTTTAATGTCTCGCCTCAGGCAACCGGCCACCAGATAAAATGGAGACTAAGGCTACTTTCACACTAGAGTTTTTGCAGGGATCAGCAAAAACGCTTCCGTTACTGATAATACTGTTATTAACGGATCCGGTTGTATTATCTTTAACATACCCAAGACGGATCCATCATGTACTCCATTGAAAGTCAACGGGGGACAGATCCGTTTTCTATTGTGTCAGAGAAAACGGATCCGTCCCCATTGACTTGCATAGTGGGTCAATACGGATTTGTCTTGTTCCGCATCTCATTTTGGAAAGAAAACCGCAACATGCTGCGGTTTGCTCTTCGGTATGGTAACGCATCCATACGGAACGGAATGCATTCTGGAGCATTCCGTTCAGTTACGTTTTGTCCTGATTGACAATGAATAGGGAAAAAATTGAAGCGTTTTTCTTCGGTATTGAGACCCTATGACGGATCTCAATACCGGAAAAGTGAAACGCTAGTGTAAAAGTAGGCAAGTATTACGGCAAGTATTGCCATGAGAAACATAAGAAAAATACACAAAAAAGAAGCAAATTATAACCCTACCAACCGCCACCCTCTACCCTCCCAAAATGAGGTAAGGAGGGAGGGGAAAAATAAAGCACGTGCAGGATTTCTATAAAGGCTCATGCAAACGACCGTATGTATTTTGCGATCCGCAAAAAGAGATCACATCTATGTTGTATCCGTTTTTTTTTAGGGATCTATTGTAACAATTCCTGTCCTTGTCTACAAAATGGACACGAGCAGGACATGTTCTATTTTATTTCGGACTGCACAGAATGCACATGGAGTTATTATTTTTTTTCCTCAAGCCCCATTGAAATGTATGGTTCCGCATATGAACCTGTGAAAAAACGGAATGGAAATGGAAGAAAAATACGTTTGTGTGCATGAGCCCGAAGACTGCTTCCAGATCAAGCAGAAATACTGCAGACTGACAAACACCAACCCAATTTCTTGTTTGCATTTATTATTTCTAGGTTTAGCGTGCTGATGCTTTACAGCAGGGGTACTCAATTGGCGCACAACAGTCTGACTCCGGACCCCTCCTCTCAACTGTATCCATGTCCTCAGGATGCAAATACAGTTGAATATAGTGGTGAAGCAGGGAGTCTTGGGGGAAGTAGGGAGCTGTCCACCGTTCCCCTGCCGCCGGTGATTCAGTGCTGGCAGGTGCGATGACGTCATCACAACCACAACGTGGAGCCACAGACACTACAGCACACAGCAAAGATCTGCTAAGCACTATGCCAGCGCTGAATTGGTGGTGGAGGGGGGACGCTGTGAAGGTGAGCAAAATGGAGGTAATGCAGGGCATTACTCTACCAGTATCTGGGGGGGACATAAGAGGGCAGTTCTGCGAGGGTGCATTTAAGAGGGCATCATATTGTGTGAAGGGGCCACTTAAGGGGTCCTCACTTTCAGGCATTTGAGAAGCCATAGCTTTGAAGAAGCTACTTAAAGGGACAGCATACTGTGTGGGTACCACGTAAGGGAACATAATACTATGTGGTGGGCACTCAGAAGGCATCACTTTGCGAGGGGGACATTTAAGGGGGATGCAGATTTTAGGGATCATTCTGCTGTGAGGGGACCACTCCTGTTGTCCCTCCTCACATTTTTCTGTGGCTCAGACCTTCACCCACTGGCAGCCCGGGTATGTGGACCTTAACAAAAAGTACTTGAGTACCCCTCAAATCTCCCCATGAATACTGGTTACACCTAGGCATAAATATATATATATATATATATATATATATATATATATATATATATATAGGACGGTAGTGCCCTTTAAATATGCTTTTCTAAGCCCATTTAAGAATTATTTCAAAATTAAAAGTGACTTGGTGATGTCACAGAGCTCCGTCACGTTATAACGCCCTCTCCCATCCTCGGGGACTGGATCACTCGCACGGTCTAATTAGACAGCTAATAGGTTTAGGCAGTGAGCAGCGGCATTATAGCACTAAGAACCCGCCGTCCTGCATTTCTCTCACCAGGAACCCCCTTTAATCCAATGCCATATCCTCTCTATACCATAAGGGAAACTTCCTTCAGAAAAAGGTTTTTTTTTTTTTTTTAACTCAATACTCACAGAAAACATTTAAAAAAAAATGTTGGCAGTAGTTTACAATTGAAAATGACATACTAAATCTTGTCCTTCTGTTGGAGTCAGCACAGATGATAAGACCCTCTATAGAAATAGGCAATCCATGGTCAGTTTTCGGCTACTGTGAGGGGGAGAGTAATCCTCATGATAATAGTAGGTGTATAATTGGGATAACAGTGTGCCAGTTCTATTGTTCTCTTGATAGGCCTACATAAAGAGACCCACAGAAAAGCATTGCAGTGATCAGTGTAATGTGAGATGCGGTAATGGAGACACTACAGCGGGAGCTCCCTCTATGGTCACAGTAATGGTCTGACCAATTTAAAAGGGGTTCCTGAGATTATTATACTGAAGCCCTATTCCCAGGATAGGTCATCATATTTGATCGGTGGGGTCTGACACCTGGGACCCTTTCCGATCAGCTGTTTTGAGAAGCCACCGGCGCCCCTGCCTTCTGGCAACTTACCAAGCACAGCACCGTGCATTGTATAGTGGCTGTGCTTGGTATCGCGCTCAGCCCCATTCACTTGAATGGGACTGAGTTGCACCCGGGCCACTTGACTGAAGAACGTGACGTCACTGGCCTAGGAAAACCAGCGAGAAGACCGCGGCACTCACAGAAGTGCTTCTGCCTTCTCAAACAGCTGATTGGCAGAGGTACCGATCAGATACTGATGACCTATCCTGAGGATAGGTCATCAGTTAAAAAAAAACACAACATTTCGGAAAACCCCTCTAAGTGAGACCGTCCGCTGTGCTAAAAGTCCAAACAAAAAGTAGAATCCAGGGAGTGACTTAAAAAATTAAATCCAGAAAATCATTATCCCATTTTTATAAAAAACAAAATTAAATTGAGCATTTAATATGTGATAAAAAAAATAAAATTAGCAAAAGTGTCTCTACGGTGCATTCACATGACCATATAAATGGATCCGCATCCGTTCCGCAATTTCAATGGGGCCGCAAAAGATGTGAACAGCACACCGCGTGCTGTCCACATCCGTTTTTCCGTTCCACGGCTCCGCAAAAAAGATAGAGCATGTCCTATTCTTGTCCGTGGTTGCGGACAAGAATAGGCATGCTCTATATAGTGCCGGCCATGTGTGGTCCACAAAATGCGGAACACACACGGCCGGTATCCATGTTTTGCGGATCCGCAATTTGAGGACTTACGGTCGTGTGAATGCACCCTTATGCTGATCTATTCCAGGAGCAGGGGTCGCCCGCACACCCCTGGATTTTACTATACAGTCACTAACTCCTATACATATGACACTGCATAGACGAGGCCCTAATACAGATTTATCTGAATCCCGTGGATTTAAGCGCAGGCTGTCGACTAGATTTATGAATTTTGTAGCCACCGCAAGCAGATATTCTGCATCACTGGGAAATTTACAGAAGGTATAAATGCCCCAAAAATGATCCATCATTATTGGGGCAAACAGAAAAAGAGAATAATGGTTTAGCTGTTAATTTCCACAGTGAATTTTGCTTTATTTTCACGGTGCAAATTCCAGATTTGTCGCAATGGGCGACATCTGTGCTGGACCCAAAAAGGTATAAGAGGCTTCGGTTCTAATGAATGGCATGAACAGTAATGTAAAATGACAGATGTCCTCTAGGGGGCGATGGAAAGTGCTGCTAATGTCTACTTTATAGTAATCCCCGGAGGAGGCATCGGAGTATAACTTACCTCGACTACTGAAGAGAGTGTAGTCGTTGCAGTCCGACTCTGATCGGCGAGGAGGCGCCTCTTTCAGTGACAGACTCTCGTCCAGATCAGGGCAGGTGCGGACAGTAAGGCACAATAAAGGTTTGGCCAGAAGGTGTTTGAGCATGGCAGAATTCAGGTCCCGGGCGGTGGCCGAGTTGACCTCCATCACTTCATCTCCTATTTTAAGACCTGAAGAGAGAAATATTATTACACTCACGTCAATGGAGCTGCAGAAAATCCTCGTAATTTCTAATAAAAGCATTAAGGAATTCAAATTCTAATCAAAGAGGTCTCCTGTTCAGGACGCTTATCTACTAACCAAGAGTGGCTACAAAGGGCATACCTCGCTTTGGAGGACCCCACCTGTCTGTGTATTCATATCTCTGTGTAATGCTTCATTTCCCCTGTGGGGGCGCTGCAGAGGAACTGAACGATTCCTGTTGGATTTTCCCAGCAGATTACAGCTCTGTCATCAGTTGAGTCTTCGCAATGGGACACCCTGTGATCATCTCATCATTGAGGGGCCTTTCTAACACCAAGGGATTTCTAAAGAGTTTACACAGTTCATCAAATACACCAGGCCACATCCCCATGTGGCCCAGGCTTAAAGACTACAAGGAGGGGCGGACTGGCCATATACCCTGCAAGGGAATTTCCCAGTGAGCCAATGCTCAGGAGGCCACCCAGGTCCTTCTCAATGCATCAGGCACGGTTCATAATCATCTGACACATGTGCAGCTAGTAATGTAAACTGGCCAACGCCTTAACCTAAAGGTGTTCCTAGCCTCTGATAACCCTGTTAAAGAGGTTCTCCGCTTTATAAAATCCCTGCATGCTAGAAGGGTTCCTTGATAAAACATTGTTTTCAAAGTGTCCATCTGCTGGGACCACCATCGATCAGCTGTAATCTGTGGATCATCCAGGCAGTAACTATTTGATTATTCTGCAGCGCCACCACAGGGGAAATTAAGTATTACACCAACAAATCGATGTATTATCTATGCTTTCACATGGCCGTGTGTGGTCCGTGAAGTGCGATCCAAGTGACGACAGCGACTCACAGCATCATAAGGACGCATTATGTGGTGGGTACAGTCTGGGAAATGCGGTCGTCACATGGATAGCGAGCGTTTCATGGACCATACATGGCCATTTGAAAGAAACCTAAGACAGGAGAGGTTCTTTGCAGTTGCTCTCCACGATGGCCAAAAGATGAGAATCCTGAACAGACGACCCCTCCCTCTATCAATTCCGAATTCCCTAATAAGGTGTCTGATACCACTTTCCTAAACTAGACAACCCCTTTAAGGAACGTATGGATGGCAAGATATTTCTTTCTTCCTCGATATATTCAGCACATCTCTTTTTGGGTCTAATCGCTGAAAGAAAGGAGCCGGGACAGTCAGTTCTCTCGGATTTGCTTCTTTTCAAACATAAACTTCCACTGAGATCTTATTGTGTTTTTTTTGGCAAATTCTCAAGTAATTTCGATTCATGATAATGAGAAAGGAAGAATCCCAGGCAGACTCACACCCTGCGAACAATGGGGCAGATGGAAAGCGCCAGGAGATAGTCTTTGTTGGAGATGTTATTCTTCCTGTACCATCAGCCCTTCCACTACTCTCTTCTGTCTGGAACTGACCCGTGTGGCCCCCAGAATTATGACCCCTATTCTAGTAGCAGAGGTGTCCTTAAAGGGAATGTGTCATCAGAAAATTACCTATTGTTTAAATCAAGTGTTTTATTTTACACATTTTTTAAGAATTTATGTATTTTTTTTTTTAATCTTCCATATCACGATGATGCAAAAAAAAAAAAGCAGTTTTCAAAATGACCGTCCGCTAGGCCTAAAATATGTTAAATGGGCATTAACTTTTTAAAGAACTCATTCTTAATGGTCACTTTAGGTGGACCTGAACAAAAGTGCAAGCTTTTTGTTATTCACTCTAAAATCCATTTATTTTAAATCCCTGCCACTAGGGGTCTCCCTTCTAGCTACTTTGCAGTCCATTCACTGTTACTAAGGCCTCATTCACACGAGTGTGAAAAAAAAAAAAAAGTCCTTTAAAAACGGACATTTTTAACGGACGTTTATTTCACTGATGCCTTTCTGGTTAACTGTTTTTCTAGTGGTGTGAATGGTAAGAAAAATCACAGAATAGAGTGGCCCTACTGGGAGGAAATGCTCAAACCCCAAAAATACTGTAGCGTATTTATAACTGGGGGAGCAGATCCTGCACGTGTGATCTGTTGCCAACGGCAATCCCCAGCAAAAACGCATACAATGGAGGATGCCGGCAGCGGACCATATGTCCCACAAAAAACAACCTACACCAGATTAAATAATGTGCATCAGGATGTCTTCCGTTCCGTCCCTTGTACGGTATTTGACTGGACAAAATATCGCAGCTTGCCGTTGTATTTTATCCGGCTAAAATTCCGGAACACTACCACACTTGCCGGATCCAGCATTCATTTCCACTGAAATGTATTAATACCGGATCTGGTGCCAAGTGTTCCGAAAATTGCCGCATCGCCGGATCCGGTTTTCTGGTCTGCGCATGCGCAGTTCTTTCTAGCTTTGAAAAACTTAAATACCGGATCCGTTATTCCAGATGATACAGGAAAGACGGATCCGGTATTTCAATAAATAAGTCTAAGAGATCCAGCAACACAGCAGCAGGGAGCTGACTATGGCAGCCAGGGCTTCAGTAGCGTCCTGGCTGCCATGGTAACCGATCGGAGCCCCAGCATTACACTGATGGGGCTCCGATCAGAAGAGAGGAGGTGGGGGACCCTGTGGCCACTGCCACCAATACAAGGGGAGGACTTGGGAGGGAGCACTGCGCCACCAAAGAATGTAATTAACTCATTAATTCAAGGGTAGACAGCGGGTGCTAGCAGCGGTATCACAGAACCGGCCTCAATAACAGGGCATGCGATCCGCGGCAATTAACCCCTCAGTTGTTGCATGGTTAATTTCCATGGATCGCATGCCCTGTTATTGAGGCCGGGTCTGTGATACCGCTGCCGTCACCCGCTGCCTACACTTGAATTAATGAGTTAATTACATTCATTGGTAGCGCAGCGGCCACAGCTCCGCCCCTCTGCTATCTCCCCATTGGTGGCAGCAGCAGCCGCGTCACAGTGGGGAGGGACTAGCACTCTGTGCTAGTGAAGACAACATAGCATACTAGGCTGCGCAGCGATACACGGTGCAACCCTACAGCTACAGCGTGGCCGTCCAGTCGCAAATGGCAACAAGACTAAAGAGTCTTGTCGCCATCTGCAAATTGGTCGCCATCTGGAGCCCTGATTACATGCATTATTTTTTTTTAACATACTATAGAAAAATCAGTTACCATTTAAGACTTCCTGTCTTTTGATAGCAGCTACACGGGCCATAGACACAATGGACAGGAGGGGATCTGCTGGTGGATTCATTGTGTACATACATTACTTATCCTGCACTGATCCCAAGTTACATCTTGTATTATACTCCAGAGCTGCACTCACTATTCTGCTGGTGGAGTCACTGTGTACATACGTTACTTATCCTGTACTGATCCTGAGTTACACCCTGTATTATACCCCAGAGTTGCACTCACTATTCTGCTGGTCGAGTCACCGTGTACATACATTACTTATCCAGTACGGATGCTAAGTTATATCCTGTATTATACTCCAGAGCTGCACTCACTATTCTGCTGGTGGAGTCACTGTGTAGATACATTACTTATCCTGTACTGATCCTGAGTTACATCCTGTATTATACTCCAGAGCTGCACTCACTATTCTGCTGGTGGAGTCACCGTGTACATTACATTACTTATCCTGTACTGATCCGGAGTTACATCCTGTATTATACTGCAGAGCTGCACTCACTATTCTGCTGTTGGAGTCACTGTGCTCATACATTACTTGTTCTGTACTGATCCGGAGTTACATCCTGTATTATACTCCAGAGCTTCACTCACTATTTTGCTGGTGGAGTCACTGTGTACATTACTTATCCTGTACTGATCCTGAGTTACATCCTGTATTATACTCCAGAGCTGCACTCACTATTCTGCTGGTGGAGTCACTGTGTACATACATTATATTACTTATCCTGCACTGATCCCAAGTTACATCTTGTATTATACTCCAGAGCTGCACTCACTATTCTGCTGGTGGAGTCACTGTGTACATTACTTATCCTGTACTGATCCTGAATTACATCCTGTATTATACCCCAGAGTTGCACTCACTATTTTGCTGGTGGAGTCACTGTGCACATACATTACTTATCCTGTACTGATCAGGAGTTACATCCTGTATTATACTCCAGAGCTGCACTCACTATTCTGGTGGTGGAGTCACCGTGTACATACATTACATTACTTATCCTGTACTGATCCTGAGTTACATCCTGTATTATACTCCAGAACTTCACTCACTATTTTGCTGGTGGAGTCACTGTGTACATACATTACTTATCCTGTACTGATCCTGAGTTACATCCTGTATTATACCCCAGAGCTGCACTCACTATTCTGCTGGTGGAGTCCCTGTATCCATACATTACCTATCCTGTACTGATCCTGAGTTACACCTTATATTATACTCCAGAGCACACTGAGCATGGTGTCTGATCTGCAGGCAGAATGATATAGCACAGGAGGGGCTGAGCAGATAGATATACAGTTGGTAAAATAATCAGTATAAGTTGGATATTATAATTTGAAATCTCTGCTTTTCCTCTGCTTAGGAGTCTAGTGGATGGTTCCATCAGTGATGTCTGTATGAAGACAAATTTTGGCCAATCACTGATTGGTCCTCCTGCGTAGAAAATGCTGAAATTTTAAAGACTAAATTACAAGTTATACAGAATAATTAGAATTTCTATCAGTCTGCTCAGCTCCCCCTGCTCTATAACAGGAAGCCCGTAGATCAGACACCATGTGTGACACAATGTGACAGGTTCCCTTTAAGATCGGCACAAGATAAGTAAAATACAGTATTTGCATTTTCACCCTGATATATCCCGATAGCACCGCCACATTACAGCTCAGGGTCACTTACCTCTCTTAAGGGCCAAGCCGGACTCTCTGACATTATTAATATACAGATGGTGCTTGCCTTCTTCTTCCACCGAGCACAAAGAGAATCCTAGAAAGGATCAGACAGAGAACATGAGTAATGCCCAATGTACGAGGCCTTCTGTTCCATATAAATCAGTGATCTGCCGATGCGGCAGCCGTGACATTACAACCCCATCATAGGCCCAGCCACTGGGAAACTATGGAGGGGTGGCCGCTGGAAGAGGGGTGTATTGTAGAGGGGTGTCGTACTGGAGTACAGGAGCTATATAATACAAGTGGTAAGGCCTGTGAAGGAGGTTTGGTAGTAGCAAGCACAGAAAAGAAAGCGGGAACAGTCTCCATGTTTATTTATGGCACTATACTGGGAAGGGACAAGGTGCCAATAACCTATTTTGCCAGTAGAGGGCGCATGTCGTACACGCTATACACCCCCACCTGGGAGGGGACTAGGGTGTGAGGACATATATCTGGGTTTTTACCACCTTAGGTCAGTAGTGTGGGAAGGGCAGAAGGTGAGGCTGTGGAGCAGACAGTGGAGGGAGCTGCAAGGGTTCCAGAGATACTAGGAAGCAGAAGAACCGGTGACCAGACGCAGGTCAGGAAAAGGCCAGAGCTGGACTGACCAGAGTACTTCACACTGTGCGCTGAGCAGAGACCCTAGTGCCGAGTGGAACAGCGAGACATTCATGATACTGCCATAATGCTGCCACCACACTACCCCTCTACACGGCTGTGTTCAAGAGACTGTACCTCTCCGACCAGGCGAAGCAAAAGAAAACATCTGCCCCACGAAGAACATTCTTCATTTTTCAAACTAGCACCTCGATCTGAATATTTTTCTAATTGCATGTAATTAAAAATTTAGTACAGCCAGTGAGTTATTCAATAGAATGTATTCGTATAGCGCCACCTGCTGTTTGTGCTTTTCCTTATTTCTCTGTCTACCTCAGTAACACAGGCGAGGAGGTTGCACATGCTCAGTTCCATCCTTCAACTGCCACCAAATGTATCTACAGATAGAAGCTGTGACAGTTACAGGGAGAGAGATATAGCAGAAAGGACATGCCCATGAGAAAGGGACACGGTCCCGAGAAAGGGTCACCACCCACAGAAAGGACCCACTCCCTGGGCTGTGTTTTCACTATCATCACAACAAGACCCCTTGCACATTACAGGGAGATGCAGATAATTAGGAGCTATCCCGCTTTTGGGGACATCAGATAAGTTAAAGGGGCTGGTCCACATTTTTTCAAAAATTTTTATGACTGGTAAAGATTGGTAAAATTTTTAAGTGCAGTATGCTAAACATTGGGTGGCCGGAGGGCCGATGTGCAGGCAAAACATAGAAGCAGCCACATCTGGAGGTTTAAACTCACATTGTTACTGACCAGTTACAAAAGTTAAAAAGAATAAAAATTAAACTGGAACATCCCCTTTAAATGACAGTGTCAGACATCCCCTATTGAGGAATTATATAGTCAATCTCTCTTTGACAATATACTGTCTTCAGCTTGTAATGTAAGAAAAGCAGAGACTAGATCTCATTGACACAAGGCATAAGTTCGGCTACAGTGAACCAAGTGGCGTTAGCAGATCCGCCACTAGGTGGCAGCCGTGTACTTCTCTAAAACCTTCAGGTCTCACAAGGCTCCAGAACAATTATTACAAACTGGTTTTTACATTCCTTCATACCAGTTTAAAGGGGTTGTCCAGAAATAAAGAAAAGGAAAATACTTAAATATATTCACAAATACCTTTCATTGCCAAGCATTAGGGGAAATAAAATGGCCGCCGTCCTATCAGTACACACAAAACCTGTCCTAATCACACAGCAAGACAAGTTATTTCACCACAATGAGCCATAGAGCTGCCTCATCTTCCTCTCTTCTCTGCTTGTCAGGAATCATGATCCTGAATACAGGTGAATCTCTGCGGGAATGGAGATGATGAGGAGACATGAGAGGAGGGTGAGGTGGGGGTAATGAGAAGCAGCACTTGTATGCAGTCTCCATTACCACAGTCTGTCCTGTCCATCCTCTCTGTACTTCATGTCTCCTCATGAACTAAATTCCCCAGAAATTCAGCTAAAGGTTTTATCAGCTGTATTCAGAATCATAATACCTGACAAGTAGAGAGGAGGAGGCAGCTCTTTACCTCAGTGTTGTAAAGTAACTTGTCCTCCTGTGTGATCAAGACAGGTTTTGCGTATACTAAAAGGACAGCGTCCATTTTGTTTCTCTTAATCATTGCTCCCCAGACAAAACGAGCCATTATAAATAATGAAAGGTATTTGGGAATATATTTATAATAAAGTAATACTAAAGCATTTTCATTTTCTTAATTCCCGGAGAACCCCTTTAAGTTGCGGTGAATACATTAAAGCCATATCTAATGGTATGTTAACATCAGTTATTACATCTATGGTCCTCCCTGCATGCTACTGTTACCACATACGATACAGCATTCGATTATATCGAACAGTCAGGAGCTTCAAACAGTCGCTGGACCTGCATCCATTCACAAGTCAAACTACTAGCACTCCCATCAGACACCATAATACCCTAGCACACAGATTCTGAAGCAGCGTCGGGTGCGGTTTACCACACTGAATACATTTTTTGTAATTTCCAAATACAAAAAAGATAACGCAATCATCAGAATTCATTTCGATGCAATTGAACACTATATCCACCGTCATACAAACCTCCATTACTCTCTTCCTTCCCCCTACTCCCCCTTTAGCCCTCAGTACATGGAAGGATGGGGCACGGTGAAAAAACGATTTTCACGAACACACACTGCAGGCCAGGTGAGGCGATCGCCTCAGGCACCACCAGGTAGGGGCAAGGGGGGGGGGGGGGGGGCTGACGGACAACAGAAGGGCCATGGTCAATGAGTGCTTTTATTGTGGCAAAGGGGTTAGATTAAGAAATTAGCATGGGGGGGCAGGCGCGGTTTCAGTTTTCGCCTCAGGCAGCAGGAAGGCTAGGTGCACCTAAACAGTCAACTAGTGGGGTGTTAGTATCTGGAGAATGGGGCATGCCAGCACCTGCCGTGATGGATATGGAAATGAGAGAGTACATGCTGTGACTAATAGGGAGGTAGGTGACGCTGCTGTGACTGCTGGGTAAAAGGTGGTCCTGCTTTGACAACTGGAGAAGTGAAGGGCTGAGTAAGTGACACAATTTTAACTAGAAAAGGGTCAGGCAATGTTTTAAAGGGGTTTTCCGGGATTTCCTCAGGATAGTGTGTCCGCGCTGGCTCTATCCCTCCTAGACCGGGCTACGGTTAGTGATAAGTCGGCCTGGTCTTCTTTTTCCACCCACAATCCGATGCTACAAGACTCTCAACATTCAGACTGAAAAAAAACCAATAAAATAAAAAATTGATTGGAAATACAAAGACAGAGGAAATGAACTCACCAAAATGGTCTGAAGGGTCGATCTTTTCAAGCTTTACGTATTTCATGCATTTCGGACAAATCTCGATTTCTTTATAAAGCTGAAATAACGTAAGGAACACATTTAATTATCCACAAATTTACAGATCATTCATCCATAGATTACAGTGACTCCTAAAATCCTCCCCTGGGTGTGGCCTCTAGAGCTTTAAAGTTGAGCCGCTCCTCACATACATCACCACATGTCCGCTGTGTCCTGACAGATGGCGCCACAAGACACACACACCTGCAGGGGGCGACCTCCGCTGAAGGAGCAGGTGAGCAAACAAGCACAGGTGATACCTGCCGCAAGGACTAGAAGGAACGGGTCTGCTGATAGCTACAGAGACATTCCTCATCACCTGGAAGGTGGAGGAACAATGGGAAGCCTAAGAAAGCATTTCCATTTTCTCAGGAGCCTCTCGCTCAGTCCATAGGGGAACATCTATCCAAATTAAGGGCTCCTGCACACAAACATATTTTTTGGTCTCTGTCCATTCCGTTTTTTTGCGTCCCATATGCGAAACCATTCATTTCAATGGAACCGCCAAAAAAAACGGAAATTACTCGTTACCATTACCCGTTTCCACATGTCCGCAAAAAAGATAGAACATGTCCTATTCTTGTTTGTTTCACATGGATTTTATCCGTATTTTTTAGGATCGTATGCATGAGCCCTAAAACAAGGGTAATATGTGCTCTCCAGAGCAACCAATCAGGTTACTTCTTTCACTTTTCAAAGGGCACCTGGAAGATGAAAGCTGGGAGCTGATTGGCTGCTATGGGCACCTGCTTCACATTCCTCTTGCACTGGTTTTGATAAATCTCTGTTCAGCACATGCAACGGGAAAGCTGTAAGTCAAATATATCCATAGGCCTCCATTCAGCTGAGGGCCAAAAAAGTGTTTTATGGCCTCCATCAGACTATATGTGGTGAAATATCTTTTAGTCAATAAGCAGGTAGTCTAATACGTTATTCCGTACAGTTGAAGTCCCCCAATGTAAACTGTAGTGTGATGCCCCCTTATACACATTCATCACAATTCACAGCACCATCTCATGGGTGTCCGCCGGTATGGAGAGTGACGATTAAAGGCTAGGGACACATTACGGCCATTTTTTTTGTTATAATTGCAATTTACTCATTTTGGACTAAATCATTTTTTCAGTTGGTCTTTATTAAAACTGTTCAGCTGTTTCTGTGTTACAGGGGTTAAAAAAAAACAGTCAATTAGCAAGCTGTCACTCATTTTTAACAAAAAATATATTTTTTCAATTGGTCTTTATTAAAAATGTTCAGCCGTTTCTGAGATACCAAAAAATCTGTCTATTTGCAAGCTGTCACTGTTTTCTTTGAATCACACGGCTCATGTGTAGCTCTCATCTCCTGGCCTCAAACACTTATTTTAGCCATATTCTTATCAGTTTGATAAGAATTAAGCTAAGAATTAGCTACGAGTGTTTATGAGGTCAGGATATCAGAGAAATGAGCTACACATTAGACGTGGGATTCAAAGAAAACAGAAAAAGACAGCTTGCAAACAGACTGAATTTTAACCCCTGTATCTCAAAAATGGCTGAAAATTTTTAATAAAGACTAATTGAAAAAAATACTTTTAGCTAAAAATTTGGAAAATGGAAAACAAAAAAAATGCCCCTGGAGGTCCACATAGCCTTTAAGTGCCAAAGATCAGCAGAGCCCCTCTGACATGGTCAGTCTAATCAAGCAGAAATATTAG
Source organism: Bufotes viridis (assembly GCA_033119425.1). Lineage (NCBI taxonomy): Eukaryota > Metazoa > Chordata > Amphibia > Anura > Bufonidae > Bufotes > Bufotes viridis. The sequence continues at coordinate 34,281,862 of CM065591.1, forward strand.
TCCATGTGAAACCTGCAGACCCCCTCTACCTATATACCCCATTACAGAGTATGGATGCAGTAGAGAGTATCCCCCCATGAGCAAGAAAGTACCCCTGGATTACAATAAAAGGTCCGTCCACTTCAGCGGGTCCTGTGTAAACGCTCCCTGCCCATTTCCCCTCTGATAAGAGCTGATCGTGGTGGTGGAGGGGGGGTCGTTAGAGGAGGTAGCCCCACGATTAATTTATCAGGGGGCATTTAGAAAGAAAAAACTTGAAAAGGCAAAGAAGGAAATAAGACAGCGTTACCAGCTCGCAGATCTCCTCTTCGTGTTTCGGAATGTAGTGCCGGGGTTGGTTGTCAATTAAGAATTTCAGGCGAAGATAATGAGCGTTGTAGTCCAACTTGTGAGTCTGCAACGCAATTAACAATAACATGTATTAACCTGATTGCATAGCAAAAGGCACATTGCTCCAACACAACCTGCCAGCAACCGCGCTAAGCAGCTGCTTGCATCGTGCACAGGGGTCTAGGAAGCGGAGATATGGAGGGCTGTTTGGTACATGGTAAGCATGAAATCATGGAAATCACCGTAAGCATGAACACCTCTGTTCTGCTACATCTATGTCAGGCATGTCCAAACTGCGGCCCTCCAGCTGTTGCAAAACTACAACTCCCAGCATGCCCTAATAGCAATAGGCTATCCAGGCATGCTGGGAGTTGTAATTTTGCAACAGCTGGAGGGCCACAGTTTGGACATGCCTGATCTATGTGATACTGAATAGATAGGGTCCACATCACGTTCTATGCAACCGCTTGACGTATACGTTAGGGGGAAAAAAGGATACAAAAACGCAGGACACCACGTGTATCCTGCACAGTCCAGTAAAAAAAGTATACCTTTTATTTTACCATGGAACTGTATGGTATCAGTCTGAGGCATCCTTTTAATGTAGATGTTTTTGTATACATTAAACGGATGGAAAAAAATGTGATGTAAACCTAGCCTTATGTAGAAAGAGATGCGTGCACTTCCAAGACAGGAGGGTCACAGCTGCCAACTCTGACTCTGAGCTCTGCAAGTCTACTGTACCCTGGACGGTATGGATGCAGTGTGGACATGTAGTCATAAAGTGAATGATGCTCCAGGTCAGTGAGAGCAGGGCACCACTCAGCAGAGGGTAGCAGGATTCCCCTTCCTCTATAAATGGAATCAGCTAATCAACCTGGGTCCTGCTCAGGAGAAGGCACGGCCAGGTAGTATTACATGCCAATAAAAGGAGCCACTCATACCGAGCGGGTCTCCGTTTTGGCTCATAGAGCAGGCTCCCTTATGGGTTACCATCTTCTATGATGCCCATAGGCTTCATGACAAACCCTTCACCTAAACCAATCTATTACCTCCCCTGTATCTGCATATTCACACAGTATTAAAGAAGAGCCTTTCTCCTCCCTTGACACATCCGTAACTACTTGTATTCCCCATGTAATAACAGTTCTGGAGCATCTCTTATGATTATATCATGTGCCGTTCATTTATTATTCCTGTTAGAAAATATGAATGCATAATTAGCAGGTTGCAATGAAGGTCCAGCTGGGTGTTACCAGTTGGGGGCATGTCCCTGCAGTCTGACACTATCCAATCAGTGCTACCAAAGTCAGACTGTGCAGGGACACACCCACTTACTGGTAACACCCAGCTGGGCCTACATTGCAATCCGCTAGTAAGTGATTTATAACTTCTTGCAGGAATAATAGAGGAATGGCCCAACATAGTCATAAGTATGGATGCTCCAGAATTATTACATGGGGAATGGAAGCAGTTGCTGAAACAGATGCGTCAGGAGAGGTCAACAGCTTCTTTTTAAGGCCCACAAACCTTGTAAAGGGCTGAAAAATAAACAGCAGTGTATACATGAACAAACTAAGTAATGCACAAGTTTCCAATCTGAAATCCTGTATCCATAGATCTAGTGAATAAGGAAGAACAGATTTTATAGGATCACATGACTATTACTTGCTCATTGTTGGGCTCTGCCGCAGACTTTGGGGTGCTGCTCATAATCGATGATTTTATTGCATCTGGTTATTACAGCCTCTGATCCGATTTGCATTATTTTTATGCAAGACTCTTGCACTTTACATCATCATATGCTGCAAAAATTGAGTATTTTCCCTTTAGTTCCACTAGGGGGCAGTCTTGATTAAGTAATAACATTACAAGAAAACCGTATTAACAGTTTAAAGCTGCAGAAACATCTGAGTGCAGCTGAGCGGTCCTGAGTTACAGGGGCTAGCCAGACGCCCCTCATTTAATGTGGTCAGGTCCATTAACAAGAAGCAGCAAGATACGTGGGGACGATCACGTAGATCAGGGATGGCCAACCTGCGGTTCTCCAGCGGTTGTAAGACTACAACTTCCACCATGCTCTGCTGTAGGCTGATAGCTGCAGTCAGTCTGAGCATGCTGGGAGTCGTAGTCGTTTTGCAACAGCTGGAGAGCCTCAGATTGGCCATCCCTGACATAGATCATGGACAGGTCCTTAAAAAAGGAACACTACGCACAAAGGCCTCAGAAAGTGATCATACAATGACCTCCATAACTGCCTATAGTGCGCAGTAAACTGAATTCTCATTGAAATGCCATCCTATAATCAGCTATAATCCAATTTCTAGAGTGCACGGTTCTTAAAGGGATGGCTAATAAAAATGGGTTTGCTTTTCTTCAGAAACAGTGCGCCACTGACTCATGGGGTGTGTTTGGTATTACAGCTCAGGTCCATTCACGTGTATGAGTACCGCTAATAATCCATGCCTAAATAATACCAGAACGGGACCCTCATCCCTTGGCCAGAGTAGATTGCAGTTACAAAGAGCACCTCATGGTCTGGAGGATCTGTTCTGTAGTACTCAAGCAAACCAACCATATGGCTGCACAGATACGGAAGCACACGGAAGTATCTGTGTTGCCGTGCTGCAAAACATAGGACATGTCCTACACATCACTGTAATGGGGGGACCACAGACCCATTGAAGTGCGCACATGGCTGATGTCAGTGTTTTGCAGATGCGCAGTGGTGTGAATGCTCCTTAAAGCCTTTATTACACTGCCCAATTTTTCGGCAGATAATCGCTAACGAGCGTTCGCATGAAGACTCGAATGAAGACTCATCTGGCAGTGCAATACTGCCGCTGATGAACGAGAAAATGCTTGATTGGGCAATCCAAATCTTTTGACATGTTAAAAAATTATCATTTGCAGGCGGCAGATCGTGCTGTCTAATTACGATCTGCCGCCGGCAACCAGTATTACAGCATGGGGGCGAGTGATGGCATAGCGATCGCTCCTTCCCATGCTGCGGAGGAGATCGCTGCATGTAATAGCACCGTCTCCTCCGATAGCGAGCAGGCGATTGCAGGGAGGGAACACTTCCCTTCTGACAATCATCTGCAACATTGGGCTCTATAATACCCCATTAAAGCATGTGTCAGTTTTTAGCCCTAAGGAATTTGCAGGTGTTCTCCCTGCTTTGGGCAATCAGGTAAGGGCGCATTCACACGCGGCAGATTTTGTGGCTTGCTGCCCCATTCAAATGAACGGAACTGATTTTCAGTCATGGAATTTTCTGCCACAAAATCTGCCGCATGCGAAGCCACCCTAAGGCCGTTTTCAGACGAGCGAGAGTGCAGCTCCGGACTCGCAGCGCAGCACCCGTCCTGCCCTTCCAGGGTCGCAAAGCATTATATAGATTTTTTAATGCATTATGTCAGTGTTATTCAGTACATTCCAGACCTCTAAGGGTTACATAACATCATGAATCAATATAATGCTATGCAACCATGGCAGTGCTGGAAGTTCAGGACTGGAGCTGCGCTGCGAGTCCGGAGCGTGACACTCACTTTTCTGAAAGGGGCCTAAAGGTGCCACAGATAACTCGATAAACGAGCAAACCACTAGTTCCTCAGGTGAAATGACTGTGGGTGCGGACCCCTAAATAATCGTTTCTGGGCAGCAGATCTGTCTAAACGGCACTCTGCTGCGCAGAAACAATGCAGCTAAGTGAGGACGAGCGATTGCAATGTGATCGTTCATCCTCATACTGTGGAGGGGATCATTGCAGGTAAATGCAGCAGTCGCCTCCACTGTCGAGCAGGCAAGTGTCGGGAAGGAATGCTTTCTTCCGGACAATCGTCTCCTATCTGCGCAGTGTAACTGTATTGTTCTGTAATACCCAAAGTGACAGATTCTCTTCAACCTACAAAGGAGTGAACTCTACATTCACAAAGCGTTTTTTGCTGGAATGCGTACGCAGCCTGGGATTTTGGGCCACCTTTCTTACGCAGTGCTGACGTACATTTCCAGCGCTCTCCCCTCTCCGCCGTACTGGGATTCTATCAGTGAGAGATAAGCCCACATGTGTGACAAGTGACGTGACGGGTTCAGTGCGGGGTCACTCGGCCTCCAGACATCAAGCAGATTCCACCAGATGATGCACAGTCACCGCCAAGTCCATATCTGGGCTCAGCTACACAATTTGGTAGCAGATTGTAACCTCAGGAAATCCTAATCCACTGAAATCACCTTAATTCATAAACTGCGCTGCATGATCAGCATGGCGGCCGCATTAGGCAACCAAAATACGAAGCCAGGACTACAATACGAGGACTACAAGTCTCATCCTGCCCCTCTGGGTGGAGTGAGTGACGGGTTTCAATGTGCTGACCATATGAGAGGACACTAAACCTAAAGGTTATCCTACCTACATACACAGAAGGGTGGCCGAACCCTCTAATGTCAGAGGACCACCGACCAGCGAATGTGTATGGTGCTGTGCCAACTCTCCGCCAGAAGGGGACACCAAGGGAAAGGAGGATTGGGCATGTTGGATTTCAATGTGCTTGACCTTCCGTCCCCTACTACACAGATCTAATAGCAGCTTCCTCCCCATTGATAACGCATGCATGCCCGGCCAAATCGAGTGTGCGTGTATGGAGCAGATAGGTAAAATAGCTGCCGGCCAAACAAGAGTTGCCCTTAACTGTGCAGTACGGTATGAACTATCGTTCCCCGTTATCAGTCGTTTCAGGGGGAGGAATAGCTTGGATTTGCACTAATCCATCTATGAACTTGCACACCCTGCACGCTGCATTACCTTGCAGATAAAGTCTAAGGCATCCTTAGCGGTGTCCTCGGGGTGAATTACGATCAGGACAGACTGGTCGTTTGGCAAACAAACCCAGGAAGGCGTTAGATAGTCGTGGACCCAGATGTCGGTGTCGGGATTGTGAGGGTGGACGCTGGTCAGAACCACCTCCTTCTCCTTCTGTGCAGAATAAAGGAACATGGGGAAGGATTACACATTCATCAAGAAATCAGGGCTGTGGGAATCCTGTTACCTATCAGGAGATTAACCCACAACCGCTAAACGGGATTAGCATAAATTCTAATTAAATCTGGAGTCTTCCGGCATTAATCTCTCTCTACGACACAGACGCTGGAGACTTCCGCGCGTCGCACTTACAGGGGCTTCATTACTATAGGGATCTGCAGAACATTGCACCAGAGATTGGATAATGTGGAGGTAAAGCACTTGCCATGTTCTGTGCTCTGGGGGAGAGGTTATGCTGCAGTGGAGGAGCTCATCAGAACGTTACCTTGTCTTCAGAGGTGGTCTCGTCAAAGATACCCTCCAGGGACTTCTTGACCTGGTCTGATCCATCATTAAATACCTGGGAAGGAAGAGTTAACAGTTTAATTGGCACTAAACGCCTTTGGAATATACAAAGTGTTAAAATACTACGCACAGGACTGTGACTGAGCGCCAAGCTCCCAGCATGCCTTTATCATATAGCCGAGTAGGCTACAGTCACAGGACAGTGAAAAAAAACAGGCATTAAAAATGGGCACACTGTCAGTTTTTCATGGCAATTTTGCATCCGTTTTCTGGCTGTCCGTCCGTTTTTAATGGCTGTAATGCATCCATTTTAATGGGCCTTTAAAAAAACGCCACTGAAAATGGATGAGTTTCACAGTTTTTTTTTTTTAACATTCCAACCCCTGTAGTGCCCTAACAGTATACATAATGGTCTCCGCAGGGCCAATTAACATCACATGGCCCCCCTCAGCATAAATAACGGCTCCCATTATGCCCCCTAGTATAAAGAATGCCTCCATTAGTGCCCCCCAGGACTATTAATGCCTGCATTTGTGGCCCCCATTATAGCAAATTCCCTCATTACTGGATCCCAGTACTAATAATGACTCCATTCGTACCCCCCAGTTCTGCTTGTGATAAAAAAATAAAATAATGTACTCACCTCATCCACTTGCACACTCGCAGAGACAGTTGTTCATCACTTGATGCAGAAGGACCTGTGCTTCCAGCCTGATGATGTCACCATGCATTCCCAGCGTGGTAACCACATCATGCTGGGAGTGCATGATGACGTCATCAGTCTGGGAGCACAGATCTTTTTGCATCAAGTGAGGAGCGACTGTCTCTGCGAGTGCAATTGGTTGAGGTGAGCAATTTTTTATTTAATCCCTAAAACACAGTTTTTCACTTGTGTACCCTTTTTAACGACCATTAGACATTAACGCTCCTGTTTAAGCGGCCATTTTGTGAATTTAATCTAAAGGGCTTAGGCACATGAACGTATTTTCTTTCCGTGCCCGTTCCGTCTTTTTTGCGGACCGTATGCGGAACCATTCATTTCAATAGGTCCGCAAAAAAAAAACAACGGAAGTTACTCTGTGTGCATTCCGTTTCCATATGTCCGTTCCGCAAAAAAAATAGAACGTGTCCTATTATTGCCTGCATTAAAGTCAAGGATAGGACTGTTCTATTGGGGGCCAGCTGTTCCGTTCCGCAAAATACGGAATGCACACAGACGACAAACGTATTTTTTGCGGATCCGTGTTTTGCGGACTTTAAAAAATACATAGTCGTGTTCATGAGTCTTTTGTGCGTCTAGTCTTTGGCTACAATAAAGGCATACAGTTGCACAGTATGCTGCATGGTATGTTTTTCTTTTTTCTTTTTTTGACTGCGTTCCTCCGCTTTCACACAAGCAAGTTGTACACTCTGGACTCGCAGCTTGAGTATGCAGCAGCTCCCGTCCTGACCTCCCAGCACTGCCGTGGTCGCATAGCATTATATTGATTTATGATGCTATGTAACCCCTAGATGCCTGGATTGTATTGGATAACAGTGACATAATGCTGTCAGTGTTATCCAAAACATCCCAGAACTGTAAGGGTTACATAGCATCATAAATCAATATAATGCTATGTGACCCCGGCAGTGCTGGAGGTTAGGAAGGGAGCTGTGTTATACTCATGCTTCGAGTCTGGAGTGTACAACTGACAAGAATCAGGGAAATTAAGATTTTCATCCAATCCTTTTGTTTTCCCAGGAAACAAGCCTCCACCAGAAGTGTCTGGCAGAGGCGTTCTCCACTCTCCCAATACAATACATATGTACATGTTCGGCTTGGCCAATATCTATATAGGGATGCCAGGAGAGACAGCAGTCAGCCAAGTAATTGCCCGTCTGACAGCAAAAGTGTCTGGCAGTGGATTATTTTCCTCTCCCTATTGCGCTGCACATGCATGCTTGGCTAAGCCAATTGCGCATGTGAATGGGAGAGAGGGCTTGAGAGGCAAAATCGTTGGACATACAAGAATTCGTCCTAAGCTACGTAAGGCGTACCACCTTCACGGCTACACTGCAAGCCTTTATTATAGGAGAGTAACAACCGGTGGACATGGTAAGCCCGTATCATAGAATACCGCCTAGACTGCTAGCCCAACACGGTAAGACTGCGTGCACAGAGCCTGAATGGTATCAGGGTTACTCTATGTGCCGCCATGTGGTGATTCCATGTGTTCTTCTCATGCCTTCTTTATGACTCCATGAGTAAACCTCCTTGCGCCTCCATACTATGAAGCCATAAATCTCTAGGGGCACCATAGGCATCCATACAACAGCTGTGTGTATGAAGCCGGGATCGAAGCAAGTACTTCCAAGTTGCTACAGTGCAAGTAATTCACTATCTTACCTGGTTAATGCTTGGCCTCCCTTGTTTTTTCTTAGAAGACGTGTCAAGACCCCATAGAGAAGAAAACCGGCTCCTCCTCTTACTGGCAGATCTGGACATTGCTTGCGTTCGTCTCCTGACACCGGACTCTCCGGTACGGGCGGCCACCTACAAGAAACCAGAAACTCCATTACCAAACTCATTTAAGGTAACGTTGTCGTCAGACAGAAATTAATCTGACTGGTTCAGCAGCCACAGGGCTGTAGTCACCCAGTCACTCACCATTCAGAGACATGCATAGGCAGGGGCGTAGCTATAGGGGGTGCAGAGGTAGCAGTCGCTACCGGGCCCAGGAGCCTGAAGGGGGCCCATAGACCCTTGTGCCGCATAAGAAGACACACAAAGCACTTAGGGAAGGGGGGCCCAAGCTGAACTCTTGCACCAGGGCCCATGGGCCTTTAGCTACGCCCCTGTGCATAGGCCCTGCTCTCTCCTCCCCCTCTGTAGCGCCTTCCTTTTACACTGAACACAACAGATTTTCGGCTCGAACCAGTGCTGGGTTCTCTTCAAACAGCTGATCGGTGGGGTTGCCGGGAGTTGGGCCCCCGCCGATCTGATATTGATGACCTATCCTGAGGATAGGTCATCAATATAGCAAAAGTTTTTCTTTCTTTTCAGAGCAGCCACCATGGGCCATAGATGCAATGGACCTCCAAGCAATCAGCTGTAATCTGTGGGGAAACTTGGCAGCAAGTGCTCAATTCCTCAATAGCACCACCACAGGAGAACTGATGCATTACAAGGTGTCCATTGAAATCAATGACCTGGCTTTATGCACAGTTGGTGTCTAAGGAGATTGATCACCCTGCCTTAGCTGTGTACAGGGCTTCACACTGAGCCAGCCATAATCCTGATCTGTAATGATGAGGGTCAAGCACCACAAAACAGCTGTCTACGGACAGATATCTGGCTCAGCTATTTTCCCTCGTCAAGTTCTAAGCCCTGAGAGATAACTTTTTGCATAAAGCTGGTCAAACATTGCTAGACAGCTATTCCGCCTGACCACACATACGCATGCACGCTCAGCTGAGCACATGTATTCTGAATAGGGTAGAAGATGCCACCGGGCGTTTCTGGCAGCAGCTTTTCTCCCCTGAAAATAAGAGGATCAAGTACGTTGAAATGCAACAGCCCAATCGGTCTTTCCCCTGGAGGGGGTCCCATAAACTTTAGGTGGCTAAATTTCCATCTAGAAATCGGCAGCTTTGGCGGACAGATTGAGTGGTGCTCGCTCAGTCTAATGGATGAGGTTCATGAAAGGGGGGGGGGGTCCTACTCTACTGATGTAATACATAAAAATTGGTTTTCTAAACCAGAGAACTTCTTTAACCACAATACTAGAAAGTGTATTTCCCCCTTACATCTGTTGTATTAAGAGGGCCACCCTCCAACATCTGCATGATAACATATGGAGAACACCAGGCTTTCAAGTGCACGCGTCTACCACATACATGTGCACATGCTGATCGTATTGTGCAAGCTCTCAACACGCATCTTGTTCCAGGAAAGCCATAGTTCATATGTTCTGCAGGTGTGTTAATACCGCATGTAGAGTCTGGCAATAAAAGGCCAGAAACCTGCATGGAGCTTTCATGTGATCTTCTGAGAGTGTCCCACCCACAACCTGTTCTTTTCTTGCATTCTCCAGCTCGGTGGGAGAGGCAGCATATGATATAGTCGCACCCGCCCTCCAGAACTGGGAACTATTACGAGTTCTCTTCTGTTCCCACACAATAGCTATAAAATGCAGCTCTCCAAGACAAAAAAGCCCAGAAGGTGCTGAATATTAAGTGTTCTGTAATCTCTGCACACACGTGTACGGTGACCCACCATACTGCTGGAAACCTGCAAGCTATTTATGGAGCTCAAGTTGGAACGCGGGCGTTTGACAGGAATCCGGGATAATGACTTTCATGTGCAAGGAACAGAAGGCAGATTGCGGGTGGGAGTTACACTGGAAACATGGCTGCCCGTGTTCTTTAACACCTGCTCCTCCTGGCAGGCTACCCTGACTACTAAGACAGGACATGCTGGATGGTTAGTGGAAACTTGTGTGCACATTATAAAACACTTCCGGAACTGGAAGCTTTGTATTCTCACTTGCTTGCGGCGACACATTTTGATGGCAGACTGAGAATTTCTAGATCAGTGGGCATGCTCCAAAAAGAATCCTGGAAGAATGTCAGGGAGAAATCCAGGATTGCAAGCAGAGGTGTCATTTGAGGCCCCTGTGCTCAAATGCAAAATCTTTAAGGGTTTTGGCCAAAACCCTACTCACCAATGGTAGAGAATGGCAAGTAAAAATTAGGAATTAGCTTTAAAGTCATGCAGCCATTGGCCACCATGGATGGCAAGGGGCTCCACTGCATATGGCAGCTGGTTTTACCCCTACAGGGATCCAGACATACCATATGTCACTTATAGTACTTGTGTCTTTCTATGTGGAAGAGGAACCTCTGGCCCCTTCATGCACCAGGGTCTGGGTGCGACTGCTGCCTCCACACCACACAGACCTGCACCACTGACTACTGTCAACATCTGGAGAGTGCCAGACGAGTGGACAAGTTTATGCAGAATTTTCTGTCCGACCTTGTGTCTCACCACCACCTCCTGAAAGCGGTCCTCTGCCTCTTCAATTTCCTCCATGGTTTTTGCTCCTTGACCCACCCTGAAGCTCTGCTGCTTCTCCTTATAGAAGGGATCTACCAGTCTCCCAAAACATCCAATACCTCTCTTCTCCAAACACAGATGGGTCAAACTCTACCGATGGGTTTCTGCAGCCACCGCAGGAAGCTCACACCCTTGCAGCTCTAGAACTTGTGTGGTTTCTAACTCAAATCAAGACTAAGTCACTTACTAGAGCGTGAAATGAAGACACCGAGAAGATCCCTAGACGCCCCATGGCAACTTTAGTTGGTCGGCTTGCAAAAGCCAGTAGGCGTTTTGGGTTTGGCAGCTCGCCACCTTGCAGGCTGGCGAGATAGCAGCGGTACCGGAACAAGTCCATCTGAAACTGCTCAAGATTCTGCTCCCAGACAAAGATCTGCAAGGAGAAGAGACAGGAGAAACAAAAAAAAATAAAAATTTAAGAACTTAAACATATCAGCCAATAATCCTGGAGTCACACAGTTTTTTCCCCATTCACTTCTATTGGAGTGGGAACTGCACACCTCCAGCTGACATTGGGCAACTTAGGTTGTGGTCTACCCCTGGCCTATGGGTATACGGCATGCTCAAGCAGGAAATACCCATAATCCGCTAATTTTTTGTCAAAGGGTAACATGCACAGTATTGTAATGTTGCATGGCTTCACAGCAACACAAGTTATTTGTAGGCCTTGTCTCAGGAGCCGTCCGCCCGGAGGCAGACATTTAGAGTGTAGGCAGGAACATTTAATAGGGGTTGCAGCACATTTAATTAGGTACACACACAAATCAATGTCAATTAGAGGGTACGTTCACTTTTCATGCCTTAGTCATTCCGCCAATACGGCTAAAATAAAAAATAAAGCAACTTTGCAAATCATTTTATAAAAAAAAAAAATGCAACCTTTTTGTATATACAGCTCGTGTACAAACCTATGTGCCTGACTACTGTAGTAAAAGTCAACAGACCCATCTGTCAATCCATCCACGATCTCCACCATTACAGCCTATTTAAAAAAATGTGTCAATTTTTTTCTTTTCATGCCACGGACCTGCTTTCGGTTTATCCCTACTGAATGGTGCTAAACCGCGAGCAGATACCCGGTGAGGCTTCCAGTGGCACCGCACCAAGAAATCGGGGGTGCCAAGAGTTGGACCACCATCAATCTGATATCGATGACCCTCCTTATAGCAAGGTGATGAATATTACAGTGTCGGAAAATCCCTTTACTCTCATCAAAGTGTTCACCTGGTCCAAGATGGTTTTCTTCTTCTTGGCGTCAGTTACCGAAGAAAGCTGCATTTCTCCCATCTTCTTCATCTTCTCGTCCATGTCGATTTTTTGCTCCAACTTTTTGATTTCAGACTTGAGGAGCTTGACCGTGTCCTCCTTGTGGTGCTGTCTGGCCACAGTGGTGGCGCATGCGGAGTGGATGGCCGTGATCCAATTCTCTAGCTCGGTCTGACTGCTTGTCTGAAATGTAAAAAATTAGAATCGATTAGAATAAATATCTAGAGGGCCGGCTTAATCACAGACAACCGCTATAATATCCATGTAATACTCAGAGGACTCAGGTCTAAGCGCAAATTGTTGCTCTTTTACCAGCTCTGTGCTCTGGCTCCTGGGGGGAGGTCCCAAGAAGTGGACTTCCCCTATAGGATATCATTATGACCTAATAGGACACATGAAAAGGGGTAGTAGACATGTGACAACCCCTTTAAGGGAAACTAAGTTATCTATAAGGGAAGGTGATCAGGAACTGCAATTTATGGGAGTCTCGAATCTACCTCATGTCTCATTAAACACCTAGGGCCACATTTATCATATAATTATGCCACTTTTGTGGAATGAAAAAGTCGCAAATGGCACTTGCACAAAAATGATTGCATAAATGCCATTACTTCACTGGCCACGCCACTCCCAAAACGGCAATGGTACGAGGTGAAGAGGGGGCAGGGCCGCCACATGTATCATCTTCTACGCCAGGAGCTGGCGTAGATTTCATTTCAGGCACATGAACTGCCGGATTTAGTGCCTAATTCATGACAAGGTGTATGCCGCCGGACTATAGCAAATCTGTCCACTAGACTTTCACTGTCCCTTCGTTATGCGTTGCACTGCAGCTCTGCCTGTTCTGATTAGCTCCTGGACATAAGCACAAGCTCTCCAGTGCATGTACAGTCAGTTTCCAGTACAGTAAAGCCAGAATGATTATAAATTACAAGCAACTAAATGACTAGTACTTACACACACAGGGAGAAACAGGTTTCTTCAAGGGAAGGGTGGGGGACTTAAAAATTGTGTTTCTCTGCTGAAATTTTTCTTTACGGCGTCAAAATTTTAATAGAATGATTGTCTCTAAATACAGATTGTGACTGCCCTGTGATAGAAGAGGGCCTCAGCGTCTTATCAGGGGCTGGTGACAGATATGGGGGTCTCCAGGTTACGGCAGGTAAGGGGCATGTTGACTTGCAGCGCTCCGTGAGTGGAGGGATCTTAATGAGCTTCTAATTGTCAGAAGCAAATGTTTGACCAAGGTGGTGATTCTGTGTCTCCGAGGAGTGCCGGGGCCAAATACCTCAATGGGAGTTGTGTGCTCTCTACAGCAAGAAGGAAGATCAGTACAGATCGAGCAGTGAGGAGTTTGCCACTTGACAAAACATGCCGTGATTTTGCCAGGTGCAAGCCAAGATGTCTTAAAGTGACTCTGCAGGTCATGGCTTTATCTTCTGATGTAGCACGTCAGACCATGGAATGGGTGGTGTTACATGGGACGGGTCCGTGCATTGCATTCTTATGTACGCTTGGTCAACATTAGCAATAGACTGCAAGGTTAAAAGGCAAAGGGGCCTGGGGACCACGGTTCTAGAGGTCGAGCCCCAGATTACGGGCGAGTCTTCTCTGAAAGGTTTTCAAAAGAATAGGTCTTAAATCCACAGCTTTAAAAGTAATGTGCCACTGAAGTGAATAGAAGCAGCGCTGCAGTAACCAGCAATAGACGGAGCTGTGTACTTCGGAGCCGACTTACGGTAACTGAGCTACTGCACAACAGCTGATCCCTGGGGGTAAGGGGTGTCAGACCCCAACTGATCAGATTGGCTGGATAGACCATCACTTATAATGGAGTGACTGCTCCATGAATGAGTAGTGCATGGAGAGCAGTGTGGGGGGAATTACTACATGGAGAGTAGTGTGGGGGGAATTACTATATGGGGCAGTGTGGGGGGAATTACTATATGGGGGCAGTGTGGGGGAAATTACTATAGGGAGAGCAGTGTGGGGGGAATTACTATATGGGGGCAGTGTGGGGGAATTACTATATGGGGCAGTGTGGGGGAATTACTATATGGAGAGCAGTGTGAGGGGAATTACTATATGGGGCAGTGTGGGGGAATTACTATATGGGGCAGTGTGGGGGAATTACTATATGGAGAGCAGTGTGGGGGAAATTACTATATGGGGACAGTGTGGAGGAAATTACTATATGGGGCAGTGTGGGGGGAATTACTATATGGGGCAGTGTGGGGGGAATTACTATATGGGGCAGTGTGGGGGAATTACTATATGGGGCAGTGTGGGGGAATTACTATATGGGGCAGTGTGGGGGAATTACTATATGGAGAGCAGTGTGGGGGAAATTACTATATGGGGGCAGTGTGGGGGAAATTACTATATGGGGCAGTGTGGGGGGAATTACTATATGGGGCAGTGTGGGGGAAATTACTATATGGGGTAGTGTGGGGGAAATTACTATATGGGGAAGTGTGGGGGAAATTACTATATGGGACAGTGTGGGGGAAATTACTATATGGGGCAGTGTGGGGGGGATTACTATATGGGGCAGTGTGGGGGAAATTACTATATGGAGAGCAGTGTGGGGGAAATACTATATGGGGCAGTGTGAGGGAAAATACAATATGGGGACAGTGTGGGGGAAATTACAATATGGGGACAGTGTGGGGGAAATTACAATATGGGGACAGTGTGGGGGAAATTACTATATGGGGCAGTGTGGGGGAAATTACAATATGGGGCAGTGTGGGGGGAATTACTATATGGGACAGTGTGGGGGAAATTACTATATGGGGCAGTGTGGGGGAAATTACTATATGGGGGCAGTGTGGGGAAATTACAATATGGGGATAGTGTGGGGTAAATTACTATATGGGGCAGTGTGGGGGAAATTACTATATGGGGACAGTGTGGGGGAAATTACTGTATGGGGACAGTGTGGGGGAAATTACTGTATGGGGCAGTGCTGGTGATTCCATTTGGAAAATAGTTATGATTTGGATGATCAATATTTCATTGTGGAATGACCCCTTTAAGTGACTAATTCGGCACTGCTACATCATCATTATCTAATACTTTATCGTATCTGCTCTTCAGATTACAGGACAGTGGAGAGCCGAAACTAGGTTTCCTGACCACCAAGTGGAACCTGTTCTGGTTTTGGCAGTCAAACATTATCTATCGGATTACTCACATCTCAAAAATTCACCTTAATTACAGAACAAACATGACCGTCTACGGGTATCACTGGGAGCCACCGGCACTGCCGAGGCATCATTATGAATCTCCATGTAAGACAAGGGGCCTTGTCATGTAGAGGGACATGCATGAAAGTCTCAAGCAGTAGGTCGACATTTCAGAGGCATGAGGTCTGCACCGGTCCATAGGCCGAGGAGTTGCAAAGAAGGCTCCAAACATCACATCTAAACCTTCTGTCAGGTGTAACAGTAGGGAGTGCTGCCCGATCTATACCCCTGAAGAACGACTCCAACATATGTCACTGTACCGACATACGCCAGCATTTCAACGACTAAAAAAGACTAAAAAACACAAAAAACAAAAAGGAAAATAACTTTCGGTTGTTTGAGCGATGCTTCTGCAAAGTACCTATGGGTATGGTTAAAGTGTATGCAGCAGCTTTTCTGGTATATACGGCAAAGATAATGTGAACAGAGCCTAAAGGACAGGTTTTTACATGTGGTCGATGGATCCATCTAAATAAGAGGGATAGATGGAGGCAAATACAGGGAAATAAGTAATGTAACAAAGGAGAAAGGTCTAAAATATCACACACTCTGCAGGAAGCCACTCTGCTCACAAGATCAATGGTCACATCTTAAAAATCAATAAAAGTTAAGAGTTTGCTTTGAAGACCATTTTACAATTCACATATAAAAGGTGTATAACAAGTTAAGTAATTTGAAAATATAAAGGACATTATATATATACACACACACATACATACATACACATTTGTGTTACATCCTATATTACACTCCTGGGCTGTACTCACTATTCTGCTGGTGCAGTCACTGTGTACATAAATCACTTATCCTGTACTGATCCTGAGTTACATCCTGTATTATACTCCTGAGCTGCACTCACTATTCTGCTGGTGGAGTCACTGTGTACATACATTACTTATCCTGTACTGATCCTGAGTTACATCCTGTATTATACTCCTGAGCTGCACTCACTATTCTGCTGGTGCAGTCACTGTGGACATAAATCACTTATCCTGTACTGATCCTGAGTTACATCCTGTATTATACTCCTGAGCTGCACTCACTATTCTGCTGGTGGAGTCACTGTGTACATACATTACTTATCCTGTACTGATCCTGAGTTACATCCTGTATTATACTCCAGAGCTGCACTCACTATTCTGCTGGTGGAGTCACTGTGTACATACATTACATTACTTATCCTGTACTGATTCTGAGTTACATCCAGTATTGCACTCCAGAGCTGCACTCACTATTCTGCTGGTGCAGTCACTGTGTACATACATTA
This sequence comes from Bufotes viridis, assembly GCA_033119425.1. Classification (NCBI taxonomy): domain Eukaryota; kingdom Metazoa; phylum Chordata; class Amphibia; order Anura; family Bufonidae; genus Bufotes; species Bufotes viridis. The sequence goes on from CM065591.1 coordinate 34,298,394, forward strand.
TATTACTTATCCTGTACTGATCCTGAGTTACATCCTGTATTATACTCCAGAGCTGCACTCACTATTCTGCTGGTGGAGTCACTGTGGACATACATTACTTATCCTGTACTGATCCTGAGTTACATCCTGTATTATACTCCAGATCCCGCTCACTACTTCCATTGTGGGGCCAATGTATACATACTGTGCTTTACCTACTTTTTCAAGATCTTGAGTAACAGCCTGCATTATACTCCAGAGCTGCACTCAGAAATCTGCATTCCTTCATTGGAAACTAGCAATTATCAGTTTCTCATTAGCAGAAAGGTTTCAAGAGAAATAATTCACCGATAACACAGAAGAGCAGGAATTAGGTCCGTTTCTGCTTGTCTGCTGCTACTGATAACAGGTTATGCAGCCAATCACATGGTCCTACAAAATCCTTCACCAAATGGAAAATAAAATTTTGCAAAAACAAAACAACAATTTCACCCGAAAAGCCCAACCGTAAAATAAATAAGGAGACAAACTCGCTTTGACAGTTGCTATGGCGATGCTGGAATCTATTTGTAAGATGAAGAGAGTTTCCTTCACCCTCTGTGCAACTCAGATCTTCATTTCAAAGCACAAGACTCCTCACGGTGGAATCCCTTCAAAACACGGCCCTCAAGGCAAAGTTTCGTTTATTTTTTTTTCCCTTTTTCGTGTTTCTACATGTCCGTTCCAAAAATCCCTACAGACAGAGATTAGCTTCAGACAGAATGAGACTGCCAGATCCAAAACTCTCCTTCACTTGGGGGGTGCTGACTTGCTTCCAGCCATGGGTAACCTGTTCATGCGCCTTTCAGAGGAGACCATCCAAAAATGAATAAGGAGTAATACAAAAACAAGCTGGATAGATCTCAAGGCAAGTCAAAGGGGAGCGGGAAATATGGCTACAAATAACCTCTTCCAGGTGGAATAATTTCAAGAGGACCTCTCACTTCTCCTGACATGTCCGTTTTAGTAACTATTTACTTTATTTTCGGACAATAAGATGCACTCCCCCTTCCCCCCAAAAGCGGGGCACTGCATCTAATGGCGCAAAGCGGTCATTAGTATGAAGGAGCTGCTGGGAGAGGTGAAGTGCTGCGCTGGCTATACTTACTGCTCTCTGGTCTTCCTCCACGTATCACACTGCATATGCCCTGACTGTGTACAGCATAAGGAAGCACGTAGGCGCACACTAGGACCTGATGCTATGCAATGTCAGGTCACAGCGCAGTGTGGGCCGGAAGAAGACCAAGGAGTGGTGAGTGTCAGCAGAAGTTGCAAGTTCATTTATTTTTTTCTCTTATGGAGCTTGGGGGTCTGATCTGAGGTCTAAGAAGGAATGGGGATCTGATCTGAGGTCTGAGAAGGAATGGGGATCTGATCTGAGGTCTGAGAAGGAATGGGGATCTGATCTGAGGTCTGAGAAGGAATGGGGATCTGATCTGAGGTCTGAGAAGGAATGGGGATCTGATCTGAGGCCTGAGAAGGAATGGGGATCTGATCTGAGGCCTGAGAAGGAATGGGGATCTGATCTGAGGCCTGAGAAGGAATGGGGATCTGATCTGAGGCCTGAGAAGGAATGGGGATCTGATCTGAGGCCTGAGAAGGAATGGGGATCTGATCTGAGGCCTGAGAAGGAATGGGGATCTGATCTGAGGCCTGAGAAGGAATGGGGATCTGATCTGAGGACTGAGAAGGAATGGGGATCTGATCTGAGGACTGAGAAGGAATGGGGATCTGATCTGAGGACTGAGAAGGAATGGGGATCTGATCTGAGGACTGAGAAGGAATGGGGATCTGATCTGAGGACTGAGAAGGAATGGGGATCTGATCTGAGGTCTGAGAAGGAATGGGGATCTGATCTGAGGTCTGAGAAGGAATGGGGATCTGATCTGAGGCCTGAGAAGGAATGGGGATCTGATCTGAGACCTGAGAAGGAATGGGGATCTGATCTGAGGTCTGAGAAGGAATGGGGATCTGATCTGAGGCCTGAGAAGGAATGGGGATCTGATCTGAGACCTGAGAAGGAATGGGGATCTGATCTGAGGCCTGAGAAGGAATGGGGATCTGATCTGAGGTCTGAGAAGGAATGGGGATCTGATCTGAGGTCTGAGAAGGAATGGGGATCTGATCTGAGGTCTGAGAAGGAATGGGGATCTGATCTGAGGCCTGAGAAGGAATGGGGATCTGATCTGAGGCCTGAGAAGGAATGGGGATCTGATCTGAGGCCTGAGAAGGAATGGGGATCTGATCTGAGGCCTGAGAAGGAATGGGGATCTGATCTGAGGCCTGAGAAGGAATGGGGATCTGATCTGAGGTCTGAGAAGGAATGGGGATCTGATCTGAGGTCTGAGAAGGAATGAGGATCTGATCTGAGGTCTGAGAAGGAATGAGGATCTGAGCTGAGGACTGAGAAGGAATGGGGATCTGATGTCTGTGGTGGAATATGGATATGATGGGGGTCTTATGGAGCTTGGGAGTCTGATATGTGGTCGAAGAAGGAATAGGGGTCTGATAGCGCTTGGGGGGGTCTGGTTTGAGATCTGAGGAGCTATGGAGGTCTGATCTGATGTCTAAGAAGGAATGGGGGTCAGAGCAGAGCCTGATGAAATTTTTTCTTATCCTCTATATAACAGGTGTGTCTTATGGTCCGGCGTGTCTTATAGAGCAGAAATTAGAGAACATTCCACAAGTAATAACAATTCTAGGACATCTATTCTTACGACTCAGTGATCTGCTATTCCTTTATTATCCCTGCTAGAAGTCATGAGTGAATTGCTAGCAGTCTGCTGTAAAGGTTCAGCTGGGCGTTAGTAATTGGGGGTGTTCCCCTGCACAGTCAGACACTGGCAGCACTGATTGGATAATGCCAGACTGTGCAGGGACAACCCTCCAAATGGTAATACCCAGCTGGACCGTTATGGCAAACTGCTAGCATTCATAACTTCAAGAAGGAATAACAAATAAATGGTACGACATACAGACATAAGAACAGATGCTCCAGAAGTGTAGTTGCTCGGGGAATGCAAGTAGTGACATGTCCCTCCTTACAGGGACACTAATCCTATTGACTGCATACAATGTATTGTACTCGGTTATCATCCATTTCAGGTCAGGAAAAGGCTGCCTAATATTCTCCAACTGGAATACCCTCCCTCTCTGAGCCCTTTCCCTGACATCCTTCCCTATAGCACCGGAAGAAAAGAGTCAAGAAGGCGGGACTTATTTCTACTGCCCACCTAACTGATCTGAAATTAAAGGGGCGGGACATGACACACTGATGGTTAAAATAATATAAATAATGGTAAAAATAAAAAAATAACTCTCCAATATCTCAGAGTTCACGTTCCACCATCCATGTTCCTGGAACTCGGCTTCTGCTGTGTCTGATGTACACATCTGCTCCCCAGAACACTGGGTGGTAAAAAGCTGGAAAATATCCTACTTTTATTACTTTTGTAAAATGTGACGTCCAGACTCTCACCTACCCTTTAATAAGCCACCAATAAAAAACCTGGAACACGGAAAATATTGTGAAAGAGCAGAGGAGCAGATTGGTATCACGGTTGCTCAACATCCAGAGCCTCATGAGGAGGTCTCCAAGGCTTTAGACATTAAAGGTAAGGTCCCCTGCTAACAAATTAAAATTTTCCAACCCCTTTAAGACATATTTTTAATCAGTATGAATGAGGTTTCTAAAAAAACTCATTCACATGTAGCAGATTTATCCGCTGTGTATTTGAGGACATGCTGTAGACTTTCATCCTTTGTAATGCTACCGGCCTCTGCAGGCCAACAGCTACCTCTCCAGATCCTCCGATACGTACGCACGCTCGGCAGGAGAGGGGAGAAAGCTGCTGCCAGACACCTCTGGGTGCACAGAGTGAAAAAAATTCGGGCAGATGAAATCCAACGCGCCCCGTCCTCATCTCCCCTGACATGAGCCATCGACCTAGAGTCAGGAGGCCTCACACACATTAAGATGGTTTGCCAAATCTGCCAAAATGTTGGCGGGTTTGGCCACAGATCCAATGTGGACGGCAGCTTAAGAGTCAGACAAAAATCATCACTTCCCCTACGCAATACCACATTTTGTGACTTTTTCAATGCCGCAGTGACTTTCTTTTTAGTTGCAACTGGCATTTTACGCCACCTTACAAGGTTTATGAAGAGGACGGAGCCATCAGCCCTGGCATATTCATCATTATTTATGCCAGAAACAAATAGTGACTGGAAGCTACGGCAGCTCTGAGCTGCTGCGGATTTCCTTCTAGCACATGGACTGCCAGAGGAGACGTGCACTTCTCCGGCAGCGCAGGCCCTATCTTCATACTCTGCTCCGAGACCCTTAGTTAAAATGAATCTGTACTGCACATAGGCTCAGAAGTGACGTTCACCGCGGGGTGTGCCTGCTGTCATCTCAGAACTTCTGGAGAGGAAAGGAAGGAGATTTACAACTTAGAAGTTTTTTGTTCAGAAACTGTATTCCAATATATTGTATTTTCTATCACACGGAGCTGGTGAAACGCCTGACGTCACTAGTTTACTAAAGCAAATTTGTTATTACGTGGGTCATTTAAAGGGGTTGTCCGCTTTTTACTATTGAACCTATCCTTAGGATAGGTCATCAATATCAGATCCGGCAACACCGCTGATCAGCTGTTTAAAGAGGAGGCGGCGCTGCCGAACGCTGCCTTCTCTGCTCTGTTTACCTGCTCGCCGCAGCAATTGCAGGTATGGCATCCCCCGTTTACTTCTATGGGAAGGCTCTGTAGTATATACTTGAACAGACTGATCTGTCCCATAGAAGTGAATGGGGACGCCATACTTGTAATTACACCTGCTCACCTCTGCAATGGCTGCGGCGAGCAGGTAAACAGCGCTGCTTTCTCTTCAATCAGCTGGTCAGCGGGGGGTGCCGGGAGTTAGACCGCCGCCGATCTGATGTTGATGACCTATCCTGAGGACAGGTCATGAATAGTAAAAAGTGGACAACGTCTTTAAGAACGAGTCGGAGTGTGAGGTTTGGCAGACGACCGCACAGCCCTGATTTACATTGCAAAGACTGAAATCTACGGCAAAAGTCTGTGCAAAATGTACAACAGGCATGCTGCGGGTGCGAAAGTGGCCAGAAATCTGCAGCGGAAAATCTTTTATAGGACTGGTGCCTTGCAGCGCTGGGGTCCTGGGTTTGAATCCGACCAAGGACAACATCTGCGTGGAGTTTGTATGTTCTCCCCGTGTTTGCGTGGGCTTCCTCTGGTTTTCTCCTACACTCCAAAGACATATTGATAGGGACCAGGAGCGTAGCTAACGGCTCATGGGCCCTGGTGCAAGAGTTCAGCTTGGGCCCCCCTTCCCTCAGTGCTTTGTGTGTGTTCCTATACGGCACAAGGGTCTTTGGGCCCCCTCAGGCTCCTCGGCCCGGTAGCGACTGCTACCTCTGCACCCCCTATAGCTACACCCATGATAGGGACCTTAGATTGTGAGCCCCATTGGGGCAGTGTGAAGCTAATGTGTGTAAAGCGCTGCGGAATATGTCAGCGCTATATAAGTGTATATAATAAACATAAACTTAGGAGAGAACTGGGAGAATTTATCATCAGAGAGTAATATCTGGAGTCAGTTTCACAGTAGTCTCCGCTGGAGTACTTTGCGCCAAATTCAACAAATGTTGCACGCCGTTTGTTAAAACTGGTGCAACGTGAAACCTAACACTTTTGTCTAGAAATGTTACTCCAGTTTTCCCACTCCACCCTTGTACTGGAATGAGTGCGCAACCTTTTTTTTTTTTTTTTAACTTTTTAAAAAGTCTCAGTGATAAATATAGAACGAAACTTACTACCACAGCTAACAACACCTACTTTCACAAGTGGAATGAGTGGTGTGTAAAAAGTCGAAAATTTTTGCGCAAGTGACCTCAAAAACTTGCAAAGCCACTATTTTGTGACTTTTTGAAGCCAGAAATCTGCAGCGAAGGTGTAATAAAGCCCCCCATGGTTCCTGCCTGACTCACACCGACACTTTCAGGATCCCATAAATTCATAATGCTTGTATTACAGGAACAAGAAATGGTAAGAAGCCCTCCAAAGCCACCAAGGGAATGTGAAATATCTTCAGTCTGAGAGGTGCGAGAACTTCAAACGCTACAGATGTGACCTTGGGGATTTAAACAAAAGCTAAAATGAAGTCTGGGAACGTGTGTGACTCAGGACGATTCCCAAAAGCTGCGTTCATCTCATTTCCTGGACCCACACAAAAAGTGCTCTAACCTAGGGGTCACCCTCTGAAGAGGAGAAATCCTATATCTTACACATGTGGGAGGACGTCAGGGCTGGAACGCGGGGACAGGTTATTACTACTGAGAAGCTTTGTATAGAGTTGTACTTTATTATAGGAAGAGTTTACTGCACAACAACCCTTTACCCCATTCAACTTTCCCAAGCTTCTGAAGGGCCACGCCGCCCAGTTATGCTGGGGTACATTACTTTCTACACAACTAGGTAGACTTGCCATTGAAGAGGTTGTCACATGATGAAAATTCCTGCCCATATGTCCCATCAGGCCATATGGACATCATGGGGTGGCATGAGAGAAACATCTGCTTGAGAACCCCCCCCCCCTTCCCCTACAAGCCAGAACTGAAAGCTGCCCCATAAGAGCGGCTCTTGCATTGCTACATACTACAAGTCTGGCTGGCCACGACTTCCACCACAAAACTCAGCTGTCTGCCAGACCTGCTATAAACAGCCGATTGACTTTGTGGTATGACGTGGTGAGACAACCCCTTTAAATGAGTTTTACAGTAGTACAAAACATGGCTGCTTCTCCTTAAACAGCTCCACACCTGGTTGCTTCTGGTATTGCAGCTCAGCTTCACAGAAGTGAATAAGGCCGAGCTGCAGGACCGCACGACCTGTGGACAGGTGTAGTGCGATTTAAAGGGCACCTGTCAGCAGATTTGTACAGTGGCTGCTACTGTTAGCCCAGGGGTAGACTCTTCACTTACCCCAGTAACTAAAAGAGGTTGTACAGGATTAGGAAAACATGGCTACTTTCTTCCTTAAAGGGCATCTGTCAGCAGATTTGTACCTATGACACTGGCTGACCTGTTACATGTGGCAGCTGAAGGCATCTGTGTTGGTCTCAAGTTCATCTGTGACCACATTGCTGAGAAAATTGATGTTTTAATATATGCAAACAAGTCTTTAAGAGCAACGGGGGCGTTACCGTTACACCTAGAGGCTCTTCTCTCTCTGGAATTACTGCTCCCTCTGCAGTTTGATTGACAGGACCAGGCATGATGATATTTGCATTGCTTGGCCTTGTCTATCAATGTGGACAGGGTGCTGCAGTTGCAGAGAGAGCAGAGCCTCTAGGTGTAATTGTAACGCCCCCGTTGCTCCTAGAGGCTCATTTGCATATATTAAGACATTTTTCTCAGCAATGCAGGCACATATGAATATGGGACCAACCAGATGCCTTCAGCTGCCGAGCGCACATGGAACAGGTCCGCCAGTGTCATAAGTACAGAACTGCTGACAGATGCCCTTTAAGGAAGAAAGCAGCCATGTTTTTCTAATCCTGTAGAACCTCTTTAAGTATCTGGGGTAAGTTAAGAGTCTACCCCTGGGGCAACATCAGCAGACATAGGAGTCATCATGCAGCTTCCCTAATAGCTTGTATATGAACCCCCATAGGACGGAGAAATGGCTAACACTGTATAGGAGGTTCACCCACCTGAAAGAGGAAGGCGTCACCGAGCGAGTTGCTGAGGCAGAACACAAAGTCTTTCTTGGGATGCTCTGGCACAGCCTGCACGATGCTGTTCTCCACCCACACGGCATGCTTCGGGATACTGGTGTTATCTATACCTGAGCGGCTGTCGCTTTCGTAGAAGAACAGAGTGCACCCTGAAAATGAGACCACAAAATGGGTGAGAATCGCTGACCGATGACCCCTGCAGTTAAACCCACTACTTTATTGCCCCCCTTATAATCCAGCACCAATAGCCCAGCAGTATATATGTCACAGACAGAACTTCCTAAGATGAAAGGACTGCCTGACAACCACATCAAGTAATGATGCCGACCTGGAGATCAGATGATCGCTGCAGGTTCTAAAGTTATAGCAAGCAATATATTTACCCTGCAGTGGCCTCTACAGGGCAAATATAGTATTACATGATGGCCATTCAAGTGACTGGTCGACCATGTCATATAGAAGGCACAAAAGGCTGGATGATAACCTGGCAGTATTCATTATTTTAGTGGATCCTTGTTCAATTTGCTGTTTTTAAACGGTATATTGCTTACCAGTATCTTTGCTTGTGAAAGGTATATATGTTATAACGGATTCGCCAAGGCTCCCCCCTCGTGTGTGGGTGGAACTAGCAATTTTTGCTAATTATGTATTTTATTTATTACTAATAAACATATTTATGCATTTCTACTTTGTGTATGATGTGGTTTATATAGGTATTGGATGTTCAAGTAGTTATTTAACACCTATAGACATCTTTTTAGGCATTGGGCCCATTGGCGCTAGGTATATTCATATAGAAGGGAATAAAGGGAAAAAAGCAGGAAAGATGAAAGGAAAGAGACAGAAATCCCAGTAAAATTCCTTCCCCACGATCCCTGTTTTATATCACGTGTCTCCAGCTCCAGAGACATTTCCTTCTATATGTGTGAATGATACGAGCAGATCTATAATAAAGGACGTATTGTGGGTTTAGTGGCCCTCAGAACAGTGGGGGCGCCTATAGGCTACATGAGGACACTGACCTTGGTGAATGCTCCATAAATGATAACCATATGAGCTTCCACACAACACTTGGGATCACCTTTGTCATCATCTAACCCATCCCAGGCCCTTCTCGCTCTTAAAGTTGCTGCTCTGGAGGGAAAAGCCAACGTGAGCGGTTCCAGTGAAGGAAAGTTTGCCAGGACCTGAGCTAAGCAGAGGAGACGAGAACATGGAGGAGACTCCCTGAGGTTTCTTCTGGCTTTGTGCTGAGCTCCAGGAGCAACATTGCTTTTAGAGGCTCAGGAAAAAGTAGTCTTGTGATGTTGGGAAAGTTGTATGACCACCTATATAACCGTCAAGATGCCTTCTGTCCGTGTGCCCTATGAGCAAAAGCAGAGGCACACTAACAGCGGCTCCTGCTTTGGCAGACCCAGATTATCCATGGTGGCCAACCATTCAATTTAAAAGGTAAATGGTGTACGGTAAAATTGAACTTCACATGGTGATAACTACTGATCCCCGGGGTAGCTGTCTGTAGGGGAGCTTCACACGTGGATGGATGGCTTGGTGAGTAGCACTGCTGCTAATCCGATTAAGTGAACATTGGCATGGAGGTTGAGTGTCCTCCCAGCATTTGCATGGGTTTCCTCTTGTTACTCCGGTTTGCCCCAACACTCCAAAACCATATGGATAGGTTAAAGGGGTTGTCTCATTACGACAGCGATCCCAAGATAGGTCATAAGTGTCTGATCCTGGAGGTCCAAAGGCTGGGGCCCCCAACAATTACGAGAATGGAAGCCTGTGCTCCCCCACTGAATGGGGCTGTGGTCACACATGCACGCTGCTTCTCCGTTCTGCTCTACGGGGCCTCCGGACATGGACGAGAACTTGGACCCTGCTATCGCCAGCAGTCCCATGGAAATAAATGGGGTAGTGGACACACATACCGTGTCACTCAAACAGGGAATCTTGTAATCAGTGGTGCCCCATGTGGTCAGACCCTCGCCAATCAGACACTTATCCTGAGGATAGAAGGTAAGTTCTTGTAATGGGACAACCCCAATAGGGACAGGAACTGGTGTGAACGATGACCATCTCTGAACGGTGTTGTGGAATATGTAGGAGGTATATAAATGAATAATATATATATTAGTTTTTTTTTTTTTTTTTTTATTATTTCCTTTGCCTAAAGAAGTTTAGAATTAGAAAACATGGCTGCCCTCTTTCGCAAACCGTGCCACACCTGTCCACAGTTTGTGTCTGGTTTGCAATTCCAATAGAGCTACAATACCAGGCACAGTCCACGGCAGGGGCATGGGCCCTGGTGCAAGAGTTCAGCTTGGGCCCCCCTTCCCTTAGTGCTTTGTGTGTCTTCTTATGTGGCACAAGGGTCTTTGGGCCCCCTCAGGCTCCTGGGCCCGGTAGCGACTGCTACCTCTGCACCCCCTATAGCTACACCCATGGTCCACGGACAATTTTCAGAAGAAAGCAAACATGCTTTTCTAATAATGGACAACGTCTTTCAACTCTCGACAAGTCTTCTATCAGAAAGAGAGCAAGAGAAAGCCATTTGTGGGCTCCGGAGGTTTGTGGACATCTACTGAGCTCCTGCAGGTAAGGAAGGCGGATCTAGGTGTTGAAGGAAAGTGAGGATAACCATCGAAAAAAAGTGGTTACAGAAATCAAAAGGGAGATAAAAGGAAAGCAACAATTTCATGACATAAACAGAGATCAATCTCCTATTCTATGTGAACTCTGGTTTATACATGCATTTTAAAAATTAATTCCAGACTGTCAGATGGGAGGATGCACTTAACATGTACGATCCCAGCCCTGACAGAGAAGAAACACTCTGATCACGTCCAAAAATCATGCAAAGCCGGGAAGCAACTAATACACAATACGTGACCACTCCCATGTGAAACCTTAACCCATGATGTAAAGAAGGCTGAATCCAGGTCACCGCCAAGAGAAGGGGGTCATCACTTATAGATGAAGTCCAGATGTCCAGCATGGGGAGGATGACTTATGAGACGGTGAAAAGAATATATAGCTGTGAATATAACTGGGGGCCAAAACATGAAAAGTATCGGGTCCACAGGCTACGTGAAGAGCCATAATAATAACCAAGTGACAGAAAGAGGCAGCAAAAGAGATAAAGCTTCATCCAGAGAAAGATAATGAGGAGAGAGAGTTCTGTCCAGAAAGAGAGAAAGTCCCATCCAGAAAGAGACAATAAGAGAGAGCCCCATCCAGAAAGAGATAATAAGAGAGTCCCATCCAGAAAGAGATAATAAGAGAGGGCCCTATCCAGAAAGAGATAATAAGAGAGAGCCCCATCCAGAAAGAGATAATAAGAGAGAGACCCATCCAGAAAGAGATAATAAGAGAGAGCCCCATCCAGAAAGAGACAATAAGAGAGAGCCCCATCCAGAAAGAGATAATAAGAGAGTCCCATCCAGAAAGAGATAATAAGAGAGTCCCATCCAGAAAGAGATAATAAGAGAGTTCCATCCAGAAAGAGATAATGATAAGGGTCCATTCACACGTCCGCAACTTGGGCCTGGATCCTTTTCGCAATTTTGCGGAACAGGTGAGGACCCATTCATTTTCAATGAGGCCGGAACAAATGTGGACAGCACACTTTGTGCTGTCCGCATCCGCATTTCCGGATACGCAATTCCATTCCCCCCAAAAAATAGAACATGTCCTATTCTTGTCCGCAACTGCGGACAAGAAAAGGCATTTTCTGTTATAGTGCCGGCGACGTGTGGTCCGCAAAATGCGGAACAAACATTGCCGGTGTCCCTGTTTTGCGGACCGCAAAACACCTATGGACGTGTGAATGGACCCTAAGAGGGAGTTCTATCCAGAAAAAGACAAGGAGGAGTCCTGTCAAGAAAGAGATAAAACGAGAGTCTCTGTCCCTATCCTGGGCTTCTACGCTATTTTTATAGAGATAGCTAACTATAGATCCATAAGAACTGCTCATATAATTGTGTCAATCCAGATTTGAGATCGTCTGGTTGCTATGGAACACTGCCTAAAAAACTGCCGTTTCAGCAGGGTTGCCAGGAAATTCAGGAGCAATTTAGACCCGAGTTATCAGAAAGCAGAGAAGGGACACTAAAGCTCAGTAAGGCCATGTTCCCATCTGCATTGGCCACTCCGAAAGAAGCCTTTATCGCAGATCCCGTCACTTTTGATGGGAGCAATAGCACACAGAACTACTGCTCCTGCCATAATGACAGACACCACTGCGGAGCCCTAAAGACCCCAGTGTAAGTCAACAGGGACCCAGGGTCGCCACTAGTGTCCATCAGGTGATGGATCAGACACATATGTGAACAGATATATAACACAAGAGAGTGAATCTGGATATCAAAAGCATAGTACTGAGGATGTGCGATCCAGATTCTCTCTCTTGTGTTATACACATATGTGAACAGAGCCTGAGTCTTCAAACAAACCGTGCTAGGTTACTATGGTATTATATATTTTGGTAAATTAAGTTTAGGTTGGAGGACCTCTAACTGTTAGATGGACATCCCATCTGCAGTGTCTCATGTAGATGGGATGTTTTACAAGGGATAGGTTAAATAAGTTTTCTGGGACTTGAAAAATTGGAGGCCTGTCGGTAGGATAGGCAATCAGTATAATATCAGTTTGGGTCCTACTGTCGGCAATCCAGCCGATCAGCGGATTGAAGGGGTTTTGAACTCCCCGGCAAATGCAGCACCTATTTCATTACTTACATTGCTCCGTGAAGCACAACTTCATACTGTTACTGTCCGCTGTAACTGATAAACAATGAAGGGGATGAGGGGCTTGCAAAAGGCAGTACTAAGGAGCAAGACCTCCACTGGTTAAGGCTACTTTCACACTAGCGTTAATATTTTACGGTAATGAGATCCGTCATAGGGCCTCAATACCGAAAAAAGACCCTTCAGTTATGTCCCCATTCATTGTCAAGAGGACAAAACTAACTGAACAGAAGGAAATGCTCCAAAATGCATTTCGTTCCGTTCTCATACCGGAGAGCAAACCGCGGTTTACTTTCCGTCCTGGGATGCGGATCCGTTTTCTCTGACACAATCGAAAAACGGATCCGTCCCCCATTGACTTTCAATAGAGTTTATGACGGATCAGTCTTGCCTATGTTAAAGAGAATACCACCGGATACGTTCATAACGGTTGCAGATGGCTGATCATCAGTAACAGAAGTTTTTTTGTTGAAACCTGCCGGATCCAGCAAAAACGCTAGTGTGAAAGTAGCCCAATACTGATGGTCAATACCAAAGATAGGCAATCAATTTTTGGGTGTTCGGGTTCTTTCATCTTACCTTTTAAAGAGACCCAATAATGCTTCCACTTCCTTCGGGTGGCAGACTCCACCTTCTTATTTTTCTTGTGCACCAGGAAGTTCTTCACGGCCAGCGCCCCAGCTTTCCGCACGGTTCCTTGGGCGGCGGTCAGGAGAATGTCAGACTGGCCTGGGGAGCTTAAAGTGCCGCTGCTTTGCTCGTCGCTCAGTGCTGAACTGGCCTCTTCCAAGTTCTCCCTTTTGGAGCTGCTCATCTCCAGCTCTCGACGGAAGTTCTCATAGACTCCTTGGCGGAGGGCATCTCCCGAGCTGCTGCCGCTGTCACTTCCAATAAAGGCTCGGCTTGTGGTGGGCGAGTAACTGGATGTGGTGGCATTAGAGCGACGCGATGTAAAGTCCGTGTCAGCGGTGGTTGCATCGATGCCGCTGTCCGTAAACTCACTCCCTTCACCGCCGGTGTTTACATCCTACAAAATACAACAAAATTATTGTATAAGTCGTTTTATCACATAGGGACAAGGTCATAAACTTATTAGACTCCGATTCACAAGGATGTGACCCAAAATGGACAGTAAATATCTTGTCTGCTGTAAAGTTCTGACAATCCATATAGAAGTTGTCCACTTTGGACAGTCCAATTTTCTCAGAACCACCTCTAAAATAAGCTGCTCTTAGGGTATTTCATGGCAGAAGCTTTGAGCGACCAACTGAAATATGGTATCAAGTACTCAATTTTCCTCTAGCGTCACCACAGGGGAAATTAAGCATTATATAGCGCCCACTGAAATGAATGGGAACCTGTCACCACATTTGCTCCTTGTCAGGAAAAGCAAGTGGAAATTGGAAATACCACTGAATACTAATGAAGTGTACAGATAGTGGAATGTCAATCAAAGATGGATGGTCGGGCTTGTGGCGGTCGGACATGCGTGCTGCCGCTCCATTCATTTCTATGGGAGATCCGGAGATAGCCGAGTACAGCGCTCTCCGAAAACTCCGATAGAAATGAATTGACTTGCATGCCCGACCGCCCCCTCCATTTATTTGAGGAGGCTGCAGGTGGTACAAGACGCCCCCGTTCTTGTGATTAATGGTGGTACCAAAGGTAGGACACCCATCAATCTCTTATCCCCTATCCTGTGAATATGGGATAACTTAAAGGCTATGGACACCTTTTGTACCAATTAATTTTTATTATTGCATTGTACTCATTTTGAGCTAAAAATCATTTTAAATTGGTCTTTATTAAAAAATATGGAGCCCTTTTTTCTGTACAGAGCTGACATGCTCCAGTAGCACCCTGTGGATTTTCTGTCTTTTCCATCAGACCAGGAGCCGACGGGCTCCTTATCGTTGCTCTCTGACCTTATAAACAGTCATTATAGCTCAGTTCTTATCTTACTGATAAGAATGTGGCTTAAATAAGTGTTTATGATCTCTCAGTAGTTTAGAGATGAGGTTTATTGACCGGCACAAAGTGAAAGTAGCAGTCACACAGCTAGAAAAACAGTTAATCCTTTGTGACAGAACAGCTCAATATTTTTAATAAGGGCCAATTGAAAAAATTATTAACATGCAATCATAAAAAAAAAGTACCTCCGAAGGTGTACATAGTCTTTATTTTAAACTGGAATACTCCTTTAACTCAGTATCCCTTCAAGGGTTTGTCTAGTTTGGAAAAATGACTTTCATATAAAAAATGTCATCAAAAATATAGAGTTAATAAAGGGGGCTCCTCTGTTCAAGATCCTCACAGGTAGAAATAGCACCCCTCACTCTGGAGGACCCGTCCTTTTCTGCATTACACAGAAACCTGTTGATTCAAATGGACACTGTGCAATCCCTAATTTCTCCAGTGGTGGCACTGTAGGAAAACAGTTGCCAGGTCCCTATAGTTCTGCATGACTCATAAGGCAATTTTTATCTGCAACGTTATCATGTATGGAAAGTAAAGGAGTGGTAAATAATCTTCAGGTCACGTCTCCTTTAAATCTTACCAATACTGATTATGCATTAGGCACAGAAAACATATTTCACAGGCGCTAATCGGTGACTGACAGGCATCATCTCCTGGCCTCTGGTATAATATTCGGTGCCAGCCCCCTGCGGTGTGCATGGCGCCTTGGCAGCGAGTGGATTATTGTCACATCATGTATTTAATTATTCACTAAATGTAGATGGGGAATACGCAGACCGGCAGCAGCGCTGTGACGCCTGCAGCAACAACTGCAGCTAAACAGAGACCTGAGACTCTTCAGCGCCAATTCCTCGAGCCCAATATCCAGTCTGAAAATATAACTCATATTCATTTTACGGAGGCGCCAAGCGGCTTACTCAACATGAAGGAGGCGCACCATTAATATCTCTACATATTAGAAAACGTTCTGCAGCTTTTAAATAAAGTATTGGATGATCGTGGAAGAGGAATGGCACACGCGCAGGTTTCCTGCGTATAACTCAGCCACACAGCTGGACCCCGGCGCCCCGCTACTACCAACGCAGGCTTACGCGGTAATTAAAACGGTTTGTTAAATGGAAACTGCTGTTGGGTCTTAGAAGTTGAATTGAAGTCGCTACCTTTGGGTAAATCTTACCTAATGATTATTTCTGGGTTCTTCTCCATTATTACACAGCTATGTTTCATGACCGCAACTTCGACTTGGCTACTACCAGTATGAAATCTACTGTCTCAGAAGAGTCTCAGCCTGCTGCTCGGATGGATTAGATTGCCTGCTGTGCAGAAGACAAGCCCACCACAAGGATAAAAAAAATGGGGAGTGAAAGAGGCCTGACAGTGCAACAAGAACAAACTCAGCACTGCTACATCTGTAGAAGGACACATACAAACCACTGTAACAGGTGGAGTGTGATGACACAATGTCTCCCGCGAAGGGACATTGAGCTGCAGCAGCCAAATCAATGCTGCGCTTTGGGTAGGTTCACCACCCATCCTCACGATAGGTCATCATTATCACATCAGCGGGGGTACAAGTCCCGGCACCCCCGACAATCCGCTGTTTTAGGGAACCACTGCACTCGCCGGAGCTCTGGTGAGCATAGCTGGCTACCGGTAGCTTTCCAAGCACAGCGCCGTACGCTATAGAGTGGCTGTGCTTGGTATTGCAGCTCAGCCCCATTTAAGAAGGCCATGTGAGCGATGTATGGTGACATCACACGGCCTAGGAAGCAGCCGCGGGGCTCATGGACTGCCTGACCTCTTCTAACAGCTGAGCGCCAGGGGTCCTGGGTGTCGGACCCCCACCGATAAAATATTCATAACCTATCCTGAGAATAGGTCATGAATGGTTACAATACCCGGAGAACCCCTTTAACTAAGCCAGCAGCCTGCCGAAGTTCACCAGATCCAGCCGCTTTCTGGCATGAGTGCCGAGTTTCAGATGGACAAGAAGCACTGCATGAAATATTTTTTGATCAGCCTAAAGTTGGCATTTTGCCGGAAAGCGGACGGATCCCCGCAGCATCCTACTACAGTCAGTTGGGCCCGGTGGTGGCTAGGCTGGATCCGGTGAACTCTGGCAGGCTGCCGGATCGGTTACACAGAGGTGTGAATCAGCCCTTACTTTGTGCTGGAAAACGTGTCAGATTTGAAATGCAGGACTCCAGGAAAGCTGGGTGATGACTGACATGATGGTCACGCTGCCGTCCCAGAGTAAAAGGGGTCTCTGGCACATACAGACTACTTATGTCAAAGAAACTGATGGGACTATATTTTGACTTGACCCGTCCCCTCTCCTGACACGTCTAATTTATTAACTACTTACATTTCCCATGTAACAACTCTGGAGCATCTGTTCTTACGACTCCACAATATCCCACTCCTCCGCTATTCCTACAAGAAGTCTATGAGTGTATTGCTAACAGTCAGCTTCAAGGGTCCATCTGGGTGTTACCATTTGATACTGGCAGCACTGACCGGATTGTGCAGGGACACACCCCCCAACTGTTTACACCCTTATTGCAGACCATTGGCAATTCATTCATAAAATTCTAGTAGGAAGAACAGAGGAATGGCACAACACGCAGTCATAAGAACAGATGCTCCAGAAGTGTTATTACATGGGGGATGAAGAAGTCACTAAACCAGACATGTCAGCAGAAGTGACAGCTCCGCTTTAAGCTCAATCTTCCTTCAGGGTGAATGTCAGATAGGACTTAAGTTTATGGCAAACAAAGGCCGGGTGTTACCTGCCCAGCACGAAATATGTACCTTCCTGCAGCGTCACACGCGAGGGACCTTACACAACACGCATCGGCAGGAATCCACATGCATCATGGGCAGGGAAGTCTGTTCTCGGCAGGAAAACACAGGCACGAGGCTAGCATAGAGCGGGTCTTTTTTTTTTGTCTGAGCAGCTTATTTGTTACTTATCCATTTATGCATCAATTCCTCAAGATCTCTGCTTGTCGTCAATGAATGGACTCCTTTGTTTCCTCCCAGAGGAGAAAAAGTCCTAGTAATGTAAACTCTTTCCTTCAGCTGGCCATGCCCATAAGCCCATGTTCGCACGCTGAGGATTCTGCTGGAATTTAGTCGCAGATCCTCACCCTTCTCTCCTCCAACTACTTGCTGCTGTGAAAACCCAATTCAGATGAACAGATTCTCAGCCATGTTTCTGCAAGAAACCTGCCATATGTGAATATGCCTTTATAGTAGCATTGGCAGAGCTGTGTGCCCCTGTGTGATCCTTTCATGACCAGGAAAGATCCTCTAAATGTAAGCATAGAAGGTTTCCATTCAGTGAGTGGAAGCAGAGATCTTAAAAACAATAAAGTATACATTTAAAATAGCTATCACCAGTTTGTGCAACTATCACGTTAAAATTATACGTCATACATTGTTCCCGACAACCATCTGCCAAAAAAGTGATCTGTCGTGGATTGTCGGCCACGTATGGCATGATGAACTGGGCCGGCTGTTCACAATCGTATCTGTATGGTCAGCTTAAAGGGGTTGTCTCATCTGACACAATGGGGGCATATCACTAGGATATGCCCCCATTGTCTGATAGGTGCGGGTCCCACACCTATCTCCTAAACGGAGCCCCGACCATTCATTTCTATGGGGCTGTTTCCGTCAGGCCCATTGAAGTGAATGGGAGCGGTGGCCAGTCATACACGGTATGCTCCCATTCACTTCCATGGGGAGAGCGCTTGGTGGTGGCCGAAGTGCAGTCTTCCAGCCACCACTTTAAGGGCTCCGTTCTCGATATAGATGCGGGTTCAAGCGGTAGGACCTGCACCTCTCAGACAATGGGGGGGATATCCTAGCGAAGCCTTTTAACTTAAGCCAACAATAGAAGATCATAAAGGGGTTGTCCCATGAAAAATATTTTACAGTTTTCAAACCAGCATTTGGATCTGAATAATTTTGTAATTGCATGTAATTAAAAATTTTGTATAGTCTGGGTTATTCAATAAAATCAATCTGTATAGCGCCACCTGCTGTTTGTTATCTTTCTAAATTCTGTGTCCTGCTCACTGAGGTTGACATCCATGCTTAGTTCCAACCTTCCACCACCACCAGCTGCAGCAGAAAAGACACGCACGCCCCCCGCCCCCCCGTCCACGTCCCCAATTCCCCCCCCCACCCCCCCTTGGCAACTTGAAATAAATCTGGGATAGCGATTACAGCAGTGAATGTGGAGATCCATGTAGGGTTACAGGCTGATGATGTCGGATTTTAATTTTTTTACGTTACTCATGGGATAACCCCTTTAAACCTGAGATCGCCAGCGATCACCAGGTATGGATTTTTTCTACAGCGCCACCGCAGGAGAAAAGAATAATTACATGGTTCTCATTGGAATCAATAGACTGTCCATGTAAGGCACAGACATGCTTAGTCCTCCAGAGACGCTTTGCTGATCAGGGAACCACGGGGGGCCCCTTACCCCTAGGAACTCAATTTCACTATGAACAGGGAATACCTTATTATTTATCCTGCGTTAAAGAGGGGGTTATCTGTACCCAGGGTTCATCACGGTGAGAAGTCCACCAGAAAAAAAGGAAAGTTGTGCATATTCATGGGGCGAGAGGGATTAGGAACTTCAAAAGGGGATTAAGTAAATTGTAAGGACCAAATTCAAGAGACACTGAATCTATCCCGACAAAGGCAATCTGGAGGAATCCTTAAAGACCCATCAGAGGGACCTTAATTACTCCGACTGCTCTATCTGACCACAACTTTTATGAGCTTGTTTAACCCTAGTCACTCAAACAGATCTGGCTCATGGGGATTCACGCAAGGACATCACTGTCGGGTCTATGGATCACAGTTGAGAATCCAGAAAATTGGGAAAATTGAAAATTTCCAAAAAGATAAGTGTACTAGCCAAAAAGGGTCGATCATATGGACTATGTAAATTTTAATTAAAGGTTTAATCCATCACAGACTTCCAGAATGTTGCAGAACTATGTCAAAAGGCTGCCAAAAAGCATCTGATATTCATGGATGTAGATGGGGGGGGGGGGGGGGGGGTTGATGTAGCACTGTAGTCTATGGAAAGTGGTGGCAAATAGCATTGCAAGTCAAAGTATGATTTCAGCAACATACAGAAATGAAGGACCATCTAATGGTTATAAAGGCGGTAGATCATAAAATAAATCATGTTCCTTAAAGAAAGGACCATCTGCTGGACACTATATCATCATGTGTTTATAGAAGAGATTCCCTAAACAAAGATGGCATCTGGGGAATCTCCGGAGGTGACAACCTCCAGAGCCTTTCACCAGATTATCAACACACAACATGATAACCAGATGGCACCGACAGTCTTACAGCAGCAGAAGCAGCATATGGTAGGCAATACCTACCAGCAACCACCCAAGATCAGATACGGGTCCAGTTAATATACTTCTCTACGAAGATCGCTTTAAAGGGGTTGCCCTGGCAAGCTCTTTACCCGGTCTGAAATCGGGTTTGGAGTGAACGAACATAACACTGGGTGGTCTGCCACCCAGCAAATATCATGCACAGGTCTCATTAAGTAGTGTAGGCCTCACACTATGTCAAGAAGGTTGTGTAAGTGTCTGTATGCCCGATGTCAGATTAGGCAGGAGAGCATTCTAAGATACCTCAGATAGCAGTCAGCCAAACAGCGACAGCGTTTCCTCTCGACTTTCACCCCTCGTGTTAGGCTTGCTGAAACCCAACATGCCCGTTTCTTCCCCAATGTGTAGGCCAACACTGGTTTAATGCCTAACTCCATCGAAAATTCGGTATGACCGGGGAGAACTTAACAATATACAATATCATCCTAATCACAATATACATCAACATCCTAATCACTTTTCTTACGAGGTCCTCACAGTGCCTCCTTGATTTGCCCATGAGGTCAACAAGAGCCCAGGGAAGAGATTTTTTTGGTAACCATACATGTAACACATTTAGTATAAAGTTGACCAAAATGGACAATTTGAACCAAAACGAAGTTCCTCGGTTGAAATTTAACGATCGTTTTGGCCAATCCACCACAGACCATTATGGTTTGAAAAGAAGTTGCCCGTGTTCATTATATTCGTCCGATAGTCAGACGAAAAAGCTTTTGTTCAAAGAAGGATCATTCATGAACGGAAGTTTGTTCTTTGAAAGAACATTACCAGAAAGCTCTTTCACCCATTGCCCGGTTTCGTTGAACATGTATGGCCAGTCTGAACAAATGTAATGGCCAATATGGGCTAAAATGTGTATTGCGTTGTCCGTGAAACAAAATCAATCACCAGATGCTGTCCAACCATCAAACAACTTCTGTCTAATGTGTATGGTCACCTGTCTAATGATTATAGCCACCTTTACGCTCACAGCAAACAACTCCCTATAGCTCAGCTTCCTATAACCCGTTGAGTGTGAGATCAGAGGCGTAGGATAGGATACTGGGTGTCACATTTTAAGGGGAGAGATTTCCTGACGCCTATCAAAGCTAAACTACCTGGAGAGTCACATCTAGAAGCCATCTTGGCTTATATTCCAAAGTAGTGAGAAGGCCCAAAGTCCCAGTCAACCCCATAAAAAAATATAAATTCATAATCAAGCTGGATTTCTTGGAAATTCTTCGTATGCTCCTCATACATTCTCCCCCATTCGTGTGATCAGCTACTTGTAACGCTGGCTTTCGATATTAGGAGTCATTAACTTGCAAATTCTCTGTTATCAGTCATTAGGACTTTGCCCCTTTGTTACGCTGAGGCTTATTCGTCACACAGGGAGCATCCGAGACACTAACTAATAGTCTATTCAGATTAACATATGAAATGAAAGGATTTAGGACAGTAATGAATGGCTCTCATTTCCAAAAAAATTGGATGCATGTGTGGGGGGTAAGGATGCTGCCTTGATATTTGTTTAACCCCATTCATGAGCCCAGAAAGTCCTTGTGTCTTATATTTAATTTGATCTCTATGTGGGCAATGATGGTTAATTCCCTATGAAACCAATTTAGTTCCAATTACAGATGGAGCGAGTTTTTTTTGCAATGGGACAATGTTTCGGAGCGTCTCTGACTCCCCAAGAAAGGGTTAATATAGTTCTCGTTAATATAAAACCTGGAGACGAAAAGTAGTCTGCATGTATTCAGGCTGGAGCACAATAGCAGGAATCTATGATACATAATGCATTTCTTAGCTGAAGGAAGAAGATCACTTATGCATAGCCTTGGGTTCCATGGATTTATTACGCTCCATTTGTTCCTCCTCACACTCCGCTCTCCAGGGAGCCTTTGTTACTTCCTAAACACAGACCGGAACCACAGCCTAGATTGATGTTACAGCTGCTGCGTATTATTCTGGGTTTTACGTATTTATGCAACTGGTTATACTGGTTTAGAAGAACTGATGAGCCACAATGTTGAGTAAGGTTCTCACCCTTTACCAAGACTTCGAAACATCACGAAAATGTTCTTCAGCTAGCATGTAAATAATAACATGAAGGTGCCAAAAGCCACTTCCTGCAGAGTGCAGACTACTGTATATACATGAGCGTCAAATACAGAATAGATCTCCTAGGTCTGGTCTTCAAAGTGTCAACACATCCACATAGCCCTCCATTGTGTCACCACCAAGATATGATGCAATACTATATCACAGCCCATTTTTGGCCCTCTGCTGGGTCCATGCCTAGAACTGAGACAAAATTTAGGAAAAAAACATTTGACTGCCCCCCCCCCCCCCCCCGCCAAATGTTGTACAGAAGTTCATCACTGACCAGAGAAAGCCAAAGAAGATCAAATTCCAAGCAGATGTTCTTGACAGACTTGAACCCATAGACAAAGGCAGTGTCAACCACTGAAACCCCATGTCCACAAAAAAAAAAAAACAGGAGGCGTGGATGAAAGGTTGTGTACTCAAGGATCCAACTGTGGGTTATGGCTACCTCCACCATCTTTCCATCTGGACTATGTAAAGCAGGCTGTGCTTTTCGTTGATCCAACACTTGTGAACTGGGTAGAGGTCAAATGAGACCATGCAAGATTACACAATGATACACTACTTCCATTGACTTCTAAAGGTTAACACAACCATGCTGCACAACGAAGACATAACATCCCGGCGCCGACCATCTATGGTGCCAACAGATGAGGGGAGCAGGGCTGTAATACATCTATGTACCTTTATATAGACGATGCAGTTGACCAGGACGTGCTGTGAAACATCATAGAACTTCATAAAATCAAAATGAATAGCTCCAAATGCCAGGTTTAGGGTTTTAGATCTTGGAAACAACATAAAAGTCATTTGGTGCACATGACGGAGACAACCAGGCTACCACCTAAAGTGCTCAGGAATTACAATAAGAAGACCCACAGCAGACTGCACAGAACCTTTTGATGTTAATGGTCTTGACGTACAATACATGGCGGGAAAACTTTAGAGGTGGGGGGGGGGGGGGGCCCACCATCTGTGAATGTTCATATGAGGAGGCAGAACTAAACACAAGACTGTAAGCTGCCACCAAACCCAAACTACATAGTGGTTTCCAAACCGATACCTTACAAGTTAGGGATGACTGTAATTGGTGGAAGCCTTTCCGTTTTCAGGCTAAAATGATTATAAGTGGATAGGGATTATTTGCTACATCAACAGTTTAAGGCACACTTCACCCAGCAATCTCAGGGGATATCATGTCCTTTGACATAATAGGAGGGTCAACATTGCATAGTAAGGTTTCCAAAATCTGACCTGATGAGCAACTGCTGTGGGGACTCTTGGCCGACCTCTCGCAGCAGGATTTAAAAAGGGCTTGCACAGAGAGATAGAAACACGTGGCTTCAAAGAAAATAAAATAAAAAAAACACCACCACATCTTTCTACGGGTTGTTCGTGGTACAGTAACTCAGCTCCATTCCTCTCGTGGAGCTGAACTTCGATCCCAGGTGCAACCAATAGGCAGGTTTGGTGCTGCTTTTGATAGAAAGCAGCCATGTTTTTTTCTAATTCTGAACAACCCATTTAAACCATATATCTACCTATATCAGAAAAAGGCTAGCACAATCTGACAGCACCCTAACTCAGCACTGCAGCCTCCCTGATCAGCACCTCCAGAGGTGCGGGTAACCACGGGGTGTGGTGCTGTGGTCACAGATCCGCTTTTCATTTCCTGAGAATGTGTAAAAACATAAGAAAACAAGTTCTATAACCAGTCGCCCTCAAATGTACCCGAGTTACACCGCTGAGCTCTCCAGACTCAGCAGCCACTAAATAATTAGATTTAATTAGAGGGGTTTCCCTCTAAAGTCACCAGTAAACCTACGACCTCCAGTCGTTTCTTTTATTCCAGATTTCGAGAAATTCTGTTTAGTCATTTCTGAGGAAGATGAATGACAACAAATATGGATGCCTAAGAAGCTTCCATAGAGGTTGCTGCCCTGCTGTCCTCCTCCAGAATGGAAAACCTGCCTCATGATGAAGTGACACAAACCAAACCTGAAGGTGGCAGGAAAGTTGGGTGACAACACCTAAAATGGCGTCAGTTTGGATTGTCACATCATACATGACATATCTGAGGTAAATGCTTAGCCTGGAGTGTGCTCTGCATGAAATCAGAAAGTGCCCTACGGAATACGAAAATTATTTTTATTTGTAAGATATTATCATCATGAGAACCCAGGACGTGAAGAGACACAATGGCCTCACAAACAGGTGTGGAAATGTCACCCAGCAGAAGATGTGGGCCCAGCAGGGTGGAGCGGGGCGGCCTAGTATATCTTTTGTCATTTGTGACCTGTTTACTTCACCTTTTCTCAATAGACCCGTCATTACGCAAGGCCGTACACAGATTATATTCTATAGTAAGGGGATGTCCCACCAGGACACCCCTGTCCTGTCCATATATAGGACATATGGACGTTAACTGTATGAGCCACCACCTAGCAGATAATCTCGTTTTGACAGACTCCATTTATTACAACATGCTATGGGGGAGATTGATCAAACCTGGTGTAAAGGAAGACCAGCTTAATTGTCCATAGCAACCAATCAGATTGTTCCTTTCATTTTCCAAAGGAGCTCTGAAAAATGAAAGGTGGAATCTGATTGGTTGCTATGGACAACTAAGCCAGTTCTACTTTACACCAGTTTCGATAAATCTCTTCCTTGGTTCTTAACTACTTAGCAATATGGTCGCACATCACAACATCCCACCTCCCACCTTCGACCCACAGAAAGCTGGTAAGTATGGTCTTAGGCACACAGCACTATCCAGCTACACCGGATCAGCTTTGCTGCGAACGAGAAAGTAGCCTTATTTGATATTTTAACCCCTTAGGGACCACCAATACGTCTTTTTACGGACTTAAAGGGGGTTTAAGCTACATAGCTGGTGTTACTCAATGATTACATGTACCCAAAATTCTGCATTAAAAACTATAACTTGTTCTGCAAAAAATAAGGCCTCACACAGGGACATTGATGAAAAAACTAAAAAGTTATAGCTCTTGGAATGCGATTTTGAAAATATGTGTGTGGTGAAATGCGGGAAAAAAACCACTGACTTCTGTGGCTGCACATTTTTTGGGATTGCCATCAATGCAATACTACTGGTTTAAAAATTGTTGGACAGGGATGGGTTTTTCTCCTCTTTTTCATGTTTTTTGTTTATGTGGTATTCGCAGGTACACGGTTTGCACTTTGACGGACACCATCCTACTCTCCACAATCCACTTTTCTCACTATATAATGGATTCACTGGAGCCTCTTCCACATACCCGGCGATCTGGTCTACGGCTGTTTTCCACATATTATATACGAATTACAGCATTTTATTATTATATTATTTCATATATTCCTCTTTCTTTTCTCTTTTTTTTCTCTTCTTTTTGGCGTTTACTCCTGGCGTTCCAGGGTCTTTTCCATGTAGTATCTTTTTGTATGAAATTTGGGGTATTTTTTATGGTATTTTCTATGATTTTGAGAATACCAGCAGAAACACAGAATATACAAACTCGTGGCCCCAGTGCTGCAACGCAATGTCTCTTGTCACTAAGCCACCAAGACAGGACCTCTGTAGTGGGACTACAAGTCTCAGCATATGATTAGACTACTGCGCACAGAGAATGCTCGTATGAATGGCCGCCTCTAATCCAGGTGCTGGCGGGTCACGTTGCAACAATATTGTAGTATTATAGGAGAAGACATGTGTGACAATAGGCTGGTTGACTCTTCACGTGTACACAGAGAGGTCAGCGGAAGGCGAGGGGCAGACACACAATCCTAGTAAATATTTGCTTCTGCAAGGTACAATGCGGCGAGCATTACCCTACAGCTCCTCAGTCGCCGGCCTATGAAGACATCTATAAAAATTGGGGCAAAGAGACAGGGAACGAAGGTCCCCAGCTCTTTCTGGCAACCTTTTTGACCTACTGTCCAATAATAGAATATGGCACGTGTGGTATATTGACTCATGAGGAGCCACTTCCACTAGGTAGCACTAGCGAGATGGTTCTTCTTTTTGGGAGATGCCTCTTGGTATATTCATTTCCCATCGGGCATTGCCGGCAAGTCTCCATACCCACCCTGGGGTACTTCCGGCAAGTCTACATACCCACCCTGGGGTACTTCCGGCAAGTCTCCATACCCACCCTGGGGTACTTCCGGCAAGTCTCCATACCCACCCTGGGGTACTTCCATCAAGTCTCCATACCAACCCTGGGGTACTTACGGCACGTCTCCATACCCACCCTGGGGTACTTACGGCACGTCTCCATACCCACCCTGGGGTACTTACGGCACGTCTCCATACCCACCCTGGGGTACTTACGGCACGTCTCCATACCCACCCTGGGGTACTTACGGCACGTCTCCATACCCACCCTGGGGTACTTACGGCACGTCTCCATACCCACCCTGGGGTACTTACGGCACGTCTCCATACCCACCCTGGGGTACTTACTGCAAGTCTCCATACCCACCCTGGGGTACTTCCGGCAAGTCTCCATACCCACCCTGGGGTACTTCCGGCAAGTCTCCATACCCACCCTGGGGTACTTCCGGCAAGTCTCCATACCCACCCTGGGGTACTTCCGGCAAGTCTCCATACCCACCCTGGGGTACTTCCGGCAAGTCTCCATACCCACCCTGGGGTACTTACGGCAAGTCTCCATACACAGGACTGGTGTCTTTAAGGAGATTCAGCACCCTGCCTAAATGGTATATTACTTAATAGTCAAGACGGCAATTCACCCCGTATTACTTGTGAGTAACTACAGATTGGGTCCCGTTTACCTAACCATAATGGCCTCCGACGTACATATACTCTGGGATTACTTCCAATGTAGAAGCTCACGATCCTACAGGATACAGGGGGTTAAGTAACCCATGGTTTCCCAGTATACAAAAAATAAAATGAAGCAGTCCACTACACTCTTCTAGAAGTTTTTTGCGGCATACCAATGTATACTGGCCTGACGACGCTCTTCTGGCCTCTGCCAGGTTAATGGACCCCTATGGGTACACACAGCGGGTACATCTGCAATGCCTCTCGGCGTACAGACCAAGAGGAGGCACAGTGTTATGGCAGATGGCACCCTAAGGCACGCACACTCGCTGAAGGCCCGTTCCTCTATTTGTAGCTGTACACAAATAAGGTTTGGGTGGAAACATTCACTAAAAGGAAACCTAATAGAGGAAAATAGAAGGAAAAAAAAAGACCCTCAAACCATGTTTTAATATCTGACTTCTATGAAGAGCTATGATAGCAGAGTTACAGGCCCAAAGCCTGAGGCTGCACTACTGAGAGATACTACTCGCAAACACCCTGTTCTCATACTGTATAAACCTGGTAAGGATTCATCAGCAAGGCAACATCTCCATCATCACTGAAGAGAAAGCACAAAAAGACATGAGAATCTTCAGTAGTGCAGCCTTAAGCCTTCGGCCTGTAACTTCAAGTAATAGTACACCATTATGTTAGATATTGATTTTAAAAAATTATGTTTTTTAGTGTACACTAAAATAAACCCGCCTGCAACTGCCGGGATGGCCACTTAACCCCTTCAATAGTGACCATGGCATCTAATCCGTGTCAATAGGCTATAAAAACCCCAAAACACCTGCCTATTCGTAAATGCGTGTTCGTAAATGCACACGAACATATTTAGCATCTGTGTCCGAGCCGCACTTTTTTTTTTTTTTTTGGGACTGCACATAAAAAAAAAAAAAAAACATCTGCCCACGGATGTCATTGCTGTGCTGTCCGCATCCGTATCGCAAACTATAGAACATGAATAGTCATTTCTAGCAATGGGAGAGAGAAGAATGCAGATCGCGCACAGAAGGTATCCGTAATTTGTGGATCTGTGGTTTGCAAACCGCAATACGGACACAGTCGTGTGCATGAGGCCTTAAAAGTATTAATATAGCGCTGCTACAACATTGCTGAGGTGGTCGCACATGCTCAGTACCATCCTTATACCGCCACCAGCCGTATTTACTGTTAGAAGTTGCGACGGGCTAATTTCAGATCAGCGCGTCACCTGTATAGGGACGGCATTAATTCAGAATACGCAAGGTCCTGTAAAAGGAACAGTATTTTCTGCAGTGGAGACATCATCATCTGAAATTAGCCTTACAGGGAGAGCAGCAGTGGAACACACACGCCTACTGAGCTTTGACAGGAAGGGAACTTCAGCCGAAAGGCCACACCACAAGCTGCAGCAGAAAGGACACGCCCTGTAAGAAAGGACAAGGTCCTGGAGCTCCCATCTTGAAAAAAAACTAGCAAAGCAATTGGAGCAATAACCGTGGAGATCTCTGGCTCCATGTGAGGTCCAGGGCTGGTTCTAGCCTTGTTAGAAAGAGACTGTCATGTACTGTATGATTTTCATTTTTTACCTTAATCATGGGTTAAAGGGAATAGTAATAAAAAATTTAAAAAAATATCTCAACTCAACCATTAACCCAAATGTATAATGCAGGACTGGAGAGACCAAAACTCCATCGTCAAAGATCAGACGAAGCTTCAGAAAACGTAAGCCAATTAAGATATATGTAAATGGGGCAGGACTCCCTGAGCGCGGTCGGGGGCACGCCCGAACAGAACTGCGAGTCAAACAGGATTAGGTGGGAGCACTCAGCCAAGATTACCAAACACTAGAGAGGAGACCCCTCAACGGAGGCACAAAGCGCCCCCCGTCAGGATTAACAGGCTGTAAGAAGAGCCGAGTCTCTGCCGACGGTCACGTCAAGGTCAACAATCCAAAAAAGAGGTGAAAATTTTGTAGGCAATCCCATGACACTAAAGGAGTTGTACAGGAGTAGGAAGGGCGCCACACCAGTCTATAGGCTGTGTCTGGTACTGCAGCTTAGCTCCACTGAACTGAATTGGGCTGATCTGCAATACCACATACAACCTGTGGACAGGGGTGGTGCTGTTTTGGGAAGGAGGCAGCCATGTTTTTGTAATCCTGTACAACCCCTTTAAAGGGCGTCTGTCAGCAGTTCTGTCCCTATGACACTGGCTGACCTGTTACATGTGCGCTTGTATCTGCATTGGTCCCATGTTCATATGTGTCCGCATTGATGAGAAAAAAGACGTTTTAATATATGCAAATGAGCCTCTAGGTGCAACGGGGGCGTTACCGCCACACCTAAAGGCTCCGCTCTCTCTGCACTGTACAAATGCCAACATTGCAAAACCCCTTCCCCCATACATAAAACACTTTAGCATAGCCTCTGTATACTATCCGGGGAAGAGATTAGTGTACAATGCCCGATATATAAAAGCCACGCTTCTCATAATGCAACACGCTAAGTCAGCAATGAGTACTATCCAAACACCATACTTTACACTGCAGCTCTGCCTGTTCAACATGAACATCTGGGCTAGGTTACTCTCCAATTCAATAAATCTCCCTCACCTCGTGGCTCACTAACTTCATATTTCTTCGGCTTGCAAATGCACCAATTCCCCCAAATGTGAACGTGACCCAAGGTGGATTTGAAGACCCCGTAGTGCAGTGGAGTTGTCCATTAGCAGAAACGCTTGCACCGAGTGATAAATCTGAATGTCGAGTTTCTGCCGCGTGTTTCCTGAGATACGGGCGTCTCTGCCGTCTCCAGGAACACCGCTTCCCCTACGGTCACCATATTACAGCACTCTCAGATTGTATCAGCGGTTTCTACAGCAACCAGTTTCGGGCTGTCGATAAACATTACGCCGGTTGCTACGGGTCACAGAGGACGGCGCAGAACTGAGGCGGACCGTACAAGCATGGTGTTCCCCATGACAACTACTCCGCGCACTGCTTTCATTTTCCGATCTCAGGGACAGCA
Source organism: Bufotes viridis (assembly GCA_033119425.1). Classification (NCBI taxonomy): domain Eukaryota; kingdom Metazoa; phylum Chordata; class Amphibia; order Anura; family Bufonidae; genus Bufotes; species Bufotes viridis. The sequence continues at coordinate 34,328,260 of CM065591.1, forward strand.
GTGCAGCGGCGATCATTCGTTGTTAATAAAAATCTCTACAATCATCAGGCCGAGGTGAGCAGCGTTACCCAGAAACTGCTCATCTCTGCCTGCAGGAGAAGTCTCACTGTGCAAGAAGTAAACAAGAATGGAGTAATCTGCAACGCTTTATCGCAAAGAGGTTCTGTAGCAGCTGCCGTGCACGATACAGTTGTCCCAACTACTGCACATTATAACAGCATTTTTCTCCCCCCAGATGCCGCAGGACAGCATTTCCCCGAAACTCCACCTAACCCCCCAAACCCCCCCCCCCCCGCCCCAGATGGCGCAGGACAGCATTTTGCTCCTCCCCCAGATGGCGCAGGACAGCATTTTGCTCCCCCCAGAAGCTGAAGGACAGAATTTTGCTCCCCCCCCCCCCAAGATGCCACAGGACAGCATTTTGCTCCCCCCACCAGATGCCGCAAGACAGAATTTTGCTCCACCAGATGCCGAAGAACAGAATGTTACTCCCCCGAGATGCCGCAGGACAGCATTTTGCCCCCCAGATGCCGCAGGACAGCATTTTGCTCCCCCCCAAGATGCGGTAGGACAGCATTTTGCATTATCCAACATGTAATGTCTACGAGATCCATTCTTTTATTAGGCTTTTAAAATTGTTATTCAGCCGCTTCCTACCGAGTGGCGCCCAATATACCAACAATTACAGGTTGCAGAGGATATGACCACCCAGCTTTCTACAGTCCTGACTGGTAAATCCAGTGACAGCGGAGTGATGGGGAGATGTACCATTCAGGGGCTGAGGAAAGCTTGGTGACAATCTATGGGGTGGCAGCAATGTTGCTGGTTGACATTTTTTATTTTTTTTTAACTTTCTTTTACATTTTTTACAGACTTTTATACACTTTTTAGAAATATTCTCAAAACTTTCGTCAGTTTTAAGAGGCAAACCCATACCTGAGTAGTTTTCGCCCTGCGCCCGTGCATGCTGTTGCTGTGACTGAGGGTCAGGTTCGTCGCACCTTCAGAAAGACAGTGAGACTTTCGGCAGGGAAGGGTGCTATAACTGCTGTAGGACGGCGCCTCATTGGCCGAAGCGGGCGACGATTTGTACTGGACGGTTTCTGGCGAGTGAGACACCAAGTTTCGACAGTAGATCATGAACTTATTCCTGGGGACACCATTGATGGTGGCAAGCTGGCTTTTCTGTGGGTACAAGTCTGTTAAAGAGTTGGCACGTTGGGAAGAGTCCAACTGGGTGGGAGAGTCTCCCGGGTCAGTTCTTAGGGTTTCCTCGCAATCCCTCTCTTCGGTGGAACATAAAATTTCCTCAGTGCTAGTTAAGTGTTCTTGGCTCAGGTCCGAGAGTGAAAACTCCAAGCTGTCCTCCCTCCATATATCGGCGGATTTGGAGCGTTTCTTCTTAAAACTGGCAGCGTCCAAGAGGTTGGGCCCGTTGGTTAAATACTGAGATCGACTGTTTCCATCGGGGTAATAGGCAGATTCCTCCCCGTAGAGTCTACCCTCTTCAGAGTCCTGCATACTCTGTACGGACGCTGCGGTGAGGACTGTGCTGCTGTTCAGACTAGGAGTGACGGAAGAATCTGTGTGATAGGAAACTGGTCTCATGCCCATGTCGGCCCATCCTCGGCTATCGTAGTCATTGAGGGTGCCGTCCTGAGAGTAGGGTTCCAGGCCATTTTCTGCAAGAGACTGTGGGATGCTGGGGGTACTACTTGACCTGTTGCTAACCTCTGAATTACGGTGTACCGGTTTCCCAGAAGAAGCATGCCTCGTACGGCGCGAAGCTTTGTTGGAGATACGAAGAGAGCGAGAGGTGTGCTTGCGGCCCAAGCTTGGATGCTCTTTACCGTACAAAGCTTGCTCTACATTTTGGCTTTCTGCGTTTCCCATGATTTCACCGTCTAAAAACAAGAGAGAAAATAAAAATTTTAGGAATGAGGATAAACCTAAATAAATAAATATAAAAAAAATCGGCATTCAGCTGAAAGCATCGCTAACTTTTCATGCGTCATAGAGACATATCAAAAGTCCTGAGACCCTCACCAATCCCTAGGACAAGGGGAGAGAAGTGCGCTTATACTGCACTCTCGCTCCTTGCTGCAGAGGTCAGAATCGAGACGGGCCCACAGACTTCTATGAGCCCGTCTCGTGCAGTGAGGAGAGACGGCAAGATATGCGCGCACTTTCTCTACCCTCGCTCAAGAGATCGGTGGGGGACTCACCAATCAAAGCTTTTTGATGCATGACATAGCAAAAGCTGCCGACACTACAAGTGTAAGGTAAAATGTTCCCACTTGAAGTTACAGGCCAAAAGCCTGAGGCTGCACTACTGAAAAGGTTTGATGACAACATGCCTCTTTCTGTCAGGTGCAGCACCATTAGGAGATCTTTAATGGATTCACTTCATCATTCACATCAATGTTTGTCCATAAATTTTACTTAATATTGATGCAGATGTTTATGGATTCACATCCAAGGTCAACACTGCACCTCACAAAATCCAGACGGGGGGTGGGGGGGGGGGGGTTTCGGGCTAGGGGGTGCAGATAGTGTTGCATTTGTCGTCTTGAATTTGTTATCTTGGCACCTGACAGAGATTGAGGTCACCAGAATATCTCAGTGGTACAGCCTCAGGCTTTGGAACTATAAATTCAAGCAATTCAATCTCAGTATTGAAGTGAAATATAAAAAAATAAGTTAGCACATTTTTTTTTTTTTAAAGTACACTAAAGATCCTTTTAAACATGTACACTATGTAATACATGATATAATAGGCAGCTAATACATGCACAACACTAATAATTAAAGGGATACAGACAGGACAGTGGATAGGAAAGACTAATATATTCCAACAGAGCAATTAGAATACATGTCACACCGTCAACACAAATGCCAATGTCTAATTAAAACTAAATGACTTTCTAAATGTAAAGGATTATTGCTCGCATTAGATTCATGCCAATGACGGAGCGTAATACAACAGAACCGTATTCTAATGATTTCAGTGCATTCAGTATTAAAATAAATCTACTGCACAAAAAAGATCATTAATAAAAATATAAAACTACAGCATATTAGTCAAAAATAACATAAAAAATTTAGATCCTGCACACTCATAGGTTGCCCGAGCCGACGGCCCAGCTGGTCCCATAAATGCTGCATTGGTGATAAATGGTGAGCTGTTAGTGTCCCTCGTATCATTACCAGGGGTGACGACTGTCATACATGATGGCCCCCAGATGATCACACCAGCAGTTGGGGCAGTGTGTCGCTCCACAGCAAAGGCAGGACTGAGGGGCTCAACCATCGTCAGATCTCAAGCAGGACCTGGATATGTCGCTAAAGATGATAAGTTCCAGTCCGCAGCAGTCCAGGTTTCTCATTCACTACACCCCTGCAAATCAAGAACTTACTTCTGTTAAGCACCTGGCCAGGGCAGAGACAGAAATGTAATGAAGGGGCCACTTGTGTCTGGATGGTGGACAAGGATACTGTGAGAGCTGCTCGTGATTGTCAGTGAATCAAATAATCCTCTCTACTGCTGGTCTGTCTGGTCTGTTTGGAGCCTGTTCACAGTGTGTGCGTGCCCTCATTTAACCACTCCTCCCAACATCTCCTAGCATCTCGGTCAGAAAGGCATAGATGGCGGGCAATTCATCAAAATGAACCTCCTGCTTCTCTCCGCCCAATGATGTGCCCCCTCTCAAATACCGGACAACTGGGTAAAATGTTTTAGAGTGCATCATTGAGGCATGTCTAGCAGTCAACAAGCTCTCACCAAGAGGTATACTGCCCAAAAGTAGCCTCTGGGAGCCTTTTTATGCTTTGTTGTGGCAAGACCCAGTGTCTATTCATATCACAGCTGTAATCCTTTACATATCTGCCCGAGACATAATCCTACATTTTTTTATCCGGGTGCATTATTTTTTTTTTGGGTCAATGATTGTTGGAGTTGGGAAGGACTTTTTTCCCCTTAAGTGGGGAAAATTGGCTTCTGCCTCACAGTTTTTTTTTTGCCTTCCTCTGGATCAACTTGTAGGAAACAGGCCGAACTTGATGGACAAATGACTTTTTTTGTATATTATAGTTTTTTTTTTTGGTACTTAGATATTGAGAGCCTATCCTCAAGAAAGGTCATCAATATCGGATCATTAGGAGTTCAATAACTGTCAACCCCACCGATCAGCTGATTTGGGCATCCGCCGGAACCAGGAACTATACAGTGGATGGTAGACTCCGACGTAATGCAGCTCAGCTCCCATCCACATGGCTAGGAGATGGGCTGCAATATCCCAGCATGCCCACTGCAAAGTAAACGGGGCCTTCTGCTTCTGGATCCATCCACTGTTATGTTGCCGATGCCTGCCCAAAACAGGATGTCAGACCCCCACCATTCTGAGGATAGTCCATCAGTACCAGAGAAACCCTTTAACCAGTCAAAAAGAGTTAACTACACAAAAAATATTAGTTAAAAAAAAACTTGGAAAAAAAAAACAATGGATGAGACAAACTGTTCTTCTTCATAACTTGTCTTTTTTAACTTTTGAAGTACAAATCAATCAGAAGCCGCACAATAAAGCCGGTGCTCAGGAAAACTCGCTCTGCTGCATCCCCTTAACGATGCGCCCACGGAGCAGCCATCTGCAGCGTCTACCACAAAATCGGTCCGTCGGATGAAGGAAACTATAAGGGAAGTTCTCAAAGGAATAATGGATGGGTGACCTCAATTATAACAGAGAGTCTCGAAGAGGCAGAGTGACCAGCGAGGAGGCCGCTGATGCAGGAGCATAAGAGGACATTGTCATTTCCCCTCAAGGTAGATTCAAGCGTAGAGAGCATTTCCACTGACAGAAGAAAACGTATAACCTCTGAATGGGAAAGAACAATGCCTAAACGAACGTCTGCTTCAAGTACACCGACGGGGCTCACAATGGGCCTCTCGTCACTGCGGGCACACAGTAAATACACATATATATAAGCTGCGCACCTTCTACAGTATTATTACTGTGCATGTTCCCAAAAACTAGAGTGCAGATAGGGCTTAAAATATTAAGGAAAAGATGAAAAAAGGGACTCTTCCTTTATTTCCCTAAATGCTATATATTCTCCCCCAAGACTATGGCCTAAATGACCACTCGAACGGCCAATACAAAAGGGGAGCTGCCCCCTCTGTAACTAGTTGCACCTCCCCCATGTAATAACGATTCTGCAGCATCTATTCTTATGACTCTATGTTGTGCCATTCCTCTATTATTCCTGCTAGGTTATGAATGAATTCCTAGCAGTTTGCAGTAAAGGTTCAGAGGGGTGTTTCCAATTTGGGGGGTGTCCCTGAACAGTCAGATACTATCCAATCAGTGCTGCCCATGGCAGAAGTCACCTCCAACTGGTAACAACCATCTGGACCTTCTTTGCAAACTGCTGACAATTCATCCAGAACGTTTAGCAGGAATAATAGAGGAATTGCACAATATAGAGTAATAAGAATAGATGCTCCAGAATTGTTATTGCATGGGGATGCAGGTAGCTACAAAAACAGACAAGGAGAGGGGACACGAGATCGTCTTTGCACTGAAGGGAGTAGCTGTAAGGTGGGAGTTTGTTTTTAAGGTAACCAACAGGGTTAAGCTACTTTCCCACTTGCATGGCATCCGACAGAGGATCTCGATATCGGATTTAAAAACGGATACGTTTTTATTTTGCACATCAGGAGGCATCCGTTCCATTAGGATGCGGTTGTGTGAAATCATAACGGTAAAAAACGGATAAGTCACTAAATACATTGAATGTCAATGGGTGACGGATCCGTTTTTTTAGGCTGACAGATCCGTCACCATTGACTCACATTGTTTTCAGTGCCGGATCAAATTTTTACCATTTTTATGACTGGACACAAAACCAAAGCTTGCAGCGATTTTGTGTGCGGTCACAAAACGGAATGCTGCCGGAACGGAAGACATCCTGATAAATCCTGAACGGATCTCTTTCTATTCAGAATGCATGAGGACTAAATGGAAACCTTTTTTTCCGGTATTGAGATCCTCTACCGGTTCTCAATACCAGAAAACAACTACGCAAGTGTGAAAGTAGCCTTAGGGTTTGGTGCGGAAACGTCATGGATCTGCACAAACACATCCGTTCAGATAATACAACCGCACGCATCCACTGAGAATTGATCCGTTTGTATTATCTTTAACATAGCCAAGACAGATCCGTCTTGAACACCACTGAAAGTCAATGGGGTATGGATCCGTTTTCTATTGTGCCAGATTGTGTCAGTGAAAACTGTCTCAGTTTCGTCAGACGGACACCAAAACACTGCAAGCTGCGTTTTGGTGTCCGCTTCCAAAGCGGAATGGAGGCGAAACGGAGCCAAACTGATGCATTCTGAGCAGATCCTTATCCATTCAGAATGCATTAAGGGCAAAACTGATCCAATTTGGATCGCTGGTGAGATCCCTGAACGGATCTCACAAACGGAAACCAAAACGCCAGTGTAAGGCTGGGAACACACCTAAGCGTTTCTGAATCGTGCGTATGATGCGCGTTTTACGCGCGTTTTTGGATGCGCCTTTTTTGTAACTAAGAAACGCGCATCATACGCGCGATTCAGTGATTCTCCCCTATTTCAGCATGGTCCATAGGCGCGTTAAAACGCCCCAAAGAAGCTCATGCTGAAGCAACAGCGTTTGGCGTTTTTCAGCGCGTTCAAACGCGCTGTAAAACGCCCAAATGTGAACCATGCCCATAGGGAAGCATGGCTTTCCACATGTTGTGCGTTTTACAGCGCGTTTGAACGCGCTGAAAAACGCTTAGGTGTGTTCCCAGGGTAAATGTAGCCTTATTCATGTGTTTTGCCTAGCCCATACATTTTTATGGCATACTGACTGCCATAAAAGTCTCAATATACCATAAGAAAACCAAACGCAAACAAGTCGCATTTAAAATCTTAAGACCGTAAAATTCCCTAGCCTACTTGTTAATGGTTTCCATGCAATAACATTTTTATTCTTCAATATTAAGACAAAATAAAACAGCAAAAATTACAAATAAGCTAGATGTTACATTTGCGACAGCGGTCATGAGACCAACACCACCGTGTAGCCGAACCCTAAAGATTCGGAGATTAAAGGTCTTTTACCCGGGAACAAAGGTTTCCGGACTTACAAAAAAAAAAAAGCACGCCACACAAAAGCTTTAAAACTCAGTGCACATGAAGTGTAAGTGTCACCGGGTAAATGACAAGTGGAAATGATCCAGCGTCACGTCATCCCCGCATACAGGAAGGACAGTCACCTCTGGCAGAAGAACGTATTCAGCATCACTCGACATAGGGACCTTCTGCTTCCTGGTCATTCATTTCTTGTTTTGGCTGAATGAGTCCTGAAATAAAATGAAAAAAAAAAAAACATTAAATATTGCATAGAATTTGTATTTGCGCCTCCCTGCAACTTTAACACCATCATAGATGTGTTACATTCTACAATTAGTTATGCAGTGGGATGGGGGAGGGAAGGTTTAACTACCAATCCAGAACATATGGGTATTAAGAAGTCTGATAAAGCTAGGGGACCTGGGGAGTAGTTAAAAAAAAAATCTAATCTGAATGCAAACTTTTTTTTTTTTTTTTAATGCACCTGAATCCATATAACCTTGACATCATGTATTGTGTTGAGGGAGGCAAAGAAGGGAAGAAACGGCAGTTACTATGGAGCGGATTCTAAAATAGGCACATAGCTGAGGAAGCGTCAGCGAGCGAAGGCTCCTTTTCCCTGACATCTCTCCGACTGCAACACCCAGGAGATCAATGCTAACATCTACCGCACCGTAAGGTTACAGGGATGTTCTCCGCCGTAATGCATTCTGGCAATCAGATCGTGCGCTGGTGAATTAAAGCACAACGCCTGCACTCAATCAATTCACTACGCGGCACTGATGAGGTGATATAATGGCAGGGGAGACAATAATTGTATCCCCTGCACTGGAGACAAGACATTTCACAATCGCTTTCACTCAAAAGGAACTTCCCAGTGAAGGGTTATTCGGACGACATGTGAGGTAAGGTTCCTGGTTTGAAAGAAATGGGACCGTCTTCAGGAAACTTTGCATTACGTCCAAATCCCACAATGAAAATACAGGTTTGGAGTGGTTTGTGAGGAAGCGCAACTGTGCAATGTACGGAACAGCAGATTGCACATGTAAAAATAGAGCGGTGGTGGGAGTCTGTTCTGACAAGTCTCATCTACCCGGTGCGAGGAGCAGGAATAGAAAAAATTACATCAGATCTGCTAAGTGCTTGACTCTTTGATAAGTGGATGCGCTGAGCCCCCGACAGTACCCCGTATACCTAAACCGCAAAGTGGTCCTCTCACTGACCACAAAGCTTTGCAGTAGTTAGGGTTTGTTCACACACTAAGGGCCCATTCACATGACCTCATTTTTTTTGATTGCACACAGACCCATTCATTTCAACTAGGGCCGCAAAAAATGCAGACAACACATCGCGCATGTCCGTTCTACGGCTGTGCAAAAAGATAAAACATGTCCTATTCTTGTCCGTTTTGCTGACAAGATTAGGCATTGTTACAGTGGGACGTCATCTGTATTTTTTGCATTTTTTTGATGTGTTTTTTCAAAATCACAGCAAAACCACTATGCTCTTGCAGGAATTGTGGAAAAATCCCTGCACTGTGAGGGAATAAACCCTTCTTCACACAGGTTTCAGGAGGTTCTCAGAACTGGTGAAAGACGCACCATAACCTAAAATGGCTGATATATTTCAGCATGGCGTATCTCTGCCTGGGACTACTCAAAGACAGGGCCAACTGTGCCATCACAAGCAGCCAATTGTACCAAAGAAATATACGGCCTTCGGTTTCCTCCAGCAGTTTTGAAGAGGTTGTCCAGCTTTCTGGAATGCAACCTGTTATATCTTTCGAAAAAAAAAAAAATCATACTCACCTGCTACCCCATACTCCGATCCAGCTCACTGGCTCCCTTCAGAGGTCTTTCTTCCTGTCAGCGGACAGACATAGTCATGTTCGCCACTGCACACCAGTGATGAGTCCCCAAATGGCACATGACCCAGCAGTGACATCACCGCTGAGGCCAGTCATTGGTTGAAGCGGCACACATGATCCCGTCTGTCCACATCAGATGTTTACAGGACAAGAGTTGAAGACCACTGAAGGGAGCACAGGAGTATTAACAAAGTCACGTGGAGCCAGTATGATTTCTTTCAACTTACTATAGAAAATGAAAAATTTCTAAAAGCTGGACAATCCCTTTAAGTGGAGCCCTAGTCTACATATCAGGGACCTCACTGGGACACACATACTTTCACGGTCCCTCCTGTGAGAGGTGAGACGATCGGATAGACTTGCTGCACGTGAGGCTATCTGACAGGTCTCTCTGCTTTCCTCTATGTATGTTGTTGTTTGGCAGGATCTCACCTCTTCTCAGGTGCTGCTCATTATCAGTGATGAGGCTCTATTTAGGTCCGCCTCACACTGCTGACCATGTGGTTGATAGTTTCTGCTTGGAGTTGCTAGAGCTTGGTTCTCCTGCTTCTCCATACACCTCTAAGCTAAGTACTTGTTGCCTCTGTTTATTCTCTGGTGTGTGTTGTTTCTAGGCCTCAGGGAGATGCGGGTTCCTTCATCAGGGAAGGAACCAGCTGTCTCATCTCCTGCTACCTATCCTAGGTATCGTCAGTTTTAGCAGGGCATAAGGTATCTGGCGTATGAGCATTTCCACCATCAGGATCTGCTCATACTGGCAGGAGTTAGGGAAAGGCCTAGGGATTACTAGGAGGTCACCATCCCTCTTCCTTAGCTTTTGAGGCCTAGACTGTTGTCTATTTGTTGTTCTGTGTAGCTGGTGTTTTCCCATTCCCCTTAACCTGTGACACATACAGAACGACACTGCAGTTCTACACAGTTAAAAGCATATTAACAATATTAGCTAAGCAATTTTCTTTCCTGTAGGCACATCTACAGAAACATTATGGGGGCAGGTAAGGGCCACCACCTTCCTTCAGATGGTGGTTCATCTCCCGGAGAAACTGACTGGACATCGAAAGTTAATGTCCCCGATCCTTCTCTCCCAGACACAGAAGCTCATCATACACATTTAATTGTAGGCCGGTCCCGCCAAGACTGGCAGGTTCAGCCAATGATAGTGAAATGTGTAGGTGGGCCCTTCATCTATCAGATAATTAAGGAATATCCTTAACTCAAGTGTACGTAATAGAATCAGCCAATCAAGCAATCAAACACAAATAATTTGCTCAAATTATGGAATCACAAAAAAAAATGTTATTATAGTCAAAGGAAAACGGCTGGTTCTATGGAAACGCGAGCGCCGCAGTAATTGGCTCATTATAAGTTCAGAAATAAAGTTTGGAGCAGAAGCTCATCAGGAGCAGCGGTGATGAAGCCGAATATAGACATCACTTAAAAGTAAACTTGGCGGAAACTCATTTCTGCACATTTTCAGGAAACTGAATTCCTACAAAAAAAAAAAGCTGCTTTGAGTAACAGTAAGGTTTCATGTATACTGTACTACTGCTTCATGCACCCTTATACAGAGCCATAATACTGCACCCATAGAAGTCGTTGAGGTTCTTATGTAGCTCTGTATTTCTTCTTAAAGGGATTGTCCAGGCATTTAATACTATCTTCAGGATAGGTCATCAATATCAGATCATTGGGGGGGTGGTGGGAGAAGGCCTCATGGGAGCACCGTGGTCTCCTCGCAGCTTACTAAACACAGAGCCATACAATATATAGCACGTATGCTTGGTATTGCAGCTCAGCCCTATACATCTGAATGGGGCAGAGATGCCTAGGTCATGTGACCAATGAACATGATGTCACAGACTAGGCAAGATGCCAGATGGGGTACACGTCCGGTGCTGTAGCCAATGATTGGTCTCAGCTGTGATGTGTCCCCAAGTAGCATGTCATGCACCACTTGGAGACACGTTACCACTGAGGCCAGTCACAGGTTGCAGCAGCACACATGACCCAGTCCATACCCCGGCTGAAAATAAACAGACTAGGAACCGGAAGGTTGCTAAACAAAGCCAGGGCGTCGGACCAGAGGCGACTATGATTCCTTCATTAGGTACCACACACTAGGGGGCCTAATTAAAAAAAAGGACTAAATCCTGGAAAACTATGGAATCAGTGGTACCAGTATTCCTCTGGCATTACTATACTACATCAGGAGGAAACCACAATGGATGGCTAGATAGAGGAATCCAGCCTTAAAAGAGGCAAAAAAATTACAAACGAGTTTTGCTCATTGGTCCACTAATTGGTGGACACGTTCATAAGAGTTAATGATCAAGAATGAGCGCTCAGCGCTAAGATAGTCACCAACCTGTGGACCTTTAGTATGTGGAATTGTAACAACAAGGTGACAATTCATACAAAGTACCAAACACATAATTAGTGAAAATTAAAGTACCTGTAAACCATGACTAATCAGAGGATGAGATTCAAGATCGTAACAAACATCAAAGCAACAAAGTATCCAGTAATTTGTGACTCACATCCTGGAAACTTTTTCAAAATCTAATTTAAGGAGCTACACTTTTTGGAAATAGTCAATATTGTGCCCTCTCTTGGACCTTCATATATTGTCCTTATTCTTCCATTATATCCCCCCAGGAAATCTAAGCGAGTTGAATACAACATGGAGAAGGTCACTTGCGAATCACAAAAAAGTTATTTCATGGGGGATAAAGATATGCGACCATCAAGAGTGAGTGACATCATCACCCGCGGGATTCATGGTCAGAGTGACATCATCACCCGCGGGCTTCATGGTCAAAGTGACATCATCACCCGCGGGATTCATGGTCAGAGTGACATCATCACCCGCGGGATTCATGGTCAGAGTGACATCATCACCCGTGGGATTCATGGTCAGTGTGACATCATCACCCGCGGGATTCATGGTCAGTGTGACATCATCACCCGCGGGATTCATGGTCAGTGTGACATCATCACCCGCGGGATTCATGGTCAGTGTGACATCATCACCCGCGGGATTCATGGTCAGTGTGACATCATCACCCGCGGGATTCATGGTCAGAGTGACATCATCACCCGCGGGATTCATGGTCAGAGTGACATCATCACCAGCGGGATTCATGGTCAGAGTGACATCATCACCAGCGGGATTCATGGTCAGAGTGACATCATCACCCGCGGGATTCATGGTCAGTGTGACATCACCACCCGTGGGATTCATGATCAGTGTGTCATCATCACCCGCGGGATTCATGGTCAGTGTGACATCATCACCCGCGGGATTCATGGTCAGTGTGACATCATCACCTGCGGGATTCATGGTCAGTGTGACATCATCACCCGCGGGATTCATGGTCAGTGTGACATCATCACCCGCGGGATTCATGGTCAGTGTGACATCATCACCCGCGGGATTCATGGTCAGTGTGACATCATCACCCGCGGGATTCATGGTCAGTGTGACATCATCACCCGCGGGATTCATGGTCAGTGTGACATGACCCGGATTCATGGTCAGAGTGACATGACCCGGATTCATGGTCAGAGTGACATGACCCGGATTCATGGTCAGAGTGACATGACCCAGATTCATGGTCAGAGTGACATCACTAGCAGTCATGGTTGGGTTAAGAAATGAAATTACTCATGAGAATGTCATTCACATTACTACAGCATCATGTAAACTTACAACAGTTTACATGTATGGAATAGAGGGGTTGTCCAGGATTAGAAAGCATGGCTGTTTTTGTTCAGAAATAGCACCAACCCTTGGCCATGAGCTGAGCTGCAATACCACACAAAATGCAAAAAGAGCGGGCGCCATTTTATTTTTGGGGGACCAGGAAATGCTTGGACCTTTCAATGGAGGGATGAACTGAAAATGGCTGGAGACTCTAGCCTGAAAGGATTTGTGCAAGCTGATACTCTACAGTCTCACTGGTGGTCTTCAGTTGGGCCAAATTTGAGACCATGAAAGACATTAAAAAAACATAGCTGCCCCGTAGAAAAACATCACCACATCTTTCTGCTGGTCGTGTGAGGGCAGATATGGAGCTGATCTTCAAGGTCACACACAATCGGTGGACAAGTGTGGTGCTGACTGTTTCCGGAAAAAAGTAGCCAAGTCTTTCTAACCCTTGATGATACCTTTAAAACGCAGGAGGCACACACAATTCTGAATCCTTGGACTGTCCACAAGACAAGTATATTATGTAGCCAGCTTTCATGCTACACATGTAGACGGTGACAAAGCATGAGATGGATGGAGGACAATTATTATTCCATCCTCATTGTGTCATCTGTCTGCAGCCACGGAGTGCATTAGGAACGAGCTACATCTCTTCTGCTGAAGCCTCAGGCACCGTGTGAAGATCCTGCACTTGGAAGAGCTCTCCAGAACATGAAGAACAAGCAGGAATCTCAGCCAGGGAGACGAGGACACAAAGCACCTCCAGGCTAAAGGCATGCTAACATGGAGTCGGGGAGGGGGGGGGGGGGGCAATGGAATCTATGGAAGGAATTGACAAACACATTTGTCAACCGGACAGAAATTCCAAGCTCCCTGGTAGAGGACACAAAGACGACAACTCCACCTGAACCGTTATAAGAGCAGGCAGCATTTGGAGGGATGCTCCACAGCTCTGTGTATAGAGAATGGAAAGCTCACATCAGCCCCAGTCCATCATGGCGATCATAACCTCATTTCCCTGTAACAGATGAAAAATGGAGGGCCTTGCATGCACCTTTTGTGAATCTTGTTAGGTCTTCACAGAGGGTCTGCCACAAAGTTTTGGTTCTTAAGGTGGATTTATCTTAAGGTGGATTTAGATGGTCCGACTGAGCGGCCGATTGTCGGAAAGGAAGCATACCTTCCCTACAGTCGGAGGCTCGCTCAGTGAAGGAGACCGCTATAGCGATCCCTCGTCCTCATACAGAATCGTGGCTTCTGCGCACATTAGGAAGTGTCTCGTATTAAGGGGTGGTCTGATTGCTGGCACCCCCGACAATCAGCCTCTTCCGTAGCCAGTAACACTATATTCATTGGTCACAGTCTTTCTCCAGCTCAGTCCCATGCTGCAATACCAAGCACAGCCACTATACAATGTACAGCGCTGTGCCCGGTATACTACGCCCTGCAGCACTAGTCCGAGCACTGCAGGGGTGCTGGGAGTTGGACACCCACCAATCAGAATTGGGAATAGGTCATTAATGATGGGCATTAAAAAAAATTCAAGTAGACATTTAAAAAATAAAAGAAATACAATAATTAAATACATATAAAATCTATCTATCTATCTATCCACATTATATATATATATATATATATATATATATACACGCACCCTCCCCCACAGCACTGTGTAATTGGTATGATCAAAAGACGAATACAAGCAAAACTTTAAGAAAAGGCTTGTCTGCGTACATGCAATTACTGCCCCACTACACTTCAATCTGAAAACAAAGAGCCCGGAGGGATGAAGGGGTTAAACGCGAGAATACTGTAATTAGGTGAGCAATCAAATAATAAGCATCCAGCTTGTAATTCAGAAGCAGCGGGGTGCTATTCAGGAGCCAATCTTTGATCCTACCAAAGTCCACATATTGGCAAGCACCAGGCACAGTGTGAATTAGTTACAGTTTGTGTTAAGTCCAGGCTGTTAAAGGAATTAAACCTCTTGGGGTCGGTTCAAAAGGTTTTTCTGGGAGGAAGTAACAGGAACAATGTAGCATCAGGCGGCTGACTTTACCCAGCGAGCTTGAAAGAGCGCAGTGGATGATTAATAGAAGAAGTGGCCGAAAGGGCCAGAAGTCGGCAAAAATGCAGAAAGTTCTGTGGGTTTAACTTCAAGGGTCAAAAACTTTATTAGAAGGCCCAAGAGATTAGGAAATGGTAGGCCATGGAGATCAGACGATCGTAAATGGCTGAAAGAGGGCTTCAAACGTCCAAGTTCTTACTGGGCCGCATTTATCGACAATGTCTAGGAGAAAAATTGTCCTTTTAACCACAATAGCAGAAAAAACAGCAAATTATCTTCATTAAAAAAAGTTTGGGCGTACAGCTCCTATGCAGACCTATGCATCTTATGCACTACCGCTCCATGTTTTGCTGTCTGGAAATTGAAGATCCGCAAAACACGGTTGCTGCCTTGAACGGGCTGTCCATAATGGAAATGGGGGGGAATGTTCATTCTGCTACAGCTCTCTCCATATCACAGCTCAGGGGTGTGTCCTTTCTACTTCAAATATGTCCCTACCACAGCTCAGGAGGCAGTTGAAGAATGGAACTGAGCATGTGCGTCCACCTCAGCGAGGTGGCCAGAAATAAAGGGGGGAAAAGAACCAAACAGTAGGTGGTGCTATATAAATATTTTTACTGAATAACTCAATGGCTATGCTAACATTTTAGCTGGTTAGAATATTTTTCATGGGATGACCCCTTTAAGAAAATTAGGCCATGGGATCCTTCCTCTACCTAAATGACAGAGCATAACCTTCTGCAGTACTATTTGGATCATGGCGAGGACCGGGCGTCATCACACCCACATCTGGGAATTCTACCAGCAGGAGACAGAGGAAACTGTGAGAAAAGCTCTGATTTCTCTAATCATCCTTTTAGAAAGCTATAAACCGCAGTAAACCACCAAATTACAACGGTGGCAATAAATAAGCTGGAGGACAATCAGAGAGACATCAGTCATGGATGTTAATACAGTAAGCATGCCACCGATCTCAGCCCATCATTGCTAACAGCAGCCTATAATATAAATGTAATAAAAGTGGAAGCCCCGTCTATTGTCTTGTAAGCCCGTCAACGGTCTTCCACTTTGGAGATGCACAAGGCTCCCAAAACAATTCTATTTTTTCAAGTATTTCTTGACAACCGGTTTCAGGCTGGCCATGTTTTGGCCAAACGCTCATTTGGCTAAGAGCTATGCCTCCTGACCTACCAAACACTGGCCGAGCGTGTCTATGTCTGAAGGGGGAGAGGGGAACGAGACACCTCAAGACTCTTCTAAAACCAAAAAGGAACAGGCATGTTGAAATCCAACTGCCCAAATCTTCCAGCTCGCCCAACATCTCTTTTAGGGGAAAGCTAGGACACCCCTGTACACATAAGATGGTTGGCCAATCCCACCAACGGCAGCTTGGCCAAAATTAATTTAATATGCAACATAAAAATAAGCCGTCAAAGCTTCGCCCAATTTATACACTACTGGAACGCAAATGTGAAATTTTAAGGAGGTTTCCTTTGAGATATACTCATCTTCAGGACCAGCCAACCAATATTGTGTATGGTGGCTTCCTGACATCTTCAGGTGTCGGGGAGATAAGGATCAGGCAGGAGCTGGACCATCCATTTGTTTTTGGAGATAGATTTCCAGACTGAGGACACAGGCATGGTCTGCTAAGCGTGTATAGATTAGTCTGGAGAGATAGCGGGAGTTTTCCTGTAATTCATCATCTCCAACAGCATAATGCTTCAGAAATTCCAAGGGTGTCTGCTGTACCATACAGCAAACACCCTCGAGTGCCATTCTGGTTCTACTACTTCTAACCTGGAGTTTCATGGCAATTCAAAAAATACGGTCATGTGTATGAGGTCCTAATGAAAAGTACTATATGTAATAGTGTATATGGAAACCAGCCGGCATGTACAATGCCCCCGCCCCCCATTGCCTATGCACTATGATGCGTCCCCTATAATAATGATTAACGGCTCATCCGCCAAGAGGTTTCATCCAATCTGAAGCTTTACTGCTCCCATTGACACCAATTTAACAAATAACCGAGGAGCAATCTTCTTGGTTTCCTAATTCTGCCAAGAAGCTCCCGGCCCACAGAGTTTTGGATCCTCTTAAACAAGATCAAAGAATTCAGAATGAGAAACGCAAGGAGCAGATTGTCCTTTGTGGAATTCTAATTATATACTTCCCTCAGAAATATACAGAGTATGAAGACAAGCATACAGCGCAAGAAAAGTAACATACAACGGCCAAACAGGAGTAAGAGAAATATGCAACTCTTGACAGACGCAAGTCTATGAATATAAAGATACTGTACAGTGCAAGAAAAAACACACAATGGCCAAATACGTGTATGAGAAACATACGGTGCAAGAAAAGCAACTCACGATGGACATGAGTGCACAAATATAACCATACAGTGCCAGAAAAAAAACACATGAAGGCCAAGCAAGTGTATGAAAAACACACAGTACAAGAAAAGCAACAAGTGTACAAAAACAACACGGTGTAAGAAAAGCAACTCCTCAGAGACGCAAGATTATGAAGATACTGTACAGTGCAATAAAAGCAACATACAATGGCCCAATAAATGTATGAGAAACATACAGTGCAAGAAAAGCATATGGAGGCCAAAAGTGTATGGAGAACATACAGTGCAAGAAAAGCAACTCTAATATAAAACTACTGTACAGTGCAAGGAAAGCATATGAAGGCCAAAAGTGTATGGAGAACATACAGTGCAAGAAAAGCAACTCTAATATAAAACTACTGTACAGTGCAAGGAAAGCATATGAAGGCCAAAAGTGTATGGAGAACATACAGTGCAAGAAAATATACCCATATAGCGAAAGAAAAGCGACGTATGAGGCCAAACAAGAGTGTGAAGGATAAATGGTGCACAAAAAGTAACTCGTGACTGACAAGTCTATGAATTCAAAGGTACTGTACAGTGCAAGAATAGCAATGAATGATGGCCAAACGATATAGCGCAAGAAAAGCAACATAAACGTCGAGTGTATGAAAAACATACGTTGGAAGAACAGACAGGAGCGCACGAATATAACCACACAGTGCTAGAAAAGCAACGAATGATGGTCCAACAACTGTAAGAAAAACCATACAGAGCAAGCAAAGTAGCTCTTGAACAGAAGTCTACGAATATAGAGACACGGTGCAAGAAACGCAATATACACAATGGCCAAATAAGCGTAAGAAAACAAATCAGTGAAATAAAAGCAACAAGTATGAAAAACATACAGTAAAGAAAAAGTCACTCATGGCAGACACAACGAGTGTATAAATTACCATGATGGCCAAGTGTATGACAACAACACAGTGCAATACAAGGCACGAAGGTGACAGCGCAGAGGTTCAGAGATTTCACGCTCCATACAACTAAAGGCCTACCGTATATATTAGGAAATCGCTCTTTAAGCAATTCCCTAGTACCAGACCCCTGGTATGGCAGAATTTTTTTTTGTCTAGGTAATGTGACAAGTTTCTAGCAAATGGACAGCCAACATTCCCAATAATACATTTATGCCAAATAATGCGCCGCCTGTCACAGGGATTAACGCGGGAACGTTCACGGCGATAATTAACCCATCTAAAAAGGGCAAAACAATCAGCGCTGAGCGCTAAATACAGTGAACTGTGTGTTTATACTGAAAACTCAATCTTCTATCCAAACAATCCTGATTGCTACAAGTAACAGAGCAACATGGCTACTGGCACTTTGAAGTTCCTCTGTTATTCTTCCTAGAAACTCAAATAAATTTACAAGCTTTGCATCATCATGTCCCTGTCGACAGGGTGTGCACTTACATATTCTCTATCCAATCACCGCTGACAGTGTCACCCAATTGTAAAAAGAATGGTAACGCACAGTTCTCAGTTTAACCTATACATTTCTAAGAGGAATAATAAAGGAACGGCACAACTCAGTTCTAGGAATAGATTATTTAAATTTTTTTTATAGGATTTAAAAGTATTCTGGGACCTAGTTCACAAGTTAGGACCGGTAGAGCAGGGATAAGCAACCTCCAGCATTTCAGATGTTCTGAAACTACAACTCCCATTCATTCTTTTGGAGTTGTGAGAACAGCTGAGCATGTTTGTATGCTGGGAGTTGTAGTTTCACAGCAGCTAGAGTGCTGAAGGTTGCTGGTCCCTGCAGTAGAGGATTCGGAAAACATAGCTGCGTTCTTCTAGTCTGTCCATAGGTCGTATCCGGTATCAGAGTACCACTGAAGTAAATGGGGCATTAAGACGGAGCTGCAATATCATACGCAACCAGCGGTCAGGGGTGGCACTGTTGTCGGAAGAAAAAGGGCCATGCTTGTCTAATCCTGTACACCTTCCTCTTTAAAGTCACTCCAACCCCCATCAATGTCATCATATGAAGTGCACGTCACATCGCCATGAACCCCACGTATGTAAATTATAGTAATTACATATGGTAATGAGACGTGCAGTGAGGCACCTGTTCACCACCCCCTTTGTCCACTAGCCAGGGGGGCCCTCCAATTTTCTTGTCAAACAAGTCTTTTAATAGGGTTGGAAATGTAGCCCACTGGTATTGTCGCGAGGTGGAGCGGCCTACACTGTTCTGGAGAGCACAGCTGCACATGGACGGAGGCTTCGCCCAGAATGACACCACCTCGGCATCTCTCTGCCCAGCTGCAGGGCGCACAGCAGTCATTAGCTGCCATTGCTCGAGCAGATTGCACACAGGGTGACAGCTTTGTGTGGGTGACAACAAAACCCTTTTACATCAGCGGAAGGGAGGGGGCACCTCAATCAGGAAATATACAGTTCTCCAAAATAGGCAGTACGGTTAAAGGGGTTTTCCGGGCCTTCTATACTGATGGCCTATCCTCAGCATAGGTCAAAAAAATCAGATCGGTGGGGGTCCAACAACCTGCCTTTATAAGCCAGTGATGTCCCGTTCATCGGTCACATGGCCTATGCAGCTCAGTGCCATACAAGTGAATGGGCCTGAGCTGCAATACCAAGCACAGCCACTATACAATGGGCGGCGCTGTGCTTGGTATTGCTGCGCTCACCGGCCTCTTCAAAAACATGATAAGTGAGAATGCTGGGAGTCCATCACCCATAGGTCATCAGTATGTGATCAGTACGGGGGGGGGGGGGGGGTTACAAATCTAGAAAAACCCATTTAAATTCCATTAATACCAAATACCATGTGAGGAATCCTGCTAACCCAGAATGCAGAATAGCGCACCATCCCATGTACAGTCATACTGCACATTAAAGAAAATAACAGCAAAAGGCCCCCCTTCCCAATAGCAAGTTATTATTTTTAATGAAAAAATTCAGATAGATTTACTAAGATTCACTTTGTGAAATATGTACCATCTCTTTCAATCTCTTTTTGCCAGAAGAATACCTTATGACAGGTTGTCCCAAATCGGGGAACCTCAGTGATCAGCCTTAGGCCTCATGCACACGACCGTTGTTTGATTCCGTGTCCGTTGCTCCGTTGCTCGGCAAATGCACCGTTTGTCCTCCGCGTCCGTGGTCCGTGATTCCAGTCCGTCAAAAAAATATAACCTGTCCTATTCTTGTCCGTGAAAAACGGTTCACGGACCCATTCAAGTCAATGGGTCCGTGAAAAAATGCGGATGGCCATCCGTGTGTCATCCGCGTTCCGTGTCCGTTTTTTTTGCGGATCCCTTGGCAGGCACTTGGGAAAAATTGTCAGCCTGTCTTTTGGCAAAATCTTTTGGGTCATGTCCGCTAAAAAAAACGGAAGACACACGGAAACACAACGGAAGGCAAAAACGGACACGGATCACTGAACAACGGAACCCCTTTTTGCGGACAGCATAAAAAAACGGTCGTGTGCATGAGGCCTTAATCTGTCAGCAAGTGTTCAATTCTCCTGCAGCACCACCACAGGAGAAACGAAGTATTACAAGGTGCCTACAGGAATACAATTTCCTGAATGCAGCGGGGCCCCCGAAAGTGAGAAACATTCTTTGTAGCGGCTCTCTGGTGCAGTTAAGTAAAGAAAGTCCCAAACGATTTACGACGCGTCCCCCCAATCTATTAGGCAGGTGTCACACGACCAAAGATGGCGGTGTAGCGGAGCATACATAGAAATCAATGGTGTCGCCGCATGACTCAAAAAAGTTTGCCACGACCAAAGAATCACAAAAAAATCTGGGGTCGTGACAAACTTGCAAGCTGAGCTATGACCCCATTCATTTCTATGGATGCACTGCTACACTGCCATCTTTGGTCACAGTCCTGATGGGTGTCGCCTTACAGCAGATTTCTTTCATCAGATAGGACTTATTCGCACGTCAGTGACTCATGGACTTGTGTTCTCCACGGACAGACCTGTCCATTGATTTTAATGTGTTTATGACAGTGGATCAGTGGGAAAACAAAGGGAGCATACACGACTTCGATCCGCAACGTGTACCAAACACGTCCACTGAAGTCTAGACGTACATTAAGACCACTGACAACATGGACGGCATCTATGTTCTGTCAGTGGTTTTCACCAACTATTGGTAGGAGATGGAAATGAATTTTAAGCCAAGCACTGCTCGTTTAATACGGATGACCTACCGAGGGCAAAAACAGAATGGAACGGACACGCGGACCAATAACGGAACCTTTACGGACATCTTCACAGAAGAATCGCCAACCATATTCTCATGGACGTGTGAACAAGCCTTTATTCAGGTCATGTCTTTACCTCTAAGGCTACTTTCACATCTGCGTTTTTGCTGGATTCGTCATGGATCTGCAAAAATGCTTACGTTAGGATAATACAATCGGCTGCATCCGTTCTGAACAGATCCGGTTATATTTTCTCTGAAATGACGAAGACAGATCCAGCGCCCATTAATTTACAAAGGTTTTGGTGTCTGAGAAAACGGACCTGGCACCATTGTCTTGATCAGTATCCCATGAAGCACTATGCCCGGCATAGGAACGGAACACAATGCATTCTGGTGACTCCGTTCAGTTTAGGTTCGTCCCTATTGACAATGAATGGGGACAAAACGGAAGCGTGTTCCCCGGTATTGAGGTCCTATGACGGATCTCAATACCGGAAAGGAAAACGCTGATGTAAAGAAGCCCAATACATACAAACCGCAAAACTCATACAACCGCTTGCACATACACAGATGCACGCACATACGTACACTTATACACTACAGATGTACAGATTGAGAAACAAGAAAGATCCGCGTGTACTCAATGGAGGCACAGATCAAGTTACAGAGATTGAACGTCAATTTTTGGTTTAACTAATGGCACTACCACCATCACAGACCAACCATTAATGACCAGTCATTCGGAAGCCGTCCGGCTGAGGATCTCGTACCTTCTCCCAGGATTAAGGTCAGCCCAACACAGGCGAGTAACTTTTCCCTGACGTTGTAAGAAGGACGCAGCTTGCCGACAGCGATATCTGCACTGCAGTCAGGGCTCTGCAATGCAGTGACATTTTCTGGTAATTACTTAGGAGGAGCAGCAGGGGTTTGTGGTGATTACTTTTCAGGAAACTTCCAGCTTCATCGTAAGGGAAAAATAGAAACGTCCGAATCCTCAACTAAATCAACGAAGAAAAATAGGACAAGTAGTCCCAACATGTCACACCGCCCCCTCCCCTCGACTCAGAGAGACGGTCTGGTAGGCAAACCCATCTAACACGGTTGTCGTTACGCACTATATCCCTAGCAACAAGTCTGTCAGGTTACTGCCATGTTTAGTTAAAGGGGTTGTCCGCTTAGGTCAATATAAAAAAAAAAAACGGAGAACCCCATTGAAGGAGTTTTCCCATGAAAAATATTCTACATTTTTCAAGCCAGCATCTGGATCTAAATACTTTTTCAATTGCATACAACTAAACATTAAAGGGTTTGTCTCATCATTGTCTTATAGGTGCAGGTCCAACACCACGCAAGGTGGTGGCTGGAGGACCGCGTGAATGGGAGCATACCGCGCATGACCGGCCACCACTCCCATTCACTTCTATTGGCCCGACGGAAATAGCCGAGCCAGTGCTCGGCAATTTTCGGCAGCCTCATAGAAAATGAAAGGAGGGTGGCTGCGCCCTCCACCACTTTCAGGGCTCCGTTCTTGACAAAGGTGCAGGTCCCAGCGTTGGGGCCCACACCTATAAGAGTGGGGGCGTATCCTAGTAATGCCCCTAGAGTCTGTGATTAGACAACCCCTTAAAGTATAGCTACAGACCTATTCAATCAAATGTATCTGTACAGCGCCACCTGCTGTTTGTTCTTTTCCTTATTTCGCCATCCACCATAGTAACATTGCTGAGGTGGTCGCACAGGCTCAGTGCCGTCCTTCAATTGCCACCAGCTGGATCTACTATTAGAAGCTGTGACAGTGACAAAGAGCACTGCAGAAGAATGGACACACCCCTGAGCTGTGATAGAGAGAGAGCTACAGCAGAAGGGACATGTCCCCTGAGCTTCCAACCAGAAAAGAAGCTAGCTGAGAAATTGGAGCAATGAATGGGGAGATTTCCAGATCCATGTGAGGTCCAGCGCTGGTTCTAGCTTTGTTAGAAAGAGATTGTCATGTACTGTAGGACTTCTGATTTTCATTTTTTACATCAATCATGTCAGTCTTCTAACTGCTTCTTCTAGACACCACCACCAAAATATAGTCACCACTTAGTCCCTCTAATCAGAAGACAGCGGAAACAGACCTGCTGACGTACAATTCCGAAATATACGTGAAGTTCACCAGCTGTTCACCCAACCATAGATGAGTTTGTAGCCATTTAGCCTACCGGACTCGAGCCAAATGTCCATTTGAACTTGACTTCAAATACTAAGAGATGAAGCCAACCAGCAGGATCCTCGTGATCTATGGAAGGTCTAAAAATGGATGGCAGGGACTACACCCACAAAGCTGGTGAGGACACCATCTAAAGAAGGCCATGCAAAAAGCTTTCAGCTGGCAGCCAATCTTCCCGACCTCCCCTTACACATGCCCCATACCTCTGGCGGCAGCTCATCTTCCGAGAGAACAAAGAGTCAGACATGCTGAAATTCAACATGTCCGATCCTTTCTTTCCCTGACATTAGACGAAGGCCGGCTGGCTAACCCTGGGTTCACACCTGAGCGTTTTACAGCGCGTTCAAACGCGCTGTAAAACGCTCAACAGATTAAAACCAATGCATCCCTATGGGAGTGGTTCACACTTGAGCGTTTTACAGCGCGTTTGAACGCGCTGTAAAACGCCCAACGCATAAACAAGTACTTGAGCTTCTTTTGGGGCGTTTGACGCGCGTTTTGTGATTGACACCACAGTAGTCAATCACAAGAACGCGCGTACGAACGCGCGTTTCCTATTTGCAAAAACGCGCAAAAAAACGCGCGTCAAAAACACGCGTAAAACGCGCGTTTTTGGAACGCTCAGGTCTGAACCCAGGGTTAGCCTCCAGTGCACATTAGACGATCAGACGCTCCCACCGACTAATTTTTTTGTGTATAGCCCGCTTTGGTCTTCCAAAAATATAGGGTGATGTGACTTTGAAAACATGTTCCTCTTTAATACATTTGAAGGATACAATTCAGTATTTTTCCATGTAACGAGTAAACCCCGTGGAGCCCGATATTAATAAATTAATCCTTGGCTGGCACTAGTTGCTCTAGTGCACTCAGTCCGAGCGATCCGTCTGCCTCGACAACTGCTCGTGTACTCGGGAGATGTAAAGAGTTCTGGGGACGGCGTGTGGGCTTTAATTAGTGACTAATGGCGGATCAGTGCTGGTATCAAGTTGGCATGGGGAAAAAAAAGACTTAAAGATTATAATTAGGTGATGATTCATTTTAAAATGAGGAACCAGAAGTCTTCAGATTTGCTGTTAGTACACCATTACTTATACACCGGCTCTAATACAATTCCTCTGGCCTAGCACAAACCGTATCAGCTGCAAATGAATCACAGGCACGAAATTATACGTAGATTGCACGCTATACTCCAGCTTTTAGGACATTTCATCTTCTAACTTAAAGGGGTTGTGCAGCTTTTTCGAAGCTTTTAAATCCTCTCCGCCCTCCGCTAAACCTGTGGAAATAAGTATAGATACCCGCTCCTCGCTGCCCGATTTTATTTCCTTTGGTCCACAAATTTTTTTCTTGCCGCGTTCAAGTCCCCGCATGGAAACCTCCGTTCCAGTCCCCGCATGGAAACAGGCTGGCATCACATGCCAATGTCTAGCCACAGAGGTGACGTGTCCCCCTGTGACAGGGAACAGGTAAGTATGCTTGACTCCAAAGGTCCGGCAGGGACGGGCAGAGAATTTTAAAGCTTAGAAAAATCAGTTTCTGAGTTTCCTCTCATGTCAAGCTGAAGTTCAGTCCAACAGAGTCAGGGGAGATGGTTATGCAGCAACTTAGCGCTAGCAATCAAGGAAGAGCAAGAAGGGCTGGCAGAGGAGGCGCGAGGGTGCACAGAGTGGCTTCAGGCCTCAGTGCACTTACCTTCTTATTTGCATATGGATTAAAATAAGTTTTCTCCAGAAAGAAGCCACGAATCACTAAGTGAAAGGCATTATTACATTCAGTTGAGCTAGTGCCTGGTGTAACAGTGAACTTTCTCCAGACACACTCCCTTTAAATAGGGCCATGCTTCAATGCCCGACAAAACCCATGGATGAGGGGGGATTCACAAGGTCGAACCAGTTTTGCGGAACTGCAAAACACAGATACCAGCCACGTGCCTTCTGCATTTTCGGGATCAGCAAGTTGCGCCCTTTGTTAGAAATGCCTATTCTTGTCCGCAAAACAGACAGGAATAGTACAAGTTCGATTTTTTTTTTTTTTTTTGCCAGGGCGCAGAACGGACATAAAAATGTGCTGTCCATATGTTTTGCAGCCCCATTGAAATTAATAAAATGTCAATGGGGCTGCAAAAAAATGGGGATAAAATGCTGTCCAAAAATACGGTGCTGTGAATGCTCCCCTAAAAGTGGTGCTGTTTCTGGCAGAAAGTAGCCATGTGTTTCTAGTTTTAGGCTTGTGAAATGCGCCGACTGCTATTAACAGACCATCATCAGCACCAAGGAGATCCACCCAGCTCCTCCAATGACCAAGAAATAGTCTCCGTGTGTCAGAGGTCTGTCCTGTCCTGAATGCTGCTCCTATGTCATGGACTGGCGGTATTATAATGATTTATAATGCTGTGTGTTCCTGCCCAACCTCAACTCTAATGAACTGTACTCCCATAATGCAGTCAGTACGAATCATTACAGTTGACGTCGGGCAGCACACAGCATTATAAATCATCGTGGTGCAGTGAGTCTATGTCATAGGAGCAGCATCCAGAATGGGACATACCTCTGACACACGGAGTGTATTTCTCGCGCTGAATACGCTCGTGTGAAATTGGTCAGTGATCCAGAATAAATCAGATATTTGTGTACGTGCTAACAACTTTCTCCCTGTGGTATCAGCGGGCATCATTAAGTAATACTTCCATCTCTCCTATTGTAATTGTTCTGTTGTGAAAACTCTGCTTTCAAGTCTAACAATTAGGACCCGTCAGTGCAGCGACCGAATCATTGCACATTAAGCTCTTGTTTGCTGAACGCCCATGGAAAGGCTTGCAGAGGCAGGCAGCCGGAAACCTGCTCTGCCGGGTACACAGTTGTGTTTGTGGAAACGGGATCACAGCCATTTATAAAGTTACGTAGCAACAAAGGTTACATATGGGGACACCCTGCCATCCCCAATGAACTATCCATTACTGAAGGGGGGCGTTGGGTCAGGCTCAATCTACTTTTTCCCCCAATTACTCTAGAGCAGGGATCAGCAACCTTCGGCACTCCAGCTGCGGTTAAACTACAACTCCTGGTATGTACTCTTGCTTGGCTGTTCTCAAAACACATATAGAAGTGAATAGAGCATGCTGGGAGTTGTAGTTTAACAACAGCTGGAGTGCCTGAGGTGGCTGACCCCTGCTGTAGAGGCCACCATATACATTAGTGTACTGTCAGCGGGACCAGCTGACACTCGAATGTGTATAGGGGTCTCCCAGTTTTCCCCCAAAACATGTTGTGGAAGAGAAGGATCCGGCAAACCCAATTCTTTTGTTAACAAGGGAGAGGCGTCTGGCAGCCGTTTTCTCCTCTCTCCACCTTCAAAGAACATACATTGTTGGCCGAATCGAACATGTATGTGTATGGGGAAGTCAGAGGCGATCACTGTTGGCCAAACGATCCTTCAGCTGATAACTACTGAAGATCCACCAAAGATGCCAACAGGGTTTCAGATCTGTACCCCTGGATTTTGTACACATTAAGTGTCTATCCCAGGGATGCTTAACCTGCGGCCCTCCAGCTGTTGCAAAACTACAACTCCCAGCATGCCCGGACAGCCTACAGCAGAGCATGATGGGATTTGTAGTTTTACAACAGCTGGAGGGCCGCAGGTCGAGCATCCCTGGTCTATACTATGACTACAGATCAGGTTACAAGTGTGGACAGGCAGGATTTTTTATAATCTCTTCCCTGAAAACAAAAAGACCGATTAAATCCAACATGGCCGGCTCTCCTGTCCCACCGAGCATCTGCCTTCAGACACCACTATAAATATTAGATGGTCATAAGCACCTGACGAAATCAGTGGCTGCAGCCTACATTAAAGAGGTTTTCCCATCCTAGAGGTAGGTCATCAATATCAGATAGGTGGGGGTCCGACCCCCGCCAATTAGCTGATTGAAGAGAAGACCTGCTCCCTGTCAACATCGCAGGACCGAGCAGGTGTAAGTACAAGCCGTCCCATTCACTTTAATGGGACGGCTCCTTCCGATACACTTGAATAAGAAGAAAGAAAACAAAGAAGGGAACGCTGCGCCCGCAGGGAGCACGGCCTTCTCTTCAACCAGTTGATCTGATATTGATGGCCCTGAGGATCAATATTAAAAATCCTGGAAAACCTCTTTAAATTTTTGTCATCAGAAAAATGACTGTTAAAAAAAAAAAAAAGTAAATGTTAAACATCATATAAGAATTTTTGATGATTTTTTATTTTTTTTTGGCATGTCACTATATTAAAAAAAAGTCCGAAAATGTTACATTTTCACTCTGTCCACTGAGCCTCATAACAGGCCGACACCGTTCTGTAAACATCACTTCTCTCATTATTATCACAGGCAGGACAATGACAGGTACAACCTATATACAGGTAATACTGAACGCACCAGTGATGCAGCTCATCTACTCCCCCTCCCTGCACAGTGAGTATAGGTCATAAAGCATGCCCACATCACTCCCCCATAGAAGTCAATGGACATCTCCAGAATACTGGTTCCTATAGTCCATGTGGATGTTGTAAATCATATCCATAAATGCTGTTAACAGCTCAGACAAGAAGGCCTCACCATAATAATGTACTGAAATTAGGATTAGGTTAAAAAAAAAAAAAAACTAAGAAAATACTCTTAAAGCACCTTTTTCCCAGCAGAGTTGAAAAACAAAATTTAGGCAGTTTGCTACCATCACCTCTGTCTTCATAGTCCTCACAGTAGCTATAAAATGCCCTAATGTGAAGGGGCCCATCCTAACAGCAGGTTCTTTTGAGAAACCACAAGTCAAACATTGCAGTGGCCCAAGGAAGGCATTATATTACAGATTTATCCATAGAACGTCTTGACTCGGGCATTCGGTAAATTTAGTAAAACCTCAATGTGAGACTATTGTCTATGACATGGCAGAACGTGCAGAGGATCGCTGCGGCCGCTGCTTAACCACACGATTATAGCGAGTTGCTCCACACTTGTCCCGTGTTATGGATTGAACCCCTGCCAGGCTCGCTCTTTACAGAGATGTAAATCACACTGCGCCTTTATAAGTATGCCACGACAGTTCATTTAGACAGGTCCGCCATGAATTAGGAGTGCAACAGACAGCTCACCTACTTACCTAGCTATTTAACGTCTGAAAATACACAGTTAATTAAGACTAATTAAAAAGACGTTAAATAAGAGCCGTCAGACCTGACCCACATAGGCGCAGGCTAAATTATCTACCGGGGTGGCCGTCTGCCAAGTACAGTCTGTCCCTGGTTACCAATTTCAGGACAACGTGGACAAAGAAAATTTCCAAATAAGGCAGAAAGTTAAGGGGTTGTCCAGAGTTAGAAAACATGGCTTATTTCTTCCAAAAACAGCACCAACCCTGTCCATGGGTTGTGTCTCTTACTCCAGCTGAGCTCCGTTGGAGTCAATGGCGCAGAGCTGAAATTCTTCCACTGGAAGAAAGCAGCCATGTTTTTATTTTAACTCTGGACAACCCCTTTGAGAGTTTCCCTACTATACAGTCAATTTTATTTCTTACAGAATGTAACGGAAGGGCCTAAACGGCATTCCCCCTCCCTCCAAAAAACGTTTAAAAATCCACCAGTAGATTTACAGGTTGTCCAGGCTTCCAAAAACATGGCACTGTTTCTGGAAATAAAATAAAAAAAAGCACCAACTTATCCATGGGTTGAGTCTGGAATTGTAGCTCAGCTCCAGAGTTGTAGCCAAGCTATAGTACCACACGAAACCTGTGGACAGGTGTGGCGCTATAGCAGCCATTTAAAAAAAAATCTTGAACCCTATGGGAGAGGTCTCCTAAGAAGGTCTTACAGCTTCAGTGCACATTTGATCGCTGCCATATGCCACAATATCAAAAAGGTGCTTTCTAGTCTACAATGTAGACTGTGCCACCCAAACCACACCCGTTTTACTAAACTTCCTATTGCTAGGACAAATATAAAGTTCTCAAAAGCCTGAATCGGGCAGTTTAGATTTTTCCTTTCAGACTCTATTGGACATAGTTTGGTCAATAGGTCTCACGTAGTACAACGA
Organism: Bufotes viridis; assembly: GCA_033119425.1. Classification (NCBI taxonomy): domain Eukaryota; kingdom Metazoa; phylum Chordata; class Amphibia; order Anura; family Bufonidae; genus Bufotes; species Bufotes viridis. The sequence continues at coordinate 34,357,917 of CM065591.1, forward strand.
AGCCTGAAGGTGGTTGAAATGGGACTGCAGCCACCTCAAGAATCACTGATGGCTAGGAGGATTCATGGCCTGCCCAGCTTTTTGGCATGCAATTTCCTGCTCAGGAGCCCACAGATCTCCTGTAAAGAGACTTTTCAGATCTAAAGTTGACATCAAGGAATCGTTACTGAACAATGAGAACATTTACAAGGCTATAACAAGCTGGGCGTTACAGCCTATAATATATAAGTTAGTGTTCTATAAACCATGTGTGCTGTCCCTTTAAAGCCACCTTCGAAACCTGCCTGGAGTCGGGCAAACCAAAAATTCATCCATTATGGAGATTAACAGGAATAAAGTTTGGTTCGGAGAAACAACCTGAGAGAGATAAATTCCCTTTACACCGAGCAAGACGCCAATAATGGAGACCCACGTACCAAGAGAGACGACAGCTTTAACGCTGATCTAAAGAACAGGCGTCAATATATACCTGTAATAGACATAACATGTGGACGGAGCTGTATAATGAGGGCACTGGGGGTTATAATGGTGGCCTCACACTTGCCTAATTTCACACCTTTTTTTTTACATTCCGTACATGGACTTTAGGATAAATTTACAGCAACAAGAATACCTCTGGAAGTAATGGGACTCTAAGGCTGACCGTGCAGCAAAACTGGCAACATAATGGAAGGGAGTAACAATCTCTTTAAAAGGGTTGTCTGGCCACATGCAATTTTTTATAAAATTGCTCAGAATGGTGTAAAATAATAAGAATAATACCAGTTTTAATAATTCCCAGGAGCCCCACTAGTCTTCTCTTTTCTGCCAGGGATGTGGAGTCAGGGTCTAAGCAATGTACTAAGCTTAATTTTTTTTTTTACCTGTTAATAATACGTATATAACCTAAAAGAAACAAAAGTTGGCACTACCTTTATGGTTGAATATCCGGCATGCATGGAACGACTTTTAGGACTTGGGTGCTTTGGCGAAAATGGTGGTGCTCAGGAGTAGAACCAACGATAATCCAATATAAGTACATCATAAGAGTGCGGATCCAATTGCTCACAAAGATCTTGTTTGAACACGCAATCTGTGTTCCATGCAAGTGTGTCTTTTGGACCATGATATAAAGGATGATTTTAGTGATTGGTAAATGCCACACTTTGTGATCTAAATTTATCTGTTATGATTGTAGTGGAACTAAATTTATTAACTTTCACAAAAATTTGGCAAAGTTTAGAAGTGTTAAGTAAATAAATATATTTTATGTTCCATCAATGTAAGGCCCTTAGATAAGCAGAGTGTTCCAGGGGTGATAGATAATCAGTTCTCACCTCTCCTGTCCTTATACTATAAACTGGAATAAGCAGGGTGTTTTCCAGTGATGATAGATAATCAGTTATCACCTCTCCTGTCCTTATACTAGAATCAGTGGTGAGCAGGGTGTTTTCCAGTGATGATAGATAATCAGTTTTCACCTCTCCTGTTCTTTATACTATAATCAGTGATAAGCAGGGTGTTCTAGAGGTGATAGATAATCAGTCCTCACCTCTCCTGTGTTCTCTCCTGTCCTTATACTATAATCAGTGATAAGCAGGGTGTTCTAGTGGTGATAGATAATCAGTTCTCACCTCTCCTGTGTTCTCCCCTGTCCTTATACTATAATCAGTGATAAGCAGGGTGTTCTAGAGGTGATAGATAATCAGTCCTCACCTCTCCTGTGTTCTCTCCTGTCCTTATACTATAATCAGTGATAAGCAAAATGTCCTAGTGGTGATAGATAATCAGTTCTCACCTCTCCTGTGTTCTCTCCTGTCCTTATACTATATACAGTGATAAGCAGGGTGTTCTAGAGGTGATAGATAATCAGTCCTCACCTCTCCTGTGTTCTCTCCTGTCCTTATACTATAATCAGTGATAAGCAAAATGTCCTAGTGGTGATAGATAATCAGTCCTCACCTCTCCTGTGTTCTCTCCTGTCCTTATACTATAATCAGTTATAAGCAGGGTGTTCTAGAGGTGATAGATAATCAGTTCTCACCTCTCCTGTGTTCTCTCCTGTCCTTATACTATAAACAGTGATGAGCAGGGTGTTCTAGAGGTGATAGATAATCAGTCCTCACCTCTCCTGTGTTCTCTCCTGTCCTTATACTATAATCAGTGATAAGCAAAGTGTTCTAGTGGTGATAGATAATCAGTCCTCACCTCTCCTGTGTTCTCTCCTGTCCTTATACTATAATCAGCGATAAGCAGGGTGTTCTAGTGGTGATAGATAATCAGTCCTCACCTCTCCTGTGTTCTCTCCTGTCCTTATACTATATACAGTGATAAGCAGGGTGTTCTAGTGATGATAGATAATCAGTCCTCACCTCTCCTGTGTTCTCTCCTGTCCTTATACTATAATCAGCGATAAGCAGGGTGTTCTAGTGGTGATAGATAATCAGTCCTCACTGCTCGTGTGTTCTCTCCTGTCCTTATACTATAATCAGTCCTCACCTGTCCTTATACTATATACAGTGATAAGCGGGGTGTTCTAATGATGATAGATAATCAGTCCTCACCTCTCCTGTCCTTATACTATAAACTGGAATAAGCAGGGTGTTCTAGTGGTGATAATCAGTTCTCTCCTGTCCCTTATACTAGGCATCTTCATGCTGTTCCAAGACAGTTACTTACAAAGTCTGAAGTTGTGCTGCAGTAGTTAAGACCAGAGAAGGAAGTTCGCTAATGGGCATGCTTGTAGACATATCAAAAGTGCTACGCAAGACAGGAAGACAACATTAAAATGGTGTTGTCCAGGAAAAACTCTTTTCACAGGTGCCGCCAGCAGACCTCTGCGATGGAACGAATCATACCCAACTACTCCCCGCCTCTCTGATCCTGTGTGCCGGCTCTCATGTGTCCATCTTCCGGTCACTGGCTTGTTTAATTTGACCCCGGCACAATAATCAGCTCCACTGCAGCCAATAACTGGCTTCCACAATGATGTGTCTCTTGTGGAAGATATTACTTTTTTTCCCTTTAACAAAATGTTGAGGTTTTTCTTTTTTTTTTTTTTTTCTTTTTTTTATTTAAGTGTCCAGACATTTTAAGTGGTGCAAAAAGTGCGGCCATGTGCATGAGGCCATATACTGATTATTTTTCAGCAATCACCTGCAATCTGCGAGGAAGCCAGGCAGCAAGTGTTCAATTTCTCTGCAGTGCCGCCAGAGGAAAAAATGAAGCATTACATGGGGCCCATTGAAATAACTGAGCTGTCCATGTAATGCCCAGATGCATTGGGTCCTCCAGGGCAATAGATGTTCCCAGTAGAAACTATGCTCTGGTTAATAGATGAGGGTCCTGAAAGAGGGCAGGCCTCTTCAATAAACTTGTAATGCCATCATATGGGGTATTTGAAATTGCATTCTGTAACCCAGGCTAACCCTCTTAGCTTGTGGTGCTACTACATCCAATGAAAGGCCCCATGAGTCCCCAGTATCTAAATATGTGTATTGTTCTTGGCTGGGTGTCCAAGGGGCATCACCACATGAACTACTAATAAAAGCCTTCACAAGATGCAGGTTCAGTCTAATGGTAGGCAGGGTGAGGTGTACCATTGTCAAATGTAAGGAAAACGTCTGATATGCCCCCCCAACTTTCCATGGCCATTTTAAAGCCCCGGAGTAATTAATTCATTATATTACGTATGGTCCCATTTCCATTTGTATCTTAATACCGAGATTTGTTTCGCCAACAGTTTCCGGTAGTTTTGAGTCTCCTTATATTTTACATATAAAACTAAAAAAAAAAATACAATAGCATCCTATAAAAGCCATCCTGTATAAACAAGTATAATTCCTCTGTATTCCTCCCACCACACATACATCCCACGAAACAACAAAAGAGATGTTTTGACGCTTCCTCCCCATAATAAAAAGAGAAGCGGGGAAACAATGAGAAGGGGGCGATCTGCCGTCTATTCGAAAGCGTGCTTTAGTAAACCACAAATTAGCGTGGACGCTTTTCTGGATATAGCTGTCGGAGCAGGCATTGTCTATGGAAAGGAGTCTATCAGTGTCTATTAGGGCACAAAGACAGGTCACAGTGTCTGCGTGTGGCAACTTGTAGGCCTTTCTCAATTCAGACCTCCCTGCCTAGTGTCATGTATTGCTAATGGAAGAGGAGGCCGCCCAAGAGATATGTGACGAACATAGCAAAATTGACAAACACAGAAAATGTGGTTTAGGTTTGGTGCCCTGCAGCATGATATGAGCAGCGCACCGATGAATGGAGTTGGATGCAGGTCACGGCATTAAGTTTAGATACTCCACTTTCATTTACCTCATCTACCAGGAGAAATTGCACAAGCCGGCTTCCTCTGAGTCAAATCCCGTTCTTCCAGCCTTCCCAGTATGAAGCCTGCAACTAGCTTTAATGCGTAAATTAGAAGTGGAGGCTCCTCAGCCTCCACCCTTGTTTTGTTTCTAGTGCTCCCTTCTAGGATATACAATGGATTGCACACAAAGGAAGGACATGAAAAGGGACTATGCCAAAATCATTATAGATAGTCTCAGAGCAGAGAAGAAATTTAAAGAGCTTTTGGATGGTGTCACATTTGTCCATACCAGAGACTATCCCGTAGACTCATCGCCAAAACAGGTCTGTCAGACAGACGCTCTCCAAACAACATTGACTTTGCCAAAAATTGCCATTGACAAAAAAAAACAACTAAAAAATATCACTTTAGGTTGCTGTTTTTTGGTTGCGTCATGGGTTAAGACGACCAAACAAGAGACAAGAAGACCTTCTCTGCAATGTTGAGACACCACACCCAAAAAACCATAGTGTGAAAACCAGATAACCACCTATAAACCAATTAACCCTTCTTTTTTCACCATCCTGCTTCTCTTGGTAATCCAGAGGCATCAAAATTCCTACAAGACTACGGTGTACAAAAAAGTAGAAATACCGAAACAAAGTCTTGTCATCGGCAAATACTCCCAGCTCTTTTTTGGAAGAATGTTGTTTTAAGATACCTATGAGCCAAAAGCAGAATAAATCCAAAAACCATACTTGGTCCAGTAATGGTTGTTTTCCATTAGAACATGACAATATCTCACGCATGTATAAAAACTATCTTGGTCCGACATTCCAGATAATATAATGTTGAAAAACACAGCTGAACATATATAGAGAGAGGGGAGAAAAAAACACAAAAATTTAATTTTATGAAAAATATACCTTAAAGGGGTATTCCCATTTTAATGATCACTGTTAAATCTGTTAATGATTTAACAGTGATCATTTTTCTAAATATAATTAATTAACTAATTCCCACCCCTTAGAAGATAATTAACATATACTTACCTGATTGTTGTCTTCCGTCTCCCTTGGTTACGGCCACCGCTCTTCTCCGGAATCGCGGTGGCCGCACTTGCGCAGACGACTTCTTTTCTCTTGGCCGGGCGGCGCACGTACTCCCGAAAGCGCACGCCGGCGCCGCGCATGCGCTATGATGACTTCTTCCTGGCCAGTATAGTATACTTGCCAGGAAGAAGTCACCAGGACGCATGCGCGGCGGCGTGCGCGTTCAGTCCAGCGCGCGGCTCGGCAGGGAGAAGACTTCAATCAAGAAGGATCCCGCCCCCTGCCGAAACCAGTAAGTGGACGGCGCGCCGGGAGCAGGTAAGTATGAAACACGCAAATGGGAAGAACCCTTTAAGCTGGAAAATCCTTTGGTTAGAACTATATCATTTTGAGGAAAAAGTGATCATCTGAGAAATTAAACAAACAAGGATTGAAGGATGGGATGTGAGCTACACCTACAACCCTTTACCTGTGAGAAAAATGTTCTAGGTGACCTCAGCCTTAAATTCCGCCAATCTATCCATCACCAGGATGACTCCTCAGGCGCAGATATCGATAGATGAAGAAGCTGCAGAACTGCAAGCATTCCCAGGTTTCTGCTTATCCAATAATGAGCACAGATGCCTCCAGCAACATTCAGAGATCTGATCCCCTGCTCTGGAGGATCACAGGTCACCCCTACGGTATTATATTCTGAGTTTCCTGTAAACCAACACGAGCTTTGCTTATTGTCCAATTATTAAAACTCTGGCATCTCTTCAACCAATTTTGGTGGTATTTACAAATCTCTAATGGAGAGCCATCATGCCATAACTTCCACAATTAAAATGGAGAAAGTATATCTGGTTTAGAGAAATCATGACTAGAGAGTCTCTCTTTCTCTGGAGGATCCAACATGTTCGCATATTACTGGGACAGCCTATAAATTTCAATACCAAATTTGTAATGCTTCATTTGCCCTTTGGGGGCACTGTAGGAAAAGTAAACACTTGCTTCCAGGTTCCTAAATAAATTACAGAGTTATTCCAACTAGAAACACCAAGATCAGCGTAGCTAATAAAAAGGACTGTACAAAGAGTCCTACTCCTTGAACGCTAAGCTGCCTAGTTTTATTGGGGCTAAAGCTCTACATGAAGACTTTGTAGACCGAAACCCAATCAGGTCACAATTGCACCTAAATCAGACATGAGGTTCCTTTTTATCAGATGTTCTCTGGATTTTCACACACCAATGAAGGTCAACTTTATGGATTTCGAGAGTAATTAACAGGTTCCTGTGAAGGTGCTGAACCATTTCCACATCAGTAAAATATATGGTGTATACTTAAAAAGCATTCCCCCCACCCAAAAAAATTCTAAGTACATGTGAATTTTCAGCCATGACTTATTTTTCTTAGAAGATAGAAAAATGAGATTCCTTTAGTGGTTGATACCTTTTAATGGCTAACTGAAAAGATGACGTTTCCCATGTTTTTCTGGATCTATGACCTACTTGACCAAAAAATTGAGACCCATCACATTTTGATTAAACAATTTAATGGGCGAAAGCCAAAGACAATCCTTTTTCATAGCAATTGCCATTGCCTGCTACTCTGTAATAACCTTTTTTATCCTTCATCTGAAGACCTTGAGAAAGGTTTCAAGGTCAAGACATCACTTTACTTGGAGAACATGTGCTAATCACCCAAGAAAATGAACAATGCCTTGTCATGGGGCAAAATCTGTCGGGAGACACATATCACTGTCTCATTATTCGGGGTAGATGTCTGAGTGAGAGGATCTTATCCTATTGTGTTTGATGCCACCCGCGTTCTAGTCTAGATGAAAGTCATTGACTGATAAATTGCTATGTTATCTCTGGAGTACAGGATACCCCGCAGAGGACAATGCATCATACATGCCAAGAGGGGGATCTTAAGTATTAATTGGCAATCTGCATAACAGATGAGGCTTTATGGACACCCAACCAATAGTTCTGTGCACTGAAATCACATCAGATATAACCCACTCATGATGAAATCAGTGGGTGAACTTCATAGGGCTGCGGGTATACTTAGTGAGCCAGGTATACTGTATAGAAGACCATACTTCACCAATCACATACATTGGACTGGGTGGTCGTGGATTTTCCATGCAGATTCTGCACTGGAAATAAATTCAGCGCATCCACCATATGTGAACATGATTTCTGTATAAATGGTGGCACCATAAACGTCAGACTACTGGCTGAAAAATGTAATGCGAAAGATTTTTGCAATGCTTTTGGACCAAACGTTCTGCTAAGACAAGCATTTGTTGGTCCATCTGTGAGGGTTCCCGGAAGTCTAATGGTGCCTTTACAACGGCTGATTATGGGAAACAAAGATTCATTCAAATGCTCGTTTAGATAATCAGCCCGAGTAAAGGTGCCACCAATAAGAGTATGATCTTTTATTGGGTGAAAGAATCGACAATGCGAACATATACCGTAAATCGATTCGAGGCAGAAGATTGTTCATTGTAAATAGCGATCTGCTGCTCAGAGAAAATGATTCTTTATGGGGTTGAGCGACCACAGTAGCCATCTCTTGTCTCTATACAGTGGAGGTGATTGCAGCATGCAAGTGCACCTCTCACATCTGGCAAGCAGGAAATTATCAAGAATAATTGGTTTGTTCCTGACAATTGCCTGCTCAGTCGGTCCATGTAGATGGGCCCATAAGGCTACTTCCACACCTGCATTTTAGCACTCCAGTACTCTGTTCCGGCTAAGAAGCACCGTACCACAACTAGCCTATACGTCTTAGCTGGACACCACCGTGGTCTGCCAGACTCCTATTTACTGTGATGAGTGTCCTCCAAGAGTGCCAACTTTCTGCTGGAAAAAAAAAAAAAAGACGCTGCATGCATGAATGGAGATTTGGGCGGCAATGGCAGTGTCTGGCTCTGCCCGATATGGCAATTCCGGTACTCTGCTCCTCTGCTCTTCTGGCGGAACAGACTATAACGCACATGTAAACCTAGCATTAGAAGAGGAGTTCCATCCTGTGAAACTGTATGCAAAAGTACTTCTCCCGGAAGAAGGAAAACCATCTCTCTAATACCATATTTTTGGGGTGCCTGACCTATAGGTCAAGGACTGAACATGACGCGATATAAGCCACATCAGAAACTTCTCCATAACAGACCGTATAAATGGATCCGCATCCGTTCCGCAATTTAGCGGAACAGGTGCGTACCCATTCATTTCAACGCATTCGTTGTTCCGTTCCGTGGCCCCGCAAAAAGTATAGAACATGTCCTATTTTTGTCCGCAACCGTAGACAAGAATAGGCACTCTCTATATAGCAATTTGCAGACCACAAAACGCTTACGGTTGTGTACATGCACCCTAAGGCCTCATGCACACAAACATATTTTCATTCCGTGTCCGTTCCAGTTTTTTTTTTTGCAGACCGTAAACGAAGCTATTCATTTCAATGGGTCCGAAAAAAAAAACAAAAAAAAAACAGAAGGTACTCCGTGTGCATTCCGTTTCCATATGTCCGTTCTTCAAAAAAAATAGAACATGTCCCATTATTGTCCGCATCACGGATAAGGATAGGACTGTTCTATTAGGGGCCAGCTGTTCCGTTCCACAAAATACAGAATGCACACGAACGTCATCCGTATTTTTTGGGGATCCGTTTATTGCGGACCACAAAATACATACGGTCATTTGCATGAGGCCTTAGGAAAAGAAACCTATTCACAGAAAACGGTTTTGTGGGTTTTGCCTCTTGTCACTGAACAGCAGTGTACTGGTTTCGCAGGGTAAGATGCAGGGGTGCACCTAACCCAGGGATGGGCAAACTCGGCCCTCCAGCTTTTGTAAAACTACAATTCCCACCATGCCATGCTGTAGGCTGATAGCTGTAAGCAGTCTTTGCATGCTGGGAGTTGTAGTTTTGCAACAGCTGGAGGGCAGAGTTTGCCCACCACTGACCTAGCCTTTCTGGTGCCTGAGGCGAAATATAAAACTGTGCCCCACCCCCCACCCCCCACCCCAATGCCAATTTCTTAACCTAACCCCTTCCCTCCAGCCCTACTATTAAAGACATTCTTGGAAAACATTACATACAGAGCTACAAAACATACAGGGTAATACAGCGCAACATACGGAGCTTCCCAATACTATACTGCTGAAACAGATAATCCCCCTTCCGCTGCTCCCTTCTTACCCCTACCTGGTGCTGCCTGAGGCAATCGCCTCACCTCGCCTCATTGGTGGTGCACCCCTGGTAAGATGCCACTGACGTGACAATGGTCTGAAATTTCAGCAACGACTAAAGAGTTGCCCGAACTCGAACGGACAGAGGAAACTTTTCTCCCTCACACTCTTGATGTAGGAGCTTGAGGTCAGGTAAAGTCTATGGCCAGCTTCAAACTATTTTTGGTTCGATGTGATTCTTTTTTTTGTTTTTTGTTTTAGTATCCAAGCAGTTAGAGATTCCATAGACATCAATAGAAAACCCAAAAGGCACAAGCAGCAAATTCCTAGTCGCTTCGGCTACCTGGCTCCTGAGATAAGCCCAACTGTTTCCTAGTCTACGGGCGTCTAATTGTGCAACACGAACACCGGACCCAACAGCCAACAAAGAATTTGCAGGTACAGAAAAAAAGTTCTCCTTAAATCCTGAATAACAGGCCTGTTAATGGCAGATATTTCCCCTCAACCATTCCATTCATGTTATTGCACGGGCAACTGTATTCGTGAGACACTGCCGTAACACGCTGCAGCATTCCACCGACACCAAGTAACAATGCTGCCTTGTTTACATGGCAGGGGAAATAGTGGAAACTAGGGGTTATAACCCTTGCTTTCCAAGACCGAGGCATCCAAGATGACCTTTTGTATTTTATCTAGTGGTACCAACACGGTCTCTACAAAATTACACAAATGAAAGAACCTGGTGTCCCCACCATAGACCGCTTCGTAATTGCCCTTTGGGTTGTAGAGTCTCGGGAAACAACTACACATCACAGTGAGATCTGAGTCATCACAGCAAATTTCTCAAAGTTTCATACTGGAAATTTCAGGTTTGAGTGGGAAATCTACTTTTTGTGAGGGCCCATATCACGAGACGAAAAAAAACTTAGGAGATTTGTAACGTACCTAGTCCATTTTAGATTTCTTTGGCGTTCCACTGTGGAGCCCTTCATCCTGCTCCTTTTGCATACAGAATTTGGCATCAAAAAGCTGCCATCAGATGTGCGTAATCTGCTTCCCATTGTTTCCAATGCGAGGGCGCACTGCTGTTAACGCAACTGCATTATATGGCGACTTTTCCCTTCTTGGCCTGGCTGCGACCATAAACTGCAGCCTCACATTGAAAATAACAGGAGGTGGCCACCAGTCAAATTCTGCTTGCAACAGCCACTAAACGGTCCTAACGCAAGATAAAAGTTGGCTAAAACAATTGATTTGGACCGTTTTTGGCCAATCATTTGAAAACGATACATGCGCTACGCATTGTACGCAAATTATTTGCGAAAGCAAACTACTGTCTGTAATCATGATCTGACAGGTTGGACTTTTTCATCGCCTGTTAGCTTAAAATATGCAGCATTAAAACTTCAAACTGCTGCGGTTCCGCGGCGAAATATCATTCTACGGCACAATAATAATGTGTTTTGGCTTTTCTGAAGCGGAATGTTTCCATTCATTTCAGTGTGATCCTCATCGAAATTGACAAAATATTTTTCATCCTAACCCACGTGTAAAAATTCACACCGGCATACCTTCTGCCAGCGTATAGGCGCCCCTAACATATGGCATGGTTGGCTACATTCGCAAGACAGGAACATTTTGAGGCCTCATGCATAGGGCCATATACGTTTTGCAGTCCACAAATTGCAGATCTGAATAACACGGATACCGGCCGAACACATGCTGACATTTCTTTTCCAACTCCTGTAGAAATGGTCTATCCTTGTCCGTTAAACGGACATCTTTTTTGCGGGGCCACAGATTGGACAAAAAAAATTTGGATCAGATGCGGACTGAACATACGGTCATGTGCATGAGACCGTAGCAGTTAGTCATAGAAACCCAAATCCATATTTTTCTGCGGATCCGTGTGGCTGCTTTGCAAATTATAGAAGCTCCTATTCCTGTCCGCATTACAGACGAGCACGGTCCTTTCTATTGATGAGAGTGAGAAAAACGCGGAAGGTATCCGTACTACGCGGAGCAGTTCTTTGTGGACAGAAATGAGAAAAAAATCTCAATAGCTCAGTCTTTTTCCCCTGGTCTTGCGAAATTTCACGTCATATAGTATTTCTATTATCAGATACCGGATTAAGAAAACGTCACTTTTTATTGCAAAAATTTCTCCAACAATCTACACAAAGGGCCTAAAAAGTAATAAGATTTAAAAAAAAAAAAAAAGAACTATTTAACAGCCACGAGGACACCAGGTCCCCTGTCTATCACAGTGCATGGCTTCATAGTTAAAAGAGTCAAACCCTACAAGCCGAGGAGAAACCCTGTGCAGAGCAATGAGGGGGATGGGGAGGAAAATTCCAAACAAAGATGAACTACAAGAGGAAGAGCTGCTCCAGAGACCCCGGCAGAGGTCACCTCCAACAAGACAAGGCGTCATACTATGAGTAATCCGCCCGGCCTGTAACCTAATACTCTAAGAAGGTAGAAACTGGAAATGCAACCAGAGTTATTACATGGATTATGAAGGGTCAGAGTAATCATAAAAAGGGCACCGCGCATCTCATGTCCAACGCATCGCCCGGTAACATAAATGCAACAATCCACAAAAAGTAAAAAACTAAATAAAATAAAAGTATAAAAGACTGGCCAAAGAAAGACAAAATTCCATTAGCAGAGTCTAAGTTGGGACGTTACCAATCTAAGATTCCCACCACATTTTACAGCACGTGACTGCGATTGCCGTATGTACATCCAGTTATCTAATCTTACAAAAATCAGTCTGGCCAATCTAAACAGTAATGCATCCAGAGACTGAACAAACCACAAATGACAACACAAAGAACAACACACAGCGAACCTATTCCTACAGAAATAAAGCTGGCTATACACGCTAGGCGAAAGGGCCCTTTACACGGGCCGAGAATCGCATAGATCATCGCCAAGAAGCGATCTGCCGATTACGTCGTTCATCGGGTAATTGGATTGTTTGTGCGAACACTAAAATCCTCGTTCCCCAACAGCAGATCGTGCTGTGTAACGATCTGCTGCCGGGAAACAACGAGGCGAAGAGCGAAGTCAGTAGCGATCACTTCTCCCCATACTCTGGAGGAGATTAATGCATGTAAATGCAACAGTCTCCTCCACCAGCGAGCAGCAGATTGTCGGGAAGGAACGCTTACTTCCAGACAATCTGCTGCAATATCGTCCCGTGTGACGGGACCTTAACTTGAAATTTTTGGCAAAGCTAATCCGTCAGGCTGTTCCAGCAGAGAATAGTCATCAGAATTTTCTGGCACAGCCGGATCGCGCCGGACCCCATGGGTAGAGATACGACAGCTCCCCAGCATTAATGTCGGGATTCGGGCAGACAAATACTGTTGTATGAAGGAATTTTTGTCTGCCCGAATCCTGGCATTTATCTCAAGGAGCGGTCAGATTCTATTATAGGCAATGGGGTCAGGCGGGCACGCGCCACTATCAGAGAACCCTGTATTAGCTTAGCTGCAAGTGTGAAAGTAGCGTTAGATAGCCGCCAGCCCAACACTTCTTTAGCTGACGGCCAACTCTCCAAAACACATGCATACTTGGCCGAGGGTGCACGTGTGTTGAAAGGTTAGAGGGGAGAAATCTGCTACCAGATTCCTGCGGAGCAGCTTATCACATTGCACCTTGGGGTGTGTTGAAATACAACTGATTAATCCTTTGTCCCCAAACAGCTGATGTCGGGGGAAATGTCAGGAGCCCCCCTCCCCCCAAATACACATTAGATGGTCGCTTGGTTTAACCAAATTTATCTGAAGTGTGAAGGTCATTACACCAATTAGTGAATTGTCGGCAGATGCATTTTCAGCGGGGCAGTCTGTGTGTATGGGGCGTTCACGAGAAGTTTCTCCCCCGACATCATCTGTCGGGGAGGAGACGGATCGGGCAAACAAACGATCCCAACTGGTTTATGTCGGCGCCACATAACAGTAATGTCTATTCACACTGAGCGATGATTGGTAGGATTAATATAACGGGTAACGGTTAACAAATAAAGGGAAGAGTCTGATCGCCTATAATATAAATCGGACACACAGCGACTGAATATTTTCTGCAAATCGGTAATCACTGGCGGCATCGACGGCTGTTGGCGATAGCTACAATACCGCAGGATGCACAAGATAACGGCCTCTACCTGTACATAGGAAACTTCAGAACAAGATCGAAACCTGCGTGACAAACGCCGCCAATCACAACGCACTGTCTTAAAGGGGTCTTCTAGGAAACTTCATCGAAACAATCAGCGGCTCCGAGATCTGCTCTCGAGAACCAAAACGCAAGAATATAGTGCAAAAAAAAAAGTGCTCGGTTACGAAGCGTGCCCCGTTAAAAAGCATTCATCCCTCCCTCACCATCCACAGATGCAGCAGAGTTCGGCTGGTGACACGGCCATGTGTTTTCCTAGGAAAACCCTGCAGACAAACGAAACATTCGACACCGTTTCCCGACAAACAGATGTAGCAGGGCTGAAGCCGTCCTTTATCCGTTCCTTTTGTGTGCTGAAATAGCTTTGAGCAAAGAAATCTGAGCAGGTATAACGCCATGCTACAGAAACACTGCCCTATGACAAACTCAGTTCAGCTAAATGAGAAGTTTGCCAAAGGTCCTAACTCTGCTCCACGCTACAGATTCCAACCACAGCAGAGCAGTCTTATTGTCCCATACATTCAATGAGAGCCTAAAGCACCCGGCACACGTCTCCGCCGCCCTACAGACCCCCAGAGAAGGCAGCTCACCCATTGTGTAGCCCGGCACACGCTTCCCCTCCTCGCCGTCCGCTTCCACATGCTGCTCAGCCCCAGCAGCCACACAAATGAGAAGCCTCCGCTCAATAGATGGATGTGTTGGCTGCCAGGCATGTGGGAGGATCACCAAGTTTCATATGAAGATGAGACCGGCCATTTGGGGCGTGTTGTGGAAGCATTTTTTTTTTTTTTTTTTTGTAACCTCCTTCCTCCTTTTTATCTGTTGGTATTTAGTCACACTAGACAACCCCTGGCTTGTGGGAACCTGCGGCTAGAGCTGACCCCCTGCCGCTGGATCTGATTGCCTGAAGGCCATCGCTAATGGAAGCCACAAATTTGCAAGTTAAAAACAAACCGAAAAGAAGCTACACAGGTAGCAGAGGCACGAAAGTGTGAACTCATTTAATGCCTGGAAAAGGGGAAGCATTCGAGGGGGGTGAAAATTCTCAGGACAGACCCCCTTGCAGCGAATCCCTATATCCGATATTATGAGACGATTAATTTACAACAGCACAAATTGATTTGATACAAATCGAATCTGTAAAAATTAAAGCTGCGTCCGAATATAATTGAGAAATTTTCAGATTAGATTTTTCAAAAAGTGAGAGATGAGAGAGAGAAAACGAGTCCTAGGAGATGTCAAGGTGTCGCACAAAGTTTTTGGCAAATTGAAGAATTTTCGATTTGGGCTGGAATCGAATTTTTCGACCGGACCAGACGAATCAAACCCAAGTCGAATTGAGTGATTTGCTCATCTCAAATAGTATTCGATATTGGGGATTTAAATGGGTTGTCTTATCTCAGACAATGGGGGGGCAGGGGGGCATATCGCCAAGATATGCCCCCATTGTCTTATAGGTGCAGGTAGCACCTCTCAGACCCACACCTATATCAAGTCCAAACCCCCGAAAGTGGTGGAGAGGGCACTGCACATGCGCAGCCGCCCCTCCATTCCTTTTCTATGGGGTGGCCAAAAATAGCAGAGCGCTGGTTTGGCCATTTCCATCGGGCCCATAGAAGGGAATGGGAGCAGTGGCCGGTCTCGCGCGGAGCGCTCCCATTCACTTCTATGGGGAGAGCGCTTGGTGGTGGCCGGACCGGAGTGCTCCAGCCACCACTTTGCGGGGCTCCGTTCCCGATATAGATGCGGGTCCTTAGCAGTGGGACCCGCACCTATAAGACAATGGGGGCATATATTAGCAATATGTACTCAATGTCTAAGATGACACAACCTCGAAGATTCAGGGGGGGGGGGGGACTTTTACAGAATTTATTATAATTGGTGAATTTGATCGATGATCTGCTCATTTAGATTGACATGATTGACGTGAAAAGCCATCGAAATAATAAATCTCTACTCACTCATCACTTTGACCACAAACTGCACTTAAGGGAGTTGTAGCAAGCCCCCTTTTCCTGGGTAGACCGGCAGACCCGCTACCCAATGCTCAATGCCGCTACCCAACTGTGCTGCTCAGTTTGGGTCCCTGGATGTCAGCTAGTGTTTTGATGCCGCTGCAGCCAATCGCTGGCCATAGAGCTTTCAAACTAGGAGTTTACAACCAGGGACCTAAGCGGAGGCCAGAGAGTGCAGGGAGCAGGTAAGTATCCTTCACTTCGCAGGTCTACGAAGGAGGAAGGGTTGCTAAAACCATCCCAAACATGTACAACCCCTTTAAAAGGAGCACAGCTGCATTAATTCGGCTGTATCTACCTCGCATAGAAGCGAACAAAGACACACGCACTGCCACCTCTCCGTTCCTTCGCTGCCTGGAAGCGGCAGTCAACATGTTGGGGCTGGGGACATTTATTAGTCATTTATGGCACAACCTGTCGAATACCATAATCTCTGAGATTGGAATACACCTTGAAGAGGAAGGGAAGAAACGAGAAAAAAAAAAAAGCACAATAAATCAAGTTTCATGACCCACTTGCAGCTACCAGGTCCTTTGAAGCTATTGTCTTAAAGTGGTATTCTGGTTATTTAATGCAGTGTTTCCCAACCAGTGTGCCTCCAGATGTTGCAAAACTACAACTCCCAGCATACCCGGACAGCCTTTGGCTGTTCAGGCATGCTGGGAAACACTGATTTAATAGTTTCCCCTATCCACTAGGTGGCGCTACAAAAACAACATGACATACTGGTCAAAAAAGAATGACTCCTACCCATCAGTCAGAGCAACTGCTATATATTTGCTCTTGCGCAGCACGTCCCCATATACCCTACTGGCGTACGTCTCTGCGATCACTCCCATCATGGAGGCGCTGACGGAAATCAATAGAACAGTTAATCACAGGGTAAAGCTGGGTCTGTCACAAAGGAAATGCTCGGAGGCCGAGAATGGAGATGCCACCTTTCATCACCTGGCACAGACTGCAGTCATAATGATGTCAGCGGGACAAATAGCTGGAGAGAAGGCAAACACCCAGCTGAGCAGTGCCCTGTCAGTGAGGGCATTCACAGAACAGAGATCAGCTGCAGTACCAGATGTCAGCCATGGACAAGTGGGGGCGCTATTATGGTCTGCATAGGATATGTTTTTGCGGAACAGACATAGGCGTAAAATATTATGCCCTGCTCTGTACTGACAATGGGCTAGAGCCCTGTAACAGTACCGTCTACCCATTGGTCTCTGGTTTGGCGGATATGAGCTCATTTCCATATTCTTTCCCATGAAAAACTGCCTGAAAATAAATCTCCGAACAACCTCAAGTCCCCAGCACCCACTCGACCTCCAGACTACTGCTCAGCAATGCTCTGCTGCCCCCACAGGCGATACGTGAGAATTGCAGTGATCATTTCAAGGCAGAAAGAGACCGTAACCATTTTTCTTTACTAATAATAATCTTCAACGCAAATCCTTTAAATAGTATAATGCCGAGGTGGGCAAATATATGCGTCATGCTGAATCCAATCCAGTAATATACTTTACTTACTCTCTATTTTATATCAGTTTATCATCTAAAAGGAGGCAGTGTGGGCTGTCATGCGGGCGTTTCTGCCTCAGCCGAAATGATGGGCTTTCTTATTGTAACCTATAGCCGGGGCGCCCCCCTAGGGAAAGCAGGGCGCCCCCCTAGGGAAAGCAGGGCGCCCCCCTAGGGAAAGCAGGGCGCCCCCCTAGGGAAAGCAGGGCGCCCCCCTAGGGAAAGCAGGGCAGCTCACCAGCACTACGAGCGAAAGCCTAACATTTTAACTGACCTTGGAACATGACAAGAGAAAATAGCCAAGTCAGACATGGAAGGATGGATATTTGGCATGGCTCTTTTCCCTTGTCATGTTCCAAGACTGGTTAGAAAGTCGGGCTTTGACTCATAAGCAGCCACTGTTAAAAGGTGGCGCTAGTGAGCTGGTTCTCTTCGTCTGGAGATACCTCTTTACATAAGTTTTTTTGTTTTCTCATGCAGCACTGCTAAAAAATCTCCATACACAGCTGGTCTCTTTAAAAGGGCTTTCAGAGATTTTTGAACTTGTCATCTCTCCTCCGTATAGGTCATCAGCATCTGATCTGTGGGCGTCCAACACCCGGGACCCCTGCCAATCAGCGGTTTGAGAAGGCACTGGTGTTTTCAGTAGCGCCACATCCTTCTCTCAGCTTTCCCTAGGCCGCAAGGGTGGGCAACCTGCAGCACTCTAGCTGTTACGTAACTACAACTCCCAGCTTCTTCACAACAGCTGGAATGCCGCAGGTTGCCCACCCTTGCGGCCTAGGCCATGTGACACATGCTCATCAGTCACATGGCCTAGGTGCAGCTCTGCTCCATTGAAGTGAATGGGGCTGGACTGCAATACCAAGCACAACCACTATACAATGGATGGCGCTGTGCTACGGAGAGCGCTGATGCCTTCTCAAGCAGCCGATTTCAATATGCCTAATCCTTCTGTTTTTGGGGAAATAAGCCGTCCTCCTGGTGTCTGACAGCAGTTTTCTCCCCTCTTGCATTCACAAAACATGCAAGCTTGGCTGAGCATGCATGTTTATTGGGGGGAAATCGGAAGAGACAGCCCATCTGCCTCCTCTTCTACTATCACCTTGGGTCCAGGTGTGGTGCACCGGATCACAACAGATTTTGCATGGGGTTCTAAATCAGGACTCACCATAGCGAGGACATATAGCACACCGTCAAATACACCCTGCGAGAATGTGGCCAATGGGAGCAGACATCCCCCAGCATGGGAAGATAGGAGATGGCCTCCTGGGAAAGGACAGAGACACTTCATACGTAGTGTGATGACCCCATTTTGCTTGCTAAGCAGGGCGTGTATGGCGAGAAGCCCATACAATGATGTGCAATCATTCATTGTCTTCCTCAGAAGGTACAAGTACAGACCTGTGCAGGGCTTCACCTCCACCAATCTGCATATGAACACAATACGTCCTGTGCGAGGCTTCCTCCGCTCCCATCCCACGAGATCAGGTGTCCAGGTTCACACGCAAAAGCAGCACTCCCATCATTGTGGGAGAAATCAGACTTTCACTACATTTAACCATGTGACCGTATGCCACTGAGAAGGTATTAAAAGGGTTGTCTCATCATAACTATCCACAGTATCGGATCAGTCGGTCCAAATGCTGAGCGGCCCCCCCACGATCATGAGAACGGGGGCGAGTAAATAGAGCGGCGATCATGCATGCACGCTGCCACCCTCTATTCATCTCTATGGTAAGCAGAGTACAGCGCTGGGTAGTCTCCAGCAGTCTCATGCGTGACCGTCACTTCCTAAAAACAATCAGCAATCCCTGTTCTCATAATGAGTGGGGGTCCGAGCAGTCTGACCTCCACCGATCAACCTTCCTCTGGTCAGGTTTAAGTTACATTGGGGCATCTCCTTTCAGCCTCATGCAAATGAATTAGGCATGCGCAAAATACAGATACCGTTCGCATTCACTTCAATGGATCCGTGGTCCGCCTTTTGCTATGCTACATCTTTCTGAGGAACAAACATATGGATGCAGAAAGCAGAGGGATCATCCATGTGCTTTCCGCATCCAAACATCCGTTCTGCAAAAAGATAGAATTTGTCCGCAAAATGAGGACCATGGACCTATTGAACTCAATGGGTCTGCACATGAACTGCGATTTGTGGGCCACAAAACAATTACGGTCATGTGCATGAGGCTTTAAAAAGGATTTCTAGGAGTTAAAAGGGGTTTCCAAGATTTTAATACTGATAGGTCATTGGTATCTGATCAGTAGCGGTCCGTGAGAAGGCAGCGGCGCTACTGTGACGCAGTTAACCAAGCACAGCGCCGTACATCGTATAGTGGCTGTCCTTGGTATCGCAGATCAGCCCCAAGTAAATGTTCACCACTGAATGCCTTTTTATAAGTTTAGTAACTTTCCACACACCCTTTTAATACTTACTGATCCTGGGTTACAGAATGTGTTATAGACCAGAGCTGCATTCACAACTCTATAGGCTTCAGAGCTGAAACCTTCTCACCTATTCCAGAATCTATGAAAAATTCTGATGTAGACCCAGGTACATAGGCAGATGTCTCATCACCACAAACAGCCAGCAAAACATCTACAGTGCCTTGCAAAAGTATTCACACCTTGACTTTTTTCATGTTTTGTTACATTACAGTCTTAAGTTCAATGTTTTGTTAATCTGAATTTTATGTGGTGGATCAGAACACAATAGTCTAAGGCTACTTTCACACTGGCGTTAGGTGCTGATCCGTCTGTTTATTTGCACAGACGGATCCGCACCAATAATGCAAACGTTTGTATCCGTTCAGAACGGATCCGTATGCATTAGCTTTAAAAAAAATTGTCAAAGTCAAAACGGATCCGTTTTGAATTACATTGAAAGTCAATGGGGAATGGATCCGTTTTCAAACGCACCATATTGTGTCATTGAAAACGGATCCGTCCCCATTGACTTACATTGTAAGTCAAAACGGATCAGTTTGGCTCCGCATCGTCAGACGGACACCAAAACGCTGCAAGCTGCGTTTTGGTGTCCGTCTCCAGAACGGAATGGAGACTGCACGGAGCCGAACTGATGCATTCTGAACGGATCCTTATCCATTCAAAATGCATTGGGGCTGAACTGATCCGTTTTGGACCGCTTCTGAGAACCCTGAAACGGATCTCACAAACGGAATCCAAAACGCCAGTGTGAAAGTACCCTAAGTTGGTGAAGTGAAATGAGAAAAATATATAAACACTATTGTTTAGAAATAGAAAACAGTAAATTGGCAGTGCGTATGTATTCACCCCCTTAGTTAGGAAGCCCATAAAAAGCTCTGGTACAACCAATTACCTTCAGAAGTCACATAATTAGTGAAATGATGTCCACCTTTGTGCAATCTAAGTGTCACATCATCTGTCATTACATATACACACCTTTTTTGAAAGGCCCCAGAGGCTGCAACACCTAAGCAAGAGGCATCGCTAACCAAACACAGCCATGAAGACCAAGGAACTCTCCAAACAAGTAAGGGACAATCTTGTTGAGAAGTATAAGTCAGGGTTAGCTTATAAAAAAATATCCAAATCTTTGATGATCCCCGGGAGCACCATCAAATCTATCATAACCAAATGGAAAGAACATGGCACAACAGCAAACCTGCAATGAGATGGCCGCCCACCAAAACTCACGGACCGGGCAAGGAGGGCATTAATCAGAGAGGCAGCACAGAGACCTAAGGAAACCCTGGAGGAGCTGCAGAGTTCCACGGCAGAGACTGGAGTATCTGAACATAGGACAACAATAAGCCATACTCTCCATAGAGTCAGGCTTTATGGCAGAATGACCAGAGGAAAGCAATTACTTTCAGCTAAAAACAAAAAGGCACATTGTGAGTTTGCGAAAAGGCACGTGGGAGAATCCCAAAATGTATGGAGGAAGGTGCTCTGGTCTGAGGAGAGTAAAACAGAATTGTTTGGCCATCAAAGAAAACGCTATGTCTGGCGCAAACCTAACACATCACATCACCCAAAGAACACCATCCCCACAGTAAGACATGGTGGTAGCAGCATCATGGGGGGGGGAATGGGACTGGGAAACTGGTCAGGGTGGAGCGAAAGATAGATGGCGCTAAATACTGGGATATTCTTGAGCAAAACCTGTACCGCTCTGTGCGTGATCTGAGGCTAGGACGGAGGTTCACCTTCCAGCAGGACAATGACCCCTGCCGATCAGATGCTGATGATCCATCCAGAGGATAGATCATCAGTTTAAACAAAGTGCAGAACCCCTTTAACGATTGCTGTTCACAAGCGCAAACCATCCAACTTGAAGGAGCTGGAGCAGTTTTGCAAGGAGGAACGGGCAAAAATCCCAGTGGAAAGATGTGGCAAGCTCATGGAGACTTATCCAAAGCGACTTGGAGCTGTGATTGCTGCAAAGGGTGGCTCTAGAAAGTATTGACTTTAGGGGGGTGAATAGTTATGCACATTGACCTTTTCTGTTATTTTGTCCTATTTGTTGATTGCTTCACAATAAAAATAAAAAAAAACATCTCCAAAGTTGTGGGCATGTTCTGTAAATTAAATGATGCAAATCCTCAAACAATCCATGGTAATTCCAGGTTGTGAGTCACGAAAACACGAAAAAAAAAGGCAAGGGGGGTGAATACCTTTTCAAGGCACTGTACCTGCCCCCAGACGCTCTCTCTGCTCCTTAAGACCATGGGACCAGAGAATTTTTTCAGCTTTGGGGCCCGTTTTAGGCTACTTTCACACTAGCGTTTCTATTTTCCGATATTGAGATCCATCATAGGGTCTCGATACTGGAAAAAACGCTTCCGTTTTGTCCCCATTCATTGTCAATGGGGACAAAACGTAACTGAACAGAACGGAGTGCTCCAAAATGCATTCAGTTCCGTTCTCATACCGGAGAGCAAACCACAGCATGCATGTTTGCTTTCCGTCCTGGGATGCGGACCAAGACGGATCCAGGTCAATGCAAGTCAATGGGGACGGATCAGTTTTCTCTGACACAATAGAAAACGGATCCGTCCCCCGTTGACTTTTGATTGAGTTCATGACGGATCCGTCTTGGCAATGTTAAAGATAATACAACCAGATCCGTTCATAACGGATGCAGACTGTTGTATTATCAGTAACGGAAGCGTTTTTGGTGATCCATGACGGATCCAGCAAGAACGCTGGTGTGAAAGTAGCCTAACGCTACGGAGAAGGCTGCATGAGCCCTTTATATGTAGTCGAATTTACAGAGGTCTGAAGTGAAGAGTTCGCTTGATCACAACAGACGGCCAAAAATTGTTGTTGTTGTTTTGTGAAATATTGTGAATTTCTGGCCAGGAGGGGCGCTCATTATCACCCTCCAGAAGAGGCCAAATTCCTGACAACCACTGGATCAGGTGAAGATACTGTCCGGAGGCCGGAGTGCGAAGTACCGCAACCAAAACTAGAAAATAATGGGATCGACCAGGCGTACAAGTGAGACCCTGACCTCGCTAATCAGTAGGTGAAATCAAGGGTACGATCAACTGGGCGAGGAATGAAGGAGTGTAATCTCACAGGTAATGAGAGAAGGGGAAAACTGCACAGTGTAGACAAGCCCCTGTCTGCTGTATCCTGCTTTTTCTGTACCTTCAAAGGGGGTCGCTGAAGGGTAAAGATTCTGTCAGCCACTGGTCTATACACTTTCATAAACTCTGCACATGCAACACCATTTTTGTCCAGTTACGTTCTCTACTATTTGGGTCTCTCGTTTCATTTGTGTCAGTCTTAACTGCAGGTCTAAGTTCTATTCATGACCTGAGAATACAGAATGAAATATGTGATCATCAGTACAGTGTCTTGCAGTCTATCGGAGCCTCCGGGAGAAGAGAGTGCCACCAGACTCATAACAGGGACATATAGACTGTTCACACTGTCCTGATGACTCCTACATGTCCCATCTTGAAGGTTTTAGCAAGTACAGACTGAAGCCCCCAGCTATTGTACTACAGTGTGTAACAGATAACATCTAAAACCAAAATTTCCAATTTTTATTCATTTTATTTCTTTCACCGTCCTGGAGCGCCGCTGATCTCTACAGTAGACCTGCAGTGCTTTCATGCACGCAACAGTGCCACCAATAACAACAGCTGATCAGAGGTGATCGCAGAGGTTAGCTTTTACCACCATCAATACTTCCGAATTATAGAGAGGAAAAAAATAAAAAATAAAAATAAAAAACAGCGCCACCTAGTGACAAAACATATATGATAACCAACCACTGTATACGTTAAAAAAGTTAAATTGCGGAGCCTGTAAATGGTATATTAATTCTCAAAGAAAATTTCTCCATAAAAACACAGGATAATTTACTTGAAATTTTTTATTTTGCAAAAAAGAAAAAAAACCTTCTCAAGTACAGATCCCTTGGACTATGCAGAAAAATGGGAAATGAAGGATGTTTTACACCATAAAAAGGCAAAGTTGGGCAGAAAAGCTTAGCAGGCCATTCTGTATGGCAGCCATGATGGGTTTTTTTTTTCCGGGTTTTCTCAAAAACAGTTGATACGACTTAGGCTCAGTTCACACAACCATTATAAGGGTCCTGTCAAGAACAGTGCCACAGGCGGAGCTATTTTTGCCAGCAAAACAACCGACACCTTCACAAGCCCTGGCGCACCGCCTGCACAACAGATCCGACACCGCGTCATGGCTTGCAACGAGAAAGAAAGCCACAATGCAAATGTGCACAGAGACCAATGACCACTCGAAAAGACACGGACATGTTGTCCATAGCAACCAAAACTCATTTTTTTCAGGACTGTTGAATGAAAATGAAAACTGAGCACTTATGGGTTGCTACGAGCAACAAGGCCACTTTTTGTGTTCCAGGGTTTTCATACATCAGGCCCTTGGAGGGGGGCGGGAGGCGATTTCTGGATCAATTTAGAATTGAGATGTTTTTACTGCCCACAGGAACCAATCAGAGCTCAGCTTTTATTTCATATTCTGCTCCTGAAAAAACAAATGCTGCATTGTTGTTGTTTGCTATGGGAAACAAAAGTATTTTAAAGGGGGTTTCCGGATTCAGGGGGAAACGGGACAAACCCAGGATCCACCTGAAATGAAAGACAGGCAAGTACTTACCTGCCAGATCCCGCATCACCGCTACTGTTCCCAATTTACCAGGCCGCAGCAGTGATGTCATGTCAACAACACGACTGTTGCAGCCAATCACTGGCCTTAGCAGTGCACCCAACAAGGCCAGTGATTGACTGCAGCGGCCACATATTGTCAATGCGATGTCACTGCTGCAGCCAGATATTTAGAGCCTGGTTAGGAGAACAGGAACAGCAGCCTTGGATCTGGCAGGTAAGCACTTAAAGGGGTTATCCAGTCCCTATAATGACCTTCAGAATGCCCGGGCCCTTCCTCTAGAGCAGGGATGCTCAACCTGCGGCCCTCCAGCTGTTGTAAAACTACAACTCCCACGATGCCCTTTTGTAGAATGATAGCTGTAGGCTGTCAGGGAATGATGGGAGTTGTAGTTTTGCAACAGCTGGAGGGCCGCAGGTTGAGCATTCAAGCTCTAGAGCAGGGATGCTCAACCTGCGGCCCTCCAGCTGTTGTAAAACTACAACTCCCACAATGCCTTTCTGTAGGATGATAGCTGTAGGCTGGCAGGGAATGATGGGAGTTGTAGTTTTGCAACATCTGGAGGGCCGCAGGTTGAGCATGCCTGCTCTAGAGCATTCTTACCTGCTCCCAGGCACCCGCGTCCCTCCGAATCCCTGCACGGCTGCCGCTACATCTCCCCATTGCGCAGATAAAAACCTCTGGCGATTGGGGGGGGAAATGGATGTAGCGAACAGCAGGCCGCAACAGTGACCAGCCTCGTTAGCATCGCGAGTGACACTGGGGAGACTGGTCACCGTCACGGCCTGCAATAGGCTTGTCCCCCTGTCACCGAAGGTTTAGATCCATGCGACGGAGAGATGCAGCGGGGGCCGTGCAGGGATCCGGAAGGGACGCGGGTGTCGGAGAACAGGTAATTATGCTCTAGAGGAGGGGCCCGGGCATTCTGGGGGTCATTACAGGGATTGGATAACCCCTTTAACTCTTCTTTATTTCAGGCGGATCCCTGTAGTTGTCCGTTTTCCTATTGAAACCAACTATCCCCTTTAAGGATGGATTTAATGCATTAGGGTAGATTTATCAAAACTGGTGTAAAAGAAAACTGGCTTAGTTACCCATAGCAACCAATCAGATTAATTCTTGAATTTTTCAAATGAGCTGTGAAAAATCAAAGGATCAATTTAATTGGTTGCTACTGGCAACTAAGCCAATTTATTCTTCACTTCTTTTTTTAATAAATCTCCTCCATGGTCTTTTTTTTGGCATTTTTGTTGTGCATCCAGATGTTCCTTTAAAGTGAATTATGAAATTCACAACAATTGAAGGTGTTTTTTGCATCGCATTTTTAGCGCCTTTGACAAAAACGTTGAATTCTCTTGGTATGGCTATTTTTTGCATCTAAATGACGAATGCAATGATGGAAACCCAACGGACCCATCATAAGACAATCAGTTTAGTCGGGGACTGCTGGTGTCTTCACCTACAGGGAAGCATAAAAATGGAGATTTTGACAGAAGTGTGAAAAGAGACTTAAACAGTTTTCAAAAACTGCTCTATTCACTGCTGCTACTTTTTGCGGAGGCGTACACGCCCGTTAGGTCACTTTACGCTTCTGGCTTGCGACTTGCTAGGAGGTTGTTTGTCTGGACCAGGGATGCCCAACCTGCGGCCCTAAAGCTGTTGCAAAACTACAACTCCCAGCATGCCCAGACAGCCTACAGCAGTGAATGATAGGAGTTGTAGCTTTACAACAGCTGGAGGGCCGCAGATTGAGCATCGCAGGTCTGGACGATTGATCCTTTTGTATCGTCACGGTAAAATAAAGCGCGCGGGATGTTGATAGATCGTCCTGGGCTTTCGACACCTGTTGATACATATAATGCTTTACCCTGCCGTTCCTCGCTCTAGAGCTGCATCATCCAGCAGTCACCTAGCAACCGGAAGATTGTTCTGCGCTTTATGCACCAAAATAACTACGGAACAAAATGTGCCGTTTCATTTGTTTGCTAGATCTCGGTCTATTTGAGGATTTCACCAGACTGAATTAACTAGTTATGTACTTCATAGAGCCACACTGCAGTGCGCTACTTGACACGGGTCATACTGCCAGGAGAGATGCCTCACACCAGTGGACATTCAGAATGGAAACTTCTGCCGTAGGGAGGTAAAAGCTTAATTGGAGAGCAGTGGAAAGTGGGTCTTCCTCAACCACTTAAGTCAAAAAATAGAGAGCTGCTCATCCTTTGAGTAAGAGGTCATCGGCTCAGGCCATCAAGAGGCTCAAATCCAGATAAGAAAACAGGGTTATTAGATTTTCTATGGGTTCCCCCCTCAGGTTATTGGGAATCACGGAAAATAAACTAGTTAGAACTGGTTTTGGTCTTCAAAAGGTTGACATAGTGTAGCCTTCAGCAGAACAGAACATTTATGAGCTCTGCTCCGGCCTGATATCATCTGGTGAAGCGACCATGATGCTTCTGTTCTCTAGATCTAGAGTAGGCATACATGTTGTGTGTCCGACAATGATATCGCCTCATACACGTACGTGCTCGGCCAAGTGGGCACGTGTCCTTGACAGAGGGGAGAATAAAGCTGGCCGTACGCATCAGTTGTAGGTCAGCTGAACCCCCTGATTTCAGTGTGGCCTACTGACTTTTCCCTGATGTCAGATGGATAAGGAACGGGCAACTTGGATTTCAAGTGCCGGATTGTTTTGCTCTTGGGACATAGGCCCCATAGGCGGTGGCTCTCTCTTCCTACTGAGAACACAATGCTTACTCGGCTAAGCAGGCATATGAGGAGATCGGGAGTGATAGCTGTCGGCGAACAAGCGCTTGGCCAACAACTATCTAGGAAAGCGGCCGGCCTAAGCTGCTAACAGACACAGGTTATCTCCAGCGAGAACACTGGAACAGAGATGTTCAAATCCAAAATCTAGCCCAACTCTAGTTACCCCTAGACATCTGCAATTGGGGGGGAGAGTCAGGAAACCCCCACAGATGGTGGTCGGTCCTGACAAAATCCTAATAGAACTGTAGCACTAAAAATGTATGTGCAGTAGTTCATCTCAATCTAGGTGACAACAGAGGAGATACATGGGTGGGGAGTCAATAGGTACAGAAGAACGGAGAGCTAAGGTGGCCAAATATGTTAGACAGAAGGTCGATGGTTGATCGGCAGTTGAACCAATGATTATTTATTGAAGGAACATTTTGCAGACATGGTCACACATTCATCAGTCCATAGTTGTACATACTGGCCTTACATGTTTGAGGAAACTGGGCAATGGACGAATGATCTTTCAGGGAATGTCTTGTCTACAAACAATCTTTCTTTGAACAAACAAATTTCATATGACTAGTGGACAGAAATTCCAAGCACAGCCGGCTTCTGCTCAGATGATGATGATGGTCTTGTCATCAGTCAGCTAAAACGATCATTTGTTGTTAAATTCCACCCAACGAGCAATTGTTTTGGTTGAAACTGTCCATGTTGATCAACTTTAGACTAATGCGCACGGCCACCTTTAGGTGGTAGCTCTGACTGACCAGATGATTAGGCGGATAATTGGATGCAAAGCCTTTTTTATTCTTCTCATCTCGACAGAAGCAAAAGGACTGGAGTAATTGTTAGTAATATCAAAAATTTTGCTGAATTGCAATTACTTGTTATGCGATAATGACATATTAGAGGCTTTGACCAGTGGGGGTGCCAACGCCAAATCCCCCGCCACCGCTGATGAAGACTGAAATGAGGATAGCCTCATCGACTTTCTATTGGGGACATCTTAAAGGGGTCGTCTCACGTCAGCAAATAGCATTTATCAAGTAGAGAAAGTTAATAGAAGGCTCTCACTATTGTATTGTGATTCTCCGTATTGCTTCCTTTGATGGCTGGATTCATTTTTTTTAATCACATTATACCCTGCTTGTTTCCATGGTTACGACCACCCTGCAATCCATCAGTGGTGGTCGTGCTTTCACACTATAGGAAAATTTGTCAGCCTCTCTGGTGGCCGGGACCATGGGAGCTGACATAGGCTAGTGTTGTTTCCTATAATGTGCAGGCACGACCACCACTGATGGATTGCAGGGTGGTTGTAACCATGGAAACGAGCAGTGTATAATGTGATGGAAAGATGAATCCAGCCAGCAAAGGAGGCAATATGGACAACAACAATACATTAGTGTCTTGTATTAACTTTCACTACATGATAAACGCCACTTACTGAAGTGAGACAACCCCTTTAAGTACAGTCTTCAGAAATAAAGAGAGACAATACTGAATTGAGTGCTTCTAACCTCTTCTGTGGGGGTCTCCACACCCAGACCCCCACTGATAATCCTTTGATATGTCACTAGGACTTTCAAAGGTTTTTGAAAACGGTTGTTAGTCTTTAAAATTTAACCTGACAATCCTTTCTTCTCCCACCCACAGCTGACCCGCACCGCACATATAGGAAACTGCCGACAGTCAATATTGTTCAGTGGGACCTAGCTAAAAAGCCACGAAAAAAAAAACAAAAGCAACACAAAATATTCTGCTTAGCTTATAAAAGAAAAAAATACTTGAATCTATCACAGTCTAAGGGCTCAAGCACACAAACTTATTTTCTTTCCATGTCTGTTCTTTGCGGCCCATACGTCGAACCATTCACTTTAATGGGTCCACAAAAAACGAAAATGACTCTGCGTGCATTCCGTTTCCGTATGTGCGCATGGCTGTTCCACGAAAAAGATGTCTTTTTTTTCCGTTTTGTTGACAAGGATAGGCATTGCTACAATTGATCCGCAAAAAAACGGATATAACACGCCGTCACACGGATGTCAATATTTTTTTTGTGGATCCGTGTTTTGCAGACCGCAAAATAAATATGGTCATGTGCGTTAGGCCTAACATCGCTATCAGATCCATGAACGTCTTGACTCTGGGAGTCAATACATAGGTTGATGACCAGGTCGCGCCGAGGAAAAAAAAAAAAAACATCGAGTCTACAGCTCCCTCTAGTAGTCAAATTATCCTTACGAATAGTAGTACATTATATATAGCCACTGTAAGGGAGAAAAGAGACCTCTAGCTAGCGCCACCTATGGGCAGTCAGCCTCGTAATGTCTCACTACAGACAAAGGGGGAGAGTTCTCAAAACTGGTGTAAAGGGAAACCGGAAAACTTCAGTTATTTGGTCAGTTATTTCCATCAGTGATTGTGAGCCACAACCAATAGTGAAGCCTCCTCAGAGATCAGGTGTCATGGAAAGATCTGCTCCTGTTCTGTGTTTGTGACCCGCACCTGGATTTGGCTCACAATAAGGGCTCACGCACACAACTGTTGCCCGGCCGTGGCCCGCAAACAGGACCGCAATATATAGGCATCAGCTGTACTTTTTTGCAGTTTGGACCGTCGGATGCAGATCGCGGACCCCATTCAATTGAATGAGTCCTGCGTCGGCATACGGCGGTCCGCCACGCGTTCATAAGCCTTCACTGACAGAAATAACTGAGGTGTGAACTCAGCCTCAGTTGTCCACAGCAATCAGATTTCACCTTACATTTTTAAGAGCTGCTTTGGAAAATGAAAGGTGAAATCTGATTGGTTGATATCGGTAAGCCAGTTTTTCTGTACACCTGTTTTTATAAATCCCCCCCGAAGTCTTGATTAGATATTTCAAAAACATTCCGGGCATAAAGAAGACAATCAACGTCAGCGTTCCAACACTTTTCACACCAATAGGCAACTTCTGCCCACAGTCGCCTGTAATTGTGTGCTTACTTCTGTTTTTCGTATCCTGACCTTGGACTGCCTTTTGGATCTGACACAGATTGCCGACTTTTGCCTATTGTTGTGTTTGGTCATTTGGCTTTGACTGCTTGAAATTTTGAGTTGTCTCTTGTCTAGGTTTTGTCATTCCTCTCCTGGTTTTGACCTTAGCTAGTTTTCTGGTTTCTGTGTTGATCTTCTGGTTTAGTTTTTGGTATCTGACTTTGACCCGGTTCTGTCTGACTTTCCCTTTTAGGTCCCATGTACTTAGCGGTGTACGTCGCCCAGTTGGGGGGGGGTCACCATTTAGGGCAAATTGTACAAGTAGGTAGGGACAGTGGTGGGGTGGGGGGTGCACTGATCCCGATCTATGTGACACATGGACCAGAAGATCTCGGACAGGAGCTGGAATGGAGTGGCGGGGAACTGATGTGTATGATTTTTTTCACTAGGTACAACATGATCCTGGATAATTTTTTAAGGCTGTACAATTCCAGTAAAGAAATAGCACATATTAAAGCATCACCTCCCATTGCTGAGGAGGGGGTTCTTGGAGAAAATGTATTTGTATAGGTTTCCCAGAGAACATTGCGAAAAGTCTCCCTAACTGTGTCTGCTCTTAAAGGAAATGTGTAATATACACAACCTAGGACCACTTTATCCTTATCATTTCCTTTAACGTGTCTCATAAGGACACTAAGGGCTCATGCACACAAATGCACTTTCTTTCCATGTTGGTTTCGTTTTTTTTGCTGACCGTTTGCGGAATCATTCATTTCAATGGGTCTGTAAAAAAAAAACGGAAGTTGCTCCGTGTGCATTCCGTTTCTATAGGTTCGTTCCGCAAAAACCCACTCATAATCCACTAAGTGTGCATGTAGCCTTGCACAGACCCAGGACTTCCGCTATTTTCGTTGTTGTGCCCCCAAATAGAAGCACTGAAACAAAAGTGCATATGTGATCAGAACCTTAAAGGGGTTGTCCAAGATGCCACATGATCCGTGTGGCTGCCAGTTCCGGGATAACGTGCCGTACATTCGGCACGTGACCCTAGCCTGGGATCAGAGACGGCAACTCATGCGCGAGGCTGAATCTCTTGCTAGCGCTTTAGTTAGAGATTCAGACTCACACATGCACTGCAGGTTGTAATACCAGGCTGGGGTCACATGCCGAATGTACGGCACGTGATCCCGGAAGCGCCCGATCGTGCAGCATCTCAGATAATCCCTTTAAGGTCCTGTTCACATATGCACTTTTGTTTGAGTGCTTCCATTAGGGAAGCACAACAACAAAAATACCAGAAGTAAGGGGCACTTTACCGGATTGAATATTGTAGCATGCTGCGCTATTTTTACAGAATCTGCGATGAAGGTGTCTAATGGTGTGAAAATATTTTCAATACATTTCAACGTAAAGAGCAAATAAAGGAGCAGTCTTGCCTATGAACCCTCCTGCCCCCCCACGCCCATTACCTTACATTGGCTTTATAGGACATAAGCCAGGGGTCAGAAATCTTCAGCAATCCAGCTGTCGTGAAACTACAATTCCCAGCATGCTCTACTCATTTCTATGAGAGTTGTGAGAAGAGCAGCGCAAGTATGCATGCTGGGAGTTGTAGTTTCCCAACAGCTGGAGGTTACCTAACCCTGACATAAGCAATGCGAAACGGGCAAAGAAAACACACACCATTGTGGCACTAGGGTGGCTCAGTGAATCACATTATTATTTACCGTACACAGAAACTCAATAGTCGTAGTGATTATCCGGCCGAAAGACGACTTACTCATCTGTCTGGGATGGCTCTAGATAATTATTCAGCCTCTCTGGGGATGACACCCATGCCACTGGCTTTCATCTCTTACCTTCATAAGAGTACTGCACTCACCGTTCCTCGGAATACTGCCATCAGGTCCCTGCCCTTCAGTTCACGGTAAAGGACATCATTCCACGCCAGATTGTCCTCCTCGATCATATCCCTACTTCACGCTGCCGCAACATCCAGCTCCTTTCCTTGCCCTGTAACCTCCTCAGATCAGGACGTTGCCCTAACAAAACCTTGGGTGGTCTCAGCCTCCAACAAGATCCTAAAAATCCTGAGCTGAAATACTCTGTGCTGCTGGAGTCCCACTCCTTTATGTTTCTGGAGTGTGGTAGGAAACAGGGACTAAACGAAACAAACATGGAGTGAACATACAAACTCAGGGGATGTTGCTCTTGGTAGGTTTTGTTCTCCACACCAGAGAGATGCAAGACAATAATCCTAACCACTGAGCCACCGTGCATCCTACAAAGTAGTCTCCTGGATGTTCTGTCCAGGGCTATTGGATAAAACACCGCCTGGCACAATCGCCTCTGCTCTCTAGTAAGAGAAACCAAAGAAAATGCTCAATTTAGCTTTGGATGTGAACGGAGAAGAAATATTCGTGTGACTTAATCAGTACAGCGCAAGTAAGGGAATGGATTTATAAAATTATTTAACCCTGTAGATTCATACAGTGAACACATATCACACATCAAAACCATTTGTCCGCGCAAAATAAAGCAAAGGAAATGCAAACTTACTGGATAAAGAGTCCAGGACTCTTCTACAGTGACGAAAGGGATGCAAATGAGCTCTTAACAAGCTCTGCCTCTGATGCCACCAGATGTAAGGACAGCCATCCTATAAATCAATGTTCAACTCATTAAACAGGCCGTGAGACATGACTTGGATATTAAATAAGCCAGCATCTCATCTGCAGACAGCTTTTAAGGCACTCTTTCCCCAAGGAGAGATAGAATCACCCAAATCCTGACTAAGGCCTCTCATCCAGTTAAGCCAGTACTCTCTGCTCTGCACTGAGGAGCGGCAATCACCCCGAAAAAGCTGTCTGCAGATGAGATGCTGGCTTATTTAATATCCAAGTCATGTCTCAAGTTCTATTCAAATATATGATAGCTGCCTTACGTCTTGTTAACAAGCTCACTTGCATCCCTTTCTTCCCAGAATTCCAGAGGAGCATGTATGGCCGATAAGTCTCCTGATACTGACTAAGGCACTGTCCCCAAGGAGAGACAGAAACCCCCAAATACTGAGAGCATGCACACATCATTGATGCCAAGGATGTTATACCTCACTTCACTGTACATGTGCAGTGAAAACGAAGCGTACCGCCCTTAGCTTCATCAGGGCAGTGCGCAAGTGCTCAATGTCTATAGAAAAGAGTCCTGGACTCTTCTCCCAGTAAGTCTGAACTTTGCTCCCTTTCTTTTATAGGGACGGGTGGGCTTGGTATGGGCAGATTTGGGACCCTAAAGCCCAGCTGAATCAAAGACCGCTGGTGGCTTAGAGGCGCCAAACAACGTGACTGCTTTGAAAGTGGAATTTTACCTTTAAAATTCCTGAAATGTGAATTCCGGGCATAGCTTCTCCATTATAAAGCCGCCTATTCATGCAGTACAGAAGGGCCATGGATTTCTACAGATGTAACGCACGCTTTAGGAAAAACACTACGGCATTTACATAATCCATGCATCCTGCTAAGATTTAACTGAAGCATCATATGTCAGAGTTACATAACCGCAACAACCCTGCGCTCCCCATTCATCCCGGCACAATGCTGTAAGCGGGGGGTGCACACTACAAAAATACCTTGGCCCGTGAACTGTGCGGCAATTGTATGATATTATGTATCGCAAACTGCAGCGCAGCTGACAATGGAAATATTACAAAAGAGGAAAAAACCCACAAAAAAAAAAGTAACGCTGATGTTTTCTATAATGGTAAAAAAAAAAAAAAAAAAAAAAAAAAACAAACATAATAAAATCCTAAACGCCAGAAGACAATTAAACATCTGGGCGAAAGCGACAGGAACATAAGACTGAGTGGGCAGATGTACCGAACACAATGCACCATGTCGCTGTGTAACAGAACGGGAAGGATAGCTCCACAGTACTGGTGCTGTCTGGCTCAACACTTTAACCCTTTCAATAGTACGACCATTAAAAAAAAAGGGCCTCCAGGATTAGAAAAACATGGCTGCTTTCTTCCAAAAAAACACCACCACACCCGTCCATGGGTTGTGACTGGTACCGCAGCTTAGCTCATGGAAGTAAATGGGGCTGAACTGCAATACCGCACACAACCTGTAGACAAGTGTGGTGCCGCTTCTGGAAAAAAGCCGCCATCTGTTTCACGACTGCCATCAAGCTAAAGCTTGCCATATACGTTTGTGGGATGAATATGCCAATTTCGGAGAGACCGGCTAACCAGCTAATGTGTAAAGGAGCCTCCTGATTTTCAGTAGATATGGGGGAAATAAGTATCAGGAGAGCAGGCATGGGCATGATGGGGTTGGGGGTGATAGCACTTGGCCGGCAGCTATATCATGTTTATGGGCGGCCTTCGGGTCCGGTTCCACAGTTCTGATCCGTTACGGGAGGAGAACAATGGAAATCATTTTCACACAAAAAAAAAAAAGCACAAAAAAACAAAAAAAACAAAGGTGGAGCGATGCTAGACAACACTATAAAATCAGGGATCGGCAACCTTCGGCACTCCGGGTGTGGGGAAACTACGACTCCCAGCATGCACACTTGCTTGGCTATTCTCAGAACTCCCATAGAAGTAAATCGAGCATGATGGGAGTAGTAGTTTCACAACAGCTGGAGTGCCGAAGGTTGATGACCCCTGTTCTAAATCATCTGCACCAAATACACACAGTGGCGTAACTAGTAATGAATGGGCCCCACAGCAAAATTTTGAACACCCCCATTAATTTCTTCGCAACCCCCACTCCTGTGGCTACTCGAGATCGCGCCCTCAGACGAGGCCCGCTCCGTCTGTTTCCTACAGGTATACACTGTATAATACTGCCCTGACAAAATCTTTTTTAGTCCTGGGTGGGCCCCTTCTGAGTTTGGGCCCCAAAGCAGCGGCTTCCCCTATGGCTTCACCCCCTGCCTGCTCGGTGTTCTCGAGATACCCGACTGCTGTATGCCCGATCCCGCTACAGATGGCCCCGAACATGAATACTTTACACTCATCTCCTAATATTTACCGTACTAAATATCAAGTTACAAAAGAGTAATTCCGTTTAATCATTTGCTGTAACCTCTGCAATTACCATGTCAGCTCCACCGTGTAATTTCATCGCTTTGTTTGATGACTATCTGTGTGTATAAAAGCCGCACGAAGCATCACCCCAAACAAATCGAGGTGTTACTAAAATGCTACAAAACTTCCTCTGGTTAAAGGGGTTGTCTCATCATGGACAATGGGGGCATATCGCTAGGATATGCCCCCATTGTCTTATAGGTGCGGGTCCCAGCACCTATATCGAGAACGGAGCCTTGCAAGGTGATGGCTGGAGAACTCCGGTCCGGCCACCACTAAGCCGACACCCCATAGAATTGAATGGGAGCATACCGCGCACGCACGGCCCCCGCTCCTATTCATTTCTATGGGGCCGACGGAAATATCCTAGCGATATGCCCCCATTGTCCATGATGAGACGACCCCTTTAATTTCTACTGACCGTTTAAAAAAAGTACAGTAGTCTCACGGGCGGCCCGACATGCACAGCGTCATAGTAACCTGTGATGCGGTGTGCTCCCGTACACACGATCAATGCTGCTCACGGACCATATGTCTCACAGGGCATACGGTCATTTGCATGGGCTCTTATTATTTAAAGGGCTTTCCGAGACTTTAATACTGATGACTAGGGATGAGCAAAAAGACTTCAGATGCTTCATCCAAGTCGATTCGCATAAATCGACTCACCCCTACTGATTACCTATAACAGGCATCCTCAAACTCCCAGCATGCCCGAACAGCCTACAGGTATCTGCCTACAGCATCCTCAAACAGCTGGAGGGCCGCAGTTTGAGGATGCCTGACCTATAAGATCGGATGGGGTCAGACACCCGTCAATCAGCTGTTTGAGAAGGCAGTGTTTCTCGCAGTAGCGCCACGGCTTCTTGCAGCTTTTCCTAGGCTAGTGACATCACATTCATCGGTCACGTGGCCTCAGTGCAGCTCAGCTGCAATTGGGCTGAGCTGCAATACCAAGCACAACCACTATACAATGTACGGCGCTGTGCTTGGTGAGCTTCAAGATAGCCCCAGCACTTACAGGAGCTTAAACAACCGATCGGCGGGGGTCCCATGTGTCGGACCCCCACCGATCAGATACTGAGGATAGGTCGTAAGTATAAAAGTCTCCTTTAATGTTATTTTTATGCATTGTATATAATGGTGCAACTGAACGGGGGTTTCAGAGATTCTGAGATTGATGGCCTATGCTCATGAAGGTCATCAATATGAGATCAGCAGAGGCCTGATACTCGGTACACCTGCTCAGGGGCTGATTGGCCATAGACGCTACAGGGAAATTTCCCAGTGGGCCGATGCCCAGGGGCCACCCAAGCCTTCCTCTCTGCCACTAGTCAGGAACATAATGAGCTCGGCCAGTAACCACACAGACCCTAATGAATTCTGCTGTGGCCCACGTCTCGCCTCCTAAGCACTCTGCTCCATATATTTATCAGAGGAGGAGGAGGATGGAAAATGGCAGCTATTAGTGGCCACCACAAAGGGACAAATTTTGGGGCAATGTATTGTGATGCACTGTGGTATATGGTTCTGCATGGACGGTATTTTGCACTATGGTAATACTGACTCCGCCTATATGTGTTGCCCTGCCTTCTGTCAATTTAGACACACCTACAACATAGGGCCACTTGACCAGGCTTTTTTTCCCCATGGCTACTTTAAGTTCCCACTCCGCCCCTGCCCTCGCCAATCATCTGTTTGAAGAGGCTGTGGTGCAAGCCAGAGGCCTCACAGCTTTCCAAGCACAGCCCCGTCCTTTGAATAGTGGCCGTGCTTGGTACTGCAGCTTAGAGCCATTCACTTGGCCACGTGAAAAATGAACGTGATGTTACTGACCTAGGGAGAGGCTTCTTCAAACAACTGATAGGCAGGGCGCTGGGAGTCAGACTGCTGACAATACTAGGTAGGGGCTGGGGAGAGCAGGACACACATACCTTTGAGGAGCTTTTATTATTAGTAGTAGTAGTGTGAATATGAACTTTTATTCTGCCAGATACTGAGCCTGCAAATAGCCAGGAGGGGGAGCTTCACTATGAAGTGATCTCTGCATTGAGTTCCTTCACAGCCCCTGCCCTTTGAGTGACAGCTGCAGTGGTCTCCTGGTTGGATGCTATAGCTGTCATTTAGAGCCGAGGGGAGGCGCTGTGAAGGAGTTCAATGCAGAGCACTTCATAGAAAGGTTCCATGTGCAGTGCACTCACAGGATGTGAATCTGACTGAATAAAAGTTCATATTCACACTACTCCTAATAATTAAAGTTCCACGAAAGGAATGTTTGTCCTACTTCAGCCCCCACCAAGTCCCGTGAGCACTAGGTTATTGGAAAGCCTCTTTGTCTGCAGTGAAGACCATGCTAAACTGCATTTAAAGGGGCATTCAAATCAGATTTGTAGTTATGCCACCTTGATCAGCCATGATCAGGACACAACTCTTGCATGAGCGCTGCAACTTCTTCAAACAGCTGATCGGCGGAGGGTCCCAGGAGTCCGACAGATCTGATGTTGATGACCTATCCTATATCATGGCACTAGACAACCTCTTTATTGACTGGTGGTACACTGACTGCTGGGAACCCTCACCTGTCATTAAAGTGAAGTAGCCAGGACCACTATTTAAAGGTTTCTCTGCGCAGCGCTGCTCCCATTCCGACACAGAACTGTTACATAGCACCAGTCAATACAAATAATCCACACCCAATCTCCAGATTTCAAGAATTTGGGGTCCCTACCTACTAAGACTTGGTATGACGGGAAGGCAGGTCAGGTACTGGACAAGGAATGAAAGTTAACAGACCCTTTCCTCTGCCAAGTTCTGTAAATGTACATTTAGATGCCGAGTGGGCAGTCTCTTTCTAGTGTGATGTCAGAGCTGTGCTCTCTGAGAGCCAATCAGATGGGCCTGTCTGTGGCTCCTCCTTTCTCCTGCTGATTCACTGAAGTACTGCAGCTGCATCCCCCCTCCTCCCTCCATTATGGACAGTGTTACACTAGATGCCGAGTGGGCAGTCTCTTTCTAGTGTGATGTCAGAGCTGCAGCTGCATCCCCCCTCCTCCCTCCTCCCCTGTCCATTATGGACAGTGTTACACTAGATGCCGAGTGGGCAGTCTCTTTCTAGTGTGATGTCAGAGCTGCAGCTGCATCCCCCCTCCTCCCTCCTCCCCTGTCCATTATGGACAGTGTTACACTAGATGCCGAGTGGGCAGTCTCTTTCTAGTGTGATGTCAGAGCTGCAGCTGCATCCCCCCTCCTCCCTCCTCCCCTGTCCATTATGGACAGTGTTACACTAGATGGATTTTTTGGCGACTGAGAAGGCTCATTGTGCTACTGATCAATAGAAAACATATTTGGCAGGTACACATTAATCACATTGTCCCATTAGTCCAGCTACTTTATATTTAGCGATATTCTGAATATTTTAAAACTCTTCAAGCACATATTTATACAGATAAATTATTAAAGTCTGTTTTATACTCACAGGTCCATGGATTCCAGGCACAGTGCAGCATATAGGATCTAAAAAAAGACGAGACTAAATTAATATTTCAGATGTAGGGGGAAAAAATGCCATTCTGTATACTGCCTGATTTGGAAGATACAAATCCATATTACAGCAGTGCTCTAACAAATGGGTCTAGGTCTGTTGTCAACCCAGTTATCAACGACCAATAGATTTGCATGAATACATTTACTACATTATTCCAAAAAAGCCAATGGTTCTTAAAGGAGTAGTCTAATAACCCCTAGAGCAGTGAGGGTGAACCTTTTAGAGACCGAGTGCCCAAACTGCAACCCAAAACACACTTATCTATCACAAAGTACCAACACGGCAATTTAACCTGAATACTACAGTGCAATACAGTATATCTTCCACGTACTTTATCATTTAGCTATAATAGCCTGCCTATTAAATGTGCTGTCTGTGCCGTTCATAGTGCACTCTGCACTGATGAATGGCAGGAAAAGTCTAAGGCATATTGGTACACCATAGATTTTTCCAGGGTGCGGGTGCCAACACAGAGAGCTCTAAGTGCCGCCTCTGGCACCGTGCCATAGGTTCGCCACCACTGCCCTAAAGTGACTTTTCCCACCCCCAATGCCTGGACACCTCATATAGGTTATACTTACCCCACTCCCATCACTATTATCCCTCCTGATGCCCCGCACGGCTGCCGCATCTCCCCGTTGCGCGGATCAGAACATCTGGCAACGGGGCAGCCCCAATGCTCATCCCCGTCGCGCCTCCTATTCCCCAATCACTGGGTGTTTTGATCAGCGACAGGGAGATGTAGCTGCAACCACGCGGGAATAAGGAGCAAATTGGGTGCCGGAGAGCAAGGTAAGTATAACCTATATGAGGTGTTCAGGCATTGGGGGGAGGAGGGTCATTATAGGGGTTGGATAACCCTTTTAAATGCTATGTACACCTTCAGAGGCAATTCTTGTTTATGATTGCATTTTACTCATTTTGGGCTAAAAAATAATTTTTTTAATTGGTCTTTATTAAAAATATTAAGCTGTTCTGTCCAGGGCTGTGGAGTCGGTAGATAAATTGTCCGACTCCGACTCCGACTCCTCAGATTTTGAAACTTCCGACTCCGACTCCGACTCCTCGACTCCGACTCCTCTGTATTTAATATGCAAATACGAAGCTGTTCCACCAAGTTCTTCTAATCTTCTCTAGCGCAGAGAGGTAGTTGAGCAGAAGCTGCTGCCTTCTCCTTTGTGTGCTGATCTTCTGCTGAAGATAGAGCAGTGGGATGATCCAGGAAGGGGCAGGGGAAGGGGCATTTATTTTAAAACATGATTTTCCTAGTAGAATCCCATAGTCATGTTTAAAATTTAAGCTGACAAACTGAGTTTACATGTTTTATAGCCTTAGCTGAATGATGGCAGTTTTTCAAATGGATTACAGCTTCAATCTTGAACTATTGACTAACCATTCCCTTCACTACAAGTGTCTCCAGTCCTTAATCAGTTATCAGTGAGAGGCTAGGATAACCATGGGGTCCCTGTAACAGCAGACCACAAGACAATGGAAAGTGTAAGTATTGCCGCTCCTTAAAGGGACACTGACAGGCTGATTTTCCAGCTAAAGATATATATATACTGGTATTCATCGGAGAATTAGGAATAAAACTATACTAATATTACCCCCAGTTAAGCTGTACTTGTGTTTAAAAAACATTTTAATCTGTATGCAAATTCACTATCTTTGTGCCCAATGGGGCAGCGTCTCCTGCGGCTTTGTGCCCAGCCGCGCCCGAAGTACAGCTTCCCAGCGCTGTTCCCCTCGTTATTATTTACTGCACTGGCCTTTTTTTTCAGGCTAGCCGAACGCTGAATTCCTGCGCAAGCGCACATGTAGAGTGCTGGCAGCAGCCTCGTCTGGCTATGCTGAGGCTGAGCCAGCTTTCTCTCTTCCTCCTCGCTACCTAGTCCTGTCTAGTGCTGCCAGTACTCTACATGTGCGCCTGCCCCCTTGGGCACAAAGGTAGAGAATTTGCATATTGATTAAAACGTTTTTAAACACAAGTAAACCTCAACTGGGGGTAACAGTCGTCTAGTTGTATTCCTGATCCTCTGATGAATACCAGCAGATAAATCAGCCTGTCAGTGTCCCTTTAACTGCATAGTAAAGCATATGAAAAGCGTGCTTCTTCACGGTCACTTAACGTCTTTGTTTAGCGGTAACATGACGCACTGCATGCATTGGCCTTTATTCTTACAGTAGAGAAGTAATTAATTATAACTTTATCTGAATTGGGACATTTAAACTTGCTTTTTTTTTATTCCAATTTTTTTTTATTCCAATTTAAATCTAGTAGGAGTCGGAGTCGGAGTCGGTCCATTTTTTGCCGACTCCGACTCCAGGTACCCAAAATTGCCTCCGACTCCGACTCCTCGACTCCGACTCAGACTCCACAGCCCTGGTTCTGTCACAAAGGATTAACTGTTTTTCTA
The DNA here is from genome assembly GCA_033119425.1 of Bufotes viridis. NCBI lineage: Eukaryota > Metazoa > Chordata > Amphibia > Anura > Bufonidae > Bufotes > Bufotes viridis. The sequence continues at coordinate 34,399,086 of CM065591.1, forward strand.
GCTGTGTGCATCCTACTTTTACTTTGTGACGGTCATCTAATAAACCTCATCTCTAAATTACTGAGAGGTCATAAACACTTATTTAAGCCACATTCTTATCAGTAAGATAAGAACTGAGCTATAATGACTGTTTATAAGGTCAGAGAGCAGAGATGAGGAGCCCGTCAGCTCCTGGTCTGATGGAAAAGACAGAAAATCCACAGGGTGCTACTGGAGCATCTCAACTCTGTACAGAAAAAAGGACTTCATATTTTTAATAAAGACCAATTGCAAAATTAACACAATGCAATAATAATAAATTTAAAAAATTGCCCCCAAAAGGTGTACATAGCACCTGTCAGCAGGATCAACCCCATTAAACCAGGCATACTGCCTGGAAGGACTGATCCTGCTGATTAAAACGATACCAGTCTTGTGAAAATCAGTTGTGCAGTTCCCAAGGAAAAAAAACAAATTCGTTATGCAAGCGAGGCCTTCAGTGCGCTGAGGGGTGTGGATAGCACTGGACGTTCGAGGAGCTGAGGTGCTCGGAGAGGACAGACCCTGTCCCACAGCGCACGGAGGCCCCCATTTATATAAAAGAATAAAAGCCACTTTTCATGGGAACACCACATCCGATTTTCACAAGACAGGTATCATTTTAATCAGCAAAATCACTTCTACCAGGGTAGGTTGCCTCGCTCAGTAGGGTTGAAAATAAAATTAAATAAAAAACTCAAATTACTCAATATGCAAAAAAGTTCAAAGAGACAGAAAGCTGCAGCCATAGTCAGCAATTTTATGAAGTGGTTTTTGGTCATCCGGTCAGATTATTTATTACCGTAAGTCATTTATATATCGCCAAAATTATCTGCAGCGCTGTACAGAGACAGTTCTCACTCACATCAGTCCTTGTCCCAATCAGAGCTCACAACCTAAATCCTGTATTAGCCCATCTATATTTTTAGGAGTGTAGAAGGACAGGAGTACCCAGAGAAAATCCTCACAGACATGGGGGAGAACGTACAAACTCCATGCAGATGGTGGATTCCAACCAAGGACCCAAGTGCTGCAAAGTAAAGAGTGGTGACTAGGGATGAGCGAGCTTCTGTTTTAGAAGCTCAGGTTACCGCAGAATTGTGTTATGGATCCCGTGACAACGGACCATAATTTATGGTGCGTGGTCACAGGATTCATAACGCAACTCGGTGGTAACCCGAACGTGAACTTCAAAAACAGAAGTTCGCTCATCCCTAGTGGTGACCACTAAGCCACATTACTGACAAAATGCAGAAGCTGAACATATGTATGCATCTACCTCCCTGTTCCTGAGCCGAGAGGACATGCGTATGAGGGGGGCGTGAGAGGCATAGCTGCCAGCCAAACAAACATTCGGCCGACAGTTAACCAACAGGCATGGGCCGCCTTAGCCTACAGGCCTCAGAAGTCTTTGGGAACCCATGCACATGAGTCTGTGAACTTCAAGCACCGATACACGCTCAACCCATAACCTTTCAAAAAGAGTAAAATTGGGGGAAACCCACGACGACAAAATGACAAAAATAAAATAAAAGAGAAGGCTTTGGATCTCGCGCCGTGCTGCGGCTCAATCATAAATCTAGCTGGCGACGACACTCACAGGATGTTTTTTTTTCCTGAACAAGACAAAATGGAAAAATGCTTTCACAGCTGTTGTGATCCAGGTTACAAGATTACGACATTAAAAATGAATGGTGCCGGGAAACAGGAAAGAAGTTCTTAACAAGTCAGAGCAAGCGCCATGCACAACGTGACAAGAGGTTCCCAGGGGAGAGACAGGCCTATGAGAACGCGAGGCCGCAGCTCAGCAGCTGCTCTAGAAGAAGGGGCGTCTTTGAAGGGCAGGATTACATGGCCAACTGTTAGACAATGCGCCTCACCTTCATTTAGCTCTGATGACTTCTACTCTGTAGATTAGATTATACGTGAAAAGAACATACAGAAAAAGAAAATTTGTAAAAAGTCTGTAAAATATCAAAAAGCAGATATTTCACCACCAATGGTTTCACATGCAAAAAAAAAGGATATCAAAAATTAAATCGGATCTCGAGTACTGGACCATGTTAGGCCATGGGTAGGATGGTGGCTCACAGTGGCACGGTTGTCAGAGGTGGATTGGGAACTGGAAAAATTAAATAAAAGTGGCCCCATGTTGTAGGTGGGTTCAAATTAACAGCAGGTCAATGCAAGTATAACAGAAGTAGGAGGGGAGGAAATAAAGTGCAGCACAAGATACCGCCCCTGCAGAACCAGATACCACAATGCAGCACATAATACTGCCTCCCTCGCTGCAGTATTTAACTGTATCACTGTCCTGAGGATGGTCGTGCAGTTCAGGGGAGCATCTGCTGCTGGCCAGGAATGTAAGGTAAGTACCTGATGCTCCCAGCATTAATCAACACTGAGAACCTCAGATGGTTATATACCTGGGTGGCGGCCGTGAAAAGGGCTCGAGCGGCCCCCTGGGCATCGGCCCACTTGCAAATTTCACTGTAGGGTCTATGGTCAGTCCGTCTCTGAAGGTTGTCATGCATTACAAGCCAGTATGCAAGTTAAAACGTTCTCCCTGCGTTTGCGAGGTTTCCTCTGGGTTGGCCGGTTTCCTCACACTTTATCCAAAAAACATACTAATGGTTAATTACCCCGCTGTGTGGTTCTGACATGTGAGCCCCATTGGGGCAGCGACTTGTGTGATCGGTAACGATCTCTGCACAGTAATACGGAATATGTTGGTATTATACAAGTAAAGGGAGATTGAATATTATGGTTAGAGGTGATATGAAAAGCCTCGTCATTGGTGGATGTCCTTGTCAACTAAAAAGAGGCAATACCTAGACATAACATCAATGGATCCGAAAAGTGGTGACCACACAAAATCAATAGATAGGACCACAGACTACCAAAGCATGTAGCATCTTAAAATGTCCCATCCTTAACGTTTTAAGTTCAGCACTTCTTCTGGAAGCAACCACAGTGGAACGGTTCATCTGGAGCCTCAGAGGACCGAGTTTCTGTGGACATGCCATCTTCCATGAGATTCCAATGCTCAATGCCAAGTGAGGGCTGGAGTGACATAAAGCACACCACTACTGCATTGTGGAGGAGTAGAAATGCATTCTCTGGAGTAATGAATCATGCTCCATCATCTGGCAGATAGTAGTGCACCTCTACGGGTATGGCCACACGACCAGGCTTCTGCGTGCAGATTTGGAAGCCAAAAATCGTAGCCGCCCTGCCTCTCATTTTATTATCCACTCCTCATTTTGGCAAAACTGCACACGGAAACCTGATCGTGTGGCCGTAACCTAATACCTGGTGAAGGATGGCTTGTAACAATCCAATTGACCAATCCACACCAAAGCTCGTTTGGCATTTTGATCCTCATATCTGGCAGAAGGATTAGGTCTGACATGGACTGAGGTTTGAAAAAGTGGCCTTATAGGGGTTGTCTCCCTTCAGCAAGTGGCATTTAATCTGTAGAGGAAGATAATACAAGCCACTTACTAATGTATTGGTTTGTGATTCTCCATATTGCCCCCTTTGCTGGCTGGATTCATTTGTCCATTATATAATACACTGCTCATTTCCATGGTTACGACCACCCAGCAATCTAGCAGCGGTGGTCGTGCTTGCACACTATAGGAAAAAGCTCTGGCCTCTATGGTGTCCGGGGGCACACATAGGCGGGTACTTTTTCCTATAGTGTGCAAGAAGGACCACCGCTGCTAGATTGCTGGGTGGTCGTAACCATGGAAACGAGCCGTGTATAATGTGATGAAAAAATGAACTCAGCCAGAAAGGAGGCAATATGGAGAATCACAATACATAAGTGCCTTGTATTAACTTCCTTTTTTGTTGAAGTGAAACGACCCCTTTAAAGTGAATGATCAAAAATATTACGCAAATGACCACCTATTGGGGATGCTCACTTGCTGTTTCTTTTCCTCCAGCTGCTTTTTTAAGAGCTCTCCCAGGATTAAGATGCTGAGATCCATGCCCTGGATAGTTCATCAATACCTGATCAGCGGAGGTCCCTCTGAGCAGATGTTGTCCTTTTAGCTCCAACACTGATACTACACAGCTCAATCTGATCTGGTAACTGCACAACGGAGCAGCACTGCAGTTACCAGCTCTGTCCATTATGCAAAGCACGGAGCTACGAGGATACAGCTGACCAGCAGGGATGCGTGGTGTAGGAACCCCGGTGATCAGGTACTCATGGTCTAACCTAAAAGGATAGGCCTTTAATATCAAGATCCTGGAATACCCTTTAAATGCTAAATCTACACTGAGGAATAAGAGTCATACACATAAGATAGCTCTCAGCGAAACATTTTTTGGTCGACAGCTATCTCCCCGCAACCTCATTATACACATGTACAATCGGCTGAGCATGGAATTTCATCTGAGCTGGGAGGGAAGAGCGATGCTTGCAGAACCCTCTGGTAGCCACTTCCCTCGGGAGAACAAAAACGATCGGGTAAGTGAAGTCCAGATTGCCCTCATTCTTCCCTGACACGTGGGCATCAAAAGAAAGGAGGCCTCAATAAACTTAAGATGGTTGACCAGTCGGCAGGCTTGGGCGATATTTATCTAACTTTTATAGCTAGATTTAGTAAGTGCCGAGAGCAAGGAGCCCGAAGCTATCAACACTCTCCAACTCATAAGGTCAATGGTTGTGTCAACCCTGTGCTCTACTTATCGAAGTGTAGTGTCCCATGATTCCTCACTCTCTACATTTGACTGGCAGCATGGTGTGCATGTCTATAGGACAGTCTACAGAGCACTCTCTAGGAGAGATACAGTAGGGCATCATTACTTGAATGTCATACAAACAGGTGCCAGCAAGGACAGCTATCCCTCATATCCAAGGAAAGGCACAAAGCCTCCAAGCAGCTTAGAGTCTAGCATCTTCTACAACACAAGAAACGATGTGTAAATGGAGAACTCCCGTGGGCTGTGAGAAGACATCAAGAGGCCACAGAAGAGTAGGAGACTCATCGCTGAATACACAATTACGTTTAATGAGGATTCTAAAAGTTTTACAACTAGTTAGAAAAATATCTTCTGGCTTACAGTTCAAAAAAAAAAAAAAAAAGCAGAAACAAGCGTCTCATCCCAAAAGTCCTCAAACCATTTCAAGAACTGAGAATTTAACGAACGTTTCGGATCCTCGCCTCTGGCCATTCCTGCAGAAATGTTCCACCTGAACAGGCTGCCTCTGAGCAGGCGGCATTTAGTAATCTGCCCTAAATTACTTCCACGGCACCCCTCCCCAGATGATCAAACATCACAGGTGTTCAATTAATACTCCAAAAGTTTCTTCACTTGTATCTTTTGATAGCGAAAAACATTCAAGGTTGTTAAGCTACTGAAAATGTGCTGTGGGGCCAAAAATCAATAATTCACATTCTTTGCAAGAAAAAAACGAATGAAAAGGAGTTAATAAGTATAAAGCCGGAGAAGGTTCAGTTATACCTTGACTACACTACGGTAAAGTACTGCACAGGCACAAAATTTTAAAGGATTTGTCCTCCTTTTAGATACTGATTACCTATCCTCCAGATAGGTCATCTCAATATCAGATCGATGGAGGTCAGACACCCAGCACCCCCCAGTGATCAGCTGTTTGCAGCAGTCATCGATCCCGGAAACAGAACAGTGAACGGAACTGGAAGCAGATGTCCCAGTCTACTGTGTAGTGGCTGTGCCGGGGTACCGCAGCTTATCTCTCCATTCAAGGTGGAGTGGTTCTCGGGGATGGAAACCACACCTATTAGACATTTATGACATACCCTATCGACATGCCATAAATGTTCAGATAGACTATTCAATTTATCTGATGAAAGGAAATGCCCGCATTTATCCAATGACAGAAAAAGCTGTCTGGCTCCGCTCCTGAACGGTCACCATCTCTGAACTCCTGACATATGCCGTACACGTACAGCTGTAACTGCACAGCTCCGTCCATCTTGTAGTGGACAGAGGTGTGTTGTTTCGGCACTACTCTGGAAGAGCTGATCCGCAGGGGTGTGGAGTGTGTCGGACCACCACCAATTAGATGGTCTACCTGAGGATCGGCCAACAAAATAAAAATCCTGGACAACCCCTTTAACAGATGTGGAGCAAATAACGTATAACAGTATTTTGGTACCATCTTAACCAACTCTGGAACATTAAAGCTCTCCCAATACGTTGCAATATCATTTCGAAAACCGGCACATCAGGTCAGACCAGCGTTACACTATAGAGGGTTTATATAGGGCAGTAAAAATGTACACATCACAATTTCTTGCACTTTTTATAAATGCACCGCCATACGTACAGCATACTATATGTACAGATGTCTGCGTAGGACACCATGCATGTGTGGAGTATAAAATGTGATAAAAAATATTCCAGGAATCTATAGGATTTTCCGCCCTGCTGCTAGAAGCGGCGCCTATATACAAGACCAGAAACATTAGATGCAGTTAGAGCACTTTCTGCGTCTGCTTGGTTTCCCAAAGGACAACCTTTCATATAACTAAAAACATCTATTAAACCCATAAAGAGGGGCGGTAAATCTGTCAGATGACAGCGCCATAACTGACATCACTTATCCCCGGTGCAAACAGCGGTGGTGAAAGAACCGTAATTACAAGGTCTAAAAACATCAAAAAGCTCCATAGACAGACAAGGAAAATTACAGCTGATGGAGCCAAACAGGAAGGGGAATGCTGTAAAGTCCTTAAAAATCAAGGGGAGCAGGAGAGAGGGACCTGGCTGCAGGGGGTAATAAATCTACACAACTAGGTGGAAGGAAAAGCAAAGGCTCCAGGGCCAGAGGAGCAACAGAAGGTAACACATGGATGGGAGAGTGCATGCAGGAAGAAAAATATCTAAAAAATATTTATTCATTTTATGTTTTATTTTGTTATTACGTGCTTCATTATAGTTAAAGGGATTTTCTTCATGAAAATATATGGAACCCCCCAAAAAATGACCGCTTTAAGGGGTGAGAGCGCTCTTCGGAAAGCCATGCGGCTTTGGCGCATGTTGGGAGATATCCGGTCAGCTTATTGGTCACATCTGCACCAACCATTGACTGCTGCCATGCAGGTTACCATTCATTTACCAAATTAAAGGGGTTGTCCCACAAAAAATATTCTAGTTTTCAAACCATCACCTGGATCCAAATACTTCTGTAATTGCATGTAATTCAAAAGTTTAGTATAGCCACCAAGTTATAAAATAAAATGTATCTGTAGAGCGCCACCTGCTGGTTTTTTTTTCTCATTTCTTTGTCCTGCTCACTGAGGTGGCCGCACATGTTCAGTTTCGTCCTTCAACTGCCTACTGAGCTGTGATAGGCAGAGCTGAGACACGCCCCCTGAGCCGTGATAGGCAGAGCTGAGACACGCCCCCTGAGCTGTGATAAGGGGGCGTGTCTCAGCTCTGCCTAGCTGCAACAGAGAAGACACTCCCCTTAAGCTGCCAGCATGATATGAATCTAGCAGAGCCATGAGATCTCTGGATCCATGTGAGGTACAGGGCCGGTTCTAGCTTTGTTAGAATGACACAGACATGCCCTATATCATGTCGGATTTAGATTTTTACTTTAGTCATGGGATAACCCCTTTAAGGTGCGCAATTTTGCAAACACACAATATTGCTGATTACTGTACTTAAATTGATGACTTACGGTGTGCACTACAGTACAGAGCTGAATTAAGAATTCTGCTGGCTTCTGAGCTGAAGTCCCACAGCTTTCTGTGTTGCTTCTGTACAGTAATCTGATGTCCCGTCGCATTATAGTATCTCAGCCAAGATATTAGGGATGTGTTATGACCGCTTATCGGGGGGGGGGGGCTTTTATTATGTAACTTATGGCCAATGTTTGGCGCAAAATAGCTGCTTTTTACGTCAACAGTTTTTAAAAGTGGGCGGGGGGTTATGAGGGGGCGGGACTCTAAACCGGTATAAATTATAGCCAATATACTGTATACGCCAGCTCATAGCGGCTGTAAATAAGAGGCGACACATTTATTAAAGGGCCCGTGCCATTTGGTGCATCCTAATCCAGCATTCTTCGGAAGACTAGCATGTCAAACACCAGTCTGTTTTATAATTTCTATTTGAAACATATAAAAAACAAAAACATAAATTATACTTTTCTCCCCCAACCCAATCACCCTACCCCGAACTTCCCCACGATGCGTCTTTTTCTCTTAATCAAATAATAATAGTATAAAAAAATAAAAAATACATAGGTGGAGGGCGAGTGGGAAAGGGGAAGAGATCACAAACGGAGACCTACCACCCTCACTCTCCCCATATCTTGGACCATTTTTCTTTAAAATTCCTCTGGGTGTACAAAATATTCTCATATCTCTCGCGTGTGTTTAGTAAATGTGCCCATTCATTAAGTCTTTTGAGAAAATTTTGAGAAAACCAGACTCGGATACACCAGTCTTAAAGGGGTATTCTGGGTAGAGAAAGTTATACCCTAATCACAGGATAGGGGATAACTATTAGACAGGTGGGTGCTACTGCTGGACCCCCACCGACCAAGAGTACTTCTGGTCAGAAATGCATGCCGGAGAAAGAAAGTTTTACATATATTGGGCCCCATCAAAATTAATACAAAAAAATTTTAAAAAAATCTTGTCCATAGCAGTTTAAAGGGGGTCTCCCACACCGTACAAGGCTGCTGAAGCCAGTGACTGACTTCAGCGGTCAAGTGCCATATGTGGCCAGATTACCACTGCAGCCATGTAAACATACAGCAGAGGTGAGGATTAGAGCAACAGCACTAAAAATGGAGGGGGATTAATCACAACTAAATCATCACACCGCATTAAAAAGTTACCTTTGAAGGGGTTATCCGACCCCTGAAATGACCCCCCCCCCCCCATATTCCGGGCCCCTCATACATAACGTACGTACCTTGCTCCATGACACCCGCGTCGCTTCTGAAGCCCGCACGGCCGTCGCTACTACTCCCTGTGCGCGGATGAAAACATCCGGTGTCGGCGAGTGGGACAGCCAATGGCAGGCGGCGAACAGGACGAGCTTCCCTTAACACCACAGGAGCCAAGGAGCAGATCTTTCCCTTATACCTCATCTCTGTGGAGGCTGCAATCCTGGTTTTGGCTCACAATCACTGATGGAAATCACTGACCAAACACTGACGTGTGAATGAGGCTTTATTCAGATAAACTGCCCCGATTTAAGTTCTCTGCATTACGGCCCAAGTTTTTGCTGAGACTGCCAAACGGCACACGGCTTCTCGAAAATGCAAACAATGTGGAGAACGGTCATTTATCCTCCTCCTAGTAAATACGTTTAAGACAAAAATCATCATTCTGTGTCACACTGCTAATTTGTGTGCATTTAAGGGCTCATGTACACGACTGCATTAAAGGGGTGGTCTCACTTCAGCAAATAGAATTTATCATGTAAAGGAAGTTATTACAAGGCACTTACTAATGTATTGTGATTCTCCATATTGCCTCCTTTGCTGGCTGGATTCATTTTTCCATCACATTATACACTGCTCGTTTCCATAGTTACGACCACCCTGCAATCCATCAGTGGTGGCCATCCTTACACACGATAGGAAAAAAGCGCCAGCCTATGAGCGCTCCCACAGTCCCGGTGTAACATTTCATTCCGCTACTTCGTGAGATTTCCCTACCGGTCGCACCGGAAGGGACGTTAGTAGGCCTTCCTGGTGTTGTGATGATCTGCGCATGCGCAAAAGGACATTGTAGGGAACATCTCACATCGGAGTTCAGCTGCACACGGGACACTGCGCATGCGCCGGAGAGCCTCAGTAGGGAAAAATTATGGCGCACTGCACAAGCGCCGAGGGGAGATCTGATGGCCATTTTTTCTGATAAATATATATAAATATATATACGCAGTGTCCCGTGTGCAGCCGAACCCCGCGGTGAGATGTTCCCTACAATGTCCTTTTGCGCACGCGCAGATCATCACAACGCCAGGGAGGCCTACTAACGTCCCTTTTGGTGCGACCGGTAGGGAAATCTCACAAAGTAGTGACATCTAACGTTACACCAGCCACCAAAGAGGCCACCACTTTTTCCTATGGTGTACAAGCACGGCCATCGCTGATGGATTGCAGGGTGGTCATAACCATGGAAACGAGCAGTGTATAACGTGATGGAAAAATGAATCCAGCCAGCAAAGGAGACAATATGGACAATCACAATACATTAGTAAGTGCTTTGTAGTAACTTCTTTGTAGTGACACAACCCCTTTAAGGATCAATCATCATTTACTGCACCCGTAAAAAAATTTATGGACCCATACTGTACCACTGTATGGATCCGATTTTCCTCGTAGATTCAGTAATTCTACAAAAATCCTGCCATTTTGCACCAAATAGTGTATTATGCAGGTATGTCGAATTACGCCTCATGCACACGACCAAAGCGATCACGGACCCTAAAAGAGACATGTAATACACCAAATATATTGGTATACAGAGGCAAATACGATGTCTAGCACTAGGGTAACACTATATTAGCAAAAAAAAATTATAATTTGATAAGCCAAAACACTCTTTAAAGGGAATGGGGGGGGGGGGGGGAAACAGATCAAAAAATAAAGCCTGCAATGGGCAGAAAAAAGTAAACATTGCAAAAATCATTAATAGCCAAATAAATAATATTATAGCCGATGAGCATCACCTCCAGAATCTATTTTAAAGTCAGCATACCATCCCAAAATATAACCATACCTTTCTTGCCAAAATCCGTCACTCTGATCCTGAGAAATACGTCTATTTTTATGCAGATGAGATTTTCGGAGCACTGTGGGTGGGGCTGTTCCTTTCAGAGCACCCGGCCTTTCCTGCCATAGCGCTACCAGCTCTGCAATCCCAGAAACTGTCCAACAAGAGGGGGGCGCACTGCGCAGTGACTGGCGGGGCCACGGGCCACTTATTAGAGAAAGAAGCATTTCTCAGGATTAGAGGACTGGACATTCACAAGAAAGCTATGGTTAGGATTCAGGGCACCTACCCTAGATGGTGGAATACTAATGAATTTTGGGGGCGACAGAATCCTTAACTGACGTGTACTAAACCAAGAGAATCTGTCTGATCCTAAAAACCCCAAATGACCCAGATCTGAAATGGTCAGCAATCAGAGGCATGGCTACAGGGGGTGAAGAAGTAGCGCTTGTACCCAGACCCTGGTGCCTGAGGGGGGAGAGAGAGGCCCTTCCGTCACATAAGAGGACAGCAGTATTAGAAATGGCACATGGCCCATTCTGGATTTCTGAGTGGGGCCTTGCAGCTTTTAAATGCCCCTCTGGTAGCACTGACGGTCACCCTCCATCTACCAGGCCAAACACATAAGATAGGTTCATGGCTAAATTACTGGTGATCAAGTGATCGACCGCTAGCCCGCTGCAGCCATACACACTTTTGTTCACATTGGCCAATATGATCATTCAAACTTACCAACAATACCAGGACGAATGATCCTCTAGCAACGCTCATTCCTGGATAGACCTAGTTTAGGTGGGCACAAGTGTTCAGATCCATCCATCAACTGCCACCAGCCATATTGTCTGTTAGAAGCTGCGACAGTTACAGAGAGCTGCAGCAGAAAGGACGCGCCCCCTGAGATGTGATCAGCAGCAGAAAAAAAATATGCACCCTGGAAAGGACACACCCACTGAATTACCAACTTGAAATAAATGTAGCAGAACAATTGGAGCAATGAATATGAAGATCTCTGGATCCATGTGAGGTGCAGGGCTGGTTCTAGCTTTATTAGATAGAGGTCATCATGCGCTAGATTAGTGATGCCCAACCTGCGGTCCTCTAGCTGTCCTAAAACTACAACTCCCAGCATACCTGCACAGCTTAAAGCTATCAGCCTATAGCAGGGCAAGGTGGGAGTTGTAGTTTTACAACAGCTGGAGGGCCACAGGTTGGGCATCACTGTGCTAGATGATGTGGGATTACCCCTTTAAATGTTACCCGATGAACACCAAGGCGTATCCCGCACAGTCGCTGCGAGACCTTCATCGGCATCCTCGCCTTCCACTGTAAATTGGCCCTCTTAGGAGAGCAGCTCACTGTACACAACCTATATTTACCGCACGTCCTGCAGTTACATAACCCGTGTGCGGGGCGGCAGCGGCATCTCCCAGGTATTACATGCCATGTCAACATGTGGGTCCCAATTAGCAGAGCACGTGTTTAACCCCTGCAGCTCCAGCAGATGTCAATGCAAAAGTAAGGATTAAGACAACTTGCTCCCCGGTACACGACCCATCTCCGCACCAGTCTGGGATGGAGAGACGCTGCACGTGTTTCCATAAAATGTCTATGGAACATTTCTTAAAGGGGTGATGCCATGACTGGTGTAAAAAATGAAAATCAGACATCATATAGTACATGACAAGGGCTCATGCACTTGGCCACTGGTTGGCCGTTCTGTGCACTGGGGACCGCAATTTGCAGTCCTCAATGCACGAGCAACCTCCATGCGGATTCCGCAGACGGATCCAGACCCATTCAGCGCAAAAAAATAGAACGTGTATGGCATGGAGAGAAACCCCAAGGAAGCACTCTGTAGTGCTTCTGTGGGGTTCCGTGCCTCTGTTCCGCACCGGACCTTCCGGATTGCGGACCCATTCAGGTAAATGGGTAGGCATCCATGATGCAGTGCACAAACGGCCAGGATCCGTACTTTGCAGACCCGTAATACGGGCACGGCTGGCAACTGCTCGTGTGCATGAGCCCTAACAAAGCTAGAAACAGCCCTGTACCTGCCATGGATTCAGAGATCTCCCCATTCATTGCTCCAATTGCTCTGCTAGATTATCTTCAGCCTGGAAATTTCAAGGGGTGTGTCCTTTCTGCTGCAGCTCTCTGTAACTGACACAACTTTTAACAGAACATATGGCTGGTGGCAGTTGAAGATTTAAACTGTGCACGTGTGACCAGCTCAATGAGACGGACAAAAGATAAGGAAAAGAAGAAACAGCAGGTGGCGCTCTACAGATACATTTCATTGAATAGCTCAGTAGCTATAATACATTTTTAGGTATATACAATCCTAAGGATAGGTAATCAGTACAAAAATCTCGGACAACACAAAAGAGCACCGCAATAGCTTCCACTGTTGGTTGGAAGCTTTTACTTTGTTAACTCACATAAGGTATTAATGGACCCCAAGGTTCTTAAAGGGGTTGTAAGTTTTACATTTTCATATTTGTAAGCCACTCCAAACTCCCTCCATGCCAGTGCCACTGCTCTAATCTAAACTTGAGTACCTTCCCATGCCTTTTTTTCACCTTTTTAAACTCCGACAACAGCTTTAAAGGGAACCGGTCACGTTAAACATGGTATGCGAGCTGCAGGCAGCCGGTTATAGAGCAGGAGGAGCAGAGCAGATTGATATATAGTTTTATGGGATACATTTCAGTAAAAATTGTATTTTATTCATTTAAATTCCTCCTCATTCTGGCCTTTGAAGTCCAGGAAGTGGTCCTATCAGTGGGTCCCATCAGTGACTGAAAGCCTTCCCTCTATGAGGAGGAGGTCCTATCAGTGATTAACAGCCGTCCCTCTATGAGGAGGAGGTCCTATCAGTGATTGACAGTCTTCCCTCTATGAGGAGGAGGTCCTATCAGTGATTAACAGCCGTCCCTCTATGAGGAGGAGGTCCTATCAGTGACTGACAGCCTTCCCTCTAGGAGGAGGTGGTCCTATCAGTGATTGACAGCCTTCACTCTACGATGAGGTCCTATCAGTGATTGACAGTCTTCCCTCTATGAGGAGGTGGTCCTATCAGTGACTGACAGCCTTCCCTCTATGAGGAGGTGGTCCTGTCAGTGACTGACAGCCTTCCCTCTATGAGGAGGTGGTCCTATCAGTGACTGACATCCTTCCCTCTATGAGGAGGAGGTCCTATCAGTGACTGACAGCCTTCCCTCTATGAGGAGGAGGTCCTATCAGTGACTGACAGCCTTCCCTCTATGAGGAGGAGGTCCTATCAGTGATTGACAGCCTTCCCTCTATGAGGAAGAGGTCCTATCAGTGACTGACAGCCTTCCCTCTATGAGGAGGAGGTCCTATCAGTGACTGACAGCCTTCCCACTATGTGGAGGAGGTCCTATCAGTGATTGTCAGCTTTCCCTCTATGAGGAGGAGGTCCTATCAGTGATTGACAGCCTTCCCTCTATGAGGAGGAGGTCCTATCAGTGATTGACAGCCTTCCCTCTATGAGGAGGAGGAGGTCCTATCAGTGACTGACAGCCTTCCCTCTATGAGGAGGAGGTCCTATTAGTGACTGACACCCTTCCCTCTATGAGGAGGAGGTCCTATCAGTGACTGACAGCCTTCCCTCTATGAGGAGGAGGTCCTATCAGTGATTGACAGCCTTCCCTCTATGAGGAGGAGGAGGTCCTATCAGTGATTGACAGCCTTCCCTCTATGAGGAGGAGGTCCTATCAGTGACTGACAGCCTTCCCTCTATGAGAAGGAGGTCCTATCAGTGACTGACAGCCTTCCCTCTATGAGGAGGAGGTCCTGTCAGTCACTGATAGGACGCTCCCGTTCGCTTCTATGGGGAGAGCGCTTGGTGATGGGTGGGTCCTCCAGCCAAAACTCTGCCTGCTCCGCTCTCGATATAGCTTTGACCCGCAGCTATCACACAATGGGGACGTATCCTAGCACTATGCCCCATTTTCTTCAAACATGTGATAAATCTCATCTTCTCTCTTTTTTTCCGGACGTGTCTCAGAAGCAGCACTTTTAGAAAGGTTACTTCTCATGTTCTTCATTCATCTACATGAATGGACACTTGTGAGGGAGCGTCCCCACAGCTTTAGACGCTGCCTCCGCCGGCAGATTAACATGGCCGCACATTTCATACAGCGCATGCGCAGATGATATGCCTAGGACTCTACATCAACCAACTTGCACGCGCTGTCAAACGAATTTTGCCGGCACATGCACAATTGCCGATTTGTACTCGTAGACCTACTTGCAGTAACGGCGCGTGCACGAGATTATCATGTCTATGCCCATCGACCAGCGTGGCGGGCAATCGTCTGTAGACAGAGAATTCGCTCCGATGAACCCATTCCCTTTTTCCAGACACGCCTGCGTTAGTGGAAATTTTTACAAGAAATCAACAATTCTGCACCATATTTTCTTAGAACTCTGCATAGTGTCGTTCCTCCGTTATTCCTTCTGGAAATGTATGCATAAAATCGACAAGTTGCTGCTACAGGATTACACGGTCACCGATCGACTTCAAGGGACACAATGCTGTCTATTCGCCAGAATCGTGCAGGCAGCTCACCTTCCACATCGGAAGGCCCCTTTAAGTCTATGACGGCTGCCAAACGACTACCCTCCTCAGGGTGCAACTCAAAGAAGCAACTGCATGTTCCCATTTCTCACATTGCCAGAAAGGCACCCAACAAAAAAGTAGAAGCCCGCGGCAACCTTAGCACAACAAAGGGTTAAGCGGCGTTACTTCTAGAGCACTTTTTGGCTGCAGGCTCCACGTGCGCCTCTACAATCCCGTATCCCAACTTTATCCCACAGGAAGTCTCGGCACAAGGAAGTGGTTAGTGATACAGGTTCACGGACGTGCGTTACCTTCCTCCAGGGACCTCATTGCACCGTGGCTTCAGGTAGGACCACCCTTCTGACCAGACGGGACCCCCAAGATACCGCCCGCTCTTGCAGAAGCCTGCACAATGCAGACAGCCTGAGTCCCGCTCACTTCCTTAGAGTCTGGTGTAAACAGATATGAGGGAACCTATGGCATATCTCTCCACCCTCTCCTCCGGGGGAACGGGGACAGGTATCGCTTTCACTCAGGATGGAAGAAGGGGGGGGGAGGGAGCTTTTGTCACAGACAAAGCCAGGCATACAGGAGAGCCGAGCGCCAGCATGAGACCGGCTAGTCTTCTCCATTGTCACTAGCCATTAGGAGCGCTCCCAACCACCATCCCCGTCCCCTAAAACAATGACGGAAAGACACAAAGCTCCTCTGGTCACACGTCCCAGGCATATACTCTGCACAGCGTGTGCGCATTCATTTTTTATCTAGTTTTTGCTTCTTACAGACACAGCAGAAATGAGTTTGTCTCAGGCAGCCGGGCACAGCAATACCGAACACCGTAATAAACAGAGTTTACATAGGACTGAAGGTAAATGGGGGTAACGATAAGTAAAAAGCAAGATCATTCAATGAAAAACCGCCAAGAGAAGTCCTTTTCAGTATAGAGTCCACATGACTATGGCGCCATTTCATGTAAATGGGTCGTCCCACCACAGGATAGGCGGTAAGTATCCACCGTCCTCAGAGTCCCCTGAGTGAATGGAACGGGACACACATGCGCCCTGCGGCTTCTTCGTCTTTATAGGGGCACAGAAGGAAAGTCGATCGCAACGCTTGGCCATCTCCAGCGGTCCGGGAGAGTTGAAGGAAGCGGTGGTGCACATTCAATCGGGGGACAAGGAGCCCCCATCTTCATGGTGTTAATGATCGGGAGCCCCCTTCCGCAACAATCCCTCCTCAGGGACAGGAGACAAGGGTCTAATTGGCAGGTTCCGATCAGTCAAGAGAATGGGGGCCCCTTGTTTTTAACAGGTTTGGGGGGCAGTTACCATAGCAGCAAAGGGGATCAGATCCAAACGCATCCCGTGATACATTACAAGGTGCAGTGTAAACGGACCTGTGGTGTGGATCCTAAATCACAGCATGCCAATTGTGCTGGCAGATCTCTACTCAGGCTGCACTCTTTGCATAATATGGGGTGATACCACAGCGGAAAATCTGCCCCGAGTAGCCTCCCTCCTTAATCCTGACCCGACTAGAAAAGACAGATAGAGTCTTGATGGCCACACACCACAATGATTGATGGCCTTCTGCATACACACCGATGATGGGAGAGCTGTCAATCATCCAATGTGGGAGGAGTAATCAGGACTCTCGCTGGGACTCCTCGGAGTCCTGTTAAGATTCACCCTGCTCCAAATCCTATAAACCTATAAAATCTCAGAGCTCAGCTTCTCTGCCTTTATGCACACAGACACTGTGTAGAGGGGGACATGGTGTACCGCCATATAATGCTTTTATTTGACGGCGGAAACATTCTACCCAGCAATGTGAATAAAGGGAACAGCACAGTCTTCACTTCAGTAGGTCTCCGTATGAAATCAAGCCTATTAAAGGGGTTTCAAGCCAATATCGCTTCCCGCTCAGTTTAAAAATAAATCTAGGACGTATGGGATTCCATGAGGACACAGGAGCATGCAAAAAATAAAGTATTTTAACTAATATATTAGCAGACATTGTAGACTGACTGCAATCAAAATGCGATAAAAAAAAATTGTGGGTTATCCCCTTCCAGTCTATGGGTGCTGTATTACAGCGCCCACATAATTCAGAAGCACTAGAATATAGCAGTGTGCATGAGGTCCATACGGAACTTCCTTCATACAACATGCGCTGGAACATTTTTCATAATCTGTTTATATAATGAAATAAAAAAATGAAAAAATTAGATGGATATATAGCCTGCCCCTTTAACAGTAACATTCCCAGCACCCTCCCCTTTAACAGCTACCTCCATAGGGGCCACCCCTTTATTAGTGGCCTCCACAGTACGCCATCTCGTTAAAAGTTATTTCCACAGTGACCTCTACAGCACCCCGCCTCTTAAAACTGACCTCCATAGCAGACCGTCCCCTTAACTGGGACCTCCACAGTTCCCTATCCACTTAACAGAGACCTCCACAGCATCCCGCCCCTTTATTAGTGACCTCCACAGTTCCCCATCTCCTTAACAGTGATTTCCACAACATCCCGTCCCCTTAACAGTGGCCTCTACAGCAATCTGCCCTTTTACACTGACCTCCATAGCGGACCGCCCCTTAACTGTGACCTCCACAGCAGCCTTCCCTTAGGGTGGCCAGAGGTCCGGTTTTATGCCGGACAATCCGGCTTTCAGTTTCCCCGTCTTCCATCTGGCACAGGGTCTGAACGGACACAGGAATGTCCTTTTGAACAGCTCAATCTAAGGCAGCAGCACTGTGCTGTCTGAGCGTGAGCTGCAAAGAGAAAGTCACCCTCCCTCTCACCCCTGCAGCTGACAGAAGTTGATTTTTACCTTTATTTTTTCAATCCGCATCAGCTGTGGAGGGGGTCATGGCCTAATCGAATCGGGGGCATATCTTAGTGGGAACTGGGGGCGGGGTTTTTAAAGTCTGTCTTTTGAGGGTGGCCTGAATGGCCACCCTACCTGCCCCCTGAACTGTGACCGCCACAGCACTCCGCTCCCTTAACAGTGTCATCCACAGCGCCCTGCCCCTTTAAAGCTGACCTGCAGCAGTGAAGAAAAATGGCAGGGTTGTTATGGAAACCTGGTGTAAAACTGTGTATGTGGAGACTAAGGGCCTGCAAGCTTCTATTGGCTGATAAGGGACGTGTGACTGTGTGCATGGCAGCTGGGATATAAAGAGAAAGACCTGCAGGCTTCTATTGGCTAATGTAGGTCATGTGATGTGCCATATTGGCATTTTTTTGGGGGGGAATATCTCAGGAATGGTACGTCCTTGAGAGCTGAGACCCGGTTTAAAACCTTCCCGGACACCTAATGTACCTGTGTGCTAAATTCCGTGATTGTAAATGCGACTGTGCGGATTCCTTTAGCCGACATACACACACACACTCTGCTTTATATATTAGATATAGGTATATACTCTGTGTGTGTGTGTGTATATATATATATCAAAAATAGAAGACGGCACCATCCGTTGTGTAAGTGCGGGGTGCAAAGTCCTTAGGAGAGGCTAGTTCCAAAATATAAAATCAAAAAATAAACTGCACTCCCAAAAGTAGCGTGAAGATAAAAAACTTGGTTTATTCACACATGGTGGTACAAGGCAACGTTTCAGCTCACAATGAGCCTTTCTCAAGCCAGGCTCATTGTGAGCTGAAACGTTGCCTTGTACCACCATGTGTGCATAAACCAAGTTTTTTTATCTTCACGCTACTTTTGGGAGTGCAGTCCATTTTTTGGTTTTATATATATATCTATCTATCAAACACCATGGAGTATTTTTCAGGCACATATCTTCGAGCTTCCTGTAAGCGTCTGAACAGTCACTCAGCCCAAAACACAAACGTGGTTTCTCTGCAGGAGTGTGAAGAATGCGGCCGTGCTCCATTCCTTGCCAGACCGAGGACACACCACCACCACTGCCCATCCCACATTCAGCCAGTCACAACCCTTTAACTACAAGGACATTCCTTTAATCCGGCTACTAACCATTCAAATATTCTAATAATCCAGCACCTCTTTCCGAAACAGAAGGCCAGAACTAGAAGACTGAGCAGGCAGAGCGCTTAGGACGCTTCTCTGGTATCAGCGACGACCTACACCTTAGGTTCCATTTGCACGACCGTATGTAGTCTGCATGCAACGCGCAGATCTGCAAAAATACGGATGACGTCCGTGCAACGTCTGTGTTGCATCCGTTTTTGACCGGACCCAATGCCTATTTACAATGCCTGTTTTTGTCCGCCCAAAAAATGGACAATAGGACATGTAATATCTTTTCTGCGGGGCCGTGGAGCGGATATACGTATGCGGACAGCACAGGGTGAAATGAATGCGGATCGAATGCGGTTGTGTGAATGGCGCCTTATGCACAAAGTCTAAAAAAAACATTGCGTTCAAAGAAGAATAGCGGCACAATTTTGCCTGCAGTGTCGAGCTGCTGCGGTTTCCATAATTTACAGCGCAGCTCTGCTCGTTCAGATTAGCTCCTGGGTAGAAGCACAAGCCCAGCGAGTACAGCAAGTGTCCCATACAACGAGGACAGAATTATTGTAAACTAAAGGCAACCGAACAGGATCATCAGGAAACTTCTCCATATATACAGAGGCAACACAGTAAGAGTAGAGCCTAGGAGATCCATTCTTCTACAGCAGAGGGCGCTGTTAACCAAATCCGTCTCTCCCCCGGCTTCAGTGGTTTTGCGCCAATTACTGTAATGTTTACTAACTGGCTAAAAGTTAAGTAGATTTAAGGCAAAAGATGTAAAATTACTTATCAAATCCATTTATTTGTGTATGGCCGAGACCCTCCCCAAGATGAAGGATGCTCCAGATTTGGAGGAGCTTGCTCTTTAATAATTAAATAATGGGCTTTTTTTTTTTTTATCTTGAATAATTTACATATATATAAATTGATTTTTTTTTATGCCAGGAAGAGTATTTTGTATTCATGTATTCATTTGGCGCTGCTGGTAACGCAGATAATTTCATGCTATACGGGTAGAACACATGACTCCATACATTATTCATCTGCCCTGTTACTTTGTTCCATTTTCACAAGAAAAAATAAATAAAAGAAACGTGTGGCTAGAGACCAGAATCCATACAGCGATGCAGCAACCTGTCTGCGACCCAGGATTTCATTAAAGAGCCTCTGTCAGCATGATCAACCCCATTGAACCAGGCATATTGCCTTGTAGGGATGATCATGCTGAGTAAAACGGTATGTTTCTTTCCTCGCTAGGGTTAATAAGTGCTGATATTTTCTATAGATACGTAGATCTATGTATCTATCTATATAAACATCTATGAGAACATTTTCAGCTGTGGAACTGGTAACATGACGACATTACAATTTCCTAAGGGATGATCACCCAGTCTTTTTAGTGGATGTAAACTGTAATGTAATACTGTATTTTTAGAGGGGTTTTCTCTGGTTTTTAACAGAGTACCCTGTATGTAGCACTTCCTGTTCCTGTATCCAACCAAACCCATGATGCACTGCTCCTTCCTCTACCACAGCTCCAGCACCGCCCCTAACACCCAGCTGGTACATAGCTCCTCCCACCCAGCTAGTTACATAGACACTCCCCTATCACTGCCCCGCCCATGGACATGACATCACAGGAAATAAAGAGCTGCATGGACATGGTCATGTGACCACAGCCCAGAGATAAAGGTATATTAGATCTCAGATCAGACCCACAAATCAGAGCTCAGTTCAAACCCCCCCCCAGTTCGGACTAAAAATAAGTAAATAAACATGGCTCCCCTGCTCTGCCCTCACTCTACACATCCCTCTCGCTGTTCTTCTCCAAGCCTGTGCACAGCCTCAGCTCGCACACTACATCCCGACGCTGTACGCAGTCAGGACAGCGCAGCGCGGCGTCTGGGTAGGAACAAGGAGCAGGAAAATCGGCAGGATGTGCAGCGTGGCGGCAGAGCAGGAGTGGTAATTTTATTTAGGGTATTCTCACACGTCACCGGAACTGCCTGCCGGATCCGGAAATACGTGTGCAAACATAAAGCATTTGTAGACGGATCCGGATGCGGATCTGTCTAACAAATGCATTGAAACACCGAATCCGTCTCTCCGGTGTCATCCGGAAAAACGGATCCGGTATTTTTATTTATTTTTTGCATTTTTAGGACGGAACTCAATGCCGGTAAACTTTACCGCAAGTGTGAAAGTACCCTTACTTATTTTTGGTCTGATCTGAGCTCTAATATGATCCGAGTATGATCTAAGGTTTGTTTCTGATTTCCCTCTTATTAACCCTACTGCACACTAGTGAGTATCTATAAGCTTTATAAGATGCACTGCTATTTGTCTCCCACTTTTGGGGGGGGGGGGGGGGGTTAATCTTAAAAAATATAAAGCAAAAAATATGCTATTTTAAAGGATGTTGATGCAAACCAGAAAACTAATTTACTAGGAAGGTTCACCATCCAATACTGTAAGAAAGTTGGGCGACATCTGCTGTATTGAGCATAAATGATATCCTACTCTCTTACATAGCGCTGACACAATCTGCAGCACTATACAGACATCATCATCACTCGCTGTCCCCAGCGGAGCTCACAATCCACATTTCCTACATCCAGTACCCGGAGGAAGCCCACAGGAATACAGGGAGAACATACAAACTCCATGCAGATGTTGTCCTTGGTCAGATTCGAACCCAGGACCCCAGTGCTGCAAGACACCGGTGCTAACCACTGAGCCACCATAACGAAAACACAGTCTAGGCAACCATTAACCCCTTCCCGACATATGACGCAATAGTATGTCATGGCGGCAAGTGACTTGCCGCATTTTAACGTACTATTATGTCATGGCGATCGCGTGGGCACCGGAGCGGTGCGCGCCCCATCACTGCAGGGGCCCCGCAGTCCCCTGCTGTATCCACCGGCATCGCTGTAAAAGCCGATGCTGGCGGATTAACCACAATCCAGAAAACCTTCAAGAAGGTGCTTCACTTCCTATGAATGGGGCACTTGTTGGAGATACCAAATTAGATTACAACCCCCTCGGGGGGGGGGGGGGGGCGGGATACATAAACTGGAGGTCCACATCCAGAAGAACAAACTCCAGAGCACTGAAATGTGACAGGGTTCCCCCTCGTCCTTGCAATAAGCAGTGTTCAGTAGGTCATCTTCTATGTTCATAGACATGAAAGACTTCATTTTGCAAGATAAGATTTTTTTTGAAGTCTCCAAGTTAAGAGGATTACCGGACATTAAATCCCACTCAGAGACACTTGGCCTTTAACCATCTATCATCATGTGATCCTTCACTGTTCAGAGGTCCACTTTGATGGAAGGAAACGCCTAATTAACTTCACATGTCAGGAAACCAGGTCCCTCAATGCCTGTGTCTGAGGCGTCTGGCGGTATACTGGGCACAAGCGTCGGAGAAACAGGAGTGGGGCAAATAGAGGAGAAGTCTTTGTTTCGCTCAAGCTAGCTGTTCCATAGTCTTTTAGAAGATAGCCTACAGCTAGGCCCAGAAGTGACTGGTTGCCAGGGGCATAACTACCATAGCGGCAGACCATGCGACTACTATGGGGCCCAGGGCAAGAGGGGGCCCAGTCTGAGGTGGGATCATCTCCTATTCTACTAGAGGTAAAAACTTGGTCAAGACTCTACCCTCTAAAAGGAACAATTTTAAGCAAATGAAGCAGTGGAAAAAATGGCCCAAGGGTCATTGAAAAGGGTTTATGCAGAAACCTCTCTCTCCTGTGTGGGGGGCTTTTCTATGTACGCAAATGCTGGTTGCTAAGGACTATAGGAGTTAGGTGTATCCATAGCAACCAGTCTGTCTTTAGTGACAACAGACCATCGGTTGGACCATGCAGCTCACTATGTCAGTTTGCACTAGTAATCAGATTTTTCTAAGAACAAAAGTGGTCGGTTTACAGAAAAACAGCTACTCATACTACAGGTTCTTAAAGGGGGGGGGGGTCTTGTTTAGATTGCCACCCCTCCTCTGAGAAGCAGACCACCCTCGCAGTTACAGGTCTTCTGTGCAGCAAAGAGCGGGGGCTCAGCTCTCATCTGAGGGCCATGCTCCTGCTCTAATGGTCTGGACCAGCAGGAGCACCTGATCCAGGCTGTTTAATCCCTGACATATCGCGGGCAATGGTGCCTGCTGCAGGTAAACCTTTACAGAGGGAGTGGACACCCCTGTCTCCCATCTGCACCACACAAATGAGATTGCGGGGTCCCAATGTCAGTGCAGACAGGCTAGGGCCTAGTGTAGGCCCCAAGCCTGCCTCGAGATTTTCCCAGCAGTCTGTGCCTCTCTGATACAGCCAGGTGAATGTCCGTATAGTACTAAAAGCTACAGCACTATACACATTAAAATGTATCGCTCTTATAGGGTTAGTGCAATGTATTTTAGAAGCCTATTGTGGGACTATTAGGCTACTTTTACACTAGCGTTAATATTTTCCGGTATTGAGATCAGTCATAGGGTCTCAATACCAGAAAAAAAATGCTTCAGTTTTATCCCCATTCATTGTCAATGGGGACAAAACGTAACTGAACGGAATGCTCCAAAATGCCTTCCCTTCCGTTCTTATACTGGAGATCAGCATGCTGCAGTTTGCCTTCTGTCCTGGGATGCGGAGCAAGACGGATCCGTCATGACCCACAATGCAAGTCAATGGGGACGGATCCATTTTCTCTGACACTAGAAAACGGATCCGTCCCCCATTGACTTCCAATGGTGATCATGACGGATCGGTCTTGGGTATGTTATAAGATAATACAACCGGATCCAGCAAAAACTATAGTGTGAAAAAAAACACTATTGAGAAGCGCTTCTCAATGGAAAAAAACGCAAAAATGATCTCTGCGTCCGTAACAACAAATATAATGCAAATTATCCCGTATGGAGAATGCCGTAAAAAAAAAAAAGCCAGAATTGCTGCTTTTTGCTTAGTCACCACCAAAAATACAGAATAAAAAGTGATAAAGTGTTAAGTACCCCAAAATGATACCAATGAAAACTACATTGTCCTGCAAAGATCAAGCCCTCACACAGCTCTCTAGAATGCGTCAATGCAAAAACATTTGTTACGGTTTTTTTTTATTGCGCAATTGCTCATGGCTGGACAGAAGATCTACCTAAGTGAATAAAACAACTTGTCGAATGGCAGATCTTAAGGGGGGCTAGCCCATCTCAGACATGGGTGGTATATTGCTAGGGACCCAGACCGAGGCTCTTAAAAGGGAAGTAATGCACATCATGCATGAGTGGTGTCTTCTCCATTCACTGCTATGGAGTCTGGACCATAAAAACGGAATATGGGGTACTTCGGAGTCTAAGAAGATACTTTAGATAAAGTCGTGACCATGGCGGCAGACATCTTTTAGGACCTACCACTAATCCCATCGAGGAGCACTAAAGTCCGTCTCTCCCAAACCCAAAATGGCTGCCGCCATGTACTAATAGAGGACATTCAAACTGCATAGTAAAAAGCCATATAAGGACCGATAATTTACTGGCCCTTTAAATAAATTTAAAAATAATCAGCAATTAAAAATAGGCGCTAGACATCAGACATGGGGGGCTTCACTGCGCTGTCATGGCAGACGTGTCTGTTTAATGTTGTGTCCCGTCCCAACGTGCGAGGTGTAAAGCGACGAGGGCGCCATCACCTGAAATTTCACATCATGGGGGGGGGGGGGGGACAATGGAGTGAGACCTTAGACGAATCTGCGTCTCCAGAGTACTGAGCGTTTAATTGCCTGTAAATTAGTCAACAGCAATTAATAATGGAAGAGCGTCCCTCAAGGACTGCGAGCAAAACGCTACCTGCCAGCACAAAGAAATAAACGGAAGTGTACATAAAAGGAAAAAAAAAAAAATTTGCACATTTCGGAGGTTAAAATTCACATGTATGAAATAAAACATAGCGTTAAGGCCCGTTTCACGTATATCATGCGTGTCCAGAGCACAACGGATATATGTGTATTCGCTGTCCGTGCACAGATCCGGCGTCTATAGCTGAATAGCGGCAGACAGAAATTCGTAGCATGCAGCATTTTTCTGTCCGGCGCCATTTGACATCTGATGTCATCAGCTATGGGATCGGTTCTGGGTTCAGGTCCCCTCCAGCGTTTCCTGCGCCAGCCGGAGGGGTGGATTGCCAGTTATATGTAAAGCTGGCCGAAGGAAACCTGGGAAAATGACTTATATTGATTTTTTTATTTTTTTTTTGTACAAAAGTTCAGCATGAGCGACCTCAAATATCAAATATCAAATATGGAGGCTCCTCGTCTAATACAGTTTTCCAACTCAACTGGAATCCAGGGGGATCTGCTGATGCTGCTGGGATGAATGTAATCACACATTACAGCCGCTGGGCACGCTGTGCTTCCGTGGGGTTCCGTGGCTACATTCGACACTGGGTTGTGGACCCATTCAAGTGAACGGGTTCACATCCGTGATGCAGTGCAAAAACCGACAGGGGCCCGTTTATTGAGGACCCGGCCGGCACACGTTTATGTGCATGAGCCCCTAGCAGTTTGCACTGAAGCAGGTGGAGGTATGTCCCTGCACAGGGAGACACTGGAAGCACTGATAGGATAATGGGAGTGTGTCCCTGCACAGTTTGACAACTGGTAACACCCATCTGGACCTTCGTTGCAGACCGCTAGTAATTCATTCATTACTTGTAGCAGGAATAATACAGGAATGATACAACACAGTCAAAAGAATAGACGCTCCGAAATTATTACTACAAGGACCTGTCTTGAGTTTACGCCGTCTAGGTTTTAGCCAGGACTAGTACAGTTGTGTTCAAAATTATTCAACCCCCACTGAAATTGAGTGTTTTGGCCAGTTTGACATTGATTTTGATCATTTCAGTCATCTTGTTTACAATTAAATCAAAGAGGCCCTTGTAAGTCAGAAAAATATAACATAACATTTATAATGAAATAACCACAAATGTCTTTTCTGTGCTCACATCATTATCAGTTTTATTCAACCCCCAAGTGACATTCAATCTTAGTACTTAGTACAACATCCTTTTCCAGTTATAACAGCTTTTAAACGTGAAGCATAGCTTGACACAAGTGTCTTGCAGCGATCTACGGGTATCTTCGCCCATTCTTCATGGGCAAAAGCCTCCAGTTCAGTCACATTCTTAGGCTTGCGCGCTGCAACTGCTTTCTTTAAGTCCCACCAGAGGTTCTCAATCGGATTTAAGTCTGGTGACTGCAATGGCCACTTCAAAATGTTCCAGCCTTTAATCTGCAACCATGCTCTAGTGGACTTGGAGGTATGCTTGGGATCATTGTCCTGTTGAAGGGTCCAACGTCTCCCAAGCCTCAGGTTTGTGACGGACTGCATCACATTTTCATCCAATATCTCCTGGTACTGAAGAGAATTCATGGTACCTTGCACACGCTGAAGCTTCCCTGTACCTGTAGAAGCAAAACAGCCCCAAAGCATGATTGACCCCCGCCATGCTTCACAGTAGGCAAGGTGTTCTTTTCTTCATAGGCCTTGTTCTTCCTCCTCCAAACATAGCGTTGATCCATGGGCCCAAACTGTTCTAATTTTGTTTCATCAGTCCACAGAACACTATCCCAAAACTTTTGTGGTTTGTCCACATGACTTTTGGCATACTGCAGTCGACTCTTCGTATTCTTTGGAGACAGCAAGGGGGTGCGCCTGGGAGTTCTGGCATGGAGGCCTTCATTACGCAGTGTGCGTCTTATTGTTTGGGCTGAAACTTCAGTACCCGCATCTGACAAATCTTTTTTCAGTTCCTCAGCAGTCACACGGGGACTTTTCTCCACTTTGCGCTTTAGGTAGCGCACAGCAGTCGAAGTCAGCATCTTCTTTCTGCCACGACCAGGTAGCGTTTCAACAGTGCCCTTTGCCTTGAATTTGCGAATGATGCTTCCTATGGCGTCTCTTGGTAGGTTTAACATCTTTGCAATCTTCTTATAGCCATTGCCCTTCCTGTGAAGAGAAATCACCTCTTCTCTTGTCTTCCTGGACCATTCTCTTGACTTCACCATGTCTGTAAACACACCAGTAAATGTCTAGAAGGAGCCGAGTATCACACTCATTTTACATCTGCCTAATTGGGGCTTATTCTGCTTGATTGCTGCTCCTTGACATCCACAGGGGTTTTCAATACCTGATCGAAAACACTTGAATGAACCTCTGTTCTTAAGAGTGGTCGTCTTTAAGGGGTTGAATAATTGTGTCAATGAAGAAATCACAAAAAAAAACATTTAATACTGTATTACAAAAACAATTGATGTCATTTTAGTTGCATTTGGTTCTTTAACAAGTCCTTGTAAGATTTCATTCTGAACACAATTACAAATGTACACTAAATTCCCTAAAACCCTTTACAGCATTGGGGGTTGAATAATTTTGAACACAACTGTATATCTGCCCCAATGGAGTGAATTCCACCACTTAATAAACTTGGTGCATTTTGTCCTAAAGATAAAATAAATAAATCTACGCCTGCTCTAATTTTGTGCCAAAAGTACTTAGTATTAATGCATCTGTTTAAGGCCTCATGCACACGACCACAAGTATTTTGTGGTCAGCAAATTGCGGATCCACAAAATACGGATACAGTCCAGGTCACTTCCACTTTTTTTTTTCCGGACCCTTTAACTTTGGCCTCATGCACACGACCGTTTTTTTATGCTGTCCGCAAAAAGGCGTTCCGTTGTTCAGTGATCCGTGTCCGTTTTTGCCTTCCGTTGTGTTTCCGTGTGTCTTCCGTTTTTTTTAGCGGACATGACCCAAAAGATTTTACCTAAAAACAGGCTGACAATGTTTCCCAAGTGCCTGCCAAGGGATCCGCAAAAAAAACGGACACGGAACGCGGATGACACACGGATGGCCATCCGCATTTTTCACGGACCCATTGACTTGAATGGGTCCGTGAACCGTTTTTCACGGACAAGAATAGGACAGGTTATATTTTTTTGACGGACTGGAATCACGGACCACGGATGCGGAGGACAAACGGTGCATTTGCCGAGGTTTCCACGGACCCATTGAAAACCAATGGGTCCGCAGAAAATCACGAAAAACGGAGCAACGGACACGGAATCAAACAACGGTCGTGTGCATGAGGCCTTTAGGGCCAAGTACAGGACATGTTCTAACAGCCGCCATTCCAATCATTCTGCATGGGTCACTCTTCCTCCTCTCAAGTGTTCATTTTCATTGCTCATTGCGATTTCCCGCCCCGATAACGAGTCCAGTCTCCTGCCCCGTGGCCAACGTGGCCCTGCGTTATGAATTCATGGTAACGTATAGGCAAATTTTAGCAAGATTTATTTCAGTCTAATGCTGGGGGATTTTATTTAGACTTCAATAAGAGGTTACAGTACAGGGATATTGTGCAGAACAAACAAGGCACCGGCGGCATGGCTGGCCCAAGTTGGGCGCCGTTTGAAGGGTAATAAAGGCAGATCTGCCCACTTACTTTCACACCTATTGACTTTGACAATTCGGCCGCAGGAGGTGACCTACAGCAGTTACTCTCCTTCATCCTGGCAGAAATACAAGTCAGCAAAGGCAAACGCTTAAAAAAAAAAAAGTTCATTCCAAATAAAATGCGGCAGCGAACGTGGAACTCGGCCAGATGGAGTTTATAAAAGGACTGTTCCATGGAATCAATGGAAATCTCAGTGGGAATGCTGCCTGTGTGTCACATCGATTCATTTAGACGCACGCAACCGCACTGGTCGCTTATCTTACACACGAGGCGCGAATTCAGAAACAGGACTGTGAAAATATGTAACGCAATCTGTTAAACAGAACACACAGCTGAAAGTTATAGAAAAAAAAAAAAAGTATTCGTTTTTAATCATAGGTGCAGTACCAACAACCAGCTTGTAGGTGTCAGTGGTGGCAAATTAGGAAGCACTGAGCTAAAATGAATGCACCAAAAGGTAACTCCACCAAAATGCATCCCACTCCTTATACAGGGGTTACTTATGAAGTCCAATTACTTGCAGCCACCCACACTTAGGCCTTATGTACGCAGTCGAATAGGACACTGATTCTCGCCGATCTGATATTGATCACGTATCCTGAAGATAAATCAATATAATTAATGTTGAACGAACTTGTATTTTAAGTTCTGCGTCCAAAGTTTGGGTTATCGAAGAATCCCGTTATGGATTCCGCTACCACGGACCATAATGGAATTTGTAATCCAGAAGGGGATTCTTCAATGAACCCGAACGCTGAACTTAAAAAAACAAGTTTGCGCAACAGTCCTTCAATGCTCTACTTCCTTCTTCTCCTCCACACAGAGCACAGGAGCTCCGCCCCTCATGTCACATGATCATTATACCAGGCCCTTTACCACCTCTTATCCAATACAGTACTGAGCCACGCCCCCTGCCCTGATCACATGACGGTGATGTCACCCCAGGTCCTTAGTGTTGTCCAAGGTTCGGGTTCATCGAAGAATCGCCTTATGGATTCCAAATGCCGTTATGGTCTGTGGTAGCGGAATCCATAACGGGATTCTAAGATAACCCCAACCCGAACTTTGGACGCCGAACTTAAAATACAAGTTCGCTCAACCCTAAATATAATGTTTAAAAAAAAAAAGTGAAAACACAGAAATCATATAGGACACGACAATCTCTAAGAGCTCATACACATGACCATATATAAAAAATACGGATGACGTCCGTGTGCATTCCGTATTTTGCGTAACGGAACAGCTGGCCGCTGATGGAACAGTCCTATCCTTGTCTGTAATGCGGACAATAATAGGACATGCTATTTTTTTTTGCAGAATGGACACACGGAGCAACTTCCATTTTTTTGCAGCCCCATTGAAAGAATGTTTCGCAAACAGTCCACAAAAAAAAAAAAAAAAAAAATAACTGAACACGGAAAGAAAACACATTCGTGTGCAGGGCCGCCAGAGCCGTACTGCTGGGACACAGGCCGGAAGAGGCCTGCATCGCATCGCTGCCAAAGGAGGTAAGTATAACTGTTTTTTTTTGTGCTTGTTTTAAAGAGGCACTTGTAACTGGCACATGGTGGGAGGTTAAAGAGGCACTTGTAACTGGCACATGGGGGGGGGGGTTAAAGAGGCACTTGTAACTGGCACATGGGGGGGCAGAGACGCACTTGTTACTGGCAGATTATTATGGGGAACTATGGGGGCTTCTACTGAGGCCACAAAGAAGGGGTATTTTATATGGGGGGCTCTGTGTGGTACTAGTATTATCAGGGGTTTATCTGTTTCTGCAGTGTAGTATTGGGGGTAGTAAGATGTTTTGTCCAGAAGATGGGAGGACAATAGAAAAGTAGTAAACGAAGATTTTCTTTTTGTTGTCAAACTGCAGAGAAGGAAAATGGCGACAAAATGGTGTTGTGGTCTGAAGGTCTGAAATGAGAAGACGAGGACAGAAAACATCTACATCAAAGGAGACGTCACTGGATGTAAGAGGTACGGGGCGCTGTATTCCTGAATGCTGCAACGGAGGGGGGGTGGGGGGGGAGAAATAATGTGACACGAAGGGGGTGATGACGTGACATGGGGAGGGGGGGGGGCTATTGTTTTTCGCCCCAGGGCCCCACTTCACCTAGAACTGGCCCTGTTCATGTGCATGAGCCCTAACAAGGCTAGAACTAACCCTGTACATCACATGGACCCAGAGATCTCCCCATTCCTGGCTCTTGTATATTTACATCAAGCTCGCAGCTCAGAGGGCATGTCCTTTCTCAGGGGACGTGTCCATTCTGCCACAGCTCTCTCCCTATGACAGCTCGGGGGAGGGGGGTGTCTTTTCATAAGGTGCGTGTCCTCACTGATGCAAATCAGGGTGTCCCCCTTTTGCCAAGCATTTTAAAAAACCACCCCCTTTACTTTAGCTATCCATTCTCATTATGGCCACGTCACAGACAAAGCCTCCTACCCCTCGGCCAACCAGTACCAGGCAACATGTGCCACTGCGGTACTTAAATATCACACGAGGGACAAAGCCAGGATCTGAAGTAAGAAAGGAGTCTCAAATGCCCGGCAATGTGCACCAACGCAATCCAATTAGTCTATAGTTAGACCTTCCTGCAATGTGTTCATGAATATACAGCAAGCAGAGATCTTGAAAGTAGTGAAGTGCAGTTGCAGGACTTTTCTTACAGAGGTTTTACAGAACCTATAGGTGTTATCCGGGAATTTATATTGAGGACTGATTCTCTGGATAGGACATCATCATCAATTTCAGATCGTTGGGGGGGTCTGACTCCCGGGAGCCCCACAGATCAGCTGTTGGAAGAGGCTGGGAGCTCGATGAGCCCTAAGCCATGTGACATCACTCTACATCGGTCACAAGGCCTAGTTGCAGCTCAGCCCCATCCAAGTCAATGGGCTGAGCTGCAATACCAAGTACTGCCACTATACAATGAACGGCGCTGTGCTTGGAAAGCTGCTAGGAGGTCATCAATATCTGATTTCTGGAACACCCGCTGATGGATGGAGCCCCGTGACTTTTTCTTAGGCCTCATAGTCATGTCCTTCGGTCACATCGGCCTTTGTGCAGCTCAGTCCTATTCAGAATGAGACTGAGCTGCAATACCAAGCAAAGCCACTATACGATGTACGGCGCTGTGCTTGATATACTATGAAGAGGGTGCATCATAAAAAGCTCAGGGGGTGCCACCGATCGGATATCAATGTAGGCCATCAATATTTAAAGGGGTTACAGATGATGGACTACCCTCAGGACAGGCCCGACACCCCGCAACCCCCACACACACACTCATCTGTTCTGCAAGGTATATTCCTCTACAAAGAAGCGATGTGTTTTCAATAATACGTGAAGGAGACACCTGCAGACCCTTCCTCTGGGTCACATTTACGATGCACGTGATCCACAGGATCATATTCCCTCCGAATTGGCCAGATGAAACTCACAGATGTATCGGCAAGGGGCTACTAAAATTCAGTGCAACCCCCACTCAGCTACGCGGTACGGTGCGTTACTATTAATTGACGATTTATCCTTAACCTTTCCTATAAATCCCCCCCTCCACATTTGGGGTAATACTCTATAAATCTATTAAAGGGACGGTTTATTGCTCACGAGATGCGGGCTTCATTCTGGGAGGGTCTGCCTGTCTAACCATGGCTGCTTTGTGTCTCGAGCAGACCGTTAACATACCCTGGTATAACAGCCGAGGAGGGGGGCGGTAAAGAAAGCAGTTCATTGTGAGGGGCTTATACAAGGAGCTCTGTGCAACCTAAAGGCAGGGACGGCTGGAGGAATGAAAAGTCGCTGTGTTTTCCTAAAAGGTGTTACTGCGCTCCGTAATATTTATGTCCCACCAGCTCGACCATACAACGTGAGCTCCGCTGCTTCTCGGGGGCTCCGGAGACAGAAATACAAAGAGAACCTGTGAGATCTGGGGGGGATGGCCGATAACGGAGGGTCTTGTCAACCAAGATTTCCACGAATGGAAGGTTACGAAGTCCTGGACCTACAGAACAGGGGACCGCCATCTCCATTGCTCCACTTACAGGGAACTCATCGTGTTGGAAATTCAGGCAAAGCTGCGGCGTAAGGTTATAGAGCAGGAGGAGCTGAGCAGATCCACTAAAAAAAAAATAGCTATACCTTCTATTTTTTCCCCACTTACATCTCAGCTCTTTCTAGGTTTAGGAGTCCAGTGGGAGGTCCCATCAGTGACTGCGTTCTCTATGCACAGCTACTGGAGCCCCACCCAATGGACTCCTAAGCCTAGAACGAGCAGAGATTTAAATGAATAAAAGACAATTTAAAGGGCTTGAGTCATCTCAGACAATGGGGGGCATATCACTAGGATATGCCCCACTGTCAGACAGGTGCAAGTTCTAGAGGCGGGAGCCGCACCTAGCTCGTAAAATGGAGCTGGCAAAGACCCGGAGAGCACACCGCGCATGCGCGGCTGCCCTCCATTCATTTCTGTGGTGCCGCCGAACTTCATTTATAATGGTGCCCCTTGATGTTTAGTCTGTAGTAATTTGCACATCCACTTACTGTGCTGTATGAGCATGGTCGCACGTGCTCAGTTCCATCCAGTCACAAGCTGTATCTACGGTAATAGCTACAGGGAAAGGACACCCCCCGACCGAGCTGAAGCAGGAAGAACATGCCTACTGCAAAAAAACAGGCCCCTCCAAGGTACCGCAGGAAGGGCATGCCTCCAAAAAAAGGACACCCTCGCCCAGCTGCAGCTCAAAGGACATGCCCCCAAGCCAAAACACAAAGGATATACTACCTGAGCAGCCAGCCTAAAATAAATCTAGCAGAGCAATTGGAGCAATGAGGGGGGGGGGGGGGGAGAAATCTCTGCATTCATGTGAGGTACAGGGTTGATTCAGCTTTGTTAGGATGTCACTACACATACATACGTACCGTGACCGCCATGACAATAATCAGACATAACACACACTGGCCAATGGCTTATGGACATAAACCAGGCAACAAGTCTAACCATGAGGGAAGCCCTTCTTTTTAGGCTCTGTTTTCTGTCACCAAGATGTCAGACACCGGCCCACGAGCCGAATTATCTCCATGACCCATCTGTCACCTTATATTTGGGGGGGGGGGGGGTTATGCTATTTAATCTAGTCTTACAAACAAAGCAGAGAAGGTTACTCAGGTGACCACCGGGAGATCGGAGGCAACATCTGCCAGAAAGCCTCCGGCGCTGCATTATTAGCGAGATCAGTGCGTTGTCAGGAGAGGCCGTCGCATTACGTCTGCATCACCGCCAGCAGCAGTGCACAAGACAATGCCCAGATCACAGAAAAAGACTCGCTGTGCGCCGGAGTGAACGTCAGGGTCCGTAAAGGAGGAGAGAACAAGCAGAGCAGATAATGGAGGATTTGCACTGTTTCAGCAAAAAAATAAAATATATAAAAAGCTGTCCAATGGAACAGCCAGCCTTTTAACCCCTTAAACGCCCAGCTAGTTTAGGCCTTCACTATATTCCGACAGACGTGGCTTTACTATGATATACATTTATGAGGTCGTGTGCCTTCTATAGGCACCATCTTGGATTAAATACACATTACTCTATCATTTCTATTAAGGCTACATTCAGAGGACCGTGTTTTGCGGTCCACAAAACGTGGATACTGGTCAGCCCTATATAGAAACGCCTATTCTTGTCCGCGATTGCGGACAAGCTCTATATTTTTTCCGTGCCCGCGGAACAGAAGTACGCATGCGGACAACATGCGGTGTTTTTTTGCGGCCCCATTGAAATTAATGGGTCCCTCGCCCGTTTCGCAAAATTGGAAATGCGGTCATCTGAATGCACCCTAAGCCTTAAAGAAAACTTTAAGGAACTAAACCCTAATACTGCACCCGTAAAAAAAAAATCTATGGACCCATACTGTACCGCTGTATGGATTTAATTTTCCTCGTAGATTCAGTAATTCTTGAGTACAAAAATCCTGCCATTTTGCACCAAATAGTGTATTATGCAGGTATGACGAATTACGTCTCATGCACACGACCAAAGCGATCACGGACCCTAAAAGAGACATGTAATACACCAAATATATTGGTATACAGAGGCAAATACAATGTCTAGCACTAGGGTAACACTATATTGGCAATAAAAAAGAAATTATGTAGAATGTAAATATATATATATATTTAACCAACAAGCCCAATGAATAATATTATAGCTGATAAAGGGGGTCTGTCATCTCCAAAAATCAGTTTTAGGGTACATTCGCACAACAGTCCGTGTGCGTTCTGCATTTGGTGGAACGTGCTGGGAAGGCACTATATAGAAAATGCTGACGCTTTTTTCTATAGTGTACAAGCACGACCACTGCTGCTGGATTGCAGGGTGGTCGTAGCCCGGTCGTCATCATTGAAACGAGCAGTGTGTAATGTGATGGAAAAATGAATCCAGCCAGCAAAGGAGGCAATATGGAGAATCACAATACATTAGTGAGTGTCTTGTAGTAACTTTCGTTAGATAATAAATGCCAATTGCTGAAGTAAAAGGACCCCTTTAATTTCTATACTGTGATATGCTAGAATATTCCTGTTTATGGTGAAGACTGCCTTAGGATCAATGGTACCCCCGGACTACCTGTCTAAGCAAGATATCAGGGAGCGATCACATCCTAAGGTGCTCTTGTAACACCTCTGTGGTTTCAGTAAAGAAAATAGTAATAAAAATTAAAAAAAATAATAAAAGTGCATTTTGCTCTCGTCCAAACGACGGTCCAATGACTCGCACTAAGAGCCATGACGCCGTCAGTTCAAGCGGCTAGACCAGGACTTGATGTTTTATCCCATATGTGCCAAGATCAGCTTTTGAAGGCATATGTCAAGACCGACATTACAGCAGGAACCTGGTTATGGTCGTCTGACGGTCAAAGCAGTAATATATCTGCCATACCCACACGCAGAGGTCGCAATAACGCCGGTACAAGCGTCATAGCAAATATTACTCCTTAAAAAGTCTCATGCGTATTTCTACACGAGACTTTATTTCGTCCGGAGCGCAGCACAGCCTGTGAGGTCTGTTCATATCCGGCTGCCCGC
Source organism: Bufotes viridis (assembly GCA_033119425.1). NCBI lineage: Eukaryota > Metazoa > Chordata > Amphibia > Anura > Bufonidae > Bufotes > Bufotes viridis. Next base: position 34,435,011 of record CM065591.1, read on the forward strand.
ACCATTAACCCTGAAGAGACCACACTGGCTGCGCTGCCCCCTGGATCCACACGGGACACCGTTAAAATGTCTGAGATTTTAATACTGATGCCATATTCTCTGGATAGGTCATCAGTATCTGATCAGTGGGGGTTTGACACCCAGAACCCCCACCGATCAGCCGTTTCACCTTCTCCCTACTCACCAAGCACCATGCCGTACATTGTATAGCGCTGCGCTTGCTATCGCGCTCAGCCCCATTCACTTCTAGGTCACTGACATGTCGTCACTGGCCTTGGGAAAGCTGCAAGAAGGCCGGGGCACCATTGCCTTCTCAAAAAGCGTGTCTTAGGGTACTTTCACACTTGCGTTTGTGTGATCCGGCAGGCAGTTCCGTCGTCGGAGCTGCCTGCCGGATCCGCCGTTCAGTGTGACAACTGACAGCATTTGTAGACGGATCCGGGTGCGGATCAGTCTACAAATGCATTGCAAGAACGGATCCGTCCCTCCGCTTGTCATGCAGGTGGACAGATTCGTCTTGCTGTCTTTTTCACAGTTTTCCCGGTCTGCGCATGCGCAGACCGGAAGGATGGATCCGTCCTTCAGTTGTTTCACAATGCCGGATCAGGCACTAATACAAGTCAATGTAAACTAATGCTGGTGACTGGCGACTGATCAGGCATTTTGGATGGACATAATACCACAGCATGCTGCGGTATTATGTCCACCGAAAACGCCTGACAGTGACTGAACGGAAGGCATACTGATGCAAACTGAACGGATTTCTATCCATTCAGATTGCATGGGAATATGCCTGATCCGTTCTTTTCCGGCATAGAGCCCTTTTGACGGAACTCTATGCCGGAAAAGAATAAAGCAAGTGTGAAAGTACCCTTAGCTGCAAACCCTATAGAAGAGTTATTTAAACCGCCCTGTGAACAACGTAAACAACAAAAGCAAAAAAAATACATAATTTTGTTTCCTATTCAACTCAAAAAATAAACGTCGAGTAAAAGTCCCATGTACCCCAAAAAATGGTATCAATTAAAACTACATCTTCCCTGTAAAAAAAAAAAAAAAAAAAAACACATACGGCTACAGCAGCACAAAGATTAGTGAGTTCTGCGTTCATCTAAGATGCTGATATATATAACGAAATGTGATATTGTTGTGCAAAAGTAGTAAAATACATAAAACTGCACATATTTGGTATCACCATAATCATACTGACCCATAAAATAACAGTAACACTAGGCATGCTGCACAGTGAATGTCACAAATGTACAGTACAAAAAGCAATGGCGGAAATGTGGATGTGTGACTTTTCCCAAAAAAACAGCGTGACCTCATGATATACCGTAATAAAAATGCTCGTGCTGTCCATCTTTTTTTTTTGTGTGCCCCATTGACTTCGGTGGGTCCAGGGTCCGCATTTTGCGGACATGTTCTATCTTTTTAGCGGTAAGGTCATATAGATGCAGAAAGTACATGGATGATCCGTCTGCTTTCCGCTTCTATATGTCCATTCCACAAAAGGATAGAACATGTCCTACACTTGGCCGCAAAATGAGGACCACTGACCCACTGAAGTCAATGGGTCTGCAAAAAAGGCAGATACAACATGGAAGGTATCTGTATTTTATGGATCGGCAAAATACATATGGTCATGTGCATGAGGCATTATATGAAAGAGCATGACGAGCCTGCAGAAGGAGTAGCACTTCAGGATACAGTAGTAGTACTCAAAATGTGACCAATATAAAAAAAATAAAATAAAAAATAAATATAAAAAAAAATATAAAACACCCCGCGACACGCCTCCTCTCTCGGACACGAGCACTAGGGGTATGGAGGGTCCTTACAAGAACCATGCTGTACTCCAGTTTACCTCAACGCCAGTCCTGACGACTCTCCTACGTAGTAGCTACGCAGGCTCCACCTTCCCGTTTTCCAGCATCAGGAACTGTGGGGAGCCACGAATCGGGAGACAGTTGCCGGCAATAAAAACTGTTTGAGTCCTGGGAAGACCGACTCAGTTCATATGAACGCACCTACGATTTCTGTTCACGTTCCACAATATAAATAGTCATCACCCAAAAACATCGCACACCCCCCTAGAACCATCGGTGATGAAGCAATGCAATGCCGCCAGTGACAGGCAGCCGTTCTGCACTCTACCCAAAATAGCACCGACTCGGCTCAGCGACATTACAACATCCTGGAGCGCAGCCAAGAAAGGTATTTCTCGGATACTTTAGAACTTGGCTAAATATTTAAAGAGCGCGGCGCTTACCCCCGCGATCATCTCGTTAGTTACCGAAGTGAAATTCAACCCCGCAGAAAAACCAGTTTATTAACGCCATTAATTGCATTTTACTGGGGCTTTGATCACCAAACGGCAACGGACGGGGCTCCGGCTTACAATGAGAGATTGTATTATATTAGTGCGTAATAATGAGGTTAAAAGGACCAACGTAAGGATAAATGACGACCTGTGGGAAAATGAATGTGAACACAGAGCTGGCAGCAAGACAAGCGAATGCGAGCCCCGCGTCTGGCAGCACATTCTCAGGATTTGATAAGATAATCACATACCCGTGGCCTGGACTCCATTAGATTCTTCTGCCGTCACACCACCTAAGAAAAATAAAAAGTTAAAATTATAGTAAATATAGTTAGGACAGGCTTATGTTAAAAGGAACCTGTCATCAACTTTAGGCCTTATGCACACGACCGTAGGTGTTTTACGGTCCGCAATCCGCAAAACACGGAAGTTGTTCCGCGTTCCATTCCGCAACCAGCCCATTGTAGTAAAAATGCCTATTTTTGTCCGCAAAACGGACAAGAATAGGACATGCTATATTTTTTTTGCGTGGCTACGGAACGGAGCAAAGGACGCGGACAGTACACGGAGTGCTGTCCGCATCTTTTGCGGCCCCATTGAAGTAAATGGGTCCGCAATACACGGGCACTATTCCGTGGCCATTCCGCATCACAGATGCGGACCCATTCATTTCAATGGGTCCGCAAATCTGGAGATGCGGAACGGAATGACGGAACACTACGGAAGCACTACAGGGTTCCGTTCTGTCTTTCCGTACCGCAAAAATATGGAACATATCCTATCTTTTTGCGAAACGGGCAGATCGCGGACCCATTCCCCTGCGGCTGCCCCACGGTCGGTGCCCGTGCATTGCATGGGCACGGGACAACTACGGCCGTGTGAAAGAGGCCTAAAGTTTATGAAAGGTTTCCTTTAAGGGAAGGGATTTCCAAGAGATTTGGTCTGTTTTAAATGAATCCTAGAGAACGATAGGAAATTGAAGTAAATTAAAACCGCTATAATATGCGAACACACGCACGACTGTACTTCTTCCAGCCAGTCACTGAAACCAATCGACTAATACTGCATGTCTGCAAGAGTCATCGGAAGAAAGACTTATCACGAGGAGAATTTCTGAAGTCAGCTTTGCTTGACTCTGCATCGTCCCATGAAAAATAAATATTCTACAGTTTGTAAACCGGCATTTGGATCTGAATATTTTTGTAATTGCATGTAATCAAAAATGTTGTATCACCACTGAGTTATTCAATAAAAATCAGCACAGCACCACCTGGTCTTTGTTTTTTTTTTTGTTTTTTTTTATTCTTTGTCCGGCTCACTGAGGTGGACGCACATGCTCAGTTACATCCTTCGACCGCCTCCTGAGCTGTGATAAGGGAAAGAGCCTCAGTCAGCATTTGCTCTTCTATGGGATTGGATTAGACGGGCCACCGGTGGCGATGAGCGAACTTCGGGTTCGGGTTACCACAGAATTGCATTATGGATCCCGTGATAAGTAATGGTCAGTGGTCACGGGATCCATAACGCAATTCTGTGGCAGCCCGAACGAGAACGTCTAAAACAGAATTTCGCTCATCACTAGCTAGCGGTTTTATTTCCTTGGACCACTTTTGATGGGTACTAACCACAGTATACCGGAAACCCCCCATAAGACCCACCATATTGGGGATGCTCTCAGTCCCCCAGATCCTTACGTTTCCCCATTTTTCCTACTTTCAACATCAATTTCAAGACCTGACTGTTCACTTACTGCCATGGTCACCAGACCATCCAGACACATAAAGCACAGTCCGTAGATACGGGAATCTCTCATATCCCAGGCCTTCTGCGGAATTTCATACAAGTAGTGTTGACAAGCACCATGGGGCGCGATCACCCCCGGCGGGAGCGTGTAATCCGCTACGTTCCACAGAACAATAACTATTAAAATGAAGATGAAACGTCCGGATCAGCTGCAGTCAGCCATAGCGGAGAGTTTACTCTTCCTCCGCCGAGGGCCGAGCAGGCTGCAAGCAAGTGACCTAGATATTACTGGCCACAACTCCATAACGCAATAGAATTAAAAGCATTGCTGACACTTCACCGGCTGAGTAGAAACACAAACCCGCGGCACAAGGAGAACACGGAAAAGGTGGCGGGTAATCCAGGGAAACGGAAGGCGGCCAGAAACTGAACCGGACAGCGAATCCCGGATACTTCACTGGCTCAGGGTCAGAATATCCATAGATATAAATAAAGCAAGGAAAAGTTCTCTGAATATGTTTTCGCATGAATCTAAGGAGGTTTTCAAGATCTCAGCTTGCTGTCAGTGAATAGACAGTCTTATTTACATCTTGCGAACATCAGTGTTTCTGACAAGATGATTATTAGACTACAAGGGCGAATTCACACAGGACGGAGATCCGGCTGCAGCACGCAGATGTTTCTGTCTAGACGATTCTCAGTATATTTGCCGGGTTGCGGCCAAATCTCCGCTGGTCCCATTATAGTTAGTGGGGCCAGTGGCCATTAAGGCAGCATCTAGCAATGCCGGAACATGGCAAAAAATCCGGAAATCTGGCAGTTTTCACCAGGGTGGATTTGATTTAAATCACTAGTCAGTAAGGCTTGATTTAAATCCTAGTTTTCTACATAAAACTACTTTCACAGTTGCGTTTGGGGATCTGCTTGTGAGATCAGTTTGAAGGTCTAACAAGAGGCCCCAAACTGATCCGTTCAGCCCAAATGCATTCCGAATGGATGCAGATCCGTTCAGAATGCACTGGTTTGGCTCCATTCCGCCTCCTTTCCGTTTTGGAGGTGGACACCAAAACGCTGCTTGCAGAGTTCTGGTGTCCGCCTAGCGATGCTGAGCCAAACGGATCCGTCCTGACTTACGATGTAAGTCAATGGGGACGGATCTGTTTGCATTGACTTTCAATGGGGGTCAGAACGTATCCGTTTGGGACTTTGGCATTTTTTTCCACATATAATACAAACCGATCTGTTCTGAACGGATGCATTGGTTTGTATTTTCAGTGCGAATCCGTCTGTACAAGTACTGGACGGACCCGCACCGAACGCAAATGTGAAAGTAGCTAATTCTTGCTGGTATAACTTATAATATGCAAGTAGATGAAGATTTGCAGTGAAGAAGAGGCCTGTGATCTCTGCCGAGTCACATTCAGTTTTGAGAACTGCAAAAGTAACTCGAGCATCTGTGATAATATCTTGTAGGCAGAGAAACTGCCAAATAATCTAAGAAAAAGCAGGACATTGCAAATGGATTAATGGAATTTATTTACAAAAAAAAATTAAACATATACAGCCTTATTCTACATAATTAAAAAACTAATTTATTTCATAATGGAATAACCTTTGGATGATAATATATTTTCCTCAAAAAGCATTTTATATAAAAAATCCAATTAAAATAAAAAAAAAATCCGATTTAAAATCAAATAAATCCGATTTTTTAGATTTAAAAAAAAAAAATCATTGATTTTTATCCACCCTGGTTTTCACTCAACTGCCTGCCACTTCCTGTTCTGTAGAGATCACTTCACAGCAGTCATCTCATGATCATCACAGGCAGGCACAGGAAGGTGCAATTTCTGCAATTTTCGGAGAGCGCAGCACATGCGTGGCTTTCTCCATTCACGTCTATGGGACTTCTACGGCCCAGTTGTGCAGCTGCCTTCTATAGAAGTGAAAGGACAGAGCAGCGCATGCACGGCCACCTCTCCAAAAGGGGCTACGTTCTCAAGATGTATTTGAGACCAGCGTCTATTGGACTGGTCGATATTAGAGATGAGCGAACTTTAAAAAAACGTTCGGCGTTCGGGTTGTGGTAATCGCCGCATCCCGTTATGGATTCCACTACCGCGGACTATTGCAGCATATGGAATCCATAAGGGGCGGCTTCCACGAACCCGAACTTTGGAAAAGCCGAAGGAACTGGGGTGACATCACCATCATGTGATCAGTGCAGGGCGCGTGGCTCAGCACTGGATTTGATCCCGTGCTGAGCCACGCCCCCTGCACTGATCACATGACAGTGACGTCACCCCAGGTCCTTCGGCTGTTCAACAGTTCGGGTTCGTGGAAGCCGCCCCTTATGGATTCCATATGCCGCGATAGTCCGTGGTAGTGGAATCCATAACGGGATGCGGCGATTACCACAACCCGAACGCCAAACTTTTTTTTTTAAAGTTCGCTCATCTCTAGTCGATATCCCAAAAAAGTCTAAGATACAAATATCTCTTTAAATGCAGTTTCAGACAAGATGGCCGCCCCAATAATCATGCACAGTAAACAGAACAAAAAAAAATAATTACAAATCAGTAAATTAAAACAAAAAAAAATTAATATGTATCAGTTTCTGGTTTTTTTTTTTGTAATCAGCAAAATTAATATAAGTGATAAATTCCTTTCAATGTTTGCCGCGGACATCCCTCTTAGGCTACTTTCACATTAGCGATTTTGTTGGATTCGGCAGGGTTATGAACGGATCCGGTTGTATTATCTTTAACATAGCCAAGATCTGTCATGAACACCATTAAAAGTCAAACGGATCAGTTTTCTATTGTGTCAGAGAAAACGGATCCGTCTCCATTGACTTGCATTGTGGGTCATGACTGATCCGTTTTGCTCCGCATCAGAGCATGCGGCTGTTTGCTCTCCGGTATGAGAACAGAACAGAATGCATTTTGGAGCATTCCCTTCTGTTCAGTTACGTTTTGTCCCCATATGACGGATCTCAATACCGGAAAATATTAACACTATTGTGAAAGTAGTCTTACTTGAAGGGGTTGTCCAAGTTATTTTTAAACCTCAGGATACCGGTGATACGCGTGGGACGCCACTTTTTTGACCCAGGCCCACCTTGGTAGTCCTTGTATGTTTACTTGGCTCAGGTACAAGATCTTTGATGCCACATCATTATTACGCACCTATTGTGGATGTGTTAATATACGTCTGTTGTACATTATCCTATGCTGCTATTTTGGACTACATACATTTTGCCCATATTTGTGGTCTTTGGTGGGAGCTGGGTAGGGGTCTGGTCTCATTTTGTACCAACACTGGATATAGTGTATACAATTTTTAATTGTGTTTGTGTGTCTTTTGTAGCCTAATAAAATTCTTGTATTGCTCTTACATTTAGTGGATGTGCATGTTTTTTGGGGTTTTCTTGGGCCATGTGGCCAGTGTTTGTCAGTCTAACCTCAGGATAGGTCATCAATATCAGACCGGTGTGGTTCGATAACCGGCACCCCCACCGATCAGCTGTTTGAAGAGAAGGCGCGCAGCAATCGCAGCGCGGAGCAGGAGTAGTTACAAGAAGCCGTCCCATTCACTTTTATGGATGTCTCTGTAGTATGCACTTGAATAGGAACAAGCAGTCCGGTAGAAGTGACTGGAACGGCTTCTTGTAATTACACTGCGAGCAAGTAAACAAAGAGAATGCAGCGCTGGCACTGCGCGCGCCTTCTCTTCAGCCGAGGGGCCGGGAGTGAGACCCCCGCCGATCTGATATGGATTACCGATCCTGAGGTTATATATCACTTAGGCCCCTTTCACATGAGCGAGTTTCCAACGCGAGTGCAATGTGTGCATCGCACCCGCACTAAATCCAGACCCATTCATTTCAATGAGTCTGTGCACATGAGCGTTTTATTTCCCCGCATTGTGCAGCCCTGGCCCCATAGAAGTGAATGGGGCTTCTGTGAAAAACGCATTGCATCCGGATGTAATCGTAAAGCTCTGCACCAGGTAAAATGTGAATGTGATTGCAAACAAAGATGAAAGTACTTACTTGCGAAATCGTGCAGTTTTTACTGAACCCATTCGCAACGCATCCGTCTGCAAGGGGCCTAAAGCAGGCTATATACCATAACTGTCCATGTGAATAAGGCCTCATGCACACGACCGTTTTTTTATGCTGTCCGCAAAAAGGGGTTCCGTTGTTCAGTGATCCATGTCCGTTTTTGCCTTCCGTTGTGTTTCCGTGTGTCTTCCGTTTTTTTTAGCAGACATGACCCAAAAGATTTTACCAAAAGACAGGCTGACAATGTTTCCCAAGTGCCTGCCAAGGGATCCGCAAAAAAAACGGACACGGAACACGGATGACACACGGATGGCCATCCGCATTTTTCACGGACCCATTGACTTGAATGGGTCCGTGAACCGTTTTTCACGGACAAGAATAGGACAGGTTATATTTTTTTGATGGACTGGAATCACGGACCACGGACACGGAGGACAAACGGTGCATTTGCCGAGGTTTCCACGGACCCATTGAAAACCAATAGGTCCGCAGAAAATCACGAAAAACGGAGCAACGGACACGGAATCAAACAACGGTCGTGTGCATGAGGCCTAAGTGCTTGAGCACAAGAAGGGTTAACAGGCTGAAGACTCACGTCGGGACATGGAGTTCAGATGTGAACCATCAAGAAACAAAGGGAACTTGTAAGAAGCAAGTTTCACAGCTGGTTCCTAATTGAATTTTGCCTTAAATTAATTTGTGAGACAGTCCGCCGTTCTCCGGCTGCAGATGCAGATTTGGCTTTTATGCCGGCGCGCACATTTCCAGCGTCTCTATCTGTCTCTTATTATACAATCACCGCCCTTGATCACGGCTCTGACTGTTCTGCCCTCTCTGGGTATGCTCACATGAAGCACTTTCTCAGCTGAAAGAAAGACTCTGCGTCAGGTTTCTCTGCCTGTGGGTTTTTCCCTGACGACTTTAACAAGGTTTTTAGTGCGGATTCAGCAAGGATGTTTCATTTCTGACCGTTTCAAATGGAAATTCTGGACATGGAACCCGTCTCAAGAACGGACAGGGCGCTTTGTTTTTTTCAGCAAGCATTGAAATTAATAGAGAAGTTTCACATGCGTTTTTTGGCGCAGAGTCCGTGACAAAATCCATACCAAAAATCCTCCATGTGAACATAAGGCCTCATGCACACGACCGTAGGTGTTTTGAAGTCCGCAATCAGCAAAACACGGAAGCTGTCCCGTGTTCCGCAATTTGCCCATTGTAGAAATGCCTATTCTTGTCCGTAAAACGGACAATAATAGGACATGCGATGTTTTTTTTTGCGGGAACGGAGCAAAGGATGCGGACAGCACACGGAGTGCTGTCCGCATCTTTTGCAGCCCCATTGAAGTGAATGCAAGATATGCGGCTCGGACGCGGACCCAAAATACGTTTGTGTGCATGAGGCCTAACTAGATTTATCATACTGGTGTAAAGTAGAACAGGCTTAGTTGGCCATAGCAACCAATCAGATTCCACCTTTCATTTTCTGATGGAGCTGTGAAAAATGAAAGGTGGAATCTGATTGGTTTCTATGGCCAACTAAGCCTGTTCTACTTTACACCAGTATGATAATCTCCCTCAACCTTTCAGGAAACTCAAAAATAGTTATTTATCAAAGACCGATGTTTCACGCCAGTCTTTGATGGCCCCTGCACTGCTGGAGGACACGCCTACTTTATGAGGCGCCTCCTCCGCCAGACCGTGCATCTAGACTAAATTTCAAACACCATTTAGTCCAGTTTCTTAGCGTTAATGTTTGTGAATTTGCCAGGGATGATGGCCTGGCCCCGGCTATTCCCCAGTGTCGAGGACATCATGAAAACGCCAAGCGTGACAACATATTGTTGCATGGGCGTCAACATGTGTCAAAGTTGAGTTATTTTTTTTACACCTTAGTCCCGCCATAGGTACTGTTAGTAGATGACCCCCAGTAGGACTACAAGTCCCTCAATAGACTACTAGTTACAACAAAAATTATACAGTACTTCAAGTAATCTATTAAAAGGGACACGCCCATCAGAAAGGGGTTTTGGGGTCATTTACAAAGACTGGCTTTTTAGGTCAGTCTTTGTCCAGTCCCCAACCCCCTTCATAAATTAGGTGCACCGCTGGTATTTTGTGCGCCAGGCGTAAAAACTACCCCAGCCCCTGACCAGAGTAGTTTTTCACCAACATTTACATCTGGTTCCAGGCATAAGCGTTGGTAAATTTGTCAGCACCAGCCACCAATATCCTGGCCTCTGCCACAAGTGTTGAACATGTCTGAAACGCCTGTGCGATAAAATAGCGCGGCGTGTAAGAAGTCGTTAAAAAAAAAAAAAAAGCCATTTTGCCTTTTTTTTTACATCAAAAAATTTAATGCAAAATTGTCATTCTGTCGCTTTAAGCACAGAGATAAAAATCCTGTAACCCACTGTCCGCTTACTACTGTGGGGAGGGGGAAGAGGTTAGCCGTTGGGTAATTGTATTGACAATAGTAGGTGTAGAATTAGGATAACTGTATGACCGTTCTATTGTTCTTTTGATAGGCCTAAATAAATACAGAAGAGCACAGGATTGAAGAGTGCAATGTCGGATGCTCTAACAGGCACTGGGGGGGAGGGGGGGCTCTCTCTGGCCACAGTGATGGTCTGACGGACAGAGTTCTGCAAACTCCAAACAAAGGAGGAAATGAAAGAGTCCGGACAGGAAGTAGAATCCATGAAGTGACTTCAAAAATGACACCTAAAGATTAAAGAACCATCTATCAGTTTCATAGCAAACATTATATTGAATATTTACATATAGGCTGTTGATATGTGATTTCAAATAATGTTTGAGCGACGTGGCCCGTAAAAACCGAGCCCTAGGATTCAGAGTATTTTTTAAAGGGGTTGTCCCACGAAAAATATTCAACATTTTTCAAACAGACTCCTGGATCCGAATACTTTTGTAATGTAATTTGCATGTAATTAAAAATTTAGTAAAGCCGCTAAGCTATTCAATAAAATAACTGTATAGCGCCACCTGCTGTACTGTATATGGTTTACACAGGGCACATAGATCATATGTGCCGAATCACGTTACACATAGTTGACCATTTTTAAAAAAAAACATACCCCTTTAATAGCTGTTGGCCACTTCTCCCTACCCCCCTATACACACACACACTGTTTGGGGTCCTCAGCCCAGCTGAGTGTGGTTAGATATTTTTCCTATGGGGAGAGGGAACGAGTAGCGCAAACTGCAGATCCGCAAAACACGGATACCGGCCGTTTGCGTCCTGCATTTTGCAGAACGGAACGTCCGGCCCATAATAGAACAGTCCTATCCTTGCCTGTAATGAGGACAAGAATAGGACATGTTCTATATTTTTACGGATGCCACACAACGGACATACGGAAGCGGACAGCACACAGTGTGCCGTCCACATCTTTCGCGATCCCACCGAAGTAAATGGGTCGGCAACCAAGCTGCAAAAAATGCAGATCGAATGCGGAAAAAAAAAAAACGTTAGTGTGCATGAGCCCCAAGGCAGAGTATTTTGAAGTAGATCCAGGGGTGAAAGACAGAAAACCAACCTGAGTGGAGACCCTCATGCAGGGTATGTCCACACGGGAAGTAAAATACCACTGCAAAAAAAAAAAAAACGTATGAAATACATGCAGTGGAAATCCTCATTCTATTGGAGGAGATCCGCGCATAAATTGACAAGCTGCACACTTCAAATTCACACCGCCGGTCAATTTACACCGCAGATTTTTTTTGTGCAGTGTATGGGCTCATGCACACGACCGTATTTAGTTTCCTTGTCCGTTCCGCTTTTTTTTTTTGCTGATGGGATGCAGACCCAGTCATTTCAATGGGTCTGCAAAAAATGCGGAAAGGACACCATGTGCTGTCCGCATCCGTATGTCCGTTCCATAGCCCCGCAAAAAAAATAGAGCATGTCCTATTTTTTTCTAGTTTGCGGACAAGGATAGGCATTATTAAAATGGATCCGCAAAAATAACGGATCTGCAAACAGAACGGATGCCATACGGACGTCATCCGTTTTTTTTTTTTTTTTTTTTGCCGACCGCAAAACACATACGGTCGTGTGCATGAGGCCTATAAATGAGATCTCTAAAAATCTCCTCCACTTTGCTGGTACTGTACAACGTTGTGGATCTGACACGTGAAAATCCACAGCGTATCCACCATGTGAGAAGAACCCTAATTCTTTGGAAGGGGGCTTGCAAACATTTATGTGAAACCCCTTTCACGTGTAGGGGACTGATGTTCGTTCGAAGACAACTCCGCAACAAATCTGCGTATATCCTACGATTAAAGTAAAACATTCAAAATCAGCCATAATATGGTACATGACCACTTCTTTCTAACAAAGCTAGAACCAGCCCTGGACCTCACACGGATCCTGAGATCTCCCCATTCATTGCTCCCATTGTTCTGCTAGATTTATTTCAAGCTGACAGCTTAGGGGGCTTGTCCTTTGTGCTGCAGCTCGAGGCCGTGTCTTTTCTGCTGTAGCTCTCTCCCTATCCAGTATAGAAGCCAGGTGAAGGACAGAACTGAGAATGTGCGTCCACGTCAGTGAGGTGGACAGAGAAATATGCAAATAAACAAACAGCAGGTGGCGCTATACGGATACATTTCATTGAATAGCTCAGTGGCTACACTAAATTTTTAATGACATGCAATTACAAAAGTATTCAGATCCAGCTGCTGGTTTAAAAAAAAAAAACTGCAGAAGATATTTCGTGGGACAACCCCTTTAAAATGCATACATAAACATTTTGTGTAAAACTCATGGATCAAGCTCTTTTGTGCTGGAAATATAAAAGGGGCTTCTTCCCACCACTGGCCACCATTCTCAAATTAACATTTTGCATTCTTCCAGCCGTTGATCCAGGACATCCAGTCCAGTAACACAGTTGACCAGCACTGCGACAGGCAGGTAGATTTTACAATCTGCCCGTACCGCCATACAAGTGACCTGCTGATGACCTTCAGCAGGAAACTACCAAACAACATATGGGGGACAAATAGGGAAGGGGGGGGGGGGTAAACAAAACCTAATGTTCACTACTTCCTATGAATTAAAAGGGTTTTCCAAGTGTTTACTAGTGACCTCTGGGTAGGTCATCAGTATCTGATTGGTGGGAGTCCGACACCCCAGCACACGCGCCGATCAGCTGTTTAGGAAGGCAGCAGTGCAGCGCAGGCTGGAGAAGACAAGGAAGCGTAACTGGAGGAGTGATTGCCAGACCTAGAGAGGAGTGGTGGGGCAGGAGTCTGGCATGGAAGTCTGATCTGAGGTCTGATGAGGGAGTCTGGCATGGAAGTCTGATCTGAGGTCTGATGAGGGAGTCTGGCATGGAAGTCTGATCTGAGGTCTGATGAGGGAGTCTGGCATTGAAGTCTGATCTGAGGTCTGATGAGGGAGTCTGGCATTGAAGTCTGATCTGAGGTCTGATGAGGGAGTCTGGCATTGAAGTCTGATCTGAGGTCTGATGAGGGAGTCTTTCATGGAAGTCTGATCTGAGATATGATGGGGGGGGGGGGGTCTGGCATGAAAGTCTGATCTGAGGTCTGATCTGAGGTCTGATGAGAGAGTCTGGCATTGAAGTCTGATCTGAGGTCTGATGAGGGAGTCTGGCATTGAAGTCTGATCTGAGGTCTGATGAGAGAGTCTGGCATGGAAGTCTGATCTGAGGTCTGATGAGAGAGTCTGGCATGGAAGTCTGATCTTAGGTCTGATGAGGGAGTCTGACATGGAAGTCTGATCTTAGGTCTGATGAGGGAGTCTGGCATGAAAGTCTGATCTTAGGTCTCATGAGGGAGTCTGACATGGAAGTCTGATCTTAGGTCTGATGAGGGAGTCTGGCATGAAAGTCTGATCTTAGGTCTGATGGGGGTCTGAGCCGAGCTCCTCATATAGGGGTCTGAGCCAAGTTCCTAAAAGGACGTCTGATCTGAGGATCTAATATGGAGGTCTGATGAAAAATATTTTTTTTCTTATTTTCCTACTCGAAAACCTGGGTTTGACTTGACAGCAGCAATGCTAAACCCCTGCAGTATCATGCCATGCTGGTGGAAGAGGATTAGATTTACTTTTTATTAGACCAAGGAAGGAATAGATCAAGCCCTGTGCTCTAAAATTTTGGCATCAAAAAGTTGTTATTTCCCAGGGAATAAAATTAAATTCTAAGACAGACATGTCAGGAGAGTGAACAGGTCTGATATCATAAAAAAGCGTATCAGACGAGTCTGCTGAGAATTTGCCCATCAGTCCACAGTAACCAAATATTAGTACAATCATAAGAATACAACAAAAAAATACTGTACTTCTACCTCACCCACAGACAGAGGTGCCAAGACAGTGATTATACCGTTATACTTCACAAACCAATGCCGGGGAGAACAGAAGGCATCACGCCAGAAGGAAGACACTAGCCGAGAAGGCGCCTGTCCTGGGGACAATCACTTCTGTGGCACAGAGCTCTAATGGAAAAGAAAATCCAATACCAAAAAAAAAAAAAAAAGGAAAAACAACGTTTTTTTTGTCCCTAAAAACATAAGCAGCCCTAAATACAGAATTAAGAACGTATTCTCTCCTTTTAAGGAAATATATTCTCTCTTCATATAGTACTAAGTAAAAAATAAAGTCAACATGGTTATAAAGGGAAATAGTAGCATTCTTAATACAGAATGTTAACTAAAATGGGACTTGAATAAATAAATAAAATTAACTCACCTCATCCACTTGATCGCACAGCAGGTGTCGTCTGCAAAAGGTCCTTTGATGGCGTCATCGCGCTCACCACGTTCAACAGGACCTGCGCTGACGTCACCACACACCTCATGGTGAGCGCGATGACGTCATCAAAGGTCCTTTTGCAAGTGCTGAAAGAAGAAGAAAGAAGACTATGTCGGCTGCATAGTAGTAATGCCCTCTGTGCGCTGTGCCTCCTCCATAGTAGTAATGGAGGGGAGTTATAAAAAAAAAAAAAAAAAAAAGTTAACCCCTCAAGTCACATTTTACTAAGCATTCTGTAATAAGAATGCCATTATTTTCCCTTATAACCATGGTATAAGGGAAAATAATAAAATCTACATAACATTGAACCCAAACCCAAACTTCAGTGAAGTCAAAATGCATTGCCATTGCATGGAAAAAAACTAAACGCAATGCAATCTCAGTCAAAACTGACCAGAGCAAATCCGGGACGCTCGTCTGAAAGAGGCCATAAGATATAAAGGAAAGATCTGCACCTGTTCTGTGTTTAGAGCCGCACCTGGATTTGGCTTAAAATTACTGATGGAAATCACTGACCGAACACTGACTGTATGAATGAGGACTAATTCTCACTTCTCCCTGAACTGGTGTTTGGAGAATTGCCGCTATGAGGTCTCCCGATAGGATACACAGAGAATCCTACTTTATCTATAGGACCAAAGCCTGTTCCTTTGACTATAGGGAACTTTTAGTGCTGCATCAGAAGAACAGAGCTGGGGCCGACTATGAAGAAACGGAGGAGTCATCTTTCACCAAGCAGTCGCCACCAGCGCGGTTATTTTGGGAATCCTAGCTGTAATTGTTAGCAACTGCCTCTTCTATTAATGAAGACAATAATTAGCATAGTGTCTGAATCATAAGAACCACAGTAGGGAGAATCCGGAAGAAGAGAGAGATGCGGGGTGGAAGAGGAAAGAAGAGAGAGATGCGGGGTGGAAGAGGAAAGAAGAGAGAGATGCGGGGTGGAGGAGGAAAGAAGAGAGAGATGCGGGGTGGAAGAGGAAAGAAGAGAGAGATGCGGGGTGGAAGAGGAAAGAAGAGAGAGATGCGGTGTGGAAGAGCAAAGAAGAGAGAGATGCGGGGTGGAAGAGCAAAGAAGAGAGAGATGCGGGGTGGAAGAGGAAAGAAGAGAGAGATACGGGGTAAAAGAGGAAAGAAGAGAGAGATGCGGGGTGAAAGAGGAAAGAGATGCGGGGTGGAAGACGGAAGAAGAGAGAGATGCGGGGTGAAAGACGGAAGAAGAGAGAGATGCGGGGTGAAAGAGGGAAGAAGAGAGAGATGCGGGGTGAAAGAGGGAAGAAGAGAGAGATGCGGAGGGGAAGAGGAAAGAAGAGAGATGCGGGGTGGAAGAGGAAGGAAAAGAGAGATGCGGGGTGGAAGAGGAAGGAAAAGAGAGATGCGGGGTGGAAGAGGAAGGAAAAGAGAGATGCGGGGTGGAAGAGGAAGGAAAAGAGAGATGCGGGGTGGAAGAGGAAGGAAAAGAGAGATGCGGGGTGGAAGAGGAAAGAAGAGAGAGATGCGGGGTGGAAGAGGAAAGAAGAGAGAGATGCGGGGTGGAAGAGGAAAGAAGAGAGAGATGCGGGGTGGAAGAGGAAAGAAGAGAGAGATGCGGGGTGGAAGAGGGAAGAAGAGAGGTGGAAGAGGGAAGAAGAGAGAGATGCGGGGTGAAAGAGGAAAGAAGAGAGAGATGCGGGGTGGAAGACGGAAGAAGAGAGAGATGCGGGGTGGAAGACGAAAGAAGAGATATGCGGGGTGGAAGACGAAAGAAGAGAGATGCGGGGTGGAAGACGAAAGAAGAGAGATGCGGGGTGGAAGACGAAAGAAGAGAGATGCGGGGTGGAAGACGAAAGAAGAGAGATGCGGGGTGGAAGACGAAAGAAGAGAGATGCGGGGTGGAAGACGAAAGAAGAGAGATGCGGGGTGGAAGACGAAAGAAGAGAGATGCGGGGTGGAAGACGAAAGAAGAGAGATGCGGGGTGGAAGACAAAAGAAGAGAGATGCGGGGTGGAAGACGAAAGAAGAGAGATGCGGGGTGGAAGACGAAAGAAGAGAGATGCGGGGTGAAATAAGGAAGAAAAGAGATCCTGGGGAATACAAAAGAAAAGAGAATAGGGGAAATACAGAAGAAAAGCGAGACGGGGATGGATACTGAAGAAAAGAGAGCAGAAGAAGGAACAAACAATATAAGAAATACAGTTTTTATAAAGCTACATATCTAGGACCAAAACCACATTTGGAAAATCACCCACAACTTTTCACATTTATGAACCTTATATTTTCTACATGACATCAATCGATGAGCCGTGTAATCCCGGGTTATACTCCGGAGCTGCATCTACAATTTTGCTGGTGGTCATTGTGAACAGTCGACAAGCTGGTGGACAGACAAACCCCTAAAATGCAGCGTGGCCATTAATCTGTCATATATCCCAACTCCCGCTGGAACCCTCATTAGGTAAAGACTTCAGAGAATGCAAATCACCAGACACTGGTTCTGCAAAGACTCTAAAGCATTGCAGTACCATTATTAATAAAAATAAAAAAAAATTTGCAAGGTGTTGGTTTCTTTTCCAGTTTGATCTCCGACTGTCATTGTAAACGCTGGCCCGCTCCCAGCCGCAGTGTCCTTTACCCCAGAGTACACCTACACACCAATCAGCCGCTATTGGGGCAAGATATAAAATCCAGACGAACAGATGGTGTTGGACGAGGCACAATTCTGAATTCCACTTCAGGGTGAGGCTCCTTGTCAGACAGAACAGACAAACAACTCACGAGAGGCTGACCCCCGCCTCATTCCCATCTGTTAGATATTTTTACAGAGAAAAAATAAAACACACATTACGATGATCAAAATGTAAAAGAAAAACTCTGTAAGTAATAACCATCCCAGTTTTATCATTTCGTTACACTCACGAGAGGTGGGTAAATCATAACTCCCACAAAGATCAATAGAAAAACGGCCCGAAAGTTAGGCCTCAACTGCAAAATTCAAGGCACGTTGGCCACCAGATTATCAGAAGGATGGGCATCTAAGTAAAAAGGGTTCTGTGGGACTTGAAAAACATCTATGATCAGTGGGGGTATAACCTCCAGTAGCCCCACCGATCAAGTCAATGGTGACAGATCCGGTCAATCTGTTCCGTCACCCATTGACTTGCAATGTATTTAGTGACGGATACAGTTTGTTCCCTTTTGATTTCACACAACGCAACGGATGCATCCTGATGTGTAATCAAAACGGAACCGTTTTGATCAGGTTTTGAGATCCTCTGCTGGATCTCAAAACCTGAAACCAAAATGCATATGTGAAAGTAGCCTAAGTGAGGAAACGCCAATCCATCTCCTTGAGCATGATGAGGAGATGCATCTCCTAGTTCTCCATCTCCGAGGGGACAGTCAGTCAGTAAGCAGAATCAGGACTGTAGATCATGACTGTGTAGTGGGCACAACTGGTAGTTGATGCTTTATGTCAGGGGTACCTAACTTGGCAGACCGTGGTCCGAAGCCGGACTGCGGTTGCCAGTGGGACCAGAGGCCAGAAGCAATGAGCGCTTCCATCAATACAGTCCTGTCACTCACCGCTCAGCTCCCCGCGCTCCTTCCCGCCTTCAGGCCGGTGGCACTCTGAATGGTGAAGCACGAAGACTTCGCCCCGCGCCACCATTCAGGCTGCAAGCACGGATCTAGCTGCCGGCCTGTGTGGGCAGAGTCTGCAGTGAGGTAATCTGCATAAGCCTCGCCCACACCGTGCTGCAGAGAGATCTGTGTCTGCAGGGGAGAGAGGACTGAGCTCTGAGAACAGGACAAGGTGAGTAGGTACTGTGTTTTTTTTAATCAACACTGAAGGGGCACAAGGGGCACCTCTGCTATGGAGGGGGCACCTCTGCTATGGAGGGGGCACAAGGGGCACCTCTGCTATGGAGGGGGCACAAGGGGCACCTCTGCTATGGAGGGGGCACAAGGGGCACCTCTGCTATGGAGGGGGCACAAGGGGCACCTCTGCTATGGAGGGGGCACAAGGGGCACCTCTGCTATGGAGGGGGCACAAGGGGCACCTCTGCTATGGAGGGGGCACAAGGGGCACCTCTGCTATGGAGGGGGCACAAGGGGCACCTCTGCTATGGAAAGGGCACAAGGGGCATTTCTACTATGGAGGAGGCACAATGGGCATCATTACTGTGAAGGGGCATTACTACTATTAAGGGGCATAATTACTGTGAAGGAGGCACAATTGGGATTACTACTATGAAGGGGGCACAAAGAGGGCATTACAACTGTGAAGGGGCATATATAGGGCATAACTAATGTGAAGGGGGCACAATGAAGGGATAAGTACTTTAAGAGGGCACAATGTGGGAATAACTACTATTAGGGGGCACACATCTGTACAAAACTACTGTTAAGGTTTTACAATGAGTAATGGGGGTGCCAGAGAAAGGACCCGCCCCAGGTGCCAAAAAACCTAGGCCCACAACATCCCTTCATACCTGTAATTCTCTCACAATAAGGTCTTATTTCCGTCCGTTTATCATCCAGATAACAAAAACGATCAGAAATAGAGAGTCTTCTTCTTCCAAGTAACAGAGATTTCTACATTTAATGCCACCCTCGTCCTATTTATAGCAACCACTCATTTTCCAGAGAAGAGCAGAAAAATGAGCAATTTCAAGGGAAAGCAGAGTTAACGGAACACAATTAGCATGCAGATTGCACAGCAACTTCTGTTCCAGGAAACAGCAACATGTGATGTCCCTGGGGGGGAAAACATAATCATGTCTGGGGTCAATGGACCTTCAGGTTCAATTCAGAGTGCGGCACAACGTCTCGTTATGTAGAGTTGCCGTGGCTCTTCCCGCTAGCTTCTAAATGACTATGTTGACTGCACTAAGAAATGGGATCAGCCCAAAAACGAAGGCCCCAGGGACTTTTTTTCTGTGGATTTCTTCTCCCACACAAAAGACATATACTGATCCGCCATAACATGAAAACATCTGGCCTAATATTGTGTAGGTCCACCATGCTCTGCCAAAACAGCTCTGAAGTGTTGAGTGTTCACTCCCTAAGACATCTGGTATCCTGCCCCAAGATGTTAGCAGCAGATCCTTTAAGTCCATTAGAGGGGTTGGCCCATCATCAACATTGGGGGCATATTGCTAGGATATGCCCCTAATGTCTGTAAGGAGCGGGTCCCACCTATATGACCCACACATCTCTCTCAGAAAGGAGCCCGCAAGTGCTAGAGGGTGCACAGCTCATGCGCGGCTGCCCTCCATTTATTTATATGAGACTGCAAAAAATAGACGAGGGGCGTGCTTGGCTATTTTATGAAGTCCCATTGAAAGGGATGGCAAGCCTCCGTTCTAAGTAGAGTTGCAGGTCCCCAAGTTGGAACCCGCACCTATCAGACATTGGGGGCACATCCTAGCGATATGCCCCCAATGTCCAAGATGGGAATACTCCTTTAAAGTGGAGAAAGGGGAGGGGGGTGACCCATGGATTTGATGAGCCAATGAGCCCTGGGCCACCATGATCATGCTGGTTGTCCCTCCTTTGATCACTTTTGGTGGGTACCAACCACTTCACACTGGGAACACTCTACAAGCCCTGTCATTTTGTAGAGGCTCTAACCCAGTCATCACAATGTGGCCCTTGTCAGAGTCACTCAGATATTTACAGTTGCCCATTGGTCCTCACAACTTCAAGAACTGCCCTGAAGAGTCAATCCATGAGAGGTGGGACTGTAATGCGATAATTATGTTATGGCTAGAGGGAACCATAAAACATAATATAGCTCAAGATCAGTTGGGGTGGTGTCCCATCTAGTGGCCAAAATGTGTCCCAGACGTGAAGAAAACCAGAGTTCAGGGTTCTGCTTACAAAATAAGCACCAACTGGTTGCTAATTGTCCATGGCGGCAATGTCTGTCTAACATGAGCAACTAACTAGTAATTATTTCGTTAGCAAATTAGCCACATGGGCTCCTGCATATCAGCCGTATGTCGGACATGCGTTGTCCGCTACGTGGGACATCACCCTTAGGCCTCTTTTACACAACAGTGTCCATGATGACATCCATGACAAGATGGTCAGTGGTTCCTTTGTGAAGATGTCCGTGAAGGATCCATGTTTGGTCCATGTGTTGTTTTTTTTACCTTCCATGTGTTAACCACTTTCCATGGACACTGCTAGGCTGAAAATCGGTTTCCAGAGCATCTCCTACCAATGGTCCGCGGAAACCAGGGACCAAACAACACATAGCGTCCGTGATTTGCATGGACCCTTAGACTATAGTGTACTTGAGGGACCAGTAATCAGAGAGAAAATGGATAGTCTTCCTTGGTGTCACCACCAGGTTAATCAGTGGTGCTGTCTGGGATCTGCTCCAATTACTAGATATATTCCTACAGTTCTCAGATGGTCTCAGATGTCCTAAACGGTCACTAAATATCTGTCCTCTGAAAGGAAGAGAACTGACCCCAAGCTCGCTTTAAGTATTACAGGTCTTATCATTCAATAAATCATGGCGGATTGTCCCGTTATATCCCATTAAAACAAAAATAATAAAAAATCTAAGACCCGTTAAACCTGCTTTGACATTGCCTCAGCCAATCACTGTCGGGAGAGGAGGCCGTGTGGGAGGGGGGGTGCCGACACCTCCCCCCATTCTTGCACAGAATTTAGCTCCTCCAACGGCCACCAACTGAATGCTGCTTTTACACAGTTATGAGCACATTAATTAAGACCAACGTTTTAGACACCGGTCTTAATAAAGCCCCTGCGTTGGCGGTTGGATCCATCGAAGTTATGAAGAGGCGCCGGCCTCTCCACAACTTTGGCGGATCCTCCACCAGTTCTAAATGTAAGACAGCTTCCTAGTTGTCTTTGCCCTACATTTAGACCATTTTATACACCTGAAACAGGTGTAGAAAATGGTAAATAAGATAGGCCTGCCATCCTGTCTTCTTCTCCGCCCACTTTTTTAAACCTGGCGTGAGCGGGGAAAAGTCGCGAATTGCGGCGCAACCAACCACTGCGCCACTATCTGTGGCAGAAATACTCCTAATTTAGGTGCATTATATATATTTTTTTTTTATTTTTTTTCTCCCCAGCCTAAGCAGTGGCGTCAATCTACTGATCCCCTTTCCATGTCTGCAAGAACAAAAACCTCCGTAGTGACCAAAGTAACACTCTAGTATAAAAAAACTTTACTTAGAAGAAAGGGAGGAGAAAGAGGAAGATGCAGCTGCAGTATCTCTCTCTCCGTATATCTGAGCACAGCTCCTGAATCCAATGAGTAAGGACGCGCCTACCAAGCAAACAAAAAAATATATATAAAAAGATTTACAGAAATCAGCAATGGGAGGAAAAAGGACCCAGGATATTCATGCCCGGTTTTGTTCATATTTCAGTCAGCAGCTCCATTAGGAACCTCCGTTGAAAACTCAATGCTAAGAATATGGCTGGAAAATTAGTGCATGTGTGACCACCACTCCACTGACCGTGCTCGACTATCCTCATCAGTCCCATAGAAGTGAATGAAGCTGGAGACTGCGGCATAACAGCAGTCAGTCACATTGCATATTTACAGACCCCCCGTAATCAGAGCATCCTCTTCCTCATGATGAAGATCTCCAATACTTGATGACCTTCTAATAAAAGACAAGCAGCAGACATGTTCATGAGCCGGGGAGCCCAATCCCGAGAGGGGGAGGACGTGACCACGCGGTGAAGTGGATAATTCTCCCCGTACACGTAAATACATTAGCACTCTTCTATCCGTTTTTCTTACTGCGAAATGAGTTTAAACACAATGGAAGGAGAAGTGCGTGGGTCTCCGGCGTAATTACCCTGAAGTATCATCCTTCTGCTAATTACCACTCCCACTGAATCTATTTGCTCAGTTTGTTTATTACCATCTTTAGCAGCCTGTTAAAGGGGACATCATATTGGGTAAGGGTGCTCATTCGGTCATTATAAAAAAAAGGAGCAAGGAGGTAGTGCCAAGGGAGAAACCATTTGCCCCACCTTCTACAAGCTATTGTAAAGCAAGGGTGTGAATTGGTTCTTCCCCTTTAACTTCATGTAACCGCGATGTGATGCCCATACCTGGCCACATTTCTGCATACTAACATTTCGGTGGGGCCAGGAGAGTAGAAAACACTTAGCAGGTTTATGACCAGTCTAAAATACGGCCTGCACACGCCAGGTCTAAAATTGTGGGCGTGGCGCAGGCGGGGAAGGGGAGACTCATTCACTGATTTCTACGCCTGTTTCAGGCGTCGAAAATGGCCTAAATGTCAGACAACTAGGAAGCCGTCTTACATTTAGAACTGGCGCTAGATGCACCTAAGTTATGGAGAGCCCTGCGCCTCTTCATTACTTCAGCAGATCCACTGCCAGCTATGGGACTTTATTAAGACCAGCGTCTAAAACATCGGTCTCAATTAATCTGCCCCATAGTTTTGGACCAGAGAGCTCAGCTCCATTGAAAACCACATCAGAGGCAGAGGTCTTAGGGCCCTTTCACACGGGCGAGTTTTCCGTGCGGGTGCAATGCGTGAGGTGAACGCATCTCACCCGCACTAAATCCGGACCGATTTACTTCAATGGGGCTGTGCACATGAGCGGTGATTTTCACGCATCACTTCTGCGTTGCATGAAAATCGCAGCATGCTCTATATTGTGCGCTTTTCGCGCAACGCAGGCCCCATAGAAGTGAATAGGGCTGCGGGAAAATCGCAAGCATCCGCAACCAAGTGCGAATGCGATGCGATTTTCCCGCATGGTTGCTAAAAGATGGGGACCCAATCTTTATTATTTTCCTTTATAACAAGGTTATAAGGGAAAATAATAGCATTCTTTAATACAGAATGCGCAGTAAAAGGACAATTGAGGGTTAAAAAAAAATTAACTCACCTCATCCAATTGATCGCGTAGCTGCCGTCTCCTGTTCTCTCCTCAGATGTGGGTAAAGGACCTGTGGTGATGTCACTGAGCTCATCACATGGTCCATCACCATGGTGATGGACCATGCAATGAGCTCAGTGACATCACCACAGGTCCTTTACCACAGCTGAAGAGAGAACAGGAGACGGCACCTACGCAATCAATTGGAAGAGGTGAGTAAATTTTTTCTCATTTTTTACCCTCAATTGTCCTTTTACGAAGCATTCTGTATTAAAGAATGCTATTATTTTCCCTTATAACCTTGTTATAAAAGGGAAAATAATAAAATCGACATAACACCTAACCCAAACCCGAACTTCAGTGATGAAGTCCGGCTTCGGGTCTGGGTACCAAGCATGCCGATTTTTGGCACGCGCATGCAAAACGCATTAAAAGAGTTTGCCCTCGCGCGAAAAAACTCTTACCCGGGCGTCAAACTTACCGCCCGTGTTAAAGATGCCTTACTACCATCACCTCTCTTTGTATCATATGGGCGTCAGCCAATTGCCAGGTTGGGCACTGGTTCATGGGAGCTTGCCCATTTGTTAACTACTCCCGGTGACCATTACGTTATCTCTGTATATCTTTGTGTATATATATATATATATATATATATATATATATATATATATATATATCTTTTAAGCATAATTTAGTAAACTCTTTATGCACGTAAGTTGTGTTAAGTTTTTTTCCAAACTTCTGATCTCACCATTATACAGTCATTTTGCTGAAAACCACACGTGGTTATGCCAAGCCGAATGTGTGTGTGTGTGGGGGAGCTGAACAATTATTTTGCCAACAGCTATTAAATGTGTATGGTCGCCTTAGCAGACTGCACTCCAAAAACCAGTATGAACAAAGGCAGATAGCAACGGATAGTAACCCCACTCAAATCAATGGAGACACGGGAGCGAAAAGAGCAGCTGAGTCCTTGCTTAAAGGGGTTGTTTCATGATTATTGTAAAAATGAAAATCATACATCCTCTAACACATCACAGTCTCTTTCTAAAAAAAAAGCTAGAACCAGCCCTGCACCTCTCATGGATCCAGAGATCTCCCCATTCATTACTCTGCTAGATTCATATCAAGTTGGCAGCTCAGGGGGCGTGTCTTTTCTGCTGCAGCTCTCTCCCTATCACAGCTCAGGGGGCGTGTCTTTTCTGCTGCAGCTCTCTCCCTATCACAGCTCAGGAGGCAGTTGAAGGATGGAACAGAGCATGTGCGGCCACCTCAGTGAGCAGGACAAAGAAATAGGGAAAAGAACAAACAGCAGGTGGCGCTATACATTTCACTGAGTAACTCAGTGACTATACAAAATTTTTTATTACATGCAATTACAAAAGTATTTACGTACAGTTGTTGGTTTGAAAACTGTAAAATATTTTTTTGCAGGACAACCCCTTTAAGGCGCTGCCTTGCAGAACAAGCTTGTCTATGCATGACATTAAAGGCTACTCCTTTAAACGTCATGTAACGCTATTAAATATGGCTTCCCCCAACAATAACAATTGTTTCCTGGGGGTTAGAGAACTCGGATCTTCTGAGAGCGGATTGCCGTGCTGGGAATCGTGGACCACCAGACATCAGCAGTGGCCGACCGAAAAGCTTGACCACAAAAAATATATTTCAACCTACCCATCATGGTCCTAAATTTCACCACCAGAGTATTTAGGGTTAAATGTCCAGCTAGTCACTTTTTGTATCAGAGTGGCATAAATAAAATAGAAAAATAAAACCAAAGCGCTGGCCCGCCTCCGCCAGGGTGGGCATTTCCCATCAGGGAACAGGAAGCAGAGACTAGCGGGACTCTGTGGCGTATTGGAACAGGAGCAGCGAGGGATAAATAAGGTAAATATCACTTTTTGGGGTTTTTTTAGGCCACAAAATTATTAGCGGGACAAGCCCTTTAATTTTTGGCAATATCCGCAGTAATGCTACATGCACACATGACAGCTGATTGTGTTCACGCAGATTCCAACAGGGCGGACGGTAAGTAACGCGATGACGTAATATTCAGATGTTCCTTTTAAAAATATCTCATTTATAATTCTCTTTCTGGGTTGCTCGGTATTCATCATATGGTGAATTTTCTGTATCATCCGAGGAACAAAGGATGAAGTACGAGCGCGCGCCTCATCTGAACGGTTTTACGCCGCTGCCAGAACACACACAAAGATACATTTTAATCATCTATAAGACGAGGCAGAATAAAGCGAGGCTAAATTACTCCACTTGTTCCCGGCCAATAGCGCTAATTTATCTGGAGAAGTGACCGGCGAGCCCTTAGGGGTGATCTATAACGCCATCTGTTTCAATTACGTAGCCGCCAACCTTCCGACCCTTATTTCGGCCAAGAATTACTCAGCACGGCGGCGACGTAACGATCTCAACCAAGGAGCATTTCAAGGTTATGAGTGATTCAGCAACTCCAGGTAGAGCAAAGTCATCCGGTATAGAAGACCGTAACGTGGTGTGAAAGGCTGAAAAAACACATCTATCCAGCTAGGCCTGCCATCCTGCAACGTGGATCCAGAGGAAGGCAAATTATGAACACTTTTATGCCACCATTTTGGCGGAAAAAAGGCACATACCGTATGCGTGCCATAACTTGACACCTAGCAAGAAAAGGGGTGGGTCTCAGCGCGGCCCGCCAGGTTTACTGTAACTTACGCCAGAAACTGGGATAAGTTATAGCTCGTCTTCAGGTCCGTGCCTCACCGAATGCAGGTAAGGCTACTTTCACATTAGCGTTTTTTGTGGATCCGTCATGGACCTGGAAAAAAACGCTTCAGTTACAATAATACAACCGCATGCATCCGTCATGAACAGATCCGGTTGTATTATGTCTTCTATAGCCATGACGGATCCGTCATGAACTCCACTGAAAGTCAATGGGGGACGGATCCGTTTTCTATCGGTTCAGAGAAAACGGATCCGTCCCCATCAACTTCATTGTGTGCCAGGACGGATTCGTTTGGCTCCGCTGCGTCACGCGGACAGCAAAACGCTGCAGTCCGCCTCCAGAGCGGAATGGTGACTGAACAGAGCCAAACTGAGGCATTCTGAGCGGATCCTTATCCATTCAGAATGTTTTAGGGCAAAACTGATCCGTTTTGGACCGCTGGTGAGAGCCCTGGTGACCACCACAGTTCAACTTTAACATAATCTGGTTCTTCAAGCAACAACCAACTCAGGAGAGTGTCTAAACCCAACAGAAGCTCAAAAATCCCGGCCGGCCGTTAGGACTTCCCCTTCAGAGACCATCTGCCAACAGACCTTGTAGTTATGCAAACACAGGTTATCCCTAGATAAATACTGAAGACCTTAGCGGCACAGACAACGAGCATCGCAAAAAAAGGGACTACAGTAAGAATACAGCACATGATAATCTCCTAACAAAGCTACAACCAGCCCTATACCTCACAGAGATCCATTCTCAGGGGGTGTGTCCCGTCTGCTGCAGCTGGTGGCTGTTAAAGGAAGCAACTGAGCAACTCAGTGATGTGGGCAGAGAAATTTGTAAAAGAACAAACAGCAGGTGGCGCTAGATCAGAGGGCAGCACTAGACTTGGTATAAATTTTGCGGGCCGGAACCAGGTAACTTTGTCAGAAAGAAATGCAAACACTGTGAGGGGGCAAATATCTAGGCATTTTTTTCTGTAAAGGGGGCACATGTGAGCATTGGTACTGTAAAGGGGGCACATGTGAGCATTGGTACTGTAAAGGGGGCACATGTGAGCATTGGTACTGTAAAGGGGGCACATGTGAGCATTGGTACTGTAAAGGGGGCACATGTGAGCATTGGTACTGTAAAGGGGGCACATGTGAGCATTGGTACTGTAAAGGGGGCACATGTGAGCATTGGTACTGTAAAGGGGGCACATGTGAGCATTGGTACTGTAAAGGGGGCACATGTGAGCATTGGTACTGTAAAGGGGCACATGTGAGCATTGGTACTGTAAAGGGGGCACATGTGAGCATTGGTACTGTAAAGGGGCACATGTTAGCATTGGTACTGTAAAGGGGGCACATGTTAGCATTGGTACTGTAAAGGGGGCACATGTTAGCATTGGTACTGTAAAGGGGGCACATGTGAGCATTGGTACTGTAAAGGGGGCACATGTGAGCATTGGTACTGTAAAGGGGCACATGTGAGCATTGGTACTGTAAAGGGGCACATGTGAGCATTGGTACTGTAAAGGGGCACATGTGAGCATTGGTACTGTAAAGGGGCACATGTGAGCATTGGTACTGTAAAGGGGGCACATGTGAGCATTGGTACTGTAAAGGGGGCACATGTGAGCATTACCACTGTAAAGGGGGCACATGTGAGCATTACCACTGTAAAGGGGGCACATGTGAGCATTACCACTGTAAAGGGGGCACATGTGAGCATTACCACTGTAAAGGGGCACATGTGAGCATTACCACTGTAAAGGGGGCACATGTGAGCATTACCACTGTAAAGGGGGCACATGTGAGCATTACCACTGTAAAGGGGGCACATGTGAGCATTACCACTGTAAAGGGGCACATGTGAGCATTACCACTGTAAAGGGGCACATGTGAGCATTACCACTGTGAAGGGGGCACATGTGAGCATTACCACTGTGAAGGGGGCACATGTGAGCATTACCACTGTGAAGGGGCACATGTGAGCATTACCACTGTGAAGGGGGCACATGTGAGCATTACCACTGTGAAGGGGCACATGTGAGCATTACCACTGTGAAGGGGCACATGTGAGCATTACCACTGTGAAGGGGGCACATGTGAGCATTACCACTGTGAAGGGGGCACATGTGAGCATTACCACTGTGAAGGGGGCACATGTGAGCATTACCACTGTGAAGGGGGCACATGTGAGCATTACCACTGTGAAGGGGGCACATGTGAGCATTACCACTGTGAAGGGGGCACATGTGAGCATTACCACTGTGAAGGGGGCACATGTGAGCATTACCACTGTGAAGGGGCACATGTGAGCATTACCACTGTGAAGGGGGCACATGTGAGCATTACCACTGTGAAGGGGGCACATGTGAGCATTACCACTGTGAAGGGGGCACATGTGAGCATTACCACTGTGAAGGGGCACATGTGAGCATTACCACTGTGAAGGGGGCACATGTGAGCATTACCACTGTGAAGGGGGCACATGTGAGCATTACCACTGTGAAGGGGGCACATGTGAGCATTACCACTGTGAAGGCTGCACATGTGAGCATTACTACCTTGAAGGGGCACTGCCAGCCACAGCACAGACCACCACTACCAGTGTCACAATTACCACCGCTCATGTCCTGGCCTTCCCAAACAACTAGGAGGAGTTCCTTTCTTACCCCTCAAAGCCATGTACTGCCAGATCCCCTGCCACATGGACACCACTGGCCCTTCAGGGTATTCCCGCTCTCCTCACTAAGGTACCGGCCACACTCACAGGGGCAGCCCTCCTGAAACACTGCCAACATTAAGAGCCAGCCCTTCATTCCTCGGTTCAAAGACTACAACCCGACTCTGAGTAAACACAATGGGCAGAGGTGGGGGTCTTATAATTTAGCAGGCCCTTTGCAATCAGGAGAATAAAAAAAGGCATTTCTGGTGACTCAGTGATTTAAGCCACTCCCACCACTTTTGAAGTGGGCGGGACAATGGGTGTGGTTAGTTATGCTAAGATTTATCAACTGCAGCATTTTATTTTTTTAAGGTCGCACTCCTCCTCCTACAGGCTAGACTTGATGGGTGACCTCCGGTGAAACTACGACTCCCAGCATGCTCCATTCATTTCTATGGAGTTCTGAGAACAGCCAAGCAAGTGTACATCTTGGGAGTTGTAGTTTTAGCACAGCTGGAGTGCCGGAGGTCGGCCATCACTGAGCTAAACAAAAAGTGTCATGCTTAAATAAAAATGCACAAAGTGGTTTGATAAGTTTGGCACAAATTATGACAACAGATAGTTACAGCAAAATTAATTCCACCCCCCCCACCCCACCCCCCGCCGACCATGACAACAGAACAACTATATAAAAAAAAAAAAAATTCTTGAGCAAATATGGACATAGGAAATGTTATAAAGCCTCGAGTATACAGAATATACATGGGAAAATTTTATGCACACAACACACCAACAAATTTTATGGAGACAATCAGCAGGTAGCATTGCCACATATATGATATAATAATAATAAAAAATAATAAAAAGAAGCGTTACCGTGTCACAGATGGTCTGTATCAAGTCAGCACACAGTAGCAGCAATTATGGCCAATCCACAGGACTCCGGGTGCCAGAGGGGGCTCTGTTTAACCCTTTGGGTACTGAACACTATTGGATCACACTCACAAGAGTGCATTCCGTAAGCGTCTGGTAGTGCGAGTGACTATTACACGCCCCCTAGAAACTCATTCTTCAGGAGCCCAGCAATCCTTCTCCGATACTCATTAACCAACACAAATGGTTCTGTACGTTTCCAGCAAATATAAAGCGTTATCCAGACATCATCTACCGGGAACTAAACCGGTTAGAGCGACTCTCCGGGGCGACAGCCGCTTTGCATAACTATACAAATTCTGGATTATATTAACCCTCGCCATCCTTAGTCTGGAGGGATCCTGACGGCAGTCACAATGACTAATACGTGCACGGCTTCAGACCGCATCGGCAATATGGCGGAGGCCGAGCTGCTCCCTACGGTATGCGGCCGCCTGTAATTATTAGTCAGCACAATACAGGTGAATACAGCAATCACCAGAGGGGGGGGAGAGGATGAGTCTCCTGGCAGAGTCCCTACTTGAGGTGCATTTAAATATGCTTCCTTACTATTCCAATTGGAAATCCCCCTAAAATGGCATAAAATCTGCATAAACGCCACCCTGGTAACTGCAAATAAAGTGAGAGGACCCGTCCCCTCTCCTGACAACCTCAGCCGTGTTAGCCCCCCCCATATCAAAATTTTTAAACAATACATATGCAGTTGGTTAGATCAGGTTAGATCAATTGTTTTTTGCGTTAGATCTCACACAGAAGTAGGGATATTAACAGTTATTTGCAGGGGGGGGGCTAACCCGTCATCAGCCCCCCCTTATCAAAAAATTGACCAAACAATTAGCTATTTTGGAAGATATTTGTTAGATCCGGTATGATCAACTAGCTGTTTTGTTAGATCTCACATAATTACAGAATTA
The DNA here is from genome assembly GCA_033119425.1 of Bufotes viridis. Lineage (NCBI taxonomy): Eukaryota > Metazoa > Chordata > Amphibia > Anura > Bufonidae > Bufotes > Bufotes viridis. Next base: position 34,466,052 of record CM065591.1, read on the forward strand.
TTAAGTGATTAATGAGGGGGGGCTAGCCCCCCCACATGCAATTTTCAGGTTACATTTGATGCAGACTAATAGGCCTTCGTTAGATCCGGTAAGATCAAGTGGTTTCAACGTTAGATCTCATATAATTACAGAGATATTTCACATTAAAAAAACAGATATTCGGTAGTATTAAAAAGAGGGGCTAGCCCCCCCCCCCACATGCAATTTTCAGGTAAATAATGCATATACATTCAGTAGTTCACACCCTTAAAAAAGATACATGCTAAAGAGATACAAACTGAACTTTTAACCTGTGACTGAGGTCACATAGAGCAGTGTTTCCCAACCAGTGTGCCTCCAGCTGTTGCAAAACTACAACTCCCAGCATACCCAGACAGCCTTTGGCTGTGCAGGCATGCTGGGAGTTGTAGTTTTGCAACAGCTGGAGGCACACTGGTTGGGAAACACTGACATAGAGTACAAGCAGAAAGTGTTGTGTTCTGTTCTCAATGGAAGGAAAATAATGGAGAGGGTACTTTCACACCTGCGTTAGCTGCGGATCCGTCTGGTACTTGCACAGACGGATCCGCACCTAGAATGCAAATGTTTGTATCCATTCAGAACAGATCTGTTTGCATTAGCTTTTAAAAAAAATAAAAGTCAAAACGGATCCTTTTTGACTTACATTAGAAGTCAATGGGGACGGATCCGGAACAGAATGGAGCTGAACTGATGCATTCTGAACGGATCCTTATCCATTCAGAATGCATTGGGGCAAAACCGATACGTTATGGACCGTTTGTGAGATCCCTGAAACGGATCTCACAAATGGAATCCAAACACAGGTGTGAAAGTAGCCTTAGGCGGATCCGTCTACAAATGCATTTCAAGAATGGATCGTCTCTCCGCTTGTCAAGCGGACGGATCCGTCCTTCAGTCTTTTTCACAGTTTTACGATCTGCGCATGCGCAGACCGGAAGGACGGATCCGTCCTCCAGTTGTTTCACAATGCCGGATCCAGCACTAATGCAAGTCAATGTAAATTAATCCCGGATTCGGCATTCCGGCTACTGATCAGGCATTTTGGACAGACATGCTGCGGTATTATGTCCGGCCAAAACGCCTGACAGTGACTGAACGGAAGGCATACTGATGCAAACTGAACGGATTTCTATCCATTCAGATTGCATGGGAATATGCCTGATCAGTTCTATTCCGGCATAGCACCCTTTTGACGGAACTCTATGCCGGAAAAGAATAACGCAAGTGTGAACGTACCCTAAGCTATTTAGGACGCGGATTTAGCGTTATATTGCTTAGCATGATATCGCAGAAAACAGAAATTTCCATTCAGGTCTATGAGCACAGTTCACACCTTTGCAATTTGTCGAACTTTAAAAAACACCTGTAGCGCAAAAAGGTGCAGGAGCTACTTTAAAGGCCGGTGCAGACCTATGCGATCTGGGACATGTGTCCTGCACAAATGCACACAGTGATTGCCACACGGCCCCATTGATTTCAGTGGGGTGACCTCCACACAGCAATCCCAGAAAAAGGTACATGTACCTTTTCAGCGACCTATGAAGCACAGCTGTTTTAGCCTGGATCGTGTTTGTTTGCACGGGCAGAATTGTGGCAGGAAGCCGCGTGTTGCACCCAAGGCAACTGTGGTGCTATTAGAAAATAATGGCAGCATCAGCACGACTTTGGAGGTAGGCGACTCCGAGACCATGTGGCAAACTGTGGGACAAGCAAAATCGCACAAACAAAAATGCACGACAACTGCGCAAAAAAAGCTCACCAGCTCATTCGCTTATAAGTGAACTGAGTCAAATTAATGTTAAGCGACTGCTACAAACTTTTTACACCATGTGCAGCTTGGCCTAATAAAAAAAACCCTAACAATTATCTATAAGCTTCAATATCTTTTTGCCAGAAAATTACCAACTCAGTGCTGCCAATGTCAGACTGTACAGGGACACACCCCCAACTAGGGTTGTCACAATACCAGAATTTGGACTTGGATACCGATTCCATGCGCAGTATTGTGATTCTCGATACCAAAACAAAGTATAAAGGAATGATTTTGCCGAAAAATGGCTGTCTTACCAATAAATCCATGTGGTCATTAAAAGTCTAACAACTCACTAGGTTTTGAGGGTGAGACAGCTCTTTTCCGGCAAAATCAAGCAGCTGAGCAACACTGCACAATCAATTAGAAAACCAAGACGAACATAATCTGGATCAGTCAGCTGCTCCGTGTGGCCTCGCCCTAACGCTGGGTTCAGACCTGAGCGTTTCTGAGACGCGCGTTTACCGCGCATTTTACGTGCGTTTTTGGCAATAGTAAATGCGCGTTTTACACGCGTTTGTGTGATTGACTGCAGTGTTGTCCAATGACCAAATATCCCTGTCTATATGAAGTTTGGCCAATCAGAGCTGGGGTTTGGCCTTTCCAGCATGTTGCAAATTCATAAACGCGCAAAATACAAGCGTTGCGCGTTCCCATTGAAGTCTATGGGCCAAAACGCGCGACAAACGCCCCAAAAAAAGCTCAAGTACTTGTTTATGTGTCGGGCGTTTTTCAGCGCGTTCGAACGCGCTGTAAAACGCGAAAATGTGAACCAGTCCCATAGGGAAGCATTGGTTTGCATCGGTTATGCGTTTTACAGCGCATTCAAACGCGCTGTAAAACGCGCAAGTGTGAACTGAGGCTAAGTGGTACAGTTATATGATGCACGGTACAGAGTTAATGTGTAAGGAACATGACGGGGTTACTGCTATTAATGGGAGGAATAGGGAGGTCCAAGGTGATAAAACCTCTAATTAATAGTAAGGGACCTTATCAAGTACCTCCTCAAATAACAGCCAATAGGAGGTTAATGTGTGAGGTACATGATGGGGTTACTCACGTTAATAAGCAACCTCCACCATCACGTCAAACAATGTGGCACCATTCTCCTTCCTCCCTTCCTGACTCTCCCCTGTGCCCACACCACATGATCATTGGTAACAGTGGAGGAGGAAGGGTAACGTCCCTCCCTTTCCACGGTGATACTGCCGGCAAACAGAAGTAGTGTGATCTGCACAACACTCCTGTAGGCCAGCCGCATGACGCTACCCCTCCTTCTCTACAGCCACAGGCATGCAGTCGCCGATCAGAACATGGCATGCGGCAGGCAGTGGGCGCGCTATGCACTCCCTGACAGAGCCGCTACTAAGCTGGAGAGGGCACTGAAGTATCAAAATAGTATGGATATTTTGACGCACTATGCAACCCTACCTCCAACTGGTAACACCCATCTGAACCTTCATTCACAACTTCTAGCAGGAATAATAAAGGAAGGACATAAGAATAGATGCTCCAGAATTATTACATGGGGAATGCGGTTAGTTACTAAACCGATATATCAGGAGAGGTGAGAGATCCTCTTTAAATAATTCAATATTAAAATGTGATTGCTGTCATGTGGAGGGAATACACCGGCCATGTGGGTTACTAAAGCTTCAGGTAAGGCCCCATGCACATGACCGTATTTTTTTTTTGTCCGCATCCGATTCACATTTTTTTGACCCATTTTGTAAGGGGCCACAAAAGATGAGGACAACACACCATCTGCACCCGTTTGCCCGTCTCCGCAAAAAAGACAGCACATGTCCTTTTCTTGTTGCAGACAAGAATAGGCATTTCGACAACAGTGAAGGAATGCGGAACGGGAAAGTGCAGGGGGCACGTGGCCGCTATTTGGTTCATGGACCGCAAAACAGATACGGTCGTATGCAGGGGGCCTAATAATGTCCCCTGGTAAGTTCAGTGGCTACTTTGTCCTTTGGTGCAGTAATCTGACGGTCCCTTTACATGGGACGACATTCCTTTCCGACAATTTGCTGATCGATAGCGGAGGAGACCGATGCATTTACATGCAGAGATCACCTCCAGAGTATGGGGAGGAGCGATCGCTAATGCCATCGCTCTCCCCATACGTCTCGTCGTTTCCCGGCAGCAGATCCTGTTTGTACAGCACAATCTGCCACCGGGAAACTATGATCTTTTGTGCTGCACAAGAAATACAATTACTCGATAAACTAGCGTTTTGCTCGCTCATCGGGTAATCGGCGGTGCATTTACACCACCAGATCATTGCTAATGAGCGTTACTATGAACACTGGTTAGAAATGATCTGTTTAATTGTCGGCCCATGTAAAGAGCCCCTAAGACAGGGTAGTTGCTATGGAGTTTAAAGCGCTCTCACCCCAAGGAGAGATAGCACCTACCAAATCCTGACCTAGGCCTCTCACCCAGTTAAGCCAGTACTCTCTGCTCTGATGAGGGGCAATCACCCTGAAACAGCTGTCTGCAGATGAGATGCTGGCTTATTTAATATCAGAGTCATGTCTCAGGGCCTATTTAAAAAGGTTCAAACATTGACTTATAGGATAGCTGCCCTAGGGTACTTTCACACTTGCGTTATTCTTTTCCGGCTCTATGCCGGAAAAGAACTGATCAGGCATATCCCAATGCATTCTGAATGGATAGAAATCTGTTCAGTTTGCATCAGTATATCTTCCGTTCAGTCACTGTCAGGCGTTTTCAGTGGACATAATACCGCAGCATGCTGCGGTATTATGTCCGTCCAAAATGCCGGATCAGTCGCCGGAATGCCGGATCCGGCATTAATGCCCATTGACTTGCATTAGTGCCGGATTAGACATTACGAAACAACTGAAAGACGGATCCGTCCTTCCATGCGGAGACTGGGAGAACTGTGAAAAAGACTGCAAGACGGATCCGTCCATCCGCATGACAAGCACCCGCACCCGGATCCGTCTACTAATGCTGTCAGTGGTCACACTGGTCGGCGGATCACACGAACGCAAGTGTGAAAGTAGCCTTACATCTGGTGGCATTAGAGGCGAAACTTGTTGCATCCCTTTCTTCCCAGAATTCCAGAGGAGCATGTATGGTCTATAAGTCTCCTCACGCCGATTAAGGCGCTGTCCCCAAGGAGACATAGTACCCCCCAAATGCCCAACACACTGCCTAATAACCACGGCCAATTACAACATATCATTTCCCATGCAGCTTTATTAATCAGATTTTTCTAAAACTAAAGCAGCAATAACGTACTGCGCCCTATGGGTTACAGGAAAAATTGGAGTGGGTAGAATTTTTCTTTCAAAATTAAAATGTATCTTAAAAAAAAAAAAAAAAATAAAAAAAAAAAGCTGTATAATCTGCTAAATGAGGTATCCGACTGTACCATGAAAATGTATTGTTAGGAATTGCAGTCCCTAATGAAAAAAACCTCCCGGCACGCTTGACAAAGCAGAACAAAAACTGAAAGCACAGCTCCATTACTGCCGAGTTCACCTTGAGAGCGGCTGCATCCGATTATTACATGCACACGGCTTCTAACGCAGCGGCCCGTAGAAGGCGGCGGCGGCGGTGTGAAAAGGCCCAGCCGTGGCACCACAAATCCCCGGATAAATTAAAGGGTTGGGTTATTATGACCGTGGGCAAACGTCTGGATTTTCCTCATCTCTCTGGCACTGGTAATTACACTGAACGGCAGGGGGGCTGTCGTATTGTCTGGATCCTACAAACATCTGATGAGAGGATTTACCGGAAATTAAGGTCAGGAGGTAGATCAATAAAGTCACATTTTAAAAAATAAAATTTTGCACAGATTTTTTTTGTACAAGCCAAACTAGACCAATTTTCCACAAGATTCACAGAAATTACATTTGCTGCTTCATAAGAAAGTGGACGACGTTCCACCGCATATATAAAGTACCGTGTACAGATGGCAGCGCACAGTATGGTGCCTGATTCAAGTACGGTATTAGCGATACCTCTGTAATAGGATGTGATAGAACGTGCCGCAGTCACAAAACTGGAGGCACGCGGAGGAGCAGTTTATGGGCAGTGCCATACAGCATGGGTCCTCAGGGCTCGGCCACATGGGATGGATTTTGGCATAGGTTTCAACCCCAGAACTGCAAATGGGAAATCTGCCCAATAAATGGAAATGCTGCAGATTTGAAAACCCGCATTACAGGTCAAGTTATGCACGGATTCCACTGCGGACATTTTACGCAGCATGGAGTTAAAATCTCATCCACTTAGCTGCTACTGTTTTTGGGCTCATGCACACGAACACGTTTTCTTTCCCTGTCCGTTCCATACTTTTTGCGTAAACGGAACCATTCATTCCAATGGGTCCGCAAAAAAAAAAAAATAAAATAAGTTACTCCGTGTGCATTCCATATGCCCGTATTTCCGTTCCGCAAAAAAAATAGAACATGTCCGATTATTGTCTGCATTAGGACTGTTCTATTAGGGGCCAGCTGTACCGTTCTGCAAAATATGGAATGCACAGACGTCATCCGTGTTCTTTGCGGATCCGTTTTGCAGACAAGACTAAGCATTTCTCTAATGGGCAACCTGTTCCGCAAATTGCATAACGCAAAACACGTCGCAGGCGTGTGCATGTAGATAAATACAGTACCAGCAAACTGAAAGAGATTAGACACATCTCCTGTACACTTTACTTTTTTTCTTCAGTGCGGAAATTGACTGCCGTGTGGATTTTAAAATCTGCAGCTTGTCAATTGTTTGTGTGATTTTTGGTGCGAATTTCACCCTTTTCAATGGAAGAGAAATCTGCGTGTAACACGTGCAGTTTTTTAGTGCCGTTTTTTCCAATGGAGGCGAGATCTGCAGCAAAACCGCATCAAATCCGCACCAAAAACTGCTAAGACATTGCACATTTTGGTGCGGATATGCTCCAAAAACGCTCATAAATCCACACTAAATTGACCTGCCGTGTGGATTTTAAAATCTGCAGCTTGTCAATTGTTTGTGTGATTTTTGGTGCAAATTTCGCCCTTTTCAATGGAAGAGAGATCTGCGTGTAACACGTGCAGTTTTTTAGTGCAGACCTGGTGTGGAAACTGAGATCTGTGCGGACTTTCTGCAAGACAGCCCCAACCGTGTGCAGTTAGCCTAAGGCCTCTTTCACATGGGCATCATGTTGGACGCCCGGATAAAAGGCGGGTGGGTTGCGGTACAAATGCGCGATTTTTCCGCACGAGTGCAAAGCATTTTAACGCGTTTTGCACGCGCGTGGGAAAAATCGGCATGTTTGGTACCCAGACCCGAACCCGGACTTCATCACTGAAGTTCGGATTTGGGTTAAGTATTCTGTATATTTTATTATTTTCCCTTATAACATGGTTATAAGGGAAAATAATAGCATTCTCAATACAGAATGCTTAGTAAAATATGCATTAAGGGATAAAAAATTTTTAAAAAAATTAACTCACCTTATCCACTTGATCGCGTAGTTGCGATCTCTTCTTTCTTCTTCATTCATTAGCGGTCGGCTAAAGGACCTGTGATGACGTCACATCACATGGTCCATCACCATGGTGATGGACCATGTGATGTGACGTCACCACAGGTCCTTTAGCCGGGAGCTAATAGATGAAGAGATCGCAACTACGAGATCAAGTGGATAAGGTGAGTTTATTTTTTTTATTTTTAACCTCTTAATGCACATTTTACTTTGCATTCTGTATTGAGAATGCTATTATTTTCCCTTATAACCATGTTATAAGGGAAAATAATAAAGATCGGTTCCTGTCTCTTAGGAACCTCGTGGGAAAAATCGCACCGCATCCGCACTTGCTTGAGATTTTCCCGCAGCACCATTCACTTCTATGGGGCCTGCGTTGCGTGAAAAACACTAAATATAGAACATGCTGCGATTTTCACGCAACGCAAAAGTGATGCGGGAAAATTACCGCTCATGTACACAGCCCCATAGAAATGAATGGGTCCGGATTCAGTGCGGGTGCAATGCGTCAACGTCACGCATTGCACCCGCGTGGAAAACTCGCCCGTGTGAAAGGGGCCTAAGGGTACATCCATACAGGGAGGAATTGTATTTCTGCAGCAAAATTTGCATGGATTTCATCCCCTTCAATCCACAGTGGAAATCCGCAGCACAACTTGACAAACTACAGATTTAAAATCCACACATTCATTTGTCACAGCGCGTGGATGACATTTCTCAAAGTTTCACCCATTATGCTGCTGCAGTAAAACACTGTGGATCTACCGCACATCTGCGGTGTCAAATGTGCAGCATGAACTTCCTGCGTAAATGTGACACCTGCACAAATAGCGGTATACATGCAGTTTTTCAGTGCGGATTCATGTGCAGAAAAACCACAGCGCAGTACAGTACTAACAAAGTGTATGTGAATACACAAATCTCATGGATATTTTGCAGATTTTTTTTCTGTGCAGAAACTGACCTGCCGTGCGGATTTCCACTGTAGCCATGTTTAGGTTTGCGGTTTAAGCTGCGGATTTCACCCTCTTCCAATGAAGGCGAGATCTGCAGCAAAACGGCATCAAATCCGCACCAAAAACTGCTAAGACATTGCACATTTTGGTGCGGATATGCTCCAAAAACGCGCATAAATCCACACTAAAATTCATGCGGACCTTCTGTGCGTTCGCCCCCACCCAGGTGCTCTTAGGATCCTGGGTTCATGGGAAACCTTTCTAATCACAACACTGTGCCAATGGATATGATGACGCAATGATAGACCGATCTACCACCTCCATGCAATCAGATGCTCCTGCAATAAAAACTACGCTGCCATAGGAGCACGGATGGTTCATCCAATTACAGCATGCAGAATCTCAACCCAAAAAGTATGCGGTGTACAAAAAAAAAAAAGCCTCAAATTTTAAGTCCACGCCTAAATCCGCATGTAAGGGTCTTCTTATCCATTTACGCAGAGGATTTGGACAATTATTGCGCACAAAACCTCGTTCCCAATGAGCACTTGTCCGTTGAGGGACTGCATTTTGTTAATTTGCCAGATAAAATCTGTTTGTGTTCAGCACATCGACCGGTGCGATCTGCTGCAGACTATGAATCCGTAGGGGGATAAATGATCATAGCAGCAGCGATCATTCATTCCTACACCGAGGGGATGACTCCTGCTTGTAAATGCAGATGAATGAGCTGGCAACGTTTGCGAACAAACTTTCTGCGACAAATCTTCCACATGTGAATGGGCCCTTTAAAAGCGTCTCTGCATGACCCCATACAGATGTTCTCTGCCGCACAGGGAAATACTACAAGCCGCGTTACACCTACTGTACTTGGCCACAGATCTGGAAACACAAGAACATAAACGAGGTGTCAGATGATATTCTAGGCAAAGCAAACACTGCGGTCACAGCCAGGAGTTGTGCTCATTTCCGTGTCACGGGCAAGGTGTCGAAAGGCGGAAACGGCTCACGCCGCCAATTACTGAGGAAAGGCTTGCAACATCTTCTGGGAGGTCCTCAGATTTCAGCATTGCTTTCAGATAAAAAATCTCTGCGTGTGTACACCGTATGCCAAAAAAGACAGTAAAAGACTGACAGAGAGCACGCACTTTACGTGCCATTTAGCGTCTGTGCTTGTTGGACATCGTAAAGGTGGTCTTTAACCGTTATCGCTCATCATTTCCCAGAGAAGAAACCGAAACAGAAGACAAAAACATGGCTGCCTTCTTCCAGCGGAAGGACCCCCATGCTCATTCCCCCCTTGACGTCATCTCTGCAATCGTATATATTCCTTAGGACTTTCACCACATGCTTCTCTTCATCATTTCTGTGTCCTGCCCCAGTGGATGGTCAGGCCTCTTTCACACGTCCACAATGACATCAGTGATGAGATGATCAGCGTTTCATCCATGAAGATGTCTGTTTTTTCTGCTGTCCACGTGTCATCTGTATTCCATGGACACAGATAGGCTGAAAATTAGTTTTCAGAGCATATCCTAGCAGCAATCTGCGAGAACCACGAGTTGTGTAGACTATAATGTGTGTGAGGGATCCGTAATCACGGACAAAAATAGGGCATGCTTTGGTGGTGTCACCACAGAACCAATGATGTGTGAATGCACACATTAAAGTCAATAGATACGTGTGCCGTCCATGGAGATTCACAGACTTGTAAAAGAGGCCTAAGTCAGTCCCATGTACAGGCTGGATTTTGATACAGTAGGGAAGTACCACTGCACTCTTTATGCTTCAAGGAATATTTTTATTTATGTAAGTAGATTCATTAGGTCCAGATAGGTAAATCACTTCAGGTAATGCTCAGATATCGAAGAACGTTTGTCAATCTCCGACCTTCTTCCGCATAGAAGTCTCAGAGAAGAGCCTGGATGTGTGCCGATCTGGACCCCAGCAACCGCACATGCGCCATCCCAATCCACAGGACAAGCGGGATGTCCACTACAGAAGAAAAGTGGGTACAAACCATGCATGTTCATCCTCCGCAAAAGGAACTATGGCAGAACGAATCCCTAAAATACGAGGGCTAAACATGGTTGAGTAGTTGCAGTGACTGGTTCCAGTACACAACAGCTGATTGTGGAGGTGCTGGGAGACCCCAATCGATCTGAAAATGATGACCTATCAAAAGTATTAAAGGGGTTGTCTAAACCTTTACAAGTGACGGATGGCGCTGGTTATGTTGAAGTGAACAGGAGCAGCGCTGCAGTAACCATATCTGTCCACTACACCAGGGGTCAGAAAACTTCGGCTCTCCAGCTGTTGAGAAACTACAATTACCAGCATGCTCCATTCATTTCTATGCACGTTCTGAGGAAGTATGCATGCTGGGAGTTGTAGTTTGCCGGAGGTTGCCTATCCCTGCACTACACAATTGACGGAGCTGTGCAGTTCTGGCACTACGGCAGAACAGCTGAACGGTGAGGGTGCAGGGTGTCGGACCCCCGAAAATCAGGTTGCCATGGCCTATAACACGGGTAGACACCTGCTGCCCCCAGAGCCAAGGTTTGCGGCCCCCGTCCTCCTGGACAGAAACACAGCCGTGCGATCAGCTGTGTTCCTGCCTGCAGCGACGCATCACAGAACATTACTGCCCCTGCACTGTCAGGAACAGAGGGGGAGACGAGGAGAAGACCAAAGCAGTGCATCAGCGGTTCTGCCTTCTGCTCAGACAGGTGAGCCGTGCTTTGCAGTTTAGACCGTGTCCGGAGCAGAGGACTGCAGAGCCTCACCAGCTCTGCCCTGTACAAAGCCTCACCAGAAAGGCTGTTTTTTCCTGTAACTGGGGATCGTTTGGATGCTGGGAGGTTTTTCTTCTCCCAGGCTATGAGCTGAGCGCTGCGGTTGGCCAGCGCTACAGCCTGGGAGAAGGAGACGCCCAGGAGAACAAGGGCAGTCTCCTCACAGTTGAGACGCAGAGCTGAAGTCACCGGAGGACATACCGGGAGAACGGAGCGGCGCCCAGGGATAATAGTAAGTGCAGGGAGATCCCTGGGCGCCGCTCTCCATGTATGTATACTTAGTTTAGATTTGTTAGGGTGATGAAAGGTCCTCTTTAAATACATAAGAAAAAAATACCCACATCAACCAAAACCATTACAATTATCACCCCATTCATGTGAAACTATACATATTGTATAATAAAACGATCCAACACATATAGGGAATAATTATAAATTAGTGTTGAGCGAACTTGTTTATTAGGTTCAGCATCCAAAGTTCGGGTTATCGAAGAATCCCGCTATGGATTCTAAATTCCATTAAGGTCCGTGGTAGCGGAATCCATAAAGGGATTCTTCGATAACCCGAACTTTGGACGCAGAACTTGAAACACAAGTTCGCTCAACACCAATTATAATTATTTGCATATTTAAATAATGAGCTATAGTTTGAATGGAAATGATTAAAAAAAATAAAATACTCTACAGTTTCCTCCCAATAAAACTAAAAAAACATATTAAAAAAAGCTCTGTATTATGTAATAAAAAGCTGCAAAAGTTATTTTGGTAGTACAAAAAAATTAAAAAAAAGTTACGAATCACAAAAAAGTGACCTATGGGAAAAAAAATAATAATAATCATGGCCGCCAAATTGTGTACTATTTTATTTTTAAAGGCAAAAGCTTTTAAAAACCAAATAAAATACACAGATTTTTTTTAGATGTGCTAACCGGTACTTGTAAGGGATGTGGATGTGCGGGGGGTTGAACAGCTGGGGGCCTTTTTATACAGCTCAACAAGCGTGGCCTGATTGCAGCCGATACGGGATAATAAAGCTGATTACGGTGATGATGGCGCGCTCAGAGATTGTCAGATGTACAAGAACAATGCAGCAGATGGGGCACGGTCACAGATATTGATCACGCTACTGTACAAGCGTCTGACTCCACAGCCTGAAGACGGAGCCGGCGGGGTCCTGCAAGGATTAATATTGGTTTATCTCGCAGCACGGCGGATATACATTTGGATCACATGCCTATGCAGACAATCACATTTTTTCCGGAATTAGGGAATTCCAATTCTGTAATAAAATGGCACTTTCTACGGCAGAACATTGGCGGGAAGCAGCTGTCTGCTTTACGCTTACATGGCGATAACTAGCTCGCCGAAAACAGCTGATTAGTTACGATTTATCAGTCTAGACAATCCCCCTTCTTAGCGATATACTAATGTATACCAGCCAGAAGCCAAGAGTATCCAGACTAATGAGCTTAGTGCGCACATAAGGGCTCATGCACACAAATGTATTTTTCTTCCGTTTCGGTTCCGTTATTTTATGGGTCGTATGCGGATCAATTAAAAAATGTGGTTCATAAACCACATTTTTTTATTTAATTTATCCTGGAGTGCTGCCTATTTTTGACTTCTATTATCACGGACTGGCTGTTCCTGTGGGCGTGCACCCAACTTCATTACTGAGCAGTGCTGCCCATTTAAAAAAAAAAAAAATATTATATATAATGTAAGATATATAGATAAAATATTTATACTTTTGTGGGGTTTATTTTTTACTTTTTATTTAAAAACTATTAGCCCCCTTAGGGGCTAGAACCTGGGATCTTTTAATTCCTTGTTCTATTCACCCTAATAGACCTCTATTAGGGTGAATAGGATCTTACACTCTCCCTGCTGCCCTGGGCTTTGTGCACACAGCAGCAGGGAGCTTACCATGGCAGCCAGAGCTTCAGTAGCTTCCTGGCTGCCATGGTAACCGATCGGAGCCCCGCGATTACACTGCTGGGGCTCAGATCAGAAGCTGCCACCGCCACCAATGAGGAGGGGAGGGGACTCTGTGGCCACTGCCACCAACGATTTTAATACTGGGGGGGGTGTCTCATAGATGTCGCACCCGACCACTATGAGCGGTAGCTGCGATCCGCGGCAGTCAACCCCTGCGGATCACAGCAACCGCTCATAGAGGTCGGGTGCGGCTATATGATTCACCTACCTCCTGTTGAATTTGAATTAATGAGTGAGTTAACATCATTGGTGGCGCAGCGGCCACAGCCCCTTCCCTCCTCTGCACTCTCATTGGTGGCAGCTGCTGAGTGAACATGGATCGCGATCCATGTTCGCGATTCGTTATCGGTATAATCGGCAGGGTAGATGCGGATACCAATAACTTTGAAAATCCTGAATATTGGCCAATATTATCGGTAAGTCCGATAATCAGTCAATCCCTAATGGACGTCACCCTTTTTTTTTTTTTTGCGGATCCGTGTTTTGCGGAGCACAAAATACATAAGGTCGTAAGCATGAGCCCTAAGGGCTAGTTCACACAGAGCTTTTTTTTTTTTTTTTTCTAGGGCCAGGGATTCCAACACCAGGTCAGAATCACTGTGAAAAAAAGCCCCAAATCTGCCTCCCATTTTTCTCAATAGCAGTCAGTGACTGGTGCTTCTTTTACATCGTGCTGAAATTTTCAAAATCATGAAAAGATAAATAAAATTTGGATCCTCCCCGAGTGGTTTCCATACTGAAACCTACTCCAAGAAACGTGGCAGGTGACCAGACCCTGATCGGCCCCACCAGCATGCAGAACTGAAGGTTCAGCCTCTCCCTTCTGCCGATGCAAGTTCCACTCATCGGCTTTTTCTGACAACTGTGAACTGGCCCCAAACCAGGAGGGCACAACCTTTTTGGTCTGAGAGCCACATTGTCACATTGCTCTATTTCAAGGAGCCACAAATAAAAAAATAAAAAAAGTCGATCGGAGCTCATTTGCGTCAGCCTATTACACAGGCCAATGCAAAGTGACTGGGAAGGAATGATCACTATTACAGTCATTCCACCTTCATTTAGTTATATTGATTATTGGTAGCCCACCCCTGATTACATGGCGAGATGTGCTGCTGATAATTGTAAACCCTTCATCCTGATCAAATATGCAAATCAGCCGTCAAAGGAGTGATTCCTTGTTTATCGACTGCGGCGCGATTATACCGCCCAGATATAAGCGCTCTTTTTCCCAGTAATTGTCCTGAATATTGTGCTGCGGCATGGCCCCTGAAACCGAAGAGTTATACTTACCTGCTCCCTGCCGCTCTGGTCCTCTGCACTGCCTCCATCTTCCGGTCCCCGCGTTTTTTACACCTGGCAGTGCATGGCCATGGTCACATGCACCTCTCCAGCCAATGATTGGCTTCAGTGGTGATGTTGCCACAAACAGCACGTCACTGCTGAAGCCAGGCATTGGCTGGAGAGGAATATGTGACCATGGCCATGCACTGCCAGGTGTAAACAGCACGGGGATCGGAAGATGGAGGCAGTGGGGGCAGTGCGGAGGACCAGAGCGGCAGGGAGCAGGTAAAATCATTTTTACCGGAAAAGTGGAGACATTTCCTTCCATTCTGCCTCCTATTCATAAATCAGCGTTTTCATTCACTGCAGAGACCGACTCTCACTAGTTATTACCACCTCCTGCCATTATAGGGACCCTGCATTTTTTTGATGTTTTTTTGTAACTTTTTTTTTTTACACTTTATTTAAATAATTATTTCTCCCCTTAGGGGCTAGATTAGAACCTGGAATCTTTTAATCCCTTGTCCTATTCACCCTAATATAGCTCCATGAGGGTGAATACGACTTCACACAGCAGCAGGGAGCTGACCATGGCAGCCAGGGCTTCAGTAGAGTCCTGGCTGCCATGGTAACCGATTGGAGCCCCTTGGAGCCCCGGGATTACACTGCTGGGGTTCTGATCAGAAGCTGCCACTGCCACTAAAGACTATGAGGTGGGGACCCTGTGACCACTGCCACCAATGATTTTAATACTGGGGAAGGGGGTGCGCCACCAATGATAATTAACGTTTAATATACAAATGCAGGCGGCCGCAGAAACACACTGCCGACACCCGACTTCTGACAGGGTACTGCGATCAGCAGCAGTTAACCCCTCAGGTGCGGCACCTGAGGGGTTAATTGCCGCGGATTGCAACGCCCTGTCAGAGGCAAAGTGCCGGCAATGTGTTTCTGCCGCCACCTGCATTTGTAATGTGTTAAAGGTTAGTTCTTATTGGTGGCGCAGTACGCCCCCCTCCTCTTCTCCTCTGCGCTCTCATCAGTGGCAGAAGCAGGACAGAGAGAGACAGAGAGAGAGAGACAGAGAGACAGAGACAGAGAGAGAGAGACAGAGAGAGAGAGAGACAGAGACAGAGAGAGATAGACAGAGACAGAGACAGAGAGACAGAGACAGAGAGAGAGACAGAGACAGCTTCCTTCTCCCCGTGCTGCTGAGGGAACACAGAGCGCAACGCGATCCATGTTCTCTGATACTGGGCTGTGCAGTAGCGCAGCCTTGTATCGATAAAAGACAAATCCCGGTATCGTATCGAAACCGGGCTAAAAGTATCGATTGGGTATTGAAAGGTCGATACCCGAAACAACCCTACACTCATCGCGCCGCCCATCTATCCGAGAAGGCAGAGGCACTGATAAAGCGCTTCTGCCTTCTCCTCGGCTCCCTCACTATCACTTCCAGCGGGGGAAGGGGGTCCGGCCTGCTCCTGCTACAGTGCACGAGCTGGCATCCATCGTTGTGCGGCGCTTCAGGCACGATCAGCTGTGTTTCTGCCCAGCAAGACGAGGGCCGCAAAACTAGGTTCTGGGGGCAGCATGCAGCCCGCGGGTTGTGCACCCCTGCCCTAGACATAGGAAAAACGTTGTGTGTGTGCAACCTAATGCCTCATTCCCACCTCCGTGTCCATGATGAAATCCGTGATAAGATGGTCAGTGATGTATCTGTGAACAATCCGCGTTTGGTCCGCGAGTCCGTTTTTTGCTCTCCGTGTGTCATCCATGTTTCACAAACATTGCATCTCCTCCTAATGGTCCATGAAACATGGATGAAACACGAATGGAATCCTTGTTGCATCTGCGTTTTTCACAGAGCCATAGACTATACCGGGCAAGATGGATCAAAAACAAAAAGAGAGCATGCTTACGTGTGTACACACAAATTAAAATGAATGGGTACAGTGAATCACTGACGTGTGAATGAGGCATAAGGCTGTATTCACACACAACGCTCTGCAGCTATTTTTTTTGCTTTTTTTGGCAGATGTAAGGCTACATGCACGCGACAGTGAAAAAAAAGTCCGTTAAAATGCCTTTTTGAGAGACGGACGTTAAAAATGGACCCATTCAGTTGTATGGGGTCAGTGTCCGTGAAAAACGGACAAGATAGAGCATGTTCTATTTTTTTACGTCTGTTTTTCACTGACAGTCAAAAAAACTGCCATGTGAATAACCCCATAGATGACCATTGGTCTTAAAATATACATTTCATGGCCGTTAAAAAAAAGTGTACATCACATGTCCGTTTTTCACTGTCGTGTGCATGCAGCCCGAGTTAAAAGTCGATAGCAAAGTCTACTCTATATTTTTCTCATTGGCTTCTCTATAGGACTTGAAAAAATCAACATGCCCCAATTCTTTCTCCTTTCCATAGCTCCAGGCTCACTTCTGTTTTCTATACGGATTCAATGATGTAGGGCCTCATGCACACTACCAGATTTTGGATCACACCTATTCATTTCTATGGGGCCGCATAAAACGCAGACAGCACGTGGGGGTAATCTGTAATATGTGTGGGCATTCCGCTAATTATAGAAAATGTCTCTTTTAAAGACAAGTAAAGTCATTTGTATAATAGAGACCAAAGAAAGTGCGGGATACACACAACCAGCAGCCATAGTTTGAGGATCCGCGGTTTGGGGAGCCGTCGCGCGCATGAGGCCTAACAATGCATTAACCTGGATGAGCAGGACTAGGACAGGATCGTGCACTGAGATCTTGGCACTGGTAAGGGATTTAAAAACAGGGCTTACCACATGTAGCAGAAGCAGAATATAGCACTGGACAAACAAAAACCGAAAAGGAAAAAAAAAACAAAAAAACACCTATAAAGTGCCAACTTGACAGTACATCTCCAGGAGCAGGAACATCTACCGTACATGTGAGGGGCTGAGCGCCATGATTTCGGGGCGGGAGGACCCCATTCTCCTAGGTGTGCAGCCTGACATGTCTAATGTGTAATGCACACTGGCGTATCCTGCGGAGTCACACCGAGGAGGAATTCCTCTGATCTCACCACCAATTACAGATATATCAAGCTGAGACCACAAAATATCTAAACCCGTATGACGCTGAGAGAAGACTTTGCCAGAAAATATGATGCTAGAAATAATCCCTTGATTGTGGTTTAACAAAGACATAAGAAAAACCGTACCACTGCTATCACTTCCGAGAAATTCTTTATAGGCCTTTATAAGGGTCGGAGCTCCAACTCCACTGCTGACCCTCACACAGCTACAGAGCTAGACGATACAATTTCAGTCGTCAGTAGCCACTAGGGGGAGCTCAGTGCATACAGGGTTACACAGCTACAAGATGCCATAACCACAAAATGCAGGTCCGGATTTGATTTCTGTCAACTTAAAGGGGTTTCCCCATAATAATTATTTTTAATCTAATGCCCACAGCCTGCTTCCCAATGCTCTGTTGCTCCGGACTGCCTACGCTTTGTCCATGTTCCGGTCCCCGAAATGTTTACATCCGTTGCTGAATGGGCATAGTGTCCGTGTCCCCGTGGTAACAGACAAGCTTATGTAGTCGACCCTGCAGTCACACTTCTTGCTAATCTTCTGAACGTAGGATACAATAGCTGTGTGAAAGCGGGATCTGACTACACAAAGCTTGTTGTCTGTTACCATGGCAATATATAGGCATTTTTATCCAGATCTAGGTTATATAGAGTAATGGCCACACAGCTCCGCAGCTTTCTCCATCCAAGAATATGGTGGTTACAGAAATCACTGACATATTCCCGGCGCTGTACAGAGATAGTCATAACTAACAACTGTTCCTGTCCCCACTGGGGCTCACAATCTATATTCATCTAGTAATCTGGGGGTGTGGAAAGAATCTGAAGAACCCCGAGGACACCCCAACATGCAGATGTTACTCTTGGTCAGACTGAAACCCAGGACCCCAAGTGATGAAAGGTAAGCATGCTGCCCATATCAGGCACTGATGGCTTATTAGCCATGGTGGGGAAACCAATTAAAAAGACTCTTTAAGGCTTAAAGGGGTTGTCCAGCTATATATATTGGCCGGGGTCCGACAACCAATCATCTGTTTGAAGAGAAAGCAGTGCTCGCACAAGGGCCGTGTTCTCTTCAAACAGCTGGTGTGCGGGGGTGCAGGAAGCCGGACGCCCACTGATGGGATATTTATGACAGGTCATCAATACAGGAAACCTGCACAGAGCTGAACCCAGACATATCCCCTATTTTCAACCAGGCAGCCCCCCCTGAAATGAGCATCAGAGCATTTCATGCTCCGATGCTTTCCCTTGCCCTGCGCTGTATCGCGCAGGACAAGGGCTTTTTAGTTTACAGTTTCCACTGCTAGGTGGAGGCTTCCGCTTAGCAGTGTTCCCAGTGACGTCACCAGCACTGATGGGCAAGCTTTAGTGCCGTTTTACAGGCTAGGGCAGCACTAAAGCACGCCCATCAGTGCTGGTGACGTCACTGGGAACACTGCTAGGCGGAAGCCTTCACCTAGCTTACCTGTGGAGAGCCCGGTATGTCACCGGATCTCCATAAAAAGCCCTTACCCTGAGCGATTCAGTGGGGCTGCCTGGGTGAGCCCGGATAACCCCTTTAAAGGTTTACACTAGTGCCATGACAGTCACAAAAAAACTCATGACACTGACAGATCCAAATAATCACCGATGAGCCACACTGAATTATGAGGGGGCTCCAAAATGCAATATTCTTGGCGTCAAAGGCGATAGAAACCCTGAAGGAACCCTCCCCGATGGACCTTCTGAACACTAGTAAAAATTGTGTGTATGGCAGGTTACACAGTAATGCAACGAAGAACATAACATCAGAAAATACTCCAAAAGCAGCACACTAACCAAAAACGTAAAGCGGTAAGAAATTGAAAAAAAAAAAAAAAATTCATGGAAATATTTCTACAGGCAAGAGACGTTCTTCCTGCTCGTCCTACACGGTAGATAAGGATCTGCGTGCGGGTATAATAAGCAGCAATATAAGTCTGGTGTTTATTCATCCAGCGGGGAGCCATTGTCTGAACGCCGGAGTCGCATCATTTATTGACATTAAATGTCAAAATCCCCATCTCCTCCGTGCCGGGGTCTACGGGGAATAAAGAGGGATTAAATAAATTACATTTTTCACCTTTATGTGGAGACATCAAGGGAAGTCAAAATCTACAAGAAGAACAAACTAATAACCCTGCGCGTACAGGATGGGGGGTGTATATAGACATGTGCGGATAACAAAGGATCTCCTCCAGGCAGGATGGAGAATTTGTTCCCTGGTTACACACAAAGATACGAACCCCCCTCGCTGCCAATCCTCTCTGCTCCACTGACACTTTCCATATTCCGGCTTCCCTGCGGTCAGCGCAGACTAGTCATGTGCTCACGGCGATAAACTAGAGATACGCAGTCATCTCACACTTCTCCCAATTTACTACAGCTCTCCAAAATCAACGGTCACTTTCATGTACCTTATGTATAAAAAATAAAATAAAATATGGAACTGGGTTTATTCCCCAGTAGTCACAGCATGCCCCCTCATTTCCCATGTGGTGACAGCGGCTCCCCCTCCTTCTACCAGTGATGACCCCAGACCTTCCTTAGCAGGCGGTCAGAAGGGCAGTCCCCTCTTCCCAGTAGTCACAGCATGCCCCCTCATTTCCCATGTGGTGACAGCGGCTCCCCCTCCTTCTACCAGTGATGACCCCAGACCATCCTTAGCAGGCGGTAAGAAGGGCAGGCCCCTCTTCCCAGTAGTCACAGCAGGGCACCACATTGCAGCAGGGGCCAGTTTTTGGCTGCCTGACACACAGCGCCCTCCCCTTAAAAGGTATTTCCGAGATTTTACTACTGATGAACTATCCTCAGGACAGGTCAACAGTATCCGATCGGTGGGAGTCCGACACCCGGGACCCCTGCCAATCAGCACCATGGCCTTCTCACAACATGTCCTAGACCAGTGACGACAGGTTCATTGGCCTAGGCACATGGAAGTGAATGGGCCTGAGCTGCGATACTGAGCACAGCCACTATACAATGTACGGCGCTGTACTTGGTGAGCAAAGAAAAAGGCAGGGCGCTCACAAACTGCTGCTGATCGGTGGGGGTCCGGGTGTCAGACCCCCACCTATCAGATACTGGTCATCAGTAGCAAAACCCTTTTAACGTTCAGCCCTCACTTGGCACATTTCATGGTTGACATTGCTCCATAGACCCTCATAATGCAAGAACTTTTCGTATTCAGCATAAAGCGAGATGCTGCTCGCAAATATTTAGGATATGTTCACATGTGGCAGATACTGCTGCAGATTTATTTTCCACTGCAGATCTGCATATAGTACCAAGCAGTTGGTCATCCACCTTAAGTTCACTGTCTACTTGTCCCCTGAGAAAATTAAATTTTCGCCCTCTAAAGTCCCCCACATGCATTAGACCAGGCATGCTCAAACTACGGCCCTCCAGCTGTTGTAAAACTACAACTCCCACAATGCCCTGCTGTAGGCTACCTGTAGGCTGTTTGGGCATGCTGGGAGTTGTAGTTTTGCAACAGCTGGAGGGCCGCAGTTTGAGGATGCCTGCATTAGACCATTGTCGGCCAAAGCAGCCATTTTCAATTTCGCCCCCCGGAGCCTTTGTTCTCCCGATAAGCAGTAGCCAGAAGTGTCCGTCAGCGGCACTCTTCTCTCCCCCCATTGCAGACACATACCTGCTCGGCTGAATCCAGTGTGTATGGGGGAGGCGGGATAAATGGCTGGTGGTTAAACAGACTCAGCTACTAAAGGGCTATGGGTGCCTTAAAGGGGCTGTCCAAGATATTTTTTTATTTTACTAAACTGCCCAGGGCCTGACAAAATAATAAACACTTGCCTTCCCAGCCTGCGCCGATATTTTTTTTTACAGTGGAACCCTATGGTGAACGCATACCACTGTATGGCATCAGTCTGAGGCATCCGTTTAACGTAGGGCTGGGCGATATGGCAAAAAAATCTATATCACTATATAATTTGAAGCATATTATTTTCAAATTTTTTTTTTTTAGGGGGGGGGATTTTTATTTATTTATTACTTTTTATTTACTAACTATTAACCCCCTTAGGGGGCTAGAACCTTTGTCCTATTCACCCTGATAGAACTCTATTAGAGTGAATGGGACTTTACACTGTCCCGGCTGCCCTGTGCACACAGCAGCAGGGAGCTTACCATGGCAGCCAGGGCTTCAGCAGAGTCCTGGCTGTCATGGTAACCGATCAGAGCCCCAGAATTACACTGCTCAGAAGCTGCCACTGCACCACCAATGGGTAAGGAGGGAGGGACCCTGGGGCCACTGCCACCAATGATTTAATACTGTGGGGGGGGGGGGGGGTTTTCAGGGACCACAAATAATATAATACTGAGAAGAGGGAGTAGAAGGGAGGGACTGTGGCCACTGCGCAACCAATGATAGTTAATGCTTGAATACAAATGTAGCCTGCGTGTGCCGGCCATATCCCATACCCGGGACCTGAGGGGTTACTTGTGGAGGATCGCAGCACGCAGTCATAGGGCCGGGTATGGGATATGGTCGGCACACACAAGCTACATTTGTATTCAAGCAGTCATAGGTGCCGGGTATTGGATAATTTACTAACCTAATATACTTACCTTTCCTGCAGGGTGCGCGGCTGGCTGGAGTCTGCAGCAGACGGACCACGTCTTCTTCCCAGCATGCGCTGGGAGGGACCCGACGTCACATACAGCGCCAGCCAGCGCGCTTACTATGTGTAAATGCAAGGCCCTGCAGCGTGGTGCAGAGTCTGGAGGCCACGGAGCGGTGAGTGAGAAGCTTCTTCAATTCACTACAGCTCCGTGGTCATCTATCGCGATATAGCTAAAAACTATATCGTTGCCCAAAATTATGGCGATATCATATATCGTTTATATCGTCCACCTCTAGTTTAACGCATATGTTAAAAGTAGGATGTGAACCTGGTAACCAAGTATTTGTAGCTGACCCAAGACACTATTACACACAACCTGCATCTGAGATAAAGGCACCCGGCCTCACCCAGGTCAGTCAGTCTCTTTCTGTGTGTGTGTGAGAGAGAGAGAGAGAGACAGAGAGAGAGAGAGAGAGACAGAGAGAGAGAGAGAGACAGAGAGAGAGAGAGAGAGACAGAGAGAGAGAGAGACAGAGAGAGAGAGAGAGACAGAGAGAGAGAGAGAGAGAGACAGAGAGAGAGAGAGAGACAGAGAGAGAGAGAGACAGAGACAGAGAGAGACAGAGACAGAGAGAGAGAGAGAGAGAGACAGAGAGAGAGACAGCTTCCTTCTCCCCGTGCTGCTGAGGGAACACGGAGCGCAACGCAATCCACGTTCTCCAATACTGGGCTGTGCAGTAGCACAGCCTAGTATCGATAAAAGACAAATCCCGGTATCGTATTGAAACCGGGCTAAAAGTATTGATTGGGTATTGAAAGTTCGATACCCGAAACAACCCTACACTCATCGCGCCGCCCATCTATCCCACTGATAAAGCGCTTCTGCCTTCTCCTCGGCCCCTCACTATCACTTCCAGCGGGGGAAGGGGGTCCGGCCTGCTCCAGCTACAGTGCACGAGCTGGCATCCATCGTTGTGCGGCGCTTCAGGCAAAATCAGCTGTTTTTCTGCCCAGCAAGACGGGGGGACCCAAAACTAGGTTCTGGGGGCAGCATGCAGCCCGCGGGTTGTGCACCCCTGCCCTAGACATAGGAAAAACGTTGTGTGTGTGCAACCTAATGCCTCATTCCCACCTCCGTGTCCATGATGAAATCCGTGATAAGATGGTCAGTGATGTATCCGTGAACAATCCGCATTTGGTCCGCGAGTCCGTTTTTTGCTCTCCGTGGGGGGGGGGGGGGGGGGGAAGAGGTGCAGACACACCCCGGGTCAGGGTATCGGAGTCCATGGCATATCAGGCTGCTCTCAGTCTGTGGCAGGCACTGATATATTGTGCTGCTATTTCCACAGCGTTCTCTTCCTCTCCCAGCAGGATGGGCAGTTTCCGTATGTCTGTTCTGCAAAAAACAAAGAACAATTCTTGGCCACAAATGCTGACCACAGACCCACTAAAGTCAATAGGTCTGAAAAAAAAAAACAAAAAAAACGATGCAACATGGTTATCACGCGACTGTCATCCATATTTTGCAGACCACAAAATACATACGTTCGTGCTCCCTTATTTTTTGGATAAAAAAAAAAAAAAAAGATACAGACAATAAAGCACTATGAGAATTGCACTGCTTTTCTAGAATGTGCAGCATAGGACACCACAGTATTGCGGGTACTTCAGGCCTCCTTTCGAATGCCCTAACTTCTATTTACTAATCTACACAAGAGGTTTCTATGCTTTTTTTTTTTTACCAGACAGGACTTTCTGCAAAAAAAAAAAAAAAAAAGTATTTTTCTCTTTACTTGTAGTTTCAGAGGGATAAATCCCCTCACCAAGAAGTCCCGTAAATTACAAGCGCCAAATAAGAAAACAACACCCGAGTCAAATAGAAGCGATTTAATTAAAAGGGAAAGATGGCTCAAGAGAACAAGTCTTTGTGAAAGGTTTGGGGGAAAATGAGCAATATAGTAAGTGAAGAGAAGCGGCGCGCAAAAGCGACTCTCCTCACAAGCAGCAATTCAATATACTCTTGATTAGGGCAAAGAAAGCGGCAGATAACAGAGGGCAATTAAACCATCCGCCCTGCTATTTACTCAGCAATGAGAGCACCGAAAATTAGCATCCATTAGGAATGATGGAGCTGCAGACAATACAATTTATCAAGCACCAGTGTGACCGCATCGCGGGCAGCGGGATCCATGCCATATATGGCAATACGGAGGGGGACTGGGGTCATGGCTAATGTAAGTGTCTGACCAGAGCTGGAAAAACACAAGACATTGTGATCGATGGCTCAGCCCCTCCCAGACAATAAACTAAATGTAAAGATGACCCCAGACGAGTGTCTAGACCCCACATCCAACACTCACAAGACATTGAGAGTCTGTCCACATGCAGAAGTGGAGTCACTATTTAATAGAAGATATATACACGAGAGAATCTGGATCGCACACCCTCAGTACTATGCTTTTGATATAACGACTGTCTCAGCATAATTACGTGGCATCTCAGCCCAATTTGTAATACATTCTATGCCGTGCATAAGAGGCATTAGTATACAGTTTGATCAAAGAGCATAGGCCCACTTACCGCGACAAGGTAGCCTCTACAAGTGGGGACCAACTCTAACTTCAATGGCGCAGCAGTGCGTGCCCACCACCGGCGCCCCAGCACCGCGCCAGCGGCAGACGGCGGGACCCAGATGCCACACAGCACCCCCACTGTGCAGCAAAGCCTCCTTGGCTCTGGGTCCGACCGCCCCGCCAGCACAGCACTGAGGCAGCAATGCCAGACACGCAGTACTGTTTAACAGAAGATGCTGCATTATTAGCTGTAACTCCCAAAAAAATACAAGAGGAATTCTGGAATTTACATCATAAAAAGAACAGATTTATAAAGTTTCAATTAAAAGAAAAAAATTCCAGTTTAATACATTTTTGAAATTTCTTGATGATCCTATAAATTGTTGATTGAGGTGCAATCTTAGTAGCCACAATATCCTTGCCTGTGAAGCCATTTTTATTCAACTCAATGATGGCTGCACGCGTTTCTTTGCAGGTCACCATGGTTAACAATGGAAGAACAATGATTTGAAGCATCACCCTCCTTTTAACATGTCAAGTCTGCCATTTTAACCCAATCAGCCTGACATAATGATCTCCAGCCTTGTGCTCGTCAACATTCTCACCTGAGTTAACAAGACGATTACTGAAATGATCTCAGCAGGTCCTTTAATGACAGCAATGAAATGCAGTGGAAAGGTTTTTTTGGGATTAGGTTAATTTTCATGGCAAAGAAGGACTATGCAATTCATCTGGTCCCTCTTCATAACATTCTGGAGTATATGCAAATTGCTATTATAAAAACTTAAGCAGCAACTTTTCCAATTTCCAATATTTATGTAATTCTCAAAACTGTACAGTTCTTCTATTACTCAGCTAGGGCAATGCACATATTACAGCCTCATTCACACAACCGTATTTTTGGTCCACATCCGACCCGAATTTTTTAAGATTGGATGTGGACGCATTGATTTCAACAGGCCCGCATAACATGCGGACAACACTCCGTGTGCTGTCCACATCCGTATGTCCGTAAAATTATAAAACATGTCCTATTTTTGTCTGCAGACATGAATGGGCATTGTGACAATGGATCCGCAAAAAAAAAAAACACGGATGCAATACAGACGTCATTCATATTTTTTGCTCATTGCAAAATACATAGGGCCGTGTGAATGCACCCTTAAAGGCGTGGTCTCTTTTAGAAAATCATTTTCCCCATATTCTGCGATTGTAGACGGGGAGAGGGGCAGGACTCAACTGGTGGACAATGGCTACAGAGAACCTGGAATGTCTGTATGATAAATGTGGGCCCAAGAACAGCTTTAATCACAAATCCGTTGGGGGTCCGACTACTGGAACCCTCACCAAGCACGAGGACAGGGTGCCCAAATTCTGTGTAAACGGAACGGTATGGGAGTGACGTAGACAACAGAGCAATGTACTCAACAGTCCTATTGACAGTGAACGGAGTAAGGCCTTATTCACACGTCCGCATGTATTCCGCAATTCTGCGGAATACATGCGGACCCATTGACTGTGAATAGGGCACGGAACGATGCGGAGAGCACACACTGTGCTCTCCGCATCAGTTTTTGCGGAGTGCGCCGCTGATCTTACGGCCGCAGCTCCGCAAAAAAGTAGAGAATGTCCTATTCTTGCCCGCAATTGCGGACAAGAATAGACATTTCTATGGGGCTGCCGGCCAGGCAGTGGCGTTGCGAGGGGGGTGCGGGCCGCACCGGGTGACACCACTGATGGGGTGACACCCACCAGTGTCGGCAGAAGATAATTTATTCACTGCACTTGCCTGAAGCCGCGATGCTGTACAGGAAATCCCAGCTCTGACTCCATATATGGTTGTGTCCATATATGGAGTCAGTGCTATGAACATGAAGGGGGTGGCAACCTTTCAGAAATAGAGGCTAAATTAGATGTGCCCAAGCATACTGACAATCCTGGGGGACACCCAATGTATTTTAATCTAATTTAGCCTCTATTTCTGAAAGGTTGCCACTAGGATTCGAACTCACAACCCTTTGCATGAGAGGCAAGAACACTAACCACTGAGCTATGAGCTCAATGGTAAACTAAGCTGGAAAAACCTCATAGTAGTCTAGCAAGTATTAGGTATTCCCATACAGCAGAAGTATAATTTAATATTTTTTTTCAGTTTTTGTAAAAAACATGACACAAAATAAATGTGTAATTACTATATAGTAATTACACATTTATTTTTTTTTATTTAATGATACTTCTGCTGTATAGAAATACCTTATACCTGATACACTACTATAAGGTTTTTCCAGCATAGTTTAGCATTAAGCTCCATAGTTCAGTGGTTAGGGCTCTTGTCTCTGATGTGAAAGGTTGGGAGTTCTAGTCCTGGTGAAAACCTTTTAGAAATAGAGGCTAAATTATGCATTCATGTATATCAGAAGTATGATAATATATATTTATACTTCTGATATATATATATATATATATATATATATATAGCGTAGAAAACGGACAGCACTCCAATAGAAATCCAAGGTATGTATTATATTTGGGAAACTATTACTGAGGTTTTTAGCCATAATATTAGTACAGCAGGTTAATATGAAGCTCTGATGGGGTGTGTGTGGAGGACACTGATGGGGGAGATGTGCAGGACACTGATGGGGGGGAATGTGTGCAGGATACTGATGGAGGGATGTGTGCAGGACACTGATGGGGGATGTGTGCAGGACACTGATGGGGGATGTGCAGGACACTGATGGGGGATGTGTGCAGGACACTGATGGGGGATGTTGCAGGACACTGATGAGGGGGATGTGTGAGGACACTGATGGGGAGGATGTGTTGAGGACACTGATAGAGGGGATGTGTTGAGGACACTGATGGGAGGGATGTGTTGAGGACACTGATAGGGGGGATGTGTTGAGGACACTGATAGGGAGGATGTGTTGAGGACACTGATGGGAGAGATGTGTTGAGGACACTGATGAGGGGATGTGTTGAGGACACTGATAGGGGGATGTGTTGAGGACACTGATGGGAGATGTGTTGAGGACACTGATAGAGGGGATGTGCTGAGGACACTGATGGGGGGATGTGTTGAGGACACTGATGGAGGGGATGTGTTGAGGACACTGATAGAGAGGATGTGTTGAGGACACTGATAGGGAGGATGTGTTGAGGACACTGATGAGAGGATGTGTTGAGGACACTGATAGAGGGGATGTGTTGAGGACACTGATGAGGGGATGTGTTGAGGACACTGATGGAGAGGATGTGTGAGGACACTGATGGAGAGATGTGTTGAGACACTGATGGGGAGATGTGTTGAGGACACTGATGGGGGGATGTGTGCAGGACACTGATGAGGGATGTGTGCAGGACACTGATAGGGGATGTGTGCAGGACACTGATGGGGGATGTGTGCAGGACACTGATGAGGGATGTGTGCAGGACACTGATGGAGAGATGTGTGCAGGACACTGATGGGGATATGTGCAGGACACTGATGGGGGAGTGTGCAGGACACTGATGAGGGATGTGTGCAGGACACTGATGGAGAGATGTGTGCAGGACACTGATGGGAGATGTGTGCAGGACACTGATGGGAGATGTGTGCAGGACACTGATAGGGAGATGTGCAGAGACACTGATAGAGGGATATGTGCAGGACACTGATGGAGGATGTGCAGGACACTGATGAGGGATGTGTGCAGGACACTGATGGAGATGATGTGCAGGACACTGATAGGGGATGATGTGCAGGACACTGATAGAGGGAGATGTGCAGAGACACTGATGGAGAGAGATGTGTGCAGGACACTGATGGGGGATGTGTGCAGGACACTGATGGAGGGATGTGTGCAGGACACTGATGGGGAGATGTGTGCAGGACACTGATGGAGAGATGTGTGCAGGACACTGATGGAGGGATGTGTGCAGGACACTGATGGGAGAGATGTGTGCAGGACACTGATGGAGAGGATGTGTGCAGGACACTGATGGGAGATGTGTGCAGGACACTGATAGGGAGATGATGTGCAGGACACTGATGAGAGGATGTGTGCAGGACACTGATGGAGGATATGTGCAGGACACTGATGGGGAGATGTGTGAGAGACACTGATGAGGAGATGTGTGAGAGACACTGATAGGGAGATGTGTGCAGGACACTGATGGAGAGATGTGTGCAGAGACACTGATGGAGAGATGTGTGCAGAGACACTGATAGAGAGATGTGTAGAGGACACTGATGAGAGATGATGTGCAGGACACTGATGAGAGATATGTGCAGAGACACTGATAGAGGGATATGTGCAGGACACTGATAGAGAGATGTGTGCAGAGACACTGATAGAGAGATATGTGGAGAGACACTGATAGAGGGATGTGTGAGAGACACTGATAGAGGGATGTGTAGAGGACACTGATAGAGGGATGTGTGGAGGACACTGATGGAGGGATGTGTGGAGGACACTGATGGGAGGATGTGTGGAGGACACTGATGAGGGGATGTGTGGAGGACACTTAGGGGGATCTAGGGAGGGATGTGGGGATGTTGGGATGGGAGGTCCTGGAGGGGTGTTTGGGTGGAAGCTCTGGAATGGGTGGGAGGTCCAATATGGTATGTGTCGGTGGGAGATCCGGGGGCATAAAATTTTTGCTGTGGGGCCCAGTCATTTCTAGCTATGCCCCTGGGTGACACCACCAGGAGATGAGCGCTTGCATTATGGAAGCACTCATCTCCCTACATTCATCTGTATCGCGATACAGATAAACACTGCAGCAGGGCAAGGGAGGCGTCTCCCTTCTTTGTTCCTCTGATAGGCTGCTGGCCTTGTGCCGGTAGCCTATCAGAGGCAGCGCAGGCGGCGCAATGGCGTCATCGCGCCGCCAGAGCCGTACTGCTCGGGACACAGGCCAGAAGAGGCCTGCATCGCATCGCTGCCATGGAGGTACGTATGTGTTTTTTTTGTTTTGTTTTTCTGTATGCAAATATGTTGGGGGGGGTGTGCTAAGCAGACAGAAGACAGACCGCCGGGGGTTGGGGTGGGGGGGCCTGCTGGGGGTGCTATAATTTGAACCCAAGCGATAACATGGATGGGGGTTTGGAGAGTAAACAGACAGCTGACGTGGGGGGGGCGGGGCTAAGCAGACAGATCGCCGCCGGGGGGGGGGGGGGTGACACCATTTTCTACCGCACCGGGTGACACTAGCCCTAGCAACGCCACTGCGGCCAGGTGTGTTTATGGATCCGCAATTTGCGGATCTATAAACACTACGGACGTGTGAATAAGGCCTAATGGTCACGAATGCACCCCATTGCTCAGCTTACAAGGGGGGCTCCCACTCTCGTTATCAATGGAAATCCCAGCAGTTGGGCCCCAGAAATAATAAAATTTTATCATCAAATTTGTGCACTAACCCCTTTAAGAAAAGGCGTCTGTCAGCATTTCTGACAATGCTAAACTGCACTAGGACGGGTGCTGGGGAGAGCAGGACAAACATACCTTTTGCGAAGCTATAATTATCAGGAGTGGTGTGAATATGAAGTTTTAATCTACCAGATTTTGCTCTTGCAAGTGCCCATGAGGTGGAGTTTCTCTCTGAAGTGCTCTCTGCATTTAGCTACTTCACAGACCCTCCAGTCTACTTTAAAGGGTTTTTCCAAGTGTTGAATACTGATGACCTAATGTAAAAATATACTCTGAACGTCAATTTTTTTAAATCGATTTTAAGATCTCTGGTTGCAATAATTGAATGAAAATGGGAATGGTATACTTTCTGGAGAGAAGACATTTATGACTATAACATCCCTCGTCCTGTGTGTCCATCATATAACCAGGTCCGATTCACTGGAAGTAAATAACCAATGCTTCTATTCAAAGACAGCAAACATCTTTTAAACTGTTAAAAACTGTAAAAAGTATACCAGAATTGCACTAGAATTAACATTTACAAAAAAATAGAGGGCAACATCTTGTTTACATCCCGCTGACTACACCTCTCGATTTTGTGGATCCTGAATTTTACTTTTTACTTAATTTCTAGAGGCGTTCAAGGGGTTATATTGATACAGCCTCAGGTCCCGCTATCAAAGCCAGATGGGGTCCAACATCCCGCCAATCAGCTGTTTTTAGCTCTCGTTCTGTAAGCCTGCGTCGTAACTACACAGCTCTGTCTAACTGCAGCATTGCTCCCAGTGAAGAGAATGGCAGCAGCACTGCAGCCATCAGCTTGGTCCACTGTGGAGTTCCAGTCCAGGAGACATTCCCAAACAGCTGATCAGCGGGCGTCACCAATCTGACATACACAACCTATCCCGGGGATGAATGATCAATATCAAAAGCCTAGACAACCCATTTCAGGCCAGAATCTCATATACCAGGCCATGCATTGTTTCACTACCACCACAAACTGGTGCCAGAACATATCCCATGGCTTCCTGTGGGATCATTTCTGAAACCCTCTGCATCAGCTGTAGGACCGGGTGTCTCTGCTGGACAGAAAAACGCAGCATGCAGCAATATTCTAAAGAATGGACCAATGCATAAAAACGTCCTCCGTTACGTCCAGCTCCAACAACAGGCCGGACACAACTGAACCTGGCCTAAGACAAGACTAGACGTGGCCATTTTGGAAAAGCAGGAGGCCACTTCTGGCTCTGGAAGGCTGGTCCTAGGTCAATTACTGACCCTTTATGAAGACGTTAGATGATGACTGGCTGAAATTTATTGAGTAACTTGTTATCATCACCCGTATATATGTCCCAGTCATCATCTTACACCACAAACTGTAAGCATTACTTGGGAAATCCAAGTTCCTCAAAATCCTCTTAATACATCCAGATACTCAGCCCTTTGGAGAGCGACATAAAGTACTAAGAGTCTTAAATGGCGTAAAAATCTACACTCCCTCCGATCTTGCAATCGCTTTGTAGGCGTAAAGCCAGGTTCACACTCTCAGATTTCAGTTAGGATCTCAGCGTCGATTGCGTACCTAAACTCTGACCGAATCCTCCGACATTCTGTCGGCAGTCCATGTACGTGGAGTACTTTATAACCCGTTCACACACTCAGGAAAATATCTATGCTCAGAACTGGTCCGGATTCGTCACAGTGAAACCACACATGACCTCCACTGACTTAGGCCTAGTTCACACTTCAGCGATTTCCATCGGTGACTGAGCCAAAACCTGGAGTGGAGCGCGAGATTATTAAGTATGATGGAAAGGTCCGCATCCATTCTGTGGTTCTGACCGGCACATGGTTTGGGCTCCAGTTTACTGATGGAAATCAATGAAAATGTGAAATAAGCCTAAGGGCTCAGTGCCCGGCAGCAAAACAGGAACCGCCTCCTGAATATGTGAACAAGGCCTTACACAAGGCCAAGGTTTCTGTTAACCCTGCAGACACAGCATAAAAAGAGCCCAACATTTATTAGGGACCTTCTGAGATAATCACACAAAAGACATAAATACACCGTCTGGTAATAACCCCTCACTCAGGCGCAGTGAGAATATATTAGTATAAAGCATAATAAGCAGTAATAGCGGCAATGAGATCAGAAATATTACCACAACAAAAGAACATCTGCTGATAATTACACAACTGATCATCGCACTGTACAAAAAGCCCCCAAAAACACCCCCCCAAAGAAGAACAAGACCCTAAGATTAGACTGTAATTGCTTTATTATATCACATAAGCTATTATACCCGACCGAATATCGTGCCCACCTGCCAGCGGCGTAGCCGCACCGGTGAGGAGGAAGAAACCCCACCCAGGCCCTGTATCCTCAGGGGTTCCAGAGGTCCTTCTGTCACAAACCAGCACAAGGTAAGCGGTGGCCCCGTTAAAGCCCAGGAGCTTGACCCTGCACCCTGTTGGATTTTGATATTGATGGCCTATCCTCAGGTGAAGGTCCTGGTACCCCGCCGATTAGTTGTTTGAAGAGGCTGCGCAACGAGTACATTGGTCACATGACCTATGAGCAATACCAAGCACAGACGCTATACTATGGATGGGACGAGCGTCTCCTAATCAATCTGGCCCATCCCTAAGTAGATCAATAAATGCCACATTAGGCTCTGTTCAAACGTCCATTGTGATTTCCGCCATTAAGGTACCACTTCACTGTGCGAGATCGGCTACGCAATACGCACACGGGGGAGATTTATCAAACTGGTGTAAAGTAGAGCCGGCTTAGTTGCCCATAGCAACCAACCAGATTCCACCTTTCATTTTCCAAAGGCGCTGTGAAAAATGAAAGGTGGAATCTGATTGGTTGCTATGGGCAACTAAGCCAGCTCTACTTTACACCAGTTTAATAAATGACCCCCACAATCCCTTATAACGGGTCCATCGGGTTCCACCACAGTGTCCAGTGTTTTCATGACGCACTAAGGGCTCATGCACACGACCAAATGTATCTTGCAGTCGACAAAAAATACAGTTGACGTCCGTGTGCATTCCGTATTTTGCGGAACAGAACAGCCGGCCCCTATTAGAACAGTCCTATCCTTGTCCTTAATGCGGACAATAATAGGAAATGTTCTATTTTTGGGGGGAATGGAAATGCGAACATACGGAAAAGTTGGGAGTCTAGCCTCCTACGCAGATGTGAACAGGCCCTTATGCAAAATACACATATTTATAGATTTCTTCAGACTCTTCAGTTTCAGGAAATTCTTGGTTAAAAACTTCCAGTCTCGCAGGAAACACAGCAGCATTTCATCGTTAGCATCCACTCTGTTCGTTAGCATCCACTCTGTGATCGCTTCTGACCATCTAACATCTCCGAGTCATCGATCCGGTCAGGCGATCAGTCACGTGGCGTCCTGGCATCAATTGGTCTAAAAGGAGTCGACGTAGATTTGTAAACAGCCCCTTACACGGTGGGGGGGGGTGACCTAGAACACAGAGTAACGGAGCACAGCGAGTGCAGGACACAATGTGGAGGCTCAGGGGCCGGTGAGACAGAAGAAGGGCCCTCTTTGTATGATGGGAACCCGGCGGGCACAGCCAATGACTGCAAGGAGACGGGCAGGGTCCACCATCACTAACACTCACCAGTCTGTATGATGCCTAAAGAGTTAAAAATGGACAGTTCTGCAAATTTATAATATACTGTGCATTTGCATTCAAGACCTCTGCTTGCTGTCCATGAATGAATGCAAACACTCTTGTTCACATCCAGAGGATATGTATCCAGTCTAAGCAATCTACTGCCAAGGCTTTTCAGCCTCAATTTTCACTAGACTTTTCCATCCACTGGCAGCAAGCAGAGATTTTTAAAAACGGTGATGAATGTAAACAACCTGAGACATAATGGGGCAGCTTTATCAAAACTGGTGTAAAGTAGAACTGGCTTAGTTGCCCATAGCAACCAGATTCCACCTTTCATTTTTCACAGCTCTGGAAAAATCAAAGGTGAAATCTGATTGGTTGCTATAAGCAACTAAGCCGGTTGTACTTTACACCAATTTTGATAAATCTCCCCCCATAAACTATTAAAAAAATGGTTCTAAAAATGTGTTTCCATTAGCAACGACTCAAAACACTTCTTTCAACGCTGGAGTGTGATTGGTTGCTATGGGCAACAGTGAGTTTTTTGTAGTTTTTATGCAGGAGACCAGAGCCCCTTTAAATCTACGGGAGGACCAACTTTACATACACTTGACCATGAGGACAAGATATACATAGCCCGAAATGTATCCCACCCACAGGAGACAGACACGGCCAATCAATCCGGCAGGACACTAACGTAAATAAGGTCTGCATTAGGCCTCATGCACACGACCGTATGTGTTTTGAGGTGCACAAATTGCAGACGCAAAAAAAAATAAAAAAAAAAACACGCATGATGTCCGTATGGCATCAATTTTTTTTGCGGATCCATTGTAATAATGCCCATCCTTGTCCGCAAACTAGAAAAAAAATAGGACATGCTCTTTTTTTACGCGGGGCTACGGAACGGACATACGGATGCGGATGGTACATGGTGTGCTGTCAGTATTTTTTGCAGACCCATTGAAATAAATCGGTCCGCATCCTATCCGCAAAAAAAACTAAATACAGTTGTGTACATGAGGCCTAACAATCACAGGCGGCCTATACATGGCCTGGCCACACAGAGCAGACATGAGCAATCAATCCCGAAGATTATGTAAACAAAGGGGGTCATTTATCAAACTGGTGTAAAGTAGAACTGGCTTAGCTACCCATAGCAACCAATCAGATTCCACCTTTCATTTTCCAAAGGAGCAGTCCAAAATGAAAGGTGGAATCTGATTGGTTGCTATGGGTAACTAAGCCAGTTCTACTTTAAAACAGTTTGATAAAGGACCCCCAAAGTCTGCAGATACTTACCTCAACCACCACCTCAGTCCATATGTAGTATTGAGCGAACTTTTTTTTTTTTTTTTTTTTTAAGTTCGGCGTCCAGTTCGAGTTATGGAAGAATCCCGCTATGGTTTCCAAATTCCGTTATGGTCCGTGGTAGCGGAATCCATAATGGGATTCTTCGATAACCCGAACCTTGGACGCCGAACTTAAAAAAACAAGTTGGCTCAACACTAGTCATAGCGGTCCTGTGCATATCCCATCTATACAGAGCCGACCAATCCGAAACAAACAACCAGCCCCCGTGTCTATACGTAGTAGACATGACCAATCAAGCCTCGATGTAAACTAACTCAGCCCCCTTTCGACAGCCCCATCACTATCCCCGGACCAAAGCTTAGAACAAACTTTATTGGTAAACTGGTATTGACACAGACTCCACTCCATTATCTTAATTTATAAAGGCCAGAGATCCCCTTTAAGAGGACGCAGGATCCAGGATAAGAAAATTTGCCGTCAGGTTTATGAAAAAAAATGAAAATCCATCCCTATGGACTCCATGGTGCATAAGCAGGACTGATATAGCAGAGCCGTAATAACCCAGGAGTCGCGGCTCACATCGGCCACGAGGGGTTAAATACACAGCACATTTAAAGGGAAACCATCCCTAAAATCCCAGTGGCACCGTGGGCACGCCTGACCTTCTTTTATTAAGGTCACGGGGAATAAAAGCCCCAGAGGGATCTATTACAATCAGGGGCAGCAATGCCAGGATCAGCAGTGACTCTCATCACAGAGGACTGCGTTATCGCCTAGTCAGGCCTATCCGTGGCTGGAAGGGTCCACATTGCACTGCCAAAGGGAAGGATGGAGGAGACGTGAAGAGACCCCCTGCACTGTACATGCCGGGGGCGTCACCTCCTGTGCATCAGATCACATAGAGAAAGTGCAAGCAGAGAGCAGCAGGATCCGCAGGCAATGGACCAGTTCTACCATAGACGCTGCAGTACCCGGGGCGACTGGCATCACAGACAGGACCGGGAGTAAGGATGGGGGGGGTGGGAGTCACTGCTCAAAATAAAGATGCTATGTAATGCCAGGGGGCGAGAGGAGGCCAGGCTGCTACAACGATGGCCGAGATAGCTATACCAGGGGGGGGGGGGGGCTGGGCATGTATATAGAGGTGCTGTATACACATATGGTATTAGAGATAATGCTGATTACATGGAGCAAGCACATAAAGATAGAAAATATCACATACATGTCATATACACATTATATATATTACTATACTACTATATGATGTCCATACACAGTAACAGACATAGTACGTATACTGCTGTAACACTACAAACATACATAGTAGAGCACGCGTATACAGCATCAGACCACCGGTTATACATCTCATACCAGTGTATATACTACTATATAATGTTTATACACAGTAACAGACATAATATACTAAGTACACTGCTATACCAACCCCACACATATGTAGTAACATCCATATTATATAGCAGCCATACAGATAGTGAGATGTATATTACAATACGGCATCCATACACATATATATAGTAAGATGGATATTATGTATACTATTATATTTATTAAGAGATGTTATATAGCAGCCATACAGATAGTGATACATTATTACATGGCATCCATACATACAGTGATACATTATTACATGGCATCCATACAGTGATACATTACTACATGTCATCCATACATACAGTGGGATACATGTATATTATATAGCATACATGCAGATATTGTGATGTATATTATAACATGTCATCCATACAGCTATATTATGAGTATTATTATATGGCATCCATACATATATATTATATAGCACCAATGCAGATATGGTGATGTATATAACATGTCATCCATATAGCTATATTATGTGTATTAATATATGGCACCCATACAGATGTGTTTTATTACATGGCATCCATACAGATAGTGCTATATTACATGGCATCCATACATACAGTGATACATTATTACATGGCATCCATACATTATTACATGGCATCCATACATACAGTGATACATTATTACATGGCATCCATACATACAGTGAGATACATGTATATTATATAGCATCCATGCAGATATTGTGATGTATATTATAACATGTCATCCATACAGCTATATTATGAGTATTATTATATGGCATCCATAGAAGCACAGCCACAGTCCCCGCACATATCCAGTATGACAGTCACGTCTGCCATGTATACACTGCCTACATGTCTCTCCCCGTCCTAGCGCGGCTGCAGTATCCCACATTACGCACACTTACCTGCAGCCAGGTATGTCCCGGCGGCCTCGCTGCATGCCTTCCTCCGCTGGCCGTACTGCGGTCCGCCGTCTCTCGGCCCCTGCACAGCTCCCTCTAACCTGCCGGCTCCGCCAGCCACTGCTGCTTCTGACACACTTACCGCAAGAGCCAGGGGAGGAGGCGGGGCGCGGGAAGGCGGGATAACAGCTCGCGGTCTAATTGGTCAGCATGCTGTCAGTCTTTTGCGGACGTGTCCAATGGCAGAGAGAGAGGCGGGGTTGTTTCTGCACAAAGAAAATAGACAAAATAAGCGGAGGGTGTCTGGTGACGTAGACGCAGAGGGGCGGAGCTTCTAGAGAAGACTGACATGTTTCGTAGCCTATCAGAATGGAGGTTTGCTCGGGAAGCCTTGGCGCGCGGCGTGGGAACACTTACCCATTGGATGCTTGGCAGTCTAGGTCCCGCCCTTTGGGCTGTCAGTCAGGACTTGAGCTTGTGTGTACATAGAGCACGTGGTATCTGCAGTGCTGAGGAGGGCAGTGATGGAGGCTGAAGTTGCAGTCGCTAAATAACGTACTGCCCCCCACTGACAGGGCTGTCCCCCTGATATATGTGTATTGTACATGCCACGGATCTGTATGCTGATTTACCTCTTTTCAATGGGGCTAGTACTTCCAGGAAGTCTCCTTATAGGGCTGGTCTCTTGAAGAATTAAGTATTCTTGTTAAAGGGGTTCTCTGTCTCCTATAGTGATGACCTATCCTGAGGATAAGCCATCAATATCAGATCGGCAGGGGTCCAGTAGCACCCCCGCCGATCAGCCGTGTGCCGTGTCCACGTGCCTGCTGCTGCTATGTCTATGGCAACGCAGCCGCGAGAAGGGAGACGGCATGTGGACACTACGTGCGGCGTCTCATCGTCCAGCTGATTGGCGGGCGTGCTGGGTGACAGACCCCCACCGATCTGATAGGTCATCCATATTAAAAGCCTGGAAAACCCCTTTAAAGAGGACCCGTCCCCTCCCCTGACACGCCTGTTTTACTAACTACTTGCATTCCCTATGTAACAACAATTCTGGAACATCTGTTCTTAGGGCTCTATGTTCTACCATTCTTTTATTATTCCTGCTGGAAGTTATGAATGAATTGGTAGCGGCTTGCAGTAAAGGTACAGATGGGTGTCACCAGTTGGGGGTGTGTACCTGCACAGTCTGACACCAGCAGCAGTGATTGGACAGAGTCAGACACACCCCCTACTGGTAACACACAGCAGTACCTTTACTGCAGACTGCTGGCAAGTTATTTGTAAACTTCTAGCAGGAATAATAGAGGAATGGCACAAAATAGAGTTATAAGAGAAGATTCTCCAGAATTGTTATTATGTGGGGAATGCAAGTAGTTACTGAAACAGACATGTCTCTAAGAATAACCGGTACTTTGCTTAAAGGGCATCTGTCAGCAGATTTGTACCTATGACACTGGCCAGGGGCGTAGCTATAGGGGGTGCAGAGGTAGCAGTCGCTACCGGGCCCAGGAGCCTGAGGGGGCCCAAAGACCCTTGTGCCAAATAAGAAGACACACAAAGCACTGAGAGAAGGGGGGCCCAAGCTGAACTCTTGCACCAGGGCCCATGAGCCTTTAGCTACGCTCCTGACACTGGTTGACCTGTTCCATGTGCACTTGGCAGCTGAAGGCATCTGTGTTGGTCCCATGGTCATATGTGCCCGCATTGCTGAGAAAAATAATGTTTTAATATATGCAAATGAGCCTCTAGGAGAAACGGGGGCGTTACCGTTACACCTAGAGGCTCTGCTCCCTCTGCAGCTGCCGATCCCTCTCCGCTTTGACGGGGCCAGGCGGTGGTAACATTTTCACTCCCTGACCCTGAGCCTCTAGGTGTGATTTGGAACAAGTGCCGAAATCTGCTGTGTGACCAAGTGACAGCGCTATAGAAAAAAAGTTACAGCTCATCTGTGTTATTAATTGGATGAACGGGCGAACAGCGATCTGCGAGGGAACCCGGCAGCAAGTATTCTGTTTCTCTGCAGCTCCCCCACTGGGGAAATGAAGAATTACAAGGTGCTGATTGGAATGGACGGACTGTGCAGACGTGGCGGGTCCTCCAGAGAGAGAAGAAGACACACCTTGTAGCTGCTCTCTGCCTCAGCAGATTGATTTAAAGGGGTTGTCCTGGTGTTTGATATCCTTGGGAGAGGTCACCAATATCTGTTCGGTGGGAGTCCGACTCCCAGCACCCCACTGATTAGCTATTTGAAGAGCCCGCTCTCTCTTCCTATGCCAGTGATGTCACGTTCTTCGGTCACATGACCTAGGAGCGGCCCAGTACCATTGGAGTGAATGGGGCTGAGCTGCAATACCAAGCATAGCCACTACCCAATGGACGGCGCTGTGCTTGGTGAGCTGCGAGGAGGTGCGGTGGAGTGCCGTGGCCTCTTCAAATAGCTGATCGGCGGGGTGGACCCCCACTGATCACATATTGATGACCTATAAGTCATTAATATTACATACCCAGACAACCGCATTAAGTCCCAGACTTCTCTCCTCTATTGACCCAGAGGAAGAACGACCTAATGGCATTTGATGATGTGTTTTATGTCAGCCTGCTGGTTTTATATGACGGCATCTGACAGATGTTCTAATTCTGGGGTCTTCAAACTGTGGCTCTCCAGCTATTGCAAAACTACAACTCCTGACGGATTGGCCGGACTACTGCTAGAAAGTAATGTGGCCGGTAACAGATTGGGTGCCATGGGGCCATAGGGCGCGTGATTTGAAGTGGGACATCTTGTGAAGGACAGTGTTCCTGTCTGGGACGTGATGTTCATTACCTTGGTGCGTTGCTTTGTCGCCACAACTATTCTGTTCCTTTGTTTTCTGCTTGGTTTGTTCCATAAATTCCTTACTCCTCGGAGAAAGCGCGAAGGCAGTGACATGACAAGCCGAGGGAGCTCCGGCTGTTCTGGACGTTTATCCTTTGGCGGATTCCTTTCTTATCCGCAGACTGACATCAATCATCTGGGCCGTCTCCAAGAAGCGGACACTTTGCTGATCAAATCAGTTTTGATTCCCTCGCTATTTTGCCTGACTTGGAGGAAATTCAAAGCAAAACAAAAGAAAGGGCAACTTGGCTCAAACTGAGTTGTTTTGTAAATCTCCCGATCCTTCGCCGCTCAGCAATGATATATGTGATGGATGGAACGAGGCGGGCTGGTACTGGGGTCTGCAGATGGTGCCAGGGGTGGGTTTCGCTGCTTCCACTGTTGTCTTGGGCTTTTATGAATTACGATGCCTCATGGTGATTTCTTACATGTGATGCACACAGCTGAAAAAATGTGAACCTTTTACTTAAAAGGGTTGTCCCACAAAAAAAATTCTACATTTTTCAAATCAGCACCCAAATCTGAATGTAGTAAGTGCATGTAATTCAAAATGTACCACAGCCACTGAGCTATTCAAGAAAATCTATCTGTATAGCGCCACCTGCTGTTTGTTCTTTTTCAAAATTCTCTGTCCAGCTCACTGAGATGTCAGCTCTATCATGTTCAGTTCTATCCTTCAACTGCAGCAGAAAGGACACCCCCCTCAAGCTTGAAATAAATCTAGCAGAGGAATTGGAGCAATGAATGTCACGTATTATATGAGATCTCATTTTCATTTTTCACATTCGTGGGCTAACTCCTTTACATTTCTTGATAAATTTGTAACTAAACTTAAAATGATATTCTATATTTAAAGGGCATCTGTCAGCAGATTTGTACCTGTGACACTGGCTGACCTGTGGCAGCTGTATGCATCTGCGTTGGTCCCATGTCCATATGTGCCCGCATTGCTGAGAAAAATGATGTTTTAATATATGCAACTGAGCCTCTAGGAGCAACGGGGGCATTACCGTTACACCTAGAGGCATGGGCGTAGCTATAGGGGGTGCAGAGGTAGCAGTCGCTACCGGGCCCAGAAGCCTAAGAGGGCCCAAAGATTCTTGTGCCGCATAGGAAGACACACAAAGCACTAATGGTACGGGGGCCCAAGCTGAACTCTTGCACCAGGGCCCATGAGCCTTTAGCTACGCCCCTGCCTAGAGGCTTCACTTTTTCTGCAACTGCCTCACCCTCTCCAATTTAATTGACAGGGCTAGGCAGTAAAATGTCATCACGTCCAGCCTGTCAATCAAAGTACGTAGAGCGCAGTAGTTACAGAGAGAGCAAAGCCTTTAGGTGTAACAGCAACGCCCCTGTTACTAAACCCAACAACCCCCCCCCCCCTGTATGTCTTTAAATATGGGGCCCGTTTCTGAGCGCAGCAGAGGTCCGGTGAATCATGTTTGCGACTGTCAATAATGCAGATTACAGGCATTTAATCCTTTAGATGCCGTAGTCTAGTGGTATAATCACAGCATCTAAATAGTGAAAAACCCAGAGGCACGCACTTTGGGCAATCGGGGAAGCCGATTCTTTATTCTTAAGTGCCGAGACTAGGGCTGCAGATATCAAATATTTTTGTAATTGAGTATTCCATTGATTAATCCAACGATTAATCAAGTACTCTAGTAACAAAAAACTAATTAAAAGAACGTTTTTCTCTATTAAAACTTGTCTGCAACCCCCCCCCCCTCGTGCCATCAGGTTCCCCCATGCCATCAGTCCTCCCCCCCCCAGTGTCATCAGCTGCCCCGTCCCAGTGCGATCAGCTGCCCCCCCGTGCCATAAGCTTCCCCCCTGTGCCATCAGCTGCCCTTCCAGTGCCATCAGCTGCCGCCCCCCCCCCCCAGTGCCACGATCTCCCCCTCCTAGCCAGGTCCCCAGTGCCAGTAAAATAAAATACTTACCTTTCCTGTAGGGGCGCCGCTCCACAGCTCGTCCATCTTTTTCTCTGCGCGCTGCACTGTCCTCCTGACATTACTGAGCTTCAGGTCACAGTGCGCGCTTACGTGCACTATGTCCTGACAATGTGTCAGGACATAGTGCAGCTCGGTGTTGGCCGGCAATGACCACGGAGCGGTGAGTAATAGCAAGCACGTCACTCACGCTCTGTGGTCACATGACACAGGCGAATCCTCGATGCAAAAAATTTGCATTGAGGATTTTTTTGTGTCGAGTTACTCGATTCAATCGAGTAATCGTTTCAGCCCTAGCCGAGACTCTCTGAAGAGACCCAGCGTATTAGAGCTGCAGTTCCGAAATACAGCTTAGACTCTAGTACTATAGAACTACAGTTCTGTGTATATATATTTAAATCACCCCTCTTTCTATACAATAAAAACATAAATACATAAGCAGTACAACAAAAAAAAACATCATGGGCATCGCCGAAAACACCCGTACTATTAACATAAAAAAATATTTATACCATAAGGCGATTGACCCAAAAAATTGAATAAAATGTGATCAAAAAGTCACACACACTTGGTATAAATAAAAATTACAGACTGTCCAACAAAAAAAAATGAGCCCCCACACAGCTCGGTAGACATAACTATAAAAAAAGTTATGGGGGTCAGAAAATGGTGATGTAAAAAAAAAAAGGAATTTTTTGACAGTTTTTTTTTCAATATTAAAACACAAGAAAACCTATACAAATGTGGTATCTTTGTAATCGTGCCGACCAAGATAATGAAGGACTGTGAAACTGTTAATAATGAAACTGTGGCGGAATAGCATTTTTTTTTTTTTTTTTCAATTCCACCCCATTTGGAATTTTTTTCCCACTTTCCACTACATTGTCTGCCATATTAAGTGATGACATTAGAAATTACAACTTGTCCCACAAATAACAAGCCCTCATACAGCTATGTAAACTGAAAAATAAAAACTTTATGGCTCCGTAAAGACAATGAAGAAAAATGAAAAAAAAAAAAAAA
The DNA here is from genome assembly GCA_033119425.1 of Bufotes viridis. Classification (NCBI taxonomy): domain Eukaryota; kingdom Metazoa; phylum Chordata; class Amphibia; order Anura; family Bufonidae; genus Bufotes; species Bufotes viridis. Next base: position 34,509,167 of record CM065591.1, read on the forward strand.
ACTCTGGCACTAAAGGGGTGTAAGGGTTTTATCCTGTAAAAAGAATTACTATGTAATTAATATAGAATGCCATATGAAATATTATTGGAATATGCATCCAATAAAAACATTATTAGATTTTTTATGTATGTTACATTTTCTTCTCTGGTACTGCCCCCTGCTGGTCCACCTTCTGGTCCACCTTCTCCTGCTTTCAGTAGTGGACTGACATGCTCAGTAGCTTCCCTGCTTCCTTCCTCCTCTCAGTGCCACTGCAGTGATCTCATAGTGATGCTGCCAAGAGTGTAATGCACTCCTAAGAGATGCAGGTGCTGGATGTTCACATGGAGCGAAACAGGTCCTCCAGATGTCTGAGTAAAAAAAAAAGCAAAAAAGGTGAAAATTACATTGAAAAGCAGCATTATTTTTTCAATGTTTTTGTTTGGGACCTCCATCAGTGATTTTGTCAAAAACAGCAAAAAAAAAAAAGCGTTCTCCTGGGCAGAAACCGAACGGTTCCCTACATAGTCTATCTCTTTGGCTTTGGTGGTTTAAGTTATGTGCCGAATTCTATAACGGGGCAGAACAACCAAATTACTTTTTTTAACTTGTCGTCTGGAAAGCTTGCTAATTCAGCACGTAGACAAAATACCGGATTATATGGAATTTTTTTTAGTCCGGTAGACTATAGGCAGAACGGCCTGAAGTTAGGGCAAGGGCAGGATACAGAAGATAGGGACAAGGCCAATGATGGAGTTAGGAACATCCCCAGTTACCTGCCATTTGGAAGTTAGTATGAGCTAGTACAACAATATGCTGATAAAGCAGCATGTAATGAGAAAATAGTGTTTGTTGGTCTCATGGGTTCTTAAAGGGGTGCCCCCTCAGGACACACCCTATTTAAAAGAAGGCCACTTCCAAATTTACATTGGAGCAGCAATGGTCCAGATGCTGAAATCCCTGCTGATCATTACATTAAAGCTGCGGGTAGCTACACATTTTGCTTGCAAAATAAAAAAATTTCACTATCTATGTACTTCGGACTGAGATCTGCTTGATGTTGACTCCCACCCATCACAAGCATGGTGGCTCCAGCCACCTGAAATGAATGGAGCCTCAAGCTGAGTATGTGCCATGCAGGTCCATTCATTCTCTATTGGACTGCTGGAGACAGCCAAGTCCATTGCCCAGCTATTTCCAAAAGTCCCATAGAGATTATTGGAGCAGTAGTGTGCATCCTCAGCTTGCCAATCCATTCTTTATCTGGGATCCCACCACAATGCCCCTTGTCTTGAAGCTTGCAGGCAGTGACATGGAATGAGTTTTTCAGGCTTGTATTTTTTCTCTCAGTAATAAGGCCAGCAGCTACACCTGGGTTTGCCTCAGGTTAGGGAAAAATGTTGTACTGGAGTGGGGATGGAATGGCATGTCTCACTACCAACACCTACATGCCATTCCATAAAAATCCAGCCAATAAAACACTTTAAAAGTGCCTGAGCAAACTACAATTTCCTGAAACAACCCAGCTTTCCTGGACTCTCTTTACCTTACCAATCTGAGCATTCTGGGTGAGCTATACACTCCCCACAGTACTTTACCAGCCACCATGTCATAATGGAATGAAGTAATTACAAACGTCTCATTGTGTGGATGGATAAACTGTAAGTCATCTAACCAGTATGACCAATGTATGACTCCTAGCTGTGTACTGGCGGTATTATACAGTATATAACACTGGCCAGATGCCTCCAGGAAGAATGAGCTGTTCTTTTGTTTCGATGCTGTGGTTCTCAGCAATGCTCTATGGGAAAAACCGCCGTGTTTGACCATATGAAATTGAAAGCAGAGGGCAGTACAGTATAGGTCCACAGATTTCTATCGGTGCCATATTACCTTAAAGCACAACACAAATCTATGTACATGAGCATTTACTGCGTGTACATGAGCACTTACCACAATAGGAAACGGTACAGAAGTAAACAAACACATCGGATTGACAGGCTATACTGGAATTTCCAGGAATAAAGCGGCGTCTTACCATTCCACCCACCATGTGCCGCTACAAGCTGTGATTAAGTGATACCATATAATAATCTATTGCAGCTCAATATCTGATTGCGTTTTCTAAAGCTTCAAGTTCCTAACCTACATATATAAAGGTAGGATTGACAAGCGGAGCATCTGCTGCTGAAAACACACATTTATGTCCTCCCACCGACACTCCACTTGCAGTACAGAATATTCTCATCACCCCAATTATTTCAGCCCACGGCCTGCAGATTTCCTGCCTCGCTATTTTGAAAAACATCTGTCCCGTGCACCTCCACACTCATATGTTATATAACAATGTCTTGCTGCAATTAGCCGATGGGAGGGGGAAGACTTTTCCAAGTGCTCACTGTGCAGAATATGACTGCGCGGGGAGTAGAAACCTTTGCTAAATTTATACCTACAGCATACACAAATGATGTGCGTGTAGATATCTGTAAAACTTACCGTTTTTAGACTATAAGTCAAAGACAATGAAGAATTTTAGATGACGGGAATGTATATAATAACTGTGCCTCGGAGGCGGCCTGGGGATGATGCAGGTAATTCACTTTGCCAGCATAAGAGATCCTGCGCTCCATTTCTCATCTTCCTGACATTTTCTTCTTCTCGTCGGAGTTGTACTCGTCTGTACATTCTAATCATTTTGACCCTTCTGTCATAGAAATCAGCTCTTCGTGCACTGGCTTCATGGGGAGCCCGGTGACGGGCTTGTGTTTATACACAGCAGCCAATCTGAGGAAGCAGAGCTGCAAGGAAGATGGACAGAGCAGCAGCCTGAACCAATGATGAGGCAGGAGGCATGTCTCTGGCTACCTCCGACTCCTTTTGGGCAAACTGTCGTCACAGGTCTCAGCTGTGCCACAATGAAGTTGAGATCAAAAGCAGCAGGATCCAAGTAAAGTAAACAGCAGGTACAGTGCATTTGGAAATTCTGCAGACTCAGGTTCGATTTTTTTCACATTTTGTCATATTGTGACCTTGTGCTAAAAAGAAAGAAAAAAATCAAGTTTTCCACATCATTCTGCACTCAATACCCCATAATGACAAAGTGAAAACTAAATTATAGCCATTTTTTTTCACACTTATTAAAAAGGAAAAACTAAAATTTTCCATGGACATAAGTATTCAGACTCTTTGCTATGACACTTGACATTTAGCTGTGGGGGTCTCCCATTTCTCTTAATCATCTTTCAGATGTTTCTACATCTTGACTGGAGTCTATCTGTGGTAAATTCAGATGATTGGACATGATTTGGAAAAAGGCACGCCTGTCTATATAAGGTATCACAGCTGACAATGCTTATCAGAGCAAAAACCAAGCCACGAGGAGAAAAGAACTGCCTATAGAGCTCAGAGACAGGATTGTGTGGAAGAACAGATCTGGAGAAGGGTACAAAAAAAAAGACTTCTGCTGCACTGAAGGTTCCCAAGAGTGCAATGGCCTCCATAATTTTTAAATGGAAGAACAACCAAGACAGTAAAATATCAATTTTTGCAGATGACACTAATCTGTGTAAAGTAATTAACACTGAAGAGGACAGTTTTCTGCTACAGAGGGATCTGGATAGATTGGAGGCTTGGGCAGAGAAATGGCAGATGAGGTTTAACACTGACAAATGTAAAGCTATGCACATGGGAAGGAATAATGCAAGTCACCCGTACATACTAAATGGTAAAACGCTTAGTAACACTGACATGGAAAAGGATCTAGGAATTTTAATAAACAGAAAACTAAGCTGTAAAAACCAGTGTCAGGCAGCTGCCGCCAAGGCCAATAAGATAATGGGTTGCATCAAAAGGGGCATAGATGCCCGTGATGAGAACATAGTCCTACCACTTTACAAATCACTAGTCAGACCACACATGGAGGACTGTGTACAGTTCTGGGCTCCTGTCAACAAGGCAGACATAGAGCTGGAGAGGGTTCAGAGGAGGGCAACTAAAGTAATAACTGGAATGAGGGATCTACAGTACCCTGAAAGGTTATCGAAATTAGTGTTATTCACCTTAGAAAAAAGACGACTGAGGGGAGATCTAATAACTATGTATAAATATATCAGGGGTCAGTACAGAGATCTCTCCCATCATCTATTTATCCCCAGGACTGTGACTGTGACGAGCGGACATCCTCTGCGTCGGGATAAAAGAAGGTTTGTACACAAACATAGAAAAGGATTCTTCACTGTAAGAGCAATGAGACTATGGAGCTCTCTGCCTGAGGAGGTGGTGATGGTGAGTACAATAAAGGAATTCAAGAGGGGCCTGGATGTATTTCTGGAGTGTAATAATATTACAGGCTACAGCTACTAGAGAGGGGTCGTTGATCCAGGGAGTTATTCTGATGCCTGATTGGAGTCGGGAAGGAATTTTTTCCCCTTAAGTGGGGAAAATTGGCTTCTGCCTCACAGGGTTTTTTTTACTTCCTCTGGATCAACTTGTTGGAAACAGGCCGAACTGGATGGACAAATGTCTTTTTTCGGTCTTATATACTATGTTAATATGTTACTATGACTCTTCCTAGAGCTGGCAGCCCCACCAAACTATAGTAGTTAATCAAGGAAAAGGGTCTTGGTAAGAGAGGTGACTAAGAACCCAATGATCACTGTGGATGAACTCCAAAGATCCTGTTTGCAGATGCGAGAAACCTCCAGAACAACCATCACTTTAGTACTTCACCACTCTTGGCTTTGTGACAGAGTGTGCAGAGAGAAGCATCTCCTCAGTAAAAGACACATGAAAGCCTGGAATTTGCAAAAAAAGCACCTGAAAGACTGTAAGAAACAAGAATCTCTGTTCTTATGAAACCAAAATTGAACTAAATTCTAAGCGTCATGCTTGGAGTAAACCGGAAATGGCCAGATAGAAGCCTCTCCTTAGTAAAAGACACATGAAAGGCCACCTGAAGTTTGCAAAAAAAAGCACCTAAAGGACTCTCAAACTGTGAGAAACAATAATCTCTGTTCTTATGAAACCAAGATTAAACTTTTTGGCCTCAATTCAAAGTGCCGTGACTGGAGAAAACCAGGCCCTGCTCATCACCTGCCCAATACCATCCCTACAGTGAAGTCTGGTGGTGACAGCATCATGCTGTCGGGATGTTTTTCACCAGCTGGGACAGGGAATCTGGTCAGGGTTGATGAAAAGCTAAATGGAGTACAGAGATATTCTTAATGAAAACCTGATCCAGAGTGCTCAGGACCTCAGACTGGGTTGAAGGTTCACCTTCCAACAAAACAATGGCCCTAAGCACACGGACAAGACAACACAGGAGTAGATTAGGTACAACTCTGTGAATGTCCTTGAGTGGCCCAGCCAGAGCCGTGACTTGAACCCAATTGAACATCTCTGGAGAGACCTGAAAATGGCTGTCCACTGCCGATCCCCATCCAACCTGGCAGAGCTTGAAAGGATCTGCCTGCTGCAGGCCGAGATGTAGCATTATGTAGTGGTCATTCATGTTATTCATGGACAACGTAGATCTGCCAGAGCGGGAGCAGTTCTTACAAAACTTCTCTCTCTGTTCTGGTACACAGTGGGGGTCTCAAGCAGGGGACACTCTTTATGACATCAATATGCTTTAATAGGACATATAGACAACTACAAACTAATCATCCAGCCCATTGTATTCAATGAGAACTATGTAATACTTAATTTGCTCTGTGGTGGCGTTGTTGTTGTTGGTTTCCCCCACAGGTTACAATCGATGTGTCACTTGAGTGGTTCTCCTCGTGATCAGTTTTCTCATTAGGGAACCTTCTATCAAAATAGTATTCCCTAAGGCAGACACCCCTTTTAAGTAAAGCAATTTAATAACAAAAAAGTCAACTTTTTAGGCAAATATTATCCATATTTAAACAATAACATCTAATCAGCTGAGAACTTCAAATAAATCCAAAGCAAATCCATTTTTTCTGCCTAAATCAGTGGGAATATTATAAAGAGAATGAGAAATGACAGAGCCAAACTTCAGGAATCCTTCTTTCTTCCATCACATCAAACATTTGTCATGTTAATTGTTTTTGTCACAACAGGAAGGTTGTCCCATCAGTCAGCTGGACTGTGTGTCCGTCCGTTACTTGGAAAACATCTAATTAACGCTAATTGATGGTGACGGCTTTTAACCTAACTCCAAACTCTCCTGAGGAGAGACAGTCATATCGGAATCTCTGCCATTTCCCATTACATAGGTTCCTGGCGGGAGAGTTCATATTTACATACACCTATCATTTGTCGCATCATGTCATTTATCAGAGGAACTACTCACCAGCTTTGGTTGAGCTTGAGCTCAAGAGGAAAGATAAGTATGGAAACCTCCACCAAGAGGCCACCTCCAAGATACGACCCGCACTGATATGTGGTGAAGCAGAAATAAAAGACCTAGAGAAAACATGAAAAAGCAAAATCTTGGAATTGTCTGGGCCATTCATATACGAGGTAATTCTTTATCAGTTCAGGTCGTAAATGTGCAGCACAGTTATCAGGGATTTCATGTACAACAGGACGGAGATGCTGCATACAACAGGGGCTCTCAGCCACCTCTACCTTGTCAAGCTTACCAGGTGGGCTGGATCCGCCTGTCGCTGCCTTTCTGCGGCTGGATCTGGTCGCAGGGTTCACTGTACCTCCTCACGAAGTGTACAGCCTGCCTGTTATTCAGCCTCTACTCTCTAAAATGGCCAGTGCATGTGTCCCAGTCCTTACCATCCAGTAGTCAGAAACTTGTGGACATTTAAAGCGACTTACCAAGTAGGAAGGTTCCTGAACAATAAGGTACTGATATCGCCGTTTGCTCCTTTGTCTCGTTCTCACACCGAAAACGACCGCCAGAAGTACAATCGGGAAATCCTTGGTGTAGTGTGCGTCGATGTGTGCGCGATTCCTCCAAAATAACGTCACAGAGACGTTCTCAAGTGGGATCCAGTAATGTGCCTGCCTCCAACAGCTAGGCAAGGTTTATTTATACCAGAAGGCGGTCTTACAATCATGACCAATGGGGATGAAGTGATTGGCTGGAAGGCGGTCTTACAATCATGACCAATGGGGATGAAGTGATTGGCTGGAAGGCGGTCTTACAATAATGACCAATGGGGATGAAGTGATTGGCTGGAAGGCGGTCTTACAATCATGACCAATGGGGATGAAGTGATTGACTGGAAGGCAGTCTTACAATCATGACCAATGGGGATACAGGTTATGGTATGAAGTGATTGGCTGGCGAAGATATGAATGATCGCGCGAACTTATGTTCGCACGTTCGCACACTTATTCGCGCTCTTTCCATTGCCGCGCTTATCCTCGTGGAGGAAGAAACTTTGCTCGACGGTCCCCATTCCTCCCGCCTCAGCCGGCGCCATGACACTGGTATCCTGCAGCAATACCAGGCCCGGCACAAATCAGCTACAGGTCGGGACGACCAGACCATCGTGCGAAAGCTCCTGCGCAGATGAGAACGCGAATGCGAACTAATCCGCGCATCTCCATAGGATAGATGGCGACCATACGGCGAACAATAATTTTCCACAACAGTTCCCCCCTTTTTCGCCATATGTCGTCATTTCAGCGGCTCCCTAACACTAAAATCACTCAAACCAGACCTCTAAAGGGAATTAACATGTAAAGGGGAACATGCTACCCTACAGATGAACTAACAAGAAGAACCTGGCCTATCATTCTTGGGCCTCTTCGGTTGCTTGACCGCGATGTCCGGCAAGGTTGGTGACAGTAAAAAGTCTCTAAAATGTCTCTAATAAAGAAATGCCTTCAAAAGGAAGGTTGATTCTCCATGACAGTTCCTTAAAATGGGGTGGTTCTTCTTGGGTTGGTCCTCCTGGAGTAAGAATCCAGTTGCTCTGGGCGATGGTTCTCTGCAATCATAACGTGGTCCTCTGAACGGCTCCTCGAGACTCGATTCATCAAGCAGCAGGTCATTTTCACCGCCACATAGAAAAGAAATAGAAAGCACAGCAGTAACAGGACATACACTCCTATTTCCTTAAGCCACGATCCTATAGAAAACAACATATCACCGAAGCCGCCCAGACCTTTAAAGGGGTTCCAACCTTCATCTGCAATCACACGTGCTTGCCCCTGTAACGCCTTAACTCTATCTAGATGGGCCTGAACCTTGTCACCAGTATCTTCCACCCAGGTGCAGCAGTCCTCCCCGATGAATTCACAGAAACCCCCTTTTCAGCTAAAAGATAGTCGAGAGCCATCTTCTCCTGGAGGAGAAGAGTTTTTAACTGTCGCTGTTCGGAGGAGACTTCTCTCATGGCTTCGACTGTCTCGTTGAACATCTCATCCACTATGGTAGAAAATTTGTTCAGCCGCTTCATAAGTTCTATACCCCATCCGGTCCATGCCGGAAACCATGCCCAAGCACGGTCCCCTGCAGAGAATAGCTCCCTCCTAGTCCTTCCCATACTCACCCTCCTCTGCACCATCAGATCCTCGTGACCATCAGCAATGTAGGAGGCGGGGACTAACCTGACTAAGGAGCATGACCCTCTAGCATTCGTGGGAATGACTCTGTAAGCAGCCTGCCCACACAAGAAGTAATAGGGCCCAGTTAGAGAGACACAAAGGTCATTAGGGTTCCGGTTACGGGAGTTGAGCAACAGCTGGATGGATAAAGGGATTGCTGCACCGTCCTGAATGTCACACCCTCCCCCAGCAGATATAGTCGTGTCTGGTGGTTAGGTTGTTACGGTCAGGGATTCTATGGTCGATCTGGACAGTGAGCCCAGATGGGCATTCGGTCCGACCCATGGACTTAGCTCCAAATCCAGAGCTGATATTAAAACAAATCTGGGGTCGTCCTAATTGACCGGATACCCACATGGGTCTACTAAGCCTACTACAAGTCTCAGGGCTGAAATCGAGACCATAAGTGATGTTACCATCTAAGAATGTATGGTTGAACTCTATGGATAGGTGACGCTCCATAGATTTACCTAAAGGGTTGATTTTCCTTATGCCCACCCTGATGTCATAAAGGGCATGAACTGCCGCCATGGCCGGGAGGCTCTGACCCGGAGGTGGTTTGGAGCACACCCAGCAGTTGGATCTATTTGCCGTCTTTGCTAACTGCAAATGCATTCTGAATAACAAATTCGGATGTGACTCCTCATAACATTTTCCAAAGTGCATTAGACAGAAAGAATAAAGGAATACGAGGTACCTGGTCATTGAGCTTTGTGGTCCAGCAGCTTTTGCAGTGGCTGGCGTGGATCCATCCGTCACGTTCCTCAACCTTGAGGAGGTTGGTGTTGTAAGTAGAACCTGGTACGGCCCGGTATATCTCGCCTCCAGTCCCTGGCGCTGATGTTTTTAACGACCACCCAATCGCCTGGTTGTATGGAATGCAAACCAGTTATTGATTCTGGATCAGGAATAGATTCATAAACTCTCTGGTGTATCTTATGGAGTTCCCGTTGAAGAGACTGCACATACCCAGTCAGCTGAGAATGTAAAGATGACAGCTGCTGGGGAAAGTACAACCCCGTCTTTGGTCTACTCCCGAACAGAATCTCATATGGGGACAGCCCATGAGGCCGTCTTGGTGCATTCCGCACAGAGTAGAGAGCAATGGACAAACACTCGGGCCACGGTTTACCCGTGTCGGCAGAGATCTTAGAGATCTTGTTCTTGATAGTACCGTTAAGTCTCTCCACCTTGCCACTGCTTTGGGGATGATAAGGAGTATGAAGACCCTGATTGATGTGGAGAGACTCACATATCTCCTTGAAAACTTGTCCCGTAAAGTGAGTCCCCGGTCGGATTCAATGGCCTCAGGTACTCCCCATCGACAGACAACCTCAGAAAGGATCTTTTTGGCGGTCGTTGTGGCATTAGCTTTTTAGCGGGCCAAGCCTCCGGCCATCCAGAAAACATGTCTACACAGACCAAAGCATACTCGTGGGGCCCACTCTTAGGCATGTTGATGTAATCAATTTGGATTCTCTGGAAAGGGTACTCAGGTTTTGGGGAATGTTTCTTTGGGGTTCTAGCCGGTCGCCCAGGGTTGTGTAAAGCACAGACCAGGCAAGCACTAGAAAATTTGGTGGCTGTAGTGGAGAATCCTGGAGCTATCCAGTACTCTTCCACTTGAGCACACATAACAGTTTTGGACTGGTGACTGGGGTAGTGAGCTAAATGGGCCATCATTGGATACAATACTCTTGGCAAGCACCACTTACCACTGTGACCCCAGATCATATCAGCCCCTCTGTTGCCCCCAATGCTACCCATTTCCGCCTCTCTGAGTTCTCTGCCTGAGCCTGCAACTTCTTGAACTCATCCAACGACACATCAGCAGGTTTAGCCAGCATTAGCGTCAGGGAGGGGGTCTAGGGCGCCTTCTTTAGCAGCCAGATCGGCCATCGCATTGCCCCTAGCTTCCATGGTAGTCTCTGTGGTGTGAGCCTTGACTTTTAAGATAGCCACTTCTAATGGGAGTGTAAATGCTACAAACAATCTGTTGATTAATTCGGCGTGCTTCACAGGTTTCCCGAACTAGTGAGGAATCCTCTGGCCTTCCAAATTGGACCGAAATCATGAGCTATTCCGAAGCATACCTTGAATCTGTGTATACATTGATCCTTAATCCTTCATGTTTCTCACAGGCTCTGGCCAATGCGTGTAGTTCGGCCTCTTGGCCCGACATGTGGCTGCTGAGTGAGCCTTTTTCTACTATTTTGTCGACTGTTGTTACAGCGTAGCCTGTGTGAGGTTTACCATCTGATGTGTAATACCTGGAGCCATCTACAAAAAGATCTATTGCTTCCGGAAGGGAGCTTCCTTGACAGGGCTAACTGCTTCTGTCTCAAGCTCCATGAGCTCGAGACAGTTGTGATCATCTGAGTTTTTAGTCATGGTCGTGTTAGCGTCGGTCGCAGTTGCAATCCTTTCTTCCCCCTCTCTTCTTCCGAGTCTGATTGGGTCGGGAGAAGAGATGCAGGATTGAGGATGGTACATCGTCTTAGTGTAAGGTTAGTAGGGGTGAGGAGAGCCACTTCATATTTGGTCAAGCGGGCGGCCGAAAGATGTTTGGTTTGGACCTGGTTAAGGATCTCTTGGACCGAGTGTGGGGTGAAAAGGGTCAAAGGGAATCTAAAACTATATCACCTACTTTGTGCAATAGTACAGTGCAGGCGGCTACAGCTCGGGCGCACCCAGGTGAGCCTTTGATGACCGGATCCAGTTCAGTTGAAATGTACATGATGGGTCTATACCTGGATCCGTGTAATTGGGTCAGTACCCCAGTGGCATGCCCTTTACTTTCGTGACAGAAAAGGGAAAAGGGTAGGTTGTAGTTGGGAATACCTAGCGCTGGGGCTCTAGAAAGTCCCTGGATCAGGTCCTGGAGGGTTGACCAGTTTTCATCAGTTAATTTAAATGGTGTTTGCGATGGAAGAGTATAGAGAGGACCCAGTTTGGATGAGATGTTAGGGATCCAATCTCTGCTATAATTGATTAGACCTAGAAGGGCTCTCAACTGTCGGGCATTACGAGGTCGAGTAAAGTCTCTGAGAGTCTGTATCCGTTGCATTGTCAAATGTCGGGTTCCTTTTGAAATGCAGTGGCCTAGAAAAGTAACCTTCTCCATACAGAACTGCAATTTCTCCTTGCTAGCCTTATTCCCAGTGGATGCCAGATGGTTGAGCAACGAGATGGTATGCCTATAGCATGACTCCTTACGCGGGCAACAGACCAACAAATCGTCCACATATTGTAATAGGGCGACCTCCGGATCCTCTGGCACCCACTGATCTAATACCACCTTTAGCTTACAACTGTATTCCGACGGGCTAGTCATGGACCCTTGTGGTAACCGGGTCCATGTAAGTTGTTTACCCTGGAATGAAAAAGCAAAGAGATATTGACACTGGGGATCCAGTGGTACAGAGAAAAAGGCATTGGACAAGTCGATGACACTAAAGTACGAAGCCTTAGGAGGGATGGAAGCAAGTAATGTGTGAGGATTAGGCACTAACGGGGCATCACTGACAATGATTTTGTTAATGGCTCTGAGATCATGGACCAGTCGGTAAGTGACTTCCTGGCCCTTGGCTGATTTCTTTGCCACTGGAAATAGAGGAGTGTTACATGGGGATTGAGTTGGGGTCAAGACCCCGATTTGGAGATACCTGTTGATCTGGATTTTGAGGCTGTCCATCTGCGCTACACTCAGCGGGTACTGCGGTAATCTCGGTAATACGCAACCGGGGGCAATCCGTATAGTGGCTGGAGGTACTGGCAGCAGGCCGACATCATACTTGTCAACCGCCCAAAGTTTAGGATCTACCTCGGCCAGTACATCCAGGGGCACAAAGTTGCCAGGTTCTCCAGTATACGGAACCGCCACCACTGCACACAGCAGCTCGTCTGTGAGTGCACTAGAAACCATAACGCCCTCCGGGGTATAGGAGATTTTGGCCTGAATTTCCGACAGAATGTCTGCCCCCAAAGGTTAATAGGGACATCATCTGAGATCAACAAAGATCTAACTGCTTCCGTGTGTTGGCCTAACTTACAGTGCAATGGTTTGGTCTCTCTGAGAATCACTGATTGACCTGTAAGTCCAACGGTGGGGGTAGTCTTGCCAGAAAGTGGAATCCTGCCTCTGAGGTCTTGGGTTTTTAGGACAGTTCTGGCTGCGCCGGTGTCAATGAGGCAGGATAGAGGGTATGGCAATTCCTCAAGAAACAGCTTGACATGAGCTGACACCGGTTTGCCGTTTCCCTAGCGGGCTAAGCTGTTGGACTGTGTAACAGCTCCGATGTTCTGGGTAGGTATGGGATGGGGGATGAAATGGTAGGTTCCCATAGGGCCATCCGTATTGTGGTACGATTTCCCTGGGTTTGGTTTATGTGCATAGGGCCGGTCAGGAGTGGTCTTACGAGGTTTGGCAGAATCCTGGTCCTCCTCATTCTCATACTCTGGACAGTGGCGCGCTACATGACCTCTCTGACGGCAAAGGAAACAGACAGGACTAGGATATTTATTCCCTTTGTTTCTCCTTTGCCTAGGATAGTTACTCTGGGCAATTAACTCAAATGCTGTCATGATTTTGGCCGACTTGGCCTCCTTCCTTGCATGCAAGTCCAGTTCTATTGCCTGGATCGTTGCCATGAGGGAGTGGAAGTCCATGGAGTGAGCTTCTGGCCGTGCCATCATTAACCTATCTCTCAATTTAGGCACTAATCCAGCCAGGAATTTGGCCTTCAACATCAGGTGGATTGGAGATATGGGTTGTGAGTTATCAGGGACATCTGGACCTGCCTCGAACCCTGCGTCTGATACCCCTTGTTTTAATCTCCGCCAGTAGACTGAGGCATCCTCATCTGGACCTTGGATTGCTGTCATAAACTGGAAGGGGGACACAACACTGTACATGGTAGGCATTTTGTCTGTCAAGTGTTTGCAAAATTCCTTACCCCCGTCGTGAGTTGCTCATGTGTGGTTATACCACACCTGGAAATTATGTCATCCGCAACATCTTCACCTACAGCGGCTCTGAGGATGCGTGCACAATCTGCTCCACTCATCCCATAGCTCAGCTGATTGACATTCATTTTCTTGGCAAACCCACGCGGATTAGTCCTGTGATCCGGGAGGTCATTCAAGATCTCCCTGATCTCCCCTGCGGTAAAAGGTACGTGCCAGGTGATACGGCTCGTAGTGTTTTGTCCAGGGGTCCCTCACATTCCTGTACCCGGACTGGAAACACCCGGGAGGTGGACCAGCCTCAGCGGGAGGCCTCTTAGAAGGTGGTAGGTCGCTGGAAGGGGGTTGGAGAGGCTCTGCCACAGTCACCGTTTCCCCAGATTGGCCAAAGACGGATACAAAGGCTCTATTCTTCGAGGACCAGCTGTTGGCTCAGAGTCCGGGGCTCTAGGAGTCGGTTCAACTGGAGGTGTCTGCCTGTTCAGGCTGGTATCTATTTGCCACAATTTGGTAATGAGTAGTCTCCGACTACCATCAAACGTGACTCCATAAACCTCCCTGAGTCTGGCCCTCAACTGCTCCTCTCGATAGCACTCATAATCCCCCTTCGGGCTCTGTTGGAAATCATCCATTTCTAAGGCCGCTATGCACTCTGGTTTGGGTTTATTGATTATAGAGATGCCTCTGGCTTCACATAGTGTGACTAAATCGGATTTACCAAGGTGTCGGTAATCCGTTTTATCAGAGACATCGGTTGCCGGTCCCTGAGTTGGTGGTGGAAATGGAGACAGAGTGGCTGAGGCCACTGGTATGGCCCGAGTAGCCAGTAGGTTTAAGCCTACCTGCAGCTCGGTCTCATCCCTGCTTTTATTAGACTCCATCATTTTAGTTGGAAGGGAGTACATGACAGTGTTAGTTCGCACTGTCTGGGACTTTTGAATGCCCTGTTGTTGGAGCTCGATGGATTCGTGCAGCCACAGTTCTGCCTTCTGGAGGGAACCATGGTTTTGGAGTCTAGTGGGGAATTCACGGACGAACTTTTCCCAAATCCAGACCTCAAACGTCCCTACTCTGGGGATGGTCCACTCTGAACCTACAGTCCATTGGTGCCAATCTTTGAGGGGTTTAACGACTCCTCCTCCATAGATGGATTTCATGTGCTGCTTGGCTGTCCTATACTCAGAAGTGGTACCCTTCTGCTCCCTAGATTTCGCTATACCCATGCTCGAGCCTTCTAAAAGTAGGTGCGTCCACCTACAGTGTCCCGCGACACACGCCTGGACGGCTGCTACCCCCCTTCGTTCGCCTCTGAGTTGCCCTAGGATTACTGGCACTCGACACACGGACTCCGTTTACCCTAGTTAGACCTCAGGAAATGGAGTAGCAGAATGAGGAAAAGGGCTCTCGCCGACACACAGCGGCCCTCTGAGTCTCCTAATGAGATATACCAGCCTCGGTTTTGGCTCTGAATAGTGACCTGACCACAGGATAGGGCTTCCAATTGCACACAGCTATTGGTATGCCCGGGTGATATATACCACTTTGTCTCCTTAAAAAAAGCTCATCAACTCACTTTCCTTTGCCTATATGATTCTATATAGTCAAGCTGAACAGCACACGAAGCCCTTTTTGCAGTGACTGGTCAAAACCCTCTCGCTCAGCAGCAACCCTTAAATTCAGACAGTAGTTCCCACACAATATCACGAAACCCCCCAGTAACCAAAGAAAGGTCTCCCAACCAAATCAGAGAGATATATATCTAGAGAGATATATATAGAGAGATATATATAGAGAGATGTATATGGAGAGAAATATGTATATATATATATATATATATAAGAGAGAGAGAGAGAGAGAGAGAGAGAGAGAAATAGATATAGAGAGATGTATATGGAGAGAGATATGTATATATAAAGAGATATATATATATATACAGTCATGTGAAAAAATTAGGACACCCTTTGAAAGCATGTGGTTTTTTGTAACATTTTTAATAAATGGTTATTTCATCTCCGTTTCAACAATACAGAGAGATTAAAGTAATCCAACTAAACAAAGAAAACTGAAGAAAAGTCTTTTCAAGATCTTCTGTAAATGTCATTCTACAAAAATGCCTATTCTAACTGAGGAAAAGATAGGACACCCTCACATGTATTCCCTCTTAAATTGGCTCAGATCTCACACAGGTATATCACACCAGGTGCACATAATTAGTAGATCGTTACTCTGCATGTTGAATGAGGCTTGCCCTATTTAAACCTCAGACATTTAGTTTGGTGTGCTCCTGACTGTTGAAGTGAGAGTGAGCACCATGGTGAGAGCAAAAGAGCTGTCAGAGGACTTCAGAAAAAGATTGTAGCAGCCTATGAGTCTGGGAAGGGATTTAAAAGATCTCAAAAGATTTTGAAATCAGCCATTCCACTGTCCGGAAGATAGTCTACAAGTGGAGGGCTTTCAAAACAACTGCCAACATGCCCAGGACTGGTCGCCCAGCAAGTTCACCCCAAGAGCAGACCGCAAGATGCTAAAAGAGGTCTCCAAAACCCTAAAGTGTCATCTCGAGAACTACAGCAGGCTCTGGCTACTGTTGATGTAGAAGTACATGCCTCTACAATCAGAAAGAGACTGTACAAGTTTAACTTGCATGGAGGTGTGCAAGGAGGAAACCTTGCTTTCCAAGAGAAACATCGAGGCCAGACTGACATTTGCCAGAGATAAAGTTGACAAAGACCAGGACTTCTGGAATAATGTTCTTTGGACAGATGAGTCCAAAATTGAATTATTTGGACACAACAGCAGAGGACATGTTTGGCGTAAACCAAACACAGCATTCCAAGAAAAGAACCTCATACCAACTGTGAAGCATGGAGGTGGAAGTGTCATGGTTTGGGGCTGCTTTGCTGCAGCAGGACCTGGTCAGCTCACCATCATAGAATCCACGATGAATTCTACTGTGTATCAGAAGGTGCTTGAAGAACATGTGAGACCATCAGTTAGAAAATTAAAGCTGAAGCGGAACTGGACCATGCAACATGACAATGACCCAAAACATACTAGTAAATCAACCAAAGATTGGCTGAAAAAGAAGAAATGGAGAGTCCTGGAATGGCCAAGTCAAAGTCCAGATTTGAATCCCATTGAGATGCTGTGGGTGACTTGAAAAGGGCTGTACGTGCAAGAAACCCCTCAAACATCTCACAGCTGAAAAAGTTCTGCATTGAGGAGTGGGGTAAAATTTCCTCAGACCGATGTCGAAGACTGGTAGATGGCTACAAGAACCGTCTCACTGCAGTTATTTCAGCCAAAGGAGGTAACACTCGCTATTAGGGGCAAGGGTGTCCTATCTTTTTCCTCAGTTAGAATAGGCATTTTTGTAGAATGACATTTACAGAAGATCTTGAAAAGACTTTTCTTCAGTTTTCTTTGTTTAGTTGGATTACTTTAATCTCTCTGTATTGTTGAAACGGAGATGAAATAACCATTTATTAAAAATGTTACAAAAAACCACATGCTTTCAAAGGGTGTCCTAATTTTTTCACATGACTGTATATATATATAGAGAGAGAGAGAGAGAGAAAGAGAGAGATAGAGAGAGAGATAGGGAGAGTTATATATAGAGAGAGGTATGTATATGATATATATATAGAGAGAGATAGATATAGAGAGATGTTTATGGAGAGATATATGTATATAGAGATATATATATATAGAGAGAGATAGATATAGAGAGAGTTATATATATAGAGAGAGAGAGAGAAAGAGAGATAGAGGATATATATATATATATATATATATATATATAGAGAGAGAGAGAGAGAGAGAGATAGAGGGATATATATATATATATATATATATATAGAGAGAGAGAGATATGTATATGATATATATATAGAGAGATAGATATAGAGAGAGTTATATATAGAGAGATATGTCTATATATATATATATATATATATAGAGAGAGAGAGAGAGAGAGAGAGAGAGAGATACCGAAACAGTTTTTAACAATACAACAGTTAGGGCACAACCAAACTAATCAAGATGTCTGCCAAAGCACATGGTCTTCACACACACAAAGGAAGATAAAATGGCCGACAAAACCACATGGCATTCACACACATGAAAGAAGGTAAAATGGCTGACAAAACCGCATGGCATTCACACACATGAAAGAAGGTAAGATGGCTGACAAAACCGCATGGCTTTCACACACATGAAAGAAGGTAAAATGGCTGACAAAACCACATGGCATCCACAATATCCAGCAATAGAAAGACCAAACTAAACAGTTTTTTATTCCCTGTTCCCCACCCCGAAACCAGAGCAAACCTCCACTCTACGGGTGATTTACAGGCTAATAATACAAAAATACTCTCTAAATGCTGTCTCTAATGTACAAACACTAACACAACTTGCTGCCTCTACAAAATCACAGTAATATAAAAGTTAAGAAGTTACAACAAAAACACAATACTATGTACTGCTCAGCAAACACACCGCAATCTCACCATACAATCTCTGTACAATCAACTCAGATCCATAAACTACACAACGGAAAAGCACTTACCTCATCCTTACGCCCCACAGCAGATAAAATTACAGTTTAACAAACCCCCCTTTTTAGATACTGATGGCAATATCTGCCTGCTGTGGTGTTAAACTATAAACACCCCACCTTACACACAAAGCCCTCTGTTGGATCTCCTTTGTCCCAACAGAGCACTAACCACACCCTTTACAGTTGAGAAACCCCCCACAGCAGTTATGCAAATATGCAACAACCAGTATCTGGGCAGCTATTATTGGAAAAACATCAACCACATACACCAAAAGGTTCTTTCAGTAGATTTTTTTCCTGATATCAGCAGATTGGAGTACACAGATTTCAATTCACAAAGAGCAAAACTTTCTCAAAAATGAGATTAAGGAGAGGATTTTCTTACCTTATGCCGGCCTTTTTTGCTTTTTGAAAATTAAGCTGTGTCTCCTTTAAGTTCTGCTGAAAACAGGGAAAAAAATTAGCTCCCTAACTGTGCTCGCCAACTGATATCGCCGTTTGCTCCTTTGTCTCGTTCTCACACCGAAAACGACCGCCAGAAGTACAATCGGGAAATCCTTGGTGTAGTGTGCGTCGATGTGTGCGCGATTCCTCCAAAATAACGTCACAGAGACGTTCTCAAGTGGGATCCAGTAATGTGCCTGCCTCCAACAGCTAGGCAAGGTTTATTTATACCAGAAGGCGGTCTTACAATCATGACCAATGGGGATGAAGTGATTGGCTGGAAGGCGGTCTTACAATCATGACCAATGGGGATGAAGTGATTGGCTGGAAGGCGGTCTTACAATAATGACCAATGGGGATGAAGTGATTGGCTGGAAGGCGGTCTTACAATCATGACCAATGGGGATGAAGTGATTGACTGGAAGGCAGTCTTACAATCATGACCAATGGGGATACAGGTTATGGTATGAAGTGATTGGCTGGCGAAGATATGAATGATCGCGCGAACTTATGTTCGCACGTTCGCACACTTATTCGCGCTCTTTCCATTGCCGCGCTTATCCTCGTGGAGGAAGAAACTCCGCTCGACGGTCCCCATTCCTCCCGCCTCAGCCGGCGCCATGACACTGGTATCCTGCAGCAATACCAGGCCGGGCACAAATCAGCTACAGGTCGGGACGACCAGACCATCGTGCGAAAGCTCCTGCGCAGATGAGGACGCGAATGCGAACTAATCCGCGCATCTCCATAGGATAGATGGCGACCATACGGCGAACAATAATTTTCCACAACAGTCCCTAGCATGCTAGTTTCTTGCAAAGTTGTTATTGTTAAGCTTTTATTGTTGTCTGCCCATGTACTGACCTCTGCCTGTTACCCGACTCTGATCCTCTGATTTCTTTCTCCATCAGTGATCTGTCAAGTGCTTTTCACTGACCTGTACATCTGCATCACAGACCAGAGTAGTGCACTGTTCTGTTATTCCACTGACCCACGGTCAGGCAGCCTTGACACAGTCAGTGTTTCATCAGTGATTTCTATCAGATTTCTATCAGTCAAAACCAGAAGTGGAGCCTCCACAGAGAAAAGGTATAATGGAAAAATTTGCACCTCTTCTGTGTTTCTGACCTGCACCTGGTTAGGGCTCACAATCACAGTGATGGAAATCACTTATCAAACACTGACTGTGTCAAGGCGGCCTTAGGCTGGGGCTACACCTAGTCTTTTTGTAGCACTTTTGATTCATTTTAACTATTGATCTGCTGCTGTAGTGCTACAAAAAGTCTAGGTGTACCTCCACATTTATCTAACGCCTGCAGCCTGCCTCCGGAAATAGAAGATTTATACTTACCCATACCTCCAAACTTTTGAAAATCACAAACAGGGACAAAAGCAAAGAGGGGTACATATTTCAATACTAAGCCACACCTCTAACTTCCCGCAATGTCTGTCTATACACGCCCAATCCTACCCAGTCCCTTTAGTTCCCCTATAGTAATTATTCCCCCTTTGTGCCCCCACACAGTAGTAATGCCCACATTGTGCCCCTTTCACAGTAGTTATACCAACAATGTGTCCCCTCTCAGTAGTTATATTATGCACACATTGTGGCCCTTCACGGTACTTATGTCCGCCTTTCACAGTAGTTATGCCCCCCTTTCAGTAGTGCCTCTTTCACAGTAGTTATGCCCCCTTTTAGTAGTGCTTCCTACTGTTAATGAAATAAAATAAAAACAAAAGAAACAGTAAATACTCACCTAGGCAATTCCCACAATGATCAGAGCACAACCTGCGCTACAGTTGGGTTTTAGGCCTCTTTCCCACAAGAGATACAGATTGTGGCAGAATCTGTTTAGGAAAAACTGATGGTTTTCCAAGCAAGCCCAAGCAGATTTTTTCTGAGATTGCATTCAGTATGTGCATTTTTTCATCCAGATTGCCACCCTATTTCATGCACGTGAAGAAAAACTGAAGAATAACAATCTACATCTAGCAACCATCAGTGAAAAACGCATTGCACCTGGATGCCTTCTGTTTCACACAAGCCCCATTTATTTATATAAGTCCAGGGCTGCCTGTAAAATATATAGAACATGCTGCGATTTTTTCCTAAATGCAGAGATGTTGCGTGAAAAACAATGCTCATGTGCACAGACCCACGGAAATGAATGGGTCAGGATTCTTTCTATTAGTTATACAATTTTTCATGGTTTTCATTATCTCTGCTTGTCATTCAGTACGATTCTTTAAACTAGTTGCGCAAGAATGGGGAAGGGGGGTTGGCAAATACCCCCACTTGTCCTGACCTGTAAAGGGAAGATTACTCCCCAGTGCTGGCTCCCTGCTCCTTCTACTCCAGGCCTGCCATGCTCTGCTGGGCTCCCTTGCTGCAAACATCTGGTTTGACATCGCCGCAGCCAATCTCTGGCCGTGGCAATGACCGGCTCCCCTTACATCATGACAAATGGTCCTAAGGGGATCAGGACACTGGCACAGCCAGTCATTGGCCCTTAATATCTGATTAGTGAGGGTCTGAAACCCTGCACGCTCACCGATCAGCTGTTCTGCAGTAGCTCCAGGGCAGGAATTTGGCAACAGAACCCCACAGCTCTGTCCACTTTGTAGCAGATATTGCTGGTTACAGCAGCACTGCTCCCACTGAAGTGAATGGGAGCAGTGCTGCAGTTACCAGCTCAAGTACGCGCTGGACGAAGCGGTGAAGTTCTAGCACAGAGTTCCGATGCTGGAGCTACTTTGGAAAATATGATCTGCGAGGGTGCAATGTGTTGGACCCCCACTGATATTAATGGCTTATATGAAAATCCCAGCCTGATAACCCCTATAGAAAAAATTATTTATAATATATATATATATATAATCTTTGAAAGGAAAAACTGAATAAAATAAGGGTATTGCCAAGTTGAGTGTAGGTTAATATAACCTCAGCAGTCCAGAAGAAAGACAGAAGCATTGCTGGGGATAAATTCTGGAAAGTTTCAGAAGCCGTCAAGCTGGCGACACACGAGCCGTGTTGTTGTGAATTGTGGCAGCTCCTCAGACCATTGTAACAAACAGCCTCTGTAATGCCAAAGCTGTCAGCTTCTCTGCACATAGCAGGACATGGAAAGAGACAGCCATCCGCACATGCCTCCAATTTACTGCTCTACCTGGCAAACAATGGGGGCACAGTGAGCAAGAGCAGTCAGCGTGCAAGGGCAGACTTCTGGATCTGCTAATTTCCAGTCCATTGATAGTGGGAGTGGGAGGCAACTCGAAACGACGCTGGAAATGTTCTTGCCAAATATTATTTTATACACACTGGTTTATTAAAGCGTGCCTATTTTCTGAAGCAAGCATAAGCATTAGGCCTCATGCATACAGCCGTTGCTCGGCTGTTCCGTGCATTGGGGGCCGAATTTGCGGTCCCCAATGCACGGGCACTATCCATTCGGCTACTGCTACGGATCCAGACCCATTCAACTTGAACGTGATCCATCTACACAGCAAAAAAATAGAACATGTTCTATTTTTTTGTGGTGCGGAGGCATGGAGAGAAACCCCACGTAAGCACCGTGATGTGGTGAGCACAATGCCGGTGCCCGCATATTCCGGACACACTGTTTACTGGCCGCAGTACTGTGTTCGTGTGCATGAGGCCTTCAGATTCAGGAAAGCTACATTCATATGTCAGCATGCCTGATCTGGCACAAATGCCGGCTGTCAGTTAGACAAAAACCATTGCATGCGTTATGCTAAAAAATGGGAGGATCAGAGCCAGACCCCATTAATTCAATGGGGCTCCGACGGTGAACTGTAGAATCCGGCAATGTTGTATCCATTGAAATCCGGCAGGCTGCTCTTTGCTGGAACAGCCTGCTCGATCCGCTGCTGAAGATGTGAACGTACCCTATGGATGGCCTTGTGAATAGCCTTTGGACAAGAATACTGCCTGTGGTGGCTTTGGGAATCCAGTGGACTAGATGAATGCTTTGCCCAGATTTTCTCACTTTATGAAGAGTGTGCAGCGTAGATGCGGAGAAACCTGTGAAAACCTGACAGAATTCCTTGCTGAAATATGTTTAAACAAGTTTTCCGGTTACAACAAGTTATCCCCTATCCACTAAATTGGAAAAAACTGTTAGATCCACAAGGACCCCCACAAATCACGTTACCAGGTGACCCATGTCCCCTGTTTGAATGGAACCTTGGTCAAGCAATACATTTCCCGGGTCAATTAGAATTGGTATTTAAACAGTCCTCCTCATCATGCTGTTCACATTTTGGAATCATGAGACCAAGACGACACAATTGATCAACAGTACCTCGCCATTGCGAGGCTTTAGGTAGGATGTTCTCAGATGGAAGTGGCCACTGAGCTTAGGCTACTTTTACACTCGCGTTTTGGCAAAACGCGAGTGTGAAAGTAGCCTTAGAGTGTCACAGAGTGTCATCAGCAGGTTGTATCAGAGATACAGAGAGGCTGGAAGAGTCACAGAAAGGTATAGAAGTGGTTGTCCTTTGGCCACATCCCACACTGATGACCACTTCATTGTGAACGATACCCTGCGGAACCAGATGATAAATGCCACAGAACTCCAGTCACATTTAAGGGAGGTAAAAGGCACCCAAGTGTTATGTCAGTCCATTTGAAACTGTTTACATCAGCGTGGTCTGCATGCTAGACAACCAGCAAGGGTACCTGACCATAGGCGTCATCGTCTTGCATAGACCAGGGAACATCTACGCTGGACGAGGGACCAGTGGGCCTCAGTGCTGTTCACTGATGAAAGCTGATTCACACTGAGCAGAAATGATGGCCGCCAACGATGTTGGAGATGTCAAGGAGAGTGCTATGCAGCAGCCACTGTTGTCACCAGATGAGCCTTTGGTGGTGATAGTGTTACAGCGTGGGCATGTGTGTCTAGTCCAGGAATCAGCAACCTTTGGCACTCCAGCTGTGTAGAAACTACAACTCCCAGAATGCTTCATTTACTTCTGCGGAGTTAGAAGAGCTGCCAAGCATTCTGGGAATTGTAGTTTCACAGCAGCTGCAGTGCCGAAGATTGCTGATCCCTGGTCTAGTCAATACAGAACTGCCCTACACTTTGTGAATGGTACAGTGACAAGGACATACTACTTAAATAACATCATTAATCCAGTCATTGTGCTCCTGCATGAACAACACAGGCCTAATTTCATCTTCATGCCAGCTCTTTGAGGTCACATCATTAGGGAGCGGCTGCTGGAGACTGGGGGACCTCAAATGGAGCTGGATGTACTTTCTCCAGACCTGAATCCCATTGTAAACCTATGGGATCAGCTGAGTCACCGTGTAGAGACTCGTAACTCTGTACCCCAGAAACTCAATGACCAGAGTGGGATGCCACGCCTCAGCAGACAATAAGTTGACTTGTGAACAGCAGGAGACATCGTTGTCCAGCTGTAATTGACGCTCAAGGCCTCATGACAGGTTATATTGAGACACGGAAATTTTTTGGGGGTATACCCGCCACTGGTGTCAGCCTTTGTTTCAATAAATTGTTTGAGATGAGGAAATCACGATTAGTGTTTCTACTTAAAGAGGACCTTTCACCTGAAAATGCATGTTAAACTAAAGATATACCCTAACTTACCGGCCCCCAGTGGTGCTTATTCTGCTCTTCTTTTTTCTATATGTGCCCCCGTTTGTCCGCGGTGCCCCCCTCAATATCTCCCGCCGTGTATGCTAATGAGCCATTCGGCTCAACTGGGCGGGCCTGCAAAAGTTCTCCCAGGCGTGTCTGCCTTCCCCTTGGCACGGAGCGCAACAAATAAGCGCAGTATAATAAGCAACCAATAAGCGCTCTTATAATAAGGTATAATAAGCAACCAATAAGCAACCAATGAGCGCTCTTAGCCAGGGAGAAGACGCTCCAGTTCTCGCGAGATTCGCGAGAACTGGAGCGATTTCATCCATCCTGAGCCGATGCTGGCTGCAGGAATCCAAGATGGCTCCAGAACTGGAGCGTCTTCTCCCTGGCTAAGAGCGGAGCGCGCTTATTGGTTGCGCTCCGTGCCAGGGGGAAGGCAGACACGCCTGGGAGAACTTTTGCAGGCCCGCCCAGTTGAGCCGAATGGCTCATTAGCATACACGGCGGGAGATATTGAGGGGGGCACCGCGGACAAACGGGGGCACATATAGAAAAAAGAAGAGCAGAATAAGCACCACCGGGGGCCGGTAAGTTAGGGTATATCTTTAGTTTAACATGCATTTTCAGGTGAAAGGTCCTCTTTAAATGTCCTACTTTCATGATATAATACCACTGGAGTGGGAACTTTTTTCATTTTCCATAAATTTCACCCGAAAGCCAAATATTCCTAACTTTTTGTGAGTAGTGTATATGTCTCCATATCCAAGCCTGTGTCGTCATATCCTGCAGCCATATGTACTTTTAGTTGGTAGGGGACATAACTTCAGAACTACAGAGCGTTTGTTTGTAGTCTGTATCCATGGACACCCATAGGTCTGTATAGCAGTTGCATTCATAAAATGGTAGATTTGATATCGAGACTTTTTGCAAAATGTTTTTATTTTTATTTTAGGTTCATTGGATAAATAAAAAAATTTTTTTTGCAAATGTGTAGAAATATTTCACAAGAAACAGCGCAAACTGTGTTTTTACCAATTAGTTTTACTACACCGCCTCCCTGTCCACTACTGTTGCTATGAATGAATAAGGGGGAACAAGGGCACTATAAATGTGTCACTTTCAGGTGAGTTACGTTCACATTTTCGCTCCTCCACCAGCCTGTCCTGAGATGCAGAAACCTTCTGGGCAAATTCCTACACAAAGGGTGGATTTCTATTTCATTAGGTTGTATAATAAACATAGAGATACCAATTCGTCATGTAATATAATCCACTCGTATGGAATGTAATGAGCACAAATATATTGCGCTTTCCTCGACCCTGTGTGCTGGATGATTCAGATTAATAACACACTCTTATAAACAGGACAATGGTCCTAGAGACTACCATACAAACCCCATTGAAGCACTCCATAGTGCTTCCATGGGGTTCCGTGCCTCCGTTCCTCACCACAGCTCCGGATTGTGGACCCATTCAAGTGAATAGGTCCGCTTCTGTGATGCGGGGAGCACTCAGCCGGTGCCCGCATATTGGGGACCCACTGTTTGCGGGCCGCGATACGGCCATGGCCGGGCAACTGCAGTGTTCATGATGCCTTACAAATAGACTATCGGCCGAACTTATGCCAAAAAAGTATCTTTTTGGCACGTCTTTAGCAAGTATTCGGCAGTACAGTTGACTATGTTTTTTCAATACAACTGTATGCAAAAAAAGTATAGTTTTTCTAAAGGCCATTGAATAGACAACTTGAAGGGTTTGGCCAAATGCCTAAATGCTTATATTTCTTATCTTATAAAATTGAGTTTCTCTCTGTCTGTCTGTTCTTTATGCGCGACCAAACGACTGGAACAATCTTCACCAAATTTGGCACACAGGTACATCAGGAAGGTTTTAGACCGGGTCTCAGCTCTCTAGGATGTATCATTCCTGAGATATTCCCAAAATATCACCTGCATTTGCTAATATAAGCCTGCAGGTCTTTTTCTTCATATCCCAACTGCCATACATTCGGTCAAATGTCCCTTATCAGCCAATAGAAACTTGCAGGCCCTTAGTCTCCACACACACACAGTTTTACTCCAGGTTTCCATAACAACCCAGGCATTTTTCTTCACTGCTTTAGGCTAGGGCTACAGGGCAACAATAAGTCGCACGACACATAGGGCACAGCTACATTGCTACATGCATCCATCTTGTCGCATGTCGCAGTGCGACACCATAGCCTATCATTACAAAAATTGTTGCATGACAATGGTACGACAAAATGTCGCGCGACACATGTCGTCATGTAGCCCTAGCCTTAAAGGGGCAGGGCTCTGTGGAGGTCACTGTTAAGGGGACATGGGCCACTATTAAAGGGGCAGCTGCTGTGGAGATCACTGTTAAGGGGGCAGGGGCCACTATTAAAGAGGAAGCTGCTGTGGAGGTCACTGTTAAAGGGTCGGGCACTGTGGAGGTCACTGTTAAAGGGGCGTTCACTGCGGATGTTACTGTTAAGAAGGCAGGCCGCTGTGAAGGTCACTGTTAAGGGGGCAGGGGCCACTATTAAAAGGGCAGCTGCTGTGGAGGTCACTGTTAAAGGGAAGGGCACTGTGGAGGTTACTGTTAAAGAGGCGTTCACTGTGGATGTTACTATTAAAGGAGCAGGCCGCTGTGGAGGTCACTGTTAAAGAGGCGGACACTGTAGAGGTCACTGTTAAGGGGGGCAGGGGCCACTATTAAAGGGGCAGCTGCTGTGGAGGTCATTGTTAAGTCAGCAGGGTACTGTGAGGTCACTGTTAAGGCAGTGGGGTACTATGGAGGTCACTCCTAAGGGGGCAGGCCTCTGAGGAGGTCACTGTCCAGGGAGTGGGTGCTGTGAAACTCACTGTTAAAGGGGCAGGCTGCTGTGAAAGTAAAAGTTAAGGGGATGGGCTGCTGTGAAGGTCCCATTTTAAAGTAGCGGGGCACTTTAGGGGGGTCAGTGTTTAGGGGTGGGGGACTGTGGAGTTTACTGTTAAAGAGGGGGGTACTGTAGAAGTCACTGTTATGGGGGGATACTGTTGATATCTTTTAACGACACACACAAACATTAAATGAAATAGATGAAATATACCCGTGCGAAGCCGGGTCCTTCTGATAGTAGTTTCTGTCTGTCTGTTCTTTATGGACGACCAAACGACTCGACCAATCTTCACAAAATTTGGCACACAGGTACATCAGCTGATATTCCCAAAAAATTACCTGCATTAGCCAATAGAAGCCTGAAAGTCTTTCACTCATATCCCAACTGCCATACACACGGTCACATGTCCTTATCAGCCATTAGAAGCTTGTAGGCCCTTAGTCTCCACACACACACAGTTTTACGCCAGGTTTCCCTACAACCCAGCCATTTTTCTTCACTGCTGTAGGTCAGCTTTAGGCTAGGGCTACGTGACAACAATAAGTCGCACGACACATAGGCCACAACTACACTGCTACATGCATCCATCTTGGATGGATTTTTTGTGACTGTTGTGTCGCAGTCGCAGCATGTCGCAGTGCGACGCCATAGCCTATCATTATAAAAATTGTTGCGCGACATTGGTATGACAAAATGTCACGCGACACATGTCGTCATGTAGCCCTAGCCTTAAAGGGGCAGGGCGTTGTGGAGGTCACTGTTAAGGGGGCAGGGGCCACTATTAAAAAAGCAGCGGCTGTGAGGGTCACTGTTAAAGGGGCGGGCATTGTAGAGGTCACTGTTAAAGGGGCATTCACTGTGGATGTTACTGTTAAGGGGGCAGGCCGCTGTGGAAATCACTGTTAAAGGGGCGGGCATTGTAGAGGTCACTGTTAAAGGGGCAGGCACTGTAGAGGTCACTGTTAAAGGGGGGGGGGTTAACTGTGGATGTTACTGTTAAGGGGACAGGCCACTGTGGAAATCACTTTTAAAGGGGCGGGCACTGTAGAGGTCACTGTTAAAAGGGCGGGCACTGTGGAGGTCACTACTAAAAGGGCAGCTGCTGTGGAGGTCACTATTAAGTCATCAGGGTACTGTGAGGTCACTGTTAGGGGAACGAGTATTGTGGCAGTCACTGTTATAGGGGCGGGTGCTGTGGAGGTCTCTGTTAAGGGGGCAGGGAACAGTGGAGGTCACAGATAAGGGGACGGTCCCCTATGGAGGTCATTGTTAAGGGGTGGGGTGCTGTACAGGTCACTGTTAGGGGGGCGGACCACTGAGAAGGTCAATGTCAAAGGAGTTGGGTGCTGTGAAACTCACTGTTAAAGGGGCGGGCTGTAAAGGTGAAAGTTAAGGAGTGGGCTGCTATGGAGGTCCTATTTTAAGGAGGCGGAGCACTGTAGGGGGGTCAGTGTTAATGGGTGAGGGGCTGTGGAGTTCACTGTTAAGGGGGATACTGTTGATATCTTTTAACACACAGAAACATTAAATGAAATAGATAAAATATACCCGTGTGAAGCCGGGTCCTTCAGCTAGTATTTGATAAATGTCAAATTACAAAGTCAGCACTGATACATCTGTCCAGACTGGCAGATAAAAAGTCTATTTTGAGTACATGTCCTGATGTAAATCAAAGACGACCTGAGCTGTCTGCTTCCATAAAAACTGTGGAGGACGACCCTGTTCTGTGGATGATAGAGTTTATGAAGGTGTCTGAATCAGGCTCCGGCTGTCTGATTAAATTAAGCGTGTCCAAGAAGGACGCAGGTGTGAGCAAGGAGAGAGGCTAATTTAATCTCCTCCCGCAGGGCGTGATACCCCCCATCTGTAAAATATACAATAACGTTTCCTGCCGTGGTTTAATATACATTCAGCAGATGAGGGAAATGACTGGCCCTTTTTTTATTGGCCACGATGGACATGTGATGATGTATATAGGTCGTACAAACAGCGTCGGTTAAGGAGTCTAATTAATACCGCAAATGATTGATATGCGATACATTATTTCGGTTGGGATCATTTCTCTCAGGCTGCTCATTACAGTAATGACATTAAACTGCTGCTTATATTTCATCAGCGGCCGCCATTGTAGGTGACAGGAGCTGCTGCTCGGGACATTCATCATACTGGGTTTATCTTCCCCATCCACAGAATACAAATTATAATTATTATTATTATAACCGGGAATCTGTAATGACATCGGAATCGCTTGGATGTGATGGACGATACTGCTGATGAATTCACAAACCTGAGATCGAATTAAAATGAGAAAAAATTTAGAAATGTTACCCTATGGATATTTGTAGGCAGGAGTAGATTCGGGAACGGTATGTCCTCACGCGGTGAGTCCGCACGTGAACAAAGTTGTGCAGATTTTGCTGTGGATTTCATTAAGTAAATGCTGCAGATTTCGCATTTTGCGTTGCAGATATCTGCAAACCAAATTAACATGCTGTAGACTAAGGCGACATGCATGCATGACAGTGAAAAACGGACATGTGATGGACGTTTTTTTATCGGCCACCACATGTGGTAGTCTATGGGGTTATTCACACAGCAGTTTTTTTGTCGTTCAGTGACATACGTTAAGAGTACTTTTACACGTGTGTCATGGCTATCCGGCAGGCTGTTCCGGCGGGTGAACAGCCTGCTGGATCCGCCATGCCGCAAGTACCCATGTGCTGCCGCTCCGTCCCCATTGACTATAATGGGACGGGGGGCGCAGCTACGGGCAGCAAGGCCAGAGATCGCCGGACTAAAAGTACGGCAGGTCCGACTTTTCTAGTCCGGCAATCACTGCCGTGCTGCGCCATAGCTGCACCCCCGCCCCATTATAGTCAATGGGGACGGAGCGGCAGCACACGGGTACTTGCGGCATGGTGGATCCGGCAGGCTGTTTACCCGCCGGAACAGCCTGCCGGATAGCCATGACGCAAGTGTGAAAGTACCCTTAACTGACGTTTTAACATGCATGTATCCTCAACATATCCTCACTGCATATGTGGGTTCTGATGCAGACGCTCTACGCACCACTTTGCCTCTGTTGGACAACGCTGCATACCTATCTGACTATGGGGCAGATTTAGTATAGCAAGTGCACCTTACACCACAAGGGGGGGTGTTTTAGTGAAAAGTGGGCGTGACTTTGTGGTAAACGTGAAAACGCATGGCTTAAGCCGTGGTATCTTACGACAAAATTGCACCAGAATTTTTGCTGCAGAGTAAGCCGAATAATACGTGGTGTAAACCTAGACTAGACAATGTACTGGTGAGCCAGCATCAGCCACTATGATAAACCCATACTAGACAGTACTAGCAAATCTGCTCCTTTATGTCCTACATCAAACAACTGATCTTATTCCTGAAATCTCCCTGGCAGACAAAGGTATCTTTGTGGGTAATGCCAAGTGGGGGTCATTTACTAAGACCGGCCTTTTATGCTACTGTAAGACGCTGCCGTAAGATTCGGCTAATTTATGACTCCTTGCCTGGAGTATCTTTAAGACAAATTTGCTCCTGTTTCCGAGGCGCACCCACTCCGCCCCCCTCCCATACAACTGCCGAACATGGCGTAAAACCACCCCGGAAACTAAATATTGTTGCACTGCCAGTCATAAAAGGCACTCGCGGCTTTTTTTTACAAGTAAAATAACCTTAAGTCCCTTAATAAATGACCCCTAGTATCTTTTGTCGGTTAGTTCGATGATAGGCATTACCTGTGGTGCTATAGGGTGGTTATGGGTTGCACGAGTTTACAGAATAAGGGCTCATGCACACAACCATTTTTTTTTACGCATCTAATTCGCATTTTTTGCAGATTGGATGCTGACCCATTTACTTTAAAGGAGCCAGGAAAAATTCGGACAGCACACCGTGTGCTGTCCGCATCCGTATGTCCATTCCGCGGGCCCGCAAAAAATATAGAGCATGTCCTATCCTTGTCCATATTACAAAATGGAGAACGCACACGGACGGTATCTGCGTGTTGGAGATCTGCAATTCGCAGATCGCAAAAACGGCATGAGCCCTTAGAAGAAAATGTCAGCTTTGTTCCAAAAACAGATGCTACACCTGCCCAGAAGTTATGGATTGCAGCTCAGCCCCAATCACATCAATAAAGCTTATCTGCAAATACCAGGCACAACCCATGGACAGGAGTGGCGCCATTTCTGGAAGAAAACAGACATATTTTTCGATTCTGATCTAGCATTTATCACCTTTCCCTTAGATAAATGCAATTACATAGTTAACTCACCTGAGCACAAAACTGTTTTTAGTGCAAAAGTTCAGTTTTCCACCTTTACAATTCTGAGTTTTTAATATGCAAATGAGTCGTTCCCTGCTCCGAGGTCATTGCTGCTGCCATCAGTGCACAAAAGATTCCCTCCACTTCTGTCTCCCAACCTCGCCCTCTGCAGTTTGATGGACGGAGCCAAGCATTAGCTACGCCATTTTGCCTAACCCTGTCCTTTCACGCAGGCACTGTGCAATGAGACATCAGCGCATGCGCAGTACAGCCAGGCCAACACCGGTGCACCACCAATGAGGTTAGTTGAGGCGATCGCCTCAGGCAGAACCAGTTAGGGCCAAGAAGGGGGCAGCAAAAGGGCCATGGGCAATGAGCGTTTTCATTGTGGCAAAGGGGTTAGGTTAAGAAATTGGCATTGGGAGGGGCGCCGTTTCAGTTTTCACCTCATGCAGCAGAAAGGCTGGGTGCACCCCTGCAGGCCAAGAACTATTCTACTGCACATGCGCTGATGCTTTACACTCGGCTAAGCAATACCTTTGTAGACTTCGGCATAGTTTATTGGTGGTGCTACCTTCAAGTTGTGAACACCATATTTTTGGGGACTGAGTGCAATACAGTCACCACAATATGTAGAGCACTGTGCCTGGTAAACAATGAAGAAGCATAACCCCTTCTACCATCTGATCGACGCCAGGAGTCGGACCCCCACCGATCTGATCGTTATGACCTATCCTACCCTATCCATGAAGGAGGAAGATACTGTATATATGTACTGAAACTCCAGATTGGTGGAGAAGAGCCTGTATGGTTGATAAAATTCATTAATGCGCAGCAGATGATCCGTAGTTTGGGTTTTAATTGTTCCTGTCACGTTAGTCCAACTGTTTCACAAAACAGCAAAGATGAATCCTGCGCGGCCCCAACGGAAGAGTAATTACTCGTTAAATGGAAAATTCTAACTTGTTAATTGCTTCAGACTGCTCACCGACATAGTGAATGACCCCTCCCATCTGGAATCATATTAACAAGTGCCAGCACAGAAATAATGCAATTACTGCTTACATATGTCGCTACCGGAGAGATGCAACACGGATTTTATGTCCGCTGATGGCGATATGCATGACACCTCATTTTGTAGGTAGTGGAGGCAATTGTTCCACACAACAGCTGGCATATCGTGATGGCTTCAGCTTTCGAAAAACCGAGACTTGTTTTATGAAGTCAGCAGATTAGAGAGGAGGAACAACCCTGGAATGGAACGTTTAAATAGCTTGATAGAAAAAAAAAATGGAGTCTTCTACTACAAACCGGATTCCAAAAAAGTTGGGACACTAAACAAATTGTGAATAAAAACTGAATGCAATGATGTGGAGATGGCAAATGTCAATATTTTATTTGTAATAGAACGTAGATGACAGATCAAACGTTTAATCCGAGTAAATGTATCATTTTAAAGGAAAAATATGTTGATTCAAAATTTCACGGTGTCAACAAATCCCAAAAAAGTTGGAACAAGTAGCAATAAGAGGCTGGAAAAAGTAAATTTGAGCATAACGATGAGCTGGAAGACCAGTTAACACTAATTAGGTCAATTGGCAACATGATTGGGTATAAAAAGAGCTTCTCAGAGTGGCAGTGTTTCTCAGAAGCCAAGATGGGTAGAGGATCACCAATTCCCACAATGTTTCGCAGAAAGAGAGTGGAGCAATATCAGAAAGGTGTTACCCAGCGAAAAATTGCAAAGACTTTGCATCTATCATCATCAACTGTGCATAACATCATCCGAAGATTCAGAGAATCTGGAACAATCTCTGTGCGTAAGGGTTAAGGCCGTAAAACCATACTGGATGCCCGTGATCTCCGGGCCCTTAAACGACACTGCACCACAAACAGGAATGCTACTGTAAAGGAAATCACAGAATGGGCTCAGGAATACTTCCAGAAACCATTGTCAGTGAACACAATCCAACGTGCCATCCGCCGTTGCCAGTTGAAACTCTACAGTGCAAAGAAGAAGCAATTTCTAAGCAAGATCCACAAGCTCAGGCGTTTTCACTGGGCCAGGGATAATTTAAAATGGAGTGTGGCAAAATGGAAGACTGTTCTGTGGTCAGACGAGTCACGATTCGAAGTTCTTTTTGGAATCCTGGGACCCCATGTCACCCGGACCAAAGAGGACAAGGACAACCCAAGTTGTTATCAACGCTCAGTTCAGAAGCCTGCATCTCTGATGGTATGGGGTTGCATGAGTGCGTGTGGCATGGGCAGCTTGCATGTCTGGAAAGGCACCATTATTGCAGAAAAATATACTCAGGTTCTAGAACAACATATGCTCCCATCCAGACGTCATCTCTTTCAGGGAAGACCCTGCATTTTTCCACAAGATAATGCCAGACCACATTCTGCATCAATCACAACATCATGGCTGCGTAGAAGAAGGATCCGGGTACTGAAATGGCCAGTCTGCAGTCCAGATCTTTCACCTATAGAAAACATTTGGCACATCATAAAGAGGAAGGTGCAACAAAGAAGGCCAAAGACGATTGAACAGTTAGAGGCCTGTATTAGACAAGAATGGGAGAGCATTCCTATTTCTAAACTTGAGAAACTGGTCTCCTCGGTCCCCAGACATCTGTTGAGTGTTGTAAGAAGAAGGGGAGATGCCACACAGTGGTGAAAATGGCCTTGTCCCAACTTTTTGGGGATTTGTTGACACCATGAAATTCTGAATCAACATATTTTTTCTTTAAGATGATACATTGACTCGGATTAAACGTTTGATCTGTCATCTACGTTCTATTACAAATAAAATATTGACATTTGCCATCTCCACATCATTGCATTCAGTTTTTATTCACGATTTGTATAGTGTCCCAACTTTTTTGGAATCCGGTTTGTATATACACCAATGTAAAGCAGACAAATACATCAGCTTAGGTACAGTAGTCTGCAATAAACAGAATATTTTAAAGAAACTGTTTTTTAAAAAAAAAAAAATGGTCAATTGGACAGTGTACAGTAGTATATACGCAAACTGTATACATAACATCTGACACACTACTCTGTGATCTAACTTATTATTTTAAAGGGGTTCTCAAGGAATTAAGAAAATGAAAATACTTAAAGGGGCTGGCCAGTCTGTTAGCACCTATTAAAACTATAAAGAAAGTAGGGAGATATTACACTTACTAATATATCTTCTTAAGCAGATCTGCCTGGTTTCCTTGCTATTAGCAGCCCTGCCCCCTCCTGTCCTATTCTCACAGAGGCCTGTCTGGTCCATCCCTGCAAGTGGCCTCCATGCCTGAAGGAGTGTGCTGCTCTGTGGGTCCTAAAGCACCCTGCATGTATCAGAGTTGTCTTACTTCTGTGACTGGCACTCCTGGCTGGCAGGGGCTTAGCAGGGACACTTGTTAAAAGCTGAAATAAAGAAACTTTTGCAGGAGGAAGGGAGACTGAGGGGAAGCTGTGATGGCTGATCTGACTGTAGGCTCTGCCCCCTCTGTTTCCCCTGTACTGAAAGGATCCTGCCAACATGTGAGGATGTAGCAGAGCCAGGGCAGCGCTGTGGACCATAAACTGTGAGCAGTCCCAATGTCAGTCCTGTTTATGGCCCCTCTGCTCTGTGTTCTCTGTGCTCAGTACAGCCTGACTAACAGTTCAGGAGCTTTAACCCCTTGTGAGCTGTCAGTATGGCTGAGGTCAGTGATATCAGCAGCAGTCACGGGTCTCACCATCTATAAATGTGTGCCCTCTCCTTCCTGTTCTCTGTATATGATGATATGTGACCCCCCACCACTGCATATAGAGATCCGTGAACCACTGTACACTGTATACAGTGATCCGTGCTAACGGTAGCTCATGAGTGCCGCCAGAAGTCCGCTCCGGCCCCATTCACTTTAATAGGGACAGGTCGTAGATGCAGCTGCAGCACGGCAAACATGCCAAGAGGTGGCCGGACAAAAAAATGCAGCGTGCTGGGCATCAGTTAATGGGGCCGGAGTGGACTTTCGGCGGCACTCATGGTCCGGCAGGGGAGTAGCCTGCCAGGCAATGCTAATGCTAGTGTGAAAGTAGCCTTAGTCGTGTGATGATAGACAGCAGTGATGTACTGCCAATATAGGAAGGGTACGCCACTGCTACGGGGCCCGTGGCACAGGGGGGCCCGGAGCGCACGGAAGGCCACGCCCCCCACTGACTGCACTCACAGCTAGTGCTATTAGTGCAGAGCCGCACAGCAGCAGAGGCTGAGAGGCGGTCCGCCCACTTGTGTGTCTCCTCCCAGCGCCGCAGATGTCCCCCAGTCCTCCCCCTCCCCCTGTCTGGCTTGTCCCGGGCCCGGCTAAGCGGAGGAACCAGGCTGCGTGCACCTGCTGCCTGCACTGACAACACACACACTGGGCCAATCAGCCTTCAGCAGTGCAAAGATCCTGCTACTGATTGGCCAGTGTATTCTGGCAGGCAGCAGGCGCGCACCCAACCTGGCAGTTGTGCTGCCCGCCTCACCACCTCAGCTGCCCAGCTATGACCCCAGAAGTGAAGAACGGCAGCCTGACTGAACCCAGGATCCAGCCCAGGACCCGAGCCCAGAATATACACAGAAGCTGCCTACAGTAAGTGGATAATGAAACGTGCACCTATATTCTTGATGGGGGGGGGGGCACTGTAGGCTCATAGAGGACTCAGAACCTGTGTGCTGCTAGGACTGGGGCGTACTTCCTATTGCTATGTCTGTACAGCAGTACTGCTGCTCTGAACATGCTTGCTGCAATGCATGCTGGGATATTTACTTTTACTTTGTAGCTGCTCCGCCCACACATCCGGTCTGAGGAGCCTCTCCAGGGAAGCGTGTCATGGTGAACAGGTTAGAAAAATGATATATAGCCAGTACATGTCACATGATAGAAGTACTTCAAGGTTTTGGCTATTGTCTAGGGCACTTTGGATTTTTGAAACTTTTGGTGGCCAACCCCTTTAAATATTACTTAATTCTAAATATATTCCCAAATACCTTTCATTAGTTAAAATGGCTTGTTTTATCTACGGAGCAATAATCAAGGGAAATAAAATGGCCGCCGTCCTATTAGTACAGACAAAACCTGTCCTAATCACACAGGAGGACAAGTTACTTCACGACACTGAGCTAAAGAGCTGCCTCATCCTCCTCTCTGCTCTGCTTGTCAGGGATTATGATTCTAAATACAGCTGATCTTCAGCTGAATCTCTGTAGGAATGGAGTTCATGAGGAGACAGGAAGTACAGAGAGGATGGACAGGACAGACCATGTTAATGGAGACTGCATACAAGTGCTGCTGCTCATTAGCCACTTACCCACCACCTCTCTGTACTTCATGTCTCCTCATGAACTCCATTCCCACAGAGATTTAGCTGAAGATCCTATCAGCTGTATTCAGGATCATAATCCCTGACAAGCAGAGCAGAGAGGAGGATGAGGCAACTCTGAAGTAACTGTGAAGTAACTTGTCCTTCTGTGTGATTAGGACACATTTTAACCCCTTAGTGACCACCCATACCCTTTTTACGGCAGTCACTAAGGGGCCTTAGGCTGGGCTGTCGCTTTTTTACGTGCAGTGGGGAGCAGGGACCTGGCTCTCACATGAGAGCTAGAGCCCTGCTCTAACAGCCCGGACCGGCAGGAGTGCCGATCCGGGCTGTTTAACCCTTTACATGCCGCAGGTAAAGTGGTGACAGAGGGAGCAGACTCCCTCTGTCTCCCATCAGCACCCCGCAATTGTGATCGCGGGGTGCTGATATGTTGGGAAGCTTATCTTGTTTCCGGTCAGGGCCCCGAGCCTGTCTTTAGTGATTTCCAGCAGGCTGTGCCTCTCTGGCACAGCCTGCTGGTCAATGTTAGAATAGCATTGATATTGAAATGTAATGCATTATAGAGATAATGCATTACATTTTAAAAGCAATCAAAATACTGTATGTTATAGTCCTCTTGTGGGACTATTAAGTAGTAAAAAAATAGAAAAAAAATACACATTTATTAAATTAAAAGAATTCCATAAAATAAAAAATATGCTTTTTTTTCCATTGAAAATACGCTTTTCAATGAAAAAAATTGCAAAAAAAAATATCCCCCATACGTTTTATATTGCCGCGTCTGTAACGACCCAGACTACATAAATATCACATAAATTATCCCCTATGGTGAACGCCGTAAAAATAAAAAAAAAGACAGAATTTCAAATTTATTCTTAGTTTCCACCGAAAAAAACTTAATAACAAGCGCCATCAAAAAGCGCCATTTACTCCAAAATGATACCAATGAAAAATACAAGTCGTCCCGCAAAAATCAAGCCCTCACACAACCCCATGGAAAAAAAAAAAAAAAAGTTAGGGGTCTTTGGAAGTGGCAATGCAAATTTAAAAAAGGGGTTTTATTGCAAAAAAAGTAGTAAAACATAAAAAAATCTATATGTATTTAGTATAAATGTAATCATACTGACCCAGAGTATAAAGATATTATGTTATTTGTACTGAAAAATGAACGCCGTAAAATTTATAATGTAAAAACGCAGTGGCAGTATTGCTATTTTTCCCCATCTCCCTCCCAGAAAGAGTTACTAAAAGTTAATCAGAAAGTTATGTGTACCCCAAAATGGTGCCATTAAAAACAACAACTTGTCACGCAAAAAACAAGCCCCCATAAAGCTATATAGACGTAAAAATAAAAAAGTTATAGCTCTTGGAACGAGACATAAAAAAAAAAGAAAAAGAAAAACGCTTGGTCATGAAGGCCCAAACAGGCTTGGTTACTAAGGGGATAAGTCTACCGATAGGACAGCGGCCATTTTATTTCCCCTGATAATTGCTCCCCAGACAAAACAAGCCACTATAACTAATGAAAGGCATTTGGGAATGTATTTTTTTAGTGTTGAGCGAATCAAAGCATCCGTAGAATTCGATCCAAAGTTTAGGAAAAATTTGATTCACCACAAATCCGCCACATTTCCTCGAGCTTTGTGAAAATCAAACCTTTTTTTTTACTAAAATGGCTGTTGCACGCACATGTTACAAAGTGAAAGTAAGAAGCCCGAGAATGCGATATGATCCATAATGCCATGCAGCCAGCCAATCCGCAGGTAGCCATCCCCTGTGATGTCACAGTCCTATAAAACCCTCATCCCGCATGGTCTCCACCATTTCACTGTGAGCTGAGCTTAGGGAGAGATGAGACAAGCACTTATGGGCTAGGGACAGTGTTTCAGAAAGTTATTAACAGGAGAATATTGGACAGGGTGAGTGCAGGGACAGTGTAGGGAGATCATAGGTAGAGTTTATAGAGACTGTAGGGAGAGTGTAGGGAGAAAGCAGGGATAGTGCATTCGCCATGTGCATCTTGTGGAACTGCTACCACATTCCCAGTTAATTTGATTGTTTATACATGGAATTACTGTGCCTCAGTTTTAAAGGTCGGTGTAATATATCGCCATGTGTATCTGCTTTTATCTTGCTCAACTGCTGTTACTTTCATAGTTCATAGTTAATCTGTTACATTATTATACAGTTACTGTACACTATGGCCCTCCAAAGGAAGGGGCAGTGGCAAAAATGTTGCTGTAGCCAGAACAAGTAGCAGCAGAAAAAGGGGGGTGGTACCAGCCACAGCAACAGGCCAAAGTTGCCACTGTCATCCAGCAGTCGTGTTTTGACCAACAATCCAGCTGTTCTGGAATGGGTGCCTCACTCTTCAACATCATCATAAGTCACAAGTAGGAGGAGAAGCATCAGGAGCAAATGACAACTGACGTCAATGGGAAGGAATGTCAGCTTCTTACGCTGACGTTGACGAGCCCTGACTGCTGTAGAGGGGGCGAAGGCCGGTGGGAAATGCAGTGGTTGCTGCATCAGGCTGTAACACTAAGGCCTCTTGCACACGAACGTGTGCGCCCTGTGCCCGTACTGCGGGCCGCAAATTGTGGTCCGCAATGCACAGGCACGGACATGTTCTATCTTTTTGCGGGATGGAAGTACGGAACGGAACACCACAGAAGCACTCCGTAGTGCTTCCGTAGTGTTCCGTTCCATCATTCCGTTCTGCACCGTTCCGCATCTCCGGATTTGCGGACCCATTGAAATGAATGGGTCCGCATCCGTGATGCGGAATGGCCACGAAATGGTGCCCGTGTATTGCGGATCCGCAAATGCGGTCCGCAATATGGGCACGGGGCGCACACGTTCGTGTGCAAGAGGCCTAAATGAGTGGCACAGTTTTCCCACGCCACTTTATGGTGATGATCCATGTGTTGACGCAGGGTCGTCATGCCAACATTAGCACCCTAGCCGCGCCCCAACTTCTGCCCACACATCCTGCATACCGCCATGCTAACATCCCCCAGTGACTTGGTAAGAAAAATTCCCAAACTGGTGAGTATATGACATTTTCCCTCCACCACTGTGTGATGCCCGCCTGCTGCTGCTTTTATCAACCCATGTACTGCTAGTGTGTTCCTCACAGGTAGTCTCCCAAGTAGCTGATAGTGTACCCCTCCCGCATTTGGCTATAGATCTCCCACACTTTCACCCTGCTGTCCGACGGGCGTGCCGCCCCCTGATGATGATGATGCCCTCTCGTCACCCGGCTCCCACGTGTGATCGGCTACATCATCATCTAAATCAGTTTGTTCCTCACTTGTGTCACCCTTACCTGTCTCTTGCGCACGTCCCTGACCTCTCACAACATGTGCTCCCACCCAACTGCTATCATCGTTAGTTGCATGCCTTGAGGAGTCCGCAGTAGACCTCTCCTCCATGTCTGTGCTGACCTGTAACTGCTGACTGTCCTCACAAAGCTCATCCTCGCTGAAATGCGGAGCAGGGCCAGTGGCATATATTACTTGGCTAGCAGAAGGAGCAGAAAAAGCAAGAGGCAGGTTCAGGACAGGTGAGGGGACAGAGGCAGTTCCTGGGCCATGCCAACTAAGAGAAACCCACCAATTCCTGGCTGTGTGTATCTTTTGTCACTTGTCTTGACAACAATCGATCACTGAGGTGATTGCAAAAAGACAACAGCATGCGTGCACTCATCCTACTGCGCAGAAGCTGAACGTGCATCTGGCCAAGTTACTGGTACTACAGTCCCTCCCTTTCCATGTAGCTGACTATGGAAGTAGTATGTAGTACAATATAAAAAATAATTCTTGTTCTATGCACCCCATAAAGCTACAACTAGGGGTCGGGGGCTTTCTTCTTTTGTCACTATGGGAATACCCCATGAGCATTTTTCTCCTCTCTTTTATCATTTCGTTGGATCCATCTGCTGGTCATCTGCTGCACCACGAGGTACTCTTCCTATGTAGTTTCAGGATGCAAGGGTTAAAGGTAAGTATGACTTCAACTATTAGGTAAAATGTATATAGTGATCAACTATTGGCCCCATGTGGCCCATTTATGTAATTCTCATACAAAAGGGGCATTTTCAGGAGATTGTGGGCCACAACAGCAATAATTTGTATATTGTGCCATGCACCTAACCAGCCAAACCCCATACGAGCAACAGCCTTTGCTTGTTACCATATTATATGGCAGCTAGTTTTCAGGTTCCTGTCCATTATGGCAATAATCCAGCAGCCATGATTGATCCATCCACTTTGTTCGGCCCATCTCGAATTAACCGTAATACATGTTTAAAGTGAAATACCATCCAGTTCATAGTATATATTTGTATACTTTTTGATTTTACACTTGGAATATGGAAATCACTCTCTTTTTATGCACCCCTTAGGGGTGCCAGGTCTCGGTGATGACCATCCTCATCTTTTACTGGCTTTACTTCTTCCAAATTATCCTTTCCAGTCTCCATGTGCAGAGAGTGGAGGAGCTGGATATTCCTGATGACATACTATTGGTATTAGTTGATGTGGAAAAGGAGGAAAAGAAAATGGCAGAAGAAGAGTTCTTCTGCCTGTAGGGAACGGGAGCAGTTGGGATTGGAAAAGTGGGTTTGCAACTAGGGGGTGGGGGCTTTCTTCTTGCGTCACCCCAAAAATGCTCCATGAACGTTTTTCTCTCCTCTTCTATCAGTTTGTTGGATCCAATTGCGGGTCACCTGCTGCACCACAAAGTACTCTTCATATGTAGTTTCAAGATGCAAGGGTTAAAAGGTATGTTTTTGAAAATTCTTCATTGTTTGTATTGCTTTCAGAGCATAGTACAGGGTCCATTTTTGTTTTTGCAATTTAGTTTTTTCCTCCCAAAGTTCCAATAGCCATAACTTTTTACATTTATATAGCCATATGAGGGCTTCATTTTGGGGGGATAAGTTGTACTATTTATGAAGCGCACCATTCAATTTACCATGTCTGTTATTGAAAAATGGGGAAAAAATCTTTGTGGGGTTAAATTTAGAAAAAAACATAACACTCCTATTCTGCAGCTCAATACGAATATGGCAAAACCAAACTTGTATGTATTTTTCTTTACAACTAAAAAAAATAATAAAACCCTTTGATAAAACCTAAATTTTCAGCCATAAAGTTTTTATATTTTGGTCTACAGAACTGTACGGTGGCTTGTTTTTTGCGGGATAAAATTTAGATTTTATTGGCAACATTTTTGTGGTATGTAGGACTTTTTGATCCCCGGTATAAAATGTTTGGGCGGAGAAAAGGTGTAAAAAAAATGGCGAATAGCGTGTTTTTAATTTTTTCCCATTATGGCGATCAGTGCACAGGAAATTTATATTAATATTTTAATAGTTCAGACATTTTCAGATGAGGCAATACCTAATACTTTTTTGGGGTTTATATATTTTATATGTAAAATAGGGAAAGGGGGGTGATTTAAACTTTTAATTTTACTTTTACAGTGACAACTTTTAACCCCCTTAGAGAGCTAGAACCTGGGATCCTTTGACGTGTTCCTTGCTAAGCTGTGCCTCAGCCACAGCGCAACAGGGAGGTTACCATGGCAGCCATGGGGAGCTTCAAAAGCATCTAGGCTGCTGTGGTTTCACTGTCGGGGCTACGATCGGAAGGGAGAGGGAGCCGCATCCCTCTGCCTTACCTCACAGAGGCTGGGATCAGTGCTGATCGGGGTTAATTGATGGGGTTCAGCGGGCTTGCCATTCTTTTTCATTGCAGCCTGGTTTTTGCTGTATGATACTGCCAGCACCTGCCACGTATGGAGTGGGATCACTGCAGCAGCCCGCTCCATACATTCCCTCAGCCACAGGGACATAAAGGTATACCTGATTCATTGCGATTTGTGACAAATTAATTTGTAACGAATCAAATTTCTTGCCAAAGTTTGCCGAATTGGCCGAATTGAATTTTTCTAAACTTCATTCACCTCTAATAGTTATAATAAAGTAATATTTAACTATTTTCAGTCATTTTATTTTCTTTATTCCCGGAGAACCCCTTTAAGAAACTTTGCAAAAAATCAAGCAGTACACTATCAGCACTAGAATTTATATTGTAGAACAGTCCTGTCTGTGATTATGAATGTTGTGATGTAGATTGGACTGATATACGTTGATAAAAAATTGAGTACTATAACTTTGAATATTGCTGAAGCACTTCAAATGGCTGGCAGCCTGACTGAGTTAAATGAATATAAAGCAACCAGCACTCGCTGAGGTGCACACTGCCCGGGAGAGGAACGCACTCCACCAAAATCAAAAAAGGACTCCCAGCAGTCGTGTCTTCATGCAGGTAAACTTGATTTTATTCCATATATAAGGATGGTCCTATAACCCTGGTTATGGGACCATCCTTATATTTGGAATAAAATCATGTTTACCTGCATGAAGACACGACTGCTGGGAGTCCTTTTTTGACTGAGTTAAATGACATACTCATTACACTGATCCTGTCCAGTTCGTAGCTAAAACCTGTTTCTCTGTCAGTTAATTAAATCTAGTTTACCGGCTATTGTCTTCCAACAGTAAATTCTCCCTGACACCAAGCCAGCTGTATTCTGGTTTTAAATGGAATCTGTCATCTGCAAAACACCCCTCCAAACTAGAGTAAGAGTTGTATGCTGTAAGTGAAGCAGAATCCGATTATGTAATTAGTATCTTCATACTCACTTGTATTCTAACACTGCGCTCCAACAAACCAGCAGTAAAATGCATTGAGCGGACTCTTCTATGAATCCTCTCCATTATGTGCGTGAGCATGGGAGACCTGAGTCCCAATGTATTGTCAGGCACAGTGTCGGAATGTAAGTGAGTATGAAGATAAAAATTACAAATTTCCCTGTCAGACATCCTATCACATCAATATCCAAGCCCAGATTACACGGGCAGCGGCGACCTTAACAGATTTGCTGGAATCTGAAGTTTTAGGAAGTTTCGGAACTCGGTTTGCTTAGAATTGATTTGTTCATCTCTAGGGCTTTTGGCTCTGTAATACAAAGATGCAGGAACTCCATTTCTCCAAACTCAAAGCAGGTGCCCAATGTGGATGGCTCTTGTTCTGCTTTTCTTTCTTCGCTCTTCTTAAAAAAAAAAAAAGCAATAAAATAATAATGAAAATAACATTTTCCAAGTACAATCCATCTCAAGTATCAGTGTCACTAAAATGTATTTTAGGAACATAGAATATGAATAGTTGCTGTTACCGCCCGGCCTGACACATGTTAGTGCGTTATTATGTCATAGCCAGGGGAATACAGCTGTTTGGCCGGCGGTGGAGCGGAAGTTCTTGTTACAATTCCATTGTTTCTCTGGCAGG
Source organism: Bufotes viridis (assembly GCA_033119425.1). Taxonomy (NCBI): domain Eukaryota; kingdom Metazoa; phylum Chordata; class Amphibia; order Anura; family Bufonidae; genus Bufotes; species Bufotes viridis. The sequence continues at coordinate 34,553,153 of CM065591.1, forward strand.
ATGCCTGGACTCGTTCTCACCACACATACACTGAGAGAAACCATCCAGTACACAGAACTTTTACTTTCATGTTGCATAAACTACTGCAGGATGTAATGAACTTTTCTTGCTTTTTGTTGTATCAATTTGTAGACAGTACATCAGGTCATATTTTTTTCAAGGACATTAAAGAAGCACGCCCTCAAAAATGTTTTTTCTCTGACCTGTTAAAAGGTACCTGATGTAAACTGTAGTGAAAGTAATCTTCTTACCAGTGAGTTATAACCTCCCTTCTGATCCTAAGCTGTGTCATGTGACCAACACTTTGGCTTTCCAAATAATGCCTTATTCACACAGTCAGTGTTAGGTTAGTGATCTCAGAAATCTCAGTGACTTTGAGCCACAATAAGGTGCAGCTCTAAACACAGAACAGGTGCAGATCTTTGCCTTATATCTTATCTCTGTGTAGACTCCAGTCCGGGTTTTGACTCACAATCACTGGCCAAACACTGACGTGTAAATAAGGTTTATCACAGCATCTTATGTGTGGAAGGCAGTTTTTCTATGTATTCCTATGACAGCCTCAATGTCAGTCTCATCGGAATGGATAGAGAAGTAACTGACTTCCTGTCCTGTGTCAGTTGAATATCAGAGTGTTGGTTACATGACACAGCTGAGGATCAGAAGGGAGGTTATAATTTATTGTTATAAGTCACTGGTAAGAAGATTACCTATACTCAGGGGCGAAACTACCGGGGAAGCGGCTGCTTCGGGGCCCGGGCTGACAAGGAGCCCGGCGCCAGGCAGCACGTGTCCTCTCTCCTCTGCTTCCCTGCCCCAGTAATCAGCTGACGGCGACGCTGCGCAGGCTAATTGCCGAGTTGCCAACAGTGCGGGACTGTCCCCCCCCCTTTCACAGTTTGGCCCAGGCCCCCCCCTCCCCTCCCCTTTAGTTACGACTCACGTCAGTCTCAGACTCTCATGTGTCTGTCCTGCAGTGCGGGCCGCGATGCGATCCTAGTTACAGGGCAGGGAGGGAGGCGGGACTGGAGACGGGGAGGTGGTGCTGGCCTATCAGAGAGGCTGACGGCGCCTGGCGGAATTGCGCAGGCGGCGCGATGATGTAATCGCGCCGCTGCGCTGCAGAGGGCATCAGAGCATCGCTGTCGCCGGACGTGTGACTGTGTAAGTACAGTCTGACTGTGACTGTGTCTAGAGTTTTTTTTTGTTTCGGCTAGGTGGACAAAAATCAATAATTCTAAATGATAGACTACATTGGGGGGGATGGGGGAAGAGGAATTAATTATCATTCATCTGCATTGGCTACTGGCCCATTATAGGGGGTGTTATGGGCCAGGCACATTATAGGGGAGAGGGGGTGTTATATGGCTGAGTGGCTACTACTGGCACATTATGGGGGGTGTTATGGGCCAGGCACATTATAGGGGAGAGGGGTGTTATATGGCTGAGTGGCTACTACTGGCACATTATAGGGGTGTTATATGGCTGGGTGGCTACTGGCACATTATAGGCCCTATAATGTGCCAGTAGTAGCCACCCAGCCATATAACACCCCCCTCCTATAATGTGCCAGTAGCCACCCAGCCATATAACACCCCCCCCCCTATAATGTGCCAGTAGTAGCCACCCAGCCATATAACACCCCCCCTATAATATACGCGCGGGGGGGGGGCCCATACAAAAATTTGCTGTGGGGCCCAGTCATTTCTAGCTACGCCCCTGCCTATACTACAGTTTACATTGTGTACCTTCCTAACAGGTCAGAGAATAATTTTTTTTGTGGGAGTGCTACTTTAAAAAATAGCTCTGTATTGGATGTGTCTGACCAACTATAGAACCAAAAGATCCTCCAGTGGTTTCAGGGCTTTGACTTTATAAGAGATCTCAAAGATCCAGCAGAAGACAACTGACTTTGGAGCCAATCGCTTACCTCTAAGGTCTAATTCTTATGGGATAATTCACAAATATCCTATTAGACCTTATTGGTGATCTATCCAGTGTATACAATAAGAACAAAGATTATAACTAGTCAATGTGTACGTGTTCTGTAAGGATGGAGGATGAACCTCAGAATCATCCTGTGTTGTGCCCTTTAGGTGATGTATGATGAGTGTCATTGCTGGATTCTTCTTCTTATATATCTCTGCATACTGCATGTGATTGTAATCTACAAATGACCTTATGTGGCCCTGGAGCAGTCTGTACTTGTGTGTAATATGACCTCATACACCTGCACCGGGAGATATAGTATACAGTATGACAAATGACCTGCAGTTGTACTTGGATTAGGTGGTATCAGTGGAATTTCTGTACCATAGATCATTTACTGTGTGTTTCCAACATGTTAAAAGGGTTATCCAAGCTGCAGCTGCGATCCCGTGTGGCCGCCACTTCCTGGATCGCACGTGATCCCAGCTTGGGGTTACAACCAGCAACGCATGCATGAGTCTGAATCTCTCGCTAGATCGCTAGTGAGAGATTGAGACTCATGCATGCACTACAGGCGGTAATCCCAGACCTCAGAAATGGTGTCAGTACGGGATCGCAACCACATCTCAGATAACCCCTTTAACTCTTTTCTGTCTTTCCTGCCATATTTTTCACCGATTTATGGCATTGTTCCGTGTATTATAAACAACTACATTAAAATCTTAATCTACATCTACTGCTCAATACAGGTAGCAAGATAGATGGCACTAATCTATTTCCACTATACTTCGGTTTTACAGGAACTATGGTTGGTACTATATGTGGTGGTATATTTTATGGGCACTGTTATAACTTCCATTTAAAGGGAATGTGTCATCAAAAATCACGTTTTTATGTTTAACATATTTCTAAAGAATTTTTGATGATGTTATTTTTAATTTTCCATGTCAATTTCCATATTTAAACAAAAACCATAGAATCCTTCAGTTTTCACATTGGCCACTAAGCCTAATAATAGGCGCCACTTCTTGGTCTGTTCCGATCACTTTATTGCAGTTATCTGCTTATCTTTCATTCTAATCCTGCATGTGTAAGGAGGACTATGACATAGTGGGAATAACTGAGACATGGATGGATGATAGCTATGACAGTGGGAATAACTGAGACATGGCTGGATGAAAGCTATGACAGTGGGAATAACTGAGACATGGCTGGATGATAGCTATGACTGGGCAGTTAATATAAAAGGTTACAATCTGTTTAGAAAGGATCGTCAAAACCTGAGAGGTGGAGGGGTCTGCCTCTATGTAAAGTCCTGTCTAAAGCTCACAGTCCGAGAATACATCTCTGAGGGACATGAACATGTGGAGTCACTGTGGGTAGCAATACATGGAGGCAAAAACAATAATAAATTACTAATAGGAGTGTATTATCAACCACCTAATATACCAGAGTCCACAGAAAATCTATTACTAAATAAGATAGACGAAGCGGCAAATCATAATGAAGTCGTTATTATGGGGGATTTCAACTACCCAGATATAGACTGGGAAACTGAAAGCTGTACATCCCATAAAGGAAACAGGTTCTTGGCAATAGCCAAAGACAATTACCTTTCCCAACTGGTTCAGGACCCGACTAGAGGGACGGCCATACTGGACTTAGTATTAACCAATAGACCTGACAGAACAACAGACGTGCAGGTTGGGGGACACCTGAGAAATAGTGACCATAAAGTAATAACCTTCCAATTATCCTTCAAACGAGAGTTTCTACAGGGAGAAACAAAAATACCAAACTTCAAAAAAGCTAAATTTAGCAAACTAAGCGAGGCCATAGGCCTAACTAACTGGGACAAAGTCCTCAGAAACAAAAATACAGCGACAAAATGGGATATCTTTAAAAACATCCTAAAATCTATTTGTGAGAGGTACATACCTTATGGGAATAAAAGGCTAAGAAACAATAAGAAACCAATGTGGATAAATAGAAATGTAAAGAAAGCAATAAATGACAAAAAGAAAGCATTTAAATCACTAAAACAGGAGGGGAGCCAGGAAGCACTGATAAACTATAAGGAAAAAAATAAAATATGTAAAAAACTAATAAAAACTGCCAAACTAGAGACCGAGAGATTAATTGCCAAAGAGAGTAAAACTAACCCTAAAATGTTCTTCAATTATATAAATGGTAAAAAATATAAATCTGAAGGTGTCGGCCCTCTGCATAGCAATGAGGGGGGTGTTGCAGAGAGCGACGAGGAGAAAGCAAAACTATTAAATATTTTTTTCTCCACTATATTCACTATGGAAAATAAACTGTCAGATGAAATGCAGAATGTAAAAATAAATCCCCCATTAAAAGTGCCCTGTCTGACCCAGGAAGAAGTACAACAGCGACTTAAAAAGACTAAAATAGACAAATTGCCAGGACCGGATGGCATACACCCCCGTATCCTAAGGGAATTAAGTGATCTCATAGGCAGACCTTTATTTCTGATATTTACAGACTCTATACTGACAGGGAATGTTCCACAGGATTGGCGCATAGCAAATGTGGTGCCAATATTCAAAAAGGGTCCAAAAACAGAGCCTGCAAACTATAGGCCGGTAAGTTTAACATCTGTTGTTGGTAAACTGTTTGAAGGTTTTCTAAGAGATGCTATCTAAGGCCTCTTTCACACTTGCGTTGTGAGGATCTGGCGTGCATTTCCGTCGCCGGAAATGCCCGCCGGATCCGTCACAACGCAAGACAACTGAAAGCATTTGAAGACTGATCAGTCTTCAAAATGCTTTCAGTGTTACTATGGCAGCCAGGACACTACTAAAGTCCTGGTTGCCATAGTAAGTAGTGGGGAGCCAGGGGAGCAGATACTTACAGTCCGTGCGGCTCCCGGGGCGCTCCACAATGGTGTCAGAGCTCATGGAACGCTCTGACGTCATTGTGGAGCGCCCTGGGACTCGGGAGCCGCACGGACGGTAAATAAACTTCTCCCCTGCCTCCCCACTACACTTTACCATGGCAGCCGGGACTTTAGCGTCCTGGCTGCCATGGTAACCATTCACAAAAGCTAAACGTCGGATCCGGCGATGCGCCGAAACGACGTTTAGCTTAAAGCCGGATCCGGAATAATGCTTTTCAATGGGCATTAATTCTGGATCCGTCCTTCCCGGCATGCCTTCAGGATTATGGGAGCGCGCATATGACGCACGCTTCCATAAAACAGCCACTTCGCGACAGAAGCGCGCGTCATATGCGCGCCCTGGGAACACACGAAGTGTGTTCCCAGGGAAAAGTACTCATTGGTTTTAGGGTCCCTTTGCGCATCTTGGCTGCAAAAAATTGTCACACATGTGGTATCGCCGTACTCAGGAGAAGTAGGGCAATGTGTTTTGGCGTGTATTTTTATATATACCCATACTTTGTGTGAGAAATATCACTGTAAACGACAACTTTTTTAATTTTTTTATACAAAGTTGTCAGTTTACAGAGATATTTCTCTCACCCAACATGGGTATATGTAAAAATACACCCCAAAACACATTGCCCTACTTCTCCTGAGTACTGGCGATACCACATGAGTGACACTTTTGCAGCCTGAGTGCGCAAAGGGGCCCAAATTCCAACGAGTACCTTTAGCTTTTACATGGCTGCTCACAATTTAGCCCCGCCCAAAATGCCAGAACAGTAAACACACCCCACAAATGACCCCATTTCGGAAAGTAGACAACCAAGGTATTCACTGAGGGGCATATTGAGTCCGTGGGAGATTTTTTTTTTTTTTGCCAGAAGTTAGCAGAAATGGAAACTTTATTATTTTTATTTTTTTCCTCAGAAAGTGTCATTTTCCACTAACTTGTGAAAAAAAATGAAATGATACATGAACTCACCATGCCCCTCCGCGAATACTTTGGGGTGTCTTCTTTCTAAAATGGTGTCATTTGGGGGGTATTTATACTTTCCTGGCATTCTAGCACCTGAAGAAACATGACAGGTGCTCAGAAAGTCAGAGCTGCTTCAAAATGCCAAAATTCACTTTTTTGCACCATAGTTTGTAAGCGCTATAACTTTTACCCAAACCAATAAATATATACTTATTGGATTTTTTTTTTATCAAAGACATGTAGAACAATACATTTTGCGAAAAATTTATATAGAAATGTAGTTTTTTTTAAAAAAAATTACAACAGAAAGTGAAAAATGTCATTTTTTTGCAAAAATTTCGGTAATTTTTGATTAATAGCAAAAAAAGTAAAAATGTCAGCAGCAATGAAATACCACCAAATGAAAGCTCTATTAGTGAGAAGAAAAGGAGGTAAAATTAATTTGGGTGGTAAGTTGTATGACAGAGCAATAAATGGTAAAAGTAGTGTAGTGCGGAATTGTAAAAAGTGGCCTGGTCATTAAGGGTGTTTAAGCTAGGGGGGCTGAAGTGGTTAATTGCAGGTGTCGAAGGATATCAATTACAAGTGACAACAACAAACCATCACTGAGAAAATTATTAGCAGATAGAAACCCAAGTGTACAGAGGAAAATGGGAGGTGAATTGGACCCCTGCCAATTAGAAAGTTCTGCCATATCCCACATACATGCTGTAATATATTGTTATGGGAATATCCCTTTAAAGTGGTTGTGTCATCTGGGACATTGGAGGCATAACGCTAGGATATGCCACCAATGTCATATAGTTGTAGGTTCCTCCTCTAGGACCTGCATCTAGCTCTAGAACGGGGTCCCCAAATTAAACAAGTTTGCACTGCTCTTGCCTGGCATGCTCTCCATTCACCTTCATGGAACCTCTGAAAATAGCTGAGTTAGCACGCTCGGCTATTTTCGGAAGTCCATTAGAAGTGAATGGAGGGTGGCTGCGCTTGCGCAGCTTAGGGGCCCTGTTCCATCTCACATTGGTGGCATATCCTAGCAATATGCTGTCAATGTCTCAGGTGAGGAAGTCATGTAACCCAAAGTGAGTTTGGAAAATGGCTTTGGACTTTTGTACTATAGAATAGTTTATTAGATTTAGATTTTTCCTAGACAAATTCATAAATTGAATTATTCATTACTGTATTTAATACATCAAACAGTAAACATTTCAGATTGTCATCAAAATGCTGTGTTTTTATTCTAATAATTATATTTTTCTTTGTACAGGGCGACCTCTAGTGTTAGAACATAGAAACTGCATTATGAGCAAAGTACAGTAATATGACGTTCAAGAGTATATTAGTATACGTTACAAGCTTACAAGGGCTTTTTATAGGTGAGACAATCTAATTTTAGAAGCTGTCATTCTCAGTTTTGACATTGGGGATTTTTTTTCCTTTTTGAGAAGTATATTTATTTATTTATTTTACTGAATACAAGTGAACTGGAAAACACAAGCAATCAATCAAAGAAAGACTCAATAGTAATTTTCTGCGGGCCTTTACAATTAATTATGCAACAACAAAAACGACTAGTAAGGAACAAATATGTGTGACCACTTGGCCTGCTACCCCCTTTACTACTGTAACTGTCAAGCTTGTGGCCCCATTACACAGAATGAGGTCCAGCATTTAACATTGTCTCACACGGGCCACAAGCATATGGTTACAGAGTTCCAAGTTTTGCAAATTGAGGAAGTAGCAGGTGTCACTAAGGCCCCATTCACACGTCCGTAGTGTGTTGCGGATCCGCAACACACCTTGCCGCCAGCAATTGCAGGCAAGAATAAGACATGCTCTATTTTATTGCGGAGCCGCCGGCCAGAAGATCGGCGTCCACAGTGTGTGCTCTCCGCATCCATCACGTCCCCATTCAAAATGAACATTGTGGATATGTGAATGGGGCCTAAGGGCTCATTCAAACTACAGTAAAAAACAAACAGCCAAGTGATACCATTTTTAGAACCAATTAAAATCTATGGGGCTATTCACATGTTCGTTTTTTTTTTTTTAACGGCCAATGAATAGGGGCCATGAAAAAATAGGACATACCACATGGATATCAATGGGCCCATTTTTAACAGCTGTTTAGACAGAAATGTAGGCTTTGGGTACACCGTGTAAAAAAAAGGGCAATCTAAGGGTTAAAATAAATAATAATAAAAAACGCTCATCCTCTTATACACGCGGTGGACATTCGCTCCTCACTGGAGACAGCAGGACTTGATGCACACAGTGTATCCAGTGATGTCAAGAGCTAGGAGCATCAGGTTTCCAGTGTAGAGCGAATGTCCCTGCACATGCAAGTGGTATTATTTTTTATTTGTTGGTGCTAACGGGGTGTGGGGGCATTTTTGGAAATTAATTTGGTCACTATGAGGACATGTATACAGGGGGCTATATGAGAACATATATACAGGGGGCTAATATAGATACTGGGGGGGGGGGGGACAACAAAGCAGTCCATTATATGTACAAGGGGCACTACAGAGGGGCATTTTATATACTGAGGACACTGTGTGGGGGGCATAATATATACTGAAGGCATTGCAGTTAGCTCCAGTCTGTGTGAGGAGTAGCAAAGTTTTTAAGCCTTGAGAAACCTCAAAAATCAAATCTGGAATGATTGTGCCAATTTACCCCACCAAATTTAGGGTACTTTTACACTTGCGGCAGGACGGATCCGGCAGGCTATTCAGCCTGCCGCATCCGTCCTGCCGCAAGTGGCCGTGCACTGCCGTGCTGCCGCTCCGTCCTGCTGCAAGTGGCCGTGCACTGCCGTGCTGCCGCTCCCTCCCCCATGACTATAATGGGGCAGGGGGCGCAACACGGCACTGCAGGGCCGAGATCGCCGGACTAAAAGTCCTGCATGTCCGACTTTTAGTCCGGCGATCTCCGGTCGTGCAGTGCCGTGCTGCGCCGTGCAGCGCCGTAGCTCCGCCCCCCTGCCCCATTATAGTCAAGGGGGACGGAGCGGCAGCACGGCAGTGCACGGCCACTTGCTGCAGGACGGATGCGGCCTGCCGGATCCGTCTTGCCGCAAGTGTAAAACTACCCTAAGAGGGACAAAATCCTTGAACTCAGAGACCTTGGTTTATCACTACGGCAGATTGCTACACATGTAGGCCGAGATGTCAGCACTGATCAACGTTGTGGGTCCCAGTGGTTAGGAGAATAAGGATGAACTGGAATGACAGCAAGAGGTGCTTCCGAAGGTAAAGTTAAAGAAAGATTTTTTTAACTTGGGGCCAGAGAAACCCTTTAACACTGATAAAAAAAAATGTTATGCACATGGGAAGGGAAATACAAGTCACCAATACATACTAAATGGAAAAACACTTGGTAACACTGACATGGAAAAGGACTTAGAGAAATTTTAGTTGACAGTAAACTGTAGAAACCAGTGTCAGACAGCTGCTGCCAAGGCCAGTAAGAGTATGGGGTGCATCAAAAAGGGAATAGATGCCCGTGATGAGAACCCAGTCCTGCCACTTCAGAAATCAGTAGTCAGACCACACATGGAGTACAGTGTACAGTTCTGGGCTCCTGTGAACAAGGCAGACATAGCAGAGCTGGAGAGGGTTCATAGGAGGGCAACTAAAGTAATAACTGGGATGGGTGGACTACAGGTTCCAGAAAGATAATCAAAATTAGGGTTATTTAATTTAGAAAAAGACAACTGAGGGGAGATTTAATATCTATGTATAAATGTATTAATGTTTATAAGGCCGAAAAAAGACATCTGTCCATCCAGTTCGGCCTGTTATCTGCAAGTTGATCCAGAGGAAGGCAAAAAAAAAACCTGTGAGGTAGAAGCCAATTTTACTCACTTAACCCCTTAAGGATGCAGCCTTATCTCAACTTTGACTCTGCAAAAATGCTTGTGCATGCCCTCATTATCTCCCGCCTAGACTACTGCAACATTCTCCTCTGTGGCCTCCCATCTAGCACTCTCGCACCCTTCCAATCTATCCTCAACTCTGCTGCCCGACTAATCTACCGCTCACCCTGCTACTCCTTTGCCTCTCCCCTCAGCCAATCCCTGCACTGGCTCCCCATTGCCCAGCGAATTCAGTTTAAAATACTAACCAACACATACAAGGCCGTCCACAACCGGTCCCCTCCCTACATCTCTGAGCTACTTTCCCGATACATCCCCACACGCAATCTCCGATCCTCACAGGACCTCCTTCGCTTCTCTTATCACCTCTTTCCACACTCGCTTCCAAGACTTCTCCCGTGCATCCCCCATACTCTGGAACTCGCTACCCCAACATATCAGACTCTCACCTACAGGGGGATCCTTAAAAAGCAACCTGAAAACTAGGCCTGCACAATATATCGCGAAAGCAATCGTAATCGCAATTAATCGCCATATCGCAATCGCAATTTGCTGACCCAAAAATGCTGCAATTATATTACCGTATTTTTCACTTTATAAGACACACTTTTTCCCCCCCAAAAGTGTGGGGGGGAATGGCAGTGCGTCTTATAAAGCGATGGTTGGCTTTCTACGTGACACTGACACTGTAACTCCGGCCGCTATGCTGCACAGCGCGGCCAGCGATACATCAGTTACAGTGCGGGGAGGGGGGAGGGGCTGGTGGAAAGTCGTTATTTTAAAGAGGACCTTTCACTGGTCCACAGTTTATTAGGCAAAGGTATGTACATTGAGAGCGGCACCCAGGGATGACCCTGCACTTACTTGTATCCCTAGGTGCCGCTCCGTTCGCCCGCTGTAGCCCCCGGTACCGGCGCTCCTGCTTCTCCAATTTTGCCTGGGGCGGAGACTTCTTCTTTTGCCCTGGGCATCTTTCTCCCAGGGCCGGAGCACTGGCCAATCGCAGCGCTCAGCTCATATTCAGGATATGATACCGGGGGCTACAGAGGATGAACGGAGCGGCACCCAGGGATACAAGTAAGTGCAGGGACATCCCTGGGTGCCGCTCTCCATGTACATAGCTTTGCCTAATAAACTGTGGACCAGTGAAAGGTCCTCTTTAATGAACACATGTTCTTATATCTATTTTATCTATCTGTTCTGTGCAGCGCTATCAAAGAAAATGGCAAGTTTTGTATTTTGTACTTTTGCAGTAATGCAAATATGTATTTTATTTTTCAGTTCTTGAGTTCAGCATAACTACATTTCACATGATCAGTAAATCGGTGTGTGCTTTTACCTTGAAAATCCAAGCAGATAGACCTCTAGCACAATTCCCTTAAAATATCGCATCGCATATCGTTATCGCACTTTTTAGGGCCCTAATCGCAATCGCACAAAATTCCCATATCGTGCAGCCCTACTGAAAACCCACCTCTTCAGACAAGCCTACGACCAGTGACACTGCTGCCTCTATACCGCCATGACCAGCTTCACCCTCTCCTACTGTCTCCTTCCCCCATACCATGTAGATTGTAAGCCCTCATGGGCAAGGCCCTCTATCCTTCTGTACCAGTCTGTAACTTGTCTCGTTCATGCTTAAGGCAATTGCCTGTATTATGTATGTGCACCGCTTATGAAATGTACAGCGCTATGGAATGAATGGCGCTCTAAAAATAATTATTATTATTATTATTATTATTTCACCTTAAGGACTCGGCCATTTTTTGCAAATCTGACCAGTGTCACTTTATGTGGTGATAACTTTCAAACGCTTTTACTTATCCAGGCCATTCTGAGACAGTTTTTTGTCACATATTGTACTTCATGACACTGGTAAAATGAAGTCAAAAAAATTCATTTTTATTTAAAAATAAATACAAAATTGACAAAAATTTTAGAAACATTAGCAAATTTCCAACTTTCAATTTCTCTACTTCTATAATACATAGTAATACCTCCAAAAATAGTTATTAATTTACATACCCCATATGTCTACTTCATGTCTGGATCATTATGGGAATGCCATTTTATTTTTGGGTGACGTTACAAGGCTTAGAAGTTTAGAAGCAAATCTTGAAAATTTTCAGAAATTTTTAAAAACTTTTTTTAGGTACCAGTTAAGGTTTGAAGTCACTTTGTGTGGCTTACATAATAGAAACCACCCACAAATGACCCCATTCTAGAAACTACACCCCTCAAGGTATTCAAAACTGATTTTAGAAACGTCGTTAACCCTTTAGGCCCCTTTCACACGGGCGAGTTTTTCGTGCGGGTGCAATGTGTGACGTCAACGCATTGTACCCGCACTGAATCCTGACCCATTCATTTCAATGGGTCTGTGTACATGAGCGTTTTTTTTCACGCATCACTTGTGCGTTGCGTTAAAATCGCAGCATGTTCTATATTCTGCGTTTTACACGCAGCCCTAGCCCCATAGAAGGGAATGAGGCTGCATGAAAAACACATTGCATCCACAAGCAAGTGCGGGTGCGTTGCGTTTTTCACTGATGGTTGCTAGGAGATGTTGTTTGTAAACCTTCAGTTTTTATCACGGCCATGAAAAATGCATCAAAACGCATTGCACCCGCGCGGAAAAAAATGAACAACTGAACGCAGGCAAAACTTAAATGTAAACTTAGCGGGGTGAAACAATCTATAGGATTTACATCAGAATCGCAATTGCCTTGATCTATTTACTGTGTATTTCAGCTACTTGGATACAGGAGAGAGACCCATCCAGAGGGCAGCACCTGAAGGTTTCAATCCCAGGGTTACACTCCTCGTTCCAGTGAGGATTCCGATCACATCCCTGTGTCAGTCCTTACTGTCAAAAGGTCCTTATTATGCCTCCATCATAGCCATACAGTGCAAATGCTCCAGCCGCGGTCCCACTTATCGTTACCTATTGGTCAATGTTTTACCCAGCAAATATAAAAAAAAAAAAACTATAGCCCTACCCCCTATAACTGGCAATTCCGGTGTCAGTGATCATACTGCTAAAAAATATATTTAAAAAAATCATGTAGCGAGTCACGAGTAGAATAGCCATCCTCTGTTTAGGGACCAATATTTTCCAGCTTGTAATAATCTAAGAAAAAAAGGAAAGAAACGGATGGATTTGCCTGTGTCACGTCACTTTGTAGAAGCCAAACATACTGAGTGGGATTTAAAATTTAGGATTGTAGATCACATTCCGGTCCCTACAAAACAAAATAGCACTTGCATTCCCCTAATCACAGTATAGAATAAGCACGCTCCACATGGGTCACGGTCACACCACCCTAAACTCCACATTCAACCCACTTGGTTTAGCGACTGTAGGGTATATATCCAAAATAGTTCTTTACGCTTCACCCCCCCGCCTAGTAGGGACCGGAATGTGATCTACAATCCTAAATTTTAAATCCCACTCAGTATGTTTGGCTTCTACAAAGTGACGTGACACAGGCAAATCCATCCGTTTCTTTCCTTTTTTTCTTAGATTATTACAAGCTGGAAAATATTGGTCCCTAAACAGAGGATGGCTATTGTACTCGTGACTCGCTACATGTTTTTTTTTTATGTTCTAAAACAGCGGCTACACCTCTGGGTCAACCTCTGGGGATGGTGCTCACCCGTCGGTGCACCCAAACCGAAAAGTAGTAGTAAATATAATATATTAAAACAGGGGCACTCAATCCCGGAACTTGTCGATAAAATATTTAATATATAAAAGAAGCATATAAAACATGGAATTGACAATACAATAAACACTTCACCCCAGTCGGTATGTCCCGACTCACCCGCTCATAAAAAGCAATTGAATGAGGAGTATCGATGTTCAGTCCATATAAATATCCAATAGGTCCACGTATCTAATCTGGACTGAGTAATAAGCACTGATAAATCAGTATGTTTATTCAACCATGCACCCTGATTCATCGATAGTGGGCAGTCATTCAGTGATTCACCGGGATTAGCATTTGTAGATACCCGGCTCACTGCACAGAATCTCCTTATTATTATTTGCTTGCCACTCACCGCATTCAGACTGCCATGGAGTATTATCAGCTTTTGCTGTCCACTTACATGCAGCCTCTTCCCGGGTTCGCATCCTCAGAATCACTCAAGCAAACCACCGCGGCGTCCCACGTGGTATGGAGTCTGCACGTGACGTCTCACATGACTCCAAGTCTCAAAGGTCCTTGAGCGTGATGTATGGTATGTTCCCAGGTCTCTAGTGGTTTATCGGGTATATACCAGATGAATTAAAAAGTTCTCAGGCAATCTTTCCTGTGCATATGTGGTCCTCCAGATCCTTGCTGTGAATTCTCATCAAACGCGTTTTGTGGTCTCCATCCCTTCCTCAGTGATACCAACAGCAAGGAATTCAATCCTATTTAAATCCTCATGGGGTGGAGTTATTTATTAACTCATTGGTTCCACTTCCCAGGGATGGATATCTAATCTATTACATAAATTAATTCTTTCCACATATAGAGTCCATAATAAAAGATGGAAATAATATCAGTTTATAAATACAGTACACTAAAACTACAATCAGATAATTGCAACAGGTCCGTTATAATAAGGTGGCCGAAACAGATCAACCACTTATATAGAAAACGCTTGAAACCCGCTAAAAAACGCACAAAAAGCGCATATTCATATTCCCATTGTGTTTCTACAATTTCCTGGTACACATGTCTCTAAGAGTCTTCAAGAGAATAGGAGTGTATGCTTGGCTGGACCAAGCAGGGAGGGGGGAGCGGGGTGCTGATAAGACAGCCAGACGCCGATGCCCCATCACTACAAGGTCCACCCAAGGAATTCATAGGAAGCCAAATGGTTCCAACTCCGCATTCAGGCCTCTAGGGGCCAGGGAGTTGATTTCGAAAATCCGACGCGATTCTTGTCTGGATATAGCAGCTGTATGGTTGCCCCCCCTCCAGGGGCGTCTAACACGTTCAATTGCAGTGAATACTAGGGAGGCTGGATTACAATCGTGGACCTCTTTAAAGTGTTTAGAAAGAGAGTGGAGGAGATACCCTTTTTTAATATTAGATATGTGTTCCGCCACCCTCTTCCGTAGAGTCCTCGAAGTCCTCCCTATATACTGTTTATGGCATGCACACTCTAAGAGATAGATCACATCTCTCGAGTCACAAGTCAAAAAGTCTTTGATGTCCATTTTAAATGAATTCTGTGTGGAGATCACCTCCACAGTTTTCTTTGGAAACTTAGTGTTTTTACAGTTTCCACACCGCCCACATCTAAAAAAATCTTGGTGGACAACCAACTATTATGCCCTCCAGCCTTGTCTACTTTAAAAGTTGGGGCCAATTTCGTGGCTAGATTTATCGCTTTGGAGTAGGCAAATTGTGGATGGGGAGGAAGAGAGGGACCTATCGTCTTGTCCCCCAAAAGTAAATGCCAGTGTCGAGTAATTATCTTTTCTACTTTCCGATATTGGCAATAATATGGTAGAATAATCCTCAATGGGGCTTCCTGTTGTTCTATTTTTCTGGGTATTTTTTGGGGTGAAAAGAAGGTCTCTCTCTCCATCCCCCTCACTTTCTCCAAGGCTTTTTCTACCACCTGGGGAGGATATTCCCTTTCACCAAATTGTTGTCCCAAAAAGCTCGCCTCTATTTCAAACTGATGTTCTGTAGTACAGTTCCGCTTTAATCTACGGAACTGACTTGTAGGTATGTTAAGCAACCAGCGAGGTAGGTTCTAGCTTGTGAAACGGATGAAGCTGTTTCTAGCCATCTCCTTAATATATGTGCTGCACTGAATCTTTTGATATTCTATCTTGATGTTAATATCTAGAAATTCAATCTCCCTATCACTGATTTTAGGGGTAAATTTTAAATTCCACTGGTTGTCATTCAGTTTGATCAAAAAATGATCCAATTGGTTTCTAGATCCTTCCCAAATGAACAGGATATCATCAATGAATCTCCGCCATAGGACCAGACTCGCCCCCAGCCTAGGCCAATTGACCTCAGATTCCCATTGGGCCAATAATAGATTGGCATAGCTCGGGGCGAATCTGGTATCCATGGCGGTTCCCGTTAAATGTAAATAAAATTCCTGTTCAAAGGCGAAATAATTGTGCGACTGAATATACTGTACCCCATGGAGTAAAAATTAGAACTGTTCTCTAGATAGTATACTATTCCCCATCATCTGTTTTTCTAGTGCTGCTAGTCCTTGGGCATGATCGATTATTGTATAAAGTGAGCCCACATCAAGAGTTCCCAACAGCCAACCTTCTCTCCATTCCAGGGTCTCCAATGTTTCAATTATATCTGTAGAGTCCCTGATGTAGGACGGAACTTTTTTGACCACTGGTTGTAACCAGTGGTCAATGTCCCGGGGTAAGATTTAATGAAATTGAGTCGATTCCCGATACAATCGGTCTCCCTGGAGGGGAGTTCAGGTTTTTGTGGACTTTCGGGAGGGTATAGAAAATGGGGATCCTCTTTTGTGTGCCTATAATGAATTTAGCCTCTCCATCAAGTAAAAAGCCTGCATCAGTTCCCCTTTTACAGAATTGTATTAATTCATTAAAATAGTCTTCAGTTGGATCCTTCTTTAATTTTCTATACGTCATACCATCCTCTAGCTGTCTATAGCATTCATCTTTATATGCTTGTGTATCTAAAATCACAATGGCTCCTCCCTTGTCCGCTGGGCGGATGGTTACTTCATTATTGTCTTGCAATTCCCTTATAGCCACTCTTTCCCTCTTTGTCTTTTTGGTTCCCCCTATATTTCCCTATCTGTCTAAGTTCACTTTCTACATTGGCTCTAAAGGCCACCATTTCATTACTGATCTCTTGTCTGGGATACTTTTGTGATTTTAATTTCAACTCAGTGTGACTATACTTTTCCACACTCAGATGGTCAGCAGTAGGCATGGTAATTGGATTTTTCAAGAAATATTTTTTTAAACACAATCTCCTTATGTACTTCTCAATCCCTATATACGTGGAAAACTTATCTATAGTTCTGGTGGGAGCAAACTTCAATCCCTTGTTTAACAGTTGAGTCTGTGTTTCCGTGAGTGTATATTTACTAATATTAATTATATTCACAGTGTCATTTTCTCTATGCATCTTCACCTTCTCCTTTGAGTGTCTCCCTCTCCGTATCTTTCTTCATCCCTGTGTATCTGATTTCTCCTGAATGGTGTTTCCCCTAATTGGTTGTGTTGGTGATATTGGTGACGGTATTGTGAGTGATTGTCTCCGTGATAATGTGATGACATCCTGATTCCCTTGGCGGTGTCTTAAATTGTAATCGTGTTTGTGATTGTAGTGATATTGATCTTGATTTCTCTGTGCTACAAATGAATTCGAAGGGGTAAACATCCCTCTCTGTCTCGTTTGCATTCTGTGTGTCTTTGTTGGAGATAGTGTCCTCAATTGTCTCGATTTCACCCTGTGATGGGGGGGGAGTTCCGTCAAAAAAAAAGTGGTGTAGATAATGTTTTATATCTATTAGATGTGCTAATCAATGGTCCAGAACTCTTATTAATTCTATCATGACTGTTGTCGATATTTTCTACTCTCTGTGTTTCTTCTATTCTCACCTCTCTCCAATCTCCTCGTGTATTATTCCCTTTATGTGTTTGTTTATAGTTGTTCCTCAATTTTTTGGTTTTCTTGCTCATAATTTCTTTTTTTAGAATATCCAAATTTCTACAAATCCTCTCATGCCAACCTCTGACCTCATCCGAATCAGGAAAAGAGTCCACTTCCTTCCTCAAATCTGCAATCTGTTTTTCAACTGCTTCTGCTATATTCACTCGCCTATTCAGGGGCGTAGCTATAGGCTCATGGGCCCTGGTGCAAGAGTTCAATTTGGGCCCCCCACCCCCCCGTTCGGCCATTCCATTCCCCTGCTCTGTTATAGGAGCAGGAGAAAGGAAAGTACGCATTCGGCACATAATTGAGCCGACCAGAGCCTAAGGATCCCATAGACTATAATGGCGTCCGTTAGGTGTCCGCTCCGAAGATGATTTTGGTGCGGAGACAAAAGCTGTGCATGCAGGACTTTTGACTCCGCTCCAAAATCATCTTCGGAGCGGACACCTAACGGACGCCATTATAGTCTATGGGATCCTTAGGCTCTGTTCGGCTCAGTTATGTGCCGAATGCTCTTTTCCATTCTCCTGCTCCTATAACGGAGCAGGAGAACGGAAAGGCCAAATACTGATGTGAACTTAGCCGAATGGTGTCCAGTGACATGGAGGGGGAGGCGGAGAAATGTGACATGGAGGGGGTCATGTGACATGGAGGGGGCAAATGTGAAATGGTAGGGGAGAAATGTGACATGAGGGGGAGAAATGTGACATGGAGGGGAGAAATGTGACATGGAGGGGGAATGTGACATAGGGGCGGGGGAGAAATGTCACATGGTGGGGGAAATGTGACATTTCTCCCCTTCATGTCACATTTCTTCCCCTCTATGTCAC
The DNA here is from genome assembly GCA_033119425.1 of Bufotes viridis. Classification (NCBI taxonomy): domain Eukaryota; kingdom Metazoa; phylum Chordata; class Amphibia; order Anura; family Bufonidae; genus Bufotes; species Bufotes viridis. The sequence goes on from CM065591.1 coordinate 34,571,352, forward strand.
ATCCCTCCTCCATGTCACATCCCCTCCATGTCACATTTCTCCCTCCATGTCACATTTCTCCCCTCCATGTCACATTTCTCCCCTCCATGTCACATCCTCCCCCTCCATGTCACATCCCCTCGATGTCACATCCCCTCCATGTCACATTTCTCCCCTCCATGTCACATCCCCTCCATGTCACATTTCTCCCCTCCATGTCACATCCCCCCATGTCACATTTCTCCGCCTCCATGACACATTTCTCCCCCTCCATGTCACATTTCTCCCCTCTTCATGTCACATTTCTCCCCTCCATGTCACATTTCTCCCCTCCATGTCACATTTCTCCCCCATGTCACATTTCTCCCCTTCATGTCACATTTCTCCCCCTCCATGTCACATTTCTCCCCCATGTCACATTTCTCCCCTTCATGTCACATCCCTCCCCTCCATGTCACATCCCCTCCATGTCACATCCCCTCCATGTCACATTTCTCCCCCTCCATGTCACATCCCCCCATGTCACATTTCTCCCCTCCATGTCACATTTCTCCCTCTTCATGTCACATTTCTCCCCTCCATGTCACATTTCTCCCCTCCATGTCACATTTCTCCCCCCTCCATGTCACATTTCTCCCCTCTATTAATATTATGTAAAAACATTCTGCTCACCTGGTCCTGGTCCAGTCGGTAGCAGCTCCTCTTCTCCTCTGTGTGGCACTGGTCCTGGTATCTTCTCTTTGGCCTCCCAACAAGTTGTTTGAGGTTTTGAAGACCTTTCACACTCAGCCAATCAGTGGCCACAGTTATGTAATGTGTCAGGCCAGTGATTGGCTCAGCAGGAAATCGCTGGGCTGACATGTGACACAGCTGCAGCCACTGATTGGCTGAGTGAAAAAGGTCCTCAAGACCTCAAATAGCTCTCTCCTGGAGGGGGCCCCGTGGGCCCCCCTGACTTAGGGGCCCGGTCGCAATTGCGACCGCTGCGACCCCTATAGCTACGCCACTGCGCCTATTAATGATCAATTGGATAAAATTACAAGACTGTGCCTTCAAGAACATATCCTATTCTTTTTGAAAAGTCTCATTTATCAGATCAGCTGCTGGTGTTTTTATTAACATAAGGCCCTTAGGTACCATTTCTTTTTGCATATATTGTGTCAGAGACAGAATCTCCCATTTATTGCGGAGTTGTCGCTGTAATATCTTCTCCAACTCTCTAATTATCTCTCCCCTCGATCGTACATTTTCTACTATTTCCTCACTTTCCACATTGAATACAAAGTTATCAATACTTTTCAATTTATTGTCGACATGTTCCCAGATCCCCATTGTTGACCCACAGGGAGCACAACTGAAGGTGCAAAAATACAGGGATAAATGTTCTAAAACAGCGGCTACACCTCTGGGTCAACTTCTGGGGATGATGCTCACCCGTCGGTGCACCCAAACCGAAAAGTAGTAGTAAATATAATATATTAAAACAGGGACACTCAATCCCGGAACTTGTCGATAAAATATTTAATATATAAAAGAAGCATAAAAAACATGCAATTGACAATACAATAAACACTTCACCCCAGTCGGTATGTCCCGACTCACCCGCTCATAAAAAGCAATTGAATGAGGAGTATCGATGTTCAGTCCATATAAATATCCAATAGGTCCACGTATCTAATCTGGACTGAGTAATAAGCACTGATCAATCAGTATGTCAATTCAACCATGCACCCTGATTCATCGATAGTGGGCAGTCATTCAGTGATTCACCGGGATTAGCATTTTTAGATACCCGGCTCACTGCACAGAATCTCCTTATTATATTGCAAGTGCTATTTTGTTCATATAGTAACACTATTTGTTTTCTTTCCTTTTTTTCTTAGATTATTACAAGCTGGAAAATGTTGGTCCCTAAACAGAGGATGGCTATTCTACTCGTGACTCGCTACATGTTTTTTTTTAATATATTTTTTAGCAGTATGATCACTGACACCGGAATTGCCAGTTACAGGGGGTAGGGCTATAGTTTTGTTTTTTTATATTTGCTGGGTGAAACATTGACCAATAGGTAACGATAAGTGGGACCGCGGCTGGAGCATTTGCACTGTATGGCTATGATGGAGGCATAATGAGGACCTTTTTACAGTAAGGACTGACACAGGGATGTGATCGGAATCCTCACTAGAACGAGGAGTGCGACCCTGGGATTGAAACCCTCAGGTGCTGCCCTCTGGATGGGTCTCTCTCCTGTATCCAAGTAGCTGAAATACACAGAAAATAGATCAAGTAAATTGCGATCCTGATGTAAATCCTATAGATTGTTTCACCCCGCTAAGTTTACATTTAACACCATGGCAACAACGGCTCCGCTCTGTTTATTGGCTGAGCCGAGTGCTGACATGCGTGATAGGGGAGTCTGTTCTTCCGCCCTGACCAGGCAACTGGCAAGAGCGCACGTCAGAGATGATGTTGCTCTCTCTGGATCATGTGACATTAGCTTTACTATTCCGGTGCTGACGCGCAGGCGCAGTGTGCAGTTCCGGACGCTGTAGCGAATTGCACATGGTGAGTGGAATTATGCATCCTATGTTGTAGGTGACCAATCTATATTATTTCACACAGCTGGGTGATATTGACGTCACTATTTCTGATACACATACACGTGTCAATATATGAATTTTATGTTTTTATTAAATGTATTGGTATATTCTGACACAAAGCGCACTGTATATTGCCTTTTATCACTAGTACACTTTTGTATTATTGTGTATTTTTGTATGCACTTTCTTATAATGAGTCTGTTTACAAATTAGATATCTTGATTGATTTATGAGTTTCACTTGTATACTTCCTGTGCACTTGTAATCACTGCTTGAGTAAGATCGCAATAAGCGATTGAAACGTTGCAAGAGGTGAATAAAGGGATCCATTTTTTACACTTGAACGGAGTGCTGCCTTACCTTCTTTCTACAATTATTGGCCCACATCCAAGGGCAACAGGATTTGCACCCGCTGTCTTCTTTTGGAGTGCTGCTACCTTTTTCTTTTATATATATATATATATATATATATATATATATATAGTAATTACATATTTATTTTTTTATTTAATTATACTTCTGCTGTATAGGAACACCTAATAGATGATAAACTACCATGAAGTTTTTCTAACACAGTTTAGCATTGAGCTTCATGGCTTAGTGGTTAGGGTTCTTGCCTCTGATGTAAAAGGTTGTGAGTTGGAAACCTTTCAGAAATAGAGGCTAAATTATGCATTCCTGTATATCAGAAGTATGATAATATATATTTATACTTCTGATATATATATATATATATATAATATATATATATATATATATATATATATATATATAATAGAAATGTATTATATATGGGAAACTATTACTGAGGTTTTTAGCCATAATATTAGTATAGCAGGTTAATATGAAGCTCTGATGGGGGGATGTGTGGATGACACTGATGGGGGGGGATGTGTGGAGGACACTGATGGGGGGATGTATGGAGGACACTGATGGGGGGATGTGTGGAGGACACTGATGGGGGGATCTGTGGAGGACACTGATGGGGGGATCTGTGGGGGACACAGATGAACAAAAGGGGTCACTTTGGGGCATAATTGCTGGCACATGGGGGACACTACGGGGGCATTGCTGGCACATGGGGGACAATATAAGGGCATTGCCGGCATATGGGGGACACTATGGGGATATTGCTGGCACATGGAGGACACTATGGGGGCATGGCTGGTACATGGGGGACACTATGGGGGCATGGTTGGCACATGGGAAACACTATGGGGGCATGGCTGGCACATGGGGGACACTATGGGGGCATCTACTGGCACATGGGGGACACAATGGGGGAATCTACTGGGGGCATTGCTGGAACATTATGGGGACACTATGGTGTTGGAGGGGAGAAGAATACTATGGGGGTATATTATATAGGCACATTATGGTGGCACTAAGAAGGGGCATTTAATACTGGAACATTTAGGGGCACACTATGGAGGAATCTTATACTGGCACATTATGGGGGCACTATGGGGAAGAGGAGAGGAGCACTATGTGGGCATTTACTAGGGGCATTATATAGGGGTATTTTATACTTGCACACATTATGGGGACATTAGCTCAACTGGCGGCACTGAGGGATTTTTTTTGCACTGGCACACAGAACGGGAGCACTTTTGAACTAGTGCACAGTTTGAAGGCCGATTTATTGGCCTGTATTTGTGGGAGGGGCGTAAGTAGTACATTTATACCAGGCAGGCGCCTCCCTTGGTTGTGTCAACGGTGCTGCGTAGTTGTGTGCAGTCTGAGCCACCTGTTGCAGCACATGGGCTGAATCTGCAGCTTCCATACCCAGTCAGCGTCCAGGATCCTAGTTGAGGTCGTTCCAGTCGGGTGAAGGTTTGCGGCAAGCTCATGCAGCATCGCCCCGTTACAGTCCGGCTGGCGATGTGTCGGCTCCTTTGGTGAGGAGAAGCAGCATGGCACTGGAGCGATCTGCCTGGCAGCCCACGTTTGGCCCCCACATGGCAGCACGATTAGTCCGGCCGGCGGTGTGTCGGCTCCTTTGGTGAGGAGAAGCAGCATTGCACCGGAGCGATCTGCCTGGCAGCCCACGTTTGGCCCCCACATGGCAGCATGGTTAGTCCGGCCGGCAGTGTGTCGGCTCCTTTGGTGAGGAGGGGCAGCACTGCACCGGAGCGAGTCTGCCTGGCACCCCCACGTTTGGTGCCCACGTGGCAGTACGGTTAGGCAGCAGGGGTCAGCGGGACTCCGTCTTGTTTTTCTCGCAGGTTTCTATGTTTTGCACAGGTCACCTTGCTTAGTTTGTCTGTGTATATCTGTATGTCTTTCTTGTCTGCTTTCACTTCACTGCTCGTCAGCAAACCTCTCTCGCTATCCGCTATTATTTCTGCAGACAGACTAAAGCCTTGTTCACACTGACATCCAGCATTATTCCCTTACTTGCATTATAGAGGGTGAGGTTCAGGCAGCTGACTAATCCAGGTGGAGCAGAGTTGCTGTTTACAAAGTGTTATTGTTTTTGTTTTGTTTTTTTGTATAAATGCTATTTTACGATATGTATTTAAGTAGACGGTAAGCTCCTCTGTGTTGAGGTATCTTCCCTTGTTTTGGTTTCATTTGTTTTGGAAATGTAAAATGTGTGTGTGCCACTTTAAGGTTGTGAAAGTGAGTTTGAGTACTTAATAAGCAACTGTGCAAGGAGCTAGGGATCTATTTTCAGTTCAGAGTGTTAGCTGGACACTGGGGAAGCTACTTGCTACAAAGGTAATTGCAGAGACCCATGTGGACCTTTTTTATTTTGTTATTTTGCCTCGTTTTGTTGCTTTATTTGTGCTTTCGCCAAGAACCGAGTTTAGTTTGTTTTTACGGCGTATACACCCACATCTCTTCTGGGCGCATGTGCTGATGGTGGCAACGTTTGCATGTACTCGCTTATAGCAGCGTGGTGTGTTGCAGGTTGTTTATATTACTGCATGCCTCGTGTTAGTGTCAGCATACTACCACAGTGAGGATTGTCTTTACGTGTCATTTGTTTCTTTTTTTAGGTCACGTCACAGCTCACTATTCTCAGTTGGTGTGGTCAATTACATGTTTTTGCTAAGGTAGCAGGACGAAAAAAAAAAAAAGGTCACATCACGGGTGGATTTCTCATTAGGTTGCGGGCTTTGCTTCTTGACGTTTTATTTTTTAGGTTGTTATAGGTTCAGAAGGTTGGGTAAGTCACTTTATCAGTTTGCGGTCTTACAACATCAGACCATACCCATCACTCAGGCCTCGGCGGTTTCAACCATTTCGTTGGTTCTGATGCCTGCAGGCCTTATGTCAGTGTCGGCATACTACCACAGCCAGGATCATTCATTGCATGTCATTTTTGCTTTTCAAGTCACGTCACAGCTCGCCATTCTCAGTTGGTGTGGTCAATTACATCTTTTGCTAAGGTAGCAAAAAAAAAGGCGTAAAAAAAAATAAATACAACTAACATTAAATGAAAAATTAATATATATAAAACTTTATCAGCTTAAAAACTCGCTACTTGACGTTTCTTAAAAGACTGCTATAGGTTTAGAGTGTTGGGTAAGTCACGTTTCATCTGTTTGCGATATCGCAACGTCAAACCGAAAACGTCGCTCAGGTCACGGCGGTTTCAACTATTTTGTTTTTCTGATGCTTCCGCTGGCACTGGTTTTGTTGCCATTTCTTGGCCCACAATATAATCATTTTCTTTCCGACTTTCCATTCAGGGTGCCCGGTTCGTGTCTTTCAGCAATTACTGGCAGCAGTAACAAACCAAGGCCTTGCGAGTACTCTGTTGCGGTTTCCCATGGCCCACTTGCCACTGGCGTTGGGCACGAGTATTCACAAGGCGAGTTTGATCTCGAATATCGTGATTTTGAGATTTACAAATCTGTCGAATACTTGACCCCATATTCGCAATTACGTATATTCGCTCTTGAGATGGATAGGGAGTGATAGGGGAAACTGTATCTTGAAGTAAAAAAATATAAAAAATCAGACATAATTTCCCCAACCTTACTTGCTTCTTTACAGTTTCCACTATTCCTGTCAGAGTAAAGACTTAATAGGTAAAACTGTTTTGCCAATGTTCATCACTTGAATAATCGCATTAATATATTCGCGGTTTGTATTCCCTTACCTACCTAGTGTTGTGGAAATCTGTATGTCTTTTCGCGCCTTTCCATTCACTCAAATGACTCCCGCCATTTAAAGCTTACTATACGTGTAAAGCTTTTTAAACATTATTAATAACGGACAGTTTTTATGCGCACGCGAATATAACTTAAAAGAATTAATTGCAAGTCATGATATTGGGTGCGAAATAACGAATATTTCTGAATTGCGAATGTGCGACGAATATCATAAGCTTGATTCCAACGACGGGTTGTTCGTAGTGATGTCGCGAACATAAAATTTCCAGTTTGCGAACAGCGAACGCGAACTTCCGCAAATGTTCGCGAACGGGCGAACCGGGCGAACCGCCATAGACTTCAATTGGCAGGCGAATTTTAAAACCCACAGGGTCTCTTTCTGGCCACAATAGTGATGGGAAAGTTGTTTCAAGGGGTCTAACACCTGGACTGTGGCATGCCGGAGGGGGATCTATGGCAAAACTCCCATGGAAAATTATGTAGTGGACGCAGAGTCGGGTTTTAATCCATAAAGGGCATAAATCAACTAACATTCCTAAATTGTTTGGAATAACGTGCTTTAAAACATCCAGTGTGTGTATACGATCAGGTATGATGTTGTATCGATCAGGTAGTGTAAGGGTTACGCCCGCTTCACTGACATTGACAGACCAAACTCCCCTTTTAATGCACCGCAAACAGTTCATTTGCACAACCGCAAACTCCCCATTTGCACAAGGTTGGATACCAAGCTAGCCACGTCCCGGTGATGTCATTGAAGGTTTCTTCCTCTACCCAGCCACGTACAACACCAAGGGTCCCCAAAAGGTGAATTGAATTGATTTTTCGAACGGGGAGATGGTTAAAAAAAACGCTGGCTCCCTCCCCTTTGTTTTTATCCACGGTGACTGCGTCGTGCAATTTACTGTCACACCCGATATGAGTGGTATTTTCTGTAGTACAATTCTCATCAGTTTAATCCCTCTAACGTCCCCGACTCCCCAATCTGGGGGCCATTTATTAAAAAGATTTTTCGAACGAGGAGATGGTTAAAAAAACGCTGGCTCCCTCCACTCTGTTTTAAACCACGGTCACTGCGTCTGCGCCGTGCAATTTACTGTCACACCCGATATGAGTGGTATTTTCTGTAGTACTATTCTCATCAGTTTAATCCCTGTTACGTCCCATATCAGGGATTGCCTTTTGTGAAAAAAAATTTAGGCCGGGTACCTTCGACTGCCTTCACAGTGACAGACCAAACTCTCATACACTAAACTGAATTGATTTCAGGAACCGGGAGATGGAAAAAGCAGCTTGGTCGGTCCTCTTACTCCCAAATTGGGGCACTGCGCGTGCACAGAGCAATGTGCTGTGACACCCTATATGAGTGGTGTCTTAACTAGTACTATTCCTATCAGTTTAATCCCTGTTACAGACCCTATCCGGTCGAATTGATTAACCATAGTCGAATTAGCGAACCATTACGACATCATGAAATAATTTAGTTCTGAGCTCTGTACTTGCTTTGTATTGGAATTGATGGGGATTTTTTAATTGCCTGCATCATTTCTAATAAACTATTAAGAGACTTTATTATGATTTTTTATTTTATGTATTAAAACCCATACAACATATAAAAAAAAGGTAAATTAATGTTTTTTCTATGAAATATTATCCAGCCGTCCGATCGCTTTTGGTCTGACCATAATGAAGCAACGGCCTTATCATCTGGGGTGTGGCAACATTGCCAACACACTTATAGAAGTGATGATGATTGCTTCATTGTGATACGCAAGCCCCTTCACCACAACAAGGTAACGATCACGAAGGGGAATTGACACTTGTATGTGCCTTTTTTTTTTGGTTTGTTTTTGCAGCCACAGTGCTGCACCATAGGACAGAAAAATTAGGCATGTACACATGCCTGAAAAATAATAGCACTGTTGCAGCCACTATTGTAGCAGCGGCCGGAAAAATTGATGTTTTCCAGGCAGAAAAGTGACTAAAACATTGCGGCTTGAACCCTAGTTGGTAGTGGAGAATTCACGAAAGTCATCCGGTATGCAGACATTAAATACAGCAGCGTGGGGACCATTTTGAGGCCAAGGCATGTAATCAGGCCTTTTGTTAGTCAAACGTATCCCCCACTGTCAGTCCCTTCGGGATCCATGCCTCATTCATCTTTATGAAGGTGAGGTAATCAACACTTTTTTGACCGAGACGACTTCTCTTGTCAGTGACAATGCCTCCTGCTGCACTGAAGGTCCTTTCTGACAGGACACTTGAAGCAGGGCAGGCCAGAAGTTCTATCGCGAACTGGGATAGCTCAGGCCACAGGTCAAGCCTGCACACCCAGTAGTGAAGGGCTTCATTGCTCCTCAGAGTGTCGATATCTGCTGTTAAGGCGAGGTAGTCTGCTACCTGTCGGTCGAGTCGTTCTCTAAGGCTGGATCCCGAAGGGCTGTGGCGATGAGTAGGACTGAAAAGCTCCGCATGTCCTCCATCAACAACACATCTGTAAATCGTCCAGTCCTTGCCGCCGTGGTAGGAGGAGGATTACACTCACCTCTTCCCCTGTTAGATTCCCGCTGTGCTGTGACATCTCCCTTATAAGCTGTGTAAAGCATATTTTTTAGTTTGGTTTTGAACTGCTGCATCCTTTCCGACTTTCGGTAATTTGGTAACATTTCTGCCACTTTCTGCTTATACCGGGGTCTAGTAGCGGGCCACCCAGTACAGATCGTTCTCCTTTATCCTTTTTATACGTGGGTCCCTCAACAGACATGAAAGCATGAAAGACCCCATTTGAACAAGGTTGGATGCAGAGCTACTCATTTCCCGTTCCTCGTCCTCACTGATGTCATTGACGGTCTGTTCTTCCCCCCAGCCACGTACAACACCATGGGTCCCAGATAGGTGACAACAACAAGCACCCTGGGGTGCCTGCTGTGGTTGGTCTTCCTTCTCCTCAAAGCCGCCACATTCCTCCTCTGACTCCTCTTCCTCATACTCCTCTTCCAGCGTTGCTGCAGGTCCGGCAAGCGATGATGACAAGGCTGTTTCTGGTGGTGATGGTGACCACAACTCTTCCTCTTCCTCTTCCCGCTCATCTACAGCCTGAACCAGAACTCTTCGCAGGGCACTCTCCAGGAAGAAAACAAATGGGATGAGGTCGCTGATGGTGCCTTTGGTGCGACTGACTAGGTTTGTCACCTCCTCAAAAGGACGCATAAGCCTACAGGCATTGCGCATGAGTGTCCAGTAACGTGGCAAAAAGATTCCCAGCTCCGCAGAGGCTGTCCTAGCACCCCGGTCATACAAATACTCGTTGACGGCTTTTTCTTGTTGGAGCAGGCGGTCGAACATTAGGAGTGTTGAATTCCAACGTGTCGGGCTGTCGCATATCAAGCACCTCACTGGCATGTTGTTTCGCCGCTGAATATCGGAAAAGTGCGCCATGGCCGTGTAGGAACGCCTGAAATGGCCACACACCTTCCTGGCCTGCTTGAGGACGTCCTGTAAGCCTGGGTACTTAGACACAAAACGTTGTACGATGAGATTCAACACATGTGCCATGCACGGCACATGTGACAACTTGCCCAAATTTAATGCCGCCAACAGATTGCTTCCATTGTCACACACCACTTTGCCGATCTCCAGTTGGTGCGGGGTCAGCCACTGATCCACCTGTGCGTTCAGGGCGGACAGGAGTGCTGGTCCTGTGTGGCTCTCTGCTTTCAGGCAAGTCAACCCCAAGATAGCGTGACACTGTCGTATCCGGATGTGGAATAGCCCCTGGGGAGCTGGGGGGAATCAGTTGATGTGCAGCCAGACGCCGCAGCAGAAGAGGACTCAGCCGAAGAGGATATCGAAGAGGATGGAGTAGGAGTAGAGGAGGTGGCAGTAGGTCTGCCTGCAAGTCGTGGTGGTGTCACCAACTCCGCTGCGGAGCCACGCATTCCATGCTTGTCAGCCGTCAGCAGGTTGACCCAATGCGCAGTATACGTGATATACCTGCCCTGACCGTGCTTTGCAGACCAGGTATCAGTGGTCAGATGGACCCTTGCCCCAACACTGTATGCCAGAGATGCCATGACTTCCTTTTCAATGACATGGTAGAGGTTTGGGATTGCCTTTTTTGAAAAAAAATTTAGTCCGGGTACCTTCCACTGTGGTGTCCCAATAGCGACAACATTTTTGAAGGCCTCAGACTCTACCAGCTGGTATGGTAAAAGCTGGCGGGCTAAGAGTTCCGTCAAGCCAGCTGTCAGTCGCCGGGCAAGGGGGTGACTTTGTGACCTTGGCTTCTTATGCTCAAACATGTCCTTGACAGACACCTGACTGTGGGCAGATGAGCAGGAACTGCTGAAGGTGAGAGATGGAGTGGCGGGTGGTTGAGAGGGGGCAGGGAGGACAGCAGTGGTTGACGTGGCTGAAGATGCTGGACCAGGAGGAGCATGGTGGCTTTGAGTTTGTGTGCTGCTTGTACTCATGTGTTGATCCCATAGGCGCTTGTGATGTGAGATCATGTGCCTTCGCAAAGCAGTTGTACCAAGGTGGGTGTTGGACTTCCTACGACTCAGTTTCTTTGGCACAGGTTGCAAATGGCATTGCTTTTATCAGAGGCAGACACACAAAAAATGCCACACTTCTGAGCTTTGCAATGACGGCATTCTGGTGGTGGCAACAGCATGCGTTGACTGGCGTGCTGTCTGGCTGACCCCAGGTGCCGATACATGCTGTCTGACTGTGCCACTAACTCCTTGCGACGACCTCCCCCTGCTTCCAACTCATCTCCTCATTCTCTCTGTCTCCCCTTCAGAACTTTCCCCCTCTTCTTCTCTTCGAGCAGGCACCCACGTGGCATCCGTGGACACATCGTCATCATCAACCGCTTCACTTGTATCTGACACCTCAGCAAAGGAAGCAGCAGCGGGTACAACATCATCATCATCATCATCACACTGTACGTCCATGTGTGTAATCCTGCCTGACTGAGACATATCCCCGTAATCTACATCATCTGGCAATAATGGTTGCGCATCACTAATTGCATCCAACTGATGTGTAAATAACTCCTCTGATGGATCAAGTGAAGCGGCTGTGGTGGCTGTGGTGGTGGTGGCGACGGGCGGGTGCGTGGTAACTTGAGAGCAGATGACCGAAGCTGAGCTGGAGGAGGATGGTGCGTCAAGGTTCTTAGCGGAAGCTGTTGAAGATTGGGTGTCCTGTCTAAGCCAGTCAACTACGTCCTCAGAATTTTTCGGGTTCAGGGTACGTGGCCTCTGAAAACTGCGCATTATTCCAGGGACAGTGGAAATCACAGCACCACGACCACGACGGCCCCTGCGGGGTGGCCTGCCTCTGCCTGTCATTTTTTTTTTAGATAAGTGGTACTACGCGTGCTAGGTACTGTGCCACCCGGTATGAGTGGTTGGCACTGGCAGTGGGCACACTACAGTCTGTGGAAGTGGGCCTGACACACACTGGCAGCAGGCAAGCAACTGAAATTAGACTACTGTCTAAAAATTAAATGCCTTATTTATCGGCAAGCTACTGTGCCACCCGGTATCAGTGGTTGGCACTGGCAGTGGGCACACTACAGTCAGTGGAAGCGGGCCTGACACACACTGGCAGCAGGCAAGCAACTGAATTTAGACTACTGTCTAAAAATTAAATGCCTTATTTATCGGGCAAGCTACTGTGCCACCCGGTATCAGTGGTTGGCACTGGCAGTGGGCACACTACAGTCAGTGGAAGAGGGCCTGACACACACTGGCAGCAGGCAAGCAACTGAATTTAGACTACTGTCTAAAAATTAAATGCCTTATTTATCGGCAAGCTACTGTGCCACCCGGTATCAGTGGTTGGCACTGGCAGTGGGCACACTACAGTCAGTGGAAGCGGGCCTGACACACACTGGCAGCAGGCAAGCAACTGAAATTAGACTACTGTCTAAAAATTAAATGCCTTATTTATCGGCAAGCTACTGTGCCACCCGGTATCAGTGGTTGGCACTGGCAGTGGGCACACTACAGTCAGTGGAAGCGGGCCTGACACACACTGGCAGCAGGCAAGCAACTGAATTTAGACTACTGTCTAAAAATTAAATGCCTTATTTATCGGCAAGCTACTGTGCCACCCGGTATCAGTGGTTGGCACTGGCAGTGGGCACACTACAGTCAGTGGAAGAGGGCCTGACACACACTGGCAGCAGGCAAGCAACTGAATTTAGACTACTGTCTAAAAATTAAATGCCTTATTTATCGGCAAGCTACTGTGCCACCCGGTATCAGTGGTTGGCACTGGCAGTGGGCACACTACAGTCAGTGGAAGAGGGCCTGACACACACTGGCAGCAGGCAAGCAACTGAATTTAGACTACTGTCTAAAAATTAAATGCCTTATTTATCGGCAAGCTACTGTGCCACCCGGTATCAGTGGTTGAGCACTGGCAGTGGGCACACTACAGTCAGTGGAAGTGGGCCTGACACACACTGGCAGCAGGCAAGCAACTGAAATTAGACTACTGTCTAAAAATTAAATGCCTTATTTATCGCAAAGCTACTGTGCCACCCGGATGATCAGTGGTTGGCACTGGCAGTGGGCACACTACAGTCAGAGGAAGTCGGCCTGACACACACTGGCAGCAGGCAAGCAACTGAAATTACACTAAAGTGTAAAAATTAAATGCCTGTTTTTGATGCAAAGTCCTGTGCCACACGGGATGACAGGGGTGGGCACTGGCAGTGGGCACACTACAGTCAGTTGAAGTCGGCCTGACACACACTAGCAGCAGGCAAGCAGCTGAAATTACACTAAAGTGTAAAAATTAAATGCCTTTTTATGCAAAGTCCTGTGCCAGCCGGTATGAGTGGTGGGCACTGGCAGTGGGCACACTACAGTCAGTGGAAGTCAGCCTGACACACACTGGCAGGCAACTAACCTTAGATTAAAGTGTAAAAATTAAGTGCCTTTTTTTTATGCAAAGTCCTGTGCCACACGGGATGACAGGGGTGGGCACTGGCAGGGCTGGGACAAGGTCCACCACCAACAGAGGCTGAGCTGCCCAAGTGCGCCCCCCCCCCCCCTCCAACTTGTGGATGACACTATGGGGGATCTGTGATGGATGATACTGATATTGGGGAATCTGTGGATGACACATTTGTGTCATCCACAGATCCCCCCTCCCCATAACAGGGTCCATGTAGGAATGACCCCCAATACAAGGGGTGAGGCTGTGGGGTTGTATCTGCTTTTTGATGTCAGCAGGGCTCGTGCAGTGACTGTATCTACTACACTCCTCGACACTGTATATAATCTTAACTATATAACTGTAGTGATTTACTACAGTTATATAGATAATAAGATTATATCCAGTGAGCGGGGGGGATGGGGGGTGTAGTAGATACAGTCACTGCACGGGCCCCGCTGTCATTATGAAATAGCTTATGTGACCCCCACCTCTTTTATTGGTGGTCATTCAGTAAATTAACCCTGTTTTGGGGGGGAGGGGGGGTGTCTGTGGGACAAATATGTGTCATCCACAGATTCTCCCCATAACAGGGTTCATTTAGTGAATGACCCCCAAATTGTGGTGACCCAATACATGGGAGTTGCATCTGCAGAGCTTTTGTATAATGCCACCCCACACTGTAGTGTCCCCCACACAGTAATGTCCCCCACACTGTAGTGTCCCCCACACAGTAATGTCCGCCACACTGCCCCCCGCACAGTAATGTCCCCCACACTGTAGTGTCCCCCACACAGTAATGTCCGCCACACTGCCCCCCACACAGTAATGTCCGCCACACTGTAGTGTCCCCCACACAGTAGTGTCACCCCACACTGTAGTGTCCCCCACACTGTAGTGTCCCCCACACTGTAGTGTCCACCACACTGTAGTGTCCCCCACACAGTAATGTCCCCCACACTGTAGTGTCCCCCACACTGCCACCCCACACTGTAGTGTCCCCCACACTGTAGTGTCCCCCACACTGTAGTGTCCCCCACACAGTGTCCCCACAGTAGTGTCCCCACACAGTAATGTCCCCCACACTGTAGTGTCCCCCACACAGTAATGTCCGCCACACTGCCCCCACACAGTAATGTCCGCCACACTGCCCCCCACACAGTAATGTCCGCCACACTGCCCCCCACACAGTAATGTCCCCCACACTGTAGTGTCCCCCACACAGTAATGTCCGCCACACTGCCCCCCACACAGTAATGTCCGCCACACTGCCCCCCACACAGTAATGTCCCCCACACTGTAGTGTCCCCCACACAGTAATGTCCGCCACACTGCTCCCCCACACAGTAATGTCCCCACACTGTAGTGTCCCCCACACAGTAATGTCCGCCACACTGAGTCCCCCACACAGTAATGTCCGCCACACTGCAGTCCCCCACACAGTAATGTCCGCCACACTGCCCCCCACACAGTAATGTCCCCCACACTGTAGTGTCCCCCACACAGTAATGTCCGCCACACTGCTCCCCCACACAGTAATGTCCGCCACACTGCCCCCCCACACAGTAATGTCCGCCACACTGCAGTGTCCCCACACAGTAATGTCCGCCACACTGCCCCCACACAGTAATGTCCGCCACACTGCCCCCACACAGTAATGTCCGCCACACTGTGTGCCCCCACACAGTAATGTCCGCCACACTGCCCCCACACAGTAATGTCCGCCACACTGCCCCCCCACACAGTAATGTCCGCCACACTGCCCCCACACAGTAATGTCCGCCACACTGCCCCCCACACAGTAATGTCCGCCACACTGCCCCCACACAGTAATGTCCGCCACACTGCCCCCCACACAGTAATGTCCGCCACACTGCCCCCCACACAGTAATGTCCGCCACACTGCCCCCCACACAGTAATGTCCGCCACACTGCCCCCCGCACAGTAATGTCCGCCACACTGCCCCCACACAGTAATGTCCGCCACACTGCCCCCCACACAGTAATGTCCGCCACACTGCCCCCCACACAGTAATGTCCGCCACACTGCCCCCACACAGTAATGTCCGCCACACTGCCCCCACACAGTAATGTCCGCCACACTGCCCCCCACACAGTAATGTCCGCCACACTGCCCCCACACAGTAATGTCCGCCACACTGCCACCCACACAGTAATGTCCGCCACACTGCCCCCCACACAGTAATGTCCGCCACACTGCCCCCCACACAGTAATGTCCGCCACACTGTAGTGTCCCCAACACAGTAATGTCCGCCACACTGCCCCCACACAGTAATGTCCGCCACACTGCCCCCCACACAGTAATGTCCGCCACAATGCCCCCCACACAGTAATGTCCTCCACACTGCCCCCACACAGTAATGTCCGCCACACTGCCCCCACACAGTAATGTCCTCCACACTGTACTGTCTCCCCACACAGTAATGTCCGCCACACTGCCCCCCACACAGTAATGTCAGCCACACTGCCCCCACACAGTAATGTCAGCCACACTGCCCCCCACACAGTAATGTCCCCCACACCCCCTCAACCACACAGCAGTGCCCCCACATAGTAATTTGTCATGCCCCCCTCTTGTCATGCTTTTTCTGCCCCTGTCATTCTCCCCCATCTTTTCATGCTCTTTTACCCCCCCATGTTGTCATGCTCCTTCTGCCCCCATGTTGTCACAGACTTAATGAAAGGGGCCCGGCATTTTCACTGTACTTAATGCCGGGCCTCATCAGAGCGCTCCTCTCACCTCCATTATGGTCACTTCTCCAGGCTTCCAGGATCAGGCCCCAGCGCTGCCTCACATTAGCAGGTGGGCGGAGCCTAACGGAGGTCCGTTAGGCTCCGCCCACCTGCTTACTCTGTTTCTAGTTAGAGCCTGAGGCAGCGGGGCCTGATGCTGGAGGCCTGAAGCAGTGACCATAATGGAGGTGAGAGGAGCGCTCTGACAGGGCCCGGCTCAGGGAATGACAGGAGGGAGCGCTGAGCGGTTCCCCCCTGTCAGTCCCTCTCGCCGGCCCCTGCCTGCGCCCTGAGGCTGGAGCGCCCTGAGGCTGGAGCCTCCCCAGCCTCTGTGTCGGGCCGGCCCTGGGCACTGGCAGTGGGCACACTACAGTCAGTTGAAGTCGGCCTGACACACACTAGCAGCAGGCAAGCAGCTGAAATTACACTAAAGTGTAAAAATTAAATGCCTTTTTTATGCAAAGTCCTGTGCCAGCCGGTATGAGTGGTGGGCACTGGCAGTGGGCACACTACAGTCAGTGGAAGTGGGCCTGACACACACTGGCAGCAGGCAAGCAACTGAATTTAGACTACTGTCTAAAAATTAAATGCCTTATTTATCGGCAAGCTACTGTGCCACCCGGTATCAGTGGTTGGCACTGGCAGTAGGCACACTACAGTCAGTGGAAGAGGGCCTGACACATACTGGCAGCAGGCAAGCAACTGAATTTAGACTACTGTCTAAAAATTAAATGCCTTATTTATCGGCAAGCTACTGTGCCACCCGGTATCAGTGGTTGGCACTGGCAGTGGGCACACTACAGTCAGTGTAAGCGGGCCTGACACACACTGGCAGCAGGCAAGCAACTGAATTTAGACTACTGTCTAAAAATTAAATGCCTTATTTATCGGCAAGCTACTGTGCCACCTGGTATCAGTGGTTGGCACTGGCAGTGGGCACACTACAGTCAGTGGAAGAGGGCCTGACACACACTGGCAGCAGGCAAGCAACTGAATTTAGACTACTGTCTAAAAATTAAATGCCTTATTTATCGGCAAGCTACTGTGCCACCCGGTATCAGTGGTTGGCACTGGCAGTGGGCACACTACAGTCAGTGGAAGCGGGCCTGACACACACTGGCAGCAGGCAAGCAACTGAATTTAGACTACTGTCTAAAAATTAAATAACTTATTTATCGGCAAGCTACTGTCCCACCTGGTATCAGTGGTTGGCACTGGCAGTGGGCACACTACAGTCAGTGTAAGCGGTGAGTCTTTAAGGACTGGAGTGGACACTGAATTCACTAGCCTAGCTATCGATTTCCCAATTAAATCAGCAGCAACTACACTCTCCCTCCTCTCACTAAGACTGCAGCTTCAGAATGAATCTAAAATGGATGCTGTGCAGGAGGTGGGAGGGTCTGGGAGGGAGGGTATGCTGCTGATTGGCTGGAATGTGTCTGCTGACTGTGAGGTACAGGGTCAAAGTTTGCTCAATGATGATGGATAAGGGGCGGACCGAACATCGCATGTGTTCGCCCGTTGAGGCGCCATCGGGCCATCTCTAGTTGTTCGTCGGATGTCGCATGTGGGTCTTGCGCTCATCACTACTCACCACCTCTCATGCGGCATGTCCGTATGCCGGTGTCCAATTTTAGGGTTGAAACCGACAGCTATCGGGCCTTTCCTTCAGGTCAGGTGCAGCATGTGCTGCCTCTGGGAACAAAAGTGCTGGCCCATGTTATCCGGACATTAGGCTTTCTGCATGTTCAATAGGTTCATACCTCAGCCTAGTCGAGAGATGTTCTTGCATTCCAGAGGTTGGTCATGTTAGTGTTGTTGCAATGTACTATTGTGTATTTAGTTGTTGGTTTTTGGTCCTCTTCAGGCATTCCTCCTACGCAGCGGTTATGGCACAACTCAAGCCGCTTAGCTTGGTAAGGTAGGCAGGTAGATGGTTACGTATCATGTAGTCCCAGCCACAAGTTTGAAGGTCGATTTATTGGCCTGTATTTGTGGGATGGGTGTAAGTAGTACATTTATACCAGGCAGGCGTCTCCCTTGGGTGTGTCGACGGTGCTGTGTACCCTCCCAACCCGCCCTTCTTTTCATAAACACCTTGCAGGGTATGCCCCCCTTCAGGCATTTCTTCTACGCAGCGGTTATGGCACAACTCAAGCCGCTTAGCTTGGTTAGGTAGGCAGGTAGACGGTTAAGTGTCATGTAGCTCCGACCACAATTATTATTATTATTGAAGGTGGCAGGTGAGTTGTTAAGAAGGTAGGAGGATGATGGAAAAGTAGGAACCTAAGATGTCTTTTGTCAAACTACAGAGACGAGAGATAGGTGAAAAATCATCATGGCGGTCTGGTCTGAAAGGAGAAGATGAGGAAACAGAGAGGTTACTGGATGTAAGGTATGTGGTGCTGTATTCTGGATAGCACAGAATATAATATGTATGCAAATATGTGGGGGTGGGGGGGTGCTAAGCAGACAGAAGACAGATCGCCGGGGGTGGGGGTGGGGGGGCCTGTTGGGGGTAAGGGAAGGGGTAGGGGTCAATTCAATTCGAAGCACCAAACACCATATCCCATTGCTTTCTGATACTGTCAAACTTGTCAACCGAAGTAAGCAAAGTAGCCGATAGATGTTCCAGTCGCCTGACTTCCAGTACACTGGCAATAAGGTCTGTCCGTGATGGGCAGTCTGTCCATTTCCAAAACCTTGCCAATAAATGTCTAGCCACCATCAGAACATAAAGCATCAGCTTTAAAAGATGTTTCTTTAAAGGCATAGGAGGGATATTCAACATGTAGGTGATGGGTTCTAAGGGAAACTGAACATCAGATAGACTAAAAAGAACTTCCTACACCATGACCCAGAAAGGTTTTATAACCCGGCAGTCCCAAAAAATATGGAGGTGTGATCCCTCCTCCGTTCCACATCGCCAGCATCTATCCGAAACGTTGGAATTAAGCTTATGTAATAGGCGCGGAGTATGGTACCAAAACATCAATATTTTGTAGGTGTTCTCTCTGTGAGTCACACAGGTTGACGTCATAGTGGCTCTCCGCCAAATCATCCTCCACTCCTCTAGTGGAATGGGGCAATGCAGGAGCGATTCCCATTTCGACATGTATGAGTGTCGGGTAGATGCAGGAAAGGCCGGGGACGAGAGGAGTATATATATTTCGGAGATGAGGCCCCTGGTCGATTCCGAGAGCTTGCACACCTTTTCAAACGACGTAGGGGTAGATACCTGGTTAGAATGGAATACGGTGGTAAACAGGTGCTGAATTTGTAGATAATGATACCTAGATGTTTCTAGAAACGACCTAGAGCTCTTAAGTTCGTCAAATGAAAGTAATTGTAACGTCCTGTAGTCAACTAAGTCTGCAAATCTGAACAGCTTCTTGGAGAACCACGGTTTAAAGAAGGAAACCTGTGACCCATTTTGGAAGAGAGGGGTAAATAAAAAGGACGTCATGGAGGATTTCTCGGAAACTAGAGACAAACGATGTCTACAATATTGCCATATTTTATATGTGTGTGACATTGGTCCTAATAAATCTGGTACCTGAGATTGGGAACCACAGGAGAGAGTTAGGATGCATTGGGGCTATCCACAGCTTCTCTATTTCCATCCATCTGGAATAGGCGTAGAGATTAGACAGGCCGGGAGCCGCCTGAGGTGAGTAGCCCAATAATATTTGGCAATATCCGGGACTACCAGCCCACCCTGAGTCTTCAGGGCCGCGAGGGTACTACCAGCTATCCTATGTCTCTTCCCATTCCATATAAATTTAAATATACTGGCCTGCAAGGCCCATAATTCCATTTTCGGTACATGCACAGGGAGAGTCTCAAACAAATAGAGCAATTTCGGTAGAATAGACATTTTAACTGCCGCTATGCGGCCAAACATAGGTGTGGGAAGAGACATCCACTTACTCATCTGTCGCTTAAGGTCTCGAAGTAGGGCAGGGAAATTATGTAGATATAAGGATGAATACGATGCTGTCAGATTCACACCCAGATAGTGCAAGGTAGTGTCCTGCCATCTAAAATGATAGTTGGTCCTAAACGGGTTTAAAGAGGACCTTTCACCAGTTTAAAAGCTAAAAACTAACTATATCTGTGGGGAGAGGGCGGCGCCCAGGGGTCCCCTTGCACTTACTAGTATGTCTGGGCGCCGCTCTGTTCGCCCGGTATAGGCTCCGGTGTCTGCAGCTCCCTCTGTTGTACTGGGTGGAGTTTTTGTATTAGGCGTGTCCCCTGCTGCAGCGCTGGCCAATCGCAGCGCACAGCTCATAGCCTGGGATCTAGCCAAGGAAAAGAGAAGGCATTTAGACCTAACGGAAGATCTTTTGGATTTAGGGAAAATAAAAGTTTGCATTTCCTGTTTTGTCTGGTCGCAAATAAATCTACCAGGGGATGGCCCCAAAGCTGGACTATCTGACTGAAAACTTCTTGATTTAGATACCACTCCCCTTGATCTAAGTGGTTTCTGCTTAGAAAATCTGCCACTTTGTTTTCTATTCCCTAACAAAAGGTATAATTAGAGAAAAGATTTCTGCGGCTAAGGACATTAGACATTCTGATCTTGTCCCTCCTTGCCTGTTTAGGTAGGATACTACCGTAGCATTGTCTGAAAAGATTTTTACTCCTTTTCCCTGTAATCTGGGAAAAAACCCTCTTAAGGTTAGGAAAACTGCTCTTAACTGCCTCGTGTTTTGAGAATCCTGACTTTCCGCTAAATTCCAGACTCCCTGCAGAACCCCCCACTGACAATACGCCACCCACCATCCCTGGTAGGACTGGCATCCGTGGTAATAGCTATCTGTTCTTACAGTTCCCACAGAAAACCCTGAGTCAAATTTGAAGGTTTTTGCCAACAGGTTATGGACTGTATTACCTGAGGAGTGAGATGAAGCGGGGCTTCGAGAGGGAACAATGAACCCGCCACTCCTTCGGAATCTGCCACTGAAGCATCCTGGAATGAAAAAGGGACCAACTGACAGCTGGGATTGTGGAGGTCATTCTGCCTAGTACTTATAGAAGAAGTGAGATCTGCACACCCATTAACTTTGGGTGCTCATAAAGGACCGTAGTCAATATATGTCAAGAAGATCTATGGCACACCAAAAAGTTCGTTTTGCAAAGTGGTACTTTAATGCATTTTGTGCACCTTCATACAATCATTTCATATTTATGTCATCCAGGTGTAGAGAATCCTCTATGCACCGGCCACAGATCCCTTGAAAAAGTTCATTCTGACCGAAACGTTGGGATGCTTTATATGGCCAATTAATTTAGCTATTCTCTACACCTGGATGACATAAATATAAAATGATTGCGTGAAGATGCACAAATATGCATTAAAGTACCACTTTGCAAAACGAACTTTTTGGTGTGCCATAGATCTTCTTGACACATTCTGCCTAGTACTGATATTCCCTGCCTGATAGTTTGTTTTCTTGAGGCAACAAGTGACTGTATGTCTTCCCTTAGGCGAGATGCTTTTTGCAGAGGAAGGACACATTGCTGTTTTACAGAGTCCAGGATCAACCCCAGGAAGACACACCTCTGGGAAGGGGCAAGGTTTGACTTTTCCCAATTTATCTGCCAACTGAGATTTTTAAGAATTCTTATTACTTCCAGAAAGCGAGAAGATAGAAGATCTACTGATTCTGCTACCACTAACAGATCGTCCAAATAGGGAACAATTAAATGTCCTTTTCTCTTATATGGGCCATTACTTACGCCATTAACTTTGTGAATAGTCTGGGGGCCTGGATATTCCAAATGGAAGGGCTCGATATTGCAGATGAGTAATTTGATCTTCCATAGACACTGCTACCCTGAGATACTTTTGAGAATTTGCATGTATTGGGACATGATACAAAGCTTCCTTTATGTCTATGGTAGCGATGACACAGTCCTTGAAGAGATGTTTTACTGTAGACTGAATAGATTCCATCTTGAATTTTTTGTATTTGAGATACTGATTTAATTCTTTCAAGTTTATGATCATTCCGAAGGACCCGTCTGGTTTGGGCACTAGAAACAGAGACAAGTAAAACCCCTTCCAAATTTTTTACAGAATTTGAGGACAAATCTGTGACTCTTAGTATTTCCAGTGGGGGTGGAGGGGTGGGAGACAAATTCTAGGCGAAAACCTTCTCTTATTATTCCAGTTATCCAAGGGCTTGTGCAACGGACGGGGGGTTGCTGCCTGGGGTCCCTTGAATTAAACGTTTTTGTTGTGACGCCAGTTGCATTTCAGCAACGAGGGACAGAGTCCCCCTAAGTAGATGGTGTTGGTGGTACCCAGGTGTAGAAATGTCAGAGTGGTGTAAGGGCAGCCTATAATGTCCCTGTAGGTGTGGCTGTGTACGTGTCATGGTGCTCCTACCTGGATATTCTGGACCCCAGGCGTTGTCTCCAACTTTTTTACCAAACACAAAGAATTCAGGCGGCACTGCTGCAATTTTTTGTACTTCCACAGCTGCAATTTTAAACAGCGCTAAGTTCAGACTAGCTGTGATAGCGGTTGTAGGGTTAACGGTGTTGCTCAGCTCCAGTATAGGATAGAGTAAAATAGTAACCAATTAGGCATGAAGAAGAGTGAGCGGCTCTCACCAGTTTTGTTCCATCATTTATTCTTTTCTTTATTGATCCATAAACATATTCTCGGACCAACGTCACTGTGGCATTGCAATCTTTTGTGTGTCCCCCCCCCAATGCCACAGTGACGTTGGTCCGAGAATATGTTTATGGATCAATAAAGAAAAGAATAAGTGATGGAACATAACTGGTGAGTGCCGCTCATTCTTCTTCATGCCTAATTGGTTACTACGTTGTCTCCAACTTTATCTTGGTTACCAGTAGGCTTTGGCATAAATTCTGGCAAGCAAACACTCTCGGCTCTGCCACATCTGTATTCTCTAGCTCTGCTGTGCTAACAGGTTTAAATAGGAAACTTTTCTTTTGCTGCTGTACTTAACGTTCTGTAGTCTGACTCTGTCTATATCTTTATACAGGGAATCTTTCCTCCTGGCTTCTGATATTCTTTGTTCTTTTCTCTTGTTCCAGCAGAGCTGATGGTGCACTGCTGGCTAGAACACAGCCTTCCCCTCGGAGGGGGTACTCTGAATTGACTTCTGCAGGGCTCGCCCAGCAGGAACGAGGGCCTGCAGCCTTCCCCAAGCAGGGCCAAGCTAGACTGACCTTCACTAATTAAAACTCCTCCCTGTCTAGTGAGGGCTAGAATGAAAAGAAAGTTCCACTCTAGACAAACTAGCTCTGCCATTGGTGCCACCATCTGCTGGTGAACCAGCTTGAATCATCCAGGACTTCAGCTTGCTCATTCTCAGCAGAAGACTCCGAATCTGAGATTACATTAGAGTGACCCTGTTTGCCCATTACTGAGGGAGGGAGGCATTTTTTAAACACCTTAATTGAGTCAGAGGCTTCAGATTTAACAATGTCCTTGATACTCTAAAGCAGGGACGGGGATTCCTCCTCAACTACTTTTTTACACAATGCTGACATAATAATTTGGACCAGGAAGGAGCGAGTTTTTTTCTTGCACACCGCACATTCCCTTCCCTTAGTTTTAGCCGTGGCTTTCCTAGGGCCCTCTTTGGTATTCTATAATAAAATAAGAGAATATGCCCCATTAGATTCTAAAAAATAGAAAAGAGGATGGGTATTAAACCCCCTTACCCCACCAGGAATACCGATCTGCCATCATGACCCTCCTGGACATCAACGTGCTGACTACCCTCCTCCTCTATACTTCCAGATAAGGAGAGAGAGTTTATCTCTAGGGCACACACACCCACAGGCTTGCTGGGATCCTTTTGGCAGTACACTAAAGAGAAATACACTCCTGCCGGCGTTCGCATGCGGCCAAACCAGAAGGAGCAATCACCCCTCCGCTTCCGGTATGCGTTCCACTCAGAACCACATGCGTTCCACATGCGTTCCAAATGCGTTCCAGTACATGTACCAGCCACACCAGGAAGCTCTCAGCATGACCCCCCCCCCCTCCAATGCAAGCCAGGGTAGGAGAGAGAAGAGGCCCCAGACCTCTTCAACACCGCAAGGATGATCCGGCGTGCCAACATAATCTCCCAGTCATTCTGGGCCCAGGAATGCCCGACATAATTCCAGGACACAGAAGGACTCCCCCAGACTTTACAAGCGGTTCCTAGTAGAGACTTACGCCGCACCAGGTAACCCCCATATACACATTCAGTCAGGGGCTCCTGCAGCCCACAGCTAGCTCTCCACCTATCCCAGAGGACAGGAAACAGGAACTGGTGCTATAGGGGCAGAGCCCCTCCTTAAGAGCTGGCCACCAAAGTTCTTGTTTCCTATGCTAGATGGAGGAGGTCTCTCAATGGTGCTCTCATGAGGGTAGGGGAAAATGTCTGTTTTGGCACTGTTTCTATTTTTTTTACTGTGTTCATTTGACAGGGTCGGATCATGTGATATTTTTATAGAGCCGGTCAATACGGACAACTTAATTATGGAAAAAGGGAACTTTTTTTACATTAATTTTTTTACTATATAACACTGCTTACATGGAAGGCAGCACAATGCCTATGGAAGGCATCGGGCTGCCTTCCCAGCCATCGGGTGCCCGTCTCTGCAGTGCGGGGACCCGATGGGCATGGGAACCTGACAAGGACATCGCACATGCCATGGTCAGCGCTGACCGCAGCATAGTGAGGGTTAATGCACCGGCATCTGTGTTTTCACCAATGCCGACACATACAGCAGGTGCCCAACTATCAGTGACTGCTGGACCCCTGTTGTTGATCAGGCAGGCGCAGCTCCTGCTCCCGCCCTATCAGCGTGCCGTGGCTGTGCAGTGCTGGGATTTAAGGCACAGTCCGCAGCGCTGCACATCTACGGCGCAGGTATCCTACAGGTTAAAGTCAATGACAGTAGTGAAAAAATATCAGCTTCTCATTCAAAGTCCTAACAGTCTATCAGTGTTCATTAACCCTTTCCACAGAGCCTTGCAAATACAGTGAAAGTGAACAGGATATATATCACAACATACATATAAAATGCAGTAACACAGCAATAAACAGTATAATTTAACCCTTTCAAGAGAAATAAAGTAAGACGTTTTAACTTTGCATAGGGGAAATAGCCAAATGTCTAAACGTCAAAGTACCCCCTGCTCCAGGACACTACACAACTGCTATACCTCTGGCCACGGGCCAAGCCTGGCTGCATAATATGCCATAGGACGTTGTTGTTGGCCGTGCTGTTAGGTGTGGACAGCTGAGGCATGGCCATTCACTTCTGTACAATACATTCTAAATATAATAATCTCATAGGCCCAGTGCGGGGGAGGACAAAATTGCCAGCTTTAGGGCATAAAAGGCATCTACCGCCTCATCTGTAAGTTGGAAGGGACAAGAAAACAAACAATCATAAAGAGGTTGCATCAAACTTGAGGCATTGTGTATCCAAGGTCTGCAATAAGAAACAAGGCCCAAAAATATCCACAGTTTATTCATGTTTCTGGGTAAAGGCATATCCTCCACAGCCTTCTTATGTTCAGGGGTAAGATGTTTTACTCCAGGTGAAATACAATGCCCCAGAAAGGTAACAGTAAGGCAGCAAAACCGAAGTTTTGTTTCTGGCATTTTGCAGCCATGATCAGCGAAAAAGGACAGGAGGGACAGGGAAGCCTGTACACAAATGTCCCTGGAGGGACAGCAAAGCAATAAGTTGTCAACATATTGCAGGAGCACAACCTCTGGATATGGTAAGTTCCGATCTGAAAAAACTTGTGACATGGCTGCAGTATACATACAGGGCGAGTTCTGGGCCCCCCGCGGCAGCTCCCCCCAGGTATACTGTTTACTCTCATGTGTGAAGGCAAATAAATACCAACCATCTGGATGTAGGGGTACTGAAAATAACCAGTGAAGTGGGTAGAGGTAGCGGGAACTTGAGCCAACAAGGTGTGTGGATTGGGCACAATGGGGGTGTTAAAAACTGTGGCTTCATTGACAGCACATAGGTCACATACCATCCGGTACTGAGTGGGTTTTCCCTTCTCACTTGGTACAAAGGAGTGTTACAAGAGATTAAAATCTCCTTGATAACCCTCTTTTTCAAAAAGTCTCAAACTGTTTGAGATATGGCTTATGGCTGTGCCATACTCAAGGGATACTGCATCTTCCTAAGAAGTTGGGTGCCAGGTTTCAGCTCCACTTTCACAGAAGGGCCTGGGAGCTTGCCAACACCCGTGGGTCCAGTAGCCCACAAATGGTCCGGCAGTCCCGCTAGCAGGGATTCCTTCTCATCCTCTGGGAGTACTGACACAAACATGGACCAGGGTGTTTTATCACTAACGGCCAACAAAGTTCCTGGTCATTGAGGGCACCTGTTAGTTTCACAGCGCCATCCTCCTAATATGAGATGCTGGTATGTATTTTTGCAAGTCTGCACCCAGGAGGCAACAGGGGGCGATCTCATTGACCAGCAACCGGGCAAGCACTTCTTGCTTATGGGCAAATCTAACACGGATAGGTTCAGTTAAAGAGGAGTGTACTACTTTCCAATCCACTCCTACACAAGGACGGGTGTCCGTGGAGATTAAGTCAGGAGGAACATGTTTGCTGTGCACAACTGTCTTGGCTGCTCAAGTATCAATAAAAAAAAACAGGACTACTTTTTTATCACCCACAGTGAGGGATATCATTGGGACCGGACCTGAATCTGCTAAAGTGTTTAATGGCACAGCTGATACTGGACTGCCTGTTTCCTAATCTTGGTTTGAGGAGCAGTAGGGCAGTACTACCCTGCTCCTTGGAAGGGGACCAACAGCTCCTAGCCATGTGACCAGGCTTCTCACAGGTATAACAGGCAACATTTCGTCGCTTGTTACCTCCCTGATTTTTGGTGTTTTGACTGGGAGGAGGGGTCCCAGAAGGAGGGGTACGCGTTTGCACAACTCATACAGGGCGAGTTCTTCTCCTGTTCTGATCTTGCCCTATCCCCTATGTGACTTTCACCAGGTCCCCTGGGTCCATAGAATGCCACTCGCGACGGGCAGTAATTAGAGCATCTCTTATGGACTTATAGAGACAGTCTACAAAAGTGGTCCCTAAAATCCTCTGATGCATCTCATTCTTTGCTTCAAGTCTCAAGTCCATACAAGCAAAGAACTTTTTCACTGTCTCTCCCTTCTGTAGGGACATATCTGACAAAGTCACAGATTGAGCTGACAACCTATCCTACACCCACCCCAACAGGGGTTCGGGGTCTCACCAAAGGGGTGAAAAATGGACCAGTTTGATTCAATGTCCGCATCCCTTCCATACTAGGAACTGGCACCTCCGGAGTGAATACACCAGAGGTCAGAGGAATTACAGTTGTTTGGTCTAACTTTTCCTCCTCACCTGTCTTTGTGTCGTCCTCACTGCCCCCCAGCCATCCCTAAAAACATAGGTGTCCGTGGGGACAGTGGTCCGGGAACGGTCAACACAGAATACAATCCTCTTATGTGATATGGACGAGGAGAACCACATGCAGCACAGCTCTCTCTCCAATCTGAGTTCTGCAGGTCCATTATAGGGTGGCAGACTTACTTTATCCTTTCTCTGTTGGGGAGATGGTTTAAAATTATCATAACATTCATAATAATACTTGCCACTCTCTCTGTCTTTCTACACCTCCTCTATGCACTTCCCTTGATACTCACCAAGCATCCTTTGTTTTCCCTAAGCGCTTTTACTCTCTACCCTGGATTCAGTTTATCACCAGGGGGGGTTTGGGTGTCTACAGCTTTATTAGCTTGCTGATGTTTTTCACTGCCTGTCTACGTTCTCTCTTCCTTACTTTTTTTGCAGAAACCTGTCAGTCCCTTTCTATATACCTTGGGTGTTGCCCATCTCTAAATTAGCTTTGTCTTCAGCGGGGGCTCCTACCATTCGCTAGGAGCCCGGAAACCAGTAGTTCTCCTGACTACTGTAAATACCATGAGCTTCAGCGTGGACGCAAACTGGACGCTAGAAAGCCGGAAACCTGTAGTCTTTTAACTACGTAGTTCATAACATCGGCCTCAGGGGGATGCAAAAACCTGTCGCTAGGAGGCCAGAAGCCTGTAGTCCTTTAACTACTTATTAGAACCTCTTGGGGTGCTCTCTTTGGCTGCCCCCAAAAACATTTTAGGGCAACACCTTCTATTTGCTGCACACTGCTTCTTTTGCTCATACATTCAGTACACTAATACAACAGGCAAACTAACAAAAACAAACACAATGCAACCAGACCACAGATGGAAAACAGATCCATACACTCACGAAGTACCCAGACTTTTTAACACCACCAGTGGTGGGGGAGCCTTAGAGTTCTTTATCACTATAAACTGGGCGGAGTTAGACAGAAACTAGGCATAAAGCACTAGCGAACTCTTAGTGGACAGCTTACCCGGGGTGAGGTGAAAAGAAGGAACAGAGGGCAATGTAAGAATCTTACCTTTGCTCGAGCTTGTTTTGCCATCTGTCCGTTCTTATCCCTTGATCCTCCCTGTTTCCCGAGTCAGTCAACCTTCAGCTCTGTCCCTGTTCGGGTGCCAGAAATCGTGAGTGTAATTTACGCTTTTCTCCCCTCCCAACACGGCTCCTGATTAGATAAAAGAATATCGGGAGAATTTCACACAGGACACTGTTGCGTGTCTCATGCAAATTCCCAACTTTATTATCAAGACATACAGTATTATAGGTAACGGACACAAAAGAGGCACACCGCAAAAGGGGGTGGAAATGGAAACTAGTTATTTGATTACTTATTCATAGAAGTCAATACTTTTGGACCATACTAACAGCATTTTAGTAGTTAAGCTTCTGCAGCATCTTATGTCAAGTCTAGCATTCTTCAGCAACATCATATGAAAGACAGAAAGTACAGAACTTGTCCGGCCTTAGAGCTACAGTTTACTACATTTCAGGGTACTTTCACACTTGCGTTGCTGGATTTCGGCAATCTGTATGCAAACGGATACCATTTGTAGACGGATCCGGATGCAGATCCGTCTCACAAATGCATTGCAATACTGGATCCGTCTCTCCGGTTGTCATCCGGAAAAAAGGATCCGGTATTTATCTTTTTCACATTTTTAAAGGTCTGCGCATGCGCAGAACAGAAGACCGGATTTGTCAATGCGGTAATTTTAATGCCAGATCCGGCACTAATACATTTCAATGGAAATTAATGCCGGATCTGGCATTCCGGCAAGTGTTCCGGAATTTTGGACGGAGAAAATACCATGCTGCGGTATTTTCTCTGGCCAAAAAACGGAAGAGGGACTGAACTGATGCATCCTGAATGGAATGCTGTCCATTCAGAATGCATTAGGATTAAACACAGGATCTATCACAGGTGTATGCCATCTGGACCCAGTGATTTGTTTTTCAGACACACTAAACCCTGTCATTTAAAAAAAAATCATCTTGTCCCACAAAAAAATGAGTCCTTACATGGCTATATGAACTGAAAACTAAAAAAAAAGGTCATGACTATTGGAATGTAGGGAAAGGGAAAAAAAATCAACTATAAAAATAGGCTCAGTCTTTAAAGGGCTTTTGCCACTTCAGCAAATAGCATCTATTATGCAGGGAACGTTTCCATGGTTACGACCACCCTGCAGTCCAGCAGCATGGCTGTGCTTGTACCCTATAGAAAAAAGCACCAGCCTACATGAGCTCCCATAGTCCCGGTCACCAGAGAGGCTGGCATTTTTTTCTTATAGTGTGCAAGCACGAGCACCACTGATGGATTGCAGGGTGGTTGTAACTATGGAAATGAGCAGTGTGTAATGTGATGGAAAAATGACTCAAGCCAGCAAAGGAGGCAATATGGATTATCACAATACATTAGTAAGTGCCTTGTATTAACTTTCTCTACATGATAAATGGATGCGGACAGCACACATAAAACAATTGTGTGCTGTACACATTTTTTCCCACTCCCATAGAAATGGATGGGTCCGCATTTGATCTGTAAAAAATGCAAACCGAAAATAAATTCATGTGCATGAGGCCTAAATGTGCATACATATGTACATAGCTCACACTCACTGATACTTGAACGGGGGCGGTCTTAACCCCTTAAGGACCCAGCCATTTTTCACCTTAAGGAACAGGCCATTTTTAGAAAATCTGACATGTGTCACTTTATGTGGTAATACATTTAAAATGCTTTTACTTATCCAGGCCATTCTGAGATTATTTTTTCGTCACATATTGGACTTCATGACAGTGGTAAAATTGAGTCAAAAAAATTATTTTTTATTTATAAAAAAAATACCAAATTTACCAAAAATGTGGAAAAATTAGCAAATTTCTATACTTTTATAATAGATAGTGTGGCAATGTGAACACTGGGGTGTGCAGTGAAACCCCAGGGAGACCGTCAGAGAGAGCGTGTCACCAAGGTGCCTGGCCTTGGGGGAGTGAAAGCCCAAGTACTAGTGTTAGTATAGCTGGCTCAGCCAGTTCCAGGGCGGGCTTTTACTGGGAACAGGCAATGTGCTGGGTGGGTGCCTGTTCCCCATGCTCCAGTCCAGGATTTTGGACAATGCCCATGTCCAGGGAGGATATTTAATCCTCTTGTTGGACATGGGTGGGGCCCCACTCTGGAGAGAGCTTTGGAGACAGAGGCTCTGTGTGAGTGGTCTCGGCTGAGTTGGCTGAGGGGCCACGGGGGCTAAGCGATAGCCCGGAATTGGGGGACACAGCGACGCCTGGAAGGGTCGCAGGGCCACAGTCAGGAGGACTGGTGAGCCTGAATCCCCAACGGACACTGATCTGAGGCTGTGTGTGAACAGTGCTCTGAACAGCCAGGAGGCTGTGGGACATTGGGCTGGAGAAAGCCGCAACAGTTCACAGGGTGTGAACTGTACCCACTAGGTGAGTGAGGGACCCAACTAATATGTTTAGTTAGAGCCTAGCCGGGCCAGTGTTTATTGTTTTGCACCTGTTGTGTTGTTTCTGCTATAATAAACGCACTGTTTGGACGTGAAATCCGTTGTCCGGAAGGAAGTTTTTGTGAACGATCCTCGAGACCAGAGCTAACCCCCACATTTGGTGGAGGATGCGGGCAAGTCGTCCCTGCTGGATAAAGGTAAAGTGTTGCTGGGGGCAACGACAGGACAGAGGAAAAAACTGTGCGATTGCTGTATTGGAGCTTAGGGCCGGAAGCCTGTTTGTTCGGTGGAGCAGGTGCTGCTCGTGTGGTCCTGGACACTTTGCTGGGTTGCAAAAGAACTGCTGTCTGGACTGTTTTTCCCTGTGGTGCAAGCGGTGCGAAGGTTTAAAGGGCCAGAAGCACAAAAGAGGGAAAAAGGAAAAAAACTGACCTGTGGAAATTTTTTGCTCAAAATGGCGTCCTGGGTGAAAGATAGTCAGGTGTGGCGGAAGCTGCTTATGCCAAAGGTGATGCCATATGTGAGAAGTGGCCCGGTTTGGCGGAAAACCAAGGCCACTGAGGGTGTAGTGGAGCAGCTGGTGCTGGAGACTGATCGGTTGGTGAGAAAGCCGAGTGCGGCACTTGGAGAGCGGCTCTGAGTGGACTGTTCGAGGTTATATGTGCCGTTGCCAAGGGCAACCATCGGGAAGACAAAGAGGTGGAGAGCGGTGCGTTTCTCAGGAGTGCCTATTTTCCCTGCGACTGTGCACAGAATCCTAAAGGGTGCGGCTGGAATGTCCGTCCAGAAAAAGACAGGAGACAAGTCCAAGGCGTCTCCCGTGGCAACTACTGCATTGAGGAGAAGGGTGATGACCGTGCTGGAGATATTCCTGGACTACCCTTATCTTCCGGGAGTGCCGAGTCAGTGACGACAATCGGTAAGACTGTTCCTATTGATAATTTTGTGGCAGACCCTGTGACAATGAGCCGGCGGCAGTTGCTACCTGCCGGGCTGGTCAGTGATAAAGCGCTGCGGCGTGAAGATGTCTCAAAAATGAGTGACTATGGGAAAAATGCTGTGTCTGAACAGGCTGGTAAGCCTGTTGCGGTTGCTCTCTCGCAGGAATCTGCAGGGGAGAAGCTCAAGATGTTGTTTAAAGTGCCTGTGACCAAGGCTAGATTTGGGATGGTGAAAATCAGAGATCCCATGCTAGCCTGGGTAAGAGGTAGAATGATGTTTGTCCGGGACAATTATGTGAATCCTGTGGACTATCCGGTGGTCCTCACGGAGGGTGAGACCACGGTGGGAACAGGGACTGATGGAGTTGATGTTGCCAATATGCTCATGCATGATGTAATGTGGGGCAATGGAGACACTTCTGTGGGAAGTAATGAAGCTCCTACAGAACCTGTACCTGTCCCTTTAAGTGAAAGTGTAAGGCAAATGCAGATAGGAAGCAATGGTTTAAGTGAAATGACCATTGGAAACAATGGTGCCGACACGGTGCCAAGTGAAGGTGCAGAGTTTGATGAAATGTATAATGATAATGTGGGTCTATGTGCAAGAAGTGATGAGGATGATGACAGTCCTTTTCCTTTGCAGGCTGTGATTGGGGAAAAAGCTCCCCCTGTTGGTAAAAATGTGGATGGTATAAAAATGCTAATTGATATTGAGAGCTCACAACTGAGGGAACCCACTGTGACAAATGTGCAAGTACATGGGGCGGTCCTAGAGGGTGTACCACACGTACTAGAAGTGGATATGCAGTCTCCACAGGTTTCTATGGTTAATAAAATGTCCCAGGTGGGGATTAACTCATCGGTGCCCCTAGAGGACGGAAATGAGAATGACATGAGCAGTATATATGAAGCAGGTGCTATGACCGACAGCAACTCTGAGAGAGAGGCTGCCATGTTGAGGTCTTGCCAAACTGACGTGGTTACTGGTAGCAACCAGGCGATAGTTATACCTGATGTGACGAGAGTACAGTCGGGTGACGTCAGCCTAGTGTCTGAAGCTCATGTCCAGGCAGTCTTAGATGACCTGACAGGACAGTACAGCGGCAAACAGGAGGCTGCCCTCCCTCTCGCCACACGGTCCCTAGATATGATAGAGAAGGGACAAGCTGTCGTCACAGGGTCACCGAAGAAGGCTGCAGAAGGGTCAAAGAGGAGACCCCAGAAAAGATGAGTGAACTGAAGGGTCTACCTCCTGGTGTCCTGAGGAGGGAAAAGACTCCAGAAAGACACAAAAGTCTATAGTAGACATCAACAATGGGCTTGAAGAGTCCCTGGGTGGAAATCCCACAGAGTGTCTAAGAAAGAATGGTGGTACTCCTACAACTGCTGTTACACCAGAACAGAGTGAAGAGCAGCTGGACCAGAAGGCCCAAGAGCGGGCGCTGCTAACAAGCTAGTGCGAAAAATTAAGAAGAAGACCAAGGCCCTCTCCTTGACTAGAGCCCTTGGAAAAGTGCTTAAGGAGCAAGATGAATTGGAGAGGCTGAACAAGCAACTCAGAGCAGAGATGGAAGATCTCAGGAGCTCAAAAGATGAAGTCTATGAGTTGGAGAAGCCTAAGCGTGCTCCTGCGCAGCAGGTGGAAGAAAATGAGATGCCTGAAGAGGAAGATCCTCTGAAAGATGCCAAGAAGTCAGAACCCGTTAAGAATGGGTCTGGAGGTGGTTGCGCTGTGGTGCCAGCCGAGGCAGAGAAGATGGAAGATGTATCTGCTGAACCAGATGGTGGTGCTGAGGTGGATGCAGAAACCCAGAGACTCGTGGCAGTGTGTGGCCAGGACCTGGTCATGAAAGACATTCCCTCTGCTGTCAATGCCTGCCAGAAAGCCAGCAGTCTGCTGGGGAAGAAATACGAGGGGACCGACAACCAGTATGAGGGTCCTGTCTACTCCGATGGGCTGGCTCCCTGAATCCTGCCCGAAAGGAGAACCATGTCCCGGGTGAACCTCTGCAGGGATTGCCAGAAGACGACGAGTCTGGCGAAGGTCCTGATGTCCCCGGTGCCTCCAACCTTGATGAGAAAGAGGAGGAGGAGTTAAGAAGGAAAGCATATGATGCCATGTCCGTGAAGCATAAGACGGCTAATAAAGTGAATGGAGACTCCAAAGAAAAGACTGGAAAAGAGTCTGCTGAAGTGGGGAGTACCACTGAAGAAGCAGAAGATTCTGAAACTGAAGCCAAACCTGACATAACCCCTGGGAGAGTAAAGGAAAAAGAAAGATGCTATCTGTTGATAAAACAAAGAGACAAAAAGAGGCTGACAGGTCAAGGTCCGCTAAAACTGTGGTAGTTGCTAGTAGCGACCAGGTGTCTCTAGTATGGGACAAGATGACTGGTAGGGTAGTAAGCTTCGTGTTTGTGACGAACTGGGTTCTGCTGGCGTGGTTGTGGCAGAATAAGGGGAAGCCTGTGAGGCTGGCCACATCTTCCAGGGGACCCTTGAGCTTAAAGATGGCAAGATAATGCGGGTGCCCTATCACGAGCGAACAGGCGGTACATGTGTTCACCCCCACAGGTGTGAACAGAGGGGGATATGTGGCAATGTGAACACTGGGGTGTGCAGTGAAACCCCAGGGAGGCCGTCAGAGAGAGCGTGTCACCAAGGTGCCTGGCCTTGGGGAGTGAAAGCCCAAGTACTAGTGTTAGTATAGCTGGCTCAGCCAGTTCCAGGGCGGGCTTTTACTGGGAACAGGCAATGTGCTGGGTGGGTGCCTGTTCCCCATGCTCCAGTCCAGGATTTTGGACAATGCCCATGTCCAGGGAGGATATTTAATCCTCTTGTTGGACATGGGTGGGGCCCACTCTGGAGAGAGCTTTGGAGACAGAGGCTCGGTGTGAGTGGTCTCGGCTGAGTTGGCTGAGGGGCCACGGGGCTAAGCGATAGCCCGGAATTGGGGGACACAGCGACGCCTGGAAGGGTCGCAGGGCCACAGTCAGGAGGACTGGTGAGCCTGAATCCCCCAACGGACACTGATCTGAGGCTGTGTGTGAACAGTGCTCTGAACAGCCAGGAGGCTGTGGGACATTGGGCTGGAGAAAGCCGCAGCAGTTCACAGGGTGTGAACTGTACCCACTAGGTGAGTGAGGGACCCAACTAATATGTTTAGTTAGAGCCTAGCCGGGCCAGTGTTTATTGTTTTGCACCTGTTGTGTTGTTTCTGCTATAATAAACGCACTGTTTGGACGTGAAATCCGTTGTCCGGAAGGAAGTTTTTGTGAACGATCCTCGAGACCAGAGCTAACCCCCCACATTAGTAATAACTCCAAAATTAGTTATTACTTTACATTCCCCATATGTATACTTCATGTTTGGATCATCCATCCAAAAATGACCCCATTTTAGAAACTACACCCCTCAAGGTATTCAAAACTGATTTTACAAGCTTTGTTAACCCTTTAAGTGTTCCACAAGAATTAATGGAAAATGGAGATGAAATTTCAGAATTTCACTTTTTTGGCAGATTTTCCATTTGAATTCATTTTTTCCAGTAACAAAGCAAGGGTTAACAACCAAACAAAACTCCATATGTATTACCCTGATTCTGTAGTTTACAGAAACACCCCCTCTTATGTGGTTGTAAACTGCTGTACAGGCACACGGCAGGACGCAGAAGGAAAGGAACGCCATATGGTTTTTGGAAGGCAGATTTCACTGGGATAATTTAAAGCTGCCATGTCACATTTAAAGACCCCTGATACACCCCTAGAGTAGAAACTCCAAAAAAAGACCCCATTTTGGAAACTACGGGATAAGGTGGCAGTTTTGTTGGTACTATTTTAGGGTACATATGATTTTTGGTTGCTCTATATTACACTTTTTGTGAGGCAAAGTAACAAAAATAGCCGTTTTGGCACCGTTTTTATTTTTTGTTATTTACAATGTTCATCTGAAAGGTTAGATCATGTGATATTTTTATACAGCAGGTTATTACGGACGCGGCGATACATAATATGTATACTTTTTTTTCCATTTAAGTTTTACACAATAACAGCATTTTTGAATTTAAAGAAATCACGTTTTAGTGTCTTCATACTGAGAGCCATAGTTGATGTTTTTTATGCGATTGTCCTAGGTAAGGTCTCATTTTTTGCGGGATGAGATGACGGTTTGATTGGTACTATTTTTTTTTTTAGCACAGTTTTTATTTTATTTTTTTGACGGTGTTCACCTGAGGGGTTAGGTCATTTGATATTTTTATAGAGCCTGTCAATACAGACGCGGCAGTACCTAATATGTCTACTTTTCTTTTTCCCCTATTTTTTACTTTATTTTGGGAAAAGGATGCTTTTTATTTTACTTAAAACTGTTAATTTTTTTATTATAAAAAAAACACTTTTTTTTACTTTTTACTGGGACTTTACCTTTGATCTCTTTTTCAATTCACTACAATATATTCTGTATTGTACTAAATTGAACTGTCAGCATCTTAGACCCAGCCCCCAGGCTGGATCTCCTAGGCTTCCGTAGCTGGCAGCACAGGCATCGGGGATGCCATGACAACCATCGGGCCCCCGCCACCGCAGCACGGGGACCCGATGGCGAAGAAGAGAAAGCGCAAACCGCCCCATATGCTGCGGTCAGCGCTGACCACAGCATATGAGGGGTTAATCCACCGGCATCAACGTTATTGCCGATGCTGGTGGATGCAGCACGGATCCGAGTATCAGTAACAAAGAGAATGCTCATCCTGGTGTGCAAAGTTACAACCACCCTGTAATCCAGTGATGGTGGTCGTGCTTACACACTATAAGAAAAAATGCCAGCCTCTCTAGTGGCCGGGACCGTGGGATCATGGGGTCATGGGGTCACATGGGCTGGTACTTTTCTCTATAGTGTACAAGCACGGCCACTGCTGCTGGACTGCAGGGTGGTCATAACCATGGAAACTTTCTCTGCATAATAAATGCTATTTGCTGAAGTGGGAAAACCCCCTTAAGGGGTTAATGGGTCATTTGACACTCTGCAATTCATTTCATGTAAGGCTGTCATTACAACCACAGAGATTAGCATCTTGAACAGATACAACATGACAAATGGACAAAAAATCCAAGTCTAAGGCTACATTCAGACACATTCCTGCATTGACCGTTTGTGACCGCTGCACAAGCTCTGGTGGTTCCTTAATGTAGGGCCACCAGCAGGGCCGGTTCTATAATAAGGCAGACCAAGCGGCTGCCTTAGGGCCCAAAGAAGGGGGGGAGGGGAATGAACTTTTTTTTTTAACCACTTCAGCCCCCCTAGCTTAAACACCCTTAATGACCAGGCCACTTTTTACAATTCCGCACTACACTACTTTCACCGTTTATTGCTCCGTCATACAACTTACCACCCCAGGGGTGTGGAAATTTAAAAAAAAACTACTTGTCGAAGGACTAAAGCGGGGACTCAATCTACTTGTCTCTCATGACAATCTACTTGTCCTGAACTTCTACTGTATGGGGGCGGGGGCCACAAGGAGACGTTCTACTGTATGGGGGCGGGGGCCACAAGGAGACGTTCTACTGTATTGGGGCGGGGCCACAAGGAGATGTTCTACTGTATGGGGGCGGGGGCCACAAGGAGACGTTCTACTGTATGGGGGCGGGGGCCACAAGGAGACGTTCTACTGTATTGGGGCGGGGGCACAAGGAAACGTTCTACTGTATGGGGGCGGGGGCCACAAGGAAACGTTCTACTATATGGGGGCGGAGGCCACAAGGAGACGTTCTACTGTATTGGGGCGGGGGCACAAGGAAACGTTCTACTGTATGGGGGCGGGGGCCACAAGGAAACGTTCTACTGTATGGGGGCGGGGGCACAAGGAAACGTTCTACTGTATGGGGGCGGGGGCACAAGGAAACGTTCTACTGTATGGGGGCGGGGGCACAAGGAAACGTTCTACTGTATGGGGGCAGCCACGTCATACTGGGGCAGTGAATCCCTTTAATGTATAATATATACATTAAAGTGATTTACTGCCGCAGTATGGCATGTACATTAAAGGGATTCACTGCCCCAGTATGTCATGTACATTAAAGGGATTCACTGCCCCAGTATAGTATATACTATATTGCATACTGGGGCAGTGAATCCCTTTAATGTATATGCCATACTGGGGCAGTTAATCCCTTTAATGTATATGCCATACTGGGGCAGTTCGAGCAACCCCCCCCTCCCCCGGGCGACCCAGCAGCTCACCCAGGGGAGTCACCACACACTACCTGCTGGGCTATCTTTTAGGACACTGGCTGCCACCATGTGAGGAGACAGGAGCTCCCACTACTGGTTCAGCCGCTGACTGCCTGACTCGCTCTTCTGCTGGGAGCTGACTTCCGTCCTGCGGCGCACTCCTCTGATCATGACTTCCGGCCTGCACAGGAGCGATGTTCACACAGCGGTAAGCAGCCCGGACGTGCTGCAGGGCTGTGTATAAGAGGAGAATCCGGCGCCACCCTAACCCTGCTACTTGCCCGCAGGACTAAGCTACCTGCCCAAACTACCAGCCCGGCGCCCGGAACTGCATGTCCCGGGCGTCGGGCGATAGGAATTCCACACCCCTGCACCCAAATGAATTTTACCTCCTTTTCTTCTCACTAATAGAGCTTTCATTTGGTGCTATTTCATTGCTGCTGACATTTTAAATTTTTTTGATATTTTACTTTTTTTGACTAAATTTTTGCAAAAAAATGACATTTTTCACTTTCTGTTGTAAATTTTTTTTTTAAAACTACATTTCTATATAAATTTTTTTCTAAATTTATTGTTCTACATGTTTTTGATTAAAAAAAAATCCAATAAGTGTATATTTATTAGTTTGGGTAAAAGTTATAGCGTTTACAAACTATGGTGCAAAAAAGTGAATTTCAGCATTTTGAAGCAGCTCTGACTTTCTGAGCGCCTGTCATGTTTCTTCAGGTGCTAGAATGTCAGGATAGTATAAATACCCCCCAAATGACACCATTTTAGAGAGAAGACACCCCAAAGTATTCACGGAGGGGCATGGTGAGTTCAAGTATCATTTCATTTTTTTTCACAAGTTAGCGGAAAATGACACTTTGAGGAAAAAATAATAACAATAAAGTTTCCATTTCTGCTAACTTCTGGTAAAAAAAAAAAAAAATCTCCCACGGACTCACTATGCCCCTCAGTGAATACCTTGGGGTGTCTACTTTCCGAAATGGGGTCATTTGTGGGGTGTGTTTACTGTTCTGGCATTTTGGGCGGGGCTAAATTGTGAGCAGCCATGTAAAACCTAAAGGTACTCGTTGGAATTCGGGCCCCTTTGCGCACCCAGGCTGCAAAAAAGCGGCACTTATGTGGTATCGTAGTACTCAGGAGAAATAGGGCAATGTGTTTTGGGGTGTATTTTTACATATACCCATGTTGGGCGAGAGAAATATCTCTGTAAATTGACAATTTTGTATAAAAAAATTTAAAAAGTTGTCCTTTACAGAGATATTTCTCACACACAGTATGGGTATATGTAAAAATACACCCCAAAACACATTGCCCTACTTCTCCTGAGCACGGCGATACCACATGTGTGCCACTTTTTAGCAGCCTGGGTGCGCAAAGGGGCCCAAATTCTAATGAGTACCTTTAGGATTTCACAGGGCATTTTTACGCATTTGGATTCTCACGCTTTAGGGCCCCTAAAATGCCAGGGCAGTATAAATACCCCACATGTGACCCCATTGTGGAAAGAAGACACCCAAGGTATTCCGTGAGGGGCATGGCGAGTTCACAGAAAAAAAAAAATTTGGGCACAAGTTAGCGGCAATTTTTTTTTTTACAAAGTCTCATATTCACTAACTTGTGACAAAAAAATAAAATTTTGCATGAACTCGCCATACCCCTCATGGAATACCTTGGGGTGTCTTCTTTCTAAAATGGGGTCACATGTGAGGTGTTTGTACTGCCCTGGCATTTGAGGGTCTCCGCAATCATTACACGTATGGCCAGCATTAGGAATTTCTGCGATTCTCCTTAGGCTACATGCACACGACAGTTGTTTTTTGCTGTCCGCAAATCGCGGATCCGTCTCCCTTTTTTTTCACATCCACATCCTTTCCTTGTGTCCGCAAATTTTGTAGGTTGTGTTTCCGTGTGTCTTCCGTTTTTTTTGCGGATCCGCAAAAAAAACGGAAGGCTTGAAACAGTTTCTTAAAGTACCTGCACAAGTGCCCTGGTTTGCAAGCAACCATCCGCAAAAAAAACGGATGCGGATGGAAAAACGGAAGGCTTCAGTGTGGCTTCCGTTTTTTTTGCGGACCCATTGACTTCTATGGGTCCGCAAACCGTTTTTTGCGGACAAGAATAGGACATGCCATATTTTTTTTGCGGACGTGAAATGCGGAATACGGACGCGGACAGGAAACGGAAGAGGCATCAGTTTTTTTTGCGGATCCATAGAAATGAATGGGATCCGCAAAAAAACGGAACGGAAGCCGAGAAAAAACACTGTCGTGTGCATGTAGGCTTATATTGAGCATACGGGTAAGGCCTCATGCACACGACCGTTTTTTTATGCTGTCCGCAAAAAGGGGTTCCGTTGTTCAGTGATCCGTGTCCGTTTTTGCCTTCCGTTGTGTTTCCGTGTGTCTTCCGTTTTTTTAGCGGACATCACCCAAAGATTTTACCAAAGACAGGCTGACAATGTTTCCCAAGTGCCTGCCAAGGGATCCGCAAAAAAAACGGACACGGAACACGGATGACACACGGATGGCCATCCGCATTTTTCACGGACCCATTGACTTGAATGGGTCCGCGAACCGTTTTTCACGGACAAGAATAGGACAGGTTATATTTTTTTGACGGACTGGAATCACGGACCACGGACGCGGAGGACAAACAGTGCATTTGCCGAGGTTTCCACGGACCCATTGAAAACCAATGGGTCCGCAGAAAATCACGAAAAACGGAGCAACGGACACGGAATCAAACAACGGTCGTGTGCATGAGGCCTTATGAGAATTTTTTCTCCGTTCAGCCTCTGGGCTGAAAAAAAAAAAAAATGAACTGCACAGATTTTTTCATTCGCATCGATCAATGTGGATGAAAAAATCTCTGCCAAAGGCCTCATGCACACGACTGTTGTTTGATTCCGTGTCCATTGCTCCATTTTTCGTCATTTTCTGCGGACCCATTGGTTTTCAATGGGTCCGTGGAAAACTCGGCAAATGCACCGTTTGTCCTCCGCGTCCGTGGTTCCAGTCCGTCCAAAAAATATAACCTGTCCTATTCTTGTCCGTGAAAAACAGTTCACGGACCCATTCATGTCAATGGGACCGTGAAAAAATGCGGATGGCCACCGTGTGTCATCCGCGTTCCGCGTCTGTTTTTTTTGCGGATCCCTTGGCAGGCACTTGGCAAAAATTGTCAGCCTGTCTTTTGGTAAAATCTTTTGGGTCACGTCCGCTAAAAAAAACGGAAGACACACGGAAACACAATGGAAGGCAAAAACGGACACGGATCACTGAACAGCGAAACCCCTTTTTGCGGACAGCATAAAAAAACGGTCGTGTGCATGAGGCCAAAATCAGTGACTGCGGTGCGGTGGGCTGGGCGCCAACTACCTAACAAGTAGCTAACTGGCGGTGATAAGAGACCCTTATGCCCCATTCACACGTCCGCAATTCTGTTTGCGGAACGGAATTGCGGACCCATTCATTTCTATGGGGACAGACTTTGTCCCGCTCGGATCCGGAATTGCGGATGCGCACTTCCAGGTCTGCACTTCCGTTCCGCAAAAATATAGAACATGTCCTATTCTTGTCCGCAATTGCGGACAAGAAAAGGCATTTTCTATATAGTTCTGGCAATGTGCGGATCTGCAAAATGCGGAAAGCACATTGCCGGTGTCCGTGTTTTGCGGATCCGCAAAACACATATGGACATGTGAATGGAGTCTTACAGGGGGTGATCAGGGAGTCTATATGGGGTGATCAGGGGTTAACAAGGGGTTAATAAGTGACCGGGGGGGTAGTGGTGCGTGGTGCTACTTTACAGAGCTACCTGGTCCTCTGGTGGTCGATCCCAGTAAATGGGACCACCAGAGGACCAGGTAGCAGGTATATCAGACGCCGTTAACAAAACAGCGTCTGATATATTTGTTTGATGCGATTTATTTTACATCTACAGCCTGCCAGCGATTGATCATCGCTGGCAGGCTGTAGTACAACTCCTGAGACGCGATCTTTTGTGAATGCGCGTGCGAGCGCGTTCACAGCAGATCTCGCCTCTCGTGAGATGACACGCCGCCGCGTCAGAGAGGAACAGACCTGCCGCCTGGACGCATCCCTGCGTTAGGCGGTCGGCAGGCGGTTAAATCACTTGCGGCGAGTTGCGCCACAGTGCCGCCGGCCACCCACCCCAGCCTGCATGTGCCATGCAGCCTTGGTCCTCACTCACAGAGCGGCAGCACGGTCATGGGGGCACTCAGGGGGTGTGTGACTGGCGAGTGGCTCCGCGGCGGGCAGCAGCAGGGACTGGAGCAGCTGTTGGTGACTGTGACTCACACAGCCAGCCCAGACGGACTGTCGACTCCCGCAGGGTAGGTGGTAGGTGATGAGCGCAGAGCGCATATTGTTTATAATTATTACACAACATTAATGGGGGGGGGGGGGGGGTGACGGGTGACACAATGCGAGGGGGACAAATCAAATGTCTGTAGTCCGTGCCACGGAGGGGGAGAAATGTGATATGGGGGGGATGATGTGCCACCAGGGGGAGAAGTGTGACACAATAGGGGGTTATATGTGATCATGGGGGGGGGGGGGCTTGCCAAAATGTAGCTTCGCTTGTGTTGGCGAAAATCCTGATTCCTTGCACCGACCCTGGCCACCAGCATCATGTAGACATGTAAGAAGCTACTTATGCTGACGGCTCATGTCATTAGAACCGCAGTCGGCATTAGCTGAATCGCGCCTGAATTAGGACTGCGGTTTTACGTAGCTAGAAACATATACGACATGAGGAGACAATCTCTCCGGCGACATCTCTGTCCTCCTAATCACTCTGACAGAAACAACCGTCACACGTTACCAGCGCCTTACGCAGCCTGCGATTGGTCGGCCCCTACAGAGGCGCGAACGGAAACGCCTCTTCCATTGGTCAAGGGGCGGGGTCTCTCTCCTCGTCGAACCTATATAAGACCCTGCGCACGGCAATAACAGCGTAGTGCGTGCAGTCTGCAGACATGTTGAAGGCCATCTGTGTACTGAAAGGCAACGGGCCGGTGCACGGCATCGTGTCCTTCCACCAGGCAAGTAGCGCCTCTTCTTCCTTGCGTCCTCTGTAGACCTAGGGACCGTCTTTGCGGGTTTCAGCCT
Organism: Bufotes viridis; assembly: GCA_033119425.1. NCBI lineage: Eukaryota > Metazoa > Chordata > Amphibia > Anura > Bufonidae > Bufotes > Bufotes viridis. The sequence continues at coordinate 34,615,012 of CM065591.1, forward strand.
GTGCAGTCGTTTTGCTGAGTCATAGGCAGGTTGGGCTGGAGGGCCTAGCGGGGCGTGCGCTCCGGTCTTGTGGCATAGGATGCCATTATGCCCCAGGGGTTGTGTCCTGGTTCTGGATCTATAGGTCGCAGCTGCTGTAACTCCCAGCATGCTTTCACCCAATGCTGGAAGTTGTAGTTGCATCGCACATTTCAGCCCTGTAACCAGAGAGCCCTTACATAAACCTTTTGTTCTCCGCCCTATCCACTTGTTGCATAACTTCCACCTGTGGCATTAGGGAGTCCCCGGTGGGTACACATGGGCAGGTGTGTGGCAGTGTTGTTTTGCAGAGTGTTGGCCTCAAGGGCAGTATAATGCGCCAATATTCCCTAACTTGGCAACCGCCTGTTTGGGACTGTTGCCACCGTAGGGCGATGGACTACGTAAAAAGTGCTTTTTGTTGCCCAATGGAAAAGTATAATCTACAAGATGTTTTTAGGATCTCTGCTTGCTGCCATGTAATGGGGTCAGCATGGTGGGGATTCTACGTACCTGAATTTTATCTCTGTTGCTTCCCCTCGGATGCTGCAGGTCTCTGGTCTGCCCACGTTAACGTCTAGTTTGACCACTGAAGCAAATGACTGGACGTAGCAATGAGGTCCCCCGTGCGTCAGGTCACAGGGTAACGAGACGCGGCTACGTGACCTGTATAAAGTAGATGTTGACCTGAGACCTCGGGTGCCTGAGGGGCTGCCATGGGGGTCAGGTAAGTATGCGTCACAACATGGAGTAGTCTGAGGGAAAGGTCCTGGGGGCGTGACCCCTTAGCCTAAATGCACACGACGGTGAAAAGCAGACATGTGATCTGCATAGTTTTTAACTGCCATCACAAGTCTGTTTTAAGGCCAATGGTCGTCTATGGGGTTATTCACACGGCAGTTTTTTTGACTGTCAGTGAAAAACAGATGTCAAAAAATAGAACATGTTTTATGTTGTCTGTTTTTCGCTGACCGACTGAAGCCGTACAATTGAATGGGTCAGTTTTTAACGTCCGTTTCTCAGAAAGGCATCTGCGAAATAAACGTCTGTTTTTAACGGACTTTTTTCCATTGTCGTGTGCCTGTAGCCCTTAATGTGGGGATCAGCAGCCTCCAGCTGTTCTGAAACTACAACTCCTAGAATCCACCTTGCACAGCCTAATAAGTGTGGGAGTTGTAGTCTCACAGCAGCTGCCATGCTGAAGGTTGCTGAGTCTGGCCAAGGCTTGTGATGGCCGCACAGGTACTTGGCTTGCTGTTAATCTAATGTAGTTTCCTCCTGCGTGACAGCAAGCAGAGATATTTAAAGTGACGGGAATCGCTGCTTATTGGAAAAATGTAAGGAGGATCTGTAGAAGTGTGGCTCTGAGTCGGGGCAGTCCCTGTCGTTGTACAGCTGGTGCATGTATAATATATAATCTGGGCGTCTGATGACCTGTATCTGCTGTTATGGCCCCTGCCCCCGCAGTGAATCCGCGGACAGGCCTCTCTCCGCACGCTGTCACCTCTCACATGCTGCCCTTTAGACTCCCCAAATGAGGTCAAAAGGCAGAGAAATGTGCAGCAATGAATCCTGGCGACTACAGTGTGATTACAGGCCTCGGGTGTATGCACGGCCCCCACTGACTGCTCTGCGTGTGTCCTGATTTAACCTTTGCACGTTTGCCGTGCACGTAACCGGGTTCCATTCACTGAATTTTCTGGAGCTGTGACCCTTTTAAAATAACACTTGGCTTACGGTGTACTGTACAGTGCGTGTTACCAGAGGGCGGAGGGGGCTTTAAAGGCAGTCTGCCGCCGGGAAACTCATTCAGACCAGGCGCAGTGTCATGTAGGACTAGCGCAGCTGAATGTAAGAACGCCTCTTACTTACCGATCAGAGAAAACACTTAAAGGGGTCCTCTCACTTCAGCAAATAACAATGTATAGAGAAAGTTACTGCAAGGCACTTACTAATGTACTGTGATTCTCCATATTGTCTCCTTTGCTGGCTGGATTCATTTCTCAATCATATTATACACTGCTCATTTCCATTACTACGACCACCCTGCAATCCAGCAAAGGTGGACGTGCTTGCACACTGCAGAATAAAGTGCTGGACTATGGGCAGTCCCGGCCAACAAGACCTGCGCTACTTCCTATATTGTGCGAGCATGACCACTGCGACTCCACTAAAGGGTGGTCATAACCATGGAAACGGGCAGTGTGTAATGTGATTGAAAAATGAATCCAGCCAGCAAAGGAGGCAATATGGAGAATCACAATACATTAGTAGGTGCCTTGTATTAACTTTCTCTACATGATACATGCCACTTGCTGAAGTCAGAAAACCACCTTTAAGGCCCAATGCACACGGCTGTATGTATTTTGTAGTCTACAAACTTCAGATCCGCAAAACACAGGTACTGCCCGTGTTGCATCTGCATTTTTTTGCAGACTAGCCTTAAAGGGATTTTGAAGCCAAGCCTGTTTTTCCTGTTGAGACGCTTACACCCCTGCTACCCTCCACTCTGTTCTACCTCCTGGGGCCATTTGCTCTTTTCTGCAGTTTTTTTGGTCCTAATCTTGTAAACTCCTGGTCCACCGGTGTTGTGTGAACTAGAGTTGTTTCAGTACCAAAATTTTGATTCGGTATCGATACCATAAAAAAGTATTGCGATACTCGATACCATTCGATACCACGCGAAAAAAATAAAAACGCCAAAAAAATCCGCGTGCATTCCACATTTTATGAAACCGCCAGCTCATAATACAACAGTCCTATCCTACTTTTTTGTGGGGACAAGGCGACTAAAAGAAAATGGCGAATCGTGCATTTTTTCTTTTTTTTTTCTTTTACGGTGTTCACCGCATAAAAGTGGATTTTTTTAATAGTTTGGACTTTTGAGACGTGGCGATATGTAATATTTTATTTATGTATTGTTTATATATTTTATATGTAAAATTGGGAAAGGGGGTGATTTATAATTAATATTTTGGTGTACTTTAACTTTTTTTTTTTTTACAGTTTATTTATTAACTATTTCCCCCCTTAGGGGCTAGAACCTGGGATCTTCTCATCCTATTCACCCTGATAGAGCTCTATCAGGGTGAATAGGATCTCGCCCTCTCCCTGCTGCCCTGTGCACAGTGCACACAGCAGCAGGGAGCAGACTATGGCAGCCAGGACTTCAGAAGCGTCCTGGTTACCATGGTAACCGATCGGAGCCCCAGCATTACACTGCTGGGGCTCCGATCACTGCCACTGCCACCAATGAGAAGGAGCTGAGCAGACCCTGTGGCCACTGCCACCAATGATTTTATTACTGGGGGGGGGGGGGGCAGGGGGGGGCCCACTGCCCACCAATGTTTTAATACTGGGGGGGTGGGCACACTGCCCACCAATGTTTTAATACTAGGGAGGAGGGGGCACACTGCCCACTGCCCACCAATGTTTTAATACTAGGGGGGCGGAGCACTGGCCAGCCTAATTACGTTCATATATAAATGCAGGCAGAAGGCACAGGCTGCCGGCACCTGCCTGTGACCGAGCGCTGCGATCAGAGGCTATTAACCCCTCAGGTGCTGCACCTGAGGGGTTAATTGCCTCTGATCGCAGCGCTCGGTCACAGGCAGGTGCTGGCAGCCTGTGTCTTCTGCCTGCATTTATAAAAGAAACGGTACTCTGCATTGCTGGCCAGTGCGCCCGCCCCCGCTCCGCCCCCCTCTCCCTCTATTGGTTGCAGCGGCAGCACAGGGGGAGGAAGAGACTGCCTCCTTCTCCCTGTGCTGCCGAGGAGAACATGGCCGCGCTGAGAGCAGCGCAGCCACGCTCTCCTATAGTGGGCTGTGCAGTAGTGCAGCCCAGTATCGATAAAATACTTTTCCTGGTATCGAGTGCGATACCAGAGAAAAGTATTGATTGGGTATCGAAAGTTCGATACCCAAAACAACCCTAGTGTGAACCACTGCAGCCAGTGACAGAGACTCAGCAACACAGAGACCAAAGTGCCCTGAGATCCAGCAGTAACATGCTAAAGCCAGTTTCACAGCAGCTGGAGTGCTGATCCCTGGCAGCATGATGTAGATAGTCTCATGATGAGGAGGTAATTGTGAACTGAAGTGCATAGTGATTTTTCACATCCGTACACATGTCCTGTTTGCTACAGTGTGTCGGTGAAGGCAGGATCTACCCATTTGGAATCCTGTTTGTCTCCGCTCACTAGAGTCGGGCGCTTTCTACCAGGATTGCTGGTATTTGATGGCACCGATAGTTCAGTCTTTTAGCCGTATTCTTGCTGTTACAAAGGAAATCGCCACCTCCTAGGCACTCAAAGCCAGACATTTCATTGGATCAGTTACAAACCGGCCATGACGACAATGCTCCATCTGCTATAAATGGACTCCTCGCAGAAGGCTTTAGGCCAGACACACAAGTGAGTTCAATGTGAGAAACTCGCTGCGTGTGGCAGGGAGGTCCCGTTCTGACCTCTGATGGGGTATGTCCACTTGTCATGTATATGCTTTTGGATTTGCCACCACAAAGGGTGGGTTCACACTAGCGTTATGGTTTCAGTTATAACGGAAATTAACCGAATCCATAAAACAGAGGACGGATCCGTACTGGAGCCCATAGACTTGTATTATGACGGAAGCCTTTAAAAGGCATTCCATTTGCTTTCCTTCATAATAGAAGACTATGGGAATCATAACGGATCCGTCTGGTTCCCATTATGGAAGACGGAAAACAAAGGACTTTGTTTTCCGTCTTGCATAGCGGGACCCAGACGGATCTGTAATGCTTTCCCATAGCTTTCTATTAGGACGGAGCAAAACGGAATGCATCTTAAAGGCTTCTGCTTTGCATTGTGTCTTATGGATTCCGTTATTTTCTGTTATAAACATGTTATAACGGAAAGCCATAACGGAACCCATAACGCTAGTGTGAACGCACCCACACTTGTGTGAATTACTGTATCAGCATAAAAGGGATAAGTGTCTGATCGACAAGGGTTTGACTGATGGGTCCATTGCCAATCACAAACAGTGTGGCCCTGCCGGGGATGGCCATAGAACTGAATGCAGCAGCTGGCATGCGCTACCGCAGCTCCATTCAGGTGGGAGAGAATGGGCCCCTTTTCTTGTGATCCGCAGGGGCCCCAGTGGTTGGACACCTTTTGATCACTTATTCCTTATCTTCATCAGACAACCCCTTCAATAAGCAAGCATGGCAGTCAGTATGCTGCCTCTTGTACATGCCAACACTGACTTGGCAGGGACACTATTTACAGGCTGGTGAAGGGGTTTAGGGCTGTAGATTTGCTCGGTAATAATGACGCTGCAGTTTTTCAGCTGCATTTTCTCTATTGCATTTTTAATGTTTGGAAGGTTGAGAAGAAAATAATAGTTCTGCCTGTGGTTCCCATAGTTTGCTGCCACTTGGGCTTGGACTGAGCTGCAGCCTCAATGTAAAGTACCACGTTATCCACATGTTGTGGTGATGGGCATGGCGGCTGTAATTGGGGAAGAGCGAATCGGCTTTCTATGAAACATCCGAAGTCGATTCGCATAACTTTGTTTCAGTACTGTACAGAGCAGAGCTGCGTACAGTATTAGAATGGATTGGCTCCGATGAGCTAATGTACCACTTGGAACCGAACTAGAGTTGGAGATTTTATTTTTTTTACAGTCTAAGGTCCCATTCACACGTCCGCAATTCTGTTCCGCATTTCGCGGAATGGAATTGCGGACCCATTGATTCCTATGGGGACACGCTATGTCCCGCCCGGATCCGGAATTGCGGATCCGCACTTCCGTTCAGCAAAAAAATAGAACATGTTCTATTGTCCGGACAAGAAAAGGCGTTTTCTATGAGTGCAGACCATGTGCTGTCCACAAAATGTGGAAGGTACATTGCAGGCGTCCGTGTTTTGTGGATCCGCAAAACTCACAAGGATGTGTGAATAGAGCCTAAATCAATTTCTGAAGTCTTGTGACACTTCGCGAAGCAATAACTTCGGCTCATCAGAGCCAATACATTCTAATACTGTAAAGAGTGCATGCACAGTACAGTATTTAAGCGACGTTTTAGGTGAATAGACTTCGGCTGTTTCTTCTGAAGTCGATTTGCTCATGCCTAGTAGTAATCTAACTTGCTGAACCACTGCCTGGGAGATAAAGGCCCTTTTACACGGGCAGATTAGGGATGAATGCTCGTTCCTGAATCTGCCTATGTAAAGCTGCCACCAATCGCCCGATGAACAAGTGGGATGCTTATTCATTAGGTGAAACAACTGTTCATGCAAACACCTCAATCATCTCTGTACGAGGAGGAGCGATGGGGTCAACAATCACTCATCCAGTAGAGGAGATCACTGTGTAAATGCAGCATTCTCCTCCACTGATGAGCAGGCAGTTGTCTGGAAGGAACGCTTCCTTCCTGACCATCGCCTTAAGGGGCGGTCTGCATTCTACTACGATAGGTCATCAATATCAGATTGGTGGGATTCCAACTCCCTGCACAGCTGCCAATCAGCAATTTGAAGAAAAGGCAGCGCTCTTATGAGCACTGCCTTTTCTGCTCAGTTTACCTCCTCGCTGCAGCAATTGCAGTGTTGAGCAGGTATAGTTATAAGTATGGCGCCTGCATTCACTTCTATGAGATGGCTCTATCCCGTTCAGGTGAATACTACAGAGCCTTCCCATAGAAGTGAACGGGGACGCCATACTTGTAATTACACCTGTAGCGAGGAGGTCAACGGAGAAGAAAAGGCAGCGCTTGTATGAGCACTGCCTTCTCTTCAAACAGCTGGTCACTGATCTGATATTGACCTGTCCTGAGGACCCAGCAACCCCTTTTTAAGCAGGGCTCTAATCCTTAACCTAAACTTCTAGCTACTCATTCCCCACTCATATTTATAGGGTTTCCTAAATGTACAATAAGATAGTGATGACTTGGTTTTTTGCTTACAGGATGGTGGTGAAGTAACTGTGAAGGGCACTATCAACGGGCTGGCAGATGGGCTCCATGGCTTCCATATCCATGCTTATGGAGATAACACTAATGGTAAGTGAAAGAAATCTCTCAGACTTGAAAGCATTAGTCCCTCTGGAGCACGTTCCAGTAGCAATGTAATCTCCTAATGGCCCCCAGTACGTCCATTTACTACTTAAGGGGCCTTATTCTACAGCAGGGTTTTATGGTGGCTGTCCAGGGACTCGTGTCACCGGGAGGCTAAGACCTGATAACCGAGGGCCGCTATGTTGTCAGCCCTGGGGTCCTAGGACAGTCCCCATAGGTGGCTGATTACTAAACCTGTTGGGGCACAGTGGGGTCTTTACGTTGTCATATTGATACAGATAATGTATTGGGGAATACTGAAGATTACATTACTTAAAGGAAACCTGTCATGTGGGTATTTGATTATAATAGAACTCATTATATATAATTAACTATTAAAAAGTACCTTAGATTTATCCACTTAGTGGTGTGACAACCGGTTAGCCTCATAATATACACGCAAAGAAGCCACGTGCCGCCTGCTAATGAGCTGATTTGAGTCCAGTGTTTTTCTATTCAGCTCTGTAGCCACTCCCATATTCACTTGTTCAGACGCTCAAAATACCGCGCATGCGCGCTGTCTGACTAGTGTAATGACGCCCATTCAAACATCATAAAGTAAACTGTGCATGCGTCAGGAATATTTTGGCACGGCCTATCCTCCCTTCCGGTAAGCCAGTAGAAGCAGGAGTTATTTGGCGTAACAAAACAACTTGAAGCTTCTGGAAGGAAAATAACTGGCGCATGCCTGTTGTATAAGAAAGAAGGCCGAGAGAGTGGTGTTACTGTGCGCATGCGCCGGATTTGAAACGAGTCTTCGGAGCCACAAGAAAAAAAAAAAAAAATCTGTAGATAATAAGATGATGAAAAACAGTGGCGTGATTTGTGACGTAATTCGTTCATTTTAATAATTGTCGGGAAAATAAATAACGAGGAATGCAGAGGTACTATATTAATGTGAAAAAAAGGGGAGGAATATACGATTGAAATTGGGAATTATGAGGGCTAGTTTGTTCATGAGTAATAAACACGACAGGTTCCCTTTAAATGGTAATCCATACATAGGCTGTACAACGTTTTTTTTTTAAAACATCTTCAGTGGCGCATACAGGCTTAGAAAAGAGAAAGCTTAGCTCATCTGCTTAAAGGGGTTCTCCGGGAAAAATGTTCTTATAAATCAACTCTTAAATGGCAAGCTGAGGTGTTTCCTAAAGATGCTCATCTCCCCCAGCAGCACGTCTGGTCCTCATTCCTACCCTTCAGTCTCCGAGTACCGGATGAGGTAAAGCACAGGGACACAGCGGCGCCGTTATTTCGGCGTCGTCTGCTCAGAATATACAGCTTGACAGTGCGGAGACCGGCAGACTTTACATAGGGCTATGTGCGCTTTCTCACACCGGCCGTCCTGCAGTGTGACGAGAAGGACGGGTTTTATGATCATAAATCCAAGTGCTGCCATTTTAGCTACTTGACTGATTGTTCCCTAGACCAGGGATCAGCAACCTTCGGCACTCCAGCTGTTAAACTACAACTCCCAGCATGCTCCCTCTGGCAGCCTCTGTTGGCAATGATTGATTCCCAGACAACTAGTTTAATCAGACCTGGTTGTGTCTTAAACGGTTAACACGATCTGTAGGCTTATATTTGCAGGACAAACAGAATTTGAGTCCAGTAAGTTTGAAGTCTTGGACCTGGTTGGGACATAAGCAGATCTGCCCCCTTCACCGACCGCAACAATAGAAATGGCTGGGTATTTAGTTACAGGGTGTAACTTGGCAATGTGGAGACGGGTTCTGCTTAGACTCGTACATGAAGATGCTGGATAAGATCTCCCATGTTGTAGGATGAGAATGCTGGGGGCAGAGTTGCCTTGTGAAGTTTTCCTCCTCTAGAAATGTATTGACCATATTCACACTGCTGTTTGCACTCAAGTTTCATCATGGGGTCCCTGATCCGAGAGTGACGGAGCATGGCCGTAAGGGACGTGTACTACAGAAGGGGCGCCTCTGTTGCTGCGTAGAGCAGGTGCCTCTTCTACCTTTATCCCGACACCTCATTGCCTGGCTTCACGACTGGTTGAGTGAGCCCTCTCAGCCCAGAGCATCCAGGCACCACTAATGGACAGGGCTGGTGGTTCTGGAAGAAAGGAAGCCTGTTTTAAAGGGGTAGTCTCATCAGACCTTTATGGCATAGCCCCTGGAGGTAGGACCCACACACCGAACTGTCTCGAACAGATCTCCCCGGTCTCGATGCAGATGGCCCCTGCATGCAGCTTGTGAGCAGGGTTTATGAATTCCATAGAAGTGAGTTTTTTTTAAAAAATATTTTTCAAAGAACTTTATTTAGAGATTCTTTGGTACAGGTACATAAGAGGCACACAAACAAGCCTCTATTTGTTAACCCTTTAATTGGTTGCTTATCTATCGACTAGGTCCCTGAGTTGAAAAATCACTATTTTGAGGTAGTTATTGCTGCAGGTTGAATGCACGTAACGGAGAGAAATTTGGCGTGGCAAGCTAGGTAGTGGGGGTACTATAGTGAGTTTTGACAATGGGGTATCACAGCAAGTTCATGGGTTTCTTTAATACCGGTCATGTCTGATTGCGCTTACCGGCTCAATGCAGCAGCCGGCCACAGCCTAGACAGGTTTGGAGGACCGGACGGGTCCGTCTCCTGTGAACGCCATGAACATCTGGGAATAAGGGGTAAGGTTCATTGTCTGCTATACTGTGATTACCTGTATAAATGGTTTTGCATCCTGTTGTATTCATGTATGATGCGTGATGCCGATCAGTCTGCAGGATTAGGTCCTATCCACGGAGTTCTGCTGTATGTGGATCCTTGTGCTTTAGGGCTCATGCAGACGACTGCGTCCGTTTTTGCAGTCCGCTAATTGTGGATCTCAAGCCACAGATACCTGCTGAGTGAGTTTTGCAGAATGTCTTATTCTTGTGTCGAAAAATTGTCGAAAATAGGAATGTTCTATCTTTTGCCGGGCCACGGAAGTACAGATGTGAACAGCACGCTGTATACTGTCTGCATTAATTTTGACGAGGCCGCAAAAGCTGCATACACAAATATACGGTTGTGTGAATGGGCCCTTTCTCAGAAACTATGTGATTCATCTGATACAGAATCTATGCTGTCTCTACAGGCTGCGTGAGTGCAGGTCCACACTTCAACCCACATGGCAAGACCCACGGAGCTCCAGGAGATGAGCAGAGGTAAATGGTGGCCGCTGTGTAATGTATCTTATCACTGACTGCAGCGTTAGAAAGAACTTGGTATGGGCAATATTTGTAACTGGATCCGTGAAATGGATTCTGTCTGTGTGCACCGAACGATGGGACATATTCTATAACTTACAGGATGCAGACAGCATCCCAATACATCTTATTAAATAACTTAGTGGCTATGTTTAATTACAGAAGTATTCAGATCCAGGTGCTGGTTTGAAAACTGTAGAATATTCATGGGACAACCCTGCAATGTACAGTCGGTTGCTCGTTCAGAGAAGAACACGATTTACAATGCATTAATCACCTCCACAGTATTAGAATGGGCAATGGCGATCACTTATCCTCAGGGCAGCAGATCACTGCTTAGATGGCACAATCTGCTGCCCAGGGACGGTGCCTGCATGAATGACAGGATGCTCGTTCCTAAGGTGATCGGAGGCACATTACTCGGGCAGATTGTTGGGAACGAGTGTTTGCAGGAATGTTTTAGTGACACAATAGTAGGCAGTTGTGGTCAGTCCTAGAAAAGTCCCCATAGCTGTCTGATCACGAAGCCTACTGTTGGGACACAGTGGTTTTCTTACATCATGTTTTTTTTTTTTTTGTGTAAATCTTCCGGGTGAGCAGACAGGCTTATAAAAGAGAAAAAAAGCCTGGCTCGCCTGCTTAAGGTCTCCCCGTTCTAGCACACGGGTATCTTATGGTTTTTTTTTTTTTTTTTTTTTCTTTGTCCCATTGAAATGAATAGGTGCATGTGCAACCCACACAAAATATGGATCAGATGCTGATCAAAATACAAAGGTGTGCATGCAGCCTAGAGGGCTATTCCAGCTTCATCAAAATGCCATTCCAAGGCGTGCAAATGGTTAAACAAAGGGCCTGGTCCATGCCGAAGGAAGTGGCTGGGAATGCCACTTTGCTAATTGCAGGATGCAGCGTTGATCGACCTCGGCCGGTGATTGGCAGAGTGGCATTCTCAGCCATGTCCTGCCTTGTCGATCGTGGAGTGCAGCAAGGACCCGGGCACCGCTGAAATGGCGAAGGAATTGCAAGATCATTATTTTTTTTAACCATTTGCAGGTTAGTGTTTTGTGCTGAAATACCTCTTTAAATGCCATGCTGTTTTAATATGGAGCTCAAGTAGTACAGCTAGGCTCAACGCAGACAAAGGCTTTACTACAATGCCGAGAGGCCACACACGAGGTGGAGGGCAGTATAACCTGGTAGGACCATGTAAGGTGCATCATCTGGAGTGCTGTACATGTTTAATTCAGCTGAATGAGATAGAGTGAGCAACCTAGAAGGCGTGCAGGTAAGTGTTACTCTGCGCCCCTTCAAAAGGATGATCATCGGGATGCTGGTTGTAAGATCCCCAGGAGTGATGACCTATAGTCATATGAAACCAAACAATGTTAAAATGTTATGCTCTTTTGAAGTTCGATTTTGCAGTTTTTTTTTGCGAGAATATAGCCATATTACACTTTTTTTTTTTTGCCAGGCAAAAGGCATTTCACTTTACATGAATTGGTACATGATTTAAGTTCCTTGGCGGCTGCCGTTGTGTAAAGGCTGACACACCAACTGGGACTGATATTATTGGCTTCTCCTTTGGATGAGCCATAAATATCAGATTAGGGGTCTGTTCAGCAGATACTGTGCCCCCTTCATTGTCTACCACACCTGGTAGCGGTTGTGCACGGTATCTTATGTTTATTATATTTCAAGGGAATGTAAAAGGGCTACAGTGCCAGACCCAGCCACTGTCAAAAGTATAGTTTTAAACTGGTGGGGATCCCAGGAATCGGACCACCACAGTCTGATCTTGTGCTTGGAGAAATCAATTGTGTAGCTCTGATATTATGAATGGAATCTGTTGGTTAGCCCTATTGACCCTTAAATTGTTTCCCTCAGGCATGTTGGAGATCTTGGAAACATCACCTCCAAAGATGGTGTTGCAGAATTTGAGTTCAATGATAAGCTAATTTCCCTGGAAGGACCCCACAACATCATTGGTCGCACAGCGGTGGTAAGTGGTACTGGAGGCAGAAGGTATTGCCCCAGTTCAAAATTCTTTCTAATGTTAAAATCTGCAAATAGTGATCGGGTGCTGATGAAATCCGCTTGGGACACTTGTGGTGATCTAGAACAGTGTATGACTGGTTCATCCATGCTGTAGAGAAGCCCTGATAACCAAGCAGTAAAGTGATCCAGTACGGTTACAACAATCTGGCAAGGCATGGGGTCTGGGTGCCAGATTATTAAAACTTTGTTAAAGGGATTGTAATAAAAAAATGACCTTTTTAAAAGATTGTTTATCTTAATTCTCCATGTCTCCTATACGTTTAAACAAAGATAAAATCCTGCCGTTTATCCACTGGCCACTGTTTAATAATTGGCGCCACTTCTTGGCTTGTACAGATCACTTATACGCAGGTAACTGCAGTAGTCATTTTAATCCTGCCTGTGATGATACCACTTCTATGTATAGATAAGACAGGATCCACCATTCACAATAGGTTATTGTCGGAGCTTATCTCTTCTTTCCTTGTACAATGACCTCTGCACAGGTCTCAGAGCAGGCCTAGAAAACTCTCCCATAGAAGTCACTGAGGCCCCCTCCTGTCCAGAGTGTCTATGGACCATGGGGCTGCTGTAATGCTTTGTAAATGCTATCAAGAACAGCTCAGGCAAGATGGCTTCCCCCATAGTCATGTTCAGGAAAAGAATTTAAAAAATCTACAATTAGAAAATAAAGCGAGATAAAAATCAGAGAGTACCACGTGTTTGTTAAACTGGCCGATAACATTTTTGGTTACAAATTTCCTCTAAGGATTGCTCCACCACCAGAAATCTGGCAGGGCAATCCTGGCCCCTCCTGGGAGTTCAGGAAAAGATGTATCTGCCTAGGTGCACTTCAAGGGGTTTTCCAGAAAAAATATATATTCATGACCTATCCTCATAGGTCATCAATATTGGACTCCCAGCACCTCAGCTGTTTGCAGGGGACAATCCCTGTGGCGTGTTCAGACTCTGCATGTTGTATAGTGGCTGTGCTTGGTGTTGCCGCTCAGTTCCTTTCATTTGAATAGGACAGAGCTGCACAGGGGCCATATGAGTGATGGCTGCACCCTCTCAGGTCTAGGGAGCTAAATTGGGAGTGTTCAGTCTGGGTATTGCTGACCTAATCCTTGGGATAGGTCATCATTCAAAGTCCTGGATAACCCCTTTAAGGCTACCTTTCAGATAGGTGTATTGTATTCCTGTTTAAAACCCTGCTTTTTTATTTTTTCAGGTCCATGAGAAAGAAGATGATTTGGGAAAAGGTGGCGACAATGAGAGCCTGGTGACTGGCAACGCCGGTGGTCGTCTGGCTTGTGGAGTCATCGGAATCTGTCAGTAAACACGCAAGGATCAAAGATCTGCCACTTTGCATTGTTCGTTCAGCACCACTGCAGGATATCCGGGAATCGAGCCTTCTGTCCTCGTCTGCGTCATAGTTCTGTCAGTTTAGTTAGCGGCGTTCTCCAGTGCTGTCAGCGGCTGTGATATTACGTTTTATATAAAACATTATCAATACCGTTCTACTTTTTGGCTGGTCATTTAAATAAACACAGTAGTGTATTTCCGGAATGTGGAGGGAGGCATAATATCGATTTACTAAAGTAGCTTGGTGAATGAAAGACTGAACCTGTATAGGGGTATTGAATGTGGTCTGAACGTACAGCCTCCCGCCCTGTGGTGGATCCAGAGGTAATGTGGAAAGGTTTCCTAGCACACTAAAGCAAATGTGAGCTCCCTTTCTATTTCATGCACTGCTTTTGGAAAAATGTAAGCTGCACTGTGATCATAGGGCCATTAACTATGGCAAACTCTGCTCATTCACCAGATTTCTAATGGAGTTTTAAGTGCTGTGGATCCATGAGGCTTAGCCACATTCAGTGGGGCCAAACTGCACGGTTTTGTGTACAGTCTTCTTTCAGATGTGACAGTGTGGAAGGTGATTTCTCATTATGGGTGCTGCTGGTTTCACGGGATCTCTGTGGTTTGATTTATAGTACTGTCTGACCTTGCATTTACATAATGCTTTAAGTATTGGGGCTCATTCATATGACCATAAGAGCTCTGTGCCGTGGACCACACGGCACCAGCTGTCTGGGTCCAATATTGTGGTGTAGACTTGAATGGGTCCATGATTTGCAATACAGTGAGAAATGGGACATGTCCTATCTTTTATGGTGCAGAGGTCCGAAAGCCCATGGAAGTGCTTCGTAGTGGTTCCATGCGCCTCTGCAAAAGATGGGGCACGTCCTATATTTCACTATTTTGTGGACCAACAATACGGGCACAGAATCCTTGGGTTGGGTGAATGGGTCCTAATTCTGTAGAAGCGAGGCAATGCAGAGATCCATCATTATAAGGCAGTGTGATGCTGTGAAACCAGGAAATTGTGCCCCCATACGGAGTGTCTTCTGCACTGACCACTTGTGTGAGAGCCTTGGTGGCACCCTACTTTATTTTTTTTTCTATATTTCAATTTTTTTTATTGCTGGTGAACAGCTATAAAATCCACATGCATTGGGTGTGGATTTTGGCACCAAATCAACATTATCATCATGAATGGGGCTTATGTGCATAACAACTGATTAAGCACTATTAGTGCATAACTAGTCTGGGTATTGCAGCGGTTGTGAAAATATAATTCCCAGCATGCTCCATTCATCTCTATGGGAGCTATGAGAAGAGCAAAGAAAGTATGCATGCTGGGAGTTGTAGTGTCCCAACACCTGGAGTGCCAGAGGTAGCAGACCCCTGTCGTAGAACGTGGCGATGTAAAAGGGGGTCAGTTAAGAATGGTATTTTTAGATGCTGTTAACCCCTGCGCTGGTGGTGGATCTGCTGAAGTTATGCAGAGGTGCCGGCCTCTACATAACTTCAGCGTCTTCAGCACCAGTCTAAATGTAAGCCAGCTTCCTTGCATTAGATTTAGACCATTTTCTGCTCTTAAAACGAGCGTAGAAAATGAACGAAATGGGCTTGCCCCCTTTTCATTCCTACTTTTTTGACCTGGCGTGAGTGGGGAGAAGTTGCAGATTGCAGCGCAAATGACCTTCACACCACAATCTGTGCCAGAAATATGCCTAATACAGGTGGATTGCAAGATGGTAAATGTATACACAAATCCCCCTCCCAAAATTGGCCATATGTTAATAGATTTTCCGCTCATGAGTAATGCACAACGTGAGGGTAGTCATGTTGTGGCATATTCTGATGACCTAATCAATGATAGGAAATACACATTTAAAGTGGCTTTCCTGTCATGTAAAAAGACAACTTTCCTCACTGATGCTGCTGGTTCTGATACATCTTTCAATATTCCTGCTACTGGCTGCACAGCATTTCCAGCCATTTTCTACTGTGAGACTAGCATGAAGTGGATTGCTGCAGTGGTAGTATAAACTCCTGCTTTAAGGCCTTATTCACATGTCCGTAGTGGTTTGCAGATCCGCAAAACACCTTGCCACCAGCCCTGTAGAGATGCCTATACTTGTCTGTAATTGCGGGCAGGACATGCTCTATATTTTTGTGGAGCCGCCGTCCGGGATATCGGTGGTGTGCTCTGCAAATACAGAGAGCACAGTGTGTGCTCTCCGCATCCATCACGTCCCTATTCAAAATGAATGGGTCCGCACCGTTCTGCAAATTTGCAGATGTGTGAATTAGGCCTAAGTGTACACCCTCCCCCAGAAAGAAGGGAAAAACTGGACGCCCTGCAACCAGAACTGGGCTGAGCTACAGCTTTTCTAAGTGACCATAGCCAAGTGCGGTGTCATTGATGAACATGTGGCTACGTAGGCGTTTACTGTGCAGCCATTAACAATGAAACCGCTTTTAGCTGCTGTATGTTTGAAAACAGGTGGATTTTGGGTGCTCCTGGGTAATGGTGTGAATTCTCTATGGGAGTATTTATATTCCTGTTAATCTAGATTTACACCCATGGGATTGAGAGAACATGAACAACATCACATTTCCCAATACGCATAATAAAGAAAATTCAACAAATTTTTAAAAGTTGCATTTTTTTTGATATAGCTGATGTTAACATGACACCTGTCACATTGCTATACCATTAATGTAAGGAATTGTTTTATTACAATAAAATTCAGATGGAACACTACAATAATAATTTAGCATATGTAATGTTAAATGCCTACTACATCTGGCCGTGAGGAGATGTAACTCCTTTTAGATATTCTAATAGAGAAAAATAAACCATGGGAAGGATTATATCTGATCAAAGTACTGAATATGGCCCGTAGGCATTACCAGATTTTAAATCATAAAATAATTGTTTTCCACATTGTTGCAAAGCGAATACAATTTCTGTGGAGCAAAGAACAGACAGCAGGGTACAGTCAAGTTTTATAAATTGACAAGACATTAAGACCTGCTTTACGTGTGTTAAGGGGCCCTTATCTTTTGGATTATAGGGCAGAGGCTATACAGGCTCCATTCGGTGCTGCAAGGACAGATGTGTAATTCCTTAAAGGAAATGTGTTACCAAAAACTAGATAACCCCACTTTTTTTCTAATCTGATTTTATTTTTTCATTATGGGGGGCAGCCATCTTGCCTGAGCTGTTCTTAACAGCATTTAGAAAATAGCTTTACGGCAGCCACCATGGGCCATAGCCACAATGGATAGGAGGGGGGGGACCTCACTGACTTCTATGGGAGTTTTCTAGGTATGATCTGTGACTGTTGCAGAGGTCATTGTAAGTAGAAAGAATAGCTAAACTGTGACAATCCCATTCATTTCTATGGGATCACCACTACTCTGCGATCCTGGCTGTCACCGTTTAGCCCTAGCATAACAGCTCTGCAGCCAGAATTGGAGCTAGCTTTAACTGTTAACACTTTAATTGCTGCAGTCTTTGACCGTAGTATGATCAAAGGGGATCTCTCCCTCTGATTGGGTCCCAGTGATTTGATTGGAGGCTGGGTAAATGCTCTGCAGTCAGCCCTAGGGACCTAGAAAGGACCCCAGGACTGTAAGTTGAGTAATTCTGCTGTTAGGGCACTCTAGTGTTTCCATAGAGACACAGAGCACATTAGAGTATGCTAATACATTAAAGATATAAACTCATTTTGTAAAAATACTAGCCCTAGAATAGCATACAATCTTTAAGTTCTCACCAAGACTTAAATTTTTTGCCTAACTGCACATTTTATTATAGATCAGAAACCTTTGGCATTCCAGCTCTTGTGAAACTACAACTCCCAGCATGCTCCTTTCACTTCTATGGGAGTTCAGAGAATAGCCAAGCAAGTGTGCATAATGGGAGATGTAGTTTCACAACACCTGGAGTGTCGGAGGTTGCTGACCCCCTGTTATGGAGCGTTGTCAGTAGACTTGTACTCCCATTTCTCAGCAGGGCTCAAAGGCAGCCAGATAGCCCTTGCTACTCTCAGTCCAGCGGACCTCACGACCCCCATGGTTTCCAAAGGAATCTACTAGGTTCTCTTACATTTAACACCCCCTTCTTAGGTTCCTGTGCAGAATACTTTCTCTCACTAGTGTTGAGCGCGAATATTCGAATAGCGATTTTTTTATTTACAAATATTGACACTTCGCTAATTTGCAAATATTTAGAATATAGTGCTATATATTCGTAAAAACGAATTCTTTTTTTTTTTCAAGAATCCCAGAATAAGATACCGTTAACTAAGAGAAAATATAGCGCTATGTTCACTATCTTCGTAATTCTAGCAAGCCGACCAATAGGAAAGTCATAGCCCGTTCAAAGTGTCATTCGCAGTATGCAAATATTATGAATATAGCGCTATATTCTCTATCTTCGCTAATTCTAGCAAGCCAAGTAAACTTGCCTATACACAGCTCTAAGTTGGATGCGCAATGCGATAAAATTAAGTAATATTAGTCGCATTGCGCGTCTAACTTAGAGGGGGGTATATTCAACTTACTTTACTATTGTTTGGCTGGGTAGAATTAACGAATATGACGAATACGAATATAGCGCTATATTCTCTATGTTCGCTAATTCTAGCAAGACAACCCAATAGCAAAGTTGACTGTACCCAGCTCTAAGTTGGATGTGCAATGCGAAAATATTACTTTGCCTATTTTTGGCAATAAATAGACTAAAGAGTCAGAATTCTATTTATTGAAAAAAAAATAGGTAAAAGTAATATTTTTGCATTGCGCATCCAACTTAGAGCTGGGTACAGTCAACTTTCCTATTGGTTGGCTTGCTAGAATTAACCAATCTAGAGAATATAGCGCTATATTCGTTCTATTCATTAATTCTAGATAGCCAACCAATAGGAAAGTTATCTTTATATTCCGTTCAAAGTTCAATTCGCAACACGCGAATAATTAAATGGCATATTATTCACGATAAATAGTATAATTACGAATATTCGATTTCGACCAATATTTGTAAAATCGAATATGGCACCTCCCACTCATCACTATCTCTCACTAAGACTTTGGGTCTATTCTGGGACTCGCCTTCTCCCATAATGCCTACCAGTCTCATACCATATGCCTCAGACCCGAAATACCAAGACCAGTTTGTCTTTTATCCCCCGACTACCTTCAGTGGCTATAAGCGATTTGCTGCACAACTTCTTTCTGTCCACTTTACAATCTCATTTTGGCCTGACTCACTGCACAGAAGTTGACTGTCTCCACTTTAAAAATATGTCAGTTTGTCTTGAACATGTTTGGGAGGCGGGATGGGACATGGCCTCTACACACCCCGACACCTTCTTTCTGCTCGATTTAAAAAGTTGGTGTCTTCTGGTGCTGCCGACCACCCTCCTTATTTGTTGGCTTGGGAGGAGTTCCAAATCTATTTTACCGATATTGAGGTTAAATTGATCCTTGCCAGAACACATGGCTTCTGTAGATGTGTCTGTACGCAAGAGAATTGCCTTAAGCTGGTTACCAGATACGCCCAATCCCCTGATATTGTTGCCAAAATATTCCCCACATCTACGACTGCATGTTAGAGATGTGGAAACTACCCATACTCCCTTCTACATATATGGTGGACTTGCCCCTTTTGCTCTCCCTACTGGAAGGGTGTTGAGGACACCATAAATGATATCTGCCAGATTAAAGTTACACTCCCTCCCCAACTGGTTCTCTTAAGTACCAGCGCCTGCTTGCAAGCCATCTAACAATTCTCTGCCTGCTTTATTGATGGCAGCAAAATTATTAATACCCCCTTCTCTGGCTCAATCCCTTCCCTCTGTCAACACAGATGTGTCGATCCAACACATCTTCAGACTAGAGGAACTTTCCAGTTGGGAATCCTGGTCACACAACACCTTTCTCACCCTCTGGGAACCATAGATTGCCCAGACTATCTAGCTTCCCTCCCGCTGCCCCATCCTACTGGATGGCTTTGCGCTTCTATATTTTTATCTCTTTTTCGCTTATGTACATGTGCAGAGTCTTGCAGTACTTATTGTTCAGGTTGTTTTATCCTTTGTTTACCTTTTTTTGTACATTGTTACTTTGTGCTATTGTACCATATATTCTAAATAAATATTGAATAAAAAATAATTTGTAAAACAGCAATTCCTTAGTGGGATTATTAAAAAAAAAAAAAAAAAAAGACCCACAAAAAATGTCAATTATTTTTCCTAAAATACATTTTATTGGGCATCCTTTACGTAAAAACAAAAAAACCTACACTTATTAGGTAAAGTAAAAAATAGCTTTCTGTAAACTTGCAATGCAAAAAAAAGAGAGAGATTTATATGTATTCTCAAGTGGCAACAAAAAATACAATTTCTGTCGCATAAAACGAGGCCTTATATAGCCATGTCAATAAAAAAAAAAGTTATGGCTGTTTAAATATGAAGCTACAATAAAGGAAAAAAAAGCAGCTAGTCATTAAGGGGTTAAATTGAAAGAACAGTGGCATAAGATGGCCGGGTTTGAAAAAAAAAAAAAAAAGGAAGTCCTGTAGACTGTTGCGAGAAATGCAAACCTTGCACCACTATTATTGAGATAATTGAGCCAACAGTAATGGAAGGAAGGACACAAATGTCTGGAGATATGCTCTTATAGAAGCAGGGATACTATGGAAGTAAAAAGGAACATCACAATATTTTCCGGTCTCATATCAATGCCCCTGTATATAGAGTACAGTAGAGCAGTGTTCCCCAACTGCCGGTCATGATTCGAGACCATCCCACGGAATGAAGACCTGTGGTAACTTAAGTCCTGATGCATTGACACTAATTATATCACCTGCTGAATTCTAAGAAAATCCTGAAAACATGGCTGGCAGGTGGCCCTGAGGACTGGAGTTTAAGAACACTGTAGTAGAGAGATTGTGCTGCACTATTGTGGCTGCGTAAAAAAACAGACATAACACAGCCATGTGCATGAGCTCTTATCAGAACAAGCCAGGAGAAGGCCCAAAATTAAGACTACTACTATCACTTAGCTCTTCATGTTTTGGGATTTCAGATTATTTTGCAGCTCCGTGCTGGGAAAGAAGTCCTGTGCTATGTATACACCACGGGAAGAGGGTTAAAGGAATTTCACTACATTTCATAGGGTAATAGATTAAAGGTCCACAAAATTAAATTCTATCATTTGCAAAGTCATTCTAGTGCTCTGTTCACATCTGCACCATAGCTTTATTAAAGGGAATATCACCCCGATTTTGGACTATAATCTACAGTAATACATGAGTAGTACTACAGATAAGGAGTCCAGATCACTATTTTTATCTTCATACGGCCCCCGTTCTCCCGCTGTCAGCGTTCAAAGCTGCCTTGAAATACACAGTCCCCTACAATGCCTTTCAATGCAGCTCTAAGCGCTGACAGCGGGAGAACGAGGGCCGTAGGAAGATAAAAAATAGTTATCTGGACTCCATATCTGTAATACTAATCTAGTATTACTGTAGATAATGGTCAAAAAAATCAGGGAGACCGATTCCTTTTAACAGAGCCATGATCATTACTATAGAGGTTTTGAAACTGATTCTAAGCGCTCATGCACACAAACGTATTTTCTTTCCTTTTCCATTCAGTTTTTTTTTGCGGACCGTATGCAGAACCATTTATTTCAATGGGTCCACAAAATAAAAAACGGAAGTTACTTAGTGTGCATTCCGTATGTCCATATTTCCGTTCCGCAAAAAAATAGAACATGTCCTATTATTGTCCACATTACAAACAAGGATAGGACTTTTCTATTAGGGGCCAGCTGTTCCGTTCTGTAAAATAAGGAATGCACACACGGACGTCATCCGTATTTTTTGCGGACCACTAAATACATATGGTCGTGTGCATGAGGCCTAATCCAGAGTAATCTCACTGACATAACTGGGTGTCACTAGCATGGCAGACTGCGAAAACATACCAGGAATAAAGCTTAAGGCTACTTTCACACTGGCGTTCGGCTTTTTCAGCAGGCTGTTCCCCTACTGTATCTGTACTACCGGCCATTGAAGTCTGTCCGGCCCCATTCACTATAATGAAGACCGGCCGGAGATCAGTCTTCCTCTCGGCATGTTTGCCGTGCTGCGGCCGGATCTTCATTATAGTGAATGGGGCCAGGAGGACTTCCAGCAGCAAACGGTGGTACAGATCCGGCAGGCTGTTCCCGTGCCGGAAAAGCCTAATGCCAGTTTTTAGGTAGCTGTACATATCAGAATTACTGAGGAAAAGTAAAAATATATTCATGACATTTATTATTATTACTAGGGGTGAGCGAATCATGCTTCGGATCTAGGATCTGAAGTCGATTAGTTAAGTCAGAAGTCTCACGAGACTTCAGTGAAGAATTTCAGGCTTCGATTCTACAACTTTAAAAACACTTTAAAACAGCAATCTGAAGTCTGCTTCCGAAGCTAACTTTGGATTGCTGTTTTAAAATGAATTTTGCATCCGCGCAACGCATACATTTTAAAGCTGTACAGAGACAGGTCTCCCGTACAGCATTAAAACGAAGTTAGGGAGCTTATTGATCTTGGATCCGAAGCGCGATTCGCTCACTCATAATTATTACCAAGTTCCGATATGACTGAACACAATGGGACTCATTATCCAAACGGTCTAACAGATTAGTCTTGTTGCCAGAGCAACAAATCAGCTTTTATTGTTTGATAAAAATTTTAAAAAAGGGTGTTGTTCACGTAACACCCTTATCTCTTGGCCAGAGAGGAAAGTATCTCACTCTCAAACACCTGTTTTCAGACACTGTGTAATGCCTAACCTCTCCTATGGTGGTGCAGCAGGAAAACTTTCACACGGGCGTCGTGTTTGACGCCCGGATAAGAGGCAGGTGCGTTGCGGGAATATGCGCGATTTTTCCGCGCGGGTGCAAATGTTTGTAATGCATTTTGCACACGCGTGTGAAAAATCGCCATATTGGGTACCCAGACCCGAAGCCAGACTGCATCACTGAAGTCCGGTTTCGGGTAGAGTATTCTGGAGAATTTATTATTTTCCCTTATAACATGGTTATAAGGGGAAATAATAGCATTCTTAATAAAGAATGCTGTGTAAAATGAAGATGAAGGGGTTAAAAATAATAAAAGTTAACTTACCTTAGCCACTTGATCGCGTAGTTGCGATCTGTCTTCTCTTTTCCAGCATCAGCTAACAACTAAAGGACCTGTGATGACGTCACATCAAATGGTCCATCTTACCATGGTATTGGACCATGTGATGTGACGTCATCACAGGTCCTGTAGATCTTAGCTGATGCAGGGAAAGAGAGGACAGATCGCAACTACACGATCAAGTGGCTAAGGTAAGTTAACTTTTTTTTATTTTTAACCCCTTCATCTTCATTTTACTAAGCATTCTTTATTAAGAATGCTATTATTTTCCCTTATAACCATGTTATAAGGGAAAATAATAAAGATCTGGTCCCGTTGCTAAGCAACCATGTGGGAAAATCGCACTGCATCCGCACTTGCTTGCGGATGCTTTCGATTTTCCCGCAGCCCTATTCACTTCTATGGGGCCTGCGTTGCGTGAAAAACGCACAATATAGAGCATGCTGCGATTTTTACGCAACGCAGAAGTGATGTGTGAAAATCACCGCTCATGTGCACAGCCCCATAGAAATGAATGGGTCCAGATTCAGTGCGGGTGCAATGCGTCCACCTCACGCATTGCACCCGCGCGGGAAAACTCGCCCGTGTGAAAGGGGCCTTAGTTTGTGAGTTAGATTTTCCTGCAGAAAAAGCCAGAAGTGGATCCAACATGTGGGAGAAGTATAAATAAATCCTTCCTTTATATCTGCAATTCCTTTCAAATCCATTTCTGGCTTTGGCTGAAAAACCTGCACAAAATTCTGCCTCAAAACCTCCTCCAAAAAAACTGTGTGAACTTACCCTTAGCGGGTTTCCTTGCAGATTACAAAGGATCACTGAGGGCCCCAGCAGTTGAACACTTTGTGATCAGTTTAAAGGGAAGAGGCCACTAGAATTATTTTTAAAATTTCTCTAATTAAAGCTACAAGCAAAAAATAACCTATTTTCTGTATATAATTATAGGGCAGCAACTTCCCTGAGCCGATGCTCTGTTAACAGATTTTCAGCTGTATGATTTACAGCAGCCACATGGAAGCAAGAAAACTGGTGTCTGGAGATGACTCATTGGAGTAGACTTACAGATTCGGTAGACAGTGTAAACTTAGAAGGCAGCCAAAGTTTTACGACAAGGCCGAATCACGAAGTGAATCCACCTAAGTGTTGTTGTAAATTGCATCAAAATTATGGTAACAGAATCCATAACGGAATTCTTAGATAACCCGAACGTTGTAGGCGGAACTTAAAAAAACAGAAGTTCGCTCATCCTTATAGTTGGTATAAAGTTAGACAAAAGTGTCTAGACATGCTCCAAATTTATCATGTAGCCTGAGTCACCGTGATAATTTTTGTGCATGTATAGACAGACTGACTACATTTTTGCTGTTTACAGGATTAATGAATCTACCCCACTAACTTCTATGGAGAGTTGTGGGCATGTTGTACCCTGTCCAGAATTCACTGTCCTGGTAGGGAAGGAACTGAGCTTTACCCATCACTTATGGTAAATGGTGGATCCTGCATTAACTGCTTCCGTCCTTTTTTTTTTCTATTTAGAAGTACTACCTGTCATTGTAATCCCGCAATTAATTTTAATGAGCCGACTGCTGAAAAGTAAGCCTTCTGTGAAACCTAGTGGTCAGCGTGAAAATGGCATAGTTTCAGAATTAATTTTTAGTTATCTTTAAATATATATATAATATTTAAACAACAACAAGTATGCCCCTTTTATTAAGGTGAGCCCTTAATGGTTGTTTTGGGTAACAAGGCCATAGAGTTCCTGTTGGACAGTTTTGATACACTGGCCCAATATTTCTGTACAACTTGTAAACGCCTTATCCATTTGTCTTTCTTTTCCCAAATCTAAGAATCACACAAAATTTGTTACGAAAATAGAGTTTATTAAAAACACACCCCTAATGTTTTCAAGGGCTTCCCCTAGTTAAAAAAAAAATTCTGTAAACTTTTTAAAGATGATATTTAAAAAGCTACAGCAAAACATAGGAGGTTTGATTTTTTTTTTAATAACATGTTGGAGCTTTTCGTAACCATTTAAGTAGAAGGAAAGCCAATTACTTTACAATTCTCGAGAAAACTATAACAGGATGGCATACAGCAGAAGCAAATATTTTACAGCATATTGTACAACTCTGAAGCTCTAAACATCAAGCTTTAACCCCAACCCCTATTTAAGTCCTAGTGTGCAGATTCTTATGTAGATCCAGATTCCTTTTTTGCTGGGTCAGAAGATGGTGACATTTTAGAGGTCTTCTCCTCAGCAGGTTTTTGCTCTTTAGATTCAGCTTTCTCTTTATCTGGATTTTCAGCTTTACCCTTTAGAGGATCATGGTTTTCATTCAAAATTTGCTTTCTACCACTGTCAGGGAAATCCAGAAGTACTCTTCTGGGCTCCCTTTCTCGTCCTACTGGCCACCTATTTCTCTCCTCAGTGTCCCTCTGTCTATCATGGTCAGGACTTCCCCTGCCCCAGGGTCTTCTACCACGCCCTGGTCTTTCGTGATCCCGATCATCAAATCGGCTACCAAAGTGTTCTCGGTCATCCTCATTGCGGTTCCCAAATGACCTCCTACCAAACCGCTCCCTATCAGGAAGAAATCCTTGACGATCATTTCTCTCTGGATGGAAGCCTGGTCTTTCTGAATTAAAGCCCTGTCGTTCAGGATGGAAGCCTGGCCTGTCGGGGCGGAAATTCTGCCTATCGGGGTTAAACCCTGGTCTGTCTGGCTTGAATACTTGCTCCTCTTCCTCGTCCATGGTGAATGCTTCGGCCTCATCCATCTCTGGATTAAACTCAGGACCCTCATCCATCTCAGGATTAAACTCTTCATCTGTCTCTGGATTAAACCTCATTCTTTCATTTCTATCAGGATTAAATCCATGCCTATCACCTCTATCAGGATTAAACCCATGTCTGTCAGGATTAAATCCTCGTCTGTCATTCCTAAATGGCCTGCCTTCTTCTGGCCCCCCATGTCCTCCCTGCCTTCCAAAGTGGCCCTGAGGTGGATAAGGACCTCTCATCCCATGTGGTGGTGGCATTCCATAACCACCTGGCCCAGGAGGAGGACCTCTGTGTGCCAAGTGAGGCAGCATTGGTCTATGTGGCATTCCAGGAAATCTTTGCATGTGAGGGGTGGGTACTCCAGGTGGTCTTTGCAGCGGTATAAGCCCTGGTCTTGCTCCCAGAAGACCAGTCGATGGACTCTGCAATCCAATTAAAGGCCCTGGTGGTGTTCCTGTTGAGGGACCCTGGGATGGACCAGTCTGAAGAGGTTGGGACTGAATTGGAGGACCTTGGGATAGACCCTGTGATGAACTTGAAGTAGTCTGTGGAGGGCCCTGAGGGGGACCATGGGATGAGTTTGGAGGCCCTTGCGGTGGTCCATGAGGCCCTTGCGGTGGTCCAAGAGGCCCTTGCGGTGGACCAAGAGGCCCTTGCGGTGGACCAAGAGGCCCTTGCGGTGGACCAAGAGGCCCTTGCGGTGGACCAGGAGGCCCTTGCGGTGGACCAGGAGGCCCTTGCGGTGGACCAGGAGGACCCTGGGATGAGCCTGGTGTAGCACCTGTCTGAGGTCCCTGGGGAGCTCCGCCCTGCGGAGCACCTGCAATAAAAATAAAAATAGAGCATTATTAAAAGATTGTGTATAAACGATGTATTACAATGCAAAAATATTATACATACAAAAATGCACTATATAAAATCAAGACTTTGTCAGTCTAAAAATGCATTACATTGGCTATATATGATTGTTATAACTCAACTCGTAGGCTCAAACACAATAAAAAGACAAAAGCAAACTGAAAATAATCCAGCACAGCAGATATTTTCTACAGACATATCTTCTGAAAGTTGCCCAGTCGTGAAACTTCAGCAAATTCATCTCTTAAAGCTATGGGCCTCTTTAGACTCTTGGGTGCTTTATTTTCACTGTGAAGTGTTTGCATATAGGTCACTGTACAAGCACATGAAGGATTACCAGATGAATGGACAGGCATTCCAGCCTGCCGGAATTCATAGCCTAATACGCTGATTTTAGGAGATTTGCCCCATGAAAGTACGGACTAGTGTTCTTATGTATAGAATCCTTTGCACGATAAAGACAATGCTTGTAGAAAAGTATTCACTATTAGCAGCAGTGTGTATATCTTCCCCCCCCCCCCTCCAAAAAACAAAAACAAAAAAACTGGCAAATAAAAATTTAACAGAAATTTGGATTACTGCCATACTGTAAAGGACCCATACCCCCACCCTCTCCCCCATACACATTTGTGTATTATTGGTCGAACCTGCAAATGTGCAAGGGGAAGATGTCTGGGAAGTGAAGGATTGACCAAACTGATTTTTTGCACTCAATCTTTTTGTTCTCCTGGGAAATATGCTGCCGACAGCGGTGTCTGGCAGCACCTTTCTCCTTCACCTCTACTGAAAACACACACAAGCTCAGGCAAAAAAAAATTGCACATGTAAATGGGAGAGTTGTGAGGGTCGGGAGAGATAGCCATCGGCTGAACAATCTTACAGCTATTGACAGTGTATGGGTGCCTTTAGGGTAGGTGCCACTTCTTAAAGCATTTAAAAAAAAAAAAAAAAAAAACACGTGCCAGCGCATATTTCCTACTGAAAACAAAAGGGAATATTTTTTTCAAGCGTATTTGAAGTGCATTTCGGCATGTAATACACTTGTGCACATACCTTCACAAGTATTTTCAGTTACGAAATTCCTATTAGTTGCTATGAGTCCTAAAGGATTCCTTATATTAAAAGTCGTCAGTAGATATGCAATATTATGTTGTGTGACCAGGCATGTCGGTTTGCACAATTCAACAATGTGAGTGGATTCCCTCCCTCCCATATTCCCTGTTGTTAAAGGGCTGATAGCACTATGTGGAGACATTCTTTTGTCTTCTACAGACTTATGTTTCACTGTAAGTCATCATTAACTTAATTCAAAAAGCATAAAAAAGGTAAAAATAAAATAAAATACAATTATTAGGGTGGGCTATGACTTGCTTTGCAACTGTGCCTCATCTCAACTCAAAGTGAAGGCACATCATCAACCTATCAATTATGTTACAAAAAACATGCAAACGTCAGAGAACTTGGTATGGAAATATGTGCCATATCAATCTAATGGGCATAGCATATGGTAGCAATGTGTCAGCCTCGGACTGCCCACCAGAGTATCCTCCTGCGGGCCCAGATTCTGATATCATAGTGGTCCTCAAAAGGTACAGGATAAAGAAAACATTTGAAGCTGTCTTTGGAGACATGACAGTCTATTTCTTTGAATCAAAACCTATTGATGATATGGTGGCTGGTCTCCAAGGATAATTTCCTCTTGTGAGCCCAAGGGACCCCAGTACGACCTGGTGTGTCGTCATTCCACCTTAAAAAATGGCACCAATCCATGGCTGCTTCCAAGTCAGTCAACTTTAGGGCTCATGCACACGACTATGTTTGGTCTGCAATTTTTACGGATCGGATGCAAACCCATTCATATTCATGGGGCTGCAAAAGATGCGGACCACCTCGCAAAAAAACAAAAATAGAACATGTCCTGTTCATTTTATGGACAAGCATAGGACATTTCTACAGAAGTTTAAAAAAAATGGTGGCATGCACTCGGCAAAGGATCCATGTTTTGCAGACTGCAAAACACTGCCATGTACATGACCCCCTAACTAAAACATGGCGCATGGCCAGCTGGCTCGATAACATTTCAAGCAGCTCAGTTGGCCAGTGTACAGGTAGGCCCTAAAAGTGATGACTTTGTAAAGAGATTTGAAAAAGTAAATGCCCACAACAAAAGTTGTGAAGTGAAAGTAGTAACTTCAGTATGGGGGAGCTGGGAGAGATGGTGGTCGGGCGACAGTTATTGAATGTGAATGGGTAGCTTAAAAAAGCATTCCCACAAAAAAATAAAAATTCTCTGACCTGTTAGAAAGGTACATGATGTAAACTGTAGTGAGAATTTTTTTTTTTTTTTACCAGTGTCTTTATTTGTGGGTTACCCCCTCCCTTCTGATCCTCAATTGTGTCATGTGACCAGCACTCAGACTTTGCAAATAACACATACACCTATGTGTAGAAAGGAAGCCAGTTTCTTTATGCATTCATCTGTCAGTCTCATAGGAATGAATAGTGAAGTAACTGACTTCCTGTCCTGTGTCAGTTGGCGATCAGAGAGTTGGTCACATGACAGCTGAGGATCAGAAGGGATCGGATAACTCACAAATACAGTCACTTGTGTTCACTACAGTTAACATGATGCACCTTTCTAACAGGCCAGAGAATACAATTTTTTGTGGGATTGCTACTTTAAGGCTGGCTTTATGCACTTGTTTAACGTTCCTTTACACTGCCACATATTTGGACAGATAAGGCAACAAGTGGTGCCGTTAGGTGCCACTAATTATCCGATGAACGAGCGAAACAGTTGTTCATTTGGCGGGGACACCTAAATCATCTTTAGTGAGCAGCAGATCGTGCCGTCTAAACAACACTCTGCTGCCCAAAAAATCATTCTGTATGTTGGGATGAGCGACAATCGTCTGCTTCATCGAATATTGTACAGGGGACATTAGTCAACAGCCTACCCCCCTACCCTTCCCCCGTTAGCCTATCGTCTGGAGGTAGTTTACCTCCCTGAAAGCAAAATAACATTTTAAATCTGAGAAGTCCTATACACAACAGATAGTTTGCAAGTCCCACAGAAATTTGCGGGTCCAGTTGACATACATGTAATGTATATGACCAGCTTTAAAGGGGTCGTCTCATCTCGCCGCTACTAAGGCGAGATGCCAGACAGTCCCAACCACCTCCTGGCTGGGAAAGAGCAGGAGCGCCTTAGTAACGGCGAGATGAGACAAACCCTTTAAGCGTAAACTTTTTTTACTCACTTATCTGGAGGCCTTTTCTTTCTGTTGGTGGGCAGCCGATATTTCTATGTACGTCTACGAGTTTAGAGGTAGGGACAAACGAATGAAAGGCGTCTGAGTTGCTTCTCCATGAGATCACTACGCTAGCACTGAGGGGAGGGAAACTATTGAGCATATTGGCCCTCCAATAAATGCAAGAGGTGGTGGACCAGCAGGATAAAAAGCAGGAGGCGCCACAAAAGAGGAAAATGTAATGTACATAAAACACCTAACAATATTTCTTATTGCATATATATTCTGAAATACCCTATACATTTCATAGTAATACTATGTCCGATAACCCCATTAAGATCTTCCTAAAACAAAACCTTTCTATTCCCTATAATACAGTTATATGCAAAATAACTGTGGCGCCCCAGTTATGGGTCTACAACACAGTGAAAGCCAGATATCCCTCCAGAGAAGGAAAACCAAGCAAAAGGGTGTCCTTGTTACATAGATCACCAGATCCACCATATTAAGCGGTTCTTATGTCAAGATCCAGCTCTTTTACAAGCCTTAAAAGATATGACAGGGGAAGACTTAAGCCGGTTATCCATCCACAGACAGCTGTTTCGGGGTGTTGCCCCTCATCAGTGTGGAGTAGGACTCTGGCTAACCGGGAGCAATGCCTAGGAGACTACTCAAACCAAATAATAGTTGATCTCAGGCAGACCAACTTTCTATGATGGAGTTGTCTTTCAGATGCTGCTTGCACACTACAATCATTGTGATTAAAGCATTACAGATCCGTTTGCAGGCAGATTACAATCAGATCAATTGGTCATTAACACAAACCAATTTGGACAGAAATTGGTCTGATATTTCCATCATCCTCATGGCCCTTTTTACAAAGGCCAAAGTTAAGGACAATTATTGGGAATGATCGTTTATACCAATAACTGTCCTGTGTAATGGTGCCAAGGGGTGAACCAGTTTTATGGGAATGTTCTTTATAAGACATTTCTTTCGTCCATGAATGATCCTTCTATGAACTAGAAGATCTTTCATCCAACTATCAGATGAAAATTCCAAGCATGGAAAAATGATGGCAGCCTGTCATTGATCTGCTAAAACGATTGTTTGTTATTAATAGGGTTGGCCACTTTCATAGAGGTTTTGTCCACAAGATGGCTGCTGATAGAGGGTCAAGTGACCAAGAAAATTACTCTGCCTTCATTAAACATGCACTGCTGTCTACACTTTTGGGCGTTTAGTGCATGTGCAGTGTGTTGGAATGGAAGAGGCTGTGTTATGTTTCTGGCCACATGACCCTCCATCAGCCGCCATCTTGTGAACAGGACCTCTGTGTGGACACAACAGAATTGCCGTAGAAATCAACATGGCTTATGAAACGGCACAAATTATTAACAAAGGCTATATTAGTAAGTACCACATAGCCATCTTATATACACTTTGGTAACCATTAGTCAGAAAGTGGTCAACCCCTTTAAATCCCACCCGAGAAACTGTTTTGGTTGATATAGTCTATGTGTTTGGGTGCTTTCAGTCTCTTGTATGTACCTGCCTGTAAATCCCTGTTCTCCGGGGGGCAGGGCTGTATTCCAGCTCATCCTGGAGACTGTATTTGCTTACTGACCATTAACTTTCATTTGTGTTGCCATACAGCACACGACCCCTTATATAAACAATAAAAGAAGGAAGTGTGTCTTCAAATATGGCAACCCCCAGAAGTTTTAAGACAAACAAAATAGTGATAACATTAGAAAAATATCTCCATTATACAATATCTGTGTAGTATACCAATGCTGTGATAGTTTTTCATCTGAGTGCATTAGGTTTTCCAGATCATCCCATCTGATTTACATTGAAAATTACGTTTAGCTTTCTGCTGTTACATGGTGCCTAGACAGATATAGGGGTGGCACATACAACCATTATTAACTTTAGGCAGATTATCCCCCAAACAATATGTTAAAATTGCTGACAGGATTTCAATGAGTACTGGGAATGTGTATTTTACTCCTCAGCCTTGGGCAGTCTGCTCCGTGTGACACAGCGTGACTAGACAACGTTCTCAAATATCCCCCAGCCACCAGGGTACTGGAAGGCGTTAATGGTGGCTCCATATTCCCTAGAGGTATGATCTACTTTGAAAAGTATATTTTTTTTTATCGTCATGAAAACTGCATTTTAATATTGTTACAATGACGGACATGAAAGTCTGGAGGTCCAAGTATACTTCCACATTCAGATCACTCCTGCTTTATGAGTAGTCAATGTAATCTGAAAATGTTATTCTAAATAGTTTAGCCTTAATATTTTCTATCGTGTCCCATAAGACTACATATTTGGTATTCCCATTGTGCAAAAAGTACAGCTCCCAATACAGATATTGACAATACGAGAAACATCCAGCTGTT
Source organism: Bufotes viridis (assembly GCA_033119425.1). Classification (NCBI taxonomy): domain Eukaryota; kingdom Metazoa; phylum Chordata; class Amphibia; order Anura; family Bufonidae; genus Bufotes; species Bufotes viridis. The sequence goes on from CM065591.1 coordinate 34,647,219, forward strand.
CATGCAGGTCCATGATCTTCAGAAGTTCCTGTTTACCGGTTACCAACTAGGGTAGGAGGTGTTGTCTATAGCAGATAACTCCTGCAAAATATTCTCTATAGTACACTTCTTAGGGTATATTCACACATTTGTTTCTTGTGTCCAGCAGAAGAGGTACAAATATCTAAATTATCAGACTGTCCCATGCATCAGAATGTGGCAGAAAATCACGTAGATACTGCAGAAACCACCCTGTTACCTTGTATGAAAAGATCTTCCACAGAAATTTAATATATGTATTATTTCAACCCAACGCGGACGGCATGATACGACCACTTTATGGCCATTCCAATGAGGTCTGAGAATTTGATTTCACAACAGTCTTGTACAGCCTCAAATTTTAATATAGTAGAATATATTTTTTTTTTAACTGTTTGATGATACTCCTAGGGTGACCGGGGTTCTTTTCTACATCATGCACACGTTTCGCATAAATGTAAGCAATTTATTGATGAAACTTAAACATTATCCGACCTCCTTTGAGATAATGTTGATCGCATCAAAACCGCCTTTGCAAATGTCATCTTCCTTTTAAAACATACTTGTATCCCCGCCCATTGGAAGCAAACTTTTATACATTTCCTTGGGAAAAAGCACTAAATAGGACATTTTCTGACTCAGAGCTGAACTCTGTACTCGCCTACTGACATGGTTTTTCCAAACGTGTTTTGCTACAAGAAAATGCTTTTAAGTTGCTTTCCAGCTGGTACAAAACTCCAGAGCTCTTGCACCGCTTTGACTCAATAGACTCTGCTCTCCGTTGGCACTGTGGTACTCCTCTGGTGTTACTGTACAGCCCTTAACCATTTCTGGCAAGGGATAAAGTTGTCCCTACAGATGGGCGTTCTTAAGTTTAGTGTTGGTAGAGGAAGTTCTTCTCACAAAACCTTCCAAAAATAATTTAACCACCATACTACTAGTGGTGGCCAAGCATTGGATTCCTCTTCATTGGCTTCAGACAATGCTAACCCCTGTTCAAGAATTGATAGATAGGGTGTGCTGTATAGAAGAGCCTTCTAGTTTGGAAACTCACACTAGAGGCTTCGAGACCTTAGTCCTCTGTCCAACTTTTCAGAGTCTCACAAGTTTTTAGATTGCTGTGGTATCACTGTGGACCACTTACATCTAACTTCAGTTTTATCCAATTCAATGTATGTCATTGACACCATTCACAGCTGTGTGTACCCATATTGTACATGTTTGACTGTTTTACTTGTGTATTCTGTTTTCTTGGTAATATGCTCCTGCTTTGCGATTGTATCCGTATCTAATGATAGCATTGCAAGGTCATATCTCTATTGTAAAGTCTTATGTTAAATAAGGATTACAAAGAAAAATGTGTGATGCTAATCTGAACAGCCGCCATGACTCTGTACCAGTATCCTGAGTCAAAATAGTGTACTTCATCTTTCAAGTATTGGGGAAGAAACATTAGAAAAAAAAGAGATGGACCACAGTAGATGCCAACAATAAGCACTTCCATTGACATCAAGCACTGTACAAAAAAATAACAACATGGTCCATTTGGCTCCTAGGATTTCTCCAGCACTGTTTTTTAAGTCATCAATTGTATACTTACATTTGGTGATTAAGAATATACATTTTATATTAAATCATCAGTACACATGAAGTAAAAGAACCTGGATGCATAAAGATTGTGTGCCATTACAACCTGCCATTGATCTTGTAACATCCATGTGCAAATAAGAATCCAATAAGTTTTCATTACCATCAAATAATTTACCACCTTTCACTTTCTGGTAACTGGCAAGAACGGTTCTGTAATGACTGCCTGAGAAATATTCAAGTAGATATGTTCTTATTTTCATATCAAGCCATTTCCAGAATTTTTCTTTTCTAAGGCTAAGGCTAGTAATACAAAGCAGATTTTGCAGGCGATTGTCAGGAAGGAAGCGTTCCTTCCTGGCAATCCCCTGCTTGTTGTGGAGGAGAGCGCTGCCATTACATGCAGCGTTCTCCTCCACAGTATGAGCACAAGAGATCACTAATGGCATCACTCCTCCCCATACAGACTAGTTGTTTCCCGGCAGCACATTTTAAAGCCTGCGTTTGTTCGTTCATCGGCAGTATTTTGCTGCTAGATCACTAACGAGTGTTCCTACGAAATCTTGCTATCGATGATCTGGCTGACTATCAGCCAGTGTTAAGCCTGTATTACACTTGCCTGATTTTTCGACAGATGATTTGCATGAACGCTCATTAGCGATCATCTTGCAGTATTATACTGCCGCCGATTGCCCAATGAACGAGCAAATGCGTGATTCGGCAATCTAAATCTTTTCACATGTTAAAAGATTGTTTGTTTGCAGGCCACAGATCGTGGTGTCTAATAATGATCTGCCACCAGCAAACCACTATACAGCATGCTGCGGAGGAGATCGCTGCATATAATAGTAACGGTCTCCTCCACTAGCGAGCGACAATTGTCTGCCACATCGAGCTGTCTAATACAGCCTCAATACTAGCTTAGGCTACTTTCACATCTGCGCTTTCCCTTTCCGATATTGAGATCCATCATAGGATCTCAATAGCGGAGGAAAACACTTCAGTTTTGTCCCCATTCATTGTCAATGGTGACAAAACTGAACTGAAGGGAACAGAATGCACCAAAATGCATTCCGTTCCCATGACGCACAAATGTTTTTAAATGCATCCTGGGAGGAGGAACAAGATAGATCCGTCATGACTCAATGTAGGTCAATGGAGACGGATTAGTTTTCTCTGACAAAAGAAAATGGATCCGTCTCTAAAACCATTGTAAGTCAAGGGGACGTTTTCTTGGCTATTTTAGACGATACAGCCGTTCATAACGGATGCAGACGGTTGTATTATTGTGATGGAAGCATTTTGCCAATCCATGATGGAGCCAGCAAAAATGCAGATATGAAAGTAGCCTTAATTCTGCAAAGATCTTATCTAACGGCTGTACAAAACAAAGCACTGAAGGTAATAATAAAATTTAGCAATCAAATCACTAAAAGTTGACCTTCGGGAAAGAAGGCAAGAGGTTCATATTTGTGTCAGTGCAGAGTGAGAAGAATACACATTTATTGAAGCTAACTGAAGTCAGTGCTTTCCCCGTTTTCCACTGTTCATCAACCAAAAACAAAAAAGAAGATCTCTGAACTCTCACTTGAGCAATTACCTTTTTACCACTGAGTCAGGAACATACTCCAACACATTGTTTTGCTCTAAGATTTGTACACATGAAGTGCTGCCATGTGTTGTGCATTTTTTTTTATATCTACCCTTTCTGTCTAGCCAGTGTACAGTATAATTCAGATGGTTAGCTTTCTTATACAGAAATATCCAAGTACTTCAACCTGTAAATGAAATTCATCAAGATTAAAAAAACAAACAGTGCTCATCACTGCTAAGTCCAAAAGATGATCCAAGAGAATACCAGGCAGCCGATCCGGTTGGTTAATGCTCCATTTTTGTGGTGTCATCCTTACAGGTTGATGCATTTTCACAATAATTCCCGAGATCCCAACTGAAAACAGGATACGACGGCTGCTCCTTTAACACATCAATGAGTGACTGGGAAAAGCTCAACCCGAGCCACATATATGTTTTGCATTAGAAAGGGAAAATCTGGGAACTTTTTTGTGCAATGTGTCATGCAAAGCCTGTGCTCACCAGTGTATTCTATATATACTCTGTACAGAGAGCAGCTACATCTTCCCCCCTTATGGAACAGACGGGACACGTTTCCAACCAAATTAACAAGGCACTTGAATTTGTTGCACAGGATTTATGAGAAAACTGGCAGATCGTTTCAGACAGTCACATAATCTATGTACAAAATATAAATGTGATGTAGGCTGTTCCACCATATCCCTGGTGGCCAAGGATGCGGAAATTGGAAGTTTTTGTTTTAGACTAAAATTGGATAATTTGTCTGAAAAGCTTAACACAGACATCCAGTTTTTATAAATTATGGTGGTTGACTAGTTGTTTAAAGGAGTACAGGTACAATGCCTTGTCGGACTTGGTCAGCTGAATGTAATGATGCCTTCCACTTAGTAATCTTGCTTTATTCTGGAGAAAAGGTACTTTAATCCAAACTCAAATGAGCAGTTAGGTGCACCGAGGGCGGTCCCAAGCCACCTGTGCACTTTTGCTCCTCCCCCCTCCTTTTTACAGGGCCAGGTTCCTGCATAGTCATCTCACCTGGTTCTGCCCAAAAAAGTGAATGATAGTTACAGAAGCAGCATAGCACAGCGAACTGCGCTATTTATGAACCTCACAATTTACAGTAATCTTATAGCTCGCTGTTTCCATAACAACCATTTTCAGATTTAGAGATGGAAATCTTGAATTACTATAATTAGGATGGCAAATCACATACTGTGTGAAAATGTCCAACACGTCTTCCTATGAATTGCAGCTGTATTAGAACAAATAAGCCTACCACCTAGGGGTGGGCCCTAGGCACCCAGTCCGACACTGAATTTACCAAGCCCGGCACTCCAGAATTCTGGCTTCAAAGTCACAAGTAGCGGTTTTTGCTATTTTTCGAGCACTGGGCCTTCCAGTGCCACCTACAGAATTGGAGTGAAAATGTCAGAGTAGATCACTTTTGGTTAACATTTCTGAAGTACGGCTTTTACAAAAAAGTTCTACCTCCACACCAGGGATCCCCCAGGTCTACTTTTACTGAAACACGCGCAACGGTGTTGCACTTGCCCCAAATTTATCATTACTATTTTTACTGTGTGCCATTTTCATACATTTGGCACAGGTGAGTATGCCGGTAGCAACTCCAGTCTAAAAACTAACCTCAATGATCCCTTCCCCCCAATGTTTTTATAGACTGGGTACTGAATAGCAGTGAAACAAACAAGTGTGATCTCTCAAAGACCATTACAAAGTCTCCAAATAAGGTCTGCCACATACAATAGCAATAACTTGGCCCCAACCATTCTCATGACAAACAAAAAGCAGTCATTATAATAAGGCTTTTATAAGGTTTTCAATATTCAGGTCTTGCATAAATGCAACAGCCAAACCAGTGTAGGAAAAAAAATAATGAAATTATGGATGTGTCCACCACTACTAGCGATTCATTTTTCAGTAATATTAGGTGTGTCTGTAGTGCAGATTTGTGAAGACACAAAACATGCAAGAAGCTTCAAAAAGCTCCCAACTTTTTTGGTTCAGTGCAAACTTCTAAACATTTTATTAGGAGACATACAGTAGCTAACAGTGCAGAACGTACGACTGAAAAACAGCAGTTGGGCAACGGACTCCCTAAAGGAAATATAGCTGTGGTCTACTCCTAAAAGTGCTTACCTGTTTTCCAATTTCTTCAGGATTGTCTTGGCTGCTTCTAAGCTTTGCTCCATTAGGACAAAGCTAGTGGTCTGTTTACTGGAGAATCAAACCTGGTGGTTCTATCATTCAGTGTCAAGCTCAGCCTACAGACATGACTGCTTCTATCAGGTATAAGCTCAGCTCCCCGAGAACTCTCAATATGTCCATGTAGTCAGTGCACCTTGAAACAATTTCCATGACAGAAGGGACAGATTTTAACTATAACTAAGTAACCCATCAGTGGGATGTACTGATGTAAGGTAAAGGTAATGTCAAATCCTTGTACAGTATTTGCATTGAAAATGAATCCACACACTACAGGCAGTTTTAACGGGAGTGTGTCACCTATATATATTTTTTTTTCACCGAAAAAGTAGATGGTGAAACAGATTCCTTTTTTTAATCCATTTTTATTTTCTGATATAAGAAAATACCAACTCATTGACTTATTCAGGAGAGTTTTGTAGGCACGCTCTCTACCCTGTGCAGGTCATTGTGCAGTGAGGGGGAGTAGACAGGCTGTGACGTCATCTACTCGGAATGATGGATCCTGTGCCATGTACATAGGTGTTACCTGTCAGTATAACCCTGCCTGTGACGGTAATAGGCTTGACAACTGAAAAGTGATCTGTACAGAACAGTAAGGCTTTACACATTAATATTAGACTTAGTGGTGACATTGAAAATGAAAAATAACCACTAATTCTTAAAAAATGTTTTACATTACAAATTGATAACTTTCTGATGGACGCAATCTTTAAAATTGTGCTTTTACTGTAAACCCGAAGCTTTAAACAAGAACCTGTAAACAATCTGCATTAAGGGACGCTATAACTACACTTCATTATGTCCACAACTAAGGTAAAGGGGAATATTCACTGTAAGATGCTAACCCCTCTCCGACATCTGCCGTACATGAGTACAAGACACAGCCACTGGGCGCATGCCATTTTACACAGCAGACACCTGATAGTCTCTAATCGGCCATAACACCAATCATGGACTTTTAACCCCTCAGATTGAGAGGTCAATTGAGAACACAGCATTTGAGCATTCAATTACCAGGAGCACTGTGCTCCTGATCCCCAAACAGCTCCTTCATGGTAGGTTACGGGAGCTATTGACTTGCTATGGCAGCCTTAGGCCTCCTAAGGGCTCTTAGGCCTGTCACAGCAAAGTTCCTGTGATAGGAACGTAGTGAATCTCCCATAAGCTGCAATGGTAAATCATGCAGTCTATGGGGTAAGTGATCAGATGATTAAATGTTAAAATCCCTAACAAGTGTATAAAAAAGTGAAACCTTTTAAGATATATAAAAAAAACAAGATAAAAATTCAAAAACACCCCTTTTAAAAATAAAATGTCAAATAAAATCATTGATGTTGCTGCCACCCAAAATGCCCAAACTATGAATGTATAAAAGCATGTATCCAGTACGGTAAACGGTGTAACAGAAATAAAAAATGGCTTATTGGCCGCTTTTTGGTTGCTTCACTTCCCCCTACCAGCCCCCCAAAAAATAATCAAAAAAAAAGTGATCAAAAGAGTAATATACACCCCAAAATGGTATCAACAGAAAAATAGATTGCAAAAAAAGGCTCTCAAACAGCTATGTGGATATTAATATAACCAAGTTCTGGGGGTCAGAGTGGCGATGCAAGGAAAAAAAAATATTCCATTTTCTTGCATCAAAACACATACACTATAAAAGTGTAATCGTACTGATCCAAAGAATTTAGCTAAAATGTCAATTTTACCACACAGGGAACAAACGTAAAAACAATAAAACTATGATGTAAATTTTTTTTTTTCTAATACATCCCATTTAGATTTTTTTTCAAGCTTCCCACTGCAAAGTATGCAATATTATCCCGCAAAAACTTGCACAGCAAGTCTACAGCCATAGGCACAGCGTTCAATGGTAGATTTTATGTGCGTATACGAAGTGTAGTTCTGTACAGTGCATGTGAATGGGACTTTGACCTAGTGGTTAACTCTTCGTGATGTTGGCACGCACATTATGCTTACGCTTATCGACCTCTTAACACGACTGGGCTTGAGAATGTATTTTTCCTTTATGGTTTCTTCTGTACAGAAGTGAATTCTAAGGGCAGTGTGTCCTGTAGGACGTTAGGGCTGTAGTGATTCACAAGAACATGGCCAACAGTTTACAAATGCGTAAACAGTTTTGATGCATGAACCAGAATAATAAGTCGGGTTCAACCCTTCGTTTCTACCATCTCGATTGGTGCCATCATTCCTGAGAAATTCTCGTTTTTGTGATATGCAAATTAGCTGCTTGGTGCAATAAAGGCATCACTGGTGCACTGAAAACCATGCTCATTATTGCGGACCACCACGCTTCCCCAGCTTTGAGTGACAGGGCCAGGCAGTGGCAATGTGATCTGTGGATTATAAAACTATTCAAATTATTACTCACTTTGGAGACAAATTAAACTTTGCCTGTTTTTTTTTTTTTTTTTTTTTAACGACTCTGCACAGGATAAAATAATTTAAACTCACATTAGCAGTCCCACTCCCTAACCATTGTTTCCCAGTGCCCCATTAGTAAAATCCTGGTCCCTTTCAGTATTCAGGAAATGGGGTCAGCCAATAAATGTACTGGCTGACAGTGTAAGGTGGGGGGAGAAGGATCGTGAAAATTGAATGTTTGCCAGATTCTTTGTTCTTGCAGGGATGCCACCAAAAGTCTGTCAGTGGCTTTCACCTCTGTCCCCAATGAATACAAATACATTTTTTGCTGAACAGATCACCTATGCGTATGCGGGAGAGAGAGCTGTTGGCCGATCACATATTGATAGCTGATGTAGCATATTAAAAAAGGGGATAGACCTTTACAATATGGAAACCATATTTTTTTTGGATGGAAGTGCTACTTAGGCCTTTAGGCTCCTTGGAATGGTCTCTGTTACCCCATCCCCCCCCCCCCCAACCTTTTCTGATGAGTCATAATGTTTGTTGCCTCTGGTTATCAAAACTGAAAGGCACCTGAAGAGCTCTAAGGCTATTAAACAGCCCAATGTGGCAGATGATTGTTGGGAGGGAAGACCTGCCCCCTATCGGAGGAGCCCACTGCTATTACATGCAGCCATCTCCTCCACAGCAAGGGGAGGTGCGATCGCTATGCCATCACTCACCCCCATGCTGTATAGTGGCTTGCCAGCGGCAAATCTTGATTAAAACACCACAATCTACCGTCTGCAAAGGATAATTTTTTTTTTTAACATGTCAAAAGATTTGGATTGCTCGTTCATGGTCGGCAGAATTACAGAAAATCGGGCAGTGTAATACAGGCTTTAGTGAAGTTAGTCTACAGAAATGAACAGCACGTAGGTCCTTGAGCACAACAATATACTGAAGAAAAAACAAAAACGCAGGATCACACATCATAGTGCTTTCTTGTTATAGTCAATGTAATCCATTGTAAATTGTCCCACACAAACAATATTTACTCTGTTCATGTATCACAAGACCTCAACATCGTATGACGACTCTTCTCCATCAATGGTAATGATAAACGTATGACTATTTGGATCAAAAATAATTGTGATTCTGATATTTAGAGCTCTGGCATTTAACAGCCATATCCTATGTCAAGTCTTTACACGTCTTCAAACTAAGGGTACTTTCACACTTACGTTAAACTTTTCTGGCATTGAGTTCCATCCTTGGAGCTTAATACCGGAAAAAACCCTACAGTCATAGCCTAATGTATTCTGAATGAGAGAGAAATCCGTTCAGTATGCATTAGGATGTCTTCAGTTCAGTCACTAAACGGCACTTTGGCCGGAGATAATACCGCAGCATGCTGCTGTATTATCTCCGTCCAAAATTCCGGAACACATGCCAGAATGCCGGATCCAGTATTAATTTCCATTGCAATGCATTAGTGCTGGCATTAAAAATACCGCTATGACGGATCCGGCAGTCCGGTCTGCACATGCGCAGACCTTTAAAAATGTGAAAAAAAGAAACACCAGAACCGTTTTGCCAGGTGACACCGGAAGAGTACTTTCACACTTGTGGCATGGCTATCCGGCAAGTAAACAGCCCACCGGATTCACCATGCCGCAAGTACCCGTGTGCTACTGCTCAGTCCCCATTGACTATAATAATGAGGGGGCGGAGCTACACCGCAGCACGGCCAGAGATCGCCGGACTAAAAGTACTGCAGGTCCGACTTTTTAGTCCAGTGATCACTGCCGTGCTGCACCGTAGCTCCGCCCCCATTATAGTCAATGTGGATGGAGCAGCAGCACACAGGTACTTGCGGCATGGCGGATCCGGCGGGCTGTTCACCCACCGGAACAGACTGCCGGATAGCCATGCCGCAAGTGTGAAAGTACCCGAAAAACGGATCCGGTATTGCAATGCATTTTTCTGACTGATCAGGCATTTTTCAGACCTGATCAGTCAGAAAAATGCCTGATCAGTCAGAAAAAATGACATGCGTTTGCATACAGTCTGCCTGATTAGGCAACGGAACTGCCTGCCGGAATTTAACAGCCCAAGTGTGAAAGTAACCTTAGCAAGTAATCCTAACCATGCTTTCAGTATTTTTACTAAGGGTACTTTCACACTAGCGGCATAGCTATCTGGCAGGCTGTTCTGGCGGGTGAACAGCCTGCCGGATCCGCCATGCCGCAAGTACCCGTGCACTGCCATGCTGCCGCTCCATCCCCATTGACTATAATGGGGCGGGGTGGCGGAGCTACGATGCAGCACGGCAAAGATCGCCGGACTAAATGGGGACAAAGCGGCAACACGGCAGTGCACGGGTACTTGCTGCATGGCGGATCCGCCAGGCTGTTCACCCGCCGGATAGCTATGCCGCTAGTGTGAAAGTACCCTTAGCATTGCGCTACTTACAGTTTCAGTTTACTAATACCCTCATGCCCAAGTAAGCTACAGGGGACAGTTGACTACATTTGCGCATTCATGGTAATTTAAAAACATTGTGCAAATTCACCTGTTGTAACTGCGGCTCCTTTCTCTGGTCATTTTAACAGATTGACTCCTATTCAATATATTACCTAGTAACCCTCACATTGCCTCTTTAGAAACCCCTTCCTTGCGTCATCTTTCTTCAACCAGAAGAACTCTTCTTGTCTGATATTTGAAAGGAGCGTTCTGGGATTTACATATAGATCAATATCAGATCAGCAGGGAGGACCTCCACTGATCAGCTGTAAGAGGCGGCCATGTAACGTCACATTTGTCAGTCACCTGGCCTAGACGCAGCTCAGTACCAAGCACTGCCACTATATGTGCTTAGTGAGCTGTGAAGCTCACCAAAGCAGTGGCCTCCTCAAACAGCTGATCGGCAGGGGTACCAGGAGTTAGACCCAAGCTGATCTCATATTGATTATCTATCCTGAGGATAAGCCATTAATGTATAAATCCCAGTGAACCCTTTAAACTTTTCATAAGGCTTTCAAATAAAAAGCTGAGAACAACATGATACTAAAAGATCAAATTTTTGCAAAACAAAACAGTTATACAAGATAATACGAAATTCAAAACTTACAATGGAACAGCAAACTGGAAGTCCCATATGTCAAACAAGTTATAGGGTTTACCCCACAAAAAGTATTTCTATGAAAAGGAATTTCAAATGAAGCATTATTGCAATAAAACTATTGTAATTTTTTTGTCCATTACAACTTTCTGCCAGGGCCAAAATTCTGTTTCCCATTCTCCTTTATTCAGTGGTGGACTGACATGCTCTGTAGCCTCCCTGCTCCCTCCCCCCCATAGTGAAGCAGCCCAGATACATCCTATTCATTCATTCCTACTTCAAAATTTATAGAGGTATATAGCTACTTCTCTCTAGACAGTGAAGAAGGAAATTGGGGGGTGAATTACATGCCATAGTGCTATTTATTAGCAGAATCGGTAGGGTTGTATGTGAGGGATTATTTTTTGATGCAGGGAAAGGCATAGCGAGCCCACTAGAATGCACACAGTGCATTACTCCAGACATTTTATTATTTGCGGGATAGCCCCTTTAAATAGATAAACTTTGAAATATTTTTCTGTGCATATTCAAAACAAACGTTCTTAAAACACCCCAATAGAGCAAGGCTAGCACTTCCTTTTTCCCGTAGCCCACATTTCAGTTTTGCTGTACAAACTAGGACAAGGTCAGCAGAGACATCTCATTGTGATTAGATGGTAGGTGATTTAACGACTGCTCTGTCATCTGGAGGCCTAGATTAGTCAGGATAGTTACACTGTACACACAGGTAAGGCCATTTTATTCTCTGAAGACTATGATCTATGACATCTGATTTCCATTCATGTACACACAGTGCGATATACCATCTATACAGACAAGCAGAAAAAGTGTGTGCCTCCGATATGGCTGCCTTCAGAATTTTTTTTTTTTTAATTCCTCTCTCTTTCTAAAAATTTGTCCGAATCAAATAACCCAAAATTTGGATGCAACTGGAATTTTTTTTTTTTTTTTTTTACAGAATTCAAGTAGAATTGGATCAGTTTAGAATCAAACTGCTTATCTCTAATAGCTACGACATTATTAAGTGCTTCTTTACTGGAGTGTTCACCCCCTTCCTGACCAGGCCAGTTTTTCTCTTTTGGCATGGGGCCTATCTAACATGTATTTGATATTTTTCACGGGACACCTTAAATCTTTTGTTTGTGTCATTAGGGGGCACCAGATTCTGAAAAAAGTCCTCCACTAATCCAGAGTCAGGCGGATTGTGTATAAATGGAGAAAATGTAAGGCCATTACTATCAATTAAGATCACGCCAGGAGTAAGCAACTAAAAGCCTTTCTCACACTAGCCAAACTTAATGTTCATGAGTCTACCGAACAACAAAAGTGGGGGAATGGCAGAATTGCAAGATGAAAGCTGCTGCTCTCCAAAAAGAACACTGCTGCCCATCTGCAGTTTGCCAGACAAGCCAGAAGGCTATTCTCACAATGTCTTGTGGATGAATGAGACCAAAATAGGACATTTTGGCTTAAATGAGAAGCATTATGTTTGGAGAAAGGAAAGCACTGCATTCCAGCATAGAAACCTCAACAAATCTCTGAAACATGACTGTGGTAGTATGGTTTTTACTAGAATTCTAAAGGAAAATGTGAGGACATCTGTCCATGAGCTAAAACTCGAGAGAATGTGGATCATGCAGCAAGACAATGACACTAAGCCAAGTCACTCTACCAAAAAATAGTTGAAGGAAAAAACAAAAAAAAAACCCCCTGACCTTACTCCAATACAAACGTTATGGAAGACCTTATGGAAGTTAAGCAGTTCAAGGGAAGAAACCCACCAACATCACAAAGATGACGCTGTTTTGTATGAAGGAGTGGGGTAAAATTCCTCCAAGTCGATGTTCAGGACTAATCAACAAGTACCAGGAACATTTAGTTATTATTGTTACACAAGGAAGGGGGGAGGGGGGGGGGAAGGGTCACACCAGATAGTGAAAATTCAAATACCTTTGCCACTCACAGACATGTCATACTGGATCATTTTCCTCAATAGATAAATGACCAAGTCTAATATTTGTCTCATTTGTTTGATTTAATTATCTTTTTGCTTAAAAATCTGATAATTCTTCTTAAAATGTAAATATGCAAACAACTGCATTGGTGTAATATGACAATTAACAAGAAAAAATAATGTTTCAAAAACTTAGCTGCAGTCATGCAACTTACATAGCCTTGGGCCAAAAGAATGCTCATCAACAACTGTTCCTCAGGATCCCTCTCCATACACACTATATTGAGAGGTTATGGGTTCTCAATGGGGAAAGAGGAATAAGCAATGGCTTCTTCCTTACCTCTGAAATCTGTGGTTGTATGGAAACTGGGATGCCTCCATACACATTAAATGGTTGTCCAGTCCTGCCAGAATTGGAAAGTTCAGCCAATGTCCATGTGATATGTATTGCCACCTTTACTGGGGATAAGGGCTCATGCACACGACCGTACTTTTGGTGCGCAACCGATCCACATTTTATGAGAATTGGATGCAGACTCATTCATTTCAATGGAAACACAAAAGATGTGGACAGTACACTGTGTGCTGTCCACATTCGCACATCTGTTCCGCAGCCCCACATAAATCGAACTTGCTTTTTGCGGACAAGGATGGGACATTTCTATTGAAGTGAAAAAGAAAATGGCAGCATGCACAAGTGATTTGTACAGCGCACAACAGTGTGCATGAGCCCTTACATTACATTTATAAGGAAGATCCCACTCTAGACTACCAGTCTCCCTACTTCTAATTAAATAATTTACACTGACAAGAATAATCAGAGCCAAACGGCAGCTATGGTGCGGCCTCGAAGATGTTGGATTGCAAGGGAAGTTAAATATATAGAAAACTCCAGAATTGGCAAATTGAAAAGATGTTTTTGCTGAAGGTTATAATCCAGTTTAAAAACATTTAACCGTGAGAAAAGCCGTGTTTATGACCAGTGTCCATTGTGAAAACATACTGTAAGTTACCCATTGATCGTGACCACTTCACTGTTCCACTTCATCTTCTGCGCGATTAGATTTTTCGGTTCTCCAGCTTATTTTGACAGCTTGTAATAAACGGACATCACTTACATGTAATAAACCAGTAGTTGGTCAGATAGTGTGTATGAGGTAGCGAATTCTCAAATACTCCTAAGAATTCAATGGCATTCACCTGAATGATCCAATTATGGTTTCTTTAAAAATTAGGCTATAAGTGTGAATTATGTGCAGGGTACATGAATACGATACACAAGAACATGCTAGCTTATTACACATTTAAAAGACCAGCAGAGGCATACAGAGGAGAGCGAGGCCCATGGCAAAGATCAAATACTGCCTCCATTATGGTGCAGGTGTTTTAATCCACCGAAGAACATTGTGTTTGCTCCAGTATCAGAGGATGGGACCTACAAGGATTAACCATTTTACCTAGAAATGGTCTGTCTCCACTGTATGGACACCCATGCCTACAAAAACTCATCTAATACACATCGGAAAATTTATGTCCACTTTTTGGGCTCTGTTGACATGTGCGTTGTAGCCTCATCTATGGATTCCATTATATGTACCAGAGCGACAATCTAACGGATTCCTTTGTAAGTTAATTGGGTTAATCAGGCTCCTTTTGTGTCCGTCAAGTGACTGATCCATCACATGTTGAATTCCGGATTTCTGCTCCTATGATGGTATTCCGAACATAGATGTGACCTCAACCTAAGTTTAGCCCAATTTAGATACTGATGATTTTGTATTTCTGTATGAGAAGTCAAGAAGCCCTGGTGCCAATTCAATTTACTAAAATATTTTACTAACAGACTGCTGCTGTACAAAACTGGTCAGTAGATACTTTAGTATTTGGTAAACCCACGTACGGTCTCCATGATAACACTACATGAGAAAAACAAACTGGTGCTTATGACCTGTAACTTCAATCAACATCGAGGCAGATCTCCTTTAAATCTGAATAAGGGTCCATTCACACGTCCGCAAGTTTGGTCCGGATCTGTTCCGGATTGTGTGGAACGGGTGCGGATCCATACATTTCAATGGGGCCGGAAAAGATGCGGACAGCACACTGTGTGATGTCCGCAACCGCACTTCCATTCCGCAAATAAATAGAACAGGTCTTATTCTTGTCCGCAGACACGGACAAGAAAAGGCATTTCTATTCCTACCATGTGTGGTCCGCAAAATGCGGACCGCACATGGCCGGTGTCCATGTTTTGCGGACCACAAAACACTTGCGGACGTGTGAATGGACCCTAAACATACTAAAACATAGCATGACAAGATCAGAGAGATCCTGAGGGTCCTAAAAACACATCAAGCTCAACTTTCATTCAAAACCTAAAATTCATCCACCAAAATCAGGTTTGACTACAGTTCACTCCTATGCCCCCCATGTCATGCTCACAGCGCATCAGTGTACCCCTAGTGGATTCCTTGTACAAAAAGTCTTGCTTTACCTGCTCCTGAGACATGTTCCTTGATGAACAAAATGGCTGTTTTTCGGGCTACAGAGTCCAATCGAAGCAAGTTCTGCTCGCACAGCTAAAGCAGTCGACTAATGTAATCACTCTGCCACACAGCAGCACTAGGTCTCAGCCTAGCCTACAAGTCTGACAAATGGGACATGGGTGGATCAATGTTAGTATATCCTTTCAAGAATGGTAATGGATCCCAGAACATGTGAGAAGGAAAGCATTACTTATGTTTAAGATGGAAGGACATATCCTCCTGGACAAATCAGTAGCAAAAGCAACCATAAAAAACTTTGTAATATATCTTATCAGAGATACACATGTAGTTCTCCCGTTATAAGAGAACCCCCCCCCCCTTGCTAAAAGCTTTTCTCTTTGAAATTCCTCTTTAAACTATCCAGGACGGACCAGCTCAATGAATCAGATTTTATCCTCCCATACAAGCCTATGCAGAGGGGATGAGTGATCAAGAGCTGAGTGACTCCACAGAGTGCTGCAGCTAAATAGGAAGTTTATATCTCAGCCCAAGCCAATTAATCAAATCTTTACAGGTCAGTACTTCTCTGTAATGTTCTCCATGATCATGAGGCTGCTTCTGAGTGAGTGTGAGAAAGTTAGGAAGTATATTCTCCTCTACTTTCTGTGTGCAGTGGACGGGAGCCAGACTCTATGCACCCTGGTCAGGTAGAACTCCAACCTAAAGATCTAGTATACAGGGGAGAAGACTGCTAAAAAAATACAAGCCACAAGCAATAGTGGCCAGAAAGTATTATTCCTCATGTACGCACACCATGCTATTGATTAATGCAAAGTTAAATGAAAGGTTAGGTGCCGTCACATTTCCACTGTGAGATGGGACTGTAGATTTCTGTAGATACCATTGAAGTGAATTGGAACTATCCAAACTTTATAATTTTACATTTACAAACCATGTACAAAAAAAAAAATACCTTATGGAGAAATAAGTCCGTGTTCTTTTCCTTACTGTCACTAAAGAAACTATGGTCTTCAACTACTAATGTGAGTGTACCTAGACGTCAAATTATGGAAAAATTTGGTGCAAATTAGGCACATCTGGCTTAATAAAAATCAAGGGAGGTATGGCTTAAGATGCTCCATAATGATTGTGTAAAAATTCTGTCGTAAAGTAAGCAATAGTATAACGTTAGACGAAAGTGTCTACTGGCACCAAATTTATCGCCCACGATAAACATGGCGCAGATGGGAACAGCCTAAGTTTACGCCATCTTATAAAGACTTCTAAATCTTCCCCTATATGTCTGAATAACCCACACTGGTGTATATGGTGGATTAAGATTCCATCCACATAATGTGGAATTTATGCTGTAAATTATGATACATTCCTGCACTGAAATTTGTGACTAAGGCTACTTTCTCACTAGCGTTTTTGCTGGATCCGGCAGGATTCAGCAAAAACGTTTCTGTTACTGATAATACAACCATCTGCATGAACAGATCCGGTTAACATAGCCAAGACGAATCCGTCATGAACTCCATTGAAAGTCAATGGGGAATGGATCAGTTTTCTATTGCCGCGGTTTGCTCTCCGGTATGAGAAAGGAAGGCATTTTGGAGCATTCCCTTGTGTTCAGTTCCGTTTTGTCCCCATTGACAATGAAGAGGGAGAAAACGGAAGCGTTTTTTTCCGGTATTTAGACCCTATAACGGATCTCAATACCAGAAAATATTGACGCTAGTGTAAAAGATGTTTACATGTGGATTGAGTTTCATTTTACCTTATGCATCGTAAAGAGTGAAATCTACAGTAGATAGCCACAGTGTAAATTGGCACGCTGCAGATTTATGATCTGCACTGCAAGTCAATGTGAAGGGGTTGCCCCAAATTTTACAAGTTATGGCCTATCCCCAGGGTAAGTCATCACTATTGGATCAGTGGGGGTCAAGCATCCCACCAATCAGCTGTTGCAGACTATCGGCAACTACATAGCTCCATCCACTGTGTCCTGGAGAGAGCAGTGTAGTTCCAGCACTGCAGAACAGCTGATTAGATGGGGCGTGGTATTTTGGTCTCCTGCCGATCAGATAGTGACCGTCTATGCTGATGATAGAACATGACTTGTAAACTCTGGGACAACTCCTTTAAGATGCAGATTTTTTTATTTATTTTTTTACGCAGCATGTGGATGAGATTGGATCTGCTCGTGTCTCTGGCCATGGTAAGGCTAGTTTCACACAAGCACTAGTCAGAGCCGTAGGTTGTTTCTGCAGGGAACATCATGCAAGCTCTCTCTGTATCCCGCATTGCCAGAAACTACAGCAACGCCACCCGCCCCCATTAACTATAACTGGACTAATGGAAATCTGGCCACAAGGCGGCAAATATACCACTGCATGCAGCCGGATCTCCACCAGTCCTCATTATAGTAGTTAATGGAGCTGGACGGCATTCCTGTAACCTCTGGCAATGCTGAACACAGAGATCTGACAAGGGCTAGTGTCAAACTAGCCTAAGATGGCAAATTGTTCAGGGAAAAAAAAAAATTCACAAATTACTCCTGGTCCATTATTAGATTTCTATACCAACAGAGACATCTTACTCCTACTAGACAGCATCCTACTACACAACAAATGTAGGTCACATATAAAACTAATTTAGTGTGCATTTAAACTAATTTTTTCATTACTTCCAAAATCTTGAGGCTGTTTTGAAAAGTACATCTTCATTGCTACTTACCAGGGGAGGTGTTCCCCATCTGCGGTAAGAAGAGCGCATCACTTGACGCCACACTCCCCTTGTGCCAATCCAACAGCGAATTTCAAATAAGCACTTACTTCCGTTTCCTCGTGTAAACTTGACAATCCTCTGACCAAACAGTAAAAGTAACCATGTTTTTATCATGGCTAAACTTGCTGCTACTACTTCCCATTTTCATCATCTGATTAGTCTTTCGCTATACAGTGCGGCCTTCTCTGTGTAGTTATATTACTCAACCAGCATACCGTTCTCCTGTGCTGTGTGCAGGAGAGCCAAACTGTAGGCAGATTTTATGTCAAAATTGCAAAAATTACTGCACCTCCTCCATTAACACGCTGCTAACAAAAGTACCAATTACGGCAAGATTCAATCCACTACTCATCACTTTTGAATGTTCAAGTGTTTTACTTCCTGGGCCCACTATTGAGAAGTTCATCACTACACAAAGTTCTGGCTTAGCCATATTTTATGGCGTAAACCTTTCATAATTGAACAGATTCTGGGGTCAGAATTAAAAATAACAACCTAGAAATAAATTATACAAGTAAACAGGGGATACATTGGTCCCAAGTGTTTGCAGGATTTCCAGCATGTCCCAAAAACAGTCGTGTACAAAACCATGACTTTAATATTGATGACCTTATCCTTTGGCAGGGGTCCGATTTAATGATGACCCACGTGACCCATCAGCTGATTCTAGAGGATGTAGCACCACATTTATAAGTTTTAATTGTAATATGAACCATAATAGGGTCAAATGAAGAAAAGTGCTGAGAAGTAAATGTTGTGCATTTTTTACCTTGTGTTCCTTTAAGGCAGAGGGTGCACAACCTGCGGCCCGGAGGCCACATGCGGCCCTCGATACCATTCTGTGCCCCCAAACATCTAGTAAAAAACATGTAGCTCTATGTCTTATGGCTTCTTACATGTAGTCTCCTATTAGATGGGAGTCCTAGAAGTGTAACTAGTCATTTATAGTATATACTGTATGTTCAATATGCCAGAAATACAGTATTTCAGTTGGTAATGAGTTTTATTTTCGGCCCTTGGAATTGGTTCAGGCTGACAATGTGGCCCCCAACCAGTAAAGGTTGTGCACCCCTGCTTTAAGGCCATCTGATAAAATTTAGAAACTTTCTTTTGCTGGGACATCAAACAAGGAAGGCAACAAGTGACACGGTGTTAGGTGGTTTCCATCCTATAGAAGCCATGGGGTGAGTTTGTTTCCAGAAAAAAAAAAACTTCTAAGGCTTCCTCTATTTCGTGTCCCCCTCACTGAGGTGGTCACACATGCTCAGTTCCTTTCTTCAACTGCCACCATGTTTTGTTAGAAGCTGCAGCAGTTACAGGGAAAACGCTACAGTAGAAAGGACACAACCCCTGAGCTGCCAGTCTGAATAGAATCTAGCAATGAATGGGGAGATCTCTGGATCCATGTGAGGTACAGATCTGATCCTAGCTTTGTTGGAAAGATTGCCACGTACTATATGATGTCCGATTTTCATTTTTTACATCAAGGCATAACTTCTCTAAGTTTCGGACAAAAATGCTTTGCTACCAACTGGTTAAGTATTAGATACATTTTGGTCTTAAACATTCGTTTTAAAGGGTTTCTGTCACCAACTTTTGACATTATAAGCTGTCTGACATTAGCTATGTGCTAATGTCAGACCAGCCTGATAATGTCCTTATTATAAAAATCGGATGTATATATAGTCCGAAAAACTTACATTTATTATATGTAAATTAGCCTCTAGGAGCAGGGGGGGCGTTGCCCTGCTCCTAGCGGCTCCGTCCGGCAACCTGCTGGCACGCCCCTTCACACTTTGATTGACAGTGCAGGGCAGCGATCCTCCTGCACTGTCTCGTTCTGAAATCGCGCGCCCGCGCCGCTCTGTATTCGGCGCAGGCGCGGTGAGCAGAGGACGCTGGTGCCTGCTGTCCTCTGCTCACCGCGCCTGCGCCGAATACAGAGCGGCGGCGCGGGCGCGCGATTTCAGAACGAGACAGTGCAGGAGGATCGCTGCCCTGCACTGTCAATCAAAGTGTGAAGGGGCGTGCCAGCAGGTTGCCGGACGGAGCCGCTAGGAGCAGGGCAACGCCCCCCCTGCTCCTAGAGGCTAATTTACATATAATAAATGTAAGTTTTTCGGACTATATATACATCCGATTTTTATAATAAGGACATTATCAGGCTGGTCTGACATTAGCACATAGCTAATGTCAGACAGCTTATAATGTCAAAAGTTGGTGACAGAAACCCTTTAAATCTTTACACTGGTTTGGCTTTTGAAACCTGTGTGACAGCCTGACATTAAACTGTTGTGCAGATCTGGTAACCAAAATCATCACCTATACTTTCTTGGTATAAATTAGTTATGAATACAAGGTGCTGATGTTCATGTGAATGCAGTGGATTGCACCACCCGGGTAGGACAATCTTCTAGAAGACATGATTCCAATGTTGTAATGTTTCTGGCGCGTCCATCGCAGTTTGCACCGAGGCAATAGCAAATTTTCATAACAGCTATAAAATCCCCAGGAGTAGGCAAAACACAATTCTTACAAATGAGAAGGCATATTAACGGGGTTGTCCAAGTTATAAAAACTCAGAAAACCCTTGCAATAACCTAAAAACTACAAATGAATGTATACGTACCCATTTTCCCCTCCGCTACATTCTGCACCGCGCTCAAGTCCTCGCCACTGCTCTTTCTGGCTGCAGCAGTGACGTTCTGTGCACACAGCAGACACACCCCATGCACAACTGAGGCCAGAGATTTGCTACAGTGGAGACCTGTGCACGGAGGAACACCGCTACAGCCAAGAAAAGTGATGTAGGCAGCGGAAGGACTGAAGCCCAGTGCTTGAAGAAACAGGGAAGAAAATAACTAAGTGTCCATTCATTTGTTAAATTAAACCATTTACAGGTGTTGCCTGAAATTTATATAACACTGACAAACCCTTTAGGGGAAATGCAGCCTCAAAAAGGCTGTGTCCTCTAATGAGCAGTCTCTTTCAGAATACACAGGTTTTCCAGGACTAAAAAATTAATGGCCTATTCTTTCACCCTCCACTAGTGAGCCGCCTGAAGGGGACTCCACCTATCCAAAGAATAGAAAGCGCAGATGGGGTGAGCTCACTCAGCCGGGAGGCACGTGACCACGCCGAGGAACCAACGGCGTCCACAGGAATCCAATAGAAGAAGGTCCAGCTTCCCATCGATCATTAAAAAGCTTTATTCACATATTGCGGTACAAATAAAAGTAAAACAGCGGTTTTACTTTTATTTGTACCGCAATATGTGAATAAAGCTTTTTAATGATCGATGGGAAGCTGGACCTTTCTTCTTGTATCCAAAGAATAGGCCATCAGTTTTGTAGTACAAGAAAACATCTGAGATATTAGTAATCATACAACATTCAAATTACAGAGTTTAAAGGGGTATTCCCATCTCAGACAATGGGGGCATATCGCTAGGATTGTCTGATAGGTGCGGGTCCCACCTATATCGAGAACGCAGAGGGGAGAGCTGTGAATGGAAGACCCAAGATTTCACGGGGTCCGTCCACCACCAATAGCTGCTCCCTGCCTCTCCCATAGAAGTGAATAGGAGAGCACCGCGCATGCTCCCATCCATTTCTATGGGGCCAACAGAGATAGCCGAGCCAGCGCTAGAAAATGCGCAGTACGCCGTCCTTCACTTTCGGGACCAGCATCTATCAGACAATGGGGGCATATCCTTGCGATATGCCCTTATTGTCTGAGATGGGACAACTCCTTTAAGCTCTCTATGTAGTGCCAAAAGTGTCTTGAGTAGTCTAAAGTTTACTAAATCAGCAGTGGTACAGCAGACTGTGTTGGATGGATTTCCCCTGTAAGCTAAATTCAGTCCATTTAAAAATTCAGCCCCTAAAAAAAAAAAAATCTCAGGAGCAGGTGCAGTATTTGCTTCTCTGGACACAATAAGGTGTATAGAAGATACTTTATGGAGTGCAAACAATTGCTGCCAACGTGGAATTTGTGCCTGACGTGTGTGTGAACCAAATTTGTACATGTCAATCTGCAAGGCTATTTAAAGAGGGTTAAAACAGGTTCTTCAAAATTGAATGCTCACTGTTAGGATAGGCCATCAATAGTAGAATATATCTGCTCCTTTGAAGAAACATAAAACAGAAACGTGAGCCGTGTAAATCAGCCTGGAAATCGAAGAGAATTGTTCTCGTATGTAAATACTTAATATTCTATTCAATTTAGATATGCTGTACGCAAGTACGTTAACCGCTATGAGTGGTGTATTGGCGGCCATGAGTAATTGTCAGTCTTGAATGAGATAAAAGTCTGCTATGCAGATTAAGTTTGATTTACAAAGCAGTAACATCGTGCTCATCCACCTAGAAGTGTCCAACCAACAGAAAATAGCACATAGAACCAATAAATCTATCTGTGCAGAGAAGACAGAGACAGGGGAGGCTGTATCCTGTAGATTCAATATATATCGAAAAACCACACCACTCTATAATTGCTTATAGTTTCTTATTTTATTTCATTTCAATTATTTTCTTATCCATCCAAAAATTAGCCACTGGCCAACGTTTCGGTCTATTTCTAGACCTTGTCCACGGCCTTAGTGTTTATAGAACACTGGATAAGAAAAGAGTTAATTGAAATGAAATAATAAAATAAGAAACTATAAGCAATTATAGAGTGCCGTGGTTTTTCGATATATATTGGATGTACCCTTTACCACTGAGCACCACCCACCTTCTAACAAGGAGTGCCACTCAACCTCTTTTTCAACAGTATCCTGTATATTAACTTGACCTAATGCATGTCATTAGTTTATGTTAGGATGCTTGAAAGGAATCCGTCAGCTCCAGAACACCCTCAAACTAGATTATGAGGTGTAGATTTTAAGTGACGCCGAGTCCGGTTATGTAATTTTTTATCTTCATACTCACTGGCAATCTGAAAATGTGCTCCAACAAACCAGCAGTAAAACGCATTGAGAGGACGCCTCCTTCAGTCCTCTGTGTGTGGGAGCTCGGGAGTCCTCTCAATAGATTTTACTGCTGGTCTGTTGGAGCACAGCGTCGGAATGAAAGTAAGTATGAAGATAAACATTACATAACCAGACTTGACCTCACTATTCACCATTATTCTAGTTTGGGGGCGTTTCTGAGCTGACAGATTCCCTTTGAAGTGGTTTCCCACTCCAGATACTGATGACCCCCCGATAGGTCATCAAAACCAATCACTTATTTTTTCAGCCACCAGACCTGGATAGAAAGCAGTGGACTGAGCAGGAGACAGAAGGTTCCAGCTATTGTGTAGTGGCCATGCCAGGGTACTGCAGCTCAGCTCCAACTCATCTGAATGTAACCTGGAGCCACCCCTGCTTCTGGCTCAAGCTAAAAAACTGCTGACCAATGATATGAGGTCAGGTCATCAATATTAAAAGATGGGAACCCCTTTAAAAATAGTGGATAAAATATACTGATTTATGGCCACTTAAAACTGGTCAAATCTTATTTTATTCAAGTCACCTATTATAATGTGTACAGAATGAGATTTTTGTTTCCAATCGGTCACGACTAAAAATCATTACACAACGCACAGATTTAGAACCAACTTTTATTTAAAAACAAGACATTACATAGTGCAAAATGACATCCTTAGGAGTAATAAAGTGCAATTGTCCCAAACTATGGCAAATATAAAATTGGTGTTTCATTTACAAATAAATAGAGGAAAATTAAGGAAAAAAGGCAATATAGTCAGTTGCTTAGTTATGGTGTGGACAAGGCCCTAATGACTTCAAACCCTGAACCTTACTAGAAAAACGTTTTGAGGTTCCTCAGTGGTTAATGGCTAACTGAAAAGATGACACAATTGCAAGCTTTCGGGGCTATTTGGGCCTTTTCTTCAGGAATCTTTTAAGACAGTATCTGAAGATTCACAAAAAAAAAATATTTTTTCTTCTATTTACTGGCTAACTGTACAAAACTTTAGAAGAATACATGCAACATATTACTGTACAGCATCCGAAATGAAATGGTGCTGTGCTGCAATGTATGGGTACACTGAAGATGTGCTAATGGCGGCTGTGTCTGGTAAGACCAGTGTGAAGTAATAATGGGAAAATAGAATACATCTGAATTATTGGTGAAGACGTTCCTAGGACATCTAGTAGGACTATAGGAAAGGCCTTAATATAACACCTCCTGGAAAAGGAAATTACCAGTGCAATATGAAGCCTGTATGTAAAGATTAAAAGGACGATAAAGGAATAAAGCCTGGGATTTAAGCTAATCGTGTCTAGTGAAGCCACCAGCCAGTATCTCCGAAGAATGGACTGACGCCTGAGAAATGCAATGAACTCTGCAGGGACAGAATCTTACCTTTCCACTCAGAAGAATACGGCCTATGTGCCCAACAATGTACAATACTGTTTAATAGTGGATACCTGAAGAGACCAAGGTCTCAGAAGTTCATATAGTGTTGATTATTGCTGGCCCCTCAAGTACCCCCTGGTCCAGCATGATTCAGTAGGAGCAGGACCACCGTTATGGAGCTCATGCATCCTCTT
Source organism: Bufotes viridis (assembly GCA_033119425.1). NCBI lineage: Eukaryota > Metazoa > Chordata > Amphibia > Anura > Bufonidae > Bufotes > Bufotes viridis. Next base: position 34,671,923 of record CM065591.1, read on the forward strand.
CTGGGACAGTGGACACTGTTTCCTTGACATTACCTCACAAGCTTTCGAGTTGTTAGTTATCTCGGGAGGATGTAGTCCACTGCACAGGTGCACATTTGAGGTATTTCACAAATACTGAACGTGTTTGTGTGTGATGGCTACGACTCATATGCATTGAACAAATTGTCTCATTAAAAGATTGTAAAAATCTGTACTTTTTTGTGAATATCAAAAATAAAAGTTGCAAAATCCTAGAATTGGATGACAGGACTGATAATGGCTCATCGTTTTTTGAAGTAGGCTGGCCTTCAATGAGCTCTACAATCATGACCAGCAACAGAAAATGGTTATTCAAAGCTCAAAGGATATTTCCATTTGGCATATCGCTAGGATTAGGAACAGGTCCCAGAGGTGGGACCTCCACTTTTCTCCAGAAAGCGCCCCTGAAGTAAAGAGAGCAGCCACCATCCATTCACGGCTATGGGTGCTGAAAATAGCCGAGTACTGAATAAGGAGAGGGCCTTCCGAAAACTGTTGAGTGCGCTCACTCGGAAATTTGCAGAGCTCCCATGGTGAGGAATAGAGAACATGCTACGCATGCACGTTGTGCTCTCCTCGACTTCGGGGGACCCCTTCTCTAGATGGGGGTGGGTCCCAGAGGTGGGACCTGCACTTATCTGATATTGATGGCATATCCTAGCAATATGCCAAAGTCTCACATGGGCCAACCCCTTTAAATGCTCTGCTAGGGATAAAAAGAAGGTTCACCTCCTAATGACCTTGCTGTACAATTTATAAATTAAGTTGAAATCAGTTTTGTCAACGCATGATTTTTCAGAACATACTTGTGCTATAGTCTCTCTGTAAATCTGCAGACCTGCCATTTGCATTTAGGTGCATTTTCACTAGGTAATAAACTTACAGCATTTCCGTCAGTTGTTGGAGAGCGGTATTACCTGGGGCACAGCTGAATGCAGGCTATCATTTACATAGCCCTGTATGCCGATTATGAAGCAGCGGACTCTGGGCTGCAGGGAATCTTATTTCCTAATGAGCTAAGTGCTCACTCCAGCTAATAAAGTGAGAGATTCCGATTATAGAAGTATATTAAGTACAGTCCTATATGTAATCACAGGTAAACCTGCATGCTAAAGCTCTGTTAATGCAGTGGTTTGCATAGTGCACGGTGTTCAGGTAGTCCTTGTACTCAGGTATGTAGTGTAGACATGCACATGTAAGCAGTTGCAAGACATAACAGATTGTCCCTGCCCTACTACAAATGCTGCTTCCATATAAGAAGCTTTGCTATGAACTTCCAATTTGATGAAGGTGTATAGACGAAGACTGAACATTTACCATCTACTTGATACATCCAGACAATCATTTGTTAAAAAATAAAGCTAAATCTTCCAGGAGTTTAACGGTGTCTTTATATTACAAATCAATCCACATTTATGTATGTGTGTAATCAAAATTATATGGAAAGAAGAACAGTTTTAAAAGGGAGTGTCACCTAATCGGAGCGCTTTAGACCGCTCAGATCAGGTTATAGACTCCTTTGCCCTCATTCCAATGTTACCTTTATTTGTTCTGTCCCTCGCCAAGATCTTCCAAAAAGACAACTTAAAACATGCTAATGATGTTCGGCAAGTGACCAGGGGCGGTGTTACTGCAGCAAGTGCCCTATGCCCCTCGGCGATGTGTCCAGAAAACCCCAACTCTTTCACCCCTGCGGCTCGCCCTCGTTTCCTTTTACATCCTCCTCTCCCTCACAAATCTCACGCCTGCGCCGCTCCACACTTGCCCTCCACCTGCGCACTGCTGTGCCCATTAAGGGCAAAGGAACAGGGAGTCGCACTGCGCATGCGGCGACCCACCCCTTCTTTGGCTTCTCTTTAGCCCTCGGCTGTGGCTGGTTACTTCCGCCGACTGGATTTCGAGGTACAGACCGGTGTATGCGCAGTGCAACTCCCTGTTCCTCTGCCCATAATGGGCACAGCAGTGCGCAGGTGCGGGGAAAGCGTGGAGCAACGCAGGTGCGAGATTTGTGAGGGAGAGGAGGAGGTAATAGGAAACGAGGGCGAGCCCCAGGTGTGAAAGGTGTGGGGTTTTCTGGGCACATCGCCGAGAGGCCCGGGCACTTGCTGCAGTAACGCCGCCCCTGGTCACTTGCCAAACATCATTAGCATAAGTTTTAAAAGTCTTTTTTGGAAGAACTTGGCGAGGGACAGAACAAATAAAGGTAACATTGGAATAAGGGCAAAGGAGTCTATAACCTGATCTGAGCGGTCTAAAAGGCTCTGATTAGGTGACAGACTCCCTTTAAGTACACACTCACCCATAATCTGTTGATTGCAATGTTCACAGAGAAATGTGCCCACCCATTCAGGCATCCATAAAAGGGGTATTTCAATTACATTAAGTTATGTCCTATTCACAGGATAGGAGATCAGAGAGCGGCCAGTCTCACAGGGACAAGGCAGCTCCATTCATTTTTTGTTTCAGAGATAGTGATCAGCTATGTCCAGAACTACCATAGAAATGAAGGCCTGACAGGTCGTTCCGTTCATTTCAGGGGGCTGCAGTGGTTATGGGGCCCCCATTCTTGTGATCGTGGGGGTCCAGGGGTAGGAACCCCCACCAATCTAATAGTTCATCCCTATCCTGTGGATAGGGGATAAATTAATGTAACTGTAATGTAACCTGTTCAAAGGGATTATGTCAGTAATCAAGCTCAAATTAAAAATCCCTAAAGGCTATTAACTGTTCCCTCCCCATAAACACAAATGTTTAATATTTTCTTCTGTGTGCCCACATACAAATGCTAATCTGTGCTATACCAGTCTCTGTTTATGCCTACTAAACCCCAAACCCCTTGCAGGTACTTGTCTTTATGCCTCCTGTTCCACATCACCACCAGTCAGTCTCCTTCCCCCACTGGCAGCCATATAGTCCCCAGTAAGTTGCCCTGCTAATAGGTAATAATTGGACGATGGAGTTTGCAGCAGTAAAAAAGTAAATAAATAAAAACATAGTACCTGCTTGCTCACGAGTAAATCCTCAGAGGTTTTCTTCTCAGTTTTGCTGTATATTGCTGTGCTACCGCAAAGCTCTACCCCTTCCCTGACAAGCAGGGTAAACGCAAGTTGCATAGGTTGCTGTTCAGTGGATAAAGGGATCCCTACGCTGAGAATAGGAATCATGATCCAGCAGTCGGGAGTGTGAAAGAGCGTGTGGGTCCACCAACATCCGCTCAGTAGGTGGACAGGGACATTAAATATACATGTGAAAACCAGGCAGTACCGCACTCTGTAATGTAAAGCACTCTGTAATGTAAAGCACCCTGTAATGTAAAGCACCCTGTAATGTAAAGCACCCTGTAATGTAAAGCACCCTGTAATGTAAAGCACCCTGTAATGTAAAGCACCCTGTAATGTAAAGCACCCTGTAATGTAAAGCACCCTGTAATGTAAAGCACCCTGTAATGTAAAGCACCCTGTAATGTAAAGCACCCTGTAATGTAAAGCACCCTGTAATGTAAAGCACCCTGTAATGTAAAGCACCCAGTAATGTAAAGCACCCAGTAATGTAAAGCACCCAGTAATGTAAAGCACCCAGTAATGTAAAGCACCCAGTAATGTAAAGCACCCAGTAATGTAAAGCACCCAGTAATGTAAAGCACCCAGTAATGTAAAGCACCCAGTAATGTAAAGCACCCAGTAATGTAAAGCACCCAGTAATGTAAAGCACCCAGTAATGTAAAGCACCCAGTAATGTAAAGCACCCTGTAATGTAAAGCACTCTGTAATGTAAAGCACCCTGTAATGTAAATCAATATTTAACGCATGTAAATGGAAAATATTTTTATTTTTCATGATGTCTGCAATAAATATGTTCACTAGTGGGAGAACCCCCTTAAATCGAGGCATATATTTAACACACAAGTTGTTGAAATGGTCACTGCTCATATGGGTTAAAGTACACTTGGCTAGGAGGTTTAAAAAAGGACTGCTTAATTTTATACTAAAAACAAAAAAAATAAATACAAAAAGTAGCTTGTCTCATCTACAGGCTCACAGACTTTGGTACATTTGGAAATAAATGACATAACAGCAAAGGCTAGCACTAAAGCTTCATGTGTAAACACTAAGGAAACCGTGCATGGTGCTTTTTGTAGAAAGGTTTTTGGGCCAAATACAGGCAGAATACTGCTCACCAAATGGTGACTGCACTTTATGGAAGGCTGATACAGGATCCCACGAAAAAGTAACAACCCCCAATATCTCCAAATCAGACTGCCTAATAATAAATCCGTCTTAGCTGCTCATAGCAACCAATCAGAGCTCAGCTTTCAGTTCGTACACGGCTCGCGGCTCTGAAAAAAATGAAACTGATCTCTGACTGGTTGCTTTGAACAAGAGATTTACTATTTGGAGATATTGGAGGCGGGCTACTTTTTTGCGGGCCACCCTTTACTTATCCTGTCAAGCACCAAAAATTGCAATGGCTTTCACTCAATGCAGCTCTATGGCAGACTGCTGCAATATGTCCCCCACAGGAGGAACTGTGCTTCCCACGTCTATGTATCTGTTTCTCTGTGGAAGTGGATAGCCTTTTGGAGGAGTGGTGCATTCTTAAGCCAATCCATGAAGACCCTGATCCCAGTGTGCTAAAAGCCTTTTCAGCATAGAAATTTATGAAGCGTTTCTCGCCCCAACCCCCGAAAAAGTATATCCTTCTGCTAGCAAGAGCATATCAATTCAGCAAAACAGAAATCTTCCTAAGACAGAACTTTGACATAATGAACCTTACTAAATATGAAATGGTTACACCATCTAAAATCTAATACACATTCTGCTCAGACAGTATTTGCTCGGTACGTCTACGTTTATCGAAACTATGTCACTGCTGAGCTCACATCAGCTCCAAATGTAAATGGAAAAATCCTTAAACACTGCTGAGGGGAGGTGGCCATCATCCTGATACAAATCGTTCTTATGTAAAGCACATTATAAAATAAATGACCACTTTAACAGAAATAGACTTAAAACATTTTAGGAAAGACTTACCATGATGTGGGTTCATTGGCCCAGGAACACTATTTGGCCCTCCTTGTGGAGCTGGCCCAAATCCTTTTCCATCATCATCAGAGTCAATATTTTCTCTTCCAGAACCAAGAGACAAAGTATTTCCTTGTGACACGTCAGGGTCATTGGATGAAGCACAAGCACCTGCTGCAGCTAAGAAACCAAATGTTATCCACAAAGCTCCAAGTACAAATGTAACCCTCAAAAGGAGAGCAACTGTATGAAATCACCAACTAATTCAGTTTACGCTCGTACCAAGTCACTTATTCTAGTTCAGCCGAGGGCTTTGTACTTCATACGGATACTAGCCACGTGCATGCTGCAACTTCTTTACACAAATGTCTATTCTTGTCCGAAAAACAGACAAGAATAGGACATGAGCTATAGTTTGCAGAACGGCCGCACAGATGCAGACAGAACATGGACGACATCTCTGTGCCATCTGCAAAAAATGCATATTGGACATGGATCGAAAATATGGTGTGGATAATGCCTAAGGCCGTTTCTAGATGGGGGTCAGGGGGAACCGCTCCTGGCCAAACAAGCTGAGGTTTAAAGGTCATCCATGCCCAGAATACAGGGTAACTAAATATTTGTTGGAAAAGGAAAAAACCTGGCAGAAGAGCTGCTCAGAACACTCTCCCTTTTGGCTTTCACCAGCTCTGCTTTTCGAGTGTGTGGAGTACAGATCCCATATACTTTCGATGGATCTATACTTCACACGCTTGAAAAGACAAAGTGGCAGAGTGTTCTAAACAGCGCTGCTCCTTTGTTTTCTCAAAAAAAGGTTTAGTTAGTGTCCATTTACACGTCCGCAAGTGTTTTGCGGATCCGCAAAACACGGACAACGGCCATTTGCGGACCGCACATCGCTGGCACTGTAATAGAAAATGCCTAATCTTGTCCACAATTGCGGCCAAGAATAGGACATGTTCTATTTTTGCAGATGTGCAGATCCGGAAATACGGATGCGGACAGCACATAGTGTCTATCTTTTCCGTCCCCATTGGAAATTAATGGGTCCGCGCCCGTTCCACAATTATGCAGACGTGTGAGTGGACCCTTAAGGTGTAAAGGCTGACCATATGCAGATTAACGTTGGTGGATCCTTCTGACAAATAGAATTTGCTGTCGGTGTAACGTATATTGGAGCCTCCTAACATGTATCAGAAGAAAAGAGGATTTCACATGTTGGATTTCAACAAGCCCCTTGATCTGCAGCTTGTCAACGCTTTGAACTAGAGAAGCAAGCTTTCCATGCTAGAGTCTCCATTTTATACAGGAGATCAGTGCCTCAATGCTATCAAATTATATCAGAATTGCGCCTATAACTGTTCATCTGCCATTCTTAGCCAAATACAAATAAGAAACATGACTTATGTGACTGGTTTAAAGAGGACCTTTCATGGGTCCAGACATTATGAAATAAGTAGGGGGGTGTAGGGCATAATTCATGGATGTAATATCGCTTACTAGTTTGTCTGGCGCTCCGTTCCCCTGCTGTGGCCCCTGTACACTTTGCCCGCCTCATATGCTAATGAATAGCATCGGTACAGGTAAAAGGAGACGTCCATTGAGAAATTGGGCCATCTCCTCCTCCCTGTACCAACGCTATTCATTAGCACATCAGTCGGGAAAAGTGTACGGGGGCCACAGCAGGGGAATGGAGCGCCAGACAAACTAGTAAGCGATATTACATCCATTGACTATGCCCTACACCCCCCTACTTATTTCATAATTAGAGATGAGCAAATTTCATGTTATGAAATTCATTCACGCTTCATTTGGTGGTAAAAGCAGAATTGCGTTAAGGATTCCGTTACCCGCGACCATAACACAATACTATAACAGAATGCCGTTATTCATTCCGTCATAATAGAAATCCATGGCCTGCATAATGGATCCTTCCAGTTTCCGTTATGAAGGAGAGGATGGATCCGTTTTGCAGCCCATAGACTTCTATTATGATGGAATGAATAACGGAATGCCTCTGAAGGCATTCCATTATAGTACTGCGTTATGGTCGGGGGTAACGAATTCCATAACAATTCACTTTTTACCAAAAGAAGTGTGAACGAATTTCATAAGCGGAAATTCGCTCATCTCAAATAATTCTCTATTAATCACCCAACAAATTCTATGAACATTAGAAAAATATAAACCCCGATGTTCCAAAAAGGAAGTCACTTACAAGTTGGTATGCCTAATCCAGACATGGGTGGAGGAAGAGATACAGGAGGAGTCATGGGAGGGAGCATCCCCGGAGGAGGTAAAAAGCCTAAAGGGCAGATACAACATTAGAAAAATTGCTTAAGAGATAAAAATGGTTGTTCATATAACAATCCTTGTCTGTGATTTTCCAATCAGAGAACAGATTAGAAAAAAAGGATATACTGTATTTCATAATCCGGTTTTAAAATGTTTCTGTCATCAGATTTAACCCTATTAAACTGGCGGACAGTAGCGATGTGCTAATGTCAGCAGACCCCAACTCTCCTAATCTTATGCTTCTGGATGCCCCCATTGCTGCACAATTTTATAATATGCTAATTAGCCTCTAAGAGCAGGGGGGGTGTTGCTCCTGCTCTTAGAGGCTCTGTTCGCCCACCTCAAGTCAAGTCCTGCCGTCTTTGATTGACAGAGCAATCTCCTCCTGCTGGCCCCGTGTGCTGGGACTGCGCACGCGCAAGAGCAAGGACGGCAGGGCGTGACTTGAGGTGGGCAAACGGAGCCTCTAGGTGCAGGAGCAACGCCGCCCCCCCCAGAGGCTAATTAGCAGATCATAAAAGTTAAAATTGTGCAGCAATGGGGGCATCCAGAAGCATAAGATTAGGAGAGTTAGGGTCTGCTGACATTAGCACATTGCTAATGTCAGCCAGTTTAAAATTTAATAGGGTTAATTCTGGTGACAGAAACCCTTTAACTGGCAGGAACTTTTTTCTGAAAAAGCACATTTTGTTTTTCCATCTGTTACAACCATATCCAAACAAATACTCAAAATACATGTTGTTGGTAGGGCTTCCCGGTATATACACTTTGTTCATCTCCCTTATATAATCTTGCACCAACATTTTTTAATCTGAGGCCAATCCCAATTCACATGACACAATCATCAATACACTGCCTTAGGGTCCATTCACACGTCCGTGTGTGTTTTGCGGATCCACAAAACATGGACATCGCCGGCACTCTCATAGAAAATGCCTTTTCTTGTCTGCAATTGTGGACAAGAATAGGACATGTTCTATTTTTTTTCAGGAACGCGATTGCGGACCCGGCTGGGACATCATCTGTCCTCATTGAAACTAATGGGTCCGCAATTCCGTTCCGCAAATGCGGAACAGAATTGCGGACGTGTGAATGGGGCCTTATGTTCAGGCATATTTCGCTGAAAGGAGGCAGTGTATTTAAAGGGGTCCTCTCACTTCAGCAAATAGCAATTATGTAGAGAAAGTTAATACAAGGCACTTACTAATGTATCATTACCCATATTGCTGTCTTTGCTTCCTGGATTCATTTTCTCAGTCACATCATACAGTGCTTGTTTCTAAGGGTTATGACCACCCAGCAATCCAGCAGCGGTGGTCATGCATGCATACTCTAGGAAAAAGCACCCGCCTCTGTGGCGGCTGGGACTGCGGGAGTGTGTACAGGCCAGGTTTTTTTTTAAAATAGTGTGCAAATAGAGCAATGTATGATGTGATGTAAAAATTTATCTAACCAGCAAAGGAGGCAAGATAGACAATCACAATACATTAGTAAGTGCCTTGTAATAACTCTATATGATAGATGCCATTTGCTGAAGTGACAATCCCCCTTTAACCGTGGCAAGAGACTGGTGCTGTCTCCAGTCCCAACATTTTACAATATAGTGTATAGAATAATGCTCTGCATGTAACTTTCATTGTCATTCTTCTGACTTAATTTTCCGTGATTAAAACATCTGTTCATTAGGAACCCCACCCTATTGAGCCCACTCGGGGAAAGACCACAGAGCATGACTGAATTCCCGCCACCAATGGTGGCCAATGACAACACAATATTGTGCAGAGCACTGACCCCTGCAGGCGGGAGTTTCAGCTAGGTGTGGCAGTCAGACTGTAGTATGGGGCTGGGGCAGTTTTCAAACTCATTAAGTGTCCATGATTTTGCTGGGAAAACAGAACCTTCACCTGCAAAACGGCATAAAATGATTGTAAGGCCTCTTGCATACGAACATGTCGTGTTTTGCGGTCCGCAAATTTCAGATCCACAAAACACGGATGCCGCCTGTGTGCCTTCCGCAATTTGCGGAACAGAACAGACAGTCCATTATAAAAATGCGTATTCTTGTCCGCAAAACAGACAAGAATAGGACATAGTCTATCATTTTTGCGGGAACGGAGCAACAGATGCGGACAGCACAAGGAGTGCTGTCGGCACCTTTTGTGACCCCATTGACATGAATGGGTCCACACCCGAGCCGCAAAAAATGCAGCTTGGATGGGGAACCAAATCACGGTCGTGTGCATGAGCCCTAACGGCTACACAATTTTGAAGGTGAAATGGCTGTCTCCAAGCTAAATGAGGAGGCTACTAACCAATCAATCTGAAAACCAAAGCAGCCAAAGTCAAATGTCTTATAGGCACAATTCATAAAAGTCAACCAAAGTTTAGTAGCCAAATCCAAACAAGCACCTTAGCGGCACATGCCGAGTACATCTCTCTATTGCCTATGCCCTATTCCCTTCTGCCAGCACAGTACAATATTGTGAACAAAGAAAAAGTACTGGCAAATGAGAGGCGTGAATGTGTGCACGGAGAGGAATGTGACGCAGGGAAACATAGCAAGGTCACAAGCTCCTGCGACAATCAAAATTTATTTTTTATACATAATTGGGATTTAAAAGTAACAGTGCAGATCAATTTCCACAACACGTAGATGAGATTTGCTTAAAGGGGTTGCACCAAGTTTTTAAGTTGTACCCCATCCACAAGATAGGGGATAACTAGCTGATCACTGGGGGCCTGACTGCTGGGCCCCCCACAATCACTCAAACGGGTTCCTTTCCCCTATTCTGGTGGAGCAATAGTTTGTACATGCGCACTGCCGCTCCACTCATTCTCTCTGGGAGATCCGGAAACAGCAAAGTACACCAGTGCCATTCTCTGGAGCCCCCAGAGAGGATAAATGGAGCAGCGGTGCACATGATCTACCACTCCATCACAATGGGGGGGCGGTGGAACGGGAATCCCATCTTCAAAGTCGACTGGGGTCCCAGCAATCAGACCCCCTGCTATCAGCTAGTTATCACCTATCCCGCACATAGAGGATCATTAAAATTTGGCACAACCCCTAGAATAAAATTAAGTTACTAAAAATACCTAAATATTACTTTATTATGAACAGATTCCCAAATAACATATGCTCTTCTCTAGGGGGCAAGCATCAGCGGAAATAAAGTCCTAATAAACACAGCTGGCCAGGTTACTTCAAAGCAGTCAGCTCAAGAGCGGCTTCAGTTCTTCTCTCTACTCCTGCCGTCATGAACTACGATATTACATTACAGCCGATATCATGTGTGCATTAACAAAGCAACGTGAAAGTACAGAGAGGACAGCGGGAGGATGTGGCTAATGAGTAGCAGTGCTTGTATGCCCCCTGCTACATTACCACATCCACAGAGCGGTCTTGTCCAGCCTTTCTGTATTTTCACTTCTCCCCATTACTTCAGATGTTATTATACCAGCTGTATGTAAAATTGTAATCCCCAACAGAAAGTAGTGAGGAGAGCCGGCTCTTTAGCTCACTGCTTTGAAGTAACCTGTCCAGTTGTGTTATTAGGACGGGTTTTGGGTGTGCTAATAGAGCAGCGGCCATTTTATTTCCCCTGATGCTTGTCCACTAGAGAAAACCAGCCATGGTAAATAATAACATTTATTTGAGAATATGCTTAGGGTACTTTCACATTAGCAGCAGGGGAGTCCGGCAGGTGAACAGGCTGTTGGATTCGTCCTGCCGCTAGTTCACGTGTGCCCCTGGACTGCTGCTCTGTCCCTATTGACTATAATGGGGGCGGAGTTCCGGGGGCAGCACACGGCGAGAGGACACCGGACTAAAAGTACGACACGTAGTACTTTTAGTCCGGCTGCCTCTCGCCGTGTGCTGCCGTCGGAACTCTGCCCCTATTATAGTCAATGGGGACGGAGCGGCAGTCCGGGAGCACACGTGAACTAGCGGCAGGACGGATCCGACAGGCTGTTCACCCGCCGGAACTCCCCTGCCACTAGTGTAAAACTATCCTTACAATAAAGTAGTAATATATTATTAAATCCCAGAGAACCCATTAAATTATGTACACCAAAGTCTAGCAAGTATGCAAAATAATTTTCGTATCAAATCAATCCAGCTTTATAGCCCATATTCCAGTACAAGCTGCGTTTGCTATTGGGAATATGGATGTCTTTTGGCACACAGTCTTTGTCATGTATGCTCATGTACATCGAAGGCCATTCAAAAGCCAGGTCTAAGCCACATACTACATATGCTCTGACAGATGGTGTCGGTTTATTTGAGCTTACTCTTCACAAATCAGATAAGGACATGTACAAAGCATTCACCTGTCAGATGTCTGAACTCCCTACATTTGATAATAATCTGAAGAAAGGCTATGTACGCCTTTGTATAACTTTCATTAAATTGCATAAATATTGGGTAAAGACAAAATCTAACTGGTGATATAATGTTGCTTCTCTTGGCGTTTGCAGCCAGCATGTGTATACAATTTCTACATAGCAGTTGCCGAACGCCTTCCTGTGATAAATTAGTCAGACTGACAGTCTGATGGTTGGGTCTCCATCTGCTCGCCCTCCTCTACCGAGTGATCTTCTAATCTCATTTATGAAAAATAAAAACAAAAGCTGAGGTTTCAACTGGTCATAAATCACCTCAAAATATCAAAAAGAGAGAGTCTGCTGTAAATTCTGTGTACCACCTTCAGCCACCTGGTATCCGGGAAGCCAACATACCCGACAGCACAGTTCCTGGCTATGTTCGTTTCCCTTCTCTCAGTAATAGAACGGATTCGCTCATCTGTGTGCAGGATGTATTTCTTATATGTCCATATTACTTGGATGCCTCATAGCCCAACCAGGGCTTTTAAGGGGTTGTCTTTTTTTTTTTTTTTTTTATATGGATGACCTATTTTCAGGTAACGTCATCAATATCAGATTGGTGAGGTGCTGATTCGTACAAGCGCCGCCTTATCTTCACTGTTAACATGCTCACAGGTGTAATTACAGCTCCGCTGTCCTTTTCATTTCAAGTGAGTAGGAAAGAGCTGACCCACTGAAGTGAATGGTTACAGTGGAGCTGTAATTACATCTACTCACCACTGCAATGTCAATGGCGAGCAAGTAAACAGTGGAGAGAAGTGCAGCTGATCGGCTGGGGTGCTGGGAGTCGGCTCCCTGCTGTTACGCATGTGGAGTGAGGTTCATCACTTGCTCCTCAGAACCAGTGTCCATCAGAATAAGAGGGAAGAGATCCTTGGTAAGCTATAGAAAGTGAAATTAGTAGAGAACACCACTGTGCTGATACACGAGAGCTAGTGAAGACAGCAGCATCCTAGACACAGATCTCACATCCAGCATGTATTACTGGAAGGAGAATGTTCACATAACATAAGTGACACGAGGAGCACAGTAACCACCAACACATGTAAAAATATTTCAGATATCCATACCATTTTTCAGTCAAGACAGCCACACTAATCGAGGGAAGTCCCTACTCACTTATAACTGTTATTATTAAAAACCCTTCCTGACATTTTCCCGTCAGGAAGCCACATAATTTTCCCCTGTAATATCTCACCCTGTCAACAGGGTAGCGCAAAAGTAACCTAAAAGACAGATAAAACAAATGCAAACATAGAAGCAAGTATGTGCAGTATATAAGCCACATCTTTCGTGTATAGTACCTGCCAAATATTAATTAGAAGGACCTAGAACTATAGAGCGTTAGTCAGACAAAAGCACATTTCAATCCTTACCTGGTGGCATCTGCATTGGATTAAATCCTGGCCTCATAAATGGTGGTGGGGGAACACCTGGAGCAAACCCAGGGGGAGGTATGTTTATAGGCCCTGGGAAAGGCATTCCTTGAGGCATAGGCATTCCTTGCAATGGTGGCAATGATGGTGGAATAGGCAACCCTTGCGGGGGAGGAGGCAAACCTTGTGGAGGTGGTAAACCTTGAATAGAAGGTAAAGTCACACTAGGCTGAAGACCTTGAACTGTAGGTATTACTGAAAGGGGTGGGACAGATGGCAACGGCGGAGGACCTGGCTGATGATACAAGATTGAAAATAAAGATGCTTAAGTACAACAAATAGAAACATCGGTGAAACATCCTAAAACATGCAAGCCATTAACCATTCAGTAAAAATTAAAGTCATTATAGAAAGTTATTATAATACAGAGGTCCCATTTGCTAACCTCCACAGATATTTAGGACTCTTTCACGCCAGCAATATGGAATGTGTCATTCAGCGAAAAACTGATAATTTTACATGCAAGTTGCAAAGTTTCTATTTTTTTGCATCTATCATCAGTTTTTCATGCAAGTGTAAGGCCCCTTTCACACGGGCGAGTTTTCCGCGCGGGTGCAATGCGTGATGTGAACGCATTGCACCCGCACTGAATCCGGACCCATTCACTTCTATGGGGCTGTGCACATGACAGTTGATTTTCACGCATCACTTTTGCGATGCGTGAAAATCGCAGCATGCTCTATCTTCTGCGTTTTTAACGGAACGCAGGCCCCATAGAAGTGAATGGGGCTGCAGGAAAATCGCAAGCATCCGCAAGCAAGTGCGGATGCTTTGCGATGTTCCCGCATGGTTGCTATGCAACCATCGGGATGTGTAACCGGTTCTGTATTATTTCACATTATAACAGTTATAATGTAAAATAATACCCTAGGCCATCTTCCTAATGTTTAAACCGGTGCAGAATGGGTTAAAAATAATAAACGAATAATAACTTACCTGGTCCATTTGATCGCGAAGCCCGGCATCCTCTCCGTTAGCTTGCTAGTAGGAAAAGGACCTGTGATGATGTCACAGCATCACATGGCCCAATCACCTGCTCGATCACTATGGTGATGGAGCATGTGATTGGTCCATGTGACCATGTGACATCATCACAGGTCCTTTTCCTACTAGCAAGCTAAAGGAGAGGATGCCGGGCTTCGCGATCAAATGGACCAGGTAAGTTATTATTAGTTTATTATTTTTAACCCATTCTGCACCGGTTTAAACATTAGGAAGATGGCCTAGGGTATTATTTTACATTATAACTATGTTATAATGTGAAATAATACCAGCGGGACAATTTCTGACCCAAACATGCACTTCTGTGAAGAAGTGCAGGTTCAGGTCTGGGTACCAAAAGTGCCGATTTTTCTCCCGCGCGTGCAAAACGCATGACAGCGCTTTGCACTTGCAGGGGAAAATCGCGGCGATTCCCGCAACGCACCCGCACTGTTTGACGGAGTGCACCCGCAACGCCCGTGTGAAAGAGGCCTAAGGCTACTTTCACACTTGCAGTAGCAGGAACCGGCAGGCTATTCTAGCGGGGGAACGGCCTGCCGGATCCGTGCTAATGCTAGCCCACTATGATGGGGGCTGGCCGGAGGTCTGGCCGCAGCACGGCAAACAAGCCGAGAGGTGGCTGGACAAAAGCCGCAGCATGTCCTAGTAACCACCAGCGAAAAATGAACTGCACATACATGTGTTGGTCACTTTTTTTTTTTCACCAACACAGTGACTTTAATGGAACAGTCAAACATGAAAAACGGCGACAGAACGCGCTGCGTTCCCCCCCTCCCCCCCTAAACAGACAGATGGTCAGTGGAAAACAATACTCATGTGCATAAACCCATTGAACAGAATGGGTCAGTGCTCAGCCCAGATTGCTGTCCATTGTAAAAACAGACCACACCTGGAAGGAAAACGTGTGAAAGCAGCCTAAGGCCTTATTCACACGTCCGTAGTGTTTATGGATCCATAAACACACCCGGCCGGCAGCCCCATAGAAATGTCTATTCTTGTCCGCAATTGTGGGCAAGAATAAGACATGCTCTACTTTTTTGCGGAGCTATGGCCGTAAGATCGGCGGCGCTCTCCGCAAAAACTGATGCGGAGAGCACAGTGTGTGCTCTCCGCATCGTTCCGTGCCCCATTCACAGTCAATGGGTCTGCATGTATTCCGCAGAATTGCAGAATACATGCGGACATGTGACTAAGGCCATAGACTATTTTCCCAACAGTAAACAGGGCTACGCCTGTGTTACATTTACATACAACTGCTGCAATCAGATTCTTTCTAAAAACACAACTTTCTTTGAAACACTTACCACTGCTGGCATTGGTTGCCGAATCGGGACAGACAGCATGGAGACAGGTGGAGGTACAGATGGAATATTTTCAGCCTGTGCACTGTCAGTTGCCCCATTTTCAGATGTATCTTTACTCTCTGCCTTCTTAATAATGGGTTTCCAATCTTAAGACAAAAAAATAATTAAAAAATTTGCTAAGAATTTGAAAAAAATATAATCACATACATTTAGCGACAAATATGACAATTACCTGGACAAAGAGTATCATTGTCCAACATTCCTCCTTCACAAAGTGCCTCAAGATCCTCAGATTTTACTTTATTCCATGGTATGTACGTGACCCCTATTTCAACATCCCAATACTGCTTAAACTCTGCTTTAATTCCTTTGTTCAACGCCCATGCAATCTAAAACACAAATTCAGCAAACCGTTAAGTTAAAACATGTATGCATGCATGCAACTAACAAATAATCATTTCCATGAAGCAAGAAACACATTTAAGGCTCATGTACACAGCTGTAATTTCAGTCCGCATTAGATCTGAGTTTTTTCCGTATCGGATGTGGACCCATTCACCTCAATGAGGCAGCAAAAGATGCAGACAGCTTGTGTATTGTCTGCATCCATATGTCCGTTTCACAGCAGCGGAAAAAAATAGAACATGTCCTATACTTGTCCGATTTGCGGTCAAGGATAGGACATTTCTGCAAGAGTATATTTAAAAAATATAAAATAGCAGAATGCACTCGGCCAAGATACAGGTTTTGCTGACTGCAAAACACTTATGGCTGTGTACATGAGCCGTTACTGCAGAACACCAACTACTGCAACACGTTCACAACTCAAAAATATTAAAGGGGTTGTCCCATCTTATTTCCATAGCAAATGGGACAACACCTTTAATTGCATGAATTCTATTATTCAATTAGCTTATCACATTATAAATTCTATACCGTTTAAGGGTACTTTCACACTAGCGGCATAGCTATCCGGCAGGCTGTTCTGGTGGGTGAACAGCCTGCCAGATCTGCCATGCCACAAGTACCCGTGCACTGCCGTGCTGCCGCTCAGTCCCCATGGACTATAATGGGGCGGGGGGCGCAGCACGGCCAGAGATCACTGGACTAAAAGTACTGCAGGTCCGACTTTTTAGTTCGGCGATCTCTGCCGTGCTGCACCGTAGTTCCGCCCTATTATAGTCAATGGGAACAGAGCGGCAGCACACGGGTACGTGCGGCATGGCGGATCCGGCAGGCTGTTCACCCGCCAGAACAGCCTGCTGGATAGCTATGCCACTAGTGTGAAAGTACCCCAAGACATTGATGGGAATTCAGGCAGAGTTCCACACAGATCGTAAAAACAGAGGGGGCAAAACATATATGCTAATGGCTGCAACACATTAGGTTGTAGGTGTTCTATACTTTCTCCAAATTTGCTACAATTTATATGCAGCTCTCAGGATGGTCACATTGAGAGGCAGAAACAGGGAACAAAGAGCAGCTGATCCTTTTTCCATCTTGGTATCAGTGGGAGCCTTGGTACCCTGATATGCAGAAAAGGGGAACAATGTGTAGATGACCACTTTAACTGGAGACCTGTGGAAGTCTCAGTACCCAGACCACCGCAGTTTAAATTTCTTCAAACATTTTAGTATCAGAAAACATCTAAGTTTCATGAAATGACAATTATTTTATATATATATACACATTATTTGTGTGTATATAAAAACATAGAATTTTTTCTTTGTACTGACATGAAAGTAGCTGCATACCTTAATCGCCTTTTGGTTAACTTTGAAACTTCCTCTGCTCAGTTTCTGCAAAGCACGATATGCATCCAACCTGTGTACCATAACAATGTAAGCGCAGCCTCGTGGTGGAATCATCTGCAGAGAAAATAAAAAATAAAAATTCTGTTATTGCTGATACAGTGTTCAAAAGCGCACCTCAAGACTGGAAGTCTTTCTGTGCATCAAGTAAAGCGAATTAGCTTCATGTATGGAATCTGTGCTCACATTGATTGATTCAATAGGTCCGAATTCTTCCAAGAGGCTGCCAACATCTTGCTGAGTAGTTCTTTTGTCCAGCTGTCCAACCCATAGTGTAGTACTGCAAACTAAAGAGGACAGAACATGAGGGAAGAAAAGCACCGATACCTCAAACAACTAGGACAATATATCCACAAATAGCTGTAGATAAATTGAAAAACAGAAGTACTGACTGCACAGCAAGAAACCAACATTTCCTTAACCCCCCCCCCCCCTTCTACCCCAAGCCAGTTTAAGGAACAAGCCATTTTTGACAAATGCCTGCCGCATGTAAGCGTCGACAGACGGAGCAGACTCCCTCCGTCTCCCCGCAAATGCGATTATGGAGTGCTAATGTGTAAATAAACAGGCTATTTATGCCGAAAAATAAACGGCGAAAAATTTATAATGCAAAAACTTAGTGGCCGTATTGCTTTTTTTTTTTTCACTTCTCCCACCCAGAAAGAGTTAATAAAAGCTAAATCAGAAAGTTATGTGTAACCCAAAATGGCACCATTAAAAACTTAAACTTGCCCAGCAAAAAAAAAAAAAAAAAAAGCCCTCATACAGCTACATAGATGAAAAAATAAAATGGCACTGGCGCAGCTCAACCCCGGGAGAACAGAGGTCTAGTGCGCCTCTGTTATCCCTGATGATCTAGAAGAAAGGAAAAAAAAAAAAAAAAGAATAAAAATCTTAAAAGGAGAAGCAGCCCTGCAGAGCAGGGAGTGTCTTGCCTCCTTGGACACTAAGCAAAAACTGGCAGTCTCTCTCTCCAGGCTGAGGGTATAGCTGATGGAGGAGGGGCTTAACCGTTTCTACTTAGTGTCACGCCTCCTAGGGAGCTGAGCTATACCCAAGGTCTCCTGTGTCCCCCAAGGAAAATGGGCGAGAAATAAAAATGTTATAGCGTTTGGAGGTGACAATGAAAAGGGGAAGAAAGATGCTTTGTCAGTAAGGCCCAAAACAGGCTGGTCACTAGGGGGTTAAAGGGATTTTACTACACAATCAGAAACTCACCACTAACGGCCTCAGATTTAATAGAAGGAAGTCCCTTCATTCTACGCTCCCGTTCCTTTTCACGGTCACGCTTTTCTTGGGAACGTGATTTTGGGGAGTGGCGGCGTCTGTCACGAGATCGAGAACGCGAGCGTCTATGTCTAGAACGGCGTGAACGTGAACCAGACCTGGATCGCCTCCTTTTTGGTGATCTAGGGAGGGAGAAAGAAAAAAAAATACATATGCTTATTACACTTTAGACACTTTCAACAATTCTATAGCACTAAAAGTCAACTAACAAAAATGTAATCTAGAATCTGGTAAATATGTGTGTGTGTAATATAAATTCGTATAGGGCAGAACATGAAAGAAGCAGCACTAATGTATCTCACTTGCAAAATGTAAAGCATATTCATTTATTAACCCTTTCGCTACCAGCATAGTACATGTACGGCGCTGGAGCGATGTGGGAACATGGCGCCCGCTCGCACATTCAGCGGGCGTTATGGCCGGCAAGTCTCTGCGGTTTCAAACAGCAGAGACCTGTGGCTAATTACCATGACCAGCATAATGCTGATCTTGGTAATTAAAGACTTCAGATGCCGTGATCAAGTGAGATCACGGCATCTAAATGCGCAAAAAAAAGGTTGTGCTTCCAGAATTCCTACAGATACCCCCTGCAGCCAATGAGGGCATCGAGCTGAACACTATGAGCCTCGCTGACGAGGCGGTTAGTGTTCATGCTCCAATTCTTATTTTGGCCACCAGATGGCAGGCCAGGATAAGAAATAAGCAATTTTCAATCCAAACTCCATTTTAAAATCCCTAATAGAACAAAATTAAAAAACAATTTATAGGCTCATATCAGAGCTTCAAAATGATAAAAAATAAAAATAAAATAAAAATTATATATATTTAAATCACCCCCCTTTATGTATAATTAAAAAATACCTAAATAACAATAAATATAAACATCATGGGTATAACTGCGACTGAAGACGCCCATACTAATATAAATAAATATATATATATATTTCCAATACAGCGAATGACGTAACAGAAAAAAGGCTCAAAATGGCCGAATTGCCATTTTTTCATTGCTTCTCTTACCCAAAGAATGTAATAAAATGTGATAAAAAAAAGTCAAGCACACTCCAAAATAGTATCAATAAAAACTACGGATTGTCCCGCAAAAAATGAGCCCCTAAAAAAGCTCAGTAGACATAAGTATAAAAAAAATTATGGGGGTCAGAATATGGTGAAAAAAAAAAAGTTTCTAAATCGAAGTTTACATTTATTTTTCCACTGTTTAGACAAAAAAAAAAACATACATATGGCGTATCGATGTAATACTGATCCAGAGAATGAAGGGCATGGGTCAGATTTGCCGCAAAGGAAACGTCATGGGAACAAAACTCGTAAAACGGTGGAGGAATTGCGTTTTTTCCCCAATTCCACCCCATTTAGAATTTTTTTTTACCGCCTTCCACTACACTTTGCGCCATAATTAATAGTGGCATTAAAAAGTACAACTTGTCCCGCAAAAAATAAGCCCTCATACAGCTATGTGACCGGAAATATAAAAAAGTTATGGCTCAAGGAAGAAAGGGAAGAAAAATGAAAACGCAAAAAAGAAAAAACCTCCGTTAGTGAAAGGGTTACAGGGCTGAACCTGGATATAAGTTCCCCCTTCACTCCTTTTCCATATATGAGAGGAGCATCGGAGCATTTCCTTGCTCCCCTTGCAATGCTTTGTGCAGGGCAACGTCTGTGTTGAGCCGGTGGTGTCCCAGCTTCACACAAGTATGCTAGGAGCACAAATGGGCGGTTATAGCTAGGGATGAGCGAATCGACTTCAGATGTGCATAAAACTTCGTTCCAATACTGTACGTATTATAATGTATTGGCTCCAATGAGCCGAAGTTATTGCTTCACGAAGTCTCGTGAGACTTCGGGTAACAACTTCATAAATTAATTTGTACTGTAAAAAAACCATTCACTCATCCCTAGTCACAGTGCTGTTCTTGGTGGTTTTAGAGGCAGGTACTAGTGATACTTTACTGGAGTGATTGAAGGACCTAATAAATCCCGGCCACCCCAACATGTATTTTTTTTATATATAAAAAAATTGTATATTCTAAATCAAGTATACCTTGATGCGGACTTCTGACGATCAGTCATATGTCGTTTGGACTCTTGGACACTCGGTTCTTCTACATCCATAGGAACATCCTAAGAAGAGGGGGGGGGAATCTTGAGAACTGAAAATGTCATTTTTCAAATTACAACTTGGCTTTACATTGACAACTGAGTTCAAGGTAAAACTTCTAGCCAAATATCAGGTAGACTTTAGGCTCATGCGGCTCCTAATGCACGGGCACCGATCGTTTAGCCTGCGTTGAAAGACGCAGACTGATTCAACTTGAACCGCAGGCACGGACCGAAATGCTACGGAACCACTCCGTAGTGCTTCCGTGGCCTTCCGCTCCATATCTTCTGGATTGCGGACACATTTAAGTATTGCGTGCCACACTATGGGCATGGCCAGCACATGTTTGTGTGCATAAGCCCTTAAACGCATATTCTCACAGTTAAAAACCAAGCTAAATATATTTTTCTTTTAAATGGATCAGTTTAGGTACCCTTAGTATATGAGATTTGTACTCAAAACACTCGAAAAGCTGAGCAGAGGCAATGAAAGCAAAAGGGGGCAGAGTGCTCGGAGCAGCATCTCTGCAGTGTTTGCACCATTGTTTTTTTCAACAATATATTATCATGTGACTGAAAGGTGGCCCCCAACAGACCACATAAATCTTCACACGCATGCAGAGACCAAAGCCTGGGAATGAGAGCGGTAAGGAGATGCTGGTGTACCAAAACAAAAACTGGAAAAGACTTTAATAGTTGCCATATTTTTCAGACTAAGGCCCCATTCAGACGTCCGTAGTGTGTTGCAGATCCGCAACACACCATGCCGGTGTTCTGCCAGATCTCTAGAGATTGCCGAAAGTCTATAGCGGAAGTCACGTGGTGCGCTGCACAAGCGCGCTTCCACAAATCATCCCTGCAGCCTCCCATGAAGAACTTCGCGCACCGCGCGTGCGCACAATTAAGGGTATAGAGACGTCTTAAAGTGACAGTCATCTCCAGTAAAATACAGCATCTACATTAATTTGTACGCTCGCCACGCATAGGGCTCGGCCTCGCTGCGCTCGGCATTTAGTAAAACTAACGCTATGCCGCCATTGATAGTAAAGAAGGAAATGTATAGTAAAGAAAGACTATCCATCTCTTTCTTACCATCCAGGTAAGCAGGTTGCGGACAGGAATAGGACATGCTCCATCTTTTGCGGAGCCGCGGCCGGATGTTTCGGGGCCGCGGCTCCACAAATGCGGAAGCGGAGAGCACAGTGTGCTCTCCGCATCATGTCTGGTCCTAGAAATGCCGGTTGTCTCCTAGAGTGGGTACTAACGCTAAATCTGACCTGCTATGGGCCATGACAGCCACATAAAATCCTCCTAACGCTAAGTCCTACCTGTTATGGGCCACGACAGCCACATAAAATCCAGGGAGTGTGAGCCCAGCATGCATGCTGGGATAGACCGTACTTATTAACCCCTTCTGGTGCTGTAACAGCCTCCATTAGATCCGGGGATTCAGGTACCAACATGCATGCCGAGCCCACTGTGCACTCCTCCTGGAGCCAGATGGCTACTAACAGGCAATGTGAGTACACATTCAGCTTTATACTCACTCTGATTAAAAACCAGCATCTAGGGCAGAAGAACTAGTCAGGTGTGCACGACTGGGAAGGAGGTCGCCACACCTCCAACACATACTAAACAAAAACACAAGGGGGGGGTCAGTCAGCACTCCCTGTATGCAGGTGCACGTAGGTTATGGCAATTATACATACAAACACAGAAATGCAACAGCACTCTGCAACAAGAGCTCTACCCAAGATGGGAGCTATAAGAGGACATTAGTGATATCGCATGCAAACAGTGGAGACATTAGTTTACATTTTGATCAAAAGGTAGTAAGCCCACTCACCCCGACACGGTTGTCTCCTAGAGTGGGTACCAATGCTAAATCTGACCTGCTATGGGCCATGACAGCCACATAAAATCCTCCTAACGCTAAGTCCTACCTGTTATGGGCCACGACAGCCACATAAAATCCAGGGAGTGGGAGCCCAGCATGCATGCTGGGATAGACCGTACTTATTAACCCCTTCTGGTGCTGTAACAGCCTCCATTAGATCCGGGGATGCAGGTACCAACATGCATGCCGAGCCCACTGTGCACTCCTCCTGGAGCCAGATGGCTACTAACAGGCTGTCGTGGCCCATAACAGGTAGGACTTAGCGTTAGGAGGATTTTATGTGGCTGTCATGGCCCATAGCAGGTCAGATTTAGCGTTAGTACCCACTCTAGGAGACAACCGTGTCGGGGTGAGTGAGCTTTAAACCTTTTGATCAAAATGTAAACTAATGTCTCCACTGTTTGCATGCGATATCACTAATGTCCTCTTATAGCTCCCATCTTGGGTAGAGCTCTTGTTGCAGAGTGCTGTTGCATTTCTGTGTTTGTATGTATAATTGCCATAACCTACGTGCACCTGCATACAGGGAGTGCTGACTGACCCCCCCCCCTTGTGTTTTTGGTCCTAGAAATGCGGAATGGATGTGGACAAAATTGCGGACGTGTGAATGGGGCCTTAGACTCAGTTTAGTCAGTGGAGACCTGTTTTTTTTCATATAGTCATGTGAATGTAGCCTTAGCGCCAGCGCCATTAGGTTTTTGCTGTTTTTGGCAAAAAAAGAATGGAGAATAAGTCCTGTCTGCTGGGACTGCTGGCTGTAAGATGCAGGCACTTTTAGCACGCTTTTTCTTGCTATAAAATTGTCTTGTAGTCCAAAAAAACACAAGGTATTTAACATAATTGCATTGAAACAATACTAGTGATTAAATTTACCGATTGAGACTCTTTCACCATCTGTACATCATTCTGTTGTGCTGAAAAAGAAGCTGGTAGAAATGGCTGAGGTGATGCCTGGGAAACTACAGGTGGAACCATGGCAGGGTAAGTCTGAGGTGGAAGCATTCCAAATCCAAGCATTTGTCCAGTTGGTGGGACTGAAGTCTATATGAAAGCAAAATAAAATGATAAACCAATCTGAAGTGAAAGACAATCAGCTCCATAGTTAAAGGACAGTTAATAGGTTTGTATAAACATACTTGACTAAGTAGAGGCTCCTGGGGCATACCAATCATCCGTGGCTGAAGTGCTTGAAATTGATCCATGTTTGGCATTTGCCCTGGGATTTGCACAAATGATGGAGGGGGCTGCATAGCCTCTCCAGGGAACTGGCTGCAATGCGATAAAAAAATAAAATATATCAAATCTAAAAAAAACTGAAATTTATACCTTAACCACAGTGGTCACAGCTTATGCTTATAGTACAAAAGTCCCAGGATAATCTGGGTAAGTAACCACTTTATTCAGGAGCGCATGACCTGAAGACAATTCCGTTTCTAAAGCCAAGAAATACACTTTACACTGACACGATTGTTTCCCTTTAGTCATTCAGTAGATATAGGTCAATTTTCATAAATGTACTCACAAAGGCGGCTGAGGAGGTGAAGCAGAGGGGCTTGAAGCCTCTTTCTTTGTCTCATCAGCTGCTTCAGGCTCATCATCGTAATCAAATCTGTCAAGTAACTACAAAGGAAACTCTTATGAATACACGAATTGCAAGCAGAATGTCAGTTCTGGTGTACAGATACTTCAAAGAAGAGTCACCTTGTCAAAAGCAGTTTTCCTCTCAGACTGATGTGACATTGGATTCATTTGAGAAGCAGTAGTTGGTACCTGAGCATAAACATTTTCATCTACAACTGGAGACTGGGGTTTTGGCGGCTGCTGGAAAGTCTGTAGAATCTGCTGAAGCTACGGAGAGATGCAAGTCAGTACAAGTTTGAACACCGTGAAATCATGTTTAAAATGGCATAACCAATTAAAGGGGTATTCCCATCACATACAATGGGGGCATATGGCTAGGATATGCCCACATTGTCTGATAGGTGCGGGTCCCACCTCTGGGACCCGCACCTACAAGGAGAACGGAGCCGGGAGAGCTGTGGCCGAAGGATCCCGGGTTTCTGTCCACCACCAAGCGCTTCTCCCATACAAGTGAATGGGCGCTCACGCGCGGCCCCTACTCCTATTTATTTCTACGGGGCAGACGGAAATAGAAGAGCGGTCGGCAGCCCCATTGAGATGAATGGAGGGCTGCTGCGCATGCACCGTGTGGAATCAGTCTCCCAGTATTGCAATGGGAATCTGTCCCACCATTTATTTCGCTGCATATTACCCAATCACATTACCCAGTGACATGGCACAATCTTGGTGTGATTTTGGCGCAGAAACTGCGGTGGTGTCTACATGCAGATTAGCGCCAATTGATGAGTCTAAGGTCTTATGCATACGGGTGTTGCCTGTCCAAGCTCGTATCGTGGACCGCAACCAGCGGGTCTGCAATATACGGGTGCCTGCCACTTGTGCACCGCATCACGGATGCAGACCAATTCACTTGAATGGATCCGCAATCCGGAAGATGCAGTGCCGAATGGAGGCACGGGACCCCACAGAAGCACTACAGAATGGGGTTTCTCTCCATGCCTCTGAACAGCAAAATAATAGGACATTCTATTTTCTTGCATTGCGGACGGATCACAGACTTATCACGGATGTTGCCTGTGCATTGGAGACAGCAAATTGCGGCCCCCAATGCACTGAACAGCCAAGCGATGGCCGTGTGCATGAGGCGTAAATCTGAGGGTGGATTCCCTGCAAAACAGTGGCAGAAATTTGAAGGATGAACCCTTGATTTCTGCTGCAGAAGTGGCAGCAATTACAAGTCAGATTTTATGATGCATATGTTACAATATGAACGTATGCTTAACCCTTAGGATACCAGAGATTTTTTTGTTTTTGCGTTTTCATTTTTCTTCCCTATCTTGCTTGAGCCATAACTCTTAATTTTCCGTTCACATAGCTGTACGAGGGCTTATTTTTTGTGGGACAAGTTGTACTTTCTAATGCCACCATATAATATGGCATACAATGTAGTGGGAAGCGACGTACCATTTGCGGCAAAACTGACCCTCGCCCTTCATTCTTTGGGTTAGTATAATTATTCAACAATACCACATATGTATTGGTTATTTATGTCTAAATAGTGTAAAAATAAATTTAAACTTTGAGAATTTTTTTTTTTTTTAAATATATATCACCATATTCTGACCTCCGTGAGCAGGCGCCATGTTTGCCCATCATTCCAGCGCCATACATGTACGGTGCTGGTAGCGAAGGGGTTTAAAGGGGTGTTTCAAGATTTAAAAAAATAAAATGCACAGATTTGGTGTTTATCTTAGAGAAAAAAAAAAAACACACCACTTTTTAAACATCTCATGGCTCCAGAATCACTGCTCCTTCCCCTGTAGCGATGACATGTCCATCATTCATATAACATCATCCCTGCAGGACCAGAGCAGCAATGCATTTAAAACGTGATTACGTTTTTTAGATTTTTATTTTAGGCTGTTGAGCTAATTTAAATTAAAGGATCTTGGAAACCTTTTGCCAGTTAGATAATAAAAGTTATGTGGCCTAGTATCATCCTGCTAATAAAAGGAGAAGAAAAAAGTCATCATACAAAAGAGCTGTGGAGGAGAGGGTTACCTGTTGCCCTTGGCTGCTTTGAAACAACTGGGCTACAGCAGCAAATGCATCTGGATTGGGTAACTGAGGAACAGACACAGCAGGTACAGAGCTAGGGGCCTCTTCTGGAGGATCTGAAGGCAATGTTGGAGGAGGGGGAGAAGCGCCTGCAAAAAATGACAAAACCCATCAATACTTGCCCCTTTTCTTCCAGGTTTCTGCCTGGGCTGTGCTCCCCACTGCTTTTTTCCTGGCTGTACCGTTTGATGTTCCATACACACAGATCATTGTTGTCCCCAATTACTAGCCTCAGCAGTGATGTCCTGTATACTGCTGAGGACAGTAATTGGCTGCAGTGGAGATTTTATTTATTTTTTTATGGATGCCTTTCTGAGAAATGGATGTTAAAAACGTTCCAGTTCAATTATACTGAGGCTGTCGTCCAAGAAAACCGACAAAAAAATTTAACACGTTCTATTTTTTTTTTTTTAAGTCTGTTCACAGGCCATAAAAAAAGGGGCATAAATAACCCAATAGACTATTATTGTTTTAAAAAAACAACAACAAACAGCACATATCCATTTGGTCATAGTGTTGGGTGAATGTAGCCTTAAGGCCAGCACCATTAGGTTTTTGCTGTTTTTGACAGGAGAAAAATCTCCGTCTCCAGAACTTTTCTATCACGATGGAATGGAGCTTTCCTTTACCATTAGTGAATGGATGACAGAAACAGAAGATTCCCAATTATATCAGGCATTCAATCCATTTAACATCCTTTTTCGTTTTCTGGCAGTGAAAGGGTTAAACTAAACATAGTACTTATTAAATACAAACGATAAAAGTCACTTAAGTTTCACGTTCCTGCCTGCACACGAGAAGGGCACGCGCTTTTGACCTGCCTGTACTGAACAGGTAGAGCACACCGTTTCAATGCTGCGGTCGTGTATGTGCAGTCTAAAGCCAGTGACTTACTAAATACTCCTAACATGGCGCAGAGATCCTACCTTCTTCATTAGCAGAACTATCGGCCAATAATTCAGCAGGTGTAGCATCCGCAGCCATATCCAGTAATGGTTGAATGATCTCAATTTTAAATACTCCATTTTTTTGCCACAAGTTTAATACCCGAACAATTTTACTCTGAAAAAAAAGTGGAAAAGAAAATGTATTTCTTATAGAAACTTACAACGTGTCAAGCCAATCTTCAACTAGGACAGAATCTAGGGGTACAAATTCTTATGGGGCAATTACAGGCTTCTAGCTAAACCTAGATGGAAAGTCCAGAATGCCTCAATGTAAAAGCACTGAACATTTCCATTTACAAAAAAGGAAGAAAAGTTACAGAACATTTAAGAGGCTCTTTAACAAATGACACTGTCTACATGAAAGCCAATACCAAACCATCTCTGGATTTTCCAGAGAGACGTTAAGATGTTTGTGCACTACCTTCTCTTCTGTTGGACACAGATACAAACACTGGAAAGTTGCCGTTAGGTTCTTGGTGAATCTTGGACCAAATACATCTTTGTCAAATCCAAACTGATGGCGAGACTGCCGAACAATTGAGTCAATGACATATAAGCCTGGCACCTTATATTCCGGTTTACACTGCAGAGAAAATAAAAATATATAGATACTAGGTGGGAAAGAGAAGTCAGAAACACCTATGTCACCACAGACAATGAAGAGCATTTCCCCCTCTAAAGTAGGAAGCACTGAGATCAGATAGATAAATGTTACTCCTAGTGCAATGCTTGGGTGTAGGAGGGCACATGACACGGATTCAAGAGAGCACCCGGGTCATGCAATACCCCCAGGCCTGTATTACGTATCAGTTTGTTCGGGCTCAATGTTTCTAGGGATTTGATAGAACCAAAACACATTTGGATTTGCTGTCGATTTTACCCTGTGCATCGCAAAGGGTGAAACTTTCAGAAATCCACGGTATAAGATGATGTTCAGTTGATTTAAAATCCCCACTCCATGCTCATTTTTTGTAGTAGTTTTTTTGCATATTTTCCACAAGCAATTCCACAGTATATACCCCTCCTGTGTGCCTTTATCCCAAGCGATCCACCTAGATGGCGGTGCTGGGGCTTAATCTGGCATACGTGTTAAACGGAGAAACAAGATGGAGGAGGTCATACATGGCAGATTAAAGACTGGAGAGTAGGTAAAGAAAATGGGGACTAAAGCAGTTTACGGCGGGAGAAGTATTCCTGGGAGGGACACATCCACATGAGAAAAGTATGAGTTTTTTATGCAGTTTGACCCAAAGCCAGGGGTAGAATCACAAGGAATGGGAAATAAAGGACTTCTATTTCTCACTGGATTCACTTCTGGCTACGAAAGAAAGACTGCAACTAAAACACTGGTTACAGCAGTAGAGTAGTACTTTATTTAATATGTACACAATTATACTATTAATGTCATGTATTGCAAAACACATCACCGCGTAGTTGTACCCTTTCTGTCGCACGACACGTGACCCTAGCCTAAAACGCACTCTTTTAGAGTAAAAAGCTTAAGGCAATGTCACACAATAAATAAGTAAATAAAAAAAATCTCTCACCTTTTTAATGAACTTTTCTACAATCTGGACCACGTGTTTGTAAAGCTGTTGAGAAAAAATAAATGTGGAAAATAAGAACATATATAAGAGCACTGTATTTTAGAGAGCATACGTACTGCTGCAGCACAGAAACGTGTCAAAAGACCTCGGGAATACATCAGAGTGGTTGTGCGGTTTTCTCAGTGACGGTCCTACCCACAGGACAGGTCATAATTATCAGATGGGCAGGGGTCCGACTCCTGGAACCTCTGCCAATCAGATGTTTTAAAGGGAATACGTTGGAAAATGACCTATTGTTTAAATCAAGTTTTTAAGTGTTTAACATTTTTTTTTTTTTTTTGGTTATTTCTAATTTTCCATGTCACTTGTCATACCTGCTTATCTGTCATTCTAATCCTGCCTGTAATGATATTACCTCTGTGTATAGATAAGACAGGATCCTCAATTCAAAATAGGTGATTGTCTATTCTTTCCTTGTACAATGACCTCTGCACAGGTGACAGAGCAGGCGCAGAAAACTGTCTCAGAAGTCACTGAGGTGCCCTCCTGACAATTGTGTCTATAGACCATAGTGCTGCCGTAAAGCAAATTTTTTTTTTTAGAGCTGTGTAAATGCTGTCAAGAACATCTTAGGTAAGATGGCCGTCCCCATAATCATGTTCAGACTATAGAATTAAACAAAAAATAAAAAAAATCTATAACAGAACAGAAAATCAAATTAGATTAGAAAAGGGATATGTGCCGCTATCTGGTTTTAACTGGCAGTCATGCAAGCACTGCGGTCTCTTCAAACTGACTGGCAGGGGTGCTGGGAGTCTGACCCCACCGATATGATATTAATGACCTGATACTGATATTGCAAAGTCGGAAACCAGGGTTTCACATGAGCGTAATAAGTTAGGCAAGTTTCACCCAAGTTTAATACGGACAATTTATAATATTATGGCGGCAAGTCTATGACAAACAGCATAAAAAAAAAAAAAAAAAAAAAAAGAGGACAATTATTTCAATGTAAGGATGTACAAGCTATATGGATTTGCCAAAAACACTACGGGAAGAGACCCTGTATGAAAGGCTGCGTGACCTCCTTTAAGCAATAATCTACAGATATTACTCTCCTTACCTTGATGGCTTTAATTGCTGCTTTAGTTATAAGAATCATTTTTGCTCGAGAAATTGGAGGCTTCATATCCATGAGCGAAAAAAGCTGGGAAGAAAAACATTAAAGTTATTTCAAAAAGTCCTCAATGATGTTATTAGCTTGATTTATTTAAGCCAATTCCTTTAACACCCAATTTTTGCTCAAAGAAACATAGAAACATAGAATGCGTCGGCAGAACCATTTGGCCCATCTAGTCTGCCCAATATTCTGAATACTATGAATAGCCCCAGGCCCTATCTTATATAAAGGATGGCCTTATGCCTATCCCATGCATGCTTAAACTCCTTCACTGTATTTGCAGCTACCACTTCTGCAGGAAGGCTATTCCATGCGTCCACTACTCTCTCAGTAAAGTAATTCTTCCTGATGTTACTTTTAAACCTTTGCGCCTCTAATTTAAAACTATGTCCTCTTGTAGCAGTTTTTCTTCTTTTAAATATTCTCTCCTCTTTTAGGCTACATGCACACGACAGTTGTTTTTTGCTGTCCGCAAATCGCGGATCCGTCTTCCTTTTTTTTTCACATCCACATCCGTTCCGTGTGTCCGAAAATTTTGTAGGTTGTGTTTCCGTGTGTCTTCCGTTTTTTTTTGCGGATCCGCAAAAAAAACGGAAGGCTTGAAACAGTTTCTTAAAGTACCTGCACAAGTGCCCTGGTTTGCAAGCAACCATCCGCAAAAAAAACGGATGCGGATGGAAAAACGGAAGGCTTCAGTGTGGCTTCCGTTTTTTTTGCGGACCCATTGATTTCAATGGGTCCGCAAACCGTTTTTTGCGGACAAGAATAGGACATGCCATATTTTTTTTGCGGACGTGAAATGCGGAATACGGACGCGGACAGGAAACGGAAGAGGCATCAGTTTTTTTTGCGGATCCATAGAAATGAATGGGATCCGCAAAAAAAACGGAACGGAAGCCGCAAAAAAATACTGTCGTGTGCATGTAGCCTTACCGTGATGATTCCCTTTATGTATTTAAAAGTTTCTATCATATCCCCTCTGTCTCTTCTTACTTCCAAGCTATACATGTTAAGGTCCTGTAACCTTTCCTGCAATCCATGTACTAGTTTAGTAGCTCTTCTCTGAATATCCTTCTGCAGATCTGGTCTCCAGTACTGCACACAATACTCCCAATGAGGTCTCCCTAGTGCTCTGTAGAGCGGCACGAGCACCTCCCTCTTTCTACTGTTAATGCCTCTCCCTATACACCCAAGCATTCTGCTGGCATTACCTGCTGCTCTATGACATTGTCTGCCCACCTTTAGGTCGTCTGATATAATGACCCCTAAATCCCTTTCCTCAGATACTGAGGTTAGTACTGTATCACTGATTTTATATTCTGCTCTTGGGTTTTTACGCCCCAGGTGCATTATCTTGCACTTATCAACATTAAATTTTAGTTGCCAGATTTTTGACCATTCCTCTAGTTTTCCTAAATCCTTTTGCATTTGGTGTATCCCTCCAGGAACATCAACCCTGTTACAAATCTTTGTGTCATCAGCAAAAAGACACACCTTACCATTGAGGCCTTCTGCAATTTCGCTGATAAAGATATTAAACAATATGGGTCCCAGAACAGATCCCTGAGGTACCCCACTGGTAACAATACCATGGTCTGAATATACTCCATTGACTACAACCCTCTGTTTTCTGTCCTTCAGCCACTGCCTAATCCATTCAACAATATGTGAGCCCAAGCTCAAAGACTGCAGTTTATTGATAAGCCTTCTATGTGGGACAGTATCAAAAGCCTTACTAAAGTCCAGATAGGCGATGTTTACTGCACCTCCGCCATCTATTATTTTAGTCACCCAATCAAAAAAGTCAATAAGATTAGTTTGACATGATCTCCCTGAAGTAAACCCATGCTGTTTTTTATCAATCAACCCATGGGTTTTTAGATGTTCCACAATCCTCTCCTTGAGTATGGTTTCCATTAAGTTCCCCACTATTGATGTCAGGCTTACCGGCCTATAGTTGCCCGATTCCTCTCTACTACCTTTCTTGTGAATTGGCACAACGTTTGCTAATTTCCAATCTTTTGGGGCGACACCTGTTACCAGTGATTGGTTAAATAAATCTGTTAATGGTTCTGCAAGTACACCTCTAAGCTCTTTTGATAGCTTTGGGTGTATCCCATCAGGCCCCTGTGATTTATTTGTATTAATTTTAGACAGCCAACTTAGAACCTCTTCCTCTGTAAAGACACATGCATCGAAGGATTCATTAGTCTTCCTCCCTAACTGAGGTCCTTCACCTTCATTTTCCTTTGTAAAAACTGAACAGAAGTATTCATTGAGGCAGTCAGCTAGTTCTTTATCCTCTTCCATATACCTTCCCTCTTTTGTTTTTAATTTGGTAATTCCTTGTTTTAATTTCCTTTTTTTATTTATGCAACCACTCATGCAAGCATTTTTATGACTTTGTGAACTATGCTTTTCCTTCCGTATTCTTCCCTATAGAGATGTCAAAGAAAGAAAAAAACTGCAAGAGCTTTGCTGCACAAAAAAAACCCCTCCAAACATTAAATTTACAAAACAGCAGTAGAAAAAAAAAAAAAACACACATGAGCAAGACAATGTAAATATCTTAGGAGCAAAAAAACATCGAAAACTACAAGTGTGCCATTAAAAACCTGTTTGAATCCACTCTCCACGTCCGTAAGTGTTTTGCGGATCTGCAAAACACGGAAACGCACGTGGCCGGCACTCTCATAGACAATGCTAATTCTTGACCGCAATTGCGGACAAGAATAGGACGTGTTCTATTTTTTGCGGAAGTGCGGATGCGAACAGCACACTGTGCTGTCCGCATCTTTTGCGGCCCCACTGAAAATGAATGGGTCCGCACCAGTTCCGCAAAATTGCAGAATGGATGCAGACCCATTTTCCGGACGTGTGAATGGACCCTAAGAGTGAAAGAACTTGGCACTAGTAAATACCTGGAATAACAGGTCATTGCCCATCTATACAGCAGAATAGCTGTTACACTGTATATCGAATGTGCAATTATAAAATATTACAGACTTTAGGCAGAAGGTAGGGGTGGGACGATATGGCGATATGCGATATGAATTTGTGCCACGATATCGATTTTGTCTATATCGCCATATCGCGGTAGAACATGGTATGCGCCGCTCTCGGCGCATACCATGTTCTCCTGAGATGGCACAGTGGAGAAGGAGGGAGTCCCTCCCTCCCCACTGAGAGCCGCCAATGAGAGAGGAGGGGAGGGACTGTAGCCACTGCTACCAATGAGAGCGGAGGAGGGGAGGGACTGTGGCCTGTGGCAGAACGTCACAGGCAGGGAGAAGGAACGCCCAGGGAGAGAAGCTGATGTCTCCTCCCTGGTGTTCCCACCATGTGACGGGGCCAGAGCGGGCGAACGGAGCCCCACACAGACATAATAGTAAGTGCCCCCTATGTGCCCCCTAATTAAAGGTCCTATATGCACATGCAGGCCATATCCTATACCCGCTTCTATGACTGCCTGCTGCGATCCGCCACAATTAACCCCTCAGAACCTGAGGGATTAATTGTGGTGAATCGCAGAGTGCAGTCACAGAGGCCCAGTATGGTATATGGCCGGCACATGCAGGCTACGTTTCTATTCCTCATTGGTGGCACAGTGGGCCACCAATGAGGAAAAATGAAAAATGAAAGGTGGAATCTGATTGGTTGCTGTGGGCAAGTAAGTCCATTTCCCTTTACACCACTTTTGATAAATCTCCGCCCGTGGGTCAACACATTTCATTTTACTCAGGTCTCCATTTTGTTACAGCTTTATTTCAACACACAGCACGCGCCACATTGCTCTTGGATCTCTGCGGTGCGCATGCCGTGTTCCACTGTATGCCGGATTTATCAATTATTTTTTGAATGTCATGTGTTTATTATGTCCACAAAATCTGCGGGTCCTTTTTTTAATGGACTGTTTGTGTGTATCATTCAGAAACATTTTACACTTCCCGCTGGCCTGTGAACCCCTTAGGCTGCATTCACACGACTGTATGTATTTGCAAATCCGCAAAAAACGGATGAGGGAAAAAAAAAAGGGGAGAGAATAAAATATAATAAAATACAGAAACGGATCCGCAATTCCGTATGTCATCCGCAATTTGCGGATCCTTTCACATCTATGGGGCTGCAGAACGATTTCTGCAGACAATGATAGGACATGCTTCATATTTTTGCGGAGTATAAATGCAGAACCACGGATGTGGGAAACATACTAAATGTTGTACACATTTTTTTTTACACCCATAGGAATGAATGGGTCCGCATTTATTCCGCAAAATGTGGATCTGATGCGGAAAAAAAAAGTACAGTCGTGTGAATGTAGCCTTACGGTGTATTTCTGCTTGTGTGGGGACTCTGTGATACCTGGAATCCATCTGAACGGTATGTTCACAGATATTCTTAAAGGGGTTGTGCAGGTGGTATACATTAATGACCCCAATCGGTTGAGGTGCCAGCGTGTGTGTATTACAGCCACATTTACCTTTCCACTGTCAGTGCACAAAGCCAGAAGGCTGAGCGATCGTCTTATCAGTGCACACGCAAAAACAAGCGGCTCTATGTGCAGTGTTTAATGCTCGGCCACCAGAAAGGTGTTGCATAGATTGCCATAAAGATCAAAACGCCAGCGCAGAATCCCTTTTGAGAGGACCTGTAAGCTCTCCTGATTTGTCGCAGGGCTGTTTCACACAATGGGCCCAAGAAATATGCGCAGTGTGCCTGGCGGACCTCACGATGATGCGAGTCCAGTACAGGAGATCCCAGATTAGATAGGTACTGACGGCATCATAACATTATATTACAGTCAGCTCAGTGGAACGCCGTCAGCCGGGGAGAACCGGCAGACACGGCACAGTTTTCATATGCCAATCACATTCATGTGAAACAGCCCTGAGTAACTACCAGGGGGGAAAGAACGTCAGTGTGCCTTATAAAGCAAATACTAGTGAGCAGTTCCAATATGGGGGGGTCTGATCTGAAGTCCCAATATAGCAGGGATGGCCATCCTGTGGATCTCCAGCTGTTGTAAAACTACAACTCCCACCATTCCCTGCTGTAGGCTGATACCTGTAGTCAGTCTGAGCATGCTGGGAGTTGTAGTTTTGCAACAGCTAGAGAGCCTCAGGTTGGCCATTCCTGCAATATAGACTAATTTTCTTCATCTAAAACCTGGGGTGCATCTAATAAAGCATAAAATACAATACTTGCATGTCTGGAGCCCCTATTCTTTTGACTGTTGTGCCATTTATCTATTATTTCTACTAGCAGATGTTAATGAATGAATTTCCATAAATTTCATTATTTGCATTGAAAAATAGAAAGGTCACAATGAAAATCTAGAGCTACAAGCTGCGAGGCACAAACACTGCAGATACGCAGTAGCATGGCATTGGAAGTACCAGCAAAGTGGATAAGGTTTGCAATCTCAAACACAGGCCACGCAGCGCAAAACATCTGCAGAGTAAACCGACCTGCGGTGTGGGTTTGAACTTTGCATGCAGCAGGTTATGCGGTAAATCTCCACTGCAGATTGCACCCCCTGTAATGGAGAGAGTGAAATCCACAGCCATTTCTGCAGTAAAAACTGAAAAACATGCAGTTTCCCCAGCAAAATCCACAGTTGACGTTTGATGTATTTTATGTCTCGTTTGGACACACCCTTGAAGGATTTTTTTCTAGACTCTCGATGCTGATGCCATATGCACCAACTCTGCACCACAGGTTACGTTCTGCAGCGTGTGGATAAGAACTGCTAGAAGCGGATTTGCTTTGCAGGTAGCACACAACATTGGCAGCATTTCAGTCATGTGTGCACGTACACAGAGGGTGGCTAGAAAGTGTTCAAAATGAAAAACCCGCGTTTTAGGGCTTTTCCGTGTTCCAGTGCCAGGGATCCAATGCCTGCCAACGCAGGAGGTGATGTGCCACAGATGCAGTGGTCACGTGCGTACACGGATCTCTACTTCCAGTCTGAGGAGGACGGAAGCCACAGTGCTGGAACAGGGACACTGAAGAGGCAGCGCTTTTTATTTAATTTTAAACACTGTCCAAACGCCCTCTGAATTTTACTGAATGTTGAAGGACCCCCTTACATCCACATCATTTATCAAGATTAGCTGATGTATTTTATGCTCTGTCAGTATTACTACTGTTCAATGTAAGCATCTATTACTACTTGCATAATCCTTTCGCTACGCGCTGGAGAGATGGGCAAACATGGCGCCCGCTCGCACGTCCAATATTGCAGATTGCGATAAATAAAGCCTTTAGATTCCGTGATCAAGTGAGATCACGGAATCTAAAGGGTGAAAAACCCGGAATCTCGCGCATCCGGTGATCCGGGCTTTTTATCGGCAGCCTCTGCGGCCAATGAGAACGCGGGTAATTGAATTCAATGCCCCAGGTCTCGCTGAAGAGACTAAGGGTATTGAAGTTGCAATTCTTATTTTGGCCTGCAGGTTGCCGGGCAACATAAGAAATGAGCAATTCTAAGGCTACTTTCATATTAGCGTTTTCAATTCCGCTATTGAGATCAGTCATAGGATCTCAATAGTGGAAGAAAACTCTTCAGTTTTGTCAATGGGGACAAAACTGAACGAAACCGAGTTCACCAAAATGCATTCCGTTCTTTTTGGTTGCGCTCCCATCGTGGACAGAATAACGCTGAAAGCAGCGGTTTTCTGTCCGCGATGTGGTGCGGAGCAAAACGGATCCATCCTGAAACACAGTGTAAGTCACAATAGAAAACGGATCTGTCCCCCACTGACTTTCAATGGTGTTCATGACGGATCCGTCATTGCTATAGAAGACATAATACAACCGGATACATTCATGATGGATGCATGCGGTTGTATTATGGTAACGAAAGCGTTCATCGGAGATCCATGACAGATCCGCAAAAACGCTAATGTGAAAGTAGCCCAAGCAAAAACTGGATTTTAAAAATCCATGATTGTTCAGAATAAAAAAAATGAAAATAAAGATGATTTTGTACGCTTAAATACAAGCTTTAAAAGTCATAAAAAGGTATAAAAAAAAAAATCTAAAGGTTTAAATCACCCCCCTTTTTGTATAATAAAAAAAATACAAAAAAATATGATCACCGCGACAGAGAGCACATGTACTATTAAAATATAAAAGTATTTTTCCAATATGTTGAATTTTGTAGCGGAAAGAACTGTCAAAATGCGCAATTTTGCCATCCTGAGGGTCAGAATATGGTGATTTAAACAAAAATAATTTTTACATTTATTTTTACACTATTTAGACAAACCTATACATATGTTGTATCGTTGTAACTGTACGGACCCAGAGAATGAAAGGCACAGGTCAGTGTTGCCGCAAACGGAATGCCGTGGGAACAAAACCAGTAAAACGGTGGAGGAATTCAAATTTTTTTCCCAATTCCACCCCATTGGGAATTTTTTTCCCCGCTTCCCACTGCATTGTATACCATATTAAATGGTGGCATTAAGAAGTACAACTTGTCCTGTAAAAAATAAGCCCTCATACGACTATGTAACGGAAATGCAGATCAGATGCAGACAAAAAAATATATGTTTGTGTGCATGAGCCCCAACACTGATTGGAATAGGATTTTTCTTTTCTTCCTTATACTTCACAAAGGACCAGGGACATTCATTACATGTGCAGGAAAGGAGATTTAGAAATCAGTATGGGGAAAACATCTTCTTACAGCTAGAATAGTCCAACTATAGAATGCCCTATCCCAAAAGGTAGTAATGGCTAGAGGTTTCACTACATTTTTTTCTGGATGAGTAAAAATAGTCCTTTTTCAGGCGTATTTGCAGCCAAGAAGGAGTACAGGGAGTGGCTGTAATTTTATTTATTTTTTTGTAGCAACACCATTTTGGTGTACATATAAGATATATTAGGTTTTATTACCTTATTTGCATAAAGAGGAAAAAAGTTCCACCATCGCTCTCTGCACTTCAGTGTGCAGCATAACTAGTATTTTATTGTTATTCTGTGGGTCAGTACGAATTTGGTGATGCCAAATATGTCTAGCTGTATTTTGCCCAAAAATAGCATGTGTTATGTCGCAGTTTAGGAGCCAGAACTCACTTATTTTTATGGTGCATTTTTGTCTCTTATTTTATTTGGTCTGTTTTTTTTTTTTTTTTTTGTTTAGGATAAGCTGCTTTTTTATGTTGTTCATGGGGAGATACAAATAACATATTTATTATACGGGTTGTGGCAAGCGTGTTTTTTACCACACTTTCACACTAGCGGCAGCGCTATCCGGCAGGCTGTTCTTGCGGGTGAACAGCCTGCCGGATCCGCCATGCAGCTCCGTCCCGATTGACTATAATGGGGCGGGGGCGGAGCTACAGCGCAGCACGGAAAAGATCGCCGGACTAAACAAATTGGACCTGCAGTACTTTTAGTTCGGCGACCTCCGGCTGTGCACTGCCGCGCTGTGCCCTGCCCCATTATAGTCAATGGGGACGGAGCGGCTGCACAGCAGTGCACGGGTAATTGCAGCATGGCAGATCCGGCAGGCTGTTCACCCGCTGGAACAGCCTGCCGGATAGCTATGCCTCTAGTGTGAAAGTACCCTTACTAAATAAAAAAATTTTTGTGGAAAAAGTTTTTTAATAAACTTTATTAAGGCCATGTTCATATTTGTTCCTGCTGCCCTGTGCACACAGCAGCAGGGAACTGACCATGGCATCCAGGACGTCAGTAGCGTCCTGGCTGCCATGGTAACCGATCAGAGCCCCAGCATTACACTGCTGGGGCTCCGATCACTGCCACTGCCACCAATGAGGAGAAGGTGAGGGGACCCTGTGGCCACTGCCACCAATGATTTTAATACTGTGGGGGAGGGAGGAAGGGGGACAGCACACTGGCCACCAATGTCTTTAATACTGGGGAAAGGGGGGGCACACTGGCCACCAATATCTTTAATACTGGGGGCGGGGGGGACGGTGCACTGGCCACCAATGATGAGTAACATTTAATATACAAATGTAGGCTGCAGAAACATTGCAGGCACCCGACCTTTGACAGGGCGCTGCAATCAGCGGCAGTTGACCCCTCACGCGCAGCGTCAGCTTATATTACCATCAGCTGTATGAGGATCGCAGGGCAGTTTATTTTTAGAGGCTGTATGGGGCTGATGTGGACGCGCAGGGGCAGCTTATCTTAACGCGTCCCCGTCAGCCCCATACAGCCTGTGGGATCCCCGTTAAATCAGCTGCCCCTACCATCCTCATACAGCCGATGGCAATATAAGCTGGCGCTGCGCGTTCGCGCTCACAGCCCCCGTTTAAATAAACTGCCCTGAGCGATCCCCATACAGCTGCTGTTAAAATGATCTGCCCTGAGCCGGTGAAAATCTGCTGCCCGCACTGCCGCCGTAAAAATAAGCTGCCCTCCGCGATTGTGCGCAGTCTGTAGCCAAACCCTCTTTACAGCCAATCAGAAGCCGAGCAGGGAGACACACCTGCCTCAGAAGCGGGACGTCAGGACTGGAAGTGACGAGGGCAGCAGATTTTTACAGAACACTGGCAATGTGCTCCTGCTGCCTGCATTTGTATATTAAATGTTACTTATCATTGGGGGTCAGTGCGCCGCCCCCCCTCCTCCCGTCTCTCCTTATTGGCAGCGCGGCACAGGGGGCGGGAGAGACTGCTTCCTTCTCCCCGCGCTGAGAGCGGCGCAGCCACGTTCTCTGACACTGGGCTGTGCAGTAGCGCAGCCTAGTATCGATAAAAGGAAAATCCCGGTATTGTATCGATACAGGGCTAAAAGTATCGAATGGGTACCAAAACTTCCATACCCGAAACAACCCTAATTTCGTCTATATAACTAACGCTTAGGTGCTGTTCTGCATTTGTGTATTTCGCAAGAAAATGAAGTTTGTACCACATGTAAAACAGAGCGCAAACAAGTTCAAAAGGCCTCGTTCCTCTGCAAACAGAACATGAATAACCAGAAACCAAGTAAGGACCCGGAGCACAACAGATGAACCTAAAAATCCCGGAACACCACTGTTAGTTTAAATTAAAGAGTCTCTACCTTGGTAGTAATGGTCTGCTTTACTCTAAAGGAGCGATATCTCACCAACAATGCAGCACTATCCTTTATCTCTCTGTAGCATCAACATTACCTCCTGTAGACTTGTATGGGTATGCAGCCCCTTGATCAGGATCCTCCAATAGCGTTGAGTGAACTTGTGTTTTAAGTTCGGGTTATCGAAGAATCCCGCTATGGATTCCAAATTCCGTTATGGTCGATGGTAGCGGAATCTATAACAGGATTCTTCGAAAACCCGAACTTTGGACGCAGAACTTAAAACACAAGTTGGCTCAACACTATCCTCCAACAGTCATATAGCCGAATAACATCGTGCACTGCCGGATCCCCATTCACTGTAATGGGATCTGACCGCTTTCCGGCATATATACTGCCTTTCGGCTGGACAAAATTCCGTAGTCTGTTTACAGTGCAGATGATATTAAAACTATTGCTTTATTTAAAAGTATATATAAAATAAGGGAATCGTTTTAAATCACAGTACCCAATAGAGAGCGAGTGTGTGTGAGGGAGGGAATACATCACCAAGGTCCCCCCGCACCGCCTGTGTTGTGTCCAGATCCTGGGCACCACAGTAAGGTTGGGGGCACTGTGCACACACAGCACATATAGTGAGGCCAAAGGTAGACTGCCAGTCTGCGCAAGATGTGGACACAATTGAGAGGCGACATCACAGGCAGAGGGGGAGGGTAACAGTCGCACAGAGTTCGGAGTGCACAGGGGAGGTAAGTGGACCAGGAGAGGAGGTGGGCTTGGGGGTCTTTGAAAGATTAGAAAACTTCATTTTGTTGAGATCAGCAATGCAAGTAAAGCTACCACATGTGCCCCTCAATACCATGCTGTG
Source organism: Bufotes viridis (assembly GCA_033119425.1). Classification (NCBI taxonomy): domain Eukaryota; kingdom Metazoa; phylum Chordata; class Amphibia; order Anura; family Bufonidae; genus Bufotes; species Bufotes viridis. The sequence goes on from CM065591.1 coordinate 34,712,774, forward strand.
CTCCCCCCAACCATCTGGCAACATACATGTAAGTCTGTGTCTTGTGGCTGCTCACATATACTGCTGCATTAGATGGGAGTCCTGGAAGTGTAACAAGGCATTTATGATCTATTCTGTGCCATAAATACACTTTCAGTTGGTAATAACCCTTTAAAGGGGTCGCCCCATCACATACAATAGGGGCATATCGCTAAGATATGCCCCCATTGTCTGATAGGTGTCTGGGACCCACACCTACAATGAGAATGGAGCGGGGACAGCTGGGGCTGGAGGACTCCAGATTTCCCGGAGTCCGTCCACCACCCACCAAGCGCTGCTCCCATAGAAGTGAATGGGAGCGCACTGCGCAGCCACTGCTCCCATTCATTTCTATGGGGGCTGACGGAAAAAGCCAAGCTTCTCTGAGGCCAAAGCTGCCTTCCCTCACTTCCCATACACACTTTAGTCAGCAGCTTCCTGCCAGCCAATCAGGTTGGATTACTGAGAGACACGCCTCCGCACTCTGAAGCCAAATGCAGGCATGCAGTGTGGAGGTCCGCCCCTCTGTCTTCTGTTTACACTAAAGGGAAGACCGAAAAGCCCTAGCAACAGTCTTTAAATGGACCAGTGAAAAGGGACAGGGGACATTTCAGATTACAGATCTTTTGGCAATCATTGACAAACTAACTCTGGTACACATACCTAGCTAATAAACTAGCAAATACCAAAAAATGACAGTTACACTTTAACCTCTTGCCGACCGCCTCACGCAGGATTGCGTCCTGCGGGCGGTCGGTCTGTTCCTCCTTGACGCGCCCGCGCGTCATCTCGCGAGAGGCGAGATTTCCTGTGAACGCGTGCGCGCGTTCACAGGATCACGTCGGGGACAAGGTAAGCTACAGCCTGCCAGCGCTGATCGTGCGCTGGCAGGCTGTAGAAGTTAAAAAAATGGCATATCAGACGCTGTTTTGTTAACAGCGTCTGATATGCTTGCTGATCGTTCCTTTGGTGGTCCCATTTGCTTGGGACCACCAAAGAAACTTTTATAAGTGCACCAAAACACCACACAGACCCCCCACCCATCCACCCCACCCCCGTCACTGATTAACCCCTGATTAACCCCCGATCACCCCATGTCACCCCCTGACACTAATTACCCCACTGTAAGGCTCATTCAGACGCTCCGTATGTGTTTTGCGGATCCATGGATCCACGGATCCGCAAAACACGGACACCAGCAATGTGCTTTCCGCATTTTGCGGATCCGCACATTGCCAGAACTATATAGAAAATGCCTTTTCTTGTCCGCAATTGCGGACAAGAATAGGACATGCTCTATCTTTTGCGGAGCTGCGGCCGGATGCTTGGGGGCCGAAACCCGGAAGTTTGCGGCCGCAGCTCCGCAAATGCTGATGCGGCGAGCGCATAGTGTGCTCTCCGCATCACCGCCAGCCCCATTCACACTGAATGGGTCCGCATCTATTCCGCAGAATTGCGGAATAGATGCAGACATTTTTGCGGACGTGTGAATGGGGCCTTACTACTTTTTTTTTTGCACATTTTTGGTAGAGATTTTTTCATCCACATTGATTGATGCGAATGAAAAAATCTGTGCCGCTTCATTTTTTTTTCTTTTCAGCGCAGAGGCTGAACGGGAAAAAAAATCTCATTACCCGTATGCTCAATATACGGAGAATCGCAGAAACTCCTAATGCTGGCCATACGTGTAATGATTGCGGAGACCCTCAAATGCCAGAGCAGTACAAAAACCTCACATGTGACCCCATTTTAGAAAGAAGACACCCCAAGGTATTCCGTGAGGGGTATGGCGAGTTCATGCAAAATTTTATTTTTTGTCACAAGTTAGTGAAATATGAGACTGTAAAAAAAAAAAAAAAAAACAATTTCCGCTAACTTGTGCCAAATTTTTTTTTCTCTGTGAACTCGCCATGCCTCTCACAGAATACCTTGGGGTGTCTTCTTTCCACAATGGGGTCACATGTGGGGTATTTATACTGCCCTGGCATTTTAGGGGTCCTAAAGCGTGAGAATCCAAATGCGTAAAAATGGCCTGTGAAATCCTAAAGGTACTCATTGGTTTTAGGGCCCCTTTGCGCATCTTGGCTGCAAAAGTGTCACTCATGTGGTATCGCCGTACTCAGGAGAAGTAGGGCAATGTGTTTGGGGTGTATTTTTACATATACCCATACTGTGTGTGAGAAATATCACTGTAAATCGACAACTTTTTACATTTTTTATTCAAAGTTGTCAATTTACAGAGATATTTCTCACACAAGTATGGGTATATGTAAAATACACCCCAAAACACATTGCCCGACTTCTCCTGAGTACGGCGATACCACATGAGTGACACTTTTGCAGCCAAGATGCGCAAAGGCCCTAAAACCAATGAGTACTTTTAGAGGGCATTTTACGCATTTTCTTCTCACGCTTTAGGGCTCTAAATGCCAGGGCAGTATAATACCCACATGTGACCCATTTTGAAAGAAGACACCCAAGGTATTCGCTGAGGGGCATGGTGAGTCCATGAACAATTTAACTTTTTGTCAAAAGTTAGCAGAAAGGTAGACTTTATGAGAAAAACAATAAAAATCAATTTCCGCTAACTTGTGCCAAAAAAAAATCTTCTATGAACTCGCCATGCCCCTCACAGAATACCTTGGGGTGTCTTCTTTCCAAAATGGGGTCACATGTGGGTATTTATACTGCCCTGGCATTTTAGGGGCCCTAAAGCGTGAGAAGAAAAATGCGTAAAAATGCCCTCCTAAAGGTACTCATTGGTTTAGGGCCCCTTGCGCATCTTGGCTGCAAAAGTGGCACACATGTGGTATCGCCGTACTCAGGAGAAGTCGGGCAATGTGTTTTGGGGTGTATTTTACATATACCCATACTTTGTGTGAGAAATATCTCTGTAAATTGACAACTTTGAATAAAAATGTAAAAAGTTGTCGCTTACAGCAATATTTCTTACACGCAGCATGGGTATATGTAAAAATACACCCCAAAACACATTGCCCTACTTCTCCTGAGTTCGGCGATACCACATGAGTGACACTTTTTGCAGCCAAGGTGCGCAAAGGGCCCTAAAACCAATGAGTACCTTTAGGATTTCACAGGCCATTTTTACGCATTTGATTCTCACGCTTTAGGGGCCCCTAAAATGCCAGGGCAGTATAAATACCCCACATGTGACCCCATTTTGGAAAGAAGACACTCCAGTATTCCGTGAGGGGCATGGCGAGTTCACAGAATTTTTATTTTTGGCACAAGTTAGCGGAAATTGATGTATATTTTTTTTTATTTTGTTTTTTTACAAAGTCTCATATTCCACTAACTTGTGACAAAAATAAAATTTTACATGAACTCGCCATGCCCCTCACGGAATACCTTGGGGTGTCTTCTTTCCAAAATGTGGTCACATGTGGGGTATTTATACTGTCCTGGCATTTTAGGGGCCCCTAAAGCGTGAGAAGAAGTCTGGAATCCAAATGCGTAAAATGCCTCTAGAAATCTTAAAGGTACTCATTGGTTTAGGGCCTTTGCGCACTCAGGCTGCAAAAGTTCACACATGTGGTATCACGTACTCAGGAGAAGTAGCGCAATGTGTTTTGGGGTGTATTTTATATATACCCATACTTTGTGTGAGAAATATCTCTGTAAACGACAACTTTTAAAAATTTTATACAAAGTTGTCAGTTTACAGAGATATTTCTCTCACCCAACATGGGTATATGTAAAATACACCCCAAAACACATTGCCCTACTTCTCCTGAGTACGGCGATACCACATGAGTGACACTTTTTTGCAGCCTGGGTGCGCAAAGGGGCCCAAATTCCAACGAGTACCTTTAGGTTTTACATGGCGGCTCACAATTTAGCCCCGCCCAAAATGCCAGAACAGTACAAACACCCCACAAATGACCCCATTTTGGAAAGTAGACACCCCAAGGTATTCACTGAGGGGCATAGTGAGTCCGTCTGAGATTTCTTATTTTTTTGCCAGAAGTTAGCAGAAATTGAAATTTTTTTTTTTTCTCAGAAAGTGTCATTTTCCGCTAACTTGTGAAAAAAAATGAAATGATACATGAACTCACCATGCCCCTCCGCGAATACTTTGGGGTGTCTTCTTTCTAAAATGGTGTCATTTGGGGGGTATTTATACTTTCCTGACATTCTAGCCCCTGAAGAAACAAGACAGGTGCTCAGAAAGTCAGAGCTGCTTCAAAATGCAGAAATTCACTTTTTTGCACCATAGTTTGTAAACGCTATAACTTTTACCCAAACCAATAAATATACACTTATTGGACTTTTTTTTATCAAAGACATGTAGAACAATACATTTAGAGAAAAATTTATATAGAAATGTAGTTTTTTTTAAAAATTTTTACAACAGAAAGTGAAAAATGTCATTTTTTTGCAAAAATTTCGTTAAATTTGTATTAATGGCAAAAAAAGTAAAAATGTCAGCAACAATGAAATACCACCAAATGAAAGCTCTATTAGTGAGAAGAAAAGGAGGTAAAATTCATTTGGGTGGTAAGTTGCATGACGGAGCAATAAACGGTGAAAGTAGTGTAGTGCGGAATTGTAAAAAGTGGCCTGGTCATTAAGGGTGTTTAAGCTAGGGGGGCTGAAGTGGTTAAAGATGTGCTTCAATGTGCTAAAAGGTACAGTACTTAGGAATAAGACATAAACATGCACAAAACAGTTACAAAAACAAAACCCAGAAAGGTTCTTACTACTCAACAAATTGTGTGATAAAGAGTCTGTTCTGGTTCCAGGGACAGGAGAACGTGGGACACAACCCAATGTTGATCAGATCTCCAAATTGTGTCAAAGGTTCAAAACCCCTCATTTGGCCGAGTGGGGAGGGAGAGGGGTCTCCCTCCCATTCTCAGTCCAGCCTTCTGGGAAGCCCGTCCTTCTGGGCGTTTGCTCCACCTTCTCCCCCTCAGCTGGTAAGTATAAAATTTTTATAAAACATGGCTTCCTGTCCACACTAATGGTTATTCGGGTCCCAACATATTTTAATACTGTATACTTCATCAGGCTGATCCTCCGAATACCAAATAGGACAGGTATATGGGTCACAGAATGAGAGATTTTCATTATGCGGGAATGCTGGCCGTCAAGGGAGGAATGTTTGGACTCCCTACGACGCCCACATTATACGGAATGCATTTATTACAATAATTGATGTGAGTTATTGCTTATGATATATTGTATTCATCTTCTGGTACTCCAGCTGAAAAGCACCTAGATGTCCGCTGTGCACCGGTGCCAATACATCTGACACGTCAGGCATTCCCACGTGGCTCTCGTGTCCAGTCCAGGAAACCTTTTTACCTCTATTTTGTTAGCAGCCGGATGCTAATTTGAATCCTGCCAAAAGCTGTTTGTGACTCTCCCCTACAGGTCCAGATTGCATGGCATTGTACCAACAGTATTAAAGGGGTATTCCGGTAAAGTAACTTAATTTTTGGAAAAACTACATTAAGGCTACAAGCTGTGACCCAACCAGAGCTTCAATTTACCCTGCAATCAGGGTGGATAACAATCAATAATTTTTTTTTTTATTAAAATGGGATTTTTTTGATTTAAAGCAGATTTTTTTTTTATATAAAATGCTTTTTGAGGAAAATAATTTTACCATCCAAAAGGTTATTCCATCATGAAATAAAGATTCGTTTTTTTAATTATGTAAAATAAGGCTGTATATGTTAATTTTTTGGGTAAATAAATTCCATTAATCCATTCACAATGTCGCGCTCTTCCAGAGGTTTTTGTAAGATTATTGGGCAGTTTCTCTGCCTACAAGATATTATCACAGATGCTCGAGTTACTTTTGCAGTTCTCGGCAGAGATCACAGGCCTCCTCTTCACAGCAAAAATGTTATAACATGAACAGAGAAAAAGACCTTAATCCGAACTTCTACAAACCCATGAATCCAGAATCAACCCCTTCAGTGCTGGGTTTAAAGAAGTTCAGTGAATAGAATAGAAACAATATGTTTTCTCCTTCCTAAGTATAACAGAAAAGTTGTACAAATATGAACGATTAACCTAATAAACTGGGAATAAAAAAAAACTAATATGAAAAGTTGTTATTCTAAAAATCTTCATCTACTTGTATATTATAAGTAATACCAGCAAGAATAAGTCTTTATGTAGAAAACTATGATTTAAAAAAGCCTTACTGACTTAATCCACCCTGCTTGCAATCCATTTGCCCAGCTCCTGTGTGAGCCTGCAACACACTGAGTATCATGGCGCCTGATCTTCCCTCACAGAACTACAATCCCCATAATCCCGAGCTTTCCTGCTGTGAGTGTTGATGTTTATTGATTGGCTGCCTGATATACAGTCCAGTGACGCCCCCTCTACTCAGTATTCAGCAGCACACTAACACACCCTTTGTTTTACAAAACATTTAGCTAGAGAACGGATAGCAGCACACTGCGCATGCTCGACCTAACAAAGGCTCAGAACTACAGGTCGATGCCACGGTAATTTATGAGGAAACAGAGGGTAGCAGAGGAAGAAAACTACTTTTATAACTACTGAACGGTAAATATGTGAAATGTACATTAGATTAGGTCATTATTGATGATGAATTAGTCTAAAACAAAAGTTATATTTATGGTAACCGGAATACCCCTTTAAAGAAAGGCATAAAAATATATAAAATCACACATCTACACAAAACCATACACAGATAATAGGAGTCCATTAACACTCATGTCGTATCCATATATGTTAACTCCCATTTTTTGCTAATCTGACGTGTGTCACTTTATGTGGTAACAGTGCTGGAACACTCACTTATCCAGGCCATTCCGAGACTGTTTCCTCGTGACACATTGTACTTCATGATACAGTCATAAATTTTAGTCAATATATTTCACCTTTGTGAAAAAATCCCAAATTTTCACATTTCAATTTCTCTACTTTTATAATAGTGATACCTCATATAATTATAATTAATTACTTTACATTCCCCATATGTCCACTTCATGTTTGCATCATTTTGAATACGACATTTTTTAGGGACATTAGAAGGCTTAGAAGTTTAGAAGCAAATCTTGAAATTTTTCTGAAAATTTCCAAAACCCACTTTTTAAGGACCAGTTCAGGTCTGAAGTCCCTTTGTGAGGCTTACATAATAGAAACCACCCAAAACCCACCCATTTTAGAAACTACACCCCTCAAAGTATTCAAGACTGATTTTACAAACTTTGTTAACCCTTTAGGTGTCCCACAAGAATTAATGGAAAATGGAGATGAAATCAGAATTTCATTTTTGGCAGATTTTACATTTTAATCCATTTTTCCAGTAACAAAGCAAGGGTTAATGGCCAAACAAAACTTAATATTTATTGCCCTGATTCTGCAGTTTACAGAAACACCCCACATGTGGTTGTAAACTGCTGTACGGGCACATGGCAGGGTGCAGAAGGAAAGGAACGCCATATGGTTTTTGGAAGTCAGATTTTGTTGGACTGGTTTTTAGAAACATGTCACATTTGAAGCCCCCCGATGCATCCCTAGAGTAGAAACTCAAAAACGTGACCCCATTTTGGAAACTAGGGGACAAGGTGCCAGTTTTATTGGTACTATCTTGGGGTACATATATTACATTTTGTTGTGAGGCAAGGTAACCAAAAAATTGAGGTTTTGTCACAGCTTATTTTTTTACAACATTCATCTGACAGGGTAGATCATGGGCTATTTTTATAGAGCAGGTTGTTACTGACGCAATCACATCAAATATGTTTACTTTCTATGTTTGTTTGTTTCAGTTTTACATAATAAAGCATTTTCGGGGGAAAAAAAAAATTGTGTCTCCATTTTCTGAACAACCTATTTTTTTTTTATTTTTCTGCCTAAAGATGGTACCAATAACAACATCAACTCTTCCTGCAAAAAAACGAGCCCCTGCAGATTTTTTTTGCAGGAAGAGTTGATGTTTTTATTGGTACCATTTTTGGGTACATATGATTTTTTGATCATTCATTATTACACTTTATGGGGCAAGGTGACCCAAAAATTGGTTGTTTTGGCGCAGTTTTTATTTATTTTGCATTCACCTGAGGGGTTAAGTCATGTGATATTTTTATAGGGCAGATTATTACGGTCGCGGTGATACCTAAGAAAAAAAAAATATTTTAGTGTATCCGTGTTCTGATAACTATAGTTTGTCTTAGGTAGGGGCTCATTTTTTGCGGGATGAGGTGACTGTTTTATTGATACCATTTTGTGGGACATACGCCTTTTTGATCACTTGGTGTTGCACTTTTTGTGATGTAAGGTGACAAAAATTGCTTTTTTGTTATGGTGTTTATCGGACAGGGTGGATTATATGATATATTTATAGAGCCGGTCATTACGGACACGGCGATACTTAATGTGTTTTTTTTTCTTTCTGTTTTTTTTATTATAAAATAAAGGGAAAGGGGCTTTTTCTTTTTTTTAACTTAAAAACAAATAATTTTGTTAAAAACCCTTTATTATCTTTACTTTATTTGAGACATTCTCTTTTGGGGGTCTGATCCCCTCTGCAGTGCATTACAATCCATCTGTATTGTAATGCATTGCCCGTTCGTGTACTACACTAACAGGTTGCCTAGGAGACGGGCCTGAGGCTGGATCTCCTGGGCAGCCATAGAAGGCAGGTCCCAATGCCGTGCAAGGCATTGGGCAGCCTCTGCACGGCATCGGGGTGCTTTCTCTCACTTCGAGTACCCGCCACAGCAGCGCGGAGACTCGATGCGCTCCTGCACCTGACACAAACCCCTTCTATGACGCGGTCAGCGCGGACTGCAACATACAAGGGGTTGATCCACCAGCATCGCTGTAAACAGCGATGCCGGCGGATACAGCAGGGGCCCGCCTACCACGGATTGCCGGACCCCTGCAGTGATCGTGCGTGCACCGCTGCCTGCCCGATCACCGTGACGTACTATTACATCTAATTGCGGGAACACAGTGGTTTCCATGACGTAATAGTACGTCATGTGTCAGGAATGGGTTAAAGAGACACTTCTATCACAGTCTTTATTCATAAACACAATGGGGGGGTATTTATCACATCCTGCACTCCTGAATTCTAGCTTTAAAGGTCACAAAATAGGGCTTTGCAACTTTTTGGAGTTACTTGTGCAAACATTTTGCATTTTTACACCACTCATTTCATTTTTATAAAAGTGGGTGGGAGAGTGTGTGTAGTTATGTATGCTGACGAGTTTCACTCCACATTTATCGCTTAAGGACCCTTTACATGGCCGAGAATCGCTAACAAGCGTTCATAGGAACGCTCATTAGTGATCAGCAGATTGTCAAGAAGGAAGGAAATCTGCTGCTCTGTCATTCCATCTTAAGGGATATTTAGGGCCATTTCAGATGACAGTGTCCTGTGCGGGTATCACACTCCATGTGTGGCCGTGATTCCCGGTTACGGACACTAGTGGTTTCGCAGGAGTGCATGGCATTACACTAATTTATGACGATATGCATGACCTTATTTCTACAGAATCATACAGACAGGATTATTTCAGTATGATTCTGAGGAAGTAAGGTCATGTAGACAGAGCATTATAGATCAGTATAATGCTGTGCATGCCTCAGAAAAGAGCAGTGTCCATAATAAGAAATCACACACACACACTGATTGTGATTCCCGCACAGGACATAGGACTCCTCCGCAGCGAGAATGAGAGTCAAGCTGCGCGGTGGACATCAGAGGCACAAAGCAGTAACATGTTTCCTGATACACCCCCACACGCAATATCCGATCCTCACAGGACCTCCTTCTCTCCTCTCCTCTTATCACCTCTTCCCACAATCGCTTCCAAGACTTCTCCCGTGCATCCCCCATCCTCTGGAACTCGCTACCCCAACATATCAGACTCTCACCTACAGTGGGATCCTTCAAAAGAAACCTGAAAACCCACCTCTTCAGCCTACGACCAGTGACACTGCTGCCTCTATACCGCCATGACCAGCTTCACCCTCGCCTACTGTCTCCATCCCCCATACCATGTAGATTGTAAGCCCTCATGGGCAAGGCCCTCTCTCCTTCTGTACCAGTCTGTAACTTGTCTCGTTCATGCTTAAGGCAATTGCCTGTATTATGTATGTGCACCGCTTATGATATGTACAGCGCTATGGAATGAATGGCTAAATAATAATAATAAATGATTCACAATGCTCCGTGCCACCCTGTGACTCTTACTACAAAAATCACTGTGAGATCATGTTACTGCTTCGTGCCTCTGATGTCCACCGCGCAGCTTGGCTCTCATTCTCGCTGTGGATAACACAGACTGCATCCGCTCGTCTGCAAGGGCCCTAAGGGTACAACCACACAGCGTGGTCGTCAGCTGTTCGGGGGCATGGCCAGCTACCTCCTATTTATCTAATCAAAACTGCAGTCTGAATTTTTTTTTTTCTCACATCAGATCATTTTTATAACCTACAAAAATGACAGTAACAACCCCATGCCCCCCTGTACAGTATTTAACATTCATAGACCCAACCCTGAGGGCACAAAGAGTAGGAGCCTCCGGGTATTTCCGCAGAGATGCTATTAGCTTTCTAGCCTGGTATAACACCTTCGCTATTGCCATTTTATCACTGTCCCGTAGGGGTAGGTTATATCTCAGAATCTCTTAACATGTGTGTTGGGATATGTGGACAAAGACCTGGTAAACTCTTCTGAGTTCATTCATCAATACGGACCAAAATACTAACAGCTTTGGGCAGCTCGAAAAAACATGTAAGGCTACATTCACATCTGCACCTTCCTATTCCGCTATTGCATTCCGTTTGGTTGTATCCCCATCGTGGACAGAAAAACACTGCAGGCAGCATTTTTCTGTCCGCGATGTGGTGCGGAGCAAAACGGAACAGTCATGTCTTACAATGTAAGTCAATGGGGATGGATCAGTTTTCTCGGACACAATAGAAAACGGATCCGTTATGGCCATTATTAAGATAATACCACCAGATAACGGATGCAGACGGTTGTATTATCTTGACGGAAGCATTTTACTGACCCATGAAGGATCAAGCTAAAACGCTGGTGTGAAAGTAGCCTAATGAATCTGCCGGGGTTCCTGCACATTGGGACGTGTCACGTACCCCAATTTTGTGTAAAAAATATGGGGTATGGTAGACTCTATGGAGTAAAAACAGTTGATACACACAATGTGCAAAACTGATGGATAGCTGTTTCCAAACATCGAGAGATATTTGAATTCTTAATGCCCACATGGTATTGAAGGTGCTGAGGGGTGAAACGCGCGTCGAGGTTTCTGGTGTCCACGCTCTTCCCGGATAAGATAATGGGTAAAATATATCTTACTTTCTACATTGCACTATTTGACTGCTTGGGTTAGGTTTGATATTATATCCCACCCTCTCAGTAGGGTTGCTTTCCTGACCATTTGGTTGTACATCTATATGAGTTTTCCGTGTGGGAACTACATTCCTGTATGTTTCAACTTATATATACCCATTTTGTGTATGTAGTATTATTATATCCCATATGTCTACATATTCGGGTAGCGTGTGGACTTTGTCTTCCGGGTTGTGGCCTGCTGTGACAGGCACTTCAGTGTTTTGCTTTTCCCGTATGTTATGTGCTACTTTATAATTATAAAACAGAGATATTTTATCGTATATGGTGTAACTCTTTTTTGCAAGGGTTTAGTTCTTTTGGGTATCAGTATATAATACTCCTTGCTAGATATTGCTGATGATTAGTTTGAGGAACTTCTTTTTGGTTTGGTACTAAAAAACATTGGTGGCCAGTGCCAGAAAAAAAAATTCCAAAAATTAAAATGCGCAGAATATCGGTATAAAATATCGGCTATCGGCCTGAAAGTTCACAGAATATCGGTATCTGCTCTAAAAAAATCAATATCGGTCGATCCCTAGTTCCACGTAGCAGATAAATCAAACAACCAGCAAATGCACAGATCTATTTTAGCTATTCTATAATCCGCTGGAAATTAAACACAATAATTGAACCAAACAAATGTTGTGATGTTTGGGAAGTCTGAAAACGGGTCACATGACCTAATGACATAAGGTCCTGTCAGGACGAGGAGAATAGACAGCCAGGAGGAGGATCAGTGCATGGAAACATTATGGAGGAAACGCCCACCCTCACTTACACTCTCCACCTTCAGTATTTTGTGGGCAAGACTGCAGCAACACGGGAAAGGATTTTACAAAAAAGGAAGATAAAGATGGTAGAACAATACTTGTAGCAGGGGTGAAGCAACATAAGAACTGTTGACTTAGGCCTCTTTCACACTTGCGTTGTTAGGATCCGGCGTGCACTTCAGTCGCCGGAAATGCCCGCCGGATCCGTAACAACGCAAGTGACCTAAAAGCATTTGAAGACTGATCAGTCTTCAAAATGCTTTCAGTGTTACTATGGCAGCCAAGACGCTATTAAAGTCCTGGTTGCCATAGTAGTAGTGGGGAACGGGGGAGCGGTATACTTACAGTCCGTGCGGCTCCCGAGGCGCTCCAGAATGACGTCAGAGCGCCCCATGCGCATGGATCACGTGATCCATGCGTGTGGGGCGCCCTGACGTCACTCTGGAGCGCCCCGGGAGTCGCACAGACTGTAAGTATACTGCTCCCCACTACACTTTACCATGACAGCCGGGACTTTAGCGTCCTGGCTGCCATGGTAACCATTCAGAAAAAGCTAAACGTCGGATCCGGTGATGCGCCGAAACGACGTTTAGCTTAAGGCCGGATCCGGATTAATGCCTTTCAATGGGCATTAATTCCGGATCCGGCCTTGCGGCAAGTGTTCAGGATTTTTGGCCGGAGCAAAAAGCTTAGCATGCTGCGGTATTTTCTCTGGCCAAAAAACGTTCCGGTCCTGAACTGAAGACATCCTGATGCATCCTGAACGGATTTCTCTGCATTCAGAATGCATGGGGATAAAACTGATCAGGATTTTTCCAGCATAGAGCCCCGACGACGGATCTCTATGCCGGAAAACAAAAACGCAAGTGTGAAAGAGCCCTTACTTGTAGAGATACCTGTAGGTTTATAGGAAATAAAAATGGGAGTGCTTCTATAAATGTGTGGCAGCTACGGCCTAACTGGCCTTTCCCTGAATTTGATGGGGAAACGAGTACTAGTTATCAAGAGTCTAATAAAAAATATATGTAAGACGCACAGGACTGTGGATGCACCTCCCTAGGTGCTCTCGGTGAAAAAAGCTACACCCAACTGCTTTATTTGTAAGAGTAAGAAATTTTGAAAATATCACCGGGCACACTAGTTGGTCTTTGGTTGCACAATTTGTTCCACACTAATAAAAATCCAAATAAAAAAACTACACAAAATAGCAATAATCTAAATAGCAGCAATACACTAGATCAGCAGCAATCTCAAATAACAACAGTCTAAACAATAGGTAGCAGCAATATTGGCATTAAACTGTATTAAAGTGTCCGTGTGTCGGCGGTAGACAATAAATTAGATTGACATCAGTTCATCTCAATAGCCTAGGACTCTGTTTAGTATAGTAGAGGTGATCACCTCAAACCGCTCGTTTATGCGATACTTAGTTGCTTTTCTATTGCGGAGTATCACCTTTCCTTGCAATAGTGATTAAAATTTTAATCAATATTGCAAATTTCTAGTTATCAAGAGTGACAAATTTATCACACATTCAAGACTTCAAAGGTTACCCTCATGATTAAAAAAAAAAAAGTGGGGGGGGGGTAGGGGGATTTAAATTTTTTTGTTTTATCTGAGCAGTACTATGCCATGACGCTGTTCTGTATCAGTCAACACAACTAGATAAGTAATCTATTATCAGTTTACAGCTGCTGTGAGGGGAAGCAGTTATGCCCGTATTACACTGGCCGATAGGCGGACAGATAATGCCGCTGTGGGGACTGAAGTTTTAGCATACAGGCTGAGCTGATGTAGCACCACCGGACACTGACTGTAGCCAGGCTCACGCTGTAACGGCTGAACTGGAGATAACTTCAATGCCGGCTGCTTAACTCCCTAGACGCCGTCGTAAATAGGGACTGTGGCAACTAGGCAGTCAGGGGAACTAGGCTTCCTGAGGCTGTAACCATCCGGCCACTGCATTTATAAAAGCCATGTCCCTTAGCGATTGCTGAAGACCAATAAAATTAAAGATGTAGCAACAATTCCCGGCATGACCTTCCAGCACGGATTGAGTCACATTATATTGATTTATGATGCTATATAACCCTTACAGTTCTGGAATGGATTGGATAACAGTGACATAATGCTGTCAATGTTATCCAATACGTTCCAGAACTGTAAAGGTTATATAGCATCATTAATCAATAAAATGCTATGCGGCCCCGGCAGTGCTGGGAGGTCAGGCCTGAAGCTGAGCTGCGGACTCACAGTGTGACAAACGCTCGTCTGTAAGCGGCCTAAAGGTGCCTGAGAAATCACTTGATGAAATGATCTTGCAGACACCACAGTCATCGTCTCTGCGCAGCAGATTGTGCTGTCTAAACAGCCAGAAACCATGACACTTGCTATTGCTCATCCCCATACAGTAGGGGTGATCTCTGCAGGTAAATTCTGTGCTACACTTCCACTGACGAGCAGGCAGTTATTGGGAAGGGAAGGAACGCTTCCTTCTCCAAAATTGCTAATAGGCACAATGTAAATGAGCCTTTACACAAAGAAAGCTATCAATCACTGAAAACACCTCCCACATGAACAATGAAGTCGGAAAGAAGGGGCTATATGGGAATAATATATTGAGGACCTATCCTCAGGTTATGTCATCAATTTAAGACTACTTTCACAGCATTTTTGCTGGATCCGGCAGGGTTCAGCAAAAAAGCTTCAGTTACTAATAATACAACCGTCTGCATCTGTTATGAACGGATTTGGTTGTATTATCTTTGACATAGCCAATGAAAGTCAATGGGGGACGGATCCTGTCAGAGCAAATGGATCCGCACCCATTGACTTGCATTGTGGGTCAGGACGGATCCGTCTTGCTCGACATAACAGGATGGAAAGCAAACCGCGTGCTGCGGTTTTCTCTCCGGTATGAGAACGGAAGGCATTCTGGAGCATTCCGTTCAGGTGACAATGAATGGGGATAAAACGCAAGCGTTTTTTTCTAGTATTGAGACCCTATGATGAATCTCAATATCGGAAAATATCAATGCTCGTGTGAAAAGTAGACTAAGATCTGCATGGGTCCATCTCCCAGGAACCCTGCTGATCAGCCTTTTGAAGAGGCCGCAGGGCTCTGAACACATGGGCCTATTCCTAGGCCAATGATGTCACATCGGTCACGTGGCGTAAATCATTCATATTCGAGTGAATAGGGCTGAGCTGCAATACTAAGCACAGCTGCTATACAATGTACATCGCTGTGCTTTGTACACTGAAGAGACCACAGAGCGCTCAGGAGCTCTTCAAACAGCTGATTGGACTGGGTCCTGGAAGTCGGACCCCCACCAATCTGATATTGCTGACTTGATATATAAATGACAAGTTTTTGTGAATCTTTTCCCACATAAATGTAAGCCCAGCTTGTCCTGTTCTATAATGCACTGCCTTCAGATTGTATTGCACTTTGTGGTGACAGAAGAAAGAGCGTGGAGCCAGCGCTGGGAAGCAGGTAAGACCTGTTTTACACTGCCAGCGGGCCGTAGAACGCGCATAGTGGTATTTGTCCGACCGTTTCTCAGCATATTTGCCAGATCATCGCCAGACCCCATTTTAGTTACTGGGGGCCGGAACAGCAAACGCAAGTATGAAACAAGCCTAAGTAAGTTTCCCTTTACAGATCGCTTGCATGTACCTGCCCCATTGAGTGCATTTGTACTTCTGTCAATGGTTACAATTTGACCTGTACAGCCTGCACTAGAGTCCTATTAGACGGGCAGATATTCCCTCATTAGTGAGCAGCAAAGTGAATGCGTTTGAAAGATGTGCATCTAGATGAGAATCAGGGCTGTGGAGTCGGAGTCAGAGTCGGAGTCGAGGAGTCGGAGGCAATTTTGGGTACCTGGAGTCGGAGTCGGCAAAAAATGGACCGACTCCTACTAGATTTAAATTGGAATAAAAAAAAATTGGAATAAAAAAAAAAGCAAGTTTAAATGTCCCAATTCAGATAAAGTTATAATTAATTACTTCTCTACTGTAAGAATAAAGGCCAATGCATGCAGTGCGTCACGTTACCGCTAAACAAAGACGTTAAGTGACCGTGAAGAAGCATGCTTTTCATATGCTTTACTATGCAGTTAAAGGGACACTGACAGGCTGATTTACCGGCTAAAGATATATCTGCTGGTATTCATCAGAGGATTAGGAATACAACTAGACGACTGTTACCCCCAGTTGAGGTTTACTTGTGTTTAAAAACGTTTTAATCAATATGCAAATTCTCTACCTTTGTGCCCAAGGGGGCAGGTGCACATGTAGAGTACTGGCAGCACTAGACAGGACTAGGTAGCGAGGAGGAAGAGAGAAAGCTGGCACAGCCTCAGCATAGCCAGACGAGGCTGCTGCCAGCACTCTACACGTGCGCCTGCGAAGGAATTCAGCGTTCGGCTAGCCTGAAAAAAAAAGGCCAGAGCAGTGAATAATAACGAGGGGAACAGCGCTGGGAAGCTGTACTTCGGGCGCGGCTGGGCACAAAGCCGCAGGAGACGCTGCCCCATTGGGCACAAAGATAGTGAATTTGCATACAGATTAAAATGTTTTTAAACACAAGTACAGCTTAACTGGGGGTAACATTAGTATAGTTTTATTCCTAATTCTCTGATGAATACCAGTATATATATATCTTTAGCTGGAAAATCAGCCTGTCAGTGTCCCTTTAAGGAGCGGCAATACTCATTACCCATTGTTATCCTAGCCTCTCACTGATAACTGATTAAGGACTGGAGACACTTGTATAAGTGAAGGGAATGGATAGTCAATAGTTCAAGACTGAAGCTGTAAACCATTTGAAAAACTGCTATCATTCAGCTAAGGCTATAAAACATGTAAACTCAGATTGTTAGCTTAAATTTTAAACATGACTATGGGATTCTACTAGGAAAATCATGTTTTAAAATAAATGCCCCTTCCCCTGCCCCTTCCTGGATCCTCCCACTGCTCTATCTTCAGCAGAAGATCAGCACACAAAGGAGATGGCAGCAGCTTCTGCTCAACTACCTCTCTGTGCTAGAGGAGATTAGAAGACCTTGGTGGAACAGCTTCGTATTTGCATATTAAATACAGAGGAGTCGGAGTCGAGGAGTCGGAGTCGGAAGTTTCAAAATCTGAGGAGTCGGACAATTTATCTACCGACTCCACAGCCCTGATGAGAATCGCTCAATATTTTTGGCTTTCCCATTATTGCAATCATTACTGTCATCTCGAGCGCTAACACACTGCTAACGACTGGAAGATTTCGGATTAGACAAGGGCAGGGAAGGGCAAACCGCGGCTCTCCAGCTGTTGTAAAACTACAATTCCCATCATGCCATGCTGTAGGCTGATAGCTGTAAGCAGTCTTTGCATGCTGGGAGTTGTAGTTTTGCCCAACCCTGGACGAGGGGATGCAGCGGCAACGATAATCTTTCAATCAGATTCACAGATCCAAGCTGGAAAATTGACGAGTCATCGCTCGTCTTTCGATTGCTGCGTGCTATTGCAAAGAAAAAATTAACATATTAACAGGTGTGTAAATGGTTATCTACTGACCAGAAGACAGTAAAGCCGTCAGTGTAATACAATAGATCTAGATTCCAGGTCTCACAGGGACAGACTTTAGGCTGCGCAATTCTGTCAGAGGAGTAGAGTTCAGAATGGGAACTGACGGACACACGCAGTGAGTTTCTCACCCTGAACTCGCTCACGTGTGTCTGCCCTTAAAGGGGTTTCTGGGTACATCATTTTCTGTGTACTTCTACTGCCGGGCCCTGCAACTTACTGTCCCACTCCAGAGACCGGGAGTGTGGTCACATAACTGCACCCTCTGTGGAGACTGGATTTATTCTGACATCAGGACCAAGCCTGCCATGATGCCCTTCATCAGAATCCCTGCCCAAACGATCATGATATCAGCCCCATGTGATCCTGGAGTCAACTGCTTTGCATATTGAGGCAGTGAAGGAGGAAGCAGCAGGAGGAGGATGGAGAGCGCAGCGGGTGGCGTTCTCAGCTCGGGGAAAGGTGTAGTGGGGGTTTACATTTCCGGATGATCCTGCAGCACATGGCACTATGGGAAGGGTTGTGGCTGCTGCTCATCTACACCCACAGTGAGGAAGTTTAGGTTAGCGCAGCAGGAGCATGAAAATTGAAGTGAAGACTCAGGATAAGTTGACAAGTACAGTAACATACGGCGTAGGAGACTAGATGACGTTTACACAACTAAATGACATTTATTAAGAGCCTGAACAACCCCTTTAAGGCTATTTCTACGTATGTATTGAGGGGTTAGCACGCAGTCTTTTTATACACAAAAACAGGCATATTGGTGGAAACAGACAGGTGTTACCGGTGGTCGATCGAAAAACGCAGTTTATGGGGGTCTTTAGCTGACAATAACTGATAGAAATAACTGAAGTGTGAACTCTGCCTTTAAGGGGTTGTCCCACCGGGGTTGCTGCTGATCCACAGCCCTGACCTTGCTGTTTCCTCTGGGGGCGGTTACCTGTGTACAGATTCATAGCACACTAAGCAGCACTTTGATGACATCATCGCACCGCTTACCTTTGCAGCGCTTACATGCATTGCTGCAAGCTGGCTGTGACAGAGCTCTGCCAGATACGTGGGAACCAAGATGGCAGAGACAGGAAGGCATGTGTTCTCACAGGACTCCGGCCACCACAGAAGCCTCCACGCCTCTTCTCCCGATGCCCAAGTCTGCTAAGTGCAGGCGAGCAGCCCATTTTCAGGAAGGAAGCGTTCATTGGAGGAGGCCGTCGCTTTTACATGCAGAGATCACCTTCACAGTATGAGGACGGGGAATTGCTTACGGCAATCGCTCGTCCTCATACAGCTGCATTGTTTCTGGGCAGCAGCTCACTGTTTACACGGCACGATCTGCTGGCCAGAAATGACAATTTAATTGCCTGCACGAACGACCGTTTCAACCGATAAACAAGCGTTACACTCCTTCATCGGGCAAACCTTTAGACGGGCAGATTGTTGAGAACGAGCATTCGCAGGAACGCTTGTTCCAGATCATTGCAAGGTGTAAATCCACCTTTACCCTCAGTTCACACTTGCGCGTTTTACAGCGCGTTCGAACGCGCTGTAAAACGATTAACCGATGCAAACCAATGCTGCCCTATGGGACTGGTTCACATTTTCGCGTTTTACAGCGCTTTCAAACGCGCTGAAAAACGCCCGATGCATAAACAAGTACTTAAGCTTTTTTTGGGGCGTTTGTCGCGCGTTTTGGCCCATTGACTTCATTGGGAACGCGCAACGCTTGTATTATGAGCGTTTTTGACACTGAAAACGCGCGTTCGAACGCACGTTTATGAATTTGCAACATGCTGGAAAGGCCAAACTTCATATAGACAGGGATATTTGGCCATTGGACAACACTGCAGTCAATCACACAAACGCGCGTAAAACGCACGTTTACTATTGCCAAGAACACACACAAAAACGCACGTAAAACGCGTGACAAAAACACGCGGAAAACGCGCGTCTCAGAAACGCTCAGGTCTGAACCCAGCCTAAGTGTTGAGCGAACTTGTTTTTTAAAGGGCTTCTGTCACCCCCAAAATGCATTTTTCCATCAGCTGACACTAGCTATTTGCTAATGTCAGCTGATCTCAGACATACATTCCCCTGTGATTTTGTTCTTTTAACCTGTCCCCGACCGCCGAACGCACGGATGCGTCCTGGCGGCGGCAGGTTTATTCCTCCTGGACGCATCCGTGCGTCATCTCGCGAGACGCGAGAAGACGCGCTACAGCATCCAGTGGAACGCACATGGAACGCACCGCTGGACTCGGGGGAGGTGAGTCACCAGCCTGCCAGCCAATGATCATCGCTGGCAGGCTGGTGATTTTTAAAATCACCTATAGAAAATGGTGATCTACAGTGTATTTATAAATAAATGTGTTTATAAGGGATCTGTGCCATGTGCTGGGTCCTTTTCATCGGTTGGACCCAGCACAGAGCACAGATCCCAAGTAAGTGCACCAATCAGTACATATTAGGCCCTGATCACCCCCATCACCCTAATTAACCCCTTGATCACCCCCTGTCAGTACATAGTGAAAGTGAAAGAAGTGATCAGTGTCACTTTTGTGAACTGTCACTTTTTTTTTTTTCACTTGGATTGACTGTTAGGCTTAGCTTAGTTTAGGCCCCTTTGTTAGGTAGTTAGCGTTAGCGCCCAGCCCACCGCACCGCAGTCACTGGATCGCTGTTTAGCGTAGCGCTAATCAGCATTTATACTTTTATAGTATCTGTAAGTGATCAGAACTGATCACAGTCAGATCTATATTAGTATTAGTGTCACTTTAGTTCGCCCTCCACCCCAAACGCAGTGTTTGCCCGATCAGACCTGATCGGTCGCCCACACCTGCGTTCACCCACGCCCGCCCCGCCGCAGTGACAAAAATTTTTTTTTTTGTATCACTGCACAATCCTTCACAAGCGCTGCGGCGATAAAAATCAGTTTTGATATTTTTTATCAATCGCAGCGGCTTCTGTACTTCGCTACACTCCCATTTGTAAGACAGGCTTGCTTTTTTCTTGGGTAGTCTCAGGGAATACCCCTAAATTTAGTATCCCAAATGGCAAACAAGGGGTATTCTCCTGAAGAGGCCTACAGGATTCTGACCCAGTCGGATGAGGAATGGGAACCCTCATCTGACGAATCTAGCGGGTCAGAATACCAACCTGTAGAAAGCAGTGGCTCTCTGACTCAAAGTTCGGACGAGGAGGTTGAGGTCCCTGATAGCACCAGGCGTACCCGGCCCCGTGTTGCTAGACCGCAGGTTGCGCAGGATCCGCTTCAAGGGGAGCAGAGTGGGCTGGCGCTGCCGGATTACGTGGTGAGGCATACACCAGCAGCGCAGCCCGCCCTGGACCTTCTACCAGCACTGCCGTAACACATGGTGAAGTAGCGAGCACCAGAAGGGCAGTTGAAGCTGGTACGGTGGCACGTGCAGTAATTCCCCGTCGCAGCCACCGCGCAGACAGGCCCGTAGAGCCCCTAGAGTCCCTGAGGTGCTGGCAAATCCTGATTGGCAGTCCCCATCTTCAGCCGCACCATTAGTTCCCCTTTCACCGCCCAGTCAGGAGTTCGGGTGGAGACGGCTCAAATCGGATCGGCACTAGGTTTTTTGAGCTGTTCTTCACTGCGGAGCTCTTTGACTTAGTAGTGGCAGAAACAAACCGGTATGCCACACAATTTATTACCGCTAACCCGGGAAGCTTTTATGCCCAGCCTTTCCGGTGGAAACCAGTCCAAGTTTCCGAATTTAGAACTTTTTGGGCCTTCTCCTCAACATGGGCATTACAAAAACATGAATTGCGCTCATATTGGTCCACGAACCCAATTCATCATATGCCCATGTTCTCTGCTGCCATGTCCAGGACACGCTTTGAGACCATCCTGCGCTTCCTGCACTTTAGTGACAACACCACCTCCCGTCCCAGAGGCCACCCAGCTTTTGACCGGCTCCACAAAATTCGGCCCCTCATAGACCATTTCAACCAGAAATTTGCAGATTTGTATACCCCCGCACAAAACATCTGCGTAGACGAGTCCCTAATACATTTTACCGGGCGCCTTGGCTTCAAACAGTACATCCCAAGCAAGCGCGCCCGGTATGGGGTCAAATTGTATAAGCTCTGTGAAAGGGCCACAGGCTATACACACAAATTTCGGATCTATGAGGGAAAAGATCAGACCCTGGAGCCGGTCGGTTGCCCTGACTACCTGGGGAGCAGTGGGAAGACAGTCTGGGACTTGGTGTCACCCTTATTCGGCAAGGGGTACCATCTTTACGTGGACAACTTTTACACAAGTGTGGCCCTCTTCAAGCATTTGTTCCTAGAACGCATTGGCTGCTGTGGCACCGTGCGACCTAGTCGCCGGGCTTCCCCAACGGCTCGTTACCACCCGACTTGCAAGGGGGCAGAGGGCTGCACTGTGTAACGAAGAACTGCTCGCGGTGAAATGGAGAGACAAGCGTGACGCTTACATGCTCTCCTCCATTCACGCAGACACGACAATTCAAATTGAACGGGCAACCAGTGTCGTTGAAAAGCCCCTCTCCGTCCACGACTATAATCTCCACATGGGAGGGGTGGACTTCAACGATCAGATGTTGGCCCCGTATTTAATTTCCCGACGCACCAGACGCTGGTATAAGAAGGTGTCTGTATATCTGATTCAATTGGCTGCCTATAATAGTTACGTTCTCTACAGTAAGGCTGGGAGAACAGGATCCTTCCTCAAATTTCAGGAAGAGATCATCGAGAACCTCCTGTATCCAGGAGGTTCCGTGGCCCCATCCACCAGTGTAGTTAGCCGTCTACACGAGCGGCACTTCCCCAGTGCCGTTCCTGGTACCTCAACCCAACCGTCACCCCGAAAAAATGTCGTGTCTGTAGCAGGAGTGGAATAAGGCGTGACACCCGTTATTTCTGTCCTGACTGTCCTGACCGCCCTGCCCTATGCCTAGGGGAGTGTTTCCGGAAGTACCACACCCAGGTACACTTAGGATAGGGAATGCACGACACAGGTAGTTTTTATAATCAGACTCGAGGGTCTCTCAGGATACTAGGTTTTGAGAGACCCTAACACATAGGGTACGGTGCTGCTGTGCTACTGCAGAAGTGTGAAACGGTAGAAACGTCTCCTTTCACTTGGGATAAAGTGCATAATGTACTTCTCACCATCTCTGTGTGATTTACACTTTACACATTGTCCCATGGGAAAGGAGATGTTTCTGCAAGGAAAATAAAGAGTGATATGGTTAAAAAAAGGAAAAAAAATTAAACAGGTAGCAAGAAAAATAAAATCTTGAGTTAGTTCAGGTTTTAAAAGTTCAGTTTTTTTTTCATGTTCAGGTTTTATTCATGTTTTATAATGTTTGCAACGTTCAAGTCATGTGCCTGCTGCCTGTTTTTTCTTCTTTTTTTTTTTTCCCCTAACCACCCTTTATTTTCCAGGTATACCAACAGACCAACGGACCAACCGATGAAAACGCCGCAGCACTGATGTGCATTCTGAGAGAAGCATTGCGCTGCTGTCAGAAGACACGTGAAGTCGGTGTATGCGGCGCTGCAAGACGAGATTTCTCCTCTGCAGGACAGGTATGTTTGCCCTGGCATTTGAGCTGAGGAGAGGTGTTGGAGTTCATATGCTTTGGCAAACACTTTGTATCAAAAATCTGGCAAAGATGTCTTCCTCCACACCGATCGATTGATCGATGTGAATGGAGAAATCATGTTTGCCAGGACATAGGAGCTGAGTGGGTATGGATGTTTGGGCGGAGCTCCTATGTCCTGGCAATCGCCAGGCCCCTCTTTTTTTCTTGCATATTTTTTGGCAGAGATTTTTTCATCCACATCGATCGATGCGAATGAGGAAATCTGTGCCGTTCATTTTTCTTTCAGCCCAGAGAAATCTCATTACCCGTATGCTCCATATAAGGAGAATAGCAGAAACTCCTAATGCTGGCCATACATGTAATGATTATGGAGACCCTCAAATGCCAAGGCAGTACAAACGCCCCACAAATGACACCATTTTGTAAAGAAGACACCCCAAGGTATTCGCTGAGGGGCATATTGAGTCCATGAAATATTGAATTTTTGTCATAAGTTAGCGGAAAGGGAGACTTTGTGAGAAAAAACAAAAAAATCAATTTCCACTAACTTGTGCCAAAAAAAAAATTTTCTATGAACTCGCCATGCCCCTCACGGAATACCTTGGGGTGTCTTCTTTCCCAAATGGGGTCACATGTGGGGTATTTATACTGCCCTTGCATTTTAGGGGCCCTAAAGCGTGAGAAGAAAAATGCGAAAAATGCCCTCCTAACAGGTACTCATTGAATTGGGGCCCTTTACGCATCTTTGCTGCACAAAGTGGCACACATGTGGTATCTCTGTACTCAGGAGAAGTAGGGCACATGTGTTTGGGGTGTATTTTACATATACCCATACTTTGTGTGAAAAATCTCTGTAAATCACAACTTTTTCCATTTTTTTATACAAAGTTGTCAATTTACAGAGATATTTCTCTCACCCAGTATGGGTATATGTACAAATACACCCCAAAACACATTGCCCTACTTCTCCCGAGTACGGCGATACCAAATGTGTGACACTTTTTTGCAGCTTAGGTGCGCAAAGGGGCCCCAATTCCAATGAGTACCTTTAGGATTTTCACAGGGCATTTTTACGCATTTGGATTCTCACGCTTTAGGGGCCCCTAAAATGCCAGGACAGTACAATTACCCCACAAGTGACCCCATTTTGGAAAGAAGACACCCCAAGGTATTCTGTGAGGGGTATGGTGAGTTCATGTAAAAGTTTATTTTTTGTCACAAGTTAGTGGAATATGAGACTTTGTAAAAAAAATAAAAAAAAAAATAAAAAATCCAATTTCCACTAACTTGTGCCAAAAAATAAAAACTTCCATGAACTCACTATGCCCCTCAGTGAATACCTTAGGGTGTCTTATTTCCGAAATGGGGTCACTTGTGTGGTATTTTTACTATCCTGGCATTTTAGGGGCACCTAACGTCAGAAGCAGTTTGGAATCCAAATGCGTAAAATGTTCTATGAAATCCTGAAAGTACTCATTGGAATTTGGGCCCTTTGCGCACCTTGGTTGAAAAAGTGGCACACATGTGGTATCTCCGCACTCGGGAGAAGTAGGGCAATGTGTTTTGTGGTGTATTTTTACATTTACCCATGCTGGGTGAGAGAAATATCTCGGTAAATGGACAACTTTGTATAAAAAATGGAAAAAGTTGTGATTTACCGAGATATTTTTCACAAAAAGTATGGGTATATGTAAAAATACACCCCAAAACACATTGCCCTACTTCTCCCGAGTACGGCGATACCACATGTGTGCCACTTTTTTTCAACCAAGGTGCGCAAAGGGGCCCAAATTCCAAAGAGTACTTTCAGGATTTCACAGAACATTTTTACGCATTTGGATTCCAAACTGCTTCTGACGCTTGGGTGCCCCTAAAATGCCAGGATAGTAAAAATACCACACAAGTGACCCCATTTTAGAAAGAAGACACCCCAAGGTATTCTGTGAGGTGTATGGCAAGTTCATGTAAAAGCTTATTTTTTGTCACAAGTTAGTGGAATATGAGACTTTGTAAAAAAAAAAAAAAAAAAAATCCAATTTACACTAACTTGTGCCAAAAATAAAAACTTCCATGAACTCACTATGCCCTCAGTGAATACCTTAGGTGTCTTCTTTCCGAAATGGTGTCATTTGTGTGGTATTTATACTGTCCTGGCATTTTAGGGGCCCCTAAAGCGAGAGAAGTAGTTTGGAATCCAAATGCGTAAAATGTCCTGTGAAATCCTAAAGGTACTCATTGGATTTGGGGCCCCTTTGAGATCTTGGCTGCAAAACTGTCACACATGTGGCATCGCTGTACTCAGGAGAAGCAGGGCAATGTGTTTTGGGGTGTATTTTTACATATACCCATGCTGGTGAGAGAAATATCTCGGTAAATGGACAACTTTGTATAAAAAATGGAAAAAGTTGTGATTTACCGAGATATTGTTCACAAAAAGTATGGGTATATGTAAAAATACACCCTAAAACACATTGCCCTACTTCTCCCGAGTACGGCGATACCACATGTGTGCCAGTTTTTGCAGCTTAGGTGCGCAAAGGGCCCCAATTCCAATGAGTACTTTTAGGATTTTACATGGCATTTTTACGCATTTGGATTCTCACGCTTTAGGGGCCCCTAAAATGCCAGGGCAGTACAATTACCTCACAAGTGACCCCATTTTGGAAAGAAGACACCCCAAGGTATTCTGTGAGGGGTATGGTGAGTTTATGTAAAATTTTATTTTTGTCACAAGTTAGTGGAATATGAGAATTTGTAAAAAAAAAAAAATTTCATTTCCGCTCACTTGTGGCAAAAATAAAAACTTCCATGAACTCACTATGCCCATCAGCGAATACCTTGGGGTGTCTACTTTCCTAAATGGTGTCATTTGTGGGGTGTTTCTACTGTCTGGGCATTGTAGTGCCTCAGGAAACATGATAGGTGCTCAGAAAGTCAAAGTGCGGAAATTTGCTTTTTTGCACCATAGTTTGTAAATGCTATAACTTTTGCGCAAAACCAATAAATATACACTTACTGCATTTTTTTATCAAAGACATGTAGTACAATAAATTTAGAGAAAAAATTATATTGAAAAGTAGTTTTCTTTGAAAAATTTTGTGACAGAAAGTGAAAAATGTCATTTTTTTGCAAAAAAATCGTTAATTTATGATTAATAGCAAAAAAAGTAAAAATGTCAGCAACAATGAAATAGCACCAAATGAAAGCTCTATTAGTGAGAAGAAAAGGAGGTAAAATTCATTTGTGTGGTAAGTTGCATGACGGAGCTACAAACAGTTAAAGTAGTGTAGCGCAGAATTGTAAAAAGTGGCCTGGTCATTAAGGGTGTTTAAGCTAGGGGGGCTTAAGTGGTTAAAATTCTTACTTTTATTATATGCAAATATCTTTATTGCCAGCTGGTAGCGGCCACATCCTCCAGTTGCCGACACGCCCCCTCTCCTCTTGATAGACAGGGTCAGCGAGCCCTCTCCTGCCGCTGGCCCTGTCTTCTCATTAAGTCCCGCACATGCGCCCATGACATAATTGGCGCAGGCGCAGAAGACGGAGCTGGCGTCCTTCACTCAGTACGCCTGCGCCGATTGAAGAATGTTACGGCGCAGGCCTTAATGAGAAGACCGGGCCAGCGGCAGGAGAGCGCTCTCTGGCCCGGTCTATCAAGAGGAGAGGGGGCGTGTCGGCAACTGGAGGATGCGGCCGCTACCAGCAAGTTACCGCCCAACTTGCTAGTAATGAAGATATTTGCATATAATAAAAGTAAGAATTTTAAAAGAACGATATCACAGGGAAATGTCAGCTGATGAAAAATGCATTTTGGGGGTGACAGAAGCCCTTTAAGTTCTGCGTCCAAAGTTCAGGTTATCAAAGAATCCCGCTATGGTTTCCAAATTCCGTTATGGTCGATGGTAGCGGAATCCATAACGGGATTCTTTGATAACCCGAACTTTTGACACAGAACTTAAAACACAAGTTCGCTCAACACTATCCACCTTAGCACGCTCCTTTGTGTATTTAACTGTTAACAGGGCCTTGAGTTTTTCCTCCCTACCTTCCCAGAGACAGGATTTTTTATTTTCCTGTTCTCAGCTTTATTAAGGCTTGTTTTTTGTAGGACAAGTTGTACTTTCTCCATTTACTATTATTGTGGAGCTGGAAAGAAAAATTCTGGCAGTTTTATTTTTACAACATTCCCTATGCAGAAGGCATATGTGCCCGCATTGCCGGGGGAAAAAAAAAAATGATGTTTTAATATATGCAAATTGTCCTCTAGGAGCAACGGGGGCGTTGCCGGTACACCTAGAGGCTCTGCCCTCTCCGCAACTGCTACACTTTGACAGGGCCAGGCAGTGTAAACATTCTGCCTGGCCCTGTCAAAGTGCAGAGGGCAAGGCAGCTGCAGAGCCTTTAGGTGTGGCGGTAACGCCCCCGTTGCTCCTAGAGGCTCATGTGCATATATTAAAACATAATTTTTCTCAGTAATGCGGGCACATATGAACATGGGACCAACACAGATGCCTTCAGCTGCCAAGCACACTTGTAACAGGTCAGCCAGTGTCATAGGGACAGAACTGCTGACAGATGCCCTTTATAGGCCTGCTATAAGCTGCCACCAGCTGGGCCCTAGCACAGGGAAGATAACTCTGCGTCCCCCTTCCAGGACGTGCTCAGCACCAGAGTGCATGTCACTGACCCGTCCATTTCGCAGTGAACTATACCCCCTGCCCCAGTACTACACGTCCCTGGGCACAATAGGCCGGAGCCTTTGTGGAGCCGTCCTTCCTCCTCACAGAGGACACCCCCCGCCCAACACTGCAGCGCACCCTCACCTCCTGGTTGAATGCGTTTACGGCGTCCATGCTGTCTGCGCTACCGTGTGAGGGGGGACAGGCCGCTGAAGAGGAGGGGTCAGGCGACGTTTCAGAGGCGTTTTCTTCTTCGCCTCAGTCTCTCCTGCTCCTGCAGAAACCGCTACCGTTGTTCCGACATGTCCCGTGCACTGAGGGAAGCGACGGAGGAAGGGGGGTGGGACAACCAGACAGCCACGGTCTGAGGGGACGGGAAACAAAGATAAAAGGAGACCGAGGAGACTAGCTCGCCGCCTCACCGCCGGAACAAGATGGCCGACCTTAGGCCGCGCAAGGCACACCGGGAAAGTACAGTCAGACCGCGCGAGCTCTCCGCCGCCTCCCCCTCGTGACGTAACTGACTTCCCGCCTTCCAGAGTTTAGGAGAGCGAGCTGGAGAGGTCACGTGATCTCCATGCGGCTTCCCGCCTCTTTTTTTTTTTTGTCTGTTTTCTGAGGCGACTTTTGTCCTCAGGGCCTCACTAGCGTTAGTGGCGTGCTGTGCGGTAACCGTTGTGCCCAGAGCCTTCCTGGTGGCATAAAGCTTTATAAATGGCGGGTCTTTGCGAGGCTCTGCCAGTTTATTTTATGAATTTGCCCATATCGATGGTTAAAAAGTGTTTGTGGTTGCTTGACAGAACAGAATGTCTGTGGCAGCCCCTGGCAGGAACTATTGTTTCTGTTATCAGCACTTTTACTAGTTTATATTAGAAGTAGAAATGTTTTCTTCAGGTGAATTATTACTTTATGCTCCCCTTGTGATGTCTATCATCAGTTTTGGATCCCTGGTTTAATCCATTTAGTGAGCATCCTGTTTTGGGCATTTATGAGGAAGTGACTTCTTTCGTCGTCTTCCAACATCTATAACTTTGTTATTTTCCCGGCTATGTAGCCTTATCAGGGAGTGTTTGTTTTTTGCGGTTAGTAACATTACAACGATACCACATATGTATAGGTTTTTTCATGTCTAAATAGTGTGAAAATATATTTAAAGTTTGAAAAAAAATCACCATATTTTTAACCCACATAACTTTTATAGTTATATCTACTGATATGTGTGGGGGCTTAGTTTTTGCATGCCAATATGTAGTTTTTATTGATACTAGTTTGGGTTGTGTGACTTTTTGATCACATTTTATTTCCTATTTCTGGGTAAGAGAAGCAGTGAAAAAATGGCAAATTGGCCATTTTTACAATTTTTTCCGTTATGCCATTTGCCGTATTGAATTTTTCATATTTTAATAGTATGTTTGTTTTCGGTCGCGGTGATACCCATGATGTTTATATTTTTTGTTATTTAGGTATTTACTTTTTATTACCGTATATACTCGAGTATAAGCCGAGTTTTTCGGCACAAAATTTGTGCCGAAAAAACCGAACTCAGCTTATACTCGAGTCATAAATTAAAAATCTGAAGAGCGGAGTGGGAGGAGGAGCGGGTGGAGGAGCTGGGGGCGGGCATTTGCGGCAGGGCCGATGCGCTCACTGCGCTCCGGCCCCACCGCTCATGTATAGTTTTTAAATTCGATTATACTATACAGTTATTCTTACTATAATTCTTGCCCCCTCTGTACTTCATCACATGCGGAGGTCGGGCAGTGAATACTTGCTGATGTCACGTGCCTGCCCGGCCTGCTTTATGAATGAAGCAGGCGGCGCAGGCACGTGACGTCAGTCACACTGCGCTCGCTCGCCCGGCCTGAAGTATTCACTGCCCGACTGCCGCATGTGATGAAGTACAGAGGGGCAAGAATTATAGTAAGAATAACTGTATAGAATAATCAAATTTAAAAACTATAAATGAGCGGTAATGGGGGATGTGGATGGCACTGTTTTGGGATGAGGGGATGTGGATGGCACTGTTATGGGATGAGGGGTGTGGATGGCACTGTTATGGGATGGGGATGTGGATGGCACTGTTATGGGATGGGGGATGTGGATGGCACTGTTATTGGATGGGGATCTGTGGATGCCATCCACATCCCCTCATCCCATAAGTGCCATCAACATCCCCCCTTCCCATAACAGTGTCATCCACATCCCCCTCATCCCATAAGTGCCATCCACATCCCCCATCCCATAACAGTGTCATCCACAGATCCCCCATAACAGTGCATCATCCACAGATCCCCATAACAGTGCATCATCCACAGATCCCCCATAACAGTGCATCATCCACAGATCCCCCATAACAGTGCGTCATCCACAGATCCCCCATAACAGTGCGCCATCCACAGATCCCCCCCATAACAGTGCGTCATCCACAGATCCCCCCCATAACAGTGCGTCATTCACAGATCCCCCCATAACAGTGCGTCATCCACAGATCCCACCCATAACAGTGCGTCATCCACAGATCCCCCATAACAGTGACATCCATTTCCACCTCGGCTTATACTCGAGTGACTACTTTTCCCAGTTTTTTTTGGGTAAAATTAGGGTGGTCAGCTTATACTCAGGTCGGCTTATACTCGAGTATATACGGTATATGGAAAGGGGGGTTATTTGAACTTTTATATATTTTTAATTTTTATATTTTTACATTTTTTGGCTATTTTGTAATGATTTTGAAGCTCGTATTTGAAGGTACAAAATCTATTTTTTTGTTTTGAACAATCATAGTTGTTTAAAATGCATTTATTACTGACTATTACTCATTTCTTATGTTGGCCTAAAATAAGAATTGCAGCTTCAATGCCCTTAGCCTCTTCAGCGAGGCTGAGCGCATTGAAACCAATTATCGGCATGCCCATTGCCTTAGAGGATGCCGGTAAGATGTTTCCGGGTTTTTGACTCTTTAGATGCCGTGATCTCAATTGATCATGGCATCTAAAAGCTTTAATTACCGCGATCAGCATTATTGTGTGTCGCGGTAATTAGCCGCGGGTCTTCTATATGAAACATGTAGGGCATTGGTAGCAAAAGGGAGAGTGGAGGGAGTTTTTACGTTATAAATACTACAGTATTCTAATATAAATGACCCACTAGACGATAGAGCGTCTAGGGACCTGGATAATCGTATTCACCAATATATTACTGACTCCCCGCTATCCCTACAGAAACGGTAGCCGATTTTGAGAATGATTTTACGGACTCTGAACTTAGAATGGTCATTTCCAATCTCAAGAGGGGGAAGAGTCTAGGCCTAGACGGTTTCACGGCTCCCCCCTTTAAAACATTTGCCGACCTATTGGTTCCTTTTCCTCCTAAAAGTTTTTAATAGCATCTCAAAGACGAATCCCTTTCCAAAACAGGCATTAGAAGCGCATATAGTTTTAATTCTGAAACCAAATAAAGATCCATCTTGCTGCAGTAACTATCGTCCCATATCTCTTATCAATGGCGACATTAAAATGTACTCCAAATTGTTGGCTTCCTGTCTTAATTTGGTGCTCCCATCGGTCATTCATCAGGATCAGGTGGGGCAGGGGCGGACTGGGACGGGGGGCAATTGCCCCCCGGGCCGGGCCCTTCTGTAGTGTCACCCAGGGCCGGCTTCTGGGGTGTGCATGTGCCCTGCTTCGGCTCTGGTGACAAGTGGGGGCGGCATGGCACAGGGAGATGAACGTTCATCTCATGGCACAGGGAGTGGAAGCGTTCATCTCCATAGTCATCTGTATTGCCGTCCTCAGGATTGCGATACAGATGGCTGTGCTGCGGCAGAGCAGGGAGAGGCGTGTCCCCTCCCTGTTCCTCTGATAGGCTGCCGGCCTAGTGCTGGCAGCCTATCAGAGGCCGGTGCAGGCGGCGCGATGACGTCATCGCGCCGCCGGAGCGGTACAGCGAGGGACACAGGCCGGAAGAGGCCTGCATTGCATCGCTGGAGGTAAGTATAAGTGTTTTTTGTATGTTTGTTGTTTGTTTTTTTGGGGGCTACTGGCACATAAGGTGAGGGGGGGTATTCTACTGGCACATGATAAAGTGAGGGGGGGGATTCTACAGGCACATGATAAACTGGGGGGGGGGATTCTACTGGCACATAATAAGGTGGGGAGGGGGAGACTACTGGCACATAGGGGGGGGGTCTACTGGCACATAGGGGGACTACTGGAACATAAGGGGGGGGGGCTATGAGCGATGTGAGTGGCCAAAATCTATCCTCTCTGCAATGCTCAGCCTCCTGTGACAGATCAGGAGAGCGGAGGTGTGGGGGCGGAGATAGCTGTCAATGCTGTCAAAGGAGGCTGTGCTCTCCTCCCGCAGCTCCCCGCCCAGCCTCTTGTGACAGCGAATCAGGAAGTAGAGGGGGGCTCAGTGGGCCTCTGGGTGTTACTTGCCCCCTGGGCCAAAAGTTGCCAGTCAGCCCCTGAGGTGGGGTTTATACCTTGAAGGGAGGCTAGGGACAATACTAATAGGACCATTAACCTCATAGCGGCAACGAAACGCCTAGGGAAACCCCTTTGTCTCCTATCAATCGATGCCGAGAGGGCATTTGACCGGGTCCGGTGGCATTTTGTGACAGCGGCATTGCACCAGTTGTCACTCGGATCGAGACTGGTCGACAAAATTAGCGCCTTGTATTCTTGCCCATCTGCCAGAGTGAAGGTAAACGGCATTCTTGCGTCTGCCTTTACTAGTCACAATAGCACGGCGGGGATGCCCTCTCTCGCCCCTTCTCTATGTCCTTGTTATGGAACATTTAGCCATTGCATTACAGAATAATATAGACATTACTGGACTAGATTTGCGTACCCACCATCACAAGCTAACTCTGTATGCAGATTACTTACTCCTGTATGTCTCGAATCCTCACATTACCCTACCCTCGGTCTTGTACGAATTCCATCGATTCAGGTCTCTTAGCAATTTTAAGATTCCCTTACGTCCTACCAGCAGCACAGATGGGGGTTAACCACCCCCCGTGGACTGGCAGGACCGGCGGAATGTTTAATGAGCCCAAGACTAATAACTCAATTTAACAATTAAGTATCTCTTTAAAAGGAGGAAGTCAACCCCCAGCCCACTGTGTTTTTTTCTGTCCTCCTGGACAGGTGGACTAGGCGGTTTGTTCCCCCCTTTCTTATGGAAAGTGCGGGGAGCCTTCTTTTCGTTTGGGTAACGGCGTTGCCCTTTTTTCCTAGGTACCTTGTCGGTTTGGCCGGCAGCTTGTTTGCTGCCGGCCCCGCGCAGTTGCGCCTGGCTGGGGTATTTTGGCGGCGTCCTTGGTCCAGGATTCCCGGTCCCTGTGTGCCGCCATCTTCCGGAGGTGACGCGGGGACTCTCCTTTTGCATCACCTCCGGGGAATCCGGCCGTGATTTTTTCACGGGCACGATTTTTTTCATAGATGCGATTTTTTATTTATTTATTTTTTTTTTTTTTCTATGCATCTTCCTGTGGAGGATTTACTGGGGGAAGGGTGGATTGGCTATCCCTCCCCTTCCCTTATTTTGGGAGGCTGTGTGCTCCAGTTCAGTCTCTAGCTACATTTGCTTTTTCAGTTAGATCCCAGAGTCCTAAAATTGGTGTTGTTCCACTTGTGGTGTTTTTTTCCTCAGCTGCCTCCGGCTGTTTTTCTACCTTTCCTGCGTAGATAGGTGGTTTACAAATGGTTTATTTGTCCCTTTTTTTCCCGCAGTGATATCTTCTCCGCGGGATTCGGAAGGCAGGAAAGTGGATTCCAAGAGGAAGCATCGATCCTGCTACCATTGCAGCAGTCAACGGTTATTGTAAGCTGATCATACCTGCACTCGTGAGATCGCAGAAGCTAAACAGCTTAAGGCTGGGCTGGGACCAGCTTGGGAGACCGGTTGGGAATCCCTGGGTCCGTTGACTTAACACCAGGTTCTCTCCTCGGATGAGGAGGAGCTGACTTTGTGTTTTCTCCCCTGGAAAGACACAGAAGTTGCTCAAGTCCATCAGGTCGGGGGACCATGATGTTGACTGTGGGGAGCCTCCCGTTCCCACTACTCGGGCACATTGTGTCTTTAGCGGATGAGACCCTCCTCTCTATCATGATATAGAGTGGAAAAAACCTGGAAAAGGTCCGGTTTTAACAAAGAAGTTTAAATCCATGTTCCCGATGGCTTAACCCTTGGTGGATTCGTGGGGATCCATTCCCAAGGTGGACATGGCTATTGCCAAGTTGTCCAAGCGCACTCTGGTTCCTGCAGACGATAGGTCTAGCTGCAGGACCCCCTTGCAGAGTGCACACTAAGACGGGGTGTTATGGCAGCTGCGGCTTCCGCTTCCACAGCCATAGCGGCTTTTGAAGTCCCTACGTTCCTCCGATCTCGCCTGGATCAAATTCAAGTTGATGTGAACCAGAGGTTTTTTCCAGGACAACATACTGGCTGCTTTCAAGACCATCAACCTGGCTACGGACTTCTTGTGCGATACCGCACAGCTGAAGCTAGCGAGGGAGCTTCCCTGCTAGTAAAGCAAGTCCTGGGAACAAGGCCAAACACAGATCCTTGCCATTGAAGCTAAGCAGCAGGTCTGTGGCTCATGGGAGACCAAGTGTGCCTTTGGCACCCTGTAACAATACTATCAAATAACATCAGGGGCCTATATATAGCATGGCCCTGGGATCAGCGGCCCATATTCCATTTTGGCTTAGGCCTTGGGTCCCTGACAATTCCTCAAAATACAGAGTGACTGGAGAGCACAGCGAAAGGGCTTGAGGTGCTCTCATGGAGGAGCCAAAGATGGAAAATCCACCTCCTGACTACGGGCCTCTTCGAGGCTCTTAGTTAATTCCCGTTACTCCTGCCGTCCTGCCAATAAGCTTCCCCATTCCTAAGCTTCATGTACCCGTCGGAGTCGTCTCTCCCACTTCTGAGAAGAATGGGATCCCGGGGTCCTGAATATCATTTTCAACGGTTATTTAGTCAACAACACCTCTATTCCTCTGGACAGGTTTGTCAATATAAACCTTCTACAAGCTGCCAAGGAGGCGATCCTAGAGGCCTACATTCAGGACTACATTTGCAAAGGGGCTCTGGAGGAGGTTCCGGCAGGAGAACGGGGCCTAGGGATCTATTCACCAGTTTTTCTGGTTCCCAAGGTTTCAGGAGATCTCCGGATGATTATCGATCTGAGATATTTCAATCGATTTATAAGGAAGGTGAAGTTTCGTGTAGAAACCATTAGGTCAGTAGTTCACGTCGTCAATCCTGGAGACGTGATGGCAACCCTGGACCTCAATAATGCATATCTGCACATCCCGATCTATCCTGGTTCCAGGAAGTATATCAGGATCACGGTCCAGGTGTCCGGTGTCGTCAGGCATCTTCTGTTTGTTTCCCTTCCTTTTGGCATTTCTTCTGCCCCTCACACTTTTACCAAGGTGGTGGTTCTGTGGTGGCGGCTTTGAGGCTTCAAGGACTGACCATCATTCCTTATCTGGACGACTAGCTTTGAAAGCCTCTGCTCTAGCGGTCCTAACCCAACGTCTTCAGGTAACAATCTCCTTTCTGTTCCACTTAGGTTGGATCATCAGCTGGTAGAAGTCGAACGTGAGCCCGTCGACTTCAGTAAGATATCTAGGCTTCATAATCGACTTCACTGGGATGTCGCTCCAGTTGACTCCAGAAAGAAGATTCCGGGTTCAGAACACGGCAAGTTCCTTTCCCCGGCGAGTTCCAATCCGGACTCTCATGAAGATTTTGGGGCTCATGTCAGCGTCTGCGGAAGCAGTCCCTTGGGCTCTATGGCACCTCCGTCCTCTACAGTCGGAGGTTCTCTCCTAATGGAATGGCAGCCCTGCTGGGCTAAACTCCCTGTGCTCCCTGACTTGGCAAACTCTGTATTCCCTCAGATGGTGGTGCCATCTTTTAGACGGGAAGTCAATGACCCAGCCAGTCTGGGTCATATTGACTACGGATGCGTCCTAAGTAGGCTGGGACGCTCACCTAGACGACTCTCCAGTTCACGGGACCTGGTTTCCTCAGGAGTGGCTTTTTCATCCAATCTCGCGAGATTCAAGCTATCTGGCTAGCCCTCCTTCACTTAGCCCCTCAGATCAGGGGCAAGCGGTGAAAGTCCAGTCAGACAATGTGACTGCGGTACTTTACATCAACCAGCAGGGAGGCACGAGATCACTTCCCCTCTTGTCAGAGATCGGGGTGATTCTGGATTAAGCAGAGTTGTACCTTCCCACTTATCTGCAATCCACATCCAAGGCTCCCTCAATATGATAGCGGATGAGCCGCGGTCTTCCGTCGGTGGAGTGGTCTTTACATCCGGAGAATTAAGCAGATAGTCCTCAAATGGGTATGCCAGAGGTGGGTCTCATGGCAACAAGGTTCAATGCCAAGGAGGAGAGGTTCTGCTCCCTCTACAGGGAGGACAACCCCCTGGCGTTAGTCGCTCTGTCAATATCCTGGAGGTTCAGGCTGGCTTACATCTTCCCTCCCTTTTCCATGATACCGAGGGTATTGATGAAAATCCGTCAGGAACAGGCCTCATTGATAGCCATCATACTGTTTTGGCCGAAGAATTCCTGGTTTACCTAGCTCACCCAGTTGAGTCGAGGACAATATTGGAGGCTCCCCCCACAGCAGACCCTGGTGTCGTGGGACACTCACCTCTGCTCAGATTTGCACAGATTCAACCTGACAGCCTGGAGGTTGATCAGTCCCTTCCCAGGATAGAAGGGCTTTCAGAGTCGGTCCTGAGAACGCTGTCTCATTCTAGAGCGGACTCTACCAAGAGAGCCTACTCTTGTATTATGAGGATATTCTCATCCTGTTGTACCTCAACTGAGGTGGCGTCTGCAGATCCGCCCCTCTCCGCTATCCTTCAGTTCCTGCAAGACGGCCTTGATAGAGGCCTTGCCCTTCTACTCTGAAGGTTCAAGTTTCAGCCATCTCAGCTTGCCTTAACAGGCTTTTCTTTCAGGACCCGCTGATCAAACGGTTCCTTAAAGGAGCTGAAAGATTAAAGCCTACAGTACTGAGACCCCTTTTTTTCAATGGGTTTTTCAGTAGTTCTCAGGGGTTAGCATCTCCCCCCTTTGAACCGTTAGAGGAGGTGGACATCAAGTTCGTCACTTGGAAGTTTGTGTTTCTCCTTGCAGTGACTTTGGCCAAGAGGGTCTCTGAGCTTCAAGCTCTCTCAGCACATGAGCCCTATTCTTACATGACCGGGACCTTCTTAGATTTCTCCCGTATTGTAGGCCTAAAGTTCCTTCCAGAACATCAACCAGGTGATATTCCTCCCAGTTCTGTCGACATCTACCACCTCCTCCTAGGAACCTGCTAGACATCCTCTGGACGTCGAGATGTCTCCGGATCTATGTGGATAGATCAAGGAGTTCAGGAAAGATGAGAATCTCCTAATCCTGTTGCCGGTAAGTTTAAAGGCTATAAGGCATCCAAACCTTCCATCAGTCGGTGGATTCAGGAGGCTATTAAGGAATTCTTTGTGTCCACAATCTGGACCCTCCGGGATTTGTGAAGGCCCACTCTACTAGAGTTGTGGCTACTTCTTTTGCCGAGAGGAGTCTTCTGCCTCTCAACATGATTTGCGAAGCTGCCTCCTGGAGCTCTGAATCGACATTCATCTCCCATTATAGACTAGATGCCAGTCTAGCTGAGTTTCGGCCTTTGGGCAGACTTTTCTTAGTTCTGCCAGGCAGGAGGGCCCTCCCTAGGGGTTTCTTCTTGCTATCTCCCCATCTGTGCTGCTGGTAGGACGTAAGGGAATCGTTAATTTCTAACGATAATTTGTTTTCCCTTAGTCCTAACAGCAGCACACAAATTTCCCACCCTAGTAAGTCTAGTTTTTTTCTTGCTATAAACACAGTGGGCTGGGGGTTGACTTCCTCCTTTTAAGGAGATACTTAATTGTTAAATTGAGTTATTAGTCTTGGGCTCATTAAACATTCCGCCGGTCCTGCCAGTCCACGGCGGGTGGTTAACCCCCATCTGTGCTGCTGTTAGGACTAAGGGAAAACAAATTATCGTTAGAAATTAACGATTAACATGACCAAGTGTGAAATGATAAATATTTCATTATCAGCCGCTGAAGTGGCACTTACTATGTCTAACTTCACCTTTAAATGGCAGACAACGAGCATTACGTATCTGGGTCTGCAAATACCGTTTTTAATCTGCACCTCCTATATCCGCTCAATTATCTACCCCTTCAGGCGAAAATAATTTCGGAATTGGGAAAATATTCTCTGAAAGCCCTTTCGTGATTCGGTAGGATAAACGTGATTAAGATGTCCCCATTTGTGTTCCAGGAAAGTTTTTTATAACTATTAATAGGGCAATTACCAGATTCATATGGGGTAAGGGTAAATCCCGATTAAGTGCTCGCATGTTATCTAAACCTAAGTGTAGAGGTGGTATGGGTATGCCTGACCTGAAAACGTATCACTCAGCGGCTGTTCTCATAAGGCTCTTCAACTGGGCCAAGGGAGCTAATGCTAAATTGTGGGTTCAGATGGATTTTGACCTTGCTCCCATGGATTGCTTAGTGGCCCCTTGGGTTTTGCAAGAAGACAGACCTCCGGCTGAGGAATGGCCCTTCTTGACCCGTCACGCTTTAACTATTAGGGACAAATGGACTCAGGACTTTGGCTTGTCTTATCGCCCGGGCCCTATGACTCTTCTTATGGGTAACCCGTCTTTTGCCCCAGGGTTTCGTGCCTCTAGATTCCTAGTTTGGGCTCACCGTTCTTGCCCGAGGGTTCATGATGTCCTGGCCGGGACCACGTTTACTCCTATAGATACTTTGGTTCCCACGAACAGTAGACAGGGGCGACATTGGCTTGAATATGCTCAGCTTCAATCTTTTATTAAGGATCTCTTTACCCGACGCGTTTGTTCTGAATTGTCTGACTTTGATGACCTTTTCTTGAAACCGGACACACACTACAAAGTGCTTTTTCAGCTCTATAAAATTCTGATAAAGCTTAGTAATTACACCCTTGTGCCTTGCTTCGAGAAATGGGAATTGGACCTTCAGTGTTCTTTCTCTCCAGCGCAAGTTGATAAGATGTGTACACTCTCTCACGGTTTGTCGATTTCAACTCAAGCTCAGGAAAAGAACTTCAAAATACTTTCACGTTGGTATTACTGCCCCTACATCCTACATAAAATGTTCCCTTTAACTACTGATGTCTGTTGGAGATGTAAAACTAAGGTTGGTACTGTGCTCCATATTTCGTGGGGATGCCCCAAGATCAAACTATTTTGGGATCAAGTTTTAGAGGTATTTAGGCTGTTCTCAGGGATAACGGTGAATAATTCACCTGAATTGACGCTTCTCTCTCTGATACCGGGCTCTGTTCCCTCAGTAAAGAAAAACGCTTTGAGATTTTTTCTCACAGCGGCCCGAATGACTATTCCAAGGCATTGGAAGTCGGATCGGGCCCCCTCTCTCTGTGAATGGGCGGGGGAATTAAGGTTTTTGGTTCGAATGGAAGAGTTGATTGCGACCTCGCACGACAGAGATGACCAGTTTGAGAAACGCTGGAGGCCCCTTCTTGATTTTATTAATTTTCCTGAATTCTCCCTGGGCGGCGGGATATAGAACCGATAGCATAATGGATTTAGTGTATGCCCAGTTCATGAAGAGGGGGTACTGTGGCCAGGAGTTGGCGGGCAGACCAGGGTGTTTCGCTCGACCTGTCTTTTCCCTCCCTACTACCCCTCCCCTTTGAGCCTCCCTTTTTTTTTATTTATTTCTTTATTTTCTTTTTTTACTCCTATATATCTCTCTTCCTTTCTCTATTTGTATGTCCTTAGTAGTCAGAGATCCTATTAGACGGTTACTGGCTTTAGTTTACTGAGCAAGTGTTTTCTCAGGATCGCATGCCAGTAATTACTGTTTTGTTTTTCTTAAATGCGGAGCCTCTCAGTATGTAGGCTGTTATCAAGAGATGATGTAGACTCCCTTTACATTTTCACATAGGCATGGCACTCTTGTATTGTATGTTTATTGCTCTGTAACCATTTGGTTTGTTATTGGATATGGGTCCTGTGTGCCCCATTGATGCCTGTATACTGCTCTGACCCTTTTTTTTTTTTTTTTGAAACTTTAATAAAAACAGAGTACACAATAAATACTACAGTATTCGCTTTTCTCCTTTAAAAACGTGATAATTTTATTCTCTGGGTCCGTACCATTACAGCGACACCAAATACATAGTTTTTTATGTTTTACTATTTTTGCACAATAAAACATTTTTTTTTTCTAAAAAAAGGAGAAAATATGTTTGCATTGCTACATCACAAGACCCACTACTTTTTTATATTTCTTTTTTTGGAGCTGTGTGAGGGCTTGATTTTTGCGAGACGCCTTGTAGTTTTCATTGGTATCATTTTGGGGTGCATAACACTTTTTCATTGTATTTTATTCTGTTTTTGTGGTGAATAAGCAAAAAGCAGCAATTTTGGCTTTTTTTAATGACGTGATACCAAATATGTGGAGTTTTTGGGGGTCATTTATTAAGACCGGTGTTTCAGTTTAGTTTTTAAAAAGCCTCTACATAACTTCAGGGTATCCATCGCCGCTTCTAAATGTAAGATGGCTTCCTTGCTATCTTACATTTAGACCGTTTTCTATGCCTAACACAGGCATAGAAAATGATAAATGACATGGGCCTTCCGGCCTATCCTACGTTACGCCCATTTTTTAAAGACATGACATAAGCAAGGTACCACAATCTGCACTAGAAGTACGCCTAAGATAGGTGTATTTCTGGATAGTAAATGACACCCTTTATTTTAGCAATTTTTTAATAGAAAGATTTTTTTCACTGTCTATTTTTTTCATAAAAAATTTTAACATTTTTTTTTTAACCATTTAACCCTCTTTCTCCCAGCGTTGGGAAGGTCTTTTAACAAGGCAACCTCAATCATGTGCACTGGGGGCCATAGCTGGTGGGAAGCTTGTGGTTAACCACTTCAGCCCCCCTAGCTTAAACACCCTTAATGACCAGACCACTTTTTACAATTCTGCACTACACTACTTTCACCGTTTATTGCTCCGTCATACAACTTACCACCCAAATTAATTTTACCTCCTTTTCTTCTCACTAATAGAGCTTTCATTTGGTGGTATTTCATTGCTGCTGACATTTTTACTTTTTTTGCTATTAATCAAAAATGACCGAAATTTTTGCAAAAAAATGACATTTTTCACTTTCTGTTGTATTTTTTTTTTTTTTTTTAAAACTACATTTCTATATAATTTTTTTGTCTTTGATAAAAAAAAAATCCAATAAGTGTATATTTATTGGTTTGGGTAAAAGTTATAGCGTTTACAAACTATGGTGCAAAAAAGTGAATTTCGGCATTTTGAAGCAGCTCTGACTTTCTGAGCACCTGTCATGTTTCTTCAGGTGCTAGAATGCCAGGAAAGTATAAATGCCCCCCAAATTACACCATTTTAGAAAGAAGACACCCCAAAGTATTCGCGGAGGGGCATGGTGAGTTCATGTATAATTTCATTTTTTTTCACAAGTTAGCGGAAAATGACACTTTCTGAGGAAAAAAATTAAAATAATAAAGTTTTTATTTCTGCTAACTTCTGGCAAAAAAAAATAAAATCTCCCACGGACTCACTGTGCCCCTCAGTGAATACTTTGGGGTGTCTACTTTCCGAAATAGGGTCATTTGTGGGGTGTATTTACTGTTCTGGCATTTTGGGCGGGGCTAAATTGTGAGCAGCCATGTAAAAGCTAAAGGTACTCGTTGGAATTTGGGCCCATTTGCGCACCCAGGCTGCAAAAAAGTGTCACTCATGTGGTATCGCCGTACTCAGGAGAAGTAGGGCAATGTGTTTTGGGGTGTATTTTTACATATACCCATGTTGGGTGAGAGAAATATCTCTGTAAATTGACAACTTTGTATAAAACAATTTAAAAAGTTGTCGTTTACAGCGATATTTCTCACACAAAGGGGCCCAAATTCCCATGAGTACCTTTAGGATTTCACAGGGCATTTTTACGCATTTGGATTCTCACGCTTTAGGGCCCCTAAAATGCCAGGGCAGTATAAATACCCCAAGGTATTCCGTGAGGGGCATGGTGAG
Source organism: Bufotes viridis (assembly GCA_033119425.1). Lineage (NCBI taxonomy): Eukaryota > Metazoa > Chordata > Amphibia > Anura > Bufonidae > Bufotes > Bufotes viridis. The sequence continues at coordinate 34,754,950 of CM065591.1, forward strand.
TTCACAGAAAAAAATAATTTTGGCACAATTTAGCGGAAATTGATATTTTTTTTTTTTACAAAGTCTCATATTCCACTAACTTGTGAGAAAAAATAAAATTTTACATGAACTCACCATACCCCTCACGGAATACCTTGGGGTGTCTTCTTTCTAAAATGGGGTCACATGTGAAGTGTTTGTACTGCCCTGGCATTTGAGGGTCTCCGCAATCACTACACGTATGGCCAGCATTAGGAGTTTCTGCGATTCTCCTTATATTGAGCATACGGGTAATGAGATTTTTTTTTTTTTCCGTTCAGCCTCTGGGCTGAAAAAAGAAAAAAAAATGAACGGCACAGATTTCTTCATTCGCATCGATTATCGTGGATGAAAAAATCTCTGCCAAAATCAGTGACTGCGGTGCGGTTGGCTGGGCGCGCTAGCTACCTAACAAGTAGCTAACTAACTGGCGGTAAGGGACCCTTATGCCCCATTCACACGTCCGCAATTCTGTTTGTGGAACGGAATTGCGGACCCATTAATTTCTATGGGGACAGACTTTGTCCCGCTCAGATCCGGAATTGCGGATCCGCACTTACGGGTCTGCATTTCCGTTCCGCAAAAATATAGAACATGTCCTTTTCTTGTCCGCAATTGCGGACAAGAAAAAGCATTTTCTATATAGTTCTGGCAATGTGCGGATCTGCAAAATGCGGAAAGCACATTGACGGTGTCCGTGTTTTGCGGATCCGCGGCGCGGATCAGGGAGTCTATATGGGGTGATCAGGGGTTAACAAGGGGTTAATAAGTGGGGGGTTTAGTGTAGTGTTTGGTGCAGCTTTACATAGCTACCTGGTCCTCTGGTGGTCTATCCCAGTAAATGGGACCACCAGAGGACCAGGTAGCAGGTATATCAGACGCTGTTAACAAAACAGCGTCTGATATACCTCTTTGATTTCATTTATTTTACATCTACAGCCTGCCAGCGATTGATCATCGCTGGCAGGCTGTAGTATCACTGCCGAGCTGTGCTCTGCTGTGAACGCGCGCGCGTTCACAGCAGATCTCGCCTCTCGCGAGATGACGCACGGATGCGTCCAGGAGGAACAGACCAGGAGTCTGCGACTGCCAATAATGCTGATAGCAGGAATCCAACTGCTGATAGCAGGAATCCAAGGCTTGATACACACAGTATGTGTTTTGCGGCCCAGCAAAAAAAAAAGGTTGACGTCCGTATGGAATCCGTTTTTTTATTTTTTTGCAAATCCGTTTTAAGAATGCCTATCCTTGTCTGAAAAAGGTACAAGAATAGGACATGTTCTATTTTTTTTTTTGTGGGGCTATGGAACGGATATAAAGATGCAGACAGCACATTTTTTGCAGACCCATTGAAATTAATGGGTCCTCATCCAATCCGCAAAAAAACGGAACAGATACTGAAACAAAATACGTTCGTGTGAATGTAACCTAAATGATGAAAAACCCGAAAGCGCGTGCTTTGTGAGGACTGGCTCCGCGTGTGCGATTGGGGAAGTTGACTCAGCATATTAGAGCTACAGTTGACCTGCCACCTTAATAACCAAAAAAAGCTAAAAAAAAATAAATAAGAAATAACTACTCAAATCACCCTCTTTCCCCAGAATCAAAATACATAAACAATAAAAAAAATCATCCTGCAAATAACGAGCCTTTACACAAGGCCATTGCCAGAAAAGAAAAAAATGTATCAGAAAATGGCGACACAAAACAATGGCCCCCCCCCCCCCCCAAATCCTTTACTTTCTGTACCCAGTAGAACCCACCTAACAATGCTAAGTGGTGTCTCAGATGACACAAACTGGACACAGCATATTGGGCATTGACATGTCATATCTGTGGAAAACTTGCACGTTTTTTTTTCTTTATATTTTTTATTTATATCATTTTGTTGATATACAGCAATTTTTCAGTATGAATAATTAAGAGCGTACAATTGTACAAAGAAAAAAGGAACAACAGTGGATACAGCAACTGTGGTTGAAAGATACATCAATCATTACTTACAGTAACAATCATTTAATGATAATGACAATAATATAAAAAGGTGATTAGGCCTGCGAATAACGAAATACTGTCCAGTCTTTCCATCTAGAACAGAATCAAGGATGAGCTCTATTCTCCCATGCTGCTATTTCCTCAAACCTATATATGGAGTCTACTTTGTTCAACCAGCGGTCAATTGGCGGGGTTTCCGGGGATAGACAGAACTTTGGCAATAGAAGGCGCGCCGCACCCAGCAATTGTTTAAATAAATAGGGAATCTTGGAAACCGACTCAGAAGGGGTCATATTCAGTAAGGCTAGATGGGGGGACATCTCAACTTCAGTTTTACATATCAGGTTACATTTCTCAAATATTGTCTCCCACCATATTGATATTCGGCGGCAGGACCACCAAATGTGGTAGAAGGTTCCCTTATCCTGGTTGCATTGCCAGCAGCCGTCAGACTGGGAGGCCAAGTATTTGCAAGTGATATCCGGGTTTTTATACCATCTTGTAAGTATTTTATATCCATTTTCTTGGATTCTCACACATTTGGAGAAGGTGTGTGGTGTCAATAATATTTCATTTTGTTTCTCCAGTGAAAACGTAGTTTGAAGATCGTTCTTCCAAAGTCTGACAAACGCTGGTTTAGGCATTAGTACAGGGCAGCATATTTTCTTGTATAATTTATATATAGGTTTAGCTGGAGGGGCCGGAGATACTATGAGGCCTTCGAACCAAGTGAGTGGCCTCAAAAGAGAGGAATATGGAACATTGTTACTGATATATATACAGAGGTGGTGTAGCCCTGGGAGATATTGTTTAAAGTCGGGCATCGAAAGAAGGATTGACTCAGTGGATATATCCCCAGTGTCATCAAATAATGTTATGATAGGAGTGTTTGAGCATTTAATGTGCCTGGGGAGGCCATCTAATAGTTCTTTAGGCACTAAAGCTAAAACATCTTTCACTTGGATAACAGGGGATGGCAAGAGCACACCCCACTGCGATTGCTGAAACCATTTCCATGCTGGCAGAGTGGCTTTAAAAGATGGGCTAAGAGGTTGTTTGGAGGTCAAATTTGTTTGTGGGTTTACTAGTAGGCTTCTAAAGTGCATCAGAGATTGTGATGTCTCCATGGAGAACCAAGATTTGTGGGGAACCTCCCTTGTGGAAACCAGGCATGCTCAACCTGCGGCCCTCCAGCTGTTGCAAAACTACAATTCCCATTATTCCCTGACAGCCTACAGCTATCATCCTACAGAAGGGAATCGTGGGAGTTGTAGTTTTACAACAGCTGGAGGGCCACAGGTTGAGCATCCCTGCCCTAAACCAATCAACAACCCTAGATAAAAGAATAGCTTTGTTGTATCGTTTAGGGTCTGGAAGGCCTATTTTCCATGGGTTCTGCTTCTGCGTCCCTGGAGAGTGGGCAGAGCTAGTCTAGGAGCTTTACTGTTCCATATAAATAGTCTGATGTATTTATTTAGAGTCAAATAGAAACTGTTTGGAATGGGAATGGGTAGGACCTGTTGAAGGTAATTTAGTCAGGGTATTACAAGTAAAGTTACCATGTTTTTCTGCCCAAACAATGAGAGCGTTGGTGTATCAAGAGAAGAGAGTTGGTCTTTAATTGAATGCAGGAGGGGGATGTAGTTAAGGTGATAAAGTTTATGAATATCAGGGCAAATTTTTATACCTAGGTATGATATTGATGGAGCCGTCCAATTAAGGCAGTGCTTCTCAATTATTTTCTGTCATGCCCCCCCTAGGAAGAAGAAAACATTTCGCGCCCCCCACGCGACTGTAAATAGTATCATTTGTCTATAAAATTGTTATAAGAACACCAATCTCCCCACAGGTGAGGGCCATTAACCCCCCAAATCATGTGCAGGCTCCATTAACCCCCCCTCCCCCCCAAATCATGTGCAGGCTCCATTAACCCCCCCCCCCCCCAAATCATGTGCAGGGTCCAGGCTTCCCCCCTCCCCCCAAATCATGTGCAGGCTCTCCCCCCCCCCCCCCCAATAGAGTCCAGGGTCCAAGGTCCCTCCACCCACCCAATACTTACCTCCCTGGAAGCGCTGGATGCAGGCCTCTTCCGGCCTGTGTCCCGCTCGGTACTCTGCTCAGGCAGCGCGATGACGTCATTGCACCGCCTGAACCGCTCTGATAGGAGCAGGGGAGGGAGACGCCTCTCCCTCCCCTGCCGCATAGCACAGCGATCTGTATCGCTGTCCAGAGGACGGCGATAAAGATCACTATGGAGATGAACGCTTCCACAGTGGAAGCGTTCATCTCCTGTCACCTGGAGCCCCCCTTTACGGAGCCTCGCGCACCCCAACTATTTAAGAAACGCTGAATTAAGGGGAGAAGATTTGGCTAGTTCAGTTTGAATATGAGATTTTAGGCCTACTGCTAGGGCATAGGATTTATTCATATTGATTTTAAAATTAGAGATGGCACTGAAAGACTCCAGTATTTTATAGAAGACTGGGAGCGACTGTTTGGGGTTAATGGTGAGGACCATCAGATCATCGGCAAAAGCCGCTACCTTATGCTCCCATCCACCCACGTAGAGTCCACGTATCTCTTTATTTTGGCGTATGAGTTGGAGAATTGGTTCTAGCACTAAAATAAAAACTAGCGGAGAGATGGGGGCAACCCTGTCTCATCCCGTTACATATACGAAAGGGGGAGATATTGTATTGTTGACCAGCACCGATGCCGAGGCATTTTAATACATTGAAAAAAGAGCGTTTATAAAGGTGCTCGGGAGACCAAATCTCGTAAGAGTTATTTTCATGTATTCCCAGCTGACTCAGTCAAATGCTTTCTTGGCATCGGTGCTGACCAGAGCCAGGGGTTGTTGTTTTTTGTAGCTTGGTGGATAGCGTTGATAATTCTTGCGGAATTATCTTTTCCCTCTCTGCCTTTTAACAAATCCTGTCTGATCTTTATGGATCAGTTGTGGCAGTAGGGGAGAAAGGCGGTTTGCCAACATTTTGGCCAAGATCTTTAGGTCTACGTTCAATAAGGAGATGGGGCGGTAGTTGGCACGTTGTGACACATCCTTCCCCTCCTTTGGGATAATTGTAATATGTGCTAATGTCATGTCAGAAGACAGGGGGTTTTCCTGAAGGACTGAATTGCATACATTAAGAAGGTGTGGTGTAAGTCATTCCTTGAAAATAGAATAGTAGATTGCCGGGAGGCCATCTGGGCCTGGGGCTTTCCCTTTTGGGAGTTGTTTAATAGCGCAGAGGAGTTCATCTAGTGTGAAAGGAGAACTCGGAGTTCCTATTTGTTGATCTTTTAGCAAAGGGAGATCAATCTGTTGTAGAAAAGAGGTAATGAGGTCATTAGTGGTGATAGGCTCATTTGAATTATCTGTCGAAGTGAGGTTATAGAGGGATTGATAATATTCTCGGAATTGATGGGCGATCTCTGTGGTAGTCGTGACTGATTCCCCTTTATTTGTGGAAATACGGGCAACGAAATTTAGAGATTTCCTCCGTTTCAACCTATTCATCACAAATTTAGTTACCTTGTCCCCATGGGCAAAAAATTTATATTGGGAATGTAGAAAGAATTTTGCCGATGTTGAGTTTTTTAATTCGGCTTGGAGGTAACTGAGTCGGGAGAGATGGGATTCCAATAGGGATTTTTTGTGAAGGGCTTCCAATTTATGAATTTCTGCTAAAAGAGAGTCAATCAAGGACCTGTTTCTTTTCTTGCGCTGTGCTCCTAAACTAATAAAATGTCCTCGGAAGACAGCTCTATGAGAGTCCCATAAAGTGCAGGGGGATACATCCGGTTGTAGGGAGTAGAACTCATCAATGACTTTTTAAATATTAGTCACATCCGATGGAGAGGAGACTAATTGTTCATTCAACCGCCATCGGTAAGATTTAGGGGCGGATCTGTGTCGTAGATAATGTGGTTATTACAGGAGAATGGTCAGAGAGTGGGAAGGTGTCTATTTTTGATTTGGAACATAATTGAATGTGTTCCTTAGTTATCCATATGTAGTCCAACCTATGGTAAGATCGGTGTAAATTGGAGTAGAAAGTATAGTCCTTAATGCTAGGATTAAAAGTCCTCCACGTGTTGACTAGGTTTAGGGAATGGAGTTTTTTCTGAAGGAAGCTAAGGGCTTTGCAGGAAAATGGGGATCTATGTGAAGTTGTGTCTAGAAGGGGGTCCAGGGCTATATTGAAATTGCCACCCATTACCGTGATACCCTCCGCAAACTGTTGGATAGTTGGGAAAAGCTTATTGAACCATTCAATTTGATTTGTGTTGGGGACGTAGATGTTTATTATGGTGTTGTTATGGTTAGCTATGAAACTTTTCAATAATAGGTAGCGTCCTTCTGTGTCTTGGATGTGGGAATGGTAATTAAAGGGAGTATTCCTACTAAGGCCTATGCTGACGCCTCTAGATGCCGAGGAATCAGACCCACAATTATACCAATTAGGAAAATAGGAATGGGATAGATTGGGATAATGATTAAAGCGGAAATAAATTTCTTGCAGCAAAATTTATTGAGCATTTTTGCTTTTTGAGATGGGAAATAATCTGACATCTTTTTGAAGGAGCGTTAAAACCTTTAACATTATAAGAGATTATCTGCAGTTCAGCCATTATCAGTTTTAAGGGGCAGGTGGTTGGGCGTTAGGCACTGAACACCACATGACAAATGCTCTGTACTCTCGGGGTCATCACTGTTCATCAGATACATATAAATACAGAAACTGAATCCACCATTAAAACTAACGGTAACAGAAGGTGGTGAGTCGAGGCGAAATTGCCTCGAGATCAACAACGTTACCAACATTGATATAGAAAATACAATGTAAAATGTACTTTTTGTCAGAAATAGTAAAAATAGAAAGAGGAAAAAGGGACGTTGAGGAATAAAGATAGAGACAGCTATAGGGGTAATAATGTGATCTGAAATCACCCAGAAATATGGCTAGAGATTGTTAGGGAGGAGTGAAAAGTGATTTAGAGCAGTGTTCCCCAACTCCAGTCCTCAGGGCCCACCTACCAGTCATGATTTCAGAATATCCCATAGAATGAATACCTGTGGTAAGTTCTGATGCATTGAAACAAATGATATCACCTGCTGAATACTAAGGAAATCCTGAGAACATGATCGGCTGGAGTTGAGGAACCCTGATTTAGAGGACAGTACAAACCGTCCATAGTAGGTAGAGATAGGGTAAGGAGATTAGGAAACTCAAGAAGAGGTATAGTATGCGTAGTTGAATGAAACACGACTTGGATACTACAATATAGAACAATAACAGTCATAACCCAGTAACGACTCTAATAAGGCATTAGGGCTTTCTATAGCAAGGATGGACAGAGATCAAGACGCCATGAAGCCTATATTAGAAGAAATTAAAATTAAGTGAGGTGATCTTTGCAGTGTCCATCACGTAGGAGATCGCACCAGGGTTACGGTAACCCTGCCTATGGAAAGTCAGCAGATGGTCTGGAGGATCTGCTAATAAACTCACATGGTTCAGGACTAGTTCAGGAACTCACTCTCCCATCAGGAGCCTTCTAGGAGTTGAGGTGGACGTTCCTCTGGGCTCGTGGGGTGCGTTGTTTGTCCCACGAGTTGGAGAGTGGGAGGTTAGGGAGCCTCGTCAAATTCTGGACGGGGTCCCAGTTAGGTATATCCAGCGGATTTATTTGGAGGTGAGTATAGACCATATCCAAGTCCGCATGCGAAGATATAGATAGCCTCTTCCCTTCATACATAAAGAAGAGTCCAAAAGGGTAGGACCAACGATATGGCGTACTATGGGAGCGAAGCCAATCCGTGAGCGGCTTCAGGACCCATCTCTTTGCAAGGGTGGTTTGTGCCAAATCTTGAGATATGAGAATATCATGTCCGTTCCAGATGACCGTTTTAGCTTCTCTTGCCCTAGTCAGGACTGCTTCTTTAACCTGGAAGCTAAGGAATTTGCATACAATGTCACGGGGGCAGCAGATGATGGCGGTTTGGGCTTTAGGGCCCTGTGAGCTCTCTCCAGTATCACCTCATGCACAATGTCCGGTCCAAGTAGTGAGAGGCAGATCTGTACAATAGTATTAGAGATGTCCCCAGCAGACACCGATTCTGGTATGCCTCTGAAGCGCAAATTATTGCGCCTCCCTCTATTTTCTTCGTCTTCAATAGCACAGTACATAGAGTTCATGTTAGCTTGAATAGTGGCTAGGTGTTGAACCACAACTTGTTGGTGCTGGATGATAAGAGTCTGGGACCCCTCTAGGGCTTCCACTCTGCTACCGATTTGTCTGACATCATGCTTGAAGTTGGTCACATCAGCGCTTATAGGGTCTAAGGCTGAGGATAGGGCAGATACTAGTGTCTCTTTTAAAAAGGAATGGGATATCGGGAGAGTGTCTGAATTAGTCCCACCAGTCTGTGCTGTTTTCTCTGCCTCCATTCCCTTGCGTCCTGAGACATGAGGAGAGGCCGGCGCCATCTTTCCGTCTCGGGAGACATATGCTGCGGCGGCTCTTTGTATGAATTTCTCCATGTCTGCGCTGGTGATAGGCTGTTTTTGTTGTGCCTGGGTGTCCCCGGGTTCGCTGCCTCCCATCTTTACCATAATGGGTTCTCCTCGTTGGAAATCCAAGCTGTTAGGGCGATCTTACAGATGGAGCTGTGGTCTCAAGCAGCGATTTACTGCCGGCGTTAGCGCCCCCCGAAAACTTGCAATTTACATCTTGCACTGTCCACTGTGCATTATTTTCTGCCATCAAAATGCTCATTCCACTCCTTAATAACTTGGTACTGCAGTTGTTAGCACAAGCTGTGTAAATCACTACATTGGGCCTCAAAATGAGCATGATGCTCTTTTAGGCCTCACAGGTTTAGACAAACTAATAGAGCCACATGTAGGGTGTTTCTAAAACCAGGAAACACAGGGGCTTAATTTTCACACTGGCACACGATGGGCATAACATATTTTTAAAAATTGTGATTTCTCACTTTATGTCATTGCTGTTTATTGATTTAAGAAAAAAAAATAGCTGTTGAGGGGTATGGTTTCTAAAATGGGATCATTTTCACCTTATGGACCAGGCCAAATTTTGAAAATCTGATGTGTCACTTTATGTGGTAATAACTTTAGAACACTTTTACTTATCCATGCCATTCTGAGATTGTTTTCTCGTGACACATTGTACTTCATGAAAGTGGTAAATTTAAGTCAATATAAATTACCTTTATTTATTTAAAAAATCCTACATTTCCATGCATTCTGAATGGAGAGAAATCCGTTCAGGATGCATCAGGATGTCTTCAGTTCAGGACCGGAACGTTGTTTGGCCGGAGAAAATACCGCAGCATGCTGCGCTTTTTGTTCCGTCCAAAAATCAGGAACACTTGCCGCAAGGCCGTATCCGGAATTAATGCCCATTGAAAGGCATTAATCCGGATCCGGCCTTAAGCTAAACGTCGTTTCGGCGCATCGCCGGATCCGACGTTTAGCTTTTTCTCAATTGTTACCATGGCAGCCAGGACGCTAAAGTCCTGGTTGCCATGGTAAAATGTAGTGGGGAGCAGTATACTTACCATCTGTGTGGCTCCCGGGCCGCTCCAGAGTGACGTCAGGGCGCCCCACACGCATGGATCACGTGATCACATGGATCACGTGATCCATGGGCATGGGGCGCTCTGACGTCATTCAGGAGCGCCCCGGGAGCCGCACAGACTGTAAGTATACCGCTCCTCCGCTCCCCGCTCCTACTATGGCAACCAGGACTTTAATAGCGTCCTGGCTGCCATAGTAACCTGAAAGCAATTCGAAGACTGATCAGGATCCTGATCAGTCTTCTAATGCTTCAGGCGACTTGCGTTCTGATGGATCCGGCGGGACGGAAGTGCCTGCCGGATCCTCAGAACGCAAGTGTGAAAGGACCCTTACTAAGCCCTCATACTGATGTTAAAATTAAGAGATAAGCCAACATATCCTACTGTGGAGGACATGCCTGAGCCCGAGCACCACGCCAAGGTTTCTTAAGTTGCTCGGGACCTAACACTCACCTACCTGTGCCGTATGGGCAATACCAGGGGCCAGTGGGCGAATTTCAGGAGTGTAAAGGCTGGCTCAACTCCGTGCCATTTTTTCAGTTACCATTTCCTATTCGAAGCACCCCTGATGCACTCTACAGTAGAAGCTGCCAAAAAGTGACCCTTTTTTGGAAACTATGGCATAAGGTGACAGTTGTATTGATACTATTCTGGGTTACATATGATTTTTAATCGCTCTATATTACGTTTTTTGTTAGGCAAGGTTACCAAAAATGGCCCCTCTGGCACAGTTTTTATTTTTTGTTTTTTACAGTGTTCATCTGACAGGTTAGATCATGTGCTATTTTTATAGAGCAGGTTGTTACGAATGAGATGGTATCAAATTTGTCTACTTTCTTTCATTGTTTGTTTCACTTTTTACATATTAAAGCAAAAAAAAATCATGTTTTGTATCTCCATTTACTGAAAGCCATATTTTTTTTTATTCTTTGGGTGATTGCCTTAGGTAGGGTGTTATTGTTTTGTGGGATGAGTGGACTGGTACTATTTTGTGGTACATATGACTTTGATCGCTTGGTATTGCACTTTTTGTGATGTAAGGTGACAAAAAATTGCTTTTTTGGCACAGTTTTTTTTATGGTGTTCAGCTGAGGGGTGAGGTCATGTGATATTTTTACAGAGCTAGTTCTTACAGATGCGACAATACCTAATATGTATACTTTATTTATTTTTTTCACTTTAACACAATAAAAGCATTTTAGAAGAAATAAAAACATGTTTTTGTGTCTCTATTTTCTGAAAGCCAAATTTTTTTCATTTTTTGGACGATTGTCTCATGTAGGGGCTCATTTTTTGCGGGATGAGGTGACTGATTGGTACCATCTTGGGGTACATACGACTTTTTAAATCACTTTTAAGACCTTTTTTGGGAAGTGAGGTGGGCAAAATTTTTATTCCATCATAGTTTTTCTTCTTTTTTTTCATAGATCAGGTCATTACGGACACGGTGATATGAAAATTGTAGTATATTAAACTTTTTCAATTTTTTTTAAGAATTATAAATTAGATTATTTAAATTATTATTATTTTTTTTTACCCAGACCCACTTGGTTCTTGAAGATCCAGTTTGTCTGATGCCTCTATAATACACTGCAGTACACTATACAGTGTACTGCAGTGTATTGTGACTTTACACTTAGCCTGATCAGGCTCTTGCTAAAGGCAGTGGCCTAATTTTAAATAATCTGTCCTGGGTGGGGTCATCAGGGGCAGGCTATTATCATTGTAATGGAGAAATTTTAGCATCGCTTCAAAGCGCTTTCTCACCATCACGGCTCAGTACATTGGTGTGTCCACGCATGGGATTCAGCCGGTTCCCTCCGGTTCTCCAGATCCGGTTGTTAAAATCACAGCCGTTACCGGCTGAATCCCGATCTGGTCCTCAGGACGGCGATGCAGATAAACACTGCACCCAGGGCAAGGGAGAGGCGTCTCCCTTCCCTGTACCTCTGGGCCTTGTGCCGGCAGCATATCAGAGGCTGATACAGGCGGCGCGATGATGTCATCGCGCCGTCTGAGCCGTACAGAGCGGGATATTGCATCGCTGACAGCGTAGGGGTAAGTGTTTTTTTTTGTGTGGCGCACAGGGGGCATTGTTGGCACATGGTGGACACTATGGGGGCATGGTTGGCACATAGGGGACACTATGGGGGTATTTACTGGGGCATTGCTGGCACATGGGGGCATCTACTGGCACATCTTTGGGGACACTATGGGGGGCATCTACTGGGTACATTGCTGGCACATGGGAGACACTGGGGGCATCTACTGGCACAACCTTGGGGACACTATGCGGGGGATCTACTGGGGACATTGATGGCACATGAAGGGCATCTACTGGGAGCATTGCTGACACTATGTGGGCATTTCTGGCCCATGGGGAGACTATGGGGGCATCTACTGGGGACATTGCTGGCATATGGGGGGCATCTACTGGCACATCATTGAAGACACTATGGGGGCATCTACTGGGGGCATTGCTGGCACATGGGGACAGTATGGGGGCATCTACTGGGGGCATTGCTGGCACATGGGGGACACTATGGGGGCATCTTATACTGGCACATTATGGGGACACTATGGTGTTGGAGGGCAGGAAGAACACTATGGGGGCATATTACATAGGCACATTATGGGAACACTAATAAGGAGTATTTATACTGGCACATTCTGGGGGACACTATGGGGGAATCTTATACTGGCACATTATGGGGGCACTATGGGAAAGAGGAAAGGAGCACTATGCGGGCATTTACTAGGGGCATTATATAGGGGTATTTTATACTTGCACACATTATGGGGGCACTATGGGAACATTAACTTAACTGGGGGCACTGAGGGAATTTTTTTTGTACTGGCACACAGAACCGGAGCATTTTTGAACTAGGGCACATTATTATTATTATTATTGAAGGTGGCAGGTGAGTTATTAGGAAGGTAGGAGGATGATGGAAAAGTAGGAACCTAAGATGTCTTTTGTCAAACTGCAGAGACGAGAGATGGGTGAAAAATCATCATGGCGTGTGGTCTCAAAGGAGAAGATGAAAAAAGAGAAGGTCTGCATCAGAGGAGAAGTCACTTGATGTAAATGGTATGTGGTGCTGTATTCTGGATAGCACAGAATATAATATATATGCAAATATGTATATACTGTATGGCGTATATTGCATATGTGATTATGTGAGTGTAGTGTCTATATACTCTGTTTATGTATGCATACCTCCCAACCATACCAGATCTGGCATAACTATGTACTGTGTGGGGGGCACAATGGAGACTAAGCAGGTTTGGGACATGTACATATAGACATTGGGAGAATGTGTGGGCCAGCGCTGTAAAAAAAACTTCACGTGACACTGATAGTTTAGCTCATTAGGCTTTTTAAAAGTTTTGTGTGATGTGTGTGTAGTGTATACATGGTGTATTTATGTGTATATGTGTTGCATATATATGATGTATATGTAAACATGTGTCGTGACGCCGCATATTTGCCGTTGAGTAGGGAACCTGTTGTCAAAAATTTTAATCCCACCCCTGGGTGTGTCATATAATAAATCGGTGGACCAGTAGAACCGCATCATGGGTTTCTTACTAAGTCCCATATTAAGTAGGAGTCTCCAAAATTTTCACATTTCTGTTGCAGTGGTCGGATGCCACATCTGGGCTCTTTCATAAAATGATATGGGGTGACTGGCCGGAAATTGTAATGCATATGGATTCATTTGAGTAACAATTAAAGGGTTTCTGCCACCAGATCCCTATTAAGCTAACAGACATTAGCGATGTGCTAATGTTAGCTAAACCTGAGTAGCCTATTCCTACTTTTATCAGTGCCCCTGTTACGCCAAAAATCTAACTTTGATAATATGCTAATGAGGCTCTAGGACCGGGAAAGGGAGGGACCTTGGATGGCGTTGCTCCTGCTCTTAAAGCCTCCGTTCTCCCACCTTGGTCTCCTTGCTCCAAGTCCTGTCTGACAGGGCCAGGCAGCGCTTGCGTCCGTCTGCCAGCCCTGTGCTCTGGTGAAGTCTCGCGCCGTTCAGTATTCGGCGTAGGCGCAGTAAGGGAAGGGATGCTTGCTGGCTGCCAGCTATAATCACTGCGCCGAATACTGAACGGCGCGAGACTTCACCAGAGCACAGGGCTGGCAGACGGACGCTAGCGCTGCCTGGCCCTGTCAATCCGGACTTGGAGGGAGGAGACCAAAGTGGGAGAATGGAGGCTCTAGGAGCAGGAGCAACGCCCCCCTGCTCCTAGAGCCTCATTAGCATATTATAAAAGTTCGATTTTTGGCGTAACAGGGGCACTGATAAAAGTAGGAATAGGCTACTTAGGTTTAGCTGACATTAGCACATCGCTAATGTCAGCTAGCTTAATAGGGTTAAATCTGGTGACGGAAACCCTTTAAGTTTACTAATTCATCTGTAAAGAAAATTAGAAAAAAATCCAGTTCCCTGTACCCAGTCGTATTAATTATTATTCCTGGGGCAGAAGAGAATTCAGGAATTTAGGGTGTAAGCAAATTTTAGGTCACCCAACTGGAGTCAGGTGACTGATTGTCATTCTGCCCTCTCCGTATTTCTGGGGGCTTGTCACCGTCACTAGAGGACATTATTAGGAAGTGTTCCCCATCCTCACTGGTGACATCTGTGTCCGAACACTGGAAGGCATAGGCTTCTTTAACAGAATAGATCTATTCAGCCATATGCTTATAATAAGATACCATGCTTTTTTTTAAATACTTTTATTTTTTTAATCATCTTTTAATTTTATGACAAAACCTAAAACATCACTTGAAATGTCAGTGCTGGGGGATGTTCACACACCTTTACCAAGATCTACGAGAGTGTGTATATCTGTAGGTATATATATATTTCCTACCTGACTATCTATATCACTACTCACAAAAAGTTAGGGATATTTTGATTACGGGTGAACTTTATGTAAAATGTTCACACTACAGTGATATTAAATCATGAGATTAGGGCATTTACCGTATTTTTCGCTTTATAAGACGCACCTGATGATAAGAAGCACCTAGGTTTTTGAGGAGGAAAATAAGAAAAAATATATTTTGGACGAAAAGGTGTGCTTTTGGTGGATTTTGAACTAATGGTCGTCTATGGAACACTATTATTGGGGATCTGTGGACGACACTATTATGGGGGATCTGTGGATGACAGTATTATGGGGGATCTGTGGATGACACTGTTATGGGGATATCTGTGGATGACACTGTTATGGGGGATCTGTGGATTACACTGTTATGGGGGATCTGTGGATTACACTGTTATGGGAGATCTGTAGATGACAATGTTATGGGGGATCTGTGGATGACACTTATGGGGATCTGTGGATGACACTGTTATGGGGGATCTGTGGATTATACTGTTATGGGAGATCTGTGGATGACACTTATGGGGATCTGTGGATGACACTGTTATGGGGGATCTGTGGAGGACACTATTATGGGGGATCTGTGGAGGACACTATTATGGGGGATCTGTGGAGGACACTATTATGGGGGATCTGTGGAGGACACTATTATGGGGGATCTGTGGATGACACTGTTATGGGGGATCTGTGGATGGCACTGTTATGGGGGATCTGTGGATGACACTTTCATGGGGATCTGTGGATGGCACTGTTATGGGGGATCTCTGGATGACACTATTATGGGGGATCTGTGGATGACACTGATGGGGGATCTGTGGATGACACTGATAGGGGATCTGTGGATGACACTGTTATGGGTGATCTGTGGATGACACTGTTATGGGTGATCTGTGGATGACACTGTTATGGGTGATCTGTGGATGACACTTTTATGGGGATCTGTGGATGGCACTGTTATGGGGGGATCTCTGGGTGACACTATTATGGGGGATCTGTGGATGACACTTTTATGGGGATCTGCGGAGGACACTAATGGGGGATCTGTGGATGACACTGATGGGGGATCTGTGAATGACACGTATGGCATGCAGACTAGCCGGCCCGGCAGCTTAACTCACTCCCTCCGTCATGCGCTGCCTGCCCCGCCTCCCTGCTTCATTCATAAAGCAGGCGGTGCATGACTGAGGGAGTGAGTTAAGCTGCCGGGCCGGTGAGTCTGCCTGCCATACTTAGTTACAGTATATAGTAAGTAGAGCAGGGTTTGGGCGACATTAAGATAGAATAAGCATTACATGAATGCACCTATGCACTTTACAGCTGCAGGGCCCGTTGTATTAGAGTAGAGTCACTCCACCGGCACCGCCGCCAGTGTCCTCGCCTCTACACTGATTCTTTGCAGGCCGCGCTGTGCACTTTCGCAATATCCAGTCCTCATAGCTCTCTGTTCTTTTATTGTGTGAAAAAAACGATTTTTAAAGATATGCTAATTAACCTTAGATGAGTCCTGCTTGAGATATAAGTCCACCGAAGAAGCCCAGCACCGCGCCGCATACTCTGAATCTCCTCTTTGCTACCCGATGTCACAAAGCTAGAGCGCCGTAATCTCGCGATGTGCGAGCAAGCAGCCCATGTCCTCATCTCTATACCCAAAATCCAGGTGACAGGTTCGCTTTAAGATTTTTAGCTAAATAGGAACAGAAAAAAATGCCCCTCTCCTAGAAAAATAAGATCTGCTATTCCTTTCCTCCTGATTAGCATTCGTGTGTGGTCATGCGTGTTTGCAGTAATTAGACTGGAAGAATTTTTATCTGTGTTAGATAATGATTTGTTCTGATGGATGTCATCATTATGCTCATTACATAGAACAATATCTCTTATTACCCATCATTTTCATTTGGATTGTGGTGAAAATTCCTGCATCTAAATCAGGCTGGACACTAATAATAGCCACTTCAATGAGGGTAAGTGAGGGTCACTATTTCTTCGAAAGCATATTATTATTGTGAAAGCCAAGGCCAAAAAGTTAAAACATGTAAAACTGCAAAAAAAAAAAAAACGTTGTTGGTGCTATGGCAACAAACTGTTTTTAAATATGGTGAGATAAGATCCCACCTGTCAGACTGAAAATAGAAAAGCCTGAACAGAACAGTAATGAAAGTATAGCTATATTGTCTGTCCATGTCTTATTTCCTTTGCCATTTTCCCAATCTGCTACACTATTTATCTCTTATTGTAAATGTACGAGAATTGTGGTGCAAGGGATCATTAGATGGTGCTGTTGTACCACTAACTCTCCATGACACCCCATGCACACAAAAATAATGTATTACTAGATTATGTTTGAAGTTGAGTAAATGTGGCAATATAATTATGTACCTCATATAGTCATTTGAAAAGAATGATATTTACCCATGATAAAAAGTGATGGGGTCTTCAAGAGTAGTAGAGTCCCCAATAATGGGCCTTCATCAATCCAACTTGTATCACATTTTATATTAAAATTCCTGGAAAAGCCCTGCAAACTTCTGACTTACTATAGGATGAAAGGCAATGTGCCCCTTAGGCTTGATTCAGATGGCTAGTCCGATTTCTTTGAATAAGATATGGAAATATGTCAATCCATGTGCATTCATGTTTTTCGCAGACCAAAATACTTAAATGAATGAGTCTCATATGGAAAACAGACTGTGCAGTTTCTGTGCGCAGACCAATCATCCATTTGAAAAAACTGAAGTGTGATTTGAACCACTGACAATAAGGAGTTCAGGGATCTTCAAGGTAAAAGCCTTAACTCTAGTATTGTCACGTATTAGGAGTTGTAAAAAACAAGGTGTACTTTATTTTTGCTCTGTAATCTCTACAGATTCTGTCCCTGAAAGAAAATTACTGAAAGCACTGTATACATTTATAACCAGTACAATCTTAACAAAATAGTTAAAGGTAAATGAGAACAGCCTGCCAGATCTCTCTGCATCCTGGCATTGTCTGGTTGTGGACAGATCTCCGCTAGTTACCATTAAAGTTAATGGGGCTGGACTGCGTTGTTTAAGCTTCTGGCAATGACTCCTGGAACAGCCTGCCGGATACTAAGTGCTAGTATCAAAATAGCGAAGTGGAAAAAACCTAAAAGTGGCCACATGCTGTAGGCTGGTCCAAGTTGAAAGAAGACAGGGCAACACAAGTAGGTAGTGAAAACAGAAGTAGGTGGGCCAGCAATACTGTAGTGCAGCACAAAATACCGCCCCAGCAGAACCACATACTACAGTGCAGCATGAACTACTTCTGCCTGCGCTGCAGTATTCAACTGTATCACCATCCTAAAACAGCAATACAGTTGAATTCAGGATGGGGACCTGCGGCTCCTGGCCAGGAACATAAGTACCTGATGCTCCCAGCATAAATTAATGCTGAAAGCATCTAATCGTTATGTACTCAGCGGCCATGAGGAGGGCTCAGGCAGCCCACTGGGCATTGGCTCTCCGGAAAATTTCCCCATAGAGTCTATGGCTAGTCCACCCCTGCATATGTAGTAAACCATTCAGAGGTACACAGACGATTGTACCTTTAATTGCCAACACCTTTATGTGAAGCTGTCACTGTGTGGATGTAATAATAAACAAAAAAAATAGGACAGCACTACTCACTGGGTATTCCTATATGTTTCTTTTTATGTGGCGGTGCCTTCGGTAGGTAGATCCTGGCCCTCCGGATCCAAGGCAAAATCAATATAAAAAGGAAAACCACGGCACTCAGTGAAGTTTTCTTCCTTTATTAGCACCCAAAATTGACTGCGACGTTTTGACCTCCACAGTCTTTATCAAGCTCAGTTAAAACATCAAACATAGTGAACATATATACACCTTCAATTCCATTCATTGGTCAGGGTCAGGCACAAGGTAATTGGTGTACAGCTCGGCCCTCCCCTCCAGATCATTCGTGATTTAAATATAATTATAAAACAGCCTCTCCTAGTAGTAGATTGCTTTCTCACCTGTAGTGGTCGCCGGCAGCTCCCCCCATGTATACAGTCATTTTCCGATTTCAAAATATTCGCGCCGATGTTGGCGTCTCACTGTCGAATGTGCGCATGCGCACATAACTAGTGTATGTGCGCATGCGCACATAACATCACTACTGACGATAATCCTGTGCGCCCTCTTTCTGTTTTGCAGCGCGCATCCCTATGTGTATTCGGCGCATCTCTAATGATGTGCATCGCCAGGGCTTAGTCTTTCAAATGCACGCATGCGCACACAGCATCCTTGACAGCCAACATCATGCGCATCTCCCTTTGGTTGCAAGCCATACATTACTGTGTATATTGAGCGCATCACCCATGTCAAATATCTATTATGCGCATCCCTTTTGAATATTTCATGGTTGCGCTTTATTCAATCTATTTATGCACGTCATTGAAGCCTTATCACGTGAGCCATCTGGGTCACGTGACCGGCTTTTTTCTTTTATATCTATTGTATATCCCAGCAGATAGTCACATGATGCGCATAGATTGCTATGGCAACATGATGCGAACATCTTCTCGAATAATGACTTGCAAATTCAAAAGGTAATTACTTGTATATTCCTATCTGTCCATTTTTAAAGAAAGAAAAACACTTAATAGATGCAGATGGTGCCACATAGAGTCTTCACGGCTTATAGGGATAACAGCCCCAGTGTGGGCTAGTACCCCCTGGGGTTAAGAACATCGGGCACAACATACCGAGCAGAGAGGGTGCCCTATGTCTTTTAAATGTATCTAATGTGATAACGTGAATCATTCTGCATTAGAGGCGACTTCCAGGGTCGGGGACCATCCGAAGATCATATTGTTATAATTGCACTTAAACTGTTTCTATGGCCAATGATAAAAAATTGTTAATGGCATGAAGTGTTTAGAGATGATGCAATAATGTGTGTGTGAGATTTTTTTTTTTTTTTTTTTACAGAAAAGCTCCAGAAGAAGCGGAGAAGATGCCAAAAGTTTGTTATTCTATTGTCTATGTTTTGACTGGCCGAATATAATGTCTTGTTATGATGAGTCATGGCGTGGATCCTTCTTGTACACTGGGGTAGTGTAACCTTAAAGAGGACCTGTCACCACTCCTGACATGTCTGTTTTAATAGCTTTAAGCATTCCCCATGTAATAACAATTCTGGAGCATCTACAGTTGTGTTCAAAATTATTCAACCCCCACTGAAATTGAGTGTTTTGGCCAGTTTGACATTGATTTTGATCATTTCAGTCATCTTATTTACAATTAAATCAGAGAGGCCCTTGTAAGTCAGACAAATATAACATAACATTTATAATGAAATAACCACAAATGTCTTTTCTGTGCTCACATCATTATCAATTTTATTCAACCCCCAAGTGACATTCAATCTTAGTACTTAGTACAACATCCTTTTCCAGTTATAACAGCTTTTAAACGTGAAGCATAGCTTGACACAAGTGTCTTGCAGCGATCTACGGGTATCTTCGCCCATTCTTTATGGGCAAAAGCCTCCAGTTCAGTCACATTCTTAGGCTTGCGCGCTGCAACTGCTTTCTTTAAGTCCCACCAGAGGTTCTCAATCGGATTTAAGTCTGGTGACTGCGATGGCCACTTCAAAATCTTTCAGCCTTTAATCTGCAACCATGCTCTAGTGGACTTGGAGGTATGCTTGGGATCATTGTCCTGTTGAAAGGTCCAACGTCTCCCAAGCCTCAGGTTTGTGACGGACTGCATCACATTTTCATCCAATATCTCCTGGTACTGAAGAGAATTCATGGTACCTTGCACACGCTGAAGCTTCCCTGTACCTGTAGAAGCAAAACAGCCCCAAAGCATGATTGACCCCCGCCATGCTTCACAGTAGGCAAGGTGTTCTTTTCTTCATAGGCCTTGTTCTTCCTCCTCCAAACATAGCGTTGATCCATGGGCCCAAACTGTTCTAACTTTGTTTCATCAGTCCACAGAACACTATCCCAAAACTTTTGTGGTTTGTCCACATGACTTTTGGGCATACTGCAGTCGACTCTTCTTATTCTTTGGAGACAGCAAGGGGTGCGCCTGGGAGTTCTGGCAGGAGGCCTTCATTACGCAGTGTGCGCCTTATTGTCTGAGCTGAAACTTCAGTACCCGCATCTGACAAATCTTTTTTCAGTTCCTCAGCAGTCACACAGGGACTTTTCTCCACTTTGCGCTTCAGGTAACGCACAGCAATCGAAGTCAGCATCTTCTTTCTGCCACGACCAGGTAGCGCTTCAACAGTGCCCTTTGCCTTGAATTTGCGAATGATGCTTCCTATGGTGTCTCTTGGTATGTTTAACATCTTTGCAATCTTCTTATAGCCATTGCCCTTCCTGTGAAGAGAAACCACCTCTTCTCTTGTCTTCCTGGACCATTCTCTTGACTTCACCATGTCTGTAAACACACCAGTAAATGTCTAGAAGGAGCTGAGTATCACAGTCATTTCACATCTGCCTAATTGGGGCTTATTATGCTTGATTGCTGCTCCTTGACATCCAGAGGGGTTTTCAATACCTGATCGAAAACACTTGAATGAACCTCTGTTCTTAAGAGTGGTCGTCTTTAAGGGGTTGAATAATTGTGTCAATGAAGAAATCACAAAAAAAACATTTAATACTGTATTACAAAAACAATTGATGTCATTTTAGTTGCATTTGGTTCTTTAAAAAGTCCATGTAAGATTTCATTCTGAACACAATTACAAATGTAAATTCCCTAAAACCCTTTACAGCATTGGGGGTTGAATAATTTTGAACACAACTGTATTCTTATGGCTCTATGTTGTGCTGTTCCTGTATTATTTCTACTAGAAGTTATGAATAAATTGCTAGCAGTCTGCAGTAAGGGTACAGATGGGAGTTAACCAGTTGGGGGGGGGGGGGGTACCTGCACCGATTCACTCTATCCAATCAGGGGTACCACCACTCTGTACCCTTACTGCAGACTGCTAGCAATTCATTCATATACCTCTAGTAGAAATAATACAGGAATGGCACAACATAGAGCCATAGGAATAGATGCTCCAGAATTATGATTACATGGGGAATGCTTGAAGGTATTTAAACAGGCGTGTCAGGAGAGGTGAAAGGTCTTCTTTAACTGCTTCAGGACCGCCGTACGCAGGATTGCGTCCTGCGGGCGGTCCTGCTCTTCTGTTCGGACGCGCCGGTGCGTCATCTCGCGAGACGCGAGAGTTCCTGTGAACGCGCGCGCGTTCACAGCGTCGCTCGTCTCAAGAGTTGGACTACAGCCTGCCAGCGATGATCAATCGCTGGCAGGCTGTAGATGCGATATAAATCGCATCAAACAGCTATATCAGACGCTGTTTTATGAACAGCGTCTGATATAGCTGCTACCTGGTCCTCTGGTGGTCCCATTTTCTGGGATCGACCACCAGAGGACCAGGTAACACAGTAAAGTTGCACCAAACACTACACTAACCCCCACCCCCTCACCTATTAACCCTTGATCACCCCATCTAGACCCCTGATCACCCCTGTCATTGATCACACCCTTGTAAGGCTCCATTCAGACGTCCATATGTGTTTTGCGGATCCGTGGATTCACGGATCCGCGGATCCGATCCGCAGATCCTCAAAACACGGACACCGGCAATGTGCTTTCCGCATTTTGCAGATCCGCACATTGCCAGAACTATATAGAAATGCTTTTTCTTGTCCGCAATTGCGGACAAGAATAGGACATGTTCTATATTTTTGCGGAACGGAAGTGCAGACTCGAAGCGCGGATCCGTAATTCCGGATCCGAGCGGACAAAGTCTGTCCCCATAGAAATGAATGGGTCCGCAATTCCGTTCCGCAAACAGAATTGCGGACGTGTGAATGGGGCATAAGGGTCCCTTATCACCGCCAGTTAGTTAGCTACTTGTTAGGTAGCTAGCGCCCAGCCCACCGCACCGCAGTCACTGATTTGGCAGAGATTTTTTCATCCACATTGATCGATGCGAATGAAAAATCTGTGCCGCTCATTTTTTTTTTTTTCAGCCCAGAGGCTGAACGGAAAAAATCTCATTACCCGTATGCTCAATATACGGAGAATCGCAGAAACTCCTAATGCTGGCCATACGTGTAATGATTATGGAGACCCTCAAATGCCAGGGCAGTACAAAAACCCCACATGTGACCCCATTTTAGAAAGAAGACACCCCAAGGTATTCCGTGAGGGGTATGGTGAGTTCATGGAAAATTTTATTTTTGTCACAAGTTAGTGGAATATGAGACTGTAAAAAAAAAAAAAAACAATTTCCGCTAACTTGTGCCAAATTTTTTTTTCTGTGAACTCGCCATACCCCTCACAGAATACCTTGGGGTGTCTTCTTCCACAATGGGGTCACATGTGGGGTATTTATACTGCCCTGGCATTTTAGGGGTGCTAAAGCGTGAGAATCCAAATGCGTAAAATGGCCTGTGAAATCCTAAAGGTACTCATTGGTTTTAGGGCCTTTCGCATCTTGGCTGCAAAAAGTGTCACTCATGTGGTATCGCCGTACTCAGGAGAAGTAGGGCAATGTGTTTTGGGGTGTATTTTTACATATACCATGCTGGGTGTGAGAAATATCGCTGTAAACGACAACTTTTTACATTTTTTATTCAAAGTTGTCAATATACAGAGATATTTCTCTCACCCAGCATGGGTATATGTAAAAATACACCCCAAAACACATTGCCCTACTTCTCCTGAGTACGGCGATGCCACATGTGTGACACTTTTGCAGCCAAGATGCGCAAAGGGGCCCAAATTCCAACGAGTACCTTTTAGGAGGGTATTTTTACGCATTTTTCTTCTCACGCTTTAGGGCCCCTAAAATGCCAGGGCAGTATAAATACCCCACATGTGACCCCATTTTGGAAAGAAGACACCCCAAGGTATTCGCTGAGGGGCATAATGAGTTCATGAAAATTAAACTTTTTGTCAAAAGTTAGCGGAAAGGAGACTTTGTGAGAAAAACAATAAAAATCAATTTCCACTAACTTGTGCCAAAAAAAAATATTCTATGAACTCGCCATGCCCCTCACAGAATACCTTGGGGTGTCTTCTTTCCAAAATGGGGTCACATGTGGGTATTTATACTGCCCTGGCATTTTAGGGGCCCTAAAGCGTGAGAAGAAAAATGCGTAAAAATGCCCTCCTAAAAGGTACTCATTGAATTTGGGCCCCTGTGCATCTTGGCTGCAAAAAGTGTCACTCATGTGGTATCGCCGTACTCAGGAGAAGTAGGGCATTGTGTTTTGGTGTGTATTTTTACATATACCCATGCTGGGTGAGAGAAATATCTCTGTAAACTGACAACTTTGAATAAAAAAATGTAAAAAGTTGTCGTTTACAGCGATATTTCTCACACGATACCACATGAGTGACACTTTTTTGCAGCCAAGATGCGCAAAGGGGCCCTAAAACCAATGAGTACCTTTAGGATTTCACAGGGCATTTTTATGCATTTGGATTCTCACACTTTAGCACCCCTAAAATGCCAGGGCAGTATAAATACCCCACATGTGACCCCATTGTGGAAAAAAGACACCCCAAGGTATTCCGTGAGGGGCATGGTGAGTCCACAGAATTTTTCTTTTTTGGCACAAGTCAGCGGAAATTTTTTTTTTTTTTTTTTTGTTTTTTGTTTTTTACAAAGTCTCATATTCCACTAACTTGTGACAAAAATAAAATTTTACATGAACTCACCATACCCTCACAGAATACCTTGGGGTGTCTTCTTTCCAAAATGGGGTCACATGTGGGGTATTTATACTGTCCTGGCATTTTAGGGGCCCCTAAAGCGTGAGAAGAAGTCTGGAATCCAAATGCGTAAAAATGCCCTGTGAAATTCTAAAGGTACTCATTGGTTTAGGGCTATGCATCCAGGCTGCAAAAAGTGGACACATGTGGTATCGCTGTACTCAGGAGAAGTAGGCAATGTGTTTGGGGTGTATTTTTATATATACCCATTACTTTGTGTGAAAAATATCTCTGTAAACAACAACTTTTAAAAATTTTTATACAAAGTTGACAATTTACAGAGATATTTCTCTCACCCAACATGGGTATATGTAAAAATACACCCTAAAACACATTGCCCTACTTCTCCTGAGTACGGCGATACCACATAAGTGCCGCTTTTGCAGCCTGCGCAAAGGGCCCAAATTCCAACGAGTACCTTTAGGTTTTACATGGCGGCTCACAATTTAGCCCCGCCCAAAATGCCAGAACAGTAAACACACCTCACAAATGACCCCATTTCGGAAAGTAGACACCCCAAGGTATTCACTGAGGGGCATAGTGAGTCCGTCTGAGATTTTTATTTTTTTGCCAGAAGTTATCAGAAATTGAAACTTTTTATTTTATTTTTTTCTCAGAAAGTGTCATTTTCCGCTAACTTGTGAAAAAAATGAAATGATACATGAACTCACCAAGCCCCTCCGCGAATACTTTGGGGTGTCTTCTTTCTAAAATGGTGTCATTTGGGGGGTATTCATACTATCCTGACATTCTAGCACCTGAAGAAACATGACAGGCGCTCAAAGTCAGAGCTGCTTCAAAATGAGGAAATTCACTTTTTTGCACCATAGTTTGTAAACGCTATAACTTTTACCCAAACCAATAAATATACACTTATTGGATTTTTTTTTATCAAAGACATGTAGAATAAATTTAGAGAAAAATTTATATAGAAATGTAGTTTTTTTTGAAAAATTTTACAACAGAAAGTGAAAAATGTCATTTTTTTTCAAAAATTTCGGTAATTTTTGATTAATAGCAAAAAAAGTAAAAATGTCAGCAGCAATGAAATACCACCAAATGAAAGCTCTATTAGTGAGAAGAAAAGGAGGTAAAATTAATTTGGGTGGTAAGTTGTATGACGGAGCAATAAACGGGTAAAGTAGTGTAGTGCAGAATTGTAAATAGTGGCCTGGTCATTAAGGGTGTTTAAGCTAGGGGGGCTGAAGTGGTTAAGGGCTGGTTAGTTCTGGAAAATAGGTAAAGCTAATTGAGCAAAGACTCAGGTCAGACCCCTCCATCAGGGATTACTCTTGAATCTGAAGGAGGGAGCAGGCATCTCCCGCACTGAGATTGTGGTGGATCCATCGAGTAAACTATCACTTTTTCTTTATTGTATAAACATCAAAAGACGCACATAGTCAATTTGTCCATTTTTGTTAAGTTTGTTGAGTTGTTGTGTGGACTCTTCACCCCGTGAGTCTCCTGTCTAGGGACTAAAGAGGACACAGTTGGAGAATTAGGAATTGAAAGATACTCTGTAGCAGGAAGAGAATTAATGGTTTCTACAGTCTGAGGGGCATTAAAAGCAGAGTAAGGACACAATCTCCTGCAACTAAGGCTGCATTCACACGGCGAGTTTTCCGCGCGGGTGCAATGCGTGATGTGAACGCATTGCACCCGCACTGAATCCTGACCCATTCATTTCAATGGGGCTGTGTACATGAGCATTTTTTTCACGCATCACTTGTGCGTTGCGTTAAAATCGCAGCATGTTCTATATTCTGCGTTTTTCACGCAGCCCTATCCCCATAGAAGTGAATGGGGCTGTGTTAAAAACGCATTGCATCCGCAAGCAAGTGCGGGTGTGTTGCGTTTTTCACTGATGGTTGCTAGGAGATGTTGTTTTTAAACCTTCAGTTTTTTATCACGCGCGTGAAAAATGCATCAAAACGCATTGCACCCACGTGGAAAAAACTGAACGCAATCGCAGGCAAAACTGCCTGTGAAATCGCACAGTTTTCACTGAACCCATCCGCAATGCATCCGGACACGCTCGTGTGAACCCAGCCTAAGTCTGCCAGCCAGAAGGGATCAGGAGCAAAAGGAAAGGAACCAATTCAGCTGACTGCAGTTTGATATGATTTTTGTGAGTTGATATAACTTGCCACTGTAAGAAACTGAACCTCTGTGAAGTGTACTGCTCAGATCAGAAACTATTATGCATGTGTCTCTGAGAACCAGCAGTCAAAAACAACTGTGAGCTTAAAGGGGTATTCCGGTTACACAAAGTAGTATCTATATTACAGAGTTTTACCATGCAAATAGCTCACTAATATGATTTTATTACCAATTTTGCCGTCTTTATCTGTAATAAAAGTACCTTTTTTGGGCAGCCAACCTTTTGTTTATTCAAAGTTTTCCATGGGTACGACCTGTAGTTTTCTGTATAGCATGGTTGAGCATGCACAGTTATTCTCTGCCAAGTTTACTTCCTTATATGCAGGATCAGGGTTTGCCTTTCAGTAAAGCACAGAGACTTCGGGGCATGTAAGACCCTGCCCGCTTATAGGAGGGGTTTGCATTAGCTTCGCCCATTTTGGCCCAGGGCAGTGTGAGAGAATTATGGCCAATGTAGTCAGAATGTTTGTTTCCAGCTCATATGATGTAAGGGAAAGTGCCATAACAGTAAGAGTGAATTACAGATCAAAACAGAACAACAGTAGCAGGATAGAAGGGTAATGCTGGAACCCTGAAAACTGTTTCTGTATGGGTTAAGACTTTGACACATATTGCAGCGCAACAGTTCAGTTTAAAAAAATAGCGTACACAACTGGAATACCCCTTTAATTTTAAACTTACTGCATCTTAAAACTGCTCCAGTGTTTATTTGCTCCAGTGTTTGTTTTTTATGTTTGGTGGACTCTCTATATTGTCCTAACCAAAGCACATTCATGTCATCTACAAATTGCAGAGACCCCTTTAAGTAGCTTTTGAAACATGACTCAAAACTTATATGAGAGTTGGTTATGTATTTTCCAGGTAATCAACTTGTGCAACGTGCCCCCCTATCGCATCCCAGGTTTGGTTGTAATGCTGAGTTGTGTAGTGCGGCCTATATGTCTCTTTATATGTCACGGTGCTCCTACCTGGATACTGTGGGCAGGCAGATCATGGACCCTAACAGTCTCTAGCAAGGTTATCTTCCCCAGCAGTACTCACTCAAACCTCTGGACATTGCTTCTCAGGATCCAGGGTAGCTGGAACTGTATTTTCCCTTTTCCAAGATGGCTACCACTTCTATTTCCTGTAGAGGGTACAGTTGGTTTCTTTGTCCTCCTGGGAACTTGTACTGAGCACTTTAGTTCCTTCTGCTGTAAGAATGGTTCCTCTGTGGAGGCGAGCAGTTTGGTTCCCTCCCCTCTGCTGGGTTGATGTCTTCCTCTCAACACACAATGCCCAATTCCAAGATGGCCGATTAACCCCTGTTTTGCCACAGTGCTGCAACTGATGCAGATTCACATTCTCCAGCAGTAAGTAAATGCAATAAAGTATCTTTTTCCGGGGGTTTAGCGATTACTGTAGACGTATAGCAACAAAAGGGCACAGAAGTACATCCTGTTTTGTGATGCCAAATAATGCAACGTGCTGCCTCCCAGGGCCCCTATCGCGTCCCAGGTTTGGTTGGAATGCCGAGTGGTGTAGTGCGGCCTATATTTCTCTTTATGTGTCACGGTGCTCCTACCTGGATACTGTGGGACCCCAGGCTTTGGCTCCGAAGCATTAAAAAGGGGGGTAATTGAAGGATGAAGGAAAAATAACTTGAGTCTAGAGCTTGTTGTAAAGTTCAACAGCAGCTGTACTTGACTAAACTTTTATACAAACAATTGCAGGCTTTCTCTTAGTTCCAGCAGGCTTTAGCATAAACTGGCAGGTAAACTCAACTCTGCTTTCTCTCTTTCTCTGCTATACTGACGACTTGCTTAAATAACTTTGTTTTCTTTCTTTATGCTGCACTAAATTCTGCCTAAGTCTGGTTTCTGTTCTTTATGTCTGTTCTGGTATCCTTGGATGGGGTGTTTGTTATTCCTTTCCTGACCCTCAGCAAATAACTTATTTTCAGTCGGAGAATAATTTCCTCTGACTTCTACTTCTTTCAGGTCTTCTCGGCTCCAACCTGGAGTCTTAAATGGAATAAACTAGAACTGCCACCGTTCCTTCTGGTTGCAAGCAGGACTGGCCCACTTCTACCCAGAGGGGGGAGAATGGAATGGTAAGTTCCATTCTCACTAAATATAGCTCTGCCATTTGCACTGCCACCTGCTGGTGAACCAGGCATATTACAATATAACAATAGAAAAGACAGATGCAATCTGCTGTCTTACTAAACCCTCATTCTGACGTTAAAATTGAGAATTTGCCAACATATCCTACTGTGGAGGACATGTCTGAGCCCGAGCACCGCGCCAAGATTTCTCAAGTAGCTCAGGACCTAACACTCACCTACCTGTGCCGTATGGGCAATACCAGGGGCCAGTGGGCTTATTACAGGAGCGTAAAGACCGGCTAACAGCATACTCACCAGATACCTCCAGCATGTAGCCATGCTTGCAATGAGAGGAGGGAGGAGGCTGTGAGCCCCACCCAAGAGTGGCTGATATGGCCCAGGCCTCACAGGTACTCCAAAATGTAGCCTGTGGATGAAAATCAGGCACATTTACATAGGAGTTTACACACCTCCAAACATCTCCATATACAAAACAACTGAAAAAAATGGTGTGGTGTTAAACAGGCAGAAAATGCTCAAACCCAAATGCAGTTGTGCATATATATACAGGGGAGCAGATCCTGCACTTGTGGCCCGTTGCTAATGGCGATCCCCAGCAAAAATGCATACAATGGAGGATGCCCGCAGCAGACCACAAGTACCACACTATACATCCTACACAAGATTAAGTCCTTTATGAATAATATTTTTGAAAAATTATATGGGAAAAAAAGCGTTCTTTCCTGTATGAGAGATTTAGCGCACTTATGCACAAGTGACTGACAATTGCCTGAATAAAGAAGCAAGGACAGACAGGCTTCATCTGCTATTTTTAACTTATTAGATGGTGAATCATCTATCTCCTGTTGTCAAAGAAACCCGCAGTATATTGTTCCTGCTTCACCATGGTTTCCTGCTTGTTCTATTGCTTCAGAAAGTTATAGGCTGCAACATTATATATGCATATTGGACCCTAGATCTAAGGATACTTGTCCTTTGCAAGGTTTAGCAGCATTTTGAGAGGAGTCATCAAAGTCAGCATTGCACTAAAGCGAGTTGAAAGCACAAGGGGGTCTTTGTTTTTCAAAAATAGCGCCACTCTTGTCCATGGGCGGTGTCTGGTAATGCAGTATTCACTTGAATAGGGTTTAGCTGCAACACCAGATGCAACCCATGGTCAAGGGTAATGCTGTTTCTGTAAAAAAAAAAAGCAGGTCACTTGAAGAGACTGGCAGACTCCGACAAGATAAAAATGATTCACGGACATCAATAAGATTCAATATACATTGTTTTATTTGAAAGAAATGGGTGTTTCAGCATAAGGCAAATGCCTTTATCTGTTTTTTGACCCCTGTATGATGCAGGGGCTCATGGAAGTGGCACGGCTTGCTTCTATGGTAGGTACATTGCTGAGAAAATGTATTTTCTTTATCTGAGAGGGTCATACTCTCATTATTCGTGTTAGTAAAAATAATTTAAAAGAATGATCACATATGTTAAATGTTCAATAATTTGTAAAAGTTTTCACACCTTACTGCATAGTAGATATTTGCACACAGTTTTTCTACCTTACCATATATTTCAGGTTTTTTCACAACTATTTCCAACAAATCATGAGATCAAGTATTTGAAAAAAACTAAATGAGAATTGCTTTTTTTAAAGCATAACTCCAATTGATATACGCTAAATTGATCTTGAATTAATAGACTCCCCAGTGATACCAAAAGACTCTACAAGCGTCCTACAAAAAACAAGGTCTCAAACAGTACATATACTAGGTGCACCTTTGCAAGTATTTTTTAATTATTTTGTCCAAATGCATCTAAAATTGCCTACCAAAAAATTGAAGATGTCCTATTTACCACAGAATGGTGCCAATGGAAACTTAAGCTTGTCCTGAAAAAAATACCCATACAGCTCCATCAACAGAAAAATAAAAAAAGTTTATAGCTCCCAATATATGGTGACATATGGGTCAGTATCTGATCAGTGGGGTTCCGATATGTGGCACCCGTACCAATCATCTGGCACACAAAATGCCATACATTACATAGCCACTGTATTTTTTATTGCAGTTCAGGCCCATTCACTTGAATGGGTCTAGGCTACAACTAGGCTATATGACCAAAGAATGTGACATCACTGGCCTAGGAAAAAGCACTAGCGCTCACCAAAGCATTGCTGCCTCTTCAAACAGTTGATCGATAGGGGTTGGACCCACACAGGGCAGATATTGATGACTTTCTGAGAGCATGAGATGAATATATGAATCCTGTAAAACCCCCTTAATAAAGTGTAAGAAACACCTGTGGGATCAAAACAAACACTACACTTGATAGCTGAATTCCTTGGGGTGTAATTTCCAAATTGGGATGATTTCTTGGGCTGTTTCCACTGTATTGGTACCTCAGGGGTGGTGCAAATGGCTCTCAAACTCATTACCTTCAGAAGCCAAATAATGCTTCATCCCTTCTGAGCCCTGCCATTTGCCCAAACAGCAGTTTACAACAATATATGGTGTATTGCCATACTCGAAAGAAATTGCATAACAATTTTTTGGTGTGCTTTTGTCATGGACGTACCGAGACATACGGACTGTTGCGGAGCTCCAAGACATAGCATCAAAATCTCCGCTTAAATCCCCTTGTAGCTGAAGAAGCCGGTCAATATCCACGAGACAATTCCCCCAGTAACTGAACGACACACAGTTTTGGGAGTCAACTGACTTTACTAGGAATGGCACACACGTTTAAAACCTCCAACAGCCTCATTTGCAACCAATAGTACATAGATTAAAATAATACAAGGAAGGGGAGACAATAGCAAGGGCCAATGGGAGGTCTAGGAGGGATAAAGCAGCTAGTTTAAACAGGTCTTGCAGGGTCCCTGGGACACCGCCCGGCTCTTGGGAAACAATGGGACAGGAAAAGGGAAGAGGCACAGACAATCAATACATTTACATAACCTGCAACAATAATGGGCACAGGGTGAGCAAAATACAACAGACGTCTGGTGACTCACACATAATTGGTTTGGTAAATGAATGGGGGGGGGGGGGGGGTGTACAGACAGCCGAACATAAATTAATATAACAAGGTCAATCTGTTACACGGACGTTCCCACGACAGGTGGCAGGAGATCTGTGAGACTGACAACATGTAGTTTGATCTGACATGTTTTACTTTTGGATCAAATGACATCTGTGTTGTTTCTGGTGCTTGCCGCACTTTCTTTCCCCAGGTGTGGCTTTTGTGGTCATTTAACCTTCTCTATTTATTGTTATTTCTCCCACTATGCTATGAAGTTTATAGCTTCTGTTGGACTTGTGGTTAGCTTGTGCTTGGTTCTTGGCTGAGTTCCTGGTGCTACAAAGTCTTCATTGAAGATAAGTGTTTCCTTTCCCTTTTGTATTTTGTTTATATATATGTTTGTGTTGCCTTTCCCTGTTGTTTGTCATTATGTAACGGAGAGCCGGCAACACACTTCCTCCTTGCAGCGCCGCCGGCATCCTGCCTGCGTGCAGGAGCGAGGACGCGGCCTGCGTCCTCGTCTTCATGGGGACCAAGGGGCGGGGAGAACCCGGCTGCGCATGCCTCCTCAGCGCGGCTAGCGTTCCCCTAGACAACGATCAGCAGGGGAACTGAGTGCCGATAATGATGAATCGACGCTCGGCTATGTTGGGCTGTGTAATGTGAGTCACGTGATGCTGGCCACTTCATGTGACTCACCACTCAGGGCTATTTAAACAGGCAGCCTGCTGGCCACAGGTTGACTGTGATTGGTCTTTTGTTACCCTCAACATTGTTCTCTTGCATTTAGAATGATTTTTATTGGATTTTTCAATTAAAACAGACATGAAATTTAGAAAATAATAAAAAAAAATTAATGATAATGTAGTTGAATCAATAACAGTATATCTGAGTCCTGAGGTCGCATTTCTTTTGTTGCGATACCAGTGTTCTCTTGCATTGTGTATCTCGTGTGTGCTTTGACCTTGGCTCTGTTTATGACCTCGACCTCGCTACCTCCTTTTGTACTTGACGTGATTGTTTGGCTTCTGACCTCGGCTTTGTTTGTGACCTCGACCTTGCTAGCTCCTTTTGGTATTTACCCGTCCACCTGGCTTGACCCTTGCTTTGTCTACGTTATTTGTTTTTGTCTTTAGGCCCTTGCACTTATTTAAGAAAGGGACCGTCGCCAAGTTGTATGCCGTCAGTTAGGATGGGCCGTGCAAGTAGGTAGGGATAGAGGTGCAGGTGGATATCAGGGCTGCACATATCTCTCCCTACCGTGACACATTAGGCCTGAGGGAGACTCCTGTTCTTCCTTCCCTTTGGAGGAGCAGGTAGACTCAGTCCTGACATTAGTTCCAGGGTCCTATAGGGTGAGATAGGATTCTAGGTATACAATATATGAACTTTTCTACCTTTGGGGACTGTTCATACTGGTAGTCTGTCAGGACTGGAGTTAGGGTTTTCTCTATGAGGTGTCCATCTTCCTTCCCTAGTTTCCAGGCCTTATTCCAGTATCCCCTTTCCCTCCTATGCTCGGTGAGGTGTTTTCCTCCCACACACAAGGTGAGAACCTGCTGCCCCACGTGACCAACCCCCTTTGAGGGCGATGTCTAAGCACTCACCTCGTTCTTCACACGATATCTTAGATGGTGATGAGAGACTTTCTCGAGGGGAGTACCAGGTGCTGCCTCAAGGAGGAATTGGAACACGAGGGAATCGGGACCAGAGTGCAAACCTGGACTCACCTCCAGGTGACACAATACACCCAGTGGATGCTGGGAGGCCAGAGGCTGATCAGACGGAAGCTTAGTCAGGGTACGAAGGCAAAAGTCAGAGCAGGCAACAGTCAGGCAAATTCTGTAAATGTAGGTCAGGGCAGGCGGCAATCTGGCGAAGTCCATAAAATGTAATCCAAAGTCGGGTACACAGAATGACAAGAATCAACAGAACACCTTTGCTCAAACAGGGAACTAGACAAGGTAGGAACCTAAGAGTTGCTCTGGCTCCTTCCTGGGGCAGTAAGTGCCTTTAAATACTTCCTGCAATCCAGCCATAGGCTGGGAAGAAAGAGGGTGTGTGCTGCCTCACAAGGGAGGAGAGACACGGCCATGCATGCCCTAACAAACAGTACAGGACTCAAGCCGGAAGTAAGCTCTGGCACGGAGCACACATACAACAGTTAGGCTACCGGCTTCCTACGCTTGTCAGTGCGGCGAATGTCCGCAGCAGGTAAAGAGGTAGCCCAGCGCCTGTGCCCGCAGGTAGGGTCTCCAGCGCAAGCACGGACTGCTGGGCTAACATTTTTTTCTCCTGCTAAACCTTATGAGATGAAAAGTTTTGAGATAAAAGTACATATTATTGGAAACATACAATTTTTAATTTTAATGGCCCAGTTCTATTAATTTCTTTAAAACACCTGTGGAGTTAAAAAATACTCTTTTGGTCAGAGACTGAATAACTTTGGTGCAGATGGAGCAATTGGTCCAGGCCCTGCTCTGCACATTGCTTAGGGGGAGGGGGCAGAAGCCCCCACTAGCACTGTGAGGATTAGATTTTCCACAGACATTGATTTATCTGTGCACTGCCAGTGCAGCGCAGGGGATCACAGCGACACCCCTGAACCCACAGTGTGGACTTCGTGCTGCCTCCTAGACCTGCCACTGATTCTCCACTCAACCAGATATCCTGTCCTTCTAGCTTTGGCCCACCTCCTAGCCCTTGATCTCCCACCTTCCACTTCCCAGTTGGCTCTTCTTTCTTCTGGACTTTGGCCTCCTAAACCTCACCTTACTATTTCCCCAGCTGGCTCTTCTGTCCACAGTCGTTTTTTAAATACTAGCAATATTTTGTAACATGACTGTGATGTGACATTGCTAGTTTGAACTGTATAGAGGAGGTGCTTAATATAACAGTGTTGCTTCAACACTACACCCCGTTGCAGCTGGCAGCCCCCAGGGCAATCAAGCCCCAGTCTTTAGGATTGCCGAGTGTGGCTCTAATAGTTTGTGTCATGATTTTCCTACCTGGATACTGTTGCTTCCCGGGGTTAGGCTCCGCAGCAATAAAGGAGTTGTAGTTAGTAGAGTAAGCAGAGTCCAGACTTGGCAAAGTTTGACGGTTTTTACTTGAATAAGTTTGTAATAAACTAGTGTCATCCATACAGTAAACTGGCAGGTAAACTTGAATACTTTGCTTTATCTCTCTGCTGCTGTGCTAATCTCTGGCTTCATTCTGGTTTCTATCAGCTTCAATTACTGTTTCTTATGAGAGTGAAATATCCTGTTACATGTTTTGCTGAGTAAGGTGTCTTTGGCTGCGTTTTGCCTCTCAGAGGCACTAAGTCCTTTTATATATCAAGAATGGGCTGCTCTCTGAGCTACTTTCCCAAAGCTCCTGCAGCAGTGAAGGATAACACTCCCTCCCACACTGCTACTTCACTCTCTAGCACCAACTCTTCACTCCACTTCTTAGCTTCTCCACTTTCGACTACACTATAGCTTCCTCCAAACCTTCCCTTGGTAGGAAGCAGGACTAGCCCAAAAGGGGGAGAATGGAATGGTAAGTTACATTCTATCTAAAGGTACTGTCTGACAGATACACTGTCACCTGCTGAACAACCAGGCACATTATATGTAATAACAGTTGCATAGAAATATTATTAAGGCATATTATCAGAGGACCTGGAGTTAAATACACAGATGACATTCTTTGCTAACCATTAGAGACAGGTGCTAGGTGTAGGAATGGTAGTACTGCACCATCAGCATACAGAAGGGCGGCCCAGCCAGGAACATTTCATTATCATGTAGTGTCCTGGCACTGCCCCATTACTTATTTAACATCTCCATTTTCTTTTGGCACTACATGCCAGAGAGTGTAGGTTGGAGTGGGGTGACTGATGGAGGTGAGGTTCTTTGGTCTGGTTCCCTGGGCAAGAGTAAGGGTCCAGGCCAGGTCCATGGATGCTAAGTGATGTAATTCTGCTGAAGGCTGCAGGTGCTTGCTGTGCTAACTTACTCTCAACCTATCCCCAACCATTCCAGGGACAGTAATACTATAGTACTGCTGTGTATTAGGGCCCTGCAGATGGAGTATTTTTCAGGCTGAATTGGCATAGATTGTGTGCCAAAAAGTTGCCAGGGGGCTGAGTGGAAACAGTTTTCCATTGGGAGGCTGCACTGCTGTTTATGCAGCCATGGTTTATTGCCACTACTGCATCTTTTCTTGTTTTTGGCAATAAACCGCGATCTCCTATTGAAAACAATGGGAGGCAGTTTCTGTGCCAAATTCAGCCGGCAAAACATACCCTGTAAATGGCCTTTAACAGTAGTAGCAACTAGCACCATAGAGGATTGTTTAGATGAAAAGGGTGAGTATACCATGATTTTTATTTTTATTTTAGACTACTAGAGGGCTTCTTTGTAATTTTTAATTATCTCTGATAACCCCCTTTAAAATAACCAAACAAATTACCATAGCTGCCCCGTTCACACAACACTACACATATATATTAAAATGAGAGACACAAAATAAAGAACCAATTTTAATAATTTATTTTGGTGTAAATCCTACAATTTAAATAATTTAAGAAGTAAGAACTATGATTAGAAAAAAATAATTTTCATTTTTTTTTTTCTGCAATTTTCGCCAAATACAGTATCATGAAAAAGCCACAAAAAGTGACTGGCCATTAAAGGGATTCTCTGGGAAAAGCGTCATACGCTGGGTTCTATGCTGTTTTTGAGTTATAGGCTTGGTTGTGGTGCAGTATTTATGTACTATGCTTAGTTCCAGTGTACACTGTATTTATGTGGTGATCTTGCTTCTGTATTTGTGTGTTAAACATATATGTGATACTATATCTATCTGCTCAACAGTAAAACGCCTGTATTTAGGGTGTGTAAGAAAATACTAATGATGTGAACTTTGCTGTGCATGTCGTACATTTCTTCCCCCTTTCCAGTGCATAGCGTGAAGTGAACGTGCTCTGTGGATTCCGGGAGGAGTTGGCAAATCTCTACCACAGCGCATGGAGGGCTGTGGTGTTGGGATGCAGTATCAACCCCGATGCTTATATGTACTGGGAAAGGGCATGATGTGTCCTGAAAATGAGCATGATGTATACATGAAAGGGAGTGTGTCGAGATGGGGAGTGCAACACACTTCACACACTGCAGTCATCCCACTCGATGGCGGGTGGTATTTCTCTGGCTGAAAACCAGCAACTATGCCGCAAATCGGCTTCTGCCACTGTAAACAGTGAATGAGGATCCAGTGGTGTCTGGCTATGCTGGATTTGCTGAATGTAAATGTGAACCTAGCTTTATTTATGTATTAATACCTGCCATGTTCTAAAAAAAATTGACTTAGATCAAAAGTAGACAAAAAATATAAATGTTTTAAATTTCACCTCTATTTTGTGTTAATTCCTATGAAACAACTAATTAAAGTCTTCGTAACTGCCATTTGAATACTTTGAACGGTGCAGTTTTTTAAATGGGAAGATTTATAGGGAGTTTTTAATATGTAGGCCCCTCAAAGACACTTCAGAACTGCATAAGTACCTGATACTTCTAGCATTAATTGATGCTGAGAGGATCAGATTGTTGTGTACCTGGCCGGCGATCGTGAAGAGGGCTCAGGCAGCCTCCTGGGCATTGGCGCACTGAGAAACTTCCCTGTAGGGTCTATGGCCACTCTGCCCCTGCATATAACCTGAGAAGGAGGGAGAGGTGCAACTTGCACAACTTGAATATGATGACAGAAATGGAGTCCTTAAGGAAGTCTATAGGACCAGGCTCCTAGGTAGTATGGGAATGACCACCCAATAAGATAAACAAACAAGGGGTCTCTCCCCTTTAAGTGTAGATCTATCTGGCTCTGAAGAAAGTATAATATTTAGAGCAGGAGACACGGCTCACTGACGGTCCTCCAAGATAAATGGTGCAAGATCAACAAATGGCGGTTCAAGTTCTGTGGTTGCTGCAACAGATTGCTTACTGTAGTGCGTGCATCTTGCTCCAGAGGAAGCTTGGAAGGCTCAGCTCGCACTCCTGGCTAGGAGTTAGGGCCTTAGCAAACACCCTCCAGGGCCTCATATAGGCCATAGGCTGGGAGGTTGATTCAGTGGCGTAGTGTGTGTTGCCAGCACCCGGGGCGAACCTAGTATGGCGCCCCCTAACTTTTGTGCATGCGCCTTTCTATAGAATGACGCCCCACAGCATACCAAGACCAATATTACCACTAACACTATAAAAGAGACATATATTGCAATCCATTGCAGGATCTCATAAAATACAGGGTTCCATATGGCTTTACATACCATACATATGGGACACTGATATCCTGATATCCAGTTTCTTCATCTGAATTGGTTTGTAGTAAATCAAGAAGCAGGCCAGAACCTACAAAAAACAAAAGCATACTTGAAATCTAGTAGACAACATTATAGCTAATGTTCAGTCAATTCTCTAAGTAAATCCACTTACCTCATGGCACTGCTCTACTGTGCAACATCCTGATAACAAATAAACTCTGATCTGCCGCTGAATTGGTTTGTAGTAAAACAAGAAGTAAAACAAGAAGCAGGCCAGAACCTACAAAAACAAAAGCATACTTTAAATCTAGTAGACAACATTATAGCTAATGTTCAGTCAATTCTCTAAGTAAATCCACTTACCTCAATTTTAAAATCGACCGCTTTTGATTTTTGCAAATTTTTCAATCACTGTTTCGCACTCTATTTTGAAATCTCGCTCAATTGAAAGCATTGCTAGGTTAGTCAGTCTTTCCTGGCTCATTGTAGATCTTAGATATGTTTTGATTAATTTCAGTTTGGAGAAACTTCTTTCACAACTGGCAGTTGAAACAGTGATGGTTAAAAATATTCTTAACACAACAACAAAGTTAGTCAAACTCTCCTGCAGCTTCCACTTGTACACCCATCGAAGCAAATCTAAAGCGGTCCAGCTAGCAAGCTGCTCATCAGTGTTGACTTCCTTATACAAGATAATGTGCTTCCGAAGGCGACTTATTTCATTGAACATAGCTGCAGCATTCAACTCTGTGTACTTAGCACATGTGTGCTGAATTTGTTCAATGATAAAATCATCTTTTGCAATATCTAGCAAAGTCTGGATTTGCAGGAAAACAAATCGCTGGTGAAGCATATTTATTTGTGTTGAGCGTTTTGTGATTTCTGCCTCAAGACGATCAATTGCTTCTAGTTGTTCTCTTTTTGTTTCTTGCATTAAGGTCAAGCCAGCATCACAACTTAGCTCACCAGGCATCTTTTTTCCAACTCTTCTCTCTGTAGAAATGTTGTACATTTGACATATCTGCAGAGCTTTCTCAGTTGCCTCTGACACTAAACTGTCTCGTTTTTCCTGGCAAAATAAAACCAGTGCTTTCAGCTTTTGCACACACTGATCAAGGGCAAGTCCTTTTTGCTGCAAGTAGAGCTGAGCATCGTTCACTTTGTTTAATACTGGACTCCAAAAATGCAAGAATGAAAAAAAAGGATAAGTCATAATGCAAACTAATAGACTTCCTGCATCCCCTTTGGTTTCAAAGTTTTCTCCTGGCCTGTCTCGCAGCATTTCCAAAGCATCTATTATTTTATCAGTGTGTTTAGCAAGTACACATACAGCTTCATGCTTTGAACTCCATCTTGTGTCACATGATCGCTTTAAGTTAATTGGTACATGTTCCTTAAGAACATCCCATCTATGGGTGGAGCTTGAGAAGAAAGTATATAATTTTTCTACAGTGCTAAAGAAAGTTGTAGACTTTGTTCCAACACCAACTGCATGCACACCGGCAAGATTGAGCGAGTGATTGTTACATGGCACAAACACTGCTTTGGGATTGATATCCAAAATGCGCTTCTGTACTCCACTAATGTGTCCAGCCATAGTTGCTGCGTTGTCGTATCCTTGGCCATAGCAGTGCTCCAGCTTAAGACCATCTGTCTGTAACTTGTCACAAATCTGTTTTGTAATAATATCTGCTGATTTCCCAGATAACTGAATAAAATCAATGAATGATTCGAGAACGTTGACTTCAGTATCTTCAATGTGAACATATCGAATCACTTGTGACATTTGGTCAGTGTGAGAAATATCTGGAGTGCTATCAAACATGATAGCAAAATACTTGGCCTTTGTGATTCTTTTGCAAGATGGCTGTTCTAACATGATCACCAAGCAAGCTGATGAACTCATTCTGGCTCTGTGGAGAGAGGTAGGACACAGAGTACCCATGTGCCTGCTGAACTTTGTGAAGGTGCTGATTGGCAACTGGGTCATATTTTGCTAGTAGCTTGAAGGTTTCTAGGAAGTTTCCACAGTTATCATCAGTGCTAATATTTTCAGAGTGACCACGTAAGGGTAAGGATTGCCTTGCTAGATATAGCACACAGTCAAGTATTCTGGCTAGGATTGCCCTCCACTTTTCAAATGACCTCTGTTGTGCAAGCTGGGCAGCAGCATCAATAGTTTCTTGTTTTTGTAGCCGCATTTCAAATTCTTTCCACATTGTAAATACACGAAGGTGGTAAAAACTACGCTCATGTTCTAGCAACCTGGGGTTTAGTTTTCTCCATGCTTTAAATCCATTAGACTTTCCAAAAGAACTTTTCCCTTTGGCCTTCTGGAAAAGCATACAAGGAAAGCAATATGCAGCACATTTCATAGGTGAAAACACTAACCATGTCCTTAACATAGTCTCGCCATTCTCCAAATTCATGTAGAACCAGTCCTTAGAAAATGACCTGCCATCACTATCTTTTGGAAACAATGCATCCTTATTCTGTAGTTCCACTGTTCCTCTCTTGACAAGTTCAGTTTTCAAAGTTTCATCTACAGTTTCTGGCCAATAGCCAATATCGGTTAAGACTTTGAGGTCAATTTTTTCTAGTATAATATTTGGCTGAGCAGAAGTAGGGGCATCTTCACACAAAGTTGTCTGTTCTGTTTCTAAAGTAACAGGCGGAATGTCCACAGGCACTTGTTCCAGTTCGTGAGGCTCTTGTGATGCTACTGGTGATGGTGATCCTAATGTACTTACAGCTGTGTTTACAAGAAACCTGTCAAGGCTTCCAGCTATTTTAGCTTGCTGCTTCTGCTCTACCTTTCTCCTCTTTCTGCCTTGTGCACCTGATTCTTTTTTGTTTGGCATAATAGCTAACAGCAAAGGTGTAGTCTTCTGCCAAAAAAAAAAAAATTCTAACTAAAATATTTATTCACGGTCACTCATTGGGCCAGCATACACGTGACAATATCATGGTCATACATGTGTATCCGTGCATTCACTTACCTTGTGTCTTTGTGATGATGTTAAGAAGGCCCTCGTTTCTCCTGGTATGGTATACTTTAAGCTGGGTAAGGAGTTTCTCCTTGTAGTTGACCGCGTTGGTCTCCAAATGGCAAGAGCTGGAATGACACAGGAATGCATCTTACAAATTCAGCCACACTCACTATCCACCAAGCATGGGTATCCGTGCATTCACTTACCTTGTGTCTTTGTGATGATGTTAAGAAGGTCCTCGTTTCTCCTGGTATGGTATACTTTAAGCTGGGTAAGGAGTTTCTCCTTGTAGTTGACCGCGTTGGTCTCCAAATGGCAAGAGCTGGAATGACACAGGAATGCATCTTACAAATTCAGCCACACTCACTATCCACCAAGCATGGGTATCCGTGCATTCACTTACCTTGTGTCTTTGTGATGATGTTAGGAAGGCCCTCGTTTCTCCTGGTATGGTATACTTTAAGCTGGGTAAGGAGTTTCTCCTTATAGTTGACCGCGTTGGTCTCCAAATGGCAAGAGCTGGAATGACACAGGAATGCATCTTACAAATTCATATAGCCTTAGTCCCCTGGGCTAGGTGGCCACACAAACAGGGCAGAGGGCATCACCCAGGTGAGGTGCATAGCTAGAGACATACCGCCCCTAAACCCAGTCACAAAGGTCTATAAAGAGCACCTATCTGACCACACCCAGACC
Organism: Bufotes viridis; assembly: GCA_033119425.1. Classification (NCBI taxonomy): domain Eukaryota; kingdom Metazoa; phylum Chordata; class Amphibia; order Anura; family Bufonidae; genus Bufotes; species Bufotes viridis. The sequence continues at coordinate 34,796,498 of CM065591.1, forward strand.
AAGACCATTAACCCCATAAGAACCAAACAGGGAGGGGAGCCTGCATGAACACTGAAGTGAAAGCACAGGCTGCAGTACTGGAAACTGCCCCTTGCAACCAGCATACACTGAGTCCACTGCAGAATCCCGTGTCACATTGACCACACCGTGACAGTATCAGAAGCAAGACAGGGTGGGGAGCAAGCAAAGGAACAGCTTATAGACAGGCTGCTGCAACTACATGTAGGCCATAGCAGCCTAGACGGAATGCCGTGTCACAGTGAACTTCAAACTGTGGTGGAAAAATCTAAAATGCTAAAATTAAAATAGGCCCTGTCTTATGGGTTGTCTCACAGGCGCGACCGCAAATAGCATTTATCATGCAGAGTAGAGGAAGACGTTACTACAAGGCACTTACTAATGTATTGTAATTGTGCATATTGCTTTCTTTGATGCTTGGGTTCCATCACATTCTACACAACCTGTATCCATGGCTATGACCACCCTGCAATCCAGCAATGGTGGTCATGCTTGTACACTATAGCGTAAAGTGCAAACTTTTCTGGTAGTTGGGACTGTGGGAGCACACATAGGCGGGCACCTTTTCCACTTCGGTATACAATTACAACCACCACTGACTGATTGCAGGGTGGTGGTAACCATGGACGCCGTTTATAATGTGATGGCAAAATGAACCCAGCTATCAAAAGAGGTCAACATGGCGACAATTAGGCTGGTTTTAGACGAGCGTGTTGGCTGTGGGAAACACGCTCCATGTGATAGAGGGATCCTCTGATCTGGACTACAGGCACACATGGCATTATCATGATTGATAACACTGGGTGCCTCAGTCTGACCTTTATTCTACAGGATCATACTGACAGCTTTATGTCCATGTGCCTGTAGTCCAGACCAGAGGATCCATCTATCACAGCCCAAACGCTAGTCTGAAACCAGAGTAAAATAGTAAGTGGCTTGAATTAAGTTTCTCTACATGATAAATGCCACTTGCTAAAGTGAGACAACCCCTTTATTGGTTTTGTGTGAGCTGCGTGATTTTTTTTTTCTTTTTGTGGGGTCACTGTTTTTTTTTATTTTTTTATTTGGGTCGATAATTTTTTTAACAATTTTTTCGGAGGGCTAAATACGTTAAATCACAATTTTTTTTTTTTTTCGTTATAGCATGCAACAACCAGAAAATACATTTTTTATTTAAAACTTTAATGGTTCGGATATTTTCACATGGCAAAACAAAACCTGTGTACCTACTCAGATGCCATATTGACAACAGCATCTGAGGGTTAAATGACCATTGGGTTCTGATGTGGCTATATTTCACTATTACGTCAGCAGACCCTGTCAGGGATGAAAGGGGGTTAATTAATCCATTGATAATTCCCATTTTGGCTCCATGCAGGTCTCAACCCAACCAGCACTACAGAAAGTAATACAAGTAAATTGCCCTCTGATATTCTTAGTGAGGCCTGGCTGGGGCCTAATGAGGACTATCAATGGATTAATACAAAGGGTTATTACTGTGGGGGTCTAAGCGGAATCTGCTGCACAATAAGCCTATGGGAAAGAATTTTACCATGTATATTCCACCTAGACCCCCACAATAATAATCCTCCATTATTAATCCAGGTGGCTGGTGCAGTATGACTCCTGAGGCTGGGACACATTTTCCCCACAAAATTTACCTCTCTGGGCAGCACAATCATTAAATACATCTCCTGTGCCCTCGCTGCCTAACTGGTCTGAATGGTGCAGCAGGCCGAGGCCCTGTTTAGTTTGTTAAATTTGTGCCTCAGCTCAGACTGACCCTCAGGGGGACGGGGAGTGGGACTAAGGCTACTTTCTCATTAGTGGCAGGGAAGTCCAGCAGGCTGTTCCGGCGGTTGAACAGCCTGACGTATCTGTCCCACTGCTAGTTTATGCGTGTCTCTGGACTGCCGCTCCATACCCAATACCATTGACTCCGGGGGCGGAGTTCCGGTGGCACGGCAGCTAACAGTAAGAGGCCGCCAGAACTCCACCACTGCCCCCATTATAGTAAATGGGGATTAATCGTCAGTCCGGGGACATATGTAAAGTAGTGGCAGAATCCGACAGGCTGTTCACCTGCCGGAACAGCCTGCTGGACTGCCCTGCCGCCAATGTGAAAGTAGCCTAAAACTTGGTCAGTGACTGCAGAGATCCTTGTCTGGACATGATGAGATGAAGAGGAATCTGAACAGCAGGTATGCAGTGAAGTGCCATGAGAGCCAGGCAGGCCAAGGTGGCAGTCAGGGTGCTGAGAAAGGATAACCAAAGACAGCACTGCCTCTAGGATGCCATCTGCCCATCTCTGCTGTCCATATACCAGCCCAGGCCAGGCCCAGGGTAGGCCTGGTACAGTACAGTAGAGATGGGCAGATGGCATCACAGAGGCAGTAATGTCTCAGTTCCTCTGGTAAGGTTATCCTGCCACATCAGAACCATGAATGCCAGACTGCCATGCCAGCTGCTTGGCCTGGCTGAGCTCTGGCACTTCACTCATTGATTTATTACCCTTACATGTCCAGTGCACACTGTAAAGCCACCAGCCAGCCACCATCCCCACCCCCCCACACACCTCAGGGTCATCATGGTGGCATCATGTTCACCTCACAAGACCCAACTTAATCACTAACTCAGTCAGCCTCAGCAGCACAGGGGCAGCAGCAGCTGCCTGGCTCCATCTCTACCTCTGCTCTACTGGAAAACAGGTCTGACTCTGAGTCTCTCTCCTCTCACTCAAGTTTTCTTTCTCTCTGAAGAAAATGGCCACCGCTGCCTCCTGGCAATCTCCTGACTCCTTCTGCTCCCGAGTCCTGCGCTCCGCACTTTCCCGCCGTGAAAGTGGGCGGAGCTGGAGGGAGTCAGCCGCCTCTTTGATTCTAACTGCACTGCAGTGCACTGCAGGCAGGGCGCTATGGATCAAGTATCAGCCGGGGGCGGGCGCGGCCGAGCAGCACACTACCATACAGCTCTCTCTGGCTGCTGCGCAGGGCGCGGCAGTGGCGGCAGAGTACGAGAGCTATCCTCATCAACCTGAAAACTTAAGCAGCCAGCGTGCGGCGCCTCCTGCAGTTTGGCGCCCGGGGCAACGGCCCCCCTGGCCCCCCCCACGCTACGCCCCTGGGTTGATTGTTTGGGGGTCATCCTATCTCTTAGGTAGAGTAGCCATGTAGATATGGGCCGGTCTGGTGATCCCTGTAGCAAAAGGCCTTGTGGGGCCATCAACCTGGGTATACTCGACCTCCTCCGCAGGGTGGAGGTAATGGAGCCGGTCAGGGATGTAAGTGCATTTACAGATTGCCGGCTGACGAACAGGTGCTCATTTGTGTCGGAGTCACGGATGAAAGCATAACCCTGCTCCACTGAGAAATTAAGAACCACCTCTTGGCACCTCTCTAGGACAGGGTAACCAGCCTGTGTGTAGTCCAGGAGCATCTGGACCTGCTTCTCGCTGGCCTTCTGCCTTTTGGTCTGCTCCAGCCACTTCTGATGAACCTACGCCAGAACTTTATCATAGCCAGGGGGTGGTCGATAGACGTGTTCTGCAGCAGCAGCTCCATCTAGCAAGGTCTCCATATCCTCGGTTCGGCTTCAAAAAACCACAGGAGCTTCGGGTATAGATGGTGGGGCAGCCACCAAAACAGGGGTAGAGGAGGGCTCCTGCAAGGTCTCCTCCATCTCGCTCTCCAACCCTGCATACCATCTTGATATGATGTACACCATAGTGTGTCTCTCCAACTCGACGTCTAGAACACACTGAGGGAGTAGTGGAGTCCAGCCAACTAGGTTCACTGGCATTAGCAGGGTGGCAACTTTTTTTTACTGTTCTTGGCGGATCAGTGCAGACATTTGGCGACATAATGATGAGAAAATGCTGGCGCAGCAATAAATTCTTTTCTCACGCCCAGAAAGGATGGTCTTTAGTTTTCCAGTGCTGAGCACTGTGTTTATAGCGGTTTTCCAACGGTTAGTGGGGCTATGCCACAACAGTGACATAGCAAGAAATCTACAGCTGACTCCTTGTGGGCTGGTCAGCAGCAAGTTTCTATAGCACAGTAGTCCATTCACTGACAGCAAACAAGGTTGTTGATGCACATAAACATTCAATGCAGCACATATAAATATGAGGTTTAACTATTATAATCCAAGCAGTTTCTCAGATAATGAGCTCCTCAGTTAATGCGATAAAGCCTCTGCAGAAAATATTCTCAAGTTAGTAGCATAACAGCGTATAACAGCGTATAACAGCGTTAGAAATGGTTACGTTACCACTCCTCATGGACACATGCTGTATTAGCGTCCTGGCTGGAACTGTTCCTCCCCGGTAGCTGAATACAATCCGTGTGCTTCTTGTGATTTTGGGACGGGCGCCAATCTAGAGCAAAACATCCAGGTCCGGCTGTTTACAGGACCTCGATCTTCCATCCTGCGCTGGCCTCCACACCCTAAAACATCTCCAGGATTCCAACTTCCCTCTCTTAAGACAAAAAGCCTAATAGAAAAAGCAAAAAGAGAAAAAGATCAAATATGAAAATAATAAGTATATATTACACTTCTGTTCATATAAACAGAACATAGAAGCAATAAAACACTTATAGATATATATTGCATTAATGGCGCATCGAAAACACACCAAAAACGCAGGTGCGTTTTAGAAAAATTTTAATACGGCATGTTTCCATGAGGAGTGGTAACGTAACAATTTCTAACGCTGTTATACACAGTGCCAATATTAGGTATTGCTAAAGTGATCACGATTTGCTACACTGCTATCCAACTAACACTGAGTTGATTCAAAAGTGAATGCATTTCCTCTACATAAAGGCCTGATATATACAGGACATTACTAAAGCTATATGATATATCAAGTTGCAGAGACTATATAATTTAATCGCTTATACAACTTTATCGCTGTTTTGGCATAAACATATCAAGGAATTATATTGTTGCCATACCTCAAACATAATCAGCGGAGACTATATTTTTTATCTGTGACATTTTTGGACAGAGGAAAGGAGCAGGAGAACGGTAAGGACAGATTCTGCAGATAACTGACACCTAACTGAGCGTAATGGAACCTAAAGACACCATAGACTATAATGGGGTCCGTTAGGTGTCCGCTCAGAACATGATTGATACGCTAAGTTAGGTGTTGGTTATCTGCAGAATCCGTCCTTTCCGTTCTCCTACTCCTTAACGGGAAAAATTCAGTTTGATCCAAATAAATTTGCTTTATAGTGGTGTAGAACACTGTGCCTTGCAGTAACACGCATAGGGAGTCTGCTGTGGTAGTAAAATAATACTGTGAGTCAGTATGACATGCAGATGACAGGCGTCGCTCTTAGAATCACTGCATACTTCACTTATTTGGGCAGTCACGGGGCCAAAACGGACCAAATAACTCAAGTATGAACTCAGTCTTACAGGTCGGTGTTAGCGACAAGAAGAAGCATAGTTCTTTTACACCGTCGCCAGCTAATTCCACATAGATGTCTGCAGAACTTGTTCTATTAAACACTTATACAAGTAGAACCTCCCGACAGAGTGGAGAGGGTGTCAGCAGTAAGTTTGTGTTGACGTCACTGATTATTTTGCCCTTCCTTTGATCCGTCACAACAATAACCCACAAAAAACGGATCCTGTCTGTGGAGCATCCGCCTTCACTCGGTCAGCATTTGCTCAATAATCCATCAGTATTGCTAATGCCAAAAAAAAACAGGAGTGGATCTAAAACAGAGATGACACGTTAATACAGGCATGCTCAACCTGCGGCCCTCCAGCTGTTGCAAAACTACAACTCCCATCATTCCTTGACAGCCTACAACTATCATCCTACAGAAGGGCATTGTGGGAGTTGTAGTTTTACAACAGCTGGAGGGCCGCAGGTTGAGCATCCCTGCGTTAATAGAATATTTGCATGTCTTCTGTGTTTTGTACCCACTCCTGCTTTTGGCTACCAAATCATAAGCCAATTCTGATGGGACCATAAAGGCCTTACAGCTGCTACACAGACGGGATCCGTTGTGCCTCTCATTTTAACTTCCTTCTGACTGATCAGAAGAAGGGTCAAATAAATGATGATATATATGGAAAGATCCCAGCAACCGGATACTGCTTCAATAGTATTCTTTTATTGTTGTGTCACCATAAAGTACATGTTTCAGATAACATACGTTCCGGCAATCAGACTTACTCAATTACAAACTCATACATGTGAATATCTCAACTTAAATAAGATCCCACTGATCTGATGCAAATAACGCCAACCCGCCCAACAGTGGGCGGCAGTTCATCCAGCACAAATCAGACACTTAGTTTAATTCTCAGGATAAACAAAATAAACATGCCAATAATAACAATCTCTTACGTGAAAACCATTAGAACGGATATCATGATTCACAGAGAGGATCACTTTAATGAAGAAGAAAAGTGATCAAAATCAATATTCATAATTTGACAATTTCATAGTCACGATTTAACCCCTTGGGGTGCATGGTGTTCAACGTGTGAATCCAGTATGCCTCTCTACATAGCAAAAGCTTTTTAATATCTCCACCCCTCCTCGGTCTCTTCACCTGTTCTAGTACCTGAGCTCTAAGTTGTGACACAGAATGCCTGTATTTATCAAAGTGATGGGGCAATGGCAATAAAAGTTTTTTTTTCCTAATCGTGGACTTATGTTTGCATATTCTATCCCTTACTGGCTGTATTGTCTCACCTATATATAATAGGCCACAAGGACATTTTATTAGATACACAACATTTGTTGATTCACAGTGTGGTAAGGTGCAAGGTACCGTTGTCGATGGCAGGTACGTGTCACCGAGGTTCCTGGCCTCGGTGAGGTGAGAGCCGGGTTTTTATGTGTCAGCAGCAGCTAGTGCTGCTTGACATTGTTAGTTAGTTTGGCTGCAAAGCCAATCCGGGCCGGCTCTTACTGGGAGTAGGCAAAGAGTTGGGTGGGTGCCTACTCCCCACGGTCCAGGCCGGACTTTATCCGGGCCTTTAAAAGGCAGCCTCCTCAGCAGCTGAGGGTGTGATTATCCTGGAGCTGGTGTTAGGCTGTGGAATCATCTGAGTTTGGGAGTTCTGATCCATTCTGTGCTGTGTGGAGTTCATGCTGGAAGCAAGAGCCCAAGCAAGGAGGAGTGCAGACGGCCTGGAAGCATGAGGTCGATCGCCTTGCGGCTGGACTGACAGCCAGGTGCGAACCTGCACCTAAAACCTCCCAGGTGACTGGAACCTGTTTTTGGACTGTTTTGTTTTGCCTCATGATTTCGGATGTGTGTGATTTAACACCAAGAGACTGTTTATTGTTTATGTTGTGCAAGTGTGAATAAAACACTGATTATTGCACCTTCTGGACTCCCTTTTGCCTCTGTACTGCACCCGCACCGCTATCTACCAGAGCGACTCCCCACAACAGGTATAAAAACCCTTTATTCTGAAAGCTTGACCAGTATGGGGATGATGAAATTCAGGTCCATTAATAATGTGGGAACATTGGAGACACGGGTAAGTTCCCTTCTTCACCGTCCTCAATGTTCCTTGTTTAACTTTCTCCCTTTTGCCTCCCAAATGAGCGTGCACTAGTTGATCCCTAAAACTTCCCTAAAAATTCCTTTTGTTACAAATCAGTGGGGGATGTTGAACTTCCTCCACCCCAGGGTAGGCTTTCGATAACAAATGCCAATGACGTCTCACTATTTTATCAAAACCTGTGTTATATGGGTGATACTTGTAGGTAAATGCCATCCTCTGTTCCTTGGGTTTAATCCCATTATTAGTCATGTGGCTCAATACGTCAAGTTTAGCCCTATCCAAGATGGACTTCGGATATCCCCTATTCACAAATCGCACCGTCATTTCTTCCAACCTGACATTCTGTATTGCAGAATCAGATACCACTCGACTCACCCTCTGAAACTGTGATTTCGGTATCACTCTTTTGAGTGTGGGGGGGGGGGGGGCACTGGTGTAATGGAGGATACTGTTCCTATGAGTTTCTTTTCTGAATAAGTCTGTGGACAAAAGGCCCAGATCATCCTTTATCACAGTGGTGTCCAGAAAATTAACCCTATGTAAATAGGTTGTGAAGGTCATGGGGAATTTTAATCCATCGCACATACCATTGAGTTATGCAAAGAAGGACTGGAGGGTCCCATGTGGCCCCGCCCACACACAGAATATGTCATCGATAAATCTTTTTCATAATAAAATTTGTTGAAACTGCTCAGATTTGTAAATAAATGACTCCTCTATGGATGACATAAATGCGCTAGCATAGGGCGGGCCACATTAAACCCCATCGCAGTACCCTGTCGCTGTAGATAGTACGAATACTCAAACATGAGGTAATTCTCAAACAGAAAAACTCCTGCTCAAGGTCGGAATAGTCACTTGCTTGTAATAGAGTAGCCATTGCTCTTATTCTCCCTTGATGCTCAATCAACGTGTACAGACTTACTACGTCTATTCTAACCAACCAGCTATCAGTAGGAACACTATGAAGGTCCTTGATAGTTTTCAAAAAATGCGATGTGTCCAGCAAAAAGAAACGCGTGTTCCTAATCAAAGGTGTCAGTATTTTTACCAACAGAATTGATAAAGGAGACAGGAAAGAATCCACTGAGGCTACAATCGGACGACCTGGGGGATCAATCAGGGTTTTGTGCACTTTTGAAAGGATATATAATACCGGGGTGACAGGCAAATGGTTAATCAAAAAGGTCTGCATCTGGTCATCAATGACACCCATCCGACCATAATGATCAACCATTTTGATGATTTTCTCTTTAATAGCAAAGACCGGATCCCTTCTCAGAATTTCATATGTATTGATGTCAGACAATTGTCGCGTAACCTCCTTGATATATTTAAGCCTGTCCATTATAACAATGGATCCCCCTTATCCGCTGGTTTCACAACCAGGGATTTATCCTCCCTAAGTGCTTTCATCGCGTTTCTTTCTTGCACAGTAATATTATGCGACATTTATAGTTCACCCCGTTTGATCAGAGCACACTCGGAGCCCATCAGATTCTCTGACTCCTTGGAAACCAGCTGCACAAAAGTTTCCACAGGATTGTACAGTTGTGTTCAAAATTATTCAACCCCCAATGCTGTAAACGGTTTTAGGAAATTTAGTGTACATTTGTAATTGTGTTCAGAAGGAAATCTTACAAGGACTTTTTAAAGAACCAAATGCAACTAAAATGACATCAATTGTTTTTGTAATACAGTATTAAATTTTTTTTTGTGATTTCTTCATTGACACAATTATTCAACCCCTTAACCACTTCAGCCCCCCTAGCTTAAACACCCTTAATGACCAGGCCACTTTTTACAATTCCGCACTACACTACTTTCACCGTTTATTGCTCCGTCATGCAACTTACCACCCGAATGAATTTTACCTCCTTTTCTTCTCACTAATAGAGCTTTCATTTGGTGGTATTTCATTGCTGCTGACATTTTTACTTTTTTTGCTATTAATCAAAAATTACCGAAATTTTTGCAAAAAAATGACATTTTTCACTTTCTGTTGTAAAATTTTTCAAAAAAACTACATTTCTATATAAATTTTCTCTAAATTTATTGTTCTACATGTCTTTGATAAAAAAATCCAATAAGTGTATATTTATTGGTTTGGGTAAAAGTTATAGCGTTTACAAACTATGGTGCAAAAAGTGAATTTCTGCATTTTGAAGCAGCTCTGACTTTCTGAGCACCTGTCATGTTTCTTCAGGTGCTAGAATGTCAGGAAAGTATAAATACCCCCAAATTACACCATTTTAGAAAGAAGACACCCCAAAGTATTCGCGGAGGGGCTTGGTGAGTTCATGTATCATTTCATTTTTTTTCACAAGTTAGCGGAAAATGACACTTTCTGAGAAAAAAAAAAAAAAAAAAAAGTTTCAATTTCTGATAACTTCTGGCAAAAAAAAAAAATCTCAGACGGACTCACTATGCCCCTCAGTGAATACCTTGGGGTGTCTACTTTCCGAAATAAGGTCATTTGTGGGGTGTGTTTACTGTTCTGGCATTTTGGGCGGGGCTAAATTGTGAGCCGCCATGTAAAACCTAAAGGTACTCGTTGGAATTTGGGCCCCTTTGCGCACCCAGGCTGCAAAAAGTGTCACTCATGTGGTATCGCCGTACTCAGGAGAAGTAGGGCAATGTGTTTTGGGGTGTATTTTTACATACACCCATGTTGGGTGAGAGAAATATCTCTGTAAATTGTCAACTTTGTATAAAAATTTTTAAAAGTTGTCGTTTACAGAGATATTTTTCACACAAAGTATGGGTATATATAAAAATACACCCCAAAACACATTGCCCTACTTCTCCTGAGTACTGGCGATACCACATGTGTGCCACTTTTTGCAGCTTGGATGCGCAAAGGCACTAAAACCAATGAGTACCTTTAGAATTTCACAGGACATTTTTACGCATTTGGATTTTCACGCTTTAGGACCCCTAAAATGCCAGGGCAGTATAAATACCCCACAAGTGACCCCATTGTGGAAAGAAGACACCCCAAGGTATTCCGTGAGGGGCATGGCGAGTTCACAGAAAAAAATTTGGCACAAGTTAGCGGAAATGGTATTTTTTTTTTTTTTTTTTTTACAGTCTCACATTCCACTAACTTGTGACAAAAAATAAAATTTTACATGAACTCACCATGCCCCTCACGGAATACCTTGGGGTGTCTTCTTTCTAAAATGGGGTCACATATAAGGTGTTTGTACTGCCCTGGCATTTGAGGGTCTCCGCAATCATTACACGTATGGCCAGAATTAGGAGTTTCTGCTATTCTCCTTATATTGACCATACGGGTAATGAGAATTTTTTTTTCCGTTCAGCCTCTGCGCTGAAAGAAAAAAATGAACGTCACAGATTTTTCCATTCACATTGATCAATGTGGATGAAAAAATCTCTAAAAATGTGCAAAAAAAGAGGAAAAGCTATAAAGCTGCGATCGCTAAGGGACCCTAAGGCCTCATTCAAGCGTCCGCAATTCTGTTCCGCAAAATTTTGCGGAACAGAAATGTGGATACATTCAATTCTATGGGGACAGACTTTGTCCCGCTCGGATCCGTAATTGCGGATCCGTAATTGAAGATCCGCAAAAGTATAGAACATGTCCTATTCCTGTCCGCAATTGCGGACAAGAAAAGGCATTTTCTATATAGTTCTGGCAATGTGCGGATCCGCAAAATGCGGAAAGCACATTGCTGGTGTCCGTGTTTTGCGGATCCGCAAAACACATGCGGACATCTGAATGAGCCTTACAGGGGTGATCAGTGACAGGGGGTGACAGGGGGTGATCAGGGGGTGACATGGGAGATCAGGGGTTAATCAGTGACAGGGGGTGGTGGGTGGGGGCGGTGGGTGGGGGTTGTGTGGTGATTGGTGCACTTTGATATTTTTCTCTGGTGGTCCCAAGCAAAGGGACCACCAGAGAAGCGGGCAGCAAGCAGATCAGACGCTGTTCACAGAACAACGTCTGATCTGCGATTTTTCTGCCATATACAGCCTGCCAGCGCACGATCGGCGCTGGCAGGCTGTAGTATAACTACATGCGAGCGCGCCGATGGCGCGCATTGCGCATGTGCGGGCGCGTCCTCGCGTCATCTCGCGTCTCGCGAGATGACGCGCCGATGCGTCCGATCAGAGCTACAGGGCCGCCGCCAGGACGCAATCCTGCGTGCGGCGGCCCTGTAGCGGTTAAAGACTACCACTCTTAAGAACAGAGGTTCATTCAAGTGTTTTCGATCAGGTATTGAAAACACCGGTGGATGTCAAGGAGCAGCAATCAAGCATAATAAGCACCAATTAGGCAGATGTAAAATGACTGTGATACTCAGCTCCTTCTAGACATTTACTGGTGTGTTTACAGACATGGTGAAGTCAAGAGAATTGTCCAGGAAGACAAGAGAAGAGGTGATTTCTCTTCACAGGAAGGGCAATGGCTATAAGAAGATTGCAAAGATGTTAAACATACCAAGAGACACCATAGGAAGCATCATTCGCAAATTCAAGGCAAAGGGCACTGTTGAAACGCTACCTGGTCGTGGCAGAAAGAAGATGCTGACTTCGACTGCTGTGCGCTACCTGAAGCGCAAGGTGGAGAAAAGTCCCCATGTGACTGCTGAGGAACTGAAAAAAGATTTCTCAGATGCCGGTACTGAAGTCTCAGCTCAGACAATAAGGCACACACTGCATAATGAAGGGCACCATGCCAGAACACCCAGGCGCACCCCCTTGCTGTCTCCAAAGAATAAGAAGAGTCAACTGCAGTATGCCAAAAGTCATTTGGACAAACCACAAAAGTTTTGGGATAGTGTTCTGTGGACTGATGAAACAAAATTAGAACTGTTTGGGCCCATGGATCAACGCTATGTTTAGAGGAGGCCTATGAAGAAAAGAACACCTTGCCTACTGTGAAGCATGGCGGGGGGTCAATCATGCTTTGGGGCTGTTTTGCTTCTACAGGTACAGGGAAACTTCAGCGTGTGCAAGGTACCATGAATTCTCTTCAGTACCAGGAGATATTGGATGAAAATGTGATGCAGTCCGTCACAAACCTGAGGCTTGGGAGACGTTGGACCTTTCAACAGGACAATGATTCCAAGTATACCTCCAAGTCCACTAGAGCGTGGTTGCAGATTAAAGGCTGGAACATTTTGAAGTGGCCATCGCAGTCACCAGACTTAAATCCGATTGAGAACCTCTGGTGGGACTTAAAGAAAGCAGTTGCAGCGCGCAAGCCTAAGAATGTGACTGAACGGGAGGCTTTTGCCCATGAAGAATGGGCGAAGATACCCGTAGATCGCTGCAAGACACTTGTGTCAAGCTATGCTTCACGTTTAAAAGCTGTTATAACTGGAAAAGGAGGTTGTACTAAGTACTAAGATTGAATGTCACTTGGGGGTTGAATAAAACTGATAATGATGTGAGCACAGAAAAGACATTTGTGGTTATTTTATTATAAATGTTATGTTATATTTGTCTGACTTACAAGTGCCTCTTTGATTTAATTGTAAACAAGATGACTGAAATGATCAAAATCAATGTCAAACTGGCCAAAACACTAAATTTCAGTGGGGGGTGAATAATTTTGAACACAACTGTATGTGTTTTTAACTCTCAGATCTAAATCCTTAAGGGTCAGCCGTCCCTACCTCTGGTCTATTGTAGCACTGGTAGGAATATTATGTGTCCTGGGCTCAGAGAAGTGAGCTTTTAGTCTAATTTTCCTGAAAAACTTCTGCAAGTCAATATCAAATTGAAAACTATCAAAGTGGCCAGTCGGGCTAAAAATCTTCATTTGGTCAGTCTCCAAAATGCATTACAACAAATTGATAACTAAAGATTCATTCCTACCTGGGAGCAGGTCTGCATCGTTTGGCTCGTTCCCGTTGCTGCTGCTCCGCCGGAGTTTACGGCCTGCCTTCCGCCTCCTCTTGGCGGCGAGCGGTGTCCGCCCCTCCGAAAATAAGGACGTGGTTCTACTGAGCCAGCACAAGGAACATTGAGGACGGTGAAGAAGGGAACTTACCTGTGTCTCCACTGTTCCCACATTATTAATGGACCTGAATTTCATAATCCTCATACTGGCCAAGCTTTCAGAATAAAGGGTTTTGTATACCTGTGAATCAACAAATGTTGTGTATCTAATAAAATGTCCTTGTGGCCTATTATATATAGGTAAGACAATACAGCCAGTAAGGGATAGAATATGCAAACATAAGTCCACGATTAGGAATTTTTTTTTTATTGCCATTGCCCCATCACTTTGATAAATACAAGTATTCTGTGTCACAACTGAGATTTCAGGTACTGGAACAGGTGAAGAGACCGAGGAGGGGTGGAGATATTAAAAAGCTTTTGCTAAGTAGAGAGGCATACTGGATTCACACGTTGAACACCATGCACCCCAAGGGGTTAAGTAGTGACTAGGAAATTGTCAAATTATGAATATTGATCACTTTTCTTATTAGACTCCTTTATCACGGTGATCCTCTCTGTGAATCATGATATCTGTTCTAATGGTTTTCACGTAAAAGATTGTTATTATTGGCATGTTTATTTTGTTTATCCTGAGAATTAAACAAGTGTCTTATTTGTGCTGGATGAACTGCCGCCCACTGTTGGGCGGGTTGACGTTATTTGCGTCAGATCAGTGGGATCTTATTTAAGTTGAGATATTCACATGTATGAGTCTGTAATGGAGAAAGGGGGATTGCCGGAATGCGTGTTATCTGAAACATGTACTTTATGGTGACACAACAATAAAAGAATACTATTGAAGCAGTGTCCAGTTGCTGGGATCTTTCCATATATATCATCATTTATTTGACCCTTCTTCTGATCAGTCAAAAGGAAGTTAAAATGAGACGCACAACGGATCCCGTCTGTGTAGCAGCTGTAAGGCCTTTATGGTCCCATCAGAATTGGCTTATGATTTGGTAGCCAAAAGCAGTAGTGGGTTGCAACCCGCTTTGATCGAATGCCGGCTGGTCTTTGTTTGGTTCAAATAAATGATGATGTCAGCCAGGCTGAAGTGGGAAGAGTGGGAACAGCATGAGAAGTCGACAGAGTGGACCTATGACATAGTGGTGAGGTGGAAGCAGCATGAGGAGATCACAGAGTGGCCCAATGATATGGTCTAGAGGAAGAAGCAGTATGTGGAGGCCACTGAGTGCACAATGACAGAGTCTGGAGGTGGCGGCATCAGGAGAAGGCCAACAAGTGGCAGAATTACAGAGTCTGGAGTTGGCAGCATCAGGAGAAGGCCACCAAGTGGAACAATGACCGAGTCTGGAGCTTGCAGCAGTATTATTAGGCCACCGAGTGGCACAATGACAGAGTCTGGAGTTGGCAGCAGCATCAGGAGAAGGCCACCGAGTGGAACAATAACCGAGTCTGGAGGTTGCAGCAGTATGAGGAGGCCACCGAGTGGCACAATGACAGAGTCTAGAGTTGGCAGCAGTATGAGGAGGCCACTGAGTGGCACAATGACAGAGTCTGAAGGTGGCAGCAGCAGCATCAGGAGAAGGCCACCAAGTGGCACAATGACAGAGTCTGGAGTTGGCAGCAGCATCAGGAGAAGGCCACCGAGTGGAACAATAGCCGAGTCTGGAGGTTGCAGCAGTATGAGGAGGCCACCGAGTGGCACAATGACAGAATCTAGAGTTGGCAGCAGTATGAGGAGGCCACTGAGTGGCACAATGACAGAGTCTGAAGGTGGCAGCAGCAGCATCAGAAGAAGGCCACCAAGTGGCACAATGACAGAGTCTGGAGTTGGCAGCAGTATGACGAGGTCACCGAGTGACAGAATGACCTAGTCTGGAGGTGGCGGCATCAGGAGAATGCCACTGAGAGGCACAATGACAGTCTGGAGTTGGCAGGATCAGGAGAAGGCCACTGATTGGAACAATGACCGAGTCTGGAGGTTGCAGCAGTATGAGGAGGCCATTGAATGGCACAATGACAGAGTCTGGAGGTGGCGGCAACAGGAGGAGAAGGCCACCGGGTGGCACAATGACAGAGTCTAGAGACGCAGAGTCTAGAGGTGGCAGCAGCATGAGGAGAAGGCCACCGATTGGAACAATGACCGAGTCTGGAGGTTGCAGCAGTATGAGGAGGCCATTGAATGGCACAATGACAGAGTCTGGAGGTGGCAGCAGCAGCATCAGGAGACGATCACAGAGTGGCACAATGACAAGTCTGGAGGTGGTGTCATCAGGAGAAGGCCACCGAGTGGCACAATGACAGAGTCTGGAGTTGGCAGCATCAGGAGAAGGCCACCGAGTGGAACAATGACCGAGTCTGGAGTTGGCAGCAGTATGAGGAGGCCACCGAGTAGCACAATGACAGCCTGGAGGTGGCGGCAGCAGCAGCATCAGGAGGAGGCCACAGAGTGGCACAACGACAGAGTCTGGAGGTGGTGGCAGCAACAGTAGCAGCATCAGGAGAAGGCTATTGAGTGGCACAATGACAGAGTGTGGAGGTGGTGGTGGCATCAGCATCAGGAGGAGGCCACAGGGAGGCACAATGACCAAATGTGGAGGTGGCGGCAGCATCAAGAGACAACAGAGTGGCAAGGTGACATAGTGTGGAGGTGGCGGCAGCATCAGGAGGCCACAGAGTGGCAAGGTAACATAGTGTGGAGGTGGCAGCAGCATGAGGAGGCCACAAAGTCGAATGACGACAAGAGTTTGCAGAGGTGGCAGCAGCATAAGGAGGCCATAGAGTGGCCGCTTCGTCTATTTATTTATAGTGAATATGGGACAGAACAGAAGGTTAAAATTTCTCAACTTTATAAAGTGCTGCTTAAAAGACAATTTAATGATACACATTCTATGGCACAAAAAGCTTGGCAAATTGATTGATTGTCTGTGAATTTCCCTTAAAGATTTGGATAATATATTGGCGAATTTTAGTTTACTTTCTTATAATTTTAGTCAAGTTTTGGTTCAATTTAATTATAAATATTTAATAAATTTAATAATAAAAATGAAGCGTTGCCTAAGAAAGAAGAGAATCTGCCATTCTTCTGTTTATTCGATGATGTGGTTGTGATGGAGAAAGCATTCCACAAAACAATTTCTCTCCACCTGGAGACGAATCCTGTCAAGATTAATGCAAGTGCTGTATCGGCTGCTCATCGAGGGGAACCTGCCTGGCATAAACAGGCCTATAGTAGCTCAAGATAGCTTGGAGCACAGAAGAGTCACGAACTTCATCAAGATTGAAACTATACCTACCAGCCCCTGGTCTCTTCTTCAGGTAAAACCCATGAGTTCCCAGTCGTCATGGATGGGAAGGAGGACATCCTGTGGTGCACAGAGAAGGAGAGGGTCTTTGGATTCCCTCCGCACTATACGGACGTCTCAGAAATGAACTGCTGCTCCCGACAGCAGTTCCTGGGTAGGTCATGGAGCGCCCCGGTCATCCGGCATCTATTTACCCCGTTGAAAGGTTTATTTTGAAAGGGTGTAGAAGTCACACCGGGCCCTCCAAGTTGCAGATTTATCATGGAGACATCATGGAGATTTTACTGCATATAGCTACAGCGCTGAACGCTGAATAAAATTTGTTTTTCGACCGAAATACGTCAATAAAGAGTTTACCACATATAGCCGCAGTGCTAAACGCTGAATAAAATTTGTTGTTCGATCGAAATTCGTCAATAAAGATTTTACCACATAAAGCCGCATCGCTGAACGCTGAATAAAATTTGTTTTTCGACCGAAATATGTCACTAAAGGCTTGGGACTCTCCACCTCGGCTCCCCTGAAATAGGACACTGAACATTTTCACCACATATAACTGCAGAAGTGAAATGTGTATATATTTTTCCTTTTTGCACTGAAATAGGCAACTAAACTCTTTCAGCACAAACAAATGCAACAGTGAAGTGCATATATTTTTTTCCTTTTTGTACTGAAATAGGACACTGAATGCTTTTACCACATATAACTGCAGAAGTGAAATGCGTATATATTTTTCCTTTGTGTATTTAGGCCACTAAACTCTTTTACCACAAACAAATGCAACAGTGAAGTGCGTATATTTTTTTTTTCATTTTTGTACAGAAATAGGACACTAAACGTTTTCAGCACATGTAACTGCAGAAGTGAACTAAGAATGCATTTTTCTTTTTGTAATGAAATACCCCACTAAACGCTTTCATCACATATAGCTGCAGAACTGAACTGCTTTTTTTTCTTTTTGTACTGAAATAGGCCACTAAAAGCTTTTAACGCAAATAACTGCAACAGTGAACTGCGTATATATTTTTCTTGTAGTAAAGAAATACATCACTAAACGCTTTCACCACATATAGCTGCAGAAGTGAACTGTGTATATATTTTTGTTTTTGTACTGAAATAGGCCACTAAACGCTTTTTCCGCAAATAACTGCAACAGTGAACTGCGAATATATTTTTATTGTAGCACTTAAATGCGTCACTAAATACTATTACTGCAAATAACTGCTACAGTGAACTGCGTATATATTTTTCTTGTAGCACAGAAATACGTCACTAAAAACTTTTACAGCAAATAACTGCAACAACGAACTGCGTATATATTTTTCTTGTGGTACAGAAATAGGCCACTAAACGCTTTTACCAGAAATAACTGCAACAGTGAACTGCGTATATGTTTTTCTTGTAGTGCAGAAATACGTCACTAAACGTTTTTACCGCACATATAGCTGCAGAAGTGAACTGCGTATATATTTTTGTTTTTGTACTGAAATAGGCCACTAAACGCTTTTTCCGCAAATAACTGCAATAGTGAATTGCGTATATATTTTTCTTATAGCACTGAAGTGTGCCACTAAACGCTTTTACCGCAAATAACTGCAACAGTGAACTGCGTATATATTTTTTTTGTAGTACAGAAATGCGTCACAAAAAACTTTTACCGCAAATAACTACAACAGTGAACTGCATATAGATTTTTCTTGTGGTACAGAAATAGGCCACTAAACGCTTTTACCAGAAATAACTGCAACAGTGAACTGCGTATATATTTTTCTTGTAGTACAGAAATATGTCACTAAATGCTTCTACCGCAAATAATTGCAACAGTGAACTGCGTATATGTTTTTCTTGTAGTACAGAAATACGTCACTAAAAGTTTTTACCGCAAATAACTGCAACAGTGAACTGCGTATATATTTTTCTTTTTGTTATGAAATACGCCACTGAACGCTTTCACCACATATAGCTGCAGAAGAATACTGCGTATATATTTTTCTTTTACTACTGAAATACGCCACTAAACGCTTTCACCACATATAGCTGCAGAAGTGAACTGAGAATGTATTTTTCTTTTTGTAATGAAATACGCCACTAAACGCTTTCAACACATATTGCTGGAGAAGTGAACAGCGTATATATTTCTTTTTTTTTGTACTGAAATACGCCACTAAACTCTTTTAACACATATAGCTGCAGAAGTAAACTGCATATATATTTTTATTTTCCCACAGATATACTGTAAGCCACTAAAGGCTTTTCAAAATAGCATTTGCACCCCAAGAACAAATTGCTGGAATGACAGAGCTGTATAATGGCTATTTCGATCCCCAAATTATCTTTCCCTGCACTTGTAAATCGCTTTTCTAGCACTGTCCCCAGTGCCCTCTGACGTATCTCCCTGCACTAAGATGCTGTGAAATGATTCCTCCCTATCCTTTCACTGCACTTATAAATCGTTTTTTCATTTTTTTTTCTCGCAATGAGGTTTTTCCAATTTCTGTACCTAGCACCTTCTCACGTCTGTCCCTGCACTCAGAACGTTGGAAAATGTCTTAATCTAAGATGGCCGTCGTATTTATAGGGCTGTGACATCACAGGGCTGGCTCGCTGCTGATTGGCTGCATCATACATGTCAGTCTGGGTGATCCCGCCTTCCCATACTTCCTGTCTCCATGTCCTCACACGCGCAGCAGCCATTTTAGGAAAAATGCGATTCATTACCAAGAAGCGCAAAGAAATTCGCATTCGGTGCAAAACAAATTTTTCTTCGTTAGGTTGGATTCGCTCAGCTCTAATCACAGTGATGGAGCAGGAAGAAAGCAGGCGTCTTAGGGAGAACATGAGAAGTAAATTTGGATGTAATACGCCATACTTCAGCCCTATAGCCAGCTACACAGGACACTCCCAAAAGATATGTAAAATCATTCCTCGAGTTTCTCTGCAATGCCAGCATAGCTGGGAGACTGCAGGAAAAACAGAATGTACAGTGCCTTGCAAAAGTATTCATCCCCTTGACTTTTTTCGTGTTTTGGTGCCTCACAACCTGGAATTAACATGTATTGTTTGAGGATTTGCATCATTTCATTTACAGAACATGCCCACAACTATGAAGATGTTTTTTGTTGTTTTTTTTTATTGTGAAGCAAACAACAAATAGGACAAAATAACAGAAAAAGTCAATGTGCATAACTATTCACCCCTCTAAAGTCAATACTTTGTAGAGCTACCTTTTGCGGCAATCACAGCTCCAAGTCACTTTGGAAAAGTATCTATGAGCTTGCCACATCTTTCCACTGGGATTTTTACCCATTCCTCCTTGCAAAACTGTTTTAGCATCTTCAAGTTGGATGGTTTGCGCTTGTAAACAGCAATCTTTAAGTCTGACCACAGATTTTCTTATTGGATTGAGATCTGGGCTTTGACTGAGCCATTCCAACACATTTATATGTTTCCCCTTAAACCACTCAAGTGTTGCTTTAGCAGTGTGTTTGGGGTCATTGTCCTGCTGGAAGGTGAACCTCCGTCCTAGCCTCAGATCACGCACAGAGGTTTTGCTCAAGAATATCCCTGTATTTAACACCATCTTTCTTTCCCTCAACTCTGACCAGTTTCCCAGTCCCGGCTGCTGAAAAACATCCCAACAGCATGATGCTGCCACCACCATGTTTCACTGTGGGGATGGTGTTCTTTGGGTGATGTGATGTGTTGGGTTTGTGCCAGACATAGCGTTTTCTTTGGTGGCCGAAAAGTTCCATTTTAGTCTCATCAGACCAGAGCACCTTCCTCCATACATTTTGGGATTCTCCCACATGCCTTTTCGCAAACTCACAACGTGCCTTTTTGTTTTTTGCTTAAGTAATGGCTTTCTTCTGGCCACTTTGCCATTAAGCCCAATTCTATGGAGCGTACGGCTTATTATCATCCTATGTACAAATACTCCAGTTTCCAGGGTTACCTTAGGTCTCTGTGCTGCCTCTCGGAATAATGCCCTTCTTGCCCAGTCCGTGAGTTTTGGTCGGTGGCCGTCTCTTGGCAGGTTTGCTGTTGTGCCATGTTCTTTCCATTTGGTTATGATAGATTTGATGGTGCTCCCGGAGATCATCAAAGATTTGGATATTTTTTTATAACCTAACCCTGACTTATACTTCTTAACAGGATTGTCCCTTACTTGTTTGGAGAGTTCCTTGGTCTTCATGGCAGTGTTTGGTTAGTAATGCCTCTTATGTGTTACAGCCTCTGGGGCCTTTCAAAAAAGGTGTGTATATGTAATGACAGATCATGTGACACTTAGATTGCACATAGGTAGACATAATTTCACTAATTATGTGACTTCTGAAGGCAATTAGTTGCACCAGAGCTTTTTATGGGCTTCCTAACAAAGGGGGTGAATACATGCACACATGCCAATTTACTGTTTTCTATTTCTAAACAATAGTTTTTTTTATATATTTTTCTCATTTCACTTCACTAACTTAGACTATTGTGTTCTGATCCATCACATAAAATTCAGATTAACAAAACATTGAACTTAAGGCTGTAATGTAACAAAACACGAAAAAAGTTAAGGGGAGTGAATACTTTTGCAAAGCACTGTAGTTTGGACGGTACCCTATACCACCTGGAAAGGACCTTAACCTCTTTCCGACCGCCTCACGCAGGATTGCGTCCTGCGGGCGGTCGGTCCGTTCCTCCTTGACGCGCCCGCGCGTCATCTCGCGAGAGGCGAGATTTTCTGTGAACGCGCGCGCGCGCGTGCGCGCGTTCACAGGATCACGTCGGGGACAAGGTAAACTACAGCCTGCCAGCGCTGATCGTGCGCTGGCAGGCTGTAGAAGTTAAAAAAATGGCATATCAGACGCTGTTTTGTTAACAGTGTCTGATATGCTTGCTGATCGTTCCTTTGGTGGTCCCTTTTGCTTGGGACCACCAAAGAAACTTTATAAGTGCACCAAAACACCACACGGACCCCCCACCCATCCACCCCACCCCCACCCCGTCACTGATTAACCCCTGATTAACCCCGATCACCCCATGTCACCCCCTGTCACCCCCTGACACTAATTACCCCCTGTAAGGCTCATTCAGACGTCCGTATGTGTTTTGCGGATCCATGGATCCACGGATCCGCAAAACACGGACACCAGCAATGTGCTTTCCGCATTTTGCGGATCCGCACATTGCCAGAACTATATAGAAAATGCCTTTTCTTGTCCGCAATTGCGGACAAGAATAGGACATGCTCTATCTTTTGCGGAGCTGCGGCCGGATGCTTGGGGCCGAAACCCGGAAGTTTGCGGCCCGGCCGCAGCTCCGTCAAATGCTGATGCGGCGGCGCATAGTGTGCTCTCCGCATCACCGCCAGCCCCATTCACACTGAATGGGTCCGCATCTATTCCGCAGAATTGCGGAATAGATGCGGACATTTTTAGCGGACGTGTGAATGGGGCCTTACTACTTTTTTTTTTGCACATTTTTTGGCAGAGATTTATTCATCCACATTGATCGATGCGAATGAGGAAATCTGTGCCGTTTTGTTTTTTTTTGCACATTTTTGGGCAGAGATTTTTTCATCCACATTGATTGATGAAAAAATCTGTGCCGTTCATTTTTTTTTCTTTTCAGCCCAGAGGCTGAACGGGAAAAAAAATCTCATTACCAGTATGCTCAATATAAGGAGAATCGCAGAAACTCCTAATGCTGGCCATACGTGTAATGATTGCGGAGACCCTCAAATGCCAGGGCAGTACAAACACCCCACATGTGACCCCATTTTAGAAAGAAGACACCCCAAGGTATTCCGTGAGGGGTATGGTGAGTTCATGCAAAATTTTATTTTTTGTCACAAGTTAGTGGAATATGAGACTGTAAAAAAAAAAAAAAAAATCAATTTCCGCTAACTTGTGCCAAATTTTTTTCTGTGAACTCGCCATACCCCTCACGGATTACCTTGGGGTGTCTTCTTTCCACAATGGGGTCACTTGTGGGGTATTTATACTGCCCTGGCATTTTAGGGGTCCTAAAGTGTGAGAATCCAAATGCGTAAAAATGCCCTGTGAAATCCTAAAGGTACTCATTGGAATTTGGGCCCTTTGCGCATCTTGGCTGCAAAAGTGTCACTCATGTGGTATCGCCGAACTCAGGAGAAGTAGGGCAATGTGTTTTGGGGTGTATTTTTACATATACCCATACTGTGTGTGAGAAATATCACTGTAAACGACAACTTTTTAAATTTTTTTATTCAAAGTTGTCAATTTACAGAGATATTTCTCACACAAAGTATGGGTATATGTAAAAATACACCCCAAAACACATCGCCCTACTTCTCCTGAGTACGGCGATACCACATGAGTGACACTTTGCAGCCCAGATGCAAAGGGCCCAAATTCCAACGAGTACCTTTAGGTTATAGGGTACGTTCACACGACGACAATTGTCGCGCGACAAAAAGTCGCACTATTGTCGCGCGACAATTTTTATAATGGGAGTCTATGGTGTCGCAGTGCGACATGCGACATGCTGCGACTGCGACACGAAAGTCGGAGAAAATCCATTCAAGATGGGTTTTTCTGCGACTGTCACGTCGCAGTCGCAGCATGTCGCATGTCGCAATGCGACACCATAGACTCCCATTATAAAAATTGTCGCGCGACAATAGTGCGACAAAATGTCGCGCGACAAATGTTGCAGTGAAGTTGTGCCCTATTTGTCGCGCGACAATTGTCGTCGTGTGAACGTACCCTTATATGGCTGCTCACAATTTAGCCCCACCCAAAATGCCAGAACAGTACAAACACCCCACAAATGACCCCATTTTGGAAAGAAGACACCCCAAGGTATTCGCTGAGGGGCATAGTGGGTCCATGAAAAATTTAACTTTTTGTCAAAAGTTAGCAGAAAGGTAGACTTTATGAGAAAAAACAATAAAAAAATCAATTTCCGCTAACTTGTGCCAAAAAAAATCTTCTATGAACTCGCCATGCCCCTCACAGAATACCTTGGGGTGTCTTCTTTGCAAAATGGGGTCACATGTGGGGTATTTATACTGCCCTGGCATTTTAGGGGCCCTAAAGCGTGAGAAGAAAAATGCGTAAAAATGCCCTCCTAAAGGTACTCATTGGTTTAGGGCTCTTCGCATCTTGGCTGCAAAAGTGTCACTCATGTGGTATCGCCGTACTCAGGAGAAGTGGGGCAATGTGTTTTAGGGTGTATTTTACATATACCCATACTTTGTGTGAGAAATATCTCTGTAAATTGACAACTTTGAATAAAAAATGTAAAAAGTTGTCGTTTACAGCAATATTTCTCACACGCAGCATGGGTATATGTAAAATACACCCTAAAACACATTGCCCTACTTCTCCTGAGTACGGCGATACCACATGAGTGACACTTTTTGCAGCCAAGATGCAAGGGCCCTAAAACCAATGAGTACCTTTAGGATTTCACAGGCCATTTTTACGCATTTGGATTCTCACGCTTTAGGGGCCCCTAAAATGCCAGGGCAGTATTAATACTCCACATGTGACCCCATTTTGAAAGAAGACACCCCAAGGTATTCCGTGAGGGGCATGGCGAGTTCACAGAATTTTTATTTTTGGCACAAGTTAGCGGAAATTGATATATTTTTTTTTTTATTTTGTTTTTTACAAAGTCTCATATTCCACTAACTTGTGACAAAAATAAAATTTTACATGAACTCACCATACCCTCACGGAATACCTTGGGGTGTCTTCTTTCCAAAATGGGGTCACATGTGGGGTATTTATACTGTCCTGGCATTTTAGGGGCCCCTAAAGCGTGAGAAGAAGTCTGGAATCCAAATGCGTAAAAATGCCCTGTGAAATCCTAAAGGTACTCATTGGTTTTAGGGCCTTTGCACTCAGGCTGCAAAAAGTGTCACACATGTGGTATCGCCGTACTCAGGAGAAGTAGGGCAATGTGTTTTGGGGTGTATTTTTATATATACCTATACTGTGTGTGAAAATATCTCTGTAAACGACAACTTTTAAAAATTTTATACAAAGTTGTCAGTTTACAGAGATATTCTCTCTCCCAGCATGGGTATATGTAAAAATACACCCTAAAACACATTGCCCTACTCTCCTGAGTACGGCGATACCACATAAGTGACACTTTTTGCAGCCTGGGTGCGCAAAGGGCCCAAATTCAACGAGTACCTTTAGGCTTTACATGGCGGCTCACAATTTAGCCTCGCCAAAATGCCAGAACAGTAAACACACCCCACAAATGACCCCTTTCGGAAGTAGACACCCCAAGGTATTCACTGAGGGGCATAGTGAGTCCGTCTGAGATTTCTTTTTTTTGCCAGAAGTTAGCAGAAATTGAAACTTTTTTATTTATTTTTTTCTCAGAAAGTGTAATTTTCCGCTAACTTGTGAAAAAATGAAATGATACATGAACTCACCATGCCCCTCCGCGAATACTTTGGGGTGTCTTCTTTCTAAAATGGTGTGATTTGGGGGTATTTATACTATCCTGGCATTCTAGCACCTGAAGAAACATGACAGGTGCTCAGAAAGTCAGAGCTGCTTCAAAATGCCCAAATTCACTTTTTTGCACCATAGTTTGTAAACGCTATAACTTTTACCCAAACCAATAAATATACACTTATTGGACTTTTTTTTATCAAAGACATGTAGAACAATAAATTTAGAGAAAAATTTATATAGAAATGTAGTTTTTTTTGAAAAATTTTACAACAGAAAGTGAAAAATGTCATTTTTTTGCAAAAATGTCGTTAAATTTGTATTAATGGAAAAAAAAGTAAAAATGTCAGCAACAATGAAATACCACCAAATGAAAGCTCTATTAATGAGAAGAAAAGGAGGTAAAATTCATTTGGGTGGTAAGTTGCATGACGGAGCAATAAACGGTGAAAGTAGTGTAGTGCGGAATTGTAAAAAGTGGCCTGGTCATTAAGGGTGTTTAAGCTAGGGGGGCTTAAGTGGTTAAACCCTGCCTCCTGGATTTTACTGGCAATGGACTTGAGTTAATATTGTGAGGGAAAGCATAAAGGTGTCCATTTTGTATATGTATTCATTTTATATCTACTGTATGTATAACCTGCACTTGAATATGAGGGGGATTTATCCTTGGAAGGAAGGAGTACAAATTCCCCAGTGGGCCCCTACTACCCCCATACTGATCATTATTTTCTTATCTCAAACGTGACATAGTAACTCAAAGCTTGTCTACACTTTGACACGTTTTACTGAGTTTGTGTGTGTATAAATACATGCACTGCTCATTACAGTAAAGAGGGGCATTATGAGGAACACATCTTGTATGTGTCTCTGTGTCATGAACGGCTTACTCAACTTCAGAACTATTGGGACAATGTATGACATCAGAAGCTCGGTTTGCGACCACAGAAAATAGCGCCCAACGTGGGGCAGGACTTCTAGTAAGGCCATTCAGATCGACAACAGAAAGTCCCCCACCAGGACAGACCATAACGCAGCTGTACGGTAAGAAATTTATTCTTACTAAATAATTGACCCTTAGTCCCTCCCTGTGTTGACTACAAAGATCTGGGTAAGTCTTACATGTTATAATTGTCCTGTCCAAAGAACTGTGATATTGATGTGATGTTGGTTAAATGTTATGCTGCCAATGTGAAGTTGAGACAGTCCCACAGACCAGGGTTTGTCATGGGCAACTGGTATCGTGTATTACAACTGTGTTTTGGTAAGCGGCTTGGGGCGTTCCTCAAGTGCATTGAGCAGTGCAGTCAGTTATGTACTAACATTGTTAAGTCCGGTGTTGAGACAATCTACGGACGCCGGGGTTTACTTTTGAGTAACCAGTCTGCATGTATCGCGGCTACGTTTTGGTAAGCGGCTCTGGGCGTTCCCAGAGTGCATCGAGCATTGTAGCCCCATAACAGAATTAACAACCTCACTGTATGAAATATACATTATTATCAGTTTTGTAACATCTGTAAGGGCTATATAGATAGTAATGTATATAGGAATTCTTAATCTTGTTAGTGGGTTGCAGTGTGATTGTGGTAAAGAAATCGATAAGGTCAGGTATCCTAATTTATGAAGTAAATCTCCATTTGAATAGCTATAGACCGCATGTTTAATGAGAATCCCTGAATTAAAAGGTGAAAGAGTGTGGTGTGATCTATGAGGGACAAATGAATAAGTCCCTGATTGATGAGGGGTTCCAGTAGGTGTGACGTCTTGCATGTAACAAGATGAGTCTGTCTCCCTTAAGGAGACAGAAATAGAGGGGTGTGTGTGAGAAACATAACGAGTAGGAAATTTCCATGGTGAAAAAGTATTCTGGGGA
Organism: Bufotes viridis; assembly: GCA_033119425.1. NCBI lineage: Eukaryota > Metazoa > Chordata > Amphibia > Anura > Bufonidae > Bufotes > Bufotes viridis. The sequence goes on from CM065591.1 coordinate 34,823,614, forward strand.
CGTGGTGGAGACTAGGGAACCTTCAACGAAGAAGGGTGTCAAAAGAGACTTTATCCCGAACACACCATAGACTCATCACGTGGCGCATGAGTGAATGAAGCCAGGGGATCCCATCATAGCGATAACTTTTAGACAACAAAGTCAGTGACAAACCGAGGCAATTGGAGTGAAAGTGTGGCCTGAATGTTTGCTTTGGAAAGAGATGGATTCCCAATTCAGAGGAAAGAACTATAAAACCAGACTCTGTAGACTGAAAAACATCCCTAAGAAGATACAGAAAAGGAAAGAATAGAAGTAAGTCTGAGATGGAAGGATAGAAGTAAGTCTGAGATGGTGATAGAGGAAGTCGAGATAGTAACTATAGTATTTTGTGTACTGATAATTTTTTTATGGCTGGAAAAACTAAAGGGACACCCCGTGTTGAGGTTACTATAGACCTAGTGCATCCCCAGGGTGGTCTGTGCGTAAGTCCTCACTAGGTGTACCAAAAGGACTGTTGTCCGAGTGAGGAGGACTTAGATTAGGTGTACCAGAAAGACTGTCTGATGGAGGAGGACCTAGAGTACTTTTCGACTAGGTGTACCAGAAGGATTATAATTCGAGGGAGGAGGAAGTAGTGGAAGCCCGACTGGCAAATTATGTAATTTAGGATTTGGGGTGTTAAAGTGCCTTGTGAGCGAGACCCAAATCCTGGTATTTGGCTGAGACAGACCATGGGGACCACATGAAGTAAGTTCGGGGGATCAAAAGAGGAATACTGACAGACAAAAAGTGATGAAGAGAGCACGAAAGAGAAGGTAGAGATGCAGTGAAAGGGTGTAGCAAGTCGTTGATAAAGGCTGGAATGCCAAAAGATGGAAATTTTGAAGTTGAAGAAAATGGATGGCACAGTTAAAGCGATACCTTGTATTCAGATTACCCTGAATTAAGAATCTCCTTGCGAATGCTGTGTGCCTGGGTAGACTTAGGTCAGTCTCAATAAATAAGACTCTAGTAGTTAAAGAATTGGGCAGACTTGGTGTATTCACTTTTGTCCCAGCATGTAAGTTAGCCGAGAGCATAGGAAATGTGAATATATAGTGATGAAGTAATGCTTAACCCCTTCACTACTGAGCCAATTTTTACGTTAAATCCCAGGCCAATTTTTTGCAAATCTGACATGTCACTTTATGTGGTAGTAACTCTGGAACGCTTTTTCTTATCCAAGCCATTCTGAGTGACACATTTTACTTCATGATAGTGATACATTTTAGTCAATATTTGTCATTTTTATTTTAAAAAATCCAAATTTTCAAACAACATAAAAAATTTGCAACTTTCCGAATTTCAATTTCTCTGCTTTTAAAACAGATAGTGATGCATCATATAATAACTATCACTTTACATTTCCCATGTCTACTTTATGTTTGGATCATTTTGTGAATGCCATTTTATTTTTTGGGTACGTTAGAAGGCTTAGAAGTTTAGAAGCAAATCTTGAAATTTTACTGAAAATTTCCAAAACCCACTTTTTAAGGACCATTTCAGGCCGGACTCACTTTGTGAGGCTTACATAATAGAAACCACCCAAAAATGACCCCATTTTAGAAACTACACCCCTCAAGGTATTCAAAACTTTGTTAACCCTTTAGGTGTTCCACAAGAATTAAAGGAAAATATAGATGAAATTTCAGAATTTCACTTTTTAATCAATTTTTTCCAGTAACAAAGCAAGGGTTAACAGCCAAACAAAACTCAATATTTATTGTCCTGATTCTGTAGTTTACAGAAACACCCAATATGTGGCCGTAAACTGCTGTACAGGCACACAGCAGGGCGCAGAAGGAAAAGAACGCCATATCATTTTTGGAGGGCAGATTTCACTGGCATAATTTTAAGTTGCAATCTCACATTTGAAGACCCCCTGATGCACCCCTAAAGTAGAAACTCCAAAAAAGTGACACCATTTTGGAAAAACACCCCTCAAGGTATTCAAAACTGATTTTACAAACTTTGTTAACCCTTTAGGTGTTCCCCAAGAATTAAATGAAAATGTAGATTAAATTTCAGAATTTCACTTTTTTGGCAGATTTTCCATTTTAAGCCATTTTTTCCAGTAACAAAGCAAGGGTTAACAGCCAAACAAAACTCAATATTTATGGCCCTGATTCTTTCGTTTACAGAAACACCCCATACGTAGTCGTAAACTGCTGTACGGGCACACGGCAGGGCGCAGAAGGAAAGAAACGTCATATCGTTTTTGGAGGGCAGATTTCACTGGGCTAATTTTAAGTTGCCATCTCACATTTGAAGACCCCCTCATGCACCCCTAGAGTAGAAACTCCAAAAAAGTGACCCCATTTTGGAAACTACAGGATAAGGTAGCAGTTTTGTTGGTACTATTTTAGGGTACATATGACTTCTTTTTTTTTCTTTTTTTCTTTTCTTCTTTTCAAAATTCTTTTTATTAAGTTTTAGACACATAACAATAATAAATGTTGCAGTACATAGAACAGTAAAATTCTGACAAGAACATAAATGAAGGGAAATATGTCCGAAGCAAGTCTTAGCTATTGAAAGAACATGGTGCAACAAACCACAGTAAACATTAGGTCCGTAAATGATTGACGTATTCATAAAGGTCGAACCAGTATTCCATGACTCATGATAACAATGAAGTAACGCAAGCACTGCACAAAAGGAAAAAGAGAAAATGCAACAGGGGGAAAGGTCGAATGGGGGAGGGGGGAGACGAAGGGGAAGTGAAGGGGTTGGGGGGGGAAGAAGAAGAAGAGGGGCGTCCATGCACCTAATGTATTGTAGCTCAATCCCCTTGAGCCGTGGCAAGGGGGAGAGAGATCAGGGTACCTGTGACTGGAGATCTGAAGCGAGGAGGTAAGGTGAAGCCACCAAGTGTGCAACCTCACCAATTAGCAAATTGTCTATGCTTTGCCCAAGGGGGCCAGGTCGCTTGAAATTCTAATATGGGTTTTAGTCTCTAGTCCTCTAAACAGAACAGAGTCAACCTTCTCAGTCCACTGTTCAAGAGATGGAGGGGTTGTAGGTGGGGATTAAAATTCTGGAAGCCGCCACCATATGTCTTATTAGTTTTAATGTGTTTTTGGGTAGCTGCTTAGGGAAAAGGTGCAGTAAACACATTTCTGGGAGTAAGCCAAGGTTTAGTCCTACTATACGGTTAATTTATGAAACGACAGATGTCCAGTACCCTTTAATGAGCGGGCAGGTCCACCAAAGATGGAGATGCGTGCCTTTTTGTTGGCCACACCTCCAGCAATTAGGGTTGTACGCATTATTATATTTGTTCAGCATGACAGGTGTAAGGTGCCACCCGGTTAAAGTCTTATACCCGGATTCCTGCATTCTAACACATTTTGAAGATTGCTTGGGGGCGAGAAAAATCCTGTCAATCGCCTCTGCTCCGAAGGTCTTGCCAAGATCGTCCTCCCAGGCCTTAATGCATGAAAGTTTCTCTTGAGGGGGTGGGGTTAATAGTATCTTGCAAAAAGCCGATAGGGCCTTCTTCGGCGGTTTGAGTTAAGAGAGAGTAGTTTCAAATTTTGTTAGGGGTCTTTGTAAGTTATTGCCCTTCACAATCATTTTAAGAGAGTGGGATAATTTATTATATAGTAGTGGAGATATACATGTGCATCCGAGATGTTCTTTCAGATCTGCCAGAGAGAGAAGAGACGCGTCTACAAGTATAGAGTCCATGGTAGAGCATTTAAGCTTTAACTCGTTCGGTATTGTGCTGTTGTAAACAGCATCCGTACTACATAGTAAATCTGGTACTTGGAGCAAAGGGGACAGGAAGAAGGAGCAAAGGTTCAAAACATTACCGAGTGTCCAAATTCTCTGCGCCTTAGAAATCAAGCTGTTGTGTTTTACAGTGTTTGTTGTGGCGTCTGGTTTAGCAAACACGATCTGCCGAAGTGGGTATCCAAGGATGTCTTCCTCAATGGGAACCCACAACTTATGCGCAGGTTTCCTAATCCAGTCAACAATCCTGCTTAAGTGAACCGCTTGTACAAAGATTCTTGGGGCGGGAAGATCAATTCCTCCATGCTTATGAGGTAGTTGTAGGGTGGAGTACTTTATCCTAAGCTTTTTAAAGTTCCAAATATATTTGGAAAAAATACGATTTAACTGAGTATAAAAAGCATTAGTACTATTATTCGGCAAAGCTTGTAGCAGATATGTCACTTTCGGCCAGATGCGACATTTAGCTATGTTTTTCCTGCCGAACCAAGAGATGTAAGAGGTGGGCCAGGAAGCTAGGATTTTTGCTATTACTTGTAGCATAGGTATGAAGTTGTCTTTGTATAATTGCCCAGGATTTGGGGAGATTTTAACTCCCAAGAATTTAATAAGAGATTGCGACCAGTCAAAAGGGGACATTGAAGCTAACTTAGAGGCCAGGCGATTAAGGAGAAAGATGTTCAATATTTGAGATTTACTCATGTTAACTTTGAAATTGGAAATTTTATCAAAATCGGTGAATAAGAGCTCTACAATAGGGAGCGAGATAGTTGGGTTAGTTAATAGCAAGAGTAGGTCATCTGCGTATGCCGCAGATTTGTGTTCTCTACCTCCACAGAATATTCCCGCTATGCGGGGGTCTTGTCTTATTTTTTGTAACAGGGTCTCCATCGTCAGGACAAATAGCAAGGGGGACAGTGGGCACCCCTGTCATGTGCTGTTGGAGATAGAGAACACAGGCGAAAGGACGTCGTTGACCAGAACTCTCGCAGTAGGGGCTTGGTACATGGTAAATATGGCATCTACAAAGGTGGACGGGATCCCAAAGGCTAATAAAGAGGATCTCAAGTACAGCCAGTCCCCCCGGTCGAATGCCTTTTCGGCATCGGTGCTTACCAAAATTAATGGTACCTTGGACTGACGGGCAAATGTGGTGAGTTGGAGTACTCTGTAGATATTATCCCTGCCTTCCCTTCCAAGCACAAAACCTACTTGGTCTGGAGAGATGAGAGAAGGGAGAATCCTTTGTAGTCTATGGGCTAGAATTTTCGCAAACAGTTTAAGGTCTACATTAAGTAGAGATATGGGGCGGTAGCTACCCCACAGGGCTGGGTCCTTTCCATCTTTATGCATTATAGAGATTTGGGCCTCTAGCGTTTGCTTATGAAATGAAGTACCAGATAAGGCTTTATTATACAACTTACTGAGGTATTGGATCAATTCCTCAGAGAAGGTAGCATAATAGAAAGTTGACAATCCGTCTGGGCCGGGGCATTTATTTTTAGGTGTATTTGTAATCGGCTCTTTAATCTCTTTGTGTGAGATACTAGAACACAGACTTCTGCCTTGTTCAACGCTAATTTGCGGGAGAGACAGTGCAGAAAGGAAGTCAGCAATTAAATTGGATTTCTGGCGGGAGTCCAGAATGTCTGGGGCTGCATTTAAGTTATATTGACTCTCTTCGCCACGTCTTCGGTATTGTACATTACCGATCCATTATGGTTCTTGATAGTGGATATAAATGATTTACTTTTACTAGCCTTAATCTGTGCTAGCATAAACCTAGTGGGTTTATCGCCGTGCGCATAATCCTTATATTTTGCATACAAATAGGCTTTAGCTGAGTATATATTGAGGTTGTTAAGCTCATCCCGTAACGCAGTTAGTTCCGCGAGATGTGAGGCTAACAGGGTTTTCTTGTGCAGACACTCCAGTTTCGTAATTTTCAGTTGCAGTTCAGCTATCTTTTTGGATTTTTCTTTATGTACATATGCTAATAGAGAGATAAACTCTCATCTAATTTGTGGTTTGTGTGCTTCCCAGAGTGTCTGCACAGAGACCTCTCCATTGTCATTTAACGTAAAAAATTCCTCTAGATGTTTCCTAATTTTTTGGACATTGAGGGAAGACTTCCGGAGGAGGTCGTTAAGCCTCAAACCCTTCTTCACGGCAGGTGACAGGGGGACAGTATAGGTCAGATAAGACCTGTGTCTTGATTTCTGAGGAGTGGCAGTGCTAAATATGGTTAATGGGAAGGAATATGTAGTCAAGTCGCCGATACGAGTTATGGGGCGCTGACTAGTGTGTGAAATCCTTATCTGCAGGGTGCAAAGTGCGCCACGAATCAGCTACGTGGAGCAAGGAAATAATCAGTTTCAGTTTAGCTAGCGCCCTATACCGGATGGACGATTTACCGTTTCTAAAAGTCTAGGAGGTGATTCAATGCGACATTGAAGTCCCCCCCAAGGATTAAGGTCCGGCCCCTGAACTGCGCAAGTTTCTTCAGGACCGTGAACAACCAGGGGATCTGGGCCATATTTGGAGCATAAGCATTCCCGATAGTGAACATTGTATTGCAGATTTTCCCCTTGATAAAAAAGAATTGACGGGAAAGTGTGTTTTCTGCATACCTGGGATGTTCTTTTGCTTAAAGTAAGTTTCTTGCAATAGACAGACAACCGCTTTACATTTTTTAAGAAGGTACATCACCTAACCTCTTTTGGATGGAGAATACATCTGACTTTTTGATCGCTTGATATTACACTTTTTGTGATGCAAGATGACGGTGTTCATCTGAGGGGTTAGGTCATGTGATATTTTTATACAGCAGGTTCTTACGGACGTGGGGATACCTAATAGTTTACTTTGTTTTATTTATTTAAGTTTTACACAATAACATAATTTTTGAAACAAAAAAAAATCATGTTTTAGTGTCTCCATTGTCTAAGAGCCATAGTTTTTTTTATTTTTTGGGCGATTTTCTTAGGTAGGGTATCATTTTTGCGGGATGAGATGACGGTTTGATTGGCACTATTTTGGGGTGTATATGACTTTTTGATCGCTTGCTATTACATTTTTTGTGACGTAAGGTGCTGTGGCAGGGACCCGATGCCATGCAGAGGCTGCCCAATACCTTGCACGGCATCTGGACCTGCCTTCTATGGTTGCCCAGGAGATCCGGCTTTAGGCTGTGTCTCCTAGGCAACCTGTTAGTGTATTACTCTGTGTAATACCCTAACAGACAATGCATTACAATGCAGATGTATTGCAATGCATTGCAGACGGGATCAGACCCCCAAAAGTTAAAGTCAGAAATAAAGTTAAAAAAAGATAAAGTTTCAAGTAAAAAAAGAAAAAAACTCCTTTTTCCATGATTTTATAACAAAAAATAGAATAAAAAAAGAAATAACACACATATTAGGTATCGCCCGTAATGACAGGCTCTATAAATATATCACATGATCCACCCCGTCCGATAAACACCATAAATAAAATAAAAACTGTGTCAAAAAAAGCCATTTTTGTCACCCTACATCACAAAAAGTGCAACACCAAGCGATCAAAAAGGCGTATGTCCGACAAAATGTTACCAATAAAACAGTCACCTTATCCCGCAAAAAATGAGCCGCTTCATAAGAAAATCGCTCATAAAATAAAAAAAACTATAGCTCTCATAACATGGAGACACTAAAACATAATGTTTCAAATATGCTATTATTGTGTTAAAGTGAAAAAAAAAGAGTATAAAAAAAAGTATACGTATTAGGTATCACTGCGTCCGTAACAACCTGCTTTATAAAAATATCATATGCCCTAACCCCTCAGGTGAACACCGTAAAAAATAAAAACGGTGTCAAAAAAAGCCATTTTTGTCACCTTACATCACAAAAATTGCAACATCAAGCAATCAAAAAATCGTATTCCCCCAAAAATAGTACGAATCAATCCGTCACCTCCTCCCACAAAAAATAAGACCCTACCTAAGACAATCGGTCGAAAAATAAAAAAGCTATCACTCTGAGACAATGGAGACACTAAAATATGATTTTTTTTTGCTTCAAAATTGCTATTATTGTGCTAAAGTGAAATAAATTAAAAAAGTAGACATATTAGGTATTGCCGCGTCCATAACAACCTGCTCGATAAAAATATTGCATGACCTAACCCCTCAGATGAACACCATAAAAAAAGTGAAAAAGTGAAAAACCAAGCGATCAAAAAAGTGTAGGCACCCCAAAATAGTACCAATCAAACCGTCACCTCATCCTGCAAAAATTAGACCTTAACTAAGACAATGGCTCTCAGACTATGGAGACACTAAAAACATCATTTTTTTTGTTTCAAAAATGCTATTATTGTGTAAAACTTAAATAAATAAGAAAAGTTATACATATTATGTATTGCCACGTCCGTAACGATCTGCTCTATAAAAATGTCACATGACCTAACCCCTCAGGTGAATGCTGTAAAAATAAATAAATAAAAGCTATGCCAAAATTACAAATTTTTTGGCCACCTTGCCCCATAAAGGGTAATAATGAATGATCAAAAAATCATATGTACTCAAAAATGGTAGCAATAACACGTTAACTCTTCCTGCAAAAAACTAGCCCCTGCACAAGACAATCGGCAGAAAAATAAAAATAATATGGCGTTCAGAAAATGGAGACACAAAAACATAATTTTTTTTCAAAAATGCTTTATTATGTAAAACTAAAACAAACAAAGAAAGTAGGCATATTTGATATCATTGCGTCTGTAACAACCTGCTCTATAAAAATAGCCCATGATCTACCCTGTCAGATGCATGTTGTAAAAAATACAAAATAAAAACGGTGCCAAAACAGCCATTTTTGGTTACCTTGCCTCACAAAAAACGTAATATAGAGCAATTAAAAATCATATGTACCCCAAAATAGTACAAAAAAAAAAAATGGCACCTTATTCCCTAGATTCCAAAATGGGTCACTTTTTGGGAGTTTCTACTGTAAGGGTGCATCGGGGGGCTTTGAATGGGACATGGCATCTAAAAACTAGTCCAGCAAAATCTGCCTTCTAAAAACCATATGGTGTTCCTTTTCTTCTGCGCCCTGCTGTGTTCCCTTACATTAGTTTACGACCATATGTGAGGTGTTTCTGCAAACCGCAGAATCAGGGTAATAAATATTGAGTTTTGTTTGGCTGTTAACCCTTGATGTGTTAAAGAAAAAAATGGATTAAAATGGAAAATCTGCCAAAAAAGTGAAATTTATCAGCTTTTAAAACAGAAAGTGATACCTCATAAAATATTTATTTCATAACATTTCCCAAATGTCTACTTTATGTTGGCATAATTTTGTAAATGTCATTTAATTTTTTTAGGACATTAGAAGGCTTAGAATTTTAGAAGCAATTCTTGAAATTTTTAAGAAAATTTCAAAAACCCACTTTTTAAGGACCAGTTCAGTTCTGAAGTCACTTTGTGGGGCTTACACAGTGTAAACATCCCGTAAATGACCTCATTGTAGAAACTACACCCCTCGAGTTACTCAAAACTGATTTTACAAACTTTGTTAACCCTTTAGGTATTCCACAAGAATGAAAGGAAAATGGAGATGAAATTGATAAATGTAAATTTTGAAAATTGCAAATTTTTCCAAATTTTTGGTACATTTGGGATTTTTCATAAATAAAGGTGAAATATATTGACTCAAATTTATGACTATCATAAAGTACAATGTGTCACGAGAAAACAATCTTAGAATGGCTTGGATAATTAAAAGTGTTTCAAAGCTATTACCACATAAAGTGACTCAGATTTGCAAAAAATGGCCTGGGCAGGAGGGCGAAAACTGGCCCAGGGTAGAAGGGGTTAAACTAAGGCTTGAAGTGTTAGTCATCAATTGTCTTTACTTTCTTTACTACAAATTGTAAACTAAAAGAATCAGAGTGGAGATTAACTATTTCTTTCCCAGACAATTTCTTTCTTTTTTTTTTTTTTTAGGGAGACGTGCGGCATGTGAAGAAAAAAAAAGAAAACTGTACTTTTATATGTGTACCTAACTAATAAGTAATTTAAATGATGATTGTATGTAGTTTGGGATATCCCATATATATATATATCAGTAAGTCCATGTGGCCATTTTGTTTATCCTGTTAAATGCATTTTTAAGGTTTTGTCTTCAATAATTTGATTTGTAATCTGTTAGAACTTCCTGTTTGTAGGGGAGAAGATAAGAAGAATGTCCATTATTAGCCAGAAATTGCGTTTTTAATGTCTCTTTCACCCTGAATATCTGTGTGTGAATGGATTGTTGAGTTACAGGAAAGCTAGGTACTTGTATGAAGGGAGACAGGGGGGCTAGTAGCTGAGTGAAGTGACCTCATGACCCTAATAAGAGATAATGGAATGTGTAGCTGAAGTGTTGCGGTCACAAATTGACTGAGTGTATGAAGTTTTTTTAGCTAAAGCAGAATGTGAATGGTTGATAGCAAGTCATTGAGTTCATGGAGAGAGTTTATAGTCAAATATGTTTTATGTATTTTATGTAATGTGTATAAAGCTCTATGAAAACTTTTAGTTTGTCATGAGTTCAAGGAACTTGTGTGTGTTAATGTATTGGAAACTTTTCTTTATGTTTCTCCCCATGTCTGTTCTACGTTGAATGTTCTGTCTGTTCTTTGTTATGTCTGTGTGGACCAGAGTTCTAACCTTGTGTGTTGCCAAATAGATTTGGGGGGTATTATCTTACCTTGGGGAAAGAGCGCCTTAATCGGCTTGAGGGGGAATCACTCCAAAACAGTTGTCTACAGATGAGGTGCTGGCCTATTTAATATCCGAGTCATGTCTCAAGGCCAGTTTAAAGAGCCGAACATTGACTTTTAGGATAGCTGCCTTTCATCTGGTGGTATTAGAGGCAGAGCTTGTTAAGAGCTTATTTGGATCCCTTTCTTGCCAAATATAAAACTGACTAGTAGAGGAAGGTCCTAATGCCCAACCATAAGGGATGGACTTAGATAACATAGAGTGAAGGGAGCAGCTAACCTCCCCCTCCCTGTTCACTGGGAGGGCTGCTGGACTTGAAGTAAAAAAAAGGTTGCCACCTTTAGATTAGCTTTGAGCGAACATGGCGGTATTCGGCCGAATACCGCATGTGCTCGAGCACAATGCTCGAGTCTCCTCCCCTCACATTTCTTAGTAAATTACATTTTCTTTTTTTTGGGGACGTTAGAAGGCTTAGAAGTTTAGAAGCAAATCTTGAAATTTTTCAGAAAATTTCCAAAACCCAGTTTTTAAGTACCAGTTCAGGTCTGAAGTCACTTTGTGAGGCTTACATAATAGAAACCACCCACAAATTACCCCATTTTAGAAACTACACCCCTCAAGGTATTCAAAACTGATTTTACAAACGTCACTAACCCTTTAGGTGTTCCACAAGAATTAATGGAATTAATTAATTTCTTTGGCAAATTTTCCATTTTAATCCATTTTTTCAGTAACAAAGCAAGGGTTAACAGCCAAACAAAACCCAATATTTATTGCCCTGATTCTGTAGTTTACAGAAACACCCCATATGTGGTCGTAAACTGCTGTATGGCCACACGGCAGGGCACAGAAGGAAAGGAACGCCATATGGTTTTTGGAAGGCAGATTTTGTTGGACTGGTTTTTTGACACCATGTCCCATTTGAAGCCCCCCCTGATGCACCCCTAGAGTAGAAACTCCAGAAAAGTTACCCCATTTAAGAAACTACACCCCTCAAGGTATTTAAAACTGATTTTACAAACTTTGTTAACCCTTTAGGTGTTCCACAAGAGTTAATGGCAAATGGAGATGAAATGGCCATACAGCAGTTTACGACCACATATGGGGTTTTTCTGTAAACTACAGAATCAGGGAACAAATTATTGAGTTTTGTTTGACTGTTAACCCTTGCTTTGTTACTGGAAAAAAATGGATTAACATGGAAAATTTGCCAAAAAATAGAAATTCTGAATTTTCATCTCCATTTTCCATTAATTCTTGTGGAACACCTTTTGGCACCTTTTTTGTTATTTACAATGTTCATCTGTCAGGTTAGATCATGTTCTATTTTTATAGAGCAAGTTATTACGGATGCGACAATACCAAATATGACTACTTTTTTAGTTTTTTTGTTTCAGTTTTACATAATAAAGCATTTTTGAAAAAAATGATTTTTTTAGTGCCTCCACATAGTTTTTATTTTTATTTTTTGGGCGACTGTCTTATGTAGGGGCTTATTTTTTGCGGGATGAGATGACGGTTTGATTGACACTATTTTGGGGGTACATATGACTTTTTGATCGCTTGCTATTACACTTTATGTGATGTAAGGTGACAAAAAATGGCTTTTTTGACACTGTTTATATATACCTAATATGTATACTTTTTTTTCATTTATTTATGTTTTATACAATAATATCATTTTTTAAACAAAAATAAAAATCATTTTAGTGTCTCCATAGTCTGAGAGCCATAGTTTTTTTTATTTTTCGGGCGATTGTCTTAGGTAGTGGCTCATTTTAGCGGGATGAGGTGAAGGTCAGATTGATACTATTTTGGGGGGCATACGCCTTTTTGATTGCTTGGTGTTGCACTTTTAGTGATGTAAGGTGACAAAAAATGGTTTATTTAGCACAGTTTTTTTTTTTTTTTTTTTACGGTGTTCATCTGAGGGGTTAGGTCATGTGATATGTGTATAGAGCCGGTTGATATTAACGCGGCGATACCTAATATGTCTACTTTTCTTTTTTTCCCCATTTTTACAAAAAAATTTTACTTTATTTGGGAAAAATGACATTTTTTTTTTTACTTGAAACTTTAAATTTTTTTTTTGGAGGGGGGGGACTTTTGGGGACTGATCCCCTTTACAATGCATTCAAATACTTCTGTATTGGGATGCATTGACTGTAAGTGTAATACAGTGTGTATTACACATACAGCTTCCTGCCTGTGAGATCCAGGGGGCTGGATCTCACAGGCTCTCTCCCGGAAGGCAGCCACGGAAGGCATCCTTCGCTAAATAGCATCTAATAGGCTTCTGCGGACAGTTAAATTATCTGCTCCACATCTCCTGTGTAAAGTGTGCGCATCCCCAAAAATATCTGTGACATCCAGTGTACTTTTTCCGTAGACGGTGTCCACTGCAGACAGTTAAATTATCTGCACCACATCTCCTGTGTAAAGTGTGCGCATCCCAAAAATATCTGTCACATCCAGTGAACATTTTCCGAAGACGGTGTCCGCTGCGGACAGTTAAATTATCTGCGCCACATCTCCTGTGTAATTTGTGGACATCACAAAAATATCTGTGACATCCAGTGTACTTTTTCCGTAGACAGTGTCCGCTGCTGACAGTTAAATTAGATGCACCACATCTCCTATGTAAAGTGTGCGCATCCCAAAAATATCTGTTGCATCCAGTGTACTTTTTCCGTAGATGGTGTCCGCTGCGGACAGTTAAATTAGCTGCGCCACATCTTCTGTGTAAAGTGTGCGCATTATAGCAATATCAAATGACAAAACATGTGCACACTGCGGTTTTACTAAGCCCTCAAACTGATGTTAAAATTGAGAGATTAGTCAACATGTCCTGCAGTGGAGAACATGTCTTAAGCCCGAGCACCACGCCAAGGTTTCTCAAGTAGCTCGGGACCTAACACTCACCTACCTGTGCCGTATGGGCAATACCAGGGGCCAGTGGGCATTACAGGAATGTATAGGCCGACTCACAGCAAACTCCTCAGTTACCTCCAGCATGTAACCATGCCTGCAATGGGAGGAGGGAAAGGTCTGTGAGCCCCACCCAAGACTGGCTGATATGGCCCAGGCCTCACAGGTGCACCTAAATGTAGCCTGTGGTTGGAAAACAGGCTACATTTACATAGGAGTTTATACACCTCCAAAAATTATATATACACAAAACAACTGAAAGGTGGCATGAAGCAGGATTTGCTCAACCCAAAAATGCAGTTGTGCGTATATATACAGGGGAGCAGATCCTGCACTTCTGGGCCGTTGCTAATGGCGATCCCCAGCAAAAATGCATACGGTGGAGGATGCCTGCAGCGGACCACAAGTACCACAATAGATATCCTACACAACATGGCAATTGTGTGGATGTGATAAATAATATAACAATATAGCAATAACAAATGACAAAACAGGTGCACACTGCGGTCTTACTAAGCCCTCAAACTGATGTTAAAATTGAGAGATTAGTCAACATGTCCTGCAGTGGAGAACATGTCTTAAGCCCGAGCACCACGCCAAGGTTTCTCAAGTAGCTCGGGACCTAACACTCACCTACCTGTGCCGTATGGGCAATACCAGGGGCCAGTGGGCATTACAGGAATGTATAGGGCGACTCACAGCAAACTCCTCAGTTACCTCCAGCATGTAACCATGCCTGCAATGGGAGGAGGGAAAGGTCTGTGAGCCCCACCCAAGACTGGCTGATATGGCCCAGGCCTCACAGGTGCACCTAAATGTAGCCTTTAGATGGAAAACAGGCTACATTTACGTAGGAGTTTATACACCTCCAAAAATGATATATACACAAAACAACTGAAAGGTGGCATAAAGCAGGATGTGCTTAACCCAAAAATGCAGTTGTGCATATATATAAAGTGTGCGCATCCCAAAAATATCTGTGACATCCAATGTACTTTTTCCGTAGACGGTGTCTGCTGCGGACAGTTAAATTAGCTGCGCCACATCTGCAGTGTAACGTGTGTGCTGAAAACATTTATCAGTGAAATACAGTGTACTTTTTCAATAGACAGTGTCCGCTTCTGACAGTAACATTACCAGGGTCACATCTCCAGTGTACCGTGTGCGCTGAAAAAATGTATCTGTGACATACAGTGTACTTTTTCAATAGACGGTGTCTGCTTCTGACAGTGACATTACCAATGCCCCATCTACAGTGTAACGTGTGCGAATAAATTTTTTATCTGTGACATCCGTGTACTTTTTACGTAGACGCTGCAGACAGTGACATTACCTGTGGTACCTCTCCTGTATAACGTTTCCTCATCCCAAATACCTGTGACATTCCCTGTAATTTTTATTACCCGCTGGTGACAGCATTGACATTATCTGCAGCATATCTCCAGTGTGACATTTCCACATCCCAAATACCTTTTTAATTTTTTTTGCGCATACACTTCCAAATCCTATGCTACTGTACGTGTGACAAACTTTCAGGCATATATAACATTTAAAATGAAGAAGACGATCGGTAAGGGACGGGGAAGTGGCCGTGATGCTGATGGTACACGCAGAGGCTGTGGCCCTGGGCGCGTTGAAACTGTGCCTGCTGCCAGATCACAAGAAAAACAATCATCGACGTTACCTAGCTTCATGTCCCAGTTTGCAGGGCAGCGCGGGACACCACTCTTGAAGTCAGACCAGTGCGACCAAGTGGTCGGTTGGATTGCAGCAGATAATGCTTCCAGTCTGTTAAGCACCACCCTGTCTTCCACCAAGTCCAGTCTCAGTAGCCAAGGACCTCGCATATAATGTTTTACAGGGTCAGCTCACCTACAGGCCCTCGCATATAATTTTTTACAGGGTCAGCTCATCTGCAGGCCCTCGCATATAATTTTTTAGAGGGTTAGCTCACCAGCAGGCCCTCACCTACAATCTTTTACAGGGTCAGCTCACCTGCAGGCCCTCGCATGTAATGTTTTACAGGGTCAGCTCACCTGCAGGCCCTCGCATATAATGTTTTACACGGTCAGCTCACCTGCAGGCCCTCGCATATAATGTGTTACAGGGTCAGCTCACCTGCAGGCCCTCACCTACAACCTTTTAGAGGGTCAGCTCACCAACATGCCCTCACCTACAATCGTTTACAGGGTCAGCTCACCTGCAGGCCCTTACATATAATTTTTTTTACAGGGTCAGCCCACCTGTAGGCCCTCGCATATAATGTTTTACAGGGTCAGCTCACCTGCAGTCCCTCACCTACAACCTTTTAGAGGGTCAGCTCACCTGCAAGCCCTCGCATATAATGTTTTACAGGGTCAGCTCACCTGCAGGCCCTCGCATATAATGTGTTACAGGGTCAGCTCACCTGCAGGCCCTCACCTACAACCTTTTAGAGGGTCAGCTCACCAACATGCCTTCACCTACAAACGTTTACAGGGTCAGCTCACCTGCAGGCCCTTGCATATAATTTTTTTTACAGGGTCAGCCCACCTGTAGGCCCTCGCATATAATGTTTTACAGGGTCAGCCCACCTGCAGTCCCTCACCTACAACCTTTTAGAGGGTCAGCTCACCTGCAGGCCCTCGCATATAATGTTTTACAGGGTCAGCTCACCTGCAGGCCCTAGCATATAATGTTTTACAGGGTCAGCTCACCTGCAGGCCCTCGCATATAATGTTTTACAGGGGCAGCTCACCTGCAGGCCCTCACATTTAATGTTTTAAAGGGCCAGCTCACCAGCAGGCCCTCACCTACAATCTTTTACAGGGTCAGCTCACCTGCAGGCCCTCCCATATAATGTGTTACAGGGTCAGCTCACCTGCAGGCCCTCACCTACAACCTTTTAGGGGGTCAGCTCACCAACATGCCCTCACCTACAATCGTTTACAGGGTCAGCTCACCTACAGGCCCTTGCATATAATTTTTTTTACAGGGTCAGCCCATCTGTAGGCCCTCGCATATAATGTTTTACAGGGTCAGCTCACCTGCAGTCCCTCACCTACAACCTTTTAGAGGGTCAGCTCACCTGCAGGCCCTCGCATATAATGTTTTACAGGGTCAGCTCACCTGCAGGCCCTCGCATATAATGTTTTACAGGGGCAGCTCACCTGCAGGCCCTCACATTTAATGTTTTACAGGGTCAGCTCACCTGCAGGGCCTCGCATATAATATTGTACAGGGTCAGTTCACCTGCAGGCCCTCACCTACAACCTTTTAGAGGGTCAGCTCACCAGCAGGTCCTCACCTACAGTCTTTTAGAGGGTCAGCTCACCAGCAAACCCTCAACTCTAATGTTTTAGAGGGTCAGCTCAGCAGTAGGCCCTCACCCCTAATGTTTTAGATGGTCAGATCCGCAGATCCAGCAGGCCATCAATCACCGGGTGTGTATGATGCCCTCCTTTATGTGTAACAAAGGTGTATTTGAGTGCCGGTTCATTGTAATTTTTGGCAGCCCTTTCACTTAATGCATAGGCTTTATGAGTGTAGAAGTCCCATTACTTGAACAATTGTACCACAATGTGAATGAGGCCCTCCTTTATGTGATATACAGGTTGTATCCGAGTGCCTCTTGCTAGTAATTTTTGGCAGCACTTGCACTTTATATACAAGTAAATATACAGGAAAGAATGTTTCCTAACAATTTTTCCTCTAAAATTGATTTTATCTTTGGTTTTCTGCGTATTATTGTCAGTCTGTAAAAGTGGCGTACTACTCGGACAACATCGTTTGCATGGGTTGCATCCAGACATCCTCCATTCTGTTCCCGAACCATTTTGGTGGTGTTTGTATCAATTTCTGACCTTTTCCTATGAACCTGGCACCCTCCCCTCTTCAGAGCAGGGGGTGCCTTGTTTAATGCTCGGGTTCTTCCATTATACTCAGGTGCTCTGTAGAGCACCCGAGCATCCTGATGTATTCGACCTGAGCACCCGAGCACTTGGGTGCTCGATCAACACTACTCTAGATCCATAATGCTAATGGCACAATGTTTGCATGCCTCAAGTTGGACAAACATTGTTGAAGAAGCAATAGATGCCTTTTTTACCATGAAATGTGCATTAATTGCTGCCCCTTGCACTAGGCATCCCTGACTTCAGGACGTTTGTATTATTTTGTCATGAACAAGCAGGGCAAGCTAGAGGAGTCCTCACCCAAGACCATGGAGGCAGGCATAGACTGTTGGAGTATTACTCAGTGATTCTGGACTCTGTAACTATAGGATCTACATTTGTGCATGAATAGTTGCGTCTGCAGCCGAATTTGTTAAAAAGCTGCAAGTGCCCTATGCGGTGTCAAAATTTTTACCAGACCAGACACCTGTCTACAGCTAGACCAGATACCTTTCCAAGATTAGATTCAGCAAATTTGAGATTTCACTACTCTCACACTCCAATCTATTAAGTGTTGCAATGTCCTGAATCCAACGACCTTGCTGCTGTTGGATTTCAAAAAGGGGGGAGGGCATGGAAAAAGTGGAGAACAAGGGGAAATCCAGTCTCTAATTTTTCAATTAGTCAGCGAAGAATAGCATTGATAGGTTTGGAAACAAGTGGGTTGGCAAATATTACTGGTGAGTATTTAGTAGATGGCTCGAGATCATGGGACAAGGATCAAGGAATATTCGTCACCGCCGGGTATGCTGTAGTCCAAAATGGTGAGGCAAAGATACAAAAACCACTCCCTTCTAGTTGCTTGACACTAGTGATGAGCGGGAGGTACCATATTCGATTTCGTGATATTTTGTGAATATTCGATTGAATATTCGTCATATATTCGTCGAAATCGAATATTCGTCATTATTCTATTTATCGCGAAAAATATGTGATTTAATTATTTGCGTATTGTGAATTGAACTTTGAACAGGGTATAACTTTGCTATTGTTTGGCTTGCTAGAATTAACGAATATAGAGAATATTGCGCTATAGTCGTTATCTTCGCTAATTCTAGCAAACCAATAGAAAAGTTGCCTATAGACAGCTCTAAGTTGGATGCGCAATGCGAGTAATATTACTTAATATTCTCGCATTGCGCATCCAACTTAGAGCTGGGTACAATCAACTTTCCTATTGGCTTGCTAGAATTAGCTAATATAGAGAATATAGTGCTATATTCGTATTCGTCATATTAATCGTTAATTCTTCCCAGCCAAGTAAAATTGCCTATACACAGCTCTAAGTTAGATGTGCAATGCGACTGATATTACTTAATATTCTCTTATTGCACCTCCAACTTAAAGCTGTGTATAGGCAAGTTTACTTGTATTGCTAGAATTAGAATTAGCGAAGATAACATACGAATATAGCGCTATATTGTCTATCTTCGTTAATTCTAGCAAGCCAATAGGAAAGTTATACCCCGTTCAAAGTTTCATTCGCAGTATGCGAATATTACATAATGTAATATTCGCATACTGCGAATGACACTTTGAACGGGCTATGACTTTCCTATTGATTGACTTGCTAGAATTAACAACGATAGAGAACATATCGCTATATTCTATATATTCGTTAACGGTATCTTATTCTTGGGTTCTAATTGGGGAAAAAAAATAAGGTAAGGGAAAAGAGGTGAACATCTATACGGACTCAAGGCATGCGTTTGGTGCAGCACATGACTTTGGAGCCATTTGGCAGAGTCGCAGTTTCTTGATCTCTGCAGGTAAGCCTATAATAAATGCTGGGGCTGTACAACAGCTATTGGACTCACTGATATTACATAAAAGGGTGGCCGTGGTGAAGGTGTCAGCATACAACAAAGAGCAGACCCCTGAAACTGATGAATACACTGTCAGATCAGGCGGCCAGAAAAGGCAGCTGCCCCATTGGCCATGCCTGCAGTAGAGGTAGAACTGCTACGGACCCTCTAGAATCAGACATCCCCTCATGAGAAATAGGTGTGGATGGAGGGAGGTGCCATACTAGATGAAGGAGGGTTCTGGCGTATATACAATAAGGTCTGTCTGCCATGTTGTTTGTTTTCCATGATGGCCACCCTGTCCCAGTCAGTGGTCCATAACTTCAAGGTCCATAGTCTTACAGAACTAGTTTGCCCTGGGGTTTCAGGATGCGGTTGAGAAAAATTTGTACAGGTATGCCTTACCTAGTACCCAGGAAGAGCACCACAAGACCAGATTACCCGTTCCAGAGATTGCAGGTGGACTACATACAGCTACCTAAGGTGGGTAGTTACGAGTTTGTCGTGGTCTGAGTAGACTTGTTTTCTGGATGGCCTGAAGCCTGGCCAGTGACATATGCTACTGCAAAAGCAACCGCTCAGAAACTGCTCAAGGAAGTAGTGTGCAGATACTACACTTCACAGGGGAAATCATGAAAGCAGTGACAGAGGCCTTAGGTAGCCAAAAGCATTCCATGTTCCATGCCACCCACAAAGCTCGGGAAAAGTCAAAGAATGAATGGCACACTTAAATTAAAAATTCAAAAAGCCATAGAGGAGGGAAGGATTAGGTTGATTTCGAGTAGAAAAACTGGATTGTCCCCTTATGAAATCCTCTTTGGGTCTGCCCCTCGTACTGGCATGTATTTCCCACAAGTATTGGCCATAAAACACAGTTCATTGTCAGAGTATGTGCAGGCCCTACAGGCACAATTAAATAAGTTACATAAACAGGTGTTTGCATCTATTCCAAATCCCAATAGTCCTGAAGGGAGCCACTCTTTGGAGCCAAGAGATTAGGTGGTCCTGAGGAGACATGTCAGAAAAAGCCTTGACCCCCAATTTGACGAACCCTTCCAAGTCAAAGTTTGGTGAAAAAAATTATTCTGTGAAGATATGATTGGCCAGTAGGTGGCAGAATTGTCATGTCTATGTTGTAATATACATGCACTATAACTAAAAGCTGCCTTTTAATAGCTCATTTGGGGACATCAGGTTTATGTGCCTGCTTTGTTTAGATATTACTGTATGTCATTAAGGGCACTTTCATATTTCACCAATTTGAGAATTGCTTTGTACCAAAGAAAGACTTAGCACTTGAAATATGTACTAAATGCAATTCTTACCTTCACTACAAAGAATATATATGACATTTCACAGGACAATAGGTGCACAGTCGTCATAAGTAATACGATGCATTTTGTAGTTTAATGGGTTCAGATCTGAGCTACAAAGAAATATATATATATATATATATATATATATATATATATATATAATTAGCAGAAGGACCCGGCTTCACACAGGTATATTTCATCTATTTCATTTAATGTTTGTGTGTGTTGTTAAAAGATGTCGACAGTATCCACTATAACAGTGACATCTACAGTACCGCGCACCTTTAACAGTAATCTCCACAGCGGTCTGCCCTCTTAACAGTAACATCCACAGCGCCCTCCCCTTTAACAGTGACCTCCACAGCGGCCGTCCCTTTATTAGTGGCTTCCACAGTACCTTGTCTCGTTAACAGTGATTTCCACAATAATCCGCCCCATTAACAGAGCTCCATTCCCTTAAAATGTGACCTCCACAACACCCCGCCCCCCTTTAACAGTGACCTCTACAGCATCCCGCCCCTTAACACTGACCTCCATAGTGGACCGTCCCCTTAACTGTGACCTCCAGAGCAGCCCATCCCTTTAACAGTGACCTCTACAGCGGCTGCCCCTTTATAAGTGACCTTCACAGTACCCCATCTCCTTAACAGTGATTTCCACAACACCCTGTTCCCTTAACAGTGGCCTCTACAGCAATCTGCCCCTTAACACTGACCTTCATAGCGGACCGTCCCCTTAACTGTGACCTTCATAGCAGCCTGCCCCTAGGGTGGCCAGAGTTCTGGGATGTCCTTTTGAACAGCTCACTCTCATAAAGCAGCACTGTGCTGTCTGAGCTTGAGCTGCAGGGAGAAAGTCACCCTCCCTCCCACCCCTGCAGTTGACAGAAGTTGATTTTTACCTTAATTTTTTCAATCCCTGTTGGCTGCGGAGTGGGAGAGGGTGTCGCCTAACTAAACAGGGGAGTGGTTTGGCAAGACCTGGGGGCCGGGTTTTTAAGTCCGTTTTTTGAGGGTGGCCTGAAACCTACCTGCCCCTGAACTGTGACCTCCACAACACTCCACTCCCTTAACAGTGTCATCCACAGCGCCCTGCCTCCTTAAAGCTGACCTACAGCTAGAAACCTGGTGTAAAACTGTGTGTATGTGGAGACTAAGGGCCTGCAAGCTTCTATTGGTTAATAAGGGTCATGTGACCAGGCTTCTATTGGTTAATGCATTTTTTGGGAATATCTCAGAAACGGTACATGCTAGAGAGCTGAGACTTGGCCTAAAACCTTCCCGGACACCTGATGTACCTGTGTGCCAAATTTCGTGATTGTAAATGTGACGGTGCGGATTCCTTTAGCGGACATACATAGATACATACACACATACATACACTCGGCATATATATACCGTATTTTTCGCCCTATAAGACGCACCTGGGTTTTTGAGGAGAAAAATAAGAAAAAAAATATTTAACCAAAAGGTGTGCTTTTGAAGTAATGGTGGTCTGTGCATGACAGTATTATGGGGTGGATCTGTGGATGGCACTGTTATGTGGGGGAGATGTGGATGGCACTGTTATGGGGGGATCTGTGGATGACACTGTGATAGGGGGATCTGTGGATAGCATCAGATGGGGGCATTTATGAATGACACTGTATGGATTGATCTGTGGATGACACATATATAGCATCTTATGCTATATGTGTCATCCACAGATCACCCCAATTACAGTGTCATTCATAAATGCCCCATCAAAGTGCTATCCACAGATCTGGCCCATAGTGACTGCTTAGGAGCGGAGCCTGGCAACATGGCGGGCGGCCCGCCGCTAACAGCTTGACTGCTTTCATAACACTTATAATCTTTAATCATGTCCCTTATTCCCTATAATCCCAGTACAGTAGCGCTCTGCTAACCTGCTATACCGATCCTCAGCAGGCAGAGCGGTGCGGCGGCAGGCTGCTGTGTAACGTCCTCACTGACGCCATCTGCCTGCTCCTTTCACTTTATGAATGAAGCAGGAGGAGCAGGCAGATGACGCCAGTGAGGACGTTACACAGCAGCCTGCCGCCGCACCGCTCTGCCTGCTAGAGGATCGGTATAGCAGGTTAGCAGAGCGCTACTGTACTGGGATTATAGGGAATAAGGGGACATGATTAAAGATTAAAAATGTTATGAAAGCAGTCACGCTGTTAGCGGCGGGCCGCCCGCCGCGTGTTGCCAGGCTCCGCCCCCTCCTCCTTCCATGCTGATACATCGCATGCTGTGCGATGTATCAGCTTTAACTATAGGAAAATGGTAGCATTCGCCATATAAGACGCACTGCCATTTTCCCCCCACTTTTGGGGGGGGAAAAAGTGCGTCTTATATGGCGAAAAATACGGTATATTGTTTTGTTATTATGATTATGATTTTGTAC
This sequence comes from Bufotes viridis, assembly GCA_033119425.1. NCBI lineage: Eukaryota > Metazoa > Chordata > Amphibia > Anura > Bufonidae > Bufotes > Bufotes viridis. The sequence continues at coordinate 34,846,505 of CM065591.1, forward strand.
TACATTGGTATAGGTCGTCGGAGTTTGTTTTTTAACCCACCTCTTCACAACCTAGCAAGATTCATGCCCACAGCTGCCCTTATTCCAGCCACCAGCTGCTTTGGATGGGCTGAGCTATGAAACCTCTAGTTTGTAGGTGTTTAGCTGTTTTTGGAGGCTGACATATGTAAGTGAAAGTTAATTGTGCTTTTAATTTTAAAAGAGGCAATAGGTCCAAATGTCATCCACCCCAGAGTTAAAAAAAACAAACTACAATTTGTGATTTCTGCACCCCTGAGTGTGCTGCCACACTTTCAGGTTTTTTTATGCAGTTTCTGAAGCTAGAAATAGGAATGGATTGAAAACAGTGGAGAAGTTGTATCTGCCCTTAATACTTTACCTCCTATTATGATCCACACCTGATTTTGGCTTCAAAGCTGCATCAAAAAGCCTGAACATGTGGCAGCACCCTTACTCATCTTTTAAGGCTGGGTTCACACGAGCGTGTCCGGATTAGGTCCGGATGCGTTGCGGATGCGTTCAGTGAAAACTGAGCGTTTTCACAGGCAAAGCCATTCAGTTTTGCCTGCGATTGCGTTCAGTTGTTCAGTTTTTTCCGCGCGGGTGCAATGCGTTTTGATGCGTTTTTCACGCGCGTGATAAAAAACTGAAGGTTTACAAACAACATCACCTAGCAACCATCAGTGAAAAACGCAACGCACCCGCACTTGCTTGCGGATGCAATGCGTTTTTCACGCAGCCCCATTCATTTCTATGGGGCTGCGGATACGTTTATAACGCATAAGATAGAGCATGCTGCGATTTACACGCGTTGCAGAAGTGATGCATGAAAAAAAACGCTCATGTACACAGACCCATAGAAATGAATGGGTCAGGATTCAGTGCGGGTGCAATGCGTTCACATCACGCATTGCACCCGCGCGGAAATCACGCTCGTGTGAATGCAGCCTAAACCAGCTCCTTCTAGAAGGTGATGCTAGAAATGTTACCTTACAGAAAGAGTAGTAGATACTTGTAACTTCCAACAAATATAATATGGAATATCTAAGGTAAATGAATTTAAACATGTCTTTCAAATCTGACAACAGTTTTCAAAGTAAACACACCAGCTTCATCCTGTCCAAGAGATATAAAAAAAATATTTACACAGCCATAGATCTAAAGGGTGTGTCCCATTACAACTTATCCCCTATCCAAATAGTCCCCCATTTAAATTGAGTGGTGGGCATGCATGAGCATTGCCACTCCATTCAGTCTTTGAACTCTACGCTTGGCTATCTCCAACAGCCCCATACACTTGAATGGAATAGCAGTACGTATGTACGTCTGCAGTATGCCAGAGCAAGGGAGTGTCTGCAAATTGTTCATTTCTTTATGCTATGTAATATTATGTCATGCTATGCATTGCACCTTGTATAACTATATGGATGGCATAGTTGGGGTTAACAACCCTGGATCAGCCCTTGTAGGGTGTTAGGTGTGGACTAGCTCCACCCCTAGCTCCAGTCTAGACTGGAACATACTCCCTCTTTTTAGGCCCACATTCTGCAGAGACTCATCGATCTCTGCATGATCTACAGAAGGAGAAAGACAAAGGAGAGAACTTAGACTCTGCATGGCCAAGCATTGGAGTCAGTGAGGTAACCTGTTACCAAAAGCTGTTAAGACTTTACTGGAGTAAGGGACACCATTAAGACACCCTTCACACCTGGACATGACCTGGCGAGTCATATCTTTAAAACCCTGTATCCCTCAGTGAACATTGCATCTATTATTGCAAGAGTATGACTGCAATAGATTCTGCAGGAGGAGACTTGAGACAGATAGAGAGGTAAGAGGGTCATAACTCTCACCCTTTACTAAATCAATAAATCGTTACCTGGGAAGAATTGCACTGTGTACAGTTGGAACTGAGTTTTTCTATCGTTGGATGTACTACAACTCCTATTTTGCTCTTTAGTAAAGAGACATTTTTTCTGCTACTTCAGGCTTGGTCACTGACGCCTGCACCATATGTTGACTATTGCTCTCTACATGCCCTGCCTTGCAACCATACAAAAACTCAACCTCACGGGCACCCTGACTACCATCAGGCAGGAGCCTCAACAGCAGGATGTGCACCGGGGGAAACAAGAGTGCACGGCCCTAGAGAGCCTACGGTGTGAGGAAAGCCACTCTGATTGACTGTAACAGCCAAAGCCACTATCAATACTCCCATCCTCCGCTCCAGCTATTCCTGGGCTTGCTGCTTGTCCTCCACACCGTACTTTACAGAATTCTGAAGAAGGTCTTGTCCTTTTCATAGAAAGTGATTTACAGCTTTTGCTAGTTCTGTCTGACTTTTATATGTTAATACTTGCTTTATCCGTACTACTGAAGTGCATGCACCAATTAGATGTCTAGTAGTGCCCCTCTAAAGTATACAGGTAATAATAATAATCTGTATTTTTTTAAAAATTGAACATTACATTCACTGGGGATACGCCGCGGCAGTACTTGACAAATTTGGTTTCAGAGGTCCAATAAAAAATGCTGTCCTTGCACTCTACTCGAATCCTTCGGCTAGAGTTTTAGCTAATGGGTCCCTTTCAGCCCCGTTTGTAATCACAAATGGCACCTGTCAAGGGTGTCCTCTCTCACCATTTTTGTTCCTTATGGTAATGGAGCCCTTTGCGGAACTCATTAGGATGACAGACACGGTGACAGGTATTGCAGCGGGTAATAGACAACATAAAATAGGACTATTTGCAGATGATGTAATCTTAACCCTTTCAAATCCCCTGTCCTCTTTACGCTCCACTTTACAAATTATCAGAGAATTTGGTGAAGTTTCGTACTACAAAATTAATGAATCTAAATCCCAAATATTAGCAGTGAAAACTCCATCCGCTCTTCGCACAGCAATAGCAAACGAATTCCCCTTTCAGTGGTCAGATTCATCAATTACGTATCTAGGTATTCAATTGTGTTTTCCCCTTTCCAGGTTGGTCAAGTGTAACTATGATGTGTTATACAAATCTCTGCAAAGTGACCTGGACCGGTATAATAAGCTCAATCTAACATGGTTGGGGCGTATTATCACTTACAAGATGATGATTCTCCCAAAAATTATTTACCTATTTCGCACTCTCCTGTCCCATTACCTACCAAGGTATTGACACAACTTAAATCTCGGATGCTCTCGTTTATATGGAATAAGGGATCACATAGACTGGCCGCATCCATACTTTATAATCATAGGCATCATGGTGGCATGGGAGTTCCGAACTTACAGGGATACTATGATACCTTTATTTTTAAACAGTTGAAGTACTGGTGTGAAAATATTGGAAAACCTGGGTGGTCGGCCATTGAGACGGATCTCAATAAAGGTCGCTCATTATATTCCTTGCTTCTATTCCATGTTTTGCAACCTGAAGCTCCCCTCCCTTCTGCCTTGTCTTTGAAAGTTTCAGTCCAAACTTGGAACCGCCTCTTACTTCGTGGTGACACGACCTTAGCCCAAAGGGTAGTCCAGTTACCGATAGACATACTTCAATGTTATATTCCAGATTTGGAGGTGGGTGGGTGGCGGACACGAGGGTTGATCTTATTAAACGATTTTTATAATAAAGGGAAGTTACTTTCCTTTTCAGAGCTTCAATCCTCCCGAGGGATCCCACGTTCCTTTTACTACTCACACAATAGGATAATCCATTTCCTGAACAGGTGGCACATAAGGGACGTTATGCTCCCCACGGTCCTCTATAACTTATTACTACCCTCTCAGAGATCCTCCCAAACGCCCACGAGCGAGATATATAAAATGGTAGTGGGAGATGTCAACCTGACTAAAAGAGCCACCTTTCTAGCTTGGGAAAAAGATTTACAAGCCTCTTACTCTATTACTCAATGGAAAGAGGCGATCAGATATACATACCGAGCCACTAAATGCTCAAACCTTATAGAATGTTACCACAAATTACTTTCACGCTGGTATTTCACTCCTATTAAACTCCATAGGTTCTTCCCTACCGTGGATAGACTATGTTGGAGATGTCATAAGTCCCCTGGTGATCTCTTCCACATTTTTTGGGGCTGTGAACTCATAAGTAGTTATTGGCTCGCAGTGGAAAGTCTGATAGAAGGTCTGACAGGATGTCATGTATCCTTGACCCCGGCCTTAACATTGCTTTCTCTAGATATGGAATCAGTTCCATATCGTTTTCGTTTGCTAGTGTGTCACATACTATTAACAGCTAAATTGCTAGTAGCGAAAAATTGGAAGTCTACTTCCTGTCCCACATTACATGAACTTACAGATAAAGTGACAACGCATACTATATATGAACAGTTGTGGGCAATGAGAACTAACAGGCTCCCTAAATTTAAGTCTACCTGGTCCCCTTGGCTTACTAAATTTCCTGTTCCTTCCTGACATAGCTATGAGCTTCTTTTGGACGTGGTATATGTTGATGCTGGTCTATGGCTTAGTAGACTACATATATTTCTTTTTATAGAATCAAGTATGTTTCAGAACGGCCGACACGGCTTTGAGAAATAGATGTCCTTGTTTCCGTTTATTCCGCTTATTTTTCTATACTTTGTTTTGTTTTTGTACTCTCGCACCCATTATATATTCTCTTTTCCGATGACTATTAATAATGGTCCTACGTTGGCAGTATCCGAGCGGATACCGTAGGACAATAGGTAAGCAGCATTATCAATGATACAGTGGCTGCGCCCACTATAATGCTTTGGATTTTCTTGTGACACATCTAGTGGCTGCGACCACTTTTGAATATTTGTCTTTCTTCTTGTTTTGTTTTGAAAATCTCAATAAAAATTTTTGAGATAAAAAAAAATAAAAATTGAACATTACAGAGTAACAAACAAGTCAACAATTAAAATAAGAGGAGTAAGGGCACAAGATATAAACTTGCATGAGCCAGTCACCAATTAGTATCTATTGTGCTTTTCAGTGCATGGAGTGTGGTGAATTCTGTTGGATGAAGAATCTGGTTTTGAGAAATAATCTTGGAGAAGAGTTAGATTAGGGGATGTGATAGGCTAACCTAAAAAGATGAGTTTTTGAGAAGCTACTAAAACTGTGGAAGTTAGGAATTAACCTAATTTCCTGGGGTAGGGTGTTCTAAAGAACAGGTGCAGAGAAAAGTCTTGAAGATGGATGGAGGAAGAGGTTTGTAATATGATGGATGTTGTCGTTAATCAATGGCAGATCGGAGAGCACGGGCAGAGTGGTAGACAAAAATGATGGGGAGATATAGGGGATGCAGTGCTGTGGAGAGTTTTGTGGATGACAGTGAAAAGTTTAAATTGAATTCTATACTGTATGGGCAACTTATGCAGTGACTGGCACAGGGTGGAGGCATCAGAGCAGTGGTTAGACAGATGAGCCTGGCTACTGCATTCAGGGAAGATTGGAGAGGGGACAGTTTAGTGAGGAGAGGACTGATTAGCAATGAGTTACAGTAACTAAGACGAAAATGGATCAGAGCAACAATGAGACTTCTTGTTTCCACATTAAAAAAGGGAGATGTTTTTGAGGTTCAGGTGGCATGAGCGGGCAAGTTATAGAATATAGGGAGTGAAGGACAGATCACTGTGAAACACGACACCAAGACAGCGGGCATGCTGACTAGCATTTATGGTAGTGCCACACTCTGAGATACAACTATCAGGTTTAGATAGGTTAGTAGAAGAAGGACGCACAAGTAGTTCTGTTCTTGAAAGATTAGAGAGAGGACATGATGTTAGAGACAGTAGACAGACAATTAGGGCAAAAGTTCTTTACTGGAAGCGCTTCTAAGTAGACTTTACCACTGAGGAAGGGATAAGGACAAACCCCGAAACGCGTCTGATGATCTAATACTAACCGCCCGTCCAGACAATTAAGGACAAACTACTTGGAAGCGCTTCCAGTAAATAACTTTTGCCCGCACATCCACGGCAACTTCTTCGGGACACACAGCCGGCATGCACTTATCGCGCGGGACGCCAAGTCTCCATACCACGTGACACGCCAAGCCTCAATAACACGTGGGACGCCGAGCCCTTACATCGTGTGGGACTCTGAGCCCCCACATCGCGAGGAACGCTACACACCACATGGGACGCCGAACCAGCTGCCACCACTAAAGACAGAAAACGGACAACTACCCACTAACAAGTGAGAGAGGACTCGCACAAAGACATCTAGAAAGGTAATCGCAGACAGCGCTTTTTCTTCTGTGGGATGCCACAGGAGGATAACAAACAGCGCCTGTCTGCCCTATCACCTGGATCTTCCATTCTTACATAGCTGGATTACCTACCCTTTGGTATTAACTATAATATCTAGAATACTGAAAGATCTGGCTGAGAATTATCCAGCCGAATAGACTGTGAGGCTGTTACTTTACAATTGACTTGGCTACTGAACTTGCTTACTGAAACTGTTACCTCTGAGCGATTTTTTATTTATATTTTTATTTTTTATTCTTATTTTTATTAGCTACTATTGCATCTATATTTTCCTTTAATTGTCCCCTAACTATGTGTTTTTAATTACCCCATCTCTATTAGGAAAAATAAATAAACCACTTATTTTAAAATTTACCATTGTCTTTCTACTTGTGACCAGATACAGTGTGCCAATCTACCAGTCAATATTTTAACCCTATACTCCAATCTGACTGGGTGAGTCAGCCAGATTTTGAGCACCTGGCAAGACAATAGGTGAGCACCTATACAATTGCATTTGTCCAGTAGGCAGACAATTACCAGTGTTTTGTAGTACTGCAGGGGTTATGTCACGGGATGAAGTATATAGTTGTGACTTGTCAGCATGGATTTGGCACTGCTAACCAAATCTACTGATAGTCTGTCCAATAGGGGCTGTGTAAAGAGGAAAAAGACCTAGGACTGAACCCTGGGGAACCCCCAACTGCAAGCTGAAGAGAAGTAGTGCAGCAAATAATACTCAGAAAGAGGTGTCAGGGAAATATAAAGAGGATCAAGAGAGAATAGTGTCTTTAAGACCAATAGATTGAAGCATTTTGAGTAGGAGTTGGTGGTTTCCAGCGTTAAGTGCCGCTGAGAGATCCAGAAGATTAAGTAGATAGTAGTAACTGTTAGATGTAGCTGTCAGGAGACCATATGGCATTTTGGTAAGTGTAGCTTCTGTAGAGTGCAGAAACCAGATTGTAAGAGGTCAAGGAGAGTTACCAGAGAGACAGTGGATGAGGTGAGAGTAGACCAGACGTTCTATAAGTTTAGAGTTGAAGGGGCGATTAGAGACTAGTTGGTAGTTAGGGTGGTATTACACTGCCCTATCTTTGGGCAGTCCGAACTCCGATGGATGATAGCACATCCATCAACGCTCGTTTGCACTGGCCTAATTCCACAGGTTGATGCCAACTTTGAATTTAGGAGGAACGATTGCTACTGCAGCCATTTCTCCCTCATTCTCTTCTATTGATTAGCGCCAGCACATCCCTGATTACACAGTGAGATGTGATACCGATAATCGGGCATTTTACATCCTGAATCCTGATGAAAGATGTCTATTAGCTAATGAACTAGCATCGGCTCATTCATCGGCTGCTCGATTAAAGGGGCCATTTTTTGAGAATGAGCATTCGTATGGAACTTGTTCCCAATAATTGGTCTGAAATTGCGCTGTGTAATAGGGCTCTTAGTTCTGCAGGACAAAGGTACATTGTATGTACTGTACAGCATCATGAAGAAGGTCCTATCTTTTTCATAGTTTTTCTTCTATGTCAGGATTTGCTAAATCACCTTTAGTTTTGTGTTTATTTTTATTCTCATTTTTCTTATTTTGAGTTGACATTTTGTGGGCTTCTGAACCAATTACTAGCTTTTCATAGAGTTATGGCCTAAAGTTACAATGTTTTCAACTTACAATGGTCGTTCCAGAACCAATTAATATTGTAAGCTGAGGGAACGCTGTATACAATATAAATGTCTGAGCTACAGAAAGAGGAAAAATCTCTCTTTTGTTTCCTGGTGATAAACACGGTAATGAGACTCACTTAGTGTAATGATAGGAAAGCTTGACAGGATATATTATTTACTATGCTTGCTCCTCGTTTTCATACTCCAGTTAAATGTAGAGAGCTTAAGTAGATGCACATTAATGTCATTCAGGGATATGCTAAATAGCTGAATATTTGCTTTACCCGAAGGAGTAGATTTGAGAATGATGAATTTTTTTAATAATACTCAATTAGCAAACGGTATATCATCAAAGAGAAATAATTAAGCAGAGCATGACATTATTGCGGAATATTAATAAATGCTAAACACTTAAAACCATTAGAGTTAAAAATATAAACATATCTTGAGAAACTCTACCTTCTTTACCCGATTCTCGTCCCAGGAAGCATCCATTTTGTTTCTTCTTCAGTTTCCCTTTCATTTATATGTTAATATGGTTATTTAAACTGTGTTGTGAAAAAATATCCCTTCCTCTATGTTACCTTCTTTTTTAACAGTAAACCAAACAACACCTGAGAATCAAAGACACATGTATCATAGTGGCAGGCCATGCAGCTCTATGGGGCACTTGCAGAGAAGGGCTGATTCTAGGTTGGTCCCATCCTTATATTAATGGATGTTGAGAACATGTACAGGAATGTGGTCTCCACAAGTTCTCCAATATCAGCAAACAGGTAAATGTAAATTTTGTACTCAAGTCCTAAAATTAGAAGTGGGTCCCAAGATCTCCTGTCACTGGTGAATGTGGTGGTGTCAAGCAGAATCTGAAAGAGACACAACACTTTATATTTTGTATCTGGCACCCTTCCTCTATGAAGGAAACTCCCAAGAAGAACATCTAGGGAGCTTTAGACGTCTTTGGCCTCAGCTGCATTTTAAAGTTATCTAAAAAAATAAGAACTCTCTGTTAAGTTTCTTTATTTACATATTAGGGAACCATCAGAAAATGAGCTTTGGTCAATACATTTTACTCTAGGTCTTTAAAGGGGTATTCCGGTTAGAGACCGTTATCCTCTAACCATAGGATAGGGATAACTATTAGATCAGTGGGGTTTGACATGTCAGCTCTTAGCTTAGCGAAGCAGTCAGCTTATCCTGGCATAGCACATGGTTACAGGGTACCCATGTTCTATGCCAGGAGTTAGTAAACCTCCGGGGGACACAGGCAGGAGCAGCAATGTGCGCTCCTGCCAAAACTCACTGCTGCGGCCCCGTTTATAAATTGTCATGTCCTTACCTCTGAGCGGTCAGCGGTGTACAGAGAAGTGAGTGAATTTTGAGCACACAGTGAATTATGCGCTTTAGTGGGGTGGGGGCGGGGGTAAAACTGTAATAAGAATGCAAAAAGCCTTAATAAAGTATATTACAAAAAGTTTTACAATGGCATAAAATTTTATTCAAAAGTTTAGTTACTCTTTAAACAATAATTTCAGCATACTAATGTAATTATTGCTGCACTGCTGCCATTTAATGGCAAAACCACCCATTCTCTTTTGCACACTAAGTGAAGAAAGACCTTTGGATGATGCCACTTGCCGTTTTTGTGAGGCAGTTCCTTGATGGCAGTGTGAGTGCACAGTCTGAGAACAAAAGAGTGTTTAGCACAGATCTGCAAGTGAGAGGAACTTTTACCTGCACACCTGACTCCAAGAGACTGCGTGACTGGCATGGTCATCACCTGGTAATTGGTTGGAGCGCCTGAGGGGGTAGGATTCCTAAATTGAGAGCAGGTTGGTTCCTGTGTAAACCATGCATAGGCCCAAGTGAGGCTGCATACTAGAGTAACAAACAGGGTATGAGACACCGCTGCAAAGAGAGCACAACAGTGGTGTCCTGAAGCTAAAACATTTTTGTTTTTTCATCAGTGTACCTGTATGAGGTCTTATTTTTTGCAGGACAAGTTATAGTTTTAATGCACCATTTTGGGTACATGTAATTATTGATTAAAGCCAGCTTTTTAGCTAAAAACCCTTTTGTTTACGTCAGTAAATAGGCGTATTAGTGGTCACTAATGGATTAAGTACTTGGTGACTGTGCAAAATGGGGACTGTAACTGTGCCTCTAAGGGTACTTTGACACTAGCGTTATTCTTTTCCGGTATTGAGTTCCGCCCTAGGGGAATTCTGATTGGAGAGTATTCCATTCAGGATGCATCAGTTCAGTCCCTCTTATGTTTTATGGCCGGAGAAAATACCGCACATGCTGCGGTATTTTCTCCGTCCAAAATTCCGGAACACTTGCCGGAATGCCTGATCCGGCATTAATTTCCATTGAAATGTATTAGTACCAGATCCGGCATTAAAATTACCGTATCGGCGGATCCAGTCTGCATAAATACCGGATCCGTTTTTCCGGAGAGATGGATCCGGTATTGCAATGCATTTGTGAGACGGATCCCCATCCGGATCCGTCTACAAATAGTATCCGTTTGCATACAGATTGCCGGATCCGGCAGGCAGTTCCGGCGACAGAACTGCCTGCCGGAATCCAGCAACGCAAGTGTGAAAGTTCCCTTATAAAACTGTGTGCTTCCATTGTTGAAGAAATACTTCTGTTACCGCTATCAGCTACCATTTTGCTGCCTTGTTCCTATATATTTCACCTGTACAAAGAGACTATACTAAGTCCTCTGTACCAAACATAATTTCTACAATAAGTTCTTCAGTAGTCTTCTGCTCTGCTATACTCCGTGGTGACCCCCATCACTCTCTCCACATATCATCACAGAGTCCCTCGGGTGGATGGTAGGGGGCACTGCTCCTGCACCCCAACCAGGTCATATCCTTGCTTGGTCAAGCTGCGTATGTTTGTGTATGGAGCCAGAATATGAACACATCCATTTTTAGTCACTCTCTAATCTTTCTTCTTTTGATTGCATACAGGACATATAATTATTAAAGAGGTCTTCTGGGATCTAGATACTGATGACCTATCGTCAGGATATTGCATGTTGGCCTGAAGGCGGAAGGGATTGACAAAGGCATTTGGTTTGAGTGCTGTTGCTTTCTGGAGTTTACTATTCTCAGGATAGGTCATCAATTTCAGACCATTGGGGTGCTAACACCCACCACCCCCACCGATCAGCTGTTCTGGGTATGGAGGAAGCAGAAGGCTCTGTGCACCATTCAGTGACCTGTCAGGTTACTGCAGCTCCGCTCCCCTTTACTGCTGCACTATTTTGTCTGGTAAAATTGTGGACACCACAATGGAAACCCAATCGACCCCATTATAGTCAAATACTGGTGTCTATCATTATTATTATACTCACTTTATATCGCTGACATATTCCGCAGCGCTTTACAGACATTAGTATCAGACTGTCCCCAATGGGGCTCACAATCTAAGTTCCCTACCAGCATGTCTTTGGAGTGTGGGAGGAAACCGGAGAACCCGAAGGAAACCAGCGCAAACACGGGGAGAACATACAAACTCCACGCAGATGTTGTCCTTGGTCGGATTCAAACCCAGGACCCCAGTGACAGATCTGTCTATGGCTTGCATTCTATTTTTCTGTTCCCGTGACAGAACTGCAGAATGCTCAATACAGATGTGCTCAAATCCTTATTCATACATTTTCAGGAGGACCGATAGAGGAATGGAAAAATGCAGATTCTTAAGTCCTGATGCTCCAGAATTGTTATTTTATGCAAATATTTCATAAAATAGGAAGCAGTAAGGACGTATTTAAACTCTTAAACACAAAATATTTCACTTATCAGCTAAATTTGGCAATGTTATGGCACGTGCATTATCTGCCTTTATAGTCTGAATAGAAATAACCATTGATCACCCATTTTGCTATATTTTTTGCATGATTTTTTAGCATTTCCACTCCGAGAAAACCAGAAGAATGAACTCTGAAGAGAAATACAACATTGGATAATGAAATGCAATTGTTGATTTACTGTACGTAAGAGTGAACATTTCTCTTGTTTTTACCAGATGGATGACAATTATTTATAAAAAAGCAGAGACCGTGTTCCTCTACAATAGGGAAAGACACCATCTGCTATAAAGCACATTTGTTGCCTGGTTTAAGAAGTTGACATTCTAATAACTGAAGTTTCTAGAGAAAATACATCACATAACATCAGGCCATTTTTCATTTTTGTTTTATGATTTTTGAATAAATATATACATTTATATGACTGGGGTCAGTACAATTCTTGGAAGTCCTCCACTGGTCATTTCCGGCACCACCAAAGTTCATCCTGACACTAACGTCATGGCCAACATTTACTAATGTGAGTGTGCAGTGACCCGTTGGTTCAGTGCTAAAGGGTTAATGCTATAATGCACTATGGTTCACTGCAAAAAGGGTTAATACTGTGGTTCATTGTCAAAAGTTGTTAGAAACCCTGGAGACTCAGAATGGGTCTACTGTTGAAGTTATTTGAATTTGTATTGTGAAATAAGTTTATTGTATGCCAATTATGCACTATATATATAAAAAAATAGTAATGAAATAGACTTTAGTGGCTCACTCAGCACGTTACTAGGGAAAGGTTCTCACCCCTGGCAACACCCAGGCCAAAAAGTAATTAAATTGAAGAGAGGATGGGGGGCACTCATAGATGGGAGCCACAACTAGAAATCAATACATTTATTAAAATACCCATAAAACCATACAAATAAAAACCATGCAATGATTAATATACGATGTGCACACTTAGTAGGTTGATATATACAGTCCACCTGCTGCAGATTGTCCGACCCAAGTGATGTTTAGAAAATGCTGCCAGCTCTTAATGTTATATACGCATCATTGCGTTCGGCCTCTAGAAAATTGAACCTTCCAGCAGAATTGTACATATAACAGAGAGTGCCTGTATCCTTCTACATTACCGCCCTCCTGTAGTTGTGACTTTTAATTTCTTTCAGTCCGTAGCGCGGCTCTGCTCGGCGTCCCGTGCAAGCCGTTAGGTCTATCGCGGCGTCCCACGTGACCGGCTGTGGATCATGTGATCGATCGTCACTGGAGTAGGCGGATACAGTACAGGTCCTCTGCGATGTTCACGAATGAATCCTTCCGCTCACTAGTATCAGGTGTCAGTGTCACTTGGTCACCCCTCAGTCCCGACGTGCGTTTCGTCTCCTAATGCTTCATGCTAATGCTTCACCAGATGAAGCATTAGGAGACGAAACGCGCGTCGGGACTGAGGGGTGACCAAGTGACACGGACACCTGATACTAGTGAGCGGAAGGATTCATTCGTGAACATCGCAGAGGACCTGTACTGTATCCGCCTACTCTAGTGACGATCGATCACATGATCCACAGCCGGTCACGTGGGACGCCGCGATAGACCGAACGGCTTGCATGGGACGCCGAGCAGAGCCGCGCTACGGACTGAAAGAAATTAAAAGTCACAACTACAGGAGGGCGGTAATGTAGAAGGATACAGGCACTCTCTGTTATATGTACAATTCTGCTGGAAGGTTCAATTTTCTAGAGGCCGAACGCAATGATGCGTATATAACATTAAGAGCCGGCAGCATTTTCTAAACATCACTTGGGTCGGACAATCTGCTTCAGGTGGACTGTATATATCAACCTACTAAGTGTGCACATCGTATATTAATCATTGCATGGTTTTTATTTGTATGGTTTTATGGGTATTTTAATAAATGTATTGATTTCTAGTTGTGGCTCCCATCTATGAGTGCCCCCCATCCTCTCTTCAATATATAAAAAAAAAGGTTGTACATGGGAAGTCCTTAGTGATAGTTGGCAGGTAGTGGGCATGTCCCAATTTCCTCTGGCTAGAGAGCTGTTGGCAAGAAGGCCAAGAGTGAAGACATGCAAGTGGGTTCTTGGTAAGCAAGCCAAGAGAGAGGACCTGTTTTTAGTGTGCGATACTGGCAAGTAGGCCTGAAGAGACGCCTGTTTGTATCTGAAGAAGAATTTATCTAGGGAGACACCATCTCTGTGTGATTTAAAGCTGCCAGAAAAGCAACTGTGCTAATAATCAACTTCTGAGGGAGAGAAGCATTGAATTATTCGAGAAGGTTGACAACCATTTAAAGGGACAGTGCGTGGACAAGAAAGCCAGTAAAGGTACCGCACGTTTACGGCTAAAGACTTCACTGCATGTGGTATGGGTTATATTACTTCCAGTGCCCACCACTTTACTAAGAGAGACTGGCCATCTATTGCATTGCAGAAATATAGACAGAGAGAATTTTCATTCCTTGGCCAATTTGGGAAGTTGTTTGAATTAATTAGGAAGAGACTCAGAGAGGTATTTATTGTACGGCCTATATCTCCATATACAGCTTTGGAAAATTGTGTATGTAACCAGGAGAGACTTAAGTTAAGTTTGCAAGTGCACTAAGTGCCTTAGTAAAGTACAGTGGACTTGTTTCCGCCCAAACCACCCTCCTCATTGCCTTGCATCGCCTATCTACACTGTCACACCATTGCCCTTCTTGCTGAAACCTTGAAGAAGCTTTGTTTACCACACCAAGACCTGCTGACACCAAGGGAACCCAACCTAACATTAGTCAGGAGCCCCAAATCCAGGGTGTGGGCCCGAGGGTAAGACGGATGGCACCCTCCTCATGATTGCACGGCCCAGGGAGAGCCAGGGTGAGGAGGGCCTCTATTACTCCTACTGCAACTATTACTACTCCTATTGTTGCATAGCATAGCTTGCTGTGCTATGCTATGCTATTTCCATAGCTCCTGTGCACTGCAATGGGAGCTACTAAAACAGCAGAGTTTCGGCCTGCTGCTCTGTTTACTGGTGTTTGGAATTTTGTCTCAGCTCGACTTACTAATGCTGAAATAAGATAACCCCTTTGAGGCAGGCTCTGGCAAATACATGGTGTTTTAATATATACAAATGAGCCTCTAGGAGCTAAAGGGTTGTTGCTGTTACACCTAGAGGCTCAGCTCTCTCTGCAACTGTTGCCCCCTCTGCACTTTGCTTGAAAGGGCCAAGTGTAATCACGTTTACCCTGCTTGGCACTGTCAATCAAAGCGCAGAAGGTGTGGCAGTTGCAGAGAGAGCGGAGCCTCAAGGTGTAATGGCAATCTGCCATTGCTCCTAGCAGCTTATTTGCATATATTAAAACTTCATTTTCCTCAACAATGCGGGAACATTTTAACTTGGGTACAACACAGGTGCCTTCAGCTGCCAAGCATACATGTAACAGTTTAGCCAGTGGCATAGGTACAAATCTACTGACAGATGCCCTTTAAACCTGTTTGCTTAACCAGTCAATGGTCAGCAGCCAAATCCAACTCTCCTTGCAGGGTGGGGGTCAAGGGTGAATACCTACAGTCCCTTAAACCCTGCTAATCAGAGTGGCCAGCATAGTATTATTACACTGAATTATTTCTTAATCAGTCAGACCTCCAAATCCCCAGCGTAAACAGAAATTGACATTTTCAGGAGTTCACACAGCCAAATCACTGCTCTGAGAGAGTTGCTGCATCGACCAGCCAAGTCTCGTCTGATCGACCTGTCAGTGTGACTTGAAGCCGAGTCAATCAGGATTCTGATTCTGTGTCCAATCCTAGAGCTAGGCAAGAGAGCGTATTTACTTGCCTGTGATTTTCTCTATTGAAGTCCTGGTTCCTGAGCAGTGCTGATTTTGCTTTATCCGTTTCCCTCTGGTTTTGACCCTGCTTGTTGACTACTCTTTGCACCCCTAGACATTCCGGTAGGTCTGCTTCTAGCGAGCTTGCACCAGGTTTTTGCTACCTCACTCTGCAGACGTAACATGGGTCCCTAGCAGCCAAGTCCATCCTGCCTTGCCTCTGGTGGTAGCCTTAGCTTCCTACAAAACAGAGTGGTTGAGGAATACATGTATCAGTTTCTGAGTCTGCTGGCTGTGGTTTCCGGAAGGTGACCATAGTTTATCATTACATGAATCATCACATTACGGCTATGTGCAGCCACCACTAGAGGGAGCTTAGGAGTTTACTGCATACTGATCTTCATTAAACAGGAAAATAATACAGTGTGGCCGCTGTCAGGCAGTCAGTATTTGGTCAGTGTCCTGCATCAGTCAAAACCAGAGAGAAAAGAGAAGGAAGAAAGGACAATTCTTCCATATATATCGGATCCACTGTTCGTTTTGGCGGATGTACAATGCATATCATGTGAAAGTGACTTACGTAGTAAGCTGCAAGTTTTTAATTAAGACTATTTGCAAAAATTATCACATTGCTAATGGGACCATTTTTGCTTGCAAATGTGCACATACCCTGTAAAGAAAACATAATGTTTTCGTGTCAGTGATGTTTAATATGTATCCCAGTTATCAGCAGAGCAGCTTTAGGGGGTGCAGAAGTAGCATTTACAATTGGGTCCCTACTTCTAACTGGCCCACAGTGCTACAGCACGATACGTGGAGACACTATACAAAAATGTTGCATTGTTAGATAGTATATGGATCCTATGCATCAGAATCTATAGCTGCAGCACCCGGGTAATGCACTTGAGGCGGAGGATGAGAGCTTCTCGCTATGTTTCTGCCGGCTATATTGTAAAATCAATGTCTTCTGAGGATCATTACACAAACTCTATCATAGGCCGCGATGATGCTACCCCTTAGGCATTCAAAAACACAAGATTTTTATTTTTTACATATTCCTGCTATACAGAGTGTAAAGCGTAGAATGCACAATGCTTAAGAATATGTGCCTGAAACATATTATACTAGTAAATCACAGCACCCCATATCTGCTGGGAGCCATCAGGACGTTCAGACCAATGATTTCTCCCCCCTTTAATGAACCGTCAAGCTGTTCTGTTTTATCGTGATGGGCTTTGTGTTCGTGCTTTTATTGTCCCTGGCTGTGCATGATCACGATGTACATCATCTCGCCACTATTTTGTTGTCTGCATCCTGTGTTCCTATTCAGCTGTTGCTAAGCAACAAGAAACCGATGTCTGTTCCCCTGATCTATAACATGGGCCGTGTTAATATGCAGGAAATCGTGCAATCTTATGTGGATAATGTGACTATTTTTAACCAACCAGAAGCGTTCAGCGTTGTATTGCTGGCTGGATCTTATTTTTCTTATATCTGACGGAGCCTGGATCCAGAGGCTGAGCATTATCTGATGAGGCTCAGCTTAGACACATCAGAGAAACCATGGTTGTTCTAACTACCCTGAGATCACCCTGTATTAATGAGAATAATGGGAAAGTACCCGAGGAATGGAGCGTGGAAGAGGATGATCATGGCAACAAGTAAACTTTTATTTATCAATATATATATATCCTTATGGCAGCTCTGCTACATATATATATTTATTTATTTATTTTATTTAATATTTAATATCTATCTAATATAGCTCTGTCTCATATCTATCTACTTTTCTGTCTATCTATGCATTATATATATATATATATAAAACTAATATCTATCTATTTAATATCTAATATCATCTACCCCATTTTATCTATTATCTAATATATATCTATCTTTCTGTCTATCTATGCATTATATGTACTGTATATAGCTATTAAGTTACAGTATAGCATGCAATGTGTTGACAGTTGTTTGCAAAACTGTTTGCAAGATATCTCACTGAATTTGCAAGAGTTCAGCGGTCCATTCCCATGATAAGAATTTCATGCCGTGTCCTCCTCATATTATCGCTTTGCACTGACCACATGCTTAGTGAATGGTTTTGCTGTTGTTTTTATGCACTTGCTAAATTGCCTCTTTTAAAGACCCGGATGAAATCGAGGGGCAGCTGAATTTTTGCAATTTACTAAAAATGTTATTTATTTGTTTATTTCTTTAATTCTTTTACAGTTTTTACACTTATTTTTGCATCGATCGATGATCACTTGGCAATTGTCAAAATCAGTTTGTCCATTAGATCTCATTAAGATGAGGCGTAATAACAGTAACATCTGTTTACTAGACAAAGGAACAGCCTGAGCCTGTACTACAGTGGAATAGTACTATGGCCTCAGTGTGCCACGTTGCCAGCCTTGTGTTAGGAATGTTTATCGTTGTGACAGCTTGGCATGATCCCACGGTGTGCTGAATGAGACATTGCGCCTCATCCTTCCAGGCATTATGACCTGATTTGTATTCGCGCTGCTTTTTGTCTTTTTTCTTTACTGTTCCAAATGTTATAATAATAATGATGGACGCAGCAAGAAATGCGGGTTGTGCAGGCAAAGCTGTAATTTCAGCTTTCTCTACAGTTACCTAGCAGCGCTCCATTGTGTGTGCGGATTGATAGATAGATAGACTTAAAGGAGCACTTATACTAAACTCCACAGTAAGTGAAGAGAACTGACAATAGCAGTGACACATGGAAACTGAAGTTCTCAGCACTAGAGGGATGCGCGACAAAGTAGAGATCATGGGGGCAGAGATTACACTGGACTCCTCATCAGCACTGCAGTTGACTGGCACAACTGAAAGCCTCTCTCCAGCTTGAAACGGCTGATAACTGAGAACAATAGATTGCAGAATTCGGAGACAAGACAGGCTGCGGGTTTGGGGTAAAAAAAAAATTCTGCTCTGAGTTTAAATGGGGTTGTCCTGAACTAAAAAAAAACATAGCTGCTGTTCTGTTTGGTGGTTCTGTTTGGTGGTACAGCTGAAGTGAATAGGGCAGGGCTTTGGTACAATACTCAGCCTTTTGACAAGTGCTGTTTTTGGAAGAAAGCAGTCATCAAGCACTCAACCCCTTTAATAGTACATATGTAGATGATCCACTTGATTCTTGGCCACTACGATCATTACTTTACTACTATTGCACTTTATTAGATGGGGTCTTGTAGTTCAATTCTTTTTTTTTTTAAACTACACTGTCTGTAGGATTAGGTTTAGGCTAGGGCTACACAGCATCTGCGACCCCAGAATCGCGACAAATCCAGCAGTGTTGGATTTTGGCGACTCTAGGGTTGAGGTTTTAACATCTTGTGGGTCACACTGTGACCCCATTCAATCCAATGGTTGCAACACCGCGATCTTAGGTTTCATGGCCAAAATTGCGGTGTAGCCCCAGTCTAGAGCTGGCCAAAGACATTCAGTATTTGCCCTCACAAGTCAGATGGGACATGGATAGAAGGCAGGGGCAAACTTACCATAGACCGTACAGGGAAACTTCCTGGTGGGCCGATACCCAGGGGACTACCTGAGAACTCTGCAGGGCCACCAGCCTGGTATATCTAATAGTCTGACACGCCCTTCCTGACTCCTTAATTCAACTGCATTGCCATCCTCAAGCAACTGGATTAGGAGGACAGAACATGGCTGCAGAGGGGCAGTGTATGGGGATTAGTTTGTGATGCACTGTGGTATTTAGCTCGGCCGGGGCGATATACTGTGATGCACTGTGGTATTTAGCTGGGCCGGGGCGGTATACTGTGATGCACTGTGGTATTTAGCTCGGCCGGGGAGGTATACTATGCTGCACTGTGGTATTTAGCTCGGCCGGGGCGGTATACTGTGATGCACTGTGGTATTTAGCTCGGCCGGGGCGGTATACTGTGATGCACTGTGGTATTTAGCTCGGCCGGGGCTGTATACTGTGATGCACTGTGGTATTTAGCTCGGCCGGGGCGGTATACTGTGATGCACTGTGGTATTTAGCTCGGCCGGGGCGGTATACTGTGCTGCACTGTGGTATTTAGCTCGGCCGGGGAGGTATACTATGCTGCACTGTGGTATTTAGCTCGGCCGGGGCGGTATACTGTGATGCACTGTGGTATTTAGCTCGGCCGGGGCGATATACTGTGATGCACTGTGGTATTTAGCTGGGCCGGGGCGGTATACTGTGATGCACTGTGGTATTTAGCTGGGCCGGGGCGGTATACTGTGATGCGCTGTGGTATTTAGCTCGGCTGGGGCGGTATACTGTGCTGCACTGTGGTATTTGTCTCTGTTGGAGTAGTATTTTGTGCTGCAATATGGTATTCCTGGCCCTGCCTACTTGTGTTAGCCCTGCCCTATGTCAAATTTGGAGCTGCCTGTAAGATGGGGACACTTTTATTTTATTTTTATTTTTTTTATTCCAGAGCCACTTTTATTTTATTTATTTTCTTCCAGGGCCACTTTAAGTTCCCATTCTTTCCCTAAGGCCTCATGCACACAGCCATTGGTCGGCCATTCTGTGCATTGGGGGCCGCAATTTGCGTTCCCCCATGCACGGGCATCATTCATTAAGCTTGAATGGGTCCGTGATCCGTCTGCACCGTAAAAAAATAGAACACCTTCTGGATTGCGGACCCATTCTAGTGAATGGGTCCACATTAGAGATGAGCGAACATTTAAAAAAAGTCAGTTGTTCGGGGTTCGGGTGGTGGTTAATTGCGCATCCCGTTATGGATTCCACAATACCGCATATGGAATCCATAAGGGGCGGCTGCCACCAACCCGAACTGTAGAACAGCTGAAGGACCTGGCGTGACGTCACTGTCATGTGATCAGTGCAGGGGGCGTGGCTCAGCACGGGATTTGATCCCGTGCTGAGCCACGCCCCCTGCACTGATCACATGACAGTGACGTCACGCCAGGTCCTTCAGCTGTTCTACAGTTCGGGTTGGTGGCAGCCGCCCCTTATGGATTCCATATGCGGTATTGTGGAATCCATAACGGGATGCGCAATTAACCACCACCCGAACCCCGAACAACTGACTTTTTTTAAATGTTCGCTCATCTCTAGTCCACATCCGTGATGCAGTGCACAAACACGGGCAATTTGGCATAAGAGAAGGTGATAACTGCTAAGGACGGAAAAACGCCAACAGGACTTTTCGATCCCCACGCGTTTTCTGACAGCCTCCTAATGCTACTGGATAGTGGGGTCAGACTCAAAATGAAAAGTCTTATAAAAGTCAATAGTTTAGCCAAAAGCTTTAAAGTCAATGGAATGGTATGACATGTGCATAGACATACGATAGTTGAGATCTATCTGTCCCATTAACATGTTAGCTTAAAGGGGTTTTGCCATGACTGATGTAAAAAATGAAAATCAGACATCATATAGTATATGCCAATCTTTTTCCACAACCTTACAACCAGCCCTGTACCTCACATGGACCCAGAGATCTCCCCATTCATTGCTGCAATCGCTCTGCTAGATTTATTTCAAACTAGCAGCTCAGGGGGTGGCATGTCCTTTCTGCTGCAGCTGGTGGAAGTTGAAAGATGGAACTGAGCATGTGCGTCCACCTCAGTAAGTGGGAAAGAGAATTTAGCAAAAGGGTAAACAGCAGGTGGCGCTATACAAATGAATAACTCAGTGGCTATGCAAAATGTTTAATCACATGCAATTGCAAAAGTATTCAGATCCGGGTGCTAGAATACTTTTCGAGGGACAACCTCTTTAACTGACATTTTAATTTTGTGATGGGGGATAAGTGGTTTCTGGAACCCCTGATTACCCATTTTCACAAGAAAAAGAAAGGCACAAGGGAACTAGCAGATCCCCAAAAATGTAGAAAGATCCATATCTATGGCCAACGGGAAATGGAAGAGTAATATAGCAATAGCACATTTGCTTTTGTGCAGATTTTTCTTGACTTTCTGCAGCATCTTGAAGTGCCTGGCAGTACAACTGCTTTTATAATACATGCCGAACGCCTGCGGCTGTTACTAAAGCAACGAGCTTCACTAACCCCTATATATGGTACGTGGAAATAAAGCTAAGAACTCCAGACTCAAGTGCTTTGGCAGTAAATCATTACACAACACACTGCACACAGATTGCACGCTTTGAGATTATGTAATGTCACAAAGGGACGATTTTCTGTACTCAAGGACTGTACACTGCATGGGCCGCGGAAGACGTACTTCTGATATTAAATACTATCAGGCACATACCACGTATCAGTGGTGCTGTATCCTACTCCATAGCCTCCGCTTTATGTCACTCGGGACACAGAGAGGCAGATTTACTAATCCTGCAGATGGCGCGAATTTAGGCTGTCTGGACCTGTGCTTGATTTACCCCAGTGGTCCATGCTAGATCATAAATTTAGAGCGTGGATAGAGACTTTTGTCAAACTTTCTACCAACTATTGGCTGGCTTTGTTTGAGATGGAATTTTACAGCAGTATTGTGTCAATTTTGATGCCACGTGTTCCATATTAGGTCACGCCCAATCTTCTGTTCAGTTAAGGCACACACCCCTTGTCAGGCAAGGCGCACCTACTTTCTTTATACCTAGATGCGCCAAATTTAAGCAAATCGAGTGGCATTGAAAATATAGGTGACCCATTGTATAAACCAGTGGATCACCGTTCTGGTGCGGTGAGATTGCATTCCCTTACACGTGACATATTGTCCTACTGCCACAAGCAGCTGCGAATGTGTAGATTTCTGGAAAGTCTTCTGCGTTTTTATACAGTGATGTATCTATCTGTCTATCTATCTATCTGTCTATCTGTCTATCTATCTATCTGTCTCATATCTATCTATCTATCTATCTATCTATCTGTCTCATATCTATCTATCTATCTATCTATCTATCTATCTATCTATCTATCTATCTGTATCTATCTATCTATCTGTCTATCTATCTATCTATCTATCTATCTCATATCTATCTAATATCTATCTATCTATCTATCTATCTATCTATCTATATCTATCTATCTCATATCTATCTAATATCTATCTATCTATCTATCTATCTATCTGTCTCATATCTATCTATCTATCTATCTATCTATCTATCTATCTATCTGTATCTATCTATCTATCTGTCTATCTATCTATCTATCTATCTATCTCATATCTATCTAATATCTATCTATCTATCTATCTATCTATATCTATCTATCTCATATCTATCTAATATCTATCTATCTATCTATCTATCTATCTAATATCTATCTATCTATCTATCTATCTATCTATCTATCTCATATCTATCTATCTATCTATCTATCTATCTATCTATCTATCTCATATCTATATATCTGTCTCATATCTATCTATCTATCTATCTATCTATCTATCTCATATCAATCTATCTGTCTCCTGGACAGACAAGATATTAAGGTTGTACAAGATTAGAAAAACATGGTTGCTTTCTTCTAAGTGCGCCCCACCTGTTTACAGGTCGTATGTAGTATTGCAGCTCTGCCCCTTTCTCTTCAGTGTCGCTGAGCGGCAGTACTAGAAGTCATGGCCAGGTTGGTGACATCTCCAAACCTGTACAATCCCTTTAATGTGTGGTGGACTTCCAAGCAGACTTGTATCTCCGAGGACAATTACATCAGAGGTGTTTCATTAATTTTTACAGAAAGGGGCTTAACAAGTAATCAAAGGTGCCCATTAGAGATGAGCGAATTTCATATTTTGAAATTCGTTCGCTCTTCGTTTGGTGGTAAAAGGTGAATTGCGTTATGGATTCATTTACCACGGACCATAAGGCAATTCTATGACGGAATTCCGTTATTCATTCGGTCATAATAGAAGTCTATGGGCTGCATAATGGATCCGTCCAGTTTCTGTTATGCAGGGGGGCTGGGGTCGAGTTAATTGCAGCAGGTCAACACAGTTTATCAGCGATTTATTTTTATATTTAAACCCCGCTTGTGTAAAAAATTGGGTGAAGACTAGAGCTCTTTGTAAGCGCTGCTGCATCCTTTCACCAGTCTATTATAATACTGGCTACACGGTGCAAGACACATAATTATAGTAATTATTTTGCCATTAAATTAGAGAACTTATGGCATTAAAATCTCATTAGGTTTGTAGGTTGATTACATGTTAATATAATAGCATACGTCTTCAGAGCCGGTGCAGGCAGCTCTGCCTCAAGGAAATGACTTTTCCTCAATAAATGAATGTATTTTATTGTCTATGACAATGGTACATGTGCAGGAGCGATGTGCCACGTGAACAGGCTGTACAGCAGTATACAGAACTGCCACCCTTCCCAAAGCGGATAAGGGAGGTGCCTATAACCCATCATGACCACTAGGTGGCGTATCGTGAAAAAAAAACCTTAGATGGCAGGTGCAGCGGGAATGCAGGCTCGCATTCTTAGAAGTACAAGAACACAATGAGAGGGAAGCAAGCAGAAGGATTAGAAAGACTGTTCCTCAGTTTGCCAGGATGTCTTGGAAATCAATCCGTTGTGTATTATTTTTTCAGTCCAGATTTTCCTAGTAACAGCTCATGGAGCGCCGTGAAAATATCATCTTCATTAATAATTCTTCCCTCAAAGACATATCAAGAGGCTTGTGAGAACATCAGATGTATGGCTGTATCTATCTGATGCATCTTTATGTGGATGGGTGAAGACCAATCTAAGCATCAAATATCACTTTGCAATTCTTAAACCATCCTTTAAGGGCATCTGTCAGCAGTTCTGTCCCTATGACACTGGCTGACCTGTTACATGGGCACTTGGCAGCTGAAGGCATCTGTGTTGTTCCCATGTTCATATGCGCCCAAATTGCTGAGAAAAATGATGTTTTAATATATGCAAATGAGCCTCTAGGAGCAACGGGGGCGTTGCTGTTACACTTAGAGGCTCTGCTCTGTCTGCAACTGCCGCTCCCTCCAAACTTTGATTGACAGGACCAGGCAGTGAAGATGTTTACACTGCCTGGTCCTGTCAATCAAAATGCAGAGGGCGTGGTTATGACCACCCTGCAATCCAGCAGTGCTGGCCGTGCTTGCACACTATAGGAAAAGGTGCCGGAACCACAGGGGTGCTCATAGGCAGGTGCTGTTTTCCTATAGTGTGCAAGCACGACCACCGATGCTGGATTGTAGGGTGGTCGTAACCCCTGGAAACGAGCAGTGTATAATGTGATGGAAAAATGAATCCAGCCAGCAAAGGAAGCAATATAGACAATCACAATACATTAGTAAGTGCCTTGTATTAACTTCCTCTACATATTTAATGCCATTTGCTGCAGTGAGAGGACCCCTTTAAGGAAGCTCGCACTTTCCGTAACTCTCATTCATTTCCTATCTGGCAACTATTTCAAACAATGAGTCATTACTGTTCCTAAGCACACAGACTTCTCCAAAAGCGGATATGATAGCGATGTCTTGGATTTGATCTTTATTTTTACTAGCCAAGTGGTTTTTTTTTAATATTCTTAATGAATATCCTATAAATCAAAGAGCAATTGAGAGAGCGGTTCTCGTTGGCATTGTCTATTGATGGCATTGTATATAGGATATTTCCACTACATTGACCCTAATCTGAAAGTACACTTATGCTCTATAGGAAGCTTCCATACATCATAGACTTGTCGCCCCCCAACATTATATATCGGACAGTATAATACAAGCACCACCATTACTTCCAGGTACAGTGACAATGGCAAATCACTACTTGGAGTAGAGTCCAAAGGTACAGTGCAGAAGTGTAACTACCATAGCGGCAGACCATGCGACTGCTATGGGGCCCAGTCTGAGGTGGGATCATCTCCTATTCTACTGGAGGTGAAAACTTGGTCAGGACTCTACCCTCTAAAGGAACAACTTTACGCAAATGAGGCAGTTTAAAAATGGCCCAAGGGTCATTGAAAAGGGGGTTAGGCAGAAACCCTTCTGTCCTGTGTGGGGGGCCTGGTTTGATCCTTGCTATGGGGCCCTTACTTCTCTATGTACGCCACTGGTACAGCGCCATAGGGTAGACATGGCTGTGTATGTGGAGTCACGGAGCAGACCCCTCTCTATTCCATCCACAGCTTGTCTATATAGTCCCTCAGACCTAGTAGACCCTGGCATCTGCCCAGTTTTACCTGGTTCTGACTCCTCTAAAACCGGGATGCACATGGGCTCCTGAATGACAGCAGCACAATGTGTGGAGGCTCACACAGTGGTGTAATCTTGCTATACGTACCGTATCTACCGTATTATTCTAATTAATACTAAATACTATTATAGATAGTCCTTGGCTGCCATCAAATATGCTGAAAGGCAGAGCTGTTGGCTTTCCGGTGGATAGACTGGGTGATACATTGATGCCTCAGCACCTACGAGGCCCCAACAAGGTGATGAGGGACAGAAAACAAACCATGACATTTGAGGCTCCTTCAGCTGATTGACTGAACATCTCCCGTGATGTCATAAGACAGGTGTGATGATGTCACTAGTCCCAAATCAGGGGCCCAGAGTGCTGTCAGTCCATATGTACCTGCACAGCTACACTTCAAGGGGAGCTACACACATTAAGGATTGCATGTAGTTTTACGTGCACTGTAATGCACTACCAGCAAAGTGAATGAGAATCGCCAAATCTCATGTACACGCTGTGTATTTTGTCTGTGCAGAAATTGATCTACCACGTGGATTTTAAAATCCGCAGCATGCCAAGTGTTTGTGCAATTCTGCGCCTTATGTATAGTGCTTTTCCCCATAGACTTCAGTAGGGTTGTTAAAAAAACAAAACAAAATCTGCACCAAAAACCGCATGTAAAATGCACAAAAACTGTGATAAATAGTGCGGATTTATGTTTTTTTTTTTTTTTCTTGCATTTGTATTTTCTGTACACAATAACCACGTTCCTGGAGATCTGCTGCCTAAATTGACTAGCTGTAAATTTTAAAGCCCACACTGCAGGTTAATTTACGCTGCAAGCAACATGTTAGAGATCACAAACATAAGGGCTCAGTGCCCGCATTGCGGACTGTAAACTTCGGGCACGCAATATACGGGCACTGGCCGTGTGCACTCTGGGGGGCAGATGCGGGCCTATTAACTTGAATGTGTCCACCATGCGCAAGATACGACCGAAGATAGGACTTCTTTTCTGGAGCAGAGGCACGGATCGGAACCTCACGAAAGGTCCGTGCCTCCGCACCGCAAAAGATAAGACATGCTCTATCTTTGGCCAAGTCAGTGGGTCCGCATCCGCAAGTGCACACGCCCAGTGTCCGTGCATTGCAGACCACTATTTACGGTCCGCTGCATGAGCACCGAGCCATTACACACGTGTGCACTTTGCTGGCGCTGTGCAATGCGGATTTGCCGCACAAAAATCCACAACAGCGACTCCACAGCACTGTGCAGCTAAGTAACACCTCACAATAACACTGCCCCTGATCACTCCGACCCATAATAGATCTTAGACATTTTGGACGCACTGTGCTCAGCTGGGGAGGAGGTACATTTTTTTATATGTATATTTATTTTTTAGAAAAAAAAATAATAATATTTGGAAGTGCCGTGTGCCGTGGAGTTTTTAGTTTTTCTATATTTTTGGTTGCACCGCTGGCACTCCATTCACATACCTTGACTGCGGTGCTGCTCTGTGACATTATTGTTTTATGTTTATTTTTTAAATCCGGAGATAGGCAGCAGCATGTCCAAAGGGCTTGGCGGGTGCAAAATCCTCAGGAGGACGGACAATCCTCCACACATATATAGATCCCAGCAGAAGACAAGAGGCAGCACTCCTGAGTTAAATGGTGATGACCCAATTTATTCCAGGGCAACGTTTCAGCCTACTCCATGAGGCCTTTGTCAAGCCAATTTATTTTTTTATATATATCATTTTTAAATATATATATATTTGTGAAATTACATAATATTTCCGTATTTCTTTTTTATACACGACGATATCCACAGAAATGTCATCGGCTTTGTTCCTGGGTCTTCATGTGAGTCATCTACATTGGTACACTTTGTACCAGAACTGCAGCTCCATCTATATGTGCAGCAGAATGTTTTCTTGTCGCGAAAGGGCCATTATCTTCAGTAAATCAAACACTTTCCCAGGGATTCCCTCCTCTCCCCATCACCGGTGGGTGGCTCAGCATGTACACTGCTATTTCGGAGTGGAAATACGTCAAGGGTCGGACACTTCTAAAATAACCACAATAGCTATGTAATTTAACATTGCGCAGTATGGAAGCGACTATAATTTTGCACGGCACGCCTAGTAATGCTAACTTGCTTTTCCAAGCGCTCTGTGCGCATACAGCTGTGTATTATTCATCCGCGGTAAATAGGAAATCATTCCACGCTGGATAGCAGAACATAAACAGATCCCCTTTGTGTCTCCTGTATTGTATGTGCCTGAGTGTTTTTTATTTTTTATTTTCACTTAACAGGCTTTTTATTCTTCCTTTAAGAATAAAAGGATTTGAAGCGACAACAAGAGGCCTGCCTGCAGTTACCTACGAAATTAACAAAAAAATAACACATCTAGCGGTGGGTTTGTAAGAGCATAAAAAGCAAGAAGGACAAAGGATTATTTTTTGGCAAATTACCTGCAGTGTGCACATTACGCCACTAGATGGCAGCATAGTTGAATGACAGTATGAAGGCAACAGCAGATTAAAAAAAAAAAAAAAAGCTTATCTAAAAAATTCACCTTTGCATGGAAGTCGCCCTTCCTCCCAAACCTTTATGGATTGTGAGAGTTCCTTGTCTGAATAACCCTTTTTCAGAAAGATTGCTAATATCAGAATATCAGAATTCATGTTTGTTTCTGCAACCCACAAGTGAGCTCCCTTTAAAGTGGAGCCATCACCGCGTCTTATATGTCTATTTTATTAACTACCTGCATTCCCCATGTAAAAACAATTCCGAAGCATCTTTTCACATTACTGTATTTTGTCCTATTCCTCTATTATTCTTGCTCAACGATTTTAGAATATATTTCCAACTTTGTCTTACCAGTTGAGGGGTTAGTCCCTGCAGGAAATGATCGGATAGTGTCAGACTGTTCAGGGACACCCCCCCAACTGGTAACATCCAGCTGGCATTGAATTTATAAACTTCTAGTAGGAATACTAGAGCAGTGTTTCCCAACCAGTGTGCCTCCAGATGTTGCAAAACTACAACTCCCAGCATACCCGACAGCCTTTGGCTGTTCAGGCATGCTGGGAGTTGTAGTTTTGCAACAGCTGGAGGCACACTGGTTGGGAAACACTGTACTAGAGGAATGACACAACTTAGAGTGATAAGAATGGAGGCTCCAGAATTGTTATTGCATGGGGGATGCACGTAGTCATTAAAACAGGCATGTCAGGAGAGGGGAAGAGAGAGACAAAGATCTTTAAATATGATCAATATATAGCATGAGGGCTGCCTGTCATTCCATAAATGAACCTTTGGTGGGGGGTAGGGTTTGGGGGGGGGGGGGGGGGTAGTGGGAGTCCAAACTTCTTTCTGTGTGACAAAATCGCAAAATCTGTTGCATTAAAAATGATATGCTCAATTGCCTCTGTGCCAAAATAATAAAACCTACACGTCCTCATTAATGTTTCTGTTTTTCTTTAGTCTGCGCAGCATTGTAGTATTGCACAGCAGCAGTTTTTTCACATATGTCTACCAGGGAACAGGAAGTTGCAACCATTGTCAGCCAAGAAGAATTTTCTTTGGTCATCTGGTCATGGAGCATAGACACAAGAAATGTAATACAACCTTTCCAGCTTCATCCTTCCTGTCTATTATTCCTCCTTACAGGGGTTGTCGCATGAAAAATATTCTGCAGTTTTCAAACCAGCACCGGGATCTAAATACTTTTGTAATTGCATGTAATTAAAAATCTAGTATAGCCATTGAGTTATTCAATAAAATGTATCTGTATAGCGCCACCTGCTGTTTGTTCCTTTGCTTATTTTTTTTTTGTCCGTCTCATTGAGCTGGTCGCACGTGCTCAGTTTGAATTCACAACTGTCACCAGCCATATGTTCTGTTAGAAGCTGTGAAAGTTACAGGGAGAGAGCTGCAGCAGAAAAGACACGCCCCCTGAGCTGTGATAGGGAAAGAGCTGCTACAGAAAGGATAGGCCCCTTGAGCTGTGATAGGGAAAGAACTGCTGCAGAAAGGATAGGCCCCTTGAGCTGTGATAGGGAAAGAGCTGCTACAGAAAGGATAGGCCCCTTGAGCTGGGATAGGGAAAGAACTGCTGCAGAAAGGATAGGCCCCTTGAGCTGTGATAGGGAAAGAACTGCTGCAGAAAGGATAGGCCCCTTGAGCTGTAATAGGGAAAGAGCTGCAGCAGAAAGGATAGGCCCCTTGAGCTGTGATAGGAAGAGAGCTGCAGCAGAAAAGACACGCCCCCTGAGTTGTAATAGGGAGAGAGCTGCAGCAGAAAGGATAGGCCCCTTGAGCTGTGATAGGAAGAGAGCTGCAGCAGAAAGGACACACCGTCTAGGCTGTAAAAGGGAGAGAGCTGAATCAGAAAGGACACACACCCCAAACTGCCAGGATGAAAATAATCTAGGAGAGCAATTGGAACAATGAATGGGGAGATCTCTGGATCCATTCCATATAAGGTATAGGGCTGGTTTTAAATTTTATTTCTAGCTTCTAATTTTCATGTTTTATATCAATCATGGCATAACCCCTTTAAGTGCCCCTCCCCCTATATTCACATTCCTCAAATTAAAAAATCCTATATCTGCTGGTGAGAAAAGTCTCAGTGTGGTCGCAGCCCCATAACCTTCTCGCTGAGTTTACTGGAAAGTCTCATAAAGCGTGTCCTCTGCTTGCAGACGTCCTGAGTTGTAACAGCTGGTAATGGTTCAGTAATGATCCTGCCATCGGGAAGAGAATCAGATTACAGCCGTCCACCGCAGGTTATTATATTTTGCTTCCTGAAATTAGCTTATAAGTGTAATTAAGGCCACTTCTCTTTCCCCTTTTAGAAACTGACAAACTTAAATTAAGGACTCATCCACATTCATTAGTCTTTTCCACATAGATCGGCAGTAATTAAGAAATCTGGCATGTAGGCATGCATGGTCTGCACTGAGGCCTCATGAATATGGCTTCGTGCAAGCTGTAGGGTGCTCTAATACGGCACCCATAGAAATCTATGGGGCCATAATATAAGTCCGCAGGCCTCAGATTTAATGCAGAGGGTTAATGAAGTGTTTCCAGTCAGATTGGTGCTGTCGGTAACATGGTGCTGTAAGGAAGCACAGGCTGGGGCAGATTTACTAGTCCTATAGATGGCGTAGGCTTAGACAGGTTGTCTAGACCTGCACCAGATTTATCACCGATGATAGACACTTTTGGATAAGTTTATGCCAAGTATTGGTTGGCTTAGTTTGAGACAGGATTTTGTGGCACGATTTTGGCGCTAAATGTCATCAATTAAGACACGCCCCTTTTTTGATACGCCACATCACTTTATCAGGCATTTGGAGCAATTTATGCCAAAAGTAAATGTCAGACTGTTCACGGTTAGAGACTTAAAGTAGCACTCCCACAGAAATCTTTATCCTCTGGCCCATTAGAAAGGTACATGATGTAATCTGTAGTGAAGGTAATCTTCTTACCAGTATTTGTGAGTTATAACCTCCCTTCTGATCCTTAGCTGTGTCATGTGACCAACACTCTGATCTCCTACTGACACAGGACAGGAAGTCAGTTACTTCTCTATTTATTCTTATAAGACTGGTATTCCCATAGGAATACATAGAGAAACTGACTTCCTGTCTACACATAAGAACCTGTGTTATTTGGAGAGGCAGAGTGTTGGTCACATGACACAGCTGAGAATCAGAAGGGAGGTTATAACCCATACATTTAGTGACTAATTACTTTCAAAGTTCACACATGTAACTTTCTAACAAGTTAGAGAATAACATGTTTTTTGGGAGTGTTAGTTTAAGACTACAAGCCTACATTTACTAATGTGAGAGCACCTAGATTTTGGCATTAATTGCTCCAAATGCCTTATAAGATAGTACGGCTTACCAAACAAGGGGTGTGGCTTTATTAGAAAGGGGTGTGTCTGGCCCCCCCCCCCTCCCGATCGCTGGTCATAAATATAGGTGAGCCCGAGAACCCCTTAAGCATGCAGCCTGTCTAATGATTTATGTATATAAAGGGGTTAGAATTGTTAGGGAATTGCTATTTATGCAATTTCCCTATACAGAAAAATCGAAGCATTCAAGAGTAAGGAACTCACTTCACCTTCTGTAGCTTTAGCACCTAGAAAGATGCTGCCGGTAAGCAGCGGCAGTTGTGTTGTTGTATGTGTGATCACACTCCTCTAGGTGCGAGCGAGGTGTCTGTCGGGAAGCAGAGCTGGAACCGTACACATACAGCTTTTTGGCTTTTATATTTTTTGTAGCAGAATGAAGGTTCAGATCGGCGGCACAGGTGACCGGGTGCACTCCGCCATTACAGATGGTGCACGTAAGGAGAGTTGTTCCAGGCCCGGGAACAAACTAATGACAGTAATAACCAGATCAACCAGTGCAGAACGTTTTAGCGGTAGAACGGATCTGAAGCTGTAACTAGGAGAGCAGGGTAGAAGAGGTCAGAGGGGCTGTGAGGGAGCACGTGATATCACATGCAATGGTA
Source organism: Bufotes viridis (assembly GCA_033119425.1). Classification (NCBI taxonomy): domain Eukaryota; kingdom Metazoa; phylum Chordata; class Amphibia; order Anura; family Bufonidae; genus Bufotes; species Bufotes viridis. Next base: position 34,878,734 of record CM065591.1, read on the forward strand.
TGCTACGGAGTATTAGTCTGAACGTGCCTATAGAAATTAGATTAGCACTGGACAGAATTGCAGACCTCCCACCTGTCCCTCTTTTGGAGGGACAGTCCCTCTTTTTGACCCAAGTCCCTCTGTCCCTCTTTGCTCCATAAATGTCCCTCTTTTTGACCTGAGGTATAGTTTGGCATTAATGCATTTACAATATTGATCCAGAAAGCGTTTGGCTGGTTCCTCTCTGTATATTAGAGCCCTCCTTGTATATTATTTCATTATTTGATGCAATTAGAATTTTAGAAATCTCTATATTCAGATAATTTGTGCGCCATTTCATAAGAGAAAACTATTGAAGTGCATATATACACTGGAAAAATGGACTATGAACCGTAAGTGTCCCTCTTTGAATGTCCAAAAAGTTTGGAGGTATGCAATCGGAGGGACCATCTTAGGCTACTTTCACACTAGCGGCACGGACCTCCGGTAGGCTGTTCCGTCGGGTGAACAGCCTGTCGGATCTGTCCTGCTGCTAGTGAACGTGTGCCCCCGGACTACCGCTCCGGCCCATTAATTATAATGGGGGGGGGGGAGTTCCAGTGGCGGCACGGCAGCGCATGCAGAAAGGCCGCCGGAATAAAACTACGACATGTATAGTCAATGGGGCCAGAGCGGCAGTCCGGGGGCACACATTCACTAGCGGCAGGACGGATCCGACAGGCTGTTCACCCGACGGAACAGCCTGCCGGAGGTCCTTGCCGATAGTGTGAAAGTACCCTAAAGTGTTCAGGGATTCTCAAGGGAGATAAGGATCAGGTAGCTGGATTTCAGCCTGCTCAATCCTAAGCTACCACCGGGGTGTCCTACAGCTTCTTGTTTTCCTCTCCTCATTGAGAACACATGCATGACCAAGCCGAGCGTGCATCATGTGTATTGGAGGTTCGGGAGTAAAGCTGTTTGCCCGACAGCAATCTAAAGTGTACGGCAACCTTAACAGGGTTGTCCCACGGAAATTATTATTAAAATATTATTAAAAATTTTGTATCGCCACTGAGTTATTCAATAAAATGTGTCTATCTGTATAGCACCACCTGCTCTTTGTTCTTTTTCTCATTTCTTATTCCGGCTCAGTGAGACGGTTGCGCACGCTCAGTTTCATCCTTTAACTGTGCCCTGAGCTGTGACAGGTAGAGAACTTCAGCAAAAAAAGCACGCTCCCTGAGCTGCAGCAGAAAGGTCACTACCCTTGAGCTGCCAACTTCATATAAATCTAGCAATGAATGGAGAGATCTCTGGATCCATGTGAGGTACAGGGCTGGTTCTAGCTTTATTAGAATGAGGTTGTCATGTACTATATGTTGTCTGATTTTCATTTTTCACATTAATTACGGGATAACCCCTTTAAGATCTGCATGTTTTTGGCAGATTCAGCTAATTTTGGTCAGATCTGCTGATGTCTATGTCTGCTGGTGATCAATCATACTCTTAATGAGATGTTCCTAAATTCACTTGAATCTGTTTTGTGCCTCATATCAGACCCACTGTAGGTCACTAAAGCTGGCCTTACACATAAGATGTGGATGTTGGCCTCCCGGCTCCCCTTTAATAGTTGAAGGGGTCATCCAACCCCTATAATGACCCCCCTAATGCCCGGGCCCCTCAGATAGATTATACATACCCCGCTCCCCAGCACCCCACGTCGCTTCTAATGACCTTACGGCCGCCGCGGCACCTCCCCGCCGTGGAGAGACAAGCCGAGGTGTCTGGCAGCAGCTTTCACCCCATTCAATACATATGCACGCTCAGCCAAGCTGAGCATGCATGTGTATGGGAGGATCAGGAGAGACTTCTTCACCATGATCCTCTGACTATAAGGTGCCCAATGTAAAAAGGCTTTTCTATAAGGTGAAATGGCAGACACAGGCATGGTGACATACAACATTTCAGCTATGGTGTATTCTAGATACATATTCCTGCTCTTTTAGATCTGCGGGAAGAAAATGTTCACGTCCATCATACGGACAGGAAGATTTATTTGATCTCTGTACATGTTTTTGCTGTCATTTACTGCAATTAATATCATCAGGAGATGACATCGGTGCACGTGCTCATACATAGGCTGAGGAAATACCGTACATGTGCGTTATATACTGTTACTAGCTTGCTGACATTCTTGGAATGGATCCACCTCCGTTCCCAGCCCCCAGACCTCCTTCCCCAGCCCCCAGGCTTGTAACACATTAACGACTGGTCCCTTGGTGGGGTTGCTTGTCAAGGAAGAATTCTGACTGAGCCATTGCTGCAACTTGTAATGTCAAGCCTTTGCTAGCACGAGATTTCATACATGCAATAGTAACCCGTATGTTTCTTTCTGTAGTGTACATAGTGCATTGAATGGCAACTGAGCAAACATTGCAAAGTAAGTTTCTTTTAGTAAAGGCAAAGAACATTGAGGAGAGAAAGCCTTGTATGAATTGGCCATCTAATCCTTCCTTTCTCTATGAGTAAATAGACAGAATCATTTCATTATATATCTTTATAGCAGCCAGAGCCCAGTTTTCCCAATACAGACTTCCAAATCTCCTGCCTAGACATAGTTAGATTTTCCAGTTTTATCATCCACCACTAGAGGGAGCCTATGGACTTACAGTAAACTCCTAAGCTCCCCCTAGTGGTGGTTGCAGGCAGACAGAATGTTATCATTTAAAGGAGTTTCCCAGGACCTGGATGTTGACAAAGGACAAACATTTGTAATGCACTTTTCTCACAAAGACGCAAAGCTCAGGGATAGTTGTTTGGCTGAGGCAATCCGAACACAAAGCATTGATCATATATACTCGAGATAAGTCATCAATTTCAGATCAGTGGGGTTCTGAGTTCTGACCTCCACCTAGCAGCTGTTTCGGCCACCTGCCGTCACTAAGAATTATGCAGAGGGTTGAGTCGGAAGCATAAGGTTTCATCCACTGTGTGGTCTTCCGCACCAGAGTACTACGGCTCAGCTTCCATTCACTACACAGAGGACCGAACCTTCTGCTTCCGGCTCCATCCTCCATATAGCTTCCGCTGCCGACTACTGCCTAAAACAGCTGATCCATGGGTGTCAGATCTCCACTGGTGTGATATTGATGACCTGTACCTTGGATGGGCCTTCAATATCTAACTCCTGGAATATCCCTTTAATTCTATGGTTGTATGTGGGGATTTGGAGCTCTGTATCAGCATAAATGAACTCCAGCTGCTGTAAAGTAAAATTTACTAGGGTTGTGCCATGTTTGCAAGTTATTCCCTATGCGCAGGGTAGGGGATAACTAACTCATTGTTGGGAATCCAAACACTGGGACCCCCATGGATCTCCAAAACAGGGGCCCGTTCCCTCAATCTGATGGAGCAGCAGGACAAACAGGCGCCCTGTCGCTCAATGCATTCTCTATGAGACCACCGGATATACCCAAGTGCTGCCCCATAGAGAATGATGGGGGCAGCAGGGCGCTTTCCTGACCTGCAGCTCACTCATATCAGGGGAACGAGACTACCCTTTAGTGGCATCTGTGGGGATCCCAGCAATTTGACCCCCAGTGATCTGTTAGTTATCCTCTATACTGTGGATAGGGGATAAGTTGCAAACTTGGCACAACCCTTTAACATAAATTAAGAAATTATTCAGCACAGAATTTAGGAGGGATATTTTATTTAAAGGGATTTTCCTGGATTTGGTCCCTTTTTAATTAGGATCTCTGGTGTGTGGTACCTAATATAAGAATCCTACTCATCTGCTGCTCCAATCCAGCACCCTGGCTGCATTCAGGGCGTGTTTACTTCCGGCTGCAGTACGGATGGGGCCATGTGTGCCGCTGCAGCCCATGACTGGCCTCAGCAGTGAGTGTCCTCAAGCAGCACCTCACTGATGGTTCACATGCCGCTTAAGGACATGTCACCACTGAGGCCAGTCATTGACTGCAATGGCACATTTATTTATTTTCTGCGCTTATATAGCTCTACTATATTCCACAGCGCTTTACAGACATTGTCATCACTGTCCCTAATGGGGCTCACAATCTAAGTTCCCTATCAGTCTGTTTTTGGAGTGTAGGAGGAAACCCACACAAACACGGGGAGAACATACAGACTCCATGCAGATGTTGTCCTTGGTCGAATTAGAACCTAGGACCCCGGCGCTGCAAGGCATCATTTGACCCTGTCTGTACCCCAGCCGGACAATGAGCCAGGCACAAGAATGGAGCCAGGGAGCCACACTGGACTGGAGGGGTGAGTATGATTCTTTCACTAGGTACCACACGTTGGGGGGCCCAATTAAAAAGGAACCCAATCCTGGAATACCCCTTTAAGATTTTGTATTGTAATTCTCTTACCCCTCAAAAAAAGACTGAAAGGCTGAGAAAGTGATCAGGAGGTAATATAAGGAATAATGAAAGATTCCATAGTGAGGAGCTCACCAAGCACACACCAAGAACAGTCCTTTAATTAGGACTTTGTTTACCGCTATCCCGTAATATTCACTTAAGGCAAGTTCAAAGAAACTTCCCCCAAATGATGGGGTCCGAGTTTCTTTAAAAGAGCAATGATGCAGATCAGGAATCAGTGCATGTTGCATCCAGATGCCCTGTTTTCCCTAATGTTTTCTTATGGGATTGAAGCGTGCGGACTCAGTTGTCCAACAGCTGCACGCCGACCATACATTAAAACCCTGATGACCTGCTGCGGTTACTGCCTTGTGCACGACTTTTGGCACAAACCAGGAGTATAGAAGGAACCTGGGACATCTATTCCCAGAACAAGGCTATACATTAGCACATATGGTCACGGTTTATAATGGGCAGGGTGTGATTTTTGGAATTTGAGTATAAAGCTTTACTCCCTTCCAGCGACTCACTCAACATGTCCCCCGCATCCTACTGTTTTTTACAAGGTAGCTTTTTCTAATGTAATCGTAACACCATTTAATTGTAAGTCATGACTGTATACGCTCAGGAGGAGGGAACGGTGTAGGGAAGATGCAGCCTGAAGATATAACTTTTAACAGGCGTCTTTATGCGATCTATAAATGAATTAATCATATCATTCCAAAGAATGGCTTTTAAAGGGCATCTGTCAGCAGTTCTGTCCCTATGACACTGGCTGATCTGTTACATGTGCACTTGGCAGCTGAAGGCATCTGTGTTGGCCCCATGTTCATATGCCCGCATTGCTGAGAAAAATGATGTTTTACTATATGCAAATGAGCGTCTAGGAGCAACGGGGGCGTTGCCGTTACACCTAGAGGCTCAGCTCTCTCTGCAGCTGTTGCCCCCTCTGCACTTTGATTGACAGGACCAGGAGCGATGACGTTTTCACTGCCTGGCCTTGTCATTTAAAGGGCAGAGGGCACGGCAGTTGCAGAGAGATCAGAGCCTCTAGGTGTAATGGTAACGCCCCCGTTGCTCCTAGAAGCTCATCTGCATATATTTAGACATTTTTTTTTACTTAGCAACGCGGGCACATATGAACATGGGACTAAGGGTACTTTCACACTAGCGTTGGTGCGGATCCGTCTGTTTATTTTCACAGACGGATCCGCACCTCTAATGCAAACGTTTGTATCCGTTCAGAACGGATCCGTTTGCATTAGGTTTAAAGAAAAATGACAAAGTCCAAAACGGATCCGTTTTGGATTACATTGAAAGTCAATGGGGAACGGATCCGTTTTCAAATGCACCATATTGTGTCACTGACAACGGATCCGTCCCCATTGACTTACATTGTAAAAAAAAACGGATCCGTTAGGCTCCACCTCTTCAGACGGACACCAAAATGCTGCATGCTGCGTTTTGGTGTCCGCCTCCAAAACGTAATAGAGGGGGCTGAACTGATCCGTTTTGGAACGTTTGTGAGAGCCCTAAAACGGATCTCACAAACGGAATCCAAAACGCTAGTGTGAAAGTACCCTAATACAGATGTCTTCAGCTGCAAAGCGCCCATGTAACAGGTCAGCCAGTGCCATAGGTACAAATCTGCTGACAGATGCTCTTTAATGCATTGTCATCTAGTACTGCAAGGATGGGACACCATTCATAATGCGGCCATCTGGTTTACAACCGGAATCTCTTACCTACCTTGTAGGGTTAGCTCAGTTGATTGTAAAGATACCTTTCACTCGCTTCATTCCGGAGAAAAACTTTGAATCCATATGCAAATGAATAGTGAAGTGCATCAGGGGCGGGCTCAAACTGCTCTGTGCACACTTGCTCCTCCTGCTTCTTCTTCCAGCCCCTCTCTCTTTCTTGATTGACAGGGCCAGGTTCCTGCATAGTCATCTCCCCTGACCCTTTCAATCAAGAAGGAAAGGGAGGGGATGCACCAACATTTTCACGAAAAATTTGCAGCATGACACTTGTCTGTGTAGACACACCCTAAAGTGTTATCCGCTTTGGGGTGTTTGGGGTGTTCATTATTCGAAGGTCTCTCTCTGACCCCAATTGATCAGCTGTAATCAGCAAGAGAACCTGACAAGTGTTTGAATTCCCTGCAGCACCCCTAGAGGGGAAATGAAACATTACAAATGTCCATTGCAATTAATAGGCTGTGCATGGAAGGTCCTCCAAAGCAAGACACACACCCTTTATAGTCTCTGCTACGCCTCTTATTGTATCACGTTCGGACACTGAAAATCTGTACAGATGTGCTCTGACTATTAGACAGGCAGATTGTCTGCCAGATCATCGCTGAATGCTCGTTAACGATGATCTGGCAGTATAATACTGCAGCTGATTACCCAAAAAATGTTCATTGGGTAATTGGAATCTTTCAACAGGTTTAAAAATAATTTGCTGGCAGCAGATCTTGCCGTGTAATCATACTCTGTATGGGGATTCCGTATAGGGATGAGTGATGGCATAACGATCGCTCCTCCCCATACTGCGGAGGAGATTTCTGCATGTGTCAGCAGCATTTCCCTCCACTGACGAGCAGGCGATTGCCAGGAAGGAGCCCCTACATAATCTGGCTGTCTAAGGGCTCTTTCACACGACCGTATGGTTTTGCGGTCCGTTTTTAACAGATCCGTTTTTCCATTTTCGGTTTCAGTAGTGTTTCCGTTCTGTTCTGTTTCTGTATGGTTTATGTTTGTGATCCGTTTTTTGTGGATCGGAAACGGAAACATAAGGGTCCATTCACATTTCCGTGGTGTGTTGCGGATCCGCAAATTGCGGATCTGCAACACACCCGGCCGGCACCCCCCATAGAAATGCCTATTCTTGTCCGCAAGCTGCGGACAAGAATAGGACATGTTCTATCTTTTGCGGAGCCGCAGACCGGAAGTTCGGGCTAAAACCCGGAAGTTCGGGCCCGCGCTTCGCAAATGCTTCACATCCTGCCCCATTGAGAATGAATGGGTCCGCACCCGTTCCGCAGAATTGTGGAACGGATGCGGACCCATTTGCGGACGTGTGAATGGGGCCTAATAATGTTTTAACAGTAAGGACATTAAAAATTGGGCTGGGCATAAAATTTTCAATAGATGCTTCCGCAAAAACAGAACGGATACGGAAGGCATACAGATGCTTCCGTTTTTTTTGCAGCCCTATTGACTTGAATGGAGCCACGGAACGTGATTTGCGGGCAATAATTGGACATGACTCAAAATGTAGCAGAACGGAAAAACGGAAACGGAATGCATACGGAGTACATTCAGTTTTTTTTGCAGACCCATTGAAATCAATCGTTCCGTATACGGATGGTATGCTGAACGCAAAAAAATGGCCTGTATACGGAACGCAAAAAACATTTGCGTAAACAACGACAGCTCACTACAACTTCTTTGTCTTTGAACCTTGCCCCTATGGCTAAAGCTGGCCATGGATATGAGATAGAGGTCAGCCAAACAGTTGTTCCCCCGTCAGCTACAGCTACAGATCTGCAGTAACTAATGTTTCTTTATGGGGGGAGATAAGTAGCTGCCAGACACCTATGCCGCCACTTATACTTATTCCAAGGAAACTATAGGATTAGACTGATCAAAATTCAACCTTATCTGTCCTTATTTCCCAACACGTAAGATGTCAGATGATGGTCATGGACAATCAGACATTAGGTTGTCAGAAAATTGCATCAAAAGATAGACAGGGTTTAAAGTTCAATGAGAAAGCTGGCTGGCGAACGCTTTGTTAAGTTAATTAAGGGGTAAGTACACATATGTATTGTCTCCAATGAGGGCCTCCATTATCTTTGAAGTCAATGGATATATCCGGCCACACCGAGCATTTGTGTAGGGTGCCCGATCAGCATAAACACACATCATGCAAATGAATGTTGATCACCCGGTTGATGGGATTAAATTGCAAGAAATGCAGCTCTTACAGGGAGCAGGAGGCTCCTCGCACAGGCTGTCTGTCACTTTTGCATTTGCATGGTAATTATAGAGGTAAGGCAAGCAGGCCATACACCTGAGACAACTGTCAGGCTTGTTCAGTTGACAGCAAACTCTCCTGATCCTCCTATAATATACATATATGCTCGGCCGAGCATGCATGTGTTGTGAATGGGAAAAGGATTGGTCCTTTGTATAGGTCTGTGATGGCTAACCTCCGGCACTCCAGCTATGGTAAAACTATGACTCCCAAGATGTACATTTGCTTGGCTGTTCTCAGAACTCCATACAAATAAATGGAGCATGCTGGGAGTCGTAGTTTCACCGGAGGTTAGCCATCACTGGTATAGTCATCAATATCTGATCGGTGGGGGTCCAACACCTGGGACTTCCGGTAAACAGCTGTTTGAGAAGGCGGCGGTGGCACTGGTGGTGTCACGTTCATCGATCACATGGCCCCATTCGAGTAAATGCTAAGCTAAGCTGCAGTACCAATCACAGCCACTATTCAGTGTATGGCGCTGTGCTTTGTAACCGATAAAGAGGCTGCAGCGCCCACCAGAGCTCCAGTGAGAGCCGCAGTTTACTCAAACAGCTTATCGATGGGGTCCTGGGTGTCAGACCCTCACTGATCAGATACTGATGACCTATCCAAATGCAGGACTTTTTACACGATAACCCAACTTCTATGTGTGTCTTAAATAACCCACCCAGCGGGACCAGTCAAGGGACGCATACTTGCCTGCTACCTACACTTGGGTCCACCTCTGTCTTTACTGTATTTCGGTTCCCCCATGTAAACCTCTGGCATGGACAGGGTCATGTGCGCTGCTGCAGCCAGTAACCGGCCGCAGCTGAGACGTGTGCCCTAAGAGGCACGTGACCAGTGAATCTTTCCCATATTGAAGTTCTCCGACCCCAGTGCAAAATCCTCAACAGGATTTAAGCGTCCTTCAACATACTAAGATAGAGGGTCATTGAGCCCCCCGCTGCTACCTCTGCACCCCGTATTAGTCTCTGTATAGAGGAATGCATGGAGGATGTTAGGAAACCATTCACTTCGTAATTAGCATAATGGGTTTATTTTCCGTAACCATTAACAGGGAGCCATTTTTTGGACATGCACGATTTAGCCTCATACGAGATATACACATAGCTGAACAGAACGGTCTGAGGTTCCCGTGAGATCCGAAGCCTCCGTAGCCCTCCAGAGCGCTCTGCGGCAGATCTATGCATTGAAGCTTTACTCGTGTGTTTTGCTTATATCGACGAGATCCAAATTAATTCGAGAACATTCTGGTTTGTGGTGATTACTTGGTGTCTCTTGTGAGCAGGAGGCTCCTGACAACTAGCTTTCCGAACACCCAAAGTAGAAGCTTCGATCAGCTGTTGTTTTTTTCAGTCATCATGTACTTAGAATGTATGACATTTAAAGGGCTTCTGTCACCCCCCTTAACCCATTTTTCACTAGCTGACATTAGCTATTTGCTAATGTCAGCTGAGTTGAAATATATATTTATTACCTTGTTCGAAGTTGTAATTTACGTGAAAGCCACTTTATTATATGCAATGATCTTCGCTACCAGCAGTTAGGCGCTTACTTGCTGGTAGCCGCCGCACTCGATGAGTTATGACGCCCTTCCTCGTTGATAGACAGCCAGCTTCTCTCCTCGCACTGGCCCTGTCTGAAGATAAATCCGCGCCTGCGCCGTACCGCCAGTAGTCGGCGCAGGCTTCTGAGTGAGGACGCGAGCTTGCCGCTCCGTCTCATTGCCTGCGCCGATCACGCCACCGCTACACCCGCTCCCTTCCGGGTGTAGCTGTGACGTAATCGGCGCAGGCGCACTGAGGACGGAGCGGCAAAGCTCGCGCCCTTCACTTCAGAGAGCCTGCGCCGACTACTGAGCGGTACGGCGCAGGCGCTGGATTTATCTTCAGACAGGGCCAGTGCGAGGAGGAGAAAGCGCTGGCCCTGTCTATCAAACGAGGAAGGGGGCGTGCATAACTCATCGAGATGCGGCGGCTACCAGCAAGTAAACGCCCAACTTGCTGGTAGCGAAGATCATTTGCATATAATAAAAGTGGCTTTTTCACGTAAATTACAACTTCGGACAAGGTAATAAATATATATTTCAACTCAGCTGACATTAGCAAATAGCTAATGTCAGCTAGTGAAAAATGGGTTAAGGGGGGTGACAGAAGCCCTTTAAAAGGGTTTTCCGACATTTTAATACTGATGACCTGTCCTCAGTATTAGGTCATCAGTATCTGGTGGGGGACGTCGGACACCCGGGACCCCCTCGCCAATCAGCTGTTGTGAGCGTTGCTTGCAGCTTACCAAGCACAGCGCCGTACATTGTATAGTGGCAGTTCTTGGTATCGCAGCTCATCCCCATTCATTTCAATAGGGCTAAGCTGCACCTAGGCCACGTGGCAGATGATCGTGACGCTCACAGAAGCGCTGCAGCTGATTGGTGGGGGCCTGAGTGTCGATCAGATCCTAAAGATTTATCTAAGGGTTAGATCATCAGTAAGAAAAAAGCGATGAACTCCTTTAAGGGGGTATAGCTGTGTCCATTTCATGAAGACAGCCCTTGCCTCTATGTCGTATTAGTATATACGGATATCATGGAGGGGTCCGCCGCTGTGGCAGGGTTGCTGGAAGCCAGCGATTGCCACAGAAGATCCAATCTGTCAGGGGTTGTCTGTCATGAGCACCCCCAAAACTGCTCATAAGGGAAAAAAATTGATTGCAATGTACAACCTTCTAGTCTCTATGTCTGCCCTGACCTGAAATTAGCACATGACATTCCTAATTTCTTCATGACCTCCAAGAACAAGGAAGAGTCCTGTTTATAAGGAGTCAGGGAGGTGGCACTCAATTCCTATCATTGGCTCTTTAAGGGAGACCATTTAGTGGGTGCAATTACACCCAAAAAGTTAATTTTTAAAGTGACATTGCACAGATTTGGACACGTCCTAGTTTAAATTAGGCAGCTTGGGTGATGGTCCACTAAAGAAGGGTCGTCTGGCATGGCTATCCAACTCCTATAATGACCCCCCCCCCTCCAATGCCTGGTTCCCTCATATAGGTAATAATTACCCCACTCCCTGGCACCCGTGTCGCTCCTGATCACCGCACGGCCACCGTTAGGGAGGTTCATCCCCGCCACGGGCAGATGCAGCAATGCCGGTGTGGGGATCAGGAGTGACGCAGGTGCAGTGGACCTGGGTGAGTATAACCTATATGAGGGGCCCGGGCCTTAGGGTGGTCATTATAGGGGTTGGATAGCCCATTTAAAGAGGAGTTGTCACCTCTCGTGACATGTCTGTTTTAGTAAGTACTTCTATTCCTCAAGTAATAACAATTTTGAGCATCTATTCTTAGATGCTAGCAGTCTGCTATGAAGGTTGAGATTGGTGTTACCAGTTGGGGAGTGTTTGCCTGCACTGGCAGCAGTGATTGGATAGTGTCAGACTGTGCCGTGACGCCCCCCAACTGGTAACATCCAGCTGGACCTTCATTGCAGGCGGCTGGCAATTCATTCATAACTTCTAGCAGGAATAATAAAGGAATGGCACAACATAAAGTCATAAGAATAGATGCCCCAGAATTGTTATTACATGGGGGATGGAAGTAATTACTAAAACAGGAGAGGTGACAGCTCCTCTTTATAGAGAAGACTCATCTCCTAGCCTAGGTGGAACAATCAATCTAGGAGGTGTTACATTTGACACTTTACTAAGTTGCATCTGGAACTTGGATGCTGACCACAAAAATAAACAAAAAAGAAGAAAAAAAACAAACAAAAAAAAAGATTTTGATATATATTTTTTTAAATCTGTCCTAATGCTGCCTGTATACACAGATGATATTTATAAATCCGCTCATGGTCTAATGGCTCTTAATGGAGGCCGCAACACTGCACTTAGTCTCCTACAGGCTCCCACAGCCATAAAACTATCACACAGCCGGTGGTAGATATTTGCAGACAGGGGCCTATAAAAATAAGCCTGCGTACAATTAGCTGGTAAATCACACCATCACCCAGCAGCCACAGTCCTACAAGTGGTTGGAGTTTGCGGGCACCCTCTATTTTATCCCCCCCCCCTAAATGACTACCACTGATATTTACCTTCCATTAAGATCCCAGATGACTTTATTTTATTTTCTCCTTTTTGGAACATTACGTTCATTCCAGGAGGGGAAACACAGTGTCATTTCTAGACGTATTCATGGAATTCGAGTAAAAATAGATAATTTTTGGTTATTTTCTGCCCACATAAAATCAGATCTGTCTTCAAAAACATCTACATTTCCACTTTTAGGTTAGCTTTTGAAGACACATTGACCACTGGGTTTTATTTATGGTAGTCCAGCCTTCCCCCTCCCGAAAGAAGTGACTAAAGGAGTGTGTGAAGGAAACAGAGGCTTTTGGCTGGCTGCAGTCACTGGAGGAGGAGGGGGAAGGATTTGAAAGGGGTTTGTTCAGAGTTGCTGAGCTTAGATCACATCTGTTCCTGCCGCCTGTGATGGGATTAAATTACTGCACATTCTGAGTGAATGAGGCTCTTTAGTCAGGGAGCCCTCAGTCCCTGCACCTCTGTCCTGCCTTCTCTGCCTTCCTTTCCTTACTCCAGGGTTGTGCATTCATTACCAGATCTGCTGGGACTATCAGGCAAGGATCATGTGCAGCCACCCACTCTGATTGTGGATTTTCTTTCTTTTTTTTCTTTTTTTACTCTCCATTGATAAAACAGAGAGCAGAGACTCATCTGGACCATGCACAGTAGACCTTGCATTCTGCTGGTGCTGAGCCCCTGCTAGGATTTCTTCCAGGGCTATTGACCACTCATATTTACCATATCACTAAGATCTGTCAGGATTTCTGTAGATCTCATCTGACCTGTGGACCCTCTGTCTCTTCCAGGATGCCAGCTGCAGCCGGGGATGGCATCAGTGAGTCTCCACCAAGGTTTATGCTTGGGGAGAAGCCCCCGGTGCAGATCGAGGACTCCTTCCTGCCATCCTCCGTGAGCAACGTGTCCCGGGATACCCTGCGCAACTTCCAGCACACCAAGAGGGTGGGCAACTACCTGATCGGGAGGAAGCTGGGAGAAGGGTCCTTTGCCAAAGTCAGAGAAGGGCTACATGTGGTCACTGGAGAGAGGGTAAGTGAGAGCCTGCAGAGTGCTGACCTGTGTGTGGGGGAGGGGGAGTCTGTTTATTATTATTATATACATTGTATAGTATTGTATCCACAATGCGAAAAATCAACTAATCCACTATCTATCTATCTATCTATCTATCTATCTATCTATATATCTATCTATCTATCATCTATACATTGTTGGACTGGTGTTCCTCGGCAGGCTCGGACTGGCCCACAGGGGTACAGGGGAATCCCCCGGTGGGCCCTTGAGCAAGGTGGGCCCCTAGTCTCCCACCTCCTGCACAAGTGGCACATAACACAGCAGACTTACTGCACTACGTACATATATTCAACATACAGCATCTCAACCAGCCTATGTTCATATAAAAAACATGTTAAAATATTTATTATATTTGAATGTATCCGTACGGTGGGCCCCTGAAATAAATTTTACTGGTGGGCCCTAGGTACCCCAGTCCGACACTGTTCCTCGGGCCCACCAGAAGAATTTATTCTCAAAGTTCAAGCCATATATCATCAATAAAGTTTACTTGGTTTTGAAACAAAGAATTAGATGCTAATGGCAAGTAATTATTTGCAAAGGCAGCCACAAATTAATTTTTTTCTCCTGGACCTTTGAAGCCCATTATGGTATTAAAACCTGGGCCTATTGGAAGATCCTCTGGTACTACAAGCCATATCATCAATCCGACTATCTGTGGTCTTATCTACAGTATCTATGTAGTGTCAGACTTGTATTCTTAGGGCCCACCAGAGGAATTTATTCTTAAGATGCAAGTCATATCATCAATAAAGTTTTCTAGGTTTTGAAACAAATAAATAGACAGTATTGGCATGTGATTATATCCGAAATAGCCAATGGTTTTCTTCTTATGGGTCTTTGGGGACCATTATGGTATTAGAACATAGGCCCAATAGAGGATCCTTTCGTACTCTTGTGGATCAGTTTGTCTATCTATCTATCTATCTATCTATCTATCTATCTATGTCTGTCTATCTAATATCTATCTAGCCCAGGGATCTGCAATCTCTGGCACTCCAGCTGTGGTAAAACTACGACTCCCAGCATGCACACTTGCTTAGCTGTTTTCAGAACTCCTTTAGAAGTGAATGGAGCATGCTGGGAGTTGTAGTTTCACCACATCTGGAGTGCCGAAGGTTGCTGACCCCAGATCTAGCCACTACTCTATGTATACTATCTACATGTATGGGAGTGTATATAATATGTATGTTATATTTATAATTTGTATGTGCTGTAAATATAATATTGAGCTGCATGTGTTTCCTAAATGCATTAAGTACAATATACTGCATATATGTATTCTGTGTACACATGCAATATATCATGGTGTTTATATGGCAGCTATTATACAGGATGTACATATAGACCTTTTAACTTAAGTTCTGTATATTCCCATGCTATCTTATCACTGGAAAACATTTAGTTGAAATCCACTCAGTTGTTCAGATTCCTTAAACTTTTTAAATATTTGTTATATTTCTTTTATTTTATTTTTTTCACTTTATTCAGCCATTATCTTCACTGCATAGTAGGGCATGCTTATCACTATTACTGCACCAGACTAAATAGCACCAGTCTGTTTCTAAAAACTTTCTGAAGTGTCAGGAAAAAGGGGGATTTTCTGTGCAATCTACGTTCCAAAAAAGTTGTCGTATTACCCAATTACCTTGTTAATGAATATGGCACCCACTACTATTAAATTGCACTTTTCAATGGTACACCACTATTACCCTGGGTTCACACCTGAGCGTTTCTGAGACGTGCGTTTTACGCGCGTTTTTGTCGCGTGTATTACAGCGCGTTTTTGCAAATAGGAAACGCGTGTCATACGCGCGTTCGTGACTCTGGAGACCAATTGAAAAAGGCATATCTGCACTTTAACGCGTGTTAAACGCGCGTTTTACGCGCGTTCCCATTGAAGTCTATGGGTGCAAACGCGCGACAAAACGCCCCAAAGAAGCTCAAGAACTTCTTTGAGCGTAGGGCGTTTTACAGCGCGTTCAAACGCGCTGTAAAACGCTCAGGTGAGAACCATGCCCATAGGGAAACATGAGTTTTCTCCTGTTGAGCTTTTAACAGCGCGTTCGAACGTGCTGTAAAACGCGCAAGTGTGAACTTAGGGTTAATGAATACCCCAATGTGTGCTACATATCAGGGTAATAGGGTTATGCAAACTGAATTGTCAGTGGAAAACCGGAGGCAACATACAGTATAATGAGAGGTGCACAGAGTTCAGAATCGGCATTTGTTGTCCCAGTGACTTGGAATTCGGAGAAATGTCAATCATTGTTCTCAGTACTGGTGTCAATCAAAGTAAAGAAAAGTACAGTGTAGATGACCGGGGTGCATTAGGAGGTAAATCCTTCATTGGGCTTAGGATTTACCCTTTGTTTGGTGTCAGGCTAATATTGGGGGAAGGAGGTGGCGGGTATACCACCCTGAATTGGATGCCCAGATCATACGTGTTAATTAGGGTGCATAAGTAGCAAGAGTTCTAGTCAATTAATACATTCACTATATGTTAGATGTATCATCTGCTGTGTATACGTCATCAATATATTCCACACTGTACAGACAGATAACAGTCCCTATGTCCCTAAACTCTTTCTATCGTATTTCTCCATTTCTTTTATGCTCACTCCAGGGACAGTTCTATAGGAAGCCAAATTAGCACTACTGATATGTTTTCTGGGTTTCAGAAGTCAATCTGGTACATCAAAACCCAAGTAATGGACTGCTCATGTCTGTTTCAGCAATCACCCCTATTACCCTGCAGTGTCCTTGCATGGACTTTAAAGGGAATCCGTAGCCCCCATTTTCGACCATTAGCTACACTAATACATGAGTAGTACTGCAGGTATGGAGTTCAGGTCACTATTTTTTTTTCCTACTGCCCCCTGTTCCCTTATCCTCAGGATGGGGGGGGACCCCCCCCCCCCCACCCCAATCAATCATGAGAACAGGTGTCCCACGCCACCACTGGAGCTACAGGTTGAGCATGCACTTGTCTGCTTCATTCTCTATGGGATCTACACAAGCAATGTGATTATTACAGTGACTGTGCATTCATGGCCACTTCTCTGTCAAAAATAGTGACTGGCTGAGTACCCCTCTACTTTGCATCATTCCCCTGGTTGAACCCCCACAGTTCTATGCCATATGTAGTGAAGATGCCATGAAGAGGATTAGATAAAGACAAGATGTCATGGATGGATGGGTAGATAGATAGCCATGTAGATATCCAAAAAAGAAAAAAAAGAGGCAGTACTCCAAAGTAGGTGATGGACCCGCTTTATTCACCCCAACTGCAGTTGACCTTTTACCTACTTTGGAGTGTTTTCTCTTTTTGCTTTTTTGGACATCTATGAGCCTGTAGCCGATGGTCTTGGAGGGATTGCACCCACTCTTGACCTGATAGCGCTGCTGATTTATTTTTTTTGTTATATAGATTACAAAGAGGAGATGCTTCCATGAATATTCTCATCCCTTCCCTCTTTTTACAACATCATCTGATACAGGATGCCGGATACCTGCCTGATGTATTTGCATCATGCTCGGGAAGGCTGGCTTTGGTCTATAGTCTGCTTTAGGTGGTCTCATTCTGAAAGCAAGTGCCTCCAGCTGTAATAGCATACATATCTTGCGGGACCTTTTACACTGCACACCTGGCTTAACAAAAGATCGTAAAACAATGTCCCAATGCAAATGTGTAATTAAGTAGCTGAGTTAAAAAAAATCAAGATAAGCTAGTGATCCACCCTATCCTGTATTCGTGGACACCACCTTTAAAGAACCTAAAAACTTTTTGATACTTGGTTCCCCTCCTCCATTATATGCGTCCCGCCCGTCATTTACATCCATTACGAGTTTGAGGCTGGAGGTTAGAGTCTAATGTGGTAGGACATCTTCACCTTTGGTGAACTTTTCCCATTGTATATTAGGGAATTGCATTATCAGTCATTCCTAATTTTATTGTATTACCTAAATGGCTCCCATTATGAGAAGGTATAAGGGTGAGCAGACGTAAGGAATTAATATTCCCTTTTGGCGTCCCTTCCTAGCACTGCAACCAGTATACTGTGAGAGGAGTGGTCATCGTCACATTAAGACAGGTCTTCCCCTCTCTCTAATATAGGTACCAAAATTTTTCCATCTATTGGGAATTTGGTTTCCCATAGGTTCCGGAACAGGGTCCTGGGCTCGAAGTACAAATTGTCCAGGTCCTTTGCCCGATACCCCTGATTTTCTGTACTAACAATCACTTTCCCATGAGATCACTTATGACAGCCATTTGTTCTTATACATATTCGATAGTATCATATAATTGAATTTATGTAAAAAAAAAAATTCTGAAACAAAAAAAAAGCCTCAAACTGTTTTATGCATAAGGCACGATTAAATAGGCCAAGGCTGAACGAAGACGTTTCCCTCCAGTAATGCTTATACATGACCCCAGAAAAAAAGCAGGTAATGCAAACCTTCTCCGTCCTGACTATTATTATTACTAAGAGTGCGAGAACTGAGTGTTAGCTATACCTGCTATTGCAGCTCATGTTTCTGGCCTCGGGGGAATTTTTGGGATCACAGAGAGGCTGCAGATTCAGAGAGTTTTGTGCAGCTCCTGGTTTTCTTGCGAGTTCTTTCTGTTGTTTCTGTGATTTGGATGAACTGAAGAATCCCAAAGAGCACATCAAGGATCTGTACAGATGTAAAGAAGAGTGCTAAGTCTAAACAGAAGGGGGATCTCCAGGTATAATTGTGACTAAACTCTAAGTCACGCTCTAGCATAGTCACTGTGGTCTTGTATGAAGATGCTTTAATGCATAACATGTATTAGTGTTATGCTACTAGGGGAAACTGCCCCACGTTAACTAACCCGAGTGCACTGAGACCTTGTCGTAAATTGTGCTAAAATTTGGCACAAGTTGCTGTAAAGTGATACAATTTGGTACATTTTTGGCACAATTAGTGCATCTAGCTTTAGAAAAATCTACTTTGCCCAGCCTAACAAGGGGCAGTGGCTTAATGGAGAGTGGACGTGGCCTCAAACAGAATGGATGTATCCTAAAATGTGAAAAACATTGTGTGGGAATTCTGTCATAACATTCTTTTGCAAAGTAAGCCAATCAATAGTTAATAAAGCTAGACAAAAAGGTCCAGCCATGAACCACATTTATCATCCAGCACTGTGATACATCTGGTGCAGGTCTAGACAGCCTGTCTAAGTTTAGGCCATCTATAGGATTAGTAAATCTACACTTATGTCCCATATTGTCCACATGGCGGCACATAGAACACTACTGGTCCAAGTTTGGGATTTGTAGTGCAATCCGTGCACCACTGTATGACACAATTATGGTGCTCTTGGTATAAATCAATGTCCTACCATATGGCTCTGCATTGTCCATGGATTTAAACTTCCATATACGTACCACGAGCTATTAAGCACCACGGAAGTCAAACCAGGATCAGGCCTCATGCATACAACTGTATTTTGGGTCAACGTCTAATCTGCATTTTTTGCAGGTCAAACACGAACCCATTAGTTTCTATGGGTCCGCAAAAAAGACACATCCATATGTCCGTGCCAGAAATGATAAAACATGTCCTACTATTCTCCATTTTCCAGACAAGACTAGCCATTTCCATTAATGAGACTGAGAAAAATGCGGCACGCACATATCCACAAAAAGGATATAGTCATGTGCATGTAGCCTTAAATATATTGATTCTAACCTTTCTGTTCTGCACGTGATTTTTGTGCTATTCTTGATCAACTGTCAGATCAGACGAACTATTAATCCATGTTTGTGCAACTTTTGGGCATGGATGATCTGCCCACACATGGATTCTGGCAAAGAACAAGCTGTTTCTGTGCCTTTCATATGGCAGCCTAATGGTAACCATATTCTGGATTGCTTTTTGGATGTTAGTAAGAAAGTGAGCATCTTATGAACTGGCATGGTAGTCTTAATGTAACCTATCACTAGTGGATGATCCATTGAACACCAAGGAGACCAAGGAAAACATGAAGGGGTTGTCCATTTTTGGACAAATTCCCTTTAGAAGATGCTCCCAAATTTCTCATCCAAATGAGACTCTTGATCTAAGAGATCTACTAAAAAAGCTCACTTTGGACTAGATTTTATCACGTGAAGTTTTTTTTTACTTGTCCTCATAAACAGGTGTATAAACTTTTACTCTGGTATCTCTTCATACGCAGAGATCATCCAGTTTTACTGATCCTTTCCGACAATAGGAACCTATAATGTATGTGATTACCCCTCAGAGGTCCCTCCTTTATAAGCTTTCCATCCCTCAGTTTACAAGATGCTTGCCTTTGCTAGGCTCCCTTATGTAAAGCTCTATGCTTTGAGCATCCCATGGCCAGGTTCCAACACGCATCTCTGAAGCCCAAATGCCTTTAAACCTTTCAGGCCATGTTATTTGTTGAAGTATAACAGATCCTCTGGCAGCCACACTCACCTTGCCGGTAATCCTGCACCTGGGAGTACTTAAATTTAGTGTACACTCCGGTCTACCCATTATTTCCTTAGAAGAAACCCAGGATAATACTTTAATATGGGTCATAAGTTCAAGAACGTGTAGGATGAAGAGCAAACCATAATTATCACCCTGTTAACATTTCAAAGGAACGTGGTCAAATGAACATATGGAGCTGGACTGGGTTTGGTCAGCTTTTGCTTCTCTATTCTTGTTTTTTACATTCGTCTGTGAATAGAATTTTTCACCTTTTTATGTTTGTCTGTAGATGTACCGATAAATGGCCAACGATAAATAGATGGACTAGAAATCTATTCCATTGGTCCAAACATAGCGATACTTTCTTTGGTCGTTAGCACTATTACTATTGTGTTTATCCACAGCTGACTGAGAAGCTTCGATTTGGGGCAATGGAAGTAATTGATTATTGGCTTTTTTTATGGAAGATTGATTCCCACCAAAGCAAAAATATTTCTGAAAACTGATGGAAAGCCTTTGTTTCTATGGTCAGCATAGACATAGACGTGCAATGCTACCCATGGGCACGGCCTATTTTCTCATAGTAAGACCCTTAGTTAATGTGTATGCTACTCTATGACTTACTCTACAGTCTAAAGTGCAGAGATTTGAACCTCCAGACCTTTTCTCAAGCATGACCCAAGGCGCTATTTTGTCCAGTAAAATGATGGACCTTATAACTGAAACCTCGCCAAGCCCATTATAGTCTTTGGAGTCTGTCGGAGGGTATCGCTGTACATCATCTCACTTTTCTGACACTTCTATGACTCCATGTCTGTAATAAGGACACATTTTTGTAATATGGCTTTAACACCTAGGTTCAAAGCCTGCAGTTTTGCTGAACTAAATGTAGGTTACCACAGGGTTCACAGTGATATAAAGCCTGTATTACACAGGCCAATTGAGCAAACGATTGTCTGGAGGTAAACATTCCTCCCAGCAATCACCTACTAGCTTGCGGAAGAGACTGCTGCTATTACATGCAGTGATCTCCTCTACAGTATGGGGAGGAGTGTTCGTTATGCCATCGCTCTTCCCCATGCTGTCTAGTGGTTTGCCGGCAACAGATCATAAATAGACATCACGATCTGCCGCATGCTTAAAAGTCCCAATTTTCCAATAAACAAGAGTTTTCTTGTTCATCGGCGGCAGTATTTCACTGCAAGATGATCGCTAACAAGCATTCATATGAACGCTGCAAAAAATAAACCTTAAGTTTGGTTCACTCAAACTATGTGGGTTCTGGGTCGTAATACAATCTTCATTGCCTCAAACCCAGCCTATTGACTTTTGCATTTAGTGTGTAAATCAGAATGTCGAAATCTTTCTATGCCTACCTGTAAACTTGGAAGAGTCCTGCTGGTGCATGCTTCCTAAATTAATGAAGAGTCCAACCATGACAGATTCTATATAACATGGTGTCTTTGTATCCATCTTTACAAGTCATATTAGCAACCTATTTATTCAGTATGACACTCTTTGACCTCATACAATCCTGCAGTTCCAATACATTTTGTCCTGTCCTCCTCATTTCAATGTTCTTTCTATGTCCCAAGCTAACCGAATCTGTGTTGAACGCTCTTTTAAGCACCTTTTATTTTAATGGTTTCTATAAATAGGAGCCTTTCATCGCCGTTCATTGGATGATTAAGAATAGACTCAGACCTGGGAATTTTGTGTTCTTCTGTAACGGCGACATCTATTAACTGTTTGTTCTTGACAGCTCATCTCATTCCCATCATCATAGATCTAGAGCATCTCATCCTATCCTGGAAGAATGACATTCAACAAGTTTCGACATCTTTCATATTCTCCTGAGTTCTCAGAACATAGAGTGGAGTACGTCTGCAGTGCAGATAATACAGAGAGAATATTGTCTTCGATTTGTTGCTAAATATAAATGTTCTATCATTCCGTCCATGAGTGTTACCACATTCTTCCTTCTGGTAGAAGAGACTCAAGATTATATTAAGACAACTGAGGTGTTTTAGGGGTTCATATCTCTTAAAGAAGACATTCAAGTTTATTGGTTTGGCTCGTTAAATGTCATTCACCTTGCTTTAGATGAGCTGCTATTCCAGACACAGCCCATGGACAAGAGTTCCATTGTTTTCTTGTCTTTTTCTAATCTTGGATAAGCCCTTTAAATATTATCTTTTACATGCACACCTTGGAGGGATCCAGAAAGCCATATTGGTGGCTTGCAAGAATGATGGTTGTGGGATCACTACTCTTTCTTGTATACCCTTCTAGAACTACCTGGGCTTTATGTAACCCAGGTAAGGATTCAGTTTGCTGCCTTAACCTTGTATCTAAATACCCTGGTCAAGTCAGAGTGATTTATTGGCATGCCTTTGGCACCCTGCCATAGGCAAACATTGAATTCCTAGGCTACAATAAAAGTACCAGGTTTGATTGCTTCTTCTGTGCACCCAATGGCTATTCTCCTACACATAACACTCAAGTCATGTGCCCTGATGGTGTCCGTGATGCCTCTGCTTTTTTTTTTTGATGATCCATAGAATAGGACATGTTTTATCTTTTTTGCAGGACTGCTTTTCACATTTTTTGTGGACTTATTGAAATAAATGGGTCCGCATCCAATCCAAGCAAAAAAAACAAACAAAAAAAGATCGGACCAAATATACGATCATGTAAATGGGGCCTTAGTTTGAGTTGCTTTTCTATATTTCTAGCACTTACAAAATTTCCACCCACCATGTTGTACATCTGCCTGAGGCACCCATAGTTGTGATGCTGTTATGGAAAAGTGGCTGCTTGGCTGAGTATCGGTGCTGTGTCTACCTCTGTGTTTTCTTTTATTCCGTAGCAAGATAGACGAGACAAGACGTCACTCAAAGGTCTTGCAAAAACATATTTCTTGCCTGTATATTTAGACGTGTACATGTATGCAAGATTGTCCTTGATGAGCAGCCAAAATATTCTCCCTGGATCACTCTGGTTATGTTAAATAGTTAGCATTTTTTAGCAAAATTTATAAAGAAATAACCTCTATAAACAAACTAATGGCCAAAATCTGCTCTGTGTGCGATGTACGCATTGTGAGATCCTAATAGCATTCACTGATATGTTGTATAGTAGGAGCATGACAAAGGCAAAGGAATGCTTCCAATAAAACTCCTATATAGCTAGGTAATCCACTGTCAGTTTACTCCTGCTGTGAGAGGAGAATGTTATCTTCAGGGTAATCCTCATGGTAAAAGTAGGTGTAGAATTGGAGTAACAATCACAGCTTTATTGCTTTCTTGATAGGCCTAAATAAAGATGTCCACAGAAGATTGATCAATGTAATGTGTGATGCTCTATTGAGTCACTACAGGGGGTCTCTCTGGCCGTAGTGGTGGTCTGATTGAAAGAGTTAAGACGGTCCGGCTGCCTAAAAGTCCAAACAAAGGAGGAAGTTAAAGAGCCAGGACAGGAAGTAGAATCCCTGGAGTGACTTCAATACATCATATCCAGAAAACCATCCACTCGGTTTATCTATATATAAAAAATACATATTATATTCACATGTGAATATGTGCTAAAAAAAATACTCAAAGGGTTCCTTGAAACTTCTTATTTTACTAAATGTGTCCAATGTTATCCTGCACATTGTGGAACATAATTGCGGGGTGCGATATTATTTGTGAGAATGTGTCCAGTGAAAGTTAGTGACCTGTTGAAGGTTTGTGGTCTTATGGGCCCTAGCTTCTGACAAGCCTCTAGTTTGTTGGCTCCATCTTCTGTAAACACTGTGACCCAGATCTACTAAAGAGTCTACGCCAAAAATCTGTCTAAAAAGTGGCAATTGGTGCAATTTGGCACATCTCAGGTTTCTACACCTTATTCAGACATGCTTCACAAGGGGTGGGGCTTAGCAAAAGGGGGCAACTTTTCATAGTAAATCAGGCAGGCCTAAGAGGCACCATTTTGCACCATAATTCTAGAGTAAAAATCTGTCTCAAGGTAAACCAATAGTTAGTATAGGGTGAGAGAAAAGTGTCTATCCCTGCAACACATTTATCATCCAGCCTGAGCCCCTGTGATAAATCTGGTGCAGGGCTAGACAGCCTGTTTACCCCCATTTTAGAAACTTTCGGCCTATGTTGGTATTGAATGCATGCAGTGGAAAGGCCTAGCATTATGTAACAGATCATCTTCAAGAAGCTCAGCTAACACTTGGCTTGAGGTCCCGTTAGCTGACGTGTACACCTGGAAATCTGTAATCTGGTTATGTAACACGAGGCAGGTAACCCGCACAGGAAAGATTTATACATAAGCCTCTCGATGAATGGCTTCCTCATCGTTTTGTTCATGATTAACTTCGTCATCCTCCACAGTCTGGCTATAGCTCATGTTTAATCTGGCTGGGCATGTACACATCTCCAGCCACCCCTTGGCAGATTCTTATTTTCCTCCCCGTGACACTGAAGAAACATGTTTTGACCACAAACTCATGCATTGATTCACATATGTAAGACTTCAAAATGTCAAAATGGAGATTTATAGAACTGTCTTTGTTGCTCATAGCAGCCAATGGCAACACAGCTTTCATTTCCTGCAGTGCTCTTGAAAAATGAAAGCTGCGCTGCGATTGGTTTCTGTGGACAACCAAGGTAGTTTATCTTAGTCTGACTTTCTGGTTTGAAGTTCTATGTGTAGGTCCCTTTAGACGGGACAATTTTGCAGGTGATTGCTGGAAAGGAAGCGTATTGCTGTTTATGTATGTTCTTCTAACTTATAGTTTTAAGGGCCTTTTAAGATGCCAGATAACGGGCCCAATTATTGAGAACGAACGTTCTCGTTTTGAATATTGGGTCTGTTTAACTGTGCCGTTAATCAGCGTTTGCTCGTTTCTCTGATGAACGTTTGTGCGAGTATGAAAGTGCCCGCTGGTCAGCAAGACATTTTTCCAGTGTAAACAGCGAATGTGCTGCTAACATAATGTATGGGAGACAAACAATTGTTCAAAATCAGTGCAGTTGCGCTCCAAGGGGCTGGCCCGCGGGATGAGATACCCCTCTCTCCCTTGATTGACACGGCCAAACATCTGTCCTGAGTCTGTATATCTCACAACTGCTCTGTTGCTCCTGGCATTGGTGCTAGTGCAGAGAATCTGCTGTTAGTGCCTGACCACCACAGATACCGGCTGCGCAGGTGGACCGAGACGTCAGCCGCGTAAGTGTAGTCGGTATCTGTGCTTCTCCAGTAGCAGCAGATCCTCTGTGCTTGTGCCGATGCATGGAGCAACAACACAGGCCTGATATTAATTGATTTTTTAAAATATATATAGTGTGGTAGAAAATGAAGTATCACCAAAATTCTTTAAAAATATGTTTAACGCAAAACTTGACTTAAATAATAGGCCATTTTATGATGACACATTCCCTGTAACTTCTCTCATCTGTGTTGGTTCTTGACATCAAGACCTTGAAAGAGATGTTGGAGTTTGTCTTCAACAGTGTCTAAGATATCAAATCAGGACTGTGTTGAAGCAAGAACTATTTGTTCAGCACAAGGTCCCTTATAAATAGTACACAAAGGAGCTGTACGTGCATGACGTTTGGTTGCTCATTCTTATTAAAGATCTTCATTTATATGTTCAAGTCTACGAAGACAAGACGCCCACTCACTTTGCTCTCTGCTCTTTTCCACTTAATGAGTGTTTATAATGCAGATTATTCAAAATTGGACCTTTCTATAATGGATTTCTAAAAATAACCAAGTTATTATACGAGATTAATACACGGCTAAGAATGCATTCTTAATAACAAAAGCTGATTTATTCTGGAACCTCTTCCAAATCTACTTTGTGTTTGTTTCAATCAGAATAAAAAGAATGCCGCATGGCAATTTCTAGACCTTGCAGACATCGAAATGGCATTACTGAGCCTTTCTGTACCAGACACATACAGGATTACTGGAAGCTCGAAAGTGACCAAATCCATGCATCAGGGGAGGTTGTCGTCAGGTCAAGACTCAGGCTTGTGTGTGTATTATACTAGTCCCTTCTGAGCTTGTCTATTCAATGACTGTTTGCACTTGATCTAATAATCGAAAAAATATTAGGATTCCGTGAATTCTTGTTACTAGTCATATGGTTTCTTCTCTGTGCGTAGGCAGCTCCCTTTAAGAGATCAGAATAAGAGGACCTTGTATCCATAGGCCTTGGACACAAAATTAGACCAGTATAAAATATACTGCATGAAATGTTGGCCATATTTAGTAATCTCTCCTCTAAATACCCATAGTTACATCAGTTTACTTTAAGAAAGGAACCAAGAGTTGGACTGGGATTCCTTAGCCCTCCACAGGACATCATTATGAATGAAGGACATCCCTCCATCTAGGTTCATATCCACTATTATTTGCATAGTTATCTTTGTTGTTATCATTGTACAGACAGCGAATATCATCAGTAAGCTCTAACAAGTTATTTGTGAATTATCCTTTGAGACATAGACCCCAGTGACAAGATATTGGCCCAAAGTCACGTCCAAATGGGGTTGTCTTCTGCTGGACCTTTGGGCCTCATTACTGTGTCGGATGCCTGGGCCTATCTAAGGATCCTCTGGTATGTTAAAGGCCAGTCCAAACTTGCTGGATTTCCATTTTTACAACATCACTTCATCACTTATCACCACCAAGGACAGTGCACAGTAAGAAGGACTTGACCTGTCATAAGGCCTTCCTTCATCTGTCAACAGTTCAAGGCTTCAAGTCTTGACAAGCCTTAAGTTCACAGCAAGGATTTTCTCCCTTTCCTGTCACATGTTTCTTATATTATTAGACTGTCTCTTAAAGAGAATCTGTCATCAGGAAATTCACTGTTACACCAGACACAATATCTTGTAGGACTAGCTCAGCTGAATGTAATGAACTTTAACTCAGCGATTCGTTGCTTCATTCTGGATTTAATCCATATGCAAATGAGCAGTTAAGTGCACCGAGGGCAGGCCCAAGTCACTGTGCACCCTTGCTCCTCATGCTACCTCTGCCAACCCCTCCCTCTTCTTCCGAATTGACAGAGCTAGGCCGCATGGCTATGAAAACTGCACCAAAAGCTCAAATGTGTGACCAGATCTAAAAGCAAACGTTTAATTTAGTCCTGCACATCTTCTGTTTCTGCATACATATAGTTTAATTAGCATCTGTGTGAGGGTTTTTTTCACCAATTTTTTTAAATATTACCTACTATCATTCCATTTCACTTGAAGGATGTTTGGGATCTTTAAAAATGATATATTAAGTTACTGATTTTCCTTTTGGACTCTGATATCAAAATCCACCCTGAGTAAAGTTTACATCATTTTTCTATTAGAATCCCTCCTTGCTATTTTAATCTGAAAAATACATTTCAATGTGTGAGGAAACCAGACTATTCCAAATTGCTAACAGAGGGAAATAACTCGGTAAACCCTTGGCGGTTTGTTTTTCTTTCGGATTGAATTTCCCTCGTAGCTGAAACCCTCTCATTATTAGGGGCTATCAGGTTGCTGTTTTCCGTTCTGTACAAAAGACAGATTTTTCAGGGACTGTATCTGACTGCATGGGAATGTATGGAAATCCTCCAAAATAGAAATGTAATATTACACATGGGCGAGATATGTTTTTATGAGGAAAGTATTTATTTAAAAATTTTGTTTTACCCAAAAATGGCAGAATAAAATGTACATAGGATTCTTTATTTTGGATGCCAAGGTCAGAAGAATGTATGTTGCCTAGATGCTAGATGACAGAGTACCTGGGATGGTAACACAATATGTTCTCTTAAATTGACCAATCATGTAAATATTACTTGGGAAGTCATGCCGATTTCGAATTGATCCATGTTCACTTGCTGAATGGTCCATCAAGGAAACTTGTTTGATTTGGATTACAACCTGTCCCATTGCCTACCGGCTTCTTCTCTACTTCCCTGAAGGTGGCCATACACATTAGACAGAAGTAAGTTGATGGTTGAACTAATGTTCATCTAGTGAAAGATTGCAGGCATACACAATTTAGTCCATATTGGCCATTACAGTCGGTAAACTGGCCATACTTGTTAAATGATACTGGACAAAGAATGAGCTATCTTTCTGACAACGTTCATTCAAAAGATATTTTAGCCATAAATGATTTTCAGACAAAAATTTAAAATGTGGACAACTTCCTTTGAGATGATGACACTTTGTCATTGGTCGCGTAAAGTGATCATTTGTTCATTTTGGTTAAAATTGTCCATTTTGATTGACTTTAGACTAATGTGTATTGCTCGTTGGAGTGATATGAACATACAAATCTAGGTCATCGATTTCCTCTTGTTCTAATCATTTTTCATCATGTATTCCAAAATGGCATGTCTTAATGGTTTGTGAAAGCTGGAAAATCCATCGATCCTAAGAACCTGTCTGTCTGGATCCTGATCAAGTGCCCAGGTTTTATTGAACATGTTGCCATGCATAAACACTCAATTACCTATGAATGGAGACGTTGGATCTCCACAGGGCATTTATGTGTCCAGAGAAATAACCTTAGGCTCCTGAATCCCATTGAAACATTTGAAGATTTGAAATTATTTTTCATTCATAGGTTATATCGGTCGCCCTTACTACTTAAAAAAATGGGTTTGAAATCTACAGATGAATGCCCTAGGTGAGGAAAGGAACAGGCAGGTTTATTCCATGTAGTATGGAGATGTCCGAAGTTGTTCCGATATTGGTCTGCGATAATGGAAGTTGTTAAAAAAAACTATGGGAGTACAAATAGATGGAGACCCAGTGGCCTGTATATTAGGTGGTATAATACATTTGGGGGTGTCGAAAATGTAAAAACAGGCTCTCTGTAAACTATTGTTTCAGGCAAGACTTTTGATTGTGAAAAAATGGACAAAAAACCCCCACTGTTGAAGACAGAGTGGACTAGATCTGTGGATAATATGTTAAAGATGGAAAGGATAATATACTCTAATAGAGGAAGGAATGATTGGTTTTTAAAACTTTGGGAGCGATGGTTGAGGAAGAAGATTTTGGCACAGTGTAGAGCGATCCTCTTGGTATTAATCTGCTTTAAGTCTTGTATGTTGTAATACTTTTGGCTATGTCAACTGCCAGTGCAGGTGTGTCTGTGAGGTTCATATACTTTTTTGCACCATGGGGTATAGCTATTGTTATGACGTCATAGCTGGGTCTGGCATAGTGTAGAGCGATCCTCTTGGTATTAATCTGCTTTAAGTCTTGTATGTTGTGCTGTTAGCTAGGAATTTTGTTAATGCGCCTAAGTATGCAGTGATACCTCCTCCTGCACCATTCCCGAATACCTTGGCAGGTTTGCTTTTCAGGAGCATGGGGCAGCTTGGTGACAACCGTTGTGGCAGAAGACTTATTGGCCATCCCCTAGTGTTCCAGAGAAGTTAGGATGG
The DNA here is from genome assembly GCA_033119425.1 of Bufotes viridis. Taxonomy (NCBI): domain Eukaryota; kingdom Metazoa; phylum Chordata; class Amphibia; order Anura; family Bufonidae; genus Bufotes; species Bufotes viridis. The sequence continues at coordinate 34,908,202 of CM065591.1, forward strand.
AGGAATTTCTGCACAGAATATGTGGCAAACTATGGTAATGGAGAATGTAGAAAAGCCTACACTCTTATCGTCCATAATCAGGCCTCATACATGGAGCCACAGACACGTTTTTTTTGCGACCATATCTTGCTTTCGTAAAGCACTGGCTCTAAAGACATATCTAGATAATGCGACCTATAATGGTACATGACAGTTCTAAGAGAAAACTCCTCTCTATGAAATTGGAGGCATACCAAGGTACGCTGTGGGCCTGTAGACTTATCTGGTTGCTCTATTACATCTCCATACAATTCTGAACATGTGCAATGTTGGAAGCCTCACAGATATCTATGTCTAATCCAATGGTCGCCATGTAATTTCCTTGGAATGCACTTTCTCTATCCTGAGGGAAACAACTTTCTATAAATATTATTACAAGAGTTGCAAACTTCGCATCGTGTTCAGTTCCAGGTTGGTACGGCTGCATTCTGCTGATGATCGGGGTACGATAGAAGGAACGCAGCGCTGCCTGCTCCCTGCAGAGTGTCTCACTGTAGGAACCTTGCATCTAAGCTTTTTCAGCAGAAGTTTTCAGGAGGGTAATGTTTCATAGCACACCAGGCAATGCGTATGTGACAGCCTCAGATTTATGTATTGTCCTTACCTCATAGACACAGTGTTTTATTGAAGCTGTTGTGCTGTTGTTTTTCCCTACTTATTTCACTTATTTTGCTGTGACTGTTATATTTTAATCATGTTTATCAATAAAAATGACATTTTAATTAGGGGTGGGCGATATGGCCTAAAATTTATATTGCGATATAATATGAAGCATGTGCGATATGCGATATATATCGCGATATAAATTTTCTATATTGGAGGGAGGGTTGTTAAATTTTTTTTTTTCTTCAACTTTTTATTTAATAACTATTTAGCCTCCTTAGGGGCTAGAACCCTTGTCCTATTCACCTCTCTCTGTCAGGGTAAATAGGACTTGACACTGTCCCTGCTGCCCTGTGCTCTGTGCACACAGCAGCAGGGAGCCCCCATGGCAGCCAGGACATCAGTAGTGTCCTGGCTGCCATGGTACTGATCGGAGCCCCAGCATTACACTGCTGGGGCTCCGATCACTAACTGCCACCAATGATCGGGGGCCCACTGTGCCACCAATGAGGAATAGAAACGTAGCCTGCATGTGCCGGCCATATACCATACTGGGCCTCTGTGACTGCACTCTGCGATTCACCACAATTAACCCCTCAGGTTCTGAGGGGTTAATTGCGGCAGATCGCAGCAGGCAGTCATAGAAGCGGCTATAGGATATGGCCTGCATGTGCATATAGGACCTTTAATTAGGGGGCACATAGGGGGCACTTACTATTATGTCTGTGCGGGGCTCCGTTCGCCCGCTCTGGCCCCGTCACATGGTGGGAACACCAGGGAGGAGACATCAGCTTCTCTCCCTGGGCGTTCCTTCTCCCTGCCTGTGACGTTCTGCCACAGGCCACAGTCCCTCCCCTCCTCCGCTCTCATTGGTAGCAGTGGCTACAGTCCCTCCCCTCCTCTCTCATTGGCGGCTCTCAGTGGGGAGGGAGGGACTCCCTCCTTCTCCACTGTGCCATCTCAGGAGAACATGGTATGCGCCGAGAGCGGCGCATACCATGTTCTACCGCGATATGGCGATATAGACAAAATCGATATCGTGGCACAAATTCATATCGCATATCGTCTATATCGCCATATCGTCCCACCCCTAATTTTAATCATTTAGGAAGGTGTTTTTGCACTCATCCTTAGTGTTGTGGTCAGATTTAATAAGGAGTGTACCGGTAATGTTGTTTTTGTAGACAATTAGGACTGTGAGGGGATCTAAGTGTTTTATTGGAGCTGGCTGCTACATGGTTGCACGTCTTTCAGTGAAGAAGCTGTCGGATCAGTTTTTTCTGCAGTCAGTCAGAGGGTTCCTGAGGAATTTATTTTTATGTGTCTTTGTATAATTGTATTTAGATTACGTTCTCCTTTTTAGAAAGATATTATGGGGGGTGTTATCAAGACAGGTTTCCTCCAGCAGTCTTTGCACCTGATCTGAAATCTCTGAGCTGCTGTTCAGTCTTTATTTAAGGCCTGAATACTTGTGTAAAAGAAGCTAATTGTGCCGGGACCCCTAGCTCTGCCCTCTCCCTCCTTCTTGAAAAGTGGGGAGGGCGGCGTAAAAAAAGCCACTTGCAATTAAATATAGTTGCGTTGGCGTTGAAACAAAAGATGCAAACATGGGGTTTGCGACTTTTTTCCAACCTGATTTGTCTAGAATTGCTGGGTCAAAGGGAATAGGTTGACAGAACCCACCAATTTTGGCAGAAATGGCCAATCTTCTACTTTATTGGGGCCCTTCCAACTCTCAACCTCTGGCAGACGTTGGCCAATTTCAACATGATTGATTGATGTATTTGCGGTGTCTGGATAGGAGAATCTTATTTTCCTATCAGCATTAAATACACAGGCTCAAAACATTTTCTTAAGAGAACCACTTTGGTCCATGAACTGTATTTGGTATTGCAGCCCCATCTCAGACACAGTGTGAGTAAAGCGCAATACTTTTTCCTTTGCGGGCATGTGTTTGGATGAAATATGTAAGTCCTCTATTAGCTGTATGTTTCTTGATTATTTTGTGACCTTTCTGAGTGCTGACCTTAACTGTCATTCGATTTATGAAGGAAAAATAGCTTTTTGTGAACTCTGAAACACTGGCAGCTATGTGGAAAAGTAATGATTTCAGACAGCTAACCTACTTCTCACCTCCTCACCTGCTTCTCAGACATGATTGAATCTAGCAGGGTGGAAGTTAGTCTGTGCAGGAGAGCTGCACATCTCATCTTGGAGGACAGAAGTAGAATATCACTAATGACACAGTGAACCACAAAGCTTCTCTATTCACATCTCTTCATGCATTTACTGGATATGCGGAGCATTGACGACATCCCCCAACTTTTTTTAACCAGGTCACAGTGGTAGTTATTTTTTCCTTTTCAATGGCTTCCTGGAATATTGGTTTGATGATAATATGCTTTTTGTGATATATATAGATATATTTTTATACTCACTTATATATATAGCGCTGACATATTCCACAGCACTTTACAGACATTAGCATCAAGCTGTCCCCTATGGAGCTCACAATCTAAGGTCCCTATCAGTATGTGTTTGGACTGTGGGACGACGTCAAAGTACCCGGAGGAAACCAGCACAAAAACGGGGAGAACATACAAACTCCATGCTATATATTTATTATTTTATTTTTTCCAGCGAACTGATGCACCACTCAATCTTTGTCAAACCTTTAACCTTATGTGGTACAGATCTTAACATTGATTTTGACACTGATCTTGTTTGAACCTGGTATCCAAAAATGAGGCCTACAGCCATTTAAAAACCTGTTTAACAGCATAAATTGTGTGCAGTGTAAATGTTAGCTCACTTCATCTATCTATCTATCATGCCATAACAGAGTTCCTGAAGATTGCTCTCTACTTTCAGGAGCAGATGTACCAGTATCTTTACTATTGTGACTTATAGTTTGAAATATCAATCAGTTTATTAGGTCTTAAAACTTATTTTTTTTATAAGACTATTTCTATATGAACAGCAATTAATAGGAATTGCATGTAAACATTGGATTACTCATTGTGTACTAATCCTCAGTTATAGCCGGCATTATACTCCAGAGCTGTATTCACAATTCTGTAGACTACTCTACTAGAAATTCTTGCTAGCTCGATAACTATACGCACTGATGATTTGCATTCTAGGAAGTGTTGTTGTTACAGTTTATGCATTACGGAAGTTGTTAGGTGTGTATTTCAACAAGCTTGTTGATTGTTTCCAATAACAACCAGCAGAAGTATGAAGGCAGCTCTGGACTATTAACACGGTGTGACTGTATTTTAATGTATAGTAACATAGTATATAAGACCGAAAAAAGACATTTGTCCATCCAGTTCGGCCTGTTTCCTACAAGTTGATCCAGAGGAAGGCAAAAAACCCCTGTGAGGCAGAAGCCAATTTTCCTCACTTAAGGGGAAAAAAAATTCCTTCCCGACTCCAATCAGGCAATTAGAATAACTCCCTGGATCAACGACCCCTCTCTAGTAGCTGTAGCCTGTAATATTATTACACTCCAGAAATAAATCCAGTCCCCTCTTGAATTCCTTTATTGTACTCACCATCACCACCTCCTCAGGCAGAGAGTTCCATAGTCTCACTGCTCTTACAGTGAAGAATCCTTTTCTATGTTTGTGTACAAACCTTCTTTCCTCCAGACGCAGAGGATGTCCCCTTGTCACAGTCACAGTCCTGGGGATAAATAGATGATGGGACAGATCTCTGTACTGACCCCTGATATATTTATACATAGTTATTAGATCTCCCCTCAGTCTTCTTTTTTCTAAAGTGAATAACCCTAATTTTGATAACCTTTCAGGGTACTGTAGATCCCTCATTCCAGTTATTACTTTAGTTGCCCTCCTCTGAACCCTCTCCAGCTCTGCTATGTCTGTCTTGTTCACAGGAGCCCAGAACTGTACACAGTACTCCATGTGTGGTCTGACCAGTGATTTGTAAAGTGGTAGGACTATGTTCTCATCACGGGCGTCTATGCCCCTTTTGATGCAACCCATTATCTTATTGGCCTTGGCAGTAGCTGCCTGACACTGGTTTTTGCAGCTTAATTTGCTGTTTATTAAAATTCCTAGATCCTTTTCCATGTCAGTGTTACCGAGTGTTTTACCATTTAATATGTACGGGTGACTTGCATTATTCCTTCCCATGTGCATAACTTTACATTTGTCAGTATGGACAACATGACAAGGCTTTGCATAGATTGTTTATCATGATGTTCAAGGGTGGACATCTGCTTTAAAGTAACAGTTCTCTACAGCCCCGGACTCCATCACTTAAAGGGGTCATCTAATGATAAATATTTGACATCTTTCAAACAGGATCTGAACACTTTTGTTATTGTGTGTAGTTAAAAAATTAGCATAACCATGAATTTTTCAATAAAATGTATGTGCTTTTTATTTCCTTATTTCTCCATCCATCTCAGTAATATCACTGAGGTGGTCACACATGCTCAGTTCCATTCTTTAGCTGCCATCAGACCTATGTACTGTTAGAAACTGCGCCTGTTACTGGGAGAGAGTTGGAGCAGAATGGCTGCACCCTCTGACCTGTGATAGGGAGAAAGCTTTAGCAGGAAGGACATGTCTCCTGAGGACATGCCCCCTGAGTTTAAAAGTGTGAAATTTAACATAGCAAAGCAATCGGTTGAGTATGGGATGGGTTGGGTGAAGAAGATGACGGCTGAACGAGCTGTCTTGTGTGCATGGCCCAGCCTTAGCACTTTTGTACCCTCAGTTTACTTATAAAGTGGGTGAATGTGTTTGGGGTTCGGACAAGTACATTTTCAGCAGTACATTTTATTTGTTAGTAGGGGCTGAGGTTACAGCTAAATGTTTTGTTTGTTGGTTTTCACATGTTTTACCCTCATTTGCACTTGCGTTTCCTAAACATTTGCTTCGAGGGTCGTTGAGAGGTTAAAAGCAAATACTGATAAATTATTTAAAATCTATTCACACTGAAGTAATAACTCAGCGGGATTCATATCTTTTGACCGGCTCAGTTCATTTAACACAAACACTAAATTATTAATAAAACCCACATGAAGCTATAAAGGATATGGAGAACTTGCTGACTTATATAAGCCCTGCGTAATTTGCCATCCCTGCGTCCACTATGAAATAATATTACGGACAGCTGCTGGCTGCTTAATTAAAATAGTCGGTAGTTTATGTATCGTTGGTGGTCTCTAATGCCTTGAAGTAGGGGGCAGATCATGGGGTAAGGAGCGTAACCTCATTATCTTTTGTCTGTCTATAAGGGGACACACAGAAACAAGTACCGTAATTTTGTCAAATGTCACAGTCGAGTGAAAGATCAATGTGCTTGTGCACAGTAAAGGCTGTGAAATAATATTATTGGAAAAATAAGGATTTAATTCAATTATGGACGCTATCTGCAGCATTATTTTTCATTTAACTATTTTTATAAGAACTTACTGAGAAGTCATTTCTCTAGAAGAACACTCTACAAAGGTGAACACCCAGCAGTGAATGAGCTTCTAGAAATGTATAGGTTTTCTGCTTTAAATTTTTTTTTTAATTTTTTTGTTAGAAGGAACCCCTGGCAAGTGTTAAGTTTCACTGCATCACCACCACAGGGAAAGTGAAGCATTATGCAAAGTCCATTCAGATCAATAGGTTGTTTGTGTAAGACAGGACAGGTCCTCCAGAGTGAGAGATGCTCTTCGTAACAAATATCCTTTCTGGTCAAGAAATGTGGATCCTGAACAGAGTATGCCCCTCTATTAATTCTTGATGGGGTATATAAAGATGGGTTTTCTAACCTGTGCTACCTATGTAGCTTAGGCCTCAGGCACACACTAAAATTGTATGAATGGCTAGGGTGCCATATAGAGACCCTGCAGTCCCGGAGCCATTGCGTGCTTTCACATAGTGTCTATGTACAGTACCATAATGTCTCACAGAAGCACTATTTCTAGGGGAATATGCAAAGGAACATGCCACCATTTTTTCCTCGAAGTCTGGACTTGACCAGAGTTCGATGGAGCAATCTCCCTATACTTCAGGTTGTCCTTCTGCAATGCCAAATTCTTTTGAACTTGCAGCCATGATCCAATGCTTTCTTCATTGGAGCTAATATAGCATTCCATTGTGTGTGAAATGTTGCAGCCCTATGTGGCCCTAGCAGTAGCCTGCCCAAGGCGATGAAATTAAATGCAAGGCAGGACATTACAAGATTCCCTGGTCATTGCTTACTGTAATTTGATTAAGCTTATTCAATTATTTAGCAAATGTTAAAAGAGAATGTTGAATGTCCTCTATGTTTTCGGCGCAGTAAGCCATGACCAACTGAACAATGAGTTTCTTTTCCCTGCTGTCTTCCTTTCTCTTCCTTTCCCCCTCTCTCTTTGTCTTGCCATTACCCCATTTTATGTGGCTGATATATATGATATATAGGCCTGCAATTTTTTTAACTTTTAGGCTTCATGCTTGCGTCCCTGAGCATTTCAGTGCTTTGTAAGTGCTCCGGTAAAAAATCAAAAGAAACAAGTTGCCTTCTAATTGCTTCATAGAAAAAAAGGTTGGGTAGAAAAGTTGTGTAACATCTCTGGCTCTCGAGGGATTTATACATGTAATGGTACATGACCAAGCTCTTTTCTACTTGAGAGTCTCTGAGACCAACCATGATTGAATGGAGAGCCGGTACTCAGTGCTTGTTTGCCCTACAGTGAATGTGCATCCAAACAAAATCAGTGGTCATCTCCTTGAAATCAGTAGAACATCTATTGCTTTCAATGAACATGCCAGGACTTATTCACTCCATCCTATAGAGCAGGCATCCTCAAACTGCGGCCCTCCAGATGTTGTAAAACTACAACTCCCAGTATGCCCAGACAACCTACAGCTATCAGGCTACAGCAGGGCATAGTGGGAATTGTAGTCTTACAACATCTGGAGGGCTGCAGTTTGAGAATGCCTGCTATAGAGGGTCCAAAGCATACTCTATTACATCAAAATGAGCCAAAAGGGCCATAAAGCGTTTTCAGACCCAAGCAAAATTTAAAACACCCTTTGAATCAAAGGACCATTTTGGTTGCGCTGCGAACTACACTCATGTAGACAATAAGAAATATGTGGTCTTGCCATTACTCAAAGCGGTTGTCTAAAATTTGGCCAAAAAACGCACCACACCTGTCCGTAGGATGTGTAACTCTCCATTGATGTAAATGGGGATGAGCAGCAATACCACGTACAACCCATGGACAGGTATGGAGCTGTTTTTGGAAAAAAGCAGCTTTTTTTCTAAAATCTGGCAACCTATAAACAAATAGTCACATTTTTAAATCTCATGATTAATGAATCAATGTTTTTATTGTACAGGTGGCCATAAAGGTTATTGATAAGAAAAAAGCCAAGAAGGACACCTATGTAACCAAGAACTTGCGTCGGGAGGGTCAGATCCAACAGATGATTCGGCACCCCAACATTACTCAGCTGCTGGATATCCTGGAGACGGAGAACAGTTATTATTTGGTTATGGAGCTGTGCTGTGGAGGAAACCTCATGCATAAAATTTACGAGAAAAAAAGACTGGAAGAGCATGAAGCAAGAAAATACATCCGGCAACTGATTCAAGCTGTTGAACATCTGCACCGCGCTGGAGTTGTTCACAGGTGACTACAATATTTGCTGAGTTTCAAGTTATATTTATATATTCCCAATAGTAAGACACAGACTGGTAGGCTAATACACTGCCAAACAAAGCCTTATATATGAGGTTATCAGGCAGTGCATCTCTAGCAACTATATTAGGTCTTTGGATTAAAGGGATTGTACAGGGTTAGAAAATGTGGCTTTATAACAAAGACAGTACCACACCTGTCAAGGTGTTATTTGTGGTATTGCAAATCAGCCCCATTTACCCATTCAATTCCCATTATTAGCTATTTATGGAAGTCCTATAGCGGTTAAAGGAGAGGATGATGCATGTGTACGGTGTGCTCTCCCTTCAGAGTGGGGCTCCATTTTTAAGATAGGAGCAAGTCCTTTAGGTGGCACCCTTAGCTATCAGACCTATCGATATGCCATACATTTCCAGTGGGAGAATACCTTAAAGCTGGCTATACACATTAGATCTACAGTATGGCTGCTTAACTGGCCAATTTCAGGAAGTTTGGCTGACCATCTTATGTGTATGGGGCCTTCTGACTTCCCCAACGACCGATGTTGGGGGAGATAAGTATTAGGCATGTTGGAGTTGAATGCCTGAACATTTTGTTCTCAGGGCGATAAGCATCTTTGGAAGCAACTTTCCCCCCATTCACTTCATATGTATGCTTGGCCAAACAGAGCATGCATATGTTTGGGAGGATAGGGACACATATCTGTCGCCTGACTGAACGTTCGGCCAACAGTGCAGAGCCTCCATCAGGGAAGTCTTTACAACAGATCAGTTCCTTAGACTTGTGGTAAGTCTTTTGCCTCCAATACAGAAGGTCTGGGGTTCAAGTCCTATCAAGACCTAAGGAAAACATTTTTGTTTACTATATTATTTTCAGTGCTTGGTAAACAGGGTAAATAAAAGTGGCACAATTTCCCCCCCCTTCATTTAACTGAAAATAAAAGTTGATAGAAGTTAAAATCTTACTTATGTGTATGGCGAAATGGCCTGATGCAAAGAAAAAGTTATGGCTGTTATGTCTATGAATGTGAGAAGGTACGGTGGGGGGGGACATGATTTGCCTGTATGGGGCCCTGAAATTCCTGTTAGCAGCCCTGATCTTGAAAATGGTCCTGCTTTAGACTATTGTTTTCTAGAAACATGCACAGTCATAGACCTTAGTGAGAACTGATTGTCACCAAAGTAAGGCTAATTTCACATTCGTGTTTGGTGCGGATCCGTCATGAATCTGCACAAACGCGTCCGTTCAGATAATACAACCGTCTGCATCCGTTCAGAACGTATCCATTTGTATTATCTTTAACATAGCCAAAACGTTTTCTATTGTGCCATATTGTGTCAGTGAAAACGGATACGTCACCATTGACTTACATTGTGTGTCAGGGCGGATTCGTTTGCAAGCAGCGTTTTGGTGTCCACCTCCAAAGCGGAATGGAGGCAGAACGGAGCCAAGCTGATGCATTCTGAGCGGATCCTTTTCTATTCAGAATGCATTAAGGGCAAAACTGATCTGTTTTGGACCGCTTGTGAGATCCCTGAACGGATATCACAAATGGAAACCAAAACGCCAGTGTAAAAGTAGCCTAAGCTTCAAATTGGGTTGTCTTCTGCTGGAGGTTTGGGCCTCGTTATTATGGATCTACTACAGGATTTTCTGGTACACTGGTGGGCCAATCTGACTCTGGCGATAGATCTTAATTGTGTCCTTTTACACTATTAAGTAGTTGCCATTGCTTTCCAAGTATATTCATTATGGAGCAGGGCGTCTACATTATTTAGGTTATGATTAGCTAGGACTTGAAGGTCAGAAGATTTGCATGGCAATCACCGGAGGACTGATACATGTTTACTCTGCATTAAAGCTCAGATCTATTTAAAGACGACTCAAAAGGCAGATAATTGCTCCAAGATTAGATATGTTTCTCTTCAGTTACCACGATAAAAGGAGATCGCTCTCTGAAAAGAGGCCATTTATTTACGACAGCAGTACTGAAATGGCACAGGACAATTTTAGATGTCGGAAACATTTGCAGCTCCTCTCTGCAGAATTCTCTGAATGAATGAATGAGTCACCCGTATTGTTAGCAGAAAGATCACAACTTTGTGTGAAGTTTCAATTATTCATAAATTTCTGCTGGCAAGTAAGCATGAAAGACAGGAGATATTAATACAATGGGAGAGCAGTCACGACAAGACCAGGATTTACCCGGCTCCTTTGTGCAAGGGGTGAAGTTATAAATAGGATCGCGCAGAATGGGCTTTGTGAAATAATATTCTGGGGGACTGGAACTGCTCCGCTCATTCTGAATGCGCATCTGAGTTCTCATACACCTAGAAAGGAAAGTTCACGGACCTCAATTTGCTGAGTCGAATGAGGAATTCTATTATGATTAAATCTCTCTAAATGAGAATCATCGGGAAATACAAGTCCATGAGATTGACAAGTCCTCTTGTGCTAAAAATTCTATAGAAGTGTTTCTTAAAGGAACACTTCAGGTAAAACTGCATGGTCTGAGAGGGCGGGGAATGACACAGGAACTTGCAGAACACCAAATACAGAATATGTGTCCTGGACCGCCCCCTCAGACCCGGCACAATGTACTAGTTTTACCCTGGGTGTTCCTTTAAAGGGGTATTCCCATTTCAACCAATGATGGCATATTGCTGCGATGACATCAATGTCAGATAGGTGCAGATCCCACCATTATAACCTACTACCATCTCCAGAACAGGCCCCCCACGGTGAAAGTGGGTGCACCATGCAAGCGTGGCCATCCTCCATTCACCACTACGGGAGTTCAGAAAATGATTTCACAGTTTGTTCTTCACTTTGAGGACCCAGTTCTGGAGATAGGAGCGGGTCCTAGAGATGGGACCAGCACCTATCTGACATTTATGGCATATCCCAGTAATATGCCATCATTGTCTCAAATGCTCCAAACCCTTTAAACATATGTTTTCTTAAAAACCCTGGATTACAATGAACATGGAGACTATTACAGTTCCTCTAAGGGGCAATTACCCAGCATTCCCTGACCCCTGATTAAAAAACCTGCTTAGTAATCAAGTGATGCAGAAGAAGGAGACTGTATTGCAGCATTAGGTTGCCTTCACACATTTTCTTGAAGAATTTTCCATGACTGAAAATTAGTTCCATTCACCTGCAGAAATCCATGTGCTTGCCTCCCCATTCCAATAAATGGAACTGATTTTCAGGTGAGAAAAATTCTGCTACAAAATCTGTAGCGTGTGAGTGCACCCTTATTGTCTGAAAACCTGGTAGAAAACGGTGTCAAGATCCCTGCTTGCTGTCAGAGAAAACATTCTTGTTTACCTCTGGATGCTGAAAACATGCACAGATCTAGCCCTACTCCCAGATAATAGGTGGCTACAATTGCTTATGTTCTAAGCTAAGCAGCCTGCATTTCAGACTGATACATTTTACCTGCATTCATACATTGTAGCAACGACTTGATAAAAACAGAAATTCTTGTGCTAAAGCGATGCAGACGTAAATACGTGGACGGGAAGAAAAATGAAAAGCGTTGACTGCGTATAACTAGAGGACCTTTTTATTTTAGCAAGGATGCTTGTAAGCCTCATGCACGTGACGGTCTGCAGGCCATGGGCAGCATCACATATAATAGTAACTGACAAATGCAATCTTTTCTGTGCAATTACTGTCTGATTGCTGAAGCTTCTCCTCTGCAGTGTGAGCCATAGATAAGTGCTTTTCACGTTTCACTCTGGGACCTGCATTACACAGGGTGGGTAGCAATATGAGACCTTATTCTTGGGCTGAGTATGCAAATACCACCATAGAATTGATAAAACCAGGACTCCATGACAAAAATAAAAGAGGAACCCCTTCTGAAGCTACGTCATACCACCAGACTCTCTCTCTCCATTGCTTGTGCTCCCTGCACCAGCCCATGTGCCCATGCCCATTTACAGTACCTATGGTTAGGGCCACATTTAGCTGGGGCCCTCACTACACCCTTGAAACATAGCTTTTAAGGTATCTCCCTGACCTCAACTGACTGCATCATAGTGATTTATGATACAGTCAGTTCCTATCTGATTATGGGTCTATTGTACTGTACTCACATTATCAGTAAAATACAATAGACCCTCGGTCAGATAGGAATTGACTGTATCTTAAATCACTATGATGCAGTTAGTTGGGGTCAGGCGAGCCAGTCCATGAGATGCGGCCGACACACGGGGTGTGTTTCCGGGACAGAGCACGGTTGTGTAAATCAGGCCTTATTCTGTTTTGCTTCAGTCAACCATAAAATGCATTTTTCTGATGGGTATGCAAAGCACTGGCAAAAAAATGTAAATCTTTCAAGTGATTGGCAATAATAAGGTTTTATTAGATATACAATCTCATAATGGTTTGATCTAGTCTAGACCCAATTTCAAGTACTATTAATGCATTCTTAATTAATAGAGGGGGACCCCAATTTGGAACCTCCATCAATCATCCTGGCATCTTTTTCTCTGGAGGACTAGCCTATTTGCACATTCCTTGGACACTGTATTGATTCAAAGGCCACCGTGGAATACTTCATTTCCCCTGTGGTGGTGCTACACTCACTTCTACATTGATAAACTACAGCTGATCGCTATGATCAGTCAATCCAAGGCCGACAACCCCTTTCATATATCCAACGTTCCGGGAAATTGGCACTAAAACTCCAAGTTTATTATATCTTAGGACACATATAACAAAATGAAAATCAAATATCCTACGTTTCGCGTGTACACTCAACCATAGCTATGAAACGTGTAGGATGTTGTATTTTAATTTTGTTATATGTGTGCTAAGATACAGTAGACTTGGAATTTTAGCAAAGTGCTGATTCCCCGGAATTTGGGATGTACCTGAAATTTCTGAGCACCGTGGTATAAAACTCATGGTATTGGGCGAGCTGATTGTTCTGCTTTTTATAACCCCTTTCACATACTAGCGAGCCTGTACTTTATCTGCTGGGTAACTGGTCTGGCCTTCCTGATAATAACTAGCAATTTCTCCCATGACCTAGAGAAACCTTTCTGCCATGATAATCTGACATTAACTCCTGCAGAATTGCTGCTTCTCCGTAACACACTCAGTAATTGTTGTCTTTCCCGCAGAGACTTGAAGATTGAAAATCTGTTACTGGATGAGAACAACAACATCAAGCTTATCGGTATGTAAATTCTTTAATGAGCCTCCCATTAACATTGTATTCCTCCGTTTACTCTTGATCTGCCCAAGCAGAGATTACATGTTGTCTCAATGGAGTCTCTGTGCTTCCATTGTATTCCGCTTCCTTTTCCTCCCTCTCCTGCCAAACCTCGCTGCTGACTGTGCAGTTAGTTGTCTGTGAAGTTTGGCGCCCCATCATTAATTCTTTCGATGAAGGCTGTGAGTGACACATTAACACATAGGATTTTTCTTTTCCTGAAATTGTGGAATTTTGGTTCATTAAATGAGCTGAAGAAATCCATTATACTGTAAAATTTCCTAAATTTCTCTAGAAAGTCTGATAAATCAGTACAGAGTACTTACTAGTGGGTTTTATCAGTAATCTGGAACATATCAAGTGATTGATGCTGGATTATATGTAAGGAACAGGCAAATTCCAGGAACCTGGTCACTATGGAGGCCATAAATATGCTACTGGTGCCCAAAGTTTCGAGTATTTTTCTATAATTATCTATGGAAGTCCTTATTACTTAGCTACAAACTATATGGTCTCAGTGGCTACTGAAGAATACAGAATTGTTTATACTCCTGTAGTACGTTTAATAGGTACAAGACATTCCTGCAAAAATATTCTTTTTTTGGTACTATTTTAACATTTTTTACTTTTTTGGGGGGATTCTCTGGATTTGCAGACATAGATATGTGCAATAAAGATTTATCATTGGTATAGTAAAGATGCAGAACAATAAATAGCCGTATCCAAAACTTTCTCTCCCACCTCAGACATTGATGGTATCTCATTAGGATATGCCACCAATATCAGATAGGTGCTGGTCCCACCTCTGGGACCTGCTGATATCTCCAGAACTGGATCCCAAAGTGAAGGAGAGTGTACTGCACAAGAGCAGCCACCTTCCATTCACCTCTATGCAAGTTCTGGAAATAAACAAGTGCCGGGTAGGCAATTTTAGGCAGTCCCATGGCAGTGAATGGATGGGTGGTCATGCATGCTTGGAGCTCTCTACTCTGGGTGCATTAGCTTGGCTATTTTTAGAACTTCCATAGCATTGAATGGACAGCAACCGCTAATGGAGAGCACCCCAACCTATCTGACATTGATGATAGATCCTTGCAGTATGCCATCAATGTATGAGATGAGCCAAACCCTTTAAGCTGGCCATATACTAGGGATTTCAGACTGCTGTTTTCCAAATGAGTTGTGAGTGTGAGTGGTTGGTCTGTGAGATCCATGCCATGTTGGTCATCTTGGGAATCATCTTGGAATGCATGTGGAAAATCATGATTAATCTCTACCAGAAACTGAGACCTGGTCTTGGCTTCCATGCAGATCATTCATTCAGCATTAACAATAGTTTATGTATATTTTTAGATTTTGGATTGAGCAACTGTGCTGGAATCCTGGGTTATACGGACCCCTTCAGTACACAGTGTGGAAGTCCTGCCTATGCTGCTCCAGAACTCTTGGCAAGGAAAAAATATGGGCCCAAGGTGGACGTCTGGTCTATGTAAGTATTTTTAGTTTTGTGTAGATTGATGATTTTTACTATCATTTAATGAAGCAGTATGACTTGTGGTCAAATATAACTTTTGTTTCTAATTTATTAGACGACCTTTGCAATAAATATTGGTCCTGTTCCCTGCTGGATCCCTAGAGCTAGTGTGAAACTATCTGGGTAAATTTTGTAGCCAGATAGAATTTAATGTTCTAAACTATCTCCTAGGATGTATCCAGACTAGGAGAGTAACCACTAACTATGCAGCCCCATAGCAAAGTCTCATACAACCCCCCTCCAAGTTTACCACCATCAGGGGGTTCAAGCAATAGAATGGTTTTGATTATTAGGGTCTTCAGTCTGTCCCTTACAGGTGCACACTGAATCTATCTTGCTATTAGCCACAGTAGTCCATACTGCTCATATCTGAGGCTACTATACTGTTAAATGAAGTGTTAATTTCTGACTCCATATGTTGAAAAATGTATCACACCATCCTAAAAGTTAAAACTTGGACTTGTTTTTGTTGGTTATTGCATATTATAGATATATGGTAATCTTTAATCCCGAAACCCCAAATGCCTTATGTTGGGCATGCATGAATGTGGCAGCATTGAGCAAATGTTGTAGCATTGGTGGTAAATCGTTGAGTCTATGGTGCCTACTAGTGTTAAGCAAAGCGCGCTTCGGATCATAGATCTGAAGTCATTTAGATCAAAACTGTCTCCGTACAGCATTCAAATGTATGGGCTTTGCGGAGGTTAAATTAGTTATGTCTGAAGTCTTGCGAGACATTGTTGAAAAACTTGAAACTTCGGTTATTCAATTTGAAAACCCTTCTAAAACTGGGATCCGAAGTCTGCTTCGGTACCAACTGGTTCCTTTGGTATGGAAGCCAACTTCGGATTACAGTTTTAAAATGGTTTCAAGTTGAATAATTGAATGCCAAAGTTCTTCACTGAAGTCTCGTGAGACTTCAGAATTAGCGAATTTCACTTCCGCAAAGCCCATACATTTGAATGCTGTGTGGAGACCGGACTTCGTACAGCAGTTGAACAAAGCAACTTCAGATCTATGATCCGAAACGCGATTTGCTCAACACTAGCACCTACCTTAAATGGTGTTCTGGTGTCCGGTGAAATAATAGGTAGACATGCCATGCAACATTACCATCTTTGACTCTCCCTTCACACTTGTATTGGAATGTAGACAAACAGACTTTTGCCAGGGCCGTTGACCTTTTGTTAGTAGAGATGTTCTTCAGTAAAAGTATGCTTTCCATGACCACATGCAAAGCATGATGATGGCAATGAGCAACCCAGCTGTCCAGCTTCAGCCACCCTCAAATGCCAACAAACAGTGACATGAAATGTCTGTTTTGCTTTAACTAATTGTAGTCTGATGTTTAATGAGAGAACAAACAGAGCGGGAGGAACACATGGCCACCAAATGGGGAAGAGTATGCCATGACTGCTGACGCCAGGCAATTAGATAGTAGTCAACAATGTCATTGTCTTAGTAGATGGTTCAACCTCCTAGCTTTTCTGGATTAGGGAAAAATTTGAAAAAATTTGTTAATCATGGGAAAACAAAAAGTCTTTTAAAATAAAGTATATTAGGAGGTCTTCTAAAGCTTTAGATCTCATGATTTCGCCTGTAATGTAACAAGAGTCTTACATATGCAAATTAGCCCTTTCCAAAAAAAAAAAAAAAAGCGAAGAAGGTTGAGCCTCTGGTGCTACAAGCTGGAAGGTTACTATCCGATAAGTCAATGTTAAACCTTTTAGGCCTTAAAGGTTTTTTTTGAGATTTTCTTACTGATGACCTATTGGATTTTTGTATCTAGTTATCATTTCAACCAGTTTCCAACCTATTTGTTCACTATTTTTGTTTTTCAAGTGGAGTTAACATGTACGCCATGCTGACTGGCACGCTGCCATTCACAGTGGAGCCCTTTAGCTTGCGAGCTCTGTATCAGAAGATGGTAGACAAAGCCATGAATCCGTTGCCCTCCCACCTCTCTCCTGGTAAGTAGTTCCGCATCTCAGGGGGCATTGATAAGCTAGCGCCATGGAGTACTCACATGTTGCTCCACACTTTCTGTGACTAAAGGTTTCTTGTTTCTCAGGCCAATTTCAAGAGCACTTTCTATAATGTCTTTATTACTGCAAGAAGGGAAAATTAGCTTGCCTGAAATCTCAGTATTTTGTGTGAAAACGCCTGCAGTGCCTGTTTTTAAAGTTGCTAGATTGTGAGCCTAGCCTCTCATGTATAGAAAGGCTTCAAATAAGTCTGATGGCTTTTCTGTTGTTGTGAATTTGGTTTTGTAATTTATTCTGAATGGCCAATGGCAACATAAATGAATATAAATCAAATGTGAAAATAACTAAGCAATAAATTTGTGTATTTTATAACTATTTTGGGATAAGCTTTTGTAGAACTACTAGTTTATAAGTAGATCTTCCAAAAACAGTTCATATTTCATGTGACTTTGTATGTAGAAGGGGTTGTCTCAATATACACAAAACCTTTTCATATGGGAGATGATGTGGTGATCAACTGATCGCCACAAGCCTGGCTCCGTCAGCTGCTTATTTCTGCTGCAGTGACCACTACAGGGGAAATGTAGTATTACATGTAGCCATTCAATTGTATGGTTGTCCAATTAATACATCAGCGGATCAAGTGCACCAGAGTCAGAGCCTCTGCTGTTTTGAGTGAGGGACCCCGACCTGCCATACATATACCCTAACATGGATTATTGAGATGAGACAACGGCTTTGATTAAAGTCTCTCTTTAAAGAATTGACTTTTGGAACCACATATGGGATAGAGTTTAGGGTCACTTTTCTTGAACTTAATGCTATGCAAACATCTATGGTCATCCTATGTATGCATAGACTAAATAAACAGATGTGAGTCATTTTAAAGGGACTAAACCTTGTATAAAGCCTAAGAAAGTGCAGACAGTACCATACCATTCACACATACATTTGTCAATGATCCTTGTAAAAATGTTAGAGATAGAAGATGGATTTTTTCTGGTTGTCTTGAAAAACAGTACAGACAGTCATCACTTTTTGATAGGAAGGGTTCTGACCTCTGGGACCCCCACCGATCCTGGGAATAATGGTGCATCAGCACCTATTGAGCACTGCTTCCTCTTCTAATTGAAGAGGACACAAAACTGAATTAGCACTGATAGAGGATGGACCTCCTTTGATCATAAACTGTTGGCATAGCCATATACCATCAATAAAGTAATGTGAGAAGTCATTATACTATGAGGAATAGGATTCCACAAGTAGCATTTATCAAAGATTTTTTTTTCCAGCTGCTATTAATTTCCTCCGGTCTCTACTGGAACCAGATCCATTGAAAAGACCGAACATCCAGCAAGCATTGGCAAATCGATGGCTGAATGACAGCTACCATGGAAAAGGAGTTCACACATATCCAAACAGGTAGACCCAACAAACCGGTCGTTTGATTTTATATAGCTCTATTCACCCCTATGGCAATGCAGAAGAGACAAAGAGTACAGCACTATACTATCTCAAGATTTCCTGTAGATTTTAAAGGAGCGGCAATGCATAGACTCGCCAACCACACCATTAATATGAAGGGGCATTCACATCGGGTCTAATATTTTCATGGTGTTAATACAGAATTGTGTAACCTGGAATTCTTTGAGCAGTAAAATTCACAGGGCTCTTGAAGCTAATTTCATTGGCTAACAAAGATACCTGTGATCTTTGACATCTCTTCATATTTGTATGTACTTTAAACTCTTTGTATGTCTGGCTTACAATAAAACTCTGGCTTTTAGAGCCTAACCTCGGAGTATACACATTAACATGGTGATGTACTGGGTGTGGGGGGAATAAAAAAAAAAAATCATGCAAAACCCCTTTAAGCCATCAGGGTTCCTCATGCGACTGCTACTTCGGCACCCCCCATAGCTACACACATGTCTAGCACTATCTTTAAAGATATGACCTCTTCAAAGGTGAGCGCTCCCTTCCCTACTGTGAAATCTAACAGCTCCTGTGTCCTGTGACAATAGACAAAACCTCCACCATTGAAGCGCACCTGTCATCAGCAGGTCGGTTAAATTAATTTACATACAAACAAAGCTGGGACAATTAGCAGTTGCTAATGATCACCTACAGAGGTTGCATCAAACACATCATGGTAACCCTATGTGTAATGGAAGCTCTTGATGGTGAAAGTCAGGGGCGAAAGTCTGCTAATTGCTGCATAAACAGGATTAGCAGACAGGGTCCTTATTGCCTCATAGACTTTTTCTAGAGCAAGCAATGTTTTATGATGCTGAGGTTTATTGAACACTCAAGATCCTTCCATTGCCATTTGTATGTCAATTAAAGCCACTCTCTGGTTCAAGAAAAAAAAAAAAAAGGCGAAGGAACAGAACACTTCCATGGTGTCCTCCTTTTTATCTTTTCAGTTACAGATCAGCCGTTTCCCAGGCTCTTCTTCTGCCGTCCAAGATGGTTGCACTGCTTCTCAGACTTCCTTGTGCATACTTCACATTTGGTAGACTAGGCCACTTCTTGCTGCCTCTTGGATTGGCCAGCACAACTCACATGAGTCGTGCTGGCCAATCCAAAAGCAAGGCTAGTCTAGCAGGATGTGTCTTGGACAGTGTGAATCAGGTAGTCGGAGAAGCGGTGTGGCCATCTTGGATGGCAGAATCGGAGCCTGGGAATCAGAGCATCTGCACCTAAAAAGCTGAAAAGGAGGCCACCGTGTAAGTGTTGTGTTCCTTCCCCAGTTGATGTCAATTTGTTTTCTTGAACTGGAGCAACATCAAGATAATTTTATTTCTGTATAGGAATGGATGGATCACTAGTTAATTTTCGTGGTAGGTGCTCAGATCAAGTATGTCTCACCCAGACATAAAGAAAAATATAGTAGAGTATGATAATGATCGGCACTGAATATCTGGATCTCATACAGCCGCAAGTAGAAAAAATAGCTATTTATTAATATATCAAATATTACAAATATTAGAGCAATAAATCACAGAATACTGTAAAATAAGATAAAATAAAATTAAAATCAGTCCATCAATCAATAGTTCATATTGCGTGCCTTGCCATAGAGGGTTAATAGCAGCAAATATATATCCAATTGGGTGACAGCAGAGATCAGTGGAGTAACAGATATGGCTCTCCCTATCATGCACCCAGAGGTATAGTAATTTACCTGGACTCGGTGCTCAGCGGGCAATCCTCCTTCAATCCTGACTGCGGCGTCCCACGTGTCAGGCTGCTGCACGGAGGAGTCTTACCTCTAGTTGCGTCCTTGCTCTGTATCGCGCACTGGGATGCCTATGATCTTCCTTTTGGCGTTCTCCACTGTGCTGCCCGATGTGTCCGGCTGTTTTCTTAGCCTGATGCTGATGCAAGAAAGACTTGTATCGGAGCGCTCCGTACTGAGATGGTTGAATTAGTCCAGTCCAAGATGCATGATACAATAATGAAATTGGAGGTCCTCCGAACACGTTTAGAGCCCTGAAACGCATTTGGAGGACCCCCAAATACATTATTGACATTGACATTTACCAATAGAAATTGCTTCGCACATTTATTCTTTGGACATCTGCTAATGTCCAATGTCTCTCTGACCTCCAGGATCCATCTTGAAGACTTGAGTCAGAGCGTAATCCGTCACATGTCGGAGAAACTTGGTTATAAGCACAGTGATGTCATCAACGTCATCCTCTCCAACCGCGCATGTCATACCCTTGCTGTTTACTTCCTGCTCAACCGGAAGCTGGAACACTACCTAATCACTATGAGGGTATGCTTGACTTGCCTTGTGGCTAGGGTGGGCAGGGGATTTCATGGATGGTTGTGTAAAAGCCATGATTATCAGGATGGTGCTGCTCTGTTATCTGCTTCACAATGTGCAGCGCTCTGTAATTAACATCTGTTCTTTCTCATGCTAGAAACCTGACATTAATGACAACGTTTGCCACAAGAACCAGATGCATCCATTAGAAAAATACAAGCCGAATAAGAACTCCTACGAGGTGAGCTCCAGAATCAACTTCCCATCCATAGCATGCAAAGCAAATTACAGTAAAGTATTTAAAGGGGCAGAATTTATCATATATCCTGCTGGGTGCCGCCATTCGCATTCATATTAGCACTGCCTTAAGGGAATAAAAGGACCTTATTGCCTATAGCAACCAATCGGCATTCAGCTTCTATTGTAGAAACTACATTGAAAAAAATTAAACAAGGCTTCTGATTGGTTGATCAGTCGCTCCCAGTTCCTTGTTTTAGAAATTGCTTTGTTTTAAAGGGTTGGTCATACCCTAGACAAGTCCCTTTTAGAAAGCAGCTGATCTGCTGATCAGCTGGGTCTGGTAAGACCTGTGGCTGGGAAAAATGGGGGATAAATAGCCAAGCTGTATTGCATAGAGTCATATAATATATAGCCACATGGAATCTTGCTCTGTATTAAATGGATTTACCAGGGTCCTGATATGGATGAGCTATCCTCACTATAGGTCATCAATATCTGGTCGATGGGGGTCAGACACCCGTATCCCTACTGATCAGCTGTTCCCCGCAGCCTCCAAAGCTGGAACTAGTACTTTGTGGAACCCCGACCGGTTAGATATTAATGACCTATTTCTGAGGATCGGTCATCATGAGGAGCCACCCGTTTTACTCTGGTTAATAAAATGGGGTCCAGAGTAAAGATTCTTAGATTCTAATAATAGTTGATTGCCGATGACAATGTATTTGATGTTTATGGCTCAGCCAAATGCATGTGTTATTTTGGTAGTGGGAAGGGGAGATCAGCGTATACAAGACACCCTGGGCACCGCTTGTTTCCAGGGGTAACGAATATCAGGATGACTCTTTTTCCAGCTATATTAGACTATGGCCTGCCAGCAGGAGCGTAGCTAACGGCTCATGGGCCCTGGTGCAAGAGTTCAGCTTGGGCCCCTTCCCTCAGTGCTTTGTGTGTCTTCTTATGTAGCACAAGGGTCTTTGGGCCCCCTCAGGCTCCTGGGCCCGGTAGCGACTGCTACCTCTGCACCCCCTATAGCTACGCCCATGCCTGCCAGGACTCATAGATGAGACTATTGGTGAAAACTAAAGTCTTCTGTCGGTCGGTCTAAGTGGAGGATAAACACTCCACTTTGTAAAAAAATATGAAATGCAATTTTTACAATGATTGATTATGCAGCCAACTTAAAAATTACCGCCAGAAGGGTATGAGGCATGTCGCAGATCATGCCTCATATTAGGGGTAGAATATTTTTGTAGTATGGTATATACAACACAAAGGTAAAAGGAGAATGAAAGGTTTAATGCACAAAGTTATTGGTATATTTGCTGCTTCCCTTGATTGTGAAGCGCTGCAGAATATGCAGGCGCTTTATGTAAATATAGGATATTATCATTAGAAGAAAGCAATGCACTTAGACAAACAAAATGACAGGCCGCTATTGTAGAAAGTAAGATGTCAGGATGTACCAGCCCCATGGATTGTGTTGTTCTTCGGGAACAGATAAGGAAACGCCTTTTGTAAAAGTCTAGTATTACAACCACAATTATTTAGAAAGAGTAGAACCCCCAACTAGACGCGGTCCAGTGGTTTCCATGCCGGCTCAGGATGTAATACAATAGTGAAGTGATGACATGTGTCCAGGGGGCTTGCCAGATGGAGCGTGTCTCAGCAATGGTCAGGGGGAGTCACTTCCTGCCCAGTGAGAAAAGGAAAAGGGGGATCGGAAACTCCTCCTGCTTTCTACAGGAATGAAAGTGGAGGATGTGCCTGCTTCATGAGATACAAGGAAACTGTACATGTGCTCATGGGGAAGATTTTAACCCATTGTGGCATGATCATCAATAGGAAAATATTGTCATGCAGTTTAATGAAAATAAAGTTTATGTATAGTATCATAAAAAGTTCAGCAACTTTCTAATGCAATTCGGGGACAGAGGTATGAAAAACTAAATCTGCGCTGTGATGGGTTGCTATGGCCAATAAAACCAGTTTACTTTCATCTTTATAATCTACCCCAAATTAAATTTGAAGAGGATGTCCACCTTCGGATAAGCCATAAATATTAGAACGGTGGAGAGGCCAGACTTTCGGCACCTCAGGCAATCGGCTGTTCAAAGGGACCATGGCATTTGCTACGATGGCCCTTAAAACCTCTATGCTGTATTATAGTACGGTCATGTAAAGGCGTAAAAAAATCAGCAGTAAGGCCTGCACTAACCATGTGCCATCTATAGTACTGGTGTCTTTATATGTGGTAAAGGAGTCCTATGGCACCAGGGCCCAGATGTGCCTGTTACCTCTGCCCCCCTTACTGTATGACGTCTCATAAAAGCTTGAATTCTATGAGCTTCAGATTCAGTGGAATACACAACTAAAAGATGAAAAGACAGGTTTCTAAGAAAAAGACGCAAACAAAGATTCTTGACATTTCGACACTTCATCAGAAGCTGACAGCTAAGAGCAGCAGGACAATGTCAGTAAAGGAGGAATGCCAGGCAGCTGTCAATCTCAGCAGTGTTACTAGCTTAGTTATGTTACATTAAGACGGCTCCTAAAGAATGCGCCCGTTCAAAAAAAGAAAAAATTACCAGTAATAATACATCGATCAATGCCAGTTTACAAACTACAAAAAAATAAAAAGCTATATAAACAATATAAAATAACATAAAGCACAATAAAATATAAATGCCATAGATGTATAATTCTGCATACTTACTTTTGTAATGTTGCATAACTAGGGAGAGTTGTCTATTGGGTCTTTAGGAAAGCTGGGTGACAACTGAAATAATTTCCCCCAAAAAGTAAAAAAAAGGGATAATAAATATAAAGCATGTTTAATTTTCTAGTCTGTGATGTACAACTATCTGAGATTTGCTGTTCTCGCTTGTTTTGACAATGGAACATTCTTGCTCCAATTTGCAGGAAAGAAAACCTAAAGATGCAGAAAAGAGAGGAGAACAGCGTTGCGGTCAGAAGAAGATTGAAAAATGCTCTCCGTCCCACAGGCAGCCACCATGTGTCATGACACAAGGCCATAACTCCAAGCCTCCCAGTAAGGAAAGAAGGTCTTCAAAGTCTGAGAGGGGTAAGGTTTAAAGCATTTTATCTTTAAAGTGCTAGATTATGGGTTTTCTCCATCTGGAGGACCCAGCACATCAGTGCATTACATGGACAGTCCCGTCATTTGAATGGAAATTGTGTAATGCTTCATTTTACCTGTAGGGGTGCTGTAGGAGAATGAAACACCTGCTGTCAGAATTTCCAACATATTACAACTGATCAGTGGGGTCCCTTGTTCAAAAGACCCTGTGATCAGTTTATCAGGGACTCTTGTAACAAAAAGGCATTTTCCAAAGTGGAAAAATTCTTAAAGTTTTTTTTTCTCCAAGCGCTTGAGTCATACTCCCATTGTAAATGTTTTCCTTTCTAACTGGATATGCTCAGAACTGTATAGTGCAGTGATGTAGAATGTTCCCCTTATCCCCTATGCAGGTATGGATGTAGCTACATAATATATATTCAATGTAAGGTGATCACTTTTGACTGTGACTGGAAGCACCAATAATGAAGAGTCCTCTATGTTGTGTTTAATACATTTAGGGGTTTGATTTGCTTTTTGACCACCCATTAAATTCCTTGGAATCTGTGTGACCTGTTTCCACTGTGTCATAAATTATATATTGAAGTCAATTCCTATGGGCACTATTGTGCGCTTATTTACAGAAGAGCAGGCCTTAGCGTGAATATTCACCTTTTAACACCATGTCAATGTTAGGTCCAGAGTCAGAGCTCTGTTTTTCAGTTAGAGAGCTCCAAGTTCCCTGCGATCAGCCATATACAGTATGTACATGCTAAAGGTCTGGCAGCCTGTAGCCACCACTAGAGGAAGATTAGAATCTTACTGCATTTATTACTGACTATGGAGCTCCCTCTAGTGGTGATTGCGGACACACGGACTATGATAATTTGACTTAATCTGCGCATTTGCTCTGGAGCTCTGTATCATAAAAACAGATTGCTATAAAGATATATTATAAAAATAATCAACAGAGAATGCTGGACCAAATTGGGGGACATTCATTTTAATCATAAATCTCTGCCATTACAATCAGCTTATTTTGCTTTTTAATTAGCTCTGATACCGAAACACATTTTCTATTGAAATAAAATGGAATGAATTTAATTCCATCATTTTATATTGCACAATAAAGTTAGTATAATGTATAAAACGTATAATTATAGAATTGGAGTTATGAATATGAAACTGATACGTGGGCGAGTTTCTATAAACAGTTCCATGTAATTAAGCAATTATACATTGGTTGGACATAATTTTCATAGACTAATGGCTCAGTGGCCCTTTAAAAACTCTGTTTCCTAAGCAACACCCACACTAATTCTGAGCTGAGGGCCTTTTTGCATTGCATGTAAACATTTATACATTATGTGCATGAATAAACATACATCATTGTGTGTCATGTATGGGAAACTGGCACATACCCATGCATTTATTTCTATTGGTATGAAGGATTTAGTTATGTAGGATATAGATGCAAGGAGTGGCATTGGTGATCAGGCCTCCAACACTTAAGAGAGACACTGAAGAGAAGCTGAAGGGTTAAAAAGTGGCCACCACTCTACAGTATTCACAATGTGGTTGATTCTTCCAAACAATTTATATTTTTACAATGATACCCATTACACTTTCCTCATTACTCATCTTGGAGGAAACATTAGTTGGAAAACATCTACATCTTGAACTTACGTCTAGCTATTAGTCATGTCAGAACATTGCAGAGTGAAACAATTGACGTTCTCTTCCTTTTTGCAGAATCCATCACCAGGTTAAGCCCCTTCCATGAAGTTCGATTTAACAAGACGGCCTGCGTCACCTCCTGTTCTTTAGAATATTTGGAATTACAGAGTCCAGATCCAAGAACACCTAAGATCATGAGACGTCAAGACTCCCACTCACAAGAAACTGTGAACATGAACATGGGCGTTCGCATGAGGGAACCCCACCTGAACGTTGTACGTTCTTTTGAGTCTGTGAACAGAGAAGACCAAATAGAATTGTCTCCATCACACCAGTATCGAGTCATAGATTCCCCGGTTTCCTTCTCCCCCCGTCATTCCAGTGAAAGAACTCTCTCCCCAATCTTTCAGTTTGACAACACAACACCTGTAAAGGCTCATTCCACCCTTTCATCTTTCACATATGAGGACAAAAGTAGCCCATCTAGCTCTGAATCCATGTCTCCAACTTCTCCCCATTCCCCATCATGTAACAATAACATTTCTGGCAACTTGGGAAGTCCAAACTGTGTTAGGAGCCGAGGTCGATTTCCTATGATGGGCATTGGACAGATGTTGAGGAAGAGGAGTCAGGTTACCTCTCCTAAACCTGAAAACTCCTTGGAATCCCGAATGCCAGCCTTGCAACAGATGAGCCCAGGTTATACCAATTTCAACTCCTCCGATATGAATGGTTTTTGCTGATTGGCCATGTTTTCCAGGACTGTGGTTTATTTGAGGGCTCAAACCCCTATTGTAGAAAGAGGAGGAGAACTTGATTATATTTGTAAATGTGAATTTTGTAATATTCCTCACTGTATCAGGAGCCTTTGTATGTGTTTTATTTTATGCATTGCAAAATTCATCACTTCTGTGAATTGCACTTCTGCAGCAGTGATGCCAGTGAAATTGCAAGAGCTCTGTCTGGTACAGTACAAAATATTGACAATTTTTATGGGAAAAAATTCCGGAAACATTACTAAAGGGCGTTTCTGTGGACATACAGAAGTGCTGAGTTCTGCTGTAACTAATCTTTTTGAAATAAACAATACTGGGGTCTATTGTCGTTACCTACTACGGACAAAACCTGATTTCTAAGCTGTTAATTTCCTGCACTGACCTTGATGCACTTGGGAACGCTATGGAACTGGAACAACTTACATTGGAAACGGCTTTTGTGAACATTAAGGATTTTTCTCATTGCACATCAAAGTGTTATGATGTTAATATTTGACACTATGTCACCGTTTTCCTCAAGCTCATTGTATTAGGTCATTTTGTCTTGACTTTTTTCCTCATGCAATTTTTTTTCTACAAAACTTTAAGCTGCTCTGTAAAGACTGATGAAGGCAAAGTTTAATATTGTTTTTGGTACGATGGTTGATTCGGAACTCATTTAGACTTTTTAGGCTTAGGATTGTGTCATGTGGGCATCAGGAAACTATGTAACAACTTGATTTCAGACAATTTTATTATATTATCTTTGCTTTGGTGCAGTTTAAGTGGTTACTCCACTCAAAACAAAGTCACATGAGTTAAGAGTGTTACTTATGTTATATGTCTGGCAATCACCATACCGTTTGGGTCACCAAGAAGTCTCCAAAGTCGGTCAGTTGCTAATTATAATGTGACTGTTTGATTCAGATAGTAATATAAAAAAAAAATCAAGTTTATTGTGCTGTGGCAAATCAGGAGTAAAAATTCTGTATTCGTACTTGAATTAGTTTTGTCATAGATTGACAATGACTTGCCAACATCTGGTCTGTTAAAGGGATTGTTCACTCTTGGGGACCTTTTCTGCAGGACCCCCAGCACGGCCATACGCATGGTAGAAATCATACTTACCTG
This sequence comes from Bufotes viridis, assembly GCA_033119425.1. Taxonomy (NCBI): domain Eukaryota; kingdom Metazoa; phylum Chordata; class Amphibia; order Anura; family Bufonidae; genus Bufotes; species Bufotes viridis. The sequence continues at coordinate 34,935,904 of CM065591.1, forward strand.
ATCCCTACCACTGGGTTCCAGCTCCTTGGGTGCTGAAGGTCTCTGTCTTCTCACGTCAGCCTCCATTTTGACACAGGTCACAAGGCTGTTGCAGCCAATGACTGACCTCAGTAGTGACGTGTCACCCATGTGTTATGTTACTGGGTCACATGATGCATGGGTGACACGTGACTGCTGGATCAGTCATTGGCTGCAGCGGCCAAGTAACCCTTGTCAAACCGGATGTTGACGTGTGGAGACCTGAGACCTGCAACACCTGAGAGGTAGCGATGGAGCTAAAACCCAGTGGCAAGGATTGTGTAAGTTTGTTTCCCACTGACCACGCTGGGTGGTCTCTAGAAAAGGTCCCCAGACCAACCCCTTTAAGGCCACCATACACATTATTATTACCATACATATTAAATTATTGTTGTTCAAAACCTGATGATTTTGAAGGAGGTATTCCCCATTTAGCACTTGATCCATTTGATAAGCGGATCAGAAAGTATCTCTGTGCTGTAACCCTCCAGAAATAAGCTGTAATCTGTGGAGGAACCTGGCAGTAAGAGCTGTGTTACATCAACAGATTATCTGACCAATTTCTGTCCAATCAGACCAATAGTTTGTGTCTAGTACAAAAGATCTGATTGTGTAAACGGCCATCTGACCAATAAATGGTCAGAAAATCTGCTAGATAATCTGTTGGTGTAATACAGCCCTAAGTGTTGAATTTCCCTGCAGCGTCACCACCAAGATATGTAAGCATTACATAATGCCTATTCAAATCAATGAGTAGTCTGTGTTAATGCAGGACAGGTCATCCAGAGCAAGAGATGCTGTATGTAGCCACTCTCCACAGTGGCCATGATCTGTGGATCCTGGACAGAGGACCCCCTCCATTAACTCAGAATTCCTAAATGTGGGGTATGACAGTGAGTGAGTTTTCCAAATTAGACAACCCTATAGAGAACTGACTGCCTCTAAACATGTCAGTGACCGAGAGTGGTGCTGAAAAATATCTACTTTAGGCCTCATGCACACGAACGTATTTTCTTTCCGTGTCCGTTCCGTTTTTTTTGCGGACCATATGCGGAACCATTCATTTCAATGGGTCCGCAAGAAAAACGGAAGGTACTCCGTGTGCATTCCATTTCCGCATGTCCGTTTTTCCATTCCGCAAAAAAATAGAGCATGTCCTATTTTTTCCTAGTTTGTGGACAAGGATAGACATTATTACAATGGATCCGCAAAAAAACGGATGCCATACGGAATGTTATCCATTTTTTTTGCAGATCCACAATTTGCGGACCGCAAAACACATACGGTCGTGTGCATGAGGCCTTATATTCACTGTCGCCTTGAAGTGAAGCAATTACTCACAGGTTCAGTCCATTAAACTCATGTTACTTGCGGTTGTGAAGAAGGCCCGGTACTGAGAAGTTTTGTAGGATCTTTTACATTATTATTTTTTTTTTGGATCCTTTCAAGATAAACAAAATATATCCCTATGGAATTCTTCTTTTACAAAAAATACCACCTACTCAACATTTTTGGAATGAGTGTTCTAGTTTACTTATAGTGAAGGAACAAAGAACTTTTAAAGGCCCTTTATGTCTCCGCTTACATTGACACAGCCCAGTGAGAATGAATACTAAGGCATGCCTTTGTATATCTGTCTTTCAGACACCTGTATTGTTCTGGCAATTTAGCCAGATCAAAGGGCTTCTTTCTCATTCTGTTTGTTAACCATTGGGAGATGATAATTTTATGTTCTCAATTCCACGACCTTAAGCATGGTAAATAATGTTTAGGCCAAGCTTCTGCAAGTCTGTTTAAATTGTTCCCAAATTTTAATTTTCTATCCCTTAAATCAGTGTTTCCCAACCAGTGTGCCTCCAGCTGTTGCAAAACTACAATTCCCAGCATGCCCGGACAGCCTTTTGCTGTGCGGGCATGCTGGGATTTGTAGTTTTGCAACAGCTGGAGGCACACTGGTTGGGAAACACTGCCTTAAATGTTTAGAAGTTAACTATGGGGTCAAAGAAGACTGCATGTCATACTACTGTTACTACCACCTCTACTACTACTGCTTCTTCAGCTGCATTGTCATTGCTCTGTGGAATTGCTGTTGCATGTCTCACGTTATTAGTTTGTGTATAAGGGACCACCATACACGTTACTTTCAAATTGGCCAAACCTGATGGGTTGGCAGGGGTCTTGGAAAAGAAGGATCACCATGTTGTATTTCAACAGGCCCAGTTCATTGTTCTCACAGGAGATATCCCACCACAGCATGTATTCCCTATTCCAACTGAGAATACGTGCACCCGCAGCACATAGATGAGATCCCAAAAGTATATTTTAAGGAATTTTTGTTTCCCCCTATTTGATGAGCCATAGTTTACATTTGGCTTAAGATCTAAGGGTAATTTTTTTTCTTGAATTTTGGAACATTCTTTGGCCTATGTTCTTTGTTGCCAATTAGGGAATTGTGCTCATTATTACCATGAATATGAATGGACTGCTCTAGTGTTTTTAGCCTATTCTCATATTTCTGCTATCCATTCTGGGTCATAATGTAGACTACTAAGTGTGGAACCACCTTCTGTGATGGTCATATGCAACAGGGATTATTGTTGAGGCAACCCCTTAATATGGCCAAAGACAATGAGCCCAACTAGTAGGGTCGTTCTCTAGAAATCAACGGGATGCGCTGTCAAATGTCTATGGCCCCTAGAAGATAAGTGGTAGCTTTATTGAACCGATATCTAACACCAGTTCCAAAAAGGAGGTAAGAACGTTTGTAGTTGGCACAATTCTAGTACAAATGGTTTCTTTTAACATGCATACAGGCTTCTTGCTGTCTGTTTTTTTTCACAACTCGCTGCCTTTTGAAAGTGTCTTGTAGCATTCAGCTGGAATCTGTCCTAATAACATGTGTAGAGCCACCGGTGATGCTGACTCCACCAGCTCAGATCTGTCATCTGCAGATTTCTTGCACTCGGATTGTACCAAAGAATGTTTTTGAAAGAGACGTTAATTTGGGCAGAATTATGTGAACATATTACATGAATATGTAATTAGTGCTTATTGTTCAAAGTCGCTCAAGATGTAGCAAAAAGCAAACATTCCTCTCCCTTCTCCTCACCATGTGTAACATGAACCATCATTTAGATGCAGATTGCTTCTTTGTAATGTGGATGGAATTTGCATTGTAACCTATTTAAATCACATTTTTTATTGTAATGGAAACATTTTCATAAAATCGCATTTCTTGAAAGACATTGCCTTGTGTCTTATGTGAAATATGAACTTGATTACTTTATATACTGTCATTTTTTTTTACTATCCCACCCCTTTACACCCATTATGCCATTAAGAAAACTCTTGAAATTCTTGACTTGACAGCTATGAAATCGTCATATATTCCATACTGTACTGATTTTAAGGTGCATATTTTCTTCTCCATTCATGTTTAAAGCATGTGGCCCCATAAAAGGGATCTTCCACTATATGCTGTGTGTGGTTTTACAGCTCAGCTGGCTGTGTTGTAATACCACACACAACCTTTAGACAGGCGTGGTGCTGTTCTCAGAAGAATACTGTAAAGGGACACTTCCATTAGAAAAGGTTATATTTTAATTCTTTAAAGAATTTCGGCAGTACTATACTATGCCTTTGAAAATGAAAAACAAAACATTGTCTTTCTGCAGCATTCAGCACAGAGAGCTAAAACTCCTATATAAATAGGTAATCCATTGTTAGTTTACTGCTGCTGTAAGGGAAAGATGTTATCTACTAATATAATAGTAGATGTAGAATTTAGGATGACAGTATTACAGCTCTATTGTTCTCTTGATAGGCCTAGATAAAGATGCCCACCGAAGAACATTGCGCCCATCAGTGTAATGTGTGATGCTTTAGTTAAATCATTACAGGGGGCAGTTATAGTCTGACTGAGAGAGTTATTGCTACGTTCACATATGTGGCACAAACTCTGCTAGTCTGTTTTGACAGAGAAATAGACTACCAAAGTTTACTGTACCCAACATAGCCGGATACTGCAGCCAGATCGCTATTGACTTTAATGGAATCTGACAGGGATTTGGATGCTTTCCTGCATAAATGCTGGGTTTTGGCTGTACCAAAAATACTGCATGAAAACTCTGTCATCTGCCGACATATGTACCGTTTTCTGTAAGAAGAAATTGCACAAAATATCTGATGGTAATGGGAGGGTCCATTTAATGTAGGTAAAATAAGGTTCTAAACAACATTTGCAGAACATTTAGCTTCCTTGTGGGTGTAAATAAGTTACCCAACAAACAGCTAAGGGTATACATGTAAGTACAAATGCAGCTGCCTAGGTGTTTGTTTCAAAACGTGAATTCAAAAGATTTGAGAATGAATAAGCTTACGCATGCTAGGTGAATAAATGTATTAACTAAGTGTGATTAAATATAAGATAACACAGACAAATTACCATACTGAATAATAAAAAGTTAATACATCACTAGCCTAAATATGGAACATGCAATATGGGGTGAGACTCTGTCGGTCATGCTATAACACATGGCTGCCTACCATGTTATAACACATGACTGACACCCCAGGGTGTAAAAGAGAAAGGGCAAATCAATACTTACATTCTACCTAGGATGAAGTTCTAGGTGGAGTCCCCCAAATGTATGTGTGTCATAGAGTTTAAAAATTTTAGCCCCTCTTCCAGTGTGCAGCACGCATGTCTCTGAGATCACTCAGGAATGTGGTCTTATCAGCACAATGGGGATGGGTACTACATTACAAGGCACCTCATTACACATAATGGTAATACTAAAAGGGAACAGAATTAAAGGGACAGGACGAATCTGAGTGGCTGCTGGTACTTGGTCCCTTGCTTTGGAACACATAACAGACCAGTACGGCATGTTCATACAGAGTTCTTTAAAGGAAATGTGCCATCAGAAAATGACCTATTATGGAATTACGGTACGTTTTTATGTTATTTTTTTTAGGATCTTGGGTGTTTTTTTAATTTTTCCATGTCACAATCTAGATATAAAATAAACAGTATATACTCATACAGTTTTCACACTGTCTTGAGAGCAGCTACATGAGCCTTAGGCCTCATGCACACGACCGTTTTTTTATGCTGTCCGCAAAAAGGGGTTCCGTTGTTCAGTGATCCGTGTCCGTTTTTGCCTTCCGTTGTGTTTCCGTGTGTCTTCCGTTTTTTTAGCGGACATGACCCAAAAGATTTTACCAAAAGACAGGCTGACAATTTTTCGCAAGTGCCTGCCAAGGGATCCGCATAAAAAACGGACACGGAACGCGGATGACACACGGATGGCCATCCGCATTTTTCACGGACCCATTGACTTGAATGGGTCCGTGAACCGTTTTTCACGGACAAGAATAGGACAGGTTATATTTTTTTGACGGACTGGAATCACGGACCACGGACACGGAGGACAAACGGTGCATTTGCCGAGGTTTCCACGGACCCATTGAAAACCAATGGGTCCGCAGAAAATCACGAAAAACGGAGCAACGGACACGGAATCAAACAACGGTCGTGTGCATGAGGCCTTTGACACAGTAGACAGGAGCGGACCCTATTGACTTCTATGGAAAAGTTTTATAAGCATGCTCTGTTACCTGTGCAGAGGTCAAGAGAGAGTAGATAAGCTGTGCTATCACCTATTGTGAATGGTGGATCCTGTGTTATCTATGCAGAGGGGATACTTATTCTTATTATTAGTGGCCAGTGTGAAAATTGCAGGATTATATACATTTTTTAAAATATAGAGAGTATTAACTGTACAACACAACATCTATCTCCTTTCTTCAATTCTCTCCTGAATTTAAAGTCTGGAAATCTCGCCCCCTTTCGGTCGCTACCCAAATTAATCTGATAAAATTATTTTACCAAAATGTCTTTATGTGTTTCAACATTCTGCAGTACCTATTCCTAAAACGCTATCTCGAGAATTAGATTCCGTCACTAGACCCTTTATCTGGGGAAATTCCCGCTCCAAACTGAGTCTGGAAATCTTATGGCACCCAGAACCCTGGGGTGGCATGATTCTTTCAGACTATTACTTTTACTATTTAGCGGGACAAGTACTACATTTCTACTCTTGGATTATTCAGACCTCTCTACGCACCTCTAAATACTTTCTGGGATATAATTTAGACTTGTACACTATGTGGACACTCTCGGAACAAACCACATTGATTTCAAAGCCACTCCTTCCCCTACATAAGACTGCACAATTGTTTTGGACAGAAACCAAGATACTTGCCCACTTTAATGCCATCATTGACCATATGCCTCTATGGAATAACCCATGTTTATCACACCTTCTCAATATTCAAAGGGTTGGGATTTTGGCAGACTGTTGGGGTACACTATTTAGGAGATATACTTAGTTAAAATGCACTGTTATCCTTCACGGACATTATGAACAAGTTTAAAATCTCTAGAATGCCATTCTTTTCTTATTTACAGCTTAGATCTGCATTCAGAGTCCAGTTCCCCATTCCAGATAGTCCATTTTCACACTACCTGCTAATAGGTGTTCTCAAGACTCAAGGCCCTCGAGGCTCCAAAATAAACTTCTTTCTTTCATCCCCCCTGGTAGTAACTGAAAAATGGATAACACAAAGTCCAACACTTATGGATTCCTCGATAGATGATTTATTAGAATCACACCTTAAAGTATCAGTCAATAACTCATTCAGTTATATATCCACCAGCATAGGCGTGCGCAGCCTATTGCATTAGGGTGTGCACCCTAAAGCACAAACACACAAGCCGTGCGCGCGCGTGTGTGTATGTATGTATGTATATATTATATACACATACAGACACACACACATATATATATATACACAAATACACTCTGCATACATACATACAGACCCGCACTATCAATATAATCAAGGGAGAAGAAATAATTTTTAAACTTACCCGTATTTTTCGCCCTATAAGACACACCTAGGTTTTAGAGGGGGACAATAATAAAAAAATATTTTTCATTACAACTGGGGTCAGACCACCAATATAGACCCCCAATGTTAATCAGACCTCAGCTGACAGCCCCAAAAAGACCCACAATCTTAATAGGATCCCAATCAGACCTCAGATAAGAGCCCCAGTGGCTCATATCAGCCCCCAGTGCCTCATATCGGCCCCCAATGCCCCCAGCAGCCTCTCTTCAGCCCCCAAGTGCCCCTCTTCAGCCCACCAGTGCCCCTCTTCAGCCCGCCAGTGCCTCATATCAGCCCCCAATGCCCCTCAGCAGCTTTTCTTCAGCCCCCAGTGCCTCATATAATCCCCCCAGTGCCCCTCTTCAGCCCCCAGTGCCCCTCTTCAGCCCCCCAATGCCCCTCTTCAGCCCCCAATGCCCCTCTTCAGCCCCACAGTGCCTCATATCAGCCCCCAGTGCCTCATATCAGCCCCCAGTGCCCTCTTCAGCCCCCCAGTGCCCCTCTTCAGCCCCCAGCAGCCTCTCTTCAGCCCCCCAGCAGCCTCTCTTCAGCCCCCCAGCAGCCTCTCTTCAGCTCCCAGTGCCTCATATCATCCCCCAGTGCCTCATATCAGCCCCCAGCAGCCTCTCTTCAGCCCCCCAGCAGCCTCTCTTCAGCCCGCCAGCAGCCTCTCTTCAGCCCCCCAGCAGCCTCTCTTCAGCCCGCCAGCAGCCTCTCTTCAGCCCCCCAGTGCCTCACATCCACCCCCAGTGCTTCACGACAGCCCCCCAGTGCCTTACATCAGCCCCCCAGTGCCTCATATTACCCCCAGTGCCCCTCTTCAACCCCCCAGTGCCCCTCTTCAGCCCCCCAGTGCCCCTCTTCAGCCCCCTAGCAGCCTCTCTTCAGCCCCCCAATGCCCCTCTTCAGCCCCACAGTGCCTCATATCAGAACCCAGTGCCCTCTTCAGCCCCCCAGTGCCCCTCTTCAGCCACCAGCAGCCTTTCTTCAGCCCCCAGTGCCTCTCTTCAGCCCCTCAGCAGCCTCTCTTCAGCCCCCAGTGCCTCATATCATCCCCCAGTGCCTCATATCAGCCCCAGCAGCCTCTCTTCAGCCCCCCAATGCCCCTCTTCAGCCCCACACTGCCTCATATCAGCCCCTAGTGCCTCATATTAGCCCCCAGTGCCCCTCTTCAGCCACCAGCAGCCTCTTTTCAGCCCCCAGTGCCTCTCTTCAGCCCCTCAGCAGCCTCTCTTCAGCCCCCAGTCCCTCATATCATCCCCCAGTGCCTCATATCAGCCCCCAGCAGCCTGTCTTCAGCCCTCCAGCAGCTTCATATGAGACCCCAGTGCCTCATATCAGCCCCCAGTGCCCCTCTTCAGCCCACAGCAGCCTCTCTTCAGCCCCCAGTGCCGCATTTAAGCCCCCCAGTGCCTCATCTCAGCCCCCAATGCCTCATCTCAGCCCCAGGGACCCTCTTCAGTCCCCCAGTGCCTCATATCAGCCCCCATTGCCCCCCAGCAGCCTCTCTCCAGCCCCCAAGTGACCCTCTTCAGCCCACCAGTGCCCCTCTTCAGCCCGCCAGTGCCTCATATCAGCCCCCAATGCCCCTCAGCAGCCTTTCTTCAGCCCCCAGTGCCTCATATAATCTCTCCAGTGCCCCTCTTCAGCCCCCAGTGCCCCTCTTCAGCCCCCCAGCAGCCTCTCTTCAGCCCCCCAATGCCCCTCTTCAGCCCCACAGTGCCTCATATCAGCACGCCTATGTCCACCAGCCATATCTCACCCAGGTCAGATATTTCAGAATGGGCAGGATCTCCTCCACTGTACTTGCCCAAGATGCCAAGTACTGGATGCAGACAAGTACTGGCACATGATATGCAATCCCATCTTGTCATTTATTGCCATGGTATTTAAACACGGTAAATTTGACAGGATTTGGGGAATCCGGTACAATTCGCTGCAGACTAAGAACTCACTCCCGAGATTCCGTCAGGTGCCCTGGGAATCAGCACTTCAACTGTTCAGCGCTCAGTTCACTAATACACACAATCATGATCTTTTCATTGTTACTTACATATATTTAGCTCCTTTTTTTTGCTTTGCCACTGCCTGTGCCCTGTCAATCAAAGCAGACAGGGAGGGACTGGTCACAGAAATGAGCGGAACTTGGATGCAACAAAAGCAATGCTGTTGCCCTTATTGCACCAAATGCCTACTTTGCATATTAAGAAAGTATCTGAACTCGGAAACGGACCCTCGGATCAACAAAACAAAAACAGAGTTTTAATCAGGCGAACTACAGCTATGTATCTATGCAAACAGCTGGATGGGGAGGTCGCTGTTGACATTTCCAAAATGGCTCTGGGAAAAAATAAAGCTTACGCGCTTTACCGTTTGTAGTTATCAGTCATAGCTAATAGGTTTGAGACCTATCGTGCAAATGGAAAAGAAAATGGAATGTAAAGTGTCTTCGCACCTTTGCTATCCTGCATACTGTCAGCCAATAAATAACACTCAATCAATCTTGTGAATAAGTAGGACCTGTGCATGAGGCACCTTTGGCAACAAGAGCAAAGATGCAAAGCCAAAGTAAAATACTTTCCAGTTACAACATCCAACAATGACCAAAATAAAATGCAACACAGCAAATCAACTATTGAACATGTTTATGGCCAGTGTAGAGAACTGTACTCGCAGTAGGGTTGGGAATGACAGATTTTCACAGAGACAGCAGTTTCAAAGTCCAAACTGTACTTTATTTGATCACTTTAGCATATCAGAGTAGCAACCAAGTTATGGCGTCACTTGGAGCAGTGATGTGATAGCACCAGCAAACAGAAATAAAACAAAATAAATACCTGCCCGTCTGGGCTCTACCTAATACACAGGTGATTCCTGTCTCACCTATAGAGCACTTTTCACACCAAGGGAAATCCGGCTTCACTCAGCCTCACGGTCAGCCAGTCACCAAGCCACACAGGTCAGCTCTGCAGGCTTCATTCCCCCAGACTAACATTCTGAGGTCTGCTTTATTCCCCCAGTGATGATCCCTACAGGCCTCATCTGGGATCACCTTAGGCTATAGGAAAAACCTGTAATGGAGGAGTGTTGACTGGGAAATCCCACTACTAATCCTTTCTCCCAGTCTAAAGAAATCCAGCCCATATAAACTTAAACAAAGAGCTCCAGCAGACTATGCTTCAGCTAAGGAACCTCGGTGAAGTATACAGTCGTGGCCAAAAGTTTTGAGAATTACATAAATATTGGAAATTGGAAAAGTTGCTGCTTAAGTTTTTATAATAGCAATTTGCATATACTCCAGAATGTTATGAATTGCATAGTCCTTCTTTGCCATGAAAATCAACTTAATCCCAAAAAAAACCACTGCATTTCTTTGCTGTCATTAAAGGACCTGCTGAGATCATTTCAGTAATCGTCTTGTTAACTCAGGTGAGAATGTTGACGAGCACAAGGCTGGAGATCATTATGTCAGGCTGATTGGGTTAAAATGGCAGACTTGACATGTTAAAAGGAGGGTGATGCTTGAAATCATTGTTTTTCCATTGTTAACCATGCTTACCTGCAAAGAAACGCATGCAGCCATCATTGCGTTGCATAAAAATGGCTTTACAGGCAAGGATATTGTGGCTACTAAGATTGCACCTCAATCAACAATTTATAGGATCATCAAGAACTTCAAGGAAAGAGGTTCAATTCTTGTTAAGAAGGCTTCAGGGCATCCAAGAAAGCCCAGCAAGCGCTAGGATCGTCTCCTAATGAGGATTCAGCTGCGGGATCGGAGTGCCACCAGTGCAGAGCTTGCTCAGGAATGGCAGCAGGTAGGTGTGAACGCATCTGCACGCACAGTGAGGCGAAGACTTTTGGAAGATGGCCTGGTGTCAAGAAACCACTTCTCTCCAAAAAAAAACCATCAGGGACAGATTGATCTTCTGCAGAAAGTATGGTGAATGGACTGCTCAGGACTGGGGCAAAGTAATATTCTCCGATGAAGCCTCTTTCCGATTGTTTGGGGCATCTGGAAAAAGGCTTGCCTGGAGAAGAAAAGGTGAGCGCTATCATCAGTCCTGTGTCATGCCAACAGTAAAGCATCCTAAGGGAGTGGGCTCACTCACAATTTTTCCCAAAAACACAGCCATGAATAAAGAATGGTACCAAAACACCCTCCAACAGCAACTTCTTCCAACAATCCAACATCAGTTTAGTGAAGAACAATGCATTTTCCAGCACGATGGAGCACCGTGCCATAAGGCAAAAGTGATAACTCGGGGACCAAAACATTGACATTTTGGGTCCATGGCCTGGAAACTCCCCAGATCTTAATCCCATTGAGAACTTGTGGTCAATCCTCAAGAGGAGGGTGGACAAACAAAAACCCACTAATTCTGACAAACTCCAAGAAGTGATTATGAAAGAATGGGTTGCTATCAGTCAGGAATTGGCCCAGAAGTTGATTGAGAGCATGCCCAGTCGAATTGCAGAGGTCCTGAAAAAGAAGGGCCAACACTGCAAATACTGACTCTTTGCATAAATGTCATGTAATTGTCGATAAAAGCCTTTGAAACGTATGAAGTGCGTGTAATTATATTTCACTACATCACAGAAACAACGGAAACCAAGATCTAAAAGCAGTTTAGCAGCAAACTTTGTGAAAACTAATATTTGTGTCATTCTCAAAACTTTTGGACATGACTGTACACTCCCTCTATTCCCTCCACTTTACCATACACATTACCACACCAGCTTAAAGACGCACTTTGCATAATAATACAAGTGACGATAAGAAACTTTGTAATAAACCTTACTAGAGAAAAATGTTTCTTTCTACACTTAAGGAGCCATTTCTTTTCCCCCTCACCTGCTGAACTGAATATTAACCCCTAATTCATTGCTGAAATTTGTCTTGAGAGATGAGAAGGATTAGCATTTTACCAAGGGATCAGTGCCCATAGAGGTCTATGGAGAGAAGAAGGGGAGGAGGAGCTTCTGGAGGGAGACAGAGACACAGACACACATTCTGGTGCATTCCGTTTCGTTCAGTTCAGTTTTGTCCCTATTGACAATAAATGGGGACAAAACGGAAGCATTTTCCTCCGCTATTGAGATCCTATGACAGATCTCAATGGCGGAACGGGAAAGCGCAAGTGTGAAAGAAGCCTATTTATTGATCACATTAAAAAGTCCAAAAGGTGCAAGTTTAACAGCTATGCATTTCGGACGAACACGTCATCCTTCATCAGTACATAATGTCCTTGATTATTGATGCTGATTCTGAGGCAGTGCTACAGAGAGATAGGATCTCCTCTCTTCTATGTGTACTGTGTGTGGGAGACATCATAGTATCTAGTTTATACCCATTAGCTCAAGAAAAACTAACAATCACAATACAATTACTAAGTGCCTTGTATTAACATTTTCTACATTATAACTTTTCAGAGACAGTCCCAGCAAATGCAGGCCTAAAATTTTTAGGGCTTATGTAAGCCCTGCCTATAAGCGAGTGGTCCCGAGAAGCTTTGGGGCATGCCCGATAGCGGGGCTTACATGTCTGGAATTTAATGCAGTGTTGGAAAGTATGCTTAAACGCTATGTACACCATCTGGGGCAATTTTTTGTTATGATTGCATTTTACTCATTTTGGGCTAAAAATCTTTTTTTCAGTTGGTTTTTATAAAAAAATATTCAGCCATTCTGTCACAAAGTATTAACTGTTTAAGCTGTGTGAATTGTACTTTCACTTTGTGGTGGTCATCTAATAAACCTTATCTCTAAATTACTGAGAGGTCATAAACACTTTTTTAAGCCACATTCTTATCAATAAGATAAGGACTGCAGTATGATGAGTGTTTATAATATCAGAGATCAGAGATAAGGAGCCATCAGCTGAGCTGCCTGATGGAACACAGTGAAAACAGACAGCAGACTACTAGAGAAACTCAAGGCTGCACAGAGAAAAGGGTTCAACATTTTTAATAAAGACCAATAAAAAAAATGATTTTTAGTTCAAATGAGTACGATGCAATAAAAAAAAAAAACTGCCCCCAAAGTTGTACATAGTCTTTAAGTACATAGTCAGTTGAGTATTCATGGTGGCCCAGTTTTGGCTCAGAGCTTGAGACCTTACCCTAGGTTTCTAACTGCATTCCCAATTCTGTTTTTGTGTTCTGTCATGGAAACAGAAAAGCATAAATTACAACATGCCGAACACCGACAGACCGCACTGACTACGATGGGTTGCTGTCATGGCGTCAGTCATTTTATTGGAAAAAAACAACAGAGGCTTGTGATGAAACCACTGACACAGATGTGAACCTAGCCTAATGGACCTTCTCCTGCTCTGGAGGAGCTAATATCCCTCACATAAACAGCAAACATGCGGCTGTAGAGCTGTCATTACCAGCCCTCCAGGGTCATATAAATATGAATAATTCATTATACTAGAAATGTATACAGAAGACATATTTTGCATTCCATTACAGAAAGACGAAGCTTCTCCTTCAATTATTAAACACAGTTACATAATAGCGGTCATTACATAGTCTTGTTTTAAGATGCCTCTTACTCTTTTGGGTGCAGTTTCACTTTAATGAAGAAAGCAAAATCGAAGCCACAGTTGCCATAGTAACTGGCCTGCATCTTCTTTCCAGAAATGAAGACGTTGATATCGCCATAAGATTCCGCTCTTTGTCTTGATTAGCTACAAGAATAGAAATTATTTCTAGAGAATGTTTGTTGAGGATATTTTTGGCAGGAAAGGTGAGAGCACGGCGATGTATTAACTCTTCACAGACCTGATGGCCTTTTACAAGACATTATGGAGCAGACACACGGTCAACAGCAGAAGAATCTGATTGTGACTGCAGCCATCCAGTATATATATATATATATATATATATAAGTTTTATCATGGCCTTCACAGTCCACGGATCTGAACATCATTAAAAATCTGTTGATAGACCTCAAAAGAGCCGTGCATGCAAGACTTTTGTAAGGAAGAATGGGAGCGAAGCGCAGCCATAGCGTAGTGTAGCGGTAGGGGCAAGTAAAGGCAGGAAAGGGTTAAGTGGATAAGTTTTAGGGGGGGCGGGCTAGGCAGTTCGGGGGCAGTATATATAAGTTGGTAAAGGAGTGGGGCTTCAGCAGTGTTTGTTGGGCAGGGGGCCAAGTTTTTTGCGTGTGCTGGTGCTGTGCAGGTATTATGGCCTCTCTGGAAGTTTTGTTGTCGGCGGTCCGGGCAGCGGCGGACCAGCATGAGGAGGACGAGGTCTGTTTGGCGGATGCGGCAAAAGGAGAGGTCTATGTCTGCTTTGAGGGGCCGCTGGGGGCCCATTTGAAGGCAGAGGTTAAGGAGAAGATATGGAAGGACGAGTATGTGGAGATATTCTCATTGCTTCGATTGGAGAAGTTCAATGTGGATAGGGTGAAGCCGGATAATAGCAAGAAGGAGGAGGAGAAGAAGCGGCGGTATAGGCTTATTCCGTGGACATATTTGAATTGGCTTCAGGCGTTTGCCATTTTGGCGAGCGTGGTGGGCGAAAAAGCGCCGGAGCATTGCTCCGGTCTTTTTTTCTATATGGATGCGATTGGAGAGGCATATCAGACGTACGGGGTGTTGCGTGGTTGAGGTACGACGAACAGTTTCATCAGCGGAAGGCGGTGCGTTTGAGTATTCGGTGGGATCACAAGGACAGCAGCCTTTGGATGCGACTGATGGCTGCTCCAGAGGTTGGCCAACAGTCCTTTCGTGGGGCAGCCGGGGGTCCGGTTATTGCGCCTCGCAATTTGGTATCCGCTCTGAATCGTCTGGAGATGGTTGCAAAGAAGATTGATAAGGAGGTCGCGGCGGGATGGATAGCTGGGCCATTTGCAGAATGTCCATTGCCGGGTTTGTGGGTTTCGCCATTGGGTTTGGTCCTGAAGAAGGAAGAGGGCAAATTTCGTCTTATCCAAACACTTGTCTTTTCCGGGTAGTTCAGTTAATGATGGTATTTCTGATGATCTTTGTTGTGTGTCGTATACATCCTTTGATGAGGTGGTCCGGTGGGTGCAGCAATGTGGGCAAGGGGCTTTGCCCACATCGCTGCAGAGATTGTTGTTTGCCGATGGGCTGTTCTATTTCGTGCTTCTTGTTTGAAAAGTTTGCTTCCTTTTTGGAATGGGTGGTTAAGCGGGAGGCGGGCTGGACTTCGGTGCACTATCTAGATGATTTCTTGTTTTTGGGCCCGGCTGGTGTGCTTGGTCCTGCTGCATACAATGGAGAGGTTGGCGGGTTGGTTTGGGGTTCCGTTGGCGCCGGAAAAGACTGAGGGGCCGGCGACTTCTGTTAAGTTTTTGAGTATTGTGATAAATAGTGTGGCTATGGAGTGCCAGTTGCCGGAGAATAAGGTGGGGGATTTAAATGGCGAGGTCATTTTCCTGCGGAGGGCGAGGAAGGTGCAGTTGCGGCGAGTACAGTGTGTCCTGGGTAAATTGAACTTCGCTCGTAGGATTTTGACAATGGGTCGGGTTTTTTGCAGACGATTGGCCAGCAGGCGTAAAAATGCCTTTTCATTTTTTGCAATTATCGGCAGAAGTTAGGGATGACTTAGCTGTTTGGGAGCGTTTTTTGGGAGAATTTAATGCCCGTTTGGTGTGGATGGAGGCGCCTGTTTACAGCGTGGGGTGGTGCAGGCGGTTAACAGTCAGTCTGCTAATTCGCCGACTATGTTGCGCTTGCTTCGCCATTTGGTTCTTAGGGGTTTGAGGTTGAATGCTTGTTTTGTGGCTGTACATGTTCCGGGAGTTAACAATGCGATTGCTGATTCACTTTCTCGTTTCCAGTGGGATCGTTTTCGCGGGCTGGTGCCGAACGCAGACAGAATCGATTTGCCGTGTCTCCAGTGGCTCTGGAGCATGGCCTTGGGGTCTCCTTAGATCTGATTCGGCGGTCCGTGAGTAAGAACACATGGTTGGACTATTCTTCGGTTTGGTCACAGTGGGAGCGGTTGGTGGATCAGGTGGGGGGCTGTGAGGGGGTGGATGGTTTTCGCACGTTACTGGTGTATTTTGTGCGGTTATCTTATGGTGCGGGGGTTTGTACGATGTGGCAAACAGTTTTTTGGTTCGTCAGGCCTTGAAGGGTTATCGGCGTAGCGCAGTCTGGCGGGGTACCCATCGTCCGGTATCGTGGGCTGTGTTACAGGCCTTGTGAGAGACGGCCAATTCATTGTGTGTGTCGGAGTATGAGGTGTGTTTGTTTAGGACCGCTTTTTCATTGGCTTTCTTTGGGGCCTTCCGGGTATCATAGCTGGTGGCGGGGAGTCGAGCAGGGGGGATCGGTTAATTGCTGGAGGACGTGTGTTTTTGTGAGGAGAGTGTGCATTGTGTTTTGCGCAGGTCTAAGACTGACCAGGAGGGAAAAGGGGCGTTTATTGTGCTGCGCCCGATGGCAGGGTCTCTCTTTTGCCCGGTGTGGTGTGTGGAGGGGTTCTTGGCCATTCGGCCGGGCGTGTCGGGCTCGTTGCTGGTGCATCGAGACGGATCGGCTTGGTCCCGTTATCAATTTGTGCCGGTTTTCCGGCGATGTCTGGAGGTGGCAGGTTATCTGGAATGGGACTTTGCATCCCATTCTTTCAGAATTGGCGCAGCAACGGAGGCGGCTAGATGGGGATTGGGTGAGGAGACGATTAAGAAGATAGGTCGGTGGGAGACTAAGAGTTATCGCTTGTATGTTCGTCCACATTTGTTGTGATCGCGGTCGTTGTATTTTATTTGATTGGCTTTCATGTGCTGCTGTTGGTTAGGTCTAATTTTTGCTTGTTTCTAGGATCATCGTGTATGGCGTGGATTTTCGGCCATTCGTACGTGCATTGGGGTGTGCGCTACAAGCGGACGTGAGGAGGAGCGGACGGCAGTTGGGGTTTGATCCGGACGAGTTGCAAGTGCGCTGGATAGGTCTACTGGGTTTGTTGTGGGGGAGGGTGCTTTCAGAGTTTCAAACTTCTGTCTCATTGGATAGGCCTCCGGATATTGTGGTCCTGCATGTTGGCGGGAACGATTTGGGGGTTCGCAGTACCAGGGAGGTGATTTGCGACATTAAATTGGACTTGATGCGGTTATGGTGCGATTTTCTGGGTCTGTTAGTCGTGTGGTCGGCGGTGGTGGCTCGCAGGGTATGGCGTCTTGCACGGTCGGTGGACCGGATCAATAAGGCGCGGGCCAAGCTTAACAGGGATGTCGGGCGTTTTGTGCGGCGGCATGGAGGAATTGGGGTTCGGCACAGGGAGCTGGAGGCTGCGTCGCCTGTTCTTGAGGTCGGACGGGTGCTTCTTAACGATGTGGGTACGGATTTGTGGGTTTTGGGGATTCAAGAGGGCCTGGAGACGGCCTTTAGGGTGTGGCAGGACGCCCATAGGTGAGGTGTCCCCTCTGGTCGTTTTGTGGCAGGTTAAGGGAGGGTCCTGGAAGGCAACGCAAGGTTTAATAGGTGCATGACAAGTTGGAGTGTGCATCTCATGAGGTTCGTTAAGCTGGTGGATGGGGCTCCTGTTAGGTAAATTGGATCTACAGGGGTAGATAAACTACCGTCTGGAGGTTGGTGCCCTTGGGTCAGTGACCGCGGCCAAGGGTAAGGTGGCATGACAAGTGGAGGTGAACAGTGGAGGATGCAGCTTACCTTGTTGCCTTCTAGGATCCTATTCAATGGATGTTTTGACATGTTATGTGTTGGATTATGTTCTGATTATGTATTATTGTTGATAACAGGAAAATTTATATATTGTTTAATAAATTGGCTGTGAAGGCTTTTTCCCAAGAAATTGTCTCTGCTTGTTAATTTGGTGTGTGGGCGGCGGGTAGCATGGGCGGAAGGTTTTTCTTGGATGGCCGAGTGATCTTCCATTCGGCAAGTCATGGATTAAAATCCCTCAAATAAGAATTGAAAGACTCTTGGCTGGCTACAAAAAGTGCTTACAAGCTATGATACTTGCAAACAGGGTTCTACTAGGTATTAACCATGCAGGGTGCCCAAACTTTAGCTTCGGGCCCTTTTCCTTTTTTGTTATTTAAAAAATGTGAAAGATAAAAATAAAAAAAATAGTTTTGGCTTAAAATACAAAAGGAATATGTCATCTTTAACTTTATACCTTTTGGAGAACATTTCATCTTCAACTTGCTCAAGTGTTCACAGTAACAGTAATTTTAAACGGGTTCCCAAAGTTTTGCATGCCACTGTATGTATGTATATATATATATATATATATATATATATATATATATATATCATCCATACAGTATGTATGGGATGGCCAATGGATGCTCCACCAATCTGTTGTCCCATTGTACTTATGGCAGAAGTTGAGGGATCTGAACCTGTCACTCGAAGGAAACAAAGATGTCACCACTGACTACCTTCTGTGGCATTTCAGTAAATATTAATGCACATATTCCCTTCAGCACTAGTGATGAGCGGCAATATTCGAATTTGTGATATTTCGTGAATATTTGGTAGAATATCTGTCATATATTCGCAAATTCGCTATTATTTTCTCAATTGCGAGAATCGGCATCGTAATATTCACGTAATGTGCGTGAAATACAGGTGTGTGTCACTATAACTACATTTTTCAAACTTCTCGAAGTTTCTTGAGACTGGAAAAAATGGTTGGCACGGCAGAACATTACAATAGCTATACATACAGATAGAGTGCTCCAATATATATGTGATTGCAAAATGGGCACTAATGATGCAAATATTCTGGCGCAATATGTGTAACTTCACATTTTAACATGTCTGACTACATATTACTGATTGGTGCATAAAGTAGTGTTGTAAACTTGTGACATCACAGCACTATGTATGTATGGACAGCTACACTATATCACTATCTAACCTACACTTACTATGTCGCACTAACTATCTATATTATATGTATAAGCTAACTAATTAACTAACTATCTAATGTAATGTGACACAGAAAAGCACAGAGCACAGCAATGACACTGCTGTGTCTCTCAGAACTGTAATAAACTGCAGAAAATGGCTGTTGGGGAGGCTCTTATATAGTACAGGGGTAGGCAACTTTCCTATTGGTTGCTAGGGATGTTGCTAAGCTTAGACAAAGACATTGCAGCCTTCTCATTGGCCCACAAGCAAAAAGGGAGGTTACTGATTAAAAATATAGAATATTAGAAAATACGAATATATATCACTATATTCTAAATATTCGCGAATTCTTGAAGTTGTGATATTTACAATTAAAATTAGCGATTCTAATTTTCGCACCCAACACTATTCAGCACACAATCTTCCCTCCATGCCTAAAGGCAACGGACTTCTGTGCCGATGATGGTGGCTAAGGGTCCTGTTTCTTCCTGATCATTGCCTGGTGTTAATACGGAAGCAAAAAGCTGACAACAAATTAGCTTCTTTTACGCAAGCTATCCAAGAAATAGAAATGTTTGCTGGTTGTCAGCTGGTTGTCACCACACCACAGACTTAGTGGATCAAAAGGATCATCTCCTTTGCATCAGCTCTCCTAAAAGTTGCTTTACGCTTGAGAAAGAGGTAGGTCCCTCGAAACGTTGCGCAGCGGAGTGCTACTGCTCCCTGTTTTGAATGAACGCACCTGGAGAAAGAGATACTGGCTGATTGCACCCATGAATTCACAGGTGAAGAAGCTGTCACACTGAAACGAACCGGCAGCGAGGCAGTGCAAGCAAAAAGAAAAATTCAAAAAGAAAGTGCGATTATACACAGATAAAATCCCTCAGGGAGAATCCTCTAAGTATCCAACAGCAGAGGAGAAGAGAGTATCCCTCCAGTGTGTGACACCAGAGAATGTATAATAGATAATCCCAGGGGACAATTTCACAGGACAAAAAATCTATTACACACACTGTGATAATACATGAGTTTGGATAAAGAATGGATCAGTGTCCGTGCATAGCAGTTACCAGTCCAGACACTGTGTGAAACCAACCAGCTTTCTAGAGGCTAAGGCACGCCAGTTAGGGGTTGTCCGGCTGAGAGATATATACCAGCATACATCGCCATAACAGAGATATTATAAACGTTGGTGTACATACAGGATTGCATCGGATAATCTCCAAGGGCCAACAAATTCTTATTCGCATCTTCAACAAGGATGAGTCTCCTAGTATCACTTCCTGGTGGTCCATAG
This sequence comes from Bufotes viridis, assembly GCA_033119425.1. NCBI lineage: Eukaryota > Metazoa > Chordata > Amphibia > Anura > Bufonidae > Bufotes > Bufotes viridis. Next base: position 34,956,033 of record CM065591.1, read on the forward strand.
AAGACCCATACGCTATATGTGGCTGAATGATAGGGTAATGGTTATTAGCGCTACATGTGGCTGAATGATAGGGTAATGGTTATTACCGCTACATGTGGCTGAATGATCGGGTAATGGTTATTAGTAGTGATGTCGCGAACATAAAATTTTCCGTTCGCGACCGGCGAACGCGAACTTCCGCAAATGTTCGCGAACGGGCGAACTGGGCGAACCGCCATAGACTTCAATAGGCAGGCAAATTTTAAAACCCACAGGGACTCTTTCTGGCCAAAATAGTGATGGAAAAGTTGTTTCAAGGGGACTAACACCTGGACTGTGGCATGCCGGAGGGGGATCTATGGCAAAACTCCCATGGAAAATTACGTAGTGGACGCAGAGTCGGGTTTTAATCCATAAAGGGCATAAATCAACTAACATTCCTAAATTGTTCGGAATAACATGCTTTAAAACATCCAGTGCGTGTATACGATCAGGTATGATGTTGTATCGATCAGGTAGTGTAAGGGTTACGCCCGCTTCACAGACATTGACAGACTAAGCTCCCCTTTTAATGCACCGCAAACAACCGCAAACAGTCCATTTGCACAACTGCAAACTCCCCATTTGCACAAGGTTGGATACCAAGCTAGCCACGTCCCGGTGATGTCATTGAAGGTTTCTTCCTCTACCCAGCCACGTACAACACCAAGGGTCCCCGAAAGGTGAATTCAATTGATTTTTCAAACGGGGAAATGGTTAAAAAAACGCTGGCTCACTCACCTTTGTTTTAATCCACTGTCACTGCGTCTGCGCCGTGCAATTTACTCTCACACCCGATATGAGTGGTATTTTCTGTAGTACTATTCTCATCAGTTTAATCCCTGTTACGTCCCATATCAGGGATTGCCTTTTGTGAAAAAATTTTTAGGCCGGGTACCTTCGACTGCCTTCACAGTGACAGACCAAACTCTCATACACCAAACTGAATTGATTTTAGGAACCGGGAGATGGAAAAAGCAGCTTGGTCGGTCCTCATACTCCCAAATTGGGGCACTGCGCGTGCACAGAGCAATGTGCTGTGACACCCTATATGAATGGTGTCTTAACTAGTACTATTCCTATCAGTTTAATCCCTGTTACGTACCCTATCCGGGGACGTGTGCCGAATTGATTAACCATTGTCGAATTAACGAACCATTACGACATCATGAAATAATTTAGTTCTGAGCTCTGTACTTGCTTTGTATTGGAATTGATGGGGATTTTTTTAATTGTCTGCATTATTTCAAAAAAAAAAACTATTAAGAGACTTTATTATGATTTTTTATTTTATGTATTAAAAACCCATACAACTTGAAAAAAAAAAAGGTAAATTAATGTTTTTTCTATGAAATATTATGCAGCCGTCCGATCGCTTTTGGTCTGACCATAATGAAGCAACGGCCTTATCATCTGGGGTGTGGCAACATTCAAAACAAGAATCACAGAAATAAACGTGGCCTAAATGGGTGGGACTGCTCCAAACCCCAAACACTGTGGCGTGTTTCCACACAAAATTTGTGTGGTGCTTGTGGTTCGCGCCGGTATCCTCCATTGTATGCAATTTTTGCTGGGGATAGCCGTTCGCTGCGAACCACATGCGGAGGAACTGCCCCCCCAGTTAGAAACACGCCACAGTGTTTGGGGTTTGGAGCAGTCCCACCCATTTAGGCCACGTTTATTTCTGTGATTCTTGTTTTATATGTATTGAATGTGCCATTGCATATGGCTGGTAAACATTCTGTTGCACCTGGAAGCCGGTGTCACATGGTCTGTTGTAGGTGTAGCTTGCGGCCTCATTTGTTCCCCATTGCATTGTTGGTCCTGCAATGCAGGTGAGTGGGATGGGGCTGTAGGCTGCTTAATACCTGTTCAGACCTTGTTCACACACCATAGGTAGTCTAGTGGTAGGACCCCATGTCATGCTGAGAAACCGTGAAGTGGTGCCTAAAGGGGCTCCGATATGTTCCTGATTGGAAATATTGGCGAATCTCTCAGCTTTTAACACCAGAGTGAGGGATTAGCCAGTGTTGTCAGGTGCTTATCCATGTGGTGCATCTTTTTTCGGTGTGGCAACATTGCCAACACACTCATAGAGGTGATGATTGCTTCATTGTGATATGCAAGCCCCTTCACCACAACAAGGTAACGATCACGAAGGGGAATTGACACTTGTATGTGCCTTTTTTTGTTTTGTTTTTGCAGCCACAGTGCTGCACCATAGGACAGAAAAATTAGGCATGTACACATGCCTGAAAAATAATGGCATTGTTGCAGCCGCTATTGTAGCAGTGGCCAGAAAAATGGATGTTTTCCAGGCAGAAAAGTGACTAAAACATTGCGGCTTGAACCCTAGTTGGTGGTGGAGAATTCACGAAAGTCATCCGGTATGCAGACATTAAATACAGCAGCGTGGGGACCATTTTGAGGCCAAGGCATGTAATCAGGCCTTTTGTTAGTCAAACGTATCCCCCACTGTCAGTCCCTTCGGGATCCATGCCTCATTCATCTTTATGAAGGTGAGGTAATCAACACTTTTTTTACCGAGGCGACTTCTCTTCTCAGTGACAATGCCTCCTGCTGCACTGAAGGTCCTTTCTGACAGGACACTTGAAGCAGGGCAGGCCAGAAGTTCTATCGCAAACTGGGATAGCTCAGGCCACAGGTCAAGCCTGCACACCCAGTAGTGAAGGGGTTCATCGCTCCTCAGAGTGTCGATATCTCCTGTTAAGGCGAGGTAGTCTGCTACCTGTCGGTCGAGTCGTTCTCTAAGGCTGGATCCCAAAGGGCTGTGGCGATGTGTAGGACTGAAAAAGCTCCGCATGTCCTCCATCAACAACACATCTGTAAATCGTCCAGTCCTTGCCGCCGTGGTAGGAGGAGGATTACACTCACCTCTTCCCCTGTTAGATTCCCGTTGTGCTGTGACATCCCCCTTATAAGCTGTATAAAGCATATTTTTTAGTTTGGTTTTGAACTGCTGCATCCTTTCCGACTTTCGGTAATTTGGTAACATTTCTGCCACTTTCTGCTTATACCGGGGGTCTAGTAGCGTGGCCACCCAGTACAAGTCGTTCTCTTTCATCCTTTTTATACGAGGGTCCCTCAACAGACATGACAGCATGAAAGACCCCATTTGCACAAGGTTGGATGCAGAGCTACTCATTTCCCGTTCCTCGTCCTCACTGATGTCATTGACGGTCTGTTCTTCCCCCCAGCCACGTACAACACCATGGGTCCCAGATAGGTGACAACAACGAGCACCCTGGGGTGCCTGCTGTGGTTGGTCTTCCTCCTCCTCAAGGCCACATTCCTCCTCTGACTCCTCTTCCTCATATTCCTCTTCCAGCGTTGCCGCAGGTCCAGCAAGCGATGATGACAAGGCTGTTTCTGGTGGTGATGGTGACCACAACTCTTCCTCTTCACGCTCATCTACAGCCTGATCCAGCACTCTTCGCAGGGCACGCTCCAGGAAGAAAACAAATGGGATGAGGTCGCTGATGGTGCCTTCGGTGCGACTAACTATGTTTGTCACCTCCTCAAAAGGACGCATGAGCCTACAGGCATTGCGCATGAGCGTCCAGTAACGTGGCAAAAAAATTCCCAGCTCCGCAGAGGCTGTCCTAGCACCCCGGTCATACAAATACTCATTGATGGCTTTTTCTTGTTGGAGCAGGCGGTCGAACATTAGGAGTGTTGAATTCCAAAGTGTCGGGCTGTCGCAAATCAAGCGCCTCACTGGCATGTTGTTTCGCCGCTGAATATCGGAAAAGTGCGCCATGGCCGCGTAGGAACGCCTGAAATGGCCACACACCTTCTTGGCCTGCTTGAGGAAGTCCTGTAAGCCTGGGTACTTAGACACAAAGTGTTGTACGATGAGATTCAACACATGTGCCATGCACGGCACATGTGACAACTTGCCCAAATTCAATGCCGACAACAAATTTTTTTCCATTGTCACACACCACTTTGCCGATCTCCAGTTGGTGCGGGGTCAGCCACTGATCCACCTGTGTGTTCAGGGCGGACAGGAGTGCTGGTCCTGGTCTGCTTTCAGGCAAGTCAACCCCAAGACAGTGTGACACTGTCGTATCCGGGATATGGAATAGCCCCTGGGGAGCTGGGGGGATTCAGTTGATGTGCAGCCAGACGCCGCAGCAGAAGAGGACTCAGTCGAGGAGGATATTGAAGAGGATGGAGTAGGAGTAGAGGAGGTGGCAGTAGGCCTGCCTGCAAGTCGTGGCAGTGTCACCAACTCCGCTGCGGAGCCATGCATTCCATGCTTGTCAGCCGTCAGCAGGTTGACCCAATGTGCAGTGTACGTGATATACCTGCCCTGACCGTGCTTTGCAGACCAGGTATCAGTGGTCAGATGGACCCTTGCCCCAACACTGTATGCCAGAGATGCCATGACTTTCTTATCAAGAGGTTTGGGATTGCCTTTTTTTTAAAAAAAATTTCGTCCGGGTACCTTCCACTGTGGTGTCCCAATAGCGACAAATTTTTTGAATGCATCAGACTCCACCAGCTGGTATGGTAAAAGCTGGCGGGCTAAGAGTTCAGTCAAGCCAGCTGTCAGTCGCCTGGCAAGGGGGTGACTCTGTGACATTGGCTTCTTACGCTCAAACATTTCCTTAACAGACACCTGACTGTGGGCAGATGAGCAGGAACTGCTGAAGGTGAGAGGCGGAGTGGCGGTTGGTTGAGAGGGGGCAGTAAGGGCAGCAGTGGTTGAGGTGGCTGAAGATGCTGGACCAGGAGGAGGATGGTGGTTTTCAGTTTGTGTGCTGCTTGTGTTGATCCCATAGGTGTTTGTGATGTGAGATCATGTGCCTTCGCAAAGCAGTTGTACCGAGGTGGGTGTTGGACTTCCCACGACTCAGTTTCTTTTGGCACAGGTTGCAAATGGCATTGCTGTTATCAGAGGCAGACACACAAAAAAATGCCACACTGCTGAGCTTTGCAATGACGGCATTCTGGTGGTGGCAACAGCATGCATTGACTGGCGTGCTGTCTGGCTGACCCCGGGTGCCGATACATGCTGTCTGACTGTGCCACTAACTCCTTGCGACGACCTCCCCCTGCTTCCAACTCGTCTCCTCCTTCTCTCTGTCTCCCCTTCTGAACTTTCCCCCTCTTTTTCTCTTCAAGCAGGCACCCACGTGACATCCGTGGACACATCGTCATCATCAACCGCTTCACTTGTATCTGACACCTCAGCAAAGGAAGCAGCAGCGGGTACAACATCATCATCATCATCATCATCACACTGTACATCCATGTGTGTAATCCTGCCTGACTGAGACATATCCCTGTAATCTACATCATCTGGCAATAATGGTTGTGCATCACTAATTGCATCTAACTGATGTGTAAATAACTCCTCTGACGGATCAAGTGAAGCGGCTGTGGTGGCTGTGGTGGTAGTGGTGGTGGTGGCGGCTGGCGGGAGCGTGGTAACTTGAGAGCAGGTGACTGGAGCTGAGCTGGAGGAGGATGGTGCGTCAAGGTTCTTAGCGGAAGCTGTTGAAGATTGGGTGTCCTGTCTAAGTAAACCATCAAAAAATGTGGTGATAAGGAAGCAGGATGCGCTCATACCCATATGCAGTTGTGCATTTCTGTAGGGGAGCACATCCTGCACTTGTAGTCCGTTGCTAATGGCAATCACCAGCAAAAAATGCATACAATGGATGATGCCAGCAACGGACTACAAGTACCACAATGGACATCCTACATAAGATGAAATTTATGTGGATGTGGCAAGAATTCAGAACAAACACAGAACCAGAGATAGGTGCAATCTGCCGTCACACTAAACCCTCACACTGATGTTAAAAATTGAGAGTTAGTTCGACATATCCTACTAGGAGGACGTGTCTTAAGCCTCGGGCACCAGCGTCAAGGTCTCTCAAGTAGCCCGTGGGCCCTAACACTCACCTACCTGCGCCATATGGGCGATATCAGGGGCCAGTGGGCAATTACAGGAGCATTAGGACGACTCACAAACATCTCCTCTGTTACCTCCAGCATGTGGCCATGCTTGCAATGGGAGGTGGGAGGTGTCTATGAGCCCTACCCAAGACTGACTGATATAGCCCAAGGCCAAGCAGGTGCACCCAAATGTGACCTGAAGATGAAAAACAGGCACATTTAAAATGGAGTTTATACACCTCCATACATATATATATAAACCATCAAAAATGTGGTGATAAGGAAGCAGGATGTGCTCATACCCATATGCAGTTGTGCATTTCTGTAGGGAGCACATCCTGCACTTATCAGTCCGTTGCTACCTGCACCTTTAGCAACGGACTACAAGTGCAGGATGTGCTCCCCTGCAGAAATGCACAACTGCATATGGTATGAGCGCATCCTGCTTCACTATCACCACATTTTGATGGTTTATATATATATGTATGGAGGTGTATAAACTCCATTTTAAATGTGCCTGTTTTCATCTTCAGGTCACATTGAGTGCACCTGCTTGGCCTTGGGCTATATCAGTCAGTCTTGGTAGGGCTCATGACACCTCCCACCTCCCATTGCAAGCATGGCACATGCTGGAGGTGGCAGAGGAGATGTTTGTGAGTCGTCCTATGCTCTGTACTGCCCACTGGCCTGATATCGCCCATATGGCGCAGGTAGGTGAGTGTTAGGGCCACGGGCTACTGAGAGCTTGACGCTGGTGCCGAGGCTAAGACACGTCCTCTAGTAGGATATGTCGAACTAACTCTCAATTTTAACATCAGTGTGAGGGTTTAGTGTGACGACAGCGTGCACCTATCTCTGGTTCTGTGTTTGTTCTGAATTCTTGCCACATCCATAAATTTCATCTTATGTAGGATGTCCATTGTGTACTTGTAGTCCGTTGCTGGCATCATCCATTGTATGCATTTTTGCTGGTGATTGCCATTAGCAACGGACTACAAGTGCAGGATGTGCTCCCTACAGAAATGCACAACTGCATATGGGTATGAGCGCATCCTGCTTCCTTATCACCACATTTTTGATGGTTTATATATATATGTATGGAGGTGTATAAACTCCATTTTAAATGTGCCTGTTTTTCATCTTCAGGTCACATTTGGGTGCACCTGCTTGGCCTTGGGCTATATCAGTCAGTCTTGGGTAGGGCTCATAGACACCTCCCACCTCCCATTGCAAGCATGGCCACATGCTGGAGGTAACAGAGGAGATGTTTGTGAGTCGTCCTAATGCTCCTGTAATTGCCCACTGGCCCCTGATATCGCCCATATGGCGCAGGTAGGTGAGTGTTAGGGCCCACGGGCTACTTGAGAGACCTTGACGCTGGTGCCCGAGGCTTAAGACACGTCCTCCTAATAGGATATGTCGAACTAACTCTCAATTTTTAACATCAGTGTGAGGGTTTAGTGTGACGGCAGCGTGCACCTATCTCTGGTTCTGTGTGTGTCCTGTCTAAGCCAGTCAACTACGTCCTCTGAATTTTTCGGGTTCAGGGTACGTGGCCTCTGAACACTAGGCATTATTCCAGGGACAGTGGAAATCACAGCACCACGACCACGACGGCCCCTGCGGGGTGGCCTGCCTCTGCCTGTCATTTTTTTTTTAGATAAATGGTACTACGCGTGCTAGGTACTGTGCCGCCCGGTATGAGTGGTGGGCACTGGAAGTGGGCACACTACAGTCTGTGGAAGTCGGCCTGACACACATTGGCAGCAGGCAAGCAACTGAAATTAGACTAATGTGTAAAAATTAAATGCCTTATTTATCGGCAAGCCACTGTGCCACCAGGTATGAGTGGTTGGCACTGGCAGTGGGCACACTACAGTCTGTGGAAGTCGGCCTGACACACACTGGCAGCAGGCAAGCAACTGAAATTACACTAAAGTGTAAAAATTAAATGCCTTATTTATCGGCAAGCTACTGTGCCACCCGGTATCAGTGGTTGGCACTGGCAGTGGGCACACTACAGTCTGTGGAAGTCGGCCTGACACACACTGGCAACAGGCAAGCAACTGAAATTACAATAAAGTGTAGAAATTAAATGCCTTATTTATCGGCAAGCTACTGTGCCACCCGGTATGAGTGGTGGGCACTGGCAGTGGGCACACTACAGTCTGTGGAAGTCGGCCTGACACACACTGGCAGCAGGCAAGCAACTGAAATTAGACTAATGTGTAAAAATTAAATGCCTTATTTATCGGCAAGCCACTGTGCCACCCGGTATGAGTGGTGGGCACTGGCAGTGGGCACACTACAGTCTGTGGAAGTCGGCCTGACACACACTGGCAGCAGGCAAGCAACTGAAATTAGACTAATGTGTAAAAATTAAATGCCTTATTTATCGACAAGCTACTGTGCCACCCGGTATGAGTGGTTGGCACTGGCAGTGGGCACACTACAGTCTGTGGAAGTCGGCCTGACACACACTGGCAGCAGGCAAGCAACTGAAATTATACTAATGTGTAAAAATGAAATGCCTTATTTATCGGCAAGCTATTGTGCCACCCGGTATGAGTGGTGGGCACTGGCAGTGGGTACACTACAGTCAGTGGAAGTCGGCCTGACACACACTGGCAGCAGGCAAGCAACTAAAATTACACTAAAGTGTAAAAATTAAATGCCTTTTTTTGATGCAAAGTCCTGTGCCACCTGGTATGAGTGGTGGGCACTGGCAGAGGGCACACTACAGTCTGTGGGCCTGTAGCTCCTCACACACGGGCAGGCCAGGCAACGGCAATATATATATGGAGGAAAAAAAAAAAACGAACTAATGTAGCAGCCCTAAAAAGGGCTTTTTGGGGTGCTGTCAGGACGCTGTCCTTACAGCAGAGATCAGATGAGTCTTTCAGGACTGGAGTGGACACTGAATTCACTAGCCTAGCTATCGATTTCCCAATTAAATCAGCAGCAATTACACTCTCCCTCCTCTCACTAAGACTGCAGTTTCCGAATTAATCTAAAATGGATGCTGTCCAGGAAATAGGAGGGTCTGGGAGGGAGGGTATGCTGCTGATTGGCTGGAATGTGTCTGCTGACTGTGAGGTACAGGGTCAAAGTTTGCTTAATGCTGATGTATAGGGGGCGGACCGAACATCGCATATGTTCGCCCGCCGCGGCAAACGCGAACAAGCCATGTTCGCCGGCAGATAGTTGGGCCATCTCTAGTTATTAGTGCTACATGTGGCTGAATGATAGGGTAATGGTTATTAGCACTACATGTGGCTGAATGATCGGGTAAGGGTTATTAGCGCTACATGTGGCTGAATGATCAGGTAATGGTTATGAGCGCTACATGTGGCTGAATGATCGGGTAATGGTTATTACTGCTACATGTGGCTTAATGATTGGGTAAGGGTTATTAGCGCTACATGTGGCTGAATGATCGGGTAATGGTTATTAGCGCTACATGTGGCTGAATGATGGGGTAATGGTTATTAGCGCTACATGTGGCTGAATGATAAGGTAATGGTTATTACTGCTACATGTGGCTGAATGATCGGGTAATGGTTATTACCTCTACATGTGGCTTAATGATTGGGAAAGGGTTATGAGCGCTACATGTGGCTGAATGATCGGGTAAGGGTTGTTATTATTAGCACTACATGTGGCTGAATGATCAGGTGACGGTTATCAACACTACATGCTGCCATATGATCAGGGACCATTCGATGTGGCAAATACGCTATAATAAGAAGGAGTGGGAGGTATATACTTTTTTAAATCATTCTCTCCTTCTCTCCTGCTCTCTCTATATTTAGCTACAGTTATGAAATTTGATAAACTGTGAACCGCAGAGAAATGTCCCAGTGATGTATCACCGTGGACTGGGTCCCATTACTCCTCTGTATACACTGTAACACAGTCCGTGTCACTGACAGATGACGGCTATGTTTACCAGACGTTTCTCATCTGCTCATGGTCTGAATTGAGCCTCACGTGTGAGCTGCTTACTTTCATTTGCTTCCTTTTTTATTTGTATAATCAGTATTTTACATAATGGGTATATGAGCATTCATCCGAGATGATGAAAAGACATTCATCATCCATTGCTTTGTCAAGATGGAGTACAGTCTGTGGATCATCATTTCCTAAACCACATTCCCATAAGATACCAAATTTACTGCAGCAGGAATACAGATAATTTAGCCATCACCGTGTACCTTTGTCTGCCTTATGTATGGGTTGCCCCGCAAAAAATATTCTACATTTTGATAAACCAGCAGCTAGATCTGAATACTTTTGTAATTGCATGTTATTAAACATTTAGTATAGTCACTTAGTTATTTAGTAAAATCTATCTGTATAGCGCCACCTGCAGTTTGTTCTTTTCCTTATTTCTCTGTCCACCTTGCTAAGGTGGTCACACATGGTCAGTTCCAGACAGCCATATTTTCTGTTAGAAGATGGGACAGTTAACAGGAGAACGCTGCATTAGAAACGACATGCCCCTAGAGAAAGGACACACCCCCTTAGCTGCCTGCTTGAAATTAATCTAGAAGAGCAATAAATGGGGAGATCTCTGGATCCATGTGAGGTACAGGGCTGGTTCTAGCTTTGTTACAAATTGTCATGTACTACATGATGTCTGGTTGTCACTTTTTACATCAAACAGGGGATAAGCCTTTTAAGCATTACACCCCCACTTTTAGAATACATATTACAATAGTTTCCTCTACAAACTGACAGCTGATTGGTCTGTTATATGACCTCCCATTATCTTCTGACCTTCAGGGAACGTGATTGGCAAAACCCTTCATCTCAAGAACATGGTCTTTTGGTCCAATGCCTAAACAAACTAAATAACTTAGCTGGTTTTTGGAGTGTGGAAGGATATGAACTGCATGCAAACGGTGTCCTGGTATTAAAAAAGGGGGATAGCCATGGCAGCCAAAATGTTCTCTATAGCGACCACTGCAGAGCAAATGTTTTACTTGGTAGCCATTCAAATGACAACTTGACTCCACTAGAGTGTATGTCACTCTTAGAAAGCAGGGTCTCAAGCAGGGAACGCCCATTTTTTTCTAAAGTAAGGTAACTCTGAACTTGACAACCCTTTTTCTAAATGAAGAACTGCTGACTGCCTTGTCAATTATCATTTCTGGATATTAGCCCTCATTGTAGGAGAAAGCTACATTATGGGCAGTGACGTAACTAGAAATGACTGGGCCCCACAGCAAATTTTTGAATGGGGCCCCCTCTCCCAGTAAGTTTTTCACAACCCCTTCGTTTTATGCCGCACCCTTTCCTGTGGCTAGTAAAGATCACTCTCTCAGACCAGGCCCGGCAGCTGTTCCATCTGTTTTCTACACTCTCTATACTGCCACTGTATATAATTTCATTGTGTAATAATGTTGAGGGGCCCTGACAATATCTTTTAGTACTTCTCCTCCTCTTAGATGGGCCCCTTCTGGGTCAGGGCCCCAAAGCAGCCGCTTCCCCTGCTTCCCCTATAGTTACGCCTCTGATTATGTGGTATTACATGGCACTCATTGAAATGAAGGAGTTATTCTAGCCTGAATGTTAGCGAAGTGATGAGTGTCTGAGCCGCAGTCCCTCACCTGCAGCAGTATCTGTAAAGCTGTGATTTGCTAATCACTCTACTGTCTTTGTACACTGTACCTTCTTACAAAGTTGAATCTTGACTCTGATGATTTCTCTGGGGTGAAGGTCTCATAGGAGAAATGGATATGGCCCTAGGAGTAGGAGCTCAGGCATTTGCTACCTTACTCCTTGCTGTCTACTCAGGAATTGGCAGAAAGTAGGACTAGCCTGTTCCTACTAAGGGGGGGGGTACAGGGTTCTTAGCCTTGTTCCTGCCAACCATTACTTCCTCTGCTGGAATAAATGGCCAAATGCATAAAAATACATAATAAACAAATTTAACAATTGCAGATCTGGGGCCACAAGGTAAAGATCAATGGTGGGCACCGAAAAGAAGGGGAACATAGCAGTTTGGCGGTGACAGTTTTTCTCCAGCTTTTTTCTGAAACAACCTGCGTCCTCAAAATATATTTTCCACAAACATGATTTAAATTCTATATAAAGATGCTGATGGTGACGACTACTCAAAGTTCCTAAATTTATCAGCAGCAACGACCCAGTAGCGGGATACTACGTAAATGTGAGGAGTTGTTATGACTACGATGGTAAGTGGTTTTCAGCCTTTCTCTGACTCAGTTTTACATGTGTTTTCTACTTTCTTGTTTGTATCCCAGCTGGGGAGAGATATTGTTCGTCTCGGAGTTCAGCGTGTTCATCGTCTTGTCAGCCCCTGAAGGCATTTGCCAGTTTTGCTGCTTCTGTCGGAGAGAATTTATTATGCATGTCCCTGGCGTGACTAAATGTGACATACGCTACCTGCTACAATGCAAATTTGGCTTCATCAGTGCTCTTAATATTTTGTCACACATTGCTCGCTGAAAAGATGCAAAATTATGCACGGTCGCCGCAAACAATTTATGTTCGTGTTTATGTCATTTTTAATTAATGCTGCACTGTTCCCTTACTATCAAATATCTCATGTAATGCTGTATGGAGACATTTTGTGGTTTTAAAGCTTATTTATTTGATCAAGGAAATGTATACTAATAATACACATTATGCTTTTATTTTATTTTCTGATTGCTGTCAGTGAATGGAAATATTGTTTTTCACAACCAAAGGCTAAAAATCTGTATTGAGGTCACAAGCCCAGATGGGAGGGGACGCCACCAAGATCACCAACCACTTGCCTGTTGAAGAAACGCCCCTTGAAGATTTATATGAATGTAAAGCAGGAGTTGTTCAAAGTGTTTTCTTTTAAAGGTGCCCATACAACTTCTATAGCTGTCTCTCCCCACTTCCCAATACACATGCATACTTGATGAAAAAAACGGAGAAAGAGAAATAGGTAGAATCGCACATCCACAAGCTCAGCTTTTGATTTGTAACTGCTTCTCAGCAAAATTAATATCGCCTCTCGGCGCAATATTTACTGTACTGCTCCCTACACTATGAAAGAGGCATTAGTGTACATTTTGATCAAAAAGCATAAGCCCACTCACCGCGCCAAGGTAGCCTCTCAGAGTGGGTCCTACTCTAGATTTGGCGCAGCACTGCCCGGCGACCGCCGCCGTCGCAGCACCGCACCAGCGGGCGGCGGGATCCAGCCGCCAAACAGCACCCCTGCTGTCCGGCAATGCCACCATGACACCGGGTCCCGCCAACCCCCCAGCGCCGCGCCGCAGCAAACAATGGCCGCCACGCAGTACTGCACAAGCATGTATACGCATGCATGCATATGTGTACCCAGAATAAGGCACTTGCAAAATTCTGGTTGTATAATGTTATGTAATGTTAATGCCTTGTAATGAACCAGCATTTTTCAGTAAGAATCAGTTGGGATTAACAATCCTAACTCTGCCCATATATAGGAAGTTGGGTGATCGACTTAAATCCACCCCTAGTTCAGGTAGGCCCCTTCGCATTTCCGTTATCTGGCAGGCTGTCCTGGAAAAAATGCAGCAGTCAATGGGGATCTGGTTGTGAAGCTTAAGATCCGGCACCACTAGATACAGGAGATCCGGCAGCCTTCTCTGTGTCAGAACAGCCTGCCAGATATCCAAACGGGGAATTGAACGGGGTCTTACTTGTGTGCTAGTGGAGGAAGTAAGAGGAGGCTACATGTGCTGATCTCTCTAGGCTTAGGCCTTCATTCCAGAGAATCATTAACTTTGAGAAATTTTTAAAGAGTGAAATCATCACTACTTCACAGTTCTCCAGAAAGAGAAAGAACTAGAAGATCCAGAAACTTCATGGCAGAGCACTTGAGTCAGTCAGTAAGGTATTTGCTGTTTGAGGCTGATAAAGACTTTACTGCAGTGAGAGGGACATATCTAAGACACCCTTCAGATTTGGACACTGTCCTGGCCAGCTGTATCTTAATTCTTAACTACTCAGTTGGGAATTACAGTCAAACTTGCAAGAACCTTATTGAAAGCCTTAGATTCTGCAGAGGGACTTTGATACAGTTGGCTCATTACAAATCCCATTCTGCACCTTAGTAAAGAGAGATGTTTATCTTATACAACTGGCCTGGTTATTGCCTCCAGCACCATTCACCGGCCACAGCACCAGGCAGGAGCCCTAACATCAGGGTGTGACCCTGGCTCTAGGGAACATTGGTTTGAGGATTGCCACTGTGAATAATTATTGCAGCCAGAGCTACTACCATCAGCTAAACCTAAAAAGCCCTTGGGGTGTACTGTGATGTATTGGGCGCAGGCAGAGTAAGGAAGTCGGCAGCCGGCGAGCGTCCTTCCTTCACTATGCCTGCGCTGAATACTATACGGCGCGGCGCAGGCATGAGACTTCACCCGCAATCAGGGCCAGGCAGGAGGATGGGAACTTTGCCTGGCTCTGTCAATCAAATCGAGGAGGGCGTGGACAGAGGTGGGAGAATGGAGCCGCTAGGAGCAGGAGAAATGCCCCCCTCCCGCTCCTAAAGGCTAATTTGCATATAATAAAAGTTCTTTTTCTGCAGTATTGGTGGCATGTATTAAAACTTAGACTAGTCTATTTAGGTTCAACTGAGATTAGCACATCGCTAATGTCAGCCAGGTTAATTTTGTCATTTCTTCTGACAGAAGCCCTTTAAAAAAGCCACTTAAATAAATTAAAATAAATAATCCACTGGGCGTGATCTTTACTTGTTCCCAAATTGTTTGGAAATGGCCTTATAACCCTTCGCAGAAGAAGGATGGGCAGCAACAATTGCTTCTCTAAGATCATTGCTTATGTCTTTCTTCCTTGTAATTATGCTAACACACGCCAGACCAGCAAACTGGCAAAACGTATGCACTTATAGAGGATGTCACACTTGCTGATGATCAATTAATCCAAGGCTTTTGCTTAGCAGCACCTGGCTGCAACTTACCCTCTTAATTCCTATTACAATGAGCGAATTTCTCAAAAACTCGATTTGGCCGGTTCTCCGAGTTTTCCGAAAAGATTTGATTCGATCTGAATTTATTCGTGGTGAATCGCATTAAGAGTGGTGTAGAACACTGTACCTTGCAGTAACACGCATAGGGAGTCTGCTGCAGTAGTGAAACAATACTGTGAGTCAGTATGACACGCATATGACAAGCGTCGCTCTTAGAATCACTGCACACTTCACTTATTTGGGCAGTTATGGGGCCAAAACTGACCAAATAACTCAAGTGTTAACTCAGCCTTACAGGTCAATCTTAGTGCCAAGAAGAAGCGCACTCCTTTTGTGCTATCATCAGCTGATTTCACATAGATGTTTACAGAACCTGTTCTATTAAGCGCTTATACAAGTAAAGCCCCCCAACAGAGTGGAGAGGGTGTCAGCAGTAAGTTTGTGCTGATGTCACTGATTATTTTGCCCTTCCTCTGATCCATCAGAACAATAACTCCAAAAAAGGGATCCTGTCTGTTGAGTATCCGCCTTCACTCGGTCAGTATTTGGTTAGTAATCCATCAGTATTGCTAAAGCCAAAAAAAAAAACAGAAGTGGATCCAAAACAGAGATGACACATGAATGGAATATTTGCACGTCTTCTGTGTTTTGTACCCACTCCTGCTTTTGGCTACCAAATCATAAGCTGGGACCATACAGGCCTTACAGCTGCTACATAGACAGGATCCATTTTGCGTCTTATTTTTCCTTCCTTCTGACATCAGTTGTCAACCAGGCCAAAAAGGCAAAATAGTGGTGCAGTCATGGAGTGGGAAAGGTGGGAACAGTATGAGAAGTCCATAGAGTGGCCCAATGACATAGTGGTGAGGTGGAAGCAGCATAAGGAGACCATGGAGTAGCCCAGTGACATAGTGGTGAGGTGGCAGCAGCATGAGGAGACCACAGAGTGGCCCAGTGACATAGTGGTGAGGTGGCAGCAGCATGAGGAGACCACAGAGTGGCTCAGTGACATAGTGTTGAGGCAGCAGCAGCATGAGGAGACCACAGAGTGGCCCAGAGACAGAGTTGTGAGTTGGAAGCAGCATGAAGAGATCATAGGGTCGCAAGGTGACATAGTGTGGAGGTGGCAGCAGCATCAGAAGACCACAGAGTGGCACAATGACTTAGCGTGGAGGTGGCAGCAGCATGAGGAGACCACAGAGTGGCCCAGAGACAGAGTTGTAAGTTGACAGCAGCATGAGAAGGCCACAGAGTGACACAATGACAGAGTGTGGAGGTGGCAGCAGCAGCATGAGGAGACCACAGAGTGGCCCAGAGACATAGTTGTTGAGTTAGCAGTAGCATGAAGAGGCCACAGACTGGCAAGGTGACATAGTTGTGAGTAGGCATCAGCAGCAGCATGAGGAAACCACAGAGTGGACCAGTGACATAGTTGTTGAGTTAGCAGTAGCATGAAGAGGCCACAGACTGGCAAGGTGACATAGTTTGGAGGTGGCAGCAGCAGTATAAAGAGGACACAGAGTGGCCCAGTGACATAGTGTTGAGTTAGCAGCAGCATGAGGAGTCCACGGAGTGGCCCAGTGACATAGTGTTGAGTTAGAAGCAGCATGAGAAGACCACAGAGTGGCAAGGTGACATAGTGTGGAGGTGACCGCATGAGAAGGCCACAGAGTGGCACAATGACAGATTGTGGAGGTGGCAGCATGAGGAGACCACAGAGTGGCCCAGAGACAGAGTTGTGAGTTGGCAGCAGCATGAGGAAGCCACATAGTGGCTAGGCAACATAATGTGGCGGTGGCAGCAGCATGAGGAGACCACAGAGTGGCACAATGACATAGTGTGGAGGTGGCAGCAGCAGCACGAGGATGCCACGGAGTGGCCCAAAGACACAGTTGTGAGTTGGCAGCAGCATGAGGAGGCCACATGGTGGCAAGGTGACATAGTGTGGAGGTGGCAGCAGCAGCATGAGGAGAACACGGAGTAGCAAGGTGACATAGTGTGGAGGTGGCAGCAGGATGAAGAGGCCACAGAGTGGCCCAGAGACAGAGTTGTGAGTAGGCAGCAGCATGAGGAAGCCACATAGTGGCTAGGCAACATAATGTGGCGGTGGCAGCAGCATGAGGAGACTACAGAGTGGCACAATGACATAGTGTGGAGGTGGCAGCAGCAGCATGAGGAGACCACAGAGTGGCCCAGAAACAGAGTTGTGAGTTGGCAGCAGGATGAGGAGGCCACAGACTGGCAAGGTGACATAGTGTGGAGGTGGCAGCAGCATGACGAGTCCACAGAGTATCAAGGTGACATAGTGTGGAGGTGGCAGCAGCAGCATGAGGAGACCACAGAGTACCAAGGTGACATAGTGTGGAGGTGGCAGCAGCAGCAGCTTGAGGAGGCCACAGAGTGGCACAATGACATAGTGTGGAGGTGGCAACAGCAGTATGAGGAGACCTGAGTGGTAAGGTGGCAGCAGCATCAGGGGACCACAGAGTGACCCGGTGACAGAGTGGGGAGGTGGGTGGCAATAACAGTACTGGCTGACAATGGTGTGTGTAAAAAGGAGTACTTAGCATCAGATGTGTGGCATCAGGCGGGTGGCAGCATCAGAATAGTAGCTGAGGCAGGTAACCAGAAGAAACCGGTCTCTTTTGTCAAGGTTTGGGTGAGGCAGCATGGGTGATCTAGTCTGATGCATCAGACATTGGTGGGTGGAGATCCTGGCTGATCCACACCTGATTCATCTTGACAACGGTCAGCCCTTCTACATTTTGGGTGGACAGGCGAGTTCTCCTTGGGGTAACTATGGCCCCCACCCCCCGCACTAAACACCAGCTTTGATGCTACACTACTGACCAGGTAGGACAGCTTTTCCAGAACAAACCTGGCCAGTTGGGGCCACAACTCCAGTTTGGCTGCCCAGTAGTCCAGCGGATCTTCAATGTGGGTTGGCAGGGTGCTGTCCAAGTATGCTACCACCTGTTGGTTCAGGTTCTGCTCCAGGTCTAGCTGCTGCTGCTGGTGAGTAGTTTCTTCACTAGGCGGGTGAAGAAAGCTGCTCATCAGCGACTCTGCAGTCATGGCCAAAAGTTTTGAGAATTACATAAATATTCTAAATTGGAAAGGTTGCTGCTTAAGTTTTTATAATAGCAATTTGCATATACTCCAGAATGTTATGAAGAGTGATCAGATGAATTGCATAGTCCTTCTTTGCCATGAAAATTAACTTAATCCCAAAAAAAACTTTCCACTGCATTTCATTGCTGTCATTAAAGGACCTGCTGAGATCATTTCAGTAATAGTCTTGTTAACTCAGGTGAGAATGTTGACGAGCACAAGGCTGGATCTCATTATGTCAGGCTGATTGGGTTAAAATGGCAGACTTGACATGTTAAAAGGAGGGTGATGCTTGAAATCATTGTTCTTCCATTGTTAACCATGGTGACCTGCAAAGAAACGCATGCAGCCATCATTGCGTTGCAAGGATATTGTGGCTACTAAGATTGCACCTCAATCAACAATTTATAGGATCATCAAGAACTTCAAGGAAAGAGGTTCAATTCTTGTTAAGAAGGCTTCAGGGTGTCCAAGAAAGTTCACCAAGCACCAGGATCGTCTCCTAAAGAGGATACAGCTGCGGGATCGGAGTGCCACCAGTGCAGAGCTTGCTCAGGAATGGCAGCAGAAAGGTGTGAGCGCATCTGCACGCACAGTGAGGCGAAGACTTTTGGAAGATGGCCTGGTGTCAAGAAGGGCAGCAAAGAAGCCACTTCTCTCCAAAAAAAACATCAGGAACAGATTGATATTCTGCAGAAAGTACGGTGAATGGACTGCTGAGGACTGGGGCAAAGTCATATTCTCCGATGAAGCCTCTTTCCGATTGTTTGGGGCATCAGGAAAAAGGCTTGTCCGGAGAAGACAAGGTGAGCGCTACCATCAGTCCTGTGTCATGCCAACAGTAAAGCATCCTGAGACCATTCATGTGTGGGGTTGCTTCTCATCCAAGGGAGTGGGCTCACTCACAATTTTGCCCAAAAACACAGCCATGAATAAAGAATGGTACCAAAACACCCCCAACAGCAACTTCTTCCAACAATCCAACAACAGTTTGGTGAAGAACAATGCATTTTCCAGCATGATGGAGCACCGTGCCATAAGGAAAAAGTGATAACTAAGTGGCTCGGGGACCAAAACATTGACATTTTGGGTCCATGGCCTGGAAACTCCCCAGATCTTAATCCCATTGAAAACCTGTGGTCAATCCTCAAGAGGCGGGTGGACAAACAAAAACCCACTAATTCTGACAAACTCCAAGAAGTGATTATGAAAGAATGGGTTGCTATCAGTCAGGAATTGGCCCAGAAGTTGATTGAGAGCATGCCCAGTCACTTTGCAGAGGTCCTGAAAAAGAAGGGCCAACACTGCAAATACTGACTTTGCATAAATGTCATGTAATTGTCGATAAAAGCCTTTGAAACGTATGAAGTGTAATTATATTTCACTACATCACAGAAACAACTGAAACAAAGATCTAAAAGCAGTTTAGCAGCAAACTTTGTGAAAACTAATATTTGTGTCATTCTCAAAACTTTTGGCCACGACTGTACATAGTTTTTCACACAGCTTCTTCCTTTTGGGCTAGTTTTTGTTAAATAAATTATGACAGGGTGTGATTTGTCATCTGAGGTTGTACTTTAAGGACCAGATTTTTCCAGAGTTCAAAGAGGGTATCATCTGTTTTTCTCCTGACTATATGCGTGCTCGGCCAGGCATGCATATTTATGGTGGGATCGGGAGAGATAGCTGTTGGACAAAGGAGATTTGGAATGACCAGCATTAGCCACTTCATTTTTTGGGGGATTAACACACTCACGTGGGAGTCATGCACCCAGTAGAGGCTTACTGAATCCTACCTCTTCTATACAAAGCCAGTCCAAATCTATGAACTGTTGAGATGGTGATTTGAAGTCATCCTGGCAGTGGAACATTGAACCTACAGAGTACACCAGTAGCTGGTTCACTTTAATGTCATCACTTGTCAAAAGAAGAGGCATATTTGCTGCATAATGAACGCATATAATTGGTGGCAAGGGGCCCCTTTCCATTTCGTTTTCTCATGTCGGCTGGAATTACAGCAGAAACGTTCAATACTTCTATGAATGTGGTTTGCATTGAAAGCCCAGAAGAGAGCAGGAGACGCGGCTGTTCCAAGTGAATCTGTTATTACTGTTCTGGGTATGTCATCATTCAGCGAGAAATAATTAACCATCATGGATGAAAAGAGGGTGCACACAATTCAATTCCTTACAATGCTAAAAAATATTTAACAAAATAATTAAATAAATCTAAATAGGAGGCTTTCGCATTTTGCAGTGTCCATGGGGTTATACACCAGGTGAATTTCCTAATATTTCGAGGTGGTCTTATTGTCCTGAATAGTGGTCACAAAGCAATCTGCATCCCAAGTAACTATCACAAGAATATGGGTCCTGTGTCTCCCAATATGAATGGAGCAGCAGTTGGACCCAGTATGGTCCCCTAGAGATGAGTAAAGTGGCAGCATGCATGATCCACCAATGCTTCATTAATAAGGAAGGACAATTTACTCCTGTTCTCATGATCAGTGGGGTTTCCAATGGTCAGACACCCACCAATCTAACAGTTATCCCCCATCCGATGGACAGGGGTAACTTGTTGTAACTGGAATACCCCTTTAAAGGGGAATTCCCACAATCAACTTTAATCAGGAACCCACAGGATAGGTGTCTGATCACGGGGGCCCCACCACCATGACCCCCACCGATCACTAGAGCAGGGGTCCCCCTTGTGTCTCCTCCTTACATGACCACAGGAGCAGCATTTGACCATAGTGATGATTTTTTACCCCTTTTTGAACACCTCTTTAAGCATTAAACTTGCTGTTCTAAAAAGATTAATGCTGTGAAAAGTTTATAAAAATAAAAGAACACAAAATTCAAGCTCAGTTTCATGAACATAGCTTCTAGTTTTCTCACTAAGAAGAGGAGATAACCTTATACCCCGACACCCTGTACCCGCACCGATCAGCTGTTCTGCAGGGCTGAAACTACACAACTCTGTCCATTGTGCAGTGGATGGAGCTGGTTACTGCAGAGTTGCTCCCATTGAAGTTACCAGCCCCGTCCACTACACAATGGGCAGAGCTATGTAGTTCCAGCATCGGACTTGCTCCAAAACAGCTGATGGTCAGGGTACGGGGTGCAGGGGCGGACTGGGAACTTAAAGTGGCCCTGGAAAAAATACTAAAAGTGGCCCCATTTTGTAGTTGGGTCCAAATTGATGGAAACCAGGGCCAGCAATAACATATTGGGGCACATTATACCACCCCAACAGAGCCAAATACCACAGTCCATCGCAAAATACTGCCAGCAGCACAAAATACATCCCCAAAAACTTCCATTGGCCGGCTGTGTGGATGGTCCAGGCGGCCCCCTGACCCTCGGCCCACAGGGAAATTTCCCTGTAAGGTCTATGGACAATCTTCCCCTGACGGGGTGTCCCACTCCCACTGATCAGATATTGATGGCCTATATTAAAAGTTTTAAGTTACTTGCTACAAGAAACTTTACTCGATCAGTTTTGTAAGGAGAATTTTCATTATAGACAAATAGGATTAAAATCATACGTTTACACTTGCATTATGGATTTCCGAGCCATTATGGACCAGTTTTCCAATGGATTCAAATGGACACTGATGGAGCTCATAGACTTCAGGTCCATCAGTGGAGTCTTTCTGCGTTCTGTCATAACCTTCAGACACAAACCTTCGGTTTTAAAACTTTTATAACTCTTTGGTATGTCCGTAGTTAATTGCTGTATCACAATACTTCAGTGTGGGAGCTATAATGACCATCCATGGGCGTAGCTATAGGGGGTGCAGAGGTAGCAGTCGCTACCGGGCCCAGGAGGCTGAGGGGGCCCAAAGACCCTGTGCTGCATAAGAAGACACACAAAGCACTAAGAGAAGGGGGGCCCAAGCTGAACTCTCGCACCAGGGCCCATGAGCCGTTAGCTACGCCCCTGTGACCATCTAAATATTTTGTAGAATAACTTGGTATATCCAGCCTGGCTAAAATAAAAAAATAAAAATAAATTACAATATATTTGACAGGCCGTGTACGTACTATAATCCAGCTTTTAAAGGCTTACTTATTTATTGCAGGAGATTTGTTCATGGCACAAACGCCGCCGTCTGACCATTATCACAACTGGCCTATGACGCCGCATGAGAGAACTAATTACAAGGGTAATTTCAGGAATACTGTACTCTGGATTTCTGGCTATAAATCCTTAATTATATAAGTGCTGTAAATGTGTTCTAAATTGCTCTTTTTAACAATTTATTTCATTATTTTTAGAAGTTCAAAACCTGGATTATGTCTTTATAGGTAGTGTCTTTTAAAGCTTAAAATGGCATTTAAAGGGTGACCTGACATGTCTGGGTTACTAAGTACCTGTATTGCTAATTACATAATTCTGGAGCATTTTTTCAATGCATTAAAGGGGTTCTCCGGGATTTTAATATTGATGGCCTATTCTCAGGGCAGAGTAGATAGGGAATGGAGGAACGACCAGCCCTCTGGAAAATGGTGCTCAGTGGTTGGGCAACTATATACCAATATCAGAAGAGAAGAAACCATGACACTCATAAATGAAGATTAACAGTGGATCATTTAATTGCTCCTCAGAGTATACACAAACGGCTAACCCTACTGTTTCGGTCCGACCCAGACCTTGCTTATGGCCATGGTGAAAAATTACTAGCAGACGACAATTTTTCACTTTCACAAGGAGAAAATTTGCCCCAGTATGTGTTCCCCATTTTCTCCCAATTCAGGAAACACCCCATATGTGCTTGTAGCCTGCTGTATGGGCGGCTTGAATAAACAGACATGAATTTTAGGTTTAGGCATGTTAAAGAAGTGACCCCATTTTGGAAAGAGCACTTCTGTACGAACATTTTAAGGGGTGGAAAGGGGAATTTTGACCTAACAGGTGTTTCACAGAAATTAATATGTAGTGGTTGGTGAAAAGTGGATCTGTAAGCTATGCGGACTAAATCAGAGACATGAGGTGGTAACACTACAGGGTGCATCATGGATGAAATTAAATTAATACTCCAAGGATGAGTTGTAGATTTTAAAACATTCCTTCATGCACAGGCCAGGTTTTTCAGAGGTTTCGTAGTGGTAAATGGTGTCTTTCCTTATCCCCCTTTTGGAACACACTCTGCATCTTTTTTGGGTCCTTCCCTTCCTTGCTGTCTGGGAGACTTGACCTGAAAAATGTTGCCCTGGTACAACACGGGCACCATGACTTCCTGAAGTACTGGGACCCTCCCCGGCCTGGCTTTGAAAAAATAGGGCCTTGATAACCACCTCTTGGAACTGAAGGAAAGTTCCTGTGTGGCCTGCAGATTGAAATAGCACGTACGCATTGCACATTGCCATCTGTACAACGTGTATAGCCAGCTTTTTGTACCATCCTTTCGTTTTTCGTGCGGCACTGTAGAGCTTCAGAAGTTGATCTGAAAGATTCACCCCTCCCATGTGCCTGTTGTAGTCCAGGATACAAATTGGTTTGGGGGCAGTGGTTGTGGTACCTCATACAGGAGCAGGGGAGCTGGTGTTAGTGTGAACGGTGGTCAGTACAAGGATGTCCCTCTTGTCCTTAACCATTAGCATGCTCTCATGGAGGAGAGCCCTACTTTCACCCATTCTCAGCGGTTGCCCTACCAGGGATCTAGGGAAGCCTCTCTGATTTTTGTGCACTGTGCCGCAAGCCACAGTACCTCTGGCAGTCAGGGACATGAATAGGGGGATTCTGGTATAATAGTTATCCACATAGAGGTGGTAACCCTTATCCAGCAGTGGGTGCAATAAGTCCCACACGATCTTCCCACTAACTCCTAGGATGGGGGGGCATTCTGGGGGTTCTATCCGGGAATCTTTCCCTTCGTAAATGCGGAACTTGTGGGTGTACCCGGAGCTACTCTCACAAAGTTTGTATATCTTTGCCATACCTTGCCCATTTGCTAGGCAGTTACTGGCGGAATCTAATCCTCCCTTTGAAAAGTAATAGGGACTCATCTACACAGACATTTGTATCTGGGTTGTACACCTCAGCAAACTTAATAATAATAATAATAATATTTATTTATATAGCGCCACCATGTTCCGCAGTGCTTTACAAATTCATAGGGTTCATGTACAAAACAAAAGTAACTGGCTTGGTGTTAAAGTGGTCAATGACTCTAACCTTGAACAGACGGTCAAATGTTGGGTCGTTTTGGGGTGGGCACTGTGCATTGTCGTTGTAGTGTAGGAATTTCCGAATTGACTCAAATCACTTCCGGGTGATGGTCTTACCGTAAATTAGAGTCTGGTAGAAAATGTCCAAACTCCAATATTGTCTAACGTTTGGCTTCTTTACAACGCCCATATGCAGCACGAGTCCCCAAAACGTCATCATTTCAGCTACACTTAATGGGGTCCAACCTAAGGGGCTAGCATATGCCAATGTTGGGTTCTGATCAATGAATTGTTGGGCATATAAATTGGTTTGGGCCACCATTAAATTTACAAAATCTTCAGAGAAGATTTTGTAAAAGTTCAGTGAAGCCCGCACAGTCTATCTGTATTCCAGAGCTGCCCTCAAAATCCGGAATTTGGGGCTGATAATTGTCAGGGGATGGGGTCCTTACGGGCTTAGGCCTCTTGCACACGAACGTTTTCTTTTTTCAGTGTTTTGTGGTCAGTTTTTATCGGATCCGTTTTTTTGTTTTTTGCTTCCGTTTTGTTTCCGTTTTGGTTCCGTTTTTCCGTTCCGTTTTTCCATTTGGCATATACAGTATACAGTAATAACATAGAAAAAATGGGGCTGGTCTTAAAATTTTCAATAGATGGTTCCGCAAAAAACAGAATGGATACGGAAGACATACGGATGCACTTCAGTATGCTTTCCGTTTTTTTTGCAGACCCATTGACTTGAATGGAGCCACTGAACGTGATTTGCGGACAAGAATAGGACATGGTCTATATTTAAACGGAACAGAAAAAACTGAGAAACGGAAACGGAAGGCATACGGAGACACTTCAGTATTTTTTGCAGACCCATTGAAGGGAATGGTTCAGTATACTGTCAGTATACTGAACTGAAAAAACTGCCAGTATACGGTCCGTAAAATACGTTTGTGTGCAAGAGGCCTTACTCTGGGGGGCCCCCTCCGCTGCTAACCTTGGGCACGCACGCACGTACACAGATACTATGTACATGCAAAAATCTACACTAACACTACCTAAAATTGATTTCCATTTAACATTAAATGTATTTTTTACATTAAAAAAACTGAGCACAAAAGAAAAGCGACCAGTAAAAAAAATGGTACTTATTGGTACTCAGGCCTGCAGAACGCACACAAGCTGATATATATATATATATATATATATATATATATATGTATATATATAATTCTAACTATTACTTTAAAAAAATCAAAAAGATTGATGAAAATGAAATGAAAAAGATGAAAAAAAAATCTGCACCAAAAAAATTAGCCCAGGTGCTAAACAGTGGTTTACGGACTGATCAGCGCTTGGCAGTCACAGCTCACACGTAGAAAAAGTGGTGCAGAGGTTGGAAAATTGTAAAAAAAAAAAAATTACCAAAAAAAGCGCACGGACCAAATGGCGTCCTTAAAAAGAGAGTGGGGGTCGGGAGGAGGAGGGTCTTTCAGGGACAGGGATGGAGGCTGATTTAGGGACCTGAAACAGCTGCAAATGAAAAAAAAAAATCAGTGCAGCAATTCCAGATGTTCTTCTTCTTTTCTTCTTTCAGCAGGAAAAGCTTAAATCGCAGTGGTAATGCACCACAAGTCCCAGCAAGCCAACAAGCGCAGCACAGAGAAGCACAGAACCTCCCTGCATGCAGTCACCAGCTAGAATGGCTGCCTGCAGAGAGGATCAGCCCTTTCCTGTGCTGCTATAGCGCTGCCATTGGCTGGAGCATTTTTCCTGCCAATCGCAGAGCTGGCAGGGGACGCCAAACACTGTAGTCCCCTGCCTGATCTTGGAGGGGACCAAAAGTGGCATGTTTCCCAAAATGATACCGATATAGAAACATTATGGGTGTCAGAATATTGCGATACAATGGAATTATAAAAGGTTATTAATTTTTTAAATGGCATCTGTCAGCAGGTTTGTACCTATACGACTGGCTGACCTGTTACATGTGTTCTTGGAAGCTGAAGGCATGTTTTGTTGGTCCCATGTTCATATGTGCCTGCACTGCTGAGAAAAATGATGTTTTACTATATGCAAATGAGCCTCTAGGAGCAACGGGGGCGTTGCTGTTACTCCTTGAGGCTCTGCTTTCTCTGTAACAGGTGCAGGCAGTGTAAACATCATCATGCCTGGCCCTGTCACTCAACATGCACATCAGGTAATCTGAGAAGCAGTGCGGAAGAATGAAGAGGAGCATGAGAATTTGTAAAGATGAAAAGGAGGA
Organism: Bufotes viridis; assembly: GCA_033119425.1. Classification (NCBI taxonomy): domain Eukaryota; kingdom Metazoa; phylum Chordata; class Amphibia; order Anura; family Bufonidae; genus Bufotes; species Bufotes viridis. The sequence continues at coordinate 34,982,497 of CM065591.1, forward strand.
GTCTATTCATAAGTCTATTCATTCCCCAATTAGGCTACATTCACACGACCGTAGTGTTTCGCGGACCGTACATTGCCGGCACTATGATAGAAAATGCTTATTCTTGTACGCAATTGTGGACAAGAGAAGGACATGCTCTATCTTTTTTGCGGGGCAACGGAACCACGGTGTGCTGTCCGCATGTTTTGCTGCTCCATTGAAAAATTGTGGAACTGATGCGGACCTATTCATAAGGTAGTGTGAATGAGCCCTCAATGTGAATTTTTTTTTTCTTGACTTGGAGGATGGCTTTGAAGAGGACCCGTCCCCACTCCTGACATGTCTGTTTTAATAGCTGCATGCGTTCCCCATGTAATAACAATTCTATAACCTCTATTCTTATGACTCTATGTTGTGCCGTTCCTTTATTATTTCTACAAGAAGTTATGAATGAATTTCTAGCAGTCTGCAGTAAGGGTACAAAGTTGGGGGTGTGTACCTGCACAGGCTGAAAATGGCAGCACTGATTGGATAGTGTGAGTCTGTGCAGGGACACACCCCCAACTGGTTGCCACCCCTCTGTACCCTTACTGCAGACTGCTAGCAATTCATTCATAACTTCTAGTAGAAATAATGCAGGAATGGCACAACATAGAGCCATAGGAATAGAGGCTCCAGAATTGTTATTACATGGGGAAGTATTAAAGCAATTAAAACAGGCATGTCATGAGAGGGGACAGGTCCTCTTTAATTGGTGCCATTAAAAAGGACAATTCCCCCTGCAGAAAACAACCCCTCATTTCGAAATAAAAAAATTATCGAGAAGAGTTGAAAACCTAATATCCAAAATTGGGCTGGTCCTGAAGCGGTAAATATCATCATTATTCCACTGACTGATAGATTCCACATTATTAGGTGAAAGAAACAGAATTTATGGACTTATGGAATTTATTTTACAGCAGTTTTAATTGGATATAGTTCAGTGGTGGTTTTTTCCTTGAAGACGCCTGGAACCAGCACAGCATACAGCGCGGCATACGACAACACGACACAATATGCCAGTGTGGCACCCATGTTGTTGTTTTGCATTCCAGTGCCCTTGGACAAGTACATTGCCCTTATTACACCTACCTCCATGCATAGAAGAGCTTGCTTATTTTCCACCACCATTTAGCACGCTATATTAAGCTGCCTCCCCAGGCGTTGTTGATACCAGCAGCACAATGAGGGAGCGTAGATTTGTTATTGAGCCGCCACAAGTAATAAAATAAGTCAGGCTAATGTGAAATGACAGGCGACTTCCAAAACAACCTGCACCCATGTGAGAACAGAGCTGCAGTGTAATGGGCTCAGCTGGCCTGGAAAAACGTCTTGACATGAGATGAGGTGCGGTGCGCTCACCTGCTTAGTTTCAGATCACTGCTTATAAAGATTCGACAACACATCGATTTTGGGTGCGATACTTGTCACGCTACGTATCGCAGTGTAGCAGGGCAGCCATAGAAATGAATTAGCTCCACTAGCAAGTTTGACATGACGGCAACCCACGAATCTGGGGCCATGTTTGCGGCAAAAGTCTGAATTCCGCTGAAACCCCATTCATGTCTATGACTGTCCGACTACTCTGCGATACTTAGCGTGACAAGTGTCGCACCACAAATCTCTGTGTTGCCGAACCCTTACCCTAGGTACACACCTAAGCGTTTTTCAGCGCGTTCCTACGCGCTGAAAAACGCACAACATGTGAAATGCCATGTATCCCTATGGGCATGGTACACATTTGGGCGTTTTACAGCGCGTTTGAACGCGCTGAAAAACGGCTGACACAAACGCTAGTGCTTGAGCTTCTTTGGGGCGTTTTTTCAAGCGTTTCCACCCATTGGAATGCATGGGAATGCTCCAAGATGAAGATATGCGCGTTTTCTGTTTAAAAAACGCGCATACGAACGCGCGTTTTTCTCATTTGACCCAGCATAAAAAGACCGCTTCCAGGTTCAACACAGAATCCTAGGCACCAGCATGGAGGAAGCTGGATGTGAGGCGGAGACCCTTTTTAGTGGATCTGAAACCTGTCAATCAAAAAAACGCCTCAAAAACGCGCGTTCCTTAAATGCAAAAACGCCCATGAAAACGAGCGTTTGTCGCGGGAAAAAACGCTCAAAAAAACGCCCGCTCCAAAAAGGCTTAGGTGTGTTCCCAGCCTAACTGGGGTTTTTGAGGGGTTTTGCACTTTTTTGGTGTGTTTTTTGGCTGCCATTTTTTGCAATATGTTTTAGGCGAAAACCGCCAGCTCCATTTATTACATCACAGGCTATGGGAAATTATAAAGGCAGCCCAACAAGCATTTTGTTATAGTGCCATTTTCTTCATGGGTGGATTGGGAGCTTAAAGTATCCCTGCAAAAAAATATATAAAGGTGGCCCCATGTTCTAGGCGGGACTAAAATGACGGCAGATGGGGAAATACAAGTAGGCAGTGACAACAAAAGTAGGCTGGGATTACAATACTGCAGTGCAGCACAAAATACCGCCCCAGCAGAACTCAAATACCACAGTGCAGCACAAAATACCGCCCCAGCAGAACTCAAATACCACAGTGCAGCACAAAATACCGCCCCAGCAGAACCAAATACCACAGTGCAGCACAAAATACTGCCTCAGCAGAACCAAGTACCACAGTGCAGCACAAAATACAGCCCCAGCAGAACCAAATACCACAGTGCAGCACAAAATACTGCCCCAGCAGAACCAAATACCACAGTGCAGCACAAAATACTGCCCCAGCAGAACCAAATACCACCTTGCAGCACAAAATACTGCCCCAGCAGAACCAAATACCACAGTGCAGCACAAAATACTGCACCAGCAGAACCAAGTACCACAGTGCAGCACAAAATACAGCCCCAGCAGAACCAAATACCACAGTGCAGCACAAAATACTGCCCCAGCAGAACCAAGTACCACAGTGCAGCACAAAATACCGCCCCAACAGAACTCAAATACCACAGTGCAGCACAAAGTACCGCCCCAGCAGAACCAAATACCACAGTGCAGCACAAAATACTGCCCCAGCAGAACCAGGTACCACAGTGCAGCACAAAAAAATGTCTCAGCAGAAGCAAATACCGCAAAGCAGCAGAAAATACCGCCACCTTCACCACACTATTCAACTGTGACATCAGGACTCGGAGGGCACCTGCAGCAGTTGGCAAGGTACATAACTACCTGATGTGTCTAGCATTAATGCTTTGAGCATCAGACCGCTATGTAACCAACTGGCAGCTGTGAGGAGGGCTTGGGCAACCCCTTGGGCATCAGCCCACCGTTAAATCTCTCTATAGAGTCTATGGTCAGTCCGCCCCTGCGTTTTTTCACTTTTGACGTGGGTTTTTTGGGTCAATAGCATTTTTTTAAATTGCAGTATCCTCAATTTATTGTTCTGGTGTTTTTCTACCATAGACCTCCACAGATTTTTTTGCCCCGTTTGAAAAAATGCAAATACCAGTGTGCTTTGCATTGCATTTTTAAATGGTGTTTTAGCATGGCATTTTTTGTTCCGATGTATTTTGCCCATACTGCTCTACAGAGGAAGTGACATAACCGGCGGGGGCAGGGCTGCTTTATTCATAGGGTGAACAGTGCTACTGCAGCAGGGCCACCAGCAGTAGCTCACATGACTCATACCGCCGAACTGTCCCGGAAAGTATAGTGACCCCGATTGGCCCCCATACAGTATAATGACCCCCTGTGCCCCCATACAATATAAACCCCCCCCCCAGTGCCCCCCATACAGTATAATAACCTGCAGTAGCCCTGAACACAGTATAATGACCCCCTGTGGTCCCCCCACACAGTATAATGACACCCAGTGGCCCCCACACAGTACAATGACCCCCAGTGCCCTCCTACACAGTATAATGATGCCCAGTGGCCTGCCACACAGTATAATGACCCCAGCGGCCCCCCCACACAGTATGAGCCCCTGTGCCCCCATACAATATAATAATCCACTAGTGGCCCTGCACACGGTATAATGACCCCCAGTGGCCCCACACACAGTGTAATGAGCCCCCAGTGGCCACCCACAGAATATAATGAGCCCCTGTGCCCCCATACAATATAATAATCCCCCAATGCCCCCCCCATACAGTTTCATAACCCTCAGTGGCCCTCCACACCATATAATGAGCCCCAAGTGGCCCCACACACAGTATAATGACCCCCCAGTGGCCCCCACACAGTATAATGACCCCAGTGCCCCCCTACACAGTATAATGATGCCTAGTGGCCTGCCACACAGTATAATGACCCCCAGCGGCCCCCCACACAGTATAAGCCCCTGTGCCCCCATACAATATAATAATCCACTAGTGGCCCTGCAAATGGTATAATGACCACCAGTGGCCCCACACACAGTGTAATGAGCCCCCAGTGGCCACCCACAAAGTATAATTAGCCCCTGTGCCCCCATACAATATAATAATCCCCCAATGCCCCCCATACAGTTTCATAACCCCCAGTGGCCCTCCACATCATATAATGAGCCCCAAGTGGCCCCACACACAGTATAATGACCCCCCAGTGGCCCCCACACAGTATAATGACCCCCAGTGCCCCCCTACACAGTATAATGATGCCTAGTGGCCTGCCACACAGTATAATGACCCCCAGCGGCCCCCCACACAGTATGAGCCCCTATGCCCCCTGTAAGAGGGCGCAAGGTGCCGTCATGGACGGAAGATACGTGTCACCGAGGTTCCTGGCCTCGGTGAGGTGAGAGCCGGGTTTTATGTGTCAGCAGCAGCTAGTGCTGCTTGACATTGATAGTTAGTTTGGCTGCAAAGCCAATCCGGGCCGGCTCTTACTGGGAGTAGGCAAAGAGTTGGGTGGGTGCCTACTCCCCACGGTCCAGGCCGGACTTTGCTGGGCTTTTTAAAGCCAGCCACATCAGCAGGTGGGGTGTGATTGTCCTGGAGCTGCTGCTAGTGTTGTGTTGCTCTCTGGGCTGGAAGGATGAGACCAGCAAGGAGTCGTGCAGTCGTCCTGGAAGCCTGAAGGTGGATTATCCTGCGGCTGGGCCGACCGCCAGGTGCGAACGCGCACCTAAACATCTCACAGGTGATTGAACCTGGTTTTGGACTCTTTGGTTTTGCTTTTTGTGTTTGCTGAGTGTGAATTAACACCAAGAGACTGTTTATCGTTTATTTTGTGCAAAGTGTGAATAAAACACTGTTTATTGCACTTTCTGGACTTCTTGTTTTGCCTCTGTACTGCACCCGCACGGCTATCTACCAGAGCGACTCCCCACATTTGGTGTCGGATGCGGGCATGTGCAGTGAGGCTGGCGTAAACGCCGAAGTTTTTCCAAAGTGAATGTCATATGTCAAGCCGGCAAAGTTTCAACACGTGAACTTTGACAAGATGGAAGGCAGTTGTAAAGGCTCTCGTGGAGGCCAATTTACAGCAGCGGGAGGCCAACAAGCAGCAGCAGGAGACAAACCAGCTGCTGTTGCAACATGTAATGGCTTTGCAAGCGACTGGAGCCTCTCACCGTGCCCATGATGCCCGGAAAGCGGTCCGTGCAGCAATTCCCAAGATGACCCCGAGGATGATGCCGAGACCTACCTGGCAGTCTTCGAAAAAGTGGCCGTGAGGGAGAAGCTGCCCGTGACCAGTGGGCTGAGGTGGTCGCTCCGTTCCTGGCTTCCGGACCCCAGCAGGTGTTTTTCGACTTGTCGGACGACCAAGCGGCCGATTATGACACAGTGAAAGGAGAGATCCTAGCCAGACTGGGGGTGAACGTGCTGGTCCGCGCTCAAAGAGTCCACCAGTGGGACTTTAAAACAACTGAACCTGCTAGGCCGCAGTACTACGATCTGCTGCACAGGCTGCAAAAGTGGCTGCAGCCTGATCTACTAAGTCCTACTGCCATGCTGGATCGACTGTTGGCGGACATCTTTTGGAGGGCCCTGCCTTATCCCCTCCAGCACTGGGTCGGCCAGGCGTCTCCGGTAAGTGCCCTGGAGATGGTCGACCTGGTGGAGCGTTACGAGGCCACCAGAAACCTGCAGGGGAGTCTTGCTGGGAAGGGCCAGTCAAACCCGGAGGCCTCCACCCCAGTTCCGACGACCGGCGACAGAGAGACCTGCACGGAATGTATCCCCTGCGGATCCGCCTCCTATGGTATGCTGGAGGTGTCAGGAGCCAGGCCACATCAGGGCCGACTGTCCGCATCAGGGTGAGCCGATGGATGTGAACTACGGGTATCGCCACTCCCTGTATGCACGGAAGCTGTGTGCAACTGGCACCCGTGAGGGGCAGGACAATAACCACCTGTGTCAGGTAGCGGTGGGAGATTCTTTGGCAGTGGCCCTGCTGGACTCCGGGAGTTTAGTCTCCCTGGTAAGAGCGACCCTAGTACGGCCTGCGGAGTATACCGGCCGTAAAGTCGGGGTCCTATGCATCCACGGAGACTTAAAAGACTACCCCACTGCATTAGTGACTTTGTCCACAGCTGCTGGTAAGTGGACCCACGAGGTGGCTGTCGCTACCACACTCCCACATGAACTGATACTTGGGAGGGACTTCCCAGGTTTCCCGGCGCTGTGGCCGGCTATAAAAGTGTCGGATGGGCCCGAGACAGGGGTAACCCTAGTAGAGTGGCCTGATACCACTGGAAGGCCAGAACCCTGGGAGCCCGAATCTGAAGGGCCAGCGGTAGGGGTGACCACTGCTCCAGCGGTAGAGGGGAGACAACCCCACTGAGTGTAATGGTGGGAGACACGGAGGACTTGCCACCGGGACCTGAGTTGGCAGACCTCAATGTCTCCGGGGAAAATTTTGGGACCGCACAACACCGGGACCAAACCCTAACCAGGGCCTGGGAAAGTGTTGTAATGATTGACGGTAAACCCCAGAAACCTGGGGCTGAATTAATGTTTCCACGATTTATTATTCTTCAGGATATGTTGTATCGGGTGAACCAAATCCGAGGTGAGCCAGTTGAACAGTTGGTGGTGCCCACCGCATATCGCAAGCTTGTTATGGAGCTTGCCCACCAACATGTTCTTGGGGGACACATGGGGTGGCAGAAAGCGCAGGACCGCGTGCTACAGCGATTTTACTGGCCCGGTTTGTTTAAGGAAGTAGAGGAGTTCTGTAAGTCCTGTCCGACCTGTCAGGTAAATAGCCCCCAGCCGCATTACAGAAGTCCCCTGGTCCCTCTCCCAATAATTGAGGTCCCATTCGAGCGTATTGCCATGGATCTGGTCGGACCCGTACCGAAGTCTGCTAGGGGTCACCAACATATCCTGGTGATTCTGGACTATGCTACTCGATATCCAGAGGCGGTGCCTCTTCGACACACATCGGCTAGGCTCATTGCAAAGGAGTTAATGGAGATGTTTACCCGGGTGGGCCTACCTAAGGAGGTTCTGACGGACCAAGGGACCCCTTTATGTCTAAGATTATGAGGGAATTGTGTAAACTGTTGCATATAAAGCAATTGCGGACGTCCGTTTACCATCCATAAGCGGACGGCCTGGTGGAAAGATTTAACCAAACTTTAAAAAATATGCTAAAAAGGGTGGTGTCCCGAGATGGGAAGGACTGGGATCTGCTTCTGCCCTATCTCATGTTTGCAGTGCGAGAAGTGCCCCAGGCCTCTACTGGGTTCTCACCCTTCGAACTGCTTTATGGCAGACGCCCACGGGGCCTGTTGGACATCGCTAAGGAAGCGTGGGAACAACAGCCCGTCCCCACAAAAGCGTAATTGAATATGTTACCCAGATGCAGGAGCGTTATGGAGAGGGTGTTACCGCTGGTCCGGGAGCATATGGAGGCAGCCCAACAGGCCCAAAGTAGAGTCTATAATCGTCAGGCTCGGAGTGCGAGACTTTAATCCCGGAGACCGAGTTTTAGTTCTGGTACCCACCCTTGACAGTAAATTTCTAGCTAGGTGGCAGGGGCCCTATGAAGTGCTCGAGAAAGTGGGGAAGTAAATTACAAGGTGCACCAGCCAGGGCGGCGGAAGCCGGAGCAGGTGTATCATGTGAATTTGCTGAAGCCATGGAAGGATAGGAACTCGTCCAGCGATGACAGCCCCGGCCAGGGCTTCTAGGTGAGAAGGAACCAGCCCCTCACCTCGAAGTCCGGGAAGCAGCAGCCACCGTAAAAATTTCAGATAGCCTATCCTCCAAACAGGTCCAGGAAGTTAAGGAGTTCATTAGTCGGAACACGGATGTGTTCTCGGATCTCCCTGGGCGCACATCCCTAATCCAGCATGACATTATCACTGAGCCTCAGGCCAAAGTCCGGTTAAAGCCGTATCGGGTACCCGAGGCTCGGCGACAAGCCATTGTGAAGGAAGTGCAGCTGATGCTCCAGTTAGGTGTCATTGAGGAGTCAAAAAGTGATTGGGCCAGTCCGATAGTCTTAATACCCAAGCCGGACGGGACATTGAGGTTCTGTAACGATTTCCATAAGCTGAATGAGGTGTCCAAGTTTGGCGCATATCCCATGCCGAGGGTGGATGAGCTCATTGAAAAATTGGGCCAAGCCAGGTATTTTTCTGTCTTGGACCTCACCAAAGGGTACTGGCAGGTACCCTTAACGGAGGCTGCCAAGGAAAAAACTGCTTTTATCACACCGGAGGGGTTGTATCAGTACAAGGTATTACCCTTTGGTCTACATGGCGCCCCGCCACGTTTCAAAGGCTTATGGATATTGTGCTTCGTCCACATCGGCGGTGCGCCTCAGCGTATCTGGATGATATCATTGTCCATAGCACCGACTGGGAGAGTCACCTACCGAAGGTACAGGCCGTAGTGGACTCCCTTAGGAAAGCTGGCTTAAATGCTAACCCAAAAAGTGTGTGATAGGGTTAGAAGAGACCAAATACCTAGGGTATGTCATTGGGCGGGGGTGGTCAAACCTCAGGTAAACAAAATTGAGGCAATTAAGAATTGGCCCCGACCTGTCACTACGCGGCAAGTAAAATCATTCCTGGGCATGGTGGGATACTACATGAGGTTTATTCCCAACTTCGCTACAATTGCTGCTCCATTGACAAGCCTTTTAAAGGGACGCAGGTCAGTGTCGATCCAGTGGAATGAGCAGGCGGATAAGGCTTTCTCTGCTCTGAAGTCGGCCCTGTGTGGGTCCCCGGTTTTGGTGACGCCCGACTTCAAGAGAGAGTTTGTGGTACAGACCGATGCCTCTGAAGTGGGCCTCGGGGCTGTACTCTCTCAGGAAATCAATGGGGAGGAGCATCCCGTGGTTTTCCTGAGTCGCAAACTCACCCCAGCCGAAACCAGGTACAGTATAGTGGAGAGAGAGTGCCTGGCCATCAAGTGGGCACTAGAGTCTCTCCGCTATTATCTGCTAGGGAGAAAGTTCCGTCTGGTGACCGACCATTCCCCTCTAAAGTGGATGTGCCAGGCGAAAGACAGGAATGCTCGGGTCACCAGATGGTTCTTGTCTCTGCAGAACTTCAAGTTCACAGGGGAACACAGGGCAGGCCGCTTACAAGGAAATGCGGATGCACTGTCTCGAGTACAGTGTTTGGCGTGTGTTCACCCTGTCGGGGTTGAACAAAGGGGGGAGGTATGTAAGAGGGCTCAAGGTGCCGTCATGGACGGAAGATACGTGTCACCGAGGTTCCTGGCCTCGGTGAGGTGAGAGCCGGGTTTTATGTGTCAGCAGCAGCTAGTGCTGCTTGACATTGATAGTTAGTTTGGCTGCAAAGCCAATCCGGGCCGGTACTTACTGGGAGTAGGCAAAGAGTTGGGTGGGTGCCTACTCCCCACGGTCCAGGCCGGACTTTGCTTGGCTTTTTAAAGCCAGCCACATCAGCAGGTGGGGTGTGATTGTCCTGGAGCTGCTGCTAGTGTTGTGTTGCTCTCTGGGCTGGAAGGATGAGACCAGCAAGGAGTCGTGCAGTCGTCCTGGAAGCCTGAAGGTGGATTATCCTGCGGCTGGGCCGACCGCCAGGTGCGAACGCGCACCTAAACATCTCACAGGTGATTGAACCTGGTTTTGGACTCTTTGGTTTTGCTTTTTTGTGTTTGCTGAGTGTGAATTAACACCAAGAGACTGTTTATCGTTTATTTTGTGCAAAGTGTGAATAAAACACTGTTTATTGCACTTTCTGGACTTCTTGTTTTGCCTCTGTACTGCACCCGCACGGCTATCTACCAGAGCGACTCCCCACACCCCATACAATATAATAATCCACTAGTGGCCCTGCACACGGTATAATGACCCCCAGTGGCCCCACACACAGTGTAATGAGCCCCCAGTGGCTACCCACAGAGTATAATGAGCCCCTGTGCCCCCATACAATATAATAATCCCCCAGTGCCCCACCATACAGTTTCATGACCCCCAGTAGCCCTCCACACCGTATAATGAGCCCCAAGTGGCCCCACACACAGTATAATGACCCCCCCAGTGGCCCTCCATTCAGTATAATTGTAGCATCCCCAAGTCAGGGCAATGTGTGGGACTAACCTGGGGAATGCCAGTGATGGAGAGGCCGGCACGCTGTTCCTCTGGGGCACTCTCTGGGTTCTTGAGGGACACAGCCAGGTGGAATGCGAGGTGCCCTTGGTGTTGTAGTTTAACGTGCCTATGGCTGAGTCCCTGAGGTGTCGTGACGCCAGTGCCAGTAAACGGTGGCACACCGTATTTATAGTAGGAATAACAGAGGTGCAGACTTGTAACTTGAAAACAGAATTCCAACTTTACTGAGAACAGTGGAAATTACAGCAGGCAACCTCTTAACACAGTTCTTGTTGCAGAAAATAGACGTTTGTACAGTCGCAGTTACAGCAGGCTTACATCCAGCAAGGTATAACAGAGGGTAAAATAACAGGACTTAGAATTGCAGGTGAACCTTACTTTCTTCCTGACTTGTCCTGACTGGAATTGATGCTTCAAGGCCCCAATGCCCTATTTCTGGCTTATATCCTTGAATCTCCAGTTGACAGTGTACCTCCTCTTGACATTTAGTACCTCTTGCTCTAGGGATTGCCTCTGCTTGATTTCTGCTGACTTGCTCAGGCCTGAGACATGTGGCCTACACAGACTCCAGGGTCTGCACTGCTTCCCAGGCCCAGGGCCTGGTGAAGACTTCACAGGCTCATGGCCTGGAGTAGACTGAACTGAGCTAAACTGCATTCCTTCCCTGACTGGGCCTTATATAGACTAGGGCTACTTAGCTCCCTCTAGTGACTAGAGCTGGAATTACATCCCTAGCCGGCCTGCACATGGCACATTTCACAGTAACAGGGAATTAAATACCATAAATTGCATTATATTTTGCAAATAGGACCTTTACCAGCCTCCCCATAAATGAGAGGAGCGACAGCAGCCAAGTGACCCTTCTGTAGTGACGGGTAGTACAACTCCCGTACACTACATACCCCGCTGCTTTAAGCTGAGTACGCCCTCGTACTCTAACAGGGTACCGCCCAACTGGAATTTTCACCTGAAAGAGACAAAAGAAACATGCAGGCATACATACTCATCAGTAATCAATTCCATCTGCATTGACAATTATGATCAGGTCCAGCTGGCTGACGGAGAAGTGCGGTGACAAGGGGCGTCGCTCTCTTTCTTCAGGATAAAGAGTGGAACTGGGGCGCTGACCTGGCACAGCGGATGTTAGGGAATACCAGGATAGTCCATGACAATGAATGAGTCCACAATAAAAGCAACATCACAGAGGCTCGCACACAGGGAGTCCGTCTCTGGGCACACAGACTTAGATATAAAATATTTGAACAATAAATACGGTCAGCAGCACACACATAAAATCACAATACAGGACTCTGACAATACCAGGGTAACACCTTCCTGGCAAGTCCTGCGTATTTTTAAAGTGCTGACATAAAAGAACCCTTTTCAACCTGAAATGGGGGTTAAAAGGGGATAAAGTGCAAATAAAAGCACAACTTGGAATTATTAAAGTAGTTGACACCAAAATGGTAGCAGCAGGCAGGATGTCCCGGAACAGAAAGAGGCAGGCTGGGAGCAGTGGTTCCACAGTGGCAACTTATCTTCACAAAAATGCCACCGGCCGTGGGGAACTGGCAGCAAGCTCCACCAGCCTGGCAAACTTAAAGGAACAGTTCCTGCAACATGTATGATGTCCCTGTGAGGATGAGCAAAAATGGCCTAGCAGGCCTGCTCACAGGTACGTGTCAAAGGATCCCTGTTCATCAGAGGTAGTGCAGCCCTGTGATGCCGGCAGTCTGGGCCATGCACCAGGGCCACTTGGAGGGGGTGCCCACCACAAAGAATGGGCTGGAAACATCACCGGTATTGGGCCTACCCACCTCACTGGCCCGCTGGGTTGCGGACACACAGGAGCTGCTGGTCTCGGGACACGGGCCGGCGCTGGGGTAGACACTTCCTCTGGCCGGGACATAACGCTCCCGTCACGGCGGACTCGGCTCCTGGCATAAGTCAATTTATCCGCTGTTACACGGACCTTGGGTGGCTCAGCGTTAGCGGTAGGACCTTGGACTACGGGTTCGGGTGGTACAGGGGTCACAGGTAACTCACCACCGCTGGACTGCTGCGCTGTCTTCTTAGAATCTGCCACTTGCCGCAGGCCATCCAGGTAAGCCTGTAAGGAAGCGATCCGCTCCTCCAGGGCGGAGATCTCACTGCTGGATTCCGGCACACTTGCAGCAGGCTCAGATGAGGTTCTATCCTGGCGGTTCTTCCGCAGGTCATCCATGGCTTCACTGAACTGGGCCATCCGCGCCCAATCAGCGGCTGTCTTCTCTCGTCGCGGCAGCTCTGGAGAGGGATAAGGACTGGGAGGCTTGTCGAGGATCGTCGGCTGCCAGAAAATGTTCGGGCCGAGAAAGGAACTCTTCTCCTGGTACGTATTCCGGATGGGTCCCGGCGGGTCCTCTGCCTCCACCGGATCTTCTGCTTCTTCCCAGTCCTCCGGTACCGGTCCTGGACGGGTCACCGCAGTGGCATATGGGCCTCGCAGGCCCTCCGCGGGAGTAAACTCTACTCTCTCCCCGACCGCTAGATTATGCAGTCGCCCCGGGAGATAGCTGCGCTTGACGGACCGGCGATTTACGTAATAGTCCCGATTGGTGCCGGTTTCTTGGATGAATCCAAATCCTCTGACCTTGTCAAACTCCAGTACTACTCCAGTGCGGCGTTCCAGCTGGGGCTTGCTGTCTCTGGAGTCCTCATAAATTCGTTTGGTGACTTCTTCAAAGTACTTTTTCTGAGTGGTGGTTTTAAAGTTGCCGCCACTCGGATCTCGGCCATCAGGGCCGACCACGCGGGGTTCCGCGGGAGGAAGCCTTCTCGCTGCGGGTGGAAACGGCAGGGTTCGGCTTGTGGCCATGGACAGGTTTGGGCCATGTCGCTGGGAGTATACGCTGGGGGCGCAGGGCGCTCCTTAGTTGCTCCTGAGGTCGCCTCCATTGCACCAACTACGGCTCCGGATCCCTCTGATTCAGGTAAGAAACCCCGTAGCAGGGTGAGCCACTGTTCCAGCAGGCTCCACCCCGTCGATTCTTGCACGCCCCCTAGGTATTCCAGTATAGGGTAGGCGGTGTCCATATTATAATCCTCAAGGGAAGGCGTTACCTCCAGGTCGTCTCCTCCTCCTTCTTGGAGGGTTTTGGCGCCAAATTTTCGCGCCACTGAGGACAGTGATGGCGCAAGAAGAAGTCCAATGGCGCCGGCGGCCATCTTGGACGCCATGATGCATCAATTCAATGACAGCAAGCAGCGGTAGTAAAACAGCATAAAAGTCCACAAAAATGCACTTTGAAGTGGCGATTTTCTTCCTCTTGATAGCGCAACACTGCACAGCGCTTTCTGGAGGTTTTTGGGACACTTTTCTGTACGTTTTAGGTCCGCAAAGTTCACTTCAAATAAACAGGCGTTTTGTCACTTGGCAAACTGGTTAAGGCACAAAGTTCACGTTTTTGCTCACAGTCCGTAAAACGTGCGTATCCTGTTCGTGACGCCAAAATGTAGCATCCCCAAGTCAGGGCAATGTGTGGGACTAACCTGGGGAATGCCAGTGATGGAGAGGCCGGCACGCTGTTCCTCTGGGGCACTCTCTGGGTTCTTGAGGGACACAGCCAGGTGGAATGCGAGGTGCCCTTGGTGTTGTAGTTTAACGTGCCTATGGCTGAGTCCCTGAGGTGTCGTGACGCCAGTGCCAGTAAACGGTGGCACACCGTATTTATAGTAGGAATAACAGAGGTGCAGACTTGTAACTTGAAAACAGAATTCCAACTTTACTGAGAACAGTGGAAATTACAGCAGGCAACCTCTTAACACAGTTCTTGTTGCAGAAAATAGACGTTTGTACAGTCGCAGTTACAGCAGGCTTACATCCAGCAAGGTATAACAGAGGGTAAAATAACAGGACTTAGAATTGCAGGTGAACCTTACTTTCTTCCTGACTTGTCCTGACTGGAATTGATGCTTCAAGGCCCCAATGCCCTATTTCTGGCTTATATCCTTGAATCTCCAGTTGACAGTGTACCTCCTCTTGACATTTAGTACCTCTTGCTCTAGGGATTGCCTCTGCTTGATTTCTGCTGACTTGCTCAGGCCTGAGACATGTGGCCTACACAGACTCCAGGGTCTGCACTGCTTCCCAGGCCCAGGGCCTGGTGAAGACTTCACAGGCTCATGGCCTGGAGTAGACTGAACTGAGCTAAACTGCATTCCTTCCCTGACTGGGCCTTATATAGACTAGGGCTACTTAGCTCCCTCTAGTGACTAGAGCTGGAATTACATCCCTAGCCGGCCTGCACATGGCACATTTCACAGTAACAGGGAATTAAATACCATAAATTGCATTATATTTTGCAAATAGGACCTTTACCAGCCTCCCCATAAATGAGAGGAGCGACAGCAGCCAAGTGACCCTTCTGTAGTGACGGGTAGTACAACTCCCGTACACTACATAATGACCCCCCCAGTAGCCCCCCCTCACATAAATATCATTGCTGGAGTGCAGGGGAGCCGGCGGTCCTTTCATTCACTAACCGCAGCTCATCTCCCTGCGCTCCTTCTCTCACCGCTGGGCCTGGAGGAGAGAAGGAGCGCAGGGAGATGAGCTGCGATTAGTGAATGAAAGGACCACCGGCTCCCCTGCGCTCCAGCAATGAGCGCTTCCATTTGTATTGATGGAAGTGCTCATAACAGCCAGCCTGGCACCCCACTTAGAGCTGGACCGCCACCTCATGGCACTGGGGTTGTCATGATAGGAAAATTTTATTTGATTTCTATACCATAAAACAGTATTGCGATACTCGATACCATTTGATACAATGCAAAAAAAAATTAAACACCAAAAATAAAACACTGCGTGTATTCTGCATTTTATGGAATGTCCGGCCCATAATAGAACAGTCCTATCCTATTTTTTGCGGGGACATGGTGACAAAAAAATGGTGAATTGCTTGTTTTTATTTATTTTTCTCTTATGGCGTTCACCGCATAGGAGATTTTTTTTATATTTTAATAGTTCGGAATTTTTCGGCTGCGCCACCAATGATTATAATACAGAGGGGAGGGCGGGCGGACTGCACCACTAATAAATAACCTAATAAATATAATTAACCTTCGCCGAACCGCGTCTATTAACCCCTCAGGTGCAGCACCTGAGAGGTTAATAGACTCGGTTCGGCGGATCGCCGTGCCCTGTCATTGAGGGAGGGTGCGGGCTGTGTGATAGAGCTAGAACCCACCGCATACATTTGATTAAGAGGTTAATTATTAATTATTCATTAGTGTTGCAGTGCATCCCACCCCAGTATTATAATCATTGGTAGCATCCCACCCTCCCCTTAATCCTTTCATTGGTAGAGCAGTGTTAACAGCCCCCCATCCCCTCCTCAGTATTATCTTCTCATTGGTGGCAGTGACGGCCGCTTTACAGTGGGGGCAAGGTAATGGGACTGGGGGAGGAATGGAAGGGGGGACTAGAACAGTTCAGAAGGAAAGGTGTAGGGTTAAAAATATACAAAAACCTCTTAATTGTATGTATACTAATGCCAGAAGCCTGACTAATAAAACTAGGGAACTGGAATTAGTGATGTGTGAGGAGGACTATGACATAGTGGGAATAACTGAGACATGGCTGGCTGATAGCTATGACAGTGGGAATAACTGAGACATGGCTGGATGATAGCTATGACTGGGCAGTTAATGTACAGGGTTACAATCTGTTTAGAAAGGATAGTCAATACCGGAGAGGGGGAGGGGTCTGCCTTTATGTAAAGTCCTGTATAAGGCCCACAGTCCGAGAAGATATAAGTGAGGGACATGAACATGTGGAGTCACTGTGGGTAGAAATACATGGAGCCAAAAACAATAATAAATTACTAATAGGAGTTTACTATAAACCACCTAATATACCAGAGTCCACAGAAAATCTACTGCTAAACGAGATAGACGAGGCGGCAAATCATAATGAAGTCGTTATTATGGGGGACTTCAACTACCCAGATATAGACTGGGAAACTGAAAGCTGTACATCCCATAAAGGAAACAGGTTCTTGGCAATAACCAAAGACAATTACCTTTCCCTACTGGTTCAGGACCCGACTAGAGGGACGGCCATACTGGACTTAGTATTAAAGGGAACCTGTCACCAGGATTTTGTGTATAGAGCTGGGGACATGGGCTGCTAGATGGCCGCTAGCACATCCGCAATACCCAGTCCCCATAGCTCTATGTGCTTTTATTGCGTCAAAAAAAAGGATTTTAGAGATATGCAAATAAACCTGATATGACTCCTGTGTCCGGAGATGAGTCACATTTTCTGAGCGCAGCACCGCCCCGCGTCCTCCGAATCTCCTCCTTGCTGGCCGACGTCACAGAGTTGGAGCGCCGAAATCTCTCGATGCGCGAGCTAGTGACATCATCGCACCTGCTGTGTTGAGCGAAGAAAGCACAAGCCAGGGGAGAATTTACTTTGATTATCGGGGGACCGGGGTTAGTTGAATAGAGCTTTTTTATTTTATTAAAACTGCAGAGGCTTCACTATTGCGGTACTGAGGAGTGGGAGTATTGTGAGTGGGAGTGGAGTGGGCATTAAGGTGTAATATTGTAAGGGGGCACTAAAGGGCCTGTAATATTGTAAGGGGGGGACACTAAAGGGACAGTGATGGGTATTGTGATGAGGCCATTTAGTGGGCATTACTACTGTGAGGTCGTACTAAGGGGGAATGGCTAATGTGAGGGGGCACTAAGGTGGCATAACTAATGTAAGGGGACATAACTACTAGAAGGGTGCATTAAGGAGCATAGCTATTGTAAGGTAGCACTAAAGGAGCATGCCTACTGTGTGAAGACACTAAGGTGGTATACTTACTGTCAGGGGACACTAAGGGGGAATACCTAATCTGAGAAGGCACTAAGTTTACCGGGAAATAGCTGTGTAACGCTGTCATCACTGCTCCGTTTGGCCTTAAAGAGGACCTGTCAGCAGGATCAACCCTATGAAATCAGGCATACCTGCTGATTAAGTCCATACCTGTATGATGAAAATCCATTGTGCTTTTAAAGAGCTATAATAGTTTTAATCTATAGGCAAATTAGGGCTTCAGTGCACTGAGGGGAGAACTGCAGCTCCTCAGTGCAAGTCAACTTCTCTGCTGCCTTGAGCTTGCTATGACCCCATTTCTGTGACTGACAGAGCCAGGCATCATCATTGTAATTTTGCCTGGCCTTATAATCCTGTGTATTCACCAATATTTCTATTATCTGCACATGTGCAGTACATCTTCTTCAGATGACCTTGGCGGTGGGAGAAACGTGAAGATTTAATGCGCATGCGCTAAGTATGGAATCTACGGCGCAAACACAGTACATCTCCGTAGTTTTAGGCAATGTTTTTTTTTGTTTTTTTCAAGCAAGGTGTAAACCCAGCCTAAATATCTCTGCTATCCGTCTCATGACCAGGACAAATTTTCATCCTCCAGGCATGAAAATGAAGGTTCGTCTTGGCTTTGGCCAAACATCAAAAACTGCAAAGTGTTTACTTTACCAAATACCTCCAATAATCTGAATCCAGAACAAGGTATTAACCTGTCTCATTTGCAAATGCTCAGAATACCTATGTTGTTCATGAATTTTCGGGCCACAAAACGGTGACAGGTCTTCTCTGATTACGACTAGATATAAGATGAACATTACTCTGAATGTCATGTAGCCTTACACAGTGAACAGAGGACACCATTGTCATCATCAGTAACGTGATCCCCCTGGCGTGTCGAATCAGCCGGCATGAGGTAATTATCCTAATAACTACAGCCTGGAATTAAATCCTTGATTTGCTCTTTCATCTTCCACTGGGTTTCTTTGATGAGCTGCAGAATAATCAGACTCAATTTCGATATTCTTACTCACCTACAAGGAGAACATTCCTAGCGGCTGAGCCGGCATGTCAGCCCATCCTCACTACTGTTTTGTCTTTGATTCTTTAATACATTTTGCTAATAATCTGGGGAGCAGTTTCATGGTGAGTTTCCACCTATGGTTTAATACAGGGCACCTGCAGGGAGTAAATATTTTTGCACAGAAGTTATATACCTGGGGTCGGTGCCATAGTTCGGCTTTCCTGCACCCTGGACAAAGGTCCAGTTCATTCCCCATACACTGTATCTAAATGCTCTTGCCCAGGCTAAGTGGTTTGTTGGCGCCAGCCTAGGCAACAGACCTACAGCTCTACCCTTTCAAAAATTTTAATAAAAAGTGATCAAAAAGCCTCATAATTGTACAAATAACTACAGCTCACCCCACAAAAAACAAGCCCCCACACAGCTCTGTAGTAGTGATGAGCAGCATAGGCAATATTCGTTTTCGTGATATTTCACGCATTTTTGGCCTAATATTCGCCATAAATTCGCAAATTCTAGAATTCATGATCTCCAATCATTGTTTTCTTGATTGAGAAAATCGGCAATGTACTATGCGCGTATTGCGCGTGCAATACAGGCGTGGTTCACTTTTGCTACATTTTTCAAGCTGCTAGAAGTTTCCTGAGACCAGAGAAAATGGTTGGAAGCAACTTTTGTGACTGTGAGGAAGAACTCCTGATCACTGTATTTTTATTTTTTTTCCAAAGATGAAAGACAAAGACACTAATCCCTATCACAGCACAGTAATTCCTATCACACTACCTAACACCCTACACTATACCCCTATCTAACCTACACTGACTATCTCCCACTAACTCTCTGTATTATATATATAAGCTAACTAACTAACTAACTAACTAACTATCTAACTAACTATCTAATGTAATGACACAGGAAAGCACAGAGCACAGCAATGACACTGCTGTCTCTCAGAACTGCAAAAACTGCAAAAAATGGCTGCTGGGGAGGTTCTTATATAGTAAGGGGTTGGCAACTTTCCTATTGGTTGCTAGGGATTTTGCTAAGCTCAGACAAAGACATTGCAGCCTTCTCATTGGCCCACAAGCAAGAAGCAGGGAGGGTACTGATGAAAAAAATCTAGAGTATTCGCGATTACGAAGACATAGCACTATATTCTAGATCTTGGCGAATTCTCTAAGTGCCAATATTCACGATAAAAATTCGGGATTAGAATATTCGCGATCAACACTACTCTGTAAAAGAAAACGTAAAAAGTTATTTAAAAACTAGTAAAACATAATAAAAACTATATAAATTTGGTATTACTGCAATTGTACTGACCAGCTCTTTATGTCATTTTTTGTGCATATTGAACGCAATAGAAAAAAAACCTGAAAAAATAATATTTTTTTCCTTGATTTTCCTCTGGGTGGAAAGGACCAAATCATGCAGATTTTGCTGTGGTTTTTGTTTCGGAAATGCTGTGGATTTGCCTCAGATTCCATCCTCTGCATTTTAAAAAATGAGATTGGTGGAGATTAGAGATGAGCGAATTTCCGCTTATGAAATTCATTTACACTTCGTTTGTTGGTAAAAGGTGAATAGAAATATGAATTCCATTACCACGGACCATAACGCAATTCTATGATGGAATGCCTTTAGAGGTCTCCCCTCCATAACGGAAACTGGACGGATCCGTTTTGCAGGCCATAGACTTCTATTATGACGGAATGAATAACGGAATGCCTCTAAAGGCATTCCGTTATGTATTCCGTCATAGAATTGCGTTATGGTCTGTGGTAACGAAATCCATAACGCAATTCTGCTTTTACCAACAAACAAAGTGTGAACTAATTTCAAAATATGAAATTCGCTAATCTCTAGTGCAACATAAATTGACGTGCTGAGGAATTCTAATCCGCACCACACATACCAAGTTCTCTATGGATTATGGTGAGGACACCATGCAGTTTGTGGATGAGACTTTCTAAAATTTTCATGCAAATCCGTGGCAGCATATCCGCAGCGGATGTCAGAAGCAATATTTGGTTCAGAAGACCAAAGGAGCTTTCACCTTTTACCAGACATGGAGTCACCTTTCTCCATGTATTGTGTCTATAGCTCATTTTCCGTTCAGTTACTTGACATAACCAAAAGGCCCTATGGATCTCGACCCCAGCAGCTGGACCCACATATTGATGGCATATCCTAATGATGTTCGATTGATTATTGGCTCAGTGGTGAGCATCCACCGTTTCCTTGCAGAATTGGGTTCCTAAACTGTAATCTGACCAAAACCTACAGGAAATTCTGCCTGTATTTGTATGGGATTCCTCTGGGTTAGTGATGAGTGAATCCAAAGCAGTAAGCAGAACTCTGAGTTCTTCAGTTTCTTCCCATATTCCAAAAATATATTGATTGTTTGGCTTCCTATGAAAATTGCTTTCTTTGTGAATGTTGACAATTCTTGTACAGATCTGTGGAATGTGTTGGCGCTGTATAAGAAACTACATAATGGATAACCCATAGTTATGGTGTATTCACGGGATATGCATTGACTTAAGCAGGTCCCACCATTGTGTCCCACCAACTGTAGGCCCCCACATCCCATTGGAGAATAAATGTAGAGGTGGCTGTGTACATGAGTTCCTCTCTCCAATCACTTGTATGGGCCCCCGCCTTGGTGAGGGTCTCAGAGGTGGGACCTACATCTACCAGACATTTATGACATGTCCTGTGGATACCCCTCTTAGTAGAATGTGAAAGTTCTATAACAATGAGAGCATTATATTGGTTAATTAAAACATTTTGCAAATATTGCATGCGTTTTGGAAAATAAAAACATGCCAAGTGTATAATTCATTTAAGTATGAAGACTGCCAATTTCCATCGAAAGTTCTTACAGATCATTGCAAATTACATGGGCAGACAAAATACGTGGGTCACTTCAGGATAATTTAACATCCACATGATTTGCTCTTCAGTTTGTAATTGCCCAGGAACCAAAACAATTTAGAAATAAAAATAACATCATCTCATGTAATTCTGGTCTCGATACAAAAACCATGCGGTGGTTCTGTATCCTGTCCTGCATCTCACCTGCCTGTAATATGAAAACATAGACGAGAGCCCATTATAAATCATCTGCAGACACAATCCTCGAAAGGATAATTGTTCATGGAACATTTACATGAAATATTTGAAAAATAAATGGGTCTGGCAACAAAGGGAATGATAATATATATATATATATATATATATATATGTAACATAACATATGGAAGACTTCATGTTTTGGCAGAGCTTTGTGCCTGGAGTCCCTATGGTTACACATAATGGATCTGTAGATACTCTGGGTGCAGCCATATGGTGTTGTATCATATGAGAATCCCCCCTTACTATGGCATCCTTTGGCACCCATGGTGTGACATAAGGACAATCTGATGGAAGTCTGATGACTTTCAATGGGTAAGGTACAGCTGTTTCTGGGGAAAATATGGCTAGAAGGTTGGAAGAGTGTTTTAAGTGGGGAATGGGGTGGGTGGGTAATTACATTATAGGAGGGGAAGATAGGGCAGGTAGAGACCTAGGGCAAGGTAATGGAACTGGGGGTTGAATAGAGGTAGTGAGGGACCATAACAGTTCATAAGGAACTGCGTAAGGTAGAAAAGAATATCTTAAAACCTCTTAATTGTATGTATACTAATGCCAGAAGCCTGTCCAATTAAATTGGTGAACTGCAATTAGTAATATCTGAGGCGGACTATGACATAATGGGAATAACTGAGACGATGATAGCTATGACTGAGCAGTTAGAAAGGATGGTCAAAACCGGAGAGGGGGAGGGGTCTGCCTTTATGTAAAGTCCTGTTTAAAACCCACACTCCGGGAAGATGAGGTAAGTAAGGAAAATGAACATGTGTGTGAGTCACTGTGGGTAGAAATAAATGGAGGCAAAAACAATAATAAAATACTAATAGGTGTTTATTATAAACCACCTAATATACCGGAGTCCACAGAAAATCTATTACTAAACGAGATAGACGAGGCGGCAAATCATGAGGTCATTATTAAAGGGGATTTCAACTACCCAGATATAGACTGGGAAACTTAAACCTTTATATCTCATAAAGGAAACTGTTTTTTGGCAATAACCAAAAACAATTACCTTTCCCAACTGGAACGGCTATACTGGACTAACCAATAGACCTGACAGAACAACAGATGTGCAGGTTGGATGACACTTGCGAAATCGTGACCATAATATAGTAAATTTTCAATTTTCATTCAATAGGGGGTTTGTCTGGAGGCACAAAAACTCTGAACTCCAGGGAACTAAAATTTGATCAGCCTTGAGCCATTAGCCTCACCAACTGGGACAATGTCCTAAAAAATAAAAATACAGACACAAAATTAGATATTTTTAAAAGTATCCTAAACTCTCATTGTGAGAGGTACATACCTTATGGGAATAAAAGGGTAAGGAACAACAAAAAAGCTATGTAGATAAATGTAAATGTAAAGGGGGCAATAAATAAGAAAAGAAAATATTTAAATCACTAAAACAGGAAAATAGTGAATAATCACAAAAAAAAACTATAAGAAAAAATAGAAAGTATAAAAAACAAATAAATGCAGCCAAGATGGAGACTGAGAGGCTCAATGCCAAAGAGAGGAAAACTAACCCTAAAATGTTCTTCAATTATATAAATGGTAAAATGGTTAAACCTAGAAGTGTTGGCCCTTTAAAGAGTGATAAGGGAGGAGTTGTAGAGAGAAATGGAAAGAAAGTGAATTTATTAAATCTTTTTTCTCTACTGTATTCACTGAGGAAAATGAAATGCAGAAGGTAAACTCCACATTAAAGGGGTTGTCTTCTTTCTTTGTATATTGATGTCCTATCTTCATGGTAGGTCATCAATGTCAGAAAGGTGGGGGGCCGACTCACTTATATGTTGTTTTTGCGACCATCTGGTTGTCATGCCATTCAGCCCTACTATAAATTCTGGGGTATCTGAGTACCGAGAACCAATGTTAGGATTGGAAAAGGTGACTGCTATAGGTGAAGTCCAGTTCTGCGGTCTTGCACAAAACTGTTGTTTTTACACAGAAAGTACCCTCCAAAAAGGATGAAATAATGAAGGCGGAGTGTATCTGAAATGCTTGTCTACATGCATGAAAAATTATTTTATTTTTAACTTACCAGTGTTTACTGTGTGTAGTCTGAGGAACCACTACATTCAGCCAGTTTTCTGCATTTAACCCAGCTACAAGGAGTTTTCCAGGATTTTAATATTGATGACCTATTCTCATATATGATCTGCGGGGGTCTGACACCCCGAACCACCGTCAATTAGCTTTTCTGCAGTAGCTTTGACTTCCTGTGTCGGACCTATACAGCTTGGACCATTGTGTAGTGGACAAAGCTAGAAACTGCAGCACTACGCCCAGTCACTTCAATAAGAATAGTGTCGCATTTACCAACTCCGTCCGCTACACAATGGTCGGAGCTGTGTATTTTCAGTGCCAGAAGTCAGAGTCACTGCAGAATAGTTGATCGGCGGGGGTGCAGGGTGTCAGATTCCCACTGATAAGATGTTAATTACCTATTCTGAGGATAAGTCATCAATATTAAAACCCCTTTCTTTACGTTTCTCTCTTTGTCTCTCAAGCTGAGTAGACTTCCTCAGAGACACTTGCAAGCAAGTTGTGACAATTTCTATTAAAATAATTGGTGTGTTTATTGACAATGGGAATATACCAATTCTTACAATTTCAGGCTGCAATACATTTTTCCAGGCCTTGTTTACCTCTTGAGACATAACGTCTATTCCTACAGTCATAGCCATATGATGATAGCGGTAGGCCAAATTATACACCTCAATGTCTAAACAGTGGTGGGTCCGTTTGCTGGGATCCAAAATAGATGTATAACTTAAAATTCCTGGGTAAAAAAAAAAATCTGTAACATGGCCTCTACCTGTCATGTGTCATTTATAATGCTGGTGTGTTCTTATGTGGTAGGGGGGCATTTAGGCTCCACAGCCTCGGGGTGACTGCTACCTTAGCACCCAATGTAGCTATGACCCAACTTAGAGCAGAGGGGCACGTTTTCTTCTTCTATTCTCAGGCATTGAACTGCTCCAACCTAGGCATTGCATGGCCAGCTGTACTCAATGGGGGCATTTACACTTTTGGCCAGTATTTCGTCTCTTATTACAGATCTAAAGCAACAGCTACTGGAGTTTATATGCTGTGATCCTTCTCACTTTGCTGGAAATGCAAGGTTGGGAAATGGCCTTTTTGTAGGCTTGAATTCAGTCTTCATACATTTCGTAAAACTCCTATAAATCTTTAAGGAAAACACATAAAGCCTGCAATTCAGATGTGTAAGGCCCAGATGAGGAAGGTAAATAATGTTATTTTCTAACACTTTGCAGTAATGCTGCCTCGGTGTAAAGGGCTAGTGTTCAGAGTCCATTGCTAAGTAAATTGGGATTTCTTTGCCTTGGAATCTATCTGCTTTTGCTGAACTTCTGTCACCTCTAAATATTTGTAAATGATTTTATACTCACTTTTTAGTAGATGTTTGTAAGCTCATTCTGGTTTTCATACGTGGCTGGATATTATATTTACATTTATTTGCAGGTACCAGTGGGTTCCATGTATTTATCACATAGTCCAGACTCCATATAAGCAAAAAATCAAATGTTTCTATTAGGGAATTAAGATGACAAATTTGTGGCAAAATTGAAATGATATACATATGGATTTGTTGTGGATTTGCAGTGGTTTTCACCCTTTGCATTGCCCATTCATTGACTTGCGTAAATAGGCAGAGCTGCATTTAACATGAGGCAAGATGAGTATCTCACCTCAGGTGGCATCCAACCTGCCTGTGAGATGGCAGCAGTTTATGGCAGGGAACAGGAGCCTATGGCTCCCACCCCGCAGTTCAGCCTCATAGGCCGCAGACCACTATGCCTGAAGCCTATGACATAGTAGAATAGTGCAGAAAGTCAAAATGACTTTCTGCAACCTCCTTCGCTTGACCTTAGGCAGTACAATGATGTGGTCATGCCACCTGAGACCCGAAGCAGGAGGTCACGGTAATGTCATCATGACCACCTGTAGTGGGAAGCAGAAACTGAGGCCACAGGCCAGAAGAAGAGGGGGCACTGTTGGAGTGATGGTGACCATTATATATATTTTCACTACAGGGGGCATTATACTACAGGGCAAAGAACATTCTATATACTACCACTTCGGGGGGGGGGGGGGAGGCATTATACTACAGGGGGGCTACATTAGAGTGTTATATATACTACCACTACAGAGGCATTATACTACAAGGGGGAGCATTATATATACTACCACTTCAGGAGTGCATTATACTACGGAGGGATTACATTAGAGCATTATATATACTACCACTACAGGGGGCATTATACTACAGGGTGAGAGCATTTTATGTATACCAGCACTACAGTGGGGCATTATGCTACAGGAAGACTACAGTTGGGAGAGCATTATATAGCCTACCACTACAAGGTGCATTATACTACAGGAGGTGAGAGCATCATATACACCCCAACTACAGGGGGTATTATACAACAAGAGGGCATTAAACTACAGGGGGGAGATGCAGCATCCAGCTTTTAGAGGTCGAGTATACTGCAAAGTCTAAAGTATATTGTCATGATGTCATGTATGCATATGGTTATCTGTGCAGCTGTGAGAACTGTAACATCTGGGGATACTGAATTTCTAAAACATCAGCCAGTCTATTACAAGTAAGACCTGTCCTGAATTGTCTGCATCTGAAGCTTTACTAAAAAACTTGTTAACTTGGACTCATTATTTCTACACTTGAAAGGTGCTGACATCAGGAACCCTGCCTCACACCATAAAACATCAACATCAAGGGCACCTCAACCGCCATCAGGCAGGAAAACCCCAGAACCAGAGTGTGCCCTTGCCGTCACTGCATGGCAGCCCATGGAGCTTCAGAAAAACTGTAGGTATGACCACGGCCCCTATCCGGCCACCCACACTCACACACGCCCCTGCGGCCTTGTCGCTGCAGAGAGAGTATTATGCATACTAGAACTACAGTGGGATATTATACTACAGGGTGTGACAGGCGCAGCACTATGAAGTGCCTTTTGCGGTATTAGAAGAATTTGATATCTCTAAGTTTTTAGTCCAACCAGACTGTCTATTACTCTGCTACAATCTTGTTTCTTTTGAGCTAATTCTTCTAGCGCCGTTCTATGGAAACAGTAGGCTTAAAGAGCACACCAAATGCTCAAAATAATTTATTTATTAACTTCAACTTTTCTCCCATATATAACACTGCCACCTCCGCAATAGATAATCCATGTACAAACACGAGTTGCATAAAATATCACAAAATGGCGGTATGCATAAAATGGTGGTTTAACTGTTCAATCTTGTCATTCAACATAAAATGGTGGATATATTTCTCTCTTCAGTATCTGTACTTTAAGTTATTTAAGCACTTTATAATCATTCTGAGAGGTATATCTGAGGTTTTACCAATAGTTTGATTTAGTTTGATTTGCTCAGTTTGCTCGGTTTGTGCGCAGTTTGCTCACAGTTTGGTGGAACTGTAAACAAACATATACAACTCTTCTCAGTATATAGTTCTGACCACAGTATTAACAATATGAACATTATATAACCGTTCTAAATACCTATTTGGAATCTTGTTCCCATAAAACACAGCTGTGAGTGGAAATGTCTGTCCAGCTCCTCTTCTGTGGTCTATACTGACTCCAGAAGATTCTGCTAGGGGATTTCCCACACATACTCAGTGTGAGGTTGGCTGTGATTGGTTAACACTCCTGGGCATTAACAACAGTTTAACTCTATGCTTTCTGTTGTTAATTCTGCAGAAACATAAAGTGACTGTAAATAACTCTTTTGGTCTCTAATATATAAACATAGGAACTGTATTAAATTTATTGGCAAGTCTAGCTATATAAACATGTAAGTCATATTGGCAACCTAGGACAGGTGTTAGCTGGCCAGCTACACAGGGGGAAGAGCATTATATATACTACCATTACAGGGGGACTACAGGGGGAAAGAACATTAAACAATGCATTCAGAAAGTATTCAGACCCTTTGACTTTTTTCAGATTATAATTTGTTGTGGCACTGTTCTAAAACAAAACAAAAAAAAAAATTCCCCATCAATCAGACTTTTTTGCCAATTTATTTTATCCTGTGTGTTAATACTTGAAATTTAGCTGTAGGCATCTCATATTTCTCTTGATCATCTTTGAACCGTTTCTACTCCTTTATTGGAGTCCACCTGTGGTAAATTCAGTTTATTGGACATGATTTGAAAGGCACTCTCATATCTATATAAGGTCTCACAGCCTACAATGCATATCAGAGCAAAAACCAAGCCATGAGGAGGAAACTACTGTCTGTAGAGCTCAGAGATAGGATTTGGTGGAGGCACAGATCTGAAGTTTTTTCTGCAATTAAAGTTCCCAAGAGCACAGTGGCCTCTGTAATATTTAAATGGAAGTAGGGAACGGCCAGGACTCTGCCAAGAGTTTGTCATTCTACCAAACTAAGTATTGAGGGGAGAAGGGCCTTGGTAAGAGAAATGACCAAGAACCCAATGATCACTCTGGCTGCGCTCCAAAGAGCCTGTGTGCAGATGGGAGAAACTTCCGGAAGGTCTACTATCACTACTATCACTGCAACACTCCACCAATCTGGGCTTTATGGCAGAATTGCAAGAAAGAAGCTTCTCCTTATTAGAAAAAATACAAGATTCTCTGGCCTGATGAAACAAAGATTGAACTCTTTGTCCTTAATTCTAAGTGTCATGCTGTGGACCTCAGACTGGCCTGAATATTCACCTTCCAACAAGACAATGACCCTAAACAGACAGCCAAGACAAGAGCCAGACAAGAGAGACAACTATGCGAATGTCCTTTAGTGGCCCAACCATAGTCCTGACTTGAACCCAATTGAACGTCTCTGGAGAGATCTGAAAATGGCTGCCCACCAACAGGCCCCATCCAACCTGACAGAGCATCAGAGGACCTGCAGAGAACAACGGCAGAAATATCCAAATCCAGGTGTGCAAACCTTGTGGCATCATACCTAAGAAGACTGGAATCTGTTATCGCTGCCAAAGGTGCTTCAATTAAGTCATGAGTAAAGGGTCTGAATACTTATGTCAATGCAAGGTTTTAGTTTTTCATTTTAAATAAATTAGCAAAAACTTATTACATACTGTTTTCATTTTCTCAATATGGGGTATTGAGTGCAGACTTATGGGGAAAAACTTTTTTTTTTATTTTAGCACAAGGAGCAACATAACATAATCTAAAAAAGTGAAAGGGTCTGAAGACACTCCAATGGCATTGTATGTACTACCACTACAGGGGACATTATACTACAGGGGCACTACAGGGGGAGAGCATTATATATACTACCAATACAGAGGGCATGATAGTGGAGACATTATAAAATGGGCTGGACCACTACAGGGGGCAGTATATATACAGGCACTGCAGGGAGGTGCATTACACATACTAGGTCTACAGGGGGAATTATAATATAGGGGCAACTACAGGGGTCATTGAAGCGGAGCTGTATAAATACTGCGGCTACTACATGGAGCATTATAAATACTTGGAGCTACTACAGGGGGCATTATGACTATTGCAGCCAATATAGGGGCATTATAACTGCTGGGGATACTACAGGAGTGCGGTATAGATTTGCCTTTTTACTATTGGAGGCTCTAAAGGGGTGCCCTATAGACGGGCCTTGTTACCTTAGGGGACACAATTGAGGGTCCTTACTTCTCCTAGGGACCCTATGGGCACATTAATAAAACTATGTATACTGTGGGGGCAATATTATTATTGGGCTTAATATGGAGGGAACATTCTTGCTATTGGGGGTACTGTAGGGGGCACTATTACTAGTGAGGGCATTATAGGAGCACTGTTACTATGGAGGGGACTATCTGTATGGCACTGTTATTTGTGCAGTATAGTGTTTGTGGGCATGGGGGAACACAGAGGGCATAGTTTTGGAGGTAGCAGCAGTCTAACAGTTTGGGGCACCAAGAGGGGAAGGATGATGGAAAAGTGAGGAATTTTCCATGCAGCTTAAAGAAGTTGTCATGGTGGTCTGGTCTGAATGGAGAAGATGAGGAAAGAGAACATCTACATCAGAGGAGACATCACTGGATGTAAAAGGTATGTAGTGCTACATTACACTATATGTTTCGTAGTGCGGTATATAATGTCCATCAACATATTTCTTTAACAGCAGGGCTCAGCAGGAGGGTTTGGACTGAGAATTTGGCACGCAGAATCGCAATTTCAATTTCCCCACAGTCAGCAGAAAGGCTAAGTGCACAACTGTCGGTGTCAATAGTCCTTTAAGAGGTTGTCTGACCCCATAGCCATTTTTAGTTAGGACCCACAAAGTATTTAACGTAAAGAAAAAATGCCTTCATCTATTCACCTCTGATACGTTTTAGGGCAATGGCTCAAATCCATGCTTCATCTGGTCCCCAGTGGAC
Source organism: Bufotes viridis (assembly GCA_033119425.1). Lineage (NCBI taxonomy): Eukaryota > Metazoa > Chordata > Amphibia > Anura > Bufonidae > Bufotes > Bufotes viridis. Next base: position 35,012,448 of record CM065591.1, read on the forward strand.
CAGAAGAGTGACATCCCATCTGTGGTTACATTCACCATGGTAGCCAGTTGGTGACATGTCTCCAAGCAGCACACAACCACATTTACATGCCACTTGGGATGGGACGTCACACTTCCAGAGAGAGAGGGGACACGACGAGCCTGACCGAGCTCTTCTGGAGTCAGAGAGCTATAGAACAGCACAAATTGGTAGTCACCGTGATTTCCTAGAGACAGATATAATGAATGGAATTTTCGACTCCTGAAGACACAACAGAAAATTCTCAAGGAGATTTATTTTTTTATTTACATTCTTTAAATTTAGGAGGAAATTCCCTATCATTCCTATTATAGGGTGTTATGGAACATAATGGTTTGGTTTCTGTGTGCTTTCGTATTTGCCTGAAGCTCATCTTAGTTTCTGCTTCTCTACACACATAGAAAGTATTCTCCTTTACGAAAATATGTCTGCATAGTGAAGTGTGGGAGTGGAGATTGATGAGACCTCGCCAGTTCTGAGGAGCACATTAGCTATGCTTTGTAACTCAGGTCCATTGTTAACTACATGCTCATTATTCACACCTGTAATGGCAAAACTTAGTTTATAAAATATTTTATTGAAGAAGGCCGTATAAGAGCACACATGAAAATACAATAATACACCATACCGCAAGGATACATATGTTAGTGTTACAGCCGCACATGTGCTTTTCAGTATACAGTATAGATCAATCTAGTCAACAGCCGACTTCCATTTAACAGGTAAGTAACATTTGTGAACCTGGATTGAAGAAATAAGTGCCCAATATTGCAAAAAGTAACAATGACCTGTGATTATCTGATCATCTGGGTTTATGAGCATGTGTACAGGGCAAAGCGGGGCAAAGCGGGAGGAGGCTCTCCTGTAATGGCAAAACTTAGAATATCACCGGCATTGGTGTGGAAGGATAAACTGGCATGACATAAGGAAAAAGGACAAGGCAAAGTTTCCAGTAGCCCAAATCTTATGTATAGAAATATTCCAGTACTTGACAGATCCCAATGGCCTCATTGACTTAGGACTTATTTAGATAAGTGATATAAAACTTGTCCATGTTCTGTTCTCTAAAGTCTGATGATTTTCCTTCCATGTATAATCAGGATTGTTACCGTCTGCGTTCCATTTGTCAATTTTTTTTCCGTTAGTGTGGCATCAGTATGTCATCAATATTTTGCAACCTCAAAAAACCCTGAAGAATTTACCAAGCAACTATTAGTGTAAAAAAGAACGTAAATGGATGGCATCTTCGTGCTGTCATGGACCCAGTGACTTGAGTTGGAAAGTCTGGTTTGAAAAGCAGACCATAAGAGACTTTTTTATTTTTGTAATACACAGAGAAACCCATGAAACATTACTGGAACTAATGTGGAGGATCTACAGTAAACTATCAAATGGCCAGAGGCTTAAAGGGAACCTGTCACTGGGATTTTGGGTATAGAGCTGGGGACATGGGCTGCTAGATGGCCGCTAGCACATCCGCAATATCCAGTCCCCATAGCTCTGTGTGCTTTTATTGTGTAAAAAAACTGATTTGATACATATGCAAATTAACCTGAGATGAGTCCTGTACGTGACTCATCTCAGGGACAGGACTCATCTCAGGGACAGGACTCATCTCAGGTTCATTTGCATATGTATCAAATCAGTTTTTTTACACAATAAAAGCACACAGAGCTATGGGGACTGGATATTGCGGATGTGCTAGCGGCCATCTAGCAGCCCATGTCCTCAGCTCTATACCCAAAATCCTGGTGACAGGTTCCCTTTAACCTAGAGCTCCTGAGTCCCTGTGCTAACCATGTGCCGTTTATTATACTGGTATCTTCTTTATGTGGTAAAAGGGGCCCAATCCAGGACCTGCACCCCTAAACATGGCTATCATGTCAGTGGAGTTGTCTTGGGCCTAGAGTGGAACCTTCTAACAAGCAAATGTCCATGACCAAGTTTATGATTCCATGAGTTCATGATTCCAGATGTTCATTGATGAGATGTCACATCAGGCCACCAATGATTTCCATAATCAGGTGTACTCCAGTTTTTTAGCAACACAACTCACTCCTTTTTTTGTGCACATTTCTCATGTTACACTGGGTTTAACAAAACATTACAAAAATTGGTGCACCACAATTGTAAATGTAATTGACAATATACTGTATGGCTAAACCCTCACTCTGATATTAAAAATGAGACTTCCACCAATATATTCTTATATCAAGAACATAGGAGCCCGCACACATCTTTCTGCCGTTTAAGACCACTTCATTATACTCATTTGGTTATTTTGTAACAAAGCAATACTGACATATTATTGCTGGGGGATTTGAGGGGAAATAGTTGTTGATCTACTGGACTTTTAACACTGGCGTACATACAGGGGTTGCAGTTGCAACTGGGCCCGGCACTCCAGCCGCCTGCGGACCCCTGCAGTAGTACACCGACTGGGGGGTTTTAGGGGTCTGGAGTCGGTGTCACATGGTCGGTGTCACATGGTCTGATGTAGGTGTAGCTTGCGGCCTCATTTGTTCCCCATTGCATTGTCGGTCCTGCAATGCAGGTGAGTGGGAGGGGGCTGTAGGCTGCTTAATACCTTTTCAGACCTTGTTCACACACCATAGGTAGTCTAGTGGTAGGACCCCATGCCATGCTGAGAGACCGTGACGTGGTGCTTGAAGGGGCTCCGATATGTTCCTGATTGGAAATATTGGCGAATCTCTCAGCTTTTAACATCCGAGTGAGGAATTAGCCAGTTTTGTCAGTTGCTTATCCTTGCTTATGTTTTTTTTTTATTATTCCATCGGGGTCACACCGCCGATTGCCACATGCGGCGCGGCCCTGGTTCTAATTGTGGGTGGTGGGGAGGCAGTAGGAGATGAGCGCTTCTATTGTGGAAGAGCTCATCTCCATATTCATCTGTATTGCCGTCCTCAGGACAGCGATACAGATCAATGTGCTGCGGCAGGGCAGGGGAGGGAGAGGCGTCTCCCTTACCTGTTCTTCTGATAGGCTGCAGCCTATTAGAGCCCGGTTCAGGTGGCGCGATGACATCATTATCATAGTGCACACATAGTGCGGGACACAGGCCGGAAGAGGTCTGCATCGCATTGCTGCTAGCCTCATGAAGGTAAGTATTAGTTGTTGTTTTTTTTATAGATGGCACATTTTAGGGGGCACCTGGTGACACTAAAGTGACACTAATTTCTTACTGGCCCATTTTGGGTGGGGGGCACTATGGGGGCATCTTGGGGCATTTATTTGTAGCCGATTTTGGGGGCGTACTATGGGGGAATCTGGGGGAATTTGTTTACTGCCCTATTTTGGGGGGCACTATGGGGCATCTGGTGGCACTATAGGGGCATTATTTGGGGCACTCTGGGGGAGTCGAGCATTATGGGGCATTTATTTCTAGCCCATTTTGGTGAGCACTATGGGGCATCTGGTTGCACTATAGGGGCATTAGTGGGGGCACTATGGGGAAGTGGAACACTATGGGGGCATCTGGGGGCTCTAAAGGGGCTTTTTTATTGGCATATTATGGGGGGGGGGGGCACTATGGCATCTGGTGGCACTAAAGGGGCATTTTTTACAGGCACATGGGAGGCCTTATAGCACAGAGCATCACTATGAGGCATCTGGTGGCACTAAGAAGGGGCATTTTTAACTGAAAGCCACACAGAAAGCCACTTTATGGGGGCACTATGGGGGAGAGGAGCACTATGGGGACATCAGGTGGCACTAAGAAGGGGCATTTTTTACTGGCACATTATGGGGGCATTATGGGGGGAGAGGAGCACTATCGGGGCATCTGGTGGCACTAATAAGGGGCATTTTTAACTGGCACATTATGGGGACACTATGGGAGAGAGAACTATGGGGGCATCTGGTGGCACTAAGAAGAGGGATTTTTTACTGGAATATTATGGAGGCATCTGGTGGCACTAAGAAGGGGGATTTTTTACTGACACATTATGAAGGGCATTAAAAAGGGGCATTTATTACTGGCACATTATGGGGGAGAGGAGCACTATAGTGGCATCTGCTGGGGGCACTATGAAGGGGCATTTTTTTACTGGCATATTATGGGGGGCACTATGGGGAAGGGGGAGAGAAGCACAATGGAGGCATGTGCTGGGGGCACTAGGATGGGGTATTTTATACTGGCAAATAATCGGGGCACTATGGGGAAGGGGGAGAGGAGCACTATTTACTGGGGCACTATATAGGGGTATTTTATACTGGCATACGTTATGGGGACATTAGCTCAACTGTGGGCACTAAGCAGGGGTATTTCTTGTTCTGTCACATTATAAGGGGAATTATTACTACTAGGGGGCATTATGGTGAGCTTTTCTACTACTGGGGGCTATGGGGAACATGATTACTATTATGGGCACTATGGGGGCATTATTACTAAGTGTGCTCAGGCAGAGAATTATTTCTATTGGTGGGAATTTGGGGAGCACTGTTACTTTGGTGGGAACCCTGACACAGTATCAGCTTAGTACAATTATTTTTGGGGACAATATGTTTATACTATTAGTGTCAGGGATACTATTCACTGGGCACAGTTATTTTTTTTATAGTTGAAGGGGGCACTATCTGTGTGGTACTAGTATTTTTCAGGGGACAGTTTCTGCAGTATAGTATTGGGAAGCACAGCGGGCACAGTATTGGGGATGGCAGGATGGGGTGTTCAGAAGATGTGAAGATGATGGAAAAGTGGGAAACTAATGTCTGTTTGTCAATCTCTGCAGAAACGGGAGATGGCTGAAAAATCATCATGGCGGTCTAGTCTGAATGGAGAAGATGAGAAAAGAGAACGTCTACATCAAAGGTGACATCACTGGATGTAAAAGGTAGGTGGCGCTATGTAGGAGTGGAGATGCTCTGGCTCCCACCCCTGCCATTTGCAGAAGGAGGATTCAGAGCTAGGTGAGGACGGCCAAGGGGGCGGCAGGCCACGGGTGGGTGGCGGATGGTGGGTGGAACCTTAGGCCTAGAGCAGAATCTGGGGAGGGAGGAGAGTGGAGGAGCTTCCTGGCTGTAGCCTGCTGTTGTCTATTGTATAATGTGAAGCAGGCAGTGCACCCAGGACAGGCCCTCCCCTCTGTATGATGTGTAGAGCCCATGGATCACTTTTGCATCGGGGCCCCATGGATTTTGTGTACGCCACTGACTTTTGGTTGTCATCTTGCGTATGGATTTCATTCAGTGATGTCATGAACTGCCCATAGTGGTGCTGGTAATAAAGATAAAGTATGCATAATTACCCTATTACATCCTTTCATTCTCATCTGTAGGACTTCTCAGGTGTTTCACTCTTTTTGTGGAACTCTCTGCCCAAGACTGTTAGACTTGCTTCTAATATTCCAATTCGTAATGGTTCCTTGAAAAAGTATTTATTCAATGAAGCCTATATGACATATTGATAGTTCATGGCCCTTGGGATAAGGCTACACAGCGACATGTGTTGCACCAATGTCGCGCAACATATATTATAATGATAGTCTATTGTGTCGCACTGCAACAACAGTTGCTAAAAATCCATCAAAGTTGCAGCATGTCACAGTGTGACACCATAGACTATCATTAGAATAAATGTCGATGTTTCCCCAGCCTATGACTGTCCACCTCATGGTGGACACCCTCCCTAGGGCAATAGGTTATTCTAGCTTACTAGTTCCTGGAAGGTGTACTGTTCCATTTGTTTGCCTGTTTACCAGGTTCTGCCTGATTCCTGACTCTGATTCTCAGCCACCTGACCAAACTGTGCTTGATTCTGTATTGACCCTTTGCTGCCTGCTCTGACTTTGAACTGTTCTTCATATTGCCTCTACTCTGCCTGCCTTGATCTTGACCTGTCCCTCACTATGTGTTTTGTCTGATCCTTCAGTGCTCCACACTGGTGTATCTTTTTTTTGTTTGTTTTTCTTTACAAAATTTTATTAGAAATTCCAACAATACAATTCAGTCAAAACATCCACATAGTTATTTATTTTTTACCCTCAATAAATCTTACCCCCCTTACTCTTACCCAAACAACGCACCACTTGCGATGCGTCTCCCCCCCACCCCCCTCATAAAAACAGAAAGGGGGGGATATTAAGGGAATGGGGACAGGAACACCTTAGAACTTCCAGCGATGAGGAGAAAGCAAAGCTATTACATTTTCTTCTCTCCACTGTATTCACGGAAGAAAATAAACTGTCAGATGAAATGCAAAATGTAAAAGTAAATTCCCCATTAAAAGTGCCCTGTCTGATCCAGGAAGAAGTACAGCGGCTTCTTAAAAAGATTATAATAGACAAAATCGCCAGGACCAGATGGCATACACCCCGTATCCTAAGAGAATTAAGTACTGTCATAGCCAGACCCTTGTTTCTGATATTTAAGGACTCTATACTGACAGGGAATGTTCCACAGGATTGGCACATAGCAAATGTGGTGCCAATATTCAAAAAGGGTCCGAAAACAGAGCCTGGAAATTATAGGCTGGTAAGTTTAACATCCGTCGTGGGTAAACTGTTTGGAGGTTTTCTAAGAGATGCTATCTTGGAGCAACTCAATAAAAATAAGCAAATAATGCCATATGAGCATGGCTTCATAAGGGATCGGTCATGCCAAACGAATTTAATCAGTTTCTATGAGGAGGTAAGTTCTAGACTTGACAGCGGCGAATGAATGGATGTTGTATATCTGGACTTCTCCAAAGCATTTGACACTGAACTGCATAAAAGGATAGTTTATAAAATGAGGATGGTTGGAATAATGCACTGTCACTAGTGGGGTACCTCAGGGGTCAGTATTGGGCCCTATTCTCTTCAATATATTTATTAATGATCTTGTAGAAGGCTTACATAGTAAAATATACATTTTTGCAGATGACACTAAACTGTGTAAAGTAATTGACACTGAAGAGGACAATATACTACTACAGATGGATCTGGATAGATTGGACGCTTGGCCAGAGAAGTGGCAGATGAGGTGTAACACTGGCAAATGTAAGGTTATGCACATGGGAAGGAATAATGCAAGTCACCCCTACATACTAAATGGTAAAACACTGGGTAACACTGACATGAAAAAGGACCTAGGAATTTTAGTGAACAGCAAACTAAGCTGTAAAAACCAGTGTTAGGCAGCTGCTGCCAAGGCCAATAAGATAATGGGTTGCATCAAAAGGAGCATAGATGCCCGTGATAAGAACATAGTCCTACCACTTTACAAATCACTAGTCTGTGTACAGTTCTGGTCTCTTGTGAACAAGGCAGACATAGCAGAGCTGGAAAGGGTTCAGAGAAGGGCAATTAAAGTAATAACTGGAATGGGGCAACTACAGTACCCTGAAAGATTATCAAAATTAGGGTTATTCACTTTAGAAAAAAGACGACTGAGGGGAGACCTAATAACTATGTATAAATATATCAGGGGTCAGTACAGAGATCTCTCCCATCATCTATTTATCCCCAGGACTGTGATTGTGATGAGGGGACATCCTCTGCGTCTGGAGGAAAGAAGGTTTCTACACAAACATAGAAGAGGATTGTTTACGGTAAGAGCAGTGAGACTATGGAACTCTCTGCCTGAGGAGGTGGTGATGGTGAGTACTATAAAGGAATTCAAGAGGGGACTGGAATTATTTCTGGAGTGTAATAATATTACAAGCTACAGCTACTAGAGAGGGGTCGTTGATCCAGGGAGTTATTCTAATTGCCTGATTTTTTCCCCTTAAGTGGGGTAAATTGGCTTCTGCCTCACAGGGTTTTTTTGCCTTTCTCTGGATCAACTTGTAGGAAACAGGCCGAACTGGATGGACAAATGTCTTTTTTTGGCCTTATATACTATGTTACTATGTTACATTCTCCCCAAATTTTAATCCATTTTTCCGCAGTATTTCTATGTTTATATAGAATATTTTCAAATCGCTTAATCTTATTAAACAAGTTTAGCCAAGTAGTAATATTTGAAATATTTTGAGAAAACCAATCCCGGGTAATAAATAGTCTTGCAAGAAACATTATTTTAATCAAAAGGATCCTTTTATATTTTGGACAGCCCACCTTGGAGAGGTCACCCAGTACCCAGCATTCTGCATATCGCAAAATCGAATATGGCACCTCCCACTCATCACTATCGCTAGTGCCGATCGTAGCTGAAAATACTTAAACCAGGATAAATTCAATATATTTTCTTTGTGCTAACTCCAAAAACGAGTATATCCCATTCCCAACCATTTGTGCAACATAAAGGATACCCTTTTTTGCCAGTACTGATCTCCAACCAATTCATCTAGAGCTTGCAGATGGTAATAATAATACCAAAGATGGTGTGGCAGTGGAGCTGCCAGAGAGCTATAGGAAGGCCTTTTGAGTTGTATATGTCACCCAGAGCAAGCTGGGTGAGAACAAGAAAGGCTGGGAAAATAGTTTTTTTCCCACTGTCTGCAGCAGCCAGGCTGGTAATGGGGATAATTATCAGCCAGCTGAGGAGCTTGGATAAATCTGGGCTGAGCTCCTTAATCAGGGAGTCTGGAAAAGGAGCAGGCTGTGTCAAGGCCTGTGGGAGCCGGGACCCTCTAACCCGGCGGTTAATAATGACATGAGCAGTATATGTGACATATGTGCTGTGACCGATAGCAACTCAGAGTGAGGCTACCATGTCAAGACCCTTCGAAATTGAAGTGGTTACTAGTGGGGACCAGATGACAGGTATATTTGACGAGAGAGGGTTCAGTCGGATGACGTCAGCCTAGTGTCTGAAGCTCATATTCAGACAGTTGTAGATGACCTGACAGCTCACTACAGCTACAAACTTGAAGATGTTTTCGCTCGCTCCACATAGTCCCTAGATGCACTAGAAAAGGGACTAGCGGTTCACGAAAAGCAACTGCAGGAATCTCCAGAGGAGTCACAGGAAGAGACTCAGAAAGAGATGAATGAACTGAAGGATCTAGAGTCACAAATAGAAGCGGAAATTCTCCAACTTCAAGAGGAACTTGCAGCTTCTAAGCCATCCAGACTTCATGCAGAGCAGGAAAGAGATGAACTGGCTGATGAGGTCTTAAACAGCGCTTCAGAAAAATCTGCTCTCTTGGAGGAGCAAAGACATTTGGAAGCCAGGATGGCTCAACTTGATCAAGAGTTGTGTGATCGGATGGTGGACCTGGACCACCAGAGACAAACTGTTTCTAAATTGGAGAAGAAATAGAAGATGTTTGACCAGCTCCTGGCTAAAGAGAAAAACACCTCGGCCTGCTATGCCAAAGAACGTGACCGAGCGGATACTGATGCTCGGGAGAAGGAGACCAAGGTCCTCTCCTTGGCTCGAGCCCTTGAAGAAGCGCTTGAGGAGCGAGATGAATTTGAGAGGCTGAACAGGCAACTCTGAGCAGAGATGGAAAATCTCATGAGCTCAAAAGAGGACGTCGGGAAGAACGTCTATGAGTTGAAGAAGTCAAGCGTGCTCTCGATCAGCAGGTGAAAAATGAGAAACCTGAAGAGGAGAGTCGTCTGGAAGATATCAAGAAGTCTAAGCCAGAGCCTGTTAAGAATGGGTCTGGAGATGGTAGCGCCGTGGTACTGGCTGAGTTAGAGCAGATGGAAGATCTTTCTGCTGAACCAGTTGATGGGGCTGATGTGGATGCAGAATCTAAGAGTCTTGTGGCGGTGAGTGGCCAGGTCATGAAAGACATTCCCTCTGCTGTCAATGCCTTCCAAAAAGCCAGCGGTCTGTTGCGGAAGAAATGCGGGGAGACGGACGACCAGTATGCGGATCCTGTCTACTACAATGGGCTGGCTCTCCTGAATCCTGCCCGAAAGGAGAACAATATCCTGGGTGAGCCTATGGAGAAAATACCAGAAGACGACAAGTCTAGTGAAGACCTCGGTGTCCCCAGTACCTCCAACCTTGATGAGAAAGAGGAGGAGGGGTTCAGAATGGAAGTATATGATGCCGTGTCTGAGAAGGATGAGAAGGCTAACAAACTGAATAAAGACTCCAAAGGAGACTCAAAGGCTGAAGAAGCTAAGGCCGTTGAGTTGGAGTGGGAAAAAACCTCAGATGTGGCAGTGGAGCTGCCAGAGAGCCATAGGAAGGCCATTCAAGTGGTGTATCTCACCCAGAGCAAGCTGGGTGAGATACAAGAAAGACTGGGAAAATATTTTTTTTTCCCACTGTCTGCAGCAGCTAGGCTGGTAATGGGGATAATTAGCAGCCAGCTGAGGAGCTTGGATAAATGTGGGCTGAGCTCCTTAATCAGGGCTCCCAGTCTGGGAAAGGAGCAGGCTGTGTCGAGGCCTGTGGGAGCCGGGACCCTCTAACCCTGTGTGTAGGGTAAGCACTGGTGATGTGTTTTGGGGAGCTGGGTGGTAGACCCAGATCCCGATAGAGAGGAAAAGACTGTTTAGTCAGTGGCCAGACGGCTGAGGATTTATGTTTGATTTATGTTTTGGTTACTGTTTTGTGCTTGAAAATAAAGCATCATTTGGACTTCAATCTAGTGTCCGTGGCGAAGTCTGTGAGAATGACCCCCGAATAAGAGACGATCCCTACAAGGGGTACAACAAAGAGAGCCCTTTATACCCAACCAATCTCTGATGGTACTCCAGGAGCAAGTAAACAACTTCCTGATGGCTGTATAAACCTTTTGGGAAATAATTTGTTGCCCAGATTCCAATAAAGTAAACATATTTATCATACTAAGATTCCCTCACAAAAAAACATAGTTGTACAGCTATAAAGTATCCCTTAAAACAGGGAAGGTTAAGCCCTTTCTGTTCCATTGGCTTATAAAAATGTTCCAATTTTAATCTTACCCGTTTTCTCCCCCCAGAGTAAATCATTAATAATTCTTTCAATTAATTTGAAAAACTTATCCTTGATCCACACTGGGGAATTCCTGAGAATATAAAGTAATTGGGGCAGAATCACCATATTGACTAAGGATATTCTATCGGCTCTCTAACAGAAGCCGAAGCCATATCGTTATTTTAGATCTCAATAAGATAAGATTAAGCTGTAGAAAGTCTAGGATCTTTGGAGTTATTACTATGCCTAAATATTCAATTGAATCAGAGATCTTAGGAGTATTTAAGAGCCCTTTTTGGGGGAGTTTAAGTCTGTTCAAAGGCATAAGACTAGTTGACCAGTTTATATCAAGTCCCAAAATTTCCCCAAAAGAATTAACCATTTGAATAAATTTTGGAAGTATAGTATTCGTATGCTGCATGTAAAATAAGATATCATCAGCATATAAGGAAATATGATCTTCAGCTCCCAATACCCCAAAGTCTTCAATCTGAGAATCCTGTCTGACCCTGACTGCAAGAGGTTCAATATAGATATCAAATAACAACGGAGAGAGAGGACATCCCTGTCAGGTACCTCTTTCTAAAAAAAAATACTCCTTGTAAGGAAACCATTTCTATTCAACTTCGCACAAGGGGATCTGTACAAAAGCTTAATCATTTTGATGAATCTAGTACCAAAACTCATCTTCTGTAACAGTCTCCAGAGGAATCTCCAGTCCACCCTATCAAAAGCCAGGCATCTAAAGAAAGGATGGACCTGGAGACCCACCTGGACACTGTATATTGGCAAAGAGATGGTGCAAATTATACTGAGTACCCTTATTGTGATAAAACTATTTTGAACAGGATGTATAACTGATGTTATAACCTTAGAGAGCCTTGTAGCAAGAATCCTTGAGAGAAGCTTGACATCCGTATTAAGAAGAGAAATAGGTCTATAGGACCCTATATCAAGAGGATACTTATCCTCTTTCAGTATCACTATAATCACAGCCTCTGTCATTGATTCTGGAAGTACTCCTTCCTCAAATCACTCAGTAAATACCTTCAGAAGACAGGGAAAGATAACTTCCCTATACTTTCGATAGAATTCGTATTGGAATCCATCCGCTCCCGGAGAAGAACTTCCTGAGCAAGCCTTTATTGCATCCTCCAGCTCTTGAAGAGTAAGGTCCGCCTCAAGGAATTCTCTTTGAGTATCTGTAAGGACTGGTAAACAAATAGAATCCAAATATAAATCTATTGCTTCTTCTGAAAAGGAATTATCAGATTTATATTATTCCGAAAAATAGGTAACAAATATTTCCTTTATACTATCCTGATCCTCAGTAATCTTACCATCAGGAGACCTAATACTAAGAATCCAAAAATGTTTCCGCTCCTGATTAGAGATCACCCTAGCCAACATTTTCCCACAGCGGCTTGATTCACAAAAGTGTTTTTGCCCACTAAAAAAATAAGCCTCTGCTCGGCCTTATCCAGGAGAAAATCAGAATAAGCCTGACTTGTCTCCTGCATAACTCCCCTATTTTCTATAGTTTCATTTCTGGAAAACTCATCCATTCCAGCCTCTGTCGATTCCTCAAACTCCCGCTCCCTCCTAGCATAACATTTTCTCAAATTACAAATACTACTAGTGAAGACCCCCCCTCATATAAGCCTTGAATGCATCCCACACCGAACCATAATTTCTATCTGAAAAGGAGATAATCTTATTTTTTTATCAACTCATGATTATCCATTATGGAGAGCCAATGGGGATTCAATCTAAAGGGAGGCCTTATATTAAGATTATTTTCAACCATACATAGCTCCATCCAAAAAGGTATGTGATCTGATAAAGACCTCGCTTCGTATTTCATCTGTTTAACATGCTTCAAATATTTTTTAACAATCAAAGCCAAGTCTATTCTGGACATAGAGTTTCCCGATTTACTTAAATAAGAGTAGGGTCTTTTCCCCTTAGCCAAGAATGGTTGGTAATCCCTGAGAAGAAATATGAGTATTATCTCCCAGGGATATCCTATCTTTCGCTGTGTTAATAACACAGTTGTAGTCCCCACTCACAATGGAAGGACACTCAGGCCACTGATCCATAAATGTTAATAAACTATTAAGTATAGAGAGAGAAAAAAGGAGGAGGCCAAAATGCAAAATCTCCCAGTGAGCTTCCCATAGAGAAAAACATATCTCCCCTGTTTATCAATAGAGGAGGCCAAACATACAAAATCAATCTGCTTGTGAATTAATACTGTCACTCCTCTCGAATAGTTAGTATAAGTGGAGTGATAGATCTGTGTAGCCCCATAACCCCCCCCCCCCCAAACTTTATGATCCACTGCATTCCTAAACTAAGACCTCCTCCCTTCTCCCGTTCAGCCCCACCATAACTGCTCAAATATTATTCCGGTCAAGCCATTCTACCACAAGGTCCAGTGTATGAAAAAAAATAGTGTCATTATTGAAAATTATGCGCAATTTAGCCGGATAAACAAATGAGAATTTTATGTATTTTTTCTGGAGACGTTTTTTAGCTTCTATATATCTACGTCTTTTTTCTTGAATATCCTTAGAAAAATCAGGGAAAAAGGACAGTCTGTTCCCATTATATAAGATAGGGGGGCATTCCCTTGCCCTTCTCAAAATCATATCCCGATCTCTTAAAAGTAGCATCTTGACCAGGAGTATCCGTGGCTGCATTCCGGGGATTGGCTTTCCCCCTGGAACTCGATGGGCTCTTTCCACATAAAATAATGGAGAGAAGTGCCCCCTTCTCATCTTCTCCAGTATTAAGTCTTTTATCATCTCGCCGGTACTATCTCCCTCCATGCCTTCTGGAAGACCAGGAATTCTCACATTGGATCGTCTCGATCTATCTTCCAATTCCACAACTTTTTTTTTTAAGATCGTTGGCCTCCATTCTCATCATGGGGATTTTGGTTTTAAACATTTTAACCTCCCTCTCCATTGCGCCAACTGTGTTTTCTATAGTTGTCACTCTCTTATCCTGGTAAGATCGTCTCTTATCAGGACCACATCAGACTAAATTAGTCCAAGCTTAGTTGAGATATCAGAATTAATTCCCCATTTTTTAAAATCTCCATCAATATTTCCTTTAATGAAAACGATCCTTCCATTATCAGATCATTTGCTTCCTCTCTCTCCTCTCCCTCCTCTCTAGTGCAAGTATTAATTATTTCTTCCTCGGCAAGTCCAACAGTTTTTTTTTTGTATTGGAGTCATACGTTCCTTTTTGTCCTGCTCTAGTAATTACATTCGGGGACTTCAAAAATGTTCTATTTTTGCAGATTCTGACGAGTTTTGTTGCGCTTTGGAGGGTGCATATTCCCCAGATCGCCTATTTTGTTTGGGAGCCATTTTTTTTTTTAAATAAGCCTTTTTGCCTTTTCTCCCCGTTTGCAAGATTTTGTTTTTTCTTTCCCTCTATTATCTTCCTCCCCCTTTTTTCTCCCTCGTTTCTTGTCCCCTCTCTATCTATCCTCCTTTCTTCTTCTCTAGAATTTCTTCTTTATTTTAGGTCGCTCCTTTATCCAGTTTTAGGCATCTGAACGTATTTCTCCGTATTTAAATCACAAATGCCAGCAATTTCCTAGCAGTCTTGTTATACAGGAGACAAACAAAAAGCAGCTACCACAGTTCATCCATAGCAACCAACATAGTGTAGATGGTAATTTCCAAAAGGAGTAGGAGCATATTGATAAAATTAGAGGGTTAATCAGAGGGAGGTCAGGGGAGCAAACATATGGAACACAGAGGTCGAAGTATTAATTATACAAAGCACGGAGGGATCAAACATAGAGAGGACAAGTGATAACAAGCAGCGGTGAGAAGGCAAATAATAACAGGCGCTTACTCGCTACCTCCAACCTGTAATCAAGTCCCGACAAGGGCTAAAAATTTGCGTGGGGGAGCACAACCGGAGGCAAGGCACCAGGAGAGGGAGGTAAGTTCACCGCGAGTTCACCAACAGGCAGGGCAGTAAAAAAGGGTCAAGCAGTCAATCCAGAAAATCCTACAGGAGTCCGGTCAGCAAACAGAGCGGTCTAGGAGTGAGCAAGTCCCCCAGTTCAGGCAAAGAGGCAAAGGAGGTAGAGGAGCTCGTCTCCAGCATGGTGCAGTGGGGTAGGACGTTCGGAGGGAGGAGCGACGTCGGCACGTTCTATATCATTGCGTCCTCACACTGGTAGCTCTGGCCAACCACACCTAGATTACTTCTGGAGGTAACAGCCTGGTGGTTTCCTTACAGTGGTCCAGATCCCTGTATAGGGGTTAAAGGGTGAATACCAGGGGACTGCCCGTATAACGCCCTTAGGTTCCACACCCACTGCCATAACAGCTCTTATAAGTAGGGACTGTTCTCTTTGTAATGTGCCTTGGCATATGTTGGTGCTATATAAATAAAGAATATTATTTGTTATTATGGAGGATCGGCCCATGTTTGAGAAAAATTTCATTTTTGGTTTCTAATTAGAGATTAAAGGGCACATTCATTAACGCTGGGTTCAGACCTGAGCGTTTCTGAGACGCGCGTTTTCCGCACGTTTTTGTGCGCGTTTTTGGCAATAGTAAACGCGCGTTTTATGCGCATTTATGTGATTGACTGCAGTGTTGGCTTCTCTCCAAACTGTGCCTAGCACCTGGGGTTTGGCCTTTCCAGCATGTTGCAAATTCATAAACGCGAAAAAATACAAGCGTTGCGCGTTCCCATTGAAGTCTATGGGCCAAAACGCGCGACAAACGCCCCAAAAAAAGTACTTGTTTACGCGTCGGGCGTTTTTCAGCGCGTTCGAACGAGCTGTAAAACGCGAAAATGTGAACCAGTCCCATAGGGAAGCATTGGTTTGCATCGGTTATGCGTTTTACAGCGCGTTCAAACGCGCTGTAGAACGCGCAAGTGTGAACTGAGGGTAAGACTGCAGTTTTAGATGCTGGTCCTAATAAAGCCCTAAGCTGGCGGATGGATCCGCTGAAGTTATGAAGGGGCGCAGGCGTCATAAACAGGCGTAATAAATGGTAAATAATATGTGCCCCTTTTCTCACCCACGCCACAACCACAATTTTAGACCTGGCGTGAGCAGGGCGAAATATACCTAATATAGTAAAAAAAAAAAAAATATATATATATATATATAATAAAGGACCCTCTATCTAAATATGATTAGCACAAACTAAAGCAAGACATGAAATTTGCTCTACCTCTGGTTCCACAGGGATGTCAGCAAACAGACAAACCTACATTTTTTAGGAGATGTCACATTGTAAAAATCAAAGAGATTTTTGTTGCATACTCAGCCTCCCCCCACAACAAAGATTGAATGTTTCCTGACAAAGTGCCACAGTACCTTTATTGTTTCAGTGGCATTTGAACTATTCCGGCTAAGGCTATCTGACTACATCGCCAGATGATTAATTTTTCACTGGTGAGCGAGGTGACCTTTAGAGTTAAGAGAGGAGATGGGGCATAGATCAGAGCATTGGTCTGGGTTGCTTTAAGATAGAGGCCATAAATGTGATTGGTTAAAGGTAAATCCCAAAACTTTTCAGTTCTTAATGAGAGGTTGTGTGGATAATGAATATACAGACTAGGGTTGTTTCGGGTATCGAATTTTTGATACCCAATCGATACTTTTATGCCAGTATCGATACTAGTTTTTTCGATACTAGACCGCACTACTGAGCGGTCTAGTATCTCCTGTTAGGACACGGCGTGTGCAGAGCTCGGCACACGCTGTGTTCTCTGCGGCCATAGACAGTGAGGAAGGAGGGTGGTAGGGAATCCCTTCCTCCTATGACGCGGCCGCCGGTAATTAGTGCGGGAGGAGGGACCTGGGAGGAGAGAACTGCTGCGGCGGGCAAACGGCCGCAGTCTCCTCCTCCGCTGTCCTCCGTAAGCAGCCTGCAGCTCTGCCCCCGTCCTGCCCACACAATGATTATTAACCTTTAATACAGAAACAGGTGGTGGGTGCCGGCGGTATCCGCCTCCTGTATCTGTATTAAATGCTAATTATTGTGTGGGCAGTGCGACCTCCACCCTCCCAACCCCGTATTTAACTCAATGAGTCGGCAGGGCACCCTCAATCCCACCCCCCCCCCCCCCCTCCCAGTATTAAAGTATTTAGAGCATTGGTGGCAGTGGCCACAGGGTCCCCTCCATTGGTGACAGTAGCACCGATCGGAGCCCTACATTGCGATCGGTTACCATGGCAGCCAGGACGCTACTGAAGCCCTAGCTGCCATGGGGGCTCCCTGCTGCTGTGTGCACTATGCACAGTGCAGCAGGGTGAGTGTGAGATCCTATTCACCCTAATAGAGATCTAAAGATCCCAGGTTCTACACCTAAGGGGGGAAATGGTAAATAAAAATTAAGGTAAAAAAAAAAAAAAAAAAAAAAAACACACACCCAAATATTAAGTATAAATCGCTGCCTTTCCCAATTTTACATATAAAATATATAAATAAACATATCACATATCGCCATATCTAAAGTCCAAACTGATAAAAAAAAAAAAAAATTAAAAACTATGCGGTGAACGTCGTAACAGAAAAGTAAAAAAAAAAAATGCGCAATTCACAAATTTTTATTTTTTTGGGGATTTTTTTTTCCTGTGGTATTGAATGGTATCAAGTATCGCAATACTTTTTTATTGTATCGATACCGAATCAACATTTTGGTATCGAAACAACTCTAATACAGACATTAAAAGAGTTTTCCAAGATTTTTTTTACTGATGACCTATCCTCTGGATAAGGCCTCATGCACACGACCGTTGGTGTTTTCTGGTCCGCAAACCGCGGATCCGCAAAACACAGAAGCTGCTCCGCGTTCCGTACCGCAATTTGCCTTGTAGAAATGCCTATTCTTGTCCGCAAAACGGACAAGAATAGGACATGCTCTATTTTTTTTGCGGGGGCACGGAACGGAGCAACGGATGCGGACAGCACATCTTTTGCGGCCCCATTGAAGTGAATGGGTCCGCTCCCGAGCTGCAAAATATGCAGCTTGGACACGGACCACAACAACGGCCATGTGTATGAGGCCTAAGTCATCAGTATTTGATGGGTGGGGGTCTGACACCAGTTGTTTTGAGAAGGCAGTGGCAGTCCTGTGAACACCGCTGCTTTCTCGCAGCTCACCAAGCGCAGTGCCGTACATTGAATAGAGCAGGGATAGGCAACCTCCGGCACTTCAGCTGTTGTGAAACTACAACTCCCAGCATGCATACTTCCTCTGGTCTTCTCAGAATGCTCATAGAAATGAATAGAGCATGCTGGGAATTGTAGTTTCACAACAGCTGGAGAGCCGAAGGTTGCTGACTCCTGGTATAGAGGCTGTGCTGGTATTGCCCTCAGCCCCATTCACTTGAATGGGGCTGAGCTGCTCCTAGGCCACGTGACGCCACTGGCCTAGAAAAGCAGAGACAATGCCGCGACGCTCACAGGAGCGCCACTGCCTTCTCAAACAGCTGATCGTAGGGGTCCTGGGTGTTGGAACCCCGCCGATCAGATACTGATGACCTATCCTGTGAAAAGCCCCTTTAAAGGCAACCTGTCCCCTTTAGCATGGCGTCTGAGCTGCAGGCAGTATGTTATAGAGCAGGAGGAGCTGAGCAGATTGATATATAGTTTTTGGGGGAAAGATTCAATATCATTCAGTAATTTGTACATTTCAATTCCTGCTCATTCTGAGCTTTGATGTAAAAGAGGTGGTTCTATCAGTGATTAGCACCCTTCCCTTAATGTGTGTGCATACAGAGCTAGTTGTCAATAGAGATGAGCGGCAGGGGCAATATTCGCATTCGCAATATTTCGGTGATTGTAAAAATCGGCAGTGTAATATTCGCGTATTGCGCACGCAATACAGGCATGCGTCACTTTTGCTACATTTTTCAAGCTGCTAAAAGTTTACTGAGACTGGAGAAAATGGTTGGCACTGCAGAACATTACAATAGCTTTATATGCAGATAGAGTGCTCCAATATATTCGCGATTGCGCAAATTGCCAATTAATGATGCGTATATTTTTGCGCAATACGGGCAACATCAAATTTTAGCAGGTCTGACTACATATTAGTGATTGGTGCACTAAGTATTGTTGGGGAACTTGTGACATCACAGTACTATGTATGTAGCATGTATGTATGTATGTATGGGCAGCAGAACCTATCACACTACCTAACACCCTGCACTGGAACCTATCAGCTACACTATATCACTATCTAACCTACACTGACTATCTCCCACTAACTATCTGTATTACATATATAACCTAACTAACTAACTATCTAATGTCATGTGACAGCTAAACACAGAGCACAGCAATGACACTGATCTCTCTCTCTTATAACTGTAATAAAGTGTAGAAAATAGCTGCTGGGGAGGTTCTTATATAGTAAGGGGTCGGAAACTTTCCTATTGGTTGCTATGGATGTTGCTAAGCTCAGATAAAGACATTGCAGCCTTCTCATTGGCCCCCAAGCAAGAAGCAGGGAGGAATCATGTGTAAAATCAAGAATATTCTCAAATACGAATATATAGCACTATTTTCTAAATATTCGTGAATTCTCGAAGTGCCGATATTAGCGATAAATATTCGCAATTCTAATACTCGCGATTCGATATGACCACCTCCTTAACTTCAATGCCCAGAATAAGCAGGAATTGAAATGTATAAATGACGTAAATGTATAAATGTACGTAATTTTCCATGGGAGTTTTGCCATAGATCCCCCTCCGGCATGCCACAGTCCAGGTGTTGGCCCCCTTGAAACAACTTTTCCATCACTACTGTGGCCAGAAAGAGTCCCTGTGGGTTTTAAAATTCGCCTGCCTATTGAAGTCTATGGCGGTTCGCCCGTTCGCGAACATTTTCGGAAGTTCGCGTTCGCGAACAGAAAATTTTATGTTTGTGACATCACTAGCTGTAGATAGTGAGGACAACACATAAAAGGAAGCTTGCAGAGGAAAGGCAGCAGGATCCTGGACACACGCAGATCATGTAATAATGTGAGGGACACGATCACAAGTATGAGGCAAGGAGCAGATTGTAAACTGAATAATAGGAATCTGAAAATGAATGAAGGAATGAAGATTGCAGACTGTAAGTAATTTAGACCAAGATAAAAACCAATATATGTAAAATAAAACAAAAAAAAACAACTAAATTTTGTCAATGTCATATTTAAGTGGTTGCCAGGAATGTGCTATATTATCTTTGTAGCCTGGGCCTTGGAAAAAAGTCACGGTTGACTAAGGAGGGTCTTGGTTATTCATTAGCTTCCGATCTCCCCACCAACCCGCCTACAATTGGCAGTTTTAGGAGAAAACTAAGGAGAGTATTGCCAGTCATTAGAAGATAAGTGGGGAGAGCGTGAGCTCATGAATTACCATGACTCTTCTCAGACAGCAATGACTCCAGGTTGCCTTGATTATACTGCAGATGAGTGAACCACTACTGTCACTACTTTGCCCTCAATGAGGGCAGCATGAAGTTGATGACAGGTTCCCTTAAAATCCTATTTATTTTTCCCACCTTGTTATACTTGCCTACACTTATTGTGATCAGTAGTTAAATGTACTTGGGATATTTGGCCCAAAAAAATGTCTCTAACCTTTTTTAGAGTGTTCGCTTGTTTTGTGAAGTGTGAGGTTGTGAGGGTCGTACACACCCATATAACCATCAAGTCTCTGCCAATACACATCTCTCCAACTTTAATTAGATTACACCCAGGTTCCTATTGTCTTGTAGCCTTTGTTCTTTGTAACGCCCAGTAATTTACCACAAGATAGATCTGTGGAACAAGACATAAAAGCATACAAATCCACCAGTTGACTAGAGATAAATTAATAATGAAGGTTAGCGAGTTTTTTGTCAACATTTTTAGATGAAAATTGCTGTCCTGTCTTGTGATTGAGGGTGGTACAGAAGACGAATTAAGGTCAAAGTGTTAGGTGTAAATTTAGGACATGCACAAAACTATTACGGTAGTTATCTTTGGTAAAGAAGTTTTTAAAGTGCAATTCTTAAAAGAGTTCTCTGGGACTTCAATATTGATGGTCTATCCTCAGGATAGGTTATCTATATTTAATTGATGGGGTCTAACTCCCAGCACCCCTGCTGATCAGCTGAAGCGATCAGGTAAGCAGTATGGCCTCCTCACAGCATACCAAGCACAGCGCCATGCTATGTTTAGTGACTGTGCTTGGTATTGCAGCCCACAAAGGAAAAAAGGGGGGGGGGAATAAAAGAATAGAAGAGAGGGGAATAAATTGAGGAAGATTGTCACAATTAGGAATATAGTTGTAACATCAAACATAGAAATCGTCAGATGATCAATAGATGATTAAATATATGGAAACAAGAGTATATACTCTGTTAGGTACAGTAAATCCGAGAACGTGGCATCGTAATTTAATGCATATTCAAGATGATATACTAATGACCATGGAGGAGCTGACCTGAACAAACATAGCCAAGTGATATGGTAAAGGACAGCAAAGTTAGCAAGGAATGTATTAAAGACACGACGTGAAGCTAAATATAGCATTACCCCGGTCATAGTGACAGATATACAACAGATTATCAGTACACTTGAAAGACATAAAATTCATGTCAAATATGTCAGAAGGTACATACCAAAGAGACAAGAGCGTGCTGGAGATGGATGGCGCTGCGCTACATGTACTACGCATGCCCTCGTTTTATAGTGGTGCTTTGGCGCTACAGATAAGTCACATGATCATGGTGTAACATCATTGCGTGCGTGCGCGCGCATGCGCAAGCAGCGAACTATGGGCACGGGTCCGTATAAATAAATCAAAGTTGGACAGGTAGCCAGTGTAAGAAAAACGGCGTCCAACTAGAACATAATCATTGTTAAGCATAAGATGAAACACATAAGATGAATCACCCTCTCCTTTTTACATCACCCCCTTCGTGTCACATTTATTCTCCCCCCCCCCCTCCATGGCAGCATACTTCTTACCCTCTATCCCCCCCCACCCCTCTGAATGGCACATTTCTCCCCCTCCATGTCAAGTCATCACCCCCTCTTTTTTTCATCACTCCCTTTGCGTCACATTATTTCTCCCCCCCCCCTGCAGCATACAGAAATACAGCGCCCCATACCTCTTACATCCAGTGATGTCTCCTTTGATGTAAATATTCTCTGTCCTTGTCTTCTCCTTTCAGACCTTCAGACCACACCACCAGTTTGTCGCCATTTTCTGTCTCTGCAGTTTGACAACAAAAAAAATCTTAGTTTACTACTTTACTACCCCTGATAATAGTAGTATCACACAGAGCCCCCCATATAAAATACCACTTATTTGTGGCCCCAGTAGAAGCCCCCATAGTGCCCCATAATAATGTGCCAGTAACAAGTGCCCACATAGATGCCCGCCAATCATGTGCCAGTAACAAGTGCCTCTCCCCCCATGTGCAGGTAACAAGAGTCTCCCCCCCCCCGTGCCAGTAACAAGAGCCTCTCTTCCCCCCCCATGTGCCAGTAACAAGTGCCTCTCCCCCACCCCATGTGCCAGTAACAAATGTCTCTTTAATCCCCCTCCCCATGTGCCAGTAACAAGTGACTCTTTAACCCCCCCGCCCTATATGCCAGTAACGAGTGCCTCTTTAACCACCCCTCCCCCCCATGTGCTAGTAACAAGTGCCTTTTTAACCACCCCTCCCCCCCATGTGCTAGTAACAAGTGCCTCTTTAACCCCCCACCCCATGTGCCAGTAACAAGTGCCTCTTTAACCCCCCCACCCCATGTGCCAGTAACAAGTGCCTCTTTAACCCCCCTACCCCATGTGCCAGTAACAAGTGCCTCTTTAATCCCCCTGCCCCATGTGCCAGTAACAAGTGCCTCTTTAACCCCCCTCTGTGCCCTGCCGGTGTCGGGCGGGTGGTAGGCTTGGGGGCCCCTAAGGACTCGGGGCCCGGGTGCAATTGCCCCCTTTGCCTATATGGAAGCGCCGGCCCTGTGCATGTTGAATCTTTCTTCTCTTATTACTGCTATCAGCACTCCTCCCATTCAGCACAGGTGGTTTTAAGTGGTAATTGACCTGCAGTTTCTGATAGCAATGGACATGTTGTGTTAGACAACTGTTCACATGGTGCAGTACTGCGTGGTGGCTTTTGTTTTTGTGGCGCTGTGCTGGTGGGTCGGTGGGACCCAGTGCCATGGGTGGCATTGTCAGACAGTAGGGTTGCTGTTTGACTCCTGGGTCCTGCCGCCTACTAGGGCAGTGCCGCTTTGTCACCGCATTGTGCTGCGCCTTTTTTGTGAGAGTAGGTCCCACTCAAAGAGGCAACCTTGGCGCGGTGAGTGGGCTTATGCCTTTTGATCAAAATGTACACTAATGCCGCTTGTACATCATGCAGTATAGGGGGCTGTACACTTTAATACTGCACTCAGAAGTGAGTTTAATTAGATCTAAGCATAGCATTGTGGATGAGCGATCCAGTTCTGATTTTCTCCCCTTTATATATTCAATTAATTGTTATCTTCTTCAACAGACTAGGCGACATTACTCTGAAGGTACAGTAATTTAATTGCTGTTATTCATACATACATGTGCATCCATACGCATGTCTATATTTAACATACTTATATCTACTAATCTAGTGTCAGTTAAGTGTCATTATATACTTACCTTCCTTTCCCACACTAATGCGATTACATTATAGTATATACTTGAATTGTGTCCCTTTGTCTGTACTATTTATATGTACCTCACTGTTTGTACAGCATTATTAGTCCCTAATTGTCACTTTTTTGACAAACCTACTCAATATGTCACTGCCCAAACATATGCAATGATTTTATTGTTTATTCAAGCTTTCATACATTTTACAATATCTGTTTCATCTTATGCTCAACACTGATTATGTTCTAGTTGGACGCCGTTTTTCTTACACTGGCTACCTGTCCAACTTTCATTCATTTACACGGACCCGTGCTAAGTTACTGGCACACATTAGTCTATTTCGCCTATAGTTCGCTGCTTGTGCGTGCACGCTTGAACCACTCATCTCCAGCACGCTCTTGTCTCTTTGGTATGTACCTTCTGACATATTTGACATAAATTTTATGTCTTTCAAGTGTACTGATAATCTGTTGTATATCTGTCACTATGACCGGGGTAATGCTATATTTAGTTCCACGTCGTGTCTTCAATACATTCCTTGCTAACTTTGCTGTCCTTTACCATATCACTTGGCTATGTTTGTTCAGGTCAGCTCCTCCATGGCCATTAGTATATTGTATATCATCTTGAATATGCATTAAATTACGATGCCACGTTCTCGGATTTACTGTATCTAAAAAAGTATATACTCTTGCTTCCATATATTTGATCGTCTATTGATAATCTGACGATTTCTATGTTTGATGTTACAACTATATTCCTAATTGTGACCCCCCCCCCCCATTTTTTTCCTTCTTTGCCTTTTTTAGTTATTACTTGTTAGTATACTAAATTCTATTATCCACTTATACTATATGTATTTTTATAGGCCGTGATCAAGGTCCGGGATGGACCGAAACGTAGGCCATATATATTGAAAATGACATGTGGATGGAATTTTTACTTCATAACTGGGATACCCTCCCCCATCACTGAGCAGCGGACCTTTGGAAACGGTGGAGTGCCAGCCAGTCATATATTTTGGTTTATAACAATTAACCCAGTCTGAACGTCAGCATTCAGAGATTCGGATGACTGTGGAGTTGGTGGCAGGATCCTCCTGGGATGCAGGGCATGTCTTCTCCTGGAATGCAGGCTGGATTGTGGATGTAAGGCAGTAGCCCAACTCTCTCCTTCCACACAAGATCCACAGGTGTCTAGGGTGGATTGTACTATTTTTCCTGAAACAATGCTCACACCTGTCTGTGGAGAGTTGGTGGGCACCCGACCGCTTAGGGAGGGTGTTCAGGGACTGATGCGTGCCCCCCCCCCACACTTTTTGTGGGTTTTTGTTGGGTTCAGGCCCCCTTCCCCCCATTTATCCCCCTGGGTGGCTGGTGCGGGTTGTTAGAGGTTGATAAAGCACCTGGCGTTCCCGCCCCCCATTCCCCTAGGTCATAGTCCCCCTACATCCCGGTCCTTCATCCATTCCCCCAGCATTGTCTCTGCAATGCACGCAGAGCAGTACTGTAGCTCCTCGCCCTGCGCTTCCTGGCGCGAGTGAACACCAGACAGCGTGGCAGGCAAGTGAAGCTATTTACATGGGACCACAAGAAAGCTCTTCACCCTCTGAACAGCAGCTGACACCCCCTCCTTCCCAGCATCATAATGCTGGACCCCCTGTACAGCAGTTCTCAGAAGTTCCCCCTGCTGCACCTATGATAGACCCCCTTAGTCCTCCACCCTTAATGTCTCCATGTTCTGTTCAGCCAGAAGCCCATCCAGCCCCTTCCCTTCCCCCTCCTCCTACTGCTGGCTCACGCAGATGCCGGAGGCATTTCGCTTCTTCATCTTCCTCCTCACAGGAGTTCAGGAGGCGTCGCCGCCTCAGTTCCCGTAGGCGCCAGCCCTGTCACTGGTCCAGGGATTCCGGGAGAAGTCAGTGCACCAGATCTTTCAGATGGCGCTCACCGTTGTCTTCGGACGGGTCGTCGGGTGTATCTGAGTAGTCTGGATTATCCAAATTTAAGAGGCAGGTGCCTGCTTATTCCTTCAGGGTCCCCAGCCTGGTTTCTGGTACAGCACCTCGAGATTCTGATTTGGTGACAGTTCCTCCTGCGGCTCCAGTTCCGTCCGTTTCTGGTGAGTGTCAAAATACCGGGGCGCAGGGCGCGGCTAGTAGTGGTACGGAGGTGATGTCGGCCCTGCGGGCAGTGTTGGATAAATTACAACCAGCTCCCAGTCAGCTGTCAGCCCCCGCTGATCCGTCAAGGCCCACCCCTGTGTTAGCAAGTGTCCACAAGGATTTCTTTTTCTGTGGGGTTAGCCCTTTGGGAGTTGATTCAGAAGAGGCAGTTAAAGACAAGATTTGGGCAAACCAATATGTAGACATATGGTCCTTGGTCTCTGTGGACCAGCACACGATTGACAAGGAAATACTTTTTTTGGAGAAGCCTTACGAGCGTAGGCCTAGGGTGTCAAAAACTATGAATAATTGGCTACAAACCTTCTCTGTTTTGGGTTGTATTATGGGTCAGCATCACCCGGAGCGTCGTTCTGAGCTTTTCGTCTATCAAGACACCATTTATAGCGCTTACAAAGCCCATGATGGCAGTGCGTGGTGGCGATAAGACGAGGAGTTCCGCCTACGGTTGTCCTTGTAGACGGACATTGGGGAGGGGCGGGGGGGTTAATGCCACCGACGATGATGTCGCAAAGGCAGACCTCCTTTCCCGGAGTGGCCACTGGTTCAGGAGCATCTTCTGCCCAGGGATCAGTGGTTGTTTGCCGGGGCGTGCTGGCTATTTAATGATGGCTACTGCAAGTTCACAGGCCTCTGCAAATACAAGCACAAGTTCTCCGCTTGTGGAGGCCCTCACGCCACGAACCGCTGCCTGGAATTGGCAATGGATAACTACAATTGTTATCCATGTGACCCTTTCTTAAATCAAGTGCACACTCCAAGCAACAGCAGTCCAGATGAGGTCCACAGCGGAGGTGGCGGTGCGCATCTCAGGGTCTCTACTTCTTTCAGCAAGCTAAACACCAACCACAGCTCCTCCTCACTGTAAACTAACAAGCAGCAGGTATGCTCTGGCTCAGGAGAACATTGCTATACACAGTGACTAATTATGAGGTGTCCTGAGCTCTTTCAATTCACCTGGACCAACCAAAGACATGCGACCAATGTGGAGCAACACTACAGCATCTGCAGGTAATCGTCACATACATGTGACTCATATATGTATATACCTGGCATATCACACAAAACCAGGCAAAACTCCTTCAATGCACTGCTGTTTAGGAGGCCAGAACTATTCCTCCTCATGACGCATGTGCAAACGAGATGAATTTAGTACTTTGTGCATGCTCCAGGGAATGACATCTGGTCCATTGCTCAGACCAGAAACCTGGTAAAGGGTGGGTTCCCAATCCACACTACTTTGGAATGGTAAGACAATTACAAACTTTAACCTACAGAAGTGTTATGTGTACTAAAGGTCGATTTACGGGACCTGCTTTTGAAATATGTGCTGTACAATTAGTAGCTGTAAGAACCGGGTGCTAGGTGGAGCTCCTACTACCCTCCCCGATAGGTAGGAGGAGTTAGGTCAGAGTAGTCACTGTGTGTCTAGACAGTGAAGTGAGCAGATGCAGGGAGACAGCCCTGGGATCAAACCATACCAGTCTCAAGAGGAGGTACATGTAGAAGCTCTATGGAGATAACTTGTTTAAAAAAGAGGCTTATAAACTGTACATACAGTGAACTTGTTCAGGAGATTTAAGTGTTATGGTACCTGGACTTACTTTGCAAGCATACAGTTTAAGTAGCTAGAAATCCACATCCCGCTGAGGATATTGTGGAACCATTTATTGTGAGTACAGCGATCTGTGAAAAAACTTGCATGTGTTAGGTCTATTTTCTTGTAGGTTATCGGGACACCACGAGTCAAGAGTGCACCGAAAATGGCTGTATTTCCCCCCTTCCTTTAAAGAAGTGGGTATGTAGCATCTGACTGCAAGGCAGTAAGACACTGCTAAAGATGTGCTTTATCCCTCACAGCAGCAAAGTCTGAATAGCTGAAGTAGCAGGTCACCTTGCTGATTCCTGTCATTCCCATAAAGCTTCTATACAGCTACAAAGAAGAATTCTTAATCCTAAATTGCACGGATACCGGCCGGATAGAAAAGTGACGCAACCACCACGTGACACGCCGAGGTCTACATCAGTATTCGCCTCGCACACTTGCCGTACCTGCAGGACGGAAGTAGTGACGTCACCACCACGTGGAACGCCGAAGATTAAAAGCAAGTTCACTTCACTCGCGCGCAGCGAGCAAACTCACAAACGGACCTGACTAAGAGGACAGACGGCGGTGGAACTTAAAGGTAACGGGTGTGGGACGCCACACTCAGTTCCCCCAACTCACCACCATATATTATATTACTCAAAACTTGTGACTTTACTATCTGGCTTAAACATTAATTATTATAATGCAATAATGGACACTTATACCGTCATACTGACTGAATGAATTGGGATTATTAACTAATATCAGCAAATTGATACCTTCCAATGGACACTAATTGATAAGCATTTGAAAACCCGGGCAGTGGCAATTAACTTCTGGCTCTATGAGTTTTTATATGATTGTATTTTTAGGATAATAAATGAACTTATTTGTATTTTATGTTCTCTCCAATATTTAAGGTGAAAGTGTGCCAGTTGCTGTGTTTTATTGTTGCTATTTATATATTTTTTGATCTGGGTGTATCAACTAGCAACAGAGCACCTTGCTTCCATTCTTACAGTGGGTGTGCCACTCCCCATCTCTCCTTTTCATTGATCTAAGATTCCTATGCTTGACCATGCAGATTGTAGCTTTCCCACTCTCTCCTTTGTCTCTTTCTCACCTTCTGTAGATTGTGCAGAGGTCAGTGAGTCTCTGTAGCTTGAGACCTAAGAAGAAGGAGCATACAGTAGGTCACTGCTTCCTTTCTCTAACAATTCCAGTCTACACTGACCTAATATAGGGGTGGGACCAGCTCACACTTAACCTCCTACAAGGGCTGAGCCAGGATTGTAAACTCTGGCTGTGCTATCCATACACAGATAGGCTGGGTACATAACATGGCATAACATTTAATACAAACCGGATTCCAAAAAAGTTGGGACACTATACAAATCCTGAATAAAAACTGAATGCAATGATGTGGAGGTGCCAACTTCTAATATTTTATTCAGAATAGAACAGAAATCCCGGAACAAAAGTTTAAACTGAGAAAATGTACCATTTTAAGGGAAAAATATGTTGATTCAGAATTTCATGGTGTCAACAAATCCCAAAAAAGTTGGGACAAGGCCATTTTCACCACTGTGTGGCATCTCCCCTTCTTCTTACAACACTCAACAGACGTCTGGGGACCGAGGAGACCAGTTAGAAATAGGAATGCTCTCCCATTCTTGTCTAATACAGGCCTCTAACTGTTCAATCGTCCTGGGCCTTCTTTGTTGCACCTTCCTCTTTATGATGCGCCAAATGTTCTCTATAGGTGAAAGATCTGGACTGCAGACTGGCCATTTCAGTACCCGGATCCTTCTCCTACGCAGCCATGACGTTGTGATTGATGCAGAATGTGGTCTGGCATTATCTTGTTGAAAAATGCAGGGTCTTCCCTGAAAGAGATGACGTCTGGATGGGAACATATGTTGTTCTAGAACCTGAATATATTTTTCTGCATTGATGGTGCCTTTCCTCCCCATACTGCATGTAATAGCAGTGGTCTCCTCCGCTAGTGAGCAGGCATTTGCCGGGAAGGAACCCTTCACTCCGACAATCGCCTTCATCCGACAATCAATTCATCTACAGGTGTAATAGGACCCTTACTCAGGGGTACTACGGATATTACCTGCAGTCCTATGTAACACCACAGATAACACAGTGATAACTTTCTAAATATTCGTAGAAAAAATGAGGACTTGTTCACACTATTTTTGGTGTGAAGTGCAGTGGATACCACTCAACCTCAGTGAATTGGATGCGATTTATTATTTATTGCATCTAATTGACTGAGTGTGCGTGGAATCTTCATAAATTTGAGTAGACCTAATGTAGTAGATGTCACCTGCAGTCAGATGTAACACCACAGATAACACAGTTATAACTCCGAATACAGAGAACACATCTTTCTCCTGAATGTGGGGGCAGGGGCTCCTGGTGGGTCGGAGCTTGGGCTCCTTTATATGCTGCAGTTTGATGGGGCATGAACATTTTATTACTATTTTTCTTTGATCACATGTCTAAATAATATAGTATAATAAATAGTACATTTTTAAAGGGAATCTGTCAGCAGTTTTGACTATGCTAAATTGGGAGAGTGGGACAAACATACCTTTTGTGGGACTTTTCACATCAGAATAATGAGAATATAAAGGTTTATTCTGCCAATTTCTACTCTCTAAAGTCATCAGGAGGCAGGTTTCACTGTGACGTGCACTTTGGTCTCTGCATTGAGCTGCTTTACAACCCCTCCCCTCTGCCTTGAGTTACAGCTGTAGGATCCAATCAGGAGACCAATACAGCTGTCACTCAGAGCAGAGAGGAAGTGCACTTCTCAGTGGAGCTCCACCTCACTTACCTGGACACTTACAGGTCATGACCCTAGAAGAATAAATTGGCATACTTTCAGTACTCTGAAGAGAAAAGCTCCACAACCTGTATGTTTGCCTTGCTTTTCAACCCTTACTTAGTGCTTTCAGCAGTTTAGCATGGTCAAAAATGCAACAGATTCTCCTTAATAATATTTTGTGGAGTCTTGAATGACAAATTATATATTCAGAATTCCACAGAATATTATCAGCTAACAATAGTAAAATGTCACAAGGGTCAAAACTGATTTTCGACTGATTTGTAAGATGTGTCATATGTATCATTGTCGGGGATGTGTAACAATGAATAAGTGGACTTCTGCAGAACATTTCTGAGCAGCCATAGCCTTAGGTTTGAGTTAACATGAGATAGGAGTGCGTCCATATTGCATGTCTTTCTTTCTTTTTTTTTCTTTTTTTATATTACTGCAGCCTTAGGCTACTTTGACACTTGCAGCAGAGTGATCCGGCATTGCAAGAACGGATCCGTCTCTCTGCTTGTCATGCGGATAGACGGATCCGTCTTGTATTTTTCCTACGCGTTCCTACGCGCTGAAAAACGCACAACATGTGAAATGCCATGTATCCCTATGGGCATGGTACACATTTGGGCGTTTTACAGCGCGTTTAAACGCGCTGAAAAACGCCTGACTAAAACGCTAGTGCTTGAGCTTCTTTGGGGCGTTTTTTCAAGCGTTTCCACCCATTGGAATGCATGGGAACGCTCCAAGTTGAAGATATGCGCGTTTTTTGTTTAAAAAACGTGCATACGATCGCGCGTTTTTCTCATTTGACCCAGCATAAAAAGGCCCAATTTGGCTAACAGTCTGCAACTTTCATATAGGTGGGCCTACATTTTTAGTGGATCTGGAACCTGTCAATCCAAAAAATGCCTCAAAAACGCGGGTTACTTAAATGCAAAAACGCCCATGAAAACGCGCGTTTGTCGCGCGAAAAAACGCTCAAAAAAACGCCCGCTCCAAAAACGCTTAGGTGTGTT
Source organism: Bufotes viridis (assembly GCA_033119425.1). Lineage (NCBI taxonomy): Eukaryota > Metazoa > Chordata > Amphibia > Anura > Bufonidae > Bufotes > Bufotes viridis. Next base: position 35,043,567 of record CM065591.1, read on the forward strand.
CCCAGCCTTAGGTTTGAGAACGCTTTTGTTGGTGCCCTCTGATATGATGTTCTATTGAAACTACTTTGACCTTTTAGGCCCCCCTTAGCTCCAGGGCCCAGTTGCGACTGCAACCTCTGCACTTCTGCGGTTACTCCCCTGCACTGAAAGTAGAAAAGTTGACTTTATAAGCCCCTTTCTACACACCAATGACAAAACCTATGAATGGTGAGACATCTTTTCTTTATAGACAGGTGGTCCTATCCTTCTCTGCCTATGAGAACACTTCATAGAGATAACCTGCTATAAAAATATTAAACACATTTAATGTTAAATGTTCTCAGTAGAGGCGCATGCACCTTCCAGTTCTTAACTCAAAGGCATACCATGTGAACTTAAAGGGTCACTAACTTTTCAAAAAACTTTTGATATGTCATAGAGACATATGACAATTTTAGATCGGTGATGGTCTGATTCTCCCCTGGGATGAGGGGAGAGAAGCATGCTTATAGCCCAGGTCCATTCACTCAAATAGCACAGTGTGGCAATGGAGAAGAGAAAGAGGCGCTCATAGGGTAGTAACATCAACTATATTGTATAGGTCAAAATAGTAGGGTTCGCTCACCTATTAGGGTTGTACCAAATTGGGCACAACCACAATGAAGGCGTTGAGGGTCACCAGTAGGATGGATGGTGCAGCCGGAGCTTGTCCAAACCTTTAGCGGGAGCCAGTCCGCTTAACGGGTGGACACAGAGAGATAAGGCGTCGAATCTGGGTGATAGGACACGGGACAGCCAGGGGCGCACTCTGACACTCAGTGGGATGATTATAATCATCAAGCATGCAAGGCTTTCTATTCATATCCAAACTATATATATGAATAGAAAGCCTTGCAGGCTTGTATTGACTAATGCAGGTCATTTTTTGGGAATATCTCAGGAAAGGTACGTCCTAGAGAGTTGAGACCTGGTCTAAAACCTTCCCGGACACCTGATGTACCCTTATCCCAAATTTGGTGAAGATTGGTCCAGTCGTTTGGTCGCACATAAAGAACTTCTAAACAGACAGATGTCTAGACAGAAACTAATTTTTATATATATAAGAGACTAGCAGAAGGACCCGGCTTCGCACGGAGCTCAGAAGGCTACAAGTCGTCATCTCTAGCCTCCAGTTTCCATCATAGGACTGCCATCTCCTGAAGATACTCATCATCCTTCAACTAACAGACCCGATAAAGGGGCTGTTACCCCGAAACGCATCGTCTATTCTAATAAAAAACAATTATAATCATCCCATCGAGTGTCAGAGTGCGCCCCTTGCGGTCTCGCATCCTATCACCCAGATTCGACGCCTTATCTCTCTGTATCCACTCAAATAGGCCTGAGCTGCACAGAGGCCATGTGACCAATGAACATGATACTACTGGCCAAGGAAGAGGCCATAGCATTCACTGGACCACCACGGCCTCTTCAAACCAGCTGCCAGGTCATTAGCCTTCTACTTCTGGAAAACCCCTTTAATAGAGCTGTTGCCTGAACAGCTATCACTTTCAATTCCTCTCATGCTCGCTTCAGCCAAGCATGCATGTGTTCTCAGTTTGAAGATGGGAGGAAGCTGCTGACAGTTCTTCCTTCTAAGAACCATACGATCAGGCAATACTTAAAGTCCAACATGCCTCATCCTAGAAGGGCATTGAATGGAATAGCCAGGAGGCCACTATACACATTAGATGGTTGCTCAGTTGGATTCAGCTGGCAAAGATCTAATATGTATGACCAGTTTGATTCTTAGCTCAATGGCACCCCATGTGCCTCTAGTTCTTAGCCCAAAAACGCTGTATACACAGTCCAATTCCTGACTCAATGCTGTTTGAGCAATTGGACTCATTATCAGTTTACAACCTCATGCACACAACCATATGTGTTTTGTGGCCTGCAAATAGCAGATCCGCAAAACACTGATACCAGCCAAGTGCGTGCCGCCCTAGCTTTTTTAAATTTCTTGTAGAAATGTCCTATTCTCGTCCGCGAAACGGACAAGTATAGGACATGTTCTGTCTTTTTTGCGGGGCTGAATGGACATATGGATGAGAACAGGACACGGTGTGCTGTCCACATAATTTGCGGCCCTGTTAAAATAATTGGGTCTGCATCTGCATCTAATCTACCAAAAATATGGATCGGATGTGGAACGAAAATATGGTCGTGTGAATGAGGCCTTTACTATTATCATAAAATTGCTTAAAGAATTTAATGTTTTAACCTGCAGCCATTTCAAAGGCTAAATAGTATTGCAGCCCAACGACCGGCCGCACATCTGTCCACACCGTCAAGCCGGTTCTCATCAGACTGCTTCCAATTGCTTCTTAACATCTGCTACAAATGCAGTATTCCCTCCAGATCCCTCCTACACCTTGAGAATTATGTAACTGAAATGTGTTATATAAGCAATCCTGCAAATTACACATTTCTTTCCGGTGACAGTGAGCACAATTTATAGATAGCACGTTGTACACAGTGGGGAGTTTTGAAACGCAACACATTATAAGCAAGAGCCCTGGAAAAGCCAACTGTTCTACGTGGTGGCAGAACACAATAGTCGCCTTGTGTTCTGCACTGGAGCCATAATCCATTCTTGGTGTGTGGGACGGTTCGTATTGTGATTCATGCTATAATTAGACAAAATCTGGAGACAAAATCCCTTTGCACATTTTCTCTAATGCCTTTTGAAGTGGCATAATATTGAAATAATGTGTTTCGTCCCAAAACATCTCTATCACGCACAGGTTTAGCTACTCTTGACAGGTTCTTAACTGGTTCTTCTGTATTCTTCCTACACTATCATCATTATTGCAAAATAAACCTTAAAACGCTTACACTCGATAGGGAGATAGGCCGGAACAACGGTGATAAATCCATTATTTGCTAGAGCATGTGTAAGACAAATCTGTATTGGAAAAGAAAACAGCCGAAGCAAAAAATGTACACAAATGCCACAACTTTCCCATGTCATTACCATTAACCCCTTTTACCCCGGGCCATTTTTCACCCGAAGGACCAGGCCATTTTTTGCAAATCTGACATGTATCCCTTTATGTGGTGATAACTTTAAAAGGCTTTCACTTATCCAGGCCATTCTGAGAATGTTTTCTCGTCACATATTGTACTTCATGACAGTGGTAAAATTTAATTAAAAAAAAGTCATTTTTATTTATAAAAAAATACATTTACCAAACATTTTGAAAAATGTGCAAATTTTAATTTCTCTAGTTATTACTTTACATTCCCCATATGTCTACTTCATGTTTCGATCATTTTGTGAATGCTATTTTATTTTTTGGGGACCCTAGAAGGCTTAGAAGTTTAGAAGCAAATCTTGAACATTTTTTAGAAAATTTCCAAAACCCACTTTTTAAGGACCAGTTCAGGTCTGAAGTCACTTTGTGAGGCTTACATATTAGAAACCACCCCAAAATGACCCCATTTTAGAAACTACACCTCTCAAGGTATTCAAAACTGATTTTACAAACTTTGTTAACCCTTTAGGTGTTCCACAAGAATTAGTGGAATATGGAGAAATTTCAAAATGTAACTTTTTTGGCAGATTTTCCATTTAAATCATTTTTTTCCCGCTAACAAAGCAAGGGTTAGCAGCTAAACAAAACTCAATATTTATTTCCCTGATTCTGTAGTTTACAGAAACACCCCATATGTAGTCGTAAACTGCTGTATGGGCACACGGTAGGGCGCAGAAGGAAAGGAACGCCATATGGTTTTTGGAAGGCAGATTTCACTGGGATCATTTTAAGTTGCCATGCCACATTTGAAGACCCCCTGATGCACCCCTAGAGTAGAAACTCAAAAAAATGACCCCATTTTGGAACCTTTGGGATAAGGTGGCAGTTTTGTTGTTACTATTTTAGGGTAGATATGATTTTTGGTTGCTCTATATTACACTTTTTGGGACGCAAGGTATCAAAAAATAGCTGTTTTGGCACCATTTTTATTTTTTGTTATTTACAATGTTTATCTGACAGGTTAGATCATGTGGTATTTTTATAGAGCAGGTTGTTACGGACGTGAAAATACCAAATATGTATACTTTTTTTGGTTGTTTGTTTCAGTTTTACATAATAAAGCATTTAAAAAAAAATCATGTTTTAGTGTCTGCATATTCTGAGAGCCATAGGTTTTTTACTTTATGGGCGATTGTCTTAGGTAGGGTCTCATTTTTCGCAGGATGAGGTGATGGTTAGATAGGTACTATTTTGGGGGGAATACGCCTTTTTGATCACTTAGTGTTGCACTTTTAGTGATGTAAGGTGACAAAAAAAAATGTTTCTTTAGCACAGTTTTTATTTTATTTTTTTGATGGTGTTCACCTGAGGGGTTAGGTCATGTGGTATTTTTATAGATCAGGTTGTTACGGATGCGGAGATAACTAATATGTCTACTTTTTTATTTTATTTTTACATTTAACACAATAAAGTTCTTTTTGAAAGGAAAAAAAAATCATGTTTTAGTGTCTCCATAGTATGAGAGCCATATTTTTTTATTTTTTGGGTGATTGTCTTAGGTAGGGGCTCATTTTTTGTGGGATAAGGTGATGGTTAGACTGGTATGATTTTGAGGGGGCATATGCCTATTTGATCGCTTGGTGTTGCACTTTTAGTGATGTAAGGTGACAAAAAAAAGGGTTTTTTTAACACTGTTTTTATTTTATTTTTTTGACGGTGTTCATCTGAGGGGTTAGGTCACATAATATTTTTATAGCCGATCAATACGGACGCGGTGATACCTAATTTGTCTACATTTTTTCCCTATTTTTACACTTTTTTTTTTACTTTATTTTGGGAAAAGGACGTTTGTTTTTTTTACTTGAAACTTTTAATTTTTTTTTGTAAAACTTTTTTTTACTTCTTTTTTCACTTTATTTTTTGTCCCACTCTGAGACTTCAACTTTTGAGGGTCTGATCCCCTTTACAATGCTTTACAATACTTCTGTTTTGCTACTGCTTGCCAATGGCATAGAAGATGGATGGTGATCACCTGGACAATATTGAACCTCCAGTCTTCGTAAAACCTGTTTCTTTAGCTTTTGTTCCAGAACCAGTAGTCACATTTATCTCTTGGGCCCTGTGTGTGGCTCCATAGTTGATGTTGGCTGATGCAGGTGTTTATGGTATAGTTTTTAGCACCAGGATCATATCATTGGCCTTTGGCTTCTGGGTGAGGGTCATACAGTTGGCACTTTACTTTTGCTTTTCACTGTGCTTCCTCTGCCAGGCCCTGTAACTTGCAAATGTACTTTTGCTGCTTTTTCTGTTTCATTCCGGAGAGCGTAGTAGGGGTCACATGACCGCTTCCTCTCTGAAGGCTTGATTTCAACTAACATCATGACTAGGCCTCCTGTGATGCCCTCGTCCGAATCCCCAGCCAAATGGTTACGGTCTCTCCAACAACAGTGCATGCTCTGCTCCTCTTACTTCTACCATGCATGGACTGCCTTCTTGACACAGCGCACATATGTGAGCCTGTAAGCTTTCAATGTGTAGTACCGTGGAGCAAGGGTACTTTGGAGTATGGATGTTTGTGGATATTTACCCCTATTGCGTCTACACAAAACCATCAACTCATTACTTTAGTGCACTTAGAAGGGTTAACTTGCACTATAATTTATGCCGTTGATTACACTTTATAAAGTTTGATATTGTTGAACTGCATTTTATATGTTTATTATAATATATCCTATTCATTTGCAGTATAATTACACTATATCTGCACTGCATTGTGGAAAGGGTTAACGCACAGCCAAATAATACTGAGACTGGGACTTTCTATCTGTGCAAGTTAGAAATCTTCCACAGTTACTATAAGGGACTATGCAATGTTTTGAAAGGCAAAAAACAGACACACTGACCTTTTAAGAGTCTGGTCTAGCTCTGTTGTATACATCTCAAGACTTGTTTATGTCCAGAAAAACTGCCTAGTCATTCCCATAGACTTGTACTGAAACTCTATACAAGTCTATGACAGACTGAAATTGCAACATTGTTTCTCTTTAGGCTGTGATTCTTCACTCCACCCCTCACACTAGAAAGTTCTAGTTTGGTTAGAAACTGTATATAAAGAGAGCAGTTAGAGACTCTAATTGTCTGCAGATAGGGAACAGTGTTTAGTAGAAGAAACTCTGCCAGATTGCATGATTGACCAGAAGAAAATGCTGAGACAGGGATAATCAACAGACCCTGAGTCATCAGTCCTTTGACCAAAGGGTCAGTCGAACAACTCAGCCACAGACCCTGGGCCACCAGCCCTTTGGCCAGGGCATCAGCCTTCTGAGTGAGAGAGAGGGACAACTAACTCAGGCCTTTCCTCAGAACAGAACCTTCTTCTGCCAGGGAGGAGACTGGAGAAACTAGCTCAGTCCCTAACCTCTATTGTTTTGCCCTTTAGTTCCTCCAGTAAAGAAGCACACTGGTTTACTGCAGACCCAAACTTATTATTTCCTATTGGGCTGCACCACACCTTACCATCCCTTCCAGAGAGATAAAAACCCTTCCACTGCAAATCCCTCTATTAAGACGGTTGTCACATTTGACAAATTCCCTGTCCAATCAAAAAACAGTAAAGTTAATATGGGGTAGTGCTTCACATTAATCTGTATGAGCCATTAATGCATCAGTAATACAACATTAAGATTAAGAGGAGGCAGCAAGAGGATGAAGGAGGGTGTAGTGGGCAGAGCTTTTGGTCCTGGGAAAGGTCTAGTAGGCACTTACAGTTCTGTCTGAGCTTGTGCAGTGACCCAGTGGATCACTGATAAAGAGTTAATGTGTGATTTATTGCTAAAATACGTAAAGGGATGGCCACTTTCTGACTACTTGTGACCAATGTGTAGGTAAGATGACTATAGAACACTTACTAATATAGACTTTGTTGACATTCTGTTCAGTTTGGTATATTTCATGCCCCCTTGTTAGGCAAATCTTTTGTGCTGGCCTGTCAATCATATGACCGGACAAATCACTCAGCCTCCACTGTGTCTGCATTAAACTCCCAACAGTGCAAGAACAGATGGCAGGTGCAGTGTATTTAAATGCAGGAAAGATCACATGGACGTGATTTGCCTGGTCACATGACCCTCCATTACCACCTTTTTTTATGGACAAGACCTCTGGGTGGACAGCTCACAAGACTTGGCAAACAAGACGTTATATACCTCCTGAAATATAGAAAATTGCACAGATATTCAACAAAGGCTATATTAGTAAGTGCCATATAGTCATCTCACAAACACATTGGTCAACAGTGTCCAGAAAGTGGCCAACCCCTTTAAATAGTATTCTCTTTCTTGTGCATTGTAAATTCCAAATGGTTGTCTATAGGCAGGAAATGGTTAAATCTGGCAGTCTTGGTTAGGTTTCCGGGAGACAGGTGGGTCCTTCCTTCTCTGGTTAGTTGTGGCTGGTTTACAGACCACTTTGGCTGCATCCTGAGAAGAGTTTTGCTGAGTAGGCCTAGATGGAGGATGTGTCTGTGTGAGCTACTGAGAAATAGGCCTTTTCCAGGGAACCTTTGTCCCTGAGACTTAAAGCTGCCAGAGAATCAACTGAGAGAATACCCCTGAGGCAGGGGCGTAACTACCATAGCAGCAGACCAGGCGACTGCTATGGGGCCTAGGGCAAGAGGCGGCCTAGTCGTAGTTGGGATTATCTCCTCTTCAACTGGAGGTGAAAACTTGGTCAGGACTCTAACCTCTAAAGGCACAACTTTTAGCAAATGAGGCAGTGGAAAAAATGGCCCAAGGGTCATTGAAAGGGGTTTAGGCAGAAACCCTTCTGTCCTGTGTGGGGGCCTGGTTTGATCCTAGCTATGGGGCCCTTACTTCTCTATGTACGTCACTGCCCTTACGGAAAGAGAACAGACATTTATTGATGGTTGAGAACCACTTAAAGGTTGTAATGGAATAAGACAGTAAGGTAATCACACTTTTATGCAATAGACTTTACTGCTTGTGGAAAGAGTTAATTACCTCCAGTGCCGGCCACACTTCTGAGATGGACTGACCACTCATATCTAAGTTCTGAATCCCACAGACTAGGCATTACAGAAAGCATTTATCACAACGGAATTGTATGCCTGTGGTTATTTGGGAAGACTGCAAAGTGTATCTAGAGAGAGACTGAGGGAGGATTACTTCCATCATGCTAAAGGCTATTGTGTGATATACCTCTGAACTGTACCTACTTCATACATTTGTACTACAACTCCCATCATCAATGCAGTAAAGAGAAACTCTATTCATAATAACCAAACAAGCCTGATTATTAACTTCACTATCCGTTAGCCCTCCACCTTCCCTCCTGCCTCGCACCCTGACAACCATCCACCATCAAGGGCACCCTAACTACCACCAGGCAGGAGCCCATAAAAATACCTGGGTGTGCCCCACTATGCACAGGCCCCAGGGAGCACCAGAGAGGACTTATAGCCACCATGAGGACTACCATCACCAGTGGGCCTCTACTAACACTCTCATCCTCTCACCTCCTACCTGGGCTTGCTGCACTTGTAGTGCACAGCACTATGGGAAGCGTTGTTGCTGCAGCTCATCAATGCCCACAACCCGGACTTTCAGTTGGTAAACAATGGAGTGCAGCAGCATAGATACTGAAGTGAGGACTCAGGAAAAGTTGAAAGATACACTATTATGCTCTGTAGGAGACAACAAGGTTTATACAGTTAAATAATGTTGTTTATGGTGCCGCACAACCCTTTTAACCTTAATGTTACCCACCTACTCTGCAGAACTCATATGCATGTAAGATGCAGACAACAAACAGACTTAGGTTGGGTTGTGATTAACTATTTCTTTACTGTAGAGTATGCAGAGCTACACCCTGGCTCTGACTGCTCTACAAAGCCAATCTCTGCACACATGTGCCCTCGCTGGTGCAGTGCCCTCTACCCACTTCCTGTCCAGATTGAATCTTCTTCCATGGCTTTCCTGACCAGGCATCTGGCAGCCTCTGCTGAAGTTTAAGGTTACAAGCAGCTGAGATTGTAGCTTTTCCTCCTTCGTACCGACCCTCTTATTACCATCGCCCATTTACACCCACGCCAGGGCTGGAATGACAAAGAAATCAGATCAGTATGCCCTTTTTCCCGATACTTTTTAAAATATACTGCTGAATTCTTGCAGAAATAAAATTCTGATTAATACACCCCCTCCTCTGAATAAATGACTTGTTTGCTGCTGCAGAAAAAGTTTGTGATAATGACACGTGTGGCCCTGTGAGGGGTGACACACAGTATACTAATACAGGTTGTCCCGGGGTTTCCTTGCCAGAACAGAGTGTGTAGGTTTAGTTATTGTAGGTGCGTATAATAGCTCTATCAGGAGAGCAATTCTCAGTACAGCACACACAGCATGAGTCTCATTGCACACAGGCCAAGCGCTGAGATTCGGATCTTTCCTTTGTTTTATTAAATAGAAAAGTATTATTCTGAAAGGTAGTTTCCCGGTACTCACATCCTATTATTAGCTCTCCTGATCGTCCTGACATTGCATGCATGGAAAGTATGATTCAGCTGTACAACCTGTGCCCAGCGATATGGATCAAGCAAAGCAACCTAGCATTAAATAAGAATGGTGCTATGTATTTAAAGCCACCCCTACAACAGGCACAGACTGTATTTGATGGAATTTTTAACTTTATAAGGTTTTTTTTTGTATTTTGGAATGCCAGGATCACGACTCAGGATGTGAGGTTAAAGGGTCAACCACATTTTAACGTCACCATCCGACTCTGCTACTTTGAGCCACAGGATTACACTAAATCTTCCCCATTTAGCTATCTGACATCCACATCTAAGGGATACTAGCTGCCACCACTTGTCATATTAGGTGGCCAAGATGCCTTAAACTAGGTTACTGTTTTGGGTCAAAATCTGTCTACTAAGATATATATTTTTTTTGTAGGCTTCATAGCAACTTCATAGTAACATCATCCAACCTGTCATAATGTTTCACACATGTGCATATCAAACAGGAGGGGTTAGAGGCAGTACTTGAGGAGTTCCTTAATTGCTACATCTTACATAGCCCTTATTGAGTTGACATTAAATGGCCGAAGTCCAACGTGAGCCGCATATGGCCAAGTTATGGATTCTGTTATCCCGCACATCCAGCTTTAAAAAGGGCGCCACGTTTGGGCCCGAAACATTGCAATGCAATAAATGTAACAAGTAAAATGCACCATTGGTGAATAAAGAATGAAGGTTCAAATCACATGCTATTCCTGGAGTGCTGTCTCTAAATCCATTTGGAATATAACCTACAAGACGTCTATGGTGGAAGAATCCTATCTGGGACGTGCACCCATAAAAGCCCTTGTGAGACAAGTCCTGGGATCCTATTGTGAATACAAATTATGGATTAGGTCCAGTATTTTTTGGATGTATTGGTTTTTATACATGACACCTTCTGCAGGTTAAGGTATCCTCAGCCTGACCTTTTCAAACACCAGGTCTAGGAGTTTTGAGAAAACCACAAGGCCAGTCTTCCTCTCTTCCTGTCTAATCTCTGGTTTTGTTTAGACCTTGTATTAAGTCATTGACAATTTTATGGCCTGTTATAAGAATGTCAGGGGTAGAGTCCTACTCTGCTATCTAAACAGATTTTTTTTTTTTATATTTACTGTATAATACCACATGGAACTTCAAAATTGGCTTATGAAAATTTTTGAATCTTTGAAATGCCATTAAAAACACTGCATCCTTGCATCAACCAAAACTCCAACTTCTAATCAAAGCACTGAACGGTTTGCTGACGGCGTATTATTGCTGTGGTTTGTTTAGTGTAGGAGGGTGATGATTAGCTCTTATGCTGACCATACGAATCCACTATTAATTTACTCTGTGTGAGGGCAGCCGAACTGGTTCTTGGCTCAGAATCAGGCAGAGGATTTATGCCTGCTGCTCGGTCATGGCCAACTGCTGGTGATTGCAAATATGTGTCCTGGTTCAGTCTGTATCTCTGTGCTTCGTACTTGAACTCAAGACCTGCTTCTTAACTTTCTGTGTACCGACCGTCAATGGTTTTCTGGATTAACCACTCATCTGCAGAATTGGCTTCTACTGATTTTCCTGGTATTCTGACAGTGGCTAGTTTCCGGATTAATCCATCATCTGCTGTTTGGGCCCTATCCATCTCACCTTGTCTACTACATTTTTCATCCAGGTCATCCCAGTAGGTCTGCTTCTACTTCTAACAGGCTTGCACTGGTTTTCTTCTACCTTACTCAGCAGACATAACCTAGGTCTGGTTGTTATCAAATTCACAATTATAGACAAACACAATGTAACTAGACTAAAAACACATAAACAGTTGTAACTTTCATGTCTTTTATTAAGCACATTGAGTGAACATCTACAGTACAGAGAGATAAAGTAAGTGAATCCTTGAACCTAATCATCTGTAGTTCCCCATTTAGCAACAATCACCTCTAAAGGTTTCCTGTAGCTGAAAATACAATTTGCACAATGTTGAGGATGAATTTTTGACCATTCGTGTCTGCAACTATGTTTTATTTGAATCAGTTTGTCAATATTTTTGGGATGCCTTGCGTGCACCACCCTCTTCAGGTCAAGTCACAGCATGTCGATAAGGTTAAGGTCAGAACTTGGCCATTTCTAAACACAAATCTTTTTTTCAACCATTCTTTAGTTGGTTTACTTATGTTCTTTGGGCCATTGTCTTGTTGCATCGTCCATCTCTTTAGCATGAAGTCATGGTTGGCTTCCCCTTAATTCTCCTGTAAAATATTTTGGTAAACCTTCATTGTTCTCTAAATGATCACAAGGTCTCCAGGCCTTAAGGTAGCAAGGAAGCCCCAAACCATGGTGCTCCATCATGCTTCACAGTTAGGATGAGGTTTTGGTGCTGTTGTGCAGTGTCCTTTACATTTGTCACATCTGTCCATAACATTTTCTCTGAATCAATGTGGAAGATCCAGGAGGTCTCAGGCAAACTTAAGACTGGCCACAGTGTTTTTTTTGTTTGTTTTTTTGCAGTAGGAGCTTACTTCCATGCACACAACTCTTATCCAGTGTTTTTCTTGACACATGAGCAGAGGTTTTTGCAGTTCATACAGTCTTCTGTAGGTCTTTTATTTTTGCCCTAGGGCCCTTACACCTCTTTTAGGGTTGCCCTCTATTTGTAGATAATCTCTTGTTTGATCTACAACCAGGTCTGTAGCAAAGCTTTTGTAGCTTTTTCCAGTTTCTTGCACATCTATAACTTCTTAGGTATTTTTTAAGTTGTTTTCATTAAGGCGTAGTAACCACTACCCAGTCTTTCTTGAGAAGAACAGTTATGTAACCAGGATTTGTATGCCTTTATTTAATGGGAACACACTTCCAATCTCATCTCCTTAATTGAAACACTTTTTGTCAATAAGCTATTGGTGAAGTCATTAACAGAGGTTCACTTACATTTTCTCCCTGCACTGTAGATGTTTACTCAATGGCCCTGATTTATCATGCCTTCACTCAAGAATTCTGGCTTCAAAAAGTCGCAAAATGGGGCTTTTGCAATTTTTTTCATTTTTACACCATGCACTCCAGTTTTCACATATGGGTGGGAAAGTGGGTGTGGTTAGCTATGTTAACGAGTTTCACTCCAGATGTATCACTAAAACTTTTTTAAAAAGGCACAATGTTACTCCAGTAGAAGGGTGGAGTAGGAAAACTGGAGTAGCCTTTCTAGGAAAAAGTGTTAGGTTATTTATCAAACAATATGTGACATTTGAAAAATGTGGCATTAAGTCGCGGTTCCACAAAATACAGATGTAGTCTGTGTCCCATCCGCATTTTTTTGTGTGGCCCCATTGACTTCAATGAGTCAGTGGTCCACATTTTGCAGACATATTCTATCTTTTTATGTAACGGACATACAGATGCAGAAAGCATACGGATGATCTGTGTGCTTTCATCTTCCGTATGTCTGCTCTGCAAAAAGATAGAACATGTCCTATACTTGAAGGCAACGGGTCAGCAAAAAATGTAGATGCAACACGGACGGTATCTGTATTTTGTGGATCCGCAATTTGCAGGCTGCAAAATACATATGGTTAGGTGCATGAGGCCTAGGACCGTAATTTGTATTCTTAGGCTACATGCACATGTTAAAAACAGACACACTATCAGTTTTTCATGGCCATTTTGCACCAGTGGGTGCATCCATTTTCTGTCCATGTGTCCGTTTTTAGTGTCCGTTTTGCATCCGTTTTTCATTACCCCCATGGTGCCCTTAATGTCCCCCAAAGTGCCCCAAGCTAAAATAATGCCCCCCACAGTGTAAATAATTTTTCTATAGTGCCTCCAACTTTAATAATGTCCCCCATAGTGTAGATATTTTTTTTTACTGCCCCCAGTAATAATGCCCCCAATGTAGGCCCCCAGCTTAAATAATTTCCTCTATGGTGTAAATAATGCCCCCCTAGTGGCCCACAGCTATTGTTCAGTTGATTTGACAAAAAAAAACTCACGTAATCCATTTGTTCACGCTGCAGTAGCCTCGTCTCTCTTCATTCAACAGGACATGCCGAAGGACCTGTGATGTGCGTGATGATATCACCGCGCGCTCCCATGTGGTTACGTCATCACGCATATCACAGGTCCTGTTCAATGAAGAGAGAATGGCCATATTGTTAAAGTGTACCCATTTTTAATGCTGTCAGACGGGTGAACTCCTGTCTAAGCAGCCGTTAAAAACAGCCCCTTTGATTTCAAAAGGGCCCGTCTGGCCGTGAAAACGACTAAAAATAGGACATGTCCTATTTTTGGACGGACGCTATTCAATGCGCTGCCTGTGCTGTTCATAGTGCGCCCTGCACTGATGAATGGCATATTGGGGAGCCATAGACTTTTTCCAGGGTGTGAGTGCCCACAAAGAGGGCTCTGAGTGCCGCCTCTGGCACCCGTGCCATAGGTTCGCCACCACTGTCCTAGGACATCCCATTTACATGGTGAATTAGGCATATTCCAGTGGTATGTGTTCTTTCACCTAAGGAAAATGTCAGTATGTACAGTGACTATTATCAGATGATATCGTTGATGTAGACCTTTTATTGGCATGTAACAAATGCACAATTACCAATAGTTTTTGCTGCCTTTGCGGATGCGCTCTCTCTCTCTGGATTTCTGTGAAATGTCACTAAAACTCTCTACAACTCTCTTTTAATACTCCAGTATACCACCAAGGGCTGAAAAGGTAGCAGTCACAGCTGGCCCTTGGTGCCCGAGAGGTCCCGAGGCCACTATCTCACATGAAAAAAAAAATATTATAAACAGCACATGTTGCACCTTTTTTCCCTCTTCTTTTAAGTAGTAGATAGATACGCTTTAATTCCTTTGTACAGCAAAGAGAATTACAGAAGCCCCCTCATAATCGCTTTGAATCTGAGCCTCTTTTGTCTTCTGCTGCTGGAATGCTTTGGTATATAAATATCACTCGTAATAGCGTAAATTATCCCGGCAGTCAACACATACACTAAAATTGTTAATTCTTTGTTTGAGGTTAAACAGTCTATAAAGTATATCGTCTACTGTAAATTATATAGTCTACTGAGAGGTGGTAATGTCATAAGAGCAATGTCATAGGAGCAATTTCTCAAATCATCGGTAATGCTGGGAATTTGGATTCATAGAGTTTCTTTCATACTTATCATATATCTGATATTTTAGGCATACCCATGACTGGTAATAAACGGCAAGCCCTGGGGGTTTCAAAAAACAGCATAGTATTCTTGGTCGGTGAACAGTTGTGCAAAGTTGTACTTAAAGGGGTTTTCCCAGATTTTTTTTTTTTTATAATGACCCATCATCTGAATCAGGGCCAGCGTCAGCACCTGGCAAAGCAGGACAAGTGCAGGGGCCCATTCAGATCTAATCGAGTCGGGACATTTCCTGGCTTAGGAGTCCCTGCTATGACTCCATATATGGATATGTCCATATATTGAATCATTGCTATAACCATGTATTTAAGTCTAATGTATTTAAGTCTAATTACCCTCTCTTTCTAAAATGTTCCTGCTGGGATTTGAACTGAGTAGTTTCTCATGTATTAGGTATTCCTATACAGCAGAAGTATAAATACATTTTTTTGTAATTGTAAAAAAATGTATGGTACAAAATAAATGTGTAATTACTAAAAGTAATATATAAAATCATGTGTGGGAGACTACTACTGAGGTTTTTAGCCATAATATAATAACAGTAGGTTAACATGAAGCTCTATAGCCCAGTGGTTAAGACTCTTGACTTTAATGTAGATGGCTGTGAGTTTGAATCCCAGCAGAATCATTAAAAAAAATAAAGGCTAAATAAAACTTAAATAGACACACCAACCTTTTTAATTTGTGTAACTATTATTTTTTGTTGGGAAAGGTGGCAACCCTAACAGAACCCCTGCTCCCCGGTGACCACCATAACTTTTTTTTATAGTTATGTCTACGGAGATGTGTGGGGGCTCATTTGAGAAAAATCTGTCTTTTTTGACAATACCATTTTGAGGTGTGTATGACTTGATCACTTTATATTCAATTTTCTTGGGAGATAAATTGATGAAAAAATGCCAATTCAGCCTTTTTTATTTTTTTTCTGTTACGCCATTCACCATATGGGATAACTTTTTTTTTTTACATTTTAATAGTATGGGTGTTTTCGTATGCGACGATGCCCATAATGTTATTCTTTTTTGTTTATTTTTATTTTGGAGAAAGTGGGGTGATTTTACCTTTTTTTATATTTTCAAACCTTTTTTTAACTTTTTTTTTAATTACTTTTCATCAGATTGCAACTTATACAGAATAATGGAAATTGTTCCATTATTCTGCATAGACATCACTATATCACCATTTAGTACTGCCACCTAGTGGCTTGAACTGGGATATACTAATAATGAGCCATTTTTAGAACAGGGTGCTTTCCTCGATCTCCGCTGGGGTAACCCTCAGTTCACACTTGCGCGTTCTACAGCACGTTCGAACGCTGTGTAAAACGCTCAACAGGAGAAAACTCATGTATCCCTATGGCTGGGAACACACCTAAGCGTTTCTGAACGTTTTTGGATGCGTGTTTTTGCAACTAAGAAACGCGCATCATACGCGCGATTCAGTGATTCACCCCTATTTTAGCATGGCCCATAGGCGCGTTAAAACGCCCCAAAGAAGCTCATGCTGAAGCGACAGCGTTTGGCGTTTTTCAGCGCTTTCAAACGCGCTGTAAAACGCCCAAATGTGAACCATGCCCATAGGGAAGCATGGCTTTCCACATGTTGTGCTTTTTACAGCACGTTTAACCACTTGAAGACCACAGGTTTACACCCCCCTAGTGACCAGGCCCTTTTTTACAAATCCGCACTACACTACTTTCACCGTTTATTGCTCGGTCATACAACTTACCACCCAAATGAATTTTACCTCCTTTTCTTCTCACTAATAGAGCTTTCATTTGGTGGTATTTCATTGCTGCTGACATTTTTACTTTTTTTGCTATTAATAAAAATGTAATGACATTTTTGCAAAAAAATGACATTTTTCACTTTCTGTTGTAAATTTTTTTAAAAAAAACTACATTTCTATATAAATTTTTCACAAAATTTGTTGTTCTACATGTCTTTGATAAAAAAATCTAATAAGTGTATATTTATTGGTTTGGGTAAAAGTTATAGCGTTTACAAACTATGGTGCAAAAAGTAAATTTCTGCATTTTGAAGCAGCTCTGACTTTCTGAGCACCTGTCATGTTTCTTCAGGTGCTAGAATGCCAGGATAGTATGAATACCCCCAAATCACACCATTTTAGATAGAAGACACCCCAAAGTATTCACGGAGGGGATGGTGAGTTCATGTATCATTTCATTTTTTCACAAGTTAGCGGAAAATGACACTTTCTGAGGAAAAAAAAAATAATAAAGTTTCCATTTCTGCTAACTTCTGGCAAAAAAAAAAAAAATCTCAGACGGACTCACTATGCGCCTCAGTGAATACCTTGGGGTGTCTACTTTCCGAAATGGGGTCATTTGTGGGGTGTGTTTACTGCTCTGGCATTTTGGGCGGGGCTAAATTGTGAGCAGCCATGTAAAACCTAAAGGTACTCGTTGGAATTTGGGCCCCTTTGCGCATCTTAGCTGCAAAAAAGTGTCACTCATGTGGTATCGCCGTACTCAGGAGAAGTAGGGCAATGTGTTTTGGGGTGTATTTTTACATATACCTATGCTGGGTGAGAGAAATATCTCTGTAAATTGTCAACTTTGTGTAAAAAATTTAAAAAGTTGTCGTTTACAGAGATATTTCTCACACAAAGTATGGGTATATATAAAAATACACCCTAAACACATTGCCCTACTTCTCCTGAGTACGGCGATACCACATGAGTGACACTTTTTGCAGCCTGAGTCGCAAAGGGCCCTAAAACCAATGAGTACCTTTAGGATTTCACAGGCCATTTTTACGCATTTGGATTCCAGACTTCTTCTCACGCTTTAGGGGCCCCTAAAATGCCAGGGCAGTATAAATACCCCACATGTGACCCCATTTTAGAAAGAAGACACCCTAAGGTATTCCGTGAGGGGTATGGTGAGTTCATGTAAAATTTTATTTTTGTCACAAGTTAGTGGAATATGAGACTTTGTAAAAAAAAAATATATCAATTTCCGCTAACTTGTGCCAAAAATAAAATTTCTGTGAACTCGCCATGACCCTCACGAAATACCTTGGGGTGTCTTCTTTCCAAAATGGGGTCACTTGTGGGGTATTTCTACTGCCCTGGCATTTTAGGGGCCTAAGCGTGAGAAGAAAATGCGGAAAAATGCCCTGTGAAATCCTAAAGGTACTCATTGGAATTAGGGCCCCTTTGCGCATCTTGGCTGCAAAAGTGTCACTCATGTGGTATCGCCGTACTCAGGAGAAGTAGGGCAATGTGTTTTGGGGTGTATTTTTACATATACCCATGCTGGGTGAGAGAAATATCTCTGTAAATGACAACTTTTAAAACAAATTTATACAAAGTTGTCAGTTTACAGAGATATTTCTCTCACCCAGCATGGGTATATGTAAAATACACCCTAAAACACATTGCCCTACTTCTCCTGAGTACGGCGATACCACATGAGTGACACTTTTTGCTGCCTGGGTGCGCAAAGGGGCCCTAATTCTAATGAGTACCTTTTAGGAGGGCATTTTTACGCATTTTCTTCTCACGCTTTAGGGCCCCTAAAATGCCAGGGCAGTAGAAATACCTCACATGTGACCCCATTTTGAAAGAAGACACCCCAAGGTATTCCGTGAGGGGCATGGCGAGTTCACAGAAGATTTTTTTGGCACAAGTTAGCGGAAATTGATTTTTATTGTTTTTCTCGCAAAGTCTCCCTTTCCGCTAACTTTTGACAAAAAGTTAAATTTTCATGGACTCACCATACCCCTCAGCGAATACCTTGGGGTGTCTTCTTTCCAAAATGGGGTCATTTGTGGGGTGTTTGTACTGTTCTGGCATTTTGGGCGGGGCTAATTGTGAGCAGCCATGTAAAGCTAAAGGTACTCGTTGGAATTTGGGCCCCTTTGCGCACCCAGGCTGCAAAAAGTGTCACTCATGTGGTATCGCCGTACTCAGGAGAAGTAGGGCAATGTGTTTTGGGGTGTATTTTTACATATACCCATGTTGGGTGAGAGTAATATCTCTGTAAATTGACAACTTTGTATTAAAAAAATTAAAAAGTTGTCGTTTACAGCGATATTTCTCACACAAAGTATGGGTATATGTAAAAATACACCCCAAAACACATTGCCATACTTCTCCTGAGTACGGCGATACCACATGTGTGACACTTTTTTGCAGCCAAGATGCGCAAAGGGGCCCTAAAACCAATGAGTACCTTTAGGATTTCACAGGCCATTTTTACGCATTTGGATTCTCACGCTTTAGGACCCCTAAAATGCCAGGTCAGTATAAATACCCCACATGTGACCCCATTTTGGAAAGAAGACACCCCAAGGTATTCCGTGAGGGGCATGGCGAGTTCACAGAAAAAAAAAAATTTTGGCACAAGTTAGCGGAAATTGATATATATATATTTTTTTTACAAAGTCTCATATTCCACTAACTTGTGACAAAAATAAAATTTTGCATGAACTCACAATACCCCTCACGGAATACCTTGGGGTGTCTTCTTTCTAAAATGGGGTCACATGTGAGGTATTTATACTGTCCTGGCATTTGAGGGTCTCCGCAATCATTACACGTATGGCCAGCATTAGGAGTTTCTGCGATTCTCCTTATATTGAGCATACGGGTAATGAGATTTTTTTTTTTCGTTCAGCCTCTGGGCTGAAAAAAAAAAAAAAAAATGAACGGCGCAGATTTTTTCATTCGCATCGATCAATGTGGATGAAAAAAATCTCTGCCAAAATCAGTGACTGCGGTGCGGTGGGCTGGGCGCTAGCTACCTAACAAGTAGCTAGCTAACTGACGGTGATAAGGGACCCTTATGCCCCATTCACACGTCCGCAATTCTGTTTGCGGAACGGAATTGCGGACCCATTCATTTCTATGGGGACAGACTTTGTCCCGCTCGGATCCGGAATTACGGATCCGCTCTTCCGGGTCTGCACTTCCGTTCCACAGAAATATAGAACAAGCAATTGCGGACAAGAAAAAGCATTTTCTATATAGTTCTGTGCGGATCTGCAAAATGCGGAAAGCACATTGCCGGTGTCCGTATTTTGCGGATCCGTAGATCCATGGATCCGCAGATCCATGGATCCGCAAAACACATACGGACGTCTGAATGAGCCTGTAGGGGGTGATTAGTGACAGGGGGTGACAGGGGGTGATCAGGGGGTGACATTGGTGATCAGGGGGTGACATGGGTGATCAGGGGTTAATCAGTGATGGGGGTGGGGGGTGTGTGTGTAGTGATTGGTGCACTTTACCTTTGTCTCCTCTGGTGGTCCCAAACAAAGGGACCACCAGACGAGCAGACAGCAGGCATATCAGACGCTGTTTACAAAACAGCGTCTGATATGCGATTTAAATGCTGTTTTTTCCGCATCTACAGCCTGCCAGCGCATGATCAGCTCTGGCAGGCTGTAGTTTCAGTTGTCCCGGCTCCGATCACATGAACGCGCGCGCACGCCGCGCGCGCGTTCATGTGAAATCTCGGGTCTCACGAGATGACGCCGATAGGCGGCAGTGAGACCTGAGAGAGCCGCCGCGCTGACGCCCATCGGCGTTAGCGTGGCGGCAAGTGGTTAAACGCGCTGAAAAACGCTTAGGTGTGTACCTAGGGTATGGGCATGGTTCTCACCTGAGCGTTTTACAGTGCGTTTGAACGCGCTGTAAAACGCCCTACGCTCAAAGAAGTTCTTGAGCTTCTTTGGGGCGTTTTGTCGCACGTTTGCACCCATAGACTTCAATGGGAACGCGCGTAAAACGCGCGTTTAACACGCGTTAAAGTGTAGATATGCCTTTTTCAATTGGTCTCCAGAGTCACGAACTATTTGCAAAAACGTGCTGTAATACGCGCAACAAAAACGCGCGTAAAACGCGCATCTCAGAAACGCTCAGGTGTGAACCCAGGGTAAAGCACGTCTGAGCAGGAAGCTTCGGTTTTTTAACACTCTCAGATGCCATAGTGACATTTGACAAATGCCACAAGGGGGCCCACTGAGATTTATCGCCCAAGGGCCCACATGAACCTGAAGCTTGCCCTGATCTGAATAAGTCATCAGTATCTGATCGTTGGGGGTCCGACACCTGGGACCCTCACTGATCAGCTGTTTAAGAAGGCACCGACAGTCCTATGAGCACCGCGGAGTTCTCACAGCTTTTACTAGTCCAGTGATAATGCCCTTAAGTCTAGCCCAAGTTCAAATTGGTTGGTTGGCACAGTGGTCCCACAACCATTGCCGTAACATTCAGTTTGTGTCATGTGGATAGCTATACACACAACAAATTTATTTGGTCGGTTAATTCCAACAGTTATTGTGAGCCAAAACCAGTAGTGAAGCCTCATCAGAGATAAGGTATAATGAAAAGATCTGCACCTGTCCAAAAAGATCTGCACCTGACCCAGATCTGGTTTTGGCTCACATTAACTGATGGAAATAACTGACCAAATAACTTAAGCGTGAACTCACCTTTACTCCATTGGAAATTTTTAGCAAAAGTCATTCTAAGTAAATGCCAATCCAAGACAGCTGTTAGGAATAAGTTTAAATGAGCATCACTGCTATTTGATCAGGTGATAACTTCATGCCTATGGGTTGTGTGAGACATGAGCGTGAACTTAAAATCGTTGGGAGCTCCATCAAGCAGCCTGTAGGGCCTTATGTGAGGAAAAAGAAGGATTGGTTTCATGGGCTAACTATAGGGGGTGCAGAAGATGCAATCACGCTTGAGACCTTGCCACAGAAGGAGACATTATAAATGACATGTTTAGGAGTCCTATTACAGAATTTGCATGACGGCCCAGGAGCTTCCACTTCAACACCTTTTATTGTTTTCCTCTCATGGAGATTTTTTAACACAGTTTTCTATGCACAACACTATGAAACTCAGTAAGGGATCATGATGGAATTAAAATTTGAAGGATTCAAAAAGTCAAAGTGCTCAATTAGGCTCCAAAAACATAATAGAAGATCCTGGTGAATCAAAGAGCATTCATTTTTTGGAGTCCAAGTCAGCAATTTTATTTTTCGAACCCTTCAAGTTTCTGCAGCAAAGATCCAGTTTGCTATCCTAGCCCCTTATCTAAATATCCTCACCAAGGTAAAGTGATCTGTTGGTGAATCTTGGCACCCAGCACACTGTAATCTGGCTTCACAAACACCCCTAGATAGACAACTTGCTAGCAACCCTAATAAGGCCTCATGCACACGGCCGTTGCCAGCCGTGGCCCATATTGCGGCTTGAATGTGTCCACAATCTGGAGTTGCGGTGAGGAACAGAGGCATGGAACCCCACGGAAGCTGTACGGGAGCTTTCCGTGGGCTCTCTCTCTGTGCCTCTGCACCGCAAATTAATAGAATTCATTCTATTTTTTTGCGATGCGGACGAATCACGGACCCATTCAAGTTGAATGGCTCTGGATCCGTTGCGGCATCCGCACGGATGGCGCCCGTGCATTGGGGACTGCAAATTGCGATCCTCAATGCACGGAACAGCCGAACAATAGCATTGTGCAAGAGGCCTTAGGATGTTATGTTAGAATGTGAATGGGGAGACATAAAGGGCTGATTGTTTACCAAAAAGTTGTCATTTTATTGAACTAGAACATTACACCACCATAGGGCTTAGTGACATCTATTAAAAAAATCTTGAGTATGAGGGTTCAGAGACCACACATATCTCGCATTCCTGTAATAAATCTTATAGACACTGCTCATTACGTCAATTGTAGACTTGTTGTCTCAGTTCAACAAAACAGCTACATTTGGTATTCTTAGACTTCATGATCAGGGAGTGTTGGCCTCCTGTGATGACCCCAGGGATGGCTGAAATTGAACTGTTGGTAATAAAAGGACAGATGGAGACAATCACTTTCACCTTTGTCATGTTGGTAATAGACTAAATAAACAAGACCTGCCACACTTTTTAGTAGAACCATTTTGAAGATCGCTTTTTTGTTAAAGCTGTGAATCAAGTTACTCTATATAGAAATGCAAATATCCAAATAAAGGGAATCAATGAGACCCAACTGACCAGTCAAGATAGACTCAATATAGAGGAAATGGTTACTTCTAAGTAAATGACATGTATTCAAACCTTACAATACAACAAAGAAAAGCTGACCCAATCCCTGTTCTCCATGATCTATAGGAATATCCTCTTCTCAAAGGGATCAAAATGTCACCAAACCTGGAGAGGGTGAACGTTCCTAATGAAAAGAACTAGAAAAATCAGTAGACCCTCTTGTCCCAGTTTGATGGTTAGAAGGAGCACCAAGATAGAGGTCAAATTTGCTATTCAGTATGGATCCTCTCAGCTCTATATAGATCCTAATGAAAAGGACTAGAAGGACGAAAATCAGTAGACCCTCTTGGCCCAGTTTGTTGGTTAGAAGTAGCACCAAGATGGAGGTCAAATTTGCTATTCAGTATGGATCCTTGAAAGAAGGGTCCAAAATATAATGCAACTTATTCTCTGAACCCCTTTCGTCTGGCTAATTCTCTGCATATTCGCCGGGTTGCAGCCGGATCTCCACTAGTCCCTATTTAGCAATGCCAGAATACAGAGAGATCTGGTAGGCTGTTCTCTGCCAAAACAGCCTGCTGGATGTACCAGTGCTAGTGTGAAAGTAGCCTATGGGTCTGGGCACATGTTCAGGCTTATTGATACAGTTTTGGAAGCCAAAATCAGGTGTGTGTTAAAAGCCGCGAACGTATTAGGACATACACGACTTCTCCTCTTTTTGGAAGTCATTCCTGGTTTTGGATTTCAAAACTGCATTAGGAAATATGAACGTGTGGCTGTACTCTAATGTGCTTTGCCAGCCTGGTCAACATTGGGCACATTGTCTAGCTAACACACTAGGACCTAATTTATCAGTTTGTTTCTTATACTGACCATGCGCATTAAAGAAAATAAAATTGATGGGTCCTATTGACTATCTAATGTGTACGGGGGTGTCTCGGCTCTTGCCCGATAGGCTAGCAGATATCTCAAAAGAAGGGGCAGGCATTTTGGAATTCAATATACCCTGTCCTTGCCATGATCTATCTGATCTAAGTGTATGGTCAGCTTTAAAAATGATCAGGGACCTCAATGAAGCTCTTGCAGATATCGAAGCACCACAGCACAGGACTCACATCTTTGCTAAAAGTGATCCTGTAGTCTGCTCTAGAGGAACAGACCACCAAAGTTAGCATATCCAGCATAGCTGGATACCTCTGCACACTGCCAGAAACCCTATTGACGGGAACTGACAGGGATCTGGTGGCTTCCTGGCATGAATTCCAGCTTTCGGACTGACAAATACTGTCACATGGAGTAGAATTTTTCCAGCCAATAGTCAGCATTTATGCTGGAAAGACACCAAATCCCAGTCAGATCCCATTATAGTCAATAGGCCCGGCAGTGTGCAGCGATATCCGGCTATGCCTATAGCGTACATGTAAACGTAACCTAACAAAGAGCCCTGTGCCATTGTGCCTCAATATCTGCTAGAGCTTCATTGAGGTCCCTGATCATTTGGTTCTATGCCGGATATGGTAACTGTGGTAGTCTGTTCTTCTACTGGAACAGCCTACGAGATTACCTTTAGCAGGGATGAGAACCTACCCTTAGTACACAATGGGGGAGATTTGTTAAAACTGGTGCCTAGGGTCTCTAAAAAAAAAGAAAGTTACCATCTATAGCCACCTTTGCAAAGGGCAGCATGGTGCCTTAGTGGTTAGCACTGGTGCCTTGCAGCGCCGGGGTCCTGGATTTAAATCTGAGCAAAGACAAGATCTGCATAGAGTTTGTATGTTCTCCCCATGATTGTGTGGGATTTTCTCTGGGTTCTCCAGATTCCTCCCATACTTCAAAGACATACTGATAAGGACCTTAGATTGAGGGCCCCATTGGGGACAGCCCGAAAAATAAATAATAATAGAATTGCTCTCTTGATACTTTTAGTAAAATAAACATTTCATCGTTAAATACTTTTCAGTCCCCTATTTAATAGTTTTATCACAGATTTGGACCCACAATTTTCTCTTTCCGATTCAGTTCACTAATTTTATCTTGTAACATCTGTTAAACAGTTTATTCTGGCTATAATTTTTCCAAAGACAAGGAAAGATCTGTCATATATTCCCAGTATCCCAAATGCACTTTTTTGCCCTTTTTAGGATTTTGTGCTATGAAAGTATTGTGGGATTAGGAGGGCCATCTTTACAAGGAACAGTCAGGAAGTAGAAAAACAATCTTTAGATTTACAAGGCTGAGTTGCTCCCAGGCCTTCCCTGTGTTCCCTGTCATGTAATGATCCACAGAACGACCCTGTCTTGGTTTTAAAACAACAGCTGTCAAATGGCAATAGGCGTCCAGGGCCCATTTGTCAGGTGAAATAATACAGGTGCCCCCCTAATAAGTTCTGCAGGAACAGCTGCACCACCCCCTGTGCCGGGCTCCTCATGACTCTCTTGCTTTTTGGTTGATTTGCAATAGATTTTTAGCTTTTCTTTTTGCTGCACATGAAAAACAAAGTGAAAAAATGCGGTTTGTGCCAATAAAGTGGGACAAAATTCGAAATGCATTTTACCTTGCTGCTAGAGTAGATTGTTTCACTCTTATGGCCCATTAGGCAATGACTGGCTTGCTCGCAAACAATGTAAATACACAAAGATCAATGCTTAAACGGGTTTTCCAAGTTTTTTTTTTTGCTGGTGACCTATCCTCAGGTCACCGACACCTAGGACTCTGGCCGATCAGCTATTCAAGTGAGCACCTCAGCCTTCTTTCTGCTTTTCTTAGGCTAGTGACGTCACGTTCATCGTTCATGTGGCCTAGGAGCAGCTCATCCCCATTCAAGTGAATGGGGATGAGCTGTTATACCAAGCACAGCCACTATACTATGTATGGCACTGTGCTTGGTAAGCAAGGAGAAGGCAGCAGCGCTCATAGGTGCCTTCTTAAACAGCTGATCGTTGGAGGTCGTGGGTGTCAGACCCCCACCGATCAGATACTGCTGACATATCCTGAGGATATGTCATCAGTATTAAAATCCAGACATCCAGGTGACTGCACTCTACCAGGCCATCAGATCCCGCTGATGAAGGTCCTTCTTAGACCGAAACGTTCGGGCTTATAAGATCTATGGCTACATTATGATTATACCAACTGGATGTGTACAATTACTGTTTATTCATGAAATTAATACTTGAATCAGCAAGAAAATACCGGTGTGCCGTGGATTAACCTTATATCTATCAGTAATAAAATGTCGGAAAACCATTTTCTCTGGGCTATAAATATTGATGACCTATCCTCGGGATAGGTCATCAGTATCAGATCGGTGGGGTCAGACACCCAGAACGCCCACCAATCAGCTGTTCAGTCAGCTGAGGTTCTGAAAGCATAGCACTGTGCAGAGCATATGCGGTACTGCCGCTCAGAACAACAGCAAGCCCACTACACAGTGTACGGTGCTGCCAGCTTTCAGCTCCATACACTGTATTGTTTCCAGTATTGTAGCTGCCTGAAATAACTGATCAGTGGTGCCGGGTGTCTGACCCCACCAATCTGAGGATAGGTCATCATTATATGTACCCTGGACAACCCCTTTAAAAGTATTATTTACCGTTGTTCTCTAAAATGACCTGCACATGTAAAACTAATCACAGTCGTGGTAATTTCAGTAAATATAATTTCTAACATTTGTTTTTCGGTGCATATCCCCGCCAAGGACTAAGTTCAACTGGGAGAGCTGTTGTTAGGCATTGATGCCCTGGCCCACCAGGGACTATAATCTCTGTTCACCTCATTGCACTGAATAAATAAATCCATCATGCTCTAATCACTAATTGGAATACATGTAACATGATTAAGGGTACTTTCACACTTGCGTTGGTGTGGATCCGTCTGTTTATTTGCACAGACGGATCCGCACCTATAATGAAAACGCTTGTATCCGTTCAGAACGGATCCGTTTGCATTAGTTTTAAAGAAAAATGACAAAGTAAAAAACGGATCAGTTTTGAATTACATTGAAAGTCAATGGGGAACGGATCCGTTTTCAAATGCACCATATTGTGTCATTAAAAACGGATCCGTCCCCATTGACTTACGTTGTAATTAAAAACGGATCCGTTAGGCTCCGCCTCTTCAGACGGACACCAAAATGCTGCAAGCTGCGTTTTGGTGTCCGTCTCCAAAACGGAATAGAAGCGGAACGGAGCCTAACTGATGCATTCTGAACGGATCCTTATCCGTTCAGAATGCATTGGGGCTGAACTGATCCGTTTTGGACCGTTTGTGAGAGCCCTGAAACGGATCTCTCAAACGGAATCCAAAACGCTAGTGTGAAAGTACCCTTAAAGGGTACGCTGCCCATTATAGAAATGCCTATTCTTGTCCGCAAAACGGACAAGAATAGGACATGCTCTGTTTTTTTTGCGGGGGCACGGAACAGAGCAACGGGTGCGGACAGCACACGGAGTGCTGTCCGCATCTTTTGCGGCCCCATTGAAGTGAATGGGTCCGCGCCCGAGCCGCAAGATATGCGACGCGGACCACAGCAACGGCCTTAGGCCCATTTTATTATAATACACCCCTGAGTTATAAAGAACTGTAATAGGGCAGCTATACACATCTTTTTGCAAATAGTGTTTGACTTAAAGCGTTAAAGCTTCTACTGGACTTTGTTGCCCAACAATATAGTTCCATACAAAATGTATCACCGGAGTTTCACGCCTCTCCCCCTTACCATCATGCACCTTTTGGGCTAGTTGCTTAGAAATCTGTCATAATTTTAAGGGTTACAAAGTTGAGCTGGTTCCTACATGTTGAATCAGGCTAAAACACTTCCAAAGAGCAATCTGACAGATGATAAATCCAGCTAAACACCGAGTATTGTCCTCTCCATAGAAGGGAAGCCTTGCAGTGTGACAAGTATAATACTTGGGTGATTACTTCGTTATTATGATGGAGCCACACATTCCAAAGTGCAATTTGACCGGACACATTTTAGCTAAAAATCTGAGTTTACACAGAGAAAGTTCAAGAAGTGGGCAGGGATCATTCTGAGGTGTAAGGCCTCTTTCACACTTGCATTCTGAGGATCCGGCGGGCACTTCCGTCCCGCCGGATCCGTCAGAACGCAAGTCGCCTGAAAGCATTAGAAGACTGATCAGGATCCTGATCAGTCTTCGAAATGCTTTGAGGTTACTATGGCAGCCAGGACGCTATTAAAGTCCTGGTTGCCATAGTAGTAGTGGGGAGCGGGGGAGCGGTATACTTACAGTCCGTGCGGCTCCCGGGGCGCTCCAGAGTGACGTCAGAGCGCCCCATGCGCATGGATCACGTGATCCATGTGATCACGTGATCCATGGGTGTGGGGCGCCCTGACGTCACTCTGGAGCGCCCCGGGAGCCGCACGGACTATAAGTATACTGCTCCCCACTACACTTTACCATGGCAGCCGGGACTTTAGCGTCCTGTCTGCCATGGTAACCATTGAGAAAAAGCTAAACGTCGGATCCGGCGATGCGCCGAAACACCGTTTAGCTTAAGGCCGAATCCAGATTGATGCCTTTCAATGGGCATTAATTCCGGATCTGGCCTTGCGGCAAGTGTTCATGATTTTTGGCCGGAGCAAAAAGCGCAGCATGCTGCGGTATTTTCTCCGGCCAAAAAACTTTCCGATCCTGAACTGAAGACATCCTGATGCATCGTGAACGGATTTCTCTCCATTCAGAATGCATTGGGATAATCCTGATCAGGATTTTTCCGGCATAGAGCCCCGACGATGGAACTCTATGCCGGAAAACAAAAACGCAAGTGTGAAAGAGCCCTAAGATATTCACTTGTGAATATTCCAGCTCTTCTGATCGGGACACTGTCATACTACATACCGTATGGCTACTGAAATGTCACCTACCCCAACATAATGTGATGTCACTTCTTTAAAAAGCCTCTCGGCCTCTATGTGGCCATCAACCTTTCTTTATCTTGTCTATAGGGTATGTTTGGTACTGCAGTTTAGCTTCATTCACTTCAATGCCAGACAGATCCCATTTATTTATTTATTATACTCACTTATATAGCGCTGACATATTCCGCAGCTCTTTACAGACATTAGTATCAGGCTGTCCCGATGGGCGCTCACAATCTAAGGTCTCTATCAGAATTTGGAAAATGGGAGGAAACCGGAGAACCCGGAGGAAATCCACGCAAACACGGGGAGAACATACAAACTCCATGCAGACCATGATGAACAGTTATGAAGAAAACTGCCATCATGTTCTAATCATGGACAAGCCCTTTAATATTGTATATTAAAAAGACAGCATTAATGTGGCAATGAAGTCAATTCTGTATTGATCTGAAGACGTGGATTATCTTAGACAGACTGGTTGTTAGGGATAAGATGGCTGGTAACCACACAGAAATCACTGTGGTTGTCAGGAAGACTTGTCAAAGGTAGGTTGTCAAATTGTCAGACTGAACTCAGCTGCCTAGACACTCTCTTCAAAAGAATAGAATGATAGATATTAGATAGATATCTTCTTGAGATGAAATATGGCATAAATAGATATGAGATACATTGATAATTATTATTATTATTTATTATTAAAGCGCCATCCATTCCATAGCGCTGTACATATGATAAGCGGTGCACATACATAATACAGACAATTGCACTAAGAATAAACAAGACAAGTTACAAACTGGTACAGGAGAGAGAGCCCTGACCGTGAGGGCTTACAATCTACATGGTATGAGAGAAGGGCACGATAGATAGATAGATAGATAGATAGATAGATAGATAGATAGATAGATTGATTTCTGGGGTCTGAATTGTGTTTCATCTTCTTGTACTATGACGTGTTATATACCTCATTGAGTCTAACTCTGGCATGGACAGAAGATCAGATCTTTCATTACTTAGATGGATTTCTGCTTTTCCCATGATAAATTACAAAAACACAGAAGCTGTGTCCTTGAACCTCAAAACTTAGTGGAATCATCAAAACAGACAGACCACCCGCAGCCAGGAGCCCACTCGTAGCCCCTCATTCCTTTCTGGAGACATCACTTAGAAGGCTGCCAGGACCTTGGTTTCCAACCTTCAATTATATTATTACTCTGAACCATTAATAAGCACCATCTGCAGGCGCAGACCGGCCCAGCAGAAGACCACAGGACCCTCTTGTGGACCCAGGCTCTCACATTATAACGTATCCTACCAGGAGATTTTTCACCTAGTAATTCTCATCCATGATATGCCCCATGAAAATGTGATCAAAGCAGCCATGTGTTTCTAATCCTCCACACTTTCCTTAAAAGTGGATATGCACATGTTCTGGATTGATGGAGGGAGACCCTCAGAATCACTGTCTCTGGTGGCCACAAGAAACCTAGTCTGACACTGGTCCAGGGCCGGGCCGACACAGAGGCTGGGGAGGCTCCAGCCTCAGGGCGCTCCAGCCTCAGGGCGCAGGCAGGGGCCGGCGAGAGGGAGAGGGACTGACAGGGGGGAACCGCTCAGCGCTCCCTCCTGTCATTCCCTGAGCCGGTGTGCCATGAAAAAGCATTAACTTATGAAGAAACATTAAGCAGCTGATTTCAGGGGGCGTGTCGCTCTGCTCTCGGCTCAGATTGGCTCACATTCAGGGGGTGTGTTCTACGCTCGCGCTCGGCTCAGCTCAGTAGCAGAAGCAGGTCTGAAGCCCGCGCGCACGGGGGGTTTATGAGGAGTCACGGGGGTTTAGGAGGCAGGGATGTATGAATAAACCTGCGAGCCCCATGTTGCGCAGAAAACCGCAGGTCAATTCAGACCTGCGGTTTTCTTCGTGACAGTCTCTGATCCCCAGTGCCACTGCGCGGGGTTGGCACGGGTGTATGAATAAACCTGTGAGCACCCCCTTCATGTTGTGCAGAAAACCGCAGGTAAATTCAGACCTGCGGTTTTCTGTGCAACATTGGAGGCTCACAGGTTTATTCATACATCCCTGCCTCCTAAA
This sequence comes from Bufotes viridis, assembly GCA_033119425.1. Classification (NCBI taxonomy): domain Eukaryota; kingdom Metazoa; phylum Chordata; class Amphibia; order Anura; family Bufonidae; genus Bufotes; species Bufotes viridis. The sequence goes on from CM065591.1 coordinate 35,074,279, forward strand.
CCCCCCCGTGCCGCGCGGGCTTCAGACCTGCTTCTGCTACTGAGCTGAGCCGAGCGCGAGCGTAGAACACACCCCCTGAATGTGAGCCAATCTGAGCCGAGAGCAGAGCGACACGCCCCCTGAAATCAGCTGCTTAATGTTTCTTCATAAGTTAATGCTTTTTCATGGTACACCGGGCCCCGTCAGAGCGCTCCTCTCACCTCCATTATGCTGCTTCAGGCCCCCAGCATCAGGCCCCGCTGCCTTTGGCTCTAACTAGAAACAGAGTAAGCAGGTGGGCGGAGCCTAACGGACCTCCGTTAGGCTCCGCCCACCTGCTTAATGTGAGGCAGCGCTGGGGCCTGATCCTGGAAGCCTGGAGAAGTGACCATAATGGAGGTGAGAGGAGCGCTCTGACGGGCCCGGCATTAAGTACAGTGAAATGCCGGGCCCCTTTCATTAAGTCTGTGACAACATGGGGGGCAGAAAGAGCATGACAACATGGGGGGGTAAAAGAGCATGAAAAGATGGGGGAGAATGACGGGGCAGAAAAAGCATGACAAGAGGTGGGGGGCATGACAAATTACTATGTGGGGGCACTGCTGTGTGGTTGAGGGGGTGTGGGGACATTACTGTGTGGAGGGGCAGTGTGGCTGACATTACTGTGTGGGGGCAGTGTGGCGGACATTACTGTGTGGGGGGCAGTGTGGCGGACATTACTGTGTGGGGGCAGTGTGGCGGACATTACTGTGCGGGGGGCAGTGTGGCGGACATTACTGTGTGGGGGCAGTGTGGCGGACATTACTGTGTGGGGGCAGTGTGGTGGACATTACTGTGTGGGGGCAGTGTGGCGGACATTACTGTGTGGGGGCAGTGTGGCGGACATTACTGTGTGGGGGCGTGTGGCGGACATTACTGTGTGGGGGCAGTGTGGCGGACATTACTGTGTGGGGGCAGTGTGGCGGACATTACTGTGTGGGGGCAGTGTGGCGGACATTACTGTGTGGGGGGCAGTGTGGCGGACATTACTGTGTGGGGGCAGTGTGGCGGACATTACTGTGTGGGGGCAGTGTGGCGGACATTACTGTGTGGGGGCAGTGTGGCGGACATTACTGTGTGGGGGCAGTGTGGTGGACATTACTGTGTGGGGGGGCAGTGTGGCGGACATTACTGTGTGGGGGGGCAGTGTGGTGGACATTACTGTGTGGGGGGCAGTGTGGTGGACATTACTGTGTGGGGGACAGTGTGGCGGACATTACTGTGTGGCGGACATTACAGTGTGGGGGGCACTACTGTGTGGGGGGCAGTGTGGCGGACATTACTGTGTGGGGGGCAGTGTGAGGGACATTACTGTGTGGGGGGCAGTGTGGCGGACATAACTGTGTGGGGGGCAGTGTGGCGGACATAACTGTGTGGGGGGCAGTGTGGCGGACATTACTGTGTGGGGGGCAGTGTGGCGGACATTACTGTGTGGGGGGCAGTGTGGCGGACATTACTGTGTGGGGGGCAGTGTGGCGGACATTACTGTGTGGGGTGGCATTATACAAAAGCTCTGCAGATGCAACTCCCATGTATTGGGTCACCACAATTTGGGTGGTCAATCACTAAATGAACCCTGTTATGGGGAGAATCTGTGAATGACACATATTTGTCCCACAGACACCCCCCCTCCCCCCCAAAACAGGGTTAATTTACTGAATGACCACCAATAAAAGAGGTGGGGGTCACATATGCTATTTCATAATGACAGCAGGGCCCGCGCAGTGACTGTATTCTACTACCCCCCCCCCTCCCCCGCTCACTGGATATAATCTTATTAACTATATAACTGTAGCAAATCACTACAGTTATATAGTTAAGATTATATACAGTGTGTGTGGGGGGAGGGGGGTGTAGTAGAATACAGTCACTGCACGGGCCCCGCTGGCGCTGTCATCAAAAAAGCAGATACAACCCCACAGCCTCACCCCTTGTATTGGGGGTCATTCCTACATGGACCCTGTTATGGGGAGGGGGGGATCTGTGGATGACACAAATGTGTCATCCACAGATTCCCCAATAACAGTATCATTCATCACAGATCCCCCATAGCAGTGTCATCCACAAGTTGGAGGGGGCGCACTTGGGCAGCTCAGCCTCTGTTGGTGGTGGACCTTGTCCCAGCCCTGCACTGGTCTACTCTAGTCTGGATAACCGTCTATCTGATAGACCGGAGGCTATGATTGTGAAACCCTATTGGTATCATCAGATAGCAAAGTAGCTATACTAGATAGATAGGACATAGATAGATAGATAGATAGATAGATAGATAGATAGATAGATAGATAGTGTCATCACTGTCCTAGGAAAAGCAGAGAGAAGAGAGTGCCGGTACTTTCTTAAACAGATGATCAGTGGGGGTCCCAAGTTTCACAATAACAGAGTCTAGACGTGGCAGCAGCATGAGTAGGCCACAAAGTGGCACAATGACAGAGTGTGGAGGTGACAGCAGCATAAGGCAGCCACAGAATTGCACAATGACAGAGTCTGGAGGTTGCAGCAGCATGAGTAGACCACAGAGTGGCACAATGACCGAGCCTGGAGGTGGCGGCAGCAGCAGCATCATCAGGAGGAGGCCACAGAGTGGCACAATGACCAAGTGTGGAGATTGTAGCAGCATGAGGAGACCACAGAGTGGCACAATGACAGAATGCGGAGGTGGCAGCAGCATGAGGAAGCCACAGAGTGGCACAATGACAGAGTGTGGAGGTGGAAGCAGCAGCATCAGGAGGAGGCCACAGAGTGGCACAATGACCAAGTGTGGAGGTGGCAGCAGCATGAGACCACCACAGAGCAGCACAACGACAGAGTCTGGAGGTGGCAGCAGCATCAGGAGGAGGCCACAGAGTGGCACAATGACAGTCTGGAGGTGGCAGCAGCAGCATCAGGATACCACAGAGAGGCAAGGTGACATAGTGTGTAGATGGCGGCAGCAGCATCAGGATACCACAGAGTGGCAAGGTGACATAGTGTGGAGATGGCGGCAGCAGCAGGATACCACAAAGTGACCCTGTGACAGAGTGGGGCAGTGGTGGGTGGCAATGCCAGTACCCGCTGACGAAGGTGGGTGAAAGAAAGAGCACTTGGCATTAGATGTGTGGCATCAGACGGGTGGCAGCATCAGAGTAGTAATTTAGGCAGGTAGCCAGAAGGAACCAGTCTCTTTTTTTCAAGGATTGGGTGAGGCGACATGGATAATCAGGAATTGGTGGGTGGAAATCCTGGCTGATCCATGCCTGATTCATGTTGACAATGGTCAGTCTCTCCACATTTTGGGTGGACAGGCGAGTTCTCCTTGGGGTCACTATGGCCTCAACCGCACTAAACACCAGCACTGATTCCACACTACTGGCCGGGCAGGACAGCTTTTCCAGGGCAAACTTGGCCAGTTGCGGCCACAAATCCAGTTTGGCTGCCCAGTAGCCAAGCAAATCTTCAATGTTGGTTGGCAAGGTGCTGTCCAAGTATGCCACCACCTGCTGGTTCAGGTCCTGCTCCAGGTCTATTTGCTGCTGCTGGTGAGTAGTTTCTTCACTATGCGGGTGAAGAAAGCTACTCATCAGCGACTGTAGACTCAGGCTGCTGCTGATGGAGCTGGTACTGCTCCTGCCACCCCACCCCACCCCAGCAGCCATGGCAGTGGAACGTAAGCGCAGAGGGCCCCCTCGGTCAGACCTGTGAGAGGATGGATGATGGTGCAGACAGTGTTCCAGACTAAAAAAAATGTCCTATTCACCCTAATAGAGTTCTTTTAGGGTGAATAGGATCTCACACTCTCCCTGCTGCTCTGTGCTTTGTGCACACGGCAGCAGGATGCTTACCATGGCAGCCAGGTCTTCAGTAGCGTCCTGGCTGCCATGATTGGAGCCCCAGGATTACACTGCTGGGATTTCGATGGGAACTGCCACTGAGGAGGAGGGGACCCCTGTGGCCACTGCCACCAGTGACTTTAATACTTGAACGGGGGGGTGCACTGCCAGCAATGTTTTTAATACTGGGATTGGGGGGGACTAACTGTCGCGGATCGCAGCTACCTCTCATAGAGGTCGGGTGCTGGCTATATGATTCTGCAGCCAGAACCCGCCTCCTGTATTTGAATTAATGAATGAGTTAACTTTGGCCACAGCCCCTCCCCTCCTCTTCTTCTCTCATTGGTGACAGCCGCACAGGGGGGAGGGAGAGACTGCTTCCTTCTCCCCTGTGCGGCTGAGCAAACGCCTGTGCTGGGGCGGCGGGACAAGGTATTATTGGCTCCCATGCCCCGCCGCAAAATTCAGCTAAAGTGCGTCAGCCCTGTCGCAAATGACGACAAGGCTAAAAAGTTTTGTTGCCATCAGCAAATTTTAAGACACATTGACAACCATTTTGGTCGCCATCTGGAGCGCTGGCAGATAGGCAGCGGCCAACTGACTACATAGGATGTCTCTGTAGTACTTCAGTTTGTCCTCCTTCTCAGTGGGTGTAAAAAAGGCCCCCATTATGGACCGGTAGCGAGGGTCCAACAAGGTGGAGAGCCAGAAGTCATACCTCTGCTGAATGGTGACAATTCAGCTGTCACTACGCAAGCAAGTGAGCATGCAGCGGGCCATTTGTGCAAGTGATTCGGAGGGACTACCTGCCTCCATCTCCACTGCATACTGCCACGGTGTGTCTGGGTTCTCTGTCTCGTCTTCCTCATCACACTGGAGCTCCTTTGGCTGCTCTTGCTCCTCCTCTCCTGTAAGCTGAGTAGAAAAACCACCCATTTCGCTACAAATTTCCTGTGCTCCAATGTCCTCCTCTCCCTCCTCCTCCTCTTCCAGTTCAGCCCTCACAGGGCTCATGTGGCCGTGAGATCTAGGTGCCACGTCTCCAGTCCCCTGACCAGAAATTGTTACCACCATCTGTTCCAGGACATGAAGCAGTGGAATGACGTTGTTCATACCATAGTCCTGGCAACTGACAAATAACGTGGCGTCCTCAAAGGGCCTGAGCAAATGGCAGGTGTCACGCATGAGCTGCCACTGGCTGACATTGAAGTTACACAGGTGAGTACTCCTATCCGCTTGCATCATCAAGAAATCGTTGCTGGCCTTTCTCTGTTCGTATAGTCGATCCAACATATGGAGGGTGAAATTGGGTGGAAACGTCAAATAATCAGCCTATGTTGGGGAATGCCTTTCTGCCGCTGCAGCTCAAGAGAGTGTGTTTTGCGGTGTACGAGTGGCTGAAGTGCATGCAAAATTTCCTGGCCATTTTTAGGATGTCTTGCAGATGGGTGGAAGACTTCAGGAACCGCTTGAGAACCAGAATGAACATGTGTGCCATGCAGGGCGCATGGCTCAGCCTTCCTTGACGCATCGCCGACACAATGCTCTACCCGTTGTCGGTCACCATGGTTCGGATTTTCAGTTGTCGCGGAGAAAGCCAGGATTCGATTTCTTGATGAATCACACAGAGCAGTTCCTCCCCTGTGTGACTCCGTTCGCCCCGGGAAACGAGGTGCAGAACAGAGTGACACCGCCGTGCCCTGCACATGTGGTATGCTGGAGGGGCACTATGACTTGTCCCTGCAGTGGAGGCTGAGGACATGGTGGAGGATGAGGAGGCAGAGGCGGACATTGTCGCTGGACCAACGGCGTGAGAACATGGAGGGGGAAGCGGCGTGACCTGGCCAAGTTGCTGGTGTGGCTCTGCAGGAACCACATTAACCCAGTGGGCCGTAAAGGACATGTTCTGTCCCTAACCGTAGTTATAGCTCCACTTTGGCAGACACCGACAGGTTCAAGGACTGGCCCACCTTCTGTTCTACATATTTGTGCAGGGCTGGTACTGCCTTTTTGGCAAACAAATGACGGCTTAAGACTCTCCACCTCGGCTCGGCACAAGCCATCAGTTCTCTGAAAGGTGCAGAGTCCACCACTTGTGGATGAGAGAGAGTAACAGAGACTATAAAGTGGGTTCCTGCATCTGCCATCCAGTGAGAGAGAGAGAGGACGGGAGCAACAGAGACTATAACGTGGATTCCTGCCCCTGCAGCCCAGAGGGAGAGAAAAAGGAAACGTGTTGGGACAAGCAAGCGACTGTATCAGGAGAGTGCGACACGACAGATCTCTGTGCAGATACATACAGAACAGTGAGTGTGCACCGATGCTAATCTGCGGTAGGGCACAGAGCAGGCTTTTTTAGTCAGAGCATTGTAGCAACGATGCCTTTAAGACATCTATGGAATGAGTAAGACTTAGAGGTATCCCCAGATGAAGGAATCACTTTACTTCATACCCTTTGAGAAATTGATGCCCTCTGCTGAATAATGCACCTAGGATCTCTCTAGAAGAGTAGGAAAATGACAATAACTCTGAGCAAATAAGTGGCTGTTACTGCAGCGACTGGGCCGCAGGGGCAATATGTGAGTGTTGGTGGGCCGATGGGAGTAGTAGTTTTACTCACGATTAGCAGCGTTTCCTGGGCCGGCGTGCAGTAAATGGAAGGACAGCACAAGTTCTTTCTGGCACACTCTGTTGTCCAGGGCCTCCAGCCAGATGGTGGTTGAGGTGGGTCCCTGGTGTTTGTGACGCCAGCACCATTGGGTGCAAAGGAAGGTGGTAGAAATGATGAGGAGTCGTGAACAACTGAACTTTTTACTTAATCAGTTGTCTCGGGGTAGTCAGTACAGTTCATTTGTAATTGTAACAATGGCAGTTGGCAGCCGCCAGCGTGCAGTGCGTTGCGTCCGACTACGTACCTCAGTCGAGCTGCACGCGGGGCTCCTCCTCTTCGTTGCAGGCTCCGGACCCGCTTTCCTGCGATGTCGCAGGCTACGACAGCTTCTGTTATATCTTGTAGGAGCCACAGGCGTCCTGGTACCTTAAGGGTTAATGCACGCCCCTGATTCCGCCCTCTCTCCAATCCTGGCCAGGCACCACCTTTATAAGGGTGCTTCCCCCTTCCTGCAATGCCTGAGCAATATTGTACTTCCTACAGCTAAGGCTCCTGTTGTTCCTGCATTCGATATCCTGCTTATGACCTTTGCCTGTATCCTGACCTCGTCTCTGCTTGATCCTCTTGTACCTCGCTGCTCTCAAGTTAAAGACCCAGACTGTCGACTACGCCTCTGTCTGCTGTGCTGATTGTTACACCAGCTCCACCTGGACTAACTCAGCTCTGCTGTTCTCACAGCACTAGCTCTGCTATACCGCTTGTTCAGCTCAGCATTTTTCCTGCGGCTGTCTTCTATATTGCCTGTTCCCCGGTGCTAGCATCGGGACTTTCTGGCCTGCCTGGCCAGCTGCCACTTAACCGGGACCACTCTTGCGGTAGCGACCTGGTGTCTCCCCTGCAGCTGAGTCCAGCTTCCGCATCCTGGAGCGGGATAAAGGGTAAAAACCAGGGGGACACTTAGACTCCGCTCCCAAGTTTGGCCCAAAGTCAAACCGGTAAGTGGCACAGCGGGTCCACACCCGTTGATCCGTTACAGTAATTAGCAAAAGTAATAATCCAAATATTAGCTCAGCTGTAATCCTTGTAACAGGCTTGGTAGAAATAGCTTGCAGAGTTTCCTATCTAACAGGTGGGAGATTCCTTCTTATATCTGTCTACACTATGTCCACACTCTAGCTGCCAGGTACTGAATATAATAACTTCTTACTTGTAATTAGCAATCCACAGGGCGGTCTCTCTAACGGCTGGCAAAATCCTCTGATCCATTATTAGTACAGGATGCTTTCATAAACTCTGGTGCACAATGTCTATAGAGGCAAGTGGTAATAGACAATTTTGCGCCTAGTCGTCCGGCTGTGTCCAGGTGCTTTTAGGCTTCTCCCGGTCACTGGTGCTGTGGAGTCCATAAGCTAATGCTGCTTCTATCTCCACTAGACTTACTCTATATTCTTAAAAAAAACTCTTCTCCATGCTAGGTAGCTGTGAGGAATTTGTCCACACTCCCTTGGCTTCGCCATAGCCAAGGGGCTAAAGTGGCAGCTACATACTGGACTTGTGCTGTTCCACACCTTCATCAACTTCCTCCCTTCTCCCAGCTAACTTTCTTCCTTCTTCCCCTGCCTTGGCACACACTCAGATGTTAAGCGCTCAACGTATTGTTTCAAATGAAACACAGGTTGAGAAAACTCTAGACACTATGACTGACAAATTCAAGAAACGTGGATATCCCCACAAGCTCTTGAATACACATAAAAAGAGAGTCATGGATCTGTCCTGTGATGAAACTTTGTCTAGGACCCCTAAGCCGCCTGATGATAGACTCACATTCGTATCTACATTCTGTGAGGCAAGTAATGCCATTAACAATATCATCAGACGCCATTGGTCAACCTTGACAAAATCCATCAGAGAAGTACCGGAACTTACCAAGCCCCCTCGGTTTGCCTATTGGAGGTCCAATAGCCTCAAGGACCAGTTGATTAAGGCTGACATTGGATCAAAAAAAAAAACATGAGACAGATGACGCTCTCAGGTCCAAGTGTGGGGTGTTTTCCATGCCTGAACTGCATAAATTGCAGATATATATGTAAAGGCAGGACTTTTATACATCCCATATCATTGAGGACATTCCCTATCAAATTTTATCTGACGTGTGACTCAGACCATGTGATCTATGTCCTTTCATGTCCTTGTAAACTATTGTATATAGGAGAAACATCAACAGACCTGAAAACTAGACTCAACAATCACAGGTACAGAATAAGGAAGAAACCTTTGGATCTTCCAGTGTCTAAACACTTTTCTGACATGTCACATAGTGAAAGGGATCTTAAATGCTGGATAATTGATTGGGTACCAATGCCCAGGCGTGGTGGGGACAGGATTAGTCTCCTTGAAAGAAAGGAACTCTTATGGATCCATACCCTTAATACCCTAAAGCCTAATGGATTAAATGTAGAATACAATGTAGAATATGCAATTGGAAGATAGCTTGCCGTACATTGCCTCTCTCTATCCATCTCTTCTTGATGTAATAGGTTGCTATTTAAATGGGACTTTCTTTCATAATTTCCATTCAAACATACGTGTTCAAAAATGATTAATGTCTTATTTCTCTTTCTCTTTATCTATAGTGTGCCCCGGTAACCTGCTGAACAGAAAACCACATGAAGACCAGAACGACAAACTGGACATATATCTGACCACTTTATTATTACATGGTTGTACCACCAACACTGCTACTTATACTACAAGGTCGTATCTCCCGTATGGATGTGAGGAGAACCCTAGGTCATGGATCTGTCACTGGAACATGGGGGCGCTATTGATTTAGCTTCCCGCATGTCTCCTCAAGACAACTACTCCCTGGATCAATGCATGATAGCGGTTTTCCAGGGGGTTTATATATCCTCTATATGACCAGTATTCATGTTTGAATGTCTGTTAATGCATGGTAGGGAGTTTATGACCCAGGACCTACAGCCACTACAACTGTTGGCTTTATTGGTTATCTAACCTGTACAGTGATATATGGTGACAGCTATGTATAATTCCACAGCGGCTGTATAGTCGGAACAGAAACGCAATTGCCCGCTTGTGGGCAGCAGGGTTCGCCTGCACAGTATCACGGGATCATTTCCTGATCTCGCTGGGCTGGTGACGTCTCCTGTTGCCCGGTGACGGGTTGACGCTGACTCTACGTCACGTGATCTCTTAGGTTATGTGACGTTTATGACGCGACCCCGTGCGGACATGCGCACTTGCCCGACATACACGCCGGAGCAACATGCGGTTTTCCCGCGACCAGGTCAGTTTGTTACTCTGTGTCTGATGACGTGTCTGTCTCTCAGGTGTGACGGAGCAGCACTTTTGAATAACCCCACCTACCCTGGATTACACTTTAAGTCAAAATTAGATTTTTAATCACTTTGTGTTATACACACATATTATGATTGTTCACCATCCGAATGTATATCAACACTATGTATTTTTATTCACATGTGATACACGATTGTGTTCCTTATTTGATTACTAGACATTGTATGGGTTAACTTCACTGATCATGTGACACTCATTAAGGAGTGGCTTTGCACTATATAAGTTTGCTTTATGTCCTTCACACAGGGGGGTGAGCAGATGTAATAACATAAGCATCTAAAACAGCCTGTTGTAAGGAATTACAGTTCACACAGAACTACATTGACATGGTATAATGCATATGCCCAAAGTTATACAGGGCCCCACGATTATCACGGAGTGGGACACTGCATTTCTTTTTAACCCCTTAAGGACGCAGCCTTATTTCATCTTAAGGACCTGCCCATTTTTTGCTAATCTGACCACTGTCACTTTATGTGGTGATAACTTTAAAACGCTTTTACTTATACTGGCCATTCTGAGATTGTTTCTTCGTCACATATTGTACTTCATGACACTGGTAAAATGGAGTCAAAAAAATGTATTTTTATTTATAAAAAAATACCCAATTTACCAAACATTTGGAAAAATTTGCAATTTTCCAAGTTTCAATTTCTCTATTTCTATAATAGATACATTCCCCATATGTCTACTTCATGTATGGATCATTTTGGGAATACCATTTTATTTTTGGGGGACGTTACAAGGCTTACAAGTTTAGAAGCAAATCTTGAAAATTTTCAGAAATTTTCAAAAATCCACTTTTTAGGGACTAGTTCAAGTTTTAAGTCACTTTGTGGGGATTACATAATAGAAACCACCCAAAAATGACCCCATTCTAGAAACAACACCCCTCAAGGTATTCAAAACTGATTTTACAAACGTTGTTAATACTTTAGGTGTTCCACAAGAGTTAATGGCAAGTCACCAGGCAAGGGTTAAGAGCCAAACAAAACTCAATATTTATTGCCCTGATTCTGTAGTTTATAGAAACACCCCATGTGTGGTCGTAAACTACTGTACGGGCACACGGCAGGGCATAGAGGGAAAGGAGCGTCACGTGGTTTTTGGAAGGCAGATTTTGCCGGACTGGTTTTTAGATACTATGTCCCATTTAAAGCCCCCCTAATGTATCCCTAGAGTAGAAACTCCAAAAAACTGACTCCAGCTAAGAAAGTACACCCCTCAAGGTATTCAAAACTGATTTTACAAACTTGGTTAATCCTTTAGGTGTTCCACAAGAGTTAATGGCAAATGGAGATGAAATTTCAGATTTTAGTTTTTTTGGCAAATTTTCCATTTTAATCAATTTTTTCCAGTAACAAAGCAAGGGTTAAGAGCCAAACAAAACTCAATATATATTGCCCTGATTCTGTAGTTTACAGAAACACCCCATATGTGGTCGTAAACTACTGTACGGCATACGGCAGGGCTCATAGGGGAAAGGAACGCCATATGGTTTTTGGAAGGCAGATTTTACTGGACTGGTTTTTAGACACCATGTCCCATTTGAAGCCCCCCTGATGCACCCCTACAGTAGAAACTCCAAAAAAGTGACCCCATTTTGGAAACTATAGGATAAGTTGGCAGTTTTGTTGGTACTATTTTAGGGTAAATATGATTTTTGGTTGCTCTATATTACACTTTTTATGAGGCAAGGTAACAAAAAATAGAAATTCTGAAATTTCATCTCCATTTGCCAATAACTGTTGTGAAACACCCAAAGGGTTAACAAAGTTTGTAAAATCAGTTTTGTAAACCTTGAGGGTGTAGTTTTTTAGATACATATATACCAAATATCAAATATGACTACTTTTTGGGAATTTTTGTTTCAGTTTTTCATAATAAAGCATTTTTGAAAAAAAAGATTTTTTTTTAGTGTCTCCACATTCTGAAAGCCATAATTTTTTATTTATTTTTGGGCAACAGTCTTATGTAGGTGCTCATTTTTTGCGGGATGAGATGACAGTTTGATTGCCACTATTATGGGGTGCATATAAAATTTTGATCGCTTGCTATTACACTTTTTGTGATGTGAGGTGACAAATTATTTATTTTTTTTAACATAGTTTTTATTTTTTATTTTTTTACGGTATTTACCTGAGGGGTTAGATTATGGGATATTTTTATAGAGCAGGTTTTTACGGACGTGGCAATACATAATATGTATTCTTTTTTAATTTATTTTGTGTTAACACAATAACGGCATTTTAAAAAAAAAAATCATGTTTTAGTGTCCCCATAGTCTGAGAGCCATATTTTTTTATTTTTTTTTGCGATTGTGCTATGTAGGGGCTCATTTTTTGTGGGATGAGATGGCAGTTTGATTGGTACTATTTTGGGAGGCACACACCTTTTTGATCGCTTGGTATTACACTTTTTGTGATGTAAGGTGACAAAAAATTGCTTTTTCTTACACCATATTTTTTTTACGCTGTTCACCTGAGGGGTTAGGTCATGTGATATTTTTATAGAGCAGGTTTTTACGGACACAGCGATACAGAATATGTGTTGTGTTTTTTATTTTTTTTATTTTTATTCAGTGTTTTGTACTTAACTTTTTTACATTTTTTACCCAGACCCACTTGGTTCTTGAAGATCCAGTGGGTCTGATGTCTGTATAATACAGTACAGTACACTATATAGTGTACTGTACTGTATTTTTTACTTTAGACTTAGTCTGATCAGACTTCTGCCTTTAGCAGAAGTCAGATCAGACTTTCTATTACCATGGCAAGCAGGACGCCTCTGACGGCATCCTGCTGCCATGGTAACCATCACCCACTGCCAGAACAGAGCAGCGGGTGATGGGGAGGGAGGGGAGCTCCCTCCCTCCCTCTGTGCTCCCATCAAGAATCGGGGGCTGCAAGGGCACAGCAGCCCCCGATGGGAGAGGGAGGGAGCTCCCTCCCTGTTTACCCCTTCCATACAGCGGTCCGTACGGACCGCGGTATGGAAGGGGTTAAAAGGCTTGCATCTGTACAAGCACAGATGCCATCTGTACAAGCACAGATGAATTGACCTGTGGTTTGCAGCGATCGCCGATACGGGGGGGTCACAGGGTCCCCCTAGGCATTGGGCCAAGGTACCTGCTGAGTGATTTAAGCAGGTACCTTGGTCTGATCCCCGACGGCTGAGCAGCGGTGATTGGAAATTCGCAGGGACGCCTGTACGCCCTGCGTCCTTAAGGGGTTAAGCTTAATTGACCACCATGAACTATTATATCACCATACTACTATATTGTCCAGTGGACAAAGGTATGGTTCTGTGGTAGACTGTTTTAGATCTAGATAAAATGACTACTGTATCTAGGCGCGTAGCTATAGGGGAAGCAGGGGAATTGGCTGCTTTGGGGCCCGAACTCAGAAGGGGCCCACCCAGTAGGAGGTCTAAAAGATTTTGTTGTCATGGTTTCCTCAATAGTATTATACAAGGACATTATATATAGTGACACTGTAGGAAATGGACGAAGTGGCTGCCGGGTCTTGTCTGATAGAGCTATCTCGACCAGCCACAGGAGTGTATATATTATTGTGAAAGGGTTCAGCAATAGATGACTGCAGTGCCTCTGCACAGAATTCCTTCAGCGTTCATTAGGCTTCTAATCGCCCATTATATCTATGCTGCTAAAGATATATCTATTTAATTACATTATTACTCGGCAGAGACAAAACCTTATGTTCTTTATGAAGATTAAATTATTATGTATAATGCAAACATTTAGAAGTGCAGCACTAGACGCTGCAGCAATAAAACCCATCTATTATACCAGCAAATCTTAAAGTGAAGCTGCATCCAGTGTATGGGTGCTACCTGTCTTACAGAAACCAAAAAATAGTGGAAGATAATAAAACAGAAGAAATGGGCATATAAAGGTAATCAAGGCAGGGAAACAGTCAATAAATTTACTTATTTATTTATTTATTTAATCTGTCTAATATCTATATCTATCTATATATATTTCTATCTATCTATCTATCTATCTATCTATCTATCTATCTTCTATCTGTCTATCTATCTATCTATCTATCTGCAACAGGCTGCCTCCCCCCAGGGCCCTCTATGTCGCATCCCAGGTGTAGAAAATGCCGAGTGGAATGTTGCAGCCTAAAATGTCTCTTTATGTTTGTCACGGTACTCCTACCTGGATACCAAGCTTTGGCTCCGAAGCAATAAATAGGGGGAATAATTGAGGGGTTTGAAAAAATAACTTGAGTCAGACCTTGAGATAAAGTTCAATGGCAGCTTTACTTCGCATAAACGTTCTCCAAAACGATTTACAGGCCTTGTCTTGGTTCCAGCAGGCTTTAGCTTTGAAACTGGCAGGCAAACTCCACTCTGCTATATCTGTGACTCTCTGAATCTGCTATAATAACAGGCTGGCTGTATAACTCAGCTTCTTCCGTATGCTGCACTTCACTTTGTAGCCTGACTCTAGGTTATGCCAGCGAACTTTCCTCCTGGCTCCTGAGGCTTCAAGCTTTGGCCTCCATGTTCAGTAAAGCTTAGAGTGCTCTGTCTGGTGTGGGCATGTCCAGCAGAAACATGCCCCTGCACACTCTTGCCCTGTCTCGGGAAGACCTAAACTGGAACTAACTGGTTCCCACCCTTCCTGCAGGAAGTAGATCTAGCCCACTTCCCTACAGAGGGGGGTTTAGAATGGAATGGAGAGTTCCATTCTTTCAAAGTATAGCTCTGCTGTGTTTGCTGCCACCTACTGGTGAACCAGGCATATTACATGAACAGTTACATAACAATATTATTAGGAATGCATTTCTTCTTAATTTCTAATGTAGATGGGGTAGACAAAAAAGACGTGTCACGAACCATACACTGCAGTATGCGCTGCTCGTCCTCTCTGGTATAGGTGAAGACATCCGGTTACCGAGATCAGATGTGGAATCCATGATAAGGTGCTAGGCTCCTCTGGTGCACACTGTATAGATGAAAGGGAGAAAGCAGCACACTATAAAAATGGGTGCAAAATCCGGCAATAAACCAGCGCCAAGGTCCAAGTCCAATACGTATAGAAAAGCACGGCAGCACTCCAATGTCGGTGAAGAACACAGCGTTTATTCAGCCCAGTGTCACAGCAACGTTTCAACTGCTTGTTGCAGTCTTTTTCAAGCCCAAGAAACATGTGCAAATGCAGTGATATATATAGTGGTATCAATACTGATGTGGCGATGATTAAATTAATTGACAAACTCTCACAAATTCATTATATATAATAAATACAGTGCGGTACAAAAATCTATACAATCAATGTGCTAATGCATACAAAAGAGCATAAAGTGTGCCCTCTTTCTGAATTATACAAAACATACAATTTGTTGATAAAATGAGTGCAAATGAATCCCAGGTGCCTTGTGTATAAAATTATTAATAATCATTAGGCCTCTTTCACACTTGCGTTGTTAGGATCCGGCGTGCACTTCCGTCGCCGTAAATGCCCGCCGGATCCATCACAACGCAAGTGACCTGAAAGCATTTGAAGACTGATCAGTCTTCAAAATGCTTTCAGTTTACTATGGCAGCCAGGACGCTATTAAAGTCCTGGTTGCCATAGTAGTAGTGGGGAGCGGGGGAGCAGTATACTTACAGTCCGTGCGGCTCCTGGGGCGCTCCAGAATGACGTCAGAGCACCCCATGCGCATGGATCACGTGATCTATGTGATCACATGATCCATGCGCATGGGGCGCCCTGACGTCACTCTGGAGCGCCCCGGGAGCCTCACGGACTGTAAGTATTCTGCTCCTCCGCTCCCCACTACACTTTACCATGGCAATCAGGACTTTAGCGTCCTGGCTGCCATGGTAACCATTGAGAAAAAGCTAAAAGTCGGATCCGGCGATGCGCCGAAACGACGTTTAGCTTAAGGCCAGATCTGGATTAATGCCTTTCAATGGGCATTAATTCCGGATCCGGCCTTGCGGCAAGTGTTCAGGATTTTTGGCCGGAGCAAAAAGCTTAGCATGCTGCGGTATTTTCTCCGGCCAAAAAACGTTCCGGTCCTGAACTGAAGACATCCTGATGCATCCTGAACGGATTTCTCTCCATTCAGAATGCATGGGGATAAAACTGATCAGGATTTTTCCGGCATAGAGCCTCGACAACGGAACTCTATGCAAGTGTCTATGAACTAAACGCAAGTGTGAAAGAGCCCTTACCGGCATTCTCATCCTGAGCGAAACTTCAGACCATATAGAGGGAGTCGGCGTACTTCTAAACACACTGCGCACGCGCGTGATTATATCAAAAGATCGCAATCTCGGGTTATGCATCACAAGAGTGCAAAGGACTTCTCCGCACTCCAGGATGTCTCACCCAAGATGGCTCCCGCAATCTCCAGTGTCCATTGAGCATGCTCTAACCCACTACATCAGTGTTTCTCAACCAGTGTGCCTCCAGCTGTTGCAAAACTACAACTCCCAGCATGCCTGGACAGCCTTTTGCTGTGCGGGCATGCTGGGAGTTGTCGTTTTGCAACAGCTGGAGGCACACTGGTTGGGAAACACTGATGTAGTGGGTTAGAGTAGGCTTCTCCGCACTCCAGCTGGAGGCACACTGGTTGGGAAACACTGCACTACATCATGAATTACATAGACAATGTCTTCCTGGTGTGGGTGGGCGCCGCGGAGGACCTATCGTTCTTCCAATATTTTCTGAACGAGGTGGACCCGAGCGTTAAATTCAGTCTGGTCCATTCACAGTACAAACTCCAATTTCTGGACACAGAAATCCATATAAGGGGCCAAAGATTGATCACTGATTTGTACATTAAGCAGACAGATAAAAATACTCTGTGGAGATATGACAGCTACCATCCACGGCCTATGGTAAAATCCTTACCATATAGCCAAATGTTACGGGTACATAGAATAGTGAGGGATAGACCGACTAGGGACAAGCGCCTTCAGGAAATGGTGGACAAATTTCTAGCCCGAGGATACCCCAAGAAACTGATCAGTGAGAGTATATCTAAGGCTCAACAAAACACCACTAGGGACATACAGTCTACAGTAACACCTCCCTCTCCAAGGATACCTTTTGTGTCCAATTTTAGTACAGAAAGCCCCCAAATAGCCACTATATTACGGAAACATTGGAAGATTTTGTCCCAAAATTTCCCACAAATTAGGGAATTTACTTCTCCACCGCTAATGTCATACCGGAGGAACCAAAATCTGGGTGACAGATTAGTAAAGTCAGATATAGGTTCCCAGAAAGTAGATATGAGGACAATCGCTGGTTCCACCCGTATCGGGTGTTGTCCATGTTTCAATTGTGTGAATTGTCCTCTCATGCTGAAAGGTAATTCTTTTCATAACCTCACAACAAATAAACCCATTAAAATTAGACAATTCCTCACCTGTCACTCCACCCACGTGGTCTACCTACTCACTTGCCCTTGTGACAAGTGGTATGGTAGGTGAGACCACGTGGGATGTAAAGACTAGGCTGATTGTATAGATTTTTGCACTGCACTGTATTTATTATGTATAATGAATTTGTGAGAGTTTGTCAATTACGGTAATTGAATCATTGCCACATCAGTATTGATACCACTATATAATAAGCAGTTGAAACGTTGCTGTGACACTGGGCTGAATAAACGCTGTGTTCTTCACCAACATTGGAGTGCTGCCGTGCTTTTCTATACGTATTGGACTTGGACCTTGGCGCTGGTTTATTGCCGGATTTTGCACCCATTTTTATAGTGTGCTGCTTTCTCCCTTTCATCTATACAGTGTGCACCAGAGGAGCCTAGCACCTTATCATGGATTCCACATCTGATCTCGGTAACCCCAATGGCTTCACCTATACCAGAGAGGACGAGCAGCGCATACTGCAGCGTATGGTTCGTGACACGTCTTTTTTGTCTACCCCATCTACATTAGAAATTAAGAAGAAATATGAAATTGAGTCCAAACGTTTGATTAATCTTGAATTACACATGTCCACGTTAAGTCAATATCATCAGCTCCATAGGATTCCCCGAGGTATGCGATCACACCTCAGACCGGATTTATTCTTGAATAATACGGAATTCTGTACAAGGTTTATCCAGATTTCGAATAAATATGCCTTCGATGTAATTTTACTCAATATTGAATACCTGCAGAAAGAGACTATGACGGTACAAAGCAATATCAATCAGTGTATGGACTTGTTACAACAACAGTTACCTTCTGAGGAATTGGAACATTACAAATCTACTTGTGAACCACATTTTGATAAATTTAAACAGGAAATTCAAGAAAAAAAGAGAAAGAAATGGGTACGGGACTTGGAGGACTATCTATACGGCTATGTTTACAACTGGCAGGGAGACCTAAAGAGAAACCGGAAAAATGGTGGTGAAAAGAAAAGCCCTATAAATAAAAAATCGCATGGACGGATCTCTAAAGGTCAACTAAATAATATAAATATATCTATCCATCCATCCATCCACTCTATAATAACCAGCCTTCAGAGTCTCATTGTTCCATACAGTATAATTCTGTGCACCAAGTACGTGGCCTCATTTAGCCTCTTTATTCGGAGGGAACGCCTAATAACCAGCATTAATTCTAGTTTTCTGGCAGCTCTTAAAACAAGAGACAATGCGGCTGGCAGCCCAGGACATGAGCAGCTGGTGCAGGAAGAATGAACCACGGCCCGTTACAATCCTTGACGTTTCTTACTTAAAGGGACTTAATGGCTGCCGAGAGTTAATAATAATAAAAAAAAAAAAAACACAAAGTCGCCAACGATAACAACTAGTAATGACAGCTTTTATGATTGAAGCTTAATCCTCGGCGTGTTCGCTCGCACCATCTGCTGCCGAGTTTCATGTCTTTCTGCTTTCAAAGGGCAAGCACAAGAGTCGACTTTGTTGGCAAATAGAGAAATTAATGAAAAAAGACAGATTTCATCATAAAATAATTAACATGACTGGGAACTTCTTTGTAGTCTGTGAATAAAACTACAGTAATATAAATCATCACAGCGCCTCTGTCCACATCCAGTCAATGGCGTGCAATGTTCCTGTAAGGTCACATGCAAAAACTCCCGGTTCCCAACCAAACTCTGTAAAAACAGCCCCATCTATCATGTATAATACTGGTGTCTACTTATGACACAGGAGCTTTTGGACCTCCTGGGACATCAGAACTTTGCTGCAATTGGAACCTTTGCAGTCTGCATAGTTACACTTAAAGGGGTTGTGCCATGAAAAATACCCAACATTTTTCTAATCTGCACCTGGATCTGAACTAATTGCATGTAACTATACATGTAGTATAGCTACTGAGCTATTTAAGAAAATGTATCTGTGTAGCGCCACCTGCAATTTGTTATTTTCCTTATTTTTTTGTCCAACTCACTGAGGTGGTCGCACGTGCTCAGTTTAAATCTTTAAAAGCCATTAGCCACATCTTCTATTAGAAGCTGTGTCAATTACAGGGAAAGAGCTACAGCAGAAAGGACACCCCCCTTGAGTTGCCAGCCTGAAATAAATCTAGAAGAGCAACTGGAGCAATGAATGAGGAGATCTCTGGATCCTTGTGAGGTACAAGGCTGGTTGTAACTTTGTTAGAAAAAGATGTTCATGTGCTATATGATGTCTGATATTTTTTTTTTTTACATCTACCATGGCACAACTTTAAGCTATAACCGCTACAGACCAATAGATTTTGGAGCGAGACTCCTTTTTTTTTTTCTTGGGAGACTTAAGGTGGACAGGGGCCGATGTGAGTGACAATCTCTGTACTGCGCTGTGGAATATGTTGGAATAATACAGTTACGTGGAGTCCCTCTGGGTCTGTACTGCAAATCCAATGGACGTGTACGCGATATGGTGCCTCGATACACCACTGCTTTACTGTAGCATGGTGACCGATAGAATATGTCAAAATTCATACGGAATAGAGAAAAATATCTCTTTACATCTTAGTATGAGATTGGAGAACTCTATGATTGGCCCTGAAAATCATAATGTTTTCCATGGTTCTTAAAAGGTTTTTCCAGGAGTACGATATTGATGACCTATCCTTGGCATAGGTCATCAATATCTGATCGGTGAGGGGTCTGACTCCTGGCACCAGTCCTGATCAGTTCTTTGAAAAGGCTGTGGTGCTCCGTTGAGCAGTGCGTCCGTCTACCAGCATACCAAACACAGCGCCATACATTGCATAGTGGCAGTGCTTGGTATTGCAGTCCAAGCACAAGGGTCATGTGACCGATGATCGTGACATCACTGGTCTAGGAAGAGGCCATGGTGCTTCCTAGAGTTCCTCTGATAAGCAGGGGTGTTGGGAGTCGGACCACGACCGATCAGCTACTGATGACCTATCGTGAGTATAGGCCATCAATATTCAACCCCCAGAAAACGGCCTTAAAGGTTTTGTCCTATCATTTGCTATAGTACTATGTCTTCTCCATAGAAACCAATTGAAATCTCATTTTTGACAGCTTTTATATAGACATGGTGCACTAAGCGCTCTCACGTAAAACACTATTGATTCTAACTATGAACAGAGCATGAATATAAAACTATCTCACTCCATGCAGCGAAGACAGACGATTTTGCATTAAGTTCAGTGAATCACTGACCTGAACAAAACTTTGCTGCAGAGTTAAGTAGAACTTTTCTTGAATTAAGGTCAGATCTCGTCTCACCGAGCCAACAGCATATTTTGGCTCTATAAATGGGAATTGAGCAATTCTTCATAATTCATGTCTTTACAAGGGTCCCATCCAAAAATATATGTTGTGTATCTTTCCCTCATACACAATGTTCTTCCAGTGTCCATTATTGCAAATTTTGGGAGAGTTGTATATAAACCTTATTATAAACCATGATTAGCGGTGGGCGAATCAACTTCGGATGAAACATCCGAAATCGATTCACATAAAACTTTGTTTCAATACTGTACCGCTTGGAACCGAATCCGAGTTCGGGAAATGGTTTTTTACAGTCTAAATCAATTTCTGAATTGAAACGAAGTTTTATGCGAATCTTATAAGATTTTGAATAAGCCCCCTTTATGTTTGAATGGGCATCTTATGGAAAAAGGTTTGGATCCACTGTGTCACTTGAATAGATCTGACTTGGGGCTACTTTTAAGGGGGTTATCCTGGCAGTCGCCTGGTCTTCACTTTTTAAACCAGGCATCCT
Organism: Bufotes viridis; assembly: GCA_033119425.1. NCBI lineage: Eukaryota > Metazoa > Chordata > Amphibia > Anura > Bufonidae > Bufotes > Bufotes viridis. The sequence continues at coordinate 35,095,296 of CM065591.1, forward strand.
CAAACTGCGGCACTCCAGCTGTTGCAAAACTACAACTTACAGCATGACCGAACAGCCTAAAGGTATCAACCTACAGCAGGGCATTGTGGGAGTTGTAGTTTTGCAACAGCTGGAGGGCCGCAGTTTGAGGATGCCTGCTTTAAACCATATACAGGTATCTGAACTCCGCTGCAGGGGAACAACTAGGCTGCTACCTCTGGGAGTATCATGGGGATCAAAAGACACCAGGAGGAGAGCACCAAGTCAGGGACAAGCCAAGGTCAGTGCAGGCAGAGTTAATGCAATCCAGGAAATAGTCTAAAAGTCAGGGTAGGCAATATGAGAGTCAGGCAGAGGTCAGGTCAGGGAATAAAGGATCAAATTGGGAAACAGGCAGAGATCAGTACACGGAAAGGCAAACAGAAAAATGGCAAGCCTTTGAAGGAAACTATCTAACTAGAACCTATTGCTCAGGAGCCTGCCCCAGTGGGAACATGCCCTATATACCCCAGGGAAGGCTGTCCTAGGCTGGGAGCAACAGGAAGCGTGCACTTGCTGGCTCTTTAACCCCTTAAGGACCGGAGGTTTTTTATTTTTTGCGGGGGTTTTTTGCGCTCCCTGCCTTCCCAGAGCCATAGCTTTTTCATGTTTCGGTTCACATAGCCATATGAGGGCTTGTTTTTTGCAGGACAAGTTGTACTTTACAATGCCACCATTAAATATTGCATATGATGTAGTGGGAAGCGGGAAAAAAATTCAAAATGTGGTGAAATTGCAAAAAAAAAAAAGCAATTCCACCACAGTTTTGCAGGTTTTTAAATTCCGATGTTCAATGTGCGATAAAACTGACTGGTTATTTTTACTCTACAGGTCAGTACGAATCCGGCAATATCCTATATGTATAGGTTTTCTTGCGTTTTGATAGTGAAAAGAAAATTCTAAAGTGGGAAAAAAATCAGGTTTACTTTTTTGTTGCCATGTTTTGACCCCTATAACTTTTTTGTAATTATATGTACGGAGCTGTATGCGGGCTCATTTTTTACATCATAATTTTATCTTTTTATTGATACCATTCTGGGGTGTGTATGTCTTTTTGATCACCTTTTATTTAATTTTTTGTGGAAAATGAAGCGACCAAAAATGTCCAATCCGCCATTTGGACGCTCTTTTCCGTTTTGCTGTTTCCCATAGGGAACTATAACATACAATCATCTGATTGTGATTTTCATACATTCCAATGCAATAGCATTCGAATATATGAAACAAATCGCATATTTGCTATGGAGCCTATTACAGGCAAGGCTCCATAGGAAATACTACAGAGCTGCCTGGGTTTCATTCATAGAAACCCAGGCTACTACAGGCGCGCTCCGGCTCCTCCGATTGCCACACGGGGAAGCCGGAGCACAACCGAAAGTTTTACTTTCTGTTTGGATCGCGTGCATCTGAGGGGTTAAATGTCCGCGATCGGCATTGCTGCCGGTTGCGGACATTAGCCGCGGGTGTCTGCTACAAGAACCATGCGGACACCCGGGGCTAAGGCGCCCGCATGAAGCAGGAGTAGGAACCATCTTTAAAGACCGGACACAGGGCATTCATGTATGCCCTGCATCCTTAAGAGGTTAAGAGGAACACCAGGAGAAGCTGCAGGCAAGACGCACACTATACACTGACCATTGCACTCCACAAGCCCTGCCTTGCACCCATACAAATACTTAACATCACTGGCACCTCGACTACCATCAGGTAGGAGTGCCGACATCAGGTTGTGCACCAGGGGGAAGAAAGGGTGTGCCCTCCTTTCATTGCATAACCCTAGGGATCATCAGTGTGAGGAAAGCCTCTCTGATTGACTGTAACTGCCAGAGCCAATACCAATCTCATCCTCTGATCTGGCTTCTCCTGGGCCCCTGCATACTCTTCTAGTCCCGTTCCCCTGATGAAAGGAGCACATCTTGCTCTCTCCACAGGTGTGATGCAGTGATGTCATTTCCATGGGATAACCCCATTTAAGAATGTAATTGGAAAATGTCAAAATGTTCCAGGAAAAAATGGCAATGAAAGCTCTAATTGTACAGATATAAATAGTGAATGTTAAAGTTAGATTTAGTATTAAAATCTCGGAAAACCTTCACCTTGTTACACCCTTATTTCCAATATACAGGGAGTGCAGAATTATTAGGCAAATGAGTATTTTGACCACATCATCCTCTTTATGCATGTTGTCTTACTCCAAGCTGTATAGGCTCGAAAGCCTCCTACCAATTAAGCATATGAGGTGATGTGCATCTCTGTAATGAGAAGGGGTGTGGTCTAATGACATCAACACCCTATATCAGGTGTGCATAATTATTAGGCAACTTCCTTTCCTTTGGCAAAATGGGTCAAAAGAAGGACTTGACAGGCTCAGAAAAGTCAAAAATAGTGAGATATCTTGCAGAGGGATGCAGCACTCTTAAAATTGCAAAGCTTCCGAAGCGTTTCATTCAAAATAGTCAACAGGGTCGCAAGAAGCGTGTGGAAAAACCAAGGTGCAAAATAACTGCCCATGAACTGAGAAAAGTCAAGCGTGCAGCTGCCAAGATGCCACTTGCCACCAGTTTGGCCATATTTCAGAGCTGCAACATCACTGGAGTGCCCAAAAGCACAAGGTGTGCAATACTCAGAGACATGGCCAAGGTAAGAAAGGCTGAAAGACGACCACCACTGAACAAGACACACAAGCTGAAACGTCAAGACTGGGCCAAGAAATATCTCAAGACTGATTTTTCTAAGGTTTTATGGACTGATGAAATGAGAGTGAGAGTGAGAGATGGATGGGCCCGTGGCTGGATTGGTAAAGGGCAGAGAGCTCCAGTCCGACTCAGGCGCCAGCAAGGTGGAGGTGGAGTACTGGTTTGGGCTGGTATCATCAAAGATGAGCTTGTGGGGCCTTTTCGGGTTGAGGAAGGAGTCAAGCTCAAATCCCAGTTGTCGGGTTTATAATAATTAAATTAAGAATTATTAATTATGGTCATAAAAAAAATTAATCAAGAATTTTCCATAACTTGTCGAAATTATGACCTGGTGAATTGTAGATAACCCAATCGATACAATTCACATCTGAGGCCGACTATTTCCTCAGATAATAAGTTATTTTCATGAGAGATGACATTAATGCTAAAGATGTAGTTTTGACATTAAATAATAAGCAGATATTATAAAAATATGCAGATTTTATTAGTTACACGATTATAAACAAATAGGTATATAAACACGATTATATATGCCAAGGAATATATATGGCAATGATATATGAAGCATTACAAGCTTATCATAAGTAAATAAAAAATGATATATGCCAATTATTATATACGGCATTGATATCAAGCACTAGAAGCTTCACAATAAGTAAATAAACACATGTGGGTAAGAGCAGCTTGTCACATTATAACAAAGCTATTTGGTTAGGATATCAAAACAAGAAGTTAAATTATATACATTACTCCTGTTGGGAGGAAAACCTCTTGATATAAAAAATGGGTGTGCCTAATCCTAGACACCAATCTGGAATGCTGAATACATTCCCCACCCCTCTCTAACCAAAGTACATCTCACATGACTTCTGGAATGGGCAAATCCATTCAAGTATATAACTTAGAAGATAGTAGTCAAATCCTAGACTACTTTTAATACTTCTGTCAATACTACTTTCATATCTGTATAACCTGGTAAGACTATTAAGACAACAGAAATTGGAAGAACTTGGAACAAATCTTCCAGTGGGAATTTATCATCTAGCTTGGCGAAGAATGCTACTATCAATATATCTCCGCATATATATATGCAATCATTTAATACTCTGATAAATTATGAAACTTGATTCTTCTGCAGGTAGAATGAAGGCTCACAATTATTCTATATCTAAGACTACATCTCATATAAAGAGATGATAAATAAATTAATATGTTCGCCAACATAGATGCTATGATTTTACCCACATTATCTAAATAGTCTTAATAAAATGAAACATCATTCTTTGTGTTTCTTACCAAGTCCTAGCAGGAATCTCACTTCTGCTCCTAGGAAAGCTGGATGGTCCATCACCATGGCTTTCATATTGGTAGACCCCTCAATCTTGGGTGTAGGCTGGAATGTAGGAATGCTATGCTTCCTCCTTTGTTTCTTAGCTTCTCCTTCTTGCCTCTATCCTTTCTTTCCTCTCTTGATGCTATTCTACCTCTACCATAATATCTCAATCCTTATCTTACCATCACTGCCCCCTGGATTAGTATTCTCCAATCAATTGAGGGGGTGTAAACATATGTAATAAGATCCTATGAGATCATGTTTACCCATAATGCAACTATGGAGGATGGTGTAACGATATCGATATCTGTCTCCGGATGTCACTGTTGTGCAAGCTATTAACACCATACTATAAAGAGTTAACTAGGGTATTTTTGCATCATATACATTTGACCCTCGTCGTCGTAAATTAGAGATGAGGATTAACTAGGACATTTTGTATCAACTAAAGATAGACAACTTGGAGTCTCTCTGACACTATTGATCTATGGGCCATTATGGTATGAATGGGCCTTGTTCTCTAAGACATGTCTGGAGAATCCAGTGTACTCCTTTATAGATAAGACCACATTTGTGGCAATAATTTTTAAAATACAATGTTCTTTGTATTTAGTATTCAGTAAACTTTTTACACAGACTGAGCTCGGAATGTACTCATCTTGGCCTGTCTCAGTCGTGTAGCAAAACTTTGGTTCTGCCTGTCTCTTAAAGACAATGAGCATCTATTTTGAATATAATATGATCAGGTATCAATATATATACCTATGAAAATGCCTGACACAGTCCTACTGCCAGTTTCTGGAAGACACCTTCTTCAAGCAGTGGTACAGGAAGAAGTCTGCATCCTTCAAGAAAAACATGATTTTCATGCAGGACAATGCTCCATCACACATGTCCAAGTACTCCACAGCGTGGCTGGCAAGAAAGGGTATAAAAGAAGAAAATCTAATGACATGGCCTCCTTGTTCACCTGATCTGAACCCCATTGAGAACCTGTGGTCCATCATCAAATGTGAGATTTACAAGGAGGGAAAACAGTCCACCTCTCTGAACAGTGTCTGGGAGGCTCTGGTTGCTGCTGCACGCAATGTTGATGGTGAACAGATCAAAACACTGACAGAATCCATGGATGGCAGGCTTTTGAGTGTCCTTGCAAAGAAAGGTGGCTATATTGGTCACTGATTTGTTTTTGTTTTGTTTTTGAATGTCAGAAATGTATATTTGTGAATGTTGAGATGTTATATTGGTTTCACTGGTAAAAATAAATAATTGAAATGGGTATATATTTGTTTTTTGTTAAGTTGCCTAATAATTATGCACAATAATAGTCACCTGCACACACAGATATCCCCCTAAAATAGCTAAAACTAAAAACAAACTAAAAACTACTTCCAAAAATATTCAGCTTTGATATTAATGAGTTTTTTGGGTTCATTGAGAACATGGTTGTTGTTCAATAATAAAATTAATCCTCAAAAATACAACTTGCCTAATAATTCTGCACTCCCTGTATTGTCTATGTGAACTCCATTCACAAGTGCTGACTCCAGCTGTAAATGTGTACAAATGTCAAATGTCTGGATGAGTCATTCTGTTTTGCTCCGTCATAATACATGTCTATGGGGATACACAACGGTTCCCTTTGGTTCCGTCATGTATAATGGAAACAAACAGAACCGTTATTTGGCCCCATAGACATTTATTAGGACGGAGCAAAACGGATTGCCACTTAAAGGTTCCGTTTTGCATTCTGTCTTAGAATTCCGTTATATTCCTTTATAACTCTTTTATAATGGAACCCATAACGTAATTCAATAAAACCGATGTGAACTCGCCCTGAATAGTGGACACTGATGTACTTAGATATTCCTCTGGGTTTTCCCTGATGTTTGGTCACTATTGCTTTATAGTTTATTAGGTCTATTAGGACACTATAAAGTAAGGTCTTGAAGGGGTATTTCAAACTTTTTAGGAAATCCAATCTTCCTTTTGTCCTGTGGGAGATACATAGTTCAGTTAGCACTTACCTCTCCATCGTTCCACCAGTGCCGCCGTCCACAGGCTGTGGGCTTTTCTGCTTGGGTCCTGACTGAATATGTGCCCTTCTCTTCCTGTTCAGCTGCATAATAGTAAATGCAGCTGAACAGGAAGAGAAGGACGCACATCCGGTTGGGATCCAAGTGGAAGAGCCCACAGCCTGTGTCAGTGCAGTGGAAACGGCCCAATAGAAGGGTAAGTACTAGCTAAATTATCTTTCTTCCACAGGACAGGAGAAAGTCCAGATTTACTAAAAAAAAAACAGGAGAACCCCTCTAATACTCTCTTTATCGGGCGGAGTAGAGAGTCAGTAACTGTCACACTCTAATGTGGGAGGGAAACCCCACACCGAACATAGGAGTGAAAGAGGAAAGGAAATAAAGCCTGAAAACTAGGGAAGAAAGATGCACACATCCTAGTGAAAACCCTAACCAAAGCCCTGGCTGACTACCAGTATGAACAGACCCCAAAGGTAGGTAAGTTCATACACAGGAATACCTAAAGTCCTTTCTAACCCTAAAGGACCCTGGTACTAATGACAGCAATGAAAAAAACTGTTCCTCCAAAAGGAAGGATGAATTGGAGTCTCCCTGAGGCCTAATCAAAACAACAAGGAAATGCAATACACAGAAAAGTCAAAATAAAATACAAAAGGGAAAAGTAACTTCCAAGAAGCTATGGCAGCATTAAGAACTCAGCCGAGATCCAAACACCAGCTATCCACAGGTCCAACTGAAGCTATAAACTGCACAGCATTGTGGGAGAAAAAACTATAAATAGGGAAAGTTAAATGACCACAATAGCAACACCTGGAAGTAAAGGGTGTGGTCATTACCAGAAACAACACAGACGCCTATTGATCCACAAGGTAAATATGTCAAATCAAACCATGTGTTGCCAGTCTCAAAGATCTACTGCCACTCACTGTGGCGGGGACGTCCGTATGTCTCAGTACGTCCGTGACAGTAACTTTCTTCAGCAAAATCAGCTGTTTTCTAGGAGTCTCAAGCACTGGACCAGTTCAGCAGACCGCCACGGTGGCCTACAGTCTTTGCGGCTTTCTTTGGGCACATGCCATTTGTTTTTTATTTCTTTTGCTCGTTAGACACCTCAAAGAACACTTTTTATCAATCTTGATTTGTACCCTTTGTAGCATTCTCTCGCTGCGGGGGTTTATTGCTAGTTTATAAACCAGTTGCCATACAATTATAGTACAAATAGTGATTATGCTGCAAGCGGTAACATTTTCTGATGCTCCTGCTTCATGCGCATTGATGTTGTCATGGCAACCACCTGACAAAAGCTGTTAACTTGACAACTCTCAAAAAAGCAAAAACTTCATTGTGAATTTGATCACGCTTTAATGGAAATATTTTTTTTTATGGTTCATCTACTTTCTAGCATCTGAAAGAGATAAATGCAACAGCATTTTACCAGGGAAGTAGGCAGAGTAGGCAGATGCCCAGGGCACATTTGGAAGTGAATATAATGCATTGGTTTAAAAAAGAAAACAGAAAAATGTCCTATGAATATGGAAAAAAAAGTTTTGTGGTATAACTCTATGCACATTAACTTCTTTTTCATCCTAAAGGTAATGTGTGCTCCCAACTTAGCCCAGAGCTGGCGGCTATCTTCTGTCTTCATGGCTGGAGCCTCCCTGCTGTCTCCTAGGCCCCTGTGTGAATCATTGTCTGTGACCACCCCAGTTACACCTGTTAGAAGAGGAGACTTTGTGGTCACAGAGACAGGAAGTGACGTCATTTAATGGACAATGGACAGCCGCAGACAGAAGAGCATCATTTGGGGCTGAAGGGGGCATCACCAGGAAAGGGTCTGCAATCTGGTACATAAGTCACAAGCTGATCCTTTGAAGAAAGGATGCAAATGAGCTCTTAGCAAGCTATGCCTCTGATGCCACCAGATGTAAGGCAGCCATCCTATAAGTCAATGTTCAAACCTTTAACTAGGCCTTGAGACATGACTCTGAAAGCTGTTTCATGGTGATTGCCCCTCATCAGTGCAGAGCAGAGAGTACTGGCTTAACTGGGTGAGAGGCCTAGGTCAGGATTTGGGGGGCAATATCTTTCCTTGCAGCGAGCACATTAATCGGCGTGAGGAGGCTTATAGGCCATATAGGCTGCTCTGGAAAAGTTGATCCTTTGAAATGGAAAGGTCATTTCTTGTGAACAATCATTCATCACTTGTACAGAGAGGTCCTCCAACTTCAACAGCCTCACACATAGGTCTATGGAGTTGCGTGAGGATGAAAGGATATCCATGGAGTGGTCTACTGTACTTACCTCTTCAGTTGTCTGCATGTTTTATGGCATCCATCCTTCTTGATGGTGATACAAGGGATTAGTCAATTCTTAAGTGTTATTTATACAGTTGTCAGGAATGTTAAGAGCCAGGTGATCACTTTGATCAAATGCCTTTGTTGCTTTAAGGAAGTAAGTCAAAACCCACAGTAACAACAGGCGCCTACTCAACACAATAGACAAAGCATATGAAACTAGGAAAAGGCTTCTGCTTTCTAATATTGCAAGATGAACTCCAGATCTGACAGCTGAGAAATCGAAAAATATATGATGAAAAGCATTTATCACATATGCCGCCATATGGTGGTCTCTCAATACCTGTAATATGGAGTGCAAAAGAACATGGAAGAATTTTGTGGATTCTTAGAGAAATGTCCATGTGCTTTTTGTATGAAATCAAAGGCACATGAAGAGACAGTATGTAAGAGGTAGACAAGCCCTTAGTAAAAAGGACCATTTTGGCCCAAGAGCGGTGTACATGGGCGGATTGGCGATAGACCTTACAGGAAAATTTCTCGGTGGGCTGATGCCCAGGGTGCCGCCCAAACCCTTTTCTATGCCACTGGCTGGGTAATTAAAGCTGTGAGAATCAGGTACTCATGTACCCTGCCAGTGACCACACTTCCCCTCCTGAATTCAACTGCTGTGGCCCGCAACTCACCTGCTAAGCCCCCTGCTTTATATCCCAGTCAGAGAAACTGGGTGAGGAGGACAGGACATGGCAGCTATTGATGGCTACCACAGAGGGACAGCTTTTGGGGCAATATATTGAGCTACACTGTTGTATATGGCTCTGAGGGGACGGTATTTTGCACTGGTATTGTTGACCCGCCTACTTGTGTCTATAGCCATCTGTCAATTTGGACCCACCTACAACTTGGGGTCACTTTAATTTTTTTTACCAGGGCCACTTTGAGTTCCCAGTCTGCCCCTGGTGGTGTATGTGACTGGATCCGTCCTCACGGAGCAGATTTGACTTGGGGCTAATAAGGGCGTTAGCTAAGTGGTCCCCTGGTCTTCACCCTTTAACCACTATACAGGGATCTGGACTGCGCTGGAGGGGAACCACCAGTGTTTCTTTTCTGATTGACATCCGGACTCCTGCTCTGACATCATGAATCAGATAAAACTGGGCAATTCAGATAATCATTATAATCATAATCATTATTCAGATAATACTGGGCATTTAACCATTTAAGAACCCCAATCGGTACTGATTTTAAGGGGGACTCCTTTGTCATTTTCGTTGTAGGTTCGTACTGCGATGCATTATACTGGCTGCCTGGGGCCTAAAAAAGCACAAGCTGTCCAATATGGGTGCCTGTACTTCAGGTATGCCCTAACAGTTGCCTGTGCATTTTACACATTTTGTAGACCTGTAGCCTTAGAGGGTACTATTGCTCCTTGCGGAGAGCACCTAGTAGGTGTGAGAAGTCTTATAGGCTACAATTGTCCTCTTGGGAAAAGTGTGCAAATGAGCTCTTTCAAAAAATAAACAAATATATAAGTGTATATATATTGTGGTAAGGTGCAGGGTGCCGTCGTGGATGGCAGGTATGTGTCACCGAGGTTCATAGCCTCGGTGAGGTAAGAGCCCGTTTTTATTGATGTCAGCAGCAGCTAGTGCTACTGACAGAGTTTAAATAGCATGGCTGCAAAGCCGATCCGGGCCGGCTCTTACCGGGAGCAGCTAAAGTGTAGGGTGGGTGGCTGCTCCCCACGACCCAGTCCTGGTTTTGGGCTGGGTTTAAAAGCTCAGCCAGCTCAGCAGCTGGAGGGGGTGATTATCCTGGAGCTGCTAACAGGGCTCTGGAGTTCTCTGTCCTGGAGGAAAGAGCTCAGCAAGGAGGTGTTTTGTTCCTGGCTACCTGAAGCTGGATTCTCCTGCGGCTGGGCCGACAGCGTGGTGCGAACCTGCACCTACACCTCCCAGGTGACTGAACCTGTGTTGGCCTGTTTTTGTTTTGCCACGTTATTTCCGTTGTGTGTGAACTGTCACCAAAGAGACTGTTTTTTCATTTATGGTGTGCAAGTGTGAATAAAACACTGTTTGTTGCACAATCTGGACTCCTTGTTTTGCCTCTAAACTGCACCCGCACCGCTGTCTACCAGAGCGACTCCCACATTTGGTGTCGGATGCGGGCATGCGCAGTGAGGCTGGCGTGAACGCCGAAGTTTTGTTTTTCTAAAGTGCATGGAATATATTAAGCCAGCAAAGCTGCAAGCAGGAGTTTCTGGCAACATGGAGGCTGCTGTGAAGGCTCTCATAGAGGCTAACGTGCAGCAGCGGGAGACCAACCAACTACTGCTACAACATGTGATGGCGTTACAGGCGGCAGGAGCGTCCCACCACGTCCATGATGCCCGGAAAGCGGTCCGTGCGGCGATCCCAAAAATGACCCGCGCAGACGACGTTGAGACGTACCTGGCGGTTTTTGAGAAGGTCGCCGTGAGGGAAAAGCTACCCCGTGACCAGTGGGCCGAGGTGGTTGCTCCGTTCCTGGCATCCGGACCCCAGCAAGTTTTTTTTGATTTGGCAGATGACCAGGCTGCTGACTATTCCACGGTGAAGGGGGAGATCCTGGCCACACTGGGGGTAAACGTGTTGGTCCGGGCTCAGCGGGTCCACCAGTGGGACTTCAAAGTGGCTGAACCCGCCAGGCCGCAGTACTATGAGTTGCTGCACAGGTTGCAAAAATGGCTGCAGCCTGAGGTTCTAAGTCCGACTGCTATGCTGGACCGGCTGCTGGCTGACATGTTTTGGAGGGCCTTGCCTTACCCCCTTCAACACTGGATTGGCCAGGTATCCCCCACCGATGCCCTTGAGATGGTCGACCTGGTGGAGCGATATGAGGCCACCAGAAACCAGCAGGGGGGTTCTTTTGGGAGGGGGCCAGTCAAACCCCGGAAATCTCCACCCCAGTACCGGCGGCCGGCCAAACCCGCCCGGGATGTACTTCTTGCAGATCCGTCCCCAGTGGTCTGTTGGCAGTGTCGGGAGCCTGGACACATAAGGGCCAACTGTCCACAGTGGGGGGAACCCATGGAGACTAATTATGGGTACCGGGCTTCCATGTATGCCCGGAGACTGTGTGCGACCGGCATCCCCGGGACAATAGACAATCGTCATCTGTGCCAGGTGCAAGTCGGGGATAACCTGGCAGTGGCGCTGTTGGACTCAGGGAGCCTGGTAACCCTGGTAAGTGCTGCCCTGGTACAGCCCACCCAGTATACGGGCCGGACAGTGGGTGTGGTGTGCATACACGGAGACTTAAAGGACTATCCCACTGCTGTAATGTCTCTGTCCACGGCGGTCGGCGCCTGGACTTGTGAAGTGGCGATCTCCACAAAGCTGCCCTATGAACTAATAATTGGGAGAGACTTCCCTGGTTTTCCGTCACTGTGGCCTGAGATGAAAGTGACTAATAGCCCTGAGACAGGGGTAACCCTAGCAGAGTGGCCTGATACCCCTGGAAGGCCAGAACCCTGGGAGCCCGAGTCTGAAGGGCCAGCGGTAGGGGTGACCACTGCTGCAGCGGTAGTGGGGAGACAACCCCACTGAGTGTAATGGTGGGAGACACGGAGGACTTGCCACCGGGACCTGAGTTGGCAGACCTCAATGTCTCCGGGGAAAATTTTGGGACCGCACAACACCGGGACCAAACCCTAACCAGGGCCTGGGAGAATGTGCTGGAAATTGATGGTAAACCCCAGAAACCAGGGGCTGAATTAATGTTCCCACGATTTATTGTTCTGCAGGATATGTTGTATCGGGTGAACCAAATCCGAGGTGAACCTGTTGAACAGTTGGTGGTGCCCACAGCGTATCGCAAGCTTGTCATGGAGCTTGCCCACCAACATGTTCTTGGGGACACCTGGGGTGGCAGAAAACCCAGGACCGCATACTGCAGCGGTTTTATTGGCCCAGTGTGTTCAAGGAAGTAGAAAATTATTGTAAGTCCTGTCCAACCTGTCAGGTAACTAGCCCCCAGCCACATTTCCGTAGTCCTCTGGTACCTCTGCCAATTATTGAAGTACCGTTTGAGCGAATTGCTATGGATTTAATTGGGCCTGTACCAAAGTCTGCTAGGGGCCACCAACACATTCTGGTAGTTCTCGACTATGCCACTCGGTATCCGGAGGCGGTGCCTCTGCGACATACCTCAGCTAAGCTCATTGCCAAAGAGTTAATGGAGATGTTTTCCCGTGTGGGCCTGCCAAAAGAGGTTCTGACAGACCAAGGGACCCCTTTATGTCCAAAGTAATGAAGGAACTGTGTAAATTGTTGCGTATAAAGCAGTTACGGACGTCCGTTTACCATCCGCAAACAGACGGTCTTGTTGAGAGGTTTAACCAAACTCTAAAAAATATGTTAAAAAGGGTGGTGTCTAGAGATGGGAAGGACTGGGACCTGCTTCTGCCCTATCTCATGTTCGCAGTGCGAGAGGTGCCCCAGGCCTCTACTGGGTTCTCGCCCTTCGAACTGCTTTATGGCAGACACCCTCGGGGCCTGTTGGATATCGCCAAGGAAGCATGGGAACAACAGCCTGTCCCCCACAAAAGTGTCATTGAGTATGTCGCCCAGATGCAGGAACGGATGGAAAGGGTGTTGCCCTTGGTCCGGGAGCATATGGAGGCCGCGCAACAAGCCCAGAGTAGGGTGTACAACCGTCAGGCTCGGTACGGGACTTCAATCCGGGAGATCGGGTTTTGGTTCTGGTACCCACCCTTGACAGCAAATTCCTAGCTAGGTGGCAGGGCCCCTATGAGGTGATCGAGAAGGTAGGGAAGTGAATTACAAGGTACACCAGCCAGGCGGCGCAAGCCGGAGCAGGTGTACCACGTGAATTTACTTAAGCCGTGGAAAGATAGGGACACGGCCGACGGCCACAGCCCCCGGCCAGGGCTTCTAGGTGAAAAGGGTCCAGCCCCACAGTTCGAGGCCTGTGAAGCCGTAACCACGGTAAAAATTGCAGACAGCCTGTCTTCCAAACAAGTTCAGGAAGTCAGGAGTTCCTCAGTCGGAACACGGATGTGTTCTCGGACCTCCCTGGCCGCACGTCTCTCATCCGACATGACATCGTCACTGAGCCTCAGGCCAAGGTCCGGTTAAAACCATACCGAGTACCCGAGGCTCGGCGGCAGGCCATCGCGGAGGAAGTGCAGTTAATGTTGAAGCTCGATGTCATTGAGGAGTCGAAAAGTGAGTGGGCCAGTCCCATAGTCCTAATACCCAAGCCGGATGGGACGTTGCGGTTCTGCAACGACTTTCGTAAGTTAAATGAAGTATCCAAGTTTGACGCGTATCCCATGCCCCGAGTAGACGAGCTTGTTGAAAATTTAGGACAAGCCCGTTATTTTTCTGTGCTGGACCTCACTAAAGGGTACTGGCAGGTACCCTTAACGGAGGCGGCTAAGGAAAAAACCGCGTTTGTTACCCCGCAGGGCCTGTATCACTACAAGGTGTTACCCTTTGGCCTGCATGGCGCCCCCGCCACTTTCCAGAGGTTAATGGACATAGTGCTGCGACCACATCGTCGGTACGCCTCGGCCTACTTAGATGATGTAGTCATCCACAGCACCGACTGGGAAAGCCATTTACCCAAGGTGCAGGCGGTAGTGGATGCCCTGAGGAAAGCTGGACTAACCGCCAATCCAAAAAAGTGTGCGATTGGGTTGGAAGAGACCAAATATCTGGGATATGTAATTCACTACCTGCAGCCGCCACTAGGGGGTCTTTTTAATTTATGAAAGAATGCAATAAGCTGCAATGTGCCCCTAGTGGCATGTGTAGGCAGCCAAGATATATGTTTTAAATCTATGGGGGAGATTTATCATCTCCCTTGCCCAATAAAAGAGGTTTTAAAAAGTCGCTGTGAGTTTTCAAAAAGTTGCAAGTGCCTTTTTTTACGCTGCTTTTCCAGAGAGAGGGTGTGGCAAGTGTGGTAAAGGGGCATTGCCAACAGCCGGGACAAATTTATACCAGTTTTGTGGTGCAAGTGAAGCCAGAAATCTACGGCAGCTCTGTGCTATTGTAGATTTCTGTTTAGGTTCACGGACTGCCGGAGGAAGAGCCTAATTTATGACAAGGCCTGCATTTCGTCATAAATGTGGTGCATCCTCCTGCAGTGCAGGGGATATCAAGACCGGCGCAGAAAGCGATTGTCTTGATAAATCTTCCCTTATATCTATGCAGGTCATTTGAAACTGTCTGCAGTTTGAATCTAGTCAGAGTTTTAAAAAAAAGGCAATTTGTTAATGTAGAAATTAGCGTTACGCGTCAGTATATAATAGAGAGCTAGCAGACCTGATTATAAATTCAAAGTTATAGCTACGTAAGGCCGTCCCAATGTCATACATTAATGCTGGTCATCTTAAAGGGTCCCTCATTAGCTTCAAAGATATTGGGTAGATCTTCCCTGTTCTCTTACACTTCTGTGTAGAGGAAGAGAAGTGACAGCTTAGGACTTTGTCATTTGCTCAGCATCTGATATTCATAACATTATTTTGTTTGGATATAAAGAAGTATAAAGAAATAAATTAGATACGGAATAGTTCTCATTGAAAGTGAATGTCCTCTGTGACCACTAGAGGGAGCTTTGGAGCTTACAGAATACAATTGTACAATTGAATTCAATCTATAACCAGTATGCAGTAAGCTCCTCTACTCCCCCTATTGGTAGCTGAAGGTTTCAAGAATTTCATCATTTAAAGCAGTGATGCCCAACCTCTGGCCTCTGAAGCCGTATCATGCGGCCCGCACAGTAACGGGACTTTATCAGCGCAGGGCGTGCTGCGAACGGCACAGGCAGCAAAGCGACGCTGCCTGTGCCTGCAATAACCAATAGCAAAGCTCCAGACAGCAAGGAGCTTTGCTATTGGTAAGATTGGGCGGGCGCTGTAGCGATAGAGCGCCCTGCAGTAGTAGAAGCCGGCGGGAGATGAGAGGAGGAGGGGCCAGCTCCTGGTGGTGTCGGGCACACTGCGCAAGCATGGCGGTAGAGGATCTGACTGAAGCCTAAAGACCAGACATCAAGGTAGACCTGCAGAAGAAGGTGACAGCGCAGTATGTGATGTATACATGTGTGTATCACATACTGATCATCACGATAATGTGATCATCACATACTGCACTACATACATTACACACCTGTATACATCACATGCCCAATCACAGTAATAATGCCAAGATATTTGCCCTCTTCACAGCTGTAATGCTCACATGTGCCCCCTCACAGCAATAATGCCCAGATATATGCCCTCTTTACAGCCATAATGCTCACACGTGCCCCCTCACAGTAGTTGTGCCCTGATATGTGCCCTCTTCACAGTAGCTATGCCAGATATATGCCCTCTTCACAGCTGTAATGTTCACACGTGCCCCCTCACAGTAATAATGCCCAGATATATGGCCTCTTCACAGCCATAATGCTCACACGTGCCCCCTCACAGTAGTTGTGCCCCGATATGTGCCCTCTTCACAGTAGTTATGCCAGATATATGCCCCCTTCACAGCAGTAATGCTCACACGTGCCCCCTCATAGTAGTTATGCCCTGATATGTACCCTCTTCACAGTAGTCATGCCCTGATATGTGCCCTCTTCACAGTAGTTATGCCCAGATATGTGTCCTCTTCACAGTAGTTATGCCAGATATATGGCCTCTTCACAGCTGTAATGTTCACACGTGTCCCCTCGCTGTAATAATGACCAGATATGTGCCTTCTTCACAGAAAAAATGCCCAGATATTTGTTCCTTCACAGTAATAATGCTCACATGTGCCCCTTCACAGCTATTGCATTTCTTTCTGGCAAAGGTACCTGGTTCCGGCCCGCAAAATTTATACCAAGTCTAGTGCGGCCCTCAGACGAAAAATGGTTGGGCACCACTGATTTAAAGGGAGTCTGTTAACTCCAAAATTGGTTTCAAAGTTAGCTTGCCATCATGTAGGCTAGGCGTGCTGAAACATAACCTTGCCACTGTTTTGAAAATCCAGTCCTCTAACCCTGAGAAATGCTTCTTTTTATTTTTACGCTAGTAGGTTTTCCATTGCCATGCAACACCTCCCCTACCCTGTTGTTTGATTGACCACCCCTAAGATTTTAGAGTCGATAGCATTGACACAAGGGACGTCAGGTGCACCAAATGCAGCAAGCCCAGGATTGTTGCAGAAATGGTGAGTGTAGTTACTCGCTCTGATGAGAAGGGCGCACCTTTCTTCCCTGCAGGGCACACCCTGGTTATGGGCTTTCTCCTGCTTGTTTCGAGAGCCTTTGGTGGTGATGAATTGTGAGTTTTAAAGTAGGGTCCCCTGTAGTGTCGGAGGAGGCAGGATAAGGTTGATCTAACAGTACTGGTAGATCAAGTTCAAGCATGCATGAACAGTCAGCTCTTAGGGCTCATGCACATTTTCTTTTAATGTCTGTTCAGTTTTTTGTGTTCCGTATGTTCATTTCAATGGGTCCGCAAAAAAACTGGAGTTTCTCTGTGTGCATTCCATTTCCGTATGTCCGTATTTCCATTCCGCAAAAAGACAGAACATGTCCTATTATTGACCGCATTACAGACAAGGATAGGACTGTTCTTTTAGGGGGCAGCTGTTCCGTTCCGCAAAATACGAAATGCACACAGAAGTCATCCATATTTTTTGCGGAACCATGTTTTGCGGACCGCAAAATACATACAGTCGTGTGGATGAGCTCTAACACAATGATGCAATTTTCACAGGTCTACCAGGTACACGGTTGCAGAGCAGAGTTAATAGGCCAAGATGTCTCTTTAAAGCAATATTTCTCACACTGCACTTCTCTCTCTCTCACACTTATGCCTATTGCACACGAACATGTGGGCCCCGTGCCCGTATTGCAGACCGCATTTGAGGATCCACAATACACGGCCACCATTCCGCATCACGGATGCGGACCCATTCATTTCAATGGGTCCGCAAATCCGGAGATGTGGAACGGTGTGTAACGGAACACTACGGAAGCACTACGGAGTGCTTCTCCGGGGTTCCGTTCCGTACTTCTGTCCAGCAAAAAGATAGAACATGTCCTTAGAGTTGAAAAAATAGCGATGCAATGCTTCTCTCTCACTATGCAATCACAGGGCGGCCCCCAATGTCAACTAAGTTCTACAACGTTTTTACAGATTGTCGTACTCTCACCTAAGGTTACTACAGATTTCAACAGTGGGATGTAGTATAGTGGGCATATCTGGATGGAGTTACTGGAGATAGCCAAATACAGCACTCACCTATGTGTGCCATTACCATGGAGTTTGAATGGAGCAGAAGTGCGTATTCTCGACCGCTACTCCATTCATACACAAGGGGCACAGGATAACTGGGGTTCCAGCAGTCAGGCCCCCACTAATCAGATACTTATTACCTATTATGCAGATCAGTGATAAGTTGTCATTCCTTTAAGTGCTTTACAGCATAATTGTTTAGGCATAGCACTGTGATAATATTATGTATTTAGTATAATTTTAGGCACAGTATGGTATGTGAGCAGATATATCTGAGTATTGTGAAAATATTGCGTTGTTATTAGGACTGTCCAGGATGCAGGATTGCAGCAGAATCATTTGAGCCCACACTGCTCATGACATTCCTATAGATTTGTATGAAACGGCAGCACACTTGTTTGACGGCCGCTCCATACAAAACACTCTAACCAATATAGGTTCTTAACAAGAAATAAGTGACTCAGGACCCCGGCACTAATGATCTAAAGGGGTCCATGCTAACTGTTTTTTGTCAAAATGTTTGTTGTGTAAAATAGCCTAAAATAATGCATACTACAAAAATTTAGGTATGAATGATCTGCTTGTGTATGGGGGAAGGCCTAAAAATAATTTTGCACAGAGCACATTTGAACCTAAGGTCAGTCCTGATATCAGGTGTTTGGCAGGGCGTGCATGGCAGGGCGTGCGGAATGTAATGACCAGCGTGTGGTGTAGAAGTCTGAAAACCAGGCCAGAGGTAGAAAAATAAACGTCTCTCTTCATTGTAGTGCAAAATAGGAGCTGTAGTACATCCAGCTATAGCAGATACAGTTCAGAACGTACACAGCGCAATTCTCTCCCAGATATCGATGTATGGATTAAGGCAAGGATGAAACTTATGGCCCTCGATCCTTCCTATCTTGCTAAAGTCTCTCTGGAATCTACAGCACACAACAGTACCTTGGAAAAAGTGGCTGTAATGTCCACTACGGAATACAGGATTTTAAAGGCACGTCTGGCCAGTTGTGAAGGGTGTTTTAACAATGTCCCTCACAGCGATAAAGTCTGAATGTCTGTAGTAGCAGGTTACCTCATTGACTGCTATGCTTGGCCATGCAGATTCCAAGTTATCCGTTCTCTCTCTTTTTCTATCCATGTCTTTCTGTAGATCTTGATCTGTAAGTCTCTAAAGCTTTCTGGGCATAAGAAGAGGAAACATAGGTCACTGCTTCCTTCCTCTCTGAACTCTTCCTAGAACAACCTTAAGCTAGGGGTAGAGCCAGCGAACACCTAGCTTCCTAAAAGGGCTGAGCCAGGATTGTTAACCTTGGCTAGGCCATTCATACACAGCTATGCTAGATGCAATAGTTAACATAACATAAAAATATATAACAAACCATTTGCAGATATCCCCTGCTATGGTGTACTACATGTATAATGGTATTTGTACCAGGATATTCTCTACTCATAAACTGGTCTGTCATTTATTATTTATGAAAGTTATGAGGGGTAACTTAAGGCCCCCATACACATTCAATAGCTGTCAGTCAAACGATCGTTCAGGCTACAGCTATCTGTCCCACTACTGTCCCGGCCGATGGTGTATGTGTAGTCAATAGGGAAAGAGGAGAATGCTGCTGCCAGATACTTCTGGTGATGGCTTATATCCCGGAAGAACAAAGGATTGGATGAAAATCTTCCTTTCCCCCGACATCATCTGTTGTGGTAGAGTCGGGAGCTCCCCACACACATATGACTGTTGGCTGGGCCCGCCACTAAAGTTTATGTACCTTTACATAGAAGGGTGATGCCTTTCAGGTATTCTGTAGTATTAATGTTTTTCATGGCTGGTACGTTCACTTTGTAGCTGTATTCACGCAGTAATATTAGATGACATTACACGCTGGTATAATGGAATATTTTGTTGCACATGTATAACAGTAGTTACTCTTGTATTCTCTATGTCTCTGGTGATGCACAGTGGTATACATTGTCATCTTAGTAATGGTTGATTTAAGCGTTCTATCATGTGTAACCGATGTTCAGTTAGATACACAAAGGTTTTATAGCATTGCGCTTTGTATGGGCGGATTCACATCACTGTTTCCCATGCGGGAACATCAGGGATTAGCGCTAGCCTGGAATGTTTGGAACAGTTCCATTGAGTGATTCGGAACATTTGACAAAGTTTGGAACCGCACAGCCATTTCAATACACCCGGCTACAAACCTCAAATATGTAAAGAGTTCTCTGAAGTTAAATTAGCATTCTTGGTGTTTAAAGCGTAGTAAACCCTGTGCAAATAATACAATTAAAAGGGTTGTCTCATCTTAGACATTGATGGCGTATCGCCAGGATATGCCAGTAAAGTCAGATAGGTGCAGGGCACACTTCTGGACCTGCACGCCAGAATTCTGGCTTTAAAAAGTCCCAAAATAGTTTTTTTGTGAGTTTTATGGGCTTATTGATAGAAACAATTGCGGCTTTTAGCATTTTTCCACCACTCCAGCTTTGAAAAGTAGGTAGGGAAATTGGGCATGATAAGTTAGGTGAATCCATTTCACTCCAGATTTATTAGTGACATTCTTAAAAAGTCATAGAGAAATAATTGAGCGGTACGGTACATGCTAGACCTGCAGCTCAACAAGAATGGGGGAACAGGATCCCTGTTCTCAGGGTCCCAGTGGTCAAATCTGCAAGATCAGTATGTTATCCACTATCCAGTGTAACTTGTAGTAAATGGAATACCCCTTAAGGTAGAGAAGACTCAACTTTGTGTCTTGGCTGTGCAGCGACCTGTCGGGGAGTGAGTGGAGGATAGGGGTTGTAGTTGCTATAAGGGTGGTAGTGGTAATCACTGATCAGTGTGGAAATTTCCACACTTGCTCTCCCTGGGGCCGTGCAGTAACTTGAGGGCACACCCTTTCTTCCCTCATGGCACTCCCTGGAGTTGCAGTTCCTGTCTGGTGGTAGTTGCCCTTGGTGTTTGGTATTTGCGTGCAAGGCAGGAGAGCAGATGAAGTGGCTGGCTCATGATGGAGTCAGTAACCAGGACAATTAGTATTAATAAACAAGCCTCGCTTTACTAAAGTGCAGTTTGAAAATGGTAGTACATTCTGCTCCAAAAGTCACCATAAACTTCAGAGAGTTAAAATGCATATGCTTTAATGTGTAATACTTGCACATATGTATGTATGTGCACATGGTAACAACAGGCCATATTTATAGACACCACTAGATGGGCTGGTGTCAACCTTTATATAAATAGAGGAGATATAACTTTCTAGCCAGTCTATTCTAGTCTAGTATTAAGGCAGCAAAGAGAACAGATGCCAAGATGTAGAGCTGACACTCAAGCTCATCCTGGACCCAGTACCACCCAGGACAGGACCAGAACAACTAGAAAAAGCAGACCAGATAAGAGGTGGGGGTGTAGAGAAAGCCCAGTAGAGATAACTGTCTAAAAAAAACTTATAGGCTCTACGGCACATGTTAGAGGTCTTAGAGGTGAGGGTTCTTTGATCTCGGTCCTAGTTTCACTGTTCCTCAGACAGAATTAGACTTGTCAGGGGGTGGACCTAGGTCCATCTCCTGCCAACCCAACACAATCAGCCAAGAAGTTAACCATCAATTGTTCATCAAATGCTATTAGGTATACAAACATAGCAAATCACAACACTTAACTTAGCAATGGAACATTATAGCGATTAACCCTTTGCAGTAACCCTGTTCTGGGGTACTACAGGTGGAATTTCAATTTAATGCAGTTCTGCAAGTTGGACCCACAAACTGCATAAGAATAGCTCACGGCGAGATCATTAAAAGATTTTTTCCTTGGAGTTGTTTAGAATAGCTGACATCTGAGTATGCAAGTCTTGTAGGGACGTATTACCCCGGGGGTGAGAAGAACCCATAATAGCTGACATTTGAATTGCCCAATGCCTAAGATTTGCATTTGTTGAAACACAAGACCATCTAACCAGAGGGTATTTACAGGAAGAAGGAAATTCATTCTGTGATAGATTTATGGGTTGGGGCAGGGCTACATATCCTCAAGTGAGGGCAACGTTCAACTTTATCTATGTCCTCAGCCTACACAATGCCAATACTGTCACCGACGACCAGCTGTACAAAGAGCCCGTGGTACTCCGTGAGTGTTTAAGCCACTTTCTAGGCCACGTGACGTCAGGTTCATCGGTCCATGGGCTAAGCGCCAGTGAATAGGAATGAGCTGCAATACCAAGCAGAGCCACTATACAATGTATGGCGCTGCGCTTTATAAGCTGCGAGGAGGCGGTGATGCTAATGGGAGCGTTGTGGCCTCCTCAAGCATTTGATCAGCGGGATTGCCGGGTGTCGGACCCCCGCCGATCTTATATTGATGACCCACTCTGAGGATATGTAAATACTAGAAAAACTCTTTAATATAACATATTTATGACTTTAGGGCCTTGTACTAATGTCCTGTGACCTTGAAAGGAGTTGATGAAGCAAGTATTTTGGTAAGTTCATTATTTTTATGCTTCGGCCCCCAATTGTTTTTAACTCTCAGGAAACAAAACTTTAAAAATGTACAAAATAAAAAGAGAGTAAGAGCCTCATGGCTTGGAGGTGAATTACAGTGCATGGCTGCTTCGGCTTATTCTTCCATTCCACTCATATTTTGCTTCGCGTGTTGAGATCTGTGTTACGCAGCGTATAGGTCAACATAAGCCACAGTGTCTGAAGCAATTCTGCTCAGAGCGCTAAACATTCACAGACCCCCTTGTCTTCTGAGAGCAGGAGTGTCCACAAGGCTCATTCCATAAACATTACATTTAACTGGACAAACTTGTGTGACTAACTTCCTTTGCTTCAGTACAAACATACATAAGCAGAGGTACGGCACGTGTGTAGCACAACCACAGCATTGATTAATGCCTGATGTTCGTGAGCAGTGAAAAACTAGGATCTTGTGCATCCACAGGAATTCCCAAGCATTTCAAGGGTCATGGTTCAATGTGTAAGCTGAAAAGGAGAAATTCACATGTTTCATCATTATAGCTTAATTGGCTTTTTCGTGTGTGCTGAAGCAAACAGTACAAGTAAACAGAATGGTATAAAATTACTGCAGTCACATGCTCTCCATCCTCCTATGATCATACAGAAAAAAGAAAAAGTTTTTGAACAGTTCTGGGTCATGGCACTGAATGATACAGCTCTATGTTTCTCTCTCCCAGCAGGAAATCTCAGCATGATCTCAAAAACCAATCAAAAGTTACATTATATCCAGAGAACCAGCTGAATGTAACCAAATCCTTGCCTCTCTCTACATAGTTTGTGGGGTTCTAAGTAAATAGTTCTAGAAACATTTGTATGGCAAACAATTTTTTTATGTCTATCAGAAGAAAATGCAGCCGGCACTGCCCAGTGTCTATTCCATCCAAATTGACCCTTATCAGCACGAGATCAAATAGCGACATTCGTTGGTGCTCTGCTCCACAGATTCATATATAAACATGAAAGTAGAAAAAATAAGTAGTGGCACTTACCGTTGTATCAACTTCGCAGCTTTATTGTAAGTAAAAAAGGTCGGACACAGGCACTGCACAAAAGGTCAGGCAACAGCCAAAAACGGCTGTTGTCTGACCTTTTGTGCAGTGCCTGTGTCCGACCTTTTTTACTTAAAATAAAGCTGCAAAGTTAATTTTAATTTTTTATGTGATAATAGGGGATCCGAATTTAAAGGGTTTCTGTCATCAAGTTTTGACATTATAAGCTGTCTGACATTAGCTATGTGCTAATGTCAGAGCAGCTTGATAATGTCTTTTTTATAAAAATCCGATTTATATTTTGGCTGAAAAACGTACTTTTATAATATGTAAATTAGCCTCTAGGAGCAGGGGGCGTTGCCCTGCTCCTAGAGGCTCCAGTCTGGCAACCTGCTGGCACGCCCTTCTTACTTTGAGTGACAGTGCCGGGCAGCAATCCTCCGGCACTGTCTCCTTCTGAAATCCGCGCTGTCCTTGCTTCCGGGTGTACTCAGAGGTATTCAGCGCAGGCGCGGTGAGCTGAGGACAGCAGGCACCAGCGTCCTCTGCTCACCGCGCCTGCGCCAAATACAGAGCGGCGGCGCAGGCGCGGGATTTCAGAAGGAGACAGTGGTGGAGGATCGCTGCCCGGCACTGTCACTCAAAGTAGAAGGGCGTGCCAGCAGGTTGCCAGCTGAGCCTCTAGGAGCAGGGCAACGCCCCCCTGCTCCTAGAGGCTAATTTACATATTATAAGAGTACGTTTTTCAGCCAAAATATAAATCGGATTTTTATAAAAAAGACATTATCAAGCTGCTCTGACATTAGCACATAGCTAATGTCAGACAGCTTATAATGTCAAAACTTGATGACAGAAACCCTTTAAAGTGATACAACAATACGAGTTTCTGGGCTGCAAACCGTGCTTTGTGCACAGTGATCTGCTGCTGAGAAACAATGTGGCACATTTACAAAGTGTATTGGCAATGTCTGTCTTTAATTTTCGTCTCATTTATTATCCTTTTATGAATCAGGTTTTCTTTTTTGGTTAAGGGTACTTTCACACTTGCCGGAATCCGGAATCTGGCAATCTGTACGCAAACAGATACCATTTATAGACGGATCTGGATGCGGATCCGTCTCACAAATGCATTGCAATACCGGATCTGTCTCTCCGGTTGTCATCCGGAAAAACGGATCCAGTATTTATCTTTTTGACATGCGCAGACCAGAAGACCGGATCCGTCAATGCGGTAATTTTAATGTCGGATCCAGCACTAATACGGTTCAATTGTTATGGAATTTTGGACGGAGAAAATACTGCAGCATTCTGCGGTATTTTCTCTGGCCAAAAAACGTAAGAGAGACTGAACTGATGCATCCTTACGGAATGCTTTCTATTCAGAATGCATTAGAATTAAACTGATCAGTTTTCTTCCGGTATTGAGCCCCTAGGACAGAATTTAATACCAGAAAAGAATAACGCTAGTGTGAAAGTACCCTTAAGTCTAACACTTAGTGGTTGTTTTCTTGTAGGACAGATTCATATTCACTAAGACTTGTCTAAAAAGTATGCGCATCAAATTAATCTGCAGTAACCATCGCTCGTCCCCATATAGTGGAGGTGATCACTACATGTAAATGCTGCTCTTAACTCAGATAGTTATCAGGAAGGAACTGTTCCTACTGAGTCAACATGTGTAAATACACCTTAAGGCTACATGCACACGACCGTTGGTGTTTTGTGGTCCGCAAACCGCGGATCCGCAAAACACGGAAGCTGCTCTGCGTTCCGTTCCGCAATTTGCGGAACGGAACGCGACCCATTATAGAAATGCCTATTCTTGTCCACAAAACGGACAAGAATAGGACATGCTCTATTTTTTTTGCGGGGGCACGGAATGGAGCAACGGATGCGGACAGCACACGGAGTGCTGTCCGCATCTTTTGCGGCCTCATTGAAGTGAATGGGTCCGCGCCCGAGCCACAAAATATGCGGCTTGGACGCGGACCCCAACAACGGCCGTGTGCATGAGGCCTAAGTCTCTACTGCACAACAGATTTTTTGAACCTCCTCCTGTTTGGCTCATGAACTGGAAACTTTACAATATAATTGCCAAAATAATTAGATGAATTAGAATAATTTGTGCTAACAAAATTTACCTATTCATTCTGGTCATCGTTTTGTTCAGGATCATATTCATACAATTGTCAAGTCTTCTAGTAAAAGAAAAAATAATTAGGCTTGAAGTCTACAAGATGTAGGAGTAGGGGTACTTATTGGAATGGTGTGGCACTTATAGGCACTGTATGGCACTAGAAGACCACTGGGTTGCACTATTTGGCACAGGGGCACTGAAGGTCTTGACGTTGACTTTCTCCATTGCCAAGACTTCCAGCTTATTACAATCCCTTTCAAAAGTTGTGTGGTAGAAGTGAATGGCAGGGTAGTTTTTGATTTTCTCTAGATAAATTACCTTTGTCTTACAAAATTGGAGCAGACCCAAGACTAGTCATACATGGAGAGTCTATTGGTAAATGAGACTGGACATCATGGTGCAGCAGCAGGTTGACAGAGAACATCCAGCCTCAGATGCAGATGAACCACAGTTGATTTAACATGCGATTCCTATCTGCAGTCTAAACAACAGTTCTGGAAGAGAGTCAAGTTGGAGCACATAAAACTCCTGGTGCATGAGAAAGAGGAGAGAGAGGTTGATTGGAAGCAGCTGGAAAAGGCACAAGAGAAGACAAACAACAGGAGCTCCTTCCATCTCATCTGACACATGAGGTCAAGGAAGTCTTCCCGCTTTTACCACTCTGCACATTGTAGCACCATGCAGACACAGCCATAAGCCATTGAGCCTCATCCAATTGATGGAATGCCTAACACTTTCCATATGATCTCCCTTTCATACAGTTTCTTTTCTGACCTCGCTGTTACTTATTACAGGAACTTCAGATTTTCCACTAGGATGGTTTAAGACAGAACAATTTGTGGTTATAGTAGACATATTACAAAAAATGGGGGAAAAAAGTCTGTGAAAGTCTTCATAAGAAGAGATTACTGTATGTTCCAAGTGTTAGTTTGTATTTAAAATAATGCACCTAATGTTATATTTATGGGAATGGAAAATGATAGACAACCCCTACTATGAGTGACTTACATAAGAGGATGGTGGACCTTCAGTGAAGAAAAAAAAAATAGGTTGCTTTTAGCTGCTGCCTGACGCTGCAGTCGCCAAGTAGTCTCTGGCTGGAATCGCACATGCTGTTTTTGATGCAGTTTTTTGAGCCAAACACGAGATAGATAAAATATACTGGGGGTCATTTACGCGTCTGATAGAGTGGTGTAAATCAGGCCGCCACTGGACTCTGAAGCAGTGGACATGTGTTCTGTCTATCTGGAGTAGTGTTGATCGCAAATATTCTAATCGCAAATTTTGATCACGAATATCGGCACTTTGAGAGTTTCAAAGATCTAGAATACAGTGCCATATCTTCGTAATCGCGAATATTCTAATTTTTTTTTTCATCAGTACCCTCACTGCTTCTTGCTTGTGGGCCAATGAGAAGGCTGCAATGTATTTGTCAAAGCTTAGCAACATTCCTAGCAACCAACAGGAAAGTTGCCTACCCCGTACTATATAAGAACCTCCCCAGTAGCCATTTTCTGATGTTTTTTGCAGTTCTGAGAGAGAGAGCAGTGTCATTGCTGTGCTCTGTGCTTTGCTGAGTCATCTGGATCCTTATTCAATTACATAAGCTAGTTAGTTAGTTAGCTCATATATAATACAGATAGTGGGAAATAGTGTAGGTTAGATAGTGATATCGTGTAGCTCAGGGATGGGCAAACTCGGCCCTCCAGCTGTTGTAAAACTACAATTCCCACCATGCCCTGCTGTAGGCTGATAGCTGTAAGCAGGCTTTGCATGCTGGGAGTTGTAGTTTTGCAACAGCTGGAGGGCCGAGTTTGCCCATCCTTGGTGTAGCTGATTACTGTGCTGTGATAGCGAATATATTGGAGCACTCTATCTGCAAATAAAGCTATTGTTCTGCCATGCATGCGAAATGTAATCAAAAACAGTGTTGTAATGTAAAATTACTTACAGTGATCAGGAGTTCTTTCTCACAGTCACGAAAGTTGCTGCCAACCATTTTCTCCAGTCTCAGGAACCTTCTAGCAGCTTGAAAAATGTAGCAAAAGTGAGCCACGCCTATATTGCGCGTGCAATATGCGAATAGTACATTGCCGATTTTCGCAATCAAGAAAATAATGACTGGAGATCACGAATTCTAGAATTTGCAAATTTATGGCAAATATTAGGACAAAAATTCGCAAGATATCGCGAAAAAGAATGTTGCCTATGCTGCTCATCACTAATCTGGAGGTCTGATGGACAAGTCTGGGTTTGGTGAATGCCAGGAGAACGTTGCCTGACTGCATTGTGCCAGCTGTAAAGTTGAGTAGAGATGCTATGGGGTTGTATTTCAGGGCTCGGCCTCAGCCCCTTATTGCTAGTGAAAGGAGATATTAATGATTCAGCAGACCAAGACATTCTGGACAATTATATGCTTCAAACTTTGTGGGAACAGTTTGGGAAAAGCCCTTTTATGATCCAGCATGAGTGGGCCTCAGTGCATAAAATAAGCATGTTTAGAGGAGTCTGCTATGGAAGAACTTGACTACACAGAGCCCTGGCCTCAACACCATCCAACACCTTTCTGATTAAAAGGAGCGGATATTGTGAGCCAGGGTCTCGCATCCAATATCAGTGTCTGACCACACAAATGCTCTTCTAGATGAATGGACAAAAAATCCCACAGACACCCTCCAAAATCTCTTCCCAGAAAAGAAAAGGGGGCACCAACTTCATATTAATGCCTATGAATTTAAAGTGGGAATTCTTCAGAGCTCCCGTAGGTGTAATGTCTAGTTGTCCGAATACTTTTGTCCATTTAGTATAAACCAGGGATCAGCAATAGGGTTAAGTGAACCTGAACTGTAAAGTTCAGGTTCGTACCCAACTTTAGGGTTTTTGGTACCCCGACCCGAACCCGAACATTTCCGTAAAAGTTTGGGTTCGAGTTCGGTGTTCGGCGATTTAATGGCGCTTGTTGAAAGGCTGCAGGGCAGCCAATCAACAAGCGTTTAACTAGTGTGCCCTTAGTCTGGGGTCGGGTCTGGGGGACGACATATTCCCACTTTTTTCTGTGAACTACCCCTGTGCTGAATATCTGACAGGGAAAATCTATTCATTAAATCCATCTGTTAGATTCTAGGGGGACAAATTCCCTTTTTTTGGCGGTCAAGTACCCCTGCGGCCTGCTATGCATACCTGGCAGTGAAAATAATTCAATTACATTAGTCTGTCACATATTTGTGTGACCTAAAGTGATTTTTTTCTCTTTCTGACACCGGCACTGCATGAGAGGGTTATTGGTTACACTCAGGCCCAAACATACCCTACTGTACTACCCGACCTTCATACCCGTTTTCTTCCCCAAATAACCACACACAGCCACCGTTCGGATTAAATCGGCCACAGCAGCCGTTTATTGAACATAAATAACATAAATAACATAAATAACCGTAACATTAAATTAACCCTTACGAGGGAGGTCGTAGAAGCCGCCAAAAACTGCGCAACCAAAAAACCACCGTGGCCATTCCATCTTGCCCCCAGCCGCGTACCACCAGCTCGGGGACACCAACTGATGAACGCCACACCGAACCAACCAGGTGCCCCAACTCTGAGAGTCCAGCCCCACCATTGAGGCCCTCCCATTCACCTATACCATGCTGTAGCCCCAGCTTCTATGACCTCCCCCTGCCACGACTGCCGCGACAAATACCACCAAGATCCGGAGACCCTGCAAGAACCGTCATAAAACAGTACATCCTGGAAAATATAAAGTGACAACAGTGCTATCATCGACATATATATTTTTTTTTTTTTTTTTTTTTTTTTCCGTGTAAATAAAATTGCGTTGATGTATGTTAAACATGACAACTTGCACACCATGAACTAAAGAACTCGACCTGAAAAAGAAAAAAACCCCCAGGGCGGGAGGGCGGGAGTTGCTTCGTGCGCTCTTTTCTCAAAATGGCGCCCGCTCCTCTGCGCTCTCACTATTTAAACCCTAAGGCCCACCCCTCTACCTAGACACTCCCCCCACCCCGTGCCCTGCTATTAACCCTAACCTAACCTGGCCTTCCTCACCAAAAACTCTCATGCCGGCCTTCCCTCAGCTTTGCCTTGTCCGGCCTTACTTGAGAGGGTTATTGGTTACACTCAGGCCCAAACATACCCTACTGTACTACCCGACCTTCATACCCGTTTTCTTCCCCAAATAACCACACACAGCCACCGTTCGGATTAAATCGGCCACAGCAGCCGTTTATTGAACATAAATAACATAAATAACATAAATAACCGTAACATTAAATTAACCCTTACGAGGGAGGTCGTAGAAGCCGCCAAAAACTGCGCAACCAAAAAACCACCGTGGCCATTCCATCTTGCCCCCAGCCGCGTACCACCAGCTCGGGGACACCAACTGATGAACGCCACACCGAACCAACCAGGTGCCCCAACTCTGAGAGTCCAGCCCCACCATTGAGGCCCTCCCATTCACCTATACCATGCTGTAGCCCCAGCTTCTATGACCTCCCCCTGCCAACGACGCGCAGCTTGACCTACTCGCCCTCAAGCTTGCGCGTTCCTCCACACCCGAAGCCCCCTCTCAATGCCCCCTTGCAAATCTAAGGACCATAGATCTATGCCCACTGCATTAAGGTGGACCCCATCATCTCTCCAGAAACCCCCCGCACCCGATTCCAAATCCGGATGCCGCACCGCCACAGCGCCATGTCGAGCGCAAAATCGCCCTATCACTCTGTTCAATTTGATTCGCGCCTTGTTCAGCCTGTCCACAGACCGGGCTCCCCTCCAAGTCCTCCTGGGCACAACGTCTGACCAGACTGTAACTAAAGACGGGAACAGAGACCACAACCGCAGAAAATCAAACTTTATATCCCGAATCAGTTCCCGGCAGGGGCGAGCCCCCAGATCATTACCCCCAACGTGCAGGACAAGAACGTCAGGAGCCCGATCGAGACGCGCATGCCGATGCACCTCCTGTAAGACACTACTCCACATCATACCTCGGCGCCCGATCCACCGAACCACCGCCACCTCACGCCCAAAACCCAGCTGTCGCCCGTTCCGCCGCACATCAGCTCGAAGAGAGCCCCAAAACACGTATGAGTGCCCAAGAATCCACACTAATGCTGGAGCGACACCTGCAAGACAAACAAGAAATTAACAAATTAATCAGCCCAGTCCCGCACCAACTCCCCCCAACATAGCAACCAACTGTCTAACACGCCCCTAAGCGCACATACAACCGAAAACGATCAGACTCCCACCTGCCAATCCGCTTTATAACCTCCTCACCTACACCCAGCCGAGCAGCTTCAGTGGCAGCACCAATACGGAAGGAGTGCCCCGTATAGTCACCCGCATCCACACCCAAATTCTTCAAACACTTCTTGAACACCGCTACAAATTGGAACCTAGACAGAAATGACCCATCACCATGCCGAAGGAGAGGGCCGTCCCTGAACACCGATCCCTCCCTAAATTCCCGCAAGCACTCAACTGGGCACATCGCACATCCCGGAACCGTAAACAGGGAAATAGAACGACCCTTCCCTTCCCGATCCGTTTTAGAAAAACAAAGACGAATCACAATCCGATCCGCAAACAAGGCCACATCCTCCCCCAAAAGCCCCCCAGCAAAACGCACACTTCTACTAGGTAGCTCACCCAAACGGAATGCCCCGAAAAAGGCCAACGAAAAAGCCAACCGAAACAACCGCCGCTCACTATCTGATCTGCAGACCAAACCCGCCTGCTCACCCAACCTCAACAACAAAGCAAAGGACACAGGGAGCCGCCTATCCGCCACGCGCCTGCCTCTCCTGCACCCCTTAAACACTTGCCGAACCAGAAAAGTCTTAGTAACATCCTGCAGATTCCGCAACTTAAACCCAAACGCCAAACCCGCCATGTTACTATTAACCTGGGCGACAGACGAACCCTGGTCCCGCAAATGGCCTATGAACAATAATAACGGGATTTCCCCCCCATCCACACTGACCCCCATCTCCTGGCACCACAGTTCCCTCCGGCACCATGCCCTATCATATGTCCTCCATGTGCCCTCACTCAGTGATGCCCGCAAAAGGCCAGCTACTGTACCTCCAAGAACTCCCACAGCGACTCCGGACACATCAACCCTTCTGCACTCGCTTCTGGGGCCAGCTGGCGGAACCGCTCCCACTGCAAACGAGAAAGTGCATCAGCGATGCCATTAGCAGACCCTGCCACGTGTACAGCTACAACCCAAGCATTAAGTGATAGACAAAGAAGAACCAGACGCTGTAACAGACGAACCAGCGGAGGAGAAGATGCGGTCAACCCATTTATGGCTTGCACCACCCCCAAATTGTCACAATGAAACCTCACCTTCCGGTCCCTGAATCTATCCCCCCAAAGCGTCACCGCCAACACTATTGGAAAGAGTTCCAACAATGCCACGTTCTTCACCCAACCTCTCAAAACCCAAGACTCCGGCCATCTCCCAGCACACCACTGACCATGACAATATGCCCCAAAGCCAACCCCCCCTGCTGCATCCGTAAATAACTCAAAATCAAAACTATCTACAACGTCCCCCAAAACCAACGCTCTACCATTGAACTGCTGCAAAAAACAATCCCAGACCGCCAAATCCCCTTTTAACTCCCGACCCAACCGAATAAAGTGATGCGGGGCCTCCACCCCCCCGGTGGCAGCGGCTAAACGCCTACAAAATATGCGACCCATAGGAAGAATACGGCAAGCAAAATTCAACTTCCCCAGCAGGGACTGCAAGTCCCGCAGGCGAATCTTTTTGGACCGCAAAGCGTCCGCTATACACTTCCCTAAATCCTGCATTTTTTCCTCCGGCAGCCTACACTCCATCCGCACTGTGTCAATAACAATGCCCAAAAAACTTAACTCAGTCGTAGGCCCCACTGTTTTTTCCGCCGCCAAAGGCACCCCAAACGCCTCAAACATTGACTGCAACGTAGACAACAACAAAGCACAAACCCGCGAACCAGCCGGACCTAAACACAAAAAATCGTCCAAGTAATGGATAATGGAGGAACATCCCGACTCCTGAACCACTACCCACTCCAAGAATGAGCTAAATCGTTCAAAATAGGCGCACGACACCGAACACCCCATGGGCAGGCACCTATCGACAAAGTACCCGCCATCCCAAAAACACCCCAGCAAATATAAACTCTCCGGGTGAGCGGGTAGAGGCGAAATGCGGCCTCAATGTCCGCTTTCGCCAACAATGTTCCTGGCCCCAGTTTCCTCACCCACTCAACAGCCGCATCAAAGGAGGCGTAAACCACCGAACAAAGTTCAGGATCTATGCCCTCATTGACCGACGCGCCCTTGGGAAAAGATAGATGATGTATGAGCCGAAATTTATTCGGCTCCTTTTTGGGAACCAAACCAAGCGGGGAAACCCTCAAATTATTCCACGGTGGAGCTTCAAAAGGGCCATCCATCCTCCCCAACGAGACTTCCTTCGCTAACTTCTCCGCCACTACCTCAGGGTGTTCAAGTGCCGAACGCAAATTTTTTCCGCGTCTCCCTTGCCGGCAAAGGATGAGACGGGATTTGAAAACCAAACGTAAAACCCAAACGCAAAAATTCTGCAACCTCCCGGTTCGGATACCTATTGAGAAACTCCCCCATCCTTCCCACTCGCACTGGAGTCCGACCTCTTTGCATAACCGTCACCCCCCCGCTGTCGGCCACCCCTAAAGCACCTGTTAGCCCCATGACTGCCCCCGTAACCGGAACACTCGTGCTTGAACTTACACTTCTGGCCGAACTTGCAACTTCCTTCATTAAAAGGAAGCACAGTCCCCTTGCTGGCGCCGACGCCACACCTGGCTGCCCTGCTCCCACCATGTCCCCCCGAAAGGACTGCCCAACTCTCCCCGGTGCCGTCACCCTCATCCACAAGCTTATGTCCTTGTGATCCCATCTCATGGTCGGTCGAACCGCCTTCCTCTGACGAAATTGTTCGTCATACCTAAGCCACCCTGAACCCCGTAGACCCGGTAAGCTTCCCCAATCGCATCCAAATAACAGAAAAGTGCCGAACAAGAATCCGGCGCCTTCTCCCCAATCACACTAGCTAAAATGGCGAAAGCTTGCAGCCAATTCCCGAACGTCCGCGGGATCAACCGAAACGACGTTTGTCGTCCTCTTCTTTCCTAACCCCATCTTTCCTCACCACATCCAAATTAAAACGTTCCAAGGGGAGTAAGGAGAAAATTTCAACATACTCCCCCCGCCAAATTTTATCACGTATCTCAGGCTTCAGGTGCGCACCCAGTGGACCCTCAAAACACACGTAAACCTCCCCTTTAGCCGCGTCGTCCAATCTAGGCCTATCCTCCTCCCCACCCACCTGCGTCTGCACAGACACAGAACCCCCCGCCTCAGCACACCCACTCGAGCCAACACCGCTAACCCCCGGCCCTACCCCCCATGCCTGAAGCGGAGCCGCACGTAAACCACCCATTCCCGCACTCACACCCGCCAACCCACACAATAACTGCCCCAAACCCCCAATAATGGTACTATTAGGCCTGCCCACAGTACCCGATCCCTGAAACAATGACAACAAAGATCCCAATGATGTCTCACCTAGCTGTCCAGGCGCTGTGGACCCAGCAGCCGATGGTCCGGAATCCTGACGCGCATCCCCAGCATCCACAGGAACGGCCATGTCTTGTCCTCCGTCAGGAATGGTGGGCTGCATCCCAGGCCCGGCAGTCCTGGACGCGGTCACGAGGGTTCCAGATGCATCTTCCATCTCTCTGAAGGCAGGACCAGCAGGAAGCCGTCCGTCAGATAGCTGAGGCCTGTGCAGCGTCATGAGCCCACTCTGCCCAGCCTCGTTCTGCAACTCCACGTGATCCCCTTGGAAAGAGGGCCTGTGCAGGTTCCCAGCCTCCACCTGCACAGCCTCGTATGTCTCAGCCATATGAGACCCTAACCGCCCTGCCGGCTGTCCTTCCTGGGAGGGCCTGTGCTGGCTACTGGTTCCCGCCAGCACAGCCCCGCTGCCACCGACACTGCTTCCCCTACTCCCTCGCCGAGCGGGCCTCCCCCTCCTGATGGCCTAGGGGGGACCGCAGCACCAGGTCCGGAATCCTGAACCGGAAGTGACGTGCACGGGGGAGGAGTATCCCCGCCCGCCGCTGGGTCCCGCCGGACACATAGATTCCTCCCCCGCCGGGAGGCTGAGGAGGCTGCCTGCCTGGTAACCTCCCGGCGCGGAGGGTCCCCGGAGGGGCTCCTGACACGGCTCCGGACCCTGGGGGTGATTTCAGGGCTGAGGCGCGCCGGCGGACGTACCCGCCGCGGCCGTGACGCTTGAGGAGGAGGGCCAGCATTTCCCACCTCAACCCCCTGCAACATCCCGGCCACCTGCTGCTCCAACCATCCAGGACCACGGGACACCGCCGCCTCCCGCAGTCGCCGCAACATCGCCTCCACCGCATCCGTCATGGCAGCAGGTACCTGGAGTTGCTTCGTGCGCTCTTTTCTCAAAATGGCGCCCGCTCCTCTGCGCTCTCACTATTTAAACCCTAAGGCCCACCCCTCTACCTAGACACTCCCCCCACCCCGTGCCCTGCTATTAACCCTAACCTAACCTGGCCTTCCTCACCAAAAACTCTCATGCCGGCCTTCCCTCAGCTTTGCCTTGTCCGGCCTTACTTATCTGACAGTCAAATAAAACCAGTAAATGCTGCTGTTACATTGTCGGTTGACAAATTTCCATTTTTTGTGCTAAAAAGTACATTTTTTGGCGTGTGCTGCATTTCTGACAGTCCAATAAAACTATTAAATACTGCATTTACATTTTTGGTTTAAAAAAGCACACTTTTTGTACTAGATAGTACATTTGCACCATGCGCTGCATTTCTGACAGTCCAATAAAACCGTTAAAAACTGCATTTACATTGTTGGTAGAAAAAAGCACACTATTTGCGCTAGATAGTACATTTGCACTGGATACCTAACAGGGAAATATATTCTGTAAACTCGGCGGCGTTTAGATTGTTGGGTGATCTGTACCCCTTTTTTATTTCACACTACCCCTGCCCTGCATACCTAACTGGGAAATATATTCTGTAAATTCAACGGCGTTCAGATTGCTGGGTGATCTATACCCAGTGGCGTAACTAGAGTGCTATGGGCCCCGGTGCAAACTTTGGATTGCAAACCCCCCCCCCCCCCCCCCCACAATTTATACAAAGAGGTGGCAAATAATTTTTTCTACACTAAACCCAATGCATGGCTACACTCACCAAGTCTAACTAATAAAATCTGGTCCAGGGAGTCACTGGTGTCGGCGTGATGGCCGCTGGATCCAGAACAAGGTCCCTGTGGTGATGGAGAAAAAAAAGAATAATCACATAAGAAAGAGATGGTGACTGCCCCTGTGAAATCACCAGCAGGGGCACTGTGCTGGCCTGCAAGACTGAGCCATGCCAATGTATAGCAGGGTAATCTAGGACATTTCCCCTAAGTGCTACCACACAGTACTAATGCCCATATTGTAGCCCCTCACAGTAATGAAGCCCACCTTGTGGTCCCTTCACAATAGTTATGTCCTTCTAGTGGCCCCTCACTGCAGTTATCCCCACCTATGTCCCTGTCACAGTAGAAATGCCCAGATATGTGCCCCCTCACAGTAGAAATGCCCAGATATGTGCCCCTCACAGTAGTTATGCCATATTATGTGCCCCCTCACAGTAGTTATGCCAGATTATATGCCCCCTCACAGTAGTAATGCCCAGATATGTGCCCCTTCATAGTAGTTATGTCAAGATATATGCCCCCTCACAGTGGTTTGGCAAGATTATGTGCCCCCTCACAGTAGTTATGCCAGATTATGTGCCCCCTCACAGTAGTAATGCCCAGATATGTGCCCCTTCATAGTAGTTATGTCCAGATATATGCCCCCTCACAGTGGTTTTGGCAAGATTACGTGCCCCCTCACAGTAGTTATGCCAGATCATGTGCCCCCTCACAGTAGTAATGCCCAGATATGTGCCCCTTCATAGTAGTTATGTCCAGATATATGCCCCCTCACAGTCGTTTTGGCAAGATTATGTGCCCTCTCACAGTAGTTATGTCCAGATTATGTGCCCCCTCACAGTAGTTATGCCAGATTATGTGCCCCCTCACAGTAGTTATGTCCAGATTATGTGCCCACTGCCACCTCACAGTAGTTATGCCCAGTTATGTGCCCCCCTCATAGTAGTTATGCTAGATTATGTTTCCCCTCACAGTAGTTATACCAGATTATGTGCCCCCTCACAGTAGTTATGACCAGATTATGTGCCCCCTCATAGTAGTTATGTCCAGATTATGTGCCCCCTAACAGTAGTTATGCTAGATTATGTTTCCCCTCACAGTAGTTATACCAGATTATGTGCCCTCTCACAGTAGTTATGTCCAGATTATGTGCCCTCTCACATTAGTTATGTCCAGATTATGTGCCCTCTCACAGTAGTTATGTCCAGATTATGTGCCCCCTCACAGTAGTTATGTCCAGATTATGTGCCCACTGCCACCTCACAGTAGTTATGCCCAGTTATATGCCCCCCTCATAGTAGTTATGTCCAGATTATGTGCCCCCTAACAGTAGTTATGCTAGATTATGTTTCCCCTCACAGTAGTTATACCAGATTATGTGCCCCCTCACAGTAGTTATGACCAGATTATGTTCCCCCTCACAGTGGTTATGACAGATTATGTGCCCTCTCACAGTAGTTATGTCCAGATTATGTGCCCTCTCACAGTAGTTATGTCCAGATTATGTGCCCCCTCACAGTAGTTATGTCCAGATTATGTGCCCTCTCACAGTAGTTATGTCCAGATTATGTGCCCTCTCACAGTAGTTATGTCCAGATTATGTGCCCCCTCACAGTAGTTATGCCAGATTATGTGCCCCCTCACAGTAGTTATGTCCAGATTATGTGCCCACTGCCACCTCACAGTAGTTATGCCCAGTTATGTGCCCCCTCATAGTAGTTATGTCCAGATTATGTGCCCCCTAACAGTAGTTATGACAGATTATGTCCCCCCTCACAGTAGTTATGTCCCATACTTACCTTTCCTGATGTCACGCACCAACACTGACATCCTGCATGTGCTGGAGGCTCCTCCCACAGCCAGCAGCTCATTGTGCAGCCAGCAGGGGGAGCGCCGGAGCTCTGAGCTCTCAGGGAGCAGAGAGAGCTCCTTGCTTCACGCTGGACAGGACAGTCCGGCAGTTACAACTGCCGGGTGAGTATGCTCTGGCAGGGCCCGCCATTGTCACTGTACTTTATGCCGGGCCCTGTCAGAGCAGGCCCCCTCCCCCCACCGGGCCAGGTCGCGGTCGCACCCTCTGCGACCGCGATCGTTAAGCCCCTGTCTATACCACTTTTTTCTTTCAAACTACCCTTGCACTGCATACCTGACTGGGAAATATATTCTGTAAATTTGGCGGCGTTTAGATTGCTGAGTGATCTGTACCCCTCTTTTCTTTTAAACTACCCCTGCACTGCATACCTGACAGGGAAATATATTCTGTAAATTCAGCGGCGTTTAGATTGCTGGCTGGGGGATCTATACCTCTTTTTTCTTTCACACTACCCCTGCCCTGCATACCTGACTGGGAAATATATTCTGTAAATTCGGCGGCGTTTAGATTGCTGGGTGATCTGTGCCCCTTTTTTCTTTCAAACTACCCTTGCACTGCATACCTGACTAGGAAATATATTCTGTAAATTCGGCGGCGTTTAGATTGTTGGGTGATCTGTACCCATTTTTTCTTTCAAACTACCCCTGCACTGTATACCTGACTGGGAAATATATACTCTAAACTTGGCGGCGTTTAGATTGTTGGGTGATCTATACCCCTTACAAGCGCACGCTGGTAGACGCGCTTCTGATGGCATTCCCACCTGACACCGGGGCCTCAGTGGAAGCACAAGGTGAAGGCAGTGGAGGAGGAAGTCGCCAACACAGCTGGGTCATCGCCAGCACCTCAGATGGCAGGGTTAGCATGGCCGAAATGTAGAAAAGCTTTGTCAGCACACCACAAGAACCAGCACCACCAGCTGATATAGAACGTCTTAGCAGGAGGCAGCATTTCAGCAACATGGTGGAACAGTATGTGTGCACACACCTACACGTACTGACTGATGGGTCTGCCCCATTCAATATCTGGATCTTCAAATTTGGCACATGGCCTGAGCTTGCCCTTTACGCCTTGGACGTGCTGGCCTGCCCTGCAGCCAGTGTATTGTCTGAACGTGTGTTTAGCACGGCAGGGGGCGTTATCACTGACAAGCGCAGCCGCCTGTCCACAGCCAATGTAGACAAGCTCACGTTCATTAAAATGAACCAGGAATGGATCCCACAGGACTTGTCCGTACCTTGTGCAGAATAGACATTTATACCGGCCTCACCCAGCCTTTGTTATACTCCAGGGCACTTTCTCTTTGTTTTCTTTTCTATATTTCCGGGGTCTACCCAAATAAAAAATAATTAAAAAAAAGTTAAAAACAAAAAACAGTGTTGTTGACGACTACCTCCTCCACCACCGCTTCCACCTACACCGCCACGTCCACCGTCTCCTCAGCCTCCTACTCTATATGGACCTCCTCCTCCTAGTTCAAGATTATTATTTTTAATTTTATTTACTTTATTTTATTTTAGGTCATTTCCCTATCCACATGTGTTTGCAGGGCACTTGTCATGCTCTTGGGGTTCGGGGTCAAGTTAGAGTCCCGAACTCAGACTTTGCGGGGAAGTTCGGCCGAACTCGGCGAACCCGAACTTCCAGGTGTCTGCTCAACTCTAATCAGCAACCTTTGGCACTCCAGATGTGGTGACAACTCTGAGCATGCTCCATTCACACTGGTGTAAAGTAGAACTGGCTTCATTGCCCATAGCAACCAATCAGATTCCACCTTTCATATTCCAAAGGAGCTGTCAAAAATAAAAAGGTGGAATCTGATTGGTTGCTATGGGCAACTAAGCCAGTTCTATTTTGCACAAGTTTGATAAATTACCCCAATAGTTTTCCAAATTAGCGCTTATGCACACAAACGTCTTTTCTTTCCATATCCGTTCCGTTTTGCGGACCGTATGCGGAACCATTCAATGGGTCCGCAAAAAAAATAAAGTTACTCTGTGTGCATTCTGTATGTTCATATTCCCATTCTGCAAAAAAATAGAACATGTCCGCATTACGGACAAGGATAGTACTGTTCTATTAGGGGCCAGCTGTTCCGTTCCGCAAAATACGGAATGCACACAGACGTCAATCTGTATTTTTTGGGATCCGTTTTTTGAGGACCGCAAAATACATAAAGTTGTGTGCATGAGCCCTTAGTCTGATATACCTCTCCTGCAGACCTGTCACATCTCAGCGGTGGAGAGGGCAGAGTCTGCCTCCTGCCTGAGTAGCTGTCTTCACTACCCTACCTCTTCTGTCTCTCCTGATATAGCTGGTGCCTAGCACAAGTTACAACAGCTGGTAAGAAGCTCCAGCTGTTGTAACTTTATGCAATACAGACAGATGGAGAGGAAATGCGGCATTTCCAGAGTACCAATCCCCCCATTCTTGCACATCCCCTTTAAAGAAATGCAAAATGTACTGCATGTCTGAATAGATCTTGGTATGAAAGTATAAAAGAGAAGACATGGCTGCTTTCTTATAGAGCCTACACAACACCTCTTCATGTGCCTGCGCTGTGATACCACACACAACCTGTGGACAGGTGGGACATTGTTTGTAGAAAAAAGCAGCCATGTATTTCTAATTCTGCACATCCACTTTTCCAAATTAAAAATCATGCAGCATGTATAAGGCCGGATACAAAGTGAAACAAGCTGTTGATCTCTCCACTATAATATGGACCTTGTCTATAAAATATATGCAGCTTTCACATACGTACAAGCAGAAACGAGTTTAATTTTCCCACAGCTCGAAGCTGAGCAAACATAAATAATGAATGCCGAGAGGAAACTCTGCCAAATGCACATTAAAGCAACTGAGCAAACAGTATAGATTTCTGATTTTGTTTGGTTCCATGGCGCCCCCTACTGTTTCTGATCTATGCACTCTCATTTCCAAGAGGTTTGCACACTAGAATTTGTTCATGAGTTGAAGAACCGTAAATCCAGAATTTAGAACACAGAATCATCTTTTCCTTGAGTCGTCAAGTTGATAGAAATTTTATTCAGCATTGTCTAGGAGTGACTAACAATATGGCTGCCACTATTACTCCAGCTAATTCTCATGCTCCGTATGGTTAATATCTGTGGTCATGAGGTAATACATAAGATGCACCTGAATCAATGCAAAACTGCAATTAAGGAGACTGGGAAAGCTGAGTGACAACATGGTCAACCATGATGCCTACACACAACTTGCAAGGACGTACATACCATGCTCTAGGGCCTTTGAAGATAGAGGGGCTCCATCTTAGTTAGTCCCATCCTTTTTGCTATTAGGCGGCGAAAACCTATGAATGACTTAATAAGGTGCTGGAAAACTGGCCAAACTTTCATAGAAAATGGGCCAAAGGGAATAACAGACTCCACAGGGCACTGTAATATGGTGCCTAATAAATCTCTTCTATGAGGTCCCCTCTCACCTGTGTTAGCCTGGCTGATTTTGTGGTATGTACCGTAGAGCGTGTTAGATGAACTGATGAACATTTCTTATCTTTACACAAGTGTGATACAAAACTCTTGGTGGTTACAATACTCTTACAAGGCACATAAACTTAATAGTTGCAGTTCATTCTAGATGTTGATATTACACTTTTCGTTGCTTTTGACTACTTACTCCATGCCGCTTCGGTGCAAAGAATTCCACAAAATCTATCCCCTAGATTTTTCCAGCCCACTACTCTAAAGTGGTGACGATTCTCCCTGTAAGCTCACTGATGGCACTCTGGTGACATTATCCAGGCGTTGCTCAGTGATATTGCCTTGATACCTCTCGACTATGGATCTCCCAAAGGCACAGCAGGGGACCCAATATGTAGCATCTCCATAGTCCTCTCAGGCCTTCAGCCTACCTCCACGCTCTTGCAATGAACAATCTGCTCCGGCCTTCAGTCCACGAATGCTCCATGATGGACAAAGCTGGCCAACTATTTTCATAGGCTATTCGCAGGCCTTCCAGACACAACACATGTACCATCCGCACCTAGCCCAGTGATACAATTAGGTATTCCTTCTCCTGTTTGCCGGCAGCTAAAAAAACAAGGCATTCTGGTTGCAAGTAGAGATGAGCGAACTTTAAAAAAAAGTTCGGCGTTCGGGTTGTGGTTATCGCCGCATCCCGTTATGGATTCCACTACCGCCGCATATGGAATCCATAAGGGGCGGATTTGATCCCGTGCTGAGCCACGCCCCCTGCACTGATCACATGACGGTGACATCACCCCAGGTCCTTCGGCTGTTCAACAGTTCGGGTTCGTGGAAGCCGCCCCTTATGGATTCCATATGCGGCGGTAGTGGAATCCATAACGGGATGCGGCAATAACCACAACCCGAACGCTGAACTTTTTTTTAAAGTTCGCTCACCTCTAGTTGCAAGCTACGGTGACAGGGCATGGCGACACTGCCGACTACCATGGCCCGCCAGTCTCAGCAACACAGGACCTAAGGGTCCAGAATCAGCACATAATACAGCTTCACAGCAACACAGTATATCGTACATTAATACATTGTACTAATTACAGTAAAGTAGAGCAGTATACAGTCTTTTGACCGAAATGTTTACCCCCCTTTCACACTGATAATGCAGTTCACTAACACATAGCGCCAAGGTGAAGAATTTAACCCCCCCCCCGATGTGCAATAGACATACAATTCAGAATAACAACACAATCTCCTAATTTTCTCACTATTCTGTTTTCAGGCGGCAATGTGAAAAGCTGTGAATGTTCTGTGCTACGGTATGAACGCTGGATGGTACGTTATACGTGATCTCACACCATCCAGAATAAATCCTC
This sequence comes from Bufotes viridis, assembly GCA_033119425.1. Classification (NCBI taxonomy): domain Eukaryota; kingdom Metazoa; phylum Chordata; class Amphibia; order Anura; family Bufonidae; genus Bufotes; species Bufotes viridis. The sequence goes on from CM065591.1 coordinate 35,137,615, forward strand.
ACCTTTGTTTTAAAGTGTGAGCGGCATCAGAAAATATATTTTTCCTTAGGGAATTTTTTTCTAACTTTATAGGAGAATCGACAAAACTGTAAAAAAAATAAAAAAAATAAAGAAAAATATGTGACAATCATCTCCTGACATGTCTGTTTTAGCAACTTCTTCATTCTCCATGTAATAACAGTTCTGGGTCTATTCTTATGGCTCTATGTTGTGCCATTCCTTAATTATTCCTGCTAGAAGTTAAAAATAAAATAAAATTGCTAGCAGTTTGCAGTGGAGGTAAAGATGGGTGTTACCAGGTGTGTCCTGCACATTGTGACTCTCTCCAATCAGTCCTGCCAGTGTCAGACTGTGCAGGGACACACCCCGTCTGGTAACACTCATCTGGACCTTCATTGAAAACTGCTAATAATTCATTCATAGCTTCAAGAAGTAATAATGGAGGAATGGCACAACATGGAATTCTAAGATTAGATGCCCCATAATTGTTATTACAAGGGAAAGCTAGTAGTTACTAAACCAGACAAGTCAGGAGAGGGGGCGGTATGACTCTTGTTCCCTCATTTTCCATCCCCCCCCCCCCGTGTGCAGGCTGCGTGGTGGGGTGCAATGCTGGGATTGATGATCAAAATAATATGAGCAAGCACCCTCAATGGCCTTCCTCCTCTTTGTTGAGCAGTTTTTCACATTCTGTAGGGTATGTTATGGGGATCTGTATAATACAAAGCAAGAAAGGAGGACACAATCAATTAAATGGGCAGTTTCAACTTGTTTTCCTTTTATTAAAGTTTAAGACAGGTACATTTCAATAAAAAAAATTTTTTTTAAGGAAAATCCTAGTTTTTGTGAAGATAATTGAATATGGCTGCGCATCCTGTAAAATGGCTGCCGCATTGCAATGGAAAAATGTCAGTATCTCTGTAAGTAATAGAGAGAGAACTTTCAATCTTTGGCTTTTTCACTAATACATGGCCAATTTTACATTTTAGGAGGAAGTCCCCTTTAAGATAGGGTGCCATGATTCATTATTTCCTGCAGCAAGCTTAGTACTTTTACCACTTAAAGGGGTTATGCCATGACTGATGTGAAAAAACACACATCATATACAATAGTACATAACAATCTCTTTCACACAAAGCTAGAACCAGCCTTGTACCTCACATGGATCCAGAGATCTTCTCATTCATTGCTCCAATTGTCCTGCTAGATTCTTTTCAGGCTGGCAGCTCAGAGAACGTGTCCGGGAACGTGTCCTTTCTCAGGAGGCCACAGCTTCTAACAGAAGATAGGGCTGGTGGCAGTTGAAGATTTAAACTGAGCGCGTGCGACCACCTTGGTGAGGTGGACAGGAAATAAGGAAAAGAACAAACAGCAGGTGGCGCTATACAGATATATTCTATTACATAGCTCGCTGGCGGTACAAAATTTTTGATTACTTGCAATTACAAAAGTATTCAGATCCTGGTGCTGGTTTGAAAAATGTAGAATGTGTTTCATTGCACAACATTATGCAAAATATTATGCTCCCTGTCTAGACTTTTAGGTCTAGTAGGGGGGGGGGGGGTGATTTTTTGTTTGTAGTTGTAGTTGTCCTTTAATCCACAGACTGAACATGTACAATAAACCAACCATTACTGGTTCCACGTAACCTGGACTATATAATAATGTACTTCTAAGGGCTCATATCCCTTTAATCGCTCGACAGCTTCTGATATTCACTTCTGGAAGCGTTTGTTCTCAGCGAATAGCCGCTTTGAACAAACTAGAGAAGGGTGCCGGCTCAGAAATCATTTTCTTTTCTTCAGGCCTGTAGTAACAGGCGTTACAGGGCAGAGGGAAATAAATCATATTCTTTGAGGTTTTCGGCCTCATGGCTTTGAGGCTTTACGGTGTCACATGTACGAAATGATTACAAGGTAAGTGAGCTAGGAACTTTAAAAAAACATGGGTCCTGTGAACATTTTACGAGCCTTGGCACAGCGCGAATTTTTGTCACCTGTTTAATTATGAGTAGCCGAAAGATGGTTTGCTCAACATAAAAAAGTGAAGATCAGTTCTCAGGGCTTCTGAAGAAAGTTCAACCTTTATGCTTCACCACTTCATACAATGAGCAGCACGTCATAAAAAAAAGGATCAGGTGTGAAAATGTACCTCGGAAAATACATCAAATTATGGGATGTGTTCCAGAAATATAAAATCTGCACTTCTGTAAAATTGTCATAATCACCGGAGTCAGGAATAAGTGAGTTTAAAGGGGTTATCCAACACATTAAATTTTTAATAGGCCTCTTCAGAGTGGCTGAACCCCTGGTGTTCATACTTACCTGATCCCTACTGCTGCATTCTGGCTGCATAGCGCCATGGCCGCCTCCACAGCTCCCGGTATCTGAGAATCAACCTCCTGTTGACGGGGGGCCCACGTGACCGCTGCCTGTCTTAACCCTTTCGCTACCAGCGCCGTACTTGTACGGTGCTGAAACGATAGGCAAACATGGTGCCCGATCGCACATGCAGCGGCCATCATCAGCAGAGACCTGCGGCTAATTACTGCAACTGATCAGGGTAATTAAACCCTTTTTTTCCACTTCCACCCCATTTGGAATTTTTTTACCACTTCCCACTACATTGTATGCCATAATTAATGGAGTCATTAGAAAGTACAACTTGTCCCGCAAAAAATAAGCCGTCAAACAGCTATGTCAACAGAAATATAAAAAAGTTATGGCTCAAGGAATATAAGGAAGAAAAATGCAAAAAAACAAAAAACTCAAGTATCTTAAGGGGTTAGAGAAGCCTCCCACAATGTTTTTTTATTTTTTGACCTGTTAGAAAGCTACATGATGTAAACTGTAGTGCAGCTAATTTTCTTACCAGTGACTGTATTTATGAGTTATCACCCTCCCCTCTGATCCTCAGCTGTGTCATGTGACCAGCACTCTGACTCTCCAAATAACAGCATCTTGCAAGTGCGGACAGGAAGCCAGTTTCTCTGTGTATTCCTAGGGGAGCCTCAATGTCAGTCTCATAGGAATGAATAGAGAAGTAACTGACATACTATCCTGTATAAATTGGAGATCAGAGTGCTGGTCACCTGACACAGCTAAGGATCAGAAGGGAGGTTATAACTCACATCATGTACCTTTCTAACAGGTCAGAGAATAAAATGTTTTTGTGGGAGTGCTTCTTCAAGGATATGAAAATTACGGACAACCCCTTTAAGTACCAAACAAGTGTCCTGAAGGGGTTAAATAAGAAACTGTTGAGACATTATTTTTTTATTTTTTGTGCATTTTTAGTGTTCTTAGCTGCTAATGCTCTGCTACGCAGTAAAATCCTATAGTCACCCCACTGAGGTTGCAGACAGAATTTTATCATTCACTATATTAAGGTGGACTTGGATCTCCATGTAATTTAGTAGTTTTCTGTACATTTTTAAAGAATTAGCAATTTCTTGAAATATAACTTCTTACTGTACAAATGTCACGGTGTCTGCCAGTTGTCAGGATGGGTTTTATAGTGATGGAAAAATGTCATAATACAGGTAGGAGCTAAATGTTATATTGAGGCTGGGGTCTGCAGTAGTCCTTCCTCATCGTAATGTAATACACACATGCGTCAGGGCACATTATTATTTAATAGTGATGTCTAGACAGGAAGATTTCCTTAAATTGGGTCATCGGTCCCTTACAAGCAAAGTATCTCCCAGCACATCAACAATTCATACTGTCTTCCCTTGTATTACATACTCCGCTTCTAATAACAATTGTCCAGAAAAGGGCAAGTTAAAAGTCTACAGAACAAACATACCTTCCATGTGGAAAATTTGGTGCATATTAATTTTGTGTAGAAAGGTTTTTGCTCAAAAATGTTAGATAAAGGCCTCTTTCACACTGGCGTCATGTTTGACGCCCGGATAAGAGGCGAGTGCGTTGCGGGAAAATGCGCGATTTTTCCACGTGTGTGCAAACTGTTGTAGTGCGTTTCACACGCGCGTGCGAAAAATCGGCATGTTTGGTACTCAGACCCATTTCGGGTTGAATATTCTGTATATTTTATTATTTTCCCTTATAACATAGTTATAAAGGAAAATAATAGCATTCTAAATACAGAATGCAAAGTAAAATGGGTGATTGAGGGTTAAAAATAAAAATAAAAGTAACTCACCTACTCCAATTGCCGGTCTCCTGTTCTGTCTTCAGCTGGGGGTGAAAGGACTTTCCGTGACGTCACTGGGTCACATGGTCCAATCACTTGCTCCCATCACAATGGTGATGGAAGCATGTGATTAGACCATGTGACCCATGTGACCCAGTGACGTCACGGAAGGTCCTTTACCCCCCAGCTGAAGAAAGAACAGGAGACCGGCAGCTACGCGCTCAATTAGAGTAGGTGAGTTACTTTTATTTTTATTTTTAACCCTCAATCACCCATTTTACTTTGCATTCTGTATTTAGAATGCTATTATTTTCCCTTCTAACCATGTTATAAGTGAAAATAATAAAGATCGGGTCCCCATCCTGATCGTCTCCTAGCAACCGTGCGGGAAAATCGCACAGTATCCGCACTTGCTTGCGGATGCTTGCGATTTTCCCACAGCCCCATTCACTTCTATAGGGCCTGTGTTGCGTGAAAAACGCAGAATATAGAACATGCTGCGATTTTGCAAAAGTGATGCGTGAAAATCACAACTTATGAGCATAGCCCCATAGAAATGAATGGGTCCGGATTCAGTGCGGGTGCAATGCGTCCACCTCACGCATTGCACCCGCGCGGAAATCACGCCCGTGTGAAAGGGGCCTAAGGATTTTCATACACCCTATTTGGGTGAGTTCAGGATCCTCATTTCTTGGCCAGAGTGCAACATGGTTACAAAGAGCGTCTCTCGATCTGGAGAACCTGTCCTGTGCTGAATTACACAAGCCGCCCATCAATTTGAATGCTTAATTTACCCTATAGTGGCGCTGCAGAGAGACTGAAGACTTGCTGCCAGGTTCCCCAAAGATTACAGCTGATTCTTGAGAGTCCCAGAAGGGAGACACTTTGTCATCTGCTTATAGATAAGGGACCCTTCTAACCTTAAAAACCCTAAAAAGGGGTTGTCAATAACTATTCTACTTTTTCAAACCAGCACCTGGAGCCAGATACTTTTGTAATTGCATTTAATAAAAAAAAAAAAAAAAGTAGTAGTATAGCCACTGAGTTGTTTAGTAAAAATGGATCTGTATAGCACCACCTGCTGTTTGTTCTTTCCAAATCTCTCTGTCCACCTCACTGAGGTGGACACACATGCTCAGTTCCATCCTTCAACTGCTATCAGCCTTATCTTTTGTTAGAAGCTGTGACAGTTATAGGGAGGCAGCTGCAGCAGAAAGGACATGTCCCCTGAGCTGTGATAGGGAAAGAGTTGCAGAAGAAAGAACATACCCTTTGAGCTGCAAGCCAGAAGGAAATCTAAGGCTAGTTGCACACTAGCGTTAGAGATACAGCAGCTGTTCTGACAAGTAACAGCTTGCTGAAGCTCTGCGCATTCTGGCGTTGCCAGAGGTTTGTAAGGCTCTGTCCAACTTCATTTACTATAATTGGGACCAGCAGAGATCCGGTCGCATTCCAGCAAATATGCTGCTGTGTGTTGCGGTTCTCTTCCAGCAAATATGCCGAGAATCGACCGTAATGCGGCCAAATTTCCGCCGGTCCCCATTATAGTGAATGGGGCTGGATGGAGCCTTGCAAACCTCCTGCAATGCCAGAGTGCGCAGAGATCCAGCAGGCTGTTCCCTGGTAGGATCACTTGAGAAACCAGTGGTCAGGCCCCCTGTCTCAGCATCAGACCACAAAAGCCTCTCACCCAGTTAAGCTAGTTCTCTCTGCTCTGCATCAATTAGGGGCAACCATCTCGAAAACAGCTGCCGGCAGACGGCTATAATCTTAAATTGTGTCTCAAGGCCTGTTTAAAAGGTTGAATGTTGACTTATAGGATAGCTACCTTTTAACTGGTGGCACTGGAGGCTCAGCTAACTTTTTTAAGAAAGATAGCTAATTTTCATACTTTTTCCCATCATTTTCTGTGATAAAGAAATTTCTTCATCAAGGCTGTGCATACTACAGAAGCAGACCATGTGGGTGCTATGGGCCCCTTGAAGAGCATGTTCCACCCCTTGCAACTCGTTGAAGGAGAACTTGTACGAGACTCCAACCTACAGAGGAACTGCATTATCAGCAAACAAGGGGTTGTGGAATAGGGCCAAAGTTCATGTTGAGAGCGTGGAGGAGGAAACAAACATTAGGCCTTTCTTTTTTTAAAACTGGAGCTATCACAATCTTTGATAATCTTCTACATGTCATTCCATTTCGACGTTCAATGATATTTTATTACAAGATTTTGACATCCATTATTATCATTAGCTGAGGAACTGAGTTTTGGAAATGGAATGAGGAGATAGAACTTGGTAATCTGCTCCTATAAGACAGATTTACCAGGGAGAACAGCGCTTCTCTTATAAACCTCATGTACCGTAATTCATTTCATTAGCGAGGAATGCTAATTGTAGCTCTTATGACCAGTAACCTCATGGGAATGATACCGATAACGGGCCTGCACTGTACACTCAGGGTAATAAGATTATCTTCATGATATACTTTGTTTTTATGAAACATTTATCACGGCCTATGGATGTGTAACACGCCAGAGTAGTGTTACCACTCCTGCACCCTGCTACTATCTCTAATGGGCTAACAAAACGTCATCTTATGTATGTCTTTCCAAGTCCCCCACAATGTGCATTCATAATCTTGTTATGCCTGGTTCACCAGCAGGTGGCAGCGTAAATGGCAGAGCTATCCTTAGGGAGAATGGAACTTACCATTCCATTCTCCCCCCTTTGGGCAGAAGTGGGCCAGACCTGCTTGCTACCAGAAGGAGATGGGGCAGTTCTGGTTTGTTCTGGTTGAGACTCCATGTTGGAGCTGCCGGGATTCTAACCTACTTTTTGGCTGAACATAAGTCCCAGTACAAGAGTGAAGTGCAGCATAAAGAGGAAACAAAGACACCAAGTCAGCTTGTCAGTACAGCAGAGTGAGTGAAGAATAGAGCAGAGTTGAGTTTGCCTGCCAGTTTAATGCTAAAGCCTGCTGGAACAAAGACAAAGTCTGAAACTGTTTGGAGATACATTTATTCAAGTAAAGCTGCCATTGAACTTCATCTCAAGGTCTGGACTCAAGTTATTTCTTCATATCCCTCAATTATTCCCCCTATTTATTGCTTCGGAGCCAAAGCCTGGGGTCCAGCCGTATCCAGTTAGGGGCACTGTGATACACATAAAGAGACAATTTAGGCCGCAACATACCACTCGGCATTTAATACACCTGGGACGCGATAGGAAGGGCCCTGGTGGGAGGCGCCCGTTGCAGATGTAATAGCGGGAGGGTCCATCACTGAGGATGTGCCCCTTGAAGACCCAACAAATTTGTTGACTGCTACTCATTGTCTGGGGACTTGATAGTATTTCTTAGTGTGTGTACATCACATCACCCTATTGGGTGATTGCATGGAGAAAGGAACTGACATCTGCTTTGAGCATATTTCTGATTGACAAGTGGCTAGAACCAGGCCTGTACCTCACATGGATCCAGAGATCTCCACATTCATTGCTCTGCTAGATTCATATCAAGCTGACAGCTTAAGGCAGGCATCCTCAAACTGCGGCCCTCCAGCTGTTGTAAAACTACAACTCCCACAATGCCCTGCTGTAGGCTGATAACCTGTAGGCTGTTCGGGCATGCTGGGAGTTGTAGTTTTGCAACAGCTGGAGGGCCGCAGTTTGAGGATGCCTGGCTTAAGGGGTGTGTCTTTTCTGCTGCAGCTTTCTCCCTATCACAGCTCAGGAGGTGTGTCTTTCCCGCTGCAGCTTTCTCCGTATCACAGCTCAGGAGGTGTGTCCATGCTCTCCCTATCACAGCTCAGGAGGCGTGTCCATGCTCTTCCTATCACAGCTCAGGAGACAGTTGAAGGATGAAACTGAGCATGTGCGGCAGCTATACAGATAGATTTAATGGAATAACTCAGTGGCTATGCTATTTTTTTGTATGTAGAAAAGACAAAGGTAATAGTGGCTCACTGTACCTTAACAAAGGAGTGGTGTTACAAAGCCCTGTTGATCCACCCAACCAGCACAATTATATATAAGGAAAGTTAAAAATTGGGCTGAGCACTCAAATACTGGAGTGCATACATAAGGTCATCAATTAATAATATTTAATAATATAATATAGTCATAAATTTTTTATGACTGTTTTACAGATTATTATATGGTACATTTTACTAATCTGTCCTGGAATAGTGTGGGCATTTACCTGCATGTGGACATACACACCTGTTGTTTAATTAATTAATGACCCTGGCAAACTGAACTTGAGGTGTATATACACTCACTATTCAACCTTGAGGTGGATACATACCAAACCTTGCTGATTCTACTACTTTATGTATTTTAACCCCTTCATGTGAGATCATCAACTGATACTATATTGCAATATATCGCCACGTTTATTTGGATCCATTTAATGCACAGTTTATTTTAGGACATATATGTCAGTTTTATATAGTTTTTTTTTATTGTTTATGCCTTGCAAATAATACATATTATTAATGTATGACCTTATGTATGCAGTACTCCAGTATGTGAGTGCTCAGACCAATTTTTTACATTTTTTTGTATGTACATGCAATTACAGAAGTATTCAGATCCAGGTGCTGGTTTGAAAATTGTAGAATATTTTTCCTGAAACAACCCCTTTAAAGGGAACTTCTAACTGTAAGATTGGCACTATAGCTCTGTTCTAGCCCTTATAAATGTGTCCTTATGTCCAGAACAATAATCACTATTCCCCCCCCCCCCCAAAAAAAAAGTTTTTTAAAATATAAAAATAAGGTTGAAAAGACCCCAAGGGGCCGCCCATCTACGTCTATCAGCAGTGCACCCCGCTCCTCCACACTCTTCTTTCCTCCTCCTAGCAGGAGCTACGTCATCATGCTGCCGCTCCAAATCTTGGGCTGGCACATGGGCAGTTGAGCTAAGACATTGTATCTGGCATAGCTAGATACTACCTGACTCTTTTGTTGGCCATGTCTTTATTAGGCTAGTTTCACATTAGCGGTAATTTTTTCCAGCAGGCTGTTCCGACAGAGGAACGGAGCACCACCAGGTCTTATTGACTATAATGGGACAAGGTGGGGATCCGGCCTGTTTCGAGCTTTGGTGTCGGGATTCAGCCAGACAAAAACTGCTGCTTGCAGCGGAATGCTGGATTAATGCTGGACACAGGCCGGATCACCACCATGTCCCATTATAGTCAATAAGGCCTGGCGGTGCTCTGGCCTTTTCCGGCTTTGCCGGAATCCTCTGTCGGAACAGCCTGCCGGAATAACTTACCGCTAGCGTGAAACTAGCCTAATGAAGCTGTGGCTAACAGAAGATTACAGACAGAATGAGCCCACACAGTAAAGTGAACGTGTGCCTGCGAAAGATTTGAGCCGGCGGCATGATGACAACACCGAACACCGCTGCTAGGAGGAGGAAAGTAGAGTGGGGAGGAGCGGAGCTCATTGCTGATGGATGCGCTAAACTCCACAACGGATAAGTACAGCACCTCGATTGCATATTCGCATAAAACTTGTTTGGGGGGATAGTGATTATTGCTCTGGACATAAGGGCTAGAGCAGCGCTATGGTGCCGTACCAACAGAAACGTGTTAGGATGGTGAGAGATTCCTTTTAAACTGTCTCATTGTTTAATAGACTGAAAACCATTACTCCGGAAAATTGCATTTTTAGAGCCAGAACATCTTCTCTAATCCCTTTCAAAGACAGTAGATAGGACTCGTTGGATTAAACACACATTTAGCTTCTTAACCTGGCAAAGGCTGAAAAAGCAACACAATAAGGTTAATGAATACAAAGGGATCAATTAAAATTGAAGTTATTTTTCAGAACATTATCAAAGTGAGCGCTTAACCAATCCACCGAGGAAGAAATTTCATTAAAAACACAATGCACCTCAGTCTGAATTGTCTGCTCCCACCGCCACAATTACACCCTTATTTTATTAAAATGTATACCTGCTCTGTATCCTTTTTATACCCAGCACACTTTACCAAAAATACTCTGTGCTGCCTAAATACCATGCTCCTTCCACAGTCTAAGGGTGCGTTCACATGACCGTATAAATAGATCAATTCAATGGGGCCGCAAAAGATGCGGACAGCACACCGTGTGCTGTTCGCATCCGTTGTTCCGTTCCGCAGCCCTGCAAAAAATATGGAGCATGCCCTACAGGGCCGTTTCTAGGAGGGGTGGGCACCGAGAATATGGGCAGCAGTGGCGGCGGCAGGACAGAGGCAGATGAACGCTTCCATTGTGGAAGCGTTCATCTCCATAGTCATCTGTATCACCGTCCTCAGGACAGTGATACAGATGGCTTTGCTGTGCTGCGGCAGGGGAGGGAGAGGCGTGTTGCAGAGAGGAGACTGGCACATGTTGAGGGGGGGGGGTTGCAGAGAGGAGACTGGCACAAAATGGGGGGGCAGAGAGGAGACTGGCACATGATGGTGGGGGGCAGAGAGGAGACTGGCACATGATGGTGGGGGAGCAGAGAGGAGACTGGCACATGTTGGGGGGTTGCAGAGAGGAGACTGGCACATGATGGTGGGGGTTGCAGAGGGGAGAATGGCACATGATGGTGGAGGGGCAGAGGGGAGACTGGCACATGATGGTGGGGGAGCAGAGAGGAGACTGGCACATGATGGTGGGGGCGGCAGAGAGGAGACTGGCACATGGTGGGGGGGGGGGTTGCAGAGAGGAGACTGGCACATGATGGGCAGGGTTGCAAAGAGGAGACTGGCACGTGATGGTGGGGAAGGCAGAGAGGAGACTGGCACATGATGGGGGGGAAATGGCACTTATTACTGGCACATGGGGGGGCAGAGAGGAGACTGGCACATGATGAGGGGAGAGAGGAGACTGGCACTTATTACTGGCACATGTTGGGGGGGAGTGGCAGAGAAGGGACTGGCACATGATGGGGGGGCAGAGAGGAGACTGGCACATGTTGGGGGGGTTGCAGAGAGGAGACTGGCACATGATGGTGGAGGGGCAGAGAGGAGACTGGCACATGATGGTGGGGGAGCAGAGAGGAGACTGGCACATGATGGTGGGGGAGGCAGAGAGGAGACTGGCACATGATGGTGGGGGAGGCAGAGAGGAGACTGGCACATGGTGGGGGGGTTGCAGAGAGGAGACTGGCACATGATGGGCAGGGTTGCAGAGAGGAGACTGGCACGTGATGGTGGGGGAGGCAGAGAGGAGACTGGCACATGATGGTGGGGGAGGCAGAGAGGAGACTGGCACATGGTGGGGGGGGGGTTGCAGAGAGTAGACTGGCACATGATGGGCAGGGTTGCAGAGAGGAGACTGGCACGTGATGGTGGGGGAGGCAGAGAGGAGACTGGCACATGATGGGGGGGAAATGGCACTTATTACTGGCACATGTGGGGGGCAGATAGGAGAGAGGCACTTATTACTGGCACATGATAGGGGGAGAGAGGAGAGAGGCACTTATTACTGGCACATTGGTGGTGGGGGGGGGGAGATTGGAGAGGCACTTTTCAGTAGCAAATGAGTGGGGGCATCTATGGGGGGCACTTGTTACTGGCACAATATTGGGGAAGACTATGGAGACATTTACTGAGGGCACAAAGAAGGGGTATTTTATATGGGGGGCTCTGTGTGTACTAGTATTATCAGGGGGTTTATCTGTTTCTGCAGTATAGTATTGGGGAGCACAGGGGCACAGTATTGGGGGTAGTAGGATGAATTGTCCAGAAGATGGGAGGATGATGGAAAAGTAGTAAACTGAGTTTTTTTTTTGTTGTCAAACTGCAGAGACGAAAACTGGTAGTCTGGTCTGCAGATCTGAAAGGAGAAGATGAGGACAGAGAACATATACATCACAGGAGACGACACTGGATGTAAGAGGTATGGGGCGCTGTATTTCTGTAGTGATCGGAGCAGGGGCGTATCGATCGCCGGAAGTGACCCTCCCGGGACCAGGCTCTGGATCCGCCACTGTGCCGGACTGGCCTGTGCCCAGTGGCGGAGCCAGTTGACATTAGGCAAGTCATCAAGCTTAGACTAGGTGAGCGGGGCCCTAGAAATTCTACTACATGGGGCCCCTCTTACTTAGTCTAATCATGTAGGCATAATAAAAATTATCTTTCATGCAGCCTGCATACACAGGTTAGGCAAGATTAGACTAAGTGAGCGGGGCCCCATATAATAAAAAATAATAATATGGTGAGACGGTTACAAGTACTCTTCTGATATGATTTCATCGAGCAGTTTTGATGTGGGGGGGGGGGGGGAGTTTTTTTGACACACGCCCTGAGAGAAATTTTACCTAGAAACTGCACTGATGACCTATTCTTGTCCGCATGCTCTAGGCATGCTCTATATAGCGCCGGCCATGCCGGTATCCGTGTTTACGGTCATGTGAATGCACCCTAAGGCCTTATGAAAACGACCATATCTTGCATCCATCTCATCTGTATTTTTTTGCGGATGCCATCCGTGTGCCGGCCACATCCATATGTCAATTCTGCAAATTATAGAACATTTTTTATACTTACCAATATCTCACTTGGTAAAAATCGGGGTTTGTGTTCGCCTCGCCATTTTCCCCGGTACTGTCTCTGAAACAGGCAGGCAGGCAGGTCCTGGTAAATGCGGGAGTCGGGACAGTTGGCAACTATACTATTTATTGATGAGAGGGAGAAAAATGTGAATAGTACATGGAAGGTATCTGAATTTTGCGGAATTATGGTTTGCGCACGGAAATACAGATATCACCATGTGCATGAGGCTTAAAGGGACACTGACAGGCCGGTACAGCATATAAAGTGTTTTATTTCATACTATCGGTCTTAATGTGCTTAACCAAATCATACTATTATCCCCCCTGTCTGCCTTTCCTATACTTTTAAAAAACGTTTTCTTCATATGTAAATTACCTGACTTGGTGCCCAAGGGGCGGTTCCTCTTCCAGCTTTGTGCCCAGCCGCGCCCCAACTGCCATCTCCTAGTGTCCCCCAGCTCATTAATATTCACTGCATTGGGCGGCTCTTTATGCTCCCGACGCGGCCAAAATACTGCGCATGCCCAGTACTGTCCACTACTGCCCAGTACTGGTATCAGCTTCACATGTTGGCTATGCGCCTGCGCCGGACACGGTCGCCGACATCCTCCAGCTCCAGTACCTGAGTGCGGCCGACTACTCTATGTGGCGCAGGTGCACCGTGTCCAGCGCAGGCGCATAGCCAACATGTGATGTTGATGCCAGTAAGACAGTACTGGGCATGCGCAGTATTTTGGCCGTGTCGGGAGCATGAAGAGCCGCCCAGTGCAGTGAATATTAATGAGCTGGGCGGGACTAGGAGACGGCAGTTGGGGGGCGGCTGGGCACAAAGTTGGAAGAAAGTCAGATAATTTACATATCAAGAAAATGTTTTTTAAAAGTATAGGAAAGGCAGACAGGGGGGATAATAGTATGATTGGGTTAAGCACATTAAAACTGATAGTATGATATAAAACACTTTATATGCTGTACCGGCCTCTCAGTGTCCCTTTAACTCTACGGGCGTATGTATTTTGACTGTGAATGGGGCACGGAACGATGCGCAGAGCACACACTGTGCTCTCCGCATCAGTTTTTGTGGACCGCGCCGCCGATCTTATGGCCGCAGCTCCGCAAAAAAGTAGAGCATGTCCTATTCTTGCCCGCAATTGCGGACAAGAATAGACATTTCTATGGGGCTGCCGGCCGGGTGTGTTTATGGATCCTCAATTTGCGCATCCATAAACACTACAGACGTGTGAAATAGGCCTTTAAGGAACGGAAAAATGGAAATACGGAAATGGAATGCACACGGAAACAGTTTTTTTTGCGGACCTATTGAAATGAATGGGTCCATATACGGACCGTATACGGAACATAAAAAAACGGCCCGTACACTCGCAAAAAACCTTTGTGTGCAATAGGCCTTAGGGTCCATTATTGTCAGAGCTTGGGCCCACTAGAGGATCTGGTGCTCTGTTGGGCCAGTCCGACCCTGGGCGCATCTCATGCCAGCACAGGGAGATAAAGACTGTAATATATCCCAGCCCTAAACAGTCGCCATTTTCACTACATAACCGACATTTTTCATGCCACCTTGTTGTTATGGCTGACTGGTGCATATACGTAAGCTGAGTGGCAAATCAGGTGGGAGCTGTAATGGCCGTCATCTAGCTTTCCAAGAAACAGATACAAAGATATTTAGCCGAACAGATAATTTTAACCACTTGACAGGAGAGGAAACGGCGCGATATACGGTATTCATGCTTTATAAATGGTGACAATAGCGAGAACATTAAAAAGTTTTGCTCGGATTCCGCAGCTTGTTTTCCACGTCATATAGAAAGTTACTGATGAGCAGACACTAATTGTAGGCACTCTGTACCATGGCGGTCGTGATTCACATCGCTCTGTGTAGGAGAAATCATCCGCAGCTCTTTATTCCGGATGACAGTGTATATACTTACTCTGTAAGACAACACAATGATGCTCAGCACAGAAAAGGAAACAACGTAAGAGCTTCCCTTCATCCGCAGAATCGGCAGCTCCTGCGCTCTGCGGAAGGACATCCCCATAATTACAGTATCCATCAGTTACTTATAATTCCACTGAGGTCAAGCATCAACCCTCCACCCCCTTGAGGATGCTAAAAGCGACATTTCACTTTTGGTATCATTATTTATGGAGATTTTTAAGAGTTTTTTCCGGGGGCCTCATTATTTAGATGTAGCATCAGGATTATATCAAAGGGGTGATTTTTTTATGGGTTGGGTTATCCCTAGGTGACATGTAAATACATCTAAAGTGACACAATATACACAGATAATGCCGCCACACAGTACTCATAACTAATGGCACCATACAGTGCACATACAACTACTGATAACTACTAATCACACTGTACAAATAAATATTCCCCAAGTAACATGCTCATATAATGACCTCTCCAAAAAATATCAGCTGAGTGACCCCCTCCCTTCCTATACACAGTGCTAAGAGAAGAGTGGCAATCTATCACAATAGTCTATCACAATAGTCTCAGCACAACATAGCGGTATAATGTGTGGTAGTGTTTGGCAGTAAAGTGATTAATCATTGAAACGGTTAGCGTCATTGTGATTGAAAATGATGTACTGAGCTTTTTTATCACATATCATTATAGGGCTCAGAGCGCACTGCAGATCTCAATTTTCCATCACACAGAATTAGATAAAAAATTCTGGCTGATCGTGGCCACTAGGGGGAGCTCACTGTATATGGATTTATAAAGATCATGCATTAAGCTCACTCTAGTGGCAGATGACAGCAAAACCACTGTAAAAGTAGAGTGTGTGTGTGTGTGTGTGTGTGTGGCGGGGGGGGGGGATATTCTTCTGTTGTGCAGCTGGAACCTACAGATGGAAGCAGTAGGTATTGAAGGAGGTGAGGTCATGAACAGGCTGTGCAGCTCCGCAAGTCAGAGCAACAGAGAAAAGCTGCTTCTGTTCGGACAAGTGTGCGCCGTGCAGTTCCTGGGGGCACTCGTGTGCGTGCTGCAGCAGTCCAGCCTCTGTGAAAGAGAGAGAGATAGCCTGCTACAAGAGCTGCTTTGCAGTGAGAAAAACAGCTTGCATACTTAGACCCCATGCGCACGACTGAAACTATTTTGCAGTGCGCAAATCACGTGTCCACAAAATAAGAATGTGTGAGGTCTGCATTTGATTAGTTTTCAATGGGTTTGTGGTTCACATTCTGCAGAACAGATATTCGGATGCGGAAAGCATACGGATGATCTGTGTGCTTTCCGCATCTCTATGTCCACTTCGCAAAAAGATAGAACATGTCCACAAAAGGCAGACTGCAGACACATTGAAGTCAATGAGTCTGCAAAAAATACAGATACAACACGTACAGCATCCGTATTTTAAGGATCTATGATTTGCGGGCTGCAAAACGGATACAGTGGTGTGCATGGGGCCTTATGCTGTATAGGCTCTGTTCACATTGATCCATTGTTTGATCTGTTGCCATACTTGATTTCTACCAAAAATCCAAACACTGTGGAACTAACCATGGAAGTCATTCATTTTAGGGCTCATGCACACGAGCGTCTGTGTCCCGTGACCATTTGGACTGCAAACAGCGGGTCCGCAACATATTGGCTCCCGTCCACAATCTGCAAGATATGGAGCAGTGCAGAGTGAAGGCACGGATCGGAGCCCACGGAAGCACTCTGAATTCGGTCTCTGCCTCCGCATCGCAAAAAAATAGGACATGTAAAATTTTTCTGCGGTACGGAACATATCTTGCGGATAGTGGATATATTCAAGTCAATGGCTCTGCATCCACAAAAGGGGGGGGGGGGGTGGTTGTGGGGGCATGGCTTAACATGGGATGTTAAGTTGATATATCATAATATGGTTCTCAATATTAATAATTCCCTCATTAGTGCCCCCCCCCCGTAATAGTAATGCCTCCATTAGTGCCCCCCAGAATTAATAATGCCCCATTTGTGCCCCCCAGAATTAATAATACCCCCATTAGTGCCCCTCAGTAATATTAATGCCCCAATTAGTGCCCCCAGAATGAATGCCTTCATTATTACCCCCAGTAATAGTAATGCCTCCATTAGTGCCCCCCAGAATTAATAATGCCCCCATTAGTGCCCCCCAGTATTATTAATGCCTCCATTATTGACCCCTATTAGCACCCCCAGAATTAATAGTGCCCCCATTAATATTAATGCCCCAATTAGTGCCCCCCAGAACTAATAATGCTCTAATTAGTACCCCCAGTAATAGTAATACCTCCATTAGTGCCCCCAGAAATAATGCCTCCATTAGTGCCCCCCAGAAATAATGCCCCCACTAATAGTAATGCCTCGTGGCCACCAGAATTAATTATGCCTCAATTAGCTCCCCCCAGAATAATTAATGGCCCTATTAGCTACCCCCAGAATTAATAATGTCCCCATTAGTGCCACTCAGTAATATTAATGCCCCCATTAGTGCCCCCAGCAATAGTAATGCCCTAATTAGCGCTCCAGAATTAATAATGCCCCAATTAGTTCCCCCCAGAATTAATAATGCCCCCAGAATTAATAATGCGTCCTTTCCTGTTTGTGCAAAAAAACAAAAAAACTCATCCCCTCCATTTGATTGCGCTGCGGTGAACACTGGCTGCTCACTGGAAGCTCAGGACAGGACCTGTGTTCCAGTGTAATGACATTTCGCAGGTCCTGTCCTGAGATTCCAGTCAGCAGCAAGTGTTCATTGCGGCTTGATCAAATGGAGGGGATTTCTTTTTTTTTTTTTACCTTAACAGGGGAGGGGTCGGGAGTTAAAGGCTGTACTAATGAGCGCTCCACAATGGAAGCGCTCATTAGTAACAGTCCTTATACAAAAATACCGGCAATTATTATTGCCTGTAGAAAAAAATTACCTGCAGGGGCACTAAATTACCGGTTTGGCCGGTGGGTTACTGGCCAGGTGACAACCCTATCCTGAGCATCCTGGTTCCTGTCTGTGCAGCTGGGCCTTCCCCCAGGACCCTTTAAGTGGAAAAAAGTACTCCTTTTAGTGATGCTGTGGATGGTACCCAGATGTAGGAATGCCAGAGTGGGGTAGGATAGCCTATAATTAGGGATGAGTGAATCGACTTCGGATGAAATATCCGAAGTCGATTCGCATAAAATTTTGTTGTAATACTGTACAGCAGGAGCAGTACAGTATTAGAACAAAGTTTTATGCGAATCAACTTCGGATGTTTCATCCAAAGTCGATTCGCTCATTCCTACCTATAATGTCCCTTAAGGTGTTCTTGTGCCCATGTCACGGTGCTCCTACCTGGATACGCTGGACCTCAGGGGTTGGCTCCGAAGCAATGAAAAGTGGGGTTGTTGATAAAGGGGATGATGAATAAATTGAGACCAGACATTGTGATGAAGTTCAATAACAGCTTTACTTTCGAATGGTTTACAGGCTTTATCTTGGTTCCAGCAGGTATTAGCATTAACTGTGGCAGACAAACTCCCCTCTGCTACATCTGTTGCTTTCTGACACTGATGTACTGACAGGCTAACTATAGAACTCAGCTTCTTCTTTATGCTGTACTTCCCTTTGTAGTCTGGTCTGTCTCTAGATTTGTCCAGGGAAAACGTTCTCCTCCCAGCTTCAGAGGCTTCAAGCTGTGCCCTCCATATCCAACAGAGCTGAAGGCGCTCTGGCTGGCCTAGACAGGGCTTGTCCAACAGGGACATGCACCTTCTGCTTTCTCCTGGCAGGGGGTACTCTACCCTCCCTGCAGCAAGTGGGATACGCCCACCACACCACGGGGGGGGGGGGGTTTAGAATGGAATGGAAAGCTCCATTCTATGTACCTGTATCTCTCTCTGCCATTTATGCTGCCACCTGCTGGTGAACCAGGTAAATTACACTTGAACACAACAGTTGCATTGAAAGAGATATGCACATTATACAGGACCTGGAAAAAAATACATAGGATGACATTAGGTTAACCCCAGGAGACAGTAGCAGGGTGCAGAAGTGGTTATGCCACTCTGGGGCGTTACATATTCCCTTATTTAAAAACCAAGCCACCCTCTGTTTGTGCTTAGGGTATGCTCTAAGGGTACCAGGAAAAAAATTTAGGTGCTGAATGGAAATACACAGACATAGACTGACATATAAGACGGCTACCACTAGGTTCCTGCCTATATGAGTAGGATGTCTATTCACAGTTTTCCTTTTCGCAGCGAACCAAACCAATACTGCACTAAGCGCTCAATACTACATGACGTGGACACAGTCATATGTGGAGTGTGGGGGTGTCATGTACTGTAATCCCTCCACATACTATGATATGCCCACAAATAGAAGGGTGGCTTCATCCTGTATTCCCTTCCTAGCACTAAGGTCTAATCATGCTTTACGCTATGTCACCTTGATTTCTGACCTGGTAGCTACACATTTTCCTTGTCTTGGCAATGAACAAGACCTAGGGATATACATAACCTTGGCAAAGCACAAGGCCCTAAAACATATACACATTAGGAGGATGAGGCAGTGCTCTCTAATCTCTCCAAACACATATTAGCAGTGGGTCACCCTTGACAATGTCAGATCTGCTTGTGACTTACCACTTGGTTCCCCTTGTGTAGCAATACAATACAATGTATACCTAGGCTATCTAGCTAACACAAGGTCACAAAAGAACCATTAGTATTTAACGTCCTCAGAGGCAGTTCATATGAGCAATGACGATGTGAGACTTGCTTGTGAGTGACGTACCAGACGTCCTCAGAGGCAGTCCATAAAAGCTATGAAGTAAGGTGCTGACCAAGTCCATATAAAAAGTCATATAAATAGATCACACTGCTGTACCCATATAAGAGTCCAGATAATGGGCAATATACTTGAAACGTTGCTGAACTTGAAAAAGATGAATGCAAATCGCAGTGCAAATAGATAAGGCAATAATTTATGCAATCAAATAGTGAAAGAAAATCACATTAGAGTTCATTGCTTCAAGGCTTGGGTTAAGTGCACCAAAGGGAACATGAAGTGCAACAAAGTCCTTTGTAATCCATGGGAAACATTAATGTCACTATTTGTAATTCACATGAGGTAGCAAAGTCATTTGTAATCCACATGGGTATAAGAATAGCAGCACAGTTCATGAGAAGCATTTAAAGCAAAGGGGGTCCCCAATCAACCTGAGAAGGGGGAGGGAATTTTGTTGCAAACGTGCGCAACTTGGTGACATGTTTAGTGGCTGGGGGGGAGTCATGACTAGCATGGCCATCTGGGTGAGGACAAAAAGGGCAACCAGAACATAAAAACAAACAAAACGCCAACATTTCCTCACCCTTCAGGTCGCGTCCAACAAGTGGCTCCCATTAGTCCTTGTTTTTCTTTAACATGCTGATGCATAGAAGAGAAGCTCTTCAGAGGAAGGACCTCAGCTTCTCCTCGCTACTACTGCTGAAGGTCATCATTGGACGGTCCTGCCTTTTATGAGCAGTCTGGCTTGTGTAGTAGAGCGCCACTGCCCTCCTTTAGTGGAACTTGGTATGGACTCGGTGTTCACACTCTTCATGGCAGCCGCAACCTTGTGTTTAATGGGTCTGGGATCAGAACCTCCTGCCAGGCGAAGTGGATCTAGAACCTTCGGCTGTATGGGAGCTGGTAGGCAGTCCTCCTCACGTGATGGTGAATCCTGGACAGCTCTCTCCCTCGCCGACATCATTTTCCAGGGTAGTTGGTATACCACTTTCAGGCTGAAGGTAAAAGTAGAGGTCGACACACAGCCTATTTGAAAAACAGGTGGTGCAGGCAATCCTGGAATGAGTGGCTCTGGCTGAGGCCTTTTGTGGAAGCGCAGCACACCATCTGCCGACTCCTGCAGACAGCGCACCCACACGACAGCAGTTGTGTCCTCCTGCCATGTTTCCGGTGCTGTCAGGGGTACCGGGGGTTTCTCTATGAGGATCACAACTACAGCAAAGGCCCCTGAAGGGACTCCATAGGGGTATACTCCACTCGATCTCCCTTATACAGGCTGTGCCTTGCCTGTGACAGGTAGTGGCGTTTCACGGAGCGCCGTCCCACAAAGAGCTCCCGTCCATTTTTCTCATCCAGGAGGAAACCACTGCCTCATTGGACTGAGAACCAGACGACTGATCCGGTTCTCCGCTCCAGGAGAGGATCTCGAGGCTGTGGTCGGTCCCATACACGTATGGCCAAGTCCTCAATTGCGCGTTTGTACTCCCACATATTGGCAGCGTGGGCCGTCACCTTCTTGGGCACAATCGGGTTGAGGCCTTCAAAGGTGCCTCTCTTCCTGGGCGGCAGAGTGGTAACTCCTGCCGCCTCCGTTGCACCAGCTGGCACGGGGAAAACTCCGAACCCCGACTTGGATCTCCGGACGATCTGTGACACCACTATCTCTGGCTCGGCACCGCGCGATTCCGGCAGTTCATCGCCGTAGAACATATTGCTCCAGTCTGGCTTCAATGGACACGCCATCTTGCTTCCTTGACAAGCAATACCAACTGGTGAAGTAGCAGGAACTTGAGGGGTGGAGCTTCCACTTCCTCCTTTGGCTATACTGGGTTGTTCCCTGTGGACAGGGCTGGATTTTCCCACTCTAGATAGGGGCATTCCTTTACTTTCCCGCTCTGACTGCACAAGAAGATGATGCGCCATTACTGGTAAAAATGGCGAACTAACCCTTCACCTGCCGCTCCGCAGCAAACTTAATAAAGTCATTTTTTAAATGTTTTTTGTAAATCCGGTAGGCTGTATAATCCAAGGGCACACAGATTTATCCTGTTCAGATCCTGTTCAGGACGGCAAAATTGCAGCGGGCGCCTCCCCCCAGGGCAATTTAAGTGGAAAAAAGTACTTGTTTTCGTGACACCAGTTGCAGTGAAGCAACAAGGGCACAGGGCCCCTTTCAGTGATACTGTGGATGGTACCCACATGTAGGAATGCCAGATTAGTGTAGGGTAGTCTATAATGTCCCTTAAAGTGTTCTTTAAAATTCTTTAGTTTCATATTAAACCATACAAAAATGAGCCATATAAAATTGTACATGACCACAACATAAAGTGCAAATGGCTAGGTATCCAAAACAGTAATAGTATCATAGCGTATGCAAATCCAATGAACCCGTGTAGCACACGGGCGTCAAACAGTGTAACACCCAGCTGTAGCAATGTCAGACTAAACACCACCAAGATAATCGTAGGCAATACCGCTGGCGGTAATCACAGACATCCAACCACAGAGACAAAAGGAATAGGGGGGGGAGGGAAGGCAGTGACAGAGACGTTACCAGAGACAAGGAGGGGGGAAGGGGGGAAGGGGGGAATAGCCTCAAGTTAAGAGATTTCGGTAATCCTGAGTATCTTGGAACAGGAACCAGGGGTTCCACGATTTCAGAAAAGCAGTATGGGTACCTTTCAGAAGCGCTGTAAGCTCCTCTATTCTCCGAAGTTCCTCCACCCGCTGTATCCAGCTTGTGACTGAAGGTGGGGAAGATGACTTCCAGATAGCCGGGATGCACGCCCTAGCTGCAATCACTAAGTGTCTGAGACAAGTTCTACGGATGATGAATATAGGTAGATCCGACAGAAGCAGAAGGAAGAAACTGGGCGTGTCGGGAATCTTGAAAGAATATATCTTCGAGATTGTTCTGTGTACCAACTCCCAGAAGTGTCTAAGCGTAGGGCAATGCCAAAAGATATGGAGCAATGAACCCGGAGCAGCTTTACATCTCCAGCATAACTGGAAAGTCGAGGGGAACATTTTATGCACCTTAAAGTGTTCTTGTGCACGTATCATGGTGCTCCAACCTGGATACGCTGGACCAAGGGCGTTGGCTCCGAAGCAATGAAAAGAGGTTGTTGATGAAGGGGATAATGAATAAATTGAGTCCAGAGATTGTGATGAAGTTCAATAACAGCTTTACTTTAAATAAATGTTTCTCCAAACGGTTTACAGGATTTATCTTGGTTCCAGCAGGCGTTAGCATTAACTGTGGCAGGCAAACTCCTCTATGCTACATCTGTTGCTCTCTGACACTGCTGTACTGACAGACTGACTATAGAACTCAGCTTCTTCTTTATGTTGTACTTCACTTTGTAGTCTGGTCTGTTTCTAGATTTGTCCAGGGAAAACTTTGTCCTCCCGGCTTCAGAGGCTTCAAGCTGTGGCCTCAATATCCAGCAGATCTAAAGGTGCTCTGGCTGGCCTAGACAGGGCTTGTCCAACAGGGATGTGCACCTGCAGCATTCCCCTAGCAGGGGGTACTCTCCACTGAATTCTAACTAGAACTCCACCCTCCCTGCAGCAAGTGGGATATGCCCACCACACCATAGAGGTGGGGGGGGTTAGAATGGAATGGAAAGCTCCATTATATGTACCTGTATCTCTGCCATTTATGCTGTCACCTGCTGGCAGAACCAGGTAAATTACACTTGAACACAACAGTTGCATGGCAGGAGATATGCACATTATACACGACCTGGAAATAAATACATAGGATGACATAAGGTTAACCACAGGAGACAGTAGCGGGGTGCAGAATTGGTAATGCCACTCTGGGGCGTTACATACCCCCTTATTTAAAAATCAAGCCACCCTCGGCTTGTGCTTACATCTGTACCAGAGCTAGAGAGGGGATTATCAAATACACAGAGATGTGGAAAAGAAGGAGCAGTGTGAATGTGTAGCATATTCAGTGTTTTTGGAAAGTTGGGCGACAACCATTATGGGGACTGCAATGGCTGCCATTAGTGGTTGTTACATGCTACAAACTGGCCCAAGAAAAAGTAGCCCGCCTCCAATATCTCTAAATCAAACTGCCTAATTGTAAATCTGTCTTAGTTGTCCATAGCAACCAATCAGAGCTCAGCTTTCATTTTTCAGAGCCCTGTAAGAACTGTAAGCTGAGCTCTGATTGGTTGCTATGGCCAACTAAGACAGATTTACTATTAGGCACTTTGATTTGGCGATATTGGAGACGGGCTACTTTTATGTGGACCACCCTGAATTATGGTATATCCACAAGAGGTGACACTGTATTCGCGACTTGGAAATTCAGCAGCAGGTTTCCCTGAAATCTGCTTACATATAAACACCCGCAATAGGTTATTTTTCCCCAGTGCGAGGGTGAGATTTCTGAATTCTCATCCACTGTAAATGCCGCAGGTTTTCTGCACACGATACCGCTGCGGAGAATACGCCACGTGTGGCCATGCCCCTAGGGACCGTTAACACAGCATTTTATTCTGCGGAATTTAGGCACAGACAGCTGCGCTGAAATTTCGCTGTAATCCTGTAGGCAGCCGCGTCCTTTCTGCCTCCCATTCTTTTCAATAGGAGGCAGCACTGAAGATTGCGGAGTGTCAGTTTAAAGGCATGGCCAGGCATGTCCTCTCTCAGCGAGACTTTAAGCCACCGCACCGCGATCCTCAGGGCTGCCTCCCCTTGAAATGAATGGGAGACAAAAACCAGCAAGAAACCAGGTGAAATTTCAGCACGGGTGTCCACGCCAAAGTTTCTCGGGAGTAGACGCTGTGTGAACATAGCCTACAATTAGAAGGTTCTTACGGATGTGCACTGACGGCACATTTGATTTATATATCTAAACCGCACTAAGCACTCCAGCTGTGGTAAAACTACAACTCCCAAGATGTACACTTGCTTGGCTGTTCTCAGAACTCCATAGAAATGAATTGAGCATGTTGGGAGTCATTGTTTCACCACAGCTGGAGTGCCGGAGGTTAGCCATCACTTGGAGGTGTTATCCATGTCTGCTGTCAGCCGAAGCATGCCAGTGGCGTCACTAATACTCGAGGCTAGGCTGGTGGCATCAGCACCATCAGTAGTGTTTGTGTTCCTGTCATGGGAGCATTGGTAGGTGACCCTGGGCTAATAATAGAAAGCAGGCCAGGGTCACATCATACAACCAGCCGAAAACTACTTTTTTTTGTGCAGAATCATTTCCTCGGCGCAGATATTCTTGGAAAATCTATTGGGGAAAAAAACGGAAACCAGAGACACGGAATCCAGCCCTTCAACATGTCCACTTGTTGGGCAGGACTTGAGTTATAATATCAGTCATCTTAAGGGAAAAGAGTCCACTATTATAATAGGTAGTAGTGGGGGAGATTTATCAAAACTAGTGCAGAGGAAAACTGGCTTAGTTGCCCATAGCAACCAATCAAAAAGCAATCCTTTCATTTTCCAAAGGAGCTGTGAAAAATGAAACGTGGAATCTGATTGGTTGCTATGGGCCACTAAGCCAGTTCTACTTTACACCAGTTTGATGAATCTCCCCCTATTAATCATTTTCAGGCTTCTTGTAAGTGGAATGCCCCCTATGTGTCTCAGAGACAGTGGGGGAGAGTAATCAAATCTGGCGTAAAGTAGAACTGGCTTAGTTGCCCATCTGAAAAATACTATATTTAGTATTTAAATACTATATATAGCTCCAGGGATCTCAAGTCTCCCTGACGCCCGCATGTAAAACAATATATCCCGGAAATGGAGAGGCACTGGGGGGCTGATGGAGAGGCGCTGGGGGGCTGATGAGAGGCACTGGGGGGCTGATGAATGTAATAAAAAGTTTGTGAAAAAAAAGAAAAAAAAGA
This sequence comes from Bufotes viridis, assembly GCA_033119425.1. Lineage (NCBI taxonomy): Eukaryota > Metazoa > Chordata > Amphibia > Anura > Bufonidae > Bufotes > Bufotes viridis. Next base: position 35,162,914 of record CM065591.1, read on the forward strand.
AAACCTCCCTGAAATGAGAAGTGCACCTCCCTGAAATGAGTTTTCGCAGGTTGGGCTGTCTGTAGCTCGTATGTAGTAGTAGTCCCAAAGGCGGCCTCCTGCTCCAGGAGCAATGTTAGGCCTTCAGACCACCAAATATCGAGCTTGTGGTCTCCACTTTACAAACTTTGCGGGCATTGGCTCCTCTTTGGCCCTGTACTATTAAGGCATAGTTTCCAATTGTTGGAATTTGCCAGGACTGTTCATGATTTTCAGACACAGTACTGGCAAATTGGCACTGTCCCAGGCCGAACATGGGACGGGGCTAACTCAAACGCTGCCTGCAAGCGGGTGTTTCTGGGCGGTTTGGTGGCGTTTCCAGGGGCGGGGCTTTCTGCCCTGATTTTAACGACTGAAATGTTGGTGAGTATGCCAAGGGTGGGTTCACACCATGTTTTTGACATCCATTAAACATATACATTTGGGGGGGAAAAGGATACAAAAGTGTAGAACACACGCTTTTGTATCCTGCACAGTCTGGTAAAAAAATCTATACATATATTTTTTACAGTTAGGGTACTTTCACACTTGCGGCATGGCTATCCGGCAGGATGTTCACCCGCCGGATCCGCATGCCGCAAGTACCCGTGTGCTGCCGCTCCGTCCCCATTGACTATAATGGAGCTACTGTGCAGCACGGCAGTGATCAGCGAACTAAAAAGTCGGACCTGCAGTACTTTTAGTCGGGCGATCTCCGGCAGCACACAGGTACTTGCGGCATGGCGGATGCGGCGGGCTGTTCACCCGCCGGAACAGCCTGCCGGATAGCCATGCCGCAAGTGTGAAAGTACCCTTAGACTCAATGGTGAACAGATGGCAAAAACATAATGTGAACTCAGCCTAACCCTTAGGGCCAGTTCACAGGATTGATTTTGAAATTTAAAAAATCAGCGCGCAATCCACGTTAAAAAGCAGTTTTTTTACGTGCCTTTTTTTTTAACCAATGGTTTGAATTTTCAGCTTGAGGTTTTTGAAGCAGATCTGCTCCAATAAGGCATACAAAACGCATGGACTTACATGGAGCTGTTTTTTTCTGCTTCCTATTCGATTCGCTAATTCTGCCCCAAGATAAGACGCAATGCTTCTTTATACGCTTCTTTTTTACACGTGTGCTGCTTCTTATGGGAAGCTGTTTTGTTTTGAGGCTTTTTTTGGAGCAAATTTTGACGCAGAAAAAAACTCAGTGTGAACTGGCCCTTAACGCTTCTTTTTCTTGAAGCCCCAACTTTACTCATATGGCCCTGTGGATCAGTGCTGCGACCATCGCATTTACAGTCGTCCCATCCACATTCCATTGCACCTCACTCCAGCCACGGTAGCCACTCCGACCCATCACTAGCCAGGCTGTCTACTTCAGGCCCCTACACTCACTGTACTTGAGGGCCCATTAGCAGCTCAGGCCTTACTTCTGCGCACCCTCAGCCAGGGAATGCAGAGTTCATGGCGCCTCTGCACCACTTTCATGCAGGGGGAATTCTCTCAGGTGCTTGCGCTAAAAGGCCACCTCTTTGAGAAGACCACCCCTTTATCCAGACTTCAGTCTCACCCCATACTTTCCATCTTCTTTGAGAAGACCACCTCCCTAGATGACAATTTTTCATGGTCTGTCCCCAGGACAATGCACTGTGCGGCACTGTGGTAATAAAACCGCACAAAAATCCTTTTGTTGATTTCTACCTCAAATCCGGCGTCCCGCTGCAAACCTTAGAAGTGAATTTCCTCTCTTTATATAGAGGAATTCAGTCACACAGGGTGAAAAAAACAGCAAACTGATATCATTTACCTGTGAACACAAAAACACTCCATATTAGAACGCACAATGTGAGTTTTGTAAAATCGTAGTACAGCAGATGAGAATCACACCCAAAAAACAATCAAAATTAACTCAACAGTGCCCTCTGCTGTGACAGCGTGGTATTGCGCATCACCACAGTGAGTGCAGAAATCATGCTGATGGGAGTTATGCCTTCATCAAAGGGCCATGCAGTAATAGACATGGTAATAGCTATGAAGACTATATAAAACGTGTTTTAGTAATAAATCATTCAGGCAAAAGAATATTCATGAAGTTATCCACTGCAAGTATTCATCAGGGAGCATTTCCAACTTTAAAGAGGAGCCGTGACCCCTTCTGACATGTTTTAGTATCTACTTGCATTCTTCATCTAATATCAGTCCTGGAGCATAGCTTCTTATGACTGTGGTGCCATTTCTCTATTATTCCTACTAGAAGATACCAAAATAAATTATTAGCAGTTTACAATGAAGGTCCAGATGGATGTTACCAGTTGGGGAGGAGTGCTACCACTGGCAGCACTAAGTGGATAGAGTCAGACTGTGCAGGGACACACCAACTGGTAACACCCATCTGAACCTTCATTGCAAACTGCTAGCAATTCATTCATAACTTCTAGCAGGAATATTAGAGGAATGACACAACATAAAGTCATGTGAATAGATGCTCCAAAATTATTACTTGGGGAATGCAAGTTCTTACTAAATAGACATATCAGGAGAGGTGACAGCTCCTCTGTAATGGGCTTATTGTTTTCCTTTTTTGTTAGAAGGGTCCCGGGACATTAACCCTCAGTTCACACTTGCGCGTTTTACAGCGCGTTCGAACGCGCTGTAAAACGCATAACCGATGCAAACCAATGCTTCCCTATGGGACTGGTTCACATTTTCGCGTTTTACAGCGCGTTCGAACGCGCTGAAAAACGCCCGACGCATAAACAAGTACTTGAGCTTTTTTTGGGGCGTTTGTCGCGCGTTTTGGCCCATAGACTTCAATGGAAACGCGAAACGCTTGTATTTTGCGCGTTTTTGACACTGCGCAACATGCTGGAAATTCCAAACCCCAGGTGCTAGGCACAGCACAGCAATGCACTCTGATTGGCCAAACTTCATATAGACAGGGATATTTGGTCATTGGACAACACTGCAGTCAATCACACAAACGCGTGTAAAACGCGCGTTTACTATTGCCAAAAACACGTACAAAAACGCGCGGAAAACGCGCGCCTCAGGAACGCTCAGGTCTGAACCCAGCGTAAAGGACATCTTACTTTCTGCTGCAGCTGATAGTAGTTGAAGGATGTAACTGAGCATGTGCTTCCATCTCAGTGCACTGGACAAGAATTTTTGAATAAGAACAAACAGCAGGTGGCGCTCTACAGATACATTTTATTGAATAACTCAGTGGCTGTACTAAAATTTTAATTACATGCAATTACAAAAGTATTCAGATCCAGCTGCTGGTTTGAAAAATGTAGAATGTCATTTGTGAGACACCCCCTTTAAGTACAAGTTGTATTTGATAGCACCCCTTGAATCCACCCTCTAGTCGCCTATACATAATAAGAAAAACATGGCTGCTGTCTTCCAGAAACAGCTCGGTTGAACTGAAGCGAATGGGGATTTGCTGCAATACCGTACATGACCTGCGGGCAAGTGTGGCACTGTTTTTTTTTTTGTTTTTTTAAAAAAACACCTTCACGTTTTCTAATTGTGCATGACCTGTTTAAGATTTTGCATTGTCCCTCATTTTTAAGAATTCTGAAGAAACTGTCTCGCAAACACATCCATCTGAGATATAAGAAACATCTATTGATTCATATTTTGGTTCGTGTCCAGTACAGCAGAAGGATTGGAGAGGCCACGAGGCAGCTGTCTGTGGCTGTTCCCAGCCAATTCGGTCTGGCATCAAACAGGATCACGATGGAGATTGCTAAGTGTTACCCAGAAAGCTGCAAACACAATTGTCAGTGATCAGATGAATCCGCTTTTTACTTTCCGGCAGTGAAAGCGCCCACAAAAAAATCAATTTATCCTTAAAAATCAAAAATCACTATTGGGGCTCATGCACATGACCGTAGTTTCTGTCTGCCTCCGATCCGCATTTTTTGTGGATCGGATGCGTACCCATTTACTTCAATGAGGCCGCAAAAAATGCGGACAGCACTCCGTGTGCTACCCGTATGTCCATTCCGCGGCCCTGCAGTCCGTTTTGCGGACAAGGATAGAACAGTTTTATAGAGGGCATTTTGCGGTATGGACACGGCCGGTATCTGTGTTTTGCGGATCTGAAATTTATGAACTGTAAAAACAGCTACGATCGTGTGCATGAGCCCTTAGGCTTTTTTCACACTAGCGTTAGGCTTGGATCCGTACTAACACTTGCACACGTGCGCTGACGGAAGTTCGGTCCGGCGCCATTCACTATCATGGCGATGGGTAGGAGATGCGGGCGCAGCACGGCAAACATGCCGAGAGGCGGCCTGATAAATAACGCAGCAATTCTCCCTCAAAAGTTCAGGAGGCTCCCAAAAAAGGAGAGACCTCATGGACTCCCGGAATAGCTGGCAAATCTCCTACGTAGCTCATGGAGGGCTGCTTCCGGGAAGAACTCAGGGGCTCACACCGTACGTTCGGTCCGCATCCGATCAAAGGATAGGACATTTCTACATGAGTTTGAAGAAAAATGGTGGCATGCACACAGCCAAGATCCGTGATTTGTGGACTGCAAAATAGTTACGGTCATGTGCATGAGCCCTCACACGACCGTATGTATTTTGTGGTCCGCAATAAAAAATATGGATGACGTCTGTGTTACATCTGTTTTTTTTTTTTATCCGATGTAACAATGCCTGTCCTTGTCCACAAAACGGACCAGAATAGACATGCGGACATACGGATACGGAAGCAAAAATACATGGGGTGACAGCACCATTGTAGGTAAATACCCAAAGTCCATATAGTGGCGGTGCCTGCGATGTTAGGACCTGACCATTGGTCCCCAATACGATACCAAACAAGAAAGGATCGCGGCACTCCTTCGTCTGTAGAAAATGTTCTTTATTCCACCTTAAAGTGCGACGTTTCGACTTTAATCAAGTCTTTATCAAGCATACACCAGACATCATTGGTGAGTGGGAGGAAAACACCCTCCCTCTTCCTGTGACATCATCATGTAAAAGTAGTACACAATATAAAAATATATATGAATATGTAACATAAGAGCATCAGGGTTAAATCCAACCATGTCATGAAAGTCTCGCTGATCAAAAAATCGTAGCGCAGCGATATATAAGCGAACATAAGCAATAGCCTTGTCTACTCCTTCCGGGTCAGGAGTTCAATTATCTTCATAGTGTAGCATCCCCAAGTCAGAGCAATGTGTGGGACCAACCTGGGGAATGCCAGTGATGGAGAGGCCGGCACGCTGTTCCTCTGGGGCACTCTCTGGGTTCTGAAGGGACACAGCCAGGTGCAAGGTGAGGTGCCCTTGGTGTTGTAGTTTAACGTGCCTATGGCTAAGTCCCTGATGTTTCGTGACGCCAGTGCCAGTAAACGGTGGCACACCGTATTTATAGTAGGAATAATAGAGGTGCAGACTTGTAGCTTGAAAACAGAATTCCAACTTTACTGAAACAGTGGTAATACAGAAGGCACTCTCTTAAAACAGTTCTTGTTGCAGACAATAGGCTTTGGTACAGTCTAGTTACAGCAGGCTTATATCCAGCAAGGTAAACAGAGGGTTAAATCACAGGACTTTGAATTGCAGGTGAACCTTACTTTCTTCCTGGCTTGTCCTGACTGGCAATTATTCTTCAAGGCCCCAATGCCCTACTTCTGGCTTATATCCTTGAATCTCCAGTTTGCTGCGTACCTCCTCTGACATTACAGTACCTCTTGCTCTAGGGATTGCCTCTGCTTGACTTCTGCTGACTTGCTTAGGCCTGTGACATGTGGCCTTCACAGACTCCAGGGTCTGCACTCCTTCCCAGGCCCAGGGCCTGGTGTAGACTTCACAGGCTCATGGCCTGGAGTAGACTGAACTCACTTTCCCTTCCCTGCCTGGGCCTTATATAGACTAGGGCTCCCTAGCTCCCTCTAGTGACTAGAGCTGGAATTAAATCCCTAGCCGGCCTGAATATGACACATTTCACAGTAACAGGGAATTAAATAGCATTACATTACATTTTAAGAATAGGACTTATACCAGCCTCCCCATAAATGAGAGGAACGACAGCACTCAAGTGACCCTTCTGTAGTGACGGGCATCACAACTCCCGTACACTACAATAGCAGGTCACGTGTCAACACGCATCAGAGATGACGTCACTGCCACTCCGATCATGTGACCATCACATGACTGCACATAGTAAACATGTCATTCAGGATTTTAACACAGTTTCTGTTATCAAAAATGATCGTCCCGATCTCCGTGCCATATCATGATCAAGTTCATCCAAGGACCGGTAAAGAGGTGGGTGAATGCCATCACACAGAGAGACACAATGATCTCATATATAATGAATCAATGACAGATGTCAGTCAATAAAGCACTCTACATACATGGAGAGAAAAGACCCATGGAGCAATCAGGACTTGCTGAAACATTGATGTAAAAAGAGCTTATGCGGATATACATGTATAAATACATATATCTCTCTCTAGCTCACGCCCAGTTGAAATTCACCAGGGTGGAATCTTTGGAATCCTTACAATTTTTGGATACGTTAGTATACATTGCGGATGAGAGTTTACAGACAGACCTTTTTGTCAAACCGACAGACCGCAATAATCTGTTGAAATACGATAGTGCCCACCCCAGAGGTATGATTAGGTCCCTGCCCTATAGTCAATTTCTTAGGGTAAGACGTGTGGTGTCTGATGACATCAAGACAGAGGAACGACTAACTGACATGGCCAAAAAATTTAAAAATAGGGAGTACCCCAAAAAGGTGGTTGAATATCATCAACGAAGGGTGAACGCAATCCCACGGGAAGAGCTCCTTAGTAAGACGGTGAGACCAATCCGTCCATCACGGATCCCCTTTGTCTCTACTTTCAATAGAGTCAGTCCTAAAATAGCAGTAGCTCTTAAACGCAACTGGAACATACTAGCTAGGTCGTTCCCGGACATAGAGGAGTTCCAGACACCTCCATTAATGTCCTATAGAAGGTCCAAAAATCTGGGTGATAGACTGTCACGTTCAGCTATAACTACAGACAAGATAGACAGAAAGACCAAAAAGGGTTGCTTCCCTTGCTATAATTGCTGCAATTGCAATAACATGCTGAAAGGTGATTCGTTTAGACATCCTCGCACAGGTCAGAAGTATGTGATTAAGAACACCTACACCTGTGCGTCCGATTTTGTCATCTACATACTGCAGTGCCCGTGTGGCCTGTTGTATGTAGGGGAGACAACACAAGCTTGTCGGCTGAGACTCAACCAGCATCGCTACACCATTCGGAAGCTCTTTGAAAAACAGGCCATCAATCCCACTACATGTGACGGTGAACTTCCGGTCCCTACACATTTTTTTAAACAGCGACACAATGTAGCCCAACTTAGGTTCAGGATAATAGATGGTGTACCTCCACTACCGAGAGGGGGAGATCGCGAGAAGCTCTTAAAGAAACTTGAGCTTAAATGGATTTATGAATTGGATATATTGGAACCAAAAGGGCTGAACCGCGATTTCAAAATTGGGACCCTCTTTTGACTTACCACTTTGGATGTTTGCTTTATGTATATATTCGTTTTTAACCCCTCTATTGTCATTTCTTCTAGGTTCCTCCGTGGTCCGGTTGGATGGGGTGGATGGGTGCAGTCCCCGCTTACTTGATGGATTGATGTCACCATGCACACCTATGATAGCGGTAATGTCCCTATGGTTGCTACAATGGGAGATTCAGGCCCTGGACCATTATGATTGACTTGCTAAATACGCCCGGAGATATAAATGGGGGTAACCTAATGATATGTGTGTTTAATGAATGGCATCGGAATGATACAGGCATCTGTTAGCGGTCCCAAGCTGCCATAGGCGATGTGATCATTGCCAAGACGGCTGATTTAAGGCTACAGACATGCCGATTGAATATCCGAATGGGTCGTGCATGAGAAAAAGTATGTCTTGGTTTTCCCACCCTGTAGGGCGTGAGCTAGAGAGAGATATATGTATTTATACATGTATATCCGCATAAGCTCTTTTTACATCAATGTTTCAGCAAGTCCTGATTGCTCCATGGGTCTTTTCTCTCCATGTATGTAGAGTGCTTTATTGACTGACATCTGTCATTGATTCATTATATATGAGATCATTGTCTCTCTGTGTGATGGCATTCACCCACCTCTTTACCGGTCCTTGGATGAACTTGATCATGATATGGCACGGAGATCGGGGCGATCATTTTTGATAACAGAAACTGTGTTAAAATCCTGAATGACATGTTTACTATGTGCAGTCATGTGATGGTCACATGATCGGAGTGGCAGTGACGTCATCTCTGATGCGTGTGGACACGTGACCTGCTATGAAGATAATTGAACTCCTGACCCGGAAGGAGTAGACAAGGCTATTACTTATGTTCGCTTATATATCGCTGCGCTACGATTTTTTGATCAGCGAGACTTTCATGACACGGTTGGATTTAACCCTGATGCTCTTATGTTACATATTCATATATATTTTTATATTGTGTACTACTTTTACATGATGATGTCACAGGAAGAGGGAGGGTGTTTTCCTCCCACTCACCAATGATGTCTGGGGGTGGGGTATATATATCTGTCACTTACTCAATTGTGTATGCTTGATAAAGACTTGATTAAAGTCGAAACGTCGCACTTTAAGGTGGAATAAAGAACATTTTCTACAGACGAAGGAGTGCCGCGATCCTTTCTTGTTTGGCATACGGATACGGAATGCACACTGAGTAATTTCCGTTTTTTTGCCCCATTGAAATGAATGGTTCCGAATACGGCCTGCAAAAAAACGGCACGGACACGGTTAAAGAATATGTTCGTGTGCATGACCCCTTATACTGCACAGATGTTTTCTTTTCCAATAAAAAAAAGAATGAAACTGTGCCTAAACTGCAGCTTTTCTGCAACAAAATCCGAAGTGTGTGCATGCGTGCATGTTGGTGCGTTCTTTTCTGCTGCAGCTAATCAGTTACGTGTGAAGCCAACCTAAGGCTGGTGAACGTACATAAGATCCGCCCAAATTTCAGTGCGGATTTATGTGCATTTCTGCACCATATCCGCACCAATTCCTACCAGCGGTTTCTGCCGCGGATTAGATGCAGTTTCTGCCGCAGATCTCACCTTTCATTGGAAAAGGGTGAAATCCGCAGCTAAAGCCGGAAACATTATTGACATGCTGTGAATTTGGAAATCCGCATGGAAACAATCCACAAGCTGTGCATCAGACATCATATAGACCATGACGACCTCTTTCTAACAAGGCTAGAACCAGCCCTGTACCTCACATGGATCCAGAGATCTCCACATTCATTGCTCTGCTAGATTTATACGGTATCAAGCTGGCAGCTAAGGTGGCGTGTCTTTTCTGCTGCAACTCAGGGGGCGTGTCTTTTCTGCTGCAGCTCTCTCCCTATCACAGCTCAGGAGGCAGTTGAAGGATGAGGTGGACAAGAAATAAGGAAAAGAATAAACAGAAGGTGGCGCTTTATAGATATATTTTATTGGAAAGCTCACTGGCTATGCTAAATATTTAATTACATGCAATTATAAAAGTATTCAGATCTAGGTGCTGTAGAATATTTTTCGTGGGACAACCCCTTTAAGTTGGGAAACTGAGGAAAAAAAAGTAAAAAAGAAGAGCTGTACACTATATGTGACGATATCCGAAATGCACTGTTCCTTCTGGAAGTTAGGCTTAACTTGAAGTTCCCAGGCCCCAATGCAAAACAGTCCCTCCATCTACCAAGTGCCATTCATAGTACTGGTGTCTGGTGTCTTCTTATGCTGGAGAGCCATGGGTTGGAGATCAATGTTAATAGGATAAATAGGTTGAAACTGATAGACTTTTGTCTTTGTGTAGTCTTTTGAACCTTGCTGTCTGCCTCAGAGGCGGGAGCTGTTCTCTATAAAGGGGTTTTCTGGGAACAGATCATCAATATTGCAGCAGGTGGCCCCCCCCCAGGCCGAGTGATGATGTGGCCTGATAGTTTTGCATCACGTTGCTCCTACCTGGATACCGTCACTCCCCTGGGGTTAGGCTCTGTATCTTTTAGAAGTTATAGTCGGGGGAATAAGACTTGGCAAAGTTCAACAATTTTAATTGAGATAAACTCATCATCCAAACAATACTTTATCTTTCTCTTGGCTCCAGCAGGCTAAAGGTAAACTGAACTTGAACACTTTGCTTTATCTTTCTCTGCTGTGCTAATCTCTGCCTTCTGTCTATGAAATGCAAGGAGTCGGGGTGCTCTAAGAGCTCCTCGGGAAGACTCCTGCCGCAGAAGGGGGGTGCTCCCCTCACTGTGCCATGTCTCGTCTCCTTCCAACTCGTAACTAACTCTAACTTCTTACAACCTCTATCTTAGTAGGAAGCAGGACTAGCTCATTTCTGCCCAAAAGAGGGGTGGGGGGGGGGGGGGGGTTTGGAATGGTAAGTTCCATTCTATCTAAAGATCTCTCTATGCCAAGTACACTGGACAACCAGAAAAGGTACATTAAATACAATACATAACAGTTACATAGCAATATTATTAAGGCACAGTGTAAGAGGACCTGGAATCAGATACACAGATGACACTATTTTCTAACCATTAGATGCAGTAGCTAGGTGTAAGAATGGCTGCGCTCCCTCTGGGGCACTACAATATTACATTGGCAGGGAACCGACTCCTGGCCCCCTGCTGATCAGCTGTTTCAGGAAGGTGCAGTGCTCACTGGAGCTCTGGCGAGTGCGGCGGCCTCCCCGGAGCTTACCAAGCACAATGCCATACATTATCTAGCGGCACAGCTCCATTGACTTAAATGGGGCTGAGCTGCAACTAGGCCTAGTGAGCGTTGTTCGGTGACATCACATGGCGTCTTCTAACAGCTGATTGCTGGGGATGCTGGGTGTCAGATCTACGTCGATCTGATATTGATGACATATCCTGAGGATAGGTCATCAGTATTAATTCCTGGATAACCCTTTTAACCGCTACAGGACCGCCGCACGCAGGATTGCGTCCTGGCGGCGGCCCTGTAGCTCTGATCGGACGCATCGGCGCGTCATCTCGCGAGACGCGAGATGACGCGAGGACGCGCCCGCACATGCGCAATGCGCGCCATCGGCGCGCTCGCATGTAGTTATACTACAGCCTGCCAGCGCCGATCGTGCGCTGGCAGGCTGTATATGGCAGAAAAAATCGCAGATCAGACGTTGTTCTGTGAACAGCGTCTGATCTGCTTGCTACCCGCTTCTCTGGTGGTCCCTTTGCTTGGGACCACCAGAGAAAAAATATCAAAGTGCACCAATCACCACACAACCCCCCCACCCACCCACCACCCCCTGTCACTGATTAACCCCTGATCTCCCATGTCACCCCCTGATCACCCCCTGTCACCCCCCTGTCACTGATCACCCCTGTAAGGCTCATTCAGATGTCCGCATGTGTTTTGCGGATCCACGGATCCGCAAATCCGCGGATCCATAAAGCTACGGACACCAGCAATGTGCTTTCCGCATTTTGCGGATCCGCACATTGCCAGAACTATATAGAAAATGCCTTTTCTTGTCCGCAGTTGCGGACAAGAATAGGACATGTTCTATACTTTGCGGATCTCCAATTACGGATCCGCAATTACGGATCCGAGCGGGACAAAGTCTGTCCCCATAGAATTGAATGTATCCACATTTCTGTTCCGCAAAATTTTGCGGAACAGAATTGCGGACAGCTTGAATGAGGCCTTAGGGTCCCTTAGCGATCGCAGCTTTATAGCTTTTCCCTCTTTTTTTTGCACATTTTTAGAGATTTTTTCATCCACATTGATCAATGTGAATGGAAAAATCTGTGACGTTCATTTTTTCTTTCAGCGCAGAGGCTGAACGGAAAAAAATTCTCATTACCCGTATGGTCAATATAAGGAGAATAGCAAAAACTCCTAATTCTGGCCATACGTGTAATGATTGCGGAGACCCTAAAATGCCAGAGCAGTACAAACACCTCACATGTGACCCCATTTTAGAAAGAAGACACCCCAAGGTATTCCGTGAGGGGTATGGCGAGTTCATGCAAAATTTTATTTTTGTCACAAGTTAGTGGAATGTGAGACTGTAAAAAAAAAAAAAAAAAAATACCATTTCCGCTAACTTGTGCCAAATTTTTTTTTTCTGTGAACTCGCCATGCCCCTCACGGAATACCTTGGGGTGTCTTCTTTCCACAATGGGGTCACTTGTGGGGTATTTATACTGCCCTGGCATTTTAGGGGTCCTAAAGCGTGAAAATCCAAATGCGTAAAAATGTCCTGTGAAATCCTAAAGGTACTCATTGGTTTTAGGGCCCCTTTGCGCATCTTGGCTGCAAAAAGTGTCACTCATGTGGTATCGCCGTACTCAGGAGAAGTAGGGCAATGTGTTTTGGGGTGTATTTTTATATATACCCATGCTGTGTGTGAGAAATATCGCTGTAACGACAACTTTTTAAATTTTTTATTCAAAGTTGTCAATTTACAGAGATATTTCTCTCACCCAGCATGGGTATATATAAAATACACCCCAAACACATTGCTACTCTCCTGAGTACGGCGACACCATGTGTGTGCACTGCAGCCAAGATGCGCTAAAGCCAATGAGTACTGCTAGGAGGGCATTTTTACGCATTTTCTTCTCACGCTTTAGGGCCCCTAAATGCCAGGGCAGTATAAATACCCACATGTGACCCCATTTTGAAAGAAGACACCTCAAGGTATTCGCTGAGGGCATAATGAGTCCATGAAAATTAAACTTTTTGTCAAAAGTTAGCGGAAAGGAGACTTTGTGAGAAAAACAATAAAAATCAATTTCCACTAACTTGTGCCAAAAAAAATCTTCTATGAACTCGCCATGCCCCTCACGGATTACCTTGGGGTGTCTTCTTTCCAAAATGGGGTCACATGTGGGGTATTTACACTGCCCTGGCATTTTAGGGGCCCTAAAGCGTGAGAAGAAAAATGCGTAAAAATGCCCTCCTAAAAGGTACTCATTGGAATTAGGGCCCCTTTGCGCATCTTGGCTGCAAAAAAGTGTCACTCATGTGGTATCGCCGTACTCAGGAGAAGTAGGGCAATGTGTTTTGGGGTGTATTTTTACATATACCCATACTGGGTGAGAGAAATATCTCTGTAAATTGACAACTTTGAATAAAAAAATTTAAAAAGTTGTCGTTTACAGCGATATTTCTCACACGCAGCATGGGTATATGTAAAAATACACCACAAACACATTGCCCTACTTCTCCTGAGTACGGCGATACCACATGTGTGACACTTTTTGCAGCCTGAGTGCAAAGGGGCCCTAAAACCAATGAGTACCTTTAGGATTTCTAGAGCCATTTTTATGCATTTGGATTCTCACACTTTAGGAGCCCCTAAAATGCCAGGTGAGTATAAATACCCCACATGTGACCCCATTTTGGAAAGAAGACACCCGTAGGTATTCTGTGAGGGGCATGGTGAGTCCACAGAATTTTTATTTTTGGCATAAGTCAGCGGAAATTGTTTTTTGTTTTTTTAATTTTGTTTTTACAAAGTCTCATATTCCACTAACTTGTGACAAAAATAAAATTTTACATGAACTCACCATACCCCTCACAGAATACCTTGGGGTGTCTTCTTTCCAAAATGGGGTCACATGTGGGGTATTTATACTGCCCTGGCATTTTAGGGGCCCCTAAAGCGTGAGAAGAAGTCTGGAATCCAAATGCGTAAAAATGCCCTGTGAAATCCTAAAGGTACTCATTGGTTTTAGGGCCTTTGCGCACTCAAGCTGCAAAAAGTGGCACACATGTGGTATCGCCGTACTCAGGAGAAGTAGGGCAATGTGTTTTGGGGTGTATTTTTATATATACCCATACTTTGTGTGAAAAATATCTCTGTAAACGACAACTTTTAAAAATTTTTATACAAAGTTGACAATTTACAGAGATATTTCTCTCACCCAACATGGGTGTATGTAAAAATACACCCCAAAACACATTGCCCTACTTCTCCTGAGTACGGCGATACCACATGAGTGACACTTTTTGCAGCCTGGATGCGCAAAGGGCCCAAATTCAACGAGTACCTTTAGGTTTACATGGCGGCTCACAATTTAGCCCCGCCCAAAATGCCAGAACAGTAAACACACCCACAAATGACCCCATTTCGGAAAGTAGACACCCCAAGGTATTCACTGAGGGGCATAGTGAGTCCGTCTGAGATTTTTTTTTTTTTTGCCAGAAGTTATCAGAAATTGAAACTTTTTTTTTTTTTCTCAGAAAGTGTCATTTTCCGCTAACTTGTGAAAAAAATGAAATGATACATGAACTCACCAAGCCCCTCCGCGAATACTTTGGGGTGTCTTCTTTCTAAAATGGTGTAATTTGGGGGGTATTTATACTTTCCTGACATTCTAGCACCTGAAGAAACATGACAGGCGCTCAGAAAGTCAGAGCTGCTTCAAAATGCTGAAATTCACTTTTTTGCACCATAGTTTGTAAACGCTATAACTTTTACCCAAACCAATAAATATACACTTATTGGACTTTTTTTTATCAAAGACATGTAGAACAATAAATTTAGAGAAAAATTTATATAGAAATGTAGTTTTTTTTGAAAGTGAAAAATGTCATTTTTTTGCAAAAATTTCGGTAATTTTTGATTAATAGCAAAAAAAGTAAAAATGTCAGCAGCAATGAAATACCACCAAATGAAAGCTCTATTAGTGAGAAGAAAAGGAGGTAAAATTCATTTGGGTGGTAAGTTGCATGACGGAGCAATAAACGGTGAAAGTAGTGTAGTGCAGAATTGTAAAAAGTGGCCTGGTCATTAAGGGTGTTTAAGCTAGGGGGGCTGAAGTGGTTAAAGAGACCAGCTGTGTATTAAAACTTAGTAGCAATGCTTCATGGGAAAATAATATCCAAAGAGAGAAAGAGAACCCTTCTGGAAGTGGCTTTAGAACCAAGTCGTAGGATGAACCAATATTAGTCACAAAGAGCTATGTTTTTTTGCAATTTTGAAAAAATAATTTTTTCTCTAATTTCACTAAACCTTAGACCGGCAGAACTGAGCACAGAACACAGAGGACCCAAATGTTGTCAGAATATCAAGGGCCAGTTTACCCTCAGCATTGCCACAGGTACCTGGTGCCCTCTGTGAAGGGTGAAGGCAGCTGTTTCATGAATTGTGCCCATTTAAAGTAACAAAAATATTTTACTGTGTTAGCCAGTAAAGAAAATAATAAAAAAAAATTAGAGACTTTCTAGCCATGAAAGTCTGGATATTAAAAGGGAATTTCATATCACAGAAAGACAGAAGAGTCTGGGAATACAAGCTCATGACCACCTTTGACACACCCAGATCAGGAATGAACGTGTCTCATGGATTTATGTCCTTCTACATCTTTTAAGGGTCCATTCACATGTCCGCAAAATGGATCCGGAAAAGATGCGGACAGCACAAAGTGTGCTGTGCGCATCCGCACTTCCGTTCTGCAAAAAAATAGAACATGTCCGCAGATACGGACAAGAAAAGGCATTTCTATAAAAGTGCCGGCCATGTGCGGTCCGCAAAATGCAGAATGCACACGTGTTTTGCGGATCCACACTTTGCGGACGTGTGAATGGACCCTAGGAAACATGCCCCTCAAGCCTGTATTACACAGGCTAATTGAGCAAGCGATTGTCAGGAGGGAAGCGTTCCCTCCCGGAAATCTCCTGCTGCTGTTACATGCAGCAATCTCCTCCGCAGCATGGGGAGGAGCGATCGTTATGCCATCGCTCATCCCCATACTGTCTAGTCTAGGTTTACCCACAGCAGATCGTAATTGGACAGCAAAATCTGCCGCCGGCAAAGATGATTTTTGAGCGTGCATTCATACGAGCGCTCATTAGCGATCATCTGCCGAAAAATCGTCAGGTGTAATAAAGCCTTCAGAACTCTTGTGTTTATTGTATTCATGGACTGGACACCAATGAGAGGACAATACAACTTTCACACTTCTTTTTTTTACTTCTACAACAATTTACTGCTACAACTGTTTGTTTCCTCCTCCCCTCACATTCATCTGCTTTAGATCACTTGTCTCTTCTACCTCATTATTCCTATGTACTTTGGAGCATAAATATATGAATCTTTGGATACGGTCTTAAGAGACGCCTGACGAAGAGGCCAAAGTAGTCTCAAAAGCCTGCAACTGTGTCATCGTTTTTTCAGTGAGCATAACCACTGAGGAATCTAATTTTTATTTTGCCCCTTTAAGATTATAAAAAATATTTAATGGGCTTTTCCATCTTCGAGGGCTTTTCAGGCAGACCCTTCCCCAAACCCCCCATGTGGCAGGACCTGAAGAGGGAAGAAACGTTATCTACTCCCCGATGGTGGGTCCCGGCATGTGAACATCTGTTTGACGGCGATGTCAGCTAGTGACTAGCCGTAGTGGCGACCTGCACTCATTATCTCACATGACCCATTGACGTGACAGTGATTGGCTGTCATACTGGATGTTGACAGGTGGGGACCGAAGCTGTGCAGCATCAGTGGGGGACTGAAAGAGCCGGGTCCCAACAGCAGGGAGCAGGTAAGAATGATTGCCTCTGCAGGTCTGTTCAATAGAGGGGCCCTTGAAGATGGAAAACCCCTTTAAAGGGTTTGTGCCAAGAAAACGAATCTATATTTTTTTAACCCAGCACCTGGTTCTGAATACTTTTGTAATTGCATGTAATTAAAAATGTTGTATAGCCACTGAGCTATTCAATAAAAATTTATCTGTAGAGCGCCACCTACTGTCTGTTCTTTTCCCTATTTCTTGTCCACCTCACTGAGGTGGTCGCACGTGCTCAGTTTAAATTTTCAACAGGCACCAGCTGTATCTTCCGTTGGAAACTGTGGCAGTTACAGGGAAAAAACTGCAGCAGGAAGCACATGCTCCCTGGGAAAGGACACACACCCTGAAAATAAATCTAGCAGATTTCGGGGAACTCTCTGGATCCATGTGAGGTACAGGGCTGGTTCTAGCTTTGTTAGAAAGATTGCCATGTACTATGTGATGTATGATTTACATTTTTTACCTCAATCATGGCATAACCCCTTTAAGGATATAATCGGCGCTGTGGAGAATCCTGTACAGATTCTCATTAAGTCCGACGTTGTCTCCATATTATTCACATTGAATATTCGTGATCTTTTTTAAACCACAGACGATCTGTCACATTCAGGATTAAAATATCTGCTGCCCACTCCCTTCATCTACAGGACGGAAACACTTCATGGGAGATCTCTGTGTACTCTCTGATTTCCTACATAACATTGACCCATTCCCTGTGTGTTTGCCTAAGATTTTTATCAGTCGGCCGAAGGAGGGTGGGGGGGGGGGGGGGGGACTAGGGTAGGCAGGGAGCAGTCGAAAGAAAATAACCGGTCGAGAGTGAATAGACTGTATGGGGAAAGTCATAAAATACACAGCTCGTATAGGGACGACATAGACAGAATCCAGCCTTGTTCGCCACAGACCAGGACACCACGTCAATAGGGACCGTGTACGCTGCTGGGACTACGGATAGGATGCAGTGATGGATGGTGGGATGGTGGACGTTGCTAATGGCACATTGTATGAATTTTACTACGATTACTTGGATCCGGTTTCATTTGATGAAAGTCAACTGAAGGCAAACAAATGTGAGTATGACGCATCATTTTATATGCAGATGCAGCAGAGCCGAGTGCTGTTCTACATAGGACTGGGACACTATACCTTAAAGGGGTTGTCTCATCTGAGACAATTGGGGCATATCGCTAGGATATTCCTCCATTGTCTGCACCTATCTCCTAAATGGAGTCCCCAAAGTGGTGGAGGGCGCACTGCGCATTCGCAGCCACCCTCCATTTGTTTCTATCGGGCCGCCGAAAATAGATGAGTGCTGGCTCGGCTATTTCCGTCGGCCGATATAAGTGAATGGGAGCCGTGGCTGGTCATGTGCGGGGCGCTCCCATTCACTTCTATGGGGAGAGCACTTGGTGGTGGCCGGAGATGGAAGAGTGCTTTAGCCACCACCGCTCCATTCTCGATTTAGCGATATGCTCCCATTGTCTTAGATGAGACAACCCCTTGCAGTGCAGTATGGTATTAAAGGTTGGGCAGGATTAGAGAAACATGGCTTTTCTCCAAAAACAGAACCACATTGATCCATGAGTCCATCGTGACCACTGAGCATTTTACAACCCAAATTCAATTTTACAAGCTTCCCCCAAAAAACTGGCCTTAGGCTAAAGGGTGCAGGTTTACTAACAGAAAATACAAAACCGCACTGAAAATCGTTACTTGCGTTTTTTTGTGGCGTATTTGCTGCAGATCTCACCCTTGGATTGCAAAGGTTGAAATCCGCGCAAAAAAAAAAAATTGCACAAACAATTGAAATGCTGAGGATTTCACAATCCACATGGAAGAAAATTGTCTAATTTATTCTAATTTGCTGGTTCTGTATTACACTGCACCTTTTTTGCACCAGAATCTGCATGGAAAACCACACCATGTGCAGGTAGGCTTAAGGGTCCATTCACAAGTCAGTATTTTGTAATATGCATCCGGATTTGCCGGTGTGGGTAGGGGGGAATCATACTGTGTGGATCAGGGGCAGCCTGGGAACTTAAATTGGCCCTGGAAAAAAAACTAAAAATGACCCCATGTTGTAGGTGGGTCCAAACTGACAGAAGGCCGTGCAACACAAGTAGGCAGGGCTAACACATATAGGCAGGAAAAACAGAAGTGTGGGGGGCAGCAATGCCGTAGTGCAGCACAAAATACCGCCCCAAAAGAACCAAATAGCACAGTACAGCACAAAATATTGCCGCCCATGTCACAGTATGAAACTGCATCATGGTCCTGTGATGGTAACACAGTTAAATTCAGGAGGACAACTGCGGCCTCTGGCCATGTGCATAAGTGCCTGATGCTCCTACATTACTTAGTGCTGAGACTTTGACCAGGACCAAATTGCGATGGTTAGACAACTGGGTCAGAGGCTCAGAGCATCTCCAAAATATCAGGTTTTGTGGGGTGTTCCCACAAAGGCCTACCAAAAGTGGCCCGAGAAAGAACAACCGGTAAATTTGCAACAGGCTCATGGCCACCCAAGGCTCATTTATGGACTTGGAGAACGAAGACTAGTTTGTCTGGTCTGATCCCGCAGAAGGAGCTACTGTAGCCCAGATTGCTGACACAGTTACTGCTATGAAAGTTGTGAGAACACACTATGTATGTGGCTACCTACCTCCATTGTGTATGAGGCAGTTGTAATGTAATCGCTGGACACTGTATGACCATGTAAACCTGCCCTTAGACAACTGCTAATTGTCCATATTGTTCAAAGACAGTCCAAGGTTTTTAGATATTTGACTATGGAAACCTTTGTTGTGAGAGTTATATCTTTGCCTTTTCACTTGGTGACAATGAAATGAGACATTTGTATTACTAGACTCAGGGTCGCTGCTCTGATAATTTCCATTAGGGACTCGTGGCATTTTTTTTTGCTGCAGTACACATGGTTTTGTGTTAATATGAACATAGTACAATGAGTGACACCACACAGATCCCGGTGGGTAATGTATAACAGCTGCTCGACTGTTGCCCCTTTTCTGGCAAGTTCCACATGTGACTTGGTGATCTATGGTGTGCCATTGTGAGAAGTGAGTTTGGGATGAATTCGTATCGGGAGACAAATCCCGGAGAACCAGCATGATATGAAATATCTTGGAAAAAAGGAGGCAAAACAGCTCTTCTTCGGTGCAACCTCTAGGTGGCACTAGATAGTTTTCTTCCTTCAGAGGAGAGCCATTTTGCATACTTTTTTCCCCAGCAAGCAATGCTCTAAAGCAGGCAGGGGCAGATTGGCCATAGACCTTACAGGGAAATTTCCTGTTGCTCCTAGAGGCTCATTTGCATATATTAAAACATTATTTTTCTCAGCAATGCGGGCACATATGAACTTGGAACCAACACAGATGTCTTCAGCTGCCAAGTGCCCATGTAACAGGTCAGCCAGTGTCATAGGGACAGAACTGCTGACAGATGCCCTTTAAAGGGGTAATCCCCTCTGGACACACATGGCAGATCCATGGGTGCTTGTCCCACCTGAGAGCCCCACAAGTCATCTTATAATTGAATCCAGCTAATCGCCATCATGTAAGTAATTCACTTGTGATTTATGTCCACAGATTCGATTGTCATCGCTGTGTGGATCGGCCTTGCTGCCTTTTCAGTGTTTCTGTTCCTCATTTTACTGTACATGTCCAGGACAGACTCCCCCAGAGCCAAGTAAGTAGATTGATTGCACAGGCAATAAACAGTCGCGTTACCCAAGTCAGAACACCGACAAATCTCATATAGTAGCTGGCGCAAAGAGCAAAAAAAATTTTAGGGGTCCTTTTGCTCTATAACGTTATATTGTCATCCTCAGGATCCTCCTATATAAGCCAGGGTGGAGAGCTGCTAATGTTGGACTCCATGTGTTGACGTCTACGAATGGCTGCATGTAATAATATACTTGAACTGCAAAACAAGAGGGTGACAGCGACTTTTCCCCTGGGGAAATCATGTCCTCTAGTTTTAGTAGATTCTAAACTATGTTTCCACGCAACAGCAAAAGGAAATTATATTTCGGCCATTTGTTAGGCCGCTCATGAGGTTCACATTTCATTCAGGATCTTAATTCGGCACCCGTTAGGCTGGTTTCACACAAGCGAGTTTCACGGTGTGACTATCAGACAGCTCCCGACCTGACCTCCCAGAACTGAGGTGATTGCATAGCATTATATTTATTTATGATGCTATGTAACCCTTATAGGTCTGGAATGTATTGGATAACACTGACATAATGCTGTCAGGGTTATCCAATACATTCCAGACCGCTAAGGGTTATATATTGCTATGTGGCTCCAGCAGTGCTGGGAGGTCAGGACGGGAGCTGCGCTGCGAATCCAGGGCGTGACACTCGCTCGTGTGAAACCAGCCTTCTAGATTGCCCCCGACCCTATGATAGAACAGACATGAGCGGCTCAGGTGTCAAGGCGGCCTGCAGAATGTATTGTAATACTGGAGAGGAGACCACAGTCCGTTCCACGACACTGGATCATCGATGGTGACTCTATCCACCTTTACCCTTCTTACATTAACTTCTGTTTGCTCATAGATTGTAAAACTTCACAATTGCAGAGGTTTAGGTAGCGCAGCCATGTTATTTCATCCTGTTCCACCACCTGTCCAGACTGCAATTCAATCAGTAGAAAATTTGCCCCAAAGAAACAAAATCTTAAGGGCTCATTAAGACAGCCGTATGAATGGATCCAACCTCCTGTTACCTAATTCTGACACACGTGTTATTGACAGCTTCACAGCCAGGAGAAACCACTTGGCACGTGTTCAAGAGACCCCAGAAGCCAGCGAAGAAAATCCTGAGTACTGCCAATGCCCAAGTTAACATTTCATGACTGATATGACAGAAATGTAAGTAATGACAAATCATGGAAATAACTTTTTTCTTTTTATGGAAAGAATAGGCCGAACTGGAAGGACAAATGTCTTTTTTCGGTCTTATATACTATGTTACTTATATACTATTAATACTCCTGTAGGGAAGATATTTGCTTTCCACCATCAAATCTGCAGGAAGGTGCTAATTGTACAGTTATCTCTCCATAGGGCTCTAACATATATCAGTTCTTTCATGGACAGTGATCCATTACATTTCATCCCTACATGATATCCAGTAGGCAGTCCAATTCCTTCGGAAAGTCTTCAGACCCTTTTTTATATTTTATTATGTTGCGGCCTTTCCCCATCATTCTGTACTTCATACCCCATAATGAGAAAGTGAAAACAGAATGTTAGAGAAATCTTTGTCGATTTATTGAAAAGAAAAAACTAAAATCTTGCACTCAGACCCTTTACTGAGGACTTCGTTGAAGCCCCTTTGGCATTGATTACATCCTCCAGTTATTCTTGGGGAAGATGCAACAAGATTTGCAGACCTGGATTTCAGTATTTTCTGCCATTCTTCTCTGCAGATCCTCTCAAGCTCTGTCAGGTTGGATGCGACCATCAGTGGACAGCCATTTTCGGGTCTTTCCAGAGATGTTCGATTGGGTTCAAGTCAGGGCTCTGGCTAAGCCACTCAAGGACATTCATAGAGTTGTCCCCAATCTAGACCGTGCCAAGGTCACGGTCTTGTTGGAAGCGAAACCTTTAGCCCAGTCTAAGGTCCTGAGCACTCTGGATCAGGTTTTCATTAAGAATATCTCTGTAATGTGCTCCATTCAGCTTTTCCTCAACCCTGACAAGTTCCCCTATCCCAGCTGATAAAAAACACAGAGACAGCAAGATGCTGCCACCACCCTGTTCCATTGTGGGGATGGTATTAGGCAGGTGATGAGCAGTGCCTAGTTTTGTACTGACATGATGCTTAGAAATGAGGCCAACAAAGTTCAATCTTTGTTTCATCAGAACTTTGCCAACTCCAGGCAGGCTTTCAGATGTATTTTACCGAGGAGAGGCCTCTCTCTCACCACTCTGCCATAAAGTCCAGATTGGTGGAGTGCTGCTGTGATGGTTGACCTTCTGGAAGTTTCTCCCATATGCACACAAAATCTTTGGAGTTCAGCCAGAGTGACCATTAGGTTCTTGGTCACCTCTCTTGGCCCTTCTCCCCTGATCACTTAGTTTAGTGGAGCAGCCAGCGTTCGGAATAGTCCTGGTTGTTCCAAACTTCTTCCATGTAAGAATTATGGAGGCCACTGTGCTCTTGGGAATTTTCAGTGCAAAAATGTTTTTGTACCCTTCTCCGGGTCTGTGCCTCCACACAATCCTGTCTTTGATCTCTACTGGCAGTTCTTTCCTCCTCACGGCTTGTTTTTTTCTGTGATATGCAGTCAGCTGTGAGAACTTATATAGACAAGGCTGTGTCGTTCTAAATCTTGTCCAATCTACCACAGATCACTCCAAACAAAATGTAGAAACATCTCAGTGATGATAAAGAGAAATGGGAGGCCCCAGAGCTAAAGTGTCATTGCAAAGGCTCTGAATACTTAGGTCCATGCAAACATTTAGTTTTTCCCCCTTAGATTTGCTAAATACTGCTAAAATTCAGTTTTCGCTTCCTCATTAAAGAGGTTATCACACCGCCGCTGCTGCTTCTCCCTGTGCGCGGATAAAAACATCCAGTGTCGGGGAAGGGGGCGGACAATGGCAGGCGGTGATACTAGGGAGGCTCGTCCCCGTCACCTCCTGCCATTGGCTGCTCCCCCCTGACACCTTTGGATGTAGCAGTAATTTGAGGAAGCATCAAACTTCCATTTGGTGTGATTGTAACACATAATACACATTAAAAAGAACCCAGCGCACACAACTGGCAAATTATACAATACCCAAAATAGAAATTCTCACATTTTATTACAGTTAATATAGAAAAGTCTGTTGCTCTAATTCACTAAAACAATTTGCAAAAATATTTGAAAAAAAATCCAGCACAGTTTCTCGCATAGAACAGATGAAGGAATAATCGATTAGAAGATTCCCTAATGAAAACCTATAATATGTTTATACATTTTGAGCTGCCTTCTGATTTTCAAGGTGTTACGTGCTGCAATGTACCTTCCCATAGTGGCTGAATAAGGATCTGTTATAGGAACTTGGTGAGAGGTGGCTTGTACTGAACTGCTGCCCCTCCATTTCAATACACAGTCATAACGGCCACCACTGGAGGGAGCCGACTGCATACAGGTTTTTGCGGCTCTTCTTCAGTTCAACAGTAGCAGTATTAAGCCATGTGTCATTAACTCCCCCTAGTGATGGCTGCATACAGTGTGAATCAACAGAAAATGACATTTTTACAAATTACACAAATAACAGGTTTTTCCTATGAAGTTTTTTCAATTTTCAGTTTTTGTTGACTGGCCACTGGAGCTGCAAAGGGGGTTAATACTCTCTTTTCACTCTTTTCAGACCATTAAATCCACTTTATTGTTGCTACCATAATGCACAAACATCCCGGGATACTGTTTATAGAGACAATACAGAAAGAAGAGGCTCTTTCCCCTCTACCTGACTATTACTGATCAGGATCTCTGCACTCACTGAAAAAGGCATGTTTGTCTCCAAGGGAATCTGTCACTTGCTTTTCACTAATAAAACTACCTGCAGGGCCAGCAGTCCATGGTAACACCATTCTGAACATACCTGTATGTCAGCAGGGTAAGTATTGAATGCCCACCCTGATCTGAAGTGCCCAATTACTCCTCGTTTTCCTGATGCCTGCTCCTAGTCTAACCTCCCAAGCCTTTCTCTTCCTCTACCCTTGTTTCTTTTCCAAATCTTGTGCAGGTTCCCTCGGACGTTCTTCCGGCACCTGCGCGCTACATTCCTTTGTGTGGGCTATTGCCTCAGGGATCTGTTCTGCACAGGCCCTGGAGTCCTTGATGATCAGCGCATCAGAAGGAATCTGAACGTGATTTGGTATCGAAGTGTCATGATGTCAGGGAAGAGGGGAGGAAGGCTTGGGAGGTTAGGGGAGGAGCAGACATTGGGGAAAAGAGGAGTAATTGGGCACTTTCAGAATCAGATTGCACAGAGAAGGAACCTTGGGGTGCCTGCACAAAACCAGAACTTCAGTTCTGCTCCTTTTTGTGCAAAATCCTAGTTATAATGTCCTAACTGAAATACTTCTGTGTCTGTGTGACAAGTGGTGTGTGTATGCATGAGCAATGGAAGGGACATCTTCAGCCAGGGGACCAGTTCACATGTAGAGGCAGCTGACTGGTATTAGATCCAGGCTAGCATAAATTGGGACGCTCAACCAGGACTGTGATTAGGACCCTCTGCTGTTTCAATAGTAGCTGGCACCGAATTGTGTGCAGGGGACACAGAGTGCAGTGCTTCTGAGTATGGAGGAACAACATAGTTATAAGTACTCACCAGAAATAATAAAAGAGTATCCCTTTACCACTGTACTGGGCGATAGCAAGCTGGGGATTTGAAGCTGTATTTTTTTAAATCATATATAGGCCCTATAAAAATATTTAAAGGACTCTGGACAGTAATTTTAATGAAATAATAAATCGTACATTTGGTGAATCTCTCACTGGTGCCATTTTGAGCATTGTTATGAGGCCCCATGATTCCAGGGTTATACGTATCTTCTGTCTTATAATGCACTGTGTGTTCAATAATCTGGAATGTCCGATAATCTGGCAACAGTCAGGCTAGCTGTAGCCTCAACAGCTAGACAAGGCAGAGTCGGGTGACCTCTTTACACATTACGAATTGCTCTGTTGGGAAGATCAGGACCCCAAAATCTTTTAGGTAGTTTCAAAAATGAACACTGTATATTAATGACACAGAGAAAACTTAAATAGTAAAAATTTAGGAGGACATCTGTCACCCTTGACTTCATTACGGACAGCGCCGATTTCAAGGTTAAGCGGTGGCGATTTGTGAACAATAATAAGGCACTTGGGAAAATATCCAAATTAAATCTGAGGCTTTATCCCGACCATCCTGAAGCTGTGCAGAATGCCTGCTACACATTCTCAGACGGGAGACGCAATCCACATCCGGCTCCGAGTTTTCACTTTATGGTTAATGAAACCCGCCAGAAATCCAGTCCACCAGGAGATATTTTAACTTCTGCCCAACACCGTTGAGAGTTTTCTACACAAAGGCACAATAGCCTCTTGCTCCTCAGTCCTCTTTTTTGGGTCAGGCGTCTTTTCTTTTGCCGGCCATACCTTAAGGGCCGCTGCATCACAAACCAGCTTCACATGACTCGTAAACATAACAGGGGAGTCAGCGCCAAGCCAGATATCCCCGATGTAAAGGGACGCCATGAAACTGCCGGCAGCTGAAACGGAAGAAGACAAATATTTTTATTATTGGAGGTCTCATTAGTTGGTCACCATTATATAAAGTCCATGTCTTTTAAAGTGTCAATTTTTGTTTTGGATAATTTAGATCAGAGGGGGTCTGAGTGCTGAGACTGCAACTCGATCTGTAGAGCAAGGGAAGAAAAACGCTCGCTTAGTGTGTGCTCATTCCTCGCTGCATGAGATGGGCCCCTAGACTTTCCATTGAGTCTGTCTCACTTTCTGTACTGTAGCGAGGAGATAGAAAACGGTAAGTGAGCGCTTCTCACCACTCATTCTAGAGATTGGTGGAGGTCTCAGCACTCAAATCCCTAAAGATCTAAACTTTCAATATGTCCTTATGACATATCAAACATTTACTGAAAGTACAGAGACACTTTAAAAATAAGCAAACTGCAGTCGCCCCTTGTGGCAACTTTTGTATTGGACCCGTATAGTCCTTGTGTCTAGTGTTACCCATGGTGCCACTTCCGAACCGCTTAGTGCTACATATGGTGCCCACGTCTGTGAAACACACAGTGCAATTAAAATATGGCTATGGCATACATGGCGGCATATCTTAGAGCCTCCTGATATACACAGAGCTCATTCTCTGGTCTTCAGTGGTCTATTCATTGCCGATTACCTTACAAGAGCCACTTCATAAGTATAAGAAAGAAAAAAAAAAACTACCTCCATTAATCTGGCAGCAAATACCAGCTGTACCATATGTAGTACCCACCTTCCTGTATGTCATCTGCATTGTCACCAGGCTGAAGGCACAGTTCCCGCACAGCATTAAAGGAAATATCCTTACTGAGGTTCTGCCTCTCCATCATGCTCATCATGACCTGGCTAGACAGATCCAAAAATTCTGGTGTGGAGTCACAACTATCCCAGACTCTGTAGAAGAGTTTATACAGGGTGCTCCTCAGCATACCGTCCTTCAGAAGTTCTTGAACTATACGGGTATGTGGTAAAATACAGGTTTGTAGCCAGTGCAGAGAAGCACAGAGATCCTGAATGCTTCCAGCGTGCTCACGCTCTACCACCATTATCCACTCTGTCACTAGACAGGCGGTGGCACACACCAGATCATCACTGGTGGTGTCCTCGTCGTTGGCTGCCCCCTCCTCTGTGGTGCTCTCCCTCTCCATCTGACCTGAGCTTTTTTCTTTTGCAGAGGCCGAAGATGAAGAGTCCAAAAAATAAGGTTTCCAGTGTATCAATATGGACTTCATGTAGCTTTTGGATTCTTCAAGATTAGAGACCCGTTGCTCCTCCGTCTCCAATTCAGCTTCAAGTTTCTTCTTCATGCGCCGAGGACCTGGTTGTCTAAACTTCTCTTTTATAGAACCTGCATAAAATGGAGGGAGAACAGAATCAGTAGAAGAATTGACAAGTGCGTAATGGTAATAACTTCTTGACGCTTCAGTTAAGAAACAGGACATTAATCAGAAACCTAAACTTTCCCTTGAAACATATTCTTGCGTGTACCATGCATGTTAGTGCAGGATGGGGAGCTCTACTTAGATTAGGGAGGCCAATGGTCCCTAAGCTCCTGGGTCACCTCTACAGATTTGTCCTGGAAAAGTCCCACATTTCTTGGTAGTACTTCCCAACTATACATAAATGGGAGATTCCCAGAGAGTTCCTTCAGGAAGACAAGCCCTGTCCATATGCCTATACAGGGGAACCCAGCTCAGGAACCGTGCTCTGTGAGCCAGAGCGGAGAGATGCAACTCCCATTCCGAATTACAAGGACAGCCATTCCTCTGCATAGCCATTTAATACTCCGTTTCCTGCAGGCATAACCCCTGGCTGGCCACAACTTTCTATGGCACAATCAGTGGCAGGCGCAGGGATCGAGGAAATCGTCGGAACAGGCCAGCATTTCCTTTAAACTGAAACTTTGGACTTTTATAATGAAACAACCGGGGTCTCTGAAATGCAAATCTATGAATTATGTGATCTCCCCCGCGGTGCCGGGCGGTGTAAAAATGCCACTTGCGACAAAATTTGTCACAATTGGCTCTTAAAAAGTTCCAAACACTAAGTTTGCAACTTTTTTCCTACCGTTTTTCAGGCGCAGGGAGATGAAAAATCTCCTCCAATAGGTTCATCAAAAGGCAATAGCAAAACTGCTGCGTGTTGCCGAAAGGCTGCCACCTTCTCTGACATCACTTCCTGCCTGTAGCGATTGGCTGAAGCTGCTCCTCACAGACTTCCTGTTCCTGTATACAGTACTGGGAGATCTCCATGCTGGCCGCTTCTGACAGCATTAGGACCAGAAGGCAGTAGACAACTCTCATGCTCATGACCGTGACTTCTTTTCGGTCTGCAAACACTGAGTCCACAAAAAACGGATCCCGGTCATGTGCATGCACTCCTGTGTCCTTTTCTTGTCCATAAAACAGAATGTTCTATTTTTTTGCAGGCCGACAGAGCAGACAAATGGATGCGGGAAGCACACCATGTGCTGACTACATCCCATGGAAAGGAATGGGTCCGCATTTGGATGCGGACTGAAAATACAGTCCTGTGCATGAGGCCTTACCCATAGCGTACATGTAGGGCAGGCAGAGAAGGAAGTCTGTGAGGCGAAGAGAAGAGGGTGCTATTTTGGTAATTTCTGCCTCAGTAACATGCAGCAGAACGATAGTCTGCCATGGAAACTTGCCCTTAAAGGAGAACTCCAGCCTGAAGTATTTTTCACCCATCTACTGGATAAGTGATAAATGCTATTGGACATCCACCGACTCTGGTCCCCCCAGCCACAGGACTGCTGTTACCAACAGTGCCACAGACTTTGAATGGAGCAGAAGGATGCATTGAAACTCCTTCTAGTCGCAGTCTGAGGGAGCCTGGGGTCCCACGTTCGGGTAATCGGTGGGGGGGGAAGAGCTGAGTGAATGAATTGAATCCTCGGTTATGTTAAATGACTTTAGTACATTCATTTTACTACATGAAATAATGATCCTAAAAAAAAACCTGTCTGTCGCTTAGCTTTACGGACGGGAACGTTAATAGGAACTGAAATTCAATGAAGTGTAACAACTGCCTGATGACAAGACGACAACTTCTGATTGATTCGCTGGAAATAGAGCCCCTCTATATATAGCGGTGACTTCTCCCACGTTCCGCAAAACACATTGAAGTTCTTGTACTCGGCGAGATCTTTTCTGCGCTTCTCAATCACTTCTCCTCCCACGTAACACTTTGCAGATGGTAAACCTTGCAGTCTAGGCCGTAGAGCCCTCTGCTGCAGAAATCATTGTACTCCCGCCTAATTACACGGAAATTCAATGCTCTGAATGTGTAGCGAGCTCTGAATTAAATGAAACCCCCATCTATGAATTACAAGCACACAATAGAGGCATCCGCAGTAGCCACAGGCTAATTATATATTGTGGATGTGTATAATGGAGGGGAACGTCATCCAAGAGCGGCCAGGCTTGTAACGTCACTGAATCTCTCTCTTCTGGGAAAGCTGGGTGATCGCTGCAACAGGGGTCAGCATATGTCTCATTCTTTGTACAATGAAGTTATATCAAATTAAGATCTCTGCTTGCTGGCATTCAACAGATGCCAGCATCATGTGCATCCAGTGCGTAAAAAGCTGGTCATCTGATGGAGCCACGGCTTGTTACAATTACAAGAGCGGATTTTGTAATGAACTGTGTCCACCACATGACCAGGGCAGATTTACATCCCCTGGAAGTAACCACTGAAGGTTACAATTTAATGACAGCAAGTAGAGATCTTACCCTGCAACCACATACATCTTCCCGCTTACTTTTCAGCTCCTTGATTCGGTATTGCTTGGCCAGGCTGCTCAGTTTCTCCTGCAGATCCAGGTCCTTCTCAATAACGCTCCACTTTTGCAGCAGTAAGAGCGCTTTCCAGCTGGACAAAATCTGCTGGTTAATGGCAAACCGCCCCATTTCTTTGAAGGCTTCCAGGACTCTTCTGCGGTATCGGAGAACGGAGCTCAACATACCAAAATACTGGTTAATGTGGACGCCATCTATATTAGCCCTGCAATGTAGAGAAAAGAGTACATTTATTTATTTTATACACTTATATAGCGCTACTATATTGCGCAGCGCTTTACAGACATTAGCATCAAGATGTCCCCCATGGGGCTCACGGGGGATATTGCCAACAAACCTTCCACTGCATACCATGTTATAGGCCGTCCATGGGACACATTATATCTAGCTATATAAAAATGCAGGCGTATGTCTCCCATTCAGTGAATAAAAGAATCCGCCAAGTGATTAAAGGGGTTGTCTCATCATGGACAATGTATGCCCCCATTGTTTAATAGGTGCGGGTCCCCACCTATATCGAGAACGGAGCCTCGCAAGTGAAGGAGGGCGCACCGCGCTTGCGCAGCAGCCGTCTATTCATTTTCGATGGGGCCAGCGAAAATTTCCGTCGGCCCCATAGAAAATGTAAGGGAGCGGGGGCCGCACATGCGCGGTATGCTCCCATTCACTTCTATGGGGAGTCCTCCAGCCACCGATTTGCGGGGCTCTGTTCTCGATATAGGTGCGGGTCCGCACCAACAAGACAATGGGGGCATATCCTAGCGATATGCCTCCATTGTCCATGATGAGACAACCCCTTTAAGGCCCGAAGGATATGGCAAATTCCTGACACATACCGTATGCCGACACAAATTTAAAGAAGCTTCCCAGTACTATCATACTGAGAACTTATCAGGGACGGACTGGGAACTTAAAGTGGCCCTGCAAAAAAAAAATCTAAAAGTGGCCCCATATTGTAGGCAGGTCCAGATTAACAGAAGGTGGGGCAACAGAAGTAAGCAGGGCAGGCAGTACCTTAGTGCAGCATAAAATACTGCCGATTGATTTGCATTATTCAACTGTATCACTGTCCTGAGGATGGTGATACTGCTGAATTCAGGAGGGCACCTGCGGCTGCTGCTCAGGGGCATAAGTACCTGATGCGCCTAGCATTAATTAATGCTGAGAGCGTGAAATCATTATGCACCTGGCTAGAGGTTGTGAAGAGGGGGCTTTGGGGACTCCCAGGCATTGGCCCACTAGGTGATTTTCCTGTAGGGTCTATGGCCAGTCCGCCCTGGAACCCACAGGATTGGCCATCAATATCTAATCGTCAGGGATCCAACACTACAGACCGCTGAGGAACAGCTGTTCTGGAGACAGGGGCGTAGCTATAGGGGGTGCAGAAGTAGCAGTCACTACCGGGCCCAGGAGCCTGAGGGGGTCCAAAGACCCTTGTGGTACATAAGAAGACACTGGTATTATAGAAAGTGCATGCTGGTCAAGTTACACCTCTCCTACGCCCCTGTCTGGAGGAGCTCTGATGACGATACCACCGCAACTACAGCTCCATACTTTGAGTAGTGGACAGAGCTGGTTACTGCAGCACTGCTACCAGTTACTTCAGCTTTAATCACTACACAATGGAGGGAGTAGTTCCAGCGCTAGAAATATTGATGGCCTACCTTGAGGATAGGCCATGAATGTAAAAGGGGTGGACACTCCCTTGAATTTGAATACACCCTTACAGGGGTGAAAATTACAGAATTGGGGAACCTAAGGCTTGTATGAGTGATGTACTCAACCAGCAGTTTGGAAATGTGAAGCAGGCTCCAGTCTGCGGCTCCCCCATGCTGTACACTGCAGGTCTGCCACACATCTAATAAAGGAAATCCACCCTGGAGAGGTTTTAAATTTACATTTCAACTCCCTGAAATAAAAGGACTTACCTAATGTGTCTGAGGAGAATCAGCAGCACTGAGAGAATCTCATTCACCAAGTGAAGCGGGAGGAACTTTTCTTGCTCTCCGGCTTTATCGTCTTCTCCTTTAGACTTGGGCTTCTCTTTATTCCCGAGATTCGTAAACCACAAGTTGTTAATTAAGGTTATCACAGTGCCCAGGGTTTTATTCTCCACGTACCTGCCAAAACATAAAATTGAGACATGGGGGCAACGTGCAGTAAAGTTCTAGTCTAGAAACACCACTGGCCATGGATATACTAGACCAGGGGTCAGCAACCTTCGGCACTACAATTCCCAGCATGCTTCATTTATTTCTATGAGAGTGCCACAGGTTGCCTACCTTTTGTAATTGACTGAACAGAGTTTGGACTGAAGAGAACTGAAGTAAGGTTGGCCATACAATGGAGAGGTGACTTGGCTGTAAAAGCGGTGCTCCAAGAGCTACTCCAGCACTTCGGTGCTCCAACTGCCTAATTTGCATGAATTTATAAGTAGGGATCAGCGAACTTGTGTTATTAAGTTCGGCGTACAGATTCGGGTTATCTAGGTATTCTGTTATGGATTCCGCTACCACGGACCATAACAGAATTCTATGACGGAAGCCTATAAAAGGCATTCGTCAGTGCATTCCGTCATAATAGAAGTCTATGACCAGCGTATGCCGAACTTGAAAACACAAGTTTACTCATCCCACGTTATAAGTACTGTTATCTCCACAACGCTGCAAGCTACAGAGAAAAGAAAGGTATCGTTTTCATCAGCATGGTCAGCCCTACCAGGCAAAATGGGGTTGATTATGCTGAGGATGGGTCATCAACCTTGAAGTATTTTGTTTATTTGAGGCATGGAAACTAACCTTTAGCATCTCCTAAAGATTAATTGCGCTTTTGCAACCACACTTATCCCCTTGATTAAAAACATCCTACCATTCTTAGTTTCCAGCTCCAATGCAGACCTACGTGCCCCAGGCTCCATGGTTCCAGACTACAAACCAACCCTGTGTACAGTCTGATCTCTCTCTGCCCCGTTTCTTGCCGATGTCCTCCTGAGTACTCTGGGACCATCTGTGGTCAGATGTTATTAACTCCCAGCACGTTGATTACTGAGGAGGCTGAGCTTGCACAGTCATGTTCTTGTGTGAGCGAGGGGTGGAGGCACAGGCTATGGCCCCTTTCACACTAGCGTTTTTGCTTTCCGTCCTAGAGTTCCGTCCTCGGGGCTCTAGGACGGAAAGATACTGATCAGTTTTATCCTAATGCTTCCTGAATGGAGAGAAATCCGTTCAGGATGTCTTCCGTTCAGTATGTGAACGTTTTTTGGACGTTGACAAAAGCGCAGCATGCTGCGGACCTGTCTCTGTCCAAAAATCCGGAAGACATGCCGTAACGCCGGATCCGGAATTAATGCCCATTGAAGAGCATTAATCCGGATCCGGCCTTAAGCTAAACGTCGTTTCGGCGCATGGATCCGACGTTTAGCTTTTTCTCAACTGTTACCATGGCAGCCAGGACGCTAAAGTCCTGGTTGCCATGGTAAAATGTAGTGGGGAGCAGTATACTTACCATCCGTGCGGCTCCCAGGGCGCTCCAGACGCATTGATCACGGCGCCCCGGGAGCCGCACGGATGGTAAGTATACCGCTCCCCCGCTCCCCACTACTACTATGGCAACCAGGACTTTAATAGCGTCCTGGCTGCCATAGTAACCTGAAAGCATTTCGAAGACTGATCAGGATCCTGATCAGTCTTCTAATGCTTTTAGGCGACTTGCGTTCTGACGGATCCGGCGGGACGGAAGTGCCCGCCGGATGCTCAGAACGCAAGTGTGAAAGAGGCCTAAGGCACTGAAATTAGGGACAGAGAAATTGTGCTTCCCAGAGAATGCCCACTGAGCTCTAAACTTGCTGCTCCACAAGTAGACATGACAGAGCAGGTCGGAAATAAGATAAAACTCTATAAATCAGTATTACAGCTTAAACCAAGGCGCACGTACATATATCTAACATATATATATATTTTACAACAAGGGTTCACATACATTTTTAAGCAAGATTTATGGACTGCAAAGGTGTCAAAAAAAACATACCACTTTCCCAGTATATTCTGTATCCAGGTCAGAAGGCTGTGGTCTCGGATCAGTTCATAAGCTGCTTTGGGGATTTTAGAGGCTTTCATAAACACGTCCATGACAAGAGCCTATTAGAGGAGACAGAAAACATGAACCAAGGTGCCATAATACCAATACAAGAAAGTCTCATCACTGAGCAAACGTCACTGAGCATCGGCCCAATGACCTTCAATTAAGGAGAGTCCATCATTAGAAAAGTCATTAGCTCTACCACCAAGTGTGAACGTACACCAATATCCTTTCTATACCCAACACAGTAAACATAAGTATAGGAATGTAAGGAAATCTCCCCAAATATCTAAAGGCGTGACATTACCTGAGATGCCTCATCACTCAGGGGACTGTTGTAGTAGCACATGATCACCATGAAAATCCTCTGGTAATCATACAGCTCATAGCAATACTTGTCCCTCATTCCATCGCTTAGTAATGACAGAATCCATTCACGCTCCACCTTATGCTGATCATGGAACAGAAAAGAAAATCAGCACAATTTTGTGATAATTCATTTCTTTTTTTTGATCAAATATAATTTTTATTGTAAACATTTTTTTGATAATTCATTTCTTAGTATATGTTTAGAATGGTGTTGGCTTCATTTTTCTGAGCTTCAGAGCCCCTGTACAGACAGGTAAAGAAAAATAACATAATAGCTGCATGTCACCACTAGAGGGAGCTCAGAAGCGGACTGCATACAATAAGCTCCCCATAGTGGTGTCTGTAGGCATTATGGGACTGGAGGCACAATACTGGGATTTCTGGGAGGAAAATATTGATGTCCTATCCTCAAGACAGGTCATCAATATCTGATTGTTGGGTTCCGACACGCGGCACCGTCATCGATTAGCTGTATAAAAAGGCTGCGACGTTCTAGAGAGCACTGCAGCCCCTTCACAGTTAGCCAAGTTGGGCCATATGACGGCTATGCTTGTTATTGTAGCCCAGGTCCATTCACTTGAATGGGACTGAGCTGCACCTAGGCCACGTGACCAATGACCGTGACATCACAGGCCTAGGAAGAGGCCGCAGCGCTCACTGGGGTTCCATGGCCTCTTCAAACCGCTGCTCGGTGGGGGTGCTTGGAGTCCGAACCACAGTAATCAGATATTAATGATCTATCCTGAGGACAGGGCATCAATATTAAACTCCCAAAAAAAAAAATTTAATCTAAAATTATACAAAGCTGATAAAAGTAAATTTTGCATAATGAATGGCTAATATGATTTATGCAGATGTATGGAAAGGTCGCCCACTGGATGACAATACAGCCAGCCTCTCCCCAGACTGGAATGGCTGATAACAGACTGATTCAGTTGAACGGCAAATATAATTCAAATGGCATCCTATAAAAGACAACTTACCTCTATGTCAGAGCTGTAGAACAACCTGTAGAAATCCGGAACTTTCCTCAGGTCCAGGTATTCATGAGTCAACAGGAACCTGGTTGTCCGGATATACATATGTTCCTCTGTCCAGAAGACAAGAAACACTCTGATATCAGGAAAACGTAACGCGCTCCACTTACTGCACGCAAGATGAAGCAGCAGGATTTTCTAGATATTTTACCATCACAGTACCTGGCTTAAGGAGCACTTGGGCAGCCCTAGCCCCATAGAGACTCAATGCGAACGCCAGCCTGATATTCTCCTGTCGGATCCCATTCTTTACCACGTCTAGTAGACACTGCAGCTGGAAAAAAAAAACAGAAACGTTGTCTATATACATCATATTGTCTTATCATATGAAAATTACTATTATTTCTAAATATTATGGAAAAAAAAAAGCCATAGAGGTAAATTAAATTATTTTGTCTACCTGCAAGCACCACTAGGGGGAGCTGCAGAGCTTTCTGCAGATTGTGTAACAATTGAGTTCAATGTATAATGTGCAGTTAACTCCCCCTAGTGGTGACTAAAGGCAGAATGTTGCTTTTCAAATCTGTGTCTATGTAAAGGCTGTGGAGCTTTGTAAGAAATAAATCAGCACATATTTCTACTGATAAAAGATGGACACTCACTTTAAAAACACATAGAGAAAGAAAATCCAGAAGATCTCAGTCCTTACCTGCTTCTTATCTCGGAAGCGTGCCCCTTCCATGTGAGAGACAAAGGAGCCCAGGATGTGATAAGCGGCTGCTCTCATGCTGTAATCGTAACTACTCAGTGCAGCCAATGTGAGTCCCAGGGCATTCATTTCCACAAACTTAACACAGTCAACCACTAGCTCTGCAAAAACACAGACGGAAATTGTCACTAACAGACATGGCACCAGCAGAAACCTGCTACATTACTTATTTTATAAATTATATGGAAATTTCCATTTGGAATTATTATTTTTATTTTATTTTTTAGAAATCTTTAAATGGATTTTCCAGGGCTATGTACACCTTTAGGGGCAATTGTTTATTATTGCGTTGTACTCATTTTGAGCTAAAAATCATTTTTTCCATTGGTCTTTAATAAACATGTTGAGCTCCTTTCTCTGTACAGCCTTCAGATTCTCTAGTAGCAGGCTCTGTATTTTTACTGTGTTCTCAGGCATCTCAGCTGACCGCTCCTTATCTGACATTATAAACACTCATTATTGCTCAATTCTTATCTTACTGATATAAAAGTGCTTAAACAAGTGTTTATGACCTTTGAGCAATTTAGAGATAGGGTTTATTAGATGAGGGTCACAAAGTGAAAGTACGATTCACACAAACAGTTAACCCTTTGAGACAGAACGGCTGAGTATTTCTAATAAAGACCAATTTAAAAAATTATTTTAGCCCAAAATGAGTAAAGTAGAATCACAAAAAATGCCCCAAAGATATACATAGCCTTTAATTTAATATTGATTATCGTCTAGGATAGGTGATCAATATCAGATTGGGGTCTGATATACCCTCCATACAGGGTTGAGATTCTGTAGTAGCATATGCTCTATGTTTATACTGTGTCCCATCAGCTGATGGCTCATGTGATGTGTATCTCTAATCTCCTGAGAGCTCATAAACACTCATTATAGCTCAATTCTTATCTTACTGATAAGAATGCGGCTTAAATAGGTGTTTATGAGCTGTTAGTAGTTCAGAGATAAGGGCTGTACATGGCCCTCAGGTGATGGCTCAAAGTTAAAGGGGGTTATCCAAATTGTAAAACATGCCCCCCAATATCCGGGCCCCTCATATAGATTATACTTGCACCGCTTCCTGACACCCGCGTCGCTGCTGATCCTTGCATGGCTGCCGCTGCACCTCACCCGCAGAGACGCAGCGGCGGCCGTGTGGAGATCAGGAGCGATGCGGGTGAAGGGGAGTGGGGCAAGTATAATCTATATGAGGAGCCCGGGCATTGGGGGTATGTTTTACACTGTGGATAACCCCTTTAAAGTAAAGTCACCCCTTTATGACAAAAACTGCTGAAAATTTTTAACCCCTTAGTGACAACAAATTTTTTTTTCATCATCGCTTTCTAAGAGCTATAACTTTTTTTGTTTTTTCATCAATGTACCTGTACGAGAACTTATTTTTACAGGACAAGTTCAAGTTTTTAATGCACCATTTTGGGTACATATGATCATTGATTAAAGCCAGCTCTCTAGAAACCCCCTGTGTTTATGTTAGTAAAAAAGGGCAGTTAATAAAGACCAGTTGAAAAAATGAATAAAATGCGACATAAAAAAATAAATAAATTGACCCCCAAAAGTTTTCATGGCCTTTAAGACTCTACAGAGCTCATTGTGTGTCATTCAGGCTGGGAACACACCTAGGCGTTTTTGGATCAGGCGTTTTTTGGAGCGTTTTTTCCGCGGAAAACGCGCGTTTTTTAAGGCGTTTTTGTATTTTTGCAACGTGCGTATTTGGGGCGTTTTTTGATTGACAGCTTACAGTTTGCAGAAAAAAGAATCCCCACCCAGCAAAGGTGGGTGGAGATTCTGCCTTTCTGCTGTGTTTTACTACAAAAACGCGCGATCATATGCGCGTTTTTGAAGCGGAAAACGCGCATATTTTCTTATATGCGCGTTCCCATGCTTTCAATGGGTGCAAACGCTTGGGCAAACGCCCCAAAGAAGCTCATGCACAAGCGTTTGCGTTTGGCGTTTTTCAGCGCGTTCAAACGCGCTGAAAAACGCTCAAGTGTGAACCATGTCCATTGGAATACATGGGTTTTCACTTGTTGTGCGCTTTTCAGCGCGTTTGAACGCGCTGAAAAACGCTTAGGTGTGTTCCCAGCCTCAGAGTTGAATCCATTGAAGTTACCTGGTCTGAGCAGTTCACTGAAAAGTGGCAATAAGAAGCAAGGATCGTAGATATCGTGTAAATCTTGTATCGCCCGATCCTTATACAAGATGTCCTTCCCAGGCTACAATGTAACAGAAGAAAAAGCTTTACTAATTATGGAGAAATACAATGCCAAGGTGAACCGACACAGAAAGCAATCACCTATTAAAGGGATTGTCCCACGATAAATATTACATTTCTCTGACATATCACACAAAGCAATAACACATTTTCTATTGTAATCATTAAAAAAAACAAAAAACGT
The DNA here is from genome assembly GCA_033119425.1 of Bufotes viridis. Lineage (NCBI taxonomy): Eukaryota > Metazoa > Chordata > Amphibia > Anura > Bufonidae > Bufotes > Bufotes viridis. Next base: position 35,201,260 of record CM065591.1, read on the forward strand.
TCCTGCAAGCAAAACATCACAGTACCATACTGGTTATGGCGCCCCCTGGTGTTCTATACATTCCATTTTAGAAAGTTCACCTATTGAGTCCAGACCCAATTATATATGAATTATGAAGTGGAGATCCAAAGTTTGATATCATGAGTGAGATTGAGGAGGTGGTTGGGAGAGAGGCGCTACACACCATCCCGGTCAGCCTAATAAGCAGACGGGATTGATGAGGTGACAGCCATGGATTATCCCATATTGCCATGTGAAAATGACGCAGCGACATTGATCGCCTGTGAGCAGAGCAGCCAAGGGGTTGGACCACAGTAATGACGTGAGGAAGGCTTACTGGCCAATTCAAGTGGGGGACTTCAGTAAGATTTGGAGCGCTGTGTAGTATGGGTAGTGACATCACACACCTGGACATAAGGAGGGAGCGACCTGCAGCCAATTTGCCGGAATCCATAGTAATAAGTAATAGGAAGTGCCTGTCATGCATCTTTGGAGAGAAGCATAGGTGAGAGCACAGCTGACACAGACACTTAGAGATTGTGATTTATTTAATTAAATGCCAATGCTGGGCTATGATAACCAGGCGCACTGCCGGATGCTGTGCATAATTTATGACGAGGCATTGTATAGCAAGATATTTTAGTGGTTATTTCCCCTTTCATTTCTTGCAATGTAATTGGCTAGTGGTGCCTGGTAACTGGTCGCAATCCTGAAGTCTGAAGTAACGTATCTTTTATCATAGTCTAGTAAATATTTATGCACCCAAGTTGTGTTAAGCCTATTTTTTCCCGTATCTCAGAATTCACTGGAATACAGACGTGCACCTAGTCATAAATTAGGTACAGAACATGCATCAGTCTGTGCGCCTATACTGATGGCTACATCAGCTCCTGGGGGGAAAAAACCACTAGTGTAAAACATGATAAATGTGGTGGGGACACTGATCTTGTTTCCTTCACACCACCTTTTCTGGAAAGTGGCGAGGCCTTCAGAGAAACGGCACTTGAGCAGAAAACTTTGGGCAAGTGCCTTGCAAACGTGCCGGTTGTGACAATTTCACACCTGTCATGCCTTTTCATAAGTATATAAACATTTATACATTTATTATTGTTATAACGTGTATTCATGGCCTATAAGCAGCCATGTTGTACTTATATTCACCCTCCTGTATGAACCTTCATTGTAAAAGAGAAAAATGGGTTCAAGGAAAGGTCCTATCTAAGGGAGCAATTTTACCTTATCACTAGGCTATGAGCCGACATGAGGTTCTTCCTGGCGCTCGTCTGTCATCTTTTTATAATAAGATGTATTAATGAGACATAAATATTATGTCTGTTTGTTCATATAGTGGATCGTATTTAGTCTTGACACAAGTTAATCAATATATCATATATGTGTTGTTTTATATTTAATACATGTTCTAATCGTATATTAACACATATATATCCTGTGTGTGTATCACCAGAAGCGTGTATTCCTGAGGTATGGGGGGAAGCATGCTCAGTGAGATTTCTCTTAATAAGAAGTTGCTGACGGAAAAGTTGTGTTATTTTCATAAGATAAGGCACCTGTGAAATCCTAAACCCACACATTTGTTGTCTACATTTTAGCTTTATGACGTGAGAACAGTTATACTAGTTTCTGGGAATTTAAGTTTTAATTGCTTCAAGTGTCAGGGGGTATGCCTCCCTTTTTGATGTATGTCCCAGGTGGTGGATATTTACCACTTAACATAAAGTCACATTATATAAATTTAACTCCTAAAAGCTTCACATTTATAGCTTATACAACATTGCCGCCTAGGTATCGGCAGGTAACATAACACGTTCACCACAAAGCATTTTGGGTAATGTATGATCTCACAGTACCATTACCATATGTGCACACCCTCTGGTTTGGTTGGAAGACCGTTATCTAAAGGGGTGTATGCTTTTGATAAGTCTGTGAATATTAATCATAGACGGGATGAGAGAGGGAGATTGGAAGAGAAAGAAAAAACTACAAACAAAAGATTAAAAGGGACACGTGGATTTTATCCTGGATCACGGGGAACCCTCTGGAGAGCTGACCGTCCCTCCGGAGCCCTACTCACTTTTTGACCCTTGGTAACGTATATCTTGCTTATTGCTTGCGGTATTGATAAGTTACTTAGCCCGGTATATAGTCAAAGATCCCCAATTGTGGATCTGTAATTGATAAGGCTCCTGATCAAGTCTGATCATTCCCTTAGCAAAGATGCATATTGCTAATTGAGCATCAGACATTGGTACCTAGTCCTTGGGAACTTTGGTGTTCCCTAGCCTGATACCGAGCTGGTAAATTTATAGTGCTGCCATATACCTCAATTGGTTAAAAGGTGATAGAAAGGGGTACTTTTCTTTAATTTGGATTGTTGCATATCATTGCATTGATTGGCGATATTCAGTATTGATTGAAAGTAGTGGTATTATATTTCATTATCTATCATTGTACAGGTTGTATCATTGATTTTGTATTTAGCACTTATGTATAATAAACTCACGTATATTTTTGTATAGATGATGGTACCTCGTTTTCTTTCTAATTGCGCAAAATAATTAAGGTTCTCGCAAACGAGCTGAGAGGTTATTATGTCGCCCTCTCCTCAATAGGATCAATAACTTTGATATTTTTCCTTTGATCCTTTCTTTAGTTTTTTTTGTATATAAAGCATTTTGCGCTTTATATCCGCGACACACCTCAAAAGTGGCGCATTTAAATGACAGATCTGCCCTTTTGTATTTCATTTTGACTGGGTAATTCAGTATATATGCCCCACTCTCCTGTAACAAAAAAGCTAAAATATAGCCAAAATATTGTGATTTTTGTACCCGTTGGAATGGCCTAATAAACCGTGAATTATTGGGATGCTTACACGTTTTTTTGACCATCCTAAGGACAGTTTATAAATATCTTATCGGTGGGGGTTCAACTCCCAGCACCCTTGTCCTGCAGCTTTTGGAAGAGGCCAGAGCGCTTGGGTAAGCACGGCGGTCTCTTCCTAGACCAGTGACATCACATTCATCAGTAACGTGACCCTTCTGCAGCTGGGATTAAGAACTTCAATCAGACACTGATCCTCTATGCGGAGCACAAGTCATCAATATATGGGTCCCAGAAAACCCCTTTAAAAGAGGTTGCCCCATTGTGAATGAAGCAGTAGTCACCCATGTGCACCACTGCCTTCTCGTGACTGCTGGGGGTCACATCGGTCAGGCCTCCAGTAATCATACATTCATCACCTATCCTGTATATAGATAATAAATGTTGCTAATGAATCAACCCCTTTGGCCCCTTGCACACGACCATATGCCCTCCGAGTAACCTATGAAGCTGTGCGCTCGCATGCGCACGATGTATACCGCTCGGGGATATATGGCCCGCTCACGGACCGTATGTCTCGGAGGGCATACAGTCGTGTGCAAGGGGCCTTTAAGAGAAAATCCAACCTCTGGGACTTCCACACATCCATGAAAGGATTGCACGTTAACGGATTTAACGTTACAGCCTTTGTTCACTGCAGAGCAGCGCTCCCATCCACTCTCAAACAGGGAACCATAGCCATCCCCTTCACTTAAAGGGATCTGTGCTGCAGTTCTCTGCACTGCTGGGGGTGGGGGCTGGAGGGCTTCTGTGCAGGGAAGCACAGTCTTAATTAAAGGGGTTTTCCTAGACTTAAATATTGATTACCTATGCTTGAAGTGAATGAGGCTGAGTGCAATACCAAGCACAGCCACTATCCAATGAACGGCGCTGTGCTTGGTAAGCATGGAAATGGCCACGGCACTCGCAGGAGCACCGGTGTCTTCTCAAACACCTGATCACTGAAAACCCCTTTAAGTACTGCGACCCCCTCAGGTTTAAGATCATGGGGATCCCACAGGACAGACCCCCACTGATCAGAAAACGTCAGCCTGTACCAGCGATGCGCCATCACTTTATAGGATGGGCATAACTCTGACAGTTAGCAGGTTAATGAGAACATTTTCCCCATGTTACGGCATATTAATCCTGCTCCAGTTAGGAGGGGGCTAGTCTTGTGACAGGGGTCCTTTAAGGCCCCTCAAAAATAATACTAATAAAAAGATCCAAGGCGGCTGTGTACAGCCATCAGCTCTGCTTCCCGAACCTCGTGTCACACCAGTAAAGGTCACTGGAGATGGAGGAGCTTGAGGGAGACGCGCATGGCAGCTGTCACTAAGGCTACGACCAAGTGACGTCTCAACATGTATTTCAAGCAGATGACCTTCGGAGTGAGCCAGAAAAAGCTCCGGGGGAAAACTGAAGGATATCTGTTCTCATTCTGAAACTGCATAAAATCAGTGGCAAATGGCACCCCTGATCCCTCATTGAAATGCAGGTTCAGCTCAGCCAAAAATGCATGCCGATCCTCATCTTAAAGGGGTTATAAGGGAATTTGTTACTGATAGTCCGATTTCTGGGACCCATGCCGATCAGCTGTTAAGAGGCTGCGGAGCTCTTTGGGCGTCTGTACCTCTTCCTAGGTCAGTGACGTCACCGCACATTGGTCATGTGGCCTTGGTGCAGCTCAGTCCCATTAAAGTGAATGGGGCTGATCTGCAATACCAAGCACAGCCTCCATACAATAGATGGCGCTGCCCTCAGTAAGCTGTGAGGAGACAGCAGTACTCACTGGAGCTCCCGTGAGCGCAGCAGCCTCTTCCAACAGCTGACTGGTGGGGGCGCCGGAAGTCGGACCCCCTCCAATTAGATATTGACGACAGGCCATAAATATCAAATTCCTGAATAACCCGTCTAAAGGAGTATTCCCATTTCAGATGGCATATTGCTACGATATCCATGTCAGATTGGAGCAAATCTCAGAGGTGGGACCCATCCCTGTCTCCAGAGTGGGGTCCCTAAAGTGTAGGACAAACACACTGGGCATACGTGGTTTGCTCTCCGTTCACTGTTATGGGAGTTCCGAAAAAAGCAGAGCGAGCGCACTCGGCTATTTTCGAAAGTCTCATAATGAATAGAGAGGGCACCGCGCATGCATGGTCACCTCTCCATTCACCGCTGTTTTTGGAAACTCCCATAGCGTTAAACAGAGGGTGGCCACGCATTTTTGCCTGCTCTCCCTTCACTTCAGGGGGTCCGTTCTGGAGATAGGAGCGGGTCCCAGAGGTGGAACCCGCACCTATCCAACACTGATAGCTCAGCCTAATTCTGCTGCAGTTTAATGGGACAACACGCTTTAGTGGCGCTTTCACACTCAATACGCTCCTAGTAATGAGACCAGTGATAGGACTCAAAGAATCAAATTGTCCAACATTGTGTGTCACCAGGAGAACGCCCCCACCTTCAGAGTGAAGAGGAGATTGGGTCGTTATCAACAATGGGTCAATAGAACAGGTTTGCGCTCATTTATACCGGTAGTCGTCTGCACGTACTTCACACCCCTGCGCCCACACGGCTCAGCTTCATCATAAAGCCCTGAACTCTGTGACACGTGTTTGCCAATAACGAGCTGATGACTGCTGAATCACCACATATGATCTTGACCCTCCGTGCCGGATGCACAAAGAGGGCTTTATAATTATTTTTAGAACTTTTTCTTAAAATGCTGAGACAGAAACACTGGTGTGAATAGACAGCTAGCTTCTATGTAGGTAAGAAGTCAACATTCGCTCGCCTATGAAGAAGACACAAGGGAGTGTGCTGGTTCTACTGTCGGTCCAGGTCTATAAAACGTATAAAAAAAAGGACTGAAACCCATCAAGTCTCCACATTAGGCTACATGCACACGACCGTTGGTGTTTTGCGGTCCGCAAACCGCGGATCCGCAAAACACGGAAGCTGCTCTGCGTTGCGGAACGGAACGCGGCCCATTATAGAAATGCCTATTCTTGTCCGCAAAACGGACAAGAATAGGACATGCTCTATTTTTTTTGCGGGGCACGGAACGGAGCAACGGATGCGGACAGCACATATATATGCACCCTATAGAGTAACATTTAGTATAGTCCTGCACACTGCAGAGCGGAGGGCACGCTGCAGAGTTCGCACCCCCTCTATGAAAAATTACCCCCGCAAAACCGCATCAGATGGAAGAGGTCACAATGTATTTTTCTATAGGCTCCATGCATAAGACTGTTTTCGGTCCGTGTTTTTTTGTGGATCGGATGTGCACCTGTTAATTTCAATTCTGCTGCAAAAAAGGCGGACAGCACACCGTGTGCTATCCACATCCATATGTCCGATTTTCTTGTCCGTTTTGTAGACGAGAATAGGATATTTCTACAGGAGGTTAAAAAAAAAATGGCGGCATGTCCCCAGCGGTTATCCATGTTTTGCGGATGCGCGGTTTGCAGACCGCAAAACATATACAGTGGTGTGTACGACAGCAGGATAAAACAGAAAATACCCCAAAGCTCATTACCTCAGCGGTCAGCTTTCGGTGCAGTGGGAAGTTCAGAACGGTTTTCATCATTTTTTCTCTGTCTAATAAGGTGAGGATTTCCTCCATGCTCGGCTGCTGCCACAGGGATTTTCCCAAGCTCTTCCGAGTCTTGTGATGCTCCACAGCAGCTGGGCCCCACAACAGCAATCTACAGAAGAGAAGGGAAGAGACCTGTTAGGGTATGTTCACACGTGGTGGATGTGCCAAGCCAGACACATTTACTATAGGATTCGGGGCAGTTATCAGAGGATGACACTTGAATTCCTGCAGTACATGTGCAGTTGGATGTGCTGCAGATCCTCCTTATTGACCTTATGACCGCTCTCTCCTTCCCTTCTCTCAGTCTTGGAGACAGCAGAAAGGAGAGGGAGAAGGTTATACATGGCAGATCAGAGAGTGGAGATGGGGAAAAGACTCTAAGAGGAACAGCTCATACATACGTAGATACGGAGGAAAGTACACACAAAGCCGTTTGCAGGGGAAGACAGCAACATCCTGGACACACAGATCCAACAATTATTACTGGAGGGACTGAAACTAGGAGCAGGTTGTAAACTGATTATCAGGGGGTTTGAAAATGTCTATGCTGGTTTACGCATCTTATTGTGTTACAGAGGGTGGCCTATACATCCCAACGCATTTACCCGAAATCGGTGAGGCTTAGATTGTTCTGCTCGTAGGCCTGCAGCAGGAACAGGATTTTCTGGTCTAGAACAAAACAGTACAATCTGTGGTCAGGCCACCAATCCAATCCCGATACATAAGGCTTTACTATGAAAATACTCTGACATATTTAATAACTAATTACTAGTCCAGCTATGGGCAGTAAGTAGCACTTCGACCCAAGGATAGTGCCCCATGTGGACATTACCGGTTACACTGAGGGTGGCTCCATAGGCCCCAAGAATAGCAGCAAAATGGTTTCTGTCACAAACGGATGGACACTTGGTGACGATGCTTCTCAATAGGTCAGCCAAGATTTCTGCAATGTAAAATGCATATTAGAATGCTATATAATGTGGTACTCAAAGGTCAGGTTTACAGGTCACATTTCATTGAGGTCATATTATGGCCCTGTACAATCCCGAGTTATACGGAGTGGCAACACTGCACCCGCTGAGGTTCACGGGGCCTCAATGTATCTCCATATGCCCTATTTCATATAGAAGGTATAGGGATTTTTGTTTTTTGCTGGATGCGTATGGAGACACTATAGGGTGGCACATGGCGTGCCAAAGGATCCAGAGTAAGGATCTGTATGTGCCGCAGTACTGGATCTGAGCTGACGGCTGTCTCGTGCGGAGGATGCCTTATTCTGACGCATTTAAAGATACTGGCCCTGGGTAAGTGGCCCAAATCAACCTATTGTTATTGATTACGATTGCCGCCATCATATCAAAAGTAAATCTGTGAGGTCCCATTGTGGTGGGAGCAGCTTATTCCAGGGTTTTATCACTGTGGCTAATGGAGGAGGGGTGCTGAGCAGAGGGACCACCCAACTGTAAGAGGTGCAGAAGGCGTATAAGACAGAAGATAAACTCTGACGTAAGGTAAAATCAAAATGTGATCAGAGCCTCATGCAACTAAATAACTCTAAAATACTTAGGGGCCATTTGAGAAAGCAGCTCTCTTGATACTATGCAGACATAGACCTGAGTAGGGGTCCTTACACTCTGCTGTATGGATATTTACATCTTAAAGGGAACCTGTCACCCCCGACAAGCCCTATTAAAGGGGTTGTGTCATCTAATATACTGGTAGCATATCACTATGCCACCATTGTCAGATAGGTGCGGGTCCCACCTCTCTGACCCCCTATCATCCCCAGAACGAGCCCCCTAAAGTAAATGAGAGCACACCGCGCAAGCGAGCGCGATCTCTATCGACTTCTATTGGAGTTCCGAAATTAGTCGAGTGAGCCAACCCCAGTGTTTGGCTATTTTCTGAACTCCCATAGAAGTGAATGTAGGTGGCTGCTTGTGCTCGGTGGGCTGTCATTCACGTTGGGGGGCCCGTTCATTGCCCGGTTTGTAGGTGCAAAGTGGAGGAACTGGGGTGCGTATTGACACAATCAAATTAAATTACTGGTGCAGAATGAGAGGCAGGTATTGTATACAGGTATGACTGCATCTATTAGGGTTTGCCGGAGGTGACAGATTCCCTTTAAAGGGGTATTCCTATCTGGGACAATAATGGGACCCACTCCCATCTCCAGAGTCCACCACACAAGCGTGACCACCTGTCCATTTACTGCTATGGGATTTCCGGAGATTACCAAGCCATCGCTCGGCTTTTTTCAGAACTCCTACAGTGGAGAACAGAGGGTGGCCTCGCAGCTCTCCTTTCACTTCGGGGGCCCCGTTCTGGACATACGGGCGGGTCACAGAAGCGATATGCCATCAATGTCCAGATGGGCCAACCCCTTTAATGGAATGCCCAAAGAAGAGCCAATATGCCCTGCACAGAGGCAATTTTTAGTCCAGGGCCAAAAATGGGCAGGACGTATGTATTTTTTGGGGGGTCCCAGGGTAAGGTATGATGGTGCTACACCAAGCGGAGGGCCCAAGAGATGGAGCGTGATACAAGAACTCTCTTTTTGGTGTCTTATGCATCAATACACCATCCTCTGTCCCCTAAGGGCCTGTGTTAAGATTTTAGGCCTCATTTATTATTACTATAAAACGGTTACTGTGGCCCATAGCAACCAGATTAGATTTTAGAAATCAGACTGCGTTGCTATGGCCAACAAAGACGGCCTTACCATTAGACAGTTTTGATAAATGAGGCTTAATGGGGGAGAGTTAAGAAACCATCTAAAAGAAAAATTATCTTCCTTGTCCATAGCAACCAATCACAGCATGGCTTTCATCCTGTTTTAGCGGTCCTGCAATTTGTTGCTATGGGTAACACAGGCAGTGGGGGAGATTTATCAAAACTGCTGCAATAGAAAATTGGCTTAGTTGCCCCTAGCAACCAATCAGATTGTTCCTTTAATTTTCTAAAGGAGCTCTGAAAAATGAAAGATGGAATCTGATTGGTTGATATGGGCAACTAAGCCAATTTTCCTTTACACCATTCTGGATAAATCCCCCCCTTTCAGGCAGTTTTAAACATTTGTCTGAAATGTTCCTTGAGCATATAGAGATCGCATTTTGGGAACCCCATTTCAGCAGCCTACATAAAGTATAGCAATGAACATAGGCCCCCATTTATTAAAACTGACAACCTGTCCTTGTTGCCCCTAGCAACCAGAGCTCAGCTCCCATTTCTTAAACAGCTCTGCAAAAATAAAAGCTGAGCTCTGATTGGTTGCTATGGGTAACAGAGTGTGTTTTAGTATTAGACAGTTTTGATAAATGAGGCCCATAGTACCAGGATTTCAGATACTGGTGATCTGTCCTGAGAATAGGCCATCAATATTTATTGGTGGGGGTCCGACTCACAGCACTCCCAATAATCAGCTGTTGAAAGAGGGCAGGCGCTACAGCCTCACCCGTGGTCTGTGATGTCACATCACATCAGTGAATGGGACTGAGCTGCAATACCAAGCACAGCCACTATATAATATGGGGCGCTGTGCTTGCTAGATTAAGAGACCAAGGCGATCAGCCGAGTCTCGTGGACCCTTCAAACAGCTGATCGGCGAGGATGTCTGGAGTCGGAACCCCACTAATCTGATTTTGATTACTTATCCTGAGGATATATAATCAATATTGTGATCCTGAACAATCCCTTTAAATGCACCAAAGTCACTAAAATCAGAGAACCCCTTTAAACAAGACTGGCTGGCTAGCCTCCAGTCGGTTCTGAAATGCCATAAGCAACAACATAAGATAATCTCCTGAAATTCTCCAGACAAGCCCACAGCGATACGACTACTGGCAGAGGAACGGAGGCTCTAATAAATCTGAAATAGAAAATAAATATTCCGGCAATCTGATTGGCTTCCGCAGGCCGTGTGCACTTTTTCAAAATGAGTTGCTATTTTTAAGGTCACTGTAACACAGGTGTGAATTGGAGCAGTCATCACCATGGAGATGCCATGAAGACATGGACAATGAGATGACGCAGGATGAGAGTAGTTATCCATCATATTGTAGGAACAGATAATAAAAAGCTGAACCTCGAATGACGTTGCAGGAGCTCTCCTCATCTCTGGCACGCAGGAAACTGGGTAGAAACAGCGAATGTTGTGTCACCATCATGTGGACAACCGGCAACTGCACTAAATCCTTCGTATCGGGGCTGTCCGGATCATACCAATGCTTGATTCCATCACGCAACGCTTCCAGAAATGCGCAGTCCTTATAGCGATATCTGTGCAGCAAAACAAATAAATTAAAAAACCCTACTAAATGCCGAGATACAGTTGATGTTACAGGTTAACCAGTACAATATAATCCCCTGATAATATAATGCCTACAAAATGTCCTCCTTCTGGGACCACCAGCATTTAGGATGGAAGCAACTGACCAAATAACTGAAGTGTGAACTCGGCCTTCTACTATAATCAGTGATAAGCAGGGTGTTCTAGGGGTGATAGATAATCAGTTATCACCTCTCCCGTGTTCTCTCCTGTCCTTATACTATAAACTGGAATAAGCAGGGTGTTCCAGGGGTGATAGATAATCAGTTATCACCTCTCCCGTGTTCTCCCCTGTCCTTATACTATAAACAGTGATGAGCAGGGTGTTCTAGTGGTGATAGATAATCAGTCCTCACCTCTCCTGTGTTCTCTCCTGTCCTTATACTATAATCAGTGATAAGCAGGGTGTTCTAGAGGTGATAGATAATCAGTCCTCACCTCTCCTGTGTTCTCTCCTGTCCTTATACTATAATCAGCGATAAGCAGGGTGTTCTAGTGATGATAGATAATCAGTTCTCACCTCTCCTGTGTTCTCTCCTGTCCTTATTCTATAAACAGTGATGAGCAGGGTGTTCTAGTGGTGATAGATAATCAGTCCTCACCTCTCCTGTCCTTATACTAGAATCAGTGATGAGCAGGGTGTTCCAGGGGTGATAGATAATCAGTCCTCACCTCTCCTGTGTTCTCTCCTGTCCTTATACTATAATCAGTGATAAGCAGGGTGTTCTAGTGGTGATAGATAATCAGTTCTCACCTCTCCTGTCTTCTCTCCTATCCCTTATACTATAACCAGTGATAAGCAGGGTGTTCTAGTGGTGATAGATAATCAGTCCTCACCTCTCCTGTGTTCTCTCCTGTCCTTATACTATAATCAGTGATAAGCAGGGTGTTCTAGTGGTGATAGATAATCAGTCCTCACCTCTCCTGTGTTCTCTCCTGTCCTTATACTATAATCAGTGATAAGCAGGGTGTTCTAGTGGTGATAGATAATCAGTCCTCACCTCTCCTGTCCTTATACTATAATCAATGATAAGCAAGGTAGTCTAGTGGTGATAGATAATCAGTCCTCTCTTGTGTTCTCCCCTGTCGGTATACTATAATCAGTGATAAGCAGGGTGCTCTAGTGGTGATAGATAATCAGTTCTCACCTCTACTGTGTTCTCTCCTGTCCTTATACTATAATCAGTGATAAGCAGGGTGTTCTAGTGGTGATAGATAATCAGTTCTCACCTCTCCTGTGTTCTCCCCTGTCCTTATACTATAATCAGTGATAAGCAGGGTGCTCTAGTGGTGATAGATAATCAGTCCTCACCTCTCCTGTGTTCTCTCCTTTCCTTATACTATACACAGTGATAAGCAGGGTGTTCTAGAGGTGATAGATAATCAGTCCTCACCTCTCCTGTGTTCTCTCCTGTCCTTATACTAAGTATCTTCATGATTCTCCACGGCCTTAGTTGCACTGCCTGAAACCATGCTGCACATACTCAGTAGTAAGTTACTCCTCTAAAGACCAGAGGAGCAAGTTCACTACGGGGATGCCTGCAGTCATCTCAGAGGTGCTAGACAGAACAGGAGGACATTGTTAAAGGTATTGTCTGGGAATAAGTAACTTTTCACAGTGGCCAGCAGTCCTGACTCTGCTATGGAAAGAATCATACTTACCTACTCCTGGCTACACTGGTCCTGCGTGCGGGCTCACGTGCGTCCGTCTTCTGGTCCATGGTTTCTTTAATTAGTGCCTGGCATAGGCATGATCATCTGCTCCACTGCTGCCAATGACTGGCTTCATCAGTGACGTGTTCTTGTGTATAGATCACCGTTTAATCTGGTCAGATGATCATGGCGGAGAGGAAGTAAAAATGCCATGGACCGGAAAATGGACACAAGGGAGCGAGTGTGCAGGACCGGAGCGGCGGATAGCAGGTAGAGAACGTTCAGATCCCTGCTTGGATTTCCATTCTTCTGATCCATCAGAAGAACAGGAAAAAAATAGATTCGTCATTTCGAGCATCAGTTTGTGTCACTTCCGTAAGAGATCAGTTATTTTTGACGTGGGAAAAAGTCCTGAAAAAGTTATTTATTCCCACACAGCCCTTTTATGTCAAGCATGGAATATAGCGGCTACATTTTTTGCATGTTTCTTCTATTCCCATTTAGACCTGCACGTGATTCTTCGGATTTCCAGGACATACATATAGAGTTTCTCTAAGGGCCCATTCACACAACTGTATGGTCTACGTAAACACCCATTGACTTGAATAGGTCCGCGATCCGCAAAAATCAGCAAAAGATAGGTCATGTCCTATCTTTAATGAAGCGGAGGCATGGATTGGAAGTCCACAGAAGGGCCTCCAAGTGTTTCTATGGGCTTTTGATCCATGCCTCCGCACAGAGTTCACACGGCGGATGCTAGTGTTTTGCGGAAGCGCCGTTTGCAGTCTGCAACACAGGCACGTCGGCCAAATGGTCGTGTGAATGGGCCCTAATTCAGATTTCTTACGATTATTAAGTGTTTACGGGGTTTCCAGTTATTAGATGCACAGCGCATTACATATTTACTTCCAGGAATTTAAAAAATTTCAGGAACTTCAGAAATTGTATTCCAACAAATATGGTTTAAGTTGTAAGTGGCCTGATGACTTACATGATGGCGAGAAAAGGCCCGATGACACCATTTTACTACAGGAAATGTATTACTAAATTATTGTCCATTTATAAAGGAGTTGGAGCTGGAGTCAGAGTCAGAACTTTGGCTTACTGATTCCACAGCCCTGCTACCAACCTGGGAGAAAGCATTCAATTTCCCTACAGCGCCACCACAGGGGAAATTAAGCATTACACAGTGCCCATTCAAATCAGTGGTTTGACAGGTTGTCCAGAGTAAGAGATGCTCTTCGTAGCCTTTCTTCACTGTGGTCAAGAAATGAGGATCATGTGTAGTTCACAACGGGTTACATAAACTCTCATACAAAGAGTATAGCAATAGGCACACTTACACCTGTAATGTGTGTTATAATATTTAATAGACTGTGATAATAATAAAAAGGCTATTTCTGTATTAATACACCTCTAAAATACCTCTAAAATGCATACAACACTGGAATTCATATTGTCCATAGAGTCTCTATGCACCAATAGTGATAAAAGAAATATAGTCCAACCAGTAGATGTAAAACAAATCAAATCAAATCAACCGTAGTATGCCGTATAATGAATTCACTCTGTAGTAGTCCCAAATTAGTTGCTATATGGTTGGTATAGCGGCTCCCGGTCGGTCGGAACCTGGGTTTATAAGATATGATGGTAATGTTGAGTGTGGCGTCCCACACCTGTTACCTTAAACCTCCACCGCCGTCTGTCCTTAGTATCGTTCTCGTTCCACTATCAGAGCCGAGGGTTCAGGGTTCCCCGCGCGTGTGCTGTATTTGCCTGCTTCGGCGTCCCACGTGTCAATGACGTCACTCCTTCTTCCTGTGGGTACAGCGGGCGCGTTCGGGGTAAGCCGTATGTTCGCACTTCGGCGTCTCACGTGATTCGAGATATCACCTTTCTGGCCGGCCAGTATTGATGTCTTTATTCTCTACTTTAAAAAATGACAGTCTGGGGTCCCATACGCGTTTCGGGGAGTGTCCTCTCCCCTTCCTCAGTGGTATCCCCTTGTTACTGTCTTTCTTCCTTTTAAACTCTCGGGGCCGTGGTTAATTGGTTCTCATTATGCTAATGAGTTGGAATACCTGTAGGCATCTTCAATCCTAGAACCAATGCGGGCTGCACACTGTCATCTTTGCTTCATAGCTGTCCACGATACAACCTCAGCGACCCGCAGCCATGACAGACGGTAGCCGCCAGCACCCTGCCCACTCTCCTTAAACTCGCCCTCCCATTTGTCGCACACTGCTGGGAACCGATCTGATCAGCTGTAATCTCTATGAACCAGATAGCATGTTTTCAATTTCCCTGCAGCACCACCACTGGAGAGGTGTGGTATTACATTGTTCTCTTTTTTTTTTCTATTTTAAATCAAGTGGCTGTCTCCTCAATGCATGGACTAGCCAGGTTCTTCTTGCTCCATGCAGTGGACTATTTATTAAAAATTACTTAATAGGCCATAGCAAAATGAAAAACAGGCACTCTATAAAGCCTTAGTGGACCACTAAGGGGCCTTAGGCTAGGCCGGTGCCTTTTTATGGCTGCCTAGTCTAAGCGCTGCACAGGTCTCCCATGCGCAGAATCTGCAATCCTGTCTGTTAGGTGCTGCAGTCAATATTGATGACCTATCCTCAGGACTAGTCGTTAGTGATGAGTGAACTTCTGTTTTAGAAGTTTAGAAGTTTGCGTTCAGGTTACTGCAGAATTGCATTATGGGTCTCGTGACCACAAGTTATGAACTTCGCTCATTCTTACTAGTCATCCAAATCTGATCATTGGGTGGGGGGATTCCGACTCCCAACAACTCTGCCAATCAGCTGCTTGAAGAGGCCACAGCTCTCCAGGACGTCACATTCGTCAGTTACATAGCCTATGTGCAACTTAGTCCCATTCAATTTAATGGGCCTGGCCTGCAGTAGGGGGTCCCAGGAGTCATATCCTCAGGATAGGTCACCAACAGTGAACTCCAGGAGAACCTCCTTAAAGATTCAAAAAATAAAACTCAAGAAATTCACTCCCAAAGTAACATTTACAGATCTCAGTCACCCGCAGCTAATGTGAGGTAGAGTAAAACTGTCCATCTTATTGAGGGAGGTGAAGTAAAATGGCTCTTACTTTAGGCCGCTTTTTACTAGGCTGTTCCATTCAGTTGGGACGTCCTCCTTGACCAGCGGCTGTAAGAAATGATGAAATATGAATATATATATATCATTTTTTCTATTTTTGCAACCACTTACAGTGTATTTACATGCGTTATCTTTCTATTTTGTTACTGTGATTTAGCACAAAGTACAGCAGAAAAAAAAATCCTAAGGCCGGTGCCAGACTGTCAGTTTACTGCTGCTGTGAGGGGAAGATGTTATCTGCTAGTATAATAATAGGTGTAGAATTGGGATGACAGAAGGACAGCGCTATTCCTCCCTTGATAGGCCTAGATAAAGATGTCCACAGAAGAACATTGCACTCATCAGTGTAATGCTCAAATTGAGTTTCTCCTGCCCTTTTCTCTCTGGTCGGAGTGAAAGTCCAAATAAAGGAGGTAGCTAAAAACCCGAGGACAGGAAGTAGAATAAACTCTCCTCGTCATGTGACACAGCGGGCCCGTGGTCAGACAGGAACTCACTGCATCATAAATCACTATGAGGCTGAGGTGAGATGAGCTGCGGCCGGTCCAGGAGATGCCACAGCACACAGACTGTTTCCTGGACCAACCACAGCTCATCTGACCGCAGCCTTGTAGTGATTTCTGATGCAGCAAGCTCCTGTCTGACCACAGGCCCACTGTATCACATGATGAGTATATTCTACTTCCTGTCCCCGCTTTTTAACTTCCTTCTTTATTTGGACTTTTACTGTGGAGGAAAGGGGATGAGAGACTCAATTAGAGCATCACACATTACACTAAT
The DNA here is from genome assembly GCA_033119425.1 of Bufotes viridis. Lineage (NCBI taxonomy): Eukaryota > Metazoa > Chordata > Amphibia > Anura > Bufonidae > Bufotes > Bufotes viridis. The sequence continues at coordinate 35,217,623 of CM065591.1, forward strand.
AGACACAATGCTCTTCTGTGGACAGGCCTATTAACAGAACAATAGATCTGTCCTACTGTTATCCCAATTCTACACCTACTATTATGCGAAAAGATAACATCTTCCCCTCACAGCAGCAGTAAACTGACAGTAGATTACCTGTCTGTACAGGAGTTTTATCTCTGGAGCGAGGTAGACTAAGTACTATGTAAAAGATCTTCAGTTCACAGCGTAAGTTACAACTACTAATTAGACAAAATGCCCAGAGAACCCCTTTAAGAGAGGAAGCACTGAGTTTTCTAATGTTTAGTGGTACTTTAAAATGGGTATTCCCAAAGAAAACGGACTACACCATGAATTTCTAATAGATTTGCCTCAAAGATCTGCACGGCGTCTCCTGACCTGCCAGACAGAATGAACACGAAGGCATGCATGAGCATGGCCATCTCCACTCATTCCGACACCCTGCACCCCCACCGATCAGCTGTTTGAAGAAGAGGCGGGGCTCCATGCGATTCCTCTTCGTTACACTACGTGTCGCCTCTCCCTTGCAGTGGTGGCGTAGTGTAATTACAAGTGAATGGAGCGAGTACTGACGGGCAGTGTAATGAAGAGGAAGTATCGCAGCTGATCGGTGGGGACTGCCGGGTGTCGATCAGATATTGATGACCTATCCTAAGGACAGGTCATCAATAGAAAACCGCTCACACAACCCCCTTTAAATCGACGGCATTCAATGACTTTAAAGACAAAAAGATGGCAACGTGGTTTATTCGGGCCCACATGGAGTACGCGCAGTAAACAACAGATTTTTATTTTCCTACCATAAGATCCTTAAGACGAGAAAGCAGAGCTCTCTCCTCTTCCGGTGCCGCTTCCTCCAGTTCTTTATGGGTGCCATATGTGGTAGTCAGACACTTCATACAGGCTGCCAGGAGAGACCTCTGCCAAGAACAGCCCTTCACCCCGGCACAGTCTGCAGCTTGTGATACACAGTCAGCTAGAGCCCATCTGTAAGAAGTTAATTGATTAAAGAATTAGGACGGCTAAGAAGCTCCAGGAGCTACCATTAACACTTAGGCTACCTGCGCACAGTGGGGATTACGCACATTCTCGAGCAGAAAAAACGCAGCATAATCCATTACCAGCAGAGTGTATAAGATTAGGCGCTTCTCATGTACACCATTTTTTTTTCCGTGTCGATTTTGAAATCCGCAGAATGTCAATTCTTTCTGCGGATTTAACTCTTTTCAACCACTTCTGCAAAACAAATTGCAACAAATCCGCAAGTACCGTAATTCAGATTTGGCCTGGAAACACAAAGAAATCCGAACAGAATTTCTCCAACTCTACCTGGCCTTAAAGGGCTCTATTCAGACCACCCATCTATTAGCTAGGGTGGCCACAAACTGTCACTTTCACTCTGGAGGTATGAACATGACCATGCGTTACACAGGGCCGCCTACGGATTTTAAAGATAACTATGCAATGCCCTCATTTCGCCTGTGGAGGTGTTGAAGGGAAATTAAAACGCTTGCTGCTGGGTTACTGCACTTTACAGCTGATCGGCGCGTGTTTCCTCAGTGCGGTACCCTGTGATCAGAGTATCAGCAGCTGATCGGTGCGCGTTTCCTCAGTGCGGTGCCCTGTGATCAGAGTATCAGCAGCTGATCAGCGCGTTTCCTCAGTGCGGTGCCCTGTGATCAGAGTATCAGCAGCTGATCAGCGCGTTTCCTCAGTGCGGTACCCTGTGATCAGAGTATCAGCAGCTGATCGGCGCGTGTTTCCTCAGTGCGGTACCCTGTGCTCGAGTATCAGCAGCTGATCGGCACGTGTTTCCTCAGTGCAGTACCCTGTGATCAGAGTATCAGCAGCTGATCGGCGCGTGTTTCCTCAGTGCAGTACCCTGTGATCAGAGTATCAGCAGCTGATCGGTGCGTGTTTCCTCAGTGCGGTACCCTGTGATCAGAGTATCAGCAGCTGATCAGCGCGTTTCCTCAGTGCGGTACCCTGTGATCAGAGTATCAGCAGCTGATCGGCGCGTGTTTCCTCAGTGCGGTACCCTGTGATCAGAGTATCAGCAGCTAATCGGCGCGTGTTTCCACAGTGCGGTACCCTGTGATCAGAGTATCAGCAGCTGATCGGCGCGTGTTTCCTCAGTGCTGTACCCTGTGATCAGAGTATCAGCAGCTGATCGGTGCGTGTTTCCTCAGTGCGGTACCCTGTGATCAGAGTATCAGCAGCTGATCAGCGCGTTTCCTCAGTGCGGTACCCTGTGATCAGAGTATCAGCAGCTGATCGGCGCGTGTTTCTCAGTGCGGTACCCTGTGATCAGAGTATCAGCAGCTGATCGGCGCGTGTTTCTCAGTGCGGTACCCTGTGATCAGAGTATCAGCAGCTGATCGGCGCGTGTTTCTCAGTGCGGTACCCTGTGATCAGAGTATCAGCAGCTGATCGGCGCGTGTTTCTCAGTGCGGTACCCTGTGATCAGAGTATCAGCAGCTGATCGGCGCGTGTTTCTCAGTGCGGTACCCTGTGATCAGAGTATCAGCAGCTGATCGGCGCGTGTTTCTCAGTGCGGTACCCTGTGATCAGAGTATCAGCAGCTGATCGGGCGCGTGTTTCTCAGTGCGGTACCCTGTGATCAGAGTATCAGCAGCTGATCGGCGCGTGTTTCCTCAGTGCGGTACCCTGTGATCAGAGTATCAGCAGCTGATCGGCGCGTGTTTCCTCAGTGCGGTACCCTGTGATCAGAGTATCAGCAGCTGATCGGCGCGTGTTTCTCAGTGTGGTACCCTGTGATCGAGTATCAGCAGCTGATCGGCGCGTGTTTCCTCAGTGCGGTACCCTGTGATCAGAGTATCAGCAGCTGATCGGCGCGTGTTTCAGTGCGGTATCCTGGATCAGAGTATCAGCAGCTGATCGGCGCATTTCTCAGTGCGGTACCTGTGATCGAGAGTATCAGCAGCTGATCGCGCGTGTTTCCTCAGTGCGGTACCCTGTGATCAGAGTATCAGCAGCTGATCGGCGCGTGTTTCCTCAGTGCGGTACCCTGTGATCAGAGTATCAGCAGCTGATCGGCGCGTGTTTCTCAGTGTACCCTGTGATCAGAGTATCGCAGCTGATCGGCGTGTTTCTCAGTGTGGTACCCTGACAGAGTATCAGCAGCTGATCGGCGCGTGTTTCCTCAGTGCGGTACCCTGTGATCAGAGTATCAGCAGCTGATCGGCGCGTGTTCTCAGTGCGGTACCCCGTGATCAGAGTATCAGCAGCTGATAGCGCTGTTTCTCAGTGCGGTACCCTGTGATCAGAGTATCAGCAGCTGATCGGCGCGTGTTTCCTCAGTGCGGTACCCTGTGATCAGAGTATCAGCAGCTGATCGGCGCGTGTTTCCTCAGTGCGGTACCCTGTGATCAGAGTATCAGCAGCTGATCGGCGCGTGTTTCCTCAGTGTGGTACCCTGTGATCAGAGTATCAGCAGCTGATCGGCGCGTGTTTCCTCAGTGCGGTACCCTGTGATCAGAGTATCAGCAGCTGATCGGCGAGTGTTTCCTCAGTGCGGTACCCTGTGATCAGAGTATCAGCAGCTGATCGGCGCAGTGTTTCCTCAGTGCGGTACCCTGTGATCAGAGTATCAGCAGCTGATCAGCGCGTGTTTCCTCAGTGCGGTACCCTGTGATCAGAGTATCAGCAGCTGATCGGCGCGTGTTTCCTCAGTGCGGTACCCTGTGATCAGAGTATCAGCAGCTGATCGGCGCGTGTTTCTCAGTGCGGTACCCTGTGATCAGAGTATCAGCAGCTGATCGGCGCGTGTTTCCTCAGTGCAGTACCCTGTGATCAGAGTATCAGCAGCTGATCGGTGCGTGTTTCCTCAGTGCGGTACCCTGTGATCAGAGTATCAGCAGCTGATCAGCGCGTTTCCTCAGTGCGGTACCCTGTGATCAGAGTATCAGCAGCTGATCGCCGCGTGTTTCCTCAGTGTGGTACCCTGTGATCAGAGTATCAGCAGCTAATCGGCGCGTGTTTCCACAGTGCGGTACCCTGTGATCAGAGTATCAGCAGCTGATCGGCGCGTGTTTCCTCAGTGCGGTACCCTGTGATCAGAGTATCAGCAGCTGATCGGCGCGTATTTCCTCAGTGTGGTACCCTGTGATCAGAGTATCAGCAGCTGATCGGTGCGTGTTTCCTCAGTGCGGTACCCTGTGATCAGAGTATCAGCAGCTGATCGGCGCGTGTTTCCTCAGTGCGGTACCCTGTGATCAGAGTATCAGCAGCTGATCGGCGAGTGTTTCCTCAGTGCGGTACCCTGTGATCAGAGTATCAGCAGCTGATCGGCGAGTGTTTCCTCAGTGCGGTACCCTGTGATCAGAGTATCAGCAGCTGATAGGCGCGTGTTTCCTCAGTGCGGTACCCTGTGATCAGAGTATCAGCAGCTGATCGGCGCGTGTTTCCTCAGTGTGGTACCCTGTGATCGAGTATCAGCAGCTGATAGGCGCGTGTTTCCTCAGTGCGGTACCCTGTGATCAGAGTATCAGCAGCTGATCGGCACGTGTTTCCTCAGTGCGGTACCCTGTGATCAGAGTATCAGCAGCTGATAGGCGCGTGTTTCCTCAGTGCGGTACCCTGTGATCAGAGTATCAGCAGCTGATCGGCGCGTGTTTCCTCAGTGTGGTACCCTGTGATCGAGTATCAGCAGCTGATAGGCGCGTGTTTCCTCAGTGCGGTACCCTGTGATCAGAGTATCAGCAGCTGATCGGCGAGTGTTTCCTCAGTGCGGTACCCTGTGATCAGAGTATCAGCAGCTGATCGGCGAGTGTTTCCTCAGTGCGGTACCCTGTGATCAGAGTATCAGCAGCTGATAGGCGCGTGTTTCCTCAGTGCGGTACCCTGTGATCAGAGTATCAGCAGCTGATCGGCGCGTGTTTCCTCAGTGCGGTACCCTGTGATCAGAGTATCAGCAGCTGATCGGCGCGTGTTTCCTCAGTGTGGTACCCTGTGATCAGAGTATCAGCAGCTGATCGGCGCGTGTTTCCTCAGTGCAGTACCCTGTGATCAGAGTATCAGCAGCTGATCGGTGCGTGTTTCCTCAGTGCGGTACCCTGTGATCAGAGTATCAGCAGCTGATCAGCGCGTTTCCTCAGTGCGGTACCCTGTGATCAGAGTATCAGCAGCTGATCGCCGCGTGTTTCCTCAGTGTGGTACCCTGTGATCAGAGTATCAGCAGCTAATCGGCGCGTGTTTCCACAGTGCGGTACCCTGTGATCAGAGTATCAGCAGCTGATCGGCGCGTGTTTCCTCAGTGCGGTACCCTGTGATCAGAGTATCAGCAGCTGATCGGCGCGTATTTCCTCAGTGTGGTACCCTGTGATCAGAGTATCAGCAGCTGATCGGTGCGTGTTTCCTCAGTGCGGTACCCTGTGATCAGAGTATCAGCAGCTGATCGGCGAGTGTTTCCTCAGTGCGGTACCCTGTGATCAGAGTATCAGCAGCTGATAGGCGCGTGTTTCCTCAGTGCGGTACCCTGTGATCAGAGTATCAGCAGCTGATAGGCGCGTGTTTCCTCAGTGCGGTACCCTGTGATCAGAGTATCAGCAGCTGATCGGCGTGTGTTTCCTCAGTGCAGTACCCTGTGATCAGAGTATCAGTAAACCTTTAAAAAAAAAAAAAAAACACTGACCGATACAGACACCCCCTTTAATATTAAAAGGGTCAGAAGACAAAAGGTAGGCAACGTCAATGCAAAAAAAACGAGAATTGCCCACAGAACATGCACTCAGTAACGGCTCATGCACACGACCGTTGATTGGGTCCACATCCGAGCCGCATTTTTTGCGGCTCAGATGCGGACCCATTCACTTCAATGGGGCTGCAAAAGATGCGGACAGCGCTCCATGTGCTGTCCAGATCCGTTGCTCCGTTCCGTAGCCCCGCAAATAAAATAGAACATGTCCTATTCTTGTCCGTTTTGCAGACAAGAATAGGCATTTCTATCATGGGCCGCGGAATGCACATGGCCGGCATCAGTGTTTTGAGGATCCGCAATTTGCGGACTGTTAAAATCGGCCCTGTCGTGTACATAAGCCCTCAATCTGTTGTATACCATGTGTCATAGTACCGCCAGCGTATTATCTCCAAATTCAAGTGTCTTCACATTCATCACTGGAAATGATGTGGCGCCACATGTCTATTTCCCTGAGGTCATGCAACTAACATACGGCATTAAACAGAGGCAGCGGCGCTACTGGCCCCAGGGACACGTGCCATGACCACTTCCGAAAGAGGGGTCTAATGGAGCCTATAACGGAAATGTGGACAGAGTCTACAATTGTAAATGTGATGGATGCTCACATAACGCTGCACTGACTGGATCCAACGGTATCGGCCTCGTGGCTGCGATTATTGGAATAGAACCTAGTGCTGATGTGAATGGGCCCTTAAGTTTTTGATGGCAAGAACAGCACAATCCCTGTCGTAGAAAAAAAAAAAAGAACCAGAAGGTCCCCATTATGAACAGTATAGGTTTGTTGGGATCCATTTAAACACTGACCCATCATGCTGCACGCATAATGACGCCGACCAGAAGCCATGATGCTAGTGTGCACAGAGGCTTATTCAGCCGGTTGCCATACATGACTGTGGCAGGGATCTCCTGGTCGCACTAAGTTGTTAGAGGGGCTATCCTCATCTCGTAAAGTCACATATCGCTAGGATATACCATGACTTTGTGACTGTTTTGGATCTGGAGCCCCCACTGACCCTCAGGGACCCCTTCATTGCCATCTACTGTGCAGGGGAACAGCACAGCTCCAGTCAAGTGAATGGCGCCATCTGCAGGTCCCTGAATAGCTGGGTGACCAGAAGCGCCTCTCTCCTGGAGAAAACAGGCCCCTTGGTTCTCATGATCAGTGAGGGTCCCTGGGGTCAGACCCCCACAGATCAGTGATACGCCATCAATTTACAGGACAGGAAGACCCCTCTTAAGATCCATGTCCATTGACAGGTCTCTCTCCATATAGAGAGTTACAGACCACGCAGGGAGAAGCCGGTGGGGAGCCGCCCAGATGACGCTTTGTAACCAGGGAGCCTGTGGATATTACATGCCGCCTGTATTTCAGATGGCACGACAACTCCCTGACAACTTCCCTTCTGGGGAAGAAACATTTCTTTCATTCTGATTGACTATGTATTTTGAACTCTCCCTCTTGCTTACACTGGGTCGCTCTCCATCGCTTGCTCTGTCATTAATGACTATTTAACACAAATAGCTTTTATTTTCATGCAAACTCGTGTACAGTTTTTCATCCGCAGCCAATGGCGCTGCCAGCAGGGTAGGAACAGACGGTGCCCACAGCTGCCACTTTAGCACTGAACTGACAACAGGCTGACTAATGAGTAGAAATTGGAGTATTTCTCCCCATACACGCTGTCACTTCTTAGAAGGACACATACACGGACACTGTAGGGGCAACTGGGGCTATTCTACAGATTAAAAAGGCATCTGTCAGCAGTTCTGTCCCTATGACACTGGCTGACCTGTTACATGTGCGCTTGACAACGGAAGGCATCTGTGTTGGCCCCATGTTCCTATATGCCCGCACTGCTGAGAAAAATTATGTTTTACTAAATGCAAATGAGCCTCTAGGAGCAACGGGGGCGTTACCTTTACATCTAGAGGCTCTGCTCTCTATGCAACTGATGCGTCTTCTGTACTTTGACAGGGTCGGGCAGTGTAAACATCATCACACCTGGCCCTGTCAAAATGAAGAGGGTGTGGCAGTTTCAGAGAGAGCAGAGCCTCTAGGTGTAGTGGTAACGCCCCCGTTGCACCAAGAGTCTCATTTGCATATATTAAAACATTATTGTTCTCAGCAATGCGGACACATATGAACATGGGGCCAACACAGGAGCCTTCAGCTGCCAAGCGCGCATGCAACAAGTCAGCCAGTGTCATAGGGACAAATCTGCTGACAGATGCCCTCTGGACACACATGGCATATCCATGGGTGCTCGTCCCACCTGAGGGCCCCACTCCTACCTTACAGCAAATGAAGAGCAGGCCATGCATGTGTTGGGTCTTCTCCATTCACTGCTATGGAACATTCAAAATTATCTGGGTGCCCTTGCAGGACTAGTTTTGGAGGTCCCATAGCAGTGAATAAAGAGGACACCGCACATGGGCACCCAGTCCCTCCAGTCACTTCCTTGGCTATTCAGAAAGTCCTATTGTAGTGGATGGAGAGGGTCATACATGTGGCAGTCCGACAACCGGCCCATCTATCTACTGTTTCGGGTAGCCGCCAGGGCTACTGGTCCATCGTGCAGTTTCCTGCATACTGCAGCACAGCTCCCATTTACTTGCATGGGAGCTGCAGTATTCCAGCATGACACCTACACAGTAGATGAAGCCCTCCGCTTCCAGCTCCATCCACTGTATGCTTTCCAGTGCAGAAGGCTGACTGGTTGGGGTGCCAAGTGTCTGACCCCCTACCAATCTCATACTGATGACCTATTGTATATTGAGGACAGGCCATCAAGTCCCTCTAAACCCCTTTAATTCTTGAAACCCAGGCACTTACTTTACATGAGAGGAGGGTAGTGCCAGCACCTTGGGAAGCTCGTCCATCAGTTTGCGTAGTTCACTCTTTTCAGCTATGGTGACCAGTTTGGAAAGCACAGCGATCTGCCCCGATGTCATCTCAGAGGGCTCTGTCCCCAGTGCCGCCTTCACCAGCTTGTCCCAGAAAGCCTCCTTCAGTACACGAAGAACAGCAGACGACACTGAAGATGAAAAAGCGCATGATACGTAAAACCTATACCAACACTATAATACTATAATCTATACTAAGCCCCTCACGGACTGGTGATCACATTGGCATAGCATTTATTTACATAAAAACCAGTATATAAGCTCTGTACAGGAGCCAAGACCACTTGAGGTAGAAGCATGTACGATACAAGCAAAGGCGCTTCGATTAGATTTCGGGCTCCATTCCACGGTCTCAGATCCTGCCATATTTGAATAGAAAAATAGAGCAGCACCTATCTCTATTTTTGAAGGGCATCTTGGCGGAATCCAACAGATCTCATTCTAAGTTACTTGGGTCAGTTGTGTGACAGATCAGGCGCTGCGCTGTACATTTACCACTGAAACCAAGGTGCACGTGAACAGAGCCTTATTACACACCCCGTCTACTGTCCACTCCATGCACATAAACCAGCTGCCGTACCATTAGCAAGGATCGTTCCAACAGTAATGTCCTCCGTCGCCTCCCTCTCTATTTGATTGGTCGGCCTTGAAATTTCAAAGCCACAAGCAATGACACAGGAAAAGCCAAGTGCACCAAACTGAGCAGCTCCACACCCCTGGTGCACCGAAAGCCTTAGTTGCACAGCACCAGATTTTCACAAGAAAGGTATGGCTATAATTCGGGTACCTGACCTACCTGTGGTATGCCGACTCTGAAAATGATGTTGGATGTGACAAAATACATTTAAAGGGTCAGAGGCACATCAAAAGTGTGGACTGTGGGGGTTTGAGCGCTGAGACCCCCACGATCCCTAGCTTGAGCAAAGGGAAGATAACTTACCCGATTCCTGGTGCCAGCACCCTGCTTCCTATCCTCTAGGCCTGAGATGCTCCTATAGGTCCTTCAACATCCGGTTTGACATCGACTGGTTACATCATGACAAATTGTAACGTGACCCAAGGGAATCCGGTCTCTGCCGTGGCCAGTGATTGACTGCAACTATGTCAAACCGGATGCTGACATCGAGGGAACCCTGCGGAGCATCGCAGGTCTGGAGAAGAAAGAGCGGGGATCCAGTGCCGGGAAGTAGGTAAGGCACCTTTGCTATACAGGTTTGGCCTCCTCTTCTTGAACAGAAGCCCTCTTCAAAGAGTCCCATAGACACTAGGCAGCCATCTTACCTAACTGGCTGTTTTGCTCTGTTAACAGCAGTTCAGAAATTTCTTTACAGCACCCACATGCTCTGTGACCTGTGCAAACGTCATTGTGCAGGGAGGGCTAGGAGTTGAGCTCTGACATCACCTATTGTGAATGGTGTTATCTGTATATAGATGTCATCTGTTATTGTAATCCTGCTTGTGATATTGAGATGACTACTGAAATGTGATCTCCACAGAACAGGAATATAGATAGTGACGTGGAAAATTAACGTTTTCCGATTATAGCTAGGGATCGGCTTCAAAAAGGTGGGAGAAGAAGGAAACAAAGCTTTCATGATGTTCACAAAAATCAGATAAATTGAAAAACAATGTCTTACAGCACATACATCTGCAGGGTAATTTACCTTTTGTAGGCCGTGTAAACTGGAAAAGGCCAGCGGTTTTAAGGTAGGCACCGATGAAATTCAAACACGTCTCCATCTTCTTTCTCAGGACCTTTTCCCTTCCAGGATGGAGACACCAAAGCTCAAACTGGAGCCTGTGAGTCTTACTGTGCTCGACCAAGAGTCCAGCAATAGCCAGAGAGGTTTTGCTCATCTTGCTAAGGCAATGTGTAAGAGTGTTGACCTCGACCACATGTGTCAACGCGGGTTCTCTCTGCAGAGCATCAATGAGGACAATCTCTAGGTCGGACCCAGCCGACGTTGACAAAAGATGACCAACTCCTCTAGCATACTCCACCGAGAATGTCAGATCATCTTGACACAGTTTTCTTTGATGAATATCGTTAAGAAGTTGCAACAAAAGTGTACCATAGTTGGTTAACTTTTGATCAGAGGAATCATCCCGGTCCTGAAGAAGACGTTCCTCAGGAAGCTTCAAGAGGGCTAGGGTCATTTCATTCAGCTGAATGGTGTCCATGTAAGGATGTAAGCACTGCAAAGCTTCTAGAGCACTCGCCATCTTAGCTGAGGGCTTTGTGGGTGCTTCCAGGACTTTAAGGACGCTAATAGAAATGGCATTAAAATATTTGGCCACCAGATGCAGAGTGTTGGCCTGCTGCAGCAGGGGAGCACTGGTTTTCAGCAACTGAATTAAACCCCGGTTAATGTGAGTGGACAGCAGCTTAACAGAGACAGGGTTTAGGCTGTGCATCGGGGCAGACTGACTTTCCAAGGCCAAGAACCAACCTTCCAAAAGTGGATGCTTGAAGATTACAGAAAGCATGTTGTCCAAGATCTAAATAAAATAATTAAAAATACGCTTAAACAATTAAAACTGCAAGACAAAAGCAGATTCAAGAAAAGTCAAACGTAAAGGGGTTTTCTGGAACGTCGAAAAAAAAGGCTTAAAAGGAAAATTGCATGATTTTAATATTGATTATCTAACCTCAGGATAGGTCATCAATATCTGAGTGGCAGTGGTCCAACACCACAGTGTCTCTAAAATTCATGCTATGAGAGGGGAGGAGAGGAGGGGCACGCTTGGCAGCTACAGTATCTCGCCCTCAGTATCTATGAACTCATTCTATGAGAGGGGAGGAGGGGTACACAACTACAGTATCTCGCCCACAGAGTCTATGAGACCATGATATGAGAGGGGAGGAGGGGTACGCAGCTACAGTATCTCACCCTAAGTGTCTATGAGACCATGATATGAGAGGGGAGGAGGGGTACGCAGCTACAGTATCACACCCTCAGTGTCTATGAACTTATGCTATGAAAAGGGAGGAGGGGTACGCAGCTACAGTATCTCACCCTCAGTGTATGAGCTCATGCTATGAGAGGGGAGGAGGGGTACGCAGCTACAGTATCACACCCTCAGTGTCTATGAAATCATGCTACGAGAGGGGAGGAGAGGAGGGGTAAGCGTACAGAGCTACAGTATCTCGCCCTCAGTATCTATAGGCTAATTCTATAAGATGGGAGGAGGGGTACGCAGCTACAGTATCTGACCCTAAGTGTCTATGAGATCATGATATGAGGGGAGGAGGGGTACACAGCCACAGTATCTCGCCCTCAGTGTCTATAAACTTATGCTATGAGAAGGGAAGAGGGGTACGCAGCTACAGTATCTCACCCTCAGTGTATGAGCTCATGCTATGAGAGGGGAGGAGGGGTACGTAGCTACAGTATATCGCCCTCAGTGTATGAGCTCATGCTATGAGAGGGGAGGAGGGGTACGCAGCTACAGTATATCGCGCTCAGTGTATGAGCTCATGCTATGAGAGGGGAGGAGGGGTACGCAGCTACAGTATCTCACCCTCAGTGTATGAGCCTATGCTATGAGAGGGGAGGAGGGGTACGCAGCTACAGTATATCGCCCTCAGTGTATGAGCTCATGCTATGAGAGGGGAGGAGGGGTGATCATTTTACAGTCTTGTTGCCTTTAGATTCTAATTGAGACTGCATGAAGAGCATTGAGACAAAACTGTAAGGCAAGTAAGTTTACTTTTTTGAAGAATTTTCAACAATAATTTTTTCAGTCATTACCATGTTTCCTGAAGAGTCCTCGCTTGTGTCATTTTCAAAAAACAGATCAGATTCCGCTTTCTGCTCTTCTTCTTTTTGATTCTGATGCAATTTCTGGTATTTACACAGGAGGCAGCTCAGAAGCTCCAGGTACAAGCTGACCAGATTGGCTCCAGTAGCTTTTTTATGCTGGGGAAGAGATATTACGTGTAGTTTAATACAAAAATCATGTACAAAAAAAAATATGAAAATTTTTAGAAGATTTAATATTGAAAATGAGCCAGTTACCAACTGTTTTACACTTTTTCCTAAGCGTTTTATACCTCGCCTGGCAAGAAGCATGGCTTCATAGGAAGGGGGCCTGGCCTCTATGCTCGTAAACTTAAAGACTAGACAGTTTTTTTTTGCGCCAAAATAGTACATTTGTCGAACATTAAAACTTGTGATTTGCATTCTTAGACCGTGTAAGGGTCCTTTCACACTAGCGTTTTGGATTCCGTTAGTGAGATCCGTTTCGGGGCTCTCACAAACGGTCCAAAACGGATCAGTTAAGCCTCAATGCATTCTGAATGGATAAGGATCCGTTCAGAATGCATCAGTTCAGCTCCGTTCCGCCTCTATTCCGTTTTGGAGGCGGACACCAAAACGCAGCATGCAGCATTTTGGTGTCTGTCTGAAGAGGCGGAGCCTAAGGGATCCGTTTTTAATTACAATGTAAGTCAATGGGGACAGATCCGTTTTCAGTGACACAATATGGTGCATTTAAAAACGGATCCGTTCCCCATTGACTTTCAATGTAATTCAAAACGGATCCGTTTTGGACTTTGTCATTTTTCTTTAAAACTAATGCAAACGGATCCGTTCTGAACGGATACAAAGGTTTGCATTATAGGTGCGGATCCGTCTGTGCAAATAAACAGACGGATCCGCACCAACGCACGTGTGAAAGTACCCTAAAGTGCGACACTATTGGTAAATCTGTCCCTCTATCTGCATCAGTTACAGGATACAGGAAAGCTATCTTAAAGAGTATCACCAATATGGCTAACTTAAAAAAAACTATAATAAGTTGGACAACCCGATTAAAAAGTCCCCAAAAAACGCTGCAACACACTGTGGCATAAATCCAGCCTAAAACTAAGACTTTTACCGCCACAATATAAAACATCACAAAGAAACTCACAGAAACAACCACAATTCATGCACCAAATCTATGGGTATCCACCCAAAGTGCAAGGATTCCATACACATCAACAGTCTTAGGGTCCATTCACACGTCCGTTGTTTTTCTATAATCCGAAAATAGGACCGTTTTTTGCGGATCCTATTTCCCAAGAATTCTTTCCGTTTGTAATCCGTTTTTTGCGGATCCGCAAAAAACGGATAGAAGAATAAATTTGCATTGCACAACAGACCGCAATTTTCGGATTAGAATAGGACATGTTTTATTTTTTTTAAAGGACACCATGTACTGAGAAAATTATGCGGACAGCACTCTTTGTGCAGTCCGCATATTTTATAGACCCATTAAAAATCAATGGGTCCAAATTCTGTCCGCAACTATTCCGTGACTAGTCTGAAAAATCGGGATCAGATGCGGAACTAAACAACGGACGTGTGAATGGACCCTAAAAGGTGGTCTCCAGCCTTATAAAACATACATAAGTACCTATAGGTGTCAGAATGTTTACCAGATCATGCCAAGAAGTAATTAATTTTTATTGTCTTGCACAGCTCTGTGGTGCGCCTTTGTTTTGATGCTCCTAGAGCTTGCCGTGGGTAGGGTTAGCAATCTAGAGGACTAAAGATATAATATTTCCTTTCCCCTCCCACCGAGAGATTTGTAAGGTAGCGCTGTAATGTTCACCATCTGTTAAACTGTATCCATAGGGAAACACGTATCAGGGGATATTGCTAGATCAGGGACCAGCAACCTCCGGAACTCCAGCTGTTCTGAGACTACATTTCCCAGAGTTACAAGAACAGCCAAGTAAGTGTGCATGCTGGGAGTTGTAGTTTCACAGCAGCTGGCAGGCTGAAGGTTGCTAATCCCTCTGCGAAATGATATGCACAATTCATCATGGACTTACAATAATTACATCAGAGACGGAGGATAGGAATATGGTACCTTGCTGAAGTCGTCCACAGTAGTCTTCAGACACAGTAGGGTATGTTTTACCGCTAACGGAAACTCGTCTTGGGGAATCCGTGATATGGAGTCCTCCAGCTTCTCCTGGGTGTCTTCCCCTATACTACTACTCGCAAACACCTTCTTCAAGAGAAAATGATAGGAGTCGTCCTCCTCCTCTTCCACCCTGTCATTAGCCAGCTTGGTGAACTGGAGAAACAAGCAACAGTTAATGATGTCATACGCTCGACAAATCTCTGCTTGCTGTCATTCAATTGAAACTTTGTATTGGTCATGTGACAAACCTACGGGCGCATGGCTCGCTACAGTACGTGCTGTGTATGTAACGAGCCATGCACCTGGGTGTCCATCACATGGCAAGGAGAGAGAATTATCCAATCGATGCAAATGAATTAAAAATTTAAGAAAAAAAATAAAGCAACTGTGCAAACACTGTGAAAACTCCCCCTACCGTTTTGTGTATGCAGCTCCTATGCCAACATCTCATGGACATCCGGTAACTCCACCGGGAACATCTTTTAAGTGCATCTGTCGCCGCTCCCCCAACTGGTTACAGCCAGTTGTCAATTCAGGGCCCATTGAGACGGCAGTATGAACGGGTCCACACCCGTTCCGCAATTTTGTGGAACGGCTGCGGACCCATTCATTTCAATGGGGCCGCAAAAGATGCAGACAGCACACCATCTGCTGTCCGCATCAGTAGTTTCGTTTTGCGGCCCTGCAAAAAGACAGAACATGTCTTATTCTTGTCCACAATTGCGGACAAGAATAGGCATTTTCTATGATGGGGCCAGTTCTATACGATCCGCTAATTGCGGAACACACGCGGGCTGGCATACATGTTTTGCGGATCCGCAAAACCCTACGGTCGTCTGAATCAGCCCTTGTTCATAAATTTCTAGGAGGACTAAGAGAGGCACAGAACAAAACAGAGTTCTATAAAAAGATGTTCCAGAATTATTACTACATGGGGAATACAAGTATTTAATAAAACAGGGTCAAGCAGTAGGGTGAAGTATAATTGCATCAGTTAGGATCTCAGGAAAAGGATAGGAAATTAAAAAAGGTGATTATTATAAAGTGTCACTAATTGCAATGTAGAATCTACTGAGCTCCATTTTTTCCTGGTCCAACACCCGTTTACTTTCCGCTAGCCTGTTACCTGTAATAGCATGGGTGCTCAACCTTGTTACCTGCAGTTCTAGAAACCCACATAGAACAGTATGGAGGGGGTTTGATGTGGACCTACGAGCACAGAACCAGGCGCCAAGTCACTTACTAGAGACTTTTTAGCTGATGGCAGAATCCACAAGCTGTAATAGTCATGAAAGTTCTGAAGACAACAGTAAACCGAGGAACTTGTGTCCAAAGACTGCGACTCCTCATCATAGGACTGGAGAGCCAGGCAGAGGGCGAGAGGGTCCCGCTGGCTATGGAGCACATCGGTCAATATGGAGGTTAGGTACCGTACCACGGGGTCCGCTAAACGAGCAGCGAAATAAAAGAAATGGTGACGTACGGAGAAGGAGCAGAACCTCGGCATATTACCAGAACATGATCAATGGCCTACCATCTCCAGACTCCTCAGAGGTCAGCAGCTTATTTCTGGCCTCCAGAGCCACACTGACCATAGGACTAAAGGGAAAAGTCTGGTGGATCGTTTCTTCATCCAGAGCAAAGCCAACTTCTTCATCCAGACCTTCGCTGCTCTCCACGATGACATCCACCATGTCCATGACATCTGGAGGGAAGCAAATCATTACTCCATCCGTCACTTGAGCACTTGTGTGAACATGTGGCTGAACAAAAAACAGAACATTTTCCTTTACTGACTACCAACCCTTCAAGGGAGTCTGTCAGCAGCTTTGAGGCATGGCAAATGCCCAAGAGAGGGCCCTTCATGTTCCGTGCCCTGGACAAACTGTAGCAAATGCGTCCCATTCGCTCCCCTCTGACAGCTCTAGCTTCATTCAGAGCAGAGGGACCGAAATGTTCAGTAAAGAGAGCCCAGGGCACAGACTACAAAGGGTCACGCCTCCAGGGCACAGACTACAAAGGGTCACGCCTCAAGGGCACAGACTACAAAGGGCACGCCTCCAGGGCACAGACTACAAAGGGCACAGACTACAAAGGGCACGCCTCCAGGGCACAGACTACAAAGGGCACGCCTCCAGGGCACAGACTACAAAGGGCACGCCTCCAGGGCACAGACTACAAAGGGCACGCCTCCAGGGAACAGACTACAAAGGGCACAGACTACAAAGGGCACAGACTACA
Organism: Bufotes viridis; assembly: GCA_033119425.1. Taxonomy (NCBI): domain Eukaryota; kingdom Metazoa; phylum Chordata; class Amphibia; order Anura; family Bufonidae; genus Bufotes; species Bufotes viridis. The sequence continues at coordinate 35,234,406 of CM065591.1, forward strand.
AAGGGCACAGACTACAAAGGGCACAGACTACAAAGGGCACAGACTACAAAGGGCACAGACTACAAAGGGCACAGACTACAAAGGGCACAGACTACAAAGGGCACAGACTACAAAGGGCACGCCTCCAGGGCACAGACTACAAAGGGCACGCCTCCAGGGCACAGACTACAAAGGGCACGCCTCCAGGGCACAGACTACAAAGGGCACGCCTCCAGGGCACAGACTACAAAGGGCACGCCTCCAGGGCACACCTCCAGGGCACAGACTATAAAGGGCACGCCTCCAGGGCACAGACTACAAAGGGCACGCCTCCAGGGCACAGACTACAAAGGGCACGCCTCCGGGGCACAGACTACAAAGGGCACGCTCCGGGGCACAGACTACAAAGGGTCACGCCTCCGGGGCACAGACTACAAAGGGTCACGCTCCGGGGCACAGACTACAAAGGGTCACGCCTCCAGGGGCACAGACTACAAAGGGTCACGCCTCAGGGCACAGACTACAAAGGGTCACGCCTCCAGGGCACAGACTACAAAGGGTCACGCCTCCAGGGCACAGACTACAAAGGGCACGCCTCCAGGGCACAGACTACAAGGGGCACGCTCCAGGGCACAGACTACAAAGGGCACAGACTAGGCACAGTCCAGGGCACAGACTACAAAGGGCACGCTCCAGGGCACAGACTACAAAGGGGCACGCCTCCAGGGCACAGACTACAAAGGGCACGCCTCCAGGGCACAGACTACAAAGGGCACGCCTCCAGGGCACAGACTACAAAGGGCACGCCTCCAGGGCACAGACTACAAAGGGCACGCCTCCAGGGCACAGACTACAAAGGGTCACGCCTCCGGGGCACAGACTACAAAGGGTCACGCCTCCGGGGCACAGACTACAAAGGGTCACGCCTCCAGGGCACAGACTACAAAGGGTCACGCCTCCGGGGCACAGACTACAAAGGGTCACGCCTCCGGGGCACAGACTACAAAGGGTCACGCCTCCGGGGCACAGACTACAAAGGGTCACGCCTCCAGGGCACAGACTACAAAGGGTCACGCCTCCAGGGCACAGACTACAAAGGGTCACGCCTCCAGGGCACAGACTACAAAGGGTCACGCCTCCAGGGCACAGACTACAAAGGGTCACGCCTCCAGGGCACAGACTACAAAGGGTCACGCCTCCAGGACACAGACTATAAAGGGTCACGCCTCCAGGACACAGACTACAAAGGGTCACGCCTCCAGGACACAGACTACAAAGGGTCACGCCTCCAGGACACAGACTACAAAGGGTCACGCCTCCAGGACACAGACTACAAAGGGTCAAGCCTCCAGGACACTTGGAGTCGTTGTGCAAAGGGGGCAGTGGGTGGAAGGTTGAATGAAAACTGTGATTTCATAGTCATACAACCCGCATGACCATCAGTCTAGGTATGTCATCTCAGATCTCCCCATCACCTATATATGATGAGGTTCCAAGATGCCGCAGAATTATTTCACAGGGAATACAACTATTTACTAGAAGAGACATGTCAGAAGAGGCGACAGATCCTCTCGAAGGCCCCTTTCACATATGCGTTTTTCCATTCCGTCCTAGAGTTCCGTCGTCGGGGCTCTAGGACGGAAAGAAACTGAATGAAGCTAATCGCCGTTTCGGCGCATCGCCGTATCCGACGTTTAGCTCTGCGCATGCGCAGCAGCAGTTCCGATCGGGGCCGCAGTGTAAGCTGGGGCTCCGATCAGTTACCATGGCAGCCAGGACGCTAGTGAAGTCCTGGCTGCCATGGCAAGTACTTCGCAGCAGTGTACTTACCTGCGCTGCGGCCTCCGGTTGCTCCTTTATGACATCACAGGTCCGGGCGGCGCATTGATCTATGCGCCGCAGGGCCCTGTGACGTTATGAAGGAGCGCCTGGCGGCCGCAGTGCAGGTAAGTACACTGCTGCGGAGTAACATGGCAGCCAGGACTTTAATAGCGTCCTGGCTGCCATGGTAACCTGAAAGCATTTCGAAGACTGATCAGGATTCTGATCAGTCTTCAAATGCTTTCAGGCGACTTGCATTCTGACGGATCCGGCGGGACGGAAGTGCCTGCCAGATACTGAGAACGCAAGTGTGAAAGAGGCCTTAGGCTCCTAAGCACTTTTACAGGGGTTTTCTGGGAGTAGACATTGATGATGACCTATCCTCAGGACGGGTTACCAATCAGTGGGCGTCCGACTCCTGGAACCCAAACCAATCAGCTACTTTATTAGGCAGCGGCGCTCCGCTGAGCTCTAAGACATTGCGCAAAGACATTGCTATACATTGTAGAGCGGCTTTGCTTGGTATTGCACTCAGCCCCAGTCACTTCAATGGGGCTGAGCTGCGCCTAGGCCAAGTGACCGATAAATGTGACATCACATGGCCTAGGAAAGCATAGAGAAGGCCGCGGTGCTACTGCGAGTTCCATTGCCTTCTCAAACTGCTAATCAGCGGGGGCCCTGGGTGTCGGACTTCCTCCGATCAGATACCGGTGGATAAATGAAGTATGGTTATTGAATTTAAATGCCATTATAGAATATCACCTGGATCTATACAATGAAGTATTATATAGTATACTCATGCCGCGGTATTACAATAGATCATTGTTGAATAGAGGTATTGATTGTACCCTTAGCGCATCTTTAAGGCGCTCTGAGAATGCAGTGGCAAGTGTTTACTAGGTTATCGGACGCTTGGCTCCACATTCGACGGATGAGCGGGGCGCGATCGACGCGTGGAAGAGGTCAGCTAGTGTTGCGGACGTCGGTTCTCGCAAAATCTTGCGCCCGACCGCCGCTGATGTGTTAGAGACGGATGATCGAGAGCGGGAGACATGCGCACTACAATGCGGAAGACGCGGGTCATAGAAACAATGTGTTGTGCTGTGACATGAGAGTAGGATATCAGGTGCGGAGCTAAACAGGGATTGAGAATATACACACTGCGATAGGTAGATATACATGAGGGGGACGCCCATTATGGGGTTTGATTGGCTAAAACAATGGTGGGAGGACCTTGACTTTACTATTTATATGTATATTGGCCATAATGTTTTTGTGCTTGACAAAGGCTGGTTGCAGCCGAAACGTTGCTGTTTTTACGTATGCTGTGAAGTCCTGATAAAGAAGATAATGGGAAATGCTGCCACTGCTCTTTGATTTTCGTCCTATCCAGAGGATAGGTCATCAGTATAAAACTCCTGGAAAGCAACTTCTAGACAGTATAGACATTATGTACAGAGTCACTAACCATCAATGTGCGAGATGGGAATGCTGACGTTGTCTGAATCCTGCTTCCCGGCGTTCATCTGCAGCATGCTGGCTTCTTGTACAAAGTCAGTGACTTTATCAGTGAACGGGTAGGGATTTGATATCACCTTGACTAACGCCTGTTTAAAAAGAGATCAGAATATGTGATCAGTGCATGCACAGACATGGTATCGTCCATTAATTACATCTAAAAAGCCTACAATAAGACTGCAATGAATCTTCTGTCACAGAACGTTTTGTACTCCAGAGCTGCATTCACAATTCTGCTAGTGGCTATTGAAACTAGTTCATAGGTTGTCAATAGGCACATCCCTCACAGCTGAGCTGCACTCATGTAGTGCAATGCTACTTGCTTACCTCTTACAGATGATTACTACAGAGCACAGGCTAGTGAATTTGAGCACTGCAGCTAGCAGAGTTATAAATTCAGCTGTGAAGTAAATTCATAATTATTTTTATGGTAATTTGATTTTCCAGAGCCCATGACAACACCAGGATAATCAGTTAGAGAGCTGGCTCCTAACCCCTTAGTGACCAACACACCTTTTACGGTGGTCACTAACTGGCCTTAGGCTGGGCCGCAGCCTTTGTACGGCAACCCAATATAGGCGCTGCACGGGTCTCCCATGCAGTGGATAGCGGGGGCTTGGCTCTTACATGAGAGCCACATTCCTGATCTAACAGCCAGGATCAGCAGAAGGGCAGATCCTGGCAGTTTAACCCATTAGATGCGGCTCTCAATAGTGACTGCAGCATGTAAGTGGTTGCAAAGGAAGTGGACTCTCTCTGTCACGTTTCAAGTTTCATGAAATAAAAAAAATCTACAAGTAAAAAAAATACACCTTTTTCCAAAAAAACAAAACTAAAAAACTGTAAAAAAAAAAAAAAAACTGCAAAAATAAAATCTCCTTTCCACATATTTGGTAATGTCGCGTCGATAATGACACGCCCTACACAATTATCATGTCATTTATCCTGTGTGGTGAACACTATTAAAAAAGAAAAATGACAATTGCTCTTTTTTGCTTATTCACCACCCAAAAAAAACAAAATAAAAATGTATCAAAAAGAGTTATGTACCCAAAAATGATACCAATAAAAAGTACAAAAATCAACCTACCAGCTCTGTAAAGTGAAAAATTTAAAAGCCATGGGTCTTAGGATGCGGTGATGCAAAAAACATATTTTAATAATTTTTTTTTTATTCGCTCATCTCTACCTGGGACCCTTCTCCCTGCTAACATTTTTATTCTAGCAAAATGAACTATAAGGTTTATGAAAGCAGCGGGAGGGAAGCCTATCTCCTGGTGCTGAAAAATCTACTATAACAGAGACTGTAAATCAGGATTAGAACCCGATATCTGTAGGCTTCCTCAACTTTTTATGATTGGGTTTGTCCAGCAGGAAAAAAAAAAAAAAAAAACACACAGGAAAAGGGATCAAAGTGAGTTTAAAATCTAAAAAAAGTGATACTCACCAATTTCCTCGCCGCTCCCATTTCAGAATCTACCTGCTCCCTGCTGGTTTCTGCTTCGTGGTCTCTCCAATAGAAGACTGCTCAGCCAATCCAACCTGAGCGGTCAATTCCTGGCATTGCCTGTATGTCCAGATGTGATCCATAAGCAGAGACCACCGGGGACCCGGTAAGCACTGGAAGCACTTTCAAACCTGCTCGCATCCCTTTCTCAGATATTTTTTTCCTGGCTGAACGTGTACCTACCATTTCAGAAAACCTTTGAAATGTTATAGTGACAAGCCAGAAGTTTTGATAGGTGGGAGACAGGGCGAGGAAACGTTCCCTAAACTGGAAGGGCAGAAATTTCGGCACTTACCTGAGCGCATTGCCACTTCGCCACTCTCCTTGGAGTGTGCGGTATACGGACCCATATAAAGTAATCAAATCTGCACACCCCACGCTTGCCTCTCCTCTCTGTGGTGCACAGCCAATTAAAGCTGAAGATCAGCAGTTGCGCCTCTTCGTTTTAGTGATCAGTGGGAGTCTCAGCACCCAGACCCCCACCGATCAAAACTTCTGGCTTGTCACTACGACACATATAAATGGAGAGGTACACTATGGACAAGACTGTAGAAGGTTGTGAAAAGTGCATTAATCCTACCTGTTCTAAAAAGTGGATGACCCCCTCCTGGGCGCTCTCCTGTACTTCATCCAGTCTCCTCAGCCACATTTCCAGCTCAGGCCAGGTATGCTCAAACACACCGCTGTCACGCAGAATCTGGAGGAATAGAGAGACAGAGGTGAACTCATTTATACCTGAAGTCCTCAATGTATGCACAAATGAACTGTATGTTATTGCAGCATGCATGAAAGATGGTAAGTGTCTTTCCAACCTGGTAGGGTTGATGGTGCCGAGTGCAAGGACTCCACTGTTGTAGCAATTTGATGCGTCTTTGAGATATTCCTCCTTTAATTCTGAGGTGCTTGGAGCACCGAGGGGTGGGCCTAGCTCCTCGCAACACCTCTTCATTTCTGCCTTTCCACCACTGTCCCTCTCTCTCTGTGATTGACAGGGCCAGGCATCCTTACTGTTCCTATGCAAGGCCCTGAAACCTCACTGATGCGCCGGCGAGAGTTCAATCAGCGCAGTTCAGATCTTAGGAACCAGGACAGCAAAGGGGATCTACTGCACACGTACCGATTGAACTCTTGCCTGCGCAAGATTTCAGGGTCAAGCTTTGGAACAGCGATGCTGGCTCCGTCAATCACTGGATTAAAGAGAGTGACTAAGGATGAAAGGTGGCGGTGAAGAGAGAGTCCGGGAAGCTAGGCCCGGCCTTGGAATCACATCAGCAGAAAAATAAAAGTAGGAATTTCTCAATAAAGACACAGTGAGATTGCTGCAAGACAGGAGTCCTTACACTTTGCATGATCAACCCTACAAGGTAGTATCCCTAGTTTACTAGGGTTGATCATGCTGCCAAATGCGTCTTAAGTGAACAGGATTTAAAGGTGTTGTTTCCTCGCAGACACTGGTGGCACATCCTTATGACATGCCATTAAAAGGAGCCGTCATGGACTTAAACTACCAGCCTCCATCACCATGCGGGAAAGGCAATCTATACATACCTGTGTGACAGTTTGTTGGTCACTGGATGTCCAGGAAAATAACTTTCATTCCTATGCAAATCTGCGCAAGTGCCCAGCTGGACTAGCTTTTCTTTTAACAGTGCCCGAGCGCGCCCAGCCGCATCAATGTGATGCCAAGGGAGAGGGGAGGAAGCATTGGGACGTTAGGGTAGGAGCAGATATCAGAGAAAGGTGACAGACTTGGGCACTTTGAACAGAAAAGCCCATCCAGCTTGGCGCTTGAGCAGATTTACTTAGGAATAGGTTATTTTCCTGGACCACCAAAATGTCATACAGGTACAGATATGTTTAGAATGCTCTTACCACATACTGATGGACACTGAACGGAGCATGGAGACCCTCAACATCATTAGAGGAAAGGTACCACGCCACAACGTCTTCACACAGCATTACTGATCCTTGCTGCGATTAGGGAAAAGACACCCTAAATTCTTGAGAAGTGCACTCCCCTCAGTCTCGAAATGTGTGGGAATTCCAGATCTGACTTGTAGCAAATTCGGTGCTTCGTGAAGAAACTCCTTAAATGATGGATTTTAGTCCTAATAGAGGAACACAACCTGCAATAATACAGTGAATTACCTTAATAACCAACATTCGGGTTGATGACTTGAGCTGCGCTTTGTTACACGTCGCAAACATTTTCAGGAGCAGATAAAATACAGACTTTTCCCCTCCAACATCTGCCACATCCTGCAAAGGATAAAACGGCCATTAAGTTATCTTCAGGCTAGAATTTAAAGGAGTGTCTGCCTTTTAGATATTAATAATCATTCTCCGGACGGGTCATCAATATCAGACCGGTAGAGGTCTGACTCCCGGCAGCCCCACTGATCTGCTGCGCGCGGCATTTGCCGACACTGGAGACTATAGCTCAGTCCACTGTGTAGTTTCCTGCGCCCGTGCCTGCCCAAAAACGCTGGCAGGTGAAGGTGCTGGGTGTCAGACCCCCAACGATCTGACGGAATGAGGACTCATCCGAAGGATTCATCATAGGCGATAAATATATGACCACTATACATGCTGTCCTGGGGTGATTTGCTCTATGTATACATGCTTATTTGGAGTATATTGGGCACGCTCTCATTAATTTACAAGTGCTTATTGTATACATGGCGAGTCAAAGGTCGCAGGACACCCTTTTATTTCAGGAACAAAAGGGAAAATGAAATATCTGAATATCCCAGCAAGTAATGGGTGAGGGGGCCTATCTTTTAGGCGATGTCTGGAACATGGCTGCCATCTTGAAAGCTGCCATATTGGATCAAGAGAAAATTTTTCCAATGGGAAGGGGGTTATATAGCATATCAGAATTCTCAGAATTCGATTGCCACAATCAGATTTGCAATAACTCTTGTGGTTCAAAAGTTATCAACACAGAAAGCTGCAACGACAGCCGGAACGTTTCCTGTGATGCACAGCTATTTGACGCCTTCAATGTGTTGTCCATGGTGCTGAACACCGAACTTTGAAGTTTTGAACTTTCTGTGTTGATAACTTGTACTAGACTGCACTTCCGAAACAAAGTGCAGTGTAATAAAGAAGACTCGCATGGAGTGTTACCTCCTCTTCAAGCAGCTGATCCTGGGGGTGCTTTCCATAATTCCCACTCTTAGTGCTGGCTGCGCTATTTCCATCAGTCGCATAGAAGTGAATGGAGTTGTGGCCGCGCTTGCACAGTGCTCTTGCCATTCATTCTATGAGACTTCTGAAAATACCAGAGCGCACTCTCTGTGTTATTTTCAGAACTCCCAAAAAAATTATGGAAACCACACCATGCACGCGTGGTGCACTTTCCTTCACTTTAAGGGCCCTATTCTAGAGATAGGAGCGGGTCCTAGTGGTGGGACCCACACTTAGGGTCCATTCACACGTCCGTGGTGTGTTGCGGATCCGCAAATTGCAGATCCGCAACACAACCGGCCGGCACCCCCAAAGAGCAGCCTATTCTTGTCCGTAGATGCGGACAAGAATAGGTAATGTTCTATTTTTTTCCGGACCCGCACATCGTGCTCTCCGCATCCATTCCGTCCCCATTCAGAATGAATGGGTCAGCACCCGTCCCGCATAATTGCAGAACGGGTGCGGACACTGAATGCGGACGTGCGAATGGACCCTTATCTGACATTGGTGGCATATCCTATGCCACTAACTTCTGAAGTCACAAACACTGGTTGGATGAGGAGAAAGATACATGATAAAAAGACAAACCTGCATTTTAAACCAAGAAAACTTGCTGGCTGGAAGCTCTAGCGCCACCTGAAGGATCTGGTGCTGGAGCACTGGTGGCACCTCCTTACGGATGCCCCCCTCGTCCACGATTCCTAAGGTAGAAGACAAGGCTAATTACATGAATCTGCCCCTATGACCCAAAGGTTGTCAGTGCATGCTGGGAGTCGTAGTTTTGAGTCACATGGTAAAAAAGCTAGAACAAGCACCGCAGGCCCGAGGGGTAGTGGCCGGAGATACTGATTAAAGATCTTATCAATTTCTGATCAGTGCGGGACTAATAGTGGGATATACATGGTCACTCTTCTGTGAAGAAAAGGACTAATACCCCATAATGTTAGGCTAAAGGGTAGCAACCATTAATGATATTGTTCTGATGTACTTAAAGGCTATGGACACCTTTGGGGCAATTCTTTTTATTATGACTTCATTTTACTCATTTTTGGCTAAAAATCCTTTTTATCAATTGGCCTTTAATAAAAATCTTCAGCCATTTTTTATACAAGCGTTAAAAATAAACAAACATCTGTTTGTTTGCAGAGTATCACGTCTAACTCCCGTCAGCTGACAGCTCATGTGAAGCCTTATCTCAGATCTCCTGACCTCATAAACACTCATAGCTAAACTCTTATCAAACTGATAAGAACATGGCTTGAATGAGTATCTATGAGGTCAGGAGGTCAGAGATAAGGCTTTACACGAGTGACTGTGAAGTGATATTTTGCAAATAGACAGATTTTTTGTTAATGTCATTTTTTAGTAAGATATTATCATTACGAGACATTGACTGAATGTAGTATGATATCAGGTACAAGCACTCTGTGTAACCAGGCATTATGCAGATGCATTGATGTACAGCAACCATAATGTCGACTAAAGCAATGCAACAAATGACAATCTAGTGAACAATGTCAGTCTCTGTACAGACTTACTTTTAACCCCTGTATCTCAAAAATAGATCACCATTTTTAATTAACACCTATTGATAAAGAATTTTAGCCCCAAATGATTAAAATCATTAAAAAAATGCCTAGAAGGTGTCCATAGCCTTTATGATGAAAATCAAGTCAACTCCGAAACCTTGTTTTATGTCTACAGCTATTATGTCGAGCTTTGTCTCCATAGTTACAGACTACAAACATACCATGAGCGTAGTCTGACGCTGCAATCCGCTGTTACTATCTGTTAGGTAGCAAGCGTTCATACTGCACACAGTCTAAAGACCGCGACCAAGGAGAAACTTATGTCTGTATAGGAGCTGTATACACAAAACGGAAGGAACATTTTTTTTCAATAAGACTTCGCAAAATTGACTAATTTTTGTTTTTACTATAGATCAATTAGAGTATTAAAAAATAAAAATAGAAAAAATGCATAATACCCTTTAAAGGGGTGTCTCATGTCACCAAGTTGATGGCGTGATCAGTATTTTGCCTTGGGCCACACTCACCACAGACATTTTGTTTTGCTGGGGAAAGCCGGGGCCAGCTAGGCACCAACCGTGTAAAACTCTGCAATTATTCTGAAGACACTTGCCGCCGACCTTTCTACATTATACAACTGTTTGGAACCCGACAGGCTAGAGTTTAACGCTGCTGGCTGGATATGCCCCCATTGTCTGATAGGTGTGGATCGCACCGCTGGGACCTGCACCTACACCATGAATAGCTCGGCTATTTCCATTGACCGCATAGAAATGAATGGGAGCGGTGGCTGCACAAGAGTGGTGCGCTCCCATTCAGTACTATGGGGAGAGCGATTGGTGGTGGCCAGACCCCACGAAACTCTGGTCCTCCAGCCACCACCTTTCCCAGTCCCTTCTAGGGGTATGTGCAGGTCCAAGCGGTGGGATCCTAGCAATATGACCCCATTTGCTCAGATGGGAATACCCCTTTAACTTCGACGAGAGTTACAACTACAGCCAAGCAAGCGTATATGCTGGGAGTTGCACAGCAGCTGGACTGCTGAAGGTTGCTGGCCCCTGCCCTAACAGATCATATGGAAAGGGGCTGCCTACATGCGACATCCCCTTTAACCAGATTTTTCTAGGTGCAGACACCAACCATTCACTAAAAGTAGGATAAACTTGACACGGAAAAGTAAAATCGCTGTTTACCAACGCTTTTACATAACATCTAAATTTGTAACTTCGATCCGAGAGGTTTGATTAGTCACCAAACAAGACATAAATAGACTGCGAGGGCAGCAATTAAACTTCTCAATCAACAGGCTGGCATGTAACCTAGATACAGGAAGGACCGCACTGTTCCAGAGCAATAATCGATTCCAACCAGGAAGTGTGAAATTCAATTAACTTCCACCCTTAAGCCCCACTTCTATCCAGAACGAGTTCTAAAGAGAACGGATTCATATTAGTTCTTTAAAAATAGAAAACGCTGTACTTACCTCTAAGCAGTTTACTGAAATCGAAATTACTCTGCAACACTAAATGGGGCACCACCCTCTGGTACAAGCACAGGACGCGCAGCAGAGAGGCCTTCAAGAGAGTGCTCTGGAAATCGTCTGACAAAAACAGAACACCAGTAAGTGCGGGGGTCTAATTTACAGGGGCACACCCGCTTGTAGCAGAGGCGTGAGGGCGTATTCACAACCAGCAGATTTGTGGCAGAAATTTCTGCAACTAATAGATGTATTCGAATAAACGAGGGCTGTTTTGGCAGCACGTGATTTCTGAAGGTCCCATTCACGTTGCCAAAATTTCTCCAAAAAGTCTGCCATGTGTCCTAAAAGGGGTTTCCTACAGTTTCATATAAAGGTTAAGTGGTTTTCTAAGAGTACAATATATCTAAGAGTACAATATAGATGGCCTATCCTCAGAATAGGGCATCGATATCTGATGGTTGGGGGGACAGACTCCCGGCACCCCCGCCAATCACCTGTTTGAAGAGACCATAACACTCCGGTGAGAACTGCAGACGTCAGGTTCCTCGGTCATATGGCCTAGGTGCAGCTCAGTCCCATTCTAAGGGAAGGGGTCTGGGCTGCAATATCAAGTACAGCCGTTATAACAGGAATCAGCAACCTCCGGCACTCCTGCTGTTCTGACACTACAACTCCCAGAATCCTCCTTTCACTTCTAGGGGAGTTACAAGAATAGCTAAGTGTGCATGCTGGGAGTGATAGTTCCACAGCAGCTGGAGTGCCGAAGGTTGCTGATCCCTGCACTATACATGCACAGCGCATTTCTTGGTTTGAAAACCTAAGTAAATTCCAGCATCTTGTTCTGGCGCTCCTGGAGGTCTGTGCTTCCAATGCTGCAGCAAAGACGTGCCCGACAGCTCCAAGTGACCACTGCAGCCAATCACTGGCCTTAGTAGTCCCCTGGGGGTACCCAGACACGTCATTGCTGCAGCCCCGGGCTCTCTCCAAATACCTCACACAACCACTGAGGCCGTCGACTGACTGCAGCGGTGAAGACATTGCTGCGGCACTGGAAGCGCAGCCCGCCAGGAGCACCAGGGCAGAGATGCTGGAACAGTGAGGGATTCAGTTGGCGAGTAAGATTTCTTTTTTTCATTTTATAACATTCTCAATCTTCCCCGTAATGTTTTCAGCTCCAAGAAAATCCCTTTATCTACTGGACAATATAAAGTTATACAGCTTTCTAACATATTTTGTTCTATAATTCCTAAGCACCTGTGTATCATTGTGACCTCCTGATTGTTAAAGGGGTTGTCCAACCCCAACTTATGGCCAGAAAGGTGCTCAGCCCAAAGGACAAAAGCCACTCACCTATTCACCGGCACTTCACTTCAGCATCGAGGGCCCCATCGCAGCTGCTTCCAATGCAGGTGAACAGGTAAGTGGCACTTTTTTCAGGCTGAGAACTTTCAGACAACCCCTTTAACAAGTGGGACTTCGGAATGATACATTTTAGCTGTACTGACACATTGTAGCAAACTGTGTTTATCTCCCAGATTGCTCTCTTTTTATGAACTTTCCCATTCAATGACAGCATGCAGAGATTTTGATCTGTCCTAGTCTGTTAAGCTATCAAAAGTTCTACTCAGCCATTTCTTATTCCTATTTGTTTTTGAGCTGGCAAATAATATGGACACCATCACATAACTGCCGTCACCCAGCTTTCCTGGATGTCTGAATGGGACTCATGCACACGACCATATGTATTTTGTAATGCGGACAATAATAGGATATGTTCTATTTTTTTGCGGAACGGACATGGGGGCATACAAAAATGGAATGCACACGGAGTAAGTTCCGGTTTTTTTTGCTGACTTCTGCACACGGTCCACAAAAATAAAATAAAACGGAACGGACACGGAAAGAAAATACGTTCGCATGAATGAGCCCTTAAAGGGATTTTCCCATGACAGACACTGGGGTAGTAATCAACAAATACGCCAACGATGTCAGATCAGCGCAAGGTCCGACTACTGCGAGCCAGACAACTGTTAGTGGTAGGCATACCAGGAAAGCATGGCGTCACCTTGTCTCCCGTCGGCTCTGCCGGGCCACATGGTCCTCCATTATAGTCGATCATAATGGCTGATCAGGTACCACCAGGAAAAAGCCAAAAACAGACAAAGTGACAGTCGGCTTACCTAGTGTCCCTGTCCTACGAGCAGTCGACAAACTCACCCAGGATGATTAGACATTAGCGCCATATTCTAGCAACATGTCACCAAATCCGGTGATGAGAAAACCCATTTAAAGGGGTTGTCAGGATGAGAAACAAACATGGCTGACCCATCAGTCTAGAATGGGACCGAGCTACAATACTACATGCAACCTGTGGACAGGTGTGGAGCTGTTTTTGTAGTAGTGATAGGGGAGCCGGGGATGCATGTATCACGGTGCAAATAGCTAGATGATTAGGAACACCAGGTAACAAACGCCTTGGGGGCCATAATGGTTTCTCACCCAGCATGTCCAGAATGTATATCATGTACATGTATACTAATGTACTTACTGTTGTCCCCTTTTTCCAGTCCTGGAAACTCTTCAGACGCTGAGGTCACATTTTTTGCATCGAGACCTTTAACGTCTTCTCCCTTTTCCCCAGGGTCCATCTCTTCTCTCAGTGACTGCCAGGTGGCTACTACGGTGTTAACATCCGGGAGAAGCTGAATGGAAGAGAAGACCCCATCAGGGCACACCTCTACATGACTTGATGGGGCTGTGATCTCAATTTTAAAGGGGTTGTTTACCCCTGTGGACCTTTTCTGCAGACCTGATATGACACATGGGTAACACGTCACCACTGCAGCCAATAATTGACCTAAGTCAAACCAGATATTGATGAGGGGAGACCCGAGAGCTGCCGAGCCGGCGGGGGAACGATGGAGGCGGAAAGCAGAGTCGGGGATCAAGTAAGTATGATTACCCCTGCCAGTGGTGGGAGTCTGCACAAAGGGTCCTCAATGGTGAACCTTCAGAAAAAGCTTCTAGGGGACTGAGGAAGTCCTGCTACTTCTGGGAATGAATGGAGTGGCCACATGCATGCTCGACTGGCCACTCTGTTCATTTCAGGGGGCTGCATCTTGTGATCATGGGAGTCCCAGCTGTAGGACCTCCACCAATCTAATATATAGCCCCTATCCTGTGGATAGGAGATAACCTAATATAACAGGAATATCCCTTTAATAAAATACATATGCCCTCCTCACCTTGCCCACAGCCTCTCTGTATTTCTGGGCAAAATCCGCCATGGTGGCAGGAGTGTAGATGTCAGACTTCTGCCAGACGTCGTCTTTAAGACAATGATTGACGTTCTGCTCGGCCCTTTTCAGGACAGAGGACATGAGCGTCAGGATGGTGTGTTTCACTATTTTATTTGGCACCTAAGAAAGGAAGAGAAGAATTATAAAAGATAATTGTATCATAAAATAAGCTAATCCCGAAAACTGAATGATGCACTGTATTCGCACATGCAGTAAGAGTATCAGATTGCTTTTGGATTTTTCCTGCTCACTGCAACACAGATCTGCTGGAGATTTAAAGGCGTTTTCCAATTTGAACAACCCCTACTTTTCAGAAGAGTTTAACCTGTCCCCCCCACTAAGACCTCAGCGATCAGCAATCTGTGGACGGTAAGTGCTCAATTTCCCTGCAGCACCGCCACAGGAGAAATAAAGCATTGCACTCTGCCCATTTACATCAGTGGGCTGTCCGTGTCAAAGAGGATAGGACAGGTCCTCCAGAGCAAGAGACGCTCTTCGCAACATCATTCTGGCCAAGAGATGAGGTTTACCCCCTCCGACCACCTATGAACTCAGAATTCCCCAACAGGATGCATAAAAATGGCTTTTCTAAATGGGATGACCCCTTTAAGGCCACATCCAACAGAAAACAGTGTCTCCCTTGTGGCCTAAAACCTCCCACAAATCACCGAACTGTGGAAACAATTTTAAAGAACTACTTTTAAAGAACACCCCGCATGCTGATTTGCGGACACTGTGTCATGAACTCACATTTAACCCCTGGGTGAACATGTTCTTGTTGCAAACGGGAGCCACAGTAGTTATCATCACCATACTGATCAGCCGTGGGAGCGGGACAAACTCGGTGGTCTTGAAAGCCACAGACACCGGAGGCTGGGCCTCATAAATCTGAAAAGATAAGCGTCACAATAAATCAGCTGCAAACTATTCCCAGTAAATGCACAGGTCCTCCAGTCAGGATGTTAGAAATTACACTTAGCAGCGTCTCATGATCCGAGTGTAGGATCTGCCACATGACCGATACCACCAGCACCAGGTGGCCTTATATCCTCAGGATAGGTCATTAATAGGACTTTGAGCCGTGGCCTCCTCGCAGCTTACCAAGCACAGTGCCATCCATTGGATAGTGGCTGTGCTTGGCATTGCAGCTCAGCCCATTCATTTGAATGAGACTGAGCTGCGCCTAGGTCATGTGTCCGATGAATATGATGTTACATGGGCTAAGAAGAGGGGTAAGGCTCACCCAGCACCGGGGCCTCCTCATACTGCTCCGACGACTCTCTGATCTCATACTGATGACCTATCCTGAGGACAGGTCATCAATATGATAATCCCCGAAAAGCCCTTTAAGTGGAAAATGTTCCTTAATAACTCATATGGTGGTACCTGTAGGGAACGAGAGGGTTTAGAGGAGAACATTTACTGCTGACCTTTTTGAGTAGCTTTATATTATCCAGCCAAGTCGACTTGATTCGGGGAATAAAGGAGTACTGAATTTCCTTAAAGTATCGACTAAGCAAGTCCGGGCAAACTTTTAGTATGTTCACCACCAGAGTCCCCACCAGATCATCTTCAGTTGCAGTCTTCAGTCCAACAATAAAACGCAGAAGGACCAGGTTCCCAGCCCTAGTCATAAAGAACATCAGTACTGATAAATGTGTGGGAGGAGGTCTCTCTTCACACCAATAAAAATGGGGTAGCAGCAGTTAGGGAAGAGGCTCACCTCTGATCACTACACAGTCTAACATACATTATATTACTTATACAAATCCTGAGCTACATCCTGTATTATACTCAGAGCTGCACTCACTATTCTGCTGGCGGAATCACTGTGTACATTACATTACTTAGCCTGTACTGATCCAGAGTTACATGCTGTATTATACTCCAGAGCTGCACTCACTATCCTGCTGGTGGAGTCACTGTGTACATACATTACATTACTTATCCTGTACTGATCCTGAGTTACATCCTGTATTATACCCTAGAGCTGCACTCACTATTCTGCTGGTGCAGTCACTGTGTACATACATTACTTATCCTGTACTGATCCTGAGTTACATCCTGTATTATACTCCAGAGCTGCACTCACTATTCTGCTGGTGGAGTCACTGTGTACATACATTACATTACTTATCCTGTACTGATCCTGAGTTACATCCTGTATTATACCCTAGAGCTGCACTCACTATTCTGCTGGTGGAATCACTGTGTACATTACATTACTTAGCCTGTACTGATCCAGAGTTATATGCTGTATTATACTCCAGAGCTGCACTCACTATCCTGCTGGTGGAGTCACTGTGTACATACATTACATTACTTATCCTGTACTGATCCTGAGTTACATCCTGTATTATACTCTACAGCTGCACTCACTATTCTGCTGGTGGAGTCAGTAAACATACAGTACGTATCCTGTATTACATTTCAGAGCTGCACTCACTATTCTGCTGGTGGAGTCACTGTGTACATACATAACCAGGGCTGTGGAGTCGGAGTCGGAGTCGGAGTCGAGGAGTCGGAGTCGGAGGCAATTTTGGGTACCTGGAGTCGGAGTCGGCAAAAAATGGACCGACTCCGACTCCGACTCCTACTAGATTTAAATTGGAATAAAAAAAAATTGGAATAAAAAAAAAGCAAGTTTAAATGTCCCAATTCAGATAAAGTTATAATTAATTACTTCTCTACTGTAAGAATAAAGGCCAATGCATGCAGTGCGTCACCGCTAAACAAAGACGTTAAGTGACCGTGAAGAAGCACGCTTTTCATATGCTTTACTATGCAGTTAAAGGGACACTGACAGGCTGATATATCTGCTGGTATTCATCAGAGGATTAGGAATACAACTAGACGACTGTTACCCCAGTTGAGGTTTACTTGTGTTTAAAAACGTTTTAATCAATATGCAAATTCTCTACCTTTGTGCCCAAGGGGCAGGCGCACATGTAGAGTACTGGCAGCACTAGACAGGACTAGGTAGCGAGGAGGAAGAGAGAAAGCTGGCACAGCCTCAGCATAGCCAGACGAGGCTGCTGCCAGCACTCTACACGTGCGCCTGCGCAGGAATTCAGCGTTCGGCTAGCCTGAAAAAAAGGCCAGTGCAGTGAATAATAACGAGGGGAACAGCGCTGGGAAGTGGTACTTCGGGCGCGGCTGGGCACAAAGCCGCAGGAGACGCTGCCCCATTGGGCACAAAGATAGTGAATTTGCATACAGATTAAAATGTTTTTAAACACAAGTACAGCTTAACTGGGGGTAACATTAGTATAGTTTTATTCCTAATTCTCTGATGAATACCAGTATATATATATCTTTAGCTGGAAAATCAGCCTGTCAGTGTCCCTTTAAGGAGCGGCAATACTTACACTTTTCATTGTCTTGTGGTCTGCTGTTACAGGGAACCCATGGTTATCCTAGCCTCTCACTGATAACTGATCAAGGACTGGAGACATTTGTATAAGTGAAGGGAATGGATAGTCAATAGTTCAAGACTGAAGCTGTAAACCATTTGAAAAACTGCTATCATTCAGCTAAGGCTATAAAACATGTAAACTCAGATTGTTAGCTTAAACTTTAAACACGACTATGGGATTCTACTAGGAAAATCATGTTTTAAAATAAATGCCCCTTCCCCTGCCCCTTCCTGGATCCTCCCACTGCTCTGTCTTCAGCAGAAGATCAGCACACAAAGGAGAAGGCAGCAGCTTCTGCTCAACTACCTCTCTGTGCTAGAGAAGATTAGAAGAACTTGGTGGAACAGCTTCGTATTTGCATATTAAATACAGAGGAGTCGGAGTCGAGGAGTCGGAGTCGGAGTCGGAAGTTTCAAAATCTGAGGAGTCGGAGTCGGAGTCGGAGTCGGACAATTTATCTACCGACTCCACAGCCCTGTACATAACATTACTTATCCTGTACTGATCCAGAGTTACATCCTGTATTATACTCCAGAGCTGCACTCACTATTCTGCTGGTGGAATCACTGTGCACATACATTACATTACTTATCCTGTACTGATCCTGAACTACATCCCATAATATACTCTAGAGCTGCACTCACTATCCTGCTGGTGGAGTCAGTTAACATACAGTACGTATCCTGTATTACATTTCAGAGCTGCACTCACTATTCTGCTGGTGCAGTCACTGTGTACATACATTATATTATTATCCTGTACTGATCCTGAGTTACATCCAGAGCTGCACTCACTATTGTGCTGCTTGATATATATATATTTATGTAGCATATAATCCATATAGTCACCTTGCAGCTGTCCCAAGACTGGGGTCATAGAAATTGATGCCGTGCTTCAAGGAGCAGCAGAGATCCATGAGGAAGTTGTGCACCAGCTCCCGGATCATGAGTCTTCCGGCTTCTTTGGGATCTTTTGTGTCCTAAAAGCGAAGTGATTCACATTAATATTAGGAATAAGAGCATTGATCAGGCTATGGGCGCCAGCAGCAGATCTCTACATACGCATTCAGTCACGTGCGTAGTGGTCTTAGATGTGGCAGCCAAATTATATCAGGCAATTGCAATTTTTTTACATCAATCCAAGTGCTGTGCCGTTACCTGGACGTCCTTTGTGCTCACATCTACAATGCCGTTCCAGCGGTAAAGGGAGGCAATGTGGTTTAAATGGATGGGTGTAAAAAAGCGCACTTTCTGAGTCTTTGTGACTGCCTTATTGTCAATGACCTGAAAGACAAAAAAAAATACAGTCTGTATGAGGTGTGACAAGCTCCACAGTTGTGTCCAGCCAGGACTCCATATTCCTCAGCATGTCCTTTAAGGCTGGGGACACACCTAGGCGTTTCTCAATCGCGTGTATGACGCGCGTTTTTGTATGCGCGTTTTTGTAACTAAAAAACGCACGTCATACGCGCGATTCAGTGATTCTCCCCTATGGCAACATTGTCCATAGGCGCGTTAAAACGCCCAAAAGAAGCTCATGTACTTGTTTGGGCGTTTTACAGCGCGTTCAAACGCGCTGTAAAACGCCCAAATGTGAACCATGCCCATAGGGATGCATGGCTTTTCACATGTTGAGCGTTTTTCAGCGCGTTTGAACGAGCTGAAAAACGCTCAGGTGTGTTCCCAGGGTAAAGGGGTTGGCCAGTTTCCCCAAGATAGGTCATTAATATCAGGTCAGCAGGGTCCGACTCCCGGCCCCCAAGCCGATCTGCTCTCTGAAGAGACAGCGCTGCGTTTCCCTGCTCGCCACTGACATCACAGCAGCAAGCAGTGCGAGTGCCGCTCCTCCGTCACATTCAGTTACGCTCCGTCTGCTCCTTCCCATTGAAGTGAATCTTCAATTACACTGCTGCAATATGGACGGTGAGTAGAACACAGTATTCGTACGAGTGCTGTTTTTTCTTCAAACAGCTGATCGGCGGGAGTGCCAGGACCACCAGCGATCTGATATTAACATCAATATATCAATATATGAAACTGACCAACCTCTTTAACCTTCTAAGGGTCCATTCACACGTCCACAAAATGGGTCCGCATCTGTTCCGAAATTTTGGGGAACGGGTGAGGACCCATTCATTTCCAATGGAGACGGAAAAGATACGGACAGCACACTATGTGCTGTCCACATCCGCACATCCACATCCGCACTTCCGTTTGCGCAAAATAATAGAACATGTCCTATTCTTAGGCATTTTCTATTACAGTGTCGGCGATATGCGGTCTGCAAATTGCGGAATGCACATTGCCGGTGTCCGTGTTTTTCTTACGGACGTGTGAATGGACCCTAACAGTGATGTTAAAATTAGAAAAGCCCTCCCAAAAATGTCACTTTTTTTATTGTAGATTTATAATGTGTGTCAGCAGTAAATCTTGTTGGCGCACAATTCAGGGGACAATAATGCATTTTTAACCATTAGTCATTAACATCATTAATTTTAGCCTTAAGGACCAATAATATTTCCCCCTTTGTGTTCTATCAGTCATAACTTTAAAAAAAATGATTTTGTTTGGATTAGCTGTAGGTTTTTTATGTACCATTTTGGGATAAATATATAGCGTATTAAATAACTTTTTTTTTTTTTTTGGGGGGGGGGGAGGGGGGACTGCAATTTTTACATTATTTTGTGGGTTTTATTTACAGCTATTACTGTGTGGTAAAAATAGTGTCATTTTATTATGTGGGTCCGTACAGTGATGACATCACATTTTTATATATTTTTACAGTTTTTTTACTCCTCCTGCAGCTCTGCAGCTGCTCCCTCATTCTCCTCCACACTGACAGGAAACGGGGGGCTGCTTTAGCTGCTCATAACTAGGGTTTGGTACCAGCCAAAGATATGGGCTTTGTATTGTTTCGGACTCCAAGATTTCAGACAATGCCAGAATGACAGCAATATCTTCACTACATGGGAAGATATCACTGTTAGAAATCGAGAGGAAATTAATACAGCTGGAAGTAAAAGTAAAAGCAGGTTATACCTGCGATTATTCCTGACTCGATTTCTAAAAGTGAGATCTCCTCTGTTGCTTGGACTGATGGTTTTGAACAAGATCAGTTGCATGTTTCTAGTTGCTACAATGGAGGAGATATTAGCATCTAAAGCAGCCCTTCACTTTCTGCCCGAGCTCAGCTAGGGCAGAACAGTTAAATACTTTTCCCACAGCCCCCGGGCCGAACAGTTAGGCTACTTTCACACTAGCATTAATATTTTCCGGTATTGAGATCCGTCATAGGATCTCAATAGCAGAAGAAAACGCTTCAGTTTTATCCCCATTCATTGTTCATTGACAAAACTGAACTAAACGGAATGCACCAAAATGCATTCCGTTGCGCTCCCATCGTGGACAGAATAAAGCTGCAAGCAGCGTTTTTCTGTCCGTGATGTGATGCGGAGCAAGACGGATCCGTCCTGGCACACAATGTAAGTCAATAGGGACGGATCCATTTTCTCTGACAATAGAAAACGGATCCGTCCCCATTGACTTTCAATAGTGTTCATGACGAATCAGTCATGGCTTTAGAAGACATAATACAACCGGATCCGTTCATTACAGATGAATGCGGTTGTATTATGGTAACGGAAGCGTTTTTTCAGATCCATGACGGATCCACAAAAAAACGCTAATGTGAAAGTAGCCTTAGGTGGTTAAAGCCGTATTCAATTACCGCCTTGCCATCACCTTGGTCTGCAGTAGAGAAAGCAACAGGTTTATGGTTGACATTCGGTCTTCCTTTATTCCGGTGCTGAATATTTCTCCGAGAAAATCTATAAAGACAAATCATGCAACAAAATATAAGACAATAAGCACAAAGAAAACAGCAGCCTCAGACGGGTGCCATTCCCATCCGTGTGATAACCGCGTGTGCAATTCACATCTCCTTTTTTCTACAAGGACCAAGGGGCCGTGCAGAGAAACTTGGGGCAAATACTATTCTTCCTCCATGAACAAGGGTCCTGAAGTCCATTGGAGACAAATAGTGGTCACCAGGTCCATGTACTACTGTGGACATAAGGACCCCACTATGTATTAATGGATAATATTCAGTACGCTGTCTGCATGCAGCCTAATGCATGTCCTCCGTAATATACACTATTAGCAGATAACAGGTGCAACAGTGACATCTACAGGCCACTGTTACACACTACACCAGTCCTCTGACCCAGGAAAGGCTAGACAGCCCCCTACGCTGGACTGTAACAAAATGTATAATCTGCAACCAGCATTTCTGTATTCACTTACCTTTCAGCTCCAGAACCTGAGTAATTGTATTGTTGTCGCCAGACATAAAGAAGGAAAGTGCAAACTGGATATAAGCCATTCGGACATCCGGTCTACCCTGTGATGAAAGATCATGAGATCAGCCACGAATACGGAATTACTGCATGCAACGCAATCAGGCTCTGTGCACAATGTGTTTGTGGCCTCCACTGGGAGGCTCTGACATATGGCACGGTATAGGCACGCATGGTATACATTGCCATCTAATCTAATTGTAAGGGTACGTTCACACTAGCGTTTTTCTTTTCTTGCATAGAGTTCCGTCGTCGGGGCTCTATGCCGGAAAAAACTGATCAGTATTATCCCCATGCATTCTGAATGATGGAGTATGCATCAGGATGTCATCAGTTCAGTATGTAAACGTTTTTTAGACGAGGAAAATACCGCAGCATGCTACGGTATTATCTCAGTCTAAAATCCTGGAACATATGACGGAATGCTGGATCCTGCATTAATTCCCACTGACTTGTGTTAGTGCCGGATCCGGCATTACAAATACCGCAACGACGGATCCGTCCTTCCGGTCTGCGCATGCGCAGACTGGTAAAACTGTGAAAAATCAAATCAAGACTGATCAGTCTCTCCATCTGAAAACGGAGAGACGGATGCACGCTTGCAATGCATTTGTGAGACGGATCCGCATCCGGAACTACCTGCCGGATCCTCACATCGCAAGTGTGAAAGTAGCCTAAGAAGAGTACACTGTGCAGTACAGTCTAGTCTGCTAGAGGAAAACAACGTATGCTGCCCTGACGGAGGACGGAGCCCTATGGATACACTGGACATATACGCTCCTAGTGGTGGTTTTACAGTTTAGCTCTAGGTGTGTGCAGGGGATCTGGAGCTCTGGATCAGAAATATGGCGGTCCTTCCACTAAATATATATACTGAGAAATCCATCCAATTGTGTTCAGCAATAGACATTCCCTTTAAAGGCTAGGAGCACTTTCAGAGGCAATTGTTTTAATGATTGAATTTTAGTCATTTTGGGCTAAAAAAAAATAGTTATTTTTCAACCAGCCTTTATT
Organism: Bufotes viridis; assembly: GCA_033119425.1. Lineage (NCBI taxonomy): Eukaryota > Metazoa > Chordata > Amphibia > Anura > Bufonidae > Bufotes > Bufotes viridis. The sequence goes on from CM065591.1 coordinate 35,257,512, forward strand.
ACAAAAATTGTAAATATTGTAAAGGGGGGGAGGCACTCTACTAACACCGTGTCACAAGGAGATAAAATGCAATGGTATATCAAATACCTGGAATTTATTACCCGATTCACACAGTATCCCAATTTACATTAAAATACGATCGACCATAAATGGATATAAAAATAGAAATAAAATTAAAATAAAATCACAAACCCAATAGGGCAAAAAACATATATAACCAATAGTGGAGGGGTCAATGATAGTCTACTAGACGTGCTAGATATTATAGACAAATACACAGGGTCAATTGAGTCCCCCAATAGCGGCCCTTTCTATTGAGTCCACCGCAGATATCCTATTAGGTTGATATAGTGACGCAACACTGGTATATATGTTCACCATAAAAAAGTGGGTGAATTGTTTATCTCCTTGTGACACGGTGTTAGTAGAGTGCCTCCCCCCCCTTTACAATATTTACAATTCTAATACGGCACAAGGGTGCACCAAGGGAAGTGCACCACGATCATACTTGAAGTGTTGGGTGTAGCCGCTGTACATACCACTTTCCTCTGATTTATTACAAAAATAGTCAGAATTTTTTGCAGAGCCCCGTCAGATGAAGGCTTGCTGCTACTGAGAAGGAGGAGAGACAGGGAGAAGCTGATTTACAGTATATCCTGTCTCTCTGCCTTCTCGATAGCAGCGCTGACTGTCCGCTCTCATGCGTCTACCGGAGGCTGGTTACTCAGCGTGCAGGGGGTACAGAAAAATTATTCACGGTCAGCGGCCACGCTGATCAGTGTTAAAACAGCAGGAGACATAGGCCAGAGCACATATATGCACAGTACAGATGTTCATTTCTAGAGATATATAGGAGGGAGCAGGGAGGGAAAAAGAATTAACCCCAGCCGTCTTTACAGTCAGCGTTGCCCTGTACTGTGACGACAGAAATGCCTTAGCAACAATCATTTAGAGAGTGCTGCTAAGGGACAATTCAGGACAAGTTTTTTCACATAAATGTATAAGTTCTCACACATAAGCAGCTGAACAGATCTCAGTTGTAGTTTGCTACAATGTGTCAGTCTGCAGTCAAAGAGCATAGCCTAGACTGAATACAATTGCATCCTCTTCTCAGCTGAGAGCAGGATTAGATATGCACAGATTTACTGCTCCTGAATGTGATCAAGTGTGCTCTCATTCCCTGACAGCAAACATACATGTGGAAAAACATGACAAACTTGAAGCATCAAGTATATTAGAAAGTTGTAGAGAAATTAACAGTGGCTGCTTTAACCCCTCATATCACAGGATCTGTAACAGCTAGAGATAGGGGGCTGGGAAATGAAAGACATTTCTAACAGGCAGCTATATCTCCTGATGCCATGGAGATAATTCTGTGATTCTGGTCTTGTTTTAAAGCTTAGATCAGCTTTGAATCAAGACCAGGCCCATAGCTGCTACCTGAGATATGAAGAGATAAAGCAGCCAGACTGCAGGAGAGAAAAAAAAACATAAATTTGGCAACTTTGTAATCATAGTGACCCACAGAATAAAGTTATTATGTTTTTTATACCAAACTGAAGAAAAAATATATAAATAACGAAAAAGTTATGACGGCTGGAAGACCGAGGGGGAAACATATTACTGGTCCTTAAGGCTAAAATTAGTTATATCAATAGAGGCTAACAAAGCACTTGTGTCCCCTAAGCTGTGCGCCAACTAGATTTACTTCAGACATAAATTGAAAATCCACAATTAAAAAAAACTAATTTTTGGGAGGGTTTTCCTATTTTCATGCGACTGTTAGGGGGTTTAAGATTAATTCCGATAAAACGGAAAAACCCTTGAAATAGCTTAGGTGGGCTGGACAATCCTTCTCATGGGATAGGCCTTCTTCCACCATCAGACTAGGTTACAAGGTGACAAGGTGACTCCGGAGGCACACAAATGTTAAAAAACACAAAAAAAAAAAAAAAACGTGCAGTCGGTATGCGACTTGTTTATGATTTGCCTGTTAAAAAGACCCCAAACTGGACAGACCTGTCACATGTGACGTGGGTTAAAGGATATGCTAAAAAAGTCACAAATGACTTGCAACCAAAAATCCAGCTTCTGTGTGACGGTTATGTTATAATTGTGCCATGCTGCATGTCACAACACGGTCCTTACGATATGTCACCAATGTGTGAGATGGGCCAACCCATTTAAATCCTCCAGCCCCTCACTGATCACTAGCGGTTATCCCAGTATTACAGTACGGTACGATCGAGCCGCTTACCTGCTTATCTCTCTTTTTTAACAATCCTGGTAAAAATTTGTTAGTAAAATCAAAATGGCTGAAGACGTCCCTGGCACAGTCCGGACCTTGTGTGACCATCGCAGACAGTAAATTGAGGCCCACGCGGGACATCCTGGTCAAAGAAGAAAAGGAAACATCACTTTCTAGGATCAGACTGAAAATCAATGACCAATAGGCTGAAGCCGGGGTTTCTCCTGCCGGAGTGAATCCACCAGCGAGGCAATAGGGGGTGAGCCTAGGACCTATGGCGGCGTGGCTATACCTGTGGGTTTCTGAGTAGACGGATGAATAGATCAGCTTCATGTGCGAATTCAGCAAGTTCTTCACTATGTTGACCCCAGCTACACCGAGATGTGCCAAGTCGCCGGCCGTCCTCAGCAAAATGGCTTCCAGGGCTTGAAAGATGACGATCATCTGAAAACAGGGAAACAAATGTGAAAGATCTTATCCTGAAGGTCTCAGAAGAATACACAGAGTATACAGGAAGGCGCCATTTCCCATTCTATGCAATAGCTGCCATGTTTATAACAAAGTTGAACCCCCTGCCCACATGCCCTATTAAAGGGGTTGTCCCAAGACTTAATTTTAAGTGCATCCCCAGAAGTGTCTGATTGGTGGGGATCCAACTGTTGGGTCCTGTGCCCTTGTATGAACATAGAGGCAGTTGATAGACACAGGAGCCCCATTCCCGTGATTGATAGAGGTCCCAGCGGTTGGATCGTGCTATATCCATCCTGTGGATAGAAGATGACTTTAAATCTTGGGGAAACCCCTTTAAGACAAATGGACATCAAAGATGGAAGTCTCCCCGCTCGGGACCACCAGAGCAGAGAGCAGCAAACAAGAACAAGCACATCCATGGTTCAAGAAGTGTATGTGGTAGGTAGGTACAGTGTTAGGTGCCCATGTAAGTGATTGATTGTACTGTGCACCCTGTAAAGGTAAGCCCAGAGAAGGACTGCCTCCCCATCTCACTCTATAAATGAAGTAAGCACAGATAGTACTGCCTCCATGTCTCTTCCTGTACATGATATAGGAACAGATAATACTCCCCACCTATACTATCTATACTTGCAAATTATGTAAGTGCAAATAATAATGTATTCTTGTCTATCCCTGTAAATGATAGTCACAGATAGCACTGCCTCTTCCTGTAAATGATGTAAGCACAGATAGTACTGCCTCCTTGTAAATGATATAGGCACACATAGTACTGCCTCCTTGTAAATGATATAGGCACAGATAGTACTGCCTCCTTGTAAATGATATAGGGCACAGATAGTACTGCCTCCTTGTAAATGATATAGGCACAGATAGTACTGCCTCCTTGCAAACGATATAGGCACAGATAGTACTGCCTCCTTGTAAATGATATAGGCACAGATAGTACTGCCTCCGTGTGAATGATATAGGCACAGATAGTACTGCCTCCGTGTGAATGATATAGGCACAGATAGTACTGCCTCCGTGTGAATGATATAGGCACAGATAGAACTGCCTCCTTGTAAATTATATAGGCACAGATAGAACTGTCTTTGTGTATACGATATAGGCACAGATAGAACTGTCTTTGTGTATACGATATAGGCACAGATAGAACTGCCTCCTTGTAATGATATAGGCACAGATAGTACTGCATCTTTGTAAATGATATAGGCACACATAGTACTGCCTCCTTGTAAATGATATAGGCACAGACAGTACTGCCTCCTTGTAATGATATAGGGACAGATAGTACTGCCTCCTTGTAATGATATAGGGACAGATAGTACTGCCTTCTTGTAATGATATAGGGACAGATAGTACTGCCTCCTTGTAATGATATAGGCACAGATAGTACTGCCGTGTGAATGATATAGGCACAGATAGAACTGCCTCCTTGTAAATTATATAGGCACAGATAGAACTGTCTTTGTGTATACGATATAGGCACAGATAGAACTGTCTTTGTGTATACGATATAGGCACAGATAGAACTGCCTCCTTGTAATGATATAGGCACAGATAGTACTGCATCTTTGTAAATGATATAGGCACACATAGTACTGCCTCCTTGTAAATGATATAGGCACAGACAGTACTGCCTCCTTGTAATGATATAGGGACAGATAGTACTGCCTCCTTGTAATGATATAGGGACAGATAGTACTGCCTTCTTGTAATGATATAGGGACAGATAGTACTGCCTTCTTGTAATGATATAGGGACAGATAGTACTGCCTCCTTGTAATGATATAGGCACAGATAGTACTGCCTCCTTGTAAATGATATAGGCACAGATAGTACTGCCTTCTTGCAAACAATATAGGCACAGATAGTACTGCCTCCTTGTAATGATATAGGCACAGATAGAACTGCCTCCTTGTAATGATATAGGCCCAGATAGTACTGCCCCCTTGTAAATGATATAGGCACACATAGTACTGCCTCCTTGTAAATGATATAGGCACACATAGTACTGCCTCCTTGTAAATGATATAGGCACAGATAGTACTGCCTCTTTGCTTCAGTGATGCTTTTATCCGATGGAGAATATGCTCATTGAGCCATCTGCAGTACATTTACACAGAGCAATTTTCGGGAAGGAGCATTCTTAGAAATCAGCCAGTGTAAAGGGACCTTTAGGTTGTAATATCACTGTGACAAAGCTTGCAATCTTCACATGTGTAATGCATACAATTTAAATTGTACCAACTGGAGGAAACCCTAAGGCCAGACACACATGAGCAAGTTCAAAGCGAGAAACTCGCAGCGTGTCAGTGTTAAGACTGGTTCTGACCTCTGCTCCTCTGACAGGATCGCACAGCATTATAATGATTCATAACACTGTGTGACCCTGATAGTCCTGGATTCGGAACCTATAGGATTACACTGATAGCATTGTGTCATTAATATTATAAATGATACCTCTCACTGACACACGCTGCGAGTTCCTCGCATTGAACTCACTCACCTGTGTCTGGCCCAAGACTGTTCACGTAAATTATAGTAAATTGATCAACCAATCAGTATTTTAGGATAGGAGCAGATCAGGCAGAGGACTCTCACCTCGCTCTCCGGACGCTTCTCCCCATCCAGAAGTTTCAGGATTTCGAGGCACTCCACGGATATTTTAACGTAACCCTCCACCACATCGTACAGAGCGGGATTTGGCAGTTTCCTTGATAAATTGAGAAATTGCTGCAAACCTTGAAAGAAGATAAACTATCAGTAAATAAAATCATCAAAATAACTAGCTAATCACGTCAGTAATCATCATTAAAGGGGTGCTCCTGAATTTTGCAAATTTTGAAAATGATGGCCTATCCTGAGGAAAGAGCATCAATATCAAATCGGAGGGGTCTGGCACCCCGCTCCCCCATGATCAGCTGCTGCTGCTCCAGCACCAGAAATACAGCTCCACCCTTTGTGTAGTGGACAGAGCCGGTAACTGCCCCCACTAATGTACGGGGTGTCGGACCCCTGCTGATCAGATATTGGTGGCCTCTCCTAAGAACAAGGTATCAATAGCAAAATCCTGGACAGCCCCTTTAAAGGGATTCTCTGGGAATTAAGAAAATGAAAATAGTTAAATATTACTTTTTTAGAAATATATTCCCAAATACCTTACATTAGTTATAATGGTTTATTTTGCTTGGGGGGGGGGGCAATCATTGTGAGAAATAAAATGGCCGCCGTCCTGTTAGTACACACAAATCCTGTCCTAATCACACAGGAGGACACGTTACTTCACAACACTGAGCTAAAGAGCTGCCTCATCCTCCTCTGCTCTGTTTGTCAGGGGTAATGGTCCTGAATACAGATGATAAGATCTTCAGTTGAATCTCTGTAGGAATGGAGTTCATGAGGAGACATGAAGTACAGAAAAGACGGACAGGACAGGCTGTGGTAATGGAGACTGCATACAAGTGCTGCTGTTCATTATCCACATCCCCACCTCCTCTCTGTACTTCATGTCTCCACACGGACTCCATTCCTACAGAGATTCAGCTGAAGATCTTATCAGCTGTATTCAGGATCATAATCCCTGACAAGCAGAGAGGAAGATGGCGCAGCTCTCTAACTTGTCCTCTGGTGTAATTAGGACAGGTTTTGTGTGGACTAGTAGGATGGCAGCCATTTTATTTTTCCTAATGATTGTTCCCCGGACAAAATGAGCTATTATAACTAATTAAAGGTATTTGGAAATATATTTATAATGAAGTAATATTTAAGTATTTTCATTTTCTTAATTCCTGGGGAACCCCTTTAAGAGAGATAAAAGTCGAATTTAAAGGAGTATTCCGGTCTCAGCAAAGAAGGGTTACTCTATGAATGATGAAGTTAGACAATTTTCCAAAATACTTCCTGTATCAATTCCTTACAGTTTTCAAAATCTCTGCTTGCTGTGATTCAGCACAAATGTTCCTAGATTGTTTCAGGTGGATAGTAATGTGTCCTGGTCGTGTGATGGGCAAACAGGTGGGCGGCACGTTACATCCAGCCAGTGTGTCCTGTAACGAGCTGTAGAGAGGCCAATAAAAAGCACCTATTGAGCGACAGCAAGCAGAGATGTTGGAAAACATGAGGAATTGATACAGGATCCGTATCGGAAAGGTAAGCAATATTTCAGCAAAAAGTAGAATCATTTGCTGAAACCGAAATACCCCCTTTAAGTGAAACTCTGTTTTTGGATCCTCTATATGTTAGGAAATTGCAACACGAGCAATGTGATTCTATCACCCGATTCACGCTCCTCACAAAAGGGAATCGCGTCAGATTTTAGAGAAGTGCAGGCACTGGGGGGCAGCGGTTATGTCACATGTATGGACACTTAAAGGGGTTGTCCCAGAATAACAACTTATCTATCCACCGGATAGGTTAAAATTGTCTGATCGGTGGAGGTCCAACTGCTAGGACCCCCCACCAGTCAAGAAAATGGGGGTCTTGAGTCCCCTGACTGAATGCAGCAGTGGTAGAGCACGTTGGCCGTCATCCCATCAAACTCTATGGGGCCACTGGAGATTCGGACGGTCCCATAGTCTTCACTCAATCACAATCCATTCAAACAGGGGGCAGAGGATCCCCGTTCATGGGCCCCCAACAATCAGATTCTTATCCTCTGTCTAATCAAGATACAATGGCCTCCGGATACAATATTTTCAGCATACAATCGTCTTTTCTGACCCATCATAAGTTTGAACTAGACTCAACATACAATGTCCCAGACTCGGATCCAACTAATCCAGGCCACTTCTCCGGTAAACTAGCTGGATTAGTTGCTAGTTAGCAGTTCTTCCTGACTGTTATATGTAAGGACTAGTTTTATCTGTCTTAGTTCTCTGCCTTTTTTTCTTAAAGCGGCTCTGTGACCAGATCACCCCTATTACCCTAAGTTCACACATGCACGTTTTACAGCGCGTTCGAACGCGCTGTAAAACGCTCAACACATGCAAACCAATGCTTCCCTATGGGACTTGTCCACATCTTCGCGTTTGACAGCGCGTTCGAACGCGCTGTAAAACGCCCTACGCATAAACAAGTACTTGAGCTTTTTTTGGGGCGTTTGTCGCGCGTATTGTGATTGACACCACAGTAGTCAATCACAAGAACGCGCGTACGACGCGCGTTTCCTATTTGCAAAAACGCGCTGTAAAACGCGCGTTTTAAGAACGCTCAGGTCTGAACCCAGGGTTAAACCAAGCACAGAGCCTGATGGGGGTGATCCTGCAGTTTAAAATAATTCCTTCCTCCTCACCGTCACGGTTGTTGATAAAATCTTACTTTTATTCCTTTTCTGGCAGGCAATTCAAAGCTCCAGTAGGCGGTCTTTTGCAGTAGGAGCAGCGCTATGCGACACCTACCGACGTCTAAACACCCCCTCACCTTGATTGACAGCGCTAGACCCAAGTCGTACTCTACTCAACCGTGACGCCGACAGAGAGGAGGAAGGAATTATAGTAAACTGCAGGATCCCCCCTACCAGGCTGTGTGCTTGGTTTAATAGGGGTGATCTGGTGACAGACCTGCTTTAAGTCTTTTCATTTTCTCTTATCTTGGATGATATTTTGGGTTTGGAACCGATTCCTCTAGATACAATGGTCATCCTGGAAACCATTAATATTGTAAGTTGAGTGTTCACTGTACTGGGACAACCCAGTTAAAGGGGTATTTTAATTACTACATCGCATTTTGTGCGGATCCGTTCAGATAATATATCCGTCATGAACTCCATTGAAAGTCAATGGGGGACGGATCCGTTTTCTATTGTGCCAGATTGTGTCGGTAAAAAAGCGGATCCGTTTTCACTCACACAATCTGGCACAATAGAAAACGGACCCGTCTCCCATTGACTTTCAACTGAGTTCATGACGGATCCGTCTTGGCTATAGAACAGTGTTTCCCAACCAGTGTGCCTCCAGCTGTTGCAAAACTACAACTCCCAGCATGCCTGGACAGCCTTTTGCTGTGTGGGCATGCTGGGAGTTGTAGTTTTGCAACAGCTGGAGGCACACTGGTTGGGAAACACTGCTATAGAAGACATAATACAAACGGATCCGTTCTGAACGGATGTATTGATCAGACGGACACAAACGCTGCAAGGAGCGTTTTGGTGTCCGCCTCCAAAGCAAAACGGAGACTAAACTGATGCATTCTGAGCGGATTCTTTTCCATTCATAATGCATTAGAATGCAAACTGATCCGTTTTGGACCGCTGATGAGAGCCCTGAACGGATCTCACAAACGGAAAGCCAAAATGCGAGTGTGAAAGTAGCCTTATTTGCATGGAGCAGCAATCTCACGTAGAAGACGCACACTTGCTCAAACACCCCTCCATTCCACAGCATCCCCCTTCTCATGATTGGAGAGGGCCCCCGCAGTCAGATGCTTACCCTCATTCCCATTGACAGCGGATATGTTTAGGACTTGCTACGATTCTCCTAAAGGGGTATTCCAGCTGAAAGTAATTCTCAATTACCGATCAATGATCCATCAGTGCGGGTCCAACCGCTGGGGGCCCACTGATGGCCAGCCAATCCCCAAAGCCACGAGATCACAGCAAGAAGCCGATGCATCCACAGTACTGACTGGAGAAGCCGAGCGCTATTTCACCTATGCTATTGCTTTCAGATGGAATACCCCTTTAAATTTTTTTTAAAATGTAAATGCACTGAAATAATGATTAATGAAATGCTGCAAAAGTATTTACACTCATCACCGTAAATGTGCAGTGGAAACAGGATCACGACTTATAAGCGATGCAGTCTACTGTGCATATCCCTAATTTCAGAGTGTGAGCGTCCATCAGTGTAATAAGACAGATCTGCAGGACTTCAAGAAAGCTGGGTGACAACAGCTGCAATTAGCCATATCACCCAGCTTTCCCAGAAACACATATAAGCATCCTATAGGCTCCGTATACAGAATATACATTGTGCTCATGCAGGACACTGCTGCAGCTGCTTGTTCAGTGTCTGCTGACGTCTCCCACCTCTCAGGGCAGACTGGGGGTCTTTTAACAAGGATTTGAAGAGGGTCCCTGTGAACTCCACTTCCGGGGACTTCGGTTTCTTGGCCTGGGGCCCCGGTGTCTCGTCCCCGGCTCCCGAACTCCTCCGCTTCTTCTCCATCATTCGCTGCCTGCACTTTCCCTACTGTCACCAGCAGCAAAACACGTGGGAACAGCACATAGGAAGCAGTCCGCGCAGAACACGCTCCCCCGGAAACAAGGTTCAGTCTGAAAAGGTTCTGGAGGTCACGACCGGCTGAAAAAATGTAAAAATGCAGAATATGAAATAGGTTTAGATGACTGCTGCGGTAGTTTAAATAGCTTATGGGTCTGATATAACCAGGAATTTAGAGAACATCCCGAAAAAGCCAAAAAATGTTGGTCAAACGACTCTTCCCACGGACAGGGGATTTTGTCCTGTAGTACCAGTCATTACCACAGGGTGGCAGTAACAGTCTATTCCAGCTCGACACTGCGTCTGGCTATAACCTTTACGGTAGCAGTCTAGTTTCCTAGTTAGGGCGATTTAAAAAAATGTTTTGACTCCCGCATTTCAAAGTCATAGGGGGTGGATTATCAAAACTGGCTTAGTTGCCCATGGCAACCAATCAGATTCCACCTTTCATTTTTCAAAGGAAATGTTAAAAATGGAAGGTGGAATCTGATTGGTTTAATTTACACCAGTATTCATAAATCTCCCCCATAGTGTCTTTGTTTCCAGTGTACATAGCTATATGAGGGACACTTTCCTAATCATGCCCCCCACACAGCAGAGACAATTTATTTTCTTGTACTAAGCCACGCCTTTAATTAGACACACCCAAGTCCCCTTAGTACCCCCAGACGTTAGTTGTGCCCCCCGCTCAGTAGAATGTCTCCTCTCCTTAGTATCCCCTCACAGAAAGAATGCTCTGTCAGTGCCCCCTCAAAATAGGTATGCCCCCACACAGTAGTTATGCCCATCATGCCCCCCACACAGTAGTTATGCCCCTTAGTGCTCCCACATAGTAGTTATACCCCATACAGTAGTAATGCCCCTTAGTCTCAGTGGTATGAGGGCTTGTTCTCCGGGCTTTTTTATATTGATGACCTATCCTCAGGACAGGTCATCAATATCAGATCAGCGGGGTCCGACACCCAGCACCCCCACAATCAGCTGTTTAAGGAAACGGTGCACGTGCCTTCTCCCTTCTCTCTTCCTGTCCGCTGCTGTATGTCTATGGGACAGCCCGATACGGTAGGCTTACCTTATGGAAAGCCCAGTACGTCAGCGGATGTCCAGAAAAAGCATGAAATGCTTCAATGCTCATATCAGGGGGGCCAAAGGGGTGAAGATGTGGGTATATCCGGGTTCCGATCTGAACCCAGACAACCTCCAATGCCTGCATTATTGGCCCCCAGTATTAATAATGCCCCCATTAGTGGTCCCCAGTATTAATAATGCCCCTACTAGTGGCCCTCAGTATTAATAATGTCCTCATTAGTGGCCCCATTATTAATAATGCCCCCATTAGTAGCCCCCAGTATTAATAATGCCTCCATTAGTGGCCCCAGCATTAATAATGCCTCCATTATTGGCCCTCAGTATTAATAATGCCCCTATTAGTGACCCCAGTATTAAGAATGCTCCTATTAGTGGCCCTCAGTATTATTAATGCCCCCCCCCCCAGTATTAATAATGCCCCCATTAGTGGTCCCCAGTATTAATAATGCCCCTACTAGTGGCCCTCAGTATTAATAATGTCCTCATTAGTGGCCCCATTATTAATAATGCCCCCATTAGTAGCCCCCAGTATTAATAATGCCTCCATTAGTGGTCCCCAGTATTAATAATGCCTCCATTATTGGCCCTCAGTATTAATATTGCCCCCATTAGTGACCCCAGTATTAATAATGCCTCCATTAGTGGCCCCAGCATTAATAATGCCTCCATTATTGGCCCCCAGTATTAATAATGCCCCCATTAGTGGTCCCCAGTATTAATAATGCCCCTACTAGTGGCCCTCAGTATTAATAATGTCCTCATTAGTGGCCCCATTATTAATAATGCCCCTATTAGTAGCCCCCAGTATTAATAATGCTGCCTCCATTAGTGGCCCCAGCATTAATAATGCCTCCATTATTGGCCCTTAGTATTAATAATGCTCCCATTAGTGGCCCCAGTATAATAAATGCCCCCCTTGCATCCTGCCTCTGCACAAAAAAAAAAAACCTCATTTGTTTGATCCTGCCACAGTGAACACTTACTGCCCACTGGATGCACAGAACAGGAAGTAGCCCTATGTACAGGGGAAACGTTCTAAGCAGTGGGGTGATTGGGGGGGTGGTCTGCCCCTGGTGCCCGCTGTCAGGGGGGATGCCAGAGCCCAGAAGCAATGAGCACTTCCATCAATACAGATGGAAGCGCTCATTGCTGGAGCGTAGGGGGCCCGGCAGTCCTGTCACTCAGCACTGAATGGTGAAGCAGAAAGTCTTCTGCTCCCTGTCCACCATTCAGCCTGCAGATACAGATCACACTGTTGGCCTGTGTGGGAGGAGCCTACAGCCAGGGAATCTGACTAAGCTCCACCCACACAGTACTGGGGGGAACAATGGGCATTATTACTATGAAGGGGGCCACAATGGACATTATTACTATGAAGGGGGCAAAATGGGCATTACTACTGTGAAGGGGCACATTGGGCATTACTACTATGAAGGGGGCACAATGGGCATTACTACTGTGAAGGGGCACAGAGGGCATTACTACTGTTATAAGAGCACAGATAGGGCATTACTGCTGTGAAAGGAGCACAGAAAGGGCATAACGACTGTGAGGAGGGCACAATGAGGGCATTACAACTATGAAGGGGCACAGATAGGGCGTTACTACTGTGAAAGGGGCACAGAGAGGGCATGACTACTGTGAGAGGGGCACGATGAGGGCATAACTACTGTGAGGGGGGCACAATGAGGGCATAACTACTGTGAAGGGGGCACGATGAAGGGATAAGTACTTTAAGGGGGTACGAGGTGAGTATAACTACTGTGAAAGTTGTACAGTGAGGGTATAAATACTGTCAGGGGGCACAGTGTGGGCATAACTACTGTGAGGAGGCACAGTGGGCATGACTACCGGGAGGAGTGACGTATCTGGACAAAACTACTGTGAAGGTTGTACAATTCTACTGTGAGGGGGGTACCATTTTTTTTAGTATTGGGGGGTATGCCAGAGAAAAGACCCACCCTAGGCACGCCACTGGTTCTAAGGCTCAGTTACATCACTGGATCTCAGACAGAAATGGCTAAAACGGATGCTAAACGTGGATAAGTGTGCGTAACAGATGCTTAAAATACAGGATCCATTTTTTTCTTTATTTTTCTGTTCTTCTGATGGATCAGAAGAACGGAAAGATAAAAGCGGGTGTGAACCTGGCCTTAGATGAAAGGATTGTCTAAAGCAGAGATCCCCTTTAAGTATTGGAGTACATGGACCTTTACCCTCCAAGCCATAAAAGCACCAGGATGACGGTCAATCTTCTCTGCGCCGTGTACGATCTTCGCGGGAGTGGTCGCCCATCATTTTTATGCGTCTTTTAAAAGATTCTGAGCATTCTTTATAAGACAGATATCTCGTGTTACAGGTTTCTAATGAAAACCATTTCAATGGAGAGGAATATATAGCTTTTGTGAGGCGGGTATCAAAGGAATCAAATCATGAGGATGGAATGTGTGATAGACGGGCTTATATTACCAGCGGCAGGTTCTCAGGCCCCCCCAATGCCCTGTGTGTATCGTGTTGTTTGAGTTTCCCTGCGTTTTGTTTGAGTTTTTGTGATAGGAGCAGCGGATTACATTTTTGGCAATGGTTCAAGACTAGAAGATAAGTCTCTCTGCCTACACAGGGCCCATATCACCTCCAGCTTATGACACAGCTACTCGTGATCTATTTTTACGCCCAATGTTAAGTGCGTTCTTTTCCATCAGGGATCGGAGGAGCGTTGTTTATTTCACTGGATGATGATGGTTAAAAATATAAAAATTACATGAATGGGGGGGGGGGGGAAGCAGGTACAACAGCATATGGTGCAGCACCGAAGAACACCTACAGTCAGAACTGAGGCTACTTTCACACTAGCGTTAATATTTTCCGGTATTGAGATCCGTCATAGGGTCTCAAAACGGGAAAAAAATGCTTCAGTTTTGTCCCCATTCATTGTCAATGGGGACAAAACGTAACTGAACAGAACGGAGTGCTCCAAAATGCATTCCGTTCAGTTCTCATACCGGAGAGCAAACCGCAGCATCCGTCATGACCCACAATGCAAGTCAACGGGGACGGATCTGTTTTCTCTGACACATTTGAAAACAGATCCATCCCCCATTGACTTTCAATGAAGTTCATGACGGATCCGTCTTGGCAATGTTAAAGATAATACAACCGGATCCGTTCATAATGGATGCAGATGGTTGTATTATCAGTAACGGAAGCGTTTTTTACTGAACCCTGCCGGATCCAGCAAAAACGCTAGTGTGAAAGTTGCCTTAGCTGTGTACCTACATCTTGAGGACAAAGGACACTCGTTTGATAACAACAGGGTTCGATTCTTAAACACAGAGGAGGATTGGTTCAAAACAGATGTAAAAGATGGTATTTATGTCAAAGTGTAGAAACTATGCTTGAATAGAGGTGTAAAAGTGAATTATCTTGTGTCTGCCACGCACAATGCTGTTCTAACACCTCCCCCGAGGCAGTTTAATTACACATAATCGCTTTAGTCATACAAGTTGCCATCAACGTTTTACCTCCATGAGGTCCGTGATTGTGATATGCAGATTATGTTTACTGAAACATGAGTCACCAGTATTTAATTCTTATTGAGAAAGCCAGTATGATGACCAATGAAGTGTCTTAGGACTCATTCAAACGACCGTATGGTCCCAGGCCTGTGTTGGGGACTACAAACAGCTTGTCTGTAATACACGGGCACTGCTGTGTTAACTCCATGCTGCAGAGGTGGACCCATTGACTTTACGGGTACGCAAATTGCAAAAGACAGGTCCTATCTTTTGCAGAGCGGAGGCACAGATCGGAAGCCCACTGAAATACTCGGAAACGCTACCTTGGGTTTTTGGGTACGAGTGTCATGGCCTCGGTTGTGTGTGCCATGACGTGGTTGCCATGCAGATGACATCGATGTCAAACTAGGATTGCCCTCAGATAGCATCCAAGAAAGGAGCAAGCTCCTTCTCACACAAAGGCAGACATAACAATGATCTCAGTTTCGCAGCAACAGAATATGAAGAGACCTGAGACCATACCCATCTCTGGTCCACACCAGCCAGAGAATTAACCCCTTCGGCACCGGACAGGGAAGGACCATGGGGAAAGGAGGAGCCACCTACATGCTGCAACTACACGTTGCCACCAGCAACAGCATGCATGGCAACCATGTCACAGCATACACAACCGAGGCCATGACAACGTGCCTCTGCACCGCAAAAGATAGGACATGTCCTATCTTTTTCCATATTTTGTGGATCGCCGATCCATTCAAGTCAATGGGTCCGCATCGCAATGCGGGATTCACACGGCAGATGCCTGTATATTGCAGGCTGCTATTTACGGTCTGCAGCATGGAGACCATACAGTTGTGTGAATGACCCCTAAAAGAGAAAATAGAAGTCCAGTTGAGTTGATTTATTACTATTGATATGATATGCCAGGACTTGGATGAAAGACAACCTTCACAGATTTACATGAAAGAGGATAAAAAAAAAACAGGAGCCAATGTTGTACCATAAAAGCTGCCAATGCGACCACAATGAAACCCTGGAGATATGGAGCTTGGCCCTGGATGGACGCATCGCTTAGTTTAACAGGTGATAAAAACTGGTGCATGGCTTCCTTCTCCACAGGATATACAATATTATTAATCCAGGGCGCAAGGAAGTAGATTGGGGGCAAACAAGCACCAATGGGGTCATTTATTAAGACCGACGTTTTAGATGCTGGTCTTAATAACCCTGCACTGGGACTTAATGGTTACCTAACACTAACATCCTATCCTTTAGATTAAAGGGGCTGTCCCACAAAAAACATTCTACAGTTTTCAAACCAGCACCTGTATCTCAATTACTTTGTAATTGCATGTAAATAAAAATTTAGCATAGCCACTGAATTATTCAATAAAATGTATCTGTATAGCGCCACCTGCAGTGTTTTTTTTTCTTATGTCTTTGTCCTGCTCACTGAGGTGGCCGCACATGCTCAGTTTTATCCTTTAACTACCTCCTGAGCTGTGATAGGAAGAGCATAGACACGCCCCCTTAGCTGCAGCAGAACAGACACTCCCCTTGAGCTGTCACTATGATATAAATCTAGGGGAGATCTTTGGATCCATGTGAGGTATAGGGCTTGATCTAGCTTTGTTAGAAAGAGACTGTCATGTAATATATGATGTCTGATTTTTATTTACATTAGTCATGGGATAACCCTTTTAAGAACTTCCCACCCATCTGCCCAGGGTTTCTAAGCAGAGTATAAATATAGCTGGTTCCTACACCGCCCTAAACATTGTAGGCTTAGGGTAGACCCAGGAGAGGCAGATCTGTTAGTGTAGGTACCCATCTGCAGAAGCCAACTTGGCATTGGTAGATGGGCCCTACACACGATTGATCAAAAATGTGCACAAAGAGCTTCTATTTTTTATGTATACTAGGTATAGTACCACTGTAATCCAGAATAATCCTTAATCCTGAGTTCTATTTTTTGCATGTATAACATATTATCTCTTTCTTATGACATCACTGTGTTTATTATCTCTGTACTATGACATCACTGTGTTTATTATCCCTGTACTGTGACATCACTGTGATTATTATCTCTGTACTATGACATCACTGTGTTTATTATCTCTGTACTGTGACATCACTGTATTTATTATCCCTGTACTGTGACATCACTGTCTTTATTATCCCTGTACTGTGACATCACTGTGTTTATTATCTCTGTACTGTGACATCACTGTGTTTATTATCTCTGTACTGTGACATCACTGTGATTATTATCCCTGTACTGTGACATCACTGTGTTTATTATCCCTGTACTGTGACATCACTGTGTTTATTATCTCTGTACTGTGACATCACTGTGATTATTATCCCTGTACTGTGACAGCACTGTGTTTATTATCTCTGTACTGTGACATCACTGTGATTATTATCCCTGTACTGTGACATCACTGTATTTATTATCCCTGTACTGTGACATCACTGTCTTTATTATCCCTGTACTGTGACATCACTGTGTTTATTATCCCTGTACTGTGACATCACTGTGTTTATTATATCTGTACTGTGACATCACTGTATTTATTATCCCTGTACTGTGACATCACTGTGTTTATTATCCCTGTACTGTGGCATCACTGTATTTATTATCCCTGTACTGTGACATCACTGTGTTTATTATCTCTGTACTGTGACATCACTGTGTTTATTATCCCTGTACTGTGACATCACTGTGTTTATTATCCCTGTACTGTGACATCACTGTGTTTATTATCTCTGTGCTGTGACATCACTGAGTTTATTATCCCTGTACTGTGACATCACTGTGTTTATTATCTCTGTACTGTGACATCACTGTGTGTATTATCCCTGTACTGTGACATCACTGTGTTTATTATCCCTGTACTGTGACATCACTGTGTTTATTATCCCTGTACTGTGACATCACTGTGTTTATTATCCCTGTACTGTGACATCACTGTGTTTATTATCCCTGTACTGTGACATCACTGTGTTTATTATCTCTGTGCTGTGACATCACTGTGTTTATTATCCCTGTACTGTGACATCACTGTGTTCATTATCCCTGTACTGTGACATCACTGTGTTTATTATCCCTGTACTGTGACATCACTGTGTTCATTATCTCTGTGCTGTGACATCACTGTGTTTATTATCTCTGTACTGTGACATCACTGTGTTCCTTATCTCTGTGCTGTGACATCACTGTGTTTATTATCTCTGTACTGTGACATCAGAGTGTTTATTATCTCTGTACTGTGACATCACTGTGTTTATTATCCCTGCACTGTGACATCACTGTGTTTATTATCTCTGTACTGTGACATCACTGTGTTTATTATACCTGTACTGTGACATCACTGTGTTTATTATCCCTGCACTGTGACATCACTGTGTCTATTATCCCTGTACTGTGACATCACTGTGTTTATTATCCCTGTACTGTGACATCACTGTGTTTATTATCTCTGTACTGTGACATCACTGTGTTTATTATCTCTGTGCTGTGACATCACTGTGTTTATTATCTCTGTACTGTGACATCACTGTGTTTATTATCCCTGTACTGTGACATCACTGTGTGTATTATCCCTGTACTGTGACATCACTATGTTTATTATCCCTGTACTGTGACATCACTGTGTTTATTATCCCTGTACTGTGACATCACTGTGTATATTATCCCTGTACTGTGACATCACTGTGTTTATTATCTCTGTACTGTGACATCACTGTGTTTATTATTCCTGTACTGTGACATCACTGTGTTTATTATATCTGTACTGTGACATCACTGTGTTTATTATCTCTGTACTGTGACATCACTGTGTTTATTATCTCTGTGCTGTGACATCACTGTGATTATTAGGACATCACTGTGATTATTATCCCTGTACTGTGACATCACTGTGTTTATTATCTCTGTACTGTGACATCACTGTGTTTATTATCTCTGTACTGTGACATCAGAGTGTTTATTATCTCTGTACTGTGACATCACTGTGTTTATTATCCCTGCACTGTGACATCACTGTGTTTATTATCCCTGTACTGTGACATCACTGTGTTTATTATCTCTGTACTGTGACATCACTGTGTTTATTATCCCTGTACTGTGACATCACTGTGTTTATTATCTCTGTGCTGTGACATCACTGTGTTTATTATCCCTGTACTGTGACATCACTGTGTTTATTATCTCTGTACTGTGACATCACTGTGTTTATTATCTCTGTACTGTGACATCACTGTGTTTATTATCTCTGTGCTGTGACATCACTGTGTTTATTATCTCTGTACTGTGACATCACTGTGTTTATTATCCCTGTACTGTGACATCACTGTGTTTATTATCTCTGTACTGTGACATCACTGTGTTTATTATCCCTGTACTGTGACATCACTGTGTTTATTATCTCTGTACTGTGACATCACTGTGTTTATTATTCCTGTACTGTGACATCACTGTGTTTATTATCTCTGTACTGTGACATCACTGTGTTTATTATCTCTGTACTGTGACATCACTGTGTTTATTATCTCTGTGCTGTGACATCACTGTGATTATTAGGACATCACTGTGATTATTATCCCTGTACTGTGACATCACTGTGTTTATTATCTCTGTACTGTGACATCACTGTGTTTATTATCTCTGTACTGTGACATCACTGTGTTTATTATCTCTGTACTGTGACATCACTGTGTTTATTATCCCTGCACTGTGACATCACTGTGTTTATTATCCCTGTACTGTGACATCACTGTGTTTATTATCTCTGTACTGTGACATCACTGTGTTTATTATCCCTGTACTGTGACATCACTGTGTTTATTATCTCTGTGCTGTGACATCACTGTGTTTATTATCCCTGTACTGTGACATCACTGTGTTTATTATCTCTGTACTGTGACATCACTGTGTTTATTATTCCTGTACTGTGACATCACTGTGTTTATTATATCTGTACTGTGACATCACTGTGTTTATTATCTCTGTACTGTGACATCACTGTGTTTATTATCTCTGTGCTGTGACATCACTGTGATTATTAGGACATCACTGTGATTATTATCCCTGTACTGTGACATCACTGTGTTTATTATCTCTGTACTGTGACATCACTGTGTTTATTATCTCTGTACTGTGACATCAGAGTGTTTATTATCTCTGTACTGTGACATCACTGTGTTTATTATCCCTGTACTGTGACATCACTGTGTTTATTATCCCTGTACTGTGACATCACTGTGTTTATTATCTCTGTACTGTGACATCACTGTGTTTATTATCTCTGTACTGTGACATCACTGTGTTTATTATCTCTGTGCTGTGACATCACTGTGTTTATTATCTCTGTACTGTGACATCACTGTGTTTATTATCCCTGTACTGTGACATCACTGTGTGTATAATCCCTGTACTGTGACATCACTATGTTTATTATCCCTGTACTGTGACATCACTGTGTTTATTATCTCTGTACTGTGACATCACTGTGTTTATTATTCCTGTACTGTGACATCACTGTGTTTATTATCTCTGTACTGTGACATCACTGTGTTTATTATCTCTGTACTGTGACATCACAGTGTTTATTATCTCTGTGCTGTGACATCACTGTGTTTATTATCTCTGTGCTGTGACATCACTGTGTTTATTATCTCTGTGCTGTGACATCACTGTGTTTATTATCCCTGTACTGTGACATCACTGTGTTTACTATCTCTGTAATGTGACATAACTGTGTTTATTATCTCTGTGCTGTGACATCACTGTGATTATTATCCCTGTACTGTGACATCACTGTGTTTATTATCTTTGTACTGTGACATCACTGTGTTTATTATTCCTGTACTGTGACATCACTGTGTTTATTATCCTGTACTGTGACATCACTGTGTTTATCATCCCTGTACTGTGACATCGCTGTGTTTATCATCCCTGTACTGTGACATCACTGTGTTTATTATCCCTGTACTGTGACATCACTGTGTTTATTATCTCTGTACTGTGACATCACTGTGTTTATTGTCTCTGTGCTGTGACATCACTGTGTTTATTATCCCTGTACTGTGACATCACTGTGTTTATTATCTCTGTGCTGTGACATCACTGTGATTATTATCCCTGTACTGTGACATCACTGTGTTTATTATTCCTGTACTGTGACATCACCTTGTTTATTATCCCTGTACTGTGACATCACTGTGTTTATTATCTCTGTACTGTGACATCACTGTGTTTATTATCTCTGTACTGTGACATCACTGTGTTTATTATCTCTGTACTGTGACATCACTGTGTTTATTATCTCTGTGCTGTGACATCACTGTGTTTATTATCCCTGTACTGTGACATCACTGTGTTTATTATCTCTGTACTGTGACATCACTGTGTTTATTATCCCTGTACTGTGACATCACTGTGTTTATTATCTCTGTACTGTGACATCACTGTGTTTATTATCTCTGTACTGTGACATCACTGTGTTTATTATCTCTGTACTGTGACATCACTGTGTTTATTATCTCTGTGCTGTGACATCACTGTGTTTATTATCCCTGTACTGTGACATCACTGTGTTTATTATCTCTGTACTGTGACATCACTGTGTTTATTATCTCTGTGCTGTGACATCACTGTGTTTATTATCCCTGTACTGTGACATCACTGTGTTTATTATCTCTGTACTGTGACATCACTGTGTATATTATCCCTGTACTGTGACATCACTGTGTTTATTATCTCTGTACTGTGACATCACTGTGTTTATTATTCCTGTACTGTGACATCACTGTGTTTATTATATCTGTACTGTGACATCACTGTGTTTATTATCTCTGTACTGTGACATCACTGTGTTTATTATCTCTGTGCTGTGACATCACTGTGATTATTAGGACATCACTGTGATTATTATCCCTGTACTGTGACATCACTGTGTTTATTATCTCTGTACTGTGACATCACTGTGTTTATTATCTCTGTACTGTGACATCAGAGTGTTTATTATCTCTGTACTGTGACATCACTGTGTTTATTATCCCTGCACTGTGACATCACTGTGTTTATTATCCCTGTACTGTGACATCACTGTGTTTATTATCTCTGTACTGTGACATCACTGTGTTTATTATCCCTGTACTGTGACATCACTGTGTTTATTATCTCTGTGCTGTGACATCACTGTGTTTATTATCCCTGTACTGTGACATCACTGTGTTTATTATCTCTGTACTGTGACATCACTGTGTTTATTATTCCTGTACTGTGACATCACTGTGTTTATTATATCTGTACTGTGACATCACTGTGTTTATTATCTCTGTACTGTGACATCACTGTGTTTATTATCTCTGTGCTGTGACATCACTGTGATTATTAGGACATCACTGTGATTATTATCCCTGTACTGTGACATCACTGTGTTTATTATCTCTGTACTGTGACATCACTGTGTTTATTATCTCTGTACTGTGACATCAGAGTGTTTATTATCTCTGTACTGTGACATCACTGTGTTTATTATCCCTGTACTGTGACATCACTGTGTTTATTATCCCTGTACTGTGACATCACTGTGTTTATTATCTCTGTACTGTGACATCACTGTGTTTATTATCTCTGTACTGTGACATCACTGTGTTTATTATCTCTGTGCTGTGACATCACTGTGTTTATTATCTCTGTACTGTGACATCACTGTGTTTATTATCCCTGTACTGTGACATCACTGTGTGTATAATCCCTGTACTGTGACATCACTATGTTTATTATCCCTGTACTGTGACATCACTGTGTTTATTATCTCTGTACTGTGACATCACTGTGTTTATTATTCCTGTACTGTGACATCACTGTGTTTATTATCTCTGTACTGTGACATCACTGTGTTTATTATCTCTGTACTGTGACATCACAGTGTTTATTATCTCTGTGCTGTGACATCACTGTGTTTATTATCTCTGTGCTGTGACATCACTGTGTTTATTATCTCTGTGCTGTGACATCACTGTGTTTATTATCCCTGTACTGTGACATCACTGTGTTTACTATCTCTGTAATGTGACATAACTGTGTTTATTATCTCTGTGCTGTGACATCACTGTGATTATTATCCCTGTACTGTGACATCACTGTGTTTATTATCTTTGTACTGTGACATCACTGTGTTTATTATTCCTGTACTGTGACATCACTGTGTTTATTATCCTGTACTGTGACATCACTGTGTTTATCATCCCTGTACTGTGACATCGCTGTGTTTATCATCCCTGTACTGTGACATCACTGTGTTTATTATCCCTGTACTGTGACATCACTGTGTTTATTATCTCTGTACTGTGACATCACTGTGTTTATTGTCTCTGTGCTGTGACATCACTGTGTTTATTATCCCTGTACTGTGACATCACTGTGTTTATTATCTCTGTGCTGTGACATCACTGTGATTATTATCCCTGTACTGTGACATCACTGTGTTTATTATTCCTGTACTGTGACATCACCTTGTTTATTATCCCTGTACTGTGACATCACTGTGTTTATTATCTCTGTACTGTGACATCACTGTGTTTATTATCTCTGTACTGTGACATCACTGTGTTTATTATCTCTGTACTGTGACATCACTGTGTTTATTATCTCTGTGCTGTGACATCACTGTGTTTATTATCCCTGTACTGTGACATCACTGTGTTTATTATCTCTGTACTGTGACATCACTGTGTTTATTATCCCTGTACTGTGACATCACTGTGTTTATTATCTCTGTACTGTGACATCACTGTGTTTATTATCTCTGTACTGTGACATCACTGTGTTTATTATCTCTGTACTGTGACATCACTGTGTTTATTATCTCTGTGCTGTGACATCACTGTGTTTATTATCCCTGTACTGTGACATCACTGTGTTTATTATCTCTGTACTGTGACATCACTGTGTTTATTATCTCTGTGCTGTGACATCACTGTGTTTATTATCCCTGTACTGTGACATCACTGTGTTTATTATCTCTGTACTGTGACATCACTGTGTATATTATCCCTGTACTGTGACATCACTGTGTTTATTATCTCTGTACTGTGACATCACTGTGTTTATTATTCCTGTACTGTGACATCACTGTGTTTATTATATCTGTACTGTGACATCACTGTGTTTATTATCTCTGTACTGTGACATCACTGTGTTTATTATCTCTGTGCTGTGACATCACTGTGATTATTAGGACATCACTGTGATTATTATCCCTGTACTGTGACATCACTGTGTTTATTATCTCTGTACTGTGACATCACTGTGTTTATTATCTCTGTACTGTGACATCAGAGTGTTTATTATCTCTGTACTGTGACATCACTGTGTTTATTATCCCTGCACTGTGACATCACTGTGTTTATTATCCCTGTACTGTGACATCACTGTGTTTATTATCTCTGTACTGTGACATCACTGTGTTTATTATCCCTGTACTGTGACATCACTGTGTTTATTATCTCTGTGCTGTGACATCACTGTGTTTATTATCCCTGTACTGTGACATCACTGTGTTTATTATCTCTGTACTGTGACATCACTGTGTTTATTATCTCTGTACTGTGACATCACTGTGTTTATTATCTCTGTGCTGTGATATCACTGTGTTTATTATCTCTGTACTGTGACATCACTGTGTTTATTATCCCTGTACTGTGACATCACTGTGTGTATAATCCCTGTACTGTGACATCACTATGTTTATTATCCCTGTACTGTGACATCACTGTGTTTATTATCTCTGTACTGTGACATCACTGTGTTTATTATTCCTGTACTGTGACATCACTGTGTTTATTATCTCTGTACTGTGACATCACTGTGTTTATTATCTCTGTACTGTGACATCACAGTGTTTATTATCTCTGTGCTGTGACATCACTGTGTTTATTATCTCTGTGCTGTGACATCACTGTGTTTATTATCTCTGTGCTGTGACATCACTGTGTTTATTATCCCTGTACTGTGACATCACTGTGTTTATTATCTCTGTAATGTGACATAACTGTGTTTATTATCTCTGTGCTGTGACATCACTGTGATTATTATCCCTGTACTGTGACATCACTGTGTTTATTATCTTTGTACTGTGACATCACTGTGTTTATTATTCCTGTACTGTGACATCACTGTGTTTATTATCCTGTACTGTGACATCACTGTGTTTATCATCCCTGTACTGTGACATCGCTGTGTTTATCATCCCTGTACTGTGACATCACTGTGTTTATTATCCCTGTACTGTGACATCACTGTGTTTATTATCTCTGTACTGTGACATCACTGTGTTTATTATCTCTGTGCTGTGACATCACTGTGTTTATTATCCCTGTACTGTGACATCACTGTGTTTATTATCTCTGTGCTGTGACATCACTGTGATTATTATCCCTGTACTGTGACATCACTGTGTTTATTATTCCTGTACTGTGACATCACCTTGTTTATTATCCCTGTACTGTGACATCACTGTGTTTATTATCTCTGTACTGTGACATCACTGTGTTTATTATCTCTGTACTGTGACATCACTGTGTTTATTATCTCTGTACTGTGACATCACTGTGTTTATTATCTCTGTGCTGTGACATCACTGTGTTTATTATCCCTGTACTGTGACATCACTGTGTTTATTATCTCTGTACTGTGACATCACTGTATTTATTATCCCTGTACTGTGACATCACTGTGTTTATTATCCCTGTACTGTGACATCACTGTGTTTATTATCTCTGTAATGTGACATCACTGTGTTTATTATCTCTGTAATGTGACATCACTGTGTTTATTAACTCTGTATTTCTCTATTATAATTACATCACTGTGTTTATTATCCCTGTACTGTGACATCACTGTGTATATTATCTCTGTACTGTGACATCACTGTATTTATTATCCCTGTACTGTGACATCACTGTGTTTATTATCCCTGTACTGTGACATCACTGTGTTTATTATCCCTGTGCTGTGACATCACTGTGTTTATTATCCCTGTACTGTGACATCACTGTGTTTATTATCTCTGTACTGTGACATCACTGTGTTTATTATCCCTGTACTGTGACATCACTGTGTTTATTATCTCTGTACTGTGACATCACTGTGTTTATTATCCCTGTACTGTGACATCACTGTGTTTATTATCTCTGTACTGTGACATCACTGTGTTTATTATCTCTGTAATGTGACATCACTGTGTTTATTATCTCTGTAATGTGACATCACTGTGTTTATTAACTCTGTATTTCTCTATTATAATTACATCACTGTGTACATTATCCCCCTATTATTATCAGTATCCCTGTACTGTGACATCACATTGCTTTGACAATGCTAATATGTATTTAGTCCTGCCAATAAAACTCATTTGAATTTGATAGATAGATAGATAGATAGATAGACAAATAGACATCATGATAAAACGTTTGCTGCAACTTGACTGTCAAGGAAACATGGAGTAATGAAGTAATAAAAAATCATGAGAGACCATGCATGAAAAGTGTATGGGGGGGGGGGGTACTGAACAGCTTGATTCGCATGCAAATTACTTGGTGCAGCCCAGTTCACCCCCATCCAGGGAACCTATTTCCTAACTTCTATTAACTTCATAAATTGTGAAGATTCTAGGATCTGGGACATGAAGATTTCTCCGGGCACCCATCACTGTAGATCTAGGCTGGCAACAAATTCTGGTTGGCACGCATTTCCCAAAACACAAATACCATTCTTTCGGAAGGTTGCCACTAGATGGCTTCAGTCTCACATGTTCCTGAGCCCCATTGACTCCCAAACAGTAGAAGTTGTGTAAGTGGGAGGATATGTCTGGGTCACCAAACATTCCACGTGCAGCAGAAGAACAGGGAGGGCTCCTCTGTTTATCCCCAGTGATCGATGAAGATGGCACAGACTACTCAAGAAGAAACTGGACCCATCTGGTGATACATAGCCCACCCTGGGGCCAACGACTTACTTCGCCGTGCCCTTTGGAGTACCTGGATGCCCTTCTTGAATGATGTAAGAGGTATAAGGACACGTAAGAACAGATCCAGCAGCAGGAAAGGGGGTGTGTGTAGGGAAGCCTGCAGAAGTGACACATGAGGAATGAACCCTGAGTCACTTTGTATATGAAGAGTCCTGACAATTTGGATCCGTAGGTCTTTGAGGCATGACTTCTTGCTTCCCGGGACAGCCTGGATAGAAAACCAGATCATGTGAGTCCCCAGGCAGGAGCTCCACACCATGATCAAGCGAGATGGGTATGAAGGGAGACAGGTGAAGCCAGTGATCCGCACCAGCATTGCCCTTTGTATCTTCTTGATCTGGACCACAGAGGTCTCTGCCCTGGCCGACTTCTCAGGTACAGTAACCCATGCCTAATGTCGATACCCTGTGATGACGCAGAAAATTATTGAGTTGTGTAGCTGGTGTCTCGAGTCACAGATTGCAAATTCAAAACTTTCGGTGAGGTCAGATGGATGGGCTGCAGATTTCCAATGTAGACACTCTGTAGCGACGAATTATTTCATAGAATTAACCCCTAGAGTCCCTATGAGGGCTTGTTTTTTTATAGGACAAGTTGGACTTTCTAATAGCACCACTTAATATTGCATATGATGTATTGGGAAGCGGGGAAAAAATTCCAAATGGGGCTTAATTGGTGGAAAAAAATGCAATCACTATGCAGTAAAACTGACATGTTCCCTTCATTCTCCAGGTCAGTACAATTACAAGGATACCACATTTATATGTTTTTTTTGTTATGTTTTAATACTGGGGGGGGGGGGAATAAAAATCTTGAAAAAAATGTTTTTCTTTTCATTGCCATATTCTGACCCCCATAACTTTTTAAAGTTATGTCTACAGAGCTGTGTGGGTGCTCATTTTTTGTGGGACGATCTGTAGTTTTGATTGATACCATTTTGAAGTTTGTATGACTTTTTGATCAAATTTTATAAATTTTTTTGTGTAAGTGAAGCGATGAAAAAATTTAAAATCAGCTATTTAAAAAAAAAATTTTCCGTTATGCTAGGCGCCGTATGGGACAAATATTTTTATATTTTAATAGTTCAGGTATTTTGGGACATGGGTGATGCCCATGATCTTTGTTTTTTATTGTTTATTTGATTTAATTTTTTTAAAATATTTTTTAAAACTTTTTTTAAACAAATCAATTTTAGTCCCCTTAGAAAGCTGAAATATGCGATCTTCAGATCGCTTTTGGTTTAGGCTAGTTTCACAGTAGCACTTAATATCACACAGCCAGCCAGATCTCGCAGCGGTTTTCGTCCGGCCAATTCTTGGCATATTTGCCGGGTTGCGGCCACATCTCTGCCGGTCTCCGTTACGGTTAATGGGACCAGGCAACAACATTTTATCTTCCGGAAATGCCGGAATGCAGAGAGATCTGGCAGGCTGCTCGCTAGTGTGAAACTAGCCTTAGGCCCCTTGCACACGACAGTATTTTACGGACCGTATACTGGCAGTTTTTTCAGTTCAGTATACTGACAGTATACTGAACCATTCACTTCAATGGGTCTGCAAAAAATACTGAAGTGTCTTCCGTATGCCTTCCGTTTCCGTTTTTCCGTTTTTCTGTTCCATTTAAATATAGACCATGTCCTATTCTTGTCCGCAAATCACGTTCAGTGGCTCTATTCAAGTCAATGGGTCCGCAAAAAAAACGAAAAGCATACGGAAAGGCATCCGTATGTCTTCCGTATCCGTTCCGTTTTTGCAGAACAATCTATTGAAAATTTTAGGACCAGCCCAATTTTTATTATGGAATTAATGTATACTGTATATGCCAAACGGAAAAACGGAACGGAACAACGGAACCGAAATGGAAACAAAACAGAAACAAAAAACGGAACCACGGATCCGTAATAAACGGACCGCAAAACACTGAAAAAAAATACGTTTGTGTGCAAGAGGCCTTACACTGTATTTCAAAATCTATGCTCCTTTTGCGGTTATACTATGGAGCCCTGCCACCAGCAGGCCTCCATAGGAACTTCAACTCTGATAGGTTGGGTCTCTTCAAAAAGACCCAGTGCATCAGTGCATAGGAACGGCTCCCCCGATTGCCGCACAGGGGAGCTGTTCCTGACCTGCATGCATGTGCATCCGGATTTTCGGCATTTAGATGCTGTGGTTACATTTGACCACGGCATCCAAAAGGTTAAACATCTAAGATCGGCAGTATTGCCAGTCGCAGACACTAGTCCTCTGCCTCTGTTGTTTGAAACAGCAGAGACCCAGTGGCTATGAGGACTGCTGCGCTCACGAGCGGGCAACATATTTAAAACTCTTCTTTCCGCTGTACATGTATGGTACTGGAACGGAAGGGGTTAGGTCAAAATTTGAATGATATCATACAGACGTAGCAGACAAAAATCTCTGCGTGCTCATTCTGTCCGGATTTGTTGCTGAACTGTTGTAGATTTTCTCTATTGATTTTAATGGAAAAAACAAAGCAGCAATGAAATCCCCTCTTGTAGTTTGGTTTGCGGATTTCATTGTGGATTTTGTGCAGATAGCTTTATATGGAGTGACTGAAATAAGAGCAATGTCCACACGTGAATCTGCGGAGTAAAATTTGCATCATTTTTTGCCCCTCTGCAGCAAATCGGCATTGGAATCTGAAAAGCTGCATCCACATGGAAGTGAAGTTTATGTGGATTTTCCATGCAGATTTTTTTGTGGACTTTGCTGCATTTCCGCTCCGAATCCCCACCCAAAGCCACATGTGTTACATGCGGATTTTGTTGCGCGATTTGCCCTAGATTTCAACCTTTGTATTGCACAAGATAAAATCTGCACGGAAAAGCCACAAAAACAATTGACATGCTGAGGATCTCAAAATCCGCACCACAGATCAATGTATGCGCTGAAGATTTCAGCACCGTGTAGAGAAGAGGTGATTTCGAAAAAGTCATCTGCTTAGCTGTCACTGTATTAGGGCTCATGCATATGACCGTCCGCAAAACACAGATCCGCAAAAAAAAACGGATCCATTGTAACAATGACTGTCCTTGCCTGCAAGATTAGGACATGTTCTATTTTTTTGTGGAACGGACATGCGGACATATGGAAACGGAATGCACACAGTCATTTCCGTATTTCCGTTTTTTTTTTGCAGACCCATTGAAGTTAATGGTTAAACATACGAACCTGTAAAAAAACGTAAAAAAATACGTTTGTGTGCATGAGCCCTCGCTGCATATTTTCTGCACAAGAATCTGATCGGAATTTACACCATATCCATGTGGCCTTAATCTATAAATGCTCTTACATGACAATGCAAAATTCCGTAGACTGTAATAATGTATAATTTCAGAGATGAGCAAATAGATGAATGGGATAATTCTGTGTAAAAGGACTGTGTTTGCACTCAGGTAGCAATTCTAGTGTAATTTGCCAGGTCCTGCAGGGCATGGGCACACCCTGCTCCCTCCTAATACTTTAAGATGCTGAGTCTTTGGACCACGATCTAGCATTGTTAATTGTAATTCTATTATTTATATGGGGCAGGTCATCGTGGATAGATTTTTAATTCTCCATTCATACCTGTGCCTGCCCAGTTATACATTATAATTTCCTTACCAGTCTTCTGCAAATTACATAGACTTTCCATCATATAACTTTTATGGTATATGCGAGGGGGGGGTCCTCGTCGCAGAACTTAACCAACCCCTTCCAGCAAAGTGAAGTAATTGGTGAGCAATGCTACCCTACGTTATGCCGTCTTATGTTGTGAATGTAGACATGTGCTGTTTGATGTTCACTTTAATGCAGGTACTGTACCTTTAAGATGTGTTGTACTGTTAGGTACAGTGGTCGGCTGAAGTCAGTGGTCAGGTCATAAATAGGAGGGGCTCAATGCACCTTGTGGTCAGTCAGAGAGCATATGCCGGAGTGCTGCTGAGCCAAGGCGCACCTGCATTGAGTTAGCCAGCAGTGAGGAGATCCATGGTTAGGCCTCATTCACACGACAGTATTTTGCGGACCGTATACTGGCCGTTTTTTCAGTTCAGTATACTGACAGTATACTGAACCATTCACTTTAATGGGACTGCAAAAAATACTGAAGTGTCTCCGTATGCCTTCCGTTTCCGTTTTTCCGTTCCGTTTAAATATAGAACATGTCCTATTCTTGTCCGCAAATCACGTTCAGTGGCTCCATTCAAGTCAATGGGTCCGCAAAAAAAACGGAAAGCATACGGAAGTGCATCCGTATGTCTTCCGTATCCGTTCCGTTTTTTGAGGAACCATCTGTCTAACGGAAAAACGGACCCGAAACGGAAACACAACGGAAGCAAAAAACTGAACCACGGATCCGCAAAATACGGACCGCAAAATACTGAAAAAGCCATACGGTCGTGTGAATGAGGCCTTAGAGTTGGGCCTCCTGAGAAAGATTGAAACCCTGAGATCCGATGGGGGGTTATGGAGCGCCACGTGTGCCTTGAAACTGCACTGGGTTACTGTTGCTGATTGATTGGGCCTGTTGGATGGAGCACTTGCTCTAGAAGTAGAGATCACCTTGGACATTGCAAGTGGTTCTGGCCCGCTTCCAACCTAGAGACCATAGGGACCATAGGCTCCAGTCAGATACTTGAACCCCATGATTGTAAAGCGCTGCAGAATATGTGGGTGCTATATAAATAAAGATTATTATTATACTCCGGATTTAGTTGGTGATGATATTCTGTGGCCTAGCCAGTCTATTAAGCCTTGCAGCCACCCGCTGTTGGTGCACTTGCTGTAAGCAGCACTACAGATTCCAGCATGGGGAAAAAAAGTACCGTTACTAAGGGCGGTGGTGCTCGCAGATAGAGATCCCGGCCAAGGGTCCTATCATCCAGTAAAAGTATGCAAAAATCCGCAGCACTCCTCCATTGATGAAAAAATCTGGTCTTTTTAGGGCCCTTTCACACTTGCATATTTCTTTTCCGGCATAGAGTTACGTCCTCGGGGCTCTATGCCGGAAAAATCCTGATCAGGATTATCCCAATGCATTCTGAATAGAGAGAAATCCGTTCAGGATGCATCAGGATGTCTTCAGTTCAGGACCAGAAAGTTTTTTGGCCGGAGAAAATACCGCAGCATGCTGCGCTTTTTGCTCCGGCCAAAAATCCTGAACACTTGCCGCAAGGCCGGATCCGGAATGAATGCCCATTGAAGATTACTGCACCCCATGGGGGCAAGGAGAGGAACATAAAACACTTTTAAGGTTTGGTCTTAGGTCTGAATTTATTTTGGAGTTGAGTCTGGAGTCAGTAATTATTTTGAGATCTGGTCTGGAGTCTGTCTACTCTGAATTATTAGGGGGTTCTGCTTTAGGGTCCAAATCTTTTTCAGAAGTCTGAGTGTGAATACTGTACATTTAGGGTTTGGGTCTGGGGTAGGTATCTATTTTTGGACATTTTGTGGTTTGAATTCATTTTGAGGTATAAAGCAATGATGACTTCTTCTGATTTTTAGTCTCAAAACACTTTTATAGCTATAGGTTGATTTAGTTTGTTGGCAGGGCGTAGGGGGATGTGTAGTTTTACTTCCCTCTTAGCACCAAAAACAAAAGCTAGCATTTCTCCATTGAGTCAAGCAGTGTTATAATGTCAAGGACTCTACAAGGAAGCTAGCATATCCTGCTGTCACTGCCAGTCTCGGGGAGGGTCTCTCCAGTTGTCATATCCATGTCCTTCGTTCTTCGAGAATTCACTTCTTCGAGAAGTGTCAGATTGAAGGAGTTCAAAATCTCTGACGCAGAATGTTAACCCTGCCATATGGACAGCCTCTTTTCAGTGGAACCATCAGATTCTAAGATTCCAAGAAGTGTGAAGTGCATTGCAGAAAATTTATTGACGTACCCCCGCCCCCAACACAACTAATTTACCTAAGAATAAAAAGATTCCAAAATACAAACAGATCCCCCGATTAAACCCAGTCTGCAGCCTAAAATACACCACAGACCCTGAAATAAGTACAGACCTCCACCTAGACCCATAAATAAATATAAACTAGACGAGACCTTTGAATAAATACGGACTCCAGAATAAAAATGTACCCCCATACAGACCCCCAAAATACCCACCGACTCCATACCAAATCCTCTAAATAGATACATAGAATTGATTAGTTGTTCAGACTAGACTATAAGATACAGAACCATGAATAAATTATACACCAGAAAAAACAATAGACCCACAGGCCCAACCCGAAAATGAATACATATCCCAAAAATAATTACAGGCACCCGGTCCTCTAAATAAACAAATATCCCCAAAGCCCCTAAATAAATATAAACTCAGGCCAGACCCCATTATAAACACAAGGTATCAGACCAGACCCCTGAATTAAGACCCCACAATAAATACAGACCCACAACGTAACTACAAACCCTAGACCAGATCCTTCAAATAGATACACTCCCCAAAATTAACTTCTCAGACCAGATCCCAAAATAAATAGTCCCCCAAAATGATTAAAGACCCTCAAATGAAGGAAATCTCAATAAAAAAAATTGCAATAAAAAAGTTGCCCTCCACCTCAACCATGTTATCAGATTTCTGTGTTGAAAAAGGCGGAATAGGTGCTTCATAAATATGTCGCTCATTCTAACCACCATATTTTTCAATGTAGTTACACCAAACAACTGGCATAAATCTCTGACTTCACATCTATTACAAAGCTGGCTGCCAGCAGCCACCACTAGGGGGAGCTCAGTGCATAGGAATTTATAAAATTACCATTTAGAATGGAAGCTGAAATAATAACTTTGCCTTGAGCTTCCCCAGAGTGGCGGCTGCAGAAAAATGCTGTGTTTTCTTGTCCGGAAAAGCGCCAGCCCCTCCTTCCCCCCTAGGCCCAGTAGCAGTTACGCGGTCTGCCTCCATTGAAGGTACGCCACTGTTTCCTCTACTGTTTTCTAGGACCTTTTTTATGGCATTCACCATGTGGTGTAAATAATGTTACAGTTTGGGCTCATTCAGATGGCCATGTGAACGGGTCAGCACCCGTTCCGCAATTTTTCCAAACCCGGTGCGGACCCATTCATTTTAATGGGGCTTTAAAAGATGGGGATAGCACAACATGAGCTGTACGCATCCACTGTTCCGTGGCACCGCAAAAAAGATAGAGCATGTCCTATTCTTGTCCGCAATTGCTGATAAGAATAGCCATCATAGTGCCGACCATGTGCGGTCCGCAAATTGCAGAACACACTTGCGCCGGTATCCATGTTTTGCGCTGCCGCAAATTGCGAACTGCAAAACACTACAGTCGTGTGAATGAGCTTTGACTTTGACACCAAATCCGTATAGTTTTTTTGAATGTTCCAAGCATTTCCAAGAATTAAATATTGATGACCTATCCTTCGGGAATAGGTGGGAGTATGACTCCCAGCACCCCCATCGATCCACTGTTTAAAGGGGCTATAGCCTGCAGCCTTCTCATTGTATACCAGGTACAGCGCCATACGTTATATAGTGTCTGAACTTGGTATTGCAGCTCAATCCTATTCACTTAAGTAGAACTGAGCTGCACAAAGGCCGTGTGACTGATGGACATGACATCACAGGCCGAGCAAATGGCCCCCGTGCTCTTCCAGCTGTCGCAGCCCCTGATCAGTGGAGATGCTGGGAGCTGCACCCCCACCAATCAGATATTGATGACTTATCGTGCAAAGTGGAGAGCTAGACATACCGCACATTGGTTGTGGTCATACACAGCGCGGATCAGTGGTCAGCCACCTCCAGAACTCCAGCGGTTGTGGAACTACAACTCCCAGCATGCTCCATTGATTTCTAGGGAAGTTCTGAGAACAGCTGAGCAAGTGTGCATGCTGAGAGTTGTGGTTGACAACAGCTGGAGTTCTGGAAAGGTTGCTGACCCGGCAGCAGTATAGCGGCAGGTTCCGTCCCTGGCTCCAGAACATTCCTCTTCTCCGGAGAACTCGGGATTCTACATTTGCAGGGGGGGTGGGGGGGATTATTGCGGGGAATTCTTTCTTGGGTCATTGGGTTTTCCGCTCTGTGTAATCTGTACGATCGGATCTCTCCTTTAGCTATCTCCCTGCCTGTGCTCTTATCCCTCCTTGCACGTTCTGAGGCTTTCTCTAATCGCCTCCACGCCTGCTGAGAGGGAATGCATAAAACAACATTACGTTTGCCCTCCATGGCCTTCCCTATCCTGCGCGGCTACAAGTTCTCACACTCGGGGCCAGCGCTCAGGAAGAAAACTTACAATGAGCCCTTTCCAGCTTTTCACTTTTCTCAGACTGAATGGGAATTTAACGCGGCGGCTAAATATAAAACGTCTCTTGTGACGTGACCTGCTCGGTAGCTGCTGGACACGTAGACAGGGGGGACATAGCAGTAACTTAAGGGCTTTGGCGCGAAGCCAGAATTTGCCCCCATCACCACCTTCGGGTGCATTCACACGTTCATATGTATTTTGCAAAACTGATAACCTCCGAGTTGCATCCTTTTTTTGGGGGGCCATTGACCTTAATGGGTCCATGGTCCACATTTGCAGCCAAGAATAGAACATTTTCTATCCATTGCAGAACAGACATACGGAAGTGGAAAGAACACACACAAGACATCCGACTGATGCTGGAGATTTCCAGAGACTGTAAGATTCACCCTCCGCACCCAATTATATTCAGCTTCATAACTTTCTACACGTCCTACATCACGTGTTTGCACGGAGAGATCACGTATTCTTGTAGTATCTCTGGAGGTGATGAAAGGGTTAATTCTTATATTCATAGCTGTCCGGGATGGTTATGGGTCTGTCTTTATTACGTCCGGTGGTCTTGGGTCTTTTAGCCACTGAATATTCTATAGTGATATAGCCATATAGTTTATTAATATACTTTACATCTCAGGGTGGTGAAGGGGTTAATGGTGGTGGTCTCGAGCTGGAAAGTGGGACCTAAATTCTGAACAGGTTCTGATTCTGACTTCTTATAAGTGCTCATGCACACGACTGTATGGCTTTTTCAGTATTTTGCGGTCCGCAAAAAACGGATCCGCAAAAAATACGGATGAGGCCCGTGTGCATTCCGTTTTTTGCGGACTGGAACAGCTGGCCCCTGATAGAACAGTACTATCCTTGTCCGTTATGCGGACAATAAGGCTTAATTCACACATCCGTGTGTGTTTTGCAGATCCACGGATCCGCAAAACACGGACACCGGCAATGTGCGTTCTGCATTTTGCGGACCGCACATCGCTGGCACTCTCATAGAAAATGCCTTTTCTTGTCCGTAATTGCACTTTGCTGCTCTGCTCCTCACATATATTGTGTTTGACAAAGGCACTTGCACGTGCCGAAACGCGCGTCCTTTCTTTATGAGTGGCGAATAAAGAATATACTATTGCATCGCAAGGAATGCCGTTTCCGTTCCTTACTGAAGAATAGGGCATGTTCTATTTTTTTGCGGAACGGAAGCACCGACCTGGACGTGTGGATCCGCAATTCCGGATCCGGGCGGGACATAGTGTGTCCCCAAAGAAATGAATGGGTCCACAATTCCGTTCCGCAAAATTCGGAACAGAATTGCGGACGTGTGAATGGAGCCTTATAGGACATGTTCTATCTTTGAACGGAACGGAAAAACGGAAACAGAAGGCATACGGAGTACCTTCCATTTTTGGCGGATCCATTGAAAAGAATGGCTCTGTATACGCATACGTAAACGGAACGTAAATGGAAAAAAAAAACGTTCGTGTGCATGAGCCCTAAGGGCTAGAATTCTGTTTTTCTCAGGTAGCGCTCCAAATTCCTGTTTTCTCTATGCTTCGCTCACCTTGGGACCGCCATTTTGCTTTCTCCATGTTGAATCCCTCCTGCTCCCGCAAACATTTCAAATATACCATTTTTTCCAGGGCAATCCTGGGAACCGGGTCTTGAAAGGGTCGGGGCTGGTGGGCATTTGGGGGGGTGTCCCATGTCATTTTGGGAGCGTTTCCATAATGCTCCCAAAATAAAATAAAAAATTGCAATCAAAGAATTAAAACAGATTCCAAGAAAGAATATTTATCAGTATCTGGTTTTAAAGGGGTTATCCGGTAATTTATATTGATGACCTGTCCTATTCATAGGTCATCAATATCAGACCGGCGGGGATCCAACACCCGGGATCCACGCTGATCAGCTGTTAGAAGAGACCAACATACCATGAGCACCGCAGCCTCTTCCTAGGCCGTGTGACGTCTCTGTCGCCTAGTTGTAGTTCAGCACCATTGAAGTGAATGGGGCTGAGCTGCAATACTAAGTACATCTGCTATACAATGTACGGCACTGTGCTTGGGAGAGGTTCCAGGATTCTGCAGCGCTCACCAGAGCTCCGGGGACGGCGGCAGCTCCCTGTAACAGCTGATTGGCGTCGGTGCGAGGACTCAGACCCCTGCCAATCTGATAATGATGACCTACACTAT
This sequence comes from Bufotes viridis, assembly GCA_033119425.1. Taxonomy (NCBI): domain Eukaryota; kingdom Metazoa; phylum Chordata; class Amphibia; order Anura; family Bufonidae; genus Bufotes; species Bufotes viridis. The sequence continues at coordinate 35,294,561 of CM065591.1, forward strand.
ATCCCGAGGATAGGTCATCGTTCTATATTACTGGATAACCCCTTAAATTCTTTAAGTCTTGATTGTTTGCCATAAACTTAATATTCCACGGGGTATACATCTGCTCCACTAGTCCATGGAGCTAAAAAAATGGAAACCCCGCCAGATGCCGCGTTGGCCAAAAGAATACCCTTTCAGCATCCATTGGTGTCATGGATTCCAATGGGTCCGTCTCATGAATGCGTATTTCCAATGCGTATTGTAAATAGGCGACTTTCTTTGAAAAATTCCATTAAGTGTTAATTATACACTCGGGGAGCGGTGTAATTGACTAGAGATATTTCATTACTGTCTGCGTGTTGTAACATTTCAGCCAGGCGCCATAAAAGCCATTTAACCAAGTGTAAACTACCCCGGGAAACCGTGTAACTACATGCATGTGCGGGGTGTGAATGGCGCAGCATGGCAATGTATCCTCAGCGCCAGCACTGTAACCCAAGGCTGCAGCCGTATCTGAGAAACCCCCAGTGAGTCCGGTCAGAACCTACCAACAATAGGTATAAAAGGACAAAGGGGGACATTTATTAAGACCGGCGATTTTGACACCGGTCTTAGTCCCTCTGTGCTGCCGGTGGATGCGCAAAAGTTATGTAGAGACGCAGGCCTCTACATAACTGTGGCATTTTCTGCCGCAGGCCGTGTAACATGCTTTAATCTACGCCAGATTCCTTGCTCGCATAGTTTAAGACCATTTTCCGCGCCATAAACTGGAGTGGAAAATGATGAATGAGACGGGCCGGCCCGCACTCTTCCACGCCCACACCACGCCCACTTTTTATGCCACTTCGCAAAAGTGACGTGAGTGGGATAAAGTCACAGATTTTGTCGCAAAACATCTTTGCGACAAAATCTGCGACCTAAACACGCCAAAAAGTTGAAATGACCGCAAAAGTAAGAGTCTTTTGTTTCACTGAGAGATAAGTGGTGACAGAGGTGTCTGAGAGCCGCTGATCTCCACCCACTTGGCATGAGTTTATATAGGACTCGTAGCGGATGGGCTACAATGTAAACCATTTAGGGTCCATTCACATCTGCGTGATGGTTTCTGTTATGAATGGAAGCCACAATTCAGTGCGATCACACCTGGTACCTGAAGGACCCCAATAATGTAAAAACGTAAAATCACGCATAATCTAGTACATGACAACCTCTTTTTAACAAAGCGAGAACCAGCCCTGGACCTCACATGGATCCAGAGATCTCCCCATTCATTGCTCCAATTGTTCTGCTAGATTAATTTCAAGCTGGCAGTTTAGGGGGCATGTCCTTACTCAGGGGACATGTCCTGTCTGCTGAAGCTAGTGGCAATTGAAGGACGAAACTGATCATGTGCTTCCATCTCAGTGAGCTGGACAGAGAAATCAGAAAAAGAGCAAACAGCAGGTGGCGCTCTACAGATAGATTTCAGTGAATAACTCAGTAGGGAGCTATTACACGCAATTACAAAAGTATTCAGATCCAGGTGCTGGTTTGAAAACTGTAGAATATTATTCGGGGGTCAACCCCTTTAATAGATCTTCTATAGGTATACTGTACCTCCATATGCTTCCAATGTCATATGTGGCACGCTTCATCGCACGGCATATGTAAGGGGCAATTCTTCTAGAGAAGAACAGCTCCATACATACATACATGACAGAGCACTATATAGCACTATGATGTGCCATTGTACAGCCTTTGGGCCATGTGTATGGGGTCCAAAACAGAAGGGCTGCAGCTAACGATTATTTGAATAATCGATTAGTTGTTGATAATTTAATCGATTAATCGGAAGAAAAAAAAAACACGAAAATGACAAAAAAGTAGTTTATCTGATATTGAAAAATTATGTTCAAAGGCCATATTAAAACAATCTTAGGACTAAGTTCAGAACTCATTGGCACTACTGGTTATGATCCCGATTCAACAAAGTTTTGCTAAACTTATGATATCAAGAGAGATTGCTATTACTTGTCACCTTTTCCTTCCCTTTCTTTCCCTCTACAATGTTTTCCTCGTTATCCCTTGTTATAGTAATAATGACAAATAATTCATATTTCTGTATGTATTTGATTCTTTATTGAAAAAAATAAGGCCTTATTCACATGTCAGTAATTTTTCTTTCCAGAATCACGATCCGTTTTTTTGCCGATCCGTGTTTCCGCAAAATTCTTCCGTTTGTGTTTTTTAGTGTCTCCGTATACCTTCCGTGTTTCCGTATTTCCGCACAAATCTGGAAGAACAAGAAAAAAAAAAAGATGTTTCCAGGGTTACTTTTCATTTCCTGTGGATCCGTCATTACAGATCCGCAAATACGGATGACATGCGGATGACTTTTGTAACCTTTCCGCATGTCATCCGGATTTATGCGGATCCATTCACTTCAATGAGGCTACGGTCCGCAATTTGCGGACAAAAGTAGGACATGCTCTACTTTTTTTATGGTTCCGCATTGCGGAAATAAAAGGATTTGCGGATGAGGAGAGCATACGGAATGCTCTCCGCATCTTTTGCGGACCCATTGAAATAAATGGGTCCGCATATCTTCCGCATTATTTCCGCATTTTTGCGGAAATAGTGCGGGAAAAAAATACGGACGTGTGAATTAGGCCTAAAACATATGTTTTAAAAAATAAAACAATCTTAGGACTAACTAAGTTAGGAGTTACATAATTATAAAAATGGCTGAGTTATGGGGGGGATCTGTGGATGACACACTGTTATGGGGGATCTGTGGATGACACTGTTATGGGGGATCTGTGGATGGCACTGTTAAGGGGGGATCTGTGGATGGCACTGTTAAGGGGGGATCTGTGGATGGCACTGTTAAGGGGGGATCTGTGGATGGCACTGTTAAGGGGGGATCTGTGGATGGCACTGTTATGGGGGGGATCTGTGGATGGCACTGTTATGGGGGGGGATCTGTGGATGGCACTGTTATGGGGGCATCTGTAGATGGCAATGTAATGGGGGGCATCTGTAGATGGCAATGTAATGGGGGGCATCTGTAGATGGCAATTTTATGGGGGGCATCTGTAGATGGCAATGTTATGGGGGCATCTGTGGATGACACTGTTATGGGGGCATCTGTGGATGGCACTGTTATGGGGGCATCTGTCGATGGCACTGTCATGGGGGATCTGTGGATGGCACTGTTATGGGGGCATCTGTCGATGGCACTGTTATGGGGCATCTGTGGATGGCACTGTTATGGGGGGGATCTGTGGATGGTAATCATGGCACTGTTATGGGGCATCTGCGGATGGCAGGCACTGTTAGGGTGGGCATAGATGGCAATGTTTTGGGGGCATCTGTGGATGGCACTGTTATGGGCGGGATCTGTGGATGGCACTGTTATGGGGGCATCTGTGGTTGGCAAGCACTGTTATGAGGGCATATATATAATTGTAGTCCAGCTCACCTCACCCAGTAATGTTCCCCGTATGCCACAAGCCTGGGTTGAGTTCCCTCAATGCATAAGTAGAAAAAAAAAAAGATTGGCTCCAGCACCAGTTAGGCTCCAGCATCTGTGTCCTGGGCAATGCCTCAAGTGTTCACACGCATTAGATGAGCGTAGACCAAACCCACCAATGTGTATGATGGTGTCCGACTCTCCCCATGATGGTAGGTGTCGGAGGAAGGATGAATCGGTCATGTTAGATTTCATAGTTTGTTCTCTTCTGGAATAAGTTACTCGTCTGACAGTGGCTTGTTCCCTTCTTACCTTTGAGAATACATGCACACTCAGCTGAGCTTGCATGTGTATAGGGGGTCAGGAGGAATAGCTGTTGACCGGGCCAGAGTTCAGTTGACCACCATCTTAGTTATAACCACCTTCAAGGGGTTTTCCAGGAGATATTGATGGCTTATCCATGGGGTGGTAATGTAATAACAATTATAAAGTATCCCATTAATCAAAGATATATGATCTATTACTATATATGAATTATTATTCAATTATTGAATAGACTGTTATATATACATAGCTTGAATAAGCATACGTGAACTATCAACTAATTATCGAAGAAGCCAAAATATAAAATACAAAAATATATAGACGCAGCTTGAACAAAAGGACATTAATTAATGACTATATTTTTCAGATTATTTGCGATAATTCTTATAAGAAATCAACTTCAAAGGAGGACTAATTTATTCATCATTTTTTTGCAATAACATTTTGTGATTTAACCCTTGATTTGCAGGAATCATCTATTTGTCATATGAATCATGGTTCAATACTTTATTAATTTATTGATTTACAAATATCCCGATTAATATATGGATCACGTTTGCTGAATAGGAGAACATATTAGAATCGAAACGAGCAGATTTTTTTATACATTTTAAATTATTCCATTGTATTTTTATACTGTTTTTTTTTATATATTATGTATTGAGTATTAAATGATATAATGTACAACTAATATAATACAGACTATTTTTCATGCTATACTAGATGCGATTATTTATATTCTAGACAGTAATTTGGTTTTGGGTGCGCCAAGGACAGTGGAAGGTCTAGGAAGGTGAGCCACTGTAACATTATTTTATTATAACAGTATCTTTAGGATAGATTGTCAATATCAGATTGGTGGGGGTCCGACACCTTGCACCCCCATGGATCAGCTGTTTCGCACAGTGGATGGATTCAGAAGCACAAGGCTGTATCTACTGTGTAGCGGCCGTGCCGGGATACTGCAGATCAGCTCCCATATATGTGAATAGGAGCTAAGCTGCAACACTCCAGCGCTGGAATCTACACAGTATCACCGGCAGCTGCTGGACCCCAACCGATCTGATATTGATAATCTATCCTGATTTGAGGTCATCAATATCTAAGTCCCTGAAAACCTGCTGTTCTTATTATAAGGACACCATCCTGAGTTTTACTGACCACCAACCCAGCTTTGTCCTGTACACTGGTCAACAACCCCCTACCCAGTCCCAGACATGGTTCTCCGTTATGAAGGAATCATACAGTTTTATTTATTTGCTTTAGATTGTGCTGCAAATAACGAGTTAAAAGACTAATAAACACCCGCGAAATATGATTCTAATCCTTGCTCAGTCAATATGAGCACATTAGTCACAGTATCTGCCTGCTCCAACAACAAAGAACCCTCAGATAATGTGCTGGCCACAAGTACCGAGCGCAGATGAAATAACACCTTGAATGGGGAGCAAGGCAGGCGCGTCCCATTATATTGTCCATCTACTGTGTAGAGTCAAACAGCGGGGTCGCTGCAGTCAGGAGATGGAATTTTCTTGCCAGAACTTATAATACTGCTTCAATATAGTCCTTCCATCTCAGATTGCATCAGGACTTGCTTATAGCTTCTATTTAGATGTACAGTATGTAGTGCCCTGGAGCAGGGATACTTTGAACTCTGGACATTTGTGGACATTTGCCCCTGTTTCCTCTATGCAAAGTCATGAACTCCTTCATTTCACTTTAAAGGGTTAACTTATACTGTTTAATACTGTGTATTTTATATGTATGTTGTGATATATATCCTGGTCATTTGGACTGTGTTTGCATGGCACTGTGGAAAGGGTTCACAAATACTGAGAGACTTTTGGGACTTTCTAGCTAAGCTTGGAAAGCTGGTAATTTTCCACAGCTATCATAAGGTTTGAAGAAGAGCATGTTTTGGAAGGGAAAAGCCAGACTTGTTTACCACCAAAACCTTTAACCTCTTAAGGACACAGGACGTACTCGTACGTCCTGTCTCTAAAGATGGCGCCCGCTCCTGCTTCCTGCGGGCGCCTTAGCCGCGGGTGTTCGCATGGTTCTTGTAGCAGACACCCGCGGCTAATGTCCGCGACCGGCAGCGATGCCGATCGCGGACATTTAACCCCTCAGATGCCGTGGTCAATCCTGACCACGGCATCTGAGTGCGCACACGTGTGGTGATCGGAGGAGCCGGAGCGCGCCTGTAGTAGCCTGGGTTTCTATGAATGAAACCCAGGCTGCTCTGTAGTATTTCCTATAGAGCCTTGCCTGTAATAGGCTTCATAGGAAATATGCGATTTTTTCATATATTCCAATGCTATTGCATTGGAATGTATGAAAATCGCAATCAGATGATTGTAAGTTAGTTCCCTATGGGAACTATATAAAAGTGTAAAAAAAAAAAAAGTTTAAAAAATAAATAAATAAAAAAAACATAAAAGTTTAAATCACCCCGCTTTTGCTAAAAAAAAATAAAAAAATAAAAAAAAACATCATGGGTGTTGCAATGTGTAAAAACTCCCATACTATAAAAATATTAAAAAATATTCCCCATACGTCAGACAGCAAAACGGAAAAAAGCGTCCAAATGGCGGATTCGCCATTTTTGGTCACTTCATTTTCCACAAAAAATTATATTAAAGGTGATCAAAAGTCCTATACACCCCAGAATGGTATCAATAAAAAGATAAGATTATGACGCAAACAATGAGCCCCCATACAGCTCCGTACATATAATTACAAAAAAGTTATAGGGGTCAAAACATGGTGACAAAAAAGTAAAACTTTTTTCCCACTTTTGAATTTTTTTTCAAAACGCAAGAAAACCTATACATATAGGGTATCGTCGGATTCGTACTGACCTGTAGAGTAAAAGTAACCTGCAAAACTGTGGTGGAATTGCTTTTTTTTTTTGCAATTTCACCCCATTTGGAATTTTTCACCCCATTTGGAATTTTTTTTCCCGCTTCCCACTACATCATATGCAATATTAAATGGTGGCGTTAGAAAGTACAACTTGTCCCGCAAAAAACAAGCCCTCATATGGCTATGTGAACCAAAAAATAGGCAGGGAGCACAAAACGAATACTCAAAAAATAAAAAACCTCTGGTCTCCGCAAAGGGTTAAATGTCTGGTTTAGCTCTTTTGCTATGTCACTGCTATGTCATTGCTATAAACTGCTATGTCATTGCCATTGAGTATCAATGCAAGTCTATGAGAGATGGGATTTGTAACATTGTATTTGTTTGTGCTGAGTTTCTCCACACCACCCCTCCCAAAAAATTGTGCACATCCTATTTTTTTTCCATTTTGCAGACAGGGATAGCCATTATTATAATGTATCTGCAAAAAAATAATGTATGCCATACGGACGTCATCAATTTTTTTTTTTTTGCGGATCCACAATTTGCGGACTGCAAAACACATACGGTCGTGTGCATGTAGCCTAAGGAGAGTAGTCAGAGCCCGTGGTGTTCTGCAGTTAGGGATCAGTGCTTAGAAGAAGAGACTCTGCCAAACTATTGAGTGACCAGAAGACGCTGAGACGGGGATACTCTGCCACAGACCCTGGATCACCAGCCTTTAACCAGGGTACCAGCCTTCTGAGAGAGAGATGGACAGCTAGCTCAGGCCTTTCCTCAGCATCAAACCCTTCTTCTGCCAGGGAGGAGACTGCAGAAGCTAGCCCTACGCCTCCCCTGTATTGTTTTACACCTGAATTTCTCCCATAAAGAAGCACCCTGGTTACTGCAGATCCTGGACTTATCCCCCATTGGGGTGACCCATGCCTTACCATCTCTTCCGGAGAGCAGCAACACGTGTCTGGGGGACCCAGCCTAGCACTGGGCCCACCGCAAACCCGGCCACTGCAAGTATATAATCAAACAAGGACTAGAAGTAGCAGCACACTGCCATGCACAAAGACACATGCAAACACTGAAAACTTGAATAAATGTAAATTGCATTACTGCTATACTCACTATATGAAAGTAGAAGCTCTTTGCGCATATTGTTTTATCAAAATTGTGTTGGGCCCATCTACCAGCGACAAAGTGGCTTCCAGCAGATGGGACCTACACTAACAGTCTTGCTTCTCCTGGGCTTTTGGTCTACCAAATTTAGGGTAATGTAGAATTCTTGTCGCTGGTAGATGAGCCCAACACAATTTTGATCAAAAATGTTTGCAAAGAGGTAATTTACATATAGTAAGTATAGCAGTGACGCAATTTACATTTAAGCATGTTTCTAGTGTTTGCATGTGCCTTCACATATGTCAGCGTGCTGCTACTTGTAGTCCTTGTTTGCTGTTATGGTAATGTGCACCTGAACCCCTTTTCTCACATTGTTTGGAGGTGTTTGTCTAACTTAGTTTTTTTTTTTGCGATGTACAGTATATCAGAAAATCGCTTATTAGGCCAGTTTCACACTAGCAGCAGGACTAGCAGCTATTTCGCCGTGCCGCCGGACTGCCGCTCCGTCCCCATTGACTATAATAGGGGCGGGGGCGGAGTTCCGGCGCAGCATGGCAGTGCACAGAGAGAGGTTACCGGACTAAAACTACGACATGTCCAACATTTAGTCCGGCGTCCTCTCTCTATACACTACGTGCTGCGCCGGAACTCCGCCCGCCCCATTATAGTCAATGGGGATGGAGCGGCAGTCCGCGGCACGGTGACATAGCGGTAGGACGGATCCGACAGGCAAAACAGCCTGTCGGATCCGTCCTGCCGCTAGTGTGAAACTAGCCTTACTAATCAGGTTTTATTTTATAATACATATTGCTGTTTTTCCATTTCATATGATTGACCATATAAAAAGGAAAACATTTCAGTTTTTGCAGAGATCACTGGGACAGACACAATAGGTTGAAGCTTCTTGTTTCCTGCAGCTCACTTTTTAGCTTTGCTGTGTCGTCCGGGACAGGTCAGCACAGTCATTTCATTGAAGGCAGGAGATTTAATGACAGCTGCATTGTACTGCTGAGGGCTTACATAAGGCTGGATAAATGCACAACACACTTCTGTCTTGGAGGCTGCATTTTATCACTTTCATGAGACTGGATCAGTATATTAACACATTTCTGTCCACTAACTGACATTTATTGCGACTGCCATAAAGCATAAATGCCCAGTAAATTTGTATTTCCCATATGGCCTCTACTATGGAATGTTTAAGCCTAGTGTCATGGTTTTATTCCGGCAGCCTCTCGGCGTGCGCTACCATGCCTCTGTCGGAGCTCCGCACGCCCCCATTATAGTCAATGGGGCCAGAGCGGTAGTCCGTGGGCACACATTCACTAGCAGCAGGATGGATCCGACAGGCAGTTCACCCGACGGAACAGCCTGCTGGAGGTCTGTGCCGCTAGTGTGAAACTAGCCTTAAAAAGTCAAAATTAAATAATTATAACATTAAATACAGTAAGCTGTCTGAGTGACAGCTGTAGCATCCAACCAGGAGACCACTACAGCTGTCACTCAAAGCTTCACATTGAAGCTCCTCCCCCTGGGTATTTGAGATAGCAGAACCTGGCAGAATAAAACTTACATATTCACACTACTCCTGATGAGAAAATCTCCGCAAAGGTATGTTTGTACTAGTATCCCCTGCCCCTACTTAGTGATGTCAGAAAATGTAGCATGGTCAAAAGTGATGAGAGACTCCCTTTAAAGGCTAAAGACACATATGGCAGCATTTTTATTGAATCATATCTATCATGTGATAAAATAGTTTTTATGATTTGATCTCTTTAAAAAATAAATAAAATCGAAGCCATTTGTCTTCTGCAGCCTGCATTTCTTCATGTAGAGAGCAGGCTGCTCAGTCCCGTTCAGAATTAAACCCGTCAGACGGCTCACCCTGTAACCATTATCTCTATTCTACTGAACGGCCTTTAAAGTGGACATCTTGTTGACTTAACCTTATTTAGCTTGGTTCTAAAGACGTCAGGAAGCTCACCTGATGGATTTTACTCTGGATGGGACTGAGCAGCCTGCATTGGATATGAAAACATGCCAGATGCAGTAAAAACAAACGGCTGTAAATTTTTAATTAAAAGCAAAAATTACAAGAAAAAAAAAAAAAGCCACCGCCCTCCCACCATGAGTATAACGTGACCTCAGCAAGCCCAGTAATGTGATCCTTCAAAGCATGGAGTACGTAACGACAATTTGTCGCACCTAATTGACTGTGGTAATGGCTTTCTATAAGGAAATGTTAGGCGGATCGGAGTACGTTAGATGGATGCATACCAGAGGAAACATGGGAGGTTCAGAGCCAAGAGATAATCGAGCCCAGGCCCCGTATCTGTACGATAGTCTGCGCAAAAGAAATACTTCTCACTTACGTCTTCACTCAGCGTTAAGAGGGGGAGGATTAGGGCTGTGGAGGAATTTAGAAATTCTTCTTACAATTCATAAATCACCACATGGAGAACAGGGCGGACAACAAAAAAAATGTGGGCATCGTGCTACTATCCTCACTCCTGCGGGTGATAAAAGCCTCACCCCAGTCCCGCTATCTGGTATATGAGGAGGGGGATGACTGAGCAGGTTTACACCATAAATCGAAAGGTAGGGCTAGCCTGACATGAAAGGGAACCTGTCACATTGAAGATGGTGCCCGGTCTGCAGCAGGTTATAGCGCAGGAGGAGCTGAGCAGACTGGAAAAGATTCAGTGTGACTTGTATTTTATTCATTCAGGTTCCTGCTTTTTCTACTCTTTCTAGGCTTAGGAGTCCAGTGGGCGTTCCTATCAGTGATTGATCGTTATCTCTGTACACACAGTCATTCAGGGAGAGCTGTCAGTGACTGGATAGGACCGCCCACTGGACTCCTAAGCATAGAATGAGCGGAGATTTCATAAAACTATATATCAATCTGCTCAGCTCCTCCTGCTCTATGCCATGCCGCCTGCAGATCAGACTCCATATTCAGTCCCTTTAATCCTCTACATGTACAGGGCTGTGTATAAACTGGAGTCCGGGGGACACTGTATTGTACTATAACACAGGTTGCCATGTCCCGGTAGGGTCCGGATGCGGTAACGTGTCTCGCTGTGTCATGTGGCTCTTCTTGATGCATGTTTTATGATGTTTTTACTTAATCCAGAACTAAGGAAAAACTGATCCCTACACATACAGTATGTAAGATGTACAAGGAGCACAAGCCAGACCCTCCACCCTGCCCTGAAGAGCCAGCAAACACTGCAGTCCGGTCAGGGCTGATACTAATCATACCTATTATATACACTCACCGCCGCGGAGGCATTTATACCTGGAGAGACTGAGGATAGCTGGGTTTCTATGGCTGTTTCTGATATGTGATTTGAAACGGCAATCTATCTATTTATTTATTTATTGATCTATTATGTAATCTATCTATCTATCTATCTATCTATCTATCTATTATCTGTCTATCTATCTATCTATCTATTATCTATCTATCTATCTATCTATCTATTATCTATCGATCTGTCTATCTATCTATCTATCTATCTATCTATCTATCTATCCATCTGTCTATCTATCTATCTATCAATCATATATCTATTTCATATCTATCGTATAGTTGTCTATCTATCCATCTGTCTGTCTCAGTCTATCCTGCCATCTGTCTATCTATCTATCTATCTATGTATTTATCTATGTATCTATCTATGTATCTATCTCATATCTATCTATCTTCTATCTATCTATCCATCTGTCTATCTATCTATCTATCAATCATATATCTATTTCATATCTATCGTATAGTTGTCTATCTATCCATCTGTCTGTCTCAGTCTATCCTGCCATCTGTCTATCTATCTATCTATGTATTTATCTATGTATCTATCTATGTATCTATCTCATATCTATCTATCTTCTATCTATCTATCCATCTGTCTGTCCGTCTGTCTATCTATCTATCTATTTATGAGTCTGCCTGTCTATCTATCTATCATATATCTATTTCATATCTATCATATAGTTGTCTATCTATCTATCTATCCATCTGTCTATCTATCTAGCTGTCTGTCTATCTGTCTCTGTCTATCCGTCCATCTGTCCGTCTATCTATCTCATATCTATCTATTATCTATGTAATTTATCTATCATTTATCTATTTCATATCTATCTATCTATCCATCAATCTATCCATCCGTCTGTCTATCTATCTACCTTTCTATCTGTCTATCTATCTATTATCTATGTAATTTATCTATCTGTCTGTCTATCCATCTGTCTATCTATTTATCAGTCTGTCTGTCTATCTCATATCTATCTATCTATCTATCTATTATCTATTTATCCATCAATCTATCTATCTGTCCGTCTGTCTATCTATCTACCTTTCTATCTGTCTATCTATCTAATATCTATCTATTATCTATGTAATTTATCTATCTGTCCGTCTATCCATATGTCCAGCCATCTGTCTATCTATCTATCTATCTATCTATCTATCTATCTATCTATCATCTATCTATTTATCTATCTATCTATCTATCTCATATCTATCTATTATCCATCTATCTATCTATCTATCTATTTATCTGTCTATCTATCTATCTATCTCATATCTATCTATTATCCATCTATCTATCTATCTATCTATTTATCTATCTATCTATCATCTATCTATTTATCTATCTATCTATCTCATATCTATCTATTATCCATCTATCTATCTATCTATCTATTTATCTATCTATCTATCATCTATCTATTTATCTATCTATCTATTATCTATCTATCTATCTATTATCTATCTATCTATCTATCTATCTATCTATCATATATCTATCTCATCTATCGTGTAACAAACTCTCCAATCAGTGCTGTCAATGATAATGATATTGGTAAGACCCAGTTGCCAATTTATAAATAATTTCCAGGAACAGTAACGTATAAGGCATGAGGAAGATGCTCCAGAATGGTTCTCTGGGAATATAATTATTTAGTAGCGGAGACATTTCTAGAGAGATGATGGATCAGATAGGAAATTTACAGAACATTATCTGAGAATATAGCAGGCGGCTAGGCAGCAGCTGCAGGACACAACGTCTTCTTTATATAGGAGGACCTCGCCGTATATGTTGAGTAGAAGTGGAGAAGACGTCTTCCCTGAGTGATGAGTGCATCTTGGATCTGGGGGAGAACATTTTGGTAACACCCTGACTTCTTCATAGCGATGTAGCACATCTGTTCTGCGCCCGGGATTGACATGATGTAAAGTAGATTATAGCAGGGCAGAGAATGTGGCAGGAATGCCAGATACCATCATTAGTAGACATTTGGAACTGAAACAGAGAAATTCCTGGTTCGGGGCTTTTCATTGCGCCGATGACATTTCTCTATCTGATAAACGCTCTTGGCACGATCTTCATTGCATTTGATGTAAGCCCTAAATGGTGCTTATAATACAGGGCTCTGAGTAACGCGCTTACCTGCTAGGGTTACACCGTCTTTTGTCCGCGCTATAAGTGCATTATTCTAAAGGGAAGAGGCGTATATAACCTGCAAAATTATATGATGTCCAAACGCTCTACAATAGCAGTTTATGCAGAAGTTTAGGTGCCCATTGTCAAGTTACATTGCTATCACAAATCCAGTAAATAGGGCATCAAAATTTGTAAAAATAAGTTGGAACTTATCCCCTTAAAGGGGTTGTCCACGCCTTTACGATGTCTGATCAGCAGGTTTCCAACACCCTGCACCGCTGCCGATCAGCTGTTTCAGAGTAGTGCCAGAACTACACAGCGCCATCCATTATGCAGTGGACGGATCTGGTACTGCAGCGCTGCTCCCATTGAAGTGAATGAGAGCAGCACGGAAGTTACCAGCGCCGTCCACTACACAATGGACGTGTAGTAGCTGCGTAGCTCCAGAACCAGGGCACCACTGAAATAGCTGGTCAGTCGAGGTGCGAGGGTGTTGCACCCGCTCCAATCAGATATGGATGGCTCATGCTGAGGATAGGCCATCTATACTAAAGGAGTGGACAACCCCTTTAGGCCTCATGCACACGGCCGTTGGTGTTTTTGCGGTCCGCAAACCGCGGATCATCAAAACACGAAAGCTGCTTCGAGAAATTGCGGAACGGAAAGCGGCCCATTATAGAGATGCCTATTCTTGTCCTCAAAACGGACAAGAATAGGACATGCTCTATTTTTTTTGCGGGGGCACGGAACGGAGCAACGGATGCGGACAGCACACGGAGTGCTGTCCGCATCTTTTGCAGCCCCATTGAAGTGAATGGGTCCGCGTCCGAGCCGCAAAATATGCGGCTCGGACGCGGACCACAACAACGGCCGTGTGCATGAGGCCTTAAGGAGCAACCCAAATATTTTCATTCCGTCTTCCAAGAGCCATAACATTTTTCCTTTCCATTGACATAGCAATGTGAGAGTTTTTTTTTGTTTTTTTTACCAGTGTTTCATTAAATATATTAAAACACTACAAACAATATTTGTAGGATGCAATGAAAAAAAAAACATATTTGGAGACAGAGGGCTGTTTGTAGGATGTAATGGAAAACATATTTTTATTTTTTATTTAGTAGTTTTCACTATGCAGTAAAAAAATTACATCAGTCTCTGGCCTCATGCAAGTGGCCGTATTGCAGCCCGCAAACAGCGGGTCTGCAATATGTGGGCATCGGCCGTGTGCTCCCCGCATCACTACAGAGTGGTTCCGTGGAGTTTCTGTCTGTGCCTCCGCACCGCAAGGTGTGGTGTGGACGGATCACGGACCCATTGGTCTCGATCCATCCCGGCCGCCACAAATTGCGGTCCCCAATGCACGGAATGGCCGCACAACGGCCGTGTGCATGAGGCTTTTTTCTGTTCGCCATTATGATGATGGTGGTACCAAATTTATAAACTATTTGTTATGTTTTACTACTTTTCCAATTTTTTTTTAAAATGTGTAAATGTGTCATCATATCCTGACACCGATGACATTTTTTTATTTTTCTGTGGATGGAGCTGTGTGAGGACCTGATCACTTGAGCGCCTGTACAATACACTGCAATGCTCCTGTATTGCAGTGTATTGTGATTTTAAATTGTACCCTAAGGAATATTTATAAGGCCATGACAACTGCTCGGCATCCCATGATTGTATAAAGGGTGGGGTGAGGCAGAGTATTCTGGAGACTAAGGACTCATGCACATGACCGTATTTTCAGACTGCATCCGATATTCTCTTTACTTCTTTATAATGGCACCCCCTGATGTTTAATCTGTATAGTAATATGAATGTCCACCTGCTTAGGTGGTCACACATGCTCAGTTCCATCCTGCCAGTGTTATCAGCCAGATCTACTGTTAGAAGTGGTGACAGTTACTGGGTGAGAGATGCAGAGGAAAGGACACGCCCCTGAGCTGTGATAGTGAGAGAACTGCAGCCACCTCAGAAAGGAATGCTCCCTGAGCTACAGTGATAGGGAAATAGCTACAGCAGAAAGGACACACCTCCTAATAAAGGTTGTGCCTCAGAGAAAAGGCACCCTCTGATGTTTAATCTGTATAGTAATATCCATGTCCACCTGCTCCGGTGGCCGCACATGCTCGGTTCCATCCTTCCACTGCCACAGCCAGATTTACTGTTAGAAGTGGTGACAGTTACAGGGAGAGAACTGCAGCACATAGGACACACACCCTGAGCTGTTATAGTGAGAGAGTGACAGCAAAAAGGGCACACCCCCCGCACTGTGATATGTAGAGAGCTGCAGCACAAAGGATACACCCCAAAGCTGCCAGCCTAAGGACAATCTAGTAGAGCAATTAGAGCAATGAATTGGGAGATCTCTGGATCCACATGAGGTACAGGACCGGATCCCCTTCAGTCAAACAATTCTCTCTGAGCAGAGGGGGAAGGGAATGAGTGTCTCAGTTACAGCCTCACGCATGACAATAACCAACGCAATGCTCTTCTTGGACATCTTCATCTAGGCCTATCGAGAGAACAATAGCACTGACATACTGTTATCCCAATTCTACATCTACAATTATCACGATAATTCCTCTCGTAGCAGCAGCAGTAAACTGAACAGTATTTTGCATTTAATATTCAATGGTATTACTACTGAAATGAGAAAGAAAAGCAACCCAAAAATTTTAAGAAAAAAAAAATGTTTTCTATGATTACTAAGTTAAGATAATACCCTTTCTGATGGAACTGTCCCTGGAGAACCCTTTGAGAGGGTTAGGTATTTGTTCCAAAAGTCCCAGTCTTTACAGTATCGCTTTACTTGTGTTTAGTGTTTCCATGCTTCTCGCGGTTTCCGCATTTAGTAGAAAGCACTATTTTTTTTTTAAAGGGCAAATGTTTCCCATTCGGCTATTTCAGGAGACGGCATCGCTGCTATGTACAAAGAATGGTTGTTGGTAAATATAATGTCTCCTGCATTGTTTACCGGCCGGACCACAAATCAAGACTCTCTCAGTAATAATGATAAGTTGCACTTTAGGTTTCCGCTCAGTAGAAAGTAAGAAGACCGATATCATCCAGACTGGGAGCTGTGTGGGACCTCGTTCCAGGGAGTTGTCTTCCATGGCCGGATGTCACCACTTATCACTGACTCTCAGCTGCAGACTCTTTGCTTCCAGGACTATTTATATCTGCCGGACCCGGTGTCCATATGTGAAAGTACTAAAATAGTCCAGCTGCTCCTGAGCGCAGGGAACAATGCTATCTGTGACGCCGGCCGTCCAGTCTCTATTACAGGAGGTGGTTTATCGACTATCATTCATGAAATCCACAAAGCTACCAAGAAAATCCAACTCGGCTCAGAAACCTTTAGCAATGTCTCGTGTCACCGGCTATATGTAGCACAAGACCAGGGGTGCACCGAGCCTTCATGCTGCCTGAGGCGAAGATTGAAAAAGGCCATCATCATGCCCCCCAGTAGTAATAATTCTCCTTATAATGTGACAGTACAAAAAAAAGCCCCCTTATAATGTGTGCCAGTGTAAAAAATACCCCCTTTTAATGCCCAGAGTTGAGCTAATGTCCCCATAGTGCCGCTACAATGTGCCAGTATAAAATACCCCTATATAGTGCCCAGAGTAAATGCCCCCATAGTGCTCCTCTCCCCCTTCCTCCTAGTGCCCCCCATAATGTAGCAGTATAGTACCACAGTAGATGCCCTCAGTGTCCCCCATAATTTGCAAGTAAAAAAAAAAAACCTTCTTAGTGCCCCCCATAGATGAGTCCATAGTACTCCTCTCCCCCCTTCACCATAGTACCCACCATAATGTGTCCCAGTATAAAATGCCCCTATACAGAGCCCCCCATATAAAATACCCCTTCTTTGTGGCCTCAGTAGATGCCCCTATAGTGTTCCTCTCCCCCCTTTCTCCATAGTGCATCCCATATAAAATACCCCTTCTTTGTGGTCTCAGTAGATTCCCCCATAGATGCCCCCAATAATGTGCCAATAAGAACTGCCCCCCATAGATGCCCCCAATCATGTGCCAGTAACAAGTGCCCCCATAGTATACCATATAAAAAAAATAAACTCACATACTTACCTCCATCAGGCTGGCAGCAATGCGATGCAGGCCTCTTCGGGCCTGTCCCGCACCGCCTGTATCTGCCTCTGATAGGCTGCAGGCCTAGTTCCTGCAGGCTATCCAAGGAACGGGGAAGGGAGACGCCTCTCCCCTGCCGCGCATTCATCTGTATCACTGTCCTGAGGTAAAGGGTCTGAAACCGCGCTGCTTCTAAATCCGTCGTACGAAGCACAGGTGAATATATAAAGGGTATTAGCCTTTGTCCTCCTCTCTCAAAGGGTTCGATCCTCCTCAGACCGTCTCCTCTGTAAGATTAAAGGACCGGCATATAGTGAAGTACCCTCTTAATAGTTGGTAAAAATGGTTTTATTTTACTCACAAACACAGGTGGTTTTCAGGCATATCACAAAGATAAAATACATCAGGTTCCAGGTTCCAGGTTCCTGCCTGACCCGGGTTTCGCTCTCTGGCTTCCTCAGGGGCGATCACTCCTGATCGCCCCTGAGGAAGCCAGAGAGCGAAACCCGGGTCAGGCAGGAACCTGATGTATTTTATCTTTGTGATATGCCTGAAAACCACCTGTGTTTGTGAGTAAAATAAAACCATTTTTACCAACTATTAAGAGGGTACTTCACTATATGCCGGTCCTTTAATCTTACAGAGGAGACGGTCTGAGGAGAATCGAACCCTTTGAGAGAGGAGGACAAAGGCTAATACCCTTTATATATTCACCTGTGCTTCATACGATGGATTTAGAAGCAGCGCGGTTTCAGACCCTTTACTACATGAATTTTCCAGTGTGAACTACCCACCACACTACATTGGAACCAGCAGCGCAAGTAACTGTCCGTGTTTTTGGGATACAAGACTGACACTTTCTTTTTATTTCATATCATCACTGTCCTGAGGACGGCGATACAGATGACTATGGAGATAAGCGCTTCCACAATAGAAGCGCTCATTTCTTATGGCCCTGACACTGCCCCCTCTTGTCTCTAAGTCTCGTCGCCTGAGGCACCCTCCTCACCTGGCCTCATTGGAGGCGCACCCCTGGAAAAGATTCAGTATAATTTGTAATTCAGTCATTTAAATCCCTGCTCTTTCTACGCATAGGAGTCCAGAGGGCGGTCCTAATCAGTGATTGACAATTCTTTCTGCAGGCACACTGAAAGAACAGCTGTCAGTCACTTATAGGACCGCCCATTGGACCCCTAAGCATAGAAAAAGCAGGGATCTAAATGAGTCATTAGTGATACTGAATATTTTCCAACAAACCTATATATCATTTTGCTCGGCTACTCCGGCTATAGAACATGTTCATTCCACGTTTAGATTTTCATGGTGACAGGTAACCCTTTAAAGAAACCTAAAATCGCCCACCCCCATACCATATGCCATTTATAAACCTAGTATCTCCCTTCAGGGTCAGACAGGCCCACCAGAGGATCCTCCGGTGGGACCAAGCTCTGACAATAATGGACTCCTAATAAAGCAGGGCCCTTAAAGTCCTATATACACCAAAGGTGGGCCCTCAGAATATTTTCCTCTTGTGGGCCCAAGGGACTTTAGTCCAACTCTGTCTCCCTCCCTGTCCTTCATGATGCAAGGGCCAGGATCTTGCATAGTCATCTGGTTACGTTCTGTCAATGAAGACGGAGAGGGAGGGGCTGGCAGAGGAAGCAGGAGGAGCAAGGGTGCACAGAGTGGCTTAGGCCCGCCCTTGGTGCACTTAATTGTTCATTTGCATACAGATTAAAAGTACTTTTTCTTCAGAATGAAGCAACAGATCACTAAGTGAAAGGTATCATTACTTTTAGCTGAGCTAGCCCTACAAGGCATTCACAAGGTTTCCTGGTGACAGGTTCCCTTTAGGGTCCATTCTGACGCCTGTAAGTGTTTTGCAGTCCTCAAAATGCGTATCCGCAAAACACGGATACTGGCCGTGTGCGTTAAGCATTTTGCGGACCGCACATGGCCGGCCCTATGAAATGTGTATTGATTGCGCATAGGAAATGCTCTATCTTTTTTGCGGGGCCGCGAAACGGAACTATGGAGGCGGACAGCACCTTTTGAAATGAATGGGTCCGCACCCGTTCTGCAAAATTGCGGAACGGATGTGGAGCCAGAAATACAGACGTGTGAATGGACCCTTCAGGTGTGGGCATCAATGTGGGGCAGCACAGTGGCTCAGTGGTTAGCACTAGTGCCCCACTTGTAGCGCTGGGGTCCTAGGTTTGAATCTGACCAAGGACAACATCTGCATGGAGTTTGTATGTTCCCCCGTGTTTGTGTGGGTTTCCTCCATGTACTCCCGTATATGTAATAAAATAAATTAAGAAATATGGATGGTGATTCGATCTATATGACAGGTCTACATAACAAGACCTGACCAGGGTAGTGCCCATGCAAAAAGGGCTATTATAGGAGTTCATGTCACACATTGATATCTGATGTTATGGTGCTCGTCCGCCTCCCTGCTCTCCTGCTTCAGGGGTCCGGTGGTCCTATCAGCCTGGTGTTTTCCTGTTCCTGCCCAGTGGTCCCAGCCACAAGAATACCGATACTCCTTTCACACAGTGCTGAGGCTTGCCTTTTGATGGCAACATCTCTCTCCATCTCTCCTGGTGTTAAAGGACCATTGCGCACACCCTAATTTGCACTACCTAAATTCTGGTTACCCTGGGGTATTTCAAGCACCTTCTCCTGTGGGAAGGTGCCTGAGAAATAGGTTCTAGCTAGTGATGAGCAACAGGGACAATATTCGAATTCGCCATATTTCATGAATATTTGGGCGAATATTCATCATAAATTCGAGAATTCGCGATTATTTTCTTGATTGCAAAAATCGGCAATGTAATATGCGCGTATTGTGTGCGCAATACAGGCGTGGGTCACTATAGCTACATTTTTCAAGCTGCTAGAAGTTTCCTGAGACTGGAGAAAATGGTTGGCACGGCAGTACATTACAATAGCTTTATATGCAGATAGAGTGCTTCGATATATTTGCGATTGCAATTAATTATGCGCAGATTTTTGCGCAATACGTGCAACTTCCCATTTTAGCAGGTTGGACTACATATTAGTTATTGGTGCACTAAGTATTGTTGTGAACTTGTGACATCACAGCACTATGTCTGTAGCATGTATGTATGGACAGCAGAACCTATCACACTACCTAACACCCTGCACTGGAACCTATCAGCTACACTAGATCACTATCTAACCTACACTGACTATCTCCCACTAACTATCTGTATTACATATATAACCTAACTAACTAACTAACTAATGTAATGTGACACAGGAAAGCACAGAGCACAGCAATGACACTGCTGTCTCTCAGAACTGTAAAACAAACAGCAGAAAATGGCTGCTGGGGAGGTTCTTATATAGTAAGGGGTAGGCAACTTTCCTATTGGTTGCTAGGGATGTTGCTAAGCTCTGACAACGACATTGCAGCCTTCTCATTGGCCCACAAGCAGGAAGCAGGGAGGGATCATGGTTTCAGAGGGGAAAAAAAAATCTAGAATATTCACGAATACGAATATATAGCACTGTATTCTAAATCTTCGCAAATTCTCGTAGTGGCGATATTCGCGGTAAAATTTGTGATGCGAATATTTGCGCCCGACCCCTAGTTCTAGCTTGCTACTTTCCTGAAAAGGTGTGTGCTCAGTTTGCCTGTTGTATGTACCAGCTTCTGCCTGACCCAGAATTGACCCTGACCCACATCAGTGTCTCTTATTCTCTGTGGGGCAGCAGTCATCGGGACAGAGATCACTACAAGAGGTAGCGACCTGGTGGTTCCCCTGCAGCGGAGTCCGGATCCCTCTAAAGGGGTTAAAGGGTGAAGAGCCACTTAAATAACGCCCTTATGAGTAGTCTCAAGCCAGATCTGTTCATGTGACACAGCGGATCGGCATCCACTTCAATATATCTGAGCACTATAAGCTATATATGTTTGCACATAAGGACACGGTCTGTGGTATTTGCCGTATACTTCAGCACTAAAGCAGTCCATCACTAAGAGCCGTATTAGAGTTTCTAAGTAATTGGAGCAGAATGACAAAATTTACTATTGTTGGCAGAGGTTACTATGATACAAAACCGCAGGAATTTGCTTACCTGACCACACGGCTCTAACTATATTAACTTGTTGTCACGACCAGTCGGCCTGAACACATCACATTACTTCACTTCTTACCGTATTTACACCGTCCTGAATACAATTACACATTGTCAGTCTCGTCTTGTGAACACATTTGATGTATGCAAAGTCAAAGCTCCAAACCCCTACGCCGAGCATATCCATAGTGCCCCAGTGTATGGTACAAGACTGTCCTACATTGAAAAGAATAGGTTTCTGTGCTTCCCTGTACAGAGGGATACATTAAAGGAATGGGCGACGTTTCCCTATACAATGGAATATGTGGCAGCCTTCCAATAAAGCTATATTGGGACTATTCCCACATGTCTACTTCAAATGGAAGGCTATGATGTATGCAGGGGTGTAGCTAAAGGCTCATGGGCTCTGGTGCAAGAGCTCAGCTTGGGCGCCCCTGCTTTGTGGCCAGGGGCAGCTAAGAACATAGCCTTCAGGCAGTTACAGGGAAAGAGCTACAGCAGAAAGGGCATGCCCCGTGATAAAGAGCTCAGCCCCCCAGAGTTGCTAACTAAAGGTTTACACACGGGGCGATTTTTGCAAGGAGGCAAGCGTGGTTCACCCCCTTACATGCTACTGTATAGGAATACAGTGATATACATCACGCTGGTAAAGTTGAGATGTGAACCGAGCCCTAACAGTGTAGCTCTAAATAGTAACAGCCGCACATCTGCACATATACAGAAGAGTCAGCTTTACATTGAGTCAACACGTTCCTTATCACCCTCAATCTGTCTAGACCGGGAGACATTTGGGTATAGAGAGTCATAACTTGTACAAATGAGCTACTAAGCACAAGAGAAATCTGCCTAGATATAGGAAACCGGGAACATATTATTTTATAGAATGAAATGCATTTTGTAAATACAAATAAAATGCATGGCAGTTTCACAAAATAATATTAAACCGCCCCAAAATGGGTATCTGCATCATAACAAATATTAGTCACAAAATGTGCACTTTGTCTCCAGATGGTTACAGGTCGGAGGAATCTCTGTTTGTATACTGGTTGCTGTTTGTAAATATTAGTTGTAGCAGCCAGTGTCAGGCAGCTGCTGAAAGGCAAATAATATCATGACGAGCATCAAAAGGGCTGGAGATGTATAGGGCAGGAACATAGTAGTTTACAGATCACTAGTCGGACCACACATAGAGCATTGTGTGATGTTTTGAGCACTTGTGTACAAGAAGGACATAATAAAGCTTGAGGGAGATGATCAAAGTAATATATGGTATGGGTGGACTGCAGGTCCCAGAACAATGGCCATAAACAAGGTTATTCACTTTAGAAAAAAGATGACTGAGGGGAGATCTAATACCTATGTATAAATATATCAGGGGTCAGTACAGAGATCTGTCCCATCATCTATTTATCCCCAGGACTGTGACTGTGACAAGGGGACATCCTCTGCGTCTGGAGGAAAGAAGGTTTCTACACAAACATAGAAGAGGATTCTTTACGGTAAGAGCAGTGAGACTATGGAACTCTCTGCCTGAGGAGGTGGTGATGGTGAACCTCAAGAGGGACCTGGATTAATATCTACAGTGTAACAACATTACAGGTTAAGCGAATGTATTGCTAGTGGGGCAGGCATGGCATTTGCTCTGGGCACAGTCTGGTAGAGATGTGGAAGAAGGCACAGGATAAGGTTGTCAGTAGAACTTGCCTTCTCCCTCCCTTGCCTGTGCTCCTTTAAGTTACAGCAGCAGGGGCTTCTTACTGGCTGCTGTGACTTGATCCAGGCAGCACCTCTAGACGGAAAAGGAATGATGGAGTCTGCAGAGAGGTAAGTATGTCTAATGTGTGTAAGTATATATGTGTGTATATGTACAGTGCCTTGCAAAAGTATTCACCCCCTTGACTTTTTTCGTATTTTGGTGCCTCACAACCTGGAATTAACATGGATTGTTTGAGGATTTGCATCATTTAATTTACAGAACATGCCCACAACTTTGAAGATGTTTTTTTTTTTTTTTATTGGGAAGCAAACAACAAATAAGACAAATAACAGAAAAAGTCAATGTGCATAACTATTCACCCCCCTAAAGTCAATACTCTGTAGAGCCACCTTTTGCGGCAATCACAACCACTTACCACTGGGATTTTTGCCCATTCTTCCTTGTAAAAGTGCCTCAGCTCCTTCAAGTTGGATGGTTTGCGCTTGTAAACAGCAATCTTTAAGTCTGACCACAGATTTTCTATTGGATTAGGATCTGGGCTTTGACTCCATCTTTCCCTCAACTCTTACCAGTCCCGGCTGCTGAAAAACATGCTGTTCTTTGGGTGATGTGATGTGTTTTTCTTTGAAAATATCAGACCAGAGCACCTTCCTCCATACATTTTGGGAGTCTCCCACGTGCCTTTTCGCAAACTCACAACGTGCCTTTTTGTTTTTAGCTGAAAGTAATGGCTTTCTTCTGGCCACTCTGCCATAAAGCCCGACTCTATAGTGAGTATGGTTTATTGTCGTCCTATGTACAGATCCTCCAGTCTCTGCTGTGGAACTCTGCAGCTCCTCCAGGGTGACCTTAGGTCTCTGTGCTGCCTCTCTGATTAATGCCCTTCTTGCCAGGTCCGTGAGTTTTGGTGGGCGACTGTCTCTTGGCAGGTTTGCTGTTGTGCCATGTTCTTTCCATTTGGTTATGATAGATTTGATGGTGCTCCCGGGGATCATCAAAGATTTGGATATTTTTTTATAACCTAACCCTGACTTGTACTTCTCAACAAACTTGTCCCTTACTTGTTTGGAGAGTTCCTTGGTCTTCATGGCAGTGTTTGGTAATGACAGATCATGTGACACTTAGATTGCACACAGGTGGCATCATTTCACTAATGATGTGACTTCTGAAGGTAATTGGTTGCACCACAGCTTTTTATGGTCTTCCTAACAAAGGGGGTGATTACATACGCACTGCCAATTTACTGTTTCTATTTCTAAACAATAGTTTTATTTATATATTTTTCTCATTTCACTTCACCAACTTAGACTATTGTGTTCTGATCCATCACAGAAAATTCAGATTAACAAAACATTGAACTTAAGACTGTAATGTAACAAAATAAGAAAAAGTCAAGGGGGGTGAATACTTTTACAAAGCATTGTATATAGTATATACAGTATATGTGTAATATGTATTTGTATTATGTAAGCATGTGTATGTAATATGTGTATGTATTTGTGTGTTATATGCGGATATGTGTGTAAGCAATGTATGTATATATGTGCAGGCTCGGACTGGCCCACAGGGGAACAGGCGAATTCCCCGGTGGGCCCCTGAGAAAGGTGGGCCCCTAGTCCTTCAGGACAGCATCTCAAATAACCTATATCAATATAAAAAACTGGGTGGACTATCCAGTTTATTATTATAGATGCATCAGAAGGTTAAGATGGCCTCTAGGAATAGAGGCAGGCCAGCCAGTATCCTCTATCATCTTGTAGCGTCTTGTTGCTCTCTGCCTCAGTGTAAGTAGGTAATATTTGCATGTCACTGCCCCCAGAATGAATTTTACTGGTGGGCCCTAGGGATCCCAGTCCGACACTGTGTATGTGTGTACCATATTGCAGTATAATATATGTGTGTGGTATAGCAGTGCATTGTGGCTAGTATAGCAGTGTTATGTATTTGTGCAGCATAGTGGTATGTATGTTATGTTATGTATAGGGGTCAAATTTAGTTTTATGTGTGTGTGTATGAACGTGTATATGAGGTGGGGACGCCACGCTGAATTTTTGGATGAAGAAATCCCTAGCTATAGCTCTGAGTTATGGTAACTTGATTTTTGCGTCATTGATCCAGAGATTAGTTGTGATTAACACTCTCAGCAATAAGATATCCAATATCCAGCTCACCAGAAGAATACTTTAGTAAATGCATGTAATTAAAAATTTAGTATAGCCACTGAGCTATTCAATAAAATGTATCTGTATAGCGCCCCCTGCTGTTTGCTCTTTTTCTTATTTTCTTGTCCGTCTCACTAAAGTGGTCGCACGTGCTCAGTTTAAATCTTCAACTGTCACCAGCCATATGTTCTTTTAGAAGCTGTGGCAGTTACAGGGAGATATCTGCAACAGAAAGGACACTCTCCCTTAGCTGCTAAGCTAAAGAGAATTTAATAGAACAATTAGAGCAGTGAATGTGGAGATCTCTGGATCCATGTGAGGTACAGGGCTGGTCCTGGCTTTGTTAGAAATGTATTGCCATGTACTAGATGATTTACTATTTTCATTTCATTTTTTACATCGATCATAGCAGACCCCTTTACATTAACCCTGAATTGTTTAAACCACAAGTATTCTGTCGCTCGACCATCTTTCCTTTTTGAAATTGGTCATATCATTATATCAATGAGCTAATATACATTGCATCTCTTCATGTATAAAATTTCTTTTAGGGCTCATGCACACAACACGACCAAATTGCGGATCCGTAAAACACAAATACTGGTCATGTGCATTCCGCATTTTGCGGAACGGAACAGCCGGCCCATAATAGAACAGTCCTATCCTTGTCCGTAATGCGGACAATAATAGGACATGTTCTATTTTTGTGCAGAATGGACATGAAATGCCCAGAGAGTCATTTCCGTTTTTTTTTTTGACCCCATTGAAGTGAATGGTTCCTCATATGGGCCGGAACGGACACGGACCAATAATAAGTTCATGTGCATGAGCCCTTAAAATTTAGACCCTGGGGAAATCTGACCTCATGATTCATGTAGTGATGCATTGTACGGTATATTAGCTCGTTGATATAATATAAGGGAAAGATGGCCGAGCTGCAGTATACTTGTAGTATAGACAACCAGGGGTTAATCTAAATGACATTTCACTTGTGTGGCGTGCTGTTTGTTCTCAAAACAGGAACTTCCCTTGTATTAGACATGCTGTGACCCATGGAGTGGTTTTAAACGCGTAAGCATCTTTTATGGCTACCAAGATTGATATTGTTTTAATTAGAACGAGTAACCATTGGTGATTTTAGGAGACGAGCGCTGGATGACCGCTCTCATTATCGTCTGCTTTCCTGATTTATTCTGATTCCCTAAGATGAGGACAACTGACTCCTGCTTCATCGGGGTTCTTGCTTTGCTCATTGCAGGATAATTGTCTGAACTGAATCGATCGTTATCTTTTCTTCAGCCTTATAAATTGTGTAGAACTAAATGAATTTTGTAACAAAATAAACAGCATTAAACCCATTCTTCACAAAATCAAGTTCTGTTTTACCAAATCATATTAAAGGGGTTGTCTCACCTCAATCATAGGTCAGTCATAGATAAGCGTGGGCCCCACCTCTTCAAGGACACGGACAATTTTCATATTTGCGTTTTCAATTTTTCCATTTACTTAGCCATAGGTGGGCTTATTTCACACAGGACAAGTTGTATATTGTTTTTTTTTATGGCGCCACATAATGTCAAAATAGCAAGTACTGGAAAAAGGCTAAATTATTTGTGTGTCAAACTGAAGGAAAAAAATGGTTTGCCCGTGGTTGTTGTGTATATGGAGTTCAATGTGCACCAAAAATGACCTGACGACTAGGATTGAGCTGAACTCGGCTTCGTTACTGAGGCACCAAGCCGAGTTTGGTTTGGGCTAGTATTTTGATACAGTATTTTATGCAAATAAACAAACCGACATGATAGAAGCGAGAAGTAAGTCTCACGATATTTGCAGAAACTTCGGAAAGACCTCGATCTTATTAACAAAGTTTTTAAACAAGTCGGGTTCGGATACAGCAATCTGAACCCAATTCGCTCAACCCTAATCGGTTATTTTTTCCCCCGTTATGGCATTTAGAACGCATGATAAATATTGTTATATTTTAATAGTTTGGACATATTTGGATGTGGTGATACTTATTATGTGTATTTTTTGTCGTTTTTTTTAATGTAAAATTGGGAAAGGGGGTGATTTGAATGTTTAATATTTTGGTGTTTTTTATTTTTTAAATAAAACTAAAAAAAAAAATTTTTTGTACTTTTTAGTCCTCTTATGCCTCATTTACACGTCAGTGTTTTGGTCAGTGATTTCCATCAGTGATTGTGAGCCAAAACCATGAGTGGAGCCTCCACGTAGGTCTGTGGAGACTCCACTCATGGTTTTGGCTCACAATCACTGATGTATAAGGGAATGAACTGCACTTGTATGTTTAGAGCCGCACCTGGTTTTGGCTCACAATCACTGATGGAAATCACTGACTTAAACACTGACGTGTGAATAAGGCTTTAAGAGGAGTTGTCCATGTGATCTACTGAACTCTTGTCCCATAGAATACTATGGGATTTTTACATACTACCTGTCAGGCCCTGTCTCAGCCTTGGCTTTTCAGGCAGATCACTATGACTGCCCTGGGAGCTTTCACAAGGCCGTCTTCAAACCCAGGTCACTGCTGACGGATGCCTGCTGTGTTATACAGCTGGCACCCACCACTGATGGAGAAAGCTAAGTATGTGAGCCCACTCCATACAACCCTTAAACACTCATGATGTACAGGTATGGTATGGTTGGTTAAGGAGTTGAAGAAACACTCAACTGTTCGAAGAGTTCCCATTTCAACGCCGAGTTCTTGTCTCTGCTACCAGCTACACCAGCTATGCGCTCAGGGTGGCACTTCAAATGGGTGATATTAAGGTCAGGGGTGCAGATAGACGTTGAAAACACCTGGAGCACCATGGGACACTTGTTTACCCCGGGAAGGGAGCTGCTAATATAGGGAATAAAACCTTTTTTTCCCTATGAACACTTCATGCATATTATTTCACCTAATGATTATGCCTGGAAAACATGTACTTCCCAGGGCCTAGTGATGCCACTGAGTAGCGTGCTCTGGCAAGGGCATATGTCCATTAGAGGTGATCTCTGCAGTTGCAATCAGTTTCATGAAGGACAGGATAGGCCCAGCTCTTATTTCACTGTCCCCTTTATGGCAAATGTGATTTTGTGCAAACTTTCGGCTCACTGTGTGCCTAACATGACTTGCATTCATATGTACTTGATCTGTGTGCCGTGTGCCTCTCTCCAAGGCCACCTATAGACATAGGCCTGCTGAATCCATGGGTAAGGTCTCATTCACACGACTATGTACTTTTCGGATCCGCAATTTTTAATACAGATACCGTCTGTGGTGGATACGCTTTATCTTTACAGACCTGTTGACTTCATTGTGGCCAAGTATAGGACATGTTCTGTCTCTTTGTGGAACAGACATACGGATGCTGAAAGCACACGGATCATCTGTGTGCTTTCCGCATCCATGCTGTATGTCGGTTCCGCAACAAGGTAGAATATGTCCACAAATGTAGACCACAGACCCATTGAAGTCAATAGGCCCCCCCAAAAAATGCAGACGGCACCCGGACCACATTCGTATTTTGCGGATCCACAATTTGCAGACCACGAAAACTGATATGGCTGTGTGCGTGAGGCCTTACCCTGGTTCTGGGTTTGTTGTAGCCCACTGAGGCTCATGTGGCACCCCTGGCAGTATAATATGCCGAGGCCATAAGTCACAGAGTTCAGGTGCCATCTTTCCTACAGTCCCAATTTTTGGATTTTCATGCCCTTTCACACGTGGCTCTCTGATCGGTTACTAGAAAAAGACATTGCACTGGCACTAGGTGTTTCAAAAGAAAAACGGAAAAGCCGAGTTATGCTACACGTCCATTACAAGTGGGGACAATGCGAGGAAGCCTAACATCACAAAATTAAGGAAAGGAAATGTTACATCCTTAACCGGCAGTGATAGAGCCTGCGCTGGTGTGAGAATGAGAGACCTGAAGGTGACAAGAAGGTACTTTACAGAAAATAGACCTGGGGAAGTAATCAGCGGTGTAAAGGACGAGGGTGTGCGTGTGAGAACTGGGAGAGCTCTATGTGAGAGGAAGGGAGTAGAAAGCAACGTTAGGTTTATCCAAGTTGAGGAAACTCTGATCATTAGTGAAAGAGTCACTTCATAGTTGTAGCCATTAGCAGTGTATTTTTGGTCATTGCTAGTACCATTATCAGATCTTTTATAATAAAGTTGTAGTATTTTTTACTTTTTATGAACTAGCGATCATCTGTAACGGGCGGTGAATTGTATAACATTGATCCTGTGACCATGTCTTCTGACAAGGGATGCAATATATTAGGCGGCAAGTGAAGAGTCAGTTCTTGAAGTTGATGTGTTGGAAGCATGATAAATGGACAGACGTTAGGATCGAAGGGCCAAATTGTGATGACTAGACGACTGGCTCAGAGCGTCTCCAAAACGGCAGGTCTGGTGGAGTGTTGCCAGCATGCAGTGGTTGGTACCTACCAGAAGTGGTCCAGGGAAGGACAACTGATGGACCTTTCAAAGAAGAGGCAGCCCATATGGTTGCTATGTGGATCCTAGAGAGAGGAGCCCTGCATTCCTAGCTTAAACAGAAATGCTATAATGCTATGGGCACAAAGCATTAAAGGGTTTCTGTCACCAACTTTTGACATTATAAGCTGTCTGACATTAGCTATGTGCTAATGTCAGACCAGCTTGATAATGTCTTTTTTATAAAAATCCGCTGTATATATAGTCTGAAAAACTTACTTTTATATTATGTAAATTAGCCTCTAGGAGCAGGGGGGGCGTTGCCCTGCTCCTAGCGGCTCCGTCCGGCAACCTGCTGGCACGCCCCTTCACACTTTGATTGACAGTGCAGGGCAGCGATCCTCCTGCACTGTCTCGTTCTGAAATCGCGCGCCAGCGCCACGCTCTGTATTCGGCGCAGGCGCGGTGAGGCAGAGGACGCTGGTGCCTGCTGTCCTCTGCTCACGCGCCTGCGCCGAATACAAGCGGCGGCGCGGCGTGCGATTCAGAGCAGACAGTGCAGGAGGATCGCTGCCTACTGTCAATCAAGTGAAGGCGTGCTAGCAGATTGCCGACGAGCCGCTAGGAGCAGGGCAGCCTGCTCCTAGAGGCTAATTATATAATATAAAAGTAAGTTTTTCAGACTATATATACAGCGGATTTTTATAAAAAAGACATTATCAAGCTGGTCTGACATTAGCACATAGCTAATGTCAGACAGCTTATAATGTCAAAAGTAGGTGACAGAAACCCTTTAAGACTGGCATCTGCAGCACTGGTCTTGATGGGGCCTGTGCTGCCAGAGGAGGCATGTCATTTATGATGAGACGCAGGCCCCAAAGTCACCAATTTGTGTTCTTTGGTCTTTGAAACCCATACGGAAAAAAACTTATGGAATTTGCATTTAAAGGGGAACCCTCATCTATCAGAGTGGAGAGTGGATACAAAGAGGGTCTCTAACTCTGGAGGAGACAGACAGATCACTAATTTCGAATGGGATTGTGCAATGCTTCACTTCACCTGTGGTGGTGCTGCAAAATAACATGTTTTGCTGGATTCCACTGTAAATTTCATCCGATTGGTAAGGATACCAATGCAATATGATCTTCAGTGGCTATGAACAGTTGCTATATTGGAGACTCACCCTTTTTTTACAGTCTGTATTTGCTTTTTGGCAGCTGCAGTGAATAGGAGTTCATTATCATAGAGATATCTCTGCAAGTAGGGACCCCCTGTGTCACTCAAACAGATTTGGCTTGGGGCTACTCCCAAGGGCATTATCAAGGTGGCCCCCTAGTCTTCACCTTTTAACCTTTATACAGGGATCTGGACTTAACTGCAGGGGAACCACCATACTACTACCTCTCAGAGTAGTCTACATTCAAGTGACTGCTGACAGTGCTGAGCACCGGGGGATCAGGTGAAACTATAGTCTGGGACAAGCTGGGGTCTGGGCAGGCAGAGTATGAGCAATTCGATGAACTGTCCGAAGTCAGCGCAGTCAGTGAAGAGTCAGTACGGAGATCAGGCAGAGGTCAGGTCAGGCAGTGAAGGTTCAAACCCGGAAAACAGGCAGAAGTCGGTACAAGTGTAAACAGCACAGTTTTGCAGGACACTAACAGACTAGAACCTATTGTTCAGGCACCTTTCCACAGGGTAAGGTGCCTTAAGTATACTTGGATAACCAGCTGGGGAATATTAGGGCACAAGCATGCTGGCCTATTTAGAGCTTGAAGGTGTGCGTGCCCTACACACAACAAGAGGCAATGCCTGCAGAAAGCAGATAACAGCTTGCACAAGGTAGAAGGAAGTTAATCTAGTGGATAATCCTGCCTAGAAGAAGAAGGAGATATACGGTATATTGATGTTATCCTGCCTCCAGCAGTTGAACAGAGCTATCAATAACCTGCCTAATAATAATGAGATGATTCTACACATTCTGCCCCAATCTTTACAACAAAACTGAAAAGAAAGCCACAGAAAACACGGAGCATCAGCCTGTGGTGTTTTCTCTAGTGTCCAGGGGGGAAACTGGAATATTTCAAGATTTTATTTATGGTTATTTGGATAGGTTTAATTCATGCCGGAGCGCAATACCATGCGCTCGTACCGATGCTCCTGATGATTCATTTAAGAAATGCGTAGAGCTTGAGTATTTCCCTTCTGCCCCTGACCTGTGGGGGATTGTGCTCATCTTACAGTCGGTTCACTCCTGTACCTTTGCTGCGCGCCTTGTGGCGCTTCTTATCTGCATGCATTGGGGGTCTGACCGGACTATAATTGAGCTTCACTAATGCCGGCGCATTGATTGTACCTTTATGATGCGCACCGGAGAGGAGGCAGAATAGCCCTGTATATCTTGCTATATGCTTGGTTTGGGCCACTCTGCCGAGTCTGAGTTATTTTCATTCATGCCCCTGACCAGTGGCGCGCTCGTCTTACAGTCGGTTCACTCCTGCACCTTTGCTGCGCGCCTGTGGCGCTTTCTATCTGCATGCATTGGGGGTTTGATCTGACTATAATTGAGCTGGAACACTGCTAGCGCAGTGTACTTTTATGTTGCACACTGGAGGGAGGTCACATTAACCCGGTATACCTGGCCATACGCTGGGTTAGGGTCCTGCTGCTTAGCATTTTTGTTACTGATCTGGGGGCTGATGCCTATATGGCTTCCTAGATCGGCACTTTATACCTCAGCGCCTCCCCTATACACGGCACCCCTTTATGTTGTTTTAGAGTCACACTTTCCCCCCATACACTAGGTGGTAGCGTGGTTTGGTCCCATCCCTATTGTACCGATCGGACCTGCTCTACTTATGTATGCACGCTCCCCTTGTCTCAGTCACAGGTGTGCCGGTTACAGAGTGTTTTACTCAGTGTGGTCCCGTCCTGTACCAGAGCTGTCACCCCACACACACTGGACGGCAGGCTTTGGGGGAGTGACTCTACTGAGGTTCAGGACACTGACCCACATTGCTGCTTCCGCAGCACCGTGTGATCGGGCTGACACACTTTTCTCCACTGTGTGCCCGCTCCGGCAACCCGTGCACGGACCAACCATCTATCTTGGTCCACTCACTGCTGGGGGGTTTCGCCTGATCTGTGGATCCCTTCTATGCTGCTCCTTCTGTTGCGGTACAGGTTAATGGAGTTCCGTCCCGCACCATAAGGACGGCCCCTTGGTCTATAGACTAGGCACAGGTCTTTAGGGTCCGTTGGTTGTTTTCTGTAGTTTTCTACTACCCGACGGCTTCCCTCTTTGCTATTGGTGACCTAAGACTACCTTTTGGTCAGGTGTTTATGTGGATATAGCCCAGGTGGGCTTTTTAGCGTATATCAATAAAGTTTTTGACAGCTTTTAAGCGTCTATTTTGTTCTGTGATTTTTTATTTTTTTTTGGTTATTTGGATAGTCACATAAAAAATGAAAATAAAAACCTCATAAAACATAATTACATACATTTTTTTTTGTAAAATCTTTTATTTTAGGTATTCAATTTTCTGATTATGCATTCCAAGTAATTTTTTTTAATGTTTGTTTTTGTATTTTAATCATTTTCTTCTGGTTGGTCTTACAAGAGCATATAAATAGCGAAGTTGTGAGAAAAGCTGATGTAGAACAGCAGATGTCACATTTCTGGAGCGTTTTGTTTATTTTCTGCATTGATTTCAGTACACAGATTCACAGACTGAGATAAATACTTTCCATGATCTATTAGGATTCTCAGCTTATTTATGGGGGGGTTGGTATTGTCTGGGGGGCCGCAGAGAACATTAGCACAGCTGCCCCCGCTGAGAAAACTAAAGTTTTTCATTTCGTCCATCCTTGCTCCCCGGGGGGCTGTGTGTAAAAATCGAAATTGGCAGGACAAACTGATCTTTGGAGATAGCTGTATTGATGGAATAACCAAAATCCCACTTGTGGATGTGCAGCATGTAGCGATGACACACAAAGGATCCTTCCTGTGCCCATAGATGGGGAAGGAAGCAGTTTAGTAGTAGTTTGCATATCCCAGAATTCCTGTGCTCTCGGATGGGACCTATTGTCACGTCTGTGTCTCAGTTCTGGAGTAGTTTTCCGTGACACGTCCGCCGTGCATGCAGTTGCCTGGGGCAACTTGTTGTGTCTGCATGTGTGTGCACTGCTCCTGTTTCCTGGCCTCTCCCCAGTCTGGTGGTTATGGGGTTAAGGTGTGGATCTGGGTGGGGTCTCATGGCTCTACTTATCCTGTTGCTGTGATCATGAGGTGAGTTGATATTCCAGCCTTGGTTAGTGCTGGAGCCCTGCTCCTGTCCTGGATATTCCATCTTTCCAGTGTGAGGGCAACCTAGTTTGACATCAATGTCTTCCCTATGTTTCTATGTATTCTACCCTACCTTCCCTTGTATATGTTTGGTGCGGTTTATGTTCAGGGTCTGTTGTGTGTTTAGTTGCTGTTTCATGTCTGGACTGTTGTTGGTGTGTAATGTCCTGCTAGACATTCCCCTGTCTGTCTGTGCCTTTGGTAAGAGGGTTCCTGGGTTCCCAGGAGGGGGAACTACAAGTCAGTGAGCAGCTCTGCCTGGTGCCGCCATGCATCCGGTCTGCATGGGGGTCCAGGTAGTTGGTGTTGGTGTTCCACCCTGTTGCTGCAGCAGGTAAGTGCTTGTTGTTCCGGTGTGTTGTTGTATCACTGGGTTCTTACCTGTGGATCCAGTTGCTGTTCACTGTCTTCCCCTATCCTTGCTGTTAGGCCTGTGGAGACTCTTGTTCGTCCATGTTGTGGAGGAACAGGTCTTCTCTAGTTACTGACCTTATTCTCATGGATCATCAGGGCGAGTTAGGGCCCAAGGTTCCTGTGTATGAGCCCTCCTACCATCTGGGTTCGCTCATACAGTTAGGAGTCAGGACTAGGATGAGAGTTGCATTAGAAGGTTTCTAGCTCCCTTATCCCTTGGTTCTGGCCTGGTTTCTATTCCTATTTCCCACGATGTTTGGTGGGGAGTTTCCCCCACTCCCCACTGTGACACCTATGGATGGAAAATAATGATATGGACCCTCAGCTCCGGTCCACCAGTCGCCAACTCCCAACTTCACACCGGGCAAGCCATGCATGACTACCACAACTGAACCCCCAAGAGGTTCCAGTCCTGTGTCTGACTGTCAAGGTCAAAACACATTTTATGCCCCCCTACAGTTCAACAGTTCAACATGTACCCCCCCCCCCCTTCCCTCAAGTGCCAAACTGGCCTAAGGTAGTCACTAGGCATACACCATAGGAGGTAGTGTCATGATCCAGTCTTAAATTACCCACCAGAGTTAGGTAGGTCTTCACCACCGCCAAGTATTTGATGGCTCACCATTACCTTCTAATTTATAATGGCATCAATGACCATGTGACTATTGCCATCTTTTTTCCCCCTACCCTAGCCATTATCGCTTGGCTACCTAGTGCTCCTGTTCTAGGGCCACAGTGTACACATTTTATTTGAGCAGCCAACATAAAGCCCACCATAGACTTCATGTTCACAGTCAGTTGTTTTGTCCCTACTGTTTCATTTCTGATTTCATATCTTCATACCTCCAATAGTAGATTGTTGTGGGTATGCTTTGTGACCTGTACAAGGGTCATTGTGCAGGGAAGGATAAGGAACTGAGATGACGCCAAAACCTTTTGCCCAGGGGCGTTGTTAGGGTCAAAAAAGATCTGGGGCACAAGCCCCAATGAATATGGCCCAATTCTCTAAGTCCGTCCGTCCCGCCCCCCACACATATACTCACACTCACACACACTGCATTTTGCTGTACTTGCTGTACAGCAGCACATACCTGTCACACCCCGTGCCTCCCAGGTGACGTCTCCTCCGATGTCGATCTTCTTTGACATTATCTTCTTTATTTGGTCCAGACAACTTTTCTCAGCCGCCTCGTCTCTGCAGAGTGTGACACAGACATCCTCACTTTTCTGTCATCATCCCCCAACCTGGAGTCCCCACAGTGTTCTCCTGCTGCTCACTGTGCCCCCCGATACCCCCAAATACTATCCTGAAGAAAAATAACTGCCATACAGATAGGACCCCCCCCCCCCATAGTAATAGTGCTCCTCATAGTCCCACCAATAGTAATTCCCTTCTAGAATGCCCTTATTAGTAATACTGCCCCCCATTAAGTAATTTGCCCCCCAAACTGACCCCCATTAAGTAATGTGCCCCCAAACTGCCCCTATTAAGTATTGTGCCCCCAAACTGCCCCCTTAAAGTAATGTGCCCCCACACTGCACCCCATTTTGTAATGTGCCCCCACACTGCACCCCATTAAGTAATTTGCCCCCACACTGCCCCTATTAAGTAATTTGTCCCCACACTGCCCCACATTAAACAATTTGCCCCCAAACTGCCTCATGAAGTAATGTGCCCCCACACTGCCCCCATTAAGTAATTTGCCTCCACCCTGCACCCCATTAAGTAATTTGCCCCCACACTGCCCCCGTGAAGTAATGTCCCCCCGCACTTCCACCCATAAAGTAATTTTCCCCCCACTCTGCCTCCGTGAAGTAATGTGCCCCCATGTAATCATTTGCCCCCACTGTCCCTGCATATGCTCCCCAAAGTTGGTGCGCGCACACACACAAAAAATACTTACTTGTGTCCGGCAGGCGTGTACAGCAAAGCCCTGTTCCTCAGCACAGGCACAAAATGTTATGGAGCGTGATGACGTCATCGCGCACACCTGCACCGGGCTTTTACTACCACATAGCCCTCAGGCCTACTAGGCCCGGAGCCCACGGCAGTGACAGGCGGTGGGGCAGGGACCTATGTGATCCGATGCCCTGCCGCCACTGAGCGGAGTGGGGGCACCACAATTGCTGCTGGTTCCCGAGGTTCAGGGCAATGGCAGTTTGATTCGGGGCCCATGCCCCGGATAAAAAGGCCAGGCGACGCCCCTGCTTTTGCCAGTGATGAATTGTGTGTTGTATCCAGCTTTCTGTTGAAGATGGCGGCTGCTTCCCCGTGTACAGAGTGCGCCAGTTGGTTATTTTCAGCGCTCTCATAGGAATGAATGGAGGGTAGCCGCGCATACACAGTGCTCCCTCCTTCACTTTACCGTCTTTGTTCTAAAGATAGGTGCAGGTTCCAGAAGTGGGACCCGCACCTATCAGTCATTGGTGATATGTCCCAAATGTCTGAGGTGAGACCACCCCTTTAAGGTGTTTTCCAACACTTTTTAACTGACGACCTATCCTCTGAGAAGGCACCAGCAGTCCTGTGAGTCCTGCCTTCTCCCACGGCGCTAAAAGCAGTGCTGGTACCTTCTCAAACAGCTGATCGGACAGGGTCCCAGGTGTCGGATCCCCACCAATTACATACTATATTCGTTAAAAAGTTAAAAACCTTGTTAAATTTTTTAGAAGAAAACGTTGGAACGGTGAGTATAGAATTACCTCCCACCACACGGATGCAACAAGTACAACACAGGCCACGCTGAACAAGTACAAATAAAGCAGGAACATTCTTGTATTAGAGATTTCCGCGTGACGTTAGAGCGCAGGCAGCTGTTTACACACAAGGTAAATCATCCTGTAAGGTATGTCAGACGTGGTCGTCCGGAGGTTTGTTGTGACTTGATGAATGTATTGTGGGATGGGAGACAATGGATGTCTTCCCTGCCTTACTTCAAAGACATTTCCAAGTTATAGGATCGAGAATACTAAAACTCTGTTAATCCGGCACTGGACAAAAAAAAAGAAAACCCTTGTACCATATTTGCTGTAAATTTTGTTATTTAACCTGAATAGGCCTGATGAAGCTCTGGGGCCTACAGCCGCTTCTGCGGGTGTGCAGAAGATCTGGCCATCATAGCAAGCAGAGTCAGAGGAGCTGTCCCCTTTTCTGATGCGTCTGTTATAGCAAATAATTGTACTCCACATGAAACGACAACTCAGGAGCATCTATTCCTAATACTGTACATTGGGCCATTCCTCTGTTATTCCTACAACAAATGTTCAATTGAGTGGGACCAGTTGGGGGTGTGTCCCTGCACAGTCTGACATTTTGCAATCTGTGCTGCCAGTGGCTGGCTGTGCAGAGACACAACCTTTTGACAATGAGAGTGTTAAGTTATACATACGTTTATAGTAGGAATAATAGGCCACCATACAGGTATGAGAATAGATCCTCCAGAATTTCTATTTCATGGAGAATACTAGTACATGTCTGGAAAGATGACAGGTCCTCTTTAAAAGGGCTTTTATAAATCCGGAGTGCCGTTTAATAAAAGAGGATGTCCAAACAACCAAGGGTGGTAGTTTGGTTTTCCTTCAACCATTGCTATGACCCAGGCAAAGTGGCTTGTTGGTGCACCCCTGGTAACCAACGCCTGAGACCCATGCCTCAATAGCTAGACCCCTGAAACCACTAATTTAAGTGGGGTTGCAGTTGCACCACATCCGCCTCTGAGAACTCATGGTGAACATCAGACTTTGCACATGGAAGTTGTGGTCTGACCTTCATTGACCATCTAAAGTAGTAATTCATGGTGGTCATCATTGAGCTGGCCTGAGTTGGGGGGCTCTTACTGAACGGCTCATAGAAGGGTGTTTGTAGTGGGACACCATACCTCCCAACTTTTGAAAATCGCAAAGAGGGACAATATACGGCAGCAATTTATTTCATACTAGGCCACGCCTCTAACCCCACCTCTAACCCCGCCCAAAGCATAATTACGGACTCCGTCACAACTGCAGGAGCTGGGGATCAGTTAGGTGAGTGTAAGGTCCTTTATTTTTTTATAGCATGTCGAGCCCCGGGACAATTTGTTTTCTTGCTCTTTAATATCTATTTAAATATTAGCACATAAATCATCTAATTATAGATATTTTAAGGTAGAAACTGCACAAAAAAATTCAGATATGAAACAATTTATTAAATTAATTCCTCAGGTCAAAAAGAGGAACATTTAAAGGGTTTCTGTCACCAACTTTTGACATTATAAGCTGTCTGACATTAGCTATGTGCTAATGTCAGACCAGCCTGATAATGTCCTTATTATAAAAATCGGATGTATATATAGTCCGAAAAACTTACATTTATTATATGTAAATTAGCCTCTAGGAGCAGGGGGGGCGTTGCCCTGCTCCTAGCGGCTCCGTCCGACAACCTGCTGGCACGCCCCTTCACCTTTGATTGACAGTGCAGGCAGCGATCCTCCTGCACTGTCTCATTCTGAAATCGGCGCCAGCGCCGCCGCTCTGTATTCGGCGCAGGCGCGGTGAGCAGAGGACAGCAGGCACCAGCGTCCTCTGCTCACCGCGCCTGCGCCGAATACAGAGCAGTGGCGCGGGCGCGCGATTTCAGAACGAGACAGTGCAGGAGGATCGCTGCCCTGCACTGTCAATCAAAGTGTGAAGGGGCGTGCCAGCAGGTTGCCGGACGGAGCCGCTAGGAGCAGGGCAACGCCCCCCCTGCTCCTAGAGGCTAATTTACATATAATAAATGTAAGTTTATCGGACTATATATACATCCGATTTTTATAATAAGGACATTATCAGGCTGGTCTGACATTAGCACATAGCTAATGTCAGACAGCTTATAATGTCAAAAGTTGGTGACAGAAACCCTTTAAGGATCAAAGAGGGACAGAGGGACTTGGGTCAAAAAGAGGGACAGTTGGGAGGCAAGCGACACGCCCTTTTAGGACATCCTATTAGAGCATTTGGACAGGGGTTGCCTTCATGAGACAACCCCTCTAATGGTAAACTATGAATAAGTATTGTAAGCATGACTGGCCTTA
Source organism: Bufotes viridis (assembly GCA_033119425.1). NCBI lineage: Eukaryota > Metazoa > Chordata > Amphibia > Anura > Bufonidae > Bufotes > Bufotes viridis. The sequence continues at coordinate 35,334,071 of CM065591.1, forward strand.
GGGGTGTGTTACATGGGCATCAGCCGCACGTGCTGAAGAGGGCGCCTCGGATGCACTGACACCTGATGTTTGCTATTTGCATGAATATTGATTGTATAGCAGTATGATTTAAACACCGCATGGCACTATTATTAGATGACTTTCTGTATGAAGCTGTATATTGGTATTATGTGAGTATAGTATGGTGGTATTTAAACATTGTTTCGCACCTGTACCTATAGAATGTTTTATTTGCAGTCTATGGTCTTCTCAATTGTTTTTAGGCCACTGTACGTGTTATTTGGTAAAGGTAATTATGGGCACCATACTGCATGACACTTATACTGTATGGAACTGTTATTTGGCGAATGTATGGCCCTGTTATGTGGAGTGGGCACTGTATGACAATTATACTGTATGGGATTGTTATTTGGGATGCATAAGGCACTTTTATATGGGCACTATACTGTATGCCGGTTATATTGTACAGAACTATTATTTGACCAGCACATGGCACTGTTATATGGGCACCATACTGTATGACGGTTATATTATATGGAACTATTATTTGGCCAACATATGGGACTGTTATATGGGCACCATACGTTATGACAGTTATATTATATGGAACTATTATTTGGCCAACATATGGCACTGTTATATGGGCACCATACGTTATGACGGTTATATTGTATGGAACTATTATTTGGCCAACATATGGCACTGTTATATGGGATACTGTATGACAGCTATACTGTATGGAACTTTTATTTGGCCAACATATGGCACTGTTATATGGGCACCACACTGTATGCCGGTTATATTGTACAGAGCTATTATTTGGCCAACATATGGCATTGTTATATGGGCACCATACTGTATGACGGTTATATTGTATGGAACTATTATTTGGCCAACATATGGCACTGTTATATGGGATACTGTATGACAGCTATACTGTATGGAACTTTTATTTGGGAAACATATGGCAGTGTTTTATGGGCACCATACTATATGACGATTGTATAAGATCCTGCATGAATTGGCTATTTGTACATTACATGAAGGGCAGCACCAATAAACGGCACCACACAGGGCACCATCCTCTGGATGGCCGCTCCGGCTCGTATAAGACGGTCTTGCTAGGCAGAGGCCTAATGAGTTCAGGCAGCTGTCCAGCGACGGTTCTCAGATCAACCTTCTCGAGATTAGAGGAAAAGTCTGGAATTTAACTTCAGGAATGAAGGAACTTCAATGGCGGCAAAGCAGAAACTAAGAAGTTTAAATGCAATTAGATGTTCAGACAGGAATTTCACCTACATGGAATTGCTGAAGGTGTGTAACCAGTCAGCCGTAGACCTCCATCTCTGGACTCCATGAGGACAGGACTGCTGAGCCACTGTGGACAGGGAATACTGGCTCCACTTCACTCACAATCTCTAAATCACCTGCAGTTTTGACATCTCTGAATGCATCATCACACCTTCTTGAAAAGGTAATTGGGCCATACCAAAACATGAAATACCAGGGTACGCTCCGGCTGCATACCTTATGTGATGGGGGCTTGTAGATAGCGGTGGCATCACCATAGATCTTACAGCTCTTCACAGATGCTTCAAAATAATTCTATTTCTGTAACATGATCATAAAATGCGCTGTCATCTCATGTAAATGGTGGCAAAGTGTTCTACATGAGTGGTCCTTGAGCTGTGGCCCTGCAACCGTTGCAAAACTACAACTCCTAGCATGTTCTTCTAGCTGGAAAATTATTCAACATTCTGCAATGACAGAAGAGAAGAGAGAATTTAATATATTAAACGTATCACAGGGCATTTCAATTGAAGTGTTATTGCAATAATACTGCCTGCTACGGAGTTTCGAGTGCTGTACTACGTGGGTTTCTCGATTGCTGCAAGGTATAACAAAGCGCCCATTCCTACAGGTTATATGAGAATACTACAGTGAGTGGGGCCAGGTGTAATAGAATACAGTGAGTGCACCGGGCCCCACTGCCATTCCAATATTAGCTGCCAATATCAGTTGCCGGCCCCCACCCCCTGTATTGAGGGTCTTTCACTATTACACAGGGACACTGTTATGGGGGAAATCTGTGGATGACACATATATAGCATAAGATGCTATATATGTGTCATCCACAGATCCCCCCATAACAGTACCATCCACAGATCCACCCATAGCAGTACCATCCACAGATCCCCCATAACAGTGTCATCCACAAATCCCCCATAATAGTGTCATTCACAGACCCCCTATAATAGTGTCATGCACAGATCCCCCATAATAGTGTCATCCACAGACCACAATTAGTTCAAAACCCACCAAAAGCACACCTTTTGTTTCCAAATATTTTTTTTCTTATTTTCCTCCTCAAAAACCTAGGTGCGTCTTATGGGCATGTGCGTCTTATATGGTGAAATGGGGGGGGGTGATTAGATTTTTATTTTATTTTATTTTTTGCACTTTTATATAGTTCCCATAGGAAACTATAACAATCAGTCATCTGACTGCTATTATCATAGACTCCAATACACTTGTATTGGAGTCTATGATGATTTTACTACTTTCCTATGGAGCCCTATTACAGACAAGGGCTCCATAGGAAATACTATGCAGCAGCCTCGTTTCATTCATAAAGAGCGAGACTGCAGCATACACGCTCCGGTTCCTCCAATCGGCACACAGGGGAGCCGGAGCACAACCGAGTAGCTATGCTGGGTCCCTTGGACACCGTTGAGATGTCACCAGGTGTTGCTGCTCTCCAGAAGGGAATGGGGATGGTAAGGCATGTTGCACCCCAATGGGAAATATGTCCAGGGTCTGAAGTAAACCAGCGTGCTTCTTTACTGGAGGAATTCAGGTGCAAAACAATACAGGCGAGACATAGTGCTGTAGAAGGGTTTGATGCTGAGTAAAGGCCTGACTAGCTGTCTCTCTCTCTCTCTTAGAAGGCCCATACCCTGGCTAAAGGCTGATGATACAGGGTCTGTGGCAGAGTATCCCCGTCTCAGCATCTTCTTCTGGTCATTCAAATAGTCTGGCAGAGTCTATTTTTCTAAGCACGGTTCCCTATCTGCAGAACACTAGGGGCTCTGACTGCTCTCCTTATATACAGTTTTTAGCTGAACTAAAACCTTCTAGTGGAAGGGGTGGAGTGGAGAAACTCAACACATATAAATACAATGCTACACTTTCCATCTCTCATAAACTTGCATTAGAGCTTCAGTTATACTCAATGGCAATGACACAGCAGTTTTAGCAGACAAAAACAAGTCTTCAGACAGCTTAACCAGACATTTAAGAGGAAAATGTCCAGCTTTTCATTATTAGCTAGAAAGTCCCAAACGTCTCTCAGTGTTCATTAACCCTTCCCACAGTGCTGTGCAAATACAACGCAAATGAGCAGGATATATATGACAACATACATATAAAATACAGTTACACAGTATTAAACAGTAGTCAGTGCAAGTTAACCCTTTAAAGTGAAATAAAGTAAGGAGTTGATGATTGCATAGGGGAAACAGGCAAATATCCACAAATGTTCAGACTTCAAAGTCCTCCTGCTCCAGGGCACTACATAGGTACAATAGGTACAATTTTTAGGGTACAGGTACTGGCAAAAGTAGGCACAGTACATAAACATTGCTATCAGTTCAGTACCTGAGGCTGTGCATATAGAGTGAACAGTCCCAACACTCTTCAAATATTTTACTTTCTGGCCTCTGTGTCCTGTATGTTGAGCCTTGGAAATGGCCGGAGTGGGGGCAGGGATGTAAACCGTTCAGAAATTTCTGGACAGTGCGTTTTCGAATTTGTCTGTAATTTTGGGATACATTGTACAGAGAAAAAGGAAAAATCCTGGTTGGCAACCCTGAGTGGGTAAAGCACACAGAATTGACTAAAGAAGTACAGAAAGTCTTTCCAAATAGAGTCAGGTGACAATATAGTGGGTTCTGGCCTAGCTGGAGTCATCTTTGTAGTGAGTGATTTGGGTGATTTTCTCCTTTGTCCCAGGGTATCTTACAAAACTTCTGCAGAACCACACTGTGTCCGCCTGTGACGGGGAACACCTGATGCTCCAGTGTCCTCGCCACTCCACCGTCAGCATCCAGTCTGCATCCTATGGGCGTCCCTCACATAATCCTCCAAAGTGTGCCTCGTTATCACCAGAAACCATGTACAGTCCTCATCACAAGTGCCTCGCAAAAACTGCACTACAGGTAAGTGTCATTAGTGATGAATACATCATATCTTCCCGATAGGAAAACTACAGTTATATCGTATACCCCTGTATATAGATATAGAGTTAGCAACTCAGGACAAAGATAGATCCAGGACTGAAAAAATCCAGGGAACAGGAGTTTGGGCACAAAAATATTTGCTCATTTTACTTTATTTGGTCAAGCTCCTTCCAAAAATTGTGACACATATGTTTAAAGGCGTTGTCCCACCATTAAATGTTATATTTTAATATAATTCAGCCTTAAAAAATAGTTACTTTTATAATTTATTTTCTGTTACAAAAATGCTTCACTGGTGAGATATTCTCTTTAGCTCTTTATAATGGCACCCCCTGATGTTTAATCTGTATAGTAATATGCACGTCCACCTGCTTAGGTGGCCGCACATGCTCACTTCCATCCTTGAACTGCCATCAGCCATTTCTACTGTTAGAAGCTGTGACAGTTACAGGGTGAGAGCTGCTGCAGAAAGGAAATGCCCCCCTGAGCTGTGATGGAAAGGCAGCTGCAGCAGAAAGGGCATAACGCCTGAGAAAGGACACACCCACTGAGCTTCCAGCCTAACGAGAATCTACCACAGTAAAAGGAGCCATGAAAGAAGAGACCTCTAGGTCCATGTGAGGTACAAGGCTGGTTCAAGCTTTGTTAGAAGAAGATTGCACTGTACGATGTCTGTCTGTTTTCAATTTTTACATCAATCATGGTATACCCCCTTTAAGGTGTGAGCTACTTGATGGGTGGAGTTTAATGCGCCAGATAATCGGTTCCTTCAGGCTCCTGAGATGTAAATCTTGAACTGGACAAGGTGGGGTTGTTGCCTTTTGATTTCTAACTGTTCATAGATCCATCAGGTTGTTTTTGTACTGGCTATGCGTATTTTTTGTTGTCAGCTTTAGGACCTGTGGACATGCTCCATGACCTCAGTTATGACTGGAGCTGTGGCGGTTCAGCAAGAACCATTGTGCAACGTCTCATCCTGGATTATTAGGCTTCATCCATATCTGCTGTGTTATTTCCATTATTCTACTCCGTCCTAGAAGCAGAACAAGGAAAACAATGGTAGTCCTGGATCTGACATATGATGGACACCAGTGACACCCGATGGACCCAATTGACTATAGTCCATTCCATCACGATGTCGGTATTTTACCAGAGAGTATAGCCCAACATGCTCTGGGCATTTTTGATAGAATTTTCAAAGAAGGCTCCATTTTAATGAATCCAAAATCTGATTTTCCCAAAAATATATGAAGATGGAGAACATTTTCAATTTACACGAAGATCTCCCGGAATCCTCTCAGAATTACATATGTGATTATTATAGAATTACTTCATTTCCCAACAGGAAACGGAAATTATTTCATATATCATGTTTTCATATGTAGATAAGAAACACTTAAGATGGCTAAGTATGTAGATAAGAGGTGGAAAAGGAAGGTTACAGGGGACGGGGTTTCCTTCCTTTAAACCATGTAATGTAATACTTATATTGTAGGAACCAACACAAGATAAGATGGAGTGATTACAGATGGACACTATGAGTATGTGATACCATACCATTGTTCGTATGTATATATATATATATATATATATATAATTTCGATAAGTCAGAACCTTTCTCTTTTTTTCCATTTTGTCATGTTGAGGCGCTGTTTTTCCGCATCATTCTGCACTCAATCCCCCATAAAAAGAAAGTAAAAACAGAATATCAGAAATCTTTACTAATTTATTGAAAAGAAAAACTAAAAACTTAGCATTTTTAGTATACAGACCTTTTTCTCGGGACTCAGTTTGAGCCTTTTTGGCAGGGATTACAGCCTCCAGTCTTCTTGGGTATGATGCCACAAGGTTTGCACACCTGGATTTGGAGATTTTCTGCCCTTCTCTTTGCAGATCCTCTCAAGCTCTGTCAGGTTGAATGGGGACCATCAGTGGACAGCCATTTTCAAGTCTCTCCAGAAATGTGGTCTGTTGGGTTGAAGTCAGGGTTCTGGGCTGGCCACTCAAGGATATTCACAGAGCTGTCCCTGACCCACTTCTGTGTTGTCTTGGCTGTGTGCTTAGTGTCATTGGGTTAGTTGGAAGGTGAACCTTAGGCCACGTCTGAGGTCCAGAACACTCTGGATCAGGTTTCCATTAAGAATATCTCTGTAGTTTGCTCCATTTAGCTTTCCCAGTTTCCCTGTCCCAGTCACTGAAAAAGAACCCCCCCAGCATGATGCTGACATCACTATGCTTTACTGTAGGGATGGTATCGGGCAGTTGACGAGCAGTGCCTGGTTCCATCCAGACATGGCACTTAGGATTGAATTCAAAAAGTTCAATCTTGGTTTCAGGATATTGTTTCTCACAGTCTGAGAGACATTTTAGCTGCTTTTTGCAAACTCTAGGTGGCTTTCATGTGTCTTTTACTGAGGAGAGGCCTTTTTCTGGCCACTGGCCAAATTGGTGGAGTGCTGCAATGATGATTGGCCTTCTGGAAGTTTCTCCCATCTGCACACAGGATCTTTGGAGCTCAGCCAGATTGACCATTCGGTTCTTGGTCACCGTTCTTACCAAGGCTATTCTCCCTTGATTACTTAAGTTGGTGGGGCAGCCAGCTTTAGGAAGAGTCCTGGTTATTCCAAACATCTTCCATTTAAGAATAATGGAGGCCACTGTGCTCCTGGGAACTTTCAGTGCGGCAGAATTTTTTTGTACCTTTTGCCAGATCTGTGCCTCCACACAATTCTGTCTCTGAGCTCTACAAGCAGTTCTTTACTCCTCAGCTGTGAGACCTTAAATAGACAGGGCTGTGTATTTCCAAATCATGTCCAATCAACTTATATTACCACAGCTGGACTCTAATCAAGGTGTAGAAACATCTCAAAGTAGATCAAGAGAAAAGGGAGGCCCCCAGAGGAAAATGTAAAGTGTCATAGCAAATCATCTGAATATTTATTAATCTGCCACCGATGTACATGAGAGGAGTCTCTGATGAATGTGAGTGGCAATCTGTTGTACAAGCAATTCTCATCCTCCTAGTGACACCAGTTGCATGTACAATTCCAGTGAGGGAGATACAATGAATATGCTTTTAGGTGATTTATTAAATGTTCCATTGTGAAATGATGATAGAGGGCAAAGGAAAATCTTCTCTCCAGCTCTGTGATGCATGTCTGGCAAACAGAAAAAAAACTGAAGCGCAGAAGATATAAGCTCAAAGAAGAGGACGCGTTACAGGATAAATAAAATGGAAATTACAGCATAGATAACTTCATAAAACCAAATATAAAGATGGACACTACATAGCAGCAAAGCACACTAAGTATAGTGGATAACAGATATAAAACAGAATACAATAATGTGAAATCTAGATGAGAACCACTAGCTGGGACAGTACACTTATGTCCAAGCAAAATTCTCCTTTTTAATAAATAAGCAAACATTTCTAAAATTCTGTTTGTACTTTTTAATTATCAATTAAGTCTAGATTGATGAGGGAAGACTTTGATTTATTTTATTTTTTTGTTAGCACAAGGCCGTAATATAACAAAATGTGAAAAATGAAGACTTTCTGAATGTATTTTATGTACATTGTGGGTGAGTACAATGTATTCACACGGTTTTTATATTTCCTTTTAGAAAGTCCTGGATGAATGCCAGAATCTGAGATCCTGCCAGCTCCTTGTGAATAGTCGTGTTTTTGGGAAAGACCCATGCCCAGGCATAACCAAGTACCTTTTGGTGACCTACAAGTGCAAACCCAGTATGTAAATGTTAAATAGATTTTTATATTGCCATATGATATTATTACTCTTGGCATGAAATATTTATATCATAGTTGCCGTCGGTCATGAATATTTTATAGACTTTCCCTAATTTTCAGAGTCAGTTTGGCAAATTCGAGTTGTCCCAAGCTGAAAATGGATGTGGCATATGTAAGCTCTGTCCATAATTGGGAGGTCCCTGTAGGTTTGAAGTGTTTTGAGGGATAGGGGCTTACATACACCAAATGTACCAATGAGAGTGTTGGTAAGTATGTCGATTCTGCCACCGATGGACATGAGAGAAATCTCTGATTAGTGTAAAATTGCCTTTTCATGTCCCAATGCCTGAAAAAAAAAGTCAGGACCCACTTCCAAAAAGTGGCACTAGCGAGACAAGGTCTCTTCCCCTGGAAAATAACTCTGCAGATTTTACATAATTGACAATCATTTCATCAAAAGTTTTAATTATTGTACCTATAAATTCTTGAAAAATCATCTGTAAAGTTAGTAAAAATCATATTCAGCCATTTCTATGTATTTATGTTTTGGAAAAATCAGAGTGACAACTAACATGGCTGCTATTACATGTCCAGTATGGGTTATTGCCTAGATTTCCTGTATCCAAGGTGTAAATTTAATCTTTTGGGACCAGATGGATGATCGGCACTTATATTCCCTCCAGCACCCAGGCCCCACACAGTATGACTACAATACCTGACCTGCAATCCCTGTAACTACTCTCTCATGTTTAGAAAAGAAACAATGAACAAAAACTAGCAATAAAAAAAATCTAGCAACAACCAACAACTAAATCATAGCCTACAGCAGTGAGCGCCATCTAGTGGTGGCTGAAAGCAGAATGGAATTTTATTATTGTATGCACAGTGGACAGGGGAGGACCCCGATAACTTCTGTGGGAGAGTTTTCTAGACCTGCTCTGTGATCTGTGCAGAGGTCAGGAGGGAGCTGCTCTATCACCTATTGTGAATGGTGGATCCTGTGTTATCTGTACAAACAACAGAGGTGATACCTGCCATTGTAATTCAGCCTGTGATGATAATGAGATGGCTACTGAGAAGTTCCCTGTAGAGATGCAGAAGTCTCGACATATTACATTTAGTGGCCTGCACGATTTTAGGTATTATTTTTTAATATAGTGACATGGGAAATTAAAACATAAAACACCAAAAAAATATAAAAAAATGTGTTTAATATAAAAAGCTGTGATTTAACAATAAGTCGTATTCTTATGGCACATTTCCTTTAAGGACTTACAGTAGATATGCTTATAGATTGGATTTTAGGGGCAAATACTCTGTAAATATTTAAACATTTATTTTATTCACTTATATAGCGCTGACATATTCTGCAGCATTTTACATACATTATCATCACTCTGTCCCCAATGGGGCCCACAATCCAAGTTCCCTATCAGTATGTCTTTGGAACGTGGGAGGAAACATATAAACTCCATGCAGAAATTGTCCTTGGTCAGATTCGATCCTATGAGCCCAGCGCTGCAAGGTATCAGTGCTAACCACTGAGCCACCCTGCTACCCTATAGCCGTTACCCTTTTCCCCTATGAAGGCACATTCCTGCCTCTCTGTGTAATTCCCTATGTCAGGCACTGAACTATTAACCATCGGCTGCCCTGTACGGCTACGTCTAAACTTGAGATGTTTTCCATCGTATTGTGCTGATTACAGTACATAGAAAAGGACTTTGTTTTCTGCTTGAATGGAGGGAATAATCCTATTAAACAAGTGTGTGCTCTCTGCCAGTGTGGAAGAGGCTTATTTTACAACAGTAGAAAGAGATTTTTCTGTCTCTGGCAAATGACCAGAGACTTGTTTCCCTATGTCTGATTCAGGAGGGGAGATTACAGCCGTTCATTTACCACCTGAAAATGTAGCAACACCCGGTCATCACCTTTACTGTCTGCGCCGTCTGGTATGCAGAAGACAAAACGGACAATTCCCGCTGCTCACCTCCATTCTCAGCTCACAAAACTCCTATAGACTCTGTAATGATACTTACCAATTCTCCCAGAACATCCAGACTCCATGAAAAAGGGGGGACCTCTTGAGTATAGGTCATCTATTTTAAACACCGAGAAAACCCCTTTATTTGTGGACTCAAAAATGGTTACAAAAGTACATGTATCCAATTCGAAAGCAGTGGGGCACATTTACCGATGTGTTTGCGCCTGTTTTTAGTAAAAAAAAAATGCTGTTTTAGACTATTTTTAGTCGCGTTTACTACTGAAATTGTACCTGTTTAGGAAGCATTTGCGCCTCCTTCGACTATTTTAAATTTTTTAGACTAAATTAGAAATTTTCTAACTTTTGCAACTTTTTTCTGATCTACTTATGTCGGTGCGCCATTTTTTGTGCCTGAATTTGTCTCGAAGACAGTCTAATTTCTACTTTTCTTTTTGCACAAATTGGACTTTTTTCATGCACAACCTAATTAGACCAGTCTAAGGCTACTTTTACACTAGCGTTAATATTTTCCGGTATTGAGATCCATCATAAGGCTTCCGTTTTGTCCCCATTCATTGTCAATGGGGACAAAACGTAACTGAACAGAACGGAGTGCTCCAAAATGCATTCAGTTCCGTTCTCATACTGGAGAGCAAACCACAGCATGCTGCGGTTTGCTTTCCGTCCTGGGATGTGAAGCAAGACACAATACAAAACAGATCCGTTCCCTATTGACTTTCAATGGAGTTCATGACGGATTGGTCATTGCTATGTTAAAGATAATACAACCGGATCCGTTCATAATGGATGCAGATGGTTGTATCATCAGTAACGGAAGCGTTTTTGCTGAACCCTGCCGGATCCAGCAAGAACGCTGGTGTGAAAGTAGCCTAAGTGAATATAAACCTGTCTTACTGAAAAACAACCACCAGAGGTCAGACTGATAACAACAAGTCATTGCTGAATCAAAGCAGATTTTTACACCTGAAAATCACTTGCGTTTTTTGTAAAGCGTTTTTCAGGCAGATTTTTTACTTTATTGAATTCTATAGTCCTTTTCCCACAAGCGTTTTTTGGTGTGTTTTTTGCTGTGTTTACGCACACCCAAAAACTATGTGCACATATTAAATGGTGCTTTTTTTCTCCTTGCCATTAATTTGAAAGGGAAAATTAGCACAGATTCTGCCCCAAGATAGGAAGCGCTGCTTCTTTTTTAAACACTTCTTTTTTACACGTGTAAAAAAAGAAGCAAGTACTGCTTCCCATTGAGAAGTTTTGGAGCTGATTTTGAGACAGAAATGCTGCAGAATCGGCACCAAAAACTCTGTGTGAACTGATCCTTATTCTGTGGGACTTTTAATAAATACTGGGCAAAAGAAAGAAAGCTGAATGAAATATGATGAGACTGATAAACCTACCTCAGTAAGTTTACATGGAGTCCTGTGTAAAACTACAAATACATTGGGGGAGATCAAAACTGGTGCAAAGGAAAAATGACATTGTTGCCCATAGCAACCAAGCAGATTAATTCTTTCATTTTCCAAAATGACCTTTGAAAAATGAAAAAGGTGCTTTGCCAGGGGCAAGTAAGGCTACTCTCACACTTGAGTTATTGATTCCGGTATTGGATCCATTCTGATTTTGCACATCAGGAGGCATCCGTTCCATTAGGATGTGGTTGTGTGAAATCAAAATGAAAAAAAAACAAAAAACGGATCTGTCACTAAATACATTGAAAGCCAATGGGTGATGGATCCAGTTTTTTAGGCTCCAAAAATTGAACCGGTCACCTTTGACTTACATTGTTTTTAGAGATGAGCGAATTTGCGGTTATGAAATTCATTTGCGATTCATTTACTGGTAAAAGGTGAATTGCGTTATGGATTCCATTGCCACAGAACATAACGCAATTCTATGATGGAATGCATAATGGAATGCCTTTAGAGGTATTCCGTCATAATAGAAGTCTATGGGCTGCATAACGGATCCGTCCCGTTTCTGTCCTGTAGGAGAGGTCTCCCCTGCATAACGAAAACGGGACGGATCTATTTTGCAGCCCATAGACTTCTATTTTGACGGAATGAATAACGGAATGCCTCTAAGGCCTCTTGCACACAAACGTTTTTTTTTTATCAGTGTTTTGCTGTCCGTTTTTAACGGATCCGTTTTTCCGTTTTTTTGCTTCCGTTTTGTTTCCGTTTCGGTTCCGTTGTTCCGTTCCGTTTTTCAGTTTGGCATATACAGTATACAGTAATAACATTGAAAAAATTGGGCTGGTCTTAACATTTTCAATAGGTGGTTCCGCAAAAAACGGAACGGATACGGAAGACATACGGATGCACTTCAGTATGCTTTCCGTTTTTTTTGCAGACCCATTGACTTGAATGGAGCCACTGAACGTGATTTGCGGACAAGAATAGGACATGGTCTATATTTAAACGGAACTGAAAAAACTGAAAAACGGAAACGGAAGGCATACGGAGACACTTCAGTATTTTTTGCAGACCCATTGAAATGAATGGTTCAGTATACTGTCAGTATACTGAACTGAAAAAACTGCCAGTATACGGTCCGCAAAAAACGTTCGTGTGCAAGGGGCCTAAAGGCAGTTATAGTCCGTGGTAACGAAATGCATAACGCAATTCACTTCTTACCAACAAACAAAACGCTAACGGATTTCATAACATGAAATTCGCTGATCCCTAATCACATTCTGCAGCATGGTAAAGGACAGTTTTCACAGGCCAGTGCGTATTTGTGCATTTGACTCCCTTGGACCCAAAATGAAGAATGTAGATGCCATGTACTGTATGCTACAAAGTTTTTGTAATTTTTTTTATTGCTTTTTTCCATGTCTATCAAACCTTACTTACTATGACCTGTACAGCCCCTTTCAACATAGTTTCAAAGTTGATAAGGTTGGGAGAGGACACATGTCCATCAAGTCCAACCTCTAAACTTACTGTGTAGGCAAAAAAAACACTATGAGGCCTTAACCAATTGCCCCATATTAAAGGGATTATCCAAGATTTATTAAAATGAGGCAGGAAGTAAGTAGCAGCCTGTGTAAAAATAAACAAAAAAAAAAACCTTACTCACCTTTAAAATGTCCCCCTGCTCCCGTGCTGCTCTGCTCTCCGCCGCTCCTATCCCTGGAGCCTGGAGCGATCATGTGCTATCAATCACGTAACGCTGCAGTCAGTCAGTGGACACTTTGGTCACGCGTCGCTTTGGCACATGTGACCACTTAGGTCAGCGAATGGTTGCAGCGGTCACGTGAACTATGAACGTGACGTCATAACTACAGGCCCAGTGGGGACTGGCCCTTCCGCATGGGAGCGGAGGGACATGTTAAAGATAGGTTTTTAGGTTTACACATCCCCTGCTCCCTGCTTAATTTTAAGAAATTTTGTAGAACTCCTTTAAATTCCTTCCAGACTACAAATATATCAGCTCAGAATAAATCCCTGCATCAACATGCCATCTCCAGAAATTTAGAACCCATAACCTGCAATATTTTTGCAGAAATCTCTTGAACTTTTAGGCACCTTTCACACGAGCGAGTTTTCCGCGCGGGTGCAATGTGTGACGTGAACGCATAGCATCCGCACTGAATCCTGACCCATTCATTTCAATGGGGCTGTGTACATGAGAGCGTTTTTTTTTCACGCATCACTTGTGCGTTGCGTGAAAATCTCAGCATGTTCTATATTCTGCGTTTTTCACGCAGAAGTGAAGGGGGCTGTGTGAAAAACGCATTGCATCCGCAAGCCAGTGCGGGTGCGTTGCGTTTTTCACTGATGGTTGCTAGGAGATGTTGTTTGTAAACCAGTTTACGCGCGTGAAAAACGCATCAAAACGCATTGCACCCGCGCGGAAAAAACTGAACAACTGAACGCAATCGCAGGCAAAACTGAATGGCTTTGCCTGTGAAATCGCACCGTTTTCACTGAACGCATCCGGACCTAATCCGGACACGCTCGTGTGAAAGAGGCCTTACAATGAACCAAACATTACAACCCCCAGGGTTCCGGAGTCTCACGGATGATGATGAAACCTTCTAGATGTAGAGGATGACCTTATGGTCACAGGTGTAGGTATAAAAAGATCAGAAGAACGATTGTATCCAATGTTTCAAAAAGTTGTGTCTACTTGATGGGGCCAGAGGTTCTTGAGCGCCTACTGGCTCCAGTCCCGAGCAAAGTTTGTGCAGATGTCTTGCATCTTCAGAAGGAACTATTTCGAGCCTTCCGTCTGCCATCCTCCGGCCTTGTGGTATGGAGGATGCAGAATGTTAACACTTGTACAGACTGTTTATTTAGTTTATGCTTCTGTTTTTAGCTGAATACAAATCCACATCTGTCTGTGAAAACCATGAGCTGAAGCTCCACTGCAAAGAGCCAAAGTTACTCAATATCTACTCCGCTGTCTACGGCAGGTTTGCCAATGAAAAGAACCCTTGTACCAACGGTTTGGACCGAGGGACCCCATATGGTGAGTAGCAAGGGATAGAATATCTGAACATGTGGCTAAAATAAATCAGCTGCATAGTACTCAAGGGAATACAATTACAGGGGCTGAACAGGATTAGAAAACCATGGCTGCTCTTTTCCAGAAACAGCGCCACACCTGTCTATGGGTTGTGTCTGGCACTGCAGTTTAGTTTTATTGAAATGATCGTGTGTGCACCGCTATACCACACACAGCCTGCGGACAGGTGTGTCAGTCTGTTAAATCTTGGCCAACCGCTTAAAAATCGTAAAAGAATCCATGGAAAAAAATGATTGCTGTAATAACCCTATGAAAAGGAATGGGCGATATTCACACTAGTTTTTTCTCTTTTCCTCTTCCATCATAATCCACCAATCTTCATCTTTATTTTGCATAAATAAGTTATACGTTTGCAGGGGGCCTGGGAGGGGAGAGCAGGAGAGGACAGGTGTGGTAGTGGCGATGATAGTAGTAGTAGTAGTACTCATGGTGGCGTTCCTCACTCTGGTGTACCCTGGGCCATGCTGTGAAGGGAGGGGTGCACCCTTTCTTTCCCTCGGGGAACACCCTGGTTTGGGGCCTCCTGCCTGGTGATCGGAGGGGTGCCTTTGGTGTCAGTGGGTTTTAGGGTACAAGGCAGGGGTCCCTTGAAGTACAAGGCAATGCAGCACTGTGGCAGCACAAGCGATGATGCCGCACAATAATAGAGACGGTTGTAGGTGAAAACAAGCCAGCTAAAGCAAAGCAGATGGGGAACACAGGCACTTACAAAAATAGGCACAGTCTCTACAGGTTTCATAGACAGTTGTCCCAAGGCTGCATATATGGAAGAATAGGCAATAAAGTGGTTCTCTCTCTCCAAGTGTCTCTCTGGTTAATCTGATCAATGTTTCCAATTTGGGCAAGAGGTGCAATTTATCTCTCACTCTATTTTCTAGTTCAGTTAATAATTCTACAGTTCCTGCGGCCTGCGGGGTATAGTTCTTCAACAGATGGCCAGTCTGTCTCTTTAATATGATAGGGTGACCTGAAGTCTCTAACCCCAACCAAATGCAGTGAAGTCCACAGCCAAAATACATGCAGTACCTTCACTGACTTCTTGTCCATGCACTGTCCCTTGAAAATGGCTAAATAGCTGTTAAACCTTCTGCTGGGTTTAATTCTTCTCTCTCTCAGGGGTTTGCATTTGTTCAGGTCTGATAAAACTGCTGTATCTCAGTCTGCTGCTTTTCCTCACAGACATCATCTACACACATTAGCTTCTCAAACCAGCTGCTCTCACTGGCTACAGACTGCAAATTACACAGCTATAGCAACCAACTAAAAGAGGGTGGGACCAGCCCACACCCTGCAACTGTATCTAGGTGGTCAAACAATTAACCCTGGGACACCAACTGCTTTAAATACAATTTAATCCATTTACATTGAACCACCTGGTCACTGCATATTTTGTAATATATATGATAAGGGGTAAGTGGCATCCATGTCAACAGTCTGCGGCTCCGCCTGTAGTCTCTTCAAGCTTGTCCTTCAGTGAAACAGTAGGAGAAGGAGGGGTAGGAGGAGGCGCAGCTGCAGTCTCAGCCTGTGTGTGCCACTCTCGTGATGTGAGAGGGGAAGAGGGGGCAGCAAGTGGAGCAGATGATTAGTCAGACCACACTGCACAGCTCTCCACCTCCACACCCTATGGTCTTGAGCATTGACATCACCTTGTTTCTCCCTTTTGGTGCTTGTGCCACCCATAATAACCCAGTTAACGACACAGGAAGTCACCTCCACCGACTTGACCTCTGTTTGCGGATTCGTACCGCAGTGCTCAGAGGGGTCCTCTTCACTGCAGTCTGTGGAGAGCACCACCTCCATAGATTGGTGGACAGAGGACACCTGCACCTATCCTGCATTTATGGCATATCCAAAGGACATCTATATGAGGGGAATACCCGTTTCTGTGAAAACCCCTTTAACAATGAATCTATACCATCCCCCAAAAGGAGACATTCTAAAAAAAACTCTTGTCCTCCTCTATTTTCCAGACTGTGTATCGCATTCTGCCCTGAACATGCTGGCGCAGAGGTGTTACGGTAAACAAAGATGCAGAATGGTGGTCCACGATAAACATTTCGGAAGTCCCTGTCTGCCTGGAGTCGTCAAATATCTTACTGTAAATTATACTTGTGGTAAGCAGAGGTGCATGTCCCCTTTAATTGTATACTATACCAGGAATAAGCATGCAATAATCTCCAAAAGAAGTGATAAACCTCTGCTGCTAGGTTGTATTGGCAGAGCCTGGACCCAGTGGAGGATCCTCCGGTCTTCTGGTGGGTCAGTCTGACCCTGAGCAGTCAGCAGTACTCATAAAATACATTGGAAAAATTGCAATTATTAATAATTGAGGTAGAGGGAATACAATCTTTCTTTTTCATTTATAGTTCCAAATATCATACTGAAAGAGGTTGACCCCAAGGTCTCTTATGTAATGCCTCCTACGAAGCTGAACGATGGTAAATACGGTAATTATCACAAATTATCACCACTACTCTTTTATGTTTTCTGTTCTTGACCATAAATTGGAGTCATTTTGTGGAGGAAATAATGCTGTGTTTGCTGCAGTCTTCTTTTTTTGGGGGGATCCATGCATCAATGTGTGTGATCACGTTAAAGGGGTTTTCTGCGGCCTGAGACTATCCAGTCAGTGCAAGACCCCTGGGACGCCATGTGGCTGTGGCTGGTACTGCAGCTTGTTATTCAAGTGAGCTGCAGCACCGAACCCTGCCACACCTGCATGTAAGGCACTGTGCCTGGATAAAAAATGAAGGTGCCAGGACGATTGGTGGAGATAGGCCATCAATCAAAATCCCAATTTCCACCTTTAAATAAATTTTTACTATTAGGCCTCATGCACACGACCGTTGTCGTTCACTTCAATGCGGCCGCTGTCCGCATCCATTGCTCCGTTCCGTGCCCCCGCAAAAAAAATAGAGCATGTCCTATTCTTGTCCGTTTTGCGGACAAGAATAGGCATTTCTACAAGGGGCCGCGTTCCGTTATGCAAATTACAGAACGGAACGCGGAGCAGCTTCCGTGTTTTGCGGATCCGCGGTTTGCGGACCGCAAAACACCAACGGTCGTGTGCATGTAGCCTTATTCTGTAAACTCAGAACCAAAATTGGGTACTCATTTAGATCTTGGCTATGGGCCCGCCTGTCGTCTATGCACATCATTGACATGAGTCAAGCTTTCAATAATACTTGACTGATGCGCTAACATTCAAAATATCTTATGTATTTTAAAGAACTTCACCCGATATGAAATCCATTCCGTATCCTAAAGCTGGCCATACACATTTAATGTACAGTGCATTCGGAAAGTTCTCAGACCCTTTTACTTTTTTCACATTTTGTTATGTTGCGGCCTTGTGCAAAAATAAAAAATCAAGTTTTCCCCCATCATTCTGCACTTAAAGGGGTTGTCTCACGAAAAATATTTTACAGTTTTCAAACCAGCACCTGGACCGGAATATTTTTGTAATTGCATGTAATTAAAAATTTAGTATAGTCACTGAGTTATTTCATAAAATATATCTGTATAGCGCCACTTAATTTCTCATTTCTTTGACCTGCTCACTGAGGTGGCCGCACATGCTCAGTTTCATCTTTCAACTGCCTCCTGAGCTGTGATATAGAGATCTGTGACACGCCCCCTGATCAGCAGCAGAAAAGACACTCCCTTGAGCTGCCAGCTTGATATAAATCTAGCAGAGCAATGAGTGTGGTGATCTCTGGATCCATGTGAGGTGCAGGGCTGGTTATAGCTTTGTTAAAAAGGTATTGCCATGGACTAAATGAGGTCGGTTTTTTTTAATATTATTTATTGGATAACCCCTTTAATCCCCCATAATGACAATGTAAAAACTGTGAATGTGAAAAATTAAAGACATTTTTTCTAATTATTTAAAAAGGAAAAACTAAAATTTCACATGGACATAAGTATTCAGACCCTTTGCTGTGACACTTGACATTTAGCTCTGGGGGCCTCCCATTTCTCTTCATTATCTTTGAGATCTTTCTACACCTTGATTGGAGTCCACCTGACTGGACATCGTTTGGAAGGTCAATCTCCTGTCTATATAAGGTCTCACAGCTGAGACAAAAAAATCAAACCATGAGGAGGAAAAAACTGCCTGTAGGGCTCAAAAACAGGATTATGTGGAGGAACATGTATCTGGATAAGAGTACAAAAAATTTCTGCTGCACTGAAAGTTTCCAAGAGCACAGTGGCCTCCATAATCCTTAAATGGAAGATATTTGGAACAACCAGGACTCTTCCTAGAGCTGGCCACCCCTCCAAACTAAGTAATAAGGGGAAAAGGGTCTTGATTAGAGAAGTGACTGAGAACCCAATGGTCACTCTGGCTACGTTGCAAAGATCCTGCAGATGGGAGAAACTTCCAGAGGGTCCACCACTCCACCAATCTGGGCTTTATGGCAGAGTGGCCAGAAAGAAGCCTCTCCTAAGTAAAAGACACATGAACGTTTGCAAAAAAAAAAAAAAAAAAACTCAAGGACTCTCAAAAACAAGAATCTCTGGTCTGATGAAAGAGAGATTGAATTTTTTGGCCTCAATTTTAAGTGTCATGCCTGGAAGAACCCAGGCACTGCTCTTCCCCTGCCCCAAACCACCCCTACAGCGAAGCAGGGTGGTGGCAGGATCATGCTGTGGGGGTATTTTTTAGCCGCTGGGACGGGTAGACTCGTCAGAGTTGTGGGAAAATGAATGGAGCAAAGTACAGAGATATTCTTCATGAGAACCTGATCCAGAGTGCTCTGGACCTTGGACTGGACTGAAGGTTCACCTTCCAACAAAACAATGGCCCTAAGCACACGGCCAAGACAACACAGAAGCGGATTAGGTACAATTCTGTGAATGTCCTTGAGTTGCCCAGCCAGAGCCCTGACTTGAACCCAATTGAACATTCCTAGAGAGAATGGCTGTCCACTGACGATCACCATCCAACCTGGCAGAGCTTGAGGGGATCTGCAGATAAGAATGGCAGACAATCCCCAAATCCAGGTGTGCAATCCTTGTGGCATCATACCCAAGAGGACTGGAGGCTGTAATCTCTGCCAAAGGTGCTTCAACTGAGTCCTGAATAAAGGGTCTGAATACTTATGTCAATGCAAGATTTCATTTTTTCCTTTACAATAAATTAGCAAAGATTTCTAAAATTTTGTTTTCACTCTTTCATTATGGGGTATTGAGTGCAGAATGATGTGGAAAAATTAGAATTGTTTTATATTTTACCATAAGGCCGCGGCATAACAAAACGTGAAAAAAAGTCAAAGGGTCTGAAGACTTTACGATTATATTGTACCATGGCCAAACCTGCCAATTATGCTGGGATCGGCCGACGAACTAATACCGTATGTATGGGGGCCTCCTGATGGCCGATATCAGGGAGAGAAAAGTCGGGCATGTTGGATTTCAACATTCCTGATCCATTTGTACTCGCAGTGGTAAGCTGCCCGACAGAGGAGGCCGAGCATGCATGTGTATGGCGGCATCAGGAGAGATAGCTGTTGGCTTAGGTTATCTCACGGCTATGGCCAGCTTTAGATTACTGAATTTGCTACACTTTTTTTTTACTTTTTGTGGTGATCTCTTCTGAGTGCTGCCATATTGGTGGTGACTCTTGCAATAGCTTGTCAGCAGTTATTTAAAAGTAAATCTGTTTTTTTGATATTTTTTGTTATTGACAGAATAAGGAAAGCTATTTCTGTCAATTCTGAGAAGACAATTCCAAGGGAACAAACAATATGGCAGCATTTCAGATAAAATGGCTGCTGTGACCACACAACATTGATAATATCCTGGGTCATTTTAAGCCCGGCCACCTTCTACCCAGGAATGTACCCAAAAATGCCTAGGGGAAGTCTTTTTAGTGTAGATTAGTATAATTCTGGTTCTTTGGGAAAATGGAGATTCATCAAAACTGGTGTAAAGGAAAAGTGGCTTAGTTGCCCATAGCAACCAATCAGATTCCACCTTTCATTTTTCAGAGGTCCTTTGGAAAATGAAAGGTAGATTCTGATTGGCTGCTATGGGCAACTAAGCCACTTTTCCTTAACACCAGTTTTGATATTTCTTCTCCATTGATATTTGACAAGTGAATGTGATATGATATTCGTGAATCTATGGTCAGGAATTGCGTTTTGTCATTTCTGCTCATTTCCACCCACATTTGCATGTCTTATCTGCATCCCATAAACGGTGTTAGCAGCTATAGGAGAAGCAGGGGAAGTGACTGCTTTGGGGCCGAAACTCAGAAGGGGCCCACCCAGGAGGAGGACTAAAAGATTTTATTGTGAGGGCCCCCTTAACAGTATTATAAAATGACATTATATACAGTGAAAAATTTAGGAAACAGACAGAGCAGCTGCCGGGCCTGGTCTGAGAGAGCGATCTTAAATAGCCACAGGAGTAGGGGGTTGCGAAGAACTTGCTGGGGGGGATTCGTTAAAAAATGTGCTGCGGGGCCCAGTCATTTCTAGATACGCCACTGGTCAGCCAGACAGTACCCCATAAACAGTGTCAGCCAGAGAGTACCCCATAAACAGTGTCAGCCAGAGAGTACCCCATAAACAGTGTATGCCAGAGAGTACCCCATAAATAGTGTCAGCCAGAGAGTACCTCATATATAGTTTCAGCCAGAGAGTACCCCATAAACAGTGTCAGCCAGAGAGTACCCCATAAATAGTGTCAGCCAGAGAGTACCCCATAAATAGTGTCAGCCAGAAAATACCCCATAAATAGTGTCAGCCAGAGAGTATCCCATAAATAGTGTCAGCCAGAGAGTACCTCATATAAAGTTTCAGCCAGAGAGTACCCCATAAACAGTGTCAGCCAGAGAGTACTCCATAAATAGTGTCAGCCAGAGAGTACCCCATAAATAGTGTCAGCCAGAGAGTATCCCATAAATAGTGTCAGCCAGAGAGTACCCCATAAACAGTGTCAGCCAGAGAGTACTCCATAAATAGTGACAGCCAGAGAGTACCCCATAAATAGTGTGAGCAAGAGAGTACCCCATAAATAGGGTCAGCCAGAGTGTACCCCATAAATAGGGTCAGCCAGAGAGTACCCCATAAATAGGGTAAGCCAGAGAGTACCCCATAAATAGTGTCAGCCAGAGAGTACCCCATATATAGTGTCAGTCAGAGAGTACACCATATATAGTGTCAGCCAGAGAGTACCCTATAAATAGTGTCAGCCAGAGAGTACCCCATAAATAGTGTCAGCCAGAGAGTACCCCATAAATAGTGTCAGCCAGAGAGTACCCCATAAATAGGGTCAGCCAGAGAGTACCCTATAAATAGTGTCAGCCAGAGAGTACCCCATAAATAGTGTCAGCCAGAGAATACCTCATATATAGTTTCAGCCAGAGAGTACCCCATAAACAGTGTCAGCCAGAGAGTACCCCATAAATAGTGTCAGCCAGAGAGTACCTCATATATAGTTTCAGCCAGAGAGTACCCCATAAATAGTGACAGCCAGAGAGTACCCCATAAATAGTGACAGCCAGAGAGTACCCCATAAATAGTGTCAGCCAGAGAGTACCCCATAAATAGGGTCAGCCAGAGAGTACCCCATAAATAGTGTCAGCCAGAGAGTACCCCATAAATAGTGTCAGCCAGAGAGTACCCCATAAATAGAGTCAGCCAGAGAGTACCCCATATATAGTGTCAGCCAGAGAGTACCCCATAAACTTTGTCTGCCAGAGAGTACCCCATAAACTGTGTCTGCCAGAGAGTACCCCATAAATAGTGTCAGCCAGAGAGTACCCCATAAATAGTGTCAGCCAGAGAGTACCCCATAAATAGGGTCAGCCAGAGAATACCCCATAAATAGGGTCAGCCAGAGAGTACCCCATAAATAGTGTCAGCCAGAGAATACCCCATATATAGTGTCAGTCAGAGAGTACCCCATATATAGTGTCAGCCAGAGAGTACCCCATAAATAGTGTCAGCCAGAGAGTACCCCATAAATAGTGTCAGCCAGAGAGTACCCCATAAATAGAGTCAGCCAGAGAGTACCCCATATATAGTGTCAGCCAGAGAGTACCCCATAAACTTTGTCTGCCAGAGAGTACCCCATAAACTGTGTCTGCCAGAGAGTACCCCATAAATAGTGTCAGCCAGAGAATACCCCATAAATAGTGTCAGCCAGAGAGTACCCCATAAATATTGTCAGCCAGAGAGTACCCCATAAATAGCATCAGCCAGAGAGTACCCCATAAACAGTGTCAGCCAGAGAGTACCCCATAAATAGTGTCAGCCAGAGAGTAACCCATAAATAGAGTCAGCCAGAGTGTACCCCATATATAGTGTCAGCCAGAGAATACCCCATAAACTGTGTCTGCCAGAGAGTACCCCATAAACTGTGTCTGCCAGAGAGTACCCCATAAACTGTGTCTGCCAGAGAGTATCCCATAAATAGTGTCAGCCAGAGAGTACCACATAAATAGTGTCAGCCAGAGAGTACCCCATAAATAGTGTCAGCCAGAGAATACCCCATAAATAGTGTCAGCCAGAGAGTACCCCATAAATATTGTCAGCCAGAGAGTACCCCATAAATAGCATCAGCCAGAGAGTACCCCATAAACAGTGTCAGCCAGAGAGTACCCCATAAATAGTGTCAGCCAGAGAATACCCCATAAGCAGTGTCAGCCAGAGAGTACCCCATAAATAGTGTCAGCCAGAGAGTACCCCATAAATAGTGTCAGCCAGAGAGTACCCCATAAATAGTGTCAGCCAGAGAGTACCCCATAAATAGTGACAGCCAGAGAGTTCCCCATAAATAGTGACAGCCAGAGAGTTCCCCATAAATAGTGTCAGCCAGAGAGTTCCCCATAAATAGTGTCAGCCAGAGAGTTCCCCATAAATAGTGTCAGCCAGAGAGTTCCCCATAAATACTGTCGGCCAGAGAGTACCCCATAAATACTGTCGGCCAGAGAGTACCCCATAAATAGTGTCAGCCAGAGAGTACCCCATATATAGTGTCAGCCAGAGAGTACCCCATAAACAGTGTCAGCCAGAGAGTACCCCATAAACAGTGTCAGCCAGAGAGTACCCCATAAATAGTGTCAGCCAGAGAGTACCCCATAAATAGTGTCAGCCAGAGAGTACCCTATAAATAGTGTCAGCCAGAGAGTACCCCATAAACAGTGTCAGCCAGAGAATACTCCATAAACCCCTTTCTTTGCACTGGATCAGAATAACATCTGAGGTCTAGCACGTCCACCCTCATCAGAGGTTTTGGGATGTAAGATCACATTTTTTATCTGTATATTGTAGCCAATTTATCAGGTAAAATCTTAGCTTTTTTTAATTGGGCAGACTGCTCCTACCTGTAGCACACACGGTTTACAGCTATCTCGGTTTTAGCATGTTATTACCAATAGATTGTCCATTATATGTGCTTGATGTTTCACTGTTTGAGGGATAACTTGAAGCTCCAGGGTCCCCAATCAGAATCTTTACAGGGCCCCAACTATGATTTGTCAGTTATACTACTGGTCTCCACCACTAGAAAGTGCCTCCAAAGTCTTCTCACAATGCCAGGAAGTAGCATGTAAGCAGCTAAGGTTGGCCCATCCGGTAGGAAGGTATTTTTCCTGCTGTAGTGATAGGGATGACATTGAGTTATCACCCCATGTGCCCTACTGGAGTCAGGGGATAAAATAGTTCTCCAGACAGTTTCTTTGCACTAGACGAGAATACCACCCGAGGTCACATCCACCCTTACTAGAGGTTTTGGGACGTTGGTTATTTATGTTATCTGTATATTTTTATGCTATGTATCAGCACAAGGGTAAATTCTGGGGTCTTTGGGCAGTTTGCTTCAGCCTGTAGCAGAGATCAGATGGTGTATAGCTACTGCATCTCAGTTTTTTACCTTTAATAGAGAAGACCATGTTGTGACCATTAGATTGTCCATCATTTCTGCTTGGTATCTCAACTTTTGAGGGATAACTTGAAGCTCCAGAATATTCACAGGTCCCCAAAAAAGACATGTCAGTTCTACTACTGGCCTTATGATATTACACAGAGGGACGTTATTTTGGCCCCTTCAGTCTCCAAGGGAATTGCTGGGTCTCCAACACGAGAGCTGTGTTGGGATCAGTGTTGACAAGGGTCTTGCAATTTCCCCATGAACATACATGCTGTGATCAGCAGAGCATTCATGTGTACTGGTAGGGGGAGCGGGGGTTAACAGCGATCAAACACCAGGAGAACAAACGAAAGGGTAATTCGAAGTCCAACATGACTGATCCATGCTTCTCCTTTCAATAGATAGTCAATGGATCCTACATATATCAGTGCATGTACCAACAGCTTCAAGGAATTGTCTAGCTTAGAAAAAACTGTTTTAAAAATATCCCATTAGAATATTCTGAGTTGACATAGGGGAGTCCTACATTTTGGACAGAAGACAGTAGCAATGAGCATTGCTCTGTGTAATGTGGGCACTGTGTAATGCCTTGTTCCTCCTGTGGTGGCGCTGCAGCAAATGCCACCAGGTTCTGCAGTCGATCACAGGTGATCGCTGAATGGCTGCAAATTTAGGCTTCTCTAGGAAAAATAATGCTGAAATAATACAGCCATTCTGATCATTGTATACATATTCACCAAACCAAAGCAGAACATATACATACCGTACTTGACGGTATGTGTGAAATGTAATGTACGAACCCTCTACTGGCTAGTGGTGAATTGCATGTACGGCATGGTTAGCTTGCATTTTGCCTGTCTCTAGAGCTTACTGCCTCTCCCCTATTTACCTACTACTTGATACTAAAGTATGATCAGAATGTGCTTTTCATCACGCTGACACGCCTCATTTCATGGATTATGTATAATTTGGGTATAAACCATTCTAGTAATCTACAATGGCTGAGGAGGACACGTCAGCTTCTAGAATCTACTGTACTTCATGTGATTTTTTTACATTTTCTTTTACCGCAGATATCAAACCTGACCTCTCAGAATCGCGGCTTCCCAGCAAGGACGGACTCTTCTTCAGTGACCTCCTTGCAGCGTATTCCTATGTAAGAGGTAAGGGTATTTCAAAGGAAATGAGTATAGTATTGTGCTGACTTGTAGGCCTGGTAGATTTAGAAGGGTTGTCTCACTGCAGCAGATCCTTTCCTTTCTAATTAGAGCAGGGTTTCTCAACTCCGGTCCTCGGACAGGGGTGCACCACCAATGAGGCCAGGTGCGATCGCCTCAGGCAGCACCAGGTAGGGGCAAGAGGGGGGCAGCGGAAGGGCCATGGGCAATGAGCGCTTTCATTGTAGCAAAGGGATTAGGTTAAGAAATTGGCATGGGGGGGGGGACGGACGCCGTTTCAGTTTTCGCTTCAGGCAGCAGAAAGGCTAGGTGGCTAGGTGCATTTTCATTGCAGTAAAGATGTCTTCCAAGACATAGCTTCCCCGAGACAATAACAGCTGATCGCCAGGAGATATGTAAAGATTCCTGCAGTAAATCTGAACACAGCTGCCAGACACAATCCAGGGTCCACCTGAGATTTTCCTAGCTCTGCTCCCTTCCATAGTTGTCTTTTAAGGCCCTTACATAGCGGGCATAGCGGGACAAACATTGGGGATCATAATTTGTACAAACGACTGTTCCTCATAATTGCATTGCAGTCAACGAATGAACAAGCACTTGGGTTATTGTATCTTTCAGGTGGCACCAAAAATCCTCATTCGTTGGCAGCACATTGACTTATGCAAACAGGGAGGTGCTGCTCACATACAATGAATCGGTATGGGGACAAATGATCACACTAACGATTGTTCATCCCCATACATTCCCAATCAAAGTGGCAATGATCAGGAATAAATGCTCCTACGAATGTTTGTTCCCAAACATTCCCTGCCTGGCAGCCTGTGTACAAAGGTCCTTAGACTATTATTGATCTTATCTTTGCCCATCCTGTTAATTATTTTCATTTTGGATGAGAAGACCGTGTACTACCCATTGCCTGGTTGTCTTCCTCTGCCAGCATCTCCCTCTCCTTCTTGAGGGCCATGTTCCTGAATAGTCATCTCATCTGGCCCTGTCGATTAAAAAGAGGGAGGCAGGAGGTGCACAGAGTGGCCTGGACCCGGCCTCAGTGCATTTTACTGCTAATCTGCACTTTTTCTCCAGAATGAAGCAACGGATCTCTAAGTGAAAGGTATCATTGCATTCAGCTCAGATAGTCCTACAAGGCACCGTGCCTGGTGTAACAGTGAATTTTCTAGCAACAGACTCCTTTTAAAGGAATGCAATAAATTTAGAATTTTACCAGGTCGTTAACTCTTTCATATGGCAGATACATGCAGGGATATATCCTGGCAGTTTGGCATAGTCAGATGTTAGTCCCTGGACCAATGTATAACGTAGAATAAAGTCATTATAGTGTATTTCTTACGGCTAGCCCTAGACTTTTTTTTGTATTAAGTAATTTTTTATTAGCATTTTAATAATACAAACATAAATCCCCAACACCCACATACCCTCCCCCACAAACCATCTTTATGATGCCCTCCATCTTCCATAACTTCCAACCTTCGGCTACCCCATGACCACCGCATAATAATTACTGAGGCACATGCCCTTTCCCTACAGCATTCCCCACAGAACAGTATCATCAGAACAGCGATCTTATAAAGGAATATACATTTGTTATCGGCCAGAACTTCCCACTTTACAGTACATAGGACAGAAACACTTTATATATCCTGCAGGAGACCGCCAACCACGGAGCCAGATATGTGCAGCAGGCAATAGTACCCTCACACTAATCCCAGATGGTATCTCTGAAGTTCCCTGGACGCCAGCCCGGGGGCATTAATCCAAGGAGTCCAGAGCTTTTCAAATTTAGCCATAGCACCCCTCTTCCTATAAACCCCTCGGCTAGCCCTAGACTTGGACAACTGGTGATGATTTGGGAGACACATTTTTCCATCTATCATTGGAAATCAAGCATGACTCTTACGTCATGAACATACCTCATATTGCAGCCCCCAGAATATCAGAGGATCCTTCAGTAGGTCCAGCAGGAGACAACCCTATTTGGAGGTGACTTTTGAGCAGCTCGGATCCTTTATGTGGCCCCATGCATTCCTAGTAAGATGTGACATCCCATAATCCCATAGCACCATAAAGACCATCTCTAATCTACTTACTGTATATTTTGTATCCTTCTCATTGTACGTCTCTAGATCATCCAGAAAGGGCGTCCTTATTCTTTGTGTGCAGTCTTTGCATCGGATTGATCATCACGCTTTTTGCATTAGTGATCCATATCTCTTGGAGGAAGGACTGTCGTAGGTACCAGAAAGTGAACGGACAAATCGTGCAAGGGATAGGCTGTGAAGAGACGGATGGAGACAGCAGTGAGGAGGAGGAAGGAGAGGACGAAGCTTCAACCAAGTCTCACTTTTCCCAAGAGTTCCGTGAGTTATGCAAAACTTCCCGACCCGTCCATTGCACAGAAGACGCTGCAGACCTCGCGGAACGCATAGAACGTCGAGAACAAATCATTCACGAAATCTGGTTGAACAGTGGACTGGACATCCCCCCTAGTCGATTCACAATCCCATTTTTTTAATGAGTTTATGTATGAGTTCTAGGAGCAGATCCCAGGAGCTGTGGGCCTATACTCTGCAACCAGTCTCTGCCGCTCTTTACCCGATAATACTCTTCTGTGAAGGGAAATGTATTTTAATAAGAAGGAAAAGGCAGATTTCTACTTTTTAACTATGGAGACGTGTGACATAAGAGCTTGTTTTTATTTTTCTACGGATTAATATTTATCAGTCTAAACTTATTCAGAGATATAAGAAGGAGAGAGAATTATATTCTGTATGGATAAAACATTTTACTTCTAATTAAAGCGGTAGCATCAACTAAAGGGCAATTTTGCTCTACTGATCATGCCGCTCTAAAAGTACCTTCTCCAAACTGAGGGCAGTAGATGATAAAAGAGGAGATGCTGAGCTTGGGGATATATCGTTTTCTAGTATTTCCTTCAGTATTTTAATGTAAAATGCTAGTTATCTGCTGCCAGGTCTCATAAAGCCTGTGAGTCCTTTTTCATCACCCACAGACAGGGACAGCTTTTCTTCTGACTTTGTATACAGGAAAAGCTGTCAGTCATTGTATGTGAATGGGGCAATAAGTCTAACAGACTTTATCTATGATTAGTCGGGGAAGCAGGACTCACAGGCTTTATCTATGATTAGTCGGGGAAGCAGGACTCACAGGCTTTATCTATGATTAGTCGGGGAAGCAGGACTCGCAGGCTTTATCTATGATTAGGGGAAGCAGAGCATAGGGTTTACTTTATGAGTGAGTAGGAGAAGCAGGACTCACAGGCTTTCTGTATGAGTGGGCAGCAGAACTAACAGGCTTTCTATCAAGGGACAGGGGTCAGGACTCACAGGCTTTCTGAATCAGTGGGCATGGAAGCAGTTTTTGCTATGTGGGTGGGGGGGTAACAGGACTCATAGGCTTTCCATATGAGTGGGTGCGAAAAGCAGAACTCACAGGGTTTCTCTTAAGAGGGTTAGGGGAAGTAGGACTTACAGGCTTTTTTATGAGTGGGTAGAGGGAGGCAGGTTACACAGGCTTTATCCATGATTGGGTCGGGGAAGCAGGACTCACAGGTTTTCTCTATGAGTAGGAGGTAACAGGAGTCAAATTTTTCTTCTGCATGGGTGGAGAAGCAGGATTCACAAGCTTTCACTAGGATTGCCTGGGGGAAGCAGGATTCACAGGCTTTATATATGAGTGGGAAGTGGAAGCAGGACTCACAGGCTTTCTCTATGAGTGGGCAGGGGAAGCAGGATTTACAGGCTTTATCTATGAGTGGGAAGTGGAAGCAGGACTAACGGGCTTTATCTATGAGTGGGAGGTGGAAGCAGGACTAACAGGCTTTATCTATGAGTGGGAGGTGGAAGCAGGACTAACAGGCTTTATCTATGAGTGGGAAGTGGAAGCAGGACTCACAGGCTTTTTCTGAGTGGACGGAGTAAGCAGGACTAACAGGCTTTACCTATAAGTGGGCAGGGGATGCAAGATTCACAGGCATTCTTCATGAGTGGGAGGTAACAAGGAGTCAAAGGCTTTATCTGTGAGTGGGTAAAGAAGCAGGACTCACAGGCTTTCTCTATAAGTGGGTAGGGGGAATGCAGGACTCACAGTCACAGGCTTTCTTTATGAGTCCTGGCAGCATTTATGGAGTAAACTGTAGTTTTTTTAATGAACTTGCCACTGGAAGGAAATTGGCCATTTGTTCTACACTTTGTGGGACATTCCTGTAAAATATTGTGACTATTGTTATGTTGTAGCTCTGTTGGGAATATGGTGATGTTACCAAAAGATGAACATATTAAAGGAAACCATGTAGTGTGCCCTTGGCAGTTAGGGCAGAATGGTGGAAACTTTCAAATTGGTTAAAAAAAGACATTAATAATAATTGAATGAGTAGAGCTTGTGACAAAGTGAGCCCAGGGTAGTGAAGTATAAATTTGTCTCATCTCCATTGGCATGTTTAGCACCTTCCTCTACTCCACATAATGCCTACTATACATATTCATCAAGATTTCATACCAAAAAGTGGAACATAATTTTAATAAATTTGGCGCACTTTACAACGCGTGTTCGCCATGTCCATTTTTTTTTTCAACACTGCCAAATGTTAGGTATAAAATTAGTCTAAAACAGATTGATTTTACACAATTTGTGACTGGATTCTTCCATTGTGTTAGCAAAATGGATCTCATTCAAATTTGAAGTGAATACAATAAGAAAACTATAGAATTTTCTACTTTCTAGAATAACGGTCAGCTTTGTTCCCAGAAACAGCGCCACTCTTGCCCATGGACTGTATCTGGTATTGCAGCCCAAGGAGAAGAATAGCACAGTTTATGGAAAAGACACAAAGGCTTGAATATATTGAACTCTTTATGCCAGGTTTCTGGTGTAAGAAATTTTTCAAGTTTTGGTACACACCATTTTTCCAATAAAGTGTGCAAATTTTTTTTTTTATTTGTCATCACTCTCACTTTTGATAGGTGGGCGGGAAATTGAGAATGGTTAGCCAACTGGAGGAACAAAAGCAAAAATATGTAAATATGCATACATTTGCATAAATTTGTAAATATGCATCAGATTTATTAAACAACATGCAATGCTTGATACATTTGTTGCAAATGACGGAAACGCAGACTCAAGTAGACTGACCTCAAAAAATTCTCCTCGTGATAAGGCCCTATTCACACGTCCGCAATGTCGTCCGCATGTATTCCGCAATTCTGCGGAATACATGCGGACCCATTGACTGTGAATGGGGCACGGAACGATGCGGAGAGCACACACTGTGCTCTCCGCATCAGTTTTTGCGGAGCGCGCCGCCGATCTTACGGCCGCAGCTCCGCAAAAAAGTAGAGCATGTCCTATTCTTGCCCGCAATTGCGGACAAGAATAGACATTTCTATGGGGCTGCCGGCTGTGTGTGTTTATGGATCCGCAAATTGCGGATCCATAAACACTACGGACGTGTGAATAGGGCCTAAATCTCCCCCAAAATCTACTTCCATTCATGGACAACTCCTTTACATTTTCAGTGTGGTTTGGTACTGGGGTGAAAAATAAATTTAAATGGTCACTTTGTCACTATTTACTTGAATGAGGCTGAGCTGCAATACCAGACATAGCCTCCAGACAAGAGTGGCGCTGTTTCTGGGGGAGGGGGGGAGTCAGTGGTCTCATAAAGCACACTTGCCACCAAATCATTGTCCATTTATTGAAACCATATATATTTATTTTACAGTATTATTTTGTAAGCTAAGATATGGTAGAAATCATACATGACTACTATATAACATGTACTGTATAATATATGCATGGAATACATATACCACACGTGTAATATTGTACTTGACAAAAAATTATCGTATATGAATAGTGCAACAGAAGGCTCTTTTGCAGCCGTATGGACAACTTTTATCGACCAGAAATAGTTTTTAGATTTTAACCCTTTTCCTCCATATCTGGAAAGTATCTTGAAGCCCCTGGCCTACAAGGCTTAATCTCTACCAGGGCCCCTCACAATCATTTTTCATTTATGATACTGTTGTTCTCCTGTGTGGTAGAGGGACCATTGGCCCGCCATCAAGCATCGGGACCCAGGGGCCCACTGCAACCTCTACACCCCCTATAGTTACACCTTTGGCCCTGAAAACATAGCAATAATCAATTTTCGGTAGACATTTCCTATAAAGGGGTCCCTCACCCTCTTCACCTGAGTGTTGGCCACCTGCACACGTTGTGGAATACATGCTGTTCTTCCGTGCGGATTCACGTGCAGAAAAACCGCAACGTGTTACAGTCCGGCTAGGTGTATGAGATTACACAAATCTCAAGTACACTTTGCAGATTTTTCAGTGCAGAAATTGACCAAATTGCGGATTTCAAACTCTCCAGCAGGTCAATTATGTTTGCTGTTTTAGCTGCGGATTTCTTCCTTTTAAACGGAAACGCGAGATCTGCATCAAATCCGCACCAAAAACTGCTGCTAGACATTGCGGATTTTGATGCGGATATGCTGCAGAAACGCACATAAGAGCTCGTTCACACAAACATTTTTTGCGTTCCGTATACCGTCCGTATATGGAGCCATTCATTTCAATAGGTCCGCAAAAAAAAAAAGGAATGTACTCCGTATGCATTCAGTTTCCGTATTTCCGTTCCGCTACATTTTGACTCATGTCCTATTATTGACTGCAAATCACGTTCTGTGGCTCCATTCAAGTCACTATGGCTGTAAAAAAAAAAAAGAACGCATACGGAATGCATCCGTATGTCTTCCGTATCCGGTCCGTTTTTGCGGAAGCATCTATTGGAAATTTTATGCCCAGCCCAATTTTTCAATGTACTTACTGTCAAAACATTATTATATGCTTCCGTTTGCGATCCGCAAAAAACGGATCACAAATGAAAACCATACGGAACGGAAACGGAAACACTACTGAAACCAAAAAACGGATCTGTTAAAAACTGACCCCAAAACCATACAGTCGTGTGAACGAGCCCTAAATCTGCAAGGAAATTTGTGCAGATCATATATGCATTTGTCCGCACCAGTGTGGCCTATATGCTATGAGATTTATGGGCGCCATCTAATGGTGGAGCTGAGATTACAGATTATTAGGTTCGGCATTTGTTGTGTGTTTTTAAATATGAGAATTAAAGGGAAATAAATTGTATCCCAAAGAGAATGTATATGATCTAAAGCAGGGATGCTCAATCTGCGGCCCTTCAGCTGTTGCAAAACTACAACTCCCAACATGCCCTATTAGCTGTAGCTATCCAGGCATGCTGGGAGTTGTAATTTTGCACCAGCTGGAGGGCCGCAGGTTGGGCATCCCTGATCTAAAGGGATGCTACACCCATGTAATTAGGCACATTGCTTTTGGATTTATAGAAATGTTCTGCTAAATTCTTTTAGGCCCCTTTCACACGGGCGAGTTTTCCACGCGGGTGCAATGCGTGAGGAGGACGCATTGCACCCGCACTGAATCCGGACCCATTCATTTCTATGGGGCTATGCACATGAGCGGTGATTTGCGTGAAAATCGCAGCATGCTCTATATTGTGCGTTTTTCACGCAACGCAGGCCCCATAGAAGTGAATGGAGCTGCGGGAAAATCGCAGGCATCCGCAAACAAGTGCGGATGCGTTGCAATTTTCCCGCATGGTTGCTTAGCAACGGGACCCGATCTCTATTATTTCCCCTTATAACCATGTTATAAGGGAAAATAATCAATTCTCCAGAAGACCCGAAACCGGACTTCAGTGATGAAGTCCGGCTTCGGGTTGGGTACCAAGCATGGCGATTTTTCTCACGCACGTGCAAAACGCATTACAAACGTTTGCACCCGCGCGGGAAAAACGCGCATATTCCCGCAACACACCCGCCTCTTATCCGGGCGTCAAACATGACGCCCGTGTGAAAGAGGCCTTAAAGTGATCGTCCAGTTCAAGAAGAAAAAAGATTACCTGGGGTCCCCCCTCTTTATCTTTTTAGCTGCAGATCCATTATTTCCCAGACTCCCCTGCTGCCATCTAAGATGGCGGCTTCTTCTCACTGTGCATTTGGTAGACCAAGACACTTCCTGCTGCTCTTGGATTGGCCAGGATTGAACAGTGCTAGACAAACAAGGAAGAGCCTTGGACTACTGACGCACAGTGTGTACCAGATAGTCCTGGTGAGACCATCTTGGGTGGCAGAAGAGGAGCCTGAGAATGAGCAGATTGAAAAGGTGGGCACCGGGTAAGACTACTTTCACACTAGCGACAAACTTTTCCGGCATTGAGTTCCGTCGTCGGGACTCAATACCGGAAAAGAACTGATCGGTTTTATCCCAATGCATTCTGAATGGAGAAAAATCCGTTCAGGATGCATCAGGATGTCTTCAGTTCAGTCACTGTTAAGTCATTTTGGACGGAGGAAATACCGCAGCATGCTGCAGTTTTATCTCCGTCCAAAATGCTGTAACACATGACGGAATGCCGGATCCGGCATTAATTTCCATAGGATCCGTCCTTCCGGTATGCGCATGCGCAGGCCCTTAAAACTGAAAAAATAATACAAGACAGATCCATCTATCCGCATGACAAGCGGAGAGACGGATCCGTTCTTGCAATGCTTTTGTCAGACGGATCCGCATCCGGATCGGTCTACAAATGCTTTCAGTTGTCATGCGGTTAGACAGATCCGGCGGGCAACTCCAGCGACGGAACTGCATGCCGGAATCCTCTGCTGAAAGTGTGGAAGTACCCTAAGGCTACATGCACACGACCGTTGCCTGCCTCTGCGTCCGCTCCTCCTGCAAATTTTGCGTCCGTCAAAAAAAAACGGATGACGGACCGTTTTTTTTGACGGATCCGATTTTTATGGTAGATCCATTGTAAAAATGCCTATCCTTGTCCGCAAACATGAAAAAAATAGGACATGCACTATTTTTTTGACGGAATGAAAACACGGATCACGGATGCGGAAGCAAAACGGTTGACCATCCGCATTTTTTTACGGACCCATTGAAATGAATGGGGAAGCATCCTATCCGTGAAGAAAAAACGGAACGGACGCGGAAACAAACAACGGTCGTGTGCATGGGGCCTAAGTGTTCCGCTCACTTCCCAGTTAATAAGAATTTATTTTTTGAGTCATAGGGTTGCTTTAAGAGGGATTTCCGATCCCTCAAGGAACCACCAGAAAACTGCTTTGGGCTCCATTCAGACGTCCGTGTGTGTTTTGGCATCGGCAATGTGCGTTCCGCATTTTGCGGACTGCACATCGGCGGCACTCTCATAGAAAATGCCTTTTCTTGTCCGCAATTGCGGACAAGAATAGGACACGTTCTATTTTTTTGCGGAACGGAAGTGCGGACCCGCAATTCCGGATTCGGGCGGGACAAAGTGTGTCCCCATAGAAATGAATGGGTCCGCAATTCCGTTCCACAAAATGCGGAACAGAATTGCGGACGTGTGAATGGAGCCTTAAAAAAACTCTCACCTATTGAAAGTCCCTCGATTTCAGCACCCATTACGGCTCCCTCTTCCGCTGCTTCCGGTTTCCTGCAGACTAGAAGTGATGACGTCCATCTTCACGTGACAACTTCAGCCGTTTACTGGCCTCAGCAGTCACATGGTCCTGAGCGACACCTGACCACTGAGCTTCTATAAGGGCACGTTCGCATCTGTGGCATGCCTGATTCAGCACAAATTTGTGCATGCAACGATTTTTATCCAGCCAAAACTCTGACCCGATCACCACCAGATCCAGTTATAGTCAATGGGGATCCGGTGGTGTGCAGCGTACTCAAGTTAGGGTTAATAGTGTTCTTGGGTGTGGTAGTGCAATGATGACCACTAACCTGAGACGGCTGACTCTCTGCAAGCGCAGGTAGTGATTGGTAATGTTCGTGACGCCAGTGCCAAGTAACGGTGGCACGCCGTTTGCTGATAGTAGGAATAACTGAGGAACCACGTTATGGTAAAACAACCTTGAACTTTACTGAAGCTTTGATGGTAATCATACACATAAATGGCTGGAAGCGCAGTTCCTTAATACATAGCAGTGCAGAGTAATTTCAGATGAATAGATCACAGATGAATATAGATTGCAACTCCTCTTAGATCAAGCAGGCCTAAATCTGCATAAGGATTAGACTCTCCACTATTTCCTCAGGCACTCTATAGATACAGGTGACTTCAGTTCTTCTGACCTGTCTATTCCTGGGTTACTTTATCATCCAAGGCCCAAATACCTCTTAGACGGCTTCTATCCTTGGTTCTTTACACTTGGAGGATTTCCCTTGCTACCTGCTGAGGACATGACAGGAGTCCCACACAGACTACTCTGTCTGCACACACTTCACAGACAACTGTCTGCACTGAACTACCTCTACTCTGCCTGGGCCTACCTATATATAGTGGGGCGTACTATCTCCCTCTAGTGGCTGTAGTAGACACTACCCCTGCAGGCCTGTACAAGGAAATAAATTAAAGGTACATACACATAATAATCCTTTGCAGTGTCGGGTATTAACACCCGTATGCTGCAGGTGAACTGCAGAATTCACTAAATACTGGATCTGGCAAAATCTGTCAGATGCTCTCTGCCGGAACAGCCTGCCGTATCCTCTGCCACATATAGGAACCTACCCTTTGATCAGCTATTTGAGGTTATCTGGCAGATATACACAATTTCCCAAGAGGTTCTCTCTGTTCAATCTTCGGTCTCTGCTTATTAAATCCTGTGTTTATTAATAGATTTTCTGGATTGTCAGGAATTAGATTTATTTTTACCTGTTATCCTGCCCCTCGGTCCATATGTACATTGTATTGTCAGATTGTCCAGCTTTTCACTTCTAATTCTTTTTTAATGTACATTTTTATTTTATTTTTTTATATTATTTATTTCCCTTTATTTGCCTTTTTTTGGTCTTTGCTGATATTAGGAAACAGCATAAAACATCCTTCCCTAGGAAACTGTGTTGCGATATTTTTCTGCTCTATATATTCTGCTTCTGTCACTGAATGCCCTTAAAGCAGGGATCAGCAACCTTCGGCTCTCCAGCTGTTGTGGAACTACAATTCCCAGCATGCTCCATTCATTCCTATGAGAGTTCTTAGAAGAGCAGAGCAGGTATGCATGCTGGGAGTTATAGTTTCACAACAGTGCCGGAGGTTGCCTACCCCTGCCTTAAAGGCTATTGCCAAGAGTCAACGCCATTCCTTCCCGCAGTGGGCTCAGGTTTACACACTGCCTGCGACAGGCATGCTGCTGCACAGGGCACGGTCTGACGCCTCTCCTGTGCCTTCAAACTGCATCTGTGTTTTTCCAGAGAATCCTGCTCACTATAGCTGCTGATATACATGATCTGTCCAAACCTCCCCGTGTGATGTGCAAAATCAAGTGCTTCTGTTGGTCAGATCTATTTGATATCTGCACGTGCACAGCGGTTTTTGGCTTCATACAAGAACAGGTCTTGTATGGTCACCATTAGGTTCTTTAATTTGTATTATAAAGAAATAGATGAATCATTTTACGGTTTAATTGTCAGCATGGGAAGGTCAGTGAAGAGATTTGGAACCCGCACCGGAAGGATAGTGTCCCTTTAAGGCGTGTGACTTTGTGCATTGCTGGACATTGCTTCACTGCTGCGCTGCTGCTTCTCCCGTTATTCCTGTCAGCCTGCGGTAGGCTGATTTTGGTTTTGTGAAGTAGACCCACCAAGACTACTAACTAAACAATCCCGAATTACAGAGCAGATCGAGGTATTGTGTAACGTTAATATATATCAGAGTATATAATATAATGCGCTGAACTGAAATAAATGAAGTATTCACATATGAGTCCCATTCAGTGTGTTACTTCTTCCATCAGGCTGCGGATAATTGGAGTTTCCAAGTGTGTGACATGAGAAAATTGAATCTCCGACCTGACAATGTCCTGCTTTGCAGTGTCTGCATATCAGCAAAACAGGCTTCAATAAAGGTTCAGCTGGGTGTTACCACTTGGGGAGGTGTCGGTGTGAACTGCGCAGGGACACCCCCCCCACCCCCCAACTGGTAACAGCCAGATGATCCTTTATGGCAAATTGATGGCAGCTCATTCATAAACTTCTAAGGCCTCATGCACACGACCGTTGTTTGATTCCGTGTCCGTTGCTCCGTTTTTCGTGATTTTCTGCGGACCCATTGGTTTTCAATGGGTCCGTGGAAACCTCGGCAAATGCACCGTTTGTCCTCCGTGTCCGTGGTCCGTGATTCCAGTCCGTCAAAAAAATATAACCTGTCCTATTCTTGTCCGTGAAAAACGGTTCACGGACCCATTCAAGTCAATGGGTCCGTGAAAAATGCGGATGGCCATCCGTGTGTCATCCGCGTTCCGTGTCCGTTTTTTTTGCGGATCCCTTGCCAGGCACTTAGGAAACATTGTCAGCCTGTCTTTTGGTAAAATCTTTTGGGTCATGTCCGCTAAAAAAAACGGAAGACACACGGAAACACAACGGAAGGCAAAAACGGACACGGATCACTGAACAACGGAACCCCTTTTTGCGGACAGCATAAAAAAACGGTCGTGTGCATGAGGCCTAAGAGGAATAATAGAGGAATGGCACAACACAGAGTCATAAGAATAGATGCTCCAGAATTGTTATTACATCGGGGATGCAAGTGGCTATAAAGACCTCTCAGGAGAGGTGACAGGTCCATTTCAAGGCCTCTTGCATGCAACGATGTGAAAGCTGTGAGCTGGACAGCAATGAATTGTGAAAACATAAGGGCTGCAAAGTTGTTATCAGATCTTTAGTCAGATCATTGCTTGTTGTCAGTTGTCAGATCAATTCTCGCATACTACATCTGCAAATACAATTTAAAGAGGATTTAGACTGTCCGATGGAGCAGACAATTATTTGGAAGGGATCGTTCCTTCCCGATAACTGCCTGCTCATCAGTGGAGGTGAAGAGCTGCATTTACATGTAGCAATCACCTCCACTGTATTGGGATGAGCGAAGGCTACTGCTATCACTCATCCTCATACAGATTCTTTGGGGGTCATTTACTAAGACCGTCATGTTTTGACTGTGTTTTTGATACCTTATACGCTGGTTTTGCTGTCAGAAGATGCACCTAATATATGATGGGGTGTGCGCCTCGTCATAAACTAGGCACATCTTTGGTAGTCTTTGCACCGCCTGACAACATTTACGCCTTTTTCCTGGCGTATCACTCCTTTGTGTCTAATGCAGCGTAAAAACACCCGTGCAACAAATATTGTTGCAAAAAAGGGTCCGTGGACAATTTTATGCAAAAGAGGCTTGAAACTGTTGGTAACTGATCCCCATTGTTTCTGGGCAGCAGATTGCTATTCACACGGAACAATCTGCTGCCCACGTGAAAGATTAATTCACTCGATGAATGAGCATTTTGCTCGTTCATCGGATGTCCTGCAGCACCTTTAGGCCTTATTCACACGTCCGCAATGTAGTCCGTATGTATTCCGCAATTTTGCGGAATACATGCGGACCCATTGACTGTGAATGGGGCCGGAAAAGATGCGGAGAGCACACACTGTGCTTTCCGCATCCGATTTTGCGGAGCGCGCCGCCGATTTTCCGGTCCGCGGCTCCGCAAAAAAAATAGAGCATGTCCTATTCTTGTCCGCAATTGCAGACAAGAAGAGGCATTTTCTATGGAGTCCGGGCAATGTGCGGTCCGCAAAAATGCGGAATGCACATTGCCGGTGTGTCCGTGTTTTGCGGATCCGCGGCTCCGTGGATCCGCAAAACACTTGCGGACGTGTGAATGTAGCCTTAGGCCTCTTTCACACGAGCGTGTCCGGATTAGGTCCGGATGCGTTGCGGATGCGTTCAGTGAAAACTGTGCGATTTCACAGGAAAAGCCATTCAGTTTTGCCTGCGATTACGTTCAGTTGTTCAGTTTTTTCCGCGCGGGTGCAATGCGTTTTGATGCGTTTTTCACGCACGTGATAAAAAACTGAAGGTTTACAAACAACATCTCCTAGCAACCATCAGTGAAAAACGCAACGCACCCGCACTTGCTTGCGGATGCAATGCGTTTTTCACGCAGCCCCATTCACTTCTATGGGGCCAGGGCTGTGTGAAAAACGCTGAATATAGAACATGCTGCGATTTTCACGCAACGCACAAGTGATGCGTAAAAAAAAAACGCTCATGTACACAGACCTATTGAAATGAATGGGTCAGGATTCAGTGCGGGTGCTATGCGTTCACGCATTGCACCCGCGCGGAAAACTCGCCCGTGTGAAAGGGGCCTTACACAGGCAGTTTATGGGAACGAGAGTTCATGGAACAAGCCCATATCTCCTGCTGCTACCTATCCAGAGATATCAGCAGCTAAAGCAGAAGCCCCCCACCCCGT
Organism: Bufotes viridis; assembly: GCA_033119425.1. Lineage (NCBI taxonomy): Eukaryota > Metazoa > Chordata > Amphibia > Anura > Bufonidae > Bufotes > Bufotes viridis. The sequence continues at coordinate 35,374,053 of CM065591.1, forward strand.
CCACTTCAGTCTGGAGGAGGAGGGGAGCAGTTGCAGAAAAATAGTAAAAAATATATAGAAATTTGGCATTATCATCATTGTACTGACCCACATAATAAAGGTATGTTATTTGTACCATACAGTGAATGACGTATATAACTTCCACTAAATAATGTTAAAATTGCTGATTTTTTTTCTTCCTAAAAATAAAATAATAAAAGTTATATACTGCACTATATATACCCCCAAATGGTTCCTAAAAAAAAACTACAATAATCCCGTAAACAAATTAAAATAAATTTAGGATAAAAATTTTTTAAAAATTATGACTGCTGCAACACAAAGGGGGAAAATGTTACTGGTTCTTAAAGGGGTTGTCTTATCTCAGACAAGGGGGGGGCATATCATTACTAAAGGGTTAAAAATGCAATTGTATCCCCTGAGTTTTGTGCCATCAAGATTTACTTCAGCCACATATTAAAAATCTACAATAAAAAGTGACATTTTTGGGAGGGTTTTTCCAATTTTAATGTGACTATTAGGAGGTTTAGGCTGCATTCACACAGGCGGGATTTCCGCGCGGGTGCAATGTGTGACGTGAACGCATTGCACCCGCACTGAATCCGGACCCATTCATTTCTATGGGGCTGTGTACATGAGCGGTGATTTTCCTGCATCTCTTTTGCGTCGCGTGAAAATCGCAGCATGCTCTATATTGTGCGATTTTCACGCAACGCAGGCCCCATAGAAGTGAATGGGGCTGCGGGAAAAAAGCAAGCATCCGCAAGCAACTGCGGATGCGGTACGATTTTTCCTCATGGTTGCTAGGAGACGATCGGGATGGTGACCCGATCTTTTTCCCTGATAACATGGTTATAAGGGAAAATAATAGCATTCTAATTACAGAATGTTATGTAAAAAGGGGAAGAGAGGGTTAAAAATAAAAAAAAACTTTAAGTCACCTCCTCCTCTTGATCGCGTAGATGCCGGGATCATTCTTCTTTCTTCATTCTGCTGGGTAAAGGACCTTCCGTGACCTTACTGGGTCACATGGTCCAATCAAAAAGTTCCATGATTGGACCATGTGACCCATGTGACCCATGTGACCCAGTGACGTCACCGAAAGGTCCTTCAACCAACAGATATGAAGATAGAAGATGTTCCTTGCACCTTGGCGATCAATGGGAGGAGGTGAGTTGAATTTTCTTTTATTTTTTAACGCTCTATTGCCCTGCTAACATACATGACACCCGTGTGAACCCAGCCTAAAGGGGTTTTCCCATCGTAAACATTTATAACATACGCCATAAATGTCTGATAGTTGTGAATTCCACATCTGGGACCTGCACCTTTCTCCAGAACGGGTGTTCCTGATCTCCATCCTGCGGCCGCTGTGAATGGCGTGGTGGTTGTGCATGTGCCCCTCCTCTCCATTCACTGCTATGACAGTTCTCAAAACAGCCGAGCATCCTCCAAACATGAAGGTCCATGGGAAGTCGAAGAAGATAGCTGGCGCTCTGATTGGGTCTAATAGTTCCCACCCAACCTTATTACTGTATTAGGGCTCGTGCACACAAACGTGTGCTGCGGACTCTAAATTGCGGTCCACAATGCACAGGCACCCCAACGTAGGGCCGCATGCGGATCCCGGACTTGAATGGGGTCCGTGATCCGCATCTGATGGTTCACGCCACAAAAAAATAGTGCATGCACTACTTTTTTGCGGTGCGGAGGCACGGAGAGAAACCCCACGGAAGCACTCCATAGTGCTTCACTGGGGTTCCATGCCTCCGTTCCACACCGGACCTTCTGGATTGCGGACCCATCCACGTGAATGGGTCCGCATCCGTGATGCGGGGTGCACGCGGCCAGTGCCCGTGTAATGCGGATCCACCGTTTGCGGGCCAGAATATGGACACGGCTGGGCAACAACCGTGTGCATGAGCCCTAATACCAAGGTTTCTTAGAATCGTGGACTTTAGCCAGACATATCTTGAAGCTCCTGGATTCCAATGTACAATCCATAAAGGGGGCGTTCACCTACCATGTGCTATTTATAATATTGGTGGTTTTCTTATGTGGCCAATGGGGCCTTTGGGACCCCTTAAACACCAGTGCCCAGGTGAATGTTCTATTTCTGCACCCCCTATAACTTTACCCCCGACTTTAGCTCAAGCGTCGCTGACAAATGTTCTGCAGTAATAAAAGCTGCCGTCCCCGAGGCTGACAGATGATGAACGTACCGTCCAGTGCGAGAGATGCGATGGCGCAGAAGCTTCTTACACTAAACCTGTAAAATAAACACAGGAGAATGAAGGTTGTCATTGGTCTGGGAACGAAATTCCTTAGTAATGAGGTAGGATCACCCATCCTTACATCGCGCCCCTTGTAGTGATTTCATTATATGGAACGGGACATGTCAAAATATAACATACCTCTCTGCTACTGAGAATATCTCCCGAGGACGGCGCTGGCATGTTTAGCGTGTCTTCTGTGTGTACTGCAAATGAAAAGGAATTCACTGATAGACTATGAGGGCATCACTGCCCATCTGTCAGTCATAGGATCAATAATATAAGTCAGATATGGTGGGTGGTATATACCTACATATGCATGAGACACATATTAACAACTACATAATACTGCCATACAGTGCTTAACGGACACTGCTATACAGTAGCCAAATAATGCCGCATTATAGTGCCCAAATAATACACATCCTGCAGCTGCCCATTGTAGACACCAAGGGGTGGAGGGTACAGGGAAATTGTCCCTTTTTCTTGAGTTACAAACCAGCCCTAAAGACATGGAGACACATAAGACGGAAATAATTAGCGCATCATATAAGGTAACAAGGATCATCTGTACACTCCCTGCATAAGCTAAACCCTGCCTTAGGCCCCTTGCACACGACAGTATTTTGCGGACCGTATACTGGCAGTTTTTTCAGTTCAGTATACTGACAGTATACTGAACCATTCACTTCAATGGGTCTGCAAAAAGTACTGAAGTGTCTCCTTCGGTATTGCCTTCCGTATGCCTTCCATTTCCGTTTTTCCGTTTTTTCTGTTTAAATATAGACCATGTCCTATTCTTGTCCGCAAATCACGTTCAGTGGCTCCATTCAAGTCAATGGGTCCGCAAAAAAAATGGAAAGCATACGGAAGTGCATCCGTATGTCTTCCGTATCCGTTCCGTTTTTTGCGGAACCATCTATTGAAAATTTTAAGACCAGCCCAATTTTTTTATATGTTATTACTGTATACTGTATATGCCATACGGAAAAACGGAACGGAAAAACGGAACCAAGACGGAAACACAACGGAAACAAAAAACGGAACCACGGATCCAATAAAAACGGCCTGCAAAACACTGAAAAAAAAGAATACGTTCGTATGCAAGAGGCCTTAAAGGGGAAATCCCATGATTAAAGTAAAAAGTGAAAATCAGACATCATATAGAACATGACAATCTGTTTCTAACAAAGCTAGAACCAGCCCTGTACCTCACATGGATCCAGAGATCTCAATATTCATTGCTCCAATCGTTCCGCTAGATTTATTCCAGGCAACTTGGGGGTCATGTCCTTTCTGCTGTAGTTCTATCCCAGTAACTGCCACAGTTTCTCACAGAACATATGGCTGGTAGCGTGTGCAACCACCTCAGTGAGGTGGACAGAGAAATATGAAAAAGAATAAACAGCAGGTGGCGCTGTACAGATGCATTTTATTGAGTAGCTCAGTAGCTATAATACATTTTCAATGACATGCAATTATAAAAGTATTCAGATCCAGGTGCTGGTTTGAAAAATGTAGAATATTTTTCAGCACATAACCCCCTTAAAGGGATTGTCTCACTTCAACAAATAGCATTTGTCATGTAAAGAAAGTTATTACAAGGCACTTACTCATGTATTGTGATTATCCAAATTGCTTCCTTTGCAGGTTGGATTCATTTTTCCATCACATTATACATGGCTCGTTTCCATGGTTATGACCACCCTGCAATCCAGCTGCGGTGGTCGTGCTTGCACACTATAATAAAAAGAATCAGCCTATGTGAGCTCCCACAGTCCCGGCCACCAGAGAGGGCAGCAATTTTTCCTATAGTGTGCAAGCACGACCACCGCTTCTGGATGACAGGGTGGTCGTAACCATGGAAACGAGAAGTGTATAATGTGATGGAAAAATTAATTCAGCCAGCAAAGGAAGCAATATGGACAAATACATTAGGAAGTGCCTTGTATTAACTTTCTCTACATTATAAATGCCGCCTGCTGAAGTTACACAACCCCTTTAAGTGTGCAGTTTATCACTAGTATAGTAACGGCCTTGCAGTGTTCTAGGTGATGGGTGTCTTAGCCGTAGTCCCTCACCTTACAGCAGTGTCTCTAATGCTGGTTGTAGCTGTTCACTCTGCGGTTTCTCTTTGGACAATCCTTCTAAGGAGCTTAGTCATGTGCTTCCTCTCCACATTCACAGGACCTCCTGGCAGGAAGCAGGACCAGCCGACACTTACCAAGAGGGGAGAAACAGAGTGGTTAGCCCTGTTCCTTCTCAACCTTTTGCCATCCATTCCTTGCTTGGAACAAATGGCCAGAAACATATAAAAAATACATCACAATATAAAACACAACTTACAATTCTCTTGCCCCCGGGTCTGGTTTACTACAACCGCTCCACACCACTCCTCACCAAGATGGCTGTAGTGAGGAAGGGCAGGTGTTGCACATACTAGGGACCCTAGCGATTAGGGAAATGGTGGTGTATGCCCCCTTAGCACTTGGCGTCAGGGGGTACAGGGGTGCAGTTACACTCAGACATTGCACCTCTGGGGTGACCAACAATAACTATTTGGGGCAGTTACTTGAGAAGTGTATGAGGAACATATGGCTGCTCAGCTCAGTCTAATCTTGGACCTCAATGAGTGACTTTTTTATAGGACAATATACCATTTGAAGTGTGGAGAACATGTTTAGGCTCCTTGATTTCACCCCTAAGGTGACATAATGTCATCATAAACGTTGATGGGACATGCAATGACGCACATTTCCCGTTGCATTGACCTTCGGGCCATAACATATCTCTCCTATTAGCAGTGGCATGTAAAAATATTTACCAGAGACCTCGTAGAGGGGGATTAACAATTTGACAAGCCGGTCACTAAGCATAATGGACATTACACTAATGGAGAAGGTGCTGGCCACCCACCGCATATGGAATTCGCCATTGCCATATACACAAGTGGAGCCACATTCCTGGGAAGAATCCGGTGGGCGAGCACTGAGGGATCCGTGTGAGCTGTCAGTGCTCAGAAAATCTCCACTAGAAGCTCACATAATCTGGTTTGAGGAATGTTCATGCTCTGCTGACAGTCGCATGGACCCAGCCAAAGAGAAAATTCAGCCAGGAGACTTATCTAAGGTGAAAGCGCATTTTTCCTGGCTTCAAGTGAAAGCTTCTACAATGAAACTTAAAAAGGAGCCGGACAAAGGAAGGAAAAATGTCATTTCCCTCGGTGACTCAGTTTCAGGTTCTTACATTAACTGTCTATGTGCCATACGAGGCCGGTTGGTTGTCTTAAGGGACCTCGAGGATCTGAGCTGAAGCTCCATGTTTGACCAAAGATTGTACTGGAGAACCACAGAAATCATGGTAGCATGAAGACCCCCTTTATTTGAGATCTCATACACAGAGATCTATGCTATGGCGTCTATAGGCTACTATAGGGCCATAATGTGCATCTGATTTGAGACACTGGCTATTATGAAGGATTTTTTCTAGGGATGAATATGGAACATGGAGATATCAGGGGTGCGTGAAGTGCATTTAGTAAAAAATATTCTTTATTTATATAGCGCCAAAATATTCTGCATCGCTTTACAGTCAGAGGGTTCATATAAAAACATGCATTGGATAGCAAGTCAGCTATTAAAACAAGAGGAATGAGGGTCCTGCTAGCAAGAGCTTACAGTCTATGAGGAGATAGGGTGACATAAAAGGTAACAAATATGGTGTGTAATACACACTGTCATTATGCAGGGGCTATACATATGGCAATACAGTGCAGTCTCCCACTGCAGAGCAGATGTACACTGCAAAGGGGCTCACAAATATGTTTCATGTATTCCTGTGCACATGGTATTAATAGGCCAAATTCACAGCCACCACTAGATGGGGCTGGTGTCACCCTCTCTATATAGAGAGGAGGAGTGAGAACATTCTGGTTAGTCTAATTGGTCAGTCTAACCAATCAGTCTAATTAGTCAGTCATTGGGGGAGATTTATCAAAACTGGCATAAAGGAAAATGAACGGTGGAATCTGATTGGTTGCTATGGACAATTAAGCCAGTTTTCCTTTACACCAGTTTTGATAAATCTCCGCCATTGAGTGTAGTCTGAGACAGCAGAGAAAACAGATGCAAAATATAGAGCTGACAGACCAGCCACCAGTGGGCTTAGGTAAGGGCAAGGCAAGAAAGAACAAGAGTAAACCTACAAAAAGCAGGCCAGAAGAGAGAAAGAGGTGCAGAGTAAAAGTTCTGTAGAGGTGAATTGCACTACAAGAAGATAATAGGCTCTACAGCCATTTTGTCTAGTTGTGTAAAGGCTTTTGGCCCTATACAAGTATCAAAGGCAGGAATCTGGATATGCACTCGGTTCCACTTCCCACTGAGGACAATATAGAAAACATAAACTGTGAGTGCGGCAACCTGTTAAAAAAGGGTGCAGAGCATAGTCTGACATTTAGGGTCTACCCTGTGGTTACTTCGTATCAGAGAAAGTGTGCATCCTCATTCCTGGATGCTTACATACAACTCAACTAGAGAAGCGCAATGTAAGGGCTTGTTCACACGACTGTATGGTTTTGCGGTCTGTTTTTTACAGATCCGTTGTTCCGTTTTTTGGATCCGTTCCGTACCTCCTGTTCCGCCTGGACCAGCTGCCTCGTGTGCCTATCCTCCTAAAGAGGTAGCGACCTGGTGTTCCCTTCGGGAAAGTCTATCCCCACCATCAGGGGTACTGTGAAGAATCGAGGGTTTCACTTAGACAACGCCCTTAGAGGAGGTAGGACACGTGGCACAGTGGGTTCACACCAGTAAAGAATCATTTTGTTGCACAATTGCCTCATTATTGCTTCCTGCACCAACATCTACAGCCTTGCACCTCAAACCACCAACACTAAGAGCCCCCAACCTAAATCAGGCAGAAGCCCGGAACCAGGGTGTTCCCCGAAGGGAGTAGCAGGTGTGCCCTTCCCATTATTCTGTCTATGGCCTGCTATGAAAAAAGCAACTTTTTCAGTTAAATTTAGTTTATGAGTTTTTGTCTGGACCATAATAAAATTGTGATTGGCTTCAATGGCTAAGATTCAATAGGGGAGTAACCTATCAGTCAGAGGTGGCGAACCTATGGCACGGGTGCCAGAGGCGGCACTCAGAGCCCTCTCTGTGGGCACCCGCGCACTGGAAAAAGTCTATGGTGTACCAATATGCCTTAGACTTTTAGTGCCATTCATCAGCGCAGGGCACGCTATGTACGGCACAGGCAGCGCACTGAATGTAGGCAGGTTATTATAGCTTAGTTATGAAGTACATGGAGGATATTCTATACTGGACTGTGGTATTCAGGGTATATTGCCGTGATGGCACTTTGTGATAAATAAGTGGGTTTTGGGTTGCAGTTTGGGCACTCAGTCTGTAAAAGGTTCGCCATCACTGCTATAGGTAGATTATCGAATCGAAACAAAGATTCTGACATTTACAATTCCTGTTTACACCAGCATCTCCCATCGGGGGACAGACTGGCTCCTAAAATCTACTGTAATTTCCGGTGAATGTGTTCATTTGCAAATACTGGGCCTCTGACTGTTTACCCCTTAGTGACCACCCATATGCCTTTTTACGACGGTCACTAAGGGGCTTTAGGCTGGGCCCTTTTTTTTGGCGGCCCAGTCTAAGCGCTGCACAGGTCCCCACATAAGAGCCGCGGCCCTTTTCTAAAAGCCCGGACCAGCAGGAGTGCCAATCCGTGCTGCTTAACACTTCACATACTGCGGGCAATGGCGCCCGCTGCATGTAAAGTGCTGACAGAGGGAGGGGACTCCCTCATTCTCCCATTGGCACCCCCCAAATCCGATTGCCGGGTGCCGATACTTGTGAATGCTGGCTGGGGTCTCGTGTAGGCCCCAGACCAGCCATGACTAATTTCCAGCAGGCTGCGCTTCTCTGTCACAGCCTGCTGGTCAATGTCAGAAAAGCACTGATATTAAAATGCAATGCACTATAGGGATAGGGCATTGCATTTTAAAATCAATCAGAATGTTGTCTGATATAGTTCCCTTGTGGGACTATTAAGTGGTAAAAAAAAGTTAAAAAAAAAACACATTTATTCAATTAAAAAAAAAACATTAAAAAATACCCTTTTTTCCTTTGAAAATACGCTTTTCAATTAAAAAAAATTGCAAAAAAAATATCTCCCCCATATGTTTGGTATTGCCGCCTCTGTAACGACCCGGACTACATAAATATCATGTAGATTATCCCCTATGGTGAACGCCGTAAGAAAAAAAACAAAAAAACAGTATTGCTAATTTATTCTTAGTTGCCACTGAAAAAACTTAATAACAAGCGATCAAAAAGCGCCATTTACTCCAAAATAATACCAATGAAAAATACAAGTCGTCCCACAAAAATCAAGCCCTCACACAACTCCATAGAAAGAAAAATAAAAAACTTATGGGTCTTGGGAAGCTGCAATGCAAAAACATTTTTTTCTTTTTATTGTAAAAAAGTTGTAAGACGGAAAAAAAAATATATGTATTTGGTATTACTGTAATCATAGTGACACAGAGAATAAAGATATTATGTTATTTATACTAAAAATGAATGCCATAAAATTTATAATGTAAAAATGCAGTGGCAGTATTTCTGTTTTTCCCATCTCCCTCCCAGAAAGAATTAATTAAAAATAATCAGAAAGCTATGTGTACCCCAAAATGGCGCCATTAAAAACTACAACTTGTCCCGCAAAAAACAAGCCCCTATAAAGCCATATAGATGGAAAAATAAAAAAAGTTATAGCTCTTGGAACGCGACTATGAAAAAAGGAAGAAGAACTCTTGTAAGGCCTAAAACAGGCTGGTCACTAAGGGGTTAATACACATTTGCAACCATTTTGTATACTTTATTGTTAAAAAAAACTAAGTATTTTTTAATTTTGTGTATACATCTTCTATGCAGATGTCTCCATGGTTACAGACTACAAACATACTCTGAGTGTAGTCAGTACCTGCAGTCATAGGGGGAGATTATTGAAAATGTGTAAAAACTCTTGGTTACAACCAATCACAGCACAGCTCACATTTTGTATTGAAAAATGAAAGCTGTGTTGTGATTGGTTGCCATAGGCAACAAAGACAGTTTTTCGATTACACATTTTTATAAATCTGCCCCTTACTTTCTTCTTTCTGTACCCAATGTGGGTTAAAGGGGTTTTCCAGCCGACAACCACAACACCCCTGTTCCTGGACACTGCTGGTCCCCTGCAGAGCTGAAATGGTTTGGTCCCGTGACCAGTGAAGCCAGTGATTGGTGGTCAGGGGACCAAGCTACTTCCGGTCCAACCCGAGCATCTGGCAGTGGCTCTGGACAGCAGACAAGTGAGTTTTTTTAATTGGCCACAGATTAAAACGATTGAGGTTGTCGGCTCCTAGAACAGACAAACCTCGTAAGATCATTTAGTTGTTCCAGATTCTGACACAGTATCGAAAATTCAGTCACAATGCAGCCCATGAGATCACCCGAGGCCTCCTTTGTGGGTGTGCAACTAGGGTTGCTAGACAGGGCTATCCCCAGACTACCCGAGGCTATACAAAGCCGGATACAGTATGCTAGGAATATTCCCGCCCACTGCGCAGCAGCCACTGAGGGTAGCCACTCTCAGGTATTCTGCAGCCATACCACTTCAATGCTTTACGCACTAAATACAGGGAGTGCAGAATTATTAGGCAAATGAGTATTTTGACCACATCGTCCTCTTTATGCATGTTGTCTTACTCCAAGCTGTATAGGCTCGAAAGCCCACTACCAATTAAGCATATTAGGGGATGTGCATCTCTGTAATGAGAAGGGGTGTGGTCTAATGACATCAACACCCTATATCAGGTGTGCATAATTATTAGGCAACTTCCTTTCCTTTGGCAAAATGGGTCAAAAGAAGGACTTGACGGGCTCAGAAAAGTCAAAAATAGTGAGATATCTTGCAGAGGGATGCAGCACTCTTAAAATTGCAAAGCTTCTGAAGCGTGATCATCGAACAATCAAGCGTTTCATTCAAAATAGTCAACAGGGTCGCAAGAAGCGTGTGGAAAAACCAAGGCGCAAAATAACTGCCCATGAACTGAGAAAAGTCAAGAGTGCAGCTGCCAAGATGCCACTTGCCACCAGTTTGGCCATATTTCAGAGCTGCAACATCACTGGAGTGCCCAAAAGCACAAGGTGTGCAATACTCAGAGACATGGCCAAGGTAAGAAAGGCTGAAAGACGACCACCACTGAACAAGACACACAAGCTGAAACGTCAAGACTGGGCCAAGAAATATCTCAAGACTGATTTTTCTAAGGTTTTATGGACTGATGAAATGAGAGTGAGTCTTGATGGGCCAGATGGATGGGCCCGTGACTGGATTGGTAAAGGGCAGAGAGCTCCAGTCCGACTCAGATGCCAGCAAGGTGGAGGTGGAGTACTGGTTTGGGCTGGTATCATCAAAGATGAGCTTGTGGGGCCTTTTCGGGTTGAGGATGGAGTCAAGCTCAACTCCCAGTCCTACTGCCAGTTTCTGGAAGACACCTTATTCAAGCAGTGGTACAGGAAGAAGTCTGCATCCTTCAAGAAAAACATGATTTTCATGCAGGACAATGCTCCATCACACACGTCCAAGTACTCCACAGCGTGGCTGGCAAGAAAGGGTATAAAAGAAGAAAATCTAATGACATGGCCTCCTTGTTCACCTGATCTAAACCCCATTGAGAACCTGTGGTCCATCATCAAATGTGAGATTTACAAGGAGGGAAAACAGTACACCTCTCTGAACAGTGTCTGGGAGGTTGTGGTTGCTGCTGCACACAATGTTGATGGTGAACAGATCAAAACACTGACAGAATCCATGGATGGCAGGCTTTTGAGTGTCCTTGCAAAGAAAGGTGGCTATATTGGTCACTGATTTGTTTTTGTTTTGTTTTTGAATGTCAGAAATGTATATTTGTGAATGTTGAGATGTTATATTGGTTTCACTGGTAAAAATAAATAATTGAAATGGGTATATATTTGTTTTTTGTTAAGTTGCCTAATAATTATGCACAGTAATAGTCACCTGCACACACAGATATCCCCCTAAAATAGCTAAAACTAAAAACAAACTAAAAACTACTTCCAAAAATATTCAGCTTTGATATTAATGAGTTTTTTGGGTTCATTGAGAACATGGTTGTTGTTCAATAATAAAATGAATCCTCAAAAATACAACTTGCCTAATAATTCTGCACTCCCTGTATAACCAGGATTCATCAACAGGACAACACAGCAGCTATTAAGGGTTTAGTAGGATTTAACAACAGGGCCTACGAGTTACAGAATGGACAATACAAAGGCACTGCGTAAAAACTAAACTTGTGTCCCTAAAAGATGTGGCTAGGTTATTCCTGCCAGTGGAGGTTGGCATTCAGTTTTGGGCTGAAACTATTACTCGATTGAATCGAGTAATTCGACACCAAGAAAATCCTTGATGCAAATTTTTTGTCATGTGACCACGAAGCAGGAATGAAGCTCTTGCTATTACTCATCGCTCCGTGGTCACCCGCCGGCCCGCACCGCGCTGCACTGTATCCTGACACATCGTCTGGTCATAGTGCACGTAAGCACGCACTATGACCCGACGCTGTGTAACGTCAGGACAACAGTGCGGCGCGCAGAGAAGAAGATGGAGGAGCTGTGGAGTGGCGCTCCTCCACAGTACTGGAAAGTACGGGCATTGGGGACATGGCTAGGAGGGGGAGAGGGTGGTGCTGGTGGGCAAGCTGGTGGCACTGGAGGGCAAGCTGGTGGCAATGGGGGGGGGGAACTGGTAACACTGGGGAGAAGCTGATGGCACTGGGGTGGCAGCTGATGGCACTGGGGGGGCAGCTGATGGCACTGAGGGGGGAGCTGATGGCACTGAGGGGGGAGCTGATGGCACTGAGGGGGCAGTGGATGGCACTAGCGGGGAAGCTGATGGCACTGGGGGGAAGCTGATGGCACTGGGGAGGAAGCTAATGGCACTGGGGAGGAAGCTAATGGCACTGGGGGGAAGCTGATGGGACTAGGGAGGAAGCTAATGGCACTGGGGGGAAGCTGATGGCACTGGGGGGAAGCTGATGGCACTGAGGGGAACCTGATGGCTTGGGGGTCAGGTGATGGCACAGGGAGTGGGGGGAGGCTAATAAGAAAAATATTCTTTTAATTAGTTTTTTATTATTAGAGTACTTGATTAATCGTTGGATTAATCGATAGAATACTTGATTACAAAAATAATCGATAGCTGCAGCCCTAATTCAGTTCTTGAAGTCTTTTATCCAGGGAGCTGTGGTTTGATGTTATAGCAGAGCTCCACCCTCACAGACTCTCCCCCACACATATCAAAGTGGTTTTGAAAACCTTCCCTGGGCAAACACACTGTATATTTCCTTTGCCCCGTGGTTAACAGATAATGTTATTAGATATGTCCTGCACTCCAGCCAACCCAATTGGTAACTGGAGCAACATGGTTCTAGATCTAGACTCATTTTCAGTCTCTTCAAACAAAGGCAAGATGGAGCTTTACAATCCCATCATTCTCCACTCTCCTTGCCCAGTTTTATAGAAGGTATGCAGGAGGTCATCAACTGGCCAGTCTATTACAATTCAGCCATTAACTTTTTGAAACACTATACATAATTAGTATTTTTCGGCCTATAAGACACACCTTTTTGTCCCATTAAAGTGGGTGAAAAATGTCAGTGCGTCTTATGGGGCAAATACTAATAAGCGCTTCCATTATGGAAGCGCTCATAAGTACAGGAGGACCAGGAAGCAGTGAATACAGCGCTCCCCAGGCTCTGTACTCACCGCTTCATTATCCTCAGCCACTGGCTGTGTTGTAACTGCGCACAGCCTGAGGACCTCGGCTCTCTGTGACCTCATGCTTTTGTGTGTCGGGTCACAGCATGCCGCAGAAAGAAGAAAAAGAGCGCTGTATGACTAGAGAGGTAAATTGGTTTATTATTTTTTTATCTGATTTGTGCATGGGGGTCATTCACATGGAGGTCTGATCTGAGGTCTTATTGGGGGCTATTCACATGGAAGTCTGATTGGGGGACTTATGGAGGTCTGATTGGGGGTAATATTAATATATAGGCCTGATCTGAGGTCTGATTGGGGAACTTATTAATATGTAGAAACCATCAAAAAGTGTGGTGATAAGGAAGCAGGATGTGCTCATACCCATATGCAGTTGTGCATTTCTGTAGGGGAGCACATCCTGCACTTGTAGTCCGTTGCTAATGGCAATCACCAGCAAAAAATGCATACAATGGATGATGCCAGCAACGGACTACAAGTACCACAATGGACATCCTACATAAGATGAAATTTATGTGGATGTGGCAAGAATTCAAAACAAACACAGAGCCAGTTATTAATATGTAGGCCTGATCTGAGGTCTGATTGGGGGACTTATTAATATGTAGGCCTGATCTGAGGTCTGATTGTGGGACTTATTAACAGTGGGGATCTGATTGTGGCTTTAAGCTGAGGTCTAATGAAAAATATTTTTTTTTCTTATTTTCCTAATCTAAAACCTAGGTGCGTTTTATAGGCAGGTGTGCCTTATAGGGCGAAAAATACGGTATAACAAACAGAAAAATGTCATATCCTTGTCAAACCTTACACTTTTAAAATGAGGACCCTGTGGGTGTCAGTCCTTGCAATTCATAGGCCTAAAAGGTGTTTTTGTAATGAATGCTGTAAGTCAGTGTCAGACTGGAAAGGACTCTGAGGACCACCCTCCGTCTATACAGAGCGGTCTCATTTTCTTATAATCACACTTGTAATCCTTGATGCTACCATTGTACATACCGGACAGGTCATCACTAAGATCTAATAGGTTATTCGTAAGTGAACCCTAGTGTCCAGTGGGATATTTCTACAAAGAGGGTGAATTTTTAAAGGCAGAGAATAAAATCTGACATTGGAACCAAATACAATAAGCCTGGTTTCATTAGGATTTCCATGAACCAAGGTCAGTCTGGCTAGTACAGCATGTAATGTGCTGAGAGGCACTTGCTGTAGAGCAAACTGTCCCCGGAAAACACCTCCTGGCAGATGTCACAAACCAGTTGCATGCATCTAGTTTTTGGATTTTATGTTCTCTCTGTTAATTCCTGTTGTTAGTAAGTAAAAGGATAAAAAAAAAAAAAGATCAAAAATAAGATTTGACCATAGTCTGAATGTGGCTGAGATGCACTACCAGACATAGCCTGTGGAAAACAGTGGCGCTGTTATTGGGAAAAAAAGCACACCGAGTTCTTAGAAAACTACTTTAACTTTTGCCAAATGTCTATTTTGCATGAAAGGAGTCCACAAAGATTTGGTGGCTATTGCTTGCTAGCTGGATAGATACATTGACTAGAGATCGATATGTGATTGTCGGGGGTCTGTCTCCCACCACTATCAACCATCAGCTGTGTGTAGTGGACGGAGCAGGTTATTGCATTGCTGCTCCTAGTAGTGCAAATAGCTATCAGGGCATGTTGGGAGTTGTAGTTTTGCAACAGCTGGAGGGCCACAGGTTGGGCATCCCTGCTCTAGAGCATCAATATCTGCTCATCACGCATTTGACCATGCCTCCCAAGTGTCCCTTTTTGGAGGGACAGTCTCTCTTTTTGACCCAAGTCCCTCTTTGATCCTTAAATGTTCCTCTTTTTGACCTGGGGAATTAATACATAAATGTTCATTAATAAATTTACTAAATTGCTCCTTACTAAAGTGTCTGTGTGGTTTCTACCTGTACACCAGACCATAACTTCATTATTTAGTGCAATTTCTACCTTAAAATTTCTATAGTTAGATGATTTATATGCTAATATTTATATGGATATTAAAGCACAAGAAAAAAATTGCCCCGGGGGCTCCACATGCTGTAAAAAAATAAAGGAACTTACACTCACCTAACTGATCCCCAGCTCAGGGGCGTCGCTAGGGCTTTTTATCCGGGGCCAGGGCCCCGAATCAAACTACCACTGCCCCGAACCTCGCCAGGGCCGTCTTTAACACGGGGCAAAAGGCAGCTGCTTCTTGAGCCCCGCTGGCCACTGCCCACAAATTCAATGAGGACCGGGAAGCGGTGAAAGCTCTATACTTACCGCTTCCTGGTCCTCGGCTCTCCGCTGTGAAGGCTGCGCACATGTGAGGTTGCACTGTGTGCGCCAGTTCACAGCACAGACTGAAGAGGAGGAAGACCGAGCTCGGGCGGTGAGGAGTGGCGGCGTGCAGAGCAGGAAAGGTAAGTGTTTTTTTTATTTTACTTATAAGGCTGATGGAGGCACTGGGGGCTGAAGGAGGCACTGGGGGCTGAAGAGAGGCATATGGGGGCTGATGGAGGCACTGGGGGCTGAAGAAAGGCATATGGGGGCTGAAGAGAGGCCTATGGGGGCTGATGGAGGCATATGGGGGCTGATGAAGGCACTGGGGGCTGAACAGAGGCATATGGGGGCTGAAGAGAGGAATATGGGGGCTGAAGAGAGGCATGTGGGGGCTGATGGAGGCACTGGGGGCCGATAGAGGCATGTGGGGGCTGATGGAGGCATATGGGGGCTGATGAGAGGCATATGGGGGCTGAAAGGTATGTGGGGGCTGATGGAGGCACTGGGGGCTGATAGTGGCATGTGGGGGCTGATGAGAGGCACTGGGGGCTGATGAGAGGCATATGGGGGCTGAAGAGAGGCACTGGGGGCTGATGGAGGCACTGGGGGCTGATGGAGGCTGATGTAGTATGCTTGTGCCCCGGCTACTGCAGTTGTGAAGGAGTCAGTAATTATGCTTTTGGTGGAGTGGCCTAGTATGAAAAAAATTTGACACCCTGCACCCCTAGAATGTGCATGGATGGTCGAGCACTGCAGACAAAATATTTAAAGCTTTATTTTAAAAACCACATTGGCATCACAATTAGGGATGAGCGAATCGACTTCGTTTGAAACATCCAAAGTCGATTCGCATAAAACTTCGTTCTAATACTGTACAGAGCAGGAGTCCGAGTTCGGGAAATGTTTTTTTTTACAGTACAAATTAATTTATGAAGTTTTTGCGCAATTTATGGAGCAATAACTTTGGCTCATCTGAGCCAATACATTCTTATACTGTACAGAGCTCCTGCTCCGTACAGTATTAGAACGAAGTTTTATGCGAATCGACTTCGGATGTTTCATCCAAAGTCGATTTGCTCATCACTAATCATAATGTGTTTCAGGGCAAGTAAGAGCAAGACTGGATTGAAACGTGTAAGGGACATGTGATGCCAAAGTGCTTTTTAAATAAGTTGGAATTATAACTACAGTGCTAGATCTTCAAAACATGTCTCTTCCTTGGATGTTTCCTACAGCTTGTAGTCCCGCAGGTGACCCATACGCCATCATTATTTACCCTACAATTGATTAAACGGGTTATGCAATGATTGATGTACTAAATTTAAAATCGGACATCATATAGTACATGACAATCTCTTTCTAACAAAGCTAGAACCTGGCCTTGAACCTCACATGGATCCCGAGATCTCCCCCATTCATTTCTCCAATTGTTCTGCTGGATTTATTTCAGGCTGGCAGCTCAGGGGTTGTGGCCTCTCTCAGGGGCGTATCCTTTCTGCTGTAGCATTTTTCCCCTGTAACTGCTACAGCGTCTAACAAAAGGGTGGTGGCAGTTGAAGATAAAACTGAGCGTGTGCGACCACCTCAGTAAGGTGGGTGGAAAAATAAGGAAAAGAACAGATCAGCAGGTGGCGCTATACAGATAGATTTCGTTGAATAACTCAGTGGCTATGCTAAATTTTTAATTACATGCAATCACAAAAGTATTCAGAACAAGGTGATGGTTTGAAAAACGTAGAATACTTTTCATGGCACAACCCCCTTAATGGGTGAGTGGTACTCTTCGTATATGTATGTGTCCTACAGCATTCTAAAGTGCTAAGACATACGGTTCAATTGGCTGTAGAAAGAAAATTTGAGGCAATTTTGCCCCAGTGGTGCCCTGGGCAGCTTCCTATTCTGCCTGCCCCTCTTTTGAGAACTGATGAAGGGCACAATGTGATGTCACTCCCACGAACATTGCACTGTAAGCAGAAATCAGGGTGCTTGGCAATGAAGGGGAGCGCATTCAGTCCCCATGATAGTGCCCATCATGAATTAGCTGCCATCTCTTTATTGTATAAGATGATTTAAAGGGGTTTTACCATCTCAGACATTGGGAAAATATCAAAAGGATATGCACCCAATGTCTGATAGGTGCGGGTCCCAGTGGTGACGACAAAGTCCCGGAGGGCGCACCGTGCATGTGCGGCCGCCCTCCATTCATTCCTCTGGGAGCACTGAGAATAGCCGAGTGGCACACTTGACTATTTTCGGAAGTCCTATTGAAAAGAATAGGAGGTGCACCACGCAGGCGCTGCCACTGCCCCATTCACTTCTGTGGCGCTGATGGAAATAGATCGGCTATTTTCAGCTCTCCCAAAGGAATGAATGAAGGGCGGCTGTGCATACATTTTGCGCCCTCCAGGTCTTTGCCGGCTCTGATTTAAATTTAGGTGCGGGTCCCAGAGGTGGGACCGGCACCTATCAGAGATGGCGGGCATATCACAATGTTTGAGATGCCACAATCCCTTTAAGGGACGGATAATGGTTCTCCATTAGTCATTCCCACTGAAGCGCATTATCCCCACCGGCAAGTAAAACGTCATGCTAATTATTATTTTTCTTTCCGAACGCGGTGGAGAAATATTTTAACAGACGGTGTAATATTTCTTTATAGACAGACGACAAAGAAACATAATACAGTTCTATTCACTGAATATATTTTTTTTGTTTGCAGCAACAAAAGATCTAACAGAGGATCCACCGCTGCCAACAACTCCACCTGGTGACACCCTCTGCCCACGCCTGAGGTCTAGCTCGTTTCCATCATCAAGGACTTATTATTCTCCATGTGCTAGCGGTCCTGTTGGGGCAGGAGACTCCACTGAACTATGCCGTACACGGTGACTGCTCGCACAGGTTTTATTTTCGATGAGGATAAAGAAGTACAAAGCATCTTATAGAACATATAAAGTGCTCAGTACCTTCTCTGCCAGAGGCACGCATACCTTAACAATGAGGTGCCGCCACATGGGATTAACAATTCGCTCACAATTATCTGGTGCCTGGTAAATGCTCGTAATTGCGCATAGTTTATTAAAGGTTTCTCCGGGAATTAAGAAAATGAAAATACTTAAATATTACTTTATTATGAATATATCCTCAAATACCTTTTGTTATTTATAATGGCTCGTGTTGTCTGGGGAGCAGTGTTTTCTCCTGGGCCTTTGGGGCCTACTATTGCATCTTTGCCTAGGCCTACTGAGGGGTGCTTTGGTATTCTGGTAGGCCACTTTCACCCTGTTACCAACAGTTCCTGATTTTCTCAGGACAGTCCTACGATTGGCCCACAAAAGGGACATACCCCAAAGTGGGCCGTGCTGGGCACAGTGGGGGTGGAACTGTTCCTGTGTACTTTTCTGAGGAGGACACAGTCCAAGCTCATGTTATGCCAGGCTCAGTTGAGTACATTGTATGATACATCATATACATCTCCGAAATGCTTCAGGTGAACCCGGACCCTTGTCCTGAGGCCATTCATAAGTATGGCATACAATACCTCTGCTAAATGTGCAGCAATAATTCTCTAATTGAAATAACGGGGCCACCCAGGATCCAGGGCCGGTGCAAGGATTTTTGCCGCCCTAGGCAAAAGAAAAGTTTGCCGCCCCCCCCCTCATGTGACATCACAATGCCCCACCCATATAATCTGCCATAATAACTAACGCGAGTGTATAGGGATAGCAGTGTGTGTGCAGTGGATGCATGGTGTGTGCAGTGGATGCAGTCGATGCAGTGTATGTGTGTGTGGAGTGTATAGGGAGACCAGTGTGTAGGTGATGCAGTGTGGGTGTGTGCAAGGGATAGAAAGAAGTTCCGTGTTTGTGTATAAGGTTTGTGTTGTGTGTTTCTGAATGTGTGTACAGAGTGCGTTCTGTGAATCTGTGTTTGCATGTGTAAGGCTCTATTCATACATCCAAAATTCTGTTCCGCATTTTGCGGAACGGAATTGCGGACCAATTTATTTCTATCCACACTCCCGGGTCCACACTACCATCCCGCAAAAAAATAGAACATGTCCTATTCTTGTCTGCAATTGCGGACAAGAAAAGGCATTTTCTATGCGAGTGCCGGCAATGTGCGCTCCGCAAAATGCGGAACGCACATTGCCGGTGTCCGTGTTTTGCGGATCCGCAAAACACACTTGGATGTGTGAATGGAGCCTAAGAGATGCATTGTGTTTCAGTGTGTGTAAGGGATGCAGTGTGTGTGTGTGATGGATGTCAAACTCCCCCAGTCACTCTCTTTCTTACCCCCTCCCTTGTGTCACTCTTTTCCCCTTCTTGTCACTCTCATTACCCCATCATTACTCTTATTCCCCCTAGTCACTCTATTTCTTGCCCCTTGTGTCACTCTGTTCCCTCCTGTCAGTCCCTCTGGTGTGGTGTGGTGTGGCCGCCCCTTCTTGTCACTCTCAACCCCCCTCCCCTCTTGTGTCACTCTGTCCCTCCTGTCAGTACCTGTGGAGTAGGGCGCAGGATTAAGGCAGGCAGTGTGAGAACTTCCCTGGTGTCAGTCCATGTGGAGTAGCGTGGCTGAGCTCTGTCCGGTTCCGCGGGTACAGGAGCTTTTGTTCCTTGTACCCGGCCGGACTGAGAGGAAGTGCACACTAAGTGAGCACTTCCTGTCAGTCCGGACAGGTACAGGAAACAAAAGCTCCTGTACCCGCGGACTGTACAGAGCTACGTTACTCCACAGGGACTGAGTCTGACACTAGGGAAGCGCTCACACTATCTGCCTTAATACTGCGCCCGGGCGGTGCGCGTCAGCCCGGGCGGGAGCCGGCGCCCCCAGCAAGAGTGCGCTCTACGCGGTGGCGTACTCTGCTTATGGGTGGCGCCGGCCCTGCCAGGATCTCATTAATTTGTGCTAATGGCGGGAGAAGACGATGAGAAGCCTTTTGAAGGAAGATCCTTTTATCCAAATGCATTCATCCGTTTCATGTAAACCACTAGTCTGACACCGAATCCCAAACCTTCCTGCTGCCCCTCAATGATCCTGGGGGAAGAAGCTACTGTGACACCCGGTATTGGGAGGTGTCTCTAGACATGGGCATGTGGGCGCAACGTTTATACAGCTTTAGGCCTCATGCACATGACCGTATGTATTTTGCAGACCTAAAATTGCGGATCCACAAAATGTGGATACTGCCTGTGTTGCATCTGTGGTCTGGATTTTGCGGACACTTTCACTCATTTTGCGGAATGCAAAAAAATTCTGCAAAAAGATAGAATAAGTCTGCAAAATGCAGACCACGGGCACATTGAAGTCAATGGGTCCACAGGAAAAAAAAAAGGCGGACGGCACACAGACCGCATCCGTATTTTATGGATCTGTAATCTGCGGACAAAAAAAAATAAAAAAATAAAAAAAAGGATATGGTTGCGTGCATGAGGCTTTATCCTCATGGAACTGGAAATGCTGACTTACAATGTAAAGTAACTTATAAGTGCCTGGGCTCTACATGGTCATGTAAAGATATATGTGAAACATACACCTCAAACCCTGTGTGAACAGATCTGTAAAATAATCCTTTATGAAGGTCTCTGTAATTGTGTAATGTATTTCTTTTACCTTTATGGCTCCTATCTCCCGTTCTGGGCTGTGGTCACATGACCATGTCCATGCAGCTCTTTATTTCCTGTGATGTTATGTCCATGGGCGGGGCAGTGATAGGGGAGCGTCTATGTAACTAGCTGAGTGGGAGGAGCTATAAACTAGCTGGGCGTTGTTAGGGGCGGCGCTGGAGCTGTGACAGAGGAAGGAGAAGTGCATCATGGGTTTGGTTGGATACAGGAACAGGAAGTGCTACCTACAGGATGGAGACAAAGCAGAGGGATTGGTTTATTATATGGTGAAAACGGGTCAGGAGAGGCCAAAACAAGCAAGGTGAGGATGTACATGAGGTAAGCAACTACATGACCATATCTGCTAAAAACCATAGTAACCCTAGAAAATTCCTTTTAAGGACAGGTCATCGATATTACAGTCTTGGAAAACCCATTTATTCTAAAGGCATCTACTGAAGTTCTATCAAATAAATGTAACTTGTTTGGCCCATGTAGAAGGTAGGTCTTGGACTTCCATAACTTGGAGCTGTAGTATGCTGTTAGACATAGCAGCGCTCTCATATGCGAGAGGTCCTGGAAGTCTTGGCAGTCTGTCTAGCTCTCTCCAGGGGGCTGTCAATCAGAAAACAAGTTCTGCCACTTAAAGATGCACTTGGCATGAAGACAAATTGCTGTGACATAATAGACTATTCTAGTCAGATTTTGCCATGCTGTAAATGAAATAACTTATGGTCTTCCATGATAACATGTCTGGGCATTGTCAGCGGTGGGAACTTTCAGAAGATAAAAACTCAATCAAATAGCAGATCCGTCCATCAGAACGTGTGTGGCATTTAATGGCCAGGATCTGAGGGCAACATCATGGTTAAGACGGCTTTCCAGTTGTAGGGTAATATAACCTAAAAGCGATGGACACCTTTCTGGATCTTTATTTTATTTTTATTTCTTTTTTGCAATCTAAGTATTTTTTTGTTGGAAAAAATTACTATGATTAACTTTTTTTATTAAAAGTGTTTTTTACTCTGCAGCCTGCATGTTTTTATATACATTGCATGCTGCTGGGCTCTGTTCAGTGCTAAAGGTGGCAGATGAGCTCTCTGCTCTCCTGGGTGCTGACATACAATTAGGCCTCTTCAGATGACTGTATTTTGTATCTGTGTCTGAACCACATTTTTTGTGGATTGCACACGGACCCATTTATTTCTAGGGGTCTGAAAAAACAAACAAAAAAAAAAACTATGTCCTGTTCTTATTGATGGAAGTGAGAAAAATGCGGATTGCACATGGAAGGTGGCTGTGTTTTGTGGATCCATGGTTTGCAGGTGGCAATGCGAACACGGTTGTGTGCATGAGACCATAAGCTAAATTCTTATCAAACTGATTAGGATATAGCTTAAACATTATTCTGACATTTTTAGTATATCCGCAGGTTTTAGGTTGTCCGCTTTTTTTATATTGATGACTAGTGATGAGCGAATTATTAAAATATTCGATTCGGCTGCTTCGCCGAATTTATAAAAAAATTCGCTTTGTGGCGAATGACTTGGTCACAAAGCGCAATTTATTGTAAGTGGTGGGTGCAATGACAGGGAGCGGTGACTGTCCCGCTTCTCATCATTGTACCCCTCAGATGCCGCGTTCATAGCTGATCGCGGCATCTGACATTGATATTACAGTGTAACATAAAATAAAAAAATTAATAAATCATACTTACCTCATCCATTTGCACGCAAAGTGCCGTCCGCCACACGGGATTTCATGCAAGATCTTCGCGCTCAAAAGGATGAGGTAAGTATAATTTTTTTTCAATTTTTTACTGCCATTCAGGAAAAATCGATTTACTACTACAAAGCACAAGGAAATTCGGCTTCTCAGCAAATTGAATTTTCCTTGAAATTCAGATCAAATTGCACTTCTTGGAGTTTGATTCGCTCAACACTATGGATGATAGGTCATCAATTTCAGATTGTGTGGTCTGACACCTGGCATCCCCAACGATCAGCTATTTGAAGAGAAGGCCGCGCTCTTCATTGTTTACCTGCTCGCCATCACAATTGCATCGGTGAGCAGGTGTAATTACATCTCAGCCGTCCCATTAACTTGGGATTTACATGCATAGGAAGGAGATATCCCATTGAAGTCATTACATTGCACAGCGATGTGGTTGCAACGGCGAGCTGGTAAACAATGAAAAGAAGGCAGTGCTCGTACAAGCGCTGCTTTCTCTTCAAACTGCTGATCAGCAGCGGTGCCGGGTGTCGGAGCCCCGCCGATCTGATATTGATGACTTATACTGAGGGTAGGTCATCAATATAAATAAAGCAGACAACCCCTTTAATTTCTGAGATGGGAATACCCCTTTAAAAGAGTGTTTCTGGGTGGCTGGTCAGATTTCTGGCAAGATAAACTCTGACCTTCACACAGCACTGGAAGGCAGTATGACTGGGATGTGTACATTGTGCAGGGACCGGGTCTAATATTTGTACTGCAACTTAGGAACAAGAATAATCCAAGGACAAAGTATTGTACGAACAGCAAATATAATATTGGCACTTCTGTAGTCAGGAGGAGAAATGTACTTACTGGATTCATTCCTTGCGGCTTTCAAGATCTCTGCTTGCAGTCATACAATGGGAATCTTTGTGTTTTACTTCCAGGGGATGAAAATGTGTCACGAGAAGGTGCTTGGTCCATTACATTGAGGCCACATGCACACAGTGCATATTATGTGCGGATAGCCCACAATCATTTTTATGCCGAAAATCTATGGTAGCGTCTAAGTAGATGACACTTTCAAAATCTTATCTACACGGTGTAGATTTTGAAATCTGCAGCATGTCAACTGTTCGTGTGGATTTTCAGTGCAGATTTCACCATTTGTAATGCAAAGGGTAAGATCTGTCACATCAACATATTAGGATTTTGGTGTGGAAAAGAATCTGTCGGAAAATCCACATAAACTAAACTGTTGTGTACATTTACCCTTAGGCACACAAACTGAGCCTGAATCGGGTGTCACAGGCAGACGCCGGCTGCAATAACTGCGATTAGAGTTAACTTCAATTCTGGTCATTTAACTTCTCAGATGCTTTGGTCAATAGTGACTGGGGCATCTGAGTGGTCAGACAGAGGGAGGGGGCTCCCTCTGTCCTCCGATCAGGGACAGAGCAAAACTGTGGAGCTTTGATCGGTTGCTACGACAGCCTGGGGTCTTGTGACGGCTACCAGGCCTGTCAAAGTGATCTACCTGCAAAGCCTTGCCAGTGGCAGGGCTTTACAGGAGGTGTATGAAACATAATATTTTATGCAGTCCATGGTACAAGCAATCAGAAGATTGTATGTTCAAATACCCTAGGAAAGAAAATTACAGTTAAAAATGTTTAAAAAATTTAAAACACAAAAAAGTATATATTTAGATCACCCCCTTTCCTAATTTTGCATATAAAATGAAATAAACAATAAAATAAAAAAATAAATATAATTTGTATTGCCATGTCTAAAAAAGTCCAAATTACATTTTTTGTGTGGTGAATGCCATAATGGTAAAAAAATTAACAATTTTCCACTGTTTGGTCACATTGCCCCCCCTCAAAGAATTGAATAAAAAGTGATGAAAAAGTCATATGTAAGGCCCCTTTCACATCTGCGTTTTTGCGTTCCGTCCTCGGGGCTCTAGGACGGAAAGATACTGATCAGGATTATCCTAATGCATTCTGAATGGAGAGAAATCCGTTCAGGATGCATCAGGATGTCTTCAGTTCAGTCACTGACATGTTTTTTGGCAACAGCATGCTGCGGATTTTCCTCCGGCCAAAAATCCTGAAGACATGCCACAAGGACGGATCCAGAATTAATGCCCATTGAAAAGCATTAATCCGGATCCGACTTTAAGCTAAACGTTGTTTCGGCGCATCGCCGGATCTGACGTTTAGCTTTTAAGAATGGTAACCATGGCAGCCAGGACGCTACTAAAGTCCCAGCTGCCATGGAAAAGCAGCGGGAGCCGGGGGAGAAGCTACTTACCTACCATGCGGCGGCCGGGGCGCTCCTCGATGATGTCACCGGGTCCCTGCGTTGCATGGTTCCCATAGCTATGCTATGTGAGCAATGCGCCATATGGATCGTACGGGTCATTGCTCACATAGCATAGCTATGTGATCCATGCAATGCAGAGACCCGGTGACGTCATCGAGGAGCGCCCCGGCCGCCGCAAGGAAGGTAAGAAGCTTCTCCCCCGGATCCCCGCTTCTTTTCCATGGCAGCAGGGACTTTAGTAGCGTCCTGGCTGCCATGGTAACCTGAAAGAATATTGAAGACTGATCAGTCTTCTAATGCTTTCAGTTGTCTTGCGTTGTGACGGATTCGGCGGGCATTTCCGTCGAGGGAAGTGCACGCCGGATCCTCACAACGAGATGTGAAAGGGGCCTAACCCAAAATGTTACCAACAACAAACACAGCTCATTTTGCAAAAAAACAAGCCCTCACACAGCTCTGTAGACAGAAATATAAAAAGGTTATGGGTGTCAGAATGGAATTATGCAAAGAAAAATAAATACTTTTTTTCTTCTTTTTTTAAATAGAGATTTTTTCCCCCTTTTTTCAATACAAGATATAGGAAATGAAATGGTTCAACTTGTCCCGCAAAAGAACAAGCCCTCGTAATGCGGTTGTGAATAGAAAACTAAAAAAGTTATGGCTCTCAGAAGGCACTGGAGGCACAAATGAAAATTAAAAAAAACAAAAACAAACAAAGAATTGCATAACTTTTCATTATAAAGCGAGATTTTAAGTAGCGGGTTTACTCCTTGTCATCATGGCGAGAGGGAATGTGAGGCCCTGTCCGCCTATAGTCAATATACTGTATCTATATATTCTCGCTGATACGTGGGAAAGGCGGTTTTCCGAAGGCTGCATCTATAACGTAATCTCCCCCATTGTTGAAAGACACAAGTAGCTACTGAGAAACTCTTGAGTGTTTGAACTTGCTGAGTGCTCCGCTCTCCAGAGAGAGACCTTGACTTGTGGCTGTCCCCATGTGTCTGTATTGGAGCCCCCCAGCCCCCTTAGACACTTAAATGTTGATCAATGTAAGGCTGAGTTTCGGGCCCCCAGAAGGCCTTTGTGAGCGTGAGCAGCCTGTCTGTGTGTCAGAGCGGTTTATGGCCTGTGAAACACGCTGGATACATTGTTTCCGAGCTGAATTGCAGCCGATTAATTAGCTCTGAATCACATTACAAAGTTATTGTTCTGGAGATGGACGGGATGATTAATGGAACCTGGCTCTTTAAGACAAGAGGCGCTCCCCTCACATGGGGTCAGACTATTATTCTGCGTCCTCTTCTGTGTGTTCTTTCAATGTTCTGCCTGCTTTCAGACTTCATCAGTTTTTGAGTCGTTTTCGTCAGATTTGACCTTTGAGGAAGAAAAAAAGGAACCAGCTGGAGTCTCATGGTACAAAGAGGAACAAGCAACTGGTGCTCAACCAGCCACACACATAAGAGCCTCGTTTTTCCAGAATGAGATCTGTGTCCTGGTTCTCGGCATTATTGGGAAAGTTTTAATATTTTTGGTTTTTATGATTTGGTTGGAGAATGTATGTGGGTGACAGGCGATCGACTAGTAAGCAGATGACTCTGTCGGCTTTTCAGCTACACCAGGCATAGGCATTGATAGACAGACAGACAGACTCCCAGCTGTGTGGTGGACTTGTCTTCTCTGCCCCCTTCTATTTTAGGAGACCCCTAGAGATTCTGGGAGAGTAGACAATCTAATCCTCTGCTCCTCCGGTCCGCAGCATATGCAGTACCAGGGGCATAGCTAAAGGCTCTTGGGCCCTGGTGCAAGAGTTCAGCTTGGGCCCCCCTTCCATCAATGCTTTGTGGCCAGGGGCAGGGAGGCACATAACCTTCGTGCTGCCTGAGGCAAAAATTGAAACTGCACCCCCCCATGCCAAATTCTTGACCCAACCCCTTCCCTCCAGCTAGAGGAGTAACTTGACCAGCATGCACTTTCTATAATACCAGTGTCTTCTTATGTGGTACAAGCAGGGGCGTAGCTACCAGCTCATGGGCCTTGGTGCAAGAGTTCAGCGTGGGCCCCCCTTCCCTCAGTGCTTTGTGTGTCTCCTCATGTGGCACAAGGGTCTTTGGGCCCCCTAAGGCTCCTGGGCTAGGTAGCGACTGCTACCTCTGCACCCCCTATGGCTATTCCCATGGGTACAAGGGTCTTTGGGCCCCCCTCAAGCTCCTGGGCCTGGTAGCGACGGCTACTTCTACACCCCCTATAGCTATGCCCCTCTGCAGTACCATATATTCCTTACGCAAGCGAAGGTCTGCACGGTCATCACCTTCATGGTCAATGCAATTTTGCTTGGCCACATACTGGTATACTATGCAGCCAGAACGTATCCTTTCAGGGATGAAGACCATAAAAAATACAAAAAAAAAAAACGGACAAAAGCAAAGCAAAAAACACTTTCTAATGAATTTTTAAATTTACTATGGACTTCAAAGTAACACAAACCCAGTAAAGTGGCAATGGCCAGAATGCTGTATATGGCACGTAAATTAATTGCTTACCATTGGCTAGATGAGTGCAGCCCCAGTAGAACTGAACACATAGCCAAGATTAACTGGCTACTTAACTTGGAGCGAGGGGTTTATAGGAAGCGAGGAGTCCTAGTTAAATTTGAAAAACTTTGGGCACATTGGATCGACACCTCTAGATTGCCGTCCCAGGAACTTCAGAGATATCGCCTGGGCCTGGTGTGATTGGTATTGCCGATGGCACTTTGAACTTATACCAAGGATGAGCTTGCATTGGCTCGGTGGTTGGCAGTCCTCTAAGTGGCTCTGTGTCTACATTCCTTTTGCTTGGTGAAGGCGAGCTGAGCCCGGCACCCACCGAAACCATTACTGTACAATCCTATTGGTAATTTCCTGTGTACTGGAGGGGAGGTGCATATGCACTTATTATTATCGCTGTGGTGGCAATGTTACAATATGGGACTGTGGCGGATGGAGAGCATCTTTTGGACATAGTGAGGGGGGAAGGGGGGCTTCTGTTTTGCTAATTTATCAAAATGTTAGTAAAAAGACTTACCGTATTTTTTGCCCCATAAGACGCAGTTTTCTTCCCCTCAAAGTGGGGGGTAATGTCACTGTGTCTTATGGGGTGAATACTAATGAGCGCTTCCATTATGGGAAGCGGTGAAGGCTCTGTACTCACCGCTTCCTCGTCCTCGGCTGTGCTGTGGCTGCGCGCAGCGCGAGGGCGCTCTGTGACCTCACGCTGTGCGTGTTGGGTAACAGTACAGCGATCGGTAGAAGGAAGTGAGAGCGTGTTGGCAGTGAGGAGCGGCGGCATTCAAAGCAGGAGAGGTAAGTGATTTTTTTTTAAATTTGCTCTGTGGCATGAGGGCTCAGAAATGGCATTGGAGCTCGTAATGGGACCTCATAAATGGCATGGGGGCTTATAATGGGGGCACATATATTGCATGGGGGCTTTTAATGGCATGCGGGCTCATAAATGGCATGGGGGCTTATAATGGGGGCACATATATGGCATGGGGGCTTTTAATGGCATGGGGGCTTATAATGGGGGCACATAAATGGCATGGGGGCTTATAATGGCATGCAGGCTCATAAAAGGCATGGGGGCTGAACTGAGGCATGAGAGGCTAATATGAGGCATGGAGGTCTCATCTGAGGTCTTATTGGGGTCTTATTAACATTGGGGTCTGATTGAGGCTGTGAGCTGAGGTCTGATTAACATGGGGGGTCTGGTTGGGGCTGTGAGCTGAGGTCTGATTAACATTGGGGGTCTGACTGTGGCTGTGAGCTGAGGTCTGATTAACATTGGGGGTCTGATTGGGGCTGTGAGCTGAGGTCTGATTAACATTGGGGGTCTGATTGGGGCTGTGAGCTGAGGTCTGATTAACATTGGGGGTCTGACTGTGGCTGTGAGCTGAGGTCTGATTAACATTGGGGGTCTGATTGGGGCTGTGAGCTGAGGTCTGATTAACATTGGGGGTCTGATTGGGGCTGTGAGCTGAGGTCTGATTAACATTGGGGGTTTGATTGGGGCTGTGAGCTGAGGTCTGATTAACATTAGGGGTCTGGTTGCTAACCTGATCTGTGGTCTCTTGACAAATATTGTTGTCATCCTCTAAAACCTAGGTGCGTCTTATGGGCCGGGGCATATTATAGGGAGAAAAATATGGTAATTAAAAAAACCTTAAATGTGACACAATAAAATGTGAATAAGAGAGCAAAAAACAAAATGGAAAAACACAAAAAAAAAGACTGCGTCAACAAGCCTAAATCCAAATGTTGTGAGTGTATTTACCGTAAGTAGTATGTAAATCTGCATCATTATCCCAAACCCCCACATTGCGACTCCTAGAATCCCCTCAAATTTCTGATGCCCCCTGAATAAAAAACCAGTGCGTATAGCGCCATATATAATAAAACATCATCAATGGCTTTTCATGAGACAGGGACATTGTCTCGCTATCTTATAACTCCACAAATTATACAAATTACAGTATATTGTAACTCATTTGTACTAAACTATTACTTTGATAGAAATGACAAATTTGTAATTTCCCGTCCATTAAACCTAATTGGATATTTTGGTTTTGGCTTTAAATGAAAAGACGACTAATAAGACGAATTACGAAGTTCAAAAGACGGATGGACAGAAGTGAATTATCTGCAGAGGAAAGTGATTTACAGCTGGACTCGGTCCAACAGGTTTAAAGCCTCCACTAATAGAAGGGAGTAAAATGGGGACAACTTGATAAAAAAAAATGATTGTTCCTTCTGGTTTACATTTTTTAAAATGTTATTTTAAACTATGTAATTTATAGTTTTTTTTCTTCAAAAACTTGAATGCAGCATCCAATGTCCACTGGAATAACATCACCGTGGACTAGCCATTGCAGAAAAATTGGAGACCAATTTTGCCCATATTTTTTACCTGAATTCTGGGCAGATTTGCAGGGCTTTGTGGTCCCAGAAACGTTTTTATGTATCCATTTTAGGGGTCAGAGCTCGGTTTGATTTGACAGATCCACTGATAATAGGATACATTAAGCAGCAAGTGAAGAGTCAGATCTTGAAGTTGGATGCGTTGGAAGCAGGAAAAATGGGCTGCCATCTTGATTGGAGAACTTGCATGAAATGCCATAAGCAGGGACGTATGACGTTACCACGCCGGCCAACATGATGACATCATCACGGGCCGCGCGGGATTTCACACTAGATCTTCAATGAAGATGGTGGTGGCCGGCTCTTCGTGATCAAATGGATGAGGTAAGTATGATTTTATTAATTGAAGTTTTTTATTTTACACTGTATTATTGCTGCCAGATGCCATGATCATGTATAAACGCAGCATCTGAGGGGTACAATGACGGGGGACAACGCAATCACCGCTAACTGTCATTGCACCCACTACTTACAAAGAAATGCGCTTCCTGATGAAGTAATTAGTCACAAAGCGATTTTTTTAAAAAAATTTGGTGAAGCAGCCGAATCAAATTTTTTAATACTTCTCTCATCACTAATAGATAGATACATAGATATAAGATAGATATGAGATAGATAGATAGATAGATAGATTTGAGAGAGATGGATAGATAGACCTCAGGTCTCTCTAATACAATGTCACTGACATTCAGTGGGATGTAGATACTTTACAGGCTTATCTTAGATATTTTGGACGGACTTGTCTTCCCACACCGCCATTGTTAGTCGGCCTGGCACAGAGGAATACAATTATGTAACAGTTTCATCAACTTTCTTTCTTGCTCACATTTACATGTTAGATCCTACAGGATTCTTCCAGTAGACAACAAGCTTGTTCTGGGGGAAATGTCTACAGATAATAGATTTATTGTGTTTCCCGCACAATGGAAATGTCACTGTATAAAACTAAGTAGCCGGACTATGATTTAATTAGCTGGTTGCTGGCCCGGTCTGCACTAGCACTAATAGCGTCCGCTCTGCACTGAATGAGTCATCAGAAAATAACCTATTGTTTAAATCACGTTTTTATGTTTAAGGCCTCTTTCACATTTGCATTGTGAGGATCCAGCGTGCACTTCCGTTGCCGGAAATGCCCGCCGGATCCGTCACAACGCAAGACAACTGAAAGCATATTGAAGACTGATCAGTCTTCAATATGCTTTCAGGTAACCATGGCAGCCAGGACACTACCAAAGTCCTGGCTGCCATGGTAAGTACTGTGCAGCAGTGTACTTACCTGCGCTGCGGCCTCCGGGCGCTCCTTCATGGCGTCACAGGTCTGGGCGGCGCATTGATCTATGCGCCGCGGGGACTTGTGGCGTCATGAAGGAGCGCCCAGCGGCCGCAGCACAGGTAAGTACACTGCTGCGGAGTACTTACCATGGCAGCCAGGACTTCAGTAGCGTCCTGGCTGCCATGGTAACCGATTGGAGCCCCAGCTTACACTGGGGCCCCGATCGGAACTGCTGCTCCGCATGCGCAGAGCTAAACGTCGGATCCGGCGATGCGCCGAAACGACATTTAGCTTAATTTCGGATCCGGATTAATGCACTTCAATGGGCATTAATTCCGGATCCGGCGTTACGGGATGTCTTCCGGATTTTTGGACGGAGACAAATCCGCAGCATGCTGCGGTTTTGTCAACGTCCAAAAAACATTCACATACTGAACTGAAGACATCCTGATGCATCCTGAACGGATTGCTCTCCATTCAGAATGCATGGGGATAAAACTGATCAGTATCTTTCCATCCTAGAGCCCCGAGGACGGAACTCTAGGACGGAAAGGAAAAACGCTGATGTGAAAGGGGCCTAACATGTTTTTAAAGAAACGCTTGTAGATAGGATCGGACACGGACAGTGAGCCCTGACCTGGAACCCAACCCACTTTCCCTACCTACTTGCAGTTCAAGACCGCAACTGGTCAACAGTCCCCATACTACTAAGGTGCATAGACAGACAAACATCCAGAGACAAAAACAATACACAGGGATAGTCGTACATAAATGGGTCAGAACCAGGCAGACATCGGAGTACCAATACGGGAGACAGAGAGTCGTCGAAAGACTAGCCGAGGTCAGAACCAGATGGGATGCACAGTACAAATCATGTGAGACAGAGAGTGGTCAAAAGACAAGCTGAGGTCAGACTAACGAACAATCCAATACGCACAGGAACCAGGAACACGGCTAGTGAGTCAGAGACTATCACTGGCACTTGTTGGACATCCCATTCCAGAAGCATAGGCATTAATATGAAGTTGGGCTCCTTTGCAGCTATAAACAGCTTCCATTCGACTCTGGGAAGGCTTTCCACAAGAATTTGGAATGTGTCTGTAGACATTTGGGCCCATTCATCCAGAAGAACATTTGCTGAGGTCAAACGCTGATATTGGACGGGAGGGCCTGGCTCACCTTGTGTATTACACACCAGTCTTAATCCTTTGCCCGCTGACATCAGATCACCTCAGGGCAGGTCTAGTGGTGTTACCACTCCTGTACCCTGCTACTATCTCTAATGGGCTAATATAATGTCATTTTATGTATGTCATTCCAGGACCTCCACAATGTGCATTCATAATCTTGTTATGTAACTGTTTATTACATGTAATGTGCCTGCTTCACCAGCAGGTGGCAGCCTAAATAGCAGAGCTATCCTTAGAGAGAATGGAACTTACCATTCCATTCTCCCCCCTTTGGGCAGAAGTGGGCCAGACCTGCTTGCTACCAGAAGGAGGTGGGGCAGTTCTGGTTTGTTCTGATTGAGACTCCATGTTGGAGCTGTCGGGATTCTAACCTACTTTTTGGCTGAAGATAAGTCCGACTACAAGAGTGAAGTGCAGCATAAAGAGGAAACAAAGACACCAAGTCAGCTTGTCAGTACAGCAGAGTGAGAGAAAGATATAGCAGAGTTGAGTTTGCCTGCCAGTTTAATGCTAAAGCCTGCTGGAACCAAGACAAAGCCTGAAACTGTTTGGAGAAACATTAATTCAAGTAAAGCTGCCATTGAACTTCATCTCAAGGTCTGGACTCAAGTTATTTCTTCAAATCCCAAATTATTTCCCCCTATTGATTGCTTCGGAGCCAAAGCCTGGGGTCCAGCCGTATCCAGGTAGAAGCACCGTGACAAACATAAAGAAACATTTTAGGCCGCAACATACCACTCAGCATTTCCTACACCTGGGATGCGACATAGAGGGCCCTGGGGCGCGACTGCCCCTTACATGTGCATCTGAATGGAGCTATACACCAGCAAGGGAGCTTGTCTAGATCTCTGCTATAATCCAAGCCAGCTTCCAGGCATAGATTATAATAAATATTTGAAAAGTGGCAAGCGGCGAATAAAGCACCCAAAAAGATGCTCCTAACTTTGCAGCTTTTTGGTGCCAGTTTTCTGGCGCAGAGGGGATGACACATGTACCCCAAAGCATTTCGGCAGATAGCATTTTTCTGGAATCTGCCAAACCCAGACCCATCCATCAGATATCCCATTAATACTTCTACCATATACATGTAGTGCACACATTTCCCATACAATAATGCCTAAAGGGCTGGTCTCCTGCAGCAAATGGCATTAATCATGTAGAAAAAGTTAATACAAGACACTTACTAATGTATTGTGATTGGCCATATTGCCTCCTTTGCTGGCTGGATTCATTTTTCCATCACATTATAGACTGTTCACATCCAGGGGTTACGACCACCCTGCAATCCCGAAGAGGTGGTCGTGCTTGCACAGTATAGGAAAAAGCGACGGCCCCTCTGGGATCGCCCATAGACACGCATGCGCAGTATCTCCTGTCCCGGCCACCTCGCATCCACGCTGCAGCGATGGTCATAATCCCTGAAAACGAGCAGCGTATAATGTGATGGAAAAATCAATCCAGCCAGCAAAGGAGGCAATATGGACAATCACAATACACTAGTAAGTGCCTTGTATTAACTTCCTTTACATGATAAATGCGATTTGCTGAAGCGAGAGGACCCCTTTAAATAATCCTGCCATTCAGTGTATCCAAATAATACCCTATATAATGCCTAGAGGATGACTCCATGGCTATCAATATTTGTTACTCACCTCTCCTGGAGGTAGACCTAAGCTGTGCCCTAACAGGCAGCACTACAGGTCAGGCATGGGGCCTTTGTTAAGCCCCAGACTACGTCAGATGGTCAGCTCTGGTGATCACAGTCTCACGTTTGATTGGGAAGTGATAGAGATTGCCCCCTCCCTTTGTATAAATCGCAGGGCCAGAGAGGTTGAGCTTTTGGGGTCAGTTTTTTTTCTGATCCTGGGCGGTGTTTTCATTTTTCCTGGACTGTTCCTTTAAGTTGCACCTCTGTTCCAGGCCTCGTCTATGCAGATGATTAAAGGTTAATGTCATGTTCCTCTTCTGTACACAGACTGTGAAACATAATCCAACCGGTAACGTCACCGATCCGGAACGGCACAGAGAATGACATCACCGGTCAGGTTACCTTCCATTCAAACCTACAGCAACAAAATGGTGAGGAGCACTTCCAGCTGAAATATATTGTCATCCGTCCTACTCATCTCTTGTCGCCGATCATTAGTCTTTTCTTAAAGGAGATGTCCAGGTTGCATTTAAGGGATATCTTTGCCACTGGAGATCCGAAGTTGCTATGAAAACTGTGTTGTGATTTGTGGCTATAGGCGGCTAGGATTTCATTTTACACGGTTTTGCTGCAGGTTTAGCGAAATTGCAACCAATCAGTTTCTACCTTTCATTTTTCAGAGCTCCTTTGGAAAACGAAAGGTGGAATCTGATTGGTTGCAATGGGCGACTAAGCCAGTTCTACTTCACACCACTTCTGATAAATCTCCCCCTTGCGTTAGGTTTAACCTACACAATATAGGGGCAGGTTTAAGATGGCGACATTGCAGCAAGAAAAAGCTTTTCCCGTCTTGGAATTTGCAAGAGCATGTACAGAGAACAGGATTCAAGCCGTGTACGAGCAGTCTTAGAAAGGCCCCCAGGTTGACCAGTATAAAACTACATGTACCACAAAGCACGGTATGGGGGATCTTACAAAGACATCATGCAGCTTACAAATTGTTAAGGAGCTGAAACCGGACGACAAACCAAACGCCGTGACTTTTGCATTGAGTTGCCGGGCTGATGGGAAGAGGACTAATTTGGTGACAGTCCGGTGTCCAGCGATGAGGCTACCTGTCACCTCAGCGTTAGAATCTGGGGCTCAGAAAACCCACGAGCCCTTATCGAGCACATGAGGGACTCACCAGAAGTTAACGTGTTCAACGGTCCCTGCTTTTTTGCCGAGGATTCGGTCAGTGGTCTCTCCTACCTGGAAATGTGACAGGAATGACTTATGTCACAGATAGAGGAAGATCTGCCTAATATAGGATGGTGTCCTCCGATGCCTGAGTGGACTCTACAGGAACGTTGGATTGGCCATGCTGGAATAAACACCAATGTTGTGCTGGCCCTGCCACTTCTGGTCTCTGCCCCCCCCGGCCACAGGATCCGAATGACCTGAGAAGACGCATCACTGAAAAAGTGGAGTCCATATCCAAAGATATTCTGGGACATGTCTGGACCACGGCCTAGACATCCGCCGGGTCACCAGTGCTCACACCCAACAATTGGAGACGAGTGTATCTGTAGATGGATAGTGTGTCTTTCCATGTTCTCCCAGTTATAAATACCAAGGCTAAATCATTTCAATCACCCTGTATGGACTTGTGTTAGGCCCCATTCACATGTCCGTGTGTGTTTTGCGGATCCATGGATCCGCAAAACACAGACATCGGCGATGTGCGTTCCGCAATTTGCGGACTGCACATCGCGGCACTCTCATAGAAAATGCCTTTTCTTGTCAGGAATTGCGGACAAGAATAGGACATGTTCTATTTTTTTGCGGAACGGAAGTGCGGACCCGGAAGTGCGGATCCGCAATTCCGGATCCGGGCGGGACAATGAATGGGTCCACAATTGTGTTCCGCAAACAGAATTGCGGACGTGTGAATGGAGCCTTAAAGGGCATCTGTCAGCAGTTCTGTCCCTATGACACTGGCTGAGATGTTACATGGGCACTTGGCAGCTGAAGGCATCTGTGTTGGTCCCATGTTCATATGTGCAAATGAGCCTATAGGAGCAACAGGGGCGTTACCATTACACCTGGAGGCTCTGCTCTTTCTGCAACTGCCGCACCTTCTGCGCTTTGATTAAAAGGACCAGGCAGTGTAAATGTGACCATGCCTATCAAAGTGCAGGGGGTGCAGCAGTTGCAGAGAGAGCAGAGCCTCTAGGTGTAACGGTAACGCCCCCGTTGCTCCTAGACGCTCATTTGCATATAATAAAACATAATTTTTCTCAGCAATGCGGGCACATATGAGCATGGGACCAACACAGATGCCTTCAGCTGCCAAGTGCACATGTAATAGGTCAGCCAGTGTCATAGGGACAGAACTGCTGACAGATGCCCTTTAAATGTATATTAATGTAAGAGTATGAGAAATGCATAAAAAGCCATTTTTTTTCCTTATCGTGTTCACCGTTAAAATTAATAGGGGGGCAGCATAACCAGAATTCCATTGATAATTTAGGCTTGTCTGGCATTTTCATAGGTATATATATTGATACCTGATCATATTAGTCCAAAATAGATGCTCATTGTCTTTAAGAGACAGGCTGAACCAAAGTTTTGGTACACGGATGGAACAGGCCAAGATTTGAAGTCACACACAGTTCAGTCTGTGTAAAAGTTTATACTTAATACAAAGAACATTGTATTTTAAAAAGTTATTGCCACAGATGTGGTCTTTTCTGTTGGGAATACACTGGATTCTCCAGACATGTCCGTCTGAAGAGAACAAGGCCCATTCATATCATTATGGTCCATAGATCAACAGTGTGAGAAACATTCAGAGAGACGCCTAGAGGTCTATCTTTAGTTATTTCAAAATGTCCACGTTAATCCTTATTTCTAATTTACAACGAGGGTCAAATGTATATAATACAAGAGTGCCATAGTTCAGTGTTTCCCAACCAGTGTGCCTCCAGATGTTGCAAAACTACAACTCCCAGCATGCCCGCACAGCCAAAGGCTGTCCGGGCATGCTGGGAGTTGTAGTTTTGCAACAGCTGGAGGCACACTGGTTGGGAAACACTGCCATAGTTAACTCTTTATAGTATGGTGCTAATAGCTTGCACAACAGTGCCATCCAGAGACAGATGGATATTGCTACACCATCCTCCATAGTTGCATTATGGGTAAATATGATCTCATAGGATCATTACCATATGAGCGTATGATTGGAAGATCTTAATCCAGGGGGAAGGTAATGTAAGATAAGGATTGGGATATTTACTGTTGGAAGAAGGGGATTTCCAGGAAGCAAAACAAGCGAACAGAGCAAAGAACATTCCAGGATAGAGCATCAGGATCATCATAGCCAGAACACCCAAGAGAGAGAGGTCTATCAATATGAAAGTCATGGTGAGACATGCGATGATGGACCACCCAGCTTTCCTAGGAGCAGAAGTGTGATTCCTGCTAGGACTTGGTAAGAGACATGAAGAATGATATTTCATTTTATTAAGACTAATAGGATAATGTGGGTGAAGTCATACCATCTAGATTGGCGAATATATAAACACATTAATTAGTTATCTCCATGCTGAGATGTAGTCTTAGGATATTGTGAGGCTTCATTCTACCTGCAGAAGAATCAAGACTCATAATCTAGCAAAGTATTAAATGATTGTATATATATACATATATAAATATATTGATAATAACATTCTTCGCCAAGCTAGGTGATAAATTCCCACTGGAAAGACTTGTTCCAAGTTCTTCCCATTTCTGTTGTGTGTCTTAATAGTCTTACCAAGTCTCATACATGTGAAAATAGTCCGGGATGGGGCGGAAGGATACAGTTATCTCTTCTAAGTTATATCCTTTGATGGATTTGCCCATTCCTGAAGTCATGTGAGGTGTAGTTGGTTAGAGGGGGGCGGAATGTATTCTTCATTCGGTATTGATGTCTAGGATTAGACATGCCCATCATGATATCATGAGGTTTCCTCTGGGCAGAAGTAATGTATATAATTTAACTTCTTGTTTTGATATCCTGACCAAATAATAGCTTTGTTATAATGTGACAAGTTGCTTCTACCCACATGTATTGCTGAGCTTATATTGCTTTATATCGATGATATCATTGTGTTTATTTACTTATTTTAACCTCTTAAGGACGAAGGGCGTACATGTACGCCCTTCGTCCGCACTTTAAAGATGGCGCCCGCTCCCGCACGGAGCGGGCGCCCGAGCTGCGGGTAAAAGCTTGATTCATCAAGCTGACACCCGCAGCTCATGTCCGCGACCGGCAGCGATGCCGATCGCGGACATTTAACCCTCAGATGCCGTGGTCAATCCTGACCACGGCATCTGATCGCGCAAAACCGAAAGTTTCACTTTCGGTTTTGCTCGGCTCCCTTGTGGCCATCAGGGAGCCGGAGCAAAACCGAAAGTGAAACCACGGCATCTGAGGGGTTAAATGTCCGCGATCGGCATCGCTGCCGGTCGCGGACATGAGCTGCGGGTGTCAGCAGCATGCATGTAGTACCCTAGGTTTCTGTGAATGAAACCTAGGGTACTACACAGTATTCCTATGGAGCCTATGACTGTAATAGGCTCCATAGGAAATATGCGATTTTCTCATATATTCCAATGCTATTGCATTGGAATATATGAGAATAGCAATCTGATGATTGCATCTTATAGTTCCCTATGGGAACTATAAGAAAGTGGTAAAAAAAAAAAAAAAGTTTAAAAAATAAAAATTAAATAAAAAAATATAAAAATTCAAATCACCCCCTTTCCCCAAAATGAAAATAAAATAAATAAAAAAATAAAAAATTACACATAATGGGTGTCGTAATGTGCAAAACGCCCATACTATAATAATATTAAAAATATTCACCATACGGTAAACATAAAAACGGAAAGAAAGCGTCCAAATGGCTAATTCGCCATTTTTGGACGCTTCATTTCCTAAAAAAATGAATAAAAAGTGATCAAAACATCATACGCACCCCATAATGGTATCAATTAAAAGTTCAGATTGCCCACAAAAAATGAGCCCCTACACTGCTCCATACGCATAATTACAAAAAAGTTATAGGGGTCAAAACATGGCGACAAAAAATAAAATAAAAAATTCCCACTTTTAATTTTTTTTTCACTATCAAAACGCAAGAAAAACTATACATATTAGGTATTGCCGGATTCGTACTGACCTGAAGAATAAAATTCACCAGTCAGTTTTATCGCAAATCGAACGTTGTAATTTAAAAACCCGTAAAACTGTGGTGAAATTGCTTTTTTTTTGCAATTTCACCACATTTGGAATTTTTTTCCCGTTTCCCACTACATCACATGCAAAAATAAATGGTAGCGTTAAAAAGTACAACTTGTCCCGCAAAAAATAAGCCGTCATATGGCTATGTGAGCGGAAATATAAAAATGTTATGGCTTTTGGAAGGCAGGGAGCGCAAAACAAAAACGCAAAAATCCCAAAACCCCCGGTCCTTAAGGGGTTAAGCTTGTAATGCTTTATATCAACTCCGTATATATTCATTGGCATATATCATTGTGTTTATTCACTTATTTATGTTTAGAACCTTGTAACCAATAAATCTGCATGTTTTTATAATACTTGTGTATTATTATTTAATGTCAAAACTATGGGCCAGATTTATCATTAGCTAAAGTCACTTTAATGGAGTGAAAAAGTCGCAAAAAAATGCGCAATCGGTAAAATTGCGCATTTTTTTGCGACTTTTTCAAGCTCTGCACTAAGCTCTCCAGTTTTGTGAAAGTGGGCGTGTTGTCTTATGTAAATGAATCTCTAGACAGATTTACTATTGCAACCATTTAAAAAGTCGCAAAAAAGTCGCAAAAAAATGCGCAATTTCACTCCAGGGGGGACCATGCTC
Source organism: Bufotes viridis (assembly GCA_033119425.1). NCBI lineage: Eukaryota > Metazoa > Chordata > Amphibia > Anura > Bufonidae > Bufotes > Bufotes viridis. The sequence goes on from CM065591.1 coordinate 35,414,086, forward strand.
ATCTTATGCGACTTTTTTGTAAAGACGTGCGACTTTTGTAAAGCCGCTTACTGAAGGATAAACTGCTACCGTCAATCCACATTTATCACAGTATTAAAGGACCATTAATAAATCTGACTGACTAAAAGTGACTTTGGGCATCTGTAAAAGTGGAGTAAGATGTAAGTGTAATGATAAATCTGGCCCTATATCTTTAGCATTATTGTCATCTCACATGACAATAACTTATTATCTGAGGAAATAGTCGGCCTCAGATGTGAATTGTATCGATTGGGTTATCTACAATTCACCAGGTCATAATTTCTAGAAGTTATGAAAAATTAATGGTTGATTATTTTATGACCATAATTAATAATTCTTAATTGAATTAATATTCCGACAGGCTATGACAATACATTATGGCCTCTGCATATACAAGGCACATGTATATTCCAACAGCTCAGACAGCACTGCAAGTAATACTGGAGGATGGGTGTGCCCCTCGACGGGGAGAGGTCCAAAATCCCGCACAGCAACAGTTAATTCAAGCCAAAGAAGATGCTACTTCTACATTTCTCCTGGAGTGCTGGCTCCATCTTCTGTGGCTTGGATTATCCGTTGCTGTGGAGGATTTAGGACCTCTCCCCGTCGAGGGGCACACCCATCCTCCAGTATTGCTTGTAGCACTGTCTTAGCTGCTGGACTGTACAGGGCACATTTAAGGCATGGCCTACCACACACTTATAAGGCAGGGATGGCCAACCCGCGTCTCTCCAGCTGTTGTAAAACTACAATTCCCACCATGCCTTGCAGTAAGCTGATAGTTGTAGACAGTCTGGGCATGCTGGGAGTTGTAGTTTTGCAACAGCTGGAGAGCTGCAGGTTGGCCATCCCTGCTATAAGGGCTTATTTACACCTCTGTGTTGTTTTTGCATCTGAGTTTTGTGTTTGCAGAAAATCTCAACTTTTTTTTTTTTTTTTTAACTTTTCTATGCATTGGATCAGTGAAAAACATACCAAAAATGGATATCATGGATCATTCTGTCCGTAAAATGGACCATGGAGTTTTCTCCAATCCCAGCCATTAGAGCCGCATAATACGGGTAAAGGACATACCCAATTAACAAAGGGAATGGTAACACCCTATCGTCAATTTAGTCATACCATTTCCAGGAGGAAGAAGAGAGGAACAACATAACGCAGAGTTCTGAGAAAAGCAGCTCTGGAAGTATTACTTAATTTACTAAAAAAAAAAAAAGAAGCAGACTGGGGTGCAAGAGACACTTTGGGTGAGAGCCCTGTCAGTCAGCAGCCCCCCCACCAATCACCTCTGCATACCAGCTGGTTAACCCTTTCATGAGTTTCTCATGGATGATATGGTTTTAAGCATTACTGGTGCGCATCCACAGTACCACCCTACTCTTGTGCACGTGTTTTCGGAAGAAAGCAGCCATGTTTTTCTACTCCAGAATTAAACGCCGTTCTGGACATTGGTCATCAGCTGGAGGAAGGTAGAGAACATCCGGACATACGGCAGATCTATCGCCAGTAACAGGCAATATAGATCATTTCTCTACCGTGTAGAATATGACAGACGTTTTCACATAGTCACGAGCTAAATACTAACCCAGCATGAATTAGCTGTAGTTGTGTCGCAGTACGGACAGCGTGACGTCTCCGAAATAACGCAGGAGGCACAACGAACAGAGAGACACCTAGTGGTCAGCAGCACACATAGCAGCAGGAGGACAGACGGGAAACTGTCAGTACAGTGGAGATCACTAGATGCAATCATGACAAATCCCAGTGTAGACAAACCAAGGATAATTTATTCATATAATATAAGGGCAGGCCAGACGAACGGAACAGACGGAGCACAAACACTAAGACGTCTTCATCTTGGTCTCCATTTAATGTCTTTTACACCTTGGAACTGCCTTTTCAAGGAGCTGCTGTCGGCCCAATCTGCGTTTAAGTACGAAATATCCTCATCCTCCTCAAGCTTCTGCAATAAATAAAGCGTTGTCTTACGTTACACGCTATCCACAGCCAACTGCACATAGGCGTCTCGTGTGAAACGTAAAAGGGGAGCGGAAGAAAACGCAATATGCTTTCTTAACAATCTGATCTAGAAGATGTTTAAAGGGGTCGTCCCGCTTCAGCAAATGGCATTTATTATGTAGAGAAAGTTACTGCGATTGTCCATATTGCCTCCACTGGCTGGATTCATCACATTATACTCTGCTCGTTTCCATGGTTACGACCACCCTGCAATCCATCAGTGGTGGCCGTGCTTGTAAACTATAGGAAGACGCGCTGGCGTGTGTGCACTCCTGTGGTCCTGGACACCAGAGAGGCAGCACCTTTTCTTATAGTGATAGAAAAATGTATCCAGACAGGAAAGGAGGCAATATGGACAATCCCAATACATTAGTAAGTGCCTTGTATTAACTTTCTCTACACGATAAATGCCATTTGCCAATGTGAGACAACCCCTTTAAGTAAGATTTGTAAACTCATTGTCAATTTCTGCTTAAAGAGGAGCCGTCTTCTCCCCTGACATGTCTGCATTAATAACTACTTCACTTCTCCACGTAACAACAATTCTGGAGCATCTGGACTTATGACTGTATGTTGTGCGAGTCCTCTGTTATTTCTACTAGAGGTTATGAATGAATTGCCAGCAGCTTGTAGTAAAGGTACAGATGGGCGTTACCAGTTGGGGGCATGTCCCTGTACAGTCTGACACCAGCAGCATTGATTGGACAGAGTCAGACACACCCGCTACTGGTAACACCTTTACTGCAGACGGCTGGCAATGTATTTTGTTAACTTCTAGCAGGAATAATACAGGAATGGCACAACAATGAGACATACAGTAAGAATAGATGCTTCAGAATCGTTATTACATGGGGAATGCAAGTAGTTACTAAAACTGACATGTCAGGAGAGGGGACGGGTCTTCTTTAAGACCTTATTCACACGTCCGTAGTGTTTTGCGTATCCGCAAGTTTTCGTATCTGCAAAACACCTTGCCACCAGCCCTATAGAGATGCCTATACTTGTCCGCAATTGCGAGCAAGAATAGGACATGCTCTATATTTTTGCGGAGCCGCCGTCCGGAAGATCGGCGGCGCGCTCTGCAAATGCGGATGCAGAGAGCACAGTGTGTGCTCTCCGCATCCATCACGTCCCCATTCCAAATGAATGGGTCCGCACCCGTTTCGCAAATTTGCGGACGTAGATTGCAGACGAGTGAATTAGGCCTAAAGGATTGTCCGCCTAGGCGCTAACCACCTGTGTGCCCCATTAAAAAAAACTAAAAAAACATGCTATATGCTACTGCCCTGTTCCCAGCCACTGCTGATATACCATTCATCTAGACCAGGGGTCAGCAACCTCCGGCGCTCCAGGTGTTGTGAAACTACATCTCCCATCATGCACACGTGCTTGGCTGCTCTCTAAACTCCCACACAAGTGGAAAGAGCATGCTGGGAGTTGTAGTTTCACAACAGCTGGAGTGCCGAAGGTTGCTGATCCCTGATCTAGACTGCTAAGGCCTGTGCAGGGCAGCAGAGGTCATGGGACAAGGAAGTGGACGAGAACGGGGTGGTGGCACCTGCACAGTGGAACTGCAGACAGGGGAGGTTTTTTGTGCTTTTTTAACGGGGCAAATGTTAGGCTCAATGGGGTTGTTGGCTTCTAGGCTGGACAAAACTTTTATGTAAGATCCGTTTAGAGGGGGGCGAGGAACGAACACCCGGCAATTAATAAACTCTTGTAAAGGCAACTGCAGCACAGAGTATTTCTGGAGACAAGTGTGCTGATCTTGTGGGAGGCAGAGACTGTGCCTAGGTGAAGACGTGGCTGCACGCGGAAGGCGTACCCAAAAATTCAATGATGAAATACGAGCGTGACGTTGATTTTCACCCCAGATTTTACTCGCTTAGAGTGAAGTCTGCAGCAAATCCGAATGTAGGAAAGAATTGTATGAATGGAAGAGAGAGGGGATAAAGGAGTTACCTTAAATTCCTCCTGGCGCCTGTGGTAATACATCATCATCTTCTTCTGCTCCTCCTCAGATATTACAGGTTCCCGGCCCGGGGCTCCTTGTCCTCTCTAGATGGTAACAGAAATCAGTATTCATAGCGACCACAGAGAGCGGTAAAAAGAAAACTGTCCTTACACCCGATAAGGGGCTGTCAGAAGATAACGTTTCCAGCGATTAGTGCCAGATCCCTACAGTTTACCTGAATAGGTAAAATACCGAAATTCAGGGGCATCTCTCATTCCGGTCACACATGTGATAACCAGAGAGAAGAGACGTTTACGAAGAATGTCTCTCACTCTGGAGGACCCATGCATCATGGGGACATCCCATCGATTTCAATGAGAATTGTGTAATGCTTCATTTCCCCTGTGGTGGCGCTGTGTGGAAACTGATGCCAGGTTTAAGCTGATTGCTGGGACACCCTGTGATCAGCCCATAGCCCCTGGACACTTCTTACATAGTGGGACTGCCCAAATCAGACAACCCCTATGGAGAGTGCTGCTTCTCTAAGGTGAAATGAATCTGAAAGAGCCCTGTGAATTCAACACAGGATACAATCCCCACCCTCCCCTCCACTGAAAATAGACAGTCTGACAACCCCACAGACTTTGCCGTGTAATGGCTATTTTATTGTCCTATCTTCGGATAGGTCATCAGTATTAGATCGGTGGAGGTCTGACAACCTGCATCCCCGTCGATCAGCTGACAGAAGGGGTCACGGCACTCAGGGGAGCTCTGCAACCTCTTCCTGATCACATCCAGAAGTGACATGGTCTATGGACTGAACCTAAATGGGACTGAGCTGCAATGCCAAGAAGAGTGGCGATATAACGTACAGTGCTCTGTCAATAGTCCGCAGTGCTTATCTGAGCATCGTGGCCCCAACAAAGAGCTGATTGGCGGGGGTGTCGGACGTCAAATCCTCACCGTTGAGATATTTATGACGCATCCTGAGGATATGTCATGAATACTGAAACGGTCACTAACTTTTCAAACAAAAGTCAATAGTTTATATCTCAGCCCAAGTGCTTTGTTCTATCTTTACAGGTCAGCACTTCACTGTCATGTCCTCCATGATCCTGGGGCAGCTTAAGTAAGCGTGAGAACGTTAGGAAGCAGATGCTCCTCTACTTTCTGTGTGCAGTGGATGGGAGCCGGTCTCCCCCCAACTGGTCAGGGACAACTGCAAACTATAGATCTAGTATACAGAGGAGAAAAATGCCAAAAATGCCAGACACAAGTCACATAATGACCAGTGCTATTGAGTAATGCAAAGGTTGTTGAAAAGTTAGGTACGCTTTTAATCCTGGAAACCCCTTTAAGGTGGGTTTTACAGCTCCCTGTTACCTTTTGTATCTTCACAATAATTTTTGTCTTCTCATTTTTGCCAGTGTAGTCTACAAGTTTCTTTTTTCTAAGCATCTCCTTCCCGGCCCACCACAACTGGGCATCAGGTTCTGCAATGACCATTTGTCCAGCCTGGAACAAAAAGCGTAAAAATTGTCAAGGGATCAGGTGATATCTGGGGCCACAAATGATTTCCAGAATAAAAAGGACTTGTTGAGCTCTATGACCCCTTTGGCACCGTTCAGAGCCTTCTGTTACTGAAAACCTGACACAGTACTCTAAGACAGTGGTCTCTAACCAGTCGTGCTCCAGCTAATGCGAAACTACAAATCCCAGCAAGCCGCAGTTTCACAACAGCTGGAGAGCTGTAGGTTGGAGACTAGTAATCTAACAGTTTCATTCCTACCGATTGCTCTATAGAACCTGAGATGAAAGACATCAGACGTGGCCAATACATATCAGTTTAGGAAGAAGTCTCTTACGATTACCCCTAATTCCAGAAAATGAGATCATACATGGACAGTACATACCTGAGTTCCTGAGAGGTCCTCATTGTTTTCAAACTCCATCCGGATGGGGTCGTGTGGTGGTAGTCCCATTGGATATACAATCATGGCAGCGCCTCTCAGCTGATCCAAGGCATCTTTTACCATCTCCATTGTGACACAAACATTAGCTTCTGCTTGTTTCTAGACAAAAAAAAAAAAAACAAGACAGGGAGATAACGATTGTCACGTTTTGGCATTTATTGCAACAAGGACTTAGTTGAAAAAAAATAATGAAATTAAATTCTGCTTGCCTGTAGTCACCACTAGAGGGAGCTCACTGAAGACATCCTTTCGATACATCTGTCTTTGGATGGCTCCCCCTGGAGGTGAGCTTTACACTAGAAAACTACATCTTTTTAAAACTGATGACTTCCATAAGGATTGATAATGGAGATGTAAATCTCTTTTTTAATTTGGTGACAATATGTGTCTCTTGTAGCTGCTATTTTAACTCTTTCCTTCACAGGGCAGAGCTTAGCTGTCACATGACTACAGGCATCTGCTAACTGAAACTCATGTAGGCGAAATTAATTAATATATGCCAAAAAAATGGGTAAAGAAATATTTTATTTCCATGACTTTGGTGCTGCTGCTAATCTGTGCTTCCTGAGGCAGAATCAGTCTCCTTCTGCCTCTGGCAGCTGACAATATCAACCCTACATCCCCTGCAGATTGAGTCTTCTTAGTTATACTGTCATACTTATGCACAGGCTCTGCACCTTCCCACACAAGCAGGGCAGACACCTATTTCTATCGGCTGCCCTGCGGTGAACAGGGGATCACTATGCAGAGACCTGGCTGTGGGGGACTGACTGAGCATGTGTGACCACCAGCACTTAGCCCGGTAGATGGACATGAGCATATACTTCGAACTCTGAAGTGGCGCCATACTATGCAAGTCATTTCATAACTTCACAGGATGGTTTTAACTGGGTATGCTTTATTTTAAAAATCTATACAATGGATATGATATTTAATGGTGGAGCAAACCCATTAATACGGTAGAATATGGGCTTAGAAACCATAAGCCACCATATCTACTTCATAACCTCAGACTCAGTATGACGATATAATGGACACACGTAGAGTGCAGTACATGAAGTTACCTTAGAGATTAAAGCTTTGGCTTCTTCCATTGTTTTCTGAAAAACCTTCTTCATATTCTCATTTGGTGCTGAAAAAACGGACAAAATATAAACAATATAATAAAGAGGAAGAACATCACATTGTACAAAAACATAATAATAAAATGTATCCCACTGTGCACGTCTACGTTACCGATATTAGTACATGACAACTCTCCTGGGGTGCGCAAGGAAAAAAGGGGACTTCACGCAGTCCTGGAAAAGATGGCGACTCTCCTGGGCACAGACTGGAGGGAAGCTTTCTCCCATAGAGCCATCAGTGGACGACTGTCGGTGTATGTGGCATTTGGACTATTAAATACAGCCCTGGTGTCCAAAATGCGCTGGGAAGTCAGGTGTTATACAATCGGGTGACGTCCAAAATGGGCGGAGCGCTGTAACAGATGGGTGGAGTGCCACATAAAAGGGCTGGGGCTCTGCACAAAGGGGCATGTCCATGGCCAGAAAAATCTCCAACCGCACGTCTCCACAGCTAATCGTCGGGGTATCGGATCCCCGGCGATCAGATATTGATGGGCTATCTTGAGAATAGGCCATCAATATAAAAATCCTGGAACGCCCCTTTAAAATACCACATTATGCCAGGTTACACTGCACTCTACTTCTCTTCATTAAAGCTAATGCAACCACAGAGAGATTCGGGCCCCAGCTGCCAGTGAGCGGGTCTGCCGGCGCCATCATTACCATGCCCATTCCGCCTGCCGATCTCATCCTTCTTGAAGACGCTCCCTCCGCTGGGCACACATTTCGCTTCCCATTCGTCCTTCAGCTTCAGCTCCTCGATCTGCTCGTCCGTTAACCCCTGCATGTTGGGGGGCAGTGTGATGCCGTGTTCTGCCAATTCCTCCATCTCTGTGAATGAAGAGAGCTGCATTAGTAACAGAGGAGAATTCGCCCTGACCGTCCTGCCGTAGACTGCACTCCAATCCAGGGGGAGAGAGGACAGGGAGACTGTCCATGTCATGAGTGCTGCTCCCGAAATATGGAGCCTCGTGCTCTACCCCTTATCCAGGGGGAGTCTAAAGTCTCAGGACACCCTTTTACTTAAAAAACGAAGGCGAAAATGAAATATCTGAATACCCCATTAAGTAATGGGTGAGGGGGCCTATCTTTTAGGCTATTTCCGGAACATGGCCACCATCTTGAAAGCTGCCATGTTGAATCAAGGGCAGATTTTTTCCAGTGAGAAGGGGGTCATGCAACATATCAAAGACCAGAATTTTCTCAGAAATCGATTGCCGCAATTAGATTTGCAATATCTCTTGTGGTTCAAAAGTTATCAACGCAGAAAGTTACAATTACACCCGGGAACGTTCCCTGTGCTGCGCAGCTATTTGGTGTGTTCAGTGTGCTGCCCCGGGTGCTGAACACAGAACTCTGAAGTTTTGAACCACAATAGTTATTTCAAATCTCATTGTGGCAATCGATTTCTCAGAAAATTCTGGTTTTCGTTGATATGCTGCATGACCCCCTTCCCACTGAAAAAAAATTGCCTTTGATCCAATATGGCGGCTTTCAAGATGGCGGCCGTGTTCTGGAACATCGCCTAACAGATAGGCCCCCCTTTAACCATTACTTGCTGCGGTATTCAGATATTTCATTTTTCCTTTTGTTTCCGAAATAAAAGGGTGTCCTGGGACTGTATTCCAGTCATGGCTAATGTTTAATGATCATGAATTATGATGGACATCCTTGGCAGTGAAACGGTTAACTATAAGCAGCTGCATGAAATGTGTAAGGGTGCGACCCTGTGGTGCGTCTGGCGCATGTGGCCGATCCACGCCCACCTGCTGCAACCAATGGTCGTACAAGTTTGAAGGAACCTTGTGCAGCGATTGGTTGCAAGGGATGGGCGTGGCCTGTCTGCGCCCCTAGGAGGGCCACAGTTTAGTGATTGGTGATTTTTTTATTTATTTAAAGGGGAATGCCCTTTATTTACTATGTATGTATGTGAAATACGCAGCAAGATCCAGTCAGTCGCTTGTTTCCCCCCTAAACCTCCCATGCTCCATACTTTGGACACCGTCGTGCCCCCCCCCCCCATGCTCTCCGTGCACACGGGTCTCCTCACCTGCACAGATCCTACTGACTTTCAGTCGTCCATTGTATATGGAGGCCACCTGCTTCACCAGCTCCTCTACAGAAACGTGAACAGTCGTATCAAGCAGAAACTGGCTCTCGTCGCCGTGTTTCACGTGTAAGCGCACCATTTCTGGGGAGAAGGAGAAAACCGTCACATGACAGCACTGGGGACATCAGGTAATAATACATCACACTGGGAGTTTTCCATTGAGAGGTCTGTACATCATATAGTCCTCAACATCACATTCTGACAAGTATACAGAGATAAGCGGCACTACGTAGGTGGTATCGCTGTAATCCCCCTCGGAGAATAAAGGTAGCTTTTTTTTTCCCAATTCTTCCCCCATTTGGAATAGTTTTCCAGCTCCCCACTACCTCGTATGAAATATTAAATACAATATTAAAAACAAAAAAACACGGCTATGTGAACAGAAAAATAAAAACGTTATGGCTCCAGGAAAGAAGGGAGTAAAAAAAAATGGTAACGCGGCAAATCCTCCGGGGCTGACAGGGTTAAAGGATTTTTTCATTTACAATGTCTAGCGCCTCTTGACAGGGGGTGACCACCACTCTCCATGGTCACCAGCGTGCCGCTCACACAGATTTGGGGACCCCCGCTGTTGTGATCAGTTATACCCTTTACATTTATGGATAGGTAAAAAAATATTATTCGGCTATATTCAGACGGCACATTTTCCCACGGATTTTGCCTCCCATTACAGCTCTTGTATGTGAAAGAAGCTCTTCGATTGGTTGCTAAGGGCAACAAGTGAATAATTCCTTGCGCAGTTTTCGGTGGTCTTATCACCACAGATTTTCAGTTACTGGCTGTGCCAGTATATCCAGTGCCCCCAGCTTCACACAGTTCCTAGAAAACCATATACACAGATGTGATGAGTGGCAGAGAAGTTTCAGCATCCTACATCAGACTGGTAGATCGCGGATCAGTGCTCATCTACCTGATGGGCTCGCGGTTCCCTACATATTCAGCAGCAGGATATGATTGTATATATAGAATATTATATTACCGGCAGCTCCTCTCCGTCCTGCAGACTGCTACACACACTCAACTTCCGGGACTGGTTTCCAGGGAGACCACCGTCAACATCCGTCGATGGATAGGGAGGAGCTTGTAACCGTCGCGTACAGAAGCCACACCTCTTGTCGCTGATTGGTCGGCTCTCTCTTTGGCTGCTTAGTCTGGAGTGTGTGACGTCACCACCTCCGGCGTACAGCTGGGCGGGGAAGAAACCCGGAGGTGTCACGTGACTATACAGACGTTGCTGTGCAGGTTATTGCTGCATATTATCAGCCAGCAGCTGGGTCTTATCTGGGGGCCCCACTATAGGTGGGATAGTGTTAGGGGCAGCTGGGTCTTATCTGGGGGCCCCACTAGTTAGGATAGTGTTAGGTGCTGCTGGGTCTTATCTGGGGGCCCCACTAGTTGGAATAGTGTTAGGGGCAGCTGGGTCTTATCTGGGGGCCCCACTATAGGTGGGATAGTGTTAGGGGCAGCTGGGTCTTATCTGGGGGCCCCACTAGGTGGGATAGTGTTAGGGGCAGCTGGGTCTTATCTGGGGCCCCACTAGTTAGGATAGTGTTAGGGGCAGTTGGGTCTTATCTGGGGGCCCCACTAGGTGGGATAGTGTTAGGGGCAGCTGGGTCATATCTGGGGGCCCCACTAGGTGGGATAGTGTTAGGGGCAGCTGGGTCTTATCTGGGGGCACCACTAGATGGGATAGTGTTAGGGGTAGCTGGGTCTTATCTGTGGCCCCACTAGTTAGTATAGTGTTAGGGGCAGTTGGGTCTTATCTGGGGGCCCCACTAGTTAGGATAGTGTTAGGGGCAGCTTGGTCTTATCTGGGGGCCCCACTAGTTGGGATAGTGTTAGGGGCAGCTGGGTCTTATCTGGGGGCCCCACTAGTTGGGATAGTGTTAGGGGCAGCTGGGTCTTATCTGGGGGCCCCACTAGTTGGGATAGTGTTAGGGGCAGCTGGGTCTTATCTGGGGGGCCCCCACTAGTTAGGATAGTGTTAGGGGCAGCTGGGTCTTATCTGGGGGGCTACTAGTTTGGATAGTGTTAGGGGCGTCAGTGTCATCTGGAGCTGGCACTCATGGTGGGGTTTTATGGGTGTCACATTAGTATGTATGGAATGAGGGCATGGGTGGCAGTGCACACAGGAAAACAATGGATCGGTGTGGAGTTTAGAGGGGCCAAATGAAGTTCCCTTTTATCAGCCCATGAAAAAGGACATAAAAACTATAATGCAAATCACGAACATTGCAAAGAATGCTGGGAGATTTCACCCCTGAAGGCTGCAGAATTGTAAATGCAGCCCCAGGACTATGTCCACAAGGGACGGATACGCAGTGTTTCCTGCTCATCCCTCATGACAGCACAACCGGAGGTTGTTCCCCTTTGACCTTCTTGGGACAGGAAGCAGAGAGGTTAAAAGTACCCTTCCACCTCCACCCACCAGTGTTCTTCTGGTCCCCCCGATAGGGGCATAGAGGTTCCCTGCTCTAGGGTTGAAGAGCTTCTATTAGAACTTTTAGGGCCTAAGGCTGGGACTAGGATCGGGGGGTGTCCGGCCTCTCCTTCCAGTTCTCGAATAGCCTTGCTAACACCTCTCGGGGTAGAGGTCCCTTAGCAGCCCCGAACCCACCTGGCAGAGTCGGAGCCTATAGGTGGGTTCAGTCCTCATCCTTCCTACCCTATAAGTGGCCGTGCCAGTACCCCTTATGTGGAGGTCCCCTGGGCTTGCTCCTAACCCTGATGAAGTGGGTAATGCAGCTGGTGGTTACCTCACTATGGACGGCTATGGGTTCATGGAGCTTAGATCCGCTGTTCCTTCATAGAGTTCAGCAGGATTGCGCCTCAAACATCAGCTGGAAATGGGGCCTTTTCTCCTGGCTGGGAATTCTTCTTGTATGGATTACAGCTGTCCCTTCTATGGCAATAAATTGGTATATCTGCTTCAAGACAAGTGATTTTCAGTAAATGTCAACTTATGCCCAACTAAACTCTTCTCAATGTTGTTCTATCTATTTGCGCCTAAGGGTGCTGATGTCACGAACATTAGGGACCCTGCCTTCATTGCACCTAATACCCATAACCTCAAGGGCACCTCTGTCGCCTTCGGGAAGGAGACTCCCCTCATTACACACCAGCCCAGGGAGCTACAAAACATCAAGAGAGCCTGGGCATTCCTCTATCCACATTCACACTTGCTGCCATGCTCAGACATATAAAGTGCGGCTATGTACGCTGCACAGGTCCTGTAACCTCTTGCCACTTATCAGTCCCTGTGTGTCCAGGCTAGTGCCATGTAAAGATCTAGTGAAACCCTTAAAGGGAGACTGTCACCACATTTACACCATTTAAACAGTTCATATAGCGCTATAGCCTAACCTTAGATGCTTTACCTTTCTTTGCTTTTGTGGAGTTTCTAAACAAGTAGAGACGTACTTTAAAGCATATGTAAATGAGAGCTCGCAAGTGCCCAGGGGCAGCGTCCACCGCTTTAGAGCCCAGGCTGCTCTGCATCCTTGGCTCATATACCCGCCCAGCCTCTTGCTCTGCCCGCCCATCTCTTCTCTTTCCCCCCGGCAAAATCCTGTGCCTGCGCGCTCACTGGCTTGGCCACTGTGATGTCCATTGTTGGCACGTTTTTGCTTGTTTGGAAACTCCACAAAAGAGAAGAAAGGTACCATTTAAAGCATCTAAGGTTAGGCTATAGCGCTATGTGAACAGTTTAAAAGGTGTAAATGTGGTGACAGACTCCCTTTGACCTTGAAGCTATGCGGGCAAGTGGGTTCGCGGTTGGCCTGGTTGCGTCGGGAGGGTTCTTTCTCCTTTTTTCTCCCTTGAGTTCATACCAATTCCTCCTGGTACGGGATCGCGAGCTTGTCTAGGACCAGTATGAAGTTAATGGTACAGTTTCGGTTACCTCATGGTTGATGTCCATGCCCTGTGCCAGTGCTGTCAGCTTGGCTCGGTTTCTTACATATACAGTCCAGATCAAAAGTTTAAGACCACTTGGAAAATGGCAAAAAATCATATTTAGCATGGCTGGATCTTAACAAGGTTCCAAGTAGAGCTTCAACATGCAACAAGAAGAAATGGGAGAGAGACAAAACATTTTTTGAGCATTAAATGTAATCAAAACAATGAATAAACTGAAACAGGCTGTTTTGCAGCTGATCAAAAGTGTAAGACCACACCTCCAAAAAAAAACTAAACCCCCCCAAAACAGAAATCAAACTTCCAAACATGAACTCGGTATTGAGTAGCTCCGCCGTTATTGTTGATCACTTCAAAAATTCGTTTCGGCATGCTTGATGCAAGCGTTTTAATGAGGTGAGTGGGAACATTTCTCCAAGTGGTTAAGACAGCTGCGCTAAGGCCATCTACTGTCTGGAACTGTTGTCCATTTTTGTAAACTTCCCTTCCATCCATCCCCAAAGGTTCTCAATCGGATTTAGATCAGGGGAACACGCAGGATGGGCCAAAAGAGTGATGCTATTCTCCTGGAAGAAGTCCCTTATCCTGCGGGCAATGTGTACTGTAGCATTCTCCTGTTGAAAACCCCGGTCATTACCACACAGACGAGGGCCCTCAGTCATGAGGAATGCTCTCTGCAACATCTGGACATAGCCAGCGGCCGTTTGACGCCCCTGCACTTCCTGAAGCTCCATTGTTCCACTGAAGGAAAAAGCACGCCAGCCAGACCATTATGGCGCCCCCTCCACTGTGGCACGTAGAAAACATCTCAGGTGGCATCTTCTTGTCATGCCAGTAACGTTGGAAACCATCAGGACCATCAAGATAAAAAAAATTCTCATCAGAGAATAAAACATTTTTCCACCTTTGAACGTCCCATGTTTGGTGCTCTCTTGCAAAGTCCAAACAAGCAGTTCTGTGGCGTTCAAGGAGACGAGGTCTTTGAAGACGTTTTTTGTTTTTGAAGCCCTTCAGTCTCAGATGGCCGTCAGATGCGTCCGGCGGTCCTGTAGCTCTGACTGGACGCATCATCTCGCGAGACGCGAGATTTCCTGTGAACGCGTGCCTCACCAGTTCTACTGCAGCCTGCCAGCGATGATCAATCGCTGGCAGGCTGTAGATGCGAATTAAATCGCATCAAACAGGTATATCAGACGCTGTTTTGTTAACAGCGTCTGATATACCTGCTACCTGGTGCACCAAACACTACACTACCCCCCCGTCACTTATTAACCCCATCTAGATTCCCTGATCACCCCCCTGTCACTGATCACACCCCTTGTAAGGCTCCATTCAGACGTCCATATGTGTTTTTTGATCTGAGCCACGGATCCGCAGATCCTCAAAACACGGACACCAGCAATGTGCTTTCCGCATTTTGCAGATCCGCACATTGCCAGAACTATATAAAAAAATGCCTTTTCTTGTCCGCAATTGCGGACAAGAATAGGACATGTTCTATATTTTTGCGGAACGGAAGTGCAGACCCGGAAGCGCGGATCCGTAATTCCGGATCCGAGCGGGACAAAGTCTGTTCCCATAGAAATGAATGGGTCCGCAATTCCGTTCCGCAAACAGAATTGCGGACGTGTGAATGGGGCATAAGGGTCCCTTATGACCGCCAGTTAGTTAGCTACTTGTTAGTTAGCTAGCGACCAGCCCACCGCACCGCAGTCACTGATTTTGGCAGAGATGTTTTCATCCACGATGATCGATGCGAATGAAAAAATCTGTGCAGTTCAATTTTATTTATTTTTTTCAGCCCAGAGGCTGAACGGAAAAAAAAATCTCATTACCCGTCTGCTCAATATAAGGAGAATCGCAGAAACTCCTAATGCTGGCCATACGTGTAATGATTGCGGAGACCCTCAAATGCCAGGGCAGTACAAACACCTCACATGTGACCCCATTTTGGAAAGAAGACACCCCAAGGTATTCCGTGAGGGGTATGGTAAGTTCATGCAAAATTTTATTTTTTGTGACAAGTTAGTGAAATATGAGACTTTGTAAAAAAAAAAAATATATCAATTTCCGCTAACTTGTGCCAAAATTTTTTTTTTTCTGTGAACTCGCCATGCCCCTCACGGAATACCTTGGGGTCTCTTCTTTCCAAAATGGGGTCACATGTCAGGTGTTTGTACTGCCCTGGCATTTTAGGTGTCCTAAAGCGTGAGAATCCAAATGCGTAAAAATGCCCTGTGAAATCCTAAAGGTACTCATTGGAATTTGGGCCCCTTTGCGCATCTTGGCTGCAAAAAAGTGGCACACGTGGTATCGCCGTACTCAGGAGAAGTAGGGCAATGTGTTTTGGGGTGTATTTTTATATATACCCATACTTTGTGTGAGAAATATCACTGTAAACGACAACTTTTTAAATTTTTTTAATACAAAGTTGTCAGTTTACAGAGATATTTCTCTCACCCAGTATGGGTATATGTAAAAATACACCCCAAAACACATTGCCCTACTTCTCCTGAGTACGGCGATACCACATGAGTGACACTTTTTTGCAGCCTGGGTGCGCAAAGGGGCCCAAATTCCAACGAGTACCTTTAGGTTTTACATGGCTGCTCACAATTTAGCCCCACCCAAACTGCCAGAACAGTACAAACACCCCACAAATTGAACTTTTTGTCAAAAGTTAGCGGAAAGGGAGACTTTGTGAGGAAAAAAACAATAAAAAATCAATTTCCGCTAACTTGTGCCAAAAAAAAAAAAAAAAATCGGAATACCTTGGGGTGTCTTCTTTCCAAAATGGGGTCACATGTGGGGTATTTATACTGCCCTGGCATTTTAGGGGCCCTAAAGCGTGAGAAGAAAAATGCGTAAAAATGCCCTCCTAAAAGGTACTCATTGGAATTTGGGCCCCTTTGCGCATCTTGGCAGCAAAAAAGTGTCACTCATGTGGCATCGCCGTACTCAAGAGAAGTAGGGCAATGTGTTTTGGGGTGTATTTTTACATATACCCATGCTGGGTGAGAGAAATATCTCTGTAAATTGACAACTTTGTATAATTTTTTTTTTAAAGTTGTCATTTACAGAGATATTTCTCACACACAGTATGGGTATATATAAAAATACACCCCAAAACACATTGCCCTACTTCTCCTGAGTACGGCGATACCACGTGTGCCACTTTTTTGCAGCCAAGATGCGCAAAGGGGCCCTAAAACCAATGAGTACCTTTAGGATTTCACAGGGCATTTTTACGCATTTGGATTCTCACGCTTTAGGGCCCCTAAAATGCCAGGGCAGTATAAATACCCTACAAGTGACCCCATTTTGGAAAGAAGACACCCCAAGGTATTCCGTGAGGGGCATGTCGAGTTCACAGAATTTTTTTTTTTGGCACAAGTTAGCGGAAATTGATATATTTTTATTTTCTTTTTTGTTTTTTTACAAAGTCTCATATTCCACTAATTTGTGACAAAAAATAAAATTTTACATGAACTCACCATACCCCTCACGGAATACCTTGGGGTGTCTTCTTTCTAAAATGGGGTCACTTGTGGGGTATTTATACTGTCCTGGCATTTTAGGGGCCCCTAAAGCGTGAGAAGACGTCTGGAATCTAAATGCGTAAAAATGCCCTGTGAAATCCTAAAGGTACTTATTGGAATTAGGGCCCCTTTGCGCACCCAGGCTGCAAAAAAGTGGCACACATGTGGTATCGCCGTACTCAGGAGAAGTAGGGCAATGTGTTTTGGGGTGTATTTTTATATATACCCATGTTGGGTGTGAGAAATATCACTGTAAACGACAACTTTTTAAATTTTTTTGTACAAAGTTGACAATTTACAGAGATATTGCTCTCACCCAACATGGGTATATGTAAAAGTGCACCCCAAAACACATTGCCCTACTTCTCCTGAGTACGGCGATATCACATGAGTAACACTTTTTTGCAGCCTGGGTGCGCAAAGGGGCCCAAATTCCAACGACTACCTTTAGGTTTTACAAGGTTGCTCACAATTTAGCCCCGCCCAAAATGCCAGAACAGTAAACACACCCCACAAATGACCCCATTTCGGAAAGTAGACACCCCAAGGTATTCACTAAGGGGCATAGTGAATCCGTCTGAGATTTTATTTTTTTTTGCCAGAAGTGAGCAGAAGAGTTCCTCAGAGAGTGTCATTTTCCGCTAACTTGTGAAAAAAATGAAATGATACATGAACTCACCATGCCCCTCCATGAATACTTTGGGGTGTCTTCTTTCTAAAATGGTGTCATTTGGGGGGTATTTATACTTTCCTGGCATTCTAGCACCTGAAGAAACATGACAGGTGCTTAGAAAGTCAGAGCTGCTTCAAAATGTCGAAATTCACTTTTTTGCACCATAGTTTGTAAACGCTATAACTTTTACCCAAACCAATAAATATACACTTATTAGATTTTTTTTATCAAAGACATGTAGAACAATAAATTTAGAGAAAAATTTATATAGAAATGTATTTTTTTTTGAAAAATTTTACAACAGAAAGTGAAAAATTTTATTTTTTTGCAAAAATGTCGTTAAATTTTTATTAATAGCAAAAAAAGTAAAAATGTCAGCAACAATGAAATACCACCAAATGAAAGCTCTATTAGTGAAAAGAAAAGGAGGTAAAATTCATTTGGGTGGTAAGTTGTATGACGGAGCAATAAACGGTGAAAGTAGTGTAGTGCAGAATTGTAAAAAGTGGCCTGGTCATTAAGGGTGTTTAAGCTAGGGGGCTGAGGTGGTTAAAGTCCTGGTTGCCATAGAAGTAGTGGGGAGCGGGGGAGCAGTATACTTACAGTCCGTGCGGCTCCCGGAGCGCTCCAGAATGACGTTAGAGCGCCCCATGCGCATGGATCACGTGATCCATGCGCGTGGGGCGCCCTGACGTCACTCTGGAGCGCACCGGAGCCGCACGAGCGGTAAGTATACTGCTTCCCTGCTCCCACTACCTTACTATGGCAACCAGGACTTTAGCGTCCTGGCTGCCATGGTAACCATTGAGAAAAAGCTAAACGTCGGATCCGGCGATGCGCCGAAACGACGTTTAGCTTAAGGCCGGATCTGGATTAATGCCTTTCAATGGGCATTAATTCCGGATCCGGCCTTGCGGCAAGTGTTCAGGATTTTTGGCCGGAGCAAAAAGCGCAGCATGCTGCGGTATTTTCTCCGGCCAAAAAATGTTCCGGTCCTGAACTGAAGACATCCTGATGCATCCTGAACGGATTTCTCTCCATTCAGAATGCATTGGGATAATCCTGATCAGGATTTTTCCGGCATAGAGACCCGACGACGGAACTCTATGCCGGAAAACAAATACGCAAGTGTGAAAGAGCCCTTAGTTAAACAGGGCAACCAATCAGATTCAATCTTTCATCTTCCAAAGGAGTCCTGAAAAATGAAACATGGAATCTGATTGGTTGCTATGGGCAACTAAGTCAGTTTTCCTTCACTCTGGTTTTGATAAATTTCCCCTAATGTCCTTTCAGCCAGTGATTTGGCTGTGCAGTGCAGGACAGTACTGGTCCTCCAGAGCGGAAGACGCTCTTTGTAACTGCTCTCCGCTATGACGAAGAGATGGGCATCCTGAACAGAGGCCCCCCTCCCCTCTATTAAGAATTATAGCATATGAAGTATATGAGTATTTTTTTTATTTATTTAAACTAGACAATCCCTTAAACCAAGTCGAGGAATCCACTAGGTAGATGTAGTGCAAAATAATTAATAAAAATTTGTTATTCATATATTTTTTTTATTTTAACATCACGCACATATTTCACAGGACAGCGCACGGGTTACATTGTACTGGAATACTGCAGATCTCTTCAGTATATAATCTCAGACACATACCACAGAAGCAATGTAAATTGGACATGAAAATCTTCACATACACCACAGGTTCCAGAAAGAAAAAAAACAACACTCCTGGTTTCCTCAGCAGTAAAGAACGGTGTCGAGCATGGATCAGTAACATATCCATAGTATGTTGGTTAAGGCAGAATGGGCAGGAAAGACGTCAGTTCTACCTGTAGAACGCAGGCAGCCATTTTATTTTGTGCACAACCAAAGTACAGCGATCAAAGGATCAGCATAGTGTCTGGCACGAGTTTAAAGGGGGAGCAGACATGGAGGCAGAGCTCTTTAAATTACAGCATATACGGTATTAGTTTCCTCATAAGCGAGGTTGTGCAGGGTTACAAAAATTTGTCTCTCAGTGCGCTGAAAGTTCTTGAACTCTTGGACGATCCCTTTAAAGCAAGCCAGAGTGCTATATAGTAATAAGCATGCTCCTCTCTGCTGATTTCACGTAGAGATGTCCGCTCATGAGCAACGTCCACCGAAACCAACGGGAGGGGCAGAAAATCACAAGAGTTCTCAAATTCTGCCCCTCTGATGTGACTCATTCCCATTCATTCAATTTTCGGAAGTCCCTTAGGGCTCATGCACACTAAATGTATTTTCTTTCCGTGTCGGTTACGTTTTTTTTGTTTTTTTTTGCGGACCGTATGTGGAACCATTCATTTCAATGGGTCAGCAAAAAAAAAAAAAAAAAACATCCATGTGCATTCCGTTTCCGTATGTCCGTTCCGCAAAAAAATAGAACTTGTCCTATTATTGTCCCCATTACAGACAAGGATAGTACTGTTCTATTAGGGGCCAGCTGTTCCGTTCCACAAAATACGGATTGCACACTGACATCATCTGTGTTTTTTGCGGACCACAAGATACGTACAGTCGTGTGCATGAGCCCTTAAAGGGGCGTTCCGGTTAGATTAGGTTTTCACCCATTTACAAGACAGGAGATAACTATTAGATCAGTGAGGGTCCAACTGCTGAGACCCCCACTGATCACGAGAACGGGGGCCCTGTATCACCTGCAGCCCCGCTGAAATGAATGGAACTGCCAGTTGCACATGCGTGTGCCCGCTCCATTAATTTCTATGGGAGTTGCAGAGAGAGTACAGTGCTCAGCTATCTCCAGAATTTCCATAGAAATAAATGGCATGTGTGACCAGCTGCTCCATTCATTTCAGGGGGCTACAGAGCCCCCGTTCTTAAGATTGGTGGACGTCCCAGAAATAGGACCCCATATCCTGTGGATAGGGGATAACGTAATCTAACCAGAATACCCCTTTAAGACTAGTTTCACACTAGTGTTAAAATTATATGGCAGAGGAACAGCCTTCCGGAGTTCATCGCATCTGGCATAGCCGGAAAGGGCTAATCTCAGCATGAGTCCCGGAAATAGGCTGGGATCCCTTATAGTCAATGGGCTCCGAAGGGCTAGATAGTTTTAACACTAGTGTGAAACCAGCCATAGGCCTCATGCACACAACCATGATCTTATTGTGGTACACAAACCACGGATCCACACAATAACGATACTGTCCGCTCCGCATTTTACTCACTCCCATTAATATAAATGACTATTCCCTTCTGCAATACAGACCAGACTAGGACACGTTCTATAATTTACGGTCAGGCCAGACGGATTCACAAACAATACGGATGTGTGCACGCCCCATAGAAATGGATGTGCAAAAAATGCCGTTAGTATAGGGATGTGCACGAGGCCTTAAAGTGGTTGTCCAGGATGAGAAAAACATGGCCACCCTCTTCTAGAAACTGCTCCCACAGCTATTCTTCAGCTGTGTATCGTAGCTCAACTCTAATTGTAGTGAATGGGGTTTAGGTGCAATATGGCGCCAAACCTGGACAACCCCATAATCAGAAAGCACCAAAGCTCTGTTTGTAGACCCTGGGTGACACGCATTTCAAGCCATTCACACAGTGTATCGAGTGTAATGTACTTATACAATAGTCATGGGGTTAGAGATGTACAATCTCATTCTATATAGAAACCCTGATTTCTAGAAGCATCCGTTCTATAAAATATACAAGATAGAAGCACAATATAAAATATGCCTCCCTCCCCCATTACGCTATCATTTGGAATATAATTTTTTATTTTTTTACAATGATAGAGCCTTAAAAATCTAGTGACTCCTTTAATATAGTAAAGTTCTCTTCTGTGCAAATGAAGGTAAAATGTCTAATGTGATGGCCAGGCCTGGAACAGGAAAAGTCACTAGGCCTCACTGATCAGAACAGGCCTTGTTGCCCATAGCAACCAATCAGAATGCAGCTTTCATGTTTTCACAGCAGTGTAAGAACTGTAAGCTGGGCTCTGATTGGTTGCTATGGGCTACAGGGCCTGTTCTGTCAGACCTTCATGATTACCCATTTTCTATACGTCGCCTTGTTTTACTGAATGATCTGCAAGAGATTGTGTGAAATGTCTATATGGTTTTAGAGCATTCACCCCTAATAAATAATTAAATTGTCCTCTTCGCCCCAGTTGTTATAAGCACTATTCTGCCTGTTTCTTAGTACTTTGTCTTTGGAAAAGCCTAGTGACAACCAATATGGCTGTCTTTACTGTTTCACGATCTATACCTAGTGCCACCCAGACACCTACCTAGCGTTTGCCATTCCAGCTTTCAGAGGGATTATCTTTGGGCTCATGCACACAAAGTATTATGGCTCTATTTTGAACACAGTCGCCAACAGTCCCAAATCTTGCCTAGAAGTGGGTGTTTCCGGGTGGTCTAGGGACTTAAAGGGGTGATCCACTCCTATACTACTAATGGCCCATCCTCAGGACCAGCCATTGAGATCTGATCTGTGAGGGTCTGACACCATCGTCCTTGATGATGAGCTGTTCTGCAGCAGTCCCGGAACTACACCGCTCTGCCCACTACACAATGGAAGGTGCTGTTTAGTTTCAAGCGCTGAAACTACCCTGAAACAGCTGTTCGATGGGGGTCCAAGGTGTCGGCCCCCCCACCATAGATCACATATGGATGAAGACAGCCCATAAAGAAGTGGACGACCCCTATAAAGGGCATCTGTCAGCAGATCTGTACTTCTAAAACTAGCTGACCTGTTACATGTGCGCTCCGCAGCTAAAGACATCTGTGTTGGTCCCATGTTCATATGTGCTCATATTGCTGCAAATGAGCCTCTAGGAGCAACGGGGGCGTTACCGTTACACCTAGAGGCTCTGCTCTCTCTGCAACTGCCGCGCCCTTTTCACTTTTGAGGTCCCTGTCAATTAAAGTGCAGAGAGCATGCCATTTGTAGAGAGAGCAGAGCCTGTGGCTCCTAGAGGCTCATTTGCGTATATTATCATTTTTTTCAGCAAAGCGGGCACCTAGGAACGTGGGACCAACGCAGATACCCTCAGCTGCCAAGTGCACATGTAACAGGTCAGCCAGTGTCATAGGTACAGAACTGCTGACAGATTGCCTTTAAATGCCCCATATTTACCAGTGCAGTCTGGAAACTAGAAAAGCGAAGTTAAAAACCCCGAAATGCAATTACTATATCTAATTTACTTGGAGACTGGATAATAACTAGAAAAAACATGGCTGCCATAACCACCCTTAAAGGGATTGTTGCCCACATTCCTTAACAGGAAGATTTGGGAAAGCTATAAAGGCTGGCGACGGCCATATTTAGCCGGTGTCATTCAGCTTTCCCATAAACGGATGTAATCGGGAAATAGCAGAACAGAATATTGAACAATCTGACAGAAGAGAACGGCTCCTCCCTTTACATTAGGTAGAAACACCCTTTAATCACACTTGCACTGTCCCATATAGAAATCTATGCAGGAATGTATACACGCGCCCATAAATACTGTAGATTATTATTACATTGGAATATATTAAGCATTTATACCTGTAAATTGCATTTAGATTTCTATCACTATCTAAAAACACAGAATTTGGACCAGACAACCATACAGTGTACTCCTATAAACTACTGGACCGGATAACGATACATGGCTTATATACAGTGCTTTATGTATAGTACATGGGATGCCTCTGCAGGTTATAAAAGCATACATTGTACTCCGCAGGCAGCCATTTTGTCGCTAGCTCGATCATCAGGAAACAGTGCATCTTTTTGAATACCGGTTTAGCCTGTAAGATGGCGGTTTTCGTATAGTGCACGCTTAATAAACTCGAAATTGGAATTGCGGATGATTATGAGTCGAGTGCAGCGCTGAAGCTCAGTAGATAATGTTCTGAAATGTAACAAAGACAATTAAAGTGCATCGTACTAATTAATATCTGCCGCGCTCCGGTAAAACGCTGGAATACGGTGAAAATTACCGATTAGTGCCAGGTTCGTCTGTGTCTAAACCACTGCTCATCAACTGTTGCAAAAACTACAACTCCCAGCATACTGGGAGCTGTAGTTTTACAACAGCTGGGGAGCCACATATATCAATGATATTAGTAATGTTTTTTTTACGTTTTTTTGAGACTTCTATAGCAGCGGTTATACAGAGTTTACTCCTTATACATAATGTACCCCATATACTGTGAAGAAATCATCAAGCAGTTGCCATAGTCACAAAACAGGCTCCTGCTTTTTCCCCATGACTGGTTGCTATGTGAAACTGCTCCAGCTTTTCTATGCACTTCTTTTTTTTTGCTTTTATACATAGCCCAAGTCACTATGGGTAAGATTTATTAAAATTTACGCCCAAAGTAGATGTTACCCATATCAACCAACCAGATTCCAGCTTCCTGGGGCCTGGTCACGTTGCAAGGCAACTCGGTTTTCAGCATTTACCTGTACTCTTCTCCCAATCCCTGAGACCTGTCCCCATTTAAGTAGTAAACGTAAGGGCACATTCATTCTGGTGTGGTGTGTCCCCATCTATGCTAGTTTTACAGTGGGGTCCATCATGTGAGCATGGCATCGATATCCTATATGTGTAGGAGGTCGTCTCCATCATAGGTGATCCTGAGTGCAGTCCTCTGCCACATTAGGGTGTAGATATATGTCGTGATCAAATCACACCGCGGCGGTTAACGCACCCCAACATGCACGAATAATACTGAGCTACTAACAGTGCAGGCTACTTAAAGGAGAAATCCATCACAAGCCCTCATCCGACATGTTAAAGGTCCATATGGTTTGACCCCCTTGGTGACAGAGTCCCGGAGGTCCAAAGAGTGAACACCTTGTGCGCTGCACTGAGACGTCCGTCTAGAAATCACAGCCACAGCTCTAAGTATGGCGCTATGTTGTATCAGAGTTTTGAAAATTTTGGCTCTTAAGAGGTGTGACGGTCTTGTGCCATTTGGTTCCCTTTCACGAGGTATAGGGGCCCTGGTGCAACTGCAACCCTTACACACTCCTGCCTTTGGTGTCATGTGTATGTGATGGGTACAATCATTTTCACTGGGTTTCCCCTTTAAAAATTGTAATTCTGCCAAGTTTAATTTAAAATAATTCCATAACCTACCTAGCTGAGGAATATACTGTAACCTACATGTCAATAGGGCCCCATTCACACGACCATATTTTTGAGGATCTGATGTGGACCTATTCATTTTAATGGATCCACAAAAAAGGGGATAGCAAACCATGTACAGTCCGCATCTGTATGTCCATTCCATAGCACCCCCCAAAAAATAAAAAATAGAACATGTCCTATTCTTGTCCATGTTGGGACATTGTTACAATGGATCCGCGAAAGAAATGTAATCCGTATCCATATTTTTTGTGGACCGCGTGGGGGCATTCAAATGGCCGTTTCTGCGGATCTGAAAAATACAGAGGCGGTTGGTCGCCATCCAGCAGTTTTTATGAAAAAAAAAAAAAATGCCTAATATTGTCCACAAAACAGAAGAGAATAGGGCGCGTTCTATAATTTTGGGGGTCATCCACACAGACACATATGTCCTCTGTAAGCTGTCCACCGTTTTTGCAGACCTATAGAAATGAATGGACCGAAAATACAGTTAATGTAAATGCACCCTACGGCCTGGGCACCACAGCGGGTGCCTGCCCAGGAGTTATAGGAGATTTACAGTAAGGACTGCCTTTAAGGGGAACAAGTTGCATGTCGCCACTTTAGATTTTTTGCAATGATTTTTACCTTCTTTTTCCCATAGGAAATCATTGAAGCTATGGTTTCGACTCCCTAGCGCTCCCATGTTTCTATGGAGCCCCAGCCTAATGAATGTCCTTTTCTGTATGCTATACGTTGGTCATATATGAAAGAGCAATGCAGATTATTTAAGCTTCGACTACAACTCTCAGTATGGTTTGCTATAGGTAGATATTGTTTGCAAGCTTGATACCAAACCCTCACCTATAAATGATTGCACATTTTATCAATGGCAATGTGAAACATAATGGCCGACTTATATATATTGTGCCAGACTCTTAAATCTCAGTTTAGTGGCATAACCTGTTCATGGTTCTCTGATAAGAAGCCAGATGGATGGGATCATTCTATTTTACCATTAGCATCTGGTTTCCACTGGAGACCTGACGCTACGCTGATGACAGAAGTGTCCCCCCTTCTGGGCGATCCGCTCTATTCTAAGCGTGCAATTTCCCTGCAGCGCCACCACAGGTGAAGTTAAAGGGGTTGTCCGGGTTCAGAGATGAACCCGAACATACCCAGAATTTCACTCAGGAAGCCCTCCTGACAAGAGCATCTTCTCCTTCGCCGCAAAGGCATTTTCAGCAGTGCCCAGCAGTGAGCCCGGTGATGTCATCGGCACTAATGGGCAGGCTTTAGCGCTGCCCTAGCCTGTAAAACGGCTATGGCAGCGCTAAAGCCGTCCATCAGAGCCGGTGACGTCTGGGTATGTCTGGTTTCAGCTGTGAACCCGTACAACCCCTTTAAGAATTGAAATGATCTCATCCACATCAATGGGTTGTCTGCGTAACAAGAGACAGGTCCTCCAGACTAAGAGATGCTCTTTGCAACTGCTCTCCATTCTTCCCAACAGAGGAGGATCCTAAACAGAAGACCCCCCCCCTCCCCATGAAATCACAATTCCCTTAGAGAGTGTATAGAGATGGGGTTTATAAACTGGACAACCCCTTTAAGCAACAACTGCTATTACTGAAGCACTTTGAAACTGGAACGTCGCCTTAACATTATCATCGAAAGATGGTTGAAGGATGATCCATAGACTGGCGGCAGATGGTCATACTGGTGTCTGCACCAGTCATTATATCACAGAAAGTCCACCCAAAACTATCAGTAAAGCTACGCTTGGACCCGTGGTACTGCAATCGCTTGACATTCACTCACCAATGATTCTACTATAGCCTCTGAAACACATCATAAAAAATGTCCAGTAAATGTCTCCTTCATAGGAATATTTGGTGTCCATTAAGTTATCAGACATGGAAATGTTAATGATATGAAGTGGTTTACCTGTTACTGCAGTAAACTTAAAGCGTAATAGTAGTTTCCTACTAAAACAAAATATATTTTTTTCCACATTTTAAAGGGAAACTGAGACCAGGACAAGCCCCAATAACACAACTGTACCCTTAAAAGTTTGAGCAGGGAACTAAACAGTATATACTCTCCTCTCTTCTTTGAGGTCTCCTCTCTTCGTTGAGGCCATTCGGCAGACCACCTTAAGAATCGGAAGATTTCTCAATTGGCCACTTGACCGGTGTTTTCCGGGACCTTTGCACTCTCAAGTTAATCTTTGATAGGATATTGTACAAATGCCCAAATCTGAATGGGTCCTGTCCCAATAACAGGTTTGTTTTAATTGGCTTTATGCAGAGCATGCAACTTTACAAGAACCAATCCCAAAAAGAAAGTCGTATTGGAGAGGTCGCCCACATATACCGAGAAAATAAGGACATTAGAAATAGTGGTTCTGTGCGAGAAGCCATGTAATGTCCTGGTTACCGGTCTGCAAAATCAAAACTTGGTGAAGGGTTTGCCGGCAGTTTGGCAGAGGGTGGTTCAAGTTTTGTTCTTGACGGGACACGTGGAGGGGCTGGTGGCTTTCTTAAAGGCGCAGTCAGTGAAGATCCAGCTGGGAGAGCGTTCCAGTTGCTGTCAAATCCAGAAAGGTTCAGTTCCACTCCATTGCAGGGTGTTGACCTGTTTGCGTTAGTCATAAAGTTGGTGTCTTCAAAAGTCACCCAACCTTTGGAATTTGGGCCTGGCATTGTGGAGAATTTGTGTGGCAACGAGAGACTTTTTTCTGACGGACCCACGGTGAACATCGGCCGACTTTGCGGCAACTCCGGTTCGCTAACAGAATGAGACTGATCGAATATACCAGCTGGTACGGTGGTAGGTATGGTGGTCTGGGTCGTAAAAGGGTTTGGTGCCTCTGCTGCTCTTTCCGTGAATGGGTTGGCTGTGTGCAAGGTGTTGGATCTATTGAGAAATGGGTTGGGAGATATCCTCAGACTGTCCCGAGATCCGCTACGGGCTGGGATTGGAGGAGGAGCGGCAGGCATGCAACTCATGTTATTTAGGATATGAAGGTTATTTGCTGATGAAGACGACAACAGTATTGGCTCCTTTGAGGTTATTGAGGATGGTGGTGGTGGTGGTGGTATGTGAATAGGCGCTGGCAGCTTTAAAACGGGAAGTTGATCAAATGCCAAGCCCACAAATAGATCACTGTTCAACTGACTTGTAAAGCCACCGACTTCATGAGCTTCGTTCTGCAAGAAATAATCACAAAGCATAATATTCAGATTAGAGAGATTTTTTTTTGGTAGTAGTGATTGTATCTCATCTACTTTCAAAACTAAAATGAACGAGATGAAAAAAACAAAAACAAAAAATATCTTTTACCAAGATGCAACCACTCACTAGCTACAGAAATGAAAAGCTCTACCACCCTGATGAAATGTCTTTGATGTTTCTCTACTTGCCTCATGCAATATTCATGCAATAACTGGGATGAAAATCTACAAGGCTCTGGGTGGTCTGACAGTCAAAAAGCAAAGACAAGACGTGACTTTTTTCCACCCATACAAAATAAAAGGGTCACTGACTTTTACCGCTGCAGCTCGGTGGCTTCTCTTTTATCTAAATCTTATTGTCAGTCTCATAGACAATGATATGAAATGTGAATGGTGCCGATGCTGCATGGGAACATTTTATGGAGAGATAACTGGGGAGGGGGATTATGTGTACCCCAAGAAAATAACTGATGATGTATGGTATGAAGAATGATCGTGTTCATAAATTATATGGGACACAACTAGATCTCTGTAGCTACTAGCAGAAAATCCCAACAGGTCTTCTTCCGACAGGCGGCGGTGTACCTTCAATGGAGGCAGACTACACAACTGCTACAGGGCCCGGGCTGAACTGGTTCTTCCAAAAAACACTGCGTTTTCATGCAGCAGTCACTAGTGGGTGCTTGGTGCCAAGGGTTTAATAAAGCTCCCATTGCAGTCAATGGTAATTGTATGAATTCCTATGAACTGAGCTCCCCCTAGTGGTAGCTGCAGGGAGCCAGCTTAGTAATATATTATCTGAAGGGAAGCAGTGATTTAGAGCTGTATGTGGGAGTTTTATCAATGTATTTGCACCAGTTGTGTGATGAAAATACATTGGGAAATATAGGGAGAGATTTATGAAACTGTCTAAAAGAAAAGAGGTCTGTTATTGCCCATAGCAACCAATCACAGCGTAGCTTAAATGAAAGCAGTTTTCTTTTAGACAGATTCTCTCAAAGGGGCTGTCCACTTTAATATATTGATGACCTATCCTCAGCATAGGTTATCAATATTAGATCGGTGGGGGTCCGACTGCCGGCACCCCCGCTGATCAGCTGTTGAAAGAGAATGCAGAGCTGGTACAAGCACTGCCTTCTCTTCAGTTTTTCTGCTCGCCTTCGGCATCGCAGAGGTGAGCAGTGTAAGCACAGCTCTGCCATCCCATTCACTTAACTTCCTATTCACTTGAACATGTGAAGGAGCTGTCCAATGAAAGTGAATTGGACGGCAGGGTTCTAGTTACACTGCTCGCCACTGCGGTTGTGACAGCAAGCAGGTAAACAATGAAGAGAAAGCAGTGCTCGTATAAGTGCTGCTTTCTCTTCAAACAGCTCATTGGCAGGGGTGCTGGGAGCTAGACTCCCCGCTGATCTGATAATGATTACCTTTCCTGAGGATAGGTCATCAATATAAAAAATACTGACAACCTATTTAACACCGTCAGACCATTCACTCCAACCAGAGAAAGGCACCTTGTAGTGGCTCAAATAGAGCATCACACATTACGCTTATTAATGCAATGCTATAAGGATAGACCTTCAGACAGCATCTTCCCCCTCACAGCAGCAGTAAATTGACAATGGATGTGTGTGGGGTTGGCTGCTGCAGAGGCGACACCATTCATTTTCATATTTCACGGCCTAGAAATGATTATCGTCTGCTATGTATAGTGGGGCTGCAGCCCAGTCATGGTCACAGTTTCTACAAGACTGCCAGCTCACTTTACAAGTGCCACTCCTTACCCTACCTATCAAGTCCCCCATAAAGACACACAACCGTCCTGGAAATTGGTGGTTGTAAGATTTTTAAAGTATTTTAACTTTCTCTCTCTTTCTACTGTATATGTTGTTGGAGCGGACATTAGCAGGGAGGAAGAAAAGGGTTCCAGTACTACAAGTCTCCTCCTACTCTGCCCCATATTGAAACGAATGGATAATGGAGCCTGCAAATTAACTTTTCATTATAAGCATGAATTTACACACTGAGGTACATATCTTTATAGAGTTCTTTAAAAGTTAACCTGTTGTCTGTACTGTACTGTCCTCACAGAGCAGCATAATATAGGACCACCTTTAAGCTGGCAGTCAGAACTGACGCGCCAAACCTGGCAGCGCTCACCATCTCTGTGATGGAGACGTGTCCAATGAGACTCTTTGGCCACCTCCACCTACTGACAAGGACTGTCAGGTTACTTCGCCGTTGCGCATAGGAAAGAAACCTGCCAATCATGGTAACATGGCGGGGGAGAGCGCGGCCGGCGAGTCTCATCGGACCCATCTCTCTCGCAGCGCTGCTGTGTGCCGAGAGGTTTGGCTTCTCAGTGCTCTAAATGTACTGCATGCCAGCTCAAAAGTGACAGACTGCTTTAATCTGCCGTTGTACTATGCTGCCCTCAGTGAGGGCAGCATAGTACAGGTGACAGGCTTGATTTAAAGCCCTCTAAAGCCACCTTCCATCTCCGATGAACGTACACTGGATCTGGCATTGCCAGATTCGGCAGATCCCTATTGACTATAATGTAATCTGGCAGTGATCCGGATACTTGCCGACAGAAATAGGTGTTGGATCAGACAGCTGGATCCTCTTGCCGCAGATGCGATATAGCATATGTTCCCTCAGTGTGTAAATTCACATTTATAATATAGACTTAACTTGCAGGCCCCTCGACCTGTTCATTTCAATATAAGGCAGAGTAGGAGAAGACTTATAATACTGGAACCCTTTACTTCCTCCCTGCTGTCAGCCCCAACACCAAGTAATAAGATAAATCACAGGTTCCATTCAAGTGGATCAGTGGAGGAATACTTTTATTGACACACAAAAACAACGATAGCAATAGTTAAATAATATGGCAGTACAGCCATTGAATCGATCAATGACAAAAAACGGGCATTAATAGATGTAAGCGGCACAAAAACATCAACTCTGGAAACTGTAAGATGGTTTATCTACCACTTCTGCTCATTATAGAGATGAGAAAGCTGGAGATCACCCACTGCTTGTTAGACAAGTACTGATTTCGGCAGCAGTAAAAGTTAATATGGTATGGCAGGTATCATGTCATGATAAAGAATACTGCCCTATTACAATTCAGAAGTCCGATCAGATACACCAGCCCGGAGAGAGGACAGCAGATGTTTATTGTACAGAGTCACAGATGATGCCACTAACATGACTAAATGGGTACATTTTTGGAAGGCAAATCTGCATCTGGCTATTTGTTGTAGTAGTACATGGCGGCCATTTAAATGGCTCAAGCCTACCTGAGCAGGGGACCCACTTCTATAATGTCCGCATGCATAACAGTCTTTAGGAGACAACTCTTTTAAAGGGGTAGTGCAGTGGTTTAATACCTTTACTATGACCTGTTGGATGACCTATCCTATTACTTAAAAGGGACGGAGCAGTTGGGATTACACCAAACCGCCTCTACAAAAGGAGACGACGTGGTGCGGCACTCGCACGTGCTCCACTAACCCTTCAAACAACTGATTGGCAGGGGTGTCAGGAGTCGGTCTCCCGCCAATCTGATACTGATGACCTATCCTGAAGATAGGTCATCAATAGTAAGACACAGCGCAACCCCTTTAAAGTACTTGGCAGGTCAGCCATTTTGGCATAGCTTGCGTGTGGCAGTCTCTACATCTGCCCACACGCTTGATAAGTACCAGCTGAACATAGCTGTCAGATCATCCTCTTGGAAATCCTGCAAAAAAAAAAAAAAAAAAATCTACATGGTTGATTCATTTGCCTCTACGGTGGAATCACAAGTGGATCTGGCTGCCTCACATTTGTTGGTGGGTCCAGAAAAAAAAATGACAAGATCCGAGGATACCAATCCGATGTGTATAGGAGGTCCAAAATTATATACGGTAGTCTAATCTGCTGCTTCTTTGAGAGCTAAAGAATAAGATTCTGTCTACCTAGAGCCGCCACTAGGGGGAGCTAACTGCATACAGAGTTATACAGATCACAATAAACTCCCCTGGAAGTGGCTACAGCCAGAATACTAATAAGGGATTTGGTGCACTGGATCAGAAAAACGGAGCATTAGCAGTTTTCCCCAAAGCCCAAGTAGAAGGTGCACAGTAGAGATCTGGGCACATTCATCACTTTTCAGCTCAGAGGGCACCTATCAATAGCAGTAAATGGAAACCTGTTCCCACTACCAAACCTGAAGACAAGTATAAGATAAGGCAAGATGGGCGACCGGTCCATTGTGGGGCTGCAGGATTTGCAAAGTTATCCCATGATTAATGTCAAAAATTAAAATCTGATTTCATACAGTACATGACAATCTAACAAAGCTAGTAACAGCCCTGGACCTCACACGGATCCAGAGATCTTCCCATTCATTGCTCCAATTGGTCTACCAGATTTATTTCAAACTGGCAGCTCATGGGGTGTGTCCTTTCTACTGCAACTGGTGACAGTTGAAGGATGGAACCGAGCATGTGCGTCCATCTCAGTGAGCAGCACAAAAAGAGCAAACAGCAGGTGGCGCTATACTGCTTAATTTCCGTGAATAACTTTTTAATTACATGCTAGATCCAGGTGGGGATTTGAAAAATTTTGAATATTTTTTGTGGAACCACCCCTTTAAGACGCCCTCACTAATTTTGGCACAAACCAACACCACATCCCGCTGCCAAAAAAAGGCTTCAGATAATTTTAGAGGTTACCAAGTAGTAATAGATTGCCCTTTCTTTATCATGACAGCAAACAGAGGTAATGACGTTATCTGGATTATTGCATGTGACAATTATCGGTGAGGTGAGAGACGTACGAGACTAAGGGTGTCATTCACTGATGGGATATAGGAAGTAGGGGTAAATGTACTGCGGTACCTGTTACCCTGATGGTTGCTCCTGCTAGTGGTAAAAAGGATAGATATTAAAGAAAAAAAAGATATAATGAGAAGAGATACACACAGTGTAATACGCTCAATATGCACTGCTGACATTTTGAAAAACTTCCTTAAAGACCATGTCCACTTCTAAAACCACTTTTATTGCCTCAATATATCTCAAATAGAAAATGAAGCCACTTTTTGAATATTTAAGATAATAAAAATATCCTCTCGTTTTGTGAAAACAGCTCCCATTCAAACCTACGAGTCTCCATGGTTACAGACTACAAATAAACCCTGTGTAGTCTGATCGTGCAGTCACCCTCCCTTCTTCTGTTCTTTAGGGCCCTTGCACATGACCGTATGCCTTCCGAGACATACAGTCCGTACGTCCTAGAGCGGCATTGACGGGAGCACACAGCATCATAGATTACAATGATGCCGTGCACGTCAGACTATTGTCCCACACTCATGATAAGATCAAGGCCGCTCCGGGACATATGGCCCGCATGTCTCGCAGGGCATACGACTCATGTGCAAGGGCCCTTACTGGATGGATGTTAGCAAGAGGGCAGATGGAGGGGAGTATCACTGCACGATCAGACTACACAGGCCATTTTTTACCCACAGAGACATAAAACAGTACGATTTTTGTTTTTATTTTTTTAATCAAGACCATTTGCAAAATTGCTTCACCTTCCCCCGATGCAATGGACCAATAACAAAATGGTAACAAAGCGGTACTTACCCTTTAAGGTTAATTTTGCCAACAGTAAGAA
Organism: Bufotes viridis; assembly: GCA_033119425.1. NCBI lineage: Eukaryota > Metazoa > Chordata > Amphibia > Anura > Bufonidae > Bufotes > Bufotes viridis. The sequence goes on from CM065591.1 coordinate 35,447,438, forward strand.
ACTGAAGTATGTTCTGTTAATATGGAGGAGGAAGGCCTAGGTTAAAGGCTCTGTACATCTTTGGGGGCAATTTTTTTATTATTGCATTTTACTCATTTGGGCTTAAAATCATTTTTTTCAATTGGTCTTCATTAAAAATATTCAGCAGCTTTGTCATAAAGGGTTAAGTTCTGCATATTGTACTCACTTTGTGCCGGTCATCTAATAACTCGTATCTATAAATTACTAAAAGCTCAAAAACAATTATCGGTAAGATAAGAATTGAGTTATAATGAGTGTTTATAGGGTCAGAGATCAGGAGCCCGTCAGCTGAGCTTTCTGATGAAACACAGTAAAAACCCAGAGCAGGGTACTAGAGAATCTCAAGGCTGTACAGAGTAAGGGGCTCGAAATTTGTAATAAAGACCAACAGAAAAAATGATTTTTAGCTCAAAATCAGTACAATGCAATAATAATAATAATAAAAAATAAAATAAAATTGTCCTCAAAGGTGTCCATTCCATAGCCTTTAAGCCCCTCCAGGTCCCATCTTCAATTTGGTGAAAACTTTGCCTTGAGCTGAAGATATGGAAAATCTTGATAAAGTCTAGTTGCTAGTGACGTGCTGCCTGACAACCTTATTGTATAGTTTGTTGTTAGGCAGAATATCCCTAGCAACCAGACTGCCGCTGATCCAGCTCATGTCATATCTGACAGAGGTACTTAAATAAATTAAAGGGGTTGTCAAGGATTAGAAAAACGTGGCTGCCTCTCAGTCCCAGTGAAGTAAAAGGTGCAATACTACAAACCACCTGAAGACAGGTGTGGTGCTATTTTTTGGAAGAAAGCTGCCACGACGACATAGAAACGCAAGTGTCGTTGGTCTTTTCTTCGTTTACAGAATATATTGGGTATAATTAGTTGCTGTATCTTTGCCTACAATGATCATAAAACATGGTCATTTAGAATAAGGGAGAGCTGCCCCCTTAATTTATAAAAATTGCAGCCTCAGCTTAAAGGGGTTTTCCGACTTTTCAACTGGTGACCTAGAGGATAGGTCATCAGTTGAAAAGTCGGAAAACCCCTTTAAGCTGAGGCTGCAATTTTTATAAATTAAGGGGGCAGCTCTCCCTTATTCTAAATGAGTGATACCCAGGACGCCCACTGATAAGCTGTTTCAGAAGGCACCGGTGGTCCTGTGAGCACAGCGGCCTTCTCAGATTTCCTAGGCCAGTGACGTCACGGTCATCGGCCTAGGCGCATCTCAGTCCCAATGAAGTGAATGGGGTTGAGCTGTGATACCAAGCGCTATACAATATACGGCGCTGTGCTTGGTGAGCAGGGTGAAGACCGCGACACTCACAGTGCCTTCTCAAACAGCTGATCGACGGGGGTTCCAGGTGTCGGACCCCCACCAATCAGATACCGATGACATATTCAGAGTATAGGTTATCAGAAGAAAAATCTCAGAAAACCCCCCTTTAAACATAGTATAACTGCTGGTGATGACGGTGCCTAAATCCAAGGGTATACAAATGGCATTCTCAGCTATCTAATCCCCACTGGTGAGCTATGTATTCCCGGCGACCAGGCCTACCTGTTCAGAAGGGGCTTGCTCCGAGGGCAGATTCTGGGCAGAGCGGCTACGAGGGGGCGGTTGTGGTGGAGGGTCTAGGCTCTGCATTGGGGGTGTTTGCGAAGAAGGATGGAACGCTGTAGGTAATAGAGGTTCTTGCATTTTTTGGCAGGGTGGCTGGGAAGTTGGGCTGGGCTGGAGGGGGGCTGCAAGTTGGGGTTTCATGGGCTCTGGAAGAGAAGGAATCGCTGAAAGAGAAGAAGAAACACAAATGTATAATTAATAAGACGTAAGGTCAGATGGGCTAGTAGTGTCGCACTCTGCACGGTCTAAGAATGTGAATCACAGTCTCAATATCAGACAAATTTATTACTGTGGCGCACAGAACTTTGTCAATTTGGAGTATCGTAATTCCTGCACCAGATTTATGCTAGAATTCCGTTCATGTATTGGTTTTCATTACCTATAAATTGGCATAGTTTCAATAAAAAAATGCGCCAATATTTTGGTGCACAGAGTTACATTTAGGACACGCCAGATGAGGCGTAAAATCCTCTGAAAAGAGCGTAAAATAGTAAATGTGACGCCAAGCAAGCACGCCAGTTTTTTTGGTGCACAACTCTCCAAAAACAGGCACATTTTCAATAGTAAATCTGCTCCAATATTTGAGTCAATATACTATATCAGCAGTAGTGTTGGGTGAAGCGAGCTTCGGATGAAACATCCGAAGTAGTTTCATTCAAACCTGCGGAATAATATTGTACGGAGATCTGTCTCTGTACAGTATTAGAATGTATGGGCTTCGATGAGCTGAAGTTAGTTATTCACAAAGTCGGGCGTGACTTCGTGGAATAACTTCGGTAATTGATTTTTAAAGTGGAAAAACACTTTAAAAATCAATTACCAAAGTTATTCCACGAAGTCACGCCCGTCTTCGTGAATAACTAACTTGGGCTCATCGAACCCCATACATTTTAATACTGTACAGAGACGGATCTCCGTACAGTATTATTCCGAAGTGTTGAACGAAGCGATTTCGGAGGCTCCATCCGAAGCTCGCTTTGGTCAACTCAACACTAAATCAGCAGACATGAGCAGCATAGGACCCGTTTGCTCTTCCGACATGTCTGTTTTAATAAATACTTGTATTCCCCATGAGATAGCAATTCTAGAACATTTTTTTTTAGTTCTCTGTATTCTGCCATTCCTCTGTTACTCCTCCTAAAAATGCATAAATAGACAACTTGATGTTACCTTTCCCCTTGTCAATAAGAGCGCCCCCCCCCCCTACACAGTCTTACATGGCTAGGGTTGATAGGACAATGTCAGACTGCGTAGACAGACACGCACTATTTGACAGGGGGAATGGTAACACCCAGTATTTTATGTATACATTTTTAGGAGGAATAACTGAGTAATAGCACAACACAGAGTTCTAAGAAACGATGCCCTAGAATTGTTCTCTCATGGGAGATGCAGCTACTTACTATTACTGACTAAAACAGACATGTCAGGTCCTCTAAGATTTTATATGTAGAGACCCCATGAATCAGACAGGGATGCGTGTGAGTGATCCATTTTTACAGGATCCACGGCAGATATGAAAGAGGTGATTGGCTTATTATGGGTCAGAAGTGTTTTCACGGAGCAGCCAGTGACCAGACCTATGGATCCTGGTATAGACAGGCTTTGGACATGCATACCTTTGGCTGGCTCAGCAGCTTTCACTGGTGACTCCGGATTCGGTCTGGACTGCGCATGTCGGCTCAGAGGGACACTGATAACCCCGGCACGAGGAGGTATCGTCTAGAGGAAAGAAGAATAAGAACATTCACTCCGTGAACCTCAGCTTCTTCTATAGGGAGGATCCTCGCTGAAATGTATGATTAAGGCTAGGGCTACACGGAGACGTATGGGGTACAACTACACGGCAACGTGTCACGCGACATTTTGTAATGCTAGTCTATGGGTGTCGCACTGCCACATACACGGAGCACACAAATCCATCTTGCGACACCATAGACTAGTATTATAAAAAATGTCGCGTGGCAAATAGTCGCACGGCGTGTAGCCCTAGCCTAATAAAACCAATGACTGAGGACGGGCGAGGCTTGACTGATGCCAGGCTACTCTACCCTTCTCAGTTGTGAACAGCGAGTCCTTTCAGGCACTTTGGATTTTGCATCACAAGACCAGATCCCAGACCAGATTCCCAAATGAATTCAGATCCCAGACCTGACCCCAAAATTGATCCAGACCCAAGTTCAGCCCCTAAATTCAGACCTCAGACCAGAGGGGCAAAAAAAAAAAATCCGATATCTCCCTTGTATTCACCAATCCTTGCCCCCTGGTCTGTTCTGACCCGAGAGCTGTCTCATACAGGACGCTGGAAAGCATCAGGATCCAGCGCGGTGGCACCTGGGGCAGAAGACGACCAGCAGTGCTCAGGGCTCCCTGGTCTTCCCTTGCCAAGAGGGCAGCTGTAAAACGAACCTGTCACCAGAAGATTCCCTGCTACACCAGGCACAATACCTTGTAGGACTAGCTCAGCTGAATGTAATGATACCTTATACTTAAAGGGAGTGTCACCTCCATATGACTCGCAAGTCCCCAGGGGCGGCGTTCACTGTGTAGGTGCCCAGGCTGCTCTGCCTTCTTTTATTGTTTCCCCGCCCTCCTATTCCCTTGGGTCATCCTTTGGTCCGGCCGCGATTCTGCACCTGTGCACGGCCTCGCCGGGCTACTACACAGTGAACTCCGCCCCTGGGCACTTACGAGTGCTCATTTGCATATGAATTAAACTTTGTTTTTCCGGCTTCTGCAAGTGTAAAGAAAAAGACAAAGGTACTTTTACATTCATGTATAGGTGTGCTATAGGACAATATATCCCTTTAACAATATGTGGCTTCATTCTGGAGAATAAGTGCTCTCAATCCATATGCAAATAAGCCGTTAAGTGCACCAAGGGCGGGCCCAAGCCAGTCTGTGCACAACTGCTCCCTCAGCCAGCCCCACCCTCTCCTTCCTGCATAGTCATCTTGCCCGGCTTGGTTAATCAAGAAGAGGGTGGGGCTGACAGAGAAAGCAGGAGGAGCAAGGGTGCACACAGTGGCTCGGGTCCGCCCTTGGTGCACTTAGGTGCTCCTCTGCAAATGGATTAAAAGTACTTATTTTTAAGTGAAATGTATGAGCTGCAAGCCATTGTGCCTGGTTTATCAGTAAATTTCCAGGATCTCTTAAAGGGCTCGTCAGTGCCGTTCTAGCACTGACCCCTCAGGCCAGTGATATTCTATGGAAGTCACGGCACCAAGCCACTTCTGGTCCGTGGGGGGAATGGGGCAGTGGTGGCGGAAACAGCGGGAATGCGGACAGGTGCGTATTTTTGTTTTTATTGGTCGCAGGTGACATCTAGAGATGAGCGAAGTATTCATAAATTCGATTCGGCTGATTTGCTTAATAAAAAAAAAAAAAAAAGAAAAAACGCTTTGTGATAAATTACTTTGTCACAAGGGTATTTCTTTGTAAGTAGTGGGTAGCGGTTGCGCTGCTCCCCGTCATTGTACCCCTCAGATGCCGCGTTCATACATAATGGCAGCATCTGCTAGCAATAATCAGGTGTAAAAAAAAAAAAAAAAAAAAAAAAATCATACTTACCTCGTCCATTTGCTCGCAACAGGCCGGCCGCTGCCATCTTAATTGAAAATCAAGCATGAAATCTTGTGCATTCCGTGATGATGTCATCACGTCTGCCGGCGTGGTGACGTCATACGTCACCACTCGCAAGATCTTCGATCAAGATGGTGGTGGCCGGCCCGTCGCAAGCAAATGATTGATGTAAGTATGATTTTTTTTTTTTTACCCTATTTCAGGGAAAATCAATTTTCTATTACGAAGCATGAGGAAATTCGGCTTCATGGCCTTCGATTGGCTCAACACTAGTGACAGCCTTCGGGGTTGTCGCCTCCCACGCAGGACAGCTTTTTAACCATTCAGCTGCCCCATGAGAAGCCCCTGACAGAGGGAATGATTATTAGATGCTCACCGGCCTCACTGAAGCACAGGGGGCTCCAAGCTGGGGAGGAGGGGGCCCACGAACTGAAAGACAAAATAAAATCTCAAAAGTCACATAAAATTCTCCACAAATAACCGTGTCTGAATGATGGCATAGGACTAAGGCACAGGCAAGACACAGCACATGCATTACTAGAGTATTAGTTACTAGATTAGTATTGTATATACTACATGGACAACTAGTAGCACTGCAGGTGCCGGCACAAACCTTTGCTTCACTGCCAATCACTTCACCTTACGGAATATTTTTGTACCAGTTTCTGAGTTTTTTATATGATCAGGACACTGGTCTACCCTGTACACTTGGATTGCCCCACGATTAACTATGACATTACACATTTATATCACATAAAATAATTCCAATTATTGACTAAAATGCTTCTTTGTCCAGTTACTGCAGAAATGCTGCCCCCTGGTGTACTTTATATTCCCCCTCTGAACGTCCACCTCATGTGTCCGGAGCTGGTGGGGGAGAAGCCCCTTCTAGAGCCGATTCTATATGGCTGGCTGCACAATAGTAGGGGTCGCTGAGGATCCAAGGAACAGGACTGCACTACTGGGCATGTGTGACCACTAGCGCTGGACACGAGGTGGACGTTCTGGAAGGGAACCAAGAGAACTCCAGGGTGCGCCATAGCAAGTATGTCACAGCAATATCTAGACACAGGAGCATTTTTAAAAGGATTCCAATAGAAAAACTCTTACATTTTGCGTCACCTTCCAAAGTAAGGCCTCATGCACACGACCGTTGTTTGATTCCGTGTCCGTTGCTCCGTTTTTCGTGATTTTCTGCGGACCCATTGGTTTTCAATGGGTCCGTGGAAACCTCGGCAAATGCACCGTTTGTCCTCCGCGTCCGTGGTCCGTGATTCCAGTCCGTCAAAAAAATATAACCTGTCCTATTCTTGTCCGTGAAAAACGGTTCACGGACCCATTCAAGTCAATGGGTCCGTGAAAAATGCGGATGGCCATCCGTGTGTCATCCGTTTTCCGTGTCCGTTTTTTTTGCGGATCCCTTGGCAGGCACTTGGGAAAAATTGTCAGCCTGTCTTTTGGTAAAATCTTTTGGGTCATGTCCGCTAAAAAAACGGAAGACACACGGAAACACAACGGAAGGCAAAAACGGACACGGATCACTGAACAACGGAACCCCTTTTTAAGGACAGCATAAAAAAACGGTCGTGTGCATGAGGCCTAAGTCAAACCCAGAAGATCTAGTCCTTAAAGTTTAAGTGCATACAAAAAGGCTTAAAGAGGCACTCTGGGAAAAACGATCACAATGTTATTCCTAGTGCTGGGCCTAAGGGGGTGAAGGATAACATAGGGGATCAGAAAGGACCAACGAGTGAACCTCTGGGTTTGCAAACAGTCTTTATTTAAAAAAAAAAAAAAAAAACTTTTTGTCTACAGCTCCACTGGAGACCTATATGTTTCCATGGTAACAGACAACCATCAAACCCTGTGTAGTCTGATCCTACAGTTACTCTCTGCAATAGGAGGCCTAACAGATCCAGTGATTAAGATTGATTGTATAGAACATTTTGTCAAGAGTCCTAACCCTAAGTTCACAATACGGATATAAAGGAAGGCGGCACAAAGCATAGAATTTCCTACTTCCTTAGGGCTCATGCACACGACCGTATGTATTTTCAGGTCCGAAAAAAATAAGGATGACGTCCGTGTACATTCCGTATTTTGCGACACGGAACAGCTGGCCCCTAATAGAACAGTCCTATCCTTGTCCGTAATGCGGACAATCATAGGACATGTTCTATTTTTTTGCAGAACGGAAATACGGACATATGGAAACGGAATGCATATGCAGTGCCTTGCGTTTTTTTTTGCGGACCCATTGAAATGAATGGTTCCGCATACGGTCCGCAAAAAAAAACAAAAAAAAAAAAACAGAACGGACACGGAAAGAAAATACGTTTGTGTGCATAAGCCCTTAAAGACAGTGTCAGCAGTTTTGACCATGCTAAAGTACTGACAGCACTTGGTAGGGCCTGGGGACTCACAGCTGCAGTGGTCTCCTGGTTGGATGCTACAGCAGTCACTCAGCAGAAGCGAGGGGCAGCTTAATGCAGAGTGCACGTTACAGTGAAACTCCGCCCCTGGAGCAGAATCTGGCAGAATAAAAGTTCATATTCACATTACTCCTGATAATAAAAGCTCCACAAAAGGTATGTTTGTACAGCCCTTACCTAGTGTTAGCATGGTGAAAACTGCTGACTTCAATATTACTGAAGAATTTAGATACATACTGTGAAAAAAATTTTTTATACATATACACACGTTTTTTTACCGGATTCTGAAGGATACAAAAGTGTGGTGTGCTGCGTTTTTGTATCTTTTTATTTTTACACAGCACATTCGGATAGCAAAACCATGATGTGAACCCATCCTAAGCAACTTTGCAAACCGTCTTTATTAAAAAAAAAAAAAAAAAAAAATGCCTACAGCTCTCCTGGAGACCTATGTGTTTCCATGGTAACAGACAAATCAAAACCCGTGGTCCTACAGTCACACTCCTTTCTATCTGCTGCTTACTTCTTGCTAACATACATTTGGTAGGTTAGCAAAAAAAGTAGAGGGCAACTGGAAAGGAGTACGGTTTCTGGATCAAACTAGGCAGAGTTTGTTTGTAGTCTGTTACCATGGAGATGCATTGCTCTGCACTGGACCTGTAGACCTAAAACTAGAGTACTTGGCGTCATTATACATCGGAAATGAGAAGGTTTAATATTTGGGGGGTACGTTTTATTGGTTATGCCAATGTTTAGAATGTAACATCAGATGCCTGGCCTACTAGATATTAGTACAGAGAATTTCTATGGCACATGCTCAGTAGTCTCATGCAGTCCACAATATAGCAGTCCATTTACCTTCCGGATCTCTGCGAGCTACCCCTGGGCTGGGAGGAGCACACGCACCTTGTTAAAGAGAGAAAAGACACTAAAGATTGTAGAGACCATAACAACAGGAGCTTCAGACAGACAGGTCACAGGGAAAGACAGCGTCAAGTACAGAGACACAATAACCACCGTGATGTATGCTGTGTACTAGCGTGAGTGCGTCTTTAAAAGCTAGGTACACCTTCGGAGGCAATTATTATTATTTTTTTTTGAATGATTGCATGTTACTCATTTTTGGCTAAAAATCATTTTTTCAATTGGCCTTTAATAAAAAATATTGAGCTGTCCTGTCACAAAGGGTTAACTGGTTTTCTAGCTGTGTGACTGATACTTCATCTAATAAACCTTATCTCTAAACTACTGAGAGATCATAAACACTTATTTAAGCCACATTCTTATCAGTAAGAGGTTTAGGAGGTCAGAGAGCAAAGATAAGGAGTCCGTCAGCTTCTGGTCTGACGGAAAAGACAGAAAATCCAAAGGCTGCTTCTAGAGCATCTCAGCCCTGTACAGAAAAAAGGGCCCCATATTTTTAATAAAGACCAATTTAAAAAACTATTTTAGCTCAAAATAAGTACAATGCAGTATTTAAAAAAAGAAATGCCCTTGAAGGCGTACATAGACCTACCTTTATAGCTGATGTCTGGACTCGGCTCTTGCATAGCAGAAGGAATATTTATATGGAGACTTATCAGATTTGCAGCGAGTGCTCTCTATGCGGGGTCTACATGGCAAAATTTGGATGCCTGCAAGTCTTTGAAAAATCATGGGCCCTGCGACTGTGGCAATCTAAAAGTTGGGGCAAATGTGATGAAATCAATGGCACCTCAATGTCATGTCTGCCTGGTGTACTGTACTCACTGTGAATATTATGAAGGGAGTGGACGATACACAGTAACGACACTACATGAATGACGCAGGAAAGGGAGTGAAATGTAAACCGGACAGGAGCCCGCATTTACATTCAGCACAGGAGACAAGCTACCATTACCTCCAATCTCTTTCCTAGCTGGCGCGGGGCTTCTAGCACCTTAACATGGCGCACGGAGAGCAGCAGAAAGCAGAACAGAGAGTGAACCATCAGTGTGATGCCTAGCTGGCAGCTGCCGTCAGTGCATGGGTCAGATACAGTGTATGAGACATGCATAGTGTGTTATACAGCACGTGTCCCGTATGATCACTGACCGGTTAGATCTGTATACTGCAGAGCCACAGATAACATATGCTGATCGTTCCTTCGTAACCGCGGGGAGGAACGGACGTGGGACTACTCAGGACAGACATTGGTGGATATCACTAGCATGGACTCCCAATATCCTATCGTTGTGCTAAAGTGTCACTGGCGCTCTGCTTAGCAGTTGCTGCATGGTCCACCAATGTGTATCCTGGAAGATTCTATGTGTGACCCTCTAAGAAATATTTGCTATTTCTCAGCATTTCTAGAAAGCTTATTCTTGTTGATCTAGAGCATGGGTGCACAACCTTTTCTGGCCGGGGGCCACATTGTCAGCCTGAACCAATTCCAAGGGCCGAAAATCAAACTTAACCACTTGAAGACCACAGGTTTACACCCCCCTAGTGACCAGGCCCTTTTTTACAAATCCGCACTACACTACTTTCACCGTTTATTGCTCGGTCATGCAACTTACCACCCAAATGAATTTTACCTCCTTTTCTTCTCACTAATAGAGCTTTCATTTGGTGGTATTTCATTGCTGCTGACATTTTAACTTTTTTTGCTATTAATAAAAATGTAACGACATTTTTGCAAAAAAATGACATTTTTCACTTTCTGTTGTAAAATTTTTCAAAAAAAACTACATTTCTATATAAATTTTTCACAAAATTTGTTGTTCTACATGTCTTTGATAAAAAAAAATCCAATAAGTTTATATTTATTGGTTTGGGTAAAAGTTATAGCGTTTACAAACTATGGTGCAAAAAGTGAATTTCTGCATTTTGAAGCAGCTCTGACTTTCTGAGCGCCTGTCATGTTTCTTCAGGTGCTAGAATGTCAGGATAGTATAAATACCCCCAAATGACACCATTTTAGAAAGAAGACACCCCAAAGTATTCACGGAGGGGCATGGTGAGTTCATGTATCATTTCATTTTTTTCACAAGTTAGCGGAAAATGACACTTTCTGAGGAAAAAAATAATAATAAAGTTTCCATTTCTGCTAACTTCTGGCAAAAAAAAATAAAATCTCAGACGGACTCACTATGTCCCTCAGTGAATACCTTGGGGTGTCTACTTTCCGAAATGGGGTCATTTGTGGGGTGTGTTTACTGCTCTGGCATTTTGGGCGGGGCTAAATTGTGAGCAGCCATGTAAAACCTAAAGGTACTCGTTGGAATTTGGGCCCCTTTGCGCATCTTAGCTGCAAAAAAGTGTCACTCATGTGGTATCGCCGTACTCAGGAGACGTAGGGCAATGTGTTTTGGGGTGTATTTTTACATATACCCATGCTGGGTGAGAGAAATATCTCTGTAAATGACAACTTTTAAAACAAATTTATACAAAGTTGTCAGTTTACAGAGATATTTCTCTCACCCAGCATGGGTATATGTAAAAATACACCCTAAAACACATTGCCCTACTTCTCCTGAGTACGGCGATACCACATGAGTGACACTTTTTGCTGCCTGGGTGCGCAAGGGGCCCTAATTCCAATGAGTACCTTTTAGGAGGGCATTTTTACGCATTTTTTCTTCTCACGCTTTAGGGCCTCTAAAATGCCAGGGCAGTAGAAATACTCACATGTGACCCCATTTTGGAAAGAAGACACCCCAAGGTATTCCGTGAGGGGCATGGCGAGTTCACAGAAGATTTTTTTGGCACAAGTTAGCGGAAATTGATTTTTATTGTTTTTCTCGCAAAGTCTCCCTTTCCGCTAACTTTTGACAAAAGTTAAATTTTTCATGGACTCACCATACCCCTCAGCGAATACCTTGGGGTGTCTTCTTTCCAAAATGGGGTCATTTGTGGGGTGTTTGTACTGCTCTGGCATTTTGGGCGGGCTAATTGTGAGCAGCCATGTAAAAGCTAAAGGTACTCATTAGAATTTGGGCCCTTTGCGCACCCAGGCTGCAAAAAGTGTCACTCATGTGGTATCGCCAGTACTCAGGAGAAGTAGGGCAATGTGTTTTGGGGTGTATTTTTACATATACCCATGTTAGGTGAGAGTAATATCTCTGTAAATTGACAACTTTGTATAAAAAAATTAAAAAGTTGTCGTTTACAGCGATATTTCTCACACAAAGTATGGGTATATGTAAAAATACACCCTAAACACATTGCCCTACTTCTCCTGAGTACGGCGATACCACGTGTGACACTTTTTGCAGCCAAGATGCTCAAAGGGCCCTAAACCAATGAGTACCTTTAGGATTTCACAGGGCATTTTTACGCATTTGGATTCTCACGCTTTAGGACTCCTAAAATGCCAGGTCAGTATAAATACCCCACATGTGACCCCATTTTGGAAAGAAGACACCCCAAGGTATTCCGTGAGGGCATGGCGAGTTCACAGAAAAAAAAATTTTGGCACAAGTTAGCGGAAATTGATATATATATATTTTTTTTTACAAAGTCTCATATTCCACTAACTTGTGACAAAAAATAAAATTTTCCATGAACTCACCATACCCCTCACGGAATACCTTGGGGTGTCTTCTTTCTAAAATGGGGTCACATGTGAGGTTTTTGTACTGTCCTGGCATTTGAGGGTCTCCGCAATCATTACACGTATGGCCAGCATTAGGAGTTTCTGCGATTCTCCGTATATTGAGCATACGGGTAATGAGATTTTTTTTTTCCGTTCAGCCTCTGGGCTTAAAAAAAAATAAATAAAATTAACGGCACAGATTTTTTCATTCGCATCGATCAATGTGGATGAAAAAATCTGCCAAAATCAGTGACTGCGGTGCGGTGGGCTGGGCGCTAGCTACCTAACAAGTAGCTAGCTAACTGACGGTGATAAGGGACCCTTATGCCCCATTCACACGTCCGCAATTCTGTTTGCGGAACGGAATTGCGGACCCATTCATTTCTATGGGGACAGACTTTGTCCCGCTCGGATCCGGAATTACGGATCCGCGCTCCGGTCTGCACTTCCGTTCAGCAAAATATAGAACATGTCCTATTCTTGTCCGCAATTGCGGACAAGAAAAAGCATTTTCTATATAGTTCTGTGCGGATCTGCAAAATGCGGAAAGCACATTGCCGGTGTCCGTATTTTTGCGGATCCGTAGATCCATGGATCCGCAAAACACATACGGACGTCTGAATGAGCCTGTAGGGGGTGATTAGTGACAGGGGGTGACAGGGGGTGATCAGGGGGGGTGACTGGTGATCAGGGGGGTGACATGGGTGATCAGGGGTTAATCAGTGATGGGGGGTGGGGGGGGTGTGTGTGTATTGATTGGTGCACTTTACCTTTGTTTCCTCTGGTGGTCCCAAACAAAGGGACCACCAGACGAGCAGACAGCAGGCATATCAGACGCTGTTTACAAAACAGCGTCTGATATGCGATTTAAATGCGTTTTTTTCCGCATCTACAGCGCATGATCAGTGCTGGCAGGCTGTAGTTTCAGTTGTCCCGGCTCCGATCACATGAACGCGCGCGCACGTTCATGTGAAATCTCAGGTCTCACGAGATGACGCCGATAGGCGTGACTGAGACCTGAGAGAGCCGCCGCGCTGACGCCCATCGGCATTAGCGTGGCGGCAAGTGGTTAAAGGGGTATAACCAACTGAAATACTGTATTTTCGGCATATTGAAGTAATTGAACGTACAGTATATACTTTAAATGTCTAGTTACACTTCTAGGACTCCCATCTAATAGGAGAATACATAAACGATACATGTAAGAAGCCATAAGACATAGACCTACATGTCTTTTAGCAGTTGTGTGGGGGCCGCACAGAATGGTATCGAGGGCCGCATCTGGCCCCCGGGCAGCAGGTTGTGCACCCCTGATCTAGAGGTTTAAACCCCCGTACAGAGCTCATGCTGAGGGTTTGCAACACTTATGTCCTGCCTAGACAATCCTCTGTGTGCTAAACGTATTAGGGCTGTTTGACCTGCACGTGATCGGCCCGGGAAAAAAAGAGGCCATGTGTCTGCCGGGCCGACCGTGCTTCCCTGACTCGAACTGACTGTAAGCCTCCATTCACACGGACCTATTTTGCGGACGTGTGAATGGACCCTAATATTGTTTTACGTGCAGTCAGTTAATATCCGATTGTGGATCTCTTGTACTGTACTCACACCATCATCATACAGTCCGTTTAATCTCAGGTACTGAACTCGCACCATCATGTGATTTCAGTACAAGGGATCCGCAATCGGATACAAACTGAATGCATCATAAAACAATATCACATAGTTTGGGTCAAGGGAGCGTGGTAGGCCCGGGAGATCCGGCTGAAACACATCCCATTTTTTCCTGGACCGATCACGTTCATGTGAAACAGCCCTTACAGCAGAAGTCTCCAATGGTTTGCTGCAATGCAGGAGTGCGCCAAAAAATGTCTCGGTCTGAAGTCCAAATCGTGTCGCTCACGGACGGTTGCCTGGACTGTGTATACAAGTGTGGCAATCATCTCTGCATGTAAACAAGAACATTTCCATTCACTGACAGCAATCAGCTCTCAAACATGACCCACAAACCTTATTTACCTGACGCCTTCTTAAGATCAATGATGCGCTACCAGCCGAGGCGGGTCTCCTTTGCCTCTACAGGGCTGTGGTCTCCAGCTATTGAAGAACTACAGTTCCCAGTATGCTATAACAGCCTGTCATTGCCGGAACATGATGGGTGTTGTGGTTTATCAACTGCTGGTGAGCCACAGGTTGACAAACATCCCTATACAGAAGTAAATGGGCGCCTACTGACTTTCGACATTTAATTTTTCCATCACATTATACACTGCTCGTTTCCATGGTTACGACCACCCTGCAATCCATCAGTGGTGGTCCTGCTTGCACAATATAGCGTACTCCCATGGTCCTGGCGATCAGAGAGGCTGACAATTTTTTTTTTTTATATAGTGTGCAAGCACGACCACCACTGATAGATTGCAGGGTGGTCGTACCCATGGATAATGTGATGGAAAAATGAATCCAGCCGGCAAAGGAGGCAATATGGAGAATCAAAATACATTAGGAAGTGGCTTGTATTAACATTCTCTACATGATACATGCCAGTTACTGAAATGAGACAACATTATGAGGGAGATTTATCAAAAGTTTTTTAAAGGAAAACTGGCTTAGTGCCCATAGCAAGCAATCAGATTCCACCTTTCATTTACTAAAGGATCTTTTGATAAATCTCCCCCAATGTTTGTTCCGAATCAATTATCCTTGTAGACCGCGTGGTAACACGTGTTAACTTTCTCTACATAATAAATGACACTTGGTGAAATGAGACGACCCCTTTAATTCTTACCTGATGGAGGAGGTGGGCGCTGCGGGGGAGCTGGACGCGCCGGTGGGGCCCCGGGTCTTGGAGGAGGTGCTCGTTTGGGTTCCAGAGTCAGAGATGGAGCTTCCTTTAGTACTATTGGCTGGAAGTCCACTGGAGAACCTATTAATAAGATATAGTCCCGTACATTACAGGTATACAGTGAGAGCAGGGCATGCTGGGATATGTAGTTATAGACTCGCAGACGGCTCACAGGTCACTAGCCTCTATTTGTAACCGCACGCTGTATGAAGGCACTCCTCTGCCCTATATCATCATTTATACAAGTTACTGTAGGTGCGGATTCCGCTGTCACATGGTCTGGAGAAAATCCGCCTGGAATAACGTCTGCCCTGCGGATCTTACAACCCACAGTATGTTCATTACGGCAGCAGATTTTGCAAGGAAAACCCACATATTAGCGCTAATGGGGCGAATCTCCATGCGGATCCAAGACAGATAGGGCCAGATTTATCATTACACTCACATCTTACTCCACTTTTACAGATGCCCAAAGTCACTTTTGGCTCAGTCAGATTTTTTTAATGGTCCTTTAATGAAGTTTATCCTTCAGTAAGTGGCTTTACAAAAGTCGCACGTCTTTACAAAAAAGTCGCATGTTCTATTAAAAAGTCGCATAAGATAAGCATGGAGTGAAATTGCGCATTTTGTGTGACTTTTTAAATGGTCGCAATAGTAAATCTGTCTAGAGATTCGGCGGTCGTTGTCCATGGTAACCAATCACAGCTCATGATTGCATTTTACTCATTTTGGGCTACAGATCAATTTTTTAATTGGTCTTTATTAAAAATGTTCAGCTGTTCCCGAGGTACAAGAGTTAAAATAATCAGTCGCCGTAATCTGACGGCTCATCTGCAGCTCTGATCTCCTGACCTAAAACACTCAGAGCTGAATTGTTATCAAACTGATAAGAATGTGGCTTAACTAACTGTCTAGGACATCAGGAGATCAGAGAGGAGAGCTACACATGAGCCGTCGGATGATGGGATTCAAAGAAAACACAAAGTGACATCCTGCAAACAGACTGGTTTTTTTTTTTTTAACCCTTGTATCTCAGAAACAGCTGAACACTTAATAAAGACCAATTAAAAAAAAAAGAAAAAAGATCTTTAGCACAAAATGAGTAAAATGCAACCATAAAAAACATAGCTGTACATGGCCTTTAAGCTGTGCTGTGATTCTTGCTAGAGACAATTTTCTTTCTATTTCATAAGTCGTCCCCAGCTGATTTTGTGAGATACCACCTGCCCCAATGTATTAATGACATCCCTCCATAGCAGGAGAAAGTCACCTACCAGCCATGGTATCCTGAACTCTATGTGTGCCAATCTATTGAATGAAAAGGTACAGAAGCAGCTCAAAGCCACCATTTTTTCTAGCCATGGTTAGAAAAGGAAAGTGGCAAAAAATCCCCAGCACAGCCAGTCCGGCCACCGCCTGATGTGATATACCTTGAGATGAGCTGACGGGGGGTCCTGGCGTCTTTGCAGGTGCTCGGCTTGGACGTACAGGCAGAGCAGGAGGGGGTCCCTCTGGCATGGTGGGCGATGGGCACGGACTTGACCGTGGAGAAGAGCTAGGGGATGAGCCCATGGTGGAGCACGACGACGGCTGTAAATGCTGAGGGAGGATTTCCTCTACTTCTGCACTATAGTCATCCACGTCACCTGCAGGATGGACATTGGGGGGTCACGTGACTGGAAGCACATTATCATGTCTACAATGGGTTAACTGAACGGTAATACATATAAAAATGAACCCCGTGTTATAACACAACTTAGTCATCGGAGGATTGTTCTGTGCTGTTACTGCATTCATTACAAGTAGTATTCAGCAAACTTGGGTATTCAAGTTCAGCGTACAGGTTCGGGTTCAGGATATCTAAGAATTCCATTACGGATTCTGCTACCACGGACAGAGCATGTGCTATTCTTGTCCGCAATATAAAAATGCACACGGGCCCGTATCCATGTTTTGCGGATCTGCAAAACACTACGGCCGTCTGAGTGAGCCCTTAATGACATAAGGAGAGATGTCCAGCCAGGTCAACCATCATAAATGGTCCTGGTTGGTGATAGACTCCTGTTAAAGGGGTTGTTCCACAAAAAAAAAAAAAAAAAAAGAAATCCAACTTTTTTTTTTTTTTTCAAACCAGTATCTGGATCTAAATACTTTTGTAATTGCATGTATTTAAAAAATTATAAGCCAGTGAGTAGTGTTGAGCGAACTTGTTTTTTAAGTTCTGCGTCCAAAGTTCGGGTTCGGGTCATCGAAGAATCCCGTTATGGATTCCAAATTCTGTTATGGTCCGTGGTAGCTGAATCCATAACGGGATTCTTCGATAACCCGAACTATGGATGCAGAACTTAAAACACAAGTTCGCTCAACACTACCAGTGAGCTAATCCCTGAAATCTATCTGTATAGCGCCACCTGCTGTTTGCCCTTTTTCTAAATTCTCGCTCCTGATTACTCAGATGGAAACGCATGCTCCGTTACATCCAACTGCCATCTGCTGCAGCAGACAGGACACACCTCCTAAAAAAAAACATGCCCCCTGAACTGCCAGCTATATATCTAGCGGAGCAATTGGAGCAATGAATGTGGAGATCTCTGGCTCCATGTGAGGTACAGGCCTGGTTCTAGCTTTGTTAGATAGAGATTGTCATGTGCTAGATGAAGTCTGATTTTTATTTTCTTTTACATTACTCGTGGGATAACTCCTGAAAGTTCAAATCTTGGGTCGACCCCTTTAGCAGGGATTGTCCCATTAGGGCGAAACTTCCCAGTTGCCCCGCTCTGGACCATGCTCTATATTCCGGAGGAGGACAGAGAATGCTCAGAAATTAAGTCAACGCTAACTTTTGGAAATTTGTCATTTTGGACCAAGCACCTTCCATGTCGAAGTCAGCAGCAACGTCTGCATCTTCTCCCAGCAGTGTAGAGCTGGTAGAACAAGGCAAGGCGACGGTGATCCTCTCCAAATTCATCTCCTCCTCCACCTGAGCTATCCATTCTGGGTTCTTCAGCTGAATATTCATCGTTTTCCCTGATATCTGCAAGGCGCAATAGATTACAACCCGAGCGACAAGAAGCAGCATTCGTTTGGTCCACAGCTTATTACAACTGCGGAGACGGTGCATTCGTTATTCATGGCACAGGGCTCTGCCTGGGGCTATGAAAAGGAATCGGAAACATGGGAGACGTTATATGAACTTTTTTAAAATATCATTCAATCAATCTGCTGAATTTCTGCAAATAAAGTGAAACGTAAAAGAAATCTCCTCGGTAAGGGTGCTTTTGCCAACTATGGCAATACCGTACCCATCTTACCCAAGTACTGCCATCGTCTTGCAATGGGGATATTGGCTTTCAAATTGTTTCACCTTTAGAATTTGCTAGTATAAGGGATTTCCAAAATCTCCAAATCGCTGCTTGCTGTCAGTGAATGTGAATATTGCTCTTGGCAAGCGGTGGCTGAACACTTGTCCTGATGTCAGCCGTTCCAGTGGGTCAGCTAGGAGCGTTTTCTTTCTAGCGAGCAGATGGCAGGTGGCAAATTCAAAGCATCGTTGCCCACCTTGATACGCCAGGCACCAGCACAGATGATAAAACAAGTGGCTTTTACAGAACTTTCATTTACCTCCACTCCGTTAAGGTGTAGAGAAGCAAGAGCAGAACTTCCTTCAAGGAACGTAACCCACATTTTATCCTCGACAAACCTGCAAAAATTAATACGTAGTTATTTCAGCACAAACACCCCAGACAAGCAAAGAAGGAAAGGACATCAATATGAGATCAGCAGGGGCCCGACTCTTGGGACCCCCACGATCAGCTGTTGGAAGAGGCTGGGGGGCTACGTAAGTGCTTTGGCCTTTACCTAGCCAATGTGTCGTTGCCGTATATTGGTCACGTGGCCCTGAATGGGGCTGAGCTGCAATACCAAGCACTGCCACTATATGATGTACGGCGCTGCGCTTGGTAAGCTGAGACTGCAGCGGCTTCTTCAAACAGCTGATCAGTGGAGATGCCAGGTATCAGACCTCCTCCAATCTGAGGCGGGGTCGTCAGTATAAAACTCCTGGATCACCCGTTTAAAGACAGACACATCCAATTTTAGTGAAATGGATAGACCTGTGTATGGGAAAGGTCCAGCAGGTGGAGAGAAGGATCGATTATGTGGATTTTAATGAGCAGGACCCTTTGTTTCTCCAGAATATAATACCCATTTATTTATTTTTTTACCTAAAAAGGTTTTCCGGGATTCCGATAGTTGCTAACAGATGTGCTCATGTAGTCACCATGTAAACCAATCCCTCTGGTTTGTCTCCGTCCTGTATGCAGCACTTCCTGTTGCTGTATCCCACCAAACCCATGATGCACCTCTCCTTTCCCCAGCATTGCCCCTTACAACGCCCAGCTGGTTCATAGCTCCTCCCACTCAGCTGGTTACATAGACACTCCGCTATTACTAACCCCGCCCACAGACATAACATCACAGGAAATAAAGATCTGTATGGACATGGTCATGTGACCACAGCCCCGAACAGAAAAGAGAAGCAAAGAAGAAATGCATCACTAACTTACAGCGACCTTCATAAAGGATTATTTTACAGGACGTTGATGCAAACTGGAAAACCCCTCAAGGTCGGTGTCACACGTCCAAGTTCAACATATTACTTATCTATATCAGGGTCCATTCACACGTCCGCAAAATGGATCTGAATCCGTTCCGCAACGTTGCGGAACGGATCCGGACCCATTCATTTTCAATAGGGCCGGAAAAGATGCGGACAGCACACAGTCCGCACTTCCGTTCTGCAGACATGGACAAGAAAAGGCATTTCTATTAAAGTGCCGGCCATGTGCAGTCCGCAAAATGCAGAACACACATGGCCGGGTGTCTGTGTTTAGCGAATCCGCAATCTGCGGATGGCAAAACACTTGCAGACGTGTGAATGAACCCTTACTTGGATGTGTAATGGTCATACTGAGGGTTTAACTAACCCAAACTCACTGCATAGGGATCTACAGCCTCCACTCCTCAATAATAAATCCATCTATAGTAAACCAGTGACACTAGCTCCCCCTAGTGGTGGCTGCAAGCAGCAAGAAGTTTATCTCCAACAACGGAGTCTCTTCATCAGAAACAAGACTCTAGGCCGCACGGTAAATGGTTGCAAATGCTGCCATAAAATATCATTTTTTAGACCTAGAGCCCAAAGGGGTCCCATGTTTTTTTTTCATCCAGAGCCCTCCTATTATAAAAGGTACAAAACTTTGGACCCAATAGAAAAAGACCAATTATGCGCATGAGCGACAGATGAGCAAACGCATCTTTTACGGGGGCATGAAAATGGTTATTTGTCGGCAGCACATCGCCCGGTGTAAAAGAAAATATGCTGCGGACCATATGGAAACTAAATAGGGATGAACAATAGTCTTACATGATCACTAGTCCCCTCCCCGGCTGTATAAAGGATGAGTGAAGAGAACCTGTCACCCTGAAAATGCGGTGCCATCTGCCGGCGGCAGCTTATAGAGCAGGAGGAGCTGAGCAGACTGATCAGACCGAGAATGGTTTTATGGGAAAAGTTTCAGTATAATGTGTGATTTATTCATTTTTCTATACTTAGGAGTCCTATCCGCGTAGCCGGTAACTGCATGGCTGCTCCCATTAACCAGTTGTGTCCGCTACAATATGGACGGAGTTGTGTAGATCCAGGGGAGCTACCCAGAAACAGCTGATCATGGGGGGTGCAGGGTGTCAGACCCCAGAGGAACCTGAGGGTAGGCCATCAATACAAAAATCCTAAACAGCCCCTTAAAAGGCGCTGTGTCACGAAACATATTTAACATTTTTTTTCAAAGCAGCACCGGGATCTGAATACTTTTGCAATTGCATGCAATAAAAAACTTAGTATAGTCACTGAGCTATTCAATAACTCTCTGTACAGCGCCACCTGCTGTTTGTTCTCTTTCCTATTTTTGTGTCCCTCTCCCTGAGCTGGTCACACGTGCTCAGTTTAACTCTTCAACCGCCACCAGCCATATGTTCTGTTAGAGGCTGTGGTAGTTATAGGGAAAGAGCTGCAGCAGAAAGGATACACTCCCTGAGCTGCCAAGCTGAAGATAATCTAGTAGAGCAATAGGAGCAGTGAATCTGGAGATCTCTGGATCCATGTCAGGTACAGCGCTGGTCCTAGCTTTGTTAGACAGGTATTGTCATGGACTATATTTCATTCATTAAATCAATCATGGCATAATCCCTTTAAGTGAGAAATCTGGGGGGGTCATTTATTAAGGCGGACGTTTTAGACGCCGGTCTTAAGCCCCTGTGCTGGCGGTGGATCCGTCAAGTTATGTAGAGCACTACACGCACGGCGTATCGAGCGCCGGTCTAAATGTAAGACAGCTTCCTTGCTGGCGTAGATTTAGACCATTTTCTATGCCTAAAACAGGCGTAGAAAGTGATGAATGGGACGGGCCTCCATTTTTGTAGACCTGGCATGATCGGAGAAAAATTGCAGATTGCTGCGCAAATAACCTTTGCAGCACAATCTGCGATAGAACTACGCCTAATATAGGCGTATTTCTGATTGTAAATGACCCCCACCTTTGCACACCAGTGTACACGTTAAGTGGAAATTCCCCCACAAACTGAAACTCCGCACTTAGCACAAATGTTCTTTGATCTTCTGCTGCAGAAAGTTTTGGCTGATAGGAATCTGCCGCTGAGATCAGTGCTGGTCTCTTCTGTCTTATAAGAGTCGAAAGAACTCTCAGGAGTAGGCGTTCAGGGTAAATTTGACCAAAACTAACATTTAGTCGTGGGTTTTTTCCTTTTACGTTCAGTTAGGCTAGTTTCACACTAGCAGCAGGGGAGTCCATCAGGCTGTTCTGTCGGATGAACAGCCTGTCGGATCCGTCCTGCCTCTAGTTCACGTGTGCTCCCGGACTGCCGCTCCGCCCCCATTGACTGATCAGACAGGTTGTTCACCCGCCGGAACAGCCTGACGGACTCCCCTGCCGCTAACGTGAAAGTACCCTTATTATGAATGATCTGTGCACTGTGAAGACCGCTCACCTTATAAGTATGACCTCCCCGTAGCCTGCAAACTGCTGCAGCAGCTCATCAATCAGGTTATCGTCAAAATAGCTTTCTTGTGGGGACGAGCTTTGTATGGAGACCATGACTGTGCCATCTGGCGGCCCCTGGGTTGCAATAACCTCCTTGTAGATCTTCTGCCGCTCTTCTGCCTCAGTTTCAAATATGTCCACATCGATCAGTGCAACAACCGGCCTTCAGGACAAGGATAAAAACCGCGTCAGAGATAATACAAGGGGTAAAGGAGAGAAAAAAAAATCTACGCCGGTCATTACCTGTGATCTGAGGTTTTCAGCTCCGCTCTCCCGTAGTGCAGCAACGAACCTGGATTCCAGGTATAAGGAATGTTTCCTTCTTCTTGTAAACTAGAATTCAGGAGATCCAAGTCTTCGGCTGAAGTAATGGAGAAGTAAACATGAAAAACACTGCAAATATGGACACCGACCAATATCACCTCTAAGGGGTGTTTTCATCTTCTAAAGTGATGACATACACTTAGGAGATTGCAGGTGCAGCCTCAGAAACCCCCATCTCATCCATCCGACTCCCTAAAAAGACTGCAGTGAAATGTCCAGGGACCTTTTTTAGTTCTTCTGTGTGGATAGGAGGGCCGGCAGTGGAGGAGCATGGAGGTATTTTTTAGGCTCACACTATAGGAAGCAGTCGATATGGTACAAATATCCCCCCTACTTAAAGGGGTATTCCCACCGTACCCTTTTAGGGTATAGCCACAGCTAGCATGCCTGCCTGTATCCAGGACTCCCAGAAAGACACGGACATGGGCAGCCGCTTCTCCATCAGGATGGGACAGGCAGTGGCCACCTCACTGGGCAGGGGTCAAGGGACGCTGTTCTGGAGACATGCGGGACCCCTGAGGTCCTACATTTATAAGACACTTATGGGTGAGAATACCCCTTTAAAGAACCACCTGCCATGTCCAAAGTTCTGTTTGATGGGGCTCGAGATGTGGAGACCCTCACAATTTGCGGGAACAAAGCTGAGCACTGTTCCACTTCGGCTGTGAAGGTCTTTGTACTACAGATAAAGAAGAAATACGCTAAATACCTGATCTGTCAAAGGGCCATTTTCTTCTCTTCCAGAGAATACGATCTGTCCAGGCGGGGGTCCGGCACTTTTCACTTGTGTCATAATCGTCAGAGAACAAGTCATATTTATAGGTGGGGGCAAAACTAACTTTTCCTTCTAAGAAACCCCTGAATACCTGAAACAAAAAATAAAAAAATTACATTCAGTTATGATATAATTATATATACAGTGAAAGTGACCATCCTGGTGCAGCTGGTGTGCAAATAATGCCGTATATGGCAGGATTTAACAAGGTATACCTCCGACAGATGACACTTTATAGGCTCCATGTTTGAGAAAAGAAAAAAAAAAATGCATGCTGAAAGGTGCATACTTCTGTAAGGAAGAGCGAAGCACACTGCACTATTCCATCCAGCAGAATAAAGGGCCCTGCTCCCAGTAAATAACCGCTCAGATGCTGTGGTCTCAATAGGTTGTGGCATCTGAGGGGTTAAAAGTCGTTGGTGCAGCACGGTGGCTCAGTGGTTAGCACTGGTGCCTTGCAACGCTGGGGTCCTAGATTTGAGTCCAACCAAGGACAACATCTGCATGGAGTTTGTATGTTCTCCCCGTGTTTGCGCTGGTTTCCTCCCACGTTCCAAAGACATTCTGATAGGGAGGTTAGATTGTGAGCCCCATTGGGGACAGCGTGATGCTAACGTCTGTAAAGCGCTGCGGAATAGGTCAGCGATATATAAGTACATATAATAAATAAATGATCGGAGTAGTCTCCAATCATGGACCTTGTTTACTAGGTGTCTACTGTGTAAAACAGCAGGAACCTGCCGAGTATGGTGGTCAGAAGCTGAGCGGCTTCCATTTTGAAAGACCCAACATGTGCCACACATGTACGGTGGATGTTGTGAAGGGGGTATATAAAGATTTATAGGACTAAAATAGCAGATGGAAAAAGGCAGCGGCTATGACGGTGTAAGGTGCTACACTAGTATTTACCGTTCTACTGCATGAGACTGAAACTGGATATTACACACACACACCTATGGAATGGTCATACCTGGCCGCTATTCTTCTGGTTGATCAACTGATCTCCAACGACGAGAGAATCCCAGTTCTGATTCCTGATCAGCTCTTTGACCTCTTCGTTAGGCATATCAATACGATAGTTAAAATCTCCACACCAGAAGATGTAGTCGTGAGAAAATAACATTCTCCCCTGGTGAAAACAACAACACCACCAATCAGTTCCAAGACATTCTGTAGGATCAGCAGAGCGGATAGATGGAGAAAGAGCAGAAGAGAACAAAAATAAAAAGTTAAAAGAATAATAAAAAGGAAAAAGAAAGAAGAAAAGCGGAAGAAAAAGAAAGAAAGACACAAAAAGGGAAGAAGAAAGCAAGATGAGAAATAAATAAGAAAGAGAAAGGACATTCTGGAAGATTAGCAGTGTGCACAGCAAATGAGGCAGAATAAGAAAGGAGAAAAAAAAATGAACAAATGAAATAAAATAAAAAAGAATAATATAAAAGGAAAAAAAGAAAAGAAGAACAAAAGGAAAAAAAAGGAAAGGTGGACAGGAGGAGGAGAAGAAGGAAGAAGAAGAAAGGAAAGGAGAGAAACTGAAAAAAAATCAAGATGTAAAATTAGAATAATAAAGGAAAAAAAGATAAAAAGAAGTAAAAAGGAAGAAAGAAAAAATGAAGAAGCAAGAATAGAAAAAAAGCAAGAAAGAAAAAGCAACTAAAAAAGAAAAAAATGCAAAAAAAGGAAGAAGAGAAAAAGGAAGAAAAAAAAAAAAAAGGAAGTAAATGTGGCAAAGTAAGAAGAAGAAAGAGAATGAAAAAGGAAAAGAAAGGAAAATGAAGATTAAGACATTGGAAGAGGAGGAAGAGGAAAGAAAACCTTCACCTTGCCCTTACCATGGGGAAGCTAAGCTTGCGGGCTATTTCATGATAATCCTCATTCCTCTCCTTCACTTGGGACTGCCCAGCTGCAAAGTGACTGCAGACGAAGCAGAGGCTGGTGGTGTGGAACAACATCCTGATGGCCACCGCGCCTTTATTTCCGGTTGCTCCCCCCATGCCGGTCTTCACCGTGTCTACAGCAACATCCCTGTAATAGAAAGTGAAGCACTCAGGAATGACGGCACTATGGTCAACTACTGCCCGACAGAACAGATAACGATGACTGACCTGATAAAAGGAGCGTGCTGGGGTCTTATGAATACGAAGAGACAGACTCCGACCAGCTGCTCCGAAGCTAGGAGAACATACTTGTTGTCCCTGGAAATGGTCTTCTGGAGCTCGACAGCCCACAGCTTCTGGTTGGTTGTGCTGTAGAAACAGATAAGTAGTTACTAACCAGAGACTGTCCGGACTGCTCAATGGAATCAGCTCCCATCAAGAACCATGACAGGAGGGCAAATGCAAATAATTCCTTAATATTACAAGAAAATTCCTTTAAGAGAGGTTCCCACTGCCCTAAGGCCTCTTTCACACGGGCGAGTTTTCCGTGCGGGTGCAATGCGTGAGGAGGACGCATTGCACCCGCACTGAATCCGGACCCATTCATTTCTATGGGGCTGTGCACATGAGCGGTGATTTTCACGCATCACTTCTGCGTTGCGTGAAAATCGCAGCATGTTCTATATTGTGCGTTTTTCACGCAACGCAGGCCCCATAGAAGTGAATGGGGCTGCGGGAAAATCGCAGTGCGGATGCAATGCGATTTTCCCACATGGTTGCTTAGCAACGGGACCAGATCTTTATTATTTTCCCTTATAACATGGTTATAGGGGGGAATAATAGCATTCATAAAATAAATGCTTAGTAAAATGAAGATGAAGGGGTTAAAAATAATAAAACTTAACCTACCAGCTAAAGGACCTGTGATGACGTCACATCACATGGTCCAATCACATGGTCCATCACCATGGTAAGATGGACCATGTGATGTGACGTCATCACAGGTCCTTTAGCTGGTAGCTGAAACTGGAAAAGAGAAGACAGATCGCAACTACCCGATCAAGTGGCTAAGGTAAGTTAAGTTTCATTATTTTTAACCCCTTCATCTTCATTTTACACAGCATTCTTTATTAAGAATGCTATTATTTCCCCTTATAACCATGTTATAAGGGAAAATAATAAATTCTCCAGAATACTCTACCCGAAACCGGACTTCAGTGATGAAGTCCGGCTTCGGGTCTGGGTACCAAACATGACGATTTTTCACACGCGCGTGAAAAACGCATTACAAACGTTTGCACCCGCGCGGAAAAATCGCGCATATTCCTGCAACGCACCCGCATCCTATCCGGGCATCAAACATGACGCCCGTGTAAAAGAGGCCTAAATCACACTGTTTCATTCCTGCGTCCTACCCCTAACCCCACTGTAAGCGTCACCTTGTTGCTTCCATTTCTCCATCCTTCCTCGGTTACAGAGCTTACCATCGTGCCCCTGGAAATTTACGGCAAGAATTTACATTTTCTGATGTTTCTGGCGCTCGTTTTTCCACCCACCCCAACATATATTGCTGAGCAAGCGCCATCTTGTAGGTCTGCACTGTATGTGATGCACACGAACGTGCAGTGTTTTCCGGTCCGCAAAACACGGATGCTGCCCGTGTGCTTTCCGCAATTTACGCAATGGAACAGGTGGCCCATTATAGAAATGTCTATTCTTGTCCGCAAAACGAGCAAGAATATGTCATGTTTTTTTTTTGCAGGACCACGGAACGGAGCAACGGATGCTGCACACGGAGTGCTGAACGTATCTCTTGTGGCCCCCTTGAAGTTCATGTGCATGAGCCATTACACTGCAGGGGCCAGAAGGCAGACCGCTTCATCTGGTATGTGACCTTATCGGAAGAGATAGTGGGCCGTCAAGTGATGGCTACATGGTTGGAGGAATCGGCACAGGAAAGTTATTGGCAAATAGTATTTGGGAAGGGAAGACTTGGATTTGTATTTGTCCCAGAAAACCTCTTTAATCTGGCATCAAAGGAATGGCAAATCATAGTGAATAGAGTTTTGTTCACACTGTATAGATGCTGCAGATTTTTGTAGTGCAAATTTCATTTTGAAATCTGCAGCATGTACACCGTCTTGCGGACTGTGTGCAGCCGTTTGCCATTAAAATCAATGGAGTTCAGAAATCCGCAACTAAACCTGCAACGCAGACAACACAAAATGGTTTACTTGAAGGGGTCATGGGGACTAATGATAAAAATGAAAATCAGACATCATATAGAACATGACAATCTCTTTCTAACAAAGCTAGAACCAGCCCTGTACCTCACATGGATCCAGAGATCTCCACATTCATTGTTCTGCTAGATTTGTATCAAACTGACAGCTCAAGGGGAGTGCCCTTTCTGCAGCAGCTAAGGGGGCGTGTCTAAGCTCAGGAGGCATTTGAAGGATGTAACTGAGCATGTGCGGCCTTCTCAGTGAGCAGGTCAAGGAAATAAGAAAGTGAAAATACAGCAGGTGGCGCTATACAGATACATTTTATTGAACAACTCAGTGGCCATGCTACATTTTTAATTACACGCAATTACAGAAGTGTTCAGATCCCGGTGCTGATTGGAAAACTGCAGATTATTTTTCATGGGACAACCCCTTTAACCACCTAACTGTTTGCCAGAGTCCATCTCGGGCAGTAACTAACTGGGAGGGGGAGGGCTGTTTAGATGATCTCCTGAATGGTAGCAGCTGTAAATATGCAACTGGTCTTGTTTGAAAGCTGACATTCCAGGCTTTCATAAAATACAAATGACAGCTAGAGTCCAAGCAACAGAGGAGAAATCACTGTTAGAAATCGAGTCGGGAATAATCGCTGGTAAAACCTGTTTTTACTTTCCATTTCAGCTGCATTCGCAGTATGCAGATTTCCATCAGTGATGTCTTCCCCTGTACTGGACAGATTGCGGTCATTCTGGTCTGAAAGCTTGGAATGTCATCTTTCAAACAAGACCAGTTGCATGTTGTAGCTTCTACCATTCAGGGGATAGCGGCATCTAAAGCAGCCCCCTGCCCCCTCCAGTTAGCTACTTTTCCCACTGCTGGAGCTGGACTGGTTAGAATTTTGATGCAAATCTGCACCTCTGCACCAAAATCTGTGCAATATTTCTCTGTGGATTTATGTGAGGATTTCATCTATGTGAACTTAGCTTCAAGGTTCACTCTGCTCGGTCTTTGCTTTTTGTGAAATCCTGAATCATGTCATTCCGGTTCTGTGCGTCTGCATTAGAACAAGCCAGAGATCATAGAGCTCCTGTATCAACCTACGGCGCTGTTCACACTGAGGTTACGATTTCCGCTTTAAGGGCAGTTATGTCATATTGGAGGGATCCATCATGATCTGTGGCAACTTGGTTATTCGACTCCAATAACTTATAACGAATCAGTGATTTTTTTTTTGCTGGATACAATACGGTAGAATACTCTGCTGTTCTGACAAAAAACATGGCGAACATATTAGAAATTCACAAGCGCTGCGCTCACCTGGCATTGACAATGTTCCCTGCATTCAGTTCCACCATCTCCTCAAACCCGATGGCAAATATATCTGTAGGCCTGCTTCTTCTATCTAAAAAGAAAGAACGTTTAGCACAACGGTTAAGTCCGTACTCGCCGCTCAGGCTTCTCAGGGTGACAACTCTTACATGCTGCTCCGAGGCTGTCACCCAGTGTCAGGATAAGGGCTCATGCACACGACCATATGCATTTTGCAGTCCGCAAAAAATACGCATGACGACAGTGCGACATCCGTATTGCATCAGTTTTTTTTTAGCGGATCCATTGTAACAATACCTATCCTTGTTCTCAATACAGACTAGAATAGGACATACCGTTGTGGACAGCACAAAATACGATTGTGTGAATGAGCCCTAAATCAGAATTTTAGTCATAACTCCCAAGGTCAACTGAACAGAAGGGTCGCAATGCAAGTAAAGCTCTAGATCCCCCTAGAGACAGTATCTTCATAATATAAACGCTGAAATGGGTTGTCAGAATTATTTTTTAAATCTAGTAATAATAAAAAAACAAAAAACATAAAAACCAAACAAACTTCTATTCTCCGTTGTGAGCCCCCTCCACTCCAGTGGCGACACTCTGACCCTCCCACCGCTGCAGCCATGATATCATGTTTTCCGTCTGGCAGCTGACGTGCTGTAGTCACTACCCTCAGCAGTATACAGTAGGAGGTTGCGGAGGCCAGTGATTCGGCAGTGATATATGGGCAGTTGTGAAATCAAAGACTGGCGGAGAGGATCAGACTGACAGGGATGGAAGGGTGGAGGGGGGCCTTCTGGATGGTGGGGTTGTGTACTTTCTATCACATTAATAGCCTCAGTGACTTCTGCAAAAATAAAAATAAAAAGACAATCCCTTGAAGTATAATATATAGGAAGTGAATATAAAATTCTGAGGAAAAAATAAATAAAATGACAAATTCACCAGAAAAACAGCATGAGGGAAGAAAGAGAACACTGCAGGCCGGCAGGACCACACGGCCAGAGATAACTATCAGAAGCGTGTAGTGCGACCCCGGACAGGAGGCCATAGCAGATAGTCGCCACCGCCCAATCCCTTCACTACAGCACCGGGGCAGCTTTACCGCATCAATAGGAGGCATCAGAAATACTGGAAACTCTACTCCAACAGCTGAGGGTTGTGCTGAATTGGTATGGCGTCTGCGCCATGTCCATCCATTTCATTAACAGTAACTTTTATCCATTCTGGGACAGACAGGACTTTCTCAGGGTAAATTATGGCAAAAAGAACCAAAATGATCCTCTCTTTATTATTTGACAGTATAAATGAAATTCAACATTTTGTGTTGTTGTATGCATCACTTATGGAGGATATTTACCTAAAAAAAAATATTTATAATACTTTTTTTTTATTTTTTTTAAGGGGTTGGTTAAAGGATCTTCGGGCAGTTAAATATTGATGATCTATCCTCAGCTCAGGATAAGTCATCAATATCTTATTGGTGGGGACCGACACACGATATATCCGCTGATCAGCTAGGGGCCACGGTGCTAGGACAAGCGCTGGGCATCTTCCTAGGCCTCTGACGTCATGTGACATGGCCTTTGCGGAGCTGCAATACCAAGCCCAGCCACTACACAGTGTAGGGCGCTGTGCTTGGCACTCTGTGAAGGCTCTTTCAGGTGATCAGCGGAGGTACTGGGTGTCGGATCCCCAACAACCAGATATTGATGAGCTATCCTGAGAAGGGTCATTAATAATGAACTCCCAGAAATCCCACTGGAGAAGTAATGAGAGGTAACGTTTGTTTCAGGTTGTCTTTTATCAATATTTGAGTTACATTTTTTACTTTGATCTTATGTCATGCTTTTACATCCTGTATAAAATTCATGGATATCTATGGGTAGATGGTGAGCTCGGCCCCCAGGACTATTGGGAAAAAGTCTTCCCTGCCACTTAAAGGGATCAACTATATCTTTTTTTTTTTTTAAATACTAATTTAAAACTAGTCAATGACACATGATATTAGGTCAGTTTTTTATTTTCCAATTATAGATATTTTTTAATTCAATTTCCTATACAAGATTATGGCGGTGCTGCTCTGTTATCAGCATTCAGAGATATGCTAGGCATCATCCACATGGGCTATAGGAACCCATAGTCTGGAGGGGGCTCACTGTCTTCTATGGTATAGTGTTGTGGGCATGCTCTGTCACCTGTGCAGAGGTCAATGTGCCAGGAGTGAGGGTAGATAAGCTTGACCATCATCTATTGTGAATGGTGGATCCTGTGTTGTGCAAGACAGAGGTTTTATCTGTGATTGTAGTCTTGCCTGTGATGATAATGAGAAGACTGCTGAGAAGTGATCTGTAAGGCAGGGTACACATCTGCGTTTTGAACTCCAGCACTGTATTCCAGCGTACATAGCAACTTTTAGCTACACGCAACATTTTTTGTCCGGCTGAAATTCAGCATATATGTTGGAAAGCGGCCGTATTACCACCAGATCCGATCCTTTGCGTGTAGCATTTTTTGTCCATCTGAAAGTCGGTATGTACTCTGGATTACAGTGCTGGAGTTCACAGCGCAAATGTGAACGCAGCCTTAAGAATAGAAGTCTCAGTCTATTATGAGGCTCAGTGCCCAGGGGGGTGAACTGTAGGATTTCAGGATTTTTTAAATGTAGTTTGTGACATAGAAAACTAAACCTGGAAAAAGTCATAAAAATCTATGAAAACATAAAAACTTCATAGAAAATGTATGGCGATACATATTGCGGAAAGAAGAGTGGGGCATGCTGGATTTCAATATGCCCAAACCTTTGGTTCTCAGAGGAAATAAGGGTACTTGCGTTGTTTGATTCCGGCAGGCAGTTCCGTTGCCTGACCTGCCTGCCTGGATCAGGAAAACTGTATGTAAACGCATGTCATTTGCAGACTGATCAGGATCCTCATCAGTCTGGCAAACGCATTGCAATACCAGATCAGTTTTTCCGGTGTGATCTGGAAAAACGGATCCGCTATTTATTATTTTTCACATTTTTAAAGGTCTGTGCATGCGCAGACCTGGAAACCGGATCCATTTTACCGAAACACTTTATAACGGATCCGGCATTCAGGCAAATGTTCCGGAATTTTGGCAGGAGAAAATACTGTTAAGTTTGACTGAACTGAAGACATCCTGATGCATACGGAACGGATTGCTTTCCATTCGGAATGCATTGCGACAAAACTGATCAGGTTTTTTCCGGTATTGAGCCCCTAGGACGGAACTCAATACCGGAAAAGAATAACGCTAGTGTGAAAGTACCCCAAGTCACTGCTGGAGGTGTCATGCAGAGGTGTAGGCTAGTTTCACACTAGCATTAGACATCTCTGGCAGTCTGGATTCGGCATTGCTGGACGCTACCTGACACCCACTGGCCCCATTCACTATAATGGGGACTGGCAGAGATCCTGCCGCAACCCGGAAAACATGCTGAGAATTGGACGGCCGATTATTGTGGCCAGATCTCTGCCGGTCCCCATTATCGTTAAAGTGGCTGGCGGTAGCTCCCGGCAATGGCGGAATGCAAAGAGATCCCTGCCGGATCTAAAACCGCTAGTGTAAACTAGCCTAAACCTCTCCCCCCCTTCAGAAGACATGTGTATATGGGTGTTGGAACAGGCACTTGGCCAGTAGGGATGTGACGTGTACGACCAGCTTTACCCCACGCAGTTACCTTGGAACTCCTGGATTCCGGCAATTTTCGGAGCATCCAGCAGCCAGTCGGTCAGCGTTTGGTTCTTAAAAGCGATGCTTCGGAATTGCTTCCCACCATTCACATTCCAGGTCCCTACACAGATCCGAATCTTCCTAGGTTTGGCGTACCTGTAATAGTTCTCACACATGCTCCGCAACACTCTCGGAGACGCTGGCAGGAAAACAAGACAAAATGTAAAATCGGAACAGACTAAGCTGCTGGTGAAAAGGGTGATATCAATGGAAATGAGGGCGACACTGGTGCGGATGCCATCAGCCAACCAAAAAGACAATATATTGCAGTGCAAACATGTTTTTTTTTATTCTCCCTCTAAATCTAAAAAAATTGAAGCAACTTTGAGATAGGTGTTCGTTTTATACCGTTTTGTTTCTACAACTAAGCAGACTGTGTCTCCATGGTAACAGACAACAAACCCCATGTAGTCTGATCCTGCACTCATATCCCCTCCTATCTGTCCTCTACTTCTGGATCATTTACCAAATAAAAAAACATCACAAAATAGGGGACAAATGGAAGAAAGTAGGCTGTTACCATGGAAACACAGTCTGCACAGGAGCTGTAGGGTTCCTCTGCAATGTTTTTTTTTTAAAATTTGTTAATGTTCCACCCCTTCATGTGAATAATTACATTAACAGTGAGACCAGCGCTGCGCTTTCCGGTGTAATTAGGCTGCAGGTATTTCCTGGAGCCTGCCTGACTGCACAGGCGCAACCCACGTATATCGCGGGTAGTAACTGGACTAGGATGCACGGCACGTGATCCAGAAAGCGCCTGCAATCTAATAACACCGGGAAGCGTAGCGCCAGCCCTGTAGGAATATTGTCATCATTATTACTGTTAAAAAGCTCAATCACATAAAGGGATGGACTATAAAAAAAATAAAAATTTTTAATTGCGGATAATCCCTGTAAGGGCGCATTCACATGGCCGCCGCTACCATAGACAATGCCTATTCTTGTCAGCAATTTTGTGGGGCCGCGGAACAGAGCAATGCAGCTTTTGTGAGCCCCATTGAAAGGAATGGGTCTTCACCCGTTCCGCAAAATTGCGGAACGGATGCAGACTCATTCATACGGTTATGTGAATGAGCCCTAAGGCGTTTCGCAAAGCTGTTTTCATTTCAGATTTATTGGGACAATAAAAAAAAAATAATATGGCTGTGATAGCCTCTAACAAATATTCACTGTAGAAACCATCGTATGTCACCGCACACAGCAGAACTGGGAGGCCGACCACAAAATTACACGAAAATTATACTCAAAAATTACCAAAAAATGTATCCAAATTGTGGCATATTTGGCACAAGCTGCCAGACACGTGAGACGCTTTATGCCACGTCATACGCTGATACTCTACACCCTCTTCAAAACTGCAGAGGTAGTTATAAAAAATAACTAAAATATAATACACTTGGCGCACCTTGTGTACACGATTTTTGGGGGCAAAGTGCATGCATTTGAATTTTTAAGCATTTTATGCCCACAGAGGGAGAAAGCTATACAAGATTTCCACATACAGCACAACTACATGGAGGGATGATGAACCCATCGTAGCGGTGATCACCATGGTCTGCGTATGAGGACTATAATGCACCCACACCATGTGAACATTTGCCCAAAATATCAGGGGGTTTATATATATAAAAAAAAGAAAAAAGATAAAAACTTTTATGAAATGAAATTTGGGAGGAAGGATGAGGTTGGTCTAATAACTGTACCTGATTGTAACATGAGCTCAGATACTGACCATGCAGCAAGAGGGAAGGAATAGACAGCTGGTTAATAGCAGATTACGGAGAGGTAAAACACAAGCACAAGCTTCACAAATGTCAGAAATTCACGTCTAAATACAAGTGAAAGCTGAGACCGAGGGTCGACAACCAAAGCAGTTGCTCCCTTTAAATCATGAAGACTCCCGTGGGCTGGAAGAGGAGAGACAACCTCTACAGATTCCACAAGACCGCATTGTAGTTAAAGGAGCACTGAACCAAAAAAGGAGTGAAAATCTTGTACTGTGTTCATTAGTCTGCAGGGTTTTCTACAAACAGGCAGGGAACACGTGGGTTAATTTCCTGATCCGTTACATTTTCGGCTGGGCGATGGAGCCTACTGAATGCGATTACAACAAAAAAAGCCAAGGAAAGAAGAATGTCCCGCCGTGCTGCTGTCCTATTTATGTTTTTTTTACTAACTTTTAGGTATCTTTTAAAGGATTTGTACATCTTTGGGGGCATTTTTTTATTATTGCATTGTACCCCTGGTCTTCATTAAAAATGATGAGCCCCTTTCTCTGTACAGCCTTGAGATTCTCTAGTAGCAGGCTCTGTATTTTCACTGTGTTCCATCAGGCGGCTCAGCTGACAGCAACACAAAGTGAAAGTACCATTCACACAGCTAGACAGTTAACCCTTTGTGACAGATCAGCTAAATAATGTTGATAAAGACAAATTGAAAATATGATTTTTAGCCTAAAATGAGTAAAATGCAATCATAAAAAAAAACTGCTCCCGAAGGTGCACATAGCCTTTAAAGAGAACCAAGGTGTTAATTTCTTTTCCAATGTCAGCGATCAGACAGATGTGGGGTGGACCCACCCCTCAACCAGTCTAAGTCTTCAACTGCAGATAGAGCAGTGGAAAGAGGCTCCTGCCACAGCCAGTTGTCTTACAACCAGACACAGGATTACTAGGACGGACACAGAGAGCTGTTCCAATGGCCATCCACAAATCTGTATACTGGCCAGTGCATTACTTTTTTTTCCGCTCGACCCATTTGACGGAAAACAGACAAGAATGCTGCATGCTGTGGACTGTTGGTCCATGCTGAAATGTGGAAGTGTGAACTGCACCCTTTACTTTACTGGGTGCGTGCGCTTTTCGAGTGCAGTCTGGGAACAAACAAATTACCGTCGTCTGAGGAGAGAGCTGGGGAGAAAGGCTGATCTCCTAGGACATGGTGAGAGGATTTCCTTGCAAAATGAGATAAAATGGTATCATAAGAGGAACTGCTGTTTTTTTAAACATTATCGTTGTGTAAAAAGCTGTACTTTTTAGGTTCTCCTTAAAGGGGTTATCCAGGATTTGATTATCCTCAGGCTAGGTCATTATTATCACATCGACGGGGGTCTGAGTACCGGCACCCCCACCAATCCGCTATTTTAAGGAGCAGCCACGCTCACCAGAGTTCTGGTGAGCGCAGCCGGCTCCCAGCAGCTTTCCAAGCACAGCGCCATACATTGTATAGTGGCCATGCTTGGTATTGCAGCTCAGCCCCACTGATTTGAATAGGGCTGAGCTGCAAATAGGCCATGTGATCAAGGTACGATGATGTCACATGGCCTTGGAATAGGCCTCGGCACTCACGGAGCGCCGGCCTCTTCCCACAGCTGATAGGTGGGGGTCCCAGGTGTCGGACCCCTACCGATGACTGTTCCAAGAGTAAAGGTCAACAATACTAATTACCAGACAACCCCTTTAAGAGTCTTGCTCGCAGGAGACAAGGTACGAAACGCTGACAATGTTTACACAGAATTGCCAGTAGAGAAACCTCTTTTTAGCTGAAGCATTTGTGTCTGTAAAATAAAAAATCTCCGGATTAGTAATACTTACCATGCAGACTTCCCGTGGTCAGAAGAGCTCGCGCTTTATCGGCCAAGTCACTGTTTAAGGTGTTTCCTAGGAGCAGAACATCAATTGCTTCTTGTTTTGAGCCATCAAAAAAATTGCTCTGTATCGTCCTCGTAACGGACCGTGCACCATCTTTCAACTTTCCACCCTGCAAAATGACAACAATAAAGCTGTTGACTGGTTCTCTATACGGGAAGGAAACAGGTTTTTTTTTAATTTATTTTTTTATTTCAAAAAAGTAAAAACAAGCTTGATATCATCTCAAACTAGGAAACTAAAGACTGAGTTCACCTTCATCACCATTACATACTGCTCCAATGCATCCACCAAGAAAACACACAATTATAAATTGCCTACCGCTTGTGCCTAAAGCTACTATGCAGACTTGTGTCTCCATAGTAACAGACTACAAACCAGCCCTGTGTAGTCTGATCCTGCAGACACACTCCCTTCCGTTATATGGTATTACCAAGCAGTAGGAGCAGGGGAGGATTGGAATCCTAAAGTTGCCCTGGAAAAAAACACATAATAGTGGCCCCATGTTCTAGGACGGTCTAAATTGACAGGAGATGGGGCAACAAAAGGTAAGGGGGTCATCAATACCATAGCGCAAAATACCACATAATATACTGCCCCAAAAGCTGTCCCTGAGTTGGTCATCAATAGCTGCCATTTTCTCTCCTCCTCTTCCAGTTGTCTCTGATTAAGATATGGAGCAGGGGGGCTTCGGAAACCATAGTTGAATTCAGGAGGGCATGTGGCTGGCCGGGTACACGAGTATCTGATTCTCACAGAGTTAATTACCACTGACGGCTCACTATGGCTCACTATGTACCCAGCCAGCGGCAAAGGTGGGGGCTTGGGTGGCCCCCTGGGCATCAAACCACCTGTAAGGTCTATGGCCAGTTCGCCCCTGAAAAGGGGCACAGACTAGAGTAGGATTGCAGGATCAGACTACAATGGGGTTTGTTGTCTGTTACCAAGGAGATGTATAGATTTGCATAGGGGCTGTAGATGCAAAATGGTAGAAAGCTTTCGATAAAGGTTGAAGGGTTGTTTCGGGTATCGAATTTTCGATACCCATCCGATACTTTTGTCTGGTATCGACCTCGATACCGGGATTTGCCTTATTTGGGGTTTTATTTTTTTCGCATGGTATGGCATGGTATAGAGCAGAGGTCCCCAACTGCCGGGCCGCGGCCCAGGACTGGGCCCTGGAAGATTGTTTGCCGGGCCGCGGCAATCAGGGTCGTCTTTAACGCGGTACTAATGAAGCGCTTCCATTATGGAAGCGCTTCATTAGTACCGGAGTACCCGGAAGCGGTGAAGGATCTGTACTTACCGCTTCCTGGTCCTCGGCTCGGCTGTCGGCTGTGCACAGCGTGAGGGCGCACTGTGACCTCACACTGTGTGCCACGCCCGCGATACACAGCCGACAGCAGGATGAAGAGGATCGCAATGGTGAGAAGCGGTGGCGTCCAGGAGTAGGAGAGGTAAGAGGTTTTTTTTTTTTATTTGCGCTGATGGCTAAAGGCCGACATGGGGGGCTGATGGCTAAAGGCCGACATGGGGGGCTGATGGCTAAAGGCCGACATGGGGGGCAGATGGCTAAAGGCCGACATGGGGGGCAGATGGCTAAAGGCCGACATGGGGGGCTGATCTGAGGCATTGGAGGTTATATAGAGTTATATATTTAAATATGCACCTTGTGTTTTGTTATGTGCGCGAATCAATCAGCGCCGACCAGCACCCCTTAAGCCCCGCCCAGAACCCCCCACCTGGGCCCTGGGGAAATTGTCTTGCGTGAAACTGGTCCTTGGTGCAAAAACGGTTGGGGATCACTGGTATAGAGTATCGCAATACTTTGTGGTATCGAAACCGAATCTAAATTTTGGTATCGAAATAACGCTAAAAGGTTGTTTGCCTTATTATTCAATTGCAAAGATGGACAAGGCGGCTTGGACCTTCCAGTTAGGATTCAGCAGAGGTCCAAAAGCTCACCAACCATTCCTGGTGAAGGAGCCACGCAGACACCGAACCCACTAGACTGTGTGCACTTCACTGGCTTTAGAAATAACCTGCATTTGCCTCCTATGGTACAGACAGCAGGAGGCAATGAGCAAGCGTCCAGGCTCCCCGAGGAGAGCTATGGAGAGAACTGGAAAGACAGAAGCCTCTATACATGCGTACACGGCAAGCCGGAGACCTTATATCCCCATATATTACACACAGCCTATAACACACAGGTCATAACTCTGCAGCACAGACGCACAATCCTCCACTGAACTCAATTTACACTGAAATTTCTATAGAAATAATCAAATTAAAGGAGAAAAGGGCATTTTAAATGAAATAAATGGAAAACCAGAGGCCGTATAGAGATCTCGGGTAAATGTGAGCCTCATCCTACACGTATAACCGCTATACCAATGACAGGATGCAATATACACGGCTTAAATCAGGTTAAGTCGCTGGTTTCCTGGGTGGCGTTTCCTTTGAACTTGTGACCTTTTGCAGTCGTTTTCTCTTGTGCCATAGACCCGGAGGCCACACGCTATTCATGACACCCAGATAGCGAGCAAAAAACTAATATATTTCTATGGACGATGCATGTCCGCCAAACTAAGGACTCCTCCAAAAGTAAGAGGGGATATCGGATTTAGTGGACATGGGCTACATATGGTTTCCATTGGGGCATTGCCTGAAAATAAGTCTCCGTACACCCGCTGGGTCTCTTCAAGGTGAACCAATACCCCGTGTTCAGAAGGGGTGGACGATAAGTTATCCCCTAAAAGTTTCCTTAAAGGTGCAAAAGCTTGATTAGAAATACTCACCATTCATTCAAGAGTCAGGAGGAGAAGAACCGAGAGGGAGCAGGAGAAAAGCAGGCAAGAAGTTATAAGACTATCAGAACAAGGAGTTTACAATACGGAGAAGAAAAGAAGAACGTAAAATACTAACAGTGGCATGCAAGGGGTTAATATGGCAATAATAATAATAATAATAATAATAATAGAGAGAATAATTGAAGCAGAAAGGTTATTAAAAACTGTTATGTCAGTGTATATTAGAAGCCAGGACCAGATGCATCAGTATCAGCAGCCAAAAACATGCAGGTGGCGGATTCTAACGTAGCGGGATAAGCGGTGCCCCAGTCATCTACCCCTCTTCTGAGTGACAGCTTACAGGACACTTTTCCAGGACTTTAATATAGATAAACCTACCCTCAGGATAGGTCATCAATATAGGATTGATGGGGTCTGACATCCGGCACCCCCACGATCAGCTGTTTGAAGGGATGCTCTGCGCCCTGCACCTCTTCATAGCATACCAAACAGCGCTGTACATCATATAGTGGCTGTGCCCGGTATTGCAGCTCAGTCCTATTCACTAGAAGGCTGCACAGAGGTGATGTGACGGCACAGGCTGGGGAAAGAGTCGCAATCAAGAGCGTAGCTAAAGGCTCGTGGGCCCTGGTGCAAGAGTTCAGCTTGGGCCCCCCTTCCCTCAGTGCTTTGTGTGTATTCTTATGCGGCACAAGTGTTTTTGGGCCCCTTCAGGCTCCTGGGCCCGGTAGAGACTGCTACCTCTGCACTCCCTATAGCTACGCCCCTGGTCGCAACACTTACCTGAGCGCCATGGCTAGTTTCATCAGCTAATCAGCACGGGCCCCCACTGATCAGAGAACTGGCTGTCAATATTTAAAGAGAAGCGGTCATCTCTGCTGACATGTCTATTGTAGTAACTACCCGCATTCTCCATGTTATAACACTTCTGGAGCATCTGTTCTTATATGATGTACCATTCCTTTATTATTTCTACTTTATGAAATAATGAATTGCCAGCAGCTTGCAGTAGAGGTACAGATGGGTGTTACCAGTTGGGAGTGTGCCCCCTGACAGGCTAACCCCGGCAGCACCGATTGGAAAAAGTTCAGACACACCTGCTACTGGTAACACCCAACAGTACCTTTACTGTAGACTGCTGGCAATTTATTTGTAAACTTCTGGCACACCATACAGTGATGAGAACAGATGTTCCAGAATTGTTATTACATGGGGGATGCAAGT
This sequence comes from Bufotes viridis, assembly GCA_033119425.1. NCBI lineage: Eukaryota > Metazoa > Chordata > Amphibia > Anura > Bufonidae > Bufotes > Bufotes viridis. Next base: position 35,487,576 of record CM065591.1, read on the forward strand.
AGTTACTAACACAGATATGTCAGGAAAGGCAACAGGTCTTCTTCAAAAGGGTTTCCCAGGCTCCTGATACTGATCTATCCTCAGGAGCAGTCTTTGATATCTAATCGGTGAGGGCCTGACACCCAGCACCCCCATCGATCAGCGGATACCCGCAGCTTCCAGAGCTGGAACTCTAGCACTTTGAACGGAGCTGTTCTTCCTGTTCTTTTCAAAGTGTAGTGGCCATGCCAGGTTACTGCAGCTCAGTTATCATTGAAGTGAAAGGGAGCTGAGCTGCAGTAACCTGGCATGGCCACTACACTTTGAATGGAGCTGTTCTTTCTGTTCCATTCAAAGTGCTAGTTCCAGCTCTGGAGGCCGCAGGTAACAGCTGATCGATAGGGGTGCCGGGTCCTCACCGATTGGATATCAAAGACCGATCATCAATATCAGGAGTCGGGAAAACCCTTTGGAAGAAGACCTGTTGCCTCTTCTGACATATCTGGGTTAGTAACTACTTGCAGCCCCCAAGTGCTAGTTCCAGCTCTGGAGGCTGCAGGTAAGAGCTGATCGATGGGGGTGCCGGGTGTTGGGCCCCCAATAATCAGATTGTAGTCGGGAAGGAATTTTTTTCCCCTTAAGTGAGGAAAATTGGCTTCTGCCTCACAGGGTCTTTTTTGCCTTCCTCTGGATCAACTTGTAGGAAACAGGCCGAACTGGATGTACAGATGTCTTTTTTCAGTCTTATATACTATGTTACTATAAGGCCATCAATATAAAGAGCCTGGAAAACCCCTTTAACTCCAAGTAAACCCTTTAAACGTATGTCAAAAGGTAGCTTTGTATGTGAATGGAGAAGAATTAACATTATTTGCTTTTGCTGTGGTTGGATAACCAGTTATAAAAGGGTAAAACAGATGATTTGTGGCATTTCAGGTGCGTTTTTAACAATCTTTATTATTGTTCTAAAGCAGACGCGGACAGGGACGCGGCACTTGAGAAGGGGACTGAAGACGATTGGTATACTTTTATTGCTCCAATAGACCCCGCCATTTTTTTTTATATAACTTCTATGCTTTGATGGTGGGTAAGTACCACTACTGCTGATGAGTACTGCATGACAGGTACGACAAAGGACATCATTTTAATACCACTTCATGTGGATACCGGGATGCTCTACCTTCCAGGCACAGCAATAGAGGGGGTCAACTGTTCTGGATCCTCATCACTTGCCCAAATGGTTGCAAAGAGTGTCTCTTGCTCTGAAGGACCCATCCTATCCTTTATTACACAGAAAACTCATTGATGTGAATGGCCCCCGTGTAATACTTAATCACTCCTGCGGAGGCGCTGCAGGGAAACTGGATACTTACTACCAGGTTTCCTCCCGTCCCTGCAGGAGAGTACATTACTGATCTGCTTACTCTCAGTTTGGTGCGGAGAATCCCTTTAAATGGCAAGAAGAACTGATGTAAACCCGCCATCTAAAGGCTTGTCAGCCTGAAACCAAAGGTAGAGCGAGAAACATCCCTGGAATGTGTTCAGATCCAGATGACTAAAAAAGGACACTGTTTTCAGGCAGATCGTACGGATAGAGACGGTGAAAAGTTCAGATCATCATCCTGAGCCGAGGAACAGCCAGGGACGAGAACGGCCAGTTCTGATCTGAAGGTTTGATAGTGCACAAAACCCAAGCGGCCGGATAATCCAGAGTTTATTCAGGATATTCAGCAGGCTGCTCGTATATCAGTGCAGGCAATCAATAACCGCCTCATGGAGCTGTGCGATTAGAAAAATAAATACTAGCTATTTATTAAAGGGATTTTGTCCTCACACATTGGTGGCATATCGCTAGGACCCACACCTATCTCCAGAATGGGGTCCCCAAAGTAAACGAGAGCGCATGTGCGGAGCGCTCTTCATTCAACTCTATGGAAAACAGCCGAGTGAATGCTCTTCTACTTTCGGAATGCCCCAAGAAATCAATGGAGAGGTGGCCGCATATGTGCAGTGCTCTCTCTTTTTTTGGGGCCTCCGTTCTAGACTCAGGCTACTTTCTCACTTGCGTTGTTGTTGTTTTCCGGTATTGAGATCCGGCAGAGGATCTCAATACCGGAAAAAAGTTTCCGTTTAGTCCTCGTGCATTCTGAATGGAAAGAGATCCGTTCAGGATGCATCAGGACGTCTTCCGTTCCGGCAGCATTCCGTTTTGTGACCGGACACAAAACTGCTGCAAGCAGAAAAACGGTCTGGTCAGAAAAACGGAAAAAAAAGGATCTGGCACTGAAAACAATGTTAGTCAAGGGAGACGGATCTGTTTTTTTAGGCACCTAATAAAAACGGTTCCGCCTGCCATTGACTTTTATGTAATTAGTGACGGAGACGTTTTTACCGTTTTGATTTCACACAACCGCATCCCAATGTGCAAAATAAAAACGGATCAGTTTAATTAACAACGCAAGTGTAAAAGTAGGCTTAGGGTAGTTTCACACTAGCGGCAGCCTTCTCCAGCAGGTGAACAGCCTGCCGGATCCGTGCTGCCGCTAGTGCACGCATGCCGCCGGAGGTCGTAGTTTTATTCCGCCCGCCTCTCGGCATGTTTATAGTCAATGGGGCCGGAGCAGACCTCAGGCGCCATGCGTGCACTGGCGGCATCCGGAGCAGCCTGCCAGAGAAGGCTGCCGCTAGTGTGAAAGTAGCCTTATCTGACATTGGTGGCATATCTTTTTTAAAAAGCTTCCTCTGTTATTCCTTCTGGAAATGCATAAATAAACTGACAACGCTGTGTCATCCTTCTCCTTGTCAATGGAGTTTCCCCCTACACCCTGGTCAATCAGCGCAGCCAGACTGATGAAGGGACGCCCAGTTGTGAATTTATTCGTTTCCAAGAGGAATAACAGAAGAACAGCTCACAGCAGAAGTCTAAGACAAGATGTGCCTGAATTGTGATCTGACGAAAAAAATGGAAGTATTTGCTCAAAATCAAAAGAATAGCTGAAGGGTCTTTTGTAAGAGGACGTCAGTGAAAAATCACAGAAAGCTTGGGGTGTCCGGGCACCGGGTAGCAGCGCTGAAAAATCTGTCCACATGAATAGCAAAATGAATGAAAACAATGAGAAAATCAATAGTGACTGAAATAGGTTATTATGAGGGTAACAGCCTAAATAACCGAAACGGCAAAGACCACGTAAGAGTACAGATCACAGGCATGCCACTCCATCCTGTGGCATCATGCCCCTTTATGATAATTCACATATGGCAAAAAAGCAACCTGAGAACCGTAACCGGGCAGACGGGCATTCCTCAGATGTCTCTCACCTTGGCTTTTCCCTCTAGAGCTCCAGTGCCGGCGTATATTTTACTAATGGAGTCTCCATTTGTGGACCACATGGAGCGGAAGACTTCCTGGAAGCGGGTGACCAGCTGCGGCTTCTCTGCAAGACCAAGGACTTCAAGCTGTTTTAGGAGCATCTGAGCGGAGACAATAATGAGAACAGATTAAACCATGTAAGAAAAGCAGCAAATCTGAGGTTCAATTATTTAACACTCCAGGTCGTTAAGTTTGGATGGTAAAAGCGGACAGAAGCGTTCCCAAAATCAAAAGGCTTGCCCAAGATTAGCTAAATGGAGGGTTTTTTAACCCTCAGAAACAGTGGCGGAGCTGTGCCCATCCTCCAGTCACTTGGATGGAGATAAGCTGCAATACCAGACACCACCCATGGTCAAGAGTGGCGCTGTTTTAGAAAAGCAGCAAATACGGTACGACCCTGTTAGGGCTCATGCACACGACCGTATGTATTTTGCAGTCTGCAAATCTGTCAAAAATACGGACGACGTCCGTGTGCATTCCGTATTTTGCATAACAGAACAGCTGGCCCCTATTAGAACAGTCCTATCCTTGTCTGTAATGCGGTCAATAATAGGACATGTTCTTTTTTTGGGGGGGGGGGGGGGCCAACAGAAACACGGACATACGTAGACAGAATGCACATGGAGTAACTTCCGTTTTATTTATCTTTTGCGGACCCTCCACACGTCATGGAATTGCTGAGGGCGGAAAATCTGTAGCCGAATCTGTACCAGCAGAGTGAATGAGATTACCACCAATCTCATCCGCAGGCTGCGTAAAGTTTCAATGCAGAAAATGACCTGTGGTTCGGATGCGAGACGCAAATTTTCTCCATTGAGTTCAATGGTCAAGTTAAAATCAGCAACAAGCACTAGTGTTGAGGATTTTGCTGAAGATTATCCAAAAACCTTAGAAGGAACAACGTATGTACGTGAAAAAGATCTCCAAAACCAGGCCATCATGATATGGCGATTAGTGGCTTCATGTGCTTTGTAAGTCCCAGGGGACTGTGCCGTGTACATTACGGTAATGATATATTACGACGTGTGGCTGATGAGCCTCTTTGGACAAGGACTCTGACTACAAGTCATCTGCTCCATCCCGCTCGGCTAATGTAATGTATATTAAATTGAAAAGACTCATTCAATTAAGCGCTTCCTCGCATGTAGATACGGACAGGCAATTGCTATTAGCTCCCTATTGTCCTGTTACTGCAGGTTATTTAATACTCATGTCCTGGAAACCATGACTCATACCTGCAGACTGCTGACACGGGGTAGGATGAGGTCTGGAAGATTACAGCGCGTGTTATCTCACTGTCCATCATTACCCAGAACGCCGACTTATAGCCCAGCAGCCGTCCCAATTCACTGTTACATGTGAACACGCAAATCTTTAAAATCTCTCATACGGAGAAAGTGAGATCTTGCTCAGCACCCTGTTGTTCCCCTTTCTCTGCCGACTTGCTGTAAATTCTCAGAAACCTCCTCAATCATCAAAAAGGACTGACACAGGGAAGGGGAAAGGGGGAGACGGCGCTGCAGACGCTCTGCATCAGCCTCATGCTGTGCTTCACGACACTGACTGTCCATGCATATTAAATTACAGTATAAACCTATCCTTAGGTCTCTCCGGTGCTGGACCTCCCTACATCTCTATCTATCATCCTATACCGTTATACCCACGATCTACGACTACCATCCACCCAAACCTCCCACTCCCTTCTCCAAGACTTCTCTCGAGCTGCACCAGCTCTCTGAAATGCGTTACCTCGAACAATCAAATCAAATAAATTCCCAACATCCACAGTTGGGCTCATGCACACGAACTGTGTGCCGACCGGGCCGGTGCTGTGGACCGCAAATTGCGTTCCACAATGCACAGGAACCGACTGTTGGACCACTGTATGCAGACGCAGCACCCGTTCACTTAAAAGGAGTCTGCGATCTGCATCCCACAGTCCGCATCGCAAAAAACAAACAAAAAAAAACTACTTTTTTGCAGGGCAGAGGCACAGTCAGAAACCCTACGGAAGCACTCCGTATGATTCTGTGATTCCGTTCCGCAACGCACCTTCCAGATTGCAGACCCATTCAAGTGCATTGGTCCACATCCGTGATGCGGTGCACAAATGGCCGGTGCCTGTATATTGCGGACCTGCTGTTAGCGGGCCGCAATACGGGCAGGGCTAGGTAACGGCCATGTGCATGAGTCCTTATAGACAGACCTATAACATCTTATGAACTGCCCCTGGTCCTTTCATCAGAACCTCATCCTTTCATACATCCCCCACACTCCATGCTCTTCCCATCGGTGGCTGTCTCCTGCGGGTTTACGTGTAGTGCCCTATTCTGTAAAAAGATGGCAGGACTGCTGTACAAATCCAGTGCTTTTTACCTGTTGTGCCTCCCCTATTTCCTTAAAGATTCTACTGTGGAGTTTGCGGTGGCTGCACAGCGGATTTCACACTACGCATTGCAAAAGATGAAGGGGGTAGTCCCATCTCAGACATTGAGGTCATATTGATAGCCAGAGGTGGGATCCGCGCCTATCTCCTGAACCGGTGAAGTGAGAGCAGCCATGCTTTCTCAGCCGTCCTCGGTTCACAGGTATGGAAGCTCTGAAAATAACCAAGCGCTGGCTCAGCCATTTCTAGCAGTCTCACAGAGGTGAATGGACAGGAGGCCGGGCGTGTTTGGGGCGCTCTCCTTCACTTCCTGTACCCTGTTCTGGAGATAGGAGCAGGCCCCAAACGTGGGATCTGCATCTATCCGACACGGACAGCATATTGTAGCCATCAATGTCTGAGATGGGAATACCATCCACTATTGAAATCCACCGCTTTCACACAGTCAGTGGTTTCCACCAGTGAAGGCGACGCAGAGATAAGGTATAGTGGAAGTTCTGCATTTTTGACCTGCACCTTGTTTTGGCTTGCTGTGTGTTAGCGGCCTAATTCGAGACTGTGTTGGATTTGCAGGTCAACTTCCGCAGATTTTTTCTTTTTTTTTTACACAGCCAGTGGATGAGTTTTGTTTTAAACCCCTCCACTTTACCGCTACTGTAATACGCTGCGGGATTTTTCACATGCCATTCCACTGAGGAAAATCTGCAGCATATAACCACGCGTGGACGCAGTCTATTGGTAGAAAAGGCCACCGCTTAGCCATAAGCCGCCCCCACTGCATACGTTTTTTTTCTTGTAAAGACCCAAGCAGGCAAACTTTATGGGCATATTGCTGTGGTCTGCGGCACAGCGTCCATTTTGTTGTTCTGGTCAATAAAAACCGCAAAGTATCTTCAACCCTGCATGTGATCATTGTGCACGAGACGATGCATGGTGTGATACTCACCTCAAGCCCAAGGAAGGCCTGGACGCTGTTGGTTCTGTCCAGACAGTCCAAGCAGTTGGTCCTTATGCTGCCGCTCTGTGTTCTAGGACGAGAAGTAGAAACACAAGGAACCCTTCAGTTACTCACCGTACTGGACCTCTGGAAACATGACGCTAATATACAGAAGACCAAAAACACCAGGAAGCCTCTGAAAGCGGTGGTCCCCAGAAGGCCACTGTCAGGCACTGCTAGAGTGCCACAGGGTGGAGACAACTGATCACAGGGGTGAGCGCTATCGTTTTGGTCACCCAGTAATAAAGACCACCATGGAAAGATGGGGCCTATGGCAGATTCCCATTTGGCAAGAACATATGGCCAGAAACCCAACACTTTCACTTGAAATATACAGCGACTGGATTAATGCAGCTATATGGGAATAATCCTAATGTTTAAAGGAACACTCCAAATAAATCTGATAGGCTGTATTACACTGAAGGCAGGGATTGAGGGGCCGGAGTGTGACACAAGGGTTCAATAGAGACCATGGACAGAATCCCTGGGTCATGCCCTGCACCCTAAGGCAAGGCAAGGACCCTAAAAGTCCTTTAAGGAAATCACAGTTCAGGACGGGGCTGGTTGTGTGGGTGCAGGCTATATGTAAATTCTACAGGAAATTAGGGGTTAATCAGACCTGTGAACGCCATCTTTATCCATGTAAAAAGACCCGCACTCCTCCAGGAAGCTGCCTACTTTGGGCTTAAGGATGGTATGGAGTTTCTCAGCTTTGCCTCCCCGAACCATCTGATGGTAGTCGAAATTCACCATCAGGACATCGGACACGTGCTCCGACGCCTTCAGGTGACTCTGCAAAAGAGAGAGATGGGGCATTAACGGAACATAGCTGAGAAATCACAGAAATTAACCATTCCCCCGCTGGAAGAACCTCTTTCTGAGGGGTAACATCACTTCCTTACCTGAAAGGCCTTGCTAAGCATCGTTTCTCCTTCCTTGGACCCGAGGAGATTGACCACGACTTGTCTGCCATAAAGTCTTTTGAGTGTTTGGAAATGCCTGATGGGAAGATAAAGGCAACTTCAGCGCAGTGCAGTGAACAATGCCGACACCTGCGCTACTTTAGAAAGATTCGGAAACACTCGGGATAGATCATCAATATTTGATTGGACTCCCGACACCCCTGACGATCATCCCTTCAAAATATACCAAGCACAACGCTGTATGGTGGCGGTACTTGGTATTGCAGCTCAATCTCATTTATTTGATTGGGACTGAGAGCAAAGTTGGTGTGACTGATGGAACATGGCTTCCCCGGCTGAGGAAGAGACCACCAAGTGCTTGCATCTGCGCCACAGCCCATCTCATCTGCTGATCAGCAGCACTGCCGAGCAAAGGACCCCCCCACCGCTCTGATCATCTATCCTGAGGATAGGTCATCTTTATTTAGCCCCTGGAAACCTCTTTAAAGAGGAGCTGTTACGTCTCCTGACAGGTCTGTTTTATTAACTCCCTGCATTCCCCATGTAGTGCCAGGCAAATCACTCATCTTTGCTCCAGTGGCCAAACCTAGACCTCTAGATCACCGGCTTTTTAGCCCCCATCAGGGCACATCAGGATAACATTTGTTTCTTAACTACATTACATGCCATGTAAAAATCTCTCTGCATATACACCGTATGTGTCCATAGAATAAGAGTCTCATTCACTAAAGCAAACATACTGTATTTCTCGCTCCACAAGATGCACTTTTTCCCCCCGAAAGTGGGTGAAAAATGGCAGTGCGTCTTATGAAGCAAGTACTAATGAGCGCTTCCATTAAGGAGGCGCTCACTAGTAAATAGTAGGACCCGGGAGCGGTGAATACAGCACTCCTTTTCCTTCTGCCAGCACCACGCGTTGTCACACAGTGTAAGCATGCACTATGATCTAACGTTGTGTGACATCAGGTCACAGCACGCAACGCAGGCAGATGAAGACCAGGGAGCAGGAGAGGCAAGTTCTCTTATTTATTTTACGCTTCAACTTGGGATCTGTTTTGAGGTCTCATGAGGAAGGAAGGGGGGGGGGGGTCTCATCTGAGGTCTCATGAGGAAGGGGGGGTCTCATCTGAGGTCTCATGAGGAAGGGGGGTCTCACCTGAGGTCTCATGAGGAAGGGGGGTCTCACCTGAGGTCTGATGAGGAAGGGGGGGGGTCTCACCTGAGGTCTGATGAGGAAGGGGGGTCTCATCTGAGGTCTGATGAGGAAGGGGGTCTCATCTGAGGTCTGATGAGGAAGGGGGACTCATCTGAGGTCTGATGAGGAAGGGGGACTCATCTGAGGGGTCTGATGAGGAAGGGGGACTCATCTGAGGTCTGATGAGGAAGGGGGACTCATCTGAGGTCTGATGAGGAAGGGGGACTCATCTGAGGTCTGATGAGGAAGGGGGACTCATCTGAGGTCTGATGAGGAAGGGGGACTCATCTGAGGTCTGATGAGGAAGGGGGACTCATCTGAGGTCTGATGAGGAAGGGGGACTCATCTGAGGTCTGATGAGGAAGGGGACTCATCTGAGGTCTGATGAGGAAGGGGACTCATCTGAGGTCTGATGAGGAAGGGGGACTCATCTGAGGTCTGATGAGGAAGGGGGACTCATCTGAGGTCTGATGAGGAAGGGGGACTCATCTGAGGTCTGATGAGGAAGGGGGACTCATCTGAGGTCTGATGAGGAAGGGGGACTCATCTGAGGTCTGATGAGGAAGGGGGACTCATCTGAGGTCTGATGAGGAAGGGGGGACTCATCTGAGGTCTGATGAGGAAGGGGGGACTCATCTGAGGTCCGATGAGGAAGGGGGGACTCATCTGAGGTCCGATGAGGAAGGGGGGGTCTCATCTGAGGTCCGATGAGGAAGGGGGGGTCTCATCTGAGGTCCGATGAGGAAGGGGGGGGTCTCATCTGAGGTCCGATGAGGAAGGGGGGGTCTCATCTGAGGTCCGATGAGGAAGGGGGGAGGGGGTCTGATCTGTGGTCTGATGAGGAATTGGGAATAAAGGCCGATTCAAGAAAAAGATCCAAAAACAAAAACCGGTTGAGTACTACAATATACCAGTGTATGCAATATACTTCAGAGGTACAGCACATACCTGTCAAACGCTGGGGCATTGGCTTCGAACCCTCTGGACATCCTCACTCGGTGAGAACCAACCTACCAGAGAAGTAATATTACAGTAAGTGACAGCATCAATCGTTCTCAACTCATTCCAGGGACCAAGATGGTCAAGCAGGGTCAATGGTACCTATGGTCACCTCTAGGCTAGGGCTCAATGGTGACTTTCTGGCACCCAAAGAATTGCTAGGCTTCGCACAACCTCAATGTTTACAGAAGTCGACGTGGAGCACTAGCCATCCTACTGGTAAAGCTGTGTTGTATCCCATGAACTGGGATAAATGGGGCATGCAGAGGACGCATCTCATTCATGCACGGTTCTCATCTATTCACCCTTCTTTTTTGACATTGTGATGTTTAATCTGGAGCTTGTCCAACTCAGTGACACTCCAGTGTATGGAAAAGTACACTAGAGATACGACCGCCAGCAATCAGATCACTGATGATGGGGGTCACCAAAAGTGCCACATGTTTACAAGTCTCCCATTGCGTTGGCATTAGATAGATATTATCAGTATGTGAAAACTGTCTAAAATGTTATCTGTAGCTAGATATAATCTACAGAGAGCTGAGTAACTTTGCTTTACTTATCCTGTATTGATCCTGAGTTACATCCTGTATTATACTCCAGAGCTGCACTCGCTATTCTGCTCATGGAGTCACTGTGTACATACATTACTTATCCTGTACTGATCCTGAGTTACATCCTGTATTATACTCCAGAGCTGCACTCACTATTCTGCTGGTGGAGTCACTGTGTATATACATTACTTATCCTATACTGATCCTGAGTTACATCCTGTATTATACTCCAGAGCTGCACTCGCTATTCTGCTGGTGGAGTCACTGTGTATATACATTACTTACCCTGTACTGATCCTGAGTTACATCCTGTATTATACTCCAGAGCTGTACTCACTATTCTGCTGGTGCAGTCACTGTGCTCATACATTACTTATCCTGTATTGATCCTGAGTTACATCCTGTATTATACTGCAGAGCTGCACTCATTATTCTGCTGGAGGAGTCACTGTGTACACACATTACATTACTTATCCTGTACTGATCCTGAGTTACATCCTGTATTATACCCCAGAGCTGCACTCACTATTCTGCTGGTGCAGTCACTGTGTATATACATTACTTATCTTGTACTGATCCTGAGTTACATCCTGTATTATACTCCAGTGCTGCACTCACTATTCTGCTGGTGGAGTCACTGTGTATATACATTACTTATCCTGTACTGGTCCGGAGTTACATCCAGTATTATACTCCAGAGCTGCACTCACTATTCTGCTGGTGGAGTCACTGTGTTCATACATTACTTATTCTGTACTGATCCCGAGTTATATCCGATATTATACTCCAGAGCTGCACTCACTATTCTGCTGGTGCAGTCACTGTGTATATACATTACTTACCCTGTACTGATCCTGAGTTACATCCTGTATTATACTCCAGAGCTGCACTCACTATTCTGCTGATGGAGTCACTGTGTACATACATTACTTATCCTGTACTGATCCTGAGTTACATCCTGTATTATACTCCAGAGCTGCACTCACTATTCTGCTGGTGCAGTCACTGTGTACATACATTACTTATCCTGTACTGATCCCGAGTTACATCCTGTATTATACTCCAGAGCTGCACTCACTATTCTGCTGATGGAGTCACTGTGTACATACATTACTTATCCTGTACTGATCCTGAGTTACATCCTGTATTATACTCCAGAGCTGCACTCACTATTCTGCTGGTGCAGTCACTGTGTACATACATTACTTATCCTGTACTGATCCCGAGTTACATCCTGTATTATACTACTATGTGCTCACTGCACAGTACGCAATAAGCTCCCTCTAGTGGTGGCCACAGGCAACCAGAATGTTTACTTTTAAATGCATGGTTCTGCAGGGGATTTGGAGCTCTGTCCGACATAAACATGCCGCATATTGGGAAATAATCTGCACAGAAGTTGGAATTTAGATTAAAAAAATAAAACTAGTATCCTGCCCAGCAAATCTCTCAGACGTACACATTACACCGAAGGTTACTTCTGCTTTCACAGAACACACAGAACTCACCTGCAGACCAGGCTGCTCCCAAAACAGCGGTATGGACCCTCGGATCTGTATGAATGATGCCACACAGTCATCCAGGTATATCACCTGCACAAGACAAGACCTCGGTCAGCGCTCTGACGACACACTGCTATATGGCGGCAGCAATAAGTATACATGAGGCGGGGGCTGCAGGCATGTCACGAATCGGGTGATAACTAGAGGACATGGCCTAAAACTGAGGGACTGGTAAGTACTGGTAGTGCTGGTAAGTTCCCGTCCATTCACGGGTAAGTACTATGCTCCCATTCACAGGTAAGTATGCTCCCATTCACGGGTAAGTATGCTCCCATTCACGGGTAAGTATGCTCCCATTCACGGGTAAGTATGCTCCCATTCACGGGTAAGTATGCTCCCATTCACGGGTAAGTATGCTCCCATTCACGGGTAAGTATGCTCCCATTCACGGGTAAGTATGCTCCCATTCACGGGTAAGTATGCTCCCATTCACGGGTAATAATTACATTTATGATGTAGAGAAAGTTACTACAAGGCACCTACTTATGTAATGTGATTACCCATATTGCTTCCTTTCCTGGCTGGATTCATTTTTCCATCACATTATACGCTGCTCGTTTCCATGGTTACGACCACCCTGCAATCCAGCAAAGGTGCACGTGCTTGCAAAAAAGCACCAGCCTAAGCAGGCTTCCATGGTCCCAGCTATCAGAGAGGCCAGGGTGCTTTCCTATAGTGTGAATGCACGGCAACCGCTGCTGGATTACAGGATGGTCGTAACCATGGAAACGAGCAGTGTATAACGTGATGTAAAAATAAATCCAGCCAGCAAAGGAGGCAATGTGATTCTCCATATTGCATTAGTAAGTGGCTTGTATTAACTTTCTTTACACGAAAATGTAAATGACACTTGAAGTGCGACGACCCCTTTGAGCGGGCTGGACACTTCTATAGTCTTTTACATTTCCTTCCTGTAATCTTTCCATCATATAAATGACCTTTGCTGCTGTTTCGTGGTCACATCCTCTTCTGTAAACAGTGGCTGTGCTGTCCATGGCACTGTCATAGGACGGCATCAAGTGGAGAATGGCCTCAGCCAACCATTCAGTTGCACACGCTCCCGGGTTTGATTTTCGCACGCAGACTTTCCGGACTCGTCTTAGGCTACTTTCACACTTGGGGCAGAGGAACCCAAGCAATCAGTTCCGTCGCCGTCAATCTGCATGCAAACGGAAAGCATTCGAAGACGTATCCGGCTACGGATCCGTCTTACAAATGCATTGCAAGAACAGATCAGTCTCTTGGCTTGGCATGCGAAGAGACGGATCCGTTATATATTTTTTTTCACATTTTTACTGGTCTGGGCATGCGCAGACCAGAAGGACGGATCCGACATTGTGGCACTAATACATTCCAATGGGAAAAAATGCCGGATCCGGCATTCCGGAATTTTGGACGGAGATAAAACCGCAGCATGCTGCGGTATTATCTTCGTCCTGAAATGTCAAAAAGACTGAACTGATGACATCCCGAACGTATTTCTCTCCATTCAGAATGCATTGGGATAAAACTGATCAGTCCTTTTCCGGTATTGAGCCCCTATGACGGAACTCACTGCCGGAAAAGAAAAAAGGAGATTTTTGTGAAACTCACCTGTAAAATCTTTTTCTCGTAGTTCCATTGGGGGACACAGACCATGGGTATAGCCTAGAGGTATTACTAGGAGGGACACTATGCAAATAGAAGAAGCTCCTCCTCCTTGGGCTATACCCCCAGGCTCCAGCAGGAGAACTTCAGGCGTTGCCAAAGCAGTAGGAGAAGGAGAACCATAAAAAAACAATGGAACCAAACGGCCGTAAACCAAGAGGCCCAAACAGGATATAGAAATCCTCCCATGCATACGCAAAAAGGGGTGGGAGCTGTGTCCCCCAATGGAACTACGAGAAAAAGATTTTACAGGTGAGTTTCACAAAAATCTCCTTTTCTCGGGCATTCCATTGGGGGACACAGACCATGGGACGCCCTAGAGCAGTCCATGGGGTGGGAGACACTCACGGCACCGCCAGGAGCCACGCCCAACGGTCAAACGGAAACCGCTGCCTGCAACACCTTGCGCCTAGGGCACGGCCAGCGGACGCCAGCAAATGCACTTGATAAAACTTAGTGAAGGTGTGCAGGGACGACCAAGTGGCCGCCTTACACAGCTGGGACGCTGAGGCCCGATTGCGACAGGCCCAGGAGGATCCCACCGCCCTAGTGGAATGGGCAGTAATCCGGACCGGAGGAATCTTACCACGAGCACGGTAAGCCGCCGATATGGCACAACGTATCCAGCGCGCCAAGGTGGCCTTGGAGGCCGCCAAACCCCGCCGAGGACCGTCAGGTATCACAAACAAGGAGTCCGAACGGCGGAAATCAGCCGTGGCCCTGAGATACACTCGAAGAGCCCGGACCACGCCCAGGGAATGGAGAGCGCGCTCCTTGGAGTTAGCCGGAGAAGGACAAAAGGAAGGCAAAACCAGATCCTCATTAAGGTGGAAAGGAGACACCACCTTGGGTAGAAAGGACGGAACCGGACGAAGAACCACCTTATCTTGGTGAAAAACCAGGAAAGGTTCTCTGCAGGACAGCGCAGCCAGCTCCGACACCCGCCGAATAGAGGTTATGGCCACTAGGAAAACCACTTTCCAGGAAAGGAAGGAAAGGGCCACGTCCCTAAGGGGCTCGAAGGGGTTCCCTGGAGACCAAGGAGGACCAGGTTAAGGTCCCAAGATGGCAGAGGATGGACGTACGGGGAACAGAATGTGCCACCCCCTGAAGAAAAGTTCGCACCGGACCCAGAAAGGCAAGGGACCTCTGGAAGAAGACAGCCAGAGCCGAGACCTGACTCTTCAACGAACCGAGAGAGAGCCCTTCTCAAGGCCCGACTGCAGAAAGGCAAGTACCACCGGAATGGAGAACCGTAGGGGAGGAACCCCTGATGACTCACAAAAAGACAGAAAGGCCTTCCATGTGCGGTAGTAAATCCTGGAGGAAGCCGGCTTCCGTGCCCTAATCATGGTGCGCACCACTGAATCGGAGAAACCCCGCTTCTCAGGAGGAGGGCTTCAGCAGCCAGGCCGTTAAACGCAGAGACCGTAAGTTCCGGTGGAAGAGAGGCCCCTGAGACAGCAGGTCCTCTCTGTCCGGGAGGGGCCAAGGAGCGTCTGCGAGCATGCGCACGACGTCCGCGAACCAGGAGCGGCGAGGCCAGTCTGGGGCGATGAGAATCGCCGGAATCCCTTCCAGCGATCCTGCGAAGAAGCTTGGGCAATAGAGGGATCGGAGGGAAGACATAGAGAAGGCGGAAGTGTTGCCATGGAGCCACAAGCGCGCCCACTCCGCACGCCTTCGGGTCCCGTGCCCTCGCCAGGTACACAGGAACCTTGCAGTTCAACCTGGATGCCATCAGATCGACATCCGGACGGCCCCACCTGCGGCAGAGCTCCTGGAAGACTTCCGGGTGCAGCGACCACTCGGGATCCACTATGGTCCGACTCAGAAAGTCCGCTGTCCAATTGTCGACACCCGGAATATACACTGCCGACAGCAGCGGAACGTTGGACTCCGCCCACTGGAGAATCCGCTCCACCTCCTGCATTATGGCCCTGCTGCGGGTACCACCCTGATGATTGATATAGGCCACGGCCGTGGCATTGTCCGACTGGACCCAAGACAGGAACCCCGGATAGGATCCGGGTCCAATGAGAGAGGGAGAGAAAGATTGCTCGCAGCTCCAGGATATTGATCGGAAGGCGAGATTCCTCCGCCGACCAGACCCCTTGAACCGCCTGGTCCTTGAGAACACCGCCCCAGCCCGAAAGGCTGGCATCCGTGGTGACAATTGTCCAGACAACGGGGAGAAAGGAGCGGCCGGACCCCAGATTCGGGGAGACAGCCACCAGGATAGGGAGGCCCGAACCCGAGGGGGAGACGGACCCTGGAATCCAGACCCAATGGGGACTTGTCCCAGCGTGAGAGGATCAGCCGCTGAAGTGGGCGAGTATGGAACTGAGCATACGGAATGGCCTCTAAGGAGGCCACCATGAGGCCCAGAGTCCGCATGCACTGCCGGATGGACAGAGTCTGGGGAGACCGCAGGAGTCGAACCGCCTCCTGAATCTGTGAGGACTTGGAGTCCGGAAGGAACACCTTGGAGAGTGACGTATCCAGAATCATCCCCAGGAAGGCGAGCCTCTGGGATGGGAGGAGAGACGACTTTGGTCGGTTGATCAACCAGCCGAACTGTTCCAGAGTCTGGACAGTAATCTGGACGCTGTCCACAGCCTGAGGAAAGGACGGGGCCTTTATCAGAATGTCGTCCAAGTAAGGCAAGAGAGAAATGCCCCTTGAACGAAGAAGGGCCATGATAGGTGCCAGGATCTTGGTAAAGACCCGAGGGGCGGTAGCCAACCCGAAGGGAAGGGCGACAAATTGATAATGGCGGTCTCCGATAGCAAACCGCAGGTAGCGCTGATGCGACTCTGCTATAGGGACGTGCAAATAGGCGTCCTGAATGTCCACCGAGGCAAGAAATTCCCTGGAAGAAGTGACGCAATGACCGACCGGAGGGACTCCATGCGAAACTTCCTGACCCGCAGAAACTTGTTGAGCAGCTTTAGGTCCAGGATAGGACGCACAGACCCCTCCTTTTGGGCACTACAAACAGGTTGGAGTAAAAACCTGAGCCCTGGTCCTCCAGGGGACGGGGGAGATGACCCCCGGTCCAGCAGAGAGGAGACCGCCCCAACAGGGCCGAAGCTCCGGGCGGGGTCCCCCGAACCCGAGAGAGGAAAAACGTTCCGGTGGTTTGGACTCGAAGTCTATCTTGTAACCGGACATTATAATCTCTAGAGCCCAGGCGTCCTGAATGTGAGCTCTCCAGGGTCTCAGAAAGGAGAGCAGACGACTCCCCACCGTGAGAGGTGGGGGCGCCCTTCATGCAGAGGACTGTTTGGGGGCTGCAGGACGGGCAGACTGAGCCTTCGGGCGCCAGGAGGGCTGGGGCTTGAAGGAGGGCTTTCTACGGAGTCCCGAGACCCTCCGGCCGATGAAGAGGAGGACGGCCGGGTGGAGGAGAAGCGACGAAAGGAACGGTATCGGGAACCAGAAGAACCCGGACGAGCAGGGGGTCTGGACCGAGGCTGGGGCAGATGGGTACTCTACCCCCAGTTGCAGCTGAAATAAACTCATCCAGCTGAGCCCCAAACAGACGGGATCCGTCAAAGGGAAGGTTTGCAAGGGAACGCTTGGAGGAAGCGTCCGCGTCCCAGACCTTCAACCAGATCTCTACGTTGAAGTATAGAGAGGGAGGAGATGCGGGCAAACAAGGCTCCAATGTCCATGGAGGCCTCGCAGAGGAATTTGGCAGCCTGAGACATTTGGAGGATAAGGTCCAAAGTGTCAGCAGGCGCATGTTGGTCCGTCAAATCCTGGAGATGACGTTGCAGCCACATAGAGAGGGCCCTAGCCACCCATGCAGATGCAAATGCCGGGCGCAGGGACGTGCCCGCTAGGGAAAAATGGACTTTGACAAGGAATCCAAACGCCTATCCACGGCATCTTGTAGGGAGGAGCCGCCCAGGACTGGTAGGGCAGTGTTTTTGGCCAGTCTGGCCACGGGCGGATCCACCTTAGGGGGAAGCCCACTTTTCCACGCTAGCCGCAGGAAATGGATACAGTACATCCATACGCCTGGCTGAGGTAAACTTTTGGTTAGGCCGATCCCAGGCCTTGGATACGACCGCGGTGAACTCACTATGTACGGGAAACACCGCGGTCTCAGGTTTTTAGGCGGAAAGAGGGCAAACTCCTGACTGGTGGGAGGAGTAGAGCCCTCCTGGAGGTTAAAGGTGTCACGGACCGCCGAAACCAATTCAGAGACCACAGCGGACAGTCTTGGAGGGGGTCCCGCTCCATGATCTCGTCCAAATCTGACAATTCCCCTCTGACATCTGCTCCCTGGGGAGAACCATCAGAGTGCGCCTCAAGGCGGGAGGGGAAGCGGAGGCATCAGAGGAAGACTGCTGACGCTCACGCGGTCTCTTAGCGCCCGGGCGGCCCCTGGGAGGGTCACCTGGGGAGCTAGGGTGGGAGCGCCCGGTTAGCGGGCGGCATACGCTCCATAAAGGCCATGGCCGCTGGCTACTAGGGCCAAATCCGCTGCAGCACTAGTCATGGCGGACGCCCAGGCGGGTACCACCGAGTCCGCAGGGGTAGGTGGGGAACCAGGCTGGGATATCGCAGTAGGGGCGACCTGATCCGGGCCAGGGGCAGGGCATGAGGCACAGACTCCCGTGACAGAGAGAGGCAAAAGACACGTCTTACAGGACCCCAGTGGAGCCTGAGAAGACGCCTTGGCAGATTTTGAGGGGGCCCCAGGCTTAGGCATGATTGGCACCTTGTAGAAATAAGTTCTCCTACCAGTTAGAAGCAAAAATCTGGCAAAACTGTCGCTCAGCAAGCACTGAAGTTCATCCAAATGCTGGGAGAGCCGAGCAGACACCACTCTGTAAGCTCAGGAGGAAGCAGGAGAATAGGCTCCGCCCCTCCGTGACGTCAATGGCGGGAAAAATAGGCTCCGCCCCTTCGTGGCGTCAATGGGAGACAAAGAAAAAGGTGTCCCCTCCTGCCATGGGGGACCCCATCTCAGAATGCCCCCAGTAATAGTGTCCCCAAGAGGGGAGAACGCAGGGGAGAGAGAGAGAGAGCCGCGGCAGGTGTCAGAGACCTGCCGCCCTGCAGCCGCGACTGAACGGCCTCTTAAAGGGACCCCGACCTATTAATGGCGGCCCCGGTCAAATGAGCCGGGCTCGCTCCATAAGGTCCCCGCAGAGGGAATCATGTCCCCAAGATGTGCCAAGCCTCTGGGGGAGTCCAAGAGGAGAGAACCCCTTATTTAAGGTGGAACCGTCGCTTAAGGCGGCATACCAATAAGGTGGCACCGACTATGGGTGCTGCTCTAGTGCCATGTCCTCTATGCCCCCAGCCCAGACGTGGTCATATTTCACCCAGGCAGCCAGAGGGACAGACGGAGAGAGGGAGAACACAGACTGCAGCCATACTTATCTGTTCCTGCAGTCTTCTCCCTCATACGTCCGGACCAGCAGGGAAGCACCTCTTCAGACGTCTGACTCCGCAGTGTGGGAGATGCAGTGCTCTGGAATGAGGGTGGCGATAGGTGTCCCAATGGCTGGCGGGATGCGGTGCTACCAGGGAGCCCGGATCCTCTTTTCTTCTTTGGGGGACGGTGGAGGAGGCCAGGCAGCGTCATGGACGGCGGCAGTCACTCCACGGGGGACCAGGAAAGCGCAATGCTGACCTGCGTCCCCATCTGTAAGAAAAATAATAAACAGGAGTAGCAGTGTCATCCTCCTTCTACAGACACTAAGCAAAGACTGAAGTTCTCCTGCTGGAGCCTGGGGGTATAGCCCAAGGAGGAGGAGCTTCTTCTATTTGCATAGTGTCCCTCCTAGTAATACCTCTAGGCTATACCCATGGTCTGTGTCCCCCAATGGAATGCCCGAGAAACGCAAGTGTGAAAGTCCGCCCACCGGATACGTCACAACGCAACACACCTGAAAGCATTTAAAGACTGATCAGTCTTCAAAATACTTTCAGTGTTACCATGGCAGCCAGGACGCTACTAAAGTCCCGGCTGCCATGGAAAAGTAGTGGGGAGCAGTGGAGAAGCTACTTACCGTCCATGCGGCTCGGGCGCTCACTACGACGTCACAGCGCCCCTACGTCGCATGGATGCGACGTAGGGGTGCTGTGACGTCATTGTGGAGCACCCCGGGAGCCGCACTAGAGGCAAGTAGCTTCTACCCCGGCTCCCCGCTGCTTTTCCATGGCAGCCGGGACTTTAGTAGCGTCCTGGCTGTCATGGTAACACAGGGACAACACGCCTGTCAGGAGAGGGGACAGGTCCTCTTTAAAAGAAGACAAACCCATTCTGCGAAAGGCCAGTGACATCATGATGTGTTATATAACATGTTTTACATAGGACTGCAAGCATATTGGTAATAAAAATGGAACAATTTCCACACATAATACACAAAGCAGGAATACAAAATATCAAGTCCCACAGTCACGGGTACATAGAAGCAAACCACAAACAGGGCCAGGTATCCTTACTACTCCGATGCCCGGCCCTGTCAGTCTCTCTGGAAGGGGAAATGGGGTGCTCCAAGGAGACAGACCAGCCCCTTGGTGTTCCAAGCACCTCATTTGCATAAAACCAACAAGAAGAATTTCTCTGCATCCGTAATACCAATTGCACAGAGAAAGGGCTTGTTTTAGTCGCCATGGTCAGCCCTGCCAGGTAGTATGCCTAGTGTAACAGGGCTGATCAGATGCTTTTTAATTTAGCCCAGAATAAATATAGTTCCTGTATCTTCTAGGCCCACTAGACAGGACTCCTGTTGTACAGGTATATTCAGCGTATGGACCTGACTGGGGTCACATTGTCGTGGCAGGTGGCCTCACACAAACCACACAGTTAAGGTTTCATGTAGTACAGAGCAGAATACACAAGACACTTTGCATATTCAGCTCTGCTACGTCTACCCTGCACTGATAGGCAGATCCAAGAGCCAACTCACCTGCTCGGTCTCGACAAAATTCGCCACTTGGCCGTTATCGTTTGTGCCGCGCACATTAAACCTGGTCCCGGCTCGCTCGCAGCTGAGGCGGGATATGATGCACGCCTTGGCCTGCTTGTGAGCCGCATAAATGGTCCTGATCTCCACTCCCCCACACATCAGGCGCAGCAGCCAGTCATCACAGTTCACCCCATAGTGCTTCAGGTGTAGGTGTAGAGACTGGTTCCTGGTGGAGAAGGAAAAAAAAAAGGGGGGGGGAGCAATTAGGACCATATATATTTTTCCTTATGTAGCGCTAACATATACCGCCTTGCTGTACACAAATTACCATCACTTACACAAGTTCTCACCGCCAATCCAACTTCCTGTCTCAAACACATAAGGTTAATGAAGTCTGGGAGGAAACCAAGAACATATAAACTTCATCTGGATGAGGCTCTCGGAAGGATTCGAACCCAGGACCCCAAGGAACCAACACTAGCCACTGAGCCACCGTGCTGCCAGTACTATACACAGCCAATCCGTAGTGTGAGGGAATGTTCACACAATATCTGCCGCATATCCCATGACAGAAACCGCTGTGGGTTTTCATTTGGAATGGTGCAGACCTGCTCTCGCTTTAGCTTCAATGAATGGACTCCCTATTCTTTCCGAGGGGTCCGCGCCTTAATCGCGGCAAGACTGCACCTGTAGATTCTTGGCGCTGTCTGAAAACCCGCACAACAAAAATCCTCGACTGCATGAACCGTGGCGTGGCCTTCCTACTGAAAAGGACGGGAGGCTAATTCGGCACAGATTCGGTGAGGTTTTCGGCACCAAATCTGCGTTGGAACTCATGCCTAAAAATATGGCGTGGGGACACACCCTAATGCAGTACCAGCGAGATAGACGACATTTTAAAAATATCATCGACATGGGGCAGAAGTTTTCCGTACGTGAACTGACTTGCACTGTGGATTCTGAGACCGGCACCAACTGTTGGGTGGAATCTGGGGAAAAATCTGCAATCGGTAGAGAAAGTCTGCATAAAATACACTGCCGTCCGCACGTGGTCTGCCGTCCAGTGACCACGGCTGATGATGCAGAATTTAAAGGGCTGGTCTTCTCTCATTTTGTGAAACAGCGGTTCTCTAAACCTCTTAAGACAGGCCTCCTCAAACTGCGGCCCTCCAGCTGTTGCAAAACCACAACTCCTAGCATGCCCAAACAGCCTACAGCGGGGCATTGTGGGAGTTGTAGTTTTACAACAGCTGGAGGCTGCAGTTTGAGGATGCCTGTCTGAAGATGACTAAAAGGCTTCTGTTTCACAGGCGTCTTCTTTTTTCTGTTGAGACATACACAGGCCGTAGGGCGGTACTACTGGATGTAGGCCTCCGAACACCGGAGGTTTACACCCGCCTCAGGCTGCACAGTTTGTGGTTCTCCTCACAGGTGAACAAAACTGGTTGAACCGGTGACAATAAACCCGCCAGCTGTCCTTAAAGGGGCTGTCCAGTAAAAAAAATAATAATAATAATAATAATATGATAAAAAGTTGATGAGACCTGGAGATGATCTGTCAGTACTGCAGAGCTGTGGCTAGATCTGAAGCACAAGTTCAGTGAACTGAATTTGGGTCAGAGGTTCAGTTCCCTTGCCATTTTTAAATGCCCCTTTTTTCCAGCATCCAGGGAACATATGCCTCCAGTCCATCCCCCAAATGAACACTGAGCTTCAGTATCCAATTCCTGAGATAGCCCCTTAAATGGGGTATTCCCACCCTAAGCACAAATGTTTGAGAGGTTGACAGTCCTACCTCTGGAACCCCTACCCATTTTAAGACCGGCTCACCAGAAGAAGCGGTTGTCGGTCCTTTGTTCCTGCATGCTCCGGTGAGCATTGAGGCTGAGGTCCAGACTGACTCCTGAAGAAGACCACGCAAAGTAGAAACTGCCAGAGTTTAGGACCTTGCGAACTTCAGATATTCGATCTTCGTCTGTTGGATCCATTCTCAACGACAAGAACTCGGTGGAGGTGACCCGAAAAACTTCTGAGTCCTGAATCTTCCCTACAGACATACAGCCGGTGACCACCACCAGGTAATGTGACATGGTGTCCCCTGAAAGTGACAAGAAAGACTCATCAGTATCATCTATTCAGCTCTCTATCCCAGGACGAACTTGTGGACAGGACAAAAGACCAGTGCATACTGGGAAAGCAGAAAAGACATACAATTCCCCCGACCACCACGGACCCATACGTACATACAGGCCGCAGGATGGAGGCTCAGTTATGGATTTGTAACCCCTATATTTGCCTGAACCCTACACACATATAGCCCCTTTAGGGTATGTTCACACAGGATGGAAATCACTTACATGCAGATTTTTTGTAGATTTTGCAAAGGGTGAAATCCACAACAGAGACGGACATTACAATCTGCACTGCCTCATGTGGACAAGGATCTGGTAACTCATCATGCGCTATGCCGCTACTTTCCGCTTGTGGATTTTCTGCAAGCAAAACCTGCATGGAAAATCTGTACCGTATCGCCCAATGTGAACATACCCTAAAAGGTTGCCGGGCTTCAGGAGGAAACAAGACAGCTATCTGAACCGGCCTGCAATAAAGAACTGATAAGTACAGTACCGACTGGACAGATCCCACCGCGGCAGCTAAGGTTCTACCAGCCGGGCTTCATTTACCTGTTGACGACACATGACTGCTGCAGCCAATCACTGGCCCCAGAAGTGCAGCCAGAGAGGCCAGTGATTGGCTGCAGCAGTGACGCCACGTGTTGACGACGTGATGTCACTGCTGCAGCCGGGTAAATAAAGCCGGGCCGGAAGAACTGGAGCGGCGGGAAGGAATCTGTCAGGTAAGTACTCACCAGTTCTTTATGGGAGGTAGACGCTGAGGGTTGCCTGGTTTTCTCCTAAAATCAGACAACCCCTTTTAATGCAAATGGGACATATATTTCCTGTGAAACTCAGCGAAGCAGCCAAATCTAATTTTTCTTAACTTCGCTCGTCTCTACCTATAATCAGAAACAAACCTACTGAGCCACGTGAAGTCTCTCTTACCGAGATTTAACCGGAGAACCCCCAGGAGGCCGTACGTGTCCATGACTTTACTGTACGTGCTCTTAATGGCTTCCTTTTCTGCAGAGGCTGCAAAAGTAAAAAATAGACGATACGGGAATTAACAATCAGCGGCGAGTAAAGAAAACAGAATGGTCACAATACATGAGGAAACGGCATGAACAGCAATCCCACCTTATAGCGCTATTAGAGAGTCCAGACTAACAGTCCCAGACTGCATAAGGTAAAGTACGGAAGCATAACACATCGCACACCCGGTCGGGCCCCTCAGACCCCTCTTATATAAATACATTAAGCCTGCACTGGATGACTTACAAGCGGCAGAAGTTACTTTATATCTGCGCAGACACAACATACGGCTTATCTGGAGTCATTACCCTCCGCTCACAGTGGCGTGTTTATCTGTGTGGACTGTGACAAATGTACAACGGCGGCCATCGTCGGAGTACACAACGCTGTGCGATGTCTAGATAATACGAGACCCAGTCCAGAAAATAACAAGACTCCAGACAGATAGTGCAAATCTAATGCCCAGGATGCAGTCAATACGTGTTCACATGGAGTAACGCACACGACTGCACAGCCTAGAGACTGTCCTTAATATTATAACTCCCTGTAAATACCCTGCACAGTATGAACAGGGACCTGCATCAAGGACTTGTTAGAAATCCTCAGGAATCAATGACTAGAACTTTGGGGGGGACGTGCCGTCATCTCAGGCACAGGTTGGCAGCCTGCAATACACAGGATCAGGTGCTGGGTACGGCCGTCCGAATATACACGGGATCAGCAAGCTTCGGCACGCCACTTGTGGTGAAACTACAAATCCCAGCATGCAGACTTGCTTCGCTGTTCTCAGAACTCTCACAGAAGTGAATGGAGCATGCTAGGAGTTGTAGTTTCACAACAGCTGGAGTGCCGGAGGTCGCTGATCCCTGCTCTGGACTGTAGAGACTGGCTAACCTGAGCCGTGCGGTTATAGGACGCTGTGCAGACTGTCAGATGTGATACAGCTGGGGCACCTGACTTACGGCGGCTCGTTCCTTTCCACACCTGCCATGCCAGTCCTATTCCTTCTCTGCGGGCTGGAGACCCGATGGAGAAGACTCACTGGGCAGGATCCAGGAGTCCATCATCGCCATTAAGAGCCCCCCTCCTGACCAGACACATTTTCATTATTCTCTAATACACGCAGCTTCCAAATTTTTTCCAGTACTAATATTTAAATCATTTTTGTGGCTTTTTGCTTTTTTTCACTGATACATGGGGATTTACGGTATTTTTTTTTTCATCTTAGTTTTTTCCGTTTTTTATATCCCCCCAAAACGTCATAGAAGACTTTGGCCTCTTGCACACGGGCGTCATGTTTGACGCCCGGATAAGATGCGGGTGCGTTGCGGGAATCGCCGCGATTTTTCCGCGCGTGTGCTAACGTTTGTAGTGCGTTAAGCACGCGCGTGAAAAAATCCGCATGCTTGGTACCCAGACCCGAAGTCAGACTTCATCACTGAAGTCTGGTTTCGGGATGAGTATTCTGTATGTGTAATTATTTTCCTTTATAACATAGTTATAAGGGAAAATAATCGCATTCTAATTACAGAATGCAATGTTCCCCGGGCTTTAAAGGGTTAAAAATAATAAAGAGTGAACTTACCTTCTCCCATTGTACGCGCAGAGCCCCAGAACGTCTTCTCTCTTGATAGTTTGGATGCATGAGGACCTGTGGTGACGTCACAGGGTCACATGGTCCAATCATAGAAGCATTTGAGTGGACCATGTGACCCATGTGATCCTGTGACATCACGGCAGGTCCTTCATCCAAGGATCTGTTGGATGAAGGACCTGCCGTGATGTCACAGGATCACATGGGTCACATGGTCCACTCAAATGCTTCTATGATTGGACCATGTGACCCTGTGACGTCACCACAGGTCCTCAAGCATCCAAACTATCAAGAGAGAAGACGTTCTGAGGCTCTGCGCATACAATGGGAGAAGGTAAGTTAACTCTTTATTATTTTTAACCCTTTAAAGCCCGGGAACATTGCATTCTGTAATTAGAATGCGATTATTTTCCTTATAACTATGTTATAAAGGAAAATAATTACGATCGAGTCCCCATCCCGATCGTATCCTAGCAACCATGCGGGAAAATTGCAACGCATCCGCACATGATTGCGGATGCTTGCGATTTTCCCGCATCCCCATTCACTTCTATGGGGACTGCGTTGCGTGAAAATCGCAGAATATAGAACATGCTGCGATTTTCACGCAACGCAAAAGTGATGCGTGAAAATCACCGCTCATGTGCATAGCCCCATAGAAATGAATGGGTCAGGATTCAGTGCGGGTGCAATGCGTCCTCCTCACGCATTGCACCCGCGCGGAAAACTCGCCCGTGTGAAAGGGGCCTTTAGGGGAAAACAGATTATTATTTTTTTTTCTGCAGATTTTTCTTGTAACTAGGGCTGAAATATTAACCCCAGTTACAGGGAAAGTACAGCCGCAGGAGCCTCACTGCAGAGCCGATATGGATCTCCTAAGACCCAGCCGTTCCTGCAGTTACCCAGCGATCACAGGGACGGGATCAGGAGCAGTCAGGGACAGTTTCTGATCTGTACACATGGTGCTCATGAAACGTCACCTATACAGTGCTGGGGAAGGCAGAGAAGGTAATAAACTGCCTCTGCCCTCCCTTTGGGGACTCCAAATGTCACTGACAACCAGCTCCCTGCTCCGGTATCCTCCGTGCAGAGTTAAAGGCGTTATCGAAGCCCTATAAGGACCCCCCCCCCCCCCCCCCCCAATGCCAGGCCCCTTGTATACATTATACTTAACCAGCTTCTGGCTTCTGGGCACCCGCGTCGCTCCGGATCCCTGCACGTCCGCTGAAACATCCGGCGGGGGGGCTGGATGCGGTAGGTTGTTGGGTGGAGGGGGATGAGCCTCCTTAGCGAGGAGGTTACCCGGGTTTTTGATATTGATGGCTTATCCTCAGTATGGGTCATCAATATCTGATAGGTGGGGGTCCGAATCCTGGCAACCCCGCCATTCAGCTGTATAATGAGGCCCCTGAGCTCTGGTGAATGCTGAGGTCTCCCCACAGCAGTGTCTAGTATCTGTGCTCGGTACTGCAGCCCAGGTCCCTTCATTTCAATGGGACGAAGCGGCAAATGGGCCACGTGACCGATGAACATGACTTTTTTGGCCTAGGAAGGGACTGGAGTGACGATTGGCTTGGAGTCGGACCCCCCATCCATCACTTCTTATTGACCTATCCCGAGTCGTCTTGGTGAGGGAACCATTCTCTACGATTTCCATATTACCGCTATATATCTGCCCCGCTGCTGTTAGATACTGCACCACTACATTGTAAACTAGAAGTATTTATCTCCAAGACATGGACGCTGACCAATCCCGAATAGCCATAAGATTACAAGTGGCAGCGGATCACACGTTCCAGGGATTATATAATCTAACACCAGCAGACTGTCAGCACTATAATAGACGGGAGACATACCCCATGTAGAGCTGTGTATACAGGTTATCAGCGCACAGTGCAGGGCACACTACCAGCCCCCACCAGGACAAACCGCGGCGCTCCCCATCTGTCACACCGCATCCACCCCTCGCCCCTCACCCTCTGACTGCCTGCACAGAATGGATTAGATGCAAATAGGACGGAGAAATGGTGTATTACAATGTGATCAGTAGAGCCGGGCAGCACCGAGCTTTAGGGCGTTGGTATTGTAATATTGAGAAATTCCTGGAATCCAGCATCCGAGGCTGAACAGCGAAACCAGAATTCTGCGGACAGCGGATCTGCAAAATGCAGGATGTATACCGCAGTAGAAAGGTCTATTCTTCTCCGCAAAACGGACATGTTCTATAATTTGCGAGACGCAAACACAGATATGGACAGCAAACATATAGAAAAAATTGCGGTCCCATTGAAAGTAACGTGCGTGTCCGAACTGCAAAAAACGCGCATTGGAGGAGAACCTAAAATATGGTCGTGTGCATGAGGCCTTAAAGGGGATGTCCAGAATCAAAAAAACATGGCTGCTTTTTTGCCAAAAACAGCATCAACCCTGCCCAATGGAGCCGAACTGCAATACCGCACACAACCCATGGAGAAGAGTGGCGCCGTTTTTGGAAGAAAGCAGCCATGTTTTTGTAATTCTAGAAAACCCCTTTTAAAGATGCACCAAGCTCAAATTTCAGGTGAGAATTGTTAAATTTGGTGCAAAACTGTCCGCGTCTGTGAGAGAAAACCTCCGTATGCTGCCATTTTCTAACCAATGTGCGGCAGTCTATGGGCGCCATATTGTGGATATGTACAAGTATAGCTGCGTGTGAGAGCCCTCACTGTGACCATCTGATAATCTAGAATGACATGCCATCTACCCTGCACCATTGATGCTGGATTACAGGATGTGAAATCTATATAGTCCATGCCTTTAATCCAACAGCTCTTCTGAAGTGAAGGTGTAATGTAGGTGTATCAGCGTTCTCAAAATCCCTACACTCCATTACGCTATGTTCACACTACGGATTGAAATTCGTCATGTACTGTATTTTTATGTCAAAATTGCGTTGTGTAAACGTACCCCAAGCCATACATCAGAAAGGAGGGAAATGGAGCTTGGTAATACATCACACTGGAGCTGTGAGGAAGGCGTCATGTAACACGGGAGGAAGGCGTCATGTAACACGGGAGGAAGGCGTCATGTAACACGGGAGGAAGGCGTCATGTAACACGGGAGGAAGGCGTCATGTAACACGGGAGGAAGGCGTCATGTAACACGGGAGGAAGGCGTCATGTAACACGGGAGGAAGGCGTCATGTAACACGGGAGGAAGGCGTCATGTAACACGGGATCCATTATCTATGGCAGGATGGTATTACATGTCTAAACCTCACATAAGTATGTCCAGGTTACACCCATGGGGCCCTTATAGCGTGGAAGTATACAAAGACGGTATAGAAGGTCTATAAAAGAGACCGCCATCTATAGAAGACATTAAACGGTTGTTTTCAACCTTAGGCTCTTCATTTATGAAACCACAATCTGGCAGGCTCTGCTGAGCTCTAGTAGGCCGAGAATGAAGCCTATGGCGGCCATGACAGCCAAGCAGTTTGTCCTTAGTATACGACTGGTGACCACAGATATTGGGTAAAGGTTTCTCAAAAATAGTGCAACGGAGAAGTGGTTGCTACATGCAACTCGTCCAATCATGTTACCCAAAGGCGTCTCCGAAAAATGAGAGCTGGAATCAGGTTGCTATAGGCAATGTCTCACTTTTCCTTTGCAGCCATTTTGAAAAATACAGCGCAGCTTTCATTCTTATAACAGGCCTAAAAAATGAAAGCGGTGCCGCGATTGGTTGCTAAGGGTGATAAAAGACAGGTTCACAAATCTGCCCCATTGAATCTATTACACGTGCAGACAAACATGGTCAGGGATATACGAAACCCGGGGAGAGGACATGACAAGGTTGGGGCGGATTTGAGAGGAAAGTGCACACCCCCTTTCCCGCTAGGTCACTGCCCCTTCTCTGACTAGTTGAAAAACATAAAATAAAAAACATTCTAAAACGCTTAAAAGGGATACTGACTTTTCAAAAAACTTTTTGTTATGTCATGGGTCTGAGCACAGAGACCCCGAACGATCGCTAGAAAGAGTCGAGAGAAGCACATATCACGCTCTGTCATCGCTGCTGGAGAGTTGAAAAATTCAGGTGTTGAGCCCCATTTGTAGGGTACCAGGAGGTTGTCACGGGTGTAGAGGCGAACCACCATCGATATCTGGATGTAGACACTGATACAGACAGTGACTTGAATCCACACAAGTACTCTGACAACAAGGCCCAGGACAGAAATCAAGACCCTTCAGTAGTGCAGCCTATAAAAGATGGGATCAACTGTATAGTACTAGGCCTCAAAATACAAAATCTTAAAAATGGTGAGGAAATATATGTATATCAGGAGGTGGTATAACTTTATGGACACAGGATTGGACAACTCTTTAAAAAGCACCTGTCACCAGGGTCAACCCTATCAAACCAGTTATACCGCCTGATCTTGCTGATAAGAATGATATCTGTCTTGTGAAAATCGGCTGAGGCGTTTCTGGAGAAGAGACTTTGATTCTTTATATGAATGAGGGCGTCAGTGCACTGAGGGGCGGGGCCGGCACTGGAAAGATGAGGGGCACTGGGAGTCTAGGCCCCACCCCTCGGTGCAGTGAAGCCTTCATTTGCATAAAGTACAAAAGTCTTGTTTCCTCTGGAATGCCACAACCAATTTTCACGAGACAGGTACCATTCTAATCAGCGGGATCAACCCTACCGGGGGGGGGGGGTTTAATTAGTTTAATAGGGTTGATCTGCTCTTTAAAGGAAGCATCGTTATCAACATGTAAATTCTAGTACTACCCGGAAAACACAGAACTGAAATGGCCTTGGGGTTTGTATTGTGGCGGCACAGGAGGAATAATTCTGAATGTGGGACGAGGTGATAAATTCATGGCAGCCTCAGTGGCAGCTATGAAAATGTAAAACCTTCATGACTCAGGGAGACTGATGGAGAACCTCTGAAGCAAAAACCTCGGGGGGATGCAGAACTCGGGGTGATCAGTCCCCGAGCCGTGCCGGCATTTCTAATGGTATCACAGTACACTCACATGGACACAATGATGTATGGACCAATTACAGGGCAGCTCGCTCTAGAATGCTGAATAGCAGCATGGACGCGGGAACGGCGCAGATCACTGCAGATCTCCCCTGCGCATAAACGGGGAACTGCTTTTCATGCAACTTTCTTGGTAACTTTCTTGCCTTGCGCGCCACTGAGGCGCGCCCTGCGATGGCAATAGGCTTACCCGAACCATCGGAAAAACCGCAAGCATTTTTACCTCTGCCTTACCAGACGTGGTTTTCTGTGCAGATGGCAATAGCGGTGTCATCTGCTGAAACGCTGCCAGCCGTTAACACAGCGGTAACTGCCCAGCGGCTCAAAAAGGCATCAAAAACGCCCTGTGTAAAACCCAACCATAATCACCAAAAAGAAAGAAACAGCCGCGGCCGCGAGGACACGTCGGGAACGGGAGACATACCTGTAATAACCACGTCACGTCCTCCACAAATACCAAATATGGTAAAGATCGTATGAAAAGACTGGCGCACACCAAAAAGTCACATGATTAAACCCCAAAATGTATTAGTCTCCAAAACATGATCTCAAGGGATATTAAAAACCATTGAAAACAATGTTACACGGGAGGTGTATTGCACAGATACCGTAATAATGAGCCTGCCCCTCCCATCTTCCACACCATCTGCCCCTGATAAGGTGTTATATGTCAGTGTGACCAGCAGGGGTGCACCTAGCGTTTCTGCTGCCTGAGGCAAAAAGTGAAACGCCGCCGCACCCCCCTCTACTGATCACGGCATACTGCGGCACACATGAATATAGAGAGACGAGCACTTCCACAATGAAAGCGCTCATTTCTCCTGGCACTGCCACTGCCCCCTCTCGTCTCTAGGTCTTGCCGCCTCATCTGGCCTCATTGGAGGCGCACCCCTGGAATCGATCAGAAAATAGATAAATCTTGAATATAAAGTGCAAGTGAAAAGAATGAGTGCAACAACCCTATTGACATCAATGCAACAACGTATGCAAAAAGTAGCACAAAGACATACTAACTAGTGATTACAACAGATACCAGCCTGACATCTCCGCTGTAGAGGAAGGACCGGCGCACCACGCGTATCGCGGCGGCCTACACCAATAGCATCTTGTCTTTACATGGTTGTAGCCGCCGCTCTGCAGATGCCGCCGCTAGAACGCTGTCCGGGCTCTTGTTCATTGCATGTCGAGAATCTCGCCCCCCTTACAGCATATTGGGAGTCAAAATGAGAGATATCAAGAGCTGCGGCTACAGCGGGGACAGGTGACCACCGTTGTCAGAGGACGGGATGGGTCGTCTTTAAAAAACAAACGGTTACAATGACAGAGCCCCTTAGGAACTTTCTGGATTTAAAGGGGTTTTCCGGGAGTTTTACACTGATGAGGTCATCAGCATCTGATCAGTGGGACTTAGTGTTGCGCAAACTTGTGTTTTAAGTTCTGCGTCCAAAGTTCGGGTTATCGAAGAATCCTGTTATGGATTCCAAATTCCGTTATGGTCCGTGGTAGCGGAATCCATAACGGGATTCTTCGATAACCCGAACTTTGGACGCAGAACTTAAAACACAAGTTCGCTCAACACTAGAGATGAGCGAACATTAAAAAAAAAGTCCGTTGTTCGGCGTTCGGGTGGTGGCGCATCCCGTTATGGATTCCACTATGGCGGCATATGGAATCCATAAGGGGCGGCTGCCACCAACCCGAACTGTTCAACAGCCGAAGGACCTGGGGTGACGTCACTGTCATGTGATCAGTGCAGGGGGCGTGGTTTAGCACTGGATTTGATCCCGTGCTGAGCCACGCCCCCTGCACTGATCACATGACAGTGACGTCACCCCAGGTCCTTTGGCAGTTCGGGTTGGTGGCAGCCGCCCCTTATGGATTCCATATGCCGCTATAGTGGAATCCATAACGGGATGCGCGAACAACGGACTTTTTTTTAATGTTCGCTCATCTCTACTCAACACCAGTGGGGTCCGACACCCGGGACCCCCGCTGATCAGCTGTTTGAGAAGGCAGAAGCGCCACAGCCTTCTCCCTGCTCACCAAGCACAGCGCTGGACATTTTATAGTGGCTGTGTTCGATATCGCACTCAGCCCCATAAAGTGAATTGTTCTGGACACGAGCTGCAAAAAAAAAAAAAAACTGAACGCACCTGGAAAAAAAGACGTTCGTGCGCATGAGTCCTTATAGAGAGAATAGGTTATCAGTTCTAAACACTTGAAAAACCCCTTTTAACTCACATCTTTCAATATCTTTGCTTGCTGTCAGTGAATGGAAAACTCCCTCTTGATGCCGACAGCTGCAGAGGTGGATACAGCAGCGTTCTGATCCACGTTAAGGGGAACGCCCCCTTCAGACATGTATGTAACGCAGGAGAAAGCATCAGCAGACAGTGTCGCTGGCAGGGCGGGTACGCGCAGCCTGGCATTGCACTTCTGCCATCTGCTCCTGTGTGGTAATGTACAGTGATCTGATCTCGGAGCAGCTCCCATCTCCTGGGTACACTGCTGATAATACCGTCATGGTTTGGACAGAAAATGCCTTGTAAATCAGTGAGTGTCGACCCTCAGTGCAAAATCCATACCAGGGACCCTTCCAACATCTGCGCGCTACTGTGTGCAGTCTACATGTATTGTACTGAAGCATTTGTATTGTAAGATGCCGCAGCATCAGTGCCACGTGGAGTCCCTTTGTGCTGTTTTGTGGCGCCTGTGTGATACTCCACATCCTGTTAAAGGGCATCTGTCAGCAGTTTTGCACCTATGACTGGCTGACCTGTTACATGTGCGCTTGGCAGCTGAAGACATCTGTGTTGGCCCCATGTTCCTATGTGTCCGCATTGCTGAGAAAAATGATGTTTTAATACATGCAAATTAGCCTGTAGGAGCAACGGGGGCATCGCCTTTACACTTAGAGGCTCTGCTCTCTTTGCAACTGCTGCCCCCTCTGCACTTTGACAGGGCCAGATGTGATCCTGTTTACACTGCCAGGCCCTGTCAATCAAAAAGTGCAGAGGGTGCAGCAGTTGCAGAGAGAGCAGAGCCTCTAGGTCGGCGGTATGTGTGGGCCGTATGTAGGTTTGCCATCTGTGCACTATTACTACTGAGCGCTTCATACGCCCCATTTAAAAGGGGCTAAACCAAAAGCGTATGCGCCAGCAAATCCACACGAGGATTCGGCCCACTGTTGTTCAACGTGGCTTTTCTCTGCAGAATTTGGACAAACGATGAGTCTGCAGCAGTTCTGACCATGCTAAACTGCTGACAGCACTGGGGACTGACAGCTGTTGTGGTCTCCTGATTGGATGCTACACCTGTCACTCAAAGCAGAGGGGTGGAGCTGTAAAGCAACTCACTGCAGAGTGCACGTCACAGTGAAGCTCCGCCTCCTGGCCACGTGCAGGAGCAAAATCTGGCAGAATAAAAGATCACATGCATCCTCACCTGAGCCAAGCATGCAAGTGAATGGGGGGGGGGGGGGCCCTGGTGAGGAGGAATAGCTGTTGGCCAAACAACCATCTAAGGTGTATGTCCCTTAAAGGGGCCATGCGGTTTTCCCATACTGATGACCACCTCCAGTAGTGTGAACATACAAAGTTTCTGATTATGTTGGTTTTTGATAATGCACACAGTGATGTCACAATGGTACGGTAACGTGCACCGTGATGTTACGGCACAATGATGTCACATACAGCAATAAGGCTCACAGTGATATCACAATACTAGGATAACACTTGTGGCGATGTACAGAAGTGAATCGGTGATGTCACAGCACAGAAATAATGCGAACAGTAATGCGTTCTTTCATTGTCCATATACATAAACTGCACATATGTCTGAGTGTGGTTGGGCCCTCCATGTTATAGGGGCCCCGTAGCAGCTGCTATGCTGGTAGTTAGACCCCAGCCAATCTGATGTTGATGGTCATCAATATGGGAAAACCAGACAACGGGGGGTTATCTGCGACAGGGACGAGCCTCCCAAGCGTCACCCGTGATGCTAGGGAGGCTCGTCCCCGTTGTGGCCTGCTATTGGCTGATCAGTAGCGACGCGGGGTAGTATAACCTATAAGAGGGGCCCGGGCATGGGGGGGGAATCATTATAGAGGGGTTATGCAATGACAGATGTAACAAATGAAAATCAGACATCATATAATACATGACAATACATTTCTAACAAAGCTAGAAGCAGCCCTGTACCTCACCTAGAGATCTCCACCTTCACTGCTCCAATTGCTCTGCGCTCAGGGGGGCATGTCCTTTCTGCTGCAGCTCTCTCCCTGTAACTGCCACAGCTTCTAACAGAACATATGGCTGGTGGCAATTGAAGATTCACACTGAGCACGTGCGACCAGCTCAGTGAGACGGACAAAGAAAATAAGGAAAGGAGCAAACAGCAGGTGGCGCTATACAGATGCATTTTATTGAATAACTCAGTGGCTATACCAGATTTTAATTATATGAAATTACAAGAGCATTCAGATCCAAGTGCTGGTTTGAAAACTGTAGACTATGCTTCCTGACATTACCGCAAGTTTTACCAAGCTGGTGACGGCACGTCTCGGGAGTGTCGGCGGCGCTGCAGACGTGTGGAGAATATTTGCGCTGTACAGTAAATAATCCTTCTGTAAGGGGAGGAGGTGGAGCAGCCGTCGCTCAATATGATGAATAGTTCCACACTGATTGCAGTAAATTGCATTGTTACAAGGCGCTCGGGCGGTGAGCGCTCTGCACCTGGCCGCAGGCGGCGTATAATCTTATATAACAGCCGTAGAACGGGCCGAGCGCAGTCCCTGCGGAGGTAGTAATTGCTACTACTAGACATACAATTAGTCGTGGACTTACGGCAGAGGATTACGGAGGCTGTGGGTGTGGCGGCTACCGGGTGATCTTACTCACTGATTACAGTTTATAAGGACGTCCTTGCTGCACGCAGCTGCTGGTGGACACGCAGCAACCAGTCTGAACAGGTAGGTGCCCATACACATCAATAAATGGAGTTACACCCGGCTGGATCGGGCAACCATCTAGTATATATGCAGGTTAACAGACCCTCCAACAATGGAGGACACGAAGGGTGGGATTTTATCATGCCAGCTTCTTTTGCTCTCAGGGAGATACTCCCCTGCCAGGAGTCTGACAGCAGCTTCCTCCCCCGTCTTCCTACTAAAAGCACATGCATGCTCGGCTGAGCTGACCAGGCATGTATACGAGGGGCTCAGGAGTGATAGTGGTCAGCTGACAGCTGTCTTATGTGAATAGCCGGCCTTCCACAGACAGCTCATTGATTGGAATGGGTACATGTAATTCTTCATTTCCCCTGTGGAGGAGCTGTAGGGAAATCAAACACTTCACTTTCCCAGGTTTCTTCCCAGGTAGCGGCTGATCACAGAGAGGTCCAGCACGGGGGCCACTTTGTGATCAGCTTATCATAAAGGTTCCCTTCCAACATGCAGCTATTGTTCAAGACAGAAAACCCCTTTGAAGGGGCCGAAAAAAATCTATATTTTTCAACCCAGCACCTGGATCTGAATATTTTTGTAATTTCATCTAATAAAAGTTATTCAATAAAACCTAGCTATATAGCGCCACCTGCTGTTTGGGCTTTTCCTTATTTCTCTGTCCACCACAGTAACAAGGCTGAGGTGGTCACACATGCTCCGTTCCATCCTTCTACTGCCACCATCCGGATATACTGTTAGACGCGGCGACAGTAACAGCGAAAGAACTGCAGCAGAAAGGACATGTCTCCTGTCTCTCTCCCCGAGCTGTGATGGGGAGAGAGCTGCGGAGGAAAAGACACCCCCTTGAGAAAGGACACCCTACCTGAGCTGTGATAGGAAGGGGGCTGGAGCAGAAAGGACATGGCCCTTTGAGATGCAACAGGGAGAGCTGCAGCAGAAATGAAGCGCTCCCTGAGCTGTAATAGGGAGAGAGAGAGAGCTGCAGCAGAAAGGAAACACCCACCGAGCTGCCCACTTTAAATTGGAGCAATGAATGGGGAGAATATCTGGATCCATGCGAGTACAGGGCTGGTTCTAGCTTTATTAGAAAGGTATTATGTGCTATATGTCATTTTTTTTACATTAATCATAGGATAACCCCTTTAATCGGTGGGTTGATGTCTAAGGTGTCCACCACAGGGTGACACCCCATTGTCCCTGCTCATTCACACCACTCAAGTAAGACTTTCTGACAAGAGATTTTATTCACTTGTTGGAGCCTGATGTTAAACGTCACAGCCAGAAACACATGGCCCCCGCGTACGATGAGGTCTACACGGCTGTGCCCCCCTACCCGGCGGCTGTGTGTCTGTAAAGACCACCACGGTGATGTCACCAGCTAATCCCTACAAAAGGAAATATTAGTGTAAGTGCCGGCAGAAACACTGGTCCTGGTGTATATACACACTACATAAGCGATGTCTATTCTAGGAATTACCTACAGTGCATATTTCTATGTGAAGAATCTCCTAGGTAAAGAGTCAAGGCACATTACTTCCAGTTCTACTTGTTCCTGCACTTTCCATCTGGTCTTAAAGCGACTCCATCGTGGACAACCCGTTTAAAAGGAGGAAAAACCACCAACGATCAGATAATCACGCTCCCAAGATGGCCTTTCATCGGCGGTTTCGTCTCCCTGCAGTGGCCACTACAGGTGAAATATAGCACTACAGGCGACTATTCGAAAGAATGGCTGTCCTTAGAGGGCACAAGCTTCTGAATGTTAGCAGCTCTCCATTTTGGCTCAGAGAGGGAACCTCTACCTTCTACGATGTGTACATGCCTTAGTAAGCATACATACAGTACAGCGGTTACTGGACTGGAGGGGGATCCCTTCTACTGGTTTACATCCCAATGTTCCAAGTCTAATAAAGCAAGAGTCCTGGGACCCTGAACTGGTGCTCTGGCTCCTTTATGAGGATCATGCAGGTCCCAATTATGCAGGATCCAGCAACCGTGCCCCCTTAATCAGCAAGGGAAGGGCCCTGTGATGATAACCCATGTCCATATGGCAAACAGAGGATCTATCTAACTTAGGAACAAGAAAAAAGAGCTGCTATGTAACAGTGGCTCCATTCTCTGAGGGACCTGACCCATTCGTGAATCACAAGGGTGGCCATTCATTTTAAGCAGCTCTTGCAGGTTTTAGTTGATCATCTTCTTTTTTAAAGAGGAGCCGTCATCAGTAACATTATACTTGACCATTATACGACTCGTATTCTACATTTTTCACCAGTTTTCTTCTCAGCAAGTTTCATCTTGTCATCAAGCTCTAGTATGTACAGACTAGCTGCTATGATGTCTCCCATACACAGCACACACAGAAGAGGAGATCCTGCTCCCCTATTTCTAGCCCATACACAGAAGCATCCGCAGCATGGAGGATTTTATATATCAGTACTGAGCAGTATGGATGTGAATCCAGCACTTGAGTGAAATAAAAACATCCTAGAAGCTGCTGCAGCATCTGTGCGTTTCTCTGCCTCTGTCTTCCTCCAGCAGCTCACTCATTCTTCTTCCGATCTCTACAGAATTCTATGAGCAGCATGTGACCTAATCCTTCAGAGAGCTGATAATCTGTCTTGTCTCTCAATACAGATTTTAGGTGTCAACTAAGGGAGAATAAACAGTTCCAGAGGCGCATGGGGGTGGGGAAGAGATGACTCCTCAGTGGAGAAAGAAGCAGTTTTCTCTAAAAAACCGGAATTAGACTTACCGGTAATCCTTTTTCCATGAGCTCACCACGACGGCATGACAAGGAGATTGACCCCTGACCTCTGTAGGGGCAGGAACAGAGAAAAGTTTAAAAGGCACCTCCCACCACCTATGCACCAGTGATTCCAAAATATACAGAAAAGGTGGTGGATTACTAATAATAAGGTAAGTAAGGAGTAGGGTAGGAAAAAACCCATGCCGTCGTGGTGAGCTCATGGAAAAAGGATTACCGGTAAGTCTAATTCCGGTTTTCCATAGCGTCACCACGACGGCATGACAAGGAGATATACAAAATAATATATTGACTAGGGGGGGACTACAGCCTGAAGAACGCTGCGTCCGAATTTTAGATCAGAATTTTTCTGAAGATCAAGCCTGTAGTGCTTTATGAATGTATGCGGACTAGACCACGAGGCCGCTTTGCAAATCTCATCCAAGGAAGTTCCTGCACGTTCTGCTTGAGTTGAGGAAACTGCTCTGGTAGAATGAGCTCTAAGGTTCTGTGGACTAGTGAGATCTTGGATCTTGTAGCAGAGAGATATAGCGTCTTTAATCCATCTGGCGATGGAGGACTTTGAGACTTTGTGGCCCTTATTACGTCCCCCAAACTGGACAAATAAGGAGTCGGACTTCCTGAAGGAACTTGTAGCTTCCAGATAGTCAAGAACTGAACGCCTCACATCCAGTGTATGGAATGAAGATTCCCTGACATTTGAAGGATGATTACAGAAGGATGGAAGAATGATTTCCTGATTTCTATGATAGTCAGATACGACCTTTGGTAAAAAGCCGGATCTAGTTTAAGAATTATTTTGTCCTCCAGTATCTTTAGGTAAGGTTCTCTGATGGAAAAGGCTTGTATCTCGCTAATCCTTCTGGCTGAAGTGATCGCGATTAAAAAGCGGTTTTTAAGGATTTGGTTTTGATGGGGCTATCCCCCATTGGTTCAAAGGGTGCAAGAGTTAAACCGTTCAGAACTGTATTTAAGTCCCAGGATGGAGAGCGAGAGCTCAATGTAGGTCTGAGACGGGACACTGCTTTTATAAACCTGCGAATCCATCTGTGGTTAGCCAGATCCGTATCGAAGAAACAGCTTAATGCTGAAACTTGTACCCTAAGTGTGGATGGTCTCAGACCCAGCTCGAAACCCTTTTGCAGAAAATCGAGGATGGATTGGATGTTCGGTTTTGACATGTTTGGATAATCAGCTCCTGACCAGGAGCAATATCTTTCCAGATCTTAAGATAGATCGAGAATGTCACCTTCTTTCTGGAGGCCTTGAGGGTATTTATTACCTTATCTGAAAGTCCTTGTTTTTTCAGAATTTGGGTCTCAGGATCCAGGCATGCAGATTCAGGAAGTCTGGATCCTGATGAAGGATCGGACCTTGAAGTAGAAGGTCTCTCCTCTTCGGAAGGGCCCAAGGGTCCGATCTGGACAGATTTTTAGGACCGGGAACCAGTTCTTTTTGGCCAAAGTGGCGCTATTAGAATAACCTCTGTCTGATCTTGAATTACTTTTGGATCACCTTTGATATTAAGGGAAGAGGTGGATAGGCGTAATAAAGGCCTTGGTTCCATTTTATGGAGAAAGCGTCCACACTCCAGGGATTGTCCCTGGGGTTGAGGGAGCAAAATACTGGGGTTTTTGAATTCTCCCGTGTGGCGAAGAGATCCATGATGGGGAGTCCCCATTTTTTGTCACGATTTGGTATACCTCCCAGTTTAGGGACCATTCGGTGTGGTCTACTTTTTTCCTGCTCAGGAAGTCTGCCTCTCTGTTCAAGGTTCCCTTCAGGTGAATTGCTGAAATGGATTTTAGGTTCTCTTCCGCCCAGGAGAGTATTTTTAATGATAGTCTCAACAGGTCCCGAGATCTTGTGCCTCCTTGGTGGTTTAGGTAGGCTACTGCTGTGGTGTTGTCTGATAGTACATGGATATGATGGTCTTTTAGGACATCCTCTGCTGCTTGTAGGGTCTCCCAAATTGCTGAAAGCTCTCTGAAGTTTGATGAACTTAGACTCATTGACTGGGACCAAGTTCCTTGCCAGAACTGGGAGCCGATTTTTGCCCCCCAGCCTGTCTGACTTGCGTCTGTAGTTAAGTGTACCAGAGGCAGTCTTTCCCATGGAACACCCTTGGTAAGGTTCCTTTCGTGTGTCCACCATTGAATGGCTGATTTTATAGTTGTGGGGATCTGAAGTCGGGAGTCTAGCGACGTCTGTTTCTTGTCCCATTTTGATAGGACCCAAGACTGAAAGTTTCTTGTGTGTAGCTGGGTCCATTGGACCCCTGGCATACAGGAAGTTAAGGTACCTAAAAGACTCATCGCTTCCCTGATAGTGCATGATCCCCTAGAAGAAAAGAATTTTACTTTCCTGATCAGATCCTGGACTTTATAGGTTGGTAAGGACGTGATTTTAGACTGGGAATCTAGGGTCATACCCAGGAAGTTGGTCTGATTAGATGGAATAAGGTTGGATTTTTTAAAGTTGACTATCCACCCCAATTTTTTTAGAGTTTCAAGAAAGAAATTTATATCTCTCTGGAGACCTTCCTCATCTGTATTAGTAATAAGGAAGTCATCCAGGTAAGGAAAGATCTTAAGACTAGACTGTCTTAGATAACTAACCATCTCAATCACTAGCTTGGTGAAGATCCTTGGGGCGGAAGATATTCCGAAGGGTAAACAAATAAATTGGAAGTGATTAATCTTATTTGATGGATCCTTTATGGCGAAGCGGAGAAATCTTTGAGACTCCGGGTGGATGGGCACATGATAATAGGCGTCAGAGAGATCGATAGTACACATCAGGGTATTTCCCTGGAGGAGGGGAATGATAGATTTTAAGGTTTCCATCCGAAATCTCTTATAAGAAACAAATTTGTTCAGAAGTTTCAGATTAATAATAACTCTATAAGGACCGTCCTTCTTTTTGACTAAAAAGAGATTTGAATAGAAACCTTCCCCTTCCTCCTGGGAAGGAACCCGAGAAATCGCCCCTTTCTTCCGGAGCTCCAAGATCTCCTGCCAGACTGGAGCCATGAAATTCGGATGAGAAAATTTAGAAAGTATATAGCGGGAAGGGGGAGGGGAGGCAAACTGAATTCTATATCCCTCACTAATGATATTTCGGGCCCATTGGTTAGGGGTAATATCTTCCCAAGAGGTCCGAAAATTTTTCAGTCTGCCTCCCACTCTGAGATTATTGCTTATCGGAGGATTTCTGGGAGGAGGAGAGAAATCCCCTGTTCCTACCCCCTTTCTGGAAACCCCAGCGGCCTGACTTCCCTTTCCCTCTGTAAGATCTGTCCTGGCTAGAGGAGCCACGAAAAGGATACTTCCTTTTAAAGGGTCTTTCTAACGGAAAATTCTTCTTGCTATCTGAGGCTTTTCCCAGAATTTTCTCAAGCTCAGGTCCAAATACATTTTCTCCCGCGAAGGGAATAGAGCAAAGCTTTGATTTGGACAACTTATCACCTCCCCAGCATTTAACCCAAAGGGCCCTCCTGGCAGCGTTTGAAAACCCCGAATCTTTTGCGGCAAACCGGACTGATTCCGCTGAAGCGTCGGCTAGAAAGGCTGTGGCGGACTTAAGTAATGGGAGGGATTCCATAAATTCCTCTGTAGAGGAGCTGTTAGATAAACGACTTTCTAATTCTATGAGCCATCTGAACATTGATCTGGCCACTGATGTGGCAGCTATATTAGATTTTAAAATATACATAGCAGCCTCCCATGATCTACGGAGTAGGCTATCGGCCTTCCTGTCCAGGGGGTCTTTTAATTGTGAGGTATCTTCAAAAGGGAGCGAGGTTTTTTGTTTACTTTTGCAACCTGAGCATCAATTTTGGGACTGTGTCAAAGATCTTGGATTCTTCTGAATCAAAGACTAAACGATTTAAGTAAGATTTTGATACTCCTAATCTTCTTTCGGGTTCGGCCCATTCTTCCAATACCATATCACGTATATTCTCATTGATTGGAAACACCCTGGATCTTTTAATACGGAGACCGCCGAACATCTCCTCCTGGACTGACTGAGGTTTTTGGATCTCCTCAATTCCCATCGTTGCCCTAACAGCATTGAGCAATTCTGTCATATCCTCAGAGGAAAAAAGAAATCTTTTTGAAAATTCTGAGTCTCTGATGAGATGTCATCTTCATCAAACATTTTTGAGGAAGAGGCATCGTCCACCAGACCCTCTGATTCTGATGAAGCGACGTCCCTAGTTTTTTGACGTTTAGGGGGAGGATCCTCTTGCGAATCTTTTTGCAAGGAAAGCTGAGACATGGAAGACCTGATTTCTTCCTTCATCATTTCCCTGAACTCGTCCATTAAAGATGGCTGTTCCTCACGGATTACATTAGTTATACAGGTTTTACATAGTTTTTTTGAATAATCTTCCGGGAGTCTGGTATAACAGGCTATACACTTAGCCGATTTTTTAACCTTCTTTTGAGGTTCTTTAATGTTAGTTTGAGCAACTGGTGTGCGACCCGGGGACTGCTCCTGACCCGACATAGTTGCTCACCCAAATGATGTGGGGCCATACTGAGCTCACACAGGTCTCTAAATAAGCGGATTTCCCGCCTTACCTTCACCCTCCCCTTCCGGTAAAAGGTCACGCCGGAGATTCTGGAGGCTTGAAACGGGTTCCTGCGCATAATCGCGCTGGTCCGGGTATCCGCCGAACTACTTCCGGTTTGCGTCACGCAGGGGACCGGAAGTAAGCACCATAGAGCAGCCCCAGCTACTGGCGTCGGAACACTCGAACGCTTTCTACATTCAGCCGGTAAGTCACGCGGGAGGACCGGGATGAATGGAAATTTTTATAGCGCATGAGGGCGCTGGGCAATACCTCCCCGATGGAAAAAGAAATGGGGAAGGTAAAACGATGCCCCGGGAGCAGGCTCAGGACAGGCCCGAGCGAGTCTTCCCTGCTTCCCACTACTCAGCCTTGGAACCAACCGCGGGAGAGTAGGGGGGAAAATCATAGTCTTCATCCCCTCGGCAACAAGGAGATCTTTTCTCCGTCCTGCCCTCTGTAGGGACAGGAAACACTGGTGCATAGGTGGTGGGAGGTGCCTTTTAAACTTTTCTCTGTTCCTGCCCCTACAGAGGTCAGGGGTCAATCTCCTTGTCATGCCGTCGTGGTGACGCTATGGAAAGATATATTATAAAAGTTTATTATATTCACTTGTACTATTGGCTATTTGTTGAAAGTACAGTGATTATTGTACAAGATCCTCTGTCAGCATGATCAACCCTATTAAATACAGCATTATGAATATCTATGGCCCCATTGCTAAAAAAAAACAAAAACATAAAATGCATTTTGTATTTATATGTTAATCACCTAACTGGAGCACCATGGGGCTGTCCAAAGACCTTGGAGCACCAGTTCGTAACATCCC
Organism: Bufotes viridis; assembly: GCA_033119425.1. NCBI lineage: Eukaryota > Metazoa > Chordata > Amphibia > Anura > Bufonidae > Bufotes > Bufotes viridis. The sequence goes on from CM065591.1 coordinate 35,531,030, forward strand.
TTCAAATTCAGTCCCTTTGCCCTACCTCTAGATTAGCAGAGCTAGACATCACATCTAGCCCTGTCTTGTTGTGCCTGCTCTCTCAGTGCTTGATCAGTGTGCAAGGGGATAAACTGTGCAAGCGTGCAAACCAGGAGATATAGATGAGACAGATGACAGATGATAGAGAGCAGGCACCGAGAACAGGAGAGCAGACACAAGAAGACAAGACTAGACGCAGTGTCAATCCAGGGGAAAGGGGGTGAAACTGAAGCGGTGTTACGAACTGGTGCTCTGAGCGCTCTGTCCGGCCCCTCGGGGCTCCAGTTAGGTCATTTGCATATCAATAAAAATGTGTTCTTCTCAGCAAGGGGGGGGGGGGGGGGTCAACATATATTCATAATAAAGGTATTGGTTTTATCAGCATGATCATTACTGGAGTGATTTCTTCTTCTACAGCTCATGAGGGATCTCTTCTTCTTGTACTGAAAGTCACTGATACCGAGGAGTGTGTGACTTCCTTTTCCTTGCAGAGTCTTGCTGTGGCTTCTCTCCTCTCTCTCTACATTTGCACATAGCTTATGCGATGTGCCGCTCCCTGCCTTGTGCACACTTGCCGGTGCGAGCTGCCTTCCTTGGATGCTTTTCCCAGCTCCACTCTAGCATTGAGAGAAGGGAGGGGGAGAGCAGAGAGAGGCTTCAGAAGCAAAGCTCTGAGGGATTTATGTCAAATTCCGCAAACCCAGAGGATAGGTGAAGGACTTGCACACACTCTGCAGAAGCTAAATGATAGGAAACTTCTATTTAATGAAGACTGGCTACTTCAGTTGCTTCATTTAGAAAGCACATGAACAATAAAAAAAAAATTCAGCACAAAGATATTAATAGCCTTTAAAATATTTATTTAACTTTTTGATGATGGGTATAGTTTTGGTGGTCAAAGCTTGAGGATCAACCCCTAGTCTCCCCACTGTAAAGCAGGGGCTGCAGTGCTCACTGGGTTGTGGCACTTTTTTACTGCAGTACTCGACCCAACACAGATGTTGTCCATGTGGCCGTGTCTGGTACTGCAACAGTCCTGGCACAAGGGCAGCATTTTGTTGGTTACTGCAGTGAGTCCATACTTTCTGCTGATCTGTGGCACAGTCCCCTACTTATCTCCCATTGTTTTAGTCAGTCATTGCCACTAGGGGTCTCTCTTCCGCCTAAGTTCCAGTCAACTGCCCCTAGTATTAGAGACTCAGAAGATGGCAGAGAGGAAGTGGGGGCATATTGGAGCTAGCTGAGATCCTGAACCTGATAAAACAACAGCTCCTGAACATCACAGGAGCGCCCGCCTTACTGTAAGTGTGAATTATCCCTCATCTGCTCTGTGAGCTCCAGAGGTGAAAATAAACATAGTGGGAAGTCAGGGAAAAGAGGTCACAGTAGTACAGCGCCGGCAGACTTCCATAGAAGGGATTCACCCCCTGCTTCTGAGTGAAATGCATCTAGCTGTGCAGCTCAAAGAGGGAATAATATGGCTAAAAACAATAGGGATGCCCAAAAAAGCCCTGTTCTTTCACACTGATTGTACAAAGAAGCACAGCCATTATGCAAATTTTTTTTTTTTTGAAAATTCAGAGACGCTTCAAGATGGTTCACACACAATATTTAATTTAAAAAAATCATTTTTATGGTGTTTTTAACAAGGTTTTTTGCCGCCAGATGCCATTTCTAGTGCACAGCACACACTACATACAATGCATTTTGGTCTTTAAACCACATTGTAACGCTATTAGTTGCACTTTTCACCATTTGCCTCCCATTAATAAGGACGCCAGCGTTCTACAGTCACGGTTCCATCATTACCTTGTGGCTAATTACATAACGATTAATTAACTCTCCTCAGAGCACTTATTTCGATTAAACGAACACTAAAAAGAGAAAATACATAGAAAATAGCTCCACTCTTCCTCCCTTCATGCTCTCCACTCCCTTGACCTTATTTTATCTCATTACAATCAAAATTGAGAAATACGATATATAAAAAAAAAAAAAAAAAAAAAAAAAAAAAAGGCTCTCTTCGCCCCAGGAGCTCAGTCATGTCCCCTCCTCCTCACCGTTCTATGCCTGACTGTAAGACAACTGGCTGCAGCAGGGGCCTCCTTCTGTCCTGCCTAAAGTAAGTTAAAAAATATTGTTACGCCCACCCCCTTAGTCAAGAGCCACCGCTGATAGCTGACCACCAGCCAAAGATGGAAGAGATCATCTTCCGATTTTTTACAAGACTGACAAACAGCGGGGACAACTATAGTTTTGATTACTTTATTCATTTCGAGTTTTCTTTTAAAGGGGTATTCCCTCCCCCTAAAATTTGGTGGAGGCAGGGTCAGAGTTGCATAGACCCATAAAATATAGGAATGATACCTCAGTGATCCCCTGCTGATGCCGCTCAGGTCTCAGCCATATAGAATTGCCTGGAAATAACCTCTCAGCCAATCACTGACCACGGTGGTGACCCGTCTCAGCCTGTGATTGGCTGAATGGGCATTTCCTGTGTGTCGCGAAAGAAAACAAAATGGAACCGGGTGCAGAATCGGTGCCCTCCTGTTCCTGTCCACTGCACTGAGGAGTCTAAATTGAGCGGTGGCGACGCATGCGCCGTTCTTGCTGCGCTACTGACCGGGGGTGGCAATAGCTGAGTGCTGTACTCTGATGCCTCAGTCAGTCCCAGGTATACTGTAGCAGAGCAGCAGCGCATGCGTCACCACCGCTCCGTTCCAACTGCATGACAGCGAGATCAGGCAGTGACCTCCGTTCTACCTATCGTGGGGGTCCCAGTCATTATACCGTTATTACCTATCCAGTACATGAATGGCTACTGAGGGGTAACCGCGTTAGGGCTCATGCACACGACTGCATCCGCAAATCACGGATCTCGGGCGAGTGTATGCTGCCATTTTTTTCCACGCTCCTCTAGAAATGTCCTCCTACAAGAATGGGACACGTTCTGGCTTTTTTGCAGGGCCGCAGAGAGGAAGTATGGATGCCCCCATCCTCCTGCGAGCAATGAAATCGTACTTAAATTACTGCGCAGTGACCCTTGTCATCACAGCCACACAGGGGGCGTGAAATCCGAGGCTTCATATGTCTGCACTGAGAGAACAAGGCAGCTGCGTGTTCTGTGCCAAAACCACTATCACACCTGTCCGATCAGTACAGGCGCTGAAATACAGCCGCACTACGGCCATATATAACAGGCAGGGCGGAGAAAAGTGGGATTTAAAGGAACGGAAATCACTTTTAAAGGGATTTCTCAAAATCCATCACCCCACCTTAAAGGGTAATGTCTCATAAAGGCAACCTATGATGCAGGGATGGCCAACCTGAGGCAAAACTACAACTCCCAGCATGCCCAGACTGCCTATAGCTATCAGCCTACAGCAGGGCATGGTGGGAGTTGTAGTTTTACAACATTTAGAGAGCCGCAGGTTGCCAAGCCTGCTATACGGTATACAGCGGGCTCTGACTGTTGGAGTCCCCGTCGATCAGGAGAATGGAGGCCTGTAGGGAGCGGCAGGTACGTATGTGCGTGGCCGCTCCATTCAGCTCTGTGGGCGAGTGCTTGTAATCTGCTACCTCCGGCAGTTCCATAGGGCTGAACAGAGTGGGCGCACACACACGCATGGCGGAGAACGGGCCCTCGTGATGGGCGGGGACCACTGCCAATCAGGGACTTATCCCCCATCGAAGGTTTGTCTTAATGGCACAACCCCTTTTATTAATTCTAATTTTCTGGCAGAAGAAAGTTTCCAAAGAACTTACTGTCTCGAAGTTACGCGGATCGGTCACGTGATACGCCTCTCTTTCGAAATTCCGGCTTCGCATCCTTCAGCCCGACTACCAGGTTTCAGGTCTGGTCTATGGACGGGCACGCACCAGGATGGGGCCAGAACCACTTGTCTCCCTGATGCATGCGCAAACTCCTGAATCCACCTCGCCTGCGCATGCGCCAAAGAGATAAGTGGTTCTGGCCCCGTCCTGGGCTGAGGAAGTGACGTGTCCGTCCATAGACCAGATCCGAAATGTGGTATTCAGACTGATGGACGCGACGTCGGCAGAAGTAGGATTTCAGCAGAGAGGCACATCACGTGATCAGGTTCCAGACTGGCCAATCCACGCAACTATAAGACAGTAAGCACATTGGAAATCTTCCGGAAGCGAGGTAGGATTAATTAGGGGTGACAGCCCCGTCCGGGTTCCTGAGAGCCCCTTTAGCTCTAGAACTGCAAGACCAAGCTATGTCTTCCCATAAAAATGTATTTATATACAAACTACATCCTGCACTCCTATAGAAAGCCACGGAGATCTCATGACACACACTGCTCTGCTACACCCAGCAAACAGAGCCCTGCCGCATCTGTGATAAAACAGAACTGGTAACTTACACAGAACGGCGACCGCTCCGGACTCAAACATCAGACATTCCTCCTTGTTCCGAGCCTCAACCATGACACTAAACGGAGGGGGGTCCAGCTTGTGGAAGATCCTGTAGCCTTTACTGAACGCCATGGTTCTGCTGGACCGGTGCCGCCTGGAAGAGACAAGTCTACGTTACGCACGGGTCAAACCGCTGGAAAAAGAGGAAAGTGATGATTATCGTAACCTATATGGCCTCAGGAGACGTGGGAGAGGAGGGGGATGCAGCTGCAGCTTCTGTGTCAGTGACAGGGGGCGGGGAGGAGATTGCAGACCCACTGGGAGGGACGTTCACACACGTAATCTAGCCACGCATCTACTACCAGACCACGGACAGTGTGGTCACATGGTGATGTCATTTAAATGGGCTGTTCACGAGTAGAAAAATGCATATCCTTTCGTCCAAAACCAGCACCACCCGTCTATGGTCGTGTCTGGTACTGCATCTAAGCTCCCGATGCAAACATCAAACGCATCAATCGGCCCCATCAGGCCGGTATACGCGCATACACCTTTTCTGCGGTAAGTAATGGTGCAATAGGCTGTGTTATTACCCGCACAGGCATTTGGAGGAAAATTCTCTCTCTTATTTATTATTATTTTTTTTTACAATGGTGCCAGATGCCACTGTGTGCTGGCAGTCCTCCTGTGTACCTCCAGCAACAGACCCTCGCAATGCGCCTCCAGCAGCCGACCCTCGCAATGCGCCTCCAGCAGCCGACCCTCGCAATGCGCCTCCAGCAGCCGACCCTCGCAATGCGCCTCCAGCAGCCGACCCTCGCAATGCGCCTCCAGCAGCCGACCCTCGCAATGCGCCTCCAGCAGCCGACCCTGCAATGCGCCTCCAGCAGCCGACCCTCGCAATGCGCCTCCAGCAGCCGACCCTGCAATGCGCCTCCAGCAGCCGACCCTCGCAATGCGCCTCCAGCAGCCGACCCTCGCAATGCGCCTCCAGCAGCCGACCCTCGCAATGCGCCTCCAGCAGCCGACCCTCGCAATGCGCCTCCAGCAGCCGACCCTCGCAATGCGCCTCCAGCAGCCGACCCACGCAATGCGCCTCCAGCAGCCGACCCACGCAATGCGCCTCCAGCAGCCGACCCTCGCAATGCGCCTCCAGCAGCCGACCTTCGCAATGCGCCTCCAGCAGCCGACCCTCGCAATGCGCCTCCAGCAGCCGACCCTCGCAATGCGCCTCCAGCAGCCGACCCTCGCAATGCGCCTCCAGCAGCCGACCCTCGCAATGCGCCTCCAGCAGCCGACCCTCGCAATGCGCCTCCAGCAGCTGCAGCAGACCCTCGCAATGCGCCTCCAGCAGCCGACCCTCGCAATGCGCCTCCAGCAGCCGACCCTGCAATGCGCCTCCAGCAGCCGACCCTGCAATGCGCCTCCAGCAGCCGACCCTGCAATGCGCCTCCAGCAGCCGACCCTCGCAATGCGCCTCCAGCAGCCGACCCTCGCAATGCGCCTCCAGCAGCCGACCCTCGCAATGCGCCTCCAGCAGCCGACCCTCGCAATGCGCCTCCAGCAGCCGACCCTCGCAATGCGCCTCCAGCAGCCGACCCTCGCAATGCGCCTCCAGCAGCCGACCCTCGCAATGCGCCTCCAGCAGCCGACCCACGCAATGCGCCTCCAGCAGCCGACCCACGCAATGCGCCTCCAGCAGCCGACCCTCGCAATGCGCCTCCAGCAGCCGACCCTCGCAATGCGCCTCCAGCAGCCGACCCTCGCAATGCGCCTCCAGCAGCCGACCCTCGCAATGCGCCTCCAGCAGCCGACCCTCGCAATGCGCCTCCAGCAGCCGACCCTCGCAATGCGCCTCCAGCAGCTGCAGCAGACCCTCGCAATGCGCCTCCAGCAGCTGCAGCAGACCCTCGCAATGCGCCTCCAGCAGCTGCAGCAGACCCTCGCAATGTGCCTCCAGCAGCTGCAGCAGACCCTCCCAAGGCGCCCTTGCAACTGCCTTTAAGCAATCACGTAATGCATCCCTCTCAACTACGGCACATCATACTACACACCTGGACTGCTGTACCCACAGCTGCTGCAGAACATCTTTTAGTGAAGGATGAGGGCATCACTAGCGTACAAGAACCTCCCTCTAAAGTAGGAGATTAACCCATCTATAACCACACACTGGTAATGATGCGGCACAATTATAGAGTATCACAATAATATCCAGTCTTGGTGACATGTCACATATTACACACGTGTCATGATAGAGAGACCGGCCCAGGGAGGAGAACACAAAGAAGCAACGACTTCTGGTTCCCGAAGGGGTGAAGAGTCAGGTCGGTCGGAGTTCGGTAAGACATAGCGGTAATCCCCAGTGAGCGATATGAACACGTCGTATCCCGATAATCACAATAACCTGCGCATGTCATCACGGATGCCTTTATTATCACACCAGACAATGGTTCCCATTATACGGGACTGTCCATGAACCAGCGCTCGGCCGGACACCGTCAGGCGTATGACTGCTGTGTTTTCGGATGGCACACCACGGTCTTCAGCCTGTGGCTCACCAGCAGCTTCAAAACTACAACTCCCAGCATGCCTTGACAGCCTGTTGCTAATTCTAAATGCTGCCAGGGCACGCTGGGAGTTGTAGTTTTGTTACAGCTGATTGTATATCACCGTTTAATACAGACCCACGCCCCCTCCTCAAAATAAAAAATAAAAATCATTGAAAAAATATTCCATCACTGATCTCACATCCACCATTATCATATCACACCAGAGAGCAGTGATGAGTCATGACAGGCCGGTGAGATGAGAGAGATCAGGTGGGGAGCCTACAGGTCAGTGGGTCAGGAGGAGCACAGGGTCAGGCTGTCACGATATAGATCAAGTCATCGTGACAGCGGGGGTGAAGGGGCCTGCTAATGCTCCCGCCTCCCATTACATGCCTAGTGATGACAGCTGTCAGGCCGGTAAATGGAGGGCAGTAAAGCGCCGGTCTATGGCGGTAATGCACCGGAAAAGGCGGAGGTGCAGCGGGGCTATGTACATACCGCAGCCCGGAGACGTCCTCTGATCCCTGCGATCACCGCGCACTGACGGCTCCTCGGCCGCGGGAGTGCGCTCGCAAGGTAACAGACGCAGGGGGCGCGCTTGCCCCGCCCTGACCACGCCTCCTCCATGGTGCAAAGCATCGGGAAGCACGCCCATCCGTCTTGGGCGCCGCGCCCCACGTTCGGCTGCGTTACGGGTGACGTCACGCAATAGCTGCCGCCATCTTTAATATGGGCACGGGGTTGATTGTGGGCGCCACCAGTATGAGGAACTACATCACATGTCGCGTTACGAAAAGCAGATAACAAGCGGCCTCCTGGGATGACATGTCACGACATTGTCCCATCCGATGTATTGGACGATGAGGTCACGTGATGTGCTTTGTAAGGAACATTCTGTGAGATGGGGGGCGGACGCTAAACCTAGAAATGATGATACAGGTGAACAGCAGATAATCTAGGCTGCAAGGCTGTGCCCGATCCAGAAGCAGACACACGGGTTAATCGCCTCCATTTTTAGCTAGAGAATGGCTGAGGGTGGGGCTTAGTTAAGGGGGCGGGGTTATGGCCAGGCTAGATATACTTTTTGCCCTACTGCAGAGGGGAGAGGCTCCTGCTGCAGCCAGTTGCCTTACAAAGGACTGTATGGGTGAGCTCCTGGGACACAGATTTCTTGTGTTTATTTTTTTTAATTTTCATTTTTAATGGTAATGTTACAAAAATAGAGATGGTGGAGGGGTAATGGTATTATTTGTGCGTTTTCTATGTTTAATGTTCCTTTAAGCAGGTCATACCTTAGGGCAGGCATGTCCAAACTCTGGCCCTCCAGGTGTTGCAGAACTACAATTTCCATCATGCCCTTCTGTAGGTTGATAGTTTGGACATGCCTGCCTTAGTGATTTTGGACAGCAGAGCAATTAGGCTGCATGCACACGACAGTGAAAAACGGACATGTGATGTACATTGTTTTTAACGGCCATGAAATGTATATTTTAAGACCAATGGTCGTCTATGGGGTTATTGACATGGCAGTTTTTTTGACTGTCAGTGAAAAACAGACGTAAAAAAAATAGAACATGCTCTATCTTGTCCGTTTTCACTGACAGTGTGACCCCATACAATTGAATGGGTCCCTATTTAACCTCTGTCTCTCAGAAAGGCATCAGTGAAAAAACGCTGTTAAAAATGTCCGTTTTTAACAGACCTTTTTTTCAATGTCATGTGCATGTAGCCTTAGACCAGTGTTTCCTAACCAGTGTGCCTCCAGCTGTTGCAAAACTACAACTCCCAGCATGCCTGAACAGCCAAAGGCTGTCCGGGTATGCTGGGAGTTGTAGTTTTGCAACAGCTGGAGGCACACTGGTTGGGAAACACTGCCTTAGACTAGTCGTTCAGCGTTATGTCTGTCTGGCTCCCTAGGAAATGCTAAAGCAGGCATGTCCAAACTCCGGCCCTCCAGATGTTGCAAAACTACAACTCCCATCATTCCTGGACAACCTACAGCTATCAACCTACAGAAGAGCATGATGGGAGTTGTAGTTCTGCAACACCTGGAGGGCCAGAGTTTGCGACATGCCTGTGCTAAAGCATCTGGTCTTAGAATTGTGTGTTGTGCCGTTCCCATTTTATTCCTCCTGGAAATGTATGAATAAACTGACAGCTGCACAGGGGCAGACTGGGAACTAAACGTGACCCGTGTGCAGGTGGGTCCAAGTTGACAGACGACTGGGCAGCATAATTAGGCAGGGCCAGCAATACCCTGGTACAGAGCAATATACCACCGTGCAGCACAATATACCATAATAGTATTCAACCGTATCACTGTCCTGAGGACGTCAATACAGTTGAATTGAGGACGACACCTGCTGGTCAGAATCAGTTCATTATGAGCCTGGCTGCTGGCTGTGAGGAGGGCTTGGGTGGTCCACCAGGAGACTTCTCTGCAGGGTCCATCACCCCTGCAGCTGTGGGTTACCCTTGCTCTGGCAGTAGGTTGTGGTCAGACGCTGCCATGACTTAGCTGGCTTTACAGCACTCTCCCCCGATCTTCCCGTACAGTCAGGTTCAGCTGATCTAGATCTCCAGTTGTTAGGGGATTACTATCAGATCAGACAGAGACCTCCAGTGATCACAAGAATCCAGACCTCACACCCCTTGGAGTCCATGAAAGGAACAGATCAGCTGCTCCCATAGAGATCAGTCCCATCTGTTCATATTTTGGGAAGGGTACGGGCTGTGAATCCTTATGATCAGTGGTAGGACCCCACCCATCTAATAGTCATCCTCAATCCCTGTGATGGCCGGCACTCCAGCTGTGGTAAAACTACAACTCCCAGGATGTACACTTGCTTGGCTGTTCTCACAACTCCATAGAAATGAATGGAGCATGCTGGGAGTCGTAGCTTCACCACAGCGGGAGTGCCGGAGGTTACCCATCACTGACCTATCCTGAGGATAACCTGGAACACGCGGAATACCCCTATACACCATGTTCACACTCTTCCTCGTGTCCGCATCCGTTGCGTAGCCCCGCAAAAAAAAAAAAAAATTAACGTGTCCTATTCTTGTCAGTTTTTCAGACAAGAACAGGCATTTCTTCCGTGTTTTGTGGATCCACAATTTGCAGACCGCAAAAAAAAAAAAAAAAAAAAAACGGACCGGTCGTGTGCATGAAGGCATGCCTCTCTTGGTGCTTTCGAAAACCGGGCATGGTTAGCTCTGATAATTGTGTCCCCGCACAGTCTGATACTGGCAGCATTGATTGGATGATGTCAGACTGTGCAGGGACACGCCCCCAACTGGTAACACCCAGACTGCGGGCAATTCATTCATAAACTTTTAGCAGAAATAATAAAGGAACGGAACAACAGAGTCATAAGAATAGATGCTCCAGAATTGTTATTACATGGGGAATGCAAGTACTTATCAGGAGAGGTGACACCGCCTCTAAGGTCTCATGCCCATGACCGTACAGCGGATCACACGTGGACGCTTTCATTTCTATGGGGCTGAAAATAATGCAGCCAGCACATAGATGTCCTCGGTGTGCTGTCCGCGTGTGTGTGACCGTTCAGCAAATCGTAGAACATGTCCCATATTTGTTTTGTGGACAATAGGCAGTTCTATTAGGAAAAGGCCTCATGCACATGAGCAGTATCTGGATTTTGCACGTCCGTGGTCGTGTGCACGAGGCCTACGTCCGTAATCCCCCCTTACACTGGCTCTCTTGCCCATCTATTTGCCATGGCTCTTTAGTTGGGGGGTGGGGGGGATCTCGTACAAGCAGACCCCCATGACTAATTCCCCACCCTGGATAGCTTTTGCTTGTAGATGAATAGATTGGCTGAATTCGAGACCATATAAGAACGTACAGCTTCAGTGATCGCTCACGTTACAACAGCCTCAGGTTACGAGATTTTCAACATCTAATAGACATTCCTGAGCCCCAGTAACCCGAAACCATAGTCAGGATACAATACCGCAGCACGTATGATAGGAAGATACCGCCAATTCATATGGGAATGTCATTGGTGCAACAGCTAGATTACTGAAGTGCACTCACAGGTTGTCAGTCTAGTAGCGCCTCTGCAGTACAGTACGGTACTACACATTCCGTACTAATGTTTACCTGTGGCAGGATGAGACACCTGGTGAGGGCGGCTCCGTGGTATTTTTATGGTACACCGTGTCCAGTACAGGGCCCTGTCCTCTATAAGCTGTAAATCACTTTCTGTGTAAGGACCTCTGTACCAATCACTCATTTTCCAAAGAATCATGATCTTAAAGGGCATCCGTCGGCAGTTCTGTACCTATGACACCGGCTGACCTGTTACATGAGCACTTGGCCGCTGAAGGCGTCTGTGTTGGTCCCGTGTCCATGTGATAATATATGGAAATGAGCCTCTAGGAGCAACAGGGGCGTTGCCGTTACACCTGGAGGCTCTGCTCTCTCTGCAACTGCTGCACCCTCTTGGGCACTGATTGACAGGCCAGGCCTGATGACATTTTACAATGCCTGCAGAGAGATCAGAGCCTCTAGGTGTAATGGTAACGCCCCCGTTGCTCCTAGAGGCTCATTTGCATTTAATAAAACATCATTTTTCTCAGCACTGCGGGCACATATGACCATGGGACCAACACAGATGCCTTCAGCTGCCAAATGCACATGTAACAGGTCAGCCAGGGTCATAGGTACAAACCTGCTGGCCCTTTAAGTTACAATGTTTTCAACTTAGTCATCCTAATCCCATTATAAATTGGGGACCTCTGGTATAGAGCTATACCTGGCCTTGACGATAGCATGCCTACTCACAGTGAATGGCTACTGTTTTATACATGCCAGGCACAAGGTGAAAAAAACCTTACTTGCTTACACGAAAAAATGAAAAGCTTTTCACCACGTGCTAGAACATGTTAGGCATAGGCATTGTGCTCGCTCTTTCTTGGGGAAATGCTGCCATACAGGATGGGGGTCATGGTCATCAGATGGCCTCCATGACACAGGTGACCATCAGAAGCCACTAACTTTTTCCTCCCTCAAGCAAACCCTGAGCTTGCGGTAACCTGCTACCAATTGTCGCTATGGGCCTAAAACATATGGGAAACGCCCCCGACTGCTCACCATTCCTGCAGACACAGAAGCGGCGTGTCGTCGTGCCCTGTAAGCCAGTGCTTATACGTGCACCTGAGACCTGGCTAAATACACAGGACTGGGCCCGGTCTATGGCAGTTCATTCATTTAATGTCCACTGTTACGTTAAAAACAAACACTTTATACAGCGTTAGGGTCTTTACACACTATGTACAAAGCAGACAGGAAGGGGGCGAGGAGCGCGCGGCCGCCTCTATTTCCCGTCTGATGGAGCTTTGACGTCCTTCACGTTGTAATCGTTTGCAACAGACATGGCGTTTTCCAGGGAGTGGATACTTGCTAGCAGTTTCACTATCTGTCGGATTTGGTCTCTGGGAAGTAAAAAAAAAAAAAAAAAAAAAGGAAGTGAGAAAATTTTTGTCAACAACTTGTAACATTGAAAAAAAACTGATATTCGTAACATTTCGGCCTAATTCGGCCTTTATCAAACTGCTGCCGCTTTTAGGGAAAGTGGAAGGTGAACAGGGCTCAGAAATGTCAGCGTGCGTCCGCACTGCGATAGGTAGCTCATACCTCTCGCAGTGCGGACGCACACCGACCTTTCTGAGCCCTGTTAGCCTTCCACTTTCCCTAACAGCGGCAGCAGTTTAATAAAGGCCGAATTAGGCCAAAACATTACCAATATCAGCCGCAGACTCAATAAAGCATGCAATATTCATCAAGAAATGACTAATCGTGATATTTCTTGAGTTTTTCTATATGGCCTCAGCAGTAGACAGCAAGAGACCATGAAGCAAAACAAGAGCTGCAGCGCAGAAAATGGCCGGGGATGAACCATTTAAGTTTTTATCACAGGGCACTTTAAGTAACTCAGGACAACGCCTTTAAAATAAATCTGACAGCAGGACTTACTGATGGGCCTGAGCTGCAGCACCAAGCAGAGCCACTATGCCTATGCTAGATTGGTTTGTCATATTAGGCCTCTTTCACACAGGTTTTCCAGCCGGGTGCGACCCAGCATGTACGATATTCTGCGTTTATCAAAAACCGATTGCACCTGCGTGGGAAAAATCTGAAGCACTGAACACAAATCGCACACAAACTTGACTGCAATTGTGTGCAAAACCATCAGTTTTTTCCCCGAACAGATCCTGGCACAATTCGTATCATTCATGTGAAAGAGGCCTTACAAAACCTAAGGATCTCACCTGGCACTTCGCTTCTCCATGTCTGAACAGCCTATATTCTGCCTGTAGATGACACCAGCCAGATGTGTGAGATACCGGGCGAGGTTTTCCAGTTGTGGAATGGTTTTACCTCCTTTAAGACCTGAGAACCATTGCTTCGGAAAACACGCAATCACCTGGAAAAGCACACAAAAAAAAAAAATCAAACAACCACACTCACAAAAAAGACTGACGAGAGATTAAGGCAGAGAAAAGCGTGTCCTGGAACAAGTGTATTAGCAACAGAAGAGGAGAAATCATTACAAGAAATATACATGGGAGAGTGCACGCCCTGGATTTACAGGGCGCTGCTGACATCCAGGATGCAGTGAGGGGCGGCTCACATCACACGTGATTTAGTACAGTAGGGCGTTTCATATTGTAATGCAAAAAAATGAAATGTTAAAATTTTTACAAACTTTGCTTCCGAGTCTCGGTGATGTAAAAGATATATATGCCAGATTTCAAGAAGATTGGATAATATTTAGGAGTTGCACACATTGATCACTTTTATCCATTAGTACATTATAGTTATTACTACTAAAACTAGGTTTTTACCCTCTAATCGTTTCATTTCCTTTTTCTTCGCAGGTTTGCTTTCTGACAGATACCAAAGGTGTCTCTTAGCAACTGCGAGAGCCCTTTTCTTTTACGTCTGCATCTGGGTAAGCGCATATATTGCCGTTGCCATCCACCTTGCTTGATGCAGAGCCCCTGGGATCGTGAAACTGAAGTCGTTTTTAGACCAACCTCCTAGGTACAGCAGTGAGTTGTAATAACTATAATGTACTAATGGATACAAGTGATCAATGTGTGCAGCCCCTAAAATATGCCACATTTCAAGAAGATTGGATAATAAGCTTTTACATCACTGAGACTCGGAGCGTAAGCAAAGTCGTATGAAAATCACATCTTTGGAAAAATGAAACGCCCTATAGTACAGGTATAACAGCTCATAGGGCATCAGGCGGCACCGCGGACACTTCCAGTATGTCCGCAGCGGAGAGGCAGCAACCGTAGAATAAAGGAGCCTTAAATGCCTAAAATCCTTCTATAATTATTATTTTATCCACAGTTCATGCATCTCCACAAACTGTACATGAATGAACAATCTGCATCCCAAGGGCCACATAGATCTTGCAATGAGTCTCTGCTCACATGTATATTCCATTTCAGGAGGGGAAATAAAAAAGGGAGAGGCACGTAGAATGGACAGGTAGGTAGGTACTAATTGTCTGAGACCCCTAGATATCAGTGAAGTTGGGGTTCGCCTGACCAGTGTGGCACTCCAAAAAGGGATGAAGTGGAGTTATCCGGGTTGTGCTACCATACAGTGCGGCGGCCACTTCTAGGATCACATGCCGGAACCGCTTTACGTTTTTTTTTTTGTTGCTGTCCCAGGCAGTGGCACAACCCGACAATGTGGCACCCCTGCTCTGTATAGTCCGATTATCCATCTGCCTCCTGCATCTTGCTCTCCAATCTAATATGTGACAGAAAGAAGTAGGGGGACAGATGGACGTATGACTGCAGAGACAGACAACACAGGGGGCCGTCTGTAACCATGGAGGCTCAGAGGTCCGTGGAGGACATGTACACATAAAAAGATAGGGGCGCTAATTTGCAAAGACGCTTTGCTGTTCATACATTGGAACAATAAAAAAAACTAATCTTGTACATGCAATTGTGTTTTGACAGCTGGATCATCTCAACCTTCCACTCGAGCTTGGGGCCACAGGGGCTTATTTTCTATTGGACCTTACGTGGGTTTGGACGACTCTGGTGTACGTTAGTATACAATAAACACTTTGGGGACCCTGCACATCATGGACTGCAGCGTCCTACTCACACTCTGAGCTTTCTTAATACTGTCTTCTCCGTTCTCGTTATTCTGAAAAGCCATCAGGATATATCTATTGAGCAGTCCGTCTATGGCCAGCTCCTGTAAGCACTTGTTGGAAAGGACGCCGTACCACTTCAGGAAGTTTCCTAATAACTGAGACACAAAGAGAAGGAGATCCATACGAGCGTCCACCACATTTCATTGACAGACATGTATTCACAGTGGAGCTGCTGCTGGAGCACAGTGGAGATTCCTCCTTCATAGACCGACTGAGCTCCTACACAACACATTGTCACTTTTACCTTTACAGACGACCAGAACTGGCGCTGGAAGAAGACGCAGGGCGCAGAATTCTTATTCTCGATCACACTAGAAACAAAGGCACAACATTTTGCATCGTCAGCGTGGATAGACATGACCGTCTAGTATATATTTATACAGGAGCTTGGAGTCTTCGGTCTTGACTTTTCTGTATGTAGAGGACCCCTCGCCTCTCCTGACGTGGCCGTTTTAGTGACTACCTGCATTCCTCATGTAATAAAAGTTCTGGAGCATCCATTCTTATGACTGGGCTGTGCCTTTCCTGTTAGAAGATTACAAATAAATTGCCAGCCGTCTGCAGTAAAGGTACTGCTGGGTGTTACCAGTAGCAGGTGTGTCTCTGTCCAAACAGTGCTGCTGGTGTCAGACTGTGCAGGGACACACCCCTAACTGGTGACACCGATCTGTACCTTTACTGCAAGCTGCTGAAAAGTTATTCAGAAACTTCTAGCGGAATTAATACAGGAATGGCACAACGTAGAGCCATAAGAACAGATGTTCCAGAATTGTTATTACATGGGGAACACAACTAGTTACTAAATCAGACGTGTCAGGAGAGGGGACGGGTCCTCTTTAAGTAGCATCACACCGATATAAAGACAACATCAAGACTTATATGGGAAGCATTCAATGTCCTGCTCCAAAGCGATGAAAGGAGTTTCCAAACGCAGATCGTATGAGAATTCAGCACGGGTGCAGACCCTGCAGCACCCATCATGGCAGAGACGTGCTTTTTTATATCTGGACAGTTGGCGGCCACAAGACCCAGGCACAGCTGCTATGGTGTTATGCCTAGTGCAGGCCTGGGGGGGCGCTGCAAGGTTTCTCTTTGATATCGTTTGATTCCCTGTGTCATCATCTGAGACATTGAAGGCATATCAATAGGACATCCAGGTGAAGTTCCATCTCGGGGACACCCATATGTTTGTAGAACAGGGGTACCCTGACCCCCTGCTCTGGACTCCAGAGAGGAAAGAAGGTCAAGAGGTAGCTGTAAAATGGGGCAAGCATGTGGTTCTTTCTGCATTGTAGTTTATGACCATAGCGTATGGCGAGGACAATCATGCAATTTCAGATCTATTTAGGAAAAGATAAACAATAAGGTGTCTTACTTGCATTAGTTTTTTTAACTATATACAAGAAAGTAGGCCGCAAAAATGTTGCAACAGCTCTGTAACCTTCTATATGTATGTACGGTATATTACCTAAAAGAAGAGTGACAAAAGGTCTTTGGATATTTTTGAAAGTTGTCCATACGGACAATGTTCTCTACCCAGCAGACAGACAGATTTCAGAATGGCCGACTAGGTCTGTGAGACCAATTTATTATTATTTTTTTACATTTTACATCATTAACACTTACTGTTTGGGAAAAAGAGGCATAAAAACATCATCGTCCAGCGTTCTCCTCATCCTCGTTAATAGAGCTTTCAGCAGTGCCTGAGGGATCCAGAACAAAATACATTTTAAAGTGTTTCCACCGATACAATCATTCATATCCATACCCAGAGCTGCAAATAGTGCCGTAAGTAGAACTGACTGGGCCCCACAGCACATTTTTTAATGGTCCCCCTCCTCCAACCCTCACTCCTGCAACTAGTCGAGATCCCTCTCAGAGCAGGCCAGGCAGCCGCTCCATCTGTTTCCTATAGGTACAGTGCCTTGCAAAAGTATTCACCCCCCCTTGCCTTTTTTATGTGTTTTGTTACATTACAGCCTTAAGTTCAATGTTTTGTTAATCTGAATTCTGTGATGGATCAGAACACAATAGTCTAAGTTGATGAAGCGAAATGAGAAAAATATATAAAAAATATATAAAAACTATTGTTTAGAAATAGAAAACAGTAAATTGCCATGTGCGTATGTATTCACCCCCTTTGTTAGAAAGCCCATAAAAAGCTGTGGTGCAACCAATTACCTTCAGAAGTCACATAATTAGTGAAATGATGTCCACCTGTGTGCAATCTAAGTGTCACATGATCTGTCATTACCAAACACTGCCATGAAGACCAAGGAACTCTCCAAACAAGTAAGGGACAATCTTGTTGAGAAGTATAAGTCAGGGTTAGGTTATAAAAAAATATCCAAATCTTTGATGATCCCCGGGAGCACCATCAAATCTATCATAACCAAATGGAAAGAACATCGCACAACAGCAAACCTGCCAAGAGATGGCCGCCCACCAAAACTCACGGACCTGGCAAGAAGGGCATTAATCAGAGAGGCAGCACAGAGACCTAAGGTCACCCTGGAGGAGCTGCAGAGTTTCACAGCAGAGACTGGAGGATCTGTACATAGGACGACAATAAGCCGTACGCTCCATAGAGTCAGGCTTTATGGCAGAGTGACCAGAGGAAAGCCATTACTTTCAGCTAAAAACAAAAAGCGGTAAGATGTGGCAGGCTCATAGAGACTTCTCAAAGTCACTTTGGATCTGCGATTGCCGCAAAAGGTGGCTCTACAAAGCATTGACTTTAGGGGGGTGAATAGTTATGCACATTGACTTTTTCTGTTATTTTGTCCTATTTGTTGTTTTTGTATTATTATTGTGAAGCAAACCTCTCCAAAGTTATGGGCATGTTCTGTAAATTAAATGATGCAAATCCTCAAACAATCCATGTTAATTCCAGGTTGTGAGGCACCAAAATACAAAAAAGGTCAAGGGGGTGAATACTATTGCAAGGCACTGCATATACTGTGACCGTATACAATGTCCGTGTCTAATACTGTTGTGGGAGTTCTGATTAAATCTTTCAGTCCTCCTCCCGAGTTCAGTTCCTGTAGCAGCAGCTTCCCCTGCTTTCACTATAGCTAGGTCCCTGGCTGCAGCTGTTAGGGACATTTGCAATTGATGGGTTATGAGAATAATGGATACTGGACGGCTACAGTGACGTGTGACTGGATAGATGCTACCATCTGCCATTAAAACAAAACGCAGTTGCTTCTGTTTTCACCAGTAAAATCTGCGTGCACATGGGCGCAGGCCGTAGACGTGAACGGAGAATCATGGACTAATCAGGTGGAACAGCCTGCAGGGTTATAAATGTCCAGCCCGACGGTACCGCTGCGTGCCATCAATCAAGCAATGAACGATGGATTCAATTGAATTTACGCTTTCTGTCTCTGCTGTGAGCGCGCAGGGAGCGTACGGTTCTGGAGCAGAGAGTTATTCTTACCTCTGTGTTTTTGTTGTCTGAATTTACGACGGTCGGGTATCCGTTAATTAGCTTCTGAAACACAGCGGCCAGCCTGTTTGTCTGCGTCGTGGAAAATGGGTCCCACAAATTCTCTGCGATAACTGCGGGAATAAAAGGTGACACAGAAGCTGAGAATGGAAAAGAACAAAAGGCTTTTCTGACAGCTCGCCATGTGATCACACTTGGGAAAGCTCCCAATGGAGACACCACATGTATCCACAGTGCCTAATGCACCTGGCGTATACGAGAAGCTTTTCTTTGTACTGTACAGAGAAATAAAAAGGTATACTATGCAGTATACTCCGAGGGAGGCGCTGTGACGACCAATGCATAATCCAATAAATGATAGCGTAGGCAGCATGTCCAGTGAATGTCCCTTTATTGGGAACTGCGCACATGTACAAACGTGAATATAAATTGCTACGTTTCGGCTATCATCAAGCCTTTCTCAAGCATAGTATGATCCCCATATGATCAAGTTTAAATAGTGCAGGACACACCCCCAATCAGTAAAGGTGGCCAATCAAACAATGTATCCAATTATGCCAATATAGATTCAATGGGAATATGTAATCAATACAGATCAATATGATCCCGATCAACATGTGTTAATAAGCGACTCTCGCCATACAATCCCGATGAGCTCAGAACCTTGCGATCTCACCTCATTGCGCGTCCCGCTGCCTCACACGTCAGTGCGATCATGTGACAGGCTAAAACATCTCGTCAATATACAGGAGGAGGAGGAGATGTTTTAGCCTGTCACATGATCGCACTGGCGTGTGAGGCAGCGGTCAGGTGATGCGGGCCGGACACAGGATTGTATACTGCTCCTCCCCGAACATGCACTCTGAGTGCAGCGGGACGCGCAATGAGGTGAGATCGCAAGGTTCTGAGCGCATCGGGATTGTATGGCGAGAATGTCGCTTATTAACACATGTTGATCGGGATCATATTGATCTGTATTGATTACATATTCACATTGAATCTATATTGTCATAATTGGATACATTGTTTGATTGGCCACCTTTATTGATTGGGGGTGTGTCCTGCACTATTTAAACTTGATTATATGGGGATCATACTATGCTTGAGAAAGGCTTGATGATGGCCGAAACGTAGCAATTTATATTCACGTTAGTACACGTGCGCAGTTCCCAATAAAGGGACATTCACTGGACATGCTGCCTACGCTATCATTTATTGGATTATGCACAAGGGATGCTCTATGGATCTAGGACTCCAGGCGGGCTGCTGCATTCCGTGAGACCGTAAAGATCTGGTGTGTGCTTCTCTACAACTCTTATTATATGTGACGATCAATGCAGACAGCAGTTTACAGGGAAGCTCCGCCTACTTGGCACTTACTGGATGAGAAAACCACAATATAAGGCCCCATGCACACGACCGTTGTTTGTTTCCGTGTCCGTTCCGTTTTTTTTCATATGATGCTTCCCCATTAATAGGATGCTTCCCCATTAATTTCAATGGGTCCGTCAAAAAAAGGAGATTTTTGTGAAACTCACCTGTAAAATCTTTTTCTCGTAGTTCCATTGGGGGACACAGACCATGGGTATAGCCTAGAGGTATTACTAGGAGGGACACTATGCAAATAGAAGAAGCTCCTCCTCCTTGGGCTATACCCCCAGGCTCCAGCAGGAGAACTTCAGGCGTTGCCAAAGCAGTAGGAGAAGGAGAACCATAAAAAAACAATGGAACCAAACGGCCGTAAACCAAGAGGCCCAAACAGGATATAGAAATCCTCCCATGCATACGCAAAAAGGGGTGGGAGCTGTGTCCCCCAATGGAACTACGAGAAAAAGATTTTACAGGTGAGTTTCACAAAAATCTCCTTTTCTCGGGCATTCCATTGGGGGACACAGACCATGGGACGCCCTAGAGCAGTCCATGGGGTGGGAGACACTCACGGCACCGCCAGGAGCCACGCCCAACGGTCAAACGGAAACCGCTGCCTGCAACACCTTGCGCCTAGGGCGCGGCCAGCGGACGCCAGCAAATGCACTTGATAAAACTTAGTGAAGGTGTGCAGGGACGACCAAGTGGCCGCCTTACACAGCTGGGACGCTGAGGCCCGATTGCGACAGGCCCAGGA
The DNA here is from genome assembly GCA_033119425.1 of Bufotes viridis. Taxonomy (NCBI): domain Eukaryota; kingdom Metazoa; phylum Chordata; class Amphibia; order Anura; family Bufonidae; genus Bufotes; species Bufotes viridis. Next base: position 35,551,769 of record CM065591.1, read on the forward strand.
GGATCCCACCGCCCTAGTGGAATGGGCAGTAATCCGGACCGGAGGAATCTTACCACGAGCACGGTAAGCCGCCGATATGGCACAACGTATCCAGCGCGCCAAGGTGGCCTTGAGGCCGCCAAACCCCGCCGAGGACCGTCAGGTATCACAAACAAGGAGTCCGAACGGCGGAAATCAGCCGTGGCCCTGAGATACACTTCGAAGAGCCCGGACCACGCCCAGGGAATGGAGAGCGCGCTCCTTGGAGTTAGCCGGAGAAGGACAAAAGGAAGGCAAAACCAGATCCTCATTAAGGTGGAAAGGAGACACCACCTTGGGTAGAAAGGACGGAACCGGACGAAGAACCACCTTATCTTGGTGAAAAACCAGGAAAGGTTCTCTGCAGGACAGCGCAGCCAGCTCCGACACCCGCCGAATAGAGGTTATGGCCACTAGGAAAACCACTTTCCAGGAAAGGAAGGAAAGGGCCACGTCCCTAAGGGGCTCGAAGGGGTTCCCTGGAGACCAAGGAGGACCAGGTTAAGGTCCCAAGATGGCAGAGGATGGACGTACGGGGAACAGAATGTGCCACCCCTGAAGAAAAGTTCGCACCGGACCCAGAAAGGCAAGGGACCTCTGGAAGAAGACAGCCAGAGCCGAGACCTGACTCTTCAACGAACCGAGAGAGAGACCCTTCTCAAGGCCCGACTGCAGAAAGGCAAGTACCACCGGAATGGAGAACCGTAGGGGAGGAACCCCTGATGACTCACAAAAAGACAGAAAGGCCTTCCATGTGCGGTAGTAAATCCTGGAGGAAGCCGGCGTCCGTGCCCTAATCATGGTGCGCACCACTGAATCGGAGAAACCCCGCTTCCTCAGGAGGAGGGCTTCAGCAGCCAGGCCGTTAAACGCAGAGACCGTAAGTTCCGGTGGAAGAGAGGCCCCTGAGACAGCAGGTCCTCTCTGTCCGGGAGGGGCCAAGGAGCGTCTGCGAGCATGCGCACGACGTCCGCGAACCAGGAGCGGCGAGGCCAGTCTGGGGCGATGAGAATCGCCGGAATCCCTTCCAGCGATCCTGCGAAGAAGCTTGGGCAATAGAGGGATCGGAGGGAAGACATAGAGAAGGCGGAAGTGTTGCCATGGAGCCACAAGCGCGTCCACTCCGCACGCCTTCGGGTCCCGTGCCCTCGCCAGGTACACAGGAACCTTGCAGTTCAACCTGGATGCCATCAGATCGACATCCGGACGGCCCCACCTGCGGCAGAGCTCCTGGAAGACTTCCGGGTGCAGCGACCACTCGCCGGGATCCACTATGGTCCGACTCAGAAAGTCCGCTGTCCAAATGTCGACACCCGGAATATACACTGCCGACAGCAGCGGAACGTTGGACTCCGCCCACTGGAGAATCCGCTCCACCTCCTGCATTATGGCCCTGCTGCGGGTACCACCCTGATGATTGATATAGGCCACGGCCGTGGCATTGTCCGACTGGACCCAAGACAGGAACCCCGGATAGGATCCGGGTCCAATGAGAGAGGGAGAGAAAGATTGCTCGCAGCTCCAGGATATTGATCGGAAGGCGAGATTCCTCCGCCGACCAGACCCCTTGAACCGTCTGGTCCTTGAGAACACCGCCCCAGCCCGAAAGGCTGGCATCCGTGGTGACAATTGTCCAGACAACGGGGAGAAAGGAGCGGCCGGACCCCAGATTCGGGGAGACAGCCACCAGGATAGGGAGGCCCGAACCCGAGGGGGAGACGGACCCTGGAATCCAGACCCAATGGGGACTTGTCCCAGCGTGAGAGGATCAGCCGCTGAAGTGGGCGAGTATGGAACTGAGCATACGGAATGGCCTCTAAGGAGGCCACCATGAGGCCCAGAGTCCGCATGCACTGCCGGATGGACAGAGTCTGGGGAGACCGCAGGAGTCGAACCGCCTCCTGAATCTGTGAGGACTTGGAGTCCGGAAGGAACACCTTGGAGAGTGACGTATCCAGAATCATCCCCAGGAAGGCGAGCCTCTGGGATGGGAGGAGAGACGACTTTGGTCGGTTGATCAACCAGCCGAACTGTTCCAGAGTCTGGACAGTAATCTGGACGCTGTCCACAGCCTGAGGAAAGGACGGGGCCTTTATCAGAATGTCGTCCAAGTAAGGCAAGAGAGAAATGCCCCTTGAACGAAGAAGGGCCATGATAGGTGCCAGGATCTTGGTAAAGGGAAGGGCGACAAATTGATAATGGCGGTCTCCGATAGCAAACCGCAGGTAGCGCTGATGCGACTCTGCTATAGGGACGTGCAAATAGGCGTCCTGAATGTCCACCGAGGCAAGAAATTCCCTGGAAGAAGTGACGCAATGACCGACCGGAGGGACTCCATGCGAAACTTCCTGACCCGCAGAAACTTGTTGAGCAGGTTTAGGTCCAGGATAGGACGCACAGACCCCTCCTTTTTGGGCACTACAAACAGGTTGGAGTAAAAACCTGAGCCCTGGTCCTCCAGGGGACGGGGAGATGACCCCCGGTCCAGCAGAGAGGAGACCGCCCCAACAGGGCCGAAGCCCGGGCGGGGTCCCCGGAACCCGAGAGAGGAAAAACGCTCCGGTGGTTTGGACTCGAAGTCTATCTTGTAACCGGACATTATAATCTCTAGAGCCCAGGCGTCCTGAATGTGAGCTCTCCAGGGTCTCAGAAAGGAGAGAGACGACCCCCACCGTGAGAGGTGGGGCGCCCTTCATGCAGAGGACTGTTTGGGGGCTGCAGGACGGGCAGACTGAGCCTTCGGGCGCCAGGAGGGCTGGGGCTTGAAGGAGGGCTTTCACGGAGTCCCGAGACCCTCCGGCCGATGAAGAGGAGGACGGCCGGGTGGAGGAGAAGCGACGAAAGGAACGGTATCGGGAACCAGAAGAACCCGGACGAGCAGGGGGTCTGGACCGAGGCTGGGGCAGATGGGTACTCTTACCCCCAGTTGCAGCTGAAATAAACTCATCCAGCTGAGCCCCAAACAGACGGGATCCGTCAAAGGGAAGGTTTGCAAGGGAACGCTTGGAGGAAGCGTCCGCGTCCCAGACCTTTCAACCAGATCTCTCTACGTTGAAGTATAGAGAGGGAGGAGATGCGGGCAAACAAGGCTCCAATGTCCATGGAGGCCTCGCAGAGGAATTTGGCAGCCTGAGACATTTGGAGGATAAGGTCCAAAGTGTCAGCGGGCGCATGTTGGTCCGTCAAATCCTGGAGATGACGTTGCAGCCACATAGAGAGGGCCCTAGCCACCCATGCAGATGCAAATGCCGGGCGCAGGGACGTGCCCGCTAGGGAAAAATGGACTTTGACAAGGAATCCAAACGCCTATCCACGGCATCTTGTAGGGAGGAGCCGTCCAGGACTGGTAGGGCAGTGTTTTTGGCCAGTCTGGCCACGGGCGGATCCACCTTAGGGGGGGAAGCCCACTTTTCCACGCTAGCCGCAGGAAATGGATACAGTACATCCATACGCCCGGCTGAGGTAAACTTTTGTTTAGGCCGATCCCAGGCCTTGGATACGACCGCGGTGAACTCACTATGTATGGGAAACACCGCGGTCTCAGGTTTTTTAGGCGGAAAGAGGGCAAACTCCTGACTGGTGGGAGGAGTAGAGCCCTCCTGGAGGTTAAAGGTGTCACGGACCGCCGAAACCAATTCAGAGACCACAGCGGACAGTCTTGGAGGGGGGTCCCGCTCCATGATCTCGTCCAAATCTGACAATTCCCCCTCTGACATCTGCTCCCTGGGGGGAGAACCATCAGAGTGCGCCTCAAGGCGGGGAGGGGAAGCGGAGGCATCAGAGGAAGACTGCTGACGCTCACGCGGTCTCTTAGCGCCCGGGCGGCCCCTGGGAGGGTCACCTGGGGAGCTAGGTGGGAGCGCCCGGGTTAGCGGGCGGCATACGCTCCATAAAGGCCATGGCCGCTTGGCTACTAGGGCCAAATCCGCTGCAGCACTAGTCATGGCGGACGCCCAGGCGGGTACCACCGAGTCCGCAGGGGTAGGTGGGGAACCAGGCTGGGATATCGCAGTAGGGGCGACCTGATCCGGGCCAGGGGCAGGGCATGAGGCACAGACTCCCGTGACAGAGAGAGGCAAAAGACACGTCTTACAGGACCCCAGTGGAGCCTGAGAAGACGCCTTGGCAGATTTTGAGGGGGCCCCAGGCTTAGGCATGATTGGCACCTTGTAGAAATAAGTTCTCCTACCAGTTAGAAGCAAAAATCTGGCAAAACTGTCGCTCAGCAAGCACTGAAGTTCATCCAAATGCTGGGAGAGCCGAGCAGACACCACTCTGTAAGCTCAGGAGGAAGCAGGAGAATAGGCTCCGCCCCTCCGTGACGTCAATGGCGGGAAAAATAGGCTCCGCCCCTTCGTAGCGTCAATGGCGGGAAAAAACGCCAAAGAAAAAGGTGTCCCCCTCCTGCCATGGGGGACCCCATCTCAGAATGCCCCCAGTAATAGTGTCCCCCAAGAGGGGAGAACGCAGGGGAGAGAGAGAGCCGCGGCAGGTGTCAGAGACCTGCCGCTCTGCAGCCGCGACTGAACGGCCTCTTAAAGGGACCCCGACCTATTAATGGCGGCCCCGGTCAAATGAGCCGGGCTCGCTCCATAAGGTCCCCGCAGAGGGAATCATGTCCCCAAGATGTGCCAAGCCTCTGGGGGAGTCCAAGAGGAGAGAACCCCTTATTTAAGGTGGAACCGTCGCTTTAAGGCGGCATACCAATAAGGTGGCACCGACTATGGGTGCTGCTCTAGTGCCATGTCCTCTATGCCCCCAGCCCAGACGTGGTCATATTTCACCCAGGCAGCCAGAGGGACAGACGGAGAGAGGGAGAACACAGACTGCAGCCATACTTATCTGTTCCTGCAGTCTTCTCCCTCATATGTCCGGACCAGCAGGGAAGCACCTCTTCAGACGTCTGACTCCGCAGTGTGGGAGATGCAGTGCTCTGGAATGAGGGTGGCGATAGGTGTCCCAATGGCTGGCGGGATGCGGTGCTACCAGGGAGCCCGGATCCTCTTTTCTTCTTTGGGGGACGGTGGAGGAGGCCAGGCAGCGTCCATGGACGGCGGCAGTCACTCCACGGGGGACCAGGAAAGCGCAATGCTGACCTGCGTCCCCATCTGTAAGAAAAATAATAAACAGGAGTAGCAGTGTCATCCTCCTTCTACAGACACTAAGCAAAGACTGAAGTTCTCCTGCTGGAGCCTGGGGGTATAGCCCAAGGAGGAGGAGCTTCTTCTATTTGCATAGTGTCCCTCCTAGTAATACCTCTAGGCTATACCCATGGTCTGTGTCCCCCAATGGAATGCCCGAGAAATGCGGATGGTCAACCGTTTTTGTTCCGCATCCGTGATCCGTGTTTTCATTCCGTCAAAAAAATAGTGCATGTCCTATTTTTTTCACGTTTGCGGACAAGGATAGGCATTTTTACAATGGATCTGCCATAAAAATCGGATCCGTCAAAAAAAACGGTCCGTCATCCGTTTTTTTTGACGGACGCAAAATTTCAAGGAGGAGCGGACGCGGAGGCAGGCAACGGTCGTGTGCATGTAGCCTAAGGCTCATTTGTAATACTCCCCTCAGCCCCTGCCTAGTGCTGTCAGCAGTTTAACATGGTCAAAACTGCTGGCAGACTCCCTTTAAAATCCACAGTGCATTTACTAATTCTGCACTCTATTTTATGCTGCATGTGAACGGGTTACTCACTTGCCCTGGATGTGTAATACATGCCTAAGACCTCGTTCATATTTCCGATTTTCACCGATGTGTGCTGTCCACACTTTCCACGGACAGCACACTTACGCATTGATTTTAAAGGGGTTATCTGAGCTGGAAATGCCCCCCCCCCCCCCATATGCCCGGGCCCCTCACACTAATTACCTGGCTCCCTGCATCACTCCTGGTCCCCACACAGCCGCCACTGCTTCCCCCCATGAGTGGATAAAAACATCTGGTGTCGGGGAGGGGGCAGCCAATGGCAGGAGGTGATTATCCACCCTAGCATCGCGGGTGATGCTGGTGAGGCTCCACCCGTCACTGCCTGCCCCTCATCCGCGCACAGGGTGGGGCAGTGGAGGCAGTGTGGAGCCCAGGGAGCAAGGAAAGTAGAATCAGTGTGAGGGGCCCGGGCATATGGGGGGGTTTACACTTCCAGCCTCGGATAACCCCTTTAATGTATTTGTTCATTATTAGTACAGTCAGAAAACAAAAAAAATTAAATTATATATATATATATAATAAAAAAAACAGACACATGCACTACTTTGGTCCGCGATGCTGACTAAACAAGCCCACTGACGAGTATGGTTCAATGAAAAATAAATGACAACAGATTGCATCTGCGTTTGGTCTGTTTTTCACTGACGGCCGATTTACATTTCAGCAGAACAGCGCCCATGGAATATAGATGACACACGGCCCAAAACATGGATTCTTCATGGACATCTTCACAGAAATGGAAGGATTTCTTCACGGACTTCAAAAGGACACGGTAATGTTAACGAAGCCTAAGGCCTCATTCACATCTCGGTGTCTGACTTCCGTGGAAAATCCCTCCATGTTTCATCCGTGAAGAATCCGTGTATGGTCCATGTGTTCATCATGCATGTTTTGCTAAAACTGCTCAGCTGAAATGTAATTTCCAGAGCATCTCCTAAAAACGGTCTGTGAAACAATGACAGAACACAGATGCCATCCGGGTTGTGTCAGTGGTTTTTCCACAGACCGATAGACTTCCATGGGCATGTTTGGTCCGCATCACAGACCAAAGTAGTGCATGTCTCGTGGATTTTCCACTGACCCAACTACTCATGTGCAAACGAACATATTAAAACAAACGGGTACGTGTGCTGTCCTTGGAAAATACGGACAACGCGCGTCCGTTATGAAGTGAAATGTGAACGAAGCCTAAATCTTCATCAGATCCTGGACATGTGAATATAAGGCACTGGACATGGCTCATAATTACTGAAAGAAACATGATGAGCTCTACGTGATGCTACTGTAGACAAAGGGGGCCTATACACAGAAGAGTCTGCAGAGCCTTATTCCTCTATCCCAGGGATGCTCAACCTGCGGCCCTCCAGCTGTTGTAAAACTACAACTCCCACCATACCCTACTGTAGGCTGATAGCTGTAAGCTGTTCGGGCATGGAGGGAGTTGTTATTTTTTTAACAGCTGGAGGGCCGCAGGTTGAGCATGCCTGCTCTATCCCATTACTTTTGGAATAAAAAACTAAATGTTAACAGAGCCTTACAGACTCCACGCAGGCCTTAATGGTCAGAATGGTTCAGGGCTGGTGGCTGTAAATGGCTGCAGTGCAGTGCATTACTAGGAAGGAGATGAACAGGACGTACCTGCGAGTTTGGGGAGAATAACCTTTTCCACTAGTGAAGGCAAAAGCAGAATGTCCGCATCTTCCTTGTCATATTCTTTCTCTTCACAGCCATAAAAGAGCAGAGATTCAAACCAGCTCATACCTTCAAAGTCACGACATTTGGGCTAAAAAAAAACAACAAAAAACGCAGTTATTATACCATCGGGTTGTATATACATGATCACTGGCAGCTTTCTCAGGAAGAGGATCTGTCCGCTCATCTGACATGTCTCTTTTAGTAAACACTTGCATTTCCCGTGACAAAGTCTGGAAGATTTTAATTTTTTTAAGGGTTTGCATTGCATAGTTCCTCTGTTAATCATCTTGGAAATATATCAACACACTGACAAAAGATGTGATTAGCATTCCCCTTGTCAATACAGTGTGTCCATACACGATTTTACGGTTTCCCAGCGGCACTGCACTATTTACAGAAATGGTGACACCAACTTGTCAGCCTTTTTATACACTGACAGGAAGAGTTACCCTGGGTTCAGACCTGAGCGTTCCAAAAACGCGCGTTTTACGCGCGTTTTTGACGCGCGTTTTTGCAAATAGGAAGTGCGCGTTCGTACGCGCGTTCTTGTGATTGACTACTGTGGTGTCAATCACAAAACGCGCGTCAAACGCCCCAAAAGAAGCTCAAGTACTTGTTTATGCGTTGGGCGTTTTACAGCGCGTTCAAACGCGCTGTAAAACGCTCAAGAGTGAACCACTCCCATAGGGATGCATTGGTTTTAATCTGTTGAGCGTTTTACAGCGCGTTTGAACGCGCTGTAAAACGCTCAGGTGTGAACCCAGGGTTACAGAGAACAGTACAGTTTCTAGATCAATGCGCTCCAGAATTATTTTAGAGAGAATGCAAGTACTAAGCAGGGTCAGAAACGAAATTGATGTCAGAAGATGACAGGTATCCTTTTAAATCGATAAATTACAGGTTATGGTGAATATATTATCTGTATCTGCTCAGCTCCTCCTTTTCTCTGTAATACACTGCCCACAGCAAGTCTGCTGGGAATGTGTTCACAACCTACCTCCAGCGGGTTCCACGATAAAAATTGGAGACGGATAAGAGGATTTAACAGTTTTGGTAAACAAAGCCCAATGTAGGCATCTTTATACGTGTTATAGTAAGACGAGCGCCAGGTCTCAAACTGAAATCTGATGCAATCAATGGAATAAAAGTTCTCCAGGGTGTCTTCAAAAACATTGCTGGACTCTTTCAAAATCCGATCTGAAAAAACAAAAAGCAAAGTAAATATCTGTATGGATATTAGAGGACAAATACACAAATGAAAATATTAGTGCCATATGGTAGTGTACAGTGCCTTGCAAAAGTAAACCCCCGGTGTTTTTGCAGCTTTCTTGCACGATTTACAGTATTTTGATCTATAAGACACCAAAAGTGGTTGACAAACGGCTCATTAGTACACGGTAGGACAGGGGAGCACTAAATCCAGGTGCTGGCTGCACTCACCGCTCACTGGTATTTTCAGGGCACCGCACTGCACAGAATCCTGAGTGCTTACAGCATCAGGACGTAGTGTGCGCACTATGACCTGGCGCTGAGCGATGTCAGGTCACAGTGTACTGAGGCACTCAGAGCAGACTAAGGAGCGGTGAGTGCAGGAAGAGCCGCTGGAAAGGTAAGTTTATTGAGCGGGGGTCTGATCTGAGGTCTAAGGCTAAATGCACACGACAGTTGTTTTTTGCTGTCCGCAAATCGGCATCCGCAAAAAAAAACTGATGGTCCATCAGTTTTTTTTGGAGGATTCCTTTGTTTTCACAGATCCCCTGTAATAAATGCCTATCCTCGTCCGCAAATGAGAAAAAAGTAGGACATGCACTACTTTTTTTGCTGAAGGGAAACACGGACAACGGACGCGGAACACAAACGGATGAACGGTCAGCATTTTTTTGCTGACCCATTGAAATGAATGGGTTCCTGTCCTATCCGCAAAAAAAAATGAAACGGAAGCCGAGAAAAACAACTGTCGTGTGCATTTAGCCTTAATAATGAATGGGGAGCTGATTTGAGTCTAATGAGGAATGGCGGTCAGACCTGATGTCTGATAAATATTTTTTTTTCTAATTTTCTTCCTCTAAACTCTAGGTGCGTCTTATGGTTCATTGCATCTTGGTCTTCATGTTGCTTGCCCAGGGTGCTGCCTACGTTCAGACTTTTTGATGCAGTTTATGAAACAAAAAAATCAGGAGTGGATCATAACAGGAGAGAAAATATTAAGGACAGACACAATTCACACAATTTTTTAATCCACTCCTGGTTTAAGATAACAAGTGGCAGCACCCCGAGCAAGCAACATAAAGACCCAGACGGTTTCCAGACAAGTCAGAGACAAAGTTGTGGTTGAAGGGCCGTAGATAGCACAGTGGCAGTGCCTTGAATGGGACTGAGATGCAACTAGGCCATGTGACCGATGTATTGTTACGTCACAGGCTTGGGACGAGGACTAAGAGCTCAAGGAGCACTGCGGCCTCTTCCTAAAACAGATTGCAGGGTTCTTATGAGTCAGACCCCACCGATCTGATCATCAGTATGAATTCCTTAATAGTCTGGGTGCTGCCACGCGTTGCAGCGGTGCTGCGTTTTTGGTATGGCAAAAAAGCGCATCTACATTTAGGATGCATTTCCTTTCAGCAAAATTTTATTACATTAACAAAACAGTTTCATTAATGTAATTTAACTCTTTTCTTTGCTGGAAGAAAACACACCATGAATGCAGCCATGTTGGTGCAAAATCTGCTTGCGTTTTTTGGTGCGACATGTGGCAGCCCCCTTTGTTTCATTCCTCTGTAACACACTGGATTATTTTGTCAGATACATTACATAAAATCTGTTTTAATTCCAGGCTGTAAAACAGTAAACACCAAGGAGGTGAACACTTTTGCAAGGTACCGTAAGTAACATCCATAAGTAGAATACAGTATAGTATACTTGCCTTTCTCCATGTTAAAGTTGGTAATGTCTGTAGAGGTCTCTTCATCATCGCTAGAAAGACCTTCGAGGTGTTCGGCCATCTTACCAGAAACTTCACGAGCTTGTCGCCGCCGCGCTCTGAAACAAGGAGGAATCCCTTCTGGTTAGCCAACAGATTTAATCAGTATTACTGAGCCCGAGGCTCTGTTTACGTCCACAATGTGTATTCCCGAAGGCTGGTTTCACACGAGCGAGTGTCACGCTTCAGACTCTCCAGATTCCTTTTAGAGATCTGGAATGTATTGGACATAATGCCGTCAGTATTATTCAATACATTCCAGAACTGTACGGGTTAGATAGCATCATAAATCAATATTATGCTATGTAACCCCGGCAGTGCTGGAAGTTCAGGGCGGGAGCTGTGCTGCGAGTCTGGAGCGTGACACCCGCTTGTGTGAAACCAGTCAAATAATAAATCACAGCACATTGCTGGATCCATCACACAACACACTCCATTGCCTTAGTCCTCAGGCACACAACCATAAGCATTTTGCTGCCTTCATACGTATACCCGATCCACAAATTGTATAACATATCCTATACTTGTCCACAAACTGTGGCATGCACACAGACTACATCCATAATTTGGTTTGCGGACCGCAAGATGCTTATGGTCACGTGCATGAAGCCTTACAGTGGTGTTTGTCAGGTTCTGCTGCTCTGGCTGTCGTTTTGACAGGAAACCGCTCCGCATGCTGCGCTTTTGGCACAATCCAGTATATAGAGGGTGAAGATGCATAATTTGGACCCAGTCCTTACCTTCTGGCCTCTCTCTCCGCTATTCTCCGCTGCTTCGCATGCTCCTGATAAGCTGTTCGGTCGCGTCCGAAAGAGTCTAGATTTGGTGCCATTAAAGCTTTACCTGAGAATTCATATAACAGAACAGTTCAGATACAATCTAAAAGGCATCGTCACATTCTTCTTATAAAATGTTTTTTTAAAAGATTTTATGGTGTAAAAGTATTAGAAACAAAGCTTCTTCTTCCTAAAAACTAACCAGTCATTTAGAATAAGACAGATGTCCGGTAATCCATTAGAGTCTGTCAACCAGGAGATTCACTGATAAGCCGGGCACAGCACCCTGGAGGACTAGCTCGACTGAACACAATACTTCTTACTTAGCAATCGCTTTTAATCCATACACAAATTAGCAGTTAAGTGCACCAAGGAGGGGCCCAAGGCACTCAGTGCACCTCTGCATGTTGACTGACAGAGCCAGGTTCCCGTATAGTCATTTTGCCTCCCTCATCAATCAGTGAGAGGAAGGGGCTTGCAGAGGAAGCAAGGGTGCATAGATTTGGTCGGGCCCACCCTCTGTGCACTTAAAGGGGTATTCCTATCACAGACAATCACTAGGATATGTCCCCATTGTCTGACAGGTGGGGGTCCTACACCGAGAACAGATTGGGAATGGTGACGGAGGGCGCACTGCGCAGCTGCCCTCCATTCATTTCTATTAGGAAGCCGAAAAAAGCTAGACTATTTACATTGGCCCCACAGAAATTAATGGGAGCGGTGGCCGCGCAAGCGCAGTGCGCTCCCATTCACTTGTATGTGGAGAGCACTTGGCGGTGGCTGGACCACGGGAAAGGTGGTGTCCTCCAGCCACATCTCTCCCCGCTCCGTTCTCAGCGTAGGTCCCAGAGGTGGGAACCGCACCCATCAGACAAAGGGGGCAAATCCTAGCGATCTGCCCCCAGTGTCTGTGATGGGAAAACCCCTTTAACTGCTCATTTTCATATGGATTAAAAATGCCTTTTTTGGCATAATAAGTCAACAGGTCACTAAGGGGAAGGCAGCATTACATTCAGCCGAGCTGTAAGGTGTTGCACCTGGTTTAGCAGTCAATTCCCTGGTCATTGCCTTTAAGATATTGCATAACCCAAAATTAAATTCTATGCATGAATTGCTTTCGTCGACCCAATCTTACAAGGCAGCCATGACACCCTAAGTCATGTACGCAGGACCTCTTCACATTAAAGGTATTTTCAGACTGTTGAAAAAAAAAATATGGATAAAAATAGCAGCAAATGTTAAAGGGGTTGTGCCGCTAATATAAATGTATCCCGCCCAACAGATATCTAAAGTTATCAGCCCACCATTACACCCTGGGGCAGATCTGTTTTGATATCCACTTCCTGCACTGGAGCCTTGTAATGTAGGACATCAGGGGCGTCACTGGTAAGAACAAGGGGCGTGGTTAGTCACATGATCTGCCTGTGTCCTGATATCACAGGATGGGACCAGTCACATGGCAAACCAGGAAGTAGCACTTAAGCATGGGTGCTAAGAGAAAGCTGCAAATGAAACAAATTTGGGAGCAAAATCAAGGACGAGTCATTTGTAAAAATACACTTTAGAGTGAAAAGTAGTTTATGGCACAACCCCTTTAAACCAGAAAAGCTGCTACTCACCTTGCCAATCCAGAGCGGATGCTAGGGGGGACCCTCCAGTCTGTTTACAAGCGGCTGGCACCTCACTGCTGCAGCCAATCAGTGACCATCAAAGTTCACATTCAGTAACACTGGTAATTATGGCTCCCATCGTTGGGCAGGGATGCCAGTAGAACAAGCACATGACAGCTGAGGTCACTGATTGGCTGCAGTGGTCACATGCTGGAAGCTTGTAAACCAAACGTTACTCCAATTACTCCGTTAATGGTTACTCCCATCTTGTCAATTGCCATCACTTTATGGTTGGTGAGGGCCCCAGGGGTACAGAAAGCTGCACCCAGCGCCATCTACTTATGCCAGTTACTCTGCGCAGATGCTGGGCGATTTCAGGGCAGCCCCTTCACACAGAATTGGTGGGGTACCAGAAGTCAGACCCCCACCCACCATAAAGTCATGGCATATCCTAGAAATGTGCACTCCTTTTACGATAGGAGAATAGCCTTTTAATAGGAGCGAGTACGATACCCGTGTCTCGGAGCCCAAGTATAGCAGCACCTGACTATAAGTAGGATCACTTCTGCTGAAAACACTGGCCCTTGGCACAACTGGCATCTCCCTCAGCATCTCATTGCCATTACTGCGCCAGTCGCTGGGCTCTTAGGTAATGTACTGTCATAATGACAACGAGCAGCACCCGCAATGTGGTCGGCTCCAGTGGTGTGAGCAGCATATACAGGGAGAGCACTAGTCAGTGCATAGGGGAGACTGTAATCATTAGATTCCTGCCGGCTCCATAACCTTCTAAACAACGTAAGGCAGGAAATCGCCGTCATCTGTGTGACGCCTGGCATAAACCGTGTACAACAGACATAACATTTCCATATACAAAAGTGCAGGGTAAACGGCACAAGATGAAACCAAAAAAGTACTAACAGTCAGAAGGGCACATTATCAGACATTACATGCAGGTCATAGTTACTAGAGGTCACTAAACACCAGGAACAATGAAAGGGAAACTCCAGGGTAAACGGAATGGTAAGTATTAGGACAAGTTCACACCTTGCAGTTTTGATCAAATGTGAGTCTAAGTTTTAGGCGTTTAGGCTACAAAGGCATTCAGGAAAACTGCATCAGGCTAGGGCTACACGACGGCACCAATGTCGCGCGACATATTTTGTAAAGCTAGTCTATGGTGTCGAGCTGCGATGGACTTTTGTGCAACTGTTGCATCGCAGTATGTCGCAGTACGACATACAGAATTTTGCACGGCACGTTGCAGTGGAGTTGTACCCTACATGTCACGCTACACATGTCGTTGTGTAGTCCTAGCCTTAAGGGGGTTGTATGGCCCAGCACCTAACAATCCAGATGCTCTGAATCTGTGACCAATTAAAGGGCGTCTGTCTGCATATTTGTACCCATGACGCTGGCTGCCCTGTTACATGTGCGCTGGGCAGCTGAAGGCCTCTGTGTTGGTCCCATAGTCATATGTGCCCGCATCGATGAGAGAAATTATGTTTTATTATATATAATTATCCTCTAGGAGCAACGGGGGGCGTTACCGTTACACCTAGAGGCTCTGCTCTCTTCACTTTGAGAGGGCCAGGTAGTGAAAACGTCATCACACCTGGTCCTGTCAAAATGCAAAATTGCAGAGAGGAGCAATGGCAACGCCCCCATTGCTCCTAGAGGCTCATTTGCCAATATTAAAACATCCTTTTTCTCAAAAATGCGACCAACTCCGATTTCTTCAGCTGCCAAGCGTACATGCAACAGGTCAGCCAGTTTCATAGGTACAAACCCGCTGACAGATGCCCATTAAAAACATCTCAGTCACCTGTCTGCAGTCCTGCAGGGTGCAACAGACAGGTATGGGGCAGCGGTGCAGGAACGGCAGGACTGCAGACAGATGAGCATTTTTTTTAAATTCATTAATACTCCATTGGGGGTCCCCAACTGATACCGTCTGCAAAACAGCTTGCAATTGAATGGGGCACCCAAAGGCGGATGTAGGTGCTGATGCTGGATATGAACATCCGTGTGTCTCTGAAGCTAGCTGTGTAGCTAAGCCGTATCTAAATCTGCTTGATTTGGAAGGGACATGTAGTGTGTATGGGGCCTCCTGACTTCACTGATGGCTGATACAGGGGGAGATGAGGATCGAGCATGTTGTATTCAACTGCCCGACCCTTTTGTTAGCAGGGAGATAAAACACTGGCAGGGGTGTCTAGCAGTGTCCCCTCTCCCCATTCTCTGCTTGTGTGTAACATGTATGGGAGGATCCTGAGAAGGTCTGTATGGCCAGCTTAATGGAGAAATGCCGATAGCACAAGTGGAAAGTATTAGCCAATGTATTTATTTTTTTACCCGTTCAGTGTGTGGGGGCTGACAGGAGCCATATTTTCTTTAAACAGGAGGTTTCTTATTTGCCATAGTTTATTGTACCATATGAAAGCCTGTGGCAGTACAGCAGGGGTAAACTGGGTGTAAAAAAAAAAAAAAAAAAAAAAAACGCCTCCACACTGCAAAGACTGACGTCACTCAGGCTAAAGTCTAATTCACATTGGCTTCAAAGAGCCCGGGGAATGCTAGGACCAATAGTGTCAATTGCATTTATGCGGTCAGGCATATAACACACATTACTTGAGGTTGTTTAATGAATAATAAAAACCTTCAAGATGGACTGACTTGAATGGCTCGAAAACTCCGACGATTCATCTTTTATATCATCTTGTCGTCTTTGGACAAGGCGGGCAGCTCGCTGTTTGTACAGCTGGTGCATTGCGGATTCAAGCTCATTTATCAGAGGAACCTGAAAAAACACAACAACATTCGTAACACCAGATTTTGTGCAGAAGGACAGGGCGGTGGGTTATTCCACGCACAATGAAGAACTCTTCCCAGAAGCGCAACGGATTAACAAAAACAAAGCAGAAGACGTATCAGTCAAGATTTCATGATGACCCCCCCAACCCAATATTATAGGGAACACACAACGTCACACCAAGTCCTGTACAGGATGAATAAATATGGCTGCGTTCCGCCAGAAACCACACATCTGCCGACATGCTGTGTCTGAGTATACAGCTGAGCGCCATTGAAGTGAATGGGACAAAGCTGCAGTACTGCACACAACCTGTGGATAGGTGTGGCGCTGTTTATGGAATAAAGTAGCCACGGATCTGTTAATCCTGAATAGCCCCATTCAGCCTTGATGGCTATTCTTGGGGTAGGTTCATACCTCCGTTTAGGTCCCCTTTAGACACAGGAAAACATCCACGTGTAAACAATGGTATTGGTGCTAACAGCCCAACATGGACGTTCTCACAGGCCCATAGGTGACCTATGGTGGTAACCTAAGCCCTGGCAATGTGACAAATTGTCCATGTGTGTTTCAGCAGCTAGTGATCACCACATCATTCAGAAATATCAATGTGAAAGGGTGGCGTCGACAACTTTTTATACGGAATAAGAAAGGCATTAAGGAAACATTAAAAAAAGGGAGTGGAAAAATTAGCGTCTTCTTTCCTCCTTGGTAACCTCACATTGTTTTTGGTTATCGGCATTTCAACTGCAGATGGAACGGGTACTGGGTGGCCAGTGAACGGGTACTGGGTGGCCAGTAAGGTACTTAAAGTACGTGCACCCGCCACGGCTACTAAAGTGGTGGCGCACAGTGAAGACCCACCTGTCGCAGGAAAAAAAACGCAGAATGTAGGGGAAAAAAATTAATATATATATATATTGCAGAGGGACCTTGAGAAAAAACAGGTCATGTCCCCTCCTAGCGGTAGGTGGGCATGTACGCGTGGTGCTATGGTCCTCAATGTCATGAGAAATGTACATTTGTATGTTCTACATCAGTATCTATTTTGTACGTTCAGAAGATAAATGACGGGGGGGGGGGGATTCACATTTTTGTTTTGGCTAAGACCAACGAATGATTGCATTCTTACCTTTTCGCGGAAACACTCAAGCAAGTCTTGGACATACCCTCGCATTTCTTGCAAAAACTGATACCGTTCACCATTACCCCCCGAGCACCCTTCCAATCGAACTATGGAGTTATTGGAGTCTTCCCGGCTTTTCTCGTGCTTCTCATAAAGTTCTAGATTTGCTTTGTGCACTTCCTCCATGGCGATGAGCCTGTATGTGGCACAAAGTATAGTTACAATTGGATATACGGCACGGTGTGTTAGAAGCACACATTCACGCAGACAACAGCACATCAGACATTAGCACCAGAAAGGACACGACGCAATAACTGGGAGTGAAACCAGCATTAATAAAACAGCAAAAAATATATAAAAATGCTGCAGGATGCAGTAGGAGAACGCTGGGTCAATAGACTACAAGGCGAGAGTAGGGAATATAATGCCAAAGAAAATTCTAATTATAAAGCTAAAAGGGAAAAAAAAAAAAAGGGGGGGGGGGGGGGAGAAGGAGGAATTCGAAAAGGCCTTGGTGTCCATTTTTGTTATAGTGGCATGGGCCCCCTTGCTTATTATGCCCCTGTGTAGCTGCACAGCATGCACATATGATAGGTCTGTCCCTGGATAGGCAAGATTCCTTCTTCTGGGACTCCAACCTATTGGGAAAACAAGCTATTGAAGGTAATCTTACCAGTGACTGTATTTGTGAGTTATAACCTCCCTTCTAGTCCTCAGATGTGTCATGTGACCAATTCTCCAACTGACACAGGACAGGAAGTCAGCTACTTCTCTATTCATTCCTATGAGACTGACATTGAGGCTTCCCATAGAAATACAGAGAGAAACTGACTTCCTGTCCAATGTCAGATGGAGATCAGAGGGTTGGTCACATGACACCGCTGAGGATCAGAACGGAGGGGATAAATCCCAATCACTGGTAAGAAAATTACTTTCACTACAGTTTACACCATGTACCTTTCTAACAGGTCAGAGAATAACATTTTTAGTCGGAGTGCTTCTTTAAATTACATTTTGACATTTCTACCATATTTGGGAATACAATTCCAAGAGAAAATGACAAGAGATCCCAACAGTTCAGACAAGTAAAAGTCATATCCTGTATGCGTTGGATGCACAATAAACACTTTGTGCAGCTGAAGCTTAAGGACCTGTATACCTTCGGTGAACTCAGCCATCTCTCCTTCTTACATATTGGGTCGCACTGACAAGGCCCTGAGTTTTGGGCACATAAGGCAATATCACTTCACTAGGCTTTAATTATTTTCCGAGGCATTTGCTCAATTCTTGCTTCAAGTCCGCCTTCTTCGAGTAGTTCATTGCCGTTATACAAGAGCTCTGCATCCCTGGCCCCATGCAACATGAGTCAGGGACACTGAGGTAAGTTCCGAAAATGGAAGGATAGTCTGCCCTACCTGTCTTTAAGCTGTTTCTTTACCAAATCAATAGTAACAGGAGTCATCTCATTACTGGGAGTTTTGTAAGTGACAGAATTATCTGCTTTTTGGGATTTTGTCTCAGCAGCTCCGTAGGCGGCATAAGTGTAAGGCATGTTGTAGGCTGAACCATAGGGTATTCCCTGGTAAGTGCTGGCGTAGAACAAATTGTTTGCTTCTGCAGGCTGCGGTGCTTGAACCTGAAGACAAAGCAGAAATAAACATACATTATACCTCTAGAATGTGTAGGGATATATAATGTTATGTAGAGGTGCAGAATGCTTATTTACACCATGTTCTCTCGGGTAAAGGCAAATGTCTCCCTGGGAAAGTAATGGTTATCATCAGATTTTGCAGAAAACTGCTGCACTTTAGTATTTGACTGCCACGGCTCCACACTTCTAGTAGTGGCTGTACTTGGTATTGCAGCTCAGTTCCCTTTGAATGTAACAGAGCAGCTGTTGATATGGAACAGGGATGCTCAACCTGCGGCTCTCCAGCTGTTGTAAAACTACAATTCCCACCATGCCCGGCTGTGGGCCGATATCTGTAGACAAGGGATGCTCAACCTGCGGCTCTCCAGCTGTTGTAAAACTACAACTCCCAACATGCCCTGCTGTGGGCTGATAGCTGTAGTCTGTCCAGGCATACTGGGAATTGTAGTTTTGCAACATCTGACAAATGTTTACTTTTATAAATAAAATAGGTTTCAGGGTAGAATTTGAATTTTTTTTTAGGTTTTTTTGTTTGTTAGAAGTGGAAAAAAACTGTCCTGGCAGTGAGAGAGTTAAATAATTTGTTCAAAGTCTACATAGAGAATGAATCCACATAAGAAGTTGAGTAACTTTCTACATACACTGCGTTATGTATCAGGTAGAGGTCCTGGATTTTCACTCCAGAGCTGCATTTACAAGTCTGCAGTTTTCAGAGGAGAAATCTCCCAACAATTCCTCAAATAGTGGGGCCCCCCATGGGGGTCGCGAGGCTCCGTAAAGGGGGGCTCCAGGTGAAAGGGGAGGGAGAGGCGTCTCAGTCCCCTGCTCCTCTGATAGGCTGCCGGCACTAGGCGAGAGAGAGCCTGCACATGATTTGGGGGGAGGGGGGAAGCCTGGACCCTGCACATGATTTGGGGGAGGGGTTATTGTAGCCTGCACATGATTGGGGAGGGGGTTAATGGAGCCTGCACATGATTTGGGGGGAGGGGGTTATTGTAGCCTGCACATGATTGGGGAGGGGGGGGTTAATGGAGCCTGCACATGATTTGGGGGGGGGGGGGGGTTAATGGAGCCTGCACATGATTTGGGGGGTTGGGGGTGTTAATGGCCCCCACCTGTGGGGAGATTGGTGTACTTCTAACAATTTTAT
The DNA here is from genome assembly GCA_033119425.1 of Bufotes viridis. Taxonomy (NCBI): domain Eukaryota; kingdom Metazoa; phylum Chordata; class Amphibia; order Anura; family Bufonidae; genus Bufotes; species Bufotes viridis. Next base: position 35,571,293 of record CM065591.1, read on the forward strand.
AGACAAATGATACTATTTACAGTCGCGCGGGGATATTTTCTTCTTCGTAGGGGGAGCATGACAGAAAATAATTGAGAAGCACTGCATTAATCCGATGCAGAAAAACAATAAAGGTCACTTCCACATGTGGCGAATTGTTTTCTGCAGCAGATCATGGCGCAAATCTGCACCAAGCTTAAAAAATATAATGTAATATCCCTATCTATATATATATATATATATTTTTTTTTTATTTAAATCCCGCAGTTTTCATACTGGCCACTAGGCCATGAAACATGTTAAAAGTCGTGCAGGTGGTATACAGTATATTGATGACCTATCCTCAGGACATCAATATCTGATCAGCGGGGGTCCGACACTTGGCACCTCCGCTTCCTCTTCATTACACTAGCGTTGTCTCCCTTGCAACTGCGGCGTAGTGTAAATTACAAGTACTCGCTCCATTGAAGTGACATTACACTGCACTGCTGGGTGCCGGGTGTCAGAACCCATCAATATATACTGCCTGCACAACCCCTTTAAGACATCCTGTCTTGAAAGCAGCTACATGAACCATAGACACAGTGGACAGGAGCTGACCTCACTGACTTCTATGGGAGAGTTTGAGACCTGCTCGGAGTAGATAGGCCACACTATCACCTGCTGCAAATAGTGGAACCTGTGCTATGAATACAGAGGTGATACTTGTCATTGTAATCCTGCCTGTGGTGATAATGGCTACTGGAAAGTTACCTGAACAGTGACAGGGAAAATTAACACAAAAAACACAAAAAAAAATAAAATATGTTTAACACAACCATGTGATTTGAATAATAGGTTATTTTCTGATTAAATTCCCCTTAAAGAGGACCCGCCCCCACTCCTGACACGTCTGTTTTAATAGCTCCTGCATTCCCCGTGTAATAATTCAGGAAAGCCTCTATTCTTATGGCTCTATGTTGTGCCGTTCCTTTATTATTTTTACTAGAAGTTATGAATGAATTGCTAGCAGTCTGCAGTAAGGGTACAGAGGGGTGGCAACCAGTTGGGGTGTGTCCCTGCACAGACTCACACTATACAATCAGTGCTGCCATTTTCAGACTGTGCAGGGACACACCCCCAACTGGTTGCCACCCCTGTGTACCCTTACTGCAGACTGCTAGCAATTAATTCATAACTTCTAGTAGAAATAATAAAGGAATGGCACAACATAGAGCCATAAGAATAGAGGCTCCAGAATTGTTATTACATGGGGAATGCATGTAGCTATTAAACAGACATGTCAGGAGCGGTGACTGGTCGTCTTTAACTGTCTTCAATAACAACCTTCTGTATCACACAGATAACCTCACCAACAAACATTAACTGTGCCAATAGGCCGGTAAGTTTAACATCTATTGTGGGGAAACTGTTTGAAGGGTTTCTAAGAGATGCTATCTTAGAGGATCTCAATGAAAATAAGCAAATAACGCCATATCAGCATGGCTTCATGAGGGATCGGTCATGCCAAACGAATTTAATCACTTTCTATGAATAGGTAAGTTCTAGACTTGACAGCGGCGAATCAATGGATGTCGTATATCTGGACTTCTCCAAAGCATTTGACACTGTACCTCATAAAAGGTTAGTATATAAAATGAGGATGCTCGGACTGGGAGAAAATGTCTGTATGTGGGTAAGTAACTGGCTGAGTGACAGAAAACAGAGGGTGGTTATTAACGGTACACACTCAGATTGGGTCACTGTCACTAGTGGGGTACCTCAGGGGTCAGTATTGGGCCCTATTAATGATCTTGTAGAAGGCCTGCACAGTAAAATATCTATTTCTGCAGATGACACTAAACTGTGTAAAGTAATTAACACTGAAGAGGACAGTTTTCTGCTACAGAGGGATCTGGATAGATTGGAGGCTTGGGCAGAGAAATGGCAGATGAGGTTTAACACTGACAAATGTAAAGCTATGCACATGGGAAGGAATAATGCAAGTCACCCGTACATATTAAATGGTAAAACACTCGGTAACAATGACATGGAAAAGGATCTAGGAATTTTAATAAACAGCAAATTAAGCTGCAAAAAACAGTGTCAGGCAGCTGCTGCTAAGGCCAATAAGATAATGGGTTCCATTAAAAGGGGCATAGATGGACGGATGTCTTTTTTCGGTCTTATATACTATGTTACTATGTAATCCCACTTGTCCTAAGCCGGTCAGACAGAGCCGCCATAGAGAGCGGGGCCAGATTACCAGATACAGAAGTTTGGGGCACTGCTTTCCAGAGATTCAGAATACATGCCTGTGGTATGCTAATTCCCTTCCGTATCTGTTCTTGTTCCCAGCGCATGATCTCTTCGTCCTGCTCCCCTGTTGCTAGAGCGTCATCATCACTGCCCTCGATGCCTAAAAGGAGGCACAAGGAAGACACAGAAATAAAAAATAGGAAAGAGAAATAAATAAAACATCAATTGAAACTGATTTTTTTTTAATGCTTTTTCCCCCCCGTTAAAATTCTGTGCTGTTACCATAAAGAATCCTCTGAGAACAGACACAAGATAAGGATTAGGCCGACAGATTTATTTTCTAATACAATAGCTATACGCATATTCATCTCTGAGAAGGTCCAGCAATTGGGCAGCAAAGCTTCCTGGGAAGAAGGAAGCAAAACCGCTCTCCTCCAGACTTCTAGGAGGTTGTTTGTGTCCTTTCAATTTTAAGACCTGTCTTAACCCCAGGCAGATTCTACAGCAGTACAAACTGTGGCAGAAATTCAAGGGTCAGATTTGTCATCATGCCATTAGGGTATGTTCACGTGAGAGATTTTCCATGCCGAGACCGGCCTCCAAAAGTTGATGGCTTGAGAGTTCTTGGCGCGAAACCAAAGAGCATGGCCATACGCATGCAGATCAGTGGCATGTACAACTGCAAATATGCAGCACAAATCTGAGGCCTTGAATTTCTGTTAGGGGTTCCATGGCAGAATTTGTCACCGTGGGGACATAATCTTATAGGGAACAGCAATATCGTACAATAGTAATCATTAGAGAGGGGCGAAATTCCGCTTATGAAATTCGTTCACACTTTGTTGGTAAAAGGTGAATTGCGTTATGGGTTCCGTTACCATGGACCATAACACAATTCTATGACTAAATGTATAACGGAATGCCTTTAGAGTTATTCCATCATAATAGAAGTCTATGGGCTGCAAAAAGGACCCGTCCTCTCCTGCAAAATGAAAACGGGACGGATCCGTTTTGCAGCCCATAGACTTCTATTATGACGGGATGAATAACGAAATGTCTCTAAAAACATCAGCAGAGCGCGGTCAGCAAGATGAAATGTGCTTGTGCCACAAGAGTTAAAACTTCCTGCTTCTATACATGGATGTGTCTACCCCTATACAGCTGTATTAGATGTTTGGAGGGCTCTTCATTATATCACTGGTGGCCAAATAATATCCATTATCAATATCTCTATGTATTTAGTGCCCATAAGTAATTCTGCTCTCTAAACTGATGACTGGTTCCCTTTAAAGCTTCAAAATGAGACCCAAAGAACAGAGTTCCCATAAGGCTGCTGACACACGGTGTAGTTCTGACATGCATTCAGGATGCAGTTTTCAATTTAGCCAGTTTAGCCGCCTCATTAAACCCTGGGTCTTCTGCATTGTGGGAATGATTTCATTCATTTCAGCTAGCTACAATAAAACTCTGCATCCTGAATGCATATCAGAACTGCACTGTGAGACAGCACCCTAAGGCTCACTCACTTCCCAAACATCAGGAATTCATTTTCTTACGTGAGTAAATGTTCTATACCTGTGATGGCTGACCGCCACCACTCCAGCTGTGGTAAAACTACAACTCCCAAGATGCACACTTGCGTGGCTGTTCTCAGAACTCCATAGGAATGGATGGAGAATGCTGGGAGTCGTAGTTTCACCACAGCTGGAGTGCCGGAGGTTAGCCATCACTGTTCCAGGACATACCGATTTCCTCAGCAATCTTCTGCCTTTGCGATTTCTCTCGGACTGAGAAGACTATTCGCCGCTTTTCATCATCATCGTCGTCATCACTGGCATCGTTCTCATCCTCGCGGACCAGGCGACTTTTTCCACCGTCTAAGTCAATGGATGGGACGTCTCCAAGTTCACGCGCCATTTGCCTCTTCTTCCGAGCGGCGTGGATAAAAGCTGCATCTGGAATCTCTCCTTCAGGTAAAAAAAGGCAGATGAATACTTGGTAAATTTATTATGAGGGATATAAGAGGCATCTTGTGTCGTCTCATGTTTCGTATGTAAGGTTTTACAACTCACAGGAAAATAGATTTCTGATCAATTCATTTTATCCATGGTGGCGAAATAATATAATACATGGCTGCTCTGTAATGTCCGTATGCCCTACGTAAGACATACGGAAAGTCCCCGAGGACAGAAACCCCCTCAGCATACATAGTAGAGCGGAGGGTTTTGATAGGTATTTGCCAGCAAGAAACAGTAGAAAGCTAGATCTCTAGGAGCCAGTTCTATCTTTAGGGGCCTATTGAATGTATAAAGGCTCTAGGTTTGTGCTTGTGCTTTTAGTACCTGGACGTAAAACATTTAGAGAAGACAAGGAGTTGGCGAAAGAGCCGGCTTTGGGTTTCTCATCTTCTTTTTCACTTTCTACTTCCATCTCCTCCTCGCCCAGATCACTGCCGGCAGTCGCCTCTTCCTGGTAATTATCTTTGGAGACTGCATTCCTGCCGAACTGCTGATCAGCTGCTGAAAAACAGGACAAGATGAAGAAGTGACGCCCCCCACGTGAAGAAGTGACGCCCCCCACGTGAAGAAGTGACGCCCCCCACGTGAAGAAGTGACGCCCCCCACGTGAAGAAGTGACGCCCCCCACGTGAAGAAGTGACGCCCCCCACGTGAAGAAGTGACGCCCCCCACAGGAGAATATACACTAAATGGCTTAATTGCCAGGGCTGCAGAGGAAGAGGGTAAAAACTGACAACTATATTTGAGCAATAAAGAAAGGCACGCTGAGCAGTTGTCGCACCTCTTCCCTCGCTCCTCATCAGATCATATCTATCCGTTACTCAACAGGTGGGAAAATCAGAACATAAAGGGAAAAAACTCACTATAAGGACTCACGCATACAACGGTATGTATTTTGCGGTCGGCAAAACACGGATTTAGGAAAAAACAAAACACAAATGACCTCCGTGTGACATCAGTATTTTTCCCCGGATCCGTTGTAACAATGCCTGTCTTTGCAGAACGGACTTGCAGATATATGGATACCAAATGCAAACAGTAATTTCCTTTTTTTGCAGCCCAATTGAAATAAATGGTTTCGCATATGGGCCGCAAAAAACAACGGAACGGACTAAAAAATATGTTCATAAGGTCTAATTGCAAGAACCTAAAGGGACATTCTGATTATAGGATGTTAATGGGGTTGTCCAGGTTTAGAAAAACATGCTGCTTTCCTCTTACAACCGCGCCGCCCCCGTCCATGGGTTGTGTCTAGTATGGCAGCTTGGCTCCAATACTGCACATAACCTGTGGAGAGGGGTTGGTACTGTTTTTGGAAGAAATCAGCCACGTTTTTCTAATTCTTGACAACCTATTTAAATCCTATCCACCAGATAAGGGGTGACATTTAGATTGTTGGGGGTCCTACGGCGGCCCCATACCCTGGAATTAATGAAGCAACAAGAGCAGTGCCCACTCCATTCACTCTCTATTGGACTGCCATATACAGCAGTCCCACAGAATGAATAAAGAGGCATGGTGCATGCTCGACCAGCTGCTCCATTCATACTGGGGTCCCAGTTCTTGTTATTATGGCAGACACCACAGTAAGACCCACATCTATCTAATAGTTATTCCGTCTCCTGTAACAGTTTTCATCTGTTTAGCGCCACATGCTATAAACGCATAGCAAATGTTCCTGGCCCTTAAACCTGCACAACTGTAAATGTACGGCGCAGGCATAACGCTACTGCAATTTAGGAAAAGAAAGGCAGCCTGGATATCACAGACAACACAGGACCCAAAGGAGAAGTGCAATGGATAGAGGATGCAGGAATGTTGGGGTGCCCCCTGTTATGGCAGAGATGCTGGGTCTAAGAGCACCCAGATGAGTTCTGCCAGTGACTAATGCCCCCATAGGTGGCCGTTTCCCCTGATGCTTCTATGGATGCCCCAGTTACAGCGGAAAACTGCAAAAAAAAAAAACGCCCCCAGAGGTATTGTATGGAAAAATACATCAAAACCTCAATATATTTATTATACACACAAAACAGTAAAACACCTTCTTCTACATGAAAACAAGTCTGCAGCAGCTGAAATGTTGAGGAAAAACCAAAGAACTGGTCATTAAAGGGGTTACCCAGGGTTTATTGTTTCCAACAGGCCGGCCAGCAGGATGCCTCTTACCGTCTAGTCCAGAGTTCACGTCAGATCTGGGATTGACCTTTTCCAAGTCTTCTTTATATTCTTTTTTAAGTAGCTTCGCAATTTTCTTGCTGTGATTCGATTTCTTCACTTTAAAAACTTCCCCTTCTATAGAGAAAAACACAGAAAACACAACTTTTAATAAAGAGCCTCTCGCAGCACTTACAAACCCTACTGTAGCCAATTGGCAAAAATACAAGGCAACGCCGTCCACCCACTGCGGCCTATGGTCAGGGGCGGCCTGGCCGCAGATCCTACAGGAAAATCTCCCAATGGGCCGATGCCCAGTCAAGCCTTATGGTACTGGCCGACACATAACGATCTGCTGCTCTCAGCATTCATTAATGCTAGGAGAATCAGGTACTTATGGCCGGCCGCGGGTGCTCCCTTCATCCTCCTCTGTATAGCAATACAGTGGAGTACTGCGGCGGGGTGGCGGTATTTGGTGCTGCCTGCTTCTGTTGTCCCCGCCACCTCCAACATGGGGCCTCTTTTAGGTTTTTTCCAGGGCCACTTTAAAGGGGTATTCCTGCAGGCAAGCTTTCCACACGCATGTACGACCAGCCACTTCGGTCATTTCAGCGGAGCGGCAGGGGGTAAGGGACCCCCGTTCTTGTGATCGGTGGGGCTCCCAGTGGTAGGGACCTGACAGTTAGGATAGGGGATAATCTTTTACCTACCAGCGTACCCCTTTAAGCTCCCAGTCTACCCCTCGCTATAGGAATCTGAAGGTAACAACTGTTAAGGCTACTTTCACACTGGCGTTTTGGATTCCGTTTGTGGGATCCGTTTCAGGGCTCTCACAAACGGTCCAAAACGGATCAGTTCAGCCTCAATGCATTCTGAATGGATAAGGATCCGTTCAGAATCCATCAGTTCTCCTCCGTTCCGCTTCTATTCCGTTTTGGAGGCGGACACCAAAACGCAGCATGCAGCATTTTGGTGTCCGTCTGAAGAGGCGGAGCCTAACGGATCCATTTTTTTTTTACAATGTAAGTCAATGGGGACGGATCCGTTGTCAATGACACAATATGGTGCATTTGAAAACGGATCTGTTACCCATTGACTTTCAATGTAATTCAAAACGGATCCGTTTTGGACTTTGTCATTTTTCTTTAAACCTAATGCAAACGGATCCGTTCTGAACGGATACAAACGTTTGCTTTATAGGTGCGGATCCGTCTGTGCAAATAAACAGACAGATCCGCACCAACACAAGTGTGAAAGTACCCTAATTTGGATGAAACTGCACGACTAGGCCCTAGACTCAACTCTCTGAACCAGACGTAATCAAGTTCAACTTCAAGAACTTCTGTGAGTTCCATCTTAGGGTGCTTTCCCACTTGCGTTTTTACTTTCCGGCGTAGAGATCCGTCGTTGGGTCTCTACGTCGGAAAGAAACTGATCAGGATTATCCTAATGCATTCTGAATGGAGAGAAATCAGTATGTGAACGTTCTCTGGATGTTGACAAAACCACAGCATGCTGCCAATTTGTCTCCATCTAAAAATCCGAAAGGACATGCCGTAACGCCGGATCCGGAATTAATGCCCATTGAAGTGCATTAATCTGGAATTAAGCTAAATGTTGCTTTGGCGCATCGCCGGATCCGATGTTTAGCTCTGCGCATGCGCAGCAGCAGTTCCAATCGGGACCCCAGTGTAAGCTGGGGCTCCGATCAGTAGCGTCCTGGCTGCCATGGGAAGTACTCCGCAGCAGTGTACTTACCTGCGCTGTGGCCCCGGGGCGCTCCTTCTTGACGTCACAGGTCCGGGTGGCGCATTGATCTATGCGCCGCGGGGACCTGTGACGTCATGAAGGAGTGCCTGGCGGCTGCAGCGCAGGTAAGTACACTGCTGCGGAGTACCATGGCAGCCAGGACTTCAGTAGCGTCCTGGCTGCCATATTAACCTGACAGAATTTCGAAGACTGATCAGGATCCTGATCAGTCTTCTAATGCTTCAGGCGACTTGCGTTCTGACGGATCCGGCAGGATGGAAGTGCCTGCCGGATCCTCAGAACGCAAGTGTAACACTTAGGGTAATTTCACACTTTCGGCATGGCTATCCAGCAGGCTGTTACGGCGGGTGAACAGCCCACAGGATCCGCCATGCCGCAAGTACCCATGCACTGCCGTGCTGCCTACCAGGATACCTCCAGCTGTTGCAAAACTACATTTCCCAGCATGCCCTGACAGCCAAACCCTGTCTGGGCATGCTGAGAGTTGTAGTTTTGCAACGTCTGGAGGCATCCTGGTTGGGAAAAGTTGGTCTACTGTGATAATATGAACAATGGGGGTTTTAAAAAAAGCGCTAATGTGGGGCAAAGTTCATATTCGTGTTTACACACGTGTTTTAAAATACACGTATTTTATAAACAAGTAAATAATGACGCATTGCTGTGGGGCTGGTATGCAACTTTTTCCAGGGCTGGTTTTTATCCCCAGTCCGGCCCTGGAGATAGGGATCAGCTAATCGACTTCAGATGAAACATCAAAAGTCGATTCGCTAGACTACTGTACGGAGCGAGCGCTGCATACAGTATTAGAATGTATTGGCTCCGATGTCTGCAGGTGATATACAGCCGGACCAAGAGGAGCCGGACCATGAGGAGCCGCATGAGAAGCCGGACGTGTGCAGACTCACCGTCCTCGTCGTCCTGGAAGCTGAGCAGCTTGACGGGCTTGGTTATGCCGGGGACAGGCTCCTTGGCCGCTTTCCGTGGCCTGTTCCCCTGAAGGCCGCCGCCATCATGCAGGAAGAGGCCGGGGATCATGGTGGGCGGCTCGGCGGTAACGTTCTCCGGCTGCTCCACCGCCATGGGCGCATCGTGCTCCCGCTCCTCTTCCTCGGAATCATTTCGTTTCCTCACGTTCACCCGCCGCACCTTCCGGAACATGGTGGTCACCGGCCCGCACACACACAGCACTGCGGCCCGAGGAGCTGCCCGCCCGAAGCTAAGCAGACGCGGCACTGGGCTGACGGCAGAAAACCACAGCGACCCCTGCTGCACGGCGGTGTTACTAGCAGGGATGGACGCTTAGCCGAAGAAAAACCTACTGCTGACACCTAGTGGCCAGAAGAGGGAATGGACAAAGGAGGGAAAGCGGTAGATGTCCAGCGGCTGGATGCCATTATAGTTTAGGGAATAGGGGGGCACATTTACTACAGCGTCTGCTCTGGTGTTACCCTGGAATTTTTTGCTACCCACGTCACGTCCAGTAGTGACGTGGGAGGCTCGTCTCTCACCTCGGCTCCTGATTGGCTCTGCTGGGGGTTTGTCAGCGCAGGCGCGGAGGATTACCCTACGTGAACGCGCCCAAGTTAGCAGAAAATTCCGGCCCACTGCGCATGCGCGAAAAAAGACGGCTCGGAGCAGGAGCAGTAGGCGCCGAAGGTAGCAGAAAATTCCGGGCATGCGCATGCGCAGTGGGCCAGAATTTTCTGCTACCTTCGTCTCGGCGCATTTTGCTACTGTGCTGTGCCGTCTTTTCTCGCACATGCGCAGTGGCCCGGAGTTTTCTGCTACCTTTGGCGCCTACTGCGCCTGCGCCAAGCCGTCTTTTTGTAGTATTCTGTGGTTCTTTTATTGGGGGGATTCCTCTTTATTTATTTTTTTGTCATCTAATAGAAGTTGATGTCACGTATGATTTCCATTCACTGACACGGAGCGGGACTGCAGTGTCCTGATATTGGGGAGGATTTCCTTTTGAAGCGATTGATTTTACAGTAATTAGTCACATTCCTGCGCATGCGCGAAAAAAGATGGCTCGTCGCAGTAGGCGCCAAAGGTAGCAGAAAATTCCAGGCATGCGCAGTGGGCCGGAATTTTTTGCTACTTTGGTCTCGGCGCATTTTGCTACTGCGCCGAGCCGTCTTTTCCCGCCAATGCGCAGTGGCCCGGAGTTTTCTGCTACCTTTGGCGCCTACTGTGCCTGCGCCGAGCCGTCTTTTTCGCGCATGCGCAGTGGGCCGGAATTTTCTGCTATCTTGGGCACGTTCACATAGGATGAATCCTCCGCGCCAATCAGGAGCCAAGGTGAGAGACGAGCCTCCTACGTTACTACCGGAAGTGACGTGGGTAGCAGAAAATTCCGGAACACCAGTGTTCAGGAGTGAAAAAGCTGTTTCAGTTTCTTATTTGGTAAATCTCATTTACCAACTGAATTCCGCCTGTTCAGAAGGCATTTGCCTTGTTCGTCTAATTCCTATTTTGATACTAATTTTGGAGTTGTTGTTTTTTTGCAACTTTATTTTCCGACCTATTTATGTAGATGTGCCAGAATTCGACACATAGACAGTCTTATTTCTACCCCACTCATGTCCAGGCTAATTTTTACAGTCTGTTTTGACACAAAAGTGGTAAAACGTAAAAAAAACTATATCAAATTGGTATCTCTGAAATCATACTGACCAGCAGAATAAAGATAATGGGGGAGATTTATCAAAACTGGTGGAAAGGAAAACTGGCTTAGTTGCCCATAGCAACCAATCAGATTCCATCTTTCATTTTTCACAGCTCCTTTAGAAAATGAAAGGAGGAATCTGATTGGTTGCTATGGGCAACTAAACCAGTTCTACTCTACACCAGTTTGATAAATCTCCCCCAATGTGCCATTTTTCCTGCACGGTGTTCACGCCAATAAAAATACAAAAAAGAAATGGCAGAGTTGCCGCCTTTTCTGTATCTTGCTTCCCAAAAATCTAAATAAAAAGCGATCAAAATGTATAGTTGTCAGAAAATGGCTGTACTGGTATCCAGAGCCTGATCAAAAGCAACAAGGCCCGTAGACCATTCCACCAAAATCTGCCCTCCAAAAACCACACGCCACTCCTTCCCTTCTGACCCCTGCCATGTGCTGAAACAGCAATTTATGAATACATCTGCGGTGTGGCCGTGTTCAGGAGAAAATGCTTAACCCCTTCCCGACACATGACGTACTATTACGTCATGGAAGCCACTGCGTTCCCGCAATTTGACATAATAGTACGTCATGGTGATCGGGCGGGCATCCGAGCAGTGCGTGCCCGATCACTGCAGGGGTCCGGCAGTCCATGGTAGCCAGGCCCCAGGCATCGCTGTAAAAGCCAATGCCGGTGGATTAACCCCTTCTATGCCGCGGTCTGCGCTGACCGCGACATAGAAGGGGTTTTTGTCGGGTGAGGGAGCGAATCGAGCCCCACGCTGCTGTGGCAGGGACTTCATGTGTCGGAAGGCAGCCCGATAGAGATATTTTTTTCCGTTCAGCCTCTGGGCTGAAAAAAAAAAATGAACGGCACAGATTTCTGCCAAAAAATGTGCAAAAAAAAAAAAATGAGGGGAAAGGACATAGGAGTGCTTGCAAAGTAAGGCCCCATTCACACGTCCGCAAAAATGTCCGCATCTATTCAGCAATTCTGCGGAATAGATGCGGACACATTTAGTGTGAATGGGGCCAACGGTGATGCTCTCTGCATCATCATTTGCGGAGCTGCAGCAGTAAACTTCCGGGTTTCGGCCCCGAAACATCAGGCCGCAGCTCCGCAAAAGATAGAGCATGTCCTATTCTTGTCCGCAATTGCGGACAAGAAAAGGCATTTTCTATATAGTTCTGGCAATGTGCAGATCCGCAAAATGCGGAAAGCACATTGCCGGTGTCCGTGTTTTGCGGATCCGTGGTTCCGCAAAACACATACGGATGTCTGAATGAGCCAGACATGATTTGTGACAGGGGGTGATCAGGGGGGTTACATGGGGTGATCAGGGGTTAATCAGTGATGGGGGGGGGGTGTTGGTGTGTGGTGATTGGTGCACTTACAGTGTCCTCTGGTGGTCCCAAGCAAAAGGGACCACCAGAGCAGCAGGCAGCAGGCATATCAGACGCAGTTTAACAAACAGTGTCTGAAATGCGATTCAGATGCCGTTTTTTTAACATCTACAGCCTGCCAGCACATGATCAGCGCTGGCAGGCTGTAGTTAAAGTTCCTGCCGTCGCGATTCTGTGAACGCGGAAATCTCGCGTCTCGCGAGATGACGCACGGATGCGTCAAGGAGGAACATCCTGGCTGCCCACACGTTGGTGGTCCTGCCATGACCAGTACCGCAGGGAACATATGCAATTAAAGGGCCACAGTGGGGACGATGCCCTTAAAAAAAAAACGTATTTGTACACCGCACAGTTGCAGTTTCATTCTCCAGTTCTGGAGCTAAGGAGGTAAATGAAATTGCGTTTTTATTTTTGTACTAGACATTATGCTGTTACAATAACAGGCGCTAGAATTGGCCGGCGCACAGAGCAATCATTACAATGCGCTCCGGCCGATCAACGCCGCCCCCCCCCCCACACGCCATCCGCACCGCCAACCGTCCGCACAGATCATACCCCGTGTGGCGAAGGCGGCGCATGCGCACTGGCTGGACGACGGTGGGGGAAGAGTCTCAGGAGCGGAGGGCGGCAGGGGAACTGTGCAAGCAGCGGAGGACGGCGGGGGAGCTATGGCCAGCAGCCGACGACGGCGGGCGAGCCATGGCCACCCTATAGGTTTGAATGTAGTAAAACCTGTGAGATGCGATGTGTCCGTGTTCAGCGCAGCGATGTGTCCTGATTGGATGCAGCGCCGCGCATGCCCAGTATAAAAAAACAGGTGACACACACACGGGCACAGCGCACTCATACAGGGATTTCACAGGGATTTTATTATTATAGATAATGCAATCTAATTGTGAACATATGTGTGTATTCACATAATGTAATTCTCAATTTTTTATTTTTTTTAATGCTCTTTAAACCTTTGTCATTCTCCTTTTAGTACTGTGGACAACATTCATCCAGAGGCTGCCGGCGAGTCCTCCTCAAACCCAGATGAGCCAGCAGGGCCCCACTCCCCAGCGGCCCATTTGTCAGAGGGACAAGGAATCCCGACCCAGGAGCCCCAACACCAGGACCAAACAGAAGAGGCCAGAAAATGTGCCGTCCAGCCCAGAGCTATGGACCAGAAGGGGTAGGAGGCAACGCCCCACAGAGTCTGGAGATACTTGCGCACATATCGACCACCATGTGCTCGAGTATCTCCAGAAAACAAAAAGATGAAACAAAGGAGGAGCGCCTTCAAAAAGTCTTTGCTCCCAATATAAAAAATATTCTGAGGAGAAGCAAGCAATATTTGCTAATGTGGTGACATCGGTCATCAACATAATGGACACCAACATGGATCCTTTGGAGTTGGTGAAATGCGTGGACCAACTCAAACATCGGGCACTGGCCGGAGAAATACACCTCCAACCCGGCCCGAGTACTGCTAGTCAAGGGCAAGGTCTGGCAGGTTTTTCCCAGCCTTTGTTTACTCAAGAAAGGCCTTATTATGGGCATCCAGTTGTGTCGGGGCCCCATCCTTCTTTTGGCCCACCAATGGAAATGAGTGTGCCTCCAAGGTATGGACAAGGCCCCTCCACTAGGGAGCTGTTTGATTTATAATTTTCCTTAATTTTTGTTTTATATTGTCTGCTAAAAAGGCTGAAGTAAAAGCCATATTTATTTTATTTTTGTTATATAAAAAATCCTGTTCTTTACACTAAATCCTTTATTGCCCACTTTAATTATTCAACATAAGTAGTTTTTTTTACACAAACACATTATTAACACATAACATAACAGAGACGCGCGCTATTTAAATCCAGTGGCAGTCAGCGTTCATGCCCGGCACTACCAACATAGCACATTACTGCAAGCGGCACGGAGACATCAGGATACAGCCCAGACACTTACTCTGGCCAGCCTTCGCATCTGGTTGCTGACCCAGAAAAGGGAAGTAATCTTGAATTACTGCATCTATTGTTTTGACACTGGCTTAGATTATTCCAGTGTTTGGATATACTCTGCTGAGACATCTCTAGCCGCGTTATTGTATTGTATGGCTATATTAGGTAATGGTGATTTATATGCCAGTTGTTACCTTCTGGGTTTATAGCCAACCCTTCCTGGCTTTTTTTGCTATCTGTGAGTATGGCCTTATAGCATGCATTACTGATTGATATATCAACTACTCCCCTGCCGGTCATTTAGCATTTCACACTTATCTTGTGTGTGTGAGGGGTGTTGAATGTCATTGTTGGTCTTTAAATAATGCAGGTTGATCGCTGAACTTGTGATTCACCAAGTTGAGCGTATTCATTTGTTGGATGGTGCTTGTGAAAATTCGAGACACCATTGTTGTAAGTTGGTCCCCTGATGATCTGCAACCCATTGCATGGTTGCAGTGAAACGCGTTGGGATTTTTGAATATCAGGAAGGAACCGCTATATTTTTGATTCCTATGATACGATATCTATTGAGTCTGTTTAGCAAATATACTACATTTTGACTGTTTGACAGACGTTCTTTGACTTCTTGCACTTATATACATAGGTGGTGGGTACTTTTCTGTGTCAGGGCCGTACTAGGGACACTAGGAGGTTCCTGACACGGGATCGCCCCTATCGGGGCGGCTATTCCGTTTTCAGGCAGGGACGCCAGTGTGTAGTGGACAGATTAGGGATATTTATTTCCCTCCACTGCCTACGCCCCTCCCTATTCGGATTGGAGACTCTATTGTTTGCATCTTTATTATCTTTTACCAAGCTGAATTAAAAGTTATATTTTAGTGATAATCTCTCGGTGATCCACATAACATAACAAACAGATTATTTTTATTAGCACATACACTCGTACATTTAAACATTATAATATTTCGAGCCATTTCCGGGATTTCAAGGACTTCCATGGTTTGCTACGTACACTTCTCATCCTGACCATAGGACCTGAAGAAGAACAAAATTAACATAATTAGTAATACATAAGCACACTTTTCTAATTAGAGGGGCTGGATAACATATACAATTTAAAATTTCGACATGATAAAGTTAATACAAGCAGATTACTATAGACTGTTAGTAGCTCTATTGCTTCCTATGCTGTATGCTTACTATAAACCATTATACATTGCTCATTTCCAAGGTATAAACAGCACCCTGTGCTGGTATATGGGTCCATTACCCATATTGTTTCCTTTGATGGCAGCCTTATCTTCTACATCATATTATATGCTTGTTTCCATTGGTAACGACCAGCCACCAATCCATCAGTGCTGGTAGTGCCTTCACAATAGATGATAAAGCGCAGGCATCTTTAGTGGCCTGGACCATGGGAGCGCACATGAGCCATCGTTCTTTCATCTAGTGTTCAAGCACTACCACCACTGATGGATTGGTGGCTGGTCGTTACCAATGGAAACAAGCATATAATATGATGTAGAAGATAAGGCTGCCATCAAAGGAAACAATATGGGTAAACTAATAACAATACCTTAGTAACGGGCTTGTATGAAGTTTATGTTACTAATCAATGTTTTTGCAGAAGTAAAGGGTACGTTCACACTTGCGGCAGAGTTATCTGGCAAGCAGTTCCGTCGCCAGAATACTCTGCCGGCTCCGGCAATCTGGATGTAAACTGAAAGCATTCGGATCCGTCTCACAAATGCATTGCAAGAACGGATCCGTCTCTCGGGTGTCATGCGGATAGATGGATCCGTCTTGTATTATTTTATCAGTTTTAAGGATTTGCACATGCGCATACCAGAAGGACAGATCCGTCCTTCAGTATTTCTTGATGCCAGATTCCTATGGCATTCCGGCATGTGTTCCGGCACTTTGGACGGAGATAAAAACGCAGCATGCTGCGGTATTTCCTTCGTCCAAAACGCCTGACGGTGACTGAACTGAAGACATCCTGATGCATCCTGAACGGATTTCTCTCCATTCAGAATGCATTGGGATAAAACCGATCAGTTCTTTTCTGGTATTGAGCCCCGATGATGGAACTCAATGCCGGAAAAGTTTGCCGCAAGTGTGAAAGTAGCCTTAATTAAAACATTTAATGAGGTATTAGAGGGTATATATATATATATTCAAATATATGGTCACTTTATTGTCACATGTTCTTATGGCCAATATACTGGCACACGAGATGAAATGATTACATTGACCATGTTATTTGCTTACTATATACCCCAGCCCGCAAGCCCACGTCAAGGGTCCCCATTGTCTTGCGAGTCCCTACCCCTATCTAGCAAATAAGAAAATAATAAGGACTTGAATAAAAAATTTAGGATGCCCAGAGTCCAGGCTTCATCAATGTCTGCCATGAAACTGCATACATTTGTCAGCAATGCCCCCTCCGGGCTGGAGAAATAGTCGGCATACATTTCCCGAACTGCCATTGCAGCTGTTCCAGGTCGTCTATGGCGGCTATGATCATATCCAACAGATGTAGCTGACAGATTTTGGTCTGCTCCAGGATCTGAAGGAGCATCATGAATCCTGACGAAGTTGTGCAGGATGACACATGCTTTAATAACCAGGGTGGCATTGTCCAGTGACATCTGTAAGGAGGACAGGAATACTCTCCATTTGTTGGTAAGTATTCCGAACGCACACTGAACATACCGAAACGCTCTTGTCTGCCGATAGTTGAATATACGTCTGCTGTCATCCATGTCACGTCTAGGGAAGGGTCACATGACATGGGGTGTCAAAGCAAACCCTTCATCAGCCACTATTACAAACAGTGCTGGTGGTCCTGCAGATCGTGGCAGCCGTCTGGGCTCTGGGAGGGCTTAAAACCAATCACCCATTCTAGAAGGCCCGAAAATGCGGGCATCGGCAGTGCTCCCATAGGCCCCGATATTGACAATGATAAACCTGTAGGTACTGTCAGCCAAAGCTAAAAGCCCTACGGAAAAATATTGTTTATAATTGTAGAACCGCGACCCTGAGTGAGGCGGCTTCTTCACACGGATGTGTTTGCCATCCATTACCTCAATGCAGCTTGGGAACTGTGCATCACGTTCAAAGCCCTCAGCGATTCGCAGCCAATCATCCACCTTGGGCTCCGGCATCACCGTGTCCTGGAGTTGCTGCCAAATGACTTGACATGTTTGACGAGCAATCCGAGAAATGATTGAGACGCCCAGCAGGAACTAAAAATGCAGTGAAGCAAAGGAATTGCCGGTTGCCAGGAATCTAAAGTGTAAAAAAAAGGTAACAGAAAATTAAAACAAAAACTAATTTAGGAAACCTTCCTCAACGTCACGATGAGCCGTTCCTCTGGAGAAATGCAGCGCCTCATATTTGTGTCTTGGTACGTGATGCAAGGGCGCAGAGCCGCTAACAAAATGTCAAAGCTGCTCACAGACATACGACAGAACCCATGAAATTTCTCAGGATGCTGTCGGAGATCCATGTACAGCGTATGGAAGTGGCCCTTCCTGCGCCGCTGAGAGACAATTGGGTGAACCCAATGCCTCCTCCTCGGTTCCACAGTCCGCATAGTTGGCTGCAGTCCGAAATTCCGAGAAATAAGCCAGCACTGGAGAACCTCTTCCTCCCAATCGTCAGACATGATCCAACAGATAGCAGGAGCCAGAAGACAATGGCAGCCAAGCACAGTATCCCAACAAAGCTCTCAGCGCTGCCACAAGCTGAAGAAAATGCTGTCAAGGCAATCACATGACCCTCTTATATAGCGGGGTGAAAAACGGGAAGTGGTTAAAGTTGGCTCATTCTTTTGTCCGTATACGATCCGCAAAAAACGGAACACATACAGAAACCATACAGATATGTTTTGTTGAATAACAGAACGGATGCAGACTCAAAACAGGAAAAAAAACCTCAGATACGGAACAACGGATGCGTGAAAAACGGACCGCAAAACAACAACGGTCGTGTGCATGAGCCCTTACATTGAAGAAGCTGAAATCCTGCATGGAGGAGCGCTTATTCTTATGTAAGAACGCCACCTGCTGGCTTTAAAATTAAATGTCAGCCTGCAGGCTGGGAATTTACCCTTTTCCTGCCTTGACTGTGGAAGAAAGGGGTTAATTCACTTAAAAAAAGTAAACAAAAAAAATAATGATAGTAAAAAAAAAAAAATCCCTCCCCTTTTTCGTTAATAAAAAATAAATATATTTATTATATTTATTAGTTTTAGCAATAGTATAGTGGAATTTGTATGTGTAAAATATACAAACATACACACATTTGTTTATTTTTAAAATCTTTTAAAAATCTGTTTTTTTGTTTTAGCTGTATTTTGTATAGCAGGGTTTTTTTTCTGCATAGAATGGTAAAAAAAAAAACCTAACATGTCCAAATTCCTCCAAGATGAATATCTTAGGCGAATAAGGATACTTTCACACTAGCGTTAATATTTTCCGGTATTGAGATCCATCATAGGGGCTCAATACTGGAAAAAAACGCTTCCGTTTTGTCCCCAGTCATTGTCAATAGGGACAAAACGTAACTGAACAGAACGGAGTGCTCCAAAATGCCTTCCATTCTCATACCGGAGAGCAAACCGCAGCATGCTGCGGTTTTCTTTCCGTCCTGGGATGCGGAGCAAGATGGATCCGTCCCCCATTGACTTTCAATGGAGATCATGACGGATCCATCTGGCTATGTTAAAGATAATACAACCGGATCCGTTCATAACAGACGCAGATGGTTGTATTATCAGTAACGGAAGCGTTTTTGCTGAACATTGCCGGATCCAGCAAAAACGCTGGTGTGAAAGTAGCCTAACATTAAAAAAAGTCCCTTTGAAGGGGCTTGTAGCGTTTTTGGCGCTGTACAGTGCCATAGAACCAGCAATAAAAAAATAGGCCACCAAAATCCAAAATGCGCTCCAGTCTTTTGAAGTCTTGCTGAGGGCCCAGCCAGTAGATAAATTACATAAATAGCGTCCATTTTCAGGGTACAAGCGTAAGGGAATGGTTTTAGAAATGTTTTGTCTTTAAACCTTTTGTATTAGTTAGAAAAAAATTGATAAGAAAGGAAAAATATATATTTTTTATAATTTTCACAGTTTTTCCTTTATTATTATATATTTTTTTAATATTGTATCCATCATCTAATGGCACAAAAGAAAGGTCTGAGGCGTCCTGAGAAAAATAATATCAGATACATGTAGGCTGGCTCAGAAATTAGTTATTTGCAGTTAGATAGACCCATTGCTACAACTGAAAAACTGGCCTGGTAAGGAAGGGGGATAAACACTCCGGTAATGAAGTGGTTAAGTTACCCTGGGTGACCAGCAGCCAATAGATCTCCTATTGTGTTCTGTGATGGGTATATATCCAGCACATTACACACCATTCAATGTATTCCAATACAGTGCTGCCCCCCGCAGGCCTGTATTGGAATATACCACTGATGGGTATCTTGCTTGAGGCTCCGAACCATTACCGACACAACTTCTCCGATCTCAGCTGGGGAGCGCTGTTACGGGCGCAGAAGCATGCGTCTCCCTCGTCTGCACCGCACAGATGCCTTGGCATTCGAAGGGTTAAATGTATGCGATTGGCCTTATTTGAATGAAACAGTAGAAACCCGGCAGCTTTGACACCTGCTGCACTAGCAAGCAGGTGCCATCTTTAAAGTATATGTATGGCGGAGGACGAAAAGGGGTTAACAGCATGGCCTTGGATCATAGGATGTTACTTTAGGCCTCCTTCAAACATAAACTTGGGTAAGGTCTCATGCACACTAACTAGTTAGCATTTTTTGCGGATCGGATGCGGACGCATTCATTGCAATCGGGCTGTAATGCAGATGCAGGCAGCGCATCTTGCTGTTTGTCCCCTGTGTTGTCCCACAAAAAATTAAAACATGTCCTATTGCTGTCCGTTTTGCGAACAAGGATTGGACATTTCTACAGAAATGAAATCAAAAATGGCTGCATGCCTTCGGGCAGGGTCATGGTTCTGCAGATCTGCGGTTTGCCGACTGAAAACCACTTACAGTCGTGTGCATGAGGTTTTTTTTCAGTGCAAAAACTGTCAAAAACTTCAATTTTTTCCATGTTTTCCATGGTTTTTTAAGGTTTTTTTTTGTGTCAAATTTGTGATGTTTTTTTTACTACATGCTTTTTTTTTTAAGTCATGTTTTTTTAAGCTATAAATTATGGGGCACGTTTATTAAGACTGGCGTCTTATGCTCCGATGCTTTCTTTTACCCTGAGCTAAATTGCGCAGGGCAAAGGCATTTTTAGAAGATCCTGTAACGTACCTGGCTCTCCATAGGGACTGCTAGGCAGAGGTTTCCGCTCAGCAGTGACCGGCACTAATGGGCTGACCTGTAAAACGGCTAGGGCAGTGCTAAAGTCCGCCCATCAGAGCCGGTGACATCACCGAATACACAGCTGGGAAGCCTCCGCCTAGCAGTGTGCCAAAGTAAACAAAAAAGCCCTTGCCCTGTGCTATACAGCGCAGGGCAAGGGAAAGCTAAGGGGCATGAAATGCTCCGATGCTCATATCAGGGGGGCCGGAGGGGTGAAGATGGGGATATGGTTCAGCTCTGAACCTGGATATCCCCTTTAACTACCTGTGCAGCCATGTAACTTGTAAGATCGGTGGTAAGTACATTTGTATAACATCTGCCAGTCCATGCATGCTGAGAACTGTGTCTGATGTACCTTCAGTAAAGACCTGTTCTACTGCAACTTTGCCTCATCATTGCCTCCTCTGCAGCTGCACGGGACCCTGTCTTACACCTAGTCATCACCATCAAGGGGCACCATCAGGCAGGAGGCCACCAAGACTAGGGTGTGCCCCAAAGGGAGAAGAATGTGCACACTTCCATCGCTGCACGGCCGAGGAGAGAGAGCGGGTACAATTACAACCACCAATCTTGGTACTATCACTCAGTGTCGGACTGGGGTACCTAGGGCCCGCCAGTAAAATTTATTTTGGGGGCCCACTGTATGGATACATTCAAGTATAAGAAATAATCTAACAAGTTTTTTATATGAACATAGGCTGGTTGAGGTGCTGTACATTGAATATATGTATGTAGTGCTGTAAATCTAATGTGTTATGTGCCACTTGTGCAGGGGGTGGGAGACTAGGGGCCCACTTTGTTTAGGGGCCCACCGGGGGATTACCCTGTACCCCTGTGGGCCAGTCCGAGCCTGCTATCACTCCTATCCTCTTCTCTGCCTTCCTCCTGGACTCACTGCAAAAAACAAGTATTTACTAAGACAGACAAGTCAGGGTAGGTGATAAATGTGGGATCAGTAGTAGTCTGAAAACTGGAACCCCCACCGATCACAAGAATCTGTCTTCTGTGTGAATGGAGCGGTGAGTAACAATGACCACCTCTCCATCCACTTCTATGGGACTGCCAGAGATAGCGGAGGACACTTAGGGTGCTTTCACACTAGCGTTAATATTTTCCGGTATTGAGATCCGTCATAGGGTCTCAATACCGGAAAAAAAACGCTTCCGTTTTGTCCCCATTCATTGGTAATGGGGATAAAACGTAACTGAACAGAACAGAGTGCTCCAAAATGCATTTCTTTCCGTCCTCATATCGGAGAGCAAGATGCGGAGCAAGACGGATCCATCATGACCCACAATGCAAGTCAATGGGGACGTTTTCTCTGAAGCAATAGAAAACGGATCAGTCCCCCATTGACTTTCAATGGAGTTCATGACGGATCCATCTTGGCAATGTTAAAGGGAACCTGTCATCAACTTTATGCTGACATCACTGAGGGCAGCATACATTAGTGACAGAAATGCTGATTTCAGCGGTGTGTCACTCATGAGCTAAAAGTAAGTGGTTGCCGAGAACCAGCGTCATAATCATTGCAGCTCAGGCCTTGAAAAGAGTCAAATCTACCTGAGAAGAGTCCTGGTTATTATAATCTCCTGCTCTCCCGCCCATCTGCTGATGATTGGCAGTTCTCTCCTAGAGAGAAAGGGAGAAAACTAGGTAGAAGCCTGTCAGTTATCAGCAGGTGGGGGGGGGGGAAAGCAGGAATTCATGAATAACCAGGACTCTTCTCAGGTGGCCGGGACTCTTTTCCAGGCCTGGTCTGCAATTATTGTGATGTTGGTTCTCGGCAACCACTTACTTTTAACTTATAAATGACAGAGCGCTAAAATCAACCTGTCTCTACTTTATACTGCCGTTAGTATGGACAGCATAAAGGTGATGACAGTTTCCCTTTAAAGATAATACAATGGGATGCGTTCATAACGGATGCAGATGGTTGTATTATCAGTAACCGGAAGCGTTTTGCTGAACCCTGCCGGATCCAACAAAAACGCTAGTGCGAAATTAGCCTAAATCGAGCAGTGGTGATGCGTGCACAGTACCACTCCATTCACACAGGGGACTCAGAACCCCAATGCTCATGATCAGTGGTGGTCCTAGAGGTTGGATCCATCCCTGTGGATACGTGATAAATGTTGTTCATGGGCCATCACATTTTAAAACGAAGGAAGAAGACACCAACCATGTTTGTTATGTTGTTTATTGAAGTAGCACCAACATAGTCCACGGTGCAGTACCAAGAAACAATTCATTCACTTCACTCCCTTCCCCGAGTGACCAAGGATTTTTTTTTTATCGTCGGTTTGCAAGAGCTATAACTTTTTTATTTTTCCGTCAATATAACTGTATTGGGACTTGCTTTTTTCAGGACAAGTTGTAGTTTTTCTAATGGCGCCATCTTGGAGACACATAACTTACTGATTAACTTTTATTAACTTTTTCCGGGAGGGGGTGGAAAAAAACAGCAATAATGCCACTGAGTTTTTACAAATTTTCCAGCGCTCATTTCTCTGCATAAATAACATATTTTATTCTCTGGGTCGGTATGATTACAGCCGTATTAAATACAGGGGTTTTCTCTTACGTTTTACTTTATTTTGCACAATAAAACCCCTTTTAAAAAAAAAAATGAAAATGTTTTTGCATCATTGCATCCCAAGACCCATAACTTTTTTATTTTTCTTTCTATGGAGCTATGTGGGGTTTCATTTTTGTGGGATGACTTTTAGCTTTCATTGTTCTCATTTTGCAGTATCTAACACTTTT
This sequence comes from Bufotes viridis, assembly GCA_033119425.1. Classification (NCBI taxonomy): domain Eukaryota; kingdom Metazoa; phylum Chordata; class Amphibia; order Anura; family Bufonidae; genus Bufotes; species Bufotes viridis. Next base: position 35,594,605 of record CM065591.1, read on the forward strand.
TATTCCATCTTTTGTGGCAAAAATGCCAAAAAATAGGAATTATAAAATAGTTTTTTTTTTTATGGGGTTCACTGTAGACTGTACTGTACATGATAATTGTGTAGAGCAAGTTGTAATGGATGTGGCGATACCAAATATGTGCAGGGGATTTTGTTTTTGCTATATTTTCCATTGAAAAGCTTTTTTTTCCCACTGGAAAAAAGTATATTTTTTAACTTGGAATCTTTTTTTATTTAATAAAACTTCAACTTTTATTTTTACAATTTGTTAGTCCCACAAGGGGACTTTAACAGAAGATCTTCTTATCGCCTCTATAGTACACTGTAGTGCTTATGCAGTATAGTGTGTTAGGCTTCTTTCACACGGGCGTCATGTTTGACGCCCGGATAGGATGCGGGTGCTTTGCGGGAATATGCGTGATTTTTCCGTGCGCGTGCAAACGTTTGTAATGCATTTTGCACACGCGTTGGAAAAATCGCCATAATGGGTACCCAGACCTGAAGCCGGACTTTATCACTGAAGTCCGGTTTCGGGTTGAGTATTCTGGAGAATTTATTATTTTCCCTTATAACATGGTTATAAGGGGAAATAATAGTATTCTTAATAAAGAATGCTGTGTAAAATAAGGATTAAGGGGTTAAAAATAAAAAACTTAACTTACCTTAGCCACTTGCTACACAGAAGAGTTCAGGGGCATACACTAACAAGTAATGATGTGGAGTGCAATCCATAGTCCGAAAACAACAATATGCACAAATAAGGACTACAAGACCTTAGCCACTTGATCGCGTAGTTGGCAATCTCTCTTCAAGCTTTAGCTGCAGTGTAAAGGACCTGTGATGACGTCACATCACATGGTCCAATCACATGGTTTATCACGGACCATGTGATTGGACCATGTGATGTGACGTTATCACAGGTCCTTTAGACTACAGCTAAAGCTTGAAGACAGAAGAGAGATCGCCAACTACGCAATCAAGTGGCTAAGGTAAGTTAAGTTTTTTATTTTGAACCCCTTAATCCTCGTGAAAAATGCAAAATATAGAGCATGCTGCGATTTTCACACAACACAGAAGTGATGTGTGAAAATCACCGCTCATGTGCACAGCACCATAGAAATGAATAGGTCCAGATTCAGTGCGGGTGCAATGCGTCCACCTCACGCATTGCACCCGCACGGAAAACTCGCCCGTGTGAAAGGGGCCTTATACTGTCAGCATTATAGGTCTGAGTACCTTCATTAGGCCGCCAACTTCCATACTCAGACATCTGCACCCTGCAATCTCATTTGTGGAGGTGCCGATGTCTGAGAGAGAGCCCCCTCCCTTTAATCCACTTACATGCCACGGTCAATATGGACCTTAGCATCTAATGGGTTAAACAGCCCAGATTGGCACTTCTGCCAATCCCTGCTGTTACAGGAGGAGCCTAGCTTTCATGTGAGAGCCGAGCTGGAGACCTGTGCAGTGCTTAGGCAGCTGCAAAAAGGCATATTGTCCTTTAATAATGGGACCTTCCAGCTTTCCTGACATGTCTGTTTTAGTAACTACTTGCATTCCCCATGTAATAACAATTCTGGAGCATCTATTCATATGCCATTCCTCTATTACTCCTATAAGAAGTTTAAGAATGAATTACTAGCGGTTTGCAATGAAGGTTTAGATGGGCAATACCAGTTGAGGGTTTGTCCCTGCACAGTCTGACACTATCCAATCAGTGCTGTCAGTGTCAGGCTGTAGAGGGACCTACCCCCTTCCCCAATTGGTAACACCCATCTGGACCTTCAATGCAAACTGCTAGCAACTCATTCATGACCTCTAGAAGAAATAATAAAGGAATACATAGGACAACATAGAGTCATAAGAATAGATGCTCCAGAATTGTTATTACATGGGGGCAGGGGCGTAGCTATAGGGGGTGCAGAGGTAGCAGTCGCTACCGGGCCCAGGAGCCTGAGGGGGCCCAAAGAGCCTTGTGCCACATAAGACGATACACAGAGCACTGAGAGAAGAGGGGCCCAAGCTGAACTCTTGCACCAGGGCCCATGAGCCGTTAGCTACGCTCCTGCATGGGGGGTACTAAACCGGACACGTCAGGAGAGGGGACAGCTCCTCTAAGGAACACTAAACCTAAATGAATGCTAAAATCAATCAAGAAATCTAGTCAGTCAGTCTGGTTGGGCTTAGCAAGTGGGCGTGCTTAACAATCTTTTTGTCCTACTGCAGACAAAGTAGGATCAAAGGATAACACTTATGGAGGAAGTGTATTTTCTCTGTTTAGTGTTCCTTTAAGGCTGGGTTCACACTTGAGCGTATTTGATACTCGCGTTTTACACGAGTTTTTGTCGCGCGTATTACAGCGCGTTTTTGGAAATAGGAAACGCGCGTTGTACGCGCGTTCATGTGATTGACCACTCTGGCGTCAATCACAATACGCACGACAAAACGCCCCAAAGAAGCTCCTGTTCTTTTTTAGGCGTAGGGCGTTTTACAGCGCGTTCGTACGCGCTGTAAAACTCTCAGGTGAGAACCATGCCCATAGGGAAACATGGGTTTTCGCCTGTTGAGCGTTTTACAGCGCGTAGGAACGCGCTGTAAAACGCGCTGTAAAACGCTTAAGTGTGAACCCAGCCTAAAGGGGTTCTCCGGTATTAATGACATTTCACCAAGTGCCAGCAGCGGGCCTGCCATACTGAGCTAAGGACTCATACGTACGCGAGGCCTCTGGTGTCTCCATCCTCCAGCACTCCATGAGCATGGTCACTTGCTCCGCTGCAGCCAGTGGTGTGGCTACATGCAGTACGTCACCGCTGAAGCCAGTCATTGGCTGCAGTGGAGCATGTGACCATGTCCATAAAAACAATGCAGCAACCGGAAAATGGAGGCAGCGCGGAGGAGCGGAGCGGCAGGGAGCAGGTAAGAATGAATCCTTAGCTTAGTGGGGCAGGCTGCTGGCACTTAGTAAAATGTCATTATTATCGGAGAATCCCTTTAAAGAGGCTTTTCCCCACTAGACATATACACTAAGGTCTAGTTATCAGGACTTTAGTCCCAATATAGTCATATTATACTGTGTTAGGCCTGGGTGGGAAGGCAGGCCGCCGCTTCATCCTCGTCCGATGGTCAGTATATTAACGTCACAATGTAGCTCTTATTTGTGGCGGAGATCCAGCTGGAAAGCGGCAGATTCGGAAATTGTTCCTTTATGCTTGAAATGTTCTCCACACTATAGGACTTTAACAAGGAAAGTCCATTAAACAGTGAGGTATCCAGGTAGGAGATGTGAAACGGGGGAGCTGTAGGCGCCCGACACAGTCTGTCCTTGACGTTGCAGTGGGTGATCGTCAGGCTTTGTTCTTGGATGGTCTCAGCCTGGACACGAAGGTACCTAAGCCCCAGGATGGCCAGATACTCTGTTGGGAGAGTAGTCGCTCCGCACAGCGATAGCTTTAGGTTATGGACAATGGTAAAGTTAACCAACCGTCCCAGGGTGGTCGTGTCGGAGAACCAGATGGTCAGGTCACCATTGTAGCTCAGCCTGGACCCCGTCTTGTTTTTCGGAAGGGCGATGGTCTTACAGTTGCACATCAGGTTGGCCAGACTGTAGTCACAGCTTTGGACGTCAAAGGAGCAGCTGCAGTTCCGGATGTTGTTGTCCTTGGAAAATATCAGCGTGTGGTTCTGGCTGTGTACGAGGTCTTTAATGATGTAAAGGTTCAGGAAGCCAAGTAAGAAGAACTGGCATTTATAGAAGGACATTGACATCCTAATATCAGGCCTCAAACGGCATAACTCCATCCATCGGGGGGTTGCAGAGGTCAATCGTAATCTAGATTAAATGTAATTAAAAAGAATCATCAGTATCCTAATGAATCATGACATGTTAATTAGATCTGGTTCTTAAGGAATGTGACCAAAATATATCTTCCCAATGTTTACACTGCTGAGCAGCTCAGTGTGGGTGGGAATACAATGGGATGGACAGTTCTGCATAAAAGCTGCAAGTCCTGATTACATTACCATGCCGGGAGATGACTGTATGCAGGTAGTGTGCGTGAGTGCATGCTAATGACTGTATGTACACAGAATAAAGCACAGGACAGTCTTACCCCCTTTTTCACAGGCAGACATGTAAACTAAACAAACCTGCTTATTGATATCCTCTATCTATCTAATATCTATCTATCTATCTATCTATCTATCTATCTATCTATATCTATCCTCTATCTATCTCATATCTATCTATCTATCTATCTATCTATCTATCTATCTATCTATCTTTTGCTGAAACCAGAAGTTCACATACATTATATAAAAATACACATATGCATGTTTTTCTCAATTTCTGACATGAAATCAGAATAAACCTTTCCCGTTTTGGAAAATCAAGATTACCATAATTATTATTATTTACCAAATGGCAGAATGATGAGAGAGAGAATGTTTTAAGGCATTTTATTACTTTCTGTAATGTCAAAAGTTTACATACACTAAGATTACTACGCCTTTAAACAATTCTGGACTGCCCATATGATGATGTCATGTGTTTGGAAGCTTCTGTTTGGTTTGTTGACCTGTGGATGTATTTAAATGCACACCTGAAACTTACTGCTTCTTTGTGTAGCATCATGGGAAGTCTAAAGAAATCAGCCGAAATATCAGCAAGAGAATTGTGGACTTGCACAAGTCTGGCTCAACCTTGGGTGCAATTTCAAGATACCTGAAGGTGCCTCATTCATCTGTGCAAGAAATTATACGCAAGTACAAACAAGATAGGAATGTCCAGCCCTCATTCTGCTCAGGAAGGAGACGGGTTCTGTGTCCCAGAGATGAACGTGCTTTGGTCCGACATGTGCAGATCAACCCAAGAACAAAAGCAAAAGACCTTGTGAAGATGATGGTGGAATCTGGTAAGATTGTGTCAATATCCACAGTGAAACGAGTACTGTATCAACATGATCTGAAAGGCCACTCTGCCAGGAAGAAGCCATTACTCCAAAAAAATAAAAAAGCCAGATTAATGTTTGCAAATGCACACAGGAACAAAGACCTATATTTTGGAGACATGTCCTGTGGTCTGACGAAACTAAAATTTAACTTTTTGGCCATAATGCCTATCGTTACGTTTGGAGGAAAAAGGGAGAAGCTTGGAAGCCTAAAAACACCATCCCAACTGTGAAACACGGGGCAGCAGCATCATGTTGTGGGGTTGCTTTGCTGCAGGAGGGACTGGTGCACTTCACAAAATAGATGGCATCATGAGGAAAGAAGATTATATGGAAATACTGAAGCAACATCTCAAGACATTAGCCAAGAAGTTAAAGCTTGGGGGGAAATGGGTCTTCCAAATGGACAATGACCGGAAGCATACCGCCAAACTGGTTACAAAGTGGCTTAAGGATAACAAAGTCAATGTTTTGGAGTTTCCATCACAAAGCCCTGATCTCAATCCTGTTGAAAATTTATGGGCACAGCTAAAAAGGCAGGTGCGAACAAGACGATCCACAAACATGGCTCAGTTACACCAGTTTGTCAGGAGGAATGGGCCCAAATTCCGACCAACTTTTGTGAGAAGCTTGTGGAAGGATATCCAAAATGTTTGACGGTTAAAACACCTTCCCGACATGTGACGCATTACTAAGTCATGGAAGTCAGTGACTTCGCGAATTTTGACGTAATAGTACGTCATGGTGATTGGATGGGCACCGGAGCGGTGCGCTCATGATCACTGCAGGGGTCCGGAAGTCCGCGGTAGTCGGGCCCCTGGTGTATCCGCCGGCATCGCTGTAAAAGCCTATGCCGGCGGATTAACCCCTTCTATGCTGCGGTCCGCTCTGACCGCGACATAGAAGAGGTTTGTGTTGGGTAAGGGAGCCCATCAAGTCCCCTCGCTGCTGTGGCGGGGACCCGATGGGCGACAAGGCAGCTGGATGCCGTGCAGAGGCTGCTCAATGCCTTGCACGGCATCGTGACCTGCCTTCTACGGGTGCCCAGGAGATCCAGCCCCAGGCCCGTCTCCTAGGCAACCTGTTAGTGTATTACTCTGTGTAATACAGTAACAGGCAATGCATTACAATACAGATCAGACCCCCAAAAGTAAAATCCAAAAATAAAGTAAAGAAAAAAAAGTGTTTTTAAAAAAATTCATAAAGTTTTTAAGTAAAATAAAAAAAAAATGCCCCTTTCCCCTTATTTTATAATAAAAACCAGAAAACAAAAGACACACATATTAGGTATCGCCACGTCTGTAATGACCGGCTCTATAAATAGATCACATGATCCACCCTGTCTGATAAACACCATAAAAAATAAAAACAGTGTTAAAAAAGCCATTTTTTGTCACCTTACATCACAAAAAGTGCAACACCAAGCGATCAAAAAGGCATATGTCCCACAAAATGGTATCAATAAAACCGTCATCTCATCCCGCAAAAAATGAGCCCCTACCTAAGACAATCACCCAAAAAATAAAAAAACTATGGCTCTCAGAACATGGAGACAGTAAAACATCATTTTTTTTGTTTCAAAACTGCTATTATTGTGCTAAAGTGAAATACATTAAAAAAAAAATACATATTAGTATCACCACGTCCATAAGAACCTGCTCTATAAAAATATCACGTGATCTAACCCCTCAGGTGAACACAGTAAAAAAAATAAAAATAAAAACTGTGTAAAAAAGAGCCATTTTTGTCACCTTACATCACAAAAACTGCAACAGCAAGGTATCAAAAAGACGTATGCCTCCCAAAATAGTACCAATCAAACCGTCACCTCATCCCGCAAAAAATGAGACTCTACCTAAGACAATTAGTCAAAAAATAAAAAAAGCTATCACTCTCAGACAATGGATACACTAAAATATGATTTGTTTTGCTTCAAAACTGCTATTATTGTGTTAAAGTGAAATAAATTAAAAAAAGTAGACATATTAGGTATCGTCCCATTCGTAACAACCAGCTCTATAAAAATATCACATGACCTAGGTGAACACCGTAAAAAATAAAAACTGTGTAAAAAAATGCCATTTTTGTCACCTTACATCACAAAAATTGCAACACCAAGCGATCAAAAAGGAATATACCCCCAAAAATTGTACCAATCGAACTGTCACCTCATCCCGCAAAAAAATTAGACCTTACCTAAGACAAACGGTCAAAAAATAATTAAAAAATAATAAAGCTATGGCTCTCAGACTTAGCCTACATGCACAGGGTAAGGTTTTTTTGCGGCCTCCGTTTCGTTTTTCTTGCGGATCCGATGGTTTCTCAATTATTTCTATAGATCCGTTAAAAATGCAGATGCCTCTTCCGTTGCCTGTCCGCGTCCGCAAAAAAAATATGGCATGTCCTATTCTTGTCCGCAAAAAACGGTTTGCGGACCCACAGAAGCCAATGGGTCCGCAAAAAATGCGGATGACCAACGGAAGCCATCCATTTGTCATCCGCATCCGTTTTTTTTTGCGGATGGTTGCTTGGAAACTAGGGCACTTGTACAGGTACTTTAAAAAACTGGTTCAAGTCTTCAGTTTTTTTGCGGAAAAAAACGGAAGACACACGGAAACACAACCTACAAAATTTGCGGACACGAAACGGATGTGGATGTGAAAAAAAAGGAAGACGGATCCACGATTTGCGGACAGCAAAAAAAAACTGTCGTGTGCATGTAGCCTTATGGAGACACTAAAACAGGGGTCCTCAAACTACGGCCCGCGGGCCACATGCGGCCCGCCAAGGAAAATGATCCGGCCCGCCGGGTGTTTTTGCCGTTTCTCACGGCTCAGCAGGGCGCCGCCACCTCCTACCAGTGGAGACATGAGGGGGCTCCAGCGGATGAAGACAGGGACTGACAGTGTAGAGTGGCAGAGCTCTGTCTGGTCCGCGGTACAGGAACTTTTGTTTCCTGTATCCTGTACCCGTCAGGACTGACAGGAAGTGAGAAATGAGAGTGACAAGGGAGGGGTCTGAGAAATATGAGTGACAAGGGAGGGACCTGAGAAATGAGAGTGACAAGGGAAGGACCTGAGAAATGAGAGTGACAAGGTAGGGAGGGTGGGTGTTCTCGGCAGCATCTCGCAATAAAGATTTATTGATAACTCCAAGACATGTAACAAAGCAACGTTTCAGCTAATAGATAGCCTTTATCAAGCTCATACAAATGAGGGTTGTGATACACATATATATATTAAAAGCACCTAAGTGCAGCAATTAGTGTCCACCAATCAAGCGGTGTGCCAAAACATGGCTAACCTATCAGTGAACATACATTTCAAAGTCCGTATTTGCATAAACATCAAGGCAGCAACACCTGTGTTGGGACCATACCTGTAGGGCATCATCGTGCGTCACACCCAGTGGGCGGTACTCACCCGAGTGTACATGCTGTGCAATGTGACCACGCCTCAGTGTCATGCACGTGTGTAGTCGCGCTCCAGATGACGCACGTCCAGTGTGACGCTGGATCGCGTCATCATCCCGCGCCTGATCTCGCAATGTCATCAAATGCCAACAACGGGGAGTAAACGTCTCCACGGCAACCGCCTGACGCCAAGAACCATGTATGATCGCTACACCTGGCGATGCTGTCATATAAGTACAATACATGTAGGTATAGGTCCTTCAATGGACACATTACAGATATCATGTAAATCGCAGTATAGGACATATGATATAATAACAACAGTTAAAAACAATGATACAACCCTGCCTCACACTGTAGGATCAATCAACCAATCTAGTGGATGGACGTGACATTACACTCGAGATTCAAACCACACGGCTGTAAAGATCTCAGAGTATGTATCCATTTTGGCTCTTTATGTCTCAAAATTGCATTAACATCCCCTCCCCTCCTCAGATACCCCACCCCATCAATCGCACGAAACCGTAGCTGATTGATGGAGTGGTTTTTTTCAATAAAATGTTTAGCAACGGGTTTGTCCATGGCCCTAGTCCTGATTGTGCTCTTGTGTTTATTAATGCGTTCCCTAAGCTCCATCGTTGTTTCCCCTACATAAATCATGCTGCAGGGGCATTGAATCATATATACCACATTAGTGGATCTGCACGTATAGTATTCCTTGATTTTATATTTGCGGCCACTGTAGGGGTGTGAAAAGCTGTCCCCTTTTAACACACCACCACAGTTGCAGCAAGAGAGACAGGGGAAGATTCCACATTTTTTGGGGGCTAACCGCAGTTGCCTATCCATCTCGCTTCCCCCCACATCTGCCCTAACCAGTCTGTGGCGGAGATTAGGACTCCTCTTATAAGCCATCATGGGTGGGACCATAAATTCTTTAATGTCCGGCAAACCCCTTTGGAGTATCTGCCATTCATCTTTAACTATGGCGGCAATTCTCCCACTATCCCTCCCATAGATGGACACAAAGGGAATCCTCATCCCAGTTTCATTCCGTGATTTGCTCTCAAAGGATGATTGGCGGCTGGTGGATACTATCCTGTGTTCAAACCTCTGTACCAACTTTTTAGGGTAGCCCCTATTTAAGAATTTCTTGCCCATCGCCTCAACCTGTTCCCCAAAATAACTCTCATCAGAGACTATACGGCGAACCCGTAATAATTGGCTCCACGGTAGGGAGTCAATCATTCTGTGGGGATGATTACTATCATACAACAGGAGCGTGTTTTTATCTGTCGACTTCTGAAACAAATCCGTTTTGATGCAGCCATCCTGGATGAAAACGCGGACGTCCAGGAACTGCAGCTCACTGGAGGATACTGTCACAGTGAACCGGAGGCCCTGGACCCCCGCGTTAAGAAAGGAATGGAACTCATCCAACTCATTGGTGGTCCCAGTCCAAATGGCAAGAATGTCGTCGATGTAGCGCCACCAGCACAGGACCCTCCCGGAGTAGATGGAATTATACACCAATCGGTCCTCGACCTCGGCCATAAAGATGTTAGCGTAAGTTGGGGCCACATTGGACCCCATGGCCACACCCCGCTGTTGCTGGTAAAAGGTGTCCCTGAAGAGGAAATAATTCCTCCTCAGGACCACCTCAAGGAGGTCGAGAATGAATCGGCATGCTCCCCAGGAGTGTCCCGTGCCGGACAGGGCCACATTGACGACATTGAGACCATAGGAGTGATCAATGCAGGTGTAAAGGGATACAACATCAAAGCTGACAAGTAAAAAATTAGATTGCCACTCAATGTCTTCCAATTTACGTAGAAAGTGACTGGTGTCTTTAAGATAGGAGGGGGCCGAGGTCGCATGGACACGCAACACCCTATCCAAAAAAATGGAAATAGGGTAAAAAATAGACCCTCTCCCTGAGACAATTGGGCGACCCGGGGGATCCAAGAGACATTTATGGATTTTCGGTAAAACATATATCACCGGGGTGATAGGATGGCCCACATGTAAATAACGATGTAATTCATCATCTATAATATCCTCTCCTAATGCCTTATCACAAATAAACCCCAGGATACCTGCAATTTCAAATTTTGGATCCCTACTGAGTTCCCGATAGACCTCAGTGTCCCCCAATTGTCTCAGGATTTCCCCCAGATACTTATCGGTGTCCATCACGACCACAGTGTGAGGTAGGGTTGTATCATTGTTTTTAACTGTTGTTATTATATCATATGTCCTATACTGCGATTTACATGATATCTGTAATGTGTCCATTGAAGGACCTATACCTACATGTATTGTACTTATATGACAGCATCGCCAGGTGTAGCGATCATACATGGTTCTTGGCGTCAGGCTGTTGCCGTGGAGATGTTTACTCCCCGTTGTTGGCATTTGATGACATCGCGAGATCAGGCACGGGATGATGACGCGATCCAGCGTCGCACTGGACGTGCGTCATCTGGAGCGCGACTACACACGTGCATGACACTGCGGCGTGGTCACATTGCACAGCATGTACACTCGGGTGAGTAACGCCCACTGGGTGAGACGCACGATGATGCCCTACAGGTATGGTCCCAACACAGGTGTTGCTGCCTTGATGTTTATGCAAATACGGACTTTGAAATGTATGTTCACTGATAGGTTAGCCATGTTTTGGCACACCGCTTGATTGGTGGACACTAATTGCTGCACTTAGGTGCTTTTAATATATATATGTGTATCACAACCCTCATTTGTATGAGCTTGATAAAGGCTATCTATTAGCTGAAACGTTGCTTTGTTACATGTCTTGGAGTTATCAATAAATCTTTATTGCGAGATGCTGCCGAGAACACCCATCTTTTCTTGTATCTACTGATGGCCGCTTGGATCGGAGGCCAAGGGTGAGGCTGCTGCATCTGCTGGACCGGAATCCATTGGTGCTGCCTCTACACTGTATTGTTCATTAAGGTAGGGAGGGGGCCTGAGAAATGAGAGTGACAAGGGAGGGGGGCTGAGAAATGAGAGTGACAAGGGAGGGTGCTGAGAAATGAGAGTGACAAGGGAGGGGGGAATGAAAGTGACAAGGGAGGGAGGGGTCTGAGAAATGAGAGTGACAAGGGAGGGAGGGGGGAATGAGAGTGACAAGGGAGGGGGGGGTGAGAAAGAGAGTGACAAGGGAGGGGGGAATAATTCCCATTGAAATACTGGTAAATATATATAATTGCTCATAGTTAAACTATAGTCCGGCGCTCCAACGGTCTAAGGGACCGTGAATTGGCCCCCTGCACTAAAACATCATTATTTCGGTTTAAAAAATGCTATTATTGTGTAAAACTTAAATAAGAAAAAGTAGACATATTAGGTATTGCCACATAAGTAATGATCTGCTCTATAAAAATATCACATGCCTTAAACCCTCAGGTGAATGCTGGAAAAATAAAAAAATAAAAACTGCGCCAATACAACCAATTTTTTGGTCACCTTGCCCCATAAAGTGTAATAATAAATGATCAAAAAATCATATGTACCCAAAAATTGTACCAATAAAAATGTCAACTCTTCCTTCAAAAAAACAAGCCCCTGCACACGAGACACAAAAACATAATTTTAAAAAAAATGCTTTATTATGTAAAACTGAAACAAACAAACATAGAAGGTAGACATATTTGATATCATTGCGTCCGTAAGAACCTGCTCTATAAAAATATCACATGATCTACCCTGTCAGATGAATGTTCTAAAAAATAAAAAATAAAAACCGTGCCAAAACATCCATTTTTTGTTACCTTGCCTCACAAAAAACGTAATAAAAAACAATTAAAAATCATATGTACCCCAAAATAGTACCAATAAAACTGGCACCTTATCTCAAAATGTGGTCACTTTTTTTAGTTTCTACTCTAGGGGTGCATCAGGGGGGCTTCAAATGGGAGATAGCATCTAAAAACCAGTTCAGCTAAATCTGCCTTCCAAAAACCATATGGCGTTCCTTTCCTTCTGTGCCCTGCCGTGTGCCCATACAGAAGTTTACGACCAAATGTGGGGTGTTTATGTAAACTGCAGAATCAGGATAATAAATATTGAGTTTTGTTTGGCTTTGTTACTGGAAAGAATGGATTAAAATATAAAATCTGCCAAAAAAATTTAATTCTGAAATTTCATCTCCATTTTCCATTAATTCTTGTGGAACACCTGGGCCATTTATGGGTGGTTTTTATTATGTAAGCCTCACAAAGTGACTTCAGACCTGAACTGGTCCTTAAAAAGTGGGTTTTGGAAATGTTCTTAAAAATTTAAAAATTTGCTTCTAAACTTCTAAGCTTTCTAACGTCCCCAAAAAATAAAATGGCAATAAATATTATATGAGGTATCACTATCTATTATAAAAGTTGAGAAGTTAAAATTTGAAAATTTGGGAACTTTTCTAATTTTTTGGTAAATGAAGTACAATGTGTCACGAGAAAACAATCTCAGAATTTCTTGGATAAGTAAAAGTGTTCCAAAGTTATTACCACATAAAGTGACACATGTCAGATTTGCAAAAAATGGCCTGGGCAGCAAGGTGAAAACTGGCCCGGGGTAAAAGGGGTTAAGGGCAATGGTACAAAATATTAATAAAATGTATGTAAACTATTGACTTTGCAGAAAGTAATAAAAATGCCTTGAAACATTCTCTCTCTCATTATTCTGGCATTTGGCAAATAATAAATATGGTAATCCTAATTGACCAAAAACAGGAAAGGTTTATTCGGATTTTATGTCAGATATTGAGAAAAACATGCATATGTGTCTTTTTATATAGTGTATGTAAACTTCTGGTTTCAACTAGCTACTATTCTATTTATCTAGCTGTTTATCTATCTATGAAAAAGGAAATTCCATGGCACTTCCCAAAAATAGATATGTGTTTATTTCATCAGATGCATCTGGTGAAATAAACACGTATCTATTTTTGGGAAGTGCCATGGAATTTCCTTTTTCATTTATGGTTTAACAGAAGGATCACCGCCACAGCTGCTGGCACCTCTATCTATCTATCTATCTATCTATCTATCTATTATTCTTTTTATCTGTCTATCGAACTACTATTCTATCTATCTATCTATCTCTCTCTATCTCTCTATCTCGAAGAAAAAATAAAAAATTCCACAGCACTTCCCAGGTGTAAATCAAAAAAAGTGTATTTCAATCACCAAACAGCAACGTTATGGTCCTCTCACTGAGACCTTTCTCAAGCAGTGAGAGGACCGAAACGTTGCTGTTTGGTGATTAAAATACACTTTTTTTGATTTACGCCTGGGAAGTGCTGTGGAATTTTTGCTTTTGCATTTTTGGAGGTTGAATCGCTTCCACAACCGCTGGCACCCCTCTACAACACTTTATGCTGTGCTGCTCACATCTCTTTAATTGGTATCTATCTAGAAAGATAAATGATGAGGCAGCACTCCAATGTAGTGAATTAGTATTGAGTGCGAATGTTCAAATCGCGAATTTTAAGCACTAATATCACCACTTTGAGAATTTGCGAATATTTAGAATATAGTGCTATAAATTCGTATTAGCGAATAGAGTTGTTTGCGAATATTCTAATCGCAAATTTATTGCGAATATCGGCACTTAGCAACATTCCTAGGAAACAATTGGAAAGTTGCCTACCCCTTAGTGTTGATCGCAAATATTCTAATCGCGAATTTTTTTTGCAAATATATTACATTGCTGATTTTTGCAATCAAGTAAATAAAGACTGGAGATCACGAATTCTCGAATTTGCGAATTTATAGGGAATATAGGGAAAGTTTGCGACTTTTTAACAGCACTTTTCAGGCACAAAAGAGATGAAAAATCTCCCCCTATGTATCTCAAAAGGCTGTATATGGGAGGAAATAGTTAATTTACAGTCATTAGTAATAGTGGTGCCTGGCTAGTGAGCAGTTCCTGGAAAGTCAGCCAAGAGAGACGACTTGCAGAATAGAATCCTTCTCCAGGAATACACCATCCCTGGAAGTGAAAAGCTGCCAGAAAAGCAACTTTGCCAAGAACCAACCTGTCAGGGAGAGGAGAATAAACTTTTTTATAGAAGGTTGATAACTACTTAAAATAAAGACAGTAAAACGAATGCACTCATACGGCTGTAGACTTTACTGCACATGGTTTGGGTTATAGTGCCTCTGTCGCCTGTCACACTTCTGAGACGGACTGGCCATCTGAGCTAGGACTGCACCCTGCAGTTGAGCATTGCAGAGAAATATTGGGAGAAATTGCACGCCTCTGATCATTTAGAAAGATTGCATGTATTTTCTGAAATGGAGGACCATCACAATAGCCACCCTCTATACACAGCCTTTGGGAAAAGCCTACTCTGTGAAATACTGGAGAATGGAGCCTACTAGTAGTATTTGCAGTATAACACCCATCATCCACTCAGTAAATGAGAGACTTTATTATAACCAAACCAGCCTAGTCATTTTTCTCCACGTCCGATCTGGTCCCCTGTTCTGTTGTCTTGCACCTTGCTGCTTACCTAACATCGAGGGCTCCCCAACTACCAATAGGCAGGAGACCCCTAGTCCAGGGTGTGCCCCAAGGGGATGAAGGGTTGTGCCACTCTCTATTCACTGCATGCATGGCCCAGTGATCACTGTAGTAGGTATTAACCACAGTGGGGACTACAACCACCCTCTTTACTGCAGAAGGGCATGCAGCATATCTACCTATCCATCTTTCTTTCTCCTATCTATCTATCTATCTCACATCTATCTGTCTTTCTCTCTTATATTTATCAATCTATCTTTCTCTTATCTATCTATAGCTATCTATCTATCTGTCTATCTATCTATCTACCGTATTTTTTGCCCCATAAGACGCATTTTTTACCCCCAAAAGTGGGGGGGAAATGCCCCTGTGTCTTATGGGGCAAATACATTATGGAAGCGCTTCATTAGTACCAGAGGACCAGGAAGCGGTAAAGGCTCAGTACTCACCGATTCCTGGACCTCGGCTGTCAGCTGTGAAGGCTGCGCTCAGTGTGAGCGCGGGCGTGAGGAGTGACGGCGTCCAGAGCAGGAAAGGTATGTTTTTTTTTATTTTATTAAACATGGGGCACTGGGGGCAATATGGAGATGATGGGGGAAATATGGACATGCTGGAGGCTGATATGGGGGCAATATAGAGATGCTGGGGGCAATATGGAGATGCTGGAGGCTGATATGGGGGCAATATGGAGATGCTGGGGGGTGATCCTGGGCAATATGGAGATGCTGAGGCAATATGGGGCTGATATGAGGCAATGGGGGCTGCTGGAGGCTAATATGAGAGGCAATGGGGACTGCTGGGGACTGATGAGAAGCATGAGGCTCTTATCAGAGGTCTGATTGGGGGTCTGATCTGAGGTTTTGTTGGGGTCTGATTAACATTGGGGGTCTGATTAGTGGTCTGACCCGGGTTCTAATAAAAAATATTTTTTCTTATTGTCCTCCTCTAAAACCTAGGTGCGTCTTATGGGCTGATGCGTCTTATAGGGCGAAAAATACGGTATCTATCTACAGTTATCTATCTGTCTCCTATCTATCTATTTCCTCTCTTTTCTTTCTCTATATATTATATGTCTTATCTCCAGTAGTTTGTGGAATTTCATGCCTGTGGGGCACAATCTGGCAGCTCAGAACCTAGTTTCAGTGCAGCTTGGAATAACTGGTATATAGAAATACTTACGCTTTCTGGTCATCTGTCCTCAGCTCAGGTTACTCTGTGGACGTGCGGACGCTGCTGTGCTCCTGAATCGTAGTCTACCACTAAATGCTGCCACATTCTAGGAGTTTTATTCCTCAGTTTTTCTGTTGTTTTTTCCTTGATCTTTCCTTGGTTCCTCTGCCACGCAGCAGCAGCACCAGTAGCAGGAAATGAATCTCAGAAGTTTCTGGCTAACTATCATGACTTAGTTAAAGGAGAAATGGCTCTTAGTGTGTTGAGTGCAGCACAGATTCTATTTTAAATACTATATCGCCCCTCTCAGAATGAGCGAAAACATCTTGAGATGAACTGACTCACACAGGATGCTGGGAACGGTTAAACAGCTTCAGCTATATTACACACATTATGTATGCAGCTGTATACTTCTATACTGCCACCAGGGTACAGGTAGCAGCTGCACCTGGGCCCTAGCACATAAAGGGGCCCAAAAGCCCTACTGCCATGTATGAAGAGGCCAGCATTATGTAGTGCCCTGGAGCAGGGATACTTTGAAGTATGGACATCTGTGGACATTTGCCCGGCTTCCTCTTTGCAAAGTCTTCAACTCCTTACTTTATTTCATTTTAAAGGGTTAACCTACACTGACTTATACTATTTAATATTGTGTAACTGCATTTTATATGTATGTTGTGATCTATATCGTGCTCATCTGCACTGTGTTGCACAGCACTGTGGAAAGGGTTAATAAATTCTGAGAGACTTTTGGGACTTCCTAGCTAATAATGAGAAGCTGGTAATTTTCTAGAGTTACCATAAGGGTTAAAGAAGAGTACGTTTTGGAGGGAAAAAGCCAGACTTGTTTACCACCAAAACCAGACAGACTGACCTTTTGAATGTCTGGTTTAGGTCTATTGTTATGTCTGAAAACCTGTTTTGTCTGGAAAAACTGCTGTGTCATTGCCATTGAGCATCATTGAAGTTCTAATGCAAGTCTATGAGAGACGATATCTGTAACATTATATTTGTTTGTGCTGAGTTTCTCCACTCCATCCCTCCCACTAGAAGGTTCTAGTTCAGTTAGGGTTCAGTGCTTAGAAGATACTCTGCCATTTTGCATTAAAATGACCAGAAGTAGATACTGAGATTGAGATGCTGACCAAGGAGCCAGCTTGACTACTGAGCCATAGATTGTGGACCTCCAATCTTTGTCTACAGTACCAGCCCTCCGAGAAAGAGATAGGGAGGGACAGCTAGTTCAGGCCTTTCCTCAGCATCAAACCCTTCTTGCCAGAGAG
Source organism: Bufotes viridis (assembly GCA_033119425.1). Lineage (NCBI taxonomy): Eukaryota > Metazoa > Chordata > Amphibia > Anura > Bufonidae > Bufotes > Bufotes viridis. The sequence goes on from CM065591.1 coordinate 35,611,958, forward strand.
GAGACTGGAGAAGCCATCCCTATGCCTTGCCTGTATTGTTTTGCACCTGTATTCCTCCAGTAAAAAAGCACTCTCCCTGGACTTATCTCCAAATAGGGTGCACCACGCCTTACCATCCCTTCCGGAGAGCAGCAACACATGGTGACACTTTGAGGGTGTCCGGTGGACCCAGTGTAGCGTTGGGGCCACCCCAAACCCGGCCACAGCAATTATAAATGTGCCGCATAATGGAACCGGTACGGATACTTCTGTTACGATAGAACGCAAAACAGAATGCCTCTTAAAGGGATTCCGTTATGTATTCCGTCATGGCCCGTGATAACGGAATCTATAATGGAATTGTAAGAAAACCCCGAACTCGAACTTGTAAAACAGAAGTTCGGTCAACACTAGTAGTGGATATACCGATGAGGAATCTGAAGTTCCCATGCAGCCATAATATACAGATGACGCAAGTGCCACACAACTGTTCAGGACATTACATCTGTTTTCTAGGAGTTCAATATTGATCGCCTATCCTCAGGATAGGTCATGAATATCTGATCGGTGGGGGTCAGAGTCCCGAGCGCCGCAGCCTCCTCACAGCGCCATACATTGTACAGTGTCTGTGCTTGGTATTACGACTCAATCCTATTCACTTGAATGTTACTGAACTGTACATAGGCCATGTGACCGATGAGACGTCACAGGCCCAGGAAAAGGTTCCAGTGCTGCAGCCTCTTTACACAGCTGATAGGCGGAATGCTGGGAGTCGTAACCCCGCCAATCATATACTGATGACCTGTCCTGAAGATAAGTCATCAATATTCTACTCCTGGAACAACTCATTTAACGCACTAGACATTCGCTATTTGTGTGGCCGTCAGTTTGTAATAACCGCTGCACTACACACATAGCGTAGACGAGCCATGATAACTCCCCAGCATGCTATGCCAGTCAATTCATCTGTATATGGAAAAACGCTGATGGCACTATTTCTAAATGACGCTCTGATAGTGCTGTGTATGGCACTCTGATTGCACTGTTTATACAGACACTCTGATGGTACTGTTTCTGAGGGCACTCTCACAGCACTCTGATGCTACTGTTTATAGAGGCACTCTGATTTTACTGTTTATACAGACACCCTTATGGTACTGTTTCTGAGGGCACTCTCACAGCACTCTAATGCTACTGTTTATAGAGGCACTCTGATTGCACTGTTTATACAGACACTCTGATGGTACTGTTTCTGAGGGCACTCTCACAGCACTCTAATGCTACTGTTTATAGAGGCACTCTGATTGCACTGTTTATACAGACACTCTGATGGTACTGTTTCTGAGGGCACTCTCACAACACTCTAATGCTACTGTTTATAGAGGCACTCTGATGGCACTGTTTATACAGACACTCTGATGGTACTGTTTCTGAGGGCACTCTCACAGCACTCTGAGGCCACTGTTTATAGGGGCACTCTGATGGTGCTGTTTATACAGACACTCTGATGGTACTGTTTCTGAGGGCACTCTCACAGAACTCTGACGCCCATGTTTATAGAGACACTCTGATGGTGCTGTTTATGACTGACACTCTGATAGTGCTGGTTATGGGGGAGCTCTGACAGCTCTGTATATAGGTGTACTTTGATGGTGCTGTTTGTATTAGCACTCTGATGTCACTGTTTCAGAGGAATTCCGGTGATACTACTTGGAGTCACTCTGATGATGCTTCTAATAGAGACACTTTACTGGCACAGTTCATGGAAGCAAAAGAGATTCTGCAGTGCACAAAGTGTGCTTTATCTTATCTCTTCCCACACAGGATTTTTAAAAGTAGGCGAGCAGGCTTTAAGGCTGTATTACACAGCCCGATGTGGCAGACCATTGTCGGGAGGGAACAATCACCTGCTCGCTGGTGGAGGAGACCCGTGCTATTACATGCAGCGATCTCCTCCGCAGCATGGGGAGGAGTAATCTCTATGCCATCACTCGTCTCCATGCTGTATAGTGGTTTGCACGAATTGCCACCTGCCAATGATATTTGACTAATGTGGGACTGCATAATCTCCTAATATATATAATTCTTGCTTGAGAAGACGTTATCTAGTAAGGACAACCCTTTAACTAACGGCTATGTACACCTTTGGAGCAATTTATGTATTGCTTTGACTGTATTAGGGTACTTTCACACTTGCGTTGGTGCGGATCCGTCAGTTTATTTGCACAGACGGATCCGCACCTATAATGCAAAACTTTGTATCCGTTCAGAACGGATCCGTTTGCATTAGTTAAAAGAAAAATGACAAAGTCCAAAACGGATCCGTTTTGAATTACATTGAAAGTCAATGGGGAACTGATCCGTTTTCAAATGCACCATATTGTGTCATTGAAAACGGATCCTTCCCCATTGATTTACATTGTAATTCAAAACGGATCTGTTAGGCTCCGCCTCTTCAGACGGACACCAAAATGCTGCATGCTGCGTTTTGGTGTCCGCCTCCAAAACAGAATAAAAGCGGAACGGAGCCGAGTTGATGCATTCTGAACGGATCCTTATCCATTTAGAATGCATTGGGGCTGAACTGATCCGTTTTAGACCGTTTGTGAGAGCCCTGAAACGGATCCCACAAACGGAATCCAAAACGCTAGTGTGAAAGTACCCTTATGTGATAAAAACACATTTGTCATAGGTTTTTAGTAAAAAATGTTACTCTCTTTATGTTCTGTATCCTGCACGTAATCTCATACATTGCAAGCTGCTCTCTGACTGCTCGGCCTGCAGACCCTTATCAATGCTTTCCTGCAATCTTTACAGCCAAATTAATTAAACTTAAATCAAAAGGGAACTCAGCTTTATGAGATTTCAGGAGCAGAAAGATTAACTCCAGACCGAGCCGTCAGAGAGCCTGTCTAACAGATTTCACACTGAACAGGACGGAGCAGCCTGCAGTGTATGAGAATACATGCTGGCTGCGGAAGACAAATGGAGCACGTTTTTGATTAATAAAACAATTACAAATGTTTTTTTTTAATCCCATAATATAGCCAATGCAAGAAAAACTAAATTCACCCTAAAGGTGTCAATAGTCTTTAAAGAAAATGTCTCAGCCACTGCTTTTGGGTGTTACATTGGCCACATGTGGTGGGAAATCTCCCGTCATTGGTGCAGCATGTAGAGCCTTGATATGTATATACTGAACACAATACATCACTAAAAATTGTAATGCACCATACTTTTCAATACAGTTTTCTGTACATGATTATTATAAATATTATAGACCTAAGAGACCCATTCATAGACCACGCTATCGCTATGGTTCCTGCAGGGGTTGGGGGGGGATGGTGGATCGCGGAGTGGGACTGCTTCTTCTGTTCCCAGCGTAGATTCACTGCAGTCTCTGGAAGCCACTACTAAGAGGAGCTCAGTGTAAAAGGATTATTTACAACTTCCATTGATATTAATGATAACTGCAAATTCCTATGCTTTGAGCTCCCTCTAGTGGTGGCTTCCGGCAGATATCTATTGTGTGAAGGGAAGAGGAAGATTAATCAATGTATTTATGCCAGTAGTCTTGTTCATAAAGCATATTTTCCTCTTTTTCCAATACAGAAGTCAGATAAAATAGGGAAGGCAGAGGGCGGCCTTTATATTTTCACTGCAAAAATCATTTTTTTTAAAAATTGTAAATTCATCAGAAATCTGTGAAGTCACCCTTACCTGGGTCTTTTTGACGCATACTGGGAAACTGGGTGGAGCGGGGGGGCCCCATACTGAGTTTTGCTATAGAATGAGATATGTGTATGTCCCTGCTCATACAGACTGTCTGCCAGGATGCACAGGGAGCAGTGGTGCATTCATTCTGTACATGCATCCATGTTCCTATAATTGTATATCATTGTTCCATACAGGGCCATTTATGGGCGAGAGTGACAGAAAGAAGCTTTCTTGGGCTTTAGAGGCCAAGCATAAGAAGGATTAGAGATTAATCGCCTTAGTTACTAAGAAAGAGAATCTCAGCAGGGAATGAAAATATAAATGTAATTAAGGACTTAATTCAGCTTCAGGCGCCTGAATCAGAGCCAAGAGTCCCCTCTGTGTGCCGCCATTGTTATGTCCCTGTATTACTTTCAGTTCTTTACTCCATACTTATAGATAGTATTGCAAAGTAAATATCCATACAATGACATTAATATTCATAATGACTTGCTGGAAATGATTCAGTATAAAGTGAGGCATGGAAAATAACAGGAGAGCGAGGAAAGAAGAAGACCTCATCAGACAGAGTCTTGTAGATAGCCTGCATTCTGGACGTCACACCGGGACCCCTTAGTGCTGTAAGTTCAGTTCAGTAGAAATGGAGGGGTTCAAGTTTTACCTCTGGAATATATATGGTTTTGGACAAGCAGGAGGTCCCTAGGTTGGCTGTCAGAAGTAGGGTGGCCACTTTTTGTATGAATAAGTATATAAAGCTTAACCCCTTAAGGACCGGAGTTTTTTTTTTTTTTTTTTTTTTTATGGTGATGGAGCATGTGATTGGGCCATGTGACCATGTGACATCATCACAGGTCCTTTTCCTAGTAGAAAGCTAACGGAGAGGAGGCCGGGCTTCGCGATCAAATGGACCAGGTAAGTTATGATTAGTTTATTATTTTTAACCCATTCTGCACCGGGTTCAACATTAGGAAGATGGCCAAGGGTATTATTTCACATTATAACTATGTTATAATGTGAAATAATACCAGCGGGACAATTTCTGACCCAAACATGCACTTCTGTGAAGAAGTGCAGGTTCGGGTCTGGGTACCAAAAGTGCCGATTTTTCTCCCGCGCGTGCAAAACGCATGACAGCGCTTTGCACTCGCAGGGAAAAATCGTGGCGATTCCCGCAACGCACCCGCACTGTTTGACGGAGTGCACCCGCAACGCCCGTGTGAAAGAGGCCTATAGCAATCAATGATCTGATTGCTATTCTCATACATTCCAATGCAATAGCATTGGAATGTATGAGAAAATCGCATATTACAGATTAGGCTCCATAGGAAATACTATACAGCAGCCTGGGTTTAATTCATAGAGACCTACGCTGCTGCAGGTACGCTCCGGCTCCTCAGATCGCCACACGGGGGAGCCGGAGCGCAAACCGAAAGTAAAACTTTTGGTTTGTGCGCGCTCAGATGCCTCCCAAAATAGTATTAATCAAACCGCCATCTCATCTCGCAAAAAATGAGCCCCTACATAGAACAATCGCCCCAAAGCCATTTTTGTCACCTTACATCACACGAAGTGTAATAGCAAGCGACCAAAATGTCATATGCACCCCAATATAGTGCCAATCAAACCGCCATCTTATCCCGCAAAAAATGAGCCCCTACATAAGACTGTCGCCCAAAAAAAAAAATATATATATATGGCTTTCAGAATGTGGAGACATTAAAAAAAACCATTTTTTTCAAAAATGCTTTATTATGAAAAACTGAAACAAAAATTCACTAAAAGTAGTCATATTTGGTATTGTCGCATCTGTAGCAACCTGCGCTATAGAAATAGCACACAATCTAACCTGTCAGATCATCTATGTAAATAACAAAAAACGATCCCAAAACAGCTATTTTTTCAAAGTTTCCATTTTAATCCCTTTTTACAGTAACAAAGCAAGGGTTAACAGCCAAACAAAACTTAATATTTATTGCCCTGATTCTGTAGTTTGCAGAAACACCCCATATGTGGTCATAAGCTACTGTACGGGCACACGGCAGGGCATAAAAGAAAGGGAACGCCATATGGTTTTGGAAGGCGGATTTTGCTGGACTGGATTTTTGACACCATGTCCCATTTGAAGCCCCCCGATGTACTCCTAGAGTAGAAACTCCATAAAAGTGACTCCATCTAAGAAACTACACCCCTCAAGGTATTCAAAACTGATTTTACAAACTTTGTTAACCCTTTGGGTGTTCCCCAAGAGTTATTGGCAAATGGAGGTGAAATTTCAGATTTTCTATTTTTTGTTACCTTGCCTAAAAAAAAGTGTAATATAGAGCAACCAAAGATCATATTTACCCTAAAATAATACAAACAAAACTGCCACCTTATACCGTAGTTTCCAAAATGGGGTCACTTTTTTGGAGTTTCTATTCTAGGGTTGCATCAGGGGGGCTTCAAATGGGACATAGTGTCAAAAAACCAGTCCAGCAAAATCTGCCTTCCAAAAACCATATGGCGTTCCTTTCCCTCTGAGCCCTGCTGTGTGCCCGTACAGTAGTTTATGGCTACACATGGGGTGTTTCTGCAAACTACAGAATCAGGGCAATAAATAATGAGTTTTTTTTGGCTGTTAACCCTTGCCTGGTGACTTGAAAAAATTGATTAAAATGGAAAATTTTCCCCCCCCCAAAAAAATCGAAATTCTGAAATTTTATCTCGATTTTCCATTAACTCTTGTGGAACACCTAAAGGGTTAATGACATTTGTAAAATCTGTTTTGAATACCTTGAGGGGTTTAGTTTTTAGAATGGGGTCATTTTGGGGTGGTTTCTATTATGCAAGCCCCACAAAGTGACTTCAAACCTGAACTGGTCCCTAAAAAGTGGGTTTTTGAAAATTTCTGAAAATTTTCAAGATTTGCTTCTAAACTTCTAAGCCTTGTAACGTCCCCCAAAAATCAAATGGCATTCCCAAAATGATCCATACATGAAGTAGACATATGGGGAATGTAAATTAATAACTTTTTTTGGCAGTATTACTATGTATTATAGAAATAGAGAAATTGAAACTTGTAAAATTGCAAATTTTTCTAAATTTTTTGTAAATTTGATATTTTCTTTATAAATAAAAATGCATTTTATTTTACTCCATTTTACCAGTGTCATGAAGTACAATATGTGACGAAAAAACTATCTTAGAATGGCCAGGATAAGTAAAAGCGTTTTAAAGTTATCACCACATAAAGTGACACTGGTCAGATTTGCAAGAAATGGCCTGGTCCCTAAGGTGTAATATGGCCGTGTCCTTAAGGGGTTAAAGAGCTCAGTTCAGTCATTGCTGTGCCCCTATTTATAATTTTTAAAGATTTTCTAGGTACTGGTACAGTGCCAAGTGTTTGGCGCAAGGCAAATGTGATGCCCATATTCAAAAAAGGATCTAGCTCCTCAATAGGTAATTATAGACCTATAGGCTTGGAAAGTACAGTTTGTAATTGGATTGAAAACTGGCTGAAGGACCGTGTCCCGAGAGGTGTGGTCAATGATTCCTATTTAGAATGGTCCGCGGTTAGTGGTGACCCCAAGGTTCAGTGTTGGGTCCTCTATAATTTAATTTATTAATGATATCGAGGACAGGATTAATAGCACCATTTCTATTTTTGCAGATGACACTAAGCTATGTAGTACTGTACAGTCTATGGAAGATGTCCATAAACTACAAGCTGACTTGAACACTCTGAGTGATTGGGCATCAACTTGGCAAATGGGGTTCAATGTGGATAAATGTAAAGTTATGTATCTTGGGAGTAATAATCTCCGTGCTTCATATGTCCTAGGCAGTGTCGGACTGGGGTACCTAGGGCCCACCAGTAAAATTTTATTTGGGGGCCCACCGTACGGATACATTCAAATATAATAAATACGTTTTTTATATTAACATAGGCTTGTTGAGGTGCTGTTCATTGAATATATGCATGAAGTGCAGTAAGTCTCCTGTGTATGTGCCACTTGTGCAGGGGGGCCCACTTTGCTCAGGTGCCCACCGGGGGATTGTCCTGTACCCCTGGTCCTACGTGAAGTAACACTGGGAGAGTACCTTATAGAGAAGGATTTAGGTGTCCTTGTGGATAGTAGATTAAATAACAGCATACAATGTCAATCAGCTGCTTCTAAGGCTACCAGGATATTGTCATGCATTAAACGAGGCATGGACTCGCGGGGCAGGGATGTAATATTACCATTTTACAAAGCGTTGGTGCCGCCTCATCTGGAATATGCAGTTCAGTTCTAGGCACCAGTCCATAGAAACAACGCTCTGCAGCTGGAAAAAGTACAGAGGCGAGCGACTAAACTGATAAGGGGCCTGGAGGGGCTTGGTTATGAAGAAAGATTAAAAGAATTTAATTTATTTAGTCTTCAGAAGAGACGTCTAAGGGGGGACGTGATTAACCTATACAAATATATAAATGGGCCATACAAAAAATACGAAGAAAAGCAGTTCCATGTAAAATGCCCTCAAAAGACAAGGGGGCACTGCCTCCGACTGCAGAAGAAAAAGTTCAGTCTCCAGAAGCGTCAAAACATCTAAACGGTAAGAACCGTGAATCTGTGGAATAGACTTCCTCAGGACGTGGTCACAGCAGGAACAGTGGACAGTTTTAACCCCTTAAGGACCCATGGGTCCGTCATGGGTCCGGTCCCTAACCATGGAGCCCGCTCCTGCCCGCTGCAGGCGCGATCGCTGCGGGGGGGGGGGGCGGCTGTTTCCTGTAGCTGACCCCCGCGGCTAATGATCGTGGTCGGCAGCGATGCCGATCGCAATCATTTAACCCCGCAGATGCCGTGGTCAATCCTGACCACGGCATCTGCGCGCGCTAAAGCTGAAAGTAAAACTTTCGGCAGCTCTCCGGCTCCCCTAGTGGTGATCGGGGGAATCGCAGCGCTGGATGTAATAACCTCGAACTCAATGTATGATTTGAGGCTACTACTTACTATTTCCTATGCAGCCCTTGTTAGCAATAGGGCTTCATAGGAAAGTAGTAAAATCCTCATAAATTCCAATACAAGTGTATTGGAGTTTATGATAGAAGCAATCAGGTAACTGATTTATATAGGTCCCTATGGGATTTATAGGGGTCAAAATATGGCAACAAAAAAAAAAAATTTCCCACTTTTGAATTTTTTTTCACTATCAAAACGCAAGAAAAACTATACATATTGGGTATCACCGGATTCGTACGGACCTGTAGAATAAAACTAAATGGTCAGTTTTATCACATATCAAACGTCATAATTTAAAAACCCGTAAAATTGTGGTGGAATTGTTTTTTTTTTGCAATTTCACCCCATTTGGAATTTTTTTCCTGCTTCCCACTACATCGTATGCAATATTAAATGGTGGCGTTGGAAAGTACAACTTGTCCCGCAAAAAAAAAGCCCTCATATGGCCATGTGAACGTAAAAATAAAAAAGTTATGGCTCTCGGAAGGCAGGGAGCGCAAAGCGAAAATGCAAAAATGAAAAAAAAACCGAGTCCTTAAGGGGTTAAAAAGGTTTTAGATGAATTCTTAAAAGTAAATTACATTAATGCTTATGAAAACGTGTAGAAATCTGAGTCTCACTTCCCTCTGGGATTCGCGTCCCCACCGATCCCTTGGTTGAACTTGATGGACTTACGTCTTTTTTCAACCGTGTTAACTATGTAACTATGTAACACGTAGAGCACACATCCATGAATCACCTCTGAATGAGGCCTTTACAAGTGAGTGGACTATATTTCTCCCCATTGGGGACAGTGATGCTAATGTCTGTAAAGCGATGCGGAATATGTCTGCGCTATATAAGTGCGTAAAAAAAAAAAAAAAAAACGGGTTATTGTTTAAAGGGGTTGTTGGTGTAAAATAATAAAATAAGCCATACTGATCCCCCGCCGCTCCTGTTCTGGTGCTTCCTGGTCCCTCATAGGTCTCTACTTTCTGGTCTCTCTCGACACGTAGGAAACGGCCACATAGCTTATCACTGACTGAGGTAGGTCACTGCGATCATTTTTTGTGTGTCAAAAGGAACAAGGAAGTAGAGACCGTCAGGGGACCCGGAAGCATCAGAGGAAGAGACAGGGGATAAGAAAGGTGAGTATTGCTATTTTTATATAGTATAAAATGTGAAGCCTTTTTGAAACAAATGAATGGACTGAACAATCCTTTAAGGCCCCTTTCACACGGGCGAGTTTTCCGTGCGGGTGCAATGCGTGAGGTGAGTGCATTGCACCCGCACTGAATCCGGACCCATTCATTTCTATGGGGCTGTGTACATGAGCGGTGATTTTCACGCATCACTTCTGCGTTGTGTGAAAATCACAGCATGCTCTATATTGTGCGTTTTTCATGCAACGCAGGCCCCATAGAAGTGAATGGGGCTGCGGGAAAATCGCAAGCATCCGCAAGCAAGTGCGGATGCGTTGCGATTTTCCCGCATGGTTGCTTAGCAACGGGACCAGATCTTTATCTTACCATGGTGATGGACCATGTGATTGGACCATGTGATGTGACGTCATTACAGGTCCTTCAGTTCTTAGCTGATGCAGGGAAAGAGAGGAGAGATCGCAACTACGCGATCAAGTGGCTAAGGTAAGTTAACTTTTATTATTTTTAACCCCCTCCACTTCATTTTACAATGCATTCTTTATTGAGAATGCTATTATTTCCCCTTATAACCATGTTATAAGGGAAAATAATCAATTCTCCAGAAGACCCGAAACCGGACTTCAGTGATAAAGTCCGGCTTCGGGTCTGGGTACCAAACATGGCGATTTTTCTCACGCGCGTGCAAAACGCATTACAAACGTTTGCACCCACACGGGAAAATCGCGCATATTCCCGTAACGCACCCGCCTCTTATCCGGGCGTCAAACATGACGCCCGTGTGAAAGAGGCCTAAAGAGGTTGTCCCACCAAAAAATATTCAACCTTTTTCAAACTGGCACCTGGATCTGAATACTTTAGTAACTGAATGTAATTAGAAATTTAGTGTAGCCACAGAGTTTTCCAACAGAATCTATCTGTATAGCGCCACCTGCTGTTTGTTGTTTTTCTTCTTTCTCTGTCCACCTCAGTAATATTGCTGAGGTGGTCGCACATGCTCAGTTCCAACCTTTAACTGCCACCAGCTTTATCTTCTGTTAAAATCTGGGATGCTTACAGGGAGAGAGCTGCAGCAGAAAGGACACACCTCTGAGAAAGGACACACCTCCAAGAAAGGACAAGGCTCCTGAGCTGCCAGCCTGAAGAGAATCTAGCAGACCAAATGGAGCAATGGATGGTGAGCTCTCTGGACCCATGTGAGGTACAGCACTGGCTCAAGCTTTGTTAGAAAAAGATTGTCATGTACTATGCGATTAGTGTTGAGTGAATTGAAGCCAAACGAATCTACTTCGATCTGAATTTCAGGAAATATTCTATGAGCTGCGAAGCCGAATTTCCTTGTGCTTCATGATAAAGAATCTATTTTCTCGCAGAGAGGCCGTCACGGCCATCTTGATTGAAGATACAGCGAAATCTTACGGGGAAGGGGGGTGACGTGTGACATCACCATACCAGCCAGGCAAGGTGATGTGACCAGTGATAACGTCACTGCGTCTGGTCAGCGTGATGATGTAATCAGGTTTTCGCGTCACCGCGCGAGATTTCGTGCGGTGTCTTCAATCAACAGGGCACCGACAGCCTCTCAGCTAGCAAATGGATAAGGTGAATTTGTATCTTAACCTGATTAACCCCTTAAATTGTAGCATCAGATGCTGCGATAAGTGATGAACATGGCGTCTGAGGGGTTCAATGACGGGGGACGGCTCGATCGCCATTCCCCGTATTTGCACCCACTATATACAAAGCAATGCGCTTTGTGATTAAGTAATTCGTCATTTGTAAAATTTGGCAAAGTATATAGAATTTTGCATAACTTTGCTCATCATTATATGATGTCCGATTTTCATTCTTTACATTAATCATGGCATAACCCCTTCAAAAGTGCTCTTGTTTAAATTCTTGAATTGTCTGCTGGTCCCATAATCTACTAATTTATTACCTATACTGACTGGTGTTGGTGGCCCTGTTTACACCCTCTGTGGTGTCCATGTGTTAAAACATGTCCTCTGCATCGACTGCGGCACACATTTCCATTGAAATCAATGGGAGAAGAAGGGAGCTTTTTCCACATGGATTCCAGGATCGGAGTCTGTTCTGAAATCCAGACAGAAAACACTTGAGAACTTAGGGTACTTTCACACTTGCGTTGGTGCGGATCCGTCTGTTTATTTGCACAGACGAATCCGCACCTATAATGCAAGCGTTTGTATCCGTTCAGAATGGATCCGTTTTGAATTACATTGAAAGTCAATGGGGAACGGATCCGTTTTCAAATGCACCATATTATTTCAAATGCACCATATTATGTCATTGAAAACGGATCCGTCCCCATTGACTTACATTGTAAAAAAAAAACGGATCCGTTAGGCTCCGCCTCTTCAGACGGACACCAAAATGCTGCAAGCTGCGTTTTGGTGTCCGCCTCCAAAACAGAATAGAGGCGGAACGGAGCCGAACTGATGCATTCTGAACGGATCCTTATCCATTCAGAATGCATTGGGGCTGAACTGATCCGTTTTGGACCGTTTGTGAGAGCCCTGAAACGGATCTCACAAACGGAATCCAAAACGCTAGTGTGAAAGTACCTTTACCCTGAGAGTTCGTCCCACATCGAATGTGCATGGCCAGGCTTACTCTCCTTAAACTCCTCTGCCGTATACCTCTGCCCACTGGCATTTCCCATTTTACATTAATCTTAATATAAGCAACCCATTCCAGACTGTTACATCGGCAGTTCATGGCAGACACCTTTTCCTGTGTTTGAATTGGGGCTTTTATTCATTGAACCTCTGTCTGCTGCACTGCTAGGGTTAATCTTCTCTTGCTCTCGGCTGCTCCTATACTGTATATACCTGGCTGTTTTATTCAGTCCTTGCCTGTGTAGTTAGTCTCTACAGATCTTGCTAGGTCTCCCTTGCTAGCTAGAGCCTGTGAAAGAGCTGCTGCCTGTTTCCTGACTCCTGACCTGTTCACCATACTGATCCTGTGCCAGCTGTCCTGACCTTTGGATTGTTTCACGGATTCACATAAACTCTGCCAGCCCTGACCTCAACCTGTTTTCTAACTGAGTGTATTGCCTGTTTCCTCTCTCGTCTCAGTGCCCCGTGATCCGTCAGCCAACCACACCAGGACTATTCCAACAGGAAGCAGCCTGATGTGGCCCCTGCAGTGAAGTCCAGATCCCTATATAAAGATTGAATACCAGGGGTCTGCCAGGAGAACGCCCTTAGGTCTAGCCCAAAGTCAAACTGGTTAGAGAACCTTCACACTGGCTTTTTTCTTTTCCGGCATAGACTTCCGTCTTCGGGGCGGATTTATCTCCGTCCTGAAATGCCGGAACACATGACGGAATGCCGGATCCGGCATTGAGTCCCATTGACTTACATTAGTGCCGGATCCCGCGTTAAGAAATGACTCAAGGACGGATCCATGCGGATAGACGGATCCGTGAAAAAAATACAAGACGGATCCGTCTATCCGCATGGGAAACACAGAGGCGGATCTGCACTTGCAATGCATTTGTAGACGGATCCGCAAGCCGGATCTGTCTACAAATGCTTTCAGTTGTCATGCGGTATGCCGGATCCAGTGGGACGGAACTGTGTGTGAAAGTACCTTTAGTTTGCACAGTGGTTCCACAACACAGACCACAGAAATATATGGCCTCTCAGGCAATCCAGACTCTATTTTTCTGCGTAGTACAGTCCTAATGACGATCCGCTGGCCAGGTGGTGTGGTAAGAGATCACTGCTTAATGCTCATTCAGGGTGGTGAAAATAAGATTCTTGAGGCGCATGGCTCATGTATCACCAGTGCTTTATGTCAACACAAAAAGACAGTAATGGGAGGAACGGAGCAGAGACAGCGGCGATGCCAGGAGCACCACATGTTCTCAGTAATCTCTGTTTATGTTGTGGTTCCTGTTCACACTCCAGATAGGACTCAACTCCAGAGAGTTTCTAGTAACATTAGAAACTTCTGAAGAGGCTTTGGGCTGGTAATATACAACATTTTTAAGGCAAATTAGTAGATTTAGTTTTGTAGAATCACAGATAAAGTTGTATAGAGTTGATCATTCCCCTTAGGCCTCATGCACACGGGTGTATTACTGTGGTCCAGCGGCGGCATGAAGCGCACGGCGTCATAGCAACCAATGACGCCGTGCGCTCCTGCTGTCAGCGGGATACCACGGTCCGCGCATGGCAGTGTGCACGAGGCCTTAGGCTCTGTTCACACTGGCGTCATGGCTTCCGTTTATAACAGAGGCCATTATGGTTGGCTGGATTTGTCATATGACGAATCCAAATGGTGACTGACAAACCCAATTGACTTAGAATGGGGTCTATTGACGTTTATGCCACGTTGCAAGATTAGCGCCACTTCCTGGAACCCGCAACGGAAGCCTCAAAAGTTATTTGACTCTTCTGTTAAGTTTTTACCAATTTTGATTCCTAGAAAAACGTATTAGTAAGGCCTCATGCACACGAACATTTTTTTTTTTGTGTCCGTTAGGTTTTTTTTGCGGACCGTATGCGGAACCATTCATTTCAATAGGTCCGCAAAAAAACATAAGGTACTCCGTGTGCATTCCGTTTCCGTATGTCCGTATTTCTGTTCCGAAAAAAATAGAACATGTCCTATTAGCCTACATGCACACGGCAGTGGTTTTTTGCGGCCTCCGTTCCGTTTTTTTTGCGGCTCCGATGGTTTCCCATTCATTTCCATCAATCCATTGAAAATGCGTATGCCTCTTCCGTTGCCTGTCCACGTCCGCTGTCTGCATTTTGCGTCCGCAAAAAAAATATGGCATGTCCTATTCTTGTCTGCAAAAAACATAGAAGTCAATGGGTCCGCAAAAAATGCAGATGACCAACGGAAGCCATCCGTTTGTCATCTGCATCCATTTTTTTTGCGGATGGTTGCTTGGAAACCATGGGACTTGTACAGGTACTTTAAGAAACTGGTTCAAGCCTTCCGTTTTTTTTGCAGATCCGCAAAAAAACCTGAAGACACACGGAAAGACAACCTACAAAATTTGCGGACACACGGAACGGATGTGGATGTGAAAAAAAAAAGATGGATCCGCGATTTGCGGACAGCAAAAAACAACTGTCGTGTGCATGTAGCCTTATTGTCCACATTACAGACAAGGATAGTACTGTTCTATTAGGGGACAGCTGTCCCTTTCTGCAAAATACGGAATGCACGCGGACGTCATCCGTATTTTTTGTGGATCCGTTTTCGTGGACAACAAAATACATACGGTCGTTTGCATGAGGCCTAAAGCGTAGGTATTATTTCTTTATAAAACAGTCAGTACCAGACAGGCCGGAGGGGGATGCAGCTTCAGCTTGTCTCTCAATATTTCAGTGAAACTGAGTAGTTATTTAAAGGGGTATTCTCATCTCAACATTTAAGGGTATGCTCACATGGAGTATTTTCAGCACTGACAAAAGCTATGGTTTTTTGCATACGTTTTTTTCCTGATGTAGTTTTTGGTGAGGATTTTCAGTCCTGCTTATTTTCAATGGAAATTCGTGACATAGAATCTGCATAAAAAAGGGCAGGGTGTGAAATGAAAGCTGTGCTGTGATTGGTCGCTATGGACAACAAAGGCATTTCCTGTCATAGATTAAAGGGGTTTTGCCATCACATACAATGGGGGCCTACAACGAGAACGGAGCGGGGAAATGAATGGAGTGTGCACTGCGCATGCGCAGCCGCCCTCCATTCATTTCAATGGGCCCGCCGAAAACAGCCGTCTATTTCCGTCTGCTCAGCTATTTACGTCTGCCCCATAGAAATGACTGCGAGCAGGGGCTGCGCGTGCGCTCCCATTTACTTGTAAGGGAGCAGCGCTTGCTGGTGGACGGACCCTGGGAAACCTGGGGTCCTCCAGCCACAGCTGTCCCTGCTCCGTTCTCCTTGTAGGTGCAGGTCCCAGAGGTGGGACCTGCACCTATCAGACCACGGGGGCATATCCTAGCAATATGCCCCCATTGTATGTGATGGGAATACCTCGTTAAGTTAGAAGCAGATTAGTATGGTATAGTCCTGGTATCTACCTATAGTGCAGTCTCAGCACCTTATCTTACACTAAGCCATGCCTCTATCTCCAAGAGTATGGTTACACGGCAACATGTGTCATGTAGGGCGACACTACACATAATAATTATCAATGGTGTCGCAAAAAATCCAGACCGGTCACAAGTCGCCCGCAACTTTTATTCCATTGACTTTAATGTAATCAAAGTCAATGCGACTCGCCAAATCACAGCTCTAAAATAGTCACATGACAGCAAGTCACACGTGTTTTTATGTCGCATAACTTTTCTGCATCTTCTACCCTAACCCAGCACTTACCAATACCTGCCCCAACCTGTCCAGTCCCCTTTGTGGCCCCCCCACAGTCATTATGCCCCCTTACTGCCCCTACATGGTACAGTGCCCCTCACAATAAGCCCTCTTTACAATAGTGCTGCCCACTTACAATAGAGAAGCCCTGTAGAGTTAATAAAATGAACAAAAAAAGTAATACTCACCTAGCCTAGCACCCCCAATGAACAGAGCACATTCTGCTTCCCTAGCAACAGGTGCGATGCAGTGATGTCATGGGATGATCCCCGGCCAGTGCACTGAGCAGCTCAGCAGGCGCGATGACATCACTGCATCACACTCCTGCTGCTGGGAGAGCAATGGCAGGGGAATGGTAAGGCATGGAGCTGGCAGCTCCCTGCCTCACCACTGCAGGGAATAAATTGTGCTATTTTTTTACAGCATTAGCACAAAAATAATCTGATTATAGGCATTTTAAGGTCCAAATTGTACCAAAAAATGAAACTTATATACAGGAAGTTTATTAATGCACAATTACTTCCAAAGAGGGACATTTAAGGAGCAGTGGGACTTGGGTCAAAAAGAGGGACTGTCCGAGACGCAGGAGTCATGCCCACAGTCCCCAGGAATTTATATGGGGTTATTTCATGACATAAACCTGGACAACTCCTTTAAACATGCCAAACTTAAAAAAGCAACATGGCGCTTGTAGTTCTACAACAGCTGGGTAGGCAACAGGCCTCGCTCTATATCAGAGTACTACTAATGGGCATCAATCACATCACACTATAAGTATATATCTCATCATATAGCGCCTGTATACAGCCCTGCAAGGTGCAATCCAGAGCACCGACCATTAAAACACTACAACTCCCACCGATCTGCAGCTGTCAGGGCCTGCTGGGAGTTGCATTTTTGCCGCACACAGACTGCAGACCTTTGCTGTAATCCGCCATATGTTCTACAAATAGATATATAGAAATATGTTTATCCTGGAGGTCAGACGTACCTTGGGTTCAGATATCAGCGTGGAGCTGTTCTCACACCCCAGCCTCTCTCAGCCTGAAAATGCCTTCCCATCCCAGGGACTGCAGACTTAAATGAGCGCACGGGCCATGGAGAATGGGCAGTGCTGATCGCCCAGGCAAACCTTCCAATGTTTTCTTTGATAAATGGCTGTTTAGATTTGATTTGTACTTTGCATTCCTGGGAAACACTCCCTTCAGGAGTTGGGAAAGTTTACCAATCTCTGAAATGCCTGTCTGACTAATGACTTGGGGGATTAATTATTTCTAGACGCTGCGTTACACATACTGGATTGTAGGCAGCTCTGTCTATAGGTTCAGTAGTTGTACTGTGTGGTTAGATAGATAGATAGATAGATAGATAGATAGATAGATAGATAGCTGTGAAATAGATACAATTGCAATGGAATAATAGAAGAATGGATTGATTTAGATACATAGATGTAAAATAGATATGAGATTAATAGAAGAACAATAGATCACGTGATAAACATGATATGCATAAAAGGTATACAGAATAATAGATAGAAAATAGACAGTAAAAAAAAAAATATATATATATATACATATATATATTACTTTGACACCTACGAATCTGAATGATAAAACATTTTTCATCTTTTGGGTTGTTTCAGATAGAAAAATATATAGATGGATAAACGTTTTAGACATAGATATGAAATAAACAGGAGGAAAGACGTTGGGATGTTGGGTGTTGTTCATATGAAGGATCTGGAACAGTGATAACATTTCCATTATGATAGCTAGATAGATAGATAGATAGATATAGATAGATAGGGTTGAAACCACAAGTTTATATACACTATATAAAAAGACACATATGCATGTTTTTCTCAATATCGGACATAAAATCAGAATAATCCTTTCCTTTTTTTGGTCAATCAGAATTACCATACTTATTATTATTTGCCAAGTGCCAGAATAACGAGAGAGAGAATGTTTTAAGGCATTTTTTTACTTTCTACAATGTCAAAAGTTTACGTATAGTATGATTACTATGCCTTTAAACAATTCTGGACTGCCCATATGATGATGTCATGTTTGGAAGCTTCTGTTAGGTTTGTTGGCAACATCTGAGTTAATTAGAGACACACCGGTGGATGTATTTAAATGCACACCTGAAACTCACTGCTTCTTTGTGTCGCATCATGGGAAAGTCTAAAGAAATCAGCCGAAATATCAGCAAGAGAATTGTGGACTTGTACAAGTCTGGCTCAACTTTGGATGCAATGTCAAGATTTACAAAAAATAGTGCACTACAGTGGTAAATGCAAGATACCTTGACGGGGTGTGCGGGCTCCAGTATGTTCTTGAAATAAGAATATATTGGCAAAAGTCTCATTTTAATATCAGTGTGAGGGTTTAGCCATATATTGTCAATTGCATTTACCAGTGTAGTGTACCATTTTTTGTAAATGTCTGTTTTATATAGCCAATCACATTTGGCTATCCTGTGTAGGATGTCTTTGTGGCACATGTGGTCCGCTGTGGGCATCCTCCATTGTATGCATTTTTGCTGGGGATTACAGTTAGCAACGGACATGTGCAGGATTTGCTCCCCAGTTAGAAATGTGCAACAGCATGGGAGTCAAACACAAGGCCCGCGGGCCGAATCCGGCCCGCCAGACCTCGTCATGTGGCCCACTATGTTAAATAAAGTAAACTTGTGCCCGCCCCTCATACATAATAGAATCACTAACTCACTAACCGCGGTCCGCTTCATTACAGGCCGGGTGCGCGGCCGGCAGCGTGACTGACTGACGTCACGTGCCGGCGCCGCCTACTTTATGAATGAATCAGGCGGCGCCGGCACGTGACGTCAGTCAGTCACGCTGCCGCCCGGCCTGTAATGGAGCGGACCGCGGTTAGTGAGTTAGTGATTCTATTATGTATGAGGGGCGGGCACAAGTTTACTTTATTTAACATAGATTTATGGCGATTTTTGGGGAATGAGTGAGCGGCGGGGCCAGAGGACAGTCAATACACCTGGCCCCGCTGCAATTTTGAGGCAATGTGAGGGGGATCTGTGGATGGCACTTTTAAGGGGTGAGGGGTTATATAACTGCGCCATCCACAGATCCCCCTCACCCCATAACAGTGCCATCCACAGATCCCCCTCACCCCATAACAGTGCCATCCACCGATGTCCCCCCATAACAGAGCCATCCACAGATCCCCCCCATAACAGCGCCATCCACAGATCCCCCCCATAACAGTGCCATCCACAGTGCCCCCATAACAGCGCCATCCACAGATCCCCCATAACAGCGCCATCCACAGATCCCCCCATAACAGTGCCATCCACAGATCCCCCATAACAGTGCCATCCACAGATCCCCCATAACAGCGCCATCCACAGATGTCCCCCATAACAGTGCCATCCACAGATGTCCCCCCATAACTGCGCCATCCACAGATGTCCCCCCCATAACAGTGCCATCCACAGATGTCCCCCCATAACTGCGCCATCCACAGATGTCCCCCCATAACAGCGCCATCCACAGATGTCCCCCCATAACAGTTCAAAAATATGCATGAAGCTCTAAAAACAGTAATAATTGAATGCAGTGACAATAATTTATGATAATAAAGAGTGAACACATAGTCCTACAGATACAACCGGCCCTTTGAGGGTGACCAAACTGCTGATGCGGCCCCCGATGAATTTGAGTTTGACACCCCTGTGCAACAGCATATTGGGTTTTGAGCATTATCTGCCTTCTAAGACCACTTTAGTCTGTTATTCTGTTTGCAATTTAAAGATACCTGAAGGTGCCTCATTCATCTGTACAAACAATTATACGCAAGTACAAACAAGATAGGAATGTCCAGCCATCGTACCGCTCAGGAAGGAGACGGGTTCTGTGCCCCAGAGATGAACGTGCTTTGGTCCGACATGTGCAGATCAACCCAAGAACAAAAGCAAAAGACCTTGTGACGACGATGGCGGAATCTGGTAAGATTGTGTCAATGTCCACAGTGAAACGAGTACTGTATCAACATGGGCTGAAAGGTCGCTCTGCCAGGAAGAAGCCATTACTCCAAAAGGAACATAAAAAAGCCAGATTAATGTTTGCAAATGCACAAAGGAACAAAGACCTTCATTTTTGGAGACATGTCCTGTGGTCTGACGAAACTAAAATTTAACTTTTTGGCCATAATGACCATCGTTGCGTTTGGAGGAAAAAGGGAGAATCTTGGAAGCCTAAGAACACCATCCCAACTGTGAAACACGGGGCAGCAGCATCATTTTGTAGGGTTGTTTTGCTGCAGAAGGGACTGGTGCACTTCATAAAATAGATGGCATCATGAGGAAAGAAGATTATATGGAAATACTGAAGCAACATCTCAAGACATCAGCCAGGAAGTTAAAGCTTGGGGGGAAATGGGTCTTCCAAATGGACAATGACCGGAAGCATACCGCCAAACTGGCTACAAAGTGGCTTAAGGATAACAAAGTCAATGTTTTGGAGTTTCCATCACAAAGCCCTGATCTCAAGCCTATTAAAAAGTTATGGGCACAGCTCAAAAGGCAGGTGCGAACAAGACGGCCTGAAACATAGCTCAGTTACACCAGTTTTTTCAGGAGGAATGGGCCCAAATTCAGACCAACTATTGTGAGAAGCTTGTGGAAGGATATCCAAAACGTTTGACCCAAGTCATACAGGTTAAGGGCAATGGTACCAAATATGAATAAAATGTATGTAAACTTTTGACTTTGCAGAAAGTAATAAAAATGCCTTAAAATATTCTCTCTCTCATTATTCTGGCATTTGGCAAATAATAATAATTCTGGTAATCCTAATTGACCAAAAACAGGAAAGGTTTATTCTGACTTCATGTCAGATATTGAGAAAACATGCATATGTGTCTTTTTATATAGTGTATGTAAACTTCTGGTTTCAACTGTAGATAGTGTGGGGAATTGCTCTGGTAGACAGGCTTGCGGACGCAGTATAGAGGCAAGGTACACAGTTCTCTGGGTAAAGCAGAAGTGTTTTATTCACACTCAGCAACACAAAAACAGGCTTAGTGCTTGTTGACATGAGGCAAAACACAAGGCAAAAATATCAGTCCCACAGCAAGGTCACCTGAGTGGTCGGTGTCAGTTCACACCTGGCAGTTAGCTTGGCCACGCAAAGTTTCCACCAGAGGCTTCTAGGTAGACTGCACGCCTGTTTGCAGACTCTTGCTCTCAGCCCTGAGAGCTCCACAGTAACCCCAGCAGCTTCCAGGATAATCACCTCCCACCTGCTGAGGTGGCTGCTTTTTTAAAGGCCCAGAAAAAGTCCGGCCTGGACCGTGGGGAATAGTCTCCCACCCAGCACTTGACTATTCCCAATAAGAGCCGGCCCGGAACGGCTTTGTCGCCATACTAAATATCAATGTGTCAAACAGCACTAGCTGCTGCTGACACAAAAAATCCGGCTCTTATCTCACCGAGGCCAGGAACCTC
Organism: Bufotes viridis; assembly: GCA_033119425.1. NCBI lineage: Eukaryota > Metazoa > Chordata > Amphibia > Anura > Bufonidae > Bufotes > Bufotes viridis. Next base: position 35,633,616 of record CM065591.1, read on the forward strand.
GGTGACACATACCTTCCGTCGACGACGGAACCTTGCGCCCTCTTACAATAGATATTAAGCAGAAAAATGGCAGCACCAGAGGAACAAACAAAATAAATGGCAGCCTAATGGGACTAGACTATTATCCAAAAAGGTAAAAAAAATGCGAAATAGGCAGGACACTCAAATAAGTAAAAAAGGAAAATATTTATACACGTGGCGTCTACACGGGTGAATAAATATTTTCCTTTTTTTTACTTATTTGAACATGCTGCTGTTTGCATTTTTAGATAGGTAGACAGTCAGATAAATTTTAGATAGATATATAGATAGATAGATAGATAGATAGTCAGATTATGGATTATTAGCGCTCGCGGGCAAAGTTCTCTCTCCTTCTGTACCAGTTTGTAACTCGTCTTGTTCATGCTTATTCATGCATACTGTATTATGTATGTGCACGCCTTATGATATGTGCAGCTCCATGGAATGAATTGCGCTTTAATAATGATAATAATAATAAATAGATAGACAAATTTATAAATAATCCCCGAACAGAACAGTTTCAATGGATTTACATTCTGACCATGTTACATGCTGGGTAGAAAGTTTTTCCATCATTCACTATAACGTGTGACTTTCACTGCAGCCATTACTGAAACCTCCAGTCAACACAGACAAAATATGTTTGGTATTCCGCCTAAAGATTTCTTCGTTTCTTAGTGATCTCATTATTTTATGGCCCAGTAAAAATGACGTTTCTTCTCCTTCTAATCCCCCTGTTAATTTGACAATTGATTCCCAAGTACATATTTTGGATGCAGAGTTGCCCCCCGTCCCGCTGGCAGTGCAGGGGTTGTGGATTGGGTATTGTGTATGGGGTGGAACCTTCTAGCATCAGGCAATAAGACAAGTCTGTGGGAAAATTCAGCAAGACAAAGGCTAATCCCGTCTAGTGGATTTCACTCTTTCTAAACAAAAGGCAGCTAATTACAAATTTTCTTAACCCAGTGAAAGATTCGGGTGGCAAGCGCGTCTGTCTGCCACCTTTTCTATAGTCAAGTGAAAAGCGCCATTTATAAGCGGTAAAAATGTTCAATAGCCATATAGTGCTGTGTGTAGTGTGCATTGTATGGCTACATAGTAAGGTAACATGCATAATATAATGCTAAAAGTATCACCGCAAGAGATCTGGAGTACGGGTCTAAGGAAAGGCTAGGCTGGGCAATTGATGTGGGCATATGAACATTGGCGCCCATCGAAAAGACAAAAAAATTTGTAAGAGCCCCTCTTTAAAGGGATTTTCCCATAATTGACTTTTTATGACCCTTTGTACCAGCTGCCAGACCCCACGTATGTGAAGAATGAGAGGATCCTGGTTGCTCGTATTGGAATGGGACTTTTTACCAGATTAGAAAAACATGGATTTAGTCTCCATGTATGCGTGCATTCACATAACAACTGCTCCCAACAGCTAGGTCAGAGCAGCCTAGATGGTGGGCAATTCAACAAAATTATGTTAGCCCAGCGGTCCGTGTCGGCGCTGCTGCCCCTACCCGCGGGCGCTGGGCTCCCTCTTTCCCTGCTACTGCCATGCGCCATGCTGACAAGCGCGCGCAGCAGATAGCTTAACTGTTGCATCTGTCCTCCATGCCACCTGTGTCTCCTGCTGGAGACCTGTACTGTTGTTAGGGTTTGGGTGTGTCTCTCCTCACTTGTGAGGCAGCACGTACATGCCCTCTGTCTCACCAGTCTATGGCTGGATTGCAGGAAGTATTTAAAGGCGCTTGAGCAACTCATGGTCACTAGCTTGTCTAGTTCCATGTGTGAAGGTGTTTTTAAAGTTCTGCTTTGCTGTGTACAGGACCCTGCTTTTGGAATTATCGGATTTTGCCAGTTTGTCGCCTGCCTCTTACCTCGGACTTTGTTTACGGACCTTGCTTGGTCTCTCCCTGCCCTGACCCCAGACTTTCTGACCACGTACTTCCCCTCGGTGCTTGCACCGGTATCTCTGACCCCCTGGTCAGCTGCCACTGACTCGGGGACTGCTCTGGAGTGGCACCTGGCAACTACCCTAACGGTCCAAGCCTATCCTCACCATCAGATGTTCTAGCGAAGACCAGGTAGTTGCTTAGTCACGCCCCTCCAGAGTATAGCCAGTCAGTGGCCCAGTGGGTCCACACCCGCTTGCATAACAGTTTGCTCAGGCCATGGCCCCGCTGATCTGAATTCTCCCAGTCTCACCGAGTTACACCAGGATCAAATCCTGTCCTATTTACATAATGTAAACATGCGTCTAAATGACCTGATGTCTGCTAACCCAGCATCATCGGGTCCCTTTTCCGCAGTTAACCCGGCTCCTGCTCCGCCATCTTCCTACGTACCAGGATCTGGCCCTCGCCTTTCAGCTCCTTCACGCTTCAATGGTGACCCTGAGCTGTGCCGGGGGTTCATAAATCAACGCACCCTTCATTTTGAACTCTTGTCTCACCAATTTGCCTCGGACTGAGCCAAAGTGGCCAGTCATAATGGATCTACAGAATGTACATGTAAGGTTCGGACTGCGCGTGTAAAAATAGTTGATATAAAACAGTTTTTTTCTCCCTTCAGAAAAGTTTCGAGGTCTGCAGATGTCCTATTGGTGGATATCCTGCAAATTGGTGGAAGAATGCAATAGTGTAAATCCGTATGATTATGCCACCCTGTAGTGCACAGATTGTACTTACACTGCACTTTACTGACAACAGGCGTATCAGAGGAGTCCTCCGCAGTTTGGTGGATTCCTCGTGGCGAAGGTCCACGTTCACACGCCGGCACACAGGGCTCAACGGCGGACTTAACTGCAACCAACACCAGGTGGGTCTGCTAGTGTTCCCAACTTCTTTTCATTCAAATATTTCAAACATGCACTTTAAAATCGCAATGCAAAATCCCAGTGTCTTTTTCCTTTGCCCGACCCAGGTTTCGCTCCTTGAGCTTCGTCAGGTGTGCCCTGACGAAGCTCAAGGAGCGAAACCTGGGTCGGGCAAAGGAAAAAGACACTGGGATTTTACATTGCGATTTTAAAGTGCATGTTTGAAATATTTGAATAGAAAGATGTGAGGGGAGACCTGGCGTCTTCCCTTCAGCAAGCTCCTACCCCTCAGCCTTCCATGTTGTCTGCAGCCCCAGAGCCCATGCAGGTCGACCGAGTCAGGCTGAATGAACAGGAATGTGAAACTTCCTGCAGCAAGCCATAGTGGATCGATATCATATTCCAGTCCGACGCCTGCAGAGACCATTGATGGTGTCATCTGTCGATGGAGGGGCTCTATCTGAGTCTGTACAATTTTCTACTGAACCTGTGAAACTACAGGTGGGAGCTCTCCATATGGAAGAAATTTCGTTCTTGATTCTTCCAAGTCTGTCTCAGCCTCTCCTTTTGGGGCTACAATGGCTCCGTATCCATGAACCTGTTTTTGACTGGAAATCCGGAGTGTCAGTCCTGCCTTGAAAAATGTCTTTCTCCTGTTCAGCCTGCTCGATTACCCCGGGTACCACCAAATCTTGAAGATCTGCATGCAGCATATCATGCCTATGCCTAAGTCTTCGATAAGAAGGAGGCTGAGACGTTCTTCACCTCCCCGTGGTCGTATTTATCCCCTATCGCTAGCAGAGACACAAGCCATGTCTGATTATATTAAAGAAAATTTTAATAGAGGATTTATCCGGAAATCATCTTCTCCGGCTGGCGCTGGCTTCTTCTTTGTGAAGAAAAAAGACGGTTCTCTCTGGCCATGCATCGATTATAAAATCACAGTCGAGAACAAATACCCTCTTCCCCTTATTCTAGAGTTGCTTGACCGCCTCAGAAGAGCTAAGATCTTCTCCAAATTAGATCTGCGTGGGGCCTACAACTTGATCCAAATTCATCAAGGGGACGAGTGGAAGACCACCTTTAACACCCATGACGGTCACTATGAATATCTGGTGATGCCCTTTGGGCTAAGCAATGCTCTAGCGGTATTTCAAGAATTTGTCAATGATATCTACAAAGACTTACTCTATTCCAGTGTTGTGGTCTTGACGATATTCTAATCTTCTCTCCCGATTTGGCTACTCACCGGAGGCTGGTTCACCTGGTTCTTCAAAGGCTAAGGGAGAATAATCTGTACGCTAAATTTGAAAAAGAAGAAAAATAAAAAAACAATTATTAAAGGATAAGGCAAATAGTAAATAGTACATGGTCTAAACAGCCAAACAATGGAATGGTGCATGAAGCGACAAGTCAAAAAGCGTATACAAGTAATATTGCATCGACCGTCACATAGTTAGGATTGGAACATAATTCAAACATAGATTTGAAGATCAGAGCTGGTTAGGAATCATAAGATGTATGCCAGGGACGCAGATGAATGCCCTGCTTTTGGAATTATCGGATTTTGCCTGTTTGCCGCCTGCCTCTTACCTCGGACTTCGTTTGGCCCCACCTGCCTTGGCCCCAGACTTCCTGACCACGGACTTTCCCTCGGTGCTTGCACCCGTATCTCTGACCCCCTGGTCAGCTGCCACTGACTTGGGGACTGCTGTGGAGTGGCACCTGAAAACTACCCTAATGGCCCAACTCAAGCCTATCCTCACCATCAGAGGCTCTAGTGAAGACCAGGTAGTTGCTTAATCAGGGCTCTCAAGAGTATAGCCAGTCAGTGGCGCAGTGGGTTCACAACCACTTGCATAACAAATGACCATCCTGCTTCTCTCAGTCCAATGATGCACCCCCTCTCAAGTCTGATACCAAGGCAAAATGTCTTCAAGTGAGTCGTAGAGGCATGTCTAGCAGTCAACGATCTCTCGTAAGGAGGTACACTGCACAAAAGTATGTTCTAAGAGCCGTTTTATAGGGCAGTGGAGATACTTTTTACCATGTCTTTTGCAGCAATCCACTATTTCTATCCTGGCATGTTATTTTTTTTCTGTCAATGGGTATATATATATATATATATATATATATATATTCCCATACATATTTGATTGACATAGTATGTCAGTAGTGACTGATAAGGACAAGTTCCTGCATAGTCATCTCTCCTGGCCCTGTCAATCAAGAAGCAGAGGGAGGAGCTGGCAGAGGAAGCAGAAAGAGCAATGGTGCACAGATTGGCTTAGGCCGGCCCTTGATGCACCTAACTGCACTTAACTTAACAATGGATCGCTAAGTGAAACCTTCAGCTGAATTTTCTCGTGATGGACTCCCTTTAAATGCCCCAATTTTGGTAAAAGTAGGTAAATATGAAATACATATAATAATGGTGTGACACTTGCGCTGCGGTACTGGGCCCTCCAAAACTAATCCCTACACAAGTTGTGCCGCTGCCTGGTGTCAGTGGTAAGTATACTGCCAGGACTCACCAGTAATGTGTTATAAAATTATAAGGCAATAATAATTAGGGACAGCCGCGCTGACATGTGGAGGAAACCTCTAATTCTATATCTATATCTATATATAGAATTAGAGGTTTCCTCCACGTGTCAGCGCGGGTGTCCCTAATTATTATTATTTCTTTATAAATATGAAATACAGCAATATAATGCTATGTGTAGCATGGTATCATACTAGGCATGCACAGTGTAAGCAGCTCTGGGATGACTCCGCACGCCAGACTGACTTGGCTCCGGTTCAAGCATTATCTGATCTCCTCTGTAGGAGTACAGGACAGTAATTTCTAGTAGCTGGATGTATAACTATAGAGTAAATCATTATTTGAATAAGATAAGTACAAAAGATCTTCCGAGAGGAAAACTCTTCATCTTCCTATCGTGGTGTAAGAATGAGGCTATGCCCACGTAATAAACCTGTTCATCATGGGGTGTACATAAATATTGTGCTCCAAAGTTCTTCATCCTCCTCCATCCATCCTTTATATCTGATAAATTTACTGTGCAAGCCGGACAATGATCTAAGGCTACTTTCAGACTAGCGGCACGGACCTCTGGCAGGCTGTTCCGTCGGGTGAACAGTCTGTCGGATCTGTCCTGCCCCTAGTGAACGTGTGCCTCCAGACTACCGCTTCGGCCCCATTAACTATAACATGTAGTTTTATTCCGGTGGCCTCTCGGTGAGCTGCACTCACTATTCTGCTGGTGGAGTGACTGTGTACATACATTGCATTACTTATCCTGTACTGATCCTGAGTTACATGCCGTATTATACTCCAGAGCTGCACTCACTATTCTGCTGGTGGAGTCACTGTGTACATACATTGCATTACTTATCCTGTACTGATCCTGAGTTACATCTTGTATTATACTCCAGAGCTGCACTCACTATTCTGCTGGTGCAGTCAGTGTGTACATACATTATATTACTTATCCTGTACTGATCCTGAGTTACATGCCGTATTATACTCCAGAGCTGCACTCACTATTCTGCTGGTGCAGTCACTGTGTACATACATTATATTACTTATTCTGTACTGATCCTGAGTTACACCCTGTATTATACTCTAGAGCTGCACTCACTATTCTGCTGATGAAGTCACTGTGTACATACATTACATTACTTATCCTGTACGGATACTGGGTTACATCCTGTATTATAATCCAGAGCTGCACACACTTTTCTGCTGGTGGAGTTACTATGTGCAGTATATACATTACTTATCCTGTATGGATGCTGAGTTATATCCTGTATTATACTTCAGAGCTGCACTCATTATTCTGCTGGTGGATTTACTGTGTATATACATTACTTATCAAGTACTGATCCTGAGTTACATCCTGTATTATACTCCAGAGCTGTACTTCTTATTCTGCTGGTGGAGTCACTGTGTACACTTCTGCACCCTGCTACTGTCTTTATTGGTCTAACCCCATGTTATCTTGTGTATTTATTCCAGGTCCTGCAGGAAGGGTGGGGACAAGTTCTAGTCAGTTTAGTTTACCCCCTGCTAGGGGACATACAAGGTCTGTCTCAATCTTTCTTTCAAATCCCTTAATTATTCCCCTTATTTATTGCTTCGGAGCGAAAGCTTGGGTTCCAGCCATATCCAGGTGGGAGCACCGTGACACACATAGAGAGACATTTTAGGCCGCACTATACCACTCTGCATTCCTACATCTGGGACGCGTTATATAGAGGGCCCTAGGGGAAGGCGTCCATTGCACTTATCCTGTACTGATCCTGAGTTACATCTTTTATTATACTCCAGAGCTGTAATCACTATTCTGCTGGAGGAGTCACTGTGCACATACATAAAATTACATCTTCTGTATTGATCCTGAGTTACATCCTGTATTATACTGCAGAGCTGCACTCACTATTCTGCTGGAGGAGTCACTGTGTACACACATTACATTACTTATCCTGTACTGATCCTGAGTTACATCCAGTATTATAATCCAGAGCTGCACTCACTATTCTGCTGGTGGAGTCACTGTGTACATACATTACTTATCCTGTACTGATCCCGAGTTACATCCTGTATTATACTCCAGAGCTGCTCTCACTGTCATTATTTTGCTGGTGGAGCCACTGTGTACATTCATTACTTATCCTGTACTGATCCTAAGTTACATCATGTATTATACTCCAGAGCTGCACTCGCTACTCTGTTGGTGGAGTAACTGTGTACATACATTACATTACTTATCCTGTACTGATCCTTAATTACAGCCTGTATTATACTCCAGTGCTGCACTCACTATTCTGCTGAATTCACTTCTCTCCTTGTATCCAATTCCTTTACTGGCAACCCATTACCCAAAAACTTCATGTCAAAATTTTGGCAACGACATACAAGGTGATCCATAGACTGACTCCTCCATACACTTCTGATCTAAACTCCTGATACATCCCCGCACATCATCTCCGTTCCTTACAAGATCTCCTTCTTTGCTCTCCTCTTGTCGGCTCCTCTCCCAATCATCTCCAAGATTTCTCCTGCACATCCCCCCCTATGCTTGAACTTACTACCCCAGCACATCAGACTTTACCCCACCTTCGAAACTTTCAAAAGCAACCTGAAAACCCCCTCTTCAGGTAAGCCTACACCCTACAATAACCCTGCTTTCTGTATACTACCTTCTGGGCAGCTTCTGGTCGCAGTGACGAAGAAAGGTGGTCACAACGAACCCCGTCATTTAACCCCTCAGATGCTTACTTGTGATCATTGTTGATTGCGGCTATTAGCCCAGCCATCCGTGCCGCCACTGCTGCCCCTACCCATGGGCACGGGCGCCGGGCTCCCTCTTTCCCTCCTGCTGCCATGTGCCGTGCCGACAAGCGTGGGTAGCTTAACTCTTGTATCTCTAACCATGCCAGAGCTAACTTCCTTCCTGAGTGCTGTAATGTTTGTTAGGGCTTGCATGGGCGTGTCTCTCCTCTCTTGAGACAGCACAGGCACGCTCTCTATCTCCCCAGCCTATGGCTGGATTGCAGGAAAGCGCCTGAGCAATCTTGGTCACTTGTCTAGTTCCTAGTGTGAAGGTGTTTTTGGTGTTTCTACTTTTCTGTGTACAGGACCTTGCTTTTGGATTTAACGGATTTTGCTTGTTTGCCGCCTGCCTCTGACGTTGGTTTTCGTTTATGGACTTTGCTTGATCTCTGCCTGCCCTGACTCCAGACTTCGTCATTCCCCTCTGTGCTTTGCACCGGTATCTCTGACCCCCTGGTCAGCTGCCACTGACTCAGGGACAGCTCTGGAGTGGTACCTGGTGACTACCCTAACAGCCCAAGCCTATCCTCACCATCAGAGGCTCTAGTGAATACCAGGTAGTCACTTAGTCACGCCCCTCCAGAGTATAGACGGTCAGTGGCACAGTGGGTCCACACCTACTGGCATAACAGCGGCATCTGTGAGGTAAGGCAGAGCATTGCAGCTCCCTCTGCTTTTTTATGGGAGCCTCCACAGTGAAATGACGGGGTTCCGATCGTTTACCATGACAGCAGGGAGAGAGTCAGACTGTCATTTACCCTAATAGATCTCTATTACAGTGAATAGGATAAGGGATCAAAAGATCCCAGGTTCTAGCCCCCCAGGGGGGCTAAATGTTATTAAATAAAAAGTGAAAAAAAAGTAAAAAAAAAACCAAAACACGAAAATATTAAAAGGTTATATCACCCCCCTTTCCCAATTTTGCATATAAACACATATAAACAATAAAAAAATAAATGTATTAGGTCTGAAAATGTTTCAACTATTAAAGTAGTTAAAAAAATATCTGTGTGGTAAACAATGTAACGGAAAAAAAATGAAAAACTTGATTCGCCATTTTTTAGTGCACCCAAAATAGTAAATAACAGTGATTAAAAAGTTGTACGTACCAAAAAAATTGTACCAATAAAAACTGCATTTTGTTACACAAAAAACAAGACTTCATACAGCTCTGTAGACCGAAATATAAAAAGTTATGGCTGTCAGAAATGGTGATGCAAAGAAAATGTAGATTTTTTTTCCAAAGGTTTTTATTTTTTTAAGCAATAGAACAAAAAAAAACTATACAAGTTTGTTATTGCCATAATCATATTGAGCTGCAGAATAAGGATGTCATGTCATTTTTAGCGCACAGTGAACTCAGTGATGTCAAAACCCCAAGAACCTTAGCAGAATTGTGTTTTTTTTTTTTTTTTCAATTTTACCCCACAAAGAATTTTTTCCCCATTTTCCAATATAAGATATGGTAAATTAAATGGTGCCATTAAAAAAGGTATCTTGTCCTGCAAAAAATAAGCCCTCATATGGCTTTGTGAATGGAAAAAAAAAAGGTATGGCTATTGGAACATGTGGAGGAAAGAAAAAAAAAAGCTAAAATAGGCCCAGTCTTTAAGGGATTAAAAATGGAGGATTAATAATGAAGACAACACAGTATAGTCCTTCTTCATTGTTAATGGCCGAGCATTACCTTTAATGCACCTTTAAACAAGGGCTGTTGCTGGTATGGGGTTTGACTAGTTAAGTGGGGGCACAATATGCTGGAATACCCACTTCTCCAACCCCAGCTCTCCGCTTCCCGACAGATGGGAGCCCTTCTTCTGCCATCTACTTTACCTCCTTTTCAACATCATCTAATATCAATGAGAATATGTCATCAGGAATATCCAGCTCCTACTTTTTCTGTATTTTGCTGACTTTTCTAGGAAGTAAAGATGAGGATGGTCATCATTAAGACCTGGCCCACCTAAGGGGTGCAGACTGGATGGTATTGGCTGGCTGCATGGCATTATGGGTGATCTCACCTTCCTGGGCTTCTTGCTTTCACTTTGTAACACATGCAGCCGCCATTTTAGGAAAACCTGATTTGTTACCACGAAGCATGAGGAAATTCAGATTTGTTGCGGATCGAAGTTTTCCTAAACTTCGGACCAAATTCCACTTTGAATGCTTTGTACTCTTCTACATGGCAGATCTGTAGAGCATCATGTTAGCAGAGTTATTAATTGACCGATATACTCTGCAGATGTTTTCCTAGGCTGGATGTAATTGGAGAAGCGTGACTTGTAAAACACATGCCTGTGAAGGATTGAGAAATCTGTGCTGCTATATTTTGTACCTGGCCTGGCTGGCAGTGAGGTCAGGCCCATGACCCACCACAAAAGTATCCTGTGTTCTGTAGGGTCAGTCTGAGCTAGCTTCAACTGCACTGGCTGGTTCTGTGCCTTCAAAACTGACTAAAACAAGATGGAACGAAACAGACTTGTGGGTCATGACATGCCTCTCTTGCTCTTATCAAGATGAACTTCTGGTCTGAATCCTAAACTGTTTACTTAAATTTGTAATCCCACTAAGTTCTCAAATAGCTAATAGCGGTATTTAGTAGTAGAAGGAATGTGATACCCGGCCATATGATAAAAGGATAATAAACCGAAAGCATAAGTGAAAAAAAAGCATAACAAGAATCCAATAAATACACATTTTTCACAACTACATTGAAAGCTTCGTCATGCAATGCAATAATTCGGTGAGTTAGTGGTGAATGTATATATTTTTTTGTTTTAACCCCGAATTAACCTCCCGATAGGCTGAACGTGACTCTCAGATGCCGCAATCAGCGTTGAACGCGGCATCTGAGGGGTTCAATGACGGGGTTAAATGGCGTCATTGCTCCCGCTGCATACAATGGAATGAGATTTGTTACGAAGTAATTCGTAACAAATCGAATTTCTTGAGACAATTTAGCGAAGCAACCAAATCAGATTTTTTAAAACTTTGCTCATCTCTACTGACAAACATCAGAAAACTCTGCACTGATAAGGGGGATCTCTGCAGCTCCTCCAGAGTGACCATAAGCCTCTTTGCTGCTTCTCTAATTAGTGATCTCCTTGCCTGGGCTATCAGTTTAGGTGGTTGACAATGTCTTGGTAGGTTTGCAGTTGTGCCATACTCCTTCCATTTTCGAATGATGGATTGAACACTGCTCCGTGAGATGTTTAGAACAGGATATTTTTTTTATAACCTAACCGTGCTTTACACTTCTCCACAACTTTATCGCTGACCTGTCTGGTGTGTTCCTTGGTTTTCATGATGCTGGTTGATCACTAATGTTCACTAACAAACCTAGTGTCAGACTATGGAAATTATTACTACTATGGCCAGTTGGCTGTCACCATGCTGTGACAGGCAGCTACTGGGAGGAGAAGTGAGAAAGAAAGCGAGGTTTGGTGTAGTGCCCTGGAGCAGGGATACTTTGAAGTCTGGACATTTGTGGACATTTGCCCTGTTTCCCCTATGCAAGTCATCAACTCCTTACTTTATTTAACTTTAAAGGGTTAACCTGCATTGACTTCTACTTTTTAATACTGTGCAACTTCATTTTATATGTATGTTGTGAAATATTTCCTGTTCATTTGCATTGTATTTGAGAGGCACTGTGGAAAGGGTTAATAAACACTGAGCGACTTTTGGGACTTTCTAGCTAATAATGAAAAGCTGGTAATTTTCCATAGCTACCATAAGGGTTAAAGAAGAGCATGTTTTGGGTGGAAAAAGCCTTTGTTTACCACCAAAACCAGACAGAACTGACGTTTTGAATGTCTGGTTTTGCTCTGTTATTATGTCTGAAAACCTGTTGTCTGTTGTGTCATTGCCATTGAGTCATTGGAGCTCTAATGTAAGTCTATGAGAGACAGGAGTTGTAACATTGTAACTGTTTGTGCTGAGTTTCTCCACTCCACGTCTCCCACTAGAAGGTTCTAGTTTAGGCAGAAACTGTAGATAAGAAGAGGAGTCAGAGCCCCTAGTGTTATGCAGTTAGGGAACAGTGCTTAGAAGAGAAGGCACTGCCAGACTATTGAGTGACTAGTAGAAGATGCTAAGACAGTGATACTCTTCCACAGACCCTAGATCACCAGCCTTTGGTCATGGTACCAGCCTTCTGAGAGAGAGGGACATCTAGTTCAGGCCTTTACTCAGTATCAAACCCTTCTTCTGGCAGGGAGGAGACTGGGGAAGCCATCCCTATTCCTCCTCTGTATTGTTTTGAACCTGAATTCCTCCAGTAAAGAAGCACACTGGTTTACATCAGACCCTGACTCTCTGGACTTATTTCCCATTGGGGTGCACTACGCCTTACCATTAATGTTGATCAAGCACCAAAGTGCTCGGGTGCTCGAGTAAAACGCCCCGGGATGCTCAGGTACTCTACTGAGCACCCAAGCACAATGGAAGTCAATGGGAAAAGAGGGGAGGGTGTCTAGTTCACATGAAAAGGTCAGAAATGGATGGGAACACCACTGAAATGGTTTGCGAACAGCATGGGGAGGATGTCTGGATGCATTTTGGACTCCCAGGTCGCTGCTGGGAATGATGTTGTATGAGCAGTACACCAATTTTACAGACTGACAATAATACGCACAAAACCGAAGATAAAATTGATTTTAGAGGAAAAATTGTTAGAAAACATTCTTTCCTGTATATTTACTTTGTCAAGTGCTGCCAAAAATTTCAAGAAAGAGGCACTCCAATAAAACCCGTTTATCACAAAGGAGGGCCTCATTCACATTGTGGTACAATTCTTCAGGTAGTGGGACTCCTACACTCATAAAGCCTATGCACTAAGTGAAAGGGCTGCCAAAAATTACAAGGAACCGGCACTCCAATACACCCTTTATTACACATAAAGGAGGGCATCATACACACCCTTGAAAAATTATGATTGATGGCCTGCTGGTGACCCTCAAAATCATTAGGAGCAAGGGCTTGCTGGTGATCCTCTAAAACATTAGGGGCGGATGCCTGCTGCTGATCTGACCCTCTAAAACATTATGGATGAGGGCTTTCTGCTGAGCTGGCCATCTGAAACATTAGGGGCAAGGGCCTGCTGCTGAGCTGACCATGGAAAAATTATGGGTGAGGGCCTGCTGCTGAGCTGACCATGGAAAAATTATGGGTGAGGGCCTGCTGCTGAGCTGACCATCTAAACATTAGGGGTGAGGGTATGCTGCTGATCTGACCATCTAAAACATTAGAGGCGAGTGCCTGCTGCTGATCTGACCATCTAAAACATTATGGGCGAGTGCCTGCTGCTGATCTGACCATCTAAAACATTATGGGCGAGGGCCTTCTGCTAAGCTGGCCATCTAAAACATTAGGGGCAGGGGCCTGCTGTTGCGCTGACCATGGAAAAATTATGGGTGGGGGCCTGCTGCTGAGCTGACCATCTAAACATTAGGGGTGAGGGTATGCTGCTGAGCTGACTCTCTAAAACATTAGGGGCGAGTGCCTGCTGCTGAGCTGACCATCTAAAACATTAAGGGCAAGGGCCTGCTGCTGATCTGACCATGGAAAAAATTATGGGGAGGGCCTGCTGCTAAACTGACCATCAAAAAAATTATGGTTGAGGGTCTGCTGCTGAGCTGACCCTCTAAAACATTAGGAGCGAGGGCAGCCTAGTAAGCATATTGATATGATGGAGGAGGAGGAGGACGAGAAAAGGGAGATTGAACTATATACTCTTTTTTGTGGTGGAAGGGGTGCATGGGAATACAGTGTATTCAATACACCATAAAAGCCACATTTAAAGTGCCTTTATGTTCAGCCGCTTTCCTCTAGTGGAGTAGAGAAGTCAGGGGCAATCCAGGTCCTGTTCATTTTTATAAGAGTCAGATGCGCTTCTCAATTATTATTCCCCCAGCAGCACTAAATACCCGCTCTGACAAAATGCTGGCGGCAGGGCAGGCCAGCACCTCCAAGGCGTAGAGCACAGTTCGTTCCACGTGTCCAGCTTGGACACCCAATAGTTATAAGGCATCATTTAGGGATCATTTAGGATGCTGACACGGTCTGCTACATACTGCTTCACCATCTTCCAAATTTTTCCCTCCTTGTAACAGTAGGCTGTGCATCAGGGTGAGGGCGCTGACGGGGTGTCATGAAACTGTCCCAGGCCTTGGAGAGTGATGCCCTGCTTCTGTTGGAACTGCTGTGCATTCCCCTCCCCTCCTCGGTTGCCCAAGGAACTACGTACTCTGCCGCCAGCGTTGTCAGCTGGAAATTTTTGGAGCAATTTTTCCACAAGGACCTTCTGGTATTGCACCATTTTGCTAGTCCTCTCCACCACAGGATTGAGAGATGAGAAGCTCTCTTGTAGCGGGGGTCGAGAAGGGTGAATAAACCAGTAATCTGTGTTGGGGCCAAAATGCGTATAACGCAGTCAGCCATGTGTGCCAGAGTCCCAACAGATAAGACTTCACTGTCCTCACCAGAAGGATGACTCTCAATCTCCTCATCCTCTTCCTCCTCTTCTGCCCACCCACGCTGAACAGATGGAATAAACCTGCTATGGGTACTACCCTCTGTAGCAGAGGCAACTGTCTCCTGCTCCTCTTCCTCCTTATCATCATCATCCAATTTGCTCTGAGAAGACGAATGGAGAGTGGTCTGGCTATCACCCTGTGTACTGTTTTCCCCCATTTCCATCTCTTCCACATGTAAAGCGTCCGCCTTTATTGTGAGAAGCGAGCATTTCAGTAGACACAGAAATGAGATGGTTACGCTATTAATAGCTTACCGCTTACCATCTGTGTTGATTCCTCAAAGTTGCGTAAAACCTCACAGAGGTCAGACATCCATGCCCACTTTTTGCTTGTGAAGAGCGAAAGCTGACTGGAACATGTTGCAGCTGGTATTCCACTACTGCCCTCTGCTTCTCACAAAGCCTGGCCAACATGTGAAACGTGGAGTTCCAGCGAGTGCTCACGTCGCACAAAAGTCGGTGAGCTGGCAATTGCAAGCGCTGCTGCAGCGTTGTAAGACTGGCGGCAGCTGTAGATTACTTTCAGGAATGGGCACACACACGGCGTACCTTCACCAGTAGCTCAGGCAAATTGGGGCAGGTTTTGAGAAACCGCTGAACTACTAAGTTTAACACGTTGGCTAGGCATGTTATGTGTGTGAGCTTGCCGAACTCCAAAGCCACCACCAAGTTACGGCTATTATCAGACACAACCATGCCTAGTTGTAGGTTGAGTGGCGAGAGCCACAGCTCAGTCTGGTCCCTTATACCCTGCCACAGCTCTGCGGCGGTGTGCTGTTTGTCACCTAAGCAAATAAGTTTCAGCACGGAGTGTTGCCGCTTCCCCGCTGCAGTGCTACAATGCTTCCAGCTACTGACTGATGGCTGACTGGTTCTGCAAGATGAGAATTCAGAGGTGGAAGTGGAGGCGGAGAAGGGGGGGGGGGGGGGGGTCTCTTGCAGCCACTAATGTAGGTGGTGGCGAAAATCCTGATGGAAGTAGGGCCCTCAATCCTTGTGTCGGTAGAACCTGTGCCATCCCAGGGTACGAATCGCTCCCGGCCTTCACGACGTTCACCCAGTGTGCCGTTAGGGAAATGTACCGTCCCTGGCCACAAGCACTTGTCCATGTGTCAGTCGTTAAATTGACCTTCCCAATTACAGTCAGGGCACGGGTGATGTCACGGGACACATGCTGGTGTAAGGCAGGGACGGCACACCGGGAAAATAGTGGCGGCTGGGGACTGAGTAACGAGGGACGGGCTGTGGAAAGCCTCAGTGTTCACAAGCCTAAATGGCAATATTTCCAGGGCCAGCAATTTGGAAAGGTGCGCATTTAGTGCTGTGGCCTGTGGGCAGGTGGCTGGGTATTTGCACTTTCGTTCAAAGGCCTAGGGAATGGACATCTGTACGCTGTACTGGGACACAGAAGTGGATGTGCTAGCTGATGGTGCTTGCGAAAGTCCAGGAGCCGGGCGGGAGGCATCCAGGCTAGTTGCTAGTGTTCACGCCCCTGCTCATTTTGGTGCAAATGACAATTCTTTTATCGTCTGCACTTTCATCAAAAAAGGGAAACAGTTGCGGGCCTGTTTGGTGTGGCCCGCCTTCTCCCTTTTGCCACCCCACTGCCTCTTCCAGCATGTTGCGGTGCTGCGGATCCCTCCCCCTCTGTACTGCTATCCTCGCTCGGCTTGCCACCTTCCCAGGTTGGGTCAGGGATTTCATCGTCCACCAGCTCCTCTTCCAATTCCTCACTCTGGTCATCCTCCTGACTTGTTGACCTAACAACAACCACACTTATTGACAACTGTGCCTTATCCTCATCATCCACCTTGTGAAACACTAATTGCCGTTCCCCACCGACATCTTCTTCTGACTGTGGATGCTCGAGAGTTTGGGAATCAGGGCACAAGATATCCTCATGTCCCTATTCAAGCAGGCTTGGCGAGAGGCCCAAATTAAGGAATGGCAAAGAAAAGAGCTCCTCGGAATATCCTAGTGTGGGATCACTTATTTGCAAAGACTCTCCATGGTGGGAGGAAGGAGGATCATGGTGAGGATTCTGTTGACCAGACTCTTGGCTACTGAGACTGGACTTTGTGGAAGACAGGGTGGTGCTTAACCAACTGGAAGCATTTTCTGCTGCAATCCAACCGACCACCTGGTTGCACTGGTCTGACTTCAAGAGTGTTGTCCTGCGCCGCCCTGCAAACTGGGACATGAAGCTAGGTATTGTGGATGAGTGTGTTTCTTGTGCTCTGCCAGCTGGCAGAGTTTCACCGCGCCCAGGGCCATAGCCTTTGCGTGCTCCATCAGTAGCACGGCCACTTCCCCATCCCTTACTGCTCGCCTTCATCATATTAAATGGTATATATGCTTGCAAGTACGTCACACGTACAGTAGAGCAGTTTTTTTTAAGTGTATGCACAAATAAATTACAGTCAATGTCACAGATATTTGGGATACGGAAACGTTATACAGGAGAGGTATCACAGGTAATGGCGCTGCTGTCACCAGCGGCTAAGAAAACATTACAGTCAATGTCACAGATATTTGGGATGCGGAAACGTTATACAGGAGATGTAGCACAGGTAATGTCACTGTCCACAGTGTCTACGGAAAAAGTACACTGGATGTCACAGATATTTTTAGGCTGCGCAAACGTTATACAGGAGATGTAGTGCAGATAATGTCACTGTCCGCAGTGTCTACGAAAAAAGTACACTGGATGTCACAGATATTTTTAGGCTGCGCAAACGTTAAACAGGAGATGTAGCGCAGGTAATGTAACTGTCCGCAGCAGACACCGTGTACGGAAAAAGTACACTTGATGTCACAGATATGTAATGCTACGGCATTAAAGTGAGTGGCAGTACTTACCTGTAAGTTTATTGGCTGCGTAGCAGCCAACAAACGTGCGGGGAGGAGACTCGAGCATCGCGCTCGAGCACACGCAGTATTCGGCCGAACACTGCAAAGTGCCGAGCGTCGCAATGCTTGAGCCAAACTGGTGTTCGGCCGAGCATGCTCACTCAACTCTACTTACCATCCCTTCTGGAGACCACCATCACGTGGTGACACCTCAACTGTGTCTGGGGGACCCAGCATAGCGCTGAGACCACCCCAAACCCGACCACTGCATTGGCACCAATAGGAGAGAGTGCTGATGATCTGCATGTGGTGCCTATTTGGAACCTGTTGCTACTGGTCTGGAAGATAGGCCTGAGCCTGTTCCACCTGGGAGGGTTGCAATGTGCTGATGGCCTATGTAGACTGGAACATCAGGAGTCATGGTAGATTGGGGGCTGCGAGACAAGACGTGTTCCTAGTTAGACAAGCAATGTTTTTGGGAAACCACTCAAGTAGCACAACCCTCCGAGTGACTGGCTCTAAAGCCACCTTCAAATGAGGTATAGATATCGTGAGGCTTATTGCATATAGTGTATTATTTCAATATGTATTTGTATAGTGGCCATTACATGGAGCCCCCAACAACTTTGATCCAGTCGAGACCACTACCTTAGTTCCCCCATAGTGACATCATTTTTGTTGCCCTGCTCTTCAAGGTCTTTGTTTGGGGAGCTTCATAACATTATATTGTACATACTAATTTTGCATGAAAAAAAGAGTTGTCTGGGGCTGCAGTGTTATCGTGCTGTTCCTGACTGCACCAGAACAACTTAAGCAGACTGCCAGAAGGTGGGGAGTATGAATATTCTATATCTTTAGCCCTGTAGCTCAGCCCTGATCCTGCAGAATTACAAGTACCACTATGTCCCGTGCACCGAACGCTCTGGTTCCTGTTTGTGCGGATTAAGGATGTGGGAGAGCTTGCAAATCTACTCTCTGGTGCCAGCAGTAACTTAGTAGTCAGTGGATGCACCAGTCAGCAAACTGTACGGGATACTTAAAGTAATACCTCGGCATTAGATACTTATATCAGCACCTATTTATACATTGTCATAAAAAAAAAAAACTTAAGCAAGCAACCAGAAGTTCATCACAAGTGTGCAGACCACAGATCTTCACTATTACACATCGGCCACAATTTTCAAGCCACTGCTAGCAAAAGAATTGAAAAAAAAATTATTTAATTACTTTGAAAGACCATGTCGGACCCCTTAGCAGTACTTCTCCAACCCATAGAAACTTCAAAAATAGAACCACCACAAACTATCCCATCCCAAGAAGTAAAAGAATATCACTGCCCTCGAACACACATGAACGGAGTGATGCCGTCAGCTGTTACCTGCTGTAACCCAACCCAAAAATTGGCAGTGTCAGTCTCCCAGCGGAGAAGATTCCAGGTGTCAAAGACCTAAATGCAACAAACCCCTGAAGAGCCAGTGCAGAGGATGAGAGTGGTAGTGGCTCTGATGAGATGTTATGACATGGTGTACTCCTTCAGGCTGTTTCTCCCTGTGGATCTGTGCAGTGGTATAAGGAACCAGGCCAGAAGTAGAAGAATAAAAGTCTCTCTTTGCTCTCTTTATGTAGTTTGTGCATAGTGCAATTTCTGTTCCCATATGATAAGCTATGGTGGCTAGCAAAGTTAGAGATGATGGCGACTCTAGTATACTATCTTGCTGATGTCTCTCCCTGATCTTCTGGCTAAAAACTGTAAGCTGGTACTTGAGGTTTTAGGTCTACACTGAGAAATACAGGCTTTTGAGTTGATCTGGCCTGGATGTGATCTAGACAATGGGTATCTGAGCCGTAGTCCCTCACCTGCAGCAGGGTCTGGATAGCAATGGTTGCTGGTCATTCTGCAGAGTGTAAACTCTGTAGCTTTGCAGGATATCTGTACTTTTTGGATCCTTCAGTCTCCCTGGAGTAGCGGTCTTACAGATTAGTTATTTCCCTTGTCCCTGAGGCCCTTGGGAAGTGCTTCCTCACTCCTCTCATTGCTAGCTAACACTCCTCAATCCTGGCAGGAAGTAGGACCAATCCACTCTTACCAAGAGAGAAGGAATGGGATGGTTGGCACCATCTCTTTGCCAACCCACCCTCACCAATGCAAACATTACATAGCATGGCATAACATAACATTGCATTACACACAAAACATTGCAGATACCCCTGGTCTGGGGTACTGCGCAAATAATCTTGCCAATACACCTTCAATAGTGTGTATGTGTTTTCAATGGGAAGAGAGGAGGAAGCTGCTGCCAGACACCTCTACCAGTGGTTTATGTCCCGGGAGAACAAAGGCATCTGATGTTGAAAATGAACACCTTTCTTCCCCTGAAATCATCTGTGTAGGGAGAATCAGGAGCTCCCAATTCACATTAGATTGTCAGGTTTGGCCTAAAATACTCTATATAAGGGCAGCCCATCTCATACCTTGGGGGTATATCTCTAGGACCCACACCTACCTTTAGAACGGAGCCCGCAAAGTGAAGAAGGGCTCACGGCCTTTTAATTATTTCTATGGAAGTCCCATTGAAATGAATAGGAGGCACATCTCGTAGGTGCGGCCACCGCTCCATTCACCTCTACGTGGCTGACGGAAACAGCTGGGTCAGCTACAGGGCCGGCGCGTCCTATAGGCTGACTAGGCAGCCGCGTAGAGCGCCCCTTGGGAAGGGGCGCTCCTAGGAGCGCCGGCCCCCTTCATGCTGCAGCCGCCCGAGCGCTCTATAGAGAGCCTCAGGCGGCTGCAGCACTGCCCGGGCTGGTGCGTCTATGAGGGCGCACCGCCCGGGCGCAGCATGAAGAGAGGGACTGACAGGAGGGAAGCGCTCAGCGCTCCCTCCTGTCAGTTCCTCATTGTAGCGTGGCCGAGCCCTGTATAGTCCGCGGTACAGGAGCATCTGTCTCCTGTACCCGGCCGGACTGACAGGAGGTGTGCACACAGTGTGCACTTCCTGTCAGTCCGCCCGGGTACAGGAAACTAAAGCTCCTGTACCCATGGAGCATACAGCGCTCGGCCACGCTACACCAGAAGTAAGGGGGAGATTGAGAAAGAGGATGACAAGGGGGGTGAGAAAGAGGATGACAAGGGGGGAAGATTGAGTAAGAGGATGACAAGGGGGGTGAGAAAGAGGATGACAAGGGGGTGACTGAGAAAGAGGATGACAAGGGGGGAGATTGAGAAAGAGGATGACAAAGGGAGGGGGAGAATGAAAAGGGGGGAGAGAGAATGACAAGAGGGGGAAGAGAATTACATAGGGGGGGGGGAGAATGACAAGAAAAGGAGAGAG
Organism: Bufotes viridis; assembly: GCA_033119425.1. Classification (NCBI taxonomy): domain Eukaryota; kingdom Metazoa; phylum Chordata; class Amphibia; order Anura; family Bufonidae; genus Bufotes; species Bufotes viridis. The sequence goes on from CM065591.1 coordinate 35,654,501, forward strand.
AATTACATGGGGGAGGGGAAGAGAATGACATGGGGGGGGGGGAGAAAACTGGCGTTAGTTAAAGGGGTTCTGCAGTTTATTTAAACTGATCGGTGGGGTCCGACACTGGCAGTAGCGCCTCGGCCTTCTCGCAGTGACGTCACGACTGGTATCACTGGCCTTGGTGGGGTTAAGCTCTGTTCACTTTAATGAAGCTTAGCCCCGCCCAGGCCAATGATACTAATCGTGACGTCACTGCGAGAAGGCTGAGGCGCTGCTGCCAGCGCCGCTGCCTTCTCAAACAGCTAATTGGCGGGGGTCCCGGGTATCGGACCCCTGTCGATCAGTTTAAATAAACTGCAGAACCCCTTTAATTTGGCAGATCATATGGGTGGAGCATTGTGATGTCACATGGGGGGGGGGGTGGCAAACTTTTCTTTTGCCTAGGGCGGCAAAAATCCTTGCACCAGCCCTGGTCAGCTATTTTCAGCAGTCCTATAGAAATGAATGGAGGGTGGCCATGCATGTATGGTACGCCCTCCTTCACTTTGCAGGCTCCGTTCTAAAGATAGGTGTTGGTCCCAGAGGTGGGAGCCCCAACTATCAGACGTTGGGGCATATCCTACCCAACGTATGGAGATAGGCCAACCACTTTAATTAGAGGTACTGTTGGTGTTCACACACTGTCCACAATCCATGTACAGGACTTAAAAGAGCTCTGAATGCTTTGTGGAACAGAACGGACTACAGTAATAATATTGTTCAGTCTGTTTCTCAAGAGGTAGTGCACAGCCACCTCTAAGATCTGTGTTGGGTGCTTGTTGAGCTACACAGTTGTTGCTGTGGGATTGTGGACCCTCTGTGACCTGTAGAGGCACCTAGGTGGTGATAGAAGTGTGGACAGTTTATTGTGGGACCTCCCACGATGGTCAAAGTCCCTGAGCCTTGGTGAATTTCCATTGTACTGTAAGAGCAAGCCTGTTTAGAATTTGTGGAGTTAATAAAGTTAATAGAGAGCAGAGTGTGTCCCTTGTTTCATGGCCCATTACATGCAGAACCTTCAATACAAGCACGATGAGACACCAACACTCCAGTATGCCCTAACTCTGGCAGTAGCATCGCTCAACCCAAGTACATCCCTTGCGACTTTTCAGATTGAAGGGGTTGTCCGGGTGTCCTCAGGATAGGTCATCAATATCAGATCAGTGGAGGGGCCAACTCCCCCACCGATGAGCTGCTTGAAGAAGCTGTGGCCTTCACGGAACGGAGCCTCCAAATAGGCCATGTGATGTCACATTAATTTGCATGATATAATAACTGAACACGTGGATGTACAAGGCTACATTTATAAAAGAAAAATCACAGAAAATAATGCTCTAATACAATAGTTACAAACATAAAATGCTACTTGTCATCCGACTGCCCTAATAAAAGACATGATTTAATACTACAATATTGATGGAGCTGCTGCTCTGTGATGCACAGTATATATTTTTTTGAAGTTAATGTATGTTTTAAGATATACACCGCTTTACAAAGGTTTTTATGCTTGCACATGTGTTCTTTATTGCGCTTTCTGTGTGCCTTTATCACCTGATCCTCTAATTTTATTTGATTGTTCAATATGTCATGATGAAGGACCCAAACTAAAGGAGGTCTGAAATGCGTAACATTATTGTCCTGTACTAGAAGTTTTTAAACCGCTGAAATTAAGATCCCCCCTTTTATGCGATGAGCTGGATTTTTCAAATTTGTTTTTTTAATCACGTATATTTTTATTGAAATTTCAAGATAAGAAACAAATATAATCCAATAAGATTGGTACAATTTGACATCAAGAAAAAGCAAGGCAGACATGCCATATACAAAATGGAGACGTAGGCTCTCCACAATATCGCATTCAGAAACAGGACAAAATAAGCATGGAGATCATACTTGCACTCTGAGCGGTCACTAATCGCATGTCTGTAGAGAATAGCAGTAAAACAAAGGCAAAGGTTAAACTACTTATAACCTAATGTAAACAAACAAAAACAGCACCAGGGTGTAGGACAACTAAGTGAGCAGCTCTTCGGTATAGAGCAATATAGGCCAGTTGGAGTGTATGGAGGCAAAGACATTCACCCAATATGAAACTCAAGGAGAATATTAGTTTCCAGATTTTGACTACGATGCGTACCAGGAGCTGGACATCCAACTTGACCATAACACATTGAACTTTGACCATGAAGGCATTCGGCTGTACCACATTTTTTCATGCATGCAGGTGGAATTTACCAGGTCTATGACCTCACGGAGAGGAGGAGTGTCCGGAGTTTTCCAATGCCCGGTGATAACCAATTTAGTGGCCATGAGTATGTGGGCTGTTATTGATCTATGGATATGCGGAAGGGCATCAATGTTAATAAAGAGGAGGGCCAACTCTGGGGACACTGTTAGAGGGAAGGGAAGAAGAGCGTTTAGGAGGTCCTGCACTTCTTTCCAAAGACCACTGATTCTAGGACAGGCCCAGAGAATGTGGAGAAGGGAGCCTCTACCTCCACATTGTCTCCAGCAGGCAAGACTGGTTGAGGGAAACATCAAATGCAGTCTGGATGGCGTATAATACCACCGCAGGCTCGTTTTGAAGATCGCTTCCTGATGGCTCACAAAACGGAAAACCGAGTGAGTCACCCGGAATGCAGTACACCACTGATCCTTAGAAAACACTTGGCCCAAATCTATCTCCCATTTCCCCAGGGGATTTTTCAAGTTTTTTTGAAACATAATATATGGACTAAGCCCTCACTCTGATATGATAAATCTGAGACTCTCAGCCAATATATTTTGAACAAAACACATTTGTGCCTGTCTACCAACGCCAAGGTGGTCTCAGTCAGGCAGGTCCTACTCTAAACCTATCCATTCCTTTGGGCATCTACATTCAAGAGAGTAGACCCAGCACATATAGTGTGCTGCTCCTGTGTGCATGAAGCAAAACAAAGAGACAAACACTAAGAGAGTTATAGCACGGAAAAAGGGTCTAATGCCAGTCGGACAAGGCAGTACAAGTAACGCCAGGGGCAAACGAGAAAACCAAACACACCAAACAGTCAGAACCAGGAGATCAATACGATTCCAAAACAACTTTTGTCACAATAACAAATCCAGAAATCCAAACCAAAGGAGTCTTCAAAAAAATACAAGAGACCAGTAGGGGGAGCCAGAGGGCAAGAAATTCATCAGCACCTGCTATACTTCTGTAACAGCAGGAAATGTTATATTTAAAAAACACTCTGGTTATCCACTCTGGTCTTTGACCATTTCATGCAGTGATGAATTGCCACTTATCCACGTGACTAGCCACACTGCTAAGGTCAGTGATAGGCTGCAGGGGTCACCTGGATGTCATGAAATAGTCAAAAACTGGAATGGAACACCAGAACATTGGTACTAGATGGCACGACATCACTACAGGAAAAGTGGAAAACCAGAGCAACTGTGCTGGAGTGGGGTGGGGATTTATCCGCTTTGCGCACATGGACTTAACTGTATGCCGGACGTGTGTGAAGAGTGTATGGAGCGGGGTCTTGGGCTGTGCCTGCTCAATACACAGGCAGACACCCCCCCCCCCCGCCCCCAAAGTGGCCGGGATTAGATATAACTGCAATCCCAGCTGTCTAACCCTAGCAGGTAATAATAGAGTGCTGGCAAATTGCTACTAACCACAGTACTGAAGCATTGCTGTGCATTGTACAAGCAAGCAAACAATCGCAGGTTCAAATTAGTTGGAGTTTTAAAAAATTTATATATATATATATATATATATATATATATATATTAAAGTTCAAAATCTCCCATTTCTTATATAAAGCAAATTTTGGTGTGCAAAAATGTCTGAAGTATTAAAATATTATGTTATTTCAAGTGTGGAGTACTCTGTCAAGAAGAAAACCTCCAATGCTTGTCTAAGCAGAATCACAGAATAAAAAATAAAAACACAAAGTTGCATGTTCCCAGAAATAATATCAATAAAAACCTAGTTTACCCTCCAAAAAAAAATAAAAAAATTGAACAATCACACACCTCTGTCAAAGTAAAAATTTAAAAAAATTAAAATATAAAAAAGTTATGTCAGAAACTGTTTTCAGAAACTTGTTTAATTTTTTTTTAAAGTAGTAAAAAAAATAACAAAAGCTACATAAATTTGGTATTATTATAATTGCATTGACCCACAGAATAAGGTTATGTCATTTTTTAGTAAATAAACCCAAACAACAGTGGCAGGACTGCCGTTTTTTTCACCCCACAAACAAATTTTACAGTTTAGTAATACATTATACACTACTCACAAAAAGTTTGAGATATTTGGCTTGTGGATGAAATTTCAGGATGAACCTAGAATGCACTCTAACCTTTACAGGTGAACTTAATGTGACCTTCTCTAAACTTCTGAATGCACATGTCCAAGTGTTCAATGTTTCAGTACTTTTTGCACAACTTATTGTTCTTTAACACGGAGCTTAAGGGCAAAATTCAGGTGTTTGATCCATGAATCGCCCAATACATTTCCTGGTTTAGTTAGAATTGGTATTTAGACAGTCCTCCTCATCATGCTGTTCTCATTCTGACATCATGAGACCAAGACGACATCTAACAATTGATCAACAGTACCTCGCCATTGTCAGGCTTCAAGCAGGATCTTCTCAGATGGAAGTGGCCACTGAGCTTAGAGTGTCCCAGAGTGTCATCAGCAGATTGTATCAGAGAGACAGGAAGAGTCACAGAAAGCTATAGAAGTGGACGTTCGTTGGCCACATCCCACACTGATGACTGCTTCATTGTGAACGATACCCTGCGGACCCGGATGTTGAATGCCACAGAACTCAAGGCACATTTAGGGGAGATAAACACCAACCAAATAGTGACCAACTGGTCACCCACTGTGTGATAAGCATAAAACACCTACAAACACATACTACACAGTCAAGTAATCAATCAAATGTTACTTTGTTGAACAACAATTTATAAAAAACATGACCCACAAACATATACAGCAGGATTGGCAGACATAAAAGAGGTGGAGGAAAAGTACCTCGCTAGAAGACATACACTAGTCTGGATAAATGCATTGAACAGGGAGAGAGGCATGGAGCATGTATACAGGGAATGTCCACATACATGGGGTTAAACTGCAGAGCGCTAAAGTGCACAAGTGCTACAAGGCATGTGAGAAACCCTAACAGTAAACTGCCCCCTCTCCACATAAAGTCCATAAGAAAAGCATACGACCGTTTAGCCTGACTGGCTCCCTCAGGGTGTATTATAAATTGTTGTTTAATAAAGTAACATTTGATTGATTACTTGACTGTGTAGTATGTGTTTGTAGGTGTTTTACATTTAAGGGAGATGAGAGGCACCCAAGTGTCACGTCAGACCATTCGAAACCATTTACATCAGCGTGGTCTGCGTGCTAGACAACCTGCAAGGGTACCTGACCACCCCACCAGGCACAGGCATCATCGTCTTGCAAGGGCGAGGGACCAGTGGGCCTCAGTGCTGTTCACTGATGAAAGTCGATTCACGCTGAGCAGAAATGATGGCCGCCAACGATGTTCGAGACGTCAAGGAGAGCGCTATGCATCAGCCACTGTTGTCACCAGACAAGCCTTCGGTGGTGTTACAGTGTGGGCAGGTGTGTCTAGTCAATACAGAACTGTCCTACACTTTGTGAATGGTAAGGTGACAAGGACATACTAGTTGAATAACATCATTAATCCAGACATTGTGCCTCTGCATGAACAACACAGGCCTAATTTCATCTTCATGGACGAAAATGCGCCAGCTCATCAAGGTCGCATCATTAGGGGACGACTGCTGGAGAATGGGGGACCTCAAATGGAGCGTCCTGTACTTTCTCCAGACCTGAATCCCATTGAAAACCTATGTGATCAGCTGAGTCGCTGTGTAGAGACTCGTAACTCTGTACCCCAGAACCTCAATGACCTGAGGGCCGCCCTTCAAGAAGAGTGGGATGCCACGCCTCAGCAGACAATAAGTTGACTTGTGAACAGCATGAGGGATCGTTGTCCAGCTGTAATTGACGCTCAAGGCCTCATGACAGGTTATTGAGACACGGACATTTTTGTGGGGGTATACCCGCCACTGGTGTCGGCCTTTGTTTCAATAAATAGTTTGAGACGAGGAAATCACCATTAGTGCTTCTACTGAAATGTCCTACTTTCATGATATAATACCACTGGAGCGGGAACTTTTTACGTTTTCCATAAATTTCACCTGAAAGCCAAATATCTCTAACTTTTTATGAGTAATATATACATATATATCATGTAGAGAGCTAGATTGAGGCAATGCCACTGGGATCCATACATCCAAGTAATAAGCCGCTGAGGGAGGTCCAGGTGGCCTAAAATTTGCTCTGCGGCCCCAAGGACCATAGTTAAGTCCCTTGTGACTTCATTGCTCCAAGACCAGCAGTGATCAGGGCAGCGGCGCTGGAACAACTGGAAATTTAAAGGGCGAGTATTGTAATTTGCTTTATTTTATACAAGAGCGTAATACTGAATACACTGCGGACTACATTATCAAGTTCAGTTTGTCTGCAATTGCTTTCAGTGTTCCAGTTCTTTCCGCGCGGGTGCAATTGGTTTTGATGTATTTTTCACTCGCGTAAAAAAAAAAAACTGAAAGGACACAAATGCGTTTTTCACTAAAGCCCCATTCACTTCTATTGGGCCATGGCTGCGTGAAAAACGCAGAATATGGAACATGCTGCGATTCTCACGCAACGCAGAACTGATGTGCACAGACCCATTGAAATGAATGAGTGATGATTCAGTGCGGTGCTATGTATTCGTGTGAAAGGGGCCTTATTCAGCTCAAAAGTACATAGATAAAGGGGTATTCTGATGAAAGCGCTCATGGCATAAATACCTGATGTGCAGGATCTGACCAGTGGAACATCTATTAATTGTCTTGTGTCCTCTACTGATGGCTAGAAGTAGTGAAAAATAGGCTGAGATGCTGGATGTCAGTCTGGGGCCTGTCCTAGCCCTGGATGAAGGTGACCTGTGACCCGCAGATACCACCAAGTGATCCATTTAAGGGTCCATTCACGCATTCGCAAATTGCGAATCTGCAAAACATGGACACTGGCCATTTGCGTTCCGAATTTTGCAGACCGCACATGGCTGGCACTATGATAGAAAGAATACAATAAATACATAAAATAGGACATGTTCTATTTCTTTGCGGGTCCGCGGAAGGAAGTGCGGATGCGGACAGCACACAGTGTGCTGTCCGCATCTTTTGCGGCTCCGTTTAAAATGAATGGGTCTGCACCGGTTCCGCAAAATTGCAGAACGGATGCGGACCCATTTTACGGACCTGTGAATGGGCCCTAAGGCTCCCATTGCTAGGCAGGCTGACCACCACTGTGCTAGGCTCTCTTTGTGCGCAGCTGGACTGCCGACAGTCTATTGTACATTTTGTATTTTTCTATTGTATTTTACATTTTTATGTATTTATTGTATTTATTTTTCTATTGTATTTGCATTTTATTTTTTTAGATTGTATTTTACATTTTTCTATTGTATTTTGTATTATAGTCTATCGTACAGTCTAATGATGATTTTTTTTTTTTTACAAGATAACAGTATAACTACTATTATTCAGTTCCTGTTCTTGGAAAATCAATCAGAAACCTAAATGGAACAGTGCCCCCCAGTGGTCCAACACAAAAACAGTCTACAGTGTTACCATCCTACCAATAGATGGCGCTGCTTACAAACAAAATTGGACATTTAGTCGCCCCCTTTTTTTTTTTTCAGGACAGCAGATGTAATAGTACTAAGCTTATCAACGTAGTTGTGCTGAGTTTGTCATCTGGTACAACTGTTGGTGAATTCATGATGGCATTAGACCCATGGGCGTAGCTATAGGAGGTGCAGAGGTAGCAGTCGCTACCAGGCCCAGGAGCCTGAAGGGGCCCCCTTGTGCCGCATAAGAAGATACACAAAGCACTGAGGGAAGGGGGGCCCAAGCTGAACTCTTGCACCAGGGCCCATGAGCCGTTAGCTACGCCCCTGGACCGCTGGGGAGCCTTTATCTAATAGTGCACCAACAGTTTTCAGCTCTGCTACATCAGTACATACAGTTTGGTATTGCAACAAGTCTATGATTCACATCTGCAGTTTTTGGTGCACGTTTTTTTAATTTTTTTTTAAGGATAACAGATACTTCAGGCCCCATAAATGGAAATTGGCCCATAGGGAGAGCCAGTTCCAAAGTTTTGCTCATGTCTAGTTAGGACCTGTTTGCTTAAAGGAGTTGTCCCCCAAGTGATGGCCTATCGTGAGGACTGCATGCATATGGCCTAATGGTGATTAGCTGCTGCACATTATTGTGCTTCTGATCCAAAGTGATTGAAAAAAAAAATCTGGTCCTATTTTTAGGATACAAAGAGTGTAGTTTTTCTTTTTATCCTGTAAAATGCTGCCCCCTGCAGTCAAAAAAGGGTGCTACAGATCAGCTTTGCCATGCATGGAGCTCCTTTGGCCCCTTTCACACGAGCGAGTTTTCCGCGCAGGTGCAATGCGTGATGACGCATTGTACCCGCAGTGAATCCTGACCCATTTATTTCAATGGGTCTGTGTACCAGAGTATTTTTTTTCACGCATCACTTCTGCGTTGCATGAAAATCGAAGCATGTTCTATATTCTGCGTTTTTCACGCAGCCCTAGCCCCATAGAAGTGAATGGGGCTGCGTGAAAAACGCATTGCATCCGCAAGCAAGTGCGGGTGCGTTGCGTTTTTCACTGATGGTTGCTAGGAGATTTAGTTTGTAAACCTTCTGTTTTTTATCCCGCGTGTGAAAAACGCATCAAAATGCATTGCACCCGCGCGGAAAAAACTGAACAACTGAACGCAATCGCAGGAAAAACTGAATGGCTTTGCCGGCGAAATCGCACAGTTTTCACTGAACGCATCCGCACCTAATCCGGACACGCTCGTGTGAAAGAGGCCTTTATGTTTGCTTTTGCTTTTGAGCAACATCAGTAAATTACAGATGACACACGGAGGGTAAAAACGGACTCACGGACCAACCTCGGATTCTTCATCGACACGGATGAACCACATACAACCATGGAAGTGGCACTGCATGGAGATGTGAACGAGGCCTACTCTTCTCGCAGCCATGACTCTTTTCCAAACCCAGACTGTGATGATTATGATGCTGGTTCTCGGCAACCACTTACTTTTAGCACAAGAGTGAGGCTCCTCTGACATCAGCGTGTCCGTCACTGCTTTAGGCCCCTTGCAGACGACTATCACGGATTAAGTCCTGATGCGTTCTGGATGCGTTCAGTTAAAAATGCGCTATTTCATAAGCAAGTTCAGTCAGTTTTGTCTGTGATTGCGTTCAGTTGTTTAGTTTTTTTCACGCAGGTGCAATGTGCATTGATGCGTTTTTCACGCGCGTGATAAAAACTGAAGGTTTACAAACAACATCTCTTAGCAACCATCCGTGAAAAACCTCAATTACTTCTATGGGGCCAGCATTGTGTGAAAAACGCAGCATATAGGACATGCTGCGATTTTCACGCAACACACAAGTGATCCGTGAAAAACAACGCTCATGTACACAGACCCATTGAAATTAATGAATCTGGATTCAGGGCGAGCGCAATGCGTTCGCCTCACGCATTGCACCCGCGCAGAAAACTTGCTCGTGTGAAAGGGGCCTTAGGCTACATGCACACGTTCAGGATTCATGTGCGGAGAATCCGCACTGAAATCCGTCGGTGTTCGCAGGCAAATCCGTGCGGTAAATCCGCATCAATAGGTGCGGATTTGCATGCGGATTTGCATGCGGATTTGCATGCGGATTTTCCGCATGCGGATCCGCATCAAAATCCGCACTGTGTGCGTGCACCATCCGGATTTTATCCTCCACATTGAAGTGAATTGAGAAAATCCGCAAGATATCCGGACAGGAAAAAAAAAAAGAATTGACATGCTGCGGATTTTAAAATCCGCACCGCAGGTCAAAATCCGCGCTGAAAAAATCCGCATCGTGTGCATTGAGAATTTCAAATTCTCATACAATACAATGTACAAGATGTACGGTGCGGATTTTCCGCACGCAAATCCGCGCGGAAAATCCGCACGCAATCCTGATCGTGTGCATTCAGCCTTAGGCTTTGGCTACACGGCTAAATGTGTCATGTAATGATTGTCAGTGGTCTCACAATGTGACACGCGACAGTTGCAAAAAATCTAGACATGTCGGACTTTGTGTCGCACGTTGCAAGTTGCACACAACTGTTCCTCCTTTGACTTTAATGGAAGTTGCACGTGACTTGCGACGTTTGATACAAAATCCCACTTATTTTTTGCAACTGTTACGTCGCAACATGTCACATGTGGCATTGCAACACTGACTGTGATTGGGTTGCCAAAACACAGCATGTTGCAGACAAATTGCACATATTTTTGTCTTGCACAACTTTTCTGCGACCTGCTGTCGCTGTACCCTTAGGCCCCTTTCACACGGGCGTGATTTCCGCGCGGGTGCAATGCGTGAGGTGAGTGCATTGCACCCGCACTGAATCCGGACCCATTCATTTCTATGGGGCTGTGCACATGAACGGTGATTTTCACGCATCACTTCTGCGTTGCGTGAAAATCGCAGCATGCTCTATATTGTGCGTTTTTCACGCAACGCAGGCCCCATAGAAGTGAATGGGGCTGCGGGAAAATCGCAAGCATCCGCAAACAAGTGTGGATGCAGTGCGATTTTCCCGCATGGTTGCTAAGCGATGGGACCTGATCACATATAAGGGAAAATAATAGCATTCTCAATAAAGAATGCTTTGTAGAATGTGGATTAAGTGGTTAAAAATATAAAACTGAACTCACCTTAGCCACTTGATCGCGTAGTTGGCGATCTCTCTTCTCTCTTCAAGCATTAGCTGCCGTCTAAAGGACCTGTGATGACGTCACATCACATGGTCCAATCACATGGTCCATCACGGACCATGTGATGTGACGTTATCACAGGCCTTAGGGTCCATTCACACGTCCGTGGTGTGTTGCGGATCCGCAATACACCCGGCCGGCACCCCCCATAGAAATGCCTATTCTTGTCCGCAAGCTGGGGACAAGAATAGGACATGTTCTGTCTTTTGCGGAGCTGCGGACTGGAAGTTCGGGGCCGCTCTCCGCTACACATCCGGCCCCATTGAGAATGAATAGGTCCGCACCCACAGATGCGGTTGCGGACCCAATTGCGGACGTGTGAATGGGGCCTTATGCCGGCCTTGTTAAATGCCCATAAAAGTTGACAACAGGTTCCCTTTAACCCTGGGAACACACTTCGCGTGTTCCCAGGGCGCGCATATGACGCGCGCTTCTGCCGCGAAGTGGCTGTTTTATGGAAGCGCGCTCCCATAATAGAATATGGGTTGGATCGCGCGTGCTGCCGCTCGATAGTCACGGCAGCCGAAGCGATCGCGGTCGTCCGCGCTGTAAAACGCCGACATGTGAACCATGCACATAGGGATGCATGGCTTTTCACATGTTGAGCGTTTTTCAGCGCGTATGAACGCGCTGAAAAACGCTCAGGTGTGTTCCCAGGGTAAGAGCATGATATTGGCTAAAAGATGGACTCAACAGGAATATTTTTTTAAATGTATTATTATTATTTTATTATTATTAGTCATTATGTTTTACATTTTTACTGGAAGCAGTTTTACCCCCTGCTGCTCTTTCATGGGTCATTTGCCAGCAGAGACAATAACCCCTTATGAGACGTCTCTCTGATATACACTAAACAGTATCACCTAAAGAGACAAACAAGCCGCACATAAGGGCTGCTAATGGCGAGCTTGTATACCACATTTGAAACAGAAGCTCACCTTGTCATAGTAAACAGCAATTTAAACCGAGCACAAGTCTGCCGGGACCTCTGTCTGCAATCTTTAGACCTGCCGTGTTCCAACTGGGACCAATCATGCCACCAGCAATTATTCTTAGTTTGTGATTTAAAGGAACAGGGTTTTTTTTTTTTTTTGCTTTGTTAAAACGCCATGGAAATTCAAAGCTAAAAACAGTCCCTTGCAGTAAAGGATGAGGCAAAGTGAAAAAGAACAGAAAAAGTCCAAAATAAATGCAAAATAGCCCAAAAGATTTCATTACACATATATAACATCCTTTTTGGTATCCACCATAATACAGACTGTGAGCCTACATGTACACGGCAGTGTTTTTTTGCGGCCGCCGTTCCGTTTTTTTTGCGGAACCGATGGTTTCCCATTCATTTCTATCCGTAAAAAATGTGTATGCCTCTTTCGTTGCCTGTCTGCGTCCGCATTTCATGTCCGCAAAAAAAATATGGCATGCCCTATTCTTGTCCACAAAAAACGGTTTGCGGACCCATAGAAGTCAATGAGTCCGCAAAAAATGCGGATGACCAACGGAAGCCATCCGTTTGTTGTCCGCATCCGTTTTTTTGCGGATGGTTTCTTGGAAACCAGGGCACTTGTACAGGTACTTTAAGAAACTGTTTCAAGCCTCCGTTTTTTTTTGCGGATCCGCAAAAAAAGCGGAAGACACACGGGAACACAACCTACAAAATTTGCGGACACACGGAACGGAAGTGGATGTGAAACAAAAAGGAAGACGGATCCGCGGACAGCAAAAAACAACTGTCGTGTGCATGTAGCCTAAAGCTAGGTCTATATGACGACATTTGTCGCACGACACATAGGGCACAACTACACCGCAACTTGTGTCGCGCGTCAATTTTTATAATCATAGTCTACGGTGTCGCACTGTGACATGACAGTTGCAAAAAAATCGGTCGTGTCTCAGTATGTCGCATGTCGCAGTGCGACACCATAGACTATCATTATAAAAATTGTTGTGCGACATTGGTGCGAAAAAATGTCGCGTGACAAATGTCGTCGTGTAGACCTAGCCTAAAGGGGCATTGTGACGAGAATGTACTGGCAGGGGCCATTTATGGCACGTGGTGGTGATGTCGCTTTATAGGGGGGGGTTATAGGCAGTATTCACAAGTCCTGCCCGGGTTAAGGGCTCATTCACACGAACGATTTTTGCGTCCGTATACGGAACCATTCATTTCAACAGGTCTGCAAAAAAAATGGAATGTACTCCGTATGCATTCCGTTTCCTTATTTCCGTTTTTCCGTTCCGCTACATTTTGAGTCATGTCCTATTATTGACCGCAAATCGCGTTCTATGGCTCCATTCAAGTCACTGGGGCTGTAAAAAAAAAACAGAATGCATACGGAATGCATCCATATGCCTTTCGTATCCGTTCCGTTTTTGAGGAAGCATCTACTGAAAATGTTATGCCAAGCCCAATTTTTCTATGTACTTACTGTTAAAACAATATTATATGCTTCCGTTTCCGTTCCACAAAAACCGGATCACATACGGAAACGGAACGGAAGCGAAATGGAAACACTACTGAAACCAAAAAACGGAAAAACGGATCCGTTAAAAACGGACTGCAAAACCATACAGTCGTGTGAACGAGCATTAAGCCTCGTTCACACGTCAGTGTTTGGTCAGTGATTTTCATCAGTGATTGGAGCCTCCACAGACATAAGGTATAAGGGAAAGATCTGCACCTGTTCTGTGTTTAGAGCCGCACCTGGTTTTGGCTCAAAATTACTGATGGAAATCACTGACCAAACACTGATGTGTGAATGGGGCATTGTGCTGATTCGCTGTTCTCAGTTTTCCTACTGATTTTTTACTTTACATTCATTTCAAATAAATAAATAAAATAATAAATATTATATGTATGATGTAATATTAACACAATAAAAAAAATCACATATAAACATACTATAAGTTAACAATTTATTAAGTTTTCCCAATTTATTTAAAGCTTAAAATATAGCGAAAAGCTGTTCACATAAAATCCCCTCAAAAGACAAGGGGGCACTGCCTCTGCCTGGCATCTCCAGGGGCATCTTGACTGTTAGAACGGCAAATCTGTGGACTAGTCTACCACAGGACGTGGTCACAGCAGGAACAGTGGCTAGTGTCAGATAAGTGTGTGGGAGCGGGAATTCCTGTAGTGGACGCTGCTGCTTTGGTTGGGTGGCATTATAATGATTTACTGTACAATGCTGACCCTAACCTTAATGCCATGTACTGACGGCAATAAGTGAGTAGAAATCCTTCCAGCCGACCTCAGGCAGAGACACACAGCGTTATAAATCATTATATTACTATGCAAGTCCGGGCACAGAAGCACCGTGGGAATTTACACTCCAACACATCTATCAATCAATGATCTGTCTATCATGGCTATCTATGTATCATCTATCTATCATCTATCTATCTATCTATCTATCTATCTATCTATCTATCTATTATCTATCTATGTAGCATCTATCTATCTATCTGTCTATCTAATATATCATCTATCCATGTAACTCATATCTTTCTATCTATCTATCTATCTATCTATCTATCTATCTTTCATATCTATCTATCATCTAATGTCTATCTAAAATCTATTTATCTATCTATCTGCTTGAGTAAAGTCCCAGTAAGAGGACTGAAATGTCGCTGTTTGGTGATTAAAGAACACTACTTTTAATTTACTTTTTGGGAGTGCCATGGAATTTTTCAAAATTATTGATCTATCTATCTATCTATCTATCTATCTATCTATCTATCTATCTATCTATCTATCATCTCATATCTATCTATCTATCTATCTATCTATCTATCTATGATATATCTATCTATCTATCTATGATCTATCTATCTATCTATCTATCTATCTATCTATCTATCTATGTAGTTTCTGCCAGTATTTTATCTTCCATACATTTTCCCACAGTGAATCTCATTAAACCGTCTTCTGTCTCCATGCTCGCTCTTCCCTCTCCCCTGCCCACAGTCCGCCTCTAATCTGCGCGCTCTGGATACTGCTACACAGTAACTTCTATTGAGCGAGCACGGTGTTTGTCATGCCCGGCAGTATGTGAATGAGGGTAATGAATCCCCCGATGACTTGATGCAGTCAATACCATAAAATAAATACAGTAATTACCAGACAAACAGTCCTCCCCATATGATGAAGCGGCGCTCGTAACAAGTGGAAGTTCAGACTTCAGGGCCAGAAAAGAAAGTTTCTGAGGCCGCCGTCTGCAGTGGACGACATTCGTGTCCCACAATGCTGCAGTCTAAGGAGCTAAGCAGACGGTTCCATAATTTAGGATAGAAATACAGCACACAGTTACATTGCTTCCTATTGTAGACCCTAATATAACCCACAGGACAAGGGGCCCCATAGTGAAGATCAAAATGATATTGCCCAGGTCAGTAAGGCTAGTTGTGTGTTCCTCCTTAAATGCCCTGATCATGATCCTTGGGCCAGTTCCCCACCACTTGTTCGCTAACATTTCTGTATAAAGAGGTAAGTCCCTGGTTACCTGTTAACAAAGGGGCCCCCAAGGATGTTGTTATAGGGTCTACAGAGATAGAAGTCACTTGGTACCTGAGGAGGCTCAAACGCCCTTCTGCCACATAAGATATACCTGACAACTCTCCTCGAACATCCAGGAGGCCACCGGTAGAAGAAAAGACCTCCTGGACAACAGTCCTCCATGAGCACTAACTGTATGTGTCCCCAGGATACTGCAGCCCTAATGCCCATATGTGCGCTGAGGGCAGGGGCGGACTGGAAACTAAAAGTGGCCCTTAAAATAAAAAGTAAAAGTGGCCCCATGTTTCTGGCAGGTCCAAATTGACAGAAGGCAAGGCCACATAATTAGTTAGGTACAACATATGCAGTGACATAAGAAGTAAGTGGGGCCAGAAGTACCATAGTGCAGAGCAATGTACCGCCCCAGCTGAACCAAATGCCACAGTGCAGCACAAAATACCGCCACCTGTGCCACAGTATTCAACTGTATCACTGTCCGGAGGACGTTGATACAGTTGAACTCAGGAGGGCTCCTACTGGTGCTGAACAGGTGCGTAGGAGAGAATCAGATCATTGTGTACCCGGCTGGCGGCCGTGAGGAGAATTTGGGTGGTCCTCATAGTCATCGGCCCAACAGGAAATTTCCCTGTGGGGACTATGGCCAATATGCCTTGGCTGAAGGGAGGTGTGACGTGTCTAGAAAGGGGGCATATCTAGATAGGAAAGGGGTAAGGCATTTTGAAAAGGAGGCATAACCACACCCAGAAAAATTAGGGCAAAAAGTTGGCAAGAACGACATAACAAAACACCAGTATTATAAAAGGCACATGGGTGGTATGGGCCATGATACAGATTTTGCATCAGTGCCCAGGAGCCTCAAGTTACCCCTGTGGAGCCTCTACCAGGGTCCAGATCTGCCTCTGTGGTGTGTATGGCCAGTCTTTTAGAGCCATTTTAGTGCCCCAAAGTTCGGGTCCCCATTGACTCCAATGGGGTTTGGGTTCAGGTTCAAGTTCAGGTCCCGAACTCGAACTTTGCGACGAAGTTCGGCCGAACCTGGCGAACCCGAACTTCCAGGTGTTCTCTCAACTCTACGTGCTAGTATTCACACGGCTTTATAACCATGAGTGGACAAAGCAAATCTTTATTGGTAAATTTGGGGCATTTGAACTCTGTCCCAAACTCACCTGTGAACACCCAGTTCTGGGTGGGGTTCCTATAGACCCCTCCTATTATTGAGGCAGGACAAGCCAAATTTGGCAGGATTGTCTTTGAAAAATTTCAAACTTGGAACGATTGACAAGTATGAATACTACATCATCTGGAGGGTCGGGGAAGTACAATCCAAAACATAAAGGTTTTTTTCAAATTAAGTCAACTTTTCCCCTAGTCACAGGATAGGGTATGTGTCTGATCAGCGCCCCCAGTGATGTGCCCCCTCTCAAAATGTCTTTGAGTGGGTCGTGGAGGCATGTCTAGCAGTCAACGATCTCTCACCAAGAGGTACACTGCCCAAAAGTAGTCTCTGAAAGCCTTTTTATAGGGCAGCAGAGGAAGCATTTTTACGCCTTCTTGTGGCAAGACCCAGTGTCTGATTAGCCCATACATAAAATGATTTCCATATCTGCCTGAGACATAATGGCATGCCGAGTTTTACAGCAATCCAACATTTTTATTTGGGTGGTGGAAGAAAAAGGTCTTCCTAGTGAAGATGCTATTACCACCCAGATCAGTAGGTCTTGTTGTTTCCATAAACCAAAATCCAAAAATAACCCTAAAATATAACTTTTAATAATAATGTTAAAAAGGGACTATATGTCCATAAATGACGCACAGTGTGAAGAGACAAATGGAGAATACCACTGGGAGGTCGTGTCCCGTAGCAACGGGGCCTTGTGGCACAAGTCCCAGTACAAACCACCAAAGGTGCACGGCGGCACTAAAATAAAACAATTTTGTCCTACCGGTTCCAGATAGTTGTTCACAAGGGAAGGTTCAAGACACGTATGTTGTCACCGCTTTCCATTTATTGCTAACTTGATGTCATAAGATGAAGGGAAAAAATGGGTTAAACACAAAGGTAAGAACCATACGTGTAGGGTCCCTATTATAACCCTATATAAGGTGGTAATCTGTGCCCTGCCACTAGGATAACAATAGCAGCCTCACCACAGGGCACTCGTCCTAACAAGGGCGACCCCGTCAGGAACCTGTCCCTATAATGTGTATGGCTAAATTCCCCTATGATTACAAAAAATAACTCCCTACACGCATGTTTCGCCGTATATTGTAGCAAACACGACTCATCAGGGGAGAAATGGAGTAAATGGTAATCACTGCACCAAGATAAAGGTGACCTATATAAAAAGAGAACAGGGGGTTAAATCAAGGTTCTGCCCCAGAACGATAGCCTGCCGGGCAGTATCGTGAGTCCAGAGGACGGGCTGTTGAGATGGTACAGCCCCGCTAGATGTCCTGACGTCCTCAGCGATATGGTAGAGCACAGAGCTATGATGATAGACTGACGGGGTCGCCCTTGTTAGGACGAGTGCCCTGTGGTGAGGCTGCTATTGTTATCCTAGTGGCAGGGCACAGATTACCACCTTATATAGGGTTATAATAGGGACCCTACACGTATGGTTCTTACCTTTGTGTTTAACCCATTTTTTCCTTCATCTTATGACATCAAGTTAGCATTAAATGGAAAGCGGTGACAACATACGTGTCTTGAACCTTCCCTTGTGAACAACTATCTGGAACCGGTAGGACAAAATTGTTTTATTTTAGTGCCGCCGTGCACCTTTGGTGGTTTGTACTGGGACTTGTGCCACAAGGCCCCGTTGCTACGGGACACGACCTCCCAGTGGTATTCTCCATTTGTCTCTTCACACTGTGCGTCATTTATGGACATATATTCCCTTTTTAACATTATTATTAAAAGTTATATTTTAGGGTTATTTTTGATATGAATTTAGCTGATTTGATTTGAATTTAGCTGTAACCCATTTTTCAGGTCATTATTGATTCTGAACCTCGATTGATTTATGTTTCCATAAACCCTTGCTATTACTGAGCCAAGAAAAGCCAAATTTGCCGGTATTATCTTAAAAAATTCAGGATAGTCCGTTCCTTATGCTTTACTCTGCATCTGTGCCTGTTCTCCACACAAACATGCAAGTCTCCATTGGTTCCAACGGTGGGCCTATAAATGTGACAACCTCAGCTCTGAGCTATAAATATGGTCTACACACTTTTTATCCAGCACATGGCATAGCAGAGGACCATTTCTTGGCACCGGTCAGTGCCAGCTGTAGTCTTAAAAGGGTTATGCCATGATTAATATGCAGAAATGACCATCTCTTTCTAACAAAGCTAGAACCAGCCCTGTGCCTCACATGGATCCAGAGATCTCCCCATTCATTGCTCTGATTGCCCTGATAAATCTGCTTATTTCAAGGTGGCAGCTCGGGGGCATGTCCTTTCTCAGGGGGTGTATCCTGGAACTGTCCTATCTTCTAAGTCAGGCATCCTCAAACTGCGGCCCTCCAGCTGTTTCAAAAGTACAACTCCCAGCATGCCTGAACAGCCTACAGGTATCAGCCTACAGCAGGGCATTGTGGGAGTTGTAGTTTTACAACAGCTGGAGGGCCGCAGTTTGAGGATGCCTGTTCTAAGTTATGGAGATATGGCTGGTGTCAGTTGAAGGATGGAACTGAGCATGTGCGTCCACTTCACTGTGGTGGACAGAGACATGAGGGGGGGAAAAAAACAGCAGGTGTCGCTATACGGATACATTTTATTGAATAGCTCAGTGACTATACAAATTTTTTTATTACATGCAATTACAAAAGTATTCAGATCCAGGTGCTGGTTTGAAAAATGTAGAATATTTTTCGTGGGACAGCCCCTTTAATGATTAGACGACAAACACAATATAGTAACAAAACAAAAAAACTAAAGTTGCAGAAATATCCACATTAAGCAAACACTTGTTAGGAAATGTTAATTACAGCTCTGTTCAGTCTTTGGCCTCTTGCACACGAACGTGTGCGCCCCGCGCCCGTGCTGCGGGCCGCAAATTGCGGCCCGCAATGCTTGGGGCACCGGCCGTGGGGAAGCCGCAGCGGATCGCGGACCCATTCACTTGAATGGGTCCGCGATCTGCCCGTTCCTCAAAAAGATAGGACATGTTCTATCTTTTTGCGGGACGGAAGTACGGAACGGAACCCCGCGGAAGCACTCCGTAGTACTTCCGTACTGTTCCGTTCCGTCATTCCATTCCGCACCGTTCCGCATCTCGGGATTTGCGGACCCATTGAAATGAATGGGTCCGCATCCGTGATGCGGAATGGCCACGGAATGGTGCCTGTGTATTGCGGATCCGCAAATGCGGTCCGCAATACGGGAACGGGGCGCACACGTTCGTGTGCATGAGGCCTTTGTCCAAGGCCATGGCTCCTGCTGTTTGATGGCATCTTTGCCTTATCTATGGGTTTTCTGATACTTTCCAACTTTTCCTAGGAAGAATCATTCACAAAAAAAAAAGGAAAACAACTTAAGCCGGTTTGATGATAAAGAAAAACAACATACGGATTTCCTTTGTCTTCTCCAAATTCCACTTCTGCTCCGGCTGTTGCCGAGTGACTTGTAAGAGTGCCCCTGTGGTCCCATATATGCTAACTAGTCCTGGAATGACAGGGTAATCTATTTCTACCCACACCGTCCACCTACATAGACCATTCATCTCCCGCGTTCAGACAGCCGGGCTAAATGCTTACATTAGTGCCCTGTAATGGTGAAAAGAAACAAACCAGTGTCCTGCGGTGAGGGGCCTGTCCTCGCTGGAGACCAATATGGTCCTGTAGGTGAAGACGGAGAAGGACAAGTGTATGGAACAACCAGAGTGAGCGGTACAACATCTGTACATGTGGTATGTGTAGGATGTTGGAGGACACAACTTGCAGTTGCACATCTGTTCTGGTTCTAGAACTTTAGATGACCTATTGGGAACAGACTAAATCAGCCATAACCAGGTTTTCCTTCATCCTAGCCTTGTACCTAAATACCCTGGGCAAGGATGGGGGCAAATGCCCCAACTGCCCCCTGGACAATATGCGGGGGTTGTCCATGAGTAATAATGGTGGTCATAACTAAAGTGGTAAAAGTGACATAAGCATGTTGTGGACAAAAAGATGTAGCACTATATAGTCCATGGAAGAGCACCAGCTATATGGACCCTCCAGTCCAAACCTAAAATTAGACTATACATAATACATGTAATAAAGGGGTTGTCCAGGTAGATTAGTGGTGGTCTGCCACTTGCCAGCCCCACCGATCAGCTGTTTCTGGCAGTTATGGTGTCGGGAAACTATACTGTGTATGGAGAACAGCACCATACACGGTGTGGTGGCCATGCCAGGGTACTGCATCTCAACTCCCATTCAAGTCATTGTGAGCTGAGCTGTAGTACGATGGTGCCAGAAACTACACAGTGCCTAGTACACTGTAGGGTTTTCGGCGCTGTGGCTGCTCAAACCAGCTGATTGGTGGGGTTACCAAGTGTCGGACTGATCAGATATTGGTGACCTATTCTGAGAATCAATATCTGGAGCCCAGCTGATCCTTTTTATATACCTAGTGCTCTCCGCTCTGCTGTTCTGGTTTCCCTGTTGGATTCATTGTGGGGTGGTTACCACCATCTCCATGCTTCCCCTGCAGAGCACTGTAGGAAAGCCTAAGGGTCTTCACACGTGGCTGATTTTTGTTTCAGAAACTTCTGCAAATGGAATTCAGCTTCATTCATCTAAATGGGCTTATTTTGGTGGGAAACATGGATTTTTGCAAACCCCATCCAGGTGCAACAAAAGCGGCCACGCGTGAAGGCAGCCATGGATGGACCAGTGCTGATGACATAGGCAGTGGAGAGAGGAGGGTGTCTTAGACTTTCCTATGGCACTTCGCATGAGAAAGTCTAAGATGGTGGTGGCCATTAGTACCACAAATACCAGAAATCACTTACAGATAGACAAACTTGGAAGTGGATGGCTTGAAGGTAAATCCACAAGAGCAAAGAAGGGACCGGATGGGTCCTTCCAAGTATAGACTTGTGAAATGTACATGGACCCCCAGTCCCCCTGAATGCAGGAACCGGCTGGGGATTCGTAGAAGATCTTGATAAGCCCATTAAAAACAGCCTGGTAGCAGACCTCAGAACCATTGATTTGCTGCTATAGTGGGGTGTGAGAAGATAGCAGTCCTAGATTTGCAACCAGAATAGCAGTGTAGGAGAAGACTTGAATAGACCACAGATTCAATTGGCTTACTGCTAATGGAGGAGAGGTCCGCAGCAGCGCCGACAGATCGGTTCATGCCCTTTGGGGGAGAGTTATCATCTCCCTATGTCAGATGCAGACCATTGTGACTTTTTCCATTTTTACTCTGTCCTCGCCACTTTCTAAAAAGGAGGCATAGAGTAGGTGCGGGGCAAGTAGACCCGGCACATTTACTTTCATTTATGTCATGGGGCAAATGAAGACAGAAATCTACGGTGGCTCCGAGCTGTTGTAGATTTCAGGTTAGGCGCACGGACTGCCAGAGGACGCATCTAACACATGACAAGGCAGCTCAGGGGGATATGAAGACCGGCCTAGAAAACGCTGGTCTTGATAAATCTACCCCAATATTCTAGAACATTTCTAGATTCTACATTGTCTAGTGTACAAGTCCGATAGGATAATGGCCACTATAATGGTTCAGTACAGTTACAAAATGGTGGTCTGCGGGCAGAAGACCATATAGGTCTGGCTTTAGGCTCTGTTCTGATGGCCGTAGCAGGGTAGACCGCTACACTGTACTTTCTTGTAAAAAACAAAAAATGGCAATTAGATGGTCCACCTCTAAGTCAGGATTCTGTACACAAGGGATCCATCATACCCACAGTGGCTCCAGTAACAATGAAAGCCATGAGGCCATTGTGACCGTGCTCCCTTCCTCTCAGTCATTGTGCCCTTGACCCCAAGAGACATTCTCTGTGTGTAGTTGAAATATTGGGGACAAGCAGCCAGCAAAACCGAGCCGTTTTCGGGCTATTTCCATAGCTCTCATAGACTACATGTGCAGCCAGCCCTGCTTTTCCACTCGTCAGTTAGCCTCCTGTTTTTCTTCTAGGTGGAGGTCTCATTTAAAGTGAATATCCACCTCTGAACACCATTTCGTTTTTGTTTTTTTTCATCTAAATAAACTAAAACTTCAGCACTGGTTAATTTCTTACTATATCTTTATAAGGACCCAAATAATAATAATGATAGCAATATAATTGAGACATAACATTCTAACTACCTGCGGCCACCACTAGAGGGAGCTTACTGCAGACTGAATTCAATAATGAATTGGTATGCACTAACCTCTTGCGCTCCCTCTAGTGGTGACAGCAGGCAATTAGCCTTTCAGATCTAACTCAAAGCGGGAGATGTGGAGCTTTGTATAAAAAAGCAGAGCTCCAACCGCTATAAAAAAATATTACAAAATTAATCTGTATATAATTTTGGACCTAAAAGCAGCCTGATGATGAAAAGTAGACAATTGCTTTAAGTTATTAAGAATGTTGGACCTCTTTTTAGACTTGGATTTCTTTGATCCAGACACAGCATAAGTCTCATCTAGACCTGTCTGAGCTGATCTACTGTATTCCGCCTACACGTCCAGACATGGAAATAATTAACTGAGTGTGTCTCCTGTCAGAAAGTAACAGCTCCCAGACTTCAGATCAGTTACTAATAAACGTGACATCAGAGCAATGCCCGATGGACCTCTGAATGCATCACTAGGGGGTGAGCAGCGTCCACAAAGGCTCGCAGTCTATATGGATCTGCCGAGGAGTTGGAACATTTGTGGAGCTCTTTGTCCTTCTCCTTTGGGTCATGCTGATTGATTGACGGACGTGCTGTGTCTTTTGCAGGGGCCCCTGCTGCTTCCCTGGGTGACAGTGATGAACCTGCCAAGGACAGGAGAGGTTTCTGGGAGGACACTCCTGTGTCGCCCCCTGCAGTGCTCCAGGAGTAAGGGGCTGGCCAGCTTGGCTATGTACTGGCTGTTCTCCAGCAGCCCCTTCCAGGCTGGTTTGTACAGCAATGCTGCCTGTGACTCCAGGCCCTGAGCTGTGGCATTTGTTAATTAAGGCATACCGCCTAGAAGAACCCATCTGTTCCTAAATGCTCAAAGTTTAAGCAATTTGTGGTGGAGGCCGGAGGAATAAAGTCACCCTGCGCCGCTAAATGAGGACACAGGGTCTATAGTCTACAGGGTCTGCACCAAGACGTAGAGAGGGACATACAGGATATGCAACCTATGGCAATACATACAGAGATCTTTACAGGGGCATCTACTTATCAGATCATTTGTATCTATATATCTTCTATCTCATATCTATCTATCTATCTATCATCTATCCATCTAAGTCATATCTATCTATCTATCTATCTAAATAAAAAATAAAAAAATGATAAACTCCACGGCACATCCAGAAGTAGCAAAAGTAACAAAAATTAATTCACCAGACATACAGCAACGTTTCAATCCACTCAGTGGTATCTTTCTCAATATCTATCTATCTATCTATCTATTAGCTATCTATCAATGATTAATCATCTATCTATCTATTGATCTCATATCTATCTATACATCTAGAAGAAAAAATTCCATGGCACTCCCAAAAAATAGTTCAAAAGTAGTGTTCTTTAATCACCATTTCAGTTGTCTTAACATTGCATTGACGATTAAAAACACTACTTTTGAACTATTTTTGGGAGTACCATGGAATTTTTTCTTCTATTTATTTGGATGCTGAATCGCCTCCGCAGTTTCTGGCACACCGTTGTGCACATTACCTCTGTATCAGGGCCACTCGTGTTTTATTTTTGGATATTTGTCTATCTATCTATCTATCTATCTATCTATCTATCTATCATCTGTCTATCACAAGTATCACACACAGACTACAGGTAAACAAGACATGAATCTTACATTTCTTTTGCTGTAAAACTCTGTTACATTTTGTAGAAAACACTAACATAAGATACATTTTCAGCACCTTCTAATCTACCGCATTTGTTTTGCGCCGTGTTTATTACTTTTCTGTATTGTTTTGGTTCGGATTTTGCACAGGATAAAATGAAGTAAACCAGTTCCTAAACCCCTCATTCTATGGTTGTATTCTTCAGAATCAGTAATGCAGGTTCTGGGTCCTCCACCTAACCTCATGGAGAATGTTCCTCAAACCAGTGAAACTCCGGGACCTTCTTGGACTTCTGTGTCTCCTTATTTCTATGATCGGAGGAGATCGGCCTCATTTCTCCCATTCATTAAACTTATTATTATTCAGTGAAATATTGAAGTACAAGGTCTTGTGTACGTTGCCATATGAAACCCAGTGATGGTATATTAGGGCTTGGCTTGCCGCAGTCTGCCCAGAAGGCTGCATTGGGTTTTGCATAAACAGAGGCAGCTGGTCACACAGCATGAAGCGGCCGGCCTACGAAACATGGCAGATGCCATTTCAGCTGTTATTGGGTGAAGAGCGTCAGCGTCCAAGCACCGGGTCACACACAGACCCATTTCAACTGTGACAGTGCAGTGTCAAACTGCCATTCTCTTCCTGAAGTCTGCCAGATTTCAGTCCATAGGCCCGGAGGGGGTGGAGGGGGGAACACACAGGCCTCATAATATAGGGATTAGACTTCTACAGTTGTTTTACAAGTTACATTTCAGTCACTTCTAGAAGAATCGCTGTATATGGAGTTTACCTTTCAGATTTCGGCACGAAATTAGACTTTTTTAAAATATTTTATATAAAAAAAAACTTGGCAAACCAGGCCCCGTTCTGTGCGGTCTGAATTTTTTGGCTCGAGCAAAACGAGCAATTAGTTGCAAATTGTCCGACATGACAGCGTTTGTTGTGTTTCACAGTTTACATCTTGCCACGTTCACACCGTGTTAAAGGGATTAAGGGTGTTCTTGTTTCTTCGACGTGTCACTGCTCATTACAAAAATGTTTTCGTGTTGTTTTTATAAGTTGTCTCAATAAAGATGTTGCTGAGAAACGCAGAGCGGACACGATGTAAACGCAGATTTATTTGACTTAATGAATCTGTCACGATCAGCGGGTGTGGACCTACTGTGCCACGTGACCAACCTCCTCTAAGGGGGTTGTCTAAATGAAGCCCTGGTTCTTCACAGTACCCCTGATGGTGGGGATAGACTTGCCCGAGGAGGACACCAGGTCGCTACCTCTTCAGGTGGGTTGGCACACAAAGCAGCTGGCCCAGGAGATACCCGAGAAAAGGTACCAGAGGTACGGACGTAGTCAGCAGGCCTAACCAGAAGCGACAGGGTAGGACCAAAGGATGAGGCAGAGGCGAAGTCAAAGAAGCAATAGGTCAGGGCGAGTGGCACAGGTACAGGTCAGGCAACCCGGGTCGGCAACAGGAGAGTTGAGGCATAGCAGGCGAGGATCAGACAGGTAGAGAATCCAGAAGACAAGCACTGGTGAGGAGTTCAGGAACACAAGCATGTACCAATGCAACCTAAGCAGGACACAAGGAACAGAGGAACGGGGAAGGGAGACACCTCTTCCCTGCCCCACCGCACCATTCATCTGTATCGCTGTCTTGAGGACGGCGATACAGATGAATATAGAGATGAGCGCTTCTGTAATGCCCCAGAGTGGCATTACTACCTTTGCACCTCGCTACTGTCTTTATTGGTTAACCTCATGTCATCTTGTGCATTTATTCCAAGTCCTTCACAATGTGCATTCCTATTTCTATGTAGCTGTTATGTTCAAATGTAATATGCCTGGTTCACCAGAAGGTGGCAGCAAACACGGCAGAGCTACAGTTAGTTAGAATGGAGCTTTCCATTCCATTCTAACACCCCCCTCTGTGGATGAGTGGGCGAGTCCCACTTCCTGCAGGAAGGGTGGGGACTAGTTTCTAGAGTAGTCTAGCTTACCCCCTGCTAGGGGAATAAGGGTGTTCTGGGCACGTCTCTGCTGGACGTGGCCAAGCCAAGTGAAGCCAGCTAGAGCACCTTCAGCTCTTCTGAATGTGGAGGCCACAGCTTAGAGCCTCAGGAACCAGGAGGAGAGTTCCCTGGCACATTTCATAGTTAAGAGACAGACCATACAAAGAGAAGTTGCAGCATCCAGAGGAAGCTAGGTTATACAGCTATCCTGTTAGTACAGCAGAGCCAGAGAGCAACAGATGTAGTAGAGACGAGTTTGCCTGCCAGAGTTTTAATGTTAAAGCCTGCTGGAACCAAGAGAAAGTCTGTAACCCGTTTGGAGAAACGTTTATGCCAAGTAAAACTGTTATTGAACTTCATCACAAGGTCTGGACTCAATTTATTCTTCATCCCCAAGTTAACTACCCCCCTTATTTATTTGCTGCGTCGGAAGACACGACTGGGGTCCAGCGTATCCAGGTAGGAGCACCATGACACATACAAAACAGTAAGGGACATTGTAGGCCGCCTTATACCACTTAGCCATTGCTACACAAGGGTACCACCACCAACACCATTTCTTAAAGGGACTCTTTACCGTTGTTGCTTCACTGCAACTGGCGTCACAAATATTTCTTAAAGGGACCCTTTGTCGCTGTCAGATGCTACACTTCCACAATGGAATCTCCACTCTTGCTGCCCTGCCTCTACCGTCACCGTCCATCGCCTCACCTCGCCTAATTCGTGGTGCCACCCTGGAAACACATGCACCCACACAATAATTGACAGCCTTCTGTGTACACACTGATACAGGAAGAGCTGTCAATCACTGTATGTGGGCGGAGTAAGCAGGACTCTTAATTTCTGCCCTAGGAGTCCTGTCAGGATTTTTCTACTCAGAAATGCTGCTCCAAATCATCTAACCCTATATATCACTGAGCTCGGCTTCTCTCCCTCTGCCATCTCATACTATCAGATAGGGCATCAGAAATCAATATTCCGTTTCACCAAACATTAATGTTGGACAAGTTTAGTCATTTACGTCTTGAAAACGTATGTTTGCTTTGCAGCGTCAAGTAAGGTTTCTCTATACATGTGGTTTTTCATATGACAGTTCCTGATACACAGGTGGTTCCCAACATGTCAGGATGGGGACTAAAATTTTTAGAAGAAAAAAAATGAAAGCAAATCGAGCAATTCTGCAAATGAAGAGCATTTCAAAGTTGCAAATTGTGGTGCACTTAATGGAGTGAGATGATGTTAATGAATTAGTCAATCAGTCTTTGTCAGTTTGAAAGATATAGAATATTTTTCATGGGACAGAATACACAAAATGAGTAATTAGATCGATAACACCCCAGAGTGGTGTTTCCACTCCTGCACCCTGCTACTGTCTTTAATGGGCTAACACATTGTCATATATATTTTGGTCCAGATCCTCCACAATGTGCATTCCTAATCTTGTTATACAATTGTTCATATGTAATGTGCCTGGTTCACCAGCAGGCGGCAGCAATTATGGCAGAGCTATAGTTAGAGAGAATGGAACTTGCCATTCCATTCTAACCCCCACCCCCCCTCTGGAGAGAAGTGGGTTAGCCCTATTTCCTGAAGGAAGGGTGGGAACCAGTTAGAGTGAGTCTAGTTTACCCCCAGCAAGGGGAAGGGAGTGCAGGAGCACGTCTCTGCTGGATGTGCCCATGCCAGCCAGAGCACCCCAAGCTCTGCTGGCCATGGAGGCAAAAGCTTTAAAGCCTCAGAAGCCAAGAGCATATTCCTCAGAACCAGAGAAGAGTGGAGTGCAGCATAAAGAAGGAATCAAAGTTACTAAGCTAGCTTGTCAGTACAGCAGAGATAAAGAGATAAAGCAGAGTTGAGTTTGCCTGCCAGTTCATGCTAAAGCCTGCTGGAATCAAGACAAAGCCTAAAAACAGTTTGAAGAAACGTTTATTCAAGTAAAGCTGCCATTGAACTTCATCTCAAGGTCTGGACTCAAGTTATTCTTTCAAATCCCTCAATTATTCCCCTTATTTATTGCTTCGGAGCCAAAGCCCGGGGTCCAGCGGTATCCAGCTAGGAGCACCGTGACACACATAAAGAGACAGATAGGCCACACTACACCACTCGGCATTCCTACTAAACCTGGGAAGTGATAGAGGGCCCTGGGGGGCGGCGCCTGTTGCAGATCCATAAAGTTTAAAGCTACACAGTTATTAACATATTATCAAAATACTTATACAAAATTGTTACATAATATATAAACAATTCCTACGATCACCCAATTAAAGGGCATCTGTCACCAGAATTATGAGCATTAAAGGGGTTTTCTGACATTTGATATGGATGACCTATCCTCTGTATCTGATCAGTGGGAGTCCTTCTCCCCAACCCCCGCCAATCAGCTGTCTGAGAAGGCACGGGGGCTCCTGTGAGCGTCGCAGCCTTTTCTCAGCTTACAAAGCACAGCGCCGTACATTGTATAGTAGTTATGCTTGGTATTGCGTCTAGCCCCAAAGAAAGCAATAGGGCCTAGCGCCATAACAAGTATAGCCGCTATACAATGTATACAATGAGGTAAGCACAGAGAAGGTGGCGGTGCTCACGGGAGCGCCAGTGCCTTCTCAAACAGCTTCTGCTTCCATCTAGCGGTGTTCCCAGCTACGTCATCATCACTAATGGGCAGGCTTTATCTCTGCCCTAGGCTGTTTTACTGTGTAGGGCAGCACTAAAGCCCGCCCATTAGTGCTGGTAACATCACCGGGCCCACTGCTAGGTGGAGACCTCTGCCTAGCATTCCCATACAGAGAGCCGGTACGTTACATAATCTGCTAAAAAAAAACTGCAGGATTCAGCACAAGGCAAGAGGGAGCATCGGAGCATGAAATGATCCAATTCTCCACTCAAAGGATCTGCCTGGGTGAAGAAGAGGTTATGTCCGGGTTCAGCTCTGAACCCGGACAACCCCTTTAAATGAACTCTTTGCAGTGATCCACTGAGGCATGGGTTATTCCCATCTTTGTCGCAAAAGGCTAATACAAATGTAGCTTTATTTTGCAAACATGTAGGTCTACGCGTCTAAAAGCAACAGCCAATGAACAACCAATAAGCTGTGTGCCTATACAAGACTATAACCAGAAAGCCTTGTGCCACAGTACTGTGTTTCTAACCACCAAGAATTGTGTCCCTGTTGGATAAAAGTTACTCAAGTTCACTTCCACTTGTTCACCCCTTTCTGTACCATCCTAGAGAGGGGTTCTGATATAGGGTTGAGGGCCACAGACTGAAGTGACCCCCGGACCCTCTTGCACTCATCTTACAAGCATCCTTTGCTGCCTGGTTGCAACTGCGATTGCTGCAGTCCCTATATCTACACCGGCAGCCTCCTTGGCACTCTTATGGGGGGAGGGACACACAAGAGAACAGGGTCCCGTTTTTTCTAGCATTCAGTGTGGTCTCAATGGTTGGACCCCCTACCTACAGAGGATTACACATTACCATTTATATCAATCACAATGTCTATGTAATGGAGGACAGAGAAGGGATGCTCAACCTACGACTCTCCAGCTGTCGCAAGACTACAACTCCCAGCATGCCCTAATAGCTGTAGGCTGTCCAGGCATGCTGGGAGTTGTACTTTTGCAACAGCTGGAGGGCCGCAGGTTGAGCATCCCTGCTCTAGGGAATTGAATGCTCTTTGTAACCATTCTACTATCTGGCCGTGAGATGATCCCGAACAGAAGACCCACCCTTTGTAATATGGGGTATGACAATAGGCTTCCTACGCTGGACAATTCCTTTAAAGGGGTTGTCCCACGAAATATATTCTACATTTTTCAAACCGGCACCTGGATCTGAATACTTTTGTAATTACATGTAATTAAAAATTTAGTACAGCTACTGAGTTACTCAATAAAATGTTTCTGTATTGCGCCACCTGCTGTTTGTTCTTTTCCTTAGGTTTTTTTTTTTTTTTTGGTCTGTCTCATTGAGCTGGTCGCATGTGCTCAGTTTAAATTTTCAACTGCCAGCAGCCATATGTTCATTTAGAAGCTGTGGCAGTTACAGGGAGAGATCTGCAACAGAAAGGACACACTCCCTGAGCTGCCAGAGCAGAGCAATTGGAGCAATGGATGGGGAGATCTCTGGCACTGATTATGCTGCCCCTTGAAAAGCTTCTAGCTTTGTTAGAAAGGTATTGTCATGTACGATGTGATGTTGAATCTTCATTTTTTAAATCAATCATGGGAACCCCCCAATAAAGGAAATGCGTCACCAAAAAATGTATCTGCCAGTTAAATCCAGATAGCAGCACATCTCCTTTTTTTCTAATCTGTCTTTTATTTTCTGATTGTAGATTTTTTTCATTCTATTTCCAGAACATGATTATGGGGACGGCGATCTTGTCTGAGTTGTTCTTAACAGCATTTACAAAGCATTAAAAAAAAATTGCTTTACAGCAGCTGTTGCAAAACTACAACTCCCAGCATGCCCGAACAACCTACAGCTATCAGCCTACAGCAGGGCATTGTGGGAGTTGTAGTTTTACAACGGCTGGAGGGCCGCAGGTTGAGCATGCCTGCTTTACAGCATTCCTATGGACGATAGAAACCATGGAGAGTTTTCTGGGCATGCTCTGTGACCTGTGCAGAGGTCATTGTACAAGGAAAGAATAGAGAAGCTCTGACAATCACCTATAGTGAATGGTGGATCCTGTCTTATCTCTACACAGAGGTGGTATCATTACAGGCAGGATTAGAATGACAGATAAGCAGATAACTGCAGTAAAGTGATCTGTACAAACCAAGAAGTGGCGCCTATTATTAGACCTAGTGGCCAGTGAGAAAACTGCAGGAGTTTTGGTTTTAGTTTAAATATAAAAAGTGACACGGAAAATTAAAAAATTACATCATCAAAAATTACTTAAAAATAATTCAAAAACATAAAAAAGTGATTTAAACAGCAGGTCATTTTCTGACGACACATAACTGTTAAGCAATTAACCATGAACAGGATCTATATAGAAACTGTAAAGTCACACTGAAATTTGCAGGTGTCATCTTAAGTAATACTCTCTCCACAATCCAAGCTGATAGAGTGCTCGCTGATATTATATGTTTTTATTATTATACCCCCCAGTATGTGCTGTAATAAGGTCATGTTTTATGCTACACGTGTAAATTGCGGTGACAACCTGGAGAAAACACTGGTTTTGAGTTATCAGAATAATAGCTGACATTACGGCAAACACAAAGGTATTAGCACGTAATATTAGCACAAGGTGCCTTTTCTCTCCAAACATCTGGTCCCAGGATGGGTTGTTACTGTAGCTAAATGTCTCCTTGCTGCTGCTCCCTAGGACATTGGGAGCCGTGCACCACACACGCTGCTATGGATCTGTTCTCAAGTCGCTGCAGTGAGCTGGCCGTATGATGGCAATTAGGAGCAGTTAGTGTGCAGATGAGACGCCCGAGTGGCAGGTGGTGAGAGGAAACTCAATTAACTGGCATGTACGGATCCCTGCCTAATGAGGCCGGGCCTCCTCCTACCGGCGAGGGCGGCACATAGCAGCTAGGCACTAGGAGAACCGGAGAAGTAAGCAGGTAGTATAAAGGGGGCCTCTACTTCCCATGACCGGGTAAATACGTGGCTGAACTGTCAGTGGAAATGCCGTAAAATCTATATAACTGAAATGCGTACTTAGATTGTGAGCCCCATTGGGGACAGCTTGACACTAGTGTCTATAAAGCGCTGCGGAATATAGTAGCGCTATATAAGTGCATAAAATAAATAAATAAATGTGAATTCATGAGTTGATTTGGATTTCCTAAACACCAATGCAAAATCTGTAACCGGGCCGCCAGCTACCATTCCCTGACAATGAATGGGGACAAAACTGAAGCGTTTTCTTCCGCTATTGAATGTGAAGAAGAAGAAGTTCCACTTTTCTGGCGCAAACCCATGGATTCCAATAGGCGTATTTTATGTTTCTCTTCTTTTTCTTTAAAAGGAGTATACACATATAAACACAATAAAGACTGTACTACGCGTTTCAGGGAAATTAGTTCCCCTTCTTCAGGTACAACAAATACAGGTACAGTGACCTGAATAAATACCTAAAAAAACACCAAAAGCCGGCATCTGGGGGTGGCATCGCCCTAAAGGGGGCAGGGCTTGCGCCAAATGCCATGTCTATGGCATACAGAGCCATAAGATTGCCCTCCATAAGCAGTGCCAGAAAAATGGTCCCTCATAAGCAGTGCCAGAAGAGTGCTCCCTCATAGGCAGTGCCAGAAAAATGGTCCCTCATAAGCAGTGCCAGAAGATTGCCCTCCATAAGCAGTGCCAGAAGATTGCCCTCCATAAGCAGTGCCAAAAGATTGCTCTCCATAAGCAGTGCCAGAAGATTGCCCTCCATAAGCAGTGCCAGAAGATTGCCCTCCATAAGCAGTGCCAGAAGATTGCCCTCCATAAGCAGTGCCAGAAGATTGCCCTCCATAAGCAGTGCCAGAAGATTGCTCTCCATAAGCAGTGCCAGAAGATTGCCCTCCATAAGCAGTGCCAGAAGATTGCCCTCCTTAAGCAGTGCCAGAAGATTGCTCTCCATAAGCAGTGCCAGAAGATTGCCCTCCATAAGCAGTGTCAGAAGATTGCCCTCCATAAGCAGTGCCAGAAGATTGCCCTCCATAAGCAGTGCCAGAAGATTGCCCTCCATAAGCAGTGCCAGAAGATTGCCCTCCATAAGCAGTGCCAGAAGATTGCCCTCCATAAGCAGTGCCAGAAGATTGCCCTACATAAGCAGTGCCAGAAGATTGCCCTCCATAAGCAGTGCCAGAAGATTGCCCTCCATAAGCAGTGCCAGAAGAGTGCCCCCTTATTAGCATTGCAGAGTCTCATAGTCACAATATATTGCCACAGTACAGTGACATGGCTCGGCTGTGCTGTGGTTGGAATGCGGCCACCTTGTGGCCCAGTATCATGCATCTGTACAAGTCGCAGCAGAATCGTATTAACTAATTAGAGCCAAACTGTTTATTTGGCCGCGCGGTTTAACGGGTTACCACCTTATGACTAGACCCTAAAGCTTCCCTTTGTCGTGAATAGGTTTAGAGCTCCAAATCCTCGGCTTCCCTTAACACAGACAGAATTAAAGGGGTACTCCAATCTCAAACATGACTGTGACATCACATTCATCGGTCACGTGGCCTAGGTGCAGCTCATTCCCATAGAAGTAAATGGGGCTGAGCTGCGATACCAAGCACAGCAGCTATAAAATGTACGGTGCTGTGTTTGGTGAGCTGCGAGAAGTCGGCGGCACAGCTTATCGGCGGGGGTCCCAGGTGTCTGACCCTCACTGATCAGATACTGATGACCTATCCAGAAAACTCCCTCTAATGTAAAATTCTGCCCAAAATGTTGCATAGGCCTCGTGTGACCAGTGTAAAGAATGAAGTCTTATCGAGATGCAAATGGCAACAAAGCCAGGAAAAAATCCATCCCCTGCACCTATTTCACCATGTGGCCCTATGCAGGAGCCCCGATTTTATTGCCTTAAACTGGTTTGGTGTGTAAAACTAATTGAAAACAACTATTTATGGGGACAGTCAGTGAGCGAAGATATCTCTTTTGACTGATGTTCTCTATCTGTCAGAAATAAAGTATATTAGATTTCTCACTATTGATAATCATTATTATTACACCAGTTTGTAACGGGTATTACTAAAGAAGCACTCCGCAGATCCAGTATGGACAAGAGGGATAGCATGAAACTTTATTTAATTGTGTGTGACTGGTGCAAGAGTTTGGTGTGATTTGCTGTGATACGGATGCTGGGAAACATCTGGGCTGTGGTGTCAGTCAAACGTTCTAGTTCAGTGCATAGTGTTGATTAGATGGGCGAATGATCATCTTCTCACTCCTTTCTTGGAAAAAAGCCCCCTACATGTGACAATCAGAGAGCAAGTATGCTGTGATGGATGGGGGGATTGATAACATGCACAGTAGTCCATGTTAGGCTTCGTTCACATCTGCAAAAAAGGCTCGATCACAGATTTTGTCAAAAATATGTGGAAAATATATCTTTTTTTAGCTGGGTGAGTGATTATCTTCTCACTCCTTTCCAGGAAAAAAGATCACCAGATGTGACAATCAGAGAGTAAGTATGCTGTGATGGATGGGGGATTCATAACATGCACAGCCCATGTTAGGCTTCGTTCACATCTGCAGTGGAGGCTCCATCACAGATTCTGTCAAAAATGCTTTTTTGTCCGGTAAAATTCAAGGTTTTCTAATGGAACCCACATAGTCAATGGGGTCCATCAGATGGTGTTCTTTTCTGTAATTTGAAGAAAATAGCACTTCCATTATCTCCACTTCCTACAATAGTACAGGACAACGGAAATAATAATGGCAACCTGCCTGCTTTCACACTCACCACAACTCCGACCATATCACTGCCACACCACAGCATGCCCCTCACTCTTACGTTAAGGTGTTGTATGCATGCAGTTTTGCTGCAGCGCTCCTAAAGGTGTGGAAATAAGGCCGATCTGTACATTGTACAGCTGGTCAGAGCCCTGGGGGATTAAGGACACTGAAGGGCTTGGGTGGTGATGCAACATTATAGGAAAATTAAAACAAATTGCATTAGATTGTCGCTTACGCCTTATTGCTTCAATGTGGCTGATCTCTAGGGGACCAGTTACACGGGAGGGTTACGACACGGACTCAAGCAAGACGTGTGAAAATATTACCAGGGAACATCATCAGCTTCTAATACTCTGTCATATACTGTAAGTCAACTGAGTGGGTGGACATAGAAAAAAGAGCGTGCCTGTGCAAGAGCTACGTATGGGTGGCTATGGGCATAGATGGAGGCAGCATTTGGTTATATATCTGTCCGTCTGTCTATCATCTATCTATATATCTATTCATCCGTCTATCTATCTATCTATCTATCTATCTATCTTTCTATTTATCTGTATGTCGGTCTATTATCTATCTATCTCTCTATCTATCTATCTATCCATCCATCCTTCTATCTATCTATCTATCTATCTATCCTTCTATCTATCTATCTATCTATCTATCTATCTATCTGTCTGTCGATCCATGTACATGATACAAC
This sequence comes from Bufotes viridis, assembly GCA_033119425.1. Taxonomy (NCBI): domain Eukaryota; kingdom Metazoa; phylum Chordata; class Amphibia; order Anura; family Bufonidae; genus Bufotes; species Bufotes viridis. The sequence goes on from CM065591.1 coordinate 35,690,077, forward strand.
GCACACCATACTTGGTTGCTAAATGCAGACCACAGACCCATTAAAGTCAATGGAGGTCATTTATTAAGCATGATGCACCAGAATTATGGCTTAAAACCTTTTTGTCAAAAAGTTGCATTTATGAAAAGTAAAACCAACTTGTCGTGGGAACAAGTGACAGGTAAATAATAAAACACGAGGCAGTTATTTTTACCTAATATAAATGAGCTAAACAGCAGGGTTCTGTCAGTAAAGTGACATTCAAAAAGGTCCCAAGTCTGAGTCAAAAGTTGCAATTTACCAGTGGAAATGTTGCAAATATGCTTAAAAAGTTGCAAATAAGTTTCAAAAGTGGCAAATGCAGTCTGGCAGCGATGGTTGAAATGGTGCATTCTGGTTTAAAAAAGTTTCATTTTAGTGCTTTTGGCGTTAAAATGTTGCAAATCGAGAGAAATAGGCGGATAATCAAGTTTATATTTAAAAAAAAGTCACATTTTAAAAGTGGTGTTCACCTTTTGATATATGAGGTCAAACAAATCACCACTTTTGATTTGTAATGTTAGCATTTTTGTGGCACAAATTACGCCATTATTGCTAAACGTCCCCCAGTGGATTTGCAAAAAAATGCAGATATCACCCGGACCACTTCCATATTTTGCAGACCCGCGGTTTGGTGGCTGCAAAATACATATGGCTGTGTGCATGAGGCTCTATATGATACTTCTCCTGGTGCCAACAGGCCTCCAGTAAATTCAGGGAGAGCAGGCTTCCGCTGCCTGTGACATGCATTTGGAGTTGTGGCCGTCTCCATTTTGGTCGTGCGCTCCTAACAAACCCATCTTTCTCCACAGGCTGCTTTTAATTAGTACAGAATATAGCTGAAGCCTGCTCTCCCTGAATTCCGTGGAGGCCTGTTGGCACCAGGAGAGGTAAAATACAGCGTAGGCTCGGTATACAGGCTCATCACAAAAAAATATTGCGATATTCTAGCCGCAGTATTCATAACTGAACATAGCACAAATTTATCAGCATGGAAAGACATGCTGTCCATTTATATACACTACAAATGTCGGATGTGAGCTCCACTGGTGACACGGCAGATGTCTAGGCAGTAGTCTACTTCTGGCCAGGCATGTGCCAACATATCCTTGGATATGGACTCCATTTTTTCAGTGAAGCATCTTCTCAGGTCATTCAGATCCTGAGGGGGTGGGGGGTTGGGGACAGAAGTCAGACAACACTTGTTCTTAATATAGCCCCCTCCTAACACGGTCATCTTGCCATGATCGAGGGACAAAAATAGTTTTTCTAAGTACCTCATATTTATTTTATACTAGCAGAAGGACCGGCTTCACACGGGTATATTTCATCTATTTCACTTAATGTTTGTGTGTCGTTAAAAAATATCGTCAGTATCCCCTATAACAGTGACCTCTACAGCACCCTGCCCCTTTAACACTGACCCCCCCCCACAGTGCCCAGCCCTCTTAAATTGGGACCTCCACAGCAGCCCATCCCCTTAACTTTGACCTTTACAGCAGCCTGCCCCTTTAACAGTGAGTTTCACAGCACCCCACTCCCTTGACAGTGACCTCCTCAGGGGCCTGCCCCCTTAACATTGACCTCCACAGTGCCCACCCCTTTATCAGTGACATACACAGCAGCAGCTGCTTCAATAGTGGCCCCTGCCCCCTTAACAGTGACCTCCACAGTGCCGACCCCTTTAACAGTGACCTCCACAGTGTCCGCCGCTTTAACAGTGACATCCACAGTGCCCGCCCCTTTAACAGTGACCTTCACAGTGCCTGCCCCTTTAACAGTGACTTCCACAGTGTCCACCTCTTTAACAGTGACTTCCACAGTGCCCGCCCCATTAACAGTGACCTCCATAGTGCCTGCCCCTTTAACAGTGACCTCTACAGTGCCCGCCTCTTTAAAGCTGACCTGCAGCAGTCAAGAAAAATGGCTGGGTTGTTATGGAAACCTTCTGTAAAAACTGTCTATGTGGAGACTAAGGACCTGCTAGCTTCTATTGGCTTATAAGGGACATGTGACCGTGTGTACTGCAGTTGGGATATGAAGAGAAAGACCTGCAGGCTTCTATTGGCTAATGTAGGTCATGTGATGTGCCATATTTAAATTTTTTGGAAATATCTCGGGCTTATTGCTAGCTTGAGAAAGACCGCCATAAGCGGTTGAAACGTCGCTTTTTAGACACTGGGTGAATAAAACTTTTGCCACTTTTTGGAATATATTGGAGTGCTGCTGCCTTTTTCTGTATTTATCTATTATCTGTCTATCTATCTAGCTATCTATCTTTCTACCTATCTAATATCTATCTATCTATCTATCTAATCTCACCATGATGGATGACAATGGAGGTCACAAGATGCAGCAATTTACAAGCTGACTTCAAAGTTACAAATTGTGCCAAATCTATCACAATGGTGCACGTGGCATCATGGCAGCCACCACAAATATTTGGGCACCTTACAGGCCAACGGTCAGGGCTCCCAAGAAGGCCACGGTGTTGGGCTTCAGGTTTGCACCTCTTTGCCTATTTAGGACCCCTTTATTTTACAGGTAAAATCTCGTAGCTCCCATGAAGCAGCAGATACGTTTCTCAGTTCCACCTGTGCTGACATGATATGACGTCCACCCTGCACCACATAATACATTGGCCTCAGCTCCTTACACATTTCTCTTTTTTTATCTTCTCAATTTTGGCAAAATTGGCTGTAATTTTTTTTACTAGTTCCATACACATAGTTCATGTTGCCCCCCCTGTGGCTCTGCCCCCCCCCCGGCAGTTACATGGATTGCTACAATTGTTTCAACGCTTGATTATTTTCTGTAACAAATAACTTAAAGGATTAACCCCGCGTTGTAACGAGCGTTTGTCTACCACCCCCTTCTTCTGCGGCTTCCATCCTGCCTGCCTCCGCTTGGCGGCCGTTGGAATCGACGTTTTAGACACATGGCACCAGGCATCCTGTAAACTAAAGCCGCAGCCTCCTCCGCTCATTAGACACCGGGAGTCAGAGTTAATTTGGTGTAGAACATTTCTTGACTTAATGATATTTATGGGTAATTAAGCAGAGGCTTGACAAGAACACCCGCCTGAGTGACATCCCAGGGATCAGCGTGAATCCTCCTCCCGTCTTCTCCTATTCTCCGGGGAGCTTTACCATAGCTGACATTCATGATACTTTGCTGCCGTAAACCTAACACGACCGTAGCACAAAGGCAATCTTCCGGGGTATTGACTCCATTGGTGGAGATTTATCAATTACTGGAAAAAGCATCATTTGATGAGATGGCGAAAATGGTGCCAATTGCGACAAATGTATGAAATTAGCTGAAAAAATGATACATTTGGTGGAACCTGTAGACAGGTTGGGCAGTGGACAGGCTCCTCTGACTTCCTGATATTCATCGTTCGTTCAGTGATGTCTCTGTATACTAAATCCCAATATTAGGGAGCTCCCCCCACATCACGTGCAGGGGAACATCCACTTCAGGGCCTTTTATCCAATAGTTTTCAGGTCATTCTACCATAGGTATATAAGTCTTCTATATCCGACATTAAATCCTGACACAGCATGGAGGAGGACTCTCTGTGCCACCAGTACTACTCTCCTCATCGTGCCGCGAGCATACAGCCTGCATGTTTGCTACCTGGGAGATAAACTGACCTGACAAGGTCACCAGCACATGACACGGGGATTCAATCCAGTGTCCGACCTCTCCGCTAACTCTGTGACCCTATGTCACCCTAGTTTCACCCCATCTGTATTTTCCCATTTTTTTTTTACAGAGGCTGTCTTTTCTGTCATTTTTAATTACAATCTATCTAATATCTATCTATCTATCTATCTATCTATGTATCTATCTAATATCTATCTATCTAAAAAAAAAAAAAAAAAAAAGGACAATGCAACAGCACTCTGCAGACACAAATAAAGTACAATAATGCAATAAAACATTCTGGTGCTGATGCTACGCTGACTGACCCCCTTTTTTTGCAGTTGTATCTATCCATCTATTATCTATCTATCTATTAGGGCTGCAGCTATCGATCATTTCAGTAATCAAGTATTCTACCGATGAATCCAAAGATTAATCGAGTACTCTAATAAGAAAAAAATAATTAAAAGAACATTTTCTATAAAAACTCATCAGCCCCCCCCCCCCCCCCGTGCCATCAGCTTCCCCTCCCTTGTGCCACCAGTTCCCCTCCAATGCCACCAGTTGCTCCCCTCCCCCTCCAGTTTTTCCTCCAATGCCATCAGCCCCCCCCCCCCCAGTGCCATCAGCTCCTCCTCCCATGTGCCACCAGTCCCCCCTTTAATTCCACCAGTTCCCCTCCAGTGCCATCAGTTGCTCCCCTCCGGTTTTCCCTCCAATGCCTCCAGCCATACCCCCCCCCCCCCCTCAGTGCCATCAGTTGCTCCCCTCCAATGCAATTAGTTCCTCCAGCAGTGTCAACAGTTCCCCTTCCAATGCCACCAGTTTCCTCATGTCATAAGTTGCTTTGCCTCCCAGTGCCATCAGAAAATCCCCCAATGCCACCAGCTCCTCCCAGTGCCACCAGCTCCCCCCCAGTGCCACCAGCTCCCCCCAGTGCCACCAGTTCCCCCACTCCCTCTCCTAGCCATCAGTGCCAGTCAACTAAAATGTCCTGACGATGTGTGTTGTCAGGAGCCAGTGCAGCGCTGTGCGGGCAGGCGGGTGACCACAGAGCGGGAGTGATAGCAAACTCTTCACTTACACTCCGTAGCCACATGGCACAAACGAATCATCGATGCATTGAGGATTTTTTTTTGTCAAGCCCTACTATCTATCTATCTATCTATCTATCTATCTATCTATCTATCTATCTATCTCCTATCTATCTATCTATCTATCTATCTATCTATCTATTATCTATCTATTATCTATGTATCTATCTATCTATCTATCTATCTATCTATCTATCTATCTATCTATTATCTATGTATCTATCTATCTCATATTTATCCATCTAATATCTATCTATCTATCTATCTATCTATCTATCTATCTATCTATTATATATCTATGTATCTATCTTTCGAATATCTATCTATCTATCTATCTATCTATCTTTCAAATATCTATCTCATATCTATCTATGTATCAATCAAATATCTATCTATCTTTCAATCTATCTTTCTATCTTCTATCTATAAAAAATGACTGTGCAGTCTACATAAAAAAATCATATTTACCCTAAAACCTCAACCCTTAACCCCAACTGGTCCCAATGATTATAAAATTTTAGTAAAAACAGGGAAAACCAAATCCTTAATTGATACGTTGTCTCTTCATTTCTGGACACACAATTACCGGTGGTTGTTATTTGGCGGTTTATGGAGTTACAGAGGCGCAGTTTCCGCCGTAGACTAATTGTGCCCCGGCTCGGACAAGAAAGGTCTCAGTTCAGCCGGCAGTCGTCATTTATCCTCTTCGTCAGTGTCACGAGTAACTCGTCAGGCTAAGAAACTATTTGCAAGGCTGCAACAGACTTGCTCATCTGGACTGGCAATGAAGAGAATGGGCCGCTTGTCTGTGGCATACCGGGGGCGCAGGTGGTGCTGCCCCATCAGTATAAACTTTGTTTTAAAGGAACGCTATGCAGGTGCACCCTGTGAAAATGGCTGCACACTTCCTGGGCCCGAGAACGAGCCACAGAGCCATGCCAACACACACACAGGCCTCCACTGTTGCCTTAAGAGTAAATAAAAAGATGGTTCAGGGCCGCGGTCACATTTTGGGTAGTTCGCTCAATAAGACAAAAACCCTCCTATGAAGCCTCCTTTAAATAGTCCTATGTCACTAGTGCTCTCAGCGAGCAGATTCAATTGTGCCGGTGTCCTCTCTGTGGCATGATATCATAGCCTTAGAGGAAGTCTTTATGTGGAGGTCGCATTGGTTTGTACTATGGATGTCATCATTTTCTTAGCCCGCACAATGTGGCACTGTGAGGCTATAGGCCAGATGGCTGAGACACTTTGCCCATCCACAGGCACACAGGCCCTTCATTGTGTCCTCCTAAACAGGTTTCATTGTGTCACTTCTGAAATTTCAGTGTCCACCACTTTGTAAAGATGAAGAATACGATTTTCACAGCTTGGGGAGACATGCAAAGCGACCCCTTTTATGATGAATATGTGTCTTGTAAAGTTCTGCCGAGCTCCTTTTACATAGTGTCTATCGCTTTTTTTTTTTTTTTGGTTGTCCACTTTAGGGACTGTCTTAGGGCCGGGGTACAATGGATAGGCAGAAGCAACTTATTGATTTTGCAACTGAATTATTTTCTCTTCATTTTGCACGAAGGAGGTTTCCAGGACTATACCATTGAAAGTGTGTCCTTAGGGGAGTCCTTAAAGGGGTTATTCGGGGTATTTGATGGCCTATCTTCTGGTTAGGTCATCAGTATCAGATTGGTGGGAGTCCAACTCTTGGCACCATGGACGATCGGCTATTCGAAGAGGTGAGCACTTAGGCCTTTTCCTGAGGGCTCATGCAGAAGACCACGCCTTGTTTTGTGGTCCGCAAATTGTGGATCCAGAAAACACGGATGCCGTTCGTGTGCATTCCGCAATTTGCGGAACAGAATGGACCGCCCATAATAGAAATGCCTATTCTTATCTGCAAAACGGACAAAAATAGGACATATTCGTGTGCTGTCCGCATCTTTTGTGGCCCTATTGAAGTGAATGGGTCCGACTCCGGCTTGGATGCGGACCCAATCAACATTCGTGTGCATGAGCCCTAAGCCAGTGATGTCACCATTCATAGTTTGCGTGGCCTAGGTGCAGCTCAGTCTCATTACAGTGAATGGGGCTGACCTTCAATACCAAGTACAGCCCCTATACAATGTATAGTGCCTCCTAAACTGCTGACCAGCAGGGGTCATGGGTGTCAGACCCCCACTAAACAGATACTGATGTTAGAAGGAGTCGGAAAACCAAAGACATGTGTAACACCCCAGAGTGGTGTTACAACTCCTTCACCCTGCTACTATCTCTAATGGGCTAACCTGAATGTCATCTGTGTATTTCTATCCAGGTCCTTTATATGGTGCAACATTAATATCTTGATGCAACTGTTATGTAGCAGGTGGCAGCAAACGTGGCAGAGCTATCGTAGGTGGAATCCATTCTAACCCCTGTCTGTAGAGAAGTGGGCTAGAGCTACTTCCTGCAGGAAGGGTGGGGACCAGTTAGAGTTAGTGGCCATGGAGGCAGAAGCCTCAGGAGCCAGGAGTAAAGTTCCTTGGCTGAAGATAAGTCCGACTACAAAGTGAAGTGCAGCCTAGAGAAGAAGCCAAGTTATCAAGTGAGCTTGTCAGTACAGCAGAGTGAGTGAAGAATAGAGCAGAGTTGAGTTTGCCTGCCAGTTTAATGCTAAAGCCTGCTGGAACCAAGACCAAGCCTGAAACCGTTTGAAGAAACGTTTATTCAAAGTAAAGCTGCTGTTGAACTTCATCTCAAGGTTTGGTTTAAGAAACGGGAAGCTTAGGTGTAGACATGAGTTTGACCACCGGCCCCCTATGTTTTATTATTGATAATTTTAGATGTAATGCTGTGGAAGGGGTAAGGGGGCAGAGCAGTCAGCCGTCTGGATGGTGGGTTAGAAGACGTGTGGGGGCAGGTACGTCTGTGACCATGTGAATCGCCTGGGAGGAGACCAGGGGGCATGCTTAAAAGGAGACCTGTCAAAGTTTTTTGGGCGTAGTTGAAAGTTAATGAGCATGACCTGAGTGTGGCAGTTGGCAGTAGCATCGAATCTCACTACCTCACTACGACACTGCTCACCCAACCCACCCCACCAGCTCCTAACAGCAAGGACAGAGTGGCCGAGATGGCCGGCAATTTGTTTAAATGACCATCCTGCTTCCCTCAGTCCAATGATGCGCCCCCTCTCAAAGTCTATCAACTGGGCAAAATGTCTTAGAGTGCATCGTAGAGGAATGTCTAGCAGTCAAGGATCTTTCACCAACAGGTACACTACCCAAAAGTAGCCTCTGAGAGCATTTTTATAGGCAGCATGTGAAGCACTTTTACGCTCTCTTGTGACAAGACCCAGTGTCTTATCAGACCACACCTGTAATCATTTATATATCTTCCTGAGACATAACTACATGCCGTTTTCCAGCTATCCAACATTTCTATCTGGGTGCGTTATTTGTTATTATTTGTCAGTAAGTGTATTACAGATTTGTTTCAGACATTTTGAAGGTTGCCAGGGTTTCACGAAGTTCTTTGGCTTTTGTACAGCATTCCTGCTTTCCTTCACACACATAGTTGATAAAAATTCTGTCTTGATGCGGCCACCACCAGGGGGAGCTCACTGTCTATAACTGTGGTGAGCGCCATGACAGCACTGGGCCAGATTGTTATCACCATGAAAGAAGCAGAGGATTCGGAGCTATGGTGCCGTTTCTAGATGGAGGGCTATTCTTGTGACTTTTTCGCTGCCTGTTTTGAGCAGATAGAGGCTTCTCTTTTCTTCTCTCTAGTTTCCTTTATTATCCTCATCCTAGAGTTTTATTCCTCATAAACTTTCAAGCAGATGGATCCGTCTTCCGTCACCTGTGCAGGATGATTGATGGTGTCCAGATGTTACTAATATATGCACATTTTATAGTTGAAATTCAGTTCCTGCCAAATAATCGTATTCGTCACTCATATACAATGAGATCCACAAACCGAGCTGAACACATGGACAGGAGAATAGCATATTTACTATATTACTGCTTCTCCTACCCACTTAAAGGGCAATTCCACTAATTATCCTCATTAATATCACTGGTGCACTACACGTTCTAATATAGATAAGATCGATCTCATCATTTCTTGAGATATTGCATGTTTTCTACTTTGTCTTGTGCTCATCGCTGAGTAACATGCTATGTAAGAGCCTCCATAAGAACTGGGGAAAGGTAAATGACAAACACCCTGAAAATATTTCACTGCTAAATGATCACCGTTTTAACAAATTTTGCATAAATCGATAGCACAGGTGAATGCAAGAAACTTTGTAATATGTCTTATCAGAGAAAAAAGCTTGTTTCTCCCTCTAGCAAATCATTCTTCCTCTCCTCTCCATAGACTTCTAGGGGAACCATGTGTGTATCTGTGTCTTTAAATAAGCTCGTGTTTATCTCCTCTCTCACTGCAGCTCACTCCTCCCCCTCCCCTCTCCATAGTCTTCTATGAACAGCATGTGTCCATGTCTCTCTGCAGTCCATGCCTCTGAGGAATCCTCTATTGGCAGTATGTGTCTGTGTCTCTCTGCACTTCCGCACTCCACTTCTGCCTCCGCCCTCTATAGACTTTGCATATGTACGCGGAGAACTACTCTGGTGCCTTTTTCTGTTGCCTCAGCTGCTGAAAACACCTGACTGGAGTAGGTGCTGGGTGTCAGACCACCTAAGGATAAGTTATCCATTACACAGTAAATACAGACGCTCGTGGTTGTCACCTCCTCTCTGGTACCCGTGTAGGAGCTAACCCAAAAATAATCCTCCAACTTTATTGGGGGCATTAGGATCAGTCATTAGCGAGCAGTGAGCTTTATGGTGAGGCAAACTAGGCAACAGTCCAAGGACCCTATTTGCTAGTTGAGCCCCCAAGAACAAGAACCCTAGCAGCAGACTTAATCTATATATTGCATACCATTTTTGCACATTATGGTGACATTATGTGGGGTGTATATGGCAGTATTACTATTTACATATTGCATACCATTTTTGCACGTTATGGTGACATTATGTGGGGTGTATATAGCTGTATTACTATTTACATATTGCATACCATTTTTGCACGTTATGGTGGTATTATGTGGGGTGTATATGGCAGTATTACTATTTACATATTGCATAGCATTTTTGCACGTTATGGTGCATTATGTGGGGTGTATATGGCAGTATTACTATTTACATATTGCATAGCATTTTTGCACGTTATGGTGGCATTATGTGGGCTGTATATGGCAGTATTACTATTTACATATTGCATAGCATTTTTGCACGTTATGGTGGCATTATGTGGGGTGTATATAGCTGTATTACTATTTACATATTGCATACCATTTTTGCACGTTATGGTGGTATTATGTGGGGTGTATATGGCAGTATTACTATTTACATATTGCATAGCATTTTTGCACGTTATGGTGGCATTATGTGGGGTGTATATAGCTGTATTACTATTTACATATTGCATAGCATTTTTGCACGTTATGGTGGTATTATGTGGGCTGTATATGGCAGTATTACTATTTACATATTGCATAGCATTTTTGCACGTTATGGTGGTATTATGTGGGGTGTATATGGCAGTATTACTATTTACATATTGCATAGCATTTTTCCACGTTATGGTGCTATTATGTGGGCTGTATAAGGCAGTATTATCTTGGCACTATATTGTTGTAATTTTCTGCTTAAATTTTGTCCACAAAAAGATAGAAAGTAGGACGAATCCTATAAAGTATTGTATACGGCATTAATAATAACGCACAACTCGTGTAGGTGAAGCTACGATTCCTTCACTCGCTGTTAGTAAAGCCAACCTTGACTGGCAAGGAGAAAGGCGCTGACAGTTTGGTTTCGTTCCAGACCTTCTCAGAGCTTGTGTCTGCCAAACGCCTGTCAGTATGCAAATGCATGCAAATTCATGGCCGCTGGACGAACACCTGCAGAAAGTGACCATCCCCAATTGTGCCATACATCCGATGTGCTCCGGCTCGGAGATGCCGCTCTGCTCCCTCTTGTCAGTTTGTTATACATTTGTCAGCAATTCACCGGACTCCTAAAAACTCTTCTTTTTGTCCTTATGAACCGCAGAGCTCCACGAGGAGCTGCCAGTGCCAGGATTATGGGAATGGCTCCGTTCCAGCCCTTGTGAATCCTTCTCGGGGCCTTTTGCTCCTTTGCTTCAATGCTGTAACTTGTAGGATTATCTAATTTAAGGCCGAATGCGTTACAGCATTCAAAAAGAAAGGAAAAGTGAACTTTTCCAAGTAAACGGCTACCTGCCATGATAGGGTTGGGGCCACGTTCCAGATCTGTGTATCATGGACCTGAAATCTGACGCCCGTAGATTGCACTGGGCCAATATGGCTAATTGTCATATGGATTTAATACCTCTGCTGGAGAATACCGTGCCTAGGGCTGGGTTATTAGAAGGGCATGTGCTCCAGGGGTTCACCCAACCTTAGTCTATAGGAGGCCTCCACCATCTATTCTCCTTGCCCAGACCCACTCTTCCCATCTGGTTGTTAAAGAAAAACTATCCCTATACCGGCTCAGGGGACTTGTCTTTTCTGCTATGGTTCCCTTCTTACCACAGCTCATGGGGCGTGTCCTTTCTGCTATAGCTGTCTCCCTATCACAGCTCACAGGGTGTGTCCTTTCTCAGGGGCATGCCCCTTCTGCCACATCTCTTTGTCTAGAACTGTCACATCTTCTAACAGTAGATACAGCTGGTGGCAGTTAAAGGATAGAACTGAGCATGTGCATCCACCTCAGTAGATGGACGTGCACATTACTATACATATTAACCACTTCAGCCCCCCTAGCTTAAACACCCTTAATGACCAGGCCACTTTTTACAATTCCGCACTACACTACTTTCACCGTTTATTGCTCCGTCATACAACTTACCACCGAAATGAATTTTACCTCCTTTTCTTCTCACTAATAGAGCTTTCATTTGGTGGTATTTCATTGTTGCTGACATTTTTACTTTTTTTGCCATTAATACAAATTTAACGATATTTTTGCAAAAAAATGACATTTTTCACTTTCTGTTGTAAAATTTTTAAAAAAAAACTACATTTCTATATAAATTTTTCTCTAAATTTATTGTTCTACATGTCTTTGATAAAAAAAAGTCCAATAAGTGTATATTTATTGGTTTGGGTAAAAGTTATAGCGTTTACAAACTATGGTGCAAAAAGTGAATTTCTGCATTTTGAAGCAGCTCTGACTTTCTGAGCACCTGTCATGTTTCTTCAGGTGCTAGAATGTCAGGAAAGTATAAATACCCCCAAATCACACCATTTTAGAAAGAAGACACCCCAAAGTATTCGCGGAGGGGCATGGTGAGTTCATGTATCATTTCATTTTTTCACAAGTTAGCGGAAAATGACACTTTCTGAGAAAAAAAAAAAAAAAGTGTCAATTTCTGCTAACTTCTGGCAAAAAAAAAAGAAATCTCAGACAGACTCACTATGCCCCTCAGTGAATACCTTGGGGTGTCTACTTTCCGAAAAGGGGTCATTTGTGGGGTGTGTTTACTGTTCTGGCATTTTGGGCGGGGCTAAATTGTGAGCCGCCATGTAAAACCTAAAGGTACTCGTTGGAATTTGGGCCCCTTTGCGCACCCAGGCTGCAAAAAAGTGTCACTTATGTGGTATCGCCGTACTCAGGAGAAGTAGGGCAATGTGTTTTGGGGTGTATTTTTACATATACCCATGTTGGGTGAGAGAAATATCTCTGTAAACTGACAACTTTGTATAACATTTTTTAAAAGTTGTCGTTTACAGAGATATTTTTCACACACAGTATGGGTATATATAAAAATACACCCCAAAACACATTGCCCTACTTCTCCTGAGTACGGCGATACCACATGTGTGACACTTTTTGCAGCCTGGTGCAAAGGGCCCTAAAACCAATGAGTACCTTTAGGATTTCACAGGGCATTTTTACGCATTTGGATTCCAGACTTCTTCTCACGCTTTAGGGGCCCCTAAAATGCCAGGACAGTATAAATACCCCACATGTGACCCCATTTTGAAAGAAGACACCCCAAGGTATTCCGTGAGGGGTATGGTGAGTTCATGTAAAATTTTATTTTTGTCACAAGTTAGTGGAATATGAGACTTTGTAAAAAACAAAATAAAAAAAAAAAATATATCAATTTCCGCTAACTTGTGCCAAAAAATAAAAATTCTGTGAACTCGCCATGCCCCTCACGGAATACCTTAGGGTGTCTTCTTTCCAAAATGGGGTCACATGTGGGGTATTTATACTGCCCTGGCATTTTAGGGGCCCCTAAAGCGTGAGAATCCAAATGCGTAAAAATGGCCTGTGAAATCCTAAAGGTACTCATTGGTTTTAGGGCCCCTTGCGCATCTTGGCTGCAAAAAGTGTCACTCATGTGGTATCGCCGAACTCAGGAGAAGTAGGGCAATGTGTTTTGGGGTGTATTTTTACATATACCCATGCTGCGTTTGAGAAATATTGCTGTAAGCGACAACTTTTTACATTTTTTATTCAAAGTTGTCAATTTACAGAGATATTTCTCACACAAAGTATAGGTATATGTAAAAATACACCCTAAAACACATTGCCCTACTTCTCCTGAGTACGGCGATACCACATGAGTGACACTTTTGCAGCCAAGTTACGCAAAGGGCCCTAAAACCAATGAGTACCTTTTAGGATTTCACAGGGCATTTTTACGCATTTTTCTTCTCACGCTTTAGGGCCCCTAAAATGCCAGGGCAGTATAAATACCCCACATGTGACCCCATTTTGGAAAGAAGACACCCCAAGGTATTCTGTGAGGGGCATGGCGAGTTCATAGAAGATTTTTTTGGCACAAGTTAGCGGAAATTGATTTTTATTGTTTTTCTCATAAAGTCTACCTTTCTGCTAACTTTTGACAAAAAGTAAAATTTTCATGGACTCACTATGCCCCTCAGCGAATACCTTGGGGTGTCTTCTTTCCAAAATGGGGTCATTTGTGGGGTGTTTGTACTGTTCTGGCATTTTGGGTGGGGCTAAATTGTGAGCAGCCATATAAAACCTAAAGGTACTCGTTGGAATTTGGGCCCCTTTGCACCCGGGCTGCAAAAAGTGTCACTCATGTGGTATCGCCGTACTCAGGAGAAGTAGGGCGATGTGTTTAGGGTGTATTTTTACATATACCCATGCTGGGTGAGAGAAATATCTCTGTAAATTGACAACTTTGAATAAAAAATTTAAAAAGTTGTCGTTTACAGTGATATTTCTCACACACAGTATGGGTATATGTAAAAATACACCCCAAACACATTGCCCTACTTCTCCTGAGTACGGCGATACCACATGAGTGACACTTTTTGCAGCCAAGATGCGCAAAGGGCCCTAAAACCAATGAGTACCTTTAGGATTTCACAGGGCATTTTTACGCATTTGGATTCTCACACTTTAGGACCCCTAAAATGCCAGGGCAGTATAAATACCCCACATGTGACCCCATTGTGGAAAGAAGACACCCCAAGGTATTCTGTGAGGGGCATGGCGAGTTCACAGAAAAAAAAAATTTGGCACAAGTTAGCGGAAATTGATTTTTTTTTTTTTACAGTCTCATATTCCACTAACTTGTGACAAAAAATAATATTTTACATGAACTCACCATACCCCTCACGGAATACCTTGGGGAGTCTTCTTTCTAAAATGGGGTCACACGTGGGGTTTTTGTACTGCCCTGGCATTTGAGGGTCTCCGCAGTCATTACACGTATGGCCAGCATTAGGAGTTTCTGCGATTCTCCTTATATTGAGCATACGGGTAATGAGATTTTTTTTCCCGTTCAGCCTCTGGGCTGAAAAGAAAAAAAAATGAACGGCACAGATTTTTTCATTCGCATCAATCAATGTGGATGAAAAAATCTCTGCCCAAAAATGTGCAAAAAAACCCAAAACGGCACAGATTTCCTCATTCGCATCGATCAATGTGGATGAATAAATCTCTGCCAAAAAATGTGCAAAAAAAAGTAGTAAGGCCCCATTCACACGTCCGCAAAAATTCTGCGGAATAGATGCGGACCCATTCAGTGTGAATGGGGCTGGCGGTGATGCGGAGAGCACACTATGCGCTCGCCGCATCAGCATTTGCGGAGCTGCGGCCGCAAACTTCCGGGTTTCGGCCCCCAAACATCCGGCCGCAGCTCCGCAAAAGATAGAGCATGTCCTATTCTTGTCCGCAATTGCGGACAAGAAAAGGCATTTTCTATATAGTTCTGGCAATGTGCGGATCCGCAAAATGCGGAAAGCACATTGCTGGTGTCCGTGTTTTGCGGATCCGTGGATCCATGGATCCGCAAAACACATACTGGACGTCTGAATGAGTCTTACAGGGGGTAATTAGTGTCAGGGGGTGACAGGGGGTGACATGGGGTGATCGGGGTTAATCAGGGGTTAATCAGTGACGGGGTGGGGGTGGGGATGGGGGTGGATGGGTGGGGGGTCTGTGTGGTGTTTTGGTGCACTTACAAAAGTTTCTTTGGTGGTCCCAAGCAAAGGGACCACCAAAGGAACGATCAGCAAGCATATCAGACGCTGTTAACAAAACAGCGTCTGATATGCCATTTTTAACTTCTACAGCCTGCCAGCGCACGATCAGCGCTGGCAGGCTGTAGCTACCTTCTCCTCGACGTGATCCTGTGAACGCGCGCACGCGCGCGTTCACAGGAAATCTCGCCTCTCGCGAGATGACGCGCGGGCGCGTCAAAGAGGAACAGACCGACCGCCCGCAGGACGCAATCCTGCGTGAGGCGGTCGGCAAGAGGTTAAACACTTGGGGCCATGATATGGCATTATAATGAAGTAAAGGGAATATCTCACAACTGGAGCATTTTTGTAACAGAAAGTAAATTACAAAATTAATTAAATTATAATTTAATTAATTAATTATATTAATTAATTACATTGAATTAACCTTTAATGGTGACAAACCCCCTTTAAATTATAAAAATCTAGCTGCATGGAGTTACCCGTAAGGTAGCTTTATTCATAATGTGTTACTACCGAGTTCAATGTATAGACAATATGAAATAAGCTCCTAAGCTCCCCCTAGTGGTGGCTGAAGGCTGCCAGAATGTTATTTAACTCCATATGCTATTAAAGTGGAGAAATGAAGCTCTCACTGCATAAAGCTATATTAAGAAATTGTGGACATTCCCTTGAAATGAGACGTTAAAATGTAATTGAATGGGTTCCGGTCGATGTGAATTCCCTTTAACACTTAGCCCTGGAGCTAATGATTTCACTGCGCGCAGTTAACATGCAGTTAGGGGGAGAAGATATAGATGTAACCTCTCTCTATGGTATGGATTTCCTGGCCTTCATAATGACAACATCTGTTAGCGTGGACAGCTCTTTGTGGAAATGGAGCCATTGCTGGGTAAAAACAGAGATTAAGGCTTAGGGTTTAAAGCTTAAATCTAAGTGCAGGGTCCACTAAGGTATTGTGTAGCAGGGGCCAGATTTTTCTAATCTTACAAGTCTTGCAAAGACAGAGCAAAGGTCGCCATTAGGAAACATTATGTTGTCACTAATTGGAATATGCAGATCAGAGCTGAACCTGTACCCTGTGTAAAGGACAATTTTATGTTTGAAGAAAATAGCTTTTTAAAGGTAATGCCATACAAAGATTATGTACATCCTATATGAACAGGAAAAAAATTACATTATAGGCAGATAAAAAAGTAGGTAAAAAAATTTGATATATCTCAACAGCATGAAAATAAAAATATATACCGTATATATATGTATCAGGAAAAGGACAAAACAACTCACTTTGCCTGAGAAAGGTCCTGTGAGAGGACAGAAACGTTGCAGTCCACTTTTCTCACTTTACTTCTTGTGTGAATTTTCTTTTGGTTTTATATATATATATATATATATATATATAAAAGAAAAACGGCGTCACTGACAAAAAGTGAAAAAGTGGGTACACGTTCAAATGGGAATAAGCCCCTTACCCCGCATATAGTAGAAAAATGAACGGCACTCCTGGGATGCGAAAAATACAGAGTCTTTTATTCACCCATGTAGAGCAACGTTTCCGATCATCAATAGAGCCTTTCTCAAGCCCATATATATATATTTATTAGAGATGAGCTAATCGATTCTTCCTATTAGGAATTCATCCCGAATTTCTCCAAAACTTCGGATTCTAGCGAGCCAGATTTTTTGTGATCCTTTTCGGAGAATAAGAGAAAGAGATGGAGACCGCCTAGTATGCATAGTATGTATGCAGGTTATTCAATGTCAGGCAATGCTCCTCTGTGTTTCTGGGAAAGATATTTAAATTAGAGTTCCTTCAAAGGAAAAGACAACTAAGCCAATCTGATGCCAGCTGATGTGAGATTTGTTAATTTTCATATAGTTTTCCCAGAAATCCAGAGGAGCATTGACTACTTACAATACTTCTCATGCATACATAGATATTGCCCAGAAACCCAGAGTAGCATACTAGGCGCGCTCTCTCTTTGCAGAGTCCAGGAGACCAGAGAGTATTATACTGTATGCCACATTTCTGGGCAATTGGAGCATATCATATTTGATTTGCGTAAATCTGATTTGGGTCTGATGAAAATGTTAGAAAAATTTGGCGAATCAGACCCGAAAGGAATTTTCTAATATGTATATATAGTGCACAGTTGTTCTCTGTACACTCAGAAAAAGAAAAAAAAGGAAAAAAGTATATATATACAGTGGCCCCTCAAGTTACAATATTAATTGGTTGCAAGACGACCATTGTATGTTGAAACCATTGTAAGTTGAGTAATCGGTTCCAAAGCCCCAAAATATCACCCAAAATAAGAGAAAATTAAGATTTAAGAACAATAAGCAGATAACTAAGACAGATAAAGCAAGTCCTTACATATAACAGCCAGGAATAGCTGCTAACTAGCAACTAATCCAGCTATTTTACCAGAGAAGTGGCCATGACTGGTTGGATCTGAGTCTGGGACATTGTATGTTGAGTCTGGCTTCAACTTACGATGGGTCAGAAAGGACCAATGTATGCTGAAAATATTGTATCCTGAGGCCATTGTATCCTGAGAAATCACTATATATATATATATATATATATATATATATATTGTACACACTTGCACTATTAACCCTCAGCTGTGTGTATGAAGCCTTAAAGGGGTTGTCCATTGAGTATTTATATATTTTTTTTATCCAAAGGACTCACAAAGGGGTATAAAAATAAAAGAAGCAATAGTCCGCCTTGCTTGTTCCATCACTTACCAGGTGTCTCCTTCTTGGTCAGATAGGCAGGAAATGCCCTTTCAGCCAATCACTGGGGTTACCGGCTCAACTTCATTGACAGGTCCCTCCCTACACAAAAAAAATTAGATATCTGCCAAACAAGCCAGGCTGAGCGGGGAGAAGCCAGCAGAAAGTGACCCCCGTGACTTGTCCCTAGCATTTTTCACTGCTGGATTTCATGCTGCTGATGGTTCATGAAGCTCCTGACAGGTTCATTTTGCAGGAGATTTGGAGCTCTGTATCTGAAAAGATCATAATAAAGATTTGTTATGATATTAATTTATCACAGAATTTTGGACCTCAAGGCGGCATGATGTTAAACTATTATAACGGATTTTTCTTATTTGCTGAGGTTTCAAATGACTTTTTTACTGGTTTATGAAAAACATATAAGGGAACCCTGGAGAGCCATTCCTTTCCTAGGGATCTTTTTTTCAAGCCAAACACCACTTAGAATGGTTTATGAAACGTGTTGTGCACAATATATAGAATGGGTAATATGTGGCCGTAACGCAGAAGACACATTTCTCCATGGTCCCTTTAATATTTAGATTCTGGTAAATTATTGATGACAAATAATGTACATTTCATTGCCAATTATCTCACACATTTACCACAGTGAGAGGACATACAATTAATGAACCAATGTCATCCACTTGATGAAGCCCCAGGAGATATTTTACCATGGTGATCCTATGTTTTTTTAGTCATTGCTATAGGTCTATAGGCATAGCTGATTGGTGTAGAACCCTGGGTGGACTTTCCTCGTACTGGACCTCTAATCTGGATTAATTGTATTACCTTTAAGCTTGGGTTCAGGGTCTATACAATACTGGCCCCTAGTTTAAAGATTTGGATTTCAGGATTTCTGAAAGCCCAATCATTTTTACTTTCATCCTAGTGCAAAAAAAAATAAAAAATAAAAATAACTCTACCACTTTCTTCTCTGAAAGATGCCCCAAGGACCAGAAGTCCCCTTGTTGCCAAAGCTAAGAAAGGACCACCTTGTTGTTGAAGCTGTCCCAAGCATCCTCCATGGCTGAAAAATTTGGCTGGCTCCTATAGAAGCTCAAATTGAGGGTTGCAAGGTGGTGGCAAGTAATATAGTCATAATCCCCAATACATATCGTTTATACCTAAGGGATATCATAAAGCACATCACATGGCAAATATGTCCAAGAAGACCCAAATGGGTGTTCAAGGTTGAATTTATGATTTCCAAGGCTTTTTCTTTCACTCCTGGGTCCCCATTTTTGAAACTACCCAACTCCTCAGCTTTGTCGGGTAGTCCTGCATCATCTATAGATAGAAGCTAGTGTTCTTGACCACTTTGAACTTGTTTGTAGGATCTCTTAAGAATATGCAAATCACAAAGTGTTTAATTTCCCTGTAGTAGCCCAGGTCAAAGGAAGCTTTACACAGTGCCCATTCACCTCAATGAGCTGTCTGTGCAATGTAGGTCCTCTTCTTTATGGTCAGCACTCTGGTCAAGAGATAGGTACTCAGTGGTAGGGTAGCAGTCCTACAAATAGAGAATACCATGGCACTCCAAAGTTGCATACACTCATGACAGAGCTTTATTTTTCCAAAGATCCAGCATCAAGTATAGCACACACAATGTTGGCGGCCAACATTTTGGACCTGGAACTTTCCTAGGAAGTGTGGAGCCCTGTTGCAGATCCCTAGGGTCAGATCCCTTATGAATATCCTGATCAAAAAGTGTACCCCAGAGCTAGAGAAACCTGGCAGTAAATGTTCAGTTTCCCTGCAGCGCCACCACAGGTGAAATAAAGCATTACACTTTGTCCATTTGAATCAATCAGTTGTCTGTGCAATGCAGATCCTCTAGAGTGGGAGACGCCCTTTGTAATATTCACACTTTCCATGAGAAATTCTCAAATATGGTGTATAAAAAATAATTTTCTAAACCAGACAACCCCTTTAAGCCAGCCACTACCATTGAGGGCTAAATTACAGTATGACCAGCAGTCTATCTGATCTCCATCTGCTGTGCAGTTGACCACACTCTGTTGGTCTCTGCTATCAGCCAGTTCAGGTTAAGGATAGGCTGACCATACTGTCCAGTAATAGAATTCTGTCCCCGTAATCACTCCATTACCTTCCATATCTTCAGTTCTGAGAACCTTAAGGCCCCTTGCAGACGAGCGTTTCCGGATTATGTTCGAATGCGTTCAGTGAAAACTGCGCGATTCAGTTGTTCAGTTTTAAACGCGCGGGTGCAATGTGATTTACTGTGTTTTGCACGCACGTGATAAAAAACTGAATGTGTACAAACAACATCTCTTAGGAACCATCCGTGAAAATCGCATCGCATCTGCACTTGCTTGCGGATGCGATTTTCACGCAACCCCATTTACTTCTATGGGGCCTGCGTTGTGTAAAAATTGCAAAATATAGAACATGTTGCGATTTTCACGCAACGCAAAAGTGATGCGTGAAAACCACCGCTCATGTACACAGACCCATTTAAATGAATGGGTCCGGATTCCGTGCGGGCCCAATGCGTTCGCATCACGCATTGCACCCACGCGGAGTTTTCGCTCGTGTGAACGGGGCCTAACATTTCCATGTATCTGTTTACTATATTAAAGGGGTTCTCCCATGATTGATGGAAAGAAAGGAAAACTAGACCTCATATAGCCCATGAAAATCTCTTTCCAACAAAACTAGAACCAGCCCTGGACCTCACATGGATCCAGGGATCTCACCATTCATTGCACCAATTGCTCTGCTAGATTTATTCCAGCTCAGTGGGAGTGCTCTTTCTCAGGGGCATCTCCTTTCTCAGACGATGTTTACTTTCCACTGCTGTTCTCTTCCAATCACAGGTCAGGGGGCGTATCCTTTCTCAGGGGATGTGTACTTTCTGCTGCTGCTCTCTTCCTATCACAGGTCAGGAGGTGTGTCCTTTCTCAGAGGGTGTGTTTTTCCTGCTGCTGCTCTCTTTCTATCACAGGTCAGGAGGTGTGTCCTTTTCTCAGAGGGTGTATACTTTTTGCTGTTGTTCTGTTCCAATCACAGGTCAGGAGGTGTGTCCTTTCTCAGAGGGTGTGTTTTTCCCGCTGCTGCTCTCTTCCTATCACAGGTCAGGAGGTGTGTCCTTTTCTCAGAGGGTGTATACTTTTTGCTGTTGTTCTGTTCCAATCACAGGTCAGGGTGTGTGTCCTTTCGTAGAGAGTGCTTCCGCAGCTATCTCTCTCTGTAACTGTTGCAGCTTCTAACAGATAGAGCTGGTATCAGTTAAAGGATAGAACTGAGCATGTGCGACCGCCTCAGCAAGGTGGACAGAGAAATAACAAACAGCAGGTGGCGCTATGCAGATACATTTTATGGAAAAAGTCAGTGGCTGTACTACATTTTTTATTCCATGCATTGACCAAAGTATTTAGATCCAGGTGTTGGTTTGCAAAATGTAGAATATTTTTCATGGGACAACCCCTTTGACTATTTTATGCATATACATTGTGGCATTTAGGGTTAGTGGCCCTTTAAAATTCCAGCATTGCTCCTGTTTTTATTATTGGGGGCTGCCATGTCTCCTGTGAAAGGACTAAATTGATGTGCAAGAAGAATACAGTTTAAATGGAGAAAGGCTTTGGGTCCAGCTGGCAGCACTGTACGGGAACCCCAGCTGCAGATGCCCACAATGAAATAAACTTCCCCAGCAAATGTCTCATAAATGAAACTGGCTATTTTTTTTTTCTCCCAACCCAAGGTAGCTGCGGCTAATCAGCTTTCACATCTTTTCAGTGTTGTGGTCACTGAGGCAGCAGTAACAGAGAAAAAATGACCCGTCTACACCCAAACAATAAGAGAATACCCCTTTTAATGTTGACAACGCCCACGCTTTTCTCTTCCTTGCAAGACTCCCCACGTAGATGCAACTGTCTGACCAGCCTTCCTCTGAACAACTTAATTAAGCAAAAGAAAAAGTGTCAGTTTCTGCCAACCCCACAAAAATACTGAGCTGGTGGGGGGAAAAGAAAGGGCCCGCTGCATTCCGAAACTGGCTCACAAGAGAAAACTCGTGCTTTCCGCCAGTGCCAGGAATAAGCTCATATGCTATTGTTGTTGGTCTAATGAACAGGGCCCGCTGCCTCCTGAACCATATCAAACATAGTTAATTAAAACTGCAGGAATGGACGGCCTGGTACAACAGCCGCAGTCCTGACCGGTACAGTACGGGAACGCCTGGGCAGCTATCAGGGTTCAGAGTTTAAGTGGAGACTTTAGGTATTTTTCTGTCTTTGTAGTATCTAATATATCTATCTATCTATCTATCTATCTATCTAAGCTCTAGGTCCAAGTATCAAAGAAAAGAGGTAGCACTCCAAATCTATCTATCTATCTATCTATCTATCTATCTATCTATCTATCTATCTATCACCTCCTATCTATCTATCTATCTATCTATCTATCTATCTATCAATTATCTATCTATCTATCTGTCTATCTATCACCTCATATCTATCTATCTATCTATCTATCTATCTATCTATCTATCTATCTTTATATGTCTATATATACCCACACCATACATCATTTTCCACTTTATAAAATGCACCTAATCATAAGGTGCTCCTAGGTTTTAGAGGATACTAAGAAAAAATATTTTTTATCAGACCTCAGGTTAGAACCCCGATCAAAGCCTCAATCTTCATCAGACCTCAGATCAGACCCCCAATCTTCATTAGACCCCCCAATCAGATCCACAATTCTTATTTGACCTCACATTAGACATTAAAATAAATAAGTTACCTCACCTGCTCCGGACGGCGCTGTCTTCCTACACTCACCGCTCCCAGGTCTTCAGGTGGCGTTGCACAGCATCATGTCATAGTGCAAGCCTACGTGCACTACATTCTGATGCTGTAGGCAGTCAGGACACTGCAGGGTGGCTCCCGGATGAAGACCAGGGGGCGGTGAGTGCAGTCAGATCTAGCAGCGCTACAGTCACTGTTTCCCGCTCCTCTTGTAAACTATTGAGCACTTCCATAATGGAAGCGCTCAATATTATTCGCTTTATAAAATGTACTGCTATTTATCCACCACTTTTAGGGTAAAAAAAAAGTGCATCCTATAAAGTGAAAAATATTGTAGGCTTATTGTATTGTTGTGGAAAAATTTAATCTGCAATAGCAAATGTGGTGCCAATATTCAAAAAGAGGTCAAAAACAGAGCCTGGAAACTATAGGCCGGTAAGTTTAACATCTGTCGTGGGTAAAATCTTTGAAGGTTTTCTAAGAGATGCTATTCTGGAGTATCTTAAAGAAAATAAGTGTATAACACTGTATCCCCAGGTTTATGGAGGATCGGTCATGTCAAACTAATTTAATCAGTTTCTATGAGGAGGTAAGTTCTAGACTTGACCGGGATGAGTCAGTGGATGTCATATATCTGGACTTCTTCAAAGCATTTGACACTGTACCAAATAAAAGGTTAGTATATAAAATGAGGATGCTCGGACTGGGAGAAAATGTCTGTATGTGGGTAAGTACCTGGCTCAGTAATAGAAAACAGAGGGTGGTTATTAATGGTACACACTGAGATTGGGTCACTGTCACTAGTGGGGTACCTCAGGGGTCAGTATTGGAGGGGTCACCGTCACTAGTGGGGTACCACAGGGGTCAGTATTGGAGGGATCACCAGTTAAGTGGTGGCACAATATGCTGACATACCCACTTTCCCAACCCCAGCGCTCTCCTGCCCTACAGGTGGGAGCCCTTCTTCTGCCATCTGCTTTTCTTCTTTTCCACATCATCTAATATCAATGAGAATATGTCACCAGGAACATCCAGCTCCTCTTCTCTCTGCATCTTGCTGACTTTTCTAGGAAGTAAAGCCAGGTTAAGATGAGGATGGTCATCATTAAGGCCTGGCCCACTAACGGGTACAGGCTGGATGGTATTGGTTGGCACGCTGGCACTGGAAGACTTGCATAAATAATAAGACAGATAGATAGATATTACATAGGTAGATAGATAAAAAGATAGATAAATACAGTGCCTTGAAAAAGTATTCATACCCCTTGAACTTTTCCACCTTTTTTCATGTTACATCTGCAACAAACACAAAGTAGCAAGTATGTGTGAAGTTAAAAGAAAATGATACATGGTTTTTAACATTTTTTATAGATACAAATCTGAAAAGTGTGGCGTACACTTGTATTCAGCCTCCTGTACTCTAATATCCCTAAATAAAATCCAGTGTGACCAACTGTCTTCAGAAGTCACCTAATTAGTCACCTATGTGTAATGTATTCTCAGTATAACTACAGTTGCTTTGTGAAGGCCTCGTAGGTTTGTTAGAGGACATTAATGATCACACAGCATCACTGAAAACTAAGGAACACATCAGACAGGTCAGGGATAAAGTTGTGGAGAAGTGTAAAGCAGGGTTAGATTATAAAGAATATCCCAAGCTCTGAACATCTCATGGAGCACTGCTGTATCCCTCATCAGAAAACGGAAAAAGCATGGCACAACTGTAAACCTACCAAGACATGGCCGTCCACCTAAACCGACAACCCAAGCAAGGAGAGCACTAATTAGAGAAGCAGCCAAGAGACTCATGGTCACTCTGGAGACGCTGCAGAGATCCACAGCTCAGGTGAGAGAATCTGTCCACAGGACAACCATTAGTCGTGTACTCCACAAATCTGGCCTTTATGGAAGAGTGTCAAGAAGAAAGCCATTTTTAAAGCAAGCCATAAGCCATAAATCCTGTTTGCAGTTTTCCACAAGCCATGTGGGGGACACAGCAAACATGTGGAAGAAGGTGCTCTGATCAGATGAGACCAAAGCTTAACTTTTTGGCCTAACCGCAAAACAGTATATGTGGCAGAAAACTAACACCGCACATTACCATGGACACACCATGCTTTTCTTCAGCAGAGACGGGGAAGCTGGTCAGGACAAGGACCCTAAACATACAGTCAGAGCTACAATGGAATGGTTTAGATCAAGGCATATTCATGTGTTAGAATGGATCAGTCACAGACCAGCCTAAATCCCATCGAGAATCTGTGGCAAGACTTAAAAACTGCTGTTTACATACACTCTTCATCCAATCTGACTGAGCTTGAGATTTTTTGAAAAAAAAAATGGGCAAAACTTTCAGCCACTAGATGTGCAAAGCTGGTAGAGACGTACCTCAAAAGACCTGCAGCTGTAATTGAAGCAAAAGGTGGTCCTACAAAGGATTGAAGTATTGAGGGGGATGAATACAAATGCACACCACACTTTCCAGATTTTTATTTATTACAATTTTTGAAAACCATTTATCATTTTCTTTTCACTTCACACATACTTGCTACTTTCTGTTGGTCTATCACATAAAATCCCAGTAAATTACATTTAAGGTCTCATTCACACATACGTGGATTTTCGCGGACCATGAGCTGCTATGACGCCGTGCGCCTCGTGCCGCCGCCGCTGTACAGTAATACACTCATATGATCAACCAATGACGCAGTGCGCTCGTTCGTGCACTCAGGAGGACGGGTTTTCACGGACCGTGGTCCGTGAAAATCCACGTATGTGTGAATGAGGCCTAAGTTTGTGGGTGTAACATGAAAATATTTGGAAAAGTTCAAGGGGTATGAATACTTTTTTGAGGCACGGTAGATAGATATTAGATAGATTGATTGATACTAGATAGATAGATAAGCGGATAGATAGATAAATAGATAGATAAACATGTTTACGCACAATTTACACTGTGACTCACTTACTTGCCGGAGCCATACTCACTGTGTATTCTTCTGCCATTGACAAAAAGTGGGCGGTATAGTAACAAGGCCGGGCTTGATAGATTGCTGTTGTTAGATGCAATTTATGACCTGGTACTTCCTCTGGAAGACTTCCCACGTTGAATTGCTGAACATCACTGACCCTGATGCCCGACACAAGGAGGGTGGGAACTTACACAGATGTCTGGTAACTGTGGAAGGTGCAAGACTCCAGAAGAAGACCCTACATGTCATCTATTGGAGAGTAGCGGTTAGCAGGGGTCAGGGGGAGGCCCAGGCCGATGTGTGCGCTTCAGTGTTTTTGGTGCAGTTTGTTTTTTGATTAGTGCAGTTCATGACCAGGGCACCCACCCGAATAACAATTAGGCTAATTCCCAGAATGACTGCTTAGTATAGGGTGCACGAGGGGCCTTAACATATGGATCTCAGCCCTGGGAAACTTAGAACCTTCTAGGATCCAGATGGCTCATCCTAACGCATCTGGAGCCAAACTGGAGATGTCTTTACAATGCACCTTATGAATGGAGGACGCCCGGCATTAAGACGATATTAGCATATCTGTTTATGACATGAAATTCGCCCCTTGCCTGTTATTTCTCCTCTGTCCTATGATTTACTGCAGTAATTTAGGAGGATTTAAGTCAGACCGTGGAGACTGTACAGGTTCTAGAGGGGAGATGTGTCAATTAAGTCATCTAATCCATCATTTTACTAGATTGTGATCTGTGGCGTGATCTGTGCCAGATTTATCAAAATTATACACATGACCTGGGCCTCATTTATTAAAACTTTCTAAAAGAATAAATGTCTCTGTTGCCTATAGCAACCAGTCAGAACTCAGCTTTCATTTCTAAAACTGCTCCGGTAAAATGAAAGCTGAGCTTTGATTGGGCGATAAATCTGTCCCTATGGCAGTGGCGTGCAAAGGGGGGGATGGACTGCCCCGGGTGCCAGCTGACAGGGGGTGCCAGATGCAATGAGCGCTTCCATCAATACAAAGGCTTATTGCTTATAGCGCAGGGGAGCCAGCGATCCTTTCACTTACTGACTGCTCAGCTCCCCATGTTCCTTCCCTCCTCCAGGCCGGCTGCTTCACCATCCGTTACTGCAAACACAAATTGCGCTGCTGGACTGTGTAGGACAGGGATCAGCAACTGTTTTTTTGTTTTTTTTATTAACACTGAGGGGGCACAGAGAGGGCATTACTACTGTGAATGGGCACAGAGAGGGAATTTCTACAGTGAAGTGGGCACAGAGAGGGAATTACTACTGTGAAGGGGGTCACAGAGAGGGCATTACAACTGTGAAGGCACAGGGAGGGCATTACTATTGTGAAGGGGCCTATCAACTATTATGGGGGCACAGAGAGGACATGTCTAATGTGAGGGTGGCACAGTGAGGGCGTAACTACTCTGAGGGGGGCACAATGAAGGGCATAACTATGAGAGGGGAGCATAATGTGGGCATATCTACTGTGAGGGAGAACAATGTGGGCATAACTACTGTGAAGCATGGGCGTAGCTATAGGGGGTGCAGAGGTAGCAGTCGCTACCGGGCCCAGGAGCCTGAGGGGGCCCAAAGACCCTTGTGTCACATAAGAAGACACACAAGGCACTGAGGGAAGGGGGGCCCAAGCTGAACTCTTGCACCAGGGCCCATGAGCCGTTAGCTACGCCCCTGCTGTGAAGAGTGCACAATAAAGGGATAACTACTGTGAGGGGGGCACGATGTGGGCACAACTACCGTGAAGGGGCGCAATGAGGGCATAAGTACTGTGAGGGAGGCACAATCATAGGACTGTGAAGGGATGCATTGAGGGTATAACTAGTGTGAAGGGGCGAAATAAGGGCATTACTATTGTGAGGGGGCACAATGTTTTTAAAGTATGGGGGGTGCCAGAGAAAGGACCCACCCTGGATGCCAAACACCTTAGGCATGCCACTGTCCCATGGTACATTAGTTACCATATTTTTTGCTTTATAAGATGCAACTAGGTTTTAGGGGAGGAAAATGAGTAAAAACTTTTTTCATCAGGCCCCCAATCTTCATAAAATTCCCATATTTGACCTCAGATCAGACCCTCATATTAGACCTCAGATCAGACCCTCCTATTAGACCTCAGATCAGACCCTCATATTAGACCTCAGATCAGATCCCCACATCAGACCAGAATTGTTGTATGCATTTACAAACTGTCATATGAGTAGTAAATAGTATGCAAAACAAAATAAATGTGGTGCATGCCATGTACTCCACCTTTTGGGACAATTTCTCTGTGTTTTAATATTCGATAATGTGTAGTAGTGATATTATACATAATATGTAGTTAGAGATGAGTGAATCAATTCGGCTCAAGTCAAATTCTTTACGAATTTTTAATTGTATTTTGGCGAATCTGAAACGGATTCATCCAACACGAATTGCTCAAAATAACCACTGCAATTTTACAGTTCAAAGGAAAGCATTTTTGGACCATTTTTTTTACTTTTAAAATAAAATCTACTAGCACAGTGTTTTATTAGACAAGCTGTTTGTTACCATCGGCTGCCATCCACTTACCTATAGCCATGTTAAAGATCTTGAAAGGGGTTGGATTCAGTCCTAGGAGACCCCAGAATGTCACACACGACACATCGCAAACTTGAGTTCGGGTTGCATTGAATCTGACGCCTCCTTGACACAAGTCTTACTGTCCATTGCTTTTATTTTATTAATACTTTTCTTCTATATTTCAGAAAGACCCTTTGGCCTTCTAGAGTACCGGTCCCAGATGGACCTCCTATAACTATACATCACTAAGTAGTGAACCTATATACCACTTTTAAAGCAGTGGCTTAAAGCTTGTAGAACACTCATGATTTAAATAAAGTATGGTAGAACATTTAAAGGGGATATCTACTAGGCCAGTGGTGCCAAACCATTTTTCGTCTGAGGGCTGCACTAGACATGGTATAAATTTAGTGGGCCAGAACCAGGTAGCTTTGCCAGAAAGAAATGCAAACACTGTGAGGGGGCACGTGTGACAATTACTAAAATACATAATACATAGGCATTTAAATCTGCGTTGGAGGCTGCGTTTGGAGCCTCTGCTGCAGATTCTGTCAAAAGACCAGACAAAAAAGCCTTGTATGCAGCACTTTTGTGTCCGGTAAAAAGACAGGATCCCGAACTGAAACTGAATGGATTGCATCATAGTCGGTGGAGTCTGTTCAGCTTCTTCCCTGTGGGGTGACAGGAGGAGGGGGGAGCAAAGTCACTAATGGGGTGACAGGGGGAGGGGGGAGCAGGTTCACTAGTGGGGTGACAGGAGGAGGGGGGAGCAGGGTCACTAGTGGGGTGACAAGAGAATGGGGAAGCAGGGTCACTAGTGGCGTGACAGGAGGATGGGGAAGCAGGGTCACTAGTGGGTTGACAGGAGGAGGGGGGAGCAGGGTCACTAGTGAGGTGACAGGAGGAGGGGGGAGCAGGGTCACTAGTGGGGTGACAGGATGAGAGGGGAGCAGGGTCACTAGTGGGTTGACAGGAGGAGGGGGGAGCAGGGTCACTAGTGGGTTGACAGGAGGAGAGGGGAGCAGGGTCACTAGTGGGTTGACAGGAGGAGGGGGAAGCAGGGACACTAGTGAGGTGACAGGAGGAGGGGGGAGCAGGGTCACTAGTGGGGTGACAGGAGAAGGGGGGAGCAGGGTCACTAGTGGGGTGATAGGAGGAGGGGGGGAGCAGGGTCACTAGTGGGGTGACAGGAGAAGGGGGGAGCAGGGTCACTAGTGGGGTGACAGGAGGAGGAGGGGGAGCAGGGTCACTAGTGGGGTTATAGGAGGAGGGGGAGCAGGTCACTGTGGACCAGTCACATGAGTCCGCGGCTCCTTAACTCTCCAGTGGCCCTGTCATGTTCCTCGGGCAGCGCGCCCCACTCTCCTTACAACAGCCACACCGGGAACCGGCCCCTCCTCCTTCCATCTCCCGCTGGCTTCCCCTGCTGCAGGACATGGTATCGCTCCGGCGCGCGCCTATGCCAACCAATAACAAAGCTCCTTGCTGTTAGGAGCTTTGCTATTGGTTATTTCAGGCACAGGCAGCATCGCTGCACTGCCTGTGCCATTCACAGCGCTGACTGCGTTGATGAATGTGGGGGAAAAGTCTAAGGCGTGTTGGTCAGCCTTAGACTTTTTCCAGGGAGTCGCATGGGCCCCATGACACAGCTTCGCGGGATGGATTTGGCCCGCGGGCCGTAGGTTGGGCATCACTGTACTAGGCAACCTATTTCCATAGCCCTTTCAGAGCATATCAACAATAATATAATCCCCAGTTCAGGATCTTGCTCTAAGAGCTTCTAAAAAGACTTGTATAAGCTCTAGAGGACCTGGCATGTCTACACATTACGCCTACTGCCCATGGCTTTCAGAGATTATCGAGAGTCCTAAAAGTGAGTTTTACCATGATCATGCCAAAGTGGAGCATGTTTTTAATACCTATTTTAGTATCAGATTTTTCTCAATTTGGGATTGTAGAAAATCTACAAAAAGTAAGGTTTAACTGGGTTTTCTGATGGAAGACCAAGACCCTCACCAATAATGAGAACTAGATAGTCTATTTGAGAAAAGCAGTAGCTCCCTAAATATGGTACTAGATAGGTATGTTATGCATTCTGGTGGAGAAGGCCACCTCTTCTGCAACAGGAATACATTGGCCCGAAAATTTCAGCATGACTGATCCTCTTTATCCCCTAACAAAGCATGGCCAGAGAGGTCTGCTGGGACCTATACATATTAAAGTTTCAGTAGATTCTGCCAAAAACAAGGGAGCATGTCCACACGACTCTGGTGTGTAAGGAAAGCATTAATCCTCTGCTAATTAGTGGTAATTTAATTACTAGGAAAGCATAAGTATTAGAACTTGCAAACGCTCATGGCCATTTTATTAAGCGGAGCCGTATTGAGACTGTCACTGTGCACAATGCTCCTTCTTGCTTCTGTTGTCATCACATATGACATGTCACTATTTTCTCAGTCAGATGAAGCTCCTATTCTTCCTCTTGACAGATCTCATTCTGGCTCAAGTTCTCCTGAATCAAATTAGTCAATGAGGATCTATTTCTATGTTCTTTTTAATTTTAAAAAAAGTAAAAAGATTGGGTCTTATGTGCTAAAATGACTTCAGATAACACGTGGACTAGACTGCAAGTTCATTCATGGGGGTTATTTGATTTGCATAGTTTTCCATGGGTCACACTTCTATTAAAAGTGAAATGGGTTTTCCAACTGGTAAAAAAGTTTTTTAAGAAACAGTCCTGGGGCTTCCTGGGTCCCCCGTTGGTCTCTGTTTCCTGGTCCCTCTTGGCATGGATATGTGACTGCTCAGCCAGTGATTGACTCATCGGTCATATTTTCTGTGTTGAAAGGCAACAAACTCAGCACAGCTACATCTGACAAACTCAAGGTTGTCATACACTTTAGGCTTCGTTTACATCACCATTCAGCCTTTCCGAGCAGGAGAATGGAAAGGAAGGATTTGGCACATAACGGTGATGTGAACGAAGCCAAGGACTCAATAGACTATACAGTAATCGGGTCCGTTAGGTGTCCGCTCAGAAGATGATTTTGGAGCGGAGACAAAAGTAGTGCATGCAGGACTTTTGTCTTCGCTTAAAAAATCTTCTTCTGAGCAGACACCTAACGGACCCGATTATAGTCTATGGGGTCTTTAGGCTTCGTTCACATCACCGTTATGTGCCGAATTCGTCCTTTCCGTTCCCCTGCTCCTAAACGGAGCAGGAGAACGGAAAGGCTGAACGGTGATGTGAACGAAGCCTTAGATGACCATTTACTGCACCCAACCATTGCCCTGACTCTCTTTTATCAAACTTAAGGTGGTCATGCACATTCGATGACCATTGGCTGAGCCCAACCATTGGTCTGACTCTCCTTCGACAGCAGATGGATCGATCAGACTGTTGGACTTCAACATGCCTGTTTCTTTTGTTCTTGGGTGTCATGGTGTTTGACAGTGGCTTACACCCCTCTCCCCATTCAGAGTTACTTAATGTGTGTTTGTCCAACAGCTATGTAATATATATGACAGCTTTAAGACACTATATACTTCTAGTTATGTGAACATGTACAACGTATGCATCTGGAAAACTTCTAGAACATATGCCGACATTCCCCCAGCAGACTCTTAAGGATTGTCCTTTCAGCCTCTGTCAGGATGACCATACGTTGTAGACTTTCATTGGTGGTATGCATCAAACAACGCTCTCAATATATACATGTGACTGGAAGCTCAGGCATGATGTGAACAGAGCCTCATATCTAGAACTATCTAACAGCCTACAAAGCATGGCTTAATAAATAAATTTCTGAAAAGAACTCAACATGCTTTATGTCTATACCCTTCTCCGCACTGGTGAGAGCTGAAAACCAGGTTTTTGAGCCATTTTTATTTCATCCCTTGAACTCATTATATTTTAATTATTTTGAACTCCCCCCATGTCATTGAATAATGGATTAGAAACCCTTTGTTCTTCTGTCCTTCTTAGAAAAGTTTAGTTGTGAGGCCAGTGTAAATGGTATTACTAGAAGTGAAATGAAATGCTTCTAAGCTATAGTCGTTCCTTCAAAGCCGTTGCCCCAAGCTGTAGTTGATATTGTTTGGTGACCTTTTCACATCGACACTCCAGGCCTTTGTGCCATGAAATTGGTCTCCCCAGTCTTGAAGTGAGAGGATTCCAAGAGTGACACTGGAGCTGTCCTCCTTCTTCAATTCCTGGTATAGAGGTGGCATGGCTGGAGTAATTTCCCCCTTGAAAATAAGTGCGAGATAAAAGTAAAGCCAACAGATTATGGATGACCACTTTGAGCTCCACCTACCAATCTCATTTCCATGCTGAAGTGTCTTCTAGCCATGGTTACATTGGGCTAAAAAGGGTTTAGTCATGTTTTGATCTGGAGCAATATGTAACCTAACTTTGCCACGGCCCATGTCCTCTTCAAGATAAAAAGAGATTTACCATTGATCAGCCTGAAGATACAAAATTCAAGTGGCGACAGAAAACTCTTCTTGTGTTGTCGGCATTAAGGAAACCATTTAGTGACAAAATGGATTTTCCGTTAATTTACATAACGATTAAAACCTTGCGCCTTCTTTGTTCCTTCTTTTGTAACTTTGTTCTAATGGGCAACTTGTGACAAAATATTTCTCAATCACATTAGTTTGAAACCTAAAAGTCTTTCTTTGTGCTGTGTCCATTATGTGGATTCCAATTTAGCCTATAGCGTCTTGTATCTGGTTACTTTCCTTAACTCTTCCTTGTGGTTAAGTAGAAAGAATGCAATTTTATTCCCATATTCGTAATTGTATTGCATTTGCTTCTGATCGTACAAGTTATATTACAACTATATTATTTGTAGGATGAGGTAGCATTAGTGGGGTCAATACTGGACTGCTCCTTAAAGGGGTTGTGCAAGAATGGGGGGGGGAATTTGACAAACACCCCCACTTGGCTGCACCTGTAAAGGGAAGCTTACATACCTGCTTCCCGGTGCTGGCTCTCCGCTCCTTCTTCTGCATACATGCAAGGCTCTGCTGGGCTCTATCTCTGTCAACGTCCGGTTTGACATCGCCTGAAGCCAATCACTGGCCATGGTGACCATTTGTCATGACGTCAGGTGATCCGGTAACCACCGTGACCAATGAATGGTTGACAGCAAGGGAGCCCAGAGGAGCATTGCTTGCCTTCAGAAGAAGGAGCAAGGAGTCAGTGCCGAAAAGCAGGTAAGGAAGCTTGCCTTTACAGGTCCTGCCATGTAGGTTACCTAAACCCCCTCCCCATTCTTGCACAACCCCTTTAAGGTGTCCATACACATTAAGTGAACTCAGCCAAACACAACTATTTTTTAGAAATCAGCCAACAACCTAATGTGTATGTGGAAGATCATTCCCTGATAGCAAATGTCAAATACAGTTCTTAAGGAAGCCTGAATAAGGCCTGCTCATAGCTTAAGGCAATGTTCACAAGTATTAATGGTAATCTATAGATCGGCACTCAATATCTGGTCACAAATAAATAGAAATATGTAAAGGGTATAAAAATATAAATTTATTTAAATATAAAAATAAAGATATAAAATTATAAAAAGGGTACCCTTATTGGTACAAAGGGTGTGTACATAGGATGGAATGTAGGATAAAATAGCAGATCAAGGAAATACAAATCATACAAAAAAATAAAAATATCATACAAAAAAAGTCACGCTGGAGGGTCACAATGGGATGGTATTTATTAGTCCTGTTTCTTGATATTAGAGAATGTCTCTAATTAGAAGTAAATGCACATCAATATGGGTAGGGAGTGTAGGGAGTGTAGACTCCAATATACTTCAAGTAATGTTCCAATGCGGTATAATTACTTTCAATGTCCGAGCGTACTGCACAGTTATAATTGTAATAGGCTTGCGTTCCTCAACTATGGCGTCCCACAGGAGGAAAACGCGGCCTCGATTTACCTTTCTCTGGTTGGTAGAGCGATGCTTCTGTGCAGTGGCTGCTTCAGCGTCCGCGTGTATCACGCGCGGCGTCTCTGCTGGGCGGGGATGCCGGAATCCACATGATGTTAGGGGCGTGGCTACTAAGAAGGCTCGGCGTCCCACGTGGTGTCAAGGTATCGGCTGGTCCATATGCCGATCCGAAATTTGCTGGCTAGGATAAAAGCACAGCGAGTGTTTCAAAGGAAGCGCTTCCCAAGGGTATAGGTAGTTGACGGGCAAATGAATCACCAGACGCGTTTCGGGGTTAAATTCTACCCATTCCTCAGTGGTTGCCCGCCAATGTTCTTGTGTCCCTTTTATGTCCATATGATTAGGTGCATCTGGATTAAACAAGCTCATTTAATTGGATAATTGCAATGTATCAACGTCTCCTTATAGTCGATCACGGAGTATACATGTTCGGTTATGGAGAAAAAACGTCGATAAAATACATAAATAAATAAATTAATTAATCCATAGTCCATAACAATAGATGATCCTATGATATATTTAATTTGTTTATAAATGAAGCTAAGCATATAAATAAAGTAATACCCGTGTGTAAGGAATGTGGGTTTGTAGGTATGGAAAAGCAGGATTATATAGTGAAAATAGGATTATATGGTGAAAAAGTATATATAGAGTATATATAGAGTGAAAAAATATATGCAGTGAAAAAATATATATAAATAAGATAGAATAAAAATAAAAAGTAAAAAATTAAATTAAATACAAATAGTGCTTAGAGTAGAATTCTGTGTCAAAGGGAAATCCATTATAAAGGGGAATTTAGATATTAGGTCCTGTGAAGATGTCAAATGAGAAATGTGTGTTAAAAAATATATAAAAAATAATGAATAAATAAATAAATGAACCATGGTAATAGGAGATGATTTGGACATGGAGGGTAATATAGAGAGATAGTATAGGATAAAAGTTATTATAGGATACAAATTAATAGAAATCAATTTTTCATAACAATGGTCAATAGAAATCAATATAGATGGTTTACATGTCTGAAATGTCTAAGGAGGAGGAGGCTTGATTGAAGCAAGTAACTCGCCTTTACTCAAACTGACATATCATATATGCCATTCAAAGTAATGGAGATAGTTGCACCAAATTTCCAAGAAGGTGCTCACCTCAATAGATTTGGCATATTTGAAACTGACTGACAGTCAGAAAATCAAATCCATGCCATGGTGTGAATTTAGTCCACAATTTGTGCCATTTTCAGGCTTTCTTCTTCATAATTCATTGGCATGAGCTGCGTAGTCAATGTGCACCAATGTATCTCCTGGTGACTACACAAAAGCTTTTCCTTCAAAATAATCTAAGATCTTCAGTTTTCTCAAGAGTAACACCCAACTAGTGAGCGAGGTCTTCTCTTAAGGACACCATACATACAAGAGAAAGATGGTCCTACCCCACCAATTTCGGTGGGACAGATCGACTATCTTGTGTGTATGAGGCAAAGAGGGAGGTCTGTCTTTTGGGAGAAGGTAAAATCATGTATGTTGGATTCAAATGTCTGATCAAACTGGAGATTCGGCTTCATTTGGTCACTCCTCTGTTTTCCTTAATATTAGGCCCCATGCACACGACCGTTGTTTGTTTCCGCGTCCGTTCCGTTTTTTTTCACGGATTGGATGCTTCCCCATTCATTTCAATGGGTCTGTCAAAAAATGCTGATGGTCAACCGTTTGTGTTCCGCATCCGTGATCCGTGTTTTCATTCCGTCAAAAAAATAGTGCATGTCCTATTTTTTTCACGTTTGCGGACAAGGATAGGCATTTTTACAATGGATCCGTCAAAAAAAACGGTCCGTCAAAAAAAACGGTCCATCATCCGTTTTTTTTGACGGACGCAAAATTTCAAGGAGGAGCGGACGCGGAGGCAGGCAACGGTCGTGTGCATGTAGCCTTAATTGATATCAGATACTAGGGATCAGCGAATTTCATGTTTCAATTCGTTCACGCTTCGTTTGGTGGTAAAAGCAGAATTGCGTTATGGATTCCGTCACCACGGACCATAGCGCAATTCTATGACGGAATGCATAACGGAATGCCTTTAGAAGTCTATGGCCTGCATAACGGATCCGTCCCATTTCCGTTATGCAGGAGAGGACTTTTGATAAATCTCGCCCTATGTGTGGAATTATTTTATTTTCGATACTACTTCTTAGTTTTATAATATAATAATCATTTTTATAATAATAACATTAATAACAATATTAAAGGGGTTCTCCACTTTGGATCCCCTTGTTACAAATGTCCCTTGACAATAAACTGATTGCAAGGTGCCCTCCCCCTGAGCTGGTATCTCCAGTGATCAGCTGTAATCTGGGAGGAAACCTGACAGTAAGGACTCTTTCACACGAGCGTGTCCGGATTAAGTCCGGATTAGGTCCGGATGGGTTCAGTGAAAACTGTGCTTTTTCACAGGCAAAGCCATTTAGTTTTGCCTGCGATTGCGTTCAGTTGTTCAGTTTTTTCCGCGCGGGTGCAATGCGTTTTGATGCGTTTTTCACACGCAGGATAAAAAACAGAAAGTTTACAAACAAGATCTCCTAGCAACCATCAGTGAAAAACGCAACGCACCCGCACTTGCTTGCGGATGCAATGTGTTTTTCACGCAGCCCCATTCACTTCTATGGGGCCAGAGCTGCGTGAAAAATGCAGAATATAGAACATGCTGCGATTTTCACGCAACGCACAAGTGATGCGTGAAAAAAAAACGCTCATGTACACAGACCCATTGAAATTAATGGGTCAGGATTCAGTGTGGGTGCAATGCGTTCACATCACGCATTGCACCTGCGCAAAAAACTGTTCAATTTCCCTGCAGCGCCACCACAGGGTAAATGAAGCATTACACATTGCCCATTCAAATCAATGTTTTTGTAATACAGGACGGTCCTCCAAAGCGAAAGATGTTCTTTGTACCTGCTCCCCACACTGGCCAAGAGATGAGGATCCGAAAGAGAGGATCCCCTTCAACGGGCTCAGATTGCCCAAAAAGATTATACGAAAATGGATTTTGTAAATCAGACAAGATATATATATATATGCAGTTTTCACAGGGTCCATTTTGCAGGTTCAAGAAAAGTGGTCATAGTCTCTAAAAAGTCATAATTTTAATACAATTCAAGGGGTTGTCCTGTAATATATAATTATTAATTTTTTTACGCACTTTTATAGCACCACTATATTCCACAGCGCTTTACATACATTAGCATCAAGCTGTCCCCAATGGGGCTCACAATATCATTTTAACATGTGCCTGCAGCTTACCTCCCATAGTGAAAGGAGCATACTTACCTGATCCCCATCGCTCCTGTAATCTGCGCTAGCTCCTGCATCTCCGTCTTCTGGTACGGGATTTATTTTCTTCTTCCACGGCATGGGCATGGCCACCTGGCCCTGTTCTGCCAACCAGCTGCTGGCATCAGCAGTACTGTGTCCACAAGAGACAGCGGTTGGGTGAAGAGTAGAGATGAGCGAATTTTTTGAAAATTTGATTTGGCTACTTCGCCGAACTTAACAAAAATATTTGCTTCATGACGAATGACAAGTAGTGGGTGCAATGACAGGGAGCTGCGATTGCGCCGCTCCCCATCAGTTGTACCACTCAGATGCCGAAAAAAAATGGAATCATACTTGTCGTCTCCATTTGCTCA
Source organism: Bufotes viridis (assembly GCA_033119425.1). NCBI lineage: Eukaryota > Metazoa > Chordata > Amphibia > Anura > Bufonidae > Bufotes > Bufotes viridis. Next base: position 35,728,118 of record CM065591.1, read on the forward strand.
CGATGGGCTGGTCGCCGCCACCTTGCTTGAAGATCTGGCGTAAAATCTTCGATATGACGGTGTCATGCCGGCCGGCGTGGTGACGTCATATGTCAACATGCACGGGATTTTGGCCGAGATCTTCAATCAAGATCGTGGCGGCCGGCCCGTCTCGAGCAAGTAGAGGAGGTAAGTATGATTTTTTTAGTTTTTTACACAATTTCAGGTTAAATTGATTCGCTACCACAAAGCACAAGGAAATTCGGCTTTGCGGCAAATCAAATTTATCCTGAAATTTGGCTCGAATTACCCTTTGTAGGATTCAATTGGCTCAACTCCAGTGAAAAGGATCAGGATACATGTCGCCATTTAGCCCCAGCCTTATGGTGCTGTCCCAAGATATGCTCATAGCAGACATAGATTTCATTTTCTAACTTTAGGACAGTCCAAAATGCACGCAATTCATTAAGAGGCACATGCCTCCTAATAAACATGGCGCAAATCACTCAATCAAACTTGATTTTTGGGCTGGTATTTGAAAAGACTTTATAAATTTGGGCTCATGTCTTTTCCCTATACCTTGCCAAAAAAAATCAATCAACAATGGTACCGAAAATTAAATGAAAAACTGCTCCAACTCACTCAATCTACAGAACGTTAAGATTTGTTTAACAACAAAAAGTTGAACCGAAAAAGATTTGAAAATGTTTCAGTCCATTTTGCCCTTCTGACCCGCTACTGCCGCCCTTCAGCTACGGATAATTAAGAAGTACAGTTCTCATGAATAAATCAGGCTTTTTCAAGCCCAAAAAAGCAATTTGGAGATAAATACAGTGAAGTTAAAAAAAAAGAGAAAAAAAACCCTGCATGAACAGAAAATTAATGGTCCAGCAAAAAAAGTTTCTCCCAATTGTGGCCCCAGCCGAGCCATGCCAGCTATATGTAAATGTATGCATCGGTCTGGGACCGTGTGTCCACTTTGATGTTACCATCTGAATTTAATTCTGCTTTTGTGATGAAATCAGGCCATTAAGTTTAATCTCACTTAATAGTAAGAAACTCCCTTTGTTGGCTTCTATCCGTAACATATTCTGTGCCGAGCATATACGGTTTGGCATTCAGACTTCACTATTAATCCGCAATCCTTGGTAATTGCTTCATCTCCAACTTCTCTTTCCAATTCAGAAGGGAACTGATTGCTGTCATTCTCCCCCTATACATTAATACACTGTTTTAGTCAGCCTTCTTTGGCTCGGTGAACCCTATCAAGCTGTCCACATTTTCTGGACATGTGGGCGTATTGTAAAGTGTTAAATTAAATTCTGCGCTGACCTCCTAAACACCAAAATCTATTAGGCCTGTGTGCTTCAATGATTAAGGAGCCTGCTTTTGCCACTCAAAAACCTGCAATGAGAAGACAGGCTGAAAAAAAAGAGACTCGCTATTTATCTTAAAGTGAAAAGTGACCAAATTCGACCAGTTGAATATTTACCTGGAGTTTTATTATTGAATTATTATGAATTGTTCTTTATTTTATTGTTCATATTAATATGAAAAATAAAATCAGTATGGTAATTATTTCTACAGATTTGCCTTTTTGCACTAAACTAATTTTTGTTGTATAATATAGAAGATCAAAAATGGAAGAAAATTCTAAAAGTATTTTCAGTAAATATCTTCAACTCAATTTTTGCATAGAATATTGTGTTATTTTTGATCAAATTTGACCTTCTAAGAATACAGTACGTTCCCATGGAAAGCGTTTCACAGCAGATTTGTTCTATATTGACTAGCAGATCTGCAAAGGGTAAAATCTGTGGCATAAATTGTTATGCTGCTCAGATTTTTTTTTTCACAATGTATCGATGACGGTTGGTAAAATCTCATCTACTTTGCTGCATCTGTAACCCTCAGTTCACAACTGAGCGTTTTACAGCGCGTTCAAACGCGCTGTAAAACGCTCAACACATGAAAACCAATGCTTCCCTATGGCCCTGGTTCTCACTTGAGCGTTTTATAGCACGTTTGAACGTGCTGTAAAACACCCTACGCTCAAAAAAGTTCTTTAGCTTCTTTGGGGCGTTTTGTCGCACGTTTGCACCCATAGACTTCAATGGGAACGCGCGTAAAACGCGCGTTTTACGCGCGTTAAGTGTAGATATGCCTTTTTTTAAATTGGTCTCCAGAGTCACGAACGCGCGTATGACGCGCGTTTCCTATTTCCAAAACGCACTGTAATACGCGCGTATCAAATACGCTCAAGTGTGAACCCAGGGTCAGGTCTGAACCCAGGGTAATAGTATTAGCATTTCTCTTACTATTTTTTCAAATTTTTTGTTTTTACAAATTTATTATTCATCATTTTTTTTCAGATTTCTTAATTTTTAACTTATTTGTATACAAAAACTAATAATATATAATATAATTATAATAATAATATTTATTTATAAAACGCCACCATATTCCGCAGCGGTTTACAAATTCAGAGGGTTCATGTGCAAAACAAAAGACATCACAACATAACTGGCTGATCTACAACTGAAACACTGGGAGTGAGGGCCTTGCTCGCAATCTATGAGGAAATGGGGGTGACGCAAAACATAGAAGTAAATAAATAATTAAATCTACAAGAAATACAGCATTTTCCCCCTATAAACAAAGGGTTTTGTAAAAAATAAAATGTGATAATACATGAAACAATTTCATGTTTATTTATCGTATTCATAAGCTCTATTTAGTAGCAAATATTCGGTCTGAATTTCTATTGCATATTGAAAATCTCGTCAACAGGTTTTTATTAATCAGTTATAGAAATAGTTTTTTTTGTAAATGTATTAAATTATTAGGAAAGAAATCTGATACAAATTTTGATGTGTAGACAGTGTAGTTTGACATAAATGTGAAAAAGAAAGTGGTAATCCATAGTAAGGGCTCTTTCACACTTGCGTTTTTCTTTTCCGGCATAGAGTTCCGTCGTCGGGTCTCTATGCCGGAAAAATCCTGATCAGGATCATCCCCATGCATTCTGAATGGAGAGAAATCCGTTCAGGATGCATCAGGATGTCTTCAGTTCAGGACCGGAACATTTTTTGGCCGGAGAAAATACCGCAGCATGCTGCGCTTTTTGCTCCGGCCAAAAATCCTGAACACTTGCCGCAGGGCCGGATGCGGAATTAATGCCCATTGAAAGGCATTAATCCGGATCCGGCCTTAAGCTAAACGTCGTTTCGGCGCATCGCCGGATCCGACGCTTAGCTTTATCTGAATGAGTTAACATGGCAGCCAGGACGCTAAAGTCCCGGCTGCCATGGTAAAGTGTAGTGGGAGCGGGGAGCAGTATACTTACAGTCCGTGTGGCTCCGGGCGCTCAGAGTGACGTCAGGTGCCCCATGCGCATGGATCACGTGATCCATGCGCATGGGGCGCTCTGACGTCATTCTGGAGCGCCCCGGGAGCCGCATGGACTGTAACTATACTGCTCCCCCGCTCCCCACTACTACTATGGCAACCAGGACTTTAATAGCGTCCTGGTTGCCATAGTAACACTGAAAGCATTTTGAAGACTGATCAGTCTTCAAATGCTTTCAGGTCACTTGCGTTGTTACGGATCCGGCGGGCATTTCCGGCGATGGAAGTGCACGCCGGATCCTAACAACGCAAGTGTGAAAGAGGCCTAAGACATGCACTCTAATTATCGTATTATTTAACAACTATTAGATCTAGTCCAAAACCTATTTAGTGTGCTTTTTTTTATTTTTTTTGTATTGCACATTTTGCAGTGCCATTTTCAGGCATTTTTGTGTTTAGTGTTTTGGCCAAATAGTGTTCGAGCAGGTGCTTTTTTATTATTATTAACGATAGTAATTTTATGTAGGATAGCAGTTACTTCCCGGTAATGTCACTGCCTCTGTAGAAGAACAGTATGAAATAATACATTGCTACAAAAAAGGAACTGCACTTGAAGGGAATTTGTCACTTATTTGTGCCATTTGTCCCCCATGCCAATTCACTGTGCCTGTTCAACTTTGTGCCTCATTTACATATCAGTCAAAGTGCCCACCAGAGCCCAAGCCTACCTCTCCCAAAAGCCCAAGACCACCTCTTCAGTGGCTGCCGGTACTCCCCCCTCCAAGATATTTCATCCAACTTTAAAGGGGTATTCAAGACAAATAAAAAAGCATGCAGTGTGGTACAATGGTGTAAACATCAAATAAGTTTATACTCACCCCACCAATCCTTCACTGGGTCCACCATGCTCCACCTTCTACTCGCATCACAAAATGGCTGGGAATGCTGCTCATCAAATTGTTATGGATCAGCAACTATGGACCCACTGTGCCAACTGACTGGTTTGGAGTAGGCCTAACCCTAAGGGTGTTATTCCAGTGCTGGTATTCTGGTGCCTGTACAGAGATCTGGCCTTCGCTGCAGGGAAGCAACCGGACCGCTAACTCTTAGAATAGTCCCGGTGTAGTTGGCAGCTGACCCACTGGGCTCAAGGACTCTGGTACAAGTACCTGAAGCTCAGGAGACAGAAAATGCACAAAAACCACAGGAAAACTGCAGGAGCAGTCTGGACAGTCACTACGTCTTAAATGCAGGTTACTAGATGTGGACTGCACACTGGTAGTGTAGAAGAATGAAGACACAAGACACACCAGTAGGCTGGGTGGTAGCGAAGACACAGGCAGGGCAGGCAGGCTAGGTACTTGACAGGGACATGAACAGGACAGACAGACAGGGTTAACTTAAACACGAACAGAACTGTAAGTGTAGAAGCACACAGGCAGAGCGGGTACAGGGCTGAGAACAAACAAGAATAAAGCCAGGGTAAACGCAGGAGAATCAAAGAAGCACTAGACTTCAACACCATTGCTGGTCACCAGGAACCTAAAAGGGGTTGTCTCATCAGAGACAATGGGGGAATATCGCTAGTATATGGCCCCATTGTCTTATAGGTATGAGTTCCACCACTGGGACCCACACATATATCGGGAACGGAGCCCTGCAAGGTGGTGGTTGGAGGACTCCAGTCCGACCACCACCAAGAACTCTCCCCATAGAAGTGAATGTGAGCGTACCATGCATGAACGGCCACCGCTCCAATTTACTTCTATGGGCCTGACAGAAATAGCCGAGCCAGCTATAGAAAATGAATGGAGGGCGGCTGCACATCCGTAGTGCGCTCCCCAACACTTTCTGGGCTGCACTCTCGATATAGGTGTGAGTCCCGGTGGTGGGACTCGCACCTATCAGACAATTGGGGGCATATCCTAGCGACTGTGATGAGACAACCCCTTTAAAGCTCAAGCACCTTCTGTTTGTAGAGGGATTCCTTTTCTAGTACTAGACAGCAGCATGGTGAATAGTGCAGCATCCATGCACACGGGGGAGAGCAGGGCAGTGGCGGCCATGGGCAGCTGTCTAATACCAATGACTGGCTGAGGCGGGTCATTGATGGGACCAGTAATTGGTTGAACAGCATACCAGGCCATTTCCTGCTGAGTGAGGACGAGAGTAGAAAGTGAAAGCAGCAGGGGCCCAGCAAGACAGCGTCAGGGGATCGGTGAAGGGAACATAAGCACATTTTTCTTCCACCATTGGTATTAACTGCAAGCCTTTTTATTGGTCTGGAATGCCCCTTTAACCTAATGTGTATGGCCAGCTTACAAAACAAGGTACATATGTAGTGTACGGGAGCTGTAATGCCCGTCACTACAGAAGGGTCACTGGTGTGCTGTCGTTTCCCCTTTATTTATGGGGAGGTTGGTATAAATAATCTTCTGATGTAATGTAATGTTATGCACTTCCCTGTTACTGTGAGTGTTGCATGTGCAGGCCTGCTAGGGATTTCATTCCAGCTCTAGTCACTAGAGGGAGCTAGGGAGCCCTAGGTTATATAAGGCCCAGTCAGGGAAGGCACAGGCAGTCTAAGCTCAGGCCCTGAGCCTGTAGCAGTTAAGCCCAGGCCATGAGCCTGTGAAGGTGTTCAGAGTTCAGGCCCTGCACCTGTTGAAGTCAGCCCAGGCCCTATAGCCTGAGAGGGTCCAGCCTAGGAAGATTCATTCCCTGGGAGGAGCAGTCCAGACCCTAGGACTAGTGGAGATGTGTTGCCTCCTTAGTCGAGCTGCAAACAGGAGAAGGATTCCTGCAGGAGCATTTCTGGTCACCAGCCTGAGGAGCTGAGGGAAGGCAGAGCAGCAACCAAGACAGCAAGAGGTACTATATATATCAGAGGAGGTACTTAATCTAATCCCAAGGATATAAGCCGAGATTGAGGGCATTGGGGCCTTGGAGGAAAGTGTCTACATTTCCAGGATCAGACAGGTAGAGAGTGCAAGCCGCCTGTACTGCAAGAGTCCTGTGTGTTAACCCTCTGTATTTACCTTGCTACCTATCACCTGCCACTGAATGTACTGTAACTTGAGGCTTAATGTAAACCAACCATCTTCTAAGGAACTGCGCTTCCATCTGTGTCCATGTATGATGACCATCAAAGACTTTAGTAAAGTTCAAGTTCCGTTTTATTACAACGTGGTTCCTCAGTTATTCCTACTATCAGCAAACGGTGTGCCACCGTTAATTGGCACTGGCGTCACGAACTCTATCTACAACTACCTGCCAGAGAGTCAGCCTGTCTCAGGTTAGTGGTCACCATTGCACTACCACACCCAAGAACACTATTAACCCTAACTTGAGTACGCTGCACCTCTCTTTTGGCGTCACGAACAGGATACGCACGCTTTCTAGTGCAAGAAGCGTGAACTTTGTGCCTTATCCAGTTTGCCCTGTGACCAATGTGACAAATTGCCTGTTTATTTGAAGTGAACTTTGTGGACTGAAAAACATACAAAAAGTGTCCCTAAAACCTCTAAAAAGCGCTGTGCTGTGTTGCGCTATCAAGAGGAGGAAAATCGCTACATCAAAGTGTATTTTTGTGGACTTTTGCAATCCTGCTTGCTGTCAGTGAATGGCGCCCAAGATGGCCGCCAGAGCGGTTGAATTTCTTCCTGCGCCATCGCTGTCCCCAGTGGCGCGAAGATTTGGCACCAAGACCCTCCAAGAGGGAGGAGACAACTGTCCTGAGATGCCGCCCCTGTATGTGGATCACAATGTGGGCGGGCCTGAAGTTGGGCGAGAACTCCCGAGTCTGGGGGAGTGGCCGCAGACTCGTGCAAGCAGAGAGGAAGTATTGGAGCCTGCTGCAAGTGTACCGGAGTCCAGCAGTGAGATCGCCGCCGTGGAAGAGCGGAGCAGCAGATTGCAAGCATACCTGGATGGCCTGCGTCAAGTGGCAAGTTCCAGGACCGCATCGCAGCAGCCCAGCAGTGGTGAGTCAACTGTGCCCCCTGTGTGTTCTGAACCTGTAACCCAAGGTCCTATCATCAATAATGAGCAGCCCAAAATTAAAAGGAAAGCAGATAAGCTTAAATATGCCAGGAGCCGAGTTCGCCTTGACGGGAGTATTATGTCCCGGCCAGTGGAAGTGTCTGCCCCAGCGCCGGCCAGTGTCCCGATACCTGCAGCTCCTGTGAATCCTCAGCCCAGCGGGCCAGTGAGGTGGGTAGGCCCAGTCCCAGTGATGATTCCGGCCCATTCTGTCTGGTGGGCACAACCTTCAAGTCTCCCTGTTACATGGCCCAGGCTGCGGGCAGAACCGGGCTGCACTACATCTGATGAGCAAGGCTCTTATGACACTTACCTGTGAGCAGGCCTGCTAGGCCATTTTTGCATATCCTCACAGAGACATCTCCTTTGTTGCAGGAACTGTCCCTTACGTTTGTCAGGCTGGTGGAGCTTGCTGCCAGTTCTCCACGGCCGGTGGCATTTTTGTGAAGATAAGTTGCCACTGTGAACCACTGCTCCCAGTCTGCCCTGTTGGTTTCCGGGACACCCTGCCTGCTTTGAAAAATCTCAACAAATCCAAGTTGTGCTTTTATTTGCACCTTTTTCCCCTTTTAACCCCCATTTCAGGTTGAAAGGGAATTTTATGTCAGCACTTTTAGGGTACGCAGGACTTGCCAGGATAACATGGCCCTGGTATTGTCAGAGTCCTGTGATGTCAATAGTATGTGTATTGCTGACCGTATTTATTGCAGGTTTTATATTCAAGCCAATGTGCCCGGAGATGGACTCCTCATGTGCGAGCCTCTGTGATCTTTATTTCCATGGACTCCCTGAGTGTGAGCAAAAATGTATAATATTTTATTATGGACTTATAATATGTCATGGACTATCCTGGTGTTCCCTTTTATCCGCTGTGCCAGGTCAGCGCCCCAGTTCCATTCACTATCCTGAGAGAAGAGAACGACGCCCCTTGTCACCGCACTTCACCTTTGCCAGCTGGACCTGATATGAATATCTATGCAAATGATGCTGATATATATGAATATGTATGCCTGCATGTGTCTTTTTTCTATTTCAGGTGAAAATTCCAGTTGGGCGGGCCCTGCTGGAGTACGAGGTCGTACTCATCTTAAAGCAGCGGGGTATGTAGTGTACGGGAGCTGTAATGCCCGTCACTACAGAAGGGTCACTGGTGTGCTGTCGTTTCCCCTTTATTTATGGGGAGGTTGGTATAAAATAATCTGCAGATGTAATGTAATGTTATGCACTTCCCTGTTACTGTGATTATTGCATGTGCAGGCCTGCTAGGGATTTCATTCCAGCTCTAGTCAGTAGAGGGAGCTAGGGAGCCCTAGGTTATATAAGGCCCAGTCAGGGAAGGCACAGGCAGTCTAAGCTCAGGCCCTGAGCCTGTAGCAGTTGAAGCCCAGGCCTTGAGCCTGTAAAGTTAAGCCCAGGTCATGAGCCTGTGAAGGTGTTCAGAGTTCAGGCCCTGCGCCTGTTTAAGTCAGCCCAGGCCCTATAGCCTGAGAGGGTCCAGCCTAGGAAGAGTCATTCCCTGGGAGGAGCAGCCCAGACCCTAGGACTAGTGGAGATGTGTTGCCTCCTTAGTCGAGCTGCAAACAGGAGAAGGATTCCTGCAGGAGCATTTCTGGTCACCAGCCTGAGGAGCTGAGGGAAGGCAGAGCAGCAACCAAGACAGCAAGAGGTACTATAAGTCCCAGAGGAGGTACTTAATCTAATCCCAAGGATATACGCCAGATTGAGGGCATTGGGGCCTTGGAAGAAAGTGTCTACATTTCCAGGATCAGACAGGTAGAGAGTGCAAGCCGCCTGTACTGCAAGAGTCCTGTGTGTTAACCCTCTGTATTTACCTTGCTACCTATCACCTGCCACTGAATGTATTGTAACTTGAGGCTTAATGTAAACCAACCATCTTCTAAGGAACTGCGCTTCCATCTGTGTCCATGTATGATGACCATCAAAGACTTTAGTAAAGTTCAAGTTCCGTTTTATTACAACGTGGTTCCTCAGTTATTCCTACTATCAGCAAACGGTGTGCCACCGTTAATTGGCACTGGCGTCACGAACTCTATCTACAACTACCTGCCAGAGAGTCAGCCTGTCTCAGGTTAGTGGTCACCATTGCACTACCTCACCCAAGAACACTATTAACCCTAACTTGAGTACGCTGCACATATGTCCTCCATTGCTGCAGTTAACCAAACCTTCTAGAAAAACACATACTACCACAGTGCCCCCATAATGACAACCGCATTGCTCATATGATGACCACCATAACAAAACTAGCAGCAGTGCCCCCAAAAACGAACCAGCTAAAGGGCCCCAGAATGACATCTAAAGCACCTTTCCCATAATGACAGCCACAGAGCCTACACTAATGATGGCAAGAGAGCCCCAGAAATGATACCATATGCACTCGATGTACCCCTTCATTTGATGCCAGACATGTAAGCGAGGGGGCGGGCATAGCATCACTTATCGGGCAGGAATCTGCACAATGAAGCTGGGTGTCTTATTGTACATAGTGACTGGTATAATGTTCTCTGTAATGAAAAGAAATTAATTCTAAAGAATTTTATTCTATTTATTCTAAAACATTTGTTACTACACGTCTCATAGATACGATCCACCTGGGCCGCGGCCGCCGGGCACAATTGGCCGTTGGTAAGTAATAATGGATCTATTGATGACCATTCAGCGTCTACAAGTTTTACTGATTCATAAAGATGATGCACAATGCAACATGGCACAAAGGAGACGCAAAAGACAATCGGCTACAGGCCGGAGACTGCTAGGAGTCCATCATCAGAAGAGAAAGGAATCCTCGGGTGGACCTTTTCAGATATCTCAGATGAATCCTTTCAATGACAAACACTCGGATCTTTTACCGCAGTTGTCTCTTTTACCGCAGTATTTCCATGAATACAGCGAGGATACTGCGTGGCGTCACCAAATAGGGCATTTTTTTAAACTTTTATAAAATTCTAGCATTTTAACAATCACCAAGTTTGAGGGCGCTATTTCACCACCTGTGACATGATTTTTAAGGTCTCATGCCCATGGCTGCGTCCGTATTTAGGTCCAGAAACAATTGATGCGTAAAATATGAGTAGCTTCTGCGCGTGTTCCGTATTTAGCTCACTACTTTGGTCCCTAAATATGGACAAGAATAGACTGTTGGTATTACTAGGGATAACCCAGGGAAAAGGGGGGATAGAACCGCTCTACTTCTGGCCCATAACAAACACCACCAACCCCCTTTAAATAATGACACTGACACCGTTCTTCCTTTAACCACTTTTATTTTGTTGGGTGGTAATCGGCCACAGCTGATAATTTTAACGGCAACCATTAAATCTTTGAACCGTGCGATCTGCCAGCCGCTGGACTCCCAGCGGGCAGTTCCGCTCATTTCCTCCGATACCTCTCCGTTGTCTCAAACTGCCGCCAGCTGTGACTTAACATTTTAACCGGGCAGGAACATAACCCGTAAGGAATAACGATCAAGGTAACACCAAAAACAACCAACTATATCACTGCCAGCCATAAGGGAAGGAGGGTGGGGCACCACGCTTCCGCTCAAAGAGAAAGGCGGGCACAGGGCTTAAGTAAACTGTTAGCCCCTGCCTCCTCCTTATCCCGGACACCACAATTAACCCCTTCATGTACCTCTTGTCCCCATTCAAATCAAGAAGGGGCCAGAAAAACCCCGCAGGGGCTTAAAAGGGGGAAAAGGGGGGGGGGATGGGGAGGACCACCAGTCCCTGTCCACCCTCCCTAGACAGTCAGGTGGCCACCAGGACCTGCTTGCTGAAACGGCACACAGATTTGAGAAAAAAATATAGATGTGTGCATAGTCCCATAGAAAAGAATGGGTCAATGTGCTATCTGCGAAAAATGTGGATGGCACACAGATGAGATCTATGTGCGCAAGAGTCCAAAACCAGTGCTAAGATGGTTCATGGGACCAGATCCGTGACTCCTTTACAAGAAAAGTGCCAATTGATGGTCATGTGATCCATACGCACTGTATATAATACGCCTTTGAATACTTTCTAGCCCTCCCTGCCAACAAATACTGGAATGTCTAGTAGATCAGCTATATATATTTACGGGGAGTTTCCTAATCCATTGGTACCCATAGTAGAGATGATGCTGCTCATGGTACTTAACTGATAAGGATTGGTTTAGGGTTAAAAGATACTATCCCTCATGGTCTAGGGGGGTGAAGGGGTTAGCAGTAAAATACCCGGGACTCCCATCGATCAGCTGTTTGAGAAGGCACTGGTACTCCTGTTAGAAGGCACTGGAAAGTCCTTAAAAATAGGCGACTTTTTTCCTGCATCCAGGAAAAGAAATAGATGTCTTTGTGATTTTTTTGAGGCTGGTGGTTCATGACTAGATAATTTTGGTGGGGATTATCATTATTTTACAGCTCACAGTAAGGCCCCTTTCACACGGGCGTGATTTCCGCGCGGGTGCAATGCGTGAGGTGAACGCATTGCACCCGCACTGAATCCGGACCCATTCATTTCTATGGGGCTGTGTACATGAGCGGTGATTTTCCCGCATCACTTTTGCGTTGCGTTAAAATTGCAGCATGCTCTATATTGTGCAATTTTCACGCAACACAGGCCCCATAGAAGTGAATAGGGCTACGGGAAAATCGCAAGCATCCGCAAGTGCGGATGCGGTGCGATTTTCCCGCATGGTTGCTAGGAGACGATCGGGATGGGGACCCGATCTTTATTATTTTCCTTTATAACATGGTTATAAGGGAAAATAATAGCATTCTAATTACAGAATGTTATGTAAAAAGGGGAAGAGAGGGTTAAAAATAAAAAAAACTTTAACTCACCTCCTCCTCTTGATCGTGTAGATGCCGGAATCATTCTTCTTTCTTCATTCTGCTGGGTAAAGGACCTTCCGTGACGTCACTGGGTCACATGGTCCAATCAAAAGCTTCCATGATTGGACCATGTGACCCAGTGACATCACCGAAGGTCCTTCAACCAACAGATATGAAGATAGAAGATGTTCCTTGCACCTACGCGATCAATGGCAGGAGGTGAGTTCAAATTTATTTATTTTTTAACCATCTATTGCCCTGCTAACATAGCATTCTGTATTGAGAATGCTATTATTTTCCCATATAACCATGTTATAAGGGAAAATAATAAAATATACAGAATACTCAACCCGAAACCGGTCTTCAGTGATTAAGTCCGCCTTCGGGTCTGGGTACCAAACATGCGGATTTTTCACACATGCGTGCAAAATGCATTAAAACGCTTTGCACTCGCGCGGAAAAATTGCGGATTTGCCCGCAACGCACCCGCCTCTGATCCGGGCGTCAAACATGTGAAAGAGGCCTAAATGCTGGTGATGAGTTCTTATCAGTACATTGAGCTATAGACATGGATTACTTATACTCTTTATCATTCAATGTGGTTTTCCAACTTGTCCGTAAAAAATGTTGGCTGTCTGTCATTTTGGGATAATTTGTCCAGAAAAAAAGAAAAATTCTGGTTTGCAACCCTGAGCACAGCGCCGTACATTGTATAGAGGCTGTGCTTTCGTATCGCAGCTCAGCCCCATTTACTTCTATAGGGCTGAGCTGCTCCTAGAAACACTAGCCTAGGAAAAGCCTTTTCGAACAGCTGATTGTCGGGCGTCCCGGGTGTTGGACCCCCGCCGATCAGATACTGATGAACTATCCTGGGGATACTTTACAGCTTCAATTTCGGTGTCCGGGCAATCCATAATGGAATTCCTACAGTGCCCGCCGAACCTGAAAAGGTCTGTTTTGCTCATCCCTAGTCATCAGTAAAAAAAACTCTTTTAACTATTTCCTTCCCATATGCAGCCTTTTGGAAATCATAGGGCACAATACAGCTACATTGACCATCTGCACCATTGAAAGTGCATAGTTAGCATACATTAAATCCCCATTCACACGTCCGCAAGTGTTTTGCGGATCCGCGGATTCGCAAAACACGGACATCGGCAATGTGCGTTTCACAATTTTCAGACCGCACATCGCTGGCACTATATAGAAAATGCCTTTTCTTGTCCGCAATTGCGGAATGGAAGTGCAGACCCAGAAGTGCGGATCCGCAATTCCGGGTCCGGGCGGGACATAGCGTGTCCCCATATAAATGAATGGGTCCGCAATTCCGTTCCGCATAATGCGGAACAGAATTGCAGACGTGTGAATGGGGCCTAAAGGCAATATGCCACCAACATTTTTTCAACCAGTTAATACCAGATAGCAACACATATCTTATTTTCCTAATCTATTTTTATTTTCTGGTTGAAGATTTTTTCAAATTCTGTTTCCTAAACATGATTATGAGGGCGGCCATCTTGCCCGAGCTGTTCCTAACAGCATTTAGAGATATGCTTTTATGGCAGCCACCATGGGCCATAGACACAATAGACAGGAGCTGACTCATTGTCCTCTATGGGAGAGTTTTCTAGGCGTGTGACCTGTCCAGAGGCCAGGAGAGAGTTAATAAGCTGTGTTATCACCAATTGTGAATGGTGGATCCTGTGTTATCTTTATATAGATGATATCTGTCATTCTAATCCTGTCTGTAATGATAAGCAGATAACTTAAGTGAAGTGATCTGTGCAGACCAAGAAGTGGCCAGTGTGAAAACTGCAGGATTTTATATTTTGTTTTTTTACATAGAGATATTGACATGGAAAATTTAAAATAATATCACAAATTTCTTTAAAAATATGTTTAACATAAAAGCATTATTCAAACAAAAGACCATTTTCTGATGACGTATCCCCTTTAACCCTTTAAACAGTGAGTCGCTTTAGATGAACATTAACTCTTTAGCAGTGAACCCTTTGATACTTTACCAGTGAACCATTTCTTATTGAACTTCTGGCTGGCGGCAGTTACCACAAGGGGGAGCTCACTGCAAACAGACGTATACAGACGTATGCATACATTGGACACAATGCTGACGGTATAAATCTGTATGTAAGACGATCCCCTAGGGGAGGCTTCAGACTATAAAAAACATTGGCAGTGTGGAGATAGACCCGTATATCATGCTATATTGAAGCATCTCAATAAACAAGTAAATACAGTACCTGATTTTTGCATTACATATAGAGTGTAATGTAATCATATATAGTAGTACATTGCAGGCAAAGGGGCAGATCTAAGTGCAAATTTGGACTTCAAAGTCTACACATGAAGCAAATTTATCACCATGGCGGCTGCTGGATGATAAATCTGCTGCACCTGTTTAGTCTAACTTAATACCACCTATTAGGTGACTTCTAAAACCACACCCTCTGTTGTTAAGCCACACCTACTTATTTGCGCTCCTTTGTTGGGACAGGCAAAAAAAAGTAAAACAGGAGGTCAGTCCGCACATCCCAATGCGCAGGTGCACGTTGCTATGGCTGAAAACACAAGGCAAAAAACATACAATGCAACAGCACTCTGCAAACCGAATAAAGTACAAGAAAGTATTCTGGTGATAAATTAAGCTGGACCCAGCATGCATGTGGAACCTACACTCCCTGAATTTTATGGTGGCCGTCACGGCACATAACAGGTAGTATTTAGTGTTAGGTTCCCGTCTTACAGAGATCGCCTTGACGTGTGGCAGACGGGCCCAAATAATTTTGTACAAAATGTATTTGCCAAGCATCTCATTTACAAAATAAATGTAGCATTAGAATACTTTCTTGTACTTTATTTGTTTTGCAGACTGCTGTTGCATCGTATGTTTTTAGATTAAAAAAAGTGTATGAAAAACTAAAAAGTGGCATACCGCCTTTGCACCAGAATCCTGACGCATCTTCAATAGTAATGGTGCCTAAAAGCTTCCAGTAGCTCAGATAATTGTATTATATGGTTACGTCCTCCAGAGCTCTGCAGCTTTACCTGGGACCACGAAGATCAGTGACCCAACAAGTCCCATAAGAGACGACTCGAGAGAATATTATAAGAACCTAAAACAGAAGCACACAATGTAGGGTTACACTGTAGACTTCTCCACTGTGGGTGTGAATCAGGCACCCGTTATACTTTGGGTTTAGTCGGAACGAGCTGTTGTCCCTTCCTTGTGGATTATGTCACATCTTCCACAACCCAGAAACATGCCCTAACATAAGATCCAAGCTCTGTAGTCTCCAGCTGTAAGGGGAGGACAGTGAAGTCATTGACGTCCGTCTTTCTAGATACATGCGTGCACTAAATTGTTGGCACCCTTCCATTAAAGAGGCAAAAACCCACAATGGTCACTGAAATTACTCAAAAGTGATCATAAATTGAAAATTTACTGAAAACCAGACATTGCTTTTGAATTGTGGTTCAACAGATTAATTTATAAAACAAACTAATAAAACTGGACTGGACAAAAATAATGGTACCTTTAACTTAAAGGGGTTATCCAGGAAATAATAATGATGGCCTATTCTCAGGACAGGTTATCATAATTACATCTGCAGGGATCCAAGTCCCAGGAACCCACCAATCAGCTGTTTCAGGGAGTCGCTGAGCTCACCGGAGCTGGACAGCGCCATACATCGTATAATCAAACAAAGCAATAGCTGATCTTAGGGAGACCAGCTACAAAAATACCGTGGAGCCTCACTTAAGAGTCTCAAACACAGCAATCCAAAGTGCAAAGCTCCCTGGGAAACATAAAATGCAAAAAGATTGTGGAGCCCCAGTTATGGGTCTACAACACAGTGAAAGCCAGATATCCCTCAAAGGAAGGAAAAACAAGCAAAGGGGTGTCTCCATTACAGAGATCACCAAAACCACCATATTAAGTGGCCCCTATGTCAAAATCCCGCTCTTTTACAAGCTTTAAGGATGTGACGGGGAAAACCTAAGCAAGTTATCCATCCACAGACAGCTGTTTCGGGGTGTTGCCCCTCATCAGTGTGGAGTAGGATTCTGGCTAACCAGGAGCGATGCTTTGGTGACTACTCAAACAAAGCAAAAGCTGATCTTAGGGAGACCAGCTACAAAAATACCGTGGAGCCTCACTTAAGAGTCTCAAACACAGCAATCCAAAGTGCAAAGCTCCCTGGGAAACATAAAATGCAAAAAGATTGTGGAGCCCCAGTTATGGGTCTACAACACAGTGAAAGCCAGATATCCCTCAAAGGAAGGAAAACCAAAAAAATCTTTTTGCATTTTATGTTTCCCAGGGAGCTTTGCACTTTGGATTGCTGTGTTTGAGACTCTTAAGTGAGGCTCCACGGTATTTTTGTAGCTGGTCTCCCTAAGATCAGCTTTTGCTTTGTTTGAGTAGTCACCAAAGCATCGCTCCTGGTTAGCCAGAATCCTACTCCACACTGATGAGGGGCAACACCCCGAAACAGCTGTCTGTGGATGGATAACTTGCTTAGGTCTTCCCCGTCACATCCTTAAAGCTTGTAAAAGAGCGGGATTTTGACATAGGGGCCACTTAATATGGTGGTTTTGGTGATCTCTGTAATGGAGACACCCCTTTGCTTGTTTTTCCTTCCTTTGAGGGATATCTGGCTTTCACTGTGTTGTAGACCCATAACTGGGGCTCCATAATCTTTTTGCATACATCGTATAATGGCAGTGCTCGTTGCTCATTGACTTGAATGGGGCTGAGCAGCAACTTGGCCATGTGACCAATGTACAGTGATGTCACTGGTCTAGGAAGAGGCTGCGGCACTCAATACCTCTTCTAACACCTGCCAATGAGACTTCTGCACCTGTCCTCAGGTGTTTTGGCTCACTCCTCTTGAGCAAACTGCTCCAGCTGTCCCAGATTTGGAAGGTGCCTTCTCCAGACTGCACCTTTCAGCTCCTCCACAGATGTTCAATAGGATTGAGATCAGGGCTCATAGAAGGCTTGGCCTTTAGCCATTCTTGGATGTTTTTAGCTGTATATTGGGTCGTAATACTGTTCGGGGACCCATGACCTGTGACTGAGACCAAACCTTCTGACACTGGGCAGCACATTTTGCTCCAGAATGCCCTGACAGTCTTGAGATTTCATTGTATCCTGTCCAAAGGACATTCTCCCAGAAGCCTTGTCGTTTGTCAGGATGCATTGTGACAAATTCCAGTCTCACATTTTTATGATTTGCTTTGAAAAGTGGTTTCCTCCTTGGTCGTCTTCCATTTACTCCATTTTGGCTAAGACACTGACAGATGATGTGATCTGACACTGATGTACCCTTACCTTTAAGTTCACCTCTAATCTCTCTGGAAGTTATTCTGAACTGTTTGATTACCATTTGTATTATCCATCTTTTCAATTTGTCATCAATTTTCCTCTTGTAGCGAAGTCCAGGGAGGTTGACTACAGTCCCATAGACCTTAAACTTAATATGGGCCAATGTAATAGCAGGAACATCAAGCTGTTTGGACATGATCTTATAGCCTTTACCTTTAACATATGTATTTATAATTTCCTTTCTAATCTGCTAGACAACTCTCTCCTTAGCTTTCTTTGGTCCATGTTCAGTGTGGTACCCACCCGATACCAAACAGCACAGCGACTACTTTTCACTGTTTAAACAGGCAGACTGACTGGTTACAAGTTTGAAGACACCTGGGATACTACTTACAGCCACACCTTAGTTTAACATGTCCCTATGGTGAAATTATTTTCAACCTTTTCTAGGGGTAACACCATATTTCTAACATCTATCTGTATATCTATCTATCTATCTATCTAAAAAATATAAAAGAGGCAGTACACCAAAATAGGTGAAAATGGTGGAAGATCTGCCTTTATTTTCAGCTTTTCAGCCCAACATAATGAGGCCTTTCTCAAGTCATGGACATCCACAGACATTTTCTTTGTCGAACAAGGGATCTATCTATCTATCTATCTATCTATCTATCTATCTATCTATCTATCTATCTCATATCTATCTATCTATCTATCTATCTATCTATCTATCTATCTCATATCTATCTATCTATCTACGGTACGTATCTTTCTAAGCATCTATCTTTTTTTTTTATCTAATATGTATCTTCGCATTAGTCTTACTAACAGCTGTCTGTCTATCGATCTATCTTTTATTTATCTGTCTCTTAACTATTTCAAATCTTTCTAATACCTAGCTATCTATCTCCTATCTAACTATCTATCTACTGTATCTATCTATCTATCTATCTATCTATCTATCTATCTATCTATCTAAGCTTCTATCTATCTCATATATATCTATTATATTTTATCTATCTATCTACTGTATCTATCTATCTATCTATCTATCTATCTCCTATCTAACTATCTATCTACTGTATCTATCTATCTATCTATCTATCTATCTATCTATCTAAGCTTCTATCTATCTCATATATATCTATTATATTTTATCTATCTATCTATCTACTGTATCTATCTATCTATCTATCTATCTATCTATCTATCTATCTAAGCTTCTATCTATCTCATATATATCTATTATATTTTATCTATCTATCTATCTATCTATCTATCTATCTATCATCTTTCTATCTATCTATCTATCTATCTATCTATCTATCTATCTATCTATCTATCTACTATCTATCTATCTATCATCTATCTATCTATCTATCATCTATCTATCTATCTATCTATCTATCTATCATCTATCTATCTATCTATCTATCTATCTATCTATCATCTATCTATCTATCATCTATCTATCTATCTATCTATCTATCATCTATCTATCTATCATCTATCTATCTATCATCTATCTATCTATCTATCTATCTATCATCTATCTATCTATCTATCTATATTATATCATCTATCTATTTCATATTGTGAATCCTGATCAACCCCGTTGTGTTGTGTAGGATACTTCTATAAGGTGACAGGTGCACTCACCTTCCCTCCAGTATCTGTGAGACCTTGGCTTTGTTAGCTCACTCCTATGTGTCTTTTAATTATTGATTACACTGATTAGATTTATTAGTGTTTCTTCTGCCAAACCTTATCAAATGAAATGTGTTGACTGTGGTAAATGGCCTGAAAATAACCTCCTGTCATGGCTCCCGCTCTATGAAGCCACTTGCATCCATAGAAATCAGCGGATGCCTGTTTCTCCAGCGGATATATGGTGATCCTGGAAGGTCCAAGTAATGAACAGCTGGAAATCAGCTACAAGCATCTCTCACTTTCCAGTATTCCATTTCCACTCATTCCCACTCGACCATACTAAAGTCACAGAATTGAAGAAAAGAGAAGCTCCATGTTTAGCAGAAATACTTCAGCCCACGATGTTCAGCGCTCTTTAAGCAAAATACTTTATTAGTGCGACAGTAATGTACAAAAAAGACAACGCAAAATATACTAAATGCAAAAATCAAACATTGAAATGCTATGTTAATACAAAAACGTATAAAAAAACATAATAAAAAACACATAACCAATGCATTCTAAGGATTTATTGGTGTTTTGTGTTGATGTTGGTTCTTTGAGGAGGTTTGGGAACTGCATCTGTATATAAAATACACTGATAAAGTATAGTAAGCATGAAATATTCACCACCACTCAGAGTTTCATCATACATCTAGTTCTCATAAGTATTCTGCTTTCATATACAAGCTGAGAAATATACCGCCCACTGGTGACCTAATCTATAGGGCTCTCGATGTCCTCTGGCAACTTTTTACAAAAAGAAAAAGTTATGCAATTTACCTTCATACTGATATAATAAAATAGTTTATTTAGTGTATTTTGGATGAAGTGAAAGTTAGAAAATAAAGGAAAGAATGAAAGAGGAACATCTCAAAGATCATATGAGAAGTCAGGACATTGCAAAGTATAAAAGTAATGCAGATAAAGTACGAAAATCCAGTAACACGTAGTATATATACATATATATATATAGCACTCAGTCTATGGACCTATAGCCCTCTATACAATGGTAGACAATAAAATTCACAGCCGCAGGTATGATCCTCAAAAACTTTTTGAAATTCCTTTTTTCTTCATGGATATCATTTTAAGCTTCTCATGAACAACACTAGACCAACGTAACTCTCTACCGCACGCACTGTAATGTTATGCAAAGCAAATAAAGGTTATTCATTGTTATTCCTGCCCATTTTCAAGATCTCTGCTTGCCGCCATTGACTCGGAGCTTCCACGGGTTACTTCCAGCACATGATAACCTGTCATGTGATAGATATACAGGTGCCTGACCGGTTACAAGACACAGCTCAGGTAACTGCCATGGGCCGTGGATCTGGGCATCACCTGACCAGGACGCAAGCAGAGAAGGTTCCTATTCAGTGACAGCAAGCGGAGATCTTGAAAACAGCAATTAAAGTAGATTAGCAAACTGTATCATTTTTCACTGCACATTGAATAATCTTTACTTGCCGAAAGCGAAATACCGCTTTAACCGATACCACTGCCGATACTGGGTATAGTGTAAGTCTCCGCTTCCATGTCCAGGACCTTTGATTTGGACTGACGATGCATGGGCACTGCCAGAAGGCTCACAGGTGGCATCTGCCTCTGCAATAAATACCAGTTTGCACGTGTGAGCAATGGCGTCTTTCACGTCCTTGGCGTCATTTGGATAACTGTATGGTTTTTAGGTTGAGGCTGGTTGGAATGAAGTGAGAAAATCTGCAGACTGTGCAGGTACAAAGACTACTCCCCCCTGGCACACTGAATGCTGAGCATTGTTGTTCCTCCAGTGAGAGGGAGTGTAACTTGCTAGATCTTGGAGGGTCTCCACCGTTCCCACCGGAGCTTGGGGAGAAGAATACGGATCCTGGGGCAGCAAATAAGGGCAAGCCTGCCAGCAGCAGCCTGGGTCCAGGGCCACTTATGTCCCCAAGGATCCTCCTCAGTTCCTGGAGAGAACTCCCCAGTAATAGTATGTAGTTCCTGGCTAGCAGTAGGGTGGCAATCTTAGACAGTTTTCGCCCTGGTGAGCTCTGGCAGTGAGTTGCAGAGTAGGGCATGATGACTTCTCGTAAAGCGTCCATGGCAAGGTTGAGGTCTTGCATTCTCTTCCTTTCCCTGCTGTTTATCTTCTTCCTCAGCTGCTGCTGCTCTTCTTTCATGTCCCTGTTCTGTCTTCCACATCTGTGCATGTTCACAGTGGACAGCATCTTGTCTTTGCCCTCATTTATGGGTAAAAGGGAAGGAGAGTGCCTGCAAACAGAAGAATGTTCTTGGGTAACTTTGCCACCTGGCATGTCACCTGGACAGTGTCTCAACATCTTCTCTCTGTTTTCTATGAACCTGCAGATCTGCATACTATGGATCTCTGCGTCCACACTGATCTATGAGCTTAGAAGTATCTGAGAAACATCTCACCAGCAGGAAGGCTGAGGAATTCTTCAAGATGTTCAGGGGAAAGCGATTGTGAAAATCTCTATCTGACTTGTTCACAATTTGTCATTGATAAAGTAGAGGAAAAGACAGCCCATGCCAGAGTCAGACCCGGAGAAAAGCTGCAATTGGCTGCCACGGCTTTAGAATGAGCACCGAGCTGAAGGCTGCATAGGAAATATCTACAGCGCTGACTGCAGAATGGAGGGAATATTCATAATGCACTATATACCTATTACATCTTATTAACGGGATGCCTATTGTCCTAAGGGTCCAGGCATCAACATTCCTAAAGATAGCTAGATATAAATAAATGAAATAAATACGGTATGTACTGCTGATGGAAAGATAGAGAGAATGTTAGATAAATAGACAGAGAAATAGATATTGGATAGATAAATAGAAATATAGATATTAGAAAGATAGATATAGATATATCGATAAATATTTGATAAATAGATAAATATTTAATAGATAGATATTTAATAGATGATGATAGATAAGTAGATAGATAGATAGATTAAACTCGTGCTGGACAGACAGTAAGGTAAATGCATGTTTATGGCAATAGACTTTACTGCATGTGAAAAGGGTTATTTGCCTCTGGCACCCATCACTTTAAAGACAAGTCAAACCTACTTTACTATGCAGACTTGAGCTGTCCATGTATTAATTGTAATATCTTATTTCCCCTGCATTGGTCACTGCAGGACAAATGCCTGGCTGATCGCAGTCAATCCGGGCCGCAGCTTCCTCCGAAAAACCGAAAAAGGTTGTCTGTGATGAAACAAACTCTTTAATTCAGAGTTCCCTAATAGGGTTTTTCACCTCGATCTTCTTCCACTAGTAATATCAGCCACCATCAACGAAATTCTACAGCTCTGCCAATATAATATAAAGCTATAATTTGGTCAATTCTGGTCCTGACCATTGATTTAAAGAAAATGAATGCACCTGAAGGTGGAAGGCAGGGGCACACCGTAAAAGATGGTGAGGAAACAAGGCAGAGATATGAAAATGCCCTTGCAGCACACAATAAACACCACTGTACAATATTTAGATCTGTTCACTCCACGAAACGGTGCCGTACTTAGGCAAACATTGTGTCAATATATTTACAAGTCTCTTGGAGGCACAGTACGCTTGGTGGTTCAGGCTCAAAGGCAGAGTTAGTCCTTATTTACTGTCTATGAGTAGTAATAGTCCTAAAACTACTGCTCCAGGGGAGATGTTAGACCTTCAGGCCCCATGTGCCTAATTCGTGGTCTCCACTCATTTGCAGTCTCTAACATCTGCCTGGGGCATTACTCTTCTTCACCCTGGTAACACTAACCCTAAATGTCTTTTCTGTATGGGGCCTGGTTCTCACCTAGTCATCGTCTTAGGCCTTATCTGTGGCCTGGTCATTGGGACTGCCAGTCATCCCACATCTGTGGCCATTCCTCTTTCTGACGACTGTGACCACTGTGACTCAGACCCACGTTGGGCCTCCATGCTCAGGCTGCCATGGTTCATTCCATTACCAGTCCCCCCTTCATGTATGTCAAATGGCTGACAGATTCTCGGACTACCATATCTATGTGAGCTTCGTGAGTCTGGGAAGGGCCACAACGCTGATTTCATCAGCACTGGTCCATCCGAGAGCAGGGGGAGTGTCTCTGACTACCCAAGAATACTTTTCATAGGGCGGTCTGAGAATTTAGGGCCCATTGTACAGACATGAAGAGGGGTCTGAAAGACCGTGTCAGCAATATTGATAAGTAGGACACCAGGTATTTATACTCTGAATTGGAGGATCACTTTAAAAGGGAATTCCCATCTTATAAAGTGATTGCATGTTACTAGGATAAACCAATGCTTTATGAATGATCGAGGAGGAGGTCCAATCCTC
Source organism: Bufotes viridis (assembly GCA_033119425.1). Classification (NCBI taxonomy): domain Eukaryota; kingdom Metazoa; phylum Chordata; class Amphibia; order Anura; family Bufonidae; genus Bufotes; species Bufotes viridis. The sequence continues at coordinate 35,751,683 of CM065591.1, forward strand.
ACCAATCCTGGGAATAAAGGGGCTTCAGAGTTCTTGTAACTCTCCCCTGCATGGTGGCCCCCTAGAAACCCTCAGTGCAGGGCACCATTCAAGTAAACAGGACTGGCTGCGGTTTGTCTGCTCACTCGGGAGCGCTGCTGCGCAGGGAAAAACTTAGGAGGTGGTGCAGCGCTACGTGAGCGCTGCAGCCTCTTCTTTCTCAGGATTAATGGAAGTCCCAGTGGTTGGAGATGTCATATCCTAGTGATATACCATAAGGTAGGAATAACCCTTTAACCCATAAACCTACTTTTATACGGTAATTACAACCAGGGTGACCCTTAATATCTGCCACTTCTGTGCACTTCTTCTACCTCTAAATAAATTTTATCGCTATCCCCTATCTTTAGATACCATATAATGCTAAACATTTCACATACAAGAAAAAAATGTCGATACAATTGTGACGTTTGATCACCAAGGTTCATACAACATAACAAGGGGGTGATGCAAGGATTGAATGAGTTAAAATATAACTTTTAATAGATAACTTATAAGAAAAATGACCCTTAACTAGATAATAATAATAAGTTGGGACACAACTAACTGGAACCATACGTTTTTAGGTTCCAGGAGGACCCAATAGCAATTGTGCACGGCGGCACCCGCGAGTAATAAAATTAAACCGGTGGTCTTACCGCACCATGTGGATCCGTCCTTGAAAAATACACTGGTCTCCTAACTGATGCGTATGGAGAGCCCAGAGATAGTTTTGACCAGGTGTGCCGGTGTGCGACAGGTAGGGGAAATAGATAACTTACCCTATAAGGCCCTGCCTAAGGACTACAATAGCCCTTATACCCCTGCCACGGATCCCCGCGGCCGGGTATGCACCGGAACCTAACCCTGGAATTAATCCGCCCTAATTGGCCCTTTGCTGCCAGGTCCCTACATGCATGTTTCGCAAGGAGTGTTGCTCATCAGGGGAAACATGGGGAGCCTAGGGGCTGTTCGCTGGTCCTCCTGGAACCTAAAAACGTATGGTTCCAGTTAGTTGTGTCCCAACTTATTATTATTATCTAGTTAAGGGTCATTTTTCTTATAAGTTATCTATTAAAAGTTATATTTTAACTCATTCAATCCTTGCATCACCCCCTTGTTATGTTGTATGAACATTTCACATACCCAAAGTCCTATTTGAGATAGGACTCCTGTTTTCTAAAGACTCTTATACATGGGATAATTTGCTTGTAGGCCTGCGGCCCATTGAACGCACAAAGCCCCCTGTGATGGAGCCGTTCAAAAAGAGAGGCAGAGAAGTTGGCAGCGTACCCTTGGTGCTTCAATCAACCTGAAAAGAAGCGAGGAGGCTCACTGGCCGTTGGACATTTTGGATCCAAACCCATAAAATGGATCCTTTCATCCTGACACATGGCTAGGAGCGCTCAAAGACATAAGGGAGGAGGAAAGAAAAACAAAAGTGTCTCTGAAGTCATTTCCATGATCTCAATCTGACCATCCGGTGGCACATTTGCCAAATGAATGGGCAGAGTGTAACAGGAAAGTAAGCCATAGCGGGAACAAACAGAGCAAATGCACTGGCACAGAGCGATGAATGGGAGAAAGGGGAATAGAGATGCTGAAGGCTCATCCTTCTGCCTCCTACTTTCCAGAAGAAGACGGACAATGAGCTTATATAGAAAGTTACAAAGGTAATAAATGTGTCTTATTGAGTTACTGCTGGCTACTCTGCAGGACACCTGCTGAAGAAAAGAGGGTGCATTGTGACATCTTAGATCTGGATGGCTTCCCCTTTAACCATTCTGTAAGGTCCAAAAAAATGGGGTCTATGTAGTGAGCAGATTTTTTGCTGATGTCCCCACAATGGTCAATTGCATCATTTCCCCATCTGGGTAACATATAATGGGCAAATCACCCCTTTGGATATGTTGCGGTGATGTGCAAGACATCTCATAGTGCCAGAGGCTGACCCAGCATCACCAACTGGTATGTACCAGGCATCTATGATAAAAGGGGTCTTCCGGGAGTAACATACTGATGCCCTCTCCTCAGGGTAGGTCATCAATATCAGATCAGTTGGAGTCCAACTCCCAGCACCCTGGCCTATCAGACGTTTGAAGAGGCCATGGGGCGATGGTGAGCGCTGCGGCCTCTTCCTAGGCCATGTGATTTTGATGAGAAAACAGTCAGCACTCCGATCGGATTATGCGTTGCTCGTGTCTAGGGAAGGCATCCCAAAATCACTGTTAGGGCTCATGCACACGACCGTTGTTGTTTTGCGGCCCGTTTTTCACTGATCTGTTGTTCCGCATCTGAGTTTTTTTTTTCTCTGATTTAAGTCCTCTTCTGTTCCGTTATTCCACAAAACATATCCGTATGGTTTCCGTATGCGACCTTTTTTTTTGCAGAAACGGAAACAGTAACTTATTAATCACCAAACACATGAGCAATATGGGCTGGGCATAGCATTTCTACAGTATGGATCTGTTCCATGTGCGTTCCGTATTTTTTGCAGACCCATTGATTTGAATGGGGCCTCGGACTGTGATTTGGGAAAACAATAGGACATGCACTACTTTTCTGCGGAGAGGCCATGTGGACAAACGGAAACGGAATGCACATGGGGTAACTTCCGTATTTTCTACAGCCCCATTGAAGTGAATGCTTCCGCATACGGGCCGCTCAAAAAACGGAACGGAAGCGGCATGAGCCCTAATAATAAGACCAGCACTCGCTGTCACTCTTCAAATAGTAGCATATTTTATTGTCACATTTCAAGGTTACATGTCACGCATTCGGGAGACGTTTTCAAACATGTGTGAAAAAGGCTCTTAGTGAGCCGAAACGCGTCGTATGTAACCTAGGCCATTTGATGTCACGTTCATCGTTCACGTTGCCTAGTCGGCGCTCAGTCCCATTCAAGTGAATGGGACTCAGCTGCAATACTAAGGGGAGCCACTATACAATGTACGGCACTGTGGTTGGTAAGCTGTGAGGAGGCCGCAGAGCTCAATGGAGTGCCACAGCCACCTCAAACAGCTGATCGTCCAGTGGCGGATCCAGGGGGCAATTGCCCCCCGATATTGTGGCAGCACCGGCGGCAGTCAGTGACAGGAGATAAACGCTTCCACTGTGGAAGCGTTCATCTCCATAGCGATCTGTGTCGCCGTCCTCTGGACAGCGATACAGATCACTGTGCAGTGCGGCAGGGAGGGAGGCGTCTCCCTCCTGCTCCTCTGATAGGCTGCCGGCCTCGTGCCGACAGCCTATCAGAGCTGGTTCAGGCGGCGCGATGACGTCATCGCGCCGCCTGAGCAGAGCACAGAACGGGACACAGGCCGGAAGAGGCCTGCATCCAGCGCTGCAAGGAGGTAAGTAGGAGGAGGGGGAAAGAAGCCTGCACATGATTTTGGGGGAGCCTGCACATGATTTTGGGGAGAGAAGCCTGCACATGATTTTGGGGGAGAGAAGCCTGCACATGATTTTTTTGGGGGGAGGAGCCTGCACATGATTTTGGGGGGAGAGAAGCCTGCACATGATTTTGGGGGAGAGAAGCCTGCACATGATTTTGGGGGAGAGAAGCCTGCACATGATTTTGGGGGAGAGAAGCCTGCACATGATTTTGGGGGAGGGGGAGAGGAGCCTGCACATGATTTTGGGGGAGGGGGAAGGAGCCTGCACATGATTTTGGGGGAGGGGGAGGGGGGTTGGAGCCTGCACATGATTTTGGGGAGAGAAGCCTGCACATGATTTGGGGAGAGAAGCCTGCACATGATTTTGGGGGTGGGGGTGGGGGAGAGGAGCCTGCACATGATTTTGGGGGAGAGAAGCCTGCACATGATTTTGGGGGAGAGAAGCCTGCACATGATTTTGGGGGAGAGAAGCCTGCACATGATTTTGGGGGAGGGGAGGGGAGGGGGAGAGGAGCCTGCACATGATTTTGGGGGAGGGGAGGGAGGCGAAGGAGCCTGCACATGATTTTGGGGAGGGGAGGGGGGAAGGAGCCTGCACATGATTTTGGGGGAGAGAAGCCTGCACATGATTTTGGGGGAGAGAAGCCTGCACATGATTTTGGGGGAGAGGAGTCTGCACATGATTTTGGGGGAAGAGAAGCCTGCACATGATTTTGGGGGAGAGAAGCCTGCACATGATTTTGGGGGAGAGAAGCCTGCACATGGTTTTGGGGGAGGGGGAGGGGAGAGGAGCCTGCACATGATTTTGGGGGAGGGGAGGAGCCTGCACATGATTTTGGGGGAGGGGGAGGGGGAGGAGCCTGCACATGATTTTGGGGGAGGGGGGAAGGAGCCTGCACATGATTTTGGGGGAGGGGGGAAGGAGGCTGCACATGATTTTGGGGGAGGGGAGGGGGAAGGAGCCTGCACATGTTTTTTGGGGAGGGGAGGGGGAAGGAGCCTGCACATGATTTTGGGGGAGGGGGGAAGGAGCCTGCACATGATTTTGGGGAGCCTGCACATGATTTTGGGGGAGGGGGAAGGAGCCTGCACATGATTTTGGGGGAGCCTGCACATGATTTTGGGGGAGCCTGCACATGATTTTGGGGGAGGGGGGAAGGAGCCTGCACATGATTTTGGGGGAGCCTGCACATGATTTTGGGGGAGCCTGCACATGATTTTGGGGGAGCCTGCACATGATTTTGGGGGAGCCTGCACATGATTTTGGGGGAGGGGGGAAGGAGCCTGCACATGATTTTGGGGAGGGGGGAAGGAGCCTGCACATGATTTTGGGGGGAGGAGCCTGCACATGATTTGGGGGGGCTGGGGAAAGGAGCCTGCAAATAATTTTGGGGGAAGGGGGATGGGTGGGGAAAGGAGCCTGCACATGATTGGGGAGGGGGGGGGGGGACATGATGAGATTTATTTTGAGATTTATTTTGTTGTCAAACTGCAGAGACGAAACCTGACGGTCTGGTCTGAAGGTCTGAAAGGAGAAGATGAGGAAAGAGAACATCTACATCACAGGAGACGTCACTGGATGGAAGAGGTAAGTGGGGCTGTTTTTCTGTAGTGATGGGAGCTGGGGCGTATCAATCGCCCAAAGTGCCCCTCCCGAGACCAGGCTCTGGATCCGCCAGTGTGATCGTCGGGGTGAGGATAGGTTATTAACATTAAAATGTCAGAAAACACCTTTAGGCCCCATTCACACGTCCGTGGTGTGTTGCGGATCCGCAACACACCATGCCGGCACTCCCCATAGAGATGCCTATTCTTTTCTGCAGGCTGCGGACAAGAATAGGACATGCTCTATCTTTTGCGGAGCCGCTCCGCAAATGTGGAAGTTGAGAGCACATAGTGTGCTCTGCGCATCACGTCCGGCCCCATTCACAATGAATGGGTCCGCATCTATTCTGCAGAATTGCGGAATAGATGCGGACTAAAATGCGGACGTGTGAATGGGGCCTTAAATGCATTTTCCGGGAGTAAAATATTGTTGACCGCTCCTCAGGAACGGTCAACAATATCAGATCAAAAAATTCTTCATTTTAAAAAAAGGGCAGGTGTGACACCAGTCATAGTTTTTTTTTCTGGTGGTTGCTTTTTAGGGAGAAAAAAACACCGGCTTCAGTCAACTTACCTTCCCCTTGAGAAAGCCGGGCAGGCGAAACGCGAGTCGGGACACGGGGGTGACGCTGACACTCTGTGCGCACTCAGGTACATGTACATATGCGTTATTTCATTGCACTATCATTAGCACTTTTTTGATACCTTTCCGTTGTGGACTTTCCTATGTGTTATTAGTGCTTTTGCGGCCCCATACCACTGGGTGCCTTGTAGTTACGTATGCGCATGTGTTGACAGCTACAATTTAGACTTTTTTATTGCTACATTCATGCATATACACCGCTGTGTGAAGGTTTCCTAATTGTTATCTGTACCACCAATCATGTTGATCAAGATTATATGACATTTTTTAATATGAATTGTTTTATAATGGTAATAATAAAGTGATTATCTGTCTTTGATTTCCGGTGTGGCGAATTGGTTTATATATACGTTAGGGACTCCGGTTATTTGGGCGTTATCCCAACGCCAGATTTTGGTTTGTTGTTTATTAAACACTAGCGGAAGGACCCGGCTTCGCTGGGTATATTTAATCTATTTAATTTATTGTTTGTGTGTGTCGTAAAAGAGATCGACAATATCCACTATAACAGTGACATCTACAGCACCCCGCCCCTTAACAGTGATCTCCACAGCCCCCCACCCCTTAACACTGCCCCCCCTTAGTGCCCCATAACTTAAAATGGGACCTCCACAGCAGCTCACCCCCTTAACTTTGACCTACACAGCAGCCTTCCCCTTTAACAGTGAGTTTCATAGCACACTACCCCCTTGACAGTCACCTCCACAGGGGCCCGCCCCCTTAACAGTGGCCTTTACAGCAATCTGCCCCTTAACACAGACCTCCATAGCGGACCATTCCTTTAACTGTGACCTCCACAGCAGCCTGCCCTTAGGATGGCCAAAAGTCCAGTTTTAGGCCGGACAGTCCGGTTTTCTGACTCCCTGTCCTACGTCTGGCGCAGTGCCTGGACCGACACAGGGATGTCCTTTTGAACAGCTCACTCCCAGACAGCAGCACTGTGCTGTCTGAGCGTGAGCTGCAGGGAGAAAGTCACCCTCACTCCCACCCTTGCATTGATTTTAAGCTTCTGTCGACTGCAGTGGGGGAATGAGACGGGTGCTGGGCGTGGCCTAACCAGTTCAGGGTTGTGGCTTAGCGGGACCTAGAAGTTGATTTTTAACTTAATTTTTTCGATCCATGTCGGCTGAGGAGTGGGAGGAGGCGTGGCCTAACCTGATAGGAGGAGTGGCCTTTTTACCAGCTCACCCTAAGACAGCAGCACTGTCCTCTCTGAGTGTGAGCTGCAAAGAGAAAGTCACCGTCCCTCCCACCTCTGCAGGTGACAGAAGTTAATTTTTAAAGAGGACCTTACACCGGTCCAATGTTTGTTAGTGAAAGGTATGTACATGCAGAGCGGCACCCAGGGATGTCCCTGCTCTTACTATTATCCCTGGGTGCCGCTCCGTTCGTCCGCTGTAGCCCCCGGTACCGGCGCACGGGCTTTTGCCTTGGGCGGAGACATCCTCTTTTGCCCTGGGCGTCTCCTTCTCCCAGGCTGGAGCACTGGCCAATCGCAGCGCTCAGCTCATATCCTGGGAGGTTGCAGGATATGAGCTGAGCGCTGCGATTGGCCAGCACTCCAGCCTGGGAGAAGGAGACGCCCAGGGCAAAAGAGGATGTCTCCGCCAAGGCAAAACTAGCAGCAGCACATGCGCCGGTACCGGGGGCTACAGCGGCCGAACGGAGCGGCACCCAGGGAGTAAGTGCAGGGACATCCCTGGGTGCCGCTCTGCATGTACATACCTTTGACTAACAAACTTTGGACCGGTGAAAGGTCCTATTTAACTTCATTTTGTCAATCCCTGTCGGCTGCGGAGGCGGAGGGGAGAGGCCTAACCATATCGGGGGTGTGGCTTAGCGGGACCTAGAAGTTGATTTTTAACTTTTTTTTTTCAATCCCTGTTGGCTGAGTGGGAGGGGGCATGGCGTAACCTGATAGGGGGTGTGTCATTTTGAACAGCTCACTCTAAGACAGCAGGGAGAAAGTCACCATCCCTCCCACCTCTGCAGCTGACAGAAATTGATTTTTAACTTAATTTTTTTAATCCCTGTTGGCTGAGTGGGAGGGGGCGTGGCCTAACTGGATCGGGGACCTGTCCTTTTGAACAGCTCACTCTAAGACAGCAGCACTATTCTGTCTGAATGGAAGCTGCAGGAAGAAAGTCACCGTCCCTCCCACCTCTGTAGCTGACAGAAGTTGATTTCTTCATTTTGTCAATCCCCGTCGGCTGCGTTTCAGAGGCATGGCTTAGTGCAGTGCTTCTCAATTATTTTCTGTCATGCCCCCCCTAGGAAGAAGAAAACATTTCGCACCCCCCGCGCGACTGTAAATAGTATCATTTCTCTATAAAATTGTTATAAGTACACCAATCTCCCCACAGGTGAGGGCCAATAACCCCCCCCCCCAAATCATGTGCAGGCTCCATTAACCCCCCCTCCCCCCAAATCATGTGCAGGCTCCATTACCCCCTCCCCCAAATCATGTGCAGGCTCCATTAACCCTCCCTCCCCCAAATCATGTGCAGGCTCCATTAACCCCCCAAATCATGTGCAGGCTCCATTAACCCCCCAATCATAGGCAGGCTCCATTAACCCCCCTCCTCAATCATGTGCAGGCTACATTAACCCCCCTCCCCAATCATGTGCAGGCTACATTAACCCCCTCCCCCTAAATCATGTGCAGGGTCCAGGCTGTCCAGAGGACGGCGATACAGATCACTATAGAGATGAACGCTTCCACAGTGGAAGCGTTCATCTCCTGTCACCTGGAGCCCCCCTTTACGGAGCCTCGCTCTTTGAGAAACGCTGGCTTAGTGGGACCTGGGGGAGGGGTTTTAAGGGTGACTTGAATGGCCACCCTATTTTCCCCCTGAACTGTGACCTCCACAGCACTCTGCTCCCTTAACAGTGTCATCCACAGCTCCCTGCCCCTTTAACCACTTCCCGTCACGCTAACGCCGAAAGGCGTGCGGGAGGTGGTTCTCTCAGGTCTCGATCTGGCAGGCTGTAGATGTCAGTAAATCGCATCCAAATGTTTTGTAAACAGCGTCAGATATGCCTGCTGCCCGCTGCTCTGGTGGTCCCTTTTGCTTGGGACCACCAGAGAACACGGGCATCTATGTAAGTGCACCAATCACCACACACCAACCCCCAACCCCCCCCTGTCACTTATTAACCTCTTATTAACCCATGATCACCCCATATTAACTCCCTGATCACCTCCTGTCACCGCCATGTCATTGATCACCCCCCTGTAAGGCGCCATTCAGACGTCCGTATGTCTGCAAAACATGGACACCGGCAATGTGCTTTCCGCATTTTGCGGATCCGCACATTTCCAGAACTATATAGAAAATGCCTTTTCATGTCCGCAATTGCGGACAAGAATAGGACATGTTCTATATTTTTGCGGACCCGAAAGTGCGGATCCGCAATTCCGGATCCGAGTCTGTCCCCATAGAAATGAATGGGTCCGCAATTCCGTTTCGCAAAATGTGAAACAGAATTGAGGACGCGTGAATGGGGCATAAGGGTCCTTTATCACTGCCAGTTAGTTAGCTACTTGTTAGGTAGCTAGCGACCAGCCCACCGCACCACAGTCACTGATTTTGGCAGAGATTTTTTCATCCACATTGATCGATGCGAATGAAAAAATCTGTGCCGTTCATTTTTTTTTCAGCCCAGAGGCTGAACGGAAAAAAAAAATCTCATTACCCGTATGCTCAATATACGGAGAATCGCAGAAACTCCTAATGCTGGCCATACGTGTAATGATTGCGGAGACCCTCAAATGCCAGGGCAGTACAAACACCCCACAAGTGACCCCATTTTGGAAATAGACACCCCAAGGTATTCACTGAGGGGCATATTGAGTCCATGAAAGATTGAACTTTTTGTCACAAGTTAGCGGAAAAGTAGACTTTGTGAGAAAAAACAAAAAAATTAAATTTCCGCTAACTTGTGCCAAAAAAAAAAATCTTCTATGAACTCGCCATGCCCCTCAGCGAATACCTTGAGGTGTCTTCTTTCCAAAATGGGGTCACATGTGGGGTATTTATACTGCCCTGGCATTTTAGGGGCCCTAAAGCGTGAGAAGAAAAATGCGTAAAAATGCCCTCCTAAAAGGTACTCATTGGTTTTAGGGCCCCTTTGCGCATCTTGGCTGCAAAAAAGTGTCACACATGTGGTATCGCCGTACTCAGGAGAAGTAGGGCAATGTGTTTTGGGGTGTATTTTTATATATACCCATGCTGGGTGAGAGAAATATCTCTGTAAATTGACAACTTTGAATAAAAAAATTTAAAAAGTTGTCGTTTACAGCGATATTTCTCACACAAAGTATGGGTATATATAAAAATACACCCCAAAACACATTGCCCTACTTCTCCTGAGTACGGCGATACTACATGAGTGACACTTTTTGCAGCCAAGATGCGCAAAGGGGCCCTAAGACCAATGAGTACCTTTAGATTTCACAGGACATTTTTACGCATTTGGATTTTCACGCTTTAGGACCCCTAAAATGCCAGGGCAGTATAAATACCCCACAAGTGACCCCATTGTGGAAAGAAGACACCCCAAGGTATTCCGTGAGGGGCATGGCGAGTTCACAGAAAAAAAAAATTTGGCACAAGTTAGCGGAAATGGTATTTTTTTTTTTTTTTTTTTTACAGTCTCACATTCCACTAACTTGTGACAAAAAATAAAATTTTACATGAACTCACCATACCCCTCACGGAATACCTTGGGGTGTTTTCTTTTCAAAATGGGGTCACTTGTGGGGTATTTATACTGCCCTGGCATTTTAGGGGTCCTAAAGCGTGAGATAAGGTCTGGAATCCAAATGCCTAAAAATGCAAATTAGCCATTTGGACGCTTTCTTTCCGTTTTTATGTTTACCGTATGGTGAATATTTTTTAATATTATTATAGTATGGGCGTTTTCGCACATTGCGACACCCATTATGTGTAATTTTTTTATTTTTTTATTTATTTTATTTTCATTTTGGGGAAAGGGGGGTGATTTGAATTTTTATATTTTTTTTATTTAATTTTTATTTTTTAAACTTTTTTTTTTTTTTTTACCACTTTCTTATAGTTCCCATAGGGAACTATAAGATGCAATCATCAGATTGTTATTCTCATATATTCCAATGCAATAGCATTGGAATATATGAGAAAATCGCATATTTCCTATGGAGCCTATTACAGTCATAGGCTCCATAGGAATACTATGTAGTAACCTAGGTTTCATTCACAGAAACCTAGGGTACTACATGCATGCTCGGCTCCCCTTGTGGCCATCAGGGAGCTGGAGCACAAACCGAAAGTGAAACTTTCGGTTTGCTGCGATCAGATGCCGTGGTCAGGATTGACCACGGCATCTGAGGGGTTAAATGTCCGCGATCGGCATCGCTGCCGGTCGCGGACATGAGCTGCGGGTGTCAGCTTGATGAATCAAGCGTTTACCCGCAGCTCATGCGCCTGCTCCGTGCGGGAGCGGGCGCCATCTTTAAAGTGCGGACGAAGGGCGTACATGTACGCCCTTCGTCCTTAAGGGGTTAAGTGGTTAAAGCTGACCTGCAGAAGTGAAGAGAAATGGCCGAGTTGTTATGGAGACCTCAGCAAACAAGGTAAAGGCCATGGCTTTACTTCAATAGCGATTATCCTGGTGACAGATTTACTTTACAGCTCATCTACAGCAGTGAAGAAACATGGCTGGGTTTTTATGGTTACCTGGAGTAAAACTGTGTGTGGAGACGAACTGCCAGCGAGCTTCTATTGGCTGATAAGGGTCATGTGACCAGGCTTCTATTGGCTAATGCATTTTTTGGGGATATCTCAGGAACGGTATGTCCCAGAGAGCCGAGACCTGGTCTAAAACCTTCCTGGACACCTGATGTACCTGTGTGCCAAATTTCATGACTGCAAATGCGACGGTGCGGATTGCTTTAGTGGACATACACACATACATACATACACTCAGCTTTATATATTAGATTTTCAACCGTTTTCGAGATTTGAGATACAGGAGTTAAAAATCCGTCTGTTTGTATAGCATCACTTCTTAGTCCCGTCAGCTGACAGCTCATGTGATCTCCTGACCTCAGAAACAGCTCATTATAGCTAAACTCAAACAGATAAGAATATGGCTTAATTGGGTGTTTATGAGGTCAGGAGATCAGAGATAAGGCTTCAGATAAGCCTTTAACCCTTGTTTTAGCAAAGACCAATTTAAAAATGATTTTTTTAGCCAAAAATGAATAAAATACAATCATAAAAAATTGCCCCGAAGGTGTCGATAGCAGTTAAATTACATTATGTAATTTTATGGAAGATAATAGCCCAGTTCCCGAACCATCCCATTAAAGAACACTGCAGCCAGCTTCTCCCCAGCCTGAGGTGGCTGATAACAGAGAACAGCAGACTACACAACACAAGGCATACAGTTATGAATTGTGATGTAATGGGGGGGGGTCTCGGGTGATCTTCTAGCTGTCTCTTTTCATGCTTGCGGAGAGAAGGAAAGAAACCCTGCTTTGCACTTGAAAGGAGACGTTCTATACATTTTGTCATTGTCATGATTATCCCCATTGTTTGTCCCCGGTAGGGTCTGGAGGTGGCAGGTGACGTCTCTAACCAGTCCCATTAACATCTCGTCCCCTGCAGCAGATGACTGCTTTATAGGCTACTAATAAACCGTGACCAATGGCTGAAGGCAGAGCGATTGTCCTAGAGCTGTTCGGGGGCCATAAGTCCTTGGGAGAACTTGCACTTGCTCTTCCCTTCTCTCCATATAGAAAGCATGTGGCAGGTTCAGAGGTCGACACATCATCTGCTTGTTCCCTGGAAATCTGGAACGGAAAGGGTTAAAAGGTCATATTTTTATATAAGGATTCTTTTTGAAGAGCTGCAGAAATTTTGGTGGCGATTTTTAACACTATCCGTTCCACATGACTTCTCAGTTTACAGATGTAGCAGAGCTTAGATTGTAAATGCATTATAACATAGCTTGTATCTCTATCTATCTATCTATCTATCTATCTATCTTTTCCATGTGCCATGCTATTCCAATGTTATCTGTGGTATTTCCATAGTCTGAAAGGAACTTTTTTGTAGGGAGAAAGAAACTGTTTAAATGACAAATTCATCTTTGCTACATTTATGTATGGAGAACTGATCCCCTATAGTGAGAATGATTTGAGGACAGCCAGTACAGACAGAGGAACAACTGGGCTGTGGTCACATGACCATGTCCATGCAGTTCTTTTTTATTTCCTGTAATGTTATGTCCATGGACGGGGCAGTGATAGGGGAGTGTCTATGTAATGACCCAGTGCCATTAACACTCCACACTTATGCATTTATTACAGGTCCTATACAATGTGCATTGCTATTCCTATTAATGTACCTGGTTCACCAGAAGGTGGCAGGAAGCGTGGCAGTGCTACAGTTGCAGAGCATGGAACCCTTCTTTCCATTCTAACTCTCGCTCTAAGGACGGGAGGAGGCTAGTTAGTTAGTTAGAGGTCAGTGGAGAGTACCCCCTGCTAGGGGAAGGAAGCAAGTCCACGTTCCTGCTGGACGTGTCCTGCCTAAGCCAGCTAGAGCACCTTCAGCTCTGCTGGATATTGAGACCACAGCTTGGGGCCTCTGAAGCCAGGAGGAAAATATCCCTGGTACTGATCTAGAGTCAGACTACAGAGAGAAGTTGCAGCATAAAGTAAAAAGCAAAGTTCTACAGAAAGCTTGTCAGCACAGCAGAGCCAGAGAGCAACATATGTAGCAGAGTTGAGTTTGTTTGCCTGCCAGAGTTAATGCTAACGCCTGCTGGGAACCAAGATAAAGTCTGTAAACTGTTTGGAGGGACGTTTATACAGAGTAAAGCTGTTTTCCAACTTTATCATTTATTTCTCCATCCCCTTCATCAACAGCCCCCCTTTTCATTGCTTCAGAGCCAACGCCTGGGGTCCATTGTATCCAGGTAGGAGCATCGTGAGACACGTGCACCAACATTAAGGGACATTTAGGGCACCCTACACCACTGTGGCATTCCGACACCTGGGTACCATCTACTACATCACTAAAAAGGGGCCCTGTGCCCTTGTTGCTTCACTGCAAATGGCGTCATGAAAACAAGTACTTTTTCCTCTTAAAAAGCCCTGGGGGGAGGCGCCCACTGCATCTATGTAACTAACTGAGTGGGAGGAGCTATAAACTAGCTGGGTGTTGTTAGATTCAGTGATAGCGGAGTGTCTATATCACCAGCTGGGTGGGAGGAGCTATTTACCAGCTGGGCATTGTTAGGGGTGGCACTGGAGCTGTGGCAGAGGAAGGAGAGGTGCATCATGGGTTTGGTTGGATACAGGAACAGGAAGTGCTACCTACAGGATGGAAACAAATCAGAGGGATTGGTTTATGTGGAGAAAACAGTTGAGGAGAGTCCAAATTGACAAAATAAAAGCATTGGGAAGATGTACATGAGGTAAGTGACTACATGAGCATATCTGTTAAAACCATAGTACACAATTATGGCATACATACCCACATTATATGCCATAAATGTCAGACAGATGCAGGTCCGACTTCTGGGATCCACTACTATCTCCAGAACTGGGTTTCCATGAGCTCCAGCCCTTTTGGCCACCTCATCCAAGTGGAGAATGAATAGGAAGGTGGCCACACGACTCCACTGCATTGTCTATTCACTTTCACGTGAGTCATGGAAGCAGTTGAGCATGCTTGACAGTTCTGGAGATGGAAGCCGCATCAATCAGACATTTATGGCATTTCCAGACCCTTTCGTGGTTCTGTTCAACAAAACATCATAATTGGGTTCTAAGTGGCATAAATTGAAGCTCTTAGGTCACAGCACACAATATGTAAAAGGACTCCATGTCCACCACAAGCCATTTAATTTAATTGATCATGCTGACAGAGGCTCTTTAAATTCACACTTCCATACATACCTAGGCTGCTTCGCTGCACTGCCCCCGCAGGACAAAATGTGTTACTGCCTCTTTCTCTACTAGAAGCAGAAAAGCATTGTGCAGAAGACATAAAGAGGCGCTGATCTGCAGCTAAAGGAAAAGATTATGAATGTTAAGTTATCATCGCGATTATCATTCCTGCTCCTGGGCTGTATGGTCTGGCAGTTGCGGGTGACACGTCTCATTAACCACTTGTCCCCTGCAGCAGACGAATAGTTTATAGGCTACTAATAAACCGTGACCAATTGCTGAAGGCAGAGCGATTGTCTTAAAACTGTTGGGGGGGACTACAGGTCCTTGGGAGAACTTGCACTTGCTCTGCCTTTCCCTTCCTATGGCCAAACATTCATGCATGTGGCAGACTCCGACCTCCGCTCTACTGAATAGACATATGTCGCTCACACTAACATAGCGAATATCTAATTAGTCCTCCACAATCGTGTTTTATGCCCCGGGGCTACTGCAAACAAGACAAGTTGTGCTAAGAACAAGAATTTTTTTTGCATCTTATGTGCATTGAATGCGACCACAGTCCATTTATCTGGGATGGAGCAAATGCAAACACAAGATAATAGATCAGAGGTAAGAAAGCAACGAAAATCTGCAAAACTAATAGTAATAAGTCATTGTGGAAAAACGGCCGTGGAGGTGGTTTAGGGCAGGATTTCCACTACAGTGAGAGAGCATATGAATAAAGGAAGGGATATGCTAAAATATACCCAGCAGGACCCAGATAGGGTTAAGCCGGCCACACACGAGCTGATCCGGCCACTCGGTGTGAGGAACGGACGACGGGATTAAACTCCAATTTTGGCCACACAAATAGGAGAATGACCAAATGCTAGAAGAGCCAATAAAAGCCATAGCAGACATGGTAAATATATAGCATCGGTAACCATAATACAACTACTACAATTACTACTCATCATCATCATTACCCAGCACTTTAAAGGCTATGTACACCTGGAGGCAAATTTTATTTATGATTGCATTTTACTCATTTTTGACAAAAAATCTTCTTTTCAATTGGTCTTTAAAGGGTTTCTGTCACCATAGTTATGTGCAAATGTCAGCTGAATCTAACTGTGCTATTCTTTTTCTTAGGTATGCCCCCGTTTTTGTGCAATTTAACGTTTTATTATATACAAATTAGCCTCTAGGGGCGGGGGGGGGGGGGGTGCGTTGCTCTTGCTCCTAGAGGCTTAGTTCTTCCACCTCATATCCCGCCCTGCCATCCTTGATTGAGAGGGCCAGGCAGTGTTCACCTCCTCCTGGCCGCGCTGGGGAAATCTCTCGCCTGCGCCGTTCCGTTCAGTACTCGGCCCAGGCGCGGTGAGGGAAGGACGCTCGCCAGCTGCCAGCTTCCTCACTGCACGCGAATACTGAATGGTATGGCGCAGGCGCGAGATTGCACAAAAACGGGGGCATACCTAAGAAAAAGAATTGCACAGTTACATTTATCTGACATTTGCACATGTATAATGTCAGCCTGTTTAACCCCTTAAGGACCCTAGCTACAGTTACGGCGCAGATGTCAGTGACTTATGGATCGGTGATCGGGCGGGTGCAGGAGATGCGCCCCTCCGATCCGCAGCAGGGGTCCGGCAGTCACTGATAGCCGGACCCCTGCTGCATGCGCCGGCATCGGTGAAATCACCGATGTCGGAGAATTAACCCTTGATGTGCGCGGGTCCCCGTGCTGCTTTGACAGGGACCCGATGGCAGTGAAAGGTAGCCCAATGCATCATGGCTGCCTTCCGAGAGAGCCTGTGAGATCCAGCCCCCTGGATCTCACAGGCAAGCAGGCTGTAAGCGTATTACAGTCTGTAATACACTTACAGCCAATGCATCACAATACAGAAGTATTGTGATGCATTGTAAAGGGGATCAGACCCCCAAAAGTTGAAGTCCGAGAGTGGGACAAAAAAATGAAATGACAAAAATAAAGTTAAAAAATAAAGTTTTACAAACAAATGTAAAGTTTCAAGTAACATAGAAACATAGAATGTGTCGGCAGATAAGAACCATTTGTCCCATCTAGTCTGCCCAATATGCTGAATACTATGGATAGCCCCAGGCCCTATCTTATATGAAGGATGGCCTTATGCCTATCCCATGCATGCTTAAACTCCTTCACTGTATTTGCAGCTACCACTTCTGCAGGAAGGCGATTCCATGCGTCCACTACTCTCTCAGTAAAGTAATACTTCCTGATATTACTTTTAAACCTTTGCCCCTCTAATTTAAAACTATGTCCTCTTGTAGCAGTTTTTCTTCTTTTAAATATTCTCTCCTCTTTTACCGTGATGATTCCCTTTATGTATTTAAAAGTTTCTATCATATCCCCTCTGTCTCTTCTTGCTTCCAAGCTATACATGTTAAGGTCCTTTAACCTTTCCTGGTAAGTTTTGTCCTGCAATCCATGTACTAGTTTAGTAGCTCTTCTCTGAATATCCTTCTGCAGATATGGTCTCCAGTACTGCACACAATACTCCAAATGAGGTCTCACTAGTGCTCTGTAGAGCGGCACGAGCACCTCCTTCTTTCTACTGTTAATGCCTCTCCCTATACACCCAAGCATTCTGCTGGCATTACCTGCTGCTCTATGACATTGTAAAAAAAAGTAAAAAAATAGTAAAACAAAAAAGCATCCTTTTCGCAAAATAAAGTCCATATCAACCGGCTATATAAAAATATAACATGACCTAACCCCTCAGATGAACACCGTCAAAAAAGTAAAATAAAAACTGTGCTAAAACAAAGTTTTTTGTCACCTTACATCACAAAAAGTGCAACACCAAGCGATCGAAAATGTGTGTGCCCCCAAAAATAGTACCAATCTAACCGTCACCTCATTTTTTTTTAAATGCTGTTATTCTGTAAAACTTAACTAAATTAAAAAAAGTAAACATATTAGGTATCCCCGCGTCCGTAACAACGGTGTCAAAAAAACAATTTTTTGTCACCTTACATCACAAAAAGTGTAATAGCATGCGATCAAAATGACATATGCACCCATAAATAGTGCAAATCTAACCGTCACCTCATCCTGCAAAAAATGATACCCTACCTAAGACAATCGCCAAAAACATTTAAAAAAATTTGGCTCTCACACTATGGAGACACTAAAACATGATTTTTTTTTTGTTTCAAAAATATTATTGTGTAAGACTTAAATAAATAAAAAAGTAGACATTTATTATGTATCGCCACGTCGGTAACGACCTGCTCCATAAAAATACCATGTGACCCAACACCGTCATACACCGGATGGCATACACCCCCGTATCCTAAGGGAATTAAGTGATGTCATAGCCAGACCTTTATTCCTGATATTTGCGGACTCTATAATGACAGGGAATGTTCCACAGGATTGGCACATAGCAAATGTGGTGCCAATATTCAAAAAGGGTCCGAAAACAGAGCCTGGAAATTATAGGCCGGTAAGTTTAACATCCGTCGTGGGTAAACTGTTTGGAGGTTTTCAGAGATGCTATCTTGGAGCAACTCAATGAAAATAAGCAAATAACGCCATATCAGCATGGCTTCATGAGGGATCGGTCATGCCAAACAAATTTAATCAGTTTCTATGAGGAGGTAAGTTCTAGACTTGACAGCGGCGAATCAATGGATGTCGTATATCTGGACTTCTCCAAAGCATTTGACACTGAACTGCATAAAAGGTTAGTATATAAAATGAGGATGCTCGGACTGGGAGAAAATGTCTGTATGTGGGTAAGTAACTGGCTGAGTGACAGAAAACAGAGGGTGGTTATTAACGGTAGATACTCAGATTGGGTCACTGTCACTAGTGGGGTACCTCAGGGGTCAGTATTGGGCCCTATTAATGATCTTGTAGAAGGCTTGCACAGTAAAATATCTATTTTTGCAGATGACACTAAACTGTGTAAAGTAATTAACACTGAAGAGGACAGTTGGCGGGATCTGGATAGATTGGAGGCTTGGGCAGAGAAATAGAAGATGAGGTTTAAACACTGGCAAATGTAAGGTTATGCACATGGGAAGGAATAATGCAAGTCACCCGTACATACTAAATGGTAACACACTCGATAACACTGACATGGAAAAGGATTTAGGAATTTTAATAAACAGCAAACTAAGCTGAAGAAACCAGTGTCAGGCAGCTGCTTCCAAGGCCAATAAGATAATGGGTTGCATCAAAAGGGGCATAGACGTGATGAGAACATAGTCCTACCACTTTACAAATCGCTAGTCAGACCACACTGGAGGACTGTGTACAGTTCTGGGCTCCTGTGAACAAGGCAGACATAGCAGAGCTGGAGAGGGTTCAGAGGAGGGCAACTAAAGTAATAACTGGAATGAGGGATCTACAGTACCCTGAAAGGTTATCAAAATTAGGGTTATTCACTTTAGAAAAAAGACGACTGAGGGGAGATCTAATAACTATGTATAAATATATCAGGGGTCAGTACAGAGATCTCTCCCACCATCTATTTATCCCCAGGACTGTGACTGTGACGAGGGGACATCCTCTGCGTCTGGAGGAAAGAAGGTTTGTACATAAACATAGAAGAGGATTCTTTACAGTAAGGCCTCTTGCACACGAACGTTTTTTTTGCAGGTGTACGGGCCGTTTTTATGAGTTCCGTATACAGTCCGTATACGGACCCATTCATTTCAATGGGTCTGCAAAAAAAATGGAAGTGTTTCCGTATGCATTCCGTTTCCGTGTTTCCGTTTTTCCGTTCCGTGGAAAGATAGAACATGTCCTATTATTGCCCGCAAATCATGGTCCGTGGCTCTATTCAAGTCAATGGGTCCGCAAAAAAAATGGAACGCATACGGAATTGAATCCGTATGTCTTCCGTATCCGTTCCGTTTTTGCGGAACCATCTATTGAAAATTTTAAGCCTGCCCAATTTTTTCTATGTAATTACTGTATACTGTATATGCCATATGGAAAAACGGAACGGAAAAACGGAACGGAAACGGAAACGCAACGGATAACAAAAACGGAACAACGGATCCGTAAAAAACGGACCGCAAAACCATACGGTCGTGTGCAATAAGCCTAAGAGCAGTGAGACTATGGAACTCTCTGCCTGAGGAGGTGGTGATGGTGAGTACAATAAAGGAATTCAAGAGGGGACTGGATGTATTTCTGGAGTGTAATAATATTACAGGCTATAGCTACTAGAGAGGGGTCGTTGATCCAGGGAGTTAGGGTACTTTCACACTAGCGTTGGTGCGGATCCGTCTGTTTATTTGTACAGACGGATCCGCACCTATAATGCAAACGTTTGTATCCGTTCAGAACGGATCCGTTTGCATTAGCTTTAAAGAAAAATGACAAAGTCCAAAACGGATCCGTTTTGACTTACATTGAAAGTCAATGGGGAACGGATCCGTTTTCAAATGCACCATATTGTGTCACTGACAACGGATCCGTCCCCATTGACTTACATTGTAAAAAAAAACGGATCCGTTAGGCTCCGCCTCTTCAGACGGACACCAAAATGCTGCATGCTGCGTTTTGGTGTCCGCCTCCAAAACGGAATAGAGGCGGAACGGAGCCTAACTGATGCATTCTGAACGGATCCTTATCCATTCAGAATGCATTGGGGCTTAACTGATCCGTTTTGGACCGTTTGTGAGAGCCCTGAAACGGATCTCACAAACGGAATCCAAAACGCTAGTGTGAAAGTACCCTTATTCTGACTGCCTGATTGGAGTCGGGAAGGAAGTTTTTCCCCTTAAGTGGGGAAAATTGGCTTCTGCCTCACAGGGGTTTTTTGCCTTCCTCTGGATTAACTTGTAGGAAACAGGCTGAACTGGATGGACAAATGTCTTTTTTCGGTCTTATATACTATGTTACTATGTTAAAAGCCATTTTTTGTCACCTTACATCACAAAAAGTGTAATAGCAAGTGATCAAAAAGTCATATGCACCCCAAACAGTCACTGTCAGGCGTTTTGGCCGGACATAATACCACAGCATGCTGCGGTATTATGTCCGTCCAAAATGCCTGATCAGTCACTGGAATGCCGGTTCCGGCATTAATTCCCATTGACTTGAATTAGTGCCGGTTCCGGCATTGCGAAACAACTGAAGGACGGATCTGGGAAAACTGTGAAAAAGACTGCAAGACGGGTGCGGATCCGTCTACAAATGCATTGCAAGAATGGATCCGTCTCTCCAGTTGTCATGCGGATGGACGGATCCGCACCCGGATCCGTCTACAGATGCTGTCAGTTGTCACACCGATCGGCGGATCTGGCAGGCAGCTCCGACGACGGAACTGCCTGCCGGATCACACGAACACAAGTGTGAAAGTAGCCTAACCGTCACCTCATCCTGCAAAAAAAAAGTTAAAAAATAAAGTTTTACAGTAAAGTAATTGCCCAAAAAATAAAAAAACTACAGCTCACAGACTATGGAGACACTAAAATGTTTTGTTTTTTTTCAAAAATGATATTATTGAGTACAACTTAAATAAATAAAAAAAAAGTAGACATATTAGGTATCGCGGCATCCGTAAGAACTTGCTGTATAAAAATATCACATGAACTAACCCCGCAGGTGAACACCGTAAAATCATACAGTAGAAAATAAAAACCGTGTCAAAAAAGACATTTTTACATCACAAAAAGTGTAATAGCAAGCGATCATAAAGTCATATGCACCTTAACATAGTACCACTCCATAGTACTACTCAATGTACCGTAAAATAGTCCCAACAAAACTGCCACCTTATCCTGTAGTTTCCAAAATGGGGTCACTTTTATGGAGTTTCTACTGTAGGGGTGCATCAGGGGGGCTTTAAATGGGACATGGTGTCAAAAAACCAGTCCAGCAAAATCTGCCTTTCAAAAACCATATGGCATTCCTTTCCTTCTGTGCCCTGCTGTGTGCCCGTACAGCAGTTTACGATCACAAATGGGGTGCTTCTGTAAACTACAGTATCAGAGCTATAATTATTGAGTTTTGTTTGGCTGTTAACCCTTGCTTTGTTACTAGAAAAAAAAATGGATTAAAATGGAAAATCTGCCAAAAAAGTGAAATTCTGAAATTTCATCTCCATTTTCCATGAATTCTTGTGGAACACATAGAGGGTTAACAAAGTTTGTAAAATCAGTTTTGAATACCTTGAGGGGTGCAGTTTCTAAAAAAAGGTAACTTTTTGGAGTTTCCACTCTAGGGGGGCATCAGGGAGTCTTCAAATGTGACATGGCAACTTAAAATTATCCCAGTGAAATCTGCCTTCCAAAAACTATATGGCTTTCCTTTCCTTCTGCGCCCTGCCGTGTGCCCGTACAGCAGTTTACGACCACATATGGGGTGTTTCTGTAAACTACAGAATCAGGGTAATACATATTGAGTTTTGTTTTGCTGTTAACCCTTGCTTTAGTACTGGAAAAAATGGATTAAAATGGAAAATCTGCCAAAAAAGTAAAATTCTGAAATTTCATCTCCATTTTCCATTAATTCTTGTGGAACAAGTAAAGGGTTAACAAAGTTTGTAAAATCAGTTTTAAATACCTTGACGGTGTAGTTTCTAAAATGGGGTCATTTTTGGGTGGTTTCTATTATGTACGCCTCACAAAGTGACTTCAGACCTGAACTGGTCCTTAAAAAGTGGGTTTTGAAAATTTTCTGAAAAATTTCAAGATTTGCTTCTAAACGTCTAAGCCTTGTAATTAGGGGTCGACCGATTATCAGTTTGGCCGATATTATCGGCCGATATTCATGATTTGCACAGTTATCGGTATCGGCACCTAACCAGGCTGATATACCGATAACTGTGCTATCACAGAACATGAGCGCGCCGGTCTCAGCGCGGCCATGTTTCCTCAGCAGCACAGGGGAGAAGGAGGCAGTGTCTCTCCCTCCCCCTGTGCCGCGCTGCCAGTGCAGAGAAGAGGAGGAGGAGGAGGGGCTGAGGGCGCACTGGCCACCAATGAGAGAAGAGGAGGCGGGGCTGAGGGTGCACTGGCCACCAATGAGAGAAGAGGAGGAGGGGCTGAGGGCGCACTGGCCACCAATGATAATAACGTTTAAGATATTGAAAACGCAGGCAGATCGCAGCGCTCTATCAGAGGCAGGGTCTGGGCAATATGTTTCTAATGCCTGCGTTTGTAATATCTTAAACCTTATTATCATTGGTGGCCAGTGCGCCCTCAGCCCCCCCTGTCCACAGTATAAAAAACATTGGTGGCCAGTGCGCCTTCCCCCATCCCCACTCCTCCCCCCCCCCATCCCTTCAGTATTAATATCATTGGTGGCAGTGGCCACAGGGTCCCCCACCTCCTCTCTTCTGATCGGAGCCCCAGCAGTGTAATGCTGTGGCTCCGATCGGTTACCATGGCAACCAGGACGCTACTGAGGGCCTGGCTGCCATGGTCGTTTCCTGCTGCTGTGTGCCCATAGCCCAGGGCAGCAGGGACAGTGTCAGGTCCTATTCCCTCTGATAGATCTCTATTAGGGTGAATAGGACAAGGGATGTAAAGAGCACAGGTTCTACACCTAACGGGGGAAATGGTAATAAAATAAAAAGTAAAAAAATTTTAAATAGTAAAAAAAACATCAAAATATTAAGTATAAATTAACCCTTTTCCAATTTTACATATAAAATATATAAACAATAAAAAGTAAAAAACACAAAAAACATATCGCCGTGCCCAAAAAGTCCAAACTATTAAAATATTTTTTTTAAAAAGCGTTGAACGCTGTAACAGAAAAAAAAAATCCAAAAATTAAAATGCGCAGAATATCGGTATAAAATATCGGCTATCGGCCTGAAAGTTCACAGAATATTGGTATCGGTATCAGCTCTAAAAAATCAATATCGGCCGACCCCTACTTGTAATGTCCCCAAAAATAAAATGGCATTCACACTTTGTGTCGGTCATCTAATAAACCTTATCTCTAAACTACTGAGAGGTCATAAACACTTATTTAAGACACATATATACAGCTACAATGAGTGTTTATAATGTCAAAGGGCAGAGGTATGGAGCCCATCAGCTCCACAACTGACGTAAAAGACAGGCTGCTAGTAGAGCATGTCAGCTCTGTACTGAAAAAAGGATACCATATTTTTAATAAAAATAAAATATGAAGAGTCGACTGCAGTATGCCAAAAGTCATGTGGACAAACCACAAAAGTTTTGGGATAGTGTTCTGTGGACTGATGAAACAAAATTAGAACTGTTTGGGCCCATGGATCAACGCTATGTTTGGAGGAGGAAGAACAAGGCCTATGAAGAAAGAACACCTTGCCTACTGTGAAGCATGGCGGGGGGTCAATCATGCTTTGGGGCTGTTTTGCTTCTACAGGTACAGGGAAGCTTCAGCGTGTGCAAGGTACCATGAATTCTCTTCAGTACCAGGAGATATTGGATGAAAATGATTTTCAGCTCAAAATGAGTACAATGCAATAATAAAAAAAATGGTCCCCAAAGGTGTACATAGCCTTTAAGTCATACAAACTATGATGCCAAGTATTGTAGAGAGAGCGCTGCTCTGGTAAATGTGTATCTTACGTCTACTACATGGCCATCCATTCTTTTTGAGTGCAGCTTGCAATACCACATTCCTCCTGTAGGGAAAACGTATGTCCAACTGAAGTAAAAAAAAATCAACCGTTCCCAGGGGTATCAGAAGTCAGACTTATGGCCACTAGCTGGTCACAGGTCAGCTTTAATATAAAAGGGAGCTGTCTCCCATTTACTATAAATGTCTGACAAATATGGGTTCCACCTCTTGGATCTGCACCTATGCCTAGAACAGGCCCCTCTGACCATTTCCCTCCTGAATGCCGCAGCAAGAGACGGTCAGAGTAATGGAAAAAGCTGAGCAGGCTATGAAACATCGACCGAGGATGCGAGAGGGCCTTCCTGAGGTGGCAATTTCCCATTAAAAGGGTTGTGCCACCATGAAATGTTATTTTACTATAATTCATCATGAAAAACTATTTACTTTTGCAATTTTCTGTGACAAAAATGATCTCATGTATATGAACAGCACTAGTTGTGAGATATTCTCTTTACTTTAGAATGGTGCCCCCTGGAGTTTAATCTGTATAGTAATGCGTATGTCCACCTACTGTGGTGGTCACACATGCTCAGTTTCATCCAGTTGTGAGATATTCTCTTTACTTTATAATGGTGCCCCCTGGTGTTTAATCTGTATAGTAATGCGTATGTCCACCTACTGTGGTAGTCACACATGCTCAGACATTCCATCCTTCAACTGCCATCAGCTTTATATCTTCTATTAGAAGTTGCGATAGGTACTGAGAGAAAGTTACAGCAGAAAGGACACACAACCTGAAAAAGGACACTCCTCCTGAGATGCCATCCTGAAGAGAAATTAGCAAAGCAAGTGGGGAAGAGAATGGGGAGATCTCTGGATCCATGTGAGGCACAGGGCTGGTTCTAGCTGTGTTAGAAAGGTCTTTTCGTGTACTATATGACATCTGTTTTTCATTTTTTACATCGGTCATCGGATAACCCCCTCTAAGAACTTGGCAGCTCAGGCACTACAGCTGCTCATATACATGAGATCAAAATCGGCCCATTAGCCGCCACAAACTTTGACACTTCAAGTTGGAAAGTTTTGCCAATGGTCAGCTGAAAGTACAAGTCTACGGCGTGGTCGGACAAATTTGGCCCATCATTTGACACTTTATGCAGACCACAGGGAGTCCGTTTTTTTATCGGCCGGTTTGGTCTGAAATGTTGCTGCGTTGATCATTCATACCATCGATCCCACAAACAGTTGACCACCAGCACTGTGGACCATCAAAGTCTCCCATGTACAGATTGTGATTTTGGCATGGAGATCTCACTGACGGAGTAAACTGGTGGCACAGATAAAATGAGATAAAAATTGAACTTTCACAATGGACAGCATTCGCTATTGTCCCATTCTTTAGAATTTTTAGCATTTTAGGAAATACCAGCATTGTAGAGGAAGAGCCCCAGTGATTATGTGACATGAATGCGATGACCCAGTCATGGGGCGGAAACTTCACTGAATCGCACCCGACTGCAGCTGCATTGCTGTCACCACACAACTGCCTGGGAAACTGAATGAGGATCCAGGTGGCATCCAAGGACTGAGAACCGGGCAAAATATGACAGCTCTGGGCAGAGGGGCGTCTCCATGGCATCTCCATTCATATGGAACATTTAGAGAGATTAGAAAGATAGATAGATAGATAGATAGATAGATAGATAGATAGATAGATAGATAGAAAGAAATGAGATTGACAGATAGACAGACAGACAGACAGATAAATAGATAGACAGACATAGATAATAGATTGACAGAGAGATGGATATATTATAGATAGATAGATAGATAGATAGATAGATAGATAGATAGATAGATAGAATGCAAAAGTTTGTACACCCCTGGTCACAATTACTGTTACTGTAAACAGTTAAAAGGGTTGTATAATCTCAGACAATGGGAGCATATAGCTAGGATATACCCCATCATCTTATAGGTGTGGGTCCTGAATGGAGCCCCGCAAAGTGGTGGCTGGAGGACTCCAGTCCAGCCACCACCAAGCGCTCTTAGTGATAGAAGTCAATGGGAGCGCACTGCACATGACCGGCCACTGCTTCATTCACTTCTGCGCCTATTTTCGGTGGCCCCATAGAAAATGAATGAAGAGCGGCTGCGCAGGCACAGTGCGTTCTCCGCCACTTTTAGTGCTCCGTTCTCTATATAGGTGCAGGTCCCAGCCGTAGGACCTGCACCTATCAGACAATGGGGGCATATTCAGAGATGAGACAACCCCTTTAAGCAAGTTGAAGATGAAATGATCTCCAAATGGCATACATTTAAATATGACACATTTCCTTTGTATTTTAAGCAGAAACAATTTTTTTATTTTTATCTTTTACATTTTGAAAATGACAAATAAGGAAAAGGGCCCGAAGCAAAAGTTTGGGCACCCAGCATGGTTAGTACCTAGTAGCACCTCTTTGGAAAGTAAGAAACAAACAAATGCCTAAACTAGGCTGTGCAACCTATCTTGACCCAGGTATGAAATAAAATAAAACTTCACTTTTATTGTAACACATATAAAATATTTGATGCGTATCCTATTTAGAACCAAACTGCAGTTTTAGATTTTAGATCAGTACGCTACTCCGTCAACCTCTCATATAACAGTTCAAATTAGATAGCGATCTCATCATTGTTTAAGCTCAGAGGTGCTGGCGTTTGGAGTGGCACACAGGACTTAGTCACTGCCATTCCCCAGCATTATTAAAAGGACTACTCCTTATACTAGTGGTAGTTTGGGAGAGTGCACTAACAATAGCGCCTCCCTGGCTACAGCGATAGTAAACAGCACATGCTGTAGTTGGCTGTAGATCAAAAGTCAGCCTCACGGCTTACATAATAGCTGCCATAACTGAGCTATGAGATAGAAATATATAGGCAGGAGATTGTGCACATCCCCTCTACCTATCACTGTAGACATTGTCACTGGCGGAGTGGCGACTGTATTTTTAATCTCCCTCCTTTTGTTTGGTTCTAAATAGGATACGCATCAAATATTTTATATGTGTTACAATAAAAGTGAAGTTTTATTTTATTTCATACCTGGGTCAAGATAGGTTGCACAGCCTAGTTTAGGCATTTGTTTGTTTCTTAAGTATTTACAACCTTACCCAGGTCAGGTCTTTAGGAAATTAGCTCTTTGGAAAGTATCACAGCTTGTAAGCATTTTTTGTAGCCAGCCAGTTCTGTGAGATTCCTGGTCCGTCTTGCTTGAACTGCTCTTTTGAGGTCTATCCACAGACTTTCACTGATGTTTAGATCAGGGGACTGTGAGGGCCATGGTAAAACCTTCAGCTTGCCCCTTTTGAGGTAGTCTTTTGTGGATTTTGAGGTGTGTTTAGGATGATTATCCATTTGTAGAAGCCATCTTTTTTTTTAACTTCAGCTTTTTTTTTTTTTTACAGTTGATATTATGTTTGCTTTCAGAATTTGCTGGAATTGTATACCTGTGAAATGTTCTCTGTATGATTCATCCACCCCCATGCTTAATGTCTGGGGAGGTGTCCTTTTCTTGAATTTCTGTGCCTTTTTTTCTCCAAACATACCTTTGCACACTGAGGCCCTGCTGAAGGCAGGGCCTAATAAGAAATTTTTATCATAGCAGGCCTGGGAACCTTCACAGGGCTTCAGACTACCATGACAGCCAATCGGCATCCTGTGATTTCACCAGTATCAACTGCGGCATCTGAGGGGTTAAATGCGGGTGTTATCTCTGATCACGGAAAACGCCCATGGTTGTCTGCTGTGTAACATAGCTGCCACTTACTAATTCCTGAGCAGATGCCCTCTAAACTCTTAACATCTGCCGTGCAGATGTCCCAAAGGGGTTAAACACGGTAGCCAACCATTGTACATACATAACCTATAACACACGTTATCTTGTATCCAGTAATTCCCCATATTCATGTACACTTGTCTAGGGTAGAACCAGAATCCAACATAATGTCCAACATGTCAGAATCTTCTTTCCCCCTACATCATAAACTTTTAGATGGTTGTCCCTCTGCTGGGATCCCAGCTGATCATTTGTGATCTGTCAGGGAACCTGGTAGCACCACCATAGGCGAAACTAAGCATTACACAGTGGCCTCTAAAATCAATGGTCTAACCATGTGATCCATGTATTTGCTGGGTCCTCCACAGTTAGACACGCTTTGTAGTTGCTCTCAAGTTAAACTAATTCCTGGAAATGTCAAAGTAGGGTTTCTCCTCCATTAGTCTCCTAAATGGTTTTGTAAGCCAGATACATTAAGCTACGTAGATTGACATCAATGAATGCAGGTTGACCATACATGTACATTCAAAAAAAAATTCTTAGACTCTTTTGTATATTTGGCAACAGGGCGATCCCCTTGAGCTGAGAGGAGGTCCGGTGACAGTGATTGATTTGATATTATTGACAAATGCAGAAGGGGTCTAGAAAGTGCTCTTCATACTTCAGAGAAACCCGTCTGTGCTGGATCTTGTCCAAGTGCACCATGGTTTTGCAGGGGGCGACACTGTGATTAATGATCGTCTCTGATTTTGGACTCTGACTCCTCTTACTTTCACAATAACATGTGCTGTATGCATTGAGGACTTTGCTGGTAGGGTAGAGGAGACAGTAGACATCTGTGGGAGGAGGTCCAGCGAGGTCATCTGGAGGAATATTTCAAGGTGACTAGGTTAAATGTATGAGAAGATGAAGTTGTTTCTTCTGTTTTTTTTTATGCCTACACTTATCTACTGTCTCATGTATGGTCAAATCGATCTATTTGGCGACACACTGATGTGAAAAGTATTTGACCCCCTTTTCCAGTATTATACTATATCTCTATTACACAATAATGTGGTATAAAACAAGGAACACAGAACACACAAATTATTGCTGCAAAAAAGTCTCCAATACACATAGACCCCATTAGATGTCATTGCCCCTAAAGATGAACTGCTCATATGTTTGCTCTTTTTTGACAAATATTAAGAAAACATAAAAACTAGAGCAAAAACAGGGTCTAAGAGTCTATTTGCATGATTGTTTGATTTTACTCTAATTTACACCATTGTGCCCTGATTTTGCATTGTAGTCATGCAGAGTTGCTCTGGTTTTTTGCCACAAAATGTTGAGGCTTTTCTGGAAAGCAATGCAGTAAAAACCACAAAAAACGCGTTTTTTTTCGCATTTAAATTTTCACTATTTGTTGCAATTTTCTGCTACGATTTTTTCAAAATGGCAACAAAATCCGCAGATACGCGAAATCGTGGTAGAAATGCAGCAATTTCAGATCAACAGTATTACCATGATTTTGCAGGACCCCCAGAAATATCAGTAGTAATAAGTCGGAGCAACAGGACTTGTTGCATTTTCTCTTAAAGGTGTTTTGGTAGTCACCTGACTGGCTATCTTAAGTAGAATGACTTGTAGAAAGAATCTCTGGCATTAAATACTGGTAATGTTATTTTATGCCGGAGATTCCTTGTACAAGTCATTCTAATTGAGAAAGCCAGTCAAGTGAAAATACAAGTCCAGTCCTTCTTACTCCTGATATACCATGACCTGGATGAATAAGAACCTGCACAGAAATAACTTGTCCAAGAAAAATATATTTTGGTCCAATGCTAATGATTTTTCATTGTGAAATATCTATTTTTCTGTGCATGACCCTTTCCTAACAAGCATCCCGGTATAAAAGAAGAAAACTGAAACACTCATCGCATTGTCGGGATGTCTTTTATATATACGCCTAGCTAGAGGCTGCAGGACTCCATCAAACCATAGTTAGTGGCCTTATAATGGTAAAACATGGTGCCTCTGCAAAAAACGCAATTCTTAAGAGATTACCATAGTTGGTACTCCTTTTATGGAAGCTTATAGTTAAAGGGTCACTACCCAACTTCTAAAAATATTTGGGTCCAGACACTTAGATCATGACCAGTTGCTAGACGTCAAGCTGTAGTGATCTGTTCCTACTGGTTCCCAATCTCTACTGCCTTGGACAGATGCAGAATCTACAGACCAAAGAAAGTCTACTTGAGGAGAGTTATGGAAAATTAACAGGAGTCAAAGAGACATGAGGATCAGAGGAATGCTGTAGCCTATCCATTCCAGTAGCTGGTGGAGGCCTTAGAGCATGGTCACATTGGCTCTGAGACTGTAGCACAAAGTTCATACTTCATGGTGGCACGTTTTAGCTCCATCTCTAACCTCTAGACATCACAAAATTCTGTATTAAAGTCCTGAATTTTCTACAAAATTTCCTCAAATTCTCACGCAGGGTCATCAGTTTCTGCTAGTGGTTGGGTTTCTTCTCATGATGCCATGTAGGCATGAGGAGACACTGGACGACTCTTCTTGCTATAACATGAAGACAGACAACCATTTTTAGGAAATTCTATACAAGCAGGTAGTGAGTATAAAATTGTCTATCACAGTCTGCGAAATATGCCTGAGGTTACCCAAATCTATGGTTTTCTTGCCACCATTTCAAAACTGAGAACTGGGTAGACACCCAAACCGATGGAGGTCTCTTCAAGCCACTTTCAGGATATTGATATCAAATGGTGTTTAGTGGTTCCTTCCAGAAACCAAAAATTATAATGGTAGATCAATGATATCCAGTCTGCTCTAATAAATCTGCAAACCTTTTTGGTCTTGTCTACCACAAGTCAAGGATGTGTGTTAGGTGATGTCATGTGACTTTTTTTTTTTTTTTTAAATCTTAAGCTCCTTCCTAATGATGAGGAGAGGATACACAAAGCTTACAGTCCCCTGGGGCAATGATCTGTCCCATTAGGAGGATCAGCAACGAGAATCCGACACAGGCACAGCAGCGGGGACATTGCAGCCATCTGTTGTCCTCTTTGTCACATTAAAGTGCAACGTTATCATCACCATTATCAGAAATGATATAGTCGTGCAAGATCTCTTAGGGCTAGAATCATGCTGGCTAGTTTTTAGGAGAGGGAAATATTTGGGTAAAATGGGAATATAGTGCAAATAGCTCCATATGTTGTTAGGTAAGATGGTAAGATCTTCTTTGAGGGATCCTTTATTCTTGGAAATTCACACTTTTACCACATATTTATGAATGTGTCAGTTGCTCCCACAGAGTTGTCACCCAACTTTTGTAGACTACAGCAAATCTATCAACGTATGCGATGAAATAAAATATTTTAAAAAATACCGTAGTCTAACACAGGAAATGTGATAAAAAGGAAGACAAAAATAAAAAAAATGCTCATCTAAGGCTGAGACTCCTTACTAGTTTGCTTTGCTACAGAGATGATGTGCCGTACCCATGACCACTGCAAATTTGTGCATGGTCAAGCCATTGCTGTAGCTATGTAAACAAAGGCCGGCAGAAACTGGTAGTGTTTTTTCTTAATCAAATTTCCTTCTGTTAGACTAATTTATTAATGTCTTTATCTATAAGGAATGTGCCATTCAGAAGTTGGGTATAGCTGGGTGATAGTTGAACGTTTTGGTTGTCCTCAACTTTTCCTTAACAGATTTAGGCTACATTCCCATCTGTGTCAGAAGCTCAGTTTGGGGCTTCTGTCACAGAGTTCATCAAAAATAGTGGAGAGAAAAGTTCTGCATGCAAGAACTTTTTTTGTTTTCTCCGCTAAATAATTTTCCACCGAACGGAAACCAAATGGATCCCATTATTGTCACGGGGATCTATTAGGCTTCTTCATTTGCTTCACAAAAATGGCATATGGTAGTTGGGGGCTCAGTTACTGGTTAGCGGAGCCATTCCATTTTACTGCTTTAACTTTTTATCCAGAACAGATGGCTACAAGTAGCTAGACACATCAGATTCCTGTTTTAGGTTTGGTGGTCCTCATCAGTGTAAGCATAAGACATCAACTAAACAGTATAATCAGTAAATGAGACATACAGTAGGTATAGAGGAAGATGGGGTTAGAAACCTCTTGTTCTTGCGGGGGCCCAAAACCCTCTCTGCTTCATAAGAAGACACCAGTAATATACCGTATTTTTTACTTCATAAGACACACTTTTTTTTCTCTCAGAAGTGGGGGGAAAATGGCACTGCATCTTATGGGGTGAATACCAGTGAGCACTTCCATTATGGCAGTACTCACAAGTGCACAGCAGGACTTGGGAGAAGTGAATATAACACTCCTGGTGCTTGCTGTACTCATCACTCCCTGGTCTTCTTTGGGAACCGCACTGCACTGTCCTGACTGGGTACAGCATCAGGTTATGGTGCTCAAACTACGTCCTGACACTGTACAACATCAGGTCACAATGCATTAAGGCACACTGAGAAGGCCGGGGAGCGTGAGCACAGGAAGAGCCACTAGATGCGCAGAGTGGTGGTGCCGTCCAACGCAGAAGGGGTAACTTCATTTTTTTAATGTCTCATAGGGTCTGATCAAAGGTCTAATGAGGAATGGGGATCTGATCTGAGGTCTCATGGGGGTCTGATCTGAGGTCTGATTAGGATTAAGGGTCTGATGAAGATTGGGAGTCTGATTTGGGGTTCTGATCTGAGGTATGATGAAGATTGGGGTCTGATCTGAAGTCTGATGAAGATCGGAGGTCTGCTTTGGGGGTCTGATTAGGGGGTCTGATCTGAGGTCTGATAAAGCTTGGGGGTCTGATCTGAGGTCTGATGAAGATTGGGGGTCTGATCTGAGGTCTGATGAAGATTGGGGGTCTGATCTGAGGTCTGATGAAGATTGGGGGTCTGATCTGAGGTCTGATGAAGATTGGGGGTCTGATCTGAGGTCTGATGAAGATTGGGGTCTGATCTGAGGTCTAATGAAGATTGGCGGTCTGATCTGAGGTCTGTTTCTCTAAATCCTAGGTGTTTGGGGGTTTTTGAACTCCAGTTTACACATCAGTCTAACAGAGCAATTTGATGAAATGCCTAAAACCTTATTCATATAGATTTATCGAATTCTAGTGGCAAAAAAAAATTTTTTAGATTTTTTTTTTTTATCCGAAAACTATGTAAGCATGATGGATATACTTACAATAGAGACTTCCAATATAGTTTGTGGAAGAGGGGACCTAGTTAGGGATAACCCTGTTCCCCATCACGCTGTACCCCCCCCCCCCCACAGTTATCAAGCAAGTGCGAGATGCCAATCTTAAAGGTCATGCTGCCCTTCCCTCTAATGTAAGATAAAAAGGGGGTAAAAGTAATGGGGTGTTCTTTCCCGCTGCATGGAAGTGGGGTCCATTCAGTGGAGGATGGCATTTAAATCTCTTTTCAAGGGGTCCTCTCCCCCATATATATTCCTGAGTATCAAGAAGAAGAATATTCAGATGCTTAACGTAAAAAAAAAAAAAAAAAAAAGCAAAAAGCAAAACAAAAATGTAAATGTTAGATTGTAGAAAATGAAAGGAAATTGCCTCTTTCTATTGACTGGTTAACGTTATTGATCCCTCTTCTGGATGGCACATTATTAGGTATACTTGGATTTTTGACACTAAATATTTGCACAACTGATCAATACGCACATGTGTAAAGCAATAGGACATATGTAGTCCTCTCTTTATCTGCCGGCTGACTCCCTTAAGGATTAGAACATGATGCCTTTAATCTCGGGTCAGGGTTATTACTTTCACATCTGATCCCTTCGCTGCTGAGACTATGTAACACCATTAATGGCGCAGTGTTTATCCTTATTGATTGGATGTTACATTGTAATCCTGTTAAATTTCAGCAATTTGATGCAGTCTTTATCACATAATGTGCAGGACGGTAAATGTATGTTTTTTATTGATGGACTTTTATCCCTTTCTGGCAACTGGAGCAAATTTTTGAAACTCTTTTAAATAAGTGTTGTTATATAGTTGGTAAGGTTGAAAAAAAGACACAGGTCTGTGAAGCCCAAACCTATAATTCAGCTGTGTGGATCCAGAGGAAGGCTAAAGCCCTTGGATACCAATTGACCCTTTTAAGAGAAACTTTTTTCCCAAATCCAACATTTTTTAAGAGAATTTTTTTTTCCCGAATCCAAATCTGGCAATATCATATCTATTTTTTTAAATGTCACTTTGAATAAAACCGTCTTCTTCACATGATGTGCAGGCCTGTAAATATATGTTTTTTAGCGATGGACATTCATTACTCACTGGGATCTGGAGCAAATTTTTTAAACTTTTTAACATAATTGTTATATAGTTGGTAAGGTTGAAAAAAAGACACAGGTCCGTGAAGGCCAACCTATAATTCAGCTGTGTTGATCAAAAGGAAGGCAAAAGCCCTTGGATACCAATTGCTCCTTTTAGGGAAAACTTTTTTCCCAAGTCCAAATTTTTTTTGAAGACATTTTTTTCCTGAATCCAAATCTGGCAATATCATGTCTATGTTTTTTTTTATTTCACTTTGAATAAAACCCATAAAAGGGAGATTAATTGGAAGATTGTGTTTTATAGTGTAAATGCACTGATGCACCATTATTATGAACCCCCTGTGCCTTTTTTTTGCCATAAGCTACACTAATGTAGTAAGATCTCCCTTATGGTCTCTCCTACCACTACGTCCTTTCTCTACCAAAGTGCCGCCTTAGAACAAGAATTAACAAAAACATTTTACAATTTGGATTACCATCTGACATGCAAAGTACAAATTCGGTGGTAGGGGCCCTCAGATGTTGGAGGACAATTGCCCAGTTTGCTCTTCCTATAATTCAGCCCTGTGTGTCTTAGGCCTCCCGCACCCAATGGTATTATTTTATACAGTGGTGTGCATGAGCCTTGAAGGGGTTGTCTAGCCTTGTGCACATTTTTAACTAACCCTGTCGAAAAAATCCCTGCTCAATGCCACCCTGTCTCCAATGACTGGCCTCAAGTGGCAGGTGACCCAGTAATGATGTGCTGCTTCGGGAAATGCCAATAACTGACTGCAGCGGCGAATGTGACCCCCCCATATGAACATTTATAGGATGGGGAACGCAAGATGCGCGCCAAAAGGGAGTATGATTTTTTTTATTTAGTACTGTACGTCAAGCTCCTCGAGCTAGTTAAAAAGGCCCATGAGGACAATCCCTTTAACCTCCTCACAGCCACATTAAAATTGGAAAAACCCTACCAAATATGTCACTTTTTTATTGTAGATTTTTAATATGTGTCTGCAGTAAATCTTGTTGGCGCACCACTCAGGGGACACAATTGCATTTTTAAACCCTTAGTGGCATAATTAATTTTAGCCTTTTAAGGAATAGTAACATGTTCCCCCTTTGTATTCTAGCAGTCATAACTTTTAAATTTTTCCTTCTAATTTTTTTATATTTTGCAGGTTTTTTTAGGAACCATTTTGGGGTATATATAGTGTATTAAATAATTTTAGGGGAAAGATTATTATTTAATTTTAGGGGAAAGATTAAAAAAAAAAAAAAATTTTTCCATTATTTTGTGGAATTTATTTATGGTGTTCACTGTATGGTATCACTAACATAACTTTATTATATGGGTCAGTACAATGATGATAATGCCACATTTCTATATATTGTGTTATACTCTTTTTCTTTCCACCTGCAGGCTGTCACCTCTGCACCTACGACCCCCCACCCCACCCCGCTCCTCCACCAAATTGAAGGGGACGGGGAACTATTTCAGCAGCTACTGTCTCTGGCTATATGGGTTTTGTATTGTTTGAAAGCTGGCATTCTAAGCTTTCAAACAAAACCAGAATGGCAGCATTTTTCAGTACAGGGGGGGGACAGGGGCGGACTGAGAACCCTCAGGGCCCCCGGGCAAATTAATCAAGGGCCCCCTTCCAGGCCCCACCCATGTCCCGCCTCCAGTCACTCCCATATCCCGCCTCCAGTCACTCCCATATCCCGCCTCCAGCCACTCCCATATCCCTCAAGATATTCAAAACTGATTTTACAAACGTTGTTAACCCTTTAGGTGTTCCACAAAAGTTAATGGAAAATGGAGACAAAATTTTCCATTTTATTCCATTTTTTCCAGTAACAAAGCAAGGGTTAACAGCCAAACAAAATGGGCTGTTTCTGCAAACTACAGAATCAAAGTAATAAATATTGAGTTTTGTTTGGCTGTTAACCCTTGCTTTGTTACTGGAAAAATGGATTAAAATGGAAAAAAATAAAAATTAATTGCTGTTTTGGGACCGTTTTTATTTTTTGTTATTTACATCGTTGATCTGAAAGGTTAGATCGTGTGCTATTTCTATAGAACAGGTTGTTCTGGACGTGACAATACCAAATATGACTACTTTTTGAGAATTTTTGTTACAGTTTTTCATAATAAAGCATTTGTGAAAAAAAAAAATATTTTTTATGTCTCCCCATTCTCAAAGCCATATTTTTTTATTTTTTGGGCGACAGTCTTATGTAGGGGCTCATTTTTTGCGGAATGACATGGCGGTTTGATTGGCACTGTATTGGAGTGCATATGACATTTTGGTCGCTTGCTACTTTTTGTGATGTAAGGTGACAAAAATGGCTTTTGACACTGTTTTTATATTATTTTTTTTGTTGTGTTCACCTGAGAGGTTAGTTCATGTATTTATTTTTATAGAGCTTGTTCTTACTAATGCGGCAATACCTAATATGTATACTTTTTATTTATTTATTTACGTTTTACACAATAATATAATTAGTCTGAGAGTCATTTTTTATTTTTTTTTGGTCCGACTGTCCTATGTAGAGTATCATTTTTTGCGGGATGAGATGACAGATTGATTGGCACTATTTTGGGGTTCTTATAAATTTTTGACTGCTTGCTATTACACTTTTTGTGATGTGAGGTGACAATTTTTTTTTTTACACTGTTTTTATTTAATTTTTTTTACGGTATTTTCTTGAGGGGTTAGATCATGGGATATTTTTATAGAGAATGTTTTTACGGATGCGGCGATACCTAAAATGTATACTTTTTTTATGTATTTTACTTTAACAGCATTTTAGAAAAAAAATCATGTTTTAATGTCTGTATAGTCTGAGAGCCATTTTTTTATATTTTGGGGCGATTGTCCTATGTAGGGGCTCATTTTTTGCAGGATGTGATGGCGGTTTTATTGATACTATTTTGGAAGGCATAAGCCTTTTTGATCGCTTGGTATTACGCATTTTGTCATGCAAGGTGACAAAAATGGCTTTTTTTACACCATTTTTTTGTTTTTGTCTTTTTGGTGTTCACCTTATGGGTCAGGTCATGTGATATTTTTATAGAGTAGTCTTTTACGCACGCGACGATATGTAATATGTGTAGTTTTTTTGTTTTTTTTAATTTTTATACAGTGATAGCGTTTTCTTTTCTTTTTTTTTTTTTCACTTTTTTACATTTTTTTTTTACCCAGACCCAGTTGGTTCTTGTAGATCCAGTTTTTACTTTAGAAAGTCTGAATAGACCTGCCTATAGCAGATCTATTCAAGCTTTCAGCACCATGGAGAGAGCAGGGCGCTTCAGTCAGTCACAGACCGCGGGGATCAGAGACTTAATTTTACTTTGGACACACTGGGCAGCTGCAGCTTCCGCCGGGCCCTCTTTCCGGCCGGGCCCTCGGACCACGTCCGAAGTGCCCGGCCGGTCAGTCCGCCCCTGGGGGGGGATATCACTGATAGAAATTGGGATGCAGTAAATGTAGCTCAAAGTAAAAGTAAAAAGCAGGGTTTAGTGCATTTTGTCCTGATTTGATTTCTAACAGTGATATCTCCTGCTGATGCCAGCTGGAATGCCAGCTTTCAAACAAGACCAGGCCCATGTCTCTAGCTGCTACCAACCAGGAGATATGAGCAGCTAAAGCAGCCCCCCTTCCCCTTCTGCCTGCTACAGGATGAAGAAAATGTTGCATGTTCAATTAACTGTCATATTACAGACGTAGAAATATTGCCTCAGGCCAGTGGGCACTCGGGGTGATGCAGTCAGAGGTTTATCTCCGAGATCCTTGGCCCCATTAAAATATTTATAGCACAGCAGGTATTGTCCTCATGAGTCATCCCCTTTAACTTATACGTTGCCACAGCAGAAGGACCCCGTTCCAAATACTTGTGACACCTTTGATTTAACAAATCTCTTGTTTCCACTGCTTAGATGATATTTTATTGGTATTTGCTTTGTTTTGTCACTAAAGCATCAAGTAGGAGAACATAGTGCTGGTTTACATTACACTTTGCCCCTCATTGACGTCCTTAACTTATACTGAGGTGAACATCTGCAACGTCCCACTAGGCTGCACCTGGGGTATCCCTTGCCCATTAGGACATTTCTACAAAATATGTCCCTCTTATAGAGCAAGTAAACGTGGAGGAGGGGTCATGCAACCATGTAGACTTCAGAGGCAGGGCCTCTGGGCCTAGCAGAGCACCCGGTGCTCTGCTGGCCTACTCACAACCTCTTCCTACGGAGGGTAGACTAGACACTGGCTCACTGACTAACTAAACTCCTCCCTCTCTACAGAGGGCTGGGAGGAACCAGAAGGTTCCACTCCAGAGATCCTATCTCTGCCAATGTTGCCGCCATCTGCTGGTGGACCAGGCAATTGCATGACCATAAACAGTTACAGGAATGAATATGCACATAATTAGAAGATGACCTGAAGTACATTAGATGATATATATTAGCACATAGGAGACGGTAGCAAGGTGCCAAAAAGAAGTGGTAATGGCACTCCAGGACATTACACATCTACATATTTACTGCCATGGTTATAACATTTTACACGGTGCCCATGTCCCAAAATGCAAACCCTCAGTTATAACTTATCTTCCTTTTGTACTTTCAGAGGATAAACATGTATTATTTTGACATCTTGCAAAAACCGGTCGATCCCGCTAGAGGTAAGTTATATGAAGGATGGGTGTATGTGCTTATAGTTCCTTGGGGTTTAATTCAGATTAGCCCCTTTCTTAAAGGGGTTCTGCAGTTATTTTAAACTGATGTTCTATCCTCTGAATAGATCATCAGCATCTGATCGGCAGGGGTCCGACACCCGGGACCCCCAGCGATCAGCTGTTTGTGAAGGCAGCGGCACTGGTGGCCTGCGGTAAACAGCGAGAAGGCTGCGGCGCTACTGTGTCGGACCCCTGCCGATCAGATGCTGATGATCTATCCAGAGGATAGAACATCAGTTTAAAATAACTGCAGAACCCCTTTAAAGATGTTATAAATCTATGCAGGACTCTCCCTCCCTTTCAGATTTTATAGTAGGCTTACCACAAAAGGAAGTGGGCTCTATTCAATAGTCATGCCAACGTCTACAAAGACTATGAAGGGATGTGGTGGTATCAGCTAGTAGTACGTGAGGGCTTTGAAATAGGCCCTCTTCTCCTCTACGTATGTTGTTAACAAGAAAAAAGAAAACGAGTAAATATGCCTCTAACCTTGTGATGGTTTTCATAACTATAGGGAATGGAGCCATCTTTCTAGTAGAGGAGCCAAAAAGCCATCCTGAGGGGTGTGTGGTGGTGGAATATAACACTAAGTGGGAAGCTTAAAATGGCATTTTGCCTTAGGATTTGCCTTCCATACAATGTCAGGTTTTTCTCCGCCATCCCAAAGTTCTGCTTTTACATAGGGCCACAATAGGTCCTGGCTGAGGAAAACCCATGTGAAGCTGACTGATTTTTAGTCCTTCTTGATAATACATCCTGAGTATGCAATGATAGTTTTAGCCTAGTTATAGGGACATAATTAACCTATAAATAACACAGTGTAAAAAATCAATAAAAAATCAATCATACTTCTCTGATCCAATTGCTTGTGACGGGCTGGCCGCAGCCATCTTCCTTGAAGATCTGGCGCGAAATCTCACGCAGCCGCGTGATAACATCATCACGCCGGCCGAGATCATCAAGCAAGATGGTGGTGGCCAGCCCATCGTGAGCAAATGGATCAGGTAAATATGATAGTTTGTGTTTTTTTACACTACTTCAGGTTAAATCAATTCGCTACCACAAAGTACGAGGAAATTCGGCTTTGCAGCCAATTCAATTTTTCCTGAAATTCAGACTTTGTGGACTTCAATTTGCTTAAAACTACTAGACAGTGCTACCACCATACACTGCAAAAATATAATACCGCGGTCCATCAACTTACAATATTAATTGGTTCCAGGACGACCATTGGTTGTTGAAACTATTGTAAGCTGAGTAATCGGTTCCAAAGGCCAAAAATGTCATCCAAGATAAGAGAAAATGAAGATTTAAGAAAAATAAGCAGATAACTAAGACAGATAACACAAGTCCTTACATATAACAGTTTACTTTTAAATCGTTCATTTTTATTACAAGTAAAGATGAGGGTCAGATGTTTGGTCAGGAGGGTGTTATGAGATCATTAGCGAGTAGACGACTCCATATTATACGAACGGATCTATTAACGAGGAGCATGCTGAAAGATCACGATGGAAGGGAAACGAGTGATTTGTCGCCCGTCTTTGAATTGTTCATACTTTTTACATCACACGGTTATCGTTAATTTTCGCTAGCATGCACGAGAATCTGCGCGATATTCGATCCATCTAATAGGGCCTTTAGGAATAGCTGCTAACTAGCAACTAATACAACTATTTTACCGAAGACATGGCCTTGATTGGTTGGATCTGAGTCTGAGACATTGTATCTTGAGTCTGGTTTCAGCTAATGGTCAGACCATTGTATGTTAAAAATATTGTATTCTGAGGCTGTAGTCTCTTGAGGGATCACTACCATACAGTGTCCAACATACGGTGACCAAATACCAGTTCCTTACATAAAGTAATCCAGAAAGGCCGTACTGGGGCTTTAAAATAAGGGGAGACCGACATGACTAATTTTGGTGCGAGGGTCCGGGGTATCAAGGGTTAATGATATAGGGTGTAGTGGGGTGTTATAATAGGGGAGGAGTTGTGCCTTTATATAGGGGGGCAGTGAGAGGTTGTGGGCGGCGGTGGAGGCTCGTGGACCGGAGTGGCTCAGGAAGCAGATGGCAGGCCTACTGCATGTGTGAGACGGCCGCGGCGGGTATGTCTGCCGGCACCTTAACCCCAGTGAGACCCCCAGGGTTCGGTGCCGTGCAGGCCCTCCAGGGCCCCTCTGCAAAGGGGGGACGACAGGCAGCTGGTATCATCGTCCTCCCGGCGTGGGAGGAATCCGAATGTATGGCAGAAATCAGAGGATGCCCCTCCCCCCCAGTCAGCCCCCTGTCTTTACCAGCAGGCATTGAGGGAGCAGGAGTGGGAACTGCGGGCTCCTCATCTTCCCCCTTCCCCACACACACACCTGGGGTGCTGGGAGGCCTGCTCGGCGAGGGAGAGAGGGCAACAGCATTAGGAACGAGGCTGTGCTGAATGTGGCCAGCAGGGGGCAAAGGCCTCATAGACCTGACATACAGGAAGGAAATGGCCTGGGACATCTGGAAAAAGATGAGGCGTTGGGATTGATGCAAAGTGCACCCAGCATGGAAGAGTCTGGGGTGCAGTCATTTAGCGGCATATCATCGGCAAGAAATGGTGAAGATTCGCCAACACGGGACGGACGCCAGAGCCATCGGCTGTGAGGTTCACAGCACCCGGGCAGCCAGATGAGACAATGTGGGGTCCCTTCAGACACTAGTTAGCAGCCTGGGGGGTGTGGGGGCTGGAGGAAGTCATGGGGAGCTAGTTGGAGGCCTGGGGCAGCTTTTAAGTAGCCTGGTGGGTTGGGTTGCGGGGTTGGGGACAGCGGCTTTATCTCCATTACCGGCCTGGGGGGTTAGGTGCTGGATCCAGTGAGGCAGTGGGGGGTCTGCCGTCTCGGGTTGGAGGATAGGCTGGAAGATGCGGCAAAAGGAGAGGTGTGTACGTATGCTTTGAAGGCCTGTTAGGGGCGCATTTGAAGCAGGATGTGCGGTACTGCATGTGGAAGGGGGAGTATGTGGATATTTTTTAGCTACTCCCTTTAGAGCGTTTTAATTTAGACAGGTCAAAGAACGAGGAAGGAAAAAAGGAGGAGGATGAAAAGCACCGGCATAGACTGATCCCGCGCACTTTTTCAAATTGGTTTCGCCATTTTAGCGAGTGTTATTGGAGAAAGCCTGAGAGTTGCTTGGCTCTTTTCTGCTATCTGGATGCGATAGGGGAGGCGTACAGGGTTTATGGGGGTTTGGGTTCGCTCCGTTTAGATGAGCAATTTAGTCAGAGGAAAGCAGTTTGCCCTAATATGAGGTCGGATCATAAAGACATTGGTTTATGGTTAAGGGTGATGGCGCCAGGGAGGCAGGGGCAGTCCTTTCGGGGGGATTCGGGAGGGTCCGGTCAGTCTACTCTAGGAGTGGCGTCCGCCAAGGGGTTGTGCTCCCTTTTTAATGAAGGAGGCTATAAGTTCGGCCCAAAATGCAAATTTAAGCATAAGTGCTCATCTTGCGAGGGGAATCATGGAGCTAATCGATGCTTCAAAGGCAATAGACAAAAAGGGTCTGATGCTGCTGCGAAATATACTGATTCCGGTGCGGGTGGAAAAGATAGAGCAGTATTTAAATAGATACCCTAATTGAGAAGCGGCTTTATTAAAAAGGGGTTTCATGTGGGGTTTTAGTATTCCGTCAAATCCATCACCAGTGGTTAGTTCACGGAAAAATTAGCATTCAGCTTTAGAGCATCCGGAAGTAGTGTCTGAAAAGTTGGCTAAGGAGGTTGGATTAGGTAGGATGGACAGTCTGTTTGTGGAACCATTGGGGTTAGTGCCTAAGAAAGAGCTGAACAAGTTTTGGCTGATCCACCATTTATCCTTTCCA
This sequence comes from Bufotes viridis, assembly GCA_033119425.1. Classification (NCBI taxonomy): domain Eukaryota; kingdom Metazoa; phylum Chordata; class Amphibia; order Anura; family Bufonidae; genus Bufotes; species Bufotes viridis. The sequence continues at coordinate 35,794,553 of CM065591.1, forward strand.
AAAGGGGCGTCGGTCAATGATGGTATAGATCCCGAACTTTGTTCAGTGGTGTATACATTATTTAATGCCGCTGTGGCATGGGTGAAAAAATTGGGCCAAGGTATGTTATTAGTAGTGTTGAGCAAGCATGCTCGGCCAAACTGGTGTTCGACTGAATACCGCATGTGCTTGAGTCAGTGTATTTAAATCTAATTTAGCCTCTATTTCTGAAACGTTTCTGCTGGGATTTGAATTCACAACCTTCTACAATATAGGCAAGGACCTTAACCTCTCAGCTATATAGCTGAATGATAAACTGTGTCAGAAAAACCTCATAGTAGTTTGTCATGTAGTAAGTATTTCTATACAGCAGAAGTATGATTTTATATTTCACTGCAGTTTAACATGTAGCTGTATAGTGGTTAAGGTTCTTGGCTCTAATATAGAAGGTTGTGAGTTCAAATCCCAGCAGAAACTTTTCAGAAATAGAGGGTAACTTCATTTTAAACTTATATATAAGTTTTTAGCCATACTATATTCACATATATTATTATATATTTAGAATATATGATATATTATAATATATGTAAGTATATTATGGCTAAAAACATCAGTAGTAGTTTCCCACATATTATGCATTCATATATATCAGTATGATTATATATATATATGTGTGTGTGTTTTTTTTAGTAATTACACATTTATTTTGTGCCATACATTTTTTACAATTAGTAAAAAATATAAAATATATAAATTTCAGTTAGCATCTATTTCTGCAACGTTTCTGCCAGGATTTAAAATTACAACCTTCTACATTAGATCCAAGAACCTTAACCACTATGCTATACAGCTACATGTTAACCTGCAGTGAAATGCTGCATAGGAATACGTACTACATGACAAACTACTATAAGGTTTTTCTGACAAAGTTTATCAATCAGCCTTATAGCTGAGTGGTTAAGATCCTTGCCTCTGATGTAGAAGGTTGTGAGTTCAAATCCCAGCAGAAACTTTTCATAAATAGAGGCTATACACTGGGAGTCCCTAGGCACTGACTCCATATATGGACATATAAGGAGTCAGAGCGGGGACTCCCCTCACTGTACAGCAATCTTCTGCATAGACCTCAGTGGGACCTGGCACCCTCTTCAGAGCAGGGGGTGCCTATTTAACCGCTTCAGCCCCCCTAGCTTAAACACCCTTAATGACCAGGCCACTTTTTGCAATTCCGCACTACACTACTTTCACCATGTATTGCTCCGTCATGCAACTTACCACCCAAATGAATTTTACCTCCTTTTCTTCTCACTAATAGAGCTTTCATTTGGTGGTATTTTATTGTTGCTGACATTTTTACTTTTTTGGTAATAATAAAAATTTAACGACATTTTTGCAAAAAAATGACATTTTTCACTTTCTGTTGTAAAATTTTTCCAAAAAAACTACATTTCTATATAAATTTTTCTCTAAATTTATTGTTCTACATGTCTTTGATAAAAAAAAGTCCAATAAGTGTATATTTATTGGTTTGGGTAAAAGTTATAGCGTTTACAAACTATGGTGCAAAAAAGTGAATTTCGGCATTTTGAAGCAGCTCTGACTTTCTGAGCACCTGTCATGTTTCTTCAGGTGCTAGAATGTCAGGATAGTATAAATACCCCCAAATCACACCATTTTAGAAAGAAGACACCCCAAAGTATTCGCGGAGGGGCATGGTGAGTTCATGTATCATTTCATTTTTTTCACAAGTTAGCGGAAAATTACACTTTCTGAGAAAAAAAAAAAAAAAGTTTCAATTTCTGATAACTTCTGGCAAAAAAAAAAATCTCAGACGGACTCACTATGCCCCTCAGTGAATACCTTGGGGTGTCTACTTTCCGAAATGGGGTCATTTGTGGGGTGTGTTTACTGTTCTGGCATTTTGGGCGGGGCTAAATTGTGAGCCGCCATGTAAAACCTAAAGGTACTCGTTGGAATTTGGGCCCTTTGCGCACCCAGGCTGCAAAAAGTCTCACTTATGTGGTATCGCTGTACTCAGGAGAAGTAGGGCAATGTGTTTTGGGGTGTATTTTTACATATACCCATGTTGGGTGAGAGAAATATCTCTGTAAATTGTCAACTTTGTATAAAAATTTTTAAAAGTTGTCGTTTACAGAGATATTTTTCACACAAAGTATGGGTATATATAAAAATACACCCCAAAACACATTGCGCTACTTCTCCTGAGTACGGTGATACCACATGTGTGAACTTTTGCAGCCTGGGTGCTAAAGGCCCTAAAACCAATGAGTACCTTTAGGATTTCACAGGGCATTTTACGCATTTGGATTCCAGACTTCTTCTCACGCTTTAGGGGCCCCTAAAATGCCAGGACAGTATAAATACCCCACATGTGACCCCATTTTGGAAAAAAAAAAAAAAACAATTTCCGCTGACTTGTGCCAAAAAATAAAAATTCTGTGGACTCACCATGCCCCTCACGGAATACCTCGGGGTGTCTTCTTTCCAAAATGGGGTCACATGTGGGGTACTTATACTCACCTGGCATTTTAGGGGCCCCTAAAGTGTGAGAATCCAAATGCATAAAAATGGCCTGTGAAATCCTAAAGGTACTCATTGGTTTTAGGGCCCCTTTGCGCACCCAGGCTGCAAAAAAGTGTCACTCATGTGGTATCGCCGTACTCAGGAGAAGTAGGGCAATGTGTTTTGCGGTGTATTTTTACATATACCCATGTTGCGTGTGAGAAATATCGCTGTAAACGACAACTTTTTACATTTTTTTATTCAAAGTTGTCAATTTACAGAGATATTTCTCTCACCCAGCATGGGTATATGTAAAATACACCCTAAACACATTGCCCTACTTCTCCTGAGTACGGCGATACCACATGAGTGACACTTTTGCAGCCAAGATGCGCAAGAGGCCTAAATTCCAATGAGTACCTTTTAGGAGGGCATTTTTACGCATTTTCTTCTCACGCTTTAGGGCCCCTAAAATGCCAGGGCAGTAGAAATACCCCACATGTGACCCCATTTTGAAAGAAAACACCCAAGGTATTCCATGAGGGGCATGGCGAGTTCATAGAAGATTTTTTTTGGCACAAGTTAGTGGAAATTGATTTTTATTGTTTTTCTCACAAAGTCTCCTTTCCGCTAACTTTTGACAAAAAGTTAAATTTTCATGGACTCATTATGCCCCTCAGCGAATACCTTGGGGTGTCTTCTTTCCAAAATGGGGTCATATGTGGGGTATTTATACTGCCCTGGCATTTTAGGGCCCTAAAGCGTGAGAAGAAAATGCGTAAAATGCCCTCCTAAAAGGTACTCGTTGGAATTTGGGCCCCTTTGCGCATCTTGGCTGCAAAAAGTGTCACACATGTGGCATCGCCGTACTCAGGAGAAGTAGGGCAATGTGTTTTGGGGTGTATTTTTACATATACCCATGCTGGGTGAGAGAAATATCTCTGTAAATTGACAACTTTGAATAAAAAATTTAAAAAGTTGTCGTTTACAGCGATATTTCTCACACCCAGCATGGGTATATGTAAAAATACACCCCAAAACACATTGCCCTACTTCTCCTGAGTACAGCGATACCACATGAGTGACACTTTTTTGCAGCCAAGATGCGCAAAGGGGCCCTAAAACCAATGAGTACCTTTAGGATTTCACAGGCCATTTTTACGCATTTGGATTCTCACGCTTTAGGACCCCTAAAATGCCAGGGCAGTATAAATACCCCACAAGTGACCCCATTGTGGAAAGAAGACACCTCAAGGTATTCTGTGATGGGTATGGCGAGTTCACAGAAAAAAAAAATTTGGCACAAGTTAGCGGAAATAGATTTTTTTTTTTTTTTTTTTTTTACAGTCTCATATTCCACTAACTTGTGACAAAAAAATTTTTTTTGCATGAACTCGCCATACCCATCACGGAATACCTTGGGGTGTCTTCTTTCTAAAATGGGGTCACATGTGGGGTTTTTGTACTGCCCTGGCATTTGAGGGTCTCCGCAATCATTACACGTATGGCCAGCATTAGGAGTTTCTGCGATTCTCCGTATATTGAGCATACGGGTAATGAGATTTTTTCCGTTCAGCCTCTGCGCTGAAAAAAAAAAAAAATGAACGGCACAGATTTCTTCATTCGCATCGATCAATGTGGATGAAAAAATCTCTGCCAAAATCAGTGACTGCGGTGCGGTGGGCTGGGCGCTAGCTACCTAACAAGTAGCTAACTAACTGGCGGTGATAAGGGACCCTTATGCCCCATTCACACGTCCGAAATTCTGTTTGCGGAACGGAATTGCGGACCCATTCATTTCTATGGGGACAGACTTTGTCCCGCTCGGATCCGGAATTACGGATCCGCGCTTCGAGTCTGCACTTCCGTTCCGCAAAAATATAGAACATGTCCTATTCTTGTCCGCAATTGCGGACAAGAAAAAGCATTTCTATATAGTTCTGGCAATGTGCGGATCTGCAAAATGCGGAAAGCACATTGCCGGTGTCCGTGTTTTGAGGATCTGCGGATCCGCGGATCCGTGGATCAGTTCCGCGGATCCGTGAATCCACGGATCCGCAAAGCACATATGGACGTCTGAATGGAGCCTTACAAGGGTGTGATCAATGACAGGGGGTGATCAGGGGTCTAGATGGGGTGATCAAGGGGTTAACAAGGGGTTAATAGGTGAGGGTGGGTGGGGGGTTAGTGTAGTGTTTGGTGCAACTTTACATAGTTACCTGGTCCTCTGGTGGTCGATCCCAGCAAATGGGACCACCAGAGGACCAGGTAGCAGGTATACCAGACGCTGTTCACAAAACAGCGTCTGGTATACATGTTTGATGCGATTTATATCACATCTACAGCCTGCCAGCGATGGATCATCGCTGGCAGGCTGTAGTTCAACTCTTGAGACGCGCATCCCTGTGAACGCGAGCGCGTTCACAGGAACTCGCGGGTCTCGCGAGAGGACGCGCCGATGCGTCCACTCAGAAGATCCCGGCAATCCTGCGTACGGCGGTCCGGGACTGGTTAATGCTCGGGTTCTCCCAATGACTTCTATTGTGCTCCGGTGCTCTGTAGAGCACCCGAGCATCCCAAAGTGTTTTACTTGAGCACCCGAGCAAAGTGCTCGTTCAACACTAGTTATTAACTAAGACGGACATTGACGCTGCTTTTCGGTTACTTCCAGTTAACCCTGATAGTTTGCATTTGTTAGGTTGTTTTTGGGTTGGGGGTATTTTGTAGACAGGTGTTTGCCAATGAGTTGCTCGTTGTCGGGAGCTTATTTTGAAGCGTTTAGTTCTTTCCTGGAATGGGTAGTGGCGGACGTGGCTGGTTGTTCATCCATCATCCATTACATGGATGATTTTCTTTACTTAGGTCCGGCAGATTCGCGGGTTTGTTCGTTGTTAAATACGCAGTCAATTTTTGCATCTTTCAGGGTTCCGTTAGCGGAAGGAAAGACAGTAGGTCCTTCGATAGAGTTGAGGTATTTGGGTATAGTGATAAATACTGATAAAATGGAGTGTTGGCTTCCTGATGAGAAAGTATGTGATATATGGGTGGAAGTTAAAAAAGGCGAGGAGGTCGCCCAAAATTCACTTGCGGGATCTACAGTCCCTATTGGGGAGGTTGAACTTTGGTTGCCGAATTATTCCAATGGGCCGGATATTTTGTCGGCGGTTGGCAGCGGCTACTGCAGGGGTAGTGGCTCCATATCATTTTATTGGGTTAGGGCGGAAGTTGAAGAGTGATCTGGAAGTTTTGGCTAGTTTTTTTTTAAAGAATTTTAATGGCAGAGAGTTGGTTATGGGTGATGTGGTTGACAGTTTCGACTTTGATTTATTTTCAGACGCAGCAGGGGGGGTGTTGGTTTTGGGGTTTATTGTCATGGGCAGTGGTGCGCAGATCGTTGGTCAGAAGCATGGGTTATATGGGTTGGGTGAAGAATATAGCTCTGCTAGAGCTTTTTCCAATAGTTCTCGCAGTGGTATTATGGGGCAATAAATTCAGGAAAAGGAAGATTTGTTTTCATTGATATAATCTGGGGGTAGTGCAGGCGATCAATAGTTTGACTGCCTCGTCTTCACCAGTGGTTCGGTTATTGCAGCATCTGGTTTTACTCTGTTTATCGCTTAACACATGGGTGGTGGTGGTTCATCTACCTGGGGTGGCTAATTGCATTGCGGGTGCCCTTTCTCGTTCGCAGTGGTAGCGGTTTTGTCACTTGGCCCCAGAAGCAGATTCCAAAGGGTTGGAGTGTCCGGAGTCCTTATGGGAGCTCTTGGAGGTACAGTAGAGGGTCATCTGCAGGCATCAATGAGCACGGGTACATGGGCGGCATGTGATAAAGCATGGAATAGTTGGGAACAGTGGTGTAAGGTAATGGCGGTGCAGGTAGATGGAGGGGAGGTCCCACTGTTGTTATTCTTGGGTCATGTAAAAGAAGAGGGTTGGTCAGTCGCTCAATTAAACAGATGTATTTCGGGTTTGGGTTTTGGGTTCAAGTTAAGGGGTCTCCCGGACGTTACTAAAGCCTTTTTGGTTAAACAAGTCTTGAAGGGTTGGAGGAGGGGTAAGTGATCAGAGGACAGAAGGAGGCCGGTGTCGGTTGCCTTGTTGTTGAAAATTGGTTGGCAGACGGTATTAGCCTGTTGCCGACCGCCTCACGCAGGATTGCGTCCTGCGGGCGGTCGGTTCATTCCTCCTTGAAGCGCGGGCGCGTCATCTCGCGAGACGCGAGATGACGCGCGTTTGAGCCCGGTGGAACGCAAATGGAACGCACCGCCGGGCTCAGAAGAAGTGAGTCACCAGCCTGCCAGCCAATGATCAGCGCTGGCAGGCTGGTGATTTTCGAAATCGCCTATGGAAATAGGTGATATAAGTTATATTTACAAATATATGTGTTTTATAAGGGATCTGTGCCATGTGCTGGGTCCTTTTCATCGGTTGGACCCAGCACAGAGCACAGATCCCAAGTAAGTGCACAAATCACTACATATCAGGCCCTGATCACCCCCCATCACCCTAATTAACCCCTTGATCACCTGTCAATACATAGTAAAAGGGAAAAAAGTGATCAGTGTCACTTTTGTGAACTGTCACTTTTTTTTTTTCACTAGGATTGACTGTTAGGTTTAGCTTAGTTTAGGCCCCTTTGGTAGGTAGTTAGCGTTAGCGCCAAGCCCACCGCACCGCAGTCACTGATTCGCTGATTAGCGTAGCGCTAATCAGCGTTTGTACTTTATAGTATCTGTAAGTGATCAGAACTGATCACGGTCAGATATATAATAGTACTAGTGTCACTTTAGTTCGCCCTCCACCCCAAACGCAGTGTTTGCCCGATCAGACCTGATCGGTCGCTCACCTGCGTTCACCACGCCCGCCCGCCGCAGTGACAAAAATTTTTTTTTTTGTATCACTGCACAATCACTTCACAAGCGCTGCGGCGATTAAAAATCAGTTTTGATATTTTTATCAATCGCAGCGGCTTCTGTACTTCGCTACACTCCCATTTGTAAGACAGGCTTGCTTTTTTCTTGGGTAGTCTCAGGGAATACCCCTAAATTTAGACGCCCAAATGTCAAACAAGGGTATTCCTCTGAAGAGGCCTACAGGATTCTGACCCAGTCGGATGAGGAATGGGAACCCTCATCTGACGAATCTAGCGGGTCAGAATACTGAACCTGTAGAGAGCAGTGGCAGTCTGACCCAAAGTTCGGACGAGGAGGTTGAGGTCCCTGATACCACCAGGCGTACTCCAGCCCCGTGTTGCTAGGCCGCAGGTTGCATACACCAGCAGCGCAGCCCGTCCTGGACCTAGTACCAGCACTGCCGTACAACATGGTGAAGTGGCGAGCACCAGAAGGGCAGTAGAAGCTGGTACGGTGGCACGTGCAGTAGTTTCCCGTCGCAGCCACCGCAAAGACAGGCCCGTAGAGCCCCTAGAGTCCCTGAGGTGCTGGCAAATCCTGATTGGCAGCCCCCAACTTCAGCCGCACCAGTAGTTCCCCTTTCACCGCCCAGTCAGGAGTTCGGGTGGAGACAGCTCAGATAGGATCGGCGCTGGGGTTTTTGAGCTGTTCTTCACTGCGGAGCTCTATGACTTAGTCGTGGCAGAAACAAATCGGTATGCCACTCAATTTATCGCCGACAACCCGGGAAGCTTCTATGCCCAGCCTTTCGGTGGAAACCAGTCCAAGTTTCCGAATTTAGAACTTTTCTGGGCCTTCTCCTCAACATGGGCATTACAAAAAACATGAATTGCGGTCATATTGGTCCACGAACCCAATTCATCACATGCCCATGTACTCTGCTGCCATGTCCAGGACACGTTTTGAGACCATCCTGCGTTTCCTGCACTTTAGTGACAACACCACCTCCCGTCCCAGAGGCCACCCAGCTTTTGACCGGCTCCACAAAATTCGGCCCCTCATAGACCATTTCAACCTGAAATTTGCAGATTTGTATACCCCTGCACAAAACATCTGCGTAGACGAGTCCCTAATACATTTTACCGGGCGCCTTGGCTTCAAGCAGTACATCCCAAGCAAGCGCGCCCGGTATGGGGTCAAATTGTATAAGCTCTGTGAAAGGGCCACAGGCTATACGCACAAATTTCGGATCTATGAGGAAAAGATCAGACCCTGGAGCCGGTCGGTTGCCCTGACTACCTGGGGAGCAGTGGGAAGATAGTCTGGGACTTGGTGTCACCCTTATTCGGCAAGGGTACCATCTTTATGTGGACAACTTTTACACAAGTGTGGCCCTCTTCAAGCATTTGTTCCTAGAACAGATTGGCTGCTGCGGCACCGCGCGACCTAGTCGCCGGGGCTTCCCCCAACGGCTCATTACCACCAGACTTGCAAGGGGGCAGAGGGCTGCATTGTGTAACGAAGAACTGCTCGCGGTGAAATGGAGAGACAAGCGTGACGTTTACATGCTCTCCTCCATTCACGCAGACACGACAGTCCAAATTGAACGGGCAACCAGTGTCGTTGAAAAGCCCCTCTCAGTCCACGACTATAACCTCCACATGGGAGGGGTGGACTTCAACGACCAGATGTTGGCCCCATATTTGATTTCCCGACGCACCAGACGCTGGTATAAGAAGGTGTCTGTATATTTATTTCAATTGGCTGCCTATAATAGTAACATAGTAACATAGTATATAAGACCGAAAAAAGACATTTGTCCATCCAGTTCGGCCTGTTTCCTACAAGTTGATCCAGAGGAAGGCAAAAAACCCCTGTGAGGCAGAAGCCAATTTTCCTCACTTAAGGGGAAAAAAAAAAGTTATGTTCTCTACAGTAAGGCTGGGAGAACAGGATCCATCCTCAAATTTCAGGAAGAGATCATTTCGGAACTCCTGTATTTAGGAGGTTCCGTGGCCCCATCCACCAGTGTAGTTAGCCGTCTACACGAGCGGCACTTCCCCAGCGTTGTGCCTGGTACCTCAACCCAACCACCACCCCGAAAAAGATGTGACGTCTGTAGCAGGAGTGGAATAAGGCGTGACACCCGTTATTTCTGTCCTGACTGTCCTGACCACCCTGCCCTATGCCTAGGGGAGTGTTTCCGGAAGTACCACACTCAGGTACACTTAGGGACCTAGGGATTGCAGGACACAGGTAGTTTTTACAATCAGGCTCAAGGGTCTCTCAGGATACTAGGTTTTGAGAGACCCTAACACATAGGGGACGGTGCTGCTGTGCTGCTGCAGAAGTGTGAAACGGTAGAAACCTCTCCTTTCACTTGGGATAACGTGTATAGTGTACTTCTCACCATCTCTGTGTGATTTACACTTTACACATTGTCCCATGGGAAAGGAGAGGTTTCTGCTAGGAAAATAAAGAGTGAAATGGTTAAAAAAAAGAAAAAAAATTAAACAGGTAGCAAGAAAAGAAAAATCTTGAGTTAGTTCAGGTTTTAAAAGTTCCGTTTTTTTTTCATGTTCAGGTTTTATTCATGTTTTATAAAGTTTGTAACGTTCAAGTCATGTGCCTGCTGCCTGTTTTTTCTTCTTCTTTTTTTTTTTTTCCCCCTAACCACCCTTTATTTTCCAGGTAGATCAACGGACCAACCGATGAAAACGCCGCAGCACTGATGTGAATTCTGAGAGAAGCATTGCGCTGCTGTCAGAAGACACGTGAAGTCGGTGTATGCGGCGCTGCAAGACGAGATTTCTCCTCTGCAGGACAGGTACGTTTGCCCTGGCATATGAGCTGAGGAGAGGTGTTGGAGTTCATATGCTTTGGCAAACACTTTGTATCAAAAATCTGGCAAAGATGTCTTCCTCCACAACGATGGATTGATCGATGTGAATGGAGAAATCACGTTTGCCAGGACATAGGAGCTGAAGTGGGTATGGATGTTTGGGCGGAGCCCCTATGTCCTGGCAATCGCCAGGCCCCTCTATTTTTTTTGCATATATTTTGGCAGAGATTTTTTCATCCACATCGATCGATGCGAATGAGGAAATCTGTGCCGTTCATTTTTTCTTCCAGCCCAGAAGCTGAACGGAAAAAAAATCTCATTACCTGTATGCTCCATATAAGGAGAATAGCAGAAACTCCTAATGCTGGCCATATGTGTAATGATTGTGGAGACCCTCAAATGCCAGGGCAGTACAAAAACCTCACATGTGACCCCATTTTGGAAAGAAGACACCCCAAGGTATTCGCTGAGGGGCATATTGAGTCCATGAAAGATTGAATTTTTTGTCACAAGTTAGCGGAAAGGGAGACTTTGTGTGAAAAAACAAAAAAAATCAAATTCCGCTAACTTGTGCCAAAAAAAAAAATCTTCTATGAACTCGCCATGCCCCTCACAGAATACCTTGGGGTGTCTTCTTTCTAAAATGGGGTCACATGTGGGGTATTTCTACTGCCCTGGCATTTTAGGGGCCCTAAAGCGTGAGAAGAAAAATGCGTAAAAATGTCATCCTAAAAGGTACTCATTGGAATTGGGGCCCCTTTGTGCATCTTGGCTGCAAAAAAGTGTCACACATGTGGTATCTCCGTACTCAGGAGAAGTAGGGCAATGTGTTTTGGGGTGTATTTTTACATATACCCATGCTGGGTGTGAGAAATATCTCTGTAAATTGACAACTTTGTATAAAAAAATGGAAAAAGTTGTCATTTACAGAGATATCTTTCACACCCAGTATGGGTATATGTAAAAATACACCCCAAAACACATTGCCCTACTTCTGCTGAGTATGGCGATACCACATGTGTGGCACTTTTTTGCAGCCTGGGTGCGCAAAGGGGCCCAAATTCCAATGAGTACCTTTAGGATTTCACAGGACATTTCTACTCATTTGGATTCCAAACCGCTTCTCACGCTTTAGGGGCCCCTAAAATGCCAGGGCAGTAAAAATACCCATTTTAGAAAGTAGTGACCCCATTTTAGAAAGTAGACACCCCAAGGTGTTCTGTGAGGGGCATAGTGAGTTCATGTAAAATTTTATTTTTTGTCACAAGTTAGTGGAATATGAGACTTTGTAAGAAAAAAAAAAAAAAAAAACATTTCCGCTAACTTGTGACAAAAAATAAAAACTTCCATAAACTCACTATGCCCATCAGCGAATACCTTAGGGTGTCTACTTTCTGGAATGGGGTCACATGTGGGGTATTTTTACTGTCCCAGCATTTTAGGGGCCCCTAAAGCGTGAGAAGGAGTTTGGAATCCAAATGCGTAAAAATGCCCTGTGAAATCCTAAAGGTACTCATTGGATTTAGGGCCCCTTTGCACGTTTTGGCTGCAAAAAAGTGCCACACATGTGGTATCGCCGAACTCAGGAGAAGTAGGGCAATGTGTTTTAGGGTGTATTTTTACATATACCCATGCTGGGTGAGAGAAATATCTCTGTAAATTGACAACTTTGTATAAAAAAATGGAAAAAGTTGTCATTTACAGAGATATTTCTCTCACCCAGTATGGGTATATGTAAAAATACACCCCAAAACACATTGCCCTACTTCTCCTGAGTACGGCGATACCACAAGTGTGGCACTTTTTTGCAGCCAAGATGCGCAAAGGGGCCCTAAATCCAATGAGTACCTTTAGGATTTCACAGGACATTTCTAATCATTTGGATTCCAAACCGCTTCTCACGCTTTAGGGGCCCCTAAAATGCCAGGGCAGTAAAAATACCCCACAAGTGACCCCATTTTAGAAAGTAGACACCCCAATGTGTTCTGTGAGGGGCATAGTGAGTTCATGTAAAATTTTATTTTTTGTCACAATGGAATATGAGACTTTGTAAGAAAAAAAAAAAAAAAAAACATTTCCGCTAACTTGTGACAAAAAATAAAAACTTCCATGAATTCACTATTCCCATCAGCGAATACCTTAGGGTGTCTACTTTCCAGAATGGGGTCACTTGTGGGGTATTTTTATTGTCCCGGCATTTTAGGGGCCCCTAAAGCGTGAGAAGGAGTTTGGAATCCAAATGCGTAAAATTGCCCTGTGAAATCCTAAAGGTACTCATTGGTTTTAGGGCCCCTTTGCGCATCTTGGCTGCAAAAAAGTGTCACTCATGTGGTATCGCCGTACTCAGGAGAAGTAGGGCAATGAGTTTTGGGGTGTATTTTTATATATACCCATACTTTGTGTGATAAATACCGCTGTAAACGACAACTTTTTAAAAAAAATGTATTCAAAGTTGTCAATATACAGAGATATTTCTCACACACAGTATGGGTATATGTAAAAATACACCCCAAAACACATTGCCCTACTTCTCCTGAGTACAGCGATACCACATGTGTGACACTTTTTTGCAGCCAAGATGTGCAAAGGGGCCCTAATTCCAATGAGTACCTTTAGGATTTCACAGGGCATTTTTACGCATTTGGATTCTCACGCTTTAGGGGCCCCTAAAATGCCAGGGCAGTAAAAATACCCCACAAGTGACCCCATTTCGGAAAGTAGACACCCTAAGGTATTCGCTGATGGGCATAGTGAGTTCATGGAAGTTTTATTTTTGTCACAAGTTTGCGGAAAATGAAATTTTTTGAAAAAAATAATAATAATAATTTCCGCTAACTTGTGACAAAAAATAAAAACTTCCATGAACTTACTATGCCCCTCAGTGAATACCTTAGGGTGTCTACTTTCCGAAATGGGGTAATTTATGGGGTGTTTCCACTGTCTGGGAATTGTAGTACGTCAGGAAACAGGACAGGTGCTCAGAAAGTCAAAGTGCGGAAATTCACTTTTTTGCACCATAGTTTGTAAAAGCTATAACTTTTACCCAAACCAATAAATATACACTTATTGCATTTTTTTGTATCAAAGACATGTAGAACAATAAATTTTGAGAAAAATTTGTAGAGAAATGTAGTTTTATTTGACAAATTTTCAAACAGAAAGTGAAAAATGTCATTTTTTTGCAAAAATTTCGGTAATTTTTGATTAATAGCAAAAAAAGTAAAAATGTCAGCCAGAATGAAATAGCACCAAATGAAAGCTCTATTAGTGAGAAGAAAAGGAGGTAAAATTCATTTGGGTGGTAAGTTGTATGACGGAGCAATAAACGGTGAAAGTAGTGTAGTGCAGAATTGTAAAAAGTGGCCTGGTCATTAAGGGTGTTTAAGCTAGGGGGGCTGAGGTGGTTAGTGTGTAGTTCCTTGGGGGAGATAAGTTTAAGTTGGCTTTTTTCCTGGCCTTTTTTTTGGGCTTTTTCGCTTGGGGGAGTTGGTGTGCAGAAGTGTGTAGGGGGTCTTTTCGGGGAGGATGTGAAGCTGTATTATGACAGAGTTGTGGTTAGGATTCGGGTGTCTAAGAATGATATGGAGGGTAGAGAGCGCGGTGTTAGCCTGTTAGCCTCGGTTCTGGGGTGTTCTTCATGTCCAGTTCAGGATTACAGGTTGGCTGCGAGTTTTGATAGCGGCCCTCTTCTCAGACATGATGATGGGTCATTTCTATCGCGGTTTCAGTTTTTGACAGTTTTTAAGAAGTGTCTATTAGGTTTGGGGGTGGATCCGACTGATTTTACAGGTCATTCATTCAGAATCGGTGCTGCAACGGAGGCTGCAGGGTTAGGTATGAGTGATGATTTTATTAAAAGAATGGGTTTAGATTCCGGTCTTATGTGAGGTTAGGTAGTTTGTAATACATAGATTAGGTTGAGCAGTAATGTGTTTTATTTTGTTGTTATGGTCCAGGGTGTTCCTTGACATTAGTCTGGATTCACGGGCATTCATTGGGGGACGCTTAGGCCGGATGTTTGGCCGAATAGGCGTCAATTGGGATTTGAAAGAGAGTCGCAGTCTTGCAGGGGCCAAGGTCTCGAGGTATGTTGTGTGTGCGTGTGTGGGGGGGGGTGTTAAAAGAGGTACACCGTTTTGTGCGTTTGGACCGGTCTCCTGACATTCTAGTGCTACATGTCGGGGGAAATGATTTGGGGATTAGGCCAGTTAGGGAATTGATTAGAGATATAAAGCTTGACTCTTTGAGACTGGTCATTGTTTTCGGACATGATTACGGTGTGGACCGACATTATACCTCGTTGGAATTGGCGGGAGGCGCGATCAGTTGAACGTATCAATAAAGCCCATATTAAGGTGAACAGGGCGACAGGCAAGTTTGTGGCTGTCAGGCATTTAGAGCTGGAGTCGGGTGTTGAGGAATTTAGGAGGTCGGTCAGAGTTCTCCTTAATGGGGTGGGTATTGACTTGTGGTCTCTGGGTCTTCAAGGAGGGATTGAGAGGGCTTTAGGGGTGTGGAGGAACGCGCAAGCTTGAGGGAGTCAGTGTGTCAAGTTGGAGGTGGGAGCAGTGGTGTATCTTGGTTTTGTGCTGCCCTAGGCGAGACTAAACTCGGGCAACCCCTAATATAAATTTGACCCGCCCCTTTCCTGTCAAGGCCAAACCCCTTTCTCTGTAAACCCCGCCCTTCCTTTTAGGCTCCATCCTTTCCTGTATTCCTGTATTTAAAAGTGAATAACGACAGCCACACCTCACACCCCTCCCTTGATCCCACTAAGTGTCATCCACAGATCCCCCCCCCTTAAGTGTCATCCACAGATCCCCCTTAAGTGCCATCCACAGATCCCCTCCTTAAGTGCCATCCACAGATCCCCTCAGTGTCATCCACAGATTCCCCCTCTTTAGTGTCATCCACATATTCCCCCTTAGTGTCATCCACAGATTCCCCCTCAGTGTCATCCACAGATTCCCCCTCAGTGTCATCCACAGATTCCGCCCTCAGTGTCATCCACAGATTCTCCCCCTTAGTGTCCTCCACAGATTCCCCCTCCGTGTCATCCACAGATTCTCCCCCTCAGTGTCATCCACAGATTCCCCCTCAGTGTCATCCACAGATTCCCCCCTCTTTAGTGTCATCCACATATTCCCCCTTAGTGTCATCCACAGATTCCCCCTCAGTGTCATCCACAGATTCTCCCCCCCTCAGTGTCATCCACAGATTCCCCCCCCCTCTGCCAGTGCGCCTGTGTGAGTCTTCCGGCGCTTCTCTCAGGCAAGTGGAGTGAATAAATTACCTACAACGGCGCTGGAGCGGCGCCGGCGCACCCCCAGCAGCGCAGCCCGGACAAAAAAAAAAAATCTATCACTGAGGCAAACAAGGCATCTTGCCGCCCCATTGGAAGTGCCGCCCTAGGCAAATGCCTTGTTTGCCTCGTGATAGATACGCCACTGGGTGGGAGGTCCTCGAAGTTGGTGGAATGGGTTGGTAATTGAGAATGGGAGGGCCTCAATGGTAGGGCTGGACTCTCATGGTTGGACACTTCGTTGGTTCAGTGAGGTGTCTATCAGTTGGTGTCTCCGAGCTGGTGTTCTATGGCTGGAGGCAAGGTGGATTTGCCACGTGGTTGGTGGGTAAATTAACTTTGGGGCTTCTAGGACCTCCCTCGTATGGGTTAAATTATTGTTATTTATGTTATGTATTTATTTGGTAATAAAAATGGCGGCTGTGGCCGATTTAATCTGACTCTGGTTTTGTGTTTTATTATTAGTTGGGGAGGTGGAACTGGAGAGAGAAAATAGGGGGTGTATTAGACTAGAGGACCCGAGGAGATAACCAATAATTTAATCAAGTAACAGCGATGTATACGTAAAAGGGTTGTCAGAGTACTTAGTACAGATGACTTATCCTCAGGATAATCCCCGGTATCTGATCAGTGGAGGTCCAATTCCCAGGAACCCCCACGATCAGCGGTGTGAAGAGGCTGCAACTCTCCAGTGAACACTATGGACTTTACCTGGATCAGTATCATCACCTTCATCGGTCACGTGGCCCAGACGCGGCTCTGTCCCATTTAAGTAAATGATGCTGAACTGCAATACCCAGCACAGCTACTATACAATGCTCGGCGCTGTGCTTGGTAAGCTGCGAGAAGAACCAGCGCTCACCAAAGTGGCGAGGCATCTTCAAACAGCTGATTGGTGTGGGTGCAGGGTGTTGGACCTCCACCGATCAGATATTGATGACCTACCCCGAGGACCTATCCCCAGTGGCAAGCAGCGGAATTACATCTCCTCCGTCCCTTTCAGAGGAGTTGTAATTACACTGCTTGCTGACGACGAGTAGGTAAACAGTGAAGAGAATTCAGCAATTCTACGAGCCCCGCGGTCCTATCAAACAGATGAATGTTGGGGGTGCCGGAGTCAGACCCCCGCTGATCTGATATTGATTACCCATCCTGAGGAGAGGTCATCAATTTCAGAAACCAGACAACCCCTTTAAATACTTGGATTTACCATAATCACAATGTCTGCCAACATAGTGGCCACGGTAATGATAATGCCGTGAATATTTAGGAATAGCTGTCACCCCTGTAGGCGGTGATTGGCGTTCTTCACAGTAGAAATTGACTTAACGCTGAGCTCATCAAAGGTCTCCGAAGACAATTTGAATCTATTTCATTTCTAGGCTTGAAAAGAGCGAATGGTGTTACCTGTGATCTGGGACAAGAAACGAAGTACGGAAAAGAAGACGACTCGCCTTCCCTCCTCATCGAGTGGAAATGCCAGGCGTCTCATTAGCAGACTCCAGGCGACCCGCGGTTCACGCACCTTTACAGAGACTCGTCTTCGCAGGTACCAGGTTTATTTTTAATACCGCATCCTTAGTACATAAGGCACAAAGGGATTGTTCTATGGGGTGTAGCTAAAACTGCAATCCAGTGTCTTCACCTCCAATTACGTGTCCCTGCAGCAGTAAAGAGGTGACATGTTGCTAATTGCATGGACACCTTGTCTTCTTCAGGAGATTTAAAAGGTTTTTTTTTTTCTTTTTACGGCCTCCAGAGAGAAGGACAATTTGTTTCTCTTGAGTTCATGCAAAGGGATTTAATTCTAAATCATTTCCTTCCTGTTTGTTTTCCAGGTGATGATGAGCCAGGCGCTGTCATTAGTAGCTGCCTGTTTTTGCCTTAGGACAAGCTTGGGTGATTCCCCTTTCAACCTGCTTAACCCGTGGTCTGTTGCCTAAATAGTCCTATAGATTTACCCACCACAAACAGCAGCAGGTTGTTCCAAATGGCTGCCTTCTGGCGGATTTAGGAAGTTTTACTCTAATGGGGAAACTTAAGGGACCCGGTACATCCTCATATTTAATAAGTGCAATCCCAAATCCTTATGTCCTTAGGCGCATGTTGTACTGGTGCGCCATTTATGGTTAATGGATATACACACACAGTCGAGTCACATCTTTATGACCATTTTTTATGACCACTTCCCACTTTTGATGTCAGCAACGTGCAGCAAAGGAACGGAGTCCTGTGTGCTGAGCGGGCTCGGTGGGTATATAAGGTGGGTAATAGGCTGTCTGCACACATATCCTTGTGGTCATGGGTAAAAGGGGAGATTTATCAGAGTTGTAAAAAGGGATGATTATTATCGGCTTTCGGGGCAAGGGTAGCGGTATTTCTGAAACTGCGCAGTTTGTGAACTGTCCCTGTACTGCTCTGGTGAAAGAGTTTAGTGAGTGGACAACTGGCACCATTGTGAATAAGGTTAGCTTCTAGGGTGGTCCCTGGCTTCACTCGATAAAGCCGGACATAACAGGCCACTGCCCTCGACTACGCTAATCCCCCACTCCCCCAAGCCACGCCCCCGTTCCTGGCAAAAGGAGAAAAAAAATGAACTGGAAGACTGGCAGGTGAGCTGGGGGCAGCCCGGGGCAGCAACAGAGAGCCATGTCCACGGACTCTACTGACTGACTGGGGGTGAGAGAAGCCTCAGTCAGCCAGTTTGTAGTTGCAGCTTACGCTCAGACAGTAAAATGCTGCCAATACCTACAGTTTACCTCAAAAGTACATAGGAGTAATCAGTCAACACTGGATAAAACATCTGAACCCCAATATAGCACAACAACCAGTGTATAAATAAATATCAAAGTCGAATGTAAAATACACGTATCAAAATTTATTAAATAATTAGACATAAACAGGGGACAGATTAACCACTGAAGGCCCAGTAGTAGCCTGGGCAACTACCCGAAGACTAGTGCCACAAGAAACAGTCCCACAGCGCAGAAAGGGCATAGGGGTATAGGTAACTATGGCCAACAAATGCCCAATATGTATAGATGGTAAATGACAAGACAATAGTAAGTCAAATAAGCGGGTAACATGAACCAGGGCCAGCAAACCATTGGAGAATCATAATAGTTGCGGTGAGTGTGGGAAAATGCCCATAAGCACCAACAATACTAGGATGGTAAAGGAGTTATAGACAAATGTACAAACAATGATAGAGCTGGCCATGTGGCATGTATACACCCAAGTACAGACAAATTAATTCTGAGCATAAAAAGGCAAAATAAGATGTATATTGCAATTACCCATGACTGGGGCGGACCTGGATCACGGCACCACTGACCACCTTGATGCGCGTTTCGCCAAACTGGCTTCCGACTCGCACATTTCAGTGCATCAGTCTACCAGTTTCATTCAATGTATTACTTATCACTGCAATAAATCGACCAAGGGTAGTGTAATGAAAATGACTATCACTGAAAATGACACTCCCTGAAATATACCTTAGGCAGACTTGTTTCAGTCTGTATATGTATTCAGCATAATTGTATTGATGATAACTTTATACAGCCTATATTTGTTTACTGGGACATACATTTTATACTGTGTTGACCTGCTACCGCTATCTGGAGTTTATCTTTTGCTCCTAAGTATCTGTGTATTCAGCATATAATCAGCCGTATCTCCAGTGTTTGGCGGTTATTACGATTGTTAAACAGTTATATATCTGCATCCTATTTGTACTCAGTTTAGTTATGTATTCAGCACATTTTAACCAACGGGACAATTTTTGTATTCAGTTTTCATAGGTGTACTCAGTATTGTATTCAACTTTTTCATATACCCCTATTGCATCATATATCCCGTGATGAACCTTATTGTCTAAAGGGGAAACGTGTTGGGTTTAATAGAGGGTTTAATAGAGGTATTGTTGTCAATCTATCATACACAAGTGGAACGAATATAGGTATCCTTGAGTACAGGGAATCTAGGGACAAGTCAGTCAAGGTACGAGGACAGGGGATCCCTACCATCAAGGGATGACCCTGGGCACAGCAGTGTTCTTAAGGGTCAGATAGGGAAGGATAGAACCTTTATTCTGCCCTGCCCCTTCGTACCCAGTACAGCCATTGGTTATGGACCAATTTTTATGGACCAATTCCTTTGTTTTTGTTATATCAAGTCTTTTGACTTTTTTATGGCATATTTAATAAAAAGTATATTTTAGGGAGTGTTTTTTTCAGTGATAGTCATTCAATGTATTATATTGCATCAATATACCATGCAGTTTTATTTAATATATTGTACTGCATTACTATAGCATTTTAATTCAATGCATTGGATTACACTAATATACCAGGATATGGGGGGTACTATCTCTCCCTGAGCACAGCGCCTTAATCGACATGAGGAGACTCATAGGCCATACATGCGCCTCTGATGCCATGAGATGTGAGGCAGCTATCCTATAAGTCAATAGTCAACCCTTTAAACAGGCCTTGAGACATGACTCTGATATTAAATAAGCCAGCACCTCATCTGCAGACAGCTCTTTGCCCCTCATCAGTGCGGAGCCGTGTAGTGCAGAGGTTGAACATTGACTTAGACTAGAGGATCGCTGTCTTATATCTGGTGCCATTAGAGTTTGCTAAGAGTTCATTTGCATCCCTTTCTACCAATATACCATGCGGTTTTAGTTAATGTATTGTACTCCATTAATATACCAGTTTTATTCAACACATCGTATTACCTCAATATTGATTGTATTGCGTCAGTATACCAGTTTCAATTAACAGATGGTATGACATCTATATAACGTGCACCTTTAGTTAACTTGTTATATTCTGTCAATATATGTTTTTTTCAAGGCACATAGTTTCACTATACCATGCAACTATACTGCATTAATGTACCATTATAATTTGCTAATACCAGTGTACAGTGTGTTTATTTGCACCTCTGTTTGTAAATTACAGAAAAACACTTCCAATTTTGCCACCATTTATTAATCTGTGTACCAAACCTGTGACTTTTAATTTATTGATCTCATTATGAAATGTCTGGCAAACGACAAATTTACTCGCTATCCATGAGTCAGAATGTGGGTGGCTGTAGTAGTGCAAACAGCAGTAACAGCCCCAGCAGTAGTAGTAGTATTAGTAGACCACAGTTGTCTCTCGCTTCCACTCAGTGCCACATTATTATTGAGGTCAAAGAGGATGATGTTATGGTTGTATGGCTCAGTCATCCTCTCAGTTACAGCAGGATGATGTCACTTAAGAGTCTGACACCATGTCTTTGAGCCAGAGCTCAGCACATCCCTCCTGCTCCTCTTCCCTGCAGCCTTTTTTTTCTAAGAAAAGGCAACAAAACCCCACCACTCACTATAGGGGATAGTCAAAAGAGTCAGCGTTTGCATTGCCATTAGGAGGCGTTTTAGAACGCTATGCACAGTTATGTTGCTGGTGCTGGCAGTAGTAATAGTGGCACTTGTAGCCACGGTGGTGGCAGTAGAGGTGCGGTGACATCATGGTGCCACTCTGCCCGCCCAGCGTCATCACAGCAGCACGCCCCAATTGACGCGTTTTCTTCAATCAAGATGGCCTCTTTACTCTCAAATGGATGAGGTGAGCATGATTTTTTTTTCTTACTGCCATTTCAGGAAAAATTGAAGCGCCAGGAAATTCAGGTTTATAGAGAATCTAATTTTTCCTGAATCTCAGATCAGATGCCACTTCATGAACTTCGATTCGCTTAACACTAAATAACACCATTCAGTTTATCAAGGGCGTGTGCTCCTGCACATTCTAATATTGGTAGTGCTGATTGGAAAGTTTCAGACAGTGCAGGGGCACACCCCCAACTGGTAACACCCAGTTGCCAATTCAGGTGAGTGTATATATTTTTACCTCCTGATTAACCCCCTGATAGGCTAATTGTGACTCTCAGACGCCGTAATCAGTGTTGAATGTGGTATCTGTGGGGAAATGATGGGGGGCGGTGCGACTGCCATTCTCATTTATTGCGCCCGCTCCATACAATGAGATTATAAGTAATTCGTAACAATTTGAATTTCTTGACGAAATTTGGTGAAGCAGACGAATCGTGTTTTTAAAAACTTTGCTCAACTCTAGTGTTACAGTAACTTATTCATACATTTCCCGGAGGAATAACACAGGAACAACACAACACAGAGCTCCAACAAAAGATGTCATGGGGAGTACATGTCAGGAGAAGAGACTTTTCCTCAATTTTTCATCCTACTTCTTGGCGGTATATGAAGACTTATTTTCATGCACCGTCACTATGGACACTTTACGTATCACATCCTGAGATTCACGTATCACATCCTGATTTAACAGTGTAGAGTCAGAATTATGTGCACCCTTTGTCTGCTGTTTGGCCGGTTGCTGATGCCAAGGGTCTTGTAGTTGTTACTCACCCGTCCTGGATCCAGCACCGTGCACTGCCTCTCTCCCCTCCTCTGGCTGGCTCAGTCTCTTCTCCTGTATGTTGGGTTGATTACATTATCCAGTCAACAAGTAATTCTGCTACTTCTGCTCTGCTACACCAGTATTCAGTAAAGCCTCCTACATCAATTCTGCTGCAATATTCTTCAGTAGACTCTGCTACATCACTTCTACTACACAGGTCTTCAGTCAACTCTACTACATAAACTCTGCAACACCAGTCTTCAGTTAACTTTTCTACATCAATTTCCCCACACTGGTTTTCAGTTAGCACTGCTACATCAACTCTCCTACAATGGTCTTCAGTGAACTGCGCTACAGCAACCCTGCTACACTAGTGTACAGTTATATCTGCTATATCAACTCTGCTACACTGGTCTATAATTACCTCTGCTACACCAGTCTACAGTTATCTCTGCTACATCATCCTTGCTACACTGATCTTTAGTTAGATCTGCTACATCAGCACTGCTACATTTGTCTTCAGTTAACCCTTTACACTGCTCTGCCCCATCAGGCCTACAGCCCAGCTGCACCAGGTCACCAGTGCATTGGTTCTCCAGCTCTGCTGCAGCAGCTCTCTAGCTCTGCTACCCCAACTTTTCTGCAGTAGCGTCCCCTATCAGTGCTGGTCAAGACCTGCTCCATAGGACAGTTGGTTTAGACATACAGGGCCTTGTAAAAGTATTCACAACCCTACAAAGATGTGTCTGAATTTTAATGCTAAAGGGAAAAATACAAAAAAATTATTAAAGTGGAGCGGTCACCTCTCCTGACATGTCTATTTTTTTAAATACTTGCATCCCCAATAATATAACAGTCCTGAATCTGAACTTTTTTTTTTAGAGCTCTGCCTTGTGTCGTTACTCTGTTATTCCTCCTAAAGAAACGCTATTACCAATTCCCTTGTTGAAGGGGTGTCCAGCCTTCAGACTGTGCAAGGATATCCCCCAACTAGTAACACCCAGTCATCAATTTATTTATACATTTCTAGGAGGAATAACAGAGGGATGGCAAACAGTCAAGATTTTGCAAAAGATTTCTGTTTTATGAAGAACAGAACTGTCAGAAGAGGTGACAAATCCACTTGTCACCCACGATAAAGATTTTGTCCAACCATAAAGTAAATTGACAGGAGGGGGAACGGAACAGAATTGATGATGGGTCATTCCCAGTAATGTGATTGCTGCAGCCAATTACTGTCCTCAGCGGCCATGTGTGAAAGAACGGCGCGTCACTGCAGAAGATGAATGGGAATGGCATGTCTTCACTTCCGGATGGGAGCCATGGTGCTGGAACTGTTTGACTTTTAGGCCTAATGCACACGACCGTATGTGTTTTGCGGTCCGGAAATTGCGGATCCGCAAAAAAAGCAGATGACATTCCATATGGCATCGGTTTTTTTTGCGGATCCATTGTAATAATGCCTATGCTTGTCAAACTATAAAAAAATAGGACATGCTATATTTTTTTGCAGAACGGATAATGGACATACGGAAACGGAATGCACATGGAGTACCTTCCGTTTTTTTTGCTGACCAGTTGAAATGAATGGTTCCACATATGGTCCGCAAAAAAAACGGAAAGAAAATACGTTTGTGTGCATGAGGCCTTATATAGCGATTTAAACAGGACCCGTCCCCTCTCCTGACATGCCTGTTTAAGTAACTGCCTGCATTCCCAATTGTAATAACAATTCTGGAGCATGCATTCCTATAAATCTATGCTGTGCCATTCCTCTATTATTCCAGCTAGAAGTTATGAATGAATTATTAGCAGTCTGCAATGAAGGTCCAGCTGGATGTTACCAGTTGGGGGGGTGTCCTTGCACAGTCTAACACTATCCAATCAGTGTTGCTTGTGTCAGACTGTACCTCAACTGGTAACACCCTTTATTGCAAACTGCTAGTAATTTATTCATAATTTCTAGCAGGAATAATAAAGGAATGGCACTACATAGAGCAGTAAGAATAGATGCTCCAGAATTGTTATTACATGGGGGCGCAAGAAGTTACAGCCAGGTCTTTACACCTTTGCCCATCACATCCAGGACTGTCACAATGTATCGGGACGATGACATGTTAGCATGTGGCGGAGCCGTGCCATATTGCCCCGCATATTTATCCCAGTTTGCTGTTAGTTACCATATGGCGCGGCGTTACACAGGAGAGGACATATCATGACAAATATTTTTTGTCTGGCACAACCAGCAACCGGAGCAAATTGGAGATGAATAGGTAACATAAACCTAACCAGGCGCGGATGTAAACATATGGGCGAAACCGCTCAGTCCAAACCAGTAACTTTATATGACGGCGGGTCACACTCCATGTAGAGGAAATGTAATAGTCCAGGTCCTGTGGGGTCTGCGAGCAGGGAGCCGTTTAATGGAACATATGGGAGCAACACAGGGAATGGATGATGACACTGACGGAGCATATTAGCAGAGGATGGAAATTACTGGATAATCTGCTTAATTTCATTTGGAGGGAAGTTTAACGGTAGGGGGATGACGCTTTGCTTTATAGCATCTGGTGGGCGCACAATGAGGCTGGAGAAAGCTGTTATTACTTAATATGGCAGAAAACAGGGGGAAAGGGGGGAGAATGTAGGGCAGGAGGATGAGAAGAAGGAGACAGGTTCAGGTTAGAGCATAGAAAACACAAGACAAGTGGCAAAATGGCAATTCCCTAATATAGGACCATCATTGGCACTGCCCCCTTGGAAAATTTTAGCAAGTAGCATGCATGGTTTTAGGGATTGCCCAAAATGCTGCCTTGATAATCTACCAGCGACAGGTTTGGGTTTTGGAGGGCAAAGGCCATAGGCATTCATTTTACAGCATGTACTGACTGATAGAGTCACTAGGTACCGTAATTTAAAGGGGTTGTCTGGTTTAAAAAATAAAATTAAAAAAGTGCCAGAGTGCAGAGTGGTTACCAAGAGCATCTTTCTCTCTGGAGGACTCAGCCGTGTGGCTGCCGCAGACAGATCCAGACCCATTCAACTTGAATTTCCATGGGTACCGTGTAATGCTTCATTTCGCCTGTGGTGGCGCTGTAGGAGAATCAAACACTTATCGGCAGGTACTGGTGCATTTATAGGTTAATATACTGTATGTTGGTATTACATTACTCTGCGTCTGCGGTACTTATAATGAGCCACTTGGTTGCACTGTCGTAACTAGAGGGGGTATCGATTAGCAGTTTTACAATATTAACAAAAAAAAAAAAGACTAAAAAACCCCAGTCAACGTAAAAATCTGAGATATTATTGGGATTTATGCAGTGCAAAAGTACTCAACTCCTGTAATACCGTACGATTGTTCCAGACCAGTCATTTTATCATAAACCAGTCAAGCTCAGTTTCATTATTTTAGAGTAGATTATTTGCATCAAATGTAATTTCTAGTAAATTAAAAATTACCGACTGTAGAATTTCTAGGGGATTGAATACTTTTGCAATAGACAGTATAAAAACTTCATTGACATCTTCACTGACAAGAGATTGCTGCTGCGTGCCTTTAGTGACATCTTGCGCACATCCATGGCACTCTGCGCGACCTGTCATTCTTGTCCCCCAGTGACACCTCTGACACGGCGAGGAGCGGCAGCGAGCATCGCTTTTCCGTATTCCAGCTGACAAACTCATTCTGGATTTACAAGAGGGTTTAACAGAAGGCCATTAACATATTTACTGAGAGGTACGCGGCTTAACAAATTCCCCTGAAGGATGACAAAGCGCAGACCCACTTTTCAGCCAGATTTACCTTTTTCCGAAGGGGGTTGTGCACAGGAACGCAATGAGCCCCCACTGACGACTGAATAGAGGTAAGACTAAAAATGGACAATAGTCGAGTAGGGGGTCCACCATTTATGAGACCACTGGTGGTCCTAGAGGCACAGCTTGAAGCCCTTGGGGCTCCAACAAAAATTTTGGAAAAGCACCCCCACTTACCATTTATAGTACTGCTGTAACAGGAGCCTCTGCTACCACTATCCATATCTTGTCATGTGTCTGTTATGTCTACAGACATCTTAAAGGGAAACTCCAGGGGTAAAAAAAATGGCTTTCCTATTGTAATCACTAGTCCTGGACATGCCAAGTAACAGCTCAAAAATTACGCCCGTGCAAGAGACACTGTAGCAGGTGACATATTATGGAGATGCAGATAGTTTTGTTGCCAGTGCCACTAGATATATATGGGGCAGTAGGTGTTAAAAAAAGAAGCATTACTCACCTTACTGGGTCTCCTGCCGCAAGTGCCAGTGCACTGCAGTGCTGCCGCTCTGTCCCCATTGACTATAATGGGGTGGGGGGCGGAGCTACGACGCAGCACGGCAAAGATCGCCGGACTGAAAAGTCGGACATGCAGGACTTTTAGTCCGGTGATCTCCGGCCGTGCACTGCCGTGCTGCACTATAGCTCCGCCCCCCGCACCCATTATAGCCAATGGGGACGGAGCGGCAGCACGGCAGTGCACGGGCACTGTGGCAGGACGGATCCAGCAGGCTAAATAGCCTGCCGGATCCGTCCTGCCGCAAGTGTAAAGTACCCTAAGGTAAGTAATGCTTTTTTTTTTAAAGGACATCTTTCAGCAAATTTGTACCTATGAAACTGACTGACCTGTTGCATGTGCGCTTGGCAGCTGAAGGCATCTGTGCTGGACCCATATTCATATGTGCAGCGGACTAGACCACAGGGGCAGTATGTGAGTGCACGGTGGGCGGTGGGCTGATGGGGGTAGTAGTCATACTCACGGTTTTGCAGCTCCCTGGGTCGGCGTGCAGTTATGAGGAAGCCAGCACTAAATCATCCGGGGCACTCTCTATTGCAGGGAACACCAGCCAGATGGAAGTTGAGGTGCCCTTGACCGTAGTGGATATGCTTAGGGTGCTTTGGTGGCTGGGCCCCTGTGTTCGTGACGCCAGCACCGTAAGGTGCAATTAGGAGATGATGTAGAATAAGGAGACCAGTTCTTTTAACAAACTCCCAGTACTTTACTGAAGCTGATCCAAAGGTCATTAATGTATGCAAAAGTCATTTAAAGCAAGGCAGCTTTTACAGTGATTCAGATTAGTTCCCAGAAGTTGCATAAGGAGAAGTTTTCTATGACAATCAATCTTTCTCCCTTATTTCTTCAGGTTGGAGGGATGTACTATGTCTGCTTTACTGTATAATCATATACTTCTGTATCCTCTCTAGGATTACTATGTTCTGACAGATGGCCTTTCTGTCCTTGGTTATGATGGCCAGCTTGTAGCTTAGAATCTCTCCACCTAATGCAAAGGAGACTGGAGTCTGCTAAACGACAGTTACCATCCTCTGTCTATATTCTCACTTCCTCTCTGAGTTGCCTGGTTCTTCTGTAATCTTTCCTTCTATGGGCTAAGGCATGGAACTAACTTTGGAGTTTTTGTAACTCTCCAAGATGGCTGCTGAGGTGCAGCTTTGTCCTCAGACATCACACACACTGACCTTCTTCTCCTTCCTCTGCACTGTGTGCTGGGCGGAGTCAGCCCTGGGAGGCTTGTTAGAACCTTCCCCTCCCTATGCAACTTTATTGGAACTCATTCACAAGCACAATTTACATGATACAGAATCACAGTATTAGGCAGTGTGTTTCAGGACACTGCATATGTGGCCGCATTGCTGAGATATATGAAGTTTAAATATATGTATTTAAGCCTCTAGGAGCAATGGGGGATTTGCCGTTACACCTAGTGACTCTGCTCTCTCTGAAACTTCCATGTCCTCTGCAATTTTATTACCAGGGCCAAACATGATGACATTTTCACTACCTGACCCAATCAATCAAAGTGGAGAGTGCACAGAGAGCAAAGCCTCTAGGTGTAACGACAACGCCCCCATTGCTCCTAGAGGCTCATTTGCATATAGTAAAACATAATTTTTCTCAGCAATGTGGGCACATATGAACATGGGACCAGGAATGGGGCAAGGATTTTTGTCACCCTAGGCGAAAGCTAATTTTGCCGCTCCCCCTTGACTCTGCCCATTGACCACGCCCTTTGACCCGGCCGCAAGAAAAGTCACAGTGACTCTGTCTCTCACGCGCACAGCGCCCTCCCCAGCAGAACTGCGGCTGAGCAGAGTCAGGCTGCGCTGCACGCTTCTACACATCAAGTGCAGCGCAGTCTGAGTGTGCCGCGGAGGAGTCACACCTATCAACTAGGGCTGCAGCTAACGATTATTTGAATAATCGATTAGATGTCGATAATTTCATTGATTAATCGGGTAAAAAACACCAAAATTACAAAAAAGGGGTTTATATGATTTTAGTTGAAAAATTATGTACAAAGGCCATATTGAAACAATTTTAGGAGTTACATAATTAGAAAAATTTTGCATTAGAATGTAAAAAAGACAACATGTCCACATGGTCAGGGCTGAGGCTAGCTCTCTTCTTAAACGCTATGGTGCCTGTTGCAGAGTTATGGGAGATCTGTGGATGACACTGTTATGGAGGGGGATCTGTGGATGACACTTATGGGGGGGGTCTGTGGATAACATTTATAGGGGGGATCTGTGGATGACACTGTTATGGGGGGGATCTGTGGATGGCACTGTTATGGAGGATCTGTGGATAGCACTGTTATGGGGGATCTGTGGATGACACTGTTATGGAGGGGGATCTGTGGATGACACTGTTATGGGGCGGGATCTGTGGATAACACTTATGAGGGATCTGTGGATGGCACTGTTATATGGGATCTGTGGATAGCACTGTTATGGGGGATCTGTGAATGACACTGTTATGGGGGATCTGTGGATTGCACTGTTATGAGGGATCTGTGGATGGCAGTGTTATGGAGGGGGATCTGTGGATGGCACTGTTATGGGGGATCTGTGGATGACAGTGTTATGGAGGATCTGTGGATGACATAATGTTATGAGGGATCTGTGGATGACACTGTTATGGGGGATCTGTGGATGGCACTGTTATGGGGGATCTGTGGATGGCACTGTTATGGGGGATCTGTGGATGGCACTGTTATGGAGAGGGATCTGTGAATGAGACTGTTATGGAGGGGGATCTGTGGATGACACTGTTATGGAGGGGATCTGTGGATGACACTTATGGGGGGGATCTGTGGATGACACTTATGGGGGAGGATCTGTGGATGACACTGTTATGGAGGGGGATCTGTGGATGACACTGTTATGGGGGGAATCTGTGAAAGACACTGTTATGGAGGATCTGTGGATGGCACTGTTATGGAGGATCTATGGATGGCACTGTTATGGGGGATCTGTGGATGACACTGTTATGGAGGGGGATCTGTGGATGACACTTATAGGGGGGGGGAATCTGTGGATGACACTGTTATGGAGGGGGATCTATGGATGGTACTATTATGGAGGGGGACCTGTGGATGACACTGTTATGGAGGGGGATCTATGGATGGTACTATTATGGAGGGGGATCTATGGATGGTACTATTATGGAGGGGGATCTGTGGATGACACTGTTATGGAGGGGGATCTGTGGATCACACTGTTATAGGGGGGATCTGTGGATGACACTGTTATGGGGAATCTGTGGATGACACTGTTATGGGGATCTGTGGATGACACTGTTATGGAGTGGGATCTGTGGATGACACTTATGGGGGGGGTCTGTGGATAACACTGTTATGGAGGGGGATCTGTGGATGACACATTCCGTATATAGCATCTTATGCTATATGTGTCATCCACAGATCCACCCCATGACAGTGTCATCCACAGATCCCCCTCCCCGACGCTCACAGGAGTATACATTTACAAACTGTAATCCGTATCCTGATTCCTGAAGTAAATCAGCGCTCATCTCTGTACTACCTTACACTCAGCTCCGGTAACAGGCAGTGTGGGCAGCGGCGCTCACTCACTGATGTCACGTGCCTGCGCCGCCTAGTGGGAGGAGCCCCAGCAAGAGGGCGCTCTATGCAGAGGCCTACCTTGCTTATGGGTGGCGCCGGACCTACATGGGACCAACACAGATGCCTTCAGCTGCCAAGCGCACCTGTAACAGGTCATGTTACACATGTAAAACCCATTCTGCCTCATACAGTTGTGTTCAAAATTATTCAACCCCCAATGCTATAAAGGGTTTTAGGGAATTTAGTGTACATTTGCAATTGTGTTCAGAATGAAATCTTACAAGGACTTTTTAAAGAACCAAATGCAACTAAAATGACATCAATTGTTTTTGTAATACAGTATTAAATGTTTTTTTTGTGATTTCTTCATTGACACAATTAATCAACCCCTTAAAGACGACCACTCTTAAGAACAGAGGTTCATTCAAGTGTTTTCGATCAGGGATTGAAAACACCTCTGGATGTCAAGTAGCAGCAATCAAGCATAATAAGCACCAATTCGGCAGATGTAAAATGACTGTGATACTCAGCTCCTTCTAGACATTTACTGGTGTGTTTACAGACATGGTGAAGTCAGGAGAATGGTCCAGGAAGACAAGAGAAGAGGCGATTTCTCTTCACAGGAAGGGCAATGGCTATAAGAAGATTGCAAAGATGTTAAAAATACCAAGAGACACCATAGGAAGCATCATTCGCAAATTCAAGGCAAAGGGCACTGTTGAAACGCTACCTGGTCGTGGCAGAAAGAAGATGCTGACTTCGACTGCTGTGCGCTACCTGAAGTGCAAAGTGGAGAAAAGTCCCTGTGTGACTGCTGAGGAACTGAAAAAAGATTTGTCAGATGCGGGTACTGAAGTTTCAGCTCAGACAATAGGGCGCACACTGCGTAATGAAGGCCTCCATGCCAGAACTCCCAGGCGCACCCCCTTGCTGTCTCCAAAGAATAAGAAGAGTTGACTGCAGTATGCCAAAAGTCATGTGGACAAACCACAAAGGTTTTGGGATAGTGTTCTGGGGACTGATGAAACAAAATTAGAACAGTTTGGGCCCATGGATCAACGCTATGTTTGGAGGAGGAAGAACAAGGCCTATGAAGAAAAGAACACCTTGCCTACTGTGAAGCATGGCGGGGGGTCAATCATGCTTTGGGGCTGTTTTGCTTCTACGGGTACAGGGAAGCTTCAGCGTGTGCAAGGTACCATGAATTCTCTTCAGTACCAGGAGATATTGGATGAAAATGTGATGCAGTCCGTCACAAACCTGAGGCTTGGGAGACGTTGGACCTTTCAACAGGACAATGATCCCAAGCATACCTCCAAGTCCACTAGAGCATGGTTGCAGATTAAAGGCTGGAACATTTTGAAGTGGCCATCGCAGTCACCAGACTTAAATCCGATTGAGGACCTCTGGTGGGACTTAAAGAAAGCAGTTGCAGCGCGCAAGCCTAAGAATGTGACTGAACTGGAGGCTTTTGCCCATGAAGAATGGGCGAAGATACCCGTAGATCGCCGCAAGACACTTGTGTCAAGCTATGCTTCACGTTTAAAAGCTGTTATAACTGGAAAAGGATGTTGTACTAAGTACTAAGATTGAATGTCACTTGGGGGTTGAATAAAACTGATAATGATGTGAGCACAGAAAAGACATTTGTGGTTATTTCCTTATAAATGTTATGTTATATTTGTCTGACTTACAAGGGCCTCTCTGATTTAATTGTAAACAAGATGACTGAAATGATCAAAATCAATGTCAAACTGGCTAAAACACTCAATTTCAGTGGGGGTTGAATAATTTTGAACACAACTGTATGTAAAAATGTTAATCCTGCTGGACAGCCCCTTTAAATATGAAGAGATTGGGGGGGCTAGCATATGGCGTTATGGGATTTCCTATTAAAGTCTCTTCATCTGCTGTGTTGTCCTGCCAAAAAAGATGCTGTAGGACCGCAGGTGTAACAGAAGCTTCTAGGCCCAGGACCCCCAATTGTCTTTTTATAGAGGCAGAAACCATGGCCCGAGTATGACCGTCACCTCTGCACCCTCTATAGTTTTGTTGATGTGTAGAACAGAAGAGAGGCTTCTGACGTGTTTCCCAATGTATCGCTCGCCACATTTTTCTCTTTCTGGATCTACACCCCAAGAAACATTTCTAAGGCTACGTTCACATCTGCGTTTTTGCTGGATCTGTCATGGATCAGCAAAAATGCTTCCATTAGTATAATACAACTGCCTGCATCCGTTATGACCGGATCCGGTTGTATTTTCTCTAAAATGACAAAGACGGATCCGGAACTAAAACCATTGTAAGTTTGATCGAACCCGAACTGAAGTCTGGGTTCGGGTTCAGTGTTCGGGTGATTTTATTATTTTCCATTATAACATGGTTAAGAATGCAAAAGAATATGGCCATTTAGGGGTTAAAAAAAAGAAAAAAAAAACTACTCCCCTCATCCACTTGATCACGCTGCAGCAGTCTCTTCTATCTTCATTCAGCAGGACCTGCCAAAGGACCGGCCATGTGCACGATGACGTCACCGTGCTTTCCCACGTGGCCATACTCTTTTGCATTCTGTCTTAAGAATGCTATTATTTTCCGATATAACCATGTTATAACGGAAAATAATAAAGTGACCTAAAGTTCAGCTTAACCCGGCAAACCCAAACTTCCACTTGTTCGCCTATCCCTAAGTTTTCTGTTGTGTCCAAGAAAACGGATCTGGCACCATTGACTTACATTGTGTTTCATGCCAGATCTGTCTTGATCAGTATCCCATGATGCGCTCAAAAACGCTGCAGTATGGGAACGCAACCAGACAGAATGGAATTCACATTCTAGTACATTCCGTCCCGTTCCGTTTTGTCCCCATTGACAATGAATGGGGACAAAACGGAAGCGTTTTCCTCCGGTTTTGTTGGTCCTGTGACAGATCTCAATACCGGAAAGGAAAACGCTGATGTGAAAGTAGCCTGATTTTTTGAAAAATGTAATTAAAATATTTTCGTAATAATATTTATATAAATAGCGGGTCCATGTTGCAACTTTTACAAAAATATTTTGCCTAATAGAAAACAAAAAACAAAACAAAAAAAGAAAAAGACCCGGATTTAGCTTTACCATTGAGATGTACGCCGGGTGTTCACCGCCACCCAGTATCGTGTCAGGGTAAAGAAGAAAGGAAGCGGCACACCCTTGGCTTTAATAATATTAAGAGATTAATTTGCCTCCTCAAAAAAAAAAAAAAATACAAAAAAATGGAGGGGGATCTGTGGATGACACTGTTATGGGGGGGAATCTGTGAAAGACACTGTTATGGAGGATCTGTGGATGGCACTGTTATGGAGGATCTGTGGATGGCACTGTTATGGGGGAATGTGGATAACACTGTTATGGAGGGGGATCTGTGGATGACACTTATAGGGGGGGGGAATCTGTGGATGACACTGTTATGGAGGGGGATCTATGGATGGTACCAGGGGCGTAGCTATAGGGGGTGCAGAGGTAGCAGTCGCTACCGGGCCCAGGAGCCTGAAGGGGCCAAAAGACACTTGTGCCGCATAAGAAGACATACAGAGTAGAGGGAAGGGGGGCCTAAGCTGAACTCTTGCACCAGGGCCCATGAGTCATTAGCTACGCTCCTGGATGGTACTATTATGGAGGGGGACCTGTGGATGACACTGTTATGGAGGGGGATCTATGGATGGTACTATTACGGAGGGGGATCTATGGATGGTACTATTATGGAGGGGGATCTGTGGATGACACTGTTATGGAGGGGGATCTGTGGATGACACTGTTATAGGGGGGATCTG
Organism: Bufotes viridis; assembly: GCA_033119425.1. NCBI lineage: Eukaryota > Metazoa > Chordata > Amphibia > Anura > Bufonidae > Bufotes > Bufotes viridis. The sequence goes on from CM065591.1 coordinate 35,828,208, forward strand.
TGGATGACACTGTTATGGGGAATCTGTGGATGACACTGTTATGGAGTGGGATCTGTGGATGACACTTATGGGGGGGGATCTGTGGATAACACTGTTATGGAGGGGGATCTGTGGATGACACATTCCGTATATAGCATCTTATGCTATATGTGTCATCCACAGTATTAAATGTTTTTTTTGTGATTTCTTCATTGACACAATTATTCAACCCCTTAAAGACGACCACTCTTAAGAACAGAGGTTCATTCAAGTGTTTTCGATCAGGTATTGAAAACACCTATTGGATGTCAAGTAGCAGCAATCAAGCATAATAAGCACCAATTCGGCAGATTTAAAATGACTGTGATACTCAGCTCCTTCTAGACATTTACTGGTGTGTTTACAGACATGGTGAAGTCAGGAGAATGGTCCAGGAAGACAAGAGAAGAGGTGATTTCTCTTCACAGGAAGGGCAATGGCTATAAGAAGATTGCAAAGATGTTAAACATACCAAGAGACGCCATAGGAAGCATCATTCCCAAATTCAAGGCAAAGGGCACTGTTGAAACGCTACCTGGTCGTGGCAGAAAGAAGATGCTGACTTCGACTGCTGTGCGCTACCTGAAGCACAAAGTGGAGAAAAGTCCCCGTGTGACTGCTGAGGAACTGAAAAAGGATTTGTCAGATGCGGGAACTGAAGTTTCAGCCCAAACAATAAGGCGCACACTGCGTAATGAAGGCCTCCATGCCAGAACTCCCAGGCGCACCCTCTTGCTGTCTCCAAAGAATAAGAAGAGTCGACTGCAGTATGCCAAAAGTCATGTGGACAAACCACAAAAGTTTTGGGATAGTGTTCTGTGGACTGATGAAACAAAATTAGAACTGTTTGGGCCCATGGATCAACGCTATGTTTGGAGGAGGAAGAACAAGGCCTATGAAGAAAAGAACACCTTGCCTACTGTGAAGCATGGCGGGGGTCAATCATGCTTTGGGGCTGTTTTGCTTCTACAGGTACAGGGAAGCTTCAGCGTGTGCAAGGTACCATGAATTCTCTTCAGTACCAGGAGATATTGGATGAAAATGTGATGCAGTCCGTCACAAACCTGAGGCTTGGGAGACGTCGGACCTTTCAACAGGACAATGATCCCAAGCATACCTCCAAGTCCACTAGAGCATGGCTGCAGATTAAAGGCTGGAACATTTTGAAGTGGCCATCGCAGTCACCAGACTTAAATCCGATTGAGAACCTCTGGTGGGACTTAAAGAAAGCATTTGCAGCGCGCGAGCCTAAGAATGTGACTGAACTGGAGGCTTTTGCCCATGAAGAATGGGCGAAGATACCCGTAGATCGCTGCAAGACACTTGTGTCAAGCTATGCTTCACGTTTAAAAGCTGTTATAACTGGAAAAGGATGTTGTACTAAGTACTAAGATTGAATGTCACTTGGGGGTTGAATAAAACTGATAATGATGTGAGCACAGAAAAGACATTTGTGGTTATTTCCTTATAAATGTTATGTTATATTTGTCTGACTTACAAGGGCCTCTCTGATTTAATTGTAAACAAGATGACTGAAATGATCAAAATCAATGTCAAACTGGCCAAAACACTCAATTTCAGTGGGGGTTGAATAATTTTGAACACAACTGTATGTAAAAATGTTAATCCTGCTGGACAGCCCTTTAAATATGAAGAGATTGGGGGCTAGCATATGGCGTTATGGGATTTCCTATTAAAGTCTCTTCATCTGCTGTGTTGTCCTGCCAAAAAGATGCTGTAGGACCGCAGGTGTAACAGAAGCTTCTAGGCCCAGGACCCCCAATTGTCTTTTATAGAGGCAGAAACCATGGCCCGAGTATGACCGTCACCTCTGCACCCTCTATAGTTTTGTTGATGTGTAGAACAGAAGAGAGGCTTCTGACGTGTTTCCCAATGTATCGCTCGCCACATTTTTCTCTTTCTGGATCTACACCCCAAGAAACATTTCTAAGGCTACGTTCACATCTGCGTTTTGCTGGATCTGTCATGGATCAGCAAAAATGCTTCCATTAGTATAATACAACTGCCTGCATCCGTTATGACCGGATCCGGTTGTATTTTCTCTAAAATGACAAAGACGGATCCGGAACTAAAACCATTGTAAGTTTGATCGAACCCGAACTGAAGTCTGGGTTCGGGTTCAGTGTTCGGGTGATTTTATTATTTTCCATTATAACATGGTTAAGAATGCAAAAGAATATGGCCATTTAGGGGTTAAAAAAGAAAAAAACTACTCCCTCATCCACTTGATCACGCTGCAGCAGTCTCTTCTATCTTCATTCAGCAGGACCTGCCAAAGGACCGGCCATGTGCACGATGACGTCACCGTGCTTTCCCACGTGGCCATACTCTTTTGCATTCTGTCTTAAGAATGCTATTATTTTCCGATATAACCATGTTATAACGGAAAATAATAAAGTGACCTAAAGTTCAGCTTAACCCGGCAAACCCAAACTTCCACTTGTTCGCCTATCCCTAAGTTTTCTGTTGTGTCCAAGAAAACGGATCTGGCACCATTGACTTACATTGTGTTTCATGCCAGATCTGTCTTGATCAGTATCCCATGATGCGCTCAAAAACGCTGCAGTATGGGAACGCAACCAGACAGAATGGAATTCACATTCTAGTACATTCCGTCCCGTTCCGTTTTGTCCCCATTGACAATGAATGGGGACAAAACGGAAGCGTTTTCCTCCGGTTTTGTTGGTCCTGTGACAGATCTCAATACCGGAAAGGAAAACGCTGATGTGAAAGTAGCCTGATTTTGGAAAAATGTAATTAAAATATTTTCGTAATAATATTTATATAAATAGCGGGTCCATGTTGCAACTTTTACAAAAATATTTTGCCTAATAGAAAACAAAAAACAAAACAAAAAAAGAAAAAGACCCGGATTTAGCTTTACCATTGAGATGTACGCCGGGCGTTCACCGCCACCCAGTATCGTGTCAGGGTAAAGAAGAAAGGAAGCGGCACACCCTTGGCTTTAATAATATTAAGAGATTAATTTGCCTCCTCAAAAAAAAAAAAATACAAAAAAATAACAAAAAACGCTGAAATCCTGGGAACCAATCCATAGAGCTAACAAGACGCCGCGCTGCATTCACCGGGTCATGTGCAATAGACTTTAGTCCATTGGCTGTAAAAACACTATTTGCTTATGCCCTGGTTTCTTCTTGATTGTTACCCTGGTCATGAATGTATATGCAGATCGTGTCTCCGATTTGCGGGGGGATAATCCCCTATGAAAACAGTTACAGTCGGCCTTTGAAGATCTATAGACAGAGCTGCTCTTCATCGCTATCGATGTGTCAATGTGAGACAGACAATAAGTTATTTACAGAGAACCCACCCTCCTCGTCCGCCTGATCCCGGGAGAGGATGGGGGGGGAGAAGTGAAACGTGTGCACATCTGTCACTGACTGCTGGTGACTACCTCACACTCTCTGATGGCTAAGACAACAGATCACGATCTCGTTTCAAGGATTGAAGAAGAATATCACTTAGCCATGTTAAGTATATACAGTATCACTGCCGGCGATTAATGCGCCCAACTCCATTCAGTCGGTGTGCGCTCTGCAGGGGGGTGGGGGGGATGAGACCGGGTGTCCCTCTGTGTTTTGTAAAGAACAGTCCCCTCCTTGTTATCAAAGTAGGACCACTCCTGACGCAATGTACGGGTGGTAAATTACAGTCCGCGTGGTGCATTGCAAATTAAAGAGCCGCACTCAGATTAAAGGGCCATGCATCGCTGCACTTGATTTCCCATCGCTTCCTTAAAGTGTTGGAAACCTGAGCCTATAGAAGTTTCATTATTGCGTTGCGAGTGGGAATAAGCCGCAGCGTGGTGCACATGGTCGGAGAGGTGAAAGTAGGCCGCGGCGCATACTCATTACCATGCAAGAGCGAGCAGGGGTGCAGCCCCGACTGGCAACACACAGTTAGTAATTGGTTTGGAAATTATTAGGAGGAATAAAAGAGGGACGGCACAACAAGTATTTGCTATAACAGACAGGAGAGGTGAGAACTCCTCTGGAACTGGCCCAGGTAAAGGAGGGCTCTGTTTTCATGGGTCTGTTATCTCTACCTTTAGACCACCCATCACAGCCTAGAGATTTTAGTGAAAATTTACGTAGGTTCTTCAAGCGGAGGCAGCCTGCATACCATGCCAACTCTAATCCTTGGCAGTTCATGGACAAGGACTGCAAGAGATGTTACCATTGATCCCGTCACCATCTTAAACTTGAGCTATTGCTTTTAACCCTTTCACTAACCCAGACCACCATGGAAAATTACTATTACAGTATCTCCTTTACTACCGTAAACCACAAGGTATATTATTTTAAACCACTTCTCATCCTAGATCACCAGGGATATTATATTAACTCCTTTAGCACGCTAGGCCACAAGGAGTATAATTTTTAACCACTCCCCTACTCTAGAACACTGGAGATAATGATATTAACCCTTCAACACCCTAGACGACAAGGAATGTAATTTTTAACCACTACCCTACTGTAGACCATCAGGAATATTAATATTAATCCTTTACCACCCTAGATCACAAGGGGTTTCATTTTTAACCACTGCCCTATTCTAGACCACCAGGGATATTAATATTAGCCTTCACGATCCTTGACCACTAAGGATGTAATTTTTAACCACTTCCCTTCTTTAGACGACTAAGGATATTAATATTAACCCTTCACCACCATAGAACACAAGGATTATAATGTTCAACCACTTCCCTACTCTAGACCACCCTAGATCACTAAGCATGTAATTTATAACCACTGCCCTATTCTAGACCACCAGGCATATTAATATTAACCCTTCACTACCCTAGAACACAAGTGATATCATTTTCAACCACTTCCCTACTCTAGACCACCAAGGATATTAACCTTTCACCACCCTAGATCACAAAGGGTATCATTTTTAACCACTTCCTCACCCCAGACTACCAGGGATAGTATTATTACTCATTTCATTTCCCTGAAACACAGAGAATAAAATGGATTAAATTCTAAGATAATCAGTGACCCACAAATCATCCGAGACCACAGTGAACATAATATTTGAGGTATTCACTACCACCAGCAATATTAGGTCATCAGTGTAATCAGATGGTGCAACAGTCTTACAAAACGGCCGTGGGGCTTTCTGAGACCTGGGGGGTAGGTGACGCCTGTTTAGGGACTTTGTGGTGGGGGCACTGTTGCACGATAACCCTCTTATGGGGCAATTTTGCATTCTGGGTCTGTTCTGGAGGTGCTGCTCCACACAACCTCATTTAGGTGTTGGCCCTTTAACAGATTTTGCAGGAGCCTCAAAGTACGCCTCTGTCTATCCCCATTTTGGTTGACAATTAGCGACTCATTTATAATCTTATTGTAGGAGAAATGCTCTTTAGATACATATTAGAGATACAAATGACCATTGGTTCCTAATCCGTGACAACCATAGTGAGCTGCCCACTTCCACGTATTTATATATAATATTACATATGATATCTGCCACCCTGCGTAGAGGTAATTACCACCCTCTATATGGTTCTTCATCCTCAATCCTTCTCATTGTTTGTGATCTGTAGAATCGTTGACACCAAAGAAAAAGAGAGGGAAAAAAACGGATGCCGGGGAATGCAGAGGGAATGAAAGCCGATACTCCCCGACATGTGCACTGGGTAATAATTCCTCCAACCACCGGCTAATTGTACTTTGCTACACTGAGCTTAAGATACCTGTGCCAGATGGCATGGGTATAGGGGACATTACTCCGGGAGCAGCAAAAGCCACAGCTCATCATATACATCTATGTTGTATATATTTCAATTAAAGGAGACGTAACACATTTATTTATTTTACGCACCTATATAGCGCTGACATATTCCGCAGCGCTTTACAGACATTAGCATCAACCTGTCCCCAGTAGGGCTCACAATCTAAGGTCCCTATCAGTATGTCTTTGGAGTGTGGGAGGAAACCGGTACAAACTCCATGCAGATGTTGTCCTTGGTCGGATTTGAACCCAGGACCCCAGTGCTGCAAGGCACATATAGAAGGGAAATGTGACATTGCTACTAGGTCACATTTGCAGGTGATGCCAAGATGCCCAGTAGGAGGTATGTGGCAGCGTCATTTCCTGAGTGATCATTATAATCCTGGATGATGTCTGTTCAATCTATGACCCTCCAATCATAAGGAAAGTCTTACTATATGGTAGTTTTGCATTTATTTTCCCGGTAATCTTTCAAGGCGGTCAAGTGGTACCAAATCACTAAACGTGAATACGGGCGCAATTCTGCTGCTGCTGTGTCTAGCTCACAGGTGCAATGCCTACGCTGATACATTGCAACAAACTGCAGCTTTGAGGGAGTAGGACTAGTTACTGTATGTACCAAAATTCTGCCATTCAATGCAAGCAAGGAGATATTCAATTACTGACAGCTAGCAGAGATATTGAAAAGCGGCATCAAAACACAAGGTATGGAGCATGAAACAGAAAGTTCAACATCTCATACGTCAACCTTCGGAAGAAGTTTTGTATGAGTGGTTTGGGCCGAACATATTGAAATAGCACGCACACACACTTGGAAATTTTATGTCCACGTCTCAAGCTTTTAGTAAGTGCTTGGTCAAAAGTGGTCAAAAATTGCGTCATTTTAGTATGCCTCATTTTTTTTTATTATTTACAATGCAGGATATGGTGCAAATACATTGTATAAATTAAAGTAAAATAAAAAATAAAAAAAATGTATACATTAAAATCAAAAAGATAAAACAAAAAGTTTCATTTTGTTTATTTTATATTTCTTTTATTTCTTTTTATTATTTCTTTTATTCTATCTTCGTATAAAATGAAATACGTAAACGCATAAATTATAGAGTGACTTTCATTTACATACCGCTGAACAATGTCTTTAAAGGGGGTTTTCCAGGGATAAAACTCTTTTCCCTAAAAGCAAATTATTGACAAGTATATTCATTTTCCATTTGCGTAAAAAACCCAATAAGGGTATGTTCAGACTGGATAGATTAAAAATCTGGCCCATAATGTCCATGGCAGAAATTTGAGTCGACCCTCAGATTTCTGCTCCACAACCCCCTCTCATGTGTGGGGTGAAGATTGTGGTCTGCGTCTACATGGATTTCCACATGGAATCGGTGTCTATTCCAACCTGGGTGAACATGCACACGACCGTATGTATTTTGCGGTCCGCAAAACACGAATCCGCAAAAAAAAAAAAGTATGATATCCGTATAACGTCCATGTTGCATCAGTTGTTTTTTTTCGGATCCATTGTAACAATGCCTGTCCTTGTCCACAAAACGGACAAGAATACGACATGTTCTATTTTTTTTTAGAAACATACGGACATATGGACACGGAATGCACACAGAGTAATTTCCATTTTTTTGCAGCCATTGAAATGAATGGTTCCGCATACTGGCTGCGAAAAAAATGGAATGGATATGGACAAAAAATGCGTTCGTGTGCATGAGCCCTAATAATGATATGGCTGTGAAGAAGAACCAAGTACAAGTTCAACCTGCCCTGCGCTGTGATTGATAGAACCCGCACTGCGTGTATCGAGATGCTGCACTGTAAATTGTCGAAATGCCAGGCCGAGTTAGGGGTCAGCATAGGGGGGGACACCTTGTTTGGTACCACGCTGATAAGTAGAGGTTCCCAGGAGAAGATGTGAAGACGCAGATGGGGAGCCTGCAGATAACACAACAGTCACTGGTATAAAAAGGGTGTGGGTGACTCAGGAGCGGATTGGCCATAGACCTTACAGGGAAATTTCCCGATGGGCCGATGCCCAGGGGGCCGACTGAGCCCTCCTCACGGCTGGCCAGTGGAAGTTTTTGGGGATGTATTTTGTGCTGCTGGCAGTATTTTGTGATGGACTGTGGTATTTGGCTCTGTTGGGGTGGTATAATGTGCCACAATATGGTATTTTTGGCCCTGCCTTCCATCAATTTGGACTAAAAAACGGGGCCATATTTAGTATTTTTTCCAGGGCCACTTTAAGTTCCCAGTCCGCCCCTGGTGAGTGTGAGCTCACAAATGGGCGCACTCCCTTACGGATGTAGATATAGAATGGAGCAGTTACACCCAGGGCACAGGAGAGATCGCAGCGGGGGCAGCCGATCACAGCGCTTTTTAACCTGGCCTTTCTGGGGGGGAGTCACTGACCAGGCCCATTTGGTTACAATAAATAAAGTATTTTTACTGAGGATGATAGGAGTTGCAGTACATATAGCTGCAATAGGCACAGTTCTGGGGTATTTCACAGAACAGGCTTTTTCCCAATAATTATGTATAGGTATAAGTGCCAACTGTCCCGAAATTGCAGGGACTGTTCCATGTTTTCAGAGACGGTCCTGGCAAATTTGGGCTGTCCTGGGTCGAAAATGGGTGGGGATAATGATAACCCTGCCCATTACTGGCCAGTTTTGGGAAGAGTTTCCAGGGGTGGGGTTTTGGATGCCCCGATTTTACCAACCTAAAGATAAACCTACTTCTCAGGAGCTCACACACACAAGCATGTTGCCTCAAGATCTGATAACTAGACACTCTCTAACCTGGGGGTGGAACCAGCCAAACACCCTGGAAACTACAGTAAAAAGCTGTCCCTTAACTATATGTTACCCATACATAGACATGGGCTTTTTACAATAAACCACAACATTTAACTCTTTAGCATTAACTTAACCCTTTCCAGTGATTCTCTGGGTCACAGCACAGATAGTTGTGGCTAAGAGTGAGTCACCTCTGAGGACCGTGAGCGTGGACAAAGCATGGAGATCTCCAGACTGTGGTGCACCATGTGGAGAGTACCTGTTACGCATACCAGGCAGCATCGAGCCATCTCAATCGCCGCCACCATTGGGTGCAATGCCGGAGGACAAAGTAAGGCTGCGTTCACATCGCATTTTTGCTATCCGTTTAACGTGTACATTGGGAAAAAAGCCTACTAACGTTCAGCACGCCGTGCTTTTGTATCCCGCAGAGTCCAGTAAAAAAACATATACGTTAACGTATATACATTTTTTGCAATGCAACTCTATGGTGAACGGATGTCGCCGTATGGCATCAGTCTGAGGCATTCGTTAACGTATACGTTTTTTTGTATACATTAAACGGATGGCAAAAATATGATGTGAACCCAGGTAAACAGCAGTTTTATCAGCAAATCCCGGCGCTTGTAGTGACGTCACGGCCGTCCTGGGGCCATTGCATGGGAACTCACCCTAAGGATTTGCTCGTTTCTGGGGACCGTGCTGAAAAAGCAGCATCCTGGAGGACAAAGGGTTAATAGACCTCTGTCGGTTGTCACTCCAGGGAACATTATACGGAAAGGATTGACTCGTCCTCCAGTACCTGCAAATCCTGGCACATTACAATAGGATTACAGGCAGATTCGCCCCCTCCCCACCTGTTGTGGCCGTCCTCAGCAGCCCTCTGGGCGAGGACCCTGCACTCTATAAGCCAACATGGTGGATCTCCACAGCTTCTGGCTGATGTGCTACATCTGTCTCGCGGCCAATTACTGACTTTAATAGAGACAAAGAACATTTCCTAATTAGTGTCCCTTAATTCTCACCTGCTCCCGCCCGTACAGGAGCTCCAGTGTCTCACCCATCGCCACGCTAATTGGTGGACGTGGTCTTGTATCTCCTCCCTGCAGATGGGGGATGATGCTGCAGTGTCTGCTACTGATAACAAAGGCATGGCCGCTGCCATTCACAATGGCTCCCCCCAATGAGAGGACCCCTGAAGTTTCAAGAGCGATGGAGCAAGTAGGATCCTATGACCTGATTGTGCCTGTCTGTATAAATGGAAGGGGACACTTTTCATTGAAATGTTCCCGAATATCTCGGTTAAAAAGTTTTTTTTGCCCGGGGTACAATATAGATGACCCATCATCAAGATCGGTGGGGGGGGGTCTAACTCCCGACACCCCCACGATCAGCTGAAGAGACAGTGGCACTCCATGAGAGTTCCAGCCTCTTCCTTCCTCCAAGTAAATGGGGCTGAGCTGCAGTACCAAGCACAGCCACTATCCGATGGATGGCGCTGTGCTTGGTGAGCTGCGAAGTGGCCGTGACACTCACCGGAGCGCTGCAACCTCCTCAAACATCTGATCAGCAGGGGTGCAGGGAGTCAGATCCCCACCGATCAGATGCTGAGCATAGATCATCAGTGTTAAACACTTGGAAAACCCTTTTATTTCTATTTATTAACATTAAAAGGGACTAAAACCATATTTATAAGGGCACATGAGAAGATAAAACCAGTTTAGGTTCCCAATACAAATGGGTCAACTCTATGGGAAGAGCCACTGAACCCCTTGGGAGCACATAACCTGTCACTACTGAAGGGGGCGCCACCACGCTAGGTGGGCAGTACTACGGAGATGGTTCTATATTCCATAGCTTATTGATGGCCGGCTTCACATATATCAGTGGTATCTGGCCGCCTACTTCAGGTCGGGAACCGGACACAACTGATATATGTGTAGTGCAGCGTCTATGGTCTGATATCGCTGGACAGAAAAACTGACCATGCAGAATTTTTTAAAAAATTTTTATTTATGTCTGGGGCTATTTGACATCCGACATCACAACTGATGCACCAGACGTATGAGAGTCATTCTATAAAAAACAATGGGGTCAGTTCTGGGTTCAGTTCCCCTCCGATCTTTTCTGCTTTACCCTAGAGGGGAACTGAACCAGTTTGAGAGGCGTATGTGAAGGAACCCTTCTTTAGGCGTCGTTGTATGATGGTATTATTTGGGCACTGTATGATAGGCTATGAGAAAAAGAGCCAGTCTTAAAGGGGTTGTGCACGTTTGGGGGAGGTGGGGGGGGGGGGGGTATGGTTGGCCCTGCTAATACCCACAACAATTTCATGGCTCCAGTTCAGGGCTACATGAGGCCTCTACTGTCCCGCTGTATGCTCTATAGAGCTTTTTTCTATTGGAAAAAAATTGTGGCACGCCCCCTCAGACTCTGTATGTACATAAGAATTAGGAAGCCTTCCTTTAAGGGGGAAAAACTTCTATTCTTATGGAGTGCGGATAAGGGCTCATGCACACAGCTGTTGCCCAGCTGGGCCCGTTTTACAGGTCCTTAATATGCGGGCACCGGTCATGAGCACCCCGCATCACGGATGCGGAACCCATTCACTTGAATGGGTCTGAAATCCGGAAGCTCCGGTGCGGAACGGAGTGCTTCTGTGGGGTTTCTGTCCGTGCCTCCGCACCTCAAAAAAATAAAACATCTTGCCGAAATACGGGCACGGCCGTGTGCATGAGCCCTTAAGACTACATGCACATGACAGTGAAAAACGGACATGTGATGGATGTTTTTTTATCGGCCACCACACGTCCGTTTTAAGACCAATAGTAGTCTATGGGGTTATTCACCGGGCAGTTTCTTCGACGGCCAGTGAATAACGGGCGTCAAAAATTAGAACGTGTCCTATCTTGTCCGTTTTTGACTGACTGACTGCCGACATACAATTGAATGAGTCAGTTTTTAACATCCGTTTCTCAGAAAGGCATCAGTGAAAAAAACGTCCGTTAAAAATGGGAGGTTTATCTGTTTTTAGCGGATGTGTATTTTCCACTGTCGTGTGCATGTAGCCTAAGACCGTCAGGCAATGCATGGGGGTTGTGAAGCTCTATAAGGACCCATATAGATTCTGCGCCAAGGAGCCCCTTAGCCAAATTCGCACAAGGAAATATAATAATTATTTTTTTTTAGCCTAAGCCAGGCGTAGAAAATTAAAGAAAACCAGAGAAGTTTCTTCCCTTTTTTGGATTCATTCACAGCTTTAGCAAAAAGGAAAAACATCAAAAGCTGTTTTGTGTGAACAAGGCTTTAGGTATCACATGTAGGGACAGCATTGGGTTCAAATCAGTAGGAAAATGAGTCAAATTGTTGGCTCATCTAACAGTTCTCTAATTTCTCAGCGTGCCTTGGATTAACCAGAAGAAATGATTCTGTGGTCCACCTCTAATCACATTGCCACCCTTGTTTTATCATTGAACACAAAGGACAGACCATCAATAAGATCTACTGGGTCATTTGTGACTCATCTCATAAGAAACAGACCCCAGAAATAAGTGGTTGGCTGCAGTCACCTCCAAATGGGGTTGTCTTCTGCTGGACCTTCTCTGGTCCATTATTGTGTCAGAGCCTGGACTCAGTGGTTGGATATGGGGGTCTGCCAAACAATCTGTGACATGTACAACCAGGGAAATATCTGTGGCCACCCCTTCCATGGCCTCCACCAGGACCATACCTTATAGAAAAGCTCTGTAAGAGCTGCTCCCCACTGCATCATCTCTTGTCTACAGTTGCAGATTAGTGGGGTGGACATTTGCACACCTGGGCTGGGTACAGGTCACCTGCTGGGCTCTTCTCCCCTCGCTTGTTATTGTGCTGTTCATTTACAGTAGATGGGGGGGGGGGGGGCTTTCTTATTGCGGTGGCCTGGGGCGATGATGCATTGGGGAAACTGTAGGCAGGGCATGAAGGAAGATGTGTACAATGGTGTGTCAGGAATTACACCTGGCAGAATGAGAGGGCGGACAGAAATAAAAAAGGAGAAAGTTTTTTAAGCCAGAGCCCCTCTTATTTATTGGCTCATAGAAAGAAAGAAAGAAAGAAAGAAAGAAAGAAAGAAAGAAAATAGATAAAAAGCTGGAAAATGGCAGCACTAGACAAATTATAGTGAAAGAGGAAGGTGCAAGCCCAATGGGACGCAACTATTGCCCCCCAAAAAATCCAAAAGATGCAAAAACACTCACATATAAAAAAGGAAATAAATGTATTCAACCATGCAGGACGCCACGTTTCTCAAGCCTTTAGAGTGCTGCCTTTTTGAATTTTTTTTAGATAGAAAGAGAGAAAATTGGATAGAAAGAAAGAAATGAGATCGATAGATAATAGAAAGAAAGAAAGAAAGAAAGAAAGAAAGAAAGAAAGAAAGAAAGAAAGAAAGAAAGAAAGAAAGAAAGAAATGTGATAGGGAGATAATAGAAAGAAAGAAAATATATAAGAAAGAAATGAGATAGACACAATGACAGCTGCTGAGAGAGAGAGGGAGGGAGAGAGAGGTGACAGAGGTCCTAATAGAGAGCAGCCCTGGACCAGAGCAAACAGCAGCACAAGGCTGGACCCAGAGCAAACACTCACTGGGCACAATGCTAGCACTCCACATCATAGGGTCAGCACTGCTCCACAGGAGAATGACCAGTCCACCAGGAGCCCAGCAGATGGAGGGGGATAGAGACAGGATAGATAGATAGATAGATAGATAGATAGATAGATAGATAGATAGACGGATAGATAGATAGATAGATAGATAGATAGATAGATAGATAGATAGATAGATATGAGATTGATAGATAGATAGACAGATGGATAGATAGATAGATAGATAGATAGATAGATAGATAGATATGAGAGAGATAGACAGATAGATAGATATGAGATAGATAGATAGATAGATAGATAGATAGATAGATAGATAGATATGAGAGAGATAGACAGATAGATAGATATGAGATAGATAAATAGATAGATAGATAGATAGATAGATAGATAGATAGATAGAGACAGAATAGAGAGATAGGGACAGGATAGATAGATAGATAGATAGATAGATAGATAGATAGATAGATAGATAGGCTATTCTGGATAACGATCAGATGAAAACTTTGTGTCCTGAATGTCTCAGGAGGATTTACCAGCAGTCTTAGAACATTTCCGACCTTCCTTCTACTCGTCCTACAATGACCTTACATTGGGTTCAGAGTCTGCAGATACTTCTGTATATGAGGACGGGCCCTGTACACACAGCTGTGTATTCAGTGTGAACTGGGTTCTATATTCAGTGTATTATAATCATCGGATACTTATATTTGTGAATCCCTTACAATTACCGCACTTACCTATCACACTGCCCTGAGCCATCTCTCCTGTATTTATAGCTAGTATTAGATTATGGATATAGTCATATCTGCGCCTCCTATTACCGGGCACCCTCCTCCTGCAGTAATGAGGCAGCACTTCTCTAATTACTTCTGAAAAGGATGTCATTAATCACCTAATTCGTCTGAACAGCAAAAAAAAGGTAGTTTTCCCTTTCACTGTATCTAAATATTTTAAATAAAATGGTTATGTTTAACACTTTCAAGTAAAATACGTGTATATGTATGAGTATATATAGTATTTTTTTTTTTTTTTACTTTAATTTTTACTTTTATTGTGCCAAGGTCTTTTTTCTACAGCAGCCCTGTTTAGTTACTCTGCTTGTAGTAGTAATATAGTACTATAATACATTGTTTTATTACTAACAATAATAATGAACCAGCAATAATTAAAATACTAAAATAATAATAATAATAATAAAAATAATAATAATAATATCTGACACATGTACGTCCTGGACTCCAGATCATTCCCCCTGATAATTAAGAAATGAAACAATTTATTTATTTAGAAAAGTTTATTTGACTTTTATTTCATCAATCATTTGTCAAAACCAAATAAAGTAATAAATATTTTAGCTTTTTTCTTTTCTTTTATACAAAAATAAACAGGTGACAGAATATGGCGGGCAGTGATATGTATAGACAGGCAATGTGGATGGGGCCCGGGTTCTGGGGGCCACAGGCACTGCTGTGCAGAGACATGGCAGGAAGTGGACTGCAGGGTGTTCTGGGACTTCTGGTTCTACCACTGCTGGCTCACAGGTTTCCAGCAAGCTACAAACAGACTAAAAGCTGTGGGTCCAGCAGCCGTGTATTGCTGATACTTGTAGTGCCCGGGCAGGTGGAGGACCACAGGTGGTCAGGGAAAGCAGAGCAGGCAGAGAGACACCAGTGAGTAGACGCTTCCTCAGCTGCCTCGTCTGAACAAGTGCCAGGCGTTTGTGCTCCGGGAGGAGGGCGTCAAATCATTAATTACACAAATATATCCTCAAGAACAAAACTCTAAATGGGCAAAAAGTAAGAGAAATGCTATCAATACACAGACAGAGGTCCTCCAGGAATGTTAAATAATATATAGATATAATAGTCATATTTACAAAAGGGTCTGGTCACCTGGGCTATGGGTGTTAAAGGGTTAAACTAAACATTGACAATAGGGGGTTCATTAAAGGGGAGCTCTGCGCAGAGAAAATGTCTGGGAAGGTGGCTCTGGGCAGTCACTGTGGGAAAGAAAGAAAGAAAGAAAGAAAGAAAGAAAGAAAGAAAGAAAGAAAGAAAGAAAGAAAGAAAGAAGACACAAATTAGTCGATAGATATGAGATAGATAGATATTAGATAGATAATAGATAGATAGATCGATTTGAGATGATAGATATGAGATAGATAGATAGATAGATAGATAGATAGATAGATAGATAGATATGAGATAGATAGATAGATAGATAGATATGAGATAGATAGATAGATAGATAGATAGATAGATAGATAGATAGATAGATGATAGATGGATGGATCTTAACCCAGTCATGTTTGCAGCACTGTCCCTGCACTCCAGGCCATTATCTCCACGTGGATCCTCTGCAGTCAGTTGTGGGCACCACTTGCAGGTTCCTCAGATCGTCGCCCATTTGATGCCACTTTACACCATTACTTCCAGGAGTCTGTCCTTGGATCAGTCACCACAGAGTCCCCAGAGCAGATGTTGGAAGATGATGGGTCACTTCTCCTGATGCTGCATGTGATGGGTCTCCAGATCTCCTCTAGAACAGGTCACAGTCTTCTGCCCTCCTGGTCATTTGGTGTCTGCACTCAGCCTGGACAGGCTGGCCCCGGTGACATGATGGTGAGCTGCAGAGGGCACCTGGCACATACTGCAGGGGCATGGCATCCCACTCCAGTGTGGAAAAGCCCCACCAAGAGGAGCAGAACCAGGGCTGGGGGACTTAAGTAGACCATGAGAAGCTGGATGTGAAGCTGGAGGAGGTGGGGGTGGGGGTGGAGGAGCTGCCCTGACTGAGGAGATGCCAGTGGTGGTGGAAGGCAGCAGATGGTGCACTGGGTGTCCAACTGGGTGTGCAGACAGAGGAGATCCATGGGTCATTGCCCCACAGGCCGAGGGGTGGTAGGCGGCTGCCGCTGCCGCCGCCGCTGCCGCATGGTGGTGGTGGCCCCCATAGATCTCACTGACCAGGCGCTTCATCTCCTCCAAGGAGCTGGTCAGCATGAGGATGTAGTTGCGGGCAAGAAGCAGGGTGGCAATCTTGGAGAGTTTACGCACAGAGGGTCCATGGGCATATGGCATAACCTCCCGCAGCCCGTCCATGGCGATGTTCAGATCGTGCATCCTCTTGCGTTCCCGGCTGTTGATCTTCAGCCTCAGTTGCTGTAATTCAGACTCATTCATTTGCTTCTTATCCTTCTTGGCCGCCGCCGCTGCAGCCGCCGCCGCTGCCGCCTTGAAGGCGCCCAGTTTATCTCCAGCCGCCGCCGCCATGGCCATAGCGTTCCGCAGCTCCGCGCTCAGCTCCGCAGGGGAGTCGCTCATGGTGGAAGAAGAGACTGCTGCCGAGAAGCCGCCTCCTTTCCGAGAGTGCAAGAAAATATCATCCACCTCTGGGGAGGAGGCTCGGCTGGAGCCCAGGCTGGCGTCTGAATCCATCAGGAAGGTAGAGGAGACCTGTGGAGGAGATCAGGCAGAGCGTCAGAGGAGGAAGCAATGCTACAGGACGCCTCTATTACTTTCTCAGTATTATTATTTTATTTTTTTCCCTTAATACTCTCTATGAATGACCATTCCCGTGAATGAATTATGAATATAATTAATGGTTACATATTAACTCTGCTACATCTGTATGGGATATCTCTGTGCGCGGCAATACAGTCTCCGCCACCTGTGCATGGCTTCTCCCACCTGAAATACTCCTGTCCCAAACTTCCAATTTTTTTTTTAAAGGAAAGCCTGCATGTAAAATGACTTATAATTTTTATTAATACCTGTAGTAACAATAATTACTATTACCGCTAATTACAATAATACAATTCCTATTACTATTATAGTACAAAAAAAGTATCAATACTATAGTAAAAAGGTCAATTCCTATAATACTTACTAAACAAAAAAATCACAAAGTATTGTGAAAAGAAATAAATAATAATTTACTACTAGAACTACTCTCTACTACTTTCTACTAATACTACTGTTACTATTACTACTACTCTAACTCTGCTTAAATAATAGTAACCAAAATAATAATAATAATACTAATATTAATAATGATAATAATTATAATAATAATAATACTACTACTAATATTAATAATGATAATAATTATAATAATAATAATAATAATATTAATAATAATTATAATAATGACAATTCACAGCCTTTTCTTTAATTGCACTCGATTGAGACGCACATTTTCATCCCTTGGACAATCACTCGGTACAATAACATAATAATATCACCATATAAATAATATAATAATATAATTATACGACCATACAAATATAATATATCTGCTAGACAGGTGGTTGAATGGTCGCTATATAAGGAGTATTAGGGGGAAAGCACAGGGGTGTGAAGAGTTGTATTAACCCCTTAGTGGCACAGGTGGGTATGAGCAGTAACTTACTTGGATGCCGGAGGGAGCAGCAGCAGCTCTGCTACAGCGAGGTCACTCGGCTCCCGCTCTGCTGGGACACAGCACTGATCACCAGGACCAGGAGCCTCCGGCTTTATAGGCAGAACAGTAGAACAATGTCATTGTCCTGGAAGGGGGTGCTGACAGCCAATCAGGGAGGGAGGCAGACGTGACGTCACTGGGACGGGGTGATCAGCATGACAGCATCCAGCACAATGACAGCTGCTCCCAGCAAACAAAACCCTGAGTGTAACAATAACATTGTAGAGAGAGAGGGAGAGAGAGGGAGAGATAAAGAGGGGGGGGGGGGGGGGGGAGAGAGAGGACCTAATAGAGAGCAGCCCTGGACCAGAGCAAACAGCAGCACAAGGCTGGACCCAGAGCAAACACTCACTGGGCACAATGCTAGCACTCCACATCATAGGGTCAGCACTGCTCCACAGGACCATGACCAGTCCACCAGGAGCCCAGCAGATGGAGGGGGATAGAGACAGGATAAAGATAGATAGATAGATAGATAGATAGATAGACAGACAGGCAGACAGACAGATAGATAGATAGATAGATAGATAGATAGATAGATAGACAGACAGACAGACAGACAGACAGATAGATAGATAGATAGATAGATAGATAGATAGATTTATCTACCAGATTATTTATCTACAGATCAGGATGCTGAGTTCAGCTCTGCTACATTAGGATTATGGATTATTGTATACTTCTATTCAGTAACTTTATGTCTCCTGTATTTAAAGTTAAACGAAAATAAAAAAGAGTAGTAATAAATCTGAAATAAAAATAGTAATTAAAAAAAGAGAAGTAAGAAGGTGCAGGAATGTTAGGATGATGAGGATGATGAGGAGGTAGTAGCTGAAATCACCGCTATCATGAAGTAATCAGGAAAGACAGAACCCTGCGCTGGAAACTGTGTGACAAGAAGTTCTATGAAGAGGGACATCCTGAATCTGATCTCTAGGCGCGGATGGTGGGGTAGTAGTCCCTGATGTCACAGTGCAGTCATTGTGTGCGGCCAGATGTCCCCGCGGCCGGGCATTCGTTATCACATATGTATATAGAGAGGAGAGAAGGGCCCCTTATTACTGGTGTGCCAGTCCTGCCCTCACTGGTCTCTGCCAGCACAGAGTACCCCACAAATACTGCATACTAAATCCATATCCGCTCCAGTCCTGTCCTTATATTATATATATTATATATTCTGTATGATATAGTATGCTTTACATCTAGCTATCTATCTATCTATCTATCTATCTAATATCTATCTATCTATCTCATATCTATCTATCTATCTATCTATCTATCTATCTATCTATCTATCTCATATCTATCTATCTATCTATCTATCTATTATCTATCTATCTATCTATCTATCTATCTATCTCATATCTATCTATCTATCTATCTATCTATCTATCTATCTCATATCTATCTATCTATCTATCTATCTATCTATCTATCTATTATCTATCTATCTATCTATCTCATATCTATCTATCTATCTATCTATCTATCTATTATCTATCTATCTATCTATCTCATATCTATCTATCTATCTATCTATCTATCTATCTCATATCTATCTATCTATCTATCTATCTATCTATCTATCTATCTAATAGCGATCTATACATGTATATACTATTTGTATTACTATTATTGTTGCAATCATATTTACATGATTTAACGGATAGTAATTGCCATTCATTTGTTATTGTTTAAAATATTATTTATATTTTGTTTTTACTACTATTATTGTTATATTTGACTATATTTTAAGATTTTTTTTATATTAGGTTTGTTTTTCTTATACATTATTGTCATTTTAGTTTTGTCTGACTGCAGTATTATTATTCTGTATTGCTATTAATAATGTCAAAGATTTATTTATTTATTTTACTTATGTTTTATACTTCTTCTTCTTCTTGTAATAATATTTGTAATTGTATCTTTCCTGTATTGGTTCATGTTTACCCAGTGGTTACACATGATGATGTAGGCGCTGTCAGCCGGCAGGATAGCCTGTATTTGGCAGTGTCAGGGATGAGGACGGTAGTGACACTGCCCTCTGTGTCCCCTGTACAGGATAGATGCAGCTCGGTAGAAAGATCGACTCAAAATAGGAGGCAAGTGTTCAGGGAGGCTCTGGATGATCAGGAGACATGCACAAGACAGGCTGCTCTGGATGATCAGGAGACATGCACAAGACAGGCTGCTCTGGATGATCAGGAGACATGCACAAGACAGGCTGCTCTGGATGATCAGGAGACATGCACAAGACAGGCTGCTCTGGATGATCAGGGCTTCAGGGGACATGCACATGACAGGCTGCTCTGGATGATCAGGAGACATGCACAGGACAGGCTGCTCTGGATGATCAGGAGACATGTACAGGACAGGCTGCTCTGGATGATCAGGAGACATGTACAGGACAGGCTGCTCTGGATGATCAGGGGACATGTACAGGACAGGCTACTCTGGATGATCAGGAGACATGCACAGGACAGGCTGCTCTGGATGATCAGGAGACATGCACAGGACAGGCTGCTCTGGATGATCAGGAGACACGCACAAGACAGGCTGCTCTGGATGATCAGGAGACATGCACAGGACAGGCTGCTCTGGATGATCAGGAGACATGTACAGGACAGGCTGCTCTGGATGATCAGAAGACATGTACAGGACAGGCTGCTCTGGATGATCAGGGGACATGCACAGGACAGGCTGCTCTGGATGATCAGGAGACATGCACATGACAGGCTGCTCTGGATGATCAGGAGACATGCACAGGACAGGCTGCTCTGGATGATCAGGAGACATGCACAGGACAGGCTGCTCTGGATGATCAGGAGACATGTACAGGACAGGCTGCTCTGGATGATCAGGGGACATGCACAGGACAGGCTGTTCTGGGTTGGACAGGCTGCTCTGGATGATCAGGAGACATGCACAGGACAGGTTGTTCTGGATGATCAGAAGACATACACAGGACAGACTGCTCTGGATGATCAGGAGACATGCACAAGACAGGCTGCTCTGGATGATCAGGAGACATGCACAAGACAGGCTGCTCTGGATGATCAGGAGACATGCACAGGAGAGGCTGCTCTGGATGATCAGGAGACATGCACAAGACAGGCTGCTCTGGATGATCAGGAGACATGCACAGGAGAGGCTGCTCTGGATGATCAGGCCACATGTCATGCACAGGGCAGGCTGATCTTGTTACCTGAGTTTCCTTAGGGCTGCAGGTAACCTTAGATAGAAAGGAAACAGACACATTTCTGAAATCAAACATCCTTTTATGTCCTGGTAAATTCCACAGTTCTTCACCATCATACATTTACTGAAATTATTGACATTGTGAATATTATTTTTGATTGCATAAAAGTTTTTAAATAACATTGTAATTACATAAAAGTAAAATGACTTATCACCAGTTTGCACCCCTTCAACAGAAAATACTACATATTATATCTAGGGCTCCTGAAAAGCAACTTGCTCCAAGGAATAAAATCTGTAACGAACTGGTATCTCTCTTGGATTGCATGTATGCGCCACCTTGTGGCAAAGAGTGGTATTGATGGTACATTTTGCTCAGTTCCAGAGTTGGTGTGTGCCCATCTATCTAATCCAGGCATGTCCAAACTGCGGCCCTCCAGCTGTTGATAGCCTACAGCTATTAGGGCATGCTGGGGGTTGTAGTCTTGCAACAGCTGGAGGGCCGCAGTTTGGACATGCCTGAATCTATGCTGAATGTTTTTCTAATTTGATAACCCCTGTCCACATTCCCTAATGAACAGGCTTTCAAGTCCCCAAACCTGAATATATTAAATAAATCTTTGGTTAGAGCGTGTGGGGACTGTGATTTCTTCTACATGTGGACATACTTGACCTGGTATATTAAAATTAGCTGGGAAAAAAAAAAAAAAGTTTGTTTAAGGTTCATTTGACATTTTTCCCATGTCGTCAGAATATGTGCCAATAAAGCCCCAGGCGGCTCCACTAAAAGTGTCCATGGGCCCCCTGGTTACTGTAAAGCAAAGTCTACCCTGCTGTACTTACCTACACAAGACACGTGGGAGGCTGTGGGTCGCACATGGCACTATTTGTCTATCTGTTGCCATATGTCAGTGCTTACATTTAAAATGACATCTAGTAAGCTTAAAGTGTAAATGTCATTCTATTTTTATTTGTGTAATGTATAGGGGCAGTGATACTGACCATTTTTGTAATATACTTTAAATACTGAAATTGTAGATTTCTATTAGAAAAATAGCTCTAAAACGGGCCATTTTGAGCCTTAGCAGCGCTCCTCTGTCTACTGTTTACATAACTGTCAGTGTTAGCAAGTCTCCACTGTTATGTAAACAGAAGACAGAGGAGCGCTGCTAAGGGTACTTTCACACTCACTAGGGTCAAAGTTTTCCGTCATTGAGTTCCGTCCTAGGGGCTCAATACCGGAAAAAAACTGATCAGTTTTATCCTAATGCATTCTGAATGTAAAGCAATCCGTTCAGTTTGCATCAGTTTGTCTTCAGTTCAGTCCTTTCACGTTTTTTGGACGCAGATAAAAGCGCAGCATCTCCGTTCAAAAATGTGGAAACACTTGACGGAATGACGGATCCGCCATTAATTTACATTGAAATGTATTAAGGCCAGATCCGACATTGAAATTTGACGCAGTAACGGATCCATTCTTCCACTCTGCGCACGCGCAGAGCTTTAAAAATGGTAAAGTAATAAATAACGGATCCATTTTTATGGATGACAACGTAAAGACAGATCCGTTATTTCAATACAATTGTCAAATGGATCTGCAAACGGATCCGTTTGCAATTGAAATCTGTTTTCGAATGTTTTAACGGATCCGTTGGGCAGTTCCGTTGATGGAACTGCCTGACGGAATCCTTCAACGCAAGTATGAAAGTTTCCTAAGGCTCAAAATGGGCCACTAGAGCTATTTTTCTAAAAGAAATGTACGATTTCAGTAATTAAAGTATATTACAAAAATGGTCAGTATCACTGCCCCTATACATTACACAAATAAAAAAAGAATGACAGTTACACTTTAACGTTCAATGAGAGGAAATGAAATGTAAGATACAATTAGATACATTTTACATTTTATTTGGTGCAATTTACCTGAGAAAATATAAATTTTGGGAGGGCTGGGGAGGAGGTTGATATTAATAAATGTGGTATTCCAGTGGCAGAGGCAGTTGTGGTGGTCCCACAGGGTGGATCAGGACGGAGACAACGGCTTCTCCTTTAAGTGACTTTGTGGTCGGGGCAGTAAAAACAGGACAGGATCTGGGAAGCCAGAAGTGGGTGATTGGACGGCTGTTTCCCAAGATTACCGACACATTATCAAAGAGCAGCCATGAGGTTTTATCAGTTTGAAAAAAGATATTAAAGGGGTTGTCTCATCATGGACAATGGGGGCATATCGATAGGACATGCCCCCATTGTCTTATAGGTGCAGGTCCCAGCGCTGGGACCCGCATCTATATCAAGAACGGAGACCAAGAAGGTGGTGGCTGGAGGACTCCGGTCCGGCCACCACTAAGCCGCAATGCGCCCTCCTTCACTTGCGGGGCTCCGTTCTTGATATAGGTGGGGGTCCCAGCGGTTGTGCCGCTAAAATAGGATGCATTTTTCAAACCTGAACCCATATCTGAGTACATTTGTAATTTCATGAAGTATCGCCTCTGAGTTATTCAATAAAATGCGTCTGTATAGCGCCACCTGCTGTTTGTTCTTTTTCTGATTTCTTGGACACCTCACTGAGATGGTTGCACATGCTCAGTTTTAATCTTCAGCTGTCACCGGCCATATTCTTAGTTAGAAGTCCTGGCAGTTACAGGGTATGAGCTGCAGCTGAAAGGATACACCCTCTGAGAAAGAACACGCCCCCTGAGCTGCCAGCCTGAACTAAATGTAACAGAACAACTGGATCAATGAATGGGGAGATCTCTGGATCCATGTGAGGCACAGGGCTGGTTCTAGCTTTATTAGACAGAGATGGTCATGTTCTATATGATGTCTGATTTTAATTTTTACATCAATCATGGTATAACCCCTAAAGGGGTTTTTCCCCAATTCTGGTACTGATGACCTATCCTGAGAATAGGTCATCTAGATCAGATTGACACCAAGGACCTCTGCTGATCATCTGTTTAAAGAGGCCAGGGTGCCCCAGTAAGCCCTGCAGCCTCTTCCTGGGCCATGTGATATCACATTTATTAATAAAAGATATAGAAAAGCGAAAGGGTGGCACTGCAATATGTCCCAAAATTATCATTGAGTAAGTGGGGTATATAATGGAGCCAGTCCTATTACTGCGACGGTGGGGCTCAGCTTGCTAGTAGACAGTCGATGCGGCACTCACCAATGCGGTATACATCCAGTGTCTTTATTCTTCCATCACGGAAAATACACATAGGGCTGTGGGAGGACGCGCTTCTAAGATGGCTGGCTGGCGGCGACGGCCGTTTCGCGCTCGACTGGCGCTTCGTCGGGCCGCTATGATGTCAGTGCGCAACTCGCACTTATTTAAGGCGTCATACCGGGACGTAACCTAGGCAACGTCCTGACGCTGATACAACAAGACATGATAAAAGCAAAAGTGACAGACACAAGGATCCTAACCATGTGGATAAGAGGATTTGTGGAAAAAGGAACACACATGCGCAATACCTGAAACAAAGGAAATACGGTCAAAGGGACCGCAAGCTGACAAAGGGGCAAACAACAAAGAAACATATTTTGTTTATTTGTTACGTAAAACAACAGTTCTACCTACAGACATAACAAAGGTATCTTTTTAATCAGCGTGATCGACCCTGGTTAAATAGGGACAATCATGCTGACAGAGATGCTCTTTAACCCTTCAAGAACTGGACCGATTTTGGCTGTAAAGATGTTTTCTAGTTTTAATCACTACATACAGTAAATTAAATTATTCTACAATTTTTTAATATACTTTATGTTGCATTTCCTCACCAATTTCAAGATCTCTGCATTCTGTCAATGAATGGCAGTCATCCTTTTTTTTTCTACATTCGGAGGCAACACGTTTTGTGTTGTTTTGAACTTTTGAAAAGAGGATGGGAAACCGTGCCTGGTTCTATTTGTTAACGAGCTTCACTCCAGATTTATTGTTGTGTGTGTTTTCTTTTGTTTTCTTTTTCTTTTTTTTTTTGCTGCGTACCTTGTACCAGTGTTTTAGTGTTTTTGCAGCGATTTTTAAAATTTTTTTTTGCTGTGAAAACTCCAGCTCTAGATGTTAGCTGAAGATCTATGTGAAATCTGAAATGCGGGACACACAAGCCCTGTTTGTTTGCTCCTGGCGTTCTTCTTCATTGGTGTATTTTGTCTTTTTTTGCTTCTTTTCAAAAAAGGCAACATCTTCTTTATAGGAAAAAATGCTAAGCCATACTGTGTGCAAACATATGAGAAAAAAGCCATAGAAACCTCAGGGGCTGAAATAAACCTGCATCACTTATTCTGGCATTGTTTTTTTGACATGACAAAATCATGTGTGTAAGGACCCTGACTTTTGTAAAAAGTCACGAAAAAGTGTTGCAAATTTACTTCATTATGGGGGTGGCATGAACAAAGTGGAGTATCATTTCTTGACAAAAGTGCAAGGTTCAAAGATGTACTAAATTTTCCAAAAACAGTGTGACATTTGATAAATTTGAAGCAACATGCTCCAGTGCAAAAAGCTGATTTATAAAATTACCCTCAACATAAATTAGCCCCTTTTTACATAAGATTGGACTCTTTTTTTCCTCACTCCGTTCTGTTACATTATTTTAAAATTTTATGTTATCTTTTATGTTATGTTTTTATTTTTTTTATAGATCATTTCAAAGTAGGCAGGAATTTTTGTATTGATTTAAATGAATAAAAAGAGCAATAACATTAGTTTTTTTTTCTTTTTATTTTGCCGCCTAACATTCACCTTAATCATTTTATTGGAGGGTTTATTCTGAGTAGGGGAATATCTAATATGTTTGTGTTTTTGTTAGTTTTTTTGTTTTGTTTTTACTTTTTTTTTTTACCTTCTCATCTCTAGCATTTACTATAACCGGCAACCAGGGCCAGTGTTTTCTCTCTTCTCAGACATTTGTGCAGGAGGGGTATAGTTACCCCCCAGAAAAACAAAAAAACAAACAAACAAAAAAAAACTTTTGTTTTTTTTAAAGAAAAGTATGTTAACATAAAAGCTTTAACAAAAAAAATATACAAATAGTGAAACCATACATATACCTAAACATAATTTTTGTGTATCTAACTACAATAATCATGTTTTACAACCTGTAGAAAACATTTAAGAAAGAAAAAAAAAATAAAGACAAAAAGATAAATATTGTCAGAACCATATTTTATCATAATTGATTTTATCATTTCCCCAGAACTGACACACAGTGCTATAAAAATGACTAAAACTTTTTCTGAACAAACCAAGGTGTCGTAGAGCTACGTGAATGGGAAAAAAAAAAAATACCGTTAAATCTTTCTGGACCTAAGGACTATAATATGTGCACATTATATACACATGCTTCGTATCATTGGATAATTCTAACAGGGTTAGAATTAATTGACTTTTATTATGTAGTAAATGTTTTTTAAAAATCAAGCTTTATAAGAATATAAGTGTTATGCAAATATACATATCCCTCTAAAAACTTTTCACAGAAGAAGGAAAAATACATATGAGCTTTGAAGTTTTGTCCTGAGGTTTTTTTCTATCGGTGGTTTTAATCAACGACAATAAAAAATTTCAATCAGCACATGACCTCGGGTATTTAAAGGCTTCACAACCAATGTTATTGCACCAATGCATTCTAAAATAAAAATAAAAAATCAAGCACCCTGGCCAGTAGTCTTATTAAAGTAATCTACTACGGTTTTATATCTACAGCTTCTACGGAGAATTATAAGGGAGACTTATCAAACTGATGTAAAGAAAACTAGAGCAACCAATGAGATTCCAACTTTCATTTTCCAAAGGAGCTGTGAAAAATGAAAGGTGGAATCTGATTTGTTGCCATGGGCAACCAAGCCAGTTTTTTTTTTTTACACCAGTTTGATAAATATTTTCCTATGTGTTATGGTAACAGACTACAAACAAACCCCTGCGTAGTCTGATTTATGCAGCCATGTCTAACCCTGGGTTCAGACTTGAGCGTTCTTGAAACGCGCGTTTTACGCGCGTTTTTGTCGCGCGTATTACAGTGCGTTTTTGCAAATAGGAAACGCGCGTAAAACGCGCGTTCATGTGATTGACCACTGTGGCGTCAATCACAATACGCGCGACAAACTCCCCAAAAAAAGCTCAAGTACTTGTTTATGCGTCGGGCGTTTTACAGCGCGTTCAAACGCGCTGTAAAATGCTCAAGTGAGAACCAGGGCCATAGGAAAGCATTGGTATTCATGTGTTGAGCGTTTTACAGCGCGTTTAAACGCGCTGTAAAACGCTCAGGTGTGAACTTAGGCCTTATTCACACGTCCGCAAGTGTTTTGCGGATCCACGGAGCCGCGGATCCGCAAAACACGGACACACCGGCAATGTGCATTCCGCATTTTTGCGGACCGCACATTGCCCGAACTCCATAGAAAATGCCTCTTCTTGTCCGCAATTGCGGACAAGAATTGGACATGCTCTATTTTTTTTGCGGAGCCGCGGACCGGAAGATCGGCGGCGCGCTCCGCAAAATCGGATGCGGAGAGCACAGTGTGTGCTCTCCGCATCGTTCCCGGCCCCATTCACAGTCAATGGGTCCGCATGTATTCCGCAAAATTGCGGAATACATGCGGACTACATTGCGGACGTGTGAATAGGGCCTTAGGGTTATAGCTCATCCCTATTGTTGCACCCATCACCAAATGAATATTAGCAAGAAGTTGGAGGCAGACAATGTTGGGGCCCATTGGGGCCCATTATGCTATCAGAACCTGGGCCCACTGGAGGATCCTCTGGTACTCTGTTGAGCCAGATTGACCCTGGAGGCAGATTTAGGAAAGTTTGACTGTAGGAACAGACTACACAGGGCTTGTCTGTAGTCTGTAACCATGGAGACACATAGATCTGCGTAAGAGCTCTGGACACAAAATAGTAGGATACTTTTATTCAAGATTATTTGCAATAATGCCTTATTTTTAATTTCAGATGCATTGGAACAGTATTAAAAAAAATTTTTGGAAGATGGACATACCCTTCGAATTGAAGTCTGTGAGCATACTCTGTGCTTCTCTATGGCTCTAATTTTAAAAGGAATGTGTCATCGGAAAATGACCTGCTGTTTAAATCACTATTTTTAATTTTCCATGTTACTTTTTATATTTAAACTAAAGCCAAGAATCCTGCCGTTTTTGCACTGGCCACTATGTCTAATAATAACCACTTTTTGGTCTGTACAGATTACTTTATTGCAGTTATCTGCTCATCTGTCATTCTAATCCTGCCTGTAATGATATCACCTCTGTGTATAGATAAGACAGGATCCACCATTCCCAATGGGTGATTGTGAAAGCTTATCTCTTCTTTCCTTGTATAATGATTTCTGCACAGGTCACAGAGCATGTCTAGAAAAAACTCTCCCATAGAAGTCAATGAGATCCCCTCCTGTCCATTGTGTCTGTGGCCCATAAAGGATTTTTTTTTAAAGCTGTGTAAACGCTGTTAAGAACAGTTCAGACAAGACGGCCGCCCCCATAATCATGCGCAGGAAATAAAAAATAAAAAATCTACAATCAGAAAATAAAAACAGATTAGAAAAAAGGAGATGTATCGCTATCTGGTTTTAACCGGCACATTTCCTTTAAATAGTTTTTTTTATATTTTATTAAATACCTTCGTAATAAGGTGCTTTTCAACGTAATGGACCCGTGTGCCGCCTGTATGTTATGTATGTCCGGAAAACGTAATTTAGCGAATATAATTGGAACTCAATGAGCTACAATAATTTGGTAAAATGCAGAATTAAGATTATCTCCCTGATCTTTGCAAATAAGAAGACAAACAAACTTCCATTGGTTTCATGAGAGTCATATTGTATCGGCACAAGATAGGAAAACTAATTACTGTCTTTAGGTCTCCCTGATCCACATTCCTTATAATGAGCCGGATATTCCTGAACTGTTTACGTGACATTTAGATAAATAATGCAAAGATTCGGAGACATTTCCATATTCCTCCTTTAATGTCTCAGTGCCTGCGACTTAATCCAAGTTTCCTCGGCATTTATTACTGTTTGTTACACTAACAAGTGAGATTAGGAGAATTCTAATGAAGGCTCGCCGTGGCAGAACTCTCTGATTAAAATGCCATGATAACAGTTGCATGAATTTATATGCCTGATTAACATAATCTATTTAGCACAAGTAAACACACAAACAGAAGGAGGACTGAAAAAGCCCCTCGTCCCCCGGCTCGAGCCGGGATTCAGATGAAGTCGTCACAAGGTAAATATGTAAATATCTTATAGACTTTTCTCTCTTAG
The DNA here is from genome assembly GCA_033119425.1 of Bufotes viridis. Taxonomy (NCBI): domain Eukaryota; kingdom Metazoa; phylum Chordata; class Amphibia; order Anura; family Bufonidae; genus Bufotes; species Bufotes viridis. Next base: position 35,857,411 of record CM065591.1, read on the forward strand.
AGTCTTATCCTGAGCTCCTGCCTGTGTGGGTTTTAGCTGATTCTCGGTATTAGCGCGGGGATACATTTCGTCTTCTCTCTCTCTGTTTGTCAGGCTGAGGTGCGGGTCCGGGACATCTGCTGGGGCCACAGGGTACAAAGGATCCCTAGCGTTTCAATGAATCGATGAGGATCAAACACTGACGCCTCACAAGATGAGAGACGCTGCTGCGCATACACGTCGGCCGAAAAAGCTTTTGGACGTCAGTCGTTTAGAAATTGGGCGCGCCGGCCGACAGCAGACTGTTGTTTCCGCAAATGGGGTCTGTAGGGTTGGATTTTTTTGGGGCTAAAAATGTAAGGTTTATGGCATGATCTGCTGAAGGCAGCTGATCATTTGCCACTTTGTGCAAGCCCACATATGCCACCATGCATCAACATGTCCTAGCCATAAAGTACAAGCAACATAACATGTTCTGTTCTAGCATGCATCCACGTGTCCCACCATTAAAAAACCTGCCACATGTACTACCATGCCTCCACATGTCCCACCAATGAAGTACCACCAGCCACATTGACCACCATGCATCCACATGCCCCACCAATGAATTACAAGCCACATGAGCTACCGTGCATTCACATGCTCCACAGCAATAAAGTACAAGAAACATGTTTTAGCATGCATCCACGTGTCCCACCAATCAAAAACCTGCCACATGTGCCACCATGCATTCACATGCCCCACCATTAAAGTACCAGCAGCCACATTCACCACCATGCATCCACATGCTCCATCAATAAAATACCAGCCACACGCTCTACCATGCACCCACATGTCCTTCCAATATAATAGGAGCCACATGCACCACCATCCATCCACATGTCCCTCAAAATGTGCCATCCACATGTGCCACCATGCCTTCCACATGTCCCTCCAATAAAATACCAGCCAAATGTGCCACCATGCATCCACATGTCCCTCAAACTGTGCCGTCCACATGCACCACCATCCATCCACGTGTCCTTTAAACTGTGCCATCCACATGTGCCACCATGCCTTCCACATGTCCCTCCAATAAAATACCAGCCACATGCACCACCATCCATCCACATGTCCCTCAAAATATGCCATCCACATATGCCACCATCCATCCACATGTGCCACCATCCATCCACATGTCCCTCCAATGATGTGACATCCACATGTGCCACCATGCATCCACATTTCTCACCAATGACCTACAATACGTGATGCTAATGTCTGTAAAGGGGTGCGGAGGATGTAGCGCTATAAAACTGAGTAAAAAAACTAAGAAAAAGAAATAAATGATACAGAAATACTTTGCTGTAGACTTGACCTTATTTTGTATTCTTGGATCCTTTGCCCGCCCTAGGCTTCTGGCAGATGGCGACTACAAGTGTGAAAAGTGGAAGCACCTTTGAAACTATGATATACATATATATATTTATACACACAAGTCAACCACATAATTTTATCATTTAGTTTAGTTATAACAAACCATAGGAAACATTGCTCAGTACATGGAGGTTTGTGCTGGGGTTTCTCCCGGCCATAGCAGAATGCGAGAAAAGAGGCTCCTTTAAATCCAATGGCCAATTAAATGAATTGCAGGCCTCATTCTGTACGGTTTAGCATCATACAAAATGTGTTCTAATGCTAATTTCCATTCACTTGAAGAGCGGTGGCTCCTCGTCATTCATTAGAATGGGGCTATTAGCCGACTGATTACAAAGTATTTAGAGTTTAGATTGGTCTGGGATTCTGCGTCTTTACCAGGGACTATTCGAGGACTGCATCTCAAAAAGATTTCAATAAATAACAAATGTATATTTTTTACCACTATGGTCTTTGGAAGGAAGAAATGCACTATATCAAAGTATACAGGGGCATAGAAATAACTGCTGCTGTGTCTACATATCACAAGTAGTAGTATAACATGAGAAATAAGGGGTGCCCCCCCCAAAAAAAAACCCAGAAAAAAACAAAAACAGCGCCACTCTAGTCCATAGGTTGTGTTTGGTATTGTGGATCTCCTCCATTTACTTGAATGGGGCTGTGCTGCAATACCAGGCACAGCCTGCTGGATGTCAGAGGCGCTGTTACTAGAAAAAAGCAGACAGTTGTCAAGGAGAGGTGACATGACATGACACAGAGGCCATGGAGACTGCAGAAGGTGGATGAGGGATCACCCTCATCCTCACTATTGCCCCCATTTCCCCATTTGATGGTAAAGCCAAAATGAATAAGCCAAAAATCTTGAGTTGGGTTCAAGAATTGCTCATGAAAGTGATATATCCAGTACTAATACCCAGTAAATGATTCCTAAAGTATATTTAGATACAAGAGGAAAACCCCTTTAACTGCTTCCCTCCCTGCATCGTATGAATACATTAGGTTAATGCACAGCTCCATACTAGTGCCTGCGCCACCAGTTGGGGGTGCTGGCTGTGGTATACAGCTGCCACCCTGCACTGGCAGCTGAGATTGAAGGTCCCAGCCATTTATCCCTTTTGATGCCCTGGTCAATGCTGACCGGGGCATCTAAAGCTGCCATCATACCGTCAGTGTTGGGTCAGTGTTTGATCAGTGATTTCCATGAGTGATTGTAATCCGAACCTAAAAATAAAGGCTACACTAAGATAAGGTATAATAGAAAGATTTGTACAGAGGCCTATTGGGCAGGGCCTAATAAGCATCCCGTCAGATGTACTGTAAATTACATAATACACTACAATACAAAAGCATTACAGTGTATTAGATGGCAGAACAGAGGATCACAGGTTCAAGTTACCTACTCGGATATAGAAAAAAAAGCTTTTAAAAATTAACAAAAAATGAATTACAAGTGCAAAAAAAGAAAACGAAAAAAAAACAAAAAACAAACAAACAAACAGAAATCACCTTTTTTCAGTTACAAGGGCCTTTACTAAATAAATAAAAGTTACTACTGTACATAAAAGGCATTGGTGGTGTAGAAAATGATCACATTATTTATCCTGCATCGTAAAACATTGTAAAAAAAATAAAAGATAAAATTTCCATCTACCAAAAAAGTGATCACTAAGCACAGGCACCAGTGAAAACTACAGCTCGTCCAGCAACACAAACAGAAAGCAAAGAAAACAAATTATTGAAAAAAATTACAAAAATTATTTGTGTAAAAGTTGAAAAAAAGATACTAGAGTTGTTTTCTTTTGAATTCATTTAGACAGTTCTAATCCAATTCAGCTATTTGATCAGTTAGGCCTTGTTCACATTTTAGTGTCCTTTTGATGTCCGCAAAAGAAGAATCTGAGAAGAATCCGTGTTTGGTCTGTGTGTCATTTCAATGGGGTCTCAAAAAAAGTGATGTGATGTCTGCATCATAGGGGCGGATTAAGTGCATGATAGGCCCGGGGCTGTCTACCCAACTTGGCCCCCCCCCCACTCCATTTTAGGTTTCAGTTTTTTTTTCTGTATAAAGAGGCTGCGGTGCTTTGTAAGCGTCACAGTCTCTTCCTCGGCCATATGACATCACATTCATCGGTCACGTGGCCTAGCTGCAGCTCTGTCCTATCTGAGTGATTGGGGCTGAGCTGCAATACCAAGCACAGTGCTATCACATGGACAGCGCCGTGCTTGGTAAGGAGCAAAGAGGCTGCGGCGCTCACTGGAACATCGCGGTCTCCTCTAACAGCTGATTGGCGGGGCTGCCAGGAGTCGGACCCCCACCATCTCATAACTCTCTGAGTACAGATGTCATAGATGTTTCCTGCAGTCCTATGTAACACCCCACATAACACAGTGAATTATTGTGTTATGTGGGGTGTTACCTAGGACTGCAGGGAACATGTACATTATCTGCACACAGAAAGTTATCACTGTTATCTGGGCTGTTACATAGGACTGCAGGTGAAAAATTTAAATTTGAGGTGCCAAATTTAAAATACATATGATTATGATAAAGACTTGGAGGAGAAGATGAGACGCAGGTCACAGTAGTGAGCCAGCTCTACATATAGGGGAATACAGCACCACATACCTCTTACATCCAGGGACTTCTCCTGTCATGTAGATCTTCTCTTTCCTCTTCTCCTCCGGTTGACCCAGACCGCCATGACTAATTCCTCCCGCCGCATCTCGTCCCTACAGAGTTTGTTACACAGACACGTTAGATTTCTCATAATTGGGGTCATTTATCAAACTGGTGTAAATTAGAACTGGCTTAGTTGCCCATAGCAACCAATCAGATTCCACCTTTCATTTTCCAGAGGAGCTGTCAAAAATGAAAGGTGGAATCTGTTGCTATGGACAACTAAGCCAGTTCTACTACAACAGTTTGATAAATGACCCTAAAGATCCCTATAGTGTCTACAGCAGTTATAATGTCCCCTAAAGTGCCCCCAATAATAATAACATCCTATATTGTGCTCCAGGTAATAATCCCTGTACAGTGTCCCCCAATACCCCACACTACCCCCATATAGTATTTTCCCTTCACACTGCCCCCATACAGTAATTTCCCCCAGACTGCCATCTATTAATTAATTTGCCCCCACACTGCCATCCATTAATTTGCCCCCACACGGTCATCCATTAATTTGCCCCCACACGGTCATCCATTAATTTGCCCCCACACTGCCATCCATTATTTTTCCCCCACACTGCCACCCATTAATTAGTTTGCCCCCACAACTGCCATCCATTAATTTTCCCCACAGCTGCCATCCATTAATTTTCCCCCACACTGCCATCCATTAATTAGTTTGCCCCCACAACTGCCATTCATTAATTTGCCCCCACAACTGCCATCCATTAATTTTCCCCACACTGCCATCCATTAATTAGTTTGCCCCCACACTGCCATCCATTAATTAGTTTGCCCCCACAACTGCCATCCATTAATTTGCCCCCACAACTGCCATTCATTAATTTGCCCCCACAACTGCCATCCATTAATTTTCCCCCACACTGCCATCCATTAATTAGTTTGCCCCCACAACTGCCATTCATTAATTTTCCCCACAACTGCCATCCATTAATTTGCCCCACAACTGCCATTCATTAATTTGCCCCCACAACTGCCATCCATTATTTTGCCCCCACAACTGCCATCCATTAACTAATTTGCCCCCATGGAAACATGCCCCACTGTCCCTTAATATCCCCCCAAGTTAGCACACACACAAAAAAATAAAGAGCTAATACTTACCTGTATGCTGAATGGTGTGGCAGGCGCGCGTACATCAGAGCGTGCGCGCGCCACTATACAGGCGCACAATGATGTCATCATGCGCGCCGCGCGATGATGTCATCGCGCACGCCGGGCTTATACCACCACATAGGCCTCAGGCCTACTAGGCCTGAAGCCTATGGCGGTGATAGGCGGCGGGGCAGGGAACTATACGCTCCCGTTCCCCGCCACAGTATGTGGGCGCTCGGGTCGGCATTGGGCCCCCCAGTGATGCCGGGCCCGGGGCTGCCGACCCGAACGCCCCTATGTTAATCCGCCACTGCTGCATCCGTATGTCCGTTCTGCAGTCCCACAAAAAAGATAGAACATGTCCTACTCTTGCCCTACTCTTGTCCGCTTTGCAGACAAGAATAACTATAATAAAGATAAACTGAATGTGATCGAAGAATGGGGCACCAGCCCTGTATAGGAGACTCACCGTTACAGGGATGTTGCCCTATTCATTAGCGCTGCATTGACAGGGCCACAGCGTACCCCTTTCTTCTCCTGCTGTTTTACCCCCTCTGCTGCAGCACTCCAGTACTCTGATAAAGGCTTAAAGGGGTTGTCTTGCTTCAGTAAGTGGCATTTATCATGTAGAGAAAGTTAATACAAGCCTAATATACTGTTATTATCCATATTGCTTCCTTTGCTGGCTGGATTAATTTTTCTATCACATTATACACTGCTCGTTTCCATGGTTACGACCACTCTGCAATCCATCAGTGGTGGTCGTTGCCAGTACCCGAGGCAAGCAAAGTATTGCGCCACCCCCAACCTGTGGCTGCGCCCCTTTTTACAGATAATGTAGTAGATATCACTCGCAGTCATACGTAACACCACAGATAACACAGTGATAACTCTCTGAGTACAGATAATGTAGTAGTTGGGTGTGAGCCCCCAGAATTCAGAACATGCACAGTGTGACCTGAAGTCTGGGGCCAGGCTGCTACAGTGTGGGCCAAATTCTATATCACCGCCCCCCCAATCACTACCGAACATACAGGGTAATACAGCGCCCCATGCCTCTTACATCCAGTGATGTCTTCTTTGATGTAGATGTTCTCTTTCCTCATCTTCTTGTTTCAGACCTTTAGATGAGACCACCATTTTTCAGCCATCTCTCGTCTAGTCAAAAAAATTCTTTAGTTTGCTACTTTTCCATCATCCTCCCATCTTCTGGACAAATCATCCTACTACCCAGGGGTGTAGCTAACGGCTCATGGGCCCTGGTGCAAGAGGTCAGCTTGGGCCCCCCTTCCTTGTGTGCTTTGTGTGTCTTCCTATGCGGCACAAGGGTCTTTGGGCCCCCTCAGGCTCCTGGGCCCAGTAACGACTGCTACCTCTGCACCCCCTATAGCTACGCCCATGCTACTACCCCCAATACTGTGCCGCTGTGCTCCCCAATACTATACTGCAGAAACAGATAAACCCCATGATAATACTAGTGCCACACAGATAATGCCCCCTTCAATAATTATTGGCACACATGCCCTAAAATAACTGCGCCCAGCAAATAGTGCCCCTGACACTAATAGTGTAAACATTATGTCCCCCAAAAATAATTGTGGTAAGCTGATACTGTGCCAAGGTGCCCCCACAGTAACAGTGCTCCCAAAAGTCCCACCAATAGTAATAATTCTCTGCTAGAGCACACATGGTAGTAACAGTGATCCTACAGTGCCACCCAACATGTCCCCACTATGCCCTAGAAGTAATAATGCTCCCATGGTGCCCATACTAGTAATCATGTTCTCCGTAGACACCCAGTAGTAATAAAGCCCATCATAATGCCCCCCCCCCCGTAGTAATAATTCTCCTTATAATGTGACAGTACAAAAAATGCTTCCTTATAATGTGCCAGTGCAAAAAATACCCACTTTTAATACCCCCAGTTGAGCTAATGTCCCCATAGTGCCCCCATAATGTACCAGTATAAAATACCCCTATATAGTGCCCCCAGTAAATGCCCCCATAGTGCTCCTCTCCTTGCCTCCTCCTAGTGCCCCCATAATGTACCAGTATAAAATGCCCTATATATAGTGTCGCCGTAGATGCCCTCAGTGTCCCCCATAATTTGCAAGTATAAAATACCCCTTCTTAGTACCCCCCATAGATGAACCCATAGTACTCCTCCCCCTTCCCCATAGTACCCACCATAATGTGTACCAGTATAAAATGCAGAGCCACCATATAAAATACCCCTTCTTTGTAGCCTCACTAGAAGCCCCCATAGTGTTCCTCTCCCCCCTTCCCCCATAGTGCCCCCCATATAAAATACCCCTTCTTTGTGGTCTCAGTAGATGCCCCCATAGTGCCACCCAATAATGCACCAGTAAAAAGTGCCCCCATAGTGCCCCCAATAATGTGCCAGTAAGAAGTGCCCCATAGATGAGCCCATAGGGCCCACAATAATGTGCCAATAAGAAGTGCCCCCATAGATGCCCCTCAATAATGTGCTAGTAAGAAATGCCTCTCATAGATGTCCCCACAATCATGTGCCAGTAAGAAGTGCACCCCCATAGATACCCCCCCATAGATGCCCCCCCAATCATGTGCCAGTAACACATGCCCCCTCCCCCCAATCATGTGCCAGTAACAAGTGCCCCCACAGTGCTCCTTACCTGTATTGTACCATATAAAAAAACTAAACACTTATACGTACCTCCATCGTACCTCTTCCGGCCTGTGTCCTGCGCTGTACGGCTCTGACAGACTGCAGGCCTAGTGCCTGCAGTCTGTCATAGGTATGACTATGGAGATGAGCGCTTCAGAAATGGAAGTGCTCATCTCCCTGTGCCCTGCCACCGACCCCCACTTGTCACCAGGGCCGCGCCGCCTAATGTGATCGTATTTTTTGCAGATCCACGTTTTGCAGACCACAAAATTCATACGGTCATATCAATGCACCCAAAAATGAAAATGGCAACTTTCACACATCAGTGTTTGGTCAGTGATTGCTAACAGTGACTGTGAGCCAAAAACACAGAACAGATGCAAATCTCTCCATTATATCTTATCCCTGTGTGGACGCCACTCCAGGGTTCGGCTCACAATCACTGACCAAACAAAAGGTCTGAAGGTGGTGCCTGTGAGGAACCATATGTTATGGGCCTGTGTTCCTCCCTCTGTATATCCACTATTTAGCCAAGGCTGACTGATTTCATAAGACCTCATTTGCACAAATACTGTCCCTGCCAGTCACTGTCCGTCCTCCTGCCGCAGAGGTGGACAGTCTGTAGGTAGCCACAGAGCAGCATCTCCCGGTGCTTCCAGTAGATCATGCTGGTCAACCATGTAAGCCTTGCAGTTCTACATTGTGAGGGGAGCAGATACTTCTTCAAGCCTGTTCCATAAACACAGACAATAAGTCAACTAATCAGAAAGACCACGTTGCTATTTTGCTGGACAAGACCCCAACACTCGCAGACCCCCAACGTGATGTTCTCAATTAGCTACTGTACTTCCCTATCACCTCCTATTCTCACAGAATAGAATTCATTTTAACGACTCCATTTTTTATTTTACACTTCAAGAGATTTAGGGGTAAAAAAAAATTGCTTAAAAAAGTTTCCATTCACTTTCTCTAATCAGTTTCAAAGGCCGGGTTAGGCTTGCTTACCATTGTCTGCCTCATAATTGTGTGTCACAGCTAATTACTGCCTAATAGTCATGGCAGGGACAAAGCTCTCGGTGTAAAAAAGAACTCTATTTCGCCTTGTATTCAAGCATAATCTGACAGTGAATGGTAGAGATTACATGAAGCAATACAACAGTGGTTTTCTACCTGCTGCATTTCATGAGCTCCCTCTCCAGCTGTGGTGTTAACCCCCCCTTTCCCACCCGTCTCCTTCTTCTTCGTCTTTTTTTTTTTTAAGTAAAGATTATTTGTCATTAAAATGCTCAGTGCCTTTTTTTAAATCTGGATGTTGCCTGTACTTTCAGGAAGGTTTTTGAAGGGAGATTAGCAGGATTAGGAAAGGTTCACATATGTTCAGCTTCACTATTGGCATTCAGGATGTTATAGCTTCTCCACCACCCAGGATGCTGGGGAAATCTGAGCCGAAGACGACTGGTATTTACTGTAGGCTGGAGCAGTCATGGATTATTGCCCTCATCTACATGAAATAAAAGTGTCATAGATCTCATGCAAGGAGCTCCTGAGAGACTGAAGAGGACAAAATTCTAGAGCGGTGGCCTCCAACTGGCCAACAACCAGTATGATCTGAAACCCACAGGTTAGGACGACTGGTATTTACTGTAGACTGCAACTGTTATGGATTATTCCCCATCTAGAAAAAAGAAGGGATGTCCAGCACTCGGAGATTAAACTCCTGATACTTTATTTCATGTCATGAATAAGATCTGATGATCAAAACTCGTTGACTATTGCAATATGTCATGGAACTTTTTAACCTGAAATAAAGTATCCAGATTTGAACCTCCAAGTGCTGGACAACCCTTCTTTTTTTGTGGACTTGACTACAACCGTTACCGGAAAGCAGCCAATGCACTGGTGCATTATTCCAGTTGGCTTGGCTGGCGTCTTTACTATCTATTATTTCCCCATTTACATTTACTAGTTTACACAGATCTCATGTTAGGAGCTCCTGAGAGACTAAGCAGGACTAAATTCTAGACCAGTGGTCTTCAACCTGCGAAACTAAACCACCAAGTATGCCGTGAAAACCACAGGTGAGGATGACTGGTATTTACAGTAGACCGGAGCAGTTGTGGATTCTTGCCTAATCTACATGAAATAAAAATGTCACAGATCTGATGTAAGGAGCTGCCAAGAGGCTGAACTAGACTAAAATCTAGAGTCGTGGTCACCAACCTGCAAAACTACAATATCCTGTATGATTTTAGGATGATCAGTATTTACTGCAGACTGGAGCACTCATGGATTATTGCCCCATCTACATGAAAGAAAAAGTCACCGATCTCATGTAAGGATCTCCCGAGAGACTTAACAGGACTACACTCTAGAGCAGTGGTCTCCAACCAGCCAAACTACAACACCAGGTATGATTTGAAAACCGCAGGTTATAATTGATATTTAATGTAGACTGGAACAGTGATGGATTATCGCCCATCTACATTTACTTGAAAAATAATGTCACAGATCTAATGTAAGGATTTCCTGAGAGACTAAGGGTACTTTCACACTGGTGTTTTGGATTCCGTTTGTGGGATCCGTTTCAGGGCTCTCACAAACGGTCCAAAACGGATCAGTTCAGCCCCAATGCATTCTGAATGGATAAGGATCCGTTCAGAATGCATCAGTTCGGCTCCGTTCCGCCTCTATTCCGTTTTGGAGGTGGACACCAAAACGCAGCTTGCAGCATTTTGGTGTCCGTCTGAAGAGGTGGAGCCTAACGGATCAGTTTTTAATTACAATGTAAGTCAATGGGGACGGATCCGTTTTCAATGACACAATATGGTGCATTTAAAAACGGATCCGTTCCCCATTGACTTTCAATGTAATTCAAAACGGATCAGTTCTGGACTGTGCAAATAAACAGACGGATCCGCACCAACGCAAGTGTGAAAGTACCCTAAGACTAAACTCTAGAGCACTGGTCTTCAAACCTGCCAAACTCAGCACCTGTTATGATCTGAAAACCTCAGGTTATGACTGGTATTTAATGTAGTCCAGATCAGTAATGGACTATTGCTCTATCTACATTTACTTAAAATAAAAATGTAACAGATCTCATGTAAGGAGCTCCCGAGACACCGAACAGGACTAAAGTCTAGAGCAGTTATCTCCAACCTGCCAAACTACAACACCCAATGTGATTTGAAAACCATACGTTAGGATGACTGAGAAGTACAATAACTCGAGTTAGATAACAGAAAAGGCGGCACTCACCACTGTAGTAAAGATGTCCTTTATTCTTCCAACGGGATAAAATAAAAATAGGGCTGGGGCGGACTTATGCCTCTACATAGGACGCAACGTGACTGAGAATTACTGTAGACTAAAAAAGTCATGGATTATTACCCTATCTTGAAATAATAAAAGTGTCACAGATCGTATGTAAGGAGCTCATGAGAGATTGAGCAGGACTAAACTCTAGAGGGGTTGTCTCCAACCTGCCAATCTAAACCACCAAGTATGCCCTGAAAACCACAGGTGAGGAAAACCGGTATTTACTGAAGACAGGAACAGTCATGGATTGTTTCTCCATAAAAGTGTCCTAAGAGACTGAACAGGACTAAACTCTAGAGTGGTGCTCTCCAACCTGCCAAGCTACAACACTCAGCATGATCTGAAAACTGCAGGTTAGGACAACTAGTATTTACTGTAGACTGAAACAGTCATGTATTATTGCCCCGTCTACATGAAATAGAAGTGGTAACGATCTCATGTAAGGAGCACCTAGAAACTCAACAACTATAGAACTAAACTCTAGAGCAATCTCTATTCTGTGTCTCTTCTGCTCTTTTGAGAAACTACAACACCCAGTAAACCATGACAAACCAGACCTGGGCAAGTGACACTTGTAGACCGGAAAGACCATGGATTATTGCTCCATCTACGTGAAATAAAAGAGTCATAGATCTCACGAGTGGAACCCATGAAACTGAGAATTCACAGAGATCATGTAAAGAGCTCCCAAGATACTTAACAAATCCAGAATTATATTCTAGTGCAGCGGGCTCCATCCTGAAGCTCTGATGCTGCTTTAAAGCCATAACGTCTAGGTCAGGGAATGCTGGAAGTTGTAGTTCCAGTAGATCCACAGATTAGAGACCACAGGTGTGACGCTGTTTCTGAAAGAGAGCAGCCAAGTTTTTCTGGACAACTTCTTTAGCACCTCCAAAAATGCATAATTATGCAGATAGTTAATATGGAAGTCCATGTATAAACAGTATGCAAAAAGCTCCCCCTAGTGGTGGCTGCAGGAAGGAAGAATTTTATAATTTAAAATTGTTGAGAAATAGTGGCACAGGTATGATAAAGTCACCATGCGTTTTCTGTAACTTGCTTGTCAAGTGTAAATGCAGCTTTAGAATATCGGCATATTGGCAAAGGGTTCTTAATGTACATTCATGTGTGGTAGATTTGTTGCAGAAAATTCTGCAACTGAAAAACCCATTCCAAAATACCATATACAGTGCCTTGCAAAAGTATTCATCCCGCTTGACTTTTTTCATATTTTGTTACATTACAGCCTTAAGTTTAATGTTTTGTTAATGTGAATTTTATGTGATGGTCCAGAACAGAATTGTCTAAGTTGGTGAAGTGAAATGAGGAAAATATATAAATAAAACTATTGTTTAGAAATAGAAAACAGAAAATGGAAGCCCATAAAAAGCTCTGGTGCAACCAATTACCTTCAGAAGTCACATAATTAGTGAAATGATGTCCACCTGTGTGCAATCTAAGTGTCACATGATCTGTCATTACATATACAGTACACACCTTTTTAAAAGGCCCCAGAGGCTGCAACACCAAAGCAAGAGGCATCACTAACCAAACACTGTCATGAAGACCAAGGAACTCTCCAAACAAGCAACAACAATGTTGTTGAGAAGTATAAGTCAGGGTTAGGTTATAAAAAAATATCCAAATCTTTGATGATCCCCGGGAGCACCATCAAATCTATCATAACCAAATGGAAAGAACATGGCACAACAGCAAACCTGCCAAGAGACGGCCACCGACCAAAACTCACGGACCGGGCAAGGAGGGCATTAATCAGGGAGGCAGCACAGAGACCTAAGAAAACCCTGGAGGAGCTGCAGGGTCCACAGCAGAGACTGGAGTATCTGTACATAGGACGACAATAAGCCGTGCGCTCCACAGAGTTGGGCTTTATGGCAGAGTGGTCAGAAGAAAGCCATTACTTTCAGCTAAAAACAAAAAGGCGCGTTGTGAGTTTGCGAAAAAGCATGTGGGAGACTCCCAAAATGTATGGAGGAAGGTGCTCTGGTCTGATGAGACTAAAATTTAACTTTTCGGCCATCGAAGAAAACGCTATGTCTGGTGCAAACCCAACATATCACCCAAAGAACACCATCCCCACAGTAAAACCTGGTGGCGGCAGCATCGTGCTGTGAGGATGGGACTGGGAAACTGGTCGAAGTTGAGGGAAAGATGGATGGTGCTAAATATAGGGATATTCTTGAGCAAAACCTGTACCGCTCTGTGCGTGATTTGAGGCTAGGACGGAGGTTCACCTTCCAGCAGGACTGACCCCAAACACACGGCTAAAGCAACACTGGAGTGGTTTAAGGGGAAACATGTAAATGTGTTGGAATGGCCTAGTCATAGCCCAGATCTCAATCCAATAGAAAATTTGTGGTCAGACTTAAAGATTGCTGTTCACAAGCGCAAACCATCCAACTTGAAGGCGCTGGAGCAGTTTTGCAAGGAGGAACGGGCAAAAATCCCAGTGGTAAGATGTGGCAAGCTCATAGAGACTTATCCAAAGCGACTTGGAGCTGTGATTACCACAAAAGGTGTTGCGACAAAGTATTGACTTTACAGGGGTGAATAGTTATGCACATTGACTTTTTCTGTTATTTTGTCCTATTTGTTGTTTGCTTCACAATAAAAAAAAAAAAATCTTCATAGTTGTGGGCATGTTCTGTAAATTACATGATGCAAATCCTCAAACAATCCATGGTAATTTCAGGTTGTGAGACACCTAAACACGAAAAAGTCAAGGGGGTGAATACTTTTACAAGGCACTGTATATCAATGGGGTAATTTCTGCATCATGTGCATGGACTTCTGCATAAAGGAAGCAGATGAATGGGACTGTCCCACAGATTTCTCCTACGGATCTGCCGCTTGTGACCGTACTGTATGCTCTGTTCTGGTCTCTCTGACTTGATAATTGTCAAATTAGGTCTATTCCACACGTGTATAAGAAACTGCTTCATATTCATGGAACATAGGCAGGGGCCACTAGGGAGACGGCACCAGAGCTCATTATAACCGCTATACTGGTGCCTGCCTCATAACAAGCAGGTAGGAATTGCAAGCAATGCGGTGTAAATTGACTCCACTACCTCTTACTAAACTGTTATAAGGTGATGTGCAAACAGTTCCCGGCTGATAAGTGTCGTCAATCAATTACTGGACATATACTTTTATGTTCTCACTATCAGCTTCACCCAGCCACCTAATGAGGACACCTACTTATGGATGGAATTTACCCACGTGATCGGAGAGATTACATTAGTCCAGAGTGAAGGAAACATCTAGTTCAGTTAATGTTCTAGAACAGGGATCAGCAACCTTCAGCACGCCAGCTGCTGTCAAACTACAACTCCCAGCATGCAAACTTGCTCAGCTGTTCCCATTGAAGTGAAAGGAGGATTTTGGGAGTTGTAGTTTCAGAACAGCTGGAGTACCGGAGGTTGCTGATCCCTGTTCTAGAGTTTATCCTTCAGATACTTCTGTTGCTATCTTACGTTTTTGGGGATTTCCTTATGAAATTACATTAAGCTATTGGTGGAGGTCACATAAAGTACAAACTTGGATACTAAAAAGTGAAAAATGAAATATAATCCATATTAACCTCTTTATAAAAGAGCATCTGTCAGCAGTTCTGTACCTATGACACTGGCTGACATCTGTGCTGGTCCCATGTTCATATGTGTCCGCATTGCTGAGAAACATTATGTTTTAATATATGCAAATGAGCCTCTAGGAGCAACGGGGGCGTTACCATTACACCTAGAGGCTCTGCTCTCTGTACAACTGCTGCACATTAATTGAGGGGCCAGGCGTTATGAGTCATGACGTTTGCACTAGCTGGTCCTGTAAATCAAAGTGGAGAGGACGCGGCAGTTGCAGAGAGAGCGGAGCCTCTAGGAGTAACAGCAACACCCTTGTTGCTGCTAGAGGCTCATTTGCATATAGTTAAATATTTAAATATCATTTTTCTCATAAAATAACTGACACTATGAAAGAAATGCAACAGACACCATTACAACCAATGAGGTCCATCTGGTACAGTTTGTGTCCATCATGTAGTAGATATGGCTCTGCCATTTGTCTCACCTTTCTCTTCCTATAATCGAAATACGAGCACCAGGGGCGTAGCTAAAAACGACTGGGCCCCATAGCAAAAAAAATTTATGGTCCCCACCTCCCGGGTCTCCCACCCCTACATACCTCTCAGACCTCCCACCCCTTCCAGAGCTCCCACCCAAACACCCCTCCAGGACATCCCACCCCAACATCCCCACACCAGATATAATGGTCCAGGACTCCAGAGTAAGTTTTACCAGTCCCAGAGTCAGCCCTCACCTTACAGCCACTTGAACGTCTGCGCGCCCACATTCCAGCAGCGCTACCAGGCCCAGCAGCATGCAGCTTCACTGTACGCACAGCCTCCTCCACTTCCAGCCAGTAGGACTGCCATCCAGACTGGGAGTGGGACCACTCCCTCTGCTCACTGCAGGTACGCCTCTCTGCCTCCGGCTGCCCCCATCACACCGCCCACAGCCTGCAGGCCCTGCAGATAGCGCTTTCTCTGTCTGTCCTTGAGAGGCCTGCGACCCCTGTAGCTACCCCACATGAATTTTTTTTTTTTTATCCTCAGCCGGCGGCCCGGGCCCCTAGTTGCGAAGGGCCCCATAGCCATTGCTATGGCTGCTATGGCGATCCCTACGCCCATGACGAGCACAGATGTAAACTTTGCCTCACATATGAAAAGTGGAGACTGGAGAGGAGTTTGCTTCCTAGTTGAGCTGCTATCTCTACTGACCACCTTCACTTTTCTGTCCCTGCTGAGAAAGCTGTTGCCTGAAACAAGTTACAACATCTGATTTGAAGATCCAGCTGTTGTAACTTTCAGAAGTACAGGCAATAGAGGGAGGCTGGAAGGCATGGGATCCAGAGACCTTTTTTCTGCATTCTTCCCCCCCCATCTCTACTTACTGCACTCAGAGCATTTGCCCTGGTTGCCCACACATGGTTTGGCCCTTTTTTAGGGGTAGAACAAGAGAGAATAAGTAGTAGGCAAAGTAGGCATCTACCAAAGGTTCTTTTAGGGGAAAAACATAATTAGATTGGAAACAAACCCTAAGATTGGTAAAGGGCGAAGATGATGGATGAAACCAGGAAAGTAACTGAAAGATGGGATGAGAGTCAAGGTAAATGAGGACTATGCTAAGAACTAGGCGCCGCTCATCTCTTTTGTAGAAAGTTTTTTTCCCTGCCAACCACTGTAGTGCGCTTGCTTTCATAATGAAGAAGTTCTTCAGCAGCTCCTTTTTTTTTTTTTTTTCTAATACTGTACCAGAGCTTCTGCAGAGCATAGAAATACACAGCTTAGCTCAGGGGTGTAGTTTGGGATGCAACCAGGGCATGTGCCTCGGGTGCTGAATACTGGGGTAAGGGGCGCCAACAAATCACTTTGCCTTGTCCAGGGTATTTAGTACATAGCTAAGGGCAGCAACTGAAAGGAAGCCTAGTTATGACTCTGACTCAGCTGCTGCAGATCTTCTTTCAGAAGGAAGGATGAAAACATTTCATTTCAATCGATGGTGGGAACTCTTCGAAAAGAAGTTCTGCAGCCGCTGAGGTATTATTTACTCCCATTTTAGATGATATGGAACATCAACAATAACCTGTTCAGTGACCTGTCATCCTGCTGCCTCCTTTTTTATGGTCACAGACCGCCATGATAGCTTCTGCTATTCCTATAACTTACAGTCGCTTTTCTTATTTTTATTTTTTTTACTTTCTGGGCCTGCATTTCGGATGCGGCTTTTCATATGACAACCATGCGTCTTGCCTTCGCCTTTGTCTGCTTTGTAGTGTATAATTCTCCAGACATCCACAGTCGCCGGTAAACAGCAGCCTGTATCTTGTGAAGATGAAGAGGATGCTTTTCTCCGGGAGGCCCATTTAATTGAAAAACAGCAGAAAACTGACAGCCGTGCAGTTGGTGTGATTATTAACAGATGAGAGCCATTAACCAGAATGAAGAGTGTCATCCCCGCAGCACAAATATTTTCACTGCCTATAATACCCTCTTAAGGGGGTTTGAAGTGGACCCGTATTGTCATAGCCTCTCCCATCACTTTTACTGCTGCATCCATAGGGAAACTGTAGCCTGAGCGATCCCCATGCTTACAGTCTATTGTGTCCAAAGCCCCCGATCAATATCTCCCTACAATAAACTTGGGAGAATAGCAACAAGAATCTCGGGGAAGTGTTTTGTTCAGTTTTTTTTTTTTTTCCCCCTGGATATGAAAGTTTCCGAGATGAACTCATTTGGTTTTGCATTGTCCTTCTTGCTTTGTTTAGGCTCCTGTGGAACAGAATATGGGTTTTGCCGCTTTGAATAGGTGGGATTGTTTCACATCATGAGTTTATTCATGTCTTGCCCTCCCCTGTTGTAAAACACAGTGGAACACTACTGGCATTGTGCTGAAGCAATATACCACCCAGATCTCTACCTCGGCCATCCCTTGGTTTTGTCCCTTCTCAATAGAAAGCATTTACTCAGGGGAGGGAAGGGGCGTTGCTATTGCACCCACCAACATGGAGACCTAAAGAAGAAGATTGATGGGAGAAAGTTCACGGAGAGAAAACGAGGATACATTTCTGGAGACCTTGCTTCTCTTACGGTTTGGGACGTCGTTTTTGTTAATTATCTCTCACTCAACAGGATATGAAGGTCATGGGACCCCCTCTCGACCACCTAGGCATTGGGAGCGAGTGGGTGAGGACCGGGCTTCCAGCTTGATCGGTTGGGTGTATTAGTCATTCTGAATCTATCCAGAAACTTCTGTGAACTTTGGAAAGTTTTTGATTCTCCCCCCCATCCTTCCAAACCGTTCTTTGACCATGAAAGAAACTGAACAGCCTGAAACAGGATGGTTGCTTTGAAACGAAGAAAAGTTGCCACGGCATTAACAGGAGGATAAAATGGAGGAAACAGAAGACAGAGATTTTATATTCAGCTGCTGCCTTTGGCTGGGACATAGACGCAATGTTTGCAGTGACAATACTGTTTAGTGGCAAACGCCCAGAGTTAAACATAAATGGTCGGACCTGAATGGGAAGGGGAATTAAACAGTGCGCTTCAATGGGGAGCACTGGCACGGCAGAAGGGGAAACATCAGTTCTCATTAATGAGTAAAGGACATTTCCTTTATGCACTTCAGGCCATTGAAATCTGGAAGTGATATTTCACAAGTGAATGAGGCCCGATATTTGAGGACATATGGACTTGTCAGCTGAGCACACTGGGAGGGGGGCCACCAACTATATACAAAAAGTTACCACAACTACGTAAAATGCAGGATGTACAGTATATTATCAAAAAATGGGATTTCATACTTTAGATGTGACAAGGACAGAGAGGAAGCCTCTGCAGCTTCTACAGGACCCTTGAGAAGAAGAAGAGCAGCTCGTGTCAGCACTGCCCGGAGAACATGTTCCTTCTCTAGATTAACCCTGGGAACACACTTCGCGTGTTCCCAGGGCGCGCATATGACGCGAAGTGGCTGTTTTATGGAAGCGCGCGTCATATGCGCGCTCCCATAATAGAATATGGGTTGGATCGCGCGTGCTGCCGCGCGATAGTCACGGCAGCCGACGCGATCGCATAGGGCGTTTTACAGCTCAGGTGTGTTCCCAGGGTAAAGCTGGCTTTTCACATTTGGTTGAACCCATCAGTTTTGGTGGGACTGACGACCATCTATTGTGTATGGGGTACTCTGACTCTCTACCAAATAGTAGTCGGGAGAAAGAAGGATTAGGCATGTTGTATTTCATCTTTGTTCTTAAAAGGGTTGTCCCACCAGAAATATTCGACATTTTTTCAAACCACTACATGGATCTGAATACTTTTGAAATTGAATGTAATTAAAAATTTCTTCAGCCACTGCATTATTTAATAAACATATGTGTGTAGTGCCACCTGCTATTTCCTCATATTTCTCTGTCCACCTCTCTGAGGTGGTCGCACGTGCTCATTTCCATCTTCTGTTAGAAGCTCCCTGACAGTTTACAGGGAGAGAGCTGCAGAAAAAAGTTCAAGACACTGCAGACAGAATGTTCCCCTGAGCTGTGATAGGTAGAGAGAGGCACCAGAAAGGACAAGCCTCCATAACTGTCATAGGGAGAGAGCTGCAGCAGAAAGGACAAGCCTCCATAACTGTCATAAGGAGAGAGCTGCACCAGAAAGGACAAGCCTCTATAACTGTCACAGGGAGAGAGCTGCACCAGAAAGGACAAGCCTCCATAACTGTCATAGGGAGAGAGCTGCACCAGAAAGGACAAGCCTCCATAACTGTCATAGGGAGAGAGCTGCAGCAGAAAGGACAAGCCTC
This sequence comes from Bufotes viridis, assembly GCA_033119425.1. Taxonomy (NCBI): domain Eukaryota; kingdom Metazoa; phylum Chordata; class Amphibia; order Anura; family Bufonidae; genus Bufotes; species Bufotes viridis. The sequence goes on from CM065591.1 coordinate 35,876,936, forward strand.
TATAACTGTCATAGGGAGAGAGCTGCAGAAAAAAGGACAAGCCTCTATAACTGTCATAGGGAGAGAGCTGCACCAGAAAGGACAAGCCTCTATAACTGTCATAAGGAGAGAGCTGCACCAGAAAGGACAAGCCTCCATAACTGTCATAGGGAGAGAGCTGCACCAGAAAGGACAAGCCTCTATAACTGTCATAAGGAGAGAGCTGCACCAGAAAGGACAAGCCTCCATAACTGTCATAGGGAGAGAGCTGCAGCAGAAAGGACAAGCCTCCATAACTGTCATAGGGAGAGAGCTGCAGCAGAAAGGACAAGCCTCTATAACTATCATAGGGAGAGAGCTGCACCAGAAAGGACAAGCCTCCATAACTGTCATAGGGAGAGAGCTGCACCAGAAAGGACAAGCCTCTATAACTGTCATAGGGAGAGAGCTGCACCAGAAAGGACAAGCCTCCATAACTGTCACAGGGAGAGAGCTGCAACATAAAGGACAAGCCTCTATAACTGTCATAGGGAGAGAGCTGCAACATAAAGGACAAGCCTCTATAACTGTCATAGGGAGAGAGCTGCACCAGAAAGGACAAGCCTCTATAACTGTCATAGGGAGAGAGCTGCACCAGAAAGAACAAGCCTCCATAACTGTCATAGGGAGAGAGCTGCACCAGAAAGAACAAGCCTCCATAACTGTCATAGGGAGAGAGCTGCACCAGAAAGGACAAGCCTCCATAACTGTCATAGGGAGAGAGCTGCAGCAGAAAGGACAAGCCTCCATAACTGTCATAGGGACAGAGCTGCAGCAGAAAGGACAAGCCTCCATAACTGTCATAAAGAGAGAACTGCACCAGAAAGGACAAGCCTCCATAACTGTCATAGGGAGAGAGCTGCACCAGAAAGAACAAGACTCCATAACTGTCATAGGGAGAGAGCTGCACCAGAAAGGACAAGCCTCCATAACTGTCATAGGGAGAGAGCTGCAGCAGAAAGGACAAGCCTCCATAACTGTCATAGGGACAGAGCTGCAGCAGAAAGGACAAGCCTCCATAACTGTCATAAAGAGAGAACTGCACCAGAAAGGACAAGCCTCCATAACTGTCATAGGGAGAGAGCTGCACCAGAAAGGACAAGCCTCCATAACTGTCACAGGGAGAGAGCTGCAGCAGAAAGGACAAGCCTCCATAACTGTCATAGGCAGAGAGCTGCACCAGAAAGGACAAGCCTCTATAACTGTCATAAGGAGAGAGCTGCAGCAGAAAGGACAAGCCTCTATAACTGTCATAGGGAGAGAGCTGCAGCAGAAAGGACAAGCCTCTATAACTATCATAGGGAGAGAGCTGCACCAGAAAGAACAAGCCCCTTGAGCTGGTAGCTTGAAATAGATCTAGCAGAGAAACTGAAGCAATGAATGGATCCATGGTACAGGGCTTGTTCTAGTTTTGTTAGTAAGAGATTGTCATGTACGATATGATGTCTGATTTTCATTTTTTTACATCAATTATGGCATAACCCTTTAAGGGAGATAGGCCACTACCAGAGCTTACCATAAAACATTCAGTCGAAAGTCATCTTAAGGAATGGCAGCAGGGTTGAGTGGCATCACTACATTTTATTCAATTGATAGGTTGACTGGTGGATAAGATACCAGCATGGCTGTATCCTCCATGGTGATAAAAACGTTCACTTCACTAGATCTCCCTGTCCTCTTCATTCTGCTCTCGTCACCGATACAACATGTCTTTAGTGAATAGCGTCTGTAATTCCCTTTCAGAGTGTATGACAGAGAAATCTAATTATCGTGCTAATTGCAAAACAGAAACGTCTCAAGCTGGCCATATACTAGTGATTTACACCAATTCAGACCATTTTCTGCTGACCATAGGAACCTTTTGTAACAGCTGCCAAATGAAAACAGATCCATCATAAAGTTGATCTGCAGTGTTATATTTTTCTGGTTGTGGTCAGATAGGCTAGTTGAAAAGATGCAAATGACAATTCTGCATCTCATTAATGGAAGCTCAAACCAGAACAGAGAGCATGGAAGAGCTGTGCAGTTGTAACGCCCCCGAGTGGCATTACCACTCCTATGCCCTGCTTCTATCTGTGTATGCTAATATCATTTCATCTATGCATTTATTCTAAGTCCTCCACATTGTGCATTTCCTATTTCTATGCAACTGTATATGTTCATGTAATGTACCTGGTTCACCAGTAGGTGGCAGCAAACATGGTAGAGCTACAGTTAGAGAGAATGGAACCAGGGAGAGAGCTGCACCAGAAAGGACAAGCCTCCATAACTGTCATAGGGAGAGAGCTGCACCAGAAAGGACAAGCCTCCATAACTGTCACAGGGAGAGAGCTGCACCAGAAAGGACAAGCCTCCATAACTGTCACAGGGAGAGAGCTGGACCAGAAAGGACAAGCCTCCATAACTGTCATAGGGAGAGAGCTGCAGCAGAAAGGACAAGCCTCTATAACTATGCAACTGTATATGTTCATGTAATGTACCTGGTTCACCAGTAGGTGGCAGCAAACATGGTAGAGCTACAGTTAGAGAGAATGGAACCAGGGAGAGAGCTGCACCAGAAAGGACAAGCCTCCATAACTGTCACAGGGAACCCTTCTTTCCATTCTAACCCTCTCTCTAAGGAAGGGTGGAGACTAGTTAGTTAGAGGTCAGTCCTGACTTACCCCAAGCTAGGTGAAGGTGTGCATTGCGACGTCTCTTCGGGACGTACCCAAGCCCAAACCAAGCCAGCCAGAGCACCCTAAGCCCAGCTGGACATGGAGGCAGAAGCTTGAAGCCTCAGAAGCCAGGAAGAAAGTTCCCTGGTATAACTTAAGAGACAGACTACAGAAGGAAAGTGCAGCATACAGCAAAAGCTGAGTTATATAGTCAGCCTTTCAAACAGCAGAGCCAGAGAGCGACAGATATAGCAGAGAGGAGTTTGTATGCCACAGTAAACTGTTTGGAGAAACGTTCATTGAAAGTAAAGCTGCTTTTCAACTTCATCACAAGGTCTGGAATCAATTTATTCTTCATCCCACAATTAAACTACCCCCTTTGTCTGCTTCAGAGCCATTGCCTGGGGTTCCAGCATATCCAGTTAGGAGCACCGTGACACGTGTACAAAACATTAAGGGACATTATAGGCCACCCTATACCACTCGGCCATTCCTACACTTGGGTACCAACACCATTTCTTAAAGGGACTCTATCCTGTTGTTGCTTCATTGCAACTGGCGTCACAAAAAACGTATCTCACCTTAAAGGGACCCCTTGCGGACCGCGCCTCTGTTGCACAGTGACCCAATGGATCACTGCAAGAGTTAAAGGGGTTTTCCGAGACATTTTACTGATGACCTAGCCTGTGGATAGGTGATCAGTATCTGATCTGTGGAGGTCCGACACCTTTATTTATTGTAACTAACAGGCATAGTCCTTGACTTCTCCATCCATTTGCCAGTCCCTGAATTCGCCTTCCTGCCTTGCACCCATCTGCACAATCACTAAAAGAGTAGATGAAATAATATCCTTGACAAAAAAATCACAGTACCCCAAAATTATTTGACTTGATGTAAAAGAAGCACATAAACCCCTCTATGATATTAGGGACAGGGGGTCACCTAGTTGATTGATGTGACAACTCTTCGGACACCAAAAATGATGTGCCTTATGTACCTATGTGCATTCTGTGTGGCACGATGCCCCCAAAAACTGTACTTTAAATCAGCATAATAAACAGCGTCACAGAGACTGGAAATAACAGCGACAGATAGTCCCCTAAAAATAATATTGCTGAATCACAGTGCCCCATATAGTGCCCCAGATGATTAGGGTGCACCACAGTAAAAGTGTCACCTTTTGTAGATAACAGGGTATTAGTGACTTTCAATGCTCCCACAAAATAATAATGCCCAACGTTATGCCCTTTACAAAGTGTTCATGACCTCTAGAAAGTAATAATGCCTCTTGTGCTCCCTAGAAAGTGGCAATGACCCTTAAAAAAATACTGTACCCTTTTTTCCTGTAAACAGTAATAATGCCCCTGTGTGCCTTTTTGGAAGAAGTGCCCCTAAGTACCCCCTTAATGAATAATAATGGCCTATAAGTGGCTCCTTAATGAATAATAATGCCCCTGAGCGTCCCTTTAATAAGTAATGATGCTCAGTGCCCCACATACAATTTTCAGCTTGGTGCCCCCCCAATGAAAAAACTTGTACTCTCTAGGATCCCCCAGCAAGTGCAGCATCCAAGTCTCAGCACAGCAAGCGACCAGGCGCAAATTGTACGATGTGGTGAAGTCATCACTGCAGTCTGTGCCTGGACACTTACATCATCTGCTTGTTCCGGCCTACTGCAGGCTGCAGGCAGGGGCATAGCTACAGGCTCATGGGCCCTGGTGTAAGAGTTCAGCTTGGGCCCCCTTCCCTCAGTGCTTTGTGGTCAGGGGCAGGGAAGCCTGCTTGAGAGAAAAATTGAAACGGCATCCCCAGCATGCACTTTCTATAATATCCCTGTTTTCATATGTGACACAAGGGTCTTTGGGCCCTCTCAGGCTTCTGGGCCTAGTAGCGACTGCTATCTCTGTACCTCCTATAGTTACGCCCCTGGTTCCAGGTCTAATGTGGCCTGTGGCCAACAAGTTGGCAATTGGTAGGGCCTGGTATTGGCATTCCATAGACGCCCATACAATTAAAGTGTTGTTCATGTAGAGATCTCCAATCCTCCCCTGGTGGGCCCCTCTATGCGAGTGGGCCCGGGGCCGCCACCCTTCCGGCACCCCAGCTAGCTTCGCTTCTGATGCTGACAATTCCAACTTTGCAGATACAAACCCGGGATCTGGACCACAAAAGGGGCATGGTTTTCGCTAACAACGCCTCAAATGTGCAAATGTATGTTATTAATGATTTTCATTTTGGGAACTGTTCTTTCTCCTTTTTGACAGACTTCAGTGATGTTATCCACTGTCATCTCAGAAGTTATGTTAAGTATTCACCAGTTGTCTAAGATCAACAATAAAGATAATTTGGACCTATAAACAATACCACAGTACTAAAAGGTCTCCACAGGATTATAAAACATGGATGTTTTCTACCAGAAACAGCGCCACACCAGGCTGTGGCTGGTATTGCAGCTCAGCTCCGTTGAAGTGAATGAAGCTACAATATCACACAGAACATGTGGATAGGAGTGGCGCTAGTTCTAGAAATATAGGGGGAGATTTATCAAACTGGTGTAAAGTAGAACTGGCTTAGTTGCCCATAGCAACCAATCAGATTCCACTTTTCATTCTCCACAGCTCCTTTGAAAAATGAAAGATGGAATCTGATTGGTTGCTATGGGCAACTAGGCCAGTTCTACTTTACACCAGTTTGATAAATCTCCCCCATAGTTGCATTGCAGAACCTCCAGTCAGGTGAAGGTATCTACTGCACTGATGCGGCATCAGACTACACACTGGCGTTTTCTGGGGGAAAAAGTGTAAATCCTTTTATATTAACCCTGAGGGAAAAAAAACAAGTCACGGTCATGGTGAGAAATTTCACAGAAAGAGTTTTTTTCCCCTCTAAATGTAAGTATTCAGGTAGAGAAAGGAAATCTATAAGGCCTCATGCACACGATCGTTGTTATGGTCTGCATCCGAGCCGCATTTTTTGCGGCTTGGATGCGGACCCATTCGCTCCGTGTGTTGTCTGCATTCGTTGCTCCGTTCCGTGGCCCCTAAAAAAACCCAAAACAGAGCATGTCCTGTTCTTGTCCGTTTTGCGGACAAGAATAGGCATTTCTATTATGGGCGGCCCGTTACGTTCCGCAAGGGCAGCATCTGTGCTTTGCAGATCCGCAATTTGCGGACCGCAAAACATGGCGTGTGCATGAGGCCTAACATTGAGCATGGAATCTAAGTGGCAGCATGTTATAGAGCAGGATGAGCTGAGCAGATTGATATATAGTTTGTGAGAAAAGATTCAGTATAAGGGTCCATTCACACGTCCGCAATTCCGTTCCGCATTTTGCGGAACGGAATTGCGGACCCATTAGTTTCAATGGGGACAGACAATGTCCCGGCCGGGTCCGCAATTGCGGATCCCCACTTCCGGGTCCGCAATCGCGTTTCCGAAAAAAATAGAACATGTCCTATTCTTGTCCGCAATTGCGGACAAGAAAAAGCATTTTCTATGAGAGTGCCGGCGATGTGCGGTCCGCAAATTGCGGAACGCACATCGCCGATGTCCGTGTTTTGCGGATCCGCGGATCTGCAAAACACACACGGACGTGTGAATGGACCCTAAGCTGGGTTTACATCACCGTTTCATTTTCCGTTCTTCTGATCCGGCAGAAGAAGAGAAAGCACACACACAAAAAAATACTAAATGGATCCTGTATTTTAAGCATCTGTTCTGTTCAGTTATGCACATTTTGCATCCGTTTGGCTACATGCACATGACCGTTGCCTGCCTCCGCGTCTGCTCCTTCTGCAAATTTTGCGTCCGTCAAAAAAAACGGATGACGGACCGTTTTTTTTTACGGATCCGATTTTTATGGCAGATCCATTGTAAAAATGCCTATCCTTGTCCGCAAACGTGAAAAAAATAGGACATGCACTATTTTTTTGACGGAATGAAAACACGGATCACGGATGCGGAACAAAAACGGTTGACCATCCGCATTTTTTGACGGACCCATTGAAATGAATGGGGAAGCATCCTATCCCTGAAAAAAAACGGAACGGACACGGAAACAAACAACGGTCGTGTGCATGGGGCCTTTTAGCCATTTCCTTCTGAGATCCGTTATTTTAGACAGAAAGAAAAGTCCTACACAAAGTCATTTTTTTTCCGTCTGAAATAACGTATCTCAGGCGGAAATGGCTAAAACGGATGCAAAATGTGCATAACTGAACAGAACAGATGCTTAAAATACAGGATCCATTTTTTGTTGTTGTTTTCTGTTCTTCTGATGGATCAGAAGAATGGAAAACGAAATAGTGATGGGTGAACCCGGCCTAAGTAGCATTTCATGCATTGAAATTCCTGCTGTTTCTAGTCTTAGGAGTCCTGTGGGCGGTCCTACACATTGCCTTCCCTGTATAACGGTGGATACATAGCTGTCGGTCACTGAATATGACCGCCCAATGGACTCCTAAGAATAGAATGAGCAGGGACAGAAATGTATATGAAATAAAATATGGAGCAAGTAAGCAAACGGCCTTGATTAAGAATATCCCATGCAGACTTATGTGTGTCCATGGTTACTTAACCTGTCCTATTCTTGTCCGCGAAAATCAGTTCGCAGACCCATTCAAGTCAACGGGACCGTGAAAAAATGCACATGGCCATCCGTGTGTCATCCGTGTTCGCGTCCACATTTTTTTGCGGATCCCTTGGCAGGCATTTGCCAACTTGTCAGCCTGTCTTTTGGTAATATCTTTTGGGTCATGTCTGCTAAAAAAAGGGAAGACACACGGAAACACAACGGAAGCAAAAATGGACACGGATCACGGAACAACAGAACCCTGTTTTGTGGACTGCAAAAAAATTCTGTCGTGTGCATGAGGCCTAAGAGTAGAGATCAGGGAACCCGAACTACAAAGTTCGGCTTCGTACCTGAGCTTCATAACTGAAGTTTGGGTTCGGTGTTTGGATGATTTTATTATTTTCCTTTATAACATGGTTATATCGTAAAATAATCGCATTCTTAAGACAGAATGCAAAACAATATGACCATTTAGGGGGTTAAAAAAAAACAAAAAAAAAACAACTTACCTCATCCACATGATCGCGCTGCAGCAGCTTCTTCTATCTTCACTGAACCACTTGGTGACGTCATCACGCCGTTATATGTGCTTCCGTTTTGCATGCTTTCCGAAAATACCGATGTATTCCATTAATGGAATTGATAAAGCAAATAATGAACCCGCCCTAAATGTGATGGAAAAACTGCACGGCAGTTTTTTTTGTTTTTTTTTGCACAAACAATGTAAATGAAATAAGGAACAGTCCTGGTGTGAATTCTGGGACTTGTAGTACTTACTTGCTGATCTGCCGGGCTGGCTCATGCTCATTGTCATTCGTTTAGCAGAAGGACCAGCCATTAATGAACCCCAATCAACTGTGTAAAATGAATGTCTGCTGTCGGCGATGCTGGCAGCCCCTGGCAGCGGCTGTTTTGTTTCTCGTGTGAAGAGGTCAGCATGGCATGGCGGTTTACAATGAAATGTGTCTGTTTTGTTGGTGCAACAATTCAGTGACAAATTATTTAATGAGCACATATGCCACGGGCGTCCAGCGCTGTGCTAATTAAGCTAATTGCGCAGTAGATGTCATGTAATGCGGATACAATGCTGCCTGATAATATTCACAAGTCGTGCGGTTGTGATTTACATTGAGATGTATGACTTAAAGGGGTTTTCCAGTCTACGCACAGTAAACGGAAAAGTTCTGCAACTCTGTTACGGACTCTTCGAATCAATTGTTCACGGTTTTCAAGATCCCAATGATGGGAGACGTTCACTGTTTACGTTCAGAGGACAAAAATCTGTTGCCATATGATGGACGTGGCTGTCACACTTAGGCCGTCCATTTGACTTCCGTGAGAAAAATCAGTCTGCATTTCATCCGTGAAAGCTCCGTGTTTGGTCCATGTGTCTGTTTTTTGACCTGCGTGTGTCATCCGTATTCCACGGACCCTGCTAGGTTGAAAATTCATTTTAAAAACATCTCCTATCAGTGTTCAGTGTAAAAAGGAGCAAACACGGATGCTGTCCGTGATTTTCACGCACCCATGGACTTCAATGGGCGTGTTTGGTCCGCATCACGAACCAGAGTAGTGCATGTCTTTCTGATTTTTTAGTAACCCACTGTGAGTAAAAAAAAATAATGATGTCTAAACAGAGATATTAAAATCAAAGGGTATGTGTGCTGGGAAATGTGGACAGCACACGTCCGTGAAAATGGAAATGTGGACGAGTCCTCAGTGTTTGATCAGTGATTTCCGGCAGTGATTGTGAGCCAAAACCAGGTGCGGGTCAAAAACACCCAATATGCGGACTCCAGTCGTGTGCACCCGCTTGATGGATGCGAACCTATTCACTGTTCTATTTTTTTGCAGTGCGGAGAGATCACGGACTCATTCAAGTTGAATGGGTCTGGAATCCATCTGTGGAATCCCCCCGGATGTTGCCCGTGCATTGGGAACCGCAAATTGCGGTCCCCAATGCACGGAATGGTCAACCAACGGCTGTGTGCATGATGCCTTAGAGCAGGCATGCTCAACCTGCGGCCCTCCAGCTGTTGCAAAACTACAACTCCCAGCATGCCCGAACAGCCTACAGCTATCAGAATACAGCAGGGCATTGTGGGAGTTGTAGTTTTACAACAGCTGGAGGGCCGCAGGTTGAGCATGCCTGCCTTAGAGTAAAAAAAAAAAAAAAATCTCATGTTTGCGATTTTTTAAACAACACGTATAACAAATTTTTCCACAAGTGGCGTACGTGCCGCCATCACCACTTTCTGAAAAGGGGGTGTGGTGAGAGCATGGGTGGACGGGGCCAGCGGGTCTGCCACGTTTCTCTTCATTTGCACCTGTTTTCAACAAACTGCTACAGGATGCGCCTAACTGATGATGAGGCCGTGCCTCGTCAGAAATCAGACGCATCTGCAGTGTCCTGAAACACACTGCTTAATACTGTGATTGTGTTTCATGTAAATTGTGCTTGTGAATGAGTTCTCATAAAGTTGCATAGGGAGGGGGAGGTTCTAACAAGCCTCCCAGGGCTGACTCTGCCCTACACACAGTGCAGAGGAGAAGGAGAAGAAGGTCAGTGTGAGTGATGTCTGACCTCAGTAGCCATTTTGGAGAGTTATAAGAACCCCATAGTTAGTTCCATGCATCAGCCCATGAAAGGGAAAGATTACAGAAGAACCAGGCAACTCTGAGAGGGAGTGAGAATATTGGCAAAGGAAGGTAACTGTCATTTATCAGACTGCAGTCTCCTTTGTATTAGGTGGAGAGATTCTAAGCTACAAGCTGCCCACCATAATTAAAGACAAAAAGGCCATTTGTCCGAATACAGTATTCCTAGAAGAGGATATGGAAGTATATGATCATACAGTACAGCAGAGATAGTCCATCCCTCCAACCTGGAGAAATAAGAGAGAGAAAGACTGATTGTCATAGAAAACTTCTCCTTATGCAACTTCTGGGAACTAATGTAAATCACTGTAAAAGCTGCCTTGCTCTAAATGACTTTTGCATACATTGATGACCTGTGGATCATCTTCAGTAAAGTACTGGGAGTTTGTTAAAAGCTCTAGTCTCCTTATTCTACATCATCTATCAACTCTATTTTTAAATTGCACCTTACGGTGCTGGCGTCACGGACTACAATACAGGGGCCCAGCCACCAAAGCACCCTAAACACCACTATCACCATCAATAGCAACTCAACCAACATCTGGCTGGTGTTTCCTGCAACAGAGAGTGCCCCGGAGGATTTCGTGCTGTCTTCCTCATCACTGCACGCCGGCCCAGGAAGGTTCTGCTAACCGTGAGTACAAACAACTACTACCCCCGTCGGCCCACTGTCACCTCATGTGTTGCACCTGCGGACCCGGCCGCTGCACATCCTCTGGCGGCCCAGGAGATTTTAAAGAATGGTGTTTTTGCCAGTCTCTAAGTCACCCTGACAGAACAGGGTCAGATCTCTCCATTATACTTTACCCCTTCACTCCTGATTTTGGCTCACAACGACCGTCTGAAATCACTGATCAACCACTGACCAAACACTGACTGTGAGAAATCAACCATAGGTCTCATGCACACAACTCTGTCCGCTTTGCGGTCTGCAAATTGTGGATCCACAAAACACCAATACTGGCCGCATGTGCCTCGCATTTTCCCTACCCTATGTTAAAAATGCCTATTGTCCGCAAAATGAACAAGAATAGGACATGTACTATCTTTTTTCACACAGACATTGGCGAACTTACCATGGAGGTATGCCACATGACTGCTATGGGGTCTTGGGGGACGGGGGAGCTCAGTGCTAAACATCCTCTCTTCCTGAGATCCTCCACATTTTCCTGTAGCCCTCAGTAGGGGGAGCTGAGCCCATAAAGCTCTTTTAAAGCTCCCCCTGATTTTAATGGTAACTGTATGAAGTCCAATGGATTGAGCTCCCCCTACTGGTGGCCATAGGCAGACAGTATTATGATATACAGTACTATCTGAAGAGAAGTCAAGCCTTAGAGCTGAATGGGGGAGATTTATTATAGCAATGATGCCAGTTTTCTGGTGTAAATACATAGAGAAATATGGTGTTCAGAATGAGATCCATATTTATCAATCCACTTTGCCAACATAGAATCTGGTTAAAGATGGGGGTGACTTTTTTTTAGTACCATATTTTTTTTATTCCACTTAAATTTTTTTTGTTAGAAATCTGTGAAGTTGTGCTTTACATTCTGTGTTGCCAGGGAGCATTTGACACATACTGGAAAACTGGCTTTATACAGGGGGCCCCATAAAAAGTCTTGATACGGGGCCCTATGAGATCTGTGTATGCCCCTGTACACAGGTTGGATTTGCTGCAGTTTGCACCAGTTGTGTGGATTCCGGTACTGGTTTCCTCCGTAGATTTTCCTGCGGATTTCCTGAGACAGTGAAAGTAAAACTCATCTAATATTCACACTTGCAGATCCAGGGGTAATTCACTGCAAAACCTGCAACAATCTACGGCATGCAAGCATGGAAAATCTCTGCAGCAAAGTGTTGGAATCTGGTACGAACTTGCAGCAATTCCGTCCTGCATGGACCCTGATATTAAGCTATTTTGTGGCTTGCATTCACATGAAAACTGCAATACCAGCCGATGGACAAGAGTGGCGCTGTTTCTGGATCAAACAAGCAAACAACTTTTTGCTAATTCCATGCACACAACAGAGCCCAGTATGGAGCCATATGAGATATACGACTGGCGAAGAATACCTTCGTATTCCCAAAATCTGAAAGAGCAATCCACACGACCGTTGTTTGTTTCCGCAAATTTTGCGCCCGTCAAAAAAACGGATGACAGGCCATTTTTTGGGGCGGATCCATTTCTTGGGCAGAACCATCGTAATAATGCCTATCCTTGTCCACAAATGTGAAAAAAATACGACATGCTCTATTTTTTTGACGGAATGTAAGCATGGACCACGGATGCGGAACAAAATTGGTTGACCATCCGCATTTTTTGACGGACCCATTGAAATGAATGGGGAAGCATCCTATCCGTGAAAAAAAACGGTCGTGTGCATGAGGCCTAATGGTGAATACTCACGTTCATTGTATCAGCCGATTTCTCTTTATCATCTTATTTCTATTACTTGTGCAAATGAGCTACATCTACAGAAGGTTGCATCTTGAAAAAGATAAAACACACAGCCACAATGCAAAAACACCCCCCCCCCCCAAAAAAATAAATAAAAATAAAAATAAAAAATTATGAATCCATCATAAAAAAGTTTTTTCTTTATACATTTTGACTACTGATTTCCTGGGTTCGCTAGAGGAATGAGGCAAACATGCACCTTTTGCTCACTTCCAACCAGAGGCTGGGCCTGGCCTCACAACATGGTCTGAATTGCTGGGTCAAGAGCGGGAGCCCCCGAACTGTATCAACCGTAACATGTGTCCTCTATGTTCTGGGCTATTACGATTTTGGAGAACAAAACGTATTCATCGGATTTATTTTTTTTAAATGCACTTTGCAGAGTTTGCAAGATATTCTGCTTGCAGTGACTGAATAGAAACCTTTGCCGCTTACTTCTAGAGAGTAAAAATCTAGTCATATGATTATGAGCGAATCAAAGTTCACGAAGTTCAGGGAAAATTCGATTCGCCGTCAAGTCGAATTTCCTCATGCTTCGTGGTAATGAATTAATTTTCCCTAAAATGGTGGTAAAAAAGAAAAAAATTCATACTGATGAGTTGAGTATGAATTGTTTTTTAGGGAATATTGATTTGTTCCCATGCGTATGATGTCACCACGCACTGGATCTTCAATCAAGATGGCCGCGGTAGACTTTTCGCGATTAAATAGATAAGGTGAGTATTTTTTTTTTTAACAGATTAACCCCTGACAGCCCTCAACGGTCAATTCAGATGCCGCGATCAGCGGCGAACGTGACAGCTGGGGGGTTCAATGACGGAGGGGGGAACAGAGCAATCGTCGCTCCCTGTCATTGCGCCCACTACTCACAAAGAAATGCGCTTACTTTGTCACTAAGTGAATTTATTTCTACATGTGATAATTCTCTTGTCAATACTAGAACCAGCCCACGGACTGGATTGATGCTGATCTCAGACAACCCCTTGTCCCCTTGCAAAATTAAAATGTACCTAAACGGTCGCATTTGTCAGGCTTTTGGAAAGTTTCTCACTTTTTTGGATTATTTTTACAATAATTTTCCTTTTTTTATTTTTATTTATGTATTTTTCACTTTACTTTGATTTATTGCTAGGTTATATCATTCAATCATTATTTCAATATTGTTGTCTTGCAGTTACTCTTGTGTATGAAAATGCGAATCAAATACAATGTACTTTACGGATCTTTTTTATTTTGCAATTTATTCTGTCTTTGTTTCAATATGGTGTCTATTTTTATTCCATATTTTTCTATACATCGTTCTTATTTTCAGCCGTGTTTGTTAACGGATTAACAATTTTTTGCTTCAGATCTGTCACATCTGAGTATTGAAAAAAATGCAGGATAATAAAAAAAAAAAACCATGTGTCTAAAAAGTGCAAATATGAATAAAATCTATTTAATACGCCACTTTTTTTAAAATGAATGCAAAATTAATATGGATCTGTAGTACGGAAGTGGATGAGACTTTAGTTTATAAGTGTCTAACCATATTTTTCTAATTGTAAATTACCCAATTATGACCCCAAAGTGGCCAAAATTCTAGAATGTTTTTTTTTTTTAAATGTGAAATGCACATTTTGGAAATACTTATTTGATAAAAAATTTTTTACAGGGATGTGAAATGGTAAAAATATATCATGCAAATTTACCAGGTTTATATAGGAAAGTTTTGATTATATTTTTTGGGCTAAACCCTGAAGACCAGCGTAAATAAAAAAAAAGATGTATTTTTTCCCTCATTTCTGGATCCCATTGCAGTTTTGCCTTTACGAAATAACAGCATGCACTGTGTTGAATGCAGCCTAACAAATAGCTATAAATAAGTAACTTTAATCCAGCAAGTTCTATTTAACATTTTACCGTTATTTTAGGTGTTTTTTTTTTTTTTTTAGAGATTTTTAATTTCTTTTTGTGTGTTTAGATATTTTTTTTTGTTTGGTTTCTGTCTTTGAAGATTTATTTTATTATCTTAGTTATATCTTCTATTTCCTAAATATCAAAACAGTAACCATATTTGGGGTCTTCTCTGCATTCAATAAATCTATTTTTCTCATCCATAGTGATATTTTACTATTATTTTAGGTGCTTTTATAGATTTGTAATTGATTTTTTTTATAGTTTATAGATGTATTTGAATTATTTTTTTATTTATTTCATTTACTAAACATCAAAAAACACCGTCTTTGGTGTCCTCCATACGTACACTAAATCTATTTTTCTGATCCATAGTGATATTTTACAATTATTTTAGGTGTTATAAATGTTTAATTTATGTTTATTTATGCATGTTTATCGTTTGTTTATAGATTTTTTTATTTTTTCTTTTCTTTACAAAATATCAAAAAGTCACCATATTTGGTCTTCTCCCTATATATAATACATCGATTTTTCTATTATTTAGGCTGCTTTTATAGAATTTTAATAGATTTTTGTTGGTTTTTAGATGCATTTTATTCATTTATTTCATTTTATTTACTGAATAAAAAAAAAACACCACATTTGGTGCTTTCTCAATATACAAGACGTCTCTTTTTCTCATCCCTGGTGATATTATGCATGTCCTCGGTAGCATGCGAGCCCTGTGATGATGCACAGGGATTAAAAGAGTCTTTGCACTAGACTGCTCGGGACGTTGTAAATGTATTTCTATGCTCGCCCCTTAATCATGGAGAGGACACTTGTGTCATCTCAGCCGCCTTGTTAAATGTGCCTCCCTGGCAGACGCTTGGATTCAGGCCGGACGGAGTAGCTTTCCTTTCTTCATATTCCTCTTTCTTTTTTCTTTTTTTTTCTTTTTCCTTTTTAATCTTTTCAGGCCACTGCCAAAAACATACCCAGGACAATCAAACATCAGATGGTGACTCCTTTCCCACAGCTTGTGTGACTGAAAACAGTGAAATTATACCCATGTTGTAGCGAAGAATCCCCTGGTGCTAGAGCGAGGATGGTCCAGCGCTGGGGCCTTGTTCATTGGTTTTTGTTCCTGAGCCCGCACTGTTTTTAGCACCGGACGCCATTCAGCTCTCCATTCAGCATTGTGTGTCAGTTCACATATGGTTCATCCGCTCCAAATGTGTGCATGTACCCAGAAAATGCAGCTTTTCATCATGTATTCTCTATGTAACAGAAAAGATTAAGATGTAAGCCCGCTGAATGCAGCAGGAATTAGTTGGACAGATGAATACGGGGAAAATGAATGTAGAATGACGACGGGTTTGGTCTAATGATTGTGGGAGGGCGCTAAGAACTTGGTGGTGGGTTTCAGTCAGCGCTAATCCCAGACAGAGTGTATTTGGCAGGAGATGGGCTCCTGGAAAGCTGTTACTTGCCATGTACTGTAGCACTCCTGGAAGCTGCCGGTCTCACATACGATTTAATTAAACTAACAATGGCGGCATTACGCTGAGCTGCTCGTGATACGGAATATGAAAGACTGGGGTGATGCAAATCGCAAACAATGTACAGGCGCAGTGGTAGCTGCGAGAGAACTGACGTTGATTGTTCACCAGATGACTTTCATCTCGTATATAATAGCAGAGGGAGCTAACAAAAGCGCAAGAGCTATAGGCAGAGGGGGAACGTGAAGCCCTGTACCGTGCCATTTATAAGGGCACATGCATACGTCCGTGTGCCGGCCGGGCCCATGCTGCGGACCGTAAATTGCGGTCCGCAATGCACGGCACCAACCGTGGGGCCGCCGCATGTGGATGGCGGACCGATTTACTTCAATGAGGTTTGCGATCTGCATCCGACAGTCCGCATTGCAAAAAAGTAGTGCAAGCACTACTTTTTTGCAGTGCAGATGGACGGACAGAAACCCCATGGAAGCACTCCATAGTGCTTCCATGGGGTTCGGTGCCTTTGTTCCGCCTCAACTTCCGGATTGCGGACCCATTCAAGTTAATGGGTCCGCATCTTAGATGCGGTGCTAAAACGGCCGGAGCCTGTATTTTGCAAACCCGCTATTTGCAGACCGCAATAAGGGCCTGGCCAGCACACGATCGAATGCATGAGCCCTAATACGGGTGCCATCTTACATGGTAGAGAGTAATGTGGAGTGGGACTTCGGTCCGAATTTCAGGGAAAATTTCCTCGTGCTTCATTGTAGCGTATTGATTTGCCCTGAAATGGTGTAAAAAAACAAAACAAAAAACTACCTATGTCACAAATACTACATCACAAAACGCATTTTTTTGTAAGTTAGAGATTATAAGACGCACCTAGGTTTTAGAGGAGGAAAATAGAAAAAAAATATTTTGAACCAAAAGGTGTGCTAAAATTTTTAACAAAATAACATAATAATATTTCACACTGTTATGGGGGTCTCTGGATGACACACTGTTATGAGGATCATAGGCGTGCGCAGCCTATTGCATTAGGGTGTGCACCCTAAAGCACAAACCGCGGGCATGTATGTGTATGTATGTATATATATAATATTTACACACACATATATACTAGGAACAATATATAGGGGGTCACATAAGATAGCACAGTCAAAAATGGGGGGGCACTAATCATTTTCACCACTTAATCATACTACTGAAAAAAACAAAATAAGTATATATAAATAAGATTACAAAATAGGAGAGTATTGTGGTATGCAGGGATACCTTTGTATTGTACTAAAATAATACTTAAAAGACAAGCTTTCAAGAGTTTTCCTTTCCTCCTCGGTATTGCTTCAGACCTGAGAAAGAGAGAAATAGTCTCGAAAACTTTTCTTTAGAGTTTAAATCAGTTTCAGCACTATAATAAAACAATTGACTTACAAAATAAGCTATTCAGTCATCTGCTGTGCCGTCCTCTGCTTGCTTCCGCGGATCTTCCCTTCTTTCAGTCTCTCCTCAGTGCACAGCTATAGGGGATCTGTGGATGGCACATTGTTATGGGGGATCTGTGGATGACACACTGTTATGGGGGATCTGTGGATGACACACTGTTATGTGGGCATCTGTGGATGACACTGTTATGGGGGATCTGTGGATGACATACTGCTATGGGGGATCTGTGGATGACACACTGTTATGGGGGATCTGTGGATGACACTGTTATGGGGGATCTGTGGATGACATACTGTTATGGGGATCTGTGGAGGACACTGTTACGGGGGATCTGTGTATGACACACAGTTATGGGAATCTGTGGATGATGCAATGTTATGGGGGATCTGTGGATGACACACTGTTATGGGGGATCTGTGGATGACACTGTTATGGCGATCTGTGGATGACACTGTTATGGGGTATCTATGGATGATACACTGTTATGGGGGTTCTGTGGATGACACACTGTTATGGGGGATCTGTGGATGACACTGTTATGGGGATCTGTGGAGGACACTGTTACAGGGGATCTGTGGATGACACACTGTTATGGGGGATATTTGGATAACACACTGTTATGGGGGATCTGTGGATGACGCACTGTTATGGGGGATCTCTGGATGACACACTGTTATGGGGGATCTGTGGATGACACACTGTTATGGGGGATCTGTGGATGACACACTGATATGGGGGCATCTGTGGATGACACACTGTTATGGGGAATCTGTGGAGGACATTGTTATAGGGGATCTGTGGAGGACACTGTTATGGGGGATCTGTGGATGACACACTGTTATCAGGGATCTGTGGAGGACACACTGTTATCGGGGATCTGTGGAGGTCACACTGTTATGGGGGATCTGTGGATGACACACTGTTATGGGGGATCTGTGGAGGAAACACTGATATGGGGGCATCTGTGGATGACACTGTTATGGGGATCTGTGGATGACACTGTTATGGGGAATCTGTAGATGACATATGTCTGAGGAGGGCTATCAGGGTACATTATACAGGGGTAATATAACTGAGGGGTATCAGGGTAAATTATACAGGGGTAATATAACTCAGGAGGGCTATTAGACATTAAACAGGGGAAATATAACTGAGGAGGGCTATCAAGGACATTATACATGGGTAATATAAGTTATATTACCCCTGTATAATGTCCCCTGATAGCCCTCCTCAGTTATATTACCCCTGTATAATGTATCCTGATACCCCTTAGTTATATTACCCTACCCTAGTTTAGCCGCCGCCCTCACCTTACCAGCTAGCAGGCGTGCAGGGCACGCAGTGTGACATGACGTCATCTCAGCCTGCGCCGTGCCGCACGCAACGCACGGCTCTCTTTCTGCCTCCGCCCGGTCCAGGACTCCGCCCCCCTATGTAGGTTATGTAAGTACTAGCCGCCAGCATAACGGACAGGGCCACAGGAAAATCAGCGGGGCGGGCTCTGCAGTGAGCATGGAGGTGATGCGACCCCGTACGTACGCCTATGATGAGGATGAGGATATTTGGGAGATCCGTGGATGATGCACTGTTATGTGACTATAACCCCCCTTATCCTAAAGAATACACCCATGTATAACAGCTGATTTCACATAGATGTCTACAGAACCTGTTCTATTAAACGGTTATACAAGTAAAGCTCCCCCGACGGAGTGGAGATGATGTCAGCAGTAAGTTTGTGTTGATGTCACTGATTATTTTTCCCTTCCTCTGATCCGTCAGAACAATAACCCCCAAAAAACGTATCCTGTCTGTTGAGCATCCGCCTTCACTGGGTAAGCATTTGGCCAGTAATTCATCAGTATTGCTAAAGCCAAAAATACAGGAGTGGATCCAAAACAGAGATGACACGTGGATGGAATATTTGCAGGTCTTCTGTGTTTTGTACCCACTCCTGCTTTTGGCTACCAAATCATATGCCTATATGATGCAAAATAGAGACCATGTCATGCAGGCCTTACAGCTGCTACATAATCAGGATCCATTGTGCATCTCATTTTACCTTCCTTCTGACAGATCAGAAGAAGGGTCAAATAAATGATGATGTCAGCCAGGCCGAAAGGCAAAATAGTGGGCGAATCATGAAGTGGGGAGGGTGGAAACAGCATGAGAAGTCCACAGAGTGGCCCAATGACAGTGTGGAGGTGGCAGCAGCATCAGGAGGCCATATAGTGGAACAATGACAGATTGTGGAGGTGTTGGCAGCAGCAGCATCAGGAGGCCACAGAGGGGCACAATGACAAAGTGTGGAGGTGGTGGCAGCAGCAGCATCAGGAGGAGGCCACAGGAGGGAAAAATGACAGTGTGGAGGTGGCAGCAGCATCAGGAGGCCATAGAGTGGCACAATGACAGAGAGTGGAGGTGGCGGCAGCATCAGGAGGAGGCCACAGGGTGGCACAATGACAGTGTGGAGGTGGAAGCAGCAGCATGAGGAGACCACAGAGTGGCACAATGACAGAGTGTGCAGGTGGCAGCAGCATCATTAGGAGGCCACAGGGTGGCACAATGACACAGAGTGTGGAGGTGGCGGAAGCAGCATCAGGAAGCTACAGAGTGGCAAGGTGACATAGTGTTGAAGTAGCAGCAGCATCGGGAGACCACAAAGTGGCAAGGTGACATAGCGTGGAGGTGGCAGCAGCATCAGGAGACCACAGAGTGGAAAAGGTGACATAGTGTGGAGGTGGCAGCAGCATCAGGGGACCACAGAGGGGCAAGGTGACACAGTGTGGTGGGGGAAACAGCATCAGGAGACCACAGAGTGGCAAGGTGACCTAGTGTGGAGGTGGCAGCAGCATCAGACCACAGAGTGACCCGGTGACAGAGTGGGGAGGTGGGAGGCAATACCAGTACCAGCTGAAAATGGTGGGTGAAAGAAGGAGCACTTGGCATCAGATGTGTTGCATCAGGCGGGTGGTATCATCAGAATAGTAGCTGAGGCAGGTAGCCAGAATAAACCAGTCTCTTTTGTCAAAGTGTTGGTGTGGCACCATGGATGATCTAGTCTGATGCATCAGGCATTGGTGGGTGGAAATCCTGGCTGATCCACGCCTGACTCATCTTGACAAAGGTCAGTCTCTCCATATTTTGGGTGGACAGGCAAGTTCTTCTTGGGGTAACTATGGCCCCCACCACGCTAAACACCCGCTCTGATGCCACACTACTGGCCAGACAGGACAGCTTTTCCAGGGCAAACTCTGCCAATTGCAGCCACATATCCAGTTTGGCTACCCAGTAGTCCATCGTTTCTTCAATGTGGGGTGGCAGGGTGCTGTCCAAGTATGCCACCGCCTGCTGGTTCAGGTCCTGCTCCAGGTCTAGCTGCTGCTGCTGGTGAGTAGTTTCTTCACTAGGTGGGTGAAGAAAGCTTCTTATCAGCGACTCAAGACTCAGATTGCTGCTGATTGAGCTGGAACTGCTCCTACTCCCCACCCTGCCACAGCAGCCATGGCAGAGGAACGTGAGCATAGAGGGCAGTGGCTGAAGTGCATGCAAAGTTTCCTGTCCATTTTTAGGATGTCTTGCAGATGGGTGGAAGACTTCAGGAACCGCTTTACAACCAGATTGAACACATGCGGACACTGTTGAAGGACCAACAGCATGATAACGTGGAGGCCGAAGCGGCGTCACCTGGCCAAGTTGCTGGTGTGGCTGGGCAGGAACCACATTTACCCAGTGGGCCATAAAGGACATATATTGTCCCTGGCCGTAGTTACAACTACCGACCAATTTTTCCAAAAAAGGCTGTATCACAAAAATTTTTACCACTGAATGGCTAATTGACACAATTACTCAGTCACTACAGAAAAAAGTCTACATTCACCGACCAATTTTCCCAAAAAAGGCTGTATCACAAACAAATTTCACCACTGAATGACAATGTAAATTCCCCGCAGAACAGCTAATAACACATACTTATTTTTGCTATTAGTACAGCGCAACAATGTCTGTATGATAATGTAAATTCACCGCAGAACAGCTAATGACACGTACTTATTTTTCCTATTTATACACCTCAACAATGGCTGTATAACAATGTCGGTTCACTGAAGACCGACTAATAAGACATATTTTTTTTCCTATTAATACTCCTCCAAAAAATAAATATAACAATCACAATTCACCGCAGAACTGCTAATAGGATATATGTATCTATCCTATTAATACACCTCGTAAATGGCTGTAGAACAATGTAACTTGAACTGAATGTCAAATAATATTTTTTTTTTTGGCACTAATACATGCCAAATAGGGCTTTAATTTTCTTACTGCACCACACAACGGCTAATAATCCCTTTTTCTTTTCCCCTACTAATACACACCAAAAAAAGACTTTAGAACATATAACTGCTGCCGTGAATGGCAAATAATATATTTTTTTGGCCACTAATACACGCCAAAAAGGGCTACAGTTTTCCTACTTCACTACACAACGGATAATAAGCCCATTTTTATTTTTCCCCACTATTACAAGCCAAAAAAAGGTTTTAGAACATATTTGTGGCCGTGAATGGCAAATAATATTTTTTTTGCCACTAATACACGCCAAAAAGGGGTGTAATTTTCTCACTTCAACACACAACGGCTAATAAGCCCTTTTTCTTTTTCCCCACTAATACAAGCCAAAAAGGGCTTTAGAACATATAACTGCGGCCAGGAACGGCAAATAATATTTTTTTTTGCCACTAATGCATGCCAAAAAGGGCTTTAATTTTCTCACTTCACCACACAACAGCTAATAAGCCCTTTTTATTTCCCCCACTAATACACGACTAGAAAAGGCTTTAGAACATATATATAACTGCACCGCACATGGGCTAATAAAACCCAATTAACAAGAACGGTTTGCTGGAATCACAGAGGTATCATCTATTGCAAAACTCAAAGCAGCTGTATAATGGCAATTTGGATCCACAGTCAGTGCAGCAAGGTGTAATAGGATTCCTCCTATTACCCAGGCTGTACATTCCCCTACTGAACCCTGTTCTGCTTCAATACTCTGGAATGATTCCTCCCTATCCTTTCCCTGAACTTTTATTGAGCAAAATATAAGTTTTCAAGTCGTTTCTAACACTGTCCCTAGCGTCTGCTGACGTCTCTCCCTGCACTTAGTACACTGGAAAATGGCTGAATCCAAGATGGATGAGGCTATTTATAGGGCTGTGACATCACAGGGCTGGCTGCTGATTGGCTGCATGCATGGCATTGTGGGTGATCCCTTGTTTCCAGAATTCTTTGCTCCATGTCCTAACATGTGCAGGAGCCATTTTAGGAAGAAATGCGCTTCATTACCACAAAGCATGAGAAAATTCGGATTCGGTGTGAATCGAATAATTCCTGAAATTCGGATCGAATTTCACTTCATCAGCTTCGATTCGCTCATCTCTAATGGTCGCCACCGAATTGAATGCATCAAATAACATGTGTGTGGTGGTAATATGTCCTGCTGTCTAAGAGGTGTGGTGTGAGTGATGGTAGCCCACACAATACATCTTAAGCTGGCCATCACGGGCGTAGGAAGCAGGGCAATGTGTGCGGCGGTGGCGGGGCACAGGGAGATAAACACTTCTATTGTGGAAGCGTTCATCTCCATAGTCATCTGTATCGCCGTCCCCAGGACAGCGATACAGATGGCTGTGCTGCGGAGCAGGAGAGGGAGAGGCGTCTCCCTTCCCTGCTCCTCTGATAGGCTGCCGGCACTAGGCCTGCAGCCTATCAGATGTTGGTACAGGCGGCACGATGACGTCATCGCGCCGTCTGTGAGCCGTACAGCACGGGACACAGGCCGGAAGAGGCCTGCATCGCATCGCTGTGACGGATGGAGGTAAGTACAGGTGTCTTGTTTTGTGTGTGTGGTTTTTTTTTTAAACCGGACCCACTGGCCCATAAGGAGGGGAGGGGGAGAGATTTTTGGCACTTGGGGGGGGGGGGCGGAGAAATGTGGGTGTGGCTTGAGGGTGGGCGGGGACACAGGGGCCCCATAAGTGCTGTCCCCCCCAGATTTTTGGGGCTTCCTACGCCCATGCTGGCCATACACATTATACTTTTGTGGCCAAACCCAGCAACAACAACGGGTTCGGCCGACACGCTAATGTGTGTGGGGAGCTTCCGACTCTCCTCCAACAGATGGCGTTGGCAGAGACAAGGATCGGGTGAAATTAATATTTTCGCCCGATCCTTTTGCTCTCTCGGGAGATAAGCCGCTGCCATAACTGTCTGGCAGTGACTTTCTCCGCTCTCCCTACAGCATACACTGACACGTTTGGTCGAGCCAAATGTATATGTTCCTCGGAAGACGGGTGACATAGCTGTTGGCCCAACGATTATTTGGTCGACAGCTTTTTAATGTGTATGGCCAGCTTTAGAGTCATCCTGAAGAAGGGCATATTTTGCTTAAAATGTTGAATTTGATTAATTCACTTTGGTGGTGTTTATAATAAATTCCTAATTTTTAAGTAGTGTTGAGCGAACTTGTATTTTAAGTTCGGCGTCCAAAGTTCGGGTTATCTTAGAATCCCGTTATGGATTCCGCCACCACGGACCATAAAGGAATTTTGAATCCATAAGGGGATTCTTCGATGAACCTGAACCTTGGACAACACCGATGAACACCTGGGGTGGCGTCACCGTCATGTGATCAGGGCAGGGGGCGTGGCTCAGTACTGGATTGGATAAGAGGTGGTAAAGGGCCTGGTATATTGATCATGTGACATGAGGGGCGGATCTCCTGTGCTCTGTGTGGAGGAGAAGAAGGAAGTAGAGCAGTGAAGGACGGTTGCGCAAATTTGGATTCCAAATTCCGTTATGGTCCGTGGTAGCGAATCCATAACGGGATTCTAAGATAACCCGAACCCGAACTTTGGACGCCGAACTTAAAATACAAGTTCACTCAACTCTATTTATAAGCATAATCATATGGGTGCTATCTGTAATTCTAGAAGTCCTATAGTGGTGGTGGTCATCAGGATCAACTGGTTAAATCTTGAAGAACGGTAGGCTACTGTTTGGCCACCAATATTCCAACTGTTCTGAAAAACAGCTTCTAAAAGCCTTGGTGGACATCAAGATATGGACTGTGATATATGGTAGAGCTGCACTGGCATTATCTGGAGGATAAAATATCTTAATTCTGCTCTCTGTAAAAATGATATTTTATCAAAATCCATGCCTAATAGGTGAAAGCTAGAATTTTCTCAAAGTTTTTTTTGCTCTTAATGGCAATGACCACTTCGAGGCTAATGCAAACCAATGTCGCATGTCATTTCATCTGCAAAATTCTTATGGATGGGACCTCCACGTGGATGAGAGCGAAGGCTTACAAGGGGGTATGGCTTAGCCAATATGAACATGGCTCAGAACTTCACTATAGAGCAGTAGCATAAAGTGGCCAGCTCCTTTAAAGGAGGACAACCCTTGTCCGTTTGTCCTATAAGGGGTTCCCAAACCACGAGAACCATCTGTAAGAACAGCCACAGCTTTGGTTGACCCGCCATCTAACTGGTGGCTATTCATTGGCAGTGTGCGGTTGACTCCTTGCGATAAAAAATGTGCCCTGGGGGTTAGAGAAGCCAGACCCACCATGCACTTCTTGAGAAGACCCCTTTAAGGTGATCATGGGTATCTGGGCATCAGCCAATAGTCCTAACTCCAGACACTTCCAACTTGCCCTAAATAACTGCACATAATCCTAACAACTCAGAGAAACACATTCATTTAGAGTAAAATATGATAAAATTCTTGGGCCAGAGAAAAACTTGTCGTTATCATGATTGTGACGTAACCTCATTGTTTCCATATAGAAAAGAAGGATTTTCTTTCCTGGGAGGTTCCCTAATTTTTGATGGTCATTCAAAAATGGCTTGATGTCATGGCTCCATTATTAAAGGAAACGAAAAATATGAAAAGTTTCTATGGACGATCGCTTGTACTTTCATCATATGAAAGAAAAACTGTTGTAAAGTATAGTCTTGTGAAAAAAAACTGAAAAACAGAAGCAGCACAACTTAAAGGGATTGTGTCATCAAAAATGACCTATTGTTTAAATCACATTTTATGTTAAACACAGAGGGGGTCATTTATGATCAATAATACTCTTATATTAGGTGAATTTCTGGTGCAGATTTCAGCTCACAGGTTATCTGCACCGCATCCTGCGACTTTTCCCTGCTCACGCCAGGTCTAAAAAGTGGTCGTGTCGTGGGAGGGGAAGGGGATGCGTCAGCAGGTCCATCTCATTCATCCTTTTCTGTTTTAGGCATAGAAAATGCTCTAAATCTAAGGCTGGGAACACACCTAGGCGTTTTTGGATCAGGCGTTTTTTCGAGCGTTTTTTCAGCGGAAAACGCGCGTTTTTTTAGGCATTTTTGTATTTTTGCAACGCGCGTATTTGGGCGTTTTTTGATTGACAGCTTACAGTTTGCAGAAAAAAAGAATCCCCACCCAGCAAAGGTGGGTGGAGATTCTGCCTTTCTGCTGGGTTTTACTACAAAAACGCGCGATCATATGCGCGTTTTTGAAGCGGAAAACGCGCATATTTTCTTATATGCGCGTTCCCATGCTTTTCAATGGGTGCAAACGCTTGGGCAAACGCCCCAAAGAAGCTCATGCACAAGCGTTTGCGTTTGGCGTTTTTCAGCGCATTCAAACGCGCTGTAAAACGCTCAAGTGTGAACCATGTCCATTGGAATACATGGGTTTTCACTTGTTGTGCGTTTTTCAGCGCGTTTGAACGCGCTGAAAAACGCTTAGGTGTGTTCCCAGGGTAAGGGTACTTTCACACTTGTGTTGTTTGATTCCGGCAGGCAGTTCCGTTGCCTGAACTGATCAGGTCTGAAAAATGTTTGATCAGTCAGAAAAATGCATTGCAATACCGGATCCGTTTTTCCGGTTTCATCCGGCAAAACGCATCCGGTATTTAATTTTCACATTTTTAAAGGTCTGCGCATGCGCAGATCGGAATGCCGGATCCGTCATTGCGGTATTTTTAATGCCAGATCCGACACTAAGGCATTGCAATGAAAATTAATGCTGGATCCAGCATTCCGGCATGTGTTCCGGAATTTTGGACGGATATAATACCGCAGCATGCTGCGGTATTATCTCCGGCCAAAATACCGTTCAGTGACATCCTGAGGCATACTGAACAGATTTCTCTCAATTCAGAATGCATTAGGATATAACTGAAGCGTTTTTTTCCGGTATTGAGCCCCGAGGATGGAACTCAATGGCGGAAAAGTTTAACGCTAGTGTGAAAGTACCCTAAAGCTGTCTTACATTTAGAACTGGCGCTGTAAACGCTAAAGTTATGTAGAGGCCAGTGCTTCTTCATAACTTCGGCGGATCCACCACCAGCGCAGGGGCTTATTAAGACGGGCTTAATAAATGACCCCCATATTCTCTTTTAAAATTTTTAGTGATCTTATTTTTTATTTTCCATCCATATAACGCTGCGATTAGATCACTAGGTCTAGTAAAAAGTTACCTGTTCTGTACAGGTAACTTTCCAGTAGCCATCTCATTATCATCACAGGCAGGATTACAATGATAGATATCAGTCTATAGATCACAAGAACACAAGATCCACCATTTATTTATTTATTACTGCAGGATTTATGTAAGTTTTTTTTTTTAAATCACCAAAGATTCTAAAAAACTTGTTGTAACTCTTTCCCGACCTCTGGGAAGTCAGGGCTTTAAAGATGCCACTCGCTCAGAAGCGGAGCAGGTGCCATAGATGCCAAATTTCTGATGCTTTAGGGTACTTTCACACTGGCGTTGGTGCGGATCCGTCTGTTTATTTGTACAGACGGATCCGCACCTCTAATGCAAACGTTTGTATCCGTTCAGAACGGATCCGTTTGCATTAGCTTTAAAGAAAAATGACAAAGTCCAAAACGGATCAGTTTTGAATTACATTGAAAGTCAATGGGGAACGGATCCGTTTTCAAATGCACCATATTGTGTCACTGACAACGGATCCGTCCCCATTGACTTACATTGTAAAAAAAAACGGATCCGTTAGGCTCCGCCTCTTCAGACGGACACCAAAATGCTGCATGCTGCGTTTTGGTGTCCACCTCCAAAACGGAATAGAGGCGGAACGGAGCTGAACTGATGCATTCTGAACGGATCCTTATCCATTCAGAATGCATTGGGGCTTAACTGATCCGTTTTGGACCGTTTGTGAGAGCCCTGAAACGGATCTCACAAACGGAATCCAAAACGCTAGTGTGAAAGTACCCTTAGACAGCAGACAACGGGAGGCAATGTCCCTGATTATTGATAAAACTGATCATGGACATTAACCCCTCAGATGCCGTGGTCAGTTGTGAAACCCTGCTCTCGGGACCCAAATGTCGCTCCGGACGCTGTGATCGAGAATGCTGTTCGGTTGCTAAGACAGCCTCAGACCTTCTGAAGGCCCTATACATAAGACCCTAACATAGTGAATTCATTGCAGTCTATGGGAGAAGCGATAAGACGATCGCATCTTAATAAGATTAAAAATAAGTGTAAACAAAGTTTTAAATAATATAAACAAATAAAAAAAATATAAATTCAAATCCCTTTTCCTATATTAAAAATAAACAAAAAAAGACCAAAAATGGACAAACTATTAAAATATAAAAATATTTAAAAAAAAAAATTAGAATATAAAGTGATCATAAAGTCATACACGCCACAAAAATGGTATCAATAAAAACTACAGATCATCCTTCAAAAAATGAGCCGTTACATGGATCCTGTAACAATCTGTACAGTACCGCACATTATTCAGGGTGATCAGTAAGTGTAAAAAAAAAAGAAAAAACTTAATTTTCTGCATTTCCCATGTCACCTCTCCTGACATATTTGTTGTAGGAACTATTTGCATTCCCCATATAATAGCAACCGTGAAGCATTTATTTTTTATATAACTCTATCTTGTTCTGTTTCTCTATTATTCCTTCTAGAAACTTATGAATAAAGGTACCACTGGGTGCTTACCAGTTAGGGGTGTGTCCCTGCACAGTCTGATACTAGCACTCTAAGGCTGGGAACACACCTAAGCGTTCCTGAATCGCACGTATGACGCGCGTTTTACGCGCGTTTTTGGATGCGCGTTTTTGTAACTAAGAAACACGCATCATACGCGCGATTCAGTGATTCTCCCCTATTTCAGCATGGTCCATAGGCGCGTTAAAACGCCCAAAAGAAGCTCATGCTGAAGCGACAGCGTTGGCGTTTTCAGCAGCGTTCAAACGCGCTGTAAAACGCCCAAATGTGAACCATGCCCATAGGGAAGCATGGCTTTCCACATGTTGTGCGTTTTACAGCGCGTTTGAACGCGCTGAAAAACGCTTAGGTGTGTACCTAGGGTAAATCTGGATTCACGCAAGGAGTTAAAAATGATGTAGTTTAATAACTGATAAAAGCACAGTAAACAATGAATTTCATATCTAAAATGTACAAAGAATATAAAGTAAAGCGTACAAAAAATAAAGTAAAATAATAAATACAGTAAAATATTTGAAATATTTTAACATAGAATACGGTAAAATATAATGAGACGCAAAACCGTAAGATATTTTACCGTATTATATTTTACCGATTTTATGGTTTTGCGTCTCATTATATTTTACCATATTCTATTTTAAAATTTTCAAAATATTTTACTGTATTTATTATTTAAAATTTATTTTTTGTCCGTTTTAGATGTGAAATTAATTGTTTACTGTGCTTTTATCAATTATTAAATGACATCATTTTTAACTCCTTGTGTGAATCCAGATTTAGAGTGCCAGTCTCTATATCGATATTATTCGCATATTCTTTTCTGATTGGGTGAATCAGATACGACTTAGAGCACCTATACTTCCCCTGTATTGTAACAGTCTGATATTAGCAGCACTGATTGAACAGTCTCACCCAGTCTCACCTAGCTAAACCTTTATCCATAAACTTTTTATAGGAATAGTTGAGGAACAGCACAACATAGCGTCCTAAGAATCATGCTCCAGATTTATCATTTCATGTGGACTGCAATTACTTAGTAAAACAGGCATGTCAGGAGAGGTGACAGCAGCTATACTTGGATAGGGGACAATTTCAAAACTTCACCCAACTCCATTAAAGGGGTTGTCCCATTAAAAATATTCTACAATTTTCAAATCGGGGTCTGAATACTTTTGTAAATTAAAAATATAGTATAGCCACTGAGTTGAGTTATTCAATAAAATGTATCTGTATAGCGCCACCTGCTGTTTGTTTCATTCCTTATTTTGCTGTCTGACTACATGGTCGCACATGTTCAGTTTCATCCTTCAACTGCCTCCTTAGCTGTGATAGCTGCAGCAGAAAGGACACGCCCCAAGCTGTCAGCTTGATATAAATTTAGCAGAGCAATTGGAGCAATGAATGAATTTCCAGATCCATGTGAGGTACAGGGCTGGTTCTAGCTTTGTTAGAAACAGATTGTCATGTTCTATATGATGTCTAATTTAATTTTTTTTTTCATTAATCATGGGACAAGCCCTTTAAAAATGACCTGTTGGCTCCCGAGATGCATTGATTTGAGTAAATATTTGTATTCCCCATCTAATAACAAGTTTGCATTGTACTGTTTCTCTCTTATTCCTCTTAGAAGTTCATGACTAAATTGACAGCTCGGTGTTAACAGTTATGGGTGTGTCCCTTTACACTCTGACGCTGTCCAATCAGTGCTAGTGCAGGGATGCCCAACCTGCGGCCCTCCAGCTGTTGCAAAACTACAACTCCCAACATGCCCTGTTATCCGTAGGCTGTCTAGGCATGCTGGGAGTTGTAGTTTTGCAACAGCTGGTGGCAGGGGTGTAGCTAACGCTTCATGGGCCCTGGTGCAAGAGTTCAGCTTGGGCCCCCCTTCCCTCAGTGCTTTGTGTGTCTTCTTATGCGGCACAAGGGTCTTTGGGCCCCCTCAGACTCCTGGGCCCGGTAGCGGCTGCTACCTTTGCACCCCCTATAGCTACGCCCATGGCTGGTGGGCTGTAGGTTGGGAATCCCTGGTGTAGAGAGACCAAGAGAATGGTAGTGCCCAGCAGTCAATGTACTCACACAGTTTCAGGAGGAGTAATAGAGGAAAGGCACAACACAAAGTTATGAGAAAATATGTTCCAGAATTGTTATTTCATGGAGAATCCTGTACTATGTCAGGGCAGAAGACCGGTCCTCTATAATGTTCTCTGCCTTAGTCATTTCATATAGTGATTAATGACCGTCCAGTAATCCGGAATATTTGATAATCAGGAGATATGAATTATTATATATTTGTGCTCTCTGTATATTCACTATTCTTTTAGGTTTTTATATAACGTCCTCCCAGGAATGAGGCAAACTCTTTATTTGCCGCCAGTCATTAAGTGGCCGGATCGAATGAGAGCAGAAAACCCCGTCAGCCGAACCCTAGGATCTCAATTTGCTTTTTGGAACAAAACAAGACAAGGCCCGGGCTTTGTCCCCGTGTACATGAGGGTTGTTATTAGTGTCACACATGCTGGAGCGGCTTTCTGTGCTAAACACAGGGCTGGACCGTGGAGAATCAAAAAACAAACTGCCATTCGGAGGCGATAACTCTCCCTTCCGAGAGCTGGAATTTGCCTTTTCACTATTCTTTCGGATTTATTTCCGGTTCTCTAGTTCTTCCAAGGTTACGAGGAAGAAGAAGGATCACCCACATCCCATCCCGGGACCTGAAGGAGCTCAGCGGCCGCACCGCACCGCTATACAGCGCCCCAGAATGGTGCCAAAGAGGATGTGTACACGTGTGTATTGTTATTGTGTCATATAATGGGGATGGTGCTATTAGGGTGTATTATTACCATTGGTATTGTTACAACGCGCTTCATTTGTAAGCAAAATATGAATTTCACATAAATCTATTATTATCATTTATTATTAAAGGGTTTCTGTCACCAGTTTTAACCCTATGAAGTTAGCTGACATTAGCGATGTGCTAATGTCAGCTAAACCTAACTAGCCTATTCTTACTTTTCTCAGTGCCCGCATAAACCTAAAAATCGAACTTTTATAATATGCTAATGAGGCTCTAGGAGCAGGGGGGGCGTTGTTCCTGCTCCTAGAGCCTCCATTCTCCCACCTTGGTCTCCTCCCTCCAGGTCTTGATTGACAGGGCCAGGCAGCGCTTGCATCTGTCTGCCAGCCCTGTGCTCGGATGAAATCTCGCGCCGTTCTGAACTCAGCGCAGGCGCGGTGAGGGAAAGACGCTCGTCGGCTGCCAGGTTCCTCACCGCGCCTGCGCTGAGTTCGTAACGGCGCGAGACTACATCCGAGCACAGGGCTGGCAGACAGACGCAAGCGCTGCCTGGCCCTGTCAATCAAGACCTGGAGGGAGGAGACCAAGGTGGAGAATGGAGGCTCTAGGAGCAGGAACAACGCCCCTGCTCCTAGAGCCTCATTAGCATATTATAAAAGTTCGATTTTTAGGTTTATGCGGGCACTGAGAAAAGTAGGAATAGGCTAGTTAGGTTTAGCTGACATTAGCACATCGCTAATGTCAGCTAACTTCATAGGGTTAAAACTGGTGACAGAAACCCTTTAAAGCGTCATTGAGCCCAGGGGTCACATAATGAACACTAAGCATGAGCAAGACGAGTTACTACCTACAAGGAATGCGAGAAGGACACAGTGGGTGAGGGCAAAGCTGGTCATGGCGGTATAGTGTGTTACTGTAGGCTTGTCTGAAGAGATGTGTTATCTATCTATCTATCTATCTATCTATCTATCTATCTATCTATCTATCATCTCATATCCATCAATCTATCTATCTATCTATCTACTATCTATCTATCTATCTATCTATCTATCTATCTATCTATCTATCTCATATCAATCTATCTCATATCTATCTATCTATCTATCTATCTATCTACTATCTATCTATCTATCTATTTCATATCAATATATCTCATATCTATCTATCTATCTATCTATCTATCTATCTATCTATCTATCTATCTATCTATCATCTCATATCAATCTATCTCATATCTATCTATCTATCTATCTATCTATCTATCTATCTCCTATCTATCTATCTCCTATCTATCTATCTATCTATCTATCTATCTATCTATCTATCTATCTATCATCTATCTATTATCTATCTATCTATCTATCTATCTATCATCTCATATCTATCTATCTATCTATCTATCTCATATCTATCTATTTATCTATCTATCTATCTCATATCTATCTATCTATCTATCTATCTATCTATCTCATATCTATCTATCTATCTATCTATCTATCTATCTATCTATCTATTATCTATCTATTTATCTATCTATCTATTTATCTATCTATCATCTCATATCTATCTATCTATCTATCTATCTATCTATCTCATATCTATCTATCTATCTATCTATCTATCTATCTATCTACACAGCTGTCGATTCAGGCTGCACACCAAATTAAATTGCGGAGTGCCGGCGGCCCACACCCAGACTTCGGTGTTGCACACAGAACTTCATAGAAAGCCACGGCACATCCAATTGATGAAAAAGAAGTGTGATCTTTATTCACGAATCTAGCGACGTTTCGGTCCGCTTACTGGGACCATTGTCAAGCAATGGGACCATGGTCCCAGTAAGCGGACCGAAACGTCGCTAGATGGGTGAATAAAGATCACACTTCTTTTTCATCAATTGGATGTGCCCTATCTATCTATCTATCTATCTATCTATTATCTGTCTATCTATCTATCATCTTATATCTTTCTATCTATCTATCTATCTATCTATCTATCTATCTATCTATCTATCTATCATCCCATATCTATCTATCTATCATCCCATATCTATCTATCTATCTATCTATCTATCTACATAAAGACAGAGATTTGTCTACTTTGTACAACTGGCCTGGTTACTGACTCCAGCACCGTTTTCCGGTTACAGCACCTACATCTTCTGCCTTGCTCCCGTACAACACACCAATCTTTTTTTGTCATTTTATCATGTTAGATAAATAATAATGGAGGTGATAATAATGATGAAAATAGAACAAACTTCTGTGGACGGTGTGAAGTACTAGTCCTCTCCCTGGTGCATGCACGGATCGGGGGATTCCTGAGTTTACGCATCCACCAGGGATGGAAGTAGGTGGAAGTAGGATTTTCAGAAGAGTAGCGCCACGTGACTGGGTTCCCGAGAGGCAATCCACTTTAGGACCATAACTATATAACAGACTTCCTTCTACAGGCGAGTTAGGTGTAACTGCAGTGGGTTTGAATCGGAAGACCCCTTTAAAGGCATTTTTTTATATATAGAAAATTACTGCAAACACAGAAAAGTGGAGTTTATTCCGTATACCACAGCAAAAACATGAGATTCTGATTCCCATATGCTATAAAATGGTAACAAATCCTCCAAATTGGGGACTATCCTTGAAAATTCGATGCAGAGTAATCAACCTGATGACGACAGCCTACAATCTGCAGGCCTTCCTTTCTCAGACTCTATATTCCACCTCCTTTCTTTCCATGCATTTCTATGTCCACATGCTACTCACAAGCCAAAGTAGATTGCTCTAATAGCGACAGAAAATGACACAAAACAGCTCTAGACCCATTAAGTCTCTATTATAACCTGCCGGGGATCCTCTCTATTCACAGGGTGGGAATTACGGCTTAATAAGAAAGGTCAAGAAGTTATACTTGGAGCACAAGAATTCCCCCTTCAATAGACCCTAATTTGGTCACAGTTTGATGATGACAATTAAGCACGTCGTAACCAAGTACCCTCCATGCATAATTCAGCTGTCTCCTGTGCCTCTACACTTGTTTTACATTTTGCTGCCGGCCTACATAATAGAGTTTTATTACAGGCGCGGGGCGTCACTACGTCCCGGCCGGGAACGTCTTGGGTTCTCACAGTAGCACAGTACAGTACGGTACGCGGAGAGGCCTTTATTCTACTTATATTAGTCTGGTGTCTATGTGTAGTTTTATATACTGGTATTTAAGATGTTCACATACTCAACGTCTTTGATTTTTAAATATATATCTGCACAGAGTTTGTAGGTCCTCCCTGTGTTTGCGTGGTTTTCCTCCAGGTTCTCCGGTTTCCTTCCTCCAAAGACATACTGTTAAGGAACTTAGATTGTGAGCTTGATGCTAATGTCTGTAAAGTGCTGCGGAATATGTCAGCGCTATATACCGTAAGTGCATAAAATAAATATATATACAGTATATATACAGGGGTATGTTGTCGTCCATTGTGATATAACTATGACATCTGGACATGGACCGAACAACATCAAGCTGCGATGACAACATGACAGTACGGAGGACCCCAGTATATTTCATCACTATTATGTAGAGTATATTGAGTTCCGTCCTAGGGGCTGTATACCGGAAAAGGACTGATCAGTTTTTTCCCCATGCATTCTGAATGGAGAGAAATCCGTTCAGGATGCATCAGGATGTCTTCAGTTCAGTCTTTTTGACATTTCAGGACGGAGATAATACCGCAGCATGCTGCGGTTTTATCTCCGTCCAAAATTCCGGAACACTTGCCGGGATGCCGGATCTGGCATTTTTTGCCATAGGAATGTATTAGTGCCGGATCAAAATACCGCAATGCGGAACCGAGCTTCCGGTCTGCGCATGTGCAGACCAGTAAAAATGTGGAAAAAATATATAACGGATCCGTCTCTTCGCATGACAAGCAATGCATTTGTAAGACGGATCCGTAGCCGTAGCTTTCCGTTTGCATGCAGATTTGACGGAACTGCTTGCCGGATCACTTTGCTGCAAGTGTGAAAGTACCCTTAGGATCCTGTTTTAAAAGAGTCCTAGATACCTAAAAAAGGGGTCCGAAGCCACTACATGCCTTAAAAGGGTTGTTCACAAATGGAGTCTATCATGTAAGGTAGGGAAAAGTGAAGCCCTAAGTCCCATCCGCACCACTGTCCCTACCTACTTGGACGATCTGTCCTAAACAACGGACCCCAACTTGGTGACGGTCCCTCACTTAACTAAGTGCAAGGGCCTAGACAAGATGAAGTAAAGAGACTAGGTCGGCCACTGGCTTCACCCACGAAAGTCGGACCTCATCGGCCACGCCCTCAAACAATAAACCACGCCGTCACATCAGTGAAGCCACGCCCCCATTTCCGGCCGGGGAGGAGAGGGAAGAACTTTCCTCATCGAAGGTGAGCTGGGGGCAGCCGGGGTGCTTCTCTCCCCCTCAGTCAGCCACGTCATGCGGCTCTAGTGACTGGGGGTGACAGAAGCCTCAGTCAGTTGCTGCAGCTCACGCTCACACAGCGCAATGCTGCTGTCTGAGCGTGAGCTACTGAAAGGGAGGACATCCCTGCGTCCGTCCAGGCACTGCGCCGGACGGAGGACAGGGAGCCTGAAAACCGAACTTTCCGGCCTAAAACCGGACGTTTGGCCACCCTAAGACAGACTGACTGAAAAAGACAGAACCAAAAGGTAAAATGTCAGAGCAGTGAAGAGTCAAATAACAGGTAGGGTCAATGCCAGGAGGGGATGTCAGAAATATATGGGGTCAGTTATCAAACTGGTGTAAAGTAGAACTGGCTTAGTTGCCCATAGCAACCAATCAGATTCCACCTTTCATTTTTAAAGGGGCTGTGAAAAATGAAAGGTGGAATCTGATTGGTTGCTATGGGCAACTAATCCAGTTCTATATTACACCAGTTTAAAAAATGACCCCAATAATCGCCAGTGACCTGACCCATGGATGCCAGAGACAGTCCCATAAGATATGCCATAAATGTCTATGGGTCACACATCTAGGACCTGCCTCTATCGGTAGAACAAGGCCTCCTGACTCCTAGCCACCTACAGACCGCTACCAGAGATGGTCGGAACTGCGTTGACAGCCAGGAGGTCTGCAGAGCTCCCACACAAGTGACTATGATCCAGCACAGAACAACATCCCATCTGTTTCCATAATCCCAAGCTTTGGCATCTAGGCAGGAGAAGTTGTGGGGGCTGGGAACAATACTCCTTTATATAAATTTACTATCAGAAGGACCTGGCTTCGCACGGGTATATTTCATCTATTTCATTTAATGTTTGTGTGTGTCGTTAAAAGATATTGACAGTATCCCCTCATAGCAGTGACCTCTACAGTACCCCGCCCCTTTAACAGTGAACTCCACAGTCCCTCACCCCTTAACACTGACCCCCCACAGTGCCCCGCCACTTTAAAATGGGACCTCCACAGCAGCCCATCCCCTTAACTTTGATCTTCACAGCAGCCCGCCCCTTTAACAGTGAGTTTCACAGCACCCCACTCCCTTGACAGTGACCTCCTCTGCCCCTTAACAGTGAGCTCCACAGTACCCCACTGCCTTAACAGTGACCTCACGGTACCCTGCTGCCTTAACAGTGTCCTCCACAGCAGTTGCCCCTTTGATAGTGGCCCCTTCCCCCTTAACAGTGATCTCCACAGTGTCCGCCCCTTTAACAGTGACCTCCACAGCGGCCTGCCGCCTTAACAGTAACATCCACAGTGAACGCCTCTTTAACAGTGACCTCCACTGTGCCTGCCCCTTTAACAGTGACCTCCACAGCACCCTGCCCCTTTAATGCTAGGGCTACAGGACGACATGTGTTGCGCGACATTTTGTCTCAACAATTTTTATAATGATAGGCTATGGTGCCGCACTGCAACATGTGTGATACTGTCTGTTGAGCTGTGTATCTAATCCTAACCTGTGTAATACTGTCTGCTGAGCTGTGTACTAAATATATCCTGTGTGATACTGTCTGCTGAGCTGTGTATCTAATCCTATCCCGTGAGATACTGTCAGCTGAGCTGTGTATCTAATCCTATCCTGTGTGATACTGTCTACTGAGCTTTGTATCTAATCCTATCATGAGTGATACTGTCTGTTGAGCTGTGTATCTAATCCTATCCCGTGAGATACTGTCAGCTGAGCTGTGTATCTAATCCTATCCTGTGTAATACTGTCTGCTGAGCTGTGTACTAAATATATCCTGTGTGATACTGTCTGCTGAGCTGTGTATCTAATCCTATCCCGTGAGATACTGTCAGCTGAGCTGTGTATCTAATCCTATCCTGTGTGATACTGTCTGCTGAGCTTTGTATCTAATCCTATCATGAGTGATACTGTCTGTTGAGCTGTGTATCTAATCCTATCATGTGTGATACTGTCTGCTGTGTATCTAAGTCTATTGTGTGATACTGTGTGCTGAGCTGTGTAGCAGTCACAGCATGTCACATGCCGCAGTGGAACACCATAGACTATATAAAAATTGTCGTGCGGCACATGTCGTCGTATAGCCATAGCCTAAAGCTGACCTACAGCAGTGAAGAAAAATTTCCTCTGGGACCGCACTTATCTCTAGAACAGGGCTCCCAAAGTGAAAGAGGGCACACCACACAAGCATGTGTGAATGAATTCCTGGAGAAGTGAATGGAGGGCACGCTGCACATGCGCAGTGTGCTCTCCTTCGTTTTGGGAGCTATTTTCTAGCAATAGGTGTGGGTCCTAGAGGTGCTTGGGGGTCTTCTAAAGGTGGCCTCACACATTAAATCAGTCACCTCTCCTGACATGTCTGTTTGCAGCGATCCAGTCAGTTCACTGCAGAATGGGTTAAATTGCATTGCGCACCATCATCCTGAAGGCTCTGTATATGGGAGGGAGAGGGTTAATTAGTGAACCCTAATAACAGTAATTCGGTGGTGGCTGCCTCACCTCACCCCCTCCTGGGAGGAGAAGCTCAGTTCAGTTAGTGAGGATACTTCGCAGAGAGCAGAGCATCAGGAGTATTACTACTCCTATCATTGCCTCTGCAACCACTCTCATCCTCCTCCGCTTCCCTTCCCAGGCTCGCTGCGTGTTTTATTAAATAATTGCATTCTACATGAAATGACAATTCTGGAGAATCTTTTTTTATATGCTGTGTCATACTTCTATTATTCCTACTATAAATGTATGAAGAAATTGTGATCTGGGTGTTACCAGTTGGGGGGAGGGTCCAACAGTACTGATTGGATAATGTCAGACTGTACAGGGACACACCCCCAACCAGTAACACCCAGTTAGAAATTTATTGATAAACTTCTTTCAGGTATAATAGAGGAATAGCACAACATAGTCATAAGAATAGATGCTCCAGGTGTCTTTTCTGCTGCAAGCTGAATTACAATGGCTCTGCAGTACAATTTCTCAAAAGCATCATTTGAATATCTTTATGATGCGCTTATTATGTTTAAAGGACCATCTATATGGATGACCTATCCTCGGGATCAGTCATCAGTATTTGATCGGTGGAGGCCCAACTCTCGGCACCACCACCGATCAGCCGTTTGAAGAGGCCACAGTGCTCTGATTATTGCCATGGCCTCTGCCTTGGTCACTGATGTCACGTTCATCGGTCACATGGCCTAGTGGCAGCTTAGGCCCATTCAAGTGAATTGGTCTGCAATACCAAACACTGCCGCTATGCAACAGATGGCGCTGTGCTTGATAAGCTGTCACAGCGGTCACTGGAGTTCTGCTTATTGGCAGAGGTACCCCAAGAGTTGGATCCCCGGCGGTCACCTATTGATGACCTATCATGAATTGAATAGGTCTTCAACCTGGAAAAGAATTTTAGAAAAACTAAACAAAAATTTTGCATAGCTATATTCGGACACTATATTCAGCTCTGAGGGCCGCCCATTTCCTTGATAATCTTTGAGATGTTTCTACACCTTGATTGGAGTCACCTGTGGTAAATTCAGTTGGGTGGACATGATTTGGAAAGACAAAGCCCTGTCTATATATGGCCTCACAGCTGACAATACAAATCAGAGCAAAAACCAAGCCATGAGGAGGAAAGAACTGCCTGTAGAGCTTAGAGACAGGATTGTGTGGAGACACAGGTCCGGGAAGGGGACAAAAACAAGTTCCCAAAAACACAGTGGCCTCCATAATTCTTAAACGGAAGAAGTTTGGAACAACCAGGACTATTCCCAAAGCTGGCCACCTCTCCAATGGGAAAAAGGCCTTGGTAAGAGAGGTGACCCAGAACCCTATGGTCACTTTGGCTAAGATCCTTTGTGCAGATGAGAGAAACTTCCAGAAGGTCAGCCATCACTGCAACACTCCACCAATCTGGGCTTTATGGTGGAGTGACCAGAAAGAAGCCTCTCCTCAGTAAAAGACACATGAAAGTTTGTAAAAAAAAAAGCACCTAAATGACTCAGACCGCTGTGAGAAACAAGATTCTCTGGTCTGATGAAACCAAGATTGAACTTTTTGGCCTCCAATTCTAAGTGTCATGTCTGGATGAAACCAGAAATTGCTCATCCCCTACAGTGAAGCATGGTGGTGGCAGCATCATACTGTGGGGATGTTTTTCACTGGCTGGGACGGGATGATTGGTCATGGTTGAGGGAAAGGGGAATGTAGCAATAGAGATATCCTTAATGACAACCATGATCCAGAGCGCCCTGGACCTCAGACTGGGCTGAAGGTTTATCTTCCAACAGGACAATCACACTAAACACACTGCCTGGACAACACAGAAGAGGCTGGGAATGTACTTAAGTGACCCAGACAGAGCCCTGTCTTGAACCCAACTGAGTATCTCTGCAGAGACCTGAAGATGGCTGTCCACCGAGCTTGAATATGTAAATTTACATTTTCACTCGATAAGATGCACTTTTTTCTCACCAAAAGCAGGGAAAATGGCAGTGCGTCCTATGAAGTGACTACTAATGAGCAGTGACTTTAGCCAGAACCAGGAGCGCTATATTCACTGCTCCCTGGTACTACT
Organism: Bufotes viridis; assembly: GCA_033119425.1. Taxonomy (NCBI): domain Eukaryota; kingdom Metazoa; phylum Chordata; class Amphibia; order Anura; family Bufonidae; genus Bufotes; species Bufotes viridis. The sequence continues at coordinate 35,916,984 of CM065591.1, forward strand.
GTGTACTAATGAGTTATTTCATAATGGAAGTGCTAATTAGTATTCATTTCATAAGATGCACTGACATTTTACCCCACTTAAAGGGGGGAAAAATTGTGTCTTATGGGGTAAAAATGTACCTTTACATACTATACTACATAGTATATCAACATACTAATATTTTCTATTCATATTTACCAAGTAATTTATAATCTGAATGTGATAATATATTCTATTTATTTCACCTCTGCCTAAAATCAGCGCATATAAGCTTTGCCTGGGAACCCCCCAAATATGCCCAGGAACACCAGGGTCTGTCCTGAGGTCTGATGAAGATTTTGGGTCTGATCTGAGGTCTGATGAAGATTGGGGGCTGATCCGAGGTCTGATGAAGATTGCAGGTTTGATCTGAGGTCTAATGAAGATCGGAGGTCTGCTTTGGGGGTCTGATTAGGGGGTCTGATCTGAGGTCTGATGAAGATTGGGGGCTGATCCGAAGGTCTGATGAAGATTGCAGGTTTGATCTGAGGTCTGATGAAGATTGCAGGTTTGATCTGAGGTCTGATGAAGATTGCAGGTTTGATCTGAGGTCTGATGAAGATTGGGGGCTGATCCGAGGTCTGATGAAGATTGCAGGTTTGATCTGAGGTCTGATGAAGATTGGGGGTCTGTTCTGAGGTCTGATGAAGATTGCAGGTTTGATGGGAGGTCTGATGAAGATTGGGGGCTGATCCGCGGTCTGATGAAGATTGCAGGTTTGATCTGAGGTCTGATGAAGATTGCAGGTATGATCTGAGGTCTGATGAAGATTGGGGGCTGATCCGAAGGTCTGATGCAGATTGCAGGTTTGATCTGAGGTCTGATGAAGATTGCAGGTTTGATCTGAGGTCTGATGAAGATTGCAGGTTTGATCTGAGGTATGATGAAGATTGGGGGCTGATCCGAGGTCTGATGAAGATTGCAGGTTTGATCTGAGGTCTGATGAAGATTGGGGGTCTGTTCTGAGGTCTGATGAAGATTGCAGGTTTGATGGGAGGTCTGATGAAGATTGGAGGCTGATCCGCGGTCTGATGAAGATTGCAGGTTTGATCTGAGGTCTGATGAAGATTGCAGGTATGATCTGAGGTCTGATGAAGATTGGGGGTCTGTTCTGAGGTCTGATGAAGATTGCAGGTTTGATCTGAGGTCTGATGAAGATTGGGGGCTGATCCGAAGGTCTGATGCAGATTGCAGGTTTGATCTGAGGTCTGATGAAGATTGCAGGTTTGATCTGAGGTCTGATGAAGATTGGGGGTCTGTTCTGAGGTCTGATGAAGATTAGGGGTCTGATCTGAGGACTGATGAAGATTGGGGGTCTGTTCTGAGGTCTGATGAAGATTGGGGGTCTGTTCTGAGGTCTGATGAAGATTGGGGGTCTGATCTGAGGTCTGATGAAGATTGGGGGTCTGATCTGAGGACTGTTTAAAACATTTTTTTCTTATTGTTCTCTAAATCTTAGGCGCATCTTACAGAGCTAAAAAATACTAGTATGTTAGTAAATAACAGTAGTAATATTAATAATAATAATACTGATACAAGTAATACTCTTTTTTTTTTTAAAAAGCTTTACTGAATCTTTTAATAAAAAATGACATACTGTACAAAATGACCTGCATGAGTAGTAATAAGTATATATTAAAGGGGTATCCAGGATTTTCATATTGATGACCTATCATTGTCCTATGTTCCTGTTACGATGACTGGTAAAATAGTAAGAAATAATGAGAGTATTCCTCATTCACATGGTAGTAAACAGTTATTATTAGAACAGAAGATAAGAATTTGGTAAAACCTTATGAGATAAACCTTTTCAAATCTTTTAACAAAACCAAATCCAGTTTGGCTCCATATGGTCGTCATACTAAGTGCTATTATCCCGGGGGCCTACCGCTAGGTTTGATGCTACCGAGATCGCAGTCAGGATAACCAGATGCCTAGTGGTATGAATGATAATATCAAATGGTCTTCATAATAATGAAAACATTTTAAACATATTTGCACCATATTTTACGTGCACATTTTATGCAACATTTCCGGTCCTATAATCCTCGAAGTACTACATGGAAATGTCCGGGATTGTGCGGCAGATGAGTGGCTGAGCATTTCAAAGAGGGGCCAGGAAGCTGCCACTGGTGGACTATTGGAAGCATTGGAGAGGATAGGTTAGGAATATTGTTTATTTTATTATTTTGCACGAATCTGAGTCTGTTTTAAATGTTTTCATTGGCCAGACAACCCCTTTAAGAAAGTCTGAAGGATACAAATTAAAGGGGTTGTCCCATGAAAAATAGACTACATTTTTCAAACCAGCACCTGGATCTGAATACTTTAGTAATTGCATGTAATTAAAAATGTAGTATAGCCACTGAGTTATTCACTGAAATCTACCTGTAGAGCGCCACCTGCTGTTTGCTCTTTTTCTTATTTCTCTGTCCTGCTCACGGAGATGGAAGCACATGCTCAGTTTCATCCTTCAACTGCCGCTAGCTGTGACAGAAAAGACAAACCCCTTGAGAACGTGCACGCCCCCTAAACTGCCAGTTTGAAATAAATCTAGCAGAGGACTTGGAGAAATTGGGAGATCTCTGGATCCATGTGAGGTACAGGGCTAGTTCTAGCTTTGTTAGAAAGAGATTGTCATGTACCATATGATATTGAATCTTCATTTTTTACATTAATCATGAGATAACCCCTTTAAATAAATATCAATTAACGTGTTATAATAATAACATCCTTCAGCTGTGACAGAAAGGGCACGCCCCTTGAGAACGTGCAAACCCCCTAAGCTGACGGCTTGAAATAAATCTAGCAGGGCAATTGAAAAAATTGGGAGATCTCTGGATCCACTTGTTAAAAAGAGATTGTCATGTACTATATGATATTGAATTTTTATTTTTTTACACTAATCATGAGATAAATCCCTTTAAATAAATATCAATAAAAGTGTTGTTATTATTATAATGATAATATGTTAAATATATTATATAATAAATGTAATGTCTAAAAATAATGATTGTCATAAAATAATAAAAACAACAATAATAATTATTAAATAATAACAATATCAGTAATAATCAGAAGAAGATGAACGTATAACTTATTGTTATATTTATTCTAGTTTTAACCTCTCCCCGTCCGGAGGCACCGACAGGCCGTTTGCCGGATTTCATATCATGGATATTGGAATATTGATACGATTATGCAGCGGCGCTGAGTTATTATTGTCTTCTCATTAGAGAATTGATTGCTGGTAATGAGACCTGATTATGCTGTGAACCCACACAGAAAGATTCTTATGTAATTGGGGTTATTTGCTCATTTAATGGTCTAATCCCCAGTGGACTTTCACTTTTATAATGCGCTGCCATCATGAAGCCATTTGCGAATGTATGCGTGCGTTAGTCCGTCGGCGGATCAATGTATGATAGCGGTAGATTCTATACAGGGAGGGATCATTGAAATGCGTCCAAAATCATTGTACCAATGTATTCATACGCTGGAAGCATTTTAACAGCTGTAGCCAAAAAGTCGGAAAAGCAATCGCTTCACGATGCATCCGGTGTACTGGGGAAGAGTTGGTAGGGGGCATTTATTTTTAAACTGTATATATGAGCTATAATGATGTCATACTTAGGCCGGGTTCACATCACGTTTTATGCCTCCGTTTGACGTATACTTTAGAAAAAAGGATACAAAAGCGCAGCACACCACGTTCTTGTATTCTGCAGAGTCCGGTAAAAAAAAGTATCCGTTTTTTTTTTTTTTTTTACAATGGAACTCTATGGTGAACGGATACCACTGTATGGTATCAGTCTGAGGCATCCGTTTAACGTATATGTTTTTTGTATACGTTAAACGGATGGGAAAAACGTGATGTGAACCCGCCCATATCAACACTGTGGCTGGTAAATTTGGGGCATGTAAGCCCCGCCCTGGGAACACCCAAAACCCACTGGAGATTAACACTTATGGATGGGGCTTACATAAGCCCCACCCATTTCACAACGGGGCAGTCCAAATTTACTGAAAGTGGCTTCGAAAATTCGGGATGGTCTCTGCAAATTCGGGACTGCTGACCACTATGTGATATTGCTGTTAGGGCTCATGCATGGGCGTAGCTATTGGGGGTGCAGAGGTAGCAGTCGCTATCGGGCCCAGGAGCTTGAGGGGGCCCAAAGACCCTTGTGCCACATAAGAAGACACACAAAGCACTGAGGGAAGGGGGCCCAAGCTGAACTTTTGCACCAGGGCCCATGAGCCGTTAGCTACGCTCCTGGGCTCATGCACACGACCTTATGTATTTTGCGGTCCGCAAAAGATACGGATGACGTCTGTGTGCATTCCGTATTTTACGGAACAGCTGGCCCCTAATCGAACAGTCCTATCCTTGTCCGTAATGCGGACAATAATAGGACATGTTCTTTGTTTTTTCTTTTTGCAGATCCATTCAAATGAATGGTTCCGCATATGGTCCGCAAAAAAATGGAAACGGACATGGAAAGAAAATAAGTTTGTGTGAATGAGCCCTTATCCTGTTACTTTTGGTCTCGTGTACATGGCATCTGCTTGGAGCCTTGGTGATGGCTCTGAAAGTTTCTTTAGTTCTACATTATGGACCTGTAGGCCCTGTGTGCCACCATGTAATATCTGCATCCATATGATGCCATGTTCACACCTAGAAGCAGTATTCTGTAATAGGGCCACCAGTGGACTATGACATAAAGAAATCTCCGTACGCACACAGAGGCGTGCAGTGTCAGACTAGGGTTCCTCAACAGAGGAAATTATGCTCACGGCACAACCTCCATATCATCAATGAAGTCTAATAGGTTTTGATTCCAATAAACAGATCCGATTAACAAGTGATTGGCTCCAATGGAAGCTCCAAAAGTTTTTTTTTCTCCTAGGCCTTGGAGGCCCACTATGGTGCCTGGCCCGACCAGAGGATCCTCTGGTACCTTGATGGGCCAATCTGACGTTGAAGGCACAAGAAGGTACAGTATGGGCCCACAACAGTCTGCACCATATTACAGATTTCCATGACATGTTCCTGAGCATGCACCCTTATCAACATAGCCGACATCGATATCAGAGTATATGAAAATGCGATGGACACCAGGTTCAAGTTTCTGCTTCCGTTTTGTGGTCCAGGTAGACCAAGTGAGCCTTCACTACTGAAATTCTGATGACAGAACAGAAAGAATTGGCGTGAATAAAGGTAGTGTCATCATGGAAACCTTCAATATCTAGGTTAGGTATTGCCAGTGTCAAAGAGAGATGAAAGGCCCGGTTACTTGAGCCTTGGGAAGGAAGGCTCACTCTCACCTTAAAGGGGTTTTCAAAGCTCTTGATATTGATGACCTATCCTCATATTAGGTCATTAATATCCAATTAGTGAGGGTCTGACACCCACACTCCCACCGATCAGCTGTTCCCTGCAGCCTCTGGTAGTGGAACTAGCACTGTGAATGGAACAAGACGTATGGCTCCATTCAAAGTTTTGTGGTGGTGCTAGGTCACTGAAGCTCAGCTCCGATTCATTTTGGTGGGAGATGAGGTGCAGTAACCTGGCACGGCCACTACACTTGAACAGAGCTGTTCTTCTTGTTCCATTCAAAGTGCAAGTTCCAAAGCTGGAGGCTGAAGGGAACAGCCGATCGGTGGTGGGGTGTCAGACCCTCATCAAATCGATATTAATGACCTATCCTGAGGATCAGAAGACTGAAAAACCAACACATTGCCCAATCTCTAGGGTAGCCCTGAAAAGAGACCGTTCTTATTTACAATGCATTAGGAAAGTCTTCAGTTCCTTTCACTTTTTTTGCACATTTTGACATCTTGTGGCCTTGTGTTCCACCATTAATCTGCACTCAATACCCCATAATCACAAAGTGAAAACAGAATTTTGGAGAAACTAAACTAAAATTTTGCATGGGCATAAGTATTCAGACCCATTGCTATGACACTTGAAATTTAGCTCTGGGGGCCTCATATTTCCCTTTGAGATGTTTCTACACCCGGATTGGAGTCCATCTGTGGTAAATTCAGTTGATTGGACAGGAATTGGAACTACATAGCCCTGTCTATACAAGGTGTTACAGCTGACAATGCTTATCAGAGCAAAAACTAAGCCACGAGGAAGAAAGAACTGCCTGTAGAGATCAGAGACAGGATTGTGTGGAGGCACAGACCCAGAGAAGGGGACAAAACATTTTATACTGTACTGAAAGTTCCCAGGAGCACAGTGGCCTCCATAATTCTTACATGGAAGAAGTTTGGAATAATCAGGACTCTTCCTAAACCTGGCTGCCCCACCAAACTAAGTAATCAAGGGAGGAGGGCCAAGAGAGGTGACCAAGAACCCAATGGTCACTCTGGCTGACCTCCTATGATTCTGTGGGCAGATAGGAGAAACTTCCGGATGGTCAACCATCACTGCAGGACTCCATCAATCTGGGATTTATGGCAGAAATTTACGTTAAAACAGACCCTAAAGGACTAAGACTGTGAAAACCATCTGGTCTGATGAAACCAAATCTGAACTTTTTGGCCTCAGTTCTAAGCGTCATGTCTGGAGGGAACAGGCACTGCCCATCACCATTCCTACACTGAAGCATTTCCTTTGTCGGGGGCATGTCCTTTCTGCTACAGCTCTCTACCCATCACAACTCAGGGGGCATGTCCTTTTTGCTACAGTTCTTTACCTATCATCACTCAGGGGATGTATCCTTTCTGCTGCACCTCTCTACCTCTTTCAGCTAAGGGGCTGTGTCCTTTCTACTGTACCTGTCCCTAGCATAGCTCAGGGTTGTGCCCTTTTTTGCAGCAGCTCTTCCTCAAACACAGCTCAAGGGGTGTATCCTTTCTGCTGCAGCTCTTTCTTCCTAGCACAGATCCTTTGTGCTGCAGCTTCCCTGTAACTTTCACAGCTTCTTACAGTAGATAGGGCTGGTAGCAGTTAAAGGATGGCAAGGAGCATGTGCAACCGCCTCAGTAGGTGGACATACACATTTCCATACATATTTAACACTAGGTGGCGCCATTATAATGAAATAAAGAGATTATCTGGCAACTGAAGCATTTTTTTTACAAAAAGTACGTTATAAAAATAACGAGTTTTTCATGATGAATTGTATTAAAATAACATTTAAAAATGAATAATAATAAAAAAAAAATCAGCTCACAATAAAACTTTTTCTCAAAATTCCTCTCCAGCTGCCAGTGCTGAACCCGAATACCATTCAGCGCTCAGAACTTCTGCCGATAAAATGAACCGCATGTAGTTTGCACTGATTACCTCTGAGGCCATATGGGGTGGGCAGTGCCGTCGAATAATTCCAACCTGTGGACTGAGGGGGGGGGGGGGGTGATGCCAATCAGGGGTAAAATGACGATTCCCATTATATAATGAATGCCATTCACGGTGTCGACTGGTTGAGGGAGTAATTCGTCCCGCAGACTCTAAACTCCACCACTGTTAATTTTAGGTCTTATCCAGTCATTTTTAGTTTTTCTAAAATGACAAAAATAAATAAATTAAATAAAATAAATAAATAAATAAATAAATATCCCGAAAGCTGCAATCCCAGGAGAATGTTGGGTCGAGTTTTTTGATCCCTGTTGCTCATTGATTTGCTGGCTCATGTAGTGTAAAGGGTCCCTTATTAGTGGCGTCTGTCAGTGCTGTTATGTTTTTGTTATATTTTCTCATTTGTTCGCTCTGACATCATGTCATTACAGAATGGTGCTGTTCAGGCCCTGCCTCGGCTGTTCGTTAGCGTGTGTTTAATGAGCAGCTTAATTGAACTGTCTAGTAGGCCACCTGTCACCCTCCGGACTTATTAACATATTAATGGCCTGACATTGTATTCTCTGACAGGCAACAGGGTTTTGCTGATTTGATGTCTGGACATGGGGATTTAATGCGGCATCGAGAGGGAGGTTTTTTTTTTTGCTTTTTTTTTTTAAATGCAGGTTAACTCCTTGGCTCCCAGGCCACCTTTTGTAAGTCCCCGGGCCAGCCCAGCGGGGTGTAGGATATTGCCGGCGAACAGGTTTTCCCCATTCGTTGGAGTGTATTGAGCAGGACTAAGTATGGTGTCTGGGTGTGAAGAGAACACATTGAACACATTGCATTAACCCCTTCTAACCCGGGCTACTTGTCACCTTCCTGCCCAGGCCATTTTTTTGCAAATCCGACATGTGTCACTTAAGGTAATAACTTTGGAACACTTTTACTTATCCAAGCCATTCTGAGACTGTTTTCTAGTGGCACATTGTACTTCACAACAGTGCTAAATTTGAGTCGATATATTTTTCCTTTATTTATAAAAAAAAATCTAAAATTTACCAAAAATTTGGAAAAATTACTTTTAAGACAGATAGTAATGCCTCATAAAATAGTTATCAGTCATCATTCCTCATAGGTCTGCTTTATGTTGGCATCATTTTGTAAACGTCATTTTATTTTTTGAGGACTTTAGAAGGCTTAGAAATTTAGAAGCCATTTTTCTAATTTTCAACAAAATTTCCAAAACCACTTTTTGAAGCACCAATTCCGTTATAAAGTGATTTTAAGGGGCTTACATAATGGAAACCACCCATAAGTGACCCCATTTTAGAAACTATACCGCTCAAATTATTCAAAACTGATGTTACAAACTTTGTTAACCCTTTAGGTGTTCCACAAGAATTAAAGGAAAATGTTAAAAAATTTCATGTTAATCAATTTTTTCTTGCAACACAGCAAGGGTCAACAGCCAAATAAACCTCAATATGCATTACAAAGATTCTACGGTTTACAGAAATACCCCATGAGTGGTGGTAAACTGCTCTATGGGCACTAGGCAGTGGTTAGAAGGAAAGAAGCGCCATATGGATTTTAGGGGCAGATTTTAATAGAATGGTTTTTGGGCACCGTTTTAAATTTGAAGAGACCCTGACGTGCCCCTACAGTGGAAACCCTCAAAAAGTGACCCCATTTAGGAAACTACACCCTTCAAAGAATATATTAAGGGATGTACTGAGCGTTTTGCGGAATTTGAAAACACATGTGGTGGTAAGCTGCTGTGGGGCACATGGCAGAACTCAGAACGGAAGGAGCGCCATATGGCTTTTGTAGCTCTGATTTTGATGGATTGGTTTATGGGCACCATTGGTTTTTAGTTTTTGAGCTATTGTCTTATGTGGGGGCTCATTTTTTGAGGGATGAGGTGACCATTTCATTGTTACTATTTCGGGGTACATAAGACTTTTTGATTGCTTGGTATTACATGTTTTGTGAGGCAAGGTGACAAAAAAATGGCTGTTTTGGCATAGTCTTTACAAAATACAGAATTCACCTAAGGGGGTATCTCATGTGATATTTTTATAGAGCAGGTTGTTAGGGATGTGACGATTCCTAATATGCTTATCATTTTTATTTTTGTTAAGTTTTACATCGTAAATGCATTTTTGAACCGAATTAAATCTTGTTTTTGTGTTGCCATTTTCTGAGAGCTATTTATTTATTTTTTTGGCGATTGTCTTAAGTCAGGTCTTATTTTTTGCGGGATGAGATGACAGTTTGATTGGTACCATCTTGGGCTGAATAGGCCTTTTTGATGGCTGTTTTGGCACTTTTTTTTTTTTTTTTTTACTGCATTTACCTGACAGGGTGGATCATGTGATATTTTTATAGAGCCGGTCAATACGGATGCGGCAATACCTAGAATGCATACTTTTCTTTTTTTCTTTTTTTTTCCTATTTTTTTCAATTTTTGTATTACTTAATTATGGGAAAAGAATGCTTTTTTTTTTACTTGAAACGTTTTTTTTTTTATTATGCAAAACTTTATCTTAACTTTTTTTTACTTCCCCCCCCCCAACAACTTTTAGGTATCTGATCCCCTGTACAATGCATTGCAATGCTGGATCTCACAGGCATACATGGAAGGCAGCCCCGATGCCTGTGGAAGGCATCGGGCTGCCTTCCCTGCCATCGGGTCCCAGTCACAGCAGCTCGGGAACCCGGTTGACTGACCATGGCATAGTTAGGGTTAATGCGCCGGCATCGGTGTTTTCACCGATGCCGGCGCATACAGCAGGGGTCCGGCTAACGGGAACAGCCAGTCTCTTGCAGCTGCACCCGCCCGATCAGCTCGCCGTAATACTAAGGCGCTGGTCGGGAAGTCACTTTCCGCAGCGCCGTACTATTACGCTGCTGGTCGGGAAAGGGTTAATGATAAATGGCAACCGGCGAGTAACATTTTTCATCTTAACAATGGCGGGGCAGGTGTTGAACTTTGACTTTTTTTTCCCCACCATAGGTCTTGTAAAATGGTGGCTAATATCTGGCAAATTAATTGTGGCTCCTGCATCAGATAAAAAATACTGCGAGCGCCTCACTTAGGTAGACTACAAGGGCGCACAAACCTTTTTGGTCCATGGGCCACATGACGTAACTCGAAGCTGTGAGCCCCAATGCAAAATAGGTAACAGGTCCCGCAACTAGGCTAGTTTCTAGTGTTTACAGATCCGGCAGGCTGTTCCGGTCGAGAACATCCTGCCAGATCCGTCACTGCCGGACAGATAATTGGGACCGGCTGAAACCAGGCAAATATGCAAAGAGTGAACTGGAAAAATACAGGATGTCCGTCCAATTCCCGGCATTCTGGGAAACTAGCCTATTACTGGCATCTAGTTATGTGGTTCTGAAGCTTTTTCAGGTCCTCTCGGCAACTAGGGCCTGGGGACAATAACAAAAAAAAGGCAATACATTTATTACATAGGGGAAGATTTATCAAAACTAAGCTGATCAGTTACCCATAGCAACTAGATTCCAGATCCCAATTCTTGGAGGCCCTTTGGGAAGTGAAATGGGATAACGATCGGTTGCTAACGGCAACTGCTCCTATTTTCTTTAGCAAAAGTAGAGTATATTGGAAATTTAGATAATTTCTGGCATACTTGCCAACTCTTGTAAGTGTGGCACGCTCAATGCACTGCCGGAATTTTTAAGGGTGTGGACCTCACCCTCTTCCTGTGTAGGCTCAGCCCAATTCATGACGTGCCATGCTCCCCTCAGAGCAGGTTGGGGCACCGGGGCTGCGTCAGATGCCACATAAAGTTAGTGGTCACAAATGGCCGATTACCAGAAGGAAGCCGAGTCCTCCATGAGTTGTGAGGTTGATCTTCCAAACTCCTCTGGAAGTCCGGGAGATCTCTCCTTTTATTCGGGGGAGTTGGTTAGTATGATTATTGGTCAATTATGAATGAACTTTGGTGTAGATTTATCAAAACTGGTGTAAAATAGAACTGGCTTAGTTGCTCCTAGCAACCAATCAGATCCCACCTTTAATTTTTTAAAGCTCCTTTGGAAAGGGAAATGTTGATTGTGATTGGTTGCTATGGGCAACTAAGCCAGTTCTACTTTACACCAGTTTTGATAAATCTCCCCCAGTGAGCCTATTTTATCAAAACCATAGCAACTAATCAGAGCACACCTTTCATTTTTTCAGAGCACTTTCAGAAATGAAAGTTGAGCTCTGATTGGTTGCAAGACAGTTTGATAAATCTCCCCCAGTCTCTTACTACATACATTTGAGCAGCCCTCAGCTTGGCTGCCATATGCATCAAGCTCTGCCTCTAATTATGGCGATCTAGCCTTCAGGGGGTGTGTGAGGGATGAGAATCCATTTTGTATAAACATGTCCTCCATCTTGTTCATCTGTGGAAGGTTAATAAGCCGGCTGGAAGAATGTAGTGAGTTTCTGTGTATATAGATCAGAAGTTCCTAGCTGCAAGGTCAAGATAGCAGCTCCCTCGTTTTCTTATCAGAGTTTAACATATAAGAGAGATTTATGCTCCTTCGGAGTTTCGGCATGTACTGCTGAAGAATGTCAACTTTGAGATAAGATGCTGTAGAAACCTTTTAATTATTAGAATTCTGTTAGTATGGTGTGGAAGTATTGCCTTTTATTAATAACAAATCAAATCATTTGTCTCGATTTCCACCCCCTTGGTAGTGTGATTTGTCTGTGATTATCTGTAGTGTTATAAAGATGTATGCTTTTATTGAAATAAAGGAGAGAATCTGATTCAGCTGTGTGTCTGTGTCAGCTCTCATGAGCGCTCGCATATCCACGTCAATTTGGGACCCCGACAATTATAGAGGTGGGGATTTTGCTCCAACAGGTACGCAAATAGGCTGCAGTCTGTGTTTTACAGCAGTCACAGAATAGACCTAGAATAACCATCTAGAATCATTTAAAAAAAATAACAAAAAAACAACCTAAAAAACATTTTTTCCATCCCTTTAATCCTTTAATCCACCTTTGCAATTATTTTTTAATTGCGCCAAGACAAGTAAAATGCAAAAAACTGAGTCAAATTTACAGTAGACCGGATTAAACAATTTTCTACCATTCTGTACACACAGCTTCTATAGTACTTGGAGCAGGGATAGTTTAAAGTCTGGACAATTGCGGACATTTGCCCCTATTTCCTCTATGCAAAGTCCAATTCCGTTATTCATTCCGTTATTCAGTTCCGCGGTCCCGCAAAAAATATGGAGCATGTCCTATTCTTGTCCACGGTTGCGGACAAAAATAGGCATTCTCTATATAGCGCCGGCCATGTGCGGTCCGCAAAATGCAGAAGGCACACGTCCGGTATCCGTGTTTTGCGAACCGCAAAATACTTACGGTCGTGTGACTGCACCCTTATGCCTTCCATAGGCATCGGAGCTAGCCTTCTACAGAAGCCGGTGAGATCCATCCCTTAGGCTGGGTCTCACAGGCAAGCTGTCAGCATAAAAGCTGACATGCAATGCATTACAATACAGGATGTATTGTAATGCATTGCAGAGGGGATCAGACCCTAGAAGTCCCAGAGTGGGACAAAAATAAAAAGTTAAAAAAAAGTAAAAAGTCCCTTTCCCAAAATAAAATATAAAATTGTAAAAAAAAAAAAAAACAGACATATCGGGTATTACCGTGTCCGTAACGACCGGCTCTATAAAAATATCACATGATCCACCCCCTCACCTGAACGCCGTAGAAAAAATCAAATAAAAACTGAGCTAAAACTATCATTTTTTTGTCACCTTACATCACAAAAAGTGCAACACCAAGTGATCAAAAAGGTGTATGCCCCAAAATAGTACCAAACTGTCACCTCACCCAGCAAAAAATGAGCCCCTACATAAAACAATTGGGCAAAAAATAAAAAAACTATAGTTCTCAGAATATTGAGACACTAAAACATGATTTTTTTGTTTCAAAAATGCTTTTATTGTCTTAAAAGTGAAAAAAATTAAAAAATTATACATATTAGGTATCGCCGTGTCTGTAACAACCAAGTCTGTTAAAATATCACATGACCTAACCCCTCAGATGAACACCGTAAAAAATAAATAAAGAAAAACTTGTCAAAAAGTCATTTTTTTGTCACCTTACATCACAAAAGGTGTAATACCAAGTGCTTAAAAAGTCATATGCACCCCAAAATAGTACCCATTAAACCGTCATCTCATACCACAAAAAATGAGACCATACCTAAGGCCTCATGCACACGAATGTATTTTCTTTCCATGTCCGTTACGTTTTTTTGCAGTTACGTGTGCATTCCATTTCCGTATGTCCGTATTTCCGTTGAAATGAACATGTCCTATTATTGTCCACATTACGGACAAGGATACTACTGTTCTATTAGGGGCCAGCTGTTCCGTTCCGCAAAATACTGAATGAAAAATACGGACCGCAAAATACATAAGTTCATTTGCATGTGGCCTAAGACAATCGCCCAAAAAATTAAAAAACTTTGGCTCTTAGAATATGGAGACACTAAAACATGATTATTTTGGTTTCAAAAATGCTTTTATTGTGTAAAACTTAAATAAATAAAAACAGTATACATATTAGGTATTGCCACGTCCATAACAATCTGCTGTATGAAAATATCACATGACCTAACCACTTAGGTGAACACGGTAAAAAAAAAAAGTTGTCATTTTTTGTCACCTTACATCACAAAAAGTGAAATACATAGTGATTAAAAATTCATACGCACCCCAAAATAGTACCAATCAAACCGTCATCTCATTCTGCAAAAAATAAGCCCCTACCTAAGACAGGTTCCCAAAAAATGAAAAAAAAATGGCTTTCAGAATATGGAGACACAAAAAAATAATTTTTTTTCAAAAATGCTTTATTATATAAAACTGAAACAAACAACCAAAAATTATTTATTGTCGTGTCCGTAACAACCTGCTCTATAAAAATAGCACATTATCTAACCTGTCAGATGAACATTGTAATTAACAAAAAATAGAAACAGTGCCAAAGCAGCTATTTTTTGTTACATTGCCTCACAAAAAGTGTAATATAGAGCAACCAAAAATCATATGTACCCTAAAATAGTACCAGCAAAACTGCCACCTTATCCCGTAGTTTTCAAAATGGTGTCACTTTTTTGGAGTTTCTACGCTAGGGGTGCATCAAGGGGTCTTCAAATGTGACATGGCAATTTAAAATTATCTCAGTGAAATCTGCCCTCCAAAAACCACATGGCGCTCCTTCCCTTCTGAGCTCTGCCATGTGCCCGTACAGCAGTTTACGATCACAAATGGGTTGTTTCTGTAAACTACAGAATCAGGGTAATAAATTTTGAGTTTTGTTTGGCTGTTAACCCTTGCTTTGTTACTGGAAAAAATTGATTAAAATGGAAAATCTGCCAAAAAAGTGAAGTTCTGAAATTTCATCGATATTTTCCTTTAATTCTTGTGGAACACCTAAAAGGTTAACAAAGTTTGTAAAATCAGTTTTGACTACCTTGAGGGGTGTAGTTTCTATTTATGAGTGGTTTCTATTCTGTAAGCCCCACAAAGTGACTTCAGACCTGAACTGGTCCTTAAAAAGTGGGTTTTGGAAATTTTCTGAAAATTTTCAAGATTTGCTTCTAAACTTCTAAGCCTTCTAACGTCCCCAAAAAATAAATGACATTTTCAAAATGATGCCAACAGAAAGTAGACATAAGGAAAATGTAAAGTAATAGCTATTATATGAGATAACAAGTATCTGTCAGCAGATCTGTACCTATGACACTCGCTGACCTGTTACATGTGCACTTGGCAGCTGAAGACATCTGTGTTGGTCCCATGTTCATATGTGCCCGCGTTGCTGAGAAAAATGTAGTTTTAATATATACAAATTAGCCTCTAGGAGCAACGGGGCGTTGCCTTTACACCTAGAGGCTCTGCTCTCTCTCTGCAACTGGGGCGCCCTCTGCACTTTGATTGACAGGCACAGGCAGTGTAAATGTCATCACATCTGGTCCTGTGAAAGGGCAGAGGGAGCAGCAGTAACAGAAAAATCTGAGTCTCTAGGCGTAATGGCAATGCCCCCATTGCTCCTAGAGGCTCATTTGTATATATAAAGAGTTCGGGGGACATTTATGAAGACACACGATTTACGGTAGATGCCGGTCTTCGTCCCTCCTGTGCTGGCGGTTCATCCACCTAAGTTATGTAGAGGCTTTCACTTTACATATGTCTAAATCTAAGCCAGCTCCCTTGCTGGCATGGAGTTAAACCATTTTCCACGCCTAAAACCGCAATCTGTGACAGATGTACGCCAAAAAGTGGTGTATATCTGTTCATAAATGACCCCCTTCATTTCTCTCAGCAATGCTGGCAAATTTAAACATGGGACAAACACAGATGCCTTTAGCTGCCAAGTGCCCATGTAACAGGTCAGCCAGTGTCATAGGTACAAATCTGCTGATTGATGCCCTTTAATAATTTTTAACTTTTAGATGATAAACATGATAATATACAATCTAAAAGTTATTAGTAGATGTCTGGTAATTAGAAAAAAAAAGTCACCATAGCTATAACATAATTTGCAAAAAATAAATAAAGCAAAAGAAACTTAATGTATACATTTACATACAGTGCCTTGAAAAAGTATTCATATTCCATATTTTTTCGCATTTACTTTATTGTAATTTACTAGGATTTTATCTGATAGACAAACACATAGTAGCAAGTATGTTTGAAGTGAAAAGAAAATTATGTATGCCTAAAATCGTACATGTATAAAAATCTGAAAAGTGTGGCGTGCACTTGTATTCAGCCCCCTGTACTCTGATACCCCTACAAAAAATCCAGTGTGACCAATTGACTTCAGAAGTCACCTAATTAGTAAATACACCTGTGTGTAATTTATTCTCCAGCTGCTCTGTGAAGGCCTCAGAGGTTTGTTAGAGAACATTAGTGATCACATAGCATCATGACAACTAAGGAACACACCAGACAGATCAGGAATACACTTGTGTAGAAGTGTAAAGCAGGGTTAGGTTATAAAAAAAATATTCTAAGATCTGAACAACTCACAGAGCACTGTTCAATCCATCATCTGAAAATGGAAGGAGTATGGCACAACTGCAAATCTACCAAGACATGGCCGCCCACCTAAACTGACAGCCCAAGAAAGGAGATCACTAATTAGAGAATCAGTCAAGAGGCCGATGGTCATTCTGGAGGAGCTGCAGAGATCCACAGCTCAGGTGAAAGAATCTGTCCACAGGACAACTATTGGTCAATTACTCTACGAATCTAGCCTTTATGTAAATGTGGCAAGTAGAAAGCCATTTTTTGAAAGCAAGCCATAAGAAGTCTCATTTGCAGTTTGCCACAAGCAATGTAGGGGACACAGCAAACATGTGGAAGAAGGTGCTCTGGTCAGATGGGACCAAAGCTGAACTTTTTGGCCTACATTCAAAGCGCTATGTGTGGTGAAAACGAACCCTGCACATCACCCTGAACATACCATCCCCACCATGAAACATGGTGGTGGCAGCATCATGCTGTGAGGATGCTTTTCTTCAGCAGGGAAAGGGAAGCTGGTCAGAGGTGATGGGAAGACCGCCACTGCTGCTTCTCCTCGTGTATGGATGAAAACATCCGGTGTCGGGGGGGAACAGCCAATGGCAGGTGGGGGCGGGGACGAGCCTCTCTAACATTACCCGCGATGCTAGACCCAGGTAAGTATATTCACTGTGAGGGGCCCAGCACAAGGGGGAACCGTTATTGATATTGGATAACCCCTTTAAAAAAGTGAGGGGCCCAGCACAAGGGGGAACCGTTATTGATATTGGATAACCCCTTTAAAAAACTGCTGCTCACATACGGTCTCCATCCAATCTGACTGAGCTTGAGATATTTTGCAAAGCAGAATGGGCAAACATTTCAGCCTCTAGATGTGCAAAGCTGGTAGACACATATCCCAAAAGACCTGCAGCTGTAATTGCAGCAAAAGGTGGTCTTACAAAGTATTAACTTGGGGGGCTGAATACAAATGCACACCACACTTTAAAGATTTTTATGTATTCAAATTTTTTAAAACCATCTATCATTTTCCTTTCACTTACACAAATACTTGCTACTTTGTGTTAGTCATTCATTTAAAATTCCAATAAAATACATATAAGTTTGTGGGTGTAATGTAAAAAAATGTGGAAAAGTTCAAGTTGTATGAATACATTTCAAACATTTTTTTCTCGAAAAAAAGGCCATTTAGGCATTAGCAAAAAAAAAGAACAGCATCATATTCAAGCATAAGTTGTTTTGTGCATTCTAAGCAGATCTGATATCTACTTTGGATTATTATTATTATTGTTCATTATACGGCTCCTTTTCAAATGCTTCCTTGCTGATATATCCCATTAAGCTGCTTACGACAAAAGTTTAGAGCAGAAAAGTACAAGCAAAGCAATGTTCGTTCATGTGTAATGCTAAATTAGAGCCTGGAGTTCACAGACAGTTTGGACTCTGTTAGGACTCGGCTATCTTACAGCTCGGTTTTGAAAGGTCTTCAATAACGCTTTATGAGACCTCTAACGTAGCTCTGTATGCCTCCTGTTCTATCCTGAAATGCAGGGGTGCACCTAGCCTTTCTGCTGCCTGAGGTGAAAAGTGAAATGGTGCCCCCCATCCCCCGTGCCAAATTCTCAATCCAACCTCTTCCTCCCACCTCTACTGTTAAAGGCCTCATGCACACGACAGTATCCGTTTTGCTGTCCGCAAATGGCATTCGCATGTATGTCTGGAAATGATAGAACATGTCCTATTCCCGTCCATTAAAGTCAATAGGTTTGCAAAAAAAATACATGAGGCCAGAGGATGGACATCACATACGTACAAGGCTACGAAAAAAACAGAGTATTACAGCACTACATACCTGTTATATTCAGTGATGTCTCCTCAGATGTAGACATTCTCTTTCCTCATCTTCTCAATTTGGATCAGACCGCCATGACAACTTCTTTCAGCCGTAGCTCGTCTCTGCAGACATTCTTTAATTTTTCATCAACCTCCCCCTGCCTCAGCCCCAACATTGTTATCCTGCTGCTCCCCCCAATATTGTGCCCTCTGTGTTCCCTCATACCCACAAACACTATACTGCAGAAATAACAGTGCCATACAGGTAGTCTCCCCTCAGTAATAGTGCTCCCAGATTTTCCTCAATAATAATAGTGCCCCCTACAGTACCCCCAATAGTAAGAATGTTCCCCAAGAGTACCCCCATTAGTAGTAGTTCCCTCCATATTGTGCCCAATAATAATAATAATAATAATGCCCTCACAGTACCTTCAGTATTAATAATGCCTTCATAGGCATAATGCCTAGTACAAGTAAGACCCCTTTATAGAGCCCCCAGCAGTAACAAAGCTCTCTATAAGGCACCCCTTTAGAGCCCCCAGTAGTAATAAGACCAATCTATAAGGCACCCCTATAGTGGTCCCAGTAATTTTAATGCCCCTAGAGTGGCTCCAAGTATTTATAATGCCTCATGTAGTAGCACCTACCCCGTGTAGTTATAATGCCCCCTGAAGTGCCAGTACGTATAATGCACTCCCCTGTAGTGCTTGTATGTGTAATGCCCCCTGTAGTGCTTGGCTTAAATTATAATTCCTCCCTGTAGTGCCCCTTGTATTATAATGCCCCTGTAGTGGTAGTATATAATGCTGCGCCCTCTGTAGTCCCCCTTTAGTATAATGCCCCCCCTAAGGTGGTAATATATACAGTATAATGCTCTACAACCATAGTTCCCCTGTAGTATAATGCACCTTGTATTGGTTGTATATTACCCCCTTCCTGTAGTACTCCTGTAGTATAATGCCCCTGTAGTTATAGTATATATAATGCTCTCCCCTCTGTAGTCCTTCTGTAGTATAATGCCCCCTGTGGTGGTAATATATATGGTGCACTAAGTGGGTATTATTATTGTGAGGGGGCACTAATGTGGCATCACTATTTTGAGGGGACAATAAAGGGGCATCTTTGTTGCCTGGGGCACTAAGGGGGCATCACTACTTTGAGGGACACTAAAGGGGCATCACTATTGTGAGGAAGCACTAAGACACTAAGGGCTATGTGGCAATCTCTCCCTCTGGCTCTCCCTGGAACTGATCAATGACAGGAGGGCACACCCTTTCATTCCCTGGAGTTGTTGCTCCTGCCTAGTGCTAGTTGGGGTGCTCTTAATGTTAGTGGTTTGACTGGGTGCAAGTCTGGAAAGAAGATGAAGCGGCCGACAAATTGTGTAGGGAGTAACCAGGACAGTTGGTGTCAATAAATAAGTCACTCTTTACTAAAGTCCAGAATGGGAGTAATAGTACATCCGTCAGTAACAAGACACAGTCCCAAAGCATATCACAGTGCAATCCTTTCCCAGTAGCAGCATATGGACAGCAGCAATGATGGAGGTTGTAGTACTCAGTCTCTCTCCCTCTCTCTCTAAAGTCTTTCAGCAGAACCTCAGACATGCAATGAGGCTCTTGTTAAATGCTTCTGCAATTCCTGGATGGAGGGGTGCAGAACTTCGAAAATGGGTGGCCAGTCGAAGTATGGGGGATGGTTTAGCAAACGTTCCCTTCCTCAGCAGTAAGGTCTCTTTGCCATAAACACGCACATTACTTTGCTGTGTGACTCTGATGCATGGCTTGTGGGTTCTAGACCCTCTAACTCTCTTCTCTCTGGAGAACACTGGTAGTGAAGTTGCTTCCTTGGCTTCCTTTGGGCCTAGCTCTGACGAGTAGGTCTTCACTGCTGCTTAGCCAAAACTAGACTCCTCTAACCAAGGGGCAGACCCAGGTCAATCACCCTGGAAATACGACAGTGACCCAAGGCGTTAATCCTTAGCTGTCCATACAGTTCTATTAAGTTCACAAACATAACAAATCACAACATTTAACTCAATAACATGAAACGACAAAGGGCACTAACGGGGCATCACTATTGTGAGGGAGCACTGAGGGGTCATTACTATTGTGAGGGGGATCTGCGGTGGCATCACTGCGGTGTGGGGCAGAATCACTATTGTCAGGGGGCACAAAGGGGCATCTCTTTTGTGAGTGGGGCACTAAGCAGCGTGACTATTGGGAGTGGGCACTAAAGGGGCATCACCATTGTGAGGGTCACTAAATAGGCATCACTATTGTGATATGCACAATAGGGGGCATCAATAAAGTGTGTAGGGTACTTAACGAGTATTCTGTGAGAACAGAAAGCAGACTGAGCAGAATTGAGCATGTATGGAGGTGCGGTGGGGATAGAGGCGGGTCTCAACACAAATAGATTCAACCAAAATTCACCTTTTTTAAGGCAGTGAAGGTATTAAAGTAATTGCAAAAAAGTTCTCACCTTCTTGAACCTCCTTTATACGATGACATGCCCATATACTGCATGTGACAGCTAATCATTGGCCTTAGCAGTCTTGTGCCGTACGCCGCTGAGACCAGTGATTGGCTGCAGCGGTCATGTGTGGTATACTTGTTTCATCGCCAGTCATGAAAATGAAGTTTGGCTAGGAGGATCAGAGTAGTGGGAAAACCATGAACTATATGGCTATTGCTCATGTCTGCACTGTGATAGCTTCATGGCAGCCCAGGCCCCATGTCCCCATACTCAACATTTCATGGGAGTCCCGTGATATGTCACTTTTGTGACTCATCTGATTGATACCTCATTTCTGCCAACTGTTTCCTGCAAATCATCATTGACTTTGGCACCAAGGCATTAAAAGAATGGTCCTGAAAATGTATCTGCATAGACATCAGAGAAGGGAGGTTTGTCCCCTGGGCCCCGATCTATGAGCCACAAAAGAGAGCAACTCCTGTTCTGGAGGCCTCGAGCTGGCCTTGAATTAAACACTAACCACTAACACTAAAAGATCATTTTCTTTTGTTTGTAAGGGCGCATAATAAAATAGCGTCTATGTAAAGTACAACTGCAACAAAAACAAGGCCTCATACAGCAGCACTGGCCGAAAAGTAAAAATGTTATGACAGCCGAAATGCAAAGAGGCAAATCAATAAACTTTATGTCCCAAGAAGGTCAAAATTGGGATAATACTCAAGGCTATAGTGTGGCCATAGACATAGACATTTGGCAGGGTAGTGGTGTGGTACTGACAGCAATGTCTACAATGGACATGATGTCATGGCAGCAGGACAAGAAGGAACCGGAGCGACTGGGTCAGGAGCAGTGGTGATGGAGCAGCAGAACTTTTAAAAGGTGAGTAAGGTTTTTCCTTTATTTCAGACAACCCATCAGCTGTACCATTTAAAAAAAAAATCTTGGAAAACCCCTTTAAGTGACCGAAGCTAAGCTGCAATACCAGACGCAGCCCATGGACATGAGTGGCACTGTTTGTGGTGAAAAAAGTATGCCCTCTATTATCTTATACAATCCCTCTATAAGGGCTCATGCACACCACCGTATGTATTTTGCGGTCCGCATGGATGACATCCATGTTGCATCCATTTTTTTGTGGATCCATTGTAACAATGCCTGTCCTTGTCCACAAAACGGACAAGAATAGGACATGTTCTTTTTTTCGGTGGTGGAACGGAGTCATTTCCGTTTTTTTGCAGCCCCGTTGAAGTAAATGGTTCTGCATACAGGCTGCAGAAAAAACGGAACAGACATGGACAAAAAATATGTTTGTGTGCATGAGCACTAATACTGATGCAACTATTGTAAGGACTCATTGCATCAGTGCAGTACCCACCCTGCGGAGCTCACCTTAAAGGGCATGTGCACTTGGCAGCTGAAGGCATCTGTGTTGGTCCCATGTTCATATGCCTGCATTGCTGAGAAAAATGATGTTTTACTATATGCAAATGAGCTTCTAGGAGCAACGGGGGCGTTGCCGTTACACCTAGAGGCTCTGCTCCCTTTACAGCTGTGGCTCCCTCTGCCCTTTGACTGACAGGACTAGTCGTGATCACATTTTCACTGCCTGGCCCTGTTAATCAAAGTGCAGATGGTGCGGCAGTTGCAAAGAGAGCAGAGCCTCTAGGTGTAATGGCAACGCCCCCGTTGCTCCTAGAGGCTCATTTGCATATATTAAAACATCATTTTTCTCAGCAATGCGGGCACATATGAACATGGGACCAGCACAGACGTCTTCAGCTGCCGAGCGCACATGTAACAGGTCAGCCAGTGTCATAGGGACAGATCTGCTGACAGATGCCCTTTAAAGGGGTCGTCCAGAATTAGAAAAACATGGCTTCTTTATTCTAAAAACAGCTCTACCCCTTTCCGCAGGCTGCGAGTGGTATTGCAACTAAATTGCCTTCACTTCAATGGAGCACAAACCATAGACGGGAGTAGGGCTGTTTTTGGATGAAAGCAGCCATGTTTTATTAATCCTGGAAACGCCTATAACGCGGCATGTTCTTAAAAAGAGGAAACAATTCTGCGCTTGTTTTCCATTAGGGCAAAAAGAAAAAAAAACAGGACAGCTGCTCCATTATGAACAAACTGTCATTTTAACCACAGACCACATGGATAAAAGAGGACAAAGAGGGGAGATAGGTGATACCTGTGCTGCGGTCTGTGGTCACCGCCTCCTGGGGTCTCCTCTCCCGAATCCTCATTAGCAGATCTTCTGCATCATTTATCTCACCTTGCAAAACAAATAGAGTTATCCCAGACACAGTCTCCACAGCGTGTGTGTGTTCGATGTAGGTGTGTGATGTGGAGGGTGAGCAAAGCAGGGAGGAGCCCCCCCAACATTTCTGGGACTGTATTCATTTGTATTATATCCTCATTGACAGACATCTTAATGTCCTACTTTTCCATCATCCTCACATCTTTCGAACACCCCATTCTGCCACCCCCAATACTGTACCCGCTGTGCTCTCCAATACTATACTGCAGAAACAGCCCCCCTGAAAATACTAGTACCACACAGATAGTGCCCCCTTCAATAATTGATGCCACACAAATAACTGCACTCAGCAAATAGCGACCCTGACACTAACAGTGTAAATATAATGGGGGGATTTATCAAACTGGTGTGAAGTAGAACCGGCTTAGTTGCCCATAGCAACCAATCAGATTCCACCTTTCATTTTTCACAGCTCCTTTACTTTACACCAGTTTGATAAATCTCCCCCAATGTCTCGCTAAGCGGATACTGTGCCCCTGACAGTAATAGTGCTCCTCGAAGCCCTATCAAGAGAGATAATTATCTGTCAGAGTGCCCCTAATAGTAATAATGCCCCCATTGTGCCCATACTAGTAATCATGTTCCCCATAGTCCTCCACTAGTAATATTTCTCCTTATAATGTGTGCCATTACAAAAATACCCCTTTATAATGTTCGCAACCTCAAAAAACTACCCTCTTGCAATGTGTGCCAGTACAAAAAATACACCATTATAATGTGCGCCAGAATAAAAAGTACACTATTATAATGTGTGCCGGTACAAAAAATACCCCCTTATAATGTGTGCCAGTGCAAAAAATGCCCCCTTAAAATGCGTGCCAGTACAAAAAATGCCCCATTCTGTGTCCCAGTACAAAAAATGCCCCCTCTTAGTGCCCCCAGTAGAGCCAAAGTCCTCATAGCCCCCCCGTAATGTTTGCCAGTACAAAATGCCCTATTTAGTGCCACCCGTATATGCCCCCATAGTGCTTCCCCTCCATGGTAGTCCAATAGCATGGTGCCCAATAAAAAACAAACTGAAATACTTACCCGCATGTGGTTGTCCGGCTTGTTTCCGGAGCTGTACGCCTGGCTCAGGTGGCACAATGATAAAGGCAGGGCAGGGAGACATCACTCCCACGCTCACTGCAGCACCTAACTCTATCACCGGACAGCAATACATATTAGGCGTGCCCTGTGGGCCCCCCTGGCTTAGGGGCCTGGTCGTAATTGCGACCACTGCTGCCCCTATAGCTGCGCCCCTGTTAACTGACAGTCTATGGGAAACAAAGGATACACAACCCTTTTTTAGTCTGGGTGTTTTTCTTCATTAGGTGGTGATTTTTATATTTCTTGCTTTTTTCTTTCAAAAATGCAGCATGCTATAGCTCTGCTGATTTGTGCAGGTATTTTTACATCACCTAAAAAAACAGCATTAAAAATACAAGTAATAAGATACACTATTAAAACTGCACATAAATATTACTTAATGTGGAGAGTAGTGTTGTGGGGCGCGAATATTCATATCGCGAATATTAATTGCGAAGATCTAGAATATAGTGCTATATATTCTTATTCGCGAATATTCTAGATTTTTTTTTTTCTACAGTTCTTTTTTTCAGTTCTGAGAGAGAGAGCAGTGTCATTGCTGTGCTCTGTGCTTTCCTGTGTCATTACATTAGATAGTTAGTTAGTTAGTTAGTTAGTTAGTTAGTTAGCTTATACATATAATACAGATAGTTAGTGGGAGATAGTCAGTGTAGGTTAGATAGTGATCTAGTGTAGCTGATAGGTTCCAGTGCAGGGTGTTAGGTAGTGGTAGAGGTTCTGCTGTCCATACATCCTACAGACATAGTGCTGTGATGTCACAAGTTCACAACAATACTTAGTGCACCAATCACTAATATGTAGTCCGACCTGCTAAACTGTGAAGTTGCGCGTATTGCGCAAAATACTTTATTGAAGTGAATATTTTGGAGCACTCTATCTGCATATAAAGCTATTGTAATGTTCTGCCGTGCCAACCATTTTCTCCAGTCTCAGGAAACTTCTAGCAGCTTGAAAAATATAGCTATAGTGACCCACGCCTGTATTGAGCGCGCAATATGCACATATTACATTGCCGATTTTCGCAATCAAGAAAATAATAATTTATAAAGAATATTCGCCCAAATATTCGCGAAATATCGCGAATTCGAATATTGCCCCGCCGTTCATCACTGGTGGAGACGAAGAAAAGAAGTAAAAGAGAGAAAGTAGAAGAAAAAATAAAATAAAAAAGCAAATAAAACTACTTAATAATGGTAAAAAAATATAGACTTCTAATAAATTCAGCAAATAAACTACAATGTTGCCCAAACTGTTACATAAAACTGTAGAGATATAAATATATTTTACATATTATATGTCATTTTAGATTTTTCTTCTCCTTTGTGGCTGAGCTTAAGGTATTACACTTATTATATCGCTTTTAATCTTTGGGATATAAAGGATCCTGTGAGATTTACATCTCATTTTTCACGCCACCACCCATGAAACCCACCACGACTGGGAAGACATGAAAAATAAAGTCAGCATCTAGAAGAAGGTAACGGCAAGGAGCAGACAGGCCGGATCAGAAGCTGTGTGGAGCCGGCTCTGTGCCGCACACCAGGCTCACCGCAGGTCAAATGAGATCGCTTACATTTCTTTGTAGTAACTTTGGGTCCTGAGGGAGAACAGGCTTTTTTTTGTCCCTGCATCCAGATCTAGCCCCTCCCAATTATCTCGTCTTCCCCTCCTGCCTGACAAAGGTAACAGCAGAAGGCCAGCCATTCCTCCTTCCCTTGGGTCATTGAAAAAAAAAAAGTCAAATAAAAGGATTCATCATTAATCTCTGGCGGACTATCTGACTGTGGCGATAAAATACTCATTAACTTACATACTTCAATATCCTTGACATCTGCTCAGATAATGTTAAGGAACTACACTGTTTGAGATCATTATGGCGAGCAGCCGGCTTCCCGGTGACCAGCAACTGGCATTTATGGACTGGAGAGTTCATAGATACAAGATAAGGGCCAATAATGCTCCCCTATCACCGTGAATATAAATCAATTAGCGCGGGTTCTTTATTTTTTTATACAGTGGGGAAAATAAGTATTTGATACACTGGAGATTTTGCAAGTTTTCCCACCTACAGAGAATGGAGAGGTCTGTAATTTTTATCGTAGATATACTTCAACTGAGAGAGAAAAAATCCAGAAAATCCCATTGTATGATTTGTAAATAATTAAATTGCATTTTATTGCATGAAATAAGTATTTGATACAATAGAAAAACAGAACTTAATATTTGGTACAGAAACTTGTTTGCAATTACAGAGGTCAGACGTTTCCTGCAGTTCTTGACCAAGTTTGCACACACAGCAGCAGGGATTTTGGCCCAGTTCTACATACAGATCTTCTCCAGATCTTTCAGGTTTCGGGGCTGTCGCTGGGCTACATTGAGTTTTAGCTCCCTCCAAAAATTTTCTATTGGGTTCAGGTCTGAAGACTGGCTAGGCCACTCCAGGACCTTGAAATGCTTCTTACGGAGCCACTCCTTAGTTGCTCTGGCTGTGTGTTTTGGTTCATTGTTGTTGGCCAAAATCTCGCAATACATGACCCCATCCATCCTCCCTTCAATACAGTACAGTTGTCCTGTCCCCTTTGCAGAAAAGCACCCCCAATGTATGATGTTTCCACTGCATGCTTCATGCTTGGGACGGTGTTCTTGGGGTTGTACTCATCCTTCTTCCTCCAAACACTGTGAGTGGAGTTGATACCAAAAAGTTCTATTTTGGGCTGATGCGACCACATAACCTTCTCTCTTGCCTCCTCTGGATCATCCAGATGGTCATTGCCGAACTTCAAACGGGTCTGGACATGTGCTGGCGTGAGCAGGGGGACCTTGCGTGCCCTGCAGGATTTTAATCCATGATGGCGTAGTGTGTTACTAATGGTAATCTTTGAGACTGTGGTCCCAGCTCTCTTCAGGTCATTGGCCAGGTCTTCCCGTGTAGTTCTGGGCTGATTCCTGACCTTTCTCAGAATCATCCTTACCCCACGAGGCGAGATCTTGCATTGTGCCCCAGACTAAGGAATATTGACAGTCATCTTGTGTTTCTTCCATTTTCTAATAATTGCGCCAACAGTTGTTGCCTTCTCACCAAGCTGCTTGCCCATTGTCCTGTGGCCCATCCCAGCCTTGTGCAGGTCTATAACTTTGTCCCTGGTGTTTTTGGTCTTGGCCATGGTGGAGAGGTTGGAGTGTGATTGATTGAGTGTGTGGGCAGGTGTCTTATATACAAGTAACGAGTTCAAAGAGGTGCAATTAATACGGGTAATGAGTGCAGAGTAGAAGGGATTCTTATAGAAATACTAACAGGTCTGCAAGAGCCAGAATTCTTGCTGGTTGGTAGGTTATCAAATGCCTATTTCATGCATTGAAATGCAAATCTATTATTTACAAATCATACAATGTGATTTTCTAGATTGTTTTTAGATTCTGTCTCTCACAGTTGAAGTGTACCTACGATAGAAATTACAGACCTCTCCATTCTTTGCAGGTGGAAAAACTTGCAAAATCGCCAGTGTATCAAATACTTACTTTCCCCACTTATATCCTTTGTTTTGTGGGGTATGAAATAATAAGGGACAACTAATTTATATCACATGTAAACAAATCTTTTTTTTTGTAATTTTCACAAATTTCAACAGCTGCTGCAAAACTCACCAAGATTGCCTAAGACTAACACCTTTACTGGCATAGACCACCAGGCTTGCAGACATCTGAATGCTAGGTGGCCCCGCATATCTGGCTTGAGTTAATTATTAGGGCACTGTGCAATATTATTTATTTGATGTGGTTCTGTATTGTCCGGTTTAGAAGAACCGATGTTCAGGTCCCAACCTGCCCACCGACTAGCTACAAAGTCTTAGAGGGAACATTGTCAGCGATTTAGCTGAAGGTTGCACGTGGGCCATGGCGGGGTAGCGTGAACATTCACATGGGCCATGGGCAGCCCAACAGAACGTTCACACCAGGGCCTTTAGCTTTGTCCCTGGTTATAACTGATAAATGGTAGATGATGAGCCCGTTACAGATTTTGCACTGGGCCCAAGAGCTTCAAGGTTGAGTATTAATGGATTTAATAAAATTTGTGTTTTTAGACCATGACAAGATATTAAGAAAGTACTAAATATGCAACTCCTTAATAAACTTTTTAAGGAAGCCCCAAAATGGAGCTTCGTTCTTGACGATCTAGCCATGAAATGCTTTTGACCTGTCAAAATGGAAGGTCATTAAAAAGCCATTAATTGTCCTAGTATGGTGACTCCCAGAAGTTCTCCATAGCACTATCTGTGTCCTCCTCCAGATTCCAGAAGTGCACATTTATAATTCATGCTTTGCTTGTGTTATGTTTAACTAAGACTCCTCACATGCTTCCTGGCAATGTATGACAATCAAGCCCTGCCACCACGATGACAAATGGCCCCGTCTTTAGTCTGTGACCTGACACTAGTTACAGGTGAAGAGATCAGGGACAGGAATCTATATGACCAATGCCGGTCATCAGTCATACTAAAGGAAAATCTTTAAAGCTATTTACCATCACATTTGTAGGTCGGGCTTGATACCTGTTGGCAGGGCAGAGGATTCGGACCAGGAGTAACTTTATGCCATTCCTCTTCTGCAAAAAAAAAAGTCCCCATTTTCCCCTGAGTCCATGCTGAGATTTGTATGTCCCTTATGAACTCTGACTTAAGGTCATGCACTTAGCATTCTCAAGGTCTGCTCCAAAATGGACTTCACAGCCCTCAGGGACACAAGGACATTGGGGATGACTTTCTTAGCAGCATTATATCTTGTTAATCAAAATATTAGTGATAAAGCAGATGTCAAGGGTGAGCCGGGTCCTGGTCTCCAGAGGAAGGTCAGCTATAAAGGTTGAGTAGTGTAATGCAAAATACCGTACCTAAAATACAGATCTATCAGAGAGTGTATCCTGTGGATGCAGAGTAGATATAATTGACTTTAAAAAGTTGAGTCCGCTCCTATGAGGCAATGACTAACTTTGTGTATAGAGACGGGCGATACACAGTGAAACATAGAACAACACTTATGACTAGCGCGCTGAAGGCTTGGAGGGCTTTTGCAGGGGTGGGGGATGAAGATGATACTGGAGGGATCTTGTGGTCACCGGTCCTGCCGTTGTGGAGAAATCCTCTGCTACCAGAATTGGTTTTGCTACCAGATTTTGAGTTTTGGCCTCAAAGGGGCATCAAATACCTTACTCAATTATATGAGGATGGGCATTTTAAGACCTTTATTTCTCTGCAGGCGGATTATGGTGTCCCTCGATCCTCTCTTTTTAAATTTTTCCAATTAAGACATGCATGTAATGCTCAGTTTGGATCTGGCCCCATACGGATGGATTTTAGTCCTATAGAGAAAGTTGTGAGAAGGGTTAATCCAACTAAAATGGTGTCCATGCTGTATGGGCTACTTGTGTCGAATCGTCCTTCGCCGATTGCGAAGGCCTTCGATAAATGGTGCATGGACATTCCTACTTTGGAACCGCATCATGAAAGAGAACTGGCTTCCACCTGGAGGATGTCTGTAATTTGTGCATGGGATCAGCTGATCCAGGTTAAGTGGATACATAGAGTGTACCTTACTCCGGTGCGGCTCGTACGTATGCGTAAATTGTCTTCTGATACCTGTACTCGGTGTAATGCTGATAGGGGTACGTTGTTTCACATGGTTTGGGAGTGTCCAGTTTTGCAGAGCTTTTGGACAGGTGTTCATGAGTTTCTTAATAATAAGTTGGGTCTCCCGGCAGTGGTCACCCCTGAGGTCTGTTTGCTGGGACTGGTCAATGAGGTGGTCCCGACTAAGTATGCAAGAATCCTATTTAGATTACTTCTGTTTTACGCCAGGAAAACGATTCTACTGGCCTGGAAGCCCCCTAAGATACCGGAAGTCGCCTGCTGGATTCAACTAGTCAATAACACTTTGTCCCTCTATAAACTTACGTATGAAGCTAGGTGTACTCCGGAGAAATTTGAGAAGATCTGGGTATCTGGATTACTGCCAATACGGTTATAGTGTGATTGTCCAGTGTGGGTTTGAATCTGCATCACCACCGGTGTGAATGTGTGAGTGTATGGTTCAGATGCTGCGATTTACTCTATTTCTGAAATGTCTATGAATCATTTTCTGTCTGCTTACTCCAATAATTTAGACATTATTGCATTCCCATTTTCATTGCTGTTACTATTAATCTGGACAGTATCTGTTGTATGCGAGATGTACTTCTGTTCCCCGGGTTGTCCCGGTTTTTTCTGTTTTCTGTTATTATTAATTGAAAACACATAAATAAAGGCTTTTTAAAAAAAAAGTTGAGTCCGTTTGTAAATTGCAATAGCCTGCATTATACTTCAGAGCTGCATTTGCAATCCTGCAGGCTTTAGATCACTGGCTGTGACTTGAATCTCCTGGGTCCCAATGCAAAATCTATAACAGGGCCCACACATACCATGTGTCATTTAGTCTTCTTACATCGCAGAGGAGAGTTTGGACCCCTCATACATAGAAACATAGAAACATAGAATGTGTCGGCAGATAAGAACCATTTGGCCCATCTAGTCTGCCCAATATGCTGAATACTATGGATAGCCCCCGGCCCTATCTTATATGAAGGATGGCTTTATGCCTATCCCATGCATGCTTAAACTCCTTCACTGTATTTGCATCTACCACTTCTGCAGGAAGGCTATTCCATGCTTCCACTACTCTCTCAGTAAAGTAATTCTTCCTGATATTACTTTTAAACCTTTGCCCCTTTAATTTAAAACTATGTCCTCTTGTAGCAGTTTTTCTTCTTTTAAATATTCTCTCCTCTTTTACAGTGATGATTCCCTTTATGTATTTAAAAGTTTCTATCATATCCCCTCTGTCTGTTCTTACTTCCAAGCTATACATGTTAAGATCCTTTAACCTTTCCTGGTAAGTTTTGTCCTGCAATCCATGTACTAGTTTAGTAGCTCTTCTCTGAATATCCTTCTGCAGATCTGGTCTCCAGTACTGCACACAATACTCCCAATGAGGTCTCCCTAGTGCTCTGTAGAGCGGCACGAGCACCTCCCTCTTTCTACTGTTAATGCCTCTCCCTATACACCCAAGCATTCTGCTTGCATTACCTGCTGCTCTATGACATTGTCTGCCCACCTTTAGGTCGTCTGATATAATGACCCCTAAATCCCTTTCCTCAGATACTGAGGTTAGTACTGTATCACTGATTTTATATTCTGCTCTTGGGTTTTTACGCCCCAGGTGCATTATCTTGCACTTTTCCTAAATCCTTTTCCATTTGGTGTATCCCTCCAGGAACATCAACCCTGTTACAAATCTTTGTGTCATCAGCAAAAAGACACAGCTTACCATTGAGGCCTTCTGCAATTTCGCTGATAAAGATATTAAACAATATGGGTCCCAGAACAGATCCCTGAGGTACCCCACTGGTAACAATACCATGGTCTGAATATACTCCATTGACTACAACCCTCTGTTTTCTGTCCTTCAGCCACTGCCTAATCCATTCAACAATATGTGAGCCCAAGCTCAAAGACTGCAGTTTATTGATAAGCCTTCTATGTGGGACAGTATCAAAAGCCTTACTAAAGTCCAGATAGGCGATGTCTACTGCACCTCCGCCATCTATTATTTTAGTCACCCAATCAAAAAAGTCAATAAGATTAGTTTGACATGATCTCCCTGAAGTAAACCCATGCTGTTTTTTATCAATCAACCCATGGGTTTTTAGATGTTCCACAATCCTCTCCTTGAGTATGGTTTCCATTAATTTCCCCACTATTGATGTCAGGCTTACTGGCCTATAGTTGCCCGATTCCTCTCTACTACCTTTCTTGTGAATTGGCACAACGTTTGCTAATTTCCAATCTTCTGGGACGACACCTGTTACCAGTGATTGGTTGACTACGTATGAAGCTAGGGGTACTCCGGACAAATTTGAGAAGATCTGGGTATCTGGATTACTGCCAATACGGTTATAGTGTGATTGTCCAGTGTGGGTTTGAATCTGCATCACCACCGGTGTGAATGTGTGAGTGTATGGTTCAGATGCTGCGATTTACTCTATTTCTGAAATGTCTATGAATCATTTTCTGTCTGCTTACTCCAATAATTTAGACATTATTGCATTCCCATTTTCATTGCTGTTACTATTAATCTGGACAGTATCTGTTGTATGCGAGATGTACTTCTGTTCCCAGGGTTGTCCCGGTTTTTTCTGTTTTCTGTTATTATTAATTGAAAACACATAAATAAAGGCTTTTAAAAAAAAAAGTTGAGTCCGTTTGTAAATTGTAATAGCCTGCATTATACTTCAGAGCTGCATTTGCAATCCTGCAGGCTTTAGATCACTGGCTGTGACTTGAATCTCCTGGGTCCCAATGCAAAATCATTTAGTCTTCTTACATCGCAGAGGAGAGTTTGGACCCCTCATACACCAGGGTCTAATGCAATTCCAAGCTGTATACCAACTATAGCTTTGCCTCCATCCAGAGCTGAAATCTCCCAGCATTCAAAGATCTGTACAGGATTTTCATTATGTCTCCTCTCTTAAGAATCCAGGGGGTCTTTTACTATCAGAAATACACCTACGGTATATTAGGCATATTTCTGGTGCAGATTAGGTTATTTGCGCCGCAATCAGCGACTTCTCCCCGCTCATGCCAGGTCTAAAAAAGTGAAAGAAAAAAATAAACGAACCAGCACCTCCATAATGTATAAATATGAGAACGCAGGTGTACACTACCTTGGCTGAAACACAATGTAATACATAGAACTACAAGTAACAGCACACTGCTTATCAATTGCACAAAGATATAAGCAAACGCCAGAAAAGGCTGTTTAGCAAATCATAGGCTGTGGCGTGTCACCACCCTGGCCAGTGATTGGTCTTTCCTGATATTTTCAACGTGTCAGCGAGACAGGAAATGGAGAGCAGTAGGGACCACAGGGGGCAGCAGTCGGAGGTGAGTAACGCTTCTTTTTTATGCTTTTTTAATAGCCTTATGTGTCTTTTTATTTTTTCAACCCTTTCTGACCCCTTCTAAATAAAATTATGTCCTGATAAACTGGCCGCTGAGGCCTACAATTTCTATCACAGCACCGGTTGTATGGAATTGACCTAATAAATCATATTACTATATATAATAGGTCACAGTCTTACATGTAATACTATAGGAAGGGAGCTATGGCCCAGGCAATATCTAAAGCTCATATTTTATGTGTGGTGGTCGTTTTATGAAGATTTGCCCAGTATAATGTTTACTACCTGTATACCTGAAGACATGACACAGACGTATCGGCATGCCACGTTACACAATGTAATTCTATAATCAGGCTTTGCTGATCCACGTACAAGTCGAAGAACACATCTAGCTCACACGTGCAGAGATTTATTTTGCAGCCTCCCAAGAGGCTGTACATTTAATAGAATAAATCCTTGATTTAGATAATTCTTTTCAGCTGTATGCAATCACTGGCTCCATCTTGTATAATTAATTTCCATTTCACACGATTATCACCTCGATGTCAAATCTGCTGCAAAAGGAAAAAACGCATCATTCTTTTTCTTTTGTGGAAATCTGACTGCTATTAACTTGTATTCTAAATATGAGAACTTTAAAGGGGTTGACCACTTTGGACAAGTCCTTTTTGTTAGAAGGGTTCCTGATGATAAGCTGATCAAAGGGTGTGTCCCCTGCTTGGATCACAGCAATCAGCAATGATCTGTGAGGGAAATCTGGTAGCAAGTGTTCAATTTCCCTACAGCGCCACCACAGGTTAAATTAGGTATTACATGATTCCCATTAAAATCAATCATGTGGAAATGTTTACGAAGAAGAGTAGGGTTCCAGACCAGGTCTCTTCAGTCTAGGAAATCCACTATGCATTTTTTTATTGCTAAATGCTATTTACTAATTGTCACTAATATGACATATACCACCAGCAGCAGACCACTTGATCTTGGATGGTACCTGAAACCATGGGAGCTGTATTAGTCGTTTGCAGTATTGCTGCTCCTATCTTCAGCAAATGAGCAGCTCTCCCTGGAATATTTCTATGTCTGCAACCACGTAGTAAAGTGGGTGCACTTCTGCATCATAACTGGCACCAGCAGAGCAGATAGCAGGGCCAACTTTGAGTGTAATAATACCTAAAGCCATATCTCCCAACTTTTGAAAATCACAAAGAGGGACAATATGTGTGCGTGCATCGCGGCAATATTTTTTATACTAGACCACGTCTCTAGAAAACACAGTGGAAATGGCGGAGCTCACCTGAATTACCACTAATGGAAGACCTAGAGCAAAACAGCCAAAGGAAAATAATCCAGCTTCCAAAATGGTAGTAGAAATTTGTGATAAACTTTATTCTATAGGTGCAGAATAAAATCCAGCATGTACATCTACGCATTTCTGATCATCAAGTCCTGATCCTTACTCATGACCATATTTTTTATACTAGACCACCAACTCTGCCCAAAGCATAATTAATGACTCCGTTGTTAGTTGCGTGTAAATTTCTTTATTTTTTTTACAGCATGTGGAGCTCTTGGGACAATTATTTCCTTGCGCATCAATATCCATTTAAATAGTAGCAGTTAAATTATCAGATTATAGATATTTTAAGGTCCAAATTGTACAAAATAATGAAGTTCTGGTCTGAATTTTGTGTAGAAACCACACAGACACTTTAGTAAGGAGCAATTTAGTAAATGTATTAATGCACATTTATGTATTAATTCCCCAGGTAAAAAAAGGGACATTTATGGATCAAAGAGGGACAGAGGGACTCGGGTCCAAAAGAGGCACACTTGGGAGGCATGCCAAAAAGGTATAGTTTCTGGAGAAGGATCATTCTGGTGGCCAAATCTGGAGCTGAGAAGGGATTTTTTTCCACTAAGATGAGGAAAATTGGTTTCTACTTCATGAGAATTTTTTTCTGGATTAACATTGCAGGATGGATGGTTGTCTGTCTTTTTTAGCCTACTGTTCCTGTTTATAAAGAACATGAGTAGGGCAGGGTCAGACTGGCTCACCTGAGTACCTGAGGATCCTATCGTAGGCCCAAGATTGGACTCAATAATAGCCCCCTAATAAAACAGGGTTGGCTAATCTATCTGTATGAGAGAAGGAGGGGGAGAAAAAAAGATTTACCCTTCTGGTGGCGCCAGATACCTTAAGTAGCTATATCCAGTTAAATTTATCTATATTTATCAGATACAGTTAAAATTTATAGATACTTTCCTTTTAAGCAAAGGATGCAGAAACCATATAGGTGTCTACTGTGATGTCCATATAGAGATATCCAAAATCGTGTTGCCACCACTGTAGATTAAAATACATAAAGCATAGAAATGTGGACAAGTAAACTCACTTCACCCAAGAGGAGCCGGGTGGGATAAGCTCAAGACCCCCGGAACTTTCTCCTGAGCCTGGGTCGCTTCCAGTAGATCTCAGGATAGACGGCAGTCCAAAGCCAAAAACTTCTTGTCAAAGATCCTTTTTATTCAAACACAGGGTAGGGTAAAAAGAGGTATCTCAACGCGTTTCGGGGCATATCGATCCCCTTCCTCAGGAGCATAATTGATAGCATCCACATTCCGCAGTTAAACAGGAGAAAAAGCGCCAAAAAGCACATAGGAGACGTCACTTCCGGTATGCGTTCCATGCTGGAATGCATAACGGAAGTGACGTCTCCTATGTGCTTTTTGGCGGAAGTGACCTATCGTTGTAGGGTATGGCTGTGTGTTCGTTTCTAAAAAATATGGTAAATGTTACATCCTTAGAATGTAGTCCAAAACATGTTTTAGGCAACCAATATAATTTCAAAAACCCTATAAGGAAGGGATAAAACGAAGGGCGCCAGAATGACATCACTTCCGGTAGCGCTCCAGCGTGGAACACACCGGAAGCGACGTATCGCAATGCATCTACAATGTATAATGCTATGTACAGATCATATAATATAATATCTCTCTATAGCAACGTCTCACACGAGTTAGGCCTAGCAGCCATACGCCATTTTCTCACCCTTGAACAAACAATGCCCGTTCTACAGAAAGAGTTCCTACTGAAGTCCATAGAGTTTATACTATATCATAACTACTTTACTTTCAATGACAAATTCTATTTACAAAACAAAGGAACAGCAATGGGGACGAAGTTCGCCCCCTCATACGCAAATTTGTTTGTTGGACTTTTTGAGGAACGCCTTGGCCTGACCACACATCAAAACATCAGATTATACCACAGATATATAGACGATATCATCCTTATTTGGAATGGCACCCAAGAGGAACTCTTACTATTTATCAAAGAACTCAACAACAACGATTAGGGCCTCACATTTAGTTCCGAGTACAGCACTTCAGAAGCAATTTTCTTAGATATCCATATCAAGGTAATTAATAATAAAATAAAAACAAGAACCCATTTTAAAAAGGTGGACGCTAATAGATATTTGGATTTTTCCAGCTGCCACCGTTCCAAATGGAAAAGTAATATCCCTTACGGGCAAATGTAAAGAATTAGAAAAAATTGTTCCGTCAACAAAGAAATGAAAAAACAATTAGGCATCCTAAAGAATAGGTTCAAGGAAAAGGGGTACCCCAAGGGTCTAGTTAATATGGCAGCAAAGAGGGTACTGTCCCTTGACCAAAAAACAGCACTTCAGCCCCCTACACCCAAACTAAAGGAAAATGATAAATACCAGTTTAACCTTATCACCCGTGATAACACCAATCATGATGCCATCAGAAAAATCCTCACCAAATATTGGGGCATTCTCCAAAAGGATCCGATCCTTAAAGAAATCATACCGAGACAACCCTCCATCACCTTTAGAAGGGCTCATAACCTTAAGAATCTCATTGCACCATCATGTCCCAAATTAAAAACAATACTAGAAACATCCCTGGCAAACCCAACACAAAATAAAAATGGGGTAGGAATAAGGAAATGCAACACCAAAAAATGTTTATGTTGCAATATGATTACCCATGGATGTAAGGAAATACTTATCCCAAGCACCACAAAAAAAGAGCTTAGTGACCCTTGGAAAATTAGACAGGAACTCCATTGCGGCACAAGGAACGTCGTTTACCTTCTCAGCTGCCCGTGTGGTCTAAAGTACGTGGGTAGAACCACACAGAGAAAGGATGAACGAGCAATGTACAGTTTACAAGTATCCCCACTAGAACATGTACCTTTGTCATACCAACAACTTTGCCGCAAGGAAATGCATTGGATATTCCTGTTAAATACACTTTCCCAGTTTGGTCTCAATGAGTCCCTGGAACATTCCAATTATTAGCCCTCGGGTCACCAGCTTTTTAGAACCTTTTTTTTTTTTTTCCAGACGTACCTGACACATTCCTTCTATGCATATTCCTTGAAAATGGACTCAACCCTTCTAATGTCCTTTATCTTCCCCATAGCGATCTATACCCATCATGTTTATGTATATATCTGTCATCTATACATAAAAATGCACACTGCCTTTCCAATGTCTTTTACTTTCCCCACAGCAATCCATATTCATCATGTTTGCGTTTATAAATATATCTATGTATATTTGACGCCAATTTAGATTGATTTATATTCAACATTTTTTATATATTTATTGATTTTATTATATTTATATATCCATACATACTTTTACATATATATATATATATATATATATATATTTATATTACGATCTTATATCCACATCCACAATGAATCTGATTTTTGTATGTATTTATTTACACACATCCATTTTCATGTATATATACATTTTTTTGTGCTAGGTTTTTTCACCTTTATTCATGTTTACATTTAAGTACACCCATATATATAGGTTCTGTCATGAAATTTAGTCTAGAGTACATGGGTACCCAGTGGTGCATATAGATCAAAAGAATAACCACTATTTTCAATCTATCCATATTTGCATTGAAGGTTGCCTTCCAACACATATACCCATTCATGTACCTCTGGCCCAGATCATACTCGTTGTACTTCAAAGAAAGAAAGAAAGATATTATTATAATATATAACGATATTCGGGAATGATACGTCACTTCTGGTGCATTCCACGCTGGAACGCTACCGGAAGTAGAGGTCCTCCTGGCGTTTCTCTCTCTGCATTTGAGTTCTTGAACATGTATTATCTGAATATATTCTGATTTATATTTTATTATATGATCTGTACATAGCATTATACATTGTAGATGCATTGCGATACGTCACTTCCGGTGCGTTCCACGCTGGAGCGCTACCGCAAGTGATGTCATTCTGGCGCCCTTTTTGGTTTTTGAAATTATATTGGTTGCCTAAAACATGTTTTGGACTACATTCTAAGGATGTAACATTTACCATATTTTTTAGAAACTAACACACAGCCATATCCTACAACGATAGGTCACTTCCGGTGCATTCTACGCTGGAGCGCATACCGGAAGTGACGTCTCCTATGTGCTTTTTGGCGCTTTTTCTCCTGTTTAAATGCGGAATGTGGATGCTATCAATTATGCTCCTGAGGAAGGGGATAGCTATGCCCCGAAACGCGTTGAGCTACCTCTTTTTACCCTACCCTGTGTTTGAATAAAAAGGATCTTTGACAAGAAGTCTTTGGCTTTGGACTGCCGTCTATCCTGAGATCTACTGGAAGCGACCTAGGCGCAGGAGGAAGTTCCGGGGGTGTCTTGAGCTTATCCCACCCGGCTCCTCCTGGGTGAAGTGAGTTTACTTGTCCACATTTCTATGCCTTATGTATTTTAATCTACAGTGGTGGCAACATGATTTTGGATAACTCTATATGGACATCACAGTAGACAGCTATATGGTTTCCGCATCCTTTGCTTAAAAGGAAAGTATCTAGAAATTTTAACTGTATCTGATAAATATAGATAAATTTAACTGGATATAGCCACTTAAGGTATCTGGCGCCACCAGAAGGGTAAACTTTTTTTTCTTCCCCTCCTTCTCTCATCCATAATACCCTACAGAAGCCTTTCTGAAGGGTTTATACCCTTGGCAGCCGGCCTTTTTCTTTCTAATCAATTGACATCGCCCTCTGTTCTTTTCTTCTGTCCTTCCTTTGGCGCCCCACTTGGTTTTTTCCAGACCCCCCTTCTCTTCTGTTAGGAGGCCTGTAATTAACCCTCTCCTTTTTATTCCTAATCCTAATCTATCTGTAGCCAGCTCAGAGGACGAAAGAGAAGAGGACTGATAGTAGCACTGGTAGCAGTGATGGTTGTGGTCAGTATTCACTCTGACACTCCCCTGGGCTGTGAACTGATAGAAAGGACATACATGTTTTACCCTTCAGGGCACTCTATAGTTTTGGGGTTCTCCTGCTTGGTGTCCGGCATCCGGTTAAGATGCCCTTGGTGTTGAGAGTAGTGTTGAGCGAACAGTTCGAGAATAGTTCGGGTTCGTACCGAATTTTGGGGTGTCCGGGACACGGACCCGAACCCGGACATTTTCAAAAAAGTTCGGGTTCGGGTTCGGTGTTCGTCGATTACTTCTCGCTTTCTGAAGGGCTGCACAGCAGCCAATCAGCTAGCGTTTTACTTCTTGCCCTAAGAAGCCATTACAGCCATGCCTACTAATGGCATGGCTGTGATTGGCCAAGTGCAGCATGTGACCCAGCCTCTATTTAAGCTGGAGTCACGTAGCGCCGCACGTCACACTGCTCTGATTAGTGTAGGGAGAGGACGCAGCTTCTGTCAGGGCGAGATTAGGCAGGTTAAAGTCAGCAACAGCACCCAATGAACAGATCGATTTACAGCTGAGAATCATTGAACTTCTGCTAGTTACTTGCTCGCTGGTTTTTAGGCCGCACAGAGCGTTTTTCTGTCACTTATTTTCTGGGTTGATCGGCGGCCATTTTGTGACTTGTGGTGCGCCAGAAGAAGCTGCCACCAAGTCCATCAATGCATCAATACTAGTTTTTTTTTTTTGCTATATCCTACATCAGGGGCTTGGCTGTGCTAATTGTCACCCCTAGAAACTCAGGAAAGAAATTTCTATATTTTATTAAGGGGTTAAATACAATTGCCCAAATACCAATCCCCTTAATCTGGTGTTCCAGCTTTGGCTAGACAAGTATAATACTGTCTGCTGTCTGGCAAAGGATAGATTATTTTCTGGGGTTAAATTCAATTGCCAAAATAGCAATACCATAAATCTGTGGTTTCAGCTGTGGCTGGCAAAATAGAATAGTGTCCGAGGTAACGCACACACGTACAGATGCACGTACACGATTCTTGAATAGTTGTATTATCGCGATAATAAAACTAACAGTGTAAAGTTGACTGTATTGCTCTAAGTTATATTCGCGCATCGAATGTAACTTCTATTACAGCACACCAATACTAAAACTGACTAAGAGACAGCTTTAAGTTCTATTCGAACGCGATTGCAACTTTGGAACTTAAAGTGGTGTACGATTTTAAAAGTTTAGTACTAAAAGTTGGAATCGCAATGCGATTCTTATGTATTTAGCTAATCGCATTGCGATTACAACTTTGAGCTACCGATCACCATGGAACGCTCCTCCAGTAGAATGTACTGTCGGATGTGAGAATTAAGTTGAAATCGCAATGCGATTATTATATATCTGCTTAATCGCATTGCCGTTTCAACTTAGCATTGCTAAATAATTCCATCCATATTCGTTAACTTACTGACTCAGTAAGTTAACGATATGGATGGAATTATTTAGCAATGCTAAGTTGAAATCGCAATGCGATTAAGCAAATATATAAGAATCGCATTGCGATTTCAACTTAATTCTCAGATCCGACAGTACATTCTACTGGAGGAGGCGTTCCCATGGTGATCGTTAGCTCAAAGTTGTAATCGCAATGCGTTTATTGCGGTATATTATCCCTCTGGGTGTCTTTTACAGCCTTTTTAGTGCCCAAAAGTTCGGGTCCCCATTGACTTCTATGGGGTTCGGGTTCGGGATGAAGTTCGGGTTGAGTCCGGATCACGAACCCGGACATTTTCCGGAAGTTCGGCCGAACCTCTCGAACCCGAACATCCAGGTGTTCGCTCATCTCTAGTTGAGAGTTGATGTAAGGTGCAAGACAGGGCCCCAAGCAGCAACAGAGAAGGCAATGAAGAGGCAGTTTTGCAGTAGAACAGTTCTTTACTGAAGATTCAGGTTAAAGCACATCACTTACAGTTTTTATCATGCACGGACTGGCACTTAGTAAACAATTGCACTTTCCAAAGATGTTACAGGTTTCACGACTGCAAAGGTACTTAATAGGCCAAGCTGTCTCTTTAAAGCAATTATCCTAACACTGCATTTGTCTATCTGGAACTTGCACAAGCATCCAGGCGTGAGGTGAAAAACTTCCCTTTCTGTAATGCAACCTCAGGGTGGACCCTAACATCAGACTATGTCCTGCAGCTTTTTT
The DNA here is from genome assembly GCA_033119425.1 of Bufotes viridis. Taxonomy (NCBI): domain Eukaryota; kingdom Metazoa; phylum Chordata; class Amphibia; order Anura; family Bufonidae; genus Bufotes; species Bufotes viridis. The sequence continues at coordinate 35,958,510 of CM065591.1, forward strand.
GAAAAGTTTCCCATACTTACAATGTGCATGTTCAAAATCTCCTCTGTGGATATCTTTCTTGCAGATGATCAATCTCTATGGCCAGGAACCGGAAGACTTTAAACTTCTTCACACATGGCAATGGAGACTCAGTGGTTCTTCTCAGACAGCAATTCTTTACAGAACTTCTATCAACACCTCCTTTTTTATATCTGGAATGCTTTCTGACCCAGGCTCCTCAAAGTCTAAACTCAGACTCCTCTAGCTAATTCACTCTTTCCTATCCGGCAAGAGAAAAAAGCCCTACCTAATGGCTGGGGGTGGATACTACAGCCTATTAACTCCTTGCATGCAATTAATACAGGAAATACATATATAACACAAAAGTACATTTTTAACCCCTTAGCAGTGTACTACTGCTCCGCAGTGGGGTGCTGCACATGTAAACAAGACGATACTAATGCTTCCTAATGTCTACTTTATTCCATATAAACTTCTGTTAATTATTGTAGTAGGTTTTACTGAGGCATAACAAGAGGCCCACATACTTTTCTTGCACAAGGGTTCTTTGCAGTCTGTGTCTGAACTAGATATCCTATTAAGTCTTGCATGTGCAAAATTACTGTAGATGTGCACGAGACCTGTATACACAGTGGGTAGGCCCTCAGAATTATCTCCTCTGGTGGGCCCAAGGATTTTCAGCCTGGCATTGCCAGCTGGTTTAGGAAACCTTAGAAACCAGGCAATGCCTTCTGGGAAAAGGGGTTATGTACAATATCTCTCATCCAGGAGAACAAAAGCTGCCACCTATTGAAGGTATCTACCCTATAAATCAATGTACAAATATGTGTAAAATAGTCCTCGACATATAGCCTCAGAGATACACGTACATGGTATGTAATGCCTCCTCCTCTATTTCCTTCTCCACTGTCTAGACAGAGATATAGCTATATATTTCTATCCACCACTGAATGCAGGAGAAAGTGGACCAGAATATCGGCCACAGAAGAAACAGCAGGGGTGCTACCTGAGAGGAAAACGTAATGCACGTAAAAACCTTACAGAATTATTTTTATTGTATGTATATTGTAATATTACTTTATTTGACATGCCCTATTCATTGCATATTTATAAAGTAGACTTCAGCACAAGATGTTTCAGTGCAATTCAATCGTAGTTTATTAAATTAGTTCTGCGGCTGTAATATCATGACGTTTCTGCCGAAAGGGCCTTCTTCAGACTAGTGCTGCTAATGTTGAGGGGTAGATAAAAAGAGTGGCAGCGCTATAGGATGACAGCGTTTGACGCTGTGTATAAAGGCAAATGAGTGCCTTTTCCTTTATGCACAGTGTCAAATGTGCTGTCAATCTTTTTATCTACCCTTGAACATTTGTGTCACTAGTCTGAAGAAGGCCATTCAGCCGAAACGTCATGATATTACAGCCCCAGAACTAATTTAATAAACTGCGATTGAATTTCACTGAAACATTTTGTTCTGAAGTCTACTTTATAAGTGTTATATGGGTTTGGAACCCTACTTCCACCACTAATTAGCACAAGTGGAGTGCGACAAGGCTTTGATCTACTATTCACTGCCTAGTCACACTTTTTTTGTGAGAAACAGCCTTAACAGGACTTGCAACATGACACAGAGAATAGAGAGGGAAGCAACATGGTCCTCCATGGTAAAGATGTCACTGCACCTCGAAATAAAGCTAATGATGTAATTACCACTAAGATTAATCAGAGGCACTCAGAATAAGCCTGACATTTAGGACAGCTTCAGGCAGGGTGGTGAGGATACTGCGTACAAAGCTGAACCAGATCGTGGGAATCCAGAAAAGGATCTGTCCAGCATTATGAGTAAGATTTTTCTTCTTTTTTAGAATTTAAGGATATCACTAATGCAATAGATTTTTAAATATTTTTGAATTCCAATAAAGCTTGGAAATGTTTTATTTGAATACTTTTTTTGTTGCAAGCACATGGGGGATCATTTATCAATCTGAAATACACCTTAATGAGGCGTATTTCAGGCGTAGATTGCAGCACAACTAACCTGCAACTTCACCCTGCTCCCGCCAGGTCTACAAAAGTGGGTGTGATGAGGGGCCGGCAGGATCATCTCATTTCCCATTTTCTACACCTGTTTCAGGCAAAGAAAAAAGTCTAAATGTAAGACAGCAAGGAAGCTGACTTACATTTAGAACTGGCGGAGGATCCCCCAAAGTTATGAAGAGGCAGGTGCCTTTTCATAACTTCGGCGGATCCACCGCCAGTTTAGGGGTTTATTAAGACCAGTGTCTAATACGCCGGTCTTAGTAAATGTGTCCCATAGTTGTCTAGAGTTGGGGTTTCGAGTGTGGAAGCAAATCACATGCTGTTTTTAGTGAGCTTTATCTAGTAGTGGTCGAGTAGAACATTTCGCGATGCTCGGGTGCTCTACCGAGCACCATGGAAGTCAATGGAAGAACCCCAGGGACCCTCTGCTCTGAAGAGGGGAGGGTGTCGGGACTCTAGTTCTGCTTAGGAGTCCCTGCTCTGACTCCATTTATAGTTCTATCCATATATGTCAGTGCTTGGGGACACCCCAGTGTATTTAAATCTAATTTCTGAAAAGTTTCTGCTGGGATTTGAACTCCCAACCGTGTATATTAGAGGCAAGGACCTTATCCACCCAGCTATAAAGCTGAATGCAAAATTTCTGTGCCGGTTAATATGTAGCACTATAGTCTAGTGGTTAACGTCCTTGCCTCTAACGTACAAGGTTGGGAATTCAATTCCCGGCAGAAACATTTATATATATATAAGTTTTAGCCATAATATATGAGTTTTAGCCATAATATATTTACATATATTATTATATATTTAGAGTATATATTATGGCTAAAAACATCAGTAGTAGTTTCCGACATATTATGCATTCATATACAGTATATCAGAAGTATGATTTCATATATATATATATATATATATATATATATATTCATATATATATATATATATATATTAGTACTTACACATTTATTTTGTGGCATACATTTTTTACAATTACTAAAAAAAATATAATATATATAAATTTAATTTAGCCTCTTTTTCTGAAAAGTTTATGCCGGGATTCGAACTCACAACCTTGTACATTACAGCCAAGAACGTTAAACACTACACTATAGAGCTGCATGGCCAGTCAGTTACAAAAAAATGAGACTTCTGCTGCATAGGAATACTTACAACTAGTAAGTATTTCTATACAGCACAAGTCTTATATATATATATATATATATTTTTAAGTAACTGGCTATGCAGCTCTATAGTGAAATGGTGAGTGGTTAAGGTTCTTTGCTGTAATGTACAAGGTTGTGAGTTCGAATCCTGGCAGAAACTTTTCAGAAATAGAGGCTAAATTAGATTTAAATACACTGACTCGAGCATCGCGCTTGAGCACACGCTGTATTCGGCGGAACATAGCGATGCTCGATCCGAACTGGTGTTCAGCCGAGCATGCTCGCCCAACAGTAGATTTATCTTCTATATATCTATCAAAGATTATTAAGGTCTGAATCCAGCCTGTTTGTGTCCTGACCACTACATCTTGGTTAGAAAAGCTTATAATCACTCCTTTTTAAAGGGCTCTAAACATATTATATCCCCATAATGTGATATCCTGATTATGGTAATTCCAATGTATTAGGTGGCTGTGTTTTAAAGGACCATTCACACGACCGTATTTGTTTTGCAGCCCGTAAACTGCAGATCTGCAAAATATGGCTGTGGTCCATGTGCTTCCCGTACTTTTCACGGGCCCCATAGGAAAAACATTTCTGCAAAAATTGGCCACAAAATGGACTAGAATAGGACATGCTCTATAATTTGAGCGGCTGTACAGATGCAGACAGAACATGGATGACATCCATGTACTGTCCGCATTTCTTGTAGCCCCATAGAAATGAATGGGTCTGCATGCAATGTGCAAACAATGCAGATCTGACGTGGACCAAAAATACAGTTGTGTGAATGCACCCTAAAAAGTAATTTCCTGGTTTAAACGGGTTTTTCCGCGAGTTTTTGATGACCTTTCCTCTGGATAGATCAACATTATCTGATTGGTGAGTCCCGACACCTGGGACCTTCGTTGATCAGGTATTTAAGAAGACACCGGCTCTAACAGTAGCGTCTCAGCCTTGTTGCAGTTCGGTTGCATGACCTACACGTAGGTACAGTTCAGCCCAATTGAAGTGAATGGGACTGAGCTGTGATACCAAGCACAGCCATTATCAAATGGATGGCGCTGTGCTTGGTGAACTGAGAGAATGCTACTGCGAGCATCGGTGCCGTCTCAAACTGCTGATTGGCGGGGGTCCCAGGCGTCAATCCAGAGGTCTTGAAAAACCCCTTTAATAGTGCTCACAAATGGTGTCACGTGTTAACAGACGTTGTTATGGTCAGTGATATCGTTATATACTTTTATTATATACTTTTTAATTCTAAAAATTGTTCTGGCCGGCAGAGGTTCTTAAAGTCTGCTAATTTTCTCTTCTGACAATTATGTGCTTTCTTGGCTCCTACACAAGGCGAGGTGACAACCTCATAACCTCTCTCATTCAATGTGGTTCTGGCATTGTATTCATTCATGCCACATTCGGGAGGACAGAGAGGACTGTAATATTTATACAAGGTTTCATATTATTTTTTGCTTACATTTAGTCTTAGTGTGTCAGACACGTTCAGAAGCTTCTATCGACCCTACTAGACCAAAAAGGTGGTGCGCGTAAAGATGTCCTGAAAAGTGTAATCAACTAGAGGCATGGCTGAGCGCTGGGGCTTTACCTTCATACACATGCAATGTCCAATCTGTAGCTAAAATCCATTTTAAACTGAGAAAAGAGCTCCATTTAGTCAGAGATTTCCTCCTGGGTGTCAGTAAGTGCCGCTCTGTAGAGAAACCAGTGACAGAAAGAAAAATGAGGGTCATTTATCAGTGATGTGAGACTGTGACGGAAAACCATTATTAATGGATGTTCAATTAGGGATGAGATTACAGAGAAATTGACACATCTGTATATAGGGTGCAGTGGTATAATGCAGGCTATGGGACCTACCAGGTTGGGGCGCCCTGCTGAACAGGGACCAAGGCTGTGAGGAGCCCCTGCTCTTCTCTATGGAGTCATGGTTTGGCTCCTCCACCGTTTGGAAGTGTCATTTCTGTGTTTTGAACCCAGGGCCTGCTGTATGTGAGGCAGAAAAACAGCATCAATTAAGCCACAGGCTTCACTGTAAAGAATGTGAAGAATTGATGGCACACCAACTGTGAATTTTCAATGCTTTATTAAGTCCAGTGTATTATATATACACAAGGTAATTGATGTCATTCATTTTCATAGCTGGCCGAACGTTTCGGTCACGTATGACCTTTATCAACGGTGATCTGTGGCTGTATAAGATAATATCCAGCCTCTACCCTATCTAATGCAGCCACTGACCTATCCTCCAATCATCAGTATTTGATCGGTGGGGGTCTGACACCCGCTGATCAGCTATATGTGAAGGCACTTACATTAGTGCTGCAGCCTTCTCACAGCTTTGCCTAGGCCGTGAGACGTAACGTTCATCAGTCACGTGGCCTAGGCGCAGCTCAGCCCCATAGAAATGAAAGGGGGCGAGCTGCAATACCAACGACAACCGCTATACAATGTACAGCGCTGTGCTTGGTGAGCTGAGAAGGCTGCAGCGCTACAGCAAGCGCCAGTGCTTTCTGAAACAGCTGATCGATGCGGGACCTATACATAGGGTAGGTCATCAGTAAAAATAAACTCTTGGAAAACCCCTGTAAAACATCATCTCACCTGGTCCTATCAATTAAAATGCAGAGGGTGCAGCAGTTGCAGAGAAAGTCTGGGTGTAATGGTAACGCCCCCGTTGCTCCTAGAAGCTCATTTGCATATATTAAAACATTGTTTTCTCAGCAAAGCGGGCACGTATGAACATGGGACCAACGCAGATGTCTTCAGAGGTACCAGGTCAGCCAGTTTCATAGGGACAAATCTGCTGACAGATGCCCTTTAATTGTAAGACATGAATAGGATTTCCTTACCCACCATTCACAAAAATATAGAAAGAAATTAGGTTGTAGAACCACAGCATGTGAATACGCCCCTATGTGTTTCCTAATCAAAGATGATAAACCATTCATATGCAGTATTATTAGGCATCTGAAAGAAAGCAAAAACTCTTCTACAATGTGATAACCTAAAAATAAGCCAACAGTAATTACATGTGTGATCCAGGACCATAATAAACTCAATCATCCCACCGCACTGGACAATAGGTTTCTCCGTCACAGTCTGTATTAAAGTGGCGGCAGAACAAGTGTGATCTTTCATCATCCTTATCCTGTCCAGAAAATGAGGGATTTGTTTCGATGTTTTGCCTCCGGGAGAGATCTACATATTGGCCCAAGCCTTCTTCCCACGTGGGGCCAAACGTTACTAAGCTAAGACAGAATAAACCATCAGGTTGTCTGTCCCTCTCCTGACAATGGAAGGAGTTAAAGGAAGCTGGTCCCCTGTTGGGAGTAGTAATGCACCCTGGGAAGGGGAAAAAGAAAACAGGTCAATGGCAGAGGGATGCAGGCATCTGCAGAAAAGCCCTTGCCCCCATTCCTCCCTCATGGTCATTGTTACCACTGACCAGCTGCCTGCGATCACTGAACTCTGCACAAAAATGGGTAACTCAACTCCCATTCAGCGGAGGTTAAATGCCTGAAATGAACCACACCTCTGAATAATTGCTTCCTCGAAGAGGAACTGGCTTGAATAGCCGTGCACACCCATTGATTAATGTAAGAAAAGAGGGAAAGGTCTGCCAGCAGATACAAAAATATCAGACCAGACCCCCTTCTCATGATAGTCACAGCACAGCCTCCCTGGAAATGCAAGTGTTAGGCCTTTTTCACAAGTCCGTGATGACAACCGTTACAAGATGGTCAGTGATTCATCCATGAAGATGTCCATGAAGGATGCTTGTTTGGTCTGTTTTGTGCCCTCCGTTGGTCATGCGTATTCCATGGACACTGCTAGGCTGAAATGAATTTCCAAAGCATCTCCTAGCGAGGATCTAAGGAAACGATGGACCAAACACGGAGTGGCTTTAACGGACCTGTTAATGTGTGTGAGGGATCGGTAATCACTTCCAAAACAGGGCATGTCTCTGCGGTGTCACTACCGATCCACGGTCTGTAGAACACCACTGTTGAAAATACACTTATTAGAGTCAACGGACAGATGAGAAGTCGGTGGAGACCACGGGCAGGTACGCGAGTCAAAAAAAGACGTGTAAAAGAGGCCTTAATCAGAACTCCATACGATTCTCTTGGCTAGATAGCAGAAGAAATATTCTACGTATTACTGCATAAGGTTTCTAGCTGAAGGTGACACCCTCATAGTCCAGAAGTATCTGACAGATGATGATCTCACTGTTTCTTGATAATGTACTTTATTGACAATTAATGGGATTACCCATTTTTTAACAAAAATTCCCATATTTTGAGATGGCTGGGGTCATTTGGAGATCCTGTGTGCCATAAATGATAATTTTCTTCATAGGGGTGCTGGATGGGAAAGGTAGTATTAGACAACAATCAATGGTTGTCCAATGGACACCGTCTGTTCTACGTAGCAGTGACCACAGCAGTAGTCCTTCCAGTAAGGGACCACAACAGAAACCGATGGCACATTGATAGGATAAACCACCTAAGGCCTAATTCACACGTCCGCAAAATGGATCCGCATCCCTTCCGCAATTTTGCGGAAGGGTTGCAGACCCATTCATTTCATAGGGGCAGGAATGGATATGGACAGCACACTATGTGATGTCCGCATCCGTGTTTCCGCATCCGTGTTTCCGCATCCGTGTTTCCGCATCCGTGTTTCCGTTTCCGCAAAAAAATAGAACATGTCCTATTTTTGTCCGCAATTGCGGACAAGAAAAGGCATTCTTTCTATAGTGCCAGCAATGTGCGGTCCGCAAAATGTGGAATGCACATTGCAGCCGTCCGTGTTTTGCGGATCCGTGTTTCCGCAAAACACACTACGGACGTGTGAATAAGGCCTATGTCTGATCTTAAACCACTGGAAACTCTACAAATGTCTTGAATGAAGGGGTCACGGCTATGTTCTGTACATGAGTTTTGGTTCCAATAGTAGCACCATATAATAACTATGTAATACAGTTCCCAAACCCCAGTGCTATACATAGACATAAAGCCATCCCATAGTCTATATCAGCGATGGCCAAACTGTAGCTCTCCAGCTGTTGCAAAACTCTCAAAATGCAAAGACTGCTTACAGCTATCAGCCCACAGCAGGGCATGGTGGGAATTGTAGTTTTACAACAGCTGGAGAGCCGCAATTTGGCCATCCCTGGTCTATATTATACTGCCATAAAGTAATATTAGCCACACAAATTGCACAGATGCTCACTACCACACAAAGCTCCACCAAAACTAGCTGTAACAGTGGCTGCTGTGAGCTTCTGTTCTGCTGCTTACCGCCACGGTTCCGGGCGCCAGGTTCAGTGGTGATCTGCGGCCAGTGCGTCCTATTCACCGCTGCAGTCCCGGGCTCGGTCTGTGTGGGTGCTGTTGTTCTGTGAGCCGCTCCACAGTTTTCTCTCAGCCCTGGCCACAACATGCTTGCTGCTTACTTCCTGCAGCACTTCCTTAAGGGCCGGCGCGCATCACTTCCTAGGCTTTATGGGTTAGGTCATGTGACCTCGCTGAGCAATCCTAGCCCTCCTGCACATATATAAGTGGCTCAGCCCCCTTCCCAGATGCCTCAGTGTCAAGGTCCTTGTGTCCTGCTAAGGTTCCTGATATCCGCTCTTGTTCCTGACTCGTACTTGTGCTCCTGAATACTGCTACCTGTTAGATCCCTGCCTGCCTCCCTTGACTCTCCTGTTGCCCACCCGGATTGCCTGACCTGTACCTGTGCCGCTTGCCCTGACCTTTTGCCTGTCTGACTTCGCCTCTGCCTCATCCTTCGGTCCTGCACTGTTGCTCCTGGTAATGACTCAGCCTGCTGACAAGGCCTGTACCACCTGGACCAGCTGCCTCATGTGCCTATTCTCCTTAAGAGGTAGCAACCTGGTGTTCCCTTCGGGAAAGTCTATCCCCACCATCAGAGGTACTGTGAAGATCGAGGGGTTCACTTAGACAACACCCTTAGAGAAGGTAGGACATGTGGCACAGTGGGTTCACACCCGCTGGTTCGTGACACTAGCCATACACATTGGACGGTTGTCAGCAGGGCCATCTAATGTGTATGTTGTTTGTAACTAATGGCAGATGTCAGGGGAAGGAATGGTCTACTGGACTTTAACGTGCCTGATCCAGGACCATCTAATGTGTATGTTGTTGTTCTCCAATGACAGATGTCAGTCGAAGGGATGGGCTATTGGACTTTAACGTGTCTGATCCAGGACCATCTAAATGTGTATGTTGTTGTTCCCCAATGGCAGGTGTTAGGGGAAGGATTGGGCTACTGGACTTTAACTTGCCTGATCCAGGACCATCTAATATGTCTGGTGATGTTCCCCAATGGCAGATGTCAGGGGAAGGATTGGGCTATTGGACTTTTATGTGACTAATCCTTTTGTTCTCAGGGGGGATAAGACAACTCCAGGTGTCTGGCAAAGGCTTGCTACCCTCTGCACATTGAGAAAACATGCACACTCTGCCAAGCCAAGCCTGCATGTATATGGAAGGGAAGAGCAGTAGAGGATAGTTATTTTCTGAACAAGCAGCAGACATAGAGCTTTCTAAGTGTGATTTCAAAAATCTCATCCAATCACTATGGAAACCTGCCAAACACTTCAAGTTCTCAATCTAATGCAGGTCAAATCATACTGCGTGTTTACCCATCGTAATGCCACCTCCAAAACCAGCCCATCTGAGTTAACCAGATCTGCTGCAGATTTTCCACAGTGGAAAACCCACAGCAGACCCGCCAGATGTGGCTGTACCATTACAGTACTGTTCAATGATGCAGGAATCTCTTGTAAAGGAATTTCCAATAAAAAATATTCTAACTTTTCCAAACCATTAGCTGGATCTGAATACTTTTATAACTGCATGTAATTAAAAATTTGGTATAACTACTGAGCTATTCAATAAAATGTATTTGTATAGCGCCACCTGCTGTTTGTTCTTCTCCTACTTTCTGTGTCCATCTCTGTAACACTCTGTAGCATACATCTTTTGGTACCACAGTGGCCTCTGTTAAATTCAGGGAATGCAGATTCCACATGCATTCCCTGAATGTAATGGAGGCCATTGTGGCACCAAAAAAGGTATAACATAGTGTGTGGGCTCAGCATAAAAGTGGAACCTGCATTCCCTGAATTTAATGGAGGCCGGTATGGCACCCATGGAGGTAGTATTTAGTGTAGGTTCCTGTCCTAAAGTGATCGCCTTGTCGTAGGCGGACAGGCACAAATAATTTTGTACAAAATGTACTTACCAATAATTTGACATTTCTAACGTAGCATTAGTACATTTTCTATACTGAGTTTGGCACAATTGTATTTACTTTATTATTTGTGGTTGCAGACTGCTGTTGCATTGTTCGTTTTTGCTTTTACAGCATGTGTATGCCTGTCTTAAACAGTTTTTTTTTTAGTTTCTTTACATTTTGTAATTTTAAAATATATTTTTTCAACTAGTAGAAAATTGAAGTTAACCTGAACCAAATGCCTTGAAATAGTGTGACCTAGTATGCTGCCTTCATCTGGACCTACATAAAAGATACGTTAACAAAGTCCCATCGATTAATCTAGTAAAGTCACAAATGGGATTCTCCTGCCATGAAGAGGCCACTTTACATTTAGATGAGCCGCATCTGATAACATTTTCATTGAGGGGATGCCATATGCAGTTCCATTAGGTTGTCATCTGGCACCAGATGACACGTTATGAAAGTCCTCTCCGCCGCCCTGTTTCCAGAATGAGATTGTGGAATGAATGGGGAAAGGCGGAGGCTTTTTATGAATAGAGTGAGGACCAGCATGAGTTATCATTCCGGGAAAGTCATGTTGCCTAGTATTTGCCCGCCTATTACATGTTAAGATGTCAAATAACCTTTGGAGGCCCTTCTTTTTGACCTGCATCGTTACCCTCCAATACAAGATTTACTGCTCCCTGACCCAGGATTGGGCTTGTTACATCAATCTAGGTCCCAGGTCGCGGAGTAGTAAATCTTGCTTTACTAGGCTCTTCTGTCATGTCAGACTTGGACTCCTGGTTTCTTTGACAGAAGACATGCAGTGGGCAGGCAGATACACTTGTGAGAATTTAAAGCCCTCTTATGCGCTCCTTTACTCAACCTCCCCGCCCTCCTTTAGCATCTTCATTGTTCCTTCACTCACCCACACATTACCAGCCCCATTCACCCAAGAGGAAGAAGAATAAGAGGACGATCCTGCTTTTAATCATGCATTGTGGAGATGAAATGCAAAAAGTCAGCTGGAATGTACGCCATTGTTGTGAACAAACATTACAACATCAGGAAGGAAGAAGAGTTCAAAGGCAAGACCTAGAACGTTCTCGAAATATCTGTGTAGGCCACATCTACTTATCTATCCTTCTCCATACATTTCTCCATTAGGCGACCCGATACGTAGACATGGTCCATAACTTTCCTTGCCAAATACATATTCTGCATATTTTTATAATTTTTGTGAAGTAAGTTGGTATGTATGTCATTGTACATGTATAAGGTGTAGATCAGTGGCGTACCTTCAATGCACGCAACTGCTACGGGACATGGGGGCAGTGGGGGCCCAGCACTGAACTCCTTTTCCCCATGACAATGGAAGAGTGCATTTTCATGCAGCCACCACTAGGGGGAACTTAACGCATCGTCATTATTTTAGCTTCCAGTCCAGTAAATGGTAACTGTATGCATTTCAATGCCCTGAGCTCCCCCTAGTGGTGGCTGCAGGCAGCCAGCTTTGTAATAGAAGAGAAGTACATAGCTTTATCCAATATATCTTTCCCAGTTGTCTGATGTAAATACATTGTGAAATATGGTTGTCAGAATACCTTTTCCACTTTTTCCGACGTAGAAGGTGGGGGCAGAGGGTGACTTATTTTATTACATTTTTTTTAATTAAAACTTTTTGTATGTAAATTTGTCAGAAATCTGTGGCATTGTGCTTTGCGTTGCCTGAGAGTAATTCCTGTCTGCATACTGAGTGGATTGCTGTGTTGAGACTCTTAAGTGAGGCTCCGCGGTGTTTTTTGTAGTTGGTCTCCCTGAGATCAGCTATTGTTGTGTTGGAGTAGTCTCCGAGGCATTGCTCCCGGTTAGCCAGAATCCTACTCCACACTGATGAGGGGCAACACCCCGAAACAGCTGTCTGTGGATGGATAACTGGCTTAGGTTTTCCCTGTCACATCCTTAAAGCTTGTAAAAAAGCGGGATCTTGACATAGGGGCCACTTAATATGGTGGATTTGGTGATCTCTGTAATGGAGACACCCCTTTGCTTGGTTTTCCTTCCTTTGAGGGATATCCGGCTTTCATTGTGTTGTAAACCCATAACTGGGGCTCCACATTTATTTTGTAGTTGGTCTCCCTGAGATCAGCTATTGTTGTGTTTGCATACTGAGTGGGGCAGGGGGGCCTATACTAAGATCTGGGCCCCATGAGATCTGTGTACGTCTCTGATGTAGGTGGACATTTACTAACCATTTTACAACACCCCATATTTGCACCATAATTTGGGACTTTTCATTTCTCATGCCACTTTTCAAAAATTGTGCAAAAAAAGTGGGAGGGGCATACCAGGAGAGGGTGTGGCCTCCCGTTGTCCTGGCAGATTTACTATCATTTACTCCAGAAAGTGGCCAGCTCATAAATGATGTACTATAGATTTTAATTTGCTTTCTTGTTTAACGATACAGTAAATTTTTGGACAACCCCTGTAAAAACGAAGTCACTGTAACTCTGGAGCTGCTAATTTTCTTTGTAGCGCCACCTACAGGGAAAGCAAAGTAATACATCTCAAAATTAGTTTATGTCCGGTTAAGTTTCAGTCCAAACCGAGTCATGGAAGTGATTATCAGTTCTGACAAGAAACCAGTTAATAAGGTTTACATACAGCAGGGAATATTCAGATAGGGTTTGAGCCAGGGACTCTCTTACTCACCACTCTTCACTCGGACCAAGAGATGAGAATTGTGAACAGTCGGCCCCACCCCAGAATTCATTAATAAGGTGCATGCAAATGGGCTTTCTAAACTGAACAATCCCTTTAAATCATTTCACTCTGGATATGGCTCTGAACTAAAATGCATTTCTATATTTACTAATTACTTGGCAAGGCAAGTCATTGCTCAACCCAACAAAATGGCAAATCTTATAAGCAGCTGATAAAAAAAGAGCACCTGTCAGCAGGATAAACCCAATAAAACCATGCATGCTTCATGGTAGGGTTGATCCTACTGCTGAAAAAGATACCTGGCTGGTCCGGAGAAAACAGAGTTTTCTACATGTAAATTAGGGCATAATTGCACTGAGGGGTGAGTCCTAGCCCCTCGGTGCACCTCAGCTCCTCCGCTTGAGTAACAGAGTCCTCCTGCCTGGGCCTGTTCTAGTGCACCAGCACCATTTGCCACAAAGCTGGTACATCTGTACATCTGTTCAGATAAGGCAGATGTCCTGCACATGCATATTGGTTTACCCTCAGTTCACACTTGCGCGTTTTACAGCGCGTTCGAACGCGCTGTAAAACGCATAACTGATGCAAACCAATGCTTCCCTATGGGACTGGTTCACATTTTCACGTTTTACAGCGCGTTCGAACGCGCTGAAAAACGCCCAACGCATAAACAAGTACTTGAGCTTTTTTGGGGGCGTTTGTCCCGCGTTTTGGCCTATAGACTTCAATGGGAACGCGCGACCCTTGTATTTTGCAATTTTTTGACACTTACAACGCGCGTTCGAACGCGCGTTTATGAATTTGCAACATGCTGGAAAGGCCAAACCCCAGCTCTGATTGGCCAAACTTCATATAGACAGGGATATTTGGTCATTGGACAACACTGCAGTCAATCACACAAACGCGCGTTTACTATTGCCAAAAACGCGCACAAAAACTCGCATAAAATGCGCAACAAAACATGCGCGGAAAACGCGCGTTTCAGAAACGCTCAGGTCTGAACCCAGGGTTAACCAGGAGATTCAAGCCCACCATGCAGCATGTCTGGTTTTCTAGGGTTGATCCTGCTGACAGGTGCTCTTTAAATAAAATGTATTCAATGGGGCAGATTTACTAATCCTGTAAGCAGCATAAACACAATCAAATTGATTACATTGGCTCAGGCTAGATCATATGTTTGGAGCATGGCTAGACATTTAGGTCTCACTTTTAAGATCGGTGCTTGTGTTCAGTGAATACATACGGTATATTCTGTTTAGAACTAGTTAACATCCATTCAATGACCACAAGCAGAGATCTTGCAAATTGCGAGCAATTGACACACATTGTTTATTAGAAAATGTTTCAATATAAAATGAATAAGGACGGCATTACATCAGTGTTATGATTTCCGTTATTGTTTTCCGTTATAACATGGTTATAACGGAAAATAATGGAATTTATAAGACGGAATTCAAAACGGAAACCTTTAGAGGCATTCCTTTTTGATCCATCATAATAGAGGTCTATAGGCAAGCATAACTGAACCCTCTGGTTTCCGTTATGCAGGATGGAAAAGAAAGTCCTATCGACGGTTTTCCGGTTTGAATTCCGTCTTACGAATTCTGTTATTTTCCGTTATAACGGAAAACAATAACGGAAATCGTTGATTGGCACAGGCGCTGGACTATAGCTGTGTCCTACACACGTGCACATACAAGACCTTATGCATGTGAATGCACGTACATCAGCAGTAAGACCAAAAGAGTATCCTGGCCTCTGTCGGGTGGTACGTGTCAGCAGACTTTTTTACTGTATAGGAAATCGCAGCATACTGTGCTTCCGTATTTCGTATACAGTAGGCTACAGCGAAAAAATAAATAAATTAGACTGCACAATATGTTTTTTTTTTTTTAACATTGTAGTCAATTGTCAACATCTAGCACTGTGTATATGTGTATAATCTATATAATATCGTATTTTAGGCAAATATCAAAGGGACTGTAGAATTTAACAAAAATGTTCACACACCCTACAAGTTAAATCTAAGTTAATAGTGGGAGTCCTCTGTTCAGGACCCTCATCTCTTGGCCAGAGGACAGAGTAGTTACAAAAAGCATCTCTCTCTCTGGAGGACCTGTCCTGCATTACATAGACAATTCATTCATTTAAATGTACAATGTGTAATGCTTAATTTCCCCTGTGGGGGTGCTGCAGGGAAACTAAACACTTACTTCTAGGTTTATCTACAGATTAAAGGGAACCTGTCATCTTCAATTTAGGTATTTAACGTATCCTTTTTAAATCTTTATTGTGTTTCACCAGTCATATAAATCACAATTAGAATTAAATCTGCTGCCGATTTAACTAACTAACAATCTTTTCTTCACTTCCCGCCATCTATGCAAATGTGCATGAAAGAGTCATATCTTACGTCTCTCAGCCATGAATCTCCACCTCAGAAACGCCCCTTATCGATGTAATCTCACGCATGCGCATTATTCTTAGCATTGAAGACGAGGTTGCGTCGGGATTGGAACGCAACCACTCGAGCTACATAGTGCCCTGCGTAATGCTCAGTCCCTAATTCCTTCCGCAGATAAGATAAGAATAAGGAGCCACTTCCTCAGCTAATAAGTAAGTTTGCCCTATCTAAAAAAGGGCAATTGCGCATGCGCGCGATTTCAGACACAATTTCAAGCGAAGATGCAGAATATTGGCTGTCAATCAAAGTCTAGGGGGAGGGAAATAGGTGCTGATGGTGTGAGGGGAAGGAATGAATTATGCTAATGAGCATAGCGGCGGGAAAGCTTTAGGGGGCGATATATTAGAATATGGGGGTCCAGAGAAGGTTATGGATCGCTTGAAACTCTCATGGTAGACAAGATTTAAGGTACCTTTAGTTTAATATGTAAAAACATAGTGACAGGTTCCCTTTAAGGCTGATCACTAGGGTCCCTTTATTGGGACACGCTGAGAGCAGTTTACTATTCAGAGACCTTTCTAGCAAGTAGGAAGTAG
The DNA here is from genome assembly GCA_033119425.1 of Bufotes viridis. Taxonomy (NCBI): domain Eukaryota; kingdom Metazoa; phylum Chordata; class Amphibia; order Anura; family Bufonidae; genus Bufotes; species Bufotes viridis. The sequence goes on from CM065591.1 coordinate 35,974,703, forward strand.
GGGTTGTCGGCAGGGCACGGAGGCATACAGGTTCTATATGGTATCCTGTGGCACATTTGCCCACAGATGTTACAACTGGGCCTGTAGATCCTGCACACTCGAAGGCTGCCTAAGCTACCATTTCAGCTGGTCCCATAAATGCTCGATTGGCGATAAATCTGGTGATCGGGCATTATCCTGCTGAAACATGCCAAGTGGAAGCCCTGCCATGAGAAGCCACACATGTGGCGGTGGAATGTCCTGCACATATCACGGAGCTGTTAGTGTATCACTACTAGGGGTGACCGACTGTCATATACAATGGCTCCCCAGGTCATCTCACCAGCAGTTGAAGTCGTGTTTCACTCCATAGCAAAGGCAGGATTGAAGACCTCACCATGAGTGCTCCATACTCAAACTCAATCATTGTGAGATCCCTAACAGAACCTGGATTCAACAGTCCAGGTTTCTCTTTCAGGACACCACAGCAAAGAAGATGACAGTGGCTGGTTTTAATGGCAGGACACATACAGGTGCCGTGAGACCAAATGTCCTTTTGCTAAGCACCTGAAAATTGAGCAGGCTGAAACAGGAGTGTGCAATAAAGGTATCACCTGTGTCTGGATGGTGGACAATGAAATTGTGCTCGTGCTCATCGGTAAAGCAAGCGATCCTCTCTACTGCTGGCCTGTCTGGGCCGTCCGTAGCCTTTTCAATGTGTGTTCACTGAAAGCAGTCACTCTGTTTCTCTCTATGCATTAGTGCTCCAGTCTTTCAACTGGGCAAAATGTAGTTCAGTGTGTTGTGGAAGCACATCTGTCAGGGTAGGTGAGGGAAGGGAAGAAAGCCAAATACAACAACAGTAACAAAATACCAGACTAGGCCCCAAAGCTAGGGAAGAGGGAAAGGTCATCACCTGACAATCCCTGAGCCTTTCCCTGACTGCTGACAGCATGAGCAAGTCCTAAAGGTGGAAGTACTCATGCCCTGGAACCTAAGTCCTGCTGAAACTGAAACAAACCCTAAGGGAGCAGGAGATAGACAACCGGTTCCTTCCACCCTGAGGCCTAGTCAGAACACACAACAAAAGGCAAGGAAGGAGGACTTAGCTTTAGACGGACAGGGAGCAGGAGATCCACCAAACACTAGCTGAGAACTCCAGGAGGAAATATAAACCGCAAGGGCTGCAGTGAGAGGCGGGTATAAATAGAGCCACTAAACAGCTAATGAGCAGAACCTATTAAAAATTCAATTTTCTTACAATATCCATAATGTATAAGGCTGGTGGTACAAAAAAGCATAGTCCACAAAAGAGGTATCACAATCAATCATAAAATCAGAAGAATCCCCTAGGTCAATATCCAGTCTCAACCCACAAGTAATATCACATATATTCAATAGATAAATCTAAGTGAAATGCCTAGTGCAAGAGGATAAATTTTGACCATGAAAGGAGATAACTACCTGAACTGGTACTGTGTTTGGTGACCTCCCGTGTCCTCCTCCCGATGCGCGTTTTGCCGATTTAGCTTTCTCAGGGGAAAAGCACTGCCATGTTCCCCTAAGGAAGTTAAATCGGCGAAACACGCATCGGGAGGAGGACACGGGAGGTCACCAAACACAGTACCAGTTCAGGTAGTTATCTCCTTTCATGGTCAAAATTTATCCTCTTGCACTAGGCACTTCACTTAGATTTATCTATTGAATATATGTGATATTACTTGTGGGTTGAGACTGGATATTGATCTAGGGCAGTGGTCAGCAAACTGTGGCTCTAGAGCCACATGTTGCTCTTTAGCCCCTTGATATTGGCTCTTCCAGGTGCGGGCTCACATGTACAGTGCGATCGCATTTTCGTTGCCCGTGGCAAAAATCGGCAGAAAGGAGAGGACCAGGAAGCAGTGAAGGCTCTGTACTCACAGCTTCCTGGTCCTCGGCTGTAGGCTGTGCAGGGCTGCGCACAGTGTGAGGCGCTCTGTGACGTCACGCTGTTCACACCAGTTCACAGCACAGCCAACAGCAGGAGGAACACAGAGCGAGGGTGGTGAGGAGCAGCAGCATCCAGGAGCAGGAGAGGTAAGTGCTTTTTTATTTTATGAAACTTGGGGCTGATCTGAGGCAATGGGGTGATGAGAATCATAATGGGGGATATGAGAGGTATCATGGATGATGAGAGGCATCATTGATGATAATGGGGATGATGAGAGGCATGGGGCTCTTATCTGAGGTCTGATTGGGGGTCATTTACTTTGGGGTCTGAGCTGACGTCTGATCTGAGGGAGGTCTTATTAACATTGGGGGTCTGATTAGTAGTTTTACCTGAGGTGTAATGAATTTTTTTTTTTTATATTGTCCTCTAAAACCTACGTGCGTCTTATAGGGTGAAACGTTGTGAAGTGAAAGATGTAGTTTTGAGGATTGAGAAAGGTATGTTCAGATGGTTAGGAATACCCTTATTAAGTTAATAACAATGTACCTTCCTATATAGTTTACGTTTAAAAAATTTGGCTCTCAGAAAAAATTAAATTGCAGTTTTGTTGATATTCGGCTCAGTTGACTAATAAGTTTGCCCACCACAATGATTGATTGTGATACCTCTTATGTGGACTATGCTTTTTTGTACCACCAGCCTTATACATTATGGATATTGTAATATATTTTATTGATTGTGTCTAATAAAATGAATTAATATTTATCCAGATGGATATTTTGGTGTTCTTGTTTGAGGGTTGTCCGGCTTTATTTTGGCGGTTACCCAACGCCAATTTTGGTGTATACTAATGAGCAGAACCTGTGGAGAGGTGGGATCCTGCCCACAACAACAAACAGCAAGGGAAAAGAGAAAGATCTGTCAGATAGACTCACAAGCAGCAAGTCTATCAGATCTTCTCAGGCCTCTCACAGGGCTGGCAGTGACAACATCTTGCAGTCAATGATCTGTCACCAAAGATACACCACCCAAAAGTAGCTGCTGAGAATCTTTTTATAGGACTGCAGGGGAAGAACTGCAAGGACTGCAGGGGAAGAACTGTCGCAAAACCCAGTATCTTATTAGAGCCTCTTTCTCTCTTTATTTCTCTCTATCTATATACGTCCAACATACTGTACAATGTACTTCTATATATAAAGATATATTTGTAGATACCAAAACATTATGAATGGGAAGAATACTTTTGACGTTTCTAGTCAGATAAAATCCTTCCACTGACTACAGTTAAGCCTGTGGCTAAACTGGTAGGTTTTCTGCCTGTCCCATATTACAAGTTCTGAAGTTCAAGACCTAGCAGAGACAATTTGGAAAAAAAGAATCATAAAAATTAAATATACAGAGGTGTCCTCAATTTCTCTACAGGAAAGAGTAGCAGAGCAGCTTCTGAAAGGGAGTAGCGCCCAACCATGACTCCACAGAGAAGACAGGAACTCTTTACAACCATGACTCCAAAGAGAAGAGCAAGGATCCCTTATAGCCTACAGTAATATCCTGGAAATCCCCTTTAAGATTTATTTGCTTTATCTTGAGAACTCCTTTAAATCTCTGCCTGTAGGCATCAATCAAGACTAAGCTACTGTACCAGGATAGTAGGGAAATTCTGTGCTTCGGATCCGGTTACAGGTCTTAATTTACATATGTAAAGTAGTTTAGCCAGCCTTTCACTAGAATATGAGAATCCAGGGTGACTTTAATAAATTGCTAATTAGCATCAGGTGTGGCGATTTCTTGCCTCCAACAATGAACTGCAAATGGCATTTCAAATACAAATGTACTAATCTTCTATGTTTTCATTTTTTCCCTAATTTTCATATCAGAGCGCCAGTTTAATTATTGTAAAAAGTCAGAAGTCACGGGCATGTGAAAGGTCATGGATAATTACATGGTGAGGAATGAAATGATCCAAGCCATAATGTAATCCCATTAAGAAACATGCTAGTGATATTGTACTAATTAAATATACTCAGGTAAGAAAGTGCCTAAAGAATGCCACGTCTTCATCTGTACTTTGTGGTAAGGTAGAAGAGCAGACCGTGCCTGGGACCTCCGAGGTGAAAGACTACACCTTAAAAGTTGAGGAGGGATTTTGATTTTGATAATTAATTGGAGATTTTGCGGCTGCAGTTTATATTCGGTGTTGAGCTAACAAGATGGATGTGGGAATTTTGTTTCATCTACATCATTATTCTGTGCAGTTAAGAGATCTATTATCTTCTCCTATTGCTATAGGGAGGGGGAAGAGAACATGTCGCCTGGTTTGGGGCTACTTAACTACAGCACGCTGGGTTTAGGGTCCCAAACCTTACCATAGCTGTACAGTAGTTCTGCTGTGGGATATGATCTGACGGACCAACCTTCACTGACGACATACATATTTGAGCCTTGGAGGCCTATCTTTCAGTTTACCAGTTTATCTTCACTGGGCTGCTTTTGGTAGGCACTAGCCACTACATACAATTCTCTCCCAGATAGCAATGTATGGATTTAGGCAAGGATAGGAGTTATGGCCCTCTTTCCTCTCTATCTTACTAAGGTCTCTCCCAGTACAATCTATGGTTGGCAATAGTACCTTTACAATAATAGCTGTAAAGTCCACTTTGGGATACAGGGTTTTGAAGGCACATATGGCCAGGACATGTTTAGGTGGGAAGGGTGTTTTAATGGTATCTCTCTCAACAGCAAAGTCTCAATAGCTGTAGTTGCAGGATACCTTGCTGACTCCTATGCTTGGCCATGCAGATTCAAAGTTTTCCTCTATCTTACGGTCTTTCTGTTCATTTTGCAGTAATTCACACAGAGATCTGTCTCGGGAGCTTTCTGGGCCTGAGAACAGGGAGCATAAGTCATAGCTTCTCACTGAACTCTCCTCTAAGACTGACTAACTGAGCTGGGGGCAGATCTTGGATCCCCACCCAACCTCCTATAAAAGTGCTGAACTAGCTCAATGCTCTCCTTGCCTTGCGCTCCATCGCGCAGCATAAGGTCTGTTTGTTGTAAGCTGGTGATGTGCCAGGCTTCACATGAGTATGACAGGCGGACACTTCCTAGCAGGGAGACTGGTGACGTCACCGGCGCAAATGGTGATGGAGCATAGAACAAGGGGAGCATCAGAGTAAGGAGATGCTACTCTCATGCATGGTAAAGCTTTAAAGGGGAATTGATGTCCAAGTTCAGCCCTGAACTCAGACAACCCCTTTAAGGACCAGGCTGTTTTTTGGAAATCTGACATGTGTCACTTTACGTGGCAATACCTTTGGAGCACTTTTACTTATCCAAGCCATTCTAAGATTGTTTTCTTGTAACACATTGTACTTCACGATAGTAGTAAATTCGAGTCGATATAACTCACCTTTAGTTATAAAAAAAAAAATCAACATTTACAGAAAATTTTGAAAAATTCACAATTTTTAAAATTTGAATTTGCTTTTAAGGCAGATAGGGATACCTCATAAAATAGTTATTGCTTTACATTTCCCATATATCTACTGTATGTTTGCATCATTTTGTAAATGTCATATTTTTAGGACATTAGAAGGCTTAGAATTTTAGAAGTAATTCTAAAATGTTTTAAGAAAATTTCCAAAATCCACTTTTTAAAGAGGACCTGTCACCTCTCCTGACATGCCCCATGTAATAACAATGCTTATCATCTATTCTTATGGCTCTATGTTGTGCCATTCCTGTATTATTTCTACTAGAAGTTATGAATGAATTGCTATTAGCCTTCAGTAAGAGTACAGAGGGGTGGTAACAAATTGGGGGTGTCCTGCAGAGTCTGAAAATGGCAGAACCCCCCAACTAGTTACCACCCCTCTGTACCCTTACTGAAGGCTAATAGCAATTCTAGTAGAGAAAATAAAGGAATGGTACAACATGGACCCATAAGAATAGAGGCTCCTGAATTGTTATTACATGGGGAATGCATGAAACTTTTTAAATAGGGATGGCAGGAGAGGTGGTACGTCATCTTTAAGGACCAGTTCAGTTATGAAGTCACTTGCATAGTAAAAAACACCCATAAATGACCCCATTTTAGAAACTTCACCCCTTGAGATATTCAAAACTGATTTTTCAAACTTTGTTAACTCTTTAGGTGTTCCACAAGAATTAAAGGAAAATGAAGATGGAATTTCAAAATGTCACTTTTTTGGCAGATTTGCCATTTTAATCCATTTTTTCCTGTAACACAAGCAAAGGTTAACAGCCAAACTCAATATCTATAACTCTGATTCTGCAGTTTACAGAAACCCCCATATGTGGTCGTAAACTGCTGTAAGGGCACACAGCAAGGTGCAGAAGGGAAGGAGCAACATATCGATTTTGGAGGGCAGATTTCACTTGGATAAGTTAAAGTTGCCATGTCGCATTTTAAGACCCCCTGATGCACCTCTACAGTAGAAACTCCCCAAAAGTAACCCCATTTTGGAAACTACAGGATAAAGCACAAGTTTTTTAGGTACTATTTTGGAGTACTTATGGTTTTTGATCGCTTGATACTACTCTTTTTGTGAGGCAAGGTCACCAAAAAATGGCTGTTCTGACAGTTTGTTTTGTATTTTACGATGTTCATCTGACAGGTTAGATCATGTGCTATTTTTATAGTGTTACGGACATGATGATACCAAATATGTCTATTTTTTTTGTTTCAGTTTTACCTAAGAAAGCATTTTTGAGAAAAAATAATGTTTTTGTGTCTTCATATTCTGAAAGCCATATTTTTTTATTTTTCTGGCGATCATCTTATGTAGGGACTGTTTTTTTTTTGTGGGAAGAGTTGACGTTTTTATTAGTACCATTTTGGCACCGATGCTGGAGTATACAGCAGGGTCTCGGCTGTCAGTGACAGCCGGGCCCCTGCCACCTGTATGGCGCTGGTGCTTAAGTCACGGCTCCCGGCGCCGTACCTATACGGCACAGGTCGCCTACGGGTTAAATAACAAACCATGTGCAGATACCTCCTGCTCTCCGGTACTGTACATGTGGCTCAACGCCGGGCCATGTTTCCGCACACTATTTGAAACAAATAGCGCGTGCAGGCGCCATCATTGCCCGGCAATTAGCGGTGAGCCACATGCCGATGCCACGGCCAGTATAGCGTCTTGTATGAACAGTCTAAAGATCTCCACTAATTGACACACAGAATTATTCCCACTAGCAGCCGCACTCACAAGACATCTTTCTTTAATACGTAAGAAAGAAAAAAAGTAAAAAGTTTGATGGAACAATTGTTTTTTTTTTTTTTCCAAAGTCCATTATTTGCATTAGATGTAAAGCCACCGGTACTGGGACTAATCTGCTCTCAGCTTGGATTTTCTCGCTCGTTCACACACACCTTAAGACAAAGACTATGGTTCATGAAGGGAAAAAAAAAAAGAAAAAAGAAACATGTTTTTTTGTGCCTGGCGAATTTCTTTGACATACAAGAAGGAATGGTCTCTACAAAATGGATGGAGTCACTACACTAGTCAAAGGAAAGACCCCTATGTAAACTTCATTGCCATTCACAAGATTTGCTCTGACACTTTACAAGTGCTGCGAGAAGAAAGGAAAATCTGTTCTCAGGTTTGGGGTGTTTACCAGCGAGCCTCTAGACACTTGACCCTATGTTGCGGACCCCCTAATCCTCTGATCTGCATGCACTAGTCTCGCCCACAGCTTCTGATGAAATTGACTGGAGCACTTGTGACTGATTCATTTTACCATTTCTAAACCACTCACCTACCTCAGCCCTATTCTCTGTCCAGCTCCTCCGCCTCCTCCCCTTAAGAAACCCGGCAAATTGTAATATAAGTTGTCTGGGCTGGATTTACCAAGCGATTGTCTCTATAATGAAACAGCCTGTTCATTATACAGTGGTAGCGAGCAAGACATTGCACTCCCACACCCCGAGACCCAGTCGGGTTAACATTTTTTTTTTTTTTAGGCTGCCCATTGACAAAGGACTGAATAGGTGGATGATGTCAAAATGGACTTACAAACGGCTTGGCATACAAACAGTTACTGCCTGCGTGTGTGTGGATTTATGGTCTCGCTCGCTTAATAACGAAGATTTGTAAGGACAAATTGGCTGGTGTCGAATATGTTTGCCAAAGGAACTTAAGAGTTTGCTTTTTCACTTTAAGGGATTTTTGCCTGCAAATAAGGTAAAATTAGAAAACCACCGTTTTTAATGAATATACCCACAAAGAAGTCAGGCCGGCTCCTGCATGGTCCGCAGCGGTCCAAGGCGTTGATGTGTTTGACAGTATAGCGGATTTAGGATTTAGAAAAAGATAATCAGATTACAAAAAGATGTAGTTAAAACAGATGGGAATATATTTTATATATATATATATAAACAGCTTCGGCGCAAAGCCGCATTTTCTCGTGCTTCGTGGTAGCAAATCTATTTTCCCTGAATAGTGGTAAAAAATTTTTAAAAAAATCATACCTACCTTATCCATTTAATCACGACGAGCCGCAAGATCTTTCACGAAATCCCATGCGCAGTGACATATGACATCATCACGGGCCGCTCAAGATTTCACGATAGATCTTCAATCAAGATGGCGGTGTCTAGCTCTTCATGATCAAATTGATAAGTTAAGTATTAGTTTAATTAATTTTTTTGTATTTTACATTGTTTACTGTTATTACTCTCAGATGCCGCGATCAGCTATGAATGCGGCATCTCAAGGGTACAATGACGGGTTACGGCACAATCGCCCCTCCCTGTCATCACACCCACTACTTACAAAGAAATACGCTTCGTGAATAAGTAATTCATCACAAAGCAAATTTTTTTTATAACTAATATTATCTCTAATATATATATATTTCCTCATCCTCCTCAGGCAGCCCATAGCAAATTATATATGTGCTGCCATCTGACTCAAGGAAAGCAAAATTACAGGTAAGACACATTTTCTCTCTATATAATATATAATAGAAAAATATATAGATAACATTTATATATAGATAAAATTATATATTTAAATTTTAAAAAATATTATATATATACACACACACACTAAGGGCTAGAGTATAAAAGGCAGCCTGTGAACAGTCAGTTCATTAAGCTAATGTCAGGAAAAAAGTGCAAGTATAAGGATCTGAGTGACCTGGACAAGGGACAAATTGGGTCAGAACATCTCCAAAATGGCAGATCTTGAGGAGTCTATGTGGTATGTAGTGGTTAGTACCTATTAAAAGTGGTCCAAAGAAGGACAACCGTTGACCTCCCAACAGGGTCACGGGCCCTCAAGGCTCATCTATGCACATAGAGAGTGAAGGCTAGCCTGTCCGGTCCAATCCCACAGAAGATGTACTCTAGCACAAACTACTAAAGAAAGAATGTCAGATTACACAGGACAGTTTGATGCATAAGGGACTGTGCAGCAGTATAGCACACTATCTCGGGCAGGTGGTTGTAATGCTATGACTATAGATGTACATATCTAACCATGTTTGCCAACTTTCCCAGGCTTGCTGAAAAAGGGGGTCCTCCCGGAGGAGCTGGAAATCTCCCGAAAACAGCCCTCCATGAGCTCTAACTTTATATGTGGCATAGGGATGCTTATCTTTAGAGGCAGCCCCTGAGCCGCTACACACTCTGAGAGGGCAACACATCATAAAAAGGGCTGTAATGTGTAATGAAAAGGGGATAGTCTTAAAGGAGCGAGACCTTGGAAAAAAGAGGTGTATCCATGCCCCAAAAGCCAACGACTGAAAATTGGCAAGTAGTATCTATCTATCTATCTATCTATCTATCTATCTATTTATTTATCTATCTATCGTTTTTCACACTAGTGTTACAGGTCTCAGGCGGGCATAGTGGTAATATCCGGCTATGCTGGATCCAGAAAACTCCTCCTCTCTGGAGGAGACCTATAACACTAGTGTGAAACTAGCATAATATCTATGGGGAGTGGTTTCCATCCAGATTTTGAGTCCTAAAGAATCGTTGTGAGCTCCAAGCAGAGAGGTTCCACACAATACAATAGTTTTCAAAGGGTTGCATTGAAGGGGTTGTCCCACGAAAAATATTTTAGTTTTAAAACCAGCAACTGGATCTGTATTCTTTTGTAATTGCACGTTATTAAAAATTTTGTATAGCCACTGAGTTATAAAAAAAAAATGTATCTGTATAGCGCCACCTGCTGTTTTTTTTTTTTTCTTATTTCTTTGTCCTTCTAGCAGAACAATGAGTGGGTAATTCTCTGGATCTATGTGAGGTACAGGGCTGGTTCTAGCTTTGTTAGAAAGAGGTTGTCATGTTCTATATGACGTCTGATTTTCATTTTTTACATTAGTCACGGCATAACTTCTTAAAATCGGCAACAACCCATTTTAGAAATATACTTGGTACAGCAGCATGGTGGCTCAGTAGTTAGCACTCTGGTCTTGCACTGGGTTCTTAGGTTCAGAACATACCATGGGCAACATCTGCATGGAGTCTGTATGTTCTCCCTGTGTTTGTGTAGGTTTCCTTCCACAACCCAAAAAACACAGATGAGCTCATTTGGAATTTAGATTGTGAGCCCCAATGGGGACAGGTAACTGAAAGCAATATTAGGGCCAGATTCCTGCATAGTTGCCTGGCCTTGGTATTCGAGAGGGCTGGCAGAGGAAGAATATGGCCCCTTTCACAGGAGCGAGTTTTCCGCGCGGGTGCAATGCGTGACGTGCACTCATTGCGCCTGCACAGAATCCGGACCCATTCACTTCAATGGGGCTGTGCAGATGAGCGGTGATTTTCACGCATCACTTGTGCGTTGAGTGAAAATTGCAGCATGTTCTATATTCTGCGTTTTTCACGCAATGCAGGCCCCATAGAAGTGAATGGGGCTGCGTGAAAATGGCAAGCAAGTGCAGATGCAATATGATTTTCACGCATGGTTGCTAAGGAGATGATGTAAGTAAATTGATTAAGGTCAATTTACTATATTATTTTCCCTTATAACATGGTTATAAAGGAAAATAATAGCATTCTTAATAGAGAATGCCTACTAAAATGTGGATTGAGGGGTTAAAAAATAAAGAAAACTAACTCACCTCATCCACTTGTTTGCGCAGGTGAGTTAATTATTTTTATTCTTTAACGCCTCAATCTACATCTTAGCAAGCATTCTCTATTAAGAATGCCATTATTTTCCTTGATAACCATGTTATAAGGGAAAATAATAAAATCTACCCAACACTGAACCCAAACCCGAACTTCAGTGAAGAAGGTTAGGCCTGGGTACCACATTCAGTTTTTTATAACGCGCATGCAAAATGCATTGCACTCGCGCGGAAAAAACTAAACAACGCAAAGCAATCGCAGTCAAAACTGACTGAAATTGCATGCGCACTCGCGCGGGTTTCCCTCAATGCACCCGGGACGCATCCGGACCAAATGCGAGACACCTGTGTGAAAGAGGTCTAAGGAGCAAAAGTGCAAAGAGTGACTCAGTGCACTTAACTGCTTATTTGCATATGGATTCCTTCAGAATGAAGCGACAGATCGCAAGTGAATGGTATGATTATATTCAGCTCTGCTGGCCCTACAAGGCATTGTGTCTGGTGTACCAGAGAATCTCCTGGTGACAGACACCCTTTAAAGCTTTCATTGACGTACATGTACGTCATGGAATGTTAAGGGGTTAAATTTATTTAAAAAAAAATACTTCAGCTTTATTCACGGAGTGCCAAATTCTTACAAATAACAGGATTTTAAGAACAACTAACAGTTTATGTGAAAAAAAAGTAACAAAATTCTTGTTATTATTACAAATTGCGGGATGGAGGCGCGACGTGTTTTCGCTAATGCGTTGCGTCGTATACATATATGTAAATGTCAGCATTGTTAGTGGCCGCGTTTTAATTTGCTTTAATCACTAACAATGAAGGATTAGCGCTCTGAAATCTTCTATTTGATAATTACATACTTGATGAAATAGAAAACAGTTTGATTTTCATAAGCTCCAGAAAATGCAGCTTTTGTTTTTCAAAGATTTATCCCGGGAGGGTGGTATTAAACCGAGATCAGACTTAATAAAGCTGGCAAATGAAGTAAGGAAATTCTAATGAATGCTCGCAAGGAAATGCTTCACTTTTTCTGAAAAAATAAAATAAAAAATAAAAATAAAATTTGAGTCCGGTGTTGATTCTGTGTGCATTATGTGACATGGATGCTGGTACATAATGAATATTCACATGGTGTAAAGCCGATCTCCAAACAAACCATGTATAAAAATGAGTGTAGTCTTGGTCATATCAACCAATTAGGTTGCTTCTTGGTTTCTCAACAAGGATTGGTTGCGATGGGAACTTTACTTGCAATAGTTCTTTTTACATCTCCTCCAATAGGTTTTAAAGTTTTCATCCCTATAGCAAAACTAAAACAAATTCTCATCCTCCTCACTTGGCTTGACTACTAAGTAGCACCTGAGTTGGTCTAGGCTTTGACATAAATATAGACTCCAAAGGTCCAGTAGAAGACAACCCCATTGGGAGGGGACTTGGGAGCCAATCATTTACATGCAATTAAAAGTAGACATTACATCTTCTGGTGGACCCTTGGAATCATCTCTTTTGAGGGATCCAAGGAACCTCACTTGGACAATGTTAACAACCCCCTTCCGGTCTACCCTACATGAAGATGAGGTAGCACTGCAGATTCTGAATGGCAGCAATAGGAGACAGGCATTTTGTACTGTAGTGCCCTTTGCTACACTAAATGAAGTCAACATATAATGGAAGAGGTTAGCTCTAGTAAAATTCTGTCACAAGTTACTCCAAAAATGCTTTTATTTTGTCATAGGTGGCAGGAGAAACAAATGTAATTGTTCTGGAGGATGTTGATGTTGTCCATCACCCTTAAAGGGGTTTTCCAGTCTATAGGTAATGATGACCCATCGTCAGAATAGGTCATCAATAGTGATGAGCGGCATCGGCAATATTCGAATTTGCGATATTTCGTGAATTTTTGGCCGAATATTCGCCATAAATTCACAAATTAGAATTTGTGATCTCCAGTCATTATTTACTTGATTGCGAAAATCGGCAATGTAATATATTCGCGATAAAAAATTTACGATTGGAATATTCACGATCAACACTAAGGGGTAGGCAACTTTCCTATTGGTTGCTAGGGATGATGCTAACTGCCAATATTTGCTATAAATTCGCAATTAGAATATTCGCGATCAACACTATTCGCGAATACGAATATATAGCACTATATTCGCACTCAACACTCGTCATCAGTATTAGATTCTGGGGTCTCATACACAGCACCGTCACGATTAACTGTTGTTGCCAGATGCCGGAAACAAAACAGTGGACAGAGCCAGAAGCAGAAGGCTCCATGTACTGTGTAGTAGCCATGCCGGTATACTGCATATCACCTCCCATAGTGAATGTAACCTGGAACGACCACTACACAGTACAAAGCGCCTTCTACTTCTGGCTCCGTCCACTGTTTTGTTTCAGGTTTTGGTAGCTGCTGAAAAATAGTTTATTGGCACCTTGCTCAGGGGTCCATCCGGGCCTGATATCTACAGCCTAGAAAAGCCCTAAGACATTCTGCAAGCTGGATTTTGACAAGAAGAATGAGTGCTATTTTCTCTCAAGAACTAGAAGCTACGTTTCTCCTCTCTCAGAGAGGGTACAAGGAACAGATGAAGAGGCAGAACTATCTGTGTCTATATAGTTTACAGAGAGTGAAAAGGAGCTAATACTAATTGTGCCTATATAGTATAACCCTTTTCCTGCCAAGGACTTATCTCATATGTACTGGTAGGGTGGCAATTTAATAGATAGGATCCTTGATACTGATGGCTGGATTTAGCTAGTGATTCAAGCCAGGAACATTTCAAAATCTGAGAATCTCAGCTTTAAAACAAGACCAAGAGCGAGGCTGTAGCCATGATATATTGCGAGTTAGAGCCCATAGAACTGGGTCTCACTGAAAGCTGTGCTGCGATACAGAAGGGGGCAAGGAGGATAGTAGTGGTCGTTCTGGTCCTGAGGGTGGTAGTAGCACTCACAGTTCACAGTGACAATGTCTCCCTCTGGCACTCCCTGGAGCTGTGCAGTGACAGGAGGGCGCACCTTTTCTTCTTTCAGGTTTTGGGGCTCCTGCCTGGTGGTAGTTGGGGTGCCCTTGATGCTAGGTGTTGGTCTGGGTGCAAGGCAAGAGGTAGACACAGTTCCAAGGCATATAACACAGTGCAATCCTTCCCCAATAGCAGCGTGCAGACAGCAGCAATGATGGAGGTTGTAGTACTCCTTCTCCCTGTCTCTTTCTAAAGTCTCTCTGCAGAACTGTAATCATGCAACAAAGTCCTTGTTAAATACTTCTGAAAATTCTCAGGCTAAGGGGTACAGATAAAGATATGCCTAGCCAACCTGTCTCCAAGCGTGGACGTGCGCTTTAGCAATATTGCCACACAGCAGTAAGGTCTCTCTGCCATAAATGAGCACCATACCTTGGTGATTGACTCCAGTGCATGGCCTTGTAGATTCTCGATCTTATTATTTTCCTTCTCTTTACTGCACATTTGATGATAAAGTTGCTTTTTTGTCTGTAGAAGTCTGCAGCTTTCATTCCTGACCCAAAATCTGAATGCTTTAAAACTCACAATATATTGCGACTAGGTTGTCAGTTTTAAAGGGCATCTGTCAGCAGTTCTGTACCAATGACACTGGCTGCCCTGTTACATGTGCACTTGGCAGCTGAAGACATCTGTGTTGCTCCCATGTTCATACGTACCCGCATTGCTGAGAACAATTATGTTTTAATATTTGCAAATGAGCCTCTAGGAGCAAAGGGGGCGTTACCATTACACCTAGAGGCTCTGCTCTTTCTGCGACTGCCTCACCCTCTCCACTTTGATTGGCAGGGCCAGACATGCTTATGTTTTCACTGCCCGGTCCTGTCAACCAAAGTGGAGTGAGTGCTGCAGCTGCAGAGTGAGCAGAGCCTCAGGTCTTTCCAGTTCTGGCGATTCTTTACAGATATGTACATTTAGACCTAAGTGTTATGTATAAACTCTGCACACATTGACTGTCTATTTTAAATAGGTATTGTCCATATAACTTTCTGCTTGAGTTACACATTTACCAATTAATGTTAACTTTTTTGCTATTTTTATTAAAAAATACACTTTGCCGTGAAGTTGCATGAAAGTGTTTGTCTGTATAAAGTATTGCATGGTATTTTGATAATGTGGCGGGTGTCAACTTTCAGAAAATATATAGGTATGCGGATTTAGTATGATTATCTTGTGCTTTAGGTTTCATATGTACATGTCAAAACTGCAAAAATTGTCCTGGCTGCCAGAGGTGCCAAATGTCCAAACATACCTGGCAACAAAAGGGTTAAAGGAAATGACAAGTAGGCACCTACATAATTTAAAGGGAGAGACAAGGAAGCAGTACTAATTGCGCCTACATAGTTTAAAGGGAGGGACAAGGAAGCAGTACTAATTGTGCCTACATAATTTAAAGGGAGAGACAAGGAAGCAGTACTAATTGTGCCTACATAGTTTAAAGGGAGAGACAAGGAAGCAGTACTAATTGTGCCTACATAGTTTAAAGGGAGAGACAAGGAGGTAGCACTAATTGTGCCTACATAGTTTAAAGGGAGAGACAAGGAAGCAGTACTAATTGTGCCTACATAGTTTAAAGGGAGAGACAAGGAGGCAGTACTAATTGTGCCTACATAATTTAAAGGGAGAGACAAGGAAGCAGTACTAATTGTGCCTACATAGTTTAAAGGGAGAGACAAGGAGGTAGCACTAATTGTGCCAACATAGTTTAAAGGGAGAGACAAGGAGGTAGCACTAATTGTGCCTACATAGTTTAAAGGGAGAGACAAGGAAGCAGTACTAATTGTGCCTACATAGTTTAAAGGGAGAGACAAGGAAGTAGTACTAATTGTGCCTACATAGTTTAAAGGGAGAGACAAGGAGGTAGCACTAATTGTGCCTTCATAGTTTAAAGGGAGAGACAAGGAGGCAGCACTACGAGTGCAAAAATACAGATGGCTTCTCTACTGGTACCCCATGGGCAGTGGTGCCTCCATATGTTGGTTATCCCAGTAGAACCGGAAAAAAGAGGAAAATTTATCAAAATGATACGGGCACTCAGCTATATGGAATTACATCAAAGTGATCTTTGATGTAATTCCATATAGCTGAGTGCCCGTATCATTTTGATCAAGGAGCTAGCACTAATTGTGCCTACATAGTTTAAAGGCAAAAAAGGGGGTCAGTCAGCACATCCCAATGCGCAGGTGCACGCTGCTATGCTGAGAAACACGTAAAAAAAATGTAAATGCAGCAGCACTCTGCAAACACGCATATCGTACAATGATGCTATAATTATAGAAAACATTCTGGTGCTAATGCTACACTTATTTTGTGAATTTGAGATTCTTGGCAAATACGTTTTGTACAACATTTTTTGGACCGTCTGCTAAACGTCAAGGCGATCTCTGTAAGACTGGGACCTAGAACTAAAGTCTACCTGTTATGTGCCATAATGGCCACCATAAAATTCAGAGAGTGCAAGTTCCACATGCATGCTGGGTCCACTCTGCTTTTTACCATTCTTGGTGCCATAACAGCCTCCATTAAATCCAGGGATGCAGGTACCAACATGCATGCTGAGCCCACTCTATACCTCTCCTGGTGCCAGACAGCTTCCAATGAATGCAATGAGAGCAGGCTACAGCTTTATACTTACACTGATTAAAATCAGCCTATGGGGCAGACAGGCTAGCCTGCAATCTGATATTGATGATCTATCCTTATTATGGTTATCAATAGAAAAAGCCCAGAGAACCCCTCTAAAATACCGGGCCCAACCCAATGGACAGAACCTGTGCTGCTTTTAGAAGAGAGAAGCCATGTTTTGCAGGCACATTTTTGTAGACTCTTTATATACATTTCTTGCTTTTTTTTGTCTATGTCTTGTGTAACAATCTAGACTTTTACCAAAATCTGTCTCTGTGATTGCTCTAGGAACGGTCGTGAAGTGGATGACAGCGCATTGCCGTTATTACCCCCCATGCTACTCTGGAATCCTCAATTACCCACGGCGTCTATTGAAGTGCGGTACATTACCTCGAGGCTGCGCGACGGAGCCACTTCACAATGCTTAACACGCACCTCGGGCCTCTCACAGTGAAGTGCCTCCATTATTAACACCTTTGAGAGCAACTAATTGATGAACCAGTCTCATTTAAGTAAATGAAGTGGAGATTTTTCAGAAAATTGCTCATCTACGTAGGTTACGTCTTCATGACAGTGATCCACCATTAAGGATGCATTCACATCACCGTTTAGCTTTCCATTCTTCTGATCCGTCAGAAGAAGAGAGAGAGAAAAAAACAGGAGCCTGTTGCATCAGTTGTCATCTGTTTGAGCCATTTCCGCCTGAGATCCGTTTTTTTAGATGGGAAAAAAGTCTTGTATGCAGTACTTTTTTTTCTCACTTAAAAAAAACGATCTCTGACGGAAATGACTCAAACAGATGACAACTGATACAAAAGGATCTATTTTTTTTACAGGATCCTTTAAAAAAACAGATCCTATGCAATTTTATGTATAACTTATGCAACAGGATCCGTGTTTTTCTAAAGGATCAGAAGAACGGAGAGCTAAACGGTGATGTGAATGCATCATAACCAGTTAGATGTGAAGCATTTGACGTTCTCCTGCAGCAGGAGAACCATTTTTATATAATCCAATGCTTTTACACTTTCTTGAAAGTGGTAAGACAATGTGCAGCGTCAACAGGGTCGGACTGGCCACCATCGCGAGAGGTCCGCCCTATTTGGAGGTGGGTTTGGAGCAATCACTTGACACTAGGGTCTGTTTCTTACGGGATGATTAACCTACTTGATCTTATTGATAATGTGTCCTTTGACGTTTTGCGTGTAGCATGTAAGGGCTGTATTACACCAGCAGATTTTCTGACCAATCATTGGTCAGATGGTCAATTACACACACAGATCTTTTGTTATACACACCAGCTATTGGTCTGATTGGACAGAAATTGGTCAGATGATCTGTTGGTGTAATACAGCCGTTAGTCTCTGCTTTATGGACATTCCCCCCCATAACCGTCAGCCTGAAGCACCATGAGTCCCCCCTCCGGAGCAGATACATGTCCACAGTGCTCCTATCATCAGCAGCGGCTGATAGATAGATAGATAGGGGTGCCAGCGGCTGTGGCGGTGATCCTTCTACCAAACCATAAAGGAAAAAGGAAATTCCACGGCACTTCCCAAAAATAGATACGTGTTCTTTTCACCAGATGCAACATTTCGGTTCTCCCTTTGGAACCTTTTTCAAGCAGTGACAAATTCATGGTGCAAATTACATATATTTATACCACACGTGATTATTGGATAATTAAAACAATCAAGTACAAAAATATAAAAAGTTACATAGATAGATAGATAGATAGATAGATATTAGATAGATACGATGCGATAGATAGATATAGATAGATAGATAGATAGATAGATAGTAGATAGATAGATAGTAGATAGATAGATAGATATGAGATAGATAGATAGATAGATAGATATGAGATAGATAGATAGATAGATAGATAGATAGATAGATAGATAGATAGATAGATAGATAGATAGATAGATAGATAGATAGATAGATAGATAGATAGATAGATATTAGATAGATATGATAGATAGATAGATAGATAGATAGATAGATATGATAGATAGATAGATAGATAGATAGATACAATATGATAGATAGATAGATAGATAGATAGATAGATATTAGATAGATATGATAGATAGATAGATAGATAGATAGATACAGATAAAATAGATAGACAATAGATAGATAATAGATAGATAGATAGATAGATAGATAGATAGATAGTAGATAGATAGTAGACAGATACAATATGATAGATAGATACATGATGAGATAAATAGATAATAAGACAGATAGATATTAGATATGAGATTATTCAATTCATTTGAGAGAAACAGACGACTAGCAGAGAAAACAGGAGAAGAAAATGTCTAACATTTTTATGGAGGGTCTGGAAAATCATATGTGATGTGATGACTTTTGTTTTGTCATTTGCATTGGTTGTGGTAGATAGATAGATAGATAGATAGATAGTAAGGCACTGGGCGGGTATTTACTATGGAGCGGGGAGGCAGATATTCTGCTCCTTCATGACTTTACCACCAAACAATATTTAGATGAGATTTTACAGCTATTGATTCTAATCATTAGGTGATTTATTATATTATGAGCAGTAATTTATGATCATCGTTATTATCACTGTGCTTGTTGTATTATTATTATTATTATTTAGGGGACAAACAGTAAAACTATTTGTTTTCTTGTTGTGCTAATAGATTTATTATTTTCACAAGCAGTTTTTCCCCTATGTATAATAATATTTACACACATTTTGATGGATTTTCATGCAAATGTATCAGTTTCCAAACTACTAATGTGGCTGAATTCACAAGTGCTGGATTTGATTTGCTTTTCCCTGTGATCTTGATCATTTTCTATAAAAATATATATTTTTTGAAGTGCAGTGATTAGTGTATCTCTTATGATTTTATGATCAAACCTTTGACACATATTATATGTATTCATTTGTTATCATTATGGCTCAAAAGTTGTTGTTTTTTTTATCCTTGCTACAACTATTATTAAATGAAGATACCACAATGTCGAGCATTTAGATTACTAATTCATTGAAATCTACTTTTTAAAAATGAATACAAAAAATTCCAGACTGGATGATTTGCTGGAAATCTTACAATGCACAGAGCAGTTACCAGCGGCGCATGAAATAGTCGCCTGGAACAGGTGGCAATAGATTGTCATTGTTCTAATAAATGATTTTGCAGCTGCTGATCCTAATCCTTTGTTACTTAGCAGATTCCAACAGAAAAATGTAAATGACGGGCACCTGCTAAACTCTTGTACAGAATCTGGAGATTCAGCTCCAGGGAATGGAGATCATATAGAGAGGAATCCGAACTCCAGGAATAAAAAGATGGTTAAAATTATTATCAAGGAAAACTTTCTTTTATCATGCAAATAATGGAAACTTTTACATGAAAACAGCTTTCTGACAAGGTTTTTTTTTTTATTATTATTTGTGAGATATTTTACTTTTTTTTATTTTATTTTAATTATTTCATATATTCATGATTTAGCTCACACTTTCATTCATTTAATAGATTTTTAGTAAATGTCTTTATTTATTTATTTATTACTATTATTTGAAATATTATTGAGAAAAGAAATGTGATTATCAAGATTTCAAATATCTTATAAATATATATACTTTTTAAAGAGGCTATAAAATTATAAAAAAAAAATTCAAATATACAATTTAAAAATCCATTTCGTAATGTGTCAGACCATCAAAATAAATCTAAGGGCTCGTTCACAAGACCGTATAGTTTTGCGGTCTGTTTTTAACAGGTCGGTTATTCCGTTTTTGGTTTCGGTAGTGTTTCCGTTCCGCTTCTGTTCCGTTTCCGTATGGTTTCCATTTGTGATCCATTTTTTTCGGATCGCAAACGGAAATGGAAGCATATAATAATGTTATAACAGCAACTACATTGAAAAATTGGGCTGGGTATAAAATTTTCAATAGATTCTTCCGCAAAAACTAAACGGATACGGAAGACACACGGATGCATTCCGTTTTTTTTACAGCCCCATTGACTTGAATAAAGCCATGAATGTGATTCGCGGGCAATATTAGGACATGACTCAAAATGTAGCAGAACGGAAAAATGGAAATATGGAAACGGAATGCATACGAGTACATTCCGTTTTTTTGGTGGACCCATTGAAATGAATAATTCCGTATACGGACGGTATACGGAACGCAAAATATAAGAAATATTATGAAGTAATCATACACATGAAGACATTTGAAGTAGTGCAGTTTATTTTATATCGTATAATGTATTAATGAAAAAAAAACGAATCAAACTAATAGTACTACAATATTTATATTGATTTGTAGATTTTATTTGTACTATATATAATAATTTAGTGAATGAAAATATTTTTTTATGATTTTTTTGAATATTAAAATGATGTCTCAGTGCTGATGAAGTTTAACAATGAAACTGGTCATTTTAACTACAAAACAAATTTAATTAGGTAAAAGATGACGCGACCTGCAGATAATTTCTATCGTTAATCTGCCACCTAGTGGTGGTTTCCATCTATGACAGAGTTTAACCATTTCATCATTAAGGCTGCCTGCACGCAGTGCAGAGTGGTGTGCAGAAAATCCACAAGAAATCTGCACCAAAGCCAAACAAAAAATGGACACAAATTTGCACTATTTATGGCGGCTTTGGTGCATTTTAATGCAGTTTTTGGTGCTGATTTTGATAACACCACCATTGAAGTCTTTGGGGAAACCACTCTACAGAAGGTGCCGAATCGCACAATTGACATGCTGCGGATTTTAAGATCCTCACAGCAGCTCAATTTTAGCACGGAAGAATAAAAGCAAAGTGTCCATGAGATTTGGTGGGAAAATCCATACGGAAAAAAACGCACGTAACCGCATGTGTGCAGTTGTCCTGCTTTCAGAACTCTTTTCACTTTCACTTGTACTAGTCGAAAACCCAAACTCACCTGCTCCCCGTTGCTCCGTTCCAGCTCCCTGGCTTTGTTCAGCTGTCTTATGGTCCGGAGGGAGTCACGTGCGCCACTGCAGCCAATGACAGGTCTCTGTGGTGACATGTTCCCAAGCAGCATGTCACTCTTGGGTCCCATGCTACTTAGCGACACATCACCACTGAGGCCATTGGCTGCAGCAGCGCACATGTCCACATCTGTCCGGAGGTTTACCGGACGGGGACCAGAAGATCACAGAGAAGCGAACCTAGGAGGCGGAATGGAGCTGCAGGGTCAAGGACAGAATCATTTATTTCAACACGTACAACACACTGGTAGTGAAAATGTAAAAAGTCCAAAATGCTGGACAAATCCTTTAAAGGGGTTGTAGATTTTTTTTATTTTTTTGGGCAACGAATCCCCATCATTTTTGTTTGTGAATTCTGCACAAACAAAAAGCCTCACAAACAACTGACAACAATCCACACGTCAGGTCAGTTTCCGCATCTTGTAGATGAAATTTAGAAAATTTAGCTGGCGCTGTATTAAGCCTCATTCACAAGTCAGTGTTTGATCAGTGATTTCCATCAGTGAGGGCTCATGCACACGTGTGCTGCCCGTTGCCGTATCGCGGACCGCATTTGCGGATCAGCAATACACGGTCACCGTTCCGTGTGCATTCCGCATTCACTTCAACGGGTCCTCAAATCCGGAGATGCAGAACGGAATCACGGAACGGAACACTACGGAGTGCTTCTTTGGGGTTCCGTTCCGTACCGCAAAGAGATAGAACATGTCCTATCTTTTTGCGGAACGGACGAATGCAGACTCATTCAAGTTGAATGGGTCTGGATTCATCCCGGCGGCCGTACGGAGGTTGCCCGTGTATTGGGGACCGCAAATTGCGGTCCTCAATGCACGGAATGGACCACCTATGGCCGTGTGCATGAGCCCCGATAATGAGCCAAAACCAGCATTGGAGCCTTCACAGACATAAGGTATAAGGGAAAGATCTGCTCCTGTTCTGTGTTTAGAGCCGCACCTGGTTTTGGCTCAAAATTACTGATGGAAATCACTGACCGAACACTGATGTGTGAATGAGGCATAACGCTGCGGATTTGCTGTGTGAAAATTCAGCACGTAATACACACCACGTGCATATGGCCTTAAAGTAGCGGCAAAGTGGCTGAGATTTCCATACACTGTGGACATTTTCTGCGTCAAATATTTTAAATCCGTAAGGGCGGGTTAACATCAGCGGTACGATTCCATTATTGTTTTCCGTTATAACATTCGTAAGACGGAATTCAAAATTGAAACATTTAGAGGCATTCCGTTTTGAATTCTGTTTTACAAATTCCGTTATTTTCTGTTATAGCCATGTTATCACGGAAAACAATAACGGAATTCAAAACGCTGATGTGAACCCCCACCCTAACATGAAAGGGGTTTTCTGAGATTTTGATACTGATGACATTTGGGCCCCTGCCGTTCAGCTGTTTGAGAAGGCACCGCACTCCTTTTCCCTGCTCACCACGCACAGAGCCGGACATTGTATAGTGGCTGTGCCCGGTATCACAGCTCAGCTCTATTCACTTCAATGGGGCTGAGCGCGAACCAAGCACGCGCGCTATACAATGCCCGGCGCTGTGCTTGGTGAGCAGGGAAAAGGCTGCCTTGATTACAGGAGTGTTGGTGCCTTCTCAGACAGCTGATCGGCGGGGGTGCCGGGTGTCAGACCCCCATCGATCGGATACTGATGACCTATCCCGAGGATAGGTCATCAGTATCTAAATCTCAGAAGACCCCTTTAAGGGCACTTTCACACTTCTGTTGGTGCGGATCCGTCTGTTTATTTTCACAGACGGATCCGCACCTATAATACAAACGTTTGTATCCGGTCAGAACGGATCCGTTTGCATTAGTTTTAAAGAAAAATGACGGATCCGTTTTGAATTGCATTGAAAGTCAATGGAGAACGGATCCGTTTTCAAATGCACCATATTGTGTCATTGAAAACGGATCCGTCCCCATTGATTTACATTGTAATTCAAAACGGATCCGTTAGGCTCCGCCTCTTCAGACGGACACCAAAATGCTGCATGCTGCGTTTTGGTGTCCGTCTCCAAAACAGAATAGAAGCGGAACGGAGCCGAACTGATGCATTCTGAACGGATCCTTGTCCATTCAGAAGGCATTGGGGCTCAACTGATCCGTTTTGGACCGTTTGTGAGAGCCCTGAAACGGATCCCACAAACGGAATCAAAAACGCTGGTGTGAAAGTACCCTAAATTGCACATTTCATCCTTTGCAATGCAGAGAGTGAAATTGATGGCAAATCCACAACATGTCTGCAATGAAATTTGAGTTTCTTTTTAATGCAGATTTTGCCGCTGTGGATTTCAGCGAGAGACGCTTCCGATTTTCCTCTCTTACAGTCCCAGAAAACAATGAACTCAAAAGCTGCAAAAGAAAGAATCTGCGGTGAACGTTGACCGTTGACCGGTAAATCCATAGGACGCTGTGGATATCCATCCTTGATGTACGCGATGCATAGTGTTGACTCAGATCCACTGCAAAAATGCAACAAATCCACCGCAGAAATTCTGCTCCGCGAGGCCGGACACTTATGGGTGCCTTCACACGCTGCAGATTTTGTTGCAGAAATTTCCGGGAATGAAAATCGGTTCCCTTCATTTGAACGGGGCGGCGAGCACATGGATTCCTGCAGGACGCATTCAGGTAAATGGAACGGAACTTCAGTCCTGGAAATTTCTGCAAAAATAACTCGAATCGTGTGAAGGCGCCCTATGGCTCCCTTGGCGTCAGGTCTCTGAGTGTTGCAGACAGAATAGGAAGCAGAGCAGGAATCTTCCGCCCAGCTGAAATGAACAGTTTAGTAATTGGATTACAATGTCATAGAACAATGTACGAACTGCGTCCTATAAGTAAAGTAGCCATGACGAATCCATGAATGAAAGCAGCACTTAGTGAGTCACAGTCCATGAAATGAGCGCTGTGAGCAGGACAGTCCCTAATCAGTGTTAAGACCACCATTACACCATATGGACTCCGCTTCATTTGTCCAGTCATTCTGCTTCCCCTCCACCAGCAGGACTAATCCTATGTATCTGAGGAGCCGCACAGACGCAGGGGGCTCGCTGCCAGCCATGGACCCTGCGCAGACCCTGCTCACTGCTACAGGCCGCCATGTCTACAGGGAACGTCTGCAGGGAATATCTACCCCGCAGCATTCACACCAGAGTCAGCGTTTATTTCTCTTATATCTGTTATTACCCGGCCGGTAAACCTTCCTCATCATCCATCACACGCCCATTGTAGAACTGGGCACTGGGGAAAGAACGATAATAAACCCTGGGTTGATCGGTGTATAGATAGAGAGATAGATAGATAGATAATCGATAGATAGATAGATAGATAGATAGATAGATAATCGATAGATAGATAGATGATAGATAATAGATAGATAGATAGAGAGATAGATAGATAGATAATCGATAGATAGATAGATAGATAGATAAATAGATAGATGATAGATCATCGATAGATAGATAATTGATAGATAGATAGATAGATAATCGATAGAAAGATAGATAGGTAGATAGATAGATAGATAATCGATAGATAGGTAGATAGATAGATAGATAGATAATCGATAGATAGATAGATGATAGATAATAGATAGATAGATAGATAGATAGATAGATATACTAAAGATGAGATAGATAGATAGATAATAGATAGATAGATAGATATTACACATAGATAACTAGATAGATAGATAATTACACAGATAATAGATAGATATTACACAGATAATAGATAGATAGATAGATAGATAGATAGATAGATAGATATTACACAGATAATAGATAGATAGATAGATAGATAGATAGATAGATAGATAGATAGATAGGAGAGATATAGATAGAAGAGAGATAGATAGAAGAGAGATAGATAGATAGATAGATAGATAGAAAGAAGAGAGATAGATAGATAGATAGATAGATAGATAGATAGGAGAGATATAGATAGATAGATAGATAGATAGATAGATAGATAGATAGGAGAGATATAGATAGATAGATAGATAGGAGAGATATAGATAGATAGATAGATAGATAGATAGATCAGAGATAGATAGATATTATACAGATAATAGATAGATAGATATTACACAGATAATAGATAGATAGATAGATAATTATTAAAAATTCCATGGCACTCCCAAATAGTAAGTTAAAAGTAGTGTTCTTTAATCACCAAACAGCGACATTTCAGTCCTCTTACTGGGACTATCTATCTCTAGATAGATAGATAACAAATTAATAAAAAGAAAGATAGATAATACAAAATAAATATTAGGTTGATTGATATGAAATAAATAGATAACAAATACACAGAAAGATCATACAAAATAATTAAAGTCAGCAATATCACCACATAGGGACCAGATGATTGTATCTCATTCCTAGTGTCAGCTGCAGTTTGAGGCCTCTTGCACACAACCGTAAGTATTTTGCTGTCCGCAAAAAATGGATCCACAAAAAATACGGATGACGTCCGTGTGCCTTCCGTATTTTGTGGAACGGAACAGCTGGCCCCTGATAGAACAGTACTATCCTTGTCTGTAATGGGGAGAATAATAGGATATTTTTTTGCAGAACGGAAATATGGAAAAGGAATGTACACGGAGTAACCTCCGTTGTTTTTTTTGCGGACCCATTGAAATGAATAGTTCTGTATACGGTCCGCAAACAAAACCCGGAACGGACACGAAAAAAAAATACGTTTGTGTGCAAGAGGCCTGAGTTGTAGGATTTTAGGGTAGCAGCCAAATAGGACAGATTATTTCTAGTGGAAATTACACTACTCAAACAATGTATTATGCTGCCCTCTAGTGGAACAAAGAGCAATTGCAAATCTGCAAAGAGTCAAACACAGCAGCTGTCTGTAGGTTTAGTGTTTTTTAGAAACATATGCCCCTGTGGTGTATGCTGCAACATCAAGTAAAATTTGTTTCCAGGTTATTATTAGAAGCTTCTTGTTAAAGGGGTAATTCTGTAAAGTAACTTAACTTTTGAAAAACTACATTAAGGCTGCAAGCTGTGACCCAACCAGAACTCATACCTACACATATGACCAGAGCTTCAGTTTACCTTGCAATCCATTTGCCCAGCTCCTGTGTGATCCTGCAACACACTGAGTATCATGGCGCCTGATCTTCCCTCATAAAACTACAATCCCCATAATCCCGAGCTTTCCTGCTGTGAGTGTTGATGTTTATAGATTGGCTGCCTGATATACAGTAAAGTCACGCCCCCTCTACTCAGTAATCAGCAGCACACTAACACACCCTTTGATAGCAACACACTGAGCATGCTCGACCTAGCAAAGGCTCAGTAGTCCAGGTCGATGCCACAATAATTTATGAGGAAACACAGAGGGTAGCAGAGGAAGGAAACTACTTTTATAACTACTGAACGGTAAATATTATATCATATTAGGTAATTATTGATGATGAATTAGTCTAAATCATAAGTTAAATTTATGGTAACCGGAATACCCCTTTAAATACTGGTATTCAGAAATATGTGTTAAGACATAGGCTTAACACAGACTTAAGAGTATGGACGCAGCACCACTGCTTGCCAGCTTTTGAGAAGAAAAGTGGCACACCAAGCTCCACAAAAAGTTTTTTGCCGTTATGGCCCTTCATTTACATTGGGAATGCCCCCAACCAATGGCATTTGAATTACAGATAGTACACATGTAGTGCCCTGGAACAAGGGTACATTGGAATCTGGACGTTTGCTGAGGTTTGCCCCTATTGCTTCTATGCAAAACAATCAAGTCCCCACCTTATTGCACTTTGAAGGGTTAAGTTGCACTGTGTTTAATGCCATTGTTTATACTTATACTGTTTTATATTGTTGGACTGCATTTTATATATTTATTGTAATATATTCTGTTCATTTACACTGCGTTTCAACTGCACTGTGGAAAGCCAGCTAATACTGAAAGACTTTGGGACTTTCCAGACTGTGCACTGAGAAGTTAGTCATTTTCCAATATTCTCATAAGGGACTATGAAGACTGAGTTTTGGAGGGAAAAGCCAGACACAGTGACCTTTTGACTGTCTGGTGTAGCTCTGTACAATTTCTTTTACATCTGGAAACTGCTTGATCATTCCCATTGACTTGTTTTGAGGCACAATACAAGTCTATGGCAGCTGTGAACTGCAACATTGTATCTGCTAGACTGTGCTTCTCCAGCCTTATCCGCTCCACTAAAAGGTTCCGGATCATTTGAAACCGTATAAAAGGTATAGCAGTCAGAGCCCCTAGAGGTCTGCATATAGGGTCCAGTATTGAGTAGGAGAGACTCTCCCAGACTGCACGATTGACCGGAAGAAATTCGCTGTGATGGGGATACCCTGTCCGGCTACTGAGCCTCAGACCCTGGGCCACCAACCCTTTTACCTGGGTATCAGCGTTCTGAGAGAGAGGGACATCTAGTGTGCCCTGGAAGAAGCTGAAAACGGGTGAAACCCTGTTTTTTTTTAAGTAGTGCTGTTTAAATGCTTTTATATTTTGGATACTTTGTGAGTATGGAATAAAACCTATGGTTTAACAATGCCTATCAGTCAGCACCATCTACCTCTATCTTCCATCTAGTGATCTCTCTCTTTGGAGCGACTTGGCGATTGGTGTACAGCAGTGATTACGGTGAGAGACATTACGCTGATTACGCTCTTATGTCATTAGAAGCTTCTGGACTTGCTCCTGGCTTCTCCGTGCTCTGCTTCATCTATGCATTTAGGTGCCTAACTACATTTACATTTATATTCAGCTCAGTGCACTGCCTGTGTTGTTTTGCACCTGAATTCCTCCAGTAAAGAAGCACACTTAACATCTACGCTGACGACTTATACTCCAGGGTAGAGGTGTAGAAAGATGGGTCACAACTGTACTAGCTGACTGATAAAACATGAAGCATCATCAGCTTGTACATCTGTAGGAATGGTCTTTAAAGGGATTCTGTCACCACATATAACCCCTATGAGCTAAACATATGCTCATGTCCAGGGTTATAATAGGATCCCTAAGGTGGCCTTATAAACCTTATTTGTGGCTTTTTTGTGCTAAAAAAACAGGTTTTACTAACCTGTCAATCAATGAATTAAGGTGCCCAAGGGGAGGTTTGTGGATCCATGGTGCCCGGCCGTTCGGTGCCCAGCGCCGCCTTCTTCACCTCTGCGCCGCCTCTCAATCTCCCTCCGTCCCCCTCCTCCTGCTTTCAGATCCTGCGCGTGCGCACAGGCTCAGGCTTGAGCAAAGTGCGCATCAGGCCGGCGCATGTGCACTTCGCAAACAGAAGCCGATGCCAGCAGTCCGCGCGTCCCCTTGGGCACCTTAATTCCTTGATTGACAGGTTAGTAAAAACCTGTGTTTTAGCACAATAAAGCCACAAATAATGTTTATAAGGCCACCTTAGGGATCCTATTATAACCCTGGACACGAGCATGTGTTTAGCTCATAGGGGTTATATGTGGTGACAGAATCCCTTTAAAGGTCTGAGTACCCTCAGGATAGACCATCAGTATCTGTTTAGTGGAGGTCCGCATCCCGGGACCCCTGCCGACAAACTGTTTGAAGAGGCTGTGACCTCCTCCTAGACCATCGGAGTTTATCTTCAAATGGTCCGTAAGACCAACAAAGCCTTTTTATACCATGTGCCACTTGTTCTATCTTAAAACATACCCTTTATTTGCTCCATGTTAAATGTCTACTAACTAAATAAAAATCTTAAAAAATATCAGCTGTGTCTGTGGATACTTTGTAAGATTATCTGTTTCTAACACTGTTGCGTTCACAGGGATATAGTGAGTCATTTTAGCGCGCTGCTGCAGGCTCTCTTAGCTTCTATCCCTGCGCTATCTGCTGAATCTAATATAAACTGATCCTTTGTAACCATAGGCACTAGCTGTCTAAAATCTCAAACGCTGCCCCCCGACATGTTTCACCAGCTAACCTGGCGTCCTCACTCACATTACTGGCAAATCACTATCTGTCTTGTTATAGTTAGTCACAGAGACGCTGATTGTAGCATTACAGTGATTCCTTCCCCTCCCCAATGCTGACGTGTTACCCAATGTTTAACCTCTTTCCTCCCACGAATCCCGCGCATGATTCCGAACTTCCATATCGCGCTTCCTCTTAGTGCTGACTGCGCATGCCCCTGGACTTAGTTTTTCTCCGCTGCAGATTCTTGCCACAGCGCGTCTCCCAAGCTCTGCCTTAGGCCTCATGCACACGGCCGCGGACCCATTCATTTCAATGGGGCCGCAAAAGATGCGGACAGCACTCCGTGTGCTGTCCGCATCCGTTGCTCCGTTCCGTGCCCCCGCAAAAAAATAGAGCATGTCCTATTCTTGTCCGTTATGAATAGGCATCCCTATAATGGGCCGCGTTCCGTTCCACAAATTGCGGAACGGAACGCGGAGCAGCTTCCGTGTTTTGCGGATCCGCGGTTTGCGGACCGCAAAACACCCACGGCCGTGTGCATGAGGCCTTACTGCGCATGTCTTTACACTTAGGCTAGTTTCACACTAGCGGCAAGGAACTCCGGCAGGCTGATTACCCGCCGGAACAGCCTGTCGGAGTTCCTTGCTGCTAGTGTGAAAGTACCTTTAGTATATTGTTCTCAAAGTATGTCTAGCATCTGTCTATCCATAGTTATCCCATGGATACATAATAGCCATAAGATCTTCATGGGCGGCAGATAGAAATGAACCATTAATGGTATATATTTTATAAAGCTGTTTATTTATATACCTTATGGGAGACAATAAGAATTTATTGTTTTATCATGATAGTATAGTAATAAGCAGCTAATATCAATAGAGAGTATTGACAATAACCGTAGGGGCTAGATTCATTAATATACTATTTAATCATACATAATTTAAACCCAATACATCCCCTCTGCACTCACATATTCACCAACATGGTAACACTCATGGCAGGTATGAGATGCTAATTATTATTCAGCATCTACAGGGGGAGAGGATTAAAAACTTTTGTATTTCGTTGTATACTGTAAACGCCCCAATTTTAGAACACTGTCTATAATTTCTATAAGTCATGTAGAACTAATGGTATCGAATACTTCTATAAATTACAAAAAAGTGATATGGATAACTCCCAGATCAGAGAAAGGACACATACGTGAATCCCTCATTGAGTCCTAGAGGGGTCAAACTTGTTTCTTCTTGCTGTAATTTCTTGTCTATATCTTCTTGTCTTGGACCCACTTTCATTTTTTGAATTGCCCAAAATGTTCGATTTCTTGCATCTCCTTTATGTTTGTCTTGGTTGTGTCTAAAAAGAGCTGTATCTGATTCAGTATTAATACAGCTCAAATGTTTTGAAATGTGTCTTCTTAGTTGTTGTATGGCAGGGGTGGCCACTGGCCAACCTTACAGACACAGTGAAAAAAAAAAAAAAAAAAAAGTCACAGTATTTTTCGCCCTACAAGATGCACCTAGGTTGTAACAAAGAAAAATAAGTAAAAAAAAAATCAGTGTAACAGCGGCTGCTGTACGTCGCTGTTCCCCCACTTATCGCCGCGCTCAGCAGGGATCTGTGGTCGGTGCTTCCCATTTCACCGCTGCGGTCCTGGGCTCTGTGTCTGTAGATGGTATTGCTTTGAAGGATTCCGCTGGACAGGTTCCGCTCAGCCCTGGACACAGCATGAGGTCGGCTGGCTTCGTGTTACACTGCTAAGGGCGGAGAGCATCACTCCCTGGGCTGTGTGGGTTAGGTCAGGTGACCTCGCTGACCAACCCTGGCTCCCCTGCAGGTATGTAAGTGGCTTAGCCCTCTTCCCAGATGCCTCAGTGTCAAGGTCCTTGAGTTTGCTGGTTCCTGATACTCTTGTGTACTCCTGATTTATACTTCGTTCCTGGACTCTGCTTATCAGCTGATCCCTGCCTGCTTGCCTTGTCTCTCCTGTTGCCGACCCGGATTGCCTGACCTGTACCTGTGCCGCTTTTGCCTGTCTGACTACACCTCTGCCTCATCCTTCGGTACTGCACCATTGCTCCTGGTAACGACCCCACCTGCCTAACTACGCATGCACTTCTGGTACCTACCCAGGTATCTCCTGGTCTGCCTGGACCAGCTGCCACTGACTCGGGGACTGTTCTGGAGTAGCCTTTGGCAAGTACCCTAACGGCTCAAGTCTATCCTCACCATCTGAGGCTCTAGTGAAAACCAGTTAGTTGCTTAGTCACGCCCCTTCAGAGTATAGCCAGTCAGTGGCACAGTGGGTTCACACCCACTGATCCGTGACAGTCAGGCTCCAGGGAAATCCTCAGGTCCAAAAAATTCAAGTGCTTTTTGTGTATTTCTGCAGTTAATTTAAGACCTATTTTGTTGTCATTTAATGTGTCAATAAATTGTAAAAGTGTTTCTCAGTGCCCTCCCGAAAAACCTAAATATCATCAATATATCGTCCCCAAAATATTTTGTGATTAATGAAGTCAACGTGTTGTTCTGTGAAGACTATTCTCTCCTCCCACCAACCTAAAAATAAATTAGCAAACCTCGGTGCACAAATCGTCCCCATCGCTGTCCCAGTGATCTGCAAATAATATTTCCCATTAAAAGTGAAGTAATTATGTGTTAACAAAAATTGTAATATTGACAACACAAAATTGTTGTGTTCAAAATATTATGTATCTAACTGCTTCTATTCCCAGATGATGTTGTATACTCGTATACAACGCCTCTACATCGAGGCTAGCAATCGTTGTTGTTTCATTGACCTGCAGGTCCTGGAGCCTGGCAAGAGTGTCTTTAGTATCTTTTAAGTATGATGAGAGGCCGGGTACAAATGGGGAGATAACCTGGTCCACATAGCTGCTGATCCCATTACATAGGCTTTGATTCCCTGAGACAATCGGTCTTCCTGGGATTACGTTTTTTATGAACTTTCAGAATGGCATAGAAAGTCGCTATCATTGGTCTAGGATTGAAGAGGACTTTATATTCTTCTTTCGTTATCAAGCTCTTTTCCTTTGCAGACAAAAGGATACTTTTTAGTTCTTTAGTAAATTTTTCTGTTAGATTTTCTTTAAAAGGTTTATATGTATTGGTATCCTGTAGCAGTGCCATCACCATTGCTTGATAATCACCTTTTAGGCTTCAAGACAAAGAGATGTAGACAAGAAATTACAGCAGAAGAAACAAAATGGATATATCATCTTAAGAGTTTGACCCCTCTAGGACTCAATGAGGGATTCACATATGTGTCCTTTCTCTGATCTGGGAGTTATCTATATCACTTTTTTGTAATTTATAGAAGTATTCGATACCATTAGTTCTACATGACTTATAGAAATTATAGACAGTGTTCTAAAATTGGGGCGTTTACAGTATACAACAAAATACAAAAGTATTTAATCCTCTCCCCCTGTAGATGCTGAATAATAATTAGCATCTCATACCTGCTATTAGTGTTACCATGTTGGTGAATATGTGAGTGCAGAGGGGATGTATTGGGTTTACGCTTGTACTGAGATGAAAATGAGAGACTAAATAGATGTGATAAAAGATAATAAATAAATATAAATGAGGCATTAAATAGAAGTGACAAAATATGTAATTGAGGTAAAAAGACATGTATAAATAAATATAAAATAATAAATAATAACATGATTGGTAATAATAAATAACAATAAAAGGATAGGCCTAGTAAATTGATTTAATAATTGTTAACAAATCCATGATCAGTTCATACGTCTCTTCTAGCGCACTATTACAGCATTAAATCATGTCCTCCAATATTATATCATGATTAAATAGTGAATTAATGAATCTAGCCCCTCCGGTTAATGTCAATACTCGCCATTGATATTAGCCGCTTATTATTATACTATCATGATAGAGTAATAAATTCTTATCGTCTCCCATAAGGTATATAAATAAACAGCTTTATAAAATATATACCATTAATGGTTAATTTCTATCTGCCGCCCATGAAGATCTTATGGGATAACTCTACTGCGCATGTCTTTACACTTAGGCTAGTTTCACACTAGCGGCAAGAAACTCTGGCAGGCTGTTCCGGCGGGTGAACAGCCTGTCGGATCAGCGCTGTTGCTAGTGCACGCGTGCCCCCGGACTACCGCTCCGGCCTCATTGACTATAACAGGGGCAGACCGGAGTTCCGGCGGCAGCACGGCAAACATGCCGAGAGGCAGCAGGAATAAAAGTCACCGTAATTCTACAATCAGCGTCTCTGTGACTAACTATAACAAGACAGATAGTAACGTAGTGATTAAGGATTTGGCAGTAATCTGAGTGATTCACAATCGGACCGTTTCCGCCCCTACAAACATACTCTGCCCAAAACCCCTGAGGACGCCAGGTTACCTGGTGAAACATGTCGGGGGCAGCGTTTCAGATTTTAGACAGCTAGTGCCTATGGTTACAAAGGATCAGTTTATATTAGATCCAGCAGATAGCGCAGCGATAGAAGCTAAGAGAGCCTGCAGCAGCGCGCTAAAATGACTCACTATATCCCTGTGAACGCAACAGTGTTAGAAACAGATAATCTTACAAAGTATCCACAGACACAGCTGATATTTTTAAAGATTTTTATTTAGTTAGTAGACATTTAACATGGAGCAAATAAGGGTTATTGCAAGTGGCACATGGTATAAAAAAGGCTTTGTTGGTCTTACGAACCATTTGAAAATAAACTAAGTTGAATAGGAGCCGTGCCATGTGCTTTGGGTCAGTAATAGATTAAGTCACCGTACATCGGACACGTGGTCTAGGTGTAGCTCAGTTCTATTGAAGTGAGCTGCAATACCAAGCACAACCACTATACAATGGATGGCGCTGTGCTTAGTCGCGGTGTTTCCTCTTCAAACAAGTGATCAGCAGGAGCCAGAGGTCAGACCCCCACCGATCAGATACTGATGACCTATTCTGAGGTTTGGTCATCACTATTAGGCCCCTTTCACACGGGCGTGATTTTCGCGTGGGTGCAATGCGTGATGTGAACGCATTGCACCCGCACTGAATCCGGACCCATTCATTTCTATGGGGCTGTGTACATGAGCGGTGATTTTCACGCATCACTTCTGTGTTGCGTGAAAATCGCAGCATGCTCTATATTGTGCGTTTTTCACGCAACGCAGGCCCCATAGAAGTGAATGGGGCTGCGGGAAAATCGCAAGCATCCGCAAGCAAGTGCGGATGCGGTGCGATTTTCCTGCATGGTTGCTAGGAGACGATCGGGATGGGGACCCGATCTTTATTATTTTCCCTTATAACATGGTTATAAAGGAAAAAGAGCAATAGAGGGTTAAAAAAATAAAATAAGATTAACTCACCTCCTCCAATTGATCGCGTAGCTGCCGGTCTCCTGTTCTGTCTTCAGCTGGAGGGGGTAAAGGACCTTCAGTAATGTCACTGGGTCACATGGTCCAATCACCTGCTTCAATGATTGGACCAAGTGACCCAGTGATGTCACGGAAGGCTTTACCCCCCAGCTGAAGACAGAACAGGAGACCAGCAACTATGTGATCAATTGGAGGAGGTGAGTTAATTTTATTTTTTATTTTTAACCCTCAATTACCCTTTTTACTTAGCATTGTGTATTTAGAATGCTATTATTTTCCTTTATAACTATGTTATAAGGGAAAATATACAGAATACTAAACCCAAAACCGGACTTCAGTGATGAAGTCCGGCTTCGGGTCTGGGTACCAAACATGCCGATTTTTCCCGCAACGCACCCGCCTTTTATCCAGGCGTCAAACATGACGCCCGTGTGAAAGAGGCCTTAAACAATTGAAAAACCCCTTTAAATACAGGCACTGCCAGGGCTGCCATAAGTAGTTGTCACTTGACATCTGTAACAGAGAGAAGAGCAATATGGTAGCTTCAATGACGAGAATGACACGGGTACTTCGATTTTAGGGACTTCATATAGGTCTCTTTCATAAGGGCGTCACGTTTGACGCCCGGATAAGAGGCGGGTGCGTTGCGGGAAAATGTGTGATCATAACACACCACAGATGTTGCAGAACTTCATGATACACACCTCAGCTGCTGCAGAACATAACACACACCTCAGCTGCTGCAGAACCTCATAACACACCTCAGCTGCTGCAGAACCTCATAACACACCTCAGATGTTGCAGAACTTCATGATACACACCTCAGCTGCTGCAGAACCTCATAACACACCTCAGCTGCTGCAGAACCTCATAACACACCTCAGATGTTGCAGAACTTCATGATACACACCTCAGCTGCTGCAGAACCTCATAACACACCTCAACTGCTGAAGAACATCATAACACATCTCAGCTGTTGCAGAACTTCATGATACACAACTCAGCTGCTGCAGAACATCCTAATACACACCTGAGCTGCTGCAGAACATCCTAACATATACCTCAGCTACTGCAGAACCTCATCATTCACATCTCAGCTGCTGTAGAACATCCTACCATACACTAGCTACTGCAGAACTTCTTTTTGAAAAGCATCAGACCATCAATTTTGGACACAAACCTCTCCCTTGAAAAGGAGGTTCTGCAGCAGCTGTGGTTTGTTGTAAAGAATGCTATTCTCTCTATAATCAGCTCTTTCAGATATATCTCAGATATTTCTACGATCTGCAGCCTCCGGGGTGTCTCTGGGCACTGGACTGCTGATACTCTTGTGGGGCAGGGGCATTATTCTTTGGTATGGAAGGTGCCAAGAATGACAAGAAAACACTTGTAGGTGTCACCAAAAAGTGTCCTCAGGATCAGAAATCCGCCAAGCGATGGATGCAATGATCTGCCGTCCTTGGGCACCATGCGCCCTTTATTCTCCCCGCTCGGTGGTGGCATTTGTGAAGTGCCCCTACTTGATTTCTTCAATTACCTGGTTTTAATTAGCCTCCTGAAGCCTCTTTGTGGGGAGGTGATTTCAGCTGGAGACATGAATGGGGCCCACCCCTGCCAGTACTCCTTGGGGCATGCTCATCCTGAATGGGCTCACTGAGCCGGGAGCCGCTTTCCCCTTTAATCCCGCTTTGGCCAGCACAAGCTGTGGACAATGGGCGACTCTCGAAGGCTCCTCACGCTTGATTCCATTTGACACCTCCAGCTCCGTTTTGTCTTCTTCTCAGGGATATGGCTCCTCCATGTTCTCCAAGCGACGATTCATCGCACAAGTGTCATTGAGATGAATCTGCCAGAATACTGGGACGCCGTCAAGTCTCGGGCTCGGTGACCACACGATGACAAGTCTCTCAGAGTTCCTTTTGTGACACCCCCCTCCTGAAGAAGAAGCTCACTTCATTCTAGGGTTCTTCTACTGCCACGGCCATCAAAGCCATTTCAGGGTTATGCTAATGTGTCCTTTTCACTTTCTGAAAGGGTTCGCATCACTAAATCCACTGGATTAGGCAGTTGGCGTATTTTAAAAGGGACTAAAAGGCATCAAAATGTAAAGTTGGGTAGATGTCCTGGGACATGGCGCTGGTGGTTCTTAAAGGGGTATTCCGGTTTCAGAACAGTGATGAGCGGCATAGACAATATTGGAATTTGCGGTATTTAGCGAATTTTTGGCTGAATATTCGCCATAAATTCGCAAAATCGGGATCTCTAGTCATTATTTACTTGATTTCGAAAATCGCGATAAAAATTTGCGATTAGAATATTCGCAATCAACACTAAGGGGTAGGCAATTTTCCTATTGGTTGCTAGGGATGTTGCTAAGTGCCGATATTCGTGATAAATTCGCGATTAGAATATTTGCCATCAACACTATTCGCGAAAACTCATATATAGCACTATATTTTAAAATGTTCACGAATTCTCAAAGTGGCGATATTCGCGATTCATATATTCGCGCTCAACACTATTTCAGAAAATATATGCATATTATTTCTAATATATTGGAAAGTTGTACATTTTTTCCAATATACTGACTGTATCAACTACAAGAGCTCTGCTTGCTGTGATTCATTGGGGAGTTTCCCTTTCAGGAGGTAGTAACCTGCCCTGGTCATGTGATAACTGTACGGTTGAAGGTATGTTCACATGTCACAAATTTTCAGGGCAGGCAGAAAATCAGCAGCGTATCACAATAGCAAAAATGGGGGGAAAAAAATCGGCGTGGAAATTGACCTCTGGTTAGGAGCTGTCGCCTCTCCTGACCACATGTGACAACCATTCTGGACTGGGTCGGAGTTGGCCCCTGAGGATCCTCTGGTGGGCCCGAGCTTTGACAATAATGGACCCTAATAAAACAGGTCCCTTAGGACTCATTCAAATTTCCGTGTCAGCGTCACATCCGTGAAAAAAAGCGTACGTGAAGGTGTCCGTGAAGGATCCGTGGTTGGTCTGTATGTCTGTTTTTACACTCCGTGTGTCATCCGTAATTCACTGACGTTGCTCAGCTGAAAATTAATTTCCAAAGAATCTCCTATCTTCAGTGAAAAACGGACACAACACGGATGTGTGTCAATGATTTTCACGGACCCATAGACTTCAATGGGCGTGCTTAGTCTGCATGCCCGTGATTTTTTATTTTTTTTACTGACCCAAAGTCAGTAAAATACTGAGATGTGAACAGAAACATTTAAATAAATGGGTACATTTGGTACATTTCGTGTCAGTGAAAAATGGAAATGTGAATGAAGCCTTAGGTTAGGGCTACGTGACGACATGTGTCGCGCGACAGTTTTTATAATGATAGTCTGTGGTGTCGCGCTGCAACACCACAGTAGCAAAAAATCCATCCAAGATATATTTTTCTGCTACTGTCGTGACGCAGTATGTCGCATGTCGCAGTGCGACACCATAGAACAGTGTTTCCCAACCAGTGTGCCTCCAGCTGTTGCAAAACTACAACTCCCAGAATGCCTGAACAGGCAAAGGCTGTCTGGGTATGCTGGGAGTTGTAGTTTTGCAACAGCTGGAGGCACACTGGTTGGGAAACACTGCCATAGAATACAATTATAAAAATTTTCGTGCGACACATGTCGTCGTGTAGCCCTAGCCTTAAGGTCCTACATACACAGAGGGTGTGTCCTCAGAATCATTTACTCTGGTGGGCCCAAGGAACTTCAGTTCGAAACTGATTCTGGAGCATCTATTCTTATGGCTATGTTGTGCCATTCCTCTATTATTCCTAATTGAAATCTATGAATGAACTGCCAGTAGTTTGCAATGAAGGTCCAGATGGATGTTACCAGTTGGGGGCGTGTCCCTACACAGTCTGACACAGTCTAAGGCTACATGCACACGACCGTATGTGTTTTGCGGTCCGCAAATTGCAGATCCGCAAAAAAAACGGATGACATCCGTATGGCATCCGTTATTTTTTTTCGGGTCAGTTTTTTTTGCGAATCCATTGTAATAATGCCTATCCTTGTCCGCAAAATGGACAAGAATAGGAAATGCTCTATTTTTTTTTTGCGGGGCTACAGAACTGACATACGGATGCGGACAGCACACTGTGTGCTGTCAGCATTTTTTTGCGGACCCATTGAAATAAATAGGTCCGCATCCTATGCACAAAAAAACCCCGGAACGGACATGGAAACAAAATACGTTCGTGTGCATGTAGCCTAATCCATGGATTAGTAACCTACTGCACTCCAGCTGCTGTCAAACTACAACTCCCAGCATGCTCACTTGGCAGTTCTTGTAACTCTATAGAAATCAAAGAAGGATTCTGGGAGTTGTAGTTTAAGAACAGCTGGAATGCCAGAGGCTGCTGATCCATGATTTAGACCTCTTTCACACTTGTGTTTTGAGGATCCGGCAGGCACTTCCGTCCCGCCGGATCCGTCAGAACGCAAGTCGCCTGAAAGCATTAGAAGACTGATCAGGATCCTGATCAGTCTTCGAAATGCTTTGAGATTACTATGGCAGCCAGGACGCTATTAAAGTCCTGGTTGCCATAGTAGGAGCGGGGGAGCGGTATACTTACAGTCCGTGCGGCTGCCGGGGCGCTCCAGAATGAAGTCAGAGCGCCCCATGCGCATGGATCACGTGATCCATGCGATCACGTGATCCATGCGTGTGGGGCGCCCTAACGTCACTCTGGAGCGCCCCAGGAGCCGCACGGATGGTAAGTATACTGCTCCCCCGTTCCCCACTACACTTTACCATGGCAACCAGGACTTTAGCGTCCTGGCTGCCATGGTAACCATTGAGAAAAAACTAAACGTCGGATCCGGTGATGCGCCGAAGCGACGTTTAGCTTAAGACCGGATCCGGATTAATGCCTTTCAATGGGCATTAATTCCGGATCTGGCCTTGCGGCAAGTGTTCAGGATTTTTGGCCGGAGCAAAAAGCGCAGCATGCTGCGGTATTTTCTCCGGCCAAACAACGTTCCGGTCCTGAACTGAAGACATCCTGATGCATCCTGAACGTATTTCTCTCCATTCAGAATGCATTGGGCTAATCCTGATCAGGATTTTTCCGGCATAGAGCCCCGACGACGGATCTCTATGCCGGAAAACAAAAACGCAGATGTGAAAGAGCCCTTAATTTGTGCTGCCAGTGTCGACTGTGCATCAACACCCCCCTCAACTAGTAACACCCATCTGGACCTTCATTGCAAACTGCTGGCAATTCATTCATAAGCTTCAGGTAGGAGTAATAGAGGAATGGCACAGAGTCGTGAGAATAGATACTCTTTTGAGGAAAGTCTACCTTGTGATGTATCTGACGACTGTGTCTATTACTTGTACATGTGCCACCCATCATCTGCTCAGGCCTAGGGCTACACAGCGACAAAAAGGGTACAACTACACTGCGATGTGTATAATGATTGTCAGTGGTGTCGTCTGCGACACAACAGTGGATGGATCCAACTTGGCGGGTTTTTTGCGACTGTCGTGTCGCAGTCGCAGCATGTCGCAGCGCGACACCATTGACTATTATTATAAAAAGAATGTCGCACGACTTTGTTGCGTAAAGGAGGGTCTATATTTTGCATTAACCACCCCCTTCCATCCTCACACTGGCCACTGGGGACCTCTGGTGGCAACAGGTGGTAACTGTTCACACAATGTAGTTTTTTCTCAGAAAAGTTGGTTTGCTCTAAGAAACTCATCAGAAGTTGTGATGGGGGAAGGTCCGGGGGATGTGACCCCTTGCTTAATGTGATGCCCCTCAAAGTGTCCTG
Source organism: Bufotes viridis (assembly GCA_033119425.1). Lineage (NCBI taxonomy): Eukaryota > Metazoa > Chordata > Amphibia > Anura > Bufonidae > Bufotes > Bufotes viridis. The sequence goes on from CM065591.1 coordinate 36,015,537, forward strand.
TCAGTTTAGGTGTCATGGCTGCTTTCCTACCCCACTGTAATTCAGGGCACTATAATCACATTAGTATTTTACAAGTGTAAAGCCTCATTCACACGTCCATGTCCGTGCTTAAATCCGTGAGAAGGTGGTCAGTGTCCGTTTTTTGTTGTTCGTGTGCCATACGTGGACACTGCGCAGCTGAAAAATAATTTTCAAAGCATCTCTTCCTAATGATCCATGAAACATGGATGGCATCAGTGGTTTTCACGGACCCATAGACTATAATGAGCATGATGGATCCGTGGTCAAACAATATAGAGCATGCATCCGTGCTAAAAACACGGACCCGCGGACCGTGGTAAAACATGGAGGTGTGAATACACCTATTAAAGTGAATGGGGACGTGTGCTGTCCGTGGAGAACACTGTAGTGTGAATGAGGCTTTATTCAGGGCAGGATAATCACATTAGTATTATTTTACAACAGGTACAATAGTCTTCTTATCTGATTTCATGCTGTAACCTGCAGGAAACGTACCACGCCTCCTCGCTCTCACCAGGTCTTCGCTCTTCTTCCTACCACACAGTAGCGCCGCTCCCTGGAACTGTTATGTGGTCAGCACTTCTCACATCCGGCTCTGTTCCCCTCATCACACAGAAAGACCCCGCCGACACAAGGAAACTGCCGTCCTATAAAGTAGAAGTTACAGCAGCCGCCAAAGGTTGAGATGTTTTCTGTATAATCTGGAAAAAATTGTCACTGCCTGTACGTTTATTACAATATTAGGCTTCACGCAAAACACAGACGTTAAAAACGGACACGCTTTGTGCATTCGTTTTCTGGCCGTCCGTCTGTTTTGTCATGACCGTTAAAAATGGATGAATTTTATTGGCTTTAAAAAAAAAAAAAAAAACCTAACCCCTGCAGTATACATAATGGCCCCTAGCAGTAATAATGTGCCCCATAGTGGCCCCAGAGGTAATAACATTCCCCTTAGTGGCCCCCAACTGTAATAATGTTCCCTATAGTGGCCCCAGAGGTAATAATGTCCCCCCTAGTGACCCCCAGCGGTAATAATGTCCCCCCTAGTGACCCCCAGCGGTAATAATCTCCCCCATAGTGGCCCCAGCGGTAATAATGTCTCCCATAGTGACCCCCAGCAGAAATAATGTCCCCATAGTGGCCTCGGAGGTAATAATGTCCCCCATAGTGGCCCCAGAGGTAATAATGTCCCCCATAGTGGCCCCAGAGGTAATAATGTCCCCCTTAGTGGCCCCCAACTGTAATAATGTCCCCTATAGTGGCCCCAGAGGTAATATTGTCCCCCATAGTGGCCCCAGAGGTAATAATGTCCCCCATAGTGGCCCCAGAGGTAATAATGTCCCCCCTAGTGACCCCCAGCAGTAATAATTTCCCCATAGTGGCCCCAGCGGTAATAATGTCTCCCATAGTGACCCCCAGCAGTAATAATGTCCCCATAGTGGCCTCGGAGGTAATAATGTCCCCATAGTGGCCCCAGAGGTAATAATGTCCCCCATAGTGGCCCCAGAGGTAATAATGTACCCCAACTGTAATAATGTCGCCTATAGTGGCCCCAGAGGTAATAATGTCCCCCATAGTGGCCCCAGAGGTAATAATGTCCCCCATAGTGGCCCCAGAGGTAATAATGTCCCCCCTAGTGACCCCCAGCGGTAATAATTTCCCCATAGTGGCCCCAGCGGTAATAATCTCCCCCATAGTGGCCCCAGCGGTAATAATGTCCCCCATAGTGACCCCCAGCGGTAATAATGTCCCCCATAGTGACCCCCAGCGGTAATAATGTCCCCCATAGTGACCCCCAGCGGTAATAATGTCCCCCCTAGTGGCCTTCAGCAAAATACTCACCTCATCCACTTGCATGCACAGAGGCAGTCGGTCCTCTCTTGATTCTGAAGAACCTGCACTAAGCGTCATGACGTCACCGCTGTGTAACAGCCGTCAAAAAAACGTTGTGTGCAAGTAGCCTTAAATTAGATTGTTGAAAAAAAGACACGTGGGGTCATTTATCAAACTGGTTTAAAGTAGAACTGGTTTAGTTGCCCATAACAACCTATCAGATTCTACCTTTCATTTTTCCTAGCTCCTTTGGAAAATAAAAGCCGGAATCTGATTGGTTGCTATGGGCAACTAAACCAGTTCTACTTTAAACCAGTTTGATAAATCTCCCTCTAAATCACCCTAGATCTCCAGATATATTAGGTATTAAATTATAACTAATCTAGACTATAGGGATAGTAATTTTATCCCTGTTATAACCCAGACCACCAGAGATACCAGACTATTACCTGCTAAGCCAGCCCAAGGGATAGAAATAATAACTCAGACCTGGCCTAGTCCATCATGTATAATGTCAACCCATTCAGTACATATGGGGCCATATATCAAACTGGTGTAAAGTCAAAAATGAAAGGTGGAATCTGATTGGTTGCTCTGGGCAACTAAGCCAGTTCTACTTTACACCAGTTTGATAAATGACCCCAATGGATGGCACATCCACATGCCACACGTCGGTCTATTGCTGCTCAGCATCATTTATAAACTGTACACAAGGAGGTTTTGATCAAAATGCATGGGTGGAATTTGTCGAGATGGGCTTTATTGAGTGGGTCTCTACTCTAATTTGGCGCAGCACCACATGGCGACCGTCGCCACTGCAACACAGCTAGGGTTGCCACCCGGCCGGTATCTCACCGGCAAGGCTGGTATTTTAGTGGCCCTGCTGGTGCAGGTAATTTATTTCCTACTAGCACTCACCTCCTCCATTTGCTCGCGCTGCTGACTGGAAGCAGCAGGACCTGCAAGACAACATCACGCTGGAGTGCAGGTCCTGACCCGAGCTTCCAGTCAGCAGTGAGCGTTCACAGAGGTGCGAGCAAATGGAGGAGGTGAGTGTTTCTTTTTTTTTTTTTTTTTTTTTTGCAGAAGCAGAGAATGGCACACTAATGGGGGCATTATTCTAACTGGGGGCACTAATGGGGGCATTATTCTAATAAGGGGCACTAATGGGGGGCGTTATTCTAACTGGGGGCACTAATGGGGGCATTATTTTTACGGGGGGCACTAATGGGGCCATTACTCTTACTGGGGGCACTAATGGGGGGGCATTCATTCTTGGGTGCACTAAAGGGGGCGTTACTATTACTGGGGGGCAATAATGGGAGCATTAATATTACTAGGGGCAGTAATGTGGACAGGTATTCATTCTGGGGTGCGCTAATAGGGGCATTAATATTACTGGGGGCACTAATGGGGACATTACTATTACTGGGGGCATTATTAATTCTGGGCGGCACTAATGGGGGCACTAATATTGGGAGCTACAGTATGATAACCACTTAATGTCCCGTGTTAACATAGTAACATAGTACATAAGGCTGAAAAAAGACATCCGTCCATCGAGTTCGGCCTGTCATCCTGCTAGTTGATCCAGAGGAAGGCAAAAAAAAAACCTGTGAGGTAGAAGCCAATTTTCCCCACTTAAGGGGAGTAAAAAATTCCTTCCCGACTCCAATCAGGCAATCAGAATAACTCCCTGGATCAACGACCCCTCTCTAGTAGCTGTAGCCTGTAATATTATTACACTCCAGAAATACATCCAGGCCCCTCTTGAATTCCTTTATTGTACTCACCATCACCACCTCCTCAGGCAGAGAGTTCCATAGTCTCACTGCTCTTACAGTGAAGAACCCTTTTCTATGTTTGTGTAGAAACCTTCTTTCCTCCAGACGCAGAGGATGTCCCCTCGTCACAGTCACAGTCCTGGGGATAAATAGATGATGGGACAGATCTCTGTACTGACCCCTGATATATTTATACATAGTTATTAGATCTCCCCTCAGTCGTCTTTTTTCTAAAGTGAATAACCCTAATTTTGATAACCTTTCAGGGTACTGTAGATCCCTCATTCCAGTTATTACTTTAGTTGCCCTCCTCTGAACCCTCTCCAGCTCTGCTATGTCTGCCTTGTTCACAGGAGCCCAGAACTGTACACAGTACTCCATGTGTGGTCTGACCAGTGATTTATAAAGTGGTAGGACTATGTTCTCATCACGGACGTCTATGTCCCTTTTGATGCAACCCATTATCTTATTGGCCTTGTTTATCAGTTATTCTTGGCTCCCCTCCTGTTTTACCCTGGGTTCAGACCTGAGCGTTCTGGAAACGCGCGTTTTTGTCGCGCGTATTTCAGCGCATTTTTGCAAATAGGAAACGCGCGTTCGTACGCGTGTTCTTGTGATTGACTACTGTGGTGTCAATCACAAAACGCGCGACAAACGCCCCAAAAAAAGCTCAAGTACTTGTTTATGCGTCGGGCGTTTTACAGCGCGTTCAAACGCGCTGTAAAACGCTCAAGTGAGAACCAGGGCCATAGGAAAGCATTGGTTTTCATGTGTTGAGCGTTTTACAGCGCGTTTGAACGCGCTGTAAAACGCTCAGGTGTGAACCCAGGGTTAGAGATTTATATGCTTTCTTTTTGTCATTTATTGCTTTCTTTACATTTCTATTTATCCACATTGGTTTCTTTTTGTTCCTTAACCTTTTATTCCCATACGGTATGTACCTCTCACAATGAGAATTTAGGATGCTTTTAAAGATATCCCATTTTGTGGCTGTATTTTTGTTTCTGAGGACTTTGTCCCAGTTAGTTAGGCCTATGGCCTCGCTTAGTTGGCTAAATCTAGCTTTTTTGAAGTTTGGGATTTTTGTTTCTCCCTGTAGAAACGCTCTTTTGAAGGATAATTGGAAGGTTATTACTTTATGGTCACTATTTCCCAGGTGTCCCCCAACCTGCACGTCTGTTGTTCTATCAGGTCTATTGGTTAATAGTAAGTCCAGTATGGCCGTCCCTCTAGTCGGGTCCTGAACCAGTTGGGAAAGGTAATTGTCTTTGTTCATGTCCCTCACTTATATCTTCTCGGACTGTGGGCTTTAGACAGGACTTAACATAAAAGCAGACCCCTCACCCTCTCCGGTTTTGGCGATCCTTTCTAAACAGACTGTAACCTTGTACATTAACTGCCCAGTCATAGCTATCATCCAGCCGTGTCTCAGTTATTCCCACTGTCATAGCTATCAGCCAGCCATGTCTCAGTTATTCCCACTATGCCATAGTCCTCCTCACACATCACTAATTCCAATTCCCCAGTTTTATTAGTCAGGCTTCTGGCATTAGTATAAATACAATTAAGAGGTTTTTGTATACTTTTTGTCCTACACCTTTCCTTCTGAACTTTTCTAGTCCCTCCTTCCATTCCTCCCCCAGTCCCACTACCTTGCCCCCAGTCTCTATCTGCACTATCTTACTCTCCTATAATGTAATTACCCCCCCCCCCCCAGTCCCTAGTTTAAACACTCCTCCAACCTTCTAGCCATCTTTCTCCCCCAACACAGCTGCCCCTTCCCCATTGAGGTGCAGCCTATCCCTATGATAGAGCCTGTAGCTGACAGAGAAGTCGGCCCAGTTCTCCAGGAACCCGAACCCCTCCTTCCTACACCAGTTCTTGAGCCACTTGTTAACCTCCCGAATCTCCCGCTGCCTTTCTTGTGTGGCTCGTGGTACAGGCAGTATCTCGGAAAATACTATCTTTGAGGTCCTTGCCCTAAGCTTTTGACCTAAATCCCTGAAATCATTTTTAAAGGGTTTCTGTCATCACGTTTTGACATTATAAGCTGTCTGACATTAGCTATGTGCTAATGTCAGAGCAGCTTGATAATGTCTTTTTTACAAAAATCCGAGTTATATTCGGGCCAAAAAACGTATTTTTATAATATGTAAATTAGCCTCTAGGAGCAGGGGGGCGTTGCCCTGCTCCTAGATGCTCCGTGCGGCAACCTGCTGGCACGCCCCTTCTTACTTTGAGTGACAGTGCCGGGCAGCGATCCTCCGGCACTGTCTCCTTGAGAAATCCAGCGCCTGCACGGCCGCTCTGTATTCGGTGCAGGCGCGGTGAGCAGAGGACAGCAGGCACCAGCAACGCCCCCCCTGCTCCTAGAGGCTAATTTACATATTATAAAAATAAATTTTTTGGCCCGAATATAACTCGGATTTTTTTAAAAAAGACATTATCAAGCTGCTTTGACATTAGCACATAGCTAATGTCAGACAGCTTATAATGTCAAAACGTGATGACAGAAACCCTTTAACCTCTTAAGGACGAAGGGCGTACATGTACGCCCTTCGTCCGCACTTTAAAGATGGCGCCCGCTCCCGCACGGAGCGGGCGCCCGAGCTGCGGGTAAACGCTTGATTCATCAAGCTGACACCCGCAGCTCATGTCCGCGACCGGCAGCGATGCCGACCGCGGACATTTAACCCCTCAGATGCCGTGGTCAATCCTGACCACGGCATCTGATCGCGCAAAAACCGAAAGTTTCACTTTCGGTTTTGCTCCGGCTCCCTGATGGCCACAAGGGGAGCCGGAGCATCATGTAGTACCCTAGGTTTCTGTGAATGAAACCTAGGGTACTACACAGTATTCCTATGGAGCCTATGACTGTAATAGGCTCCATAGGAAATATGCGATTTTCTCATATATTCCAATGCTATTGCATTGGAATATATGAGAATAACAATCTGATGATTGCATCTTATAGTTCCCTATGGGAACTATAAGAAAGTAGTAAAAAAAAAAAAAAAAAAGTTTAAAAAATAAAAATTAAATAAAAAAATATAAAAATTCAAATCACCCCCTTTCCCCAAAATGAAAATAAAATAAATAAAAAAATAAAAAATTACACATAATGGGTGTCGCAATGTGCGAAACGCCCATACTATAATAATATTAAAAAATATTCACCATACGGTAAACATAAAAACGGAAAGAAAGCGTCCAAATGGCTAATTCGCCATTTTTGGACCCTTCATTTCCTAAAAAAATGAATAAAAAGTGATCAAAACATCATACGCACCCCATAATGGTATCAATTAAAAGTTCAGATTGCCCCGCAAAAATGAGCCCCTACACTGCTCCGTACGCATAATTACAAAAAAGTTATAGGGGTCAAAACATGGCGACAAAAAAATAAAATAAAAAATTCCCACTTTTAATTTTTTTCACTATCAAAACATAAGAAAAACTATACATATTAGGTATTGCCGGATTCGTACTGACCTGAAGAATAAAATTAACCAGTCAGTTTTATCGCAAATCGAACGTTGTAATTTAAAAACCCGTAAAACTGTGGTGAAATTGCTTTTTTTTTTCAATTTCACCCCATTTGGAATTTTTTTCCCGTTTCCCACTACATCACATGCAAAAATAAATGGTAGCGTTAAAAAGTACAACTTGTCCCGCAAAAAATAAGCCGTCATATGGCTATGTGAGCGGAAATATTAAAATGTTATGGCTTTTGGAAGGCAGGGAGCGCAAAACAAAAACGCAAAAATCCCAAAACCCCCGGTCCTTAAGGGGTTAAGGACGCTCCACCTACCTCTAACTTTGTCATTGGTTCCGATATGGACCATGACCGCTGGGTCTTCTCCAGCCCCTCCCAGTAATCTGTCAACCCGATCCGCGATGTGTCGAACTCTAGTGCCGGGAAGACAGCACACTGTTCGACGATCACGGTCTTTGTGACAGATCGCCCTATCTGTTCCCCTAATAATTGAGTCTCCCACTACCAGCACCTGTCTGGCCTGCCCTGCTCTCCTGGTCCCCTGCTTACTGGAGCTGACATTCCCCTGACCGGCAGAGGAAGTGTCTGGCTGCAGCGGTGCTGTCCCTGAGCTGCCATCCCCCTCATCTGCCAACCGTGCAAACTTGTTGGGGTGTGTCAGATCAGGGCTAGCCTCCCTGGCACTCTGACTAATTGCAGTCCCCCCTGAAGTCCCTGACTCTGAAGTCCCTTAATCTTAAGTCACACACTTATACAAGCACACACTTAATCAAACACGCTCCGCTCAAATTCGCGTTATATGTCTGCTTTAAATGGAGTTCTCAGAACCAGCCTGTATTTTTTCCTCTGGATTCCCGTGTTAAGCCGTGTTAATGTCCCTTTGGGGTGTGGCTTAACTTGGCCAGTATTTTTTGTTGGTAAAGGTGGCAACCCTAAACTCAGCACCTGCAGGCCGCGAGACCCAGCACCCCAACAAAGTCCTCACGGCACTGGGCCGCACCAACCCAGGACCAAAGCGACAACAGCCGCCCGCAGCACTGTACAATGTGAACGAATGTAAATCTGAATAATCAATTCTTATGAATCACATTTCACAGCCGTAGCGCATGTGCATAGTTCGCTGGTGTTTTTTTTTTTAGAGGAAGTGACGTTACAGGGGTCACATACTTTCCTATAAAAAAAAAAATGGAAGACATAAAAAAATCCATTAAAAAGCCAGGTGCTAAAACTATAGGGCAAAGATGTATGAAAAATGCGTAAAAGAAGCTACAACAAATGCTAAGCAAGTCAGGTGCTTAATTGCTTTTTCTGCACTTTTGCTGTTGTATGCCCCATTCACACAGTCAGTGTTCAGTCAGTGATTTCCATCAGTGATTCAGATCCAAAACCAGGAGTGGGTCTGAATACAGAACAGGAGCAGATCTTTCCCTTATGTCTGATCTGTGTCTAGGCTTCAATCCTGGTTTTGGCTCACAATCACTGATGGAAATCACAGAATAAACACTGACATGTGAATGAGGCATTAATAGCGGTTTTTGTACCTGTCTTTTTCGGTGTCTTTTGTGCTCTGCATGTTAAGCTGAAGGTCTATGGGAATTATGAAATGCAGGACACACCATTTTATTTTTTGCTACTAGCATTTTTGGTAGGGCTCGTTCACACGACCGTGGTTTTGGTCTGCATCAGAGCCGCATTTTTTGCGGCTCGGGTGCGGACCCATTCACTTCTATGGTTGCTCCGAGTCCAAGGGGCTGTCCATCTGGCTGTTGGAGCCCAGCCGTGCCCATTATCTAAGAGCCCAGCACCGCCCCACTGTTAATTATTCACTCCTCTCCTCGCTGCTTTTTTTTTTCTAGTGCGCCGTAATCTCGCGCATGCACCCTGTGTCCACTGGTCCGGGCCCGCGCGGTGTCCTGGCAGTAGCTTCATCGATTCAAGAGTGCATGGGCCAGCTGTCTACGCACTTCGCTCAAAAGATTGGGTCACTGTCACTAGTGGGGTGCCACAAGGGTCAGTATTGGGCCCTATTCTCTTCAATATATTTATTAATGATCTTGTAGAAGGCTTGCATAGTAAAATATCTATTTTTGCAGATGACACTAAACTGTGTAAAGTAATTAACACTGAAGAGGACAGTTTTCTGCTACAGAGGGATCTGGATAGATTGGAGGCTTGGGCAGAGAAATGGCAGATGAGGTTTAACACTGACAAATGTAAAGTTCTGCACATGGGAAGGAATAATGCAAGTCACCCGTACATACTAAATGGTAAAACACTGGGTAACACTGACATGGAAAAGGATCTAGGAATTTTAGTGAACAGCAAACTAAGCGGCAAAAACCAGTGTCAGGCAGCTGCTGCCAATGGGTTGCATCAAAAGGGGCATAGACGCCCGTGATGAGAACATAGTCCTACCACTTTACAAATCACTAGTAGGACCACACATGGAGTACTGTGTACAGTTCTGGGCTCCTGTGAACAAGGCAGACATAGCAGAGCTGGAGAGGGTTCAGAGGAGGGCAACTAAAGTAATAACTGGAATGGGGCAACTACAGTACCCTGAAAAAAGACGAGATCTAATAACTATGTATAAATATATCAGGGGTCAGTACAGAGATCTCTCACATCCTCTATTTATCCCAAGGACTGTTATGAGGGGACATCCTCTGCGTCTGGAGGAAAGAAGGTTTGTACACAAACATAGAAGAGGATTCTTTACGGTAAAAGCAGTGAGACTATGGAACTGTCTGCCTGAGGAGGTGGTGATGGTGAGTACAATAAAGGAATTCAAGAGGGGCCTGGATGTATTTCTGGAGTGTAATAATATTACAGGCTACAGCTACTAGAGAGGGGTCGTTGATCCAGGGAGTACTTCTGATTGCCTGATTGGAGTCGGGAAGGAATTTTTTTCCCTTTAAGTGGGGGAAATTGGCTTCTGCTTCACAGTTTATTTTTTTTACTTCCTCTGGATCAACCTGCAGGATAATAGGCTGAAATCGATGGACAGATGTCTTTTTTCGGCCTTATAAACTATGTTACTATATGTTTATTGTAATATATCCTGTTCATTTGCACTGTTATCGGCAATGCACTGTGGACAGCCAACTAATACTCTGAGACTTTGGAACATTCTATCTATGCAATGAGAAGCTAGTAATTTTTGAAACTGCTTAGTCATTCCCATAGACTTGAATCAAAACTCTATACAAGTCTATGGCAGACTGAAACTGCATCAATATTCTGTTTGGGCTGTGCTTCTCCACTCTACTGAAGGTCTGCAGATATGGACCAGTGTTTAGTTGGAGAGACATTGCCAGTCTGCAGATAGGGACCAGTGTCTAGCCAGTCTTCTGAGAGAGAGAGAGGGAAAGCTAGCTCAGGCTTTTCCTTAGCACGAATCCTTCTTCTGCCAGGGAGGAGACTGGAGAAGCCAGCTCAGTGCACTGCCTGTGTTGTTTTGCACTAGAGCTCCTCCAGTATAGAAGCACACTAGTTTACTGCATGTTAAGCTGAAGGTCTATGGGAATTATGAAATGCAGGACACACCATTTTATTTTATTTTTTGCTACTAGCATTTTTGGTAGGGCTCGTTCACACGACCGTGGTTTTAGTCCGCATCAGAGCCGCATTTTCTGCGGCTCGGGTGCGGACCCATTCACTTCTATGGTTGCTCCGTTCCGTGGCCCCGCAAAAATTATGAGTCATGATCTATTCTTGTCCATTTTGCGGACAAGAATAGGCATTTCTATAAAGGGCCGCAATTTGCGGACCGCAAAACACGACACGGTCGTGTGAACAAGTCCTTAGGTTAATTTAATGTTGTTGTTTTTTTTTTAATAACACAGCATGGTAAATAAATGTTGTTCACACAGTTGCTTAGAAAATACTTGGCTAAAAAAATAAACTCTGCATGTGGTATGGAAAAGGTGATTCCTATGGCATTTTTTATTGGACAGAAAACAACAATATCACATGTGCAGGGACTCTTTGTCAGGTGTCACACGTTACTATTTTTTCTGGCTTTTTTTGAGAGATTTGAGGATTTTTAGGCAAAAAAACACCAGCTCCAGATGTTGCATGGAAGTTCATGAAAAATATTAGATTCGGGACTATTACCTTTAGGGCTCATGCACACAAACGTATTTTTGTTCCGCATCCAATCCGTATTTTTTGCAGGTTGGATGTGGTCCTATTCACTTCAATGGGCCCGCAAAAGATGCGGACAGCACACCTTGGGCTGTCTATATCCATATGTCCGTTTCACGGCCCAGCAAAAAAACAGAACATGTCCTATTCTTGTCTGTTTTACGGACAAGTATAGGTCTGTTCTATAGAGAGCAGGAGATTCCGTTCCGCAAAATGCGGAACACACACTGCCGGTATCCGTGTTTTGCGGAACTGAAATTTGGTGACTGCCAAACATACAACAGTCGTGTGAGCCTTTAAAGGGATTCTGTCATCCGGATTTTAGCTACAGAGCTTTCTACAGCATTACATCAGTCACCTCGATTTAGTGTAACATAGACTAGTCTTCCCCCCATTTTGGCTAAAAGTCACTTTTATTCATATGTTATTACCTCTCTATGGAATCCAAGGGGCTGTCCCTCTGGCTGTTGGAGCCCAGCCGTGCCCATTATCTAAGAGCCCAGCACCGCCCCACTGTTAATTATTCACTCCTCTCCTCGCTGCTTTTTTTTTTCTAGGGGTATAGAAGCACACTAGTTTACTGCAGACCCTGACTCTCTGGACTTATTTCCCATTGAGGTGCACCACGATTTACCATCCCTTACGTAGAGCAGCATCACGTGGTGACATCTCGACGGTGTCCAGGGGACCCAGCTTAACCTTAGGGCCGCGCCAAACCCAGCTACTGGACAGGCTCCTGAATGCAGTGCCGTTTGCAGGATTTGGTTGTCACATTGACAGCCCGATCCTGTACTGTGAACGGAAATGATTCCTTCCATATCACAGAAAAGCCTCATATTGAGCACTCTGTTCCAGATGTAGAAGTGCTGCTACTGCATTTGGGTGGCTGCTTGGGAACTCGGTGATGTCAGTGATGACATCACAGGCATTCCCTGGGCTGAGGGGACTTGGAGGTATGCAGAGAAGATGTGATGCTCGTTCACTTTGCCGACTCCGTTCTAAAGATAGGTGCAGATCTCAGAGGTGGGACCTGCACCTATCTGACATTGGTGGCCTCTCCTAGCGATAGGCCACCAATGTCTCAGATGAGGCAACCCCTTTAAGTATCCTGAAATCTCAACCTCGTGACCGGTGTCCATGCACTGCAGTCTGTTATATGCACACCACTTTCATTGCTCAGGGCCTATTTCCCTTTCTGATGATGCGTAGAAAGCCGATCCACTAGATGGTTACAATACAGCGAAATAAATCAATACGTTTTTATTTGCTGATTTAATTTATGAAATATAATTATTACAAAGAAAAAAGCCCCCACCGCACTGGACGCGCTTTCTGTCTGGCTAGACCAGCTTCAGGAATTTAACACATTTTGCAGGATGTGGTCACTGAGTAATTGTGATTCTTGACGTCTATACACCTTATTAGAGGGTGTACTATCACTTTCTGATTAGCGGGGATTCGACTGCTGGGAGTGCCGCCGACTCTGGTAATGAAAGGGTCGCAGGCTCACAGCATTGCTGTGATGATGGAACCCCCCCGAAGTGAATGGAGCGCAGTCGTGTATGCGCGGCCACCCTCCGTTCACTGCTGGGCTTATTCCAGAAGTCCCATAGCGGTGAAGGGAGAGAGGTGGCCGCGCTTGCGCAGTGCTGGCTCTACTCACTGCTATGAGACGTCCAAAAAATAGCTGAGCTATAGGCTATTTTTGAAATTCCCATAGCAAAGAATAGAGAGTGCACCATGCATGTTAGGTGTGCCCTGCTTTATTTAAAAAAATCCTCAACAGAAAACCATGATAAACAGTGCAGATTTATGTTTTTTTTTTCTGTGCAGTTTTGGTGCTGATTTAATACATATTTTCTGCACATAAATGTGCACTGTGTGCAGCGATCCTAAAGAGGACACGCCCCCACTCCTGACATGTCTTTTTTAGTAGCTACTTGCATTCCCCATGTAATACCAATTCTGGAGCATATGTTCTTATTATCCTATGTTGTGTCATTCCTCTATTACTACTACTGGATGGTTATGAATGAATTGCTAGCAGTTTACAATGAAGGTCCAGATGGGTGGTATGAGTTCGGGATGTGTCCTTGCAAAGTCTTACACCGGCAGCAATGTCTGGTTAGCTTCAGAAACTGCAGGGACCCCGCACCACCAACTGGCAACAGCCAGTTGCACCTTTATACATAAACGTTTAGCAGGAATAATAGAGTAATGGCATAACACAGAGTCATCAGAATAGGTGTCGCAGAGCTGTGACTACATGTGGACTATAATTAAGTACTAAGACATGTCATAAATCCCATGCTTCCCTCCACACTGACATAAAATGGAAAGGTAAAATCTGCCTGCGGTCACCACTAGGGGGCGCTTACTACACACAGATTTATGCAGATGAACCTGAACTGAAGGGAAGCTGTATAAATCTAGTGGGGACTGCAGGTAAGGGGCATCTTAGATTGGAGATAGATAAAGGGGATTTGAGACCCCTTCAATGCTTTATATTGCAGTTTTGCTTTAAGTCCTGCTAATATACTGGGAAGTGCACAGTTTCCCACCTGGTTTCAGTGCAGCGGTGTAAAATATACTGGTGCTGTGAGTACAGGGTGGTGAATCTGAAAGATTTTCACTTTTAGTGACGGGCATCCTGTATGGAAACGACATAACCTCTGCCCCCCCACCTAGACCACTCAGCCTGGTGTGCGAAGAGATGCCAAAGTCACTGAAGACAAGTGAGGTAAGTACACATCCATGTGTTGTTATACACAGAGAATGTGATCCGAAAATGTGCGTTATCTTGGGTTTGTCTCACAGCATCCACATGCGGTATGTTATTTTTTTTTTATAATAGATGTGATCTATACAGAAAAACCGAAATATGTAGTAAGTGCCGGAAAAAAATGATTCAGCTTGCATGCAAAACCATTTGTGAGTGAACAAACTCTGATGGAGGCCTTAGGGTCCTTTCACACTTGCGTTCTGAGGATCCGGCAGGCACTTCCGTCCTGCCGGATCCGTCAGAATGCAAGTCACCTGAAGCATTAGAAGACTTATCAGGATCCTGATCAGTCTTCGAATTGCTTTCAGGTTACTATGGCAGCCAGGACGCTACTAGCGTCCTGGTTGCCATAGTAGGAGCGGGGAGCGGCATACTTACATTCCGTGCGGCTCCCGGGGCGCTCCTGAATGACGTCAGAGCGCCCCATGCGCATGGATCACGTGATCCATGCGATCACGTGATCCATGCACTGGGGCGCCCTGACGTCATCCTGGAGCGTCCGGGAGCCGCACGGAATGTAAGTATGCCGCTCCCCGCTCCCTGCTACATTTTACCATGGTAACCAGGACTTTAGCGTCCTGGCTGCCATGGTAACCAGTCAGAAAAAGCTAAATGTCGGATCCGGCAATGCGCCAAAACGACGTTTAGCTTAAGGTCGGATCCGGATTAATGCCTTTCAATGGGCATTAATTCCGGATCGGGCCTTGCGGCAAGTGTTCCGGATTTTTGGACGGAACAAAAAGCGCAGCATGCTGCGGTATTTGCTGCGTCCAAAAAACGTTCCGGTCCTGAACTGAAGTCATCCTGATGCATCCTGAACGGATTTCTCTCCATTCAGAATGCATGGGGATGATCCTGATCAGGATTTTTCCGGCATAGAGACCCGACGACGGATCTCTATGCCGGAAAAGAAGAACGCAGGTGTGAAAGGGGCCTTAGGCCTCTTTCACACAAGCGTGTCCGGATTAGGTCCGGATGCGTTGCGGATGCGTTCAGTGAAAACTGTGCGATTTCGCAGGCAAAGCCATTCAGTTTTGCCTGCGATTGCGTTCAGTTGTTCAGTTTTTATCGCGCGGGTGCAATGCGTTTTGATGCGTTTTTCACGCGCGTGATAAAAAAACTAAAGGTTTACAAACAACATCTCCTAGCAACCATCAGTGAAAAACGCATCGCACCCGCACTTGCTTGCGGATGAAATGCGTTTTTCAAGCAGCCCCATTCACTTCTACGTGGCCAGAGCTGCGTGAAAAACGCAGAAGATAGAACATGCTGCGATTTTCACGCAACGCAGAAGTGATACGTGAAAAACAACGCTCATGTACACAGACCCATTGAGATGAATGGGTCAGGATTCAGTGCGGATGCTATGCGTTCACATCAAGCATTGCACCCGCGCGGAAAACTCGCTCGTCTGAAAGGGGCCTTAGTGTTTGGGGCCTTTTACACAGCGCAACAGAGCAGACCACGACTGAGAATGAGTAAGTTCAGTCCTGATCATTGCCCTTTCGTTAGGTACATGCATTCACATGTAGCAGCGATCACTGATGTAGAGGGATGAACAATCGCTACTACGATCATTCATCCCCATACAGTTCCACTGTTTGTCGGCAGAACACCTCTGCTCACAAAGCGCAACAAGCAGCCAACAGACTTGGATTTTTGGAGGCACACTAAAGATGTGATAACATAGCAACCAAGCTTTTGTCAGGTGAATGGCAGCACCTTTACACAGGCCGAGTATCAGGAACAAGCACTGGTACGATTGTTCATTCATAAAATGCAGAGTTATTGTAAAAATATGTTTTTATAAAGACAGACATGTCAGATATTCAAGGAACCACAACTTGGTCATGGGTGGAAGAAGATCTAGCTAGAGGTAAAGCTAGGAGGATAGTGGGGCGCGCTATGGGCCAAGGGGAGCACCAACATGGCACTCCGACTGCCTATAGTGGATTCAAAGGTTGTAGTGGTGACATGATGCCTCAGTAGGCCTAAAGGTCCGTCTGCCACATACGTAGACACAAGTGCTCTTAGGGGCATGTGTTTGGTGGGGTCAGATTTTGCCTTGGAGCTCTTGATTTTCAAGTGGGTCATGGTAGGGATTGGAAATCCTGGACGGAAACAGAAATTCTCTGAGCAAGAAGGAGAAAATCTTGATATAAAATATGTTGCTCCTCCACAAGGATTACCAGATTCTTCTTTATTACTGTATTTACTGGCGTAGAAGACTACTTTTTAACACATAAAAATCTTCTCAAAAGTCGGGGGTCGTCTTATACGCCGGGTGTTGTCTTATAAGCCGGTATACTGCGTGCTGAAACTTAAGAGGGCCTTTCACTGGTCCAACGATTGTTAGATAATGATATGTATGTGTAGAGCGGCGCCCAGGGATAATAGTAAGTGCAGGGAGACCCCCGGGCGCCGCTCTACACATACGGTATATATCATTATCTAACAATCGTTGGACCAGTGAAAGGTCCTCTTTACTTCCGAGCCGGACTGGAGAAGCTGTCCTTCTCCAGCTTCAGGGACAGGTGCCCTCTAGCTGAGCCACCGTGCGCTGCATCCCGGCCAGCCGCTCCTGAAACAGCCCCCGACAGGGAAATCTGGGCCGGCAGGGAGAGCTGACCCACCCAATTTTTTTTTGGTGTGCGTTGGAAGAAGGGTAGTCTTATATGGCGAGTATAGCCCAAACCCCATATTTTAACAGGAAAAGTAGGGGGTCGTCTTATATGCCCAGTTGTCTTATACGCCGGAAAATACGGCAATTGTCTCTAGGAGAACATCGGCCAGATTTTAGTCTGGTTGATGACTGAATGATATTGTTTAGCCCGCTCAAGACACAAAAAACAGATTTTACTGAAGAGCTTCATCTTTGGTTTTGGCAGGTCAACATAGTCCAGAAACTCAGGATTCTCCTTGATGTTGCCCAATACCCCCCATGACACCCTAATATAATACAATACCATATGTCATACATCTCTGTTAATCGTTTTCTCCTAGGTCTGGTGACTGATCCAGGGATGACTGGCCTACAAGTATTACTGCACCTATCTCTTCAGCCTCTCTTAGGTACGGGCTGGATCCTTGCTCTGCAGACATTTTACTTGAGTTTTTATACTTTATCCGCAACCAACGATTGTTTTTTTTCTCTTTTCCCCATATACAGTATCAATGGTTCTACAACCTCCAACAAACCTCAGCCTCTTTTCTCAAAACTTTCAGCATGTCCTGACCTGGGAGGAACCAAATGATGAACCTCTTATCTTCTATGATGTGTTATACGCTAAAGACTTGTAAGTTCTGAGAAATTATGAGGTAGCCACAGTGTCACCGTAATCATTGCGTCTGGCCACGGTGGTCTTTAAAATGAATGATATTGACTGTTATTAGGCCTGTTTATCTGCAGAGTTATACTACCTGGGGCACTGTGACGTTAGGCTGTGATGTGACCACTAGATGGCTCTATAGTGATGGGATATAGGGAGCTGGGAGGCAATAGGGAAGGCAGGTTGCGGAGGTAAGCCACATGGTGTGCTAGGGAAGTCTGCTGAACACATTGGGATTGTAGGAGAACTGGCGTGAGCATCATCAGTAAGAGCCTGAAGAATATGCTGCCAGTAGTGACTCAGCTGGAATGAGTGAGAAGTGCTATAGGTCCTAATGACAGGAGTCAATTCTAGAGGTTGTGGAGATGCTGGGCAGGCCAAGAGCTGAAAAGTTACCAAGCAGAAATCTGCTGGAAAAGTGCCATGGAGACTGCCAGATATAGAGACATTTAGGAGTAACTACTACCACAGAGACAGTATATCGTGTATTGTGCAGCATACCGTGGTGACAGATGCATTATGGACTGAACACGTGTTGGAATGAATAGCCCCTCTCACTGGAAGCCAACGATTAGAGACTACTGTCACCGAGCCCCTTGTGTTGTCTAGTACCTTGCAACCATCATCTTGTCATCCTTGTAACCATCAAGCGTTTGTGCCTCTCATGAGTTGAAACCATTGACAGTCTATGCTGTATATATATTGGAACCACCCAAAATGTAAGTGCTAAGCTTGTGCTGCATCTGAGTCGTTCTGTTACCACCTTCATGTCCACGTCTTTTAGCGAGGTAACCATTCCACCATACCCCAGCCTCACCATCTTGCCATATAACCACACATCCAGTAGTTATAGGCTTTTGCCCCTCATCAGTACAGATCACTTTCCTGGAAAGCTGGATGAAATGTCTCAGGTGTAGCTTAGGGGTTACTGATTCTCACTGAGGAGACAGCAGTATATGGAGACTTATTTTTCCCACAATGCTCCATAGAAAGAATGCTTTCAAATTTACTCCCATCTGTTGGCAGCACAGTTTCAAGGTTCTTGCCCTTCAGCCTCACACTGTCCCCAATGGGGCTCACAATCTAAGTTCCCTATCAGTATATCTTTGGAGTGTGGGAGGAAACTAGAGTACCCGGAGGAAACCCACGCAAACACGGGGACAGGCAAGGGCATAGCTAAAGGCTCATGGGCCCTGGTGTAAGAGTTCAGCTTGGGCCCCCCTTCCCTCAGTGCTTTGTGGCCAGGGACAGGGAAGCACGTAGCCTTTCTGCTGCCTGAGGCTAAAATTGAAACGGGACCTCCATACCAAATTCTCAACCTAACCCCTTCCCTCCAGCCCTACTGTTAAAAACATACTTGGAAAACATACAGAGCTAAGAAAACATACAGGTTAATACAGCGCCGCATACCTCTTACATCCAGTGACGTCTCCTCTGATGTACATGTTCTCTTTCCTCATCTTCTCCATTCAGCCCAGACCGCCATGATTATTTGTTTCAGCCATCTCTTGTTTCCTACTTTTCCATCATTCTCCCACCTTCTGAACACCCGATCCTGCCACCCGCTGTGCTCCCCAATACTATACTGCAGAAACAGTATCCCTGAAAATACTAAGACCACACGGATAGTGCCCCCTTCAATAATTATTGGTACACAGTGCCCTAAAAAATATATGCACCCAGCAAATAGTTTTCCTGACAGTCATAATAACCACCACAAATAATTGTGCTAAGCTGATACTGTGCCAGGGTGCACACCATAGTAATAGTGCTCCCCAAAGTCCCACCGATAGAAATAATCTGCCAGAGTGCATAGTGTTAATAGTAGCCCCAATACTAATAATGCTTCCATTGTGGCCATACCAGTAATCATGTTCCCAGTAGTCTCCCAGTACTAATAATTCTCCTTATAAGGTGCACCAGTACAAAAAATACCACCTTAAAATATGCGTAAGTACAAAAAATTTCCCCTATACCGTGTGCCAGTCCAAAAATACCCTCTTACCTTTCAGATCAGACCCCCATATCAGACCTCAACTCAGACACCCAGATCAGATCCTCAAATCAGACCCCCTTATCAGATCCTCACACCTCCATATCAAACCTCAGATCAAACCTCCATATCAGATCCTCAGATCAGACCCCCAGATCAGACCTCAGATCAGACCCCCAGATCAGATCCTAAAATCAATTCCCCACATCAGATCCTCAGACGCCCATATGAGATCAGTCAGACCCCCCATAACAGACCCAAAATAAATAAATAAATAAATAAATAAATAAACTGTCTCTCCTGCGCCACCTGCTCTTCGTGTCTGCTGTCCTCTCCTGCAGTCCCCGCTTGCTGATCTTCTCTGGGCTCACGCTGCAGTCACCTGACTGCGTATAGCGTCAGATGATAGTGCACGTTGTATGTCCTGACGCTGTACGCAGTCAGGACACAGCAGCGTGTCCCGGAGAAGACCAGAGGGGTGAGTACAGTGCTCACAGCACTTCCCTTCCCGCTGCTCCTGCAAACTAGTGAGAGCCTCCATAGCTGTCAACTTTTCCGAATTTGGCGGGACTGTCCCTGACTTTCAGAGAGAGTCCCGGGCTGAAAATGGGTTTCCTAAACCCAACCTGTAAGTGGGTGTTCCTGAGCGGGATCTGGGCATTTCCAGGGCGGGGCTTATATGTACCGATTTTACCAACTAAAACATTGGTAAGTATGCTCAAGTAAATGCTGGTAATAAGTTATTATCAGTACATTGCGCTACTTATAATCTTCATCATTCATATGTGGTTTTCCAATTTGTCCATAAAAAATGCTGAAGGTCTGTGATTTTGGGATAATTTGTCCAGAAAAAAAGAAAAAATCTGGTTAGCAGCAACCCTGCATGGGGAGAACATACAAACTCCATGTAGAAGCCAGGACCCCAGTGCTGCAAGGTGCCCATGCCCTCTTAGTGTATATACATAGTTCCCAACTGTCCCGTATTTGGCGGGACAGTCCATCATTTTTAGAGACCGTCCGGCAAATTTGCGCTGTCTCGGGTCAAAAATTGGCAGGGCTTACACAAACCCACCCATAAGTTGGTGTTCCTGGGCGAGATTGGGGCGTTCCCAGGGGGCGAGGTTTACATGCCTAAAATGTACCAACTGAAGTGTCTGTAAGTATGTATATAACGCAGAAAGATTTCTTATATACTTTAAAATGTTAGTAGTTATTCGAACCATGACTTCCCGACTCTGTTTTCTTACAACAGCCATTTGCTTCCAGCCACAAATTGCTCCAATATCACAGTGCGACGTTGCGACCTGACGAAGCTTTTCACAGATGTCCTTGCAGAATACAACGCGGGAGTCCAAAGTTTTACTCATGAGAAAAGTTCAAGCTTCACATTCCTTCCATTCTCTATAAACCCATCCATGGACAGTAAGTATAAGTCTCTTCATAGCTGTACTTTAATTTTCCAGTCTCCCCATAGAATAGGGTGTTGGAGTCATTAAAGGGGTATTCCAGTTTGTATTTCTTTTACCTTCATCGCTCCTATCTTCCGTTCTGGGCTGTGGTCACATGACCATGTCCATGCAGCTCTTTCTTATTTCCTGTGATGTTATGTCCATGGCGGGGCAGTGATAGGGGAGTGTCTATGTAACTAGCTGGGTGGGCGGAGCCATAAACTAGCTGGGTGTTGTTAGGGGCGGAGCTGGAGCTGTGGTAGAGGAAGGAGAGGTGCATCATGGGTTTGGTTGGATACAGGAACAGGAAGTCCTACCTACAGGATAGAGACACATCAGAGGGATTGGTTTGTATGGTGAAAATGGGTCAGGAGAGGCCAACCTGGAAAAGTAAGCACAGGGAAGATGTACAGGAGGTAAGCAACCATGTTTCCTTCCTGATAATTGGCTGCTCCTCACAGAATCTAAATGCAGCTTAAAGGGTTTTGCCACAAAACATATTCTACATTTTTCAACCCAGCACCTGGATCTGAATACTCTTGTAATTGCATGTAATTAAAAGTTTAGTATAACCGGTGAGCTATTCAATAAAATGTATCTGTATAGCGCCACCTGCTGTTTGTTCTTTTCCTTATTTTTTGTCCCTCTCACTGAGCTGGTCGCCCGTGCTCAGTTTCAATCTTGAACTGCCACCAGCCATATCTTCTGTTAAAAGCTACAGAAGTTACAGGGAGAGATCTGCAACAGAAAGGACACACCCCCTGAGCTGCCGGGCTGAAGATAATCTAGCAGAGCATTTGGAGCAATAAATGGGGAGATCTCTGGATCCATGTGAGATGCAAGGCAGGTCCGAGGGTCCTATTTTTTTTATTTTTTTAGAAAGGTATATGATGTCTAATTTTCATTTTTAACATGAATCATGGCCTTTAAGACACATTCTGCAATAAGGAACAGTCTTTGCTGAGAATCAATCTGAACGTCTAAATGCACTGACTGCCTGCAGCCACCGCTAGAGGACATGCATAGGAATTTATACATCCACCATTGAATTCAGTATAAGCTGTCAAAATCTCTATACAGTGAGCTCCCCCTAGTGGTGACCAAGGCCAGACTGTCCATCTGCAAAACGCCAGATGGGCCGGTGCGGGCTGCCTGCAGCTTGGGTCCCGCTAGGTCAAAACATCCAGGCCCATAACCCTAAAAGTAGAGGCCGCCACAGATACAACTCTGTCATCATCCTCAGAACAGAGATACAGTTGAATAGAGCAATGGAGCACAGGAACTAATGGTTCGTGGCCCCACTGTACACTCTCATAGGCCGCAGGCCACTAGTCCTAAAGCCGTCATCGCTTCAGAACGGAGACCGAACAATTACTTCATAATGACTGCCTGCGCCGTGACACAGACTAAAGCATGGAGTAGGACTCAGGTGACTTGTTTTTTTTTATGGCACTTTTGGGGAAATATAGGGGAGTAATATAACTACTGAGGAAACCACAGGGGGGACACTACAGGGGCGCAAAACAACTACTGGGGAACTATAGCCCTTTGGGTATACTTATTACTACTGGGGCACTTTAGGGGAGATATTACTACTAGCTTTTGAAGGGGTCTTTTTACAACTGAGGCACTTTAGGTTACCTTATTACTACTGGCGGCACTTTAAGGGGCCTTATTACTACTGGGGCATATTAGGGGGCCTTATTACTACTGGGGCATATTAGGGGGTCTTATTACTACTGGGGGCACTTTAGGTTACCTTATTATTACTGGGGCACTTTAGGGGGCCTTATTACTACTAGGGCATATTAGGGGGCCTTATTACTACTAGGGCACTTTAGGGGGCCTTATTACTACTGGGGCACTTTAGGGGGCATTATTACTACTGGGGGCACTTTAGGGGGCATTATTACTACTGGCGCACTTTAGGGGGCCTTATTACTACTGGGGTCACTTTGGGGAGCTTTATCACTACTGAGGGCACTTATGAGGCATCATTACTACTGGTGGATCGGTGGTGACCTTATTATTACGCACAAAATTATTGAGAACACTATTACTAACAGGGTCACTTGGCCACTCTTGTGGAGCATTACCCCTGTAATGGGCACTATTTATACCGAGGGACTATATGTATGGCACTATTTTTCAGTATAGTATCTGTGGACATGAAGGAGCACAATGCCCCCAGATACTACAGCAGCAGAACAACACTGTTGGGGTATTGGCCGGTGGATTTAATGCCTCATTCACACCTCAGTGTTTGGCCAGTGATTTCCATCAGTGATTGTGAGCCAAAATCAGGTGCTACTCTAAACACAGAACAGATGCAGATCTTTCCCTTATGTCTGATCTGTGTTTAGGCTTTAATCCTGGTTTTGGCTCACAATCACTAATGGAAATCACTGACCAAAACACTGACGTGTGAATGAGGCTTTAGTGAGGAATCTAAGATATGTGGAAAAAGATGTCATCATGGCGGTCTGCTTCCAATGGAGAAGATGAGAAAAAGCGAATATCTACATTAGAGTAAATGTCACTATTAAGAGGTCATTAGTGCTGTACCCTCCTGTATGTTTGGTAGTGCTGAATGTAATGTCCATCCAAATATGCCAATAACACTGGGGCAGGAGAGAGGTGGTGGTGGGGGCATTTTGGGGCACAAACATACGAGTGAGCCTGTCTGTTTTAAAATGCATGGGCTGACTTTCACTCCCAGTCCGACCCTGGTGGTGACTGTAGGAAAAAAGGAAAAATTATTTTGGGAAACAGGACACGCTAAAACCATCAACTATGGGGCCCATAGCAATGGTGTGGTCTGCCTCTGTGGTAGGTAAACCGCTGCTGGTCACATAGGAGAAGTGCACAACTCTGACTGCAATGCAAAAGTGAGCGAACACAAAGATACTACAGAACAGTAGGGGCGCTAAGATTTATGCAAACATTGATTTTTTCCAATTATTTTACTTAGTATTATTGCTACGCTCCAAATACTGGTCTCAGACATCATGTCTTCTGCATCCAGTAGGACTCGTTAGGTCCCGGATGGATGCTGCCTGTACCAGAAGAGATCAGGACATGCCGCTCTATTACTGTCTTTGTAGTAGTAACATTTCTTGTAATGCCGATCCGTCACCTACTCTAGCAAACATTACAATGCATGCTGAACCTTTACAATTCATGAGCCACGGCTTTCCTAAGTACAGTATTTAATCTTTCCCAATATTACTCCTTGTATCTCAGCGGTGGTAGGACCCCCGATAGTGGATGTTGCGGGCTGTGACAGTTGTATTGAACTTTCTATTCGCCCCCCAATCTCTTACTTATGGAGCGAGGAGGAGCAGCGCAATGTGACAATGCTGAGAAGAAATGTGTTTCCTAAAGTGGATTATCTGATTCGCCTGACACCGTCAATGGAGGTAACATGTATTGTCTCACTAGTAAATGTCTTCCTCTAATTAATATCATGTATATTGGACTAATTCCACTACATAACGTGTTAGATGTCAACATTTCTCATTAAATTTTAGAGTTTATCATTCATTTTCTGCAGCCGAAATGCGCAGGAGCCGGATTTCGAGTGCAGAAAATGAATAATGTCACAGGCATACAGGGCTGGCCAGAGAATACACAGGGGAGGACTTAGGCGCGAGTAAGGCCGTAAAGCCTGGTCACTTGCAGTAAATGAGCCGCCCCTGGGCACTTGCGAGCTCATTTCCATATCTCTTAAACATGATTTGGCAATGTGGAGACTCTCACAGATGGAGCAAAGGTAATATCAGCGTCATGTACTTGTGTCCCACAGAGCTTTATAATCAGTTTAAAACGTAGCCAGTAGGTGTGAGAGACTCCCTTTAACATTCTGGTGCCCCAACATACTGCTTTTACCCCCAGTACTGTGCCTGCTGTGCTCCCAAACACGATACTGCAAAAATAACAGTGCCATACAGATACCTACCCCCCCATAGTAACCGTGCTCCAAGACTGTTTTCAATAGTTATAGTGCCCCCTACAGTACTCGCAATAATGATAATGCTACCCAAGAGTGCCTCCATTTGTAGCAATCCCCACATATTGTGCCCAATATAAATGCCCCCACAGTACCCCCAGTACCCCCTAGTGATCCCAGTAGAAATAAAGCCCTTCTATAGTGTCCCTAGCAGTAACAAGGACCCTTAATAAAGCATCCCTATAGAGTCCTCAGTAATAATAAGACAAATCTATAAGGCACCCCTATAGAGCCAAGTAGCACAGAAGTTATAAATCGCCCTATAGTCGCCCCAGTAGTTATTATTAGGACCCCTGTAGTAGCTTCAGTAGCTATAATGACCCCTGTACTGGCCCCAGTATTTATAACACCCCCGCAGTTCTAATGTCCTCTTGCAGTTTTAGTCCCCCTTTAGTGCCAGTGTGTATAATGTCCCCCCTGTAGTGCTTTGGCCTGTATTCATGCCCCCCTGTAGTGCCTCCAGTATTAGAATGACCCACTATAGTGCTCCGACCTGTATTGGCCCAGGATTATATTGCCCCCCTGTAGTGGTCCAGCCTGTATGCCCCCAACATTATAATGCTCCCCTGTAGTGCTTTAGCCTATATAACCCCAGTATTATAATGCACCCCCACCTACCCGTAGTGCTCCGGTCTGTATACTCCCGGTATTAAAATGCTCCCCCTGGTAGTTCTCTGGACTGTATACCTCCAGTATTATAATGCTCCCCTTGTGTTGTCCCATTCCACGCTGCCAGACAACTTGTCTCTTCCAGCATGTGGCCTGAGATGCCACGTCCTGGAGCAAGTGGTTGGGTGAGCACCCGGTGCGATGATGTAGCCTCGAATGCTTGCTTCAGGATGTAGGCATTCGTGACCATGTCATTGCACCTGGAGGTTGCATTGATGTCATCGTGACCTCCTGCAACATTCTACTGCCACAGAAGCTTCAGGCCTAGTGGAATGCGCCATGTGAGGCTGGGGATGGGAGATATAGGCTTTGAGTCCTGCCGTAAACTAAGACTTAGAGGTGTTTACGAGCTACAGATTTTAGCCTCAGGGGCAGCATGTTTGAGACCCCTGCTGTAAAGTGTCTCCTAAGCCGCCCTCTAACTGTGCAAATACAGAGGTAGGCTTCTCATCCTGCGTCTTATCTCCCTACACCAGCCCCTGGCTCAATACCATATTTCTGACCTGCCCCTGCCTATACACCTCTGGCTGCTCTGCCCCTTTATCTCTATTCCCTGCACTTCTCTGTCAGTTAGGGAAGGCAGGGAACAGAGTAGGAATACAGGAGCATAAACTTAATGTTAGCACTAATTTCTGCAACCCATTCCTCTTCCTATTTACCCAGTGCTAACCGGAGACACACTTGGAAGATAGAGAGAGAATGGGGGCTGCAGCGATAAGTGCTGACAGTAAGTGTACTGTGTCCTGTACATAGGTGCATCCCAAAGCCCGTTTCAGTAGGCTGCCATTATAAACTGCTCATCGAGCCATTCATTTGGCCATTTAATACATGTATGGGTCGGGTACATCATAGAAGGGGCTAACCACACTGGCTCAAAGGGCTTCTGAGTGGAGAACCCACTTTATTTATTAAGTCCACATCTAACAAGTCTTAAATGTATCATAAATGTGATTCCTTTACTAAGAAACTCTCAAGTCAATGACCTTAAAGTCAAGAGTCTTGGTGAATTAAAAAAAATCTTAATGCAATGTAAACATATGCGTTATCATCTTAACATTTGAGCATTTTGTACAAGTTTGGCACGGCTGAATGTGCCAGATTTGCTTAAGGACCAATTCACAACCCAACCACTAGATGGCAGTACACAGATATAAGCTAGACATCTGGTGACACAATATCACAAAATCATGTTGTTTTGAAAAGCCGGTCATCTCGTGACACAGATATCAGGACATGTCCAGCCAAAAAGGAAGGATACCTTGGTATATACTAATAATAGTGATATTCGTGCTTACACAGGCTCCTATAAGACTAAGAGGTATTTCTGAAGAATATTACACTACACAGATAGCAAATTTGCTTCCCAAGACCAATTATTGTGTATCCGTGATCATAACGGACATCAGGAGTTATAAACAAGAGCCTTCCCCTGTGAAATGCGTGGTCACAAAAGGAGCACAAGAGAAAGGTAAGTACAAGATGAAATCTGTTTCCTAATGTACCATAATGTAGTGCATAACATAACCCATGTAGCAGTCTGCAATAGTTTAGTGATGATTAGGAGTTCACATCTGCATTAGGAATGCCATTTTTCTGTTTCATCATAGGAGCAGAAAAAAATGGAATTCAAACTGTGATGTATCTGTACCAATGGAGCCTGACAGACCCTGTGGACTTAAAATGGGGTTCTTTGGAATCCAAAATGGTGTCAATCATTTCACCGAAAAAGTGCAGCATTATTTTTCCAGCAAACATGATGGAATCTGCAAAAGAGCTTTCCAGAAGATGAAGAACAGAGCTCTTAACCATACTTAAAGGGGTTGTCCAGTTTTCTGGACTTTGTAAAATTTTGATAGGAGTCTGTTGTATCTGTTGAAAGCATGACCCAGCAGTGACTTGCTGCAGGGAAAAAAATCATAGCAGAGGTCTGGCAATGGCTGCAGAGGCGCACGTTATCCTGTTCATCTGGAAGTTTACAGACATGGACCAGAAGACCTCTGAAAGGAGCCAGGTAGCTGTAACTGCAAGTGAGTCAGATTTTTTTCCACAGGGACAACGGGCTCCTATTGAAAGCTGAAAAAAATCTAGAAAGCTGGAAACCCCTTTAAGGTTTACTGCCCACCGGAGGCGTAATAATATTACATGCCAATGGGAGTGCTGGAAGACATTGCAGCTGGTGAAATGGAGAGCCGTTAAACTCCTGCATGATAGTTAGCTAGGAAGTAGAGGTTGGCGATGCTTGCAAATTGGCACATCGCCTCAGGACCTAGAGAGAGTCAAATAACTGAGCATCAAAGTAGAGAGGGTGGCCTGGAGCAGAAGTAGTCGCATTGCACGTCCTAGCTCCATCACCTTGGAGCAGCAGGAAACCTCTGGAGAAGCCAGTTCTGAGATAGAGGGACCAGCCAGTTATGCCCACAGTGGTGTGACGTAGAAGTACCGCAGATCATTTTACATATGGTCTAATACAGTCTTCTTTCTCAATGCAGGTGACACAAACATCTATTATATTAGTGTATTTGCTTCCATTCTTGCCATTGGATTGCTACTGATTTTATGTGCACTTGATAAAGCTGGATACATCAGCAGGAAAAAGACGTTTGCACCAAATGTTTTGGTAAGTTTTACTTTCCATGCAATCAGTGTTGGTTAGCTGTAAAAAAAAAAATACAGGGTAAGTCTGAGAATTAACCCTTTTCCCAAAAGTGGACATGAAACCCCTGACCATCAGCTATTATCATTGGGGTAAACTGCAGGTGGCAAAACTTTCTCCTGCGGCACCCAACGTAGGAAACTTCTGGTCTGACGTGGTCCTCAAATGAACGTGCTACCATGTAATATAGGGTCAAGCTGAGTTCTGCAGTGTGGGAGCAGCTTTACATTCCACCCAACTGAAGACTGTCAGATGAGATACCTCTTTACCACCTCCTCGGATATCTTGGTTTGAACATGGCTGTACATGGACAGATGTGCTAAATATTAGATCTTGTTTTAGATCTTTCTTTTCCTTATGTCTGCTTGTTACTTATGTATATTATACCGATTTCTCATGAACCTGGTGCATCAGTGCAAAAGTTCCTCAAAGACAACCATCTAAAAATAAGAAAAATAAAGCAACACTGCAATAGATCTAAGGGTACTTTCACACTAGTGTTATTCTTTTCCGTCATTGATTTCCGTCCTCGGGGCTCAATAACGGAAAAAAAACTGATCAGTTTTATCCTAATGCATTCTGAATGGAAAGCAATCCATTCAGTTTGCATCAGTTTGTCTTCAGTTCAGTCCTTTCACATTTTTTGGACGCAGATAAAAGCACAGCATGTTGTATTTTTATCTCCATCCAAAAAAGCGGAAATACTTAACGGAATGACGGATCCACCATTAATTTCCATTGAAATGTATTAAGGGCGGATCCGTCACTGAAAATTAACACATTAACGGATCTGTTCCTCCACTCTGCGCATGGTAAAATAATAAAATGACGGATCCGTTTTTACAGATGACAACGGAAAGACGGATCCGTTATTTCAATACAATTGTCAATGGATCTGCAAACGGATCCGTTTGCAAATGAAATCCGTTTTCAAAAGTTTTAACGGATCCGTCGGGCAGTTTCGTTGACGGAACTGCCTGACGGAATCCTTCAACGCAAGTGTGAAAGTACCCTTAAAAGGGTTCTCTCGTGAAGACAAGCCCTGTTTATACGTCCTCTTAGGGCATGTGAACATCATACGGTGAGGTTCCCCTGCTTGGGACCCTACTTTATGTGACAAAACAGAGAGCCAGTCTGTCGGAGCGGTTCCTAGTCTGGCGGATTCATGCGGTCCTCATATTACATGGATGACATATATCGCTATATTTTCGCTACAGAAGATGCTGCAAGGGGAAACACCTGACTGATTGTAGCTTTCTCAAGTAAATTGTCCTAGATACCGGGAGTAGGCCTGGTGCAACATGGCTGCTGCTGTTCGGAATGTGTTGTCGCTGACAACCCATCTAATTAAAAAAAAATCCTAGACTTTGATTTCTACAGCTCCTGTGCAGACCTATGTGTCTCTATGGTAACAGACAATAAACAAACCCTATGTAGCCTGATTCTGCTGTCATACTGCTTCCCATTGGTCCTCTACTGCTATGTGGGCATGAAATGGGGAACAGATGGAAGAGATATACAGGATAATCCCAACAAGTTCATCAAAGACAGAAAACCATCATACCCATCAGGTCAGGTGAGAAATGCTCCCTCGAATAAAATATATATTTTGCCAAAAGCCAGAGCCAACTTTCTCAATTAATTGAATGGATCACAACAGGACAGATAGAGGAGAGCATGACAGCAGGGTTTATTTGTAGTCTGTTACCATGGAAACACATTGGTCTGAACATGAGCTGGAGAAACCGAAAAATAGGAAATTTTCAATCAAGATCAGCTGCAAAGTTGTCTCATTTCTCATTGTAGATGCGCTGGAACAGCCTCCATCTCTTCCCCAGCAGTAGATAAAGGCTATCCTCCACTATGCATGACTGCCACGGACATCGGTGGGGATCCCAATGGTCAGAGCCTGACTAATCTATTACTTATTACCTGACTAGTGAACAGGTGATAATTGCGTATACCCAGTTAAAGCGTCGCTAACTTTTCATAAAACTTTTGATATGTCATAGAGTTGTAATTGGTGGGGTTCTGAGCGCTGAGACCCCCACCGATCTCTAGAACGAGGAGAGAGAAATGCGCACAGATCACACTCTTCTCATTTTCGAGGACGGAATCAA
Source organism: Bufotes viridis (assembly GCA_033119425.1). Taxonomy (NCBI): domain Eukaryota; kingdom Metazoa; phylum Chordata; class Amphibia; order Anura; family Bufonidae; genus Bufotes; species Bufotes viridis. The sequence goes on from CM065591.1 coordinate 36,045,820, forward strand.
GACGGGCCCATAGACTTCTATTGAGCCTGTCTTCAGCGGCAAGGAGAGAGAGAGTGCTATCTGTTCACTTCTCTCCCCTCATTCTAGGGATCGGTGGGGGTCTTGGCACGCAGACTCCCACCGATAACAACTTTTGATATGCCTCTATGACATATCAAAAGCTTTGTGAAAAGTTAGCAATGCTTTACACATCTTGACAGCCATTTTCCTCTCCGTCAAGTCAAGAGCATTCGGGGTTGATTTTGTGAGTCATGATTACTTTACATGTCCATTGATAGTCTTATGAGCCATGGAGACCGGGTTTTAGCTATAGGGGGCGCTTCACACATCCTATCTGATAATTAGGTTATTATGCCTTTTTCTAATGCAAACCAATATTATTCTAACTATAGTTGTCCTCTTGTTTGTCAGAAATTCCTTCCAAATGAAAACTGTTTACTTGATGGAAATATGGAATTCATCCCACTTGGGTCTTTAATCTTTATGGAGACAGTGAGGGACATTGGAGTTGATAATGACATATCGAGAGAAGGAATCCAGGAAAGCGCTTCATATATCGCTAATAATCCAGCTCTCCGGATTATGGAACAACGCACAAGGAATGAAAACGCCATGGCCAGCGAAGAGCTTCTCGGGGAGAATTCTCTGATGCCCATTACTAGTCTGCAGATCCAAGGAGTCAACATTTCTGAAGAAGCGAGTAATCGACCAAAGGAACATGGCAAAGTTAATGCTCTCTCCAGTATAGACATAGGAGTCCCAACGGACAATGTATTTAGAAGATATGACCTGAAAAAGACTTCATATATATTCAACAGTATTAAAAAAAAGACAATTGATTTTACTTCTGTATCAGTGGCAGATCCTGGAGAGCTCTGGACCACTTCTAGTAGAGCTGAATCCTCCATGCAAGAGCCAGAAGTACACACTTCTGAAGACCTTGGATTCACAATGCAATTTAGAGATTTCTCTGATGTACTTATTCTGGATGAACCTCAAGAGTCCAGTCTTGACAATGAGGTAGAGGATGTCTCTTGTAACGAGACCTGTGATGAACAGTTTCCTTCTGATTATATTAAGAGGTGATGCCAACTTTACAGTATGGGCAAATATGGGAATTATCTGGGCTCCACAGCTAGTCAGATGGGTCTTTTCATAACCCTGTTCAAGCACAATTCCAATTTCATCAGGTCCCTTCCTAGTATATCGGGAAGACGTAGACCAGGAAATAGTTGGGCGGTGAAGATTGTGTGCATGTTTAGCTAAGGCGTAACTACCATGGTAGTGCTCGGCGGGTACAGGTTCTCCTTGTGGACACCATCAGCTGATATAGGCCGTTACTTCTCCACCAGAAGTGCCACTATAGGAAGCTATCCTCAAAGTCCACCCATTACAGCACCTTGAAACATGACTAGGGATTATAGGCAAATCAGTAGCTCCTGTGTGTGTCTGTGTGTGGACGGGGTCAGCGCTGACAGATTTTACTGTCCAATACCCTTTATTTTCCATCCAAGTTAAACAGTCACTTGAACATAAACAACAAAAGTCCTTGCCCGTCTGGGCGCTAACTAAAAAGTGGGTTTTTCTTAACTATTCTCTCAGCATAACATAACTTGGAGTAGAAGGAGGCCACATTTCTCTTTCAGAGCTTGGTTTCATGTCATCTGTGTAATATCTGCACTTTATAAAATGTGTCATGTTTGATCAGAGACATCTTTGAGTAAATGACACGGGCACAGTAGGTGCTGCCTCCTTGATTCTGAAATCAACGAGCTTTTGCAGCCATAATGAACAGAAAAAGGCCTAACATGGCTGCCAGATATGGAAAGAGCCTGGAATCCTCGGTCATTAGTGTGTGCCTTCTAGAAGGTGCGTGAGGCTTTGGAACATGTATGAAGACAATCACTGGACATGTGATCTATGGAGCAACCGGAAGAGCCCTGTGATCAGGGCCGGTTTTAGACAAAATGCGGACCTGGGCAAAATCAAAAGAGGGGGCCACATCTTGTAATAATGCGCTAAAAACACAGTCTGACGCCCCCCGCTGTTTGAGGAGATGGCGCGTGCTGTTCACTGCTGCTGTCCCATAGACATACAGCAGCAGAGCAGGAAAAGAGAAGGGAGACGGCACATGCGCACAGCGTCTCCTGAAACAGCTGATCGCTGGGAGTGCTGGGTGTCAGACCCCCGCCTATCTAATATTGATTACCTATCCTAAGGATAGGTCATCAATATGAAAGAACCCGGAGAACCTCTTGAAGCTACCCCCAATACTACGCCTGTTGTGCTCCCCCTCATGTCCACAAACACTATACCAGTGGTGGCGAACCTATTGCACGGTTGCTAGAGGCGGCACTCAGTGCCCTCTCTGTGGGCACCCACGTCCTGGAAAAAGTCTGGTGTACCAATATGCCTTAGACTTTTCCTGCCATTCATCAGCACAGGGCACGCTATGAACGGCACAAGCAGCGCGCTGAATGTAGGCAGCTATTATAGCTAAGTGATAAAGTACATGAAGGATATACTATATTGTACTGGTATTCAGGTTACATTGCTGTGTTGGGTGGGTTTTGGGTTACAGTTTGGGCACTCGGTCTCTAAAAGGTTCACCATCACTGCACTATACTATACACCGAGATTGCCCTCATTGGTAATGGTGCCACCAATAGTGATAATACCCCCCAAGATAGCCCCCATTTGTAGCAATGCCCTCCATATTGCGTCAAATAATAATAACACCCCTACAGTACTCTAGTAGTAATAATATAACCATAATGCTCCAGTGGCTCTAATGTCCCCCTGTAGTGCCCCCCACTAGTTCCAATATATAATACCTCCCCCCATAGTGCCGATATTTATATAATGTTCCACCCTAGTGCCAGTATGTATATAATGCTCCTCCATTCCTCCCCAGTAGTGCCAGGTATATATAATGATCTTCTTCCCCCTCCCCTGGTGCCCCCAGCAGTGTGGACATTTAGTATTTTTTTTAAACGCCTCCCTCCCATCCCCCCGCGTGCTGTCTGTGATGCAGACCACAGTTTTATCTGTGGCTTGTGTGGCTGCATCCTGATGCATGCGGTCCCAATGACATCACCACTCCGGCTCTGGGTCTCACGTGATGACGTCATCAGGCGAGACCCAGAGCAGGAGTGGTGATGTCATTGCGGCTTCTTGCTCTGTTCTAATGCCTCACAGGCTTGAGGCCTAGCGGCCTGAGGCTTGTGCAGTTGGACCGCCATGAGTGCGCCCCCCTTTATGGGTAGCAAAGTGGCGCCTTAGGCAGATGACTACCCTCCCCTATCCATCATCCCGGCTCTAATTCACAGCACACTACTGCAGGAGGTATAACAGGAGAGGACTATAACTCCCAGCATGTCTAAGCCATTATTATTTAATATCAGAGAACATTACAGGGGGAGGTATAAGAGAAGACTACAACTCCCAGCATGTCTAAGCAGTTATTATGTAATATCAGAGTACATTATAAGATGAGGTATACAACTCCCATCATATCCAGGGTGTTGTAATTTAACCTGATATTATATAATAAGGGCCTGGACAGGCTGAGAGTTGTAGTCCTCTCCTCTTATAATGTACTCTGATATTACATAACAAGCTGGACATGCTGGGAGTTTTAGTCCTCTCCTCATACCTCCTCTTGTAATGTCCCAGCATTTTCCTGGCACTTACATTGAATCCATACTTCTTGACATGTACGGCCGGTCTTCTTCTTCTTCTTCTTTACGTTACTGCACTGCTGAGCTCCGCCTCCTGTCCTGGTCACATGATGGTGAGGTCATCGCAGGTCCTTCATCCCCCTCTTCTCTGCTGAGCTCCGCGGGTCCTGTCAGCACTGTGCTAACGATTTCTTTTATATGTGACGAGGGGACCTTACACTGCATTGTAAAGTGCAGCTGTTCTGCTGTCCGCCCGTCAGCTGAACAGCAGCCCTGAAGCCGGGGGCCTCTTAGACAATAAGGGCCCTGGGCAATTGCCCAGTTTGCCCCCCCTAACGCCGCTGTTCCGTTAAATTTCCCTACCCTCGACATTTCCGGTTCCGGTATGCGGGTGAGGGAGGAGTTGTGTCACGCCACTCGCTTACTGATTGGCTGAGTAGGATTCGGCGCAGGAGAGCGCCGCTAACTGTGAACGCGCATAAGGTAGGGAAAATTTACGGCCAATTGCGCATGCGCCGCGGGTAGTAAAAAGTTACAGCCCAGTGCGCAGGCGGGAACGCTTGCTGCATCTAGTCTAGTGCCTAGGGTAGGGAAAACTTAGTGCGCACGCGCCGAGGTAAGTGAAAACTTACAGCCCAGTGCGCGTTCGCGCTTGTGCACTGGGCTAGAACTTTTCACTACCCGCGGCGCATGCGCAATTGGCCGTAAATTTTCCCTACCTTATGCGTGTTCACAGTTAGTGGCGCTCTCCTGCGCTGAATCCTACTTAGCCAATCAGTTAGCGAGTGGCGTGACACAACTCCTCCCTCACCCGCATACCGGAACCGGAAATCACGAGTGTAGGGAAATTTTACGGGAAGGGAAATTTAACGGAAAACCGGCCCTGACTGTGCTGGCAGTCTGCAGAAGGTGAAGTCCTGTCTAATGTAGTAGAAATTCCGATCACTGATAATTGCCAGCTCCGACATTGAAGAGCCAATAGTTCTTGTGTAGCCATATTCTGAGAGCTGTGGAGGCTTGTGTTACGCAGGACATAATAAAAGGAATAACAGACTGGAATGCTCATAGAGAATAATGGAAATGTAATATTTGAATTGGAGACAAAACCACTTGACATATCTAATAATTATTTAGCAGACATACTCTCCAAATTCAGTGGGATTATTTAATGTTCAGATTAAGTGGAATTATCACAGTTTTCTGCAGAATGACGAGGGTGAAAGACACAATGGAATGCCCATAGACTATAATGGGAAGCAAAATTTGATTTGGAGCTTGAACCGTTTAACATATCAAGTAAATCTTTAGCAGGCTCACTCTTCCAATTCAGTGGGATTATTTAAAATTGGGATTATCACAGGTTTCTATGAAATGACAAGTCTTTTGCTATTAAGTGCACCTATGATTTGTAAAAAGCGCCAACATCTGTGGCTAATGGGCCCCAACTTATAAACATTTTACCTGATAATATTGCAGATAATTCCAGTCTGTGTGCATGTGCGGGTGGGTTGTGAGAATGTGTACAATGACTCTGAGAAGAGACACATCCTAGGGTTAAGATTTTTTTAGTGTGCTCAGAGGTGTACCTAGTGCCCGTGGTGAGGTGTTGTATCAGCGCCCCCCCCCCCCCCAATGCATGCGTGCGGCGACACCATAGGTGGACTGACAATTTATGGGGCCCCCCTGCGCATCGGCGCCAGGCAGTTTAGCATCATCAACCAATGAGGAGGATGATGCTGGCTGAGGTGTCTGTCTCCTCACTGGCTGATGCAGTCGGCAGGGAATCTAAAGTTCCGACTAGTGAAGGTGATGACGGTTCTCACCAAATCAGAGACTTCCCACTATTATTATTATTATTATTAATGCTTCCCATTATAGTCTATAGCAGGGATGGGCAAACTGCGGCTCTCCAGCTGTTGTAAAACTACAATTCCCATAATGCTCTGCTGTAGGCTGATAGCTGTAAGCAGTCTTTGCATGCTGGGAGTTGTAGTTTTGAAACAGCTGGAGAGACGCAGTTTGCCCATCCCTGGTCTATGAGCATTCCATTATGTCACTCACCTTTGCATTCTATAGAAAACAGTTATAATCCAAGGTAATTTTCATTTTACAATGTGCGACTCTACCCAGGGAACACTTGCGTTAAAGGTTAATGTCCTACATAACACAGATTTACCTGCAAATAAGCTGATAGTTTACTTCCCATTATAGTCTATGGGCATTCCATTGTCATTCCATAGAATCCCACTTAATCTTAATTTTAAATAATCCCACCGAGTTTGAAGAGTATAGCTGCTAAATATTTATTAGATATGTCAAATGGTTTTGTCTCTAATTCAAATATTACATTCCCATTATTCTCTATGAGCATTCCCCTTTCCTGTTAAAGTCTATGGGCATTCCACTCTGTCATTCCTTTTAGTATGTCCCGTGTTACGCAGGACCAGTTATTGCTTTCATTTGGCTAAATACGACTTTTTAAAGTGTTTTTACAGTTTTTTTTTAAAGGTAACCTGACATATTAAACATGGTGCCTGGTCTGCAGACAGCAGGATATATAGTTTTATGGGAAAAGATTCTGTAAAACTTATAATCTATAAATTTCAATTCCTGCTCATTCTGGGCTTTGAATTCTAGGAGGCGGTCATATCAGTGACTGACAGCCTTCCCTCTATGAGGAGGAGGTCCTATCAGTGACTGACAGCCTTCCCTCTATGAGGAGGAGGTCCTATCAGTGACTGACAGCCTTCCCTCTATGAGGAGGCGGTCCTATCAGTGACTGACAGCCTTCCCTCTATGAGGAGGAGGTCCTATCAGTGACTGACAGCCTTCCCTCTATGAGGAGGAGGTCCTATCAGTGATTGACAGCCTTCCCTCTATGAGGAGGAGGTCCTATCAGTGATTGACAGCCTTCCCTCTATGAGGAGGAGGTCCTATCAGTGACTGACAGCCTTCCCTCTATGAGGAGGCGGTCCTATCAGTGACTGACAGCCTTCCCTCTATGAGGAGGAGGTCCTATCAGTGATTGACAGCCTTCCCTCTATGAGGAGGAGGTCCTATCAGTGATTGACAGCCTTCCCTCTATGAGGAGGAGGTCCTATCAGTGATTGACAGCCTTCCCTCTATGAGGAGGAGGTCCTATCAGTGATTGACAGCCTTCCCTCTATGAGGAGGAGGTCCTATCAGTGATTGACAACCTTACCTCTATAAGGAGGTCCTATCAGTGACTGACAGCCTTCCCTCTATGAGAAGGAGGTCCTATCAGTGATTGACAACCTTACCTCTATAAGGAGGTGGTCCTATCAGTGATTGACAGCCTTCCCTCTATGAGGAGGCCGGTCGTATCAGTGATTGACAGCCTTCCCTCTATAAGGAGGAGGTCCTATCAGTGATTGACAGCCTTCCCTCTATGATGAGGAGGAGGTCCTATAAGTGACTGACAGCCTTCCCTCTATAAGGAGGAGGTCCTATCCGTGATTGACAGCCTTCCCTCTATGATGAGGCGGAGGTCCAATCAGTGATTGGCAGCCTTCCCTCTATGAGGAGGCGGTCCTATCAGTGACTGACAGCCTTCCCTCTATGAGGAGGCGGTCCTATCAGTGACTGACAAGACTTTCCTCTATGAGAAGGAGGTCCTATCAGTGACTGACAGCCTTCCCTCTATGATGAGGAGGTCCTATCAGTGATTGACAGCCTTCCCTCTATGAGGAGGAGGTCCTATCAGTGATTGACAACCTTCCCTCTATAAGGAGGTGGTCCTATCAGTGATTGACAGCCTTCCCTATATGAGAAGGTGGTTCTGTCAGTGATTGACAGCCTTCCCTCTATAAGGAGGAGGAGGTCCTATCAGTGATCGACAGCCTTCCCTCTATGACAAGGCAGTCCTATCCGTGATTGACAGCCTTCCCACTATGAGAAGCCGGTCCAATCAGTGATTGACAGCCTTCACTCTATAAGGAAGAGGTCCTATCAGGGATTCACAGCCTTCCCTCTATGAGGAGGAGGTCCTATCAGTGATTGACAGCCTTCCCTCTATGAGGAGGAGGTCCTATCAGTGACTGACAGCCTTCCCTCTATGAGGAGGAGGTCCTATCAGTGACTGACAGCCTTCCCTCTATCAGGAGGAGGTCCTATCAGTGACTGACAGCCTTCCCTCTATGATGAGGCGGTCCTATCAGTGACTGACAGCCTTCCCTCTATGAGGAGGCGGTCCTATCAGTGACTGACAGCCTTCCCTCTATGAGGAGGAGGTCCTATCAGTGATTGACAGCCTTCCCCCTATGAGGAGGAGGTCCTATCAGTGACTGACAGCCTTCCCTCTATGAGGTGGAGGTCCTATCAGGGCCTGACAGCCTTCCCTCTATGAGGAGGAGGTCCTATCAGTGACTGACAGCCTTCCCTCTATGAGGAGGAGGTCCTATTAGTGATTGACAGCCTTCCCTCTATGAGGAGGAGGTCCTTTCAGTGACTGACAGCCTTCCCTCTATGAGGAGGAGGTCCTATCAGTGACTGACAGCCTTCCCTCTATGAGGAGGAGGTCCTATCAGTAACTGACAGCCTTCCCTCTATGAGGAGTTTCTATCAGTGACTGACAACCTTCCCTCTATGAGGAGGAGGTCCTATCAGTGACTGACAGCCTTCCCTTTATGAGGAGGAGGTCCTATCAGTGACTGACAGCCTTCCCTTGAGGAGGAGGTCCTATCAGTGACTGACAGCCTTCCCTCTATGAGGAGGAGGTCCTTTCAGTGACTGACAGCCTTCCCTCTATGAGGAGTTTCTATCAGTGACTGACAACCTTCCCTCTATGAGGAGGAGGTCCTATCAGTGACTGACAGCCTTCCCTCTATGAGGAGGAGGTCCTATCAGTGACTGACAGCCTTCCCTCTATGAGGAGGAGGTCCCATCAGTGACTGACAGCCTTCCCTGTATGAACGAGGAGGTCCTATCAGTGACTGACAGCCTTCCCTCTATGAGGAGGAGGTCCTATCAGTCACTGACATCCTCCCCTCTATCAGGAGGAGGTCCTATCAGTGACTGACAGCCTGCCCTCTATGAGGAGGAGGTCCTATCAGTGATTGACAGCTTTCCCTCTATGAGGAGGAGGTCCTATCAGTGATTGACAGCCTTCTCTCTATGAGGAGGCGGTCCTATCAGTGACTGACAGCCTTCCCTCTATGAGGAGGAGGTCCTATCAGTGACTGACAGCCTTCCCTCTATGAGGAGGAGGTCCTATCACTGACTGACAGCCTTCCCTCTATGAGGAGGCGGTCCTATCACTGACTGACAGCCTTCCCTCTATGAGGAAACGTCATTTCGGCGCATCGGCAGATCCGACATTTAGCTTTAAAGAATGGTAACCATGGCAGCCAGGATGCTACTAAAGTCCCGGCTGCCATGGAAAAACAGCGGGGAGCCGGGGGAGAAGCTACTTAGATTCCATGCGGCGGCCGGGGCGCTCCTCGATTACGTCACCGGGTCCGGGTTCCTGCGTCACATGGTTCACATAGCTATGTAAACCATGCGACGCAGGGACCCGATGATGTCATCGAGGAGTGTCCCGTCCGCCGCACGGAATCTAAGTAGCTTCTCCCCCGGCTCCCCACTACTTTTCCATGGCAGCCGGGACTTTAGTAGTGTCCTGGCTGCCATGGTTACCTGAAAGCACCTGATCAGTCTTCAAATGCTTTCAGTTGTCTTGCATTGTGACGGATCCGGCGGGCATTTCCGGCAACGGAATTGCACGCCGGATCCTCAGAACGCAAATGTGAAAGAGGCCTCAGCTGGTGTCAGTTTGATATGAACTGAGTTAGGCTACATTTACACGACCGTGTGAATGAGTCCGCATCCATTCCGCAATTTTGCGGAACGGGTGCGGACCCATTTATTTCAAAAGGGCCGCATAAGATGCGGATAGCACACCATGTGCTGTCCGCATCCGAAGTTCCGTTCAGCGGCCCCGCAAAAAAAAATAGAACATGTCCTATTCTTGTCCACAATTGCGGACAAGAATAGGCATTTTCTATGATTGCGCCGGCGTGTGCGGCCTGCAAATTGTGGAACTCACATGGGCTGGTATCCGTGTTTTGTGGATCTGCAATTTGCGGACCGCAAATTCACACACGGCCGTGTTTATAAGCGGTCAGGAGATCTGCGATCCAGCCGTCAGAGCAGTTTCTCAACAGAGTCACTATGAATCAGAAAGCCTGCTAGTCTGCAAATACACAGACAACGAAAAGTAAAGGAAAATGTTTCATATTAGCGCTAAAATTATCCGGCAGGCTCTTCTGGTAGAGGGACAGCCTGACGGAATTCATTGGATATTAACTTTCCCCGCCGGAGCTCATTGACTATAATGGGACCGTGTGCGGTCTCCATCTGCTGTTCTGTTCCGCGGCCCCCTGCAAAAATGATAGAGCATGTCCTATTCTTGTTCGCAATCGCAGACAAGAATAGGCATTTCCATAATGGGCGGCCCATTCCGCACACAGGCAGCAGCTGTGTTTTGCAGCTCCGCAATTTGTGGACCGCAAAACACGGCGCGGTCGTCTAAATGCATCTTAAAGAAGGGGCTGCATAACTTGAGACCCCTCCCAACAACAGATCAGGAGGAGTGTCGGGGGATGGACCCCACAAATCTTATATCTTGAGGATAGGACATCATTAGTGTTAAGCAAACTGCGTCCGAAGTTCGGGTTCGGGTTATCAAAGAATCCAGTTATGGATTCCAAATTCCGTTATGGTCCGTGGTAGCGGAATCCATAACAGGATTCTTCGATAACCTGAACCCGAACTTTGGACGCCAAACTTAAAACACAAGTTCGCTCAACTCTAATCATCATTTAACTCCTGGAAAAAACGTTTGACGTTGCGCCTTTTATGCAGTTATGCCCCATTTCAACACACCTTTATGAGGACACTTTGGTTACAGATTCTGTATGCTCAGCCTCTCTGTAGCGAGTCATTTCATAACATTTTGCAATTATGTATTATAACTGAAAGAAAATAATAACAATCTGTCCCTAACACCCCTCCATACTTTCGGACGTCGCCAGGCATTACCGTCCAAGCCGAGTGCCGACCGAATCGATGAACTGAGGGCGGAAGCAGGGCAGCGCGCAGGCACTAGTGATGACGCACTGGAAGGACATGGCATCGAACTAATCGATCGCCGATGTCGTTAAACAGCAGCGCTGATAGTTGCCCGGTACCGGTGAGAAGCTGAAGAGACGCTGACAATGGGGGGAAAGAATAAGCAGAGGACGAAAGGGAATGTCCGGGTGAGTCCTGGGAAGGTGTGGAGGGCTCTGCACTGACTGGGCTCTGCCAGCCGGAGGACACATGTCCGGGCCTTGCAGTGTCTAGTTCGAGGTGTGCTGGGACTAGTAGTTCGTCGGGCTCTCCAGAGCCCTGGTCAGGCTGTCAGGGGGTTTGGTTGGCACAGTTAGATTCCTGGTGCCTCCATAGGGGACTGCTGTTTCTTCCTCTATTTATCACAGTGGCCATAGAGAGCAATGGGAAGGACTTGCCAGAAGTTATGGGACTTAAGACATGAGGCACACAGCGCCTCGTACCTCTGGGATGCGCAGCATTTTCCGCAGTCCGTCCCTAGAGATGGACAGCCGGGTGTAGATGTCCATGCTGGTCTCTGCCGAGGATGCACGTGTCCTCAATACGGAGGGGGGAAAAGGCCGCTGCCGGATATCTTTGGCGATAGAAAAGGATCAGACATGTTGTAATGCAGCAGCCGGCTCCTCCTGCCCCTGGCATCTGTCAGTGGAAGCGGGAGGCCCCCATACACACGGCTCCAGGTTTACAAACTGTAAAACCGCATTAATTGCCGTGTGGCTTTCTGTGCATTTCCGCACCAAAATCTGAATGTGTTATGTCTCATTCACACATCGGTGTTTCACGTACTTGTGCGGTACGTGTTCTCCCCAGACAGCACACGTCCCCCTTCATTTGAATGTGTGTATTCACACATCAGTGTTTTAGCATCAGCACGGATGCATGCTCAGAGTCAGTGAAAACGGATGCCATCCGTGTTGCATCCATGTTTCACGGATCATTAAAAAGAGATTGTTTGAAAATTATTTTCCAGCTGCTCAGTGTCAGTGAAAAACGGATGGCACATGGTCAGCAAAAAACGGACCCAACACGGATCTGTCACTGTCCGTGTTACCCCTGATCCAAAACTGACACTGACGTGTGTATGGGGCATTACTTGGGGGTTTTGTTGCTGTTTTGCCGCAAATCTCACCTTTCCATTAAAAAGGGAGAAGTCTACACAAAAAAAATCACACAGATCGGAAAGGAACGAAAAAAATCAGATGATCTCATTCACTTTGCTGGTACTGTATTACACTGTGGTTTTTCCACATGAGAATCCGTGCGCAAAATCCACGTGATCCGCACCATGCGCAGGCAGCACACGACCGTATGTGCCCTGTGCCCCTGCTGCGGTCTGCAATGCACAGGCACTGGCCGTGTGCCCGCCGTTTACCGTTTACAGATACTGACCCATTCACTTGAATGGTTCCGCGATTCGCAAGATTCAGTCCGCACGGCAACAAAATAGATCATGTTATTATGTTCTGTGGGCTTCCGCTCCGTAAGTTGGGTATTGCACACGGCTGGTGCCCGTATATTTTGGACGCTGTTTTCGGGCCGCACACATTCTCTGCATGAGCCCTTAGAATGTTCCGGGTCCCCATACGAGGCATTGAACGGGATTTCTGGGGTTGGGCTCCCACCATCGATGTGCTGTCAGTACTTAAAGGGGTTTTCTGAGACTTTTAGACTGATGATCTATCCTCTGGATAGGTGGTGGGGGTCCGACACCCAGGAGCCCTGCCGATCAGCTGTTTGAGAAGACAGCGGCGCTCACAGTTTACCAAGCTGTACATAGTACAACGGCTGAGCTCGGTATCGCAGTTCAGCCTCATTCACTTCTATGGGGCTGAGCTGCTCCTAGGTCATGTGACCGATGAACGTGACGTCTCGTGGCGTAGACAAAGCTGTGAGAAGGACGGGGCACTACTGCCAGCACCCGTGTCTTCTCAAACAGCTGATCGGCGGGGGTCCCTGGAGTCCTGAGGACAGGTCATCAGTACAAAAGTCTTGGAAGACCCCTTTAAGGTGATAAACCCCCATTAATCTATCCTTTGGCTGGTGCTGGATTATCAGATTTGCGGGATTTGCAGACAGTCATATAAATGTATAAACCCGCTCCTGTCTATGTACTCTTATTAGGCCTCTTGCACACGACTGTATGGCTTTTTCAGTATTTTGCGGTCCGTTTTTGTTCCGTTTTTTTTGTTTCAGTAGTGTTTCCTTTCCATTTCCGTATGTGATCTGTTTTTTACGGATCGAAAACGGAAGCATAGTATATACAGTATACAGTAATTACATTGAAAAATTAGACTGGTCAGAAAATTTTCAATAGATGGTTTGGCAAAAAACGGAACGTATACGGAAGACATACCGATGCCTTCCGTATCCGTTCCGTTTTTTTTACAGCCCCATTGACTTAAATAGGGCCACGGAACGTGATTTGCGGGCAATAATAGGATATGTTCTATCTTTGAATGGAAAAACGGAAATACGGAAACGGAATGCATACAGAGTACATTCAGACTTCAGTACAAAAAACGGAACATAAACGGGAAAAAAAACCGTTTGTTTGCATGAGGCCTTAGGCCGTATAGATTTCTGGTGGACCTGGCGCCTCCATACTTTACATGGATGGACCCTCATTTGAATGACCAGCACGAGATGCTACATGTCCCCTGCAGAAGCCGATGTGTGGCCGGCTGCGGCATCCCCAGTAGTAGCGTCTGATCGCAGCGCTCGGCCGAACAGAATCAGCTGCTAAATGACAATAATCTGGGGATTCCCCGTTTCTGCAGTCACCTGTTCTCTTAGATTTCGCATTACTACGTAGAAGCAAGCGCCGATTTATAAGAATTTCCAGACTATCAGGTTAAGGGCTCGTTCCGTACTGATCACTCTGATGATATCTGTTGTGCACCTACCAGAGGATCTGCAGCAGGAATCCCGTGCGCTTCTGTGTCCTGTGTAATCTGGAGCAGTGGCCTCTAGCTGTCGCAAAACCACAGTTCCTAACAAGGCCATGCTGGGAGTTGTAGTGTGGTAAGAGAGAGCTGCGACAGATCTAAAGCTTGTTCATTACAGATTGTCCGCCTGAGGTCTTCGTGGGACCTGGGTGCCCCGTGGGTTAGAGGTCTCCATTGCTGTACACAACCCATCTATGGAGTCCACGATCTGTGACTTTCGTGGTGATTTTTACTCTTTTGTTTTGCAGCCGTCAAGCAGTGGAAGGGCCGCAGAGTTACTTGCCAAGGAAAGTGGCACAGTACCCGGTTTTATTGGATTTGGAACGCTACAGAGTGACCTGGGTTATGTCCCTGCCGTGCAGGGTGCAGAGGAGGTTGACAATCTGGTTGATGCAGATTTCCGAATGGTCCTGCGCAAACTTTCCAAACGTGACGTCACCACAAAGCTAAAGGTAAGGACAGGAAGTAACCAGCGGTGACGGGGGCATCGTCATGATGGAAAACTCTTTTCTCCCTTCTTTTTAGACCCTTTCATTCCTCCCATCATTCCACAGGCTTTCATGCTGCCCTTAATTCATTACCCCTCCCTCATACTCATCGCTTTCCTTCTACACACCATAGCTACTGGCTTTTTTTATGCGCCCCATGCCCATCGTTTTTCTTTTGCACCCCATGCCCGGTTTTTTTTCTTTTGCACCCTGTGACCGTTTCTTTTCTTCCACACCCCATGCCCGTTGCTTTCCTTCGGCACCCCATGCCCGTCGCTTTCCTTCGGCACCCCATGCCCGTCGCTTTCCTTCGGCACCCCATGCCCGTCGCTTTCCTTCGGCACCCCATGCCCGTCGCTTTCCTTCGGCACCCCATGCCCGTCGCTTTCCTTCGGCACCCCATGCCCGTCGCTTTCCTTCCGTGCGCCGTCCCGGTGCCCGTCGTTTTGCTCCTGAGCCCCTACCCATTGCTTTGCTTCTGCACTCCATTCACATCAGCCTCTGTACCCGGGAACGTTGCCCCTACACACAGACGCTCTCTGCCTTTCCTGTGACTGTTGATGTACCTACATGGGATCAGTGCATTTATTCTCATCATTTATGTACGGCCTCCAGGTGCAAAAAGAAACAGCTCAATCCAGGTGTCTTTCATTGTTATAGGCGATGCAAGAGTTTGGTGCAATGTGCAAGGAAAGAGAGATGGAGATTGTCAAAGGTGTCCTTCCATATTGGCCTAGGAACTACTGCAAGATCTCCTTGGTACGTCTTATCTGTGACCTAAAGTAACCAGATACTTTTACTCTCAGTGTTATAATATGTATGCAGAAATAAGATGCCTTTAACCCGTAGGATACCAGCGCCGTACATGTATGCTGGGAACAGGGTCACAAATCCCAGCAGGAGCTGCGCCCGCCCGATCAGCTGCAGACAGTCACTGATAGCCGGACCCTGCTGTACGCGCTGTCATTGGTGAAAACTACCGATGCCGACGCATTAACCCTTGCACTGCCGCGGTCACTGGTGCCGTACCCTGCCGAGTGTCCATCGGGTCCCCGCGCTGCTGTGACGGGGACTCGATGGCAGGGAAGGCAGCCCGATGCCTTCCACAGGCATCATGGCTGCCTTCCGTATGAGCCTGTGAGATCCAGCCCCCTGTATTACAATGGTAATACACTTACAGCCAATGCATCACAATACATAAGTAGCCCCCAAAAGCCCCAGAGTGGGGCAAAAAATAAAGTTAAAAAAAAAGTAATAAAAATAAAGTTTTTCAATTTTTTTTTTTAAAAAAAGTTTCAAGTAAAAAAAAAAAAGCATCCTTTCCCTAAAATAAAGTTAAAAAAAAATTGTAAAAAAAAAGGGAAAAAGAGAAGATATATTGGGTATCACCGTATCCGTATCGACCTGCTCTATGAAAAATATCACATGATCCACCGCATCAGGTGACTCCGTAAAGAAATAAATAAAAAAAAATAAGAACAGTGCCAAATCAGCCATTTTCTGGTCACCTTACCTCACAAAAAGTGTAATAACAAGCGATCAAAGGCATATTTAGCCCAAAATGGTACCAAACGGTCATCTCATTCCGCAAAAAATGAGACCCTACCTTCGGCCAAAAAATAAAAAAAACTATGGCTCTCAGAAAATGGCAGCACTAAAACAAGATTTTATTCTGTTCAAAGAGGCTTTCACTGTGTAAAACTTAACAAAAATAAAAATGATAGACATATTAGGTATCGCCTCGTCCATAACAACCTACTCTGTAAAAATATCGTAAGAGATGGCTGTAAAAAAAAAAACTATGCCAAAACAGCCATTTTTTTTTTACATTGCTTCACAAAAAGTGTAATACCAAGCGATCAAAAAGTCTTATACCCCAAAATGGTACCAATGGAAACGTCACTTCATCCCACAAAAATTGAGCCCCCACATAAGATAATCACTTAAAAAATAAATACCAATGGCACCCATAAGCCAATCCATCAAAATCTGCGCTGCAAAAGCCATATGGCGCTCCTTCCCTTCTGAGTCCTGCCATGTGCCCCCACAGCAGTTTACCCCCACATATGGGGTGTTGCCGTATTCAGGAGAAAATGGGTAACAAATTATTGGGTGCTTTTTCTCCTGTTAACCCTTGTGAAAATGAAAAATTTTGGGCTAAAGAAACATTTTATTGGAAGAAATGAAATTTTTCATTTTCACAGCCAAGTGTTTCCAAATTCTGTAAACCGCTTAGGGGGTCAAAGTGCTCAATAATTTGAGGGGTGTAGTTTCTAAAATGGGGTCATTTATGGGTGCTTTCTATTATGTAAGCCCCTCAAAATCACTTTATAACTGAATTGGTGCTTAAAAAAATGGTTTTGGAAATTTTGTTGAAAAATGGCTTCTAAACTTCTAAGCCTTATAACGTCCTAAAAAAATAAAATGACGTTTACAAAATGATGCCAACATAAAGTAGACCTATGGGGAATGTTGTTTTAGAAGTAAAAAAAATATTCAAATTTAGAAAATTGTGAATTTTTCAAAATTTTGGGTAAATTTTGGATTATTTTATAAATAAAGGTGAAATATATTGTCTCAAACTATCATGAAGTACAATGTGTCACGAGAAAACTGTCTCAGAATGGCTTGGATAAATAAAAGCATTCCAAAGTTATTACCACATGTCAGATTTGCAAAAATCGGCCTGGGATTTAAGGTTAAAAGTCGCTTGGTACTGAAGGGGTTAAAGGGGTTTTGCAGGTCTAGGATATTAATGACCTGTCCTCAGCATAAGTCATCAATATCAGATTGGAGAGGGCCTGACTCTATACGCCCGCGTTAATCAACTGTTGGAAGGGGTTGTGACACTCGTGTGAGAGCTGCGTCCTCTTTGCGGTTTAGCCGCACACTGCCTCTCTTGTACCGGCGGTGCTGTGTAACTACAGCTGCTTGTGCCCTTTGCTTCAGCAGTAGTAATTTCACTGCACCACCGCTACAAGCTAGACTCCTGCGGCGAAATTGTGGGGTTCTGATTTTTTACTATGGCAGCTTGAGGCCTTCTAAAGGCTCCTAGGCCTGCCATAGCAAACTGCCTGTCAAGCCGTGCCTGTTGCAGGGCTTAAAGGGCTTGGGCAGCCAATACATATTGATGACCTAATATCTCATTGGTGTGAGTCTGACACCCGGCACACAAATCGGCTGATTGACGAGGAGGCGGCGCTCGTGCAAGCACTACTTCCTCTTCAAAATCACACTGCACGTCGTCTTGGAAGTCTCATCGGCGCAGTGTAGTTACATGTGCTGGTTCTAGGATGGGCACTTGTAATTACACTGCGCAGCCGCTGCAAACGAGATGACGCACAGTGTCATCTTAAAGAGGAAGCGGTGCTCGTACGAGTGCTGCCTTCTCTTCGAACAGCTGATTGGCGGTGGGTTTTGGGAGTCAAACCCCCGCTGATCAGATACTGATAACCTGTCGTGAGGATGGGTCATCGATATGTACTGGCTGCACAACCCCTTTAATAGGTGGCCTGTCGATATCCCATAGACTCCAGTAGTATACTATAGCAGTCTATGGAATAAGTGATCCGAGCATTGCATGTTAAAGTCACCTAAAGGGACAAAACAATTACTGTTAATAAGAATAAAAATGTTTTTAAACATATCAAAACACAGGAATATTAGAAATTCAAATGACCCTGTCCTTTCCAATTTTACATATAAAAATACATTTTAAAAAATGTAATAGGTATCGCTGTGTCTGAAAATGTCCAAGCTATAAAAAAATAAAAATATTCATTTTGAGTGGTGAACAGCATAACATAAGAAATGCAACTCCACCCCCCCCCCCCTCAAAAAAAAAAATTTGAATAAAAAAACAAAACAAAA
This sequence comes from Bufotes viridis, assembly GCA_033119425.1. Lineage (NCBI taxonomy): Eukaryota > Metazoa > Chordata > Amphibia > Anura > Bufonidae > Bufotes > Bufotes viridis. Next base: position 36,063,931 of record CM065591.1, read on the forward strand.
AGTTGTTTGTATGCCAAGATGGTACCAATAAAAACTAAGGCCACGAAAAAACAAGCGGGTCACACAGGTCTGTAGATGGAAATGTAAAAAGGTTAGGGTGCCAGAATATGGCGACGCAAAGAAAATTATTATTTTTTTAAAGTAGTGAAACATAAAAACTTGGTATCAAAATTTGATTTCATTTTTAGCACACAGTGAATGCTGTAAAAATAAAACCCCAAAAACCTTGGCACAATATTGTAAATGAAATGGTGCCGTTAAAAAAAATATATATAATTTGTCCTGCAAAGAACAAGGCCTCGTATAGCTGTGTTAACAGGAACTTAAAAAGGTATGGCTCTTGGAAGGCAGAGAGGAAAAAATGAAAATAAAAGATGAAAATTGTCTTAAGGCTTCGTTCACATCACTGCTCAGCGGAGCAGGAGAACGGAAAGGACAGAAAAGCCACATAACTGACACCAAACTGAGCCAAACGGAGCCTAAGGACCCCTGATGGGGTCCGTTATGTGTCCGCTCAGAAGATGATTTTTAAGTCCGGCATGCACTACTTTTATCTCCACTTAAAAATTATCTTCTCAGCGGACACATAACGGACCCCATTATAGTCTATGGGGTCCTTAGGCTCCGTTTGGCTCAGTTAGGTGTCAGTTATGTGGCTTTTCCGTCCTTTCCTTTCTCCTGCTCCTAAATGGAGCATGAGAACGGAAAGGCTGAGTGGTGATGTGAACGAAGCCTAAGAGGTTAAAAGGGCTGTTCAGGCTTTTATTTTGACTGCCTATCCCCTCACCCTTCAGCTGCTCTGAAATAGCGCTAGACCGGAACTACAGCTCCAGCCCATGTGTAGTGGACAGAGCTGGTACTGCAGCGTTGCTCCCATTGAAGTCAATGTTACCAGCTCCATCCACTACATAGAGTAGGCATCCTCAAACTGCGGCCCTCCAGCTGTTGTAAAACTACAACTCCCACAATTCCCTGCTGTAGGCTGATACCTGTAGGCTGTTCGGGCATGCTGGGAGTTGTAGTTTTGCAACAGCTGGAGGGCCGCAGTTTGAGGATGCCAGACATAGAGGATGGAGCTACTCAGGAACTGGCAGGGGTGTGGGGTGTTGGACCGTCGCTGATCAGATACTGATGGCCATTAATATAAAAATCCTGCCCACCCCCTTTTAAAGGGACATTTGCATCTCAGCCATTCATGGAAGCGGTATGTATGCGGTGGTGAGAAGTGGCCGGGCAGTCTGCCACACTGTTACCGTATCTCTCTTAGCAAACTTAGCAACTAGCAATTAAAGAGGTTGTACAGGATTAGAAAAACATGGCTGCATTCTTCTTAAAACAGGAAAGCAGCCATGTTTTTCCGTCCCTTTAATGGCTTCTATATATATCATTGCTATAGTGTTTCTTATACATCAAAGCTGTGGGCTGCTTGTGGTCCAGCAATTTCGTGAACTGAGATTCAAGGCCATATTCTGTGCTACCGAAAAAAAACGACAGAGCTGAGTTGGTCAGATGCAGCAGAGCTGGTTGTGTCTTTGTGTCCAGAATGAACTGTGATCTGTGCGCTTCTTTTCCATCCCAGGATCATGATCGTAGAGTGCGGGAAGCCACACAGCAAGCCTTTGAGCAGCTTATCCTGAAAGTGAAGAAGTATTTGGCCCCTCATTTAAAAAACCTCATGGGGTTCTGGCTCATCGCCCAGTGCGACACTTACTCCCCCGCAGCCAGTGCAGCCAGAGCCGCCTTTGAAGCAGCGTTTCCTCCGCACAAACAGCCCGAAGCTTTGGCGTTCTGCAAGGACGAAGTTTTGAACGTGAGTTTGTGTCCAAGGTCAGGGGTGTAACAAGCGCCCAATAACAAAATTCTACTGTCGTAATCATACGATAAGTTATTTGAATGAAGAAATGGGTCTGCAGGGTGTTGACAATAGAGGAAGCGGCGAGGACTCCAAAAAGTCGTTGTATACTTTCAGATTTCAAAAGTGAGGAATGTTTCGTCATTTCTTTCCCATTAAAGGGGTTGTTTGGTTTCAAGAGGAAACCGGACCACTCAGGGGATTGTAATAAAGAGAAGGCGATCACTTCCCTAACATCCTGTGCTGCTGCTTTGGTTCTCCCGGCTGCAGCGGTGACATAGTGTTGACCACACATGACTGCTGCAGCCAATCACTGGCCTCAGCGGTGTTCCAAAGATGCCAGTGATTGGTTGTAGTGGGCACATGTTGTCGATGTGACCTCACTGCAGCAGCTAGGAGAATAGAGCCCTGCCCGCGGAGCCGGAGTGGCGCCACGGGATCTGCGCTTTTTGTACGGGCGCCTCTCAGCTTGTTTGCCTGCTGCAGCTGGGCCTAGCGGTAGGCTAGCATTAGCACGGAACCGGCAGGCTGTTCCCCCGCCGGACCCTGCTGCCGCAAGTGTGAAAGTAGCCTTAAGTCCTCAGGTCAGCAACCTTGGGCACTCTAGCTGTTGTGAAACCGCAACCAGCATACCGTTTAACGAACAGCTAAGCAATGGTGCATGCTAGGAGTTGTAGTCTTGCAAGTTTGCTGACCCCCGTTGCAGTGGAGCGGCTCCACTGCCATGACTGCCTACAGTTCCTTATCCGTGTTGTGCGGTTTTTATACAGAAGGTCATCATTATCAACCTGCCACTGTGCCGGAGAACAGGTTCCGGGGCCTAACTCCTCCGAACAGGTTTACAAAGAAGTCATTGGGGCAGGTTTATGAAACGTTAAGGAAAATCTGTAATCTGTGTCTGTTGCCCTTAGCAACCAATCACTTATGATTTTCATGCCGAAAATACCCTCTGCATGTAATCTGCTGCAGATTTTAACATGAACTCCACAGGTCAGTTTATAGGCAGAAAAGATGAGATTTAGCCCAAATATCATACACACTTTCTAGAGAAAAAAAATCTGAAAATTGACCAGCAGTGCAGACTTTAAAACTACAGCTTGTCAATTTATGCTGCAGAAATCCCCTTCTGGTTTAACCCTTTGCACTGTGCGCAGATTTTCCCACAAAATCACTGCCAGTTTTTCAGTGCATTTCATACATGGATTTTCCGCAATGATTTTCGTGCACCGGTTGGGTAGATGAGATTTTCGCTGCTACTTTCATACCCTTCAGTTTATCCATCCGCAGTTGAGCAGCTGAAAATTGGCAGCGCATGTGCCTTGTGTAGACAATGGCCTAAATCTGCTACAGCGCAAGGTCCAGTACTGCCTGGCATGAGGAGTCTGCTCCCCTCCCCTTTTTATACTCTGAGGACATGCATGCTCAGCCAAGCAGGTTTGTTGTGAGGGCATCTGGAGTGGCTGTCGCTGAACGAGGGCTTGTCCTACAGCCGCTTTTGTGTACGGCCGGCCTCAGTTTTAGGTCCACCTGCAGTTATTTCTGTGCTGAAAAAAAAACCCGATGTGAAATCCGTTTCAAAATTCCCAGTGTTTTTTATGCAGCCTTTCAGCTTAGATGTGGCTTTGATGCGGAATCTGCACCAGGAATAATGAACATGCCGCTTCTTTTTCTTGCATGCTTCAGTTTTTAAAACTTCAAGCAGAAAAAACATGCCATGTAAATTACCACGTGGTTTTCCCAATGGAAGGTGGATTGCTTGCATTTTTCTTAGTCTGTGAACACCTTCGGGGCAGTTTTTTTATAATGGCATTTTACTCATCTTTTTCAATTGGTCTTTATTAAAAATATTCAGCCCTTTCTGAGTTACAGGGGGTAAAAATCAGTCTGTTTGCAAGCTGTCACTGTGTTTTCTGACGGCTCCTGAGTAGCTCTTATCTCTGATCTCCTGACTTCATAAGAACTTATTAAAGCCATATTCTTACCCTTTTGGTAAGAATGTAACTATAATGAGAGGTTATGAGGACAGAGATAAGAGCTACACCAGATGAGGAGGTTCAAAGAAAAGAGTTACTGACAGCCTGCCAACAGACTGATTTTTAACCCCTGTATTTCAGAATCGGCTGAACATTTTTAATAAAGACCAATTAAAAAAAAGATTTTTAAAATGCAATCCTAAAAAAAAAATTCCCGAAGGTGTCCATGGCCTTTAAGGAACAGAATCCGCATCCAAATCCACGCCAAAAAAAGTGATTGTCCGCCTTAGAGGATGACTAAAGCTTAGTAACAATGTAACAATGTGATGTTATATTGTCAGTACTATGGAGATACTCCGATACATTGTAACAAACACTGCCTTCCCCATCATTGTCCTTTGCTCATGTAGCTGTAGGATTTCCTGGACCCTCATGAGTCAGACTGATACGTACACATCTGTTGTTCCCCTCCATGTACACAAGGACCCAACCTCAACATCTGCTGTGGTTTGGCCACCTATAGATCAGATGCAAGAGGACAGAAACCTACATGGCAGGCGGCGAGTCCTTCCCCCTCTGTGGCTCCGCTCCAGGCCGCGCTGTGTACAGCGTGGGGGTTCCTCTTTCCTCTGTCCGCCCCCTTGTCATGTCCGCAGTTCACAGAGTGCTGGAACATGAACTCGTCCTCAATGTTTGGGTCACGTCCCAGTATTTCATGTTCTAGAACATCTTGACAAGTTCCTGTTTAGACCAGACTTGTTCTCCATATCTGATCCCGGGGTCGTTGTACTGAACTCTTCACTTCAGTGGATTTCTCTCTCTTGGACGAGGTGGCGGGTTTTGTTGTGTCTGGCACTCTGTCATTCATGTGGAAGTTCAGGCTGTTAAAGGGGGTTGTGCAAGATTAGAAAAACATGGCAGCTTTCTTCCAAAAACAATGGCATTCCTGTCCAGAGGTCTTCTGCGGTTTTTGCAGCTCGGCTGCATTAAAGGGGTTATGCAGTGCAAAGATATTGATGGGCTATCCTCAGGATAGGCCATTAACATCAGATCGCCGGGGGGCAGACCCCCTGATCCACTACCGATCAGCTGTTTAAAGGGGTAGCAGCACTTATGCAAGCGATGCTTCCTCTTCAAAATTACCTGCGCGTCGCTTGTAGGGTCAGCGCAGTGTAATTACATTCAAGGGAATGTATTGTAAGTACTCTACACCGCCTGTAGAAGCGAGATGATGTGCAGGTAATTTGGAAGAGGAAGCAGCACTTGTGCAACCTCCACTAACCGCTGATCGGCGGGTTGTCGTGTGTTGGACCCCCGCCGATCTGATATTTATGACATATACAGATACTGAAGGTCTTTATCTTTGCACTGCAAAACCTCTTTAAAGTGAACGGAGCTGAGCTGCAATACCACATAAAGCCTCTGGATAGGTGTGGTGCTCCTCTTGCAAGAAAGCTTCCATGCTTTTCTAATCCTGTACTGCCCCTTTAACTGTTAAGGTAAAAGATCTGAAGGAGAGCATACCCAGACAACACTACCTATGTAGCGCCCCTGTTTTATCCTCTGTTGCTCAAAGGGATTGTCCAAGATTAGAAAAAAGGGTCGTCTTTATATTTTTATCTCAAACAGCACCATACCTGTTCATAGTTATGTCTGTTATTGCAGCTTGTTCCCGTCCCAGTGAATGTGGCCGAGCTGCAATACCAGGCACAGCCTGTCAACAAGTTGGTGCTGTTTCAAGGTTTTTCATTTGCCTGACATCTGTTCAGACAGCTCCTTTGTCCTCCGTCATTTTAAGCCAGTAGCAGTCGGAGGATATCCGCACATTATCACCTTGTCCTTGGGTATTTTTCTCTTGTCTTTAAACTGGTAATGAGTAGGGATGAGCGAGCCCATGGAAGTTCGAGGTTCGCCTGTTCAAAGTTCGGGTTCAGGACCTGAACTTGACCCCGACCACCGGACCACATGGAAGTCAATGGGGACCCGAACTTCACTTTATTATTTTCCGTTATAACATGATTATAATAATAGCATTCTTAAGGCAGAATGCAAAAGAATATGGCCATTTAGGGGTTAAAAAAACAAACCTAAAAGCAACTTACCTCATCCACTTAATGGCGCTGCAGCAGTCTCTTCTATCTTCATTCATAAGGATCTGCGATTACGTCATCAAGTGGATGAGGTGAGTTTTTTTTTTTAATCTGTAAATTGCCATACTCTTTTGCAGTCTGTCTTAGGAATGCTATTATTTTCCGCTATACCCATGTTATAATGGGAAAAAAAGGACCTGCAGTTTGGATTCGCTGATCCCGAGTGATGAGCGAATGGATTCATAGAAATCTAAATAATTCAGAAGTCAGCCTCGTCGAGCAGCAAGGGCTGGACCCGCTGCTTAAGAATCCCTCTCCTCCCCCTTGATTGACAGGGCCGGACATTTCGCATTGAGCAGAGGCTTTACTGTTGCTACCTGAGCAGCACAGATGACTGTACATGCGCCGCTGACGCCTGGATATACCTGGAAGTGTAGAGCGCATGCACAGTCAGCATCTGTGCTGCTCAGTCAGCAACAGCAAAGGCTCTGGCTTACGCCGCAGTAGCGCAGGTGCGGAAGTGACAGGGCCAAATGATATTTGTGGACCTGCCAATCAAGTGGGACTCGTAATACCCCTACTGAGCTAAGCTGCAGTGTAAAGCAGGACAAACAATATGTCTACATCAGTGCATAGAGCAGACACAGAGACATTTACTGAGTGCACAGAGCAGGGCATGGCAGCGTTACACTGTGTCGGTGACTGAGATGGTGAAGATTCAGGTTTAAAGGGAGTCTTTCACCCCAAAAACCATGTTTTCAACACTCACATCTTTCTCTGCAAAATTGCCCCCACATTCAAAGGCTTCTTACCCTATTGCTGTACCTCCTACAGATCTTCAGAAAATCACTTTAATGGCAGATGTCAATCACAGTTGAAGGTGCCCAGGGGTGGCGTCATAATGGCCGGTGCCCAGGCCACGCTTATCTTCATAACTTTCCACTTCCCCTTTCACCCAGATGGCCTGCAGAGTGTCTTCACCTTGTCCTCCTCCTCCAGTGGCCAAATCCCGTACCTGCGCCGAGGATCCAGATGTCCAGGCCTGCGCACTGGTTTCCCGATTACTGGCAGAAGCATCGGGGTATCCAGTGCGCAGGCGCGGACATCCGGATCCTTGGTGCAGGCACGGGATTTGGCCAGGATCTGGAGGAGGAGGACAAGGTGAAGACACTGGGCGGGCCGTCTAGGTGAAAGGGGGAGTGGAAAGTTATGAAGATGAGCGTGCGGCCTGGGCACCGGCGGTTATGACGCCGCCCCTGGGCACCTTCAACAGTGATTGACATCTGCAATTAAAGTGATTTTCTGAATATCTGTAGGAGGTACAGCAATAGGGTAAGAAGCTTTATAATGTGGGGGCAATTTTGCAGAGAAAGATGTGAGTGTTGAAAAATGGGTTTTTGGGGTGAAAGTCTCCCTTTAACTGCAGAGCTGAGATTGTAGAACTGTGCATCAGAACTGGGGGTTCACTTCACACCCAAAACACATATCACTGACAGCACAGTCACTTCTCACCTAAAGTCATGTTTTCCGTAGAAGTCACTCTCATCATCCTCTACACTATCACTTTTAAGTTGATTGCAGAGGAATGAAATCCTGACTCCCGTGGCACAGGACACTAAAGTTTCTCTGCTGGGTGTTAGGCAAGCCAGTCAGCAGCCGGCTCTGCAAACACTGCTAATGCTGGTTGGCCAGCCCAGCTCCCAGCCGCGAGACGACATAGAGCGCTAGTCGACACTCCAGTGGACGCAACGCTAGCCACTGATGATGTGCTGAGGGAAGGGGGGCCGAGGACAGGACAGAGGGAGCAGGGAGCTAGAAAGAAGAGACTGAGCCCTGGACAAGGACTATTGGACTGCTGGAGATAACCGAGTACAATGCTCAGCCGTTTGCAGAAGTCCTATAGACATCGAATGAAGGAGAAGGGAACATGGTTGACCTACCATTCCATTTCTTTGGGGACATAGGATCCCCATTCTCATGATCATGGGGACCCAGATACTTATTCCGTATCCTGTAGGTAGAGAATAGAAAAAATAAGCTGAGCTGTAAAACCAAGAAAGCTCATCACTATCTGATCAGCAGGGGTCCGACACCCTGCACCCCCATCCAGTTTAGTATGAGGATTTATAAAGGGGCTCAGACACACTGCTACTTAATATACACTGACTTCTTTATTAACTACAAGGTATCAAATGTACTGTAGATGTTCTCATTAGAAGTCAGGGCACTGGTCCTAAATGTAGCCCTGTTGATGATGGGCCTGTAACTCATAAAGAGACGGGCCTTCAGCACTCAGGAGAGAAAAAACCCCAGTGGAGGAAACCTTTAGGGAACCATGGATGAAGGACTGCCCTTCCCCTAGGTGGCAGAGGAAAACGATAGCACGTGGCAAGGACGGTAGATTTTTCCTTGAATCAATGGTGAATGTCAAGTGCATTGACTTCTGAAGAGACCAAGCCTGGAATCTGTCTTTTGATGCAGCAGAAAGATCACTTCTTCGGTGAATGCATCTTACTGCAGAAAGTCCGGTGAATGACAAGTCCAGTGGTGAATGCAGAGACCGAGCCCGGAGTCTGCCTCTTAATGCAGCGGGAAACTCACTTCTTTGGTGAATACATCTGTCTGCGGAAAGTCCGGTGACTGTCAAATGCAGTGGTTATTGAAGAGACCGAGCCCGGAATCTGCTTTTGATGCAGCAGGAAACTTACGTCTTTAGTAAATGCGTCTGACTGCAGAAAGTCCGGTGGGTGAGCGCAGAGACCGAGCCCGGAATCTGCCTCTTGCTTATAATTATGAGCTGATTTTTGTTTATGTATCTTTATAGCGTTTCGAGCTCAGTTTTCCTGATACAAATATTCCAAAACCCCTGCATTCTTAGTTAAAATTTTAGGAGCCATTGCTCAAGGTGATCTACACAATGTAGTTTTTATTGGTACAATTTTGGGATACGTATCGCTTTTTGATTACTTTTGATCCATTTTTTGGGGAGGTGCTGTGTGCACCTCCATGACATTGTGAATTTTTTTTTCTTTTTCTTTACAGTGTACACCGTGTGGGATAAATAGTGCAATATCTTAATAGTTCGGACACAGTAATAGAATTATGTTCATTTTTTTAATAATGTTTCAGATTTTTTTATAATTAAAAAGCTTTTTATTAATTTTTTTTATATTTTTTTATTTTTAAAGCTATTTAATTTTTAACATTTTTTTTTAGTTCTTCTGCCATCTTTTTAAATAGCATTTTTAATAGGAGTCCTAACATTGCAGTCCTGGAAGCCTTCACTAGTCCCTGGTCTGCCGTGACTACCCATCTGTACTCTGTGATTGTGGGGCTGGGGCAATTGGGGGGGGGGGCAAATGTAACCCCCTCCTTCTGCCTAACAGCTCAGGTGCAGTGGTAACTGTGCTATATGAGGGGTTAAATGACCAGGATCAGATTTATCTCCGATCGCGGTCACTGCAGGTGGGTGTCAGCTGTATGACACAGCCAGCACCCACTGTGTATGGAGCTCAGCTCCTCAGTCTGCTCCATACAGTCTCTGCTCACTTCCACAGTCTAAACATCAGATCTCAGGAAGGGTTTCTTCTTTTGAACAAAAATAAAAAAAGCAAACAAAGCAAAAACACAGTGAAATCTGTGAATCCGGCTTGTTGGATATTTTGGGCTCTTTTTTCTGTAGTTTTGTGAGTTTATTAATCTGCCTTAGGGCTCATTCACATGAACGTTTTTTGCTTTCCGTATACGGGCCGTTTTTTGCATTCCGTATGTGGAACCATTCATTTCAATGGGTCCGCAAAAAAACCGGAATGTACTTCGTATGCATTCCGTTTTTCCGTTCCGCAACATTTTGAGTCAGGTCCTATTGTCTGCAAATCACGTTCTCAGTGGCTCCTTTCAAGTCAATGGGTCTGTATAAAAAACGGAATGCATATGGAACACATGTCCGTATGTCATCCGTTTTTTGCGGGTTCCCTGCTGTAGAAAGCCCATTTTGCACATGTGTTTGCAATGATTACAAAGTTCCTGTTTTTGTGGAAAAACGGAAACAACGGATCCAAAAAACGGAACAACGGATCCGTGAAAAATGGACTGCAAAACCATACGGTCGTGTGAACAAGCCCTTATGAGACTTGTTCTTATTTGGGGTATAGTCACTTATGGGCACATTTATTAAGACCAGCTTTTTAGACGCCGATCTTAATAAAGGCCCATAGCTGGCGGAGTTATGAAGAGGCGCCTATTCAACTTCGGCGCATCGAGCGCCAGTTATAAATGTAAGACATCTTCCTTGCTGTCTTACATTTGGACCATTTTCTAAGCCCAAAAAAAGGTGTAGAAAATGGTAAATGAGACAAACCCGCCGGCCGGGACGTCTCCGCCCCCCTCTCCCCCCCATGCCAAGACCACCATTTTAGAACTGGCGTCAGTGGGGCAAAGTCGCAGATATACATTTGCGCCTGAAATACGCCTAATTTAGGTGTATTCCAGCTTAGTAAATGACCCCTGTACTGTTTATATATTATTACGACTGTATATATATTTCATTTTCTTTTTTCTATTATCAGGTTTTACTTGATCATCTCCTGAAAGAAACACCGGACTCGCTGAGTGACCCGCAGTACGTTTTTCTCTATTTTTTCCCCCCTTAATTCTATTAGAAAATACAGTGACGTCTTCGAGCACGCCGCAAACGTGGCATAATGAACAGCTGGGCATACTTTTCTTTTCCATCGCCCCTTGGAATGCAGTCCATGTAGTCCAATATTGTACCCTAAAATGGCAGGATATGCCATAGGTGACTGATGGGTTGGGGTCCCATTTATGAGATCTGACCTGTTGGAAGAATTAAGACTCCCCCCTTCCCCATTTTGCAATATAAGGTGATCAATGCCGACTGCAAATGACAGGAGAAGCTTAGAGAAGGTGGCCTCAAATCTGCACCGCTCTCTCTATTGACATCTGGTTGCCCGGGGGGCCAGGGGGTTAGTAATTCCGCCATATATTTTGGAGTGAGATTGAGATATATATTATTTAATATGCAGAATGAGGTTTTTGTCAGATTTTTATAATCTTCTCTTGATTATGTTACAGGACCATTCCGCCCGAAGAAAGAGAATCCAAGTACTTTAGGGCCGTGACGTGTTCTTTGCTGGCTTTGAAGTGTCTCCTTTCCATGTTGCCAAGCAGTGAGAATGACGCCCTACGAGAGCGATTGGCCAACCTGCTGGCGCAGAGCAAGTTCTGGAAATACAGCAAACACCAGTCACCTAATGTAAGCCGGATGTTATATATTCTGTTTACATAAATCCGAAATCTTAAAGGGGGGGTCCCTCCTTGTAAAGCGATGCTACAGTGTATATAACCAGGTATAACCAGGCTACGGCATCACATCGCTAGTGGTCCTACTTCTGGGACCTGCAGTGACCTGGCATATATCTGTCGCAGATTGCGGCGATAAGGTTATTTGTGCTGCAGGCTGCGACTTTTCCCTGCTCGTGCCAGGCCTAAGAAAGGGGGCAGGACGGCAGACCCGTCTCATTTATCATTTTCTACGCCTGTTATCAGCATATAAAATGGTCTAAATCTACACCAGCAAGGAAGCTGTCTGCACTTAGAAGCGGCGGTGGATCTGCCAAAGTTATGTAGAGGCCAACGCCTCTACATAAATTCGGCGCATCCACCACCGGACTTAATAAATGACCTCTAAAGGGTCCTGCATGGCCAATGGTAAATTTGGCAAAACAAAATTCGGAAAAGGCGCTCATAGGGTAGTATGTCATTGATAACGGTTGCGGAAAAGGATTATTATGCTCACCTTCTAGTGTTGTGCATACGTGGGCACAACGCTCGTGAGGGCAGATAGGGTCGGTGCTGCCGGTATCGGCTCAGTCCTTGTAGGTGGTTGCCAAACCTCCAGAGCGTTGTCGTCTGAAATTACTATTAAAAGCATCAATCACAAAACCATCTGTATCAAGGTCGTAATTGTGCATCAAGAGGTATCAAATCAGTGTACCAAACCAGTACACGAACCTTCTATTGCAATTTAGTCCTGTATCCGTTTCTAAGTTTTTCCTGCCTTCTTTTTTATAACTCTTCAATGTTATACTCCTCTATTATCCCTCCCGAAATTGAATACATTGAAAGCTGGGTGTTCCCATTCCCCTTGGCAATAAACTATGCGCTTCATTGACACTTACCAATTAGTGCAGATAGTGTCACACCATGTAGGAATACACCGTATTGGTAAGGGAGGGAAATGGTAACAGACAGTTCTTTGTACACTGAAGAAGAGGAATAACAGAGGAACAGTTGCAATATAACATGTTCCAGTGTTGTTACTGTATGGCCAATTCATTTATTTGCTAAAACACACCAGCGGGCAGGCCCTCTTCATGTAATAACATTTTGTCTGCCTGCATCTGCCACTAAGGGGGAGCTTGCCACGGACAGATTTGAACTGCTCCCATTAAACTCGGTAATAAATCTGCCTTTAGAAAGCTCCCCCTAGTGGCGACTGAGGACAACCAGAATGTTATCATTTTACTTTGTGAAGCGGACAGGAGATTTGGACCTCTGTATCGGACGTCCCTGGTTTTTTTAATGTCCATGTAATGCTATCCCAGTGTTTGCAGCCATGTGTATTATTTGATATAGTATGGTATAGTATGTGCTGTCACACATTTAGAAATGATGGTGCAAGAACTATCCTGAACCTACCAGGTACATCTACGTGTAACCATGCTTCACCCTGTGGGTTTGTTCTGTAGATTCGCTCCGCTTTCTTTGAGCTGGTCTCGGCTTTCTGCCAGCATCTGCCATCCCTCATGAACGGTGAAGCGGCTCGCGTGTGCCCCGCTGTGCTGCTGAGTATTGATGAGAGTGATGCTGTGGTGTGCCCGCCGCTCTGGGAGGCTGTCCTGTACACACTGACCACTATAGAGGTGAGGCGGTTCATTCATTAAAGGGATTTTCCAGGAGCATATTGATAACCTGTCCTGAGGATAGGTCATGAGTATCTGATCAGTAGGGGTCCGACACCTTGCACCCCCTGCCGATCAGCTGTTTGAAGAGGCCACAGCTGTCTGCTGAGCACTGCTGCCTCCTCAAAGCATGCCAAGCACAGCGCCACCCAATTTATAGTGTCTGTGCTTAGCATTGCAGCCTAGGCCCATTCACTTGGCCACGTGACCAAAGAAGGTGATGTCCCTAGCCTAAGAAAGGGCTGCAGCACCAGCTCATCATTGGGGGTGTCGGGAGTCAGATCCCCACTGATCTGATATTGATAACTAGGAATGAGCTAATCGACTTCGGATGAAACATCCGAAGTCGATTCGCATATACGATCCGTACAGTGAGCGATCCGTACAGTTTTAGAATGTATTGGCTCAGATAAGCCGAAGTTATTACTTTGTGAGGAGACTTCGCATAATAACTTCAGAAATTGATTTAGACTGTAAAAAACTATTTCCCGAACTCGGGATCGGTTCTAATGTACCACTTGGAACCGAACCCGAGTTCGGGAAATGTTTTTTTTTTTTTTCAGTCTAAATCAATTTCTGAAGTTATTATGCGAAGTCTCCTCGCGAAGTAATAACTTCGGCTCATCGGAGCCAATACATTCTAAAACTGTATGGAGCGCTCGCTACGTACAGTATTGAAACAAAGTTTTATGCAAATCGACTTCAGATGTTTCATCCGAAGTCTATTCGCGCATCCCTATTGATGACCTATCTTGTGAATAGGTCATTAATATTGTACTTCCAGAACACCCCTTTAACCCTCCATTTTGAATCATGATCTGCTCTGACATTGTGTAAATGCTCCATTTCTTCACGTCTTTGTCACATCCAGAACTGCTGGGGTCATGTAAATGCCAAAAAGGGGGTTTTACCAAAGCTGTGGACAGTGCTGCGAGAGGGAGGACGGGGACTGGCCACCATAATCTTCCCCAACCTGCTGCCGTTCATTAGCAAAGTGCCGGGAGAAACCACACAGCCGCGGATGGACTTCTACAAGACGTTGTTTGACTCTTTAATCCAAGGGTATGTTCTGTGTGCCTCACAGGGTGCGTTTTATTCATGTAGACTAGGATTGCGGCAGAGTTTGCTATTCTATATGAAAAAAATACTGGCCCATAGAGGGCAAAATGAAACTCGTTTGTCCTCCGTCAGGTGAATGGGACCTATGGATCTGTTTGATGTGTACAGCAGGAGCTTTTCTGGTGCATTCCCCAAATGTTCACTGTAATGTGTATATTCAGCTTTTCAGACAATGGGTTTCTCTCCTTTTGTCTCATTATTTGTTGCTGTTTGTATGTCTCTTGCTTCCTCTTGTCACATTCTAGGATTTTATCTAGGCTGTTCCATGTTAAAGTTCCTCTCAGATAGAACCTACATACATACTGTGGGACCTCCATAGCAGTAGTAAAATAGGATTAAATGCCGTCATAGACAGTGACCCAGAAGTCCATTTTAAACAAGGCTTTGCTGCACAAAACAAACATATAGGGGGTCATTTATGATACTGTATACTATATTAGGCGTATTTCAGGCGCAGATGGCGGTGCAGCGGTAAGTTGTGCCGCCATCTGTGACTTTTCTCCGCCCGCGCCAGGTCTAAAATTGTGGGTGTGGTGTGGAAGGGGACTCATTCATCATTTTCTACGCCTGGTTTAGGTGTAGAAAATGGTCTAACTGTAAGACAGCAAGGAAGCTGGCTTACCTTTAGACTGGCGCTGGATGCGCCGAAGGTATGGAGAGGCCGGCGCCTCTTTATAGCTTAGGTGTATCAACCGCCAGCTATGGGGCTTGATTAAGACTGGCGTCTAAAATGTCAGACTTATTAAATGTGCCCTATAGCTTTTACATTCATGCCTAAAAACACAAATCAACCACTGCTCGGCTGAGCGCTAACTAAACATACACGTCTCCCTGACTCTACATGTGGCTGACCACCAAGCACTTGAACATTCGTATGGTTCACCTCACACCTGGAATAAATGTCCACGTTGAGAATAGTGATCACAGTAACAGTCTCTCCAGACAGGTGCTGTCTCCTCAGATTGTTCTCTCTCTCTCGAGCACACCTTGCACCTAAATAGCACAAAGAACTTGTACTGGCCAGGAAGGGAATGATAGGCCCCACTACCAACCTTCTCATCATTCCATACAAATCTAGGCCTGTAAGCATGACTTACCAAAAGCCATTAGCCAGCTACTCTTTTCTAGGGATACTCAGCTTCCCTGGCTTCCTTCTATCGTATCCAGCTTTCCCTGGAACAGATATATACTTCCTGGATCTTAGTACAACTATGAGAGGAATCTTGGGGAAATATAACGAGTCTGATCACTCTTCCTGTCACTGTCTCAAAATATTAATCTCACCGAAATTTCTTAATATCATCCAACTAATTTGACCATTCTCTGTTACCAGCCTGTCCAGCGAACGAGCCGTCGCCAGCCCCACAGAATGTTCCGCCATACTGAGCGCCTACACCGATTGCTTGCGCTTTACCATGCAGGAAAACATGGGAGACGTGGAGGAACATGCGAAGATTCGACAGTCGCTCATTATTGATCAGGTATGGGACTTTCACTGCTAACATGTTGAATCGATTAAAAGAGTTTTCCGAGACTTCGATCCTCTGTCCACTGTATAGCTTCCAGTGCCGGCGGCAAAGATCTGATCGGTGGGGGTTCCGGGTGTCAGATTCCCACCATCTGATACTGATGACCTGTCCTGCAGATAGCTCATCAATATCCGTCATAGAAAAGCCTTTCATAGAGAATCTGTCACCAGCAACCTGGTTGATCCGATCCTTGTATTGCCACTGCATGGCCCCGTCAATAACGGTATGGAAGGACGGGCTAGCCACAGGAGTGGAGCATCGGTGACGCCCTCATTGCAGCAAAGGCCTAATTTGCATATTAAGAAAAAATGTTTTAACGCAGGAATGAAACCTCAGAACAGCAAAGAGAAAAAACGTGTTTTAATCGGGTGAACCACAGGTCTGTGTCTAGATTGGGCATATGTTATATTCTCCTTACATGGCTCCATACTCTCTGACACTTCATTCCTCTCCGTTATCCCGTGGCAATCAGCGTTTGAAAAAGATGACATTGGACCGAAATGTCTCACAACAGATATTGATTGCCTGAAAATAAAAGCAAAAATTAAAAAATACACTGATTGCAGAAGTTAATTTGCTATGTTCGGCCCTTACTAATATAGCCTTTGTTGGTGTTCTGTGCAGTTTGCGGTATTTCATAAGCCACGTCCCCTCGCTGGGCAAATCTTCGGTTCTGTCCACCTGGGGGCCTTGTCCGTAAAATGGCCGCTGATGCAAGGTCATGTGACCAGACAAATCTCCTCCATTGAAATACAATGTATTGAAGTCCATGTATGAAGTTACATGTCTGGTCACATCTGGTCCATCAGCTGCCATCTTATGGACCGGACCCCTATGTGGACGGCACAGAAGGTTTGTCCAACTATGGGACGCAGCCTATGAGAATATAGCAATTGGCAGTGGATATATTAACAAAAGCTATATTTTTAAGTGCCATTTAGTTATCTTACATACATATTGGTCAATAGTAGCCAGAAAGGGGCCAACCCCTTTCATTAGAAAAGGACCACATCCTGAAGAATCTCTTAAAATCTGGTCCTATAAACCCTAGGTTCTCAACTTGCGGTATGTGTAACCCAGGATGCCCATGCCATCTATTTAAGGGGCACTTGAACTATCCCCGTAGTGGGCAGCACACAGTATAAGTATGGCGGTGCTTTGATATCATTTATTGGAGTAGGGGGTAGTCGGTTGAGAAGCACTGTTATAGTATACTGCGCTTGCAGTTGCCATTGGAAGGTACTGCTTCTCCCTGCAGAGATCGGTCTCATGTAGGGAGTCTTACTGGCAATGCATCCTGGGAAAAAGGATAGCTTTTCTCTAGAAAGATGAAGACTGTATCTCAAGTGCCACATGAGGGTAGCCATCCTGTAGGTCAGAACCCAATCTAGTCAACCATATTTGCTTATCGGATGCGGACCCGTTCATTTCAGTACACCGCATGCTGTCCCCGTCCATTCCGTGGCCCCTGCAAGAAGATGGAACAGACGTTTTCTTGCCCGTTTTCCAGACAAGGATAGGAGGTGAATAATAATATGGCGGCATGCACACGGCCAGTATCCGTGTTTTGCATGAGGCCTTAATGTCTAACCCACTATATATGAAGGAATGGATCGGCACTCCTTTGTACTGCAATTAAATCAGGTTTATTGGCCACTCATAGGAGAAGTGACGCGCGTTTCGGCATATTCAAGTGCCTTTATCAAACAATGTGAGCAGCACTTTGTTTGATAAAGGCACTTGCATGTGCCCAAACGCGCGTCACTTCTCCTATGAGTGGCCAATAAACCGGATATAATTGCAGTACAAAGGAGTGCCGGTTCCTTCCTTCGTTCAAGCATCCGGAGTGATGTCCGCTAACCGCGCACCCACACCTTCACGCAGTGCTGCCCGACCATCCGTAAGCTAACCCACTATATAGTCGTGAGATATGACCTCAGCCAAACCAGAGAGAAATGTTTCAGAGTTTTTGCTCCTCCTCAGTGCAGAGTAAGGAACTGGTTTTGTCGTTGATCTCCCGGAAATACCTTCATGTTTACATCCGTATTTTTTGTCTTTAGTTGATCCCGCTTATCGATTCCTCATTGAAAGATCCAAAACTACAAAGTGGTCCACTGTTTGGCCAAGTGGAGGGGACCGTCCATTCTTGGGAGAAGAAAGCGGAAAGCCAAGAGCTGGGAGGAGATCTCCCTAAGGCTTATTCTGCTGTGCTGTCGTTATTTTGGGAGAGTTTGGAGCAAGTGTGTGTCACCCATGTGGACGTCATAGAAGCTGGAGAGCGGGAACTGGCCGGAGTCTCAGGACTTCTTCAAGTCATGCAAAACCCGAATTGTTCTCCAAAGGCGACTAAAAAGAAAAAAGGCAAAATCAGATTTTCAGATGAAGAAGATGATGGGAAGGATGGTGTTCTGCTGGAGCCTCAGCCTGTGGAATCTCCCTCGACTCCGGTTTACCGTACAAAGGACGGGGAACAGGGGTTGAATGACCTGAGACAGAGGCGTCTGCTGGACTTGGTGTGTAAGCTGGCGGAGCTGAGCATGGTATACATTGCTGAGCAGGGATCCAACCGGCACCTGCGCTTTCTGGCGGCTCTCCTTAGTGCCTTCTCCTCGGTACGGGTATTCCAGGTGCTCTTGGACCAAAGCAATGAAGATGACTCAAAGTTGAATCCACAAAATCCAGCTGTGGAGTTTTTGCATCAGAAATTAACAATCTGGCTGCGAGAAGACACCCAAGACGATGCGGACTTCTTAGTAGACATCCTATATAGCGTCCTGAATTGTTGTCCCGAACCTTTGGAGAGAAAAGTTCTTTTGGACGACTTAGTAAAGGTAATAGTTAATTCAGAACACATAAAACACTTAAATTCGTCATCATATAAGCTGGAGCATTCACTAAACAGCCTGACAAGGTGACAGAACGAAGGCATTCTCTATATACATCACCATACATATCAAAGGGAACCTGTCAGCATGACATGCAGTGCAATCTGCAGGCAGCCGGTTATAGAGCAGGAGGAGCTGAGCAGATTGATATATAGTTTTGTGGGAATAGATTTAGTAAAACTTGTAATTTATACATTTAAATTCCTGCTCATTCTGAGCTTTAATGTCAAGGAGGTGGTCCTATCAATGACTGACAGCCTTCCCTCTATGAGGAAGAGGTCCTATCAGTGACTGACAGCCTTCCCTCTATGAGGAGGAGGTCCTATCAGTGACTGACAGCCTTCCCTCTATGAGCAGGAGGTCCTATCAGTGACTGACAGCCTTCCCTCTATGAGCAGGAGGTCCTATCAGTGACTGACAGCCTTCCCTCTATGAGGAGGAGGTCCTATCAGTGACTGACAGCCTTCCCTCTATGAGGAGGAGGTCCTATCAGTGACTGACAGCCTTCCCTCTATGAGGAGGAGGTCCTATCAGTGACTGACAGCCTTCCCTCTATGAGGAGGAGGTCCTATCAGTGACTGACAGCCTTCCCTCTATGAGGAGGAGGTCCTATCAGTGACTGACAGCCTTCCCTCTATGAGGAGGAGGTCCCATCAGTGACTGACAGCCTTCCCTCTATGAGGAGGAGGTCCTATCAGTGACTGACAGCCTTCCCTCTATGATAAGGAGGAGGTCCTATCAGTGACTGACAGCCTTCCCTCTATGAGGAGGAGGTCCTATCAGTGACTGACAGCCTTCCCTCTATGAGGAGGAGGTCCTATCAGTGACTGACAGCCTTCCCTCTATGAGGAGGTCCTATCAGTGGCTGACACCCTTCCCTCTATGAGGAGGAGGTCCTATCAGTGACTGACAGCCTTCCCTCTATGAGGAGGAGGTCCTATCAGTGACTGACAGCCTTCCCTCTATGATAAGGAGGTCCGATCAGTGCCTGACAGCCTTCCCTCTATGAGGAGGAGGTCCTATCAGTGATTGACAGCCTTCCCTCTATGAGGAGGAGGTCCTATCAGTGACTGACAGCCTTCGCTCTTTGAGGAGGCGGTCCCATCAGTGACTGACAGCCTTCCCTCTATGAGGAGGAGGTCCTATCAGTGACTGACAGCCTTCCCTCTATGATAAGGAGGAGGTCCTATCAGTGACTGACAGCCTTCCCTCTATGAGGAGGAGGTCCTATCAGTGACTGACAGCCTTCCCTCTATGATAAGGAGGAGGTCCTATCAGTGACTGACAGCCTTCCCTCTATGAGGAGGAGGTCCTATCAGTGATTGACAGCCTTCCCTCTATGAGGAGGAGGTCCCATCAGTGACTGACAGCCTTCCCTCTATGAGGAGGTCCTATCAGTGGCTGACACCCTTCCCTCTATGAGGAGGAGGTCCTATCAGTGACTGACAGCCTTCCCTCTATGAGGAGGAGGTCCTATCAGTGACTGACAGCCTTCCCTCTATGAGGAGGAGGTCCGATCAGTGACTGACAGCCTTCCCTCTATGATAAGGAGGAGGTCCTATCAGTGACTGACAGCCTTCCCTCTATGAGGAGGAGGTCCTATCAGTGACTGACAGCCTTCCCTCTATGATAAGGAGGAGGTCCTATCAGTGACTGACAGCCTTCCCTCTATGAGGAGGAGGTCCTATCAGTGATTGACAGCCTTCCCTCTATGAGGAGGAGGTCCCATCAGTGACTGACAGCCTTCCCTCTATGAGGAGGTCCTATCAGTGGCTGACACCCTTCCCTCTATGAGGAGGAGGTCTATCAGTGACTGACAGCCTTCCCTCTATGAGGAGGAGGTCCTATCAGTGACTGACAGCCTTCCCTCTATGATAAGGAGGTCCGATCAGTGCCTGACAGCCTTCCCTCTATGAGGAGGAGGTCCTATCAGTGACTGACAGCCTTCCCTCTATGAGGAGGAGGTCCTATCAGTGACTGACAGCCTTCCCTCTATGAGGAGGAGGTCCTATCAGTGATTGACAGCCTTCCCTCTATGAGGAGGAGGTCCTATCAGTGACTGACAGCCTTCGCTCTTTGAGGAGGCGGTCCCATCAGTGACTGACAGCCTTCCCTCTATGAGGAGGAGGTCCTATCAGTGACTGACAGCCTTCCCTCTATGATAAGGAGGAGGTCCTATCAGTGACTGACAGCCTTCCCTCTATGAGGAGGAGGTCCTATCAGTGACTGACAGCCTTCATTCTATGAGGAGGAGGTCCTATCAGTGACTGACAGCCTGCCCTATATGAGGAGGTCCTATCAGTGATTGACAGGCTTCCCTCTATGAGGAGGAGGTCCTATCAGTGACTGACAGCCTTCCCTCTATGAGGAGGAGGTCCTATCAGTGACTGACAGCCTTCCCTCTATGAGGAGGAGGTCCTATCAGTGACTGACAGCCTTCCCTCTATGATAAGGAGGAGGTCCCATCAGTGACTGACAGCCTTCCCTCTATGAGGAGGAGGTCCTATCAGTGACTGACAGCCTTCCCTCTATGATAAGGAGGAGGTCCTATCAGTGACTGACAGCCTTCCCTCTATGAGGAGGAGGTCCTATCAGTGACTGACAGCCTTCATTCTATGAGGAGGAGGTCCTATCAGTGACTGACAGCCTGCCCTATATGAGGGGGTCCTATCAGTGATTGACAGGCTTCCCTCTATGAGGAGGAGGTCCTATCAGTGACTGACAGCCTTCCCTCTATGAGGAGGAGGTCCTATCAGTGATTGACAGCCTTCCCTCTATGAGGAGGAGGTCCTATCAGTGACTGACAGCCTTCCCTCTATGAGGAGGAGGTCCTATCAGTGACTGACAGCCTTCCCTCTATGAGGAGGAGGTCCTATCAGTGATTGACAGCTCTCTCTGTTTACACAGTCATAAAAGGAAGTCTGTCAATCACTGATAGGACGAATGCAAGACGAATGCAATAATAATAAAAAAAAAGTTCCAAAAGTTGTCCATCACTTTTAAAGCTTAACAGGGTGTTCTGGGATTTTCATCTTGATGGCCTTTCCCCAGGATAAGTCCTCAATATGAGATCAATAGGGGTCTGACCCGGCACCCCTGGCAATCAGCTGTATGAAGAGACTGCGGCATTTGTTGAGTGCTTAGGCCTCTTCCTAGGCCACTGACCTCCCGTTCATTGGTCACATGGTCTAGACCAGGGATGCCCAACCTGTGGCCCCCCAGCTGTTGTGAAGCTACCGATCCCAGCATGCCCTGCTGTAGGCTGATATTTGTAGGCTTTCCTGGCATGCTGGGAGTTGTAGTTTTGCAACATGTGGAGGGCTGACGATCGGGCATCCCTGGTCTAGACGTAGCTCTGTCCCATCCAAGTCAATAGTGCTGTACTACTATACCAAACATAGCCGCTATCCCATGGGTGGTGCTGTGCTTGGCGACCTACATGGAGGTGGTGGCGCTCTTCGAAACTCTGGTGAGCGCTGCGGCTTCTTCAAACAGCTGATCTCTGGGGGTGCCGGTTGTCGGACCCATGTGGATCTCATATTGAAGACCTATCCTGAGGATAAGCCATTATTATGGGGGGTTTCTGGGAAAAAAAGTGTGGGGCATGGCTTGTGAGTAAAAAAAACAAAAAAACAACTAAAATACTCCCTTTTGACATTTTGAGCACCCGCTGTTTTTTTTTTTGAGTTGTTTAGAAGTGCTTTCTATAAAATCACGTGTATAGGGCCCCTAAATCTGCCATTTTCCGGACATTCCTCTGTGGTCAGCTTTGTCAGTCTGTGTACTGTCTGTTCTGTCGCGTCTTTATATCGTATCCCTCATTATCTTTTCTTTTTTCTAGATGGATCTTCAGTGGCATGTTTTCCTTTCCATCATTCAGAAGGTGAGGTATCTGTGCTTTGTGTTTCATTATTTTTCTAGAAGGCGTTTTTTCTTTAAATTGTCTTTATAGTTTATCAGCCAGCGATCTACCGTGGAGGGCGAAGCGCAGAATACCCGCTCATGTCAGTATCTGTCTGCTCCCTGCACTGAGCTGCTTCACAGCCCCACCTCTCTGGTCTGAGTGACAGCTGTAGCAGCCAACCAGGAGACCGCTGTAGCAGCCAACCAGGAGACCACTGCAGCTGTCACTCAAAGCAGAGGGGCGGGGTTGTGAGGCAGATCAATGCCTCCTGGGCACCTGCAGGATCAGACTTTGGTAGAATAAACCTTCATATTCTCACTAATCCTGATAATTGAGGCTCCACAAAAGGTATGTTTGTAGAAGCTCTGCAAGTCAAAACTGCTGACTACAGATGCTCTTTAACCCTTTCCAGACCTCCGCCGTATATGTATGGAGAAAGTCCAGTCTTTGAAAATGACGCCCGCTCACAGGTGCTATGGCTGATGGGTTTCTGCTGTTTCATAAAGCAGTCTGCGATCAGCATTAACGTGACCACGCCATCTGAGAGCGGAAAACCATTCCCTCCCCCAATCACTGCACGGGGGAGCTGTTGATTGTATCTGAGAGGCCTGGTCTCTGTGAAGGAACCTGGACTTTCGGAGATGACGGGGGAGATTCATCCAACTGGTGTAAAGTAGGACTGGCTTAGTTGCCCACAGCAACCAATCAGATTCCACCTTTCATTTTCCAGAGGAGCTGTGAAAAACAAAAGGTGGAATCTGATTGGTTACTATGGGCAACTAAGCCATTTCTACTTTACACCCATGTGGCAGGACTCCATAAGAACATAGCAATCTTGCCATGGATTGCAATAACAATTTAATGCAATGTAAAAACAATCTAATGATTGCTTATGATTAGGGATGAGCGAATCGACTTCGGATGAAACATCCAAAGTCGATTCGCATAAAACTTCGTTCTAATACTGTACGGAGCCGGAGCTCCGTACAGTATAAGAATGTATTGGCTCCGATGAGCCAAAGTTATTGCTTCGCGCAATAACTTCATGAATTAATTTGTACTGTAAAAACCATTTCGCGAACTCTGGTTCGGTTCCAAGGAGCAATAACTTCGGCTCATAAGAGCCAATACATTCTAATACTGTACAGAGCTCCTGCTCCGTACAGTATTAGAACGAAGTTTTATGCGAATCGACTTCAGATGTTTCATCCAAAGTCGATTCACTCATCCCTACTTATGATAGTTATCTAGGGTGACTTAAAAAAAAATAATGAAGTTTTAAAAAATATCAAAAAATTCAAAAAAATATTTTTACCATACGGCGGCCGATTCACAATTTTTCATCACTTCATCCCCCCAAAAAAAAAATACATTTTTATAAAAAGTTGTCAACAAGTCATACACACTCCAGTGTGTCATATTATAGTGATAAAAATAAAAAATAATTTTTTCTCAACGTGGTATCGCTGTGATAGTACTGAGTACTGACCTGGAGAATGACGGACGCCGCTCAGTTTTACCAAACAGGGAACACCGTAAAAAAAAACCTGTACAACTTTGGCCGGATTGTATTTTTTCCAATTCCAACCCATTAGGAATTTTTGCCAGCTCCCCACTACATCTCACACAATATTAAATTGTGCCGACAGAAAGTTTAACTTGTTCCCCGTAATACAAGCCGTCATACGGCGAATTTTAGCTTCCGGAAAGCAGGGAGTAAAAGAAAACGCAAAACCTCTGGTGCTGAAGGGGTTAAACGTGTTTTCTACTCAGACAGCCCCTATAATACAAAAAACGAGGATCTGAGGACCACCAGCAAACTGGCGATTTTTGCGGGGAGATGTCAACAGTGGACCATTTCTCTTCAGTGGCCGTGGTAATCCTTTGGATGAATACCCGACCATGTGATAGGTGGACAGGACGAGTCCTCCAGAGCAAGTGCAGCTGCTTATTAGTGACCCTGTTAGGGCATAAAGGAGGCAGGGGTTATCCTAAAAGACACAACCTCTTTCGTACCCCTTAATAGGGTTTTCTGGGTTCAGAGCTGAACCCGGACACAACCCGATTGAATGAGTGGAGCTTTCCAGGCTCCGATGCTCCCCCTTGCAGTGTGCGTAAATGCGCAGGACAAGGGCTGTTTGTTTTCTCTTGGACACCGCTAGGCGGAGGCTCCCACCTAGCAGTGATCCCGATGATGTCATCTGCACTAATGGGCGGGCTTTTTGCGCTTCCCTAACCTGTATTTACACCACCCATTAGAATGGGTGACGTCACTGGGATCACTGCTAGGTGGAAGCCTCCACCTAGCAGTTCCAAATTTACTCAAACAGCCCTTGCCCTGAGTGTAAAAAGCTCAGATGCTCCACTCGTTCATGGTGAATGAGTGCAGATTGGGTTGTGTCCCGGTTCAAAGCTCTAAAACCGGACTTCCCCTTTAAATGCTTCTAAAAAATATGTCCAGCATTTTTTGGGTGATCATTTTGTTACGTTTGATGGATGTGCTTTTTTTCTGAAATTTTTTAAAATTTCTTTGAGAAGCCTATACAATACTAGAAAAACAAAATACCCTGCGCATTTTGCATAAAAAAGCCAAGAACTTCAAAAACGCTGTGTATGAAACCTTCTCAATAATCTGACCATGCCGCGACAACACCGTAAAACACTGTGGCCTACATTTCCTAATGTGGTCTGAGGGGTTTGGTCTAAGATGTGCCGTTTTGTGACAAAATTTTTCACAATTCTGGTGTAAAATTCTGTCTCCAACCAAGGGCTCATGCACACGACCGTATGTATTTTGCAGTCCGCAAAACACGCATCCACAAAAAATACTCTGTGACATCGGTATGTTGGTATGTTTTGGGTGGATCCATTATAACAATTCCTAGGACATATTCTAGCCTTTTTGAATAACGGACATACGGAAAGGCAGTGCACACGGAGTCATTTCCGTTTTTTTGCGGACCCATTGAGGTGAATGGTTCAGCATATGGTCCGAAAAAAAAAACGAATGGACATTGAAAAAAAATATGTTCGTGTATATGAGCCGTAAGCCAGTCAATAGTTGGTTTAGCGCTAGAGAAGAGTGTATCCAGGAGCCACATTTATCGTCCCGCCTGGGCCCTGGTGCAGGTCTAGAGAACCTGTCTAAGTATACATCATCTGCAGGATTAGTAAATCTGCCCCTGTGTGAATCCAGCCTTAGGCTCCACATTGATTGTGACCTGGAGGACGCCTTAATAGAAAACCATCTTGTCTTTTTCTCTCTTTTTCATTCAGGCTTGTTCGGATTCTGTGAAACACTCCTTGATACGTGACTGGCTGAAAGGCGATATTCTGGGTGACAAGCTGATCTCTCTAGCAAGTGATCTGTGCAGCATAGGGTTAATAGAGCGGACCAGGCAACGGGCAGAACCGCACTGCAGCGATAAATGGGCTCTGCTGAGTTTGGTGCTCTCAGAACATGTGAAGAACGGTAAGTGGGATCCTGGCAGGTTCTCAGCCGTGCCGGAACATGTTCCTTACTATCCCTCATTATAGGCCGACGATAATTTGATTAACGGTTTTCGAAAGGAGAAAAGTAGAGATCCTGCGAAGTGTCTTGTCTGATCATGCAGTTTTTTGTTTCTCCCTTCCTCCCATAAGAAAAAGTAGGGGAAAGAAGGAACAAAGGAGCAGAGTTTGATTGCAGGATCAGACTACTCAGGGTTTGTTTGTAGTCTGTAACCATGGCGACACATAGGTTGTATGGTAACTAGTTTTTAAGCAAGAATATTGGCAATGTTTCAGTTTTTTTTGTAGATGCATTGCAACAATAGAAAGCTAAATTTAAAGGGGTTATCCAACCCTAAACCCCCCCCCCCCAAAAAAAAAAAAAACGGGTCCCTCACACAGCTTGTACTTACCTCACTTCCCAGCACCCGCGTCCCTTCTGCCGCTGCATCTCTAGCATCGCGGGTGGCGTGGCGGAGATGCAGCAGTGGCCGTGCGGGGATCAGGAGCGACACTGGTGATGGGGAGCGAGGTAAGTACAATCTGTGTGAGGGAATCTGGCATTGGGGGGGGGGGGTTCTTTTTTGGTGTTGGATAACCCATTTACAAGTTACTGTACAATATCCGGACACAGGTTACATCCACAGCATAGGGGATAAGTGTTTGGTCAGCCAGGGTTTGGCTGCTGGGGCCCCACCTATCATGAAGATGGGGGCCCGTTCTCTCCTGTTTGAATGGAGGTCTGGCAGACACACATGCTGCCGCTCCATTCAGCTCTGTGGGGCTGCCGGAGTTTGAAGAACACTTGTATGTGGCAATCCCATAGGGTTGAATGGGGCCCCATTCTCATGATCAGTGGGGGTTATTTGTATTAAAGCCCTTTAATGATTGTTTTCTTTTTCTTCATAGAGTCTTTGATTGCGGAGGTCTATGTGGAGAAGATACTTGATAAACTCCATTGTGCTCTGGCTAAAGCCAAAGACCTCTCTGAATCCGGTGACATTGAGCAGTCTGTGTCCTTCATCTGCGACGTGGCCTCCAACTTCTTCAGCTCTGTAAAAGGCTGTTTGCAGATGCCGTCAGCCGAGGACCTACTTCTCACCATTTTCCAGCTCTGTGCTCAGCCCTCGGACACCACCCGTTTATCAGGTACCGCCAGGACCCAGCGCCTGCATTGGTTTTTTGTAATGGGGCGTTGTCACTTGTCCATGTTGAAGCATCATTGCTGGAAGCCTGGATACAGGGATCAAGGGGTTTAGTTTGGATGATGTGACCGTGGAAGGGTGAATTCACCATCTACATTTCTTATTCCCGTCAGAAGCATTATTGATGAAGCTGAAGCACACATGGATGTCTGGACTGAATTCACTTGTCCACCAGTTCCACAATATACCCCAAGGAAGCACATTCTTGAACCGCTCTGCCCAGTGGGTCAAAGAACAGATTGAGACGTCACACCTGACTGTTCAGAGGTAAGGTCTTCCTGGGATCTCTGTTAAAGTAAAAGCCGTGTGTACTACACATTGGCGGAGATGTAGTGAGCGGTGCTCCTGTCTCCCCCCAGTACAGTGCACACCACACCAGACATGCACCAGTGTGGTAGAGGCTTAAGGGGTTTGTCTCTGCCACTAATGTCGGATAGGTGAAGGTCACACCTCCGAGACTCGCTCGGCCTCCATCTATTCATTTCTGTGGAAGTTCCTAAAATAGCCATTCGCTGGCTCGAATATTTCCAGCAGGCCCATACTGGTGAATGGAGCGGTGGCTGCGCTTGCACAGTGTGCTCTCCATGAGTCTTCTGAAAATAGCAGAGCACACTGTGGATCTGCCTGAAATAAAGAACCGATAACCGGTGGCACATCCCGCCACGCTGCTCCCGTTCTTCCAGTTGGCTCTGTTTACTCAACTGCAGTGTTGACGTCATGATGATCACTGCGTCAGTCACGAAGATCCGATTTCACACCAGCAGTTTCATAAATATGGTGTTTGGCTCGAAAGCTAGATTTTTCACATCATTTTAGCAAAAAAAAAAACTTTTATAAATCTTTTGTAAGTGTCTTCTCCAAGACTCCTTGGATTCTGCACTTTTTACCCCGTATGCAGAATGTTTTATCTTGAGACATCATGATTTCTCGTGCAATCTTCTGTTGCCTCATGCTGACTTATCCACAGCACTAATGTTGTTGCGTTATTTTTTTTAAACCACTAGGTGGTCACCTAGGCAGTAAGAAAGTTCTAGTTGCTTAGCAACAACCTATCTTTTTGGAGAAAATACAGCCAAGCTTTATTTTTGCCATATGGTATTAAAGCAGTTTTGAACTTGTCAATAAAATGTAATAAATATATATTTTTATATGGTACAACTATTACCAAACTTTCTGCAGGGGAACTTACTGGGGACTATATTTATGGCCACCAGAAGGAAAAAAGACTAACTGGGAAGTTACTGGGCACTATATTTACAGTTGCTACAGACGGAAGGAGATTGACCTGGGAACTTAAAGGAGTTGTCCAAGACGAACTTTATATATTTTTTTAAATCCCTTCTTCCCAGCAGTACCTGTGAAGAGATGTATACTTACCTGCTTCCCGCTGTTTGAGCTCCAGGACTGTCTTTACCGGACTTCCATCACTGCCTTCACACTTTCTGCATGAACTGGGTCACGTGCGCATCTACAACCAATAACTGGCTTCAATGCCGTGACGTCAGTGCTGGGTCATGTGCTGCTTAGGGACACGTCACCACTGAGGACAAGTCATTGGCTGCATTGGCACATGTGACTTGGTCCACGTGAAGGTTGGCAGAAGGGGATTGGAAGCCCAATGAAGACAGCCAGGGAGCCATTGAGCTGGAACGGAGCGTCGTGGGGCAGGTAAGTATGCATTTCATCACGGGTACTGCTGGGATGGGGAAGGGGGGTGGGGTTTAAAAAAAATAAATCCTGGACAACCCCTTTAACCTGGATATGATATTTACAGCTGTCAGAAGGGGAAGGAGACTGACTGCAGGTGTTGTGGAGCTGCAGGAGTGAGAGACGATATAGAGGGCAGTCAAGGGGTTTTCGAGCTATAGGCAAAACAGATGAAAACTGGTCATGTGACATTACCGACAGCCCTCCATTTACAAACAGATATGCGTCACAGTTTGCAAATCGCCAGGTCTAAAACAGGGGGTATGGCGTGGGCAGAAAGAAGGCTGGCATAGATTTAGACAGGCGGTGGATACGCTGAAGTTAAGGGCAGACAGTCCACAGCCAGCTAAAAGGGTATTAAGACTGGCGTCTAACATGCCCGTCTTAAGGCCTAATTCACACGTCCGTAGTGTGTTGCGGATCCGCAACAGACCTTGCCACCAGCCCTATAGAGATGCCTATACTTGTCCACAATTGCGGGCAAGAATAGGACATGATGAAAGAAAAAATTCCAATATACGTATCTTCCAAAATGCTGCAGTCTTTATAAGAGGTGGGTAGGTCTCTAGTCAACAAGTTTAAATATTAAATGGACCGCGCAGAAAGTACTTCTTTTCTCACACCAAAGGGAATACTCCTTGACCGATCTTTGACATCAAGCTCACACTGAGCAGTGTGAGCTTGATGTCAAAGATCGGTCAAGGAGTATTCCCTTTGGTGTGAGAAAAGAAGTACTTTCTGCGCGGTCCATTTAATATTTAAAAGAATAGGACATGCTCTATATTATTGCGGAGCCGCGGGCGCGCTCCGCAAATGCGGATGCGAAGAGCACAGTGTGTGTTCTCCGCATCCATCACGTCCCCATTCAAAAAGAATGGGTCTGCACCCGTTCCGCACATTTGCGGAACCGGTGCGGACGAACATTGCAGACGTGTGTATAGGGCCTTATAAATGACCCTCATAGTGATTCTCCCATACACTTTGCAAGGTCGAAATCCCAGGAAAATGTGACTGTGCACGGAAAAGCCGCTCTGAAAACGGTCCATTACTGATGAGAGAAAGGCCTCATGCACACGACCGTTGTTGTGGACCGCGTCCAACCCGCATATTTTGCAGCTCGGGCGCAGACCCATTCACTTCAATGGGGCCGCAAAAGATGCGGACAGCACTCCGTGTGCTGTCTGCATCCGTTGCTCCGTTCCGTGCCCCCGCGAAAAAAATAGAGCATGTCCTATTCTTGTCCATTTTGCGGACAAGAATAGGCATTTCTACAATGGGCCGCGTTCCGTTCCTCAAATTGCGGAATGGAACTCGGAGCAGCTTCCGTGTTTTGCGGATCCGCAGTTTGCGGACCGCAAAACACCAACGGTCGTGTGCATGAGACCAAATCCAGCAGTGCGTCTCAATAAAATAATCCTTTATTGGTCACTTCTTCAAAAAGATCCATAAAGCGCAATTTCACATGCTACGCGTTTCAGACAAACGCATGTCTGCCATCATGGCAAGATGGAAGATGACATGCCTTCATCTGAAACGCGTAGCATGTGAATTTGCGTAGCATGTGACCAATAAAGGATTATTTTATTGAGACGCACTGCTGGATTTCTCTTATCAGTGATAGTTCCTTGCAGTCTATTCACTGTTGAATATGCGATATTCAAGTCCCCTAAGGGAACTTAAAATCAGTAAAATAAGGTTTTTAAAATTGTTTAAAAAAAAAAAAAAACTAATTCAAATCACCCGCCCCCTGTTTCCATAATAAAACATTAAAGATGATTTGCACTGCCGGGTTCCCAATGATCTATGCTATTAAAATATAAACCTATTTATCCCGTATGGTGAACGCCGTAACGAAGAAAAAAATCAAAATGGCCACTTCACCATTTTTTCTCGCTTTACCTCCCCCCAAAAATTGAGTAAACAGTGATCAAAAACAATCAGACAAACTCCAAAATGGTATCAATTAAAACTACGGATCGTCCCCAAAAAATGAGCCCTCAGACAACTCCGTTACAGACGTCAGAATATGGCGATGCAAGTATGAAAACACTAGAAAAACTACGCAAATGTGGTATCGCTGTAATTGTACTGACCCGGAGAATAAAAGTAACAGGTCAGTTTTATCTCCTAGGGAAGGCCGTATAAACTAAGGCTACTTTCACATCATCGTTATCTAAACCATAGCAAAATGCTTCAGTTCGAATAACACAGTCGGCTGCATCTGTTCAGAACGGTTTCGGTTTTATTATTATATGGAAAAAGAAGAAACCGCGTCTGAAAAAACGGATCCGGCAACATTGGCTTACATGGTTTTTGGTCCCGAATCCGGCTTGTTCGATTTCCCATGCCGAACACAAAAATGCTGCATGGGAACGCAACAATCCGGAAGGGAATGCATTCTGCTGTACTCTGTTCCGTTTTTTTTCAGTTTTCCCCCATTGACAATGAATGAGGACAAAACTGAAGCGTTGTGCTGCGGTTTTGAGAGCCTATGTCAGATCTCAAAACTGTACAGTAGCCTAAACTCCTAAAACTGTAGTGGAATTGCTTTTGTAGCCTTCATACTGCTTTGCGAACGGAAAGTAGCCCATTATTGAATAAGATGGAGAAATAAAAAATAGCATCACCAAAAATTCTTTAACATAAATTAACAGGATTTAAAGAAAATGTCACCAAAAATGTTATCCACCAGTTAAAGGGGTTGTCCCATCGCAGAGAATGGGGCATGTCGCTAGGATATGCCCCAATTGTCTGATGGGTGCGAGTGCCACCTCTGGGTCCTGTGCCAAGAACGGAGCGGGGAAGTTGGCGGAAGGCGCACTGCGCAGACGCCCTCCATTCATTTCTACGGGGCCGCCGAAAATAGCCGAGCACTGGCTCGACTATTTCTGTCGGCCCCATAGAAATGAATGAGAGGGTGGGCCGTGCAAGCACGATGCTCTCCCATTCACTTGCATGGGGAGATCGCTTGGCGGTGGCCGGACCCCGGGAAACCCGTGGTCCTCCAGCCACCACTCTCCCCGCTCCATTCTCAGTGTAGGTGCGGGTCCCAGAGGTGGGACCCGCACTTATCAGACAATGGGGGCATATCCTAGCGATATGCCCCCATTGTATGTGACGGGAATACCTCTTTAAAACCATATAGTGACACATCTCCTTTTTTCAAATGTTTTTATTTTCTAATTGTAGATTTTTTATTTTATTTTATATCCTAAACATGACCATGGGGGCGGCCATCTTGCCTGAGCTGTTCTTAACAGCATTTACAAAGCATTATGCAATCTCCGTGGTCCATAGACAATGGACAGCAGGGCACCTCGCTGACTTCTATGGGAGAGTTTTCTAGGCCTGCTCTGGGACCAGTGCAGAGGACATTGTACAAGGAAAGAATAGCTAAGCTCTGACAATCGGCAATTGTGAACGGAGGACACGGTCTTATCTATACACAGAGGTGATATCATTACAGGCAGGATTAGAATGACAGATAAGCAGATAACTGCAGTAAAGTGATCTGTACAGACCAATAAGTGGCGCCTATTATTTGGCCTAGTGGCCAGTCAGAAAACTGCAGGAAAATTAAAAATAACATCATCAGAAATTCTATAAAAATATGTCAAAGATAAAAAAAAGTGTTTTAAACAGCAGGTCATTTTCTGATGACACATTCCCTTTAAAACACAACAGGGAAAATGAGAAAACAAAATCCACTTTCTGACCATATTTCCATAATACAGCAAATCAAAAAGTGAGATTTAGCTCTGGGCATTTAGACCCAAAAGGGTTAATGGCGGTTTTTTAATGATTACGCCTTTCTCTCGGATTCTGAATAGACAGATATCTTATCTGTCCTCACTCTGTCTTCTTGGAGGGAGTTATTATGAGATGCTGGGGATTTTCTGAGCATTACTTTCTGGTTTATCAGGATGGTGAGCGGGAATGTCAGTCTGGTGGTGACTTGATGAAATTCTCGAATGCAAGTGTGACTGGAAATGCATGAGCCCCAGCGCCACGCACTTCTCTGTTACATCACAAAATCCAGATACAGCCGGTGTGAAATGCTTGTTTTATGGCCTCCTGTCATATAAAAACCTCTGAATGCCCGTAACCGTCAGTCCACCATGACTGGCACCTCTTCTGTCTTCTAGATAGATGCCAGATAACTAAGTGTCCACATTACGTTGCGAGAGCGATAACGGTGGAGTAAGTGTTCTTATAAAGAGTCCATTAGCTGAGTCATAATTTAGAGTTTGCGAGAAGTGGCGTTAGTATACCCTTAATAGGGGCTGCATTACCTTGGAAAAACACATTGTGCAATGATGACATGGAGATCTGCAAGACCATGGACTTCTGGTCAATATGAAATACCGCAGAAGTACAGAAAATAAAAACGTATTCGTCACATTAAAGGATATGGACTCCTGTAACATATAAAACATTAGAGGGGTATTGCCATCTCAAATGTCAGATAGGTGCGGGTCCCGCCTCTGGAATCCACACCTACCTCCAGAACGAGCTCCCAAAAGTGAGGAAAAGTGCACCGCGCAAGCGTCACCATCCTCCAGTCATCGCTATGGGAGTTCCAAAAATAACTGAGCTCCCAACTCCCATAGCGTGAAAAACGCAGAATATAGAACATGCTGTGATTTTCACGCAAAGGACAAGTGATGCGTGAAAAAAAACGCTCATGTACACAGACCCATTGAAATGAGTGGGTCAGGATTTAGTGCGGATGCTATGCGTTCACGTCACGCATTGCACCCGCGCGGAAAACTCGCTCGTGTGAAAGGGGCCTAACACTCACTACTGCTGTGGAGTTTGTGATTTTTCTTCCCCTGGCAACATTTTCAGGGGTGTTCACTGCTTTCTCTTAAAGGGGTTATCCAACCCCTATAATGCCCCCCATAATGCCCAGGCCCCTCATAATGGTCATACTTACCCTACTACCCGGTACCCACGTTTCTTCTGATGCCCGCATGGCTGCTGTTGCATCTTCCCATCGCATGGATCAAAACATCTGGCTGTGGGTGTGGGGGCAGCCAATAGCTGGCCGCGACGGGTACGCACCTCCCTAGCATCACCCGTGGTGTTAAGTAGGCTCCACCTCGTCGCGGCCTGCTATTGGCTGCCCGACCCCCCTCCCCCACCCGAGAGAGATATATAGATAGAGAGATAGAGATAGATATAGATAGAGGTATATATATCTAGCCAGGTGAATGACCTGACATTGCCTAGACACGTATGTGTTGTTCCACTGTAAGTGACGCAGGAGCACAGAATCCGTACTTGAAGCAAACAGAAAAATAATACGGAAGAAGGAAAAAAGGGAGGCAACAGGGATGGAGGAGTATACGGTAACATCACTATATCAGTAGTAATAAGTCAGAGCAACTGACTATTTTTTCTTAAGACATTTTGCTAGTCATGTGACCAACTTTCTCAATTAGAATTACAATGTCTTGTATGAGAATCCTCCGGCATTAAATACTAGTGACTCGCGCTTCAGTCATAGAGGTAAGGTGTTGATAGCATTTGCTTGACTGAAGCTATTAGTGGGGATTAAACTGCCTTGGGAGAGGTGTTAGAACAGCATTGTAAGTGACGGGCAATAGATTTCACACATCTCCACTGCTGTTCAAGCTCGGGTTCTCCAACTTTACATACATCGCTTCTTTCACACTTCTTTTGAACTAGTCCTCCTCTGTGTCTAAGATGCAAACCTTGCTGTCATCAAACAAGTGTCCCTTTGGTTAGACCCCCCACCGATCAGATACTTGTCACTGATGATGGCTGATAATTTGTTATGGTGGGACAACCCTTTTAAGTCATGGAAATAGTTCAGGTACCAGATAGGGTATTTCTAGCATAGCCAGTTAAGGCCTGTAGGGGGAGTTGAAAGAGTCATGTAAGTGAATTTCATTGACCCTAGTAATGCTATGGGGGCATCAAGTGTAGAATTCGGCAGGTTTTTATACACTGTTGATGCAAAGCATTTTATGTAAATACTTAAAGAGGACCCGTCCCCTCTCCTGACATTTCTGTTTTAATAGCCGCATGCGTTCCCCATGTAATAACAATTCTATAACCTCTATTCTTATGACTCTATGTTGTGCCGTTCCTTTAATATTTCTACTAGAAGTTATGAATTAATTGCTATTAGCCTTCAGTAAGGGTACAGAGGGGAGGTAACAAGTTGGGGGGGGGGGGGAGTACCTGCACAGACTCACTCAATGCTGCCATTTTCAGACTGTGCAGGGACACACCCCCAACTGGTTACCACCCCTCTGTACCCTTACTGCAGACTGCTAGCAATTCATTCATAACTTCTAGTAGAAATAATGCAGGAATGGCACAACATAGAGCCATAAGAATAGAGGCTCCAGAATTGTTATTACATGGGGAAGTCTTAAAGCAATTAAAACAGGCATGTCAGGAGAGGTCACTGGTGCTCTTTAATAGGGTTGTCCGGGTTCAGAGCTGAACTCAGACATACCCACATCTTCACCCCTCCGGTCCCCTAATATGAACAGGGGGACCAGAGGGGTGTCGTTAATGTCATTGGGGGGGGGACACAGCACCATGGTCCATGGGTATACACCCAGCTACCACTAGGAGGCAACACTAGATATGAAAAATGTTGGCTCTGCCGAGGTGGGCTATACCCTCTCCACAGACACTAGGCTAATCAGTTTTAGTCTAGTGTCCGTAGGAGGCAGACACGACCTGCTCTTCTCCTGCAGGTCTTGCTGCTACTTATTTTTTCTCTTCACTTTACAGGTGCAGGTTTTATCCTGCAGAAGGGGGTCTTCATCGTGGAAGTCCACTTTAGTAGCACCCCCTGCGAGCGCGTACCTCGATATCTCGCCGGTCACCCAGTCCCCCATTACTGCATCCGCAGTGGAGTACCGGTAATCCCACTCTAGTGCAAGTTTACCGAAGACGCCAGAGGGTGAGTAGGCTCCCTTCCCTAGTTAGGCACTCCTTCCCTCCCATCCATCCATACTCCATCGAGGTCCCCTCCCCCCGGCCATCTTTCTCTTCCTCGGCCTCCTAATAACTCTCGCCTTTTTCCTGGCATCCAAGTTATCTGTGTGGCTCATTTTCTCTCTATGTGTGGGTCGCTATGGCCCCACCCTTCCCTCCCCACTCAGGGCATTCTGTCCCCCCCTCCCCAGGTCCCGCGGTGTCCGCCCGCTTAGGGTGCTTCATTTTTAGCTGCGGAATCTACTTTAGTCCCCGGCTCTGGCTGTGACAAGGCCGCATCTGTTTTCCGCTTTTTACCTGCCATCCAGGGGTTCTGTTGGGTAATTTTTCTCACCAATCGGGGTCCCTTTGACCCCCATTCCGTGCATACCCTTTTTTGTAGCCTTTTGGAGCTTTTTTCCTCCTACCTGCAGCATCAGTCCGCCGGGGGTGCCTCATTTTCGGCAACACTATCTACTCTAGCCCCCGTCTTCTGTCGGGACTAGGCCAATCTCTTCCCCGCCGTTTTTTCTGGCATCCTGTCTTTTTCTAGGGGTATTGCCTCCCTCATGGCCTTCTAGAGGTCTTTGCATGGAATATCTGGTGGGAGGACAAGATATCCTTCTTCCCAGCGGGTGCTTTCCCCATCTTCACAGTGCCCCCCGCCCTCATGTAGCGTTATTGGTGGGACATATTATCTTGGGCCCCTGTTCTGTGGTTCATGTTGTGGCAGGTCCCCTTGCCCTCCCCCTGGGTTGCTTCTGCTCCTGCGGTGGCTGGGGGTTGCTGTGCTATCGGCCTGGCTGGCCTGCATGCGTTGACTGGATCCTGGGCACAGTCGGGTTACCCTACATTCTGTTCAGGGGTCACCTTCTCCCCACGTGGGTCCCTCACTCCACTGTAGCCTGCGCCTATTCTCAGTTATGATGATATTACGGCGCCCTTCCCCACCCTCATGCGGCAGCATCGCGCCCCCCCCCCTCCCCCAGGAGTCCTTTACTTCCTGCCTTGGTCCATATTAGTGGGCAGAGTTCAATAGCGGCCCAGGGTCTGCCCTCTTCGGTCCCGCTCATCCCCTGCATCCTGGTTTCCTCCCAGGACGGGACTAGCACTGAGGGAAACGTCTCAGGTTTCTTCTGCCTCATCGAGTGACTTGGAACAGAGCATCAGGCGACAGAATCTCTCTGGGTGGTCAAAAACAAATGTCCACTGAGGAACCTCTCCTCTCCAGGGTTGCCATCCCCTTTAGTGGATTTTCATATGGCACTCCCCTGGTTGCACAGGTAATTATCCACACAGGTAAGTCTCCTTGCCACCTCTCCAGTAGTTGGTACTTTACCCGTCACTGTGTTTAGCACGCCGGCACGCCTATGTGGTGTCCCAGGTTCTTACACCTTCACAGGGGGGTACTCGTACCACTGCCAAATGCTGTATCCGGCAGATTTTCCTGGTTCCAATGTATCTCATTTTCAGCTGGAGTAGTTTCACTATTACCAGGAGCTATATTCAACACACCCGCCTAGTCCGAGAGTGTTCCAGGCCACCATATTACTTCTCCAGACGCTGTAGCCAATACACCATCCTGGTGCTAGTGTGCACCACGCAACCATATTACTCCCTTATCAAGCGAAGTACCTATACCATCTTCAGATGCTATAGCCATTTCACCTGTCTGGTTCTAATGCGCCCCATGCACCATTTTACTCCATTAATGGGTGGAGTACCTGTACCATCTCCAGATGCTGTAGCCATCACACTTGTTCTGGTTCTAGTCTGCACTACACATAGCCGTATTACTCCTTTATCAGGGCGAGTACCTATACCATCTCCCGATGCTGTAGCCATTACACCTGTCTGGCTTTAGCTTGCACTACACAGCTGTATTACTCCTTTATCAAGCTGAATACCTATACCATTTCCAGATGCTGTAGCCATGTCTCCACTCTCATTATAGTGTGCATCATGCAACCAGATTACTCCTATTCTCAGGCGGAGTATTTGTAGTATCTCCAAGTGCTGTGCCCTATTGGTACAATCTGTGGCCCATACTGCTCCTGCATTGCCCTTTCCTGGCTCTAATGTGTGTGGCCCCTCTTCATGCGGAGTGATGGTAGACACTGTATTCATCACTCTTTTCTGGTTCTAGTAAGCATCTGGCACCCCATTACCGTTGTCATCGGCGGTGTACTTATACTATCTCAAGGCGCTGTATCCATCAAACCATCCTGGTTGTAGTATGTACCTGGTGACCATATGTTCCCCCCTCTCTTGGGCGGAGTAGAGTTTCAATTGTTAGATCCAGTATATGGCTGGCCTGTTCATATCTGACACCCGGTGGAGTACCTCCTGACCCAGGCCCTCTGAGTGCACCAAGTCTTCTCATTGCCCTGTACTAGGCTTGATTTTTACTTTATTGCTTGACGCACTACTTAACAGGACTTCTCAGTCCTGTTATGCGCCAGATAACCACACTCCCTCCGCCATGGGCAGGTTGTTGGCTATCATGCTATTCTTGTTCTTTGTCAACCCTGTAAAGTACTACTGTATTCCGCACAGCCGTGTTACCCCATTTCATGGATGCAGTACTCGCGTTGGTTACTGCCTCTCTGCTTTGTTTTCACAGAGTTACATGGCCCAGTCCTGGCAGAGTACCTGGATCGCCACTGGATGCTCTATCCTTCAGGGATAAGCATTGTGAGCACCAGCCGCTACTGCAGTTTTCGGGTCATCGCTGGACGTTCTCTCTGATATGGCTGTGACAGGACTAGTGAGCACCACATACCTACTTGATGGGTGGAATTTTCTTCCATGGTCTGGGTGTTCTTGGTACTCCCTTATGTTCTCTGATTAGTTGTGCTACATGACAGAAGTGCAGTTTACTTGGGCCTTGCCGATGACTGCACCTGTCAGTTTCTTCCCCCTTCCTTGGGGGTTTCATTGTGCTCTGCTGGTAGCTGGTTTCTACATGTCGGTGTAGTCTCTCCCGGTTTCCCCTGGTGAATTCCGCATCCTTTTCTGACATGTGGTGATTCTTCTACAAAATCCGGGGTGCTGTACTTGCCCCTTATGGGGCAGTGTTATGCCAGTCACTACACGGCGGATGTTTTTTCCTTATGGTTGCTACATTTCAATTTTTCTGATAATCTGGCTATTATTGTCCTCATGTGGTCCAGTTCTGTGGACCCTACTTGAGCCTCTGGCAGGGTAATTCTGTCCCTGCTCCAATGATTCTTAGACCATCTAGCTGGCCGGTTCCCTCTGGTGAAGCTACTCATGGCATCTCTGACCGCACATGCTCTGTATGACAGCTGCTTCTTTGGGCTCGGTTTGGTTCTTTTCCTTCCTGGGTCCCCTCAGGCTTGTTTCCCTCTTGAGATCCCAACCTCTCTTCCCGTCTCCCCAGGTTCAGGTCCTGGGAGTTTGTTGCTCCGGTTTGCAATTTACATTCATATTGGCCACTTTTGGGATGGAGCTTTCCCTTGATTTGAGAACTGTTCCTCCTTAGGCTGTTTGGAGTCCTTTCTCTTCTACTCCAATATCTCTCAGACGTGTGTGTCTCCACTTGTATTACCAGTGCCTGCGACTGGTTCCTTTTTTTTCTGAGACTTTGTGGCCAGGGAATTCTCTGGTCTTACATTTCACAGTGCTATTTTGTTCCAGTTTTTCTGAGGCTCTATTCTCGCCTTCTTTTTGTGGGAACCATGTCTTATTTTTTCGACTGGTAATTTTTCTTGTCGGGTCTGTCCTCTTGTAGATCCTCCTCCTTCTATATGCAGAGAGCTAGGTCATTACCAACAGAGAACTTCTGGTTGTGCTGCTCTCCTGTTTCTTCAGGGGGATCCCTGGTTCTTCCAGATGCTTCCTCTGGCTCTCTAGTGAGCAATTGTTCAACTCTCACTTGTCCTTGGGATCCTGGCGGTCTCTCACAATTTTTTTCTTCAGACTTTTTGAATGAGATTTCCCTCCCACCCTCAAGGACTGCTTTGGGGCGTCCCATGGTGCTGTGTCCCCAATGACATTAACGAGAAAATTGGATTTTTGTACTTACCGTAAAATCCCTTTCTCGTTCAGTTCATTGGGGGACACCGATCTCGCCCTTTGTCACCGGGTTGTTCTTCTTTCCTTCCCCGGTCCAGGACATGTTGGTTGTTTGCTTTCGTTTCTCTATTCTACTGCTATTGGTACAAACTGATTAGCCTAGTGTCTGTGGAGAGGGCATAGCCAACATTTTTCATATCTAGTGTCGTCTCCTAGTGGTAGTTGGGCGTATACTCATAGTGCTGTGTCCCCCAATGAATTGAACAATAAAAGGGATTTTATGGCAAGTTCAAAAATCCAAATATTTCTTTAAATTGGCACACTGCTAGGCGGAGGCTTTTGCCCAGCAGTGTATTCGGTGATGTCACCAGCTCTGATGGACAGGCTTTAGCGCTGCCCTAGCCATTTTACAGGGCAGTGCTAAAGCCCGCCCATTAGTGATGGTGACGTCAGTGAATCAGGACCTGTCTGTTCTTCTGATCTGTTTTGGAGGACCTTTTCTAGGGGTCTTTGTTTGAAAGTTACTCTCTTTATCCACCTCTAAATGTATGACTACATTAACCATGGGATGCTGTTATTTGCCTTGTCATTTAGAAATGTCTATTTGTTTGTTTCCTTATTTAGTCTACAGTCACTTATAGTCGCTGTCGATGACTTACATGGCAAGATTCTGCAGTCTGGTCCTTCTGCTTCTCATATACTGGCTGACCATGTGTCCCAAATGATGCCAAGTGACGAGAGGTGGCAGAAGATGCGCCAATGTCTCCCAGGACAGGTCAGTTTTTCCATACTAGGCAAAGGTCTAACCCCCACCAACACCTACCATATGCCTTTTATAGTACTGGTGCAACTGCTACCTCTGTACCTACTTTAGTTTACTCCCCTGCTTTGGACCATCCACGTACCAGGACCTCTGTGCAACTGCTACTTCTGCATCCACTAAAGTTTACTCCACTGCTTTGGAACTTCCCAGGCACCAAGACTTGGGTGTAACTGCTTATAGATTGCTCCTCTGCTTTAGACCCCCACTGCTAACTCTTCATCCTCTATAGCAGGGATGGCCAACCTGCCACTCTCCAGCTGTTGTAAAACTACAATTCCCACCATGTCCTGCTGTAGGCAGTCTGGGCATGTTTGGAGTTGGAGTTGGAGAGCCGCAGGTTGGCCATCCCTGCTATAGAGGATGCAGAGCTAGCAGTGGCGAACGGGTTCTGATGTCCCCCCACTAGGACCTCGGTGCCACTGCTGCTTGTATACCCCCTATAGTTTACTTTTCTGCTTTGAACCCGTAGGCATCAGGACCTGGGTGCCACTGCTACCTCTGCACCCACTATAGTTTACTTCTCTG
This sequence comes from Bufotes viridis, assembly GCA_033119425.1. Classification (NCBI taxonomy): domain Eukaryota; kingdom Metazoa; phylum Chordata; class Amphibia; order Anura; family Bufonidae; genus Bufotes; species Bufotes viridis. The sequence goes on from CM065591.1 coordinate 36,105,013, forward strand.
CTTTAGACCCCCAACCCCAGCCACTTGGACCTTGGTGCCGCTGCTGCCTGTATACCCCCAATAGTTTACTCCTCTGCTTTTACCCTCCCAGGCATCAGGACCTGGGTGCCACTGCTACCTCTGCACTAGGGGCATAGCTAACGGCTCATGGGCCCTGGTGCAAGAGTTCAGCTTGGGCCCCCCTTCCCTCGGTGCTTTGTATGTCTTCTTATGCGGCACAATGGTCTTTGGGCCCGGTAGCGACTGCTACCTCTGCACCCCCTATAGCTACGCCCCTGCTCTGCACCCACTATAGGTTACTCCTTTGCTCTGTTGACGTGGCTGTGATATTATTGTGACTCTCTGTTACAGTGGTCAAGCAAACCTCTCTTGGAAGGCCGATTAAGCATGAACTCGGAAACATCTGGGACAGATCTTAAATCATTCCCTAAAACTTGGCTGCCCCACCACCTCTGCGCGGCCTCTCTACTCAGCAAAATGGCTTTCCGAATGCTGGAGAGTGACGCATCTTCGAAAGACGAGGAAATTGAAAGGAAAATAATTATTGCCGGTAAGAGCCTTGGGCGGAAATTCATGGGGAATGACCCATTTTTTTTTAAATTCCAGCCCCCCATGTTCAATAGACATTTTTCATCATTTTTTTCCCCTATTTTTGGAGTTCCCTTTCATCAGTGCTGCAGCTGCCAACAACCTCATTCCCATTCTAGGACAGAACGACTCATGTTTAGACTAAAGCCAATTAGTGTCCACTCATCCGCCAGCTGGAATGCTGCGGGAACATTGTGGATTGTTTCGCCCACGTATTAGCTAAAAAAGCTTTTCCAATCAGCTCGGCGCAATGTAAGGGTGAACTGCAGATCTGTGGCTCTGCCGAGGTCGCCCCGGTCAGTCAGCATTTTTTTCCTTCCCCTCCCAGTCCCTGAACACTTCATTTATCTTGCAGGTGGGGTGATAGACTGCGGAGATACAGTGAAGTGTTAAGCCCTTCCTTACTGACATTCCACCTCTAGATGAGATCTTATACCATCAAGCGGTGAAATATGGGGTGGAATCTGACAAAAACACTTGCGAGGAATTCTGAATATATATAAAAAGCGTACATGTCAAGTGCACACAGGGAAAGCCTTCTGCGATCTTTGACAGAATGGAGCCTCTTGATACATTTTTTAACAACTTTTAATAACTTTTTGAGTTTTAAAGGTGGTTATCCAAAAGTCAGACAGACCCTTGGTGGAGATCATCCTTGCCTGGTCACCGCCACTGGGTTCAGTGTCTAACACTCTGAGCCAGCTCTGAGCTCAACATCCGCAAACTGTTCAGGTGACGCATGGGGAGCAGGTCACCTCTGTGACCTGTGATTGGCTGCAGCGGTCACGTGTCCTCCCTTCAATAGTGGTTTATCTCAGCGTGGCCAGTAGAGGAAGAGCTGGCCTGGGAGCATTAGATACCAAACCCAGCGGCAGGGACCTGGTAAATGTGATCTCCACCGCGGGTCGGAAGCTCTGGGTGGTCTGACTCTTGGAGGTCAGACCGTAGGAGCACTGTGTACAGTGTAATCTTAAAGTGGAAGTGGCAGAGGACGTGTCTCAGATTGTCTCGGACTCCCTGTAGGCGCTGTAACTTACAGCTCTGCCTTATTGGAATTGACATAAAGATAGGCAAGCGCAGATGAACATTAATAGCAAGTAATCATCCACTGTAGGTAGTCTTATGGTTACATTGTGTATTAACATCCATTTTCTAATGTTTGCTCAGTGGCAGAGATGCTGTACAGCTTACAGTGGTGCGAGGAGCTAGAGAGACCCCCTGCTATTATCACAGAGTGCCGCCATATGCTACAGACAATGGACATAACCCATGACAAAGTGAAGGCGCTTGCTGGCCATCATTCTGCTCTGCTGGAGCTGCTCCACACCAGGTATTTCATAGGACTGGTCTCCGGTGGTGCTACAATACATCACCTTCTCCTGGTGTTTGTGCCAGATCTTGATTCCTTATTTATTTCTAATAAACTCCTCTCCCCTTCAGGTCATTAGAAAGTGGCACAATCTGGTCCTTGACTCTCCACAAGCTTATTCACTTAGCCAGTCCTGGACGCGATGAGCTGAAGCGGCTGACAGCAAGCACACAGAGGTTGGTAGTCTGTTCTTATTGTAATCTGGGGCTGCGCTTCTTTTTACCTTCCAATTTTATAAAGAAATGGCGTATCACTAGGATATGCCATTACTTTATGATTGATGGAGGTCCGACCTGTGGGATCCCCCTGATTTACATTCCGCACCGCATGCCCAATGGAACTTCAGTTCCCAGCACATTAATCACTTGGAGTGGTGCTGTGCAGGAAAAAAACGTGAAGGGGACACATCACAGAAGTAGCGCTGCAGCCCCTTTTATTCTCGGGATCGGTGAGAACCTTGAGTGTCATCCACCAATCATAAAGTGATACCATAGTCTAGCGATATATCGTCACCTTATAATATGACAAGACTCTCTGTATTAATCATCCAGAATATATGCTTTTCTTTTAAAGTACCTACATCGGGTGCATTTATTAAAGGTTTTGCTCCAATTTTCTGTTGCAAAAAAAGTCCAACATTTTTGCTGAAGGTCTGGGTTGCAGAAAACCTTTTTGTCCTTCACTCTGTGTGAGAGAGGGCAGGGCCTACGTGGTCTCATAGATTTAAGATTATCTACACCAGTTTGCCCTTGTAACTTACACCCAAAATCCACCCTGGCTCCTAGCTGGCGTAGATTTCAGACAATGGCACGTGGACCTGCTGAGATGCATCAAAATGATTAACAGGAGTGCGCCCCTCTTAATAAATTTAGCTAATCTTACTCCATTCCAAACTGCATCAAGACTGGCGATAGAGATGCCAGTCTTGTTAAATTTCTCATTTGGACTCCAGTTGCCATAGGCCCATAGGGGGTGTTTAACTCCTTTCTGACAGCTCTCTGCTCTCTACCTCTCTTTGTGTTAGAGATGGCAGCAGGGAGGGGGAAAATGTTTTGCATGGTAGATTAGAGTGTGGAGAGGGGGAAAGCATCCAAGGAGGAAAGCTCATAGATAGGAGGAAAGTATACACAAGGCAGTTTGCAGGGGAGCTGTGAGAGATCACATTACAGGTTATTTACAAACCTTCAGAAGAAAGGGAGTCACACACTCCACAGTATTAGTGTCTGTCATCACAATGGAGAGGAGATGTCTCATGTATAAAAAGTAGAAAGGTCCAGCTTCCGACAAAACGATACCCTTTATTTGATGCGGTAAAATCCATACAAAGCAAGACAGGTGCAAAATCGACGCCTTTCGAATCTAACATTAACGATCCTTACTCATGATAAGGATCGTTAATGTGAGATTTAAAACGCGTCAATTTTGCACCTGTCTTGCTTGTATGGATTTTACCACCTCAAATAAAGGATTTAATTTTATCGGACGCTGGACCTTTCTACTTTTTATACAGTTTACGTTGGCTTTGTCCTGTCAATATCTTTGCCTCCGACTCGATACGCAGGTGAGCGCTGCAATTTGACTTTCTACAGTATATCTATATTATAGGAGATGTCTCATGGGCTGTAGATAGAGAAATCAGTCTACCAATGATGCTGCTTTGATACATAAGAGCTAGTAAGGACAGCAGCATCTTGGACACACAGATCCCTACCTTCTCTAGATCAATGGTGTCCCAGAGGGTCAAACCATTGCCAATAATATTATTGTGGCATTTCCTGTATTTCTCTTAGCAGTAATGATGATTTCTACTTTATTATGTACTTATTACAAGCACGCTTTTCTGTCTCTTTATAGTTATTTCCCTGTGACTCAAGGCAGCCTGCACACCATCCAGTGTCTGTCTTCATTCTTACATAGTAATGAAAAGGAATCTGTGATAATCCAGTTTGTCTCCTGCCTTATGTCCTGTGCTGTGACCGATTTGTCTCGTACAGATGGTGAGTGAGCTACATAACATGCAAAGGAATTATGGAAGCAACATACTTTCAGGGGAGACTCCGAAATGATGGCATCAATGTGCATTCTGCTCAGAGACTCCCACCCCCCTGTGGACTTATCATTTCAGGTTGACTCAGATGATATGTGTTCTCACACGGACAGTCACATGTTATACATTGATCCGTTACTACTGAGCATATTTTATAACCATGAACATGAGCTTCTTTGTATATGTTTTGATCCACTTGTAAACTTCATGGAGAATTCTTTTAAATGGGTCCCTACCCAAATTCTCCAAGAAACTAGGAAGACAGGCACTCTATCTCAGGTCACCAGCAGATATAAACAAAAGACAGGGATAGTATAGGTATGTTAAAAAAAAAAAAACGATATTTATTTTAGTAGTAGTAATGATAAAAAAAAAAAAAAACATATTTCAATATAGGTCACTCCCAATGTACAGGGAGAGCGGAATAGTAGTGAAAAATTGGATAAAAAGGTAAGAATTAAATGGAGATAGAAAAAAAGATAAAAAAGAGGGGGTTGTGAAAAAAGGATGGTGGTAAAATGATATTAAAACACCCTGTATTGGGCTATATGTCCAGAGAAAAAAAAAAAAAGATTAAATATTGTAAAAGTATAGTCAATGCTCTGGGATGAGTTCAGTGGAAAAAAGTACAGCAGCAGCCTTCCAGACCCACTGTATAAGTATATGCAGCTATGTGAAAGGGATTTTCATTCATGCGAAAATAATTTTCAGCGAACCAGTGACTGGTGGGGTCCCACCGAAAATTGGCTTACTGGTCACTGTTACCTTTCCTCGAAGATCGCAGGTTCTTTTCTGCGTAGGATCCTCTGTGTGCTGTGGGTACTTGGTGCGGCTGGCAGCGCGATTGCAGGAGGATGCCTAGATCGCGAGAAGCTGCTGTTTGCGGAGCGGACCGTCGATACGAATGTTGCGCTCTTTTTCCTCCAATCAGAGGGCTGTTGGCTGTGTCTGGCGTTCTTGCCACGTGTGGCAATTTTTGCTCTCGCTTTTTTCGTGCACTTTCAGTTCCTGGTATTGTCGGTGGGCGGAGGCAGCCTGATGGTGCAGGGCAGTTTGAAAGCGCTTCCCAGGGCTTTTGGTTTCTCAAGCCCTGGGAAGCGCTTCCAAACTGCCCTGCACCATCAGGCTGCCTCCACCCACCGACGATACCGGGAACAAAAAGCGCCCGCAAAAATTGCCCTCTGATTGGAGGAAATAGAGCGCAACATTCGTATCGACGGTCCGCTCCGCAAACAGCAGCTTCTTGCGATCATCGCATCCTCCAGAAAAGAACCTGCGATCTTCGAGGAAAGGTAACAGCGACCAGTAAGCCAATTTTCGGTGGGACCGAAAATTCGCTGAAAATTATTTTCGCATAAATTAAAATCCCTTTCGCATAGATGCATATACTTATACAGTGGGTCTGGAAGGCTGCGGCTGTACTTTTTTCCACTGAACTCATCCCAGAGCATTGACTATACTTTTACAATATTTTATTATTATTATTTTTTTTCTCTGGACATATAGCCCAATACTGGGTGTTTTAATATCATTTAACACCATCCTTTTTTCACAACCCCCTCTTTTTTATCTTTTTTCCTATCCCCATTTAATTCTTACCTTTTTATCCAATTTTTCACTACTATTCCGCTCTCCCTGTACATTGGGAGTGACCTATATTGAAATATGTTTTTTTTTATCATTACTACTACAAAAATAAATATAGTTTTTTTAACATACCTATACTACCCCTGTCTTTTGTTGATATCTGCTGGTGACCTGATATAGAGTGCCTGTCTTCCTAGTTTCCAATAGGCCTGCCTCTTCTGGAGCCACACACCTCACTTCCTAAATGATATTACAGTAAACAGCTGTTAGGGTGTCTGTGCACCTGATGGTTTTGTGGGGTTATGTTGTGTTTTTTGACACTGTGCCAGTGGTTTTGCAGTAATTGGTGCTGAGAATGTCGCCAGTGTGTCATGATGGTTTCCAGTTAATGTATAAGTCATACGCATAGTTATTTTACATCCTTTACATTTTGCTGTAGGAGGGTTTGGTTTTCTTGCCATCATCAATTCATGCCTGGACGCAGAGTCTACTACTTCTTCTGAAGTCCTACCCGGAATTCTAAAAGTAATTCTCACGTGGAAAAACGCCCACGAGGATCTCTTTCTGTTCAGCAGGTGAGTTTTTTGCCCTTATCCCTCAGTCCAGACCATTTGTCCCTTTGCTATCAGAGGCGAGAGGCATTATATTAGGAAGCCAACTCTTTATGATAAAGGTTGCTCTGACGTGCAGTATGGCTATATACCGTACACACAGCATGTAGACCTATCCATAAGGCCTCGAGCACACAAGCATGTGTGCCCCGTGCCCTATTATGGACCCCATTGACTTGAATGGGTCCGCAATCCTCAAGAAACGGAACAGAGCAGAGGCACGGATCGGAAGCTCACGGGAGCACTACAAAGCGCTTCTGCAGGATTTCGGGCTGTGCCTCCGCACCGCAAAAAAAACTTCTCTTGCAGATCCCAGACCCATTCGAGTCAATGAGTCTGCATCCGCAAACTGCATGAAAACAGACGGTGTCTGTAAGAATGCAGACTGGGCCACATAAGCTCTTGAGCATGCAGAAAATCTCCAGGCCAAGCCAATACCTTCCTATGGCAGCCTGTCAGCAGAACATAGGCTGTCACTTACAGTATCCTGCCTATAGCAATCTGAGTGACTCCCTTTCCCCCATAGAGGGATTAAAGGGGGTGTAACATCTTAACATTTGTGACCTATCACTAGAAAGTACCACATGTGTCAGATAGGTGCAGGTGCCACATCTGGGACCCACCACTATCTGCAGAACTGGGCCCCTGAAGTGCAGGAAAGCTCACCGCGCATGTGCAGTGTCCTCTCTATTCACTGCAGTGGGACCTCCGAAGGAGAGAATAGAGAGCAAGCCCTGCAAGTGCAGCCACCTCTCCACTGAGCGCTGGAAATATCCAAGCCAGCGCTTGGCTATTTTCGTAACTCCCATAGCAGTGAATAAAGCGTGGCCATGCTTGCGTGGCTGCTCTCCCTTTACAGAAAATAATGCACTATAAAAATAGATGCAAGCATAACATATGGACTAAGCCCTCACTCTTGATAAAAACTGAGACACTTGGGTCAATACATTTTGATCAAAATACATCTAAGCCCACCTACCGGCGACAAGGTGGTCCCAGTTCAGGCGGGTTCCTATGGTAACCTATTCATGCTGTAGTGCATTTTTCAGGAGCACAGTCCCCGCACATATGGTGTGCTGCCCCTTGTAACCTCCATGTGCATCAGCAACCGGTGGGAGGAAAGACACACACACCTATAGGTACCACCTTAATCAAGGTCACCTGTTAGATAGGTGGGGCAAAAGTGCACTTGAATATCACTCCCAGTATAGGAGCGTATTCACACATGAAGGTGCCACTCCTTCAAGACAAATCAAACAAATCACAAAAAAACTATATATGAACCATCCTGCACGATATGGTATTAAATGTGCGGATGTATATGGCTACATTTACAAAATCACAGAAAGTAATGCACTATAAAAATAGATGCAAGCAAAACCTATGGACTAAGCCCTCACTCTTGATAAAAACTGAGACACTTGGTCAATACTTTTTGATCAAAATACATCTAAGCCTACCTACCGGCGACCATATTTTTTCAAGAGTGAGGGCTTAGGCCATATGTTATGCTTGCATCTATTTTTATAGAGCCTTATTTTCTGTGATTTTGTAAATGTAGCCATATACATCCGCACATTTATTACCATATCGTGCAGGATGGTTTATATATAGTTTTTTTCTGTGATTTGCTCTCCCTTTACTTTGGGATCCCCATTCTAGAGATAGGAGCGGGTCCCACCGATATCTGACATTTGTGGCATATCCTAGAGATATGCCACATGTTGAGATGGAAATATCCCTTTAAATATACCAGACATATATAAGAGAGTGAACTTATATGTAAATACCATACTTAAAAATACCTAAAAAATTAGTCTCGCACGTCATCATCTAATGGCACCTGATATCTAATGTCGGTACGTTTTGCAGTCATTTGCAGGATGCTGGCCTGGACTTAGTTGGGCTGAATGTGGAAATCATTCGATTCTTCTCACTTCTCCTGAAATACTCGGCTTCTGCTTTACCTTCTCTGGAGGATGCGGAGTGGGACTTTATAATGTGCTCCATGTTAGCATGGTTAGAGGTAAGTTTGGCTGACTACTGATTTGTAAGTCTCAGGTTAGACTGTTAGTGCTGAAGGGAATGGAGGCCTCCGCCTATAGAGGGCGGTTGTGGAGTTATCTCTGTGTCAGTAGGGATTCTCCTTTATACGGTTATTATTGGATTTGCTACCTTTCTGATGCAGCGTTCCTGGGAATCACCAGGTGTAGTAGCAATGAGAACATCACAGGGGGCGCTTTACATGGGGGGGCATGCCCCTAAACATAACAAGGCGATGTGTTTGCAAGGCTGAGCGGCATCCCTGCTTTGAAAAATGTTGTGTTTTCCAGTCCATTGCCATTCTGAAGATCGCAGTATACAGCAGCCTGCACTCTGACGGTCTCTGCGTATTATAAACTGCTGGACATTTCTTAGCAAATCTCTTCCCTGGCTATAAGGCACGCTTCTGCACATTCCTATTATCAAATAGGCTCCTTCAGCGCACTTTTCTGTCCAAATGGTATATCTGTTCCTGGGAAAGCTGGGTTTTCCAAATGGTAAATCCGCATAGTTACAAAATTGATAAGGTCAAGAACAGGCTTTGGTCCGTCAAGTCCAAAGTGGAAATACTCCCTATGAGGCGGATGCCAATTGCTTCGTATTAGGGGAAAATTCTTCCTGCCTCTATCTATGGGAGTCTGAATAAATTCCGGGATCAGCGACCCTTCCCCGGAAATTGACTAATTATAACCTGTAATGTTATTACACTCCAGAAATACATCCAGGCCCCTCTTGGACTCTTTTAGTGAACTCACCATCACCAGCTCCTCAGGCAGAGAGCCCTATGATCCCCATCTGTGGTGATAGTTGTGCAGAAGTAAGTGAATCAAGAGGAAACGGTGGCTCAGTGGTTAGCAGGTTAGCACTGTTTCATTACGGCGCATTTCAATCCGGCTCAGGACACCATCTGCATGAGTTTGTACTATGATCTCCCCGAGTTTGCATGAGTTTTCATCCAGATTGTCCAGATTCTTCTTAAAAAAAAAAAAAAAAAAAAGGTTAATTTGGAAATTAGACAGTGAACCCAATGGAGACTGATATGAGTGACAATCTCTACAGCGCTTCGGATTATGTTCGTCTTGTATATATAATAAATACATTTGCTATTTTGGGATCTGTGATGGCTATCCTTTCGGAATTCCTGCAAAGAGAGACATCGTAAAGCAGTCGTGTGGTGGGGTATAGTTTTTTAGAAAAGGGGTAGAATGGGTTAAAATAAAGAAAACCTTACTCGCCTCATCCATTCCCTCGCCGCTGCTGTTCCCTGAACTTACCGGGCCTTTGCTTCCTGGTCCAGTCTTGGCTCAAATTAAATGGGGAATGCATCTGCTGAGGCGGATCACCGTTATAGCCAGTAATTGACTATCCTAGCATTTCCTGCCATGGGATCCAGCAAGCGTAGGAATTGGATTGACAGGGGATGTATAAGGTGAGCAATGCTTCTTTTTTTTTTTTTTTTTTTTTTTTGTAACCTATTCTGCTGCTTCTCTAAAAAGTTGTATCCCAGTGGACAACCTCTTTAAGAAGAGCGTAATGGTCCCATTCCACGGGCTGACTGAGCAGGCAATTGTCGGGAACAAACTGTCCATTCCCGATAACTGCCTGCTTGTCAGAGGAGGTGAGCGCTGCATTTCATGCTACAATCATCTCCTCTGTATGGGACGAGTGATTGCCGCCGCACTCGCTCATCCCCATACAGATTCATTGTTTCTGGGCAGCAGATCACTGTATACACACGATAATCTGCTACTCAGAACTGATTTTATGTGCGGCCTCATCAGCGCTTTTACCCGATGAGCGAGCGGCGAACATTCGGCCAGTGTTAAGATGCCATTAAGGGTCTCATCTCCGACATTGGTAACACAGCACTAGGATATGACATCTATCTATTGAACGGGGCCCCCAAAGTGAATGAGAGTGCACCGTGCATACACGCCCACCCTCCACTTCTATGGGCGTTCCAAACATAGTTGAGCGCCGCTCAGCTCCTCTATTTCCGGCTGCGATATGCCACCAATGTCTCCGATGACACAACCCCATTCACTCAGACTTACAGTATGTCTACAAGATTTTTTTTAAGGGGGGAATCTAGAATACATTTGCGCAGTCTTAGTCGCTGTAATCTTATTTGCAAATCCATCTCTCAAAGCCTTCGAGCAATCTGACTTCAGGCAGCCCACCAATAACCCAGTAACGTAATGTATATAGTAAAGGTTAAAGGATAGTCTCCTGTCAGATGCTTAAACCGACGGAGATCTATACAAGACTGATGGAGTGTGAGCCGAGCAGATGTTTTGTATAAATGTCTGCAGTCCCGGCCTCTCTGTTAGCCTCCTAAATGAAAAGTTAGATTGCATCAGACGTGAGCATTCCTAGATAGCCAAGATTTCATGTGATTTATACGATGTTATGACTAATACCAGGAAATGATTTTGTGCGGTGCCCAGTGGGAGAGTTTAGCTGTTTTCCTCCGAGCGCCTGCAATTACCGCAGTCCACCACTAGAGGGGAGTGATGTCTAACAGAAGTTCATCATTCACTTCAGAAGATTTATTTCAGACTTTTTTTATTGTGTACTTTCAATCAGAGTCTCGCATGAAGATCTGAGTCCATGAGGAATGGCTAGGTCTGATATATATATTTTTTGAAATTTCTCTGGAAGCCATTATAAAGATTAATTTTGATTTACTCTGTGAAGTGTAATGCCTTGCAGGTTAATAGATAAGCGGGAAGAATTTCTGTAGGCTAATCAGATATTGCTTTTCTGCTCTTGCATTCTCAGACTGCGTGTGAGAGCTCGGCACTCTACCATGTACCACTGGTCCGGCTGTTTGCTTGCGTAAGTTACAGCCTGGCTTCAGATCTATCTGCTTATTTTCAATCTGTCACCACGAGCGCCGCAGAGCAACTTCCCGCAAAACTTATCTCGGAGTGGAAGGAATTCTTTTCTGAAGGCATCTACAGCTTACTGTTACCGATGTTGGTAAAAATAGCAGGTAACCTATGTAATACTACGTAGTGTAATAGACGCCAAAGCATGACGGCTCCGAGTCTAGAGCCTCTACTTTTGGGTATGAGTGCTCTCTATGATAAGAAGCCTCAGTACGCCGGCCTCCAGCAGTGACGTCCTGGCATGGACATGTGACCGTTGTGCTGTCAACACCGCCGAGGTCACTGCAGCGGCCAATGATTGGCTGCAGCAGTCACAGGTCCCTATTGGGACAGCATCTCTACATAGACTTGAAAGCATCGGAATGAGAGTGGCGGGAGATCGGTAACATCAGTATGACTAATTTTATTTACATTTTTTGTACGATTCTAGACAGTTTACGTATCTGAACAACCCCTTTAAGGGCCATGTACACCCTTGGGAGCATTTTTTCTTTTATGATCGCATTCTACTCATTTTGGACAAATGTTATTGTTTTTTTTCAATTAGTCTTTATTAGAACTGTTCAGCCGTTTCGTAACTACAAGAGTTAAAAATCAGTCTTTTTGCAAGCTGCCACAGTCTGTTTTCTTTGAATCTGGTTGTCTGACAATCTCCTGACCTCATAAACACTTATTTATGCCATGTTCTTATAAGCTTCTTAAGAAATAAGCTATAGTGAGTGTTTATGAGGTCCGAAGATTGCCAGATGACTGGATTCAAAGAAAACACTGTGGCAGCTTGCAAAAAGACTGATTTTTAACCCTTGTAACTTAGAAACGGCTGAATGTCTCTAATAAAGACCACCAAGATTTTTAGCCCAAAATGAGTAAAATGCAATCGTAAAAAAAAAATGCCCCCAAGGTGTCCATTGCCTCTAAGGTGTGTTTTCATGGAAGCCGTACAGTTCATGTCCAGCACATTACTGGGTGTCCTGTAGAACGTGATGAAAGCGCCTGTGTTTTCTTGACTCTTACTTTCTGTGTGCAGTGGAAAGCAAGGTGTCTGAGGTTTCGTATCACTCCTCCGTGCTGCAGTCTCTGGGCCACGCTTTGTGCTTCATCTCAAAGGAGCAGCTGCTGAACCACGACCTGCCGGCCAGGTTTGTCGCTGGACAGAAGAGCAACCTCTCGGACGGCCTTCAGAGCTTGCTGAACACCCTGGCCCCGCTCCTGCTGTATAAAGACCGAGCCGTTCAGATCACAGTCTACCACATGCTGAAGAAGTAAGAGCACCATATGTTTCTCTCCTGCCCACCACATGCCATGCAGGCATCTCCCATAGCGCCCTCTACTGTCCATCGTAGACTTCTCCCTCTTAGTTACCTTGCATTTTTAGGCTGTGATTTTACAGACAGTCCAAGGATTTTGAAAGCAATGAAGCATGGCCTCCGGTAGAACAGCGCAGAACTTCCCTTGGGAGGCTTTAGTCATTCTTTAGTTACAGACAGACACAAATATTTGACTTTTGTCTGCAGATTGGTGTAATTCTTCATTCTCGCTGCATTCATTCTCCAGATAAAAAGTCACTGGTGTGCTGAAATCCACACGCAGCGTCATAGTAATTCATACCATTCCTATAAGACAGGTCTTCTGTCAGTAAAACATGAGGTTGGTGGGAAGTTCGGTGTTTCCAGGATTAGAAAAACATGGCTTCTTTCTTTTGGAAAACCAGCGCCACACCTGTCCACAGGTTGGGTGTGGTATTGCAGCTCCAGCGCCATTCAGTTCACAGGAGCTGAGATGTAATACCAGACACAGCCCATAGACAGGCGAGCGGCTGCAGGGTTCACGATAAGAGAGAACTCAATAGTATGGCCTCTTTTACTTATTGTCCAACATGTATACAGTCCTTGCAGAGTGGCTTACCCACTTTTGTGATCCTACTTGGTCGTCTCCACTGGATTCAGTGTCAGTCTCCCCCCCCAGCGGCTCTTCCTACATTCGTTGACGGGGGACGTGTGACCACTGCAGCCAGTCGCAGGCAGCAGCAGTGACCTGCTCTCCTTGCATTACACGAACAGTTGTGACGCAAGGGGAGTAGGTTGCCACTGTGGCCTCCCTATTGCCGCATGTTGTTTTCAGCGCTGCAGGGAGAGGAAGAGCCGGCCCCGGGAGCGACAGACACCAAACCCAGCAGCGGTGACCAGTTAAGTATGATCTCCACTGCGGGCGGCCACTCTAGGAAGTCTTAAAAGGGTTGTCTCACTTCAGCAAGTGGCATTTAGCATGTAGAGAAAGTTAATAGAAGCCACTTACTAATGTATCGTGATCGTCCATATTGCTTCCTGTTGCGGGCTGGATTCATTTTTCCATCACATTATACGCTGCTCGTTTCCATGGTTACAGACCACCCTGCAATCCAGCAGCGGTGGTCATGCTTGCACACTATAGGAAAAAGACCTGGCTTATGCGCACTCCCGATGTCCCAGTCACCAGAGAGGCCGGCGCTTTTTCATATACTGTGGAATGACGACCACCGTTGCTTGATTACAGGGTGGTCGTAACCCCTGGAATCAATGAATGTATAATGTGATGGTTAAATGAATCCAGCCAGCAAAGGAGGCAATATGGACGATCACAATACATTATTATTAGTAAGTGTTTTTTATTAACTTTCTCTACATGACAAATGCCATTTGCTGAAGTGAGACCACCCCTTTAATTAATGTATCTATATTTCTTTATAATGATAAATATTCATTTTTTTACCTGATTTCATTTTCTCCTTATGTATGTTATGTGACGACTGTAACGCCTGTCTGTATAACTTGTACACTTAGTTAAAGAGTAACTAAACTTTTATAATAATTTTTAATATGTTGTCTCTAATCCCCCAAATAAAATTTTTCTAATATACTTTATTAATTTTGTATTTTTACTGTACTTTTACATCCCTAAAGCGCACCATTCAGTGTTCTCCCTACACCGCTGACAGCATAGTGGTGTACGGAGTGCTCATTTTATGAATGGCCGGCAGGAGCGCACACTGCTGCTCCTGCCCGTGCTCCCCGGACAATTACTAACTGCTGGCATAGCACATGGGTACCCTGTACCCATCTACTATGCCAGGATTAGCTGAGCAGAGCGGCTCCTGCTTCTGCCTGCTGCGCTAATCTAAGAGAACCGCATAAGAGCGCTTATCTTAGCGCAGGAGCCGCTCTGCTCAGCTAATCCTGACATAGTACATGGGTACAGGGTACCCATGTGCTATGCCAGCAGTTAGTAATATGCGCTCCTGCCCGTGCTCCCCAGACAATTACTAACTGTTGGCATAGCACATGGGTACCCTATACCCATGTACTATGCCAGGATTAGCTGAGCAGAACGGCTCCTGCTTCTGCCTGCTTCGCTAATCTAAGAGAACCGCATAACAGCGCTTATTTTAGAGCAGCAGGCAGAAGCAGGAGCCGCTCCACTCAGCTAATCCTGGCATAGTACATGGGTACAGGGTACCCATGTGCTATGCCAGCAGTTAGTAATATGCGCTCCTGCCCGTACCCCCTGCGCTGCTTCCGGCCATTCATAAAATGAGCACTCCGTACTCCGCACACCACTATGCTGTCAGCGGTGTAGGGAGAACACTGATTGGTGCGCTTTAGGGATGTAAAAGTACAGTAAAAATACAAAATGAATAAATAAAGTCGGGAGAACACATTAATAATGATTATAAAAGCTTAGTTACTCTTTAGTGGTTGTTATTTTGGAGAGGGGACATCGGTTCTTATATGTAAGACAGAGATGGTAACAGCTGCAGGAAACCGGCAACAGATGTGACGGGAGCCCAATGGGGGAATCTTCACATCAAAGGCCTCCATTTACCTTTCATTATTTGTGGTCTATCTGGCAGCATTTAATATTTATTACAGTCGTGATGTTGTCTTAGAGGAGGATGAGGGACATTCCCCTGGTTTTAATTAAGATCCTCCAGCTTCACGTCCAAAAGTTGGATTCCGCATTGACTACATGCACCAGGAACGCTGACTGAGGGATTGTCCTCTTTTTGTATACTGATGACCTATCATCGTCAGTCAATATCAAATCGTGGGGGTCCGACACCTGACACCCCCATGCTCAGCTGTCTGCGACAGTGGTCGTGCCGGGGTCCTGCAGCTCAGCTCCTGTTACCGTCTCAAACATTTATAATATATGTCATAAATGTCTGACGGATGCAGGTCCCAACTCTGGCACCCGCATTGGTCTCTAGAACGCCAGGCCTGGATGTGTTCGGAGCTGTATGGCTGTAGATGAGCCCGCTGCACTATGCTGTTTCTTTGGTTCCCATTCAAGTCAATGGGAATTGCATAAATACCATAGCGCGGCGAGTTGCACAGTCTCTGCACCTCAGAAGTTACTGAAGCAGGGCTACCATGCTTCCAGCATGGAGTGAGTTGTTCCAAGATGATAAGAACCTTTCAAGAAGTAAAATTAAGTGACTGGATTTGACCGTTTAGTTGGTGTACTATTTTTGCAGTTTTTTTGGGGGCAGTTTTGACTGTATCTGGACTACACATTTTGACTGTAATGGGAAGCCATCAGCAAGTATGCTGCCTGCTATTTACAGATCTAGTTATAGCCTTAGTTATTTTTATTTTTTTTATTCAGGCCGTGTCCGCCCCTGCAACAGTTGTCCCAATAAACTGAAAATGAAAAATAAAGCAAATTAAGAAATTTCCGGCCGTTTTGTTTCTACAGCTCCTATGCAGACTGTTCCTCCATAGTGAAAGACAAAAGCAGATTCTGTGGAGTGTTCTCCTGCAGACTCGTGCATTCTTCTATTTGACCCCTGTGTTGTACAAATATACATTTGGTACGTTGGTCAGAAAGAGGGGACGGATAAAAGGGAGTGTCACTGCAGCTCAGACTACACATAGTTTTTGTCGTCTGTTACCATGGAGACACATAATGTGCACGGGAGCTGTAACAATGAAGCAATATGGTAAGAAGTTTTTACTTAAGACCTATTGCAAAGCGGCTTCATTATTCATGATGTATTCATTGAGATAACGTTTGCAAATCTGTATAATAGTTTTGTGTGCTTAAATATATATCCTGTAGTATTTTTGTAGATTGAAGGAGTATTCCCAGTTCAGCCATCCATGACTTAGGTCGTAATGCCAATCTTATGCTTTGGCCAGAGGTGACTGGGTCTAATTAACCCATGTGGCAAACTGTATCTGTATCCTACAGGAGTGAACAGGACCTATAGAAAATAGCATAGTACATACATTCAGAGTACATCTTTCTAAACCTGAGGTTCTAATTAGAGATTTAAAGGCCATTTGAACCTGTGGGGTCCATTTTTGTTCTATTGCATTGCACTCATTTTGAGCTAAAAATAATTTTTTCAATTGGTCTTTATAAAAAAAAATGTTGAGCCCTTTTCCTTGTACAGCCCTGAGATTCTCTTGTAGCCTGCTGTCTGTTTTCACTTTGTTCCATCAGGCAGTTCAGCTGACGGCTCCTGATCTCTGACCTCCTAAGCACTCATTATAGCTCAATTCTTATTTAATTGATAAGAATGTGTCTTAAATAAGTGTTTATGACCTCTTAGTAATTTAGAGATACCACCTCTTATCCAATCCAGTGCTGAGCCACTCCCTCTGCACTGAACACATGACGGTGACGTCACCCCAGGTCCTTAGTGTTGTCCAAGGTTCAGGTTCGTTGAAGAATCCCCTTATGGATTCCAAATGCCGTTATGGTCTGTGGTAGCGGAATCAATAACGGGATGCTTCGATAACCCCAACCCGAACTTTGGACGCCGAACTTAAAATACAAGTTCGCTCAACACTAATAAAGACCAATTAAAAAAAAAATCATATTTAGCCCAAAATGAGTAAACTGCAATCGTAAAAAAAAAAATTGGCCTTTGAATATGTATATAGCCTTTAAGGAGGCCTACACTTTAGATAGTTGTCGGATGAATGATATTATTAATACAGATGCACACATGTTTTGGCTGAGCATGCATGTACTCTCAATAGGGAGATGGGTATAAGCGGCTGCCAGACACCGCTGGCAATGGCTGATCTCCCCTGGGAGCAAAAGACCCGGGCATATTGAAATCAAAACTTGCGGATCCTTCTGCCACATCCCCTCGCCAACCATCTGTCACATCTGGAGTCGGGACGCGGCAATAAACGTTAGAGGGTTATCTGGTCCCACCAAAATCGGCGAGTTGAGCCGGCATTCATCTAATGGGTATGGCCAGCTTTACAGTAAGAGAATCCATCATGAGTCGCTTGACTGTGTCATAGAGAGCTGCTAGAGAGACAATATTCCTGTAGAGCGTGACGTTAAGTGAAGTGATCTGTACCCGTCCGGCCACCATATTGTTATTACCTCTTTGTTTACTCGCAGAATTATGTCCGACCTGCCAGCGTTTGATGAAGACCATGGATCTGAAGATGAAGAGGAACCTGCTTTGTAAGTCTGTCTCTACATTACATATAAAGGGGTTTTCCAGCTTCAGGGCCGATCTTGGGTATGTGATGCTCTTCATTTCTAGCCTTCATATGAGTGGAGCATACGAGCACGTCCTTGCTCCACTGCTCCCCTTTGTCACGCTGCAATCGCACAGCGCATGATTGTGTTTTCATTGTGCCGGTGACGTACCGGTCTTCTCATCACTATGGTAGGCCCATACTTCCACCCAGCACTGAGCCCGGTGATGTCACCGGCACAGATGGGGTGTTCTCTAGCTCTGCCGGAGGCTACTTTGATTAGTGCCAGCCTCCAAAGCAGCCTTCTGCAGTGCTGGAGAACACCCATCTCTGCTGGTGACATCACTGGGCTCAGTGCTGGATGGAAGTATCGGCCTACCATAGTGATGAGAAGAACGGTACGTCACTGGCACAATGAAAGCAAATCCTTGCGCTGTGTGGTTGCAGCGTCAAAAGGGGGAGCATCGGAGCAAGGAACTACTTGTATGCTCCACTCATATGTTGACTAGAAATAAAGAGCAGCATATTCCCAAGATCGGCCCTGAACCCGGAAAACCCCTCCCATTTCCTACGCCAGTCTTAGAGAAGAAAGAAAAAACACGAATTCATAAAAAAATGCTCCAGTGTGTAGATATTGCTGTTACATAATTATAGCGCCCCCTTGGTGTTGATACCCTTTCAAAATGTCCACTTTGTGCATCCACACATGCTCAGCCCCGGACCTCTTGTACACGAGCGGTGGAGAGATTCCCGCTGCTTGCAGGGCAGCCATGAAAAATCAGTGCACTACAAGCAGCTTTTTTTCACCAGATGGACCTCTTAGAAGGGAATCAACAGAACAGCAGGGGGCGCCATAAGAAGTATGTCACAGCTCTGTGTACATACAGGCCACTTTATTAACTAATGGCCCAAAAGAACGTAAATTGTGAAATTGTCACTTATCCCCGTACCTTTATTTTCAGCTGATACCAGCTTTGCAATTAAAGGCCCCCTGCTGTCCATGTAAAGGGAGTCTGTCATCAGTGACACCGACCATAGTACCAGAAATGTGCAGATGATGCCTGCACGGCAGTGGCAGAGGCGCTATTAGTCTCATTGCACAGAACCATTGCACTCCATTCAGTGCACAGACACTCCCCCAGACCACTGATCGACAGGGCAAGGCGCTATTCCAAACATACTGCGTGGCTCTGTCAGTCAATGCTCCAAGGGCGGCCATTTATGCTGACGTGTAATGCCACATTTGTCCTGCAGGGACATGCAGGGTCAGACGCCACCTCCTCCAGCAATGAGACAACCCCTTTAAGGGTTCCCTCTTACAGAACAGAGACGCAGCTTCTGGTCACCCCGATATGTTTAGTTCACGGTTAAAAATAAAGCTTGAGGATGATGAGTTTGTTCCCCCCTTGTGCAGCGAGTTTTCTGTGTTGAGGAAGATCCCCACAAAAAGTGACTCATGGCTGATTATTGGCATGGAGCAGGCACAGTGTAGCATTCATATATGGATGCAGGGAAGGAAAAAAACTGGCGTAAAACTGACAAATTAGAATAAATGAATACCCAAAGTACAATAAATAAATCTGATTTGATGAAGTAGATGTGGCTTTTTCCCCTGCTGTAACGCCCCCAGTATGTTCCGATGAACGCCATGGAATTTCTTCTTCACATTAGAAACATGCCAGGTTCTTGTTCCTATGAACATCACCAAAAAAAGCGGGGGGATGGGGGGGGGGGACTTAGCCTGGGATTTCCAGAGTTTTTTTTTCTGGTGATGATTAACTGCTTGTTTCCATGAGAGGGGCTATCTGAAGCCCAAAAGGGGAGATAGAAGAGAATCCCAGGACTTGTAATCTTTTAGCACATGTCAGGTTTTAAGCCAGGAAGAAACAATACTGTCTGATTGCAAAAACTATTGAGTGTTGATTAAAGGGGTTATCCCGTGATTGATGTAAAAAACGAAAATCAGACATCGTATGATACATGACAATACATTTCAAACAAAGCTAGAACTAGCCCTGGACCTCACGTGGATCCAGAGATCTCCACATTCACTGCTCCAATTGTTCTACTAGATTATCTTCATCCTGGCAGCTCAGGGGGCATGTCCTTTCTGCTGCAGCTCTCTCGCTGTAACTGCCACAGCTTCTAACAGAACATATGGCGGCTGGCAGTTGAAGATTAAAATTAAAGAGTAACTAAACTTTTATATACATTTTTGTTGCCCTGATAACAGTTTTTGTAATATAGCTTATTCTTGTTTTTTTATATTTAATACACTTTTCCCTCCCTAAAGCGCACGTTTCGCTGTGCGCTTAAAATCTACTTCTCTGTACACCGCTGAGGAGTACGGGCTGTACAGTTTATGAATGGGGCTGTAGCACAGGGAGTACGGGCAGGAGCGCATATTGCCCCCTGGAGGTTTACTAACTCCTGGCATAGCATATGGGTACCCTGTAACCATGTGCTATGCCCGGATAAGCTGAGCGGAGCGGGATCTTGCTTCTGCCTGCTTCACTAAGCTAAAGGCGGACATGCAGGACTCGTAGCTTAGAGAAGCAGGCACAGGCAGGAGCCCGCTCCGCTCAACTAATCCGGGCACAGCACATGGTTACAGAGTACCCATTTACTATGCCAAGAGTTGTTAAACCTCCGGGGGGCATTAGGGACATGTTCACAAAAATTTATGCAAAAGTTTAGTTATTCTTTAAGCACGTTCGACCAACTGAGACAGACAAAACAATAAGGAAATGAACAAACAGCAGGTGGCGCTATACAGATACATTTTTTGGAGTAGCTCACTATAGTAGCTATACTAAATTTTCTCGGGCATTCCATTGGGGGACACAGACCATGGTATAGCCTAGAGGTATTACTAGGAGGGACACTATGCAAATAGAAGAAGCTCCTCCTCCTTGGGCTATACCCCCAGGCTCCAGCAGGAGAACTTCAGTCTTTGCTTAGTGTCTGTAGAAGGAGGATGACACTGCTACTCCTGTTTATTATTTTTCTTACAGATGGGGACACAGGTCAGCATTGCGCTTTCCTGGTCCCCCGTGGAGTGACTGCCGCCGTCCATGGACGCTGCCTGGCCTCCTCCACCGTCCCCCAAAGAAGAAAAGAGGATCCGGGCTCCCTGGTAGCACCGCATCCCGCCAGCCATTGGGACACCTATCGCCACCCTCATTCCAGAGCACTGCATCTCCCACACTGCGGAGTCAGACGTCTGAAGAGGTGCTTCCCTGCTGGTCCGGACATATGAGGGAGAAGACTGCAGGAACAGATAAGTATGGCTGCAGTCTGTGTTCTCCCTCTCTCCGTCTGTCCCTCTGGCTGCCTGGGTGAAATATGACCACGTCTGGGCTGGGGGCATAGAGGACATGGCACTAGAGCAGCACCCATAGTCGGTGCCACCTTATTGGTATGCCGCCTTAAAGCGACGGTTCCACCTTAAATAAGGGGTTCTCTCCTCTGGACTCCCCAGAGGCTTGGCACATCTTGGGGGACATGATTCCTCTGCAGGGGACCTTATGGAGCGAGCCCGGCTCATTTGACCGGGCCGCCATTAATAGGTCGGGGTCCCTTTAAGAGGCCGTTCAGTCGCGGCTGCAGAGCGGCAGGTCTCTGACACCTGCCGCGGCTCTCTCTCTCTCCCCTGCGTTCTCCCCTCTTGGGGGACACTATTACTGGGGGCATTCTGAGATGGGGTCCCCATGGCAGGAGGGGGACACCTTTTTCTTTGGCGTTTTTCCCGCCATTGACGCTACGAAGGGGCGGAGCCTATTTTTTCCCGCCATTGACGTCACGGAGGGGCGGAGCCTATTCTCCTGCTTCCTCCTGAGCTTACAGAGTGGTGTCTGCTCGGCTCTCCCAGCATTTGGATGAACTTCAGTGCTTGCTGAGCGACAGTTTTGCCAGATTTTTGCTTCTAACTGGTAGGAGAACTTATTTCTACAAGGTGCCAATCATGCCTAAGCCTGGGGCCCCCTCAAAATCTGCCAAGGCGTCTTCTCAGGCTCCACTGGGGTCCTGTAAGACGTGTCTTTTGCCTCTCTCTGTCACGGGAGTCTGTGCCTCATGCCCTGCCCCTGGCCCGGATCAGGTCGCCCCTACTGCGATATCCCAGCCTGGTTCCCCACCTACCCCTGCGGACTCGGTGGTACCCGCCTGGGCGTCCGCCATGACTAGTGCTGCAGCGGATTTGGCCCTAGTAGCCAAAGCGGCCATGGCCTTTATGGAGCGTATGCCGCCCGCTAACCCGGGCGCTCCCACCCTAGCTCCCCCAGGTGACCCTCCCAGGGGCCGCCCGGGCGCTAAGAGACCGCGTGAGCGTCAGCAGTCTTCCTCTGATGCCTCCGCTTCCCCTCCCCGCCTTGAGGCGCACTCTGATGGTTCTCCCCCCAGGGAGCAGATGTCAGAGGGGGAGGATTTGGACGAGATCATGGAGCGGGACCCCCCTCCAAGACTGTCCGCTGTGGTCTCTGAATTGGTTTCGGCGGTCCGTGACACCTTTAACCTCCAGGAGGGCTCTACTCCTCCCACCAGTCAGGAGTTTGCCCTCTTTCCGCCTAAAAAACCTGAGACCGCGGTGTTTCCCATACATAGTGAGTTCACCGCGGTCGTATCCAAGGCCTGGGATCGGCCTAACCAAAAGTTTACCTCAGCCAGGCGTATGGATGTACTGTATCCATTTCCTGCGGCTAGCGTGGAAAAGTGGGCTTCCCCCCCTAAGGTGGATCCGCCCGTGGCCAGACTGGCCAAAAACACTGCCCTACCAGTCCTGGACGGCTCCTCCCTACAAGATGCCGTGGATAGGCATTTGGATTCCTTGTCAAAGTCCATTTTTTCCCTAGCGGGCACGTCCCTGCGCCCGGCATTTGCATCTGCATGGGTGGCTAGGGCCCTCTCTATGTGGCTCTCTTGCCTTACTTGGACGACATTGCCAAATTCCTCTGCGAGGCCTCCATGGACATTGGAGCCTTGTTTGCCCGCATCTCCTCCCTCTCTATACTTCAACGTAGAGAGATCTGGTTGAAGGTCTGGGACGCGGACGCTTCCTCCAAGCGTTCCCTTGCAAACCTTCCCTTTGACGGATCCCGTCTGTTTGGGGCTCAGCTGGATGAGTTTATTTCAGCTGCAACTGGGGGTAAGAGTACCCATCTCCCCCAGCCTCGGTCCAGACCCCCTGCTCGTCCGGGTTCTTCTGGTTCCCGATACCGTTCCTTTCGTCGCTTCTCCTCCACCCGGCCGTCCTCCTCTTCATCGGCCGGAGGGTCTCGGGACTCCCGTAGAAAGCCCTCCTTCAAGCCCCAGCCCTCCTGGCGCCCGAAGGCTCAGTCTGCCCGTCCTGCAGCCCCCAAACAGTCCTCTGCATGAAGGGCGCCCCACCTCTCACGGTGGGGGTCGTCTGCTCTCCTTTCTGAGACCCTGGAGAGCTCACATTCAGGACGCCTGGGCTCTAGAGATTATAATGTCCGGTTACAAGATAGACTTCGAGTCCAAACCACCGGAACGTTTTTCCTCTCTCGGGTTCCGGGGACCCCGCCCGGGCTTCGCCCTGTTGGGGCGGTCTCCTCTCTGCTGGACCGGGGTCATCTCCCCGTCCCCTGGAGGACCAGGGCTCAGGTTTTTACTCCAACCTGTTTGTAGTGCCCAAAAGGAGGGGTCTGTGCGTCCTATCCTGGACCTAAACCTGCTCAACAAGTTTCTGCGGGTCAGGAAGTTTCGCATGGAGTCCCTCCGGTCGGTCATTGCGTCACTTCTTCCAGGGGAATTTCTTGCCTCGGTGGACATTCAGGACGCCTATTTGCACGTCCCTATAGCAGAGTCGCATCAGCGCTACCTGCGGTTTGCTATCGGAGACCGCCATTATCAATTTGTCGCCCTTCCCTTCGGGTTGGCTACCGCCCTCGGGTCTTTACCAAGATCCTGGCACCTATCATGGCCCTTCTTCGTTCAAGGGGCATTTCTCTCTTGCCTTACTTGGACGACATTCTGATAAAGGCCCCGTCCTTTCCTCAGGCTGTGGACAGCGTCCAGATTACTGTCCAGACTCTGGAACAGTTCGGCTGGTTGATCAACCGACCAAAGTCGTCTCTCCTCCCATCCCAGAGGCTCGCCTTCCTGGGGATGATTCTGGATACGTCACTCTCCAAGGTGTTCCTTCCGGACTCCAAGTCCTCACAGATTCAAGAGGCGGTTCGACTCCTGCGGTCTCCCCAGACTCTGTCCATCCGGCAGTGCATGCGGACTCTGGGCCTCATGGTGGCCTCCTTAGAGGCCATTCCGTATGCTCAGTTCCATACTCGCCCACTTCAGCGGCTGATCCTCTCACGCTGGGACAAGTCCCCATTGGGTCTGGATTCCAGGGTCCGTCTCCCCCTCGGGTTCGGGCCTCCCTATCCTGGTGGCTGTCTCCCCGAATCTGGGGTCCGGCCGCTCCTTTCTCCCCGTTGTCTGGACAATTGTCACCACGGATGCCAGCCTTTCGGGCTGGGGCGGTGTTCTCAAGGACCAGACGGTTCAAGGGGTCTGGTCGGCGGAGGAATCTCGCCTTCCGATC
This sequence comes from Bufotes viridis, assembly GCA_033119425.1. Classification (NCBI taxonomy): domain Eukaryota; kingdom Metazoa; phylum Chordata; class Amphibia; order Anura; family Bufonidae; genus Bufotes; species Bufotes viridis. The sequence continues at coordinate 36,129,190 of CM065591.1, forward strand.
AATATCCTGGAGCTGCGAGCAATCTTTCTCTCCTCTCTCATTGGACCCGGATCCTATCCGGGGTTCCTGTGCTGGGTCCAGTCGGACAATGCCACGGCCGTGGCCTATATCAATCATCAGGGTGGTACCCGCAGCAGGGCCATAATGCAGGAGGTGGAGCGGATTCTCCAGTGGGCGGAGTCCAACGTTCCGCTGCTGTCGGCAGTGTATATTCCGGGTGTCGACATTTGGACAGCGGACTTTCTGAGTCGGACCATAGTGGATCCCGGCGAGTGGTCGCTGCACCCGGAAGTCTTCCAGGAGCTCTGCCGCAGGTGGGGCCGTCCGGATGTCGATCTGATGGCATCCAGGTTGAACTGCAAGGTTCCTGTGTACCTGGCGAGGGCACGGGACCCGAAGGCGTGCGGAGTGGACGCGCTTGTGGCTCCATGGCAACACTTCCGCCTTCTCTATGTCTTCCCTCCGATCCCTCTATTGCCCAAGCTTCTTCGCAGGATCGCGCTGGAAGGGATTCCGGCGATTCTCATCGCCCCAGACTGGCCTCGCCGCTCCTGGTTCGCGGACGTCGTGCGCATGCTCGCAGACGCTCCTTGGCCCCTCCCGGACAGAGAGGACCTGCTGTCTCAGGGGCCTCTCTTCCACCGGAACTTACGGTCTCTGCGTTTAACGGCCTGGCTGCTGAAGCCCTCCTCCTGAGGAAACGGGGTTTCTCCGATTCAGTGGTGCGCACCATGATTAGGGCACGGAAGCCGGCTTCCTCCAGGATTTACTACCGCACATGGAAGGCCTTTCTGTCTTTTTGTGAGTCATCAGGGGTTCCTCCCCTACGGTTCTCCATTCCGGTGGTACTTGCCTTTCTGCAGTCGGGCCTTGAGAAGGGTCTCTCTCGGTTCGTTGAAGAGTCAGGTCTCGGCTCTGGCTGTCTTCTTCCAGAGGTCCCTTGCCTTTCTGGGTCCGGTGCGAACTTTTCTTCAGGGGGTGGCACATTCTGTTCCCCCGCACGTCCATCCTCTGCCATCTTGGGACCTTAACCTGGTCCTCCTTGGTCTCCAGGGGAACCCCTTCGAGCCCCTTAGGGACGTGGCCCTTTCCTTCCTTTCCTGGAAAGTGGTTTTCCTAGTGGCCATAACCTCTATTCGGCGGGTGTCGGAGCTGGCTGCGCTGTCCTGCAGAGAACCTTTCCTGGTTTTTCACCAAGATAAGGTGGTTCTTCGTCCGGTTCCGTCCTTTCTACCCAAGGTGGTGTCTCCTTTCCACCTTAATGAGGATCTGGTTTTGCCTTCCTTTTGTCCTTCTCCGGCTAACTCCAAGGAGCGCTCTCCATTCCCTGGACGTGGTCCGGGCTCTTCGAGTGTATCTCAGGGCCACGGCTGATTTCCGCCGTTCGGACTCCTTGTTTGTGATACCTGACGGTCCTCGGCGGGGTTTGGCGGCCTCCAAGGCCACCTTGCGCGCTGGATACGTTGTGCCATATCGGCGGCTTACCGTGCTCGTGGTAAGATTCCTCCGGTCCGGATTACTGCCCATTCCACTAGGGCGGTGGGATCCTCCTGGGCCTGTCGCAATCGGGCCTCAGCGTCCCAGCTGTGTAAGGCGGCCACTTGGTCGTCCCTGCACACCTTCACTAAGTTTTATCAAGTGCATTTGCTGGCGTCCGCTGACGCGCCCTTGGGCGCAAGGTGTTGCAGGCAGCGGTTTCCGCTTGACCGTTGGACGTGGCTCCTGGCGGTGCCGTGAGTGTCTCCCACCCCATGGACTGCTCTAGGACGTCCCATGGTCTGTGTCCCCCAATGGAATGCCCGAGAAAAGGAGATTTTTGTGAAACTCACCTGTAAAATCTTTTTCTCGTAGTTCCATTGGGGGACACAGCTCCCACCCCTTTTTGCGTATGCATGGGAGGATTTCTATATCCTGTTTGGGCCTCTTGGTTTACGGCCGTTTGGTTCCATTGTTTTTTTATGGTTCTCCTTCTCCTACTGCTTTGGCAACGCCTGAAGTTCTCCTGCTGGAGCCTGGGGGTATAGCCCAAGGAGGAGGAGCTTCTTCTATTTGCATAGTGTCCCTCCTAGTAATACCTCTAGGCTATACCATGGTCTGTGTCCCCCAATGGAACTACGAGAAAAAGATTTTACAGGTGAGTTTCACAAAAATCTCCTTTTTAATTACATGCAATTACAAAATATTCAGATCCTGGTGCTGGTTTGAAAAATGTAAAATATTTTTTGTGGCACAACCCCTTTAATTTCATTTCCCATTGAGCCACACAGGTAGGGGTTCTCCATCCATAAGAGTGGCTTTGAGGGGTCAACCAAATAGCTAAAAAAAAAAAAAATACATGTAAACTCCATCCTTCATCCTTTTTTGAGGTATTTTGCAAAAATCTGTCTGTATCCCTGGACTTGGCATTAAGCGCCAATCTTCAAATAATACGCGATGTGTAGTATTTGATATGTCTACAAGAGCACAGACCATGCAGCTGCTCTAAGGGCCTTGCAAAGAGGGGAACCACTTCATATTGGACTGGGCGGTGGGTGGGTGTTTGAGCATTGAAAAGAACGCCCATATCCGATCATTGACCAGCGTAAAGACGGCGTCGGTCAGCCAACCAACTCATGTTGCTTCCATTAGCCAGTGTGAAACGAAAAAAAGAGTTTTATCCTCGGTTGGCGCTCCTTACGGAAAGCACAACATTACAATGGTGGCTGTGTTTGAACTTTGCTATGTCTGAGCTTCTCTTCTGTCTAGTTAAATGGGGGCTCTTGGCTCTGTGCGCCTTTTCTCTTAACCACAAGATTTAATCCTCTGTTTGTAGGTCTCCACCAGCCGCCCTGATGTCAGTCATGGCTATTCAAGAAGATTTAGTAGAAACTCTTCTAGAAGGAATCCAAGTAGGAGAATTTGCCGTGATCCAGCCATTGAAAGTGGAGTTCTGCTTTGTTCTTGGTTATCTTCTGACTTGGAAGCTCATACTGACTTTCTTTAAGGCTGCATCATCACAAGTATGTTCTTATTATCGATATTGGCTTTGCATCTGGAGTATGGATTTATAACTTGGCCTGTGATGATGCTAATTGTTGTCTGACAACCAGTCCAGAGCCTGCTCTTCTCTGTAGATAGGGTGTCAGTCTCTCCTGTGTGGCTGACTTAATGTGAAGTACAGTATTGAATCATTCTCTATCCAATCATTTCCTGCAACTTTAAAACACCTCCCCACCAATCTCCACCCATATTGTTCCTCTATATGTCCTCTCTCTATGTATAGAGTGCTGCTGGAGATATAATTTCTGGCTTATCAGGGGTGCAGGGATAGAGTGATTAGGCCCATACTCTCCTGACAGTAACTGTCTACACTTTCTGTGTGTGCTGTGTGCAGGGCCTCCATTGTATCATATGAGATGCTGCTGCACACTGCTCTCCCTTGTCTCCTGCTTGTAAGAGCTGACGAGGTAAAACCCATCACAAGCAGGAGGCAGGGAAGATGGAGTGAAGCTGAATCACGTAGGACTGCACTTGGGAGGTGAAAGAAGTTTTACATTACTGGTCTATCACTGGCCTTTCTTGGTGTGTCGTCTTCTGTCGCTGCAAAGCCAGAGACATGATGGCACATGTAGGCTGCATTAGGGGAACCATATCTGAGGGAAAGAATAATCAAGATGGCAGACAACCCATAAATGGCACACCAACAAGGTACACTAGGTATCCACAAGAGCCTCGCTCACCACTAGGAGCTTACTGTATTTACTTTGAACCTAGTAATAATAAGACAGTACTGTATGTGGTAAGTGCTTAAAGGGGTTGTCCCATCTCAGACAATGGGGGCATATCGCTAGGATATGCCCCCATTGTCTTATAGGTGCGGGTCCCACCGCTGGGACCCGCACCTATATCGAGAACGAAGCCCCGAAAGTGAAGGAGGGCACACCTATCAGACTAGCGATATGCCCCCATTGTCTGAGATGGGAATACCCCTTTAACACAGTAATGAAAATATACTCCATGGACGGGTTCCAATTCCCACAGCGTGATCTCAGGGTGATCTATGGCAGGGGATAGGGCTGTATCTTCCACAGGTACTGATCCTAGCAGTTAACCCCTTCAGTCCTGCAGACATGATTGTTGCAGGAGTGCATAATAGAGGGAGCTCCCCTTTGTAGTTTTGATCACCAGTTACAGTGGCATAATCCCCAGGACTGGCATCACTACAGACAATGCTTTGGGAGCTGGTCCCTGGGACTGTTTTCTGTATATGCCTATTAGGATATACTTGTGGTATGCACAAACAGTTGCCTCTTTATATGTCTGTACACAGCCACAATATCCTGTTCAGAAATAGGCCAGCAAAGTTTTTGAAAAAGAAAAAAAAAAGATGAAAAGTTAAAGTCCTTATATAGGATATAAAAAGTTTATTAAAAATGAATGACAGAAATCACATTAGTTACAAAAAGTATATATTTATGTACTAAAATACATATGACCTCAAATACAATAAACCCCCCCCCCCCCTAATATTTGGTATCCCAGTGTGCGTAAGAACTTTACACTTCAGATGTACGATCAGTGAGGAGCAAGGTAAAAAAAAAGAAATTTGATAATGTGCATATTTATTTCTTTTTTTGCTTGTACTCCCAAAAATAAATTGATAAAATTGAATGCTAATAAATGCAACAGCCCACAAATAACAGGGCCTCATTTAGTTAATGCAAAAAAAATAAAAATAAAGGTTTATGATCCAGAATGCCAGGACAAAAAACAAACTGGTCCTTAGAGGGGATGTCTTGTTAAGATAACTTATTCTCTTTCCACAGGATAGAGGATAAGTACCTGACTGTCGGGGGTCCGACCTTTGGGGCCCTACCAATTACGAGAACAAGGTTGCACGTTTGCCGCTTCATACAGCAGAGCCCTTGTACGCCGTTATCTCCGGCAGCTCCATAGAGCTGAATGTAGCGGCAGCCCGCATGTGTGGCAGAACAGGTCTCCCTTCTCGTGACCAGCAGTCGGACCCCCCATGATCAGACACTTATCTCCTATCCTGTGGAAAGGCGGTAAGTTGTCTTAATGGGACAACCTTTTAAAGCCCAAGAACGGCTCGGTCCATGAGGAGTTACTCTTCCGACCAGAGCATGGTTTCTTACATCTGTGTCTGACATTTTCAAATTAGGAAATTTGTCAGAAACGTAAGACTACTAAGCTTACCTGTTGTATCTGAACTCACGTTGGAGAAGCTCCACCCATTGTATCTACCAATAGCCATCTGCTTTTCATTGTCCACCATTGGTGGGCTGAGTTTGTCCACGTCGATTCAGCCACCCCTTGTTTTCCTACTGTAATGGGTGGTATAACAGTCTAGCCCTTTTGACTGAGTCAAAGTGATCCCTCTTGGCCAGTTTTCCATCCAGCTCTCCCTTATCCACAGTACCTCAAGGGTACGAAGACCTCAAGGGCCCGGTAAACGACCAATAATATCCTTACTTGCTTAGGGCTAATTTTTTAGAAAGTTGCCTCCACGACTCTTTATTTGTAATGCAACCTCCAAATGCAGAGCTTAATTCTAACCAGTCATTCTCCTCTCTACCAGCTGCGGGCGCTCTACTCTCAGTACCTTCGAAAAACAAAGAGCTTGAATAGACTGCTTTACAACTTGTTTAAGCTGATGCCTCATACACCAGTATTTCCTGGCCAAGCGAGCGATGCAGCCTGCAAAGAACCCAAAACCTTCTTTACTGAAGAGCAAAACTTAACCGTGCAAGGTGAGTTCTTAAACCCCACCATACAGCATCCGTAAAGGGTTCTTCTACCCCTTATAACATACTCTCATAGACAACCCAAATAAAGGACCCCCACTGTTTACAGGGTCATGGCAAAATACATTTAACTGGAACCCCTCAGCTGGATATTAACATAGTAACATAGTAACATAGTATATAAGGCCGAAAAAAGACATTTGTCCATCCAGTTCTGCCTGTTTCCTGCAAGTTGATCTAGAGGAAGGCAAAAAACCCCTGTGAGGTAGAAGCCAATTTTCCCCACTTAAGGGGAAAAAATTCCTTCCCGACTCCAATCAGGCAATCAGAATAACTCCCTGGATCAACGACCCCTCTCTAGTAGCTATAGCCTGTAATATTATTACACTCCAGAAATACATCCAGGCCCCTCTTGAATTCCTTTATTGTACTCACCATCACCACCTCCTCAGGCAGAGAGTTCCATAGTCTCACTGCTCTTACCGTGAAGAACCCTTTTCTATGTTTGTGTACAAACCTTCTTTCCTCCAGACGCAGAGGATGTCCCCTCGTCACAGTCACGGTCCTGGGGATAAATAGATGATGGGACAGATCTCTGTACTGACCCCTGATATATTTATACATAGTTATTAGATCTCTCCTCAGTCGTCTTTTTTTCTAGAGTGAATAACCCTAATTTTGATACCCTTTCAGGGTACTGTAGTTGCCCCATTCCAGTTATTACTTTAGTTGCCCTCCTCTGAACCCTCTCTAGCTCTGCTATGTCTGCCTTGTTCACGGGAGCCCAGAACTGTACACAGTACTCCATGTGTGGTCTGACTAGTGATTTGTAAAGTGGTAAGACTATATTTTCATCACGGGCATCAAACTGTCTGGCATACCTTACCATTGTGCTCTTCCGGTCCATGATGGGGTCCTTAATTGCCTCAACCGATGGCTCATTTTTATCACCACTTGCACCATATGCAAATGAGCAGTTTGGAGTCAGAGAGGCAGTCAAAGTCAGGCTTGCCATGCCCAAATCCCACACCATTAGTTTTAATTGATGTCCATAAGGACAGCGAACGTCATCTGCAGCACAACAGCACGTTGTTGCACGCGTACAACTTGCTGAGGGCTGAAGTCGATGCTCTCCGTCTTCATGGACATCATTTGAGACCGATGGGACTAGTTTTGGGCCTTTGAGTCTCAAGGTCTCCAACTACTTGACTCCAAACCACTCATTAAAGTGGATTTTTGGACATTTCAGTCATCGGTAGAGGCAGTAAAAGACCCCCATCGGGGACATGAATAGAGCTGAACGTCAGGTATTCCAGGAGGATAGTGGGGCGATATCCTTCTAACCAATTCCGTTTAAAGGGATTTTAGGATGTAATATTAAAGTGTTAGTATTGACATATCATCATGGTGTGGCGCTTCCTGCCAGGGAACCTCTTTAAAGGACAGACTGGCCATAGACCCTACAGGGAAATTTCCTGGTTGGCTGGTGCATAATGATCTGATGCTCTCCTGAATTCAAATGCATCACCGTCCTCAGGACATTGATCACTTGAATACTGCAGCGAGGGTGGTATTGGGTTCTGCAGGGGCAGTATTTTGTGCTGCACTGTGATATTGGGTTCTGCAGGGGCAGTATTCTATGGTATTGCTGGCCCTGCCTACTTGTGTTGTCCCACCTTCTGTCAATTAGATCTTGCCTACAACATAGAGCCACTTTAAGGTTTTTAAGGGCCACGTTAATTTTCCAGTCCGCCCCTGACCCCCTTTCAGGGGCGGACTGGGAACTTAAAGTGGCCCTGGGCAGAAAAAGGTAAAAATGGCCCCATGTTGCAGGTGGGTCCAAATTGACAGAATGTAGGGCAACATAATTAGGCAGGGCCAACATATGTAGGCAGGGACAACAGAAGTAGGCGGGCCATTAATACCGTAGTACAGAACAATATACCGATCCAGCTGAACCAAATACCACAGAGCAGCACAAAATTGCGCCACAGTATTCAACTGTATCGCTGTCCTGAGGACGTTGGTACTGTTGAATTCAGGAGGGCACCTGCGGCTGCTGGCCATCTGCGTAGGAGAGAATGGCGGCCCTTGTGTGGCTCTTTCCCTGCCCCCTTAACTAGGCTACAGAGAGCCCAGGATTTCACGGACCCCGAGAAGCACTGCTATAGAGTTGCATACTGTAGAACAGATGTCAGGGACTATAGCCAGTGTTTGTTAGACACAGATAGTCGTCTGTTCCTATCCTGTGTCGTCCAAAACTGATGTCATATCTGCTGCGATCTGAAGTTTGATAATGTAGGGATATGTAGCCAAGATTTACTCTACAAAATCTAGTTGTTTTTTTTTCTGCATGGAAATCTCGTCATCTTGTGAGGCTTGAATTGTGACAGCTTAGATCCGAATTAATTACCCCGATGGACATTTCTAAAATGAAGTGGATTACAGATCAACGACAAGGGACGAGGCAGGGAGCAAAATCTTACTTGGAGCAAACCGTATGCATCCCGGAAAAGCAAAGTCCGATTTGAAAGAGACATTTTATGGAATCGATATTTGTTGCAGGGGGGTTTGCCTGGATTTAAATATTGATGGCCTATCCTCATGATCGGTCGTTACTATGTCATTGGGTGATCGGGTGATCAGCTGTAGGGCCGGCACCAGAACCGCACAGCTCCATCCATTGTGTACTGGACGGAACAGGCTTCTGCAGTGCTGCTCCCATTCACTTGTTACTGCCCAGGAACGCTGCAGACAGGTACATAGAGTCACAGCCAAATGTTTTGAGACCGACACAAATTTTGGTTTTCACAAAGTTTGCTGCTTCAGTGTTTTTGTATCATTTTGTCGAACGTTTCTATGGTATAGTGAAGTACAGTGATGAGCATTTCATACGTTTTTTTTTTTTCAAATTTTCTTGACAAATACATCGTTTATGCAAAGACTTATTATTTCCAGCTTTGGTGAACAAAACATTAAGATTTTGGGTCCATGGCCAGGAAACTCCCCACATCTCAATCCCATTGAGAACCTGTGGTCAGTCCTCAAAAAGTGGGTGGACAGACAAAAACACAGAAACTCCAAGCACTGATTAGGCAAGAATGGGTTGTCATTAGTCAGGGTTTGGCCCAGAAGGTGATATCCAGCATGTCAGGGCGAACTGCAGAAGTTTTGCAAAGAAGGGTCAACATGTTGAGAAATATTGAGTCTCTGTATAAACTTGATGTTTTTGTCTAGGATGCAAATGAACTCTTAGCAAGCTATGCCTCTGATGCCACCAGATATAAGGCAGCCATCCTAGAAGTCAATGTTCATCCCTTTAACTAGAACTTGAGACATGGCTCAGATATTAAATAAGCCAGCACCTCATCTGCAGAAAGCTCTTTCGGGGTGATTGTCCCTTATCAGTGTAGAGCAGAGAGTACTGGCTTAACTGGATGAGAGGCCTAGGTCAGGATTTGGGGGGTACTGTCTATCCTTGGGGAGAGAGTGCATTCATCGGCGTAAGGAGACTTATAGGCCATACATGCACTCTCTCTTCAAGAAAAGATATTACCCTCCCCCAATCCTGACCTAGGCCTCTCACCCAGTTAAGCCAGTACTTGCTGCTCTGCACTGATGAGGGACAATCACCCCAGAACAGTGGTCTGCAGATGAGATGCTGGCTTACTTATTATCTAAGTCATGTCTCAAGCCCTATTTACATTGACTTATAGGATAGCTGCCTTACATCTAGTGGCATCAGAGGCAGAGCTTGCTAAGAGCTCCAGAGGAGCATGTACGGCCTATAAGTCTCCGCACGACGATTAAGGCACTCTCTCCCCAAGGAGAGATAGCACCCCCCCAAATCAAGAAAAGTGTAAAAACTAAGAAATGCTTATCGTTGTACTTCACTACACCATAGATACATCTGACAAAAGAGCCAAAAACCCTGAAGCAGCAAACTTTGTGACAACCAAGATTTGTATCCATCTCAAAATTTTTGGCCATGACTGAATGTAGTATTAGAAGGCAAACATTCAGGTGAAACAAGGACTGGTCACTGATATTTAGCAGCTCTGGCTTATAGAGGAGCCGGGGTGTAGCTACTATAGTGGCAGACCATGCGACCATTATGGGGCAAGAGGGGGCCCAGTTGGGATCATCTCCTCTTCTACTGGGTATGAAAACTTGGTCAGTACTCTACCCTCTAAAGGTTCAACTTTTAGCAAATGAAGCAGTGGAAAAATGTCCCAAGGGTCATTGAAAGCGGTTTAGGCAGAAACCCTTCTGACCTGTGTGGGGGCCTGGTTTGATCCTAGCTATGGGGCCCTTACTTCTCTATGTACGCCACTAAGAAGAGCCCCCTGGTTTGTTTGAGTCCTCCTTGTCACTTGTCTGTACAGTCCAAAGGGAGTATATCGGCAATAGTTTTTACTAATTTAAACCAGAAACTGATACATTTTTTTTTTTTTTTTTATAAATTCTATTTTGCTCACATGATTATGGGGGCAGTTATTTTGTCTAAGGTGGTGTTTACAGCATTTAGAAATGTACTTTACCGCTGTTACATGGAACATAGGAACTGTGGTCTGAGGATGGTAATTGACTTCTGTGGGAAAATTTGCTAGACTTTTGCAGAGGTCATTGTGCAGGGAGGGGGAGAATGTGAGACATGATATTGATTATTGTGAACGGTGTGTGTATATATATATATATATATATATATCTATATATGGCAAGATTTTAGGATTATTTTTAATATAGATAGTGATATAAAAAAGATTCTAATAACATATAGGCAACTTAAAAACTTGATTTAGACAGTACATCACTTCATGGTCATGGACAGACTGGTTCCCATAATTTCCCATCCAATAAATCTAGATAAAAGCACACAGCAACCATTCTATTTTAAGTGACCACAAGCTGAACAGGCACTGTGCTGCCAGTAGGAATATGTGGCAAAGGAGATTTGCAGCGGACACGGCACAGCATCCTCTTCTGGGTTAGGTTGTTCTGTGCGGGCCCCATACATCCAAAGAATAGCCGCAGTTTTGTCTATGGCCAGTCACCTTTTGGAGATTGTGGATCTATGGATCTCCCTGAGAAGGCCGCAGCAGGGTGTGACATCGTGGTGGATTATGCATCAGGGTAATTGTGCCCGGTTTCTTTCTGTAGGTTGTGCCACGCTGCAGTACGAGATTCCCCACTTGGCATGTTGCGTTTACCACATCACATTGAAGGATTTACCGGCGATGGTCCGCCTGTGGTGGAACGGCTGCGAGAAGAGGATCTTCAGCGTGGTCGACAAATTTACTACAAAGTATGTGAGCGGAGTGCTGTCTTCTCAGGAAATCTCATCTGTGCAGTGCAGCACGCAGATGTTCGACGGTATGACGGTAAGATGTGCTATAGCGTAGGTACATTTATTATGTGACTCTTATTTTAGAGATTTAGGCCTCATGCACACGACAGTGAAAAATGGCCGTGTGACGGCCGTCTAAGTAACAGCTGTCACACGGCCATTTTTAGCACCAGTGAAACTCTATGGGGCTATTCAATAGCGGCTAGTAAATAGCGTCCATCCAAAAATAGGACATGTCCATTTTATGGCCGTTTCCACGGCCGTGCGGACCCCTTTGAAATCAATGGGACCGTTTTTAACGGCCGATTGACAGGAGTGCACCCGTCTAACGGCCGTTAAAAACGGGTACATTGTGGGTTAAAAAATGTGCCTGATATTTCAAATAATGCCCCCATAGTTGAAATAATGCCCCCATGGTCTACCGAAGCACTCAACTCATCCAGATGCTTGCAGTGCGGCAGTCTCTTCTCTCTTCATTGAGAAGGACCTGCGTTGTGCGTGGTGACGTAACCATGTGGGAGTGCGCAGTGACGTCATCGCGCACCTTCCGTTCTGTGAAGAGAGAAGAGACTGGATAAGGTGAGTTTTTTTTTGTTTTTTTTTATGGCTATCGGACACGATGGGGACATTATTAAAACAATGGGGGACATTATTAAAGCTGGGGGTGTTAAAAAAAATAAATAAAAATTCCTACACTACGGGGGGCATTATTTAAGATACCCCCATCTTCAATAATGTCCCCCATAGAATAGAATTTTTTTTGGGGGGGCATTAATAAAGCTGAGGGCACTATTAAAAAATAAAGTTTTTAACGGACATGAAAAACGGACATTAAAACGGACACACAGCCAGAAAATGGATGCACACACTGATTCAAAATGGCCATGAAAAACTGACAGTGTGTCCGTTTTTAACGGATGTTTTTTTTTTCACTGTCGTGTGCTTGTAGCCTAACACTTAATGAGGTTGTGCCAAGTTTTACTCTGATCCCCTATCCACAGTATACTGAATAATTGACTGATCTGTGCGTCCTGCGGCTGGGACCCACACCAATCACGAGACTGTGTGGAATGGGGGTCCGACATGCGCGCTGGTGCTTCATTCATCTCTACGTTCCTTAGGAACGAATGGAGCAGCAGTACACAAGCTCGATTGCTCCTCGGCATTCTCATGGGGAGACACAGAACCCTGGTTCTCGTGATTGGTGGGGATCTTAGCGGTAGGACCTCCACCGATCTGACTCCTATCCCCTGTGGATAAAGGATACGTGTAAAAGAGTCTCTTTAAAAAGCAATGCCCGATATGCAAAATCTTCTTCTCTGTAGGTTGTGTCATGATAGTGTAGTAAAGTGACTGAGAATATGAAGGAATATTTAGGAAAATTTGTGAGAGGGAATAAGCAGAGCATTTTACTATCGCAGCCAATCAGATTTGCAATCTTATTTTACAGAAACACTTTAAAAAATCGAAAAAAAGCAGCCTGATTGGTTGTCGTAGCCCAATGCGCCATTTAAATCTTCGGCATTGTCTCTTTTATCCTCCCTTCCACTCTTTTCTAAATCGTGATATCCAGTAATCTATTCTCCAGCGCAAGGAGTAGATTCGTTGGTTGCCTGGATTTAGTAATATCTGCTATCGGCCTTTCTCTTTTGTAGTGAGTAGGAATAGGCAAAATACTCTCCACGTCGGTAGTCTATTAGTCTTGTCCATGGTCCAGTATGGCCCAGGAGTACTCGCATACATAGACATTAATGGAAAACCTAAAACGATACACACCAGAGAAAATACCCAGATGCATCGGGTACATGGCGGGGACATGACTGCAGGATCCGACTACATACAGTGTGATTGTAGTCTGTTACCATGGAGACACAAGGAGCTGAAGAGGCAGAGGAGTAGATTTTTAATCAAAATAATTTGCAAAGGTTCTTCATTTCTTTTCACTTCTTGTGCACTGAATTACATTGGCAGCCTTTTCACTGCCTTAGGTCATAGTCTTATGTATTCATTTCTCTTGATCCTATCATTGGTATTCTCCCAAGAAGGCCACTGCCATCTCCAGGTGCAGAGGCTTACTGAACAATGGCAGAGGTGTCTTCAGCTCTTTCATCATCCTCTTAAATGGGTCCTGTAAAGTTCATCCTCTCATTCATCTCGCTACCTTATGGTGGAGGTTGTGTAATGTGGACTTTGTAGCAGTGCCACGGCGTCCGTGAATAAAATGGATGTTGCGCAACCGAAATTTCCGCTCCCAAGTTGTGAAATTGCCCAGTGGAGATAATGGATGGATGAGATTTTAGTTTGAGTTCTTTTCTCAGGGGGAGGAGGTCAAGCTATAATAATGACTAACAGATCCACAAATGCAAAAGACATCATCTGTAGAAATAAACTGCCATTGTCTTAAAGGGGTTATTCCATGACCAATGTAAAAAATGAATATCAGAGATCATATAGTACATGGCAACCTCATTCTAACGAAGCTAGAACCAGCCCTGTACCTCACATGGATCCAGAGATCTCCACATTCATTGCTCTGCTCGATTTATATCAAGCTGACAGCTCAAGGGGAGGGTCTTTTCTGCTGCAGCTAAGGGGGCGTGTCCACGTTCACCCTATCACAGCTCAGGAGGCAGTTGAAGGATGAAACTGAGCATGTGCGGCCACCTCAGTGAGCAGGTCAAAGAAAAAAAAAAGTAGGTGGCGCTATACAGATATATTTTATTGAATAACTCAGTGGCTATACTAGATTTTTAATTACATGTAATTACAAAAGTGTTCAGATCCCGGTGCTGATTTGAAAACTGTATAATAATTTTAGTGGGACAACCCCTTTATCCATAAACCCTTCTAAAGGCCATATACGCTGGAATTATAGGGCAGGTACAATCGTACCACATCCAACTATATATTACTAGGGTGGGTATTTTTCAGTTCACACGTTTATGGCGTACCCACAGATTATCCTATCGATATGTAGAGCAGGTGACCCTCACCCCACCTAGTGGGGCAGCCGCTTGCCTTAGGCCTCTTCCCAGGTCATCGGTCACATGGCCTAGAAGCAGCTCAATCCCATTCATGTGGGCATTTAGCAAAGCTGCAGAGAGCATCGTGGCTTCCTCAAACAGCTGATTGGCGGGGGTGCCGACAGTCAGACCCCCACGACTCGTACTGAGGACCTATCCTGAGAATAGACCATCAATATGAAAATCCCAGAAAACCCCTTTAATAATGTTATATGAAATGACGGACCCAATATAGTCAATGGCATCCGTCAGCCACCGTTGGTTCTTCTGTCTTTCTGTTCCTATAATGCAGGGGTCAGCAATCTCCAGCGCTCCAGGTGCTGTCAAACTGCATCTCCCATCATGCACACTTGCTTGGCTGTTATATGAACTCCCACAAAAGTGAAATGGAACATGCTGGGAGTTGTAGTTTCACAACAGCTTGAGTGCCGAAGGTTGCTGATTCCTGCTATAATGGAATAGAAATCTGGAAATGAACGCACAGATGTGAACGTGTCCTTAAACCAAAAATGCTATGGTAAATCAAAAATATCTCCGTGCCGCCATTTGTAAGGAACCTCAATGGGCCCTGTAGTGACAACTATTACTGTTTGTCACCCATGATTTTTAATGATGGGGTCAATCCTATATCAGACCTTCCAAGTGTGAACATAATGAGCTCGTACCTGCAGGTGTATACAGTATCACATGATGATATACAGATCCTGTGAGGCCGGCACCAGAATAGTTTTTAGTCTAAAATTAGGGAAGGGTTCGTTGCCTTTGAAGTTGGAAATTGTACTTAATGCAGATTCCATTTCCTCCAAGCCAAAGGCAACACAAGTCGTGTGTCTCATTTTCCTCCCCTGCTTAAACTCTGGAGACGGGAATCAGGAAGGCTTTATGTGATTTGGTGTATTGTTACTGGAAGTTCCCATGGAAACTTTGGAAGACGAAGAGGCCGAGGAACTGGCATTAGGAAACTTTTTTTTTTTTTATTAAACTTTTTGTCTTTTCTGCTTTTTTGCTTATATGCTTTATACGATCTGACCTGAAATGTTTTGTCCTTAGGTCAAAGCTCGCCCTACTACCCGGGAAGTCATAGCCACCTATTCCGTGGATGACATCTGCATAGAGCTCATCATTCAGCTGCCACAAAACTACCCCCTGGGGTCAATCACCGTAGAAAGCGGCCGGCGAGTAGGTGTGGCAGTTCAGCAATGGCGCAACTGGATGTTACAGCTCAATACCTACCTTACTCACCAGGTCGGTCTACGAGGAAAGCTACTTGTCATCTGCATGAACGGTGTCTAATTCCAAAACGATTCCTACCCAAAATGTAAATTTTGCCCTATGCTAGTAATTCAGACGGTCGAGCAGGTCCCACACTTTTGCAATTATGGTCATTTTACCTGGAGGTTTTGGCATTTTTCTGTACATTGACAGGTGACGTTCAGCCTTGTTGATTGTTACCTTTGATTTAAAGGGCTTGTCCAGGATTAGAAAAACATGTCTGCTTTCTTCCAGAAACAGCACCATCCCTGTCTGTGGTCTAGACTAGTGTTGAGCGAAATTGTTTTTTAAGTTCGGCGTCCAAGGTTCGGGTTCAGATCAATCCAATTCCGAATAATGGACGGTCCCTTGTCAGAAATTGATGGCCACCTGTCAGTTTGTCATCCCGTTCACTCAAAAGGAAGTAGTGTCACCATGAGTTACCTTGAAGCTAATTCAAAGGTTTCATCAGGGGCGGATCGGCCATAGACTTTGGAGGGAAATTTCCTGGTGGCGGTGATGCCCAGGGGGCCACCTGAGCCTTCCTCACGGCCGGCCAGGGGAAGTTTTTGGGGATGTATTTTATGATGGACTGTGGTATTTGGCTCTGTTAGGTTGGTATAATGTGCCACAATATGGCATCGCTGGCCCTGCCTTCCATCAGTTTGGACCCGACTACGAAACGGGACAACTTTTAGCATTTTTTCAAGGGCCACTTTAAGTTCCCAGTCCGTCCCTGGTGACAATCAGTATTGTAATTTTGCCAAAAGTGCCCATCACTAAAAAACAGAATCGTGTCAATATCCCCTGTAAGTAAAACATAATTGCTTCTGATTTACTAATCTAATAGTCAGTGTTACTTTTTACATGGAAATCCTTCTAAAAATAAATCAGTGAAGGTTCAATGCATTTGGCATAATGCCATGTGTATGATTACAGCCTCATGGCCGGATCCTGAACGAATATATGGGGACATTTTATAACTTGGTTTTCTAAAAGAGACGGTGCAGTGTTTTGGGGCAATGCAATCACCTGCAGATCTTTTATGTTATTGCCCTTGAAGGTAGACAACACAGCCATGATGGAACACAGTCTCTTACATGGAGACAAATAACCCTTAAAGCCCATCTGTCAGCAGTTCTGTACCTATGACACTGGCTGACCTGTTCCATGTGCGCTCGGCAGCTGACAACGTCTGTGTTGGTACCATGTTCATATCTGCCCGCATTGCTGAGAAAAAAATGAGCCTCTAGGATTAACGGGGGCGTTACCATTACACCTAGAGGCTCTGCTTTATCTGCAACTGCCACACCCTCTGCCCTTTGATTGACAGGGCAAGGAGTGATGACGTTTTCACTGCCTGGCCCTGTCAAAGTGCAGGGGACGCGGTAGTTACAGTGATCAGAGCCTCTAGGTGTAATGGTAACGCCCCCGTTGCTCCTAGAGGATTATTTGCATATAGTAAAACCTTATTTTTCTCAGCAATGTGGCCACATATGAACATGGCACCAACACAGATGCCTTCAGCTGCCAAGTGCAAATGCAACAGGTCAGCCAGTGTCATAGGTACAAATCTGCTGACAGATGCCCATCAGTTCTACCGAATGTATAGATTATTGTGTCATTGGCTCCCTGTAAATGTTCAGATGATTGTTGAGTTGTTATATACACTGTAGCTTGTTATCCGCAATTGAAGGTGTGGAGGGAGGAGGGGGATGATGCTGCACGCTCTCTGCTTCAGTCTGGGAGCGGCTCATGCCGTGATAGGCAGCGCAGCAGATCAAGTAGATCCCACAGCTCTCCAGCTCTGAATTTACATGGTTATTGGCCATACCTCTTGTATCCTTAGGAAAGGCCACAGAGAACCCTTGGACGGGCCGAGCATGCACTGGATTGAAGACAAATCTGCCATTATCTAAAGCATGCACATTTTATACATTTCTAGATGCAGACATTTAGCTGCTAAATAAAAGAATAAAATGACAAACCAAATACTCACAGTATATGAAGTGCGCTGTTCTGTCAGAAGCAGATGGAGCTCTGTAGCAGGTCCCCTGGGGGTGTTCCCTCTGTAGTGTCCTGGGGTCTACATGGGATGGTTCATTATCTCATTATAATTTTATGGTTTTGACCTCCTCAGAACGGGAGCATCATGGAAGGCCTGGCCCTCTGGAAGAACAATGTGGACAAGCGGTTTGAAGGCGTTGAAGACTGCATGATCTGTTTCTCGGTCATTCATGGTTCCAATTATTCTCTACCTAAAAAAGCCTGCAGGACCTGCAAGAAGAAGTTCCATTCTCAGTGCCTGGTAAGGGCCAGTCTGCTTTATGTTTTATGGCATTGGAGTTTTGAATGGGATGTGCAGGATTACGTTTTATCTACTATATGTGGACTTCCTTGTGTGAGTCAGCATGGTATTGCAGCACCTGGAGCGACTTGAGTATGCAGTGAAAACAGAGGAACGTAAATTAACTGAATGAGTACTAGATGAGTTGTTAATGGGGTTGTCTCACTAAGACAGATTCGGCCTCCGCTTTGGTCCTCCTCACCAGGCGTTGTTGGGTTGCAGTGATGACTCCCCATGACCACTGCAGCCAATCACTGGCCCCCGAGGTCGTGTGCCGTTTTGCCACCGAGGAGAGTGATTGGTTGCAGCAGTGTCCGTTGCATACGGGTGCGTTATCATTGCAGCTGATACGGGGACATCATGGCTGCAGCAACAGGAAGGATTAAAGTAACTGCGGTGGAAGGTGAAATGGGGAAGTATATGTTATTTTATTATTTTCTGGCTGGGAAGGGGTTTATAACATGGACGATCCCTTTAAGAGAACAGGAGGTAAGTGTTTGAGGTTTATTAATGTCATGGGGTTTATACATCCTAAACCCAGCTGATGGGGCAGGGGGAGAGAACTTTTATCAGATGTTATCCAGGTCCACAACTTGGGAGCCAGTATCGGCCTGTATGGCAGGGTCCTTACTGCAACCAAAACTCAATGCAGGCCGGCCAGTTTGTGCTTTCTCTGACCACTTCTGCAGCGAGCGATGGTACTTACAGCATGGAATGGATGATGGGCTGGTGGTAATGCCTGGCTGCCATGGCAGTAACAGCTCCTTATAAGTGTCTTTTTCTGTCTCCAGATTTGTTCTATATTGTTTTATTTTTTTTCCAACTTCCTACATCACAATTCTTTCTCGCTTACATCATTGGGGGACACAGACCGTGGGTATAGCTGCTTGCTGCCACTAGGAGGCGACACTAAGCTCAAAGCTGTTGGCTCCTCCTCCGCCTGCTATACCCCCTCCAGCAGGAGAGAGCCTTCAGTTTTAAGCTTAGTGTCGTAGGAGGCAGACACCCTGTTGTACAGGGTAGCTTTTTCTTTTTCTTTTACTTTGGTTTTCCTTTTTTCTTTCAGGTGGGGATCCAGGGCTGATACAGGGCCCTGCATCCCCTGGGGGGCTGACCGGTGATGTCTATTCCACCGCTTTGCCCCCCACAAGAAGACAAAGTGGACCAGGAGGGCTTGACCTTCCTGCTCCCCCCAGCCATAGGACCACCTGTTCTTACCCTCCAGTCCAGTCCCTGTCACTTGTGCCAGGGACTGAAGAGGTGGCACTGCTGGTATTTGAGGGTGAAGACTACAGATGAAGACAGGTGAGTATGTCTGTTTCCCAGTGGCCGCGGCGGTGCACTGTTTACAGTCGGCAGCACAGGGGTTAATTTCCCCTTTTGGGCATATATAGGGCCGGCTCTGTCTCTCTGCAGAGCCGGCATTGCGACAGTTAACACCCTGCTCCCCTTACATCGGGATTCTCAGCGGCGCTGGTGCAGCACCGGGGGTCGGCGGCAACGGAGCGCAGTGACATTATGCTCCGGCGGTGCCGGGGTTGACGGGAAGCCGGCGCGGCCGAGGGGGCGCGAAGATTCACAACGCCGCGCTCCTCCTCCTATTTCCTCTCCTGCCCTGGCGGCGATTATAGTGAACGGCGCGGCTGCCGTTCCTCCCACGGGGGGTTAACTCGGTCTGCCGGGTTCTGATCAGACCCAGACCGTTCCTCCGTTTTCAGCGGCATATCCGCCATCTTCCCCCAGGACCCTCTCTTCCGGTCCAGTCGGGGGCGCGAAGATTGGGGCGGAGCTTCGCCCCATAGCTCAGTTAGTAGGGGTGGAACCCTCTCTTCCCGCGCTCCTACAGCCTTCCTGTAGCTTCTGCCTGTGCTCCTGTCGGATCCACGGCCAGCATTCTGCAAGTCTCTGCCATCTTCCCTGGGTACTGCTGCAGCTGTTCCTGAGAGGCATCAGGCACTGCTGCTCCACTCTGGTAGGATAGCTCTGCTGTTACCCCTCTGGCCCTAAGCTCCGGTCCCCTCCAGCCCAAATCTCCGGTCCCATACGCCTGTCATGTCGGACCCAACAGACCCAGCTCCTCAGGCTCCATGTAAAATTACTCATTATGCCTGCACTTCCTGTAATGTGAAGTTTTCTATGGGTCGCTCCAGCCCCCTCTGCGCCTCTTGCCAGGCCTCTCAGAGCGGGCCTCCGCAGTCGACAGCCACTGACGTGCTCCCTCCTGCAAGTAATTCGGAGCCGGAATGGGCCAAGGTCCTGTCCCAGGCGGTGACTGACCTATCTAAGATCTCCCAATCCACCCTTTCAATGATGGGTCGTTTGGTTGAGTCGTCAGCCCCGGTACACCCTGCCTCTACTCAGGATGTATCCCCTAGGGGCAGGAATCCTAGTAAGCGTCCTAGACAGGAATGCTCATCCTCTCCAGATGCATCCCCTTCGCCTCCAGGAATTAGGTCCAAGGCGTCTTCGTTAATTGGGGACCCCTCGTCCGAAGGGGAAGTCGCTGACTCTGATGAGGACCCGGACCCAGACCGTTCCTCACAAATGGCGGCTCTGGTGGATAGTTTAGTCGTGGCGGTCAGAGAGACCTTCCAGCTCCAGGAAGGGGACTCGTCCTCAAACCCTCAGAGCGTCTCTTTTTTGCGGACTAAGCAGTCTCCTAAATCCTTTCCGGTCCATGAGGATTTTTCAGTTCTCACCACTAAGGCATGGGAACAGCCAGGCTCGCGTTTCCTAACTCCTAAGCGCCTTGACCTGCTTTACCCTTTTCCTCAGGACAGCGTGGCTAAGTGGTCTACGCCCCGAAGGTGGATCCGCCGGTTGCTCGTTTGGCCAAGAATACGGCCATTCCGGTTGCGGATGGCTCATCCCTTCAGGATCCGGTGGATCGCCGAATCGACTCCCTGGCGAAATCGGTTTTTTCGGCCTCTGGTTCGGCCCTTCGGCCAATTTTCGCCTCGGCATGGGTAGCCAAGGCTGTGTCGGAGTGGGCTCTTAGGCTCCGCCAAGATTTAGACTCTGACATTTCTCAATCTGAATTGCAAGATCTGGCTCTTCAGATATCTCAGGCAGGGAAATACCTCTGTGAGGCAGCTCTGGATGCGGGTTCTCTTACTGCGCGGTCTTCCGCCTTTGCGGTCTCCATCCGAAGGGAGCTTTGGCTCAAGGCCTGGCAGGCCGACTCTTCCTCAAAACGTTCCCTTCTGTCACTTCCGTTTGAAGGTTCTCGGCTCTTTGGCTCCAGATTGGACGACATAATATCGGAAGCCACGGGTGGAAAGAGCACCCACCTTCCCCAACCTAAGCCGAAGCGTTCTTTTCGTCCGCGTCCTTCTTCCCAGCGTCATTCCTTTCGCCGCTTCTCAGGCACTCGTCCCGCGGCGTCATCTTCCTCGGGACGCTCAGCACAGGACAATAGGCGTAAGCCGTCCTTCAAACCTCAGCCTGCCTGGCGCTCACGTGCTCAGCCCAAACGTTCCTCCTCGGAGAAACAGCCCACAGCATGAAGGTGCGCCCCACCTTCCGGGGTGGGGACGGCTTCTTCATTTTCAGGAGGTTTGGCAGGCCCACATTTCAGACGCCTGGGCGTTAGAAGTGGTCTCCTCGGGTTACAAACTGGAGTTCAAGTCCATGCCGCCAAATCGGTTCTTTCCGTCCCGCCCCCAAGGAGCCGGCTCGGGCTCAGGCGTTCCTTCAGGCAGTACGCGACCTGCGGGTCAGGAAGTTATTGCACCAGTTCCGGAAGCGGAGCGTTTTTCCGGCTTCTATTCCAATCTCTTCATTGTTCCCAAGAAGGAGGGCGCGGTCCGCCCAGTGTTGGACCTCAAGAGGGTAAACCGTTACCTTCGAGTCAGTCGCTTTCGCATGGAATCGCTACGCTCAGTCATCGCTTCCTTGTCTCAGGGGGAGTATCTGGCTTCCGTAGATATCCAGGACGCCTACTTGCACGTTCCCATCTCTCCCGCTCACCAGCGTTTTCTGCGTTTCGCGGTGTTTTCCGATCACTACCAATTCGTCGCCTTGCCTTTCGGCTTGGCGACTGCGCCGCGAGTCTTTACCAAGATTCTCGCCCCTCTGATGGGTCTTCTGCGCTCAAGGGGGATCACGGTGATCCCGTACCTGGACGATATCCTCGTCAAGGCGCCCGTGTTCGGACAGTGCGAGGAGAGCCTCCAGATCACCTTGGACACCCTTGCCCGCTTTGGGTGGCTGGTGAATCATCGGAAGTCCGTTCTCTGTCCATCTACTCGGATAAGATTCCTCGGGATGATATTGGATACCGGCGGGGCATGTGTGTGCCTTCCAGGGGACAAGGTGCGGACTCTTCGCTCAGCAATCCGCCGATTGCTTCGGCATCGATCCATCTCCATACGGACTTGTATGCGAGTCCTGGGGCTCATGGTGGCCTCCTTCGAAGCTGTTCCGTACGCCCAATTTCACACCAGAACTTTTCAGGGGGCGATTCTGTCTCATTGGGACAAATCCCAGGATTCTCTGGATCAGTGCATTTCCCTTCCACAGCAAGTTCGCTCCGATCTTCGGTGGTGGCTCAACCCCGCCCACCTGGAGGTGGGGAAGTCTTTCCTTCCGGTCAGGTGGACAGTCGTCACGACCGACGCCAGCTTACACGGCTGGGGAGGGGTCCTGGGTACCCGCACGGTTCAAGGGATCTGGTCTCCATCGGAGTCCAAACTGACCATAAATGTTCTGGAACTCCAGGCAATCTTCCTTTCCCTACGCCATTGGTCACTTCTCCTGAGAGGTCTGCACGTTCGGGTTCAGACGGACAATGCCACGGCGGTGGCATATGTCAACCATCAAGGGGGGACTCGCAGCTCGGCGGCCATGGCCGAGGCAGCGAAGATTCTGAGATGGGCGGAAGTCCATGTCCCGGCGTTGTCGGCGGTGCACATTCCCGGGGTTGCCAACTGGACAGCCGACTTCTTGAGCCGGACGTCAATAGACCCGGGGGAATGGTCTCTCCATCCGGAGGTGTTCGACGACCTATGTCAACGTTGGGGACGGCCGGAGGTGGATCTGATGGCCTCATGCCTCAACCGGAAGCTTCCGGCTTACTTTGCCCGCGCAAACGATCCCGCCGCATGCGGCATAGACGCTCTGGTGGCTCCGTGGGACGGATTCCAGTTCCTGTACGTGTTTCCCCCGTTGTCCCTTCTGCCTCGGGTCCTTCGCAGGATCAAGTGGGAAGGGATTCAGACTCTGCTGATTGCCCCGGATTGGCCTCGCAGGGCTTGGTACTCGGATCTGATCCTCCTTCTAGGGACGTGCCGTATCCGCTTCCTCTCAGACACGACCTGTTGTCTCAAGGGCCCGTCTTCCACCAGAGTTTACATACTCTGCGTTTGACGGCGTGGCTCTTGAAACCTTCATTCTGAAGCGGAGAGGGTTCTCGGATGCAGTTGTCCGGACTCTCATCAGGGCAAGGAAGCCGGCTTCCTCTAGGATTTATTACAGGACGTGGAGGTCTTTCCTGCATTTTTGTGAGGAGCGGAATCTTTCTCCTAGGTCTTTTTCCTTGCCAATCATCTTGGCCTTCCTCCAGTCGGGACTTGAACTGGGATTGGCGCTCAGTTCATTGAAGAGCCAGATTTCGGCGCTTTCCATTCTCTTCCAGCGGTCTTTGGCGAGCATGGGTCCGGTGAAAACTTTTCTCCAGGGCGTGGCACATACTGTTCCCCCCTACCGACCCCCTCTACACCCTTGGGACCTCAATTTGGTTTTAGGGGTTCTTCAGCAGCCCCCGTTTGAACCTATGCGGGAGGTTTCGCTCCGTCTGTTGTCATGGAAGGTGACGTTTCTGGTAGCCATCACTTCGATCCGTAGAGTCTCGGAGCTGGCGGCCCTTTCCTGCCGTGAACCGTTTTTGATTTTTCACCAGGACAAAGTAGTGCTCCGTCCTGTTCCGTCCTTTTTGCCCAAGGTGGTCTCAGCGTTTCATATCAATGAGGACATCGTGTTACCATCTCTTTGTCCTCAGCCTTCTCACCCGCGTGAGGTCTTATTGCACAGGTTGGATGTGGTTCGGGCACTGCGCATTTATCTGGCGGCGGTGGCCCCCTTTAGACGTACGGACGCCTTGTTCGTTCTCCCGGAAGGCGCCAGGAAAGGAATGGCAGCCTCGAAAGTGACGCTTTCTAAATGGATTCGTTCCACGATTTTGGAATGTTACCGTCTTCTGGATAAGACACCCCCTCCGGGGATTCCGGCCCATTCTACGAGGGCGCTTGGCGCTTCATGGGCTCATTTTCACCAGGCCTCAGCGGCTCAGTTGTGTAAAGCTGCAACATGGTCTTCCCTTCATACGTTTACAAAGTTCTACAGGGTTCATTCTCTGGCTTCTGCGGATGCGGCTCTGGGTAGGCTGGTGCTACAGGCCGCTCTGTGAGCTGTGCAGCGTTCCAAGTTTTGTTCCCTCCCTAGGGACTGCTTTGGGACGTCCCACGGTCTGTGTCCCCCAATGATGTAAGCGAGAAAACGAGATTTTGTGAGAACTCACCTGTAAAATCTGTTTCGCTGTAGTCATTGGGGGACACAGCACCCACCCTAGGTTGTGTTCATGGCACAATTGAGTTCCGTTCTTGTTGGGCAGTTGAGTCCCGCTTGGGTCCGGTGATTGTGTGTATTGGTTTTGTTCTGATAATTTTGCTTCTCCTACTGCTTTTGGCACAAACTGAAGGCTCTCTCCTGCTGGAGGGGGTATAGCAGGCGGAGGAGGAGCCAACAGCTTTGAGCTTAGTGTCGCCTCCTAGTGGCAGCAAGCAGCTATACCCACGGTCTGTGTCCCCCAATGACTACAGCGAGAAACAGATTTTACAGGTGAGTTCTCACAAAATCTCGTTTTTTCATTGCGGCATTTTTCCATAGGCCTCGTATCTACGAGTACTTGTTAGAGGGGTTTTCCCATTCGACAAATGGCATTTATCATGTAGAGAAAGTTACTACAAGGCACCTACTTATATATTGTGATTGTCCACGTTGCCTCCTTTGCTGGCTGGATTCATTTTTCCATTACATTATACGCTGCTCATTTTCAGGGGTTATGACCACTCTGCAATCCAGCAGCGGTTGTCGTGCTTGCACACTCTAGGGAAAGGCGCCGACCTCTCTGCTGGCATAGCCAAGTGCTTTTTCGCATAGTGTGGAAGCACGACCACCGCTGCTGGATTGTAGGGTGGTCATAACCCCTGAAAATGAGCACTGTATATGTGGGATGGAAAAATGAATCAAGTCCGCAAAGGAAGCAATATGGCCAATCACAATAGATTAGTGAAACGTTCTCTACATGACAAATGTCATTTGCTGAAGTGAGACCACCCCTTTAACTAAAACCTGCAATGTCCTACTTAAGAGTTCCGCTCCTCAGTACAGTACTCTCAGTTCTGTTCTACAGGAAAAAGGCTGGCAGTGACGAGAAACATGAGCCGGCCTGAAGAATCCCAGGTGTTTAGCCTCTGGCCATCCTTAATAATCTCTGAGCTGGTGTCTGACATCCTTACCAGGGCACGTGGGTCAGGCATAAGAGGTACATGTGTAGATGCTGCGGTTACATGACAAGCCTCCGTTCAATAAAGGCCAACCGCATACGTCATATATACAGATCATAGCCTAATATAGGTGGTGTATGAAGAAATTCTCTCATGTAGTTCCTGAAGTCCTCGGTGCCTGTGAGCAGTGATCTAGCTCCAGTCTATGCACAGTGCACGTGTGGTTGAGGATTCTCCTGTGATTATGTACCGTATGTGTACAAGCCGATGTCCGATTGAGCTGGAGCAGAAGGCAACGGTCATCCCGTGAACACCTACCAAGAGGCCATGCTGTGAATATTCAATGTTCCCGCTAGTTTAGCTTTTACAAATATCTTTGAGCGCCTTCTGTTCTCATGAAACTACATTATGACATACATGATTGCAAGGGGAATAGTGGTAAAATCGTGTCTTTACTGCAACTCGCTCCCCGACTCCATGTCACCCTGTGCGTACGAGCTCCAACATGGTCAGATTCATGTGTCGCCTATGAAGATGATGTAATACCATGATTTTACCACGCAGGCCGCTCTTTGTCATTGTGGAGCCCTAGCTAAAGTGTTACCTAGAAAGCTAGAGATAGGGATTTCTAGGTAAGATGTTTTCCTCTCTGCCATTGTGCAGGATATTA
The DNA here is from genome assembly GCA_033119425.1 of Bufotes viridis. NCBI lineage: Eukaryota > Metazoa > Chordata > Amphibia > Anura > Bufonidae > Bufotes > Bufotes viridis. The sequence goes on from CM065591.1 coordinate 36,155,077, forward strand.
CTGAATTTTCACATGGGAGCTAAGCTTTATGTAAAGATGTAATATTTTAATTATTTTACATTGCATTCCTGCTGCATTTTACAGAAATTTGAGGTTCTTACGCACATTGTGATCAGATTGTATGAGCCCATCTGCCAGGACAAGGCGACCTCTCTCGTTCCCTACACTAGGCAATGTACCTATACAACTTGTGTTTCTTTTGGGGGGTCCAGGCCATCAAAATGCAGAAGACACAGTTAGCCAGCATCTTTTGACAAGGTAAAGTAAAGGGCAGATGTGACTGCAATGCTAAAGCTAAGCACGTTGTGTGGTGTAAGGACCCATCTCATTGTGCACGAAGAACCTCTAAATTTATAAGTACAGTATATATAGCAGTGTAAAATAATGCAAATGTTATGTTTGCAGAAATCTTAGCACCCCGTACCTACACATTAGGGAATCTGAAGGACACTCTGATGAGTAATTACTGTGCATTACTCCCAGCTTTTGTGGCAGTCTCCCTTCATCACTTAGTGTGAATTTTAGATGCACACGGAGCCGACTGCATGCATCCCAATCCTCTCTGTTTTGGCGTGGATCACTAGGTCTGTGTGTAAGCCTTTGTCTTCCTGACATACCAGCCTCCCCCATTAGTTGTGTGCAGTACAAATACAATAATGATCTCACGTAGCAGGTATTTAGGAATGAGATGTTTAGCAGCTCCCCCCATGTATCCATGTCATACTCCCTGTTACAGGACGATAATGAACCTTTCAACTATGTAGACATATCTTCTAACTCCCATATTTTCTGCCGTCCACCACAGTATATCAATCTTATGTACGGAGGGAATGGTTAAATTGCATGCGTAGTGACCTTGTGCTTAATAGACAATCCGTATAAGCCCAGGATCATCCATAAAGTTGCCTGAAGGCGCCATGGCTTTAATTAATGGAATTTGTCATGAGAAATGACCTATTGTTTAAGTCAAGTTTCAATGGTATGTCACCATCTATAATAAAAAATATATATATATTTATCTTTCATTTTTCACTCTTGGCCACTGAGCCCCTGTTCTGTAGGGATCACTTCTCAGCAGTCTTCACATTATCATTACTGGCAGAATTACAATGAATGACAACACCTTGATCTTAAAGAGTAGACCGATAACGCCAAATCCACCATGGAAAATAAATAAATGATGGTCAGAGCTCAACTCCACCCTGTTCCTGCACAGGTCAAAGAGCATGCACATGACTTTTCTATAGAGGTCCATGAATCATCTCCAGACTACAGGTTCCCACTACTGCGGTAAAGCTTTGACTTGAATAATAGTTAAAATGGTTCTGCAGTTTGTTTAAACTGATGATTTATCCTCTGGATAGATCATCAGCATCTGATCGTCGGGAGTCTGACACCCGGGGCCCCCGCCGATTAGCTGTTTGAGCCCCGCGGCCTTCTAACTGTTTACCGCTGGCCCAGTGACGTCACGACTTGTATCACCTGGCCCGGGCGCAGCTAAGCTCTGTTCACTTCATCTGCAGACAGAGTGATTTCTCCTCATCAGTGCAGAGTAGAGCATACAGGAAGTCAGGATTTGGGGTATACTGTGTCTCCTTATGGAGAGTAGGTAAGTGGTATGAGGAGTTTTATAGGCGAGGTAATGCCCCTCTGGAAATCTGGGAAGAGGGTATGCCCCTACATGTAAGGTAGCAGTACTACTCACGCCATTAAGGCGCTCCCCATAGGGAGATGTAGTATTCCCAAAATGCTGACCTAGACCTCTCACCCATTTAAGCCAGTACTCTCTGCTCTGCACTGATGAGGGGCAATCATTCCGAAACAGCTATCTGCAGCATAGATGCTGGCTTAATTATTATTCAAGTCATGTCTTATGGCCTGTTTAAAAGGTCGAACATTGACTTGGGCCTCTTTCTCACGGCCGTAGTTGCGGCCCACAATGCACCGGCACCGACCGTGGGGCAGCCACAGCGGATCGCGGACCCATTCACTTGAATGGGTCCGCAATCTACCTGTTCTGCAAAAATATAGAACATGTCCTATCTTTTTGCGGGATGGAAGTACGGAACAAAACACAACGGAAGCCCTCCGTAGTGCTTCCATAGTGTTCAGTTCCGTCATTCCGTTCCGCATCTCCAGATTTGCGGACCCATTGAAATGAATGGGTCCGCATCCTTGATGCGGAATGGCCACGGAACGGTGCCCGTGTATTGCGGATCCGCAAATGCGGTCCGCAATATGGGCACGTGACACCTACGGCCGTGTGAAGGAGGCCTTATAGGATAGCTGCCTTACATCTTGTGGCATTATAGGGGAAGCCTGCTAAGAGCTCATTTGCATACAATCATCCCAGGATTCCAGAGAAGCATTGTCCGGGCTATAAGACGCCTCACGCCATTTTGGCGCTCTCCATGAGGAGATAAAGTATCCCCCGAAATGCGTAAACGCTGTTAACAGTAGCTTAGGCAAGATGGCTTTTCCCATGCTCATGTGCAGAAAAGAGAAAAAATAAATAAATAAAATAAGAGCCCCAATATAGATGAGACCCCCCAAGCCTCAGATGAACCCCATGCCTAAGAGCAAAAAAAAATAATAAAAATCAATTTACCTCTCCTACTCTAGACGCTGCGTGCCCCCAGGATTCAGATCTCTCTGTTCTTCCTGCCGCGCACGGTGCTGTGACCAGACACACACAGCGTTAGGTCACAGAGGGTCCTCGCACTGTTCGCAGCCACAGCACAGCCGACGGCAGAGGAACGGGAAGCAGTGAGTACAGAGCTGGGGAGTGCTGCATTCACCACTTTCCAGTCCTCCGGTACAAATGAGCGCTTCCATAATGGAAGTGCTCATTAGTATTAGCCCCATCAGACGCAGTGACATGGGGGAGTGCGTCTTATGGACCAAAAAATATGTATATATATATGTATAAAATATATATAGATATAGATATATATATATATATATATATATATATATAGCGCCACATATCTGGCCGCATATAGTGAGCCACATGCGTACTACTGTAATTTTTGCAGATCACATGCGGACCCAATCATTTCTATAGGGCTGCAAAAAATGCGTACGGCACACAGCTGTCATCTGTGTGTTGTCTGCATCCATGCGGCTGTCCGTTTTGTGGACAACAATAGCTATTTTTACAATGGGGGCTGAGTAAAGTGCGGGATGCACGTGGCTAGTATCCGTATTTTGTGGATCTGCTGTTTCCGGGCGGATACGGTCATGTGCAGGAGGCCTAAGTCAGGAAATTAGGAAGATTTGAAAAGAAGAACATGTCAACACCTCGTTTGTTTGCTTACTGTCGTCACTTCAGTTTAGTTACGCATCTTGATGTCGTAACCCGATTCCCCCTGTCGTCTTAGTCTGATTGAGCGTCTGTTTTTACTTTGTACATGGCACCATTTTGGTACCTTCTCTACTAAAGTGCTGTGGATACAACCATGTGATCCAATTGTTGTGGGGTTTTGTTTTTTTACTTCTTTTAAGGGTATGACTTTTGTACCACTGCTAAATGAAATATGGTTGCTTTATGGTGATCATTGCTGGAGAAGACATCATGGATTCCTTCAGAAGCACAGCAGGTGTTAGTCACCGGTGGAGTCAGATTTAGTTTTTGTATGAAACATGTTCCTTGCTTTCTTACAAAGTGCATAATAATTATTTTTTATCCTTTTAGTACAAGTGGTTTACTTCAAGCAACAAATCGACATGTCCTCTGTGCAGAGAGACGTTCTTCTGAGAGCTGCCAGATGTTCTACCCACTCGAGAGCTTCTCGGTAGATCCACCAAGGACACTGTTCTCAACTACTGATTGAAGGACCTGTATGTGAATATTTCCAGTTCCTGTTGAACCAATGTCTTTGGTTTTTTCATCTCACCACCTATAAATGAGCTATAACATTAGATACCGAATCTCCTGTAATATATCACAGAGAGTGTAAATCAGACTGCAGTTGCAAGGGTTAATTTTAGGGGAAGGAAATTTGCATTTTAAAAACTGGTGGAGTCACATGGACAGCAATAAAAGCCACAGAACTTGTAAATGTTTCTTCATCTTTTCTTTGGAAATGAGATTTATTTTAAGTAAAAATGTGATGAAAAATGGTTGTGGTAAAGTTTTGTTATCTTCCGAAATGTTTTCGGTGCGGTCATGTAAATGTCAGAAAATGTAAATGCGGCAGTCAGTAAGTAGAATATAAAATATACAGTTCTGTATTATTTTCTTGTAGCTCTCAAGATCTCTGCTTGCTGCTATTTAAGAGGAACACACATGGGAGCACGTCCCATGTCCCTGCACATCTGTGTGTCCTTCGCTTGACCATCTATGATGAAACAACCTCTTTAAAGGGAGTGTGTGAGCAGGAAATTCACTGATAACCCAGGTACAATGCCTAAATGTAATTCCTTTTACTTGGCAATCTGTGCTTCGTTCTTGAGAGAGAAAAAAAGTACCTTTCATGCATATGCAAATGAGCTTGTTAAGTGCATTGAGGGCGGGCACGAGCCACTCTGTGCACCCTTGCTCCTCCTTGCTTTCTTTGACAACCCATCCTTCTCCTTGATTGACAGAGCCAGGTTCCTGCGTTCTCGCCTGGTCTTGTCAATCAGAAAGGAGAAGGAGATGCAGGCAGAGGAAGCAGGAGGAGCAGGGGTGCACAGAGTGGCTTGGGTCTGCCCCCAGTGCACTTTGCATATGGTTGGAAAGTACTTTTTCGCCAAAATAACGCAATGGATCGCTATGTAAAAAGTATTATATTAAAATGGGGTAGCCCTACAAGGCATTGTGCCTGGTTTAAGAATAATTTTTCCTGATATTTAGCAGGAATCAGATGATTGTAAACGGTATTAAAGGGGTCTTCTCACTTCAGTAAACAACATTTATCATGTAGCCAAAGATGATACAAGGCACTTACTAATGCATTGTGATTCTCCATATTGCCTCCTTTGCTGGCTGGATTCATTTCTCCTCATCTGTGCAGAGTAGAGCATACAGGAAGTCAGGATTTGGGGTATACTGTGTCTCCTTATGGAGAGTAGGTAAGTGGCATGAGGAGTTTTATAGGCGAGGTAATGCCCCTCTGGAAAACTGGGAAGGGGGTATGCCCCTACATGTAAGGTAGCTGTACTACTCACGCCATTAAGGCGCTCCCCATAGGGAGATATAGTATTCCCAAAATGCTGACCTAGACCTCTCACCCATTTAAGCCAGTACTCTCTGCTCTGCACTGATGAGGGGCAATCATTCCGAAACAGCTATCTGCAGCATAGATGCTGGCTTAATTATTATTCAAGTCATTTCTGTTTAAAAGGTCAAACATTGACTTGGGCCTCTTTCACCCGGCCGTAGTTGGCCCGTGCCTGTGCTGCGGGTCGCAAACTACGGCCCACAATGCACCGGCACCGACCGTGGGGCAGCCTCAGCGGATCGCGGACCCATTCACTTGAATGGGTCTGCAATCTACCTGTTCTGCAAAAATATAGAACATGTCCTATCTTTTTGAGGGACTGAAGTACGGAACAGAACACAACTGAAGCCCCCGGATTCATTTTTCCTTCACATCATACATTGCTCGTTTTCCGGAGTTACGACCACCCTGCAATCCAGATTGACATGAGCCAGACTCTCTTCTCTGACTCTTATACAGTGGGGAAAGTAAGTATTTGATACACTGGCGATTTTGCAAGTTTCCCACCTACAAAGAATGGAGAGGTCTGTAATTTCTATCGTAGGTACACTTCAACTGTGAGAGACAGAATCTAAAAACAATCCAGAAAATCACATTGTATAATTTGTAAATAATTAATTTGCATTTTATTGCATGAAATAAGTATTTGATCACCTACCAACCAGCAGGAATTCTGGCTCTCACAGACCTGTTCGTTTTTCTTTTAAGAGCGCTCCTACTCTGCACTCATTACCTGTATTAATCTCACCTGTTTGAACTCGTTACCTGCACTCCAACCTCTTCAAAATGGCCAAGACCAAAGAGATGTCGAAGGACACCAGTGACAAAATTTTAGACCTGCACAAGGCTGGGACGAGCTGCAGGACAATAGGCAAGCAGTTTGATTTGAAGGCGCAAGTATTAGAAAATGGAAGAAACACAATCTTCCTCAGTCTGGGGCACCATGGAAGATCCTGCCTCGTAGGGTAAGGATACTTCTGAGAAAGGTCAGGAATCAGCCCACAACTACACGGGAGGACCTGGTCAATGATCTGATGAGAGCTGAGACCACAGTCTCAAAAAATAACGTTAGCAACACACTATGCCATCCTGCAGGTCAGGCAAGGTCCACTTGCTCACACCAGCACATTTCCAGACCCGTTTGAACTTCACCAATGACCATCTGGATGATTCAGAGGAGGCATGGGAGAAGATCATGTGGTCACATGAGACCAAAATAGAACTTTTTGGTATCAACTCCACTCGCCGTGTTTGGAGGAAGAAGAAGGGTGAGTACAACCCCACGGACACTGTCCCAACTGTGAAGCATGGGGTGGAAACATAATACTTTGGGGGTACTTTACTTTCTGCAAAGGGGCGGTATGACTGCAATGTACTGAAGATAGGATGGATGGGGCCATGTATTGCCAGATTTTGGCCAATAACCTCCTTCTCTCAGTAAGAGCATTGAAGATGGGTTGTGGCTAGGTCTTCATGACAATGACCCGAAACACACAGCCAGGGCAACTAAGGAGTGGCTCCGTTTTATAGATTCTGTTTCTCACAGTTGAAGTGTATCTACGATAAAAATTACAGACCTCTCCATTCTTTGTAGGTAGGAAAACTTGCAAAATCGCCAATACTTATTTTCCCCGCAGTAGAATGCTGATTCCTGAAGAAGGTCAGTAACTGACCAAAACGTTCCACGATATATGATTACTATTTAACACAATGTAATCTATTTATCTGGACACAATTGAATACACAAAATAAAATATTCCTTGAAGCTAATCAAAAAAGTGCCGTGGTATCTCCAGTGTGGTCTTGACCTCCCACTGGCACCTTATCTTCTCCAGTGGTGTGCAGGTGTCAATTCTTAATGTATAGGAATAATCGCTCGCCTCTGCTGGCTGGAACTGTGTGAGCGCGCATAGGCACGCATATCCAGCATCTCCTGTCCCAGCCACCTCGTATCTGCGCTGCAGCGGTGGTCGTAACAAGCAGTGTATAATGCAATGGAAAAATGAATCCAGCCAGCAAAGAAATATGTTAAGGCAATATGGACAATCACAATACATTAGTAAGTGCCTTGTATTAACTTTCTCTAAATTGATATATGCCATCTGTTGAAGTGAGACCGCCCCTTTAATGAATTGCTTAATAGGATGTTACCTGCCGTCAGTGATACCTGTTTTGTGTTATGTATATATTGGCAGCAGATGCATTTTATGTTTGACTGTTCACTATTTACCATGCCTATGGTAGGTGGTCTCCTGGTGCAGAATTTACACCCATTTTTTTTAATACAGAGAACACAACGTAAGGGTTTATTTATCATTCAAACGCAAAAACAAAAATGCAATGGCACTCTGCAACCAGCACTCTGCCCTGCCTCCATGCTGGATGTTGAATGAGGCATTAGTGTACATTTTAGCCAAAGCATAATAAGCCACTCACCACGTCAAGGTCGCCTCCATGAGTGGTCCCTAACACTAGTTCCTACTTGTTATGGGCCATGACAGCCACATAAAATCCAAGGAGTGCAGGTGCAGCATGCATGCCAGGTACACTCTGCTTGTAACCCCGTCTGGTGCCATAACAGCTTCAATTAGATCCAGGGATGCAAGTACCAACATGCATTCTGAGCCCACTATATACTTCTCCTGGAGCCAAATGGCTACTTGTAGGTGCTATAAAAGCAGACTCAGTTTTATACTGACTTTAAAACCAGCCTCCAGGGCAGACTAACTAGTCAGGTGTGTACGACTGCATGGAGATTGCCACGCCTCCAATATATACTACAAAGAAAAAAAGGTGGGAGGTTCAGTCCGCACAACCCTATATGCAGGTGCACATTGCTATAGCGAAATACACATACAAACGCAAAAACAAAAATGCAATGTCACTCTGCAACCAGCACTCTGCCCTGCCTCCATGCTGGATGTTGAATGAGGCATTAGTGTACATTTTGGCCAAAGCGTAATAAGCCACTCACCATGTTAAGGTCGCCTCCGTGAGTGGTCCCTAACACTAGTTCCTACCTGTTATGGGCCATGACAGCCACATAAAATCCAGGGAGTGCAGGTGCAGCATGCATGCCAGGTACACTCTGCTTGTAACCCCGTCTGGTGCCATAACAGCTTCAATCAGATCCAGGGATGCAATTAACAACATGCATACCCTCTCCACAGACACTAGGCTAATCAGTTTTAGTCCAGTGTCCGTAGGAGGCAGACACGACCTGCTCTTCTCCTGCAGGTCTTGCTGCTGCTATTTTTTTTTTTTTTTGGGGCTTTTTTCTTTTTTTTTTTTCTTCACTTTACAGGTGCAGGTTTTATCCTGCAGCAGGGGGTCTTCATCTTGGAATTTCACTTTAGTAGCACCCCCTGCGAGCGCGTACCTCGATATCTTGCCGGTCCCCCATTACTGCATCCGCAGTGGAGTACCGGTAATCCCACTCTAGTGCAAGTTTACCCAAGGGGTGACCCTGCAGCGCCCGAAGACGCCAGAGGGTGAGTAGGCTCCCTACTCTAGTTAGGGACTCCTTCCCTCCCATCCATCCATACTCCATCGGGATCCCCTCCCCCCTGGCCGTCCTTCCCTTCCTCGGCCTCCTTATTACTCGAGTCTGCTCCAGTTCCCGCCTTTTTCCTGGCATCCAGGGTCTCTGTGGGGCTCATTTTCTCTCTATATGGGGGTTGCTATGAGCCCCCCTTTCCACTCAGGGCATTCCTTCCTCCCCTCACCAGGTCCCGCGGTGTCCGCCCGCATAAGGGTGCTTCATTTTCGGCTGCAGCATCTACTTTAGTCCCTGGCTCTGGCTGTGACAAGACCGCATCTGTTTTCCGATTTTTTTTCCCTGCCATTCATTTTGGTAATTTTTCTCACCAATGGGGGTTGCTTTGACCCCCTTTCCGTTTATACCCTTTTTTGTAGCCTTTTAGAACTTTTTTTCGCTTCCCAGCACCCTGCAGCATCAGTCCGCCGGGGGTTCCTCATTTTTGGCTACACTATCTACTCTAGCCCCGGCTTCTGCCGGGACTAGGCCAAACTCTTTTCCGCCATTTTTTCTGGCTTCCTGTTTTTTTTCTAGCGGTGTTGCCTTCATCATGGCCTTCTAGAGGTCTCTGCACGGATTTTCCGGTGGGAGGGCGAAATGTACTTCTTCCCATAGGGTGCTTTCCCCATCTTCACAGTGCCCCCCGCCCACATGTATCGTCATTGGTGGGACGTATTATCTTGGGCCCCTGTTTTGGTGGTTCATGTCGTGGCAGGTCCCCTTTCCCTCCATCCCTCCCCCTGGGTTTCATCTGCGCCTGCGGTGGCTGGGGGTTGCTGTGCTATCGGCTGGCCTGTATGCAGTGACTGGATCCTGGGCTCAGTCGGGTTAGACTAAACTCTGTTCAGGGGTCACCTTCTCCCCACGTGGGTCCATCACCTCCACCGTAGCCTGCGCCCATTCCCAACTATGATAATATTAATCCTGGTTTACTCCCAGGACAGGACTAGCACTGAGGGAAACACCTCAGGTTTCTTCTGCCTCATCAGGGGACTCCTCTGCACCGATTCTGACTCTGAACAGAGCATTAGGTGGTCCTCTACCATACAGAATCTCTCTGGGTGGTCAAAGACAAATGTCCACTGAGGAACCTCTCCTCTCCAGGGTTGGTATCCCCTTTAGTGGATTTTCATATGGCACTCCCCTGGTTGCACATCGTAATTATCCACACAGGTAAGTCAGCTTGCCACCTCTCCAGTAGGTGGTGCTTTACCCGCCTATGTGGTGTCCCAGGTACGTACGCCTTCCCCTTTACAGGAGGGTACTTGTACCATGTCCAAATGCTGTATCCGGCAGACTTTGCTGGTCCCAGTGTATCTTCTTTTCAGCTGGAGTAGTTTCACTATTACCAGGAGCTATATTCAACACAGAGTGTTCCAGAGAGTGTTCCAGGCCACCGTATTACTTCTCCAGACTACTGTAGCCAATACACCATGGCTAGTGTGCACCACGCAACCATATTACTCCCTTATTAGGAGTATTAGGAGTACCTGTACCATCTTCAGATTCTATAGCCATTTCACCTGTCTGGTTCTAATGCGCCCCATGCACCATATTACTCCATTAATGGGTGGAGTACCTGTACCATCTCCAGATGCTGTAGCCATTACACCTGTCTGGCTCTTGTGTGCATTGATGCAGCCACATTGCTCCTTTCTTAGATGGAGTACAGGTACCATCTCCAGATGCTGTAGCCATTACACCTGTCTGGTTTTAGTCTGCATTACACAGTCATATTACTCCTTTATCAGGCGAAGTACCTATACCATTTCCAGATGCTGTAGCCATGTCACCACTCTCATTATAGTGTGCATCATGCAGCCAGATTACTCCTATTCTTAGGCGGAGTATTTGTAGTATCTCCAAGTGCTGTGCCCTATTGGTACAATCTGTGGCCCATATGGCTCCTGCATTGCCCCTTCCTGGCTCTAATGTGTGCTAGGCAAATATTTGGCCCCTCTTCATGTGGAGTGATGGTGCCATCCCCAGACACTGTATTCATCACTCTTTTCTGGTTGTAGTATGTATCTGGCACCCCATTACTCTAATCCTCGGCAGTGTACTTGTACTATCTCAAGGCGTATCCGACAAACCATCCTGGTTGTAGTATGTACCTGGTAACCATACAGTATGCCCCCCCCCCTCCTTATTGGGCGGATTAAAGTTTCAAATGTTAGATCCAGTATATGGCTGGCCTGTTCAGATCTGACACCCGGTGCAGTGCCTCCTGAACCAGGCCCTCTGAGTACACTAAGTCTTCTCATTGCCCCTGTCTAGTGTTAAGCGATACCGATGGCTGTGCTGTCAGGCAGGGGAGGGAAAGGCGTCTTCCGTCCCTGTTCCTCCGATTGGCTGCTGGCACAAGGCCCGCTGCCTATCAGAGGCCGGTGCATCCGGCACAATGACATCATCGCGCCGCCTGAGCCGTACAGCGCGATACACAGGCCGGAAGAGGCCTGCATCGCTGCAATGGAGGTAAGTAAAAGTGTTTGTTTTTTTCATACCGGAATATCTGTTACTGGCACATGGAGGGGAGAGGCAATTGTTACTGGCACATGGGAAAGGGGGAGGCACTTGTTACTGGCATAAGGGGGGGGGCACTTGTTATTGGCACATGGGAGAGGGGGAGGCACTTGTTATTGGCAGAAGGGGGGAGGCTTTTCTTACTGGAATATGGGGGGGAGAGAGGCACTTGGCACTTGTTACTGGCACATGGGGTGGAGAGGCACTTGTTACTGGCACTTGGGGGGGCATGGCGAGGCACTAGTTATTGGCACATGGGGGGGCATTGAGAGGCACTTGTTACTGGCACATGGGGGAGAGGTACTTGTTACTGGCATATGGGGGAGAGGCACTTGTTACTGGCACATAGGGGGAAAAGAGGCACTTGTTACTGGCACATGGAGGGGGGGAATGGAGAGGCACTTGTTACTGGCGCATTACTATGGGGCTTCTACTGAGTCCACAAAGAAGGGGTATTTTATACGGGGGCTGTGTGTGGTACTAGTATTATTTAGGGTATATCTGTTTCTGCAGTACAGTATTGGAGCACAGCAGCACAGTATTGGGGGTAGTAGGATGATTTTGTCCAGAAGATGGGAGGACGATGGAATAGTAGGAAACTAAGATTTTTTTTTGTTGTCAAACTGTAGAGATGGAAAATAGTGACAAAATGGTGGTGTGGTCTGAAGGTCTGAAAAGAGAAGACTAGGACAGAGAACATCTACATCAAAGGAGAAGTCACTGGATGTAAGAGGTATGGGGCACTGTATTTCTGTAGGGATGGGATGAGGGGCATAACTAATGTGACTGGGGGTGGAGGCGGGATATGGGTGTGGCTGGAGGTGGAACATGGGTGGGGCCTGGAAGGAGGCTCTAGATTTATTTTGCCCGGGGCCCCTGAGGGTTCTCAGTCTGCCCCTGCTTCTATATACAGAGCGCTAGGCCATTACCAACAGACTCCTTCCAGTTGTGCTGCTCTCCTGTTTTTTCAGGGGGAACCCTGGTTCTTCCAGATCCTTCCTCTGGCTCTCTAGTGCGGACTTGTTCAGCTCTCGGTTCTTGCGCAGGACATCTAGCTCTGCTCCCTATCTTCTAGCTTCTTTATTTTTCCCACCTTTGGTGGAGCTGGGTGTTTCCCTTTGTTTCTTTCTTGCATATGGCCTTTTTTTCCAGGCACTTGTCCTTGGGATCCTGGCGGTTTCCCACAATTTTTTTTCTTTGAACTCTTCCTGGTCCTGGAGCCTCTCGGCTCACTTCCTTAGTTTTCTATCTACCATTTCATGCTATGGCCTCTCCTGGTCTTGTTGGGTTACATGTTTCTCCTTCACCTGTGTGCCCAACCTTTTTGCATGAGATTTCCTTCCCACCCTTGGGGACTGCTTTGGGGCATCACATGGTGCTGTGTCCCCCAATGACATTAACGAGAAAATAGAATTTTTGAACTTACCGTAAAATCTGTTTATCGTTTAATTCATTGGGGGAAACAGATTCCACCCTTTGTTTTCATTTCTCTTTCTGTCACCGGGCTGCTGTTCTTTTTTCCCTGGTCCAGGACATGTTGGTTCTTTGCATTTGTTTCTCTTTCCTACTGCTACTGATTAGCCTAGTGTCTGTGGAGAGGGCATAGCCCACCTGGGCGGAGCCAACCTTTTTCATATCTAGTGTCGCCTCCTAGTGGTAGCTGGGCGTAAACCCATGGTGCTGTGTCCCCCAATGAATTGAACGAGAAACAGATTTTACGGTAAGTACAAAAATCCAATTTTACAGCAGCCCCATGGTCCATAGACACAATGGACAGGAGGGGACCTCACTGACTCCTATGGGAGAGTTTTCTAGGCATCCTATGTAACCTGTGCAGAGGGGTCATTGTACATAGAAAGAATAGCTAAACTGTGACAATCACCTATTGTGAATGGTGGATCCTGTCTTATCTGTACACAGAGGTGATATCATTACAGGCAGGATTAGAACATGTTAACTGCAGTAAAGTAATCTGTATAAACCAAGAATTGGCGCCAATTATTAGACATAGTGGCCAGTGCGAAAACTGCAGGATTTTTTGTTTTAGTTTAATAATAAAAAGTGACATGGAAAATTAAAAATAACATAAATTATTAAAAAAATGTTAAACATAAATAAAGGGATTTAAACAGCAGGTCATTTTCTGATGACACATTCCCCTTAATAAATGACCCCAAAAAAATCGTATCCAAACAAAGCTTAATCTACGGGATATAATATGGAGTCGGTGACTTGAAATAATATATGAAGGTAAATTGATGACATTTACACTAAATCTGATTTGGGCTGTTGTTGGTTTTCCGGTTCTTCTGCAGGTATTTTCTTCTGTCTTTTCTCCCCACACGCCTTAGGCTGTGTTCACATCACATTTGTGTCCCATGTTGAACTATACACATAACGTATCCATTAGATCAGGGATGCTCAACCTGCGGCCCTCCAGCTGTTGTAAAACCACAACTCCCAACATGCCCTTATGTAGGTTGCTAGCTGTAGGCTGTCCAGGAATGGCGGAAGTTGTAGTTTTGCAACAGCTGGAGGGCCGCAGGTTGAGCATGCCTGCATTAGATGGATGCCTCTGACCGATGGCATACAGTGGCGTCTGTCACCATAGGGCTCCATTGTAAAAAGAACACAGAACATAGCAGCGCTCTCAAGGTACTAAATTCAAAGTCTATATAGAAGCTAATACCACATTTGATATAATAAGCCTGAGGTTCTTAGTAAATATATTTTGATCAAAAAAATATCTGTAATATGCAAAATAAATGTGGAGCCCCAGTTATGGGTCTACAACACAATGAAAGCCGGATATCCCTCAAAGGAAGGAAAACCAGTTTGGAGACTACTCAAACAAAACAATAGCTGATCTCAGGGAGACCAGCCACAAAAACACTGCGGAGCCTCAGTTAAGAGTCTCAACACAGCAATCCAAAGTGCAAAGCTCCCTGGGAAACAGTAATATGCAAAATAAATGTGGAGCCCCAGTATTGGGTAAAAAATATCTGTACCCACCCACCACAGCAAGGTGACCTCAATCCAGACGGGAACCTAGTCTTATTTTAAATACCCATCTCTATGCCAGTGGGTATCCATTGTAAAAAAAAAAACAATGTATCTGATAAATTATACTTTCTGCAGGATGGGAAAGTATAGCGTGCTGTGCATTTGCATCCTTTTTTTCCCCCAATGTATATTTTAACCCCTTCCTGACTGAGCAATTTTCTATTTTTGCATTTTCTTTTTTTTCTCCCTGCCTTCCCAGAGCCATAACTTTTTAATTTTTTCGTTCACTTAGCCGTAAGAGAACTTATTTTTTGGAGGGACAAGTTGTTTTTAATGGCACCATTTAATATTGAATAGGATATAGTGGGAAGCTGGAAAAAAATTCCGAATGGTGTGGAATTGGACAAAAACGTGATTCCACAACAATTTTCTGGGTTTTGTTTTTACGGTGTTCCCTAAAACTGACTTGTGCTCTTCATTCTCCAGGTCAGTACGATTACAACTATACCACATTTATATAGTTTTTCTGTTTTAATACTGACAAAAAGAATTTAAACTTTGGAAAAAAATAACATTTTCTTTTTATCGCCAAATTCTGACCACTATAACTTTTTTTATGGTTACGTCTACAGAGCTGTTTGAGCGCTCATTTTTGCAGGGTGAGTTTTTTCAGTGATACCATTTTGGTGCTGTATGACTTTTTAATCACTTTTTAGTCAATTTTTTGAGGGGTGAAGTAAATTTTTTTTATGTTACGCCATTCACCTTATGGGCAATATTTTTTTAAATATCTTAATAGAACGGGTGTCTTCAGACACAATAATGCCAAATTATTTATTTTTATTTTAATTTTGGTGAAAGGTGATTTGAGCTTTTACATATTTCTAATTTTAAAAACTTATTTTATTTTTTACTTTTTTTTTTTAAGTCACCCTAGGTGACTATAGCATGCAATCATTGGATTGCAATTTGTATAAAGTAATGGGATTTTATTCCTTAGAATATATAAAGATTGGTATATTCCATTGCAGTGCTGCCACCTGCAGGCCTACATTGAAATATACCTGTAAAAGGCATCGGAGCCTCAGCATGGTCTGGCCTTCTACAGAAAATGAATGGCTCCTCTGATCGCCACGTGGGAGAGCTGTTTCAGGCCTGGAAACTCAGCGATTCCGGGTTTTGCACTCTCAGAAGGCGTGGTCACATTTGACCACAGCGTCTGGCAGGTTAAATGCCTGTGATCGGCATTTTTGCCAGCCCCGGGCGTCTGCTGTGTGAAACAGAGCCGGAGCGGGTACCATCTTTAAAGACCCAACATGTGACATACTATTAAGTCACATGTCGGTAAAAAGGTTAAACATAGGGCAAAATTGTGATGCGAACAGTCCCTAAGTCCTCATATATAGTCTGCGGGATACTGATGCTGTTTATACAGCTTGTAAGTATTGAGGTAAGATGCATTACACCAATAATAATACGGAAATGGTTAGCATACTTTCTTATGTGGTGTCCTAAATCTTATACATTAGCTCTGGAGATGTAGAAGGAGAGATTTAAGGAAAAGGAGCAACCCTAGGCTACTTTCACACCAGCGTTTTTGCTGGATTCGTTATGGATCAGCAAAAACGCTTCCGTCACGATAATACAACCGTCTGCATCCGTTATGAACTGATCCTGTTGTATTATCTTTAAAATAGCCAAGACGGATTCATCTCTAAAAGCATTGTAAGTCAGTGGGGACGGATCTGTTTTCTTTTGTGTCCGAGAAAACGGATCCTGCACCATGGACTTACATTGTGTCCCAAGACGCAATCAAAAACGCTGCTTGCAGTGTTATTCTGACCGCGATGGGGATGCAGCATTCTGGTGGATTCCGTTTTGTTCAGTTCAGTTTTATTCCCATTGACAATGAATGGGGACAAAACGGAAGCGTTTTCCCCTGTTATTGAGATGCTATGACGGATCTCAATACCGGAAAGAGAAAGCGCAGATGTGAAAGTAGGCTAAACCAGTTTTCCTTCACACCCTAATGGCTCATGCACACAAATGTGTTGTATTTTTCTGCGGTGCAGAGGCACGGACCAAAATCCCACAGAAGCGCTCTGTAGTGGCTCTGCTCTGTGCCTTCACACCGCTCTGTATCTTGCGGATTGCGGACCAGCATTACGGGCACACGCGTTCGTGTGCATGGCCCCGTCCACATTTCTGTGTCATTTTCAAGAAAAAAGCTCCCTTGTTTCAAGATGTTCGTGAAGGATCCGTGGTAGACCCGTGTATCCGTTTGTATGTAATTTGTAATCGTTTCTCAGCTGAAAATTAATTTCCATACCATCTCCTAAAAGTCTTCACTGAAAAACGGACGCGCCATGGAGGCAAGTTTTGTGTCCATGATTTTCACAGACCCATAGACTTTAATGGGTGTATTTGGTAATCATCACGGACCAAAGTAGTGCAAAAACTGGTGTAAAGGAAAACTGGCTGAGAATCCACCTGTCATTTTTCAGAGCTCCTTTGAATATACACCAGTTTTCATAATCTCCTCTGTAGTTCCTCAGTGTGAAAGCTATAACAAGAACACCCCCCCCCCCCTCCCCCCTAATATACTATGTGCCCAGGGGTCAGGGCCGGTGCAAGGATTTTTGCCGCCCTAGGCAAAAGAAAAGTTTGCTGCCCCCCCCCTCCATGTGACATCACAATGCCCCACCCATATGATTTGCCATATTAAAGGGGTTCTGCAGCTTATTTAAACTGATGATCTTTCCTCTGGATAGATCATCAGCATCTGATCGGCAGGGGTCCGACACCCGGGACCCGCGCCGATCAGCTGTTTGAGAAGGCAGCGGTGCTGGCAGTAGCGCCTCGGCCTTCTCGCTGTTTACCGCAGGTGCAGTGACGTCACAACTAATATCATTGGCCTGGGCGGGGCTAAGCTTCATTCAAGTGAACAGAGCTTAACCGCGCCAGGGCCAGTGATACTAGTCGTGACGTCACTGCGCCTGCGGTAAACAGCATGAAGGCTGAGGCGCTACTGCCAGCACAGCTGCCTTCTCAAACAACTGATCGGCGGGGGTCCCGGGTGTCGGACCCCCGCCAATCAGATGCTGATGATCTATCCAGAGGATAGATCATCAGTTTAAACAAATTACAGAACCCCTTTAACTAATGCCAGTTCTCTCTCTCCCCCTCTTGTCATTCTGTTCCTTCCCATGTCATTCTCTCTCCCCTTCTTGTCATTCTCTCTCCCCTTCTTGTCATTCTCTCTCCCATTCTTGTCATTCTCTCCCCCCTCTTGTCATTCTCTCCCCCCTTATCATTCTCTTTCCCAACCCCCCCCCCCACACACACACACCTCTAGTGTGACCGAGCTCTGTATGGTCCACAGGTACTTGCGCTTTAGTTTCCTGTACCCGGACGGACTGATAGGAAGTTCACACTGTGTGCACACTTCATGTCAGTCCGGCCAGGTACAGGAGACAGATGCTCCCTGTACCAGCGGACCATACAGGGCTCGGCCACGCTACAATGAGGGAGTGACAACAGGGAGCACTGAGCGCTTCCCTCCTGTCAGCCCCTCTCCTCTTGCTGCCCCCGGGCGGTGCGCCCTCATGGACGCAGCAGCCTGGGCAGTGCTGCAGCCGTTAGAGGCTCAATATAGAGCGCTCGGGTGGCTGCAGCATGAGGGGGGGCCGGCGCTCCTGGCGGCGCCCCTTCCCAAAGGGCGCTCTACGCGGCTGCATAGTCCGCCTATAGGACGCCGGCCCTGCTAGGGGTGTAGCTATAGGGGGTGCAGAGGTAGCAGTCGCTACCAGGCCCAGGAGCCTGAGGCGGCCCAAAGACCCTTGTACCACATAATAAGACACCAGTGATGTAGATAGTGCATGCTGGTCAAGTTACACCTTTGGCTGGAGGGAAGAGGTTAGGTCAAGGATTTGGCATGGGGGCCTATGCTGTTTTAATTTCTGCCTCAGGCAGCACAAAGGCTATGTGTTCCCCTGCCCCTGACCACAAAGCACTGAGAGAAGGGGCTCCCAAGGTGAACTCAGGCACCAGGGTCCATCCCGGTTTAGCTCCTTGGATGTACTCTTCTTATTCCTCCAGATAATTGGTGCCAGAGCTTAAAATTTCACATAAACCTGTAAACCTGCACAGGCTGACTGAAGCGTGATGTAATATAAGATTTATTAGAAATAAAATGATCTCATCCACCCTCTGAAAATAGGAAGTATTTTGCCAAATAAAATATATGAAACAATAATAGAAACTTTATACTAGCGGTATTTTTAACATCTCGTTTTTCAGCTCCATTCCCTTCGAAGTGGTCGCTCACGGCGAGTGCAGTCCACATCTGTACTCTCACCGTTATTATAAATGCAGGCTCGTCGTATCCTGTAACAATGGCTGGAACGGTGGGATGGATCCAGCCTGTGCCGAGTATTACATAACGCGACGCATGTGATTGTAGCAATAGAGGGGTTATCAGATTCTGTTTTCTTTTCCTCCAGTATGGATTGAATATTTATGGCTTCATTCCGTATCCTGAGAAAATGAAGAATGACCCTTCTCTTGTATTCTTAAGAGGGAGTGATGTATCTTCAGCAGAAAATGAAATGTACTATTTTAATTAGATATTTTGGTGGTATTTTTTTTATGATTTATGTGACTGTTCAAAAAAATAGAAAAATTCCTGAAATATTCTGGTTTTCATACTGCCCCCCCCCCCTAGTGCCGACACAATAGTATGATTCTTCCCTTGTTCTACAGATGGTGTTTTAGATTTGCTGTTTAGACTGAGGAAGTTTGAGCAGAGTCTTCTCCTCATAAGGCCTCGTGCACACCACAAGTATGTGTTTTGCAGTCTGCAAAAAAAAAAGGATGACGTCCGTATGGCATCCGTTTTTTTCCCCGCGGATCCATTTTTTTTGCAGATCAGAAAAAGAGTGCAAGGCTAGTTTCACACTAGAGTTTTGAGATCCGGCAGGGAACAGCTTACTAGATCTCTCTGCATTCTGGCATTGCTGGAAGCTACCGCGTCGCTATCCGGTCTCATTTACTACAATGGGGACCAGCGGACATCCGACTGCAGCCCGGCAAATATGCAGAGAATCGTCCGGGCAAAAATTGCTGCGTAAATAAAAACAGAAACAGAATGGAATGAATTGCAAATCTCATTTACCCATATTTTATTCACAATAGATCATAGAACACATATCAGATGTGGAAAGTGAGATATTTTAACATTTCATGAAAAAAATTAAATCATTTAGAACTTGATGGCAGCAACGTTTCTCAAAAAATTTGGGCAAGGGCCATTTCTAACATTATGTATGTTTTCCTCTTCTTTTAACAAAAGTAGGGGAGGTTACAGCCTGGGTAATAGGAACAATCCTATTATACCTTGCTGCACTGACTGGGGACCCAAATTGCCATTATACAGCTCTGTAATTTAAGCAAACTGTTCTTGTTATTGCTGTTTGATTCTGCCATTAACAGGGTTTATTACAAGGAAATACTTCTACGTCTTATTTGCCCTTGTGCGGGGCAGTTATATGTTCTAAAGCCCTTTTTGTTGTGTATTAGTGGCAAAAGTAAAATATATTTGCCGTTTAGCGGTGCGGTTATATGTTCTAATGCCCCTTTTTGTGTGCGTTAGTGGGGAAATAAGGGGCTTAATAGCCGTTGTGTGGTGAAGTGAGAAAATTAGACTTTTTTGGGGTGTTTTAATTTCCTTTTTATTTATTTATTTGATCTAATAGTTTATCAGATAGAGAAGTGCCAGGTCCTGCACAAGGGAGTGGCAGAGGCAAAGGGGCCGTGGCAGCATGGGTCACTTCGAGAGGCCTGAGCTCCCAGTGTCAGCTAGCGGTTCTGTCTTGACCAGCAACCCAGTGGTTCTTGAATGGTTGACTCGATCTTCAACTTTGTCGCAAGTGACATCAGACACCCCCAGCCAAGATTCAGTGGGTTCGTCAGCTTGCCACTTTGTGGTCTCCTTATGCTGCTGCCACCTCCACACTGTCATTGTGCTACTCTGTGGCCTCCTCATGCTGCTTCCACCTCTCCACTATGTCATAAGTCCACTCTGTGGACTTCTCATGCTGTTCCCACCCTCCCCACTTCTTGACTGGGTCACTATTTTGCCTTTCGGCCTGGCTGACATCATCATTTATTTGACCCTTCTTCTAATCTGTCAGAAGGAAGGAACAATGAGACGCCCAACAGATCCTGTCTGTGTAGTAGCTGTAAGGCCTGTATGGTCCCATCAGAGTTGGCTTGTGATTTGGTAGCCAAAAGCAGGAGTAGGTGCAAAACACACTCCACTCCAGTTTTTTTTTTTGCCATTAGCAATACTGATAGATTACTGAACGAATGCTGACTGAGTGAAGGCAGATGCTTCACAGACAGGATCCATTTTTTGTGGGTTATTGTTCTGACAGATCAGAGAAAGGGCAAAATAATCAGTGATGTAAACACAAACTTACTGCTGACACCCTGTCCACTCTGTCGGGGGTTCTACTTGTATAAGCATTTAATAGAACAGGTTCTGTAGACATCTATGTGGAATCAGCTGACGACGGTGTAAAAGCAGTGCGCTTCTTCTTGGCGCTAACATCGACCTGTAAGGCTAAGTTCATACTTGAGTTATTTGGTCCCGTGACTTCCCAAATAAGTGAAGTATGCAGTGATTCTAAGAGCGACCCTGTCAGCTGCATGTCATACTGCCTCACAGTATTATTTAACTACCACAGCAGACTCCCTATGCGTGTTACTGCAAGGCACAGTGTTCTATACCACTATAAAGGCTCTCTGCAGCCAGGAAATAGACGTTTTTAAATGAAATTCGCCGAAAATAAATTCGTATTGAACCAAATTTTTTCAAAAAATTCGGCGAACCGGCCAAATCGAATTTTTGAAAAATTCACTCATCTCAATATGTAATGTATCATCTGCTCAGAATCTCTGCACTCATTGAAAAAACATGTTAGTAGTTGGAGATTCTAACTGAGATATAAGCTACCGCAGAGAAGAGTGTGAAGTGACAGAAAAGTTTCCTTCAAGTACAAATTTTCTCCTGCATTTTTTTTACTGCTAATGAATGCCATAAAAATACCTCTTTTTTCCCCCCCATACATTGCAAGTGTTTTTTTGTGCCATTTCTGTTTGATTTTTTTTTTTTATTCATTTTATCCTATAATGGAATTGATGAAAAACGCTTGGAAAATAGTACAGCTTCAACATTAAAGTGCATTAAAAGAGAAGCAAATCATGCCACCAAATTGAAAAAAAAAAAGTCAGCATGGCCTCATTTCATATTACCCACAGACTTTCAACTAACATCTTGAGGTTTTTTCAACAAATAAAATGCACCAAAAGCAAGTGAAGAAACCTCTCAAGTGCTGGAGCAGGGGAACTTTGAAGTCTGAACATTTCTGGACATTTGCCCGTTTCCCCTATGCAAGGTCATCAACTCCATACTAGTGTTGAGCGTGAATATTCGAATAGCGAATTTTTATTGCGAATATCGGCACTTCGCTAATTCGCGAATATTTCGAATATAGCACTATAAATTTGCTATTTCGAATATTCGTTTTTTTTTTTTTTTAGTTATATTTTTTTCTTTCCCACTTCCCAAAAGTAGTTCTTACCTGTCCTGAGGATTCTTGGCTTCCTGGCTGCTCCAGTCAATGCCCGTTGCTGCATTTGCCGACTTCCGTGCTCATGGAGCGTCCCCATCACCATGGGAACGTCTCCATATACTAAAATGTACTGTCGGATTTGAGAATTACGTTGAAATCGCAATGCGATTAATTCAAGTTATATTAATCACATTGCGATTACAGCTTAGCACTGCTATCTTACATATTAGGCTAGAATTAACGAATATGGAATATAGCAGCAGTGCTATGTAGAAATCGCAATGCGATTACTTCAAGTTACATTAATCGCATTGCGTTTTTAATTAGCACTGCTATAATATATTCCATATTCGATAACTTCGTTAATTCTAGCAAGCTGATCCATTATAAACCCAGCGCAATGCGATTAATATAACTTGAAGTAATCGCATTGCGATTTCTACTTAGCACTGCTATATTCCATATTCGTTAATTCTAGCCTAATATGTAAGATAGCAGTGCTAAGTTGTAATCGCAATGCGATTAATATAACTTGCATTAATCGCATTGCGATTTCAACAGACATGGTTTACAATGGTTGCTAAAACGAAGATGGAGAATACTTCGTTATCTTCGTTTTGAGGAATATGACGAATACATTCGTCATATTCGCTAATTCTACCAAGCCAACCATAGTAAACCAGGTCTAAGTTGAAATCGCAATGCGATTAATTCAAGTTATATTAATCACATTGCGATTTCAACGTGATTCTCAAATCCGACAGTACATTTTAGTATGGAGACGTTCTTGGCTTGGTAGAATTAGCGAATATGACGAATGTATTCGTCATATTCCTCAAAACGAAGATAACGAAGTATTCTCCATCTTCGTTTTAGCAATCTATTCGTCAACTTCGCTAATTCTAGCAATCAAATAGGAAGGTTGACTATAGAGACAGCTGTGTTTAATACGCTATGCGATTATATAATTTTTTTTTTTTTTATAATTATAATAATTATCAAGTAATATAATTACTCTATTAAAAAAAGCTAAGTAATATAATCGCATAGCGAATTAAACACAGCTGTCTCTATAGTCAACCCTCCTATTTGATTGCTAGAATTAGCGAAGTTGACGAATATGGAGCTAAAACGAAGATGGAGAATACTTCGTTATCTTCGTTTTGAGGAATATGACGAATACATTCGTCATATTCGTCATCTTCGCTATAATTCTAGATATGAAACCAATAGGAAAGTAGCCTAAGTTAAAATCGCAATACGCGATTATTTAAATCGCATATTAATCGCGATAACTAGAATAATGACGAATATTCAATTTCGACGAATATGAAACGAATATTCTTTCGAATATTCGCAAATTTCGTCGAAATCGAATATGGCACCTGCCGCTCATCACTACTCCTTACTTTACTTCACTTTAAAGAGTTAACTTACACTGTCTTATACTGTTAATACTATGTAACTGCATTTTATATGTATGTTGTCATATAAATCCTGTTCATTGTTCATTTACACTGTTTGCACAGCACTGCCGAAAGTTTAATGAGCATTGAGAGACTTTGGGGATTTTGCACCTAATAATGAGAAGCTGGTAATTTGACTCACCTGTCTAAAAAACCTGTTTTTGTCTGGAAAAACAGCTGTGTCATTGCCATTGAGTATCATTGAATTCTGATGCAAGTCTATGAGAGATGGGAGTTGTAACGATGCATTTGATTGTGCTGAGTTTTTCCACCTCTCCCACTAGAACAGGGATGCTCAACCTGCGGCCCTCCAGCTGTTGTAAAACTACAACTCCCACAATGCCCTTCTGTAGGATGATAGCTGTAGGCTGTCAGGGAATGATGGGAGTTGTAGTTTTGCAACAGCTGGAGGACCGCAGGTTGAGCATGCCTGCACTAGAAGGTTCTAGTTCAGCCAGAAACTAGTGAGCATTCAGAGCCCGTGGTGTTCTGCAGTTAGGGATCAATGCTTAGAAGAGGAGACTCTGCCAGACTACTGAGTGACCAGAAGAAGACGCTGAGACGGGGATACTCTGCCACCGACCATGGATCACCAGCCTTTAACCAGGGTACCAGCCTTCTAAAGAAAGAGAGATTGACAGCTAGCTCAGGCCTTTCCTCAGCATCAAACGCTTCTTCTGCAAGGGAGGAGACTGGAGAAGCCATCCCTATGCCTCGCCTGTATTGTTTTACACCTGAATTCCTCCCATAAAGAAGCACACTGGTTTACTGACTCTCTGGACCTACTTCGCATTGGGGTGCACCTCGCCTTACCATCCCTTCTTGAGAGCAGCAAGATGTTGTGACACCTCAACGGTGTCTGAGGGATCCAGCATTGGGGCAACCCCAAACCTGGCCACAAAAAAAATGATGTGTGAATCCACGTAGAGGGAGTCTGTCTGTTAAAGAGGTTGTCCTTTGGTTAAAAAAAAAGGTGCAGTGTCCCACTCAGTGATGGTCGTGGGCACTTCAAACTTTTGCATATGTCTACCTAATGTATTTCTGTGTAAGCTGTAATCCCTATTAACAGGTTGTCAGAGTGTAATTATATATATATATATATATATATATATATAGCCTGGAGTTTGCTAATAAAGTTAGTTAAAAGTTGGTTATTGTTGAGAGGTAGATCAGAGGAGAAGGTAGGATGTTAATGGAAGAGCAGAACAGGCCTAGTCCACAATGTAGCTGCTATTTTAGCCCCTTGGCTCCGGCCAGGCTAAGGGAGTATAGAGAACAGTATTACAGCAGCACAGCACAGACCAGTGAGTCTATGTCTGAATATAGAGAAAGTCTAGTGGAGTTTAGAGCTAAATTAGCCAATGGACTTCGCAAGCACCAGTGACCAGGAGGAACCTAAAGTACCTGAACACAGCCGGTTGATTAATGTTCAAAAGTATCCTTTACCACATGCCTCTATGGACATAGTGGACTGTAATTCTTCAGTGAGCATCCATTCCAAAGAATGGAGCAGAAGACTGTTGCCTGCCATTAGGGAGCCGCCCTGTGGATTGCTACTGACCGGTAAGAGTTATTGTATTCAGTACCTGAGTGCTAGAGAATGGACTTACCGCAGACTTATATAAGAAAGAGACTTTTTATTGCCTGTTAAAGTAAAAGTCTTAGGAAAACTCGTTACCTGACAACTGTCCATTCTGTTACAAAGATTACAGCTAAACCAATATCTGAGTCATATCTTTATGCCATATAAAGGAACTGTACTGACTACCTGGAGACAAGTGATTTAAGTAAAAGTTCAACTGTTTCACTACAACCGACTCCTTATATTTTCCACCACCAAACTTTGCACCTAACAGTGCTGGTGTCACGAACAACCGGGGTCCCAGCCTCAAAAGCACCCTAAACACCTATGCCATCAAGGGCACCTCAACTACCATCTGGCTGGTAATTCCTGTACTAGAGAGTGCCCCGAAGGATTTAGTGCTGTCTTTCCCATCACTGCATGGCAGCCCAGGGAACTACCAAAATAGTGAGTACAACTACTACCCCCATCAGCCCACCGTGCGCTCACAAATTGCCCCTGTGGTCTGGTTCATTGCATAAATTGGCGTCACGGATAGGATACCAATATTTTGTGCCTTATGAGATTAAGCCCTACTTGCTTAATTGAGAGACTTTGCATGTTACACGTCTTTATTGTGCTGGAGAATTGTTTAAATAGCTTGAAACTACACAGGGATATTATACAAGACCCTGCTATCAAAAAGTGAATTATTGTTAAAAGTGAAAAAACATAAAACTCTAAAAAAACTCTACGTGCGTGCACACTCGAGACTGCATGAATATGCTAGTGAGAAGAGAAGGAGACATTATGGCCGAGACATGCTCTGATCGAAGGATGGAGAACCACGTTGATCCTGTGCCTGAGACTGCGCCTATGATAGAGAGCGAGCCCGCTTCAGCGGTGATCGAAGAGGAAGCAGAGCTGCAGGCCCACATAAGGGAATCAGAGAGAAACATAGAAGTAGTCCAGCAGAAATGTATGTAGCTGAGTCTTCTTTATTAAGGTGAAATTCTTACAAAAAGCAGCGCCGTATTCACAACAGGATTCACAACGTCAACGCGTTTCGAACAGAGTTCTTATTCATGAGGGAACTCTGGGATCGTCACTGAAGCGAGCGTGGCGTGGATCCACCGCCCAGACCGCCCAGCATTGCAGGTAGCCAAAAGTTTCAGTCAGGATGAGGCCCCAAGAGTGCCACCACCGACCACTGCTGCCTGTAGAGAATCACTGCAAGTGGCCTCTCAGGCCGAATTGTGGGCCAACCTATCGGCCGAAATTAAGACGGCCCGTCTCACTTCCGACTCATGCATGTAAAAAATATAATGAGGGTCTGACAAGCAAGTTAATGGAGGAACCCCTTGAGTCTCTCCCAGTTACAGTATGCTGGCTGGGCCGAGTCCTCTCCTTTTGTAAGCAAAGGGGATTGGGTTTTATTAGAGACAGGCCAGGGCCACTATGTCAACCGCAGGTCTGTGAAAAGAAAATAACTACTCAGCTACCTCCACAGTCTTTATGTCAACGAGGTGGTGAAGTTCACACCAGCGGAGGGCACTCGTAGGCTGTACGCCATGGAAGTCATACGGCCTATGCCAGGACCAGATTCCTGGGAACCTACTAAAGACCCGGACTCTGAGAGTGAAGAAGAACCAGAAAGACCTCTTATCCATATGCGGCCAACTGCAAAATATGTGCCACCCCCTGCGCCTAACCACTGCCAGCTAGCCACCGGATTCGCTGGCACCAATATTCTATGGTGGCCAGCTATTGCCACCAAGAACCCTGAGGACCACCATAGGTCCAAGCCTAGACAACAACGCCGTCAAGTGCAACCTGAACCTGTCAGCAGGACAAGAATGTCAGCGATGCCTGCTGCATTTGACTGTGCAACCAGGTGATAAAGCTCTTAAGAACTCTGCTATTTCTATAGCTGTAGTAAGAGAAAAGGTGTCCCCAGAAAATTCCCGAAGCAGTGGACAGAAGCCAATGGTCTTAGTTATACCTGTCTTATTTGAGCCGGAGCCCATTGCTACTAAAAACGACAAATCTTTAATTTTTGAAATACCCATATTGGGCTGGAATCCGCAGTTTCCAAGAAGATATTCCAGATGAAAGTCCTCCATGAATGGTCTTCTGACGAGTGGGATTCAGGAAGCCCCCTGGAGACTGATGTACCATCATCACTGGATCTATATCCTTAAATAGGCTGGTTGGCCAATTGATCATAATGGAGCAAGAGACAGTGTTTGCCAGAGGAACTCTCCCTTTTGTTCTGTTGTAGCGGCAGTTTTCCCAAAACCACTCGAGAGCCCTCTGCCTATTTAAAGGACTCTACTAAGTACTCTTAACATTTCTTCAGAAAATTCCCAGTTGCGCCATTGTTTGTGAATTTTTTCCCATTTTTACCCCCCTTCTCAGGTTGTCTGAGACTTTAAACCAAGAATGTTATGCAACATTCAAGTCAAGTGCCTGTACAAATTCCGTGGATTACAAAGATTTATGGACTTTGTCTTATGGACTATATTTTCCCACCATAAGATCAACGCCCATTTTTGTCACCGTCAAGCACAGAAGATGCAACGCCCCATGTCACCCTTGCGCCATGAGAACCAAGAAAATGTGTCCACAGTGTTATTCTAATAATGTGTATTTCTATGCAAACTCTTTTACGTACTGAAGTAACTTAATAATATTATGCAAATGTTCAATTGGGTAGAGGTATATGTGTATCTGGCTCATGTTTGGTGTTTTTCAGGAGATGGCGTAGAGACCCACAGCCACTAGCAAAGAAAAACGCCGAGGGCGGCTTATTTCAAAGCAGTGGGGAATGCAGTGTCCCACTCAGTGATGGTCGTGGGCACTTCAAACTTTTGTATATGCCTATCTAATGTATTTCTGTGTAAGCTGTAATTCCCATTAACAGGCTGTTAGAGTGTCATTACATCCATTCACCCCTAGGTGGTGCTCTCTCTCTTTCTCTCTCTCTCTATATATATATAATGTGGGGAGTCGCTCTGGTAGATAGCAGTGCGGGTGCAGTATAGAGGCAAAACAGGGAGTCCAGATAGTGCAATAAACAGTGTTTTATTCACACTTGCACAAAATAAAACAGTCTCTTGGTGTTAATTCACACACATAAGAAATCAAGCGGAAAAACAAGACAGTCCTAAACAGGCTCCAGTCATCTGGGAGGTTTTTAGATGCAGGTTCACACCTGGCTGTCAGTCCAGCCGCAAGACAAGTGACGTCAGGCTTCCAGGCCGTCTGCACTCCTCCCTGCTGGGCTCTTGCTTCCAGCCCAGAGAACTTCCAAACTGAAATTAATCCCCAGCCTAACAGCAGCTCCAGGATAATCACCACCCACACACCCAGCTGCTGGCTGTGTTATAAAGGCCCGGGAAAACCCGGCCTGGACCGTGGGGAGTAGGCACCCACCCAACTCTTTGCCTACTCCCAGTAAGAGCCGGCCCGGATTGGCTTTGCAGCCAAACTAAATAGCAATGTGTCAAAACAGCACTAGCTGCTGCTGACACGCAAGAAAACCCGGCTCTTACCTCACCGAATCCAGGAACCTCGGTGACACGTACCTGCCGTCGACCACAGTACCTTGCACCTTACCACATACCCCCCCCCCCTTTGTTCAACCCTGAGGGGGTGAACACAAGTGAGGCAGTGGACGCGGGACAGGGCATCTGCGTTACCCTGCAAGCGGCCTGCCCTGTGTTCTACCGAAAACTTGAAATTCTGCAGAGACAAGAACCACCTGGTGACCCGAGCATTCCTGTCTTTCGCCTGGCACATCCACTTTAGAGGGGAATGGTCGGTCACCAGACGGAACTTTCTCCCTAGCAGGTAATAGCGGAGAGACTCTAGTGCCCACTTGATGGCCAGGCACTCTCTCTCCACTATACTGTACCTGGTCTCGGCTGGGGTGAGTTTGCGACTCAGGAAAACCACGGGATGCTCCTCCCCATTGATTTCCTGAGAGAGTACAGCCCCGAGGCCCACTTCAGAGGCATCGGTCTGTACCACAAATTCTCTCTTGAAGTCGGGCGTCACCAAAACCGGGGACCCACACAGGGCCGACTTCAGAGCAGAGAAAGCCTCCTCCGCCTTCTCACTCCAGCTAACCTTCCCAGACTTTCGCCCCTTCAACAGGTCTGTCAACGGCGCTGCTATTATGGCAAAGTGGGGCACAAATCGCATGTAGTACCCTACAATTCCCAGAAAGGACTTTACCTGCCTGGTGGTAACCGGTCGGGGCCAGTTACGTATGGCTTCTACTTTAGTTACCTGAGGTTTGATGACTCCGCGCCCAATAACATATCCCAGATATTTGGTCTCTTCCAACCCAATTGCACACTTCTTTGGATTGGCGGTTAGACCAGCTTTCCTCAGGGCATCTACTACCGCCTGCACTTTGGGCAAATGGCTTTCCCAGTCGGTGCTGTGGATGATAACATCATCTAAGTAGGCCGAGGCGTACCGACGATGAGGTCGCAGCACAATATCCATTAACCTTTGGAAGGTGGCGGGGGCGCCATGCAGGCCAAAGGGTAACACCTTGTGATGATACAGGCCCTGCGGGGTAACAAAGCGTTTTTTCCTTGGCCGCCTCCGTTAAGGGTACTTGCCAGTATCCTTTAGTGAGGTCTAGCACAGAAAAATAACGGGCTTGCCCTAAATTCTCAACAAGCTCGTCTACCCGGGGCATGGGATACGCATCAAACTTGGACACTTCATTTAATTTGCGAAAATCGTTGCAGAACCGCAGCGTCCCATCCGGCTTGGGTATTAGAACTATGGGACTGGCCCACTCACTTTTCGACTCCTCAATGACATCAAGCTTTAACATTAATTGCACTTCCTCCGCGATGGCCCGTCGCCGAGCCTCGGGTACCCGGTATGGTTTTAACCGGATCTTGGCCTGAGGCTCAGTGACGATGTCATGTTGGATGAGAGACGTGCGGCCAGGGAGGTCCGAGAACACATCCGTGTCCCGACTGATGAACTCCCTGACTTCCTGAACTTGTTTGGAAGACAGGCTGTCTGCAATTTTTACCGTGGCTACCGCTTCGCAGGCCTCGAACTGTGGGGCTGGACCCTTGTCACCTAGAAGCCCTGGCCGTGGGCTGTTGTCGTCGGCCGTGTCCCTGTCTTTCCACGGCTTCAGTAAATTCACGTGGTACACCTGCTCCGGCTTGCGCCGCCCTGGCTGGTGTACTTTGTAATTTACTTCCCCTACCTTCTCGATAACCTCATAGGGGCCCTGCCACCTAGCT
Source organism: Bufotes viridis (assembly GCA_033119425.1). Classification (NCBI taxonomy): domain Eukaryota; kingdom Metazoa; phylum Chordata; class Amphibia; order Anura; family Bufonidae; genus Bufotes; species Bufotes viridis. The sequence goes on from CM065591.1 coordinate 36,185,288, forward strand.
AGGAACTTGCTGTCAAGGGTGGGCACCAGAACCAAAACCCGATCTCCCGGGTTGAAGTTCCGTACCCAAGCCTGACGATTATACACCCTACTCTGGGCTTGTTGCGCTGCCTCCATATGCTCCAGGACCAGCGGCAACACCCTTTCCATCCGGTCCTGCATCTGGGTGACATACTCAATGACACTTTTGTGGGGGACAGGCTGTTGTTCCCACGCTTCCTTAGCGATATCCAACAGGCCCCGAGGGTGTCTGCCATAAAGCAGTTCGAAGGGCGAGAACTCAGTAGAGGCCTGGGGCACCTCTCGCACGGCGAACATGAGATAGGGCAGAAGCAGGTCCCAGTCCTTCCCATCTCTGGACACCACCCTTTTTAACATATTTTTTAGAGTTTGGTTAAACCTTTCGACAAGACCGTCTGTTTGCGGATGGTAAACGGACGTCCGTAACTGCTTTATACACAACAATTTACACAGTTCCCTCATAACTTTGGACATAAAAGGGGTCCCTTGGTCGGTCAGAATCTCTTTTGGCAGGCCCACACGGGAAAACATTTCCATTAACTCTTTTGCAATGAGCTTAGCCGAGGTATGTCGCAGAGGCACCGCCTCTGGATATCGAGTAGCATAGTCCAGAATCACCAGGATATGTTGGTGACCCCTAGCAGACTTCGGTACGGGTCCGACCAGATCCAAGGCAATACGCTCGAATGGGACCTCAATTATTGGGAGAGGGACCAGGGGACTTCTGTAATGCGGCTGGGGGCTATTTACCTGACAGGTCGGACAGGACTTATACAACATATCCTGAAGAACAATAAATCGTGGGAACATTAATTCAGCCCCAGGTTTCTGGGGTTTACCGTCAATCATTACAACACTTTCCCAGGCCCTGGTTAGGGTTTGGTCCCGGTGTTGTGCGGTCCCAAAATTTTCCCCGAGACATTGAGGTCTGCCAACTCAGGTCCCGGTGGCAAGTCCTCCGTGTCTCCCACCATTACACTCAGTGGGGTTGTCTTCCCCTCTACCGTTGGAGCAGTGGTCACCCCTACCGCTGGCCCTTCAGATTCGGGCTCCCAGGGTTCAGGCCTTCCAGTGGTATCAGGCCACTCTACTAGGGTTACCCCTGTCTCGGGTCCGTCAGATACCTTTATTGCCGGCCACAGCGCCGGAAAACCTGGGAAGTCCCTCCCAAGTATCAGTTCGTGTGGGAGTTTAGTAGCGACAGCCACCTCGTGGGTCCACTTACCAGCCGCTGTGGACAAAGTCACTAGTGCAGTGGGGTAGTCTTTTAGGTCTCCGTGGATGCACAGGACCCCGATTTTACGGCCGGTATACTCCGCAGGCCGTACCAGGGCAGCCCTTACCAGGGAGACTAGACTCCCGGAGTCCAGCAGGGCCACCGCCAGAGAATCTCCCACCTCTACCTGACACAGGTGGTTATTGTCCTGCACCTCACGGGTGCCAGTTGCGCACAGCTTCCGTGCATACAGGGAGTGGCGACCCCCGTAGTTCACCTCCATCGGCTCACCCCGATGCGGACAGTCGGCCCTGATGTGGCCTGGCTCCTGACACCTCCAGCACACCACGGGAGGCAGATCCGCAGGGGGCACATGCCGTGCAGGTCTCTCTGTCGCCGGTCGTCGGAACTGGGGTGGAGGCCTCCGGGGTTTGACTTGCCCCTTCCCAGCAGGACTCCCCTGCAGGTTTCTGGTGGCCTCGTAATGCTCCACCAGGTCGACCATCTCCAGGGCACTTACCGGAGACGCCTGGCCGACCCAGTGCTGGAGGGGATAAGGCAGGGCCCTCCAAAAGATGTCCGCCAACAGGCGATCCAACATGACAGTGGGACTCAGTAGATCAGGCTGCAGCCACTTTTGCAGCCTGTGCAGCAGATCGTAGTACTGCGGCCTAGCAGGTTCAGTCGTTTTAAAGTCCCACTGGTGGACTCTTTGAGCGCGGACCAGCACGTTCACCCCCAGCCTGGCCAGGATCTCTCCTTTCATGGTGTCATAATCGGCCGCTTGGTCGTCTGCCAAGTCGAAAAACACCTGCTGGGGTCCGGAAGCCAGGAACGGAGCGACCACCTCAGCCCACTGGTCGCGGGGCAGCTTCTCCTCACGGCCACTTTTTCGAAGACTGCCAGGTAGGTCTCAGCATCGTCCTCGGGGTCATCTTGGGAATCGCCGCACGGACCGCTTTCCGGGCATCATGGGCACGGTGAGAGGCTCCAGTCGCTTGCAAAGCCATTACATGTTGCAACAGCAGCTGGTTTGTCTCCTGCTGCTGCTTGTTGGCCTCCCGCTGCTGTAAATTGGCCTCCACGAGAGCTTTTACAACTGCCTCCATTTTGTCAGGGTTCACGTGTTGAAACTTTGCCGGCTTGACATATGACATTCACTTTTGCTCAGCAAAACAAACAAAGTTCGGCGTTCACGCCAGCCTCACTGCGCATGCCCGCATCCTCCACCAAATGTGGGGAGTCGCTCTGGTAGATAGCAGTGCGGGTGCAGTATAGAGGCAAAACAGGGAGTCCAGATAGTGCAATAAACAGTGTTTTATTCACACTTGCACAAAATAAAACAGTCTCTTGGTGTTAATTCACACACATAAGAAATCAAGCGGAAAAACAAGACAGTCCTAAACAGGTTCCAGTCACCTGGGAGGTTTTTAGATGCAGGTTCACACCTGGCTGTCAGTCCAGCCGCAAGACAAGCGACGTCAGGCTTCCAGGCTGTCTGCACTCCTCCCTGCTGGGCTCTTGCTTCCAGCCCAGAGAACTTCCAAACTGAAATGAATCCCCAGCCTAACAGCAGTTCCAGGATAATCACCACCCACACACCCAGCTGCTGGCTGTGTTATAAAGGCCCGGGAAAACCCGGCCTGGACCGTGGGGAGTAGGCACCCACCCAACTCTTTGCCTACTCCCAGTAAGAGCCGGCCCGGATTGGCTTTGCAGCCAAACTAAATAGCAATGTGTCAAAACAGCACTAGCTGCTGCTGACACGCAAGAAAACCCGGCTCTTACCTCACCGAGGCCAGGAACCTCGGTGACACGTACCTGCCATCGACCACGGTACCTTGCACCTTACCACAATATATATATATATATATATATATATATATAGCCTGGGGTTTGCTAATAAAATTTGTTGAAAGTTGGTGGTTGTTGAGAGGAGAACAGAGGAGAAGGTAGAGAGTTAATGGAGGAGCAGAACAGGCCTAGTCCACAATGTAGCTGCTATTTTAGCCCCTTGGTTCTGGCCAGGTTAAGGGACTATAGAGAACAGTATTACAGCAGCACAGCACAGTCCAGTGAGTCTACATCTGGATATAGAGAAAGTCTAGTGGAGTGTAGAGCTAAATTAGCCAATGGACTTCACGAGCACCAGTGACCAGTCCAGGAGGAACCTAAAGTACCTGGACACAGCCGGTTGATTAATGTGCTAAAGTATCCTTCTATGGACATACCCGGAGATAAGGAATTTAAGTAAAAGTTCAACTGTTTTACTACAACCAACTCCTCGTCTTTTCCACCACCAACCTTTGCACCTAGCCATGCTGGCGTCACGAACAACCGGGGTCCCAGCCTCAAAAGCACCCTAAACACCTATACTATCAAGGGCACCTCAACTACCATCTGGCTGGTGATTCCTGTACTAGACAGTGCCACGGAGGATTTAATGCTGTCTTCCCCATCACTGCACGCCGGCCCAGGGAGCTACAAAAATCGTGAGTATGACTACTACCCCCATCAGCCCCAGGTGCGCTCACAGATTGCCCCTGCGGTCCATTTATTTGCAAAGGCACACATGTTACAGAATACAACAAAAACTCCACAGGTTTGCAATCCACTGCAGATCCAGTATAGATGCTCAGGTGGTCCCCTGTTGAACCCAGCACATTTTTCTTGTGGTCACTGGAAAAAATTGTCCTATTTTTCCAAAGTTTTCAGGAATTTACCAACAGTTACCTACCGTGCCTTTGGGCAGTTATTGAATTGTGGCCTGAGCAAGGGGGACCTCAGTGCTCCTGAGTGTGGGACAAGGTCATAGCAACTGGTGCTGCCCCTTCTGGAGCTGAGATCCTCGGGGAAAAAGCCTGAAAAGAGAACAACTGGTGAAAATACATAGAAAAAGAAAAATCTGTTTCATGGAATGACTGCATCGGAAAATATACAGTGTACAGAGCGGAAGCAGAAAGTACCAATAAATATCTCATACCTGAGGCCAGCTTCTCTGTTCCCTAAACAGAAGAAAAAGCATCTGGAGCAATGAGCTTAATGTGGAGCACTCACCACCCAGTGGTTGTAATGTGTATTATTTAGAGTTTAGTTAGGATATCACGATATTATGTTGAATTGATCTCAGGGCAAAATTTACACCACTTCCAGTTTGGAGATAGGGTAAGAGTGGACGCATCTGTACACTGTGTAGTTTCCCGGGCTGGTGTATTGCAGCTCAGCCCCCATACACCGGCACAGCCACTACACAGAACCTTCAGCATCTGCTCTGTACACAGTATGGTTTCAGGGCCTGACATAGCTGATCAGTGGGTGTACCGGGAGTCAGACCCCCATGATCTGGTATTGATGACCTGTCCTGCTTATATTTCATCCATATCTGGAGCCTCGACAACCCCTTTAAGAAGGCATCGGTCAATTATAGTCCAGGCTCAACGACTAGGAGTTGCTCTGCACTTCAAACATTGCAGACCTGTTTCTGGCACACATATTTTTGCCTTTCTTTTTTTATAATATGCTGTAATACATCATTTTTCATATATATGAAGGTCCTGGAGAACACCTTTAACCAAAAACTACAGACTTTCCATTTCCCTCTCCTCTGGTTGACAATCCTGAGTGTTTACAGCAAATAACAGGATTGTCTTTGAGGCCGATGGAAAGAAGTGTTTAACCGTTCACATCCAAGGAAATCTCACACTCCGTCCACGGCTGGAAAACTCATTCTTTTGCCTGTTTTTATCTCTACAGGTGGCCGTGCTTATTAGGCTCACACAGGGAATGACCTCACCTTCCTCCGCTCAAGGCGCTGTTGATTTTGGCCATTTTCGACATCTTAAAGCCTAACTAATTATGATTCATTTTTTAACTTGTAAATCTCCTGAATAAATGTTTGCAGTCTTTTCTATTAATTGCTTTAGCACAGCCCCAGTACACAGAGCTGTTTTCCTTGGTGTAGACTGGATCTATTATTGCCAGTTCTGGTTCCATTTTTCAATTCGGAAAGAGATTGGAAAGTCGTTATTGACATTTTAATGTTCGGCTTGTCATGGGGTGATGGTTTGTGTTCTCCAACTTCTTCTTAATTACCTTTGAGAACACGTATCCTGAATGTATCACATAAAAGTATTCACGACTGATGTGCTGTGGTGGTATTACAGATAAGTAAAATAGAAGAAAACTTTTTTGGTTGTTTTTTCTTTTCAATTCCAGAAACTGCGCTACTCTTGTTAGCAGGATGTGATTGGTATTGCAGCTTGAATGTGGCCGAGCTTGCAATACCCATGCACATCCTATTAAATAGGTTTTTATAAAGTCAACTTCAGCCATGGACCTTGTTGCAGCTAAGGATATCATAAAGAAGACCCCATCACTTGGGACCCTCTTACATAAGGCAGAAGGAGAGAGACTATATAAGAACAGCTGCCACTCTGGTAGGACTCTGTCATCCATGTTTTGCACAGCCCTGTGATTCTACATTTTATGTGCAAAATGCAGCTTCTGCCAATGATAATAGCTGATCGCCAGGGGAAAGAGAAGTTGAACCTGTGATTTTCAACTAATTTGTTGTCTTTGATGGACCCCTTTAACAAGAGTGGAGCTGTTTCTGGAAAAAAAATGACCCTTTCTTCCTAGAATCAGACCACTTTAAAAAGAGCCTGTCAGCAGGACATTCTTAAACCAGACACAATTCCTTGCAGTGCTAACTCAGCTAAATGTAATGATAACTTTCACTTAGTGATGCGTTGCTTCATTCTGGAGAAAAACTACTTTAATCCATCTGCAAATCAGTGGTTAGGATACAATTAGAGTTATATATAGGTGGCTCTCTTCTGGTATCCCGTGGACTGTGGTGCCTCCGTATGTTGGTTACCCCAGTAGAACCAAGGAAGAAAAAAGTCTACTAATCAAAATAATACGGGCACTCAACTCTATGGAGTTACATCCAAAAAGTTTATTATACCCATCAGTAAAAAAGCAATAAAAGTCAGAAATAAAAATCATATAAAGGCTTAAAATGCTAGAAGTGATTGCAGATTATTAGTCGCTGTTCACATTCAAGAAATCAATGCAAAGTTAGTAGTCGCTATTCAGACTAGCAAGAAGTAGATAACGCAAGATTAGTGGTCACTGTTCACACTTTGGAGGAGAGAAACTGGAGAGAATACATGTGTGACTATTGACTACTAACATTGCACTAACAATAATACAATAATACAACCGCATGCATCTGTCATGAACGTATCCGGTTGTATTATGTCTTTTATAACCATGATGGATCTGTCTTGAACACCATTGAAAGTCAATGGGGGACGAATCCGTTTTCTATTGTGTCAGAGAAAACAGATCCGTCCCCATAGACTTACATTGTGTGTCAGGATGGATCCGTCTTGCTCCGCACACCACATTGGGGACAGAAAAATGTTGCTTGCATTTTGGTGCATTCCGTTTCGTTCAGTTTTGTCTCTATTGACAATGAATAGGGACAAAACTGAAACTTTTTCTTCCGCTATTGAGATCCTATGACGGATCTCAATAGTGGAATTGAAAACGCTAATGTGAAAGTAGCCTAAGAGTGGGTGACTTTTATCAGGAATTCATCTCGTGTTTTGTGTTGGAGGGTCTCCCTGCTCCGTTGGTTTTGGGTTTACTGTGGCTAAGCAAGCACAATCCAACCATCGATTGGCAAGCTAGACAGATTCTGGATTAGGGGAATTATTGCGTTGACAATTGTCTGAATACATTCTTTTCAGCTTTAACCACTAAAACATTACCCTCTTTAATATGTGATTTTGCATATGTATTTTCCAAAAGTGGATGCCAGGGTTTACCTCTGCATCGGGAATATGATTGTCCTATCAACCTTATTCCCGGAGCTAAATTGTATAATCTTTCTGGACCTGAAAGAACAGCCATGAGAGAGTATATTACCGAGAGTTTGGCTAAAGGACACATAGGACCTTCCAAATCTCCTGTGGCAGCAGGGTTCTTCTTTGTTAAAAAAAAGGATGGAACTCTTAGGCCATGTCTGGATGTCCATGAGCTCAATCGGATTACTGTCCGTGATCCTTACCCCCTTCCTTTTATTCCTGATTTGTTTAACAGATTGTTGATGCCAAGGTGTTCTCCAAGTTGAATTTAAGGTGGGCATATAATCTGGTCAGGATCAAGGAAGGGGATGAATGGAAGACTGCTTTTAATACCCCAGAGGGTCACTTTGAGAACCTTGTCATGCCTTTTGGGTTGATCAATGCTCCTGCGGTTTTCCAGCATTTTGTGAATGACATTTTTCACAACATGGTGGGGAGGTTTGTTGTCGTGTATTTGGATGACATACTAATTTATTCTCCAGTGGAAAAACATTAGGATCACGTTAGACAGGTGTTGCAGATCCTAAGAGAGAATAAATTGTACGCAAAATTAGAGAAGTGTGTTTTTGCTGTACACAAGGTGCAATACTTTGCCTACCTGCTGTCATCTTCAGGTTTTCAAATGGATCCTGAGAAAGTCTGTGCTGTATTGGACTGGGATCGACCCGAAAATCTGAAGGCTCTTATGCAGTTTTTGGGGTTCACCGAAAATTTATGCAGAACTATTCGACAGCGGTGAAACCCTTAACTGACACTAAGAAAAGGTCGGATGTCTCAGTGTGGTCTGATTCGGCGTTGCGAGCCTTTTCTGCGGTTAAGGACTGCTTCTCTTCTGCCCCTATATTGGTGTAGCCGGACGTATCACAACCTTTCATTGTGGAAGTTGACGTGTCCGAGATAGGGGTAGGAGCAATTTTATCCCAGGGCTTGTCAGCTGATAAATGGCACCCATGTGCATTTAAAAAAAAAAAAAAACTCTCTGCCGCAGAGAGAAATTACGATGTGGGTAACATAAAGATGCTGGCCAATAAGTTGGCATTTGAGGAATGGCGTCAATGGTTGGAAGGGGTGATTCATCTGCTCACGGTGTACACAGATCAAAAAAATCTGTCTTACCTGGAGTCGGCTAAACGAGTGAACCCGAGGCAGACCAGATGATCTTTGTTTTTCACCAGATTCAATTTCATTGTCAGTTATCGACCTGCGGTTAAGAACGTCAAGGCAGATGCCTTGTCACATAGTTTTCCTGAAGGTGGTGATTTTAAAAATCCGAGTCCGATACTGTCGGAGGGGATGGTGATATCCGCTCTATTGTAAGCCGTGTACCAGGGTGGGCTCCCCAGGATACAGCGAAGTCACAAACAAGGAAAACAACTCTGACACCAGCTCTTGTAGAACAAACTTTGTTTTACTTTTACGGGATATCAAACACACTCCCAAATGCAGTGAACATAAAATCAGATTACATACACTCAGCCCGGAGGCTGAGACCCCTGTGTCGCACAGCACGACATCCAAGATGGTAGGTGGAAAACACTTGCACAATTTTCCTGCTGCGCGCAGAGGCCTCGCTATACCTGGCATTACCCTGAAGAACAGGACCAATTGTGTGTGTGAGATACAGGCTGATAAGTATTTGTGATAAACAAGCAGCAATTCTTGGTAGCCTGCCACTCAGCAACACTAACTAACAGCAGGTTTGGTCTCAGTCTCTAGTATTTAGGCGCCAATCTTATATTGAGGTGCGTGCACGCTCTGTCTTACCACCCCGGGTCTGCTCTGCCTCAGCTAGTGACTGCAAACTGAACAAAGGCTGATCCAACACACGTGCGGCACCGCAGGATCCGTTGCTGTACTCCTTCTCCTGGACGGGATCCAGGTCCTTGACACGATCAGCTTCACTTGGCTGCAGTCCTGTTTGCAAAAGGGTAACTCCACGCTAGGATGTTAATGGATTTCTTCCCTCACACACTTTTCTAGTCTACAACTAAGATGGACGCCAGCTTCCTTCCTCTAGACACACAGCTCCACCCTCCTATGAATATTTAAATCTCAGCAGTCTTTTTAGCTGTGTGGGGAAACAGCAAAATAACAGTGTTCGTGCAATAAGAGCTGTTTCACAATCTCACACTATACCCTGACCTAGAGGTGAAGGTGTTAGAGGCTCAGGGAGACACACTGGAGTCTTGCCCCTCTGGGAAATTGTTTGTTCCATCAGAATTGTGTCATAAGGTGTTTGAGGAACATCACTGTACGGTTCTTACGGGACACCCTGGGAGTAGATTCTGATGGCCGGGGTTGCGGGTGTGGAGGTCTATGTGTCAGCCTGTAGTATCAGTGCACGCGCTAAGGTGACACATACTCAACCTTCTGGATCTCTATTTCCGTTGCCCATCCCGTACAGACTATGGACTTACTTGGCTATGGATTTTATTACTGATCTGCCTAATTCGTCTGGAAAGACAGTTATTCTGGTGGTAGTTGATCATTTTAGTAAAATGGTGCACTTTATAGCATTGCCTGGCCTACCTAATGCTAAAACACTTGCGAAAGTGTTTGTTGACAACATTGTGAAACTTCATAGCATTCCCTCTGACGTGGTCTTGGATCGTGGGACTCAATTTGTGTCCATATTCTGAAAGGCGTTCTGTACTCGGCTGGGGGTACAACTGTCTTTTTCTTCTGATTTTCATCCTCAAATGAATGGACAGACGGAGTGCACTAATCAGAGTCTGGAGACTTACTTAAGATGTTTTGTCTCTGAGAACCAGGAGGAAAGGTACTCGTTTTTGTCTTTAGCAGAGTTAGCCACTGGTAAGTCGACGTTTTTTGGGGCATATGGGTTTAACCCGCAATTTGGCACATTCTCTGGTTTGGTATCCATGAGGAGGATCGTTTTTCGTCATCGTTGTCTTCTATATGGCGGAAAATTCTAAATAACTTGATGAATATGGGCAACAAGTATAAACGTGAGGCTGACCGGAAACATATGAATGGTCCGGGCCTGAGTGAGGGTGATTTTGTGTGGCTGTCCACAAGAGATATTAAGCTGAAGGTTCCTTCTTGGAAGTTGGGTCCAAGGTTTATTGATCCATATAGGATCTCTGCCATTTTTTATCCTGTAGCTTTTCGTCTTAAACTTCCTCAGGCTCTGAAAATTCATAATGTGTTTCACAAATCTTTGTTGAAGAGATATGTTGAAACTTTGGAGTCGTCCCCCTTTGCCACCCACTCCTGTCATTTTGGACGGCAGTTTTGAATTCTAGATCGCTAAGATTATTGACTCTCGAGTTCTCTGTAGATCTCTTCAGTATCTTGTTCACTGGAAGAGTTATGGACCAGAGGAGAGGATGTGGGTACCAGCATCTGACGTGAATGCCAGTCATTTGGTGAAAGCCTTTCACAGGTCTCATCCGGATAAGGTTGGTCCTGGGTGCCCGGTCACCCGTAGAAGGGGGAGGTACTGTCACGGACGTACCGAGACAAACGAGCATTCCCGCGACAGGTGGCAGGAGATCTGTGAGACTGGCAACACGTGATGTGATCTGACATGTTTTCCATTTAGATCAAATGATGTCTGTGTTGTTTCTGGTGCTTGCCACACCTTCTTTCCCAAGGTGTGGCTATTGTGGTCATTTTATCTTCTCTATTGTTGTTCTCCCACTATGCATTGCGGTTTATAGCTTCTGTTGGACTTCTCGGCTGAGTTCCTGGTGCTACCAAAGCTTCATTGAAGATAAGTGTTTCCTTTCCCTTTTGTATTTTGTTCATATATATATATGTGTGTGTTGCCTTTCCCTGTTGTTTGTCATAAGGCCTGATGGAGACTCCAGAATGAAGCAGTGGATCGCTAGGTGAAAGGTATTATATTCAGCTGGTCTAACCCTACAGGACATTGGGAATTTCCTGCTGACAGGTTCCCTTTATAAATTCTAGTTAAGGCGAGGCCACATTAGTCTTATTTTTCCATTCTTCCTGTCCATCAGAGGAGCAGAAAAATAAAGAAAAAAAACTGATCCTGTAAAAAAAAACAGATCCTGTGCATCAGTTATGCACATTTTAGAATTATGATTAAATTAGTTTGACATGACCGATCCCTCATGAAGCCATGTTGATGTTATTTGCTTATTTTCATTGAGGTACTCCATGATAGCATCTCTTAGAAAACCTTCAAACAGTTTACCCACGACAGATGTTAAACTTACTGGCCTATAGTTTCCGGGCTCTGTTTTTGGACCCTTTTTGAATATTTGCACTACATTTGCTATGCGCCAATCCTGGGGAACACTCCCTGTCAGTATAGAGTCCTTAAATATCAGAAATAAGGGTCTAGCTATGACATAACTTAATTCTCTTAGGCTACTTAGAGATATTTTAATATTTTTAAGATGCTGCTGTACTTCTTCCTGAGTCACACAGGGCACTTTTAATGGGGAATTTAGTTTTACATTCTGCATTTCCTCAGTGAATACAGTGGAAAAAAAAATATTTAATACCTTTGCTTTCTCCTCAACACTCTCTGCAACTCTCCTCTCATTACTTTGTAGAGGGCCGACACCTTCAGATTTATACTTTTTGCTAGAGATGAGCGAATTTTTAAAAAATTCGATTTGCCGGTTGATCAAATTTTTCGTGAAAAATGTTGTTCGATCCGAATATATTCGTGGCGAATTACGTTAAAAAAAAGCTATTTCCTTGCTGCTGAGAGCCTTTACAGTGGTGTAGAACACTGTGCCTTGCAGTAACATGCATGGGGTCGCTCTTAGAATCACTGCACACTTCACTTATTTGGGCAGTTACGGGGCCAAAACTGACCAAATAACTCAAGTATTAACTCAACCTTACAGGTCGCTGTTAGCGCCAAGAAGTAGCGCACTCCTTTTACACCCTCGTCAGCTGATTTCACATAGATGTCTACAGAACCTGTTCTATTAAATGCTTATACAAGTAGAGCCCATCAACAGAGTGGAGAGGGTGTCAGTAGTAAGTTTGTGTTGACATCACTGATTAATTTGCCTTTCCTTTGATCTTTTAGAACAATAACCCACAAAAAACAGATCCTGTCTGTGGAGCATCCGCCTTAAATGATGATGTCAGCCAGGCCCAAAGACAAAATAGTGGCCCAGTCATGAGGTTGGGAGGGTGGGAACAGCATGAGAAGTCCACAGAGTGGCCCTATGACATAGTGGTGAGGTGGAAGCAGCATGAGGAGACTACAGAGCGGCCAATGACAGAGTCTGGAGTTGGCGGCAGCATCAGAAGGAGGCCACAGAGTGGCACAATCACAGTGTGGAGGTGGCAGCAGTATGAGGAGGCCACTGAGTGGCACAATGACTGAGTCTGGAGTTGGCAGCAGTATGAGGAGGCCACCGAGTGGCACAATGACTGAGTCTGGAGTTGGCAGCAGTATGAGGAGGCCACCGAGTGGCACATTGACAGTCTGGAGTTGGCAGCAGTATAAGGAGGCCACCAAGTGGCACAATGACAGAGTCTGGAACAGAAGCAATGAGCGCTTCCATCAATACAGATTAAAACGCTAATTGCTTTTCTCTTTATAAGATGCAGTGCATCTTCTAAAGGGAATACTAGTGAGCGCTTCCAATGTTAGCGCTCACTAGTCTGCAGGAGGAGGGGGAGAGAAGTGCTGTACAGTACTTGCCCCTCTTGCTCACTCTTCTCAGGGCCCGCGCTGCTGTGTCCTGGCTGTAAGAGGTCAGGTGACTGCAGCATGGGCCCTGAGAAAAGAACTGTGAACTATTACTGTGAAGGGGGCACAGATAGGGCATTACAACTGTGATGGGGGCACAATGTTGGCATAACTACTGTGAGGGGGCAGACATCTTACAAAACTAATGTGAAGGTTGTACAATGAGGGCAATACTACTGTGAGGGGGTACAATTTTTTAAAGTATTGCAGGGGGTGCCAGAGAAAGGACCCACCCCAGATGCCAAACACCCTAGGCACGCCACTGCTCTACATGTTCATGTCCCTCACTTATATCTTTCCGGACTGTGGGCCTTATACAGGACTTTACATAAAGGCAAACCCCTCCACCTCTCCGGTATTGGTGATCCTTTCTAAACAGACTGTAACCCTGTACATTAACTGCCCAGTCATAGCGATCATCCAGCCGTGTCTCAGTTATTCCCACTGTCATAGCTATCATCCAGCCATGTCTCAGTTTTTCCCACTATGTCATAGCTATCATCCAGCCATGTCTCAGTTATTCCCACTGTCATAGCTATCATCCAGCCGTGTCTCAGTTATTCCCACTATATCATAGTCCTCCTCACACATCAATAATTCCAGGTCCCCAGTTTTATTAGCCAGGCTTCTGGCATTAGTATACATACAATAAAGAGGTTTATGTATATTTCTTACCCTACACCTTTCCTTCTGAACTGTTCTAGTCCCTCCTTCCATTCCTTCCCCAGTCCTATTACCTCGCCCCTGGTCTCTATCTGCACTATCTTCCCCTCCTATAATGTAATTACCCTGCCCCCCAGTCCCTAGTTTAAACACTCCTCCAACCTTCTAGCCATCTTCTCCCCCAACACAACTGCCCCTTTCCCATTGAGGTGCAGCCCATCCCTACGATAGAGCCTGTAGCCGACATAGAATTCGTCCCAGTTCTCCAGGAACCAAAACCCCTCCTTCCTACACCAGTTCTTGAGCCATTTGTTCACCTCCCTAATCTCCCGCTGCCTTTCTTGTGTGACATAAAGATATATTTGGAAATCACTATAGGAGAGCTACACTGCGATGCAAGGGGTTAAACCCGGTCACGGGTGGTGACAGACTCCCCTTAAAATTACAGTTTATTATTGTGAGACCCTTCTAAACAAACAGGGTGTGTGTAAAGTAGACAATCATTTTAGTTCTGCAGATTAATATCGAGGATTGGTAAAAAAAGCCAAACCAACCTACCCATTATTTTCCCCAAATAGATTGGCAGCAGATCCCATCCACAAAACAAGAGGATCTGATGACAAAACGTTCCTGTGTATGAGCATGAAGAACAGTTGCCTAAATTCACCCATGCAACGCCCATCTATAAATAACACATCTTGCTTTATACATAAAGCTGTTGCTAGAGATCATCGAAACACGATGACCTCATAAAGCAGAATGTTTTTTGCTCCAAAAAAAAAAAAAAGAAATTAAAAATTTCAGTCTGAGTCTATTTTCCCTTTGGGCAGAGGATGAAAAACAAACACTTTTGTAAGCACATCATCTTAAGTCTGAACATCTTTATGAACTGTTTTTGTGTCAGTGAAAGCAGCGAACCATATGGGGAAATTATATTAGGAAAATGCACATTATACGAAATGTGTGAAACATTGTTTCCATTTTGGTTCACAGTCTATATCAGCTGAAGGATATTTTTTTTCGTCTTTATAACAGGGACTCACAGAACAGATGTGTGGTCTGGTTCTGAGTGCTATTCTCGGATGAATAATCAAAACCAGAGAAGCCCAACGGGGTCATTTGTTTTAGTGCTAGTTGTAAATAATAGCAGGTCATAAATTTATGATAACGATACATTTAAATGCTTAAGAAAGCCATTGTATGGAAAAATGTGGGATTCATTAGCACAAATCTAAAATGTAAGGCAGAAAAGTCAAGGCAGAAAAATAGTAGAGCCCTAAAAGCAACTGGAGCTATAAAATGTACATTGGGGCCTTCATCCCTTTCCTAAACATACTTGGCTTCTTTCCAAACCAACCTGCAACCTCAACAGATTTTGATATCGACGTCACTCAACTCCATGTCTGGTACAGCATTTCATTTCTATAGTATAAACCATTCTCAGATGCACCTGACTACATTGTCTCCAACCTACAGCTAGTAGCACCCCTATCCCTAAGTAAAGCGGTAAATATTTGTGGGGAGAGGAGGGGAATGCAGCTGCAGGTGTTTCTTTCTTTTCCTCTCTGAGAAAACACATTGAATGAGAGAAGAACTGAGGAGACCATACCTTGAAGGGCCTGTTAATTCCTTAGCCATTAAAGAAAGAATGAAAGAAAGATACTGTGAAATATGAAAGAATTGTGCTACAGAATACCAGGATACAGAACGGATAGCCCCTAAAATAAAGACAACGAGCAAGTTTAATTATTTGCTTTGCAACATCTAAAATCAATACTTTTTTTGTAAAATTTCCATAATTTTCTTCTGTGTGCAGTGGCAGTATTTAGGGTGAAGCCAATGCTATACTGGGTCCCCCTGGACACCATCGAGGTATCACCAGAGAGGGCCTGTAGTAAACCAGTGTGCTTTTTTATTGGAGGAACTCAAGTGCAAAACAATACAGACAAGGCATTGAGCTGGCAGAAGAAGAGTTCATGATGAGGAAAGCCCTGAACTAGCTGTCCCTCTCTCCCTATGTGTCTCTCAGAAGGCTGGTACCCTGGCCAAAGACTGCTGGACCAGAGTCTGTGGCTCATCATCCAGCTGCAGTTCTGGTCAATGGGCTGGTAACACCGGGTCTGTGGCTCAAGATCCCTATCTCAGCATCTTCTGGTCACACATGCAGTCTGGCAGAGTGTCTCCTACTAAGCACTGGTCCCTATCTGCAGACAAGTAAGGGCTCTTACTGCTCTCCTTATATACAGATTCTAGCTGAACTAGAACCTTCTAGTGAGAGGGGTGGAGTGGAGAGGAGAAGCACAGCCTAAACATAAACATTGTTATACTTTTAGCCTGCCATAGACTTGTATAGAGATTTATAGGAATTAATAAGCAGTTTTTCTAAACATAAACAAGTCTTCAGACATAAACAACTTAAACCAGACAGTCAGAAGGTCAGTGTGTCTGTTTTTTTTTCCCCCTCCAAAACTTTGCATAAGTAGAAAGTCATAAAGTCTCTCTGTATTAGCTGGCTGTGCATTAACCCTTTCCACATTACAGTTATAGTGCAAATGAACAGGATATATTACAGTAAACATATTAATGCAGTTCAACAATATGAAACAGTATAAGCGTACAGTACAAACAACATATATCACAGTACAAATTAACCCTTTAAAGTGCTATAACGTATGACGTTGATGGCTTTGCATAGTTGCAATAAGGGCAAGTGACCACAAATATCCATAGTCCAAATCACTCTTGCTCCAGGGCAATACATGTGCTAACCGGTCATGCCCCTGTCTTTAAATACTACATATGTAAGTTTATAAAAACTTCGTTAGGCATCTGGTTGTAATTTCTTGCTTAACGGAAAAAGGTAGAGAAAAATGAAACAAACAGCAAAGTTTAATAGGCTGGTATATATGGAAATGTATGTGAGGGGGTGCAAAAATGAACTTATTCTCATTGCTGAGGTTTGCTGCCTTTTGCATTTGCCCATATGTTGGGCCTAATGAAGTATAATATGAACAGAGAATTTATGAAATATATAAACTATATTTAGATGGTTCTTCCTCGTGACTAGAGTTGAGCGAACCCAAACTGTAAAGTTCGGGTCTGTACCGAACTTTAAGTTTTTTGGTACACGTAGAATATACCATCAGATTGAAGAAAACTCTGATCCGATGGTATAGTCTAAACCCGAAGCGTTGCCATGGTGATGGGGATGCACCTCTGACAGGGTGCTGCTATCCCCAGCACCTGAGGGGTTAATTGCGCGGATGGCAGCTCCCTGTCAGAGGTCGGGTGCCAGGAATGTTTCTATAATGTTTAAATTGGTGGGCAGTGCACACTCAGCGCCAGTGCGTCCCCACACCCCCCCCCCATCATTGGTATCAGCGGCAGTTCCGATCAGAGTCCCAGCAGTGTAATGCTGGGGCGCCATGATCGGTTACCAAGGCAGCCAGGACACTACTGTCCAATAATGGGGGGGGGGGGGGGGGAATAGGTGTGAGGACGCACTGGCCACCAATGATTTTTAATACTGAGGGAAAGGGTGCACTGAAGGCGCACTCAATTAAACCCTCAGGTGCCGCAGATGGCAGCGCCCTGTCAGAGGTGCGTCCCCATTACCAAGGAGAACACCTCAGGTTTAGAATATATCAATCCGATGGCATATTCTAACACAGAGACGTTCCCATGTTGATGGGAATGTTTGAAGTTAAAATATACCATCGGATTGTAGAAAACTCCGATCCGATGGTATATTTTAACTTCAAGCACCCCCATCATATATGGGATATACCATCGGATCTGTGTGTTCACGATCGTAAAAACTCACATCTGAAAAAGCTAATACTATTATTTTCCGTTATAACCATGTTATAACGGAAAATAATAAAGTGAAGTTCGGGTCCCCATTGACTTTAATAGGGTCCGGGTTTGAGGTCAAGTTTGGGTCCCAAACCCGAACTTTGACCTGAAGTTCGGCAGAACCCGGCGAACCCGAACTTCACTGGGTTCGCTCAACACTACTCATGACAATGGTCACATCACTGCTCCTCCTATTGCAGGGTGGCATGGCCAATAAGACATTGACCACCTCCCTTGGGACCAACCAGAAATGGGCCTCCTCTGTACTGTCTCTGGATCAGGAGCTGCATCTTTGGTACAAACTTCTCAGCTCTAGGCAGTGTCGGACTTGAATACCTAGGGCCCACTAGTAAAATTTATTTTGGGGCCCCACCTTATTGATACATTCAAATATAATAAATAATTTAACAGCTTTTTTATATGAACATAGGCTGGTTGAGGTGCTGTACACTGAATATATGTATGTAATGCGGTATTTCTAATGCGTTATGTGCCACTTGTGCAGGGGGTGGGGGACTAGGGGCCCACCTTGCTCAGGGGCCCACCAGGGGATTCCCCTGTACCCTTGTGGGCCAGTCCGAGCCTGGCTCTAGGGTACACTGTTGTCACAAACCAGTGGGTCTTAACTAGTGATGAGCAGGAGGTGCCATATTCGATTTCGCGAATATTCGATTGAATATTCGTCATATATTCATCGAACTCGAATATTCGTCATTATTCTATATATTGCGAATGTTACACGAATTTATATTCATAGAAAAAAATCCAATCCAGCTTTCCTTAAAACCGATTCCTTTATTGATTTCTTGTATACGTAAAATCCACGGACAATGTCAGAGTACACACAAGGTGACGCGTTTCGGGCTTACAGAATCATGCCCTTCATCAGACTAATGAAGGGCATGATTCTGTAAGCCCGAAACGCGTCACCTTGTGTGTACTCTGACATTGTCCGTGGATTTTACGTATACAAGAAATCAATAAAGGAATCGGTTTTAAGGAAAGCTGGATTGGATTTTTTTCTATGAATATACCGCAAGGACCTGGTTCGGGTCTCTCATCCGTGCTTCCAGAGCTAAAGGGTGGAGGTGAGCGCTGCAGCAATTTGTTTGTATGAGTATCACGAATTTATATTCGCATCACGAATTAAACTTAGAGCTGAGTTCCTAATGGTTGTAACTTGTATTGCTAGAATTGACGAAGATAATGAATATCACGAATATAGCACTATATTCTCAATCTGAGTTATATTCTAGCAATACAACCATTAGGAACTCAGATCTAAGTTTAATTCGCAATGTGAACATATACTCGCATTGCGAATTCAACTTAAAGCTCGGTTCCTAATGGTTGTATTGCTAGAATATAACGAATATCACGAATATAGCGCTATATTCTCAATTATCGTTATATTCTAGCAATGACAATTAGGAACTCAGCTCTAAGTTTCATTCGCGAAGCGAACATATAATCGCATTGTGAATTGATCTTAGAGTCAATTCCTAATGGTTTTATTGCTAGAATATAACAAAGATGACGAATATCACGAATTCACGAATATAGCACTATATTCTCAATCTTCGTTATATTCTAGCAATACAAACATTAGCAACTCAGCTCTGTTTCATTCGCGAAGTGAACGTATAATCGCATTGCGAATTGATCTTAGAGCTAAGTTCCTAATGGTTGTATTGCTAGAATATAACGAATATCGCAATGCGAATAATTGTGGTTATATTAATCGCATTGCGATTACAACTTAATCAAATTTGTGAGATCGTGATTCTCACATCCGACAGTACATTTTAGCATGGAGGCGTTCCCATGCACACGGGAAGTCGGCAGAAGCGGCAAGTGCATTAACTGGAGCAGGCAGGAAGCCAAGAATCCTCCGGACAGGTAAGAACAGCTTTTGGGAAGTGGGAAGACAACCAGTGAGCAACAAGGATTAACAGCTAAAAAAAAAAAATTTGAATATTCGAAATAGAAAATATATACCGCTATATTTGCGAATTATCAAAGTGTCCTAGGGTTAACCCACTGTGCCACGTGTCCTACCTCCTCTAATGGTGTTGTCTAAGTGAACACCTTTTTCTTCACAGTACCCCTGATGGTGGGGATAGTCTTTCCCAAGGGGAACACCAGGTCGCTACCTTTTGAGGAGGATAGGTACACGAGGCAGCTGGTCCAGGCAGGACCAAGAGAAACAGTGCAGGACCGAAGGATGAGGCAGAGGCGAAGTCAGACAGGCAAAAGGTCAGGGCAGACAGCAGAGGTACAGGTCAGGCAATCCGGATCGGCAACAGGAGAGTCAAGGCAAGCAGGCAGGGATCAAACAGGTAGCAAGTCAGGAACACAAGTGGATATCCGGAACCTTAGCAGGACACAAAAACCTTGACACTGAGGCATCTGGGAAGAGGGCTGAGCCACTTATATATGTGCAGGAGGGCTAGGATTGGTTGTCGAGGTCACATAATTCAACCCAAAATGGAGGGTGTCGCGTGCTGGACCTTAAGAAAATGCTGCAGGAAACAAGCAGCAAGCATGATGTGGCCAGGGCTGAAAGGAAACACTAGCAGCAGATCACCAGTGAACATGGTGCCCGGGACCGCAGCGGCAAGCAGGGGAACAGCGGCGCACAGCAGCCGCTGTTACAACTGTAAGGCAATGTGATGGAGATACAGTATTGTTTCTAAGATCAGTGTTCAAATATTTTTGAAAAAGGGGTGTTCCGGTCTATTTATAATGATGACCTATCCTTAAGATCCCACATCCCTGCTGGTCAGCAGTTTGCAGTATCTCTGGCACCAGAAATTGGGGTAGGGATTATAGCTTCATCCATTGTGAATAGTAATAGAGATGGTTGCAGCAGTTTATTTCAATGGTATCAACACTGCAGTAACCAGCTCCGTCCACCAAACACAATGGATGGAGCTATAAAAAATTTGCACAGAATTCCAGCGCGGAAACTACTTGGAAACAGTTGATCGCTGGGGTTGTGGGGTGTAAGACCCTTGACGATCAGATTTTAGAAGGACCGGAAAACTCCTTTAATGGTGGTGTGACCATCAAGTGCAAGCATGAACTTGATTACAACACAGGCTCAGAATTGGATGTCAACCCTCCAAAATGTAACAAGTCTAGCAGATACAAAAATGTGAAAAATATATCTTTATAGAAAAATAAAAAAATTTCCAGACAAACTAAATTTAGTTTTCATGTTAAACAAGCTTAATGTTTCCTGAAAAACATCTGCCTCACTCGGTCACGCATGAAATATATTTGATATTGACATAATCTGTAAACAAGTTAAAGGTTTCCAAATGGCGACATGTAAGAAACATTTAAATCTAATACCAAAGAATTGCTCAACTTTATGCTATTTTTATCAGCAATGAAGTTCTGTAATAGGATACAGAACAAGGAGGCAACGTATTAACATCCATGACTAATGGCATTAACATTCTGCATTAGAAAAAGGAATCAAAAAGTTCTACAAAAAATCCGAAGCAAGATTTGTAGCAAAATATTATTATTATTGTTATTATTACAATTAGAAAATTTTATTTCTAATAATTTATTTTAGTTTTATTTTTACTAATTTTCTAACTTTAAGATGAAAAGTTTGACAATTCAAAACTCAATTAATAATTTATTCTCTAGTCATGACTAAAGATTCACAATTTGATTAGTAATCTGTAGCTCTAGTCATATATAATAAAATATTATTTCTTTAGAGGGCTTACCGTTGCTAAGGCGAGACGTGACTAAGTCCCAACCACCTGGTGACTAAGTCCAAACCACCTGGTGCTCGTTGTTTCTGTAGCTCCCATTGAAGTGCACAGCAAGCTATGCTATTTCTCTAAGGGCTCATGCGCACGAACGTATTTTCTTTCCGTGTCTGTTCCATTTTTTTTCCGGACTGTATGCGGAACCATTCATTTCAATGGGTCCGCAAAAAAACTGAAGTTACTCCGTGTGCATTCCGTTTTCGTATGTCCGTTCCGCAAGGAATAGAACATGTCCTCTTATTGCCTCAATACCGCCTCTATACCTCCATGACCAGCTTCACCCTCGCCTACTGTCTCCTTCCCCCATACCATGTAGATTGTAAGCCCTCACGGGCAGGGCCCTCTACCCTTCTGTACCAGTCTGTAACTTGTCTCGTTCATGCTTAAGGCAATTGCCTGTATTATGTATGTGCACCGCTTATGATATGGACAGTGCTATGGAATGAATGGCGCTCTAAAAATAAATAATAATAATAATAATATTGTCTGCAGTACTGTTCTATTAGGGGCCAGCTGTTCCATTCCGCAAAATACGAAATGCACACAGAGTTCATCCATATTTTTTGCAGATCCGTATTTTGCAGACCGCAAAATACATACGGTTGTGTGCATGAGCCTTAACTCAGAGACAACATGGCTTGCTATGCTGTTTCCGTAGCTTCTTTGCGCTGTAATGGGAGCTACAAAAACAGTGAGTGCTGATGTGTTCTACTATTTTCCAGCCTCTTGGGGATCAGGACTTCTTAGTAGTTGCAAGATGAGACAACCCCTTCAGTTTTTCTCTTAGTATTTTGGCATACTGTAACATACACTTAACACTGAAATTGCAGCACCAAGAAGGAAAAGTCATGGAATTATGGAAATCATAGAATTATTAAAAATATTATTGATATTTAAATGATAAAAAAGGAAACAATAATATTCAAAACATCTCAATTTATTTAGTATCGAGTATGAGCACCAAATGGACTTAGGCATCCTTCACACTGCCAGCAGGCCTGCTGGAGTTCTTTGTATCTGGCATTGATGGATGGTACCACAACACCCACCAGCCCTATTGTCTGTAGTGGGTTCTGGACAGGCTCGGACTGGCCCACCGGGGAGCAGGTGAAATCCTCGGTGGGCCCTGAACCAGCAAGTGAACTTCCTTGCTTAAAAGCTGTCTGTGATAAGCTCCGCTCCCTGTACACAGTACACAAATGACAAGGAGGGCCCCACACTAGCGCTGATTCATGGGAACTTTCAAGTTTTTGTGTAATCAGCACTCCTGGTCAGTGAGGCTGTTTCCACATGATCTGATTTTCATAAAATCACGTGAAAAAAACACAGCACTTTGCCACGATTCTATGTAAATTAGATCATGTGGAAACAGCCTTACTGTGACCAGGAGTGCTGATTGGACTAAAACCTGTCAGTCAATAGCACTGATAGCCTCTTCTCAAATGAGGCAGCTCTGCTAGAAGGACTGCTGCCTGTGTGATCAGTCTCGAGCCCTACTGCAAGGGGGAGGAGTCTGGATCAGGACCTGGGGACACAACTAGCAACACAGAGGGCCAAGAGGTGAGGGAGGAATCTACATGTATTGTATGAGTGCCTGCATGTTTGACAGTGTGTGTATGTAAGAGTGCCTGCATGTATGACAGTGTGTGTATGTAAGAGTGCCTGCATGAATGACAGTGTGTGTATGTAAGAGTACCTGTATGTATTACAGTGTGTGCATGTAAGATGACATACATGTATGACAGTGTGTGTATGTAAGAGTCCCAGCATCTGTAGAAGTGTGCATGTAAAAAGTGCCAGCATGTGTAGAAGTGTGCGTGTAAAAGAGTGTTGGCATATGTAGAAGTGTGTGTGTAACAGAGAACAGCATGTATAGAAGTATCCATGTAAAAGAGTGTCTGCATGTGTATAAGTATGTGTGTGACAGAGTTCTGTTAATGTATCTGTATATACAGCTTGGTTCTGTTTCTGTATCTATGCACGCAGCTTGGTTCTTTTCCTGTATCTATACACGCGTCTTGGTTCTGTTACTGTATCTATACACGCAGCTTGGGTCTGTTACTGTATCTATGCATGCAGTTTGGTTCTGTTACTGTATCTATGCACGCAGCTTGCTTCTGTTACCTTATCTAAGTACTGAGCTTGTTTCTGTTATGGTATCTAAGTATCTAAGTACTGAGCTTGAAGGGGGTACCTAAGTTCAAATTTTTGAGGCCAAACTACAGGAAGGCTGTTAAAATAAAAATGAAAAAAACAAACAAAACATTTAAACTCACCATCCTGATCACTATGATGATGCAGCACCAGTACTCTGTTCTCTATGCCAGGCTGCAGCTGGGACATAATGTTTTGGCTTGGCTGCCGCGGTAAAATGCCCGTGTACTGTACTTGACTGCTGTAACTAATCACTTGCCTCAGTGGTGTACAGCACCAAGGCCTGTGATTAGCTGCAGCTGTCATGTCATCTATTACACTACAGCTCCCTATATAAAGGATTATTTTAAAGGATGTTGATGCAAATTGGAAAAACCCCCTTAAGTGTCAATATTTGCATGAAATTATAGGGTGGGCCCCTAGAGTCATTTCTACTGGTGGGCCCTTGGCACCCCAGTCCGACACTAGTTCTGGAGGAAAACCAGCCGCTAAACCCTTTGCCGGGTAGCAGCCAGATCTCCGCTGGACCACATTATAGTCAATGGGGCCAGCGGGCATTCTAGTACTTTCTGGCATTGCCGGACCTATAGAGTTTCAGCAGGCTGTCCTCTGCTAGAACAGTCTGCTGGAACTCCTGCAGAAAGTGTGAAACTACCCTGACAAATCTTGGCCTGCTACTGTTATGCCACACTGAATACACTTGGGCATACAAATGATCAAGCTCTACTGCCCTTTGCAATTGCTGACCAATGATGTCCCAGATGTGCTCAATGGGAGAAAAATACGGAAATGCTGCAGGCCATGAGAGAACATTTAGGCCACACAGGCTGCTCATTAGCATGTTGAAAAACAGTTCCTGTAGACCATGTGGTCTCCAGACCAATCTCTAGCTATCACTGTGTCTGAGACAAAAGCGGGACTCATCACTGAAGAGGATAGACCTTCATTCCAGCCCCCATTCCCATTTTGCTATGCACCATGGTAGCCTTTGAGAACAGAAACGTGAGGTCAGTGGTCCACCTGTAGCTGGACATTTGGCTCATAGTCCAATGTTGTGCAAACGTCTCCTGTGTAGACACGGTTTTCATTTACAGTGCGGAATAGATCACTATGTGCTACTCTCACACGATCTGTCAGTGCAGAGGTTTGCCTCTGTATACCTCTTGCTGTCATTCCAGTTCATCTTTGTTCTCCCAACCACTGGGGCACACAACGTTGAACAGTTCTGACATCTTAACTTGGGTGCATAGTGATAGTGATAAACCGAGGTCTCTAAGTTCAAAGATTCTGTCCCTCTCAGTTTGTGACAAGTGGCGATAACTGGCATGTCGACAAGCGGGAGGAATCACACAATCATCCTACATGACTTGATAAGATTTTTATGGTTTCAAAGACTTTGGAGCTAGGTGTTTGAAAATGTGATCATCTGCGGATCTTAGTGGCACTTGCTACTGCCTCGATTTGCAAAACCTTACAGCTTCTCTTTCTTAGTGTTGCAATTTCAATGTTAAGGAGTGTATACAATATATATTCTGTATAACCTTTAAACATCATTTCCTAGATTTTGTTTTACAATTTTTGAAGTCCATGTTATTTACAATTGAATTTATATTGTGTACAGGACATTAAAGGGGTTTTCTCACTTCAGCAAATGGCATTTATTATATAGAATAAGTTAATACAAGGCACTTAGTAATGTATTGTGATTATCCATATTGTCTCCTTCGATGGCTGGATTCATTTTTCCATCACATTATACACTGCTTATTTCCATGGTTACGACCACCCTGCAATCCATCCGTGGTGGCCGTGCTAGCACACTATAGGAAAAAGCGTCGTCCTCTCTTGTGGCTGGGACCGTGGGAGCGCACATAGGCTAGTGCTTTTTTCTATAGTGTGCAAACACGACCACCAGTGATGGATTGCAGGGTGGTCATAACCATGGAAACAAGCAGTGTATAATGTGATCGAAAAATGAATCCAGCCAGCAAAGGAGGCAATATAGACAATCACAATACATTAGTAAGTGCCTTGTATTAACTTTCTCTATATAATAAATGCTATTTGCTGAAGTGAGACGACCCCTTTAATTAAACATTACATCTGGTTACAACATTCAATTATTTTAAGGTTTGATTCTATAAAACAAAAATTACATTTCCCTTCTGGAAATGAAAAGCATCCGTAATATGAAAACCCCAACAGGTAACATTTGAATGAACTTTACAGCACTCAGTCTTTTTGGGTATGAGTCTATCAGCATGGCACATTTTGACTTGGCAAGATTTGCCCACTCTTCTTTGGCATCTCCTGTGCACAGCCCTATTCAGATCACCCTACAGATTTTCAATCGGATTCAGGTGTGGGCTCTGGCTGGACCATTCCAAAACTTTATTCTTCTTCTGGTGAAGCCATTCCTTTGTTGATTTAGATGTATGCTTTGGGTCGTTGTCTTGCTGAAAGATGAAGTTCCTCTTCATGTTCAGCTTTCTAGCAGAAGCCTGAAGATTTTGTGCCAATATTGACTGGTATTTGGAACTGTTCATAATTCCCTCTATCTTAACTAAGGCCCCAGTTCCAGCTAAAGATAAATAGCCCCAAAGCATGACGCTGCCACCACCATGCTTCACTGTGGGTATGGTGTTCTTCTGGTGGTGTGCAGTGTTGCTTTTGTGCCAAACATATCTTTTGGAATTATGGCCAAAAAGTTCACCCTTGGTTTCATCAGACCACAACACCTTTTCCCATATGCTTTTGGGAGACTTCAGTTGTGTTTTTGCAAAATGTAGCCTGGTTTGGATGTTTTTCTTCGTAAGAAAAGGCTTTCGTCTTGCCACTCTACCACATAGCCCAGACATATGAAGAATACAGGAGATTGTTGTCACATGTACCACACAGCCAGTACTTGCCAGATATTCCTGCAGCTCCTTTAATGTTGCTGTAGGCCTCTTAGTCGCCTCCCAGACCAGTTTTATTCTTGTGTTTTCATCAATTTTGGAGGGACGTCCAGTTCTTGGTAATGTCACTGTTGTGCCATATTTTCTCCACTTGATGATGACGGTCTTCACTGTGTTCCATGGTATATCTAATGCCTTGGAAATTCTTTTGTACCCTTCTCCTGACTGATACCTTTTAACAATGAGATCCCTCTGATGCTTTGGAAGCTCTCTGTGGACCATGGCTTTTGCTGCGGGATGCGACTAAGAAAATTTCTGTAAAGACTAACTAGAGCAGCTGAACTTTATTTGGGGTTAATCAGAGGCACTGTAAATGATGGCAGGTGTATGCTGACTCCTATTTAACATGGTTTTGAATGTGATTGCTTAATTCTGAACACAGCTACATCCCCAGTTATAAGAGGGTGTACACACTTATAAAACCACATTATTATTTTTTTTTTGTTTTCTTCCCTCCACCTAAAATATTTCAGTTTGTTTTTCAATTGACTTGTACAGTTTGTAGGTTACATTAAAGGTGGAAAAAGTTCTGAAATTATTTACAGAAACCTGACATTTTAACAGGGGTGTAGGGGTAGACTTTTTATATCGACTGTCCAATGTCCCCTTCAGCCCATTACCCAGCAACATTGATCCAGAGGAAGGCAAATCTCCTGCATGAAATGGAAGGCAATTTTTCCTCATCTTAAGGCCTCTTGCACACGGGCGTCATGTTTGACGCCCGGATAAGATGCGGGTGCGTTGCGGGAATCGCCGTGATTTTTCCGCGCGTGTGCTAACGTTTGTAGTGTGTTGAGCACGCGCGTGAAAAAATCCGCATGCTTGGTACCCAGACCCGAAGTCAGACTTCATCACTGAAGTCCGGTTTCGGGATGAGTATTCTGTATGTGTAATTATTTTCCTTTATAACATAGTTATAAGGGAAAATAATCGCATTCTAATTACAGAATGCAATGTTCCCCGGGCTTTAAAGGGTTAAAAATAATAAAGAGTTAACTTACCTTCTCCCATTATGCGCGCAGAGCCCCAGAGCGTCTTCTCTCTTGATAGTTTGGATGCTTGAGGACCTGTGGTGACGTCACAGGGTCACATGGTCCAGTCATAGAAGCATTTGAGTGGACCATGTGACCCATGTGATCCTGTGACATCACGGCAGGTCCTTTATCCAACAGATGTTGGATGAAGGACCTGCCGTGATGTCACAGGATCACATGGGTCACATGGTCCACTCAAATGCTTCTATGACTGGACCATGTGACCCTGTGACGTCACCACAGGTCCTCAAGCATCCAAACTATCAAGAGAGAAGACGTTCTGAGGCTCTGCGCACAATGGGAGAAGGTAAGTTAACTCTTTATTATTTTTAACCCTTTCCTCAACATTTAACAATGCATTCTTTATTAAGAATGCTATTATTTCCCTTATAACCATGTTATAAGGGAAATAATAGAGATTGGGTCCCGCTGCTAAGCAACAATGCGGGAAAATCGCAACGCATCCGCACTTGGTTGCGGATGCTTGCGATTTTCCCGCAGCCCCATTCACTTCTATGGGGCCTGCGTTGCGTGAAAAACGCAGAATATAGAACATGCTGCGATTTTCACGCAACGCAGAAGTGATGCGTGAAAATCACCGCTCATGTGCACAGCCCCATAGAAATGAATGGGTCCGGATTCAGTGCGGGTGCAATGCGTCCTCCTCACGCATTGCACCCGCGCGGAAAACTCGCCCGTGTGAAAGGGGCCTAAGGCCTCTTGCATACGAACGTATATGGCTGTCCTCAATACACTGGCACTGACCCATGTGCACTCCGTATCATGGATGCGGACCCATTCACTTGAATGGGTCCGCAATCACGGAGATGGGGAAATGAAGCACGGATTGGAACCCTACGGAAGCACTATGTAGTGCGTCCGTGTTTTTTTTGTCTGTGCTTCCGCACCACAAAAAAATAGAACTTGTTCTAAAAATAGAACTTGTTCTAAAAAAATAGAACTTGTTCTATTTTTTTGTGGTGCGGACGGATCACGGACCCATTCAAGTTGAATGGGTCTCGATTGGTCCCGGCTGCCGCACGGACGTTGCCCGTGCATTGGGGACTGCAAAATTTCGGTTCCCAATGGACGGAATGGGTGCACAATGTTCGTGTGCAAGGGGCCTAAAAGAATTGTCCAACTTTCAAGTGCTTTTTAAATAACTGCTACAGCGGTGATATATCCCCAAATGCCACATCACGGTCATGTGCTCGTTGGGGGACATTTCACCGGTTCAAGCAGTGACTGACTGCAGCAGTGCACAAGACTTCCATCTGTGCAAAGAGTGGGGACTGAGCGAAATGATGACAGCAGTGGACCCATGGAGATAGAACCAAGCGACGGAGATCAGGTAAGTATGGGGTCATTTAAAAACACTTTAACCCCTTTAAGAAAAAAAAAATCCTCCCTGGCTCCAATTCTGGTGATTCGAATAACTCTGTGGATAAACAACCCATCTCCAGAAATGAATATAGAATAATAGAATAATTTAATATAGAAGCGAAAAATATACTCCATAGACTTTCTAGGAGACACTATTCAAAAGGAGCTGTAGAGAGATCAATCGGTGTAGTTGCCCCCATTAATAGGGATGTCTTAATTTTTTCTAACACAGAATCCAGAAAAGCAGTAAAATCAAATACTATAACACTGGTTACATTCAGTACACAGTACAGCACAAAATATTTACCTATGTTACACTGCGACAAGGATTGGTCCGCAGTCCTGGCCAGAGGAGTGCGCTGTGTTGCATGCAGGGCTCCTACCATTGGCAACCATTTGAGCCCCAGTCTGTTCAGTAAGCAGGGGGATAAAAAAACCAACTTGGCTGATGAACATAGTTAATTATCGGTGTGGACATACTAGGTGTACATGTTGCGGATATATGAAGATGTCTAAACATTTTAGGTCCTGTGTGAATGGAACCGCATATGTGATTCAATCGTATGTGAACTGCAACACCAAATATGTAGTTTACTTGGTTAGATGTCATCCTTGCAATATCCAGTATGTCGGCTGCACCACCAATGCCTTGAAAACAAGAATCAGAAAACATCTCTCTGATATACCATATCATGAGAAACGCAGTGTTTCTGCTGTTAGCTTACATTGTGCGGTTATACATGGTGGCAACAGTGAACAGCTTTCTGTTCAGGGCATTGAAAGGGTTACACCCTCCCAGAGGGGTGGGGACCACAGATGCAAGCTAGCGAATAGAGAAGCTTTTTGGATATTTCAATTGGAGACCAGACAGGCGAAAGGTTTAAATAAAAGACAGGACCTCATCCTACAGTATTAAGTCCTTAATTTCATATTGGATATCAGCCTGTTGCTTATGTTTGTATGTGTAATGCAAAATGGTTTGTTTAACTATTCTCTCTATTGTTCTTATGTGGGCACAAGTCTTGTTTTAATTAGGACTGATTTTGTTGCAGAGCAGTATGGATAGCAAGGTGCTCTTTATAAGTCAGTCATGTTTTGTATGTCTTAGTGTCATGATTAAGGACCACTATGTGAAGGTCCGAAACGCGTAGACATTTTGTTCCTACCTGCACTGGAAATTGTTATGCTTAAATAAATTGATTCACTGCATCGGAGAAGCTGGAGCCTTTCTTCTATTGTTTACTAAATGACTCAAATGTATTACAAATTTCCCACAACTTTGGTTTACAATGAATCTGTAGCTTTACAACTTTTATTTTATTACAACACTTCTTACAATAAAACACATTGCCTGGTGGCTGCAGGCTGTTAGGCATGATGGAAGTTGTTTTGCAACAGCCGGAGAACTATAGGTCTACAGTATTGTAAGAACTGCTGTAGTAAAATAAAATGTGTGCTGTGATTGAGTAATAGGAATAGCAATAAACAGTCTGTCTTTTAGACAGCACATGTAGGGGGATGCAGGGGAGATGAGAGGCAGTGTGAGAAGCAGTACCTCAGCAATTACTGTTACATTAGTATATACATTGTAATGTATGCTACATAATGATAAACACATTACTTTATTTGAACCTTCCTGAACCCTGTCAGATGAACTTGACAATCCCCCAGTATTTTAAATTGGACCATGAAGATGATATATGTACCAGGTTTGGTTGAGATCAAACAAGGCATGTAGGAGCCTAAGAATAACAAAAAAAAATATTTTCACTTTTATACATATATAGATTGACAAAGATAGATTTTAGAGACAGGAGTCTGTGTGCTATGTGATTTAGGCTGCCTCAGGCAGTCTGGTACCTATTTTACTGCGCGCTGCAGCATTTAAAGGCACAGTACTCAGGAAGGCTGGAAATAATCTTACTGGGTGGGAGGCCGTGGTGGAGATAGGTGTGCACTGTGTGATACAGGCTTAATATTAGTCTAGCCTGGATATAATCTTGGTGATGGGTGTCTGAGCCGTATTCCCTCACCTGCAGCAAAGTCTGTACAGCTGTGATTTTGCTGAACATTTGCTGTCTTGGTACATTGATGCTTTCTTTTATATGGAAACACATAAGCATGTGCTCCTTCTCCCTTTGCTCTCTACTCAGGAACCATACCTTCTGGCAGGAAATACGACCTGGGCACTCCTACCAAGAGGGGAGGAACAGGGTGGTCATCACTGTTCCTGCCAACCATACCTTCTCTGCTGAAACATATGCCCGAAACATTTTTAAAATACACAATACATCTAAAACACAATAATTCCAGATACACCAAGTCTGGAGTACTGTACTTAGAAAGCTGAAGAGCTGAGGTGCATGGAGGAGCTAGGCCTGGCTCCTCAGTGCACTGAAGTCCTTACTTGCGTAAAGAACAATAGTCTTTTTTCTGTTAGTAATACTACAACCGATTTTCACAAGATGGGTATCATTTTAATTAGAAGGACCAACTCCACCAGGCAGTATGTCTAGTTTAATCAGGTGGATCATTGTGGAACATATAGAGACACTGCATTCATACATAGATATTTGCTGTACAACTTAGGTGGAAGATAAATGATAGGGTGTTAAAAAACATTCTACAGACTGAAGTAATTAAAGACAATCTTGTGACTTGATGTAACAACAAATGCTGGGTGCACATGATGCTGCTTTGAATGGCCGCCATGTGTTATTACCCAAATTAGCATTTTTGAGGTGAACTTGTATGGAAACATTTGAAATGTATACATCGTGAAATAAATGCACTACATTTCAATTCGCTTGACACATTTTCCAGCCAGAGAAAGAGAAAACACAAGCTCAGGACATTTTGTTCGTTGCTTGTTTTTATGTTGCATGCCTTGTATATAAGAATTGAGCTACGTATTGGTTTTCATTTCTTCTTTCTGTGATCATAATTTGCCTTCAGGGATGGAAATAAAATCACAATTTGTTGGGGATTTCTGTCTTGAAGCCTGTCAAGGTTGTCTGGTTATGATGGAAGCCTTGAAATTATTTTAGAAAACTTTTTTCTATTTGTTTTCAGAAACAACTTATTTCTCAAAAATGGTCTAAAGACTAATGACTTTGGTTCCTTAGCCCACCAGAGCAAATTATTCTGAGGGTCCATCCCTCATCTGTACAAAATATGCACATCCACTTTTAATTACTGTACATTTTTGTCATCTTTGTGGTTATCATTTACATCCAGGACATAAGATGTACCATAATAGGTTATTTGTGAATTATCCCATAGGAAATAGACAAGTGATTGGCTCCAAAGTCACCTCCAAATGGTTGTTTTCTGCTGGACCTTTCAGGCTTATTCCCTAGGCCCAATGGAAGATCTTTTGGTATTCTTCTTGGCCAGTCTGACCCTGTACAACTTCAAAAGTGATAATATGGTGAGACCTGTGTTAATAGGACCACCTTCTTTTTAAGGACAACTTCTCAAAGTGTTATGTGCGATGTACATAGACAACAAGGACTACGTGCTTTGGTGGAATTGAACTTCAGAGATCTTTGAAGCCCTAGTTTTATTAATTGTGTTCCTTATAACAGAATCTGTATTTCGTTAATTATCTATTATATACAAATCATCAGTCTAAAATTGTACACTGCCACCCTATTTTTTAGGCTGCGCATAAACATTATGGCCCTGATTTATCAAGGCCACAGTGTGTTACGCAGGCCTTGATAGGGCTTGCTGTGGCAGGCGCAGCACTATGAAGTGCCTTATGCGCTGTGACATTAGAAGAATTTTGATATCTTTAACTTTTTAGTCAAACCAGACTGTTACTCTGCTTTAATTCTTCTAGTGCCGTTCTATGGAAACAATATGCTTAAAGAGCACACCAAATGCTTAAGATAACTTCTTTATTAACTTCAACTTTTCTTCATATATAACACTGCCACCGCAGCAGATAGTCTATGTACAAAACACGTGTTGAATAAAGTATGACAAAATAGCGGTTCAACTGTTCAATCTTGTCATTCAACATAAAATGGTGGATATATTTCTCTCTTGAGTATATGTACTCTCACTTTAAGTTATTTAAGCACTTGATGATCTCTCTGTGAGGTTTATCTGAGGTTTAACCAATAGTTCTACTTGCTCAACTTGGTTTGCAGTTTGCTCTATACAATTGCTTTAAGCAGTTTGTTCTATAGTATATAATTGCAGATTGTATGTAGTTTGGTGGAACTCTAAGTAAACATACATAACTGGTCTCAGTATATAGTTTTGATCATAATACTAACAACAGGAACATCATATAACTGTTCTAAATACCTATTTTGGCCACTTTGCTTCGATAAAACTCAGCTCTTAGTGGAGTGAATGTCTGTTCAGCTCCTTTCCTGGTCTATACTGATTCCAGCAGATTCTGCTAGGGAATTTCCCACACAGGCTCAGTGTGAGGCTGGCTGTGATTGGTCAAGACTCCTGGGCAGTAACAACAGTTTAACTCTATGCTTTCTGCTAATTCTGCTGTGAGCTTACCTTACATCTTTAATGAATCTTAAAGGCATATCATCTTTTCTGCTTCTGTGAACACAATATATAACTGTTATATGACATCCAAAACATAAAGTCACAGTAAATAACTCTCTTTCTGTCTTTAACATATAAACATACAAACTGTATTAAGGTTATTGGCAGGTCTAGCTGTATACACATATAAGCCATATTAGCAACCTAGGACAGGTCTTAGCTGGCCAGCTACACCTGTGCTGCCGGAGGAGGTATGTAATTACCTTCCTTCTCTGGCTCTTAGGGCACTGGAATGAAATCAATGGAAGCTGCTGTAGATTTCAGTCATTATTTACAACAGTTTCTGGTGTAAATAATGATGAATTAGCTTGGGCTGATGGCCCTGCCCTCGCAATGCCCTCATTCCTCTCTCACCACAGCCTATTTTTTGTAGGCTTGACGAGTTCAGTGTAAAATAAAGATTGTGACTAGAAAAGTCTCAAATGCTTTGAAAAGTCACAAATCTGGTGGATTTGCAATTTTTCTATGCCAAAAAGAGGCGCAAGAGGAATGATAAATTCCCCCCTATATTTTTATCAACATCTTTGTAATTTTTGGCAGGATATGCTGTATATGTCTCCGGCACACCCTCTGGTCTCAGGAAACAATGGTACTTCTTAGATTTTCTCACTAAGAACAAGCCAAACTATTTTCATATAAGCAATAATCTTATGTATATGAACAGGTTTATTTGATTAGGAAACTCTAATATGAATCCATACAGCAGTGTGTTCTGCTGTATGTCAGGCAATGTGGTATCATCCATTATGTTTATTGTTCTGTCATATGCTGTTGCGGGGTTTGTGTGCTATTTATGATGGGTCCTGGCAGTGTACTATTGCATGGTTGACGTTTTTGTCACCTGCACTGTCTGATCTTTATTGGACCTATTGACACCCTGTTCTCTGTACTAGGTGTATTATGCACACTTACGGACGGCACTATGTTTGAGCTTGCATTTATTTATATATTTAAATCCCGCTCCCTGGTCGTGTGCTGACCCACAGTCTCTGATGTTTTCAGTGGATCACCACCTTTTGTAATTTTGTTGTACTATTTAATAAAGCGAATTTGATATTTTATCATATATTTTGCTTCTGTATTCTGTGTAAGCACTGGTTGAGTGGTTGGTTTTGTAGATTAATACCAGTTGCAGATATTTAGTTATTCGACTAAGTTGGTGGTATTGTATAGGTTCTAATGTGGTTGATGGCCCTGTTACATTGATACAGCTTCATGGACCAGCCTTGTCCTTTGTCGGTCTGCAAGCCTTGAGCAATTCTGAAAATACTTAAGGGGATTTATCAAACCTGAAAAGGAAGAGTGTAGTAGGTGTTATAGGTAAGTGCTGTATGTTCCCCTTGCATTAGGTTTCATAAATGTCCCTCTATTGTGCCTTGGTTGTCATATTCTTGATTTTGTGGTCATAAGAGGAGACTGCACTGAACACTGAGGCAGATGAACCATAAGAAAATGGCGGCTGCTGGGGAATGGGTTGGGGGATGCTCTGAATCCAATTTTTCACCTTTAGAACTACAGGAATTTTTACTTTTGTGTGTCTACGTAGCTTTTACAGGCCTTGTTTATTTGGAGGACAAGATGTAGATTTTTTAGACATCATTTTGGGATACAAATAAGTTAACTTTGAATTTATATACATTTTTATAATGATGGAATTCACAGGAAAAGCAATTTTTTAAATCTTTTTTTTTAATGCCATTTGCCTTAAAGGAATTTGCTAGAAATTAAGAAAATAAAATGAATGAAAATACGTAAATATTACATTATTATAAACACATTCCCAAATAGCTTTTATTGTTTATAGTTGCTGGCTTTCTCCAGTGGACAAGCATCAGGGGAAATAAAATGGCCGCTGCTCTATTAGCACACACAAAACCCTTCCTAATAACACAGCTGGACAGGTTACTTCAAAGCTGTTAGATATCTCAGCCCTCCTCACTACTCTTGAATTATGATTAGTGATGGACAAACAATGGCCGGGACGGTTTGCGAACGTGCGTTCGCGATCAAATGTTCGCGAACTGTGCTTTCTCAGCGGGCCCCATTGACTTTAATGGCAGGCGAACCTGAAAAATCTTCAGGTCATATTTGCAGCCACCAAATACTTACTAGAAATAGTCCCACAACATGGACAGTCGACCCGAGTATCCATCTACTACCGCAATCCTCTATAAGGAAAAATACCCAAAGAAAAAATACCCAGAGGATAGCGTTTATTCACAAGTTCCACCCGTATTATACCGGCTTTGACAACATAGTCCGGAAACACTGGCATCTTTTAAAAAAGGCGTACCACTCTGTGTAGGAATTTAAACACCCACCCCTTATATGCAATAAGAGAAACCCGAGTTGTAGGGACCAACTAGTGCGTGCAGACCTGGGTAGTGAAAAAACACTACTCAGACATTGATATTTAGTCAAAGAAAGGGCACATTCCCGTACCTGCATTGTTTACAATGCTCGCAAATTATTAAAGGTTCACAAGTGTTCCACCCATACACAGGTAGAGTCTTTAATATAACAGTTTTTTTTACCTGTGAGTCCACCAATGTGATATATTTGATAAAATGCCCCTGTGGCTTGCTGTACATTGGTGAGACTATGCAAACCATCAGAGACAGAGTGTGTAAACACAAGTCCACGATCAGAACCAAAAACCTGTTATTGCCACTTCCTTATAATTTTGATAAGTGTAAACACAATATCGCGCAGTTGAGATTTCAGGTCCTGGAACAGGTTAAATTGCCTAGAAGGGGAGGTGATATCAAGAGGCTTCTGCTACGTAGAGAAGCCTTTTGGATACACACGCTGGATACCATGCAACCGCACGGTTTAAACCGTGAATATGAAATAGTACATTTATAATGTGATGCTCTGTGATATTCTGTTCTAAAAAATTAATTTTTGTTTTATTTTATTTTAGACATTTTCTGCACATTGAAAACTACAATAACGTGCATTGTTGACCTGTATGTTGATTGGCCGTTTGTATTTGCCGCCGTTGTTTAGCGTCTGACGTCATGTTAATTGTTTGTCTATTTAAAGCATGCATATGCTTATGATCCATGACCTGTTGATGAAGGCCAAGTGCCGAAACGCATCTGGAAATCTGTGTACTTCGATATGATACAATAAATAAGCAGAGTTGAAAAGTAGCACGTCAGCTGGGATATCTTCTTCAATCGACTTCTGGGGACTGCTCCTCCCACGCAGCGTGTATCGTGGTAGTGTGCCGACTGTGTTTCCCTTTTGCTATATTGTGAGTACGTGCACCGACTGGGCTTACTGATGACTACTGCAATGGCTATTTTGAGTTTCAATGACGCGGACGCCGAAAGAATATTATTGCAAGTAACCTCATCCACGGATTTTTTGAATATCCCTACTAGTGACTATAAGAAAAGAAACTCGGAAAGGGAATTAAAGAGATTGACTTCATATGAATTGCACGTTACCACCTTAGCAGAATATCATAAATTGAACAGAATTCCCAGAGCACTGTCTGAGGGTCCATCTATGCCCCAGTTTCTTCTCGGAGGATACTGAATATTGTAAAAACTTTGAGAAAATTATTAATAAATGCTCTCTGGACTTAATGTTGTTAACAATTGACCGGATACAAAAGCAATTGTGGAAATAAAAGAGCAGACAGTGATCATTGAACAACAGCTCCGAGATTCACTCTCATACGAATAATTTCTGAAACTGAAAAAAACATTAGACACACAGATTGCTACCTATAAGAAAGACATTGAGGTGAAAAAGCGCTAAAAATGTTTGCGGGATAACGAAGATTATCTTTTAAATAGAGTCTATAGATGGCAGGATACCTCCTCACACAAATATGCGGGCTACAGAAGTACCCCAAGATTTGGACAACACTCATCAAGTTCTGGAAGCGTATCCACCGGATCGCAACTTTCTACTGCGTCTTCTTTTTTTTGGAGGGGTGGCCGGCGTCCACGAGGAGGAGGCGCAGGATGGGCTGCTCTGTGATATTCTGTTCTAATAATTTAATTTTTGTTTTATCTTATTTTAGACATTTTCTGCACATTGAAAACTACAATGGTAACATTGATTTGTTTACCTGTATGTTGATTGGCTGTTTCTATTTGCCGCGATTGTTTGGCGTCTGACGTCTTGTTAATTGTTTGTCTATTTAAAGCATGCATATACTGATGTTCCATGACCTGTTGATGAAGGCCTTGTGCTGAAACGCATCTGGAAATCTGTGTACTATGATACAATAAATAAGCAGAGTTGAAAAGTAGCACGTCTGCTGGGATATCTTCTTCAATCGACTTCTGGGGACTGCTCCTCCCTCACAGCTTGTATCGTGGTAGTGTGCCGACTGTGTTTCCCTGTTACAACATGGACAGTAACATACCAGAGGGGGATCATTGGTTGGAGTCTAGAAAAATTTTATTTTAGGCCACGGGAGTACAGACAGCAAAAATTAGGCTTTAACCTGGCAGAAAATAACTTGTGATTATGTGGCTGGAGGTACATTAGGCTGTCACTGGATAAAAATTATACTGTAGGCCAGTACAGGCCCCAAAAATTAGGCACTTACCTGACAGAAAAGAACTTGTGATTATGTGGCTGGAGGTACATTAGGCGGTCACTGGATAAAAATTTTATTGTAGTCCACTGGAGTAGAGGTCCCAAACATTAGGCATTCACCTGACAGAAAAGAACTTGTGATTATGTGGCTGGAGGTACATTAGGCGGTCACTGGATAAAAATTTTACTGTAGGCCAGTACAGGCCCCAAAAATTAGTCATTCACCTGACAGAAAAGAACTTGTGATTACGTGGCTGAAGGTACATTAGGCGGTCACTGGATACAATTTTTACTCTAGGCCACTGGAGTACAGGCCCCAAAAATTAGGCATTCCCCTGACAGAAAAAAACTTGTGATGATGTGGCTGGAGGTACATCAGGCGGTCACTGGATAAAATTGTTACTGTAGGCCGCTGGAGTACAGGCCCCAAAAATTAGGCATTCACATGACAGAAAAGGAATTTTATGCCGCTGTATATACATAAGACAAGGACCATTCTTTGTTCTGGGTGGTGGGGGACATGTGAGGGCTGGCATGAGGAAATTCAATTACATGTGGTCGTGATAGGTGTTGAATTCCTCCGAGATCCATGCCTCATTCAATTTTAGAAATGTGAGGTAGTCCACACTGTCGTGAGCTAGGCGAGTGCGCTTATCGGTCACGATCCCCCCTGCTGCGCTGAATGTCTTTTCGCACAGGGCACTCGACGAGGGGAAAGCCAAGAGTTCCATGCAAATTGTGCCAGCTCTGGCCACAGGTCAAGCCTGCACACCCAGTAGTCCAGGGGTTCCTCGCTTCTCAGATCGTCCACATCAGCCGTTAACCCGATGTAGTCAAACACCTTTCGGGCTAAACGTTCCCTGAGGCTGGATCCAGAGGGCGGCTGTCGATGGGTTGGCTGCAAGAATGATATCATATCTGAAGTGACCATCACATCTTCAAACCGCCTTCTTCTTGCAGGCGTGGTAGGATTGGTACCCGCACCTATTTTACTGTGGGTGGAAATTTCTATGCCAGCACCCGCAACAGCAGAATGCAGCATCTCTCGCAGCAAGGCCTAGAAATGCTGTATTCTGCCAGCCCTCTGTGATGCTGGTGACATGTCCGCCATTTTGTGTTTGTACCGGGGGTCTAAGTACATTGCCACCCAGTACTGGTCCTTGCCCTTTATGCTTTTTATACGGGGGTCCCTCTTCAAACACTGGAGCATGAAGACCCCCATTTGCAGTAAATTGGAAGTGGTGGAACGTCCTGTCTCCTTCTCATCGCCCAGGAGAATGTCGTCCACGGTCTTCTCCCCCAGCTGCGGACAACACCAGGGATCCCCGAAAAGTTTAAAGTCCTCATCAAAGCCTGCTCTTCTTGCCTCCTCCCCCCAGCCACCATCCTACTCTGACTCCTCTTCAGACCTCTGCTGACTTGTCTCAGATGGAGTAGTCCCCCCTGGGAATTAATTCATCATTGCGACTTCCTCATCTTCCAGCTCCTGCTCCTCGACGGCGTCATCAATGACATGACGCAATGCACGCTCCAGAAAGAAGGCACATGGTACAATGTCACTGATGGCGTTCTGGTTGCGACTCACCAGGTTGGTGATCTCATCAAATGGCTGCAGAAGTCTGCATGCGTTGCGCATGAGCAGCCACTGGCACGATGAAAAGAAATCAAGCCCCCAGTACCCGTCCTGCTACAGAGTTCGTACAGGTAGTCGTTAACGGCACGTTGCTGCTGGTGCAGCCTATCATGCATCTTCTAAAATGGCCAGAGATTTTACTGGCCTACCGCAAGACGTCCTGGACCCTGGGGTATTTGGCAACGAATCGCTGCACAACTAAGTTCAGGACTTGTACCATGCAAGGCACGTGTGTCATTTTGCCCTGTTTCAGCGCGCTCAGCAGATTGGCTCCGTTGTTGCATACCACTTTGCCAATTGTCGCACACCACTTTGCCAATTGTTAGCCACTGATCGGCCTGTGACCGCAGAGCTGAAAGCAGTGCAGAACAGGTGTGGCTCTTGGCTTCCAGGCACAACAGACGCAGCACAGCATGGCAACGTCTCACATCAAATAGGTTCTGGGGGGCCCAGCGTAAGAGGCGGTAGCAGTGAAAAAGGAGGAGTCAGCCGAGGAGGAGACGGAGGATGGAGTAGAAGGAGGAGAAGAGGCAGGCCTGCATGCAATACTTGGTGGTAACACCAAATCCACACAGGAGCCACGGGTTACATGTTTGACGGCCGTCAGAAGGTTCACCCAGTGGGCAGTCAATGTTATGTACCTTCTCTGCCCGTGTTTGCTAGACCACATGTCTGTGCTCAGATGTATCTTGGCACCGACACTGTGTGCCAGAGATATATTCACTTGCTGCTGAACATGGCCATATAGCTCTGGGATGCCCTTCAGGGAGAAATATTTCCTCCCGGGGACCTTCCATTGCGGTGTGCCAATGGCCACAAATTTTCTAAAGGCCTCTAAGTCCACCAGTTTATATGGCAGTAGTTGGTGGGCTAGCAATTCCGACAAGCCAGCCGTTGGGCAAGGGTTATCCGGCGTCAACTTTTTACGCTTGAACATTTGGGCAATGGAAGCCTCCCTTCTGCCAGATGAACGCAACGACTGCACGGTGGAAGGTGGAGTGGAGGACAAATGGGAGGAGAGAGGAGAAGGAGAAAAGGCAGGACGTGGAGCTCCGGGAGTGTGGCTTTGGGGGTTCTGACGGTGTTGCTCCCACTGGGCTTGGTGATGGGAGGCCAGGTGCCTTCTCAAGGCAGTTGTCCCTAGGTGAGTGTTGGGCTTACCGCGACTTATGCGTTAACAGCACAGGCTGCAGATGGCAACACTATTGTCAGCAGCTCACATGTTAAAAAAAAGCCAACACTGCGGAGCTATGTGCCGGCGTCCTGGGAGCGCTAGAAGTAAGCGCTAGAAGTAACCCTGCATGGTGGATTGCTCGCTCCAGATACATTTGCAGTCTGCTTTTTGCCTCTGGTGCCCTGCGGGCTCTGCTAGCTTCTCCTCGTTCTCCTCCCTCTCTGCTGCTCCGTCTCTCCCTCTGAACTCCCCTCCTCTTCCCTTCTTGTAAGCACCCAAGTGACGTCCATCGACATCATCATCATAAAAAAATCAGTTTTGATCTTTTTTATCAATCGCAGCGGCTTCCTGTACTTCGCTAGCCTCCCATTTGTAAGACAGGCTTGCTTTTTTTTCTTGGGTAGTCTCAGGGAATACCCCCTAAATTTAGTTTTCCAAATGTCAAATAAGGGGTATTCGTCTGAAGAGGCCTACAGGATTCTGACCCAGTCTGACGAATCTAGCGAGTCAGAATATGAACCTGTAGAAAGCAGTGGCAGTCTGACCCAAAGTTCGTACGAGGAGGTTGAGGTCCCTGATACCACCAGGCGTACCCGGCCCCGTGTCACTAGACCACAGGTTGCGCAGGATCCGTTTCAAGGGCAGCAGAGTGGGGCTGGTGCTGTCGGATTACGTGGTGAGGCATACACCAGCAGCGCAGCCCATCCTGGACCTACTACCAGCACTGCTGTAGAACATGGTGAAGTGGCGAGCAACAGAAGGGCAGTTGAAGCTGGTACGGTGGCACATGCAATAGTTCCCCCGTCGCAGCCACCGTGCAGACAGGTCCGTAGAACCCCTAGAATCCCTGAGGTGCTGGCAAACCCTGATTGGCAGCCCCAATCTTCAGCCGCACCATTAGTTCCCCCATTCACCGCCCAGTCAGGAGTTCGGGTGGAGACAGCTCAGATCGGATCGGCACTGGGGTTTTTTGAGCTGTACTTCACTGCGGAGCTCTTTGACCTAGTCGTGGCAGAAACAAACCTTTATGCCACTCAATTTATAACCGCCAACCCGGGAAACTTCTATGCCCAGCGTTTCCGGTGGAAACCAGTCCAAGTTTCCGAATTTAAAACTTTTCTGGGCCTTCTCCTCAACATGGGCCTAACAAAAAAGCATAAATTGCGGTCAAAATGGTCCACAAACCCAATTCATCACATGCCCATGTACTCTGCTGCCATGTCCAGGACACGATTTAAGACCATCCTGCGTTTCCTTCACTTTAGTGACAACACCACCTCTCATCCCAGAGGCCACCCAGCTTTTGACCGGCTCCACAAAATTCGGCCCCTCATAGACCACTTCAACAATAAATTTGCAGATTTGTATACCCCTGCACAAAACATCTGCGTAGACGAGTCCCTGATACGAGTCCCTTGGCTTCAAACAATACATCCCAAGCAAGCGCGCCCGGTTTGTGGTCAAATTGTATAAGCTCTGTAAAAGGGCCACAGGCTATACCCACAAATTTAGTGTCTATGAGGGTAAAGATCAGACCCTGGAGCCGGTCGGTTGCCCTGACTACCTGGGGAGCATGGGGAAGACAGTCTGGGACTTGGTGTCACCCTTATTCGGCAAGGGGTACTATCTTTATGTGGACAATTTCTACACAAGTGTGCCCCTCTTCAGGCATTTCTTCCTAGAACAGATTGGCTGCTGTGGCACCGTGCGTCCTAGTCGCCGGGGCTACCCCCAACGGCCCGTTACCACCCGTCTTGCAAGGGGGGAGAGGGCTGCCTTGTGTAACGAAGAACTGCTCGCGGTGAAATGGAGAGACAAGCGTGACGTTTACATGCTCTCCTCCATTCACACAGACACAACAGTCCAAATTGAATGGGCAACCAGTGTCATTGAAAAGCCCCTCTCGGTCCACGACTATAATTTGCTTATTGGAAGGGTGGACTTCAATGACCAGATGTTGGCTCCATATTTGCT
Source organism: Bufotes viridis (assembly GCA_033119425.1). Lineage (NCBI taxonomy): Eukaryota > Metazoa > Chordata > Amphibia > Anura > Bufonidae > Bufotes > Bufotes viridis. Next base: position 36,227,863 of record CM065591.1, read on the forward strand.
TTCCCGAAAGACCAGACGCTGGTATAAGAAGGTGTCTGTATATCTAATTCAATTGGCTATGTACAATAGTTTAATAGGGCAATGTGTTTAGGGGTGTATTTTTACATATACCCATGCTGGGTGAGAGAAATATCTCTGTAAATTGACAACATTGCATAAAAAAATTGAAAAAGTTGTCATTTACAGAGATATTTCCCTCACCCAGCATGGGTATATGTAAAAATACACCCCAAACCACATTGCCCTACTTCTCCTGAGTACGGCGATACCACATGTGTGCCACTTTTTTCAGCCAAGATGCGCAAAGGGGCCCAAATTCCAAGGAGTACCTTTAGGATTTCACAGGGCATTTTTACGCATTTGGATTCCAGACTTCTTCTCACGCTTTAGGGGCCCCTAAAATGCCAGGGCAGTATACATACCCCACAAGTGACCCCATTTCGGAAAGTAGACACCCTAAGGTATTCGCTGATAGGCATAATGAGTTCATGGAAGTTTTTATTTTTTGTCACAAGTTAGCGGAAATTGATTTATTTATTTTTTTTAAATTTCATTTTCCGCTAACTTGTTAAAAAAAATAAAAACTTCCATGAACTTCCATGAGCATTTTGTGGAAGCAGGTATATCACAGCCCTCAATCAGTATTTTGTGAAGCAGGTATATCAAACCCCTTAATCAGTATTTTGTGGAAGCAGGTATATCGCAGGCCTCAATCAATATTTGGTGGAAACGGGTATATCGAACCCCTTAATCAGTATTTTGTGGAAGCAGGTATCTTGCAGGCCTCAATCAATATTTGGTGGAAACAGGTATATCGAAACCCTTAATCAGCATTTTTTGGAAGCAGGTATATCGCAGCACTCAATCCGTATTTTGTGGAAGCAGGTATATCAAACCCCTTAATCAGTATTTTGTGGAAGCAGGTATATCGCAGGCCTCAATCAATATTTGGTGGAAACGGGTATATCGAACCCCTCAGTCAGTAGTTTGTAGAAGCAGGTATATCGCAGGCCTCAATCAATATTTGGTGGAAACAGGTATATCTAACCCCTTAATCAGTATTTTGTGGAAGCAGGTATCTTGCAGGCCTCAATCAATATTTGGTGGAAACAGGTATATCTAACCCCTTAATTAGTATTTTGTGGAAGCAGGTATATCGCAGGCCTCAATCAATATTTGGTGGAAACAGGTATATCTAACCCCTTAATCAGTATTTTGTGGAAGCAGGTATATCGCAGGCCTCAATCAATATTTGGTGGAAACAGGTATATCGAAACCCTTAATCAGCATTTTGTGGAAGCAGGTATATCGCAGCCCTCAATCAGTATTTTGTGGAAGCAGGTATATCGAACCCCTTAATCAGTATTTTCTGGAAGCGGGTATATCGAAGGTCTCAATCAATATTTGGTGGAAACAGGTGTAACAGGGCCCTTATAACCCAAATGAGTAGCTCCATGCTGTCCAAAGCTCATGCCGTTTGGACATCCAGAACCATGCGATCCTAATGTCCCCTTTTCCACAGAGAAGACACCACACACCTCTGGTTCATGTGAACTCAGAACAAAAACTGATTTATTGAGGTAAAACAACAGTTTTCATATCCCCCTCCCCAAGATAAGAGGGATAACAACAGTTTCAAATCCCCCCTCTCTCATGACAGGTCACATGACATTATCACATTCCATTGCCCTTATAAGGCTTTACAGGTAAACAACATTAAGTACAGCTGTTAATCTGTTGTTGCCGGGAAGAATCTCTGCAGGGGATGGTGGACGAAGTTACAGCCCTCATTCTGCATAGGGGAAGAGATGATGGGATTTCTGCACAGTTCATGACACACAACCATGGCACTTGCTCTCCTAATGTAACAACAGGTATATCTAACCCCTTAATCAGTATTTTGTGGAAGCAGGTATCTTGCAGGCCTCAATCAATATTTGGTGGAAACAGGTATATCGAACCCCGTAATCAGTGTTTTGTGGAAGCAGGTATATCGCAGGCCTCAATCAATATTTGGTGGAAACAGGTATTTCGAACCCCTTAATAGGTATTTTGTGGAAGCAGGTATATCGAACACCTTAATCGGTATTTTGTGGAAGCAGGTATATCACACCTATCGATAGCACACCTATACCAGTCCTTAAAAGGACTTTTGTGGCCCTATTTTGTGGCCCTATGATCTGTTTTTTTCTCTTTATTTTCCTGTTCTTCTGATGGATCAGAAGAACGGAAAAATAACGGTGATGTGAACTCTCCCTTATCCGACCATGAGAAGAAGATTAGTATTACAAATTGGAAAGCTCAGTGAGTGGGACAGAGATATTTAAAATTTCAGCTTTAGGGTCCATTCACACTTCCGTATTCTCTCTTGGGTCCGCGGAACGTTATGCGGACCCATTTCAATGGCCCGTTATGCGGATTCATTCCAATGGCCCCGCAAGAAATGCGGACTGCACTCATTGTGCTGTCCGCATCCGTCATTCCGTTCTGTTCCGTTATGCGGAACCGCAAAAAAGAATTACCTTGTCCTACTATTGTCCGCAAAATACATTCCATCGTCCCATTGTAGTCAATGTATCTGCAAAAAATGCGTATGACATGCGGAATGTAGCAATGTGTTCCGCATGTCATCTGCAATTGCGGATCCGTTTACAGAAAATAGAAAAAAAAAGAAGGCCTGCCCCCTGCTGTGACATGTGCTTCAGGAGCCAGGAAAAGTAGTGTGGATGTATACACTGCCAGTCTCTGCCAGAAAAAATGCCAGCTTTTGAGGTGGAGAGATTAATTGTTCATTTTCAAGAACGCACATGCCTTTGGGACTCCCGCAAAGAAGAGTACCAAGACCGTGCCAAGAAGGACCGCTGCTGGAAAGAAATAGTGGAAGATTTGATCCCATCTGCCTGGGAATCGGCGAACATCGCCAAAAGAGAAAAAATCTGTGAGTATTAAATGTTAAGATATAAAATGTGTAAATTTGATGTATAGGATTAGACATAAGGTCTGTGAGTGGGCCTTATGTCCTTGAATAGCATAGATAATGTACATTGGAGTGACCGTGAATTTGGGTTGCTCATTTGAGCATTTTCTATGCTGCTTCAGGACATATGGCCACTCACTGTCTTATAACTTATAGATTTGTGCACGAGGCCTAGTGTTTATTGCATTGCATGCTTTATTTTTTCCCTACCTGTAATGCATTATTCAACTTGTTGCATAGCAACCGTGGTTTTATTTTAAATATTATTATTTTAATACTTTATGAAATCCTTTATATTGCCTCCTAACAATTATATAGGCCTCCTTCAGAATTTAAAGTTGATGAGACAGAAGGATGATTTTAGGTACAGAGTCTAAGGCATAGAACCCTTAAAGCTCATGCACACGACCGTGTGCTTCCGTGGCCGTATTGCGGCCTGCTTGCGTCGGGTTACTGAATTACAGTGCATTTGGAAAGTCTTCAAACCCTTTAACTTCTTTATATTTTGTTATGTTGCAGACTTTTGACGCCCCCCCTTTAATCTGCACTTGATACTCCATAATGGCAAAGTGATAGCAGTTTTTTAGAAATTTTTGTAAATTTATTAAAAAGGAAAAACTTAAATTTCACATGGGCATTAGTGTTCAGACCCTTTGCTATGACAATTGAAATTTAGCTCTGGGGCCTCCCATTTCTCTTGATCATCTTTGAGAGGTTTCTACTCATTGATTGGAGTCACCTGTGGTAAATTCAGATGATTGGACATCATTTTTGAAAGACACATTCCTGTCTACATAAGGTCTCACAGCTGACCATGCATATCAGGGCAAAAACCAAGCCATGAGGAGGAAAGAACTGTCTGTAGAGCTCAGAGACAGGACTGTCTGGAGGCACAGATCTGGAGAAGGGTACAAAAACATTTCTCCACTGAAAGTTCCCAAGAGCACAGTGGCCTCCATAATTCTTACATGGAAGAAGTTTGGAACAGCTATAACTCTTCCTAGAGTTGGCTGCCCAACCAAACTAAGTAATCAAGGAAGAAGGGTCTTGGTAAGAGAGGTGTCCAAGAACCCAATGGTCACTCTGGCTGAGCTCCAAAGATTCTGTGTGCAGATGGGAGAAACTTCCAGAAGATCAACAATCGCTGCAGCTGTCCACCAATCTGGGATTATGGCAGAGTGATAAAGACACATGATAGACCATCTGGAGCTTGCAAAAAAGCATCTAAACTATTCTCAGACTGTGAGAAACAAGATTATCTGGTCTGATGAAACCAAGATTGAACTTTCTGGCCACAAGTGTCATGTTTGGAGTATAACAGGCACTGCTCATCACCTGACCAATACCATTCCTACAGTGAAGCCTGATGGTGTCAGCATCATGCTGTGGGGGAGTTTTTAAGCTTCTGGGACAGGGATACTTGTCAGGATTGAGGGGAAATTGAATGGAGCAAAGTACAGAAATATTCATGGGCTTCATGAAGAGCGATCTGCGCGAAACGCGTCTCCCCCTGGGGACACCATTGAGTTTTTATATTTATGTAAATAATCATTTTATTTTTAATTCCAAGGTGCTGGAAATTTGTTACTGAAGTCTCTTATGACTTCAGATCCGGGTGATTCTTCGGTGCTGCCTTTTTCTTCATATTACTGGAGTGTCTGGATTACGCAAATTGAGGGTGAGCTGTGCCAAAAATGTTTTTTGTTTTTTCTTGCAACTTATAATTAAAGTATGCAGAATTGTGAAGAACGCTAAAACTTAGCTTTTATTAATGTGTCATAAAAACTAACAATTGTTGGGGGAGATACAAAATGCTAAAACCAACATGGAAAGGAGGAGGCAAAAACTCAGAGGCTGAAAGCAGCACTAGGGCGGCTCAGTCTTACTTTGCCTACATTGCCGATCCACTAGCTGAAATAACTCACACTCTTGCACCCGCTCACACTGGCTGTATGATCACCTGCCAGTGGTGTGAGCGCTGCAAGGGAGGTTAAAGGCGGAAAGTCACTCCACGCTGAGTATCCCGGTCAGTGGTAGGAACTGCCGGATCAGCTGTGGATAGCACGTTTCTGCAGGGACAGACAGATGGGAATCAAGAGGATAACAGAGACTACCGACATCAGTCACCTCTCACAGGCATTGGTAAGCCCTCCCTAAACTGTCTTCCCACTTTGTCAGGCTAATATAACCTAACCTATCGTCCTAAGCTCTGGCTCAACGTTTCATCTGGTGCGAATCATCAGGAGCACAGGAGGAAAAAATAGGGAGATAGGAAAGCCTGTAAGACGCTACCACCTAATGTAACGTGATAGCGTCTATCGGTGCTATGATGGCCGCTCTATACTGAGATTCAAATAGCGGGGAACGTACCTCCCCTATGACGTAACCTGAATCGTATAGGACAGCTAGTGAGTAAGTAAAGCGCCACTCAAGGGTAGGCGCCCCACCCCTAGCTGATTATGAATCAAAGTTTTCAGGCACGTTAATAGACGATGTTATACGGGGAAATAATCTCAAGTGGCGACTGTGTGAATGGTGTAGGCGAAGTAAAGGGTAGGAATGCAACAAAAATTCTTTTTTAAAAATATGCTGACTCAGAGAGTAGAAAATAAAGTCCCACATTTATGTGGTTAGTTTAAAGATGTAATTCAAAGGCGTTAATGATGACATCGCATCTAATGGTGTAAACAGTTATGAGCCTCAAGCCAGAGTATTAGATGTACAAAAAAGGGGACCAAAATGGGTGTCACACCATAAAGAGGCATATTATCAGGGTATCACTCAATGAAGCAAGCATAGGATATAAACTCATTGAGTCCCCCTGGGTGCAGGGTCCCTAACCTGTAAGTCCACTGAGTTTCTTTTTGCAGCACCTTCCGATCAAAGTCCCCCCCCCCCCCTGGGTGACGTTCGCACCAGCTCAATCCCTTGAAAAGAGACTGCCCCTGGGTCACCCAGGTGACACGTGGTAATGTGTCTGGCGATAGCGGTGTCCCCTGTTTTCCTTATGTCAGCAAGGTGCTCTCCAATTCGGCGACAGAACTGATGTATTTGATGTATTCAGTTGGGCAAAGGATTTGAACCTCTTTGCTAGAAAATTAAAATGGAGGAAGTTTTTTAAACATAATGATGCTCGTCATTGGCTTCCATTTTGGCAGACTCAACTTGGCACGTCTGCAGAGGCATATGAGACGCGTGGAAGAGGAGCAATGAAGTATTGATAAGGTAATTAATGAATTTGAAGAGGTTTACAGGACCTGGGATAGGCCTATAATGGGGGTCTGACCTTTGTCACTCTCTGGGATCAGCAGAATGAAGGTGCTCCAGCAAGTGCTCCCTCCATCTGTAGATGTTTCTGGTCAGTCCTATAGATTTGAATTGGATTGATCTATAGAGCCAGGCTTGGCTGCCTGTACGGATAAACAATGAAAGGAACAAGATGGAAAGTCCTGGAAACTTTTGCTTTAGATGCAAAAAATAAGGAAAATCCCTTTAAATCAGCTGAAGTTGGGTGAGGCTGGATGAGTTGTCAGTATTTCGTTCTTCCCTTTGTCCCTTTTAGCCAGCTACATTCAACATCACAGAAAAAAAATGAAATTCACTAACTTTCATAATGTTTTATGTCCAAACAAAACATGTTTTTACATAAGGAAACTATGCTGGGGCACAATGTTTCCTGCAGCTGCTAGGAAAAAATATACAATTATTACATACAAATTGGGCCAATGTCTGAGCTTTGCCAGAATACATAATAATTAATTGTATTGATAGCTCGTGTAGGCTGCGGAACGTTGGCCGGCTCTCGGCAAGAATCATGATGGTGAAAAAAAAAGGAGAACAACAGGGAATTTTGTTTGTCCTGAAATGGATGTTCAGAATAAACACAGATGGCAAAAGGTAGAACTGCCCCAAAGGCAAATGCTTTAGAGCTGAAAAGTAGGAAGCCTTGTTATCAGCAGATTATTATCTGGTTATTAGGAAGGAAATATCTTAAGACTCAGGTTCGTGGGATGGAAGATGGCGTGCATAAATCTGGTTTATCACCTCTGGTCTAAATGATAGGTAGAAGGTCGAGTGTTCAGGTCCTATTACACCTGCAGATTTTGCAGGCAATTTTCGGGTGGGAAGCGTTCCTTCCTGGCAATTATCTGCTCACTAGTGGAGAAGACCGCTGCTATTACATGCAGAGATCTCCTCCAAGGTCCCCATACTGATAACACGGCACAATCTGCTGCCGGCAAACGATGACTTTTAAACGTTAAAAGACTCTGATTACCCGATGAATGAGCATTTTCTGGTTTATTGGGTAAGCAGCAGCAGTATTAAACTGCCAGATTATTGCTAACGAGCATTCATAAGAAGGCTTGTTAGCGATGATCTTGACGATTATCTGCTGGTGTAATAGGGCCCTTAGGCTGAACTCCTCTCCACCAAGCGCCAATGAAGATGAAATAGATAAATAAGAGCCATACCCTACATTCCTGGAGGTAGATGGATGGTGGCATCGACTTTCACCATTTTTTCCTTTTTGGAGACAGTTTTCATCCACTTTGAACAATTCCTTTTTTGTCAGAAGATGCACTCCACAATTAGATGATTACAAGTTGTACTAATACTGAGATGCCCAGCCACCAGCTTTAATCAGGAGGAAAATGTGTTGCAAAGTGTTCCATTTTTCTGCAACGCCCCCACAGGCAAAATGAAGGATTACACATATACCAATGAACCAATGGATGTGCCAGGAGCTCCAGAAGGAAGAACACTCATTGAAGTTAGAGCTCAATGCTCTGGCTTACTGAACTTGGTCCTGAATGGGGAACCTTTCTCTAAAAACTCCTCAAATCCCCAGCAAAAGTATTTGAGAATTAGGTTTCTAAACAAGGTATCCCTTTAAGTAAGAGTCGATTATTTTTTTGTTATGTATACAATAAATGTGATTGTATAGTGTATTCCTCCCAGTATAGTGTGGTCTTCCCAGTATTACTCTACACCCCACTTCATGGACATTTGGATTGGCTGAATACAGTGCTCTATTGTAGCCTGTGTGTACAGAGTAGTGGCCATTGACATACCTACCATGGAGTGGGGTCTCGCACTGAACTTCTCATGTTCCTGACAGGAGCCAGTTTCCAGTTGCTCCTTCTGATTACTAAAAGTAAGAACTTGTTTTATATGTATTATTATTGTGCTTAATTTGCTTCAATCTTTTTTTTTTTTTACATTTTGGAGGCTTTGAAAACAATTACCACATTTCCTTAGAGTTTTAGTTTTAACATAAACTGGACTGGATGAACGTATGGCTTTTTTTAGCCTTACAAACTACAGTGGATATAAAAAGTCTACACACCCCTAAAATGTCAGGTTTCTGTGCTTTAAAAAAATGAGACAAAGATAATTCATTTCAGAACTTTTTCTACTTTTAATGTGACCTATAAACTGTACCACTCAATTGAAAAACAAACTGAAATCTTTTAGGTAGAGGGAAGAAAACAAACAAAAAAACCTAAAATAATGTGCTTGCATAAGTGTAACTGGGGATGTAGCTGTTTTCAGAATTAAGCAATCACATTCAAAATCATGTTAAATAGGAGTCAGCATACACGTGCCATCATTTACAGTGCCTCTGATTAACCCCAAATACAGTTCCGCTGCTTTAGTTGGTCTTTCCTGAAATTTTCTTAGTCGCATCCCACAGCAAAAGCCATGGTCCACAGAGAGCTTCCAAAGCATCAGAAGATCTCATTGTTAAAAGGTGTCAGTCAGGAGAAGGGTACAAAAGAATTTCCAAGGCATTAGTCATACCATGGAACACAGTGAAGACCGTCATCATCAAGTGGAGAAAATATGGCACAACAGCAAGGGTCACTGTATACAAAACTGGTATATTCAACCCTTCAATACCCCAGACCACAAGTGATGTTACATTAACCTCTCCAATACAATAGCCCACCATGGATATTACCATTTTTGTATATATCCTAAAGCATCAAGTTGGTTAACAGTGGTGGCAGTAGGGAATGCTTCTTATCTGGTAATATTCCTGTGGAGACCGGCATTTGCAGCATAAAGAGGGACTGGAATAGTGTGAGGAATATTGAATTTAATAGGTTAGTATGTCTGTTGTTTTTATAAGGAGTTGCAGCAGCTTAGAGGTTTTTGATGGGTTAGAAAATGCCTTTAAGAGGAGCAAAGATCAGGGAATTACATGACGTGCTGTTGTTAAAGGCCTGGCAATACTGATGTCCTGTAGACTAGCTCATTGCTTGGCCACACAGCCTTAGTAATAAATATATTTCTGGCTATGAGCAGTCGCCACTAAGGGATGCTCACTTTAGAAGGATTTATACAGCGCCCATTGAGTTCACCAAGGAGTGGCAAAATAAAAAGAGCATATCACTCAGTGGAGATACCAAAGACGGACAACCACTGAACTGCTTGGGACTGTGACATTTGTAATGGTGGTCCTGGCCATGGGTGGCTATGTTACTAAGGTTTATGAAATATCTACTAGACCTGTGATGGCTAACCTCCGGCACACCAGCTATGGTAATACTGTGACTCCCAGGATGTACACTTGCTTGGCTGTTCTCAGAACTCCACAGAAATGAATGAAGCATGCTGGGAGTCGTAGTTTCACCACAGCGGGAGTGTCGGAGGTTAGCCAATACTGTAATTAGATCGTTATGACCTGGATGAATACAACCTACCGAGTCTGTTGAGTGGCTATAAATCATAAGTTAGCTGTGATGCTGCTGAATAGTGTGGATATCATTATACCTTGATACGATACATGTTACTTTTCCAATAATGAAAAAGTTGCAACGGCAGACAAATTGTGAATTTTAGGAATGTTCTTTATGTAACATCCCCAGTCTGCATGAAGGAACATTGCACAGAGATATTTTACTGATTATCCTGTGGGTTCTATAATATAATCATCAGCATTACCAGCTGGAGTCTGGGGAAGAGAGAGAACATCGGATCATTTTTAGGATTTTGCATTCAATTAAATATTTTGCTTTTAATATATTTTTTTTTTACAAAGCCAGACACACTTTATGTATCTTCATAGTTCCAAAGTATTATGGCTGAAAAATGTGGCAGGAATTGTCTGAAATAACAAGAGGCCACAAAGAGCGTCTCCTCCTATAGTAGAGCCAGCAGGTCCACTCACTCCACAGCCCACCATCGAATGCATTGAGAACTGGGTAACGTTCCGAAGACTGTGTCATCTTTGCAACGATATTTATTGCTTCTGTGCATTTGAGCTTTCTGAATAGAGATGAGAGAAGTATTTGAAAATTCGATTTGGCTGCTTCACTGAATTAAAAAAAAAAAGATCTTCGGGACTAATTACTTCATCAGGAAAGTAGTGGGTGCAATGACAGAGAGCAACAATTGCTACACGCCTCATGAATGTACCCCTCAGAAGCCACATTCTTACATGATCGCGGCATCTGATATGCAAAACATGGTGTAAAATAAAAAAACCACACAAAAATCATACTTATGTACCCGATCCATTCGATCGCCACAGGCCTGAAATTCGGATCAACGTCCACTCATTTCTGAGCTTTCACTCATTAAACTGTTAAGGTGTCACGCATAGTTTTCCATAGTGTTCCAGTTGTGCCTCCACTAAACCCCTGAAAAAGATTTTGATCCAATATGAAAATTAAGTGGAAAGAGTCCACGGGTGGACTCCAGCGCTAATAATGTTCAGACAGGCCCTCCTGTCTAAATCGAGACCCATTCCTTCCCTCAGCACCTTTTCTCCACCATCTTCAGCTGCCGACATCGCTGGTCCTCAAATTGAAATCCTGCGCATGCGCTATCCACTCCCTTCTGTGGGCAGAGGCCTCAGGAAATACATTGCACATATACTATAAGTGAGGCGGTGGATAAAAGCCAATGAGAGGAAGGGCAAGGATTGATTTAGATAGGGGGGTCCCTGGCACTGATACCGCTGGGGCCACTTTTTTATTTTTTTTTTATCTCACTTTCATATTAGATCAAAGTAATTTTTCAGGAGCTTTGTAGTAAAACAAAAAGAACAAGCTGTGACACAGTTTAATTGGTGAAAGGGTGGCGACAAGTCTGGAAAATCCATTTCACAAATTTACATATGGTTTAATGTACACAGCCCTTACTAAGTCCTATCTATTTCCATGGTTACAGACTACAAAGAAACCTGTGTAGTCTGATCCCGCAGTCACACTACCTTCTATCGGTCCAGATTAATGGCAAGACAGATCATCTATATTATCGTATTGGTATTGCTTCATGAACACACTTTTCTATGTGTTAAGGCTCGAGCATAGGACAGTTTAATGACTCTGTTTTGTATGGCGGTGTAATAGGGCTGCCATAAGTATGTATGAGGCTTCCCTTTGTTTGCCACCGCTGATGCCAATAGAGGCACATTGAAAAATATCATGGTATACTCCATCTGACTCCATATGTATAGAGGTATAAAGAAACATTACTTCTAGGAGAGTCCGGAGGACACAATACAGAATAACTGGCATGGCAGTGTATTAAGACTGTACATGAGCCCTTATCTGTTTTATGTTCTCTTGGTATGTGGCTATTTCTGTATTCATAGTCATTCTTCATGTTTTCACTGTGCACATATTGCCAGCATTAGGTCGGGTCACATTTTATTATTATTTTTTTTTTTAAAAGACAGATTATGACAGATCCTATTCAATTCTGCCAGAGTGCATCGGTTTCCATCGCTGTAATTTGTCATCACTCCCTCTTAGATCGGCTGCGGAGCAACAAAACACAAGGATGAATCAAGCTGTCCGCAGCCTTAAAGAAGTAAGGGGCCTCACGTGAGGCTCTCAGGATGCAGTGTATTTTTCAGCTTTGGCCTCACCATAAGTTTTTGATTGTTTGCTGGCGTTGCTGTGTGACATCTTGTTTCCTGGGGTTTTACGTTCAATTTTGTTTGGTATCATTTTTCGGTACATAAAAATTAGAGCTTAATTCTTATCAGTTTCTTTGTGGAATGGATAACATATTTAATCATGTCAGAAATGATCCAGGATAACAATAAAAGATCTGCATTTTTGAAGAAGCAGTTCCATTCTCAGGGCCCATTAACACGGCCATATTTATGGGACTGCATCTGTTCTGCAATTTTGTGGAACGGATGCGGACCCATTCATTTCAAAGATGCGGACAAGGATAGGCATTTCTGTCATCGGGGCGGCCGCATGGCCGGTATCCGTGTTTTGTGGATCTGCAATTTGCAGACCACAAATACATACGGTCGTGTGAATGTATCTTATCCGTAGGCTGTATCTAGTGTTGCACCGTAGCTGAATTTAAATGAATACTGCAATACTAGACACAGATTATAGACATAAAAATACACTTTAAAAAAAATATATACAAAAATCCTGGATGATTAATGTTCAGATGTCAGTTTAGAAAACCCATTTTCAAATATCCCATTAGTGAATTTAATAAAGGAAGGGGGAGGGGGTCCTGTGTTTAGGATCCTCATCTCTTGGTCTTGGCCAAAGTCAAGAGTGGGTACAAAGAGTGTCTCTCGCTCTGGAGGACCGGTGATGTACTGTATTATACAGACAATCTATTCCTTTGAATGGGCCCCTGTAATGCTTAATTTGTCCTGTGGTGGTGCTGCAGGGCAACTGAACATCTACTGGCGGATTTCTCCACAGATCACAGCTGATTGCTTAGGATCCCAGCAGAAGGACACTTTGTGATCAGCCTTTTATCAAGGCAAACAAATATTGTCCAAAAATAGAAGTTTATTTAGTCCTTGCACATTCTGCTCTGTGCCATGAACGTTTTGTTTTTGTCTATAATTTGCAGACTGTGTTAACACTATTAGATTATTGACCTAGTCCGTAAAGATTAAGCCATAACTGACTGCAGATGGAAGTACAATTGGTAGCAGATCATCCCTGGGTTGTTACGATACCAAAATTTGAACTTCGATTTCGATACTAATAAAGCATCACAGTACTCTATCCCAAAAATCTACACAAAAATCTAAAGTACTTCCATTGCTTAAACGTACCAGTGTGCGGTGTTAATGTTAGAGATGGTACATGGTGGTTAATCTGAGGCACATCATGGAAGTCCAAATTGATAAAATCAGCGACCTCATCAAGTATCTCTTCGCATAATGGATAAATTGGCCAACGTCGGATTAATCCATGGTGGTACATAATGGAGTTAGTTGCTCTTAATGTAAGGCACATGGTATTACCACAAATTGGACCTCAATGTGCCTCATACTAATAGTAAATAACCTCATCCTGCACCCTTAAAATTAGCCCCTGGTTGCCCATTTTGTGAGGAGATACTTTATAGGGTCATTTACTAATAATGTGAGGTACATAGAGCTACTCACATTAATAATGAGGGACCCCCACAGAAGTAAGTGAAACCCTCCGCTCTCACGTCACATCATTCTCCTCCCACCTTAGCCCGCTCCGCATTTTTATTGTTGGCAGTAGCCAGCAGTGGGAAAGGAGGGACGCTCTCCTTCCTTCTCTACATTCGGTGTGTCTCGTTATGCATGCGCCATGTACTCTAATTGGGACAGCTACTCAGTAACAAACCGAACAGGGCTTCGAGGTATCAAAAAAGTATCAATGTTTCGACACCCGATGCAACCCTATTATATATAAGCTCTGAAACACCTGGTAATTTTCTACCATTATTTTCTTCGCTATGACAGTGCCGAGACTTGAAATGTGAAAAGACCTCCTCTACTCTGCAAGACCCTCTCTATTTCCTAATGATCAGGGGCTGAATGATTTTTAATAAGAAGTAAGTGCGAAAGGAAAAGCAAGTCTATGTGATCAAGAAGGACATACATCAATCATCAGTCTTCTCCTCTGGTGGTAAATATGGTCTTTCTTAGAAAGGAATAAATGTGATAGCAATGACACCCGTGCTACCGCTGTGGTGTGCCAGTATATGATGTAGTAAAACCGCAAATGACCGCTGCTGAGTACGAAGTGTGAGGGGTTAACTGCCACTACCACTTATTGGAAATAACACTAAAAGTAAGGTGTAAGTGCCCGCACTGGTCGAAACATACCCTTATGCAAAGATAAAATGTATTCTATACTTGCCGTTAGTGGTATAGTTCAAATCCCGCTTCTTCTTTAGTTATGCTTGCGCAGTAGAAACTTCAGCTCCCAACCTCTGAAGCGCGCAGCCCCTGCTGACGGCTCGCGTGTACGAGGGGAAGCCTGGCAACAGTGGCGTAACTAGAAATGACTGGGCCCCACTGCAAATTTTTGAATGGGGCCCCCTCCCCCAGTCATTTTTTCACAACCCCTTCCTGTCATGCCGCCCCCTTTCCTGTGGCTAGTAAAGATCGCTCTCTCAGACCAGGCCCGGCAGCTGTTCCATCCGTTTTCTACACTGTCTATACTGCCACTGTATATAATTTCATTGTGTAATACTGTTGAGGGGCCCTGACAAAATATTTTAGTACTTCTCCTCTTCCTCTTGGATGGGCCCCCTCTGGGTCAGGGCCCCAAAGCAGCCGCTTCCCCTGACTTCTCTATAGTTACGCCCCTGCCTGGCAAGTATTCTTTCTAGAATGGACCTTCAGTGTGATGTCACATTATCCTACAGATACCTCTTGAGTCCACAATTCCTTAAGGATTTATCACCTTCCTGTGATACAGTAACATTTCTTAACACCACAGTCTATTCCTTAGAAGGTCCATTCATAGTAACATATTTCTGTATCAGAGGTGGTATGTTCATTCAGAATAAGCCTCTATTCACATCTTCACTGGATACTCCATTAGAAGTCTTATTTGGAAATTTCATTATATTTTGCTCAACAAAACGATGGACACCTTTGGTGTAACCTGATGGAACACCTTATAAGTCAACAGGGTGTTTTAATGCCCATGGTGCCTGTCGTGACAGGTTTGAGCAGGGTTAAACTGGCCCACCGGACTGGCCCACCAGAGTACCAGAGGATCCTCCGGTGGACCCAAGCTCTTACAAGGAACTTGGGTCCAATTCTGGATTTGAGTCATAGTTTCGGTTTAGAGCCTTTTTTTATGCTTTTTTTAGTGCCTCTCTTTCTCAATAAGTGAGCATCTCAGTGACAGACGTTCTGTCAGGTTTTAAATATTTTTTTTTTTACAAAACTTCAAAAGTTGACTTTGGTAAAGTTATTTTTCTAATTTACAGAGATAGAAATAAATAAAAGATCTCTTGTTTGAATAGACTGGTGGTGGGTGGGCCATAATTGACATTCAGAGCTAACGACAATGGGTCCAGGTTCTAGACTCATAGGTACAGTGGGCCTTACTGCGTGCAGTCCAACTTGGGTTTGAAAAGCATGACATCTGTTTAGATTTGCCTAATTCTAAGGCCAACCCTGTCCCAAATGTAATCAATAGTTTAAAAAAAAAAAAAATTACCGGTATATTGAATTTTCGAAAGCAAGAACATCTCTGATCTTGCAACATGTTGATATAATTCATTGGGAAATACATTGCAAAAAGCAAACCGAACATGTCCATCAAGGAGAACTCAATATATTTACTAAGAGCACAGCTGACCGCAAAATGGAAATCTTTTGAAATGAGTGATAAATTTAAACCCGAAATTAGCTGAAGCATTTCCTCCCTAATAGTCTGGCATAAATATGGTAAAGCTGATATGTTTACCACTGTAAAGACGCTGACACGATATTTTGCATGGAGTGGAACCGACCTCCAGAAAAATGCCATTTGTGTTCTTTTTGTCTGATGGTTACTTTTTAGATACGTCTCTTAATTTCTAAATTAGGCAAAAATTTCTAAATGTTTATTCAGAGGTATTGCATTACCATACATGAGGTTCACCTCTGCTCTGTACTGGTACATTTCATTTACTTACCACTGCTTGTTATTGTAAATATATCCAAATGTATTTCGTTATAATTTTACAGTCTGATTTGTCTGCATTTTTACATAAATGAAGAAGATTTGGAAATTGAAATTAATTTTTTCTTTAACAGTATAAAAATATTTACGTAAACTAATCACAATCCTTTATTACATCAGTCACTATGCTATGCAAAAAAGAATAAGAGTTGTAGTTTAACCCATTCAAGACTGGGCCATGTATCCCCATTCAAGACTGGGCCATGTATCCCCATTCGTGAACAGACACAGTTTCAGTTTTTTCTTTTTTCTTTTAGTACATGCTGCTATGAAAGCAAAAATAAGTCTATTTGGTAATTAATGAGAATCTGTCACTATTATCTTGGAGTATTATCTGTAATAATACATGAGTAATATTGCAGATAAGGGTTCCAGACCGCTAATTTTTTATTTGCCCTCCCCATTCCCCATTGTCAATCTTTAAAGAGTCTCTGTAGTTTCACACAATTTTATTTCATTTAAAAGACGATGGTGTGATCAGCAAATTTTTAAATCACGTCATTAAAAAAATATACCTGCATCCACCTGAAAAAAGCTGTAAAGTCATGACCACTAGGGTCTCACTTCCATCTAATTTGCAGTTGACTGCCTGTTGTTAGGTCCCTAGAAACAGAGATGCAACAGGCGGCTCACGGGAAATGGAGACTTGTCAGAACTAGCTGCTCCTGACGAATATAGGAGCCTCCTGTGTGTATGTAAGTCGGATTTCTCCCTCCTTATCTGTTCTGTGAGCTCCAGAGCTAAAAACAAACATAGTCAGAAGTAAGGGAAAGGACATCACAGCAGTACAGTGCTGGCAGATTCCACAAAAGAGAGATACCTCTTGCTTCTGAGTGAAATGCTTCTGACTGTGCAGGTGAAACAGGAAACACATCCCTTCACAGTTATGATTGTACAAAGAAGCACAGCCATTATGAAAACTTTGAAAATTCAGGTACTCTTTAAAGCTGCACTGAAATACATTGTAGGGACTGCTGTGCATGTGCACAGGAGACCTCTCCATTATGTGGGCACAGCAATGCAGTCCAAACTGTGTATTTCAGTGCAGCTTTCAGAGCTGGGAACGGGGGATAATAGGAAAATAAAAAGTGGATATCATAGTGACACTTGGAGTCATAAATAAGAACTGTAAAGTTTGAACTGCGTTGACTGACACAAAGAACGCATGTTTTTACCGCTTGAGATGTAAATAGCTGTAATTATTGTGTCCACCGGAATAAAGAAGCTATGGCTAAAAACGAATATTGAAAGTGCTGGATTCTTCTCTTCTGTTTCTGCTATATACAAGGTCTTACCTTAAAATCTGAGCACAGGAGGAGCCTGACGGCTGGCTATTTGGAAGGCAGGTGAGCTGGATCTACTCTGTTTCTTTTATCATATTGACACTGTCAGTATTGGGTCTGTGTCCCCACTACAGGGTGACAGATCCCTGTCTGCACATCTCAGCCCCATGGGTTCCAGGGCTGGCTTACCTTGCAGGAGACACAGCCATCTGCCAGCATATGGCTGCATCCGTCCTCACTGCCGGGTGTCATCTGATGCGCTATAGCGCACGCGCCCTCCCCTATCCCTGTCTTATGGGAGTAGGCAGCTGGGTCATTATTATCGTCCCCACCCGGAGGTGGGGCTTTGAGTATTTAAGGCAGCTCCACTCAGGAGGAAGTGCCCAAGCGTGGTTGTTGTTGTACCTCTTGACTCCCGCTGAAGCTCCCTATTGTGTTCTGGACTATCTGTTTATTAGATTTCCTGGATTCCGACCTCTGCTTTGTTTGAACCTGACTCTGCCTACTGTCTGCTTACTGGATTGCCTGGACTATTGACCTCTGCTCTGTTTGACTACGAATCTGCCTGCAGTCTGTTTATTGGATCACCTAGATTACCGACCTCTGCACCGTCCGACTACGCATCCGCCCATCGCCTCCTGTAAGTCTGCTTGGATTCCTGACCCTGCACCGCCTGACAACGAGACCGCTTAAATATGCACACTGCATTACTCTGAAATGTATTTTCCTCTACTGCAAGTGACAGTTTTTTCTGTTTACTAGTAAAGTTCTTCTGTTCCGTTTATCTGCCTGTACTAGTCTCTGTTCACACTGCTTCGGTTAGCAGCGTCCTGGGTGAGAGTCGGCAGTCAGCAATACAGGGCTAAAGTCCAGTCCTCTATCTGCTGAGCCAGAGGATCCTCATCCTATGGTCATAGCAGACACATTCCCTTTAAATAATTGTGTCTTGTTTTCAGTGATACATTGGGCTTTAGTTTTATTTCAGATTTATTTTACTATTTTTGTTTCTATTTTTTTATATTCATGAAAATTAAAATGTTTTTTTAAAATAGTCTGTTTTTCACTTTTTTTTCTATATTTTAATATCGCACATTGCAGTTTTTATGTCAGTGATGTATAGTTTATGGTCATCGGGGAAATGACCAGAAGCTAGGATAGGAGTCATTCAAGACATTTAGAGGGCATTATATCATTACATCATTATATTTTTTTTATTGCTGACTTTAGCCCCAGTTACAGGAGAAATACAGCCTCCTGACTTGCACTGCAGAAATGATAAGGATCTGCTAAGACCCAGCAGCTCCTGCAGTTACTATGCACCATGATCGCCGGGAGGGAGAAGGATACATCATATCTGCTTTTTGAACTATGTACATGGCGCTCTTTGATCAGAGATAACTGATCAGAGAAAACTCTGATCCCGGCTTTTGAACCCCCTAGATGCCACTGTCAATAGAGACCCTGGCACCTAGACAGTTAGGCAGAGGGTGGGGACTCCCTCTAACTCCATGACCCCATTTGAACGCAATTGCAGCTTGCATGGGCTGCCATGATGATATAATTATTATTGATTATACGATTATTGTGCCACATGGAATAAAATTTTCTGTTGATTGCACCTTGAGTGTTAAAAAAGACCGTCACCAAAAAGTACAATGCAATCTGACAATACCATGGCAGGAGGAGCTGAGCAGATTGATGTGAAAAGATTCAGTAAAACCTAACATTTTTATATTTACTGTATATCTTTGCTTTTTTCACTTCCCATCGGTACAGGAAGGAGGTGTTAGCATTGTGATTGATAGCATTGTGTGTATAAGTGTACATCAGTCATTGATGACACCTTCCCCTTGTACCGATGGGTATTCACAGGGCTGCAGATATAAATGTAAAAATGACAAGTTTTATTTAACCTTTTCCCACACACTACACACACACATATATATATATATATATATATATATTTATATAAATATATATATATATCTGCTCAGCTTCTCCTACTATATAACCTGCTGCCTGCAGATTGCGCTACATTTTTCGGTAAAGAGTCCTCTTTAAGTTACCTTTAGCATTACCTATGAGAAGAAGCACCCCACATGCTGCTCAAATAAGTTGAGGGTTGGACTGACCCTTCAAAGGTGGGGCCTACCCTGACATAAACAAGAAATCCCAGTTTGGAGCTGACATTAGGACCAGTCACTTGTCGCTAGGGTAATCTGGAAAATCTCATTTAAAAGACATCTGTCAGCAGATTTGTACCTGAAACTGGCTGACCTGTTATGTGTGCGCTTGGCAGCTAAAGGCATCTGTGTTGGTCCCATGTTCATATGTACCCACACTGCTGAGAAACATGATGTTTTAATATATGCAAATTAACCTTTAGGAGCAACAGGGGAATTGACATTACACCTAGAGGCTCCGCTCTCTCTCTGCACTTTGATTGACAGGGCCAGGCGTGATGATGTTTTCACTGCCTGGTTCTGTCAATCAGAGTGGAGAGGGGGCGGCTTTTTCATAGAGAGCTGAGCCTTTAGGTGTAACGGCAACGCCCCCGTTGCTCCCAGAGGCTTATTTGCATATAATAAAAACATCATTTTTCTCAGCAATGCGGGCACATATGAACATGGGGACAACACAGATACCTTCAGCTGCCGAGCGCACATGTAACAGGTCAGCCAGTGTCATAGGTGCAAATCTGCTGACAGATGCCCTTTAGCTTTGACTCAGATGACATATACAGTATTCATCTGTAGTGAGCAGTACCCTATTGAGGGTGTTCAAAGTGCCAGTCTGGATTGTCATGCTGCTGACAGAGGCCATGGCATAGCGGGGCCCTATTATGTTTCACATTGGTAGCCTGATTTTGTCATCAATTACACCGGTTAGTCATCATTATTAGAATGCATAATGTCTAATGTCCATGATACTCACTGCCGTATACTGAGCTAATTACTGATTAATTCACCCGTATGCCCTAACAAGTCCCCCTATGCGAAATTTTGGGCAGCGCATGATAACGATGTGTCTATTTTAATACACATTCTTACATTTTGAAAAGTTACTTAAGCTAGAACTTGGCATGTCACATAGAAGATGGATAATCAGCTTGTGCACAAATGTGAAACAGACAATTCTTGCTGGTTACAGGCGGCTTATTTCACAATGTCATCCAGGATCCCCTCCCACTGCGGAATTTGGCAAAATATGTAACTGAATTATACTCACTAAAAAATTAAGCTTATTGCTATTAGCAAATATTTTACCTTACTGTAATCTGATTATTTTGTATACAGTTCAACACAACACTCAATGACACATTTACATTACTCTAATTTCTACTTTATAGGAGTCCTCAAAGGGGTTGTCCCACAAAAAATATTCTACATTTTTAAAACCAGCACCTGGATTTAAATACTTTTGTAACTGCATGTATTTAAAAATGTATTATTCGATGAAATCCATCTATACAGTGCTGCTTGTGGTTTGTTCTTTTCCTTACTTCTGTGTCCACCTTCCTGATGTGGACACACACGCTCAGTTCCATTCTTCAACTGCAATCAGCTGGATCTACTGTTAGGAGCTGTGACAGTTAGAGGCAGAGAGCTACCGCAAAACGGACACACCTCCTGAGCTGTAATAGTGTCCGAGCTGTGTAGTGACCCGGAGGGGAGGTGAGGAGGATGGGAGTGGTGGTTGTGGCTGTGCTGGTTGTTGTACTCATACTGTAAATCACAGTAGCAGTCCTCACTCTGGCAGCCCCTAGGGCTGTGCAATGACAGGAGGGTGTACCTTTTCTTCCCTGGTGTTGGTACCTCTTCATGTGCAGCGCGCCACCCCCCAGGGCTGATTGTGTTCCAGGTTTATAGGAATGCCTATTGGTAGAGTTACGGACCCTAATTGTCTGTGTGTGTGAGGAGCCTTCTAGTTCCATTCCAGCCCTCTCTACAGAGGGAGGAGTTTAATTAGTCCGAGTCAGTCTAGCCTACCCCCTCCTGGGGAAAGGTTGTGTGTTGGCTAGCAGAGCACTGCCTGCTCTGCTAGGCCCATAGGCCCTACCTCTGAAGTCTAGATGGTTGCTTGTCCACTCCTGCACTTGCATTGCCTCCCAAGCTAAGAGAGCTTGATGCCAGGAAGAAGTTCCTAGGATTAAAGATAAAGTAAGAGACTGCCTACAGACGGCTAAATTCTAGCAGAAGAGGAAGAGTTTCCTATTTACCCAGCCAGCATAGCAGAGCTGAGAGAGCTACCACATAGCAGAGCTATTGTTGAGTGTTTGCCTGCCAGAGTTAAGCCAATACCTGCTGATGACTAAGATAAAGTTTGGAAACTGTTTGGATTACCGTTTATGCCAAGTAAAGCTGTGTTCAACGTTACTACAAAGTCTGTACTACATTTATTCTGCTTATTCATCACCCAAGTTCAACAACCCCTTTTTGCACTTGCTTCGGACTATACCACGTCTGGGATCCAAGAATATCCAGGTAAGAGCACCATTACATTTGTCTATAACATCTATAGAGACACTGTAGGTCACTTTACACCACTCTGGCATTCCTACCCTGGGTTCCAACAATACCATCTACAAAGGGGACTCCAAGTCCTCGATGCTTAACTGCAACTGGTGTCACGACTCCTTGCTTTAACAGAGGGACATAAAATCGTAAATACCTCTTAAGGGGCAAAGGATCCCCCAGATGCTGGCAATCGGCCACTGCAAATTAGCAAGGAGTCAGGGGGTCTTTGAGCTACTTCCCTTTGGAGAGACCCCTGCTGCAGCTGGAGAACTTTTTTCCCTTGCTGCTACATCTTTCATGTCTTCTTAGCTCCACTATCGAGTCTAAAAACTGGAATAAACTAAACTGCAACCTCTTCTTCTGGTAGGAAGCAGGACTAGCCCACTTCTGCCCAAAAGGTGGAGAATGGAATGGTCAGTTCCATTCTATCTAGAGATCGCTATCTCTGCCATATACGCTGCCACCTGCTGGTGAACCAGGCATATTACATGACCAAAACTGTTGCATAACAATTTTATCAATGCACAATGGTGAAGGAACTGAAAATAAATATAAAGATAACATTCATGTTAACCATTAGAGACAGTAGCGGAGTGCAGAAATGGTAATACCACTCCGGGGTATTACACATGCTGATAGCTGGGTTGCTTTTGATATTAGGTGTTGGTCTGGTTGCAAGGCAGTTGAGCAGGTGCAATGGCCAGTTAATATTTAAGTCAGTAACCAGGCCAATTGGCATTAATAACATCCAGCAATATCAAGGCACAGTTCCAAGTACATCACAGTGCAAATTCTTCCCAATAGCCACGTATGGACAGCAGCAATGATGGGAGTTGTAGTACTCCTCCCTGTCTCTCCCTAAAGTCTGCAAAACCTTAGGCATGCAATTAGGTATTTGTTTAAAGCTTCTGCTGAAGAGTACAGATTTAAGCTTCCCAGGCTGAAGAGTGAAGATTTAAAATATGGTTGGCCAGACACCATCTCCAAGTGTGGAAGGCTGTGCTAGCAATGTTCCCTTTAATAGAAGTAAGGTCTTTCTGACATAAACGTGCACAATGGCTTGCTGTCTGACTCCAGTGCATGGTCTTCTAGATTCTGGACATGCTACCTTCCTTCTCTCAGGAGCACTTTTGATGATAAAATAGCTTCATTGGCTGTAGAAGCCTCAGAGATAAAGGTTATCTGAGCTCAGGCCTGACTTTCAGGAGCTTGTACTTGTAGCTCTTCACTGTTCCTAAGGTAGAACTATACTCTCTCACTGACTAACCAAGGGGTGGACCAGGTTAATCTCGTGGCAACCTATTAGGATGCCTATTAGGCAAATACAATAAATCAGAACATTTCACTTAACAATATAACATCATGGCCATTATTTTACAGTAACCCTGGGGTATTACAGATGCACACCCTTTAAGAAAGGCCACACCCCCTGAGCTACCAGCCGGAAGAAAATCTAGCCAAGCAGTTGAAGCAATGAATGAAGCATGAAGATTTGTGGATCCATGTGAGGTACAGGGCTGATTCTAGTTTTATTAAAAGGAGATTATAATTTACTATATGTTTTAATAATATGGGATAACCCCTTTAAAGGGCTTCTCCAGATTTTTACTTTGGTGATCTAAGGATCAGCTGTAAATGCATGATCAGTACGGCATATAGTGGGTGCAGAGGTAAGAGGAGGCTCAAAACAAATGGCACGAGACACAAATGACACATGATTTTGCATTGGGACCTCAGAATTTCAAGTTATGTCTTTTTCCAAATTGGTCTTCAGGACCTTTAGGAGCAGAGAGGATCTTCTGTTACTGCTGGTGGGCCTGTCAGACCCTGATAAAAATATGTAATATAGACATTTATGAAAAAAAATAATGAAAAATTTAAAAATTATTTATATGGTAAAGAGAAGCTGTAGGCATAGCAAAGCCATGTCTGCATTTCTATAGATCCAAATCCATAGGCACTTCATAGTTGATGCCATGAGGAGGTTCTGCATTCTACCATAAAACCAATGTTTCTTTAGGGAACACTTATATAATAAATTCCAGCATCCAGTGGAACATGTCATTTGAAAAAACAAAACAAAAAAACAGATGCCTTCATATAAAACTGGAGGTCCAATGTGGGCCCATAGATTTCTATGGACAGGAAAAATGGGTTTGTCAAACCCAGATCTTTAATATGATGATTACTAGTGATGATGAGCGGCAGGGGCAATATTCAGATTTGCGATATTTCGCGAATATTTGTCATAAATTCAAGAGTTCCAGAATTCGCGATTATTTTCTTGATTGCGAAAATCAGCAATGTAATATTCGCGCATTGCGCAAACAATACAGGCGTGGGTCGCTATTGCTACATTTTTCAAGCTGCTAGAAGTTTCCTGAGACTGGAGAAAATGGTTGGCACAGCAGAACATTACAATAGCTTTATATGCAGATAGAGTGCTCCGATATATTCTTGATTGCGCAAATCGGCAATTAATGATGCGCATACTTTTGCGCAATACATGCAACTTCACAGTTTAGCAGGTCTGACTACATATTAGTGATTGGTGCACTAAGTATTGTTGTGAACTTGTGACATCACAGCACTCTGTATATAGCATATATGTATGGACAGCAGAACCTATCACACTACCTAACACCCTGCACTGGAACCTATCCGCTACACTATATCACTATCTAACCTACACTGACTATCTCCCACTAACTATCTGTATTACATATATAACTAACTAACTAACTAACTATCTAATGTAATGTGACACAGCAAAGCACAGAGCACAGCAATGACACTGCTGTCTCCCTCAGAACTGAAAAAAAAAACTGCAGAAAATTGCTTCTGGAGAGTTTCCTATATAGTAAGGGGTAGGCAACTTTCCTATTGGTTGCTAGGGATGTTGCTAAACTCAGACATTGCAGCCTTCTCATTGGCCCACAAGCAAGAAGCAGGGAGAGATCATGGTTTCAGAGGGGAAAAAAATCTAGAATATTTGCGAATACGAATATATAGCACTATATTCTAAATCTTTGCTAATTCTTGAAGTTGCAATATTCGCCAATAAAATGAGGACGAAGCTCTGTTCCCATATATGATATGGCTTTCATTCACAACAGAAGTCATGATAATCTAGGCTGTATTTTGCCTTAGGCACTGGAAGTCCAGTACCTAGGGTGGTTCTTAGTGGGGCCGACTGAATGGAAAATAAAGTAGTTGGGAATGCTGCCATAGCTGATGGTAGGAGCTCAGGAATTGTTTACTCCCTACTCTGATATTCACTTTTTTTCTAACTGCCTACACAACAACTTCCATTGTCAAGAGCCAAA
Source organism: Bufotes viridis (assembly GCA_033119425.1). Lineage (NCBI taxonomy): Eukaryota > Metazoa > Chordata > Amphibia > Anura > Bufonidae > Bufotes > Bufotes viridis. The sequence continues at coordinate 36,252,910 of CM065591.1, forward strand.
GATATTTTCTTAGCACGTTCTGGAGGCATCATAATGGTCTGGGCCAGGTAATGAAGACTGGGAGAGCTAATGACTCCAGTCAGAGAAGATGTCACCAGTGAGCCATTTGAATTGTCATTTATTCAACCTTTAACTGCACTTGATTAGTATTTTGATTACTTGTACTTTTGTATGATACAGGGGTACGGCTTGGCAGCATTGGTATGTCTCACTAAAGTCACTGCCAGGAAAGAGTACGCCTACTTTGAGTAATTTCAAACAAGAACAAGTTGTACTTCCAAAAAAGGCATGGTATGTGTTGTGGTTCTCATAATGTTGTAGAGAGCTTGCAAGTTACAACAAAATAGCCACAACATTTCACCTGAAACCATTCATGTTCAATGGAGCTTGGACCAAGAGTTTCCTCACTAATTGTGTTGCAGTATTGTTGCCACTTCCAGCCTACGACAAGCTCTAGGGAGTCTAGTCTGGGTGTCTGAGACATAGTCTCTCACCTGCAGCAGGGTCTGTATATGCTGATCACTCTGCTGTCTAGGCACACTGACTCTTCCTGGAGTGTTGGTCTCACAGAAGAGCTGGCTATAGTCCCTTGGAGTAGGAGCTCTGGCATGTGCTTCCTATCTCTTTGCTGTCTGGACCAGCCCACTCCTACAAAGAGAGGAGGAACAGGATGATTAGCCCATGCTGGTGTACATGGCAGAAACATAATTTGGCGTGGTTTTTTATTCAGTCACAGTATGAAGGTATTTAGGATTTAGCCGTAGTATGTTGTTATTATGGTGGTATTATTTAGTACGTGTATATAGCAGGGTTGTTAACCGTCCAAAAATTTCTGGAGAGTCTGTAAAATCAGGCAACTTTTTTTGCTGTGTCCGAGAAAAAAATTGATGTGTCCGTGATTTTTTTGAGGTTGGTAGTACCTGATAAGATTATTTTGGTGGTAATTATAATCATTTTACAGCTCAAACTCATTTGTTTCTGTCACTCTTGTTGAGTTTAAATGGAGCAGCAGTGCACAAGCTCGGCTGCCACCCCACTCAAATTCATCCTTAGATCAGTCAAGATATATTTTCTGTATGACTGTTCAAAAATGAGCATTGTAAATGAGTCTTTAACTCGTTCCTGACCCTTCTCTTTTTGCATTTTCCTTTTTTTACTCCCTGCTTTCCTGGAGCCATAACATTTTTATTTTCCCATTTACATAGCCATAGGAAGGCCTGTTTTTTGTAGGACACATTGCACTTTCTAATGGCACCATTTAATATTGCATGCGATGTAGTGGGAAGCTGGAAAAAAATTTAAGAATGTTTGGAATTGGAAAGAAAATGCAATTTTGTCACAATTTATGGGTTTTATTATTTCAGTGTTCCCTATTTTGGTAAAACTGTCCTGTTTCCTTCATTCTCTGGATCAGTAAGAATAATGTGATACTATATTTTTATAGTTTTTCTTGTGTTTTAATACATTAAAAAAACGTTGGAAAAAATATTTTTATCTTTGTATCTCCATGTTTGACCGCCATAACTTTTTTAGATTTACAGAGCTGTGTGGGGTTTTATTTTTTGTGGGGTGATATGTAGTTTTTATAGAGACCATTTTGGATTATGTATGTTTTTCCTGTTACACTGTTGTATTTTTGGACATGGCAATGATAATGATGTTTTATTTATTTATTTATTTATTTTTTTAAATGTGGACTACACAGGAGCTTTGCTATGACAGGTCTTGGAGCTTTCAGATGGCTTGAAGCTTCCATAGTTATTGAATGATTCTCTCCATCTCAGGGCGTGGGAGTCGTTTTGGCCCTGGGAGAGCGGCGGCTCGTGAGACTTCACTGCACATGTGCCAAGGTAGCAATTGAAATCGGCAAGAAGACCCTAGTGGCAAGTAACTGGCTACAAAGGCAGCTAAATGTGTTTTTTTCTCCTGTATCCTTGGAGGCCATTATGATATCAGGGTCTGAGCCCACTGGAGGATCCTTTGGTACTCTGTGGACCAATACAACCCTATATTGACAAGGTCTCTTGGGGTCCTAGTGGGGATTCCCTTATTGTGAACGAAAGAACTACATGCTGACAGAATTCTGGCAATTATTATTGTGTAACAGGGCTGAAAATGGCAGCACCTACCTATGGACTCTTTACAGTTATCTTCCATTTCCATGGGTTGCCCTTGACATTGTAATCATGGATATACCAACCACACTGAACTGTTGGATTGCAATGTAATGTAATATTTGTGTAATAGGCTACCTTGTACTTCTGTCTCATTGAATTGTGCCATGTTTGATACAAGGTATTGTCACACTGTGTAGACTGTCTGTGGAGAACATAATCAACAGTGTCTCAGTGGATGTCATGGTCAGTAGCACACAGTTGCTAGACAGTGAGCTGGGAAACACCAAAGATGGTGGCGAAAGGGCTGGCCAAACTGCATGTTAAGGTTAGTGGTGCTCTTCAATTAGTGTACCATCACAGAGCCCAGATAGGGCTGGAGCAGCAGAAGGATATTCTGAATCAGGAGTAGACAACTTGCACTTCCAAGACCAACCCTGCCCTGGAGCATCAGTGGACCTTTGAACAGTCAAGTCAGCCAGTACTAACCAGCCAATTAGCTGTAAGTGTGAAACACCTGTATAGAGCATGGAATATTGTGCTGTGAGAATAAGTTTTGTTTGCACGAGGGATACTATGAGCTGTGTGCCACATGGAGAGAATCCTTAGCCTTTAGTAAGACCATTGCTGAAGTGTGCAGAGCATGCCAAGAAGAGAGTTGCCATGACCTGTCAAATGACAAAGACGTTGCCACCAGGAGGAGACGTGAGGAAAAAATGTCACTATCCAAGAAATTTTGGTTCAACACCTGAGTAAACCATTTGCGCCCCTAAAAGAGAATGTCACCCTCTATAAGAAACGGTTCTAAATAATGACCTTGTTGTGCTGTGTGAGAATGTAACCACAAAGCCAGTTGCCTCTTGTAATAATATGGTAGCTGCCAAGGTATTTGTCCTGTGTAAGATCAGTTATTCCAAGCTACCTCTGTATCCTTAAATGAGGAGCCACGTATACCACTGAAAGACCAAAAATATCCCGAGTAAGGTCTGACCCCCTGACAAAGAAAGGCTCCAACATAGCCTAGGGCTTAAGATGAACATCTTCTCAAACCTCTTAATCAGAATTCTGGCATCTTTGTGCTTTCGTGATAAATGTACCAGGTAAAAATGAATTGAATATTTGAATTTTTTTGGAATTCACTTTTTTTTTCGAGCTGTCATGTAGATTTAGTAACCCTTGTTAATGGTGCACTAATGAGATCCAGGTCTTTGAGCTAAGCCCTGGAAAGTTTATGTATTTAAATACATTACATGAAAGATAAGGTCTTTAAACTGCCCCGATGTCTTGACTTATACAGGTCTGATAATTTAAAAAGATTGCTCAGTTCACACTCACATGTTTGTAGCATCAATTAGCATACTTTCCATTACTCGGGGATGGCGTGATTTGGCAGAGGATTTACTAAGATTCGTAAATCAAACAAAACAGCTTGCAGAAATAGAAAAACACAAAGCTATGTTCTTGCTTGCTTTGATTGTGAAATGCAATGTTAACATACTTGTCTCATAAACGAGGGGCACATTTAAAAATGTCCTGAGATTAATCAGGGCTTCGACTCCCCATAAAACAAAAAACATTTTATTTTTTTGTCTAACTCCTTGGTTTTATTTCCATGTTTAGACAAAACAATGATTGTGGATAACATTGAACTATCTGAATTAGTCTGTTTCTTTAAAGGAGAACTAGCAAAGGCAGGGGCATACACAGATCTCATAGAGAAGAAATTTTAATAAAAAAAATAAATTGTGATTTAAAAAAATAGTCAACTTTATATCAACCATAAATCCCAACACATCCTTAGTTGTGTGGGTTGCCTCCATTAAAGATGCTTTACTGAAAAAAAGATTAACATTTAAGTCACTGTAGACTGTTATATTATCTGACTGCTACCAATGCTTCTATTCATTCTATTAAATTATACGATTCCAGACACCTGCAGCCACCACCAGGGGGAGCTTTTGCATACAAATGTATACAGCTTCCAGTGACTTCAAAAGAAGCTATATATCTATATATATATTCATATGCTGTAAGCACCCATAGTGAACCAGAGAGCAGAGAGCTATAATTTTATCATGTATCACCTTACAAAGGGAAGCACAGGATTTGTAGCTCTGTGCTAAAAAAAGGCTGCCCAGGCTGAGTTGAATGTACTCACCTGGATGAGATGCCCTTGTTACAGGGCCCTCTCTTACAGGTGAAAGCTGTGGTTGTCTTATCCTAGTGGGTTGATGCTGCCAAGGCTGTCCAATTCAACCGTTAGGCAGGGGCCGTACCGCCTGATTGGTGACTAGTAGGACTTTGCAGAAAGTTACTCTTCTGGACAGGAGTCTTGCGACGAGGAGGACCGTGGGCACAAAAACAACCCAGATGATGTGTAGAATAACTTTATTTGGAATGACCACGCGTTTCGGGGTCATGCCCCTTTATTAAGTCTGTGTGTTCTTCATCGGTGCTCACTAAAAGGAGGATCGATGGAGGGTCACCTTTAGTGCATGATATATAAGGCACTGTACGGCTGAAGTTGGTGGGCTTTCCCGAAGACAGCAGCTCTCCCGGTTCACTGCACGTGTGGCGCGCTGAGCATGAACCCGTCATTCACTTTGCACTAAGTATTGACGCTTCTATTTTTGAAAGCGTTCTTGTCAGCATTTTTCCAGACCCGTCTAAAACTAGAGCATGTACAGATTGCTCATGCACATGTAGAATCACAAAACCCACCCTCACACGTGCAGTGAACCGGGAGCGCCGCTGTCTTCGGGAAAGCCCACCAGCTTCAGCCGTACAGCGCCTTATATATCATGCACTAAAGGAGACCCTCTATCGATCCTCCTTTTAGTGAGCACCCGATGAAGAACACCCATCGATCCTCCTTTTAGTGAGCACCCGATGAAGAACACACAGACTTGATAAAGGGGCATGACCCCGAAACGCATCGTCATTCCAAATAAAGTTCTTCTACACATCATCTGGTTTGATTTTGCGCCCGCGGTCCTCCTCGTCGCAAGACTCCTGTCCAGACGAGTAACTTTCTGCACAGATAGCAGCAGGCAGGGGAGGAGATTGTATACAGCAGATCAGAGTGTGGACAGAGGAAAACAACCAAGTCTTCAGGGAAGGCAGATCACTTAGGCTGTACTGTGTGAGATAGGGAAGAGAGCAGACACTTCAGTCTGGAGGGAGAAGGAATAAAGATCACACAAGGTGTGTATCAGTGAAGAGAGCACCCAAGGCAGACTCTGCAAGCCAGGGGGAATCCTCGAGAGAGAAGAGAAGAGATTCCTCATGGGCTGTGGAAAGAAAACATCTGCCCAGGAATAAAGTTGTGCTAATATAAGAGGGCTAGTGAATACAGCAACATCCTGCACACACAGGAATCACTTCCCGCATGTACTACTGAGAGGGACACATTCACATAAGAAAGGTCTTAAACTGGAAATGTTGATTAGATTTAGATTTGACATTTGTTCATTCACTTTGCACTAAGTATTGACGCTTCTATTTTTGAAACCGTTCTTGTCAGCATTTTTCCAGACCCGTCTAAAACTAGAGCATGTACAGATTGCTCATGTACATGTAGAATCACAAAACCCTCCCTCTCCTGCCATTTTATGGACATGAGCGGCCTGCTGTAGAGGGAGAAGACATCTCTGAACCTGGGGACCTTTTGAGGAAACAGTGGAGAACTACTAATGAATATATATTCGGAAGTTAACTATTGTTCTACATGTTAGAAGTGGCCAAACCCCTTTAAGGAGGTTGTAGTCCTGGGGAATATCTTCAACATAAGGTATCTTAACTAGGTTTTTAACACTTATGGAAGTCAGACAATAGACATGTATTTTATATATAGCTGGAAGGTCTATCATGTCCAACCTATAACCCTATGGTGTTTTTGAAGAGAAAAGCAAAAATACCTATGAGGCGGATGCCAATTATCCCAGGAGAAAAATTATTTCCCAACTCCAAGTTTGACAGTCAGAACTAATTCTGGATCAACGCCCATCTCCAGAAATCTAGAAACTATAAACTGAGCATAGTACAAAGTTGGCCAAAAAACACAGAACTCTATTTCTCTTGTGTGGTTTGTTCAGGCATGTGATGATAGGTATGATACAGAGACAGTGCTAAGCTGGCTGCTATTGGCATTGTAGGACAGCTGGATATAAAATAATGTTACGGTAAGTAATTGAAGCTAGTACCTTCTTGCTAATACTATGCTGGATCATACCATTTGCATCCAGTGACAAAACCCAGCAGTTGCCTTGTCTCTCTTCATGTTCCTTTTAGGAGAGAAGAACACAGGGCATTAGCCAGCTAAGTTTTCTCTCTCTTGTTTGCTGATGGCTCCTGTAAAGAGTTAAAGCCTTGTATAGGGAAGATAGAAGAAGCCAACCGGAGCTGGGACCAATGATTCCTATAATCTGCTATATGATGCCGTATCAGAAGGAAAAAGAAAGAGGAGCATAGATGGCAGAGTATGGTGTAATAACAGGAGTTGATAATTAGAGATGAGACTATTCGTCTGATTCGCCGATTTTCACCCAAAAATTCGATTTGTGACGAATAACTTCTTCACGCAGCGCATTTTTTTGTAAGTAGCGGGTGCAATGACTGGGAGCTGCGATAGGTCCGCCCCCGCCATTGTACCCCTCAGATGCAACGTTCATACATGATCACGGCATCTGAGTGTAAAGTTAACAATAAAAATTTTTTTTAAAATCAAGTTGTTTTCTGTCTATATACAGTAGCTTTATAAATTTTATGGCATTCCTTTTTCGGTATAAATAACATAATATCTTTATTCTCTGGGTCAGTATGATTACAGGAATACCAAATACATATAGTTTTTTTAAATGTTTTACTACTTTTGTGCTCTAAAACTCCTGACCCAGAGTTTTTAATTTTCTCTTTGTGGAGATGTGTGAGGGCTTTATTTTTGCGGAAATCATTGGTATCGTTTTGGAGTAAATTACGCTTTATGATCTCTTGTTTAGAGATGAGCAAATTGAAGCTGACGAAGTAGAATTCGATCCGAATTTCAGGAATTATTTGCACCGAATCCGAATTTCCTCACGCTTCGTGGTAACGAATCACATTTTTTCCTAAAATGGCTGCTGCATGTGTGAGGACATGGAGTAAGGAACTGTGGGAAAGCAGGATCACCCATAATGCCATGCATTCAGCCAATCAGCAGCCAGACAGCCCTGTGATGTCACAGCCCGATAAATACACTCAGTCATCTTGTATTCTGCTATTTTCCAGTGTACTTAGTGCAGGGAGAGACGTCAGCAGGCGCTAGAGACAGTGCTAGAAAAAACGCCATTGTGCTAAAAAAAAAGATTTACAAGTGCAGGGAAAGATTATTCAAGGTGTAGTGAAAGGATAGTGAGGAATCATTCCGCAGCATTTATGTTGAACAGGGTTCAGTAGAGGAGGTTACAGCCTGGGTAATAGTAACAATCCTATTACACCTTGCTGTACTGACTGGGCACCCAAATTGCCATTATACAGCTCTGTAATTCCAGCAAACTTGTTATTGGGGTGCAAGTGCTGTTTGATACAGCCATTAATAGGGTTTATTACAAATAAATATTTCTACGTTTTATTTGCCCTTGTGCGGTGCAGTTATATGTTCTAAAGCATTTTTTGGCTTGTATTAGTGGGGGAAAAAAAGGGCTTATTAGCCGTTGTGTGGTGAAGTGCAAAAATTACAGCCCTTTTTGTCGTGTATTAGTGGCAAGAGTAAAATATATTTGCCGTTCAGTGGTGCAGTTATATGTCCTAAAGCCTTTTTTGGCGTGTAATAGTAGCAAAATAAAAACATATTTGCCGTTCAGCGGTGCAGTTATATGTTCTAAAGCCTTTTGTGGTGTGTATAAGTGGAAAAAAGAAAAATAGAATTGCCATTCAGCAGTGCAGTTATATATTCTAAAGCCTTTTGTGGTGTGTATAAGTGGAAAAAAGAAAAATATATTTGCCATTCAGCAGTGCAGTTATATATTCTAAAGCATTTTGTGGCGTGGACAAAAAAAAATATATATTTGCCATTCTGCGGTGCAGTTACCGTATTTTTCGCCCTATAAGACGCACCTGCCCATAAGACGCACCCAGGTTTTTGAGGAGAAAAATAAGAAAAAAAAATATTTTGAACCAAAATGTGTGCTTTTGGTGGGTTTTGAACTAATGGTGTGGATGACACTGTTATGGGGGATCTGTGGGCGACACTGTTATAGGGGATCTGTGGATGACACTGTTATGGGGGATCTCTGGGTGACATTGTTATGGGGATCTCTGGGTGACACTGTTATTGGGGATCTGTAGATGGCACACTGTTATAGGGGGTCTGTAAAGGGCACTGTTATGGGGGGGGTCTGTGGATGACGCACTGTTATGGGGGTCTGTGGAGGACACTGTTTAGGGGGGATCTGTAGATGGTGCACTGTTATGGGGGTCTGTGGATTACACTGCTATGGGGGGGAATCTGTCGATGACACATAGCATCTTATGCTATGTGTCATCCACATATCCCCCCATTACAGTGTCCCTGTGATGACCCCCATTATAGGGGGTAGAGGTCTCATCTGCTTTTATAATGACAGCGGGGCCCATGCAGTGACTGTATCCTACTACACGGGCCCCGCTCACTGTATATAAGCTTGCCATAATTGAAGACATTGTTATTATAAGTAAAAAGCCTTAGTAATCCTTAGTTGTATTATTCTACCTACAATCGGTGGCAGAGAGGAGGGAGGAGGCAGGCCGGGAGGACGGGCGCAGGCAGCGTGAGTCACTACGTCATGTGCCTGCGCTGCCTTCTCCATTCATAAACTGGGCGGTGCAGGCGCGTGACGTAGTGACTCACGCTGCATGCTCCCGGCCTACCTCCTCCCTCCTCTCTGCCACCGATTGTAGGTAGAATAATACAACTAAGGTTTACTAAGGCTTTTTACTTTATAATAACAATGTCTTCAAATATTGCAAGCTTATATACAGTGAGCGGGGCCTGTGTAGTAGGATACAGTCACTGCACGGGCCCCGCTGTCATGCCGGCCCGCCACAGCCCCTCCTCCCTCTTAGCTGATACACCCGCCGAGCGGCATCGCGGCGGGTGTATTATTATAACTACAGCAAAAACGCAACTTTCGCCCCATAAGATGCATTGCTATTTGTCCCCCACCTTTGGGGGGGAAAAGTGCGTCTTATAGGGCGAAAAACACGGTATATGTTCTAAAGCCGCCCTTTTTGGCATGTATTAGTGGCAAAAATATATATATATATTTTTTGTTCAGCGGATATGTTCTAAAGCTCTTTTTGGGGTGTATTAGTGGGGAAAAAGAAATAGGGCTTATTAGCCATTGTATGTTGAAGTGAGAAAATTACAGCCCTTTTTGGTGTGTATTAGTGGCAAAAAAAAAAAATATTTGTCATTCAGGGGTGAAGTTCCATTGTACTACAGCCATTTACAGAGTGTATTAATAGGATAGATACGTACGTCCTCTTAGCCATTCTGTGGTGAATTGTGATTGTTATATTTATTTTTTTGGGGTGTATTAATAGGAAAAAGAATAAGGTAAAAATGATGGGAGCTTGTAGACTTTCGTCTGTATAAACCTTACATCGATTAGCCATTCAGTGATGAAATTTGTGATACAGCCTTTTTTGGGAAAATTGGTCGGCTGCTGTAACTACGGTCAAGGACAATATATGTCCTTTACGGCTCACTGGATAAATTTGGTTCCTGCCCAGCCACACCAGCAACATGGCCATGTGACGCCACTTCCGCCTCCACGTTCTCACACCGTTGGTCCTGCGACAATGTCCACCTCTGCCTCCTCATCCTCCACCGTGTCCTCAACCTCTACTTCATAGTGGACAATTCACAGTGCCCATCCAGCAAACCACATGTGCAGGGCACGGTGGTGTCACGCTGTTCTGCACCTCGTTTGCCTGGGCAGGTCTGACCAGGTGGGCCCTGTGCGCTCACGTTCCTCTGCCATGGCTGCTGTGGCAGGGTGGGGGGTAGGAGCAGTTCCAGCTCCATCAGCAGCAACTTGAGTCTAGAGTCGCTGATGAGCAGCTTTTTCACTCGCCTAGTGAAGAAACTACTCACCAACAGCAGCAGCTAGTCCTAGAGCAGGACCTGAACCAGCAGGTGGTGGCATACTTGGACAGTACCCTGCCACCCCACATTGAAGATCCACTGGACTACTGGGCAGCCAAACTGGATTTGTGGCCGCAACTAGCAGAGTTTGCCCTGGAAAAGCTGTCCTGCCTGGCCACTAGTGTGGCATCAGAGCTGGTGTTTAGTGCGGCGGGGGCCATAGTTACCCCAAGAAGAACTCGCCTGTCCACCCAAAATGTGGAGAGACTGACCTTTGTCAAGAAGAATCAGGCGTGGATCAGCCAGGATTTCCACCCACCAATGCCTGATGCATCAGACTAAATCATCCATGGTGCCACACCAACACTTTGACAAAAGAGACTGGTTTCTTCTGGTTATCTGCCTCAGCTACTATTCTGATGCTGCCAACCGCCAGATGACACACATCTGATGCCAAGTGCTCCTTCTTTCACCCACCATCTTCAGCTGGTACTCGTATTGCCACCACCTCCCCACTCTGTCACCGGGTCACTCTGTGGTCTCCTGATGCTGCCACCTCCCTACTATGTCACCTTGCCCCTCTGTGGTCTCCTGATGCTGCTGCCACCTCCACACTATGTCACCTTGCCACTCTGTGGTCTCCTGATGCCGCTGTCACCTCCACACTATGTCACCTTGCCACTCTGTGGTCTCCTGATGCTGCTGCCACCTCCACACTATGTCAACTTGCAATCTGTGGTCTTCTGATGCTGCTGCTACCTCAACATTATGTCACCTTGCCACTCTGTGGCCTCCTGATGATGCTGCTGCCACCTCCACACTCTGTCATTGTGCCACTCTGTGGCCTCCTGATGCTGCCACCACCTCCACACTCTGTCATTGTGCCACTCTGTGGCCTCCTGATGCTGCCGTCACCTCCATACTATCATTGTGCCACTCTGTGGCCTCCTTCTGATGCTGCCGCCACCTCTAGACTCTGTCATTGGGCCATTCTGTGGTTTCCTCATTCACGTGTCATCTCTGTTTTCGATCCACCCCTGGTTTTTTGGGCATTAGCAATACTGATGGATTACTGACTAAATGCTGACCAAGTGAAGGCTGATGCTCAACAGACAGGATCCATTTTTTTGGGGTTATTGTTCTGACGGATCAGAGGAAGGGCAAAATAATCAGTGACGACAACACAAACTTACTGCTGACACCTTCTCCACTCTGTCAGGTGGCTCTACTTGTTTAAATATTTAATAGAACAGGTTCTATAGCCATCTATGTGGAATCACCTGACGACGGTGTAAAAGGATTGCACTTTTTCTTGGCGCTAACATTAACCTGTAAGGCTAAGTTCATACTTGAGTTATTTGGTCAGTTTTGGCCCTGTGACAGCCCAAATAAGTGAAGTGAACAGTGATTCTAAGAGCGACACCTGTCATCTGCATGTCATACAGACTCACAGTATTATTTCCCTACCAAAGTAGACTCCCTATGTGTGTTACTGCACAAAGGCTCTCTGAAGCCAGGGAATAGTTTGAAACGCGATTCGCCCCAAATAAATTTGGATTGGACCTAATTTTTTTTTTAAATTCTGCGAACCGGCCGAATCAAATTTTTGAAAAATTCGCTCATCTCTACTTTTCTTATTACATTTTTTCGGTGACAACTAAAATTAAATTAGTTTATCTGTCATTTAAAAAAAATTTTTTACGGCGTTCACCATAGGGTGTAAGTTACATTATATTTATGTAGTTCAGGTCGTTACGGAACCGGCAATACAAACATATGGGGTAGATTTTTTTTTCATTGAAAAGCGTATTTCCCTATAGTGCATTGTATTTTTATATCAGTGCTTTACTGACATTGACCAGCAGAGACTCAAGACCCCAACCAGCCTTTACACACCTGTATCAGACCCCAACCAGTCTTCACACACATCGGCACCCCGCAATCGCATTTGTGGGATGCTGATAGGAGACAGAGGGAGTCCTCTCCCTCTTTCACCGCTTTACATGTGGCGGTCACCAATGCCCGCAGCCATTCCGGACTGTTAGAGCAGGACTGCCCCACTCATGGGAGAGCTGGGTCTCCGCTCCCCGCTGCACAGGGGACCAGTCCGCCGTAAAAAGCCGTATGGGTGGTCACTAAGGGGTTAATTTCCAACATTATTCATTTCTCATCCTTGAAGTCAGCACTTGAAGCCAGGTCCAATTTCAACCCCATATTCATGGCAAAGCTGCCCATACACATGAGATTAAAGTCAGTTAAAAAAGCTGATATCAACCATTTTGGCTGATGATCAGCCAGGTCCGAAATCACATATGTATGGCATGAATAGCAGAGTTTGGCCGATCATTTGCCAATGTGTTGAAGGAACATAAGCTGACACTCTGGTCGTCCAGTTTAGTCTCATATGAATGAGCCTTTGGAGGACTGGTCATTCTCTCATCTGTTTGGCAGGCTTAAGCCAGTGTAGCTACTAAATGGGACAATAAAGAAGCTTGGCTGTGCTCTCTAAGCCTGGTGCCATGGCCCAGAGGAGCAGAACAGAAGATGAGAGTGGTAGTGGGTCTGGCTGTGTTACAGATCAGTGAGTGTGAACCCACTGTACCAGTTCACTGTTTTGATTTTGGGCTAAATCCTAAAGGGCATTATTCTGGTGCTCTCCTTGTTTTAACCCATTAACTTCTGTACAGAGATATGGACTTTGCTGCAGGGAAGCAACAGGACGGCTATCTCTGCGATAGTCCTGTTGTACTTGACAGCTGATCCAATGGTGTGAGGGAATCTCTCACAGGAAAGACTTACGGATGAAGTAGTGCTGAGGCAAACATGAGGCAGGTAGGTTGGGGACTAGACTGGAGCACAGACCGAGTAGACAGACAGAGTTAACTTAAACATGAACTGACTTGAAAGTGCAGGGGCACACAGTCAAGATGGCACACAATGGAAACATGGCAGGAACACAGACAGGGGATAATGCAGGATAAACGCATGTAAACACAGTAATAGCACCAGGCTATAAAACACCTTTGCTGGTCACCATGGAACTTAAAGCTCAGGGTGCCTTAAATACTCAGGGACCCTCAGCTATTGGCTGGGGAAGGATTTGGGAGCATCTGGCAGGAGAATGGAGGCAGCAGCATGTAGAAGACATTGGCGACCAGGACGCTGGAGGACATGGTAAGTGGTGCATCATTCACCTCCACAGGGAATACCAGGAGGGCGACAAGCATTGACCATAGACCTAAAAGGCTGAAACTAGTGTTGAGCAAACCCCTGACTGTATAGTTCGGGTTCGTCCCGAATTTTGGGGTGTTCGGGACACGGACCCGAACATTTTCAAAAAAGTTCGGGTTCGGATCCGTTGTTCGGCGATTTCTTCCCGCTTTCTGAAGGGCTGCACAGCAGCCAATCTCAAGCGTTTTACTTCTTTCCCTAAGAAGCCATCACAGCCATGCCTATTAATGGCATGGCTGTGATTGGCTGAAGGCAGCATGTGACCCAGCCTCTTTATAAGCTGAAGTCACGTACTGCCGCATGTCAGTCTGCTGATTTGAACTTAGGGAGAGAATGCTTGTGCTGCGATCAGGGACAGAATAGGGCAGAAATCTGAAGAACCTGTGCAACTTTAATCCATAAGATACAGCAAATAGAGATGGAAGGAGCCTCAGCAATCCAACATTTGTGTACCAAGCCATTTTAGGCACTGCAGTGTACTGCATGTCTGCCAGCCTGCCAGGGACATCAGCCTTATCCTTTTTTGTAGCTCAGTGAAGGAAAATAAACTTTTTTTTCTGGCTGCTCAAGTCCCCTATATTGCCTTTTGTATGTTTAAGGGGTGACATAGTCCATTTGTCTAGCCTGGGCTTTTTGGTGCCACAGAGCACTTTTGTATACTTTGAACTAAACCGTATATTCCATTTCAGCTACCAAATAGTGCATCAGTGTATTTTAGCTAAAAAAGTGGTCATCCTGATCAACCAAGCCTATTTTACGCCAAAATATATATTTGATATTTCTGCGGTGAAATAGAATCCTTGTAATTTTGGGGGAATGAAGGGTTAAATCAAGCAAGCCATATGCTATGTAGTATGGAGTTAAATAAAGAAATGCTATTTGATCTGTACCAAGGACATCAGTCAAGTATATTTAAATTAGCCTATATAGGGAATTGTTTGTACTCAGCAACCTTGTATATGTAAACCACACCTGTTAATGTTTGTTAGAATGAATGTATATAAGACTGAGACTACAGAGATAAAAATTAGAGTTATTTGTACTAGAAGCGTGTGACTGTGTCTCTTTGAAATATACTCTCTGGACGTCCGAAGGGAAAGCAGGGTGCAGAAGAAAGAACCTTTCAGGGAAAAAACGTATTCCTTGTCCACAAAACAGTTCTGCATACACCGTCCAATGACATTTTATATTTCTGCAGGGAAATAGTGCTTTTGTTTTTTATAGAAAAAAAAACTTATTCAAGGTCCACCAAACAGTCTGAAATACCCATTACAACCACCTATTTTACATTGCTGCTGTGAAATACAGCATAAGTGTATTTTTTTTACAAAAGAGTGGTAATCCTGATCCACAGAGCATCTTGAAATACACAGCTTAAATACCGATTTCACATGACAGCTGAGAAATAGTGCATTATTCTTTTTTGTGGGAAAAAAGCAATATTCTTGCTTCACAAAGCAGTTGTACATACACTGTATAAATATCTAATTTAAATTTACAGCAGTAAAAAAATGCATTTTGGGGTTTTATTGGACAAAGCTGTGTTTTAGGCCGAAAAAACAGTTGTGCGTCTGTCGTTTAAATAATTATTTCCAATTTATAACAGTCTAATACTGCATTTGTGAATTTTGGTGACCAAATCTGTGTTCTGGGTCCCCAAATCTGGTGTCCATACATAGTATAAATATCTACTTTTAATGTACAGCAGTTAATAACTGCATTTTGGGGTTTTATTGAAAAAAGCCGTGTTTTAGGCTGAAAAAACAGTTGTGCATCCGGCGTATAAATAATTAATTTCAATTTACAGCAGTGAAATACAAATTTTCTGTATTTTATTACAAAAATACTTGTTCTTGTTCCACAAACCACTTGTGCATACAGCGTAACAAACATTTTTTTACATTTCCGCATAGAAATTGAGAATCAGTGTCTTTTCGGCACAAAAAACATTATTCTGGGTCCACAGAACATTGTTATGACACAGGCACTGCCTTAGCAAACGTAATTGTCGACTAGGGGCAGGTAAATTGACACCGGAGAGAGACCAATCTTTCAGCTTGGTGGGTGAATGCAAATAATGAGGAGAACATCAAATAAGGGACGTGGGCATGTTGAGGTGGTGTTGGTGGAGCTCCTGTTGCTGGGAGAGGACGTTGCCGTTCAGCGCCAACTACCGCTCCAAGTCAAACACCTTCCTCTGGTGCGAGTAGGAGACAGAATCTGCAGCGTTATTTGATAGGCCCAAATGCCGATCTACAGATGGTAAAGCCAGAACATGTACAGGCGATAGTAGATTGGGTGGCTGACAGTGCCTCCAGTTCCTTCACAGTATCTTACACCCTGTCCTCTGCAGAAAGTTCAGAGTTGGCACCTGCAGACCATGCCCATCAGTCTTCCACCTCACCCCCTTGCAAATCAGCCAAGCAGTCAGAGCCCCAAATCATGCAGGGAAGTCTCATGCTTTTTGATGACTCTGTTGGCAGGATTTCCCCGGCCCAACCACCTAGCCCTGCCCCAGAAGAGGAAGACCTTGAATGCACTGATGCTCAGCCACTTTTGTTGCAGGATGAGGACATGGAAATACCGCCACAAAACGTCTCTGATGATGATGGAACACAGGTGCCAACTGCTGTGGCTTTCTGCAATGTGCAGACCGACGAGGAGGGCAGGGGTCATGAATGGGTGGAAGATGATGTGGAGGATGATGAAGTCCTAGACCCAGACTGGACTGAAGGTCGTGCTAGTGAGGCGTGCAGTTCTGAGGAACAGCCGGTGGTCGCACAGAGGCAACAGCACAGCAAAAGAGGGAGCAGGGTGCAAAAGCGCATCGGCCGTTCCGGAGACAGTACGTCTGCTACTGTCCACCGCACCCAGGCACCGAGCACACCAAGGCCTGCTCCAAGGAGTTCATTGGCGTGGCAGTTCTTCACACAATGTCCTGACGACAAGACACAAGTGGTTTGCATGTTGTCCCATCAGAGCCTGAAGTGAGGCATAAACGTTCTTAACCTTAGCACAACCTGCATGACCAGGCATCTACATGCAAAGCATGAACTGCAGTGGAGTAAACACCTTAAAAACAAGGAACTCTCTCATGCTCCTCCTGCTCCCTCTTCTGCTGCTGGCTCGGCCTCTCCCTCCACCTCTGGCGTCACAGTGGCATCTGGCGACCAGCAAACAGAGGATGTTCCACCAACACCACCGCATATGACACCATCACCAAGCATCTCCACCATGTCACATGGCAGCATTTAGCTGTCCATCTCCCAAACATTGGAGAGAAGGAGGAAATACCCACCTACCCACCCTTGAGCCCTGGCCCTGAATGCCAGCATTTAAAAATTACTGGTCTTTGAAATGCTGTCATTCTGTCTGGTGGAGACGGACTGTTTCAAACAGCTGATGGCGGTGGCTGTCCCCCAGTACGCTGTTTCCAGCCGCCACTACTTTTTCAGACGAGCCGTCCCTTCCCTGCACAAGCGGAGAATAAAATCAAGTGTGCGCTGCGCAACGCCATCTGTGGCAAGGTCCACATAACCACAGATAAATGGACCAGTAAGCACGGCCAGGGTCGCAATATCTCCCTAACTGCACACTGGGTAAACGTAGTGGCGGCTGGGCATTATTCGTTGCCTCCTGTTGCTTCCTCCTCCTACTCCGCATCAGCCTCCTCCTCCTCCTACTCGTCTTCTACCACCCCCACATCCGGTCATCGAAAGAACCTCACCCCCAACTTCAGCAAGGCCCGGGGTAAACATCAGCAGGCGATTTTAAAACTTATGTGTTTGGGTGACAAACCCCACACCGCACAGGAGCTTTGGAGGGGCATAGAACAGCAGACTGATGAGTGGTTGCTGCCGATGAGCCTCAAGCCCGGCCTGGTGGTGTGCGATAATGGGCAAAATCTTGTTGCAGCTCTGGGAGTAGCCGGTTTGACGCACATCTCTTGCCTGGTGCATGTGCTGAATCTGGTGGTGCAGAAGTTTCTTAAAAACTACCCAGACATGTCAGAGCGGCTGCTAAAAGTGCGGTCCGTATGTGTGCGTTCTCACCCTGCTGCTTGCCTGTCTGCGCTGCTGCGTAACTTCGGCCTTCCTGCTTACCGCCTCCTATGCAACATGCCCACCAGGTGGAACTCCACCTTACATCTGGTGGAGAAACTGTGCGAGCAGCAGCGGGCAATAGTGGACTTTCAGATGCAGTATGCACAGGTCAGTCGCTCTGCAGATCAGCACCACTTTACCACCAGTGACTGGGCCTGCATACCTTGTTGCGGTCTTTGGAGTACTGAACCAACATGGCCAGTGCTGATGACGCCGTTAGCATTACAATACCCCTTCTATTTCTCCTTTAAAAAAATATTACGGCGATGATGAAAGAGGATGCGGCACAGTAGGAGTAGGGGGCATTTCATAGGGTTTCAGGCCGGTCATACAGAAGTGGCTCAGAGGGTGGGTTCCTGCACCAGCAGAGGCCAGGTACACATGTGGCCAGCCAGGGCACACATCTGGAGGATGAGGAGCAGGAGGAGGAGGTAGAGGAGGAGGAACCGGCTTCACTGCAGGGTGGCACCCTACGCAGCTCAGGGCCATCACTGGAGCGTGGCCGGGGGGATACGGAGGACACAGACGATACACAACCTACAGAGGACTGCTTATCGTTACCTCTGGGCAGCCTGGCACACATGAGCGACTTCATGCTGCAGTGCCTGCGCAACAACAGCAGAGTTGCCCACATTATAACCTGTGTGGACTACTGGGTTGCCACCCGGCTGGATCCCCGGTACAAGGACAACGTGCCCACCTTAATTCCCGCACTGGAGCGTGATAGGAAGACGCGCGAATACAAGCGCATGCTGGTAGATGCGCTCCTGAGGGCATTCCCACACGGGACAAGTGGAAGCCCAAGGCGAAGGAAGAGGCGGAGGAGGAAGAGGTCGCCAACGCAGCTGTGTCACGGCCAGCTCCTCAGAAAGCAGGGTTAGCATGGTCGAGCTGTGGAAAAGTTTTGTCACCGCGCCACAGCAAACTGTACCACCACCTGATAGAGAACGTGTTAGCGGGAGGCTGCATTTCAACAACATGGTGAAACAGTACATGTGCACACCTCTCCACGTACTGACTGATGGTTCTACCCCATTCAACTTCTGGGTCTCCAAATTGTCCACATGGCCAGAGCTTGCCCTTTATGCCTTGGAGGTGCTGGCCTGCCCTGTGGCATTGTCTGAACGTGTATTTGGCACGACAGACAACGTGGACAAGCTCAGTAAAATGAACCAGGCATGGATCCCACAGGACTTGTCCTTACCTTGTGCAGAATAGACATTTATAACTGCCTCGCCCTCAACCATACATTCTTGTACTCCAGGGCACTTCTTTATTGAATACTCTTTTTTTAATTGTACCATTATTTTGGGGGCATCCCCAAGTTGAATGAACCTCTCCTCTGTCTGGTTGTCAGGGGCCTAAAATTCTGTTTATCGCCTGCTGCTTTGGCAGGTGACATAAAGCTTGATTTTCTGCTATGGGACCTCTCTCCTCTGTCTGGCTGCTGGGGCCTAAATAACTGAAAGTTGACTTTTCTATTGCTGGGTGACATGAAGACTGATTTTCTGCTATGGGACCTCTCTCCTCTGTCTGGGTGCCAGGGGCCTACATTTCAGATAATCACCTGTTGCTTTGGTGGGTGACATTATCCTCTTTATACTGTCAAATGACCTCTACATTGTCTGGTTGTCAGGGGCCTATATTTCGTTTCATCGCTTGCTGCATTGGTGGGAGACATTATCCTCTTTTTACTGTCAAATAACCGCCCCATTGTCTGGTTGTCAGGAGCCTATTTTTTGTTTCAACACTTGCTGCATTGGTGGGAGACATTATCCTCTTTTTACTGTCAAATGACCGCCTCATTGTCTGGTTGTCAGGGGCCTATATTTCGTTTCATCGCTTGCTGCATTGGTGGGAGACATTATCCTCTTTTTACTGTCAAATGACCGCCTCATTGTCTGGTTGTCAGGGGCCTATATTTAGTTTCATCGCTTGCTGCAATGGTGGAAGACATTATCCTCTTTTTGTGGTTAGCTGGTGGGGGTCCCTGTATATGAGTGTACATATATTCGGGTCCGTCTCTGGCGAGGGACCCCCACCAGCTAACCACAAACAACACGTATTAAAGATCACAGCATACGTAGGAGCACCCCTATGGATATATTTATATAGGGGTATATAACATCATAATATTTTCATATAGAGATGTACAAACATATTTCTGATTTTCTATCGATTTCATTGAGACATGAATATGTTTGATTTGGCTCTTTATAAGGATGCAGGGTTCATGTTGTTTTAAGTGGCAGGCTGTTCTTGTGATTTACATGTCAGGTTTCAGGTGGAAGACATTATCCTCTTTTTACTGTCAAATGACCGCCCCATTGTCTGGTTGTCAGGGGCATATATTTCGTTTCAGTGCTTGCTGCATTGGTGGGAGACATTATCCTCTTTTTTCTGTCAAATGACTGCCCCATTGTCTGGTTGTCAGGGGCCTATATTTCGTTTCATTGCTTGCTGCATTGGTGGGAGAAATTATTCTCTTTATGCTGTCAAATGACCTCTACATTGTCTGGTTGTCAGGGGCCTATATTTCGTTTCATTGCTTGCTGCATTGGTGGGAGACATTATCCTCTTTATGCTGTCAAATGACCTCTACATTGTCTGGTTGTCAGGGGCCTATATTTCGTTTCATCGCTTGCTGCATTGGTGGAAGACATTATCCTCTTTTTACTGTCAAATGACCGCCCCATTGTCTGGTTGTCAGGGTCCTATATTTCGTTTCAGTGCTTGCTGCATTGGTGGGAGACATTATCCTCTTTTTACTTTCAAATGACCGCCCCATTGTCTGGTTGTCAGGGGCCTATATTTCCTTTCATCGCTTGCTGCATTGGTGGTGGGAGACATTATCCTCTTTTTACTGTCAAATAACCGACCCATGGTCTGGTTCTCAGGGTCTATATTTCATTTCATCTCTTGCTGCATTGGTGGGAGACATTATTCTCTTTATGCTGTCAAATGACCTCTACATTGTCTGGTTGTCGGGGGCCTATATTTCGTTTCATCGCTTGCTGCATTGGTGGGAGACATTATGCTCTTTTTACTGTCAAATAACCGCCCTATAATCTAGTTGTCAGGGGCCTATATTTCGTTTCATCGCTTGCTGCATTGGTGGGAGACATTATCCTCTTTTTACTGTCAAATGACCGCCCCATTGTCTGGTTGTCAGGGGCCTATATTTACTTTCATTGCTTGCTGCATTAGTGGGAGACATTATCCTCTTTATGCTTTCAAATGACCTCTACATTGTCTGATTGTCAGGGGCCTATATTTAGTTTCATCGCTTTCTGCATTGGTGGGAGACATTATCCTCTTTTTACTGTCAAATGACCGCCCCATTGTCTGGTTGTCAGGGGCCTATATTTCAATTCATCGTTTGCTGCATTGGTGGGAGACATTATCCTCTTTTTACTGTCAAATAACCGCCCCATAGTCTGGTTCTCAGGGTCTATATTTTGTTTCATCTCTTGCTGCATTGGTCGGAGACATTATCCTCTTTATGCTGTCAAATGACCTCTACATTGTCTGGTTGTCAGTGGCCTTATATTTCGTTTCATCGCTTGCTGCATTGGTGGGAGACATTATCCTCTTTTTACTGTCAAATAACCTCTCCTCTGTATGGGTGTCAGGGGCCTACATAAATGATAATGGCCTGTTCCATTGCAGGTTGACCTGAGGCCTGTGTTGCTGTTATGGGACCGCTCTCCTCTTTGCGGGTGCCATGGTCCTGAATTAGTGAATGAGGCCTGTGGCACTACTGGGTGAAATCAAAACTGTTTTGGCATGATTGTAACTCTACTCTTTATGGGTGCCATGGGTATGAATCTGTGAATGAGGCCCGTGGCATTGCTGGGTAAAATCAATACTGTCTTGGAGTGATTTTAACTCTCCTCTTTGTGGGTCCTGTGGGCCTGAATGTTTGAATGAGGCCTGTGGCCCTGCAGGCAGACATGATTCCCTCTTGGCTGTGATGACAACTTCAACTCCCATGTATGGTTGCCATTGGCCTGAGTCTGTGAGTGAGGCCCGTGACACTGCTGGCAGACATGAATCCTCCTTGCCTGTGATGTCAACTTCAACTCCCATGTATGGTTGCCATGGCCCTGAGTCTGTGAATGAGGCCTGTGGCATCCTTTTTGGCTGTGATGAGAACTTCAACTCCTATAGCATTCCCACCTGACGCCACCCCAACCTCCTATTCCACCTCCTACTCCAAGTTGCCAATTGATCTTGTTTAATTTTTATTTATTTTATTTTAAGTCATTTCCCTATCCACATTTGTTTGCTGGGGATTTACCTACATTTTGATGCCCTTTTCAGCCCTCTAGCCCTTTCCAGGGCTATTTTACAGCCTTTTTAGTGCCCAAAAGTTCGGGTCTCTATTGACTTCAATGGGGTTCAGGGTTGAGTTCAGATCCCGAACCAGAACATTTTCGCGAAGTTCGGCCAAACTTCTCGAACCCTAACATCCAGGTGTTTCGCTCAACTCTAGCTGCAACAGTGACAACCCTCACATCGATTTTCCTTAGGGTCGGAAGTGACATCAAGGCGCACTCTTTATTCCCTCAAGGCACATCCTGATATTTGGGCTCCTACCTGACGGTAGTTGAGGTGCCCTTGGTGTTATAGCTCTAGTACTAGGTGCAAGGCAGGAGATGTAGGTGCTGTGGCTGGCGTATGGTGCTGGAGTCGGTAACCATGCCAGTTATGGGAAATCGACATCTCTCTTTACTAAAGTGCAGAATAAGAGTTGTAGTACATCCAACAGTATCAAAACACAGTTCCAAATAATTCACAGTGCAAGCAAATCTTCCCAGCAATGTTTGGATATTGGAGTTTTAGTACGCATGAAGTCTATCTTTCCAAAGTCTCTCTCTGCAGAATCTAAGGCTGGCAATAAAGTTCTTGCAAACGTGTCTCTAATTCCCAGGCTGAGTGGTAAAGCATTAAGATACATCTGGCCAGGGCCACGTCTAAGTATGGAAGGATCAATTAGCAATGTCCCTCTCAAGGCAGTAGCATAGCTGGTGTGGTAGAAAAAGTTTAAGAACCCCTGGTTAAAAATGATCTCCAGTCTTCTCTCTCAGGTCGCAACATGTCAATCACATAGGAGAACAGCATGCGGATGGTGAAGGTACCTCCTGGGGAATTATATGATTAGAACCATTTATATCTAGAGAAAACAGTAAAGTTCTTTAAGTGAGAGAATGTTAAATATGTGAGAGATTCGCAACACTCAGAGGAGATAAAAATGTGAGCTCCGTTCTTGTGTGGCTCTCCAGCAATGAACCTCCACAGACTTGCTCTCATCCTATCTCCCTGCAGATGTGGGAGCTGTATCCACAACCTCGCAACTGCCTCTGGTTGTCAACTGTAAAGCATCTGGAATCTCAGCTATGCTCAGGGGGCTTAAATATGCGAAAAGCACATGTTTCTTGACTTATGAGAAATATGCTTACATTGGCATAACCCACATTGCTCAAATACCTGCTGCCAAGCAAGATAGTGGGCAGTCGAAAAAGCAATAACTTCAAGAGAAGGAGAACCTGGGGCGACTATTCATTCTGCTCTCATTCCTTTGTTGACAGGGAATGTTATATTAAAAAATCGGACGTTTTACGTGGGTCCTGCTGCAGAGATTTACCGCGTGTAATAAATATTCGAGTTTGCCCTTGCAGCTAAGGAAAATGAACAGGTGGGGAAGGGTTATTCAAAGCACACCTTTGAAGAAGAAAATATTGCTCTTGTTTAAAGTTCACCAAGGGTTTATGAAGATTTCCTGACGTACGGCAGTGCGAAACAAAAAGGGTGTGACTCAGTGCTAATATCAGAGACATAGCTCGGGGAGGGTGTCCAGGCAGGGGCGTAACTACCATAGCGGCAGAACATGCAACTGCTATGGGGCCCAGGGCAAGAGGAGCCCCAGTCTTTGTTGGGATTATCTCCTCTTTTACTGGAGGTGAAAACTTGGTCAGGACTCTCCCCTCTAAAGAAACAACTTTTAGCAAACTAGGCAGTGGAAAAAATGGCCCAAGGGTCACTGAAAGGGGTTTTGGCGGAAACCCTTCTGTCCTGTGTAGGGGCCTGGTTTGATCCTTGCTATGGGGCCAATACATCTCTATGTACGCCACTGGGTCCATACAGGGTCATACTGTGCCCACTGTGACCAGTCAACACCATGGTAATATATGCAGTAAGACCATTTGGTACAGAGATGATATTTTCTATTCTTCATTTTTATAATTTTAATGCATGTTAATGCTGTTGGATCTATTAACAGGGCTGTCCTTATTCCAAAAATAAATTGGATTACGTTCACTGTTGCATGGACAGATTTGGTAGTCATCATGGGGCCCAGTAGCACCAGACCCCACTGAGGCCAGGCCTTTTTTTTAGGAATCATGAAGGGTTCTGCTCAATAATAGAGACAACTGTGTGGCTGGTTAAGAGGTTGTACAAAAAGAGGTACATTTTCTAAAAACACCATACAACCACCTTACAACTAATTCAGCAGTATTCTTAAATGTCACATGGCCTAGGAAGAGGCCTAAGAGCTCACGTAGGGCCTCGGCCTCTGATCGACAGGGGTACCGATGTGATATTTATGACCTATCCTGAGGACAGACCATCAAAATCCCGGAAAAACCCCTTTAAAGGTGATGACCCATCTCATACAGTAGTGGCATATCGATAATATCGACAAGTGCCAGTCCCATCTCTGGAATGTGCATCTATTTCTAGAAGAAAGCCAGCAGAGTGTGGACTGTGCATGCGCAGCTGCCCTCTATTCATTTCTATGGGACTGCCCAAAATAGCCAAGCGTCATGCTCGGCTATTTTTCTAAGTCCCATTGAAATAAATGGGAAGTGTCCTGTGCATGCGCAGTCATTGGGCTGACAGAAATAACTATTTTATATGCTATTTTCAGCATTCACTTAGAAATGACTGGAGGGCGGGCACATACATGGTCCACTCACCTTCACTTTGCGGGCTCCGTTTTAGAGACAGGTGCCGAGTCTCAGCTCTGGGACCAGCACCTATCAGACATTGGTATCAGATCCTAGCGAAATGCCACCAATGTATGAGATGGGCCACCCCCTTTAAGCCACTCTCCACTTCTAGGAAACAGAAAGAACTAATCCATAAGCTCAACTACTTAGCGCTTGAGCTGTCAGCATAGTATTCAGTTGGCTGAATGGCCCTGAAAAATTTGCAAATGTGTCCCCCACAGGTCTAATGGATTTTCCAGAATTTTCTGTATGGCATCCGTTTTTTTTTTTGCGGATCCATTGTAACAATGCCTATCCTTGTCCACAACACGGACAAGAATAGGACATGGCGACGGAACGGACAGACCGATGCGGATAGCACACGGTGTGCTGTCCGCATTTTTTGTGGAAATTCAATCCGCAAAAAAAATGGAACGGCCACGGAAACAGAATACGTTTGTGTAAATGTAGCCTAGAACTGATGCTTGTCAGAAATATGAAATATGCTTTGTGACCACTAGATGGCAGTGGAATGCCACAATAAGATAAAGCACCAGGCACTAATATGCATAACTGATCTCTACTATTACAGCCATGTACTTTTCCAAAGAATGACAAACCTTGGCTGCTCTTGTAGTTGATCACATTTTATTGCTGATAACAGATTGGAAACCTTGGAAACCTTGGAAAGACCTGGAGAACCCTTTTGCCTGTGTGTTAACTCGAACAAATCCTACAATATGCTTCTATTTGTATATCTATGTGTTATTGCTAGCAGCAGCTTGTTCTTATGAAATGCTGTTGACAGCTTTATTCTCTTTTCTCTTCCCAGTGTTTCAGATACCGGTATAAAAATACTGTATCAAAATCAGAGCTTACACAGAAATCCTTTGGCCTCATGACGAAATTCTGAATTTGCCCCAACCCTCACTGAGAGCTTTGGCAAAAAATGTTTTAATTAAATTTTTTAAACACCTAGGCCCACATTTATTAACCAGTCTAATTATATTCTGGTGTAAACTCAGTCCCAAAAATTCACAATTTCTGCAAATATTCTCAAAACGTACCAAAGTGTGCAAAAAGTTGAAAAAGCTTGGTATCATATATATCGAGAGGGGACGCCCAAAATTATTTTAGATATAGTTATTGTATTAATACTAGAGTGATAAATTTGTCTCATAGCAAGTGTAGATATCATTTACAGGACTTAAGACAGTCCACAATGCATCCAATTTAATGTTGTGTGCCTTTTAATAAATTTGGTGCAATTTACTCTGGTGGTAATTGAAATATGAAAGGCTGGTCTTAACTTTTCCCCACAGAGCTTTAAATCCCCTTCTTTACTTTATGAAATCAATGATAAAATTCTGTCTGCCTGCAACCACCTCTAGGGGGAGCTCACCACACATATCTGTACAACTGCCATTGAACTCAATAGAAGTATTTTAATTCAAGTGAGCTGTCTCTAGTGGCCAATGCAGGAAACAATCTAGGATCGGATGCAGTTTGAGGTTGGCCAATTCTCATCAGAGGCCCCAAAGCAGTTCTTTATTCAACGGTAGTAGTGTGCAGCCCATCCCCCCCCCAAAAAAAAAATGCATATCAGTGTAGGGAGCTGCACACTACTGCTTTGCAACCGAACTAATCAGATACTTTTTTTTTAAATTTCATTAATTTTTTTGAAGGTACCCATATTAATTGCTACTAGTCAATAAAGGTGAAATAATTTAGTGACATTACCATCTTTCTCCTCTCTCCTCCATGCTTTACACTGCAGCCCTTATGTAGTTTCACAACAGCTGAAGTGCTGAAGCCCTGGGTTATAACCTACATCTAAACTGCACATAAAGCTAGAAAATTTACACAACCACCTGTAGATGGCAGCAAAGACCGTAGAACAGTCCAATTGCTCTTTTGCAGTCCACTTTATAGACTTAATAGGGATGAAACCTCCTATTGAATACAGGGCCACGTTCACGGAACAATGTGGGAGCACTTTCGTGATGTCACCGATCGCCAAAAACATGATCAGGTTATGACATCCATTTATTCTGACTTTGAAGTCCTAAGGATCAGTAAAAATATATAATGCCCAAAAGTTTCCCATTCAGAAATGGGTATTTTCCAGCTAATAAACAATGTAACCTGGCGGCTCTGGTGAAGAACTAAACTGGTCAATACTCTTCATATCCTCTAGATGGCACTAATGCTACATTGTTTCCATTAGGTAGCTTTTTATTTTTTTTAACCTCTGCAGTTTACTGGAATGAGGTTTTCTGCTTTTGACATAGCACATTTTACAAACACTTCACTTTTGTTTCTTGTACTTTATACATCTCTGCATACTCCGGTTATATTGGCAGAGCTAGTTATGGCTTTCAAAGAAAAGTAAGGATGAAAAGCAGCAACAGTATAATAAGAGAGCGGAGACATTAAAACAGCAGATAGCCAAATAATCTTTAAAGGGGAACCGTTTATTTTTCCTTGCGTCATTACCTATACGGAAAAAAAAGGTACATATGATCTACTTTGCCTTTAGCCCAGGTAAAGCAAATGAAATGCAATTTGTGGATTTACATAGGACTAAGGGCTCATGCACATGGCTGTTGCCCCACCGTGGCCATATTGCGGCCCGCATATGGCGGGTCCGCAATACACGGGGCACCGCCGTGTGCACCCCGCATCACGGATGCGGAACCATTTACTAGAATGAGTCCGCAAACCCGGAGATGCGGTGAGGAGGCACGGATCGGAACCCCACAGAAGCGCTACGGAGTGCACTGTTGTGTGCATGAGCCCTAAAGCTGCATTATTATTATTATTATTATTATTATTTATTTTTAGAGCGCCATTCATTCCATAGCGCTGTACATATCATAAGCGGTGCACATACATAATAATGCAATAGCCTTAAGCATGAACGAGACAAGTTACAGACTGGTACAGAAGGACAGAGGGCCCTGCCCGTGAGGGCTTACAATCTACGTGGTATGGGGGATGGAGACAGTAGGCGTGGGTGAAGCTGGTCATGGCGGTATAGAAGCAGCAGTGTCACTAGTCGTAGGCTTGTCTGAAGAGGTGGGTTTTCAGGTTGCTTTTGAAGGATTCCACTGTAGGTGAGAGTCTGATATGTTGGGGTAGCGAGTTCCAGAGAATAGGGGATGCACGGGAGAAATCCTGGAGGCGAGTGTGGGAAGAGGTGATAAGAGGAGAGGAGAGAAGGAGGTCCTGTGAGGATCGAAGATTGCGTGTGGGGATGTATCGGGGAAGTAGCTCAGAGATGTAGGGAGGGGACCGATTGTGGACGGCCTTGTATGTGTGGGTTAGTATTTTAAACTGAATTCGCTGGGCAATGGGGAGCCAGTGCAGGGACTGGCAGAGGGGAGATGCAGAGGAGTAACGGGGGAGAGATGGATTAGTCGGGCAGCAGAGTTGAGGATAGATTGTAGGGGTGCGAGAGAGCTAGATGGAAGGCCACAGAGGAGAATGTTGCAGTAGTCTAGGCGGGAGATGATGAGGGAATGTATAAGCATTTTTGCCGATACAAAGTTGAGGAAAGGGCGGATGCGGGAGATGTTTTTGAGTTGGAAACGGCAGGTGGTGGAAAGGGCTTGGATGTGTGGTCGGAAGGAGAGGGCAGAATCTAAGGTCACTCCAAGGCAGCGGACTTGGTTGACCGGGGAGAGTGTGCAGTCATTGATTGTGATAGATATGTCTGTTGGGGGAGTGAGCAAGATGGGGAAAGATGATAAATTCTGTTTTATCCATATTAAGTTTTAGAAAGCGAGAGGAAAAGAAGGAGGATATGCGAGATAGGCATTGTGGGATTCTGGATAGTAAGGTTGTGATGTCTGGACCAGAGAGGTAGATTTGTGTGTCGTCAGCATAAAAGTGATACTGGAAACCATGGGACTCTATAAGCTGTCCCAGGCCGAAGGTGTAGATAGAGAAGAGCAGGGGTCCTAGTACGGAGCCTTGCGGGACACCAACAGAGAAGGAGTGAGACGAGGAGGTGGCGTGAGAGTGGGAGACGCTAAATGTCCGGTCTGTGAGGTATGATGTGATCCAAGAGAGGGCCAGGTCAGTGATGCCAAGAGATGAGAGATTTTGTAACAGAAGGGAGTGGTCGACAGTGTCAAAGGCAGAGGACAAGTCAAGTAGAAGGAGGACAGAGTAATGTTTTTTGGTTTTGGCAAGTAGTAGGTCATTGGTGACTTTGGTGAGGGCAGTCTCGGTTGAGTGGTGGGGTCGGAAGCCAGATTGTAGCCGGTCAAAGAGGGAGCAGGAGGAGAGGTGAGAGGACAGTTCAGAATGGACATGTTGCTCAAGTAGCTTTGAGGCATATGGAAGAAGTGATATGGGGCGATAACTGGACAAAGAAGATGGGTCAAGTGATGGCTTTTTGAGGATGGGTGTAATTGCAGCATGTTTAAAAGCAGAGGGGAAGAGACCAGAGGTTAGTGATAGGTTGAAGAGATGAGTTAGGGCTGGGATAAACACTGTGGTGAGGTTAGGGATGAGGTGGGATGGGATTGGGTCAAGTGCACAGGTGGTGAGATGGGATTTGGAGAGTAGAGTGGAGAGTTTTTCTTCTGTAATAGCGGAGAAGCTGGTTTTGGGTGAAGAGGACAGAGCAGCTGTGTGGAGGGTCTGTGGAGACTGTGTGTTGAAGCTTTCTCTGATGTTGACTATCTTTTGTTTGAAGAATGTGGCGAAATCCTCAGCTGAGATGAGAGGAGAGGGTGGGGGCGCTGGTGGACGGAGAAGAGAATTAAAGGTGTTAAAAAGTTGTTTTGGGTTGTGGGATAGGGAAGATATGAGAGATGAGAAGTAGGCCTGTTTTGCATCAGCAAGTGAGGATTTGAAAATGAGGAGGGATTGCTTGTATGCGGTGAATTCATCTTTAGAATGGGATTTCTTCCATCGCCGCTCTGCAGCCCTGGAAGCTTGTCTGAGATTTTTGGTCAGGTCGGTATGCCAGGGTTGTCTGTTGATTTTTCTGGTTTTGTTGTGTGTAAGTGGGGCAATAGTGTCCAGAGTTGCACATTCACATGTTGCAGAATTTTCCACGACTGAAAAATCTGTTCCATTCACCTGAATGGGGAGTGCAGAAGTGCAAAATGAATAGAACTGATCTTCAGTCGTGGAAAATACTGCAACAAAAGCCACAGTGTGTAAAGGCACCCTAACACCTTAAGGCCCCTTTCACACTGTCAGTATTTGGTCAGTATGTTTGCAAGGCAAAACCAGGAGTGGGTCCAAAATACAGAAGAGGCACAAATATTTCTATGATATCTTTTCTCTGTAGGTCCCACTTCTGGTTTTGGCTTACAAATACTGATGCATAATACTGACCGTGTGAAACAGGCCTATGGCCTAGTTCACACTCTAGTGATTTCCAGCAGTGATGGTGAGCCAAAACCAGGAGCCGATCTTACACAGAGATAAGGTATAGTAGAAAAATGTGTTCTGTCTTTAGAGCAGCATATAGTAGAAAAATACCTGTTCTGTCTTTAGAGCAGCATCTGGTTTTGGCCCAAAATCACTGACCAAACACTGAGGGCTCACGTACATGAATGTATTTTCTTTCCATGTCAGTTACGTTTTTTTTGTTGCAGCCCATATGTGGAGCCATTCATTTGAATGGATCTGCAAAAAAAAAAACGGAAGTAACTTCATGTGCATTCCATTTCCTTATGTCCGTTCCATTAGGCAATAGAACATGTCCTATTATTGTCCGCATTACAGGCAAGGATAGGACTGTTCTATTAGGGGCCAACTGTTCGGTTCCATACATGCAGTCGTGTGCATGAGCCCTGACTGTGTGAATAAAAGGTGTGAATAAAAGGTTACATTCACACAGCCATTTTCAGAACCAAAGAATCAAAGTATATCGGGCTAATGAAATGGCTTTTTTAAATGGGCAGTAAATAGCGACGGTCAAAAAATAGGACATGTCCTAATTTTGTCTGTTTTCACGGCCAGACGGACCCCAATGTAATCAATCAATAGGCCCATTTTTAGCAGCTGTGTAGTCAGGAGTGCACCCATCTAATGGCTGTTATAAACCGTTTAAGTGCATTTCAAGGGTCAAAAAAAATACACCTCATCCACTTGTAGATGACTTGTTCTGCACTGGAGGGAACTGAAAGGACCTGAAGCTCCCTATGACGTCACTCCATTGCAGAGCAAGTGGATGAGTTTTTTTGTTGTTGTTTTGTATTCATACCATGCAAAATTGGTGCCACTATGTTGGGCTTTATTTATACTAGTGGCATCTTTGGGAGTCTTTTTATACTAAGGGAACACTATTGGGAGCATTGTCTATACAGGGGGCACTGTTGGGGGCCTTATATATACTAGGGCTACTATAGGGGGCATTATAGACACATTATAGTGACTATATGCTTTTATGAATTTTAACTTTGTGAGTATAATAAAAGAAAGGCTTTTTCTTACCGCAACGCCCTGCACAATATCTTTGTTTCTTCTCTCCCCCTGAGTTACCGTATCACGCTATCCGGTGGTCTGTATAATACCGAGTGGTATCTCTCTGCAGCTTTATCCCGAGGAAGGTAGAGGACTATAAACAATCTGACTCACCGAGGGATCACCACTCTGACACTACGGGGCTTCTGTAAGAAGCGGAGTTTGGCTGGCATTCAGAAGGGGTTTTCGGGAGGACAGTTGGACTGCGATCTGCACCCCTGACACAAAAATATAATAGTTAAGCCTCATTCACAGGTCAGTGTTCCACGGACAGCACACGACCCCATTAATTTTAATGTGTGTATTCAGACATCAGTGTTTTACCACGA
Source organism: Bufotes viridis (assembly GCA_033119425.1). Taxonomy (NCBI): domain Eukaryota; kingdom Metazoa; phylum Chordata; class Amphibia; order Anura; family Bufonidae; genus Bufotes; species Bufotes viridis. The sequence continues at coordinate 36,284,272 of CM065591.1, forward strand.
TGCTTGGGTTCGTTTTTTTTTAGCACGGATGCATGCTCTATTTTGTCCTTGTTCACGGATCCATCACACGCATTATAGTCTATGGGTTCGTGAAAACCATGGATGCAACACGGGTGCCATCTGTGTTGCATCCGTGTTTCACGGATCATTAGGAAGAGATGCTTTGAAAATTATTTTTCAGCAGCACAGTGTCCGTGAAACATGGATGGCGCACGGACAGCAAAAAATGGACACACGGACCCAACACGGATCTTTCACTGATAGCTTCACGGATGCATCACTGATCACCTTCTCACGAATTTGAGCATGGACGTGTGAATGAGGCTTTAATCTGTCTGTTAGTTCGGTGGGTGACATATACCCATTTTTGGTGTGAGGTACACGTGCACTGCATCCGTGACAGGAAAATTAATATAGTTAATCGGTTAGTGGATGGGGTTGATCACAGACGAGCACAGCCGCCAGTCCACTGCCAATGTGGACAAGCTCACGTTCATTAAAATAAACCAGGCATGGATCCCACAGGACTTGTCGGTACCTTGTGCTGAAAAGACAAGTATACCGGCTGCACCCAGCCATTGTTATACTCCAGCGCTCTTTCTCTTTGTGTTCTCTTTTTCATTTCCCAATGTTTTGGGGCGTTCCCAAATTTATAAAAAAAAAAAACAGTGTTGGCTACCTCCTTCTCCTCCACCACCGCTTCCACCTACAGTACACCACTACGTCCACCGCCTCCTCAACCTCCTACTCCACTGACCTCCGCCGCCTAGTTCAAGATTATTATTATAATTTTTTTATTCTGTTATTTTAAGTCATTTCCCCATCCACATTTGTTTGCAGGGCAATTGTCCTGCTCTTACCCCCATTTTGCTTCCTTTTGCAGGCCTGTAGCCCTTACTGCAACTATTTTAAAGCCAATTTAGTGTACCAAAGTTCGGGTCCCCATTGACTTTAACAGGGTTTGGGTTCGAGTTCGAGTTCGGGTAAGTTCGGGTCCCGGCAAACCCGAACATCCACGGGTCTGCTCATCCCTACTCCCCACTGCTTTCTTTGCTAACTGTCAGTCAGTTGGAAAATGTTTACTTACAATCAGAGACTGAAACTCTGGGCAAACCTAAGGCTACAATCATGTGAAAACTGACGTGCTTTTTTTAAAGTTTGTCTACGGGGTTGTTCTTTTTGGATGGTCAGTGTTTTTGGATGGTCAGTGAATAACAGACATAAAGAAATAGAACATGTTCTATTTTGTCTGTTTTCACTGACTGACTGTTCCCATACAATTAAATTAACGTCCGTTTCTCAGATAGACATTAATGTAAAAAAAATGTCCTTTAAAAACATTACTATTTTGCTATTTTTACCTGACAGTGTTTTTACTTTCATGTGAATGTAGCCTAATACTTCCCAGCTGAGGTTTGCTACAAGGTATCCAGTTATCCAATCATCTGTGAGCTGGACAGTCTGGCCTAGACACTGATACATTGTATCTGCATTTATACTGTTCTGCCCAGCAGGGTTAGAGAATCATTACAGATCACGTCTGCCTCAGTCTTGGTATTTCTGAAGTGTTTAGTATGGTTATAGCACCATCTAGTGGTATTAAGTTGTATTACAATTTGTTTTTACTGTTACAATGCTACTGCATTGTGGGTGGTGCACTGCATTGTGGGACTGCAAAGCATTCTGGGAAAGAGACGTTTTCAGTCTCCAGGACACATCAGCAGAGCTGTCCTATGCATGTCTCCTTCTCAAACTCCACCATACTTGTAAAAGCAGATCTGGTGAGAGATCTACCTTTGTTTCAGGGATATTGTGTGATGCAGAGCTGTTCAGTCAGTTGTAATTGTTATTCAGGGAGTTATAACTGTTATATGTTAGACTTACTGTATGTAATCCTATGCATAGGCAGCCATTTTACCAATTGCTTCACTGTCAATGCAAATGTTATAGTACATGATATCCATGCTTAATACTTATACATGTTATTTGCATTCTTGTAGTTTTACCAAACAATCCTGTTTTACCAATCAATCAATAAATATATAATCAATCAATCAATCAATCACATATGTATGACCTGTTGACCAATAAACAAGTTAGACTACAAAGAACAGTCCTCTTATTTGGAAGTCAGGAATGGTTTATGCTGAATGTCAGACTGTACACTGTGTGAACAAGTATGAAGACAGAACAGATACATTGTATTTCCCCGGAGCGGAAGGTATTAGAAAATGGTTTGTTATTTAATTTTATGTGATGTAATGTTTTGTTATGTTGTGTATTGTACCCAGCATAGCTGTGTATGTATGGCACAACCAGGGTTAACCTCTTCCGGAGACATGCCTTGGTACGGCATGTTGTCTTGGTACCTAAGTACCCCCCCATGTCGGCGATCGCAGTAAACCGCAGGTCATTTCAGACCTGCGGTTTGCTGTGTTTCCGGGTTATTCGGGTCTCTGGGGACCCGATAACCCGGAACAGGATGGTGATCAGTGGTGTGATAATACACCACCAATCACCATCCTGAGATCCTGAGAAGTGATGGTGACATCACCTCTCAGGATCGGCTTTCATTGGTTGGCTGGGCGGGCGATTCAAATTACTGCAGCGCTCCTCTCCTCCTCCTTTTGTGTCCGGGAGCCGAGGGGAGAGGAGCGTTGCATGATCTCCAGACTGCAGCCAGCACCCCCATCTGTGCCCCAGCACCCCCATCTGTGCCCAACACCACCTTCACCCAGGTATTTAGGGAAAGGTTAGGGACAGGTTAGGTTAGGTAGGGATATTCAGGGAAAGTTAGTGAAAAAAAAAAAAATGCCAGTTTTTGTTGTATCACCCTAAAATCGGGTGTCTGGGGTCCACATCACAGCTGTGTGACCCTAGACCACCCCCATCCCCCCAGGGGTGCTGCAGCTTTCTCATCACAACGTTTATTGGGGCGCAAGCATATTTCTTTTTTCTGTGTACGCCGACTGTGGCCGGCAATCTTAGCATCCGGCCACAGTTAGCGCATCGCACACCCCACCGCTGATTAACTTCGGACGGTTGATCAGCAAGTTTGAGATTTTTTTTTCACATTTTTTGGCCTTTTTTTATTTATTTATTTTTTGTCTGTTAGGTTTAGGGTATGTTCGCGAACACCCGTTCCCCCACACACACCAAATAAAGTTCATCACGCGCACACACACACACTCCCCTATGGCCGGACGGACGTTCTTGGCCAAGGAGGCATACACCCAGCTTGCCTCCGAGTCCAAGAGCCCCAGTGAGGACGAGGATGACCCCACTTAACTTTTGTCATCCACGTCCTCCTTATCATCTAGCGATGATGATGAGCCCCAAGGCGGCGGAGACGCCGCCAGGCGGGGCAAGGGGACCGCCATGCTAGGGACCCTGTGGCCCACACTAGTACGAGCAGCTCTGGGGCCCGTACTAGTTTTCCAGCACAGCAGATAAGTCTACCTGAGCCCCCCACCGGTGAACTTGCATGGTGTACCCCAGAACGTTTTGAGCCCATGATTCCTGATTTTGTAGACCAACCAGGAATCCAGATTTCCACAGTGGGCTTCACTGAATACGACTACTTTAGTATTTTTTTTCAGTGACCACTTTGAAAATCTAATGGTGGAACAAACAAACCTGTACGCCCAACAGTTTGTAGCGCAACACCTGGGCTCCTTTTTGGCTAGGCCTGGTGGCTGGACACCGGTCAGTGCAGCCGAGATGAGGACGTTTTGGGGTCTTGTGCTGCACATGGGCCTAGTCAAGAAACCTAGTGTCAGGCATTACTGGAGTGGGGACTCACTCTACCGACCCCACTTTACAATACGGCCATGACACGCTCCCGGTTTGAGGCCATCCGGAAATGCCTGCATTATGCAGATAATACAGCATGTCCCCCCCAAGGTGACTGCCTGTACAAAACCAGGCCGGTCATCGATCACTTTGGGGCCAAATTTGTGCAGGCCTATGTATCTGGAAGGGAAGTTGCGGTTGATGAGTCTCTCATTGGTTTCAAGGGGAGACTCATTTTCCGCCAGTATGTTCCCTCTAAGCAGGCGAGGTATGGCGTGAAGCTGTACAAACTTTGTGAGAGTACCTCAGGGTACACTTATAAGTTTTGTGTCTACGAGGGGCGAGATTCCCGTATTAAACCCCCAGAATGTCCCCCCACTCTGGGTGTTAGCGGGAAACTTATGTGGGAACTTATGCATCCACGGCAAAATAAGGGTTATCACCACCTGTACGTGGTGCAGAGTGTGTCACTGGAGGGGGATACGGAAGGACACCACCACCACCACTCAGTGTGACACGTGCCCCGATTATCCGGGCTTTTCCATTATTGGTTGCTTCAGGGAGTACCACACTTTCATGGACTACTAAATTTATTATCCCCTTTTCCATGTAGCCACTGACAATCGGATAAAAACTATGGTTCTCAGACTTGAGACACCAACATTTTTTTTTTCAAAAAGTTTATAAATCTAAAATAATTAAAAAAATAATTAAAAAAGTAGACAAATTAAGTATCGCCGCGTCCGTAATAATCTTCCCTATAAAAATAACTTATGACCTAACCCCTTAGATTAACACGGTAAAAAAAAAAAAGGGGGGCAAAAAAAGGAATTTTTTTGCCACCTTAAATAACAAAACGTGTAATAGCAAGTGATCAAAAAGTCATATGGCCCCCAAAATAGTGCCAATAAAACCGTCCACTCATCCGTCAAAAAATGAGCCCCTACCTAGGACAATTGGGTAAAAAACGGACTCTTAGACTGTGTAGATAGCTACATTTTTTTAATTTGTTTAATATAGTGTTAAACTAAATAAATAAAAAAAAGTTGACAAATTATTTATCGCCGCGTCCGTAATAATCTACTCTATAAAAATACCCCATGATTCACACGGTCAAAAAAATTAAATAAAAACGGTGCCAAAAGAGCAATTTTTGGGCAAATTTTCCATTTTAATCCATTTTTCCAGTAACAAAGCAAGGGTTAACAGCCAAATAAAACTTAAAATTTATTGCCCTGATTCTGCAGTTTACAGAAACACGCTATATGTGGTGGTAAACGGCTTTATGGCCAAACGGCAGGGCGGAGAAGAAAAGGAACTCCATATGGTTCATGGAAGGCAGATTTTGATGGCTTTTTTTTTAATTTTTATTTTTTTTATTTATTTATTTTATTATTATTTTTTTAGACTATAGAGCGGCACAATCAATTGCATGTCGCAGATCAACTTCCATCAACTGATACGCGAGACCAGCCATGGAATGGATGATGGCCTTTTTTTTTTGACACCATGTCCCATTTGAAGAACCCCTGATGCACCCCTAGAGTAGAAACTCCATAAAAGTGACCCCATCTAATAAAATTCACCCCTCAAGGTATTCAAAACGTATTTTACAAACTTTGTTAACCCTTTATGTGTTCCTCAAGAGTTTGTGGCAAATGGAGATGAAATTTAAGAATTTCTATTTTTGGTAACCTTGTGTCACAAGAATGTAATATAGAGCAACCAAAAATCATATGTACCCTAAAAATAGTTCCAATAAAACAGCCTCCTTATCCCGACGTTTCCAAAATGGGGTCACTTTTAGGGAGTTTCTACTCTGTGGGGGTTAATCAAGGGGGCTTCAAATGGGACATGGTGTAGATAAACCAGTCTAGCAAAATCTGCCTTCTAAAAACCACACAGCGCTCCTTTTCCTCTACGCCCTGCCGTGTGGCCATACAGTAGTTTACGACCATATATGGGGTGTTTCTGCAAACGACAGAATCAGGGCAATAAAAATTGGGTTTTATTTGGCTGTTAATCCTTGTTTAGATACTTGAAAAAATGGATTAAAATGGAAAATTTGCGAAATTTTAGCCCCATTTTCCATTAACTTCTGTGAAACACCTAAAGGGTTAACAATGTTTGTAAAATCAGTTTTGAACACCTTTAGGGGTGTAGTTTCTAGAATGGGGTCATTTTTGGGTGGTTTCTATTATGTAAGCCTCACAATGTGACTTCAAACCTGAACTGGTCCCTAAAAAGTTGATTTTTGAAAATTTTTAAAAAATTTTAAGATTTGCTTCTAAACTTCTAAGCCTTGTAATGTCCCCAAAAACTAAAATGGCATTTCCAAAATGATCCATACATGAAGTAGACATATGGGGAATGTAAATTAATAACTATTTTTGGCGGCATTACTATGTATAATAGAAATAGCTAAATTGAAACTTAGAAAATTGCAAATTTTTCCAAATGTTTGGTAAATTTGGTATTTTTTTTATAAATAAAAATGCATTTTTTTACTCCATTTTACCAGTGTCAAGAAGTACAATATGTGACGAAAAAAACAATCTCAGAATGACCTAGATAAGTAAAAGCGTTTTATAGTTATTCACACATAAAGTGACACTGGTCAGATTTAACAAAAATGGCCTGTTCTTTAGGATGAAAATGAGCCAGGTCCATAAGGGGTTAATACTCCTGGTTAACTCCTCTTCAGGAGATTGGGTGGGGATCCAAGATCTGCCCGCAGCTCAGTTTGTCAGTCTTAGGTCTTTTGCACATGACCGTATGCCCTCCAAGACATATGGTCAGTAAGCGGGCCATATGTCCCGGAGCGGCATTAATCGTGCGCACGGGAGTGCACAGCATCATAGATTACAGTGATGCTGTGCATGTCGGGCCACCCGCGGGGCTATTGTCCCACACTCATATGATCATATGAGCCCGACATGCACAGCATTGTTGTAATCTATGAGCATGGGAGAATAGCCCCGCGGGACTGTATGTCTCGGAGGGCATACGGTCATGTGCAAGAGGCCTTAGGGGAGAGTTCAGTGAGAGAGAAAGCTATGACTTATGCCACCTCTTTTCAGACCCATAAAAGATCAGGAGACTAACAGATCTCTGTGTGAATTACTGTATGCTTACTGTAAGATTAAAGAGAGAAATAGGGGAAAATAAAAATAACTTGGAATCTGCATGGCCAAGTATAGGAGTCAGCAAGGTAACCTGCTAATACAGGCATTCAGACTTTGCTGCTGTGGGGGACGCAATTAAGACACCGTTCACAGTTGGATACATCATGACCAGACTTGCCTTCAAAATCCTGTATCCCTCAGTGGACATTATGGCCATTATTGCCAAATTACTATTGCCCACTGTAGATTATACTGAGAAAGACTTTGGGAAGAGGACCATCACTCCCATCCTTGCCTAAATCCATACAGTACATCGCTATCTGGGAGAGAATTGCACTGGGTACAGCTGGATCTATGTCTGCTATAGATGGATGTACTGCAACGCCTATTTTGCAACACCGAACCCCACTCTAACCTTAACAGTGCATCCTGTGTATTTCTACCACTAGTGCTAGAAGTACCTCCCCCCATGGGACCCTGTGCAGCTGAACCATCTAGACAGGCGGTATGTCTGTGCTTCCTTGTAGCCTCAAGAGAGGCCCACTGATCTCTGGGACCTCAAACAGTTGATTGGTTTGTATAGTGGCAAAGTCAATCACTATTTCTAAATAAACATTATAAAGTGTATTTTTTCTATTTAAATGGAAGTTGAAAATGCAATAAAAGTAAAAAAAAAAAGACTTCTAGATCTTCTTCTATTTCGCCTTTGTTATTGTTAATATTTTTTAGATCGTGTTTGTCTTGTCAGATGTTTTTTCTGGCTTGCAGTCACCTCCTATACAAACACATAGCAATAGTCAGCCATTATCCTGGCAGCAGAGTCTGGAATGTGCGCCCCGAGCCACCTCTATCAAATATAAAATCTGTTAATTGATTTGTTTTGCAGGAACAATGACATTCTGATACTGGTTTACGGTGTGATTTATTAGCCTGACCATATTATAACAAAGAATTTTGTATCTATTCCCAGGCTGGGACGGTTTCATACTCCCATCTACTGTATCTTTCTTAAGAAGAGGATGACATTTTCCCCCAAACTTCAAAATGAAATTTTTTTGTGATTTCGACATATTTTGACTCAAAAGAACCTGTTTCTCTAACAGTTTTAAGCTCCACTATTGTCCAGCTTAAATATTGCAACTTAACCCTATTCATTCGGCCTATAGACAAATATAGATACAGATGTGTCCTTCTTTACCTTTCCCCTTGGCATGACATAGCCTGAGATGCGTCGCATGAGGTGACATGATTTTGTGATACTCTGTTGGGAGTTGTTTATGCTATGTGTGTCTATAGGTGGCCACACAGTGGCTTTAGTGTGAACTGCTGATTGCCAAGACTTTTACTAGCATGTAGCGATTATGCACTGAATGAGCATCGTTAGAAATTGGAGACCATGATGAAATTTATGGAAGGTAAGGGGGCACACATCTGTACATGACAGTGATTCAGTGAATGGTTCCTCTTCTCGTAGACTGTACAGTCTTGCACTTTTTTAGAGCAGCAGTTATTTATCCAGAGCTGCTCTTTCTACTTAGATTATAAATAGGAAGTTATAACACTTGTCAGCCATTTTGGAAGTTATGGAGTTGAATCTTATGGTTACCTGGTCACCCACCTTCCTTCAAATGAACATAAACAGTCCCCTTATTGTGCTTCCCTCCACCTCTCCTCATTTCTGTCAGTTCTGTGCACCCTACTATCATGTGACATGTTGTGCAGCAACCCCGTGAGGAGCCGGTGCAGAGGATAGGAGTGGTAGTGGCCCTGATGAAGCGTTGAGTGCGATCAGTGCAGTGGAATTATAGAACTGAAGAAGGTGGCCAGAGTTAAAAGTAACAAAGTCTTTTTTTAGTAAGTGCAATGTAGAACTTGAAATACGTTCAATAGCAGCTATTTCCAGGTGCAAATCTCTCTGGCACCAGTAAGGAGTCTGGAGACAGTTTGGATAGCTGCAATTCTGCACTTAAGTAGAGTTGAGCGAACACCTGGAAGTTCGGGTTCGCCGGGTTCGGCCGAACTTCGACGCAAAGTTCGAGTTCGGGTCCCGAAGTTGACCCCAATTTGACCCCGAACCTCATTGAAGTCAATGGAGACCCGAACTTTGGGGCACTAAAATGGCTCTAAAAAAGTAATGTAAAGGGCTAAAGGGCTGCAAAAGGAAGCAAAATGGGGGTAAGAGCTGGACAATTGCCCTGGAAACAAATATGGATAGGGAAATTACTTAAAATAACATAAAATACATAAACATTTAAAAATAATAATCTTGAACCAGGAGGAAGAGGTCCATATGGAGTAGGAGGTTGTGGAGGTGGTGGACGTGGCGGTGTAGGTGGAAGCGGTGGTAGAGGGAGTAGTCGCCAACAACATTGTTTTTGTTTTTTGTTTTTTTACATTTGGGAAATATAGAAAAGAAAACAAAGAGAAAGTGCGCTGGAGTATAACAAAGGCTGGGTGAGGCCGGTATAAATGTCTAATCTGCACAAGGTACGGACAAGTCCTGGGGGATCCATGCCTGGTTTATTTTATTGAATGTGAGCTTGTCCACATTGGCTGTGGACAGGCGGCTGCACTTGTCTGTGATAATGCCCCCTGCCGTGCTAAACTCACGTTCCGACAATACACTGGCTGCAGGGCAGGCCAGCACCTCCAAGGCGTAAAGGGCAAGCTCAGGCCATGTGCCCAATTTGGAGACCCAGAAGTTGAATTTGGCAGACCCATCAGTCAGTACGTGTAGGCGTGTGCACACATACTGCTCCACCATTTTGCTGAAATGCTGCCTCCTGCTAAGACGTCCCATATCAGCTGGTGGTGCTGGTTCTTGTGGCGTGCTGACAAAGCTTTTCCACATTTCGGTCATGCTAACCCTGTTTTCTGAGGTGCTGGCGGTGCCCCAGCTGCGTTGGCGACTTCTTCCTCCTCCTCTGGCTTCGCCTTGTGCTTCCACTGAGGCCCTGGTGTCAGGTGAAAATGCCATCATCAGCGCATCTACCAGCATGCAGAATATATTTCCCAGTCATGTATGCAGTGCAGGGGTAGTTTGAAAGAAAAAAGGGGTACAGATCACCCAGCCAGCAATCTAAACACTGCCAAATTTACAGAATATATTTCCTAGTCAGGTATGCAGTGCAGTGGTAGTGTGAAATAAAAAAGGGGTACAGATCACCCAACAACCTAAACGCCGCCGAATTTACAGAATATATTTCCCAGTCAGGTATGCACCGCAGTGGTAGTTTGAAAGAAAAAAGGGGTAAGATCACCCAACAATCTAAACGCCGCCGAATTTACAGAATATATTTCACAGTCAGGTATGCAGTGCAGCAGAAACACACTCTACAAGCCACTTGTGAATGATTGGCCTGATAACCGTGGAAATGTCCCTCCCAGAATCTAACAGATTGATTTACTGAATTGATTTCCTTGTCAGATACACAGCGCAGGCCGCAGGGGAACTTGACTGCCAACAAAGTGAATTTGCCCCCCCAGAATATAACAGATGGATTTACTGAATTGATTTTCCTGTCAGATATGCAGTGCTGATGTCATAAAGAGAAAAAATTGCTTTAGGTCACACAAATATGTGAAAGACGAATTGAATAGAATTATTTTCACTGTTAGGTATGCAGTGCAGCAGGAACACACCCTCCAAGCCACTTGTGAATCACTGGCCTGATAACCATGGAAATGTCCCCCAGAATCTAACAGATTGATTTACTGAATTGATTATCCCTGTCAGATATACAGCGTAGGCCGCAGGGGTACTTGACCGCCAAAAAAAGTGAATTTGTCCCCCCACAATCTAACAGATGGATTTACTGAATTTATTTCACTGTCAGGTATGCAGTGCAGGACGCAGGAGTACTTGACCGCCAAAAAAGAGAATCTGTCCCCCCCATTGATTTACTGAATTGATTTCACCGTCAGATATGCAGCACATGGGTACTTTACAGAAAAAAATGTGAATATTTCACCCCCTGGGGCCCTGAACTCACAGATGGATAACCTATGTTATTTTCCCTTCCCCTGGCACATATGCAGTGCAGGTGCATTTAACAAATGGCTATATGTGCCCACTGAACTACAAGAACAGGATTAAATTATTGTCCCTGGCAAATATGCAGGTGCAAGTGCATTGCACTTGCACAAAATGGCCGCCGATGCCCACCTAGTTAACAGACGGATTAAAACTTATTTTTCTGTGTCACTGGGCTCAGGGCAGGGTACAAAAATGTTGAATTGCACCCACAAAAAAAAAAATATCACTGTAGATCGCAGACTTACCACGAAGCTCTGCTATCAGATTTTTTTCTAATCTCTCCCTCACAGCAGCATCCTATCCCTACACTAGTAAGAGCTGACGTGACGTGTGGCGCTATGTGACTCCAGGTCACATGCTGCACTGGCCAATCACAGCCATGCCAGTAGTAGGCATGGCTGTGATGGCTTCTAAGTGCACACATCTTAAATGCTTGTTGATTGGCTGCCCTGCAGCCTTCCAACAAGCTTTATTAAACGGCCGAACACCGAACCCGAACTTTTACGGAAAAGTTTGGGTCAGGGTACAAAAAACCCTAAAGTCCGGTACGAACCCGAACTTTACAGTTCGGGTTAGCTCAACACTACACTTTAGTTATATTGGCTTAGTGGTTATTTGGTGATGAGTGGCTTGGCTGTAGTCCCTCAGCTCACAGCAGTGTCTGTAGATGCAGAAGCAGGTTTCTCGCTATATCAGAAGCAGGAGCTCTGCAGATTGCTTCCTCTCCTCTCTGGAAAGAAACTTCCCCTCTTGGCATCGAGCAGTACCAGCCCACTCCTAACAAGAGGGATGAACAGACGGTGCAGTGCCCATGTTTAGAGTGGCCCCAACGTTATGCTGGGTCCCCCGGACACCGGTGAGGTGTCATAACGTGTTGCTACTTCTCTCTCTCTCTCTCTTATTCAATTGAATAATCGCGAAATATCGCGAAATTGAATACGGCATCTCCCGCTCATCCCTAAAAACAGCCCACATGCATTGTGGGAACTCCCAATACAAACTAATCCTTTTAGTTTCAATCACCTTTTACACCAGTAAACTACTGGTAAATGTGCTGAGGCTAATGAACTCTGTCCCGCCCGCCCCCCCCCCCCCAACTTTGTGAAAAGTAAATACATTTCAGAGACATGGCCCTTTTTTTTTTTTACATGTTAGGGCGCATTCACATCGGCGTTATGAATTCTGTTATTGCTTTCCATCGTAACTTGGTTATAATGGAAAATAACGGAATTAAAAAGATAAAATTCAAAACAGAAACCTTTAGAGGCATTCAGTTTTGATCCGTCATAATGGAAGTCTATGGGCAAGCATAACGGATCCATCTGGTTTTCATTATGCAGGACGGAAAAGAAAGTCCTGTCAAAAGGTATATGCAACCAAATGGAAAACCGTTTAGGTTACCAGCATGATGGACTTAGCCAGAACCCTGGTTATGAGTTTAGTCTAGGCAGAGTTACAGGAAGGAAGTGAGAGTTGCTGCAGTCCAGGGCCAAGTCCAGAGATTATCTGTCTCTGAGACTTCAACTGTCAAAGAAGCAACTGTACCACGGGGTACCCCTGAGAGAAGCAGGTAAGCCACTTTAGAATGCCCAGAGACTCCAGAGCCACAATCCAGGCCATGCAAGATAATGATAGAAAGGTATACGCTTGTTTATGGCAAAAAGCCTTTGCAGCTGTGGAAAGGGTATGTTGTATTGGTGCCCGACACACTTTGATACAGATTGGATGTGCGTTTCTAGAATCTGCACCCTTCAGCCCAGAAATTGCAGAAAGGGTTAACAAGAACAGAATAGCATGTCTGTGGTTAGCTTGGAAAGATTACAAAGTACTAAGAGAGAAACTCAGGGACTACTATTGTCATCATTGCTGCTGCCCACGCTCAGCTATTGGGAAAACATAATACAATATGTTTTCCCAATCATTAATGATCAGTAAATAAATAATTTATTTATTGCGACCAAGGGGACTGGCTATTGAGTCCACCATACATCCACCGGCCCTGCATCTGTACTCCTGTCTTGCACCCTGCCAATCAGCTAAAATCAACGGCACCTCAACTACCATCAGGCAAGAGCCCCAAAAAGTCAGGGAAGAAAAGGTGCACAGCCCAGAGAGCCCCTAAGTGAGAACTACTACCATCATCAGGGCCACACCACTCCTCCTCTTCATCTCCCTGTGGTTCACTGCTCATCCAATACAAGGACTAAACTGGTTGACTGCTCAGACAGGAATGTTTGACCCTCAGCACGATGAGTCTCATGTTTGACCCTCAGCACGATGAGGTTTTATTTTCCATGTTTGGGCTACACATATAATATGTAACATGCCACAAGCAGAGGATCCGATACGTGGATTTCACACACTCCTTTAATTAAAACAGAATCAGAATCTTTTCTCCTTGCACAGCGTTTCTAGGTCCAGCAAACAAACACGAGGAAGCAAGAGACAAGTCTGGAGTCGTGAACAGCTGTTTATGAGGTCTTTGTTCTTCTCAAAGAATTTTATTTAGTGTTAACTTTTATTCTGAAGATCTCAGGCAGCAGGCCGAAAAATAACCTTCATCCAGGCCCAACAAGCAAAAACGTAGTAAACAGGATTCCCTGGTGCAGAATTGGAGGTTCACCTTCATTTATACAGCCTGGTAAATGACAGGGGGTTCAAATGTAGTCACCAGCTGAATCCACCGCTTGTTTCTAGGCAACAAGTTACAAGGAACGCTACTATCTATAATTGGGGGAAAAAAACGGAATATTGCCTGTTTGACACTGGTCACAGCCCTCGTGATAAGTTATGCAAACTGTAATTTTTTGTGCTGTGTGCATGGGCGACAGGGCCAGCAGTCATCTCATTAATATAACATGCAAGAATGGGAGGTAACACTTCTTCATCATAAATATGGAGCTAGATAAGACGGGATATTTATGGCCTATCAGGGTCGGCCATCAATATCAAAATAATTGAATACCTATCATGAAAGGTAGGGAACTGTCCCTACCTACTTTCACTATCTGCCTTAAATGGCAGCCCTCAAATGGGCGATGATCTTTGACTAAGTCAAGTCAGGGACCATCACCGAGTTGAGGGCCCTGACTTGTCTAAGTGCAGGGGCTAAACTTAAATAGGTAAAAGAGTAATCAGACAGAAAGAGGTCAAAACCAGACAGACAAAACCAGGATGAGATCAGAATCCAAAAGCAAAGTCAAATACACGACAGAGAGAATTCAGGAGAAAATACCAGAGTTCAAAATCAAGCAGAGTCATATATCAGGAGGTCACGTCAAAGGCAAAGTCAGAATACAGAGGCAAAGTCAATGCAATGAGCAAAAGATCAGCGATCCAGAGTAACAAACGCAAAATTAGTTAGTGAGGCAGGAATACCAAAAAACAGGCAAAAGATGGCAAGCGGCTGCCTATTTAAATAGCCTGTCCTCAGGAAGCATGTGATGCTGTTGCTCAGCCTGATTGGTTTGCCATCCCTGCACCCGGATAGGTCAACCAGCCCAACTGTCAGTGTTACATCAAGCGGATGATCGGTATTGTGACCGCCTTGCCAGGAAATACTCATCGGCAGAGGGTTGGCTCTAAAGATTTTCTTTATTTGCACTAAGTGTTACAGGGGTGGAATGCTCCCTTTATCAGGTCTAGTCATATTGAAAACTGTCAGTGGGGCTGGTTGCCCTAGCATCAAGCGCAGCTGCAACATACTATCCACAGGGCTGATCTTGTCTCGGGTTTATAGGAATGCCAAGTGGTGACTTCAATACCTTGCTTTATCTTTCTCTGCTGTGCTAGACTCTGGCTTTGGTTTGGTAGCTGGACTTTCTGACTTATGGTCAGTGTGCTTTATGAGCTGCTTCCCTTTGGAGACTCCTTCTGCAGGAGGGGGAGCCATTCCCCTCACTGCGCCATCTCTTGTGTCTTTCCAGCTCCACTGACGACAGTAGATTCCTATCGACTGTAAACTGATAGCTTCCTGCAACCCCTCCCTTAGTAGGAAGCATGATTAGCCCACTTGTGGGACATTCCTTTCTCTCTGAAGATCTGTCTCTGCCAGATACACTGCCACCTGCTGGGGAACCACGCACAGTACATGAATATAAGGCCTTTTTCACACCAGCGTCGCGGTTGAGGGCCGGATGCGATGCGGGTACATTGCGGGAAACCTGTGCTGTAGGCACGCAATTTCAGTCAGTTTTGTCTGCGATTGATTTGTCTGCGAATGTGGTACCCATCTCTCCATCGACCCCGCAGCCTCATGCCAGGATGTACGTGGACATCGCCATTTTCAGATAAGAATTTGTATCTTTAACTATCTTTGGTATCTGGATTATTGTATATCATTCGGTATACTCAGCAGGCATTTGGTTGCATTTAGGGGATAGTCCCACTAGTATATACTGGTCTGATACAATTGCTGCTTGGCCTTTGATTTTTATATATATGTATTCAGCTTAGTAACTGTGTATTCAGCTAATATGTGATTAACAAACTTGTTGCTTCACCTTTAGGCTAATTTATATGTATTCAGCCTATCATCTGTATTCAGCCTAAGTGTATTCAGCTTCACCTTTGGGACATTATTTGTATTCAGCTTGTATACTCAGCGCATCATTCCATTTAATTCATATACCCCTATTGTATTATTTATCCCCTGATGAACCTTGTTGTCCAAGGGAAAACGCGTCGGGATTAATAGTGGTATTGTTGTTTATGGTGTATTATTAACAGGTATAAATAAAGATAATAATTGAGTACAGGGACTATTTTGGGACAGGTCAGTCAAGGTACGAGGACAGGGGATCCCTACCATTAAGAGGTTCCCCTGGGCACAGCAGTGGTCTTGAGGGTTAATCAGGGATAATTAGTATCTTTATTTAGCCCTTTACCCCGGACCAGTTCTTGGAGACTCCTTATACCACTGAACGTGAACCCTGTATATGTTGTTTGTTGGTCTTCCTTGTTTGTGGGATAACAAGTCGTCGTGACTTTTTTATGGTATATGATATATATTAAAAGTTATGTTTTAGGTGTTTTTTTTCAGTGATAGTTGATTTAAACACACTACCTAAGGGTTCATTTTTTTCAGTGATAGTTGAATGTGGTACCCAGACCTGAAGTTAGTTCTGTTGATTTTAATATTTTCCCTTCTAACATGGTTATAAGGGAAAATAATAGCATTCTTAATACAGAATGCTAACTGAAATGTCCATTGAGGGGTTAAAAAATAAAAAAAAAATTAACTAACCTCATCCACTTGATCACGCAGCCGGTATCGTCTTCTTTCTTCTTCCTGCAGGACCTGCAAAAGGACCTGCGCTGACGTAACCGCGCTCACCAGGATTACGTCACCAGGATTACGTCCAGCTCCACTGTCAACAGTAGATTCCCATCGACTGTAAACTGATAGCTTCCTGCGCTCACCAGGATTACATCAGCGCAGATTCTGCAGGAAGAAGAAAGAAGAAGGCTGCGCAATCAAGTGGATGAGGTGAGTTTATTTTTTTTATTTTTTAACCCCTCAATGGACATTTTAGTTAGCATTCTGTATTAAGAATGCTATTATTTTCCCTTATAACCATGTTAGGGTGGGTTCACACTAGCGTTAGTGATTCCGTTATAGCTTTCTGTTATAACATGGTTATAACGGAAAATAACGGAATGCCCAGACAGAATGCAAAACAGAAGCCTTTAAAAGGCATTCCGTTTGCTTTCCGTCCTAATAGAAGTCTTGATTGCGGATGCTATGCGATTTTCACGTAGCACCATTTTTTTCTATGGGGCCTGCGTTGCGTGAAAAACCCAGAATATAGAACATGCTGCGATTTTCACGCAACGCACAAGTGATGCGTGAAAAACATCGCTCATGTACACAGTCCCATTGAAATGAATGGGTCAGGATTCAGTGCGGGTGCAATGGATTCACGTCACGCAATGCACCCGCACGGAATTCTCACCCGTGTGAAAGGGGCCTAACAGTTTCATGGCAATATTATGAATGCACAGTGTAGGAGGACCTGCGCCACCATGTTGCGGCTGGACTCACCGCAGGAGGGCAGACGGGTAAGTAAGTGACAACGGACTAATACCTAAGACTCTGTACCCCAATTTACCCCTGATCCAGACCTGATAACGACGCGGTCTTCTGCTCACAAGGATGCTTTCCCTAGGAAAACAATGAGGTAGTAATCAGCCGCAGTGCCGTCTACCATTTTGCTTGGACTGTTCCTTTAACACTGCATTAGCAGTGTAATAGTGATACTGCTTCTAATAATCACGGCATTCATTAAAGGTATTACGACATAGCAGGATAATTTCCCTTTCAATTACGTTCCAATTTTTGTTATTAACCTCCCAATTTGAAGTGCACCCTTTGGGTCATTCTTGATAATCCGCATTACAGAGCTGTGACTCAGGGAGGTAGGGAGAGTTTAATAGAAATATCTCCTTTGTGATAATGACCTGCAAGACAATGATTGGCAAACCCATCAAAGAAGCGCCTAAGCCGGTAACCCTGCATCATCTCTCCGGGGCTGAGAAGGTTGATATCTGTTCTTTGAGACATGACGACATTACACATATGCTGGCGACAGCTATAAGCGATTCGACGCTCGCAGTCTGGAGGTCAAATATTTGTTGAATGATCCTGCGCATAAATAGGATAAAATAGGACAGTGGGAAATCATCTATGCTTCCTATGTCGAGATTTCTGCCATCAATCTTCCCTATGTAGTCAATTTAATTGAATAATTCTGCTGGAAAGACCAGACGGAGTGCAGCACTGTGCAGACATGATAGAGGCGCGCTCATCTTAATAAAATTGCACAGCAGAGCGGAGTGTGTCGTTTGGTGTGATAGTAAAGTGTGGTTTTTCTGTAGAATCGTGTAGGGTGCACAAAGTCTATATAGACTTGAATGTGAATGTGTGTATATACCTGGAGAAGAGGTAGCTACTTTCAATAGCCAGCTGTCTATGGCGTGCCTGCTTGTGGAGCTGTGAGTTCAGAGTTCAGAGGGCGTTCTCTATGATGCATGCTCTTTTCTCTTCCTCTCCTTTCTCTATGCTTTCCTGCCTGCCTGCTTGTTTGCCTTCTTCGATACTGACATCAAGAATGGCTTTGTAGCAAAGTAGGGCCCCCTTGCCTTGCATATACTGTAATACTGCCATACAATGCCAAAAGAATACTACTGTACACATACCTATATAATACATTGCCTTGGTGCCCAACAAATATTGAGTATTTATAATATTCCCTTAAAGAGCCCACTTAATATTGCTATACAGTATAAACGAAACGTCCCACATAATACTACTGTAAAATACTGAAATTCAGTTCCAAAATATTACCACACTATGGTGCTAAATATTACCAGATGGGTTTAGTTTGCATCTGGACTTCCCATTGCCCTACGGGTCCTTTTGGAAATAGGGGTGGTGGACAACGGCCATGTTTGTCACCCTATTCAAAAGGCAGATTTGTACCTATGACACTGGCTGACCTGTTACATGTGCGCTTGGCAGCTGAAGGCATCTGTGTTTATGCCATGTTCATATGTGCCCGCATTGCTGAGAAAAATGATAATATATGCAAATGAGCCTCCAGGAGCAACGGGGGCGTTTCCGTTGCATCTAAAGGTTCTGCTCTCTCTGCAACTCCTGCACCCTCTGCACTTTGATTAATAGTGCCAGGCAGTGTAAACATGATCGTGCCTGGCCCTGACTTCTCCCAAAGTCTCGTACTGCGCCATGCGCTTCAGTATCTTCCGCAGGTGCAGTACAGAAGAGAACTGGCAGTGAGCAACCATAGTTGCCAAGGTGGGGAGGATCGAAGCAATAACGCTTGAGCAAAGGAGTGAATATAGCAGCTTTTTTATTTTTATTTTAACACCCTCCCTATCGCTCACTCTTTTTTATCAACTTGGACAATCCCTTTAAGCATTGCATGGCACTGTTATTTCAGTAATGTACTGTAGTAGATTTTCTGCACTGTACGGTTATATTATTTTGCAGTAGTACAGTGTGATAATTTGGCCAGTGTATGGCAGCATCACATTAGTGCTGTTTTATATTTGGGCACATATGTTTGCAGTTCTTTGCTAATACTCTTGAGCAGGTGGGTCCTCTAACTTATCCCTACTTGTCTGTGAAGGTTCTCATTTATCCAGGTTATGGTATATCTGTAAAGAATAAATCAAGGCAACTGGACTTGCTGTAGATTTCTTGAAAACGTTTCACTCGTTCTTCCAACGAGCTTTCTCAATTCTGAGTCACTTGTACAAGAATTCTCTGGGAATAAATATGTAACTAAATCAACATCTGGTAATTAGGTCAATATACCCAGCATGGGGTCAAAGGTGTTGATTCCCATAGTCCTAATTGGAGTCAGTAGGTGATAATGACCTCCCAGAAAAAGGTGTCAAGACAGCATTGTAAGTGGCAGACAATAGATGTCTAACCCCCCCGCCCCCAGATGTTGATTCAGTTACATATTTATTCCCAGAGAATTCTTGTGCAAGTCACTCAGAATTGAGAAAGCTTGTTGGAAGAACAAGTGAAATGTTTTCAAGAAATCTACAGCAAGTCCAGTTGCCTTGATTTATTCTTTACAGTTATCCCTACTTACTGAGGTTTCCTGATGCAGTTCTCCTCAGGCAGACACGTGCTCATACCTTATAAGAGTCAATTCATTCATTTATTTTTTCATTAATTTGTATCAATGTTATGAAATAATTTATAGCAAATTATTAATGGGAGAATTACTTTAATGGGAGCAGCGCTGCAGTAACCAGCTCTGTCCACTATACAATGTATGGTGCTGTGTAGTTCCGCCCCCTATTTCCTGCATCGGAGCTACTCGGTAACAGCTTATCTATGGGCATGCCGAGTGTCAGACCCCTGCCGATTTGATGCTGTTGGACTATCAATATTATACTGGAAGTCCTCTTTAAATTGGAAAAAGACTTTGGGGAGTGGGCGACAAGTAGCTTGAAAGTAACTTACAGAATTGCAATAAAAGCCAGAAACCCAGGTGCAGAAATCTACTATCTATGTCTCTTTATGTGAATAGCATCCTTGGGTAATATTATTTTCACTGCATTCTTCGTCTCAGATCTGAGGAATCTGTTGTTTTCTAGGACATTTCTGGGTAATGTTGATGTCCTGGCAATGTTCTTTCGCACCTATGACGTCATCATTTCATAGATCTGGAGAGAATAACATGATGTAGGACACTTTGTGCCGGTGTATGAGAAAAAGTTCATGTGAAACACGTTCCTAAAGTCGGAGGGCGACACTAGTATACAACAGAGACCTAGAGTCACTAGTTCATGTTGATGGCACTACATCACAGGAACTCAGAATGACTATAAAAACAGACCGAACATCACATATCTAAAAATATAACAAAACACAAAGTTAAAATATTATATACAATAAAGATCTTATGAGGGATCCAAATTCACCCCTACATAAAAATGTGCACCCTATTCCAAAACAACAAAAACTGAGACAGACGACTTCATAACATCAAAAATACTGCATTCATTATGCAGCATATGAGCACAATACCCATAGTGTAGCACAAGGTGTCCAGGTCTAGGATGCACATATAACCCGCCCCACGTGTATCACTGGTGAATCAGCTTCCTCAGGGGTCATCAACTCTTCATTGTATATTATATTTTAAAATTGTGGTTCCTTCCTCATAGAGGACATCTGTTGTATCATGTGATAAAAAAATCTATGTACTGTACTGTTATCCCTTTACACAGACGGCACCAGTCTATCATATCGCCACTTTAGTTGGCAGTAAATCGTCAACATGCGCAAGACATCAATATGAAGCGCCAGTTGGCAAGCTGATAACTAGTACATCTGTATCCTCATGAACTAAGTTAGCCTCCCATACACTTTACATAGGCTGTGAATCAAAAATTAGGCCAACTACTATTTCTACTGACTGCCCCATGGACATACAGGCTCGGTTAGGCCAAGAATCTATGTTTTCAGTGGGAAAAGTAGAATAATAGGACTTTGGAGCCAGCCCAACATGTGGATACCCAACATGTCCAATGGGGAAAAGTTCCACGGAAATAATTGTGTATGGGCAATTAACATTTTTACTACTATGCTTTGACGTGTGCTGGCCTGAAAGGGAGGAACAGGGCTGGAGAGATTGGTAGTGGCAGCTGCAGCAATGATCATGGATGTAGTTTAATCACAGTGCCTAAATTTCCTTCTTCAGCACTCGCCAAGATGCGCGGGCAAGTGAATACACAGGCGAAAACCCTTTTTCCCCTTGGGGCAAACCTTGAACTTTGGTATCTCCTGTCTGTTGGTAGCTGGGGTGTCCTTGATGTTAGGTGGACAGGCAGTAGGGTGCAATGCAGGATTGCCAGTGGTGGATTGGCCATAGCCCCTACAGGGAAAGTTCCTGGTGGGCCGATGCCCCAGGAAGCCACCCAGCCATCCTCTCTGCCGCTGGCCGAGTACTTAACAGTAATTAACGCTGTGGGAATCAAATACTCATGGATCTGGCCAGTGACCACATATGCCCTCCTGAAGTCAACTGCTCCATATCTTAATCAAAAACAACTGGAGGAGGAGGACAAAAAATGGCATCTACTGATGGCCACCAAAAAGAGACAACTTTTGGGGCAGTATATTGTGCTGTACTGTGGTATTTGGTTCTGCCAGGATGGCATTTTGCACTATGATATTGTTGTCCCTACCTACTTATGCTGCCCTCCTGTTAAGTTGGACCTGCCTACAACATGGGGCCAGTTTTAGTTTTTTTTTCCAGGGTCACTTAAAGTTCCCAGTCCGCCCCTGGTGTAGGCAATGACCAGGCCCATATGGTTGCAATAAATAAAGTCTCTTTTTACTGGGTAGATGATGGATACAAGAAAAATGCCCAGTTCTGAGGCTGTGTATAGGAGGTAGCTGTTGTAATGGTCTTTCCTGAATCTCTTTCTGTATACTATGCAATCTTTCAAGATTGACCATAGGCGTGAAATCACTCTTAACAACTATCTGCAGTTCCCAATTGCAGGGTACGTTTTCTAGATCTGGTGGCAGTCTGTCTGTGGTGGGCACCCGAGGCAATTGAGCCTTTTCAAATACAGTACAGTCTATTGCCATACACGTGCATTTACCTTACTGTCTCAGTTCTGCAAAATGGTCCAATAGTGCCGGAAAGCCGTATGTCACACCACTGATCTCTCCTCAAGAGCTAGTGTAGTGAGCTGTGTGTGTGTTTGTGGAGTAAGGAAAAACAGAGGAGGATAGCATGATAGTAGCAAAAATGGTGGTTGTAGTACTCACTCACTCACTCTGTCGTTCCCCTGGGTCGTGCAGTGATGGGAAGAACGCACTGTTCTTCACTTCAGGTCACACTCTAGTTTTGGGGGCTGATGACAGTCGTGGTGATCAGACATTATACAGATCAAAGCAAAAACATATTTTAACTCTTTCTTTGCAGTTTGCAGTGTACCGCTACTCTGTAGTGAGACACTGCACTAGTAGAGCCTAATATAACCTAGCTCATATAACATAAGAGACACGTAGCTCAACTTTTTGAAAAATACGGAGGGTTTAGGAAGAGTTTATTTTTCCCAAGCTGGGACTTTCTTTTGCTTGTTGCATATGGGTCATTAATCATTAGGAAAACACACACATGAACACATCAATAACATGCTAGCCAGCTGCAGATAAAAATAGTCATGTCTGCAACGTCCCTTACCACAAGCTTGGAACAGAATGACGTCATTCTAATCCTTGTGTCATATCCTACAAAACTGAGCTTTTTTACCACCCATTTGTATGGGTGTACTGTACCACCCAGTTTTTGCCGTGGCATTTTCTGCTGCAAGAGGCTACTGCCATCAGGGAATGCTACTGTCATGAAGGGGGCACTTGTCTGTACAGTGTCCTGTGGGTTCTGACACCTTTCTATCATAGCCAGCATATCTCAGCAGCTTGAACTACTGTAGCTCTTCTGTAGGATCGGACCTGATGGGCTAGCCATCACTCCTCATGCACTTCAATGAGCAATGGGCGATCGTGACCCTGTTGCTGGCTGTTCACCGCTTTTCCTTCCTCAGACCACTTTTGGTAGGTACTAACCACTACATACAGGGAACACCCTATAACCGCCCAACCTGCAACCCTCCAACTGTTGCAAAGCTACAACTCCCAGCATGTCTGTACAACCTACAGCTATTAGGGCATGCTGGGAGTTTTGCAACAGCTGGAGGGCCGCAGGTTGGCATACAAGAACTGCCACTTTGGAGATGCTCTGACCCAGTCGTCTAACCAGCAGAATTTGGCCCTTGTATAATTCTCTTGTACTTTTTTCCTGCTTCCAACACATTAACTTCAAAAACAGAGTCTTCACTTGCTGCTTAATGTATGTACACTAGATCTCTTTAATGGCCGTAGAATCTTCCTATCGGGATAGCTTTATTAGTGGAATTTCACAATTTTGCTTGATTCGCCTTGAAAATACTACAATCTACAAAAGTGTGATATTAACCATCACCCTGACACTTTTTATGACACAAGTTCATTTGGTAATGTGGCAGACACTGCACAAGAATTACACACGGGTGGAGGAGTAAAAGAACGTTAGTAAATATGTCTCACTAACGCTGGGTTCACACTTGAGCGTATTTGATACGCGCGTTTTGTTTTTGTCATGCATATTACAGCGTGTTTTTGGAGCGTTCCCTCCCGTCAATCGTCTGCTTGCTAGAGGAGCAGACCACTGCTATTACATGCAGCGATCTCCACCTCAGTATAGGGACGAGCGATCGCTAATGCATCATAGTATCATAGTAACATAGTAACATAGTATATAAGACCGAAAAAAAAAAATTTGTCCATCCAGTTCGGCCTGTTTCCTACAAGTTGATCCAGAGGAAGGCAAAAAAAAAACCTGTGAGGCAGAAGCCAATTTTCCCCACTTAAGGGAAAAAAAATTCTTTCCCGACTCCAATCAGGCAATCAGAATAACTCCCTGGATCAACGACCCCTCTCTAGTAGCTATAGTCTGTAATATTATTACACTCCAGAAATACATCCAGGCCCCTCTTGAATTCCTTTATTGTACTCACCATCACCACCTCCTCAGGCAGAGAGTTCCATAGTCT
Organism: Bufotes viridis; assembly: GCA_033119425.1. Classification (NCBI taxonomy): domain Eukaryota; kingdom Metazoa; phylum Chordata; class Amphibia; order Anura; family Bufonidae; genus Bufotes; species Bufotes viridis. The sequence continues at coordinate 36,308,371 of CM065591.1, forward strand.
CACTGCTCTTACCGTGAAGAATCCTTTTCTATGTTTGTTTACAAACCTTCTTTTCTCCAGATGCAGAGGATGTCCCCTCGTCACAGTCACGGGGATAAATAGATGATGAGAGAGATCTCTGTACTGACACCTGATATATTTATACATAGTTAATAGATCTCCCCTTAGTCGTCTTTTTTCTAAAGTGAATAACCCTAATTTTGACAATCTTTCAGGGTACTGTAGTTGCCCCATTCCAGCTATTACTTTAGTTGCCCTCCTCTAAACCCTCTCCAGCTCTGCTATGTCCGCCTTGTTCACAGGAGCCCAGAACTGTACACAGTACTCCATGTATGGTCTGACTAGCGATTTGTAAAGTGGTAGGACTATGTTCTCATCACGGGCATCTATGCCCCTTTCGATGCAACCCATTATCTTATTGGCCTCGGCAGTAGCTGCCTGACACTGGTTTTTGCAGCTTAGTTTGCTGTTTATTAAAATTCCTAGATCCTTTTCCATGTCAGTGTTGCAGAGTGTTTTACCATTTAGTATGTACAGGTGACTTGCATTATTCCTTCCCATGTGCATAACTTTACATTTGTCAGTGTTAAACCTCATCTGCCATTTCTCTGCCCAAGCCTCCAATCTATCCAGATCCCTCTGTAGCAGTATACTGTCCTCTTCAGTGTTAATTACTTTACACAGTTTAGTGTCATCTGCAAAAATAGATATGTTACTGTGCAGGCCTTCTACAAGGTCATTCATAAGTATATTGAAGAGAATAGGGCCCAGTACTGACCCCTGTGGCACCCCACTAGTGACAGTGACCCAATCTGAGTATCTACCGTTAATACCCACCCTCTGCTTTCTGTCACTCAGCCAGTTACTTACCCACATACAGACATTTTCTCCCAGTCCGAGCATCCTCATTTTATATACTAAGCTTTTATGAGGTACAGTGTCAAATGCTTTGGAGAAGTCCAGATATACGACATCCATTGATTCGCCTCTGTCAAGTCTAGAACCTACCTCCTCATAGAAGCTGATTAAATTAGTTTGGCATGACCGATCCCTCATGAAGCCATGCTGATATGGCGTTATTTGCTTATTTTCATTGAGATACTCCAAGATAGCATCTCTTAGAAACCCTTCAAACAGTTTACCAACAATAGATGTTAAACTTACCGGCCTATAGTTTTCCGGGCACTGTTTTTGGACCCTTTTTGAATATTGGCACCACATTTGCTATGCGCCAATCCTGTGGAACATTCCCTGTCAGTATAGAGTCCGTAAATATCAGAAATAAAGGTCTGGCTATGACATCACTTAATTCCCTTAGAATACGGGGGTGTATGCTATCCGGTCCTGTCAATTTGTCTATTTTAGTCTTTTTAAGTCGCTGCTGTACTTCTTCCTGGGTCAGACAGGGCACTTTTAATGGGGAATTTACTTTTACATTCTGCATTTCATCTGACAGTTTATTTTCCTCAGTGAATATAGTGAAGAAAAAAATATTTAATAGTTTTGCTTTATCCTCGTTGCTCTCTGCAACAACCCCTCAATGCTATGTAGAGGGCCGTCTCCTTCAGATTCATATTTTTTACTATTTATATAATTGAAGAACATTTTAGGGTTAGTTTTACTCTCTTTGGCAATTAATCTCTCAGTCTCTAGTTTGGCAAATTTTATTAGTTTTTTATATATTCTATTTTTTTCCTTATAGTTTTAACAGTGCTTCCTGGCTCCCCTCTGTTTTAGTGATTTATATGCTTTCTTTTTGTCATTTATTGCTATCTTTAAGGTTCCATTTATCCACATTGGTTTCTTATTGTTCCTTAGCCTTTTATTCCTATAAGGTATATACCTCTCACAATTAGATGTTACAAAATGCTTTTAAAAATCTCCCATTTTGTGGTTGCAGTTTTATTTTTGAGGACTTTGTCCCAGTTAGTTAGGCCTATGGCCTCGCTTAGTTGGCTAAATTGTGCCTTTTTGAAGTGTGGTATTTTTGTTCCTTCCTTTAGAAACTCTCGTTTGAAGGACAATTGGAAGGTTATTACTTTATGGTCACTATTTCCTAGGTGTCCCCCAACCTGCACATCTGTTGTTCTATCAGGTCTATTGGTTAATACTATGTCCAGTATGGCCATCCCTCTAGTGGGGTCCTGAACCAGTTGAGAAAGGTAATTGTCTTTGACTATTGCCAAGAACCTGTTTCCTTTTTGGGATGTACAGCTTTCAGTTTCCCAGCCTATATCTCTCTATATCGCTCGTCCATATGTAGTGTACGGGAGCTGTAAGGCCCGTCACTACAGAAGGGTCACTTGTGTGTTGTCGTTTCCCCTCAGTTATGAGGAGATTGGTGTAATACATCTTCATGTAATGCAATACTGTGTATTTCCCTGTTACTGTGAAATGTGCCGTGTGCAGGCCTGCTAGGGGTGTCTTTCCAGCTCTAAGTCACTAGAGGGAGCTAGGGAGCCCTAGTTTATATAAGGCCCAGTCAGGGGAAGAAAAGGCAGATTAGACTGTGCCTAAGATAAGTGCAGGCCATAAGTCTGTGAAGTCCAGCTCAGGCCTTGAGCCTGTGAAGGCAAGGCCCAGGCCTTGTACCCGCTAAAGTCAGCCCAGGCCCTATCGCCTGTGGGGGTCCAACCTAGGAAGAATTGTGCCCTAGGAGGAGCAGTCCAGACCCTAGTACTAGTGGAGAAGTGTTGCCTCCTTAGTCAAGCTGCAAGCAGGACAAGTATCCCTGGAGAGAGAGGACAGTTGCCTGAAGTGTGTTGCTGCATTACTAGTAAGGTTAAAACCCGATCTTAAGAGGCCTGTCTTGAGGATGGCCCTTTAGGACTGTGATCACTAACTTGAACCACTTCTGTGAATGTAATGTAACGTGTGGAACATTCTGGAGCTGTACCTGATAACTGTACATCTGTCTGCAACTACGTTAAGTAAAGTTATCCCGTTATTTAAAGATACAGAGACTCCTCAATTATTCCACCTGTCACTACACGGTGTGCCACCGTTCAATTGGCACTGGCATCACGACATTCATCACCTGCCTGTTCCAGTGCTGACCCGATTGAAGACGACAGTCGGTCCCAGGTTAGTGGGTTGCCCTGCACTACAAAGCCCAGCATATCTAAAGCTACACTACTGACCCCCTGGGACACTGCACATACACTGTCACTGTTTGCTGGCAGCAGAGTTCCTATCACAATGCAAACATGTTAAAAGATCCTGATTACCTGATGAACGAGTATTTGCTCATTCATCGGCTAATCATCGTCAGTATTACACTGCCATATGATTGCTAACGAGTATTCATACGAACGCTCGTTAGCGATCATCTTAACAACAATCTGCCTGTGTAATAGGGCCTTAAGCGCTGTATTACACCATCAGATTATCTGACAGACTTTCTAACCAGTCATTGGTCAGATGGCCAATTACACACACACACACACACACAGATCTTTTGTTATACACACCAACTATTGGTCTTATTGGACAGAAATTGGTCAGATCATCTGTTGGTGTAATCCAGACTTAAGGCTTTGGAATGACTAGGGTATTGTAGATGTGCTTGGCGTGGTCACTTTCCTAAATTTACCACCGTCCTCCAAAATAAGACTCAAATCAATGGAAACATAGTAGCCACAGCAGCCTCTTTATTAAATAACATACTGTCACAAGTATAGGGGAGGGGAAAACACCAGAACACACATAGAAGGAAAAAAAACAGGAGTCTAGGCCTCAAAGCTAAGAGAGAGGGATGGTGACCTACTAGGTATCTCTAGACCTCTCCCTGACTGCTGCCAATATGATGAACAGACCCAGAAGGTGGGAATACTCAAACACCAGAACCTAAGCCCTGGAGACCCTGGAAAGTCCTAGGAGTGGTAGCAGGGAATGAGACTACTGGTTCCTTCCCAGATGAAGGAACCAGCGACTCCCTGAGACTTAGAAAGCAACTAACACAAGCGAACAACAAAATGCAAAACAAAATGCACTTAGCTAAAAGCATAATGGAGGAGCAGGAGATCCAAAGGAACAACACACCAGCTCAACCAACTCCAGCAGGAAATATCAACCTCATGGTAAGCAGTGGGAGTCAGAACTAAATAGGGCCTCAGTAATGACTACATGCTGCATCTGGCAAGAGGTGTGGTCATTATCAAACAACAACGCTGCAAGGAGGAAACAAAGAGACTATCAGATACCATCGCTTGCCGCCAGTCTCTCCGATCTTCTCACCTCTGTCATGGGAGGGACCTTGACACATACAAAGGATTACTTGACATAAATTAAACCAGCAAAGAAACAGCCTCATTAATATAATGAACATAATGAACATTAAAGAGTTCAAAAAGTGTTGTCCTATAAGATGGACATGGATGGTCCTCTTCCCTTTAGTACCATAATACCTGCTAAGGGGTGGAAAATCTGTAGTGGCCTCCAAGTCCATTCTGGAACCTGTGCCCTGGGTCTGCCCTAGTGGCCAGATACCCTGTAATGGACCCCAACCACTTCAATGAGTCATCCATGATCTCCTCTCCATAGGCTGCCGGGACAGGTGCCCTCCAATGGAGCCCAACCACTTTAATGCGTGTGATCCATGGTCTCCTCTCCATAGGTTGCCAAGACAGATACCCTCCAATGGGCCCCAACCACTTCTACGAGTGTCATCCATGATCTCCTCTCCATAGGCTTCTGGGACAGATACCCTCCAATGGACCCCAACCACTTCAATGAGTGTCATCCATGGTCTCCTCTCCATAGGTTGCCAAGACAGATGACCTCCAATGGGCCCCAACCACTTCTACGAGTGTCATCCATGATCTCCTCTCTATAGGCTGCTGGGACAGATACCCTACAATGGACCCCAACCACTTCAATGAGTGTCATTTATGATCTCCTCTCCATAGGCTGCTGAGACAGATACCCTCCAATGAACCACAACCACTTCAATGAGTGTAATCTAACACTGGAAAGCTGAGGTGCATAGGGGCACGCCCTTTGGTGCATTAAAGCCCTCACAAAGAATAAAAGTCTTTTTTGTTTTTTTAGAGAGAGAATGCTTCAACAGATTTTCACACGACAGGTACCATTTTAATCAGCAGGATCAATCCGATCAATCCAGGCGTTATACCAGGTATAACAGATTTGATCCTGCTGATAGGTGCACTTTAAGAATATTCTTCACATATTGTGTTGCAGCTCTTAATAAGGGAAAAGCATAAAAGATAACGTCTGGGGCCATTTTCATGGTTCACATCTGGGACGTTACGTAACTTGAAAACTATGCAACCTAAGCCATCAGCTCTGTATCACAGATGGAGCGGCTGCCTGGTACATACAGTACAGCAGATTGTATTGTTTTGTATTACGGCAGCTTTGCTGTTCCCCGTCGACATACTGTAGCTCAGATCATGAATTCAGACATGGCGAGATCACATTTCAGCGTTAAAATAGCTCTGAAAACTGGCTGGCATCCTCCAGAGTGATCTAACTGTAAATTCTCCACCTAACCCCTTCCCTCCAGCCCTACTGTTAAAGTTATACTTGAAAAACATTACATACAGCGCTAAAAAACATACAGGGTATTACATCACCACATACCTCTTACATCCAGTGATTTGTCATGGACGTTCCCGCGACAGGTGGCAGGAGATTGGTGAGACTGGCAACACGTGGTTTGTTCTGACAGGTTTTCCTTGTGGATCAATAGGCATCTGTGTTGTTTCGGATAATGGCCACACCCCTTGCCTTAGGTATTGCTAATGTGGTCATTTAACCTTCCTTATTTATTGTTGCTTCTCCCACAATGCTGTGCGGTTAATAGCTATAGTTTCAGTTGTGGATAGCTGGTGTGTGGATCTCGGCGGAGTTTCTGATGCTTCCATAGCCTCTTTAAAGTTAAGTCTTTCCTTTCCCTTTTTTGATATTTTGTTTGGGTTCTGTGTGTTGCATTTCCTTATTGTTTGTATTAGGCCTGAAGGAGACTTCTGTTCGTCCTTCCTTTTGGAAAAACAGGTAGTCTCGTCCCTGCCATTAGTACAAGGGTCCTATATGGCTAGATAGGACTCTAGGTATTCCTGCGTATGAACATACCTACCTCTAGGGTCTGTTCATACTGGTAGTCAGTCAGGATTTTGGTTAAGGTCTTACTAGGAGGTGTCCATCTTCCTTCCCTAGTTCTGAGGCCTGATTCCCTGTTCCCTCCTCCCCTCTTATGCTCGGTGTGGTGTTTCCCTCCCACACCAAAGCGTGACATGATCTTCTTACGTAGGAATTCTCTTTTCTTATCTTCTCCTTTCACACCAGACCACCAATAATCCTTTCAGACATCTTTTCTCTTTGCAAAGTTTGGCACACAAACATCTTAATTTCCTACTTTTTCATCTTCCTCCCCACCTTATGAACAGCTGATTCTGCCACTTCTAATACTATACCTAGTGCACTCCCCAATACTATACTGCAGAAAGTTCACCTGAAAATACTAATACCACATATATAGTGCCCCCTTCAATAAGTGCCCTAAAAAATATCTGTGCTTAGCAAATAGTGTCCCTGACACTTATAATGCCATAAACATAGTGTCCTCCAAAAATAATAGTGCTAAACTGATACAATTCCAGGGTAGATCCCCAGGGTCTCACTAAAAGTCCCACCAATAGTATTAATTCTGTGCCAGAGTGCACTATGTGCCCCCAATAGTAATAATGTCCCTAATTTTGCCCCCATATGTCATAATGCCCCCATAGTGATCATACTAGAAATCATGTTCCCTATAGTCCCCCAGTAGTAATAAAGCCCTCCATAATGCCCCCTTTAATGCATGCCTGTACAAAAAATAACCCCTTAGTTATAATGTGATCCAGTACAAAAAAATGGCCCCTTGTAGTGTTTGCCAGTAGAAAAGTCCCCCTTACAAGGTGTGCCAGTACAGAATGCTTCCTTATAATGTGTGCCAGTACAAAAATGACCCCTTATGTGTGCCAATACAAAAAATGGTCCCTTGTAAAATGTGCCAGTACAAAAAATACCCTTTTAGTGCCCCCTGTAGAATGAATGTCCCCATAGTGCCTCCTTAGATTGTGTGCCAGTACAAAAAATACCCCCTTTAATGTGTGCCAGTACAAAAATGCTCCCTTATAATGTGTGTCAGTACAACAAAATCACCCCCTTTTAGTGCCCCCAGTAGAACAATTGTCCCATTAGTGGCCCCCTTATAATGTGTGTCAGTACAAAAATGCTTCTCTTTCAGCTCCCAATGCACCCATAATTCTTCCTCCAGTTACAGTATAATGACCCCCACCCCATTGTAGCCCAACAGAATGCTGCCAAATAAAAATAATAAACTCAATATTTACCAATTACCTCCATTCTGCTGTCAGCGATGTGGTGCAAGACACAGACCTCTTCCGGTCTGTGCCCTGAGCTCTATGCAAACTGTGCGATAATGATGACACTGGCCTTTGATAGGCTACAGGAACTAGGACTATGGCCTATTAGAGGGAACGGTGAGGCAGGAAGACATTGCTCCTGTGGCCCGCCGCAGCCATTAACTGTATCGCTGTCCTTAGAACAGCAATGCAGTTGAATATGCAGAGATGGACAATACTACTAGTGTTGAGTGAATTGAAGAATCCGAAGTGGACTTTGTTCCGAATTTGTAGAAAAATTTGATTCTCCGTGAAGCCGACTTTCCTCGCACTTCGTGGTAACAAATTAATTTCCCCTAAAATGACATTAAAACAAAAAAAATAACTCATCTCATTTATTTGCACCTGAAGAGGACGCGGCCATCTTGATTAAAAAAACTGCGCAAAATCTCGCATGTGGTGTCTTCAATCAAGATGGCCTTAAAGGATTCTATGCGATCAAATGGATAAGGTAAATATTTATTTATTTATTTTTACCGGATTAACCTCTGAAAGCCCTTAATCTCAGATGCTGCGATCAGCAATGAACGCGGCATCTGAGGGGCTCAATGATGGGGCAGTGGCACCATCGACGTTCCCTGTCAGTTCACCCGACATACAAAGAAATGCGCTTCGTAACAAAGTAATTCGTCACACTCACAAAGTGAATTTCTTTGTAAAATTCGGTGAAGCAGCCAAATCAAATTTTCCATAACTTCGCTCATCTCTAATTACTACTGTGGGGATAACTACTCTGAAGGAGGCACAGAAGACATAACTTCTATGGCACAAATGTGAGGGGGCACAAATAACTACAGTAAGAGGGCACAATGTGGGCATAACTACTGTGAGGGGGGCACAATGTTGGCATAACTACTGTGAAGGGGCACGGTGTGGGCATAACTGCTGTGAAGGGGTGCATAATAGGGGCACAACCACTATGAGGGGGAAAAATTAAGGCATACCAACTGTGAGGGGCACAATGTTTTAAAGTATGGGGGGGCTGCCACAGAAAGGAACCAACCCGGGTGCCAAGCACCTTAGGCACGCCACTGCTGAGGACAATTATCGGGTCACACTCCAGCGATCACATAGGGCTGGTAATCCCTAAAACTAGGGGCGTGTCCCTGTTGTACATTGCCTCAATCAATTTTATTGCACTATTAAAATGGTCCTAAAATTTTTCTACGATCATGGTGGAAGTGTATCTCTGTCACAGCTGCAATCCTATCGGTGATCTAGTGAGCACGGGCCTCTGTGATCCCCTACAGATTATAGTACATCAAAGCATGTGAACCACCTCAGCCCCATGACATTCTCCTAGTCTATAAGGTGTGAGGAGGGGGCTAATACTTTTTAAACAAAGCTCACCTTATGGAGCATTATTGCTTACTCATCCCTAGCAGATGATGAACTTTTGTGCCGCTGCCAAACCAAGGCCGTGGACTGAAAGGAAACGGTTCAGTTCAGAGAGCAAAAGTTGAACGTAAAATAATGAAAGGTATGACGGGAAAGTGAGAAAAGGAAAACATTATTTCATATAGAATTTCTCCGGAAGTTAAGGGGCGCTGTATACATAAGAAATACAGAACTCGCGTATAGAGGAGCCTCAAACTGACTCCGTATTCATCTTTGTCACTGCACTTGAAGGCGAAAGTAAGTTTTGGTGCCAAGGAAAATGTGCAACTCTATAGACAGAGCACCCAGGCCGGCTGCAGTATTGACTTGACCTGTATCAGGATTTTCTCAGTCTCCCCGGAGAAAGGCTTGTATCTTGTCTGCAGATATTCCAGCTCTGCATAATATGCTTCCATTTATTTTATGAGCTATCTCTGACCTCTGAAAGCCATGAAACCCTTTTCCTTATTTAGTAAAATTCTCTCCACAGCCCCATCTTCGTCAGCTTCATACCTTTTTATAGGATGCAGCTTGAACGTTGCTAGAAAAAGTTCCTGGGAAAGTTCAAAAGACGTTCAGATTTTTATGGTATTGTCCTATAGATGCATAAAGATAGTACTTTGATGAGGGGTGTGATTGTAAAGGGGCTAGTATAGACATATTTATAAAATGGCTCCTATAGTGTGTAGCCAATGCTAAAAAGGAGAATGGCAACGGGCCGCCCCCCAGGGCCGATCGTGTCCCAGGTTTATAGGAATGCCAAGGGTTGTGGTGCGGTCTCAATAATTGCTGTGTGTGTCACAGTGCTCCTACCTGGATACCGTCGATCCCCAGGGTAATGCTCCGGAGCAATAAAGGGGAAAGTTGTAGGAGGTGGAGAATAACTTGAGTCCCCTCCCCCACTGGCAGCAGCATTGTTCCCATTTAAATGTCTCACCTTTGTTGGCGTTTGCAGGACAGGAGCAGCAAGGCTGGCGTTGGAGGGAGATAGCCTTTTGGTAGAAGGTAAAATGGAGTGGGTAAAAGGAGGTGTCAAGTCACAGTTCACAGGTTTCCAATGGTCACATGGTAAAAGGTATAATAGATGTAGTGTGTACCGATATAGCAGTGTAGTGATATGTGAGGTACGAAGTATAAATTACACCTCGTACCCAGGTTCTTAGCTATGGTGGTCTCAGAAGTCTCAATTGACACTGGGATCCTAAGCCACAGGGGCCCATAGGGCCCCCCATGCCAGTGGTGCACCACCAATTATGTATCACAGCAGGACAGAGGTGGAGTTAGGTGCTGCGGCTGGACAAGGGAGCGATGTCTCCCTGCCCCACATTTTCCTCTCACAGTGGCATAGCTTGAAATGACTAGGCCCCAAAGCAAATTTTTATATGGGGCCCACCCAGCACCTTTTTGCTGGGTGGGCCCAGGAATCTTTTAGTCCGACTCCTGGGTGGGCCCCTTCTCAATTTGGGCTCCAAAGCAGAAGCTTCCCCTGCTTCCTACATAGCTATGCCCCTGCCCTCTCATAGGCTTTAAATCTAGTTCCAGAGCCTGGCGCAATGACAAAAGCAACACACATAATTTTTTGATATTTTTTTTTGCACTGGCGCACATTGTAAGGCAATTTTTTGTATTGGCACACATTAAGGGGCATTTTTCTACTGGCACACATTATAAGGAGAATTATTACTATTGGGGAACATAGTTACTTGTATGGGCACTATAGGGGCATTATCACTTCTGGGGCACAATGAGGGACATTATTACTATTGGGGGCACTGTGCATTCTGGCAGGTAATTATTGCGGTGTGCCGGACCCCAGGGCGACACGTGAGGTGCACGGTGGGCCGATGGGGGTAGCAGTTCATCGGTTACTCACGGTTAGCAGAAGCCTTACCTGGGTCAGCAGCGCAGTGATAGGGAAGACAGCACAAAATCTTTCAGGGCACTCTCTTTTGCAGGGGAACACCAGCCAAGATGGAGGTTGAGGTGCCCTTGATGGCGGCGGTGTTTAGGATGCTTGTGGAGGCTGGGTCCCTCGGTTTGTTTGTCGTGACGCCAGTACCGTTTATGGTGGTACAACTATTTATAGTGGTAGTAAGGATGAAGAATGAAGTAGGCAACAATGATAGAATGCAACTCACAACTTTTACTGAGTCTTGGTTCTGTTGCAGCATGTACATCCAGATATTACATAGTCTTTAGGCATTTTGAGAATTTTCTGTAAATCCACTGCTAATAGGCTGTAATTAGGCCCTGACTCAGGCTGTGGTTCAGTAGTACTCTTTTCGGGTATGCTTAGTCCTGTAATCTGTATTTTCCCAAGCTCTTCAACAGGTAGCTAATCTGTCTTCTATAAATATCGGTGGGGCTGCTTCTAGCTAGCTTGTCTTCCACCATATGCAAAGGTGCCCAGGAAGCCTTGAGTAATGGCTGTTATCACCTATGTCTCTACTTGCTTGGATTTCTTCCAGGGATAAGAATCTGTCCTCTGGTTGCAGGATAGGTGTCACGACAGGAAGGATATCAGATACAATGAACACACAGAAAACCTCAAAACAAACATCTAGGCCAGAAGCTGGGGATAAAGGTCACCTCCTAACAATATCCTACCAACTCCCCCTAGACTACTGTGCCCACGTTCAGACCCTAAAGGTGGGAATCAACGTGCCCCCGTGCCTAAGACTGAAGATACCCTAAAGTCCCTGAGATAGTGGAAAAGGAGGAAAGAGGCAGCCTGCTTCCTCTAGTCCTGGAGGAGGCAGGTGTCTCTCTAACAGCCAAGACAGTACACAAAAAGGAAACCAAAACCCTCTTATCTTGTAGCAGAGCAGAAACAGCGAATCCACCTTTCCACAGAGCAAGGTAGAAGCTATAATCCGCACAGGACACTGGGAAGGGGCGTGATTTAAACTCACACAAACGACCCCACCCAGTCCACCTGAAGGGAGGAGGATACAGCTCAACTCCAAGTTCAAAACAAACTAAAAACTACACACGTGCTGCCAACCTGACAGACCTCCGCACATAACCAGAGCAGGGCATGGCAGTACCCCTCCTTCCACGGATGACCTCCGGACGCCCAGGCCCAACTTTATCCGGGTGGGACCTGTGAAAGGCCCTCATCAGTTGGCTGGCACTAACATCCACAGCTGGAACCCACATCCTCTCCTCTGGGCCATATCCCCCCAGTGTACCAGGTACTGAATGGAACCCCGGAGAACACGCGAGTCAAGAACCCTAGAGATCTCGAACTCTAAGTTGCCATCAACCAGAACAGGGGGAGGAGGCAATGGCGATGGTTCCACCGGTCTCACATATTTCTTATGTAAAGACTTATGGAACACATCATGGATCCTCCAGATCTGTGGAAGATCCAGATGAAACGCCACTGGATTGACAACCGCAGATATTTTGTAAGATCCAATACATCTTGGACCCAGTTTCTAAAATGGTACTCTCAGTTTAATATTTTTAGTAGATAACCACACCAGATCACCCACAGGTCCGGACTAGTCACACATCTCCTGTCAGCCATTCGCTTATACCTCTCACCCATCTTCTCCAAATTGACTTATATCCCCCGCCAGATAGAAGACAAGTCAGAAGAAAATCTCTCCTCCTCTGGCATCCCAGAGGAACCAGTCCCAGAAAAGGTACCAAACTGAGGATGAAAACCGTATGCGTAAAAAAATGACTACTTACCTGTGGACTCCTGCCTAGGGTTATTTAAAGCAAACTCTGCTAGAGAAAAGAATGAGGACCAGTCCTCCTTGTTCTCAGCCACAAAACACCCTCCCCACTGTCATGGGCGACTACGTGAATTTTGGGCCACTGCACGGTGAAGTCCACCACGATAAATTTAGAGCTGATGCTCACATTGACTTGTAAAGCAGAGTTCAAACTTCTGTTATTTAGTCAGTTATTTCCATCACTTATTGTGGGTCAAGCCTACCCTCTGATTAGGTATCAAGAATGGCCAGATCCCGGACATTATGGAGGGATCTACATGGCCATTTCAGCACTGTCCCCTGTTTGACCTTTTGCTTCAGGTGAGAGGCTGTAGTTTTGGCGGGAAGAATTTCTTCCCGCTGTTTCTGGGAGCCTCTGGGCCTGAGGTACTGAGTTGCCATACAGCGCGGGACACAGGCTGGAAGAGGCCTGCATCGCATCGCTGCCAGCCTGAAGGAGGTAAGTATAAGTGTTTATTTTTTTATATGCTACTAGTTACTGGCACATGGTTGGGGGGCATATTTGGGGCACTTGTTACTGGCACATAATTGGGGAGCATCTATGGGGGCATTTCTTACTGGCACATTATTGGGGGGAATATATGGGGGCACATCTTACTGGCACATTATTGGGGGGCGCTGTGGGGGCATCTATGGGGGCACTTCTTACTGACACATTATTGGTGGCACTTTTTACTGGCACATTATAAGGTGGCACTATGGGGGCATCTATGGGGGCACTTCTTACTGGCACATTATTGGGGGCATCTACTGAGGCCACAAAGAAGGAGTATTTTATATGGGGGTACTATGGGGAAAGGGGGAGAAGAACACTATGGGAGCTTTTACTGAGACCACAAAGAAGGGATATTTTATATGGAGGGCTCTGTATAGGGGCATTTTATACTGGGACACATTATGGTGGGTACTATGGGGAGAGAGGAGTACTATGGGCTCATCTATGGGGGGCACTAAGAAGGGGTATTTTATAGTTGCAAAGTATGGGGGACACTGAGGGCATCTACTGGGGCAATATATATGGGGCATTTTATACTGGTACATTATGGGGGGCACTAGGAGGAATGGGGAGAGGAGCACTATGGGGCATTTACTGTGGGCACTATTTAGGGGTATTTTATACTGGCATATTATGGGGGCACTGTGGGGACATTAGCTCAACTGGGGGCATTAAAAGGGGGTATTTTTTGCACTGGCACATTTATAAGGAGAATTATTACTACTGGGGGGCATTATGATGGGCTTTATTATTAATGGGGATCCATGGGAAACATGACTGCTAGTATGGGCACTGTGGCAGCATTATTACTTCTGGGCACGGTTATTTTAAGGCACTGTGTGCCAAAAGTTATTAAAGGGGGCATTATCTGTGCGGTACTAGTATTATCAGGGGGTTTATCTGTTTCTGCAGTATAATATTGGGGAGCACCGCGATGGAAAAGTAGTAAAACTGCAGAGACGAGAAATGGCTGAAAAATTGTGGTCTGGTCTGAAGGTCTGAAAGGAGAAGACGAGGAAAGAGAACATCTACATCAAAGGAGACATCACTGGATGTAAGAGGGGGGTGTTGCAGAGAGCGATGAGGATAAAGCAAAACTATTAAATATTTTTTTCTCTACTATATTCACTGAGGAAAATAAACTGTCAGATGAAATGCAGAATGTAAAAGTAAATTCCCCATTAAAAGTGCCCTGTCTGACCCAGGAAGAAGTACAACAGCGACTTAAAAAGATTAAAATAGACAAATCGCCAGGACCGGATGGCATACACCCCGTATCCTAAGGGAATTAAGTGATGTTATAGCCAGACCTTTATTTCTGATATTTGCGGACTCTATACTGACAGGGAATGTTCCACAGGATTGGCGCATAGCAAATGTGGTGCCAATATTCAAAAAGGGTCCAAAAACAAAGCCTGGAAATTATAGGCCGATAAGTTCAACATCTGTTGTTGGTAAACTGTTTGAAGGGTTTCTAAGAGATGCTATCTTGGAGTATCTCAATAAAATACAGTTCGGTATGGGGCGCTGTATTACCCTGTATGTTCGGTAGTGATTGGGGGGGCGGTGATATAGAATTTGTCCCACACTGTAGCAGCCTGACCCCAGACTTCAGGTCACACTGTGCATATTCTGAATTCTGGGGCCTCACACCCATCTACTACATGATCTATACCAGGGGCGTAGCTAAACGCTCATGGGCCCTGGTGCAAGAGTTCAGCTTGGGCCCCCCTTCCCTCAGTGCTTTGTATGTCTTCTTATGCGGCACAAGTGTCTTTGGGCCCCTTCAGGCTCCTGGGCCCGGTAGCGACTGCTACCTCTGCACCCCCTATAGCTACGCCCCTGATCTATACTCAGAGAGTTATCACTGCGTTATCTGTGGTGTTACGTATGACTGCGAGTGATATCTACTACATTATCTGTAAAAAGGGGTGTAGCGGACTGGACCCTGTACCAGAGTCTGCCCCAGTTTCCTGGAAGGGACTGCTTGCTCGCCTCCTGCCCTGCGACTATGGCCCCATGTATGCTTTTCCTGTTCGACTGCTTCCAGGGTTCGTGTGTCTCTTGTTCGGAAGTTGGTGAATTCGTGTGGTTTGCAGTTCGGGAAGTTGGTGATTGCAGTAGCTGCTGGTCTATCCGGAAAAGGGAATATCGCCTAAACGGAGTTGTGTGCGTAACGGTCCGTTACATTTGGTGGCAAACAGCGGGATCATTTCCACAGCCCAGAAGGACATCTACAGGGCAACACCATTCCTTGGATTACAAAGTGAGGGCAACGTTAGTACCCGTACAGCGCCCCTATCTACAAAAGAAAGAACTCCAGGAGAACAAGCATGGCACCCAGCTACACGCAGGAGGAATTTGACAGAGAGCTGAGATCACGGCTGATTTTCTTCGGACCCAACCCCCCGGAGAAATCTGTGCAGTTCGTGAGGAGGATAACAGCAGAGTACCTGTAGTTCATGGCAGAAGCTGCCGTCCCTTCTCCCCAGCGGCAGTGTGTACCCCAGGGAGCTGAAGGTGTCGTCCTTCCTCCCCAGCGGCAGTGTGTACCCCAGGGAGCTGAAGGTGTCGTCCTTCCTCCCCAGCGGCCGTGTGTACCCCCGGGAGCTGAAGGTGCCGTCCTTCCTCCACAGCGGCAGTGTGTACCCCAGGGAGCTGAAGGTGTCGTCCTTCCTCCCCAGCGGCAGTGTGTACCCCAGGGAGCTGAAGGTGCTGTCCTTCCTCCCCCGCGGCAGTGTGTACCCCAGGAAGCTGAAGGTGCCGTCCTTCCTCCCCAGCGGCAGGGTGTATCCCAGGGAGCTGAAGGTGACGTCCTCCCTCCCCAGCGGCAGAGAGAGGGGCTTGTTACACCCTCTCTCCAGCGGCAGCCTAACCCACCAAGGGGAGATGTTACGCCCCCCAACGGTGCAGATGGGACCATGGTCTCTGCACTTGCAGCACAAGGGGCAAGGATGGTCGGTCCTGTCCGCCAGCCACAGAGCGGTTTATCCAGAGGGGAGACAGTCGGTCTCCTCCCCCCACAACCAGGCTCCCACCAGGCTACTTCCGTGGTAGCGCTGGCCCCAGGGCAGAGTATCGCCGGTCTCTGCCCACTCAGCAACCCACCTAGGCAGTCTACTAGTCCCCCGCACAGCCGTAGTGAGGCACCTGGACATGGACAAGTTGCTACTTTATCCAGGTGTAGTAACCATTTATTGTGGGTGGGCTGTACTGCTGTTTGTGCTTCGTGGGTGGGTTGCTGGACTAACCAGGGCACTGACCGGCAGGAGGTCAGATACCCTGTTAGTCTCTTTGGTAAAGGGGAGAAATGTAGCGGACTGGACCCTGTACCAGAGTCTGCCCCAGTTTCCTGGAAGGGACTGCTTGCTTGCCTCCTGCCCTGCGACTATGGCCCCATGTATGCTTGTCCTGTTTGAGCGGTGATACCCCAGATAGCTCTGCTATGGAGCCCATTCGTATAATGAAAGACTATGGGAAAGACTTTAGCTCCATGGCAATTGAACTGGACATGTGTGGTCTGAGCGCCATTCAATAATGTGCGCTCAGACCTAAGCTATCTGGGGATATGTTGCATGTATATGTTTTACGTAGTAATTGTAACATTGTGTAATTTTATGTCCTTTTGCAACCATGTGCTCAATGGAGTCTGCCTCTATCCCTGGATATATTGAGCGCTCAGATCCAAGCCATCTGGGGATATGTTACATGTCTGTGTACTGTAAAGGGTGGGACATTGTGTATTGAATAGTGATGTCTGTCCTATTGTCCCCACATGTGTATTGGCGATTTCCCTTTGTCCTGAGAGATAATTGAATGACTCCTCAATTGTCTCCAGGACAGAAGACATTGTGTATTCGCCTGCCTGTGATTATTACATTACCCATGTAGGGGGATTGTATCACAGGCAGAGGGGAGGGATATGCTGGGTGTGGTTGTCTGTATTGTCCCATTGCGTGTGATTGGCTGCTGTATCCCGTGTCGCAGTCTTCCTTCTGGTCCCCTAGGGGAGTGTCCACCAGGTGGGAGACCTGCATAAATACCGGGCAGGTAGCCCTCAATAAAAGAGAGAGTTCCTGCTTGACCCTCAAAACGAAGTGTCGTCTCGTTATTGGGGGGGATTTGACTGTATGCTGATTGCCAGGAGTGTAAGCTGTTCATATTGCTTTTCCTGTTCGACTGCTTCCAGGGTTCGTGTGTCTCTTGTTCGGAAGTTGGTGAATTCGTGTGGTTTGCAGTTCGGGAAGTTGGTGATTGCAGTAGCTGCTGGTCTATCCGGAAAAGGGAATATCGCCTAAACGGAGTTGTGTGCGTAACGGTCCGTTACAAGGGGCATGGACACAGGTTGGGGGGACGCAATACTTGGCTTTCCCCGTCTGTTGGCAACCCACGCTACGCTATTGCCGCTGGCCGCTGCCCACAAATTCAATGACATTGTCGTAACATATCTTGCCTCCTCTCCGCCGACTCTGTGTCCCGATCTTATCCTTTACTAAGCGAGCGGCATGGAGGGGGTTAGGAGGGGTTAGTAGTACAGTACTATCTGCACATTGTAAATAAAAAAAAGTAATCTGCAAAATACTATATATTTGTGTCAGAAGTTATGCTTTTTTAATTTTTAGAATAATGATACAGCCATTTTATTTGATATTTTTTTGCTGATTCTTTCTTTTCTCCATATTAAGGGACACTATAAGCACCAGAACCACAACAGCTAAACATAGTAGTTCTGGTGTCTATAGCATGTCTCTGCAAGCTTTTTAATGTAAACACTGCCTTTTCAGAAAAAAAGGCAATATTTACATTACTGCCAAGAAACACCTCTAGTGGCCACTCATCAGACGGCCAAGAGAGGTGCTTTCTAGTCCAGTGTTGCACGTTGTGCAAACTTGCACGTTGCGCACGCTAAACACTCCTCAAAGAATTGCATTGATTCAAAGCATCTCTAAGAAGCCAAGCATGCGCAATAGCCTCCCAATGCTTCCCTATGGGAAAGCAGTGGGTTGGCTATGATATGCTCACACACTGCACATTACTGTGCATTGTATTGATGAGGTTGTGTGTGTGTGTTGTGGTGGAGGGCGTGATTGCATGCTAGTGTGTGGGAAGGCGTCATCCAGGGGGCCCAAGTAAATTCTTGCCTAGGGTCCAATGAATATTAAAGATGGCCCTGCCTCCATGTCCTTATTTTGTTCAACTAAAAGTCATTGGGACACCCGCAGGGGCACGCAGCATTTTATTATTTTTTTTGATTTACTGAAGGATGCTGTTTGCTTGTTTTGTTTAGCTGGGGTTAGCTAGGAATGTTGGTGGCCTGCACGGTGATGTGCACGGCCATGTATGTGACCTGTCTGTCATTCAGACACACAGTAACTGTTTTGCGACCAGAAAGGACTGTTGCTGCATGTTGCTGCAAATCACAGTGATGTACACCAGGATACATTTTCCCTAAAGTTTAACTGTAGCCTGGGATGGACCTGATTTAACGTGGTTCTTGACAAATTAATTCGGATTGAAGCACATTTTTGTAAAAATTCGACAAAGCAACCTAACTGAATTTTTGAAAACTTTGCTCATCTCTAGTCATCACAGGCCATCACAGATCCTTTATGTTATCACAGGTCCTTTAGCATAATGCAGGGTTATCAGAATTAGTGAAGTTACTGTTTAACAATCTTGTCAGGCAGTCCCCTGACAGAACGGGATGCTGCCTGACAGGGATTCTGGACAGGAGATTGTAATAAATGTAATTAGGGGTCAGGGCCTTTCATCCATTGTGAGGGTTCATTCTCCACAGACCCAAAAGAAGCTGTGTGGTCTCCCTCTATTGGAAGTAAGCCACTCGACAGGGTCACATGTGCCACTGAAGTCAATGAAAGGTCTCAGCGGTGACGTGTCCCCATGCTGCACTTCACTGCTGGTTCATGTGCCACTTGAGAGCATGGTAATCCATAAGTTTACAGAAGGAGACTGGAGGATCACTGAAGAGACCCAGGGATCTCTAACAGAGGTGGGGCGCAAGTGAGCATGATTTTTTCAACAGCTATCTTATCTCAGTTCATTGGATGAATGTAACCTGTGTCGACCCGGTAGGAGACAGAGCGAAAGATTGTAGTGGTAGTGGCTCTGGCTCTTACAGTCAATCACAGTGGCTCACCCTGTTGAGCTCTAGGGCTATGCAGTGCACTCATTCCTCCCTCAGGGCACACCCTGATTCTGGGGCTCCTGACTAATGTCGATTGGGGTGCCCATAATGGTAAGTGTCT
Organism: Bufotes viridis; assembly: GCA_033119425.1. Lineage (NCBI taxonomy): Eukaryota > Metazoa > Chordata > Amphibia > Anura > Bufonidae > Bufotes > Bufotes viridis. The sequence goes on from CM065591.1 coordinate 36,327,683, forward strand.
GGATGGGTGCAAGGCAGGGCGTGTTGATTACAATAGCCAATGTATAGTGGAGGAGTCAGAAAACCAGGCCAGTGGTAGAAGAATAAATGGGAATTCAAAATGGGAATTGTAGTATATCCAATCATCTTGCTAAAGTCTCTCTCAGTAGAATCTATGGCTGGCACCAGTACGGTACCTTGGCAATAATGGCTGTAATGTCCACTGAGGGATACAGGGTTTTGAAGGCATATCTGGCCAGAACATGTCCAGGTGTGAAGGGTGTCATAACGGTGTCCCTCACAACAGCAAAATCAGAATGGCTGTAGTAGCAGGTTACCTTGCTGTCTCCTATGCTTATACATGCAGATTTCAAGTTATCCTTTATCTTCCTCTCTTTATCTCCTTTTCTTTCTCTTGCTGTAGATCTTGCAGAGATCTGTTACTCTCTGAACCTATCTGGGCCTAAGGGGAGGGAACATGAGGCAACAGCTTTCTCTCTTTCTGAACTCTTCTTAGAGTAACCTCAAGCTAGTGGTGAAGCCAGCCACCAACTAGCTTCTGACAGGGGCTGAGCCAGGATCATTAACCCTAACTGTGCCATCCCTTAATAGCTATACTGGTTTCAATACATAACATAATATTGCAGTACATAGCATAACATTACATAACAAACCATTTGCATATACTTCCTGCTCTGGAGTAGTGCATATGTAAGGCAGTAAGCTAATTTTTCCATTACTCACAAATACTGGTACAGTATTAGAGATGTAACATGAATTGTCTGGCCCCAATCTGCAATAGGCCCTTACACCTGCAGAGTTTATAATAAAGAGATATAAGAGAAGTGCTCTAAGGTCAGATATAAATACACCTGATCAGCTGATCACACACTAGCCTCTGACCACTGCTGAAAGTTTCTACAATGGGCATATCAGCATCAAAAGTGGACCGTGGAATGATGAAGAAGGCAACCTGGTCTGATTATGCAAATGTTCTTTTATATCATGTGGATGTCTGCATGTGTGCATTGCTCACCTGGTAAAATGATGACATCCGGATGAACTATGTGAAGAAGACAAGCTGCAGCCTGATGCTCTGCTCAAAGTTTGGAAGCCTTAGGAGAAATGCACCTGGCTGTGACTACTGCTTTATCTCACATAGACCTGGTTCTGAGAAACATCAGAACTTCAGTTTAGCTCAGCCTGCTGTTTAGGGCAGCTGTTAGTTTGTTTTGGGCTTTGCTAGTGCGAAAAGCAGATGTCTGAGACTATGTGAAGATTGAGACAAGAAAAGAGACTATTTCTCCCGGAGAAACATAATTTGCTGTGAAGGAGAGAATCTCTAAGGGAATGAGGAACATATATCCAAAGACCGTCTAGGATCACAAGGCCATGCAAGTTATGCTATAATGGATTGGCCGACCATTTGTAGGATTTTCACCCTGCCATGAGAACTGCAATGCTTATTTTCTAGAGTTTTGCATACCTGTGATGATCATGGAAAGGTGTCACAGATGTTCCCTCGACAGGTGGTAGGAGATCGGTGAGACCGGCAACACATAGTTTGCTCTGACAGTTTTTTTTGTAAATCAATAGGCATCTGTGTTGTTTCTGGTAATGGCCACACCCCTTGCCTCAGGTGTTGCTTATGTGGTCATTTAACCTTCCTTATTTATAGTTGCTTCTCCCACTATGCTGTGCGGTTTATAGCTTCAGTTTCAGTTGTGGATTGCCGTTGTGTGGATCTCGGTGGAGTTCCTGGTGCTTCCATTGCTCCTTTGAAGTTAAGTCTTTCCTTTTTCCTCTTTGTATTTTGTTTGGGTTATTTTGTGTGTTGCATTTCCCTATCATTTGTATTAAGGCCTGAGAGAGACTCCTGTTTGTCCTTCCTTTTGAAGGAACAGGTAGTCTCAGTCCTGACATTAGTACCAGGGTCCTATAGGGTGAGTTGGGACTTTAGGTATTATTGTGTATGAACTCACCTACCTCTAGGGTCTGTTCATACTGGTAGTTAGTCAGGACTTTGATTAGGGTTTTACTAGGAGGTGTCCACCTCCTTTCATTAATTTCCAGGCCTTATTCCCTCACCCCTTTCCTTCCTATGTTCGGTGTGGTGTTTCCCTCCCATACCCGAACGTGACAAAATGTTCCAAAGTCTTTAGAAAGTGCTCAGGGACTACTACTCCTATTATCATCATAGTTGGCATTGGTCTGTATACAGCTATTGGGAAAAGACTGCACTGTGACTTGCCTTGGAACTGTGCCTTGATATTTTTGGATGTACTTTAACTTCCATTCTGTATTTTAGTAAAAAGATACTTGTCTATTTGCTACAACTGGTCTGGTTAATGACTCCCGCACTATTTGGTGACCACAACGCAACATCTTCTGCCTTGCATAAAACTCAAGGAAACCCTAACTACCATCAGGCTGGAGCCCCAACACTCCTATCCTCCGCTCCTGCTCCCCAGGGGCTTGCAGCAATATGAATGTTACTAACAACAGCAGTTCTCAGTATAGACTGCACTTTTAAAGCTTCTTTTGGTTTGGAGTACATACCAGGCCAGTCCAAAACTTTTATTTCTTCTCAGCCTACAATTGGCCAAACATCTAGGACTCCAGAGGAAAGGGATCCAACATGCATGACCGTTAGTTTCCTAACAGCTTATTGCCTTCTCTCCACTTACATGAAATATGAATTCTTGGCTGATCCGAGCATGCATATTAATGAGTGAGTCAAGAGAACCCCATTAAGAGATTCAACAAGTTATATACTGTATGAATTTTATAAAAAAAAAAGAGAGTCTCCATTTTTGTTTCCATAAATTACACCAATCTTATGCATGAGTGACAGAGTGACTGCCGCAAAGAGTTTATTACAATTGACAAAGTATATGCAACGTTTATTGAGTCAAGTCAAGTCAAGTCAAGACTTGACATTTGTTATGTACATGCACTTACTGTCATTGTATGTACAACATATGGTTAACAACTGGCAAATTGTATTTGGTTGTCAGAGAATGGACCAGGTCTGCCCCCTGACTAGTTACTGTTGACTGAGTCTTATCTGAAAAGTGCATGGGAGAAGAGGTGTTACAGCGTCTGGACAAGTTGGCCCAAGTTCAGAGAAGCCTACAATTGCCTTGGAGGTAACTCTACTATTAGATTACCCCTGAACAAAGAGACCAGACATCTAAGAAGGTCTAGAATTTACAAGGCCATGCAAACTTTACACAGAGAGATAATGTGCTCGTGGAAGGCAATAACACTTTAAGATGCATTGGCAATCCGTTTCTAAACTTCTGCATCCCTCAGTCTAGGAACTGCAGACAGACAAGAACCTTGTTGCATGCCAGTGATTCTGCTGATAGCTTGAAAAGTGTTCTTTAGTAGTGATGAGCGCCATAGGCAATATTCGAATTCCCGATATTTCGCCAACTTTTGGCCAAATATTCACCATAAATTTGCTAATTCGAGAATTCGTGATCTCCGGTCATTATGTACTTGATTGCGAAAATCGGCAATGTAATATATTCGTGATAAAAATTAGCGATTAGAGTTTTTGCGATCAACACTAAGGGGTAGGCAACTTTCCTATTGGTCGCTAGGGATGTTGCCAAGTGCCGATATTTGCGATAAATTTGCGATAAATTTGTGATAAATTCGCGATTTGAATATTCACAATGAACACTATTTGCGAATACAAATATATAGCACTATATTCTAAATATTCATGAATTTTCGAAGTGGCGATTAAAATTAGCGATTAGAATATTCACTCTCAACACTATTCTTTAGCAGGAAAGATGCACACTATAACCACCATCATTGTTGCTATTCGTATGCTGCTATTCAGACAATATTGAACTGTGACATACTGCGAAACTGTGTCTTGCTGCTGTATGTACTACTACCCCTATCATTAACTTAGTAAAGAGAGACTTTATTTATTACAACTGGCAGGTCTGATCATTGCCTCTGATACCCATTGGTCCTGCCTTGCACCTAGCAATTTATCCAACATCAAGGACAGCCTAACCAGCACCTGGAGTCTCAATACCAGGTTGTGCCCCGAGGGATGAAAGGGTGTGCCCTCCAGGCCCTCAGGATGCAAAACCATTACTGTCATCTTCCACTCACTCCTCCTGGGCCACTGCACATGGGTTGTCTCTGGTTTCCTAGGGTGGGTTTCGTATTACCTTGAAAGATGTTGTGGAGAAAACAAAGGTTTTCAATGGGCATCTGACTCCCAGCACCCCATCAATCAGCATCCCCTGTGGCAGTCTGCTTCTGTGTATTCAAGACACCTTCCCATATAGGAGGGTACCTGATCAATAGGTTTTAGTTCTTTAGTGTCCTGCAAAGGTCACTACATGTCTTGCTCGTTCTCCCATGTACTTACGTCTGTATGACTCCAGATTTGACCCTTTGCTGCCTGACAAGACCTCTGCCTGATCTCTGTACTGACCCCGAGCTGCCTGCTCTGATCCTTTTACTGTTTATTGGATTGCATGAACTCTGCCTGCCCTGACCTCGGCTTGTTCCTGACTACAGTTTTGCCTGACCCCTTGGGGCTCTGCACCAGTGTCTCTTGACTTCCATGGATAAGCAGTTTACTAACCAGAGACTACTCCAAGAGGTAGTGGCCTGGTGCTTCCCCTGCAGCAGAATCCAGATTCTTGTATAGAGGCTAAAGGGTGAAAACCAGAAGGCCACTTAAATAACGCCAGGAGACACAGCAGATCTATTATACACTTTGAAACAGTTTCCTTTGCCTACAATCAGTCTGAAGATAAAAAATCATTGGGTGTGACAAATCTGCAATAATGGGGGGGAGGAGACGGCAAATACGTTTCATATCACTGACTTAAAATCTGGCTGTGGCTCTCCATGGTCATCCCAGTGTGTTTTACTATAGTACTCAAGAAAAACAACTTCCCAAACAAACTGTATGGTTATTCCCCGTTTCTCCTGTTACTGGCAGTCATCATACAATGATAATAATATTGAGCATGATGTAAAATACACAGATATTACTGAAGTACAAGATCTTAAGAAGACTCTTCTTATTAGTGTTCTTATATTACTGGCCAGGGTCCAGGACGATGTTATGAGAAACATTTCTTTCTCAGCCCATTTAACCTTACATTAACTGGTCGCTGATGTTCTAGAGTCTAGACTCTTGGGCACAATTCCAATTAGAGAACTCAAAAACAATGCACTTTAACGGTGCGAGGGACTAAATAATTGCCTAATGGTCCCAGACAAACTGTAAATCTTGACAACTGAGCCCTTTTGTTATTCAGTGAATCATCTTAATAAAATTCATGGGAAGCGAGATAGAAAGGATAATTCTACATTTTGCACTTGAAATATGGATTAGATTTGTATATTCTTTGCTTTACCTAATTTGTACTTACCTTTTCGTACAATTTTTTTTATCTCAATTTATATCCAAAGCTGTTTACAAAATCCTCCTGGTTGCAAATGGCACAACTGAGCTCTATTTTAGAACTTTGGATGTAAGAGAAGCCCATTTTGGGTAACTCCAGTGTTCCTATCACTACTTGTTAGAAGGTTGCCTTGACAATAGGCTGATCACAAAGTATTCTCCAGTAATCAGCTGCATTCTGCAGAGAAATTTGGGCCTAGAGTTTAGGCCAAGATCGGCATCCGCTACACTGGTCTTTATTGGCATTGCCCACAGGCTTCGTCATAAATGAAATGCCTCCTCCTGCAGTCCATGTGCCAGCTAAGAGATTTCAGTCACCTTATTCATCAGTGTCTGGTGTAAATGATGATGAATGTGTTGGGGCCCATGAACACTTTAATGGACCACCCTCGCCATGCCCCCTGTGTTTTTTTCACACAGTACACTGATGCCTCCCTGCTTGTAGCTTGTGGGCCAATGAGAAGGCTGCAATATAGTTGTCAGAGCTTAGCAACATCCCTAGTTCTTCCTCACTGTCGCGAAAATTGCTTCCCACCATCTTTTACAATCTTCTTAAACTTCGAGTAGTTTGACTTAGGCCACGCCCCTTTTGTGCATGCGCATTAAGTGAATTTGACATCGTGATTTTCGCAATGTAAAAAAAAAAGTGCACGAATATAGTGAATTCGCAAATTCAGGAAGATATGTCAAATATTTGCCCATATATTCGCAAAATATTGCGAAATAGAATATTGCCCCTGCCGCTCAACACTAAGAAGGGCGCGACATGAAGCACTTACAGTTCTGTTTTCCACAGAGACAAAGGACTCCTATGCGTTTTGGGGGGCTTTAACAGGGAAAAGGTTGGACTGGCCAAGGACTTTAGGTGGTGAAGGTTTTATTGAGGTTTCAAAACAAGAAGTACAATATGTACAGTATATATTATAAAGTTGGTGACATTTACAGAACTGAGTGATGCAGTTTTGTTATAATTGATACCAGAGAAAGTATGATGGTTTACATGCTGAGAAAGAGCTAATTTCAGAAGAACCATAATATTTCTTGATTTTGGCATCCCTGGGTTGACTCACGTTTAGTTAGCCCATGTTTTCCTTGTAATGTGTATGTTGACAGTCTGAAATGGATGTAATTTCAGATTTTTCAGAATTTTTTTGATTGGTCTCAGGAGACACCGTAAATTAATGTATTTCTTTAGCATGTTTCCAAAATGCCTTGATGGTCAAGAGATAATACTTATTACATCTTGATTCTTTCTATGTGCACCTTCCAAGGCACTTATGGAAACTAAAGGGTATTCTAGGATACTAATAACCTATAGAGATGGCCCGAACTATTCGCCGGCGAACAGTTCCCGGCGAACATAGCTTGTTCGCGTTCGCCTCTGCCGGGCGAACATATGCGATGTTCGGTCCGCCCCCTATACATCATCATTGAGCAAACTTTGACCCTGTACCTCACAGTCAGCAGACACATTCCAGCCAATCAGCAGCATACCCTCCCTCCCAGACCCTCCCACCTCCTGCACAGCATCCATTTTAGATTCATTCTGAAGCTGCAGTCTTAGTGAGAGGAAGGAGAGTGTAGTTGCTGCTGATTTAATAGGGAAATAGATAGCTAGGCTAGTGTATTCAGTGTCCACTCCAGTCCTGAAAGACTCATCTGATCTCTGCTGTAAGGACAGCGTCCTGACAGCACCCCAAAAAGCCCTTTTTAGGGCTGCAACATTAGTCTGCTTTTTTTTTCTTCTTTATATGCATATTGCAGTTACATGGCCTGCCTGTGTGTGAGGAGCTGCAGGCCCACAGACTGTAGTGTGCCCACTGCCAGTGCCCACCACTGTCATTCCGTGTGGTACAGGACTTTGCATCAAAAAAGGCATTTAATTTTTACACTTTAATCTAAGGTTAGTTGCCTGCCAGTGTGTGTCAGGCTGACTTCCAGTGACTGTAGTGTACCCACTGCCAGTGCCCACCACTTATACCGGCTGGCACAGGACTTTGCATAAAAAGGCATTTAATTTTTACACTTTAGTGTAATTTCAGTTGCTTGCCTGCTGCTAGTGTGTGTCAGGCCGACTTCCACTGACTGTAGTGTGCCCACTGCCAGTGCCCACCCCTGTCATCCCGTGTGGCACAGGACTTTGCATTAAAAAAGGCATTTAATTTTTACACTTTAATCTAAGTTTAGTTGCCTGCCAGTGTGTGTCAGGCTGACTTCCAGTGACTGTAGTGTGCCCACTGCCAGTGCCCACTACTCATACCGGCTGGCAAAGGACTTTGCATAAAAAAGCATTTAATTTTTACACATTAGTCTAATTTCAGTTGCTTGCCTGCTGCCAGTGCGTGTCAGGCCGACTTCAACTGACTGTAGTGTGCCCACTGCCAGTGCCAACCACTGATACCGGGTGGCACAGTAGCTTGCCGATAAATAAGGCATTTCATTTTTACACATTAGTCTAATTTCAGTTGCTTGCCTCCTGCCAGTGTGTGTCAGGCCCACCTCCACAGACTGTAGTGTGCCCACTGCCAGTGCCAACCACTGATACCGGGTGGCACAGTAGCTTGCCGATAAATAAGGCATTTCATTTTTACACATTAGTCTAATTTCAGTTGCTTGCCTCCTGCCAGTGTGTGTCAGGCCCTCTTCCACTGACTGTAGTGTGCCCACTGCCAGTGCCAACCACTGATACCGGGTGGCACAGTAGCTTGACGATAAATAAGGCATTTAATTTTTACACATTAGTCTAATTTCAGTTGCTTGTCTGCTGCCAGTGTGTGTCAGGCCCACTTCCACAGACTGTAGTGTGCCCACTGCCAGTGCCCACCACTGATACAGGGTGGCACAGTACCACTTATCGAAAAAAATGACAGGCAGAGGCAGGCCACTCGCAGGGGCCGTCGTGGTTGTGGTGCTGTGATTTCCACTGTCCCTGGAATAATGCCTAGTGTTCAGAGGCCATGTACCCTGAACCCAAAAATTCTGAGGACGTAGTTGACTGGCTTAGACAGGACACCCAATCTTCAACAGCTTCCGCTAAGAACCTTGACGCACCATCTTCCTCCAGCTCAGCTTTGGTCATCTGCTCAAGTTACCACGCACCCGCCCGCCGCTGATAGGAATAGTACTAGTTAAGACACCACTCATATAGGGTGTCACAGCACATTGCTCTGTGCACGCGCAGTGCCCCAATTTGGGAGTATGAGGACCGACCAGGCTGCTTTTTCCATCTCCCGGTTCCTGAAATCAATTCAGTTTGGTGTATGAGAGTTTGGTCTGTCATTGTGAAGGCAGTTGAAGGTACCAGGCCTAAATTTTTTTTCACAAAAGGCAATCCCTGATATGGGATGTAACAGGGATTAAACTGATGAGAATAGTACTACAGAAAATACTACTCATATCGAGTGTGACAGTAAATTGCACGGCGCAGACGCAGTGACCGTGGATTAAAACAGGGTAGAGGGAGCGAGCGTTTTTTTAACCATCTCCCTGTTCGAAAAATCTATTCAATAAATGGCCCCCAGATTGGGGACGTTAGAGGGATTAAACTGATGAGAATAGTACTACAGAAAATACCACTCATATCGGGTGTGACAGTAAATTGCACGGCGCAGACGCAGTGACCGTGGATAAAAACAGGGTAGAGGGAGCCAGCGTTTTTTTAACCATCTCCCCGTTCGAAAAATCTATTCAATAAATGGCCCCCAGATTGGGGACGTTAGAGGGATTAAACTGATGAGAATAGTACTACAGAAAATACCACTCATATCGGGTGTGACAGTAAATTGCAAGGCGCAGACGCAGTGACCGTCGATTAAAACAAAGGGGAGGGAGCCAGCGTTTTTTTTAACCATCTCCCCGTTCGAAAAAATCTATTCAATAAATGGCACCCAGATTGGGGACGTTAGAGGGATTAAACTGATGAGAATAGTACTACAGAAAATTATACTCATATCGGGTGTGACAGTAAATTGCACGGCGCAGACGCAGTCACCGTAGATAAAAACAAAGGGGAGGGAGCCAGCGTTTTTTTAACCATCTCCCCGTTCGAAAAATCAATTCAATTGACCTTTCGGGGACCCTTGGTGTTGTACGTGGCTGGGTGGAGGAAGAAACCTTCAATGACATCACCGGACGTGGCTAGCTTGGTATCCAACCTTGTGCAAATGGGGAGTTTGCGGTTGTGCAAATGAACTGTTTGCGGTGCATTAAAAGGGGAGTTTGGTCTGTCAATGTCAGTGAAGCGGGCGTAACCCTTACACTACCTGATCGATACAACATCATACCTGATCGTATACACACACTGGATGTTTTAAAGCATGTTATTCCAAACAATTTAGGAATGTTACGTGATTTATGCCCTTTATGGATTAAAACCCGACTCTGCGTCCACTACGTAATTTTCCATGGGAGTTTTGCCATAGATCCCCCTCCGGCATGCCACAGTCCAGGTGTTAGACCCCTTGAAACAACTTTTCCATCACAATTGTGGCCAGAAAGAGTCCCTTTGGTTTTTAAAATTCGCCTGTCTATTGAAGTCTATGGCAGTTCGCCCGGTTCGCCTGTTCGCGAACATTTGCGGAAGTTCGCGTTCGCTGTTCGCGAACTGAAAATTTTATGTTCGCGACATCACTAATGACCTACTATATCCTTAGGGCAGGTCATCAATATCAGATCATTAGGGATCCCTCCCCATGCGGCTCCCAGGGCGCTCCACAATGACGTCAGAGCGCCCCACGCGCATGGATCATGTGATTCATGTGATCCATGCTCATAGGGCGCTCAGACGTCATTGTGGAGCACCCCGAGACTCGGGAGCCGCACGGACGCTAAGTAGACTTCTCCCCTGCCTCCCCACTACACTTTACCATGGCAGCCGCGACTTTAGCGTCCTACCTGCCATGGTAACCATTCACAAAAGCTAAACGTCGGATCCGGCGATGCGCCGAAACGATGTTTAGCTTAAAGCCGGATCCGGATTAATGCTTTTCAATGGGCATTTATTCCGGATCCGGCGTTACGGCATGTCTTCCGGATTTGTGGATGGAGACAAATCCGCAGCATGTAATTGAGCACACCAACTGAGAATGGAAAGCTGTGACAGGACCTGAAAAGCAAAAATGACATGCAAAGACGATCCTGGCTGTGGTAGTATGCTGACAATGACATGAGGCATGCAGTAATATAAACCACCTGCAACACACCATGCGGCTTTAGATGAGTACATATAAACGTTGCCACCATCAGCACGTACGCTCTGTAGAGATGTGGGTGTATATGCCGTTAAAACAATCTAAACTTAGTTCTTGGCAAAAGCCAAGCTTATATCTATTTTGAGCATAAATAAAGCACTAAAACGAGGCAAAATAACAAAATAAATGGTCCTCATGGGTCTCTGCAATTACCTTTTGTAGCAAGTAGCTCCCTCAGTGTCCAGCTAACACTCTGAACTGAAGATAGATCCCCAGCACCTTGCACAGGTGCTTTTTAAGAACACAAACTTAGGTTCACAACCTTAGGCCTAATTCACACGGCCGGGGAACACGGCCGTGCGCGGACCGTGGTATCCGGTCCTGGAATCCAGCTGACAGTCCAGCGACTGCATGAAGCGCACAGCGTCATAGCAACCAATGACGCCGTGCGCTCCTGCTATCAGCTGGATTCCACTGCCGTGTGCATGAGGCCTTAAAGTGATACACACACATTTTACATTTCCAAAACAAATGAAACAAGACAAATGAAAGATGCCTCAACACAGAGGAGCTTACCATCTACTCAATATACATATCGCAAAATAGCATATATACTAAAGAAACAATAACACTCTGTTAACAGTAACTCTGCTTCACCTGGATTAATCAGCTGCCTGCACCTCACCCTCTATTATACAAGTAAGGGGATAATGCTGGATGTCAGTGTGAACAAGGCCTTAGTCTGCAGAAATAATAGCGGATAGCAAAAGCGGTTTGCTAGCGAGCAGGGAAGTGAAAGCACACAAGAAAGACATACAGATATACACAGACAAACTGATGACATATTCACCCCCTAAACCCCCCCCCCCCCCCCGAGGGGGCAGCACAGACCATAGCGATGTGCCATGGCATAATCGAGGTCCATGCCGATAAATACAAAAAGCAGCTGGTGCTACCACTCATGTGCTGCTGACATGAATGTGTAAAACATCATTGTAGCAATGGCACGTACCCCCCTCCCCCCTGCCCCTAGCGAAGCACGGCGGCCTGTGCAAGACATAGAAACCTGCAAGTAAACGAGACGGAGTCACGCTGACCCCTGCTGCCTGACCATACTGCTGCGTGGGCGCCAAACGTGGGCTGCAAGGCAGATCGCTCCGGTGCGGTGCTGCTTATCCTCACCTCCTAACCTTATGATTAAGAACTGCAAGGTTCGAAACATGTAAACTACTGGCGCGGTGAAAGAAGGTGTTTGCTTTTTGGAGCTGTTTTTATGGATTGAAATAAAGTTGCGATTGAAAAAGACTACTGTTGCTGGAGTATCTTCGAATTTATTCTGTAACAGGACAATACTGCACGAGCTTGCAGCAAACCCTCACCCGACCGGAAGGACCTCAGCTGGATACATGAACGCCGACTGGGTACGGAAGCTGCTGATTCAGCCCATGTGCTACATCAGATGGCTCAGACTGCACACAACTACGCAGCACCGTCGACACACCCAAGGGAGGCGCCTGCCTGGTATAAATGTGCTACTAACGCCCCTTCCACAAATACAGGCCAATAAATCGGCCTTCAAACTTATTGTTGGACTGAAACAGGCCACTTTACGCTTTTACCATAAATAACTGCAATAGTGCAGTGCGTATATGTTTTTCTTTTTTACTGAAATACGCCCCTATACGCTTTAAACAGAAATAACTGCAGAAGTGAATTGCGTTTATCTTTTTCTTGTAGTACTGAATAAGATACTAAGATATAAGCCTCTAAAGGCTTTTCAACATAACACTTGCAGCCCAGAATTCTTGGACTGGGAGAAAATGTCTGTATGTGGGTAAGTAACTGGCTGAGTGACAGAAAACAGAGGGTGGTTATTAACGGTACACACTCAGATTGGGCCACTGTCACTAATGAGGTACCACAGACAGTATTGGGCCCTATTCTATTAAATATTTTCTTTATTAATGATCTTGTAGAAGGCCTGCACAATAAAATATAAATTTTTGCAGATGACACTAAACTGTGTAAAGTATTTAACCCGGAAGAGGACAGTATACTGCTACATATGGATCTGGATAGATTGGAGGCTTGGGCAGAGAAGTGGCAGATGAGGTTTTAACAATGACAAATGTCAGGTTATGCACATGGGAAGGAATAATGCAAGTCACCCGTACATACTAAGTGGTAAAACACTGGGTAACACTGATATGGAAAAGGACTTAGGAATTTTAGTTGACAGCAAACTAAGCTGTAAAAACCAGTGTCAGGAAGCTGCTGTCAAGGCCAAAAAGATAATGGTTTGCATCAAAAGGGGCATAGAGGTCCTTGATGAGAACATAGTTCTGCCACTTTACAAATCACTAGTTAGACCATACATGGAGTACTGTGTTCAGTTCTGTTCTCCTGTGAATAAGGCAGACCAGCCCACTGAGTACAAAAAGGCAAAATTATTTGTAAAAAAAGCTTCTCTCACAACACATGTCAAACATTTTACAACATTAATTTATCTTTGGCATTTCCTATAAGTACAGCCCTGCAATATACATCATAAGATGCCGTTACGCACAATAAATCTGCAAGCAATCTGTGGGTGGATATAAAAGGAATAAACAAACTGTATCACTACAACAAGTTAAAGAAATATAGTGCTACCATAAAACTGCTACCTTCTTTATTGGGGACGAAACATCCTCTTTCATTCATGGAAAATCCCTTGTATAATTAGTTTCTTGTCTTGATTTTTGGAATCATCTTTAGAAGGGATGAAAGTGAGCGACTGGAATATAGAAGTAAACAACTGCTCGAATAAAAGCTTAGCTAAGGCATCCTGTGACCCCAGATAGCACATGTAGCGTACAGAGTGAGGTATATTTATAAGGGAGTTATCACATGTAGAGGATTTTTTTTATTTTGCCCAGTAGGGTATCTAGTACCCCAGACCTGGGAGTGCTTCAATTTTGTAAATAGCTTTCTATTATTTCATATTGTAAAGTTATGTATTATTTTATATGTTTCTGGCCATTTGTTTCAGCAATGTATGGATGGCAATGGTTGACGAAGAACGGGGCTAACCACCCTGTTCCTCTCCTCTTGGTAGGAGTGGGCTGGTCCTGCTTCCTGCCAGGTGGAGGGGCAGTTTTTGTGTACCCATAGAGTAGAGTGGAAGCACAAGCCTGAGCTCCTGCTCCTAAACAGGATTCTCCGGAGGGATCAACTTACTCCAAGCCTCAAGTGAAGACTTGAGATGCAAAACAGCAGAGTAAACTGTTTTAACCAGCATTACCAGCTGACACCCACCACCCAGAACATCACTATGCCTAAGTGCTAAATTGCCACCATCCAAACTGCCTCCATAATCCTTACTGGTGCCAGAGAAGTTTTACACTTGAAATCTAATGCTATTGGATGTATTTGAAATTCTGTTCTACGGTGCACTCAGTAAAAAAGACCATTATACGTTTTTTTCTGGCCTAATTCTTCAAAACTTTCCACTGCACTGATCCTCAGAGAGCAACCTCCTGACACCTGGACGCAGCACTTCACCAGGGCCACTACCATTCCCATCCTTTGCACTGGCTCATCTCGCTGCAGGTACTTTAGAATATAGGAATCACAGAAGATATGATATGACAACAATGATTCAGAACATCGTGATTTGTGAACGGGTAAATTCTGGGCTTCAGAGATCAAAATCTTCAGACCGCTACCTGTACTACCTGCAGATAACTCTGCCCCTACATTATTAATTCCTTAAAGGGGTTTTCTGGAAGTTTACTACTGATGATCTATCTTTAGGATAGGTCATCAATATCACATTACCAGATCAATAATTTTTTGGGGTAGCATGAAAAATCAACAATTCTGTAATTGTTATGGCCTTCATAATGTGGTACAGATGATATATTAATTTAATCATGAGGGGAATTTTAGTAATTTTTTTTTTGCATTGACGTAATTTTCAACAGATTTCTCAAATGTTACACATTCTGGTCTTGATTGCTGTGATTTATTACTAATTGGTCTTCCTCTCACTAAACTCTCCCCCTTCAGTCTGTTCTAAATGCTGCAATCAGGCTCATCTATCTATTATCTATCTATCTATCTATCTATCTATTTATCTGCTATAGTGATGCTTCTTGCCTGTGCCAGTCACTTTACTGGTTGCCCATCCACCACAGAATACAGTTCAAACTTCTCACCCTCACACACAAAGCTCTCTACAGTGCTGCACTTCCATAATCTCCTCCCACATTTCCGTCTACCACCCTACGCGTGCTCTCCATTCTGCCAGTGATCTAAGATTAACATCCTCCATCAATCCTACCTCTCACATCTTGTAGACTTTTCTTGAGCTGCATCTACTCACTGGAATGTTCTGCCCCGGAATATCAGGTCAGTTCCTAACTTCTATACCTTCAAACGTGCCTTAAAAACACATCTTCTTCAAGCTTCCTAAACTGACTGTTCCCCTAGTAACCTCAACCCCAAATCTTATTCTTTAGACCCGATCTTCTGACAGTAGGCCCCACACCCAAAGCACTAGCACATGCAGTTTGGCCTACACCACTCCTTGTAGTACAACGATGGCTGGACCACTTCATATAATAATTAACTATCTATTGTGTCATCCCGACTTCCTCATGGATTGCAAGCTCTTGTGAGCAGGGCCCTCACTCCTAGTGTTTCAGTTGTACATTAGCTGGTAATTTTGTGATGTCTTTTGTTTTGTACATGAACCCTCTGAATTGTAAATCACTGTGAAATATGGTGGCGCTATATAAATAAAGATTATTATAATAGTAAAAATGGCATGTGCCAAAACGTGTGACTTTTTCAGAATTTTGGTGCAATTACTGATTTTTTTTTTGCTAGTGTTGTTAAAGAGACTGTCCAGCAGCCATGAGCTCAGAAGTGACATTTCAGCCAATCCCTACATGAAACAGAGACTCTCAGCACTCTCTACTGAGCTGACAGAGGTCTTATCAAAATCCTCCATCACCACCTCTAATGTACAGTACGCTTATGTAACAAGACAGTCCCTTTAATTTGCAGTGGACCCGTACCATCACAACGTAGGAAGAACGGGAGTCAGACATTGTTATGAAAAGAGGTCTGGAGAACGCAGACTGCTGTCATTTCTTTCATGATTTATCATGGAAATTATTTAGTAAGCAGCTTGAGCTGGATATTCTTTTTTCCCCCTATAAACAAATTTGTATTTAAAGGGAAACAATATGTTGCAGCCATGGTTTCTTTCTTTTCCAGCCAAAATAATCTGTCCTGAGATTCAAACTGGAATGAAGCCATCAATATAAAAGAAATGGAGTGGATTCAATTTTTAATGACTTTACAGCTAGGGATGAGCGGACCCGTGGATGCTCGGGTTCACCGGGTTCGGCCGAACTTCGGGTCAACGTTTGGGTTCGGGACCCGAATTTGACCCGAACTCGAACCCTATTGAAGTCAATGGGGACTAGTGTTGAGAGCGAATATTCGAACAGCGAATTTTTATCGCGAATATCACAACTTCGATATTTCGCGAATATTGCGAATATAGCGCTATATATTCGCAATTTCGAATATTCGTTTTTAGTTTTTTTATAGTTGTTAGTCCTTGTTGCTCACTGGTTGTCTTCCCACTTCCCAAACAGTTCTTACCGATCCAGGGAATTCCTGGCTCCCTGCCCGCTTCAGTCAATGCCCGTTGTCGCTTCTGCCGACTTCCTTTGTGCATGGAGCGTCCCCATCCCAATGGGAACGCCTCCATGCTAAAATGTACTGTCGGATGTGAGAATCACGATCTCACAAATTTGACTAAGTTGTAATCGCAATGCGATTAATATAACCTGAATTATTCGCATTGCGATATTCGTTATATTCTAGCAATACAACCATTAGGAACCCAGCTTTAAGTTGAATTCGCAATGTAAACATATACTCGCATTGCGAAATCAACTTAGAGCTGAGTTGCTAATGGTTGTTGCTAGAATATAACGAAGATTGAGAATATAGTGCTATATTCGTGAATTCGTGATATTGGTCATCTTCGTTATATTCTAGCAATACAACCATTAGGAACTCAGATCTAAGTTGTAATCGCAATGCGATTAATAGAACCTGTATTTATCGCATTGTGATTGCAACTTAGATCTGAGTTCCCATTGGTTGTATTGCTAGAATATAACAAAGATTAGGAACTCAGCTCTAAGTTTAATTCGCGATGCGAATATAAATTCGCGTAACATTCGCAATATATAGAATAATGCCGAATATTCGATTTCGACGAATATATGATGAATATTCAATCAAATATTCGCGAAATATCGCGAAATCGAATATGGCACCTCCCGCTCATCACTAATGGGGACCTGAACTTTGGTGCAGGACAGTTTTCTGCAAATAAATGTGGATAGGGAAATTACTTAAAATAACATAGAATAGAAAAAAATAAAAATTAATAATCTTGAACTAGGAGGAGGAGTAGGAGGTTGAGGAGGCAGTGGACGTGGCGGTGTGGGTGGAAGCGGCGGTGGAGGAGGAGAAGGTAGCCAACACTCTTTTTGTTGTTTCTTATTTTTTTTTATTCTTTCCCATTTATTTATTTTATTTTTTATAAATTTGGGAAGACCCCAAAACATTGGGAAATAGAAAAGAGAATGCAAAGAGAAAGTGCGCTGTAGTATACCAAAGGCTGGGTGAGGCCGGTATACTTGTCTACTCAACACAAGGTATGGTCAAGTCCTGTGGGATCCATGCCTGGTTCCTTTTAATGAATGTGAGCTTGTCCACGTTGGCTGTGGACAGGCGGCTGCGCTTGTCGGTGATTACCCTCCTTGGCAGGGCAGGCCAGCACGTCCAAGGCGTAAAGGGCAAGCTCAGGCCATGTGCCCAATTTGGAGACCCAGAACTTGAATGGGGTAGACACATCAGTCAGTATGTGTAGGCGTGTGCACATGTACTGCTCCACCATGTTGCTAAAATGCTGCCTCCTGCTAAGATGTTTCATATCAGCTGGTGGTGCTGGTTCTTGTGACGTGCTAACAAAGCTTTTCCACATTTCGACCATGCTAACCCTGCCTTCTGAGGTGCTGGCAGTGCTTTAGCTGCATTGGAGACCACTTCCTCCTCTTCCTCCTCTGCCACTGAGCCCCCGCTGTCAGGTGTGAATTCCATCAGCAGCGCGTCTACCAGCATGTCCTTGTACTCGCGCATCTTCCGATCACGCTTCAGTAACGGAATTAAGGACAGCATGTTGTCCTTGTAGCGGGGATCCAACAGTGTGGCCACCCAGTAATCAGCACTGGTTAGAATGTGGGCAACTCGGAGGTCATTGCGCAGACACTGCAGCATGTAGTCGCTCATGTGTGCCAGGCTGCCCAGAGGCAACGACAAGCTGTCCTCTGTGGGAGGTGTATCGTCTGTGTCCTCCGTATCCCCCCAGCCACGCTAAAGTGATGCCCATGAGCTGCTTTGGGTGCCACCCTGCTGTGAACACAGTTCCTCCTCCTCATTATCCTCCTCCTCCTCATCCTACAGAATGCAATAGTTTTATACCCTTGGAAAGCTGCCCCCTATCAACCTGGTTAACAAATATTCCCAGGAGTCAGTATATTAGGACCCACAGAAACTGTAGCAGCATGGTACACTTTGAGGAAGAAGCAGCTGAGTGAAATAGGAAATTCATTAAAAAAGGCTATAAATTAAATGACCTAGAATCCACTGTGAATGAAGTAAAAAAGATAGACCGCAATGAACTACTAAAAAATAAAGAAAAAAAAGAACTCCAAACAACAAATGAAATGAGAGAGGAAGTAGAAAATAAAAATAAAAACACATTGATCAAAGTCCCGATCATAACCCGATATAGTGAAGGAGAGAGGGCCCCTAAAAGGAGCGTTAGGAAACACTGGGCTATCCTAAAACAGGATAAATTGATAGGTGAAAAAATCCCAAGGGGACGAACCTTCATTTTCAGGAAAGCACAAAATTTAGCTAACTTAGTAGCTCCATCTATTAAAAACCCTCATAATAAGGAAACTGGAAATAAAAGTAAAAACGGCATGAAGACAGGTTTCTTCCCCTGCAAAATGTGCAAAAATTGCAGGGCAGCCAAACAGCACATGAAAAATCCTGTTTTGGAGATAAAATTATAAAATTAACTTATAAAATTAGAAATTACATCACTTTTAATACAAAGGGGGTAATATATTTTATCAAATGCCCCTGTCAGAAAATTTATGTGGGCAGGACCAAACGCCAGATGAAGATTAGAATTAATGAACATATCAACAACATATATAAAAAATTAGATGGACACCCACTTTCAATGCACTGTGCAGAATATCATGAGAGTTCCTTTGTGGGTTCACGGTTTGGTGGCATTGAAAGGGTTAAAATGGATGTGAGGGGTGGGAACTATATCAAACAGATGTCATGCTGTTAAAGCAAGTGGATCTTTAGACTAAACAGCCTAGCCAGAAGTCATCCCTCTGCCGAATGGTGACAATTCGGCTGTCACTATGCAAGCAAGTGAGCATGTATCTGGCCATTTGTGTAAGTGACTAGGAGGGACTCCCTGCCTCCATCTCCACTGCATACTGCCACGGTGTGTCTGGGTCCTCTGCCTCCTCTTCCTAGTCGCCCTGTAGTTGTCACAGTGCGGTGTGGGAAATACACTCCACACCAAACACAGAAGGGAAAAGGTACTAGGCCTGGAAACTAGGGATGGGAGATGGTCACTCACCTAGTGAGTCCCTACGCCGAGCCCTGACTGCTATCAGTATGAACAGACCAAGATGGTAGGAATGTTCATACGCAGGAACCTAACCCCTATCTCACCCCAACAGGGCCATGCAGATAGTGTCAGGACACAGATGGCCTATTCCTTGCCAGATGAAGGAATAGAAAACCCCCTTAGGCATAATACCAGAAGGTAGGTGAAAACAACAAACAAAGAAGGAAAGACATTTAACTTTCAACAGTATGCGGTTGAGCAGGAACTCTGAGGAGATCCAACACCAGAACTTCCACAAACAAGGAGCTATTAACCGCATAGCATAATGGGTGAGGCCAGACTAAATAGAGGAGAAGGAATGACCACTTAAGTTACACCTGAGACAAGAGGTGTGGTCATTCCCAGCAACCACACAGTAAAGTGAAACCAAAGAGGCTGTCAATCACGTGCAGCCAGTCTCCTCGATCTTCTGGTCCCTGTCACGGTGTGGGACCCTGACAGTACTCCCCCTTCTACTGGTGTTCTCCGGACACCCAGGACCGTGTTCATCCGGATGAGCCCTGTGAAAAGCCTTCACAAGACGATTAGCATTGACGACGGCTACTGGAACCCACATCCTCTCCTCTGGTCCGTAACTTTTCCAGTGAACGAGATACTGGAGAGATTTACGGAGAATTCGGGAGTCCACTATCCTGGCTATTTGAAATTCTAGGTTACCATCCACCATGACAGGCACGGGAGGCTAGGAGGATTGTTCAACAGGTTTGAAATATCTCTTCAATAACAGGCTTATGGAACACATTATGAATCTTCAAAGCCTGAGGGAGTTCAAGACGAAAGGCAACCGGGTTAACAATGGCAGTGATTTTATATGGACCAATAAACCTTGGACCCAACTTCTAAGAGGGCACTTTCAACTTAATGTTTCTTGTGGACAGCGACACAGAGTCACCCACTCTCAGGTACGGACCATTCATACGTCTCTTGTCAGCCATACGTTTATACTTATTGCCAATTTTTTTTAGATTATTTTGAATCTTCTGCCAAATAGATGACAAAGAAGAGGAATATCATTCCTCTTCCAGTATACCAGAAGTTTCCATACCAGAAAATGTGCGAAATTGCGGGTAAAACAGCGATTAATCAGAGGACTCCTGTCTACGGTTATTTATGGCAAATTCGGCTAAAGACAAAAATGAAGACCACTTCTCCCGGTTCTCCGAGAGAAAACATCTCAAATAAGTCTCCAGATTCTGATTAATGCATTCAGTCTGTCTGTTTGACTGAGGATGAAAGGCCGAAGAGGATGACAATTGTACCCCAGAAGAGACAAGTACAGAACGCCTTCCAGAATTTGGAAACACACAGAGTCCCCCTATCAGAAACCACATCAGAAGGAATGCTATCGACAAACACTTATGCAAGAGTTTTAGCAGGTAGACCTGGCAATGCTATAAAGTGTGCCATCTTACTAAAGCGATCAACAACAACCAAAATCACAGTTTTTCCTGAAGAATTAGGCAAATCTGTGATAAAATCCATGGACAAATGAGTCCAAGGTCTGGATGGGATGGGCAACGGTAGTAAAGATCTGGAAGGCCGAGTATTTGTCATCTTAGCACAACTTCCCAGGAGGACAAGAATCCAGTGCATCTCCCTGGGCCTCTAACGCCTCAAGGTCGTGATATAGGGCGGATATAACTACCACTTCAGACAATATCAGACAAGGATCTTCCGAATCACCCCCCCAGGGAAGCTACGCGACAAAGCATTGACGTTCTTAACCCCAGGGCGATAGGTGACGATGAAATTAAATCTGGCGAATAACAATCACCATCTGGCCTGCCTTGGGTTCAGTTGTTTAGCCGACTCCAGATAAGTCATATTTTCGTGGTCAGTAAGCGCAGTAATAGGATGAATTGCTCCCTCCAACCAATGATGCCACTCCTCAAAAGCTAACTTAATGGCCAGCAACTCTTTATTACCTACGTCATAATTCCTTTCTGCAGCCGAGAGTTTCTTGGAGAACAAAGCACATGGACGCCATTTACTAGGTGAAGGACCCTGCGACAAAACTGCTCCTACCCCTAACTCAGATGCGTCAACTTCCACAATGAATGGTTGTGACACATCAGGTTGCACCAGTATAGGAGCAGAAGCAAAACACTCCTTCACTGCAGAAAAGGCTTGTAATGCCGCATCAGACCAGACTGAGAAATCCGCACCTTTCTTAGTTATGTCCGTCAAAGGTTTGACCACAGTCGAATAGTTCAAAATAAATTTAAGGTAGTAGTTGGTGAATCCCAAAAACCGCATAAGCGCTTTCAGATTTTTGGTTCGATCCCAGTCCAACACAGCACGGATGTTCTCTGGATCCATATGAAAACCTGAAGATGAGAGTAGGTAACCCAGGAATTGCACTTCCTGGACTGCAAATACACACTTCTCCATCTTAGCATACAATTTATTCTCTCTTAGGATCTGCAATACGTGTCTCACATGATCCTGATGAGTCTCCAAATCTGGACAATAAATGAGTATGTCATCTAGATACACAACCAGAAACCTCGCCACCAAATGATGAAAGATATATTCTAACAAAATTCTGAAAAACCGTGGTAGCATTAGTTAATCCAAACGGCATGACCAGACTCTTAAAATGACACTCTGTGGTATTATATGCCGCCTTCCATTTATCCCCTTCCTTGATCCTGACCAGATTATATGCCCTCCTCAGGTCCAACTTGGAGAACACTTTGGCAGTGGCACCAACAATCTGATTAAACAAGTCAGGAATCAAAGGAAGGGGGTACGGATCAAGGACGCAATACGATTGAGCTAATAGAAGTCCAGGCATGGCCTAAGGGTTCCGTCTTTCTTCTTAACAAGGAAAAACCCTGCCACCACTGGGGACTTGGAAGGTCTAATATGTCCCTTAGCCAAACTCTCGGCAATGTTCTTTTGCATAGCCGCTCTTTCAGGCTCAGAGAGGTTACATAACCTAGATTTGGGCAACTTTGCTTCAAGAATAAGATTGATAGGACAATCATATTCCCGGTGTGGGGGAAACCCCTGGAAACCACTCTCATAAAATACATCAGAAAAATCTGAAATGAAAGCAGGAAAAGCGTTAGTGGTCAAGACAGAAAGAGATGTATTAAGGCAGTTGTCCATGCAATAATCACTCCAATCGAGAATCTGCCAGTCAATGGTAGGATTATCTTTGCTCAACCATGGCAAACCCAGAACCAAAACATGAAATGGATTCCTGATGAAAATCACCCACTCTTAAATGGATGTCTGTGACAAACCGTTCTGAGCAAGTGATGTGGAGTCTATTGCGAACACCGAAATATTTTTCTGTAATGCACTTGTCAACCCATGCATACGGATGAACTGACCATCAACTAGGTTAAAGCCTGCCCCACTGTTGATAAACACCTTAATTCCCACAGTTTTGGACTCTAGCGCAGGCAGACGGGAGAAATCAGGTACTACCAGTAAATGGCAAAAGTAAGTTCTTTAATTCCCCACCCACACCACCAAGAGTAAGATGGGAAAACGTTTTCTTCTTGATTTCACCTTGACGCAGAGAATAAGTACAAACATTAACAAAATGTCTCCTTTTTCACAGAAAAAAACATACTCCCTTCTTATGACTAGAACTCTTGCAAGCAGACCCAGGGGTAGCTCCCCCTAACTGCATGGGTTCGTCACTGGGCATAAACTCAGGAGTCTCTCCTCCCAAGGTGTAAGATGAAGCCACGACGTTATATGATAGTTCTTCCTGAGAGTGAGGGACCCTTGATCTCTCAGGCGTCTATCCATACGTATGGCAAGGGGCATAGCCACTTCCAGTGACTCTGGATTTTCGTGAAAGGCCAAGGCGTCCTTTAGCCCCTCAGAAAATCCCTGACAGAATTGACTACAGAGAGCTGGATCATTATACTACATATTCGTAGCCCATCTCCTAAATTCAGAGTAATCTCCGCAGAGCGTTCTCCCTGCTGTAAACCACGTAACTGGATCTCGGCTAGAGAGATCCGATTTGGATCATCATAGATAAGACCTAGAGCTCTGAAAAATCCATCTACTGACCGGAGGGAATGTGATCCGGTCGGCAGAAAAAAATCCCAAGACTGAGTGTCCCCTTTAAGCAACAAAATAATAATGCCAACTCTGACTCTTATTCCCAGATGAGAGCGGGCATAACTTAAAGTACAACTTAAACGACCCTCTGAACCGAATGAAGTTGTTATTCCCCCCTGAAAACCTGTCCGGAAGTGCAACCTAAGGTTCAGGACAGGCCTGGTAAGTACTACTGACACCAGCAGCCTGTGATCCCTGGATCAGTGTGTGGAGGTCAGCCACCTCCAAAGACAGACCTTACAATTGTCCAGCCAGTGCAGCAATAGGATCCCTAGCCTCACTGACACACACAAAAATTACAGTTTGCGGCAGTTGATAATGTCACGGCTCGGTGTGGGGAATACACTCCACACCAAACACAGAAGGGAAGGGAAAAGGTACTAGGCCTGGAAACTAGGGATGGTAACCACCTAGTGAGTCCCTACACCGAGCCCTGACTGCTATCAGTATGAACAGACACAGATGGTAGGAATATGCAGGAACCTAAGCCTTATCTCACCCTAACAGATAGTGTCAGGAAACGGATGGCCTATTCCTTCCCAGATGAAGGAATAGGAGACCCCCTCAGGCCTAATACCAGAAGGTAGGGGAAAACAAAAAAAAAAAAGAAGATAAGACACTTAACTTCCAAAAGTATGCGGACGAGCAGGAACTCTGAGGAGAACCAACACCAGAACTTCCACAAACAAGGAGCTATCGACCGCATAGCATGATGGGTGAGGCCAGACTAAAGATGGAGAAGGAATGACCACTTAAGCTACACCTGACACAAGAGGTGTGGTCATCCTCAGCAACAACACAGCAAAGTGAAACCAAAGAGGCTGTCAATCACGTGTAGCCAGTCTCCTCGATCTTTTGGTCCCGGTCACAGGCAGGACCGTGACAGTAGCTCCTCTGGCTGCTCCTGCTCCTCCTCTCCTGTCACCTATGTAGAAAAACCACCCATTTCACTGCACATTGCTTATGCTCCAATGTCCTCCTCCTTCTCCAGTTCAGCCCCCACAGGGCTCATGTGGCCGTGAGATGTAGGCGCCACGTCTTCAGTCCCCTGACCCATCAGGTTTACCAGTATCTGTTCTAGGACATGAAGCAGTGGAATGACATCGAATGACACCTGTAGTCCTGGCGACTGACAAATAAAGTGGCCTCCTCAAAGGGCCTGAGCAAACGGCAGGTGTCATGCATGAGCTGCCACTGGCGGACATCGAAGTTAAACAGGGGAGTACTCCTGTCCGCTTGGATCATCAAGAAATCGTTTATGGCTTTTCTCTGTCCGTATAGTCGGTTCAACATATGCTGTTTTGCCGCTGCAGCTCAAGGAGGGTGTGCTTTGCAGTGTATGAGTGTCTGAAGTGCATGCAAAGTTTCCTGGCCATTTTTAGTAAGTCTTGCAGATAGGTGGAAGACTTCAGCAACCGCTTGACAACCAGATTGAACATGTGTGCCATGCAGGGCGCATGGCTCAGCCCTCCTTGCTGCAGCGCTGACACCATGTTCTTCCCGTTGTCGGTGACCATGGTTCCAATATTCAGTTGTCGCGGAGAAAGCCAGGATTAAATTTCTTGATGAAGGACACAAAGCAGTTCCTGCTCTGTGTGACTCTGTTTGCCCAGGAAAACGAGGTGCAGAACAGCGTGACAACGCCATGCCCTGCACATGTGGTATGCTGGAGGGGCACTGTGGAGGCTGAGGACACAGTGGAGGATGAGGAGGCAGAGGCGGACATTGTCGTAGGACCAACAGAGTGAGAACGTTGAGGCAGAAGCGGCATCACCTGGCCAAGTTTCTGGTGTGGCTGTGCAGGAACCACATTCACCCAGTGGGCCGTAAAGGACATGTATTGTCCCTCACCGTAGTTACAGCTCCACACGTCAGTGCTGCCGTGCACTTTGGCAGACACCGACTGGCCCACCTTCTGTTCTACATGTGTGTGCAGGGCTGGTACATTTCTTTTGGCAAAGAAATGACAGCTTGGGACTCTTCGCCTCGGCTCGGTACAAGCCATCAGTTCTCTGAAGGGTGCAGTCCACCACTTGGAAAGGGAGGGACTGCAGCACCAGCAACTTGGACAGGAGCACGTTCAGCTTCTGCGCCGTTGGATGAGTGCACGCATACTGTTGTTTCTTGGCATTAGTTCGGTGATTGATTGTTGACGGAATGACTGACGAGGAGTTGGAGGGCGAGAAGCAGGAGCATCAGGACCAGCAGATGATGGGAAGGACAGACAGCTCCCTTCGGGTAAGGTGGTGGAGCCTTGACTGCCTGAAATCGACTGCGTGCCACTGGGTGATGCAGCGGTTGCTGCGGCAGGCTGGTCCACCACATCGGAGCCACGGTTCTCCAAGGCCACTTTATGGTGACGCTGCATATGTTGATGCAGGGCCGTGGTGCCAACATTGACACCATGGCCATGCTTTACCTTCTGCCCACAGATTCTACATATGGCCATGTTCTCCTTCACCGGTGGCTTAACAAAAAACTGCCACACCACCAAGCATGTGATTTTACCCCCAACACTACACACAGACTCACTGCCACCGCTGCTGTCTCCGTGAACCTGTGCACCGCTACTTCCCAGGCAGGTAGGCTCCTGCGAAGCGAATGGTCTACCCCCAGCAGGTTTGGCTCCCGACCTCCCACTGTTGTCACCCTGCTGACTCCCGGCCACGCTAGCGACTTTCTGGCTCCGCCGCTGCCCCACGGGCAAGCTGCTACCCTCTTCTCCCGATAATGATGAAGCCCCAAATTCACAAGGCTCCCAAGTGCAATCAGCTACATCATCACCATCGAGTAATGTCTGCACATCACTGATGTTCTCCTCAACCGTCTCTGGATCAGGAGCCTGACTGCTCACAGCTCCCACGCCACTCTCCTCATCACTACTTGCCCGCCTAATGGTGGAAGCGGCGGATGTCTCCTCCACATCTTGGCTGACCAGTAGCTGCTGCTGTCTCTGGTAGCTCATCCTCACTGTATAGTGGAGCTGAGCCCACAGCATACAATACTTCTGTTGCTGAGGGAACAGAAAAGGACAGGTTGAGGACAGGTGAGAGCACAGGGCCTGCTCCCGGGCCATGCCAAAGGATGTGTCTGACGAATCCACTGACTCTTGGCTGGGGGTGTCTGATGTCACTTGCGACGAAGTCGAAGATCGAGTCAACCATTCTTGAACCGCTGGGTTGCTGGTCAAGACACGACCGCTAGCTGACACTGGAAGCTCATGCCTCTCAAAGTGACTCCTGCTGCCACGGCCCCTTACTCTGCTGTGACCTCTGCCTGCTCGAAAAACATTTAGGCCTCTGCCCCTCCCCTGTGCAGGGCCTAGCACTTCTCTGTCTGACATACTGTTACATCAAATAAATAAATAAAAAGTAAATTAAAACACCTAAAAAAAGTCTGCAATTTTCTTACTTCACCACACAACAGCTAATATGCCCTTTCCCCCCCGACTTTTATACACACAATAAATGACTTTATAACATATAACTGCACCGCTGAACGCCAAATATATATATTTCCTTCTAATAAACCCTGTTAATGGCTGTATCAAACAGCACTTGCACCCCAATAACAAGAACGGTTTGCTGGAATTACAGAGCTGCATAATAGCAATATGGGTCTCCAGTCAGTGCAGCCAGATGTAATAGGATTGTTACTATTACCCGGCTGTAACCTCCCTTACTGGACCCTGTTCTACATATATGCTGCGGAATGATTCCTCCCTATCTTTTCCCTACACATTGAATAATCTTTCCCTGCACTTGTAAATAATTTTTTTTGCACAATGAAGTTTTTTCTAACACTGTCTCTAGCGCCTGCTGACGTCTTTCCCAGCACTAAATACACTGGTAAATGGCAGAATCCAAGGTGGCTGAGGCTATAGGGCTGTGACATCACAGGGCTGGCTGGCTGCTGATTGGCTGTATGCATGACATTATGGGTGATCCCGCCTTCCCAGAGTTCCCTACTCCATGTCCTCACATGTGCAGAAGCCATTTTAGGAAAAAATGAGATTCGTTGCGATGAAGCGTGAGGAAATTCAGATTCGGTGCAAATCGACTTTTTCCTGAAATTCGGATTGAATTCCACTTCGTCAGCTTCGATTCCCTCATCTCTAGGGTTGAGCGAACCTGAACTCGCAATAGTGGTGAGCACGGTGACGTCATCGCAGGTGCTTTTGCAGGTCCTGAAGATAGAAGAGGATACCGGCTGTGTAATCAAGTGGATGAGGTGAGTTTTTTTTTTTAATTATTTTTAACCCCTCAATGGCCATTTTATTTAGCATTCTATCTTAAGAATGCTATTATTTTCCATTATAACCATGTTATAATGGAAAATAATAAAGTGAAGTTTGGGTCCATATTGACTTTAATGTGGTCCGGGTTCGGTGTTCAGGTCAAGTTCAGTCAATTTTCTGGTTGCTTTTGGCTTGTAGGGGCTGGTCTGTCCCTGTCTGCTGCTTGTCTTTGCAACTCTCGCTGCACACACTGAATACAGCTCCTTACTCATCAGCCAGCTCTCCCAGACTCTGCATTGTTTACAGATCAGAGGGGTGAGACCAGCCTGCACCTAGCAACTGAATCTAGGGTTGGTAAATTAACTCTCTCTCGCATATACAACTTTTGGGATCACAAATATGACAGTAAAAGTATGTTAATCCCTTTTAGCAGTGAACCACCGGGTCACTGCATATCAACCCGGGACATAACTGCATGCCGAGTTTTGCAGCATTCTAGCATTATATCCCTTTAAGGAAAAAGTTAATGCTTAGCTCTAGAGTTTTCATTTTTCCTACTTGAAGGAACGACAAGCTTGATTAGATGTGCAATTACAGCCATGGAGAATGACTGCAGTGAGCATTGCCAGCTAGTCATTAGTAAAGTGATTCTGCTTTGACTTGATGCCAGACCGTGCAGCACAATATTTAATCGAGACGTTGTGTAGATATTTAATAATTACCAATTTCATTACACTTCTGTAAGGAACATTTTCGTTGGCATCAAATTATGTGAAGTCTGTGAAGCTGATGGCTTTCTTGTGTAGCATGAAACCATCATGTAGTTATAAATGAGATTTCTACTAACCATATTGACCAAATAACAACTTATATTAACTATGGGAAATCTGAATACACAGAGGTGAGGGGGCATCTTCTGGTGCTGCTTAACACTACCATACCCCTTGCCGCCTGGGACAGGGGGGACCCCATTTCCTTTCCATGATCTGTGGGTTAATTCCCAACACCCTCGTCAGCTCACACGGTAGGGTGGAAAACATTGTAGACCTTGTGCAGGCAGCAACCAAGTTTGTTCCCTATAGGAGCTCCATATCAGATGCCTTAGCTTCCTCTATGGTACATACCACCTTGGGAGTTCCAGTTGGTCAACTGGTCAAAAATAGAAGTTACTGCTTCATTGAGCGTTAAGACTGGAATGGTCGTTTCCCATGAATAGGCTAACACAATGTAAAATTGCTCTCTGAAGACCCCTTTTTAAGCAAGTTACAAATATTTGGATGATCCAGCTCAATCTTCGGGCTCATGCACACAAACGTATTTTCTTTCCGTGTCCGTTCCGTTATTTTTGCAGACCGTATACAGAAACATACATTTCAATGGGTCCACAAAAAAAAAGGAAGTTACTCCGTGTGCATTCCATTTATGTATGTCCGTATTTCCGTTCCGCAAAAAATAGAACATGTCCTATTATTGTCCGCATACGGACAAGAATAGTACTGTTCTATTAGGGGCCAGCTGTTCCGTTCCGCAAAATACTGAATGTACATGGACGTCATCCGTATTTTTTTGTGGATCCGTTTTTCTGTGGACCGCTAAATACATACGGTCGTGTGCATGAGCCCTTCAGGTGTGATATGTAGATTAATCCATTACATAATAGTTTAAATAGATTTATTAAGTGGTAGTATGTGATTAGAAGAATTATTTAAGCGGATCAGGCTAAATTGTTATACCAGGCACGGCCCATCAACAAGAGTAGTTCTGTTTCCAGAAAAAAAAAAATAGTCTGAGCTTTTGACTAATTGGAACTCCCAGTAGCATACATCCCATCCTTGGCAGTTGATGGGTCTGCCAAAAAGAGTGGGTCTAGTCCACCTGGATCTCATCTCTTTCTTTTTATCTATTAAAGGATGACACATTTAAAAAAGGGGCAGAATTACTGCTTACTGCTCTCTTCCCCTTTGACTATCATTGGTTTTTCTCCACCGTCGGACCCTGTGGAGTCCAGATCCAAAGAGTATATGGGATGCATACTCCACATGCTCAAAAAGTCGAGCAGAGATTGTGAAAGCCGAAGTTGCACAAATGCTCTGAGTAGCGCTGCTGCTCTTTCATTTTTTCAATACGGGTTTAGTTACCCTTCAAAGAATTTTAATAAAAAGAAACAGTTCACTACAGTGCAAAATTACAAAAAGAAGTAATATTCACCATACTGATTTCTGCCACTGCCAATGCTTTCCTGGTCCGCCGCTTGTCTCTGTTCTTCCTGCTCCAGCAATGGCATCTCAACATAGGAATGTAACTAAATCCAAACATACCGTAATAGAGCTGGAGAAGGCTGAAATACCTCAATCTACGTTTTGCCTCGCTTCTTCTGGGGGCCCCAGAAGAAGCGCGGCGAAACGTACGTTGGGGTATTTATCCTGTACAGTGAATGCTATAAACAAAAAATTGCACAATGTCAGATTGCTTTTTTTGCTCAGCTCGGCTACCAAATAAAATTGAATACGAAATGATAAAAAGTTGTATGTATCCCAAAAGGGTACCAATAAAAACTACAGCTCACTCTTTAAAAAAGGCCTTTACTTAGCTGCCGTGCTTATCTGTGTAGGAATAAAACTTAAAAAAAAAAAAAAAATCTAAAAAATGTGTAAAACAACAAAAACTTAAAAAGTTTTGTGTTCCGTGTGCGTTCGGTATTTTTTGCGGACCCATTGACTTGAATGGGGCCTCGGACCGTGATTTGCGGACAATAATAGGACATAGACTACTTTTTTGCGGAACGGCCATGCTGACAAACGGAAACGGAATGCACACGGAGTAACTTCCATATATTCTACAGCCCCATTGAAGTGAATGGTTCCGCATACGGTCCGCAAAAAAAACGGAACAAAAGCGGAAATAAAATACGGTCGTGTGCATGAGCCCTTAGCCAGTGTTCCATTTCCAGAAAACACCTTCTGCATAGTAAAGTGCATAAACTGAGTTTTTTTTAATTTTTGGTAACTGATTCGTATTGAATGGAAAGCATTCTCCGATTGCACAGTATTTCCACAGAAATCTGGATTGAATACAAAAATGTGTTTCTATTTTGAAAATCACGTGTTGCCATTGTCTGATTGTAGGATTTGTATCCTATTACTGCATGAATGGCTTCAAACCTCCAGGGTATTGTATTTCTATGACTTTCTATTGGAAAAATAATGCAGCAATGCAAGTTCAGACCTTTTACCTAAAATCACCCAGCTTGTAATGGAAATTAATATTTATGTTTGGGTATAGACTGGGAAACTGAAACCTGTATATCTCATAAAGGAAACAGGTTCTTGGCAATAACCAAAGACAATTACCTTTCCCTGGTTCAGGACCCGACTAGAGGGACGGAATACTGGACTTAGTATTAACCAATAGACCTGACAGAACAACAGATGTGCAGGTTGGGGGACACCTTGGAAATAGTGACCATAAAGTAATAACCTTCCAATTATCCTTCAAAAGAGCATTTCTACAGGGAGGAACAAAAATACCAAACTTCAAAAAAGCTAAATATAGCCAACTAAGAGAGGCAATAGGCCTAACTAACTGGGACAAAGTCCTCAGAAACAAAAATACAGCCACAAAATGGGATATTTTTAAAAGCATCCTAAAATCTAATTGCGAGAGATACATACCTCATGGGAATTAAGGTTAGGGAACAAGAAAAAAACTATGTGGATAAATAGAACTGTAAAGAAAGCAATAAATGACAAAAAGAAAGCATTTAAATCATTTAAACAGGAGGGTAGCGAGGAAGCACTGAAAAACTAAAAGGAAAAAAATAGAATATGCAAAAAACAAATAAAAGCGGCCAAACTAGAGACCGAGAGATTAATTGCCAAAGAGAGTAAAACTAACCCTAAAATGTTCTTCGATTATATAAATGATAAAAAGTATAAATCTGAAGGAGTTGGCCCTCTACACAGCAATGAGGGGGGTGTTGCAGAGATCGACGAGGAGAAAGCAAAGCTATTAAATATTTTTTTCTCCACTATATTCACCGAGGAAAATAAACTGTCAGATCAAATGCAGAATGTAAAAGTAAATTCCCCTTTAAAAGTGCCCTGTCTGACCCAGGAAGAAGTACAGCGGCATCTTGAAAAGATTAAAATAGACAAATCGCCAGGACTGGGTGGCATACACCCCCGTATCCTAAGAGAATTAAGTGATGTTATAGTCAGACCCTCATTTCTGATATTTAATGACTCTATACTGACAGAGAGTGTTCTACAGGATTGGCGCATAGCAAATGTGGAGCCAATATTCAAAAATAGTCCAAAAACAGAGCCTGGAAATTATAGGCCGTTAAGGTTAACATCTGTCGTGGGTAAACTGTTTGAAGGTTTTCTGAGAGATGCTATCTTAGAGCATTTCAATGAAAATAAGCCAATAAGGCCATATCAGCATGGCTTCATGAGGGATCGATCATGTCAAACTAATTTAATCAGTTTCTATGAGGAGGTAAGTTCTAAACTTGGCAGCGGCGAATCAATGGATGTCGTATATCTGGACTTCTCCAAAGCATTTGACACTGTACCTCATGAAAGGTTAGTATATAAAATGAAGATAGTTGGACTGGGAGAAAATGTCTGTAAGTGGGTAAGTAACTGGCTAAGTGATAGAAAACAGAGGGTGGTTATTACTGGTACACACTCAGATTGGGTCATTGTCTCTAGTGGAGTACCTCAAGGGTTAGTATTGGAGGGGTCGCTGTCACTAGTGGGGTACCTCAAGGGTCTGTATTGGGCCCTATTCTCTTCGATATATTTATTAATAATCTTGTAGAAGGCTTGCACAGTAAAATATAAATTTTTGCAGATGACACTAAACTCTGTAAAGTAATTAATACTGAAGAGGACAGTAAATGGCTGCAGATAGCTCTGGATAGATTGTAAGGTTATGCACATGGGAAGGAATAATGCAAGTCACCCGTACATACTAAAAGGTAAAACACTGGGTAACACTGACATGGAAAAGGACCTAGGAATTTTTGTGAACAGCAAACTAAGCTGTAGAAACCAGTGTCAGGCAGCTGCTGCCAAGGCCAATAAGATAATGGGTTGCATCAAAAGGGGCATAGATGCCCGTGATGAGAACATAGTCCTACCACTTTACAAGTCACTAGTCAGACCACACATGGAGTACTGTGTACAGTTTTGGGCTCCTGTGAACAAGGCAAACATAACAGAGTTGGAGAGGGTTCAGAGGAGTGCAACTAAAGTAATAATTGGAATGGGAGCACTACAGTATCCTTAAAGATTATTAAAATTAGGTTTATTCAAAAAGACAACTGAGGGGAGAGCTAATAACTTTGTATAAATATATCAGGGGTCAGTACAGAGATCTGTCCCATCATCTATTTATCCCCAGGACTGTGATTGTGACAAGGGGACATCCTTTCCTAGAGGAAAGAAGGTTTATACACAAACATAGAAGAGGATTCTTTACGGTAAGAGCAGTGAGACTATGGAACTCTCTGCCTGAGGAGGTGGTGATGGTGAGTTCACTAAAAAAGTTTAAGAGGGGCCTGGATATATTTCTGGAGTGTTATAATATTACAGGTTATAGCTACTAGAGAGAGGTCGTTGATCCAGGGAGTTATCTGATTGCCTGATTGGAGTTGGGAAGGAATTTTTCTCCCCTTAAGTGGGGAAAATTGGCTTTTACCTCTCAGTTTATATATATATTTTTTGCCTTCCTCTGGATCAACTTGCAGGATAACAGGCCGAACTGGATGGACAGATGTCTTTTTTCGGCCTTATAATCTATGCTACTATGGTAATTTAACTTGTTCTACCCTGGGACAGTTTTAACCTTAAGATTCAAGGCCTTTTTTGAAAATTTGACATGTGTCACTTTATGTAGCAATAATTTTGGAATACTTTTACTTATCCAAGCCATTCTAGGAATGTTTTCTCGACACACATTGTACTGCATGAAAGCGGTAAACTTGCGTCGATATATTTCACCTTTGATTACCAAAAAAATCTCAAATTTTCCCCAAATTTAGAAAAATTAGCAATTTTCCAAATTTCAATTTCTCTTCTTTTAAGACAGGTAGTGATACCTCATAAAATAGTTATTATTTTACATTTATAATATGTCTATTTCATGTTGGCATCATTTTGTAAATGTCATTTTATTTTATTTTTTGGATGTTAGATTTAGTCTTGAGGGATAGATCATAGATCTGAAGTCGATTCGTTCAAAAATTTTGATTTTAATGCTGTTAGGATACAAGATTAAAATGTAAGGGCTGCGCGTAGGCAACATTTAAATTGCCTGAAGTCACACTAAATTTCGGTCAATTAAACTCTTATCTGCGTCTTTAAAAACATTTTAAATTGGGAATCTGAAATCAGGTTTGGTACCGAGGTACCAGCTGGTACCAAACCTGGCTTTGGATTCCAATTTTAAAATGTTTTTAAAGCTGCAGATAGGAATACCAAAGTCATTCACCGAAGTCTAGAAGTCCATACATTTTAGGGCTTGTTCACATCACCATTATGTATTCCTTATGGCTTTCCGTTATAACATGGTCCTGTCGACAGAACTTTGTTTTCCGTCAAGCATAATGGAAACCAGACGGATCCATTATGCTTGCCCATATACTTCTATTATGACGGATCAAAAAGAATGCCTGTAAAGGTTTTCATTTTGAATTCCGTCTTATGGATTCCGTTATTTTCAGTTTTTTCCTTTTTAAAGGACCAATCCAGTTATGATGTCTCTTTGTTCTGCTTACATAATAGAAACCACCCATAAATTACACCATTTTAGAAACTACATCCCTCAAGTTATTCAAATATGATTTACAACCTTTGTTAACCCTTTAGGTGTTCAACATTTAAAGGAAAATAGAGGAGAAATTTCTGAATTTCAATTCTTTTTCCAGATTTTTTAATCAATTTTTTCCTGTAAGGCAGCAAGGGTTAACTTGCAAAACAAAACTCAATATGTTTTACCCTTATTATGCATAAAACCTCCATATGTGGTAGTAAATTACTGTATGGGCATACAGCAGGGCGCAGAAGGGAAGGAGCAACATATGGATTTTGGACAGCATATTTTACTGAGATAATTTTAAGTTGCCATGTCGCATTTGAAGCCCCTCTGATGCACCCCTACAGTAGATACTCCCAAATAGTGAACCCATTTTGGAAACTATGGGATAAGGTGACAGTTTTATTGGTACTATTTTTTGGTACATATGATTTTTGATCGCTTCATATTATGCTTTTTTTGAGGCAAGGTAACAAAAAAAATGGCGGTTCTAGCACAGTTTTTATTTTTTGTTTTTTATAGCATTCACTTGACAGGATAGCAAAAAAATCTTCTGTTGCTCCTAGAGGCTCATTTGCATATATTAAAACATCATTTTTCTCAGCAATGATGACACATATGAACATGGGACCAACACAGATACAAGCGCACATGTAACAGGTCAGCCAGTGTGATAGCTACAAATCTGCTGACAGATTCCTTTTAAGTATCTTTAAGTAGCACTGAGCAAATAGAGGGACCTCCACCAGTTAGTCAGAATGTAAAATGATTGACATTTTTTTTTTTTTTACCACTCTGGAAGACCAAGCTTGTCCATGACTTATACAGAGAGCCTAATGATTTCAATAGACACCATGTGTAATGCTTAATTTCTCCTGTGGTTTCACTGCAGGGAAATTAGACAGTTGATGTTGTTTACAAGAGATTACAGCCGATTCTCTTAAAATATTTACAGTGATATAAACTTACAGTATTGGATTAAAAACATAACAAAAAAAAAACTTCAAAAAGTGCAATTTACAATCATTGCTTTTATCTCAAAAGATTACAAAGCACGGGAGATAATATGATGTTGTTAAATCACTGTTTAAAGAGAAGTAACATTAGAGAATCCCAGCTGACTCAGAGCTCATACAGGGTCCATGTGTATCTGGCATGTAAAACATATGGCATTTTCTCTCATCCCTCTCCACATTTGCTGTGATAATAACAAACATTAAAATATCAAACAGTAATATGGCTGCCTCCATTACTTCAGTGCTGTGGTATTCAGACTGTCCACCAGCCTTCCCTTCCTCCTCCTGATTTGACTCTCCAATACACAGAACCAGATTTGTTAGAAACCAAAAGTCACGTAGTCTTTTAGGAAGGGGCTGAGAAGTATATACACTGAGAACAATTGCCTTGTGGACTTTAGTGCTACTGTTTTCATATAAATAATATACAAGACTTAATTTGGAAGCATAAAGTCATCAATATCAGATTGGTGGAGATCTGATTCCTGATAGGCTAGGTGAACCTAGCCTTTATGCTGCCTGAGGCGAAATTTTAAATGGCGCTTCCTTCATGCCAATCTGCCATGGGTTGGACTAGACCATACAAAAACACCAGAGGAACCTCTTTTGGGCATGGTCTAAAATGATAATGGGCACCCAAAGTCCTGGAGAAGACAACCCCAATTTGGAGGTGACTTTTGAGCCAACCGCTTATCACTTAGGTCTATTTTTATGGGTTGATTCACTCATCACCCTTGTTCATATTCATATTATGCCCTGGATGTAGACCTGCATTTGCTTTGTATAGATGGAGGATAGACCCTCTGAAATTTGTCTGTTGGGCTGAGGCAAACTGTTTTTTTAGTTGGTTAAGGTCAAGCCAAGGTTGACTAAGCAGAAGCACCACCATATCAACTTGCCTTACATGCCGTTGGTACTTTGCTTTATAGGATATTAATATGGATGTTGACAGTCTTCTACTTTGTCCATTGCCGTGTGTTGACGGCTTCTGCTTATGTCTTGAATGGAGGATCACCAGACAGGGGTTCTTCATGATGTTTAGGTATTTTCATCCTTTAGCAGTCCATGTCATGCATCCGGTGATTCTATGACACACAGTCTATTATGTAACTTAACATCTCATTTTAGCTACTAAACCGTCCCAGAGAAGACATGACATACATCATCTAGACATCTCAAGATTACCCAGTAACACAAAGTATATTGATTCCTTCTACTCATCTGGAACTCAGATGAGGGTCTATAACTTTCCTCCTTCTTTTCACATGAAATATTTCTCATCTAGCTTCATTATATGCACTTGATTATAATGTCAACTAATTCTTTCATCCACCAACAAGCATGCCTACACAGATGCTTGCAAACAAATCCGCAGCACCTTCCTTTTGACATTTTCCAACATGTGGCATCATTCTACTATAGATCACGTAACCATGAAGGGAGCCACAAGGAATGTGTCTTAATTCATTCCCTCATTTAAGAAAATGGATGCAGATACCATGACTATGATCTTAGACCTGCTTTGAGTTAACATGTCTTACAATGAGAAACATGTTCAGCCGTTACATATGTGAGGATTATTATTTTGTAATTTTTGATTCACAAATGACTGGTACTATAAGTAGTATGTTCTGTGGTATACAAAGTGCTTCTGTGGGGAAGGCCACCCGAGTGAAGACATATGTATCACTTTCATCTATGTAATAACCAGAGGTATAGCTATAGGGGGTGCAGAGGTAGCATTCACTACAGGGCCCAGGAGCCTGAGGGGGCCCAAAGACCCTTGTGACATATAAGAAGACACCAGTATTTTAAACAGTGCATGCTGATCAAGTTACACCTCTGGCTGGAGGGAAGGAGTTAGGTCAAGAATTTGGCATGGTGGTGGTGGTAGTGGTGGTGGGGGGTGACGTTTCAATTTTTGCCTCAGGCAGCATGAAGGCTATGTGCTTCCCTGCTCCTGGCCACAAAGCACTGAGAGAAGGGGGCACAAGCTGAACTCTTGCACCAGGGTCCATGAGCCTTTAGCTACGCCGCTGGTAATAACAGTAGTATTAAGTCTATTTATCTATCTATCTATCTATCTATCTATCTATCTATCTATCTATCAATCTTTCATTCTGAAGCTCTCCCAAGTATAGTTCAATGTGTCATCCTTTATTCAACAGAAAAAACACAACATTTAAGACCTATTACTGTGACTTTTTTCAAGCAACTAACTATGTATACATTCAGGGTATAAGTAAACCAAAGTGCTCATTTACAATTATCATAGCAATTAATACAAAATATGAAATATATTCATACATTTTTTATATGAACTATGGGGCACATTTATTAAGACTGGTGTTTTAGATGCCGGTCTAAATAAACCCTATACCTGGCGGTGAATCAGCCGAAGTTATGTAGAGCTATGTATCCAGCGCCGGTCTAAATGTAAGACAGCTTCCTTGATAAATAAGACGGGTATGCCGGCTTGTCCGTTGCTCCGACCACTTTTTTTAGACCTGGCGTGAGCGGGGAAAAGCAGCAGATTGCGGTGCAACTAA
The DNA here is from genome assembly GCA_033119425.1 of Bufotes viridis. Taxonomy (NCBI): domain Eukaryota; kingdom Metazoa; phylum Chordata; class Amphibia; order Anura; family Bufonidae; genus Bufotes; species Bufotes viridis. Next base: position 36,365,806 of record CM065591.1, read on the forward strand.
CCACTGAACCGCAATCTGTGCCTGAAATACGCCTAGTAAACTTTAAAGGGGTTCTCTGGGAGAAAAATATTGACGGCTTATCTGCAGGAAAGGTCGTCAATAACTGATCAGTGGGAGTCCAACTCCTGACACAGCTGCCGATCAACTGATTGAAGAGGCCTTGGCACTCCTGACAGTTAACCAAGCACAGCGCCATACATCGTATAGTGACTGTGCTTGGTATTGCAGCCCAAGTCCATTCTCTTAAGGGCTTATGTACACGACTGTATGTATTTTGCGGTCCGCAAAAAATATGGATGACATCTGTGCGACGTCTGAGTTGTGTCCATTTTTTTTTTGTGGATCCATTATAACAATGCCTGACCTTGTCTGCAAGATGGATAAGAATAGGACATATTATATCTTTTTTGTAGAGCTGCGGAACAGACATACGGATACAGGTGTGCTGTCCTCATTTTTTGCGGACCAATTGAAATGAATGAGTATGCATCCAATCCGTGTGCATGAGCCATTAATAGGACTGAGCTGCACACAGGCCTAGGAAGAGGTGGCCTCTGCAAACAGCTGATGGGTGGCAGAGCCAGGAGTTGGACCCCCACCTATCAGATATTGATAGCTCATCAATACTGTACTCCTTAAAAAAAAACTTTCATGGAAACAGTATTCTTTTTTAATTTTGATGAATTGTTGAGAGACATTCTATGGTCCTTATGACCACATAAAAAAATAAATATTATAAATCATTTAAAAATTCATTATAGAATCCATACTGCCACCCATTTTATCAGAATCGTGTCAGAATGAAAATTGTCTCAAGCCGTAAGAAATCGTAAAGAGTTAAATGTCTCTGCTGCCCATTGTCCCTCCTGTTTTTCTTTGGTATTAGAGGGAAGGTCTTGGCTTTGCACTACTGGTATTAAGGGTAAATAAATACAGAGAAATACCCAGGGGTTTATGCACTTGGAGTATTCAATGATAGGTGAGTTATAGCGCTAAATGCTATTATTTGGGTCATTGCCATATATAATAGTAAGGGTCCTTCTCTATAAAACTCCTCAGTTCTCAACACGTGAACTGGAAAGAAAAACAGAGATTCAGTGATCAGCAGGAAAGTGTATGAAAATCCATAGCTTTTTCATAAATCAAGAGAAGATATGCCAAGTGTAGGCTCCATGGGTGGCCCTCCATATGTACTGTGTTCTTCTCTATAAAATTCAATACCTTCCCAGTAGAACATCAGGTACCTACAAGGTATTTCAGCCAACATACTGTACACGTATTATCCCGAGTGTATGTCAAAATAACTGCTCCTTGTGTCTAATCACGCTGGTGATTGTCGACTGCTTGCTAGTGGAGGAGACCGCTGTTATTACATGCAGTGATCTCCTCTGCAGCATGGAGTAGCGTGGAGTATCAGTGATTGACAATCTTCCCTCTATAAGGAGGAGGTCCTATCAGTGATTGACAACCTTCCCTCTATGAGGAGGAGGTCCTATCAGTGATTGACAGCCTTCCATCTATGAGGAGGAGGTCCTATCAGTGACAGACAGCCTTCCCTCTATGAGGAAGCGGTCCTATCAGTGACTGACAGCCTTATCTCTATGAGGAGGAGGTCCTATTAGTGATTGACAGCCTTCCCTCTATGAGGAGGAGGTCCTATCAGTGATTGACAGCCTTCCCCTATGAGGAGGAGGTCCTATCAGTGACTGACAGCCTTTCCTCTATGAGGAGGTGGTCCAATCAGTGATTTCCAGCCCTTTCTCTATGAGGAAGAGGTCTTATCATTGACTGACAACCTTTCCTATATGAGGAGGAGGTACTATCAGTGATTTACAGCCGCTTTACCTCTATGAGGAGGTCCTATCAGTGATTGACAGCCTTCCCTCTATGAGGAGGAGGTCCTATCTGTGACTGACAGCTTTTACTCTATGAGGAAGAAGTCGTATCAGTGATTGACAACCTTTCCTTTATGAGGAGACGGTCCTATCAATTATTGACAGCCTTCCCCCTATGAGGAGGAGGAGGTCCTATCAGTGATTGACAGCCTTCCCCCTATGAGGAGGCAGTCCTGTCAGTGATTGTCAGCCTTCCCTCTATGAGGAGGAGGTCCTATCAGTGATTGACAGCCTTTCAACTATGAGGAGGAGGTTCTATCAGTGACTGACAACCTTTTCACTATGAGGAGGAGGTCCTGTCAGTGACTGACAGCCTCCCCTCTAAGAAGAGGTCCTATCAGTGACTGACAGCCTTCCCTCTATGAGGAGGAGGTTCTATCAGTGATTGACAGCCTTCCCTCTATGAGGAGGCGGTCATATCAGTGACTGACAGCTTTCCCTCTATGAGGAGGAGGTCCTCTCATTGACTGACAGCCTTCCCTCTATGAGGAGCAGGACCTATCAGTGACTGACAGCCTTCCCTCTATGAGGAGGAGGTTCTATCAGTGATTGACAGCCTTCCCTCTATGAGGAGGCGGTCATATCAGTGACTGACAGCTTTCCCTCTATGAGGAGGTCCTATAAGTGTTTGACAGCCTTCTCCCTATGAGGAGGCAGTCCTATCAGTGACTGACAGCCTTCTCTCTATGAGGAAGAGGTCCTATCAGTGACTGACAGCCTTCCCTCTATGAGGAGATGGTCATATCAGTGATTGACAGCCTTCCCTCTATGAGGAGGAGGTCCCATCAGTGACTGACAGCCTTCCCTCTATGAGGAGGAGGTCCTATCAGTGATTGACAGCCTTCCCTCTTTGAGGAGACGGTCCTATCAGTGATTGACAGCCTTCCCTCTATGAGGAGGAGGTCCTATCAGTGACTGACAGCCTTCCCTCTATGAGGAGGAGGTCATATCAGTGATGACAGCCTTCCCTCTATAAGGAGGAGGAGGTCTTATCAGTGACTGACAGCCTTCCCTCTATGAGGAGGAGGTCCTATCAGTGACTGACAGCCCTCCCTCTATGAGGAGGCGGTTCTATCAGTGACTGACAGCCTTCCCTCTATGAGGAGGAGGTCCTATCAGTGATTGACAGCCTTACCTCTATGAGGAGGAGGTCCTATCAGTGACTGACAGCCTTCCCTGTATGAGGAGGAGGTCCTATCAGTGACTGACAGCCTTACCTCTATGAGGAGGAGGTCCTATCAGTGATGACAGCCTTCCCTCTATAAGGAGGAGGAGGTCTTATCAGTGACAGCCTTCCCTCTATGAGGAGGAGGTCCTATCAGTGACTGACAACCCTCCCTCTATGAGGAGGCGGTTCTATCAGTGACTGACAGCCTTCCCTCTATGAGGAGGTGGTCCTATCAGTGATTGACAGCCTTACCTCTATGAGGAGGAGGTCCTATCAGTGACTGACAGCCTTCCCTGTATGAGGAGGAGGTCCTATCAGTGACTGACAGCCTTCCCTCTATGAGGAGGAGGTTCTATCAGTGACTGACTGCCTTCCCTCTATAAGGAGGAGGTCCTATCAGTGACTGACAGCCTTCCCTCTATGAGGAGGAGGTCCGATCAGTGAGTGACAGCCTTCCCTCTATGAGGAAGAGGTCCTATCAGTGACTGACTGCCTTCCCTCTATGAGGAGGAGGTCCTATCAGTGACTGACAGCCTTCCCTCTATGAGGAGGCGGTCCTATCAGTGACTGACAGCCTTCCCTCTATGAGGAGGAGGTCCTATCAGTGGCTGACAGCCTTCCCTCTATGAGGAGGCGGTCCTATCAGTGATTGACAGCCTTCCCTCTATGAGGAGATGTCCTATCAGTGACTGACAGCCTTCCCTCTATGAGGAGGCAGTTCTATCAGTGACTGACAGCCTTCCCTCTATGAGGAGGCGGTCCTATCAGTGACTGACAGCCTTCCCTCTATGAGGAGGAGGTCCTATCAGTGGCTGACAGCCTTCCGTCTATGAGGAGGAGGTCCTATCAGTGACTGACAGCCTTCCCTCTATGAGGAGATGTCCTATCAGTGACTGACAGCCTTCCCTCTATGAGGAGGAGGTCCTATCAGTGACTGACAGCCTTCCCTCTATGAGGAGGAGGTCCTATCAGTGACTGACAGCCTTCCCTCTATGAGGAGGAGGTCCTATCAGTGATTGACAGCCTTCCCTCTATGAGGAGGAGGTCCTATCAGTGACTGACAGCCTTCCCTCTATGAGGAGGAGGTCCTATCAGTGACTGACAGCCTTCCCTCTATGAGGAGGAGGTCCTATCAGTGACTGACAGCCTTCCCTCTATGAGGAGGTCCTATCAGTGACTGACAGCCTTCCCTGTATGAGGAGGAGGTCCTATCAGTGACTGACAGCCCTCCCTGACAGCCCTCTAGTCAGACCACACAGCCTTTCCTCTATGACAGTTTTCAATCGCTGATAAGACCGCCACCTTAACTTAAAAACCCAGAATGAGCAGGAATTTAAATGAATTAAATACAGGTTATGCTGAATATTGTAGATGGTCTCCCTGAGATCAGCTATTGTTGTGTTTGAGTAGTCTCCGAGGCATTGCTCCCGGTTAGCCAGAATCCTACTCCACACTGATGAGGGGCAACACCCCGAAACAGCTGTCTGTGGATGGATACCTGGCTTAGGTTTTCCCCGTCACATCCTTAAAGCTTGTAAAAAAGCGAGATCTTGACATAGGAGCCACTTAATATGGTGGATTTGGTGATCTCTGTAATGGAGACACCCCTTTGCTCGGTTTTCCTTCCTTTGAGGGATATCTGGCTTTCATTGTGTTGTAGACCCATAACTGGGGCTCCACATTTATTTTGCATATTCCTGCTGCACTGAAGGTCCTTTCTGACAGGACACTTGAAGCAGGGCAGGCCAGAAGTTCTATCGCAAAGTGGGATAGCTCAGGCCACAGGTCAAGCCTGCACACCCAGTAGTGAAGGGGTTTATCGCTCCTCAGAGTGTCGATATCTGCTGTTAAGACGAGGAAGTCTGCTACCTGTCGGTCGAGTCTTTCTCTAAGGCTGGATCCCGAAGGGCTGTTGCGATGTGTAGGACTGAAAAAAGCTCGGCATGTCCTCCATCAACAACACATCTGTAAATCCCCTGTTAGATTCCCGTTGTGCTGTGACATCCCCCTTATAAGCTGTGTAAAACATATTTTTTAGTTTGGTTTTGAACTGCTGCATTCTTTCCGACTTTCGGTAATTTGGTAAAATTCCTGCCACTTTCTGCTTATACCGGGGGTCTAGTAGCGTGGCCACCCAGTACAGGTCGTTCTCCTTCATCCTTTTTATACGTGGGTCCCTCAACAGACATGACAGCATGAAATACCCCATTTGAACAAGGTTGGATGCAGAGCTACTCATTTCCCGTTCCTCGTCCTCACTGATGTCATTGACGGTCTGTTCTTCCCCCGAGCTACGTACAACACCATGGGTCCCAGATAGGTGACAACAACGAGCACCCTGGGGTGCCTGCTGTGGTTTGTCTTCCTCCTCCTCAAAGCCGCCACATTCCTCCTCTGACTCCTCTTCCTCATACTCCTCTTCCAGCGTTGCCGCAGGTCCGCCAAGCGATGATGATAAGGCTGTTTCTGGTGGTAATGGTGACCACAACTCTTCTTCTTCACGCTCATCTACAGCCTGATCCAGCACTCTTCGCAGGGCATGCTCCAGGAAGAAAACAAATGGGATGAGGTCGCTGATGGTGCCTTCGGTGCGACTGACTAGGTTTGTCACCTCCTCAAAAGACGCATAAGCCTACAGGCATTGCGCATGAGCGTCCAGTAACGTGGCAAAAAAATTCCCAGCTCCGCAGAGGCTGTCCTAGCACCCCGGTAATACAAATACTCGTTGACGGCTTTTTCTTGTTGGAGCAGGCGGTCGAACATTAGGAGTGTTGAATTCCAACGTGTCGGGCTGTCGCAAATCAAGCGCCTCACTGACATGTTGTTTCGCCGCAGAATATCGGAAAAGTGCGCCATGGCCGTGTAGGAACGCCTGAAATGGCCACACACCTTCCTGGCCTGCTTGAGGACGTCCTCTAAGCCTGGGTACTTAGACACAAAGCGTTGTACGATGAGATTCAACACGTGCCATGCACGGCACGTGTGACAACTTGCCCAAATTCAATGCCGACAACAAATTTGTTCCATTGTCACACACCACTTTGCCGATCTCCAGTTGGTGCGGGGTCAGCCACTGATCCACCTGTGCGTTCAGGGCGGACAGGAGTGCTGGTCCTGTGTGGCTCTCTGCTTTCTGGCAAGTCAACCCCAAGACAGCGTGACACTGTCGTATCCGGGATGTGGAATAGCCCCTGGGGAGCTGGGGGGATTCAGTTGATGTGCAGCCAGCCGCCACAGCAGAAGAGGACTCAGCCGAGGAGGATATCGAAGAGGATGGAGTAGGAGTAGAGGAGGTGGCAGTAGGTCTGCCTGCAAGTCGTGGCGGTGTCACAAACTCCGCTGCGGAGCTACGCATTCCATGCTTGTCAGCCGTCAGCAGGTTGACCCAATGCGCAGTGTACGTGATATACCTGCCCTGACCGTGCTTTGCAGACCAGGTATCAGTGGTCAGATGGAACCTTGCCCCAACACTGTATGCCAGAGATGCCATGACTTCCTTTTCAATGACATTGTATAGGTTTGGGATTGCCTTTTTTGAAAAAAAATTTCGTCCGGATACTTTTCACTGTGGTGTCCCAATAGCGACAAATTTTTTGAAGGCCTCAGACTCCACAAGCTGGTATGGTAAAAGCTGGCGGGCTAAGAGTTCCGTCAAGCCAGCTGTCAGTCGCCGGGCAAGGGGGTGATTCTGTGACATTGGCTTCTTACGCTCAAACATGTCCTTGACAGACACCTGACTGTGGGCAGATAAGCAGGAACTGCTGAAGGTGGGAGGCGGAGTGGCGGTTGGTTGAGAGGGGGCAGGGAGGACAGCAGTGGTTGACGTGGCTGAAGATGCTGGACCAGGAGGAGCATGGTGGCTTTGAGTTTGTGTGCTGCTTGTACTCATGTGTTGATCCCATAGGCGTTTGTGATGTGAGATCATGTGCCTTCGCAAAGCAGTTGTACCGAGGTGGGTGTTGGACTTCCCACGACTCAGTTTCTTTTGGCACAGGTTGCAAATGGCATTGCTGTTATCAGAGGCAGACACACAAAAAAAAATCCAAACTGCTGAGCTTTGCAATGACGGCATTCTGGTGGTGGCAACAGCATGCGTTGACTGGCGTGCTGTCTGGCTGACCCCGGGTGCCGATACATGCTGTCTGACTGTGCCACTAACTCCTCGCGACGACCTCCCCCTGCTTCCAACTCGTCTCCTCCTTCTCTCTGTCTCCCCTTCTGAACCTTCCCCCTCTTCTTCTCTTCGAGCAGGCACCCACGTGGCATCCGTGGACACATCGTCATCATCAACCGCTTCACTTGTATCTGACACCTTAGCAAAGGAAGCAGCAGCGGGTACAACATCATCATCATCATCATCACACTGTACGTCCATGTGTGTAATCCTGCCTGACTGAGACATATCCCTGTAATCTACATCATCTGGCAATAATGGTTGCGCATCACTAATTGCATCCAACTGATGTGTAAATAACTCCTCTGACGGATCAAGTGAAGCGGCTGTGGTGGCTATGGTGGTAGTGGTGGTGGTGGCGACGGGCGGGTGCGTGGTAACTTGAGAGCAGGTGACCGAAGCTGAGCTGGAGGAGGATGGTGCGTCAAGGTTCTTAGCGGAAGCTGTTGAAGATTGGGTGTCCTGTCTAAGCCAGTCAACTATGTCCTCAGAATTTTTCGGGTTCAGGGTACGTGGCCTCTGAACACTAGGCATTATTCCAGGGACAGTGGAAATCACAGCACCACGACGTGGTACTACGTGTGCTAGGTACTGTGCCACCCGGCATGAGTGGTGGGCACTAGAAGTGGGCACACTACAGTCAGTAGAAGTGGGCCTGACACACACTGGCAGCAGGCAAGCAACTGAATTTAGACTACTGTCTAAAAATGAAATGCCTTATTTATCGGCAAGCTACTGTGCCACCCGGTATCAGTGGTTGGCACTGGCAGTGGGCACACTACAGTCTGTGGAAGTGGGCCTGACACACACTGGCAGCAGGCAAGCAACTGAATTTAGAGTACTGTCTAAAAAATAAATGCCTTATTTATCGGCAAGCTACTGTGCCACCCGGTATGAGTGGTTGGCACTGGCAGTGGGCACACTACAGTCAGTGGAAGTGGGCCTGACACACACTGGCAGCAGGCAAGCAACTGAAATTAGACTACTGTCTAAAAATTACATGCCTTATTCATCGGCAAGCTACTGTGCCACCCGGTATCAGTGGTGGGCACTGGCAGTGGGCACACTACAGTCAGTGGAAGTGGGCCTGACACACACTGGCCGCAGACAAGCAACTGAAATTAGACTACTGTCTAAAAATTAAATGCCTTATTTATCGGCAAGCTACTGTGCCACCCGGTATCAGTGGTTGGCACTGGCAGTGGGCACACTACAGTCAGTGGAAGTGGGCCTGACACACACTGGCAGCAGGCAAGCAACTGAATTTAGACTACTGTCTAAAAATGAAATGCCTTATTTATCGGCAAGCTACTGTGCCAGCCGGTATCAGTGGTTGGCACTGGCAGTGGGCACAGTACAGTCTGTGGAAGTGGGCCTGACACACACTGGCAGCAGGCAAGCAACTGAATTTAGACTACTGTCTAAAAATGAAATGCCTTATTTATCGGCATGCTACTGTGCCACCCGGTATCAGTGGTTGGCACTGGCAGTGGGCACAGTACAGTCTGTGGAAGTGGGCCTGACACACACTGGCAGCAGGCAAGCAACTGAATTTAGACTACTGTCTAAAAATTAAATGCCTTATTTATCGGCAAGCTACTGTGCCACCCAGTATCAGTGGTGGGCACTGGCAGTGGGCACACTACAGTCAGTGGAAGTGGGCCTGACACACACTGGCAGCAGGCAAGCAACTGAATTTAGACTACTGTCTAAAAATGAAATGCCTTATTTATCGGCAAGCTACTGTGCCACCCGGTATCAGTAGTTGGCACTGGCAGTGGGCACACTACAGTCTGTGGAAGTGGGCCTGACACACACTGGCAGCAGGCAAGCAACTGAATTTAGACTACTGTCTAAAAATTAAATGCCTTATTTATCGGGCAAGCTACTGTGCCACCCGGTATCAGTGGTTGGCACTGGCAGTGGGCACACTACAGTCAGTGGAAGTGGGCCTGACACACACTGGCAGCAGGCAAGCAACTGAAATTAGACTAATGTCTAAAAATGAAATGCCTTATTTATCGGCAAGCTACTGTGCCACCCGGTATTAGTGGTGGGCACTGGCAGTGGACACACTACAGTCAGTGGAAGTGGGCTTGACACACACTGGCAGCAGGCAAGCAACTGAAATTAGACTAATGTGTAAAAATTAAATGCCTTATTTATCGGCAAGCTACTGTGCCACCCGGTATCAGTGGTGGGCACTGGCAGTGGGCACACTACAGTCAGTGGAAGTGGGCTTGACACACACTGGCAGCAGGCAAGCAACTGAAATTAGACTAATGTGTAAAAATGAAATGCCTTATTTATCGGCAAGCTACTGTGCCACCCTGTATTAGTGGTGGGCACTGGCAGTGGGCACACTACAGTCAGTGGAAGCGGGCCTGACACACACTGGCAGCAGGCAAGCAACTGAAATTAGACTACTGTGTAAAAATTAAATGCCTTATTTATCGGCAAGCTACTGTGCCACCCGGTATCAGTGGTTGGCACTGGCAGTGGGCACCACAGTCTGTGGAAGTGGGCCTGACACACACTGGCAGCAGGCAAGCAACTGAATTTAGACTACTGTCTAAAAATTAAATGCCTTATTTATCGGCAAGCTACTGTGCCACCCGGTATCAGTGCTGGGCACTGGGCACGCTACAGTTAGTGGAAGTCGGCCTGACACACACTGGCAACAGGCAAGCAACTGAATTTAGACTACTGTCTAAAAAATAAATGCCTTATTTATCGGCAAGCTACTGTGCCACCCGGTATCAGTGGTTGGCACTGGCAGTGGGCACACTACAGTCAGTGGAAGTGGGCCTGACACACACTGGCAGCAGGCAAGCAACTGAAATTAGACTACTGTCTAAAAATTACATGCCTTATTCATCGGCAAGCTACTGTGCCACCCGATATCAGTGGTGGGCAGTGGCAGTGGGCACACTACAGTCAGTGGAAGTGGGCCTGACAGACACTGGCAGCAGGCAAGCAACTGAAATTAGACTACTGTCTAAAAATTAAATGCCTTATTTATCGGCAAGCTACTGTGCCACCCGGTATCAGTGGTTGGCACTGGCAGTGGGCACACTACAGTCAGTGGAAGTGGGCCTGACACACACTGGCAGCAGGCAAGCAACTGAATTTAGACTACTGTCTAAAAATGAAATGCCTTATTTATCGGCAAGCTACTGTGCCACCCGGTATCAGTGGTTGGCACTGGCAGTGGGCACACTACAGTCAGTGGAAGTGGGCCTGACACACACTGGCAGCAGGCAAGCAACTGAATTTAGACTACTGTCTAAAAATGAAATGCCTTATTTATCGGCAAGCTACTGTGCCACCCGGTATCAGTAGTTGGCACTGGCAGTGGGCACACTACAGTCTGTGGAAGTGGGCCTGACACACACTGGCAGCAGGCAAGCAACTGAATTTAGACTACTGTCTAAAAATTAAATGCCTTATTTATCGGCAAGCTACTGTGCCACCCGGTATCAGTGGTTGGCACTGGCAGTGGGCACACTACAGTCAGTGGAAGTGGGCCTGACGCACACTGGCAGCAGGCAAGCAACTGAAATTAGACTAAGGTGTAAAAATTAAATGCCTTATTTATCGGCAAGCTACTGTGCCACCCGGTATTAGTGGTGGGCACTGGCAGTGGACACACTACAGTCAGTGGAAGTGGGCTTGACACATACTGGCAGCAGGCAAGCAACTGAAATTAGACTAATGTGTAAAAATTAAATGCCTTATTTATCGGCAAGCTACTGTGCCACCCGGTATCAGTGGTTGGCACTGGCAGTGGGCACCACAGTCTGTGGAAGTGGGCCTGACACACACTGGCAGCAGGCAAGCAACTGAATTTAGACTACTGTCTAAAAATTAAATGCCTTATTTATCGGCAAGCTACTGTGCCACCCGGTATCCGTGGTGGGCACTGGCAGTGGGCACACTACAGTCAGTGGAAGTGGGCTTGACACACACTGGCAGCAGGCAAGCAACTGAAATTAGACTAATGTGTAAAAATGAAATGCCTTATTTATCGGCAAGCTACTGTGCCACCCGGTATTAGTGGTGGGCACTGGCAGTGGGCACACTACAGTCAGTGGAAGCGGGCCTGACACACACTGGCAGCAGGCAAGCAACTGAAATTAGACTACTGTGTAAAAATTAAATGCCTTATTTATCGGCAAGCTACTGTGCCACCCGGTATCAGTGGTTGGCACTGGCAGTGGGCACCACAGTCTGTGGAAGTGGGCCTGACACACACTGGCAGCAGGCAAGAAACTGAATTTAGACTACTGTCTAAAAATTAAATGCCTTATTTATCGGCAAGCTACTGTGCCACCTGGTATCAGTGGTGGGCACTGGCAGTGGGCACACTACAGTCAGTGGAAGTCGGCCTGACACACACTAGCAGCAGGCAAGCAACTGAAATTACACTAAAGTGTAAAAATTAAATGCCTTTTTTTTAAGCAAACTCCTGTGCCACACGGTATGACAGGGGTGGGCACTGGCAGTGGGCACACTACAGTCAGTGGAAGTCGGCCTGACACACACTAGCAGCAGGCAAGCAACTGAAATTACACTAAAGTGTAAAAATTAAATGCCTTTTTTTGATGCAAAGTCCTGTGCCACACTGGATGACAGGGGTGGGCACTGGCAGTGGGCACACTACAGTCTGTGGGCCTGCAGCTCCTCACACACGGGCAGGCCAGGCAACTGCAATATATATATGGAGAAAAAAAAAAAAAGCAGACTAATGTTGCAGCCCTAAAAAGGGCTTTTTGGGGTGCTTTCAGGACGCTGTCCTTACAGCAGAGATCAGATGAGTCTTTCAGGACTGGAGTGGACACTGAATACACTAGCCTAGCTATCGATTTCCCAATTAAATCAGCAGCAGCTACACTGTCCCTCCTCTCACTAACACTGCAAATTCCGAATGAATCTAAAATGGATGCTGTTCAGGAGATGGGAGGGAGGGTATGCTGCTGATTGGCTAGAATGTGTCTGCTGACTGTGAGGTACAGGGTCAAAGTTTGCTCAATGATGATGTATAGGGGACGGACCGAACATCGCATGTGTTCGCCCGCCGCGGCGAACACGAACAAGCTATGTTCGCCGGCGGATAGTTCGGGCCATCTCTCTCTCTCTCTCTCTCTCTCTATATATATATACATATATAAAATCACACATAGCAAATATTTTTATTCTCAAATCTTAAAATTCAAGTTAAAGGGAATGTGTTATATCATTTTCGCCTATATAACTGCCCCAGAGAAGAATGCACATTCCAAACATACGTGTGTATACTTTGTGTCTTTATTTCATGTCCAATAAAAATGTTTTTATTCTTCTGAAAAACAGCTACCAAGTGCCAGGCTATGTGGCTTTTGCTGTTTATTGTGCTTAACCAGAGTTAAGAAGAGAGGAGGGCTACTATAGCTAATCATATTTTTGGATTGGAAACAGCTAGAGATATGGGCTTAGTCTCGTTTGAAAGCTGGCATTCCAAACAACACCAGCTTTAAAGCATTATAGCCATTATATTGGAAGATATAGCTGTCATAGCTGTTAGAAATCACGATGGCAGAAAATGCAGTTGAACGTGAAAGTAAAAACAGGTTTTACAGATTTCACTCCTGACCCGATTTCTAACAGCTATCTCCTCTGATGTAGTTAATATAATGCTGCGATTCTGGTATTATCTGAAACGCCAGCTTTCAAACAAGACCAGCTGCTACCGATCCCAAGATATGGGCAGCTAAAGCAGCCTCCTTTCCTCTTAAGTCTGGTTTGCTTTGAGTACAGGGAACAGCAAACCCCATCCATCGGACACTTGGAAGCAGTTTTCAAGCAGAAAAAAGCCCTCTTTCTGGGCATGGAATAAAGGCACACAGTACACACAAATATGTTTGGAATGTGTTTGCAATATTCTGTGGGGCAATGCTGTTAGTTATATAGGTGAAAATTAAGTGAAAGATTCCCTTTAAAACACCAGGTTTGGAGTAGCCCCAACACTACGCTGGATCCCCTGGACACTGTTGAGTTGGAGGATATGGTAAGACGTGGTGCACCCCAATGGCAAATAAGTCCAGGGAGTCAATCTGCAGTAAACCAGTGTGCTTCTTTACTGGAGGAACTCAAGTGCAAAACAATACAGGCAAGGCACTGAACTGGCTTCTCCAGTCTCCTCCCTGGCAGAAGAAGGTTCCATGCTGTAGGAAAGACCTGAGCCAGGGATCCCTCCCTTTCTTATAAGGCTGTTACTGTGGCCAAAGGGCTGGTGACCCAAGGTCTACAGCACAGTCATTGGGCAGGGTATTCCCTTTGAGCATCTTCTTCTGGTCACTTGTGCTGTCTGGTAGAGTCTCTCCTACATTATACTGGTCCCTATCTGCAGACAACTAGGGGCTCTGACTGCTCTATTTTTATATAGTTTCTAATTGATCCAGAACCTTTTAGTGGGAAGGCTGAAGGGGGATAAGTACAGCCAAACAGAAACAATGTTGCAGTTCATGACTGCATCAACTTGTATTGTGCTTCAATACAAGTCAATGGGAATGACTAAGCAGTTTCCAGACGTAAACAACTGTCTGACAGAGTGTAAACAGATGTTGAAAAGTTCACTGTCTCTGGCTTTTCCCTGCAAAACTCAGATCTGCGTAGTCCCTTATGACAGCAGTGGAAATTACTGGATTTTTGGTTTACAGGCTGATCTAACAGTGAAAAAGAACAGAAGGTATCATATAAAATGCAATTTAACAGTATAAAAAAGTAAGGTAACCCTTCAAAGAGCACTGAATTAGTGAGCTGATGGCATTGCATAGCAATAATAGGAGCAAATGTCCACGTCTAGACTCCAAAGTACCCTTTCTCCAATGCACTACATACCACTCTTTTAAAGGGCTTTTCTGGAACTTAGATACTGATGGCCTATGCTCAGCACACGGTACATCTTCAATATCAGGACACCTGGAACCCTCACTGATTAGCTCTTTTGGGCAGTCATCAGTCCTGGAATCGATACAGTGGACAGAACTAGAAGCTCAATATTCCATCCACTGTGTGTCTGCTATGCTGAGAAAAATAATGTTTTATTACATGAAAATGAGGCTCTAGGAGCAACAGGGGCGTTATCGTTACACCTAGAGGCTCTGCTTTCTCTGCAACTGCAGAGCCCTCTGCACTTTCATTGACAGGACCAGACATGAGCGTGTTAACACTGCCTGACCCTATCAATTAAAATTGAGAGGGTGCGGCAGTTGCAGAGAGAGGTGTGTCTCTAGGTGTAACAGCAACAACCCTGTTGCTCCTAGAGGCTCATTTGCATATATATACAAAAAAAATCTTAGCAATACGGGCATAAATGAACATGGGTCCAACACAGACACCTTCATTTGCAAAGCGAACATTCAACAGGATCCCCTTTCACACCCCGACAGTTTCACTTGAATTCATAAAAGCAGCAACAACAGGAGTGTTATCCAGGCATCATGTGTCCATAGCTTTCCTGCTTCTCTGTGTGGGCATGGATGCTGCATCGCTCACATGCCTGGCCCCTATCCCCACCGGCGGTCCAGATCCATGATTTCTTCTGCTATCAGCAGCAGTTCTGGGCTTTGGTGTCCCACATGCAGCTTGCTCTTTCTGCCTCGGTCATCTCCTCTGCCCCTAGGCCCCATGGGTGCATGCTCTTGCTGATACTTAAAGGGCCAGCAAGCACGGCCAGATATGCTCCAGCCTTTGTGTATTTAAGAGCTGAGTGAAGTTGTGGTAATTCAGTCTGTCTGGCAGTGTACAGAACCTCACCTGTTTAACAGTTCTGACTCTATACTGCCTGTTATGACTATCGTCTGCTTATTGTATTGACCCTCAGCTGCCTGCCATGACTTCAGACCTGTTTTATGGATTTTCACCCCAGACTGTTTCTTGACCACAAGTTTAGCCTGATTCCTTGTTGCTTTGCGCTGGTTTCTCTGATCCCTGTGTGTCAGGTGTCAACTATCCAGGGACTATTCCAGGTGGAAGTGGCCTGTTGAGTCGCCTGCAGCAAAGAACAGATCTCTGTATAGGAGTTAAAGGCTGAAAACTAGGGAACTGCCAGGACAACATCCTTTAGGTTTAGCACAAAGCCAAACTGGTTAGTAAAAAACATTTTACCGAACTCGGGTTCAGTTCCAAGGTACCACTTGGAACTAAAACCAAGTTCGGTAAAATGTTTTTAACAGTAGAAATTAACTTTTAAAATTATTACCTGGAGTCTCGTGAGACTTCGCAAAGTAATAACTTCAGCTCATAGGAGCCAATACATTCTAATACTGTACGGAGAACTCGCTCTGTACAGTATTCTGACAAAGTTTTATGCAAATCGACATCAGATGTTTCATACGAAGTCGATTAGCTCATCCCTAATCAGAATGTTTCATGCTATCAAATCCATATGCTGGTAAGAAGTACCATCAGATGGGTTAAATGTTTTCCATCATCTTGATAGGCATCTACTCTGCTTTTTGAATAAGATTACAAGTTCTTCATGAGCACAAGCTTAAGGCTTGCCACAGAGGACAAGCTTCACATAGACAAATTGCCCGAAGGATTCATAAAGTAATAAAAACATGTAGCTTAATTCATTCTAAGCCTGACAGTGTGTCCTGTGCATGACTTTCAATTGTTTTCGAACTGAAATCAGAACCCTTGTTTCACTGTGCTGCAGGCTATACTGTAGTGACGTACATGAAGATAGGCTGTTCTTCTGTCATTATTCCAGGGAGTGTTTCATTGTCGCTCCCGGGGTATTTTAAAACTATAGTTGAGCTTGGGGTATTATTATACGATAACTGGATATTTATCCAATTTAAAATAATTGAAAACTGAGGTTATCAAGAAAACTTCATGCAGATGATCTTTTCCATACTGCTTTATGTTGGATTGTCTTGTCTTAATAGGCTCTGCAAGGAGGAACATACATGTTCAGTTTCAGGTTCCTTAGGCCCACCATAGGTAATGACTCTGTGGTCCACCCTTCATCTATGCAACACATAAGATCTACTAGGCTGTGTTACGGAAGCGGATGTGGATACATGGTGTCACTGAACTGATTTGGCTTGGGGCGACTTCGAGCGGTGTTAGCCTGACTGCCCCTTGTCTTCAACCTTTAATCCCTGGACTCCACTGCAGGGGAACCACCAGGCTGCCACCTCCTGGAGTAGTCTCAGTTCAGAAGCTGCAAACCCATGATGAAGCACTGAGGTCTTAAGCAAAATCAGGATAGGCAGCGTATAAGTAACCAAGTAAACAGTCCAAAGGTTAACATGGGCAGCACAGCTTCAATACAAGAAACAGGCAGAGACCAGGTCAGGCAGGGAAGAGTCAAATCTGGAAATAGGCAGAGTTCTGTACACAGACAGGCAAACAAGAAAATAACACACCTTTGCAGGAAACTGGCTATCTAGAACCTATTGCTCAGGCACCCCCACACAGGGGAAAGTGCTTTAAAAAAAAACAAGAAGGTCTTCCGTAAGATTTTTATAAGTAATAAAGCAATTGTGATATATTTTTTTAAATAATAAGATAAAAAAATCATAAAATACAAATAAATAAAATAGAAAGGAAAATGTGCAAAAAAATAAATAAAGTATAAGTATCCCCTAAAGGTCTTTTTATGACCTATTAGGCAAGTTTCACACTAGCGGCAAGCTGTTCCGGTGGGTGAACAGCCTGTCGGATCCATGCTCCCACTAGTGCACGCGTACCCCCGGACTACCGTTCTGGCCCTATTTACTATAATAGGGGCGGGACGGAGTTCTGGCGGCAGCACGGCCTGCCTGCCACTAGTGTAAAAGTACCCTTATGTAGCAGAAATATATTTTAAAAAAATGTTGACATTTTTGGCCCATAGGGAACTAATTATTATAATTTATTTTGGTGTCAGTGTGCATATTCAAAGAAGGAGCTTTGGTTTGGGAAAAAAAAGACTTTTTGAAAATGCTTTGTACAGTTTCCCCCAAATGAAACAAAAAAATATACGGTATTGTAATGCCCTATATGTGCTTACTGGTTACTGCAGGGCATCTATAACGGCGGTGGGGGGGGGGGGGGGCCCAGTAGGCGGTAATAACCGCTGAGTGTTCTCTGCAGTGAAGGAAAGCACTCAGTTATGAATAGGGGGTAGAAGGGAGGAAAAGGTTGCCACTTATTGCCAATTATTTTTTACCAAGTTCCGGCAGGCATGGTCCCTGAAACAGAAGATTGACAAAAAAGGGAAGGGGTAAGCAGCACTCCAGGTCCCAATTTGGGAACAGGTCAAGTAGTAGTATGATGAGTTGATGCCCGCGGATGGGGATCCTGGCTGGGGGTCTCGTCAAATAGCAAAAATAGAGAAATCCACAGCACTCTTGAGTTTAGGTGAAAAAAACGGTTACTTTATTAGTAACAGCAGCATACAGATAGCAACGTTTCAACCATCTCTGGTCTTTATCAAGCTATGAAATCACAATGTGAAGTGCACCTTTAAATAGTGGGTCAGTGTCCCTGGGTGTGTCCCTTGTGGGGGTTGGGCATTATATCAGACGTGTGCAGTGACTAATTATAAAATCTCTACATACTTATTGTTGCATGATACTTACTGGTGAAGGAGGGTCCATGTGAAACACGGGCGCTGTGTTCTGGGGTGAATTCGCGCCAAATCCCGTGTTCTTTATGTCCATATGCGCATGCGCCGAATCCCCACATCCACAGGGTGAGGGATCCTAATGCGGCCAATAGAAAAATCTGGCGCCTGTGACGTCCGGTGTTGCCGAGGGCAGGAGGAAGATCCCGATCATGGGAACGCCTCTCACGCGCTGCACCAATCCAGAGCAGAGGCGCTGATGACGTCTATTGTTGCTAGGTAGGTAAGTGCAATCACCAAAGAAGTGAGGATCACGTCCCCTCCATAGCAACTATTTAAACCATATGTTCCAGCAACTAGATCGAAACCGGAGTGGTGATATCGGGTCGGCCAGGTTATATGAGGGTTTCACTCAGCTGGAATTGCTGATTAGGCGATCTCAGATGAAGCATATGTCCTCATGTAAGGCTGTGGCCACCACAGGGACATGGTCAACTGTAAATTGTCCAGCAGTCCCTCAAAGGGGGGGGGGGCATCTACAGCCGCCATTCATACATACCCCATCTATAAACAGTGTCAGCTACAAAATTACTTCAGTGCGCTAATTCTGTAACAGGGGTCAGGGAGCATGACAGTATCTCTCTGGTCGCTCATTGGAAAAATGGCGGTCAGGGACTGAAGCCGTCGTGCTATTAGCATACATCCTTTCATCCTTATCGTACTTATAGGCCATTTCTATATCAAACTTACCCCTCTAGTTCATATGAGGTTGCTGGAAATTGGTAATAGAGGTTTTTAGCCAAAGCGGAGTCTGTGTAGGCGCATTTGGAGGATTCGTCAGGTAGGGATGTAAATAATGCGTGGTTTCACGTGGAGTACCCCCTGTAGTGCAAAAAAGTGACAATTGTGATATAAACAAAACACAACAATAGTCTATTGTTGGGCACTTTACTTGTGTTAAAATCTTATGTAGCTAAGTCGCACATAGGGTAGAATGGAGCATGGTTTGGGGAATAAGTTAGTGTAGGAAGATACTGAGGTTAAAGTCTCTATTAAGTCCTTTCGGTCCCAACGTGTCCAGTTTGTGGATCCATTTAAGTTCCAATTTTTTGAGGAGAGTCTCTCGGTCCCCTCTCCTTCGGAGTTGTGGGATCCCATCGATGACTTGGAATCTAAATTGTGAGATATTGTGTCCAAATTTGGCGAAGTGTTCCGGAACTGGTAGTTCTAGGGCAAGCTTGCGTATCTTTGACTTATGTTGAGTGAGTCTCTTTTTAATCTCCTGTGTAGTCTCACCCACATAGAGAAGTCTACATGGGCATTGTAAGATGTAAATTACATATGAGGAATTACATGTGTAGAATTGTTTGATCCGGTATCTGGCACCTGTCCGGGGGTGCACGAATGTGTTGCCCTTCATCATGCTGTTACAATGGCAGCATCCTAGACATGGGAAACTGTCCGTTCTTTTGTTCCTTTGTTGCTGTGGGGTGTATGAGTCTGCATGTACCAGTCTATCTCGTAGATTGGTGCCCCTTTTATATAAAAATAGTGGGGGATTAAGGATATAAGCCTGAGAGAGGGCATTGGGGCCTTGGAGAAGAATATATTCCTAGTCAGGATCAGTCAGGAATAGTGTGCAAGCCGCCTGTACTGCAAGTCCTGCTTTAACCCTCTGTGATCACCTTGCTAAACATAAACCTGACATTAATGTACTGTAACTTAAAGCCTGCTGAAACCAATCGTCTTCTGAGGAACTGTCAGGAAAGTGTTTGCTGTTTATTACTGTTCAGTAAAGTGAAGTTCTGGTTTACTATCCAAGCCTGCACCTCAATTATTCCTCCTATCAATCGGTGTGCCACCGTTACCGGCGCTGGCGTCACGGACATTAGGGACACCCAGCCACAGGCACGTTAATCTACCAACACCAAGGGCACCTCACACTACACCTGGCTGTGTCCCTTTAAGAACCCAGAGAGTGCCCCAGAGGATCCACGTGCCAGCCTCTCCATCACTGGCATTCCCCAGGTCAGTCCCTCACGCTCCCCTGACTTGGGGATGCTACACTCACTATCCTTCTGACTATTTTTTTAAACAGAAGATTGACATATTCCTGCTCCACACCACTCCTGTTGTCTCCATCTTCCGGTCCCTATGCTGTTTACATCCAGCTGGCTATGGACATGGACACATGCATCTCTCCAGCCAATGACTGGCTTCAGCAGTGAAACATTTTGTGGCCACATCACTGCTGAAGCCAGTCATTGGTTGGAGCGGTGCATGTAAAGATACCCACAGCCAGCCAGATGCAAAAAGTGCAGGGCCTGGAAGAAGACAGCGGGGGCAGTGAAGAGGCCTGGAGAGGTGGGGAGCAAGAAAGTATAAATCTTCTGTTAACAAGGGCTATGCTGCAGGCACTTGTAAAAAATGAATTTTTACTGGGAATTCCCTTTAAGCCCCTATAACACTGCATGATATTTGGGCCAATCACTGGGAACAAGTGTTCTTGGGAACGCTCATTCCTGATAAGTGGACTGTATAATCGTTTTGTCGATCAGCTGATAATCGAGCAATCATTAGTTTCTTGGACTGTTTGCATATTTTACCAGGATGAAAGATTACGATTATCATCAGTAGGATTGTGCTACCGATAATCAAAAGAATTGAATGAGGGAGGAATGTCCGCGGTAGTGATCATTGCTCCTCATTCATTTAGCATTGGCTTTTTTTGTTTTGCGACCCCTTGAAGTAGAGAAATGTGATAATGCGGCCCTCAGACCAAAAAAGTTTATGTACCCCTGCAGTAGAGTTACATGCACAGATCAAACATAAGAGTAAAACCACTTGCTTATATTGTGTGCTACGAGTCAGAAGACGATTGGTTTTAGCAAGCTTTAAGTTACAGTTAGCAAGGTGATCACAGAGGGTTAAAGCAGGACTTGCAGTACAGGCGGCTTGCACACTATTCCTGACTGATCCTGACTAGGAATATATTCTTCTCCAAGGCCCCAATGCCCTCTCTCAGCTTATATCCTTGGGATAACAATTACTGAGTACCTCCTCTGGTATTTGTAGTACCTCTTGCTTTTTGGAATTCTTTGCTCTGCCTTCCCTCAGCTCACTCAGGCTGGTGACCAGTGATGTTTCTGCAGGGATCCTTATCCTGTTTGCAGCTTGACTAAGGAGGTAACACTTCTCTACTAGTCCTAGGGTCTGGACTGCTCCTCTTAGGGAATGACTCTTCCTAGGCTGGACCCTCTCAGGCTATAGGGCCTGGGTTGACTTCAACAGGCTCAGGGTCTGAACACTGAACATCTTCACATGCTCATGGCCTGGACTGGACTGCCTTCAACAGGCTCAAGGCCTGAACTGCCTAACTCCTCCCCTGACTGGGCCTATATTAACTAGGGCTCCCTAGCTCCCTCTAGTGGACATAGCTGAGATGACACCCCTAGCAGGCCTGCACAATGGCACACAATAGCAGTAACAGGGTGATAGGATATATAAATAGGCATTACATTACATTGCATTAACTGAAAATGACATTCACCAATCTCCCCACAAATGAGGGGAACGTACGCACTCAAGTGACCCTTCTGTAGTGTCGGGCATCACAACTCCCGTACACTACATTTATAGATGGCGTCTGCTCTGGAGCCACCTGGTGATACAGCAGACACCCGTGGCTAATGTCCAAAATTGGTAGTAATGCCGACCGCGGACATTTACCCAACAGATGGCGTCGTCAAATGTGAT
Organism: Bufotes viridis; assembly: GCA_033119425.1. Taxonomy (NCBI): domain Eukaryota; kingdom Metazoa; phylum Chordata; class Amphibia; order Anura; family Bufonidae; genus Bufotes; species Bufotes viridis. The sequence goes on from CM065591.1 coordinate 36,387,396, forward strand.
CATGGCATCTGAGAGTGCTAAAACCCGGAAGCATGCGCAGGTCAGGTGCGCTTTCACTTGGCGGCAAACAGAGAAATTGTCCTAAGCTAATAATTATTTGTATATCCCAGTTCAGGCCAGCAGGTGGCACTATTAAACTGTGAGATAGCGATTTCTGCATAGAATAATAGAGCATATTTTGAAAAATATAAAAAACTAAAATAAATATAAAAATTCAAATCATTCCCCTTTCCTCAAAATAAAAATAAATGAACAATTTAAAACAAATAACATCTTGGGCACAGTTTATTGCAAAAATGCCTGTACTATTAAAATGTAAAAAAAAAAGGATCCCATATTGTCATTGGCCTAAAGTTAAAAAAATTAAAATGGCTGATTCGCCATTTTTTCATCACTTTACTTCCCAAAACATTTCATAAAAAGTTATCACAAAGTCACATACACCCCAAAATGGTATTAGCAAAAACTACAGATCGTCCCACAAAAAATGAACCCTCACACATCTCCATAGACATGGCTTTGAAATAGTTATGGATGTCAGAATACAGCGATGACAGAAGAAGAAATAAATTTACACAAGTTTTTTTTTTTTTCAGTAATAAAAAGCAAGAAAAACTATACATATGTGGTATCGCCATAATTGTACTGACCTGGAGAATGAAGATCACAAGTCACTTTTACCGCATAGTGAACGGTGTAAAATTAAAACCTGTAAAACTGTGACAGAATTGCATTTTCCAAATTCCACCCTATTTGGAATGCTTTTTCCCCGCTTCCCACTACATTGTATGCAATATTAAATGATGGCATTAGAAAGTACAATTTGTCCTGCAAAAAACAAGCCCTCATATGGCTATGTAAATGGAAAAATAGAAAAGTTATGGCTCTGGGAAGGCAGGGGTCAAAAAAGTGAAAACGCAAAACAGAAAATCACTGCATCAGGAAACGGTTAAAATACTACAAAAATCACTTTTACAGACCTGCTCTCTAGATGCCGTTGTATTTCACCCTAGTCATTATGTGACCAATATTGGGCTTCTTTTATATATATGGTTCAGCCCCCCATCATTTAACCCCTCAAATGTCACGTTCAACGCTGATCGCAGCATCTGTAACTCACATTCAGTCTCTTAGGGGTAATCGGCTGTCTGCTCCCGTCTTGATTGAAGAAAACCCACCAAAGGACCTGCAGCGAGCGTGATGACATCACCACGTGATAATTCTGGGCATGCTCAAAGGTATCATCACTGACGTCATCAAGATGGGCGCGGACAGCCTCTCCGCGAACATGTGGATGAGGTGAGTATTTTTTTTTTCATCCACTATTTTAGGGAAAATTGATTAAAGTTTTTTTTTTCCCCCTAAAATTTTAAATACATATATTGTTGTCAAGTATTACCACTTCAACAAGGACCAAATATTACCTCCATGCAGTGATTAAATATTAAATAATTACATAGTTGCACAGTTGATATGGTTGAAAAAAACAAAAGATAAGGGTCTATCTAGTCCAATCTCCATACTGAAATTGAACAAAATGCACTGTACAAATATAACGAGTGATACTACTAAGTGCCCCTGGTCTCTGCAGTAAACACTTTTTAGCCTCTTCAGCCTCTTCCCCCTACTCCTGAGTGAAGGATGTAGGCTCCTGGATGGATGCTAGAGGAACAGGAAGAGGATGTGAAGCGTGGCCTGCTTACATTGGAGGAAGACCAGGGGAGATTTCAAGTTCTCTTTGAAATGACACCCACTCACTCTCTCCCTGTACCAAATTCTCAATTCAACTCCTCCCCCCAGCTCTACTGCTAAAGACATTTGGATGGATATTACATTCTGCACTACCAAACATACAGGAGAATACAGTACCATATACCCTATTCCAGTGATGTCTCCTCTGATGTAGATTTTCTCTCCCATCATCTTCTCTATTCGGATTTGTCTCTGCAGTTTGTCAAACAGGCATCTTAGGGTCCTCATTACACTGCAAAAGTAACAGTACCGTACAAATAGCTTGACATGCTAATAGTGCTCCCCAAAGACCCACCAATAGTAATATTTCTCTCCCAGAGAGCCCTATTAGTAATGGTTCCCCCAATATTGATCATGCTCCCCAAAAGTGCCCCCATTAGTAGCAATACCCTCCATATTGTGCTCAATAATAATGCCCCCACAGTGCCGTCAGTAGTAATAATGCCACCATAGTGCCCCCCTGCAGTTTTAATGTCTTACACAGTTATTACCTCCCTGTAGGGACCTCTGTTTTATAATGCCTGCTATAGTGCCAGTATACATATATAATGCTTCTCCATCCCCCTGTACTGCCAGTATATAATGCTCCCTTCCCCTGTAATGCTAGTCTATAATGCTCCCCCGTTGTCTAGTGGCAGTAGATAATGCCCCCCCTCCCTGTAGTGCCAGTATATAATGCTCCCCCCATTATCTAGTGGCAGTATATAATGCCCCCACCCTGTAGTTCCATTATATAAGGCTTCCCTCTCCTGTAGTGCCAGTATATAATGTCCCCTCCGTAGTGACAGTTTATAATGCTTCCTAGCCTGTAGTACTAGTATATAATGCTCCTTCACTGTAATGGAAATATATAACACTCTTTCATCCCTCCCCTGTAGTGCAAATGTATACATACCTATTAAAAAAAATACTCCCCTGACTTCAATTCTCTTCCACTGTCTGAGATGCAGGCCACAGATCATTTCCGGTCTGTGAAGTGATTTGCCATGTCTCATGTGATTCGAGGAGCAGGTCTATGGCAGAATATACCAGTCTCAGTGTCTTCTTCTGGACACTCAGTGGTCTGAGTCTTCTCTTGCAAGCACTGTTCCCTATCTGCAGAACACTAGGGGCTCTGACTGCTCTCCTTATATATAGTTACTAGCTAGACTGGAACCTTCTAGTGGGAGGGGTGGAGTGGAGAAACTCAGCACAAGCAATTGCAAAGTTACCACTCCCGTCTGGCATAGACTTACATTAGAGCTTTAATGATACTCAATGGCAATGACACAGCAGTTTTTCCAGACAAAAATAAGTTTCCAGACATAACAACATAGCTAAAACCAGACATTCAAAAGGTCAGTCAGTCTGGTTTTGGTGGTAAACAAGTTTGGCTTTTTCCCTCCAAAACATACTTTTCTTTAAACCTTATGGTAGTCGTGGAAAGTTTCCAGCTTCCTATGCAAAGTTCCAAAAGTATCTCAGTATTCATTAACCCTTTCCACAAAGCCGTGCAAATGAACAGGATATATATCACAACATATATATATAAAATGCAGTAACATAATAATAAACAGTATAAGTTAGCACTTTCAAGAGAAATAAAGTAAGACGTTTTAAATTTGCATAGGGGGGAAATGTCCACAGGGAAAAATGTCCACAAATGTCCAGATTTTACAGTAACCCTACTCCAGGGTACTACATAGTCACATGAGATCTGATGCAGTACACCATGGTGATATCATTGCTGCCTTCTACTGTTCTACTGCCTCATAGGCTTCATGCCTAGTTGCTTGCGATCTATAAGGCTTAACGTTTAAAATTGCAGCTCCATAAAGAAGGGGGCCCCTTTTTTGGCAAGGTCTCTGTGCAATTACCCAGCTGGCACCCCCTAATGCTGGCACTGTACAGATCCTTAATTTACAATGTACATCCTTACATTTCTCAAAATTGATTAATATTGGGACATGCTTGCAAAAGCCTTGACAGAATGCAATTCACAACAATTGACATCCCATGATACAGTATGAAAATATCATGTTTTTTAAAAAGCTGGTCATCTCGCACCACATGGGATATATTAAGTAAAATGGAAAGGTAAAGACGGAGACATCCTCAGCTCTGTTTGTTTGGTGGTGTATGCGTCCGCTAGAAAATTACTGTACTACTGTTAGTCTTCACAATTCTAGAAGCCTCTCTTCCAAAGTTTCTATTATAATAGGAGTTTTATGGGAGAGGCATTAACAGCTGCCTAAATTACAGAACACCTGTGTCCCCCAGAGGGCAATTAAAATTCTGGCTGGTGCTCAAGCCTCAACATAACTGGAGCTACATTACAAGGGTAGCTAAGTTATAATGAAAATATATATAATTGTTTTTAAGTTACAGAAAGGGGGAAAAGTTTGTGGTCAAAAGATAAATCTTAGAAAATTGCTTCAAAGTTTTAGGGCCAAATACCAGGAAGAATATGCTCATCTATATGCATACAGAAGTTAAATTGATCACGTTGATTCGTGCCACTGCCCCTCTACTCTGGACAGGCAAGGAAGCTGCTAAACTCCCTCTTTGCCTCTTGCCGTTCCAGGGCTCCAGCAGCGGGTCCGGGCGTCTATTGAAGATATTTTTCATTGAACCTCACCTTATTCTGTAGTATTGCAAGTGTTAACCTTCCTTTGGTTCGGTGCGCAGGATGCTTCTAATGTGTTAATCAGCTATGATATATATGCCATGCTGCTTGTTTCATTCTTTGCATGAGCATTAGGTTTACTAGCTTGCAAGATCATTCACATGTGCTATAATCTGCTTGTCCACCTGTGTACTGATTTCTGCCTGATTACTGAATTCTGACCCTCTGCTATCTGACCTGACCTTTGCCTGATCACTGCCCTGTCCCTTAGATAATTACCAATCGAACTGGTTGGTTGAAACACTGGTTGCACACCCACTGATTGTTATAATAGAAAAGCATATAAAGGGTCCAGGTGAAAATGTAGTTGTCTAATTTGGCCACAGGTGAGTGAAACTCTGCGACTTTTAGGCCATTGAGGTTTCTATAAAAAGTTTTATCTATAGGAAAATTAGTCTCAAATCACCATGTGGTTATTGCAAAATTTTCACACTAGTGTTAAAACTATCCTGCAGGCTGTTCCAGCAGAGGAACAGCCTGTCGGAGTTCATCATTTTTGGCATTGCCAGATAGGGCCAGAACACTGCTAGACCGAATTGGCTATAATGGGACAAGGTGGGGATCTGTTGTTTACCAGCGCTAGTGCTGGGATTCAGCCAGGTTTTTTGTCTGTCCAAATGCCGGCACTCAAGCTGAAAACCAACCAGCTCCCTAATTATAGTCAAGGGGCTCTGACTTTGCCAGATACAATAAACTCCAGCAGCCTGTCTGTAAATAGGCTACTTCACACTAGCGTTAAAACTATCTAGCAGGCTGTTTCGGCAGTGGAACAGCCTGCTGGAGTTCATCATGTCCGGCATAGCGGAAGCCCCTTGATATAATGGGACCCGGTAGCATCTAAAATGTTTGCCCCATAGAAAGAACTTATAATATAGGAATTCTACTGCAATTTTACTTACATTCTAGAAGGCTTGAAAGCCCCCAGAGTACTTTGTAGTCTCAGCCTTAAAGGCTAAGGCATCTTTGGGGGATTTTTTTTTTATTATTATAGCATTTTACTCATTTTGGGCTAAAAATAATTTTTTCAACAGTTCATCAGGAGGCTGCTGTACTATGTTACTATGTTCATGTGTTGTCAGGCGTTGAGAGATAAGGGCTACAAATCCAGCCAGCAGATCAGATCTCTGATGGATTTAGTGTAAAACAGCCTGCAAATGCACTGAAAGTGAAAGCTGTAGAAGAAAAACTGTTAACAATTTGTGTTAGCCCAAAATGAGCATAATGTAAGAAAAAACATGCCCCCCCCCCCAAAATGTTCATAGCCTCTTAAAAGGGTTTTCCAGGATTTGGTCCCTTTTTATTTTGTCTCCTTATTGTGTGGTACCTAATGAAGGAACCATGCTTACCTGCTCCCCTCCGATCCCGCACCCTGGCTCTGTCTGTCTGCTTTTGGTCTGGTGTATGGACGGGGTCACATGCATCGCGGCAGCCAATGACTGGCCTTGGCAGTAGCGTTTTCCCAAGCAGCATATCACTGTTGGGTCATGTGCTACTATTAGACATGTCTCCACTGAAGCCAGTCATTGACCATTGACAATGGCGCATGTGACCCTCTCCTTACCCCAGCTGGAAGCAAACAAGAGATTACTGAATGGAGTTAGGGAGTTAAATCAGATTGTCATAGAGTAGGTGAGTATTAGTATTTCATTAGGTACTACAAACTAGATAGCAGCAATTGAAAGGGTATGTCTCATCACAGACAATAGGGGCATCACTAGGATATGCCCCTATTGTCTTATAGGTGCGGACCCCGCACCTTTATCGAGAATGGAGCCCCGAAAGTGGTGGATGGCACACTGCGCATGTGCAGCCACCCTCCATTCATTTTCTATAGGGGTGCCGAAAATAGCCGAGCGCTGGCTCGATTATTTCCGTCGAGCCCATAGAAGTGAATGGGGGCGGTGGCTGGCCATGCACGATGTGCTCCCATTCACTTCTATAGGGAGACCACTTTGCGGGGCTCCATTCCTGATATAGGTGCCGGTCCTAGCAGTGGGACCCGCACCTATAACATAATGGGGGCATTTCCTAACGGTATGTCCCCATTGTCTGTGATGAGACAGCTCCTTTAAGGCTACATTTACATGACCGTGCCTTGTTTCGTGGTCCACAAATTGTGGATCTACAAAACACAGATACTGGTCGCGTGCGTTCTACATTTTTCGCTGTATAGAAAATACCTATTCTTGTCCCCGATTGCAGGAAAGAATAGGGCACGCTCTATATTTTTGGCGGGGCCATGGAACAGAACTACGGATGCGGAAGGCACACTGCGGAACGGATGCAGACCCATTCATACGGTCATGTGAATGAAGCCTAAAAGTGAGGAAATACTGGAAACCCTTTTAATACAATGATATGAGATCTTTTAACCTGACTCCGCTTCAGATACTAGTATGGCTAACAACAGCATGTGTGGTTAGCATACAGTAAGCGTCCCAGTCTTTATATACACACATATATGTAGTAGAGTTAACACACATGCTTTATGAGACGTGTTATCTAAACTAAATGCGTTAAGCAAACACCTTCAATTGCTTTTCAATGGCTTTTCTTGTGAGGAGTTAAGAAATTTGAGTTAGGAGTTTGTGTGGTAACCCTGCTACATCTGTACCTGGAAAGCAGTGAGATTAAAAGTGCATAAAATAATTCACTGCTGGTAAATGTATTAGTGAACATAAACAACAGATCATATCAGGATAACATAGACATAAAAGTGTCGGACCACACAGGAGCCTGCCTATCAGCAATAATGGGGATGATAACCGTCGAGGGAGAAGAATATACTGTAATCTGTTTTTAACATTGAATATTACAGAAAAAAATCATTTTCACTATAAACCACTGCATAATTCTTGGAAGTAAGAGCTAACGGGATTCAACAAAAATAAACTCCACAGAAAATGACATTAGCAGAAGTTATGTGGATCATTCAGAGTAGAGACATACAACCTATTGAAGCTGCCCATACACATTAGATGTATGTACAGTATATCAGCAAACACAGATATTTTTGTCTGGCTGACCATCTAATGGCTGGACACTAATGTGAGACTGGCTGACCATCTAATGGCTGACTATCTAATGTTGGACTGGCTGACCATCTAATGGCTGCCCACATAGTGTGGGACTGGCTGACCATCTAATGGTTGACCATCTAATGTGGGACTGGCTGGCCATCTAATGGCTGGACACTAATGTGAGACTGGCTGACCATCTAATGGCTGACTATCTAATGCTGGCACTGGCGCTGACTATCTAATGGCTGACCATCTAATGTGACCTGCTGACCATCTAATGGTTGACCATCTAATGTGGGACTGGCTGACCATCTAATGGCTGGACACTAATGTGAGACTGGCTGACCATCTAATGGCTGACCATCTAATGTGGGACTGGCTGACGATCTAATGGCTGACCATCTAATGTGGGACTGGCTGACCATCTAATGGCTGGACACTAATGTGAGACTGGCTGACCATCTAATGGCTGACCATCTAATAATCTAATGTGGGACTGGCTGACGATCTAATGGCTGACCATCTAATGTGGGACTTGCTAACCATCTAATGGCTGACCATCTAATGTGGAACTGGCTAACCATCTCATGGCTGACCACCTAATGTGGCACTGGCTGACCATATAATGGCTAACTATATAATGGATGACCATCTAATACAGGGACTCTCCCCTGATGGAAGATGTTGGTAAAAAAAGCATTGAGCATGTTGGATTTCATCATTCCCAATCCTTATATACTGGGCAGATAAGTCGCTGCTAGAGGTAAATAGCAGTGACTTTAAGGCTATGTACACCTTCAGGGGTAATTGTTTTTATTATTGAATTGTACTCATTTTGAGCTAAAAATATGTTTTTAAAATTGTACATAGCTGAGATGCTCTAGTAGCACGCTTTGGATTTTTTGTCTTTTCCCTCAGACCTGGAGCTGACGGATTCCTTATCTCTGCTCTCTGACCATCTAAACCTCTTACTGATGATAAGTATGTAGCTTAAATAAGTGTTTATGATCCCTCAGTAGTTTAGAGATAAGGTTTAATAATGTGGAAGGGGAGCAGTAGTAATCATTAAAACATAACTTTCAATGTATAAAGGCTAAAAAAAATGGCAATGGAGTGCAGCAAGCCACAAATCTCTCCTGATGCTCCTTATCAAGATGCTTTATTTTGATGTCACATATGGCTTCAACATGTGATGGGTGGGGGCAGGGACCTATCCTGTTCCTAATCAAACTATTAGACCCTAATGACCTCCTAATACAGAGTCATCACCCTGAAAAGAGTGGCCAAGTCCGAAACCTTGCCCTGATCTCAAGGCCCTGGCCAGCCCTCATGCTGTAGTACAATATATATGCTGAAAAGGTGGTATATTGGATAGAACAAGAAAGGTGCACCCAAAAAATAATAATAATAGCAAATATAAAGTGCAAAGAAAACAACAGAGAAGTGCAAAAAGAAACCTATAACGTGGGGACACAAAATCCCTTACCCAACCTCTGCTCTACATGTACGTTGGGTCTTTAAAGATGATGCCTGCTTCTGAGTGCAGCAGGCACCATAGCTAGTTTTAAACAGCAGACACGCAGGACTAATGTCTGTGATTGCCGTTAACACCGATCACAGACATTAGATACTTCATATTCCATCATTTGTAACCACGGCATCTGTAAGGCTTGGTCCCAGGAGTGCTGTGCTTTCAGGGTTAAAATGGCTTCTCTAAGCTGAGATCAGGAAAGCTATTTGTTTGCCATTGTAGCCTTGGTCTGTCTGAACGACCTGGGGCTACCACAGCAATAGTTCCTATGAAGCCTGCCTGTTGGCTCTATAGGAAAGCATGGAGTATCCTATAGGCTGCAATAGTAATTAATTGTAGTCTATGAGGAAAGCAATCTAATGATCGCATGTTCAAGTCACCTAAGCGGACTTAAAGAAGTTGTTTCACTTCAACAAATATCACTTATCCTTATGTACTGCTGGTATTCAGGGGTTATGACGTCACTGCAATCCAACAGTGGTGGGCGTGCTTACACACTATAGGAAAAAGTGCTGGCCTGTGAGCACTCCCACAGTCCCAGCCACCAGAGAGGCCGTTGCTTATACCTATAGTGTGCAAGCACGACCACTGCTGCTGGATTGCAGTGATGTCATAACCCCTGGATATGAGCAGTGTATAATGTGATGGAAAAATAATCCAACCAGCAAAGGAGGAAATATGGACAATCACAATACATTAGTAAGTGCCTTGTATTATATTTGTCTACATCATAAATACCATTTTCTGAAGTGACACAACCCCTTTAATATTTTAATAAGTGTAAAAAGGAAAAAAATAAAATTATAAATTATAAATATATATATATATATATATATATATATATATATTTTTTTTTTTAAAGATTATTTGCCCTGACATGTCCCAAATTGACCAAACTATTAAAGTGTAAATGTATTTGTCCTGTATGGTGAACACAGAAAGGGAAACAAAGGAAAATGGTTAATTCGATAAAAAGGTATACACAGTCCACACTGGCATCACTAAAACCTACAGATCGACCTGCAAAAAATGATCCTTTACACAGCTCAGAGATATAAATATAAAAAAGTTGTAGGGGGTCAGAATATGGACATGAAAAGCAAAAATCATTTTTTATTGTTTAAAAGTAATAAAACACAAGAAAAACTATGTAAATGCGGCATTGATGTGATTCCACTGACCTGAAAAATGAAGATAACATGTCAGTTTTACCACATAGGGAATGCTGTAAAAGCAAAACACATAAAAATATCCCAGAACAGTTTTTTTTCCCACAATTTCGCTCCATGTAAATTTGTTTTTCCATCTTCCCACTACATGGTATGCAATATAAGATGGTGCCATTAAAAACTGCAACATCTCCTACTAAAAGCAAGCCCTCATTCCGCTATGTGAACAGAAAAATAAAAAAAATATAACTCCAATAAGGCTTTTTAAGACTGGTGCGAAGGAAAACTTTCTAAGTTGCCCATAGCAACCAATCAGATTCCACCTTTAATTTTTCGGAGCTGCTTTAGAAAATGGAAAGGATCAATCAAATTGGTTGCCATGGATAACTAAGACAGTTTTCCATTTCACCAGCCTTGATAAATTTATCCCACAGCCTCATAGGGTTGACCCTGCTGATCAAAACAATGTCTGTATGATTAAAATATGCAACAAATTATTGTAGGGACCTGCTCAAAAGAGGTCACCTTGATGTGGTGAGTGGGCCTATACATTTGATAACATCATATTCTAGGAGCCTCAATGGAGATATTTAAAAAAGATGCTGAGAAGCAATAGATCGATGCACGGCGTGTGGATGTGCGATCTATTTTGGGTATATGATGAAAGTACGTTGTGGTATTCCAGAGATAACAAAGTTTTAATCTATATGCAAATTAGAGTTTCAGTACACTGAGGGACAGACCCTAGCTCCTTGGTGCACCTCAGCTCCTCTGTGGTCCTGAGTTTGCTGCACTCACTCCCCTTGACTGACAGGGACAGACATCATCATCGTCCTCTTGCCTGGCTCTTTATCACACAGGTATATTTTTAATAAGCAAGATCAACCCCATCAGGCAGTATACTTTGTGAAATAGTGTTGATCCTGCTAACAGGTGCTCTTTAAGATTTCTGTATCAGGCATAAAAATTTTTAGATCTATGGGTGTCCATGAATGACTGGAATCTGATGAATCCCTTGAAGAACAGATCTAGGCAATGATGGATCCCTTTTAGGGTTGAGCTATTCCGAACTGCAAAGTTCAGCTTCGTACCGAACTTTGCGAGTTCGAGTACCCGGACCTGAACCCAGACTTTTTCACTGAGGTTCGGGATTGGGTTTGGTGTTCAGGTGATTTTATTATATTCCATTATAACATGGTTATAGCGGAAAATAATAGCATTCTTAAGACAGAATACTAAATAAAATGGCCATTTAAGGGGTTAAAAAATAATAAAAAAAACTAATCTCATCCACTTGATCGCACAGCCAGTATCCTCTTCTTTCCTGCTGAATGAAGATAGAAGGACCTGCTGTGACGTCACCGCGCTCACCTCGTGAGGAGCACGGTGACGTCATCGCAGGTCCTTTTGCAGGTCCTGCAGAAAGAAGAGGATACGGGCTGCACGATCAAGTGGATGAGGTGAGGTTTTTTAATTATTTTTAACCCCTCAATGGCCATTTTTTTTAGCATTCTGTCTTGAGATGTTAACCATGTTATAACAGAAAATAATAAAGTGAAGTTCGGGTCCTCATTGACTTTAATGGGGTCCGGGTTCGGGGTCAAGTTTGGGTCCCGAACCCGAACTTTGACCTGAAGTTCAGCTGAACCCGGCGAACCAGAACTTCCACGGGTTCGCTCATCCCTAATCCCTTTGATTTGTTCTGGAAATTTCTGTTATTTAATCATCAATACCAACGCTAAGGGGCCCGTGCATGAGAAAACGTGTATGCACGCGAAACGGCCGTAGGCCAGGGGATGCTATTCTTCTGTCAGCTCCTGCATTTTCTGTCAACATGTTAATAAAGGCTTAGGAAGATGGTGAGTCCCGCTGCAGACTGTGATTAGCCCTAGTGATGCAATCTTCAGGCGTATCTACATGACATGGCAGAGTTTTAACATTTCCTTTACATCTTCACATTAATCTTCAGAGACTTAACATCAGGACTCGACATTCTTTATATCATCTGTTTGATCTGGGAAATTGCGGACTGAAGTTGCCAGTACATTACAAATCCTGATAAGTGACTGATTACTGTATTACAAAACTTTTTTTCATGTGAATTATCACAAATCTTTTTCGTTTTAAACATCCTAATTTCATTGCATATGAATACAAAAATGTTGCAAAGATTAAGATCCCCGAGTCAGCAGCATCACCCTTCTTACCATCTGGGACATGAGGACTTAGTTACCACCCATTCACACGACCGTATATTTAGGGCCCATTCACACGACCGTATATTTAGGGCCCATTCACACGACCGTCTATTTCTGTTTGCATCCGTTCCGCAATTTTGCGGAATGGATGCAGACCCATTGATTTCATTGGGGTCGCAAAAGATGTGGACAGCACACTGTGTGCTGTTCGCATCCGTACTTACGTTCCGTGGCCCTGCAAAAAAGAGCCCTGGAAGGGGTTGTTTGGATTTCTTTTTTTACATCCCCCCCAAGCAGAAACTGTAAAGGATCTGTAGTACCCCAGACCTGGGAATACTGCAATTTGTCTATTGTTGTGTATTATGTATTTTTCTGTATGCTTTTGGCAGTAGCAAGGAATGGTTGGCAAAGGTTTGCAAGGAACAGGGTTAACCACCCTGTTCCTCCTCTATTGGTAGGGGTGGGCTGGTCCTGCTCCCTGCCAAGATGGGGAGTTCCTGTCCAGAGAGGAGAGTAAGAAACCTGCAGAGCTCCTGATACAGAGTCTCCAGAGAGAACTACTCCAATTGTCTTCAAGTAAAGCCTTGAGCTTCCAGACAGCAGTGTGAACTGCTACCATCAGCAAAGAAAACACCTCTGTAAGGTGAGGGGTTACAGTCAAGCCACCCATCACCGAACTACCAATAGGTCAGGATAACCAAAGCTGGCCATACATTTGAGATAATGATTGGCCGCATTGCGGCCGATCAGTCGTCCATGGGATAATTCATATGAATGATCCCACAAACTAAACGGCCCGACCACAAAAAGCACAATAGCAATTGATCGGCTGAATTTAGACGATCATGCCATCAAACATGCAGTTTCAGATGATGAACGACTGAAGTTTTCCAGCACGGTGGGTTACATTTTCGGCAGACAAGAGTCTGTCATTGGCGATTGCAAACATTCATTCGCGCTATTTTTTCAAATCACTGTTGACCGAAATCTGCCATTCTGGCCGACTTTAATCTTATGTGTATGGCTACCTTAAGTGCTGAATTGCCACCAAAAAACCTGCCTCCATATCCTTGCTGGTGCCAGAGAACAATTGCACTAAAGCCTGCTGCTACTCTATGCATTCCAAGTTCTACATTCTTCAGTATTATACCACCACTGCACCGATCCCCAGGGAGAAACAGCCTGAGGGAGTACACCATGACACCACACTTCATCAGGGCCACTACCACTCCCATCGTCTACCACGGCTCCTCAGGGAGGTTGCTGCAATACCTATACTTCTCTGATCCCTGGTGTTCTCTCTGGGTTCTTTGGCTCAAGGACTGTTTTCACACATGTAAACTTCCTGCTTGGAAGACTGGCCTCAGAACTGACATGTCCCCAAGATGCTTGGTCACTGCTGGGTCAGTTGCTGCTTGGGGACATTTCACAGCTGAACTCCAGTGATGGCGGCAAGTGAGCCGCAGAGTCGAAACATAGTGATGGGTACCAGGTAAATAAGCTCTCTTCACAGGTCCCACAGGGAGGGTTGAACATAAAAAAAAAATGACATGTATATATTTTACATTTACATTATGTTATATTAAACTGAACTGTATTCTACCATTGACTAGGAGTCAACGGTCATTCTAAGCTGAATGTACCTGCATCTGTCATATCGCAGAAGATACACAGCTTAACCACTTCAGCCCCCCTAGCTTAAACACCCTTAATGACCAGGCCACTTTTTACAATTCTGCACTACACTACTTTCACCGTTTATTGCTCCGTCATACAACTTACCACCCAAATGAATTTTACCTCCTTTTCTTCTCACTAATAGAGCTTTCATTTGGTGCTATTTCATTGCTGCTGACATTTTTACTTTTTTTGCTATTAATCAAAAATTACCGAAATTTTTGCAAAAAAATGACATTTTTCACTTTCTGTTTGAAAATTTGTCAAATAAAACTACATTTCTCAACAATTTTTTCTCAAAATTTATTGTTCTACATGTCTTTGATAAAAAAAAAATGCAATAAGTGTATATTTATTGGTTTGGGTAAAAGTTATAGCGTTTACAAACTATGGTGCAAAAAAGTGAATTTCCACACTTTGACTTTCTGAGCACCTGTCCTGTTTCCTGACGTACTACAATGCCCAGACAGTAGAAACACCCCATAAATGACCCTATTTCGGAAAGTAGACACCCTAAGGTATTCACTGAGGGGCATAGTAAGTTCATGGAAGTTTTTATTTTTGTCACAAGTTAGCGGAAATGTTTTTTTTTTTCAAAAATTTCATTTTCCGCAAACTTGTGACAAAAATAAAAACTTCCATGAACTCACTATGCCCATCAGCGAATACCTTAGGGTGTCTACTTTCGAAATGGGGTCACTTGTGGGGTATTTTTACTGCCCTGGCATTTTAGGGGCCCCTAAAGCGTGAGAATCCAAATGCGTAAAAATGCCCTGTGAAATCCTAAAGGTACTCATTGGAATTAGGGCCCTTTGCGCATCTTGGCTGCAAAAGTGGCACACATGTGGTATCGCTGTACTCAGGAGAAGTAGGGCAATGTGTTTTGGGGTGTATTTTTACATATACCCATGCTGGGTGAGAGAAATATCACTGTAAATTGACAACTTTGTATAAATTTTTTAAAAAGTTGTCGTTTACAGCGGTATTTATCACACAAAGTATGGGTATATATAAAAATACACCCCAAAAGTCATTGCCCTACTTCTCCTGAGTACGGCGATACCACATGAGTGACACTTTTTGCAGCCAAGATGCGCAAAGGCCCTAAAACCAATGAGTACCTTTAGGATTTCACTGGGCAATTTAGGCATTTGGATTCCAAACCCTTCTCACGCTTTAGGGGCCCCTAAAATGCCGGGACAATAAAAATACCCCACAAGTGACCCCATTCTGCAAAGTAGACACCCTAAGGTATTCGCTGATGGGCATAGTGAATTCATGGAAGTTTTAATTTTTGTCACAAGTTAGTGGAAATGTTTTTTTTTTTTTTTTTTCTTACAAAGTCTCATATTCCACTAACTTGTGACAAAAAATAAAATTTTACATGGACTCACTATGCCCCTCACAGAACACCTTGGGGTGTCTTCTTTCTAAAATGGGGTCACTTGTGGGGTATTTTTACTGCCCTGGCATTTTAGGGGCCCCTAAAGCATGAGAAGCGGTTTGGAATCCAAATGAGTAGAAATGTCCTGTGAAATCCTAAAGGTACTCATTGGATTTAGGGCCCCTTTGCGCATCTTGACTGCAAAAAAGTGCCACACATGTGGTATCGCCGTACTCGGCAGAAGTAGGGCAATGTGTTTTGGGGTGTATTTTTACATATACCCATACTGGGTGTGAAAAATATCTCTGTAAATGACAACTTTTTCCATTTTTTTATACAAAGTTGTCAATTTACAGAGATATTTCTCTCACCCAGCATGGGTATATGTAAAAATACACCCCAAAACACATTGCCCTACTTCTCCTGAGTACGGCGATACCACGTGTGCCACTGTTTTGCAGCCAAGACGTGCAAAGGAGCCCTAAATCCAATGAGTACCTTTAGGATTTCACAGGGCATTTTTACGCATTTGGATTCCAAACTCCTTCTCACGCTTTAGGGGCCCCTAAAATGCCGGGACAATAAAAATACCCCACAAGTGACCCCATTCTGGAAAGTAGACACCCTAAGGTATTCGCTGATGGGCATAGTGAATTCATGGAAGTTTTTATTTTTTGTCACAAGTTAGCGGAAATGTTTTTTTTTTTTTTTTTCTTTTTTCTTACAAAGTCTCATATTCCACTAACTTGTGACAAAAAATAAAATTTTACATGAACTCACTTTGCCCCTCACAGAACACCTTGGGGTGTCTACTTTCTAAAATGGGGTCACTTGTGGGGTATTTTTACTGCCCTGGCATTTTAGGGGCCCCTAAAGCGTGAGAAGCGGTTTGGAATCCAAATGAGTAGAAATGTCCTGTGAAATCCTAAAGGTACTCATTGGAATTAGGGCCCCTTTGCGCATCTTGGCTGCAAAAAAGTGCCACACATGTGGTATCGCCGTACTCAGGAGAAGTAGGGCAATGTGTTTTGTGGTGTATTTTTACATACACCCCAATTCCAATGAGTACCTTTCAGGAGGGCATTTTTACGCATTTTTCTTCTCACACTTTAGGGCCCCTAAAATGCCAGGGCAGTATAAATACCCCACATGTGACCCCATTTTAGAAAGAAGACACCCCAAGGTATTCTGTGAGGGGCATGGTGAGTTCATACAAGATTTTTTTTTTTGGCACAAGTTAGCGGAATTTGATTTTTTGTTTTTCACACAAAGTCTCCCTTTCCGCTAACTTGTGACAAAAATTCAATCTTTCATGGACTCAATATGCCCCTCAGCGAATACCTTGAGGTGTCTTCTTTCCAAAATGGGGTCACATGTGAGGTTTTTGTACTGCTCTGGCATTTGAGGGTCTCCGCAATCATTACATGTATGGCCAGCATTAGGAGTTTCTGCTATTCTCCTTATATGGAGCATACAGGTAATGAGATTTTTTTTTCGTTCAGCCTCTGGGCTGAAAGAAAAAATGAACGGCACAGATTTCCTCATTCGCATCGATCGATGTGGATGAAAAAATCTCTGCCAAAAAATATGCAAAAAAAATAGAGGGGCCTGGCGATTGCCAGGACATAGGGGCTCCGCCCAAACATCCATACCCACTTCAGCTCCTATGTCCTGGCAAACGTGATTTCTCCATTCACATCGATCAATCGATCGGTGTGGAGGAAGACATCTTTGCCAGATTTTTTTATACAAAGTGTTTGCCAAAGAATATGAACTCCAACACCTCTCCTCAGCTCATATGCCTGGGCAAACGTACCTGTCCTGCAGAGGAGAAATCTCGTCTTGCAGCGCCGCATACACCGACTTCACGTGTCTTCTGACAGCAGCGCAATGCTTCTCTCAGAATTCACATGAGTGCTGCGGCGTTTTCATCGGTTGGTCCGTTGATCTACCTGGAAAATAAAGGGTGGTTAGGGGAAAAAAAAAAAAAGAAAAAACAGGCAACAGGCACATAACTTGAACGTTGCAAACTTTATAAAACATGAATAAAACCTGAACATGAAAAAAAAACGGAACTTTTAAAACCTGAACTAACTCAAATTTTTTTTTCTTGCTACCTGTTTAATTTTTTTCTTTTTTAACCATTTCACTCTTTATTTTCCTAGCAGAAACCTCTCCTTTCCCATGGGACAATGTGTAAAGTGTAAATCACACAGAGATGGTGAGAAGTACACTATACACGTTATCCCAAGTGAAAGGAGAGGTTTCTACCGTTTCACACTTCTGCAGTAGCACAGCAGCACAGCAGCACCGTCCCCTATGTGTTAGGGTCTCTCAAAACCTAGTATCCTGAGAGACCCTTGAGCCTGATTGTAAAAACTACCTGTGTCCTGCAATCCCTAGGTCCCTAAGTGTACCTGAGTGTGGTACTTCCGGAAACACTCCCTAGGCATAGGGCAGGGTGGTCAGGACAGTCAGGACAGAAATAACGGGTGTCACGCCTTATTCCACTCCTGCTACAGACACAACATCTTTTTCGGGGTGGCGGTTGGGTTGAGGTACCAGGCACAACGCTAGGGAAGTGCCGCTCGTGTAGACGGCTAACTACACTGGTGGATGGGGCCACGGAACCTCCTGGATACAGGAGTTCCGAAATGATCTCTTCCTGAAATTTGAGGAAGGATCCTGTTCTCCCAGCCTTACTGTAGAGAACGTAACTATTATAGGCAGCCAACTGAAATAAATATACAGACACCTTCTTATACCAGCGTCTGGTGCGTCGGGAAATCAAATACGGGGCCAACATCTGGTCGTTGAAGTCCACCCCTCCCATGTGGAGTTTATAGTCGTGGACTGAGAGGGGCTTTTCAACGACACTGGTTGCCCGTTCAATTTGGACTGTCGTGTCTGCGTGAATGGAGGCGAGCATGTAAACGTCACGCTTGTCTCTCCATTTCACCGCGAGCAGTTCTTCGTTACACAATGCAGCCCTCTGCCCCCTTGCAAGTCTGGTGGCAATGAGCCGTTGGGGGAAGCCCCGGCGACTAGGTCGCGCGGTGCCACAGCAGCCAATCTGTTCTAGGAACAAATGCTTGAAGAGGGCCACACTTGTGTAAAAGTTGTCCACGTAAAGATGGTACCCCTTGCCGAATAAGGGTGACACCAAGTCCCAGACTATCTTCCCACTGCTCCCCAGGTAGTCAGGGCAACCGACCGGCTCCAGGGTCTGATCTTTTCCCTCATAGATCCAAAATTTGTGCGTATAGCCTGTGGCCCTTTCACAGAGCTTATACAATTTGACCCCATACCGGGCGCGCTTGCTTGGGATGTACTGCTTGAAGCCAAGGCGCCCGGTAAAATGTATTAGGGACTCGTCTACGCAGATGTTTTGTGCAGGGGTATACAAATCTGCAAATTTCAGGTTGAAATGGTCTATGAGGGGCCGAATTTTGTGGAGCCGGTCAAAAGCTGGGTGGCCTCTGGGACGGGAGGTAGTGTTGTCACTAAAGTGCAGGAAACGCAGGATGGTCTCAAAACGTGTCCTGGACATGGCAGCAGAGTACATGGGCATGTGATGAATTGGGTTCGTGGACCAATATGACCGCAATTCATGTTTTTTTGTAATGCCCATGTTGAGGAGAAGGCCCAGAAAAGTTCTAAGTTCGGAAACTTGGACTGGTTTCCACCGGAAAGGCTGGGCATAGAAGCTTCCCGGGTTGTCGGCGATTAATTGAGTGGCATACCGATTTGTTTCTGCCACGACTAAGTCATAGAGCTCCGCAGTGAAAAACAGCTCAAAAAACCCCAGCGCCGATCCTATCTGAGCTGTTTCCACCCGAACTCCTGACTGGGCGGTGAAAGGGGGAACTACTGGTGCAGCTGAAGTTGGGGGCTGCCAATCAGGATTTGCCAGCACCTCAGGGACTCTAGGGGCTCCACGGGCCTGTCTTTGCGGTGGCTGCGACGGGGAAACTACTGCACGTGCCACCGTACCAGCTTCAACTGCCCTTCTGGTGCTCGCCACTTCACCATGTTGTACGGCAGTGCTGGTACTAGGTCCAGGACGGGCTTCGCTGCTGGTGTATGCCTCACCACGTAATCCGGCAGCGCCAGCCCCACTCTGCTGCCCTTGAAGCGGATCCTGCGCAACCTGCGGTCTAGCAACACGGGGCCGGGTACGCCTGGTTCTATCAGGGACCTCCACCTCCTCGTCAGAACTTTGAGTCAGAGAGCCACTGCTTTCTACAGGTTCGTATTCTGACCCGCTAGATTCGTCAGATGAGGGTTCCCATTCCTCATCCGACTGGGTCAGAATCCTGTAGGCCTCTTCAGAGGAATACCCCTTGTTTGACATTTGGGCGTCTAAATTTGGGGGGTATTCCCTGAGACTACCCAAGAAAAAAAGCAAGCCTGTCTTACAAATGGGAGTGTAGCGAAGTACAGAAGCCGCTGCGATTGATAAAAAAGATCAAAACTGATTTTTTTATCTCCGCAGCGCTTGTGAAGTGATTGTGCAGTGATACAAAAAAAAAATGTTTTTTGTCACTGCGGCGGGGCGGGCATGGGTGAACGCAGGTGTGGGCGACCGATCAGGTCTGATCGGGCAAACACTGCGTTTGGGGTGGAGGGCGAACTAAAGTGACAGTAATACTATTATAGATCTGACCGTGATCAGTTCTATAAAAGTACAAACGCTGATTAGCGCTACGCTAATCAGCGAATCGGTGACTGCGGTGCGGTGGGCTGGGCGCTAACGCTAACTACCTACCAAAGGGACCTAAACTAACCTAAACCTAACAGTCAATACTCGTGAAAAAAAAAAAGTGACAGTTCACAAAAGTGACACTGATCACTTTTTTCCCTTTCACTATGTATTGACAGGTGATCAAGGGGTTAATTAGGGTGATAGGGGCTGCTCCCTGTTCCTCTAAAGCCAAGTCCTCCTTCCTTCCCTTTAATGATGGAAGGAACCAGTTGTCTTATCTCTTGCTCCCTAGCTGAGAGTTTGTTTCAGTGTCAGCAGGGCTTAGGTTCCAGCGCATGAGTACTTCCACCTTTAGGATTTGCTCATGCTGTCAGGAGTCAGGGAAAGAATCAGGGATTGTCAAGTGGTGACCTTTCCCTCTTCCCTAGTGGTGGGGCCTAGTCTGGTGTTTTGTTGTATTTGGTTTTCTTCCCTTCCCGCACCTACCGTGACAATATCGGATTTAACAAGTTGGCTCATCGCTAGCTATTCTGGTGCGGAAAACAAGGCAGTGGAGGTTGCTCATATGCTTCATAATAGTGAGCTCACAGAAGTCTGGAATGGTGGGAAAAAAATAGCACTATGGCGTGCTGATCGGGCGGGTGCAGGAGCTGGCCCGTCTGATCAGCCACAGGGTACAGGCTGTTCCCATTAGCCGGACCCCTGCTGTATTCACCGGCATCGATGAAAAAACTGATGCTGGCGCATTAACCCTCACTATGCTGCAGTAAGCGCGTACCGCGGGGTATGTGGAGGGGTGTGTGACTGGGACCCGATGGCAGAGAAGACAATCTGATGCCTTCCACAGGCATCATGGCTGCCTTCCATATAAGCCTGCGAGATCCAGCTCCCTGGATCTCACAGGCAGGAAGGCTAAAAGTGTATTACAGTGTGTTGCAATGCATTGTACAGGGTACCAGACCCCCAAAAGTTGTTTAAAAAAAAAAAAAGAAAGAAAGAAAAAGTTTAATTAAAGTTTTCCATAATTAAAAAAAATAAAGGTTCAAGTTAAAAAAATAAATTGTGTTCTTTTCACATAATTAAGTAATAAAAAAAGTATATATATTAGGTATTGCCGCGTCCGTATCGACCGGCTATATAAAAATATCACATGATGCACCCTGTCAGGTGAATGCAGTAAAAAAATAAAAAATAAACTGTGCAAAATTAGCAATTTTTGCTTACCTTCCCTCACAAAAAGTGTAATACCAAGCGATCAAAAAGGCATATTTAGCACAAAATGGTCATCTCATCCTGCAAACAATGAGACCCTACCTAAGACAATCACCAAAAAAAAAAAAAAAAAAAAAAGGACAGTCAGAAAATGTAAAACTTAACAAAAATAAAAATAATAGACATATTGGGTATCGTCACATCCTTAACAACCAGCTCTATTAAAATATCACATGAAATGCCCCCTCAGGTGAATGCTGTAAAAAAAAATTAAAAAAATATGTCAAAACAGCCATTTTCACCTTGCCTCACAAAAAGTGTGATGCCAAGTCTTATGTACTCTAACATGGTACCAATGGAAAGGTCACCTCAGCCCGCAAAAAATGAGCTCCCACATAAGAAAATCACTTGAAAATAGAAACCAATGGCACCCATAAACCAATCTATCAAAATCTGCGTTGCAAAAGCCATATGGCGCTCCTTCCGTTCTAAGTCCTGCCATGTGCCCCTACAGCAGTTTACCCCCACATATGGGGTGTTGCCGTATTCAGGAGAAAATGGGTAACAAATTATGGGGTGCCTTTTCTCCTGTTACCCCTTGTGAAAATGAAAAATTTGGGGCTAAAGCAACATTTTATTGGAAGAAATTAAACTTTTCATTTTCAAATTCCATAAAGTGGGTCAAAGTGCTCAGTACCCCCCTTAATATATTCTTTGAAAGGTGTAGTTTCCAAAATGTGGTAAATTTTTGAGGGTTTTCGCAGTCGGGGCACGTCAGGGTCTCTTGAATAGAGATGTCCCGAACTATTCGTTGGCGAACAGATCCCGGCGAACATCGCATGTTCGCGTTCGCCGCAGCGGGCGAACATATGCGATGTTCGGTCCGCCCCATATACGTCATCATTGAGCAAACTTTAACCCTGTACCTCACAGTCAGCAGACACATTCCAGCCAATCAGCATACCCTCCCTCCCAGACCCTCCCACCTCCTATCAAAAAGCAAGGACAGCATCCATCTTAGATTCATTCTGAACCTGCAGTGTTAGTTAGAGCAGGGAGAGTCCTGCTGCTGCTGAATTAATAGAGAAAGCATTAGCTAGGCCAGTGTTCTGTGTCCGCTCCAGTCCTCAAAGACTCATCAGCCCCTTTTACACGAGCGTGTCCGGATTAGGTCCGGATGCGTTGTGGATGCGTTCAGTGAAAACTGTGCGATTTCACAGGCAAAGCCATTCAATTTTGCCTGCGATTGCGTTCAGTTGTTTTCCGAGCGGGTGCAATGCGTTTTTCACGTGTGTGATAAAAAACTGAAGGTTTACAAACAACATCTCCTAGCAACCATCAGTGAAAAACTCAACGCACCCGCACTTGCTTGGGCATGCAAAGCGTTTTTCACGCAGCCCCATTCACTTCTATGGGGCTAGGGCTGCGTGAAAAATGCAGAGTAAAGAACATGCTGCGATTTTCACGCAACGCACAAGTGATGCGTGAAAAAAAAACGCTCATGTACACAGACCCATTGAAATGAATGTGTCAGGATTCAGTGCGGATGCTATGCGTTCAAGTCTCAGTCTGCTATATATATATATATATGTTTTCAAAGATGAGGCAGCACGCCCAATTAGGTGCAAGTAAAAGATCCACTTTATTTTCCCATGCAACGTTTCAGCCGCTCCTTGCAGCCATTATCAAGCATACCAAACTGGTGTCAAAGCAGTGTTATATACCCACAATTCATAGTGGGTTAATTAGTGATTAATTAACAATTTTACACAATAACATGTGTATAAAAAACAAAATCCAATATTCAAAAAGAGTAAACATTTCATATAAAATCCATGGATGTACAAAAGGTTTTCAATTATAATAATATCCACAGTAAAGTGTATGATAAAGTGCCATGGTGCTAATAGGTAATCGTGAACACCTATGTGTATATTAGTGATTAAAATGCAGCCACTTAGTCACAAGTGGAGAGGAAAGGCGCTATTCTCCGCGTCTCTTGTTCGGCACTGCGCATGTCCCGTTGCCTAGGCTACACGCCACGCTCGTCCATGAGAAGTCACATGATCATGGGGGAGGCGGGCGTGCAGTCACGGCGATCTCCAGAGACGTAGGCCACGCGTCAGGCAGGAAGAGCCACGTCAGCCCCTCACGGAATCACATGATGTCACGTGAACCGTTGCCAGGGCCACCCGGAGGCGTCCCCCCAACTGCGTCAGGCAACCAGTCCCAGGGGGTAGGGCTGTGCTCCACAGTGATCGAGGGAATGTATAATCAAATAGGCAAATGAAATAAAAAGGGCAAACACTGATCAAGAACAGCGCTATCAACACGGTCCAATTGGACCACTAAAATATTTTTCAGAGAGAATTTCTTTTTACTCAATTTCTTATCGTGGTGTGAGTTTGTAGCATCCCCAAGTCAGGGCAATGTGTGGGACTAACCTGGGGAATGCCAGTGATGGAGAGGCCGGCACGCTGTTCCTCTGGGGCACTCTCTGGGTTCTTGCGGGACACAGCCAGGTGGAATGCGAGGTGCCCTTGGTGTTGTAGTTTAACGTGCCTATGGCTGGGTCCCTGAGGTGTCGTGACGCCAGTGCCAGTAAACGGTGGCACACCGTATTTATAGTAGGAATAACAGAGGTGCAGACTTGTAACTTGAAAACAGAATTCCAACTTTACTGAAAACCGTAGAAAATACAGCAGGCAACCTCTTAACACAGTTCTTGTTGCAGAGAATAGACGTTTGTACAGTCGCAGTTACAGCAGGCTTACATCCAGCAAGGTATAACAGAGGGAAAGACAACAGGACTTAGAATTGCAGGTGAACCTTACTTTCTTCCTGACTTGTCCTGACTGGAATTGATGCTTCAAGGCCCCAATGCCCTACTTCTGGCTTATATCCTTGAATCTCCAGTAGACAGTGTACCTCCTCTTGGCATTTAGTACCTCTTGCTCTAGGGATTGCCTCTGCTTGACTTCTGCTGACTCGCTTAGGCCTGAGACATGTGGCCTTCACAGACTCCAGGGTCTGCACTAACACTAGCCTGCCTTGGCCTAGCTATATATATATCCTGCTCACCAGCTCCCCCCAGTGGTCTAATACCTACATGACAACCTTCACATTGCTGCAGGCAATTATATGAGACACTTAAGGAACATAACAGATTGGTGGTAAACGGGTATTAAAGTGCCCGTATACTGCAAGTTGTCTCATAAAAGAGGGCATAGTCGAGGAGGGTTATATGGTTGTATCACCTCAGGTGATCATCACCAAATCCCTATTATGATGACAGGGTACGCGGCACTAGATATCGCTAGTCCCCGTAATCAACATTACCTCTCCCTCTCTCTGTGTTTGTATGGAGTCACACCACGGAAGGGTCAGTTAAATCATAAGTCATATATATAGAGCATATGGTAGTATCACTGTTCTGATCAGGCGCCCGCAGATGAAACAAAAGGAGGATATCTTCTACGCATTCATTTCCACTTGTGATATAAGGCTTGATTTTTTTCTAAAAAAAGAAAAAAGTATCAATATATTTTAAAAAAAGACACTATAGGTAGTCACAATACCAGAGCAGTTTAGGAGAACAATCCTACAGCGACACTCAAAAAGAAAGAGGGAGGAGGGAACCCTTGTTCTTCACATTACATTCCACCAAAACTCCACATTAAGGCCTTGTGGTTTTAAGGATTGTAGACGGTGAATCCACCGCAATTCTCTCTGTTTTAGGAGTAAAGTGCGGTCCTCTCCACGCCTTGGCATGGGTATATGGTCCACAATCATACATTTTAGATCTTCCTCATCGTGACCCTTTTCAACAAAATGTTTCGGGACAGGTAAATCTGTTCTTTTCCGTCTGATGGAGAACCGGTGATTATTTAATCTGGTTTTCATGTCACATGTGGTCTCTCCCACATAGAGAGTGCCACATGGGCATTGAAGTACGTACACTACAAAAGTGCTGTCACATGTTAAGTAGTGACGTATGTCATGTCGTGCCCCTGTACCTGCGTGTTTGAAATTATCTCCTTTTAGCATGTAGGAACAGTTTACACATGCCAAACAGGGATAACAGCCTGACTTTTTGGTCCCAAAAAACGTCTGTCTAGGTTTTCTAAAGGGGATGTCAGCCTTTACTAATTTGTCACGAAGGCCTGTGGCCCGTCTATATGAAAAAAGAGGAGGAGATGTAAATTCCTCAATCTGTGGATAATTACTTTTTAAACTAGGCCAATGTTTCCTGATAATGGTCGATACATCCTTACTCTGTTCAGAGTAAGTTGAAACAAAGGGGATGCATCAGCGCTTATCACGCAACTTTGCACTGTCAGCTCCTGATGCAACTTGAGCCCTATCCAATTGTTTCTTTTTGACCCTTGAGGGATAGCCTCCTTGATGAAATTTATTAATCATTTGTTCGTATCATAATGGTAAGTATTCGGGATCCTGCACTATTCTTTAGACACGAAGCAATTGACTACCTGGTAGTGCCTCAATGGTTGAACGAGGATGACAACTGTCAAAGTGCAACAAAGTGTTGCAATCTGTGGGTTTCACAAAAATGTCAGTCTTCAATTTATTGTCTTTAATAAAAACCGTTGTGTCCAAAAATTGTACTTGCGTCTCTGAGTATGTCAGTGTGAATTTTATGTCAGTGTCTAGCTGATTTAGGTACTGACGGAAGGACAGCAACGAGTCCGTGTTGCCATGCCAGATGGTGAAGATGTCGTCTATGTATCGCCACCACCCCAGCACTGAGCTGAAGTGGTGGGACACGTAGACAAGATCCTCCTCCATGGCCACCATGAAGACATTGGTGTACGTAGGCGCCACATTTGTCCCCATTGCGGTTTCTCGTAATTGTAAAAAGAACCGGTCCCCAAGCATAAAATAATTATGCCTGAGTATCAGGTTCAAAAGGTCCAAGATAAGTTCACGACACTCTGCTGAATACTCACTCTGTTCTAAACATCTAGCTACCGCATTGATACCTTTTGTGTGTTCAATTGAAGTGTAAATACTGGTGACATCAAAGGACGCCACCAGGCATCCTTCAGGAGGTGTAATCTTGGAGATTTTTTCTAAAAATCCTTCTGTGTCTCTAATGTAGGACCTTGTGTGAGTGGCATATCTACGTAGTAGGTGGTCAAGGAATATAGAGATGTTAGAACAAACAGAGCCAATACCCGACACTATAGGCCGGCCAGGTGGATTTTCTAGTGATTTATGGATTTTTGGCAACACATAAATAACTGGTGTACGTGGGTGTTCAACCAACAAAAACCTGTGTAATTCCTCATCTATAATGTCCTGGTCTAGTGCAGAATCCAATATTCTCTTAATCTTTTTAATAATGTCAAACTTTGGGTCACTAGACAACTCTCTGTAAACCTCTGGGTCATCTAATTGTCTCCCAATTTCTCCCACATACCATGTTGTGTCCATGACAACAACCGCACCACCCTTGTCGGCGGGTTTTATGGTGAGGCTGTTTTAATGGCACAGTTCATGGAGGGCCTGTATGTCAGTTGTCGTCATATTGGGATGGTGCAGGGGGACATCTGAAATAGAATCCTTTAACATTTCCAGATCCAACTTCACAGCCTGAGTAAATGCATCAAGAGCATAAGAACAAATGGGTGGTGTGAACTCACTCCTAGTTAGAAGATCAAATTGTTTAAGTGTGAGTTCAGACCCAATTTTTTCAAAGGTGGATTGGTCCAAGGAAGGTTTTTCTGAGAACCAAATTTTAAGTTTAATGTTCCGTAGGAACCGCTGTGTATCTACCTTCATTTGGAACCAGTCCACCTTCGTGGATGGACAAAAAGATAAACCCTTCGTCAACAAACACATTTGGGCATTAGATAATGTGACAGAAGATATATTTACCACAGTAGGCTTTTGTGTGAGAGAATCGTCCATTATTACCGATTGCCCTTCTTGCGGAGGGTCCTCTGTTTTTTTTTAGTTCTGGAGTTTCCTCCATTTGTGCTGTCTTCTGCCGCCCCGTTGGGTTCTTTTGGTGTTGGGCCTGATGTTAAAAAAGGTTGAGAATGTCCTGTTGATTTCGGCGAGGATCCATGTTGGTTTGGAGCCTGGTGGGATGGTTGATGTTTTCTTGTGAAGGGTCGGTTTGAATTCACATATCCCTTGGAATAATCCTGTTGCCAAGTGTATATTCTTCCTTTTGAGTAATCTTCCGCGTCCCGGAGCCATTTTTTTCGTTTAACGATTTCTTGTTCTTTTACAAATTTGTCCACATATTGTGTGCAGGTGTTTTCATATTGGTTCCACTCTTCCGTGGTAAATGTTGACATAACATTATATTGCAGTTGCCTGCCCGTGTGTGAGAGGCCGCAGGCCCACAGACGCTACTGTGTGCACACCACTCATATAGGGTGGCACAGTACCTTACAGATAAAAAAGTAATTTCATTTTTAACCTTTAATATAATTGCAGTTGCCTGCCAGTGTGTGTGTCAGGCCCACAGACTGTACTGTTCCCACTGCCAGTGCCTACCACCTCATATCGGGTGGCACAGTACCTTGCAGATAAAAAGTCATTTAATTTTTACCCTTTAATATAATTGCAGTTGCCTGCCAGTGTGTGTCAGGCCTACAGACTGTACTGTGCCCACTGCCCACCACTCATTTAGGGTGTCACAGTACATTGCACGGAGCACGCGCAGTGACCTAAGATTGAAACTAAGCAGACCGAGCATGGGTCTTTTTCCATCTCCCGGTTCCAAAAATCTATTCACTACACCAGCCCTGGCCCTGATAAGAGACAAAACAGAAATTAAACTGATAGGAATAGTACTTAGACAGTTAACACTAGTTGCATTGGTGGCAAATTCCATTGAAAGTGCCCAAAATTAGAAGGAAGCGGACAGAGCAAGATTTTTTCTCTATCTCCCCATGCAAGGATTCAATTCAATACACGTCCCCTGATAGGGGACTTAACAAAGATTAAAATGGTAAGAATAGTAGTTCACACTATTTGTATTGGTGGCACAGTACATTGCGAGGCGCACGCACAGTGCCCCAAATTGGAAGGAAGAGGACCGACCAGCCATCTTTTTCCATCTCCCGGTTCCTAAAATCTATTCCACAGTTCACTGTTGCATCTATGTGTGGTGAAAGCGTGTAGTGGCCTTTTTCAGTACAAAAAGAAAAATATATACGCACTTCACTGTTGCAGTTATTTGTGGTGAAAGCGTTTAGTGGCCAATTTCAGTACAAAAAGAAAAAATATATACTGTAACAATCCTACAGGCTCATCTGAGTCAGAGGACAGCTTGCTGGAAGTAGGAGTGGAGCCCAGTGGCAAGGACCGCGGGCTGGTAGTAGGTGCAGGAAGTCTGGCAGAGGCGTAGTCGGTTGGCAAGCGGTGGGTCAGGGCAGGCGGCAGTAAGAGAGGTCAGACAATCCGGATCGGCAATGGTGGTAACAGTTCACTAGGTAGGGACATAGCAGAAGAGTGGTCGGTAGTCAATTCCTGGTCAGCAGTGGACTTACCATAGTAGCAAGAGCAGCAGATGAGGAGAAGCTTGATCAAGGCTCAGGAGCTCAATAATTAGCAAGCTGGAGTGCAAGGGGCTGGACTTATATAGGGAAGTACCAGGTGTGGGGAATCAAGGGTGATGAGCAAGGCTTGGCAAGACTGAGGTTAAATAATAGGCTTCAGGGAGGAATGTCCAGAGAGGACGGTAGCCTAGTAAGCAGGGCTACCGCCTGGGATGTGGCTGGTCATGGGTTCGAATCTCGACATATACGCAGTTAACTGTTGCAGTTATTTGTAGTGAAAGCATTTAGTGGCCTATTTCAGTACAAAAATTAAAATATATTCTCAGTTCACCTCTGCAGTTATATGTGTTTAAAGCGTTTAGTGGCCTATTTCAGTACAGAAAGAAAAATATATATACGCAGTTCACTGTTGCAGTTATTTGTGGTGAAAGCATTTAGTGGCCTATTTCAGTACAAAAGAAAAATTATATACGCACTTCACTGTTGCAGTTATTTGTGGTGAAAGCTTTAGTGGCCTATTTCAGTACAAAAAGAAAAATATACGCACTTCACTGTTGCAGTTATTTGTAGTGAAAGTATTTAGGGGCCTATTTCAGTACAAAAGAAAAATTATATACGCACTTCACTGTTGCAGTTATTTGTGGTGAAAGCTTTTAGTGGCCTATTTCAGTACAAAAAGAAAAATTATATATGCACTTCACTTTAGCAGTTATTTGTGGTGAAAGCTTTTAGTGGCCTATTTCAGTACAAAAAGAAAAATATATACGCACTTCACTGTTGCATTTATTTGTGATGAAAGCGTTTAGTGGCCTATTTCTGTACAAAAATTAAAATATATTCTCAGTTCACCTTTGCAGATATATGTGTTTAAAGCATTTAGTGGCCTATTTCAGTACAAAATGAAAAATATATAAGCACTTCACTGTTGTAGTTATTTGTGGTGAAAGCATTTAGTAGCCTATTTCAGCACAGAAAGAAAAATATATACACAGTTCTCTGTTGCAGTTATTTGTGGTGAAAACGTTTAGTGGCTTATTTCAGTACAAAAAGAAAAATATATATGCACTTCACTGTTGCAGTTATTTGTGGTGAAAGTTTATTGTCTTATTTCAGTACAAAAAGAAAAATATATCTGTCACTTTTAGGTGTGTTTTAATTTGATCTTAATTTATTTAGTTCAGCTAAAATTATGTCAGACAGAGAAGTGCCGGGCCATGCACAAAGGAGTGGCAGAGGCCTAAATGTTTCTGGCGCATCAGAGTAAGAGGGCGTGGCAGCAGGAGTCGCAGCGAGAGGCCTGAACTTTCGGTGTCATCTAGCAGTCATGTCTTGACCAGCAACCCAGCGGTTCTTGATTGGTTAACTCGGTCATCCACTTCATCCCAAGTGACATCAGACACCCCCAGCCAACAGTCGGTGGCTTCATCATACACAACCCTTAGTTGGCATGGCCCGGGAGCATGCCCTGTGCCCTCACCTGTCCTCAACCTGCCTCTTTTTCTTTTGCTGTTCTCTGAGCCACAGAAGTATTGTATGCTGTAGGATCAGCTCCACTATACGAGCTACTAGAGGACAGTCAGCAGCTACTGCCCAGCCAAGATCTGGAGGAGATATCTGCCGCTTCAACTGCTAGGCTGTCAAGTAGTGATGAGTAGTGTTGATCAAGCACCAAAGTGCTCGGGTGCTCGGTCCGAACACATCGGTATGCTCGAGTGCTCTGTAGAATGGAAGTCAATGGGTGTTAAACCAGGCACCCACTGCTCTTAAGAGGGGAGGGTGTCTGCTTCACAGGAAAAGG
Source organism: Bufotes viridis (assembly GCA_033119425.1). NCBI lineage: Eukaryota > Metazoa > Chordata > Amphibia > Anura > Bufonidae > Bufotes > Bufotes viridis. The sequence goes on from CM065591.1 coordinate 36,418,042, forward strand.
ACAGAAGTTGATGGAAACACCATCTGGAAACACCACTGAAATTGTTCGGGAACAGCATGGGGACGATGTCTGGATGCATCTTGGACTCCCAGGTCGTATACAAGGAGATATATAACTTATATCAGCTGTACATGTATAATTATATACAGGAGATACTCAGGTTATACCAGCATGCTTCATATCACTATATACAAGGATATATATAACTTATACCAGCTGTACATATATAATTATATACAGGAGATGCCCAGGTTATACCAGCATGGTCCATATCACTATATACAAGAAGATTTCTAACTAATACCACCCGTAAATATATAATTATATACAGGAGATAACCAGGTTATACCAGCATGGTCCATATCACTATTTACAAGAAGATGTCTAACCTTTACCAGCCGCAAAGGCAGTACCAGCCCTGCACAAATATGTGTAGAACAGAAGGTGGGCCAGTCCTTGAGCCTGTCGGTGTCTGCCAAAGTGCACGGCAGCGCCAAATGTGAGCTGTAACTACGGTCAGGGACAAAACGTGTCCTTTATGGCCCTCTGGGTGAATGTGGTTCCTGCACAGCTACACCAGCAACTTGGCCAGCTCACACTGCTTCCGCCTCCATGTTGTCACACCGTTGGTCCTGCAAAGATGTCCACCTCTTCCTCCTTATCCTCCACCATATCCTCAGCCTCCACTTCAAGGACACACAGTGCCCCTCCAGCATACCACATGTGCAGGGAACGGCGGTGTCACGCTGTTCTGCACCTGGTTTGCCACTTGGTGGCCTCCTCATACTGCTACCAACTCTAGACTCTGTCATTATGCCACTCGGTGGCCTCTTCATACTGCTGCCCACTCCAGGCTCTGTCATTGTGCCACTCGGTGGCCTCCTCATACTGCTGCCAACTCCAGACTCTGTCATTGTGCCACTTGGTTGCCTTCTCCTGATGCTGCTACTACTGCTGCCGCCACCTCCAGACTCATTGTGCCGCTCTGTGGCCTCCTGATGCTGCCGCCACCTCCACACTGTCATTGGGCCACTCTGTGGTCTCCTCATGCTGCTTCCACCTTACCACTATGTCTTTGGGCCACTCTGTGGACTTTTCATGCTGTTTCCACCCTCCCCACTTCATGACTGGGCCACTAGTTTGCCTTTCGGCCTGGCTGACATCATAATTTATTTGACCTTTCTTCTGATCTGTCAGAAGGAAGGAAAAATGAGAAGCACAATGGATCCTGTCTGTGTAGCAGCTGTAAGGCCTGTATGGTCCCATCAGAATTGGCTTATGATTTAGAAGCCAAAAGCAGGAGTGGGTACAAAACACAGAAGACATGCAAATATATAATTCACGTGTCATCTCTGTTTTAGATCCACTCCTGTTTTTGGAAATAGCAATACTGATGGATTATTGAGCAAATGCTGAACGGGTGAAGGCGGATGCTCAACAGAAAGGATCTGTTTTTTGTGGGTTATTGTTCTGACTGATCAGAGGAAGGGGAAAATAATCAGTGACATCAACACAAACTTACTGCTAACACCCTCTCCACTCTGCCGGGGGCTATTCTTGTATAAGCCTTTAATAGAACTGGTTCTGTAGACATCTATATGGAATCAGCTGACAAGGGTGTAAAAGGAGTGCGCTTCTTCTTTACACTAACATCGACCTGTAAGGCTGAGTTAATACTTGAGTTATTTGGTCAGTTTTGGCCACGTGACTGCCCAAATAATTGAAGTGTACAGTGATTCTAAGACTGACTTCTGCATGTCATACTGACTCACAGTATTATTTCACTACCACAGCAAACTCCCTATGCGTGTTACTGCAAGGCACATTGTTCTACACCACTATAAAGGCTCTTTGAAGCCCAGAAATAGCATTTTTTAAATGAGATTCGCCGCAAATCAATTCAGATCGAAGCAAATTTTTGAGGAAAATACTGCGGAAAAAAAATTTGCTCATCTCTAATTATGTGCTAAAGGCTGGAACTGCAGCCAAAAAGCTTTTGTGCTCCTTATGAGATCTAAAACCATCAGGCTTGTTGTGCCACTGTGCGTGCAAAGAGAGTAAAAGTAACATTCTTTTGCTTTAACTAAGTTCAGTCTTCAAGTATTCTTCTTTAAAAGGGGATTACATGAACACTATCTTCCTTCCAATATCCATTCCTTTATTCCCCACAGTCTACACTAGTTTGCTCATGCTGTAAAGCCTGTGGTATATATATATATATTATATATATATATATAAAACAAAGAAATCCAGCAGCACTCAAAATTGGAACGGGTGCAATCTTTCACTGATGACTGACCATGTCGTTATAATAATATAAATCCAAAGAATTGAAGCAGCACTCCAGATATGGTAAAACAAACGGTGGACCGGCTTTATTCCCCTTGCAACGTTTCAACTGCACAATGCAGTCTCTCAAGCATATATATATACAGTTGTGTTCAAAATTATTCAACCCCCAATGCTGTAAAGGGTTTTAGGGAATTCAGTGTACATTTGTAATTGTGTTCAGAATGAAATCTTACAAGGACTTTTTAAAGAACCAAATGCAACTAAAATGACATCAATTGTTTTTGTAATACAGTATTAAATGTTTTTTTTGTGATTTCTTCATTGACACAATTATTCAACCCCTTAAAGACGACCACTCTTAAGAACAGAGGTTCATTCAAGTGTTTTCGATCAGGTATTGAAAACACCTGTGGATGTCAAGGAGCAGCAATCAAGCATAATAAGCCCCAATTCGGCAGTTATAAAATGACTGATACTCAGCTCCTTCTAGACATTTACTGGTGTGTTTACAAACATGGTGAAGTCAAGAGAATGGTCCAGGAAGACAAGAGAAGAGATGATTTCTCTTCACAGGAAGGGCAATGGCTATAAGAAGATTGCAAATATGTTGAACATACCAAGAGACACCATAGGAAGCATCATTCGCAAATTCAAGGCAAAGGGCACTGTTGAAACGCTACCTGGTCGTGGCAGAAAGAAGATGCTGACTTCCATTGCTGTGCGCTACCTGAAGCGCAAAGTGGAGAAAAGTCCCCGTGTGACTGCTGAGGAGCAGATTTGTCAGATGCGAGTACTGAAGTTTCAGCTCAGACAATAAGGCGCACACTGCGTAAGGAAGGCCTCCATGCCAGAACTCCCAGGCGCACCCCCTTGCTGTCTCCAAAGAATAAGAAGAGTCGACTGCAGTATGCCAAAAGTCATGTGGACAAACCACAAAAGTTTTGGGATAGTGTTCTGTGGACTGATGAAACAAAATTTCAAACTGTTTGGGCCCATGGATCAACGCTATGTTTGGAGGAGGAAGAACAAGGCCTATGAAGAAAAGAACACCTTGCCTACTGTGAAGCATGGCGGGGGGTCAATCATGCTTTGGGGCTGTTTTGCTTCTACAGGTACAGGGAAGCTTCAGCGTGTGCAAGGTACCATGAATTCTCTTCAGTACCAGGAGATATTGGATGAAAATGTGATGCACTCCGTCACAAACCTGAGGCTTGGGAGACGTTGGACCTTTCAACAGGACAATGATCTCAAGCATACCTCCAAGACCACTAGAGCATGGTTACAGATTAAAGGCTGGAACATTTTGAAGTGGCCATCGCAGTCACCAGACTTAAATCGAGAACCTCTGGTGGGACTTAAAGAAAGCAGTTGCAGCGCGCAAGCCTAAGAAGGTGACTGAACTGGAGGCTTTTGCCCATGAAGAATGGGCGAAGATACCCGTAGATCGCCGCAAGACACTTGTGTCAAGCTATGCTTCACGTTTAAAAGCTGTTATAACTGGAAAAGGATATTGTACTAAGTACTAAGATTGAATGTCACTTGGGGGTTGAATAAAACTGATAATGATGTGAGCACAGAAAAGACATTTGTGGTTATTTCATTATAAATGTTATGTTATATTTGTCTGACTTACACGTGCCTCTTTGATTTAATTGGAAACAAGATGACTGAAATGATCAAAATCAATGTCAAACTGGCCAAAACACTCAATTTCAGTGGGGGTTGAATAATTTTTAACACAACTGTATGTATAGAAAACCAAAAAGGCACGGCAGCACTCAAAAACAGGTAATTCAACGGTGCAAATCCTCAAACCATGGGCCAAATGGTCAAATGTATAATCATCAAAAACAAGGCAGTACTCCAAAAATAGTGAAGAAAGTGGACCCTTTATTCACCCTTCAGCGACGTTTCAACCACTAAATGTGGTCTTTATCAATCATAAACCAACAGTGTCAACTGGGCATATATATGCCCATCATGCATCATCATAAAATAGGAAAATAAATCACAGTGCTTACGATTACATATACAATTACAAAAAATATCGTGATCATAAGGAATACAAAACTTGTGTTAATGTGTGGAGTACTAGTAAATATCGGTATTCACCTAAAAGTGTAAATCAATAGGTGTATTACACACCTGTGTAATAAAGTGAACATTAAAATCAGCCGTAGCAACTTAGTATAATAGGCAAACTTACACACTAGACGAGGAGGTACGGCGCCAAAGTCAACGTCTGCTATTGGCAAATGCGCATGCTCCGGTGCCAAGCAACAGGACGCTCAATCGTTCTGACGTCAGGCGACGTCCACCAAGGCACATGACATGTCACACGACATGAATTGGTCACGCGGCAGGCCAGGCCGAGGCAAACCATCGCGAGACAACCCAGGAGACCGAGCGTCAAGGCTGTCAGTGAAACGTCACACCTACAAGGCGGAGCCACACGCTGCAGGCTGGAACATTACGCCGAATGTGCATACCATGTCAGCGGTGGCTCTACATCATCAGGGGGACGCAACCATCGGGCCAATAGATTGGGCACCAGAAATAATCGGATCACATTGGGAACACATCAAAATAATGATATATAATAGGGAATTACTCCCAAAGTAACAAATAATAATACTAATATACGGCTCAACGGGCTTAGAGAAAACCCCTTAGCTAGTGGCTACACCAGGGTCACTGGTCCTCACCACTGCTGTATTTGAAAGTCAGAGGGAGCTAGTGTGGCTATATCAATTGACTTGATCATCACCACCAGCCTATTATGGGGCCAGGGTGCAAGACAGTGTCAATGTAATGCTTCTCCGGTCCAAAAGTCTCCTCAACATATCTACAGGGTAAATGTTTATCAAGCCCTAGCCAAAATGTCCATTGTAATTGTAAATTTGAGCTGTGCCCAATGGATCCATCATGAAAAAGATAAATGACGCAGAAACATCTGGGGACGTCCTCCAAGTCATGGTGATAGACTTGATACAAAATCTAGAAAACAAGGAAGAACAGAATATTGGTTCTTTTATCAATAAAACACAATCTGGAGCTAATTTAAATAATGACACCATTGATTGTCTCACGTATTAGGTTAAGTACCAGGAGAGGTACCCAGGGGAATAAGGTGTGCATACCAGCTCCCCAAAAACAAAAGGATGCCTATATGACACTACACTAAGTTCCATCTAAATTCCAAACATTTCGGCTCCAACATGAAGCCTTTCTCAAGCTTGAGAAAGGCTTCATGTTGGAGCCGAAACATTGCGTCACTTCTGGGTGAATAAATATCCTCCTTTTTCTACCACTTATTGGAGTGCTGCTCTGCTTTTTCTTTTTTATAATCCGGGAACGCTTATCCCATTGGAGCTAGCACCCATTTTTCTCTTCAGGTTGGTGCTGCCATTCATTACATTTTATATATATATATATATATATATATATATATATATTGTGGGGGGTTAACTCTGGTCTCGGGGATCATTCACACAAACTTCCTTCCGGACAACGGATTTCATGTCCAAACAGTGCATTTATTTGGCAGTCTTTTCAAACAAAACAACAGGTACAAAACAATAAACACTGGCCCGGCTAGGCTCTAACTAAACATATTATTTTGATCCCTCACTCACCTAGTGGGTACAATTCACATCCTGTGAACTGATGCGGCTTTCTCCAGCCCAATGTCCCACAGCCTCCTGGCTGTTCAGAGCCCTGTTCACACACAGTCTCAGTTCAATGTCCGTTGGGGAATTCAGGCTCACCAGTCCTGACTGTGGCCCTGCGACCCTTCCAGGCATCGCTGTGTCCCCCAATTCCAGGCTATCGCTTAGCCCCGTGGCCCCTCAGCCAACTTGGCCGAGACCACTCACACAGAGCCTCTGCCAAACTCTGTCTCAAACAACTCTCTCCAGAGTGTGACCCCACCCATGTCCAACAAGAGGATTAAATAGAATCCCTGGACATGGGCGTTGTCAAAAACCCCGGACTGGAGCATGGGGAACAGGCACCCACCCAGCACATTGCCTGTTCCCAGTAAAAGCCCGCCCTGGACTAGCTGGAGCCAGCTAAGCTAGTTATCTTGGTGACCACCAACTAACTTAGTGGCCACCCATCTAGACTAGGGCCTTTACTTCACCAAGGCCTGGTGCAAACAACACCCCTTGTTATTCACATTGCCACAATATATATATATATATATATATATATATATATATTAGGAAAAGATTCTGTATAAATTTAAAAATTTTCCTTAAATCTCTGCTCACTATGGGCTTCATGTTTATGGTCGTATCAAAGATTGACAGCTAACTCTGCATGACTCTGCATGGATAAAAGATAGTTGTCAATAACCGGTTAGTAGGACCATCTCCCTACATGACTCCTAAACACAGAAAGAGCAGACCCTCAAAGGGGTGTTCCCATCTAAACATTCGTGGCATCTATAAATATGAGATAGTGCTGGATCCCACCTCTGGAACCTGCTCCTATCTCCAGAGGTAGGGGGGTGAGAAAGAGTGACAAGGGAGGGAGGGGGGAATGAGAGTGGCAAGGGAGGGAGGGGTGATGAGAGTCACAAGAAGGGGGAGAGAGTGACAAGGGAGGTGGGTGAGAAAGAGAGTGACAAGGGAGGGGGGGATTGACATCCATCACACACACACACACACAATGCAACCCTTACACACAAAGACAATGCACCCCTTGCACACATTCACAGAAACACACAATGCATCCCTTACACACACTTACTGCACCCCTTACAGAAACACACAATGCATCCCTTACACACAATGCATCTATTACACACAATGCATCTCTTACACACAATGCATCTATTATACACAATGCATCTATTACACACAATGCATCTCTTACACACACAATGCACCCCTTACAGAAACACACCTTGCATCCCTTACATACACAGAAACACACCGTGCAGCCCTTACACATACAAACACAGATTCACACAACGCATTCCGTACACACATTCAGAAACACACAATACATACCTTATACACGAAAACACACTGCACCCACTACACACACACACACACTGCTTCCACTACACACACACATTGCATCCACTACACACACACACACACACACACACACACTGCATCCACTACACACACACACACACACACTGTATCCACTACACACACACACACTGCATCATCTACACACACACACACTGCATCCACTACACACACACACACACACACACATACTGCATCACCTACACACACACACACTGCATCCACTACACTCACACACACACACACTGCATCACCTACACACACACTGCATCCACTACACACACACTGCATCACCTACACACACTGCATCACTTACACACACTGCATCCACTACACACACACACTGCATCCACTACACACACACTGCATCACCTACACACACACACACACACACACACTGCATCACTTACACACACACTGCATCCACTACACACACACTACATCGACTACACACACACAAACTGCATCCACTACACACACACACTGCATAACCTACACACACACTGCATCCACTACACACACACACACACACACACACTGCATCACCTACACACACACTGCATCACCTACACACACACACTGCATCCACTACACGCACACTGCATCACCTACACAAAAAATGCATCACTTACACAAACACTGCATCCACTACACACACACTGCATCCACTACACACACACTGCATCACCTACACACACACACACACACACACACACACACACACACACACACACTGCATCACTTACATACACACTGCATCCACTACACACACACTGCATCCACTACACACACACAAACTGAATCCACTACACACACACACACACACACTGCATCACCTACACACACACTACATCACCTACACACACACACACTGCATCCACTACACACACACACAAACTGCATCCACTACACACACACACACACACACACACACACACACACACACTGCATCATCTACACACACACTGCATCCACTACACACACACACACACACACACACACACTGCATCACCTACACACACACTGCATCCACTACACACACACACACACACACACACACACACACACACACTGCATCATCTACACACACACTGCATCCACTACACACACACACACACACACACACACACTGCATCATCTACACACACACTGCATCCACTACACACACACACACACACACACACACTGCATCCACTACACACACACACACACACACTGCATCACCTACACACACACACACTGCATCACCTACACACACACTGCATCCACTACACACACACTGCATCACCTACACACACTGCATCACTTACACACACACTGCATCCACTACACACACACAAACTGTATCCACTACACACACACTGCATCACCTACACAATCTGGTCTCCCTATACACTACATTCCATTAGCACACACATTAGAATATCTACAGCAACACATAACACATCCCCTACACACTTCACCCACTGTGAACGAACTCATGGGTGCAACATATAGGTGGACTTATGGGTGGGGGCGTTATGGGCATACTCACCGTCAGGCCCTGGGGCCCAGACCTTGAGCTGTGTAAAGGGCCCCAAAAAATCGAGCTGCTTCCCGTTCTCCCAGAACATTGATTTTTGTGACCACAGTTACAGTCAGCCTCCAGAGAGCCTGTTCTACACCAGACCAGTGGAGCCAGACTGCAGCCAGAGCCCATCCTCATCCTCATCTGGTTGTAAGTAGGCAATCTAGTATATTATTCGTGGCACTAGTCTCTAATTTACCTCACATTAAAGGGACACTATAGTCCCAAGAACCACTGCAGCTTAATGTAGTGGCACTGGTGTCTATAGCCTGTCCCTGCAGGCTTTTTAATGTAAACATGACGGCACTGCAGCACTGGCGTTAGTTAATATGGCAGATCATATGGGTGGGGCGTTGTGATGTCACATGGGGGGGGCGGCAAACTTTTCTTTTGTCTAGGCTGGAAAAAATCCTTGCACCGACCATGCCCACCACTATCTGACATCCTAGCGATATGCCACAAATGTTGGGAAGACCCCTTTAAATGAGCAAGTGACAAGTTCTACTGAATCTTTTCCCATAAAGCCATGCATCAATCTGCTCAGCTCTGCTCAGTTCCCTATAAATCACTAGAACTTGTAACTAGTTTTACTGATTTATAGGGTTAAGTTTTCTTTTCTCCTTTATGGAACTTTTTAAGCTTTTTTAGTTTAAGGAATTTAGGAAAAAATAGATCGGCTGATAGCAAATATCACAGGAAACTTGAAAAAATAAATCACAAATGTTTCTAGCTAAGGATATCCAGAGGAAAAGAACCACCATTTCGATAAGCGGACCGCGATCTGAGCCTCTCCTTCGTTGGCAGGAGTTAACTTTTTGGAATAATCAATTAAATTCTAGGTGTGCTGGAACTGATGTAATCTTATGACACCAATGAACTCCTGCTCCCATCAAAGTAACAAAAAGAGCCACAATAGATTAGGTGGAGCTAAGGCTATATAAAGCTGGGATCTGGCCATTCATGAGTAATAGGATATTCGGCACTGCCCCATCACAGCTTTTGCTACTTGATAAATGGACCTGACGCCATAAGTAATTGTTAATAGGTGTTTCCTCAATTTCAAACGGAAATTCTGAATAGTTGTTTCCTACTGCTTGGCACTGATAAAGCTCAGCCGGGAACTGAGCACAATTATTACTGAAAATCCAGCATTTTCTAATATACCTGTAGTAGTTATTTATTCAACTTTGCAGAATATCAATAAAGAGACAAATAATGCCAGTAAACCAAAAGCTATTTCTACGCATCGATAATAGGCAAATGTCCCTATGACACTGGCTGACCTGTTACATGGGCACTTGGCAGCTGAAGGCATCTGTGTTGGTCCCATGTTCATAGGTGCCCGCATTGCTGAGAAAAATGATGTTTTAATATATGCAAATGAGCCTCTAGGAGCAACGGGGGCGTTACTATTACACCTAGAGGCTCTGCTCTCTCTGCAACTGCAGTGTCCTCTACAATCTGATTGACAGGACCAGTCAGTAAAAGCATCATCAAACCTGGCCCTGTCAATCAAAGTGCAGAGGGCGCGGCAATTGCAGAGAGAGCTGAGCCTCTAGGTGTAACGACTACGCCCCCGTTGCCCCTAGAGGCTCATTTGCATATATTAAAACATCATACACAAACAAGTATTTTGGGTGTTAAATGGCTACACCAACTACTGTAAGTATTGGGACTCTCGTTCAGATCCTCCAGCTGCCTGCCTGACTTTTGGCAGACAGGTGCATTCTTGCTTGCCGTTGCACTTTACGGTCACAATGACTCAACTGAAGATCCTCACCCCTGTGCTTAACAGCCAGGCCCAGGGCTGCTATAACCATAAGGCAAATTACAGGTCACATGACTCATGCCTTCCAGCTGCCCTGTATTTTGGCCAATGTCCTACAGTCCCAGGAGGGCTGGAGCATACCCTTATTTCAACTGTATCTGTCCTGAAGCTTTTTGCAAAACAGGTATCACTAAGCAGAATTCACCCTAATTGGCAGTAAGTCTGATATAAGAGGGTTGACACTGCTGACATGTTCTCTTTATTCCATTTCCAACAGCCACCACACATGTACAACAGATGTTGGGTCTGTCTGGTGCCTGCTCAAGCTCTACACAGCAGACACACTGCGGCAAAGTCCATGGTCAGAGACAACCCCGATCACAGACGAAACATTTGGATGTCGTGATCAATTGCAACCGTATATATCAGGAGCGGAGTGCACCTGGTGACGGAATGCCTCTGCGCCCCTTCCCCCCAACCACCCTGAAAAAACATTGAGTTTTTAAAAATCCACAACATTTAAATTGTACCTCTCTTTCACCATTTTCCAAATAAAATAAAATACATATAAAATTAAAGATCACTAAATTCGTCGCATCTGAAAGTGCCCAAAGTATTAAAATATAAAATTATTTATTTCGTATGATCAATGGCGTAACGAAAAAAAAATCAACATGTGCAGGGCATGGCGGTGTCACGCTGTTCTACACCTCGTTTGCCTGGTTGAACGGAGTCACACAGGGGAGAAACTGCTCCGTGTTATTCATCAAGAAATCGAATCCTGGCTTTCTCTGCGACAACTCAAAATCGGAACCATGGTGACTGACAACGGGAAGAACATGGTGTCGGCGCTGCGTCAAGGAGGGCTGAACCATGCACCCTGCACGTGAGAGAGTCATTGCCTATGGAAGCCAGTCTCTGAGGGAGTCAGAGCGCAACCCTGACAACTATAGCTCCTTTAAACTAGAACTACTGGCACTGGTGTGGGCCATGACCAAAAGGTTCGCGGAGTACCTGACAGGTGCAGAGGTGACCGTGATGACGGATAACAACCCGTTAGCACATCTGGAGAATGCCAAGCTCGTTGCGCTCGAGCAGAGGTGGTTGGCTCGCCTTTCTAAGTACCAATACCGCATCAAGTTCTGGTCAGGTAGGGAGAACAGCAATGGCGATGCACTCTCCTGAGTCCCTGTAGGGTTGTCGACTTAGAGTGCCGATGAAGAGCTAGAGGACACTGAAACTCCTGACCTTGGTCGATTGCCCATTTTCAAGGATGTGGCACATTCAAGTGGGGTCCGGGATGCCCATGGTGTTGGGAAAGATGTTGGCTAATTGGGAGAGAGTCCAGAATAGCTGTCCGCACATGTGGAAAGTGAAAGAATGGGTTCGGATCAAGATCTGGTCTCGACCCGAAGAGCGGGCCTGTCTGACTTCAGAGGGCCAAAAGTTGTTGAGGCAGTTGGATAAGCTGACTGTTACCCAGGGCCTCCAGTGTCGGATCATATACTTTCAATCAGAATTGCAGTACCACCGACAGATTGTCATCCCTAAAAGTGATGGACTAACATCGGCCGGGACGATTCATGAACGCAATCGTGCGAATGCGATCAAATGTTCGCGAACCGCAAGTTTGCGGTGGGCCCTATTCACTTTAATGGCAGGTGAACCTGAAAAACATTCAGGTCATATTTGCAGCCACTAAATACTTACTAGAAGTGCACAAATATAGAGATGGCCTTGCGGTTCGCCCGGCGGTCATTTCGCGGTGTACTTTGCTCGTTCGTAATTTGCCGAACATGCGAATATATGTCGATATTCGCGTGCGCCATATTCTTTTGCATTGCGACAAACTTTGACCCGTGACACATCCATTAGGTGGTACAAGACAGCCAATTGAGACGTTTTAGCACATGGACACACCCCTACCCTTATTTTTAGAAGGGCACACTATGGTGGTACTATTGTGTATGGGGCACTCAGCTGATATTGTTCATAGGGCACATTTTGGTGGTACTATTTTCTATGGGGCACTCAGCAGGTATTGTTTACAGGGCACACTGTGGCGGTACTATTGTGTATGAGGCCACATTATGGTGGCATTTTTTAATAGGGGATCACTGCTGATATAATAAATGAGTGAATTTGTTATAAATTGCTTTCCATATACTTCCATATACTAGTGCAGGACGAGTCACCCATCACACAGCTGTAGTACCCCATATACACTCACATTTCCGCTCATTTTCTCTTGTCGGTGACCCATGTTGCCACATTCATTTTCTCCAATTTGCTTATCTTTACTGCAGATGACGGTTCTATTAATGACAGCATTTGCTGGTGATGTTTGCAGCATTGCCATTCTGCAAACACTGTGCACTACTGGTGCCATTAGCTCTGTGTATGGTATTGCATCGTTATGTATGTGCCCTGTATGGCGACATTATCTCATTCTGTACTGTAACGAGCAGTCGTGGCCATCAGTGATAATTGGGGCTGAGTACACAAAGTAGAGACCAGCGTGCCCCCATTGTGTGTACAGTATGGCAGCATTATGTATGTGCACTGTATGTGGAACGTCAGCCTCCAGCCACATAATCACAAGTTCTTTTCTGTCCGGTGAATGCCTTATTTTTGGGGCCTGTACTCCTGTGGTCTAAAATAAAATTTTTCTTGGCTCCAGCAGGGCACATTTTTGCGAGTTTCCCTTTAAGATGCAAAAAATTGCCCCTGATTAAAATACATATTTTTTGTGGGAATGTTTTCCATTGACCCCCCTCTGGTATGTCACTGTCCATGTTTTGGGACTATTTGAGCACTTCTAGTAAGTATTTGGTGGCTGCAAATATGACCTGAAGGTTTTTCAGGTTCGCCTTCCAGTAAAGTGAATGGGGCCCACCGCGAACTTGAAGTTTGGAAACATTTGATCATTTTAGCGAATCGTCCTGGCCGATGTTCGTCCATCACTATGCAAATAGTCCCACAACATGGACAGTGATATTTCAGAGGGGGATCAATGACAAAAATTCCCACAAAAAATATGTATTTTAATAAGTGTCTGCCCTGCGGGCTGAATAAGAGTAATGAACAGCGGGCTCCTGTTCAGGCCACCCGGACCTCAGCGCCCCTAGAGCTCCTTATGATCTATTATGTACAGATTGGGTACTCTACCTCAGGACACTCATACTGTTTAGTCATGACAGATCATTTCACAAAGTATGCAGTGGCTGTTCCCACCAGAGACCAGACGGCAGAGTCGGACGCTGAAGCGATCTGCAAACATTTTATACAGGTGTTCGGGTGTCCACGGAGGATACATTTGGACCAGGGAGCATGTTTTTAGTGTACTTAAATGAATGTGCTGTACCAGCTGTGTGGGATCGAACATTCCCCCACCACCCCGTATCACCCCCAGGGAAACGGGGCATGCGAACGGTTCAACCGCACCTTGCTTCAGATGCTGCGGACTCTGGAGGACAGCCAAAAGGCTCGGTGGCCTGGGTACCTAACTGAACTGATGTGGGCCTATAACAACAGGGTATACAGTACCACCGGATATTCTCCCCATATGCTCATGTTTGGGAGAGCCAGACGGGAGATTGAAGACCTCCACATGCCTGATTCGATGCAACCACCACCGAGAAGTACCACCGCGTGGGTGCAAGAGCAACGCCGCTGACTGAGAGTGATCCACAAGGTTCTGGGGGAGTGCCTGGGACAAGTGGTACACCCTAACCCAAGACCAGTGAAGAGGGATGGGTATGCCCCTGGTGATCGAGTGATGGACAAAGCCAAACGGCCATCTGGGAAGTTGGATGGGCAGTGTGAAGCGGTCCCATACATGTGAAGAGGAGGGCAGACCCTGCCATCCTGGTCTATGAGGCAGAGCCAATAGGGACTGGGGGCTCTCACGAAACTTGCACCGTAACATGTTGAGGCATTCTAATTTTGATGAGCCAGTGTGTGCAGAGGAGATGCCTCCTCCTCCTCAGTGTACAGAGGAAATCCCTTTAGAGAAGGAGGAGGAGGAATGGTTGGTTGCCCCTGCCCTGGTACCTACCGAGGCACCAGCCGTGGCAAGTTTGCCACAGAGCGAAAGTGTTGAGCAGTCAGAAGCCCCTCTCCCATTAGATGTGCCTGATGTTCCTAGTGCTTCTGAGCCTACCACTCTACATAGTTTAATGAGACCCATTGCTGGTGTGCCCCACAGTGTTATGCCCAGGATGAGTTTATATGGGGAGGGTTGCCGAGGTCGACAACCTGTAGTGTGGGGGCATGTGAGATGGGGAAACAGCTCTCATTGTTGAACACTGTTTGTGTGGATTAAATTAAATGTTCTGGACTGACATTCTGCTGTTTGGCCACAAGATGCCTAGGCAGCTGATTGACTGCATATACATATTTCCATATTCAAGAGAGGTGTGGTTGCCAGGCTAAAGGAGAAAGCGGAAGTTTCCATATTGGAAGGACACAGAGAGGAGTGAATCCATTCATATCCCAGCATGGGATCAACATTTTTGCGACCACGGATACAGTCAAGTTAAGCTGATCGGTGTTCAGGACTCAGATTCTGCCCAGGGGACAGAGGACTTCTGCCAGTAGTGCTGATGAGACCTGATGAACAAACTACCTGCTCTGCGGTACCGCATGTTTGTTGATTAGACTGCTTGTTTGATTCGGAGTCACCAGCGGAGACAGAGCAGACCCGGGTCGGAAAGATCGTGCACGCATCTCATTGTAATATTGACGCCTAGAGACTAGACCAGGCCTGTAGATAGCTAGTTAGGGTCTCTGTTTCGTGTGTCAGGCCAAAAAGTGTTTCTGCTGTTCACAAAAGGACTCCATAATAAAAAGAGACATTGTTGAGAGCTGATAGACATCTCACCGGCTCAATCCAGCTTAGCGTTTTGCGCTGGAGTAATACGCAGGCACGTGCCATAGGACCAGTTACGGAAGGGGAAATATTGTAGTTTATTATAAGATTGTGAACTTTTGTGTTGCACCGTAGGCCAGCCCGTATCATGCACCAACGTAATTAAGTGTGTGTCATTTCAAGGGTAATAACAGGTTTGGTGTGGCTGTTTTAGTTGTGCCCGCCAGTAGGCAAACTAGTGCAATTCTTTCTGGCATCCATTGCAGGGCGCAGTGCTGTGCAGCACAAGGGTCTCGGTCTGCAGGCTGAGTGTCTGTAAATCTATTCTATGTTCCCAGAGGTTGGGGTTTACGTTCAGTGTCATCATGCAGTAAAAAGTCTGTTTTGTGTCACAGTTGCTTTTCTTGTTCGTGACCGTTGCCCACCCCGGTACACAGCTCGCACCTCTAGGTGTAATGGCAACATCCCTGTTGCTCCTAGAAGCTCATTTGCCTATAGTAAAACATAATTTTTCTCAGCAATGTGGGTACATATGAAGCATGGGAGCAACACAGATGCCTTCAGCTGCCAAGTGCAAATGCAACAGGTCAGCAAATTTCATAGGTACAAATCTGCTGACAGATGCCCGTTAAAAACAAAATCTAAATATCGAACACGCTCCAATTTGCAGACTTAGAGTGAAATCCTTACTTGTCAGATGAATGGGAGGACTTTACTCCCAGTAAAAGATGCTTTAATAATGAGAACTATTAAATTACTTTTACTCAGCAGCAGAATAACTGCATAAAATTGGATTACCCCGCTCACATATTTCTAGATAAACTGTCAGGTGTTCGGTTTCCGCCAGTACTCGGCAGGTAGCAGTGATACACAGATACTTCGTTATTCCCAGGCATTCCCAGGATTATGAGCGATTAGTATTGATTATGTCATAAGCAGGGGAATGAATCAATTATTTTTGCCAAATAATATAAATGTGGTTCTATTGGTTTTGCCCGTCTCAAACTCCTAAAGTGACATTTTTTATCTTGAAGAATAAGCTGAACTTGTGTAACCACTGACATTCCGGTTTTTACGTTGAAAATATTTCCATTTGTGGGATTGTTGCTTATTTTACTCCATGTTTAATTCGCGTTGAATAGGCTCCAGCATAAAGCCCTATTACCTCCGAGCCGGGAGCTCCGTAAATCATAGCACTGAGACTTCTAGCAAATATCTAGGAGATTGTATATAGCACATAGTTAGAAAATCAAAGGTAGCAGTGCTCAGATTTTGTGATTAAAAGAGTTTAAAGGGGGTGTTCACTACTCAGACATCGGTGATGTACCGATATGTTAGAGCTCCTGCACAAGACCGCAGTTTTGGTCCGCATCCAAACCATATTTTTTGCAGGTCGGATGCGGACTCGTTAATCTCAACCGGGCCGCTAAAGATGCAGACAGCACACCCACGTGCTGTCCGCATTCGTAAGTTCGTTCCGCAGTCGTCCCCCCAAAAAAAAATAGAACATGCCTTATTCTTGTCCACTTTGTGGACAAGCATAGGAGATTTCTGAAGGAGTAAAAAAAAATGGTGGCAGGATCTTGGCCGGTATCCGTGTCTTGGGGATCTACAATTTGCGGACTGCACTTACGAGCCCTTATGCTGACAATGTCAGATAGGTGTGGGTCCCACCAATGGGATATGCTCCTAGCTTTAGAAAAAAGGCTCCTGAAGTGAAGAAGAACGCGCTAAACATGCACTTTGGGGAAGCTATTTTGGAGATGGTGGGGCCCGCACCTATCTGACAATAATGGCATTAGCCTAGTGATTTTGGGGGAGATTTATCAAACTGGTGTATAGTAGAATTGGCTTAGTTGCCCATAGCAACCAATCAGATTCCTCCTTTCATTTTCCAAAGGAGCTGAGAAAAATGAAAGGTGGAATCTGATTGGTTGCTATGGGCAACTAAGCCAATTCTACTTTACATCAGTTTGATAAATCTCCCCCTTAATTTGCATTAAACGTTCTGGACCTTTTTGTGACATCCCTAAATGTGAGTGGGGTTTAAAATGGACTTCTACTACATAAATAGTATAAATACATTATTATTATTATTATTATTCCCGTATAAATTGGAATGTTTCCACTGTGCTGCAGAATTTAAAGGCAGCGATTCGCCTGTCAATACCAAACATTAAGGAAAGATTTCCGTCAGTATTTTCACGTTGGCCTCGAACAGAAGTGACCCGTGGGACTGGAGCAGCATAAGAAGGACTGGGGATCCCTGAATCCCATATCCCCATTACCATTACTGGTTATTTGGGCCTGTAGGGGAACGCAAAGGTCCATTTAGACGAGACTTATTTCTTTGTACAGACTTTTGTACAAATCCGCTGTTAAGTGATCCATTGCACAACTTAGAATTTATTACAACAGAATTCTGGATCCAGTTCATGTCCTTAGGTCCTAGAAGTCCTTCCAAGGTAGATAAAAATTATTTGGTAAAATCAGTCTGCATTTGATGCCGGAGCTGCTCCAAACAAGTCTTTTATCTCCTTTCTTGTATTCAGCTGCTCATTTCTTATAGCCTGGCACCCAGAGGACCTCATATTGGATATCATATTTGCAGAATTAGCCAGCATTTAGTTACAACATATTAAAGAGAACAAGATAGTGTTCCTGACGTGCAGATTTTAGTGAAAGTTTACCATATGCGCTGCCAGGCTGAAAAGCGGATTTCCAGAGTATCTCCTAGACTTTAGACATCTCTCAGCTGATCTGTCCCTATGACACTGGTCGACCTGTTACATGTGCGCTTGGCAGCTGAAGGCATCTGTGTTGCTCCCATGTTTATATGTGACCGCATTGCTGAGAAAAATGATGTTTTACTATATGCAAATGAGCCTCTAGGAACAACGGGGGCGTTGCCGTTACACCTAGAGGCTCTGCTCTCTTTGCCAATGCCACGCCCTCTGCTCTTTGACAGGACCAGGTAGTAAAACGTCTTCACACCTGGACCTGTCAATCAGAGTGGAGAGGACGCAGCAGTTGCAGAAAGAGCTGAGCCTCTAGGTGTAACGGCAAAGCCCCCATTGCTCCTAAAGGCTCATTTGCATATAACAAAACATAATTTTTCTCAGCAACGGGGACACATATGAGCATGGGACCATCATAGATGCCTTCAGCTGATGAGAGCACATGCAACAGGTCAGCCAGTACATATCTGCTGACAGAAGCCCTGTCAGGTCCAAAGTAATGCATGCTTCTATTGTTTTTGCTTAGCTCTCTTTCCAAACAGAAAAGAATGCTGTGCCGCTCATGCCAACAATTGGAAGGTAGCTATCTTATAAGTCAATGTTTGATCTTTTAACAGGTTCTGAGACATAACTTAGGATTATAGCCAAGCCAGTACCTCATCCAAAGCAAAGGCCTCTCCCCCAGTCAAGCCAGTCCTCTCTGCACTGACGAGGGGCAATCACCCTGAAACAACTGCCGGCAGATGAGCTACTGGCTTGGTTATAACTCCTTGAGTTATCTCTCAAGACCTGTTTAAAAAGCCAAACATTGACTTACAGGACATTTACCGTCCAAGTTCTAACTGGTGGCACTAAAGGCACAGCTTTCTTTTCTTTTTAGAAAGAAAGCTAATTTGCACACCCTTTCCCAGAGGAGTATTGCATTGCCTACTAGTACCCCATGGATCCAATAACTTTCTACTGGCCCACAGTCATTGGAGAAACCAGGACGTGTGAATAAACACTCTGGAGATAGGAAAATAAAAATATTATAACAACATAAGTACAAATTTTTTTTTTAGTTTTGTTGAAAAAAAATGTTATTTGGTATTGCCATTATCATTTTGACCCTCAATAATGTTATTATGTCATCTGTGCCCCATGGTGAATTCTGTGAAAATAAATCACAAAAACAACCCCCCTCCCCATGAATGAAAGTTTTTTTCAATACAATATATGTATTCCAAAATGGTTCCATTAAAAACACAAAATAAATAAGCCCTTAAATATCTCCGTTGATGGAAAACTAAAAAAGTTACGGCTCTCGGAATGCATCATGAAATTCAAAATAGGCTGCGCCCTTAAAGGGCTTCTCCAGGAATGATTTAAAATGGCTGCCAGCAACAAAAGGTGAGCAAGACTGGTTGCCTCCACTTGCAGAGATGCCTAGGGGGGTGTGAAGGGCAGGGCCTCACCATACACTTGCTTATAATGCATATTGGTGACCATTCCTGTCTGGCTGCTCAGCCATAATGGCATATCATATGCAGGATCTACATCATTACCACCTGTTGTAGAGCAGGTCCTGCCACCTCCCCCCCGGAGGCAACCAGCCCTGTTCTAATTGTAGGACAGGTTGCTGGTAGACATTTTAACTCAAAACTGGAGAACCTATTTAATGGAAAGAAAAAAAAAAAGCAGAGATCTAAAATAACAGTAAGAAACTGATGCTGAACGTATTTTAGGGAACTGCATAACTTCAAAGAAAAACTGGGATCCACCATTAAATATTTCACGATATTGACCATTGGATGATGGTAAGGATGCATACATTTGTACTGGATTTACCAATTAACCTTGTCTTCATTTTTATAAGGAACTGAAGCAACATAGAGAAGGATAAGCAAAGGGAATATCCGATTCTGCTTCTCCATTAGACAGTGTGATTTTACTTTGGCATCATACATTTTCCACTAAATTCTTATCAATCCCCTCACATTTTTCCACAGTCAAGAAAGAGCTGAACAGGAAATATGGATTGGAACATCTTGATCCATGGAGCTGTGTTGTGTTGGAAAAATCATAGATATTTCTTTTGTATTATTCTGAAATTTCTGCAGGTTGTCATGTCGATACGCGTTCTTGCAGCTATGCCATTGGCAGTCGTATTACTGTAGAAATTTATATTTACTCTGAAGGAACATCAAACTGTTAAAAGCTACATAATAACGCATGGGTGGGTGTTCAAGAGGTATTCTTACTAGTGTTGAGCGAACAGTTCGAGCATCGTTTGGGTTCGTACCGAATTTTGGGGTGTCCGGGACCCGGACCCGAACCCGGACATTTTCAAAAAAGTTCGGGTTCGGGTCCGTTGTTCGTCGATTTCTTCCCGCTTTCTGAAGGGCTGTACAGCAGCCAATCAGCTAGCGTTTTACTTCTTGCCCTAAGAGCCCATCACAGCCATGCCTACTAATGGCATGGCTGTGATTGGCCAGTGCAGCATGTGACCCAGCCTCTATTTAAGCTGGAGTCACGTAGCGCCGCACGTCACACTGCTCTGATTAGTGTAGGGAGAGGACGCAGCTTCTGTCAGGGCGAGATTAGGCAGGTTAAAGTCAGCAACAGCACCTAATGAACGGATCGATCTACAGCTGAGAATCATTGAACTTCTGCTAGTTACTTGCTCACTGGTTTTTAGGCTGCACAGAGCGTTTTTCTGTCACTTATTTTCTGGGTTGATCGGCAGCCATTTTGTGACTTGTGGTGCACCAGAAGAAGCTGCCACCAAGTCCATCAATCCATCAATACTAGTTTTTTTTTGCTATATCCTTCATCAGGGGCTTGGCTGTGCTAATTGTCACCCCTAGAAACTCAGGATAGCAATTTCTATATTTTATTAAGGGGTTAAATACAATTGCCAAAATACCAATCCCCTAAAACTGGTGTTCCAGCTTTGGCTAGACAAGTATAATACTGTCTGCTGTCTGGCAAAGGATAGATTATTTTCTGGGGTGAAATTCAATTGCCAAAATAGCAATACCATAAATCAGTGGTTTCAGCTGTGGCTGGCAAACTATAATAGTGTCCGCCAAAACATATATTTTGTTCTGGGGTGAAATTAATCTGGCAAAATAGCAATACCCTGATTCTGGTGTCCCAGCAGTTGCAGGCCAGATTGCATAGTGTCTGCCAAAACACATATTTTGTTCTGGGGTGACATTCAGTTGCCAAAATAGCAATACCGTGATTCTGGTGTCCCAGCAGTTGCAGGCCAGATTTCATAGTGTCTGCCAAAAACACATATTTTGTTATGGGGTGAAATTAATCTGGCAAAATAGCAATACCCTGATTCTGGTGTCCCAGCAGTTGCAGGCCAGATTACATAGTGTCTGCCAAAACACATATTTTGTTCTGGGGTGACATTCAATTGCCAAAATAGCAATACCCTGATTCTGGTGTCCCAGCAGTTGCAGGCCAGATTTCATAGTCAGTGGCGTTGCTAGGGCTGGTGTCACCCGGTGCGGTAGAAAATGGTGTCACCCCAGACAAGGGGCGCTGTGACGTCATTGTGGAGCGCCCCAGGAGCCACACGGAAGGTAAGTAGCTTCTCCACTGCTCCCCACTACTTTTTCATGGCAGCCGGGACTTTAGTAGCGTCCTGGCTGCCATGGTAACACTGAAAGCATTTTGAAGACTGATCAGTCTTCAAATGTTTTCAGGTGTGTTGCGTTGTGACGGATCCGGTGGGCATTTCCGGCGACGGAAGTGCACGCCAGATCCTCACAACGGTAGTGTGAAAGGGGCCTTAGTTATTAATTCACTTACAGTCCGGTGTGTACGAAGTGTCTTCACATATAACTAAAGAGGAATTGCTGCTGTTATGTTAATGGATGCTATAACATTGCACCATCCTTCTGAACATACACATCTGTCATCCGCCTTACCTCATGATCCTGGAGCTGTGCTGTAGAGCTCGGCGGCCACTGTACAGCACAGCTCCAGGATCATGAGGTAAGGCGGATGACAGATGTGTATGTTCAGAAGGATGGTGCAATGTTATAGCATCCATTAACATCAGCAACAAGTCTGGGCTGGTTCAGGCTGTGCTGTGCCTGTGTGAGTGACGTGACCTGGGCCGGTGCAAGCTCAAGCGAAGCTACATCTTGGCGACCCCCCGCCCGCAGCTCACCTGGTCCTGGTCCTGTGTGCAGCAGCTGGCTTCTCCTCTGTGTGGTCCTGGTATCTTCGCTATGCTTCAATCGCTTGAAGACTGTACTTTTCGCCCTATAAGACTATAACACACACATAGGTTTTAGAGGAGTATAATAAGAAACAATATTTTCCACTATACCTCAGGTCAGACCACCAATGTTAATCACACCTCAGATCAGCCCCCCGTGTCAGCCGTCAGCCCCCATCCATCATGCCCCCCATGTCAGCCGTCAGCTCCGATCCTTTATGATCCCCAATGGGGAAATGTTGGAGTCTGTACCATCGGGGGCGACGGTGACATGATGAGGGACAATGTTGAAGTCTGACTGTGCCGGGGGGTACATGATGTCACCCCCCATGGCACAGATTCCAACATTGTCCCTCTCTTCATCATTGTCCCCTCATCATGTCACTCCCCCATGGGTGGCACATTTCTTTCTTCCCCTCCAGGCTCCATGGCACAAATAGACATTTTGTGATTGTCCCCATCATTTCTCTTTTCTCACCCCCAGGATTGAGGCGCACATAGTGCCCCATAATAATGTGCCAGTAACACGTGCCTCTCCATGCCACCACATGTGCTAGTAATAAGTGCCTCTCTTGTGCCTCCCCCATGTGCCAGTAGCCCCCTTATTGTGTGCCAGTAGCCCCCCATATGTGCCAGTAGCCATCTCCCTTATGTGCCATTAGGCCCCCTCATGTGCCATTAGGCCCCCTCATGTGCTATTAGGCCCCCTCATGTGCCAGTAGCCGTCCCTTTATGTGCCAGTAGCCGCCCACTTTATGTGCCAGTAGCCGCCCACTTTATGTGCCAGTAGCCCCTTTATGTGCCAGTAGCCCCTTTATGTGCCAGTAGCCCCTTTATGTGCCAGTAGCCCCTGTATGTGCCAGTAGCCCCTGTTAGTGCCAGTAGCACCCTTTAGTGCCAGTAGCACCCTTTAGTGCCAGTAGCCCCTTTATGTGCCAGTAGCCCCCGTTAGTGCCAGTAGCACCCTTTAGTGCCAGTAGCACCCTTTAGTGCCAGTAGCACCCTTTATGTGCCAGTAGCCCCTTTATGTGCCAGTAGCCCCTTTAGTGCCAGTGGCCCCTTTAGGTGCCAGGAGCCCCTTTAGGTGCCAGTAGCCCCCTTTAGGTGCCAGTAGCCCTTTTATGTGCCAGTAGCACCCTTTAGTGCCAGTAGCCCCTTTAGTGCCAGTAGCCCCTTTATGTGCCAGTAGCCCCCGTTAGTGCCAGTAGCACCCTTTAGTGCCAGTAGCACCCTTTATGTGCCAGTAGCCCCTTTATGTGCCAGTAGCCCCTTTAGTGCCAGTAGCCCCTTTAGGTGCCAGGAGCCCCTTTAGGTGCCAGTAGCCCCTTTATGTGCCAGTAGCACCCTTTAGTGCCAGTAGCCCCTTTAGTGCCAGTAGCCCCTTTATGTGCCAGTAGCCCCCGTTAGTGCCAGTAGCACCCTTTAGTGCCAGTAGCACCCTTTAGTGCCAGTAGCACCCTTTAGTGCCAGTAGCACCCTTTATGTGCCAGTAGCCCCTTTATGTGCCAGTAGCCCCTTTAGTGCCAGTAGCTGTCCCCTTTAAGTGCCAGTAGCCCCTTTAGGTGCCAGTAGCCCCTTTAGTGCCAGTAGCTGTCCCCTTTAAGTGCCAGTAGCCCCTTTAGTGCCAGTAGCCCCTTTAGGTGCCAGTAGCCCCTTTAAGTGCCAGTAGCCCCTTTAAGTGCCAGTAGTTCCCTTTAGTGCCAGTAGCCCCAAAAAAAAAAAAAAAAAAACACTTGTACTTACCTCCAGCGATGCGATGCAGGCCTCTTCCAGCCTGTGTCTCGAGCTGCACGGCTCCGGCGGCGCGATGACGTCATCGCGCCGCCGAGCCGGCCTCTGATAGGCTGCCGGCCTAGTGCTGGCAGCCTATCAGAGGAACAGGAGAGGACACGCCTCTCCCTCCTCTGCTGCTAGCTCCAGACGGAGATGAGCGCAATGCAAGCGCTCATCTCCGTCGCGTGTCTGCCAATAGTCAGTCCGCCCCTGGTGACACCCCATCAGACTGGTGTCACCCGGTGCGGACCGCACTCCCGCACCCCCGCACCCCCCTCGCAACGCCACTGTTCATAGTGTCTGCCAAAACACATATTTTGTTCTGGGGTGAAATTAATCTGGCAAAATAGCAATACCCTGAATCTGGTGTCCCAGCTGTTGCAGGCCAAGTGTAAATCTGTCCATAAAAGGATACCTTTCATCCAGGGCCTAAATACTAGCCCTAAAAGAGATATTCCCCTAAATCAGTGGTTACTGCTGTGCCTGGATTAGTGTAATACGCTACATAAACAAATAGGCAGATATTGTTAGGTGCCAGTAAAAAAAGGCCTAAATTTGAAATCAATACATTGGGCCAAATATTTTTTTCCTTATTGTGGTGCTTTGTGAACGGTAACAATGAGAAAAACATCTAGGAAGGGACGCGGACGCGGTCATAGTGGTGTTAGTGTACCCTCTGGTGCTGGGAGAGGACGTGGCCATTCTTCCACAGCCACACGTCCTAGTGAACCAACTACCTCAGGTTCCAGTACCCGCCAGAATTTACAGCGATATTTGGTGGGGCCCAATGCCGTTCTAAGGATGGTAAGGCCTGAGCAGGTACAGGCGCTAGTCAATTGGGTGGCCGACAGTGGATCCAGCATGTTCACAACATTATCTCCCACCCAGACTTCTGCAGAAAGCGCACAGGTGGCACCTGAAAACCAAGCCCATCAGTCTGTCACATCACCCCCATGCATATCAGGGAAACTGTCAGAGCCTCAAGTTATGCAGCAGTCTCTTATGCTGTTTGAAGACTCTGCTGGCAGGGTTTCCCAAGGAAATCCACCTAGCCCTTCCCCAGTGGTGGAAGACATAGAATGCACTGATGCACAACCACTGATGTTTCCTGATGATGAGGACATGGGAATACCACCTCATCGGAGTCCGCACGTCTCTGATGATGACGAAACACAGGTGCCAACTGCTGCGTCTTTCTGCAGTGTGCAGACCGAACAGGAGGTCAGGGAGGAAGACTGTGTGGAAGACGATGCAGGGGACGATGAGGTCCTAGACCCCACATGGAATGAAGGTCGTGCCACTGACTTTCATAGTTCAGAGGAAGAGGCAGTGGTGAGACCGAGCCAACAGCGTAGCAAAAGAGGGAGCAGGGGGCAAAAGCAGACCAGCCGCCTCCAAGAGAGTTCGCCTGCTACTGGCCACCGCCACCAGGGACCAAGCACCCCAAAGGCAGCTTCAAGGAGTTCCCGGGCATGGCACTTCTTTAAACAATGTGCTGACGACAAGACCCGAGTGGTTTGCACGCTGTGCCATCAGATCCTGAAGCGAGGCATTAACGTTCTGAACCTTAGCACAACCTGCATGACCAGGCATCTACATGCAAAGCATGAACTGCAGTGGAGTAAACACACTAAAAGCAAGGAACTCACTCTGGCTCCCCCTGCTCCCTCTTCTGCTGCTGCCTCGGCCTCTTCCTCTGCCTCGGGAGGAATGTTGGTACCTGCCGCCCACCAAACAGAGGATGTGCCACCGACAACACCACCTGCGTCACCAAGCATCTCCACCATGTCACATGGCAGCGTTCAGCTCTCCATCTCACAAACCTTGGAGAGAAAGCGTAAATTCCCACCTAGCCACCCTCGAGCCCTGAATGCCAGCATTTCTAAACTACTGGCCTTTGAAATGCTGTCATTCAGGCTGGTGGACACAGACAGCTTCAAACAGCTGATGTCCATGGCTGTCCCACAGTATGTTGTTCCCAGCCGCCACTACTTCTCCAAGACAGCCGTGCTTTCCCTGCACAACCAAGTATCCGATAAAATCAAGTGTGCACTGCGCAACGCCATCTGTGGCAAGGACCTAACCACAGATACGTAGACCAGTAAGCACGGCCAGGGACGCTATATCTCCCTAACTGCACATTGGGTAAATGTAGTGGCGGCTGGGCCGCAGGCGGAGAGTTCCTTGGCGCACGTCCTTCTGCCGCCAAGGATCGCAGGGCATCATTCTTTGCCTCCTGTAGCCTCCTCCTCCTACTCGGCTTCCTCCTCCTCTGCTTCCACCAGCTCATCCAGTCAGCCACACACCTTCACCACTAACTTCAGCACAGCCCGGGGTAAACGTCAGCAGGCCATTCTGAAACTCATATGTTTGGGGGACAGGCCCCACACCGCGCAGGAGTTGTGGCGGGGTATTGAACAACAGACCGACGAGTGGTTTCTGCCGGTGGGCCTCAAGCCCGGCCTGGTGGTGTGCGATAATGGGCGAAATCTCGTCGCAGCTCTGGGACTAGCCGGTTTGATGCACATCCCTTGCCTGGCTCATGTGCTGAATTTGGTGGTGCAGAAGTTTATTCACAACTACCCCGACATGTCAGAGCTGCTGCATAAAGTGAGGGCCGTCTGTGCGCGCTTCCGGCGTTCACATCCTGCCGCTGCTCGCATGTCTGCGCTACAGCGGAACTTCGGCCTTCCCGCTCATTACCTCATATGCGACGTGCCCACCAGGTGGAACTCCACCTTGCACATGCTGGAGAGACTGTGTGAGCAGCAGCAGGCCATAGTGGAGTTTCAGCTGCAGCACGCACGCGTCAGTCGCACTGCGGAACAGCACCACTTCACCACCAATGATTGGGCCTCCATGCGAGACCTGTGTGCCCTGTTTCGAGTACTCCACCAACATGGCCAGTGGCGATGACACCGTTATCAGCGTTACAATACCACTTCTATGTCTCCTTGAGAAAACGCTTAGGACGATGATGGAAGAGGAGGTGGCCCAGGAGGAGGAGGATGAGGGGTCATTTTTAGCACTTTCAGGCCAGTCTGTTAGAAGTGGCTCAGAGGGAGGTTTTTTGCAACAGCAGAGGCCAGGTACAAATGTGGCCAGCCAGGGCCCACTACTGGAGGACGAGGAGGATGAGGAGGAGGTGGAGGAGGATAAGGATGAAGCAGGTTCACAGCGGGGTGGCAACCGACACAGCTCAGGCCCATCACTGGTGCGTGGCTGGGGGGATACGGAAGATGATGACGATACGCCTCCCACAGAGGACAGCATGTCCTTACCTCTGGGGAGCCTGGCACACATGAGCGACTACATGCTGCAGTGCCTGCGCAACGACAGCAGAGTTGCCCACATTTTAACGTGTGCGGACTACTGGGTTGCCACCCTGCTGGATCCCCGTAAAAAAGACAATGTGCCCACCTTACTTCCTGCACTGGAGCGTGATAGGAAGATGCGCGAGTACAAGCGCACGCTGGTAGAGGCGCTCCTGAGAGCATTCCCAAATGTCACAGGGGAACAGGTGGAAGCCCAAGGCGAAGGCAGAGGAGGAGCAAGAGGTCGCCAACGCAGCTGTGTCACGGCCAGCTCCTCTGAGGGCAGGGTTAGCATGGCAGAAATGTGGAAAAGTTTTGTCTCCACGCCACAGCTAACTGCACCACCACCTGATACGGAACGTGTTAGCAGGAGGCAGCATTTCACTAACATGGTTAAACAGTACGTCTGTACACCCCTCCACGTACTGACTGATGGTTCCACCCCATTCAACTTCTGGGTCTCCAAATTGGCCACGTGGCCAGAGTTAGCATTTTATGCCTTGGAGGTGCTGGACTGCCCGGCGGCCAGCGTTTTGTCTGAACGTGTATTCAGCATGGCAGGGGGCGTCATTACTGACAAACGCAGCCGCCTGTCCACAGCCAACGTGGACAAGCTGACGTTCATAAAAATGAACCAGGCATGGATCCCACAGGACCTGTCCCTCCCTTGTGCAGAATAGACATTTATAACTGCCTCCCCCTCAACCATGTATTCTTGTACTCCGGGGCACTTCTTTATTGATTCCTCATTTTTTTAACTTTACCATGATCTTGCGGTGCAACCCAAAGTTGAATGAACCTCTCCTCTGTCTGGGTGGTGCGGGCCGAAATAACTGAGAGTGGCCTTCTCCGGTGGTGGTTGATATGACGCATGATTCCTTGCTGTGGGACCTCTCTCCTCGGTCTGGGTGCTGGGCCGAAATAACTGAGAGTGGCCTTCTCCGGTGGTGGTTGATATGACGCATGATTCCTTGCTGTGGGACCTCTCTCCTTTGTCTGGGTGCTGGGCTGAAATAACTGAGAGTGGCCTTCTCCGGTGGTGGTTGATATGACACATGATTCCTTGCTGTGGGACCTCTCTCCTCTGTCTGGGTGCTGGGCTGAAATAACTGAGAGTGGCCTTCTCCGGTGGTGGTTGATATGACGCATGATTCCTTGCTGTGGGACCTCTCTTCTCTGACTGGGTGCTGGGGCCTAAATAACTGAAAATGGCCTTCTCCAGTGGTGGGTGATATGACGCATGATTCCTTGCTGTGGGACCTGTATCCTCGGTCTGGGTGCTAGGCTGAAATAACTGAGAGTGGCCTTCTCCAGTGGTGGTTGATATGACGCATGATTCCTTACTGTGGGACCTGTATCCTCGGTCTGGATGCTGGGCTGAAATAACTGAGAGTGGCCTTCTCCGGTGGTGGTTGATATGACGCATGATTCCTTGCTGTGGGACATCTCTCCTCTGTCTGGGTGCTGGACTGAAATAACTGAGAGTGGCCTTCTCCAGTGGTGGTTGATATGACGCATGATTCCTTGCTGTGGGACCTCTCTCCTCTGTCTGGGTGCTGGGCCGAAATAACTGAGAGTGGCCTTCTCCGGTGGTGGTTGATATGACGCATGATTCCTTGCTGTGGGACCTCTCTCCTCTGTCTGGGTGCTGGGCTGAAATAACTGAGAGTGGCCTTCTCCAGTGGTGGTTGATATGACGCATGATTCCTTGCTGTGGGACCTCTCTCCTCTGTCTGGGTGCTGGGCCGAAATAACTGAGAGTGGCCTTCTCCGGTGGTGGTTGATATGACGCATGATTCCTTGCTGTGGGACCTCTCTCCTCTGTCTGGGTGCTGGGCTGAAATAACTGAGAGTGGCCTTCTCCGGTGGTGGTTGATATAACGCATGATTCCTTGCTGTGGGACCTCTCTCCTCTGACTGGGTGCTGGGGCCTAAATAACTGAAAATGGCCTTCTCCAGTGGTGGGTGATATGGCGCATGATTCCTTGCTGTGGGACCTCTCTCCTCTATCTGGGTGTTGGGGCCGAAATAACTGAAAGTGGCCTTCTCCAGTGGTGGGTGATATGACGCATGATTCCTTGCTGTGGAACCTGTATCCTCGGTCTGGGTGCTGGGCTGAAATAACTGAGAGTGGCCTTCTCCGGTGGTGGTTGATATGACACATGATTCCTTGCTGTGGGACCTCTCTCCTCTGTCTGGGTGCTGGGCTGAAATAACTGAGAGTGGCCTTCTCCGGTGGTGGTTGATATGACGCATGATTCCTTGCTGTGGGACCTCTCTCCTCTGTCTGGGTGCTGGGCCGAAATAACTGAGAGTGGCCTTCTCCGGTGGTGGTTGATATGACGCATGATTCCTTGCTGTGGGATGTCTCTCCTCTGTCTGGGTGCTGGGCTGAAATAACTGAGAGTGGCCTTCTCTGGTGGTGGTTGATATGACGCATGATTCCTTGCTGTGGGACCTCTCTCCTCTGACTGGGTGCTGGGGCCTAAATAACTGAAAATGGCCTTCTCCAGTGGTGGGTGATATGACGCATGATTCCTTGCTGTGGGACCTGTATCCTCGGTCTGGGTGCTAGGCTGAAATTACTGAGAGTGGCCTTCTCCAGTGGTGGTTGATATGACGCATGATTCCTTACTGTGGGACCTGTATCCTCGGTCTGGGTGCTGGACTGAAATAACTGAGAGTGGCCTTCTCCGGTGGTGGTTGATATGACGCATGATTCCTTGCTGTGGGACCTCTCTCCTCTGTCTGGGTGCTGGGCCGAAATAACTGAGAGTGGCCTTCTCCGGTGGTGGTTGATATGACGCATGGTTCCTTGCTGTGGGACCTCTCTCCTCTGTCTGGGTGCTGGGCTGAAATAACTGAGAGTGGCCTTCTCCGGTGGTGGTTGATATGACGCATGATTCCTTGCTGTGGGACCTCTCTCCTCTGACTGGGTGCTGGGGCCTAAATAACTGAAAATGGCCTTCTCCAGTGGTGGGTGATATGACGCATGATTCCTTGCTGTGGGACCTCTCTCCTCTATCTGGGTGTTGGGGCCGAAATAACTGAAAGTGGCCTTCTCCAGTGGTGGGTGATATGACGCATGATTCCTTGCTGTGGAACCTGTATCCTCGGTCTGGGTGGTGTGCCGAAATAACTGGAAGTGGCCTTCTCCAGTGGTGGGTGATATGACGCATGAGTCCTTGCTGTGGGATCTCTCTCCTCTGTCTGGGTGCTGGGCTGAAATAACTGAGAGTGGCCTTCTCCGGTGGTGGTTGATATGACGCATGATTCATTGCTGTGGGACCACTCTCCTCTGTCTGGGTGCTGGGCTGAAATAACTGAGAGTGGCCTTCTCCGGTGGTGGTTGATATGACGCATGATTCCTTGCTTTGGGACCTCTCTCCTCTATCTGGGTGCTGGGGCCGAAATCACTGAAAGTGGCCTTCTCCAGTGGTGTGTGATATGACGCATGATTCCTTGCTGTGGGACCTCTCTCCTCTGTCTGGGTGCTGGGCCGAAATAACTGAAAATGGCCTTCTCCGGTGGTGGGTGATATGACGCATGATTCCTTGCTGTGGGACCTCTCTCCTCGGTCTGGGTGCTGGCCGAAATAACTGAGAGTGGCCTTCTCCGGTGGTGGTTGATATGACGCATGATTCCTTGCTGTGGGACCTCTCTCCTCTGTCTGGGTGCTGGGCCGAAATAACTGAGAGTGGCCTTCTCTGGTGGTGGTTGATATGACGCATGATTTATTGCTGTGGGACCTCTCTCCTCTGTCTGGGTGCTGGGGCCGAAATAACTGAAAGTGGCCTTCTCCAGTGTTGAGTGATATGACGCATGATTCCTTGCAGTGGGACCTGTCTCCAATTGATATTGGTTAAATTTTATTTATTTTATTTTATTTAAATTAATTTCCCTATCCACATTTGTTTGCAGGGGATTTACCTACATTTTGCTGCCTTTGGCAGCCCTCTAGCCCGTTCCTGGACTATTTTACAGCCTTTTTAGTGCCTGAAGTTGACTTCAATGGGGTTCGGGTTCAGGATAAAGTTCGGGTCGAGTTCGGATCCCGAACCCGAACATTTTCGGGAAGTTCGGCCGAACTTCTCGAACCCGAACATCCAGGTGTTCGCTCATCTCTAATTCTTACCCAATCTGATAGGTAAAGGTCCCACCTCTCAAGAACTGACTCCCGTCCAGCCCAGTGGTGAATGGAGAGGTGGCTATGCATCTGCAACTCTCTACATTCACACCAATAGCACTACTAAAAATCATTTTTCCAATTTTTTTAATTAAAAAATGTTCAACAATTTGTCTTCTATAGCCCTCAGTTTCGCTGCCTCTGAGACTGTTGCTGCTCATAAACACTCATTTAAGCTAGAATATGATCAAATTAAGAAGAATTTAGCTTAAAGGGGGTTCTCTGAGAGTAATGATTTTTTTGCAAGTTCCCCCAGCCTGCCTCCGTAAACAGAAGATTCATACTAATCTGCTCTCTGCCTCTCTCGTCCTCCTCACTTCCTCCCACATGTCCATGTTCTGCTGCAACATGGGCATTGTCACATGCTCCACTGCATCCAATGACTGGCTTCAGTGGTGATGTGTGGCTTGTGGCCATTCACCATACCCATCATGTGGTGGATGTAAACACCGCATGGGACCTGAACATAGACATGCAGGAAACAGTTTGGAGGAACGAAGCGGAAGGTAACAGGTAAGTACTAATCTTCTGTTTATGTAGGCAAGCTGGAGGTACTTGCAAAAAAAAAAAAAAAAACATTATTTCCATAGAACCCCTTTAAAGGTTCTTCTACACTGGCCAAATATTGGGACAATTATTAGAAACAAATGTTTTACTTTCTGTCTCGGAGTAGAAAACTCTCACCTTTTTTTCCCCCAGTGATGGTGCCCTACACAGTCTATGTCTGCTATTGCAGCTCTCCTCTGAAGTACCACAGCTTTAGAACGGGCTATTCATCTCCTCCACCGGATCCACCCCAACAGAGAAATACATAAGTCAGAGGTTCACAATAAGGGAAGAGGTACGGCTATTCTCATGGTAGAAAGAGGCGTTAAAAGATGTATTCTTTATTAGATTCAAAATAACAACAAGAAGTGGGGATGTGTGTATTAAAAACCCTAAAAAGGTTTAAAAATACAATAAACAAAGCTGCTCCTGATGATTCATGTCGATAAAACACGTTGAGCCTTGTCTAGATGCTATGTGTGGGAGTTTTAGCTAAATAGGGACGGGTAGTCAGGGTTTAATTGTGTTGGTTGATACTTTGGGTCAGTTACACTTTCTATATGGCTGCTATTCCTGAAAGGGACCGGTTTATATTGGTGTTAGTGCCCTTGTAGCTGTGCTGAGCTGGAAACTCACTAACCTATAAATACTACCTCTCCTTCTCATTGTATGTCCACACGGTGTATACCGTTATTGATTGACTCTTACCTAGTCATTATCGGGGTACTGTCCAACATTGGACGACCGTGGAGTGTATTGGATACTTTTTTTTTCTTTTATCTTTATTTATATCATTTCATAAAATAACAATACAATATATACAAGAATACAATAATGACAAACATCATCATATGTAAAGTTTTCCCGTCTTCATAGACACTATATCAATTTTTTATTTTTTTCCCCCAATACCCTATCCACCCACACCACCCAAACGTACCAGTGAGAAAAAAAAAAAAAAACACCCACCCCTCACAGTCTCTCAAACCTAACCACAGTCTACATTCACCAACCAACTCCTCCATAGACTATCGAAATATTCTAATCTTTTACTTCCTCGCAAGGATAGCTTTTCACAAAACAAATCAGATCTTACTAGGTTACCCCACAGTTTCACTGTTGGGGGATTCTTCTCCATCCACAGTTTCACTATACATCTTGTGGCTTGGAACAGGAGTTTAGATGCTATTATACGTTGTGATTTAAGTCTGAATTCAGACATAACCCCAAGTACACAAATTTCGAAATCTAACAATATATGTATAGTATGAATTTCTTCACTTTTTTTTAATACCTCTTTCCAAAACCGTACTGAGAAGCTACAGGTCCAAAAAATGTGCATATTATCCACTTGCTCCTCTCCACATTTGAAACAGCAAAAGGATTTATTTTTATAGAACTTCTGTAATTTTGCCGGGTGTGGCAATGTGAACACTGATGTGTGCAGTGAAGCTCCAGGGAAACCGTCAGACAGGGCTGTTTTGCACCGAGAGCGTGTCACCAAGGTGCCTGGCCTTGGTGGAGTGAAAGCTCAAGTATTCGTATTAGTATAGCTGGCTCAGCCAGTTCCAGGGCGGGCTTTTACTGGGAACAGGTAATGTGCTGGGTGGGTGCCTGTTCCCCATGCTCCAGTCCGGGATTTTGGACAATGCCCATGTCCAGGGATTCTATTTAATCCTCTTGTTGGACATGGGTGGGGTCTCACTCTGGGAGAGAGTGGTTTGTGTAGCAGAGTCCTGGTGAGGCTCTGGGAACTTGATCTCAGCTGAGGAGGGCTGAGGGGCCACGGGGCTAGGTGCTAGCCACAATCCATGGACGTTCGGCTGGGAAAGCCGCATGGGTTCCCGTGTGTGTGAATGGGGTCTTAGGTGAGTCAGCGATATCTTATGTATTAGGTAGTGCCTAGACGGGCAGGTGTTCATTTATTTTGTTTTGTTTGAGAAGACTGCCAAATAAATGCACTGTTTTGGACATGAAATCCGTTGTCCGGAAGGAAGTTTGTGTGAATGATCCCCGAGACCAGAGCTAACCCCCCACACGGGGTATAATATAGTCTATGCATAATGTAATATTTTATTAATTGGTGTGCCCGGTTTATTGACACCTTAAAAGGACTGACCAGAATTTCTGACCAGTTCTTTCGGGTAACTAAGTCATTATTTTCATCCCATTTTTTGAAACCTATGGCCTCGTCAATATTTAAGTAAGTCTGATCCATTAATAACTTATAAATTATAGAAATCCTTTTTTTCCCTTCATATAACCCCATCATTTTCTTTAACTGTATGGGAAGGTCAGCAATATTCTCTCTACCCTTCATAACTTTACTTAGGGCATGCTTTATTTGACAGTAAAAAAAAAAGTAAGATTGAGGAAGGCCGAAATCTCTACACAAAGCCTGAAAGTCCAAAATTTTATTTCCCTTCCAAATTTGGCCCACTCTAAATATCCCCTTGTTAATCCAAGCCGTATTATCTAACTCGGCTAAATCTTTTATACCTAAATTCTTCCAAATTAGCGTATCTTTATGGATATCTGAGGCTTTCTACACCTCTTTAACCACTTCTGTCCCCCTAGCTTAAAGAGGACCTTTCACTGGTCCACAGTTTATTAGGCAAAGGTATGTACATGGAGAGCGGCACCCAGGGATGTCCCTGCACTTACTTGTATCCCTGGGTGCCGCTCCGTTCGCCTGCTGTAGCCCCCGGTACCGGCGCTCGTGCTTCTCCAATTTTGCCTGGGGCGGAGACATCTTCTTTTGCCCTGGGCGTCTCCTTCTCCCAGGGCTGGAGTGCTGGCCAATCGCAGCGCTCAGCTCATATGAGACATCCCTGGGTGCCGCTCTCTATGTACATACCTTTGCCTGATAAACTGTGGACCAGTGAAAGGTCCTCTTTAAACACCCTTAATGACCAGACCACTTTTTACAATTCTGCACTACACTACTTTCACCGTTTACTGCTCCGTCATACAACTTACCACCCAAATAAATTTTAACTTCTTTTCTTCTCACTAATAGAGCTTTCATTTGGTGGTATTTCATTGCTGCTGACATTTTTACATTTTTTGATATTAATCAAAAATGACCGAAATTTTGGCCAAAAAATGACATTTTTCACTTTCTGTTGTAAATTTTTTTTTTTTAAGTACATTTCTATATACATTTTTCTCAAAATTTATTGTTCTACATGTCTTTGATAAAAAAAAATCCAATAAGTGTATATTTATTGGTTTGGGTAAAAGTTATAGCGTTTACAAACTATGGTGCAAAAAAGTGAATTTCCGCATTTTGAAGCAGCTCTGACTTTCTGAGCACCTGTCATGTTTCTTCAGGTGCTAGAATGTCAGGAAAGTATAAAAACCCCCCAAATGACACCATTTTAGAAAGAAGACACCACAAAGTATTCGCGGAGGGGCATGGTAAGCTCATGTATGATTTCATTTTTTTTCACAATTTAGCGGAAAATTACACTTTCGGAGGAAAAAAAATAAATAATAAAGTTTCCATTTCTGCTAACTTCTGGCAAAAAAAAAAAAAAATCTCCCACAGACTCACTATGCCCCTCAGTGAATACCTTGGGGTGTCTACTTTCCGAAATGGGGTCATTTGTGGGGTGTGTTTATTTTTCTTACATTTTGGGCAGGGCTAAATTGTGAGCAACCCTGTAAAACCTAAAGGTACTCGTTGGAATTTGGGCCCCTTTGCGCACCCAGGCTGCAAAATAGTGTCACTCATGTGGTATCGCCGTACTCAGGAGAAGTAGGGCAATGTGTTTTGGGGTGCATTTTTACATATACCCATGCTGAGTGAGAGAAATATCTCTGTAAATTGTCAACTTTGTATAAAAAAAATTTAAAAGTTGTCATTTACAGAGATATTTCTCTCACCCAGCATGGGTATATGTAAAAATACACCCGAAAACACATTGCCCTACTTCTCCTGAGTACGGCGATACCACATGAGTGACACTTTTTTGCAGCCTGGGTGCGCAAAGGGGCCCAAATTCAAATAAGTACCTTTTAGGAGGGCATTTTTACTAATTTGGATTCCAGACTAACGCTTTAGGACCCCTAAATTGGCAGGGCAGTATAAATACCTCACATGTGACCCCATTTTGGAAAGAAGACACCCCAAGGTATTCTGTGAGGGGCATGGTGAGTTCATTGAAGATTTTCTTTATGGCACAAATTAGCGGAAATTGACTTTTTTTTTTTTTTCTTACAAAGTCTCATATTCCACTAACTTGTGACAAAAAATAAAATTTCACATGAACTCACCATACCCCTCACGGAATACCTTGGGGTGTCTACTTTCTAAAATGGGGTCACATGTGAGGTGCTTGTACTGCCCTGGCATTTGAGGGTCTCCGCAATCATTACACGTATGGCCAGCATTAGGAGTTTCTGCTATTCTCCTTATATTGATCATACGGGTAATGAGATTTTTTTTTCAGGCTGAAAAAAAAATGAACGGCACAGATTTCTTCATTCGCATCAATCAATGTGGATGAAAAAATCTCTGCCAAAAAATGTGCAAAAAAAAGAAGAAGTATGGCCCCATTCACACATCCGCAAAAATGTCCGCATCCATTCCGCAATTCTGCGGAATAGATGTGGACCCATTCAGTCTGAATGGGGCCAGCGGTGATGCGAAGAGCACAAGATAGAGCATGTCCGATTCTTGTCCGCAATTGCGGACAAGAAAAGGCATTTTCTATATAGTTCTGGCAATGTGCGGATCCGCAAAATGCGGAAAGCACATTGCCGGTGTCCGTGTTTTGCGGATCCGCGGATCTGTGGATCCGTGGATCCGCAAAACACATACGGACGAGCCTTACAGGGGGGTGATTAGTGACAGGGGGGGTGACAGGGGGTGATCAGGGGTTAATCGGGGGTTAATCGGGGGTTAATCAGGGGTTAATCAGTGGATGGGGGGATCTGTGTGGTGATTGGTGCAACTACATGATCAGCGCTGGCAGGCTGTAGTTTACCTTCCTCCCGACACGATCCTGTGAGCGCGTGCGTGTTCACAGGAAATCTCGCCTCTCGACGAAAAGGAGCACAGCAGCGGCAGATGTAAAAGATAACCTCAATACATTAAACAGTCTCGTAATCAACAGTGCATGATACATGCTACTACACCATGGGTAATTGATATACTGTATCTTCAGTTTAGCGATCATGCACTGTTGATTACGAGACTGTTTAATGTATTGAGGTTAACTTTTAGATCTGCCGCTGCTGTGCTCCTTTTGTCCATTGCCACATTTTTTGTTAATAGTACCCCCTGCGATGGGTTATTGTGGGTGGACACATTAGTTTAACTATTATGTGACCACAGCACCGGCAAAGCATGCTACTTATTAGGGTATATCT
Organism: Bufotes viridis; assembly: GCA_033119425.1. Classification (NCBI taxonomy): domain Eukaryota; kingdom Metazoa; phylum Chordata; class Amphibia; order Anura; family Bufonidae; genus Bufotes; species Bufotes viridis. Next base: position 36,455,733 of record CM065591.1, read on the forward strand.
TAATATATTTATGGATTATTAAGTTCATCCAGAGTTGGTGCCTTTAGCATAGTTTATCTGGATTGTCTCCCTGTTGCTGTGATATGTGAGTTGGTGGGGGCAATGCTCCCATTATTTGGGGCTCCCCGTCTCCTCATGAATTCGTGCCATGTAATTTTGTGTATATTTGTTTAATAAAATTGCGCATATATTTTATATGAGCGTTTATTGTTATTCTTTTGTTGTGGGGCCATTAGTGAGTTTGAGTTGGTTTTCAATATTTGACATTAGACCCCAGTATTTGTGTTGTGTATATTGAGTTCTCTTATCAGTGGGTGAATTAGAATATTCTTCATTATATAATTTATTTCTTCTTATGCGAAAAATCGGCAATGTAATATGCGCTTTAATTGAGTAAGGGCGGGTTATAGGCAACTTTCCTATAGGGTTGGCTTTCTAGAATTTGCGAATATGTAGAATGTAGTGTGATATATATTCTTATATCATCTGAACCCATTACATTTACTACTCTAATGGGTCCAGATGAAAAAAACAAACAAACGAATATTCTTTTTTACGAATATATATCACTGTATTCTACATATTTGCGAATTCTAGCAAGCCAACCCAATAGGAAAGTTGCCTATAACCCGCCCTTACTCCATTAACTCGGGTTATAGACAACTTTCCTATTTGGTTGGCTTGCTAGAATTCGCAAATATGTAGAATACAGTGATATATATTCGTAAAAAAGAATATTTGTTTTTTTCATCTGGACCCATTAGAGTAGTAAATGTAATGGGTTCAGATGATATAAGAATATATATCACACTATGTTCTACATATTCGCAAAATCTAGAAAGCCAACCCAATAGGAAAGTTGCCTATAACCCGCCCTTACTCAATTAAAGCGCATATTACATTGCCGATTTTCCGCATAAGAAGAAATAAATTAAATAATGAAGAATATTCTAATTCACTACAGACTACGATATTGCAGCCTTCTCACATTGGCCCACAAGCAAGAAGCATTCAGAAGGGTTCAGATGGAAAAAAAATGACGAATATTCATTTTATGAATATATATCACTATATTCGAAATATTTGCGAATTCTCGAAGTTTCGATATTCGCGATTAAAATTCGCTATTTTAATATTCGCGCTCAACACTAATCAATATGAGTGGAAGAGGAAACAAACAGTTGTGGCAGTAAATTGTTGGAGCAAGTATACATGAGGATTTTTGATAAGAAGTGTAAAGGTGAAGGAACCAGGTAGAGATTGTAGAACAAACTACGTACTTGTATTTCTTCACTGTGCAAGAAACAAATAGCAGCACATTCAGCAGCAGTTCGTACAAAGTGCAATTCTCTCCTCCCAGATAATGGTGGTTGGTAATGTGGCAGAAGATAACACTTCTGCTACCTGACAATGTCTTTCTTCTGATTCCCTTTTTCTGGCTTTTCTCTGGTACCTGTAGCTGTAGGTGCCCATTGTATGATGCAGGCTTCTAGCTATGCCTGACCTAAATTGCGGTGATGGTGCCTTACAGTGTTTCCCACCACCTTGCAGCAGAGTTATGATAGCTTGTTTGCTTGGTCACTCTGTTGACTCAAATACGCAGTAGTTTACACTATTTTCTGAGGCCTAGGAACCTGCAGTCTCTTTTGGATTTTGATGTCTTCCTACATGAGCCACCCCTGTGGTCCAAATGGCCTGGAGAAGGGGGAAATGGATTGTATGTTCCCTCATGCCTCACTTTCCTGTCTAAACTGATTCTAACTAGCTCTGCCCCTCCCTTGGCAGGAAGTCGGACTAACCTACTCATACCAAGAGAGGAAGAACAGGATGGTAAATCCCATTCCTGTTGCCAAACACTGCCAACTGTACCCCACAGTGAACAAAGTGTATAGTGTGACATTACACTACAAAACATTTAACAATGGCACTTGTGAGTTATCTTCACATGATGTTATTGGCATGCAGCTGTATTTTGGGGGCCTTCTTATGGCTGGAACACACAAACACTGTTCAGTCATTCATACTGTTCTACTAAACCAGGCATGCTCAACCTGTGGCCCTCCAGCTGTTGCAAAACTACAACTCCCAGCATGCCCGAACAACCTACAGCTATCATCCTATAGCAGGGAATTGTGGGAGTTGTAGTTTAAGCATGCCTGTACTAAACCAGCGAAGATCACCTTAGAATTGTTATTTTTTTATTATTTATTTTACACACTTATATAGCGCTGCTATATTCCGCAGCGCTTTACAGACATTATCGTCGCTCTGTCCCCAATGGGGCTCAAAATATAAGTTCCCTATCATTATTTCTTTGAAGTGTGCGAGGAAACCGTAGTACCTGGAGAAAACCCACACAAACACAGGGAGAACATACAAACTTCATGCAGGACACCCGTGCTGCCCACCATATTGCATTAAAGTTCAGTTCAGTAGAACTGCGAGGGTGGGGGAAACGTGTTTTACAGTTATCATGTAGACCGTAAAATACTGGGGAACCAAATCACAGCCACCTATTATTGTATAGTCAGCAATTCATAGGGGACACCTGGGTTTTCATAAGAGAACTTTAATATAATGTACATATAATATGCATAAGGAGATATATGCAGGAAATATAGCATAACAATATATATGCCAATGATAAACAAGAACCAGAGAGCTACAAACTTTCTTTTCCATGATTCCCAAATATACAGAAGATGGGAATACCTCTTTAAAGGGGTTGTCTCAGCTGGGCAGGCTGGCTAAGTAATTTACCTGCAGTGGCCTCTACAGGTGAAATAGTAGTATTACAAGGCTGCTAATTATATGAAAGGACAGCCATGTAATAAATAGACTAGCTGGATCACCAGAGTAAGTGCGGCTCTAGCCTATTGCGGAAGATTCCAGAGGGGTTGATGAGATGAGCTCTTTAATCTAGACTTTGATAACTTTATAATACAAGCTCTAGGACCGAAGTAATAAGATAATGCCCTTACAATGAGTGATGAAAAGAACAAAACACTTGTCCTTAAAACCTGTACACTGAAAAAAACAGAATAATGGTCAAAAAAAATCTGAGAATTGGCAATTCTACCAAAAACTGATAGTCTCATTTACTGTCATTTGAGTGAAAAGATACGACTTTACCTGCGTCAGAGGCTGGGTCTATTTCAGTAAATGAAAAGCATATGGTTATTTGGGAAATGTAGTAAATCTCTTAATCTGATGTGAGTGAAACAAAAAAATCCACGCTCTGGCTCAGCAGAGTTTACTGGTATTCCAAGCTGCAAAAAAATATAAAAAATTCACTAATATTATTCAAAATTTTCCATCACAACAATGTCTGAAGGAAGAATTTTTTTTAGCATGTTGCAGAACGAACCTTTAAGTGATTTGTCATAATGAAAATGAATATAAAAACAGCTTTTAGTAAAGCCTCTGTCAGCTCCGAAATATTCCTGTTCTCTTACTATGTCCAGAATTTCACTTGTTAGAGTAGCAGTTTGTGCCACAGAGCTGCAATAACTAATTGTAAAATTTTCAAAAAGTTGAAACCATTGTCAGTCAATTTAAAGTCAACAAGCTGGGCTTCTGGTCTTCTGACCTCTACCTGCACACACGTATACAAAGACATGTTTCAGTTCTCTCTGTCAGACTTGCTAGGATCTGTGCATCCTTTGGCTACATGCACACGACCGTTGCCTGCCTCCGCGTCCGCTCCATCCGCAAATTTTGCGTCCGTCAAAAAAAACAGATGACGGACCGTTTTTTTTGACGGATCCGTTTTTTGGGAAGATCCATTGTAATAATGCCTATCCTTGTCCGCAAACGTGAAAAAAATAGGACATTCTCTATTTTTTTGACGGAAGGTAAACACGGACCACGGATGCGAACAAAAACGGTTAACCACCTGCATTTTTTCACGGACCCATTGAAATGAATGGGGAAGCCTTCTATCCGTGAAAAAAACAGAACGGACGCGGAAACAAACAACGGTCGTGTGCATGAGGTCTTTCTTTCTGTTGGAAAGTTTTCCAGACATGTACATCCAACTGGAGGCCATGATGCATGCCACCATATAGAGTCCTACACTGCCTATTGCCTGCCATTCTTAAGAATAATATATACTGTGCATCATACTTTTCATGGTAAATAGGAAATCACAGTCGGCTATGCTTTTCTATACAGTTGTAAAACAGTAGAACGGTGCATACCGCCCAACAGGGGCCTAAAGGAGACTGTTTTGGCCTCTGTTTAGTGAATGGAGCACCAACATATATACTTTTTCCAGGATATACATTAAACATAAGGCTTTGGCGCAGTGTGCTCAGTAATGGTGAGTAATATACTGAGAAATGCTCACATAACAGTCTACATACAGTGGGGAAAATATGTATTTGATACACTGGCGATTTTGCAAGTTTTCCCACCTACAAAGAAGGCGGAACCTCTGTAATTTTTATCGTAGGCACACTTAAACTGAAAAAAAGATAGAATCTGAAAATAAAAATCCAGAAAATCACATTGTATAATTTTTAAATAATTAATTAGCATTTTATTGCATGAAAGAAGTGTTTGATACAATAGAAAATGTGTTGTCCCACGAAAAATATTCTACAGTTTTCAAACCAGCACCTGGATCTGAATACTTTTGTAATTGCATGTACTTAAAAATTTAGCATAGCCCCTGAGTTATTCAATAAAATATATCTGTATAGCGCCACCTGCTGTGTGTTCTTTTCTTATCTCTTTGACCTGCTCACTGAGAAGGCCGCACATGCTCAGTTTCATCCTTCATGGGCACGCCTCCTTAGCTGCAGCAGAAAAGACACTCCCCTTGAGCTGTCAGCTTGATATAAATCTAGCAGAGCAATGAGTTCTCTGGATCCATGTGAGGTCCAGGGCTGGTTCTAGCGTTGTTAGGAAGGAATTGTCATCTACTATATGATCTAACAACAATGGATATGGGGGGCACACTACAATTAGAGGGGAGTGCACTAACGGTTCAAATACAATACAAAGACACCCAAAAATAGCCACATGGCCCAAGAGAACTGCAATAACGTGCACATCCACAAAACGTAAAATTAATGAAGTAATTTTATTGGGCTACATAGACAAACAGACATTGTTAAAAATAGTATACAATAAATCATGTGCTGGTACAAGATCGGTCAAAGTAGGATGCGTTGGCGCTGTGCATGGAACGCATTTGCAATCTCCAATTTGGAGACGCGCATTTCCGGTTTGTGATCACATGATCTGTGGGACTTTGCGGACATCTTGTCTAGATCTAATGAACGGCCTCTGCTATCATAATTATAATATTGCGTACCGCTTGAAACGCATGTGCTTTCATCACGAGGTAGTGAAGTTCCTTATCTGTGATCACATGTTCTTCATCTTGCGCGGATGCGGAGCATATCCTGGGACGCCAAGTGTACTTTCTTCTTTTTTACACACCGGTGATTATCCTTAACCATTGGTTATTACTAATGACATTGGCATATATATAAGACTCTTTTACACACAGACATTTACCCTTGAGGAAGCCGGACTTTACCGGCGATAAGCATGGGGTGTCAATTTCCTGACTCAGGTCCACCCATATAGTCCAAGCCTTACATCTTTATTCTATCTTTTGGGGTAATATTTGATATTACTTTGATGCCACATTATTATTTATTCACACTTGTGTCCCTATTTTTGGACTTTGGTGGATGCTGGGCCTGTGTTTGGTCTTATTGTGTACCAGCACATGATTTATTGTATACAATTTTTAACAATGTCTGTTTGTCTATGTAGCCTAATAAAATTACTTTATTCATTTTACATTTTGTGGATGTGCACGTTATTGCGGTTCTCTTGGGCCATGTGGCTAATTTTGTGTGTCTATGTAGGGAGGGATTTTGGCCCACTCCTCCATACAGATTTTCTCCAGATTTTTCAGGTTTCGTGACTGTCGCTGGGCTACATTGAGTTTTAGCTCCCTCCAAAAACATTTTATTGGGTTCAGGTCTGGAGACTAGTTAGGCCACTCCAGTATATTGAAATGCTTCTTACGGAGCCACTCCTTAGTTGCCCTGCCTGCGTGTTTCGGGTCATTGTCATGCTGGAAGACCCAACCACAACCCATCTCCAATGCTCTTACTGAGGGAAGGAGGTTGTTGGAAAAAATCTCGTAATACATGGCCCCATCCATCCTCCCTTCAATATGGTGTAGTCATCTTATCCCTATTGCAGAAAAGAACCCCCAAAGTATGATGTTTCCACCCCTATGCCTCACGGTTGGGATGGTGTTCTTGGAGTTGTACTCATCCTTCTTCTTCCTCCAAACACTGTGAGTGGAGTTGATACCAAAAAGTTCTATTTTGGTCTCATCTGACCACGTGACCTTCTCCTGTGCCTCCTCTGGATCATCCAGATGGTCATTGGGGAACTTCAAACGGGTCTGGACATGTGCTGCCGTGAGCAGGGGGACCTTGCGTGCCCTGCAGGATTTTAATCCATGACGGCGCAGAGGGTTACCAACGGTAATCTTTGAGACTGTGGTCCCAGCTCTCTTCAGGTCATTGACCAGGTCTTCCCGTGTAGTTCTGGGCTGATTCCTGAACTTTCTCAGAATCATCCTTACCCCACGAGACGAGATCTTGCATGGAACTCCAGACCAAGGAAGATTGACGAGCATCTTGTGTTTCTTCCATTTTCTAATAATTGCGCCAACAGTTGTATCCTTCTCATCAAGCTGCTTGCCTATTGTCCTGTAGCCCATCTCAGCCTTGTGCAGGTCTATAATTTTGTCGCTATGGTATTTAGACAGCTGTTTGGTCTTGGCCATGGTGGAGAAGTTGGAGTGTATGGACAGGTGTCTTTTATACAGGTAACGAGTACAACCAGGTGCACTTAATACAGGCAATGAGTGCACAATAGGAGGGCTTCTTAAAGTAAAACTAACAGGTCTATGAGAGCCAGAATTCCTGCTGGTTGGTAGGTGATCAAATATTTATTTCAATAAAATGCTAATTCATTATTTAAAAATCATATAATGTGATTTTCTGTATTTTTTTTTAGATTCTGTCTCTCACAGTTGAAGTGAACCTACGATAAAAATTATAGACCTCTTCATTCTTTGAAGGTGGGAAAACTTGCAAAATCGGCAGTGTATCAAATACTTATTTTCCCCACTGTACATAACTACTAAGACTCCCGTGATGAGCAGCATAGGCAATATTCATTTTTGCGATATTTCGCGAATTTCTTGCCTAATATTCGCCATACATTCGCAAATTCTAGAATTCGTGATCTGCAGTCATTATTTTCTTGATCAGCAATGTAAGTGTACTTTCACACTTGTGGCAGGACGGTTCCAGCAGGCTATTCAGCCTGCCAGATCCAGCCTGCTGCAAGTGCCCGTGCACTGCCGTGCTGCCGCTCCTTCCCCATTGACTATAATGGGGTGGTGGGCGGAGCTATGGCGGAGATATGGCAGTGCACGGCCGGAGATTGACGGACTAAAAGTCCTGCATGTACGACTTTTCAGTCGGCGATTTTTGCCGTGCACTGCCGTGCTGCACCGTAGCTCCGCCCCCGCCCCATTACACTCAATGGGGACGGAGCGGCAGCACGGCAGTGCACAGGCACTTGCGGCAGGACGGATCCGTCCTGCTGCAAGTGTGAAAGTACCCTAATATGCGCTCACAATACAGGTGTGGCTCACTTTTGCTACATTTTTCAAGCTGCTAGAAGTTTCCTGAGACTGAAGAAAATGGTTAACAGCAACTTTCGTGACTGTGAGGAAGAACTCCTGATCACTGTTTTTTTTTCAAAGACGAAAGACAAAGACACTAATCCCTATCACAGCACAGTAATTCCTATCACACTACCTAACACCCTGCACCTACACTGACTATCTCCGCTAACTATCTGTGTTATATATATGAGCTTACTAACTATCTAATGTAATTGGAGACATGAAGTACAGAGAGGAGGAAGGGGATGTGGTAATGAGCAGCAGCACTTGTATGCAGTCTCCATTACCACAGTCCTATCTGTGCTCTCTGTACTTAATGTCTACTCATGGACTCCATTTTCTACAGAGATTCAGCTGAAGATATTAAACTATATTCAGGATCATAATTCCTGACAAGCAGAGCAGAGAGGAGGATGAGGCAGCTCTTTAGCTCAGTGTTGTGAAGTAACTTGTCCTCCTGTGTGATTAGGACAGGTTTCGTGTGTACTTATGTCTGCTCCCTGGCCAAACGAGCCATTATAACTACTGAAAGGTATTTGGGAATATACCGTATTTATAATAAAGTAATAATTAAGTATTTTCAATTTCTTAATTCAGAGAACCCCTTTGCAGTCTTTTTTCTCAGGAACTCCACAACCTATTTTCACAAGACAGGAATCAGTTTAGTCAGCAGAAACAACCCTACCAGACAGCCTGGCTTAATAGGGTCGACTTTGCTCACAGGCGCTCTTTAAAGTTCTATATGATAAGGACGCAAGGGACTAAATCACAAGTGTCCATGGTGTATATGGGTATATTTATCAATTTGACTCTTAAAATGACATGACTACTTCCTTCCAAAAGCAGCGCCACACCTGTCCACTGGTTGTGGCTGGTATTGCAGCTCATCCTCAGACATTTTAGTGGAGCCGCGCTGCAATACCAGACACATCCCTTGATTCTCATAACTGTGTTACGTCTCTGTGCCTGAAGCCTGCGCTGATCACTCAATTTAATGCTGTGCCATGACGAAGAAGGTTAGCCAAAAAGAACATTTCTTTTAAAAACAGTTGACATCATAGGCCGTATTTTATCTCGGCTCCCATATTTCAGCACGTCTAAGAGCTGCATAGGCATTTCTTCTGTCTTTAGCTTCTCAGAGTAAATATTCAAAGAAAGATCTGTGGAAAGTGTGCTGTGCAGATGACGCACTATTTGCTGCCTATTGTGATTTATTATGAGGCCAGCAATGGGACATATAATAGGGAAACATGTCTCCAGCTACTTATTAAAAAATCCTGTAGAGATGCAGCCGAATATTAAAAAAATTCAATTCTATGTACACACTGATGTTTTAGCACGTTCATAAAGCTATGGTAACACAGGCTATGCCTTCCATTGAAATGAATGGAAACCCTTAAAGCAGAAGTTTGCGTCCCTGTGTGTGCATGTAGGCTGTCAAGACAATGTACCCTCCCCTCCTCTTGTGTGCCTATGGGACTAGTATATGTAATTACATGTTTACATATGCGTTGGAGCCTCCATTCAAGGCTTCCGTTGGTGATTCTGCCAAAAATAATAGACAAAAAAGTCCTGCATGGAGGACTTTTTTTCCCACCAAAAAATCAGGTACCCGAATGGAATTTGAGTGGACCCCATTATAGTCAATGGGGTCTTAGTACTGTCCATGTCAGTTATGTGCTGGAGCCAGCACTTCCAGGGGCGTAGCTATAGGGAAAGCAGGGGAAGCAGCTACTTTGGGGCCCACCCAGGAGGAGGAAAAGATTTTATTATCAGGGCCCCCTCAACAGTATTATACAATGACATTATATAAAAGACCCTGTAAGAAATGGACGGAGCGGCTGCCGGACTTTGTCTAAGAGCTGAATCTTGACCAGCCACAGGAGTGGGGGTTGCATGTGTGTTGGGGGTTGCAAAGAAGTTGCTGTTTGTGGCGTTCAAAAACTTGCTGTGGGGCCCATTCAGTTGTAGTTACGCCACTGGGCGCCTCCGTTATTTTCGTTGTTCTGCTCCTCTAATGATGCAAATGTGGCCTAAAGTTGACAGTTACCGAGAGGGACAGAAGGAAGGTAAGTACGGGGAAAGGCCTGTGTATACCTAAAGACTGGTCAAGTGACCAAAAGATGTTCTCTTTCTTCTTAAAGACCACTCTCAGAAAGATTTTTTTGTCCTTCACCTGGTTCCATTGAACATTTACAGTATGACCAGTCTGAATGACTGTAAGGGACAATATGGACTAAAATTTGTATGGAAGTATCGGCATAATGATCGTTCACCGGATAACGGATCAACCACCAACCTACTGCTGTCTAATGTTTATGGCCAACCTTTATGTCAGTCACAATATCTTTTGACCAACAAAAGTCTATGCAGGTCAGAGAGGTAGCTAGAAGGGGTGCAGAGGTAGCAATCACACCAGGGCCAAGGTGTCTGAGGGGGCCCAAAAGCACCCCGCGACATAAAATTCCTCTTAGGAGATTTTGTACTTGGTCTCAAGAACATCAAACCTTGGGAGCATTTTTTAGAGAAAACATTAATGGGAGGAACATCATTTTCCGCAACTTCTTGTGTGCTTTGAGAAGAAGTAGATAAGGTGCGTAGATGGCCTCTTCCCGACCGCTATCAAAATGAATATGCACATTTCACCAAGTAATATCTGCATCTCCATGTACAGTAAGTAACGGGAGTGTCTGTAATTCCATGTGTATGGCCAGACTGAAATTTTTAAACCTTTGCAGCACTCTTGAGGAAATCAAATGATGACATGGTCACCTCCACAGCTGGTTGGGCGCCTACAATCTAGAGTTGATATTCCAGCTATGACCTTACACTTGCAGGAAATATGTCAGTCAATGTGACATACAGTACAGTACAGTACATGAACCGGTTGACTGATCTATCTCGGAAGTTCAGCATAGCTGTCAGGGAGATACTGTAACAAGTTCATCTAAAAACTGCGCTGAAATCCTCGAGATGTTGTGACGCGAGGGGAATGAATGATGAGGTTTGGCTTCGTTCCATGATCGCAGTGTCCTCAGTGACATGTGCAGATACAATATTTGGCCAGAGCTCCACATTCTTTACCCATGAAAAAATCCCACTTTCTGAACAAAAGTCTTATTGTTATTCTCCCCTGTTATTTGCAGTTTATAAACATTTATCATAGTTAATGCCTAATGAAAAACCTCTGAAGCAAGCAGAAGCTGAAGTTATATGTGAATGAGAAGGACTCATACACTGCTAGTCTATAGCACAGACCGTGTACTGTAGTCTTATCCGTCCCACCCATCTATCCCAGAAAAACAGAAAGATCTATTGTCTATTCAATATCTATCATTTGTCTATTCCATATCTATCTATCTATCTATCTATCTATCTATCTATTTGCAGTGCCCAGGTTTGGGGTGATTCCAGTGATACGCCGGGTCCCTCGGACAACGTTGAGGTGTCACCACGTGTTTCTCCTCTCTGGAGGTGATGGTAAGTCATGGTGCACCCCAATGGGGACTAAGTCCAGAGAGTCAGGGTCTGCAGTAAACCAGTGTGCTTCTTTACTGGAGGGATTCAGGTGCAAAACAATTTAGGTGAGGCATAGGGCTAGCTTCTCCAGTCTTCTCCCTGGCAGAAGAAGGGTGTAATGCTAAGGAAAGGCCTAAGATAGCTGTCCATCTCTCTCTCTCAGGAGGCTGGTACCCTGATCCAAGGCTGGTGATCCAGGGTCTGTGGCTCAGAATCCTCTTCTCAGCGTCTTCTCCTGGTCACACATGCAGTCTGGCAGAGTGTCTTCTTCTAAGCACTGATCCCTATCTGCAGAACCCTAGCGGCTCTGACTGCTCTACTTATACACAGTTACTAGCTGAACTAGAACCTTCTAGTGGGAGGGGTGGAGTGGAGAAACACAGCCCAAACAGATACAGTGTTACAATTTTCATCTGTCATAGACTTGCATTAGGGTCCTTTCACACTTGCGTTCTGAGGATCCAGCAGGCACTTCCGTCCCGCCGGATCTGTCAGAAAGCAAGTCGCCTGAAGCATTAGAAGACTGATCAGGATCCTGATCAGTCTTCGAAATGCTTTCAGGTTACTATGACAGCCAGGACGCTATTAAAGTCCTGGTTTCCATAGTAGGAGCGGGGAGCGGGGGAGCGGTATACTTACAGTCCGTGCGGCTCCCGGGGCGCTCCAGAATGACGTCAGAGCACCCCATGCACATGGATCACGTGATCCATGCGATCACGTGATCCATGCGTGTAGGGCGCCATGACGTCACTCTGGAGCGCCCCGGGAGCCGCACGGATGGTAAGTATACTGCTCCCCCTCTCCCCACTACATTTTACCATGGCAGCCGGGACTTTAGCGTCCTGGCTGCCATGGTAACAATTGAGAAAAAGCTAAACGTCAGATCCGGCGATGCGCCGAAACGACGTTTAGCTTAAGGCCGGATCCGGATTAATGCCTTTCATTGGGCATTAATTCCGGATCCGGCCTTGCGGCAAGTGTTCCGGATTTTTGGACGGAACAAAATGCGCAGCATGCTGCGGTATTTGCTGGATCCAAAAAACGTTCCGGTCCTGAACTGAAGACATCCTGATGCATCCTGAACGGATTTCTCTCCATTCAGAATGCATGGGGATGATCCTGATCAGGATTTTTCCGGCATAGAGACCCGACGACGGATCTCTATGCCGGAAAACAAAAACGCCAGTGTGAAAGGACCCTTAGAACTTCCAAAATAGTCAATGGGAATGACACAGCAGTTTTTCCAGACAAAATCAAGTCTTCAAATCTAATAACAGAGCTAAACCAGACATCCAAAAGGTCAGTCTATCTGGTTTTGGTGCTAAACAAGTCAGTTTTTTCCCCTCCAAATTATACTCTTCTTTAACTCTAATAGTAACTCTGGAAAATTACTAGCATCTCATTATTAGCTAGAAAGTCTCAAAAGTCTCTCAGTGCTCATTAACCCTTTCCACAGTACTGTGCAAACACAATGCAAATGAACAGGATACATATCGTAACAAACATATAAAATGCAGTTACACAGTATTGCACAGTATAAGGCTACATGCACACGACCGTTGGTGTTTTGCGGTCCGCAAACCGCGGATCCGCAAAACACGGAAGCTGCTCTGCGTTCCATAATTTGCGGAACGGAACGCGGCCCATTATAGAAATGCCTATTCTTGTCCGCAAAACGGACAAGAATAGGACATGCTTTATTTTTTTTGCGGGGGCACGGAACGGAGCAACGGATGCGGACAGCACACGGAGTGCTGTCCACATCTTTTGCGGCCCCATTGAAGTGAATGGGTCCGCGCCCGAGCCGCAAAATATGTGGCTCGGACGCGGACCACAACAATGGCCGTGTGCATGAGGCCTAAGTCTGTACAGGTTAACCTTTAAAGTGCAATAAAGTAAGGAGTTGATGATTTTACATAAGGTAGGGGCAAATATCCACAAACGTCCAGATTAGGCACTACATCTATCTATCTATCTATCTATCTATCTATCTATCTATCTATCTATGTCTCTATCTATCTATCTATCTATCTATTGGTCTGTCTGTCTATATATCTATATGTGTCTGTCTGTATCTGTGTCGTGCCATTCCTTTATAATTCCTACTAGAAGTTTATGAATGAATTGCCAACAGTCTGCCACAAGCTGAGGGTGGGCCCGAGACTGGTAGCACTGATTGGACAGTGTAAAACTAGTAACACTCACCTGGACATTCATTGCAGACTGCAGCAAATTCATTCATCAACTTCTAGCAGGAACAATAGAGGAAAGACAAAGCATAGAATTATAAGAATAGATGCTCCAGAATTGTTATTACATGGAGAATGTCAGGAGAGGGGACGGGTCCTATTTAACAATGAACATTGTCTTTTCTGTTTAGATACCACCACTGTGGAGCTTATTGTATACGCACGTTCATTGGGGACTGAAGCCAGTTTTGTGGGAACATTTTGCTGACCTTCCCCTTTTTCTTTCCATGCTTAAAGGGGTTATCCCATGATGATTGTAAAAAATTAAAATCAGACACATATAGCACATGGCTGTCTCTTTCTAACAAAGCTAGAACCAGCCCTGTACCTCACATGGATCCAGAGATCTCCACATTCATTGCTCTGCTAGATTTATTTCACGGTGACAGCTCAAGGGGAGTGTCTTTTCTGCTGCAGCTCAGGAGGCGTGTCCTTTCTCCTGCAACTCTCTCCCTATCACAGCTCAGGAGGCAGTTGAAGGATGAAACTGAGCATGTGCGGCCATCTCAGTGAGCCGGACAAAGAAATAAGAAAAAGAACAAACAGGAGGTGGCGCTATACAAGTTATTGAATAACTCATTGGCGATACAAATTTTTACATGCAATTTCAGAAGTATTCAGATCCAGGTGCTGGTTTGAAAACTGTAGAACATTTTTTGTGTGACAACCCATTTAAAGAAGTTATCTAGGATTTTGATATTGATGGATATCCTCAGTGAATGGGCTGAGCTGTAATACCATACACATCCTGTGAACAGGGGTAGGGCTAGTTTCGGAAGAAAGCAGCCACGTTTTTCTAATCCTGGACAAGCCCTTTGGGTTATAAAACGTAAATGTTTCTAAAGGACACGTGCTTCTGACAGATAGATGATAAGTTGTTATCGGGTAGGACAAATATGGCTCAACTATAGTTGATTTGCTCCTAATAGTGTTTTCTATTACCAACCTACATTGTACATCAGATGTGTCCTTCTCAGAGGTGTGACCTGAGGTTCCTGTGGACAATGGGGTCTCCTTACCACCCATGTGCCATTTATAATACTGGTGGCTTTTTCTGTAGCTCAGGAACTTTTGGGGCAATGCCTCTACATCCATCTAACTACGCCACTGGTTGTCCTGGATAGCCAGCCCCTTAGCCCATGGTCTGTACTGTACATGACCCGCTCTGTCAAACATTTCCCACATGTTCATATTCATGCTTAGCAAAATCCATAACCTTGTGTTAATTGCTTCCTGATCTGCCTTATTTCTCACTGCTCTATATACAGACCCCATAGCTCAAGGCTAAACAGGTGCTAAAGGAAAATGAATTCCTATTTCCTTGAGTTATTTATTTCCCTGGCTTCGGAGGGTCCACGTCCGATGAGGTCTTCGCCATCATTTTTCCTACTGTAAGACCAGAATCAAGAAAACGTCCGCGTCCACCTATCAAGCGGCTCTGTTTCCTTCAGAGAAGTAAATAGTCGGGCTTGGGGTGTGCAACGAGGGGCCGAGCATCTCTCCTTACATCTGCACTCATCATTCACAGCATCCTCTGTCAGTGACAGGCTGCAGAGTACAAAATGTTTTCCTCCATGGAACAATTGGCTAAAAATGGAGTTCAAACAATCTGCGATCACATGTAAATCTGTGTTTGCAATATACCGGAGGGGGGCTGACAGTGTGCGAGAGGAGTAAATACGAAGCAGATGAGTAGGAAGTGAGGTGCTTAAAGTTGTGTTCTGTGGAGGAGCCATAAATCCAGAGGCAGTTCTCTGGCGCACACAGTAATGTTGTAAGAAGATAATTTATAATTCATGGCGTTGCTGCAGTCCCTGGAAAACAAATAAGCACATTGCAATAATTCACGTATCAGGACAAGTGTTCTTATATTGTTGTTTTCATTGCTACTAATATTATTCAGGCCATGCTATAGGTACGTCATGCCAGTGGTCTCCAAGCTGCAGTGACAGCTTCCTGAAGGACCTGCTGAGAGTTGTAGTTTTGCATTAGCTGGAGAGTCACAGACTGCTGCTCTATGTCATAGATTTGCAACCTTTCATCAGTGCGGGTGGATAAAGGTATCACTAAGGGCTCATACACATGGCCATGCCCTTATTGCAAACGGGTGCACCCCGCATTACTGATGCGGACCCATTCATTTGAATTGGTCCGCAATCCGAAAGGTCCACTGCGGAGCAGAGGCATGGAACCCCATGGAAGCACTTCCGTGGGGTTTCTGTCCGTGCCTCTGCACCGCAAAAAAGTGTGCATGCACTATTTTTTTGCACTGCAGACGGACCACAGACCCATTCAGGTTGAATAGGTCATGATCCGTCTGCAAAATCCGCATGGATGTTGCCCGTTCATTGGGGTCCGCAATTTGCTGTCAGTGCCAGGAGCCAGACCAACGGTTTGGGTAGACTGGTCTATGCCATACAATATCATGCAGTAGCAGGCTACGCAATATATTACCAACCTGCTATACAATATTATTTTATACTGTATTACACCCACAAATTTAGTTCTGTTCTTTACGATACTTAGTACACTACACTTTATGCTACGCATACTCGACTTCTAGAATATGCTGCAGTGAGCCCCTGAGGAGCTGATGCAAAGGATGGGGGTGATAGTGGCCCTGATAAAGTGTTGCGTCATGGTGTACTCCCCCAGGCTTCTTGGGGATTGGTGCAGTGGAAAGGTGGTTTAAAGAGTCAGCCGAGAAGTAAAACTTTAACAGTCTCTCTTTACTTAATGCAAAATATAACTTGTGGCATATCTAGCAGTAGTAAGTACAAAGTGCAGTTGTGAGATTCAGGCTTGAAGGTACAATGGCCGGTGACAGGTGTCTGAACTGTTTTCCCTCACCTGCAGCAGGGTCTGTGAAGCTGTGGTTTCGGTGACCATTCTGCTGTTAAGGAACACTAAAGCTTCTTTGAAGCAATGTATTCGATTCTGGCAATATCCTGGAGTGAAGACCACACAGGATAAGGCCACATTCACATGTCCGCATTTTTGTCCGCATCCATTCCGCAATTCTGCGGAATGGATGTGGACCCATTCATTGTTATTGAGGCCTCACGTGATGTGAAGAGCACACTATGTGCTCTCCGCTTCCGCATTTGCTCCGCAAAAGATAGAGCATGTCCTATTCTTGTCCACAGCCTGCGGACAAGAATAGGCATCTTTATGGGGACTACCGGCATGGTGTGTTGCAGATCCGCAATTTGCGGATCCGCAACACACTACGGACGTGTGAATGGGGCCTTAGGTACCTTGGAGTAGGAGTGCTGGTGTGTGCTTCCTATCTCTTCTCCGTCTGGACTCTCCTGGCAGGAAGTAAGGCCAGCCGACTCCAAACAAAAGGGGAGGAACAGGTTGGTTAGCCAACTTCTTGCGAAGCACTGCCAACCATACGGTCTTTTGCTGGAACACATGGCCTAAACAATGAGTAACATTACAACATATAACATTTGCAGATACCCCTAGGTCTGGAATACTGCAATACCATGCTACACTATACCCTATACCATTCCTATTACATTATACATTTTTATTTTATACTAGGGTGCATGTCATACCACCTGTTATGCAATTCATGGTATTCTATACCATATCGTACCATATGTTATCTACTGTGATGTAGAGTACCATACCATACATACTATAGCTTTTATACTACACCATGCTAATCTCTACTATGCTGTTCTGTTCTCATCTCTATCTCTACTCGGTTATTCTATTATATGTATGTATATATAAAAGAGCAGCACACTACTTACAAAGTGGGTGCAAATCCAACCAAGGGTCTGTGACCAATGTTCTTTAGTGTATATAAAAGAAACGGCAGGCAGCACTCCAAGTAAAGTGAAAAAAAGTGTGTGATTTATTACCCCATGTGATAGCAACATTTCAACTGCTCCATGCAGTCTTTGTCAAGGAGCAGTTGAAACGTTGCTACCTCATGAGGTAATAAATCACCCACTTTTTTTCAACTTTACTTGGAGTGCTGCCTGACATTTCTTATATGTGTATATATATATATATATATATATATATATATATATTTACTAAAATGTATGTTGCAATACTACAGTATACATATCAATAGTGTACCCTAAAAGGAAGAGGTTCAAATCAGAGGTGTACTCAAATCTCATAAAATGTAGTATGGGCCCACCTTTGCCACCAATTTTCCAGTAGGCAATGCTTAGCACATAGCACTAGGCAACTTTCCTATTGGATTGACTTGCTAGAAATCGTGAATATGTAGAATATAGTGATATATTCGTAAAACGAATATTAGTTTTTTTTTTTTCATCTGAACCCATTACATTTACTTATGGGTTCAGATGAAAAAAAAACAAAAAACTAATATTCGTTTTTGCGAATATATCACTATATTCTACATATTCACGATTTCTAGCCAGCCAACCTAATAGGAAAGTTGCCTATAACCCGACCTTGCTCGATTAACGCGAATATTACATTGAATATTACATGAAATAAATTAAATAATGAAGAATATTCTAATTCACTACAGACTACTATATTTCAGCCTTCTCACATTGACCCACAAGCAGGAAGCAGGCAGGTAATGGGTTCAGATAAAAAAAAAAAAAGATGAACATTGAAAGATGAATATATAGCACTATATTCCAA
The DNA here is from genome assembly GCA_033119425.1 of Bufotes viridis. NCBI lineage: Eukaryota > Metazoa > Chordata > Amphibia > Anura > Bufonidae > Bufotes > Bufotes viridis. The sequence continues at coordinate 36,473,880 of CM065591.1, forward strand.
ATATTCGCAAATTCTCGAAGTGCCGATATCCGCGATACAAATTCGCAATTTGAATATTCTCGCTCAACACTAGTGAATAATGTAAAGATGCCCTTTATAAAATAACTTCTTCTGCGCCCACTCATGGGGTCCCTCTTCTGGACAAGCTGCTAACAACGAGGAGTAATCAAAGCTCCCACGGAACACTCAATTCTCGCTTATTAAAATGTTATTACTGGAACTTGCTGTATGAACTTTGTAATATCCTGACTGCATTGTTTCCTGTACGCTGGGTTATATCTGGAATAAAGAGTGAAGTTTTATCTGGGGAGAACTTGCTGCGACTGACTCACAATTTTCAGGGTTTTCCTTTGCAAATTCAATTTTTAGCACAATGGTTTCCAGATCATTCCGCTTGGCAGCACAGACTGCTGTGATTATAACTATAACTGGCTGCACCTTAGGGGCTTCTTTAATATGCTCCTCTTATGAGGATTTCCCTCATAAGAAGGAAACAAAAACAAAAAAAAATCAAAAAATCAGATTTTCCTGATTTATGTTTCCTTGATCCACTGGGAAGGCCTAGGTGGTGTACATTCTTAATAACTATCGGTGTCTTTCCATGCTACTCCTATTTCATGATATTGTGTCACAAGATGCCTATCCCAAATGTGTCTATGCGTGACACCTAGTGGTTTTGCTGTACATTGCTCCTTCCCAAGGGTTTTTCTAGCATGTTGCTATATTGTATTGAATTAGTTTTAGTCCTTAAACAAATTAGAAATAAGGTGAGGATGGACACATCCCTACAGCAGAAATGATCTCAATATAAATGCCAAACATGTCGTGCAATGGGGCTGATGTAGGCCAAGGAGTAACCTTTTGGCAAATGGTTGACCTGCATGCATGCACCGTTTATTTTCCACTGTACTGAAAAGTGTGGTTGACTTGCAATAAAATGAATGCTGAATATAAAGATTTTTACCATGGGCATCAATGACCAACATCAGGGCCGTATGTTCACTGGATACATTGGGAGCATTTTGCAGCACAATGAGCATGGAGCAATAAGAAGGTTCCAAAATTAGCATTAAGTTGGCCATACACTTAAGATTGCTATTGGCTGAACACCCTTTCAGCTGACAGATATGACTGCTGATTCCACCATAAACATGCATGCTTGACTTTCTGAGAACATAAAATTGGGCAGTTAAAAACGAACACGCCTGATCCTTATTTCCCCCAACATCTGTCATCAGGGGAGGTTTGGGAGGACCCATACACATTAGATGGTCAGCTGGTCTGTTCAAAATCAGTGGGTTTGGCCAACAACCTAATGAGTTTGGTCAGCTTAATATCCTAAAAAATGGAAAGCAGTAGCCTTGTGATCATCATAGGGCTGGAATCACACATGCAGTTTTTGAGCCAAAGCTAGGAGTGGAGCCATCAGGAAGGAAACACTTTTCCTTATCATATCTTTTTTATTCCTTATGAACCCACTCCTGACTTTGTCTAAAAAAAATAAAAAAATAAAAAATAAGTGTGGGTTTCCACTCTATGTTCTCCATTGCTCTGGTAGACACCGGATGTTCCGTAATATGAGAAGGAATCTTCTGTCAACCATGTCTAAGGTTGAGATCTTAGTTGAAAAAATATTTCAAATATAAATAGGAGCTCTAGAATATCCTGTCAGATGTGGATCACAGACATGTTCTTGGTTACAATATTGGGCAAAAAGTATTTCTTTCCATAGTTTCACTTTAGAAGTTGGAGATGTTCTGAAGGGGGACACCTGTTGTGATGTTGAGCTACCATATTGACATTGCAATGCATGGAGAACCATAGACTAGGAGTTATGATGTCTGGATAAAACCATCTCAGGTGTAACCATCACAGCAGGGTAAATGGAACATCTTGCTTCAGATGTCTTGGGTGCTACTGGCGGGTTTGTAGAAGACAGTTGTTGAAGACAATTTTTCCCATAAAAATTCCCACATAGTGTGATCATTCTACCTACCTGTGGCATAGGTTAGCATTTCATAGACTGGTTATGACCATACTAAAATGCTAATTTATGGTTCACATGAAGAATGAACATTGCACTTCTAGAGTAGATAAACAATCAGTTTCTTAAAATATTTTCCAGTCCTTGGAAACCAATCTTTCCTGGCGTTGTGGCTTCTTTCTTTGAACAATTTGTAGAATCAGATAATGAAACTAGCAACATGATGTGTCCATGATTAGCATCACATCCATTAAATCAAGTTCTGCATCTTTTAGCATGTTTTCTTCATTGTTTTGGTTTTATATGGAATGATTAAAGAACACATGTGCAGAGCTAAGATGAGATAACTTATCAGATCCTTGAAGACATCTTTCTGAGAAGTGATGGGATCTCCCGTGACTTTGATAATGCGTGGATGAAAAACAGTTGCTGTGTTGTCCCAGGATATATGTGGAAGGTATAATTCAGGATTCTTTGATGCCTACCAAATATTTTGCAATACACAATTACTTTTATAAAATGTTCCAGAAGAGGACCAGCTACTGCTTGATAGCTACTCGCTATTTACGGATTGAGGTCAGGTTGGCTTGTCAAGTACACATTTCAAAGTTACAATCCATCTGGTTACAATATATTCATGATGTGATGTAAGTATTCTTGGCCTAAATTCCAGAAACCCCCCGGAGTACAAGGAGTTTTACTGTTATGCAAGGTGCCTCGTACTTTAAATAACAAGTAAATAAGTTCCTCATATGGATGGTGTGGCTATTAGGGTTTCCTGAAAATGATCTGGTGTAATGGGTGCTGGTATTTTTAGGAAGGTGACCTGAAGATGGTACAAAAATTCTCACAACTGAAATGTAAACGAGTATTCTAGTAAGACACGTTATCCCCAATCCATTGGTTAGGGCATAACTGTTAGAGGCTGACTACTGGGAAACCCACCGATCACGATAAAGAGTGTCTTCTCCTCCCATATGAATGGAGCGATGGTTGAGCATGCTTGCTTCTGCTACATTTGTCTCTGCTGGAAATTGCAGATTACAGTGCTTGGCTATCTCTGGCAGTCCCATGCAATTTGAGTGGAGTTTCCGTGTACATGCTCAACTGGTACTCTATTCAGATGGGGCACATAAAACCAGGAAAAAGAAGGCTTGAGACGTAGGTTACCATTCAACTTCATTATAGCACATGTAACGCATTTCAGGAACGTGCTGCCCACTTCATCAGACATGGTGTCTGATGAAGGGAGCGGCATACCCTTGAAACGTATTTCATGTGCAATAAAGAAGCTGGATGGTAACCTACTGCTTCTTCCTGGTTTTATCTGCTTAAAATTTGAAGATAGTTTTGGATCACCGGCGGGCGGCACTGTGGCTACTTGTCTTCTCCCCTGCAGGGTTTAATGTGTTCCCTGAGTTGTAGCCTCACTTGCACAACTCTTTCTGGTGAGTGTTCCCACATATCCTGTTCACCCAGCTGTTTTCTCTACCCTGCTATACTTCACCATGGAGCGCTCCTCCCGATAATTTTTTTTTCCAGCTCTCTAGATGGGTGTTCTTGTGAACAGTGGGGGTCCCAGTGGTGGAACACCCACCAATCTACCAGTTATCTCCTATACAGTGGGAAGGGGATAACTTGTTCTAACTGGAATACCATTAAAATCAAGACATTCAATCTGTTTTGTTGCTCTACTTGACTACTGTTTTCCGACCCCTGGCTTCTGACTGTGCTGCCCAACCCTGTTACTGGTTCTGTCTCTTCCTGGCTCCCTTAGACAATTTCTGTATTGCTTAACCTTGCTTTTAACTCCATCACCATGTCATACCCTTTTTGGTTAATTCTCCTAAGGCAAGCTGAGTCTTGAGGCCAGCAAAGTAGTAACTTGAGCTAGGGGTCTCGGAGGAACTGACCAAAATCTCTGAAGATGACAAATCACTGGTGAAACATGTTGGGGAAGGAGGGGGGGGCACTGAGTGCATGTTTTAATTGCGAAAACTTTTCCATATGATCACATTGAGGAATAAGGTAGCACCGGTATAGGATATAGAGTATTTTTGTGTAAGGGCAAATTTGGCTATTGCAAAGTGCATTTACTTTCCACCTACCTGAGTCAGGGGCGTAGCTATAGGGGGTGCAGAGGTAGCAGTCGCTACCGGGCCCAGGAGCCTGAGGGGGCCCAAAGACTGTTGTGCCACATAAGAAGACACTGGTATTATAGAAAATGCATGCTGAGAGGGCTCTGTCATAGATTTTGCACTGGGGCCCAGAATGGTCAAGTTAATCCTCTGGCTGGAGAGAAGGGGTTAGGTCAAGAATTTGGCATGGGGGCCTATGCTGTTTTCATTTTTGCCCCAGGCAGCACGAAGGCTATGTGTTCCCCTGTCCCTGGCCACAAAGCACCGAGTGAATGGGCGCTCAAGCTGAACTCTTGCACCAGGGCCCATGAGCCTTTAGCTATGCCACTGCCTGGGTCCTTTTGTGTTTTGATGGTGTAATGCACACTGTTGACACGGCAAACGCAACCATAAGGTAATATTCACATGGTTCATTTTCCATCCAGATTTTGGTGGTAATCCACAGTGAAATCTGAGAAAATAAGGCGCGCCTTCCCTCTATTGGAGGTTGCAGGCAGAAAGAATAATATTTATTTTACTTCACTAAACATTCCTAAATCTCAGTCTAAGGGGCATTCACATGACCATATGTATTTTGCAGTCCGCAAAATATGGATCCACAAATTACGGATGATGTCCGTGTGAAATTTGTCTCCTTTAGTGGACTCATAGACTTCAGTGGGTCTGTGGTCTGCATTTTGCAGTTAAGAATAGGAGGTTTTCTATCTGTTGTGGAGCAGACATATGAACGCATGAAGCACACGGATCATCTGTGTGCTTTCTGCATCCATATCTCTCTGCCACAGAAAGATAGGACATGCATTGAAAACAATGGGTCTGCAAATAAATTGCCGGGAAGGCGCAAGGGCCGCATCCATGTTTTGCCCATCTGTGACATGCGGGCACTAAAATGGATTTGGTCGTTTTCCTGGGGACTAATGAAGTACTTCACTCTGACACCCTGGTGCTGTCTGTTATACTGGGTTTGGGATTCTCTGCATGGCATCGCAATGTGGTACAAAACTCTGCCTCTTGCGTCCAGACCCCTTTAAAGTTTTAAAATGTAACATTGTCCTGCCTTCTTTTGGGGATGATATGTTTAGATGAGTCCTCTTGTGAAAATCCAAGTGAGAAATGCGACAGTCTGCCTCAAATTTCTACTGATAAATGTAAGGTTATGCACATGGGAAGGAATAATGCAAGTCACCCATACATACTAAATGGAAAAACACTGGGTAATACTGACATGGAAATGAACTTAGCAATTTTAGTGGACAGTAAAGATAAAGGGGTTGACTCATTGTCTGAGACATTGTCATCCTATTGTCTGATAGGTGCGGGTCCCACCACTGGGACCCACATCTATCTCCTTAACGGAACCCCATAAGTGGTGGAGGGTGCAATGCGCATGCGCAGCCACCCTCTATTCATTTCTATTGAGCCGTCGAAAATAGACAAGCGCTGGCTTGACTATTTCCATCGGGCCAATAGAAGTGAATGGGAGCGTTGGCAGGTCATGCATGGTGCGCTCCCATTCACGTCTACTGAGAGAGCTCTTGGAGTCCTCCAGCCACCACTTTCCCCAATTCTTTTCTCGATATACAGTAGGTGCGGTTCCCACCTATCAAACAATGGGGGTATATCCAAGCAATATGTCTCAGATGAGAATAACCCTTTAATAGTAGAACCCAGTGTCAAGCTACTGCTGACAATGCAAAAATTAGGGCTATTCACTTTAGAAAAAAGACGAGCTATGTATAAATATATCAGGGGTCAGTACAGAGATCTCTCCCATTATCTATTTATCCCAGGACTGTGACTGTGACAAGGGGACATCCTCTGCGTCTGGAGGAAAGAAGGTTTGTACACAAACATAGAAGAGGATTCTTTACGGTAAGGCCTCTTTCACACGGGCGTCATGTTTGACGCCCGGATTGGATGCGGGTGCGTTGCGGGAAAATGCGCGATTTGTCCGCGCGTGTGCAAACTTTTGTAATGCGTTTTGCACGCGCGTGTGAAAAATCAGCATTTTTGGTACGCAGACCCGAAGCCGGACTTCATCATTGAAGTCCGGTTTCGGGTTGAGTATTCTGGAGATTTTATTATTTTCCCTTATAACATGGTTATGAGGGAAAATAATAGCATTCTCAATACAGAATGCTTTGTAGAATGTGGATGAAGGGGTTAAAAATAAAAAAACTTAACTCACCTTAGCCACTTGATCGCGTAGTTGGCGATCTCTCCTCTCTTCTTCAAGCATTAGCTGCAGTGTAAAGGACCTATGATGATGTCACATCACATGGTCCAATCACATGGTCCGTGATGTACCATGTAATTGGACCATGTGATGTGACGTCATCACAGGTCCTTTAGACTGCAGCTAATGCTTGAAGAGAGAAGAGATCGCCAACTACGCGATCAAGTAGGTAAGGTGAGTTGAGTTTTTTATTTTTAACCCCTTAATCCACATTCTTTATTGAGAATGCTATTATTTTCCCTTATAACCATGTTATAAGGGAAAATATTAAAGATCGGGTCCCGTCTCTTAGCAACCATGCGGGAAAATTGCACCGCATCCGCACTTGCATTCATTGCACCGCATCCGCACTTGCATTCACTTCTATGGGGCCTGGGTTGCGTGAAAAACGCAAAATATGGAGCATGCTGCGATTTTCACGCAACGCAGAAGTGATGCATGAAAATCACCGCTCATGTGCACAGCCCCATAGAAATAAATGGGTCCGGATTCTGTGCGGGTGCAATGCGTTCACCTCACGCATTGCACCCGCGCGGAAAACTCGCCCGTGTGAAAGGGGCCTAAGAGCAGTGAGACTATGGAACTCTCTGCCTGAGGAGGTGGTGATGGTGAGTACAATGAAGGACTTCAAAAGGGGCCTGGATGTATTTCTGGAGTGTAATAATGTTACAGGCTATGGAATTTTAAAGAATAGTCGTTAACTCTTGTTGATGAGTCTGGAAACTTTTATTTTCCCTAAAATAAGGAAAAAAAAAATGTTTTTGCCTTCCTTTTGTTTAACTTTGCAGGATAACAGGTTGAACTGGATGGTTGTTCATCATTTTTCAGCCTTACAAGCTATATTACATGTTACAGCAGATTTTCCTGTGTAAGCAGTTTTTGAATCCCATATTTTTGTGAATAGGTAAAGTCCACGTGTGAGCTGTCAGCTAAACTCCTTGATCACGTTCTCAGTAATTTTCAACCATTTTGTAATTACTGCGTGAGTTATGATTAATTTAAACAGTTGTTACTTAATATAATGAATAAAGGCCCAAAAGTTATGCAATCGTAATTGAGAGAGTCAACTTGTCAGCTCCTATTCCTAATTCTCTTGGATTTTCCCCTCAGGAAGCTTCTCCACACTGTGCCAAAGAAAGGCCAGGAAACTCTACCCTTTCCTTCTAATGACTCACAGTATAGCAAGGAAAAGATTGCAGAGCAGAGGAACCAAGGAAAGTGAAAGTTTTCATGATGCGTTACTCTCTGGTTCACATACAAGGACGTGTGGGAGAAGTATTCTGTCACTGCCCTCATCTAGTGGTTTGATGATCGGTGATTGAAGGGCTTGTCACTTCCTTCATGTCATTTCCTGTCATTATGTAACTGATTGATAGCATATGTTTGTATATACAGTACGTCCACCACTCTTTATTGATGTAGGTCAGCTTAATTAAAATGAGAAGGGCAGAGCTGCAATACCATACACAACCTGTGAATATGTGTGGCCCTGTTTTTGGAAGGTCACATTTTTCTTGAAGTCTAACACAGAGTAATATACTGTGCAAAAGTCATAGATTTGGAGGATCCCGATTAAAAAAAACTAGCTTCTAGTTCAGATTGCAGAAATAGAATGTCTACATAAAGGTAGTTTAGAAGGTTGAAGGTAGCTGTAGACCCTGGATAAAAGACGTTTAGGAAGACAGACGGCAGACATATTCTCCAAAAATTAAGTTCTCCAATTGAGAAATAAATATCTGACATTGGTGTACCTACCATAGAGGCAGACCACATGACTGCTATGGGGCCTGGGGATGAACTCCTTCCTCTGTTCCTGTTATGAAAACATGGAATTTTCATGCAGCCTCCACTAGGGGGAGCTCAGTTTGAATAGACTTTTGCAGCTTCCATTGCAATCAATGAAAACTGTATAAATTTCTATGCATTGCGCTCCATCTAGTGGTGGATGCAGGCAGACAGTTTTATAATATGCTGTGTGCAGTGAAGCCGGATATTTATCAATATACTTATGCCAGTTGTCTGGTGTTAACACATTAACCCATTAGTGACCAGCCATATGTGTTTTTACGGCGGTCACTAAGGGGCCTTAGGCTGTGCCGCCGCTTTTTTACGGTGGCCCAGTCTAAGTGCTGCACATGAGAGCCGTGGCCCTGCTCTAACAACCCGGACTAGCAGGAGTGCCGATCAGGGCTGTTTACCACTTTACATGCAGTGGGCAATGGCGCCCGCCGCATGTAAAGTGCTGACAGAGGGAGCGGACTCCCTATGTCTCCCATCAGCACACTGGAAATGCGATCTTGGGGTGCCGATGTGTGTGAAGGCTACCTGGCATTCTGATGTAGGCCCCAGTCCGGGCTGTAGTAATTTCCAGCAGGCTGCTTCTCTTTGGTGCAGCTTTCTGGTCAATGTCATAATAGAATTGCTATTAAGATGCAATACACCATAGGGATAATGCATTGCATTTTAAAAGCAATCAAAATACTGTCTGTTATAGTCCCCTTTTGGGACTATTAAGTGGTACAAAAGAAAAAAAACACATTTATTAAATAAAAAAATTCCATTAAAAAATGTACGCTTTTTTTTCCATTCAAACTACGCTTTTTGAAGAAAAAAATTTAAAAAAAAATAAATCTCCCCCATATGTTTGGTATTGCCGCGTCCATAATATTAAAGGATGAGACGGATGTGGGCTGAGAATAGAGCTTAAAAGGTTCCATATTTTGACAAGTTCATGAGAGGCTGACTTTATTAAACCACTCATTTCACTGCAAATCTGCATTGAATCCACAGAATGCTCTGATTTTATTCATATAAGTTCTTTACTGTATGTGGATGGGACCTTGAAAACCCTTACACACTGCAGTCAGCCACTTCCTAAGGCCTATAAAACAGTTGCTAAAACCTCCAATTTGGTGCCAAGTGTTGCAAACTGGGACAGAAGGGTCTGTAGTCTGTTTGTCCTTCCACAGGCACAGGAGGCTATTGTAGAAAACTTCATGGGACTGGCAGAGAACTATTTTTAGGCCATGACCCTTGAGTCTTTTAAGTTTATTCTTGTCAGCTGGCAGGGCTGGATTAGAGGAAGAACACATGGGGCACATACCCGGGGGCATCTCCTTGAGGGATTTTGAGGCCTCCAACATCCACCCTAGCTGATGGCTGTTCCTTGATCCTATTCAGCAAACAAGAGATCTGTCAAAGGTTTTTGCCACCCAGTAACAAGGGACATAAGACCAACCCATTCTCTAAATGTGGCCATACACATTAAAAATGATCAAAATGGATGATTTACTTAAATCAAAAGTAACCTCTTTCGGTTGAAATTCAACAATAAACGATTGTTTTAGCCTACCGCTGACAAACTATTATCGTCTGAGAAGTTGGCCATGTTGAATATTTTTGTCCGATCATTGGATGAAAGATTTTTCATTTAAAGAAGGATCATTCGTGAAAGGAAAATCTTTCTTTGAATAAAAGAGGCCTCCAACAACCTCCGTTCCTTCATCCTATCTAGCTGAGAAGAGATGGAGAGTTGGCAACTCCCTCTTTTGGGGAGCTAAGGGTGACCTCAGTGGAAAGGGTGAAACACATGTACAACATCTCTTATATGAGACTCAGATAGGGGGTCAATTGATCCCAGAGATAAGATGTCCCCTTTCCCTCATTAAAAAAAAAAACGGTTCCAGATTTCAGGAGAAGAGAATCTGACAAAGGTTATTGTCACCCAGGAACAAATAACATAAGACCAACCTGGATTGGCTTGCTCTTTCAAAGGTAGTCATACACAATAGTCTAAAGTTAATCAAAAGGGACAATTTAAACCAAAACAAACAAACTTAACAATTGACAATTGTTTTAGCCGGCTGATGAAAGACAATTATTGTCTAAAAAGAATTGGCAGTGTTTAATATTTTTGTCTCATGGTTGGACAAAAGATCTTTCTTTAAAAGAACGTTCCCAGAAAGATCTTTCGTCCATTGCCCGGTTTTATTGAACATGTATGGCCTAAAATGTGTATGACCATGTATGTGAAACGAATTTTCACCAGACGTTTCTTGGTTCAACTGCTGTTCAACCATCGACCGACCTCTAATGTGTATGGCCAATTTAAGAGCCCCACATCCGCCACATTTTCTGCCTCTATGCTTATCTGTGACCTTATAGGGGCTTCTTGGAAAAGGTTATTAGTAAAAAGATTATCTACCATGCAATTGTAGATAATCACCATGTTTGAGATGACCACCGCAAATAACATTGAAAAATGTTCTTCTAGGATGGGCCATGTATAATATATGGTAGAAATTAAAATCTGTCACAGATAGGGGGTTGATCTTCTCAAGGAGGTGGTCTTTTGGGGATGTTTCACTGTATATATCTCTTCATCATTCTTTTCATTTCCACTGAATATCCAGCAAACTGCAGAAACCTTCACGCGATGGAATCAGGACCTGTCTAGGTTTCAATGTGTGAGAAGGAACAGCGCTTGGCTATGATGGGATTCTTAACCACAAGTAAACACGCAGGCACAGGAGGGCCATTGTATAACATTTCATGGGAAACCAGTAACTTCCCAGAGATCTGCCAGCATGACTTGCAGCGGAGTTATTTTACATCTCAGTGAAGTCATAAGGAGGAAGATCCCTGTATTTCCATACAGCACAGTACCCATTTCACGTCAGTCCTCTTACGCCTGTCACGTAGACTCTTTACCGCTTAATCCTGTTACTTTATGTCTGGGACTGGCTGAAAATGTACATGCGTTATTAATGTGATGTCAATGGGTGACCTAACAGCAAGCTGCTGTAAATGTTTAGTAAAACACTAAAAGGACCTTACACCAGCTCAAACCCCATATGTGATGCAGAAAAATAGAGAATAACTTATGCCGCTTTATAACAATGAGGCTCAAATTATTTTGGTACCACTAGCCCACATGCGTCTCTTTTTATTAAGTTTACAGTATTAATACTGTAAGAATGGTTATTTGCAATCTCCTAAAGCAAGTATATAACTACCCTGCTGGCATACACTGTAGTACAGTATATAATGTCCCCAGTCCCTTGTGATCCAGTGTCATATTTTCCACTTCTATACTGTCATGTCCCTGGTGTTCTAGTGGAATATGGGCGACGCCTTAGAGTCTTGCCATAACCATTCCTCCCAACCGTCACCAGATCCAGTGAGACAGTCCCACATTTTGGCCTGTGTACTGCAGTCCTGGAAGACTACCACATGTCCTGACTTCCACTGTATGTCTGTCCTTAGGACAGACATTCAGTTGAACATAATGGTGAAGCAGGGAACCCTGCTCTGCCATTCCTCTTCTGCCAGTGGTTTGGTGCAGACAGGTGTGATACAGTGACATCATCATGCCTACTGTGCTGAGCCATATACAGCGCAGATCAGAGACCAGAGTAGTCCTGCTCCATACTACTCGTCGTGGCAACCTGGGATAAGTCGAAGGCACTTATGGGGGCCCTCATACTATATTAGGGCACTTGTGAGGGCATTACTCTGTATTGGGGCACTTAAAACGTCATCATACTACAATAAGTGAGGGGCACTTAAGGGGCGTTCAATTTTGTGTGGGGCATCATACTGCATTGGGGATCTAAGAGGGCATCATACTGTATAAGGGGCACAAAGTATTGGCCCACTAAGGGTATATTCTTGCTACGTGTGGGACACTATTAATGTGTGCGGGCACAAAAGTGACTGGGCAAGATTGGGCGTGTATAGAAAGGCATTGGGGGAGTTAGAGATGTCGTTTTGGCTGGAGAAAATACCATAGCATGGTGCGTTATTATGTGCGTCCAAAATTCCGGAACACATGCCGGAAATGCCGGATCCGGCATTAATTTCCATTGCAATACATTAGTGCTGGATCCGGCATTAGAGCACTTTCACACTAGCGTTATTCTTTTCCGGCATAGAGTTCATAGGGGCTCTATACCGGAAAAGAACTGATCAGTTTTATCCCTGTGCATGCTGAATGGAGAGAAATCCATTCAGGATGCATCAGGATGTCTTCAGTTCAGTCTTTTTGACATTTCAGGACGGCGATAATACCGCAGCATGTTGCGGTATTATCTCCATCCAAAATTCTGGAACATTTAGCAGAATGCTGGATCCGGCATTTTTTCCCATTGGAATTTATTAGTGCCGAATTCGGCATTCAATATACCACAATGCCGGATCTGTTCTTCTGGTAAAAATGTGAAAAAATATATAACAAATCCGTCTCTCTGCATGACAAGCATGACAAGCATGATGTTCTTGCAATGCATTTGTAAGACAGATCCGTAGCCAAATCCGTCTTCAAATGCTTTCCGTTTGCATGCAAATTGCCAGATCCGGCAGGCAGCTCCAGCGGCGGAACTGTTTGCCGGATCACTCTGCCGCAAGTGTGACAGTACCCTTGAAAATACCGCAATGACGGAATCAGCATTCCGTTCTGCGCATGCACAGACCTTTACAAATGTCACTTTATTACTATGGAGGAGGCACAGAGGGCATTATTAATGTGAAGAGGGTACAATGGGCATTTCTACTATGGAGGGGTCACAGAGGACTTTATTACTATGGAGGGGGCACAGAGGTCTTTATTACTATGGAGGGGGCACAGAGGGCATTACTACCCTGGAGGGGGCTCATAGGGCATTACTAATGTGAAGGGGGAACAATGGGCATTTCTATTATGGAGGGGGCACAGAGCCAGAAGGCATTACTACAATGAAGGGGGCACAGTGGGAATTATTACTGTGAAGGGGGCACAATGGGGATTATTATTGTGAAGGGGGCACAGATAGAGCATTACAACTGTGAAAGGGGCACAGAAAGGGCATAACTACTGTGAGAGGGCACCCATCTGTACAAAACTACCATAAAGGTTGTACAATGAGGGCAATACTACTGTGAGGGAGCAAATCGTTTTTTAAGTATGGGGGGGGGGTGTGCCAGAGAAGGGTTCCGCCCCAGGTGCAAAAGACCGTAGGCACGCCACTGACGCAGGGAACTATTTGCTCCCTGCTTCACCATTGAACCGCCAGCGCTCTATAGCAGCAGCAGTACAATGTTCTCACACATCGTCCTGCTGATCTGTGTAGGTGGAGGAGCAGGGCAAGCTGGGAATCAGCCTCTGCTCCTCCTACACAGCAGTGAGATGTGTCACAGGATCAAGGTAAGGAGTACTTATTGTTTGTTTTTTCACTTCCTGTGAAGGGGGCACATATCTGGCATAACCACTGTGAAGGGAGCACTGGGCCCATATCTTGGCATATCCAACATAAGAGGGCACATATCTTGGCATATCACTGTGAGGGAGCACATATTTGGGGATATCTACTGTGAAGGGGGCACATATCTTGGCATATGTACTGTGAGGGGGCAAATATCTTGGGATATCTACTGTGAGCGGGCACATATCTTGGCATATCTACTGTGAGCGGGCACATATTTTGGGATATCAACTGTGAAGGGGGCATATATCTTAGCATATCTACTGTGAGGGGGCACATATCTTGGCTTATCTACTATGTAGGGGGCATATATTGGCATATCTACTGTGAGGGGGCACATATCTGTGAGTAGACCTGAGGGACTGAAACACTGGGTAGAAAAAAAAATTAGCCACATAAGGACTAATTCACATATATCCGCTCTGTAGCATGCTCTGTGTTAGGTATTTAATCTATCTATAATGCATGCAGTTTCATTGCTGTAATCACTGTGCAAAATGCCACAAAGGGGCCCACTGAGACTTTATCGCCCAAGGGCCCACATGAACTTGGAGTCGGCCCTGTTAACATAAGAGACTGCAAGATGAGGTGCTGGCTTATTTATTTTCCAGGTCGTGTCTCAAGTCCTATTTAAAGGGTTAAACACTGAACATCTGCTATACAACTGGTGCATCAGAAGTAGAGCTTGCTAATAGCAAATTTGCATCCCTTCTTCCCAGAATTCTGGAGGAGCATTTATGGCCCATAAACCTCCTCATGCCGATTAAGGTGCTGTCCGTAAGGAGGGATAGTAACCCCAAAGAGAGCGAGAGAGATAGAGAGAGATGCTGTTTGTGTCCACTCTCTACTCTGGCTAAGAGATGAGGATCCTGAAGAAAGGAACCCCTGTAATAATGTAGCTTTATGTTACAGAGTGAATAACCATCAGTATTCTAAAGTAGACAGCCCCTTTAAAGAGTCATTGTACATTCACACAATTTAATAGAGAATAGTGAAAATAGCAAACTTCTGAATCACTTAATTTACAAAATATGCTTGCATCCATCTAAAAAAAGCTGTAACGTCATGCCCACTTGGGGCCTCACTTCCTAATTTGCAGCCCATTGCCTGTTTTCAGGTTTCAGGTTCTTTCCTTAGTAACAGAGACAGCAGAAAGGAAGTGGGGGCGTGTCAGAGCTAGCGGAGATCCTGAGCCTGATAAAAGAACTGCTTCTACACAGCTTCTGGTTTCACGGAAGCATCCTGCCTTTCTGTAAGTGTGATTTCCCCCTTCTTATCTGTTCTGTGATCTTTGTAGCTGAAAAGAATGTAGTGAGAAGTAAGGCAAAAGACACCATAGCAGTACTGTGCTGGCAGATTCTATAGAAGGGATACACTCCCTGCTTCTGAGTGAATTGCATCTAGCTGTGCATCTGAAATATTAGGCGGAAAAAGTCATTGGATAAGACTAAAAAAGACACATTTCTTCACAGGTATGCTTGTACAAAAAAGGACTGCCATTATGCAAACTTCTTTGAAATCTTAGGTACACTTTAAGATTTAAATGTAGGTACATAAATGGAAAGAAGGATATTTTAGATAGTGGCTAGGATGGGAGTTGTCTCACAACAGCTGGACAGCAACTGGCTGCAGACCACTACTTGACTAATATATTATAGAATAGCAAGGTCATTTTCATTATTCTTAGGAATCATGAATGATTATTAGGAAACATGAGACGGTGTTATCAGACAACAGAATTAAATCAACGTTCATAGGAAAATAAACTTTCCTCCAAATAAATAAGACTCATCTGGTGTGCTATGTAAGTGAAGACTATTTTACTGCAGTAGTCTATGTGTGGTAATATTACCGTAACACTACACACAGGACTTGCCACTGTTTCCATTAAATGATGATAATATTGTATGCCTAGCCACTTTTTCATTGGTCATCTGCAAAACATATTGTAAATCTGAAGACTTTGTTGGTTAAGTAGCAACTTTTATGCCATTAACTCTTTTAGTGAGGGACATGGATGCCAGGTACCAGAAACTTATGGTTTGCATTTCAATCATGTTACTATGACGCAAATTCTGTTGCAAAAGTCATCTTGAAGTCCTGCATTAGCACTCAGGAAAAGCTAGAGGGGAAAAAAGATCATTATACAAAAGTATAGCAAATGCCTTACGAGAAATGTCCTTCACTCTCAATACTGCCCTTGGCCTGGGGAAGTAAATACATTTTACAGATGTACTAGCATGACATTTTAATTTTAACTCCTTCAGGTTCAATGCATACTGCACATACTGCATGTACTACTCCTACAAGAAGCTTAAGAAACATTGTTATTAAAAACTATTAATACGTTTAACTTGCAATACCACACCTAACCACATGAAATGCTGTTATAAAATACCCCCTTCAAACCTAGAAAATTCTAAGTTTTCTCCTGTAGTCATGATAACATGATGGGGCCAACTGTGTAGAGGATGAGTATTTTCAAAAGATTATACAACCCCCAATGCCAAAAACAATGTAACTGTGTAAAATGTAAATACATGTATATAAATAAGAATGCAATGATTTACAAATCCTATAGACCCAATTTTATTCACAGTACATCATAGATGTTAAACGTGAGACATTTTACCATTTCATCAAGAAAATTAACTCATTTAGAACTTGATGGCTGCAACGCATCTCAAATAAAGTTGGGATGGGCCAACAAAGACCTGGAAAAGTAAGTGGTACTAATTAAAAACAGCTGTAGGAGCGATTTGTAGTCACTTGACTAGGTAGAAAGGGCATGTTAGAGACATAGATTCTCTTAGAAGCAAAGATAGGCATGGGTTCTGTGAAAAACTATGGAACAATTTTTGAAAAATGATCATCAATTTAAAAAACATGAAGACATTTGAATATCTCACCATCTACAGTACAGTACATAATATCATCCAAAGATTCTGAGAATCTGGAGAAATCCACGTGCCCACGAGACAAGGCCGGCGGTCAATATTGGATGCTCGTGATCTACAGCCTTCAGACGGCATTACATTACAAGCAGGCATGATTCTGACTGGAAATCACTAGATAGGCTCAGGGACACATCCAGAAATCACGGTCTGTGAACACAGTTCGCCATGCAATCCACAAATGAAAGTTAAAGCTGTATAATGCAAAGGAAAAGCCATATGTCAACACAATCCACATTAGCCCCCGTCTTCCCTGGGCCAAAGCTCATTTAAAATGGACTGAAGCAAAATGGAAAACTGTTCTGTGCTCAGATTAATAAAACATTTAAATTCTTTCTGGAAAACCACAGGCACCATGTTCTACGGACTAAAGAGGAGAGGGTCCATCCAGCATGTTAGTGCCCAGTTCAAAAACCTGCATCTCTGATGGTATGTGGTTGCATTATTGCCTATGGCGTGGCCAGCTTACACATCTGGACAGGCCCTGTTGATGCTGAACAATAAATAAAGGTTTTAGACCAATACATGCTCCCATCTAGACAATGTGTCTTTCAGGGAAAGCCTTTCATATTTCAGCAAAACAATGCTAAACCACATACTGCAACTGTCACAACAGCAAAAGTCGAGACTTTTCACCCATAAAAAACATTTGGGGCATCCTGAAACAAAAAATCCAGTAAAGAAGACCCAAGACTGCTGAGCAGCTTGAATCCTACACCAGACATGAATGGGACAACATTCCTCTCCCAACACTCCAGCAATTGGTATACACAATAAATCCTGACACAACATAGACAATTTACGAATTAAAATGCCCCCTACTTCTGCTGCAATATGCACCAAAAAAACAGGTGAACATGATTTGCTCGATATTGACAACATTTTTTACCCTTTTTTCAACTTTTCTGACAAAGGGGCATCACTTGGCAGAAATACATGCACCACGTCGAGCAGGGGGATTGGCTTACAATGGGCCAATGTGTGACAAAATTTTGCCGCATCGTTCTGCCGTAATGTAAGTCAACTTTTAGGTGGTGTAAATTTTGGAGAATATTTACTTTATGGTATTATGAGGAGAATTTTTTAGGTTTATTTTGAAGGACTCATAATGGTCTAAATTTGTGCCAAATGTATTAAATGTTGCACAATGTTTGATACATTTGCTGAATTTTTATATCTAACACTTCTGTCTGGTGATGTTACTATACTTTCTACACCGCCGCTTTATTGTTACAATGAGCCAAGAGGACAGTTGAGGAAGGACACATCTATAGCACATTCTGAGTGGCAAAAAATCTTAATCCATGACTTGGCCCAAGGATTAGGGTCTAATTTTTTTTTTACTAATTTCCAAATTAGTATCAAGGGTGAAAGTATTTGAGAAAGGTATTTTTGCCTTCAAATATGACTAATATAACTGAGCTCCCCTTTACAAATCCAACAACCCCCTAGTTCTGTGTACAGTATATTATGTGTATTTGCATTTGCCTTTTATATCACACTTCAAATTTCCATCCTCCAAACATAGCCCAGGCCTTGCAGCCATATTCTATACCTTCTTCTGTGTTCCTGGGTGCATGCTCCTTGCTCCAAAACCAGAAATGGATCTTCCACCAAGATAAGGTATAAAGCAAGTATTTTCTCCCATTCTGAGTTTTTGACCCACACCTGGATTTTTCTAACAATCACTGGAGGAAATCACTGATCAAGTCTTTCTTGCACCAAATTACTATATACGGTGCTGGAGTAAGAGGTACAGAAAGATGACCAGTGATAACAAGGAGGCAGTGGATGCAATCAACCATCTTTCTTAATATTTATATACAGTCACCATATCTCTTATAAATCAACGGTTTGGTATATCAGGTTGTTACTGATTGTTTCTGGAACACTCTCCATTGTCATTCCGAGGTCTTGTGGGCTCATGAGGTCTTTGGTTATGACTGAGACCTCCAGTATAAGGTTGGCTATTGCCTAGGGTTGCTGCTCCATGCTATGGCTGGTTCCACTTCTGTATCACCACTCCAGTGTGTGTCCGTCTCCTCCATTAAGACGCTACACTGGTACTACTCCGGGAAAACTATAGAGGATAATTATGGCCGGGCTGCTCCACCACGTTAAGAGGACTCCAGTTCTCTCTGCCCCAGCTCTCTCTATATGTGCTTACTTGGGGTAGTCCTCTCAAGGATTTTCTGCTGCCACATGGATGCCAAGTGGCAGCATAGCAAATGGACAGAATATACCAATGCACATTATATTAAAGGGATTGGCCCATTTTTTTTATATCGCTTGGACATGTAATCAATGTCAGATAGGTGCAGGTTCCACCTCAATGTCCCAGATGGAGCAAACTCTTTAAAATAGTCAAATTTAAAGGCACAGTAACAATGAACAAGCATATACATAACATAGACTACCTTTCCCAGTACTCGCTGTTGCAAGTTTTGTGCAGACACTGAACAAGCAGGGAAAACTGGAAATTGAAGCTCTGGAGCTTGCAGCGTTATGAATGCAGCTGTGGACTATAATATAGACTGTAATTCAGTATCTGGATAGATATTGTAACGTCTATACCAGGTTATTCAGTTATGTAGATTATGGTACCTTGTGAATGTGCAGTGATCTGGAGAGGAGGCAAGAATGGAAGGAGTGGCAGTGGCTATGATGGTGGCAATCTCCACCCTGGGGCTGTGCAGTGGTAGGAGGGTGAATCTTTTGTACTCTTGGTGCACACCATGGACTTCCTCGAGCTTCTGCCTGGTGGTAGGTGGAATGCCCTTTGTGTTAAGTAGATGGGAGCAAGGAAGGTGTAGGGGCTGCAAGATGTGTGGTGGAATCGATAACCAGGCCTGTTGGCTGCAATGAATGAGTTGAAGATAGGAGCAGTTGTGCGTACAGCAGCAAAAAGCACAGTTCCAAACTATATCACAATGTTATCTTCTCTCAGTAGCTGCATGTAAACAGCAATGCATGATGGTGTCTGTAGTACTCCCTTGCTCTTTCTCTCTGTCTAGGAACAGGTAAACGATGGAACTAAGCATGTGCAACCACATCAGTACGTGGACGTGCATCTTACTACAGAGATTAAACACCAGGGGGCGCCATTATAATGAAGTAGAGAAAATATCTCACCACTGGAACATTTTTGTAGCAGAAAATAAGTGAAAAAAGTTACTAGTTTTTCATGCTAAATGATATTAAAATAACAATGGCAGCACAACCCCTTTAAGATACTTATTTGTATTATAGACCAAGTACTGAACTGGAAATTCAACCCTGGCAGGGAAATGTTAAGTGTTCTCAGCTGCAGTATCTAATCACATATTACAATGTAAAAATTCATGGCCAGTGCCAGTGACACAGCACACGCAGTCCTTGCGACCAGCACAACAACAAACTCCATTTAGATGAAAAGACCTATTATTTTATATGAAATTTGTCCAAGATTTCTCCTTAACTGTGCCTTGTATATTCTGTTTCCACTTCCTTAGTAGTTAACATATGTTCTCATAAAGACGCCCGCTGAGAAGTCTGCTTTTGGTTTTCAGTATGGTACCAGGACTACACTTTGTTCAAGTTCAGTTCTGAATATCTGACCCCGGCAAAACCTATTATACAGCCTAGGGTTACAGTATAAGAATAGTTCTTAGCCGGGTCAATCTAATGGCAGTATGGGGTACCCATTTAGGATTTTATAGAAGACACTGGCTTTGATATGAAGAGTATTGTTTATTGGGTACATACCGCAAACGGCACATAGGAAAGAGTCAGAATAAGACACATTGCATTACTGAATATTAAAATATGGTCAATCACTATAAAAGTTCATACACGTGGCCATATCTTGTACCCATATACTTGTATGAGTTCTTACTGTACCCCTGTATGTCTCCTTTTTTAAATGATATATATATATATATATATATATATATATATATGCTTCTAGGTCTATCTATGACCTATGGCATGTAGTGTTGAGTGAAGCAAGCGTCGGATGTTTCATCGGAAGTCGCAATGTTTAAAATTACAGAATAATACTATTAGATTGTATGGGCTCCGATGAGCCGAAGTTAGTTATTCACAAGTTCATCGTAACAAGTAACATAGTAACATAGTTTATAAGGCTGATAAAAAGAGATCTGTTTATCCAGTTCGGCCTGTTATCTGCAAGTTGAGTTAGAAGCCAATTTTCCTCACATTAGGGGAAAAAATTCCTTAACGACTCCAATCAGGCAATTAGAATAACTCCCTGGATTAACGACCCCTCTCTAGTAGCTGTAGCCTGTAATATTATTACACTCCAGAAATACATCCAGGCCCCTCTTGAATTCCTTTATTGTACTCACCATCACCACCTCCTCAGGCAGAGAGTTCTATAGTCTCACTGCTCTTACCATGAAGAATCCTTTTCTATGTTTGTGTACAAACCTTCTTTCCTCAAGACGCAGAGGATGTCCCCTCGTCACAGTCCTGGGGATAAATAGATGATGGGAGTTATCTCTGTACTGACCCCTGATATATATATATACATAGTTATTAGATCTCCTCTCAGTCGTTTGTTTTCTAAAGTGAATAACCCTAATTTTGATAATCTTTCAGGATACTGTAGTTGCCCCATTCCAGTTATTACTTTAGTTGCCCTCCTCAGAACCCTCTCCAGCTCTGCTATGTCTGCCTTGTTCACAGGAGCCCAGAACTGTACACAGTACTCCATGTGTGGTCTGACTAGTGATTTGTAAAGAGGTAGGACTATGTTCTCATCACGGGCGTCTATGCCCCTTTTGATGAAACCCATTATCTTATTGGCCTTGGCAGTAGCTGCCTGACACTGGTTTTTGCAGCTTAGTTTGCTGTTCCTAGATCCTTTTCCATGTCAGTGTTACCCAGTGTTTTACCATTTAGTATGTGCGGGTGACTTGCATTATTCCTTCCCATGTGCATAACTTTACATTTGTCAGTGTTAAACCTCATCTGCCACTTATCTGCCCAAGCCTTCAATCTTCCCAAATCCATCTGCAGCCGTATACTGTCCTCTGCAGTATATATATACAGTGTACTGTCCTTTGTAGTATATATACAGTATCCAAAACAGTATTCCTTGCTAGATATTGCTGATGATTAGTTTGAGGAAATTCTGTTTGGTTTGGTATATATACAGTATACTGCCTCTGTGGTATATATACAGTGTACTGTCCTCTTCCGTGTTAAGTACTTTACACAGTTTAGTGTCATCTGCAAAAATTGATATTTTACTGTGCAAGCCTTCTACAAGATCATTAATAAATATATTGAAGAGAATAGGGCCCAGTACTGACCCCTGTGGTACCTCACTAGTGACAGTGGCCTCTCCAATACTGAGCCCTGTGGTACCCTATTAGTGACAGTGACCCAATCTATGCGTGTATTGTTAATAACCACCCTCTGTTTTCTACTAGTGATGAGCGGCAGGGGCAATATTTGAATTCGCAATATTTAGCGAATATTTGGGAGAATATTCGCCATATATTCGAGAATTCGCGAATTCATGATCTCCAGTCATTTTATTTCTTGATTGCGAAAATTTGCATAAAAATTTGCATAAAAATTTTGCATTATCTTTTTTTTTTTTAACTAATATTCGCGATTACGAATATATTTCGCGATATTCTAAATATTCGCAAATTCTCGAAGTGCCGATATTCGCAATTAAAATTCACAATTTGAATATTCGTGATCAACACTATTTTCTATCACTGAGCCAGTTACTTACCTACATACAGACATTTTCCCCCAGTCCAAGCATTCTCAGTCGCATGTGACTTTGTTAAATAACTTCGGCAGTTGATTTTTAAAGTGGAAAACTACTTTAAAACTTTAAACTGGAGCTTGCTTCGCTCAACACTAATGGCATGGCACTAAATGGGGACCCGCAGACCGCCTATAGCACCACATAACCCAGTCTCTTCCACATGGCTCTGCTTCATGCTAAGCAGTAAGGGTACAGCCACACGGTCAGGTTTCTCCATGAAGTTTTGGAAGCCAAAATCAGGAGTGCATCTCTTCTTTTTTGAATTCACTCCTGGTTTTGGCTTCAAAACTGCAAGCCGTTTATTCGTGCCCGGGTGGTCGTACCTTAACTTTATATAAGGTGGTCCAAAAATATGAATACAACTGAAAAAATGGAAAACACCATCCTGTGTGTAACTTGTTGCTAAGGGGAAGTGGGCAAATCTGTGAAGGGCGGTTTCCAACACGAAGACCATTTTGAAATCCGCCATCTTGGAGCCAATTCGATATTTTCAAATGGGAAGGGGTGCACGTGACATATGTATGTGATAAAGAATTTGATGAGGAATTTGAACAGACACAGATATGGTTGCAAGATGAACACGAGATGAGAGATTGCTTCTCTCCGGGGAACCATTGCAATGGATTTCAATGCTTGGCACCCTAACAGACCATCCAATGGACATAACTATTAATATTCTGTTCTAAGAAAACACATTTAAGTAAAAGCCTTCCTTTTCTCACAGACAGTTTTCTTGAAAAATACATGCTCTGACTTCCTGGTTAATGTGGGGGTGGGCTTGTGCATATACACAGCAGCTTGCCTGAAGAAGCAGAGCTGCAGCGAAAAGCATGTACAGCCTGAGCCTCGGAGCTGACAGGAGGAGGAGTTCATACTTAGATGCCAATAGAAAATGCAGCAGAGCTGAAGTCACTAATCTCATTTGTGCCCTAACAGAGTCAAATAAAGGACATTATTAATTATGGGGTAATGACTTATATCATTATATCATTTTAAGGCCACAGACACCCAATAATCTCAGCATTTAACAGTGGTGCTTTATTGATTATGAATGAAGCAGTGATGCACGGCTATTAAACTGTCCGATATGCTTTACTCATTAAAATTCTGCTGCTATCATCAGGTCTGTGGCCACGCGGGACTCAGAGGTTTTCATTCCTGTATATGTATTCTTGGATTACAAGTAAAACTCAACGTTTCTGTGAATCCACCCACATATATATCACTCCTATGAAACTGATACAGGCAGTGAACTTTCACTGCACTCAGCTCCTCTAATAACTTTTCAAGACTTTTGAAATTGTCATCAAAAAATTGAAATTGGCTTCGGAGAGTGAAGGGTTTTCAGATGTCATAAAAAGCAAAAAGCTATGGAAATCATTCATGACAATCTTTAGCCTTGAGTGACCGTTCTTAATGGACGTTTTTAGTTCATTTTGAGAACCACATGGTTTTATTGTCTGGTAAATTATTATTATTAGCACTATTATGTGCCATCAAGTCAATTGTACTTCTGGCGGCCATATGGATAGTGTTTCTCCAGGATGTCCTGTGTAGGTCTTTAGGCTTTGCGATGATGTGTTCATGATTTCTGACTTTTTATCCATCCATCCTGTTGATTGTCTTCTTGCCTCAAGTTTTTCCAATTGAATAGGTTTTCTCAAAGCTGGGGTCAGGCTGGCACGCAGAGTGCCTGAGGATTTCCATGTAGGCCCAGAATACAATGTAATAATGAACTTCAAAAGATCCAATAGAAGACAAGTCTATTTTGAGATGACTCAGAAATAAGTTATTAGACCGTATTGATCATATGCCCCCTGTGTTCAATGTTGTATCTATCTATCTATCTATCTATCTATCTATCTATCTATCTAATCAATGTCTATCTGTCTGTCTATCTATCTGATCTATATCTATCTATCTATTAGGGATAAGCGAATCGACTTCGGATGAAACAAATTTGCATAAAACTTTGTTTCAATACTGTACGGAGCGAGCGCTCCGTACAGTATAGGAATGTATTGGCTCAGATGAGTCAAAGTTATTAGACTTTGCGTAATAGCTTCATAAATTGATTTCTACTGTAAAAAACAATTTCGTCGAACTTGGCTTCGGTTCCAGTATTGAAACAAAGTTTTATGCGATTCGCTCATCCCTTCTATCTATCTATCTATCTATCTATCTATCTATCTATCTATCTATCTATCTATCCAGCTACCCTCTTATCTGGCAGAATTTTAGAAGACAAATAAAGCATCTGTTTACTACTGCGTATATGTCTCTTGGTTACAAGGAAATATATTGGGTTACTATGAGTACGCTGTCTAATATGCCATCTGGAATTATAAACTATTTATGGAACTAAAAGAAAATCATTCTCTGTCTTTCCTTTCCCTTTTGTATCTTTTGGAAAATATCTAAAATGTTTCCAAGTTAACAAAGTCAACTATATTGATTTTAAAAGATTTCCTAAACTTTGACTGTTTTCTCAATGGTAGGCTTTGGAGTATGGCCACACTTGGCATAAACGGCAAACGCTGCAGATTTTCAGTATTACTAGAGTTGGGGCAACAAGTGTAATAGTTACATCAGTCTTTTAACAGACAACAGGCATAGTGGTTACAAAACTTACAACCCCTCAATAAGAAGACTTAGTCTCCTCAGACAGCTATGAAGATGGTTGTATTTGCAATATGGTTGAGCGAACACCTGGAAGTTCAGGTTCGCTGGGTTCGGCTGAACTTCGCCGCAAAGTTCGAGTTCGGGACCCGAACTAGACCCCGAACCCGAACCCCATTGAAGTCAATGGGGACCCGAATTTTGGGGCACTAAAATGCCCCAAAGTTCGGGTCATAGAAGTCATAGAAAGGGCTAAATGGCTGCAACAGGAAGCAAAATGGGGTAAGAGCTGGTCAATTGCCCTGCAAACAAATGTGGATAGGGAAATGACCTAAAATAACATAAAATATAAAAAAAGTAAAAAATAATGAACTTGGACTAGGAGGCGGAGTTCCAAGTCAAGTAGGAGGTTGAGGAGGTGGTGGACGTGGCGGTGTAAGTGGTGGAGGAGGTAGCCAACATTGTTTTTTCATTTTTGATATTTTTATTTTTTCCTTTATTTATTTTTTATAAATTGAGAAAGACCCCAAAACATTGGGAAATAGAAAAGAGAATGTAAAGAGAAAGAGAGTGTGCTGGAGTATAACATTGGCTGGGTGAGGCTGGTATCACTTGTCTATTCTGCACAAGGTACGGACAAGTCCTGTGGGATCCATGCCTGGTTTATTTTAATGAACGTGAGCTTGTCCACGTTGGCTGTGGACAGGCGGCTACTCTTGTCTGTATTGACGCCCCCCAGCCTTGCTAAATACAAGTTCGGACAGTACACTGGCCACAGGGCAGGCCAGCACCTCCAAGGTGTAAAGGGCAAGCTCAGGCCATGTGTACAATTTGGAGACCCAGAAGTTGAATGGGAAAGACCCATCAGTCAGTATGTGTAGGCGTGTGCACACGTACTATTCCACCATGTTGCTAAAATGCTGCTATCAGCTGGTGGTGCTGGTTCTTGTGGCATGCTGACAAAGCTTTTCCACATTTCGGCTATGCTTACCCTCCCTTCTGAGGTGCTGGCGGTGCCCCAGCTGCGTTGGCGACTTCTTCCTCCTCCTCTGCCTTCACCTCGTGCTTCCACTGAGGCTACGGTGTCAGGTGGGAATGCAACCAGCAGCATGTCTACCAGCGTGCGCTTGTACTCGCGCATCTTCCGATCACGCTCCAGTGACGGAATTAAGGATGGTACATTGTCCTTGTAGCGGGGATCCAGTAGGGAGGCCACCTAGTAATCAGCACTGGTTAGAATGCACTGCAGCATGTAGTTCCTCATGTGTTCCAGGCTCCCCAGAGGCAATGACAAGCTGTCCTCTGTGGGGGGTGTATCGTCCGTGTCCTCTGTATCCCCCCAGCCATGCTCCAGTGATGCTCATGTGCTGCTTTGGGTGCCACCCTGCTGTGAACAATTGTGTACCTGGCCTCTGTTGGTGCAGGAACCCACCCTCCGAGCTACTTGTGACTGGCCTGATAACCGTGAAAATGATCCCTCTTCCTCCTGTGCCACATCCTCTTCCATCATCACCCAAAGTGTTTTTTGAAGGAGACATAGAAGTGGTATAGTAACGCTGAGGACGATGTCATCAGCACTGCCTATGTTAGTGGAGTACTCGAAACAGCGCAACATGGCACACACATCCCGCATGGAGGCCCACTCTTTGGTGGTGAAGTGGTGCTGTTTCGTAGAGCGACTCAGCCTTGCGTGCTGCAGCTGAAACTCCACTATCGCCTGCTGCTGCTCGCACATTCTCTCCAGCATGTGCAAGGTGGAGTTTCACCTTATGGGCACGTCGCATATGAGGCGGTGAGCGGGAAGGCCTAAGTTATGCTGCAGCGCAGACAGACGAGCAGCAGCAGGGTGAGAGTGCCGAAAGTGCGTACAGACGGCACGCACTTTCTGCAGCAACTCTGACATATCGGGGTAATTTTTCAGGAACCTCTACACCACCAGATCCAGCACATGCACCAAGCAAGGGATGTGCGTCAAACCGGCTAGGCCCAAAGATTGTACATGATTTTCCCATTATCGCACACCACCAGGCCGGGCTTGAGGCTCAGTGGCACCAACCACTCATCAGTCTGTTGTGTGGGGTATTTCCCCCAAACAGATGAGTTTCAAAACAGCCTGCTGTCGTTTCCCCCTGGCTGTGCTGAAGTTGGTGGTGCAGGTGTTATGCTGATTAGATGAGGATGCAGTAGAGGAGGAAGTGGAGTAGAAGGAGGAGGCAACAGGAGGCAAAGAGAAACGTCCTGCAATCCTTTGTGGCAGAAGGAAATGCGCCAAACTGCTATCCGCCTCAGACCCTGCCGCCACTGCATTTATCCAGTGTGCAGTTAGGGAGATATATCGTTCCTGCCCATGCTTAGTGGTCCATGTATCGGTGGTTATGTGGACCTTGCCACAGATGGCGTTGTGCAGTGCACACCTAATTTTGTGCGCAACTTGGTTGTGCAGGGCAGGGATGGCTCGTCTGGAAAAGTAGTGGTAGCTGGGAACCACGTACTCCTTGGAGCTGTCTTTGTTGTGCTCACTCCCAAGATGTGGTGGGCAGTAGCAGAAGTACTAGCTAGGGGGCGGCCACTCTGCTTTTGTACAATGCTGCCTCTTTTGCTGTGCAGCTGGCACTGTTCGACAACCACCTCTTTCTCCGAACTGCACACGTCACTCGCATGACCTTGATTCCATGTTGGGTCTAAGACCTCATCATCCTCCACATCATCTTCCACCCACTCTACACCCCTGCCCTCCTTGCTGGTCTGCACACTGCAGAAAGCCGCAGCAGTTGGCACCTGTGTTTCATCATCATCAGAGATGTGCTGTGGTGGTCCTCCCATGTCCTCATCCTAAAACATAAGTGGTTGAGAATCGGTGCACTCAATCTCTTCCACTTCTGGGGCACAGCTATGTGGACGGCCCACGTAAACCCTGCCAGCAGAGTCATCAAAAAGCATAAGAGACTGCTGCATGACTTGGGGCTCAGACTGCTTGGCTGATTTGCAAGGGAGTTAGGTGAAAGACAGATGCCCATGAGCTGCAGGTGCCAACGCTGCTCTTTCAGCAGGGGAACTGGTGGGAGACAATGTGAAGGAACTGGAGGCACTCAATCTGCTACCGCCTGTACTTGTTCTGGCTTCACCATTCGTACATTCGGGCCTACAAAATAACGCTAAACGTTCTGTCGCCTACGTGGACCTGAGAAAGGTGTTTCATTTTGGCGTGCAGCTGGCACAGATCAACCACGTCCTCTCTCTGCAACAGGAGCTCCACCAACACCAGCAGCATCACGACCAGGGCCACATCCCTTATTTGATACTCTCCTCATTCTTTGAGGTCACCCACTGAACTAACAGACGGATTAACTATATTCATTTCCGTTTTACATATGCAGTGCAGGTGTACCTCACACAAAAATTGGTTAGATGTCACCCACCAATCTAACAGACGGATTAACTATATTATTTTCCCTGTCACGTATACAGTGCAGGTGTACTTCACACAAAAAATGTGTATATGTCGCCCACCTAAATAGCAGACGGATTAACTATATTTATTTCTCTGTCATGTATGCAGTGCAGGTGTACTTCACACAATAAATGGGTATATGTCGCCCACCTAACAGACGGATTAACTATATTAATTTCCCTGTCACATATGCAATGCAGGTGTACTTCACACAAAAAAGTGCATATGTCACCCACCGAACTTACAGACGGATTATCTATTATATTTGTGTGTCAGGGGTACAAAAATGTTGCATTGTACCCACAAAAAAATCGCGGCAGGTCACCCACGGATTTAACAGCCAGATGAGATTCCAAGCACTCTCCCTCACTTCAGCTGCCTGCTTTCTGTCCCTTCACTGCTCAGAGATGGTGCTACACTGATCCAGCTTATATGGAGGCTGGGTCACATGATGCACTGGCCAATTACAGCCATGCAATGGCAAGCACCCGACTGTATAGGAAGGGTGCTCAGGGACTGATGGTCCCCCCCCTCCCCCCTTTTCCCCTTGGCCCCTTCGAGTTAATGGTAAAGTAGATGGCAGAATAGGACCATTAAGAGGTTAATTCACTGGGGAGCTCCTTAGACAGGATGTGGGCGGGGCAGAGAATCCTGGAGGCTGCATATACTCACTCCATATTCTGGCACTTCCTCTTGCCAGTGGAAGCAAATTGGCCCTCCCTCCCTCCCTTTGTGGATATACTTGGGAGACTGGTCAAGATACAAGGTTATGATCGGTTATGGATACTTGTTTTATTCTGCTTTGTTTTTCAATTTTTAGGAGCCCTGCCGGGAGTCCAGCGGTTTGGATATCGCTCTGATGATTACGGCTTTTGAGATACGTGAATTCTGGTCGAGTTTATCAAGTCACAGCTGGCGGCATTTGGGTACAGCGGAGATATGGTGGTACAAGATGGCGTAATTGCCCGCTGGGAGTCCAGCGGCCGGCATACCGCTCTTGATGATTACGGTTTAACTTGCCCGCTGGGAGTCCGGCGTTTGGCATACCGCTATGATATTATGGTTTATTAAGGTTTGCCGCTTTAATAAAGAAGCTGTGGCCGATCACCATCCAGCAATAAAGTGACACAGTTGTCAGTGTTTTTGTTATAGGTCAAGGTTGGATGAAGGGGCCAAGCGGGAGTTAAAGGTGATACCCCACCCTGTTTCCCTGGATACCAGCAGTCTTAGTAGGCATGGCTGTGATGGCTTCTAAGTGCACACAGATTAAAAGCTTATTGATTGGCTGCCCTGCAGCCTTTCAACAAGCTTTATTAAATGCCTGAAAACCAAACTCGAACCCAAACTTTTCCGGCAAAGTTCGTTCAACAGGGTTTGCTCAACAGTACTACCCTAGTACTACAACCGGACTACCCCTTCCCCTCTAGCAGCAGCATTCACTTCAGGTCTAAAAAAATGGGTGTGCATGGAAGGGGATGGGGAAGAGCTGGTAGGCCTGTCTCATTGATAATTTTCTACGCCTGTTTTAGGCATAGAAAACGGTCTAAATATAAGCCAGCAAGGAAACTGGCTTACATTTAGACCGGCGCTGGATACGTTGAAATTATGTAGAGGCCGGCGCCTCTATAACTTTGGTGAATCTACTGCCAGTGCAGGGGCTTACTAAGACCAGCATCTAAAACACCGGTCTTAATAAATGACCCCCACAGTACCTGCTGACTCTGGTTCTTGGATTCTTTTGGGGGATAGGAGCTTAGAAGTTAGGACCCTGGGCGATTGCCCACCACCTGAAACTGGCTCTGGCTCTTAACCATTGCCTGCCCACTCATTTGGCACTGAGCTCCACGGCTTGGCACAGCTTCTTATACTATTCATGACATTGGCGGGAGTGTTTGTTCCTCTGTCGTACGTTATATATGTCAATGGAAGAACAGAATTGTTTGTTACATCAGTCGATTCTATTTTCATATCCTGGATACAGAGAATCTTCACCCCATAAGGGAATCACATGGAGACTGCAGAGAAACAATCATAAGTCTTCTGTGACTGATCTAAATTGAGGAGCTTCATATCCCCAGCTATTGGGATGTGTTGCCCTGTGAGACGGTAGTGGAAATATTTCGTTCCGGCTGCTAAAGTGCCTATTTTTAGAGCAGCAGAAGAAAAATCTAACTTTCTCTACTAGTCTGCATCTGCTTCAGACTGGGATTTATTAATCTGCAGAAAATAAATGTCGCCATAAAGATCAAAGAGATGTTAGGGAGGTTAGGGGTCAAGATCAACCATAAGGTACTTTGGCTGTAGAGGGCTGGCCTCTTCTGATTCTGGGATCAGAGTAACATCAGCAGAACGTGTGAATTGTTCCTTCTAGTTATGACAATTATTATTTCACATAGCAATGGATTTTTTTTTTTTTTACTTCATGTTACTAGTTATATACCATGGCTCTCTCTAGAAATGCAACAAGAGGTTAAAAAGGTTTTCTAAGATTTTAATAATGACTTATCATCAGGAAAGGTCATCAGTATCTGATCAGTGAGGGTCTGACACCAGGGACCCCTGCTGATCAGCTGTTTGAGAAGGCGGCGGTGCCCACCAGTATATAGCAGCTGTGCTTAGTATCGCGCTCAGTCCCATTTCCTTCTATGGGGCTGAGCTGCGCCTAGACCATGTGACCGATGAATGTGTGGTGACTGGCCAGGGGCGGACTGGGAACTTAAAGTGGCCCTGGAAAAAAGACAAAAAGTGGCCCGTTTTGTAGTTGGGTCCAAATTAATGGAAAGCAGGGCCAGCAATAACATATTGTGGCACATTATACCAACCTAACAGAGCCAAATACCACAGTCCATCACAAAATACTGCCAGAAGCACAAAATACATCCCCAAAAACTTCCACTGCCCGGCTGTGAGGAGGGTCCAGGCGGCCCCCGTCACTGGCCTAGGAAAAGCTGGAGAAGGCTGCAGTGCTGACAGGAGCGCCAGTTCCTTCTCCAACAGCTGATCGGCAGGGGTCCTGGGTGTCGGACCGCCACCAATCAGATAGAGATGACCTGTCTAGAGGATAGGTCATCAGTATTAAAAATCTTGAAAAGCCTTTTAAACATTTTAATAAAAGGTACTGAAACATCTGCTTGCCATCAGTGAACATGAGTCTTCTTGCACATGACCGCATCTCTATTTCAGTTCACATTCTAGAATTCTAGAACCGATTGAATCTAGTTGCCTCATCAGGCTGAGCCTTAATACTAAAGTTAGGACATCAGTGCCTAATGTTGGATATGAGGTTGTTGATTGGGGGTCCTTGTACAAAGTTTGCTCTAGAGCCCATAGGAGTTTAGTTAGGCCACTGTTCGGACTCCCATGATCATACTCGGATGGCCTCTCCATCAATATTTCGTTCACAGAAAACCATTTTAATATGCGTATTTTGGCCGCCATAATAAAGAAAAAGAGAATATATTTCACTCTCTTATTATACAGCATGCCTCCAGTTACCTCTCATAAACAATACAGCCAGTGTAAAGTCACGATGGGCCGATCTTAAATACGTGCAGTGTTTTTCCTGTATTATAATCCTATAAATTGCATTACATTTGTGGTAGACCGCTGCTGTTGGCACCCACTTCACAGTAGCTAAAAAAAAATATCCACCGGCACAAGCGGAGGCCTGCGAGTTCTCCTAAAAGCCACAATGCATAGATTGCTTATATGTCATGGTATACATTCCTCTACCGTTCCGAATTGATTATTATAAAGTGCTGTAATGTTCTGCTTTTGCTCAGTTACAGTTGTGCTAAATGGACTCCATTGTGTATGCAGTCTTCTGAAAGGAGTCAAGGTGAAGGCACTGAAATAATCACACTGCACCATAAGCCTTAAAGGGATTGTCTAGGTTTTTCTTTAATTTCTCCTATACTCATCGGTACCATTGGAGAAATCCATTCTTATCTGTCCCTCAATGCTCCGTTCCAACTCTCAAGCTCTCTTCACTGTACTTTGTGTCCTCCTTTGTCAACTTCGGCATGGACAGAGTCATGTGCTCCACTGCAGCCAATGACTGGCCTCAACAGCATGCCACTAGTGGGTCATGTGACGCTTGGGGGAATGTCATTGCTGAAGCTAGTCATTGGTTGCAGTTGCACACATGAGTGGCAGGGAGCAGATGAGTATAATTTTTTGAACAAATATGACAGGTTGCTACTGCATACAAAAAGTTGAAAAAGCTGGACAACCCTTTAAAGATGTTCCTGCAGTAATACACATAAAACCCCCCTAGGATACACACCTTAATGTAAAGTCAGATACCTAATCTAGGGTCTAGTTTCATAAATTTAGGGTCTAGTTTCATAAATTTTGTGAAAGTTCAGCTGTTTTGACATGTAGGGGGCAATCTGCTGAGACCCTTATCAATTTCTAAAGCAATAAGGGATGACAGCTGAGCTGAGCACTATTTCCTTTTTTCCTTTGGTCCACTTTCCTTAGAAAACCAAGTGTATTTTCTATGAATTCATACACTGCATGGTCAGCTTTCTAAGCAAATCCATCAAAGTAAGGGACACTTTTGTTGCTTCTTTTTTTTGCAATCGATGGGGGTTGCGGCACATGGTTTCCCACTGATCCAAATTTCTGACATCTCAATAGTTACACTAATTGGTGTGCTATGATGTTTATTTGGTTTTATTCTTTGTACACCCCATTCATTTCAATATGGAGAATACTTGACTTGAATTACTATAATCCTTTACTTTCTCCCTGCTGAAATAAGAATTGACTAAGAAATAGAATAAAAATTAATGGCATATCTTAACCAAGCAGGTCAGTGGAACCACTGAGGAAGGGACAGTACAGTCCCGAAACGCGTTTGGGAAGGAGCCAGCGACATATTGGCACTATATTGGAGTTTCAGGACGATCGTCACACTTCAATACCGGAGCGCTCAGCACCTTATCTACTCCACGTGGGACGCCACGTGGAACGCCGAGAGCGATCACCGCAGAGAGAATACGTGTCGGAGCTTGTAAGTAGCAGAGCCCGCACTGCGGCACATACAGTGCCGAAGATACTATCAGGATTGAAGATCGGTAAAGTAGCCGAAGCGGCAACAGTAATATACTTATACACCTTATAAGCACATGCTATTGAGCTCACTAAGATCTGATTGGAACAATAGATGTTATCCTAGGGCGGTGTATTACGCTCACAATTACCCTCACAGGCTACAACGGAGATCCTCTGAGAATTGACTATAATTTGGGGTAGTATCGGATCAATATTATTACTAATATTGAATGCATGGACTATATGAGACTCAGAAAATATCGGACCCTCAGCACATGAATTCATTATTTATTTACTTATCTATTTATTTATTTATTCATCTCTGAAATAATCTACCTCCAAACATTATATGAACTATATAGAGATTTGAGGACCTCGTGTATCTATAGCTATAATTACACAGATCAGGTGGTTTTAAGATTGTTCTTAATATTGTTCTTAATACTGCTTTTACTTTATTTTTGTGTGATGTGTGGATCCACATTGTTTTGTTATTATTTTTGCAACTGAATATATTAAATTTATTTCTAATATAGAAGTGGATATTATTCAATTTGACCCAGATATTTGAGTGCCATCTACACTTTTATACTCTTCCTGTTTTACGAATTACATCTGGACCAGGGTGTAGTCCAGGGTAGAGTGAGCACCAATTTTTCGTGTCTATTGGAAGGGTGAGCCGGTTAAACCTATTTTATCTTAGTATATTTTTCCCTCTGTGGTTGTTTTATTGGAGCACTGTATTTTACTATATATAACAAATATATAACAAAACAAATGGCGTTTTGGCAGTGTCACACTTGGGTTCCTTAGGCCCAACAGAGGAAAATATTTCCAAGGCCCAACCCCCATGTCATCAATAAACTCAATTAGGTTTTGATTTAAAGAAATAGACCCTAGAGGAAAGTGATTAGCTCTAAAGGAGGTTCCAAATAGACTTTAGGCAGTGGCATACCTCTAATAGAGGCAGACCACGCATCTGCAATGGGGCCCGTGGTTGAAGGGGGCCTGGCTGTGGATGAATGGTCCCGCCCCCTTCTGGCTCCTTGCTCCCTGCTCTCGGGCCCCCCTCTGTAACGAGTCCATCAGTGGCTCCGTCCTTCTGTTCAGCAGAGAAACTTTAGCTGCAGTAGGATGTGCAGACATGTCACTTGTCTGCCTGCACGCACAACCTGTGACCTGCCCTAACCTAGCGTGACCTCCAGCAACGTGATCTGCAGTGTGTCAGGGCCCTGACTGCTGAGCTCTGCACGCTGAAGGAGAAGCACAGGACAGCGATCTTTGTGTTATGCAGTAAGCCATCTGGCGTGTGCCATGGGGGCTGTGGGGCTAAGATGGAGAATCCAGTGCACATTTTATTGACAAGAGGGAGTGGGCCCAGACACATTATATAAAAAGCAGCAACAACAGAAGTAACAGTTCATGGGGCAGGGAAGGGTATGGCACACTTTATAATATGCCGCAGAAGGCACAGTCTTTAGGCCTGTTTCATATTTGCGTTAAAACAGATCCGGCAGGCTGTTCCGACCAGTAACAGCCTGCCAGATCCGTGAATACTGCCGAGGATCGGTCCTGTCCCATTCATTATAATGGGGACCAGTGGAGATCTGGCCACAACCTGGCAAATATGCCAAGACGCGGGCGGATGAAAACTGCTTTGCGCAGCGGTATTTGTCTGGGCGCCCCTTGGCATATCTGTTTTAACACAGATATTAAACAAGCCTTAGGCAGGAATAGAACACTGTATAATACACAGCAGAAGGCTTAGTCTCTGGGCAGGTGTGGCACACTATATAGTACGCAGCAGTAGACAGTACATGGGAGGTACGGTACACTATATAATATGCAGAAGAACGCACAGTTCATAGGTGGGGCAGGGGAGGGACCAGAGATGGGTATGGGCATGGGGGCCCAATTCAGATTCTTGCTATGCTGCACAGTTATTTCTATGTACGCCCCTGAGTTTAGGGCTCACCATGGCTGGGCCCACCAGAGAATCCTCTGGTACTCTGGTAGGCCAGTCCGACCCTGTGTTTAAGAGGTGGTTTACTTATTATGGGGGTTTGTTTAAGCCATTGAATTTTGGTAATTTTTCTATGACCTGTAGCAAAAATTCACATTCTTATATTTGAGTAACCCTGAAATTTTGATAACGACAAACCTCTCTTTTGCTGTGATTCCATATACAGTATCTTTGAAAGATAAAATTATGTGACTTTAAACTTAAAAATGTTGTCCATGATTTTAATGTCTTATCCTCAGAATAGGTCATCTATATCAGATCAGCGGCGGTCCGACACCCTCCATGGATGCTCTCACTAAAGTGAATACTAACCAGCTCGGTCCACTACACAATGGATGGAGCTGTTTCATTCCAGAACTGGAACTACAGTGAAACATGTGATCGCGGATGTGTTAGACTCCTTCAGATTAGTGTTGGGTGCGAATATTCGAATCGCAATTTTTCAACGCGAATATCACGGCTTCGAGAATTCGCGAATATTTAGAATATAGTGATATATATTTGTATTTTTTTCGAATATTCTAGATTTTTTTTCCTCTGAACCTATGATCTCTCCCTGCTTCTTGCTTGTGGGCCAATGAGAAGGCTGCAATGTCTTTGTCTGAGCTTAGCAACATCCCTAGCAACCAGTAGAAAAGTTGCCTACCCCTTACTATATAGGAAACTCCCCAGCAGCCATTTTCTGAAGTTTTTTGCAGTCCTGAGAGAGGCAGCAGTGTCATTGCTGTGCTCTGTGCTTTGCTGTGTCACATTACATTAGATTGTCAGTTAGCTCATATATATAATACAGATAGTTAGTGGGAGATAGTCAGTGTAGGTTAGATAGTGATATAGTGTAGCTGATAGGTTCCAGTGCAGGGTGTTAGGTAGTGTGATAGGTGCTGCTGTCCATACATACATACATAATGCTGTGATGTCACAAGTTCACAACAATACTTAGTGCACCAATCACTAATATGTAGTCAGACCTGCTAAAATGTAAAGTTTCACGTATTGCGCAAAAATATTCGGATCATTAGTGCCGATTTGCGCATTTGCGGATATATTGGAGCACTCTATCTGCATATAAAGCTATTGTAATGTTCTGCCGTGCCAACCATTTTCTCCAGTCTCAGGAATCTTCGAGCAGCTTGAAAAATGTAGCAAAAGTGACTCACGCCTGTATTGCGCGCATTACGGGAATATTACATTGCAGATTTTTGCAATCAAGAAAATAATGGCGAATTCGCAAAATTTTGGTGAATATTCGCCCAAATATTTGCGAAATATCGCAAATTCGATTATTGCCTCTGACGCTTTTCACTACTTCAGATCTGATATTGATGGCCTATCATGAGGAAAGGCCATCAGTATCAATATCTTAGACACCCCTTTAATGTGAAATGGGATAATTTTTATACTTTTTTTACATTTGATTAAGAAAGTGAGGATGTATGTTCCATTTTATTTTGCCGTTAATCCCCCGTGAAACCCCTTTTTATTTGAATGGCTTTTACATGTGGCTTTTATTGGCTTTCACTTCCTCTCTCCAACTGTTTGCCTCGAGAACATCAGAACTCTCTTAATCGCTTTTCTAAGATGGAAGCCATATGGTCTTACGCCATCATTTACTTTAATTATGTTTACAATTAAGCCAGGATATCTCTAAATTTACAGGGACACTCTGTAGTACAGTACATTCAGATTTTTATTGAAGTTGCTGGATTGATTAATCTGAATCCAACACGTGTTGCCTTTGAGATTACAATCAACTTTCTAAATAGTTGTGACATGTAACTCTGTCCAGTGGTGTACAGATGGAACTGCCCGGGAACATGAGGTCAAGGAAAGCTTGATAGAATGTACCATACCATGTACAGTTGAATGATGCACTTTTTCACATAGATTTTTAACACTTTGTGAAAACCTGTGAATAAAGTCAGTTTGGCCTCTAAATGGGTCCTACATTGTGGGGTCATTTATTTCTTAATACCATTATCAGAGTGTTCAGATCTCTGTTTTTCTAACCTCTAATTTACCTGTGTAGACATATTGTAGAGTTAAATAATTAAATTCTGGCTGCCTGCATCCACCACTAGAGGGAGCTTAATGAAATTGTCCCAAAATATAAACATATGCCTTATCTACAGGATACAGGATAGGAGATAGATCAGTGGAAAACGTGGCTCCTGTATCCCTCCATAAGAAGAGATCAATCATGGAGCCTGTGTGTCGCTTCATTCATTCTTTGTGCAACTGGTGGTGATAGTCAATTATAGTGCACGGCTTTCTCCATTCGTCCCATTGAGATGAATGGAGTAGCAGCACAATCCATTGCTATGTGTGGCAAAACCAACCTCGCCACTGGGTTTTGGAGAGGCCTGTTTGCCAGCCTCTTGCACCAGTATTATGGGCCCTCTCATCAGCCCATACTAAACTTTTGAACCCCTGGTCTAATTCATGCCATTTTGGGATATGTTAAATGTCTATGTGTACTATAAAGGGTGGGACATTGTATATTAAATTGTGATGTCTGTCCTATTGTCTCCACGTGTGTATTGGCGATTTCCCTTTGTCCTAAAAGATAATTGAATGACTCCTCGGTTGTCTCCAGGACAAAAGACATTGTGTATTCTCCTGCCTGTGATGATTACATTAACCCGTGTAGGGTAATAGTATCACAGGCAGAGGGGAGGAATATCCTGGGTGTGTTTCTATTGTCCCATTGTGTGTGATTGGCTGCTCCATCTCCTCTGTCTCAGTCTTCCTTCTGGTCCCCTAGGGGAGTGTCCTTCAGAGAAGGACCACAGCACTCGACCCAATGTTTGGCTGTATATATAGGGTGCTCGTCAAAATTGATATCCCCGTCTCCACTTCAGGAATTACATAGAAACTTTATACAAAGTTTGACAGCACACCAGGAGATTATTTGCAAGTGTGTGAGTTTATTTAGCCGGATTGCATAATTATATAATAGTAGCAACGTTTCGGGCGATTCTTATGCCCTTCATCAGGCTAAAATTCTTGGCATGTTGTTGTGTGCAATCCCATGTCCATCTATGTGGCCGGTGACCTATTAAATAGGGCGCCAGTGGTTGCTATTGGTGGTCAGTGGGTGGGCGTTACTGACATGCCGACAGGGGCATGTCAGTAACGCCCGCCCACTGACCACCAATAGCAACCACTGGCGCCCTATTTAATAGGTCACCGGCCACATAGATGGACAAGGGATTGCACACACCAACATGCCAAGAATTTTAGCCTGATGAAGGGCATAAGAATTGCCCGAAACATTGCTACTATTATATAATTATGCAATCAGCTAAATAAACTCACACACTTGCAAAGAATCTCCTGGTGTGCTGTCAAACTTTATATGAAGCCCCTAGGGGAGTGTCCACCCGGTGGGAGACCTGCATAAATACCGGGCAGGTAACCCTCAATAAAGTGAATTCCTGTTTAACCATCAATACGGAGCCTCGTCTAGTACTTGGGAGGAATTGCTACTTTGGAATTTTCTCTTGCCTGTTCCAGGAAAGGAGGATTTCGAATGGTTCCAGTTCGGTGGATTTGAGTGTGTGGGTTGCTGCTCTCTTTGGCAGGTGAATCGCCCGAACGGTATTAACCCTCACTATATCGGGTCATACCGTAACACGTAAGGGACTTACAGGAATCCTGTACATGTGATTTGAGGGTATCCCAGAGGTTGGACCAACACTGATCAGACACCTATTGTCACGAAACAGCGGCTGTAAACCCACTGTGCCACGTGTCCTACCTCCTCTAAGGGCATTGTCCAAGTGAACCCCTCGTTCTTCACAGTACCCCTGATGGTGGGGATAGACTTTCCCGAGGGGAACACCAAGTTGCTACCTCTTGAGGAGGATTGGCACACAAGGCAGCTGGTCCAGGTGGACCAGGAGGTACCTGAGCAAGGTTCCAGAGGTACAGAAGTAGTCAGCTAGCCGAGTCGTAACCAGGAGCAACAGTGCAGGACCGAAGAATAAGGCAGAGGCGAAGTCAAACAAGTAATAGGTCAGGGCAGGCGGCACAGGTACAGGTCAGCCAATCTGGGTCGGCAACAGGAGAGTCAAGGCAAGCAGATACAAAGGAACATGAGCAGATATATCAGCAACCTTTGCAGGACACAAGGACCTTGATGCTCAGGCATCTGGGAAGGGGGCTGAGCCACTTATATATGTGCAGGAGGGCTAGGACTGGTCAGCAAAGTCACATGAGCTAAGCCATAAAACACAGGAAGTGATGCGGACCTCAAGGAAGTGCTACAGGGAACAAGCAGCAAGCATGCTTTGGCCAGGGCTGGAAGGAAACCATGAAGCTGATTGTAGAACAAACAATGCCTGCAAGGACAGAGCCCAGGACTGCAGCTGTGAATGGAAACACCAGCAGCAGATCACTGCTGAACATGGAGCCTGGGACCGTGGCGGTAAGCAGGGGAGCTTCAGCAGACAGCAGCCGCTGTTACACCTGTCACCTATCTTAAACACTTTTCTTCTTCTTCTCATAACATGACGTGCAGTACAGAATTTGACTCTACAGCATGTCAATGTTTCTATGGATTTACACTAAGGATTCCTCTCTTTGCAATGCATAGAATTAAACTCATGACAAAACTGAAACAAAATCCTTATGTGAAATATTTTTCTGTCGGGTGTAGACATATTTGTAGGGTACGTTCACACAAGAGCATACAGCAAAAAACAAAAACAGCAGCAAAAAATATGTGTTAGGGTACTTTCACACTAGCATTTAAGTTTTCCGGTATTGAGTTCCGTCATAGGGGCTCAATACCTGAAAAAAAAATGCTTCAGTTTTGTCCCCTTTCATTGTCAATGAGGACAAAACTGAACTGAACAGAATGGAGTGCTCCAAAATGCATTCCGTTCCGTTCTCATACCGGAGAGCAAATCGCAGCATGTTGTATTTTGCTTTCCGTCCTGGGATGAGGATGCAAGACGGATCCGGCATTACCCCAATGCAAGTCAATGGGGACGGATCTGTTTTCTCTGCCACAATCTGCCACAATAGAAAACGGATCCCTCCCCCATTGACTTTCAATAAGTTAATGACGGATCCGTCTTGGCAATGTTAAAGATAATACAACTGGATCCGTTCATAATGGATGCAAATGGTTGTATTATCGGTAACGGTGTGAAAGTAGCCTTATATGTGGCTGGCTTTTGCTATGAAAATTGCTGTAGATTTCACACAGTGTTTGAGTGGAGTACATATGATGCGAGGATTTGCGCCCCAGGACAGAAGGACCTGATGTTTGCTTCCCTGTTTAGGCTTTTTCTATAGCCTTTAGGCTAGTTCACCTCTTGCTTATTAATAATTCACAGTAGAATGGGTCCAACCAGAGCTGGGCCCCTTAGCAGTCACATGATCTATCTCTATGTTGTGGAATGTGGATAGCCAAGAATGTACAGTATCTTCTCATTTTTGGATCTAGTCCCAGGTTTGGCCATAAATGCATTCAAAAACTAATTAGTGTGAATGTGGTCTAAGTGTTTTTAATTAAAGTGCTACGATGCTATTTTCATCTGCACACAGAAATGCAATGCTGTAGCCAATAGAATTCATAATTCATAATTGTGTCCATACACAGAATATTTAGTCTCTAACTTGTGCTCTCAGCTCCATAAATACAGGATCTCACAGTTTTGTCAATTTCAACAATCTGCTCACTAATGAGCCTTGAAGAGGTGTCTGGTCTATAATAAATATAGGATAGGAAATTAATTTGAATGTTTAATGAACTGCCATTTTGTAATGTACCAATGCAGCAATTCTTATCTTGACACCTTCAGAGACAATTTTTGTTTATGATTGCATGTTACATATTTTGGGCTAAAAATCATATTTTCAATTGGCCTTTATTAAAAATATTGAGCTGTTCTGTCACAAAAGGTTGACTTTTCTTCTAACTTTATGACTGGCACTT
This sequence comes from Bufotes viridis, assembly GCA_033119425.1. NCBI lineage: Eukaryota > Metazoa > Chordata > Amphibia > Anura > Bufonidae > Bufotes > Bufotes viridis. The sequence continues at coordinate 36,515,313 of CM065591.1, forward strand.
TCACTTTATGCATTTCATCTAATAAACCTTATCTCTAAACTACTAAGAGGTCATAAACACTTATTTAAGCCACATTCTTATCAGTAAGATAAGAACTGAGCTATAATGAGTGTTTTTTTTTTATAAAGACTAACTGAAAAAATTATTTTTAGATTAAAATTGGTACAATGCAATAATAAAAATGTTTGCCCCCTAAAGGTGTACATAGCCTTTAAATACTTAAATATAGAGTTCAAGAAATGTTTGCTTGACTTCTTCAATAGCTTTTGTGGAACTGTACTTTACTTACCTGTGTTTTCTGTAGCTTAATATTGAAAGTCAGGTCATATGATCCTGTCTACTAAATGGGATGTCACTGACCATGAGCAGTCAGTCGATAGTGCTGGACCCTTTGTAAAATTTGCATGCGCTATGACTGGAGCCGGGTCTCTAGCACCGCTTACTGACCTCCCATGGTGGTGATGTGCTCTGGACTGGAAGACAGAAGAAGAGAAGTGGACATGACATTGACAGAGGGACTGTCTTCTTCAGAGGATGGACTCATGTGACTGGAGTTCCCGTCTTAAGATACTGAAAGATGAGCAAATCCAAATCCTTTGGAAAATCTGGAAATTTGACCCAAATTTTTCAAAACTTTATTTTGTGTGATGAGAGAGAGATTTCCAGGCAATTAAACCCCCTTTAAAGAGAATGGGTCAGCACATACCTCAGTATTAAAAAGTGCTGTTAGATTTCTACTGTTCTGTTGATTCAAATGTTTCTGCCCCAATCCAGATTTGTGGCTCCGTTGCAGAGAAATCATCTCTATTCTGATATGAAAATTGGTAAGGTCTTCGGAGCAACGTGGGTTTGCACTACATAATCTGCTCTGTATCGTGGATAGCACTGCCCTCCCCCACAGCTGGGAATCACAGGGCCATTCTGGCAATGTAATCTCACCTAGCCCTGTGTTCTCACGTGTGCCCAACAGGGTTGTCAACCAGAATTTTTCTTTTTTCTGCACAACTTATCCCTAAATCACAGACAGTCAACATTTTTTATGGACAAATTGGAAAACCATAAGAAATGATAAAGATTATAAGTAATGCAAAGCTCAATATACTGATAAGAACTCATTATCAGCAAAATGATGATAATCTCCACCAAAATACTGTATCTAGTCATGTACCACCCGCCTCAAAAAATTCACAGACACATCAAATTTTTTTTTATAGACGTAGGAAAAAGTCACCTATTTTTATGGACTGTTCAGAAATTTCTGGACAGTTGGCAACCCTGGAGCCCAGTCAGTTTTGGAATTAGCGCAGTACAGTCTTGGTGCTTGACATGGTTGAAGTTATCTGTACTGCGCAGCCCTGTCATTCACAGCCTGGGGGGCTGGGGAAGAGCTGTTGGTGTGACGAGATGCAAAGGAGCCAACCTGGTTGCTTTAAAGACCTCATCTGCATATCAGAATAAACGTGATTTCTCTGCGAAGGAGCTCCTAATCTGGATGAGGTCAAAAATGTTTGAATCGGCATAACTGAAGAATTCCGACAGTGCTCTTAGTTTAATACTGAGGAGGTATGTGCTTACGGATTCCCTTTAAAAGTAACATTTCAGAGCAGGGGTAGATTGGGAACTTAAAGTGGCCATGTAAATAACCTGGAAAGTGGCCCCATGATGTAGGTGGGTTCAAACTGACAGAAGATGGGCCAAGTCAAGTAGGCAACTAAACAAGTAGGACAACCGAAGTAAGCAGGGCCTGCCACACTGTAGTACACCTCAGACTACTGCCCCGGCAGAACTAAATACCACAGGACAGCGTAAAATACTGCTGCCCTCACCACAGTATTCAACTGTATCACCACCTTGAGGACAGTAATACAGTTGAGTTCTAGAGGGCATCAACGGCTATTGAACAACAGATTATTGTGTACCTGGCCTGCGGCCATCAAGGTGTATGGCCAATCTGTCCCTGTTTCAGAGGATCTTCCATTCATATCTTAAGGTTTAAATGAGTCAAACAATAACCTTCTTTTAATTAGTGTACTGTACATAATGCAAACATCTTTTTGCATTTAGTTATTATGTTAGAGAAAACATAAAATATTTTTGTAAGATGCATATTCAATTTTTCTTGATGAAGCCTTATAAGGCACAGAATGATTTAATGAGGACCCACCATGTTGTGCACAAAAATGCAACACATAAGAATGACACTTCTTAGGTTGGAAGGAAAATTAAAAGCAGTTACAGCACTAAAATAATTTGTGGTTTTACTTAAAGACTCACTGTACTTTCACACAATGTTATTTCATTTAATATAGAATAGTGTAACTAGCAAATTTCTAAATTGCTTCATTTAAAAAATAATGCCTGCATCCGCCTGAAAAAAACTGTAAAGTCATAGGGGTCTTACATCCACCTAATTTGCAGTCCACTGCCTGTCGTCCAGCAAAATCGGTCAGTAACAAAGACACAGAAGACAGCTGAGAGGAAATGAGGGTGTCTTAGGGCTAGCTGAGATTGTGAGCTTGATAAAAGAACTGCTTCTATACTGCTTCAGAATTCACAGGAGTCTCATGTGTGTCTATAAGTGTGACTTCCCCCTCTGTTCTCTGAGCTTTGGAGCTGAGAACAAATATAATGGGATGTAAGGGAAGGGATATCACAGAAGGACAGTGCGGGCAGATTTCACAGAAGGGATATGACCCCTGTTTCTGAGTGAAATGTATCTAGCAGTGCAACTAAAACATAGAATAATATGACAGAAAAAGACATTAGGGAAGCCTAAAAAGACACATTCATTCACAATTATGATTGTACAAATAATCACAACCATTATGCATGCTTTTTTTGAAAACTCGGGTATGCTTTAATACTAAATGGAACTGGTCTGCAGTAATTTACAGTGCCAGGCTCAGTCACAGCTAAATGTATCACGCTGTGCTTGGTATACAATGCAAAGGATGCAGTTCTCACTGGGGCATCATGGTTCCTTCATTCAGCTGCTCGACTGGATTGTTGGGAATTAGACAATGATCAATCAAATATTGATGGTCTATCCTATGGTGCCCTTTAAGTTGGCACAATGGATAGAGAACAGTGCAGTCCTGTACTTCACCCACACCCCTGTCATTACCTACATGCACGATCTTCCCTAAACAGCAGCCTACAACTTGGTGGCGATTACTAACTAACTTGACTAAGTGAAAGGGCCTAACCTCAAGGGATAAAGAGTAGTCAGACAGAAAATGTTCCTACAAGCAATGACTAGCCTCAGAGGTGATGTGCTTCAAGCAGCATTTAACCCAGTAATAAAGTGCTGCTTGGAGACATGTCATCGCTGAGGCTAGTCATTTGCTGCAGCAGCACATGTGACCCTGATCATTTGTGAAGACTTGTTTACCACTAAAGGTGTGGACCTTTACCTACACAGTCTAGAAAAGGAAATTACCAGCTCTCCAAGGAACAGGCTAGCTCTCTCGACTCTGCTTGTGCTCCGAATCATAGCCAAATTTACATTAACAAGCATTTAAAAACCACACCAGTTGAGATCTTGGACAAGCTTGTTCAAACTGTGGCGACTGCATCCAAAAGTCATAGATGCAAGCAGGCCCAGATTTGCAGGGACTTCCCTTAATTTTCAGAGATAATCCCAGCAAATTACGCTTATGTAAGTGCCACCCAGAAATAGACTGTCTTGATCAAGTTAGGAACGGCCCCAGGTGCAGGACTTAAATGTCTAAAATTTACTAAGAAGAATGTTGCCAAGTATGTTAAAGTGGCCGTAGACATTAGATAGTTATTGTCTATCTACCATAACCACCTCCATGCTCAGTTTATGGCGAGCCAGGAAGTCCCCATACAAATATGATCTCCGACGAGCCTGCCAAAATTGGCAGGTAGTGCCATTTTTAACCTTTTGAGTATGGTCAGCGTAAGGCTAAGGCTACGTGATTTGCTTCCATATTTCCATGGTGCAAAATGTGAGGTTTAGTCTAGCCATGGCTGTGAGCAAGTTGGGTTTTGTATTTAAACAAAACCTCAGATGACAGCTGACATAACTACTCCATTGTGTCCCTGTGCTTCAGAAGGCAGTTTACCTCATCCCGTACTCACAAGCTGAAGGGTAGGAATAAGGACCAGATGTGCTGCTGTGGGAGAGGAGCATCATTAGAAAACACTTCAGCCTGGGAGTATGGGATGAGGTAAACTCTCTTACGAAGCAGGGACACATCTGAGCAGTTATCACAGCTGTCACCTGCACATAAAATACAGCTTCACAGTGCTGATACCGGCAGACTTTACATACAATTCTGTGCTCTGCTTTCTCACACAGGCCATCCCCCAGTGTCACGAGAAGGACGAATTTTATAATTATAAATCTGAGAGCGGCCATTTTAACTCCTTCACTGATTGTCCCCTTAGACTAAATGAGTCACTATAAATAATTGAAGACATTTAAGATTTTATTTATAAAAACATGCTTTTTTAGTATTTTCATTTTTATCTTTCCCGGAGAACCCCTTTAAAAGGGTTTTCTGGGACTTATGTACATTTTTGGAGGCTATTTTGTTTATTATTGCATTGTACTCATTCTGAGCTAAAAAAAATTCTATTGGTCTTCATAAAAAAAATTTACTATTGTATTTATGCAGCCTTGAGTTTATCTAGTAGCAGGATCTGAATTTTCAGACTGTTCCATCAGGCAGCTCAGCTGATGGCTCTTTATCTCTACATTATAAATACTCATTATAACTTAACTCTTATCTTACTGATATTAATGTGGTTTAAATAAGTGTTTATGACCTTTAAGTAATTTAGATTTAAGGATTATTAGATGACAGAACAAAGGGAAAAGCTACAATTCAAACAGCTAGAAAAACTATCCTCTGAATAGGTCATCAGTATCTAAATGATGGGGGTTCGACAACCGGGATCCTTGCCGATCAGCTGTTTGAGAAGGCAGCAGTGCTCATGGCATTCTCCCTGCTCCATACATTGTATAGTAGCTGCGCTTAGTATCGCAGCTCAGCCCCATTCACTTCTATGGGACTGCGCTGCACCTAGAACATGTGACCAATGAATGTGCCATCTCATGGCCCAGGGAAAGCTGCGAGAAGGCCACGGTGCTACTGTGGGCACCACTGCCTTCTCAAACAGCTGATCGGCGAGGGTCCCGGGTGTCGGGCACCTAACCGATCAGATACCGATGACCTATCCAGAGGATAGGTCATCAGTATTTAAGTCTTGGAAAACGCTTTTAAGGCCCTATTTTTATGAGTACGATGGCAGCTTGACCTCCATGTGCCGCCATTTAGTACCAGAGTATGTCAGTGTATTATAGAGTCATTTTTCTCTGTAGAAATCCATAATATGGAAAGTAAAACACCATGCTGCGCTTATTTTTCTGTAAGAGGCATACAGAGGTACAGTGAGACCTCGCACAACATGTGCTTCATATGTCCTAGGAGATGTAACACTGGGAGAGTACCTTATAGAGAAGGATTTGGGTGTCCTTGTAGATGGTAGATTAAATAACAGCATACAATGTCAATCAGCTGCTGTAAAGGCTACCAGGATATTGTCATGCATTAAACGAGGCTCGCGGGGCAGGGATGTAATATTACCACTTTACAAAGCGTTGGTGCCGCCTCATCTGGAATATGCAGTTCAGTTCTGGGCTCCAGTCCATAGAACCGACGCTCTGGAGCTGGAAAAAAATACAGAGGCGAGCGACTAAACTGACAAGGGGCCTGGAGGGTCCTAATTATGAAGAAAGATTAAAATAATTTAATTTATTTAGTCTTGAGAAGAGACGTCTAAGGGGGGACATGATTAACCTATACAAAAATATAAATGGGCCATACAAAAAATACGAAGAAAAGCAGTTCCATGTAAAATGCCCTCAAAAGACAAGGGGGCGCTGCCTCCGACTGGAGAAGAAACCGTTCAGTCTCCAGAAGCGTCAAAACAAATAAACTGTAAGAACCGTGAATCTGTGGAATAGACTTCCTCAGGACGTGGTCACAGCAGGAACAGTGGACAGTTTTAAAAATGGTTTACATGAATTCTTGAAAGTAAATGACATTAACCCCTTAAGGACCGGGCTCATTTTCACCTTAGGACCAGGCCATTTTTTGCAAATCTGACCAGTGTCACTTTATGTGGTGATAACTTTAAAACGCTTTTTCTTATCCAGGCCATTCTGAGATTGTTTTTTCGTCACATATTGTACTTCATGACACTGGTAAAATTAAGTCGAAAAATTTCATTTTTATTTATAAAAAAATATCAAATTTACAAAAAATTTTGAAAAATTAGCAATTTTCCAAGTTTCAATTTCTCTACTTCTATAATACATAGTAATACCGCCCAAAAAAGTTATTGATTTACATTCCCCATATGTCTACTTCATGTATCGATCATTTTGGGAATGCCATTTTATTTTTGGGGACGTTACAAGGCTTAGAAGTTTAGAAGCAAATCTTGAAATTTTTCAGAAATTTTCAAAAACCCACTTTTAGGGACCAGTTCAGGTCTGAAGTCACTTTGTGAGGCTTACATAATAAAAACCATCCAAAAATGACCCCATTCTAGAAACTACACCCCTCAAGGTATTCAAAACTGATTTTACAAACGTCATTAACCCTTTAGGTTTTCCACAAGAGTTAATGGCAAATGGAGATAACATTTCAGAATTTCGATTTTTGGAAAATTTTCCGTTTGAATCCATTTTTCCAGTAACAAAGCAAGGGTTAACAGCCAAACAAAACTCAATATTTATTGCCCCGATTCTGTAGTTTTCAGAAACACCCCATATTTGGGCGTAAACTGCTGTATGGCCAAACGGCAGGGCACAGAAGTAAGGGAACGCCATATGGTTTTTGGAAGGCGGATTTTGCTGGTCTGGATTTTTGACACCATGTCCCATTTGAAGCCCCCGATGCACCCCTAGAGTAGAAACTCCAAAAAGTGACTCCATCTAAGAAACTACACCCCTCAAGGTATTCAAAACTGATTTTACAAACTTTGTTAACCCTTTAGGTGTTCCACAAGAGTTATTGGCAAATGGAGATGAAATTTCAGAATTTCTATTTTTGTTACCTTGTCTCAAAAAAGTGTAATATAGAGCAACCAAAAATCATATTTACCCTAAAATAATACAAACAAAACTGCCACCTTATCCCGTACTTTCCAAAATGGGGTCGCTTTTTGGAGTTTCCACTGTAGGGGTGCATCAGGGGGCTTCAAATGGGACATGGTGTCAAATAACCAGTCCAGCAAAATCTGCCTTCCAAAAACCATATGGCGTTCCCTTCCTTCTACGCCCTGCCGTTTGGCCATACAGCAGTTTACTGACCACATATGGGGTGTTTCTGCAAACTACAGAATCAGGGCAATAAATATTGAGTTTTGTTTGGCTGTTAACCCTTGCTTTGTTACTGGAAAAATGGATTAAAATGGATAATTTGCAAAAAAATAGCTGTTTTGGGACAGTTTTGTATTTTTGTTATTTACATCGTTGAACTGACAGGTTAGATTGTGTGCTATTTCTATAGAGCAGGTTGTTACGGACGCGACAATACCAAATATGTCTACTTTTTGGGGTTTTTGTTTCAGTTTTACATAATAAAGCATTTTTGAAAAAATGATTTTTTAGTGTCTCCACATTCTGAAAGCCATAGTTTTTTTTTTTTTTTTGGCAATTGTCCTATGTAGGGGCTCATTTTTGCGGGATGAGATGGCGGTTTGAATGGTACTATCTTGGGGTGCATATGACTTTTTGATCACTTGCTATTACACTTTTTGTGATGTAAGGTGACAAAAAAATGACTTTTTGCAACGTTTTTATTTTTATGTTTACGGCGTTCACCTGAGGGGTTAGGTCATGTTATATTTTTATAGAGCAGGTTGTTACTGAACGCGACGATACCCAATATGTATACTTTTTTTATTTATTTTGGTTTTACACAATAATATCCTTTTGAAACAAAAAAATATGTTTTAGTGTCTCCATAGTCTGAGAGCCATATTTTTTTCAGTTTTTAGGCGATTGTCTCAGGTTGGGTATAATTTTTGCGGGATGAGGTGGCGGTTAGATTGGCACTATTTGGGGGTCATATGACGTTTTGATCGCTTGCTATTACACTTTTTGTGATGTAAGGTGACAAAAAATGGCTTTTTGACAAAGTTTTTATTTTATTTTTTTACAGTGTTTACTTGAGGGGTTAGGTCATGTGATATTTTTATAGAGCAGATTCTTACGGACGTGGAGATACCCAATATGTCTACTTTTTTAAATTTTTTACATTTAACACTAAAAAGCATTTTTGAAACAAAAAAAATCATGTTTTAGTCTGAGAGGCATAGTTTTTTTATTTTTTGGGCAATTGTTTTATGAAGGGGCTCATTTTTTGCGGGATAAGATGGCGGTTAGATTGGTACTATTTTGGGAGGCATACGCCTTTTTGATCGCTTTGTATTACACTTTTAGTGATGTAAGGTGCCAAAAAATGGCTTATTTACACCATTTTTTTTTTTTTTTATGGCGTTGACCTGAGGGGTTCAGTCATGTGATATTTTTATAGAGCTGTTTTTTACGGACGCGGCGATACCTAATATGTGTAGTGTATTTTTTTTTTTTTACTTTTTATTCAGTGATTTGTGTTTTTCTTATTTTTACTTTTTTTTCACTTTTTTACATTTTTTGGACCCAGACCCACTTGGTTCTTGTAGATCCAGTGGATCTGGTGTCTATATAATACAGTACAGTACACTATATAGTGTACTGCACTGTATTTTTACTTTCACAGTCTGGTCAGACTTCTGCCTTTAGCAGAAGTCTGACCAGAGTTACTATACCATGGCAAGCAGGGCGCTTCTGAAAGCGTCCTGCTGCCATGGTAACCATCACCCACTGCCATTAGAGAGCAGTGGGTGATGGATAGGGAGGAGGAGCTCCCTCCCTCTGCGATCCCATCCTGGGGGCTGCATAGGCACAGCAGCCCCCGATGGGAGAGGAGGGAGCTCCCTCCCTGTTAACACCTTCCATACCGCGGTCTGTCCGGACCGCGGTAAGAAGGAGTTAAACGGCTGGCATCTGCAGCACAGATGCCAGCCGTTTTCTATCAGAGTGCCAGCAATGTGCTGGCACTCTGATAGAACCACTAGACACCAGGGAATTATTGCAAGGGAGGCGGGCGGGGATCGCTATCGCGATCCCGCCTGCCGCACCGCCCACCTCCCGCACCGCCTACCGCCGCCGCAACCACCCCCTGCACCCCCGCCGCCATAACAAGATTGGGGGCTGCAGGGGGTTAAAATAATTACCTTTGGGGCAATTAACTCTCTGATCCCGCGGTCACAGACCGCGAGGATCAGAGATCGCTGAAACCGCTGCAAACCGCAGGTCTGAATTGACCTGCGGTTCGCAGCGATCGCCGATACGGGGGGGTCACATGACCCCCCTCGGCATTAGAACATGGTTCCTGCTGATCTACATCAGCAGGAACCATGTTGCTACTGCGCCCACATCGGGTGCAGTAGCAGTTTAAACACAGGGCGTACATGTACGCCCTTGGTCCTTAAGTACCAGGACCCAAGGGCGTACATGTACGCCCTTCGTCCTTAAGGGGTTAATGCTTATGAAAATGTGTAGAAATCTGAGTCTCACTTCCTTCTGGGATTCACATTCCCACCTATCCCTTGGTTGAACTTGATGGACTTGTGTATTTTTTCAACCGTGTTAACTATGTAACTAAGTAACACTATGGGCGACCAAACATCTCCGTACAACAAAAGGCTTTATGACGATACATACCATAACAGCCATTGTTACTGAAGTAACAGTTTTAGCCACAATATATTTTATCTAAAGGTTTCCTTTAATGAAACGCTAAGCATCTTTATTCGCAATTATGTTGTTTTCAGATAAGCAAATTATTCACATTCTGCACAAAACAACAAACATTTTACTAAATGACTTTTTCTGAAACTATTACAGAAACAATCTCTCAGCATAAGAGAAACAGACGTGCGTTCGGTTATATCAACAGGAACTCTCTGTGTATATGAGCAAATCGGATTTTCTGAAATTAGGGTCGGCGAGAACATTTGACGTCTTTGTGGCAAAAGTTGTATGAATGGTATCTAGTAAATAAGCAGCATGGGCCTAAAACGTATGTGGTGTGGTTCCCTTTAACTAATTTAAAAGATTCATATAATACATATAATATGGGCCTTATTAATCACTGTCTAAGGGGAAGGCTTTTTTATGTTGCCCATAGCAACCAATAAGAGCTTAGCTTTCATTTTTCCAGAGCAGGTTAAGCAATGAAAGCCAAGCTCTGATTGGTTGCTGGGTTAGGAAAGATAGTCATGCAGTTTGGATAATTGAGGCCCAATATAAATCATGTAGGGACATAGAGACCCTATAGACCCAAGGGTGACAGCTAGAGGAAATCTGTAAAAATGAGTGTCACTGGCATTTTACCTATGGGTAAATTTCCCATTATGGAGCCACATTTCACCCATGTGAGAGGAATTAATCTAAACTAGGAGAATAAGGCTCTGTAATAGGAAATGTCGGCATTTATTGTAACCATGATAACCATGAAGCAAGTGAAGCCGCAGGTACATAGGAGGAGATTTATCAAAACTCGTGTGAAGGAAAACTGGCTTAGTTTCCCATAGCAACCAGTCAGATTCCACCTTCTATTTTCCAAAGGAGTTTTAAAAAATGAAAGGTGGAGTCTGATAGGTTGTTATGGGCAACTAAGACAGTTTTCTTTCACACCAGTTTTGATAATTCTCTCCATAGCGTTTTAGCCCTCCGAAGGGCTTTCTGTTGAGGGTAGTATATGTCTTTAAAGGGGTTTTTCAAGTGTTCTTTTTTACTGATGACCTCTCATCTGGATAGGTCATCAGTATTTGATCATTGGAGGTCCAACACCTGAGACTCCTGCCGATCAGCTGTTTGAGTAGGCAGTGGTGCTCGCAGTAGCACTACGGCCTTCTCTTAGCTCACAAAGTACAGTGCCGTACATTGTATAGCAGCTGTGCTAGGTATCAAGGCTCAGCCCCATTTACTTGACCAGCATTACTTGGATCCGTCCCGGATCCGTCTACAAATGCTGTCAGTTGTCACACTGAACGGCGGATGCGGAAGGCAGCTCCGACAAAGGAACTGCCTGCCGGATCACACTAACGCTAGTGTGAAAGTACCCTTAAACTCCTGGAAAACTCCTTTAATTGATCAAACAGATTTCAAAGCTCCTCTCGGACATTTTCAGCTGACGGAACAGTTTGGTAGACTGAGCTATTATGGAAAGGAACGGAAAAAAGGTCAAATGGAGCTCAAAGAGGACTCCTCTGAACTCAAATTTGACCCAATAGAGTCAGTGTACAATACGCATCTCTACATATGTTTAAGATCTGCTTTCCTTTATATATACTCCTAAGGGAAAGCTCCACACAGGGCTAAAAACACTTTACTGTAGGTTGTGTATTAAGTGTGTATGTTAAACGTACTGTATATTCTGGACATAATCCTCCTGCTTACACTGAATCGGTCCACAGACCCCCTACAGATGCTAACATTGCTTGAGATATTGTTTGGTGTTTCTTCAGTTCCTTGTTTGTTCTCCTCAAGGAAACTAGCTACAGAGGGCATTTCTCAGATGTCCTATTTATTTCAATGGGCACCATATAATGCTGCACTGCCCCTGTGATCAGTGGTGTAACTAGAACTGTCTTGGCGCGCACAGCGAATTTTTGAATGCCCCCCCCACCCATTGGTCCTCTTAATGGAGAAGCAGAATGGACTTTTATGGGCATGTCTACACTTTATGCAGCACTGCATCTAAGCACACACTACACTGTGACCTGATGTCGCATTTTGTCATGTCAGTACCCTCCTATGCACGCTAAATCATGTCCTAAAGCTGTGTGCTGCCAGGGCTAAGTGCAGCGCAGGTGCTCAGAGAAGAAGACCAGGGAGGGAGCAGTGAATAATTCCAGTGCTAGGACTAGAAGCACTAAACTCTCAGCTCCCTGGGCCCTAAAAATAAATCTATATGTTCCCCCCCCCTTGCTCCCTTCTTGAGTTTGGACCCTATAGCAGCTATTTTCCCTGTGTAACGCCCCAGAATGGCATTACCACCTATTTTGGACCCCACTATCTGTAATGGTTGATCCTGTGTTATCTCATGCATATCATACCATGTCCAGCATAGTGTGTGTATCTATTTCCTTGCAAATTACTGTTCAAGTGAAATGTCCTTGGTTTACCAGCAGATGGAGGAGGTATCTAGAGAGGGAGGAGTTTAGCTATGGAGAGTCAGTCTAGAGGATCCCCCCCTTGGGGAAGGAAGCAGGCCTCATCCCTGCCGGACAGGCCTTGCCTGTGAGTTCTAATTGGATGCATGTCCCCTCCTGGGCTTGCATTGCCTAAAGCCAAGCTGAGGATGGTCGAAGCCAGGAAGAAGGATTACAGTAAGAGACAGACTACAGGCAGCTAAGTTACAGCAGAAGTGGAAAAGGTTCCTATCCAGCCAACATAGTAGACCTGAAAGAGTACAGATGTAGCAGAGCTGAGATTGTTGCAGAAGTGTTTATCTGCCAGATCTCCATGCCAAAACCTACTGATAACCAAGATAAAGTTGGAAGATTGTTCCTTGATGAAAGTTTATGCCAAGTAAAGCTGTGTTCAACGTTAAGTCTGGACTCATTTTATTCTACAAATCCCTCAACTATTCACCCTATTTGCACTGCCTCGTCCGACCACATCTGGGATCCAAGGATATCCAGGTAGGAGCACTGTGACACGTACATACAACACCTTCGGAGAGATTGTAGGTCACTCTACACCACTCTGGCAATCCTACACCTGGGTACCAACACCACTATACTTAAAGTGGACTCCATGTCCTCTTTGCTGAAATGCACGACTGGCGTCATGACAACTTGCTCTATCAGAAGGAATATATATCGTAAAAACCTCTTAAAGGCTAAGGGATACCCCAGATGCTGGTAATACTACTAAGTCGGGTGGAATCAAGGGGCATCACGAGTTCCTCTTCCACTTTAAGGGACCTCTGGTAGTAACCCGGGTGCGACACCTGCTTCCATGGTGGCTACGCCCCTGCCTGTCATGGTACTTGAGGGTTCTACACACTTGCCATCACAGGTGGTTCCCAGGGGTTCCAGCTTCCTCATAGTGGAACCTTCTGACAAAAAGGAATCATAATAATGAAACTATTTAAAGGTCACCCTTTGGCACACAGGAGCTTTTTGGAACACTTTTGAAAACATATATATGGCACAAACATGATGTGAACAGCACTTTGCACTTACACATTCTCACTTGCACGCACCTGCTGCAGATACCCGTTATGCGGGTGACTTCTATGTATGTATTTTACACCTGTTCGGCATTGTTAACATGTGTGACCTCTGTTCAGTGATCTACTTTTAGAAAACGTGTTGATGTCATACTTAACCAGCAACTGAACCTGTGGCGGTAAATGTTTTTTTATCTTAACATATGGATCTACAGGAAGAAAGTAAAAGAAAAAGCCGTGGAATGACATGTATGGAAGAAAAACATGCAATCTTGGTTAGCAGCGAGCAGCTTAAGGAAAATGTGTCATCAGAAAACGACCTATTGTTTAATAAATTTTTACATTCAACATTTATAGAATTTCAGCATTTTGGTGACATTTAAAAAAATGTCCATAATCCCATTGATATTTATATAAAAATGCTAAAATCATTCAGTTTTCACACTGGCCAGTAGACCTAATGTAAAGACTTGAGTTTTTTTGATAGCAGCTACATGGACTATAGACACAATGGACAGGAGGGGACCCTGTTGACTTCTATGGGAGAGTCATCTAGGCATGCTCTGTGACCTGTGCAGAGGTCAGGAGGGCGCTGATAAGCTGTGATATCACCAATTGTGAATAGTGGATCCCGTGTTATCCATACAGTGCATAGACTGATATCTGTCATTGCAATCCTGCCTGTGATGATTACAAGATGGCTATTTACTTGTACAGAAGAGGAAATCACTCTCTATTATTAGGCCAAGTGGTCAGTATGAAAGCTGCCCCATGTCAGGGTAGTGGGGCAGCTGTGTTGGAATGGTAGGACAGTGGACAGGTGAGTTTATTCATTCCAATTTATTCACTGGCGCTGATGCCTCGGCTGTATCTATGTGTGTGCTGCAGTACTGCAGCAATACCGCAAAAAACTTGCTGCCGAAAAACAATCAACCTCGAACATAATAAATTCTTTCCCCGCTATACACCTGATGATCTAACTGGAGAGAAACCGCATTACATGGCAATACTACAACAAGATTACCTTGCTATTGACTTTTCTTTTGCGACCCCCATATCACTCCTGTTGCAGGTTTTTGTTTCAGGATATATCCAGGTCTGGTATCACTTTTTGCTGGAACACGTCCCGCAGCGTTACTCCGTGCTGTTAAGCTTGAAGGCTCGTGCTAACCTAGAGCGATCTAGTGATGTCACTAATCGAGCTATGGATTTCTGTAAGTGTCAAATTTACAATGCGTTTCGGGCAATGTGTTGTCCTTCGTCAGGGAATCACTCTGGCACATCCCGATACTTCCCTATTTCCTCCGATGTTAATTTTACTTTAACTCTTCATGTACCTTGTCTCACTAACCTCTACTTTACGCAAACAACTCTATTTCTACATTGAAACCTTTTGGTATCAATGTGTCCATATTAAAAATCCACTTTGTCTCCATTCTTGACATATCTTCAATATAGTCTCCCTCCCATTCATTCACCTTCACTGTTTCCACTCCACAAGAGGTTGAACCCTCAAATTTCCCTTGTTGTTTTTTCATGTAGTGTCTCAATAGTGGCTGTCCCTCGAATTTTCACTGTATATTATATACATGCTCTCCCATTCTCTTCTTTAGTTGTCTCTTCATGCTTCCAATGTAGATTTTATTGCAGGGGCATATAATTGCATATATTACCCCCCGACTGTTACATGTTACATGGTGTCTAATCTCATAGGTATTTAAACATTTTTGTTCTGTACCTTATTTATTCATTTTTAATGGTCATGTTTATGACCAATAGGGTAGTCAGCTCCCAGGCTGAACAACCCATTTAAAAGGGTTGCCTCATGAGGACTACCCATGTCTATATGCCCTCGAGAAGGGTGTATGAGTAAGAGTGGCTCCTGATCTGTCGGCTTCATCTCATCTATTCATTACATATTCGACCTTTCATTTGAATGTCTGGGACATGAATCTACACTTTCCTCCCTGGTATAGATGAGCAAATTGCTCAAAATTCTATTTATTTTGATTCAGCTGAAACGGTCAACCAATTCAATTTGGGTCTGAATTGATTCTACTGGCATCGAAAGTGCTTCAACTGGCCATACATTTTGTGTATGATACTCTCAGGTCTCTCATATTTTCTCTCTGGTTTCTAACTTTAAAAAAAAAATTATGAATTTCCTCTTTCCCTAAAATACGTCTTAACCAAATCACCAAAATACAGGACTAATTTGATTAGTTTATAATGAATTGGCTCATCTGTACTAACAGCTAATTGCTGGGGATTCAAGCTGGCAGTACAACAGTTTTTTTCTTTTAAGTGTAATAATATTTCAGGCTATAGCTACTAGAGAGGGGTCGTTGATCCAAGGAGTTATTCTGATTGCCTGATTGGAGTCGGGGAGGAATTTTTTCCCCTTAAGTGGGGAAAATTGTCTCTACCTCACAGGGTTTTTTTTGCCTTCCTCTGGATCAACTTGCAGGAAACAGGTCGAACTGGATGGACAAATGTCTTTTTTCGGCCTTATATACTATGTTACTATGTTACTATGTTACTAAGACAACCCATTTAATTTAAGTTCAAAATGAGCACCAAAATGGCACTATGTGAATAAGGCCTCACGGTATAATAGTTCTTTTTCATTTCTCCTCTTGGTAGACCAACTGATGACTAGTTGATCACATTGGGTCCCATTCCTGATTTTGTTAATTTTAGGGTAGGTCCGCATCACTGTTTCATTTTTAGATCTTCTCATCTGAAGAACAAAAACAAAAACAAAAAACATTCTTTATTTTAAGCATCCGTTATGCTTAGGCCTCTTTCACACTTGCGTTCTGAGGATCCAGCACACACTTCCGTCCCGCCGGATCCGTCAGAACGCAAGTCGCCTGAAAGCATTAGAAGACTGATCAGGATCCTGATCAGTCTTCGAAATGCTTACAGGTTACTAAGGCAGCCAGGACGCTATTAAAGTCCTGGTTGCCATAGTAGTAGTGGGGAGCGGGGGAGTGGTATACTTACAGTCCGTGCGGCTCCCGGGGCGCTCCAGAATGGCGTCAGAGCGCCCCATGTGCATGGATCACGTGATCCATGCGATCACGTGATCCATGCGTGTAGGGCGCCCTGACGTCACTCTGGAGCACCTCGGGAGCCGCACGGATGGTAAGTATACTGCTCCCCCGCTCCCCACTACACTTTACTATGGCAACCAGGACTTTAGCGTCCTGGCTGCCATGGTAACCATTGAGAAAAAGCTAAACGTTGGATCCGGCGATGCCCCGAAACGACGTTTAGCTTAAGGCCGGATCCGGATTAATGCCTTTCAATGGGCATTATTTCCGGATCCGGCCTTGTGGCATGTCTTCCGGACTTTTGGACGGAACAAAAAGCGCAGCATGCTGCGGTATTTGCTGCGTCCAAAAAACATTCCGGTCTTGAACTGAAGACATCCTGATGCATCCTGATGCATGGGGATGATCCTGATCAGGATTTTTCCGGCATAGAGCGCCGAGGACGGAACTCTATGCCGGAAAAGCAAAACGCCAGTGTGAAAGAACCTTTAGTTTTGCCCATTTTTTATCTGCTTTAGCCCTTTCTGTCTGAGATCTGTTATTTTAGATGGAAAAAAAAAGTCCTCCACAAAGTACTTTTTTTTCCCATCAAACACAACGGATCTCAGATGGAAAGAGCCAAAACAGATGTAAAATGAGCATGACAGCATAACGGATGCTCAAAATAAAGGATCCATTTTTTTTCTGTTCTTCTGACGAATCAGAAGAATGGACAACGAAACAGTTATGTAAACCTAGCCTAAGTCTGTTGGAATATTTAGGATTTAGCACCAGAAAACCTTTTTAGGGTACATTCACATGGTGTTCCGTGATATTTTTTAATGCCGTTTTCCACTTGAAGCAGTTTTTGGTGCAACTGACACTTTTAGCCCTCCTATTGATTTTAATAGGAATTTCCATGTGGAATCTGCACCAAGAATGAACATGTTGCATTTCTCCATGACATGGGTTTCTAATCATCACATGGGAAAAATACTCCATATAAGCCACAGTGTTAAAAACAACAGGAGGCAGATGGAGAGGGGATTCCACATGAATTTTGGTGTGGAAAACACACCATAGAAACATAGAATGTGTCGGCAGAACCATTTGGCATATCTAGTCTGCCTAATATACTGAATACTATGAATAGCCCCTGGCCCTATCTTATATGAAGGATGGCCTTATGCCTATCCAATGCATGCTTAAACTCCTTCACTGTATTTGCAGCTACCACTTCTGCAGGAAGGCTATTCCATGCGTCCACTACTCTCTCAGTAAAGTAATACTTCCTGATATTACTTTTAAACCTTTGCGCCTCTAATTTAAAACTATGTCCTCTTGTAGCAGTTTTTCTTCTTTTAAATATTCTCTCCTCTTTTACCGTGTTGATTCCCTTTATGTATTTAAAAGTTTCTATCATATCCCCTCTGTCTCTTCTTACTTCCAAGCTATACATGTTAAGGTCCTTTAACCTTTGCTGGTAAGTTTTGTCCTGCAATCCATGTACTAGTTTAGTAGCCCTTCTCTGAACTCTCTCCAAAGTTTCAATATCCTTCTGCAGATATGGTCTCCAGTACTGCACACAATACTCCAAATGAGGTCTCCCTAGTGCTCTGTAGAGCGGCACGAGCACCTCCCTTTCTACTCCACCAAATTTTGCAGGTAAAATATGCCTTGTGACTTTTGACATGTCAGTGGATTTTGACATGTATGCATAGAAGATTTAGCTGTAGATTGTGAGCAATTCTGCTGCAGAAAAACTGCCCTGTTTGATTGTACCCTAAGGTCATTTTCACAGGGCTGATCATCTACCCGGTTTTAGGAAATGCCGAGCTCCAAAGCAGTAAAGGGGAGAGTTGTAGGAGGTGAAGAATAAGTCGAGTCCAGACTTGGTGAAAGTTCAACAGCTTTACTTGAATTAACTTTCTCTTGGCTCCAGCAGGTTTTGGGGTAAATTAGCAGGCAAACTAGGATACCTTGCTTTCTCTTTCTGCTGTGATAGACTCTGGGTCACGGCACTCATGCTTTGCATCTCTGGTAGCTGGAGTCTATGACTGTTCTGGTACCTTTGAGCGGGTTGCCTTTGACTGATGTCTCCCTTGTGATACTCTCTCTGTATCTGTAAGGAGTCAGGGGGCTCTATGAGCTGCTTCCCTTTGGCTTCCTGCTGCAGGAGGGGGGTCATTCCCCTCAGTTCGTCATCTCTTGTCTTCTCAGCTCTACTGTCAAATCTAAACTAAAAACTGTGGCTTCATGCGACCCTTCCCTTGGAAGGAAGCAGGTCTAGCCCACTTCTTCCAAAAAGGGGGGTTGGGGGGGTGGAATGGTAAGTTGTATTCTATCTAAAGATCTGTCTCTGCCAGATACACTGCCACCTGCTGGTGAACCAGGCACATTACATGAACATAACAGTTTCATAGCAATATTATGAATACACAATATAGGAGGACCTGGGATAAATACACAGATGTATTAGAGACAGTTACAAAGTGTGGGAATGGTAGTGCCGCTCTGGGGAGACAGTAGCAGGGTGTAGGAATGGTAGTGTCGCTCTGGGCCACTACACATGGAGATTTTCCATTCAGATTTTATACTTCAAAATTTGCATGCAATCTGCCCTCAGTCTGCCTCAATTTATGTTTAATAGGAAATATGTGCTGCAGTTCACATGGAGCATTTTTTCCCATTTGGAAAATGTGGAATGTTGCCATTGTTGAAATAAACTTATCCACATTTTGCAAGATTTTGATTTGGCTGAATTAATTTAATGTTCATGGGTAGCTTAAAGAGTCACTGTACTTTCACACACTTTCATTTCATTTAATAGAGAACAGTGTAGCTAGCAAATTTCTAAATCACTTCATTTAAAAAATGTCATGTGCCGGAGGCCCAAGGCAGTCCTCCGGGACGTCATGTAAACAGGACACAGACCAGGGACCAACAGAGTACTTTATTACACATGTAATAAAAGAACATGAAATATTTGCAGGTTAGGCAATAGTGGTAGACCTACCACAAAACCAAGCACCAGCAGACCAGAGGCAAAACCCAGAGGGCAGAAAGCCAGTGAGCCACGTTCTTCACAGAGCTCCTGGTGGTGGGGATGAACTGGGCCGAGGGCTCACTGGTCGCACCTCCAGGAAGGTCCCGCTACACGTGGCCCCTACCTGCAAGGAACCACGCTGATGCAAGCACCAGTGGAACAGACAGCAGAACTGGGCCCCAAGCAAATACAGGACATGGATCAGACAACAAGACAAACGGGAACCAGCACAGAAGCAGATGCCTGGACCCTATATGGAATGGAAGCATGGCAATCACAGACAGAGCTGCACACGGAGTAGAGATCCTCCCTCCGAAGAACCCAGGTGCCCTCTCATGAAGGCAGGACAAACACAGGACACAGTTCACACACACCACCGCAGCCAGCACGCAATCCCAAGCAATCAGCGTACACTCGAGTCAGCCTGCCAGTACACCAGGGAGCCTCCAGGCAGCCTACATGACAACAGGGACAAAAACTGCACAGAGGAGCAGACATGGGGAGTGCACACATTCACAGGCAGCAGTTCACACTAGACACCACAGCCAGCACGCAGCCCCAAGCAACCAGCATACACAGGTGTCAGCCTGCAGCCAGTATGCGAGAGGGCATGCAGCCAGACTACACGGCCACAACTGTCACAGTGAACTGCACCATGAGATTACCTCCCCCTCACACCCTCCCTCTGGAGGAGGAACATGAATGCCAGAAAACAGCAGGCAGAACATGCAGACACCCTCTTACCGAAGGCCAAACCGGAAGCCAAGACTCAGAACACATTCAATCTGTGTTGGACGGCACTCTGCTCCTTTAAATGAGGTGCTCTGGGGTAGTGAAGTATCAAATCAAAGTAGAAGACCATGGCACTCATTCATATGTAGATAGGTTGTTTTTTTATTGGTAAGGTATCATGAGATCCATCCAGGTTATTTTAGGATATAAATAGTAAATGGCCAACGTTTCGGTCCTATTACCGGACCTTGATCCCGGCCATGATGTATGCATCCTTGTTGGCATCCAGAACATGCCAACAAGGATGCATACATCATGGCCGTGATCAAGGTCCGGTAATAGGACCGAAACGTTGGCCATTTACTATTTATATCCTAAAATAACCTGGATGGATCTCATGATACCATACCAATAAAAAAACAACCTATCTACATATGAATGAGTGCCGTGGTCTTCTACTTTGATAAGACTCAGAACACAGGCTCAAACAACAGATCACAGAACTCAGATCCAGACACAGACACACGGAAATACAAGGCAAAGCAAGGAACTCCAAATACGGCACTAAACAGAAAGTGCATGTGGCCAGCCTGCACGGCACCAGTGACAGGAACCACAGATGCAGACACAGAAGTCACAAACACAGGCCACAGTTTACACACTACACCACAGCCAGCATGCAGTCCCAAGCAACCAGCATACACAGGAGTCGGCCTGCAGCCAGTATGCAAGGGAGCCTGCAGCCAGCTTGCATGGCAACAGTGATAGGAACTGCAAAGAGATACAGACACAGGGAGTACACAGAAACACGGGCATAGTTCACACAAGACACTGCAGCCAGCAAGCAGCCCCAAGCAACCAGCATACTCAGGTTTCAGATTGCAGCCTGTACCCAAGAGAGCATGCAGCCAGCCTACACGGCCAAAACTGTCACAGCGAACTGCACCGTGACAAAAAATATGCCCCCATCTACCTGAAAAAAAGCTTCCACCTAAGTTGTAGTCGACTAGTAACAGTCCACTGGTAACAGATACTTGGAAGACAGCAGAAAGGAAGTGGGGGGTGTCAGAGCAAGCTGAGATCCTAAGCCTGGTAAAATAACTGCTTCTACACTGCTTCTGAACATCACATGAGCCTCCTCTGTTTCTGTAAGTGTGATGTATCCCTCCCTCCTTATGTATTCTGTGAGCTCTGGTGCTGAAAACAAATATAGTGGGAAGTAAGAGAAAGGATGTCATGGCTGTATAGTGCTGGCAGATGGGAGATGCCTCCTGCTTCTGAGTGAAATGCATCTAGCTGTACAGATGAAACAGGGAATAACATGGCTGGAAAAAAAAAAACACACTTAACTGCACTTCACAGTTATGATTGTACAAAGAAGCAAAGCCATTATGCAAACTTTTTTTGAAAACTCAGGTATGTTAAAAAATAGAGAGACATGGGGATTGTTCTTACGGCACTCAGCACTAAGCACATATGCTCCTTTAGTCCTTCCGTACCGAAGCCCCGTATATAAGGATCACTCCCGGGAAAACTAATACAGTGGCTGATGATGGATATTAAATTATGTCTCACCTCACACCTCTTAATGGTTAGTTTATAGTTCATCAAAATTTTGTTATATCTTACGCCATGCTTATTTCCCACTAAGCCACATTCACCCATTAAGTGACATGCAAGAAGTGCCTAGGACTTAATAGATGTGGTATACAACATCTGTGCCAGGATTCTAGCACATTTTCTTTAGTAAATTTGTCCAACTGTGTTATGTCTAGTGTGAGTACCTTAAGTTAAGTAGAGGAGGGGACGAGGCATACCATTGTAACATTGTTACCTGAACTGCTCCTTTAGTTTAACCTTAACCTACCAACATGTAAAAAAAATTTTTGGGACATTTAGGCCCCACCCAGGGAATGCCCCCAAAATGCCCTATAGTAGCCCTTATAAAATGTCTTTGGGGCTTGAAAATACCCTACCCCTTTCAAAGTATGGTTTATGGCAGGGTTCAGCAACCTTCGGCACTCTAGATACTGTGAAACTATAACTCCCAGCATGCACAATTGCTCAGCTGTTCTTGAAACTTCCACCTGAAGTGAAAGAAGGATTCTGGGATTTGTAGTTTCAGAACAGCTGGAGTGCCAGAGGTGGCTGATCCCTGGTTTATGGGATAGTCAACAATAACTCAGGACTTTCTTGGCTGGTGAACTATACCCAGACTATCCAAAAGTGCCAATCTGTGGCACTATAAGCCATGTCACAAACAGCCATACAGAAAGTCAAGATCTTCCAGTCCTGCATATGATGTACAAATGTTTTTTTAGTTAAGGGTCTTTTGTTTCATAACTTTTGGATTCGTGTCATCTAATTAACCCATCTGAAAGTTACTATTCATCAAATATACTTACTATGTCACATTTTTAAGCACGCCATAAATCCTGTCCGTATAGTAGACATAAAGGTATAGGCCCGACCTGTATTCACAGAACATGCTTTTCTACATACACATTAGAAACTAATGAAAGAAATGATATCGGGTCCGTAATCCCAGTTCACGTATTACCGGTATATAGTATAGCTGCGTAAATCTATCACACTTACACATATATCTTTCTACATAGAAATATTTCTCATGATGAGCCAGAAAGAAAAAATGCCAAGGAAAATATAAAACACCATTATAAAAAGGGGTATATGTAGGAACGAGTCTATATTAAAAAATACTTTTTTCAAATGATTTATTACATAGGGGGAGGCGATATTTTTTCAAAGTGGCGTGCTTACCATATGTCCCCTTTTAAGTACCAGTTTACATGTAAAGTTGAGTACTACGGTATATGTTGCCTGTATAAAACTACAAAGCTGCATTCATAATTCTGGAAGCTTCAGAGCCAAAATCTCCCAGCATTTCCGGCTTATTTAGTATCTAGATTTTTCTATGATAATTTGCATTTTAGGATCAGCAGTCTTTACAGCAGGCACTGTAGAGTAATCTTATGGTGGAGAAGCTACACGGTCAAGTCACATTATTCTGAACACTTCTTACTTTTGACATCCGCAGCGTGTACCTCATGAATGAAGTCCTCTGTGGTGAGCTGGCTCAAGGTGTGGTGAGCTGGCTCGGTGGGTATATAAGATGTGGTGAGCTGGCTTAGTGGGTATACAAGGTGTGGTGAGCTGGCTTGGTGGATATATAAGCTGTGATGAGCAGGCTCGGTGGGTATATAAGGTGGGTGATAGGCTCTCTGCACACATATCCCTCGTTGCTGTCAAGGGTAAAAGGGGAGATTTATCAGAGATGTAAAAAAGGATCGTTATAGGCCTTTGGGCCAAGTGTGGCGGTATTTCTGAAACTGTGCTGCAGTTTGTGAACTGTTCCTGTGCTGCTGTGGTGAAAGTGTAAGGTGAGTGGACAAATTGAACTATTGTGAATAATTGCGATGTAGAAACTGGGGAGCACCATGTTCCACTGATGTGAGAGGTGAATGTCAGCTATGAAGGTGCGCAAGGACAGACAGACATGCTACAGTGGAGCAGCTCACCTCCAAAATGAACCAGGGGCTAGCAGACGTGTACAGAAAACCCTACTGCGTATGGGGCTAAAAAGCAGACGGATTGTCACTGTACCTTTGCCAAAGAAGTTGGATCAGCAGAAAAGACTTTAATTTCCGCTGCACTCGGAATGGGACCTTCGCTATTGGCAAAAGGTTGTGTTTTTCCGTTGAGTCACATTTCATGGGATGGATGGACATTAACATGTCAGTGAGAAACCTCAGAGAACAAATACCCTGCAGCCATTGCTGGAGGACCACAAGCTGGTGATGACAGTGTTATGGTCTGGGGAAGGTTTTTGTGGCATTATCTGGGCCCATCCATGTGGAAGGCACTCTCAATCTATTTGGGTATGAATCCATCCTTGCAGATCACGTACACCCATACATGCTGATTGTCTTTCCTGGGGTAGGTGGGATCTTCCAGCAAGACAATGCGGTTGTCCAGACAAGTCGAAATGTCCGGTCCTGTCAATTAAGTGGCGGGGAAGCGTCAGCTTTGGGGACACCCCCTCGCAAGTGTAGAACTCTGCTTGATGAGATGAATCAATTCATACAAATCAATTTGCTCATCTCTAAAACCTTCATCAATCCTCCGCTGCTCTCGTTCCGCTGCTCTCTACTACTTTGTACAGTCTTTGATGATATCTGCTCAGACATTTACTGACACTTTGAGCCATTTGTAAAAAAAATTCCCCAAATGGAAATATTTTTTTAAGACTTTCTCTTTAACATTTATCACCTATCTGCACCTATCCAATGTATGATCACTAGAGATGAGTGAATTTCTTGAAAATTAGATTCGGCTGATTCGCCGAATTTTACAAAATAATTCGCTTTGTGACAAATTACTTCGCCATGAAGCGCATTTTTTTGTAAGTAGTGGGTGCAATGACAGGGAGCTGCGATAGCGCTGCCCCGTCATTGTACCCCTCAGATGCCACGTTCATACATGAT
The DNA here is from genome assembly GCA_033119425.1 of Bufotes viridis. Taxonomy (NCBI): domain Eukaryota; kingdom Metazoa; phylum Chordata; class Amphibia; order Anura; family Bufonidae; genus Bufotes; species Bufotes viridis. The sequence continues at coordinate 36,539,959 of CM065591.1, forward strand.
CGCGGCATCTGAGTGTGAAATTAACATTAAAAAAACATTACATCAAACTTACCATTTGCTCACAACGGGCCGGCCGACGCCACCTTGCTTGTAGATCTTGGTCGAAATCCCATGTGGCGCGAGATGACATAGGTTGATGATGTAATCTCACGCCACATGGGATTTCGGCTGAGATCTTCAGGCAAGATGGAAGCTGGCGGCCCTTTGCGTGCAAATGGTGGCGGTAAGTTTGAATTTCAGGATTAATCGATTCGTTGACACGAAGCAAGAGAAAATTCGGTTTTTAGGCGAATCAAACAATTCCTGAAATTCGGATTCACTCATCTCTAATGATCACTTTCCATTCACACCGGGATTCCCTGGTCAGAAACCATGAAATCATATACTGCATTTATCCCGTGGATAAGTGATAAATGTTGTTAATACGGAAACCTCTTTAAAGTCTACAAGTACTGCAATAAGTGCAAGCACATATCCTAATTACTATTACATATTGTGCAAATCTATTTCCCATGTTAGGTATTTTCTCTTGCTGAATGTATGAGCATCAAAGGCAAACTGTTTCTTAAATTTTATTTGATGGCCAGAAAATATTAATAATTGGCTTAGTTAACGGGGGGTGTCTCTACTTGTTAGAAGGGTCCTTTGACAATAAGTAGAAAAAATGTCCCCCTGCTTGAAATCCCTCCAATCTACTAATCTACCGAGAAACCTGTCAGGAAGTGTTTAGTTTTACCGCAGTGCCACCCCAGGTGAATTAAAGAATTGCACAGTGTCCATTGAAATGAATGGGTTGCCTCTGTAATGCAGCACAAGACAGGTCCTCCAGAGCGAGAGATGTTCTTTGTAACACTCTGACCCAGAGATGAGGACCCCGAACAGAGGATCCCCCTCTATGAACTCAGAAATCCCAATTAGGGTGTGACAACATTAGCAGTAGCTACATCTGCCGACCGTACAGAGGAAATTGTATATTCCCTTCCTTTTTCATAGTGTTCTTTTGATTGAAAATTATTGCAGAACCAAACCACGTGAGAGAAGGAAATAACATGAAGTGACCTTTCTGTTTGCAACCAATCTACGCAGTTATAAAGTTTACTTTAAGGATTATCTGATCGTCAAGTGTCAGTCATATGCTGAGTCACAGACGAGTCAATCCCAGCACATACTGGAAAAGCAAATTTGTAAAATGATCAAGGTGGATGACGACGCCTTTAATTGGGAACATTCAACCGAACACAATGGATGCTAAATGCTGCAATAGTCCACCTAACATAGACCAACAACAATGACAGCGCCCTACAGGGTAATGAAATACGCTTGACATTTGGAATATATTTTGGAAATTTTCCAAACCAGGAACTCGTTGTCTTTGGTGGGGTTAGAGTAATGTAAAACTGAGTTTACTGTTAACACTTGAACTGCTGGAGCAAATCCCATGATTTTACATTAAAGTGCATTAAAAAAGGCCCTCTCTTATGTTTTTCTATAGGTTGCACATACATTTAACTCAAAAGATTTTTTTTTTCCCTTTCCTGTCTCTCTTACTAATTATGTGCACAGTTCTGATTCTCATTCTTACCAACATTGCAGTTGGTAAATCCATTGCTTGTAATGCAGTTACCCAGTGGTTCACTGCTAAAAAGAGGTAATGTATTTTTTTATGTGACACATGGAGCTGTATATGGGAGAAAGGGTTAATTCATCAACCCTAGATGCAGTTTCTAGGTATGGGCTGATCCCACCCCTGATCTAAGAGCTGTAGTTAGTTGCTGAGTGATAAATGCTGTATAGTAGTCGGTAATGGAGTTGTAAGGAGAAGCATTAGACAGAGACAGACCAGGCCAGTGAGCTGAGAGCATCTAGAAAAGTGTCTGGAATAAGCCAACCTCTGAGGGAGAGAAGCACTGAACTTTATAGAAGTTTGAGGACCATTTCAAGGGACAGTGTGTGGACAAAAAGTCAGTGAAAGTAACGCATGTGTTTTGGCTGTTGACTTTATTGCATTTGGTTGGGGTTAGAAGCTTCAGGTTCTCCTATCATATTAAAGACACAGGAGGATTACACCCTACGCCTGAGTACTGTAGACATACTGGCTAAACTGGAAGAGATAGAGAGGACGCAAGATAAATTGCACCCCTTAGCCAATTTGGGAATTTGCTCAGATTTACTGGAAAGAGACTCCGCCATACTACTTACCACTCCCTATATGCAGCCTTGGAAATACTGTCTTTGGAACCTGTAGAGACTGAGCTTAATGTTATAAGTGCTTGTGTATGCTATCTGCCACGTTACTTCAGTAACAGTGGACTTGTTACCCTAAAACTGGCCTCATCATTGTATTCCATCACTACTTGTACTGCCTCATCACTGCTCCTCTCCAGAACCTCAAAGGACCCTTGCCTTGCACCTCAAAACTCACTGACACCCAGGTCAAGCTCCCTACCACCAGGCACGAGGCCCTCAAACCGGAGTGTGCCCTGAGGGAAAGAAAGAGTGCGTCTCTCCCTTCACTTCATGGCCCAGAGAGAGCCAGAATGAGGAACATCACTGTGACTACTACTCTCACCACCATCCATGTCACTACCACCACCCTCGTCCTCTCCTTCTCCCCTCCTGGGCTTGCTCAGGAAGCCTAGTCTGGAACACCACCAAACCTTCCTGGACCACCTACGTATGGACAGGGCTTAAATATCCTCCATTTTTGGCTAGGTACAGCCCACATTTTCTAGGACCTTGTCTGAAAATTACAGTAAGAGCAGACCCTAGAAAATTCACCCAACTATGGGACCAGATATCATGACCGACCAACCCTTTACTGTTTGTCCATTCTTGATGATGTTCCTTTGGTCAGAAAAATTATAACTTTCAGCTTTTTTTAAGATGTATATATATATATATATATATATATATATATATATATGTATTCCACATGGTGTTTAATGAAAGCCACTAAAGATGAACGAGTAATTCCTTCTTTCGTTTCTTATTCTGTCTTTCTACAGGTTAACCAGAAGAGATCAGCAAGTCTTCTACTGTTCAGTCTGTTCTCTTACATACTGTACATAATTATTTCATTTTGTTCTGCACACCCATCAGGTCACAGAATTGAAACCTGGAAAGGTTGAACTCCTGCCGCGTGGGGGTCATTCTGCTAAGAATTTGAGGAGAACATCTAAGAGATTTTCTACAACCTCCCTGGTTCCCTCCCATTGTTCTTCTTTGATCTAGGACTCCTCTTTTTCTTGGCACATTGTATGAGCAGTAGGAAGCTGATGACTTTCCTGTGCAGGTCGTTGGTCAAACGAGATAGCAGGAATTAAGCTATTATGTTAAATGACTTGGCAGAGCTCTGTTGCTCACTGAAGTTCCGAGTGGGAACTGTAAGTTCAGACATCTTCCATGCCACAAACCATTTTTATTACTATTTATTCCATTTCTCATGTATTATATTGGGTGACTTTTTGATAGATGTTATGCGGCAGTCATAAATTCATGTATATATTTGTGTACCTACTAATATATTTCTGCTTTCTTCGACTATATATACAGACTAGTTTTTAGTTGGGCTCAACTTATCGTCACATCATTAGGTGGCTATGATCACGTTGAACTGGCTTCCATTTTTCTAGTACCCATAACAGACATACTGCACATTTACATTTTGATAGAACAGAGCAACTTGATATTGAATGTGTTGCCATCATCAAAAAGCTAAATAAATCTGACATAACCTAAATCATGTTAAAATAACCAGAGCCTTTTCTATTCCCTGAAAATCTGCTACTTCCATTTCCATATAGAGGCTTGTGAAGTGTTCTATGGTACCGTTCACTGTGACAGTTGTGGCCGTGTAGTCTGGCTGCATGCCCTCTCGCGTACTGGCTGCAGGCTGACACCTGTGTATGCTGGTTGCTTGGGGCTGTGTGTTGGCTGCGGTGTTGTGTGTGTGAACTGTGGCCTGTGTTTGTGGCTTCCCATGTCCATATCTCTGTGGCTCCTGTCACTGGTGCCGTGCAGACTGTCTGCATGCACTTTGTGTACTGGCTGTGGGTGTTCCCATGCAGGCTCGGACTGGCCCACAGGGGTAAAGGGGAATCCCCTGGTGGGCCCCTGAGATAGGTGGGCCCCTAGTCTCCCAACCAGTGCACAAGTGACACATAACACATTAGATTTACTGTGCTACATACATATATTCAATGTACTGCACCTTAACCAGCCTAGGTTCATATAAAAAAACCTGTTAAATTATTTTTTATATTTGAGTGTATCGGTACGGTGGGCCCCCAAAATAAATTTTACTGGTGGGCCCTAGGTACCCCAGTCCGACACTGTTCCCATGTATGCTGGTTCTGTGATGTGGGCTGGCTGCAGCCTTGTGTGTGAACAGGGTCTGAGTATGGATGCATTTCTTTTTGTATCACAGTGTGGTTCTGTCACTCCTTGTTGTTGTGTTTGCTGGCTGCCGAACTGGCTACAGTTATCTTGTGTATGCTGGTTGTTGGTTGGGGAGTGCTGGCTGCAGCATTCTGTGACTAGTGTGAACTGACACTTGTGATTGTGTGTTCTGGGCTTCTCGTACTCCTGGTTCTGGTGCGGTTAACTTTCCCTGGTCTGTTCCTGGGTGTGTCTTATCAGGTGCCCTCATTGTGCAACTATATCTATCTGTGAGCTGTGGGGCTTTTGGCCAGTCTGTCTTTTGCCTTGCTGGATGTAGGCCCTTGCTGCTGACCCAGGGGGTTTTGCCATCTGCCCTTCTGTGTGGTGTCGCCTGGTAAACCATTGGTGTTGTTGTATCCTTGTCTATGCCTTGCTTGATCATCTGTACCTGTTCTGTGTCTTGATGCACTGTGTTCCATGTTTAGCTTAGCAGTGCTCTAACTGCATCTGATAGCCTGGCAGTGCCAACTGCTTCTGGATCCTGTCTATGTCCCATGTTTTGCCTGTGGTACCTATCTGCTTCTGATCCAGTCTGTTCCATGTCTTGCCTGCAGTGCCTTACTGCTTCTGTTCCTGTCCTGTGTATGTCCTGCCTTCGAGAGAGGGCTCCTGGGTTCTCCAGAGGGAGTATTCCCTGTGGTATACTGTATTACTGTACCTGGCTGAGTCATATGTCAAAGGCATGCAGTATCATACCTCATCCAATGGTAGGTATGCCAATGAATATAGGCCCAGCATGTATCAAAAGGACATTTCCTCCACATATGCCAGGTAGGGTGGAGCCTATAGCTACATATGGTTCAGCGATTTATTATTAATTCTACCATGAAAGTGTTGACACTTGCTGCTCTGTTCTGGAGAACCTCTGGCCAGGGTCCAATTAACGCCAAGCACTGTCATTCAAGTGGAGATGAAGTGTCCAGAGCATAGTGGGTGTTATAAAGCAGTGCTCCAAGGATTCAGCCCTGCCTCTTGGTGCTCGAACTTCTCATTTGCACATGGGCAAAAATGTAGATATCTCAGCAGCTGTTTAGCATACAGACAAAAGGAAGGTGAAAATGTTTCTGAGCAATATTCATCGCTCCCTACCCCTAGCTTTTCTACAGTAGATCTTTCCGTAACTCCTTAAGTAACATCCACCATGAATAGATTATTTTCTTTTAAACCAACTTTGGTTGTTTGCTCTTTTATGCATCAAATAATATGCATTCCTTATTTTAGTTCGATTTGGGGTTTTTGCTCATCATATAATACAGTAATACTATAACCAAAATTTAAGTCAAACAGACCATTTATTTCAAAGACAGTCTACCATACAGTATTAAAATCTAAAGGACATCCTTGTCTCTGCTGTCCAGAATGAGGCTTGACACTCTTTCACCCAGCGGATTCCACGCACGGGATCCGCTCGTGTGAAAGAGCCCTAAGTGAATCAGAATTGGCTTTCGATGCCCAAGTGCAAATAAAAACAATAAAGAATGTCTTTACTATAACACAGTATATATGCTTTGTTGAAATCATCCAGATATTATGTAATCTTTTCTCTGCAATAGTATTACACTTCATACTGTGGGATTGTTTATTTAGTGGTTAAATATATTAAATGATATACCTTTAATTAACTATGGAGATTGGTTTAATGGTGGGGAGTTATGACTGTGGTACATTATATGCATCACAGATTATGATCCCCCAATATCTCCCCATAATGTGGTCAAAGTGACTATTTATCTTAAAAAAAAAAAAAAAGGGAGAATGTGGAGTGCAATGATTGCATTTTATGTCTGTGATTCAGATATTGAGTAGTGATAAGCGGGAGGTGCCGTATTCGATTTCGCGATATTTCGCAAATATTCTATTGAGTATTCATCATATATTCGTCATTATTCTATTTATCGCGAATAATATGCAATTTAATTATTTGTGTATTGCGAATTGAACTTTGAACGGGGTATTAAGGCAACTTTACAATTGTTTGGCTTGCTAGAATTAGCGAATATAGAGAATATAGTGCTCTATTCGTATTCGTCATATTTGTTAATTCTTCCCAGCCAAGTAAACTTGCCTATACACAAGTTAGGTCTGCAATGCGACTAATATTACTTAAAATTATCGCATTGCGCATCCAACTTAGAGCTGTGTATAGGCAAATTTACTTGGCTGGAAAGAATTAATGAATATGACAAATACGAATATAGCGCTATATTCTCTATATTCGCTAATTCTAGCAAGCCAATAGGAAAGTTGCCTATAGACAGCTCTAAGTTGGATGCGCAATGCGAAAATATTACTTTTACCTATTTTTCAATAAATAGAATACTGACTCTATTCTATTTATTGTCAAAAATAGGCAAAGTTATATTTTTGCATTGCGCATCTAACTTAGAGCTGGGTACAGTTAACTTTCCTACTAGCTTGCTAGAATTAGCGAATATAGAGAATATAGCGCTATATGCGTATTCATCATATTCATTAATACTACCCAGCCAAACAATAGTAAAGTAAGTTGTATATACCCCGCTCTAAGTTAGATGTGCAATGCGACTAATATTACTTAATATTCTCGCATTGCGCATCCAACTTAGAGCGGTATATAGGCAAGTTTACTTGTATTGCTAGAATTAACAAAGATAACGAATACGAATATAGCGCTTTATTATCTATCTTCGTTAATTCTAGCAAGTCAACCAATAGGAAAGTTATACCTCGTTTAAAGTTTCATTCGCAGTACGCAAATATTACATAATGCAATATTCGCGTACTGCGAATGACACTTTGAACGGGCTATGACTTTCCTATTGGTTGACTTGCTAGAATTAACGAAGATAGAGAACATAGCGCTACATTCTCTATCTTCGTTAACGGTATCTTATTCTTGGGTTCTGATTGAAATAAATGAATATTCGTTTTTTCAAATATATAGAAATATATTCTAAATATTCACGAATTAGCGAAGAGTCAATATTCGTAAAAAATATTCGCTATTCATGCTCAACACTAATATTGAGCAGTTAGGGCCTCCAGTTTTTGTCTCGTCTGAATTTGAAGATGCGGCAAGTCATATAGGACTCTCCTATTATACAACAATAGCAATATTTGTACAGTCAGCCATTGCCCCGCTATAAATACACACATATACTTAATGTTTGTTTTAGACTTCTGATTGCAGTGCATATGTTTTGGATGTATTATGTAATTATGGGTCAGCAGTGATAAATGCGGTGCATACCCAGCACGGGCGTAGGAAGCGGGGGGGACGGGGGGGTCGGATCCCCCCCAAGAAATAATGCGGGGGGGACGGGTATGCAAAAATCCCCCCCAGCGGCAGCGCAATGTGTGCGGCGGTGACGGGGCACAGGGAGATGAACGCTTCCATTGTGGAAGCGTTCATCTCCATAGTCATCTGTATCGCCGTCCCCAGGACAGCGTTACAGATGGCTGTGCTGTGGAGCAGGAGAGGGAGAGGCGTCTCCCTTCCCTGCTCCTCTGATAGGCTGCCAGCACTAGGCCGGCAGCCTATCAGATGTTGGTACAGGCGGCGCGATGACATCATAGCGCCGTCTGTGAGCTGTACAGCGCAGGACACAGGCCGGAAGAGGCCTGCATTGCATCGCTGTGACGGATGGAGGTAAGTATAAGTGTCTTGTTTTGTGTGTGTGTGTTTTTTTTTTTTAACCCGGACTCACTTGCCCATAAGGAGTGGTCGGAGAGATTTTTGGCACTTGGGGGGGGGGGCGGAGAAATGTGGGTGTGGCTTGAGGGTGGGCGGGGACACAGGGGCCCCATAAGTGCTGCCCCCCCCAGATTTTTGGGGCTTCCTGCGCCCCTGATACCCAGTGAGATGCGCTCATGTGACCCCTGCTGGCAGTTACAGTCATGTGACCCCAATCGGCAGGTCACGTTTGCGTTCCACTGTAGTGACGCATCCTGCGGTTCATAGTTAATATAGGAAGCATATTACCCATCCACATGCGTAATGGGATGTACACAACGCCGAGAACATGCTGGGGACCATGCTGGTTAGTGTTTGTATTGTTAATTGTATTTAGATGTTTTTCATTTGCACTTGGGCATACACAGCCAGTTCTGATTCACTTATGATTATCAATTATGTCACTGAAATCATGAAGAACGTATATGAAAATTAATCTATATATATATACACGATCAACACTCGATAAATATGATTTATTAACTGTATGACAATCAAGTTGAATGATGATTTAATGAATTGATACGATGAAAAAATTATGTTTTTGATCCGAATTTCAGGATAAATTCGATTTGCCTTGAAGCAGAATCTCCTTGTGCTTCGTGTTGGCGCATTGACCTGAAATAGTGTAAAGAAAACCAAAAAATTCATACTTACCTCCCCATTTGCTCATGATGGGCCACCAGCTGGCATCTTGATTGAAGATCTCGGCCAAAATGCCGTGCACAGTGACATATGACGTCACCATGCCGGCCGGCGTGATTATGCTATCTCGTGCCGCGCGAGATTTCGCGCCAGATCTTCAAGCAAGATGGTGGCGGGTGGCCGTCACAAACAAATGAAGGCGGTAAGGTCGATGTAATTAATTCATGTTAATTTTACACTGTTTTTACACTCAAAGGCTGCGATCATGTATGAATGCAGCATCTGAGGGGAATAATGACGGGGGGTAGCGCTATTGCAGTTCCCTGTCATTGCACCCGCTACTTACAAAAAAATGCACTTTGTGATGAAGTAATTGATCACGAAGCTAATTTGTTGGTAAAATTCGGCGAATCAGCCAAATCAAACTTTTCAAAAATTCGCTCATCTCTAATTATTATCAATTACCCTATTGGGTCTTTAAATATGCACTGAGCACCATTGTATTTTTATCACTGCTTGAGAAAAGTCCCAGTAAGGGGACTGAAACGTCGCTTTGGTGATTAAAGAACATTGCTTTTGAATCACATCTAGGAGTGCCGTGGATTTTTTTTTTTTTTTTTTTTTTATTGGATGTTGGATCGCATCCGCAGCTGCTGGCACACCAACTGAATTATTTTTGGACTGCTGTACCGCTTTAATTACTATTTAGATAGATAGATGCCGTAGATAGATGCTGTAGATAGATACCATAGATAGATAGATAGATATATACCGTAGATAAATAGATAGATACCGTAGATAAATAGATAGATACCATAGATAGATACCATAGATAGATAGATAGATAGATAGATATATACCGTAGATAAATAGATAGATACCGTAGATGGATACCATAGATAGATGCTGTAGATAGATACCATAGATAGATAGATAGATAGATAGATAGATAGATAGATAGATAGATAGATACCGTAGATAAATAGATAGATACCGTAGATAGATAGATAGATACTGTAGATAGATAGATATTTCATTAGATAGATAAAAAATGCAAACAGGCAGCACTCTGAGATAAATGAAAAAGTAAAGAAAAATGTATTTACCCACGTGGACGCAATGTTTCGTCTCAACGTTAGAGACTTTCTCAAACCTCCTCCTGAGGGTACTTTCACACTTGTGGCAGGCACGAGATCGCTGGAATAAAAGTCCTGCATGTCTGGCTTTTCAGTCCGGCGATCTTTGCCGTGCTGCGCCGTAGCTCCGCCCCCCGCCCCATTATAGTTATTGGGGACGGAGCGGCAGAATGGCAGTGCACGGGCACTTGTGGCAGGACGGATCCGGCAGGCTGAATAGCCTGCTGGATCCGTCCTACCGCAAGTGTAAAAGTACCCTTAGATATTTAGATAGTTAGATACCATAGATAGATACTGTAGATAGATACATAGATCGATACATAGATAAATAGAATAGATATAAGACAGTTCTCTAGTGCTTCCAGGTTAGCAAGTAAAACAAGTTCTCCTTATAATACAGAATAGATTATCATTCAGTCATATATTGGGTAACAATGAGCTCCTCTACAGCATTTATGACTTTAGAGTGCCCTTAATTGAACCTTAGAACTGTAGTTATATTCACCAGATACACAAAAACCTGACATATAAAAACCACCAAGCGTATGCCAGCCATTGACTCCACCAGGCATGTGGTTCATGGAGTCAGTCCCCAGCGAGGATAACTCTCACCAGCTGTGACAATTCTCCATGAACCAGGAACCAGGAAACAAATATAAATAGGAAACACAGAACAAACGGGGGTTGGGAGGCGGCCAAAGTTGTTAACGGATGGTTAATTCTCCGATGGTGGGCAAAGCCCAGGAAACTATAGAAACCAACTTTCAACCCTCAGCTCCAGATTTTAACCCTTTTTCTGGTTACTTATATAGGTGTTAATTGGTATTTAAGACTATTGTAGAGATACTATAAAAACCCTTTTTTTTGCAGGGACATAGCTAGTGGGACTATCAGACTATGTGGCCCAGGTGTTGTATGCCATGGGGTCTGTCAACAAGCTACTCTACCTTGTCTCTGGTATTTAGATGCAGGGCTTGTTCAGCAAACTTAATCTTTCTATCAAATAAAGAAAAGACTAACTATAATTTTACCTTTCTTAAAGGGGTTTTGCCATTAACTACTATTTATTTATTATTTATTTTAATTTACTTATCCTTCTCCCTAGTGTCTGCCTAGTTTGCTTATCCTTCTCCCTAGTTGGCTTATCCTTCTCCCTAGTTGGCTTATCCTTCTCCCTAGTGTCTGCCTAGTTTGCTTATCCTTCTCCCTAGTTGGCTTATCCTTCTCCCTAGTTGGCTTATCCTTCTCCCTAATGTCTGCACAGGCAATGATTGTTGGGGTGCAACCCTTCTTACCCTCTGGGCAAAACCTAGTTTTGGGGCCTCCTGCCTAATGGTGGATGGGGTGCTCTTGATGTTGGGGTGGACTACTAGAGGGTGCAAGGCAGAAGGGCAGGAGGGGTGCCGGTGAGAAATAGTGAACTTAATGACAAGGCCTATTTGGTTTAAAAAAATAAAGTTTCTCTTTACTGAATAGATGATGGGAGTTGCAGTACATACAGCAGCAATAGGCACAGAGAAAGCTCTTCCCAATAGCTGTGTATAGACAGCAGCAATGATGGTAGTAATCCTTTCTCAGTCTGTCTCTAAATACAATTGCAATCTTCCCCAATACCCGCAGGCGTGCTATTCCGTTCTCCTTAACACTTTTTGTAGGGTGTACATAACAGATCTGTATGGTCAGTCCCTTTCAAAGTGTGGTGGATGCCAAAGGCAATCAACACTATTCAGTAAAGTCTATTGCCATAAACGTGCGATTACCTTATTGTCTTTATTAAACACTTCCTTGGTTCTCAACCATATATGAATGTCTGTTCTCTTCCCTCAGGGGTAATCTCTCAGTTGAGTTGCTTCTCTGGAAGCTCTCAGATGGTTTCCTGGAATAAGCCTAGTTTTCTGGAGTTCACACAAACATGGCCTCACTCTAGGCCTGCTCAGCAAAGACTCTCTAACAAAGGGGGTTGGTTCAGCCCATCACCCTGGCAACTGTACTGCCCATACATAATCGTTAGGGATTCACAATACACAAGTAAAAACACAATACCATTTGAGTGAACTTCTTAGAATGGAATTAACACTTTAGCAGTCACTGCAGCATTAGTACACCAAAAATCATATCAAAACCATAATTTCCATGTAATTACTGGTGCATACAATGTATAATATGCACCAAAATTCTCCTCCAGTGTTAATTTTGCATTACTTTAATTTATTTTCTCTGTGTATTGATCTTGGGATGTTTTGCTCTGCTATTTCACCTGTGACCTTACCCCTCCTGTGCAGACTCATACTTCAGTTTGTATGACTGCTTTGAGGAAAATGCTACCATCTTCTACCCTAAAGATCATTGCAGCTACACTTTCACATGCTCTTGCCAGCTCTAATGTTATGGGGTACTAGGAAACCATTGATGCAGCTCTTGGGGGCACTGGTTCTCCCATTCTTCGTTAGATTACATATTTATTGGTGGTAGGCAAAGAACTGCCAAGAAAGCAATTTATGTTTCTCATTAAAAGTGAAAAAAGTCTCTGGCCTAAATGTCATAGTACAACCAGTTTGCTGGATCTGAGATGCTCGTCATGATGTAGGTTCTGAGATATGACAAGCCTTCACCTTTGTGCATTGATGAGGTCACGGTGTCTACTATACATGTCTGACAGAACTACTGTAACCAATGTGAAGGGAAGCAAGGATCTGTTGTACCCTACTATAGATACAAAAGTTTTGATCAGTGAGGGTCTGTGAGCCAACCCCAGCCGAAAACTACAAGGAGAGAGGAGCAAGCGCATAGTGTGCTCTCTCCTCACTGCATGAGGCAGGCTCCATAGAAGTCTATGGCCTGTGTTGTAGAAATTTCCTTGTGTCCGACGCACATATCCAAGATTCGCTAAAAGTGCACCAAAGTACGCCAACCACAAACAATTTCTCCCGTCCTTACAAGCACGTGTATCAAGCTCCTTTTGTGTAAGGATAGGCCACACTCCTCCAGAGTCAGACAAGATGCTCCATGCTTAGAGATCTGGTGCGCACTGTCCCCGTCCGGACCCTTTTCTTTATTTAAATAGACAAAAGGGATAACAATAGGAAGGGGCAGGCCCATCACCTGACCACTTCCTCCATGTACAGTACAATCATACAGGAAGTGATCACACACAGGAAGTAATCACCCCATGTCTCCAATTACCACTGGAGTGAACCTTAGTTCACTAGGATTCTCATGTGTGCTAATTTACAGGAATTGCGCCATTATCTCCAGCGGTTGATCAGGCACACTGGAAACAATAAATGTATGTTCCTTTTTTTGTATATTGTTCTCTTAATAAATGCATCCACGCCAAGCCAATAAATCTGCTCTTTGGGCGGGGGCCCTAGCTGGTGCATATACATTTCCCAAGAAAACACTGCTCTGCAGCTCACCAGTCTTCCCCGGCCTACAGCCCAGTGCATAGCACATAGACTGTTTGCCAGCGGAGACCTCGGCGCCCGGCAGCTGATTGTTCTCTACATCCACGGTAAGATATCCACTCCAATGGTTTACACACTGAGAGACATGATGACAATACATGACATATTAAAAACACATCCTAATAAAATTTCCACAACACCTGTGTTCCACTCCATCCTAAGCAGTGAGGTGAGAAAGCATGATATGCCCAAACTTCTCCTCCCTCATTCTAGGGATTGATGGTGGTCTCAGTACTTAGACCCCCACCAATCTAAACTTTTGATATCTCACTATACCAAATCAAAACTTTTGTGAAATGTTAGTGACCCTTTAACAGTGTTCCTGTATGTCAACACCCAATGTATTCATAAATCTCTAGTAGGAATGAAAGAGGAACAGTGCAGTGGGCCGCTGGTGAGTCCAGGGATTAGTGGTTGCTATGAGAGGGTTAGTGATACACAAAGGATAACAGTGGCAGTCTCCAGTAGTGCAATTCTTCCCCAGTGGGTTGTGTAAGGACAGCAGCAATAATGATGGTTATAGTACTCCTTCACGCTGTCTCTCTTTATTGTCTCTCTGCAGAACCTTGGACAGGCAATTAGGTTCTTGGTAAGTTTCTGCAGTTCCCGGGTTGATGGGTACAGATATAAGATACGGTGGGCCTATCCATCTCAGTGTGTGGTAGGGTGCATTAGCAATGTATGTAAGGTCTCTTTGCCGTAAATGTGCATAATACCTTGCTGACTAAATCCAGTGCACAGCCTTGATTGTTGTAGACCATCGAACTTCCTTCTCTCAGGAGCACTTGCATGGTAAAGTTACTTTTTTTTGCTGTAGAAGTCTCAAAAGTACGGGTTCTCTGAGCTCAAGCCTAGTTCTGAGGACCTTGCACATATAGGTCTTCACTATTCCTTAGGCAGTTCTAGACCACCTAACCAGGGGGTGGACTCAGGTCCATCCCCTGGCAACCCAATACAATCAGCCAATAGATTAACCATTAATTGTCCATACAATGCCATTAGGTATACAAACATAGCAAATCACTTATTAAATTTAACTTAGCAATGGAACATAATAGCCATTAAGCCTTTGCAATAACCCTGTTCTGCTGTACTACACCAGCACAATGTACAGCTCCAGAATTGTTATATTACGGTGAATACATTGATTTACTAAAACTACCAATCAATCTAAAATACCTGGCTTTGGCGTCAAGAGAGCTTATCGCAACCAATGGTGGTCCAGCAGATTAAATAATAGATCTAACCCTTCTGTTGCATCACTGACCTGGCCCTCTCCTGATCACATCATACCTCACAGACCGGATGATTAGCGTCTCCCACTCTCACACCACCTCCTCGTCTCATTCCCTCTCTGTTGGTCTCCTAGGACCCCTGCTCTTCTCTATATACACCTTCGGCCTGGAACAGCTTATAGAGTCCAGTGGCTTTCAGTATCACTTTTATGCTGATGACACGCAAATCTACCTCTCTGGTCCAGACATCACCACCTTACTATCCAGAATCCCACAATGCCTATCTTCCATATCCTCCTTCTTCTCCTCTCGCTTTCTAAAACTTAACATGGACAAAATAGAATTCATCATCTTTCCCATATCTTGCTCAACCACCTCAACAGACCTATCTATCACAAGTCTTGGAGTGA
Source organism: Bufotes viridis (assembly GCA_033119425.1). Taxonomy (NCBI): domain Eukaryota; kingdom Metazoa; phylum Chordata; class Amphibia; order Anura; family Bufonidae; genus Bufotes; species Bufotes viridis. The sequence goes on from CM065591.1 coordinate 36,555,001, forward strand.
CCTTGGATTCTGCCCTCTCCTTCCGGCCGCACATCCAAGCCCTTTCCACCACCTGCCACCTCCAACTCAAAAACATCTCCCGCATCCGCTCTCTCCTCAACTTTGAGTTTGCGAAAATTCTTGTACATGCCCTCATCATCTCCTGTCTAGACTACTGCAACATCCTCCTCTGTAGCCTTCCATCTAGCACTCTTGCACCCCTTCGATCTATACTCAACTCTGCTGCCCGACTAATCCACCTCGCACCCTGTTACTCCACCCATACGTAGTGGGACACTACACAATCACTTCACTGGCTCCCCATTGCCCAGCAAATTCATTTCAAAATACTAACTAAAAACATACAAGGTTTTCCACAACCTGTCCCCTCCCTACACCTCTGAGCTACTTACCCTATACATCCCCACACGTAATCTCCGATCCTCACAGGACCTCCTTCTCTCCTCTCCTCTTATCACTTCTTCCCACAATCACCTCCAGGAGTTCTCTCGTGCATCCCCCATCCTCTGGAACTCGCTACCCCAACATATCAGACTCTCACCTACAGGGGGATCCTTCAAAAGAAACCTAATTACCCACCTCTTCAGACAAGCCTACAACCAGTGACCCTGCTGCCTCAATACCGCCATGACCAGTTTCACCCTCATCTACTGTGTCCTCCTCCCATACCATGTAGATTGTAAGCCTCCCGGGCAGGGCCCTCTATCCTTCTGTACCAGTTTGTAACCCGTCTTGTTCATGCTTAGTGCAATTGTCTGAATTATTTATGTGCACCCCTTATCATGTGTACAGCGCTATGGTATGAATGGCGCTTTAATAATAAATAATAATAATAACCAAAAATAGATCAGCTAATTTGTAGGTTAGAAAGGATGAACTTGATGGCCTTATTTGGCCGCTCAGTATGTAACCAAATACCTGATAAAGCTCCTTCTAGTCCGACTTATAAACTGAAGAATGGCCCTATGCAAACTTGTATAATATTGGTATCTTCTTCTATGGTGGAGGGACCTCTAGGATCCTAAGGCACCAGGACTTAGGTACAGTTGCCACCTGTGCACACTCTATAGCTGTGATGGCTAACCTCCAGCACTCCAGCTGTGGTAAAACCAGGGCCGGTGCAAGGATTTTTGCCAGCACAAGCAAAGCTACATTTTGGCGCCCCCCCCCCCCCCCCATGATCACATTGTGACCCTCTATTGTGTCACACTTCTCTCCCCCCCCCCCGGCATATCATCCCCCCATGTCACATTTCTCCCCCTCCATGGCACAGACTACAGACATTTGATTTGTCCCCCCTCTCATTATGTCACCAGTGCCCCCCCCCATTAATGTTGTGTAATAATAATAAACAATATGCGCTCTGCGCTCATCCCCTACCACCTACCCTACGGCAGTCGACAGTCCGTCTGGGCTGGCTGTGTGAGTCACAGTCACCACCAGCGTCTCCAGTCCCTGCTGCTGCGTGCCGTGGAGCCACTCGCCAGTCACACACCTCCTGAGTGCCCCCGTGACCGTGTTGCTGTGCTGCCGCTCTGTGAGTGAGGACCGGGGCCGCATGGCACATGAAGGCTAGGGTGGGGGGCCAGGGGCGCTGCGGCGCAACTTGCCGCAAGTAATTTAAAAAAAAAAAGTTAATATTTCCGCCCCCCCCCTCTCTGCGCCCTAAGGCAGCTGCTTGGTCTGCCTTATTATAGAATCGGCCCTGGGTAAAACTACGACTCCCAAGATATACGATTGCTTGGCTGTTCTCAGAACTCCATACTAATGAATGGAGCATGCCGAGAGTCGTAGTTTCATCAGAGCTGGAGTGCCGGAGGTTAGTCATCACTGCCCTATAGTTATGCCCATGCTTCTAGTGTAGGATTATGTAGCTACTCATAGGTTTCTTCTGTTTGGATGGGGCTATCTCCATAAACCCATGAATACCTTCTTACAGTATATCTTACTGTATTTTCTAGCACCTTTAAGACGTGTGATGGTTCCTTTGGGCCTGCATATTTGTGTGCAGCCATGTGATTAGTGAGATAAGCGTTTCCTCTGTAGGCCTCATTACCGTACCACACAACATGGCTTAATGCAGGTTTATTTGTGCGCCTCTAATACGTAGCAGGTGATGGAGCACCTTGAAGTTATCAGCGAGGATCTGGATGAAAAAAAAAAACAGCGGGTTCTGTTCAATGTATTTCATTTTGCATTTATTACACTGTGGTTCACACACAAACTTTTCATTTAGAGGGAAATCTCTAACAAATGTTTGCTGTGAGGGTTTTTGGCCTTCTGCTTCTCATTAGCTCTCTTTCGTTACAGCAGGAATATCCAGGACTCTGTGCGGCAGCCACTGGCTGCAAAGGGATGTATATGAGAGGCAATAGGTTTTCATTGGAGCGCTTCATTCCTTAATTGTTCTGGAAAAAGACAGAGCGGAGACATATACAATGTACAGTGTTTAATAATGGCAGCTTTAAACCCAAGCCAAAATTCTTATTATTCTGGATTAAATATACAGATGCAGAAGGGTTGACTTTGTCACTTAACTGTTTCTTCCCAATACTGTGACAACTGGTCGAGGTACAATAATATTAGACAATTCCCGTCTATCCACAGGATAAGTGATAAATGCATGAAAAGGGAACCTACTACTAGGACCTCCATAATTCAAGCCCTCGCTGCATGCCTGCACTGAGTAGTTTGAATGGAGTGCTGGTCATACATGCGTCCTGATGCTGATCCATTTAAAGTACAGTAGTTGTCCAGACCTTACTAAGTCCAGCCTTCACATTAATGGAAGTAGTGATTCTGGCGATGGCGCTACACCTGAAAAGCTGATCGGCAGGGATGCAGGGTGTTGTACCACTGCAGTTTCTCTAGTGATAGCCTGTCCCAGTGTTGGCTAACCTCTGGCACTCCAGCTGTGGTGAAACTATGACTCCCAGCGTGCTCTATTCATTTCTATGGAGTTCTGAGCAAGTGTGCATCTTGGGAGTTGTAGTTTTACCACAGCTGGAGTGCCGGAGGTTAGCCATCACAGGTCTATCCTAAGGACAACCCATTTCATGTCTAGGTACAGCGCTGGGGCAGCAAGGCACATGTTGATCCACCAAACTTCTCCTCAGTGTGGTCCTCCTTTGATTAGGAATGGGGTCTGAGGAGCTCCATCCTATTGATTAGTGGGGCTTGTGATCACAACCAATTCTACTGGCAAAGCGGTGAGCATTTATTTTTTTGTGTGTACTGTGTACACCCTTACTCCTCCTCTCTCGCTTTCTTGATTGACCTGGCCAGATTCCTACATTATCATCTTTCCTGGCTCTGCTTCTCAAGAAGGAGAAGGAGGGACTGTCAGAGAAAGCACAAGGGTGCACAGAGTTGCTTTGGCCCGCCCTCAGTGCTCTTCACTGCTCATTTGCATATGTAGAATTTTTTCTTTATTTTCAATGTCTAATTAAACAAAGGTTGAAAAACAAAGATCACCTCCTGTCCATATGTCTATGGCTCCTGTAAAGCAATTCTGTAAATGCTGTTGAGAACAGCTCAGGCAACATGGCTGCCCCTATGATCATTTGGTGTTACAATCTCTTTTCTTCCATGTGTGGACAAAAACTGCATAAATTAGCAAGCCATTACCTTGATCATTTCTTATATTCAAGCCTAAGGGTACGATCATCAGTATTCAAGTCTTAGAAAACCCTTTAGGGCCGTGATCTGGTCGGGTAAAGGCCGCGTTACAGTCAATAATGGCCAATTAGCCACAGCTGCCTATTATTTAACTGACGAAGATCGCACTGCGTGGTCTTCATTGTTAATGGCCGTACAACACCTTCAATACCGTGCGGCCATTAACAATAAAGACCGACAATACAGCGCGATCTGCATTAGTTAAATAAAAGCAGCTGCAGCTAATTGGCCTCGTTGTCCCTGACCGCAGCACAGCTGCAACCCAACCGGATCACGGACGCTCCGTGTGGCCCTACTCTTAAAGCTACTATAGACCAGGGATTTGGAACTCACAAGAAAAACTGAAAATGAACAGTGCGGGTTGGGAGCTGAGTTTGGTTTTTGTCCTGAGTAAGTTGAATTATAAAATTCTTACCATTAGCGAAGACTCTTGTGTACCATGTGTACCAGTAATGCACATCTTCTCATATTTAAAGCCTGGGAGACAGCTGCCTTGGGTGAAGTTGCGGTCTTCCTGCAAGCTGGTTAGTCACTGTGTTTGCAGCCACCTCTTCCCAGCTGCAGATCATTCAGCTGGGTGCTATGTGGTCACAGAGGGACAACCACATGTGGGTAACATTTAGTTACTCTAAGTTTTTTTTATGCAGTTTTTGAAGCCAAAACCAGGAGTGAAGTCACGGAAAATAATGCACTAGAGCAATAGATCCAAACATAACATATGGACTAAGCTCTCACTCTAATGATAAAATCTGAGACTCTTAGCCAATATATTTTGATCAAAACACATCTGTGCCCACCTACCCGGCGCCAAGGTGGTCTCAGGTCAGGCAGGTCCTACTCTAGACCTACATATTATACAATGTTGAACGGCACTCCTTTTTTCTGTCAACGGTGCTCAGTGGTAAAGGATTGTCATATAATTAGAAAAGTACCACGGCACTCAAATATTGATGCAAGTAAAATTGATTTATTTATCATCCATCCACATGATTATTGTAGTTTACACTCAAACATAATTCATAATCTGGCCAACGTTTCGGTCCAACCTGGACCTTGTTCACGGCCGTGATGCAGTTAGGAAGGCAGTGGATGGTGTGGATGGCGTACTCTAGACCTACAGTACCAATGCCGTTATGCATTTATATTCAGGAGCGCAGACCTCGCACATATAGTGTGCTGCTTCTAGTTACCTCTGTGTGCATCAGCAACCAATGAGAGGAAGAGCACTCACACCTATGTGTACCCCCTTAACCAAGGTCTTCTATTAGATAGGTGGGGCAAAAAGACCACAAGTATGCTACTCCCAGAATAGAAGCACATTCACACCTGGAGTGGATTGAACAAAAAATTTAAATGTTGTATCTGCCTTTAATACTTTCTCACCTGTTGTGATTTTAGCTTCATAAACTGCATCAAAAAGCCTGAATACTTCGATTCGCTGAACACTAGTTATACTAATAGCTAAATTAGAAATACCCAGACCCCAGTGGCATCTACAGTGGAATGTTCCCAATTTATATAACTGCAGACAGGACTTCATAGAGGACATTTTTCCCAGGTTCTGTTATCTTACTGATAAAATGGATACTTTTCAATAATACAAATGGGACTTTTAGATCTAATGACATTCATAAATACAGACAGGAATCTTGAAAGCTCAGATTTCCAGGAAACATGCAGGCAATGACAATAGATCAGTAGCAGAAGACAACAGAAGCACCAAAGATAGCACAGGCCTGTCATACAGATGAAAGCAAAACCAAAGCAGATGCACCATAAAACAACACAGTATGTGAATGTTTACATACAAAGCACACATCATAGAGGGGGCACAACCTGCATATACAGTGTCAGATTGGAGTTGCTTGGGTCCACCAGAGAATTTTCTTGGGGCCCAGCCCTATTGTCATAAGTCCTAGGTTTTGATTGCTTCAAGAGTTAGCTTCAAACAGGTTTTATCTACTGGACCTTTGGGGCCCTCTATGGTGACAGACGGGGTCCACCAGAGAATCATCTGGTATTCTGTTGGGCCAGTCCGACACTGCACATATACAATGCTAAGAGGTAACTATCACAGTAGCTGATGCTTTTTAACAAATCTGAATAAAGGGTTGTCCTCCTGCTGAGAATCCCCAGTGATCAGCTGTAATCTGTGGTGGAAGAGATCAGCAAGTGTTCAATTTCCCTGCAGTGCCACCACAGGATGAATTAGGCATTACATGTTGACTTCAATAAGTTTTCTGCAAAATACGCGGGTCCTCATGAGAGAGAGGTGGGTACTTAATGAGTTACCTCCTCTATTAAGTCAGATTGCCATAGTGTATTTAAAACTGAGTGGTCTGAGCCAGAAACCCCTAAAGGTTTTTTTAAAAGCTTGGATATAAGCAGGATAGGTAATCAATATCAGATCAGTGGGGTCTGACTCCTTGCACCACACAAATCAGCTGCTTCAGGCATCCACCAGCACCTGAAACTATAGTGGACAGAGCTGAAGATAAAATCCTCCATACAAAATATCTCGCTTTGCATGTAATGAGTCTGTCTCATATATTAGTTTCCCTTTTAAGTTACATTACTGACTTAAATTAACTTTGCACGATATTCTAATTTTTCGAGTTTCACCTGTATTGCAGCTTACCTTCCATTCAATTAGGTGGGATCCGAGCTGCAGTACCCTGGCACGTCCTTTACACAGTGAATGGAGCCTTCTACTTACAGCTCTGTCCCCTGTATAGTTGTTTAGTGTTGATGGTTGTCCAAAACAGCTGAGAGATAACGGTGCCAGGAGTCGAACCCCTGATATTGATGGAATATCCTGAGGATATCCTGAGAATAGCTCATCAATATCTAAGTCCTGGAAAACCCTGTAAGATGGCCATGAACATTAGATAGCTGCCGACCGAACACTCATTCAACTGACTGTTTCTTATCCTGATCCTCTGATACGTATATACGTGCATGCTTGGTTCGGCTTATTTTCCCTGCTCATCTTATCTCCCCACTAGCAAAAGTATGGGGCTATTACATTGAGTTTTCCTTAACTTTATCTACTCCAGTATCAGCCATCGAGTAATGGTCGAGAGGTCACTATGAACATTAGATGGTTGACTGAACCCATGGAAATCGGCAGCTTTGCCTGATACACATCTAATGTGTGTGGTCCAGCTTTAGAAATAATAAATAATAGGAAGGTTACATTTTCTATTGAAAACTAACCCTTCTCAATCACTCAGGTAGTTAAGGCAGATATTGGTTTTAAAGATGGGGCCCACTCAGAAGCTGAGAGGGTGCCATATTCACTTAAGGCAAACACCAAGAGACAGAGTCAGATCATGCTGATCACAGACTTGTAATCCCTTCACAGAATGCTTTGCACTAAACTGCTTGTTAAGTTTTCAGGGCTGTCACGATGTCCCTAAGCCCAGCTGAAATGAAGCTGCTACAGAAAGGGTTATCCTTCTGTCCTTTGTATGGTCTTGATACCTTTCAACTGGACTTGGATCTTCGATGCTTTTACAGGAACATCCGGTTAAAGGCCCATTTCTCAGAATTCACCCCTACTGAGACACAAGACCTAACATCTAAAATCTCTATTAAGGTATTAGGCCTTAGGAACAAAAGCACTTATTCTCAACCCAAGACATACTCAGCGATTGAGACATACATTGCATTAGTGTAGAAGGACATAAACCAGTTCAAAAATGAGACATATTGAGACAAATACAAATTTAAAAATAACATCACTAACACTGAAAAACAAGCCCTTCAAGCCCTTACTAAAAAAAAGGACCTAATATTTAAACCAGTGGACAAAGGGGGTGCTCCCCATTACATGAGGGAGGTAAATCGCCAATTAACAGATAAGGCGATATATAGGAAACTTGACCACAATCCTACACCAACCGTCGCCAAAAAAATACAAGACTCACTACAATACCGCCTACAACGGGGTACCATTGACAGTAAAACTGCAGCTTTTCTTACTCAGTCATTTCCAATTATTCCGGTCTTCTATATACTGCCAAAAATACATAAGGACCTCATGAACCCCCCAGGCCGCCCAATCCTATCTCCATTATCTATATTTTTGGAGAAATTATTAACACCTCTGATCAAACAAACGAAATCCTTCTTACTGGATACTACAGCCTTCTTACACATTATTCAACACTTGGGACCACTCCCACCAGACAGTATTCTGGTCACTTGGGATGTCACCAGTCTGTACACGTCCATAAAACATGAAAAAGGAATTGAAGCAGTACACAAATTACTGACAAGAACAGGTCAAGACAATGACATAATCTGACTATGCACAGATCTTCTAAAACTAGTCCTGTACAATAATTATTTCATGTTTCAAGACAGCTTTTATGTACAATTACAGGAAACAGCCATGGGGTCAAACGTGGCCCCTCCCTACGCCAATTGTTTTATGGCGGAACTGGAAGACACACACATTTACAACAATGAGTTGTTTCAAACACACAACTTAGTGTGGAAACGGTACATAGACGATATCTTTTGTTTATGGCACGGACCTCTGGACACACTGATGACATTCCACCAGTACTTGAACAACATTTATCCAGAACTGGATTTCACAATACACCATGATTATTCATCTATCAGTTTTCTTGACACCATAGTACTACAAGATGAGACGGGTAATCTCACTACAGATATTTTTCGAAAACCGACAGACAGAAATAACCTGTTACACTTTGATAGTTTTCATCCCTCCAACACCATGAAAGCACTTCCAGGCTTACAATTGAAGAGAGTACACACCATTGTCACAGACCCCAGCAGTAGGGACAAAAGGGAAAGGGAGATGAAAAACCGCCTTCTAGAAAGAGGCTACCCGGATAAAATCCTAAAAATTCAGGATAAAAAACAGAATAAATTTCCAAAATTAAAACGAATACCATTCGTACATAAATTCTATCCAAGCACCATGAAGGTTATCAATATCATCAAATCACATTGGTCCATCCTACACAAAGCTTTTACAGAGGTAGAGGAGTTTGCCAATCCAGTCTTACCATGTAATCAGAGACCTAAAAACTTGAGGGATTTTCTAGTTAAGGCTGACATTGGACCCTCTAGACCCCCTCCAAGACAACTTCTCACAGAGTCAGAGAACAGGCACTTTCCCGTGCCTACGGTGCACACAATGCACGAACATACAAAAAGGTTCTACAATATCACATCCTCACACAGGAAAACCAATAAAAATCAGAGGTTTTTTCACCTGCAACTCAGACTATGTAATATACACCATAAAATGTCCCTGCGGACTAATGTATGTAGGTGAAACTACACAATGCGTAAGAGACTTGATATGCCAACATAAATCCACCATTCGATGCAAAAACCTTCTATTACCTCTGCCATTCCATTTCAAACAAGCCCAACATAATATTCATTGACCATGTCCCTGCATCCAGAAGAGGAGGAGATCGTTCCAAGAGACTTAAGTATAGAGAGGCATATTGGATACACACATTTCAGACATTATCACCAAAGGGGCTAAACAGAGAATATGAGGTCCAAGGTTTTATTTGATCTCCAGGTGATACAGATGGACGATTAGAGACCCAAGGTCTTTTCTTTTCATTCATATCAATTCACTGGATTTTATTAAATGCCAAACGTTTCCAATTGATGTCAACATGTATACTTTCAAGGTCGCATATATGGGAAAATACTAGATAGAATTGATAAAGCAAGATAAGGAACTATTGAACATACATTATGAGCTAAACCATTTTTCTATATGTCTCACAGGCTCCATAATATCAAGATAACACTGCCGATGCCGCTGTATAGGAGTATCCTTTACTGTCTTTATTCTTACCTCCAAGTTTTATCACCCCTTTTCCTATACTCCTTTCAATGGGGCACAACATGATTTCATGTCGCGTCCCACTGTACACTACTTCCTGTCTGTGGAACGCACTTGCGTTGCACTTTACACCATTTCCTCCCTGTGGAGCACACATGCGTTCCACTGCGTTTCTCACTTACTTCTCCTGGTGCGCTGATGTCACTACCAAGCGCAGCCAGGTACTTCCGGCTCATGAAACGCACGCCAAGGCGCTCAATGACATGGTGCCTCGTACTACTCCTATAAAAAAAGAAGCGCAAGGTTTCTACAGCCACACCATTTCTTTGGGCGGTGGGCATGCCCCCTCTTCTCTCTTCTGAGTAACTTATTGGTGTATTTAGACTACTGGCTCTTTCCTCCTTGGCGGCACTGGTAAGCAACATAGTATAGTCCCCATGATTGTAGCCACCCGAAGTACATATGATGCATTTCTAAGCATTAGATCATGAGCAATATATGTATATATGAATGTATATAAATGTATATATGGTATGGATATGCACCATAGATTTGTGAATAATACTCACCAGGATGGGTGTATATATATGAATTAAATCATATGAATGAATCTTAACCAACAATTCACAGTCTTGCTGTTGTTTCTCTACCTTTCTTTCAGATTACTACAAATATCTCTTATTGTAATATAACAGCATGTTAATGACAACACTTATATACATGTTTTTCGTATTAATCAATGACAAATTACTTATGTTCCATATGTCTATTGTACAATTTCAGTGCCTGACGAAGGCCATATAGGCCGAAAACGTTTGCATATTATTGGCCGCTTTTTTCAAGCTTACTAAAAAATAAAAATTGAATTTATTTCAACTATTGGGCTGTGATATACTATTTTTCAGACTTGTAATCCCTGAGATGTCATGGTCAGTTCAGACTATGGCATCTGAGTGGAAGCTGTTCAGTTCCTATGACAGCCCCAATGCTTTGAACGCTCCAAGGCCTATCATAGCAAAATTTTTATTAAGCCCTGCCGATGACAGGGTTTGAAAGGCGCACACTTAATCTCCCATAGGCTGCAATATTAAATCATTGCAGTCTATGGGAGAAGCAATCAGACAACTGGATGTTAAAGTTCCCTGGGGGGACTTAGAGTAGGTGTAAAAAAAAATTTTAATAAAAAAATAAAAACATAAAGGTATAGAAAGAAGAAACATAGTAACATATTAACATAGTACATAAGACCGAAAAAAGACATCTGTCCATCCAGTTCAGCATGTCATCCTGCTAGTTGATCCAGAGGAAGGCAAAAAAAAAAACTTGTGAGGTAGAAGCCAATTTTCCCCACTTAAGGGGAATAAAAAATTCCTTCCCGACTCCAATCAGGCAATCAGATGAACTCCCTGGATCAACGACCTATCTCTAGTACCTATAGCCTATAATATTATTATATTCCAGAAATACATCCAGGCCCCTCTTGAACTCCTTTAGTAAATTCACCATCACCACCTCCTCAGGCAGAGAGTTCCATAGTCTCACTGCTCTTACCGTAAAGAATCCTCTTCTACAGTATGTTCGAGTAGAAACCTTCTTTCCTCCAGACGCAGAGGATGTCCCCTCGTCACAGTCACAGTCCTGTGGATAAATAGATGATGGGACAGATCTCTGTACTGACCCCTGATATAGTTATACATAGTTATTAGATCTCCCCTCAGTCGTCTTTTTTCTAAAGGGAATAATCTTAATTTTGATAATCTTTAAGGGTGCTGTAGTTGCCCCATTCCAGTTATTACTTTAGTTGCCCTCCTCTGAACCCTCTCCAGCTCTGCTATGTCTGCCTTGTTCACAGGAGCCCAGAACTGTGTGGTCTGACTAGTGATTTGTAAAGTGGTAGGACTATGTTCTCATCACAGGCGTCTATGCCCCTTTTGATGCAACCCATTATCTTATTGGCCTTGGCAGCAGCTGCCTGACCCTGTTTTTTGCAGCTTAGTTTGCTATTTATTAAAATTCCTAGATCCTTTTCCATGTCAGTGTTACCCAGTGTTTTACCATTTAGTATGTACGGGTGACTTGCATTATTCCTTCCCATGTGCATAACCTTACATTTGTCAGTGTTAAACCTCATCTGCCATTTCTCTGCCCAAGCCTCCAATCTATCCAGATCCCTCTGTAGCAGTATACTGTCCTCTTCAGTGTTAATTACTTTACACAGTTTAGTTTCATCTGCAAAAATTGATATTTTACTATGTAAGCCTTCTACAAGATCATTAATAAATATATTGAAAAGAATAGGGCCCAGCACTGACCCCTCCCTGTGGTACCCCACTAGTGACAGTGACCCCTCCAATACTGACCCCTGAGGTACCCCACTAGTGACAGTGACCCAATCTGAGTATCTACCGTTAATACCCACCCTCTGTTTTCTGTCACTCAGCCAGTTACTTACCCACTTACAGACATTGTCTCCCAGTCCGAGCATCCTCATTTTATATACTAAGCTTTTATGAGGTACAGTGTCAAATGCTTTGGAGAAGTCCAGATATACGACATCCATTGATTCACCGCTGTCAAGTCTAGAACTTACCTACTCATAGAAGCTGATTAAATTCGTTTGGCATGACCGATCCCTCATGAAGCCATGCTGATATGGCGTTATTTGCTTATTTCCGTTTAGATCCTCTAAGATAGTATCTCTCAGAAAACCTTCAAACAGTTTCCCCACGGCAGATGTTGAACTTACCGGCCCATAGTTTACGGGCTCTGTTTTTGGACTCTTTTTGAATATTGGCACCACATTTGCTATGTGCCAATCCAGTGGAACATTCCCTATCAGTATAGAGTCCGTAAATATCAGAAATAAAGGTCTGGCTATGACATTACTTAATTCCCTTAGGATACGGGGGTGTATGCCATCCGGTCCTGGCCATTTGTCTATTTTAATCTTTCTAAGTCGCTGTTTTATTCAAAATAAAAATGCACAATAGAAAATCACTAGTATAACTGCATCCCAAAATGCATTGCCCAAATGATGACTATATAAAGTATTGATCCCGCACAGTGAATGTTATAAGAGGGGAAAAATCTAAATGGTCTACATGCACATCCCAAAATAGTATCAGTAAAAAATACAGATCCCCCCCGCTAAAAAATGAGCCCTCACACAGCTCCATAGACTTAAAAAAGCTATAGGGTCAGAATATGGCGATGCAAATAAAAAATCTATTTTTTTAAGTATTTCTATTTTTAAGTATTAAAACACAAGAAAAACTATTAAAATGTGGTATCGCTGTAATCGTACTGCCCCCCAGAATGTCAGTTTTACTGCATAGGGAAAGCTGTAAAAATGTAACCTATTAAACTGTGGTGGAATTGATTTTTTTTTCCAATTCCACCCCATGTATAGCTATATTCCACACATTTAAAAAAAATTCATAACTGCAAGAAATGTAAAAATATTGTTTTAAACCTGCTTTAGTGATGGAATTCTTGTAGAAATTAGCAAATATCTTGAAATTTGTTTCAGTTCAGATTCAATCAAGTCGAGTGTCAGAGTTGATTGGGGTCTGAATAAATTTGACCCAAATCAAAAGTGCCCCAGTTGCCCTGAAAAGTCATGTATAACACTCAGGGGTCTCCTAGGACTGTGTCCAACCCTCTTAGTAATATCATCGTGACAACAGTATATATAGCTAGGGGTAAACGGATGGTAGCCGGTGGTAACAAACAGCCTGCTTAAAAGCACACTGCAGTTAGATTTTTTTTCTTAAAGGGGTTATCCCATGCATAATGTAAAAAATGAAAACCACACATCATATAGTACATGACAACCTCTTTCTAACAAAGCTAGAACCAGCCCTGTACCTCACATGGATCCAGAGATCTCACCATTCATTGCTCCAGTTGCTCTGCTTGATTTATATCAAGCTGGCAGCTCAAGGGGAATGTCCTTGCTGCTGCGTCATTTCTCTCTCCCTATCACAGCCCAGGAGGCAGTTAAAGTATGAAACTGAGCATGTGCGACCATTTCAGTGAGCCGGACAAAGAAATATTTTAAATTACATTTCATTGAATAACTCAGTGGCTATGAAATTTTTTTAATTACATGCAATTACAAAGGTATTCAGATCCAGGTGCTGGTTTGAAAACTGTACAATATTTTTTGTGGTACAATCCCTTTAAAGTTAAAAAATGATTCACAAATTAATCTCTTTTTGGTGGTAGATGTCTTCTGGCCTGTAAAATGGTAGCCGTCGAAATGGTTTGTCGAAAATAAACTTTAAAGTTTTTAGATTCACTAGAAACTAATAATAATTTTTATTTTTTTATTGATTGGCTCATCTCTAGGTTCTTCCATAGTTACACCCCAGTGCAGGGATGTCAAACTCATGGCCCACCAGCTGTTGCCAAACTACAACTCCCAGCATGCCATAATAGCTGTAGGCTGTCTGGGCCTGATGGAAGTTGTCGTTTTTCAACATCTGGAGGGCCACAAGTTTGACATCCCTGCCCTAGGTGTTAGAATCATGCATTTCATATCCATGCTGTACATTTGGTTTGCATTACATTTCATATTGGCCATTTATCAATGTTTTTCGAGCAACCTAATAACACCGAAAGGTCATTTTATGACTCCGCTCTTTTCCTCCGGCCACTGATTGCACTTCACAGTGAGCTCCGGCTTATACTAACCACTTGCACATGTGTTAAACATTACCATATTCATCCTACCATTTGCATAACTGCTGGCCTAGGCAGTGCTATTACACCTCCACGATGGTATCCTTACAAGATGTGTTTTCAACAAATGCGGACATTAAAGGCTTCCCTTGAGGATATGTTCTGGGAAGTATCAAAGAGTAAAGTGATGTACAGTTACGAGGATGGGAAAGTCAAATGACAGAACTTAGCGACACAAAATCACTTGCAGGTGTTAGGAAGATACGCTGCAAATCTCAGGACTGCCCTGTAAAGACAATACTGCAGTGGACATAAGGGTGCTTATGGAGAACTTGGCTTAAAATAGTGTACACAGCACACTGGGGCAGATTTACTAATCCTACATAAGGGTGTCTAGACCCTTTATTATAGATTCTTAGGCTGGATGATATGTGGTGCAAGGTCAGACACTTTCCTCTAACATGATACCAACTATTCAGGCTCGGACTGGCCCACAGGTGAATCGCCCGGTGAGCCTCTGAGCAAGGGTAGGCCCCTAGTCCTTCCAGCCCATGCACTGACTGCACTATATAAAGGTATTCTGTGTACCGCATCTTATAAGTCCATATAACAAAACCGAGTAGATTCTTTAACAATCTACCAAGTTTATTATTGTAGATGCATCGGGTGGTGGAGATTTGGAGAAAACTTCTAGAGGCAGGCCAGCCAGTATCTTTTTTACTCAGGGACCCACCCTCTTGAAGTTGCTAAGGGGACTCCCATACCCTATAATCAGTCATCTTGCAGCTCTATGAGCATGTGTTCAAGGCAAGTGCCAGGATACTTGTTCTCCAGAACAGGACAGTCAGAGGCACAGGCTCGGCAGCAGGTTACTTTTTAAAATAAAGGTGTATTGATGCAGTTTTAGGAATTTACAAGTAATGGTAAGTTAAAATTGCATGCAATTGTACTGTGGGTCCCCAGAATAAATTCTACTGGTGGGCCCTTGGTACCCCAGTCCGACACTGAGCACTTATCACCAGTTACAGGGGAATGTGATTAAATAACGGTCCCTTGGAGAGTGGTGTGGCTCGGACCAACTTGGAACTCAAAGCCAAAATTGTAGGCAGGGAAAGGGACGGGCCGGCACATCTTCATAACTTCGGCTACGGGCTTTATTCAGGGTTTATTAAGACCAGCGTCAAAAACATCGGTCTTAATAAATGTGCCCCTTTATTTATTGCAACCAGCAGATGGTCTCCACCATCTGCCGGTCTCTACATTCACACAAAACATTCACCATCAGGGTCACCCCATCTACCACCAGGCAGGAGACCCAAGCCAGGGTTCACCCGGAGGGAAGAAAGGTGGTCACCCTCCTACCACACAGGCAGAGCAAGGGTGTATATGTACTGTATATGATTTGTCTCTGTATGGAATAAAGTAGTCTGTTGCGCAACTGTTTAAAATTGGAAACCCCTCTTTTGGAAATTCTCTTTTGGCCTACATTGGTATAAAGGGGGCCAATGTATGAAATTAAAATATGGTACTTTATGCACTGGTGCATTCCTGGTGCATATAGTAAGCATATACTGCCTTAGCATGATGGAAAGGAGACACATGTCCATTAAGTTCAACCGTATACTTATTCCCTCCACTATTCTCATCCTTCAAAGAGCCCAGAGTGGGTAAGTTATTATGTAACTTACTTTTAATCAATATATCCCCGGCCTATACTTCCCTTGATTTTCCCAACTTGAATTTCGACTTTAGACTCTTGCCCATAGTCTTATTGAGTTTTGACACAAGATTGCTGTTGGGCCCTTGGGTGTCAGACTAAGAAAATATATATAGGAGACTGAATTGTTTTCCTTTTCCTCGTTCACATCTTGTAGGTTCTTACCTTCTAAGTCTGCTGGAGTTGTCAAGCTACCAAAAGAAATCAAGCAGATTGTGTGGAGTGAGTAAGGCGCTGTCTCATTCCTGCTTGTACTGCACTGTATGAAATAGCATTGCTCCGAGACCTCCTGTAAATTTTCTTTCCAGACAATTGGATGATATGAAAGTATTAGCTGGGTGTTGCTCAGGAGAAATATGCTATACTTGAACATACAATAGTTTCATAAATCAGAATTTTATTTGAGACCTATTTCCTTTCAAGTCCAATTCGCTGTGTACGGAATATTTCGCTAGTGATATTTTTCTTCTGCTGTCAGCAATGGCTGTGAATAAATAATATCCTTTCTTTCAAACTTTTTAGTTCATTATTTGAATACATTCCGACTTCCTTAAATAATACTGGGTCAAATTTAGACTTGATATATTGGGTTGAATGGATGATGAATCTTTGGCAGTATTCTTAACAGACAAAATGCTGCAATATTTGGGGAACTTCCAGGTTTCAGGCAGTTACAACACATTGAATTTATACAATGCAGTCCCGATGGGAATTGCTGAAGTTTCAAAATGCGTACTGTGACATTAGTTCATTTGTCTGGAAATTTTTTTGATGTTCAGCTTGCTGAAATTGGCAGGTGTAACCTTCTTCAGTTCAATTCAGTTTCATTGTCTAAGTGCTGCTCCCCCTAACCATTTATTCTAAAGTAAGTTACACAACAGAATATCAGATGACCTTCCAGTCTTCCCAGGTTTTGACACAATACTGTGCTTGAAGAAGAGAAGAGCCTAAAATGTCGAGCAGAAGACCACCTCATTTGGCACCAATAACTTACCACTAGGGTTGTATTAAGCAGCAAATGTGGACCCACTGTGTCACTTGAACAGCTTTGGTTTGGGACTTCTCCCAATGGTGTTATTAAAGTGGCTCCCTGGTTTTCACCCTTCTACAAGGATCTGGACTTTGCTGTAAGGGAACCCCAAGCTGTTACCGCTCAGAATAATCTCTGTTCAAGTGACAGTGCTGACCCACAGGTCCATAGATACCAGTGGAGAGCACCAAGGAATCAGGCTAAGGGTGGGTTTACACTAGCGTTATGCATTCCGTTATGGCCTTCCGTTAAAGCGTGGTTATAACGGAACATAACGGAATCCAGAAGACGGAAGGACGGATCCATTCTTTTGCCCATAGACTTCAATTATGACAAAATGCTAAACGGAAGCCTCTAAAAGGCATTCTGTTTGCTTTCCGTCATAATACAGGTCTATGGAAAAGCATGGTGTGAGCAGGGAGAAGTTGAATATTGTAGCGCAAAGGTCCTAATTTAGACGTATTTCTGTTTCATAAGAAGGTTTGTACACAAACATAGAAAAGGATTCTTCACTGTAAGAGCAGTGAGACTATGGAACTCTCTGCCTGAGGAGGTGGTGATGGTGAGTACAATAAAGGAATTCAAGAGGGGACTGGATTTATTTCTGGAGTGTAATATTATTACAGGCAGTGGCGTACACACAATCCATGGGGCCCCGGTGCGAAATTGATCCATGGGGCCCCCTCCCCGTCGCGTCGAAAGCCCCCACCCCCATAATTTCTGAGAGCGCTGCTAATGGCCATTTCAGCCCCAGTTTACTACTAAAATTATTTTGGCTAAATAAAGTATATTACAAAAATGTAACCTATCACTTGCCATTTCCGTGCTGCTAATCCGCTGCGTGAATGAGTGCCAAGCCCGCTCCAGACAGCAGAGAACAGAGCACTAACAGGATTAATAATGCTTGGTGCCTCTCTGTGATCTTTTAACTACAAAATCACGGTGACAACTTTATCTCACTGTGATTTTGTAGTAAAAAGATCACAGAGAGGCACGGAGCATTATCAATCCTGTTAGTGCTCCGTGTCTCTGCTGTTCGGAGCGGGGCTTGGCACTCATTCACACAGCAGATTACCCGTACAGGATGTGAAAGAGCCCTAAGCTCAATGCACGGCTACAGTCACCCAGTCCTAACTAATAAAATCTGGTCCTACCTCATCCAGGGTGTCGGCGTGATGTCCGCTGGATCCAGAACAAGGTCCCTGTGGTGAGAAAAAAAGAATAATTACATAAGGAAGGGATGGCGACTGACCCTGTGAAATCCCCAGCAGGGGGCGCTGTGCTGGCCTGTAAGAGCCATGCCTGTAAGAGCCATGCCAATGTATAGCAGGGTAATCTAGTGCTACCACACAGTACTAATGCCCACCTTGAGGCCCCTCACAGTAATAATGCCCACCTTTGTTCCTGTAACAGTAGGTATACTCAGATATGTGCCCCCTCACAGTAGTTATGCCCAGTTATGCGTCCCCTCACAGTAGTAATGCCAAATATGTGCCCCCTCACAGTAGTAATGACCAGAATATGTGTCCCCTCACAGTAATATGCCCAGATATGTGCCCCCTCACAGTAGTAATGCCAAATATGTTCCCCTCTCACTGTAGTAATGCCAGATTATGTGTCTCCTCACAGTAATATGCCCAGATATGTGCCCCTTCACAGTAGTAATGCCCAGATTATGTGTCTCCTCACAGTAATATGCCCAGATATGTGCCCCCTCACAGTAGTAATGCCCAGAATATGTGCCCCCTCACAGTAGTAATGCCAAATATGTGCCCCCTCACAGTAGTAATGCCAGATTGTGTCCCCTCACAGTAATATGCCCAGATATGTGCCCCCTCACAGTAGTAATGCCGAATATGTGCACCATCACAGTAGTAATGACCAGAATATGTGCCCCTTCACAGTATTTATGCCCAGTTATGTGCCCCCTCAAAGTAGATTAGTGATGTCGCGAACATAAAATTTTCCGTTCGCGAACAGCGAACACGAACTTCCGCAAATGTTCGCGAACCGGGCGAACCGCCATAGACTTCAATTGGCAGGCGAATTTTAAAACCCACAGGGACTCTTTCTGGCCACAATAGTGATGGGAAAGTTGTTTCAAGGGGTCTAACACCTGGACTGTGGCATGCCGGAGGGGGATCTATGGCAAAACTCCCATGGAAAATTATGTAGTGGACGTAGAGTCGGGTTTTAATCCATAAAGGGCATAAATCAACTAACATTCCTAAATTGTTTGGAATAACATGCTTTAAAACATCCAGTGTGTGTATACGATCAGGTATGATGTTGTATCGATCAGGTAGTGTAAGGGTCACGCCCGCTTCACAGACATTGACAGAGCAAACTCCCCTTTTAATGCACCGCAAACAGTTCATTTGCACTATGGCAAACTCCCCATTTGCACAAGGTTGGATACCAAGCTAGCCACGTCCCGGTGATGTCATTAAAGGTTTCTTCCTCAGCCCAGCCACGTACAACACCAAGGGTCCCCGAAAGGTGAATTGAATAGATTTTTCGAATGGGGAGATGGTTAAAAAAACGCTGGCTCCCTCCACTCTGTTTTAAACCACGGTGACTGCGTCTGCGCCGTGCAATTTACTGTCACACCCGATATGAGTGGTATTTTCTGTAGTACTATTCTCATCAGTTTAATCCCTCTAACGTCCCCAATCTGGGGGCCATTTATTGAATAGATTTTTCGAACGGGGAGATGGTTAAAAAAACGCTGGCTCCCTCCACTCTGTTTAAATCCACGGTGACTGCGTCTGCGCCGTGCAATTTACTGTCACACCCGGTATGAGTGGTGGTGGGCACTGGCAGTGGGCACACTACAATCTGTGGAAGCCGGCCTGACACACACTGGCAGCAGGCAAGCAACTGAAATTAGACTAAAGTGTAAAAATTAAATGCCTTATTTATCGGCAAGCTACTGTGCCACCCGGTATGAGTGGTGGTGGGGACTGGCAGTGGGCACACTTCAGTCTGTGGAAGTCGGCCTGACACACACTGGCAGCAGGCAAGCAACTGAAATTAGACTAAAGTGTAAAAATTAAATGCCTGTGCCACACGCTATGAGTGGCGGGCACTGGCAGAGGGCACACTACAGTCAGTGGAAGTCAGCCTGACACACACTGGCAGGCAACTAACCTTAGATTAAAGTGTAAAAATGAAATGACTTTGATGCAAAGTCCTGCGCCACACGGTATGAGTGGTGGGCACTGACAGTCTGTGGGCCTGCAGCTCCTCCTCACACACGGGCAGGCCAGGCAACTGCAATATATATATGAAAAAAAAAAAAAAGCAGACTAATGCAGCAGCCCTAAAAAGGGCTTTTTGGGGTGCTATAAGGACGCTGTCCTTACAGCAGAGATCAGATGAGTCTTTCAGGACTGGAGTGGACACTGAATACACTAGCCTAGCTATCAATTTCCCTATTAAATCAGCAGCAACTACACTGACCCTCCTCTCACTAAGACTGCAGCTTCAGAATGAATCTAAAATGGATGCTGTGCAGGAGGTGGGAGGGTCTGGGAGGGAGGGTATGCTGCTGATTGGCTGTAATGTGTCTGCTGACTGTGAGGTACAGGGTCAAAGTTTGCTTAATGATGATGTATAGGGGGCGGACCGAACATCGCATATATTCGCCCGGCAGAGGAGAACGCGAACAAGCTATGTTCGCCGGGAACTGTTCGCCGGCGAATAGTTCGGGCCATCTCTAAAGTAGATATGCCCAGATATGTGCCCCCTCAGAGTGGTTATGCCAGATTATGTGCCCCTTCAAAATATTTATGCCCAGATATGTGCCCCCTCACAGTAGTTATGCTTTCATATGTGCCCCCTCAATCCTCATAGTTATGCCTTCATATGTGCCCCCCCCCTCACAGTAATGCCTGATTAGGTGCCCCCTCAAATTAGTTAGCCCCCCCCATCTTGCCCTTTGCCCCCAGTCTGCAGCCTTAGAAAAAAAAACCACATAGTTACCTTCTTCCCTGATGACAGGCTCCCTCCTCACTCATCTCGGTGCTGGCTGTGCTGAAGGCAGATTCCCGGGTCTTCAGATCTCCTCCCACAGCCAGCAGCCGATCTGGGGCCAGCAGGGGGAGCTCCTGAGCTGTGAAGAGCAGTGAAGCAGGGATGAGAGAGGTTTCCCTGCTTCACTACGGAACAGAAATGCCGACCAGCCGGGTGTGTGAGTGCGCGCTCTCCCCCCCCCTACCCCCCACCCCACATTATACATGTAATGGAGCGCTCTGTACTTTGTGCTGGGCCCCATCAGAGCGCTCCATTACATGTTAGTACAACATGATTTAGGGTAGCTTGCTGGCCTGGGGGGTGGGTCCACAGGCGGCCGGGCCCCCTGGAGTGCCGGGCCCGGTCGCAACTGCGACCCCTGTATGTACGCCACTGATTACAGGCTACAGCTACTAGAGAGGGGTCGTTTATCTAGGGAGTTATTCTGATTGCCTAATTGGAGTCGGGAAGGAATTTTTTCCCCTTAAGTGGGGAAAATTGGCTTCTGCTTCAGAGGGTTTTTTTGACTTCCCCGGGATCAAATTGTAGGAAACAGGCCGAACTGGATGGACAAATGTCTTTTTTCGGTCTTGTATACTATGTTACCCCCATAGCTCTTAGCAGATTGGGGCATAAAAGCACAAATAAGCCGCTTCCCGAAAGAGTGAATTTTCTTATTATTTGTGCAGACAGGATTTTTTTTTTTTTTCCTTAAAAGGTTTATTCCTTTTCTAAGTGTAGCCCCACCTGTGATCATCTGAAACTCCCATTGACCAGCTGTTAAGGTCGGGGGACGTTCTAATGTCATACATTTTAGGTAGAGAAGAGTGAAATCGATGCTTGACAAACGGAACTCAATGAGCCGTGCCTTGTAAACTGCGCAATACTTACTCCAGCTTAACACCGTTTTCTGCTATCTGGTGTCAATGTATAAGATGGATTCAAATATTTGGTATGTACTGAACTGCTCCTTTGGAAAAACATTTGTTATTTGGGTTGGAAAACCATTTTTTTTTTTCACTTTTCTTCCAACATTTTACTTTTCTATACGGACTACAGTATATTGTGCTATGGTAGGTTTGGGTGGAATGAAAGTATGTGTGATTTTTCACTTTTGCTTTGTGTGAGCTTGCCAGAAAAATACACTTATATCCATAATTTACAAGAAAGCCAACACATGTGTTCTGAGGGAGGAGCAGGTTCCTCTAAAGTTTAGGAATGCCTTAAAGGAAAACTGAAGCTGGACAATTCGTCAGGTTTGACAAGAATACCGTACGCTGCAATTGGCACATGTGATAATATTTTATTAGCGTGGTTTTGGGAAAACTCAAGCAAAAGTTATGGTACCAAGGGGCGGACTGGGAATTTGTGTCCCTAGGAAAAACTTAAAAGTGTCCCCAAATCCCACAGTGCAGCACAAAATACTGCCTAAATTCATGCTGAGAACATCAGATAGTTTTGTACCTGGCGTTTGGCCAAGAGCAGGGTTTAGGTGGCATCGTCCCACTGGAAAATTTTCCTGTAGGGTCTATGGCCAGTCCGTCCTGATGGTACCCTTATTCAGGGGCGTAGCTAGAAATGACTGGGCCCCACAGCAAATTTTGTTATGGGGCCCCCCGGTGCCAAATTATGAATCCACTTCCCCGGTGCCAAATTATGAATCCAATTTCCCCCTCCCCGGTGCCAAATTATGAATCCAATTTCCTCCGGTGCCAAATTATGAATCCACTTCCCCCTCCCGGTGCCAAATTATGAATCCAATTCCCCCGGTGCCAAATTATGAATCAATTTCCCCCCTCCCCGGTGCCAAATTATGAATCCAATTTCCCCCTCCCCGGTGCCAAATTATGAATCCACTTCCCCGGTGCCAAATTATGAATCCACTTCCCGGTGCCAAATTATGAATCCAATTTCCCCTCCCCCGGTGCCAAATTATGAATCCACTTCCCTCTCCCGGTGCCAAATTATGAATCCAATTCCCCGGTGCCAAATTATGAATCCAATTTCCTCCTCCACCCCCGGTGCCAAATTATGAATCCATTTCCCCCGGTGCCAAATTATGAATCCAATTTCCCCCTCCCCCGGTGCCAAATTATGAATCAATTTCCCCCGGTGCCAAATTATGAATCCAATTTCCCCAACCCTCCCCCGGTGCCAAATTATGAATCCAACTTCCCCCTCCCCCGGTGCCAAATTATGAATCAATTTCCCCACGACCTCTCGCCGGTGCCAAATTATGAATCCAATTTCGCCCCTCCCCACCCCCGGTGCCAAATTATGAATCCAATTTCCCCGGTGCCAAATTATGAATCCAATTCCCCTCCTCCCCGGTGCCAAATTATGAATCCAATTTCCCCGGTGCCAAATTATGAATCAATTTCCCCCCTCCGGTGCCAAATTATGAATCCAATTTCCCCGGTGCCAAATTATGAATCAATTTCCCCCTCCCCCGGTGCCAAATTATGAATCCAATTTCCCCCTCCCCGGTGCCAAATTATGAATCCCCCGGTGCCAAATTATGAATCCAATTTCCCCCCTCCCCCGGTGCCAAATTATGAATCAATTTCCCCCTCCCCCGGTGCCAAATTATGAATCAATTTCCCCGGTGCCAAATTATGAATCCAATTTCCCCCTCCCCACCCCCGGTGCCAAATTATGAATCCAATTTCCCCGGTGCCAAATTATGAATCAATTTCCCCCTCCCCCGGTGCCAAATTATGAATCCAATTTCCCCGGTGCCAAATTATGAATCCAATTTCCCCCTCCCCGGTGCCAAATTATGAATCAATTTCCCCCCTCCCCGGTGCCAAATTATGAATCAATTTCCCCCTCCCCGGTGCCAAATTATGAATCAATTTCCCCCGACCCCCGCGGTGCCAAATTATGAATCCAATTTCGCCCCCTCCCCCACCCCGGTGCCAAATTATGAATCAATTTCCCCGGTGCCAAATTATGAATCAATTTCCCCGGTGCCAACCAAAAAATTATGTGGGGTCACAGATTCACAGACAAACACTCACTGTGACTGACACTGTGCAGCTCTTACACCGAACGGTCCACGTCCACCACGTCCGCTGTTCTGACGGCTTGTGCAGCTCGGCGGCGCAATGGCGTCATCGCGCCGCCTGCGCAATGGCGTCATCGCGCCGCCAGCCTCTGCAGCAGGCCGTTCAACAGCACCGCCTCCTGTGACAGCCCGGGCCAAACTGTGAGAGGGAGGAGAGGAGGGAGGAGGAGGAGGGGAACTGTGAAAGGGGGCCCGGCTAAACTGTACTGAAAGGGGGCGGGGGCGGGGGCGGGGGCGGGGGCGGGGGGCCCCCTCTGGCACAGTGACGAGTCGGGACAGTCTATTACGGAGCGCAGGCGCAGCGCACAGTCTCAGCGCCCAAACAGCTGATTACCGGGGGCAGGGAAGCAGAGGAGAGTGGACACGTGCTGCCGGGCGCCGGGCCCCTTGTCAGCCCGGGCCCCGAAGCAGCCGCTTCCCCTGCTTCCCCGGTAGTTACGCCCCTGCCCTTATTATATACAGTATTTACTCTTTTTTCCTCAATTTATATAAAAGCCTTTACATATCCGATCACGACTTCAAGAAATTCCATACTCGGCTACATCGATTTAAAAGTTAGTTCATCTTTTACAGATTTCATAACGATATAGAGGCTCATCTATTACTTTTGTGGCGTATATAAGTCGCAGATTTTGTAAAAAGCTATTTTAAGACAAAACCTGCAACTTTTCCCCACTCACACCACTTTGCCGACAGGTCTAGAAAAGAGGGTGTGACATGGGCAGGAAAGAGGGCAGGCCTGTAGGCCCGTATCATTTATCTTTTTCTACGCCAGTTTTTGGCGTAAAAAATTACTTAAATGTACGCCAGCAAGGGAGCTGGCGTAGATTTAAGATTGTCGCACGGAAGAAGCGTCAACATTATGTAGAAGCCCGCGCCTCCACATAACTTTGACACTTTCTCCAGAAGTGCAGAGACAATTAAGACCAGCGTGTAAATGTTCAGACTTAGGCCCCTTGCAGACGAGCGTGTTCGGATTATGTCCGGATGCGTTGCGGATGCGTTCAGTGAAAACTGCGCGATTTCGCAAACAAAGTCATTAAGTTTTGTTTGCGATCGCATTCCGTTTTTATCGCACGGTTACAATGCGATTTACTGCGTTTTGCACGCGCGTGATAAAAAAACTGAATGTGTACAAACAAAATCTCTTAGCAACCATCCGTGAAAATCACATCGCACCCGCACTTGCTTGCGGATGCAATGCGACTTTTACGCAGCCCCATTCACTTCTATCGGGCCAGCGTTGCGTGAAAATCGCAGAATATAGAACATACAACTGCCGCTCATGTACACAGACCCATTTAAATGAATAGGTCGGGATTCCATGCGGGCGCAATGCGTTCGCATCATGCATTGCAGCCGTGCAGAATTCTCGCTCATGTGAAAGGCTTCATAAATGAGCCTCATCATCTAAATAAAGAATTGAGGAACTTTGCAAATACATTACATTCATTTTCTCACACTCATCATTGAAATTGCAATATCAACAAGGGCAAGCTGTAAGGTTATGCCAATTGAGGAAGTAGCAGGTGTCACTAAGATCTGCAAATGATAACATTTTCAAGCACCTAGCTCCAATCTGGGAGGGACATAAAAGCCAGATTGAAAGAAAAATATGAGCCAGATGTTCAGCTCCAGGTGTTCCGTTGACCTCACATCACTGCTCTCAAAGGCTATCATGGTGCACAGCAAGATAGCAATGGAGGCTGAAGTGGAGGTCTGTCCTCTTCTGCAATGAGTACTGCTTTTGTCTAGAACACGATCATACCCAAAGATTGGCAATGCTATGAAGAGCCCTTCACAAGGGAATGTCACATGTACTACTCCCAGGATTATGGTGTGGGGTGGCAGAATGTACTGCATCTGGACCCCTTTAGTCTTCGTTTTAAGTACACTGACTTTTTCCTGTAACTGTGACTGTTCATATTCCAAGGCCTCAACATTTACATGAGAATAGCAGAATTTGAGAATTGCAGATTTTCCATTAAACACATATTGGCACTTGAGACTTTAAAGGAATGGCCCTTCTGCTGTGCTTTTCATTGAAGAAAAAACCCTAAATCTGTAAGAATTTTAGACTTGTTTTGCTTGCACGAGCCTCGGGTCCAGACCGCATGCATCTGCAGTATAAACAGCAATAAACAACTTGATTACTTTGATGCTTCCAACAAGTGCAACATTATATCCAAACCGTTTAAAAAAGATATAACAATAAGTGAGTCATGGAAAAGACAAGATACAGATACACTTGGAACAGTGCATGGAAGTCTGGCTTGTTCTCTTGAGACAAACTGATTACTAGGGGGCTTCCTCCTGGAAGCCATTGGTATGGGCAGTGACCTGTAGAGCACCACTATTTCATTGATTGTTACAGGGTTTTTATTAGAGTGAATGACTATCCCTGAATTTTTATAAACATTAAGAAGTCTTTTAAAGTCTAGAGGTGTTGAGGAGACAGTTGGCAAGGTTTCTCACTGCCAGGACTTCCAGTGATCAGCAGTGATCTGAGACGAGCTTGGCAGCAAGTGTTAAAAGGGGTTATCCTGGAAAAGATAATGATGACCTATCCTCAGGATAGGACATCATTATCACATCAGCGGGGTCCAAGTCCCGGCACCCTGTCTATCTACTGTTTCAGGGAGCCGATGCACTCACCGGAGCTCTGGTGACTCTGAGCTATTCAGCTTCCTTGCAGGTTTCCAAGGACATCGCCGTACGTCGTATAGTGGCTGTGGTTGGTATTACACTATTGATTTGAATGGGGCTGAGCAGCACAGAGGCCGTGTGACCAATGTACAGTGATGTCACTGGCCTAGTAAGAGCCTGCGGCGCTCAAAGCCTTTTTTAACAGCTTAACAGCGGGGGTCCTGGGAGCCGCACCCCACAGATCTGAAACTGATGGCTTATCCTGAGGATAAGTCATAAATATATTGTCCTGGATGACCCTTTTTATTTCCCCCCAGCTCCACCACAGGTAAAATAAACTATTAATATGTCAGAGCAAAATAAAGAGATTCAAACGATTCAGCCGAATCACGTTTACAAATTAGATCAAGTTAAACAAATGAAAAAGAATGTGACTATTAAAACTTTTGAAATAAACCTTTAATGTCAAAGTATTGGGTATTGGTACAACAAGTACCTAGAGTCAACAAAATGTGACGTAATCCCGTTAGGGAAGATACAAATGAACTATTACATTCAAATCATGGGCTATAGGTATAATGCAGATGCTTACTGGGTTATCTTGAGTAAGAGACACTTAGATGCTTCCTGCTTTGGCAAATAGAACTAGGACCTGAGAGGGGATCTCCTCTATAAATCTTTAATATGTTATTTGGAAATAGTTTTTTTAAACCACCCATTTTGGTATGCTTATAGGTTTCAGACTATAAGACGCACTTTTAGAAGCACTTTATAGTCTACAGTCAGGTCGGTCCAGCAGTGCCAGACACTCCTGACTGCTTTTGGAATGACTCATGCTCCCTCTGCCTCCAACTGCCCAGATTGCATAAGAACTGTACATGTTCCAAGCTCTTCACACATGGAGCATCCCTTAGGCTGATGCTGGGAAGGAGGAGGGGGTGAGGGTAAGTGCTTCCTGCCCCTCTAACAAAGGAATGTTGAAGTATGGCCTCTAATCACCATCAATATATTTATTAATGATCTTGTAGAAGGCCTGCACAGTAAAATATCTATTTTTGCAGATGACACTAAACCGTGTAAAGTAATGAACACTGAAGAGGACAATATACTACTACAGATGGATCTGGATAGATTGGAGGCTTGGGCAGATAAGTGGCAGATGAGGTTTAACACTGACAAATGTAAAGTTATGCACATGGGAAGGAATAATGCAAGTCACCCCTACATACTAAATGGTAAAACACTCGGTAACACTGACATGGAGAAGGATCTAAGAATTTTAATAAACTGCAAACTAAGCTGAAGAAACCAGTGTCCGGCAGCTGCCGCCAAGGCCAATAAGATAATGGGTTGCATTAAAAGGGGCATAGACGCCTGTGATGAGAACATAGTCCTACCACTTTACAAATCACTAGGCAGACCACACATGGAGTACTGTGTACAGTTCTGGGCTCCTGTGAACAAGGCAGACATAGCAGAGCTGGAGAGGGTTCAGAGGAGGGCAACTAAAGTAATAACTGGAATGGAGCAACTACAGTATCCTGAAATATTATGAAAATTAGGGTTATTTACTTTAGAAAAAAGACGACTGAGTGGAGATCTAATAACTATGTATAAATATATCAGGGGTCAGTACAGAGATCTCTCCCATCATCTATTTATCCCCAGGACTGTGACGAGGGGACATCCTCTGCGTCTGGAGGAAAGAAGGTTTGTACACAAACAGAGAAGAGGATTCTTTACGGTAAAAGCAGTGAGACTATGGAACTCTCTGCCTGAGGAGGGGGTGATGGTGAGTACAATAAAGGAATTTAAGAAGGGCCTAGATGTATTTCTGGAGTGTAATAATATTTCAGGCTATAGCTACTAGAGAGGGGTTGTTGATCCAGGGAGTTATTCTGAATGCCTGATTGGAGTCGGGAAGGAATTTTTTTCTTGGCTTCTACCTCACAGTTTTTTTTTTATGCCTTCTTCTGGTCGAACTAGCAGGATGACAGGCCGAACTGGATGGACAGATGTCTTTTTTCGGCTTTATGTAATATGTTACTATGTTACTACTTCCTGTGCATGATTTTTTAACGAGTGTGCATTCTTCTTCCTCCCTGGAGTGTAACTTGGGAGTCTCGGCATTCTTCAGGTGGCTCTGCCACAAGTACCCGTCCATTATCGTGCACTGTGTGAAGATGAAAGTGAGTATTGGAGAGGGGTATGAGGCCTTGTGGTGTGAGGGTACACTTCTTTGGGTACCCCATATGCACCGTGCTGCCCAGTAATTGTATAGAGCCATATCTGAAGTCTTACTGAAAGAAAATATAAAGAATTCAGACCACCATTACAGAGGTGAGCCATAACTGAACATACATACATAGCTATCTGCAGGATCCAGCAAAAATAACTAAGGAGATCTTCACATTTATTTTGCTTCAGACGTACCCCTTTCAGTGTAAAAGGGGTAATTGATCATTTTTGCGTGTGCGTTTCTCTCATTCATCATGTAATCTGCGGTACATTTACACTACCTGATTGACGCTAATGAACGTTACTATTAGTGATGAGCGAAGTATCTGAAAATTCGATTCGACTGTTTAGCTGAATCTTACAAAAAAATTAGCTTTGTGGCAAATTAGTTTGTCAAGAAGCGCATTTCTTTGTAAGTGGGTGCAATGACAGGGAACATCGATTTCTCCGCCACCCATCATTGTACCCCTCAGATGCTGCGTTCATCGCTGATCGCAGCATCTAAAAGTAATAACACGGTGTAGATTCAAAAAATAAATACATCAAATCATACTTACCTCATCCATTTGATTGCGACAAGCCGGCCTCCATCATCTTGATTGAAGATCTAGCGTAAAATCTCATACGGTCGTGATGACGTCATCAAGTTGGCCGGCGTGGTGACATATGACATCACCACGCCGGATGACTTCATCATGGGCCGTGCGAGATTTTGCACTAGATCTTCAATCAAGATGGTGGCGTCTGGCTTATTGCAATCAAATTGATGTGGTATGATTTAATTTATTTTATTTTTTCGCTACCACGAAGCACGAGGAAATTCGGCTTTGTGGCGAATTTAATTTTTCCTGAAATTCGGATCGAAGTCCAATTCGTGGACTTCGATTCACTCATGACTAGTTACTATGAACACTCTTTAGCGATAATCTGTACGATTCTTGGCCCGTGTAAAGGGCCTTTTAGAATAAGTTATAAGTGAAAATTCCTAACAAACCCTTAAAGGTTATTCATCTAATTGAAGTATAAATGACCACAATGACGATTTACATATTTGGCCATCTCAGGAGAAGACCCTCCTTATACCGACCCAGTTTATAAGAAAACAATGAACAAAAAAGAAATCTAAACCTATTTGGTGTGACCACTCTTTGCCCTTAAAGAGGACCTTTCATCACCCTAACAAATCTAAACTAAGTATACATACATGGAGAGCGGCGCCCAGGGATCTCCCTGCACTTACTATTATCCCTGGGCGCCGCTCCATTCTCCCGGTATGTCCTCCGGTGACTTCAGCTCTGCGTCTCAACTGGGAGGAGACTGCCCTTGTTCTCCTGGGCGTCTCCTTCTCCCAGGCTGTAGCGCTGACTAACCGCAGCGCTCAGCTCATAGCCTGGGAGGTTTTCTTCTCCCAGGCTATGAGCTGAGCGCTGCGGTTGGTCAGCGCTACAGCCTGGGAGAAGGAGACGCCCAGGAGAACAAGGGCAGGCTCCTCCCTGTTGAGACGCAGAGCTGAAGTCACCGGAGGACATACCGGGAGAACGGAGCGGCGCCCAGGGATAATAGTAAGTGCAGGGAGATCCCTGGGTGCCGCTCTCCATGTATGTATACTTAGTTTAGATTTGTTAGGGTGATGAAAGGTCCTCTTTAAAACAGCATCAGTTCTTCTAGGTACACTTGCACACAGTTTTTTAAGGAACTCAGCGGGGAGGCTATTCCTAATACCTTGGAGAACTAACCACAGATCTTCTGTGGATATAGACTTGCTCAAATTATGCTATCTATTCATGTAATCACAGACTTGACTTGATTAAGATGAGATCAGGGCTCTGTGAGTGCCATCACTCCTCCCTTTCACTAAAGATGGAGGCTCCTTGCAAGTTTAGGGCTGTATTTTAGCAAATGGGGTTGGGGATTTGGTCAGGATTAATAGTGTCCTCAATGAAGAGAAATTCAGGCAGATCCTTATCCATCATGCAATACTATAAGGGAGGCTTTTGATTGGCTCAAAAATTATGCTGAAGCAGGACAACGACCCCAAACATACAACCAATGTCATTAAGAACTATCTTCAGCATAAAGAAGAACACGGAGTCCTGAAAATGATGATATGGCCTCCACAGAGCCCTAATCTCAAGACCACCCCTTCTGTCTTGGATTACATGAAGAGACAGAAGGATTTGAGCGAGTCTACATCGACAGAAGATCTGTGGTTAGTTATGTATGTAAGTGTAGCTAGAAGAACTGGTTTGGTTTTGAAGGCAAAGCATGGTCACACCAAATATTGATGTGATTTAGATTTCTCTTTTGTTCATTCATGTTGCATTTTGAAAGCATTCTTACTTTGCAGCATCTTTTCCAAAAATACTGTACAAGTCAGGAGAGGTTAAGCTACTTTCACACTAGCATTTTTGCTGGATCCAGCAGGGTTCAGCAAAAACGCTTCAGTTACTGATAATACAACCACCTGCATCCATTATGAACGGATCTGGTTGTATAACCTTTAACATAGCCAAGACGGATCCGTCATGAACTCCATTGAAAGTCAATGGGGGACGGATCCGTTTTCTATTGTGTCAGAGAAAACTGATCCGTCCACATTGACTTGCATTGAGGGTCATGACGGATCCGTCTTGCTCCACATCCCAGGATGGAAAGCAACCCGCAGTTGCTGCGGTTGTCTCTCCGGTATAAGAACGGAAGGCATTTTGGAGCACTCCATTCTGTTCAGTTACGTTTTGTCCCCATTCACAATGAATGGGGCCAAACGGAATTGTTTTTTCCGGTATTGAGACCCTATGACGGATCTCAATACTGAAAAATATTAACGCTAGCGTGAAAGTAGCCTTAGAGTTCTTCTTTAAATTGAATGGCTATGTATATAATGTATGGACCTGCTGGGTCCTCCAAACAGAGAGATGCTCTTCGCTCTGGTTAATAGATGATAGTCCGGATTTAGGGAGATCTCCTTTAAAGAGGACCTTTCACTGGTCCACAGTTTATCAGTTAAAGCTATGTACATTGAGAGCGGCACCCAGGGATGTCCCTGCACTTACTTGTATCCCTGGGTGCCGCTCCGTTCGTCCTCTGTAGCCCCCGGTACCGGCGCTCCTGCTGCTGTAATTTTGCCTGGGGCGGAGACTTCTTCTTCTGCTCTGGGCGTCTCCTTCTCCCAGGGCTGGAGTGCTGGCCAATCGCAGCGCTCAGCTCATTTTCAGGATATGAGCTGAGCGCTGCGATTTGCCAGCGCTCCAGCCCTGGGAGAAGAAGATGCCCAGGGCAGAAGAAGAAGTCTCCGCCCCAGGCAAAATTACAGCAGCAGGAGCGCCGGTACCGGGGGCTACAGAGGATGAACGGAGCGGCACCCAGGGATACAAGTAAGTGCAGGGACATCCCTGGGTGCCGCTCTCAATGAACATAGCTTTAACTGATAAACTGTGGACCAGTGAAAGGTCCTCTTTAATAACAGGGTATTTGACAATGGGTTTTGTAAACCAGACAGCCCCTTTAAAGTTGTCATTATTCTTACATTTATCATTGTTATTATTAGTATTGACAATAAATTATTATTCTATTACTACCGTATATTCTTCTTTTGCTGTGCACCCTTGGTTCCCACGGACTACACCATTCAACTACATTAGCCCATTCTAACCAGACTGAAAATGTATAACCTATAAACACAATAATCTATCATCGCTGAGACTTGTAGATATTTTCCTAAATGATATTTCAAATGATCTCAGAGAGGAGAACTCAGGGCAAAGGAGGAAGCCAGCGAAGGAAACAGATCTTCTTGAGAACAAATCAGTAGTTACTCAATTAAGATAAAACACTAGTGGAGCAGATTGGGTTTCATAGTTTCTTTAAATTGCAGTAAATGAGGGGTAACATTGACTTTGCCAGGGAACAGCAGATGTTTAAAGGAGACAATACTTTCACAGGAGCTGGAGTGGCTCTAAGTGTTAAATACGAGGACCACCCAAGATTGTTCTGGAGGCTTTCATTAAAATCTAAAACTCCACGAGGACATTGTATTCCAACAATGTAACTACCTTGGAAGAGGAGGCTGTTTCTATGCAATTGTTCACATGGCAGATCAACTGCTTCTAGGAGGGTCTGGCAATGGTTTGTTTCGAGATAAAGGAGGCTTTCTTAGGAAATGGCTATCCTTAAAATGTGAGATTATTTGTGGTCCAGATTCCCTTCAAAGCAGTTGAAGGGGGTCATGGGGCTCTCTAAAGCAACACAGCCCCTTAATTAAAGGCTTGCCTATGTACAGTGGTGCTTGAATGTTTGTGAACCCTTCAGAATGTTCTAGATTTCTGAGCTACAATATCAGAGACAGACACAAGTATGGGGGAGCCACCGTTCCTGAGTAGACATTGAAGGGACCGTGGCTCTGCAGTTAGACACTGTCATCTGCTACATACTACTGATCGGTACCTGAAAAGGCCATCATCTTCTTTCCTGGAAGACCACATTAAACTGTGACTGTTTCATGTAATTTTTCAGAATCAGCTGCCAGGTGCGGATACATGAGGAACAACACTATTTCTGGCAATTATGTTATCTGCACCTGACATTTTGTTGCAGTTTTTCTCTCTGCAATCTGTTGGTAATTCTCAATTTTTATGTAGAGACTAGCTGCTTTCATGTCTGCCCATACACAGCACGTGGAGAAACAGGAGAATCTGCTTACTAACTTGCTACATTGCAACCTTAGAAGCAGCAGTAGTAATGGAGGACATCACACAAAAGGACTAAGAAGTTTAGAAGTGAACCCAGCATTAGTTAGACAGTAAATCACTTACAAACTAGCAGTAGTCTCTGTGTCTGCCTTTCTCCGGAGGCCTCTCCCTGCCCTTTTATGTGCCCCCTCCACAGACTTTAGTCTGATTCTTCAGTGAGTAGGCAGCCCATCCCCACTGAAGACAGATCTAAGATCTAAGGCAGTGAATTGAGAGTTAGTGAAGAGAAGCAGGAGATGAGCCTGATAAACCTGAACATTGCATGTTAGACTTTAAAGGGCATCTGTCAGCAGATTTGTACCTATAACACTGGCTGACCTGTTACATGTGAACTTGGCAGCTGAAGGCAGAAAAATGATGTTTTAATATATGCAAATGAGCCTCTAGGAGCCAAGGGGGATCGCCATTACACCTAGAGGCTCTGCTCTCTCTGAAAATGCTTATCCCTCTACACTTTGATTAGCAGGGCCAAGCATGACGTTTTCACTGCCTGGTCCTGTCAATCAAGATGGAGAGGGCGCAGCAGTTTTAGAGAGAGCAGAGTATCTAGGTGTAATGGCAACGCCCCTGTTGCTCCTAGAGGCTAATTTACATATTAAAACATCACTTTTCTCAGCAATGCGGGCGCATATAAACATGGGACCAACACAGATGCCTTCAGCTGCCGAGCGCACATGTAGCAGGTCGGCCAGTGTCATAGGTACAGAACTGCTGACAGATGCCCATTAACAGTCAAAGTCATGTGCCCTCTCTACCAGTTTGGCTTAGTAAATAGAAGAATGAGTATATGGCAGCTCAGGTTTGTTAGCAATAGGTTCTCCTCATCTTATGGTTTCTATTCGTTTCAGTGCACGTCATAGATAGAACATGAGCTATAATAACATTAGAAAGCATGTCGTTTTTAAGGCAAAGCTGATAAAATCCAGGAACAGTTTGGGGAATTGTAACAATATGTCTTGGTTATATTTTTGCTGAATTAAGTAGGAGAGCGTTACATCTAGAACATCGGTGTAGAATAATATACAGTAGCTGGGAAAGGTGTTTTCAGTGAAAACAAACCAAGAGCAGGATCAGGTGTAGTGATGTGTCATGGCTGCCCCTTACTGCTCACAGTGCCCTGCAGGGAACACACTTCCGATGACATGTTCTTTAGGCCGCCTTGTTTCTGTCCTTCAAACACTGATTCATAGTGTTGGAGATGTCTATTACTGTATCATTAGGACCGGCTTGTGTGTATGGACTGCTTCCATCTGGTCCTAATTACACCACTCTCCGTAAAGCAGTCATTGTTCTCATTAGGCTCAGCGGTCTCTCTATGTGTGTGGGGTCTCAGCATTCTGGCAAGAATAAGTCTCATGTATTCAAAATAGGAAAACTACAAAACCTGATGACACGTGTGTCTGCAACATAACATAAGAGCTTGTTTACATGATTCTATCTATCTATCTATCTATCTATCTATCTATCTATCTATCTATCTATCTATCATATCTATCTATCTATCTATCTATCATATCTATCTATCTATCTATCTATCTATCTATCTATCTCATATCTATCTATCTATCTATCTATCTATCTATCTATCTCATATCTATCTATCTATCTATCTATCTCATATCTATCTATCTATCTATCTATCTATCTATCTATCTCATATCTATCTATCTATAATTCTAATAGTATGTAGATAGATGGGTGTTTTCAAGCCCCAGGGGGGCCATGGTCACCCGAAACGCCCACACAAATTGAGCACCAGCAGTACCAGTGCTATCTATCTATCTATCTATCTATCTATCTATCTATCACCTCTATCTATCATATCTATCTATCTATCTATCTATCACCTCTATCTATCATATCTATCTATCTATCTATCTATCTATCTATCTATCTATCATCTATCTATCTATCATCTATCTATCATCTCTATCATCTATCTATCATCTATATCTATCTATCTATCTATCTATCATCTATCTATCATCTCTATCATCTATCTATCTATCTATATATCATCTATCATCTATCTTTCATATCTATCTATCTATCTATCTATCTATCTAGCATCTATCTAGCATCTATCTATCTATCTATCTATCTGTCTGTCTGTCTATCTATCTATCTATCTATCGTATCTATCTATCTATCTATCTATCTATCTATCTATCTATCTATCTATCTATCTATCATTAATATCATCTATCTATCTATCATCTATCTTATCTATCTACAGTATCTCGGACCTGTTTTAAATCTGTGCTCAGCATTTTGAACATGTCAGATCCATATGGATGAATATGTGCTGGATGTGCCTTCCCCTCAGCGCTTCTCTATGGGCAAGAACTGCCTGTGACAAACTTTCCACCTCCAATCTGTCATCTAAAATAATTGGGATTATTGAAATCTTAGATTTAAAAACCACAGAGAACTGCCATACTCTCCCGTGTTCCCATCTGTGTTTTATATCTGTTCAGCTTTACAACACTTATATTATTATTATTATTATTATTATTATTATTATTATTATTATTATTATTATTATTATCACAAGCTTCACACCAGCAGAGCACTTTACATTAATGTGCTTGTTTTATACCTGATCAGCTGCATTCCCCTCATATTACTTTATTATTAATATTATTATTACTAATAATAAAAGCCTCACCTCAGCATAACATATTACATTGTTGTGATTGTTTTAATCTTTGGAAATAATGTAACTTCAGTTTTTTCCAACAATAGAAAGCACTGCATTACAGAAGTGAACAGCAGGTGGCAGTATTGTCCTTCTGTGGACACAATGAGGTTGTTCTCTGCCTGTCACATCTGGAGCAAGCTGCAGGTAGATCCCTCAGTGTCAGAGACATTTGTATGGAGCACACTTACAACTTGATGCTGAACTTGATTTTGTGTGTTTTACAACATGAACATGGCAAGTCTGCCTCTTCTCGCTCCTACTGCTGAAGGACTACATGTTCCAGCATGTCTTGTCTATCACTCTCTGGTTTTGCCTTTCCTTCTAGCCTCTTGTTAGTTTTATAAATGAAATGAGATCTGCCTTATACTAAGGCTCTGTTCACATTTCATTCTCAGTGTGTTTAGTGTATACGTAGGATGCCAGTGTATATTGTATGCTATGTAGTTGTATATATAGCTAACTGATTTACATTGTAAAAAATATATCCATGTTTTTGCGGGATCCCATTGAATTGATTAAGCATGTAACACATACTGACCAGATGTACGGTATGCCAGGAATCAGACATTATTTTGGCTTGTGTCTGGCCCTACGAACTTACTAACACAACACGAGGCGTGAGCATAGCCAGAGGCAACACTTAAAGGGAAGCTGTCACCTGCTTAGGGACACTAAACCACGAGCTGCTCAGGTCCAGAGCCCCATAGAAAACCCACCTTTCTCTGAAAATAGTATATCGAACTGATCAGGAGATGAGACTGGGACTTGTAGTGCCCTGGAGCAAGGGTACTTTGGTCTGTGGACAATTGCCCTTATTGCTACTAGTCAAAGCCATCAATCCCTACTTTTTTGCACTTTGAAGAATTAACTTGCACAGTGATTTGTGCCTTTTGTGCTCTTATACTGTTTCATATTGTTGAACCGCATGTATATGTTTATTTTAATATATCCTGCTTATTTGCACTGTTATTACTAGTGATGAGCGAAGTTTACAAAAATTAGATTCGGCGGCTTTGCTGAATTTCATAAAGAAATTCACTTTGTGACAAATTACTTCGTCACGAAACGCATGTCTCTGTAAATAGCGGGCATAATGATGGGAGTTCATCACTGATTCAAGCATCTGAAATGAAAAGTAAGGGATTTTAGGGGTTAATCGGTTAAAAAAAATTATACTCACCTTATCCATTTGAGCGCGAAGAGGCCTCTATAGCCATCTTGATTGAAGATTCTGCACGAAATCTCTCGCAATGCATGATGACGTCATCACGCTGGCTGGCGTCTTGACACTATAAGTCACCATGCATAAACCTTTTTGCGGGATCTTCAATCAAGATGTCCTTGACAGCTTCTTTTTTTTTAAACTGATTAACCCCTGAAAGCCCTCACTTTTCATCTCAGATGCCATTATCAGCGATGAACGCGGCATCTGAGGGTTTCAATGACTGGGGCGGCGCAATCGCCATTCCCCACCATTGCGCCCACTGCTTACAAAGAAATGCGCTTCGTGATGAAGTAATTTGTATAGTTCAATTCGCTCAACCATAGTTATTACTCTAAAGCTGCACTGCAGAAAGGGTTTATGCACAGCCAGCTAATACTGAGAGACTTTATGACTTTCTAAAAAATTCTGGGGAAAAAACAGACACACTGACATTCTGACTGTCTGGTTTAGCTCTTATTTATGTCTGAAGACTTGTTTATGTCTAGAAAAACTGCTTATTCATTCACATAGACTTGGAAGTGTATGATAGACTAAAATTGTAACATTGTTTCTGTTTAGGCTGTGCTTCTCCATTCCACCCTTTTAGTTAGAAACTGTATATAAGTTAGAGCCTGTAGATGTCTGTAGATAGAGACCAGTGCTTAGGAGAGACGAATGACCACAAGAAGACGCTGAGATGGGGATGCAAAGCTACAGACATTAGGTTGACCAGCTCGTTGACTAGGAAGCCAGACAGATAACTAAGCCACAGACCTCTGGCCACCAGCCTTCTGAAAGAGGGACATTTAGCTCATGTCTTTCCTTAGCATGAACCTTTTATATGCCAAGGAAGAGCTCAGTGCTTTGCTTGTATTGTTTTGCACTTGAGTTCCTCCAGCAAAGAAGCACTGGTTTACTGCAGAACCTGACTCTCTGGACTTATTTCCCATTGGGGTGCACCACGCCTTTCCATACCTTCAGGAGAACAGCATGACATGGTGACACCTCGACAGTGTCTGGGGGACCCAGTGTAGCATTGAGACCACCCCAAACCTGGCCACTTCAGACTCATCTATAGCAACACTGGGCGCCCACTCTGTATGCCGAGAATGGTTCACTTCGTGCCTCAGCTCATGAGGCCCATGCACATTGAAGTGAGGGGTCCTGTTTTCAGCTATATCTATCTACAAAGAAGTTAGGTCACAAATTGAAGTTCCTAGGCCACAATGCAAAACCTGTAACAGGGCAGAGGGGCTTCTTGCCCGCCTAAGACCAGGTTACAAGTGCTACCTCCACACTCCCTATCACTACTCCACAGATTAGCAATACTTTACATCAGGCATCCTCAAACTGCGGCGCTCCAGCTGATTGTAAAACTACAACTCCCACAACGCCGTGCTGTAGATTGATACCTGTCGGCTGTTCGGGCATGTTGGGAGTTGTAGTTTTGCAACAGCTAGAGGGCTGCAGTTTGAGGATGCCTGCTTTACATATTTGTAAAGTTAGATTTACAGTACACGGCAGAATTGTCAGGCCAACTACTGGGAACTAACTTTACTATGAATGCTCCTTCCCAATAATTGGTCCATGTGGCAAAACTCTCCTTCATCAGGTAAATTCATCATCCATTGCATTAAATCATTGTTTTTGGGCTGTAGATCATGCTGTGTGAAAAGCTGCCCAGAAAAGACAAATCTGTATGAGGACAAGCACTGGAGGTGAATGCTGCGTGTAAATGCAGCGCTTTACCTCCACTAACGAGCCACAATGTGCTGTTCTCATCTTTATATCTGTTCCATTACCCGGCAAAAAAAAAACAGCAACAAAAAAAACTGAAACAGAAAATGTCCTATTCTTATCTGTTTTGCAGATAACAATAGGCATTTGTCACATGTTGTAAGACCTGCGGAGGGGAAAATGAGGGATGCACACAGTGTGTATCTGTCTTTTGCAGATCTGTAATTTGTCGATCTCAAAAATGGGTAGGCTCATGTGCAGGAGGCCTTACTGCAGAACATGTAAGTGGCAGGAGTGTGGAGTGTCATCAATAAGATAATGATGGGCCATAATTATAAAAGGGTCGGAAAACGCCTTTAAGGTTGTTTGCACAATGTATTTTGTAAATCTGCCATCAAAATTCAGTGCAGAATCCACCTTTGTGTTTACTTCAGGGCAAAACTGTATCCACGATAAAAAAAACACACAGAGAATGCATTAAAAAAATACACGGACACATATGGAGCATTTTTTTACGCTTTTCATTAATTTCAATGGGAGATTCGGGGCAGATCTCTCCCCGAAATAGGGCATGCTGCTTCTTATTTCCATTAGAGAATGACAAGAGGGGGAGAGAATGACATGGGGGAAAGAAAATGACAAAAGGGACAAAGAGAATGACAAGAGGGGGAGAGAATGAGAAGGGGTGGAGAGAGAGAACTGGCGTTAGTTAAAGGGGTTCTGCAGTTTATTTAAACTGATTATCTATCCTCTGGATAGATCATCAGCATATGATCAGCGGGGGTCTGACACCCGGGACCCCCGCCGATCAGCTGTTTGAGAAGGCAGCGGCGCGGGCAGTAGCGCTTTGGCCTTCTTGCTGTGTACCGCAGGCGCAGTGACGTCACGACTAGTATCACTGGCCTTGGCGGGGTTAAGCTCTGTTCACTTGAATGAAGCTTAGCCCCGCCCAGGCCAGTGATATTAGTTGTGACGTCACTGCGCCTGCGGTAAACAGCGAGAAGGCCGAGGCGCTACTGCCAGCGCCGCTGCCTTCTCAAACAGCTGATCGGCGGGGGTTCCAGGTGTCGGACCCCTGCCGATCAGATTCTGATGATCTATCCAGAGGAAAGATCATCAGTTTAAATAAACTGCAGAACCCCTTTAATATGGCAGATCATATGGGTAGGGCATTGTGATGTCACATGGGGGGGGGGGGGGCCCCGGTAAACTTTTCTTTTGCCTAGGGCGGCAAAAATCCTTGCACCGGCCCTGGGCATTCACTCAGATCACAAAGCAGTGTCGTACATTGTATACTGGCTGTGCTTGGTATCGCACTCAGCCCTATTCACTTCAATAGACCAATGAATGTGACGTAACATGGCCTAGAGAGCTCTGGGTCCCGATCACATACCGATGACTTATCCAGCACCAGATTTGTATGGCAATTCCGCCCAGGGTTTTTTGGATTTTCTTTTTATAACGTTCATCATGCGCTAAAACTGACATAACAATACCAAATTAATGTCGTTTTTATTAAATTTTACGGCTTTTAAAAAATAAAAACCTTTGAAAAAAATGTTTTTTCACATCACCATATTTTAATGCTCATAACCAGAGCTGTAGGAGGATGTTTTTTTGCTGTATTTTTTATTGATACCTTTTCAAGGTACATATAACTTTTTGATCTCTTATCCCATAGATGAAATAGAATACTATTGCAGTCTATGGGAATCTTACAGCCTGCCTGAAAAGTCAAGCTTCGGGCTTGACTTTGCACGCAGTTAGCCATGACAAGCCTGGGAACTTTCAAAAGGCCCCAGGCTGTCGTGGAAATTGATCAAAACCTCTAAATTTTGCTGTGGTATCTCCAATGGGAGGACAGAGGGAGCCCACTCCCTCTGTCTAACTGCTTAGATGAAGCAGTTGCTATTGACCATGGCATCTGAGGAGTTAAAAGACTGGGTTTGATGTTATTGCCAATCTCAGTCATTGCGACTGAGGCCCCAGGCTGTCGCGGAAATCGGTCAGAACCTCTCAATTTTACTGTGGGATCTCCAATGGGAGGACAGAGGGAGCCCACTCCCTCTGTCTAACTGCTCAGATGAAGCAGTCGCTATTGACCGTGGCATCTGAGGAGTTGGGTTTGGTGTTATCGCTAATCTCAGTCATTGCAACTGAGTGCCTACTGTTTACACACCTAGCACCTGCCACAAGTGAAGTGGGCTCAGGGTGTGAGCCCACTCCATATGCTTTATCTTTCTTCACGATGTACAGTTACGTGGTTATGAGTGTAAGGGTTAAAAAATGTATAAACAATTATATTTCACCGAACTCCCACTGCTCCCATTACAACTTTTACCCGATTCTCCGCTGGTTTCTGCTTTCTAGTTTTTATTGGCACAGAAAATGTGATTGCTCAGCCAATCATTGGCCTCAGTGGTGACCCTCCTCATGCTGTAATTGGATGAGTGGATTTCTAGGTCAGTACAGGAGATCCATATCTATTCTCCATATCACACCAGTCTCTGTTTATTACAGATTTCTCTAGAATGACACATTTAGGTCATGTCTATGCGGGTCGGT
Source organism: Bufotes viridis (assembly GCA_033119425.1). Taxonomy (NCBI): domain Eukaryota; kingdom Metazoa; phylum Chordata; class Amphibia; order Anura; family Bufonidae; genus Bufotes; species Bufotes viridis. The sequence continues at coordinate 36,596,877 of CM065591.1, forward strand.
GTACAACCTGTGGAAATCCAAGCAAAGGAGGGTGTTGTGGAGTGCCCAGCTCCCTGACCGCTCGGTCCTCCAGTCTCCAGAGGCTGATATGTTGTCAATGACTCTTGGTGAATCTGTATATTGAAATATTGAATCTGAAATTTTATATTTATTTAAAAACATTTACGTAAATATTTATTTTTTTAATTTCTTGTTTGTTAAACATTTTCTGCATTACTGGACATAGAGAGGCAACCATGTAGATTATGTATACCAGAAAAATCACTGTTAATGCACTAACACAATAGATGCATATATAATATATAGACTAAGCCTTCATTCTGATACGGTAAAACATGAGTTTCTTAGCCAATAAATTTTGATCAAAACACATCTGTGCCCACCTACCAGCGACAAGGTGGTCTGAGTCAGACAGGACCTACTCTAAAACCTATGTCTATGCCATTGGGCATCTACGTTCAGGAAAGCAGACCCTGCACATATAGTGTGCTGCTCCTAGTTACCTCTGTGTGCACCAGGCATCCAATGAGAGGAAGAGCACCTAGACTACCGCTGTCAATCTGAATGGTCTCCATATAATACTATATTTACCCTGGCTTGCAGTATCTTCCAATCCCCTGTTTTTCAGGGGGTACCAGGCAAGTGATTGCCTCAGTAGACCTATAGGAATGAAACATCTTTGGTAAGACAACTCTGCAACCTTATTTGTCAAGACTTTTAACAGCAGAACCTCTTGGACTGCCCTGAGAATCTTCCTAACTTATGCCATGATATAGCAGTATGTAGCGTATATTTACCATACCGTACTTTAGATAACGCTGTTTGACTGCTGTGAGGCAGTCCCAGAGACATATTTACTATAATGACTTTAATTCTATAATTTCATCATCCTATTCATGTAATGAAGAGTAGAAGCAAATTTCAGCAAATTTTACGGAAGCAATTCCCGAGATAAGGGAGTTAGAAATAGAGAGGGAGGGGGTAGTGTATGTTGGAGGAGAGAGATGTAGAACCATTTACTTGTGTGAAATGTCTTTTGTTATTCCATGGATTTTCCCTCTGGATTTGCACCAAATCTGCTGTGCTGTGTGATTTTACATGTAACATGTTAGTAACATGAAGATTTATTTGAGGTCTGCCTTCGGAAGTCATGGTCTAGTCTAGATGTAGGGCAGTCACACACTGACTTGTGGTATTGGAGGAAATCTAAAGTCTGATCCAACCAAATAACTTCTGAATGTTCTGATGTCACGTACATTGGTTGAATACGGTTCCCCTTGTGCAATCAAAGTGTCATGAACTGTCACATGATGTGAGTATAAATACACCTGTTCTGAAAGAGTCCTAAGGTCCCCATACACATTAGTCTTTACGTTTATCAAAATGGACAATTTCAACCAAAACAAACATTCTTAAATTAAAATTTAACAATGAACAATTGTTTTAGATGACCGATGACAGACCATTATATTTTGAAAGCAATAATAATTTCGTCTGATAGTCAAACGACAGATCTTTCACTCACAGAAAGCTCGTTCGTGAACAAAAGATGTTTCTTTGAAAGAACGTTCCCAGAAATATATTTTGTCTATCACCCAGTTTCATTGAACATGTATGGCCAGTCTGAACCACTGTAACGGCCAATATGGACCAAATGTGTATAACCATGTCTGCATAACGTTCACCAGATGTTTGTTCAACTGCTGTTCATTCATCAACCAACTGCAATGTAATGTACATGGCCAGCTTTAGTCTGCAACACTACTAAGCAAGCAACACAAAGACCAAGGAGTTCTCCAAACAAGTGAGCGACTAAGTTGTAGAGAAGAATAGATCAGGTTTCAGTTATAAAAAAAATATCTGAAATGTTGAACATCCCACGGAGCACCATTAAATGCATTACAACAGAATGTAAAGAATATGGCAAAACCTGGCAAGGGAAGACCGGGCAAGGAGGGCATTAATCAGAGATTCAACAGACATAGCAAGGATAGAACTAAAGGAGCTCCAAAGATCCACAGAGGAGATAGAAATATATATCCATAGGACCACTAAAAGCCGAACACCCCAAAGTTCAGGGATTTATGGAAGAGTGGCCAGAGAAAACAAAAACATAAGGAAACACATTTGGAGTTCACCAAACAGCATGTAGCAGACACATCAAACACATGGCAGAAGGTTCTCTGTTCAGATAGAACTTTTCAGTGATCATGGGAAACACTATATATGGCACAAACCGAACACTTATCCCCCCATCATGTTGTGGGCATGTGTTTTGTCAGCAGGGATTGGAAAATTGGTCAGGATTGAAGTAAGGATTGATGACAAATCTTGAGGATGAATGGCAGTTCTGGGAACATGTGAATGTCTTTCAATGATCTACATCTAGTTCTAGTTAAAGCTCAGACTTTGAGCCAATGACGAATCTGTGGCATGACTCTAAGACTGCTGAACACTAACACAACCCATCTAACTTCAAGAATTTGGAGCCGTTTTGGCTGGAAAAATGGGTAAAAATCTCAGTGTCTAGATTGGCTAAATTAATACAGAAAATTACCCCTGGGGAAACCATACTGATGGTGATACGTATGAGGTTTTGTACTTTCTATGCTCCTGACTTACTTATCTACCTACAAGACTCTGCTCCATTTTGTACACTGTGTGTGTGTTGTACATTTTTAGGGTGAAATGCTCTCTACACAAAAATCACTTTTTCGTTACTAAAAATCTACTTTTAAAGAGCTTCTGTCAGCATGATCAACCCTATTAAACCAGACACATTGCCTGGTATGGTTGATTAGGGTGATTAAATTGGTACCTGTCTTAGGCTCCTTTTACATCTGCGTTTTGGCGGTCCAGTTTTGAGGTACGGCATGGGATCTCAAAATCACAGCAAAACGCTTCCGTTATAATAATAAAACGGGCTGCATCAGTTCAGAATGGTTCTGGTTGTATTATATCGAAAATGAAAAAAAAATGGACCCGGCCCTAAAACCATTGTAAGTCAATGGACGCTGGATCCGTTTATTTTCGTGTCTAAAAACGTGTCTGGCACCATTGACTTACATGGTTTTTGGTGCCGTATCCGGCTTCTTTAGTTTCCCATGAGGCACACAAAAACGATGCTTGCAGCTGTTCCGATTTGTTCAGTTTTGTCCTCATTGACAATAAATGAGGACAAAACTGAAGCATGTGCTGGGTCTCAAAACCGGTTAGCACAACGCAGATGTGAAAGTAGCCTTATGAGCATAAGATCCACTGCTGAAGCAATATATTGTTTTTTATATTTATGCAAATTAGGCAGTTGGAGCACCGAGGAGCTGGCATAGCTTTTGGAGCACTGCTTCTGCTATGTCCCAGTACACTCCTCCCTTCCCTTTGATTGATAGGGCTAATAGCCATGTCTAATTGTGCCCGTGCTGTGACTCACAATCATTGCATCCAGTATTAACATTAATATGTCATATCCAGTAATTGGTGTCAGTTTCTCCTAGGAATGCATGATTTTGCTAATGTTCTGTCTTATATTTGTGTTCAGCTATTGTGGGTTTTAAATCAAATGGTCCTGAGTGTACTGAGAACCGAGGGGCGTAGCAGTAGCGGTGCTCAAAGAGCTACACTGACCCCTTGGTGCTCCAACTGCCTAATTTGGATAAATATAAACATTAACCCCTCAGTGACCGGCCTGTTTTGGGCCTTACTGACCAAGCGTTTTTCTTCCCTTTTTCATCCTCGCTTTCCAAGAGCTATAACTTTTTTATTTTTCCGTCTATAAAGCTTTATGAGGGCTTGTTTCTTGTGGCACAAGTTGTAGTTTTTATTGGCGCCATTTTGGGGTATGAATACCTTTCTGATTAACTTTTATTAAATCTTTCTGGGAGGGAGATGGGAAAAACAGCAATACTGCCACTGCGTTTTTACGTTAAAAATTTTACGGCGTAAATTTTTCGGTATAGATAACATAATATATTTATTCTCTAGATCAGTACAATTGCAGTGATATCAAATACATGTAGTTTTTATTAAGTTTTACTACTTTTTTGCAATAAAACCTCTTTTTTTAAAAAGAAAAAAATGTTTTTGCATTGCCGATTCCCAAGACCCATAACTTTTTTCTTTTTCTTTCTACGGAGTTGTGTGAGGGCTTCATTTTTGCAGAACGACTTGTATTTTTCATTGGTATCCTTTCAGAGTAAATGGCGCTTTTTGATCGCTTGGTATTAAGTTTTTTTCAGTGGCAACTAAGAATAAATTAGAAATTCTGTCTTCATTTTTTTTTATTTTTTTTCGTCATTCCCCGTAGAGGATAATTTATGTGATATTTATGTAGTCTGGGTCGTTATGGATGCGGCAATATCAAACATACTGTATGGGGGAGATTTTTTTTTGCAATTTTTTTTAATTGAAAAGCGTATTTTCATTTGAAAAAAAGTGTACATTTCTTTATGGAATTTTTTTTATTTAATAGTTTTTTTTTTCCTTTTATTTTACCACTTAATAGTCCCACAAGGGTACTATAACAGACACTATTTTGATTGTTTTTAAAATGCAATGCACTATCCATATAGTGCATTGCATTTTAATGGCAATGCTATTCCAACATTGACTAGCAGACTGCGCCACAGAGGTGCAGCCTGCTGGAAATTACTGAAGGCTGGTCTGGGGCCTACATCAGACCCCTGCAAGCCTTCACACACATCGGCACCCTCGCAATCGCATTTTCACTTGAATGAGTCCGCAATCCGGGAGATGCAGTGCGGATTGGAAGCCAACGGAAGCACTACAGAGTGGGTTTTCTGTCCGTGCCTCCACAGCGCAAAAAAGTAGTGCATGCAGTTGGATGCGGATCGCAATTGGTGGTCCGTGCACGGGTCCGGCCGGCACATGGTTGTTTGCATGAGCCCTAAGAGAAAGCGATCGAATATCTTCAGATGTAATAAAGAACTATCGGGATAAAGCATGTTATGTATGATGAGTGTCCTGTACATTGATATGATGATGTTCTACCAGGTTCTGTGGAGGACATGACTGCAGAGAACTGCTGACATAAGGTTCACAGATGGTGGGGAGGACATTTGTATTCATTATACAGTTTTTTTCTAAAACATCAAATGAAACCTTTGGGGAATTAGGTGATCTATGAAAAGTCTAATTAGTTCAGGGAGTTCCTCCAGGTTCTTTTATAGCTCTTTATTTTTTGTGAGAGACTGCAGATTCTGGCTGTCACCTCACTTCTCTAAAAAGCACGTCTGCTCATGATGAGAACCAGGAGATAAAAACATGGACAATGCTTTGACCTTGTGTAAGTTCAAAAATTACAGATCAATCTTTTACTGATAATCTATCAATCTATTAATCTATCTATCTATCTATCTATCTATCTATCTATCTACTGTATCTATCATATCTATCTATCTATCTATCTATCTATCTTTCTATCATTAGCTATCTTTCTATCGATTGATCTATTTATCATCTCATATATCTATCATTATCTATCTATTTACTCGTATCTATCTATCTATCTATCTATCTATCTATCTATCTATCTATCTATCTTTCTATCATTAGCTATCTTTCTATCGATCGATCTATTTATCATCTCATATATCTATCATTATCTATCTATCTATCTATCTATCTATCTATCTATCTATCTATCTATCTCTCTATCTATCTCTATCTATCATCTTTCTATCATCTATCATCTCATATCTATCATATAATATTTATCTATTGTGAGAAGGGCATGGTTTGGCAGAACTGCTATCTGCCGTTGAAACAGTTAAACTGTGGGTGTGTCTCTGGGAACCGAGAGGTTAACCCAGACCCACGATAAGCAGGGTTCATAGTCTGTTTTGTTTATGTTGGCCATAGCTCATACTAGAGTGAGTGAGGTTGGCAGTGGGACACTCACTCCACCTGGGCTTCGGTCCTGGGCTTCAGGGGCGTAACTATAGGGGAAGCAGGGGAAGCGGCTGCTTTGGGGCCCTGACCCAGAAGGGGCCCATCCAAGAGGAAGAGGAGAAGTACTAAAATATTTTGTCAGGGCCCCTCAACAGTATTACACATTGAAATTATATATAGTGGCAGTATAGACAGTGTAGAAAACGGATGGAACAGCTGCCGGGCCTAGTCTGAGAGAGCGATCTTTACTAGCCACAGGAAAGGGGGCGGCATGAAAGGAAGGGGTTGTGAAAAATGACTGGGGGAGGGGGCCCCGTTCAAAAATTTGCTGTGGGGCCCAGTCATTACTAGTTATGCCACTGCTGGGCTTCCATAGCCCACAGCTGTGGGTCATATGGGTCGTTAGGGCCTAATTTAAAACTCAGAGTAGAGATTTGCCCCCAATACTTGCCAGTTGTACCCGTGGGCCGGGTAGCCGATCCCACGTATAGTCAGAGACTGTCTTTTGTATTAGGTACTGGCTCAGCCAAGCAGAGTTTGCTTGTTTAAGTCTATTTGTTAGGGCTATGCTTATGTTTAAATATATAACTGCAAAATATAAACCTTTTCATCGGACATTATCCTGTCTGTGTCCCTGCTTCCTGCACAGCTACCAAGTGTCTACCAGAGCGACCCCCCCCCACTCTATCTATCTATCTATCTATCTATCTATCTGATAGATATCAGAGCTAAATGAGATGATAGATAAAGCCGTTTGTGGTGTATATTAGTGGAAAAAGAAAAAATATATTTGCTGATCAGCGGTGCAGGTATATGTTTTAAAGCTGTTTGTGACGTGTATTAGGGTACTTTCACACTTGCGTTGGTGCGGATCCGTCTGTTTATTTGCACAGACGGATCCGCACCTATAATGCAAACGTTTGTAACCGTTCAGAACGGATCCGTTTGCATCAGTTAAAAGAAAAATGACAAAGTCCAAAACGGATCCGTTTTGAATTGCATTGAAGGATAATGGGAAACGGATCCATTTTCAAATGCACCATATTGTGTCATTGAAAACGGATCCGTCCCCATTAACTTACATTGTAATTTAAAACAAATCTGTTAGGCTCCGCCTCTTCAGATGGACACCAAAATGCTGCATGCTGCGTTTTGGTGTCCGCCTCCAAAACAGAATAGAAGCGGAACGGAGCCGAACTGATGCATTCTGAGCGGATCCTTATCTATTCAGAATGCATTGGGGCTCAACTGATCCGTTTTGGACCGTTTGTGAGAGCCCTGAAACGGATCCCACAAACGGAATACAAAATGCTAGTGTGAAAGTACCCTTAGTTGAAAAAAAGAACAATATATTTGCCGTTCAGAGGTGCAGTTATATGTTCTAAAGCCCTTTTTGGCGTGTATTAGCAACTGGCAGAGTTTGCCCTGGAAATGCTGTCCTGCCCGGCCAGTAGTGTGGCATCAGAGCTGGTGTTTAGTGCAGCGGGGGCCATAGTTACCCCAAGAATTTACCTGTCAACCCAAAATGAGTTGAGACTGACCTTTGTCAAAATGAATCAGGCGTGGATCAGCCAGGATTTCCACCCACCAATGCCTGATGCATCAGACTAGATTATACATGGTGCCACACCAACACTTTAAGAAAATTGACTGGTTTCTTTTGGCTACCTGCCTCAGCTACTATTCTGATGCTGCCACGCAACTGATGCCACACATCTGATGCCAAGTGCGCTTTCTTTCACCCACCATCTTCAGCTGGTACTCGTATTGCCACCCACCTCCCCACTCTGTCACCGGGTCACTCTGTGGTCTCCTGATGCTTCTGCCACCTCCACACTATGTCACCTTGCCCCTCTGTGGTCTCCTGATGCTGCTGCCACCTCCACACTATGTCACCTTGCCACTCTGTGGTCTCCTGATGCTGCTGCTTCCACCTCCACATTATCATTGTGCGACCCTATGGCCTCCTCCTGATGCTGCTGCCACCACCTCCACACTTTGTCATTGTGTCACTCTGTGGTCTCTATCATTGTGCCACACTGTGGTCTCCTGATTCTGCTGCCACCTCCACACTATGTCACCTTGCCACTATGTGGTCTCCTGATGCTGTTGCTGCCCCTCCAAACTGTCATTGTGCCACCCTCTGGCCTCCACCTGATGCTGCTGCTTCCACCTCCACACTCTGTCATTGTGCCACTCCGTGGCCTCCTGATGCAGCCGCCACATCCACATTCTGTCATTGTGCAGCTCTGTGGCCTCCTGACGTTGCCGCCACCTCAACACTGTTTTTGATCCACTCCTGTTTTTTTGGGCATTAGCAATACTGATGGATTACTGACCAAATGCTGACTGAGTGAAGGCAGATGCTCAAGAGACAGGATCTGTTTTTTTAGCAACTTACAGAAGCAACTCACGCAAGGCAAAGTGTTCTACATCACTATAAAGGATCTCTACAGCCAGAAAATAGCAGTTTTCTTTACAAAATTCGCCCCAAATAAATTCGGATCAAACCAAATTCTTTCCAAAAAATTCTGCAAACCGGGGAATTGAATTTTTGAAAAATTCGCTCGTCTCTATCCACTTCATTGCTGTTTATACATGGTGGTGCTCTTCTTTCTTGGAGTTATTCCAGAAATCCGCTGATGTCCTCTATATTAGGCAGCTGCTGAAGACTGGGCTGGCAATAAAGCAGTTCATAATGTATCCATTAGTATTCTTTGCAATCTTGCTGATACAGTAGTTTGCTGCAATATATCAGTCTGGAGTCAAGGCTTTTTAGCTCATGGAGTATTGTCTAGACTGGATACAATTGTATCCACTTCTCAGCTGAGATCAGGACTAGATATGTACAGTTTTACTGCCTCTGAATGGAAACAAGAAGGTTCTCATTCACTGACAGCAAACAAATAGGAAATAAGAGGGAACTGAACAATGAAGCATGTTATATAAGAAAGTTGTAGAACTATTTAGACAGTGATTAAGCTTCATTTATATAAACCTGGAAGCCTCCTTTAATATGCATTGCCTTGTCTGGGGCCCATACTAAACATTTTTAGGCCCCATTCAGACGTCTGCAATTCTGTTCTGTTTTACGGAACGGAATTGCGGACCCATTCATTCCTATGGGGACACTCTATGTCCCACCCGGATCCGGAATTGTGGATCCGCACTTCCGGGTCCGCACTTCCGTTCCGCAAAAAAAAAAAAAACATGTCCTATTGTTGTCTGCAATTGTGGACAAGAAAAGGCATTTTCTATATAAAAGGCAAATTGCGGAACGCACATCGCCGATGTCAGTATTTTGCGGATCCGTGGATCCGCAAAACACTTGTGGATGTGTGAATGGGGCCTAAAGCAGATATGTGTATTTCTATCTAGAAGTCTTATAAAAGCTAAGGTGCAGCAGCTGCCTTAAGCCATATTTACATGGCAGACTGTAACATTGTTCTGGAAGGCTTCCAGGAATAACAAACTTTTGAAATGTGATACTTTATAAGTGCAGGAGATTCTGGGACATCTCATCCTACAAGATTCTTGGCACCTACCCATGAGATAAGCATCAGTGCTTCAGATGATGTGCTGCGTCCATGGCATCCTATTCCCGAAGCAGCAATTGAGGAACGACACTTTACAGTATTTTCTAGGATAATTTCCGAGCTGCTGACATCAGTTCATGCATCAAGGATATAACATGAGCGTTCTCCCACGTCAGACCCTATATGACTGTATTATTATGTGATTAGCTTTCCGTACTTATTTGTACCATATTGTTAAAGAGGATTAGTCTCTCCGTGACAGGTTCCATTATTAGATGCATGTTATCCCAGGATTCTGGAGCTTCTGCGCCCTCTATAGTGGATAGTCATGGACATGGTATAGAAAGTGCATTAAAACTATTTATTTGTACCTTATCAGGCTTAAAATTGTACACAATTTGATCAAATTGTGGGAGCCCATCTGCCATGTCAAGGTGACCTCATACAAAAGGGTCTCTTCACTACATAGGCTCCTGTCTCTCTTTGGTCTAGGCCTACATTGTTGCAGTTTCCCATAATAACAGCTTATTGTACAGTATGGTTTTTTTCTGGAAAAAAAAGTATTGTCTGGATAAAAAAACGTATTTATTTTATGCCCTTATATAGCGCTGACACATTCTGCAGCGCTACACAGACATTAGCATCATGCTATCCACAATGGGGCTCACAATCTAAGTTCCCTATCAGGACTTTGTTTTTTCCGTCTGGCATAACGGGAACCAGATGGATCCATTATACTTTCCCATAGACTTCTATTAGGACGGAAAGCAAACGGAATGCCTTTTAAAGACTTCCGTTTTGCATTCTGTCTGGGCATTCCGTTATAACGGACAGCCATAAAAGAATCCCTAACGCTAGTGTGAACCCACCCTTTGGCTACTTTCACATCTGCGCTTTCCTTTCCAGTATTAAGATCCATCATAGGATCTCATAACCGGAGGAAAACGCTTCCGTTTTGTCCCCATTCATTGTCAATGGGGACAAAACTGAACTGAAGGGAACAGAGTTCACCAGAATGCATTCTGTTCTGTTTCGTTGCGTTCCCATGCTGCACAATAAAACCGCTGCAAGCTCCGTCTTTGTGTGTGTCATGGGATACTGAACAAGACGGATCCGGGATGAAACACAATGTAAGTCAATGTTGCCGGATCTGTTTTCTCGGACACAAAAGACTTACAATGGTTTTAGTGTTGGATCCATCTTCGTCATTTTAGAGATAATACAACCGGATTAGTTCAGAACGGTTGTATTATTATAACGGAAGCATTTTGCTGACCCATGGCGGATCCAGCAAAAACGCAGATGTGAAAGCAACCTTAATCTGAAATTTTGACTGTGAACCGCAGTGGGACAGGACTGATGTGAGAGACGACAATCGGAATATGATGGCGCTATAAAAAATGGATAAATTAGACATTTATAGGCTCAGCAGTACTTTTGTTCACTTGGAACATTTATGACATTTTTGATTTTTCAGAGCAGTACATTATGGTATGTGAAAGCAGTCCTCTGATAACATGTCTGGGATCTGCATTCGCTTCCTTCTGCCCGTAGGGTGTAATTCTCATTATGCTGTCTGCAGTATGTTCCCCAGCGGGCTCTTAGAGAAAAGATTCACGGCATTAAGCATGGACAAATTTCTTACAGACGCATCATCTTAGATGTGAGAAATGCACTGATGTCATTCTCACGACCAACATTATTATTATTTTTTGTCCCCTAAAGAACAAATATTTCATAAAACTTGCTATAACGACAGCGTTCCCAACAAACAGACATCCTAAAGGGAATGGTCACTGAGAAAAGCTCTATAATAGGAGGAAGCAGATCTGAGTTTGCCACTTGGCACAACTCATTACAATATAACTAGCTCTACCTACTACATTATCTTAAAGGGCTTGGACATTTTATATATTTGTCTGTGCAAGCGCTAGTTCCCCCATTGGTCTCCAGTATAAATGAATGGAGGCCGCTAATGGACAGAACTCTCCATCAGCCACCATGTTCCCAGGACAGCGCCGGCACGGAGGTCAAGGGACCTGTGTATAGGCATGAATTATTCTTATTAAACTTAGGGATATCAGTGCCGATAGTTTAATACTGATTAGTACTATCTACATGTATGTGCTGTTCCCAGCTCATGTCAAACTAGTAATATAAAGTGGCCAACCCCTTTAAATTGGTTTTCCAGAATTACTTTGATTTTTAGCAGATATGCTCATGTTGTCGCTTACCTCATGTACATCCTCCTCTTGCTTTTTTTCCCAGTTTGGACTCTCCTGACCCGTTTTCACCATGTAAACCAATCCCTCTGATTTGTTCCCATTCTGTATGTAGCACTTCCTGTACCTGTGTCCAACCAAACCCATGATGCACCTCTCCTTCCTCTGCCACAGCTCCAGCACCGCCCCTAACAACGCCCAGCTAGTTTATAGCTCCTCCCACCCAACCAGTTACATTGACTCTCCCCTATGATTGCCCCACCCAAGGACATAACATGGGTTTCTGGGATTACTATAGTTTTTACCAGATGTGCTCATGTAGTTGCTTACCTCATGTACACTCTCCCCATGCTTTTATTTGTAGATTTGGACTCTCCTGACTTGTTTTCTCCATGTAAACCAATCCCTCTGGTTTGTTGCCATCCTGTAGGTAGCACTTCCTGTTCCTGTATCCAACCAAACCCATGATGCACCTCTCCTTCCTCTTCCACAGCTCCAGCACTGCCCCTAACACCCAGCTGGTTTATAGCTCCTCCCACCCATCTGGTTACATAGACACTCCCCTATCACTGCCCCGCCCATGGACAAAACATCACAGGAAATAAGAGCTGCATTGACATCCACAGCCCAGAACGGGAGATAGGAGCGATAAAGGTAAAAGAAATACATTACACAATTACCGCGACCTTCGTAAAGGATTATTTTATAGAAAGCTGAAGCAAACCGGAAAACCCCTTTAAGTTTTCACTTAGCATAGGAAAATAGTGAAATAACACATTCAGCTCTATATGGAAGGCACAAGTGGCACACGGCCTTGGGGACTCCAATACTCAGAGATGTAAATGAAGAACCAGTTCTGGTGGGTAAAATGTAGTCACTCATGGGTGTAGCCATCTTCATGAATGTCTAGTAGTGATGCTCAAATTATTCAAAAGTTTGATTTGGCCACTTTACCGAATTTTACAAAAAAATTTGCTTTGTGAAGAATTACTTTGTCACGAAGCGCATTTCTTTGTAAGTAGTGGGTGCAATGACAGCGAGCGGCGATTGTTCCTCCCCCATCATTGTACCCCTCAGATGCCACATTCATACATGATCGCGACATCTGATATAAATAACAGAGTGTAAAATAAAAACAAAAAACATTCTTACCTGATCCATCTGCTCGCGACGGCCCGGCCACCAGCATCTTGCTTGAAGATCTGGAGCGAAATCTCGCTTGGCCCGGGATGATGTCACCATGCAAGAGATTTCGGCCGAGATCTTCAAGCAAGAGGGAGGCGGCCGACCCATTGCGAGCAAATGGATCAAGTATAATTTTTTTTTTTGTTTCAATATTTCAGGTTAAATCGATTCACTACCACGAAGCACGAGGAAATTCAGCCTTGTGGTAAGTTGAATTTCTCCTAAAATTCAGAGTCATTCGCTCAACACTAATGTCTAGGATGACTTGTTGGCTTGGTAACTCCTATAGACTTCGGTGGAGAGGACCATATACATATGTAACCCATAATGACTCAATGTTTTACATATACATTCAGGAAATTGACTGAAATCTCGCAGCAGATAAATAAATGATTCCAGTATATAAAGTACTCTACATTATTATTATTATTTTTTTATGAGGTCTACTTGGGAACAATGTCAGTTCTGTTTGGAGATAGGATAGCCGCCTGGACCAGACACCCATACGTCTAGGTGAAGCAAACACATTAAAGAATATTTTCAGGTCCAGGAAAGATAATATTTTATCACTTTCCCACAGCAGCCCTTTGTACTTTAGATGCTCTGTGAACCACAAAAACTTTGTTGTTCAGTACTTCTGCTCCCAACAGAATCCAGAGAGGCCTTATCTGTCGTTCCCTAGTGTTCAGAACTAAGTGCAGAGAAATACTTCACAAGCCTCCGTGCACACTCTATTTTAGCACGACTATCAGCCCAGATTATGAAGTGTTATTTTCATAGTGCAGTTGAGAAGGACCGGCTAATGGCCATATGTTCACTGCACATACATGTCCTAGCCGGGTCTGCTAATGGTTCTAATGCTCTGACAAGAAGTTCATGCTATTTTTGAAAGTTTTTCCAATAATTATAAAACCCCAATGCCAAAAAGTTGCTGTGTAAAATAAAAAATAAATGTGAATGAAAAGTGAATGCAATGATTTGCAAATCTCATAGACCAGTATTTTACACACAGTAGATCATAGAACACATCAGATGGGGAAGGTGAGATATTTTACCATTTGCCATTGAAAAAAAGGGAACTCATTTAGAACTTGATGGCAACAACGCATCTCAAAGATGGGACAGGGACAGCAAGAGGCGGAAAAAGTAGATGATACTAATAAGAAAGTTTGGATCTCTTCACAGTTACCGCATTAGGGAAAATTATCAAAAACTGTATGATTTGATCTGCGACCGAGGGCCTAACACAGATGTGATCAAAGCCTTGTGTGCTCTGTAGCATCATGTTCTTCAGCAGCTGAGGTGTGTATTATGAGGTTCTGCAGCAGCTGATGTATGTATTATGATGAGGTTCTGCAGCACTTGAGGTGAGTTCAGGGAGGTTCTGCAGCATCTGAAGTGTGTATTATAAGGTTCTGCAGGTGCTGAGGTGTGTGTTAGGAGGTTCTGCAGCAGCCGAGATGTGTATTATCATGTTCTTCGGCAGCTGAGATGTGTATTATGAGGTTATGCAGCACTTGAGGAGAGTATTATAAGGCTATTCAGCAGCTGAGGTGTCTATTGTGAGGTTCTGCAGCAGCTGAGGTGTGTATTCGGAGGTGATTTAGCAACTGAGGTGTGTATTATGAGGTTCTGGAGCAGCTGAGGTGTGTATTAGGGGGTTCTGCAGCAGCTGAGGTTTGTATTAGGAGGTTATGCAGGAACTGAGGTGTGTGTTAGGAGGCTCTGCAGAAGCTACGGTTTGTATTATGATGTTCTGCAGTGTTAGCAGGTTCTGCAGCAGTCAGAGAAACATCAGTTGTGAATGGATTAAATATTTTATTGTTCTGTGTCTGCACAGAAAAAATGATTTATACAAATGGGGTGCCATTTCCTAATCTGCCTGGGGCACCAAACTACCTTATGCGTCACACTGTGACCTGACCGACCAGTCTGGACTTGACCTGATCCAGCTGCGTCACCAGTACAGACTCCAGTCCAGCACTAGGAAGATCTGCCCCCCAGCCCCTGAAACAGCAGCAGGCACAGTTCATGGAAGCGCATGCCACACTATATAAAAAGCGGCAGCAGACGCAGTACACGGGGGAAGAATTGCACACGGTTTATCGAGTAAGGCTTAATGCACACTTAGGATCACATGCTGGTATTTTGTTCCAGCAGAGCCAGGGCATGTAGTGGGAGGGGCTAGAGGTGGAATGGGGGCAGGTCATGGGGACCCAATTCAGATTCTTGACATGGGACCCAATGTTTTCGATGTATTCTATGTTTTCAGGAGCGGACACAGATAGCAGAGGGCCCCTGTGCAAAGAATGTGCCTGCCCCGCCCCCCAAGCCAAATTCTCAACATAACCTATTCTGTCCAAACATTACTTATAGCAATGCAAAACATACAGGGTAAGGCATCTTAAACACCGGCGACACTACACTCCGGCAAAGATTGCAAGGAATTGGCCGGACTCAAACTCAGGCATGCAGCGGTTTGTGTCCTGCTGATTCTCTGCACTTTTGCCAGATTGTGGCCAGATCTCTGCCAGACCCCATTATAGTTAATGGGGCTGGCGGGCATTCTGTCTGCATCCAGCAGTGCCCGAGCATTCCGGCAGGCTGTTCTCTGCTGGAAGAGCCTGCCAGAATCACTAACTCAGATGTAAAGGTAGCCTAATACAGGTCCACATACCTATTACATCCAGTGACATCTTCTTTGATGTAGATGTTCTCTGTCCTCATCTTCTCCTTTCAGACCAGACCGCCATGATGATTTCTTTCAGCCATCTCTTCTCTCTGCAGAGTTTGACAGACAGACATCTTAGTTTCCTAGTTTTCCATCATCCTCCCACCTCTGAACACCCTATTCTGCCACCTCTAATATTTTGCCTGCTGTGCTTCCTATACTAGTTACACACACAGATAGTTCCCCTTCAATAATAATTATTGGCACACAGTGTCCTAAAAAATAACTGCGCCCAGGAAACAGTGTCCCTGATACTAAAAGTGTAAACATAATGTTCCGCGAAAATAATTGTGCTAAGCCGATACCGTGCCAGGGTGCCCACCAAAGTAACAGTGCTCCCTAAAGTCCCACCAATAGAAATAATTATCTACCAGACAACACATAGTAGTAATAGTGCCCCTACAGTAATAATGCCCCCGCTGTGTCCCAGAAGTAATAATGCTCCCATAGTGCTCATACTAGTATTAAAGTTTCTCATAGTCCCTCAACTGTAATAAAGCTCACCATAAAGCCCCCGGTAATAATTCTCTTTATAATGTGCAACAGTAGAAAAATGCCTCCTTATAATGTGCGCCAGTACATACAAATGCCCTCTTGTGTGGCGGTATAAAATATACCTCCTTTAGTGCCCCCTGTAGAGCCAATGTCCCTCATAATGTGTGCCAATGCCTCCCTACTGTGTGCCCAAAAAACCCTCTTAGTGCCCCCAGTTGAGCCAAGGTCCCCATAGTGGCCTATAATTTGCACCAGTATAAAATACTCCTGTATCATGCGCCTCCCTTGTCCCTATGGTGCCTGACAATGTGCCAGTATAAAATGCCCCCATAATATGTGCCAGTATGATGTACCTATATAATGATCCCAATAGTGCTCCTATTGCCCTATTCTCCCCCATGTGTGCCAGTATATAAGATAGGGTCACCAGTGGATGCCCCCATAGTGCTCCCCCTTCTCCATAGTGCCCCCATAAGTGCTAGTATATAAGATAGGGCCCCCATAGTGCTCCTCCCCCTCCATAGTGCCCCCCATGTCTGCCAGTATATAAGATAGAGCCCCAGAAGATGCCCCCATAGTGCTCCTCTCCGCCCTTCTCCATAGTGCCCCCCATGTGTGCCAGTATATAAGATACGGCCCCCATAGTGCTCATCCCCTCCATAGTGCCCCCCATGTGTGCTAGTATACAAGATTGGGCCCCCATAGTCCTCATCCCATTCCCTAATGCCCACCATGTGTGCCAGTATATAAGATAAGGCCCATCATAGTGCTTCTCCCCCTCCATAGTGCCCCCCATGTATGCCAGTATATAAAATGGGTAAAATGGGGCTCCCATAGTACTCCACCACTTCATAATGCCCCCCATGTGTGTCAGTTTTTAAAATAGGGCCCCCATAGTGCTCCTCATCCTCCATAGTGCCGTCCATGTGTGCCAGTAGATGCCCCCATGAGTGTCAGATAGGGCCCCTAGCAAAGTGTAAAAAATAAATAAAATAAACACATATACTTAACTCCTTGTCGCTTTCAGCGATACGATGCAGGCCTCTTCTGGCCTGTGTCCTGCACTGTACGGCTGAGGCAACGCGATGACGCCATCGTGCCGCCTGCGCCAGCCTCTGATAGGCTACAGGCAATAGGCCTGCAGCCTATGAGAGGCTTAGGGAAGGGGGATGCCTCTCACCTGCCAAACCGCTGCATCTATCTGTATCGCCGTTCTAAGGACGGTGATACAGATGAATATAGAGAGATGAGAGCTTCCACAAGTAATAACTTCGGTTCATCGGAGCCAATACATTCTAATACTGTACGGAGCTTCATACAGTATTGAAACAAAGTTTTATGCAAATCGACATCGGATTTGCTTAACCCTAATAATAATAAATAATAATAAATAATAATAATAAAAATAATTTAATTACTGACTTTTTAGATTAATGGAGAAATAAAAAAGATTACAGTAAAGTTTATTCACCAGTTTACTCTAACTATTCTATCATAGGACATATCAATTCATATCATATCAATTGGAGAGGAAACACTTGTAGATGACTCACATTGTATGGCAATACTTAGCGTCTCAGCTCAGCAGCTTGAACCCATTAATGTTAATATGTCAAGATGTTTAGTTTTCTGTATTTCAGCAAGTTATTGGAAGTATAGCTTTGCCGATGTATATAAATGTTTATAGGATTTATACAAATAAGGCCTCATGCACACGGCCGTGCGCGGACCGTGGTATCCCGGCCTGGAATCCAGCTGACAGCAGGAGCGTACGGCGTCATTGGTTGCTATGACGCCGTGCGCTTCATGCCGCCGGTATCACTGTAGTCCAGCGGCGGCATGAAGCACACGCGTCATAGCAACCATCTGATCTCAGACATGCATGTCTATGTCTGGTGGCTTTTAACATGTATTTTCCATGCCTAGGTGCACTGTTGGGCCATATTGGTTACAGATGAGCGAATCAAAGCTGACGAAGTGGAATTAGATCAGAATTTCAGGAATTATTCAATTCAATTCGTGGTAACGAATTGCATTTTTTCCTAAAATGGTTGCTGCACAGCCATTAGGACATGGAGCAAGGAAGTCTTGGAACGAGGGATTACCCACAATGCCATGCATGCAGCCAATTAGCAGCCAGCCAGCCCTGTGATGTCACAGCCCTTCAAATAGCCTCAGCCATTTTGGATTCAGCCTTATTCCATTGTACTTAGTGCAGGGAGAGACGTCAGCAGTGATGAGCGGCAGGGGCAATATTCAAATTCGCGATATTTCGCAAATGTTTATTATAATATTCGTCATATATTCACGAATATTCGTTTTCGAGATTATTCTCTTGATTGCGAAAAATCGGCAATGTAAAAATCGCATAATGCGAATTCATAACGTGAAATACATGTGTGGGTCAATTTGGCTACATTTTTCAAGCTGCTAGTAGTTTCCTGAGTTTATCCTGAGTGAATTAGAATATTCTTTTTTATTTAATTTATTTTACATTATGCGAAAAACCGGCAATGTAATATGCGCGTTAATCGAGTAAGGGCGGGTTATAGGCAACTTTTCTATTGGGTTGGCTTGCAAGAATTTTCGAATATGTAGAATATAGTGTGATATATATTCGTAAAAACGAATATTCGCCTTTTTTTAAATCTGACCCCATTACATTTACTACTCTAATGGGTTCAGATGAAAAAGAAAAAAAGGAATATTCGTTTTTGCGGATATATTTGACACTATATTCTACATATTCGCGAATTCTAGCAAGCCAACATAATAGGAAAGTTGCCTATAACCTGCCCTTATTCTATTAACGCGCATATTACATTGCTGATTTTTCGCATAGGAAGAAATAAATTAAATAATGAAGAATATTCTAATTTACTAGATATTGCAGCCTTCTCACATTGGCCCACAAGCAAGAAGCAGGCCGGTAATGGGTTCAGATGAAAAAAAAAAAAGACGAATATTAGTTTTTATGAATATATTACTATATTTGAAATATTTGCAAATTCTCGAAGTTGCGATATTTGCAATTAAAATTCACTCTTCAAATATTTGCGCTCAACAGTACACGTCAGCAGGCGTCTCAATAGAAGTTCAGGGAAAGAGCGATAGAAGTGTAGGGAAAGGATAGGGAGGAATTATTCCACATTATGGAAGCAGAACAGGGTTCAATAGGGGAGTTCACAGCCTGGGTAATAGGAGCAATCCTATTACATCCTGCTGCACTGACTACGGTTCCAAATTTCCATTATACTGCAGCTCATTTCAGGTTTGCAATACCTCTGTAATTCCAGCAAACCGTTCTTGTTATTGGGGTCTTATTAGCCCTTGTGCGGTGCAGTTATATATGTTCTAAAGCCTTTTTTTGTCGTGTATTAGTGGGAAAAAATAAAAGGGGCTTATTAGCCGTTGTGTGTTGAAGTGAGAAAATTGCAGCCCTTTTTGGGGTGTATTAGTGGAAAAAAAAGTATTATTTATTTGCCGTTCAGCGGTGCAGTTATATGTTCTAAAGCCTTTTTTGGCGTGTACTAGTGGAAAAAAAATATATTTTCCGTTCACGGCCGCAGTTATATGTTCTAAAGCCTTTTTTTGGCATGTATTAGTGGGGAAAAAGAAAAAGGGCTTATTATTATTAGCCGTTGTATGGCTAAGTGGAAAAATGATTGCCCTTTTTGGCGTGTATTGTTGGTGTATTGTCCGAAAAGCGTTGGAAGTTTGGCACTTGTAGCGATTCATAGCTCGTATAGTAACGTCACTAGGCCGCTCCACATGAGCCCGAGCTTTCAAACCCATCAGCACGGAGTAACAACACCGGCCGGGGTGTACTCCAGCAAAAAAGATACCAGACCCACAAAATCCTAAAATCAAGCCTGCAATAGGAGTTGAGTAGAGATCACAGAGGAAGTTTCAATAGCAAGGTAATCTTGATTTATGTATTGACACGTAACTGTGGTCTGTCTCTGGCAGAGTTAACAGGAAAAGTAGTGGGGAAGGTAGTGTGTGGTATCTTGTATTGAAAGGTTTTTATACACAGGTGACAGGAGAGGAGGAACAGGAGCAGCCAGAGGAGCTGCAGGGCAAGAAGGAAGACGAGGCAGAGGACCCAGACACACCGTGGCAGTATGCAGTGGAGCTGGAGGGAGGGAGTCCATCCGAGTCACTTGCACAAATGGCCGATTCATGCTCACTTGCTTGTGTAGTGACAGCCGAATTGTCAGCATTCGTCAGAGGGATGACTTCTGGCTCTCCACCTTGTTAGACCCTCGCTACCGGTCCAAAATGGGGGGGCATTTTCACACTCGCTGAGAGGGAGGACAAGCTGAACTACTATAGAGACATCCTATGTAGTCAGTTGGCCGCTGTCTATCTGCGCCATCGTCCATCCTCTCGCTGGTCTGACCCGGGAGGCCCTCTGCACTCACGTTCCTCTACCATGGCTGCTGTGGCAGGGTGGGGGGCGTTAGGAGCAGTTCTAGCATCAGCAGCAACCTGCGTATACAGTCGCTGATTAGCAACTTTCTTCACCTGCCTAGTGAAGAAAATACTCACCAGCAGCAGAAGCTAGACCTGGAGGAGGACCTGAACCAGCAGGTGGTGGCATACTTGGACAGCACCCTGCCACCCCACATTGAGGATCAAACTAGATTTGTGGCCGCAACTGGCAGAGTTTGCCCTGGAAAAGCTGACCTGCCTGGCCAGTAGTGTGGCATCAGAGCGGGTGTTTAGTGTGGCGGGGGCCATATTTACCCCAAGAAGAACTCGCCTGTCCACCCAAAATGTTGAGAGACTGACCTTTGTCAAGATGAATCAGGTGTGGATCAGCCAGGATTTCCACCCACCAATGCCTGATGCATTAGACTAGATCATCCATGGTGCCACACCAACACTTTGACAAAAGAGACCGGTTTCTTCTGGCTACCTGCGTCAGCTACTATTCTGATGCTGCCATCCGCCTGATCCCACACATCGGATGCCAAGTGCTGCTTCTTTCACCCACCATCTTCAGCTGGTACTGGTATTGCCACCTCCACTCTGTCATTGTGCCACTCTGTGGCCTCCTCCTGATGCTGCTGCTTCCATCTCCACACTCTGTCATTGTGCAACTCTGTGGCCTCCTGATGCTGCTGCCACCTCCACACTATCATTGTGCCACTCTGTGGCCTCCTCCTGATGCTTCCACCACCTCCATACTCTGTCATTGTGCCTCATGCTGCTTCCACCTCATCACTATGTCATTGGGCCACTCTGTGGACTTTTCATGCTGTTCCCACCCTACTAACTTCATGACTGGGCCACTATTTTGCCTTTCAGCCTGGCTGACATCATCATTTATTTGAGCCTTCTTCTGATCTGTCAGAAGGAAGGAAAAATGAGACGCCCAAGGATCCTGTCTCTGTAACAGCTGTAAGGCCTGCATGACATGGTCCCTATTTTGCATCAGATTATAATTTGGTAGCCAAAAGGAGAGGGTATAAAACACAGAAGACATGTAAATATTCTATTCATGTGTCATCTCTGTTTTGGATCCACTCCTCTTTTTTTTGGCTTTAGCAATACTGATGGATTACTGATTAAATGCTGACCGAGTGAAGGTGAATGCTCCACAGATAGGATCCATTTTTTGGGGGTTATTGTTCTGACGGGCAAAATAATCAGTGACGTCAACACAAACTTACTGCTGACACCCTGTCCACTCTGTCGGGGGGCTCTACTTGTATAAGCGTTTAATAGAACAGGTTCTGTAGACATCTATGTGGAATCAGCTGACGACGGTGTAATAGGAGTGCGCTTCTTCTGGACGCTAACATTGACCTGGAAGGCTGAGTTCACACTTTAGTTATTTGGTCAGTTTTGGCCCCCGTGACTTCCCAAATAAGTGAAGTGTGCAGTGATTCTAAGAGTGATGCCTGTCATCTGCGTGTCATACAGACTCACAGTATTATTTCACTACCACAGCAGACTCCCTATGCATGTTACTGCAAGGCACAGTGTTCTACACCACTATAAAGGCTCTCTGCAGCCAGGAAATAGCTGTTTTTTTAAAGAGATTCACCACTAATAAATTTGGATCAAACCAAATTTTTTCCCAAAATTCGGCGAACCGGCCAAATCTAATTTTTGAGAAATTCGCTCATCTTTAATATTGGTAATAAGGGGGTCTTCTGACCCTTGTTTAGCATTGCAGATACTAGATGAGGTGGAGAGATGCCATGAGCGCAGCTATCTTAGTTTTTTAGCTACTCACAGAAACTACAATGAAGAGAACCTACTTCATGCATGGTCTCTTCCTTTATGGAGTGAGAATGGAAGCGAAAGTGACCTGTCGACAGGATTTTGTTTTGCGTCCTGCATAACAGAAACCAGACATCCGTTATGCTTGCCCATAAACCTCTATTATGATAGATCAAAACGGAATGCCTCTGAAAGGCATGCGCTTTCCTTAGGGTATTCCGTTATTGGTTCCCATATAACAGTTATAACGGAATTCGTAAGACAGAACCTATAACGGAATACCCTAAGGCAAGCGCGAACCTACCCTTAGAATGACAGATAATCAGGTAAAGAGATCTGTACTGACCAAGAAGTGGCACCTATTATTAGGCTTAGTGGCCAGTCCAGAAACTGTAGGATTTTACGTTTTTTAATATTGATATGAAAATTAAAAATAACATAATCAAAAATTCTTTAAATCTGTATAGATCTGTATTGTTCTGTCAATAGGACTCAGAAAAATCTGATGTGTATTTTGTTCTTCTTGCATTGGGCAACGGGGAGAGCAGGGAGGACAGAAGTGGTAGTAGCAATAAAGGTGGTAGCAGTTACTCACAGGGGCAGTCCTCACTCTGGCGATCCTTGGGGTCATGCAGTGATAGGATAGTGCACCCTTTCTTCCCTTTAGGGCACACTCTGGTTCTGGGGTCCTCTGCCTGGTCGGAGTGGAGGTACCCTTGAAGTAGGGGTGCAAGGCAGCAGTTCTTCAGGTAGGCTGGCAATGCAGTTTTGTGGTGATGCAGATGGTAGCGAGGTACAATGATGAGACTGGGCTTATTGCAACAAGTTCACTGTACTTTACTGAAGCAGTTCAATGGATGGTTCACTGATCACATTAAGTGCAGTCTGTACAGTCGGCATGTGCAATTTCCCAAGGCAGTGGCAGTTAAAGGGAATGAACATTTGTAGGAATGCCGATTCCTGATATTTCATATAGTACTTGCCAACTTTTGCAAGATTTCCTCCAGGAGGTTCTTTGGGTGCCTCATAATTACTCCCCTTTTTGGCTGACCGCATCTCTTGCAGAAACCCGGCACAACATACAGTAAAACTTGATGGAAGAATGCATATGTTGGAATCATGCAGACACCATTGAGAAGCTTTCAAGTGTAAACAAGAGGCTAGACAGAGCTTAACCCTTTTGCTACCAGTGCTGCATATGTACGGTGCTGGAGTGATGTTTAAACATGGCGCTCGTGCAGCCGCCGCCATGGCCAGCGGGTCTCTGCTGTTTCAAACAGCAAAGGCCTGCTGATAATGACCGTGACCGGCAATAATGCCAATCGTGGTCATTACAGTCTTTAGATCACGACAGTCTTTAGATTACCGGGAATGCCGGTAATTCACTTCTATAGGCTGGATCTCTCTGAACACACCCAGCGTATTAGAGCTGCAATTCCTATGTTTGCCGGCAGGTGGAAGGCCAACATATAAAATCAGCAATTTATATATTACTATGCTGCTATTTGCAGTATGTTAATATTGAATTAAAAAAAGTATTGAACATGGTAGCCTCCTATACTGGCAACAAAAAACATAAAAAAAGTAAGAAAAAATTAAAAAAATAAAATAAAATCCCAAAAAATATACAGTGAGCAAAATAAGTTTGAACACCTTTGAAAGCCAATGGGGGACGTATCCGTTTTCTATCGTGCCAGATTGTGTCAGAGAAAACGGATCTGTCCCCATTGACTTACATTGTGTGCCAGGACGGATCCTTTTGGCTCCACTTCAGGCGGACAGCAAAACGCGGCAGGCAGCCTCCAGAGTGGAATGGTGACTGAATGGAGGCAAACTGATGCATTCTGAGTGGATCCTTCTCCATTCAGAATACATTAGGGCAAAACTGATACGTTTTGGACCGCTTGTGAGAGCCCTGAACGGATCTCACAAACGGAAAGCCAAAACGCAACCGTGAAAGTAGCCTTAGATTCTGTCTCTCACAGTTGAAGTGTACCTACGATAAAAATTACAGACCTCTCCATTCTTTGTAGGTGGGAAAAATTGTAAAATCGTCAGTGTATCAAGTACTATTTACTGAAATTTAAATCGCCCCCCTTTCCTTAGAATAAAAAAATAAATATATAAATAACACAAAATATAAACATCATGGGCATCAGCACGTCTGAAAACGCCCGTAAATATTTTTCCAATATGGCGAATGGCGTAAAGGAAAAAAAATATTAAAATGGCCGATTCGCCATTTTTTTCATCGCTTTTCTTACTAAAAATACATTTTATAAAATGTGATCAAAAAGTCACACACACTCCAAAATGGTATCAAAAAAACTACACATCATCCCGCAAAAAATGAGCCCTTACACTGCTCAGTAGACATAACTATAAAAAAGTTGTGGGGGTCAGAATATGGGGATGTAAAAACATTTTTTTTTCAAAGTTTTGATTTATTTTTACAGTATTTAGACATATAAAACCTATACATATGTGGTATTGTTGTGATCATACTGACCCAGAGAATGAAGGACACAAGTCAGTTTTGCTGCAAAGGGAACGCCTTAGGGACACAACCTGTAAAATAGTGGAGGAATTGTAATTTATATTTCCAGTTCCCCCCCATTTGTAATTTTTTTCACGCTTTCCACTACATCGTATGCCATATTAAATGGTGGCATTAGAAAGTACAATTTGTCCCACAAAAACAAAGCCCTTGTATGGATATGCGAACGGAAAAATAAAACATTTATGGCTCCAGGAAGACAGGGAAGAAAAATGAAAAGGCAAAAATGGAAAACAAAAAACAAAACTCTACTGCCCAAAGGGTTAATCAGATGGTCAAAAACCTAATTCTGCATATTCTCTTATACTGACTGTAGAAAATTACTAGCTTCTCAGTGCAAAGTCTTTCAGTATTAGCTGGCTGTGCAAATGAACCTGATTTATTACAATAAACACATAAAATACAGTTCAACAAGATCAGACATTGTAGATGTAAACAACAACATAAATCACTGTGCGATTTCATCGGTTAAAGTGCGATAAAGTAGGGAGTTTATAGCCTTGCATATTACCACTAGGGGCAAATGTCTATACCCAAAAGTTCCTTTGCTCTAGCGCACCACAAAAGCAGACCTCTGGAGGGTTTGCCAACCTTTTTGGCAGTCTGGGAGGTATCTCCTTTTTTCGGGAATATGTGATAATTGCCCCATGTAAAGTTGTCACTGATCTCATAAGGAACAAGCAAACGCTCTTTTGTTGGGTGATGACATCTTTTATGGGGATAAACGATCCCAGTAGCGAATAGCGATCATTTGTGCCCATACAGAGGAGATGATTGCTGCATATAAGTAAAGGCAGCTGTCACATCGGCTCACCGATCAGGCAATTATTGGCAACATTCGGTTTGTCCATGATGATTGCCAGTGTGAAAGAGCCTTCAGACAGGGCACCGGGCACACCTTATTACACTAATCGCTACTGAACTGAACATTATTTTGAACAGTAAGCCTTCCAAGTAATGAACCAACATTAGCTTATTTTATAAGATACGTGAGCATACTCCCAAAAAGCTAACACCTAGAAGTGTAACCAGTGAGTGGCCTGACGCTGAGATTCCTCCGATGACTTACAGTACAGGTACACATAGAGGGTGCCTGTTCAATGACGCCGCACCACAGAATGTAAACTGTAATTATCTCTTAGTCTAGTGCTGTTCAAACATATTTAACAGATATGTGTCTTAGCTATGTACCCAGTTACGATATTCCTGTGTAAGCTAACACTACCTGCTTCAGGCCACCGAGACATAGCGCCAACAGAGCAGTCTGAGTCTCTTTATAGATCCGTGGAAAGCATCACACCAGAGCTAAGAAAATTTTCCTAGCCGAGCTGAATTAGTCATTTCATGGATT
This sequence comes from Bufotes viridis, assembly GCA_033119425.1. Taxonomy (NCBI): domain Eukaryota; kingdom Metazoa; phylum Chordata; class Amphibia; order Anura; family Bufonidae; genus Bufotes; species Bufotes viridis. Next base: position 36,623,095 of record CM065591.1, read on the forward strand.
CATTTACCTGCAGTCCTATGTAAAGCAATAGATAGCACACTGTGATATCACTATGTGCGGGATTACAAACACAGGTTTGCTTCATGAGACAAACAAAAGTTGATCTTAAAGGGGTTATCCCCAGAAAAAAATAATAATTATGAAATAGTTGTCTCACCCCATATTTAGCATTACTTATTTAGCATTTCCTAATTTATACAAAATTGTGGTGCATAAACTTTATATACAGTATTTGGAACAGCAAGAATGCCCCACAAATTCTGGAGCAAATCAAGACACTTTCCAGGCCAAGTAGCGTTGATGTGCTTATGCTTATCCTGACATCCAGGACCAGCGCAAGGGAAGATGGCAGATGCAGCATGTCTGAAAGGAGGTACCCATGATCCTAGATAACATTTGTCTTCATTGAGCAGTAGCCTCCTCCTTCTTTCTCCTGGCCAGCTCTCCTCTCCCACTTGTCACAGATAACAAAGGGGGCCTAAAGGACTATTAGAACCTAGTCTTTTTGGTGCCTGGTCAAGCAGTGATGTCCTAAGCTCCCCTACTGGTGGCTTCAGGCAGACACAATGTTATAATCCATGTTTGTCTTCAGCTATGTGGCATATGTGTACATGTGAAAGGTTGTAGATATTCCTTTGTAACATACCATTGGCTACATTATCTGTGATAGGGCAGCAGTCCATGTCCACCGCCAAATCTCTTCTCCTGGTGGACAACATTGCTGTAGTGATCACCTTCCCTCCTGTGATCTTCCACTAGCGGTCTATGCCTGTCAGAGTTCCTTTGCTTCCTACCGGCAGCCTCAATCACAGGAGCAACGCAGCTCCATCCTCTCTACACAGGTTGGGGCCTGCCATGCTTCCCTCCACCCGTAGGACATGTGCCTGCCTACTCTGGCTCTTAAAGAGCTACTGCCCCTGCATCTCAATCTTCCTCAGCTAATGGCTGGCTACCTAAGGTTATATTAGGCACCTTCGTTTTACAGAAGGTGCCTGATCAATACGGTCCAGTAAACTAGCTTCCTGCCAAGGTTTGCCATTGCTTTTATGCCTGTCCATGACCCTTCACTCCCTGATCCGACCTCTGCCTGTTCTGCATACTGACTCAGAGTTGACACTGCCCTAACTTTGGATTCCAGGAACTCTGCCTGCCCTGACCCTGGTTCATCCCTGACTAAGGTTTTGCCTGAACCCATGGTTCTTCGCACTGGTGTCTCTGAACCCCCTGGGTCAGCAATTTTCCAAACAGAGACTATGCCAAGAGGTAGTCGTCTGGTGGTTCTCCAGCAGACGGAGTCTAGATCTATTTATAGGCGTTAAAGGGTGAAGGCCAGGGATCTGTCAGGACAACACTCTCTGTACTGGTCCCAGGTCAAATCTGTTCAGTAGATACAGCAGACTTAGGCAGCATGTTTCCAAACTACCGTAGCTCTAAATACAGTATACAAAACATGAGGTACGATTAAACATAATAGTAATATATCGTCTACTCTTCATAAGCTTAGACCAATTCCAGGTGACAGCTGGACAGTCTTCAAATAAATCTAAATCTTAAATCCTGGGAATAATTAGAGAAAACAGAAGACTTCTGCCGGGACCTGAGCGAGTTTATGTAAGAAGAACATTCAGAGATTTTCTTCTTGTTCTCTCCTTTGTAGGATCAATTCTTTAAAGTTCAAAGATTTCATTATAATTTGTCAGTCAGCGAATAGTCCATTTGATAAAGGATTCAAAGACTTTCCTCACCTCCCTCATTATGCTTTGTCTGTCCATTTGTACAGTATATTAGGGACAAATTAGGAGTGTCAGTTCTCAGGTTTATCTTCTGGCGGCAATCTCATTGTAGATAATTCCATTTACTGAATATCCTTCCTGTGTTATAATTGTGTCAAATAATAATTCCTTTGATCTTAGGATCTCCGTCTTTTCATCCATACAGTAGGACTGTTGTTGTGCATGCCCTTGAACTTACTGTCATATCGCATGTTACAGACAAGAACCTGACAGCTGGAACAAATAATGTAGTCGTTTCTATAATTATTAGATTACAATAGGATATCCATAGAATATAGAGAATTGTCAGAAACTATGACGTTTGATGTATGATTATTATAATATGGTACGCTGCAAGTAACACTGGTTAATTGGGTTAACTTAAAGGGATAAGAAAACATGGCTGATTTCTACGAGAACCACTCTTGTCTGTAGGCTGCAGCTCAGCTCCATTTACCATTTACAGTACAAACATCATTAACCACTTCCAGAAAGAGCGCCATACTTTTAGGCTACTTTCACACTAGCGTTAATGTTTTCCAGTATTGAGCTCCATCATAGGGTCTCAATACCGGAAAAAAAAAACGCTGACGTTTTTTCCCCATTCATTGTCTGAACAGAACAGAATTCACCAGAAGGCATTCCATTCTCATAACGGAGAGCAAACCGCATCCGTCCTGACCCACAATGCAAGCCAATGGGTGTGGATCCATTTTCTCTGACACAATCTGACACAATCTATGTTAAAGATAATACAACCGGTACAACCGGATCCATTCATAACGGATGCAGACGGTTGTATTATTAGTAACCCTGCCAGATCCAACAATAACGCTAGTGTGAAAGTAGCCTTATAGGACTGTGTCTGGTATTGCAGTTCAGAGCAGCTTTTGCCCCATTCAAGTGAGTGGGACTGAGCTCCAATATCCAATACAGGGTATGTTTAATTGGTGTATTTTTTACGTGGATTTTGTTGCATATTCTGTGCCGAAATTCACAGTATAAAATGTGTGAATTCTGCTGCCTAATCGGTATCCATAGCATACTTTATACAGAGCAGATAATTGTTAAATGGGGCTAAATAGGAAAATCCACAGCCTGTGCAGCTCGAATTCAGGATTCAATTTTCCCACCGTACGACTTTCATATCTCTGCATGGAAAAATCTGCACAGGCGAATCCACAGCTTGTGCAGCTGAAAATCTGATGCAGAGTTTCATGGCAGATTTTCAAGCAGAAAGAAAAGTGCAGAGCTGTGCCTGGTAGAAATCGAAGGAGATAGGGTGGTCACTGATCAGTTTAGGTGGACGTGAGTTGGACCACCATAAATATATCTTAGTGTGTGCATTTAACCCTCTTTGGACGAACCTGATCTATATAGCCCCCTCCCCTCTTGTTCACACCTGATTGAACACTGAGTGGTATAAATCTAAGTTGTTAGGTCATTCCAGACCTTGGTCATTCCAAAATGCACCATCTTCAAAGTGCAACATTCTAAGTGCTGAGACTGAATTATACCAGAATTGAACCAGAAGGGACCCAAAGGTAACTACAAAAAAGTAAATGTAAACAATGTTTCACTTTTTCATCTTACTCTTCCTACTTTTCCTAAACCTCCTAAAATACCCCCACATCCATCCTCCCAGCAAGGAACTATTCATATCTCCCTCCATCTTACCTTCTCATCTGACCGCTTGCACAAACTTGTTTGGCAATGTAAAACACTTCCTTCTCAAACACACACAGATACCCCCTGCCTTTCTTTTTCTCACCTACTGACACTTTCTCTGCTTCTCCTTATTGCTGGTGATATCTCACCAAATCCAGGCCCCCCTCAGCAAATCCCCACTATCACCTCTACCTCCTACTACAAATCTCATTCCACAAATTTCTGCAACCCCTTAAACCTAATAACCATTCCTCTGACCCCTGCTCCTTTGGTTCCTCTTTCTGGAGCATTATGGAACGCTCGCTCTGTCTGTAACAAACTCTCCTACATTCATGATCTCTTTATCTCTCAAAAACTTTCCTTTCTGGGTCTCACAGAAACATGGCTGACACCCTCCGACACCTCCTCCCTGCTGCACTCTCGTATAGTGGATTTCATTTCACTCACACCCCCGCCCTGGCAGCAAACATGGTGGAGGAGTTGGTCTTCTCCTATCAGATACCTGCTCCTACAGCCCAACTCCACTGCCGCCCTCCATTGCACCCACTTCATTTGAAGTACACTCTGTCCGCATCTACTCTCCCTCCAACCTCCAAGTAGCTGTTATTTACCGCCCCCCAGGCCCAGCCACCATCTTTCTTGACCACTTTAACACCTGGCTTCTACACTTTCTTTCTGCTGACATCCCCACTATCATCATGGGTGACTTCAACATCTCCATTGACACCTGCCACTCAGCCGCCTCTAAACTCCTATCGCTCTCTTCCTCCTTCGGCCTCTCACAGTGGTCTTCCGCTCCCACACACAGAGATGGTCACACTCTGGATCTTATCTTTACCCGCCTCTGCTCCCTATCTAACCTTTCTAATTCGCCTCTCCCCCTATCCGACCACAACCTACTCACCTTCTCTTCACTCGTCTCTGCTGCTGCGCCCCTTGTCCATACACTAACACATCCCCGCCGGAACCTTAAACATCTTGACTTTCGCTTGCTCTCTGACTCTCTTCTGCCGCTCTCTTCAATTTTTTCCCTCCAAGACCCAGATACTGCCACCACCCTATATAACACCACAATAAGTGCAACTCTGGACACTATTGCCCCACTTACACACAACAAAACCAGAAAAATCAACAGACAACCCTGGCATACCGACCTGACCAAAAATCTCAGACAAGCTTCCAGGGCTGCAGAGCTGCGATGGAAGAAATCCCATCCTAAAGATGAATTCACCGCATACAAGCAATCCCTCCTCATTTTCAAATCCTCACTTGCTGATGCAAAACAGGCCTACTTCTCATCTCTCATATCTTCCCTATCCCACAACCCAAAACAACTTTTTAACACCTTTAATTCTCTTCTCCGTCCACCAGAGCCCCCACCCTCTCCTCTCATCTCAGCTGAGGATTTCGCCACATTCTTCAAACAAAAGATAGTCAACATCAGAGAAAGCTTCAACACACAGTCTCCACAGACCCTCCACACGGCTGCTCCGTCCTCTTCTCCCAAAACCAGCTTCTCCGCTATTACAGAAGAAAAACTCTCCACTCTACTCTCCAAATCCCATCTCACCACCTGTGCTCTTGACCCAATCCCATCCCACCTCATCCCTAACCTCACCACAGTGTTTATCCCAGCCCTAACTCATCTCTTCAACCTATCACTAACCTCTGGTCTCTTCCCCTCTGCTTTTAAACATGCTGCAATTACACCCATCCTCAAAAAGCCATCACTTGACCCATCTTCTTTGTCCAGTTATCGCCCCATATCACTTCTTCCATATGCCTCAAAGCTACTTGAGCAACATGTCCATTCTGAACTGTCCTCTCACCTCTCCTCCTGCTCCCTCTTTGACCGGCTACAATCTGGCTTCTGACCCCATCACTCAACCGAGACTGCCCTCACCAAAGTCACCAATGACCTACTACTTGCCAAAACCAAAAAATATTACTCTGTCCTCCTTCTCTTTGACTTGTCCTCTGCCTTTGACACTATCGACCACTCCCTTCTGTTACAAACTCTCTCATCTCTTGGCATCACTGACCTGGCCCTCTTTTGGATCACATCATACCTCACAGACCGGACATTTAGTGTCTCCCACTCTCACGCCACCTCCTCGCCTCACTCCCTCTCTGTTGGTGTCCCACAAGGCTCCGTCCTAGGACCCCTGCTCTTCTCTATCTACACCTTCGGCCTGGGACAGCTTATAGAGTCCCATGGTTTCCAGTATCACTTTTATGCTGATGACACACAAATCTACCTCTCTGGTCCAGACATCACCACCTTACTATCCAGAATCCCACAATGCCTATCTCGCATATCCTCCTTCTTCTCCTCTCGCTTTCTAAAACTTAATATGGATAAAACAGAATTCATCATCTTTCCCCATCTTGCTCACTCCCCCAACAGACCTATCTATCACAATCAATGACTGCACACTCTCCCGGTCAACCAAGTCCGCTGCCTTGGAGTGACCTTGGATTCTGCCCTCTCCTTCCGACCACACATCCAAGCCCTTTCCACCACCTGCCGTTTCCAACTCAAAACATCTCCCGCATCCGCCCTTTCCTCAACTTTGAATCGGCAAAAATGCTTATACATTCCTTCATCATCTCCCGCCTAGACTACTGCAACATTCTCCTCTGTGGCCTTCCATCTAGCTCTCTCGCACCCCTACAATCTATCCTCAACTCTGCTGCCCGACTAATCCATCTCTCCCCCGTTACTCCTCTGCATCTCCCTCTGCCAGTCCCTGCACTGGCTCCCCATTGCCCAGCGAATTCAGTTTAAAATACTAACCCACACATACAAGGCCATCCACAATCGGTCCCCTCCCTACATCTCTGAGCTACTTTCCCGATACATCCCCACACGCAATCTTCGATCCTCACAGGACCTCCTTCTCTCCTCTCCTCTTATCACCTCTTCCCACACTCGCCTCCAGGATTTCTCCCTTGCATCCCCTATACTCTGGAACTCGCTACCCCAACATATCAGACTCTCACCTACAGTGGAATCCTTCAAAAGCAACCTGAAAACCCACCTCTTCAGACAAGCCTACGACCAGTGACACTGCTGCTTCTATACCGCCATGACCAGCTTCACCCTCGCCTACTGTCTCCATCCCCCATACCATGTAGATTGTAAGCCCTCACGGGCAGGGCCCTCTATCCTCCTGTACCAGTCTGTAACTTGTCTCGTTCATGCTTAAGGCAATTGCCTGTATTATGTATGTGCACCGCTTATGATATGTACAGCGCTATGGAATGAATGGCGCTCTAAAAATAAATAATAATAATAATAATAATAAAATAATATCACCGACACCTTTATTGTGCGTTACATTGTGCTAGAATTTAAATCAAGGGCACGCTGGAAATAAGCTAATCACTTCTGCCAGCAAAACAATGAAAAACAGGCATGTACCGTGTAAATGTCCAGTAATGAATGGACAAGCTAGAAACTCTTTGCAATGGTCATCCACTCCAAATAATAGAGGGGGTACCGAGCAGGAACTATTATAGAAACATACTTCAAAATGGAGCATTTAAAGGCTAGCCTAGAGCAGTGGTTCTCAAACTGCAGGCTGGACTTCCTGGGTGAGGCAGGCCATACTTCTTGACAGTTATTATATGCTGCAAAGCAATCGATGTTCTCACAGCAAACCTCATTTAGTTATGTCGGCTACCCTGCCCCCTGCTGCGTTGCTACTACTACACTCACTCTGTGTTGGTTGCAGGTCCAGTGCCCCTGCAGCAGGCCCAGGTATGTATTTTATTAGGCATATTCTTCGTGGAACCTCACCTCATTCTGCAGTATTGCAAGGGTAAACTTTCCTTTGGCTCTGTGTGCAGCTTCTAAGCTGTATCTAATATGTAACCAGCTTCTGCTATATATGCTTTGTTGTTTATCTCATTCTCTGCCTGAGCAATAGGTTTACTAACTTGCTAGAGCCTGAAAAAGTGCTGAAATCTGCTTATCTGCTCATGTACTGACTTATGCTTGATTACCAAATTCTGACTCTCTGCCACCTGACCTGACCTTTGGACTGTTTCTCAGATTTGCATTAATCTGCCTGCCCCTACCTCAGCCTGTTACCGACTACGAGTTTTGCTTGATCCTTTGGTGCTTCCCATCAGTGTCAGCAATCAACCACACTGGGACTTCTCTAGAAGATAGTGGACTGGTGGCTTCCCTGCAGAGAAGTTCAGATTACTGTATTAGAGTTAAAGGGTGAATATGAGGAGACCACCAGGGTAACACCCTAAGGTTTAGCCCAAAGTCAAACCAGTGGTTGGACACCGTGGCTCCAGTGTCCAAGCAAACATTTAAAAAATATATATCTTGATTTATTCCTCTTTTTCTAAGCCAATTATATTGTTATGAGTAGATGGTGTGGAGCCACTGTGTCCAACCACTGGTTTGACTTTGGGCAAAACCTTAGGTGATGCTGATGATGAGGTCTAGGCACACACAAGATTGTCAAGGTGAGATTTCCGGTCTTGTCAACAGGCAAGTGAGTGCTTCTTCATTTATGAAGAGCACCCCTAACAGATGAAGCACTCTTGCTAATGAGATGAATCCATTCATTAGAATCTATTCGATCATCTCTAGTTCACTTACTTTTCTTATAATTTACCTTTCCACTCCACCAGAATGAGTAGCTTCTTATTTTTAACACTGATCAAGATATTAGGTAGCACACCTTACCACTTATGACTCTTTTGGTGCCAAGCTTTTCCTGGAATAACCCCTTTCATCCAATTATAGATACAGAGCCAGGAAGATACTTCATTCTATTCGTACCCACCATGATTACACATTGGCAACTACCACAGGAAAGTTTTATTTGTATCTTCCTTTAGATCAACATAGAGACTATTTAAGTCCAAACTTTATTAACCCCAACTTTTTTTAAAAAGCTTTATTAAAGCGGTTATCCTATGAGCAATGTACAAAATAAAATATGACTTCATATAATACAGCTGTAGCAGAGTTAACAGTCAGTCATAACGCTTAACTAGATGTGATAACTCACCAAGTGTGACTGTTAACTCTGCTCCATGGCAGTCTCTTTCTTAGAACCAGCCCTGTACATCACATGGATCCAGTGATATCTCCCCATTCATTGCTCCAATTGCTCTGCTAGATTTCTATCAAACTTTGAAAGTTTGAAAAATGTAGAATATTTTTTTTCATGGGACAACCTCTTTAAGAGCAAATGAAGCAAAGATATATCCAATTTAAGAGTGACGATTTGGATTATTTTGTTAGTGTGGGACTTACATAGTGTTTCACAATCAGGACCCTAAGCACCAATAACTCTCTGATTGCTTGATTAATAAGGGTGTTGTTATGTGTCATTCTGGAACGTGTGTTAATATTGGAGCGCGTTAGTCACCTGATACACTGACAGAATTGCTAAACACTGAGCTTTTGCAGTTATTAAAATTTGTGAATCATATCCAGTTCGCCATATGTCGAGCTCTTTCAGCTGAAAGCACAAATCTGTAAACATATTTTTGGAGATGGCATGAACCGCTGAGTATTGGCTCGCGGAGAACATGTAAAATGGCAAACTAAGCAGAACACAAGCATCGTAGCTTATGAGATCATCTTGCAAATATGAGAATACTTGTAGCTCATTGTAAAACTATGTGCTAGGGCTAGTATTCACCTGGCAAAGAGAGGGTCTCCCGGGATGTGTAGAGAGTTGATTTGCCAGAAACTTCTCTTAGTAAATGAAGGTATAAGACTCGACGGGTTGCTATTTTTCCAAGTCTAGTTGTGATATTCCAGCACCGAGACTGTAAACCGTTCACATGATTTCAATGAACGTGGGTCAGCATTAGTCATCTCCACAGACTCAAAATGATTTAGGTCAGCTGCAAAAACACAAGTCAGGTGCCTGCCGTTGTTTTTGTCTTCACGCGAAGCAGTGATCATTTATGGTCACATTTACAAGGAGCATTGTCAGCCCATCCATTGTGCACAGACGTCATTTATTTTCCTTCACATGGAGTCCATACGTCAGACTCACAAGTCGTTAATTTATAGGCCAAGCGTCTGATTCTTTTCAGCCAAAATCAGTCACAGGGAAATTCTTTCAGGGTGAGTTTTACAACTCATGGAGCACATAGAAAGTGGGTGACCCCCCATATAGTATTAGGTCACACAGTGTACAATCAACCCTACGTACAGATGTGACCACCCTTACCTTAGCTCTGCTTTGGTTAAGTGCTCCAATTTTTTTTGTGAAACTAATTTAATAAAATATTGCAACATGCTAGCGAAACCCTTAACAGGCTGCCATTCACATAAAAACCCCTGGGTGGCCACGCATAGATCCTCTGATACAATATTGCATAATCGTTTTTTTTTTGTTTGTTTTTTAACGCTAGTGATCTAGTGATACATATATCCAGCCAAGAGGTTAGGTACGGAAGGACTCCGCTGCACAGTATGGAATTGTAAGCGCTATATGATGACTAAATAAGAATTCTATATACTGTATTTGGCTAACAAACGAATGCTACACAGATTTGTCACCATAATGTACTGTAAAAATAATAAACTGTACAGTACCTATGTAGACTTGTGACAAAACGCGAATACCACCATACAGTGCTTAAATGACACCCTCACATATTGACCAAATAACAGCTCCATAACTAAAGTGAAATGGTAGTACAATATCTAAATAATAGTGTTATATACACTTAATATTTGGATTTTACTTTGGATTCCAGGACATATACTGTGTAGTCCCCATTTCAGCAGGTACAACCAATATGCCCTGAACATTTAAAGGGGTGTGCAAGAATGGTAGGTTTTGGCGGTTTTTGCAGGACCTGTAGAGGGAATCTTACTTACCTGATTCTTGATGCTGGCTCCCTGCTGCTTCTCCTCCAGGCCTGAGCTGCTCCTCTGGGCTCAAACATCTGGTTTGACATCACCGCATCCAATAACTGACAGCAGCGGTGGCTGGCTCCCCTTACCTCATGACAAATGGTCACTTGACGCAAGGGGATCCAGTCTCCTCCACACCCAGTGATTGCATGCGGTGATGTCAAACCAGATGTTTATAGAGAGGGAGCCAAGGGGAGCATCATAGGCTTCTGGGAGAAAGAGCTGGGAGCCAGCGCTAGGGAGCAGGTAAGTAGGCTTACCTTTACAGGTCTGGCCAAGTGTGTGTGGGGGGGTTTACCAACCCCTTCCCCCTCATTCCCCCTCATTCATGCACAAAGGCCTCGTTCAGGCTCTTCTGGACACCAACGCACTCAACTGCAACATTAGCCGTTTTCTTGTTTGCTAACATGAAAGTAGAGTGGAGACTAGGGTACATACCTGTGGTTTTTTCTACCACTTTAGATGTGGATACCACTGCCCTACTGTAACATAAGTCTTCCCTTTTCAGGAGCCCCATTGCCCCACATGGGCTACCTCTATGATAGTTATGCCCTTATCTACAACCTTCTCTATACCTATCATTCACCCCCACAATGTCAATAGTGTTGCTTGAAAGCCACATGTGGATTATGTCCACACCTCCATCATGATTGAATCAATGAATCAAAGGTTTCTTCTTGCCATATTTCTCAATCATTTTCCAAATGGTTTTTATTGGGTTTCTCAAATTTTCTTGTAAAAAGAAAAATGTGTATATAATAGTAAGGCTACATTCACACGACCGTATGTAATGCTTTCCGTTTGGGGATCCACAAATAACGGATCAGTATGTCGGCAAAATGTGGAAGAGTGGCTTCTGTATGTCACCCGCAAAAAACGGTCCACAAAAAACGGATGAGTAGACAAAAAAGGAGGAGAGAATAAAATATTGTAATATATTCATAGTTGTCAAGGAAACACATGTAGAAAAGTCACATGCTCATAAATTCAGGCGCCATTTTAGAGAGAGCCTCAATAAAATATTTAAATAAAAATACGGAAACGGATCCGCAAATTGCGGATGACATACGGAGAAACCATTCCGTATGTCATCCTCAATTTGCAGATCCATTCACTTCTATGGGGCTGCGGACCGATTTCTGCGGACAATAATAGGACATGCTTCATATTTTTGCGGTGTATAAATGCGGAAAAATGGTTGCGGACAAGATACTGAATGTTGTCCGCAAATTTTATTCACCCATAGGAATAAATGGGTCCGCATTTATTCCGCAAAATGCGGAACGGATCGGATGCGGAAAAAAAAAATACGGTCGTGTGAATGTAGCCATATAGGTATACATATTTCCATTAAATACATCAAAGTAGTGTTGATACAGTATTTACGGGGTTATCCGGATATACATGTTTCCCTTTGACTGCACGCTCTATGGAGACTCTATCAAGGACAGATGTTTGTACAAATGCCTGGTCCCAATAACTACCCTGTGTAAAGGTGCTGCCGGTCAGTGCTTGCTTGTTTGTCAGTTGATCACATCTTTTATGCAGCACCTAAAATCATAATTTGATGGCAGCACAATGCCCTGCATGGGAATGAATAATTAGAGTAGCGATCATTCATCCCCATACAGAGGGAGTGATGGCTGCATGTACTGTAAATGTATTTATTTCACAAACTTAAATAGCGCTGATATATTCCGCAGCGCTTTACAGACATTAGCATCAAGCTGTCCCCAATGGGGCTCACAATCTAAATGCAGCTCTAGTGCATCTGAAAAATTAAGCAATGATAGAGAACAAACAATTCATTCCTGATAATTGCCCTGTGCTGTTCCTTCTCAATGGCCCCTAAAGGACTCATAGTATAGTCACAAATTCCATTCAAAGTCTAAGGGCCTGATTAACACAGCCAAGTGCTCTACCCAGCTCTTTCCATCAGCCCCATAGATTTTGAATGGATTGGCAATGCACATGCTCACCCACCACTCCACTAACGTGGTTAGGGTAATATGGGACTGGGTTAGATCAGGACTTACATACTACGGTTTACATGATTGGCAGTCCAGTCAGGTAGAAGTATTTCATTTTTTATACCCAGGTATATTCCATTTTAGGCATGAGTAGCCTTGGGATTTTTACTTGGAAGAGTCAAATGTCCATGAAAGACATACAGTCCATATACTGTAGGCAACATAGCCCATAGACCCAGAACATGACCCAAGATGATGCTGCATGAGAATTTATAGAGGAAACTTATTCTGGTATCAAATATATACTTCTACCATTTCTACAAAGAAAACAATGGATTTGAGACAACCATTGGGTAGATAGTTGAAAAATCGTCTGCATGACTATGGGCAAGGACAACAGTGGGAGTTAGAAAATAAAGCAAAATATACAGGACGTGGAGATCATACGTGAAAGATGATAATGGTCATTACTTTGTCTAGTAGTTTTAGGACTCGCTGGCAAATAACATGTTAAACAGTTCTAGCTTTAGTACGCTGTATGTGCGTTCAAAGTGTCCATCAATAGTTTTAGAAATTTCTTGCTTAAAAGGTTTGTCTTCTGATCAAATGACTTTTTTTCATCAAATGCAAGAGGCATGGCTTCCTAGGAGGCTCCTTGATTGTATCACAGTGTATTACATTTCCCTTCTTCCTGTAATTTGCTTGTTTCTACAAGATAAAGAAGCATGTCCTGCAGAAGAGCAGATAATCCCAGTCCCACAAGTTATTGACAGTTTATATGTGTATATCAATGCAGTTGTGTCTTGATTAGAGATGAGCGAACCTCACCAGGTTCGGGTTCTGTTATAGGTTCTGTTATAATGGAATATAACGGAATTCGAAGACGGAATGCAAAACGGAAGCCTTTAAGAGGCATTTCGTTTTGATCCATCATAATAGAAGTCTATGGAAAACAAAGTCCTGCATAACGGAAACCAGACGGATCCGTTATGCTTGCCCATAGACTTCTATTATGACGGATCAAAAAGGAGTGCCTCTTAAAGGCTTCCGTTTAGCATTCCGTTTTCAAATTCCATTATAACGGAACCTATAATATATCCCGAACCCATTGAGGTTTGAATTAGCTCATCAAAGTCTGATGGACATGCATGTGCTGTTCAACTGCCAACTCTGGGCCAAGGTTTGTGCATTAATGTAATCTGGTAAAGCTTCTTCTATATTTTCCACTAGAGGAAAATTCTTATACCTGATGTGGGTGAGATGACCACCTTGCTCAGCTTCGTTAATTTAAGGAGGCATTTTTGATTGGTTAGTCTTCCCTTAAATGTTCCTATTTTCTGCTCTTTTGTTGCTGGATATAGCGTGAGCTCTGTGATTTTTTATCCAGAATCCTTATGTTCTTAGTGTTCTGTTCTACTATGTTCGGTTGTCAGTGTAGCATGGGATCTGTAGGCCTCTGCCCTTTATTGCTGCCAGGATTGAAGTTTGCTGTTGCCCTGTGAACTCAGACATTGTTTGCTGAGTTGGTTTTTGATTTGGCTTTGGATCCTAGATTCTTCTTGTTGTTTTGATCGGTAGTATTGAGATTATAGTCAGTTTCTGTTTGTGTTTATTTCTGTGCATTGTCTCATCTGCTCTCAGTCTGTATACCATTACCACCTTCTGCCTGCTCCAATGCCAGACTGCTATCTGCTTCATTAGGTTCCTGTCATCTATTGAGTTTATTTCTTTATATTTGCCAGTGTTGATACATAATTCATAATATTATTCTCGTGACTGTCTCGTTATACGATTTGGCTCTACTGTAATTCCTGGGGCTGTCGGAGTACTGGGAAACATCATCAGTACTTGGCAAAAGTGACTACTATAGGTGAAGTCAAGCTCTGCAGTCTTTTGGACAACCAGCATCATTGTACTGGCAAGTAGAGAAGAAGTGTATACAAATTACATCGCCAGAGCCAAATAAATGTGCAGTCCGAGCCAGAACAAGCAAACCAAGATGAATGGTACATGCATGCCAACGACAGCTTCTTCTACTAGGTGGGCACTGCTATGAACGGTGCCAACATGTCAATATAATATATTGATTTTTTATTGTGAGAAATTGGAGTCCTAAGCAAAATTTGTGGATAAGTAATGGTGAACAAGTCTGCATGTTCAAACCCTTTGAAGAAGAGAATACAATGAGGGCAAAAAATGGATCCAAAGAAAATGATGCCCAGGCTCAGTAGGTTCAAATAAAAATTACTACTCAATGAGAATATCACTAGATAACACTGTATGCCTGTCACCCTGCCCAAGGGGAAGAGAGTTTGTGCACCCCCGGTCTGCACCCAAGCCTCTGTCCCTACCTACTTGTACTTGCCCATCCTAGATAACGGAGAGCAACTAGGCAGCGGTCCCTAACCTCAGTAAGTGCGGAGGAGAGAAGGAGGACAGAGACAGATAGGTGGGCAGCGTAGTGGCAATAGTAGCAGACTGAGCAAGGCTATATGGCGATTCACTAGTGGGGTACAAACACTGAGGTCGTGTCAATACAGAGAAGCGAGACAAGACGAGTCCATAAACGAGCCAATGGGTCAAACCACGAGGTCATGTCAGTACACAGGGGAAATACGAAGTCAGGTCAGGAAACAAGCCGAAGGTAAATCCAAGAGGTCGCGTCAGGTTCAAGCACAGGTCCAAATCCAAATAGCACAGAAGTAGCAGTATCAGAGAGCTGCAGACAATTGATCACAGGTAACCTGTGGCTAGCAGATTTCCTGTTTAAATACTGCAGGGCAGAGGTCATGTGACGTGGCCAGCATCACATGACCTGCCTAGACCTCTGCAGCCGAGCGCCGAGTGCCTAGCTCGGCGCTCAACCCCTACAGTGTTTCCACAGAATGGCCAGACATGTAACCCCCCCCCCCCCCCGTTGCTCTGGTGGCCAAGACGGCGAGCGGCTCTCCGCTCAGCCCTCGCAGCAGGACGTGGCGTGCATCCGTACTTCCGAGACACAGCAGGGCGCCGGCGGCACAGGAGGGAAGAGGCCGGTGTAGCCGGTGTCTTGTGACAATGCCATAGAAAGATGATTAGCCAAAAGATAGCCTGGGGTTCTCTCTGGTGGAGAGAGATATGAATAACAAGCTTACTGATGATGTCAGCAGCCGTACCTTTCAGTAAAAGATTTGGCTATTTATTCTAAGCGGCCACTGTAGTAGCTGTTGAGGTCAGGAGTAGAGTTGAGTAAACACGTGGATGTTCGGGTTCGGCCAAACTTCCCGAAAATGTTTGGGTTCGGGATCCGAACTCGAACCGAACTTCATCCTGAACCCGAACCCCATTGAAGTCAATGGGGACCCGAAATTTTGGGCACTAAAAAGGCTGTAAAAGAGTCCAGGAAAGGGCTAGAGGGCTGCAAAAGACAGCAAAATGTAGGTAAATGCCCTGCAAACAAGAGTGGATAGGGAAATGAATTAAAATAACATAAAATAAATAAAAATTAACCAATATCAATTGGAGAGAAGTCCCATAGCAGAGAATCAGGTTTTAAGTCACCCACCAATGGAGAAGGTCACTTTATGTTAATTCGGCCCCAGAACCCAGACAGAGGAGTGAGGTTGCATGGCAGAGGTTCAGGCTTCATGTCACCCACCATTGTAACAGGCCACTTTAGGTCATTTAGGCCCCGGCGCCCAGATTGAGGAGAGGTTCATTCAACTTTGGGTTGCACCGCAAGATCATGGTAAAGTTAAAAAAATGAGGATTCAATAAAGAAGTGCCCCGGAGTACAAGAATACATGGTTGAGGGGGAGGCAGTTATAAATGTCTATTCTGCACAAGGGAGGGACAGGTCCTGTGGGATCCATGTCTGGTTCATTTTTATGAACGTCAGCTTGTCCACGTTGGCTGTGGACAGGTGGCTGCGTTTGTCAGTAATGACGCCCCCGGCCGTGCTGAATACACGTTCAGATAAAACGCTGGCCGCCGGTCAGGCCAGCCCCTCCAAGGTAAAAAATGCTAACTCTGGCCACGTGGACAATTTGGAGACCCAGAAGTTGGATAGGGCCGAACCATCAGTCAGTACGTGGAGGGGTGTGCAGACGTACTGTTCAACCATGTTAGTGAAATGCTGCCTCCTGCTAACATGTTCCGTAACAGGTGGTGGTGCAGTTATCTGTGGCGTGGAGACAAAACTTTTCCACATTTCTGCCATGCTTACCCTGCCCTCAGAGGAGCTGGCCGTGACACTGCTGCGTTGGCGACCTCTCACTCCTCCTCTGCCTTCGCCTTGGGCTTCCACCTGTTCCCCTGTGACATTTGGCAATGCTCTCAGGAGCGCGTCTACCAGCGTGCGCTTGTACTCGTGCATCTTCCTATCATGCTCCAGTGCAGAAAGTAAGGTGGGCACATTGTCTTTGTACCTGGGATCCAGCAGGGTGGCAACCCAGTAGTCTGCACACGTTAAAATGTGGGCAACTCTGCTGTCGTTGCGCAGGCACTGCAGCATGTAGTCGCTCATGTGTGCCAGGCTCCCCAGAGGTAAGGACAAGCTGTCCTCTGTGGGAGGCGTATCGTTATCATCCTCCGTATCCCCCCAGCCACGCACCAGTGATGGGCCTGAGCTGTGTTGTGTGCCACTCCGCTGTGAACCTGCTTCATCCTCATCCTCCTCCACCTCCTCCTCATCCTCCTCGTCCTCCAGTAGTGGGCCCTGGCTGGCCACATTTGTACCTGGCCTCTGCTGTTGCAAAAAACCTCCCTCTGAGCCACTTCTAAGAAACTGCCCTGAAAGTGCTAAAAATGACCCCTCATCCTCCTCCTCCTCCTGGGCCACCTCGTCTTCCATCATCGCCCTAAGCGTTTTCTCAAGGAGACATAGAAGTGGTATTAAACACACTAATATAAATCACAAAAAATAAATAATGAATAAAAAATATAAATTTTATTATACTCAATCAAAATATAAAATATAACTAAAAAATATACAGGACACAGCAGGTAAATAATACCTTCACCCTAAATACATACTGAAGGGAATGCCTAATGCCTAATTAGAGGAAAAATATGCACATATTTGTAATTGCAGCATACGCCCTACACGGTCAATATAATATATATAATTGCAGACAAGCTGCTAAACATAAGCCAATGACCGTGGTGGCGTGCAAAAACGTGCGCCTCAATAAACGAAGCAATAATCTATGAGTAAGAGTCAGCAGACTACGAAATAACATTAACGGCAATAAGACAATTTTTTTATCTAATAGTGTCACTGTGAGGGAAATAAATACAGACGCTCCTCAACGCGCGTTTCGCGTGATCCGCTTCCTCAGGAGGAGTGCATAAAGAAGCAAGGGAAAAAGGGGGCGTTTAAAAATGCTGGTACAGCCAATCAAACATTAGGGCGGCAGTTACATAGACATATTTGGGAAGGAATAATGCAAGTCACCCGTACATATTAAATGGTAAAACACTCGGTAACACTGACATGGAAAAGGATCTAGGAATTTTAATAAACAGCAAATTAAGCTGCAAAAACCAGTGTCAGGCAGCTACTGCCAAGGCCAATAAGATAATGGGTTGCATCAAAAGGGGCATAGATGCCCGTGATGAGAACATAGTCCTACCACTTTACAAATCACTAGTCAGACCACACATGGAGTACTGTGTACAGTTCTGGGCTCCTGTGAACAAGGCAGACATAGCAAAGCTGGAGAGGGTTCAGAGGAGGGCAACTAAAGTAATAACTGGAATGGGGCAACTACAGTACCCTGAAAGGTTATCAAAATTAGGGTTATTCACTTTAGAAAAAAGACGACTGAGGAGAGATCTAATAACTATGTATAAATATATCAGGGGTCAGTACAGAGATCACTCCCATCATCTATTTATCCCCAGGACTGTGACTGTGACGAGGGGAGTAGGGGACATCCTCTGCGTCTGGAGGACAGAAGGTTTGTACACAAACATAGAAAAGGATTCTTCACTGTAAGAGCAGTGAGACTATGGAACTCTCTGCCTGAGGAGGTGGTGATGGTGAGTACAATAAAGGAATTCAAGAGGGGACTGGATTTATTTCTGGAGTGTAATAATATTACAGGCTACAGCTACTAGAGAGGGGTCGTTGATCCAGGGAGTTATTCTGATTGCCTGATTGGAGTCGGGAAGGAATTTTTTTCCCCTTAACCACTCCCGGACCGCCGCACGCAGGATCGCGTTCTCGCGGCGGCCGGGCTCTTCTGATCCGACGCATCTAGGCGTCATCTCGCGAGACGCGAGATGACGCGAGCACGCGCCCGCACATGCGCAATGCGCGCCATCGGCGAGCTCGCATGTAGTTATACTACAGCCTGCCAGCGCCGATCGTGCGCTGGCAGGCTGTATATGGCAGAAAAAATCGCAGATCAGACGTTGTTCTGTGAACAGCGTCTGATCTGCTTGCTGCACGCTTCTCTGGTGGTCCCTTTGCTTGGGACCACCAGAGAAAAATATCAAAGTGCACCAATCACCACACAACCCCCTCCCCACCGCCCCCACCCACCCACCACCCCCACTGTCACTGATTAACCCCTGATCTCCCATGTCACCCCCTGATCACCCCCTGTCACCCCCTGTCACTGATCACCCCTGTAAGGCTCATTCAGATGTCCGCATGTGTTTTGCGGATCCACGGATCCGCAAATCCGCGGATCCGCAAAACACGGACACCAGCAATGTGCTTTCCGCATTTTGCGGATCCGCACATTGCCAGAACTATATAGAAAATGCCTTTTCTTATCCGCAATTGCGGACAAGAATAGGACATGTTCTATACTTTTGCGGATCTCCAATTATGGATCCGCAATTATGGATCCGAGCGGGACAAAGTCTGTCCCCATAGAATTGAATGTATCCACAATTCTGTTCCGCAAAATTTTGCGGAACAGAATTGCGGACGCTTGAATGAGGCCTTAGGGTCCCTTAGCGATCGCAGCTTTATAGCTTTTCCCTCTTTTATTTTTGCACATTTTTTAGAGATTTTTTCATCCACATTGATCAATGTGAATGGAAAAATCTGTGCCGCTCATTTTTTTCTTTCAGCGCAGAGGCTGAACGGAAAAAAAAATTCTCATTACCCGTATGGTCAATATAAGGAGAATCGCAAAAACTCCTAATTCTGGCCATACGTGTAATGATTGCGGAGACCCCTAAAATGCCAGGGCAGTATAAATACCCCACATGTGACCCCATTTTAGAAAGAAGACACCCCAAGGTATTCTGTGAGGGGTATGGTGAGTTCATGTAAAATTTTATTTTTTGTCACAAGTTAGTGGAATGTGAGACTGTAAAAAAAAAAAAAAAATACCATTTCCGCTAACTTGTGCCAAATTTTTTTCTGTAAACTCGCCATGCCCCTCACGGAATACCTTGGGGTGTCTTCTTTCCACAATGGGGTCACTTGTGGGGTATTTATACTGCCCTGGCATTTTAGGGGTCCTAAAGCGTGAGAATCCAAATGCGTAAAAATGCCCTGTGAAATCCTAAAGGTACTTATTGGTTTTAGGGCCTTTGCGCATCTTGGCTGCAAAAAGTGTCACTCATGTGGTATCGCCGTACTCAGGAGAAGTAGGGCAATGTGTTTTGGGGTGTATTTTTACATATACCCATACTTTGTGTGAGAAATATCGCTGTAAACGACAACTTTTTAATTTTTTTATTCAAAGTTGTCAATTTACAGAGATATTTCTCTCACCCAGTATGGGTATATGTAAAATACACCCCAAAACACATTGCCCTACTTGTCCTGAGTACGGCGATACCACATGAGTGACACTTTTTGCAGCCAAGATGCGCAAAGGGCCCTAAAACCAATGAGTACCTTTTAGGAGGGCATTTTTACGCATTTTCTTCTCACGCTTTAGGGCCCCTAAAATGCCAGGACAGTATAAATACCCCACATGTGACCCCATTTTGGAAAGAAGACACCTCAAGGTATTCGCTGAGGGGCATAATGAGTCCATGAAAATTAAACTTTTGTCAAAAGTTAGCGGAAAGGGAGACTTTGTGAGAAAAACAATGAAAAATCAATTTCCACTAACTTGTGCCAAAAAAATCTTCTATGAACTCACCATGCCCCTCACGGATTACCTTAGGGTGTCTTCTTTCCAAAATGGGGTCACATGTGGGGTATTTATACTGCCCTGGCATTTTAGGGGCCCTAAAGCGTGAGAAGAAAAATGCGTAAAAATGCCCTCCTAAAAGGTACTCATTGGAATTAGGGCCCTTTGCGCATCTTGGCTGCAAAAGTGTCACACATGTGGTATCGCCGTACTCAGGAGAAGTAGGGCAATGTGTTTTAGGGTGTATTTTACATATACCCATACTGGGTGAGAGAAATATCTCTGTAAATTGACAACTTTGAATAAAAAAATTTAAAAAGTTGTCGTTTACAGCGATATTTCTCACACAAAGTATGGGTATATGTAAAAATACACCCCAAAACACATTGCCCTACTTCTCCTGAGTACGGAGATACCACATGAGTGACACTTTTGCAGCCAAGATGCGCAAAGGGCCCTAAAACCAATGAGTACCTTTAGGATTTCACAGGCCATTTTTATGCATTTGGATTCTCACACTTTAGGGGCCCCTAAAATGCCAGGTGAGTATAAATACCCACATGTGACCCCATTTTGGAAAGAAGACACCCCTAGGTATTCTGTGAGGGGCATGGTGAGTCCACAGAATTTTTATTTTTGGCACAAGTCAGCGGAAATAGTTTTTTTGTTTTTTTAATTTTGTTTTTTACAAAGTCTCATATTCCACTAACTTGTGACAAAAATAAAATTTTACATGAACTCACCATACCCCTCACAGAATACCTTGGGGTGTCTTCTTTCCAAAATGGGGTCACATGTGGGGTATTTATACTGCCCTGGCATTTTAGGGGCCCCTAAAGCGTGAGAAGAAGTCTGGAATCCAAATGCGTAAAAATGCCCTGTGAAATCCTAAAGGTACTCATTGGTTTTAGGGCCCTTTGCACTCAAGCTGCAAAAGTGGCACACATGTGGTATCGCCGTACTCAGGAGAAGTAGGGCAATGTGTTTTGGGGTGTATTTTTATATATACCCATACTTTGTGTGAAAAATATCTCTGTAAACGACAACTTTTAAAATTTTTTATACAAAGTTGACAATTTACAGAGATATTTCTCTCACCCAGCATGGGTGTATGTAAAAATACACCCCAAAACACATTGCCCTACTTCTCCTGAGTACGGCGATACCACATGAGTGACACTTTTTGCAGCCTGGGTGCAAAGGGGCCCAAATTCCAACGAGTACCTTTAGGTTTTACATGGCGACTCACAATTTAGCCCCGCCCAAAATGCCAGAACAGTAAACACACCCACAAATGACCCCATTTCGGAAAGTAGACACCCCAAGGTATTCACTGAGGGGCATAGTGAGTCCGTCTGAGATTTTTTTTTTTGCCAGAAGTTATCAGAAATTGAAACTTTTTTTTTTTTTTTTCTCAGAAAGTGTCATTTTCCGCTAACTTGTGAAAAAAATGAAATGATACATGAACTCACCAAGCCCCTCCGCGAATACTTTGGGGTGTCTTCTTTCTAAAATGGTGTCATTTGGGGGTATTTATACTATCCTGGCATTCTAGCACCTGAAGAAACATGACAGGTGCTCAGAAAGTCAGAGCTGCTTCAAAATGCCGAAATTCACTTTTTGCACCATAGTTTGTAAACGCTATAACTTTTACCCAAACCAATAAATATACACTTATTGGATTTTTTTATCAAAGACATGTAGAACAATAAATGTAGAGAAAAATTTATATAGAAATGTAGTTTTTTTTGAAAAATTTTACAACAGAAAGTGAAAAATGTCATTTTTTTGCAAAAATTTCGGTAATTTTTGATTAATAGCAAAAAAAGTAAAAATGTCAGCAGCAATGAAATACCACCAAATGAAAGCTCTATTAGTAAGAAGAAAAGGAGGTAAAATTCATTTGGGTGGTAAGTTGTATGACGGAGCAATAAACGGTGAAAGTAGTGTAGTGCGGAATTGTAAAAAGTGGCCTGGTCATTAAGGGTGTTTAAGCTAGGGGGGCTGATGTGGTTAAGTGAGGAAAATTGGCTTCTGCCTCACAGGGGTTTTTTGCCTTCCTCTGGATCAACTTGTAGGAAACAGGCCGAACTGGATGGACAAATGTCTTTTTTCGGTCTTATATACTATGTTACTATGTTACTATGTGATCATCTTTCTGGCGCATGGCCAATCCCTCCTCTCCACGTAATGAGCACTTCCGCCCTCACCCCGTGGTCGGCATCCGAAAGGGCAGTCACGTGGTGACCGCCAGTTGCGGATGTCAAACCAAGTGGAGGAAGGACGCAAGGCTACCGGGGATGTGGGACTGCCATGCGCACATACGATCACATGACCCACCAAGAAGTGTAAGTGAATAGGATTGCACATTACGGACCTATAATAAATAAATACCTTACAATTGTACATATATAAATAAATATAAAATATGACTCCTGATGACAAAGTGCCGTGATATAATAAAGTGCTAAGTGCATATAAATGTTAAATAAAAAACAACACAAACATTTACATTTATAAAAAGACAGTGACATCAATATACACTGTCACTGTCTTTTTAACAATGTAAATGTTTGTGTTGTTTTTTATTTAACATTTATATGCACTTAGCACTTTATTATATCACGGCAGCTTGTCTGCAATTATATATATTATATTGACCGTGTAGGGCGTATGCTGCAATTACAAATATGTGCATATTTTTCCTCTAATTAGGCATTAGGCATTCCCTTCAGTATGTATTTAGGGTGAAGGTATTATTTACCCGCTGTGTCCTGTATATTTTTTTGTTATATTTTATATTTTGATTTGAGTATAATAAAATTTATATTTTTTATTCATTATTTGTTTTTTGTGATTTATATTAGTGTGTTTAGTGTACATATCTGGGGAGAGCTCCCAATAAGTATACATAGGGTGCGTTATACCCCCATTTTGACCGTAATTGTTGTAATAGAAGTGGTATTGTAACGATGATAACGGCGTCATCGCCACTGGCCATGTTGGTGGAGTACTCAAAACAGCGCAACAGGGCACACAGGTCTCGCATGGAAGCCCAATCATTGGTGGTGAAGTGGTGCTGTTCCGCAGTGCGACTGACGCGTGCGTGCTGCAGCTGAAACTCCACTTTGGCCTGCTGTTGCTCGCACAGTCTCGCCAGCATGTGCAAGGTGGCGTTCCACCTGGTGGGCATGTCGCTCATGAGGCGGTGAGCGGGAAGGCCGAAATTCCGCTGTAGCGTAGACAGGCGAGCAGCGGCAGGATGTGAACGCCGGAAGCGCGCACAGACGGCCCACACTTTATGCAGCAGCTCTGACATGTCAGGGTAGTTGTGAATGAACTTCTGCACCACCAAATTCAGCACATGCGCCAGGCAAGGGTTGTGAGTCAAACCGGCTAGTCCCAGAGCTGCGTCGAGATTTCGCCCATTATCGCACACCACCAGGCCGGGCTTGAGGCCCACCGGCAGAAACCCCTCGTTGGTCTGTTGTTCAATACCCCGCCACAACTCCTGCGTGGTGTGGGGCCTGTCCCCCAAACATATGAGTTTCAGAATGGCCTGCTGACGTTTACCCCGGGCTGTGCTGAAGTTGGTGGTGAAGGTGTGTGGTGGACTGGATGAGCTGGTGGAAGCAGAGGAGGAGGAAGCCGAGTAGGAGGAGGAGGCTACAGGAGGCAAATAATGATGCCCTGCGATCCTTGGCGGCGGAAGGACGTGCGCCAAGGAACTCTCCGCCTGGGGCCCAGCCGCCACTACATTTACCCAGTGTGCAGTTAGGGAGATATAGCGTCCCTGGCCGTGCTTACTGGTCTACGTATCTGTGGTTAGGTGGACCTTGCCACAGATGGCGTTGCGCAGTGCACACTTGATTTTATCGGATAGTTGGTTGTGCAGGGAAGGCCCGGCTGTCTTGGAGAAGTAGTGGCGGCTGGGAACAACATACTGTGGGACAGCCATGGTCATCATCTGTTTGAAGCTGTCTGTGTCCACCAGCCTGAATGACAGCATTTCAAAGGCCAGGAGTTTAGAAATGATGGCATTCAGGCCTAGGGCTCGAGGGTGGCTAGGTTGGAATTTACGCTTTCTCTCCAAGGTTTGTGAGATGGAGAGCTGAAGGCTGCCGTGTGACATGGTGGAGATGCTTGGTGATGCAGGTGGTGGTGTCGGTGGCACATCCTCTGTTTTGTGGGCGTCAGGTGCCAACGTTCCTCCCGAGGCGGAGGAAGAGGCCGAGGCAGCAGCAGAAGAGGGAGCAGGGGGAGCCTGAGTGAGTTCCTTGCTTTTAAGGTGTTTACTCCACTGCACTGGTCATGCAGGTTGTGCTAAGGTTCAGAACGTTAATGCCTCGCTTCAGGCTCTGATGGCACAGTGTGCAAACCACTCGGGTCTTGTCGTCAGCACATTGTTTAAACAAGTGCCATGCCAGGGAACTCCTTGAAGCTGCCTTTGGGGTGCTTGGTCCCTGGTGGCAGTGGCCAGTAGCAGGCGAACTCTTTTGGCGGCGGCTGTTCTGCTTTTGCCCCCTGCTCCCTCTTTTGCTACGCTGTTGGCTCGGTCTCACCACTGCCTCTTCCTCTGAACTATGAAAGTCAGTGGCATGACCTTCATTCCATGTGGGGTCTAGGACCTCTTCGTCCCCTGCATCGTCTTCCACACAGTCTTCCTCCCTGACCTCCTGTTCGGTCTGCACACTGCAGAAAGACGCAGCAGTTGGCACTTGTGTTTCGTCATCATCAGAGACGTGCTGACTCCGATGAGGTGGTATTCCCATGTCCTCATCATCAGGAAACATCAGTGGTTGTGCATCAGTGCATTCTATGTCTTCCACCACTGGGGAAGGGCTAGGTGGATTCCCTTGGGAAACCCTGCCAGCAGAGTTTTCAAACAGCTTAAGAGACTGCTGCATAACTTGAGGCTCAGTTTCCCTGATATGCATGGGGGTGATGTGACAGACTGATGGGCTTGGTTTTCAGGCGCCACCTGTGCGCTTTCCGCCAGACTGGGTGTGAGATATTGTTGTGAACATGCTGGATCCACTATCGGCCAGCCAATTGACTAGCGCCTGTACCTGCTCAGGCCTTACCATCCTTAGAACAGCATTGGGCCCCACCAAATATCGCTGTAAATTCTGGAACCTGAGGTAGTTGGTTCACTAGGACGTGTGGCTGTGGCACATCCTCTCCCAGCACCAGAGGGTCCACTAACACCACCACGACCGCGTCCCTTACTAGATGTTTTCCTCATTGTTACCGTTCACCAAGCACCACAATAAGAAAAAAAATATTTGGCCCAATGTATTGATCTCAAATTTAGGCCTTTTTTTACAGGCACCTAACACTATCTGCCTATTTATTTATGTACCGTATTACACTAATCCAGTCACAGCAGTAACCACTGATTTAGGGGAATATCTCTTTTAGGGCTAGTATTTAGGCCCTGGATGAAAGGTATCCTTTTATGGACAGATTTACACTTGGAGATGCACAGTAGCGTGTGAAAAAATATGTAGGATTATGCCTTCAGCAATTGTATGTTAACACTTTGTGTAATATACCCTTTAACGGACAGAAATACAATGGGAGATGCACGGTAGCGTGTGAAGTTATTGAGGATGACCCTCTCAGCACTTGTATATACACCTTGAGTGTAATATACCCTTTTACGGACAGATTAACACTTGGCCTGCAACAGCTGGAACACCAGATTCAGGGTATTGCTATATTGGCAATTGAATTTCACCCCAGAACAAAATATATGTTTTGGCGGACACTATTATACTTTGCCAGCCAGTGCTGGAACACCACATTCAGGGTATTGCTATTTTGGCAATTGAATTTCACCCCAGAACAAAATATATGTTTTGGCGGACACTATTATACTTTGCCAGCCAGTGGTGGGACACCAGATTCAGGGTATTGCTATTTTGGCAATTGAATTTCACCCCAGAACAAAATATATGTTTTGGCGGACACTATTATTCTTTGCCAGCCAGTGCTGGGACACCAGATTCAGGGTATTGCTATTTTGGCTATTACATTTCACCACAGAAAATAATCTATCCTTTGCCAGACAGTATTACACTTGGCTAGCCAAAGTTGGAACACCAGATTTAGTGGATTGGTGTTTTGGCAATTGTATTTAACCCCTTAATAAAATATAGAAATTGCTATCCTGAGTTTCTAGGGGTTACAATAAGCACAGCCAAGCCCCTGATGTAGGATATAGCAAAAAAAAAAAACCCTAGTATTGATAGATTGATGGACTTGATGGCAGCTTGTTCTGGTGCACCACAAGTCACAAAATGGCCACCGATCACCCCAGAAAAAAGTGACAGAAAAACACTCTGTGCAGCCTAAAAACCAGTGAGCAATTAACTAGCAGAAGTTGAATCATTCACAGCTGTAGATCGATCACTTCATTAGGTGCTTTTGCTGACTTTTCCCTGCCTAATCTCGCCCTCACAGAAGCTGCGTCCCCTCCCTACACTAATCAGAGCAGTGTGACGTGTGGCGCTACGTGACTCCAGCTTAAATAGAGGCTGGGTCACATGCTGCACTTGGCCAATCACAGCCATGCCATTAGTAGGCATGGCTGTGATGGCTTCTTAGGGCAAGAAGTAAAACGCTAGCTGATTGGCTGCTGTGCAGCCCTTCAGAAAGCAGGAAGAAATCGCCGAACAACGGACCCGAACCCGAACTTTTTTGAAAATGTCCGTGTCCTGACCACCCCAAAATTCGGTACGAACCTGAAGTATGCTCGAACTGTTCGCTCAACACTAGTCAGGAGACGTGATCTCAATCACAAGTGTTCTTGCAACCATTTTCCAAAATCTAGTGTAAACCCTTCACAGAAGAGAGGAAGCTATTAAATCTAGAGTACCCCATAGTAATATTATTCTCGGCAACTTCTTGCTCCTAAATAGATAACCTATGCAACTATCTGTGTAAGGGGTTTAGCCATATATTGTCAATTGCATTTCCCATTGTAGCGCACTAATTCGCTTTGCATTCTGTGATTTAACTATCTGAATAGGTTTATATGACTGATTAACAATAGACCTGGGTACCTGAGATGAACATACAAGATGTCTACCTTTGTCAGTCCTACAAATGATGCCCCTACATTTTCAAAAGCTGTCAGTCGAATGCCTGCTTGACCGGCCATACCTGCATGCTCGATTGGTTTCTATCTTCTGCCAGAACAAAAGGATTGGGCGTTGAAATTGCTTGATCTTTTTTTCCTACCATTGCCACCACCACCACTCCCATTTTCTCTGGCCGCCTCACACCCTCCCCCTGTGGGCTGGAGTCCTGCAAGCACCCCTTTCAGTTTTGCGATAAGTGGATTATTTGAGTTAGCATATTACGTGTATTTCACTCGGAAGCTTCCAGTCATACTTAATATTTGTTATA
Organism: Bufotes viridis; assembly: GCA_033119425.1. Lineage (NCBI taxonomy): Eukaryota > Metazoa > Chordata > Amphibia > Anura > Bufonidae > Bufotes > Bufotes viridis. Next base: position 36,650,909 of record CM065591.1, read on the forward strand.
GTCTATGAGAGATTTGGTGCAATTTACCGTGATATCCCTTTTTTCACACTCACAATGTAAAACACCAAAGGATATCCCTGCAGGTCTTGGACATTTCTTCCAAGGAAATATTAAAACTTGCACCAGATCCATCAAAAAATTTGTCATACTGATGGGTGACGTCATTAATGTAACTGTCGAGTGGGATAATAATGAAAATGTTACACATAATAAGATCATGGAAGGATAAAGACTGTTCACAGCTCTTAGGTACTGAAATCTGTCATCTTCATAGGACTAAGATATCAAAGAGCAGATATGTTGTCTCAAGCAAAAAGTTCCTTTACTTAGCTTACAGCTTCTCAGCCTCTTTCTTCCTCCCAGCCAGAACATGGTAATGCCTAATATTGCAGTTCAGCTACTTCAATGAAGCCGAGCTGCAATATCAGACACAGCCTCAATAAAGTGTGGAGCTGTTTCTGGAAGACAGTATGCACATTTTTTCCTAGTCCTGGGAAAACTCTCTAAGGGTAGATCTACTGTACGTTATCATTTTCCTCTGAGAACTCTGAAATAACCATCCCATTGCTGATTTTACATCGGGACAATATAAATAAGAACTGAAGAAAACAAAGTTAGAAAGCCACAAATGAGTTTTGGTAGAGTTGTTCTTTAAATCGAAGTGGTAACAAAGAGTATGAAGTGTACTTAAAGGGAATCTGTCACTTCATTCATGGGTATAAAACCAAATTAACTGCTTTGTAGCTCATTGTAACTTTACACTGTTTCCAACCTTCAGAAAAATAAGTTTGATTAAAATGCAAATTTGGCTACAAAGTGCCCAGCGGGTCATGATTCTCGGCAATAGAAGCAAAGCTCGTCTCTTGCTAGTGCCTGAGCCCGCCTTCATGAAGAGCTCAAGCCTGCCTCTTGACGAGTTTCCAGTGACGCCCCTTGCTCCATTATGTCTACTCCCATATGGAATGGAAAAAGCACTAGCCTATGTGCGCTCCCATGGTCCCAGCCACCAGAGAGGCCAGTGCTTTTTCCTATAGTGTGCAAGCACGATCACCTCTGATGGATTACAGGGTGGTCGTAACCATGGAAATGAGCCGTGTATAATGTGATGGAAAAATGAATCCAGCCAGCAAATGAAGCATTACTGTATGATAATAACAGTACATTAGTTAGTGGCTTGTATTTACTTTCTGTACAAAATAAATGCCACTTGCTGAAGTGAGACCAAGGAAACTGTGTGGTAGCACATGTATATAACAGTGTATAACCTTCTGGAAAAAGTAATCCTGCCAGCAAAGGAAGAAATATGGATAATAACAATACATTAGTTAGTGGCTTGTATTAACTTTCTGTAGAAAAGTAAATGCCACTTGCTGAAATGAGAAAACCCTTTAAGTCTGCTACCTATGAGCTTGCACCTGTTTTCTGCCACCTTATTCCACAGATTTAACCTGGGTCCCAAGCAGCCAATTCCAACCTGCCTTGCAGTGGGCTCTGGTGAACATTGAGGGATAGCCTTGGATCTACTAACTGGAGTGGAAAAGGAAAATAATTAGCGGTCTACCAGGTGTTGGACCCCACTGATCTGATATTGATTAACTATCCTAAGGTCAGGCCACCAATATTTAAGTATGGTGAAAACCCCTTAAACTTTGGCTTGTTGCCCTAAAGAACGCTAAAGTTTTTCAGTATAATATGGCTTATGTTACCTGATTTTTGCAAAATTACAGTCGTTACCAGCATGTTGTGTGTGTGGCATATCACCCATATTCAGTAAGTGGTGGTAACGTTGATGTTCCCGGGTGCGTGGACTGTTTAGGATATGTATGACATGTTTAGCCTTTTTTATATTTGCAGCATGTGAGGTGGTGGAGAGGGGTTCCCCTTATAGTCGCAGCATGTCAGGAAGTGGAGAGGAGCCACATTATACAGCGACATTATTTAAACACTCTATAATAAAATCATCCTATTATGTATATGAAATGTGTGCGCATCCACTGAATTTGTATGTGCTTGCATACTACAGTTCCTCTGCATGACCATACCTGTGACCTACCCTACAGCCCCCATGCCAAAATCCTGCATATGCCTCTGCAGGCACGTAACTATGTGATAACATAAGAAGTTATATTAAAAAAAGATGGATTTAATTTGAGCACGTTGTGAAGAAATAAGAGGCATGATGCTGACAAACAATTTCAGCAGTGATAAGAATCTTAAGTGGTGAAATAATAGAGAAGAAAATAACAAAGTAGAAATGACAGAGCTCTAAATATTCGTGGCTTAACCTTAGTACTTCACTGACGGCTTGCCTGTTTATTGAACTGACAACGCACAGTCTACTATACTTTTTATAAGCACAGATCTTCTCAGACAACTTCCCTGAAAGATGCAAAAAAAAGCAGGAGGCATTTCTCATAAACTCCACATCAGGTGAGAAGGCCAGACAGATGCAGCCATGCTTAGTGGTAAAGAGCAAATCCAGATACTGTACGTCCAATATTCACATCACCCATGTGGTACAGTAGTACTCATAAAACAACACAGACTGCAGCTTTGCATGTCACTAAAGAAAATAACTTACAGCTAGAGATGGGCAAATCAACTCTACCAATCCAGACTTCATCCCAAATTTCCCAAAATACAGTATTCAAATTTTGAGAATGAGAAAGTAAGAGCAGCATTGGCTGGACTATAATACTTCTCATGCATACTTGTTGGTCTCCCTACTAAAAATGAGCACCCCCCAAGAGTACCCCTAAGGCCACTCAGCTAACCAGGGCAATTTTCTCTTGAAACAATTAGTACTTGTGTCCTTTTGGAAAAAAAAAAAAACTGGCCTACATACCTCATTCTAGTGGGTCTTTCTCTTGTCTTCTAGGACTATTTATTTTCAGAATTTTTCCAGAAAATTATGAGTTCTAGGAGACCAGAGACTTTTTTATGAACCAATCTTCAGAGCAATGAGAACACATTTGATTCAGGTAAAATTGATTTTTTTTTTAAATATTTGCTAAATCAGGCACAAAATGTACATTTGTACACCACCTGTTTCCATCTGTTCCCTCACCTCTACTTATAGTACACTGGGGGTCCTGTGATGGTCCCTTTCATTTTTACACTACCAGTTTCCATCTGTTCCCTTGTCTGTTTTACAGGCTCCCACTGACCAGTTTCATTGTGTTGGTTATGGGGGAAATAGGTTTTCCACTTTGGAAAATGCCATATTAGCATTTGGCCAGGCCAGTTGCTTCTCCCTGGGAAAAGAGAAATGTAAATAAGCTTTTAACCTAGAGGAAAATAAGTTGGCACTCTAGTGCCACCTATTGGGTGGCTCCTCTAAAGATTGGTGTCAGAACCAGGCATTGGAACAAAGAAAATAAGACTTCCCTCCACAAACATGTATTTGGGGCTTTTGCCCCTCATCATTGCAGAGCAGGGTACAGGTTTCGCTGGGTGAGAGGCCTTTGACGTGGGTATGGTTCATAACGAGAATAAATGAAATGTATAATAAGCCATCAAGAGATTCCCTTTGCCGACCTCACAGGGATGACATGATTACCCCTATTGTAGCCAAAAATATCTGAAAGAGGTAGTAATCATCCTTCTGCTTCGCATCTTCTAAGGCAGATATAGAAATGTTAGATTGGGTTGCCTTCAGCACATTAGCACGGTCTGGCAAATTCTGGGATCCATACTGAGATAGAGGTCCCACTGTTGCTGCGCGCTTGTGTTGTGTTGGAGCTTGGTGTATTCTCTTCTATGGTCCACTACTGGCTGCTCTATACTGTATTTAGCACTCCCCATTGACAGAGTAAATAGAATGTTGTGTAAGGGAGAAGTAGCTAATTCTCTGCTCATATGTATATGGAAATAAGTTTACCAAGGATCTTTTTGTCCCAGGAGTTGCATGTACAGATTCCCACTCAAGGATGTCAGAAGGAAAGAGGTAGACAAGGTTGGCAGTAGAGATGTCCCGAACTGTAGAACAGTTCCCTGCGAACAAGCATTCGATTCGCCCTGCATTCTTACATTCAGCTTACCTTCCTACCAAAGCCAGGCATAGTAAATTCAATCTAAAGCTACAATGTTAGAGCAGGGAGAGTATTACCTAATGTTCTCTATCTACCCCAACCCTCAAACCAAAAAAAAGTCCTTTCTGAAAATGATATATCATTAATAATCATTTTCTTTTACATTTAACTTAAACCACTCAATTCATGCCAAAAGCTAGGTATGTGCAGGCTGACTATCTATCCATAAGACAGGGTGTCAGCATACCTTACAATGACAATCATGAGCTTTCAAACATAAGTTCTCAATCCAAAAGGAGAGAAATTGCTTAGCATTGGTTGGCTATCTAGAGGGGCCTGGACCCTAGACCATTATCATTAGGGCGACAAAAATTGTAATTTTATATGCCAGCCTAACTCCTCTCTCACTGCCTAAGAGAGCTGCATAAACATTTCCCAACATTTAAATCTCATTTGCATACACATGACCAAGAAATGCTAATGAGCAATATAGCAGTATCTGCCTTGTTTGTAAACTGAAACACGATTTGCATAGCTTTCCCATAGTCCCATGGTATGCAAATGAGTTTATATGACAAAACAGAATAGAAAGATTATAAAGTTAGTCTTTAAAAATTGCAAAATAAAAAAAAACTGTGCAGCCTTCCTAATCATTGAGATGAGAGCTAGGTGGCATATAAAAAAAAAAAAAAAAAAAAAATGTTGTCACCCTAATGATAATCATCTATGTGCACAGGTCCCCCTAGATACCGAACACTAAACAGACAATTTCCCTTCTGGGAAATTTCCCTTCTGGGAAAACTGGTTAAAACCCAGGCTGCCTTGCTAAGGTATGCTGATGATCTGTCTGTCTGATGGATTGTTGGCCCTGCATATACCTGGTGCTTGGCGGCCATAGGGGAGAACTGTTCTGTGTTGTCCATTAAATGTTTTATGTAATAATACAAATAATAATAAGATTTTATGATAGGCAGGCTAGGGTAAATGTCTGTAAGTCTGTCTTTGTCTGTTTTATAAAATACAAAGTGACATTAGTTTTTTAGTCAGCTACCTTACTGTATGTTTGATTGAGTATTATACCTTAAAGGGACAGGCTGTTTTACCCTATAGAAATATATCTATATATATATATAGTCCTGTATTAGGATCCTTGATCTCAGAAAAACTATACTATTATCATCAAACACTGTCTTTGCATAATGTCTATAAAACGTTTTTATTCATAATTGTTGTCCTTTATAAAACAGACAAAGACAAAATTATTATGTTTGCTTGTCAAAGCCAACATATTGTTATTCGATTATTTCAGCTTATTATTGTTAGTATTATTATTATTATTCTCCGCCCCCGTTTTTCTAAACGCTACTCCTACAGTTTTTGTGCTACAGACCCCAAACTTTCCACACTTTTTCGGCCTATAGCGAAGTACGTTGCTTGTGCTTTATTAGCTGATCCCACCCTCGGGGCCCCTGGGGCAGGCCCCGAACACCCACTTTTTCCTTTTACTTTGACAGGGAAAATTTTCAAATCGCTCCCACTCGCACAATTTTGAAGCTACGCTCCCAAACTTGGATCACATATTGTTGGTGTCAACCCGAATAAATGGGTAAATTTGAGGGGACACCCCAAAGTGGGCGGAGCTACCAACAGCCAATGAAAATTTAGCAAATTTCTATACGCTACTCCTCCCACAGTTTTAGGATTACCAAACTTTGCACACTTGTTCGGCACATACCCGAATAGGTTGCTTGTGCTTTTTAACCGATCCCACCCTCCGGGCCCCTGGGGCGGGCCCCGAAGATCCCATTTTTCCCATAGACTTTCATTGGAAAAATGTAAACTTTTGTCACTCAAACAGCTTTAGAGTTAAAGTCACCAAACTTGGGTCACTTAGTCATGGGGTCAACCTGAAAATTTATGTCACATTTTGGGGACATTAAAAAGTGGGCGGAGCTACAACCAATCAGATTTTCCCTATTGACTTCAATAGGAAAACTTTAAAAAGCTACCATTCTCACAGCATTTAAACGAGAATACCCAAACTTGGCACCGTGGGTCATTGGGTGACTGGGGTCAAAAATTTTATAAGTGGGCGGAGTCTAAATCGGCCAATCAAATTTCAGCAATTGGTTTAAATGGGAAAATTTTAAACTGCCGCTGCTCGTAGACGGTTATTGGCACAGTCTTCAAACTTGGCACAGTTGGTCATTGGAGGACTGGGATTAGAATTCTGAAAAGTGGGCGGGGCCAAAATCAACCAATCAGATTTCTTTGAGTGTGAAAAATGTGAAAATTTGAAAAATTTTAACTTCCAAAAATGCTGCAATTCTCAAATTTTTATGTCAGGGGCTTCAAATTTCAGAAATCAGGTGGTAGGTTATGTCCAATTCAAAATTCGGAAAAAGTGGGCGGGGCAAACTACAACCAATCAGATTTTCCCTATTGACTTCAATGGGAAAACTTTAAAAAGCTGCCATTTTCACAGTATTTAAATGAGAATACCCAAACTTGGCACCGTGGGTCATTGGGGTCAAAATTGTTAAAAGTGGGCGGAGTCTATATCAGCCAATCAAATTTTAGCAATTGGTTTAAATGGGAAAATGTAAAACTGCCGCAGCTCCTAGCCTGTTATTGGCACAGACTTCAAGCTTGGCACAATTGGTCACTTGAGGACTGGCATTAAAATTCAAGAAAGTAGGTGGAGCCACAAACAGCCAATCATATTCCAAGCCAACATCCTGTGGTTTCTTCAGAAACAGCACTTTCTAGTTATTATTGTTGTTTGTATTATTACATAAAACATCCAATTACCAACACAGAACAGTTCTCCCCTATGGCCGCCGAGCACCAGGTATATGCTGGACCAACAATCCATCAGACAGACAGGTCATCAGCATACCTTAGCAAGGCAGCCTGGGTTTTAACCAGTTTTTCCAAAAGGAAAATTGTCTATTTAGGGTTAGGTATCTAGGGGGACCTGTGCGCATAGATGATCATCATTAGGGTGACAACATTTTTTATTTTTTTTAATATGCCACCTAGCTCTCATCTCAATGATTAGGAAGGCTGCATAGTTTTTTTTTATTTTGCAATTGTTTAAAGACTAATTTTATAATCTTTCTATTCTGTTTTGTCATATAAACTCATTTGCATAACATGGGACAGCTATGCAAATTGTGTTTCAGTTTACAAACAAGGCAGATACTGCTATATTGCTCATTAGCATTTCTTGGCCATGTGTATGCAAATGAGTTTTAACATACAGTAAGGTAGCTGACTAAAAAAACTGATCTTTGTATTTTATAAAACAGACAAAGACAGACTTACAGACATTTACCCTAGCCTGCCTATCATAAAATCTTATTATTATTTGTATTATTACATAAAACATTCAATGGACAACACAGAACAGTTCTCCCCTATGGCCGCTAAGCACCAGGTATATGCAGGGCCAACAATCCATCAGACAGACAGATCATCAGCATACCTTAGCAAGGCAGCCTGGGTATTAACCAGTTTTCCCAGAAGGGAGTTTTCCCAGAAGGGAAATTGTCTGTTTAGTGTTCGGTATCTAGGGGGACCTGTGCACATAGATGATTATCATTAGGGTGACAACATTTTTTTTTTTTTTTTTTTTTTATATGCCACCTAGCTCTCATCTCAATGATTAGGAAGGCTGCACAGTTTTTTTTGATTTTGCAATTTTTAAAGACTAACTTTTTAATCTTTCTATTCTGTTTTGTCATATAAACTCATTTGCATAACATGGGACTATGGGAAAGCTATGCAAATCGTGTTTCAGTTTACAAACAAGGCAGATACTGCTATATTGCTCATTAGCATTTCTTGGTCATGTGTATGCAAATGAGATTTAAATGTTGGGAAATGTTTATGCAGCTCTCTTAGGCAGTGAGAGAGGAGTTAGGCTGGCATATAAAATTACAATTTTTGTCGCCCTAATGATAATGGTCTAGGGTCCAGGCCCCTCTAGATAGCCAACCAATGCTAAGCAATTTCTCTCCTTTTGGATTGAGAACTTATGTTTGTTTGTCTAAATTGCTCAAACCTGTCATTGTAAGGTATGCAGACACCCGGTCTTATGGATAGGTAGTCAGCCTGCACATACCTGGCTTTTGACATGGTGTAGAGTGATTTTTTTTATTTTACAAGTAATTAAAATATGTTAAATAACTAAATTAGCATTTAAAAGTAGGTTAGAAAATAAAATGTTAGGGTAGATTTAGATGTCATAAAATAGGTTAGCTAGAATGAGTCACTGTGGGTTTTAATATTTGCCTGCCAATAGAGGTCTATTGCGGTTCGCCCTGTTCGCCTGTTCGTGAACATTTGAGTATTCGTTGTTTGCGAACAGAAAATTTTATGTTCCCGACATCTCTAGGTTGGCAGTTGAAACAAGGCTCGGATGATGGGTTGGCAAAGATTGGCCCCTGCCTAGGGTGCCACCTCATATCAGACCAGAATAGGGTTGAAATTTTCTTCCAATAAAACCTCTTTACTGTTGGCACTCTGCTCAGAAAACTGCTATGCAAGAGGAAGGTAATGCTGACCATTGAGAGCTCCTCGCATCAGACTGATGGAAGCGCTTCTTGGTTAGTGTCATTATGTCTTCTGCAAAAGCAAATGTGAATATAGTGTACAGCTACAATTGCATGCAAGGGTGGGGAATTATGAAACTGCTTAAAAGCAACCAATCAATATCCAGCTTTCATTTCCTACAATGCTATTGAAAAATAAAAGTCAAGCTGTGATTGGTTGATATGGGTAACAAAGACAGTTTATCACATATACAGTTCAGAAATCCACATGAAAGTCTTTGGTTGCTTCAAAAATCCTAGATACACCTTTAAGCCCACATTGGCATGACTGTTTAAGGTACATCCGGCATTTAGGGTACATGAACCATTGAGTATCTCTGTACTGGCATTTTCTACATCCTTTCTTGATATCCCCTGCATCGGTGGATGCAATTTATTGTGAGGCGCACGTCTCGTCATAAATTAAGCACATCTTCCAAAAGTCCAAGCACCTAGAATGAAGTCTACTGTTTGCTGGTTTGTAGTTATTTAAACTAGAAAACTGATGTGAATGATGATAAATCTCCACCTACACAACGTTTATTTATTATTTAAGGTGTCAAGGGTGGCATAAAACCGCAATTTGAGCAAACTTTTAGTTCAAATATGGCTCACAATGTAGAAAAACCTTTACTTGCAACTTTTTTTATGCTAGTTTTCTGGTAAAGGGGGTTGCTAAATTTCCCCATGCAGTCTGATGGAACATATCACCATTTTGTTGTATATTAGATTCATATGGAATCCAGCACTTCTTATTACTCTATATGAAATCAGGGGCATACGGAGACCAAGTACAGAATATACACCTCTATGGGAGCCCAACTGTGACTCTATATGAAATCAGGGGCATATGGAGATACAGTAGAGACCATAAACCTCTATGGGGGCCCAGTTGTGACTCTATATGAAATCAGAGGCTTACAGACATACATTATAAATCAAAACTGCAGCGCTCACCTGTGTATTTTCTCAGGGGGCATGGAAAAGGCCTAGACATGGCCATATGGCAGATCAAAAAAAGTTGTAAAATCCAGCTTCCCATAGAAAAGATGATCTTTATTTACTTGCGGTAAAATCCAGACATCAAGCACAATACAGTCTACGCGTTTTGGACCTTTGCTTAATGGTCCTAGGACCGTTATGCAGAGGTCCAAAACACGTAGACTGTATTATGTTTGATGTCTTGTGTTTACCGCAAGTAAATAAAGATCATCTTTTATATGGGAAGCTGGATTTTACAACTTTTTTCGATTAGACATACATTATACACCATACAGCTCTATTAGAGCTCAATTCTGACTATACGAAATCAGAAGCACATTGAGATACAATGGAGACCATACACCTCTATCGCAACCAATTGTGAGTTTATATGAAATGGAGCTGTGTGTGTGAGTGGACTGGAATACCTGAATGGCCAGGCCACCCCTGGTGAAAATATAACTGTTTTGCACTGTGTATAGATAATCAGTCACGACAACCTCCTTACATACCTCAATGAAACTCTAAATAAAAATTTCAGGCACCACCATCATCTTGTCTCTCACTAAGGCAGTGTGTTGCGTGCTTTATAGTCTATACTCTTCTCCTAAAGCTCCGGTTATGTTAAAATCATCTCCTTTGAAAAATGCCAAAAGAAGGCTTCATGAAGGGACCTGGCGGGCTATTATTTGTTTAGCATCTACCGTCTGTGGTGAAAATAGTTTTAGCTAATAATGTTTTCAAAAGCATTTTTGAAATTTGAAAAGCGGTGCCTCATATGACATGTCTGACAGCCCCTTCATCGAAGCTGGAGCATCCTGACGTCAACATCACCATTAAGGCACATTATGGAGCTCTCTGAGCAGAAGCAGCTGCAGTAAGACAAGTTCTTAATCTTTAGATGTAACTCATATGTGTTTTCTTGCCCTCCTCTCAAACATAGCATCCACGCAGCCCTTGTATAGTGTTTTAGTTTATATGGCGGAGTTGTCAAAGAAGAGCATCAACTAATCCAGAGATGTATGTATATTTTTGCTGAGAGTTTTATTTTGGCAAATCTCATGTTCTGGGTTCCAAGTAAGCTAGCGTACTATTATCTCATTTCTGAGGAATTTACAAGTATGTTTTTTAAAGGGCTTACAAAATATTGGCCAAATGCCATGTTTATGCAGCCCATGCAACACTTTTTTGTACACATTTTTATCACTTTTCTACTGTCAGGTCTGACCTTGTGTTCTTTTAACATGTACCTGGTTGAGAAACCTAGTACAGTTTACACAAGGATAAAAAATACCCAATCATATGGGAGGACCACCTTCATGGTGGGCACTTATTAATAAATCCCCCACTATGTGCAAAAACAGCTATGTCATCAAGCCCCCTTCTTACTGCAGCCAATGTAGAGCCAGAGAAAGGGGCTGGCTTAGAACGGTGATGGGCATGGAGATGGCATGTCACACTTCTGGTCCAGCATGAACCAGAAATGGGGGAGAAGGGAGCTTGGAGCTAAAACCAGAGCACCATTGATGGAGAGAGGTTTTTTTTTTTTACTTAACACCCACATCCTGTTTGACCATATGAAAAGGGGTTCCCTTTGCAAAAGCGGTTTTTTTAAAGCAGGTAATTTAATGACACACACACACGTCAGGACATGAGTAGTCAAGAGGAAACATACAGTAAGGAAGGATACATATGCATATTAGTAAGTCAACTAATTTTACATTTGACATGTAATAGAAATAATTTTTTCTTACTGTAAAACCCCTTTAATTACTTTGATTTCTCATAATTTAATTTAATTACATTAGTGTGACATCCTAGCAAAACCACTGACATGCAGAAAACCCCCATCACAACCACTGGGTGGCCACTGTCAAGGCTTCAGCAAGTTTATTGTTAATTTATTCATAGTTTTCATGCATAGGCGATTTGCTTTCTGTATAATTCTCTGTTGATTGTGTAACAGCACCCTCTAGTGGGCGTTTTACATACAATTTGAGCTATCCATACTAGAAGTTTGGTCTACTTCAGCTTCCATACCTCAGTGACATAATCAGACCTGCACATAGCAGTCACTTCCTTATTTACAGCCACATTTTCAGAGGTTAGCACTTGGTTTGGAAGTCTCTGGAGTCATCCTCCACATTTAAGCTCACGGTAGCATCGCTGGTATGTCACATAGCCACATTACAGCCTGTTTGCATCTGTTTGCATATGTATTTTGCATATCTTTTTAATCTCTTTTATAGCAGCTTACAGATAGCAGCTAGGGACCATGCTTGTTATGCAGATAGGATAACATGATCGGGTTAGATATGTATCTGTATTTGTATGTGCATTGCTATGCACAGAAATGTATTATATGCATTGTAAGCGCACTATTTTTCTGTTCCGCAGTTTCACTGCACTTGTATATCCTTGCAATAAAGACAAGTTAGATGTTGCTCTATTGTCAATCTATTGCTGGGAAAGGTTTAGCTGTCTGCCAAGCGATGTACCTTCACACATAAGGAGGACAGAACAGCCACATATGAACAACTCCTGATAGAGCATCAGGGCATCATCTCATGACACTTTACTCTTGAGCTTAGACTAAAGAGCAAGGACTCATCTGTAAATCTAGGTTGCCCAGTTTGAGGGGAAAAGTGGAGAATGTTAGCCGTGGGAATAAATTGTGTGCCCTAAAAAAAGCTTTTTACCCTGGCTTATTACATTCCATAATCTAACCCACCCCTTCATCCAACAGTATCTGCAGTACCCCAGACTTGGGTGTTTCTGCAAAGTTTGGTTTGTTATATAATCTTTGTAGTGTTAATGCTTTGTACTACACACTTAATTGTTCCAGCATGAGCTAGCCAAGGCCATAAAAACAATCCCAGGCCAGCCCTCTCTGGAGCTCAGGGTGTGGGCTGGCTCCGCCCATAGTTCCAGAAGATTCCAGCCAGAGTAGCTGTAGAGCGGGAGGAAGAAGAAAGAAGAAGCAGTCTCCATGTGTTCCTTTCCCATATACTCCAGCTTCAGGCCCTCCCTGTGCTCCATGAGATGAAAGAGAAGAAGATCTGAAGGAGGATTTGCATAGCTACAGTGTGAGAGTTAGCCAGGTAACCCAGCTTAAAGTGTTCCAGATCCTGCTCCTGCATGGGGAAAGCAAGTTAAGACACCCTATGCACCCCAGGATAGTGAGTGCTTAAGTGTGACTTTTGTTAAGTTCCATCTGGCCTTGTTTATGGCTCTCTCAGCACCATACCTTGGCAATTGCATTTCCATCACGTGCCGTGCCTAGCACCCACATGGACATTGACATCAAGGGCACCCCCAAACTACCATCAGACAGGGAATACCCTAAGGAAATATAGGGTGGGCCTCCTTTACTGCACCGACCTCAGGGATGGCCTAAGGAAGTACACCGTGACACATCATCATCAGGAGCACTACCACTCCCATCCTCTAGGGCAGGGTTTCTCAACTCCGCTCCTCGGGTCCCACCTACCAGTCATGTTTTCAGGATTTCCTTAGTATTGTGCAGGTGATATAATTAGTGTCCATGCATCAGGACTTACCACAGGTATTCATCATGTGGGATATTCTCAAATCTTGACCGGTAGGTGGGTCATGAGGACCGGAGTTGAGAAACCCTGCTCTAGGGGCTCACTGCATATCCCCCACACTCCATGCGCTTCATATCTTTGCATTCACAGATACTGGCTGGTGATTGGCTCCTGCCGGTTTATGTCTACTGCCCTATTTTGTATAATAAAAGGCAGGACCATTGTTTTACCTTTTGCGCCGCCCCTATTTCCTAATTGACTGTAATCTCTTGCGAGCAGGGATCTTACTATTATCCTTTGAGTTGTGGATTAGCTTGTCATCTTGTAATGTCTAATGTCTATACATGTACTGATTGTTTGTAGAATGCTGATAATTGGTATTTTTATTATAATTGCATTATTTTATTATTATATGTAGTTCAAAATGACCCTCATTACAAAAGACTTTAGAAAAGTTGAAAATCAGAAGATCTCGAACTAAAAAAGAAAAAACTGAGCTATGACCCCTATAAAGGTGTACGACTAAATAAATCAGCCCAAAATGTTGGACCAACGGTAAAATGAATATAAGCTGTGCATTCACTTTTATCTATGCAGCTTTACACCTCCTACTTGGTACACACAATAACTCTCAAGCAATGTAGATAATGGCTCCCATATACAATCTCTAAAAATACCATCTTGTTGACAGGCAGAATCATGGTCGAAGGGTTGCCCTACTTACCAAAGTGGTTTGCTTCTCAATTCACAACACATGTTTGGACTTAAAATGTATATTTAGGTTTAAAGGCCTCTAAATGCGTTCATTTGTTTTCACATAGTCCCCCGGACAATTAGACCTGTGCAGTAATAATTATTTATGTTATTTACTCATTACAATGCGCACACAGTAGACCGTAGCCTATATGAAGGCTTCTCAGTACTTACTAATTGGGGAAAAACATCATAAATTACAGCAATGCTCAGGAATTCTACTATATGAAGAGTGGATCATGAAGGTTATGCAATTCGCATGTCAACGACCCTAACATAAAGTACATGGAACACTTATCCCATCATCACTGGTCTCCGATAAGCATATCTTAAAAGTCTCAAGCTGAGAAACGATTGATGGATGCCTTTTACTCTTACACTGAATTTACTAAAGTTTTTATTTGTCATAAATCATCAGTTAAAATACTTGAAATGTAATAAACATTGAGTCACCTATATAAAATTAAATCCAACATGTTCCCTAAATGTGGTGCTGATCACTAGTGTATGTTAGAGATGAGCGAAGTTTTAGAAAATTCGATTAGGACGCTTTACCAAATTTTTTAAAGACATTCGCTTAGTTCAATCTGAATTCATTTGTCATGAAGCATGCTAAATCAGCTATATCCCGGCCTGCAGGGAGAGTGTACATCACTGTGCATTACAGCAACATGAATAGCTAGTGCTTTCTGGTAGTGAAACTGTTCCAGTGACAGGAGGGAGGACACCCAAATAACAGTAGAGTTAGACAGGTTATCCACCCCAATTTGAGAATCAAGGCATAATATAATTTCTTATCTATTAAACAAGGATAACACTGTTCAATTAGATAGTCTTGTGCCCTACATAGTGATTGATGCAAACTGGACTCCTATGGACAGGGGCTGGCTGGCAAATTTTAGCCTGGGGGGCAAGCACACAGCACTGGCCAATGTGTAGCGGCCAACTCATAACCTGTTTAACTCCACCTACCATATAAAGGCGGTATAAATTCATGGGATTTAAATCGTTATAAGGTGGTAGCTGGTTGTGTTTTCATGTTGAGATCGCACACAAATGTACAGTCCCACCTACAGTAGATGAGTCTGTAGCAATAGCATGGTCATTAGAGGGGATGCTGCTCCTTAAGTGGACAAAAAAGTATTGGATGCAAGACTTTTTTGTCTGGTCTTTTTGACAGAATCTGTGACAGTGGCCCTAACTCAGATGTGAATGGACAGTATGAGATCAAAGTATGGCATCAGATGCACATTTAACACACATACTGTATACAGAGCAAGAACCAAGATCACTACATACATACAGCACCAGAACTAAACCTATAAGTCAAATACAGCACCAGAACCAAGTTCACTGCATGAATACAGCACCAGAATCAAGTTCACCGCATGAATACAGCACCAGGACCAAAGCTATAAGCCAAATACAGCACCAGAACCAAGTTCACCGCATGAATACAGCACCAGAACCAAGTTCACCGCATGAATACAGCACCAGAACCAAGTTCACCGCATGAATACAGCACCAGAACCAAGTTTACCGCATGAATACAGCACCAGAACCAAACCCATAAGTCAAATACACCACCAGAACCAAGTTCACTACATAAACACAGCACCAGAACCATGTTCAATACATATATACATCACAAGATTTTAAAAGTTCAATACTGATGCCATTTGAGTAGTCAGTTCTGGCCTCGCCATATAAGCTTTTACGGTGTGAAACTACAGCTCCCAGTATAGCCTGAACATTAGTAAAGGAATCGTTTCAGGAGGCGCAATGATGTACGATACATCGGGATTCCTCCTCCGCAGCAAGGAGAGAGAATGTCATATGCCGTTCTTCTCTCCCCTCGTTCCAGGGATCCGCAGGGGTCTCAGCGCTCAGGCCCCCACAAATCTAAACTTTTGATATGTCTCTATGACATATCAAAAGATTTGTGAAAAGTTAGTGACTCATTAAAGAGGTTGTTCAATTTGGATGCACCTGCTTTGTTAAAATTAGCTGATCGGAGGAGGTCCCATTGCTGACGTGTGTGATCTTTCCAGGGGAAATGATGCATCACATGGTGCCCTCTGGAATTGATGAGCTATCCATGTTATGTATGGTTATTCCAAGCTCTTTAGAGAGAGAAGCCCTTTGTACCAATCTATGTTCCTCTATGACTGATACATGATGGTCCATATGGGATGCAATGCGTTTTTCACTGAAGCCCCATTCACTTCTATGGGGCCAGGGCTGCGTGCAAAACACACAATATAGAACATGCTGAGTTTTTCACGCAACAGAACTGATGAGTGAAAAAAATGCTCACAGACACATTGAAATGAATGGGTCAGGATTCAGTACAGATGCTATGCGTTCACGTCACACATTGCACCCGCGCGGAAAACTTGCTCATGTGAAAGGGGCCTTAGAGAGTAGTTAAGATTTGATGATGATAGAATTAAAGGGATTTCTGGTACATATCTTGATGATCTGTGCTCCTGATAGGTCATCAATATCAGATAGGTGAGGGTCTGGCACCCTCATTATGCAGCCACTGACTGATCAATGGACATGCTGGGTGTTGGAGCCATACCAATATGATATTGATGACCTTTACTGAGGATAGTTCCAGAAAACTGCCTTCTAGTTTGGTGACCGATTCTCCTTCTGGAATATGAATGGTGAAAACAATATTTATTCAGTGATTTGCCTTAAGGAGTTTTTTCTTTTGCATTAAAAATTTTTCTTCCCCTCCTTCCACCGACTTTTTTAAAGTTTCCATTCACATAGCCATATCATTTTTTTAGGGCAAGATGTATTTTTAATGGCGCTATTTAAATTACCATCGCTTGTATTGGAATTTCACCATTGTTTGTGTTTGTGTTTACAGTGTAAAATGTCCAAAAATGACATGACAGACTTATTTTGTGGATTACCCTAGATAAATGGTGGTTGCACTCACTGTCCAAATGATGAGATGCTTCGCTGGAGTGGATAATATGATCCAAACATAAATGAAAAAGAGAACCACCGCACACTTACAGGTTATACGCAAAAAAGGTTATTCATTTTGACAAGTCCTCCAAAAGAAGAAAAATTACAAGGAACAATTGCCAATAATTAGAATGTGACTGTTTTCTTGATGTTTCGGTCACAACAGGACCTTGGTCACAAGAGTCACAGAGTAGGAAGGAGAGGTGGACGAAGTGGTCCCCATAGCACAGTGTGTGGACGCTGCGGGGAGGGCTGGAGGCATGTGTCCACCTCTCCCCGCAGCGTCCGCACGCTGTGCCA
Organism: Bufotes viridis; assembly: GCA_033119425.1. Taxonomy (NCBI): domain Eukaryota; kingdom Metazoa; phylum Chordata; class Amphibia; order Anura; family Bufonidae; genus Bufotes; species Bufotes viridis. Next base: position 36,668,102 of record CM065591.1, read on the forward strand.
CAGAGACCACTTCGTCCACCTCTCCTTCTTACTCTGTGCCTTTTGTGACCAAGGAGGTCCTATTGTGACTGAAACGTCAAGAAAACAGTTACATTCTAATTATTGGCAATGGTTACTTGTAATTTTGCTTCTTTTGGAGGACTTGTCAAAATAAATAACCTCTTTTGCATTTTTATGGAGCAAGCTGTAATTTTTACTGGTACCATTTCAGGGTGCATCCGAATTTCTGATCACTTTTTATTCAATTTTTTGTGGGAGGGGAGCATGACCAATAAAAAGCAAAAACAGCAAATCACCGATTTATATTTACCTTTACATTAAGGCACCACAAATGATAAATAGTTTTTTGTTATAAAACTACCTATTATATATATATTTTTTTATAGTTTATTCATTTGTATATAATTATTTGTGAAAGAACAGTGAGTAATACTTTTGTGCGTTTTTTATGTTTTTAAAACATTTACTTTTCCTTAGGAGACTGCAATAAAATACTGTTGCACCTTCACTAGCCGCCTGTCGGGCCATGCCTCAGGCACGGCTTTTCAGGCAGCTCGCTGTGATAGTGCTGGAACCTTCACAAGGCCCCAGGCTGTCATAGGAACTAATCAAAGCCTCTCAATTGTGTCATTGGGGCTCTGATCGAAGGTAAAAGGAAGCCCCATCCCTCTCTCTAACCCTACAGATTCCGTGGTCACTGAGTTGCACAGTATTCATAACACAGGATCCAAAGAAATATCCATAAATGTCTCTACTTAGTGACAGATGACTCCTCAATGGGAGAGGATTCTACGAGGGTTTACAGTGGCTGGGCAATGGGGAGCCAGTGAAGGGATTGGCAGGGGGGGAAATGGAGAAGAAAGAGGGGGAGAGGCGGATTAGCCGGAGAGTAAGAATGTTACATGAGAGGATGTTACAGTAATGCTCCATTGTTGATAGGTAGAAATACTTTACGGATATGGTACCATACCGGATGGCAGCCAAAGAGGCCCCGTGTTTTACTTTACCGGCTCGTCTCTGGTAAAATAGCTGTATTAGTTGATTGTTAACAGCTGACTGTTACATGTAAGGACTTGTGTTATCTGTCTTAGTCATCTGCTTATTTTTCTTAAATCTTAATTTTCTCCTACATATCTTGGATGACATTTTGGGGCTTTGGAACTGATTACTCAAGTTACAGTACAATGGTTTTAACATACAATTGTCATCCTGGAACCAATTAATATTGTAATATGAAGGACCACTGTATTGTTCATTACAAAGATAGGAATAGAATATGTCTCAATGGAGCATGCCGCTCCCTGTATGAAATCGAAGGGTGATGGAGGTATAGTAGAGGACCTGTACCTCTATGAAAGACCTATTATGGAGCTGTAAAATACATTGTTCTAAGAGGATACAGAAAAGCATAATCACTCTGAATATAAGCAAATATCGCTATGTTACAGGGTCCATATATACTGCAGATATGGCTTTATAGAAGAATTCATTTGAGCTGATCCAGTGGATCTTTATTAGCAGATCTCCTTAAAGGGAATTCTTCACCCCACTCCTCCTGCTCTACAACATGCTGCCTGCAGTTCAGACACAATGTTCAATGTGTCCGGTTCCCTTAAACAGATTTTCCAAGAGTTTTTTTTACTGATGACCAATCCTCTGGATAGGTCATCAGTATGTGATCGGTGGGGGGGTTCAACACCCGGGATGCCTGCCAGTCAGCTGTTTGAGAAGGCATCCCCACTCTCAGGATAGCCATGACCTTCTGGCAGCTCTCCAAGCACAGCACTGTGTATTGTATAGCGGCTGTGTTTGCTATCGCAGCTCTGCCTTATTCACTTCTATGGAGCTGAGCTGCTCCTAGTCCATGTGACCAATGAATGTGACATCACTGGCCTAGAAAAAGCAGTGAGAAGGCCGCAGCGCTAACAGCTGATCGTTGGGCGTCCCGGGTGGCGGACCCCACTGATCATCTATTCAGAGGATAGGTCATCATCAGTAAAAGTTTCGTGAAAAACTTTAAATCTTTAAAATCTGCTCTTAATACAGGAAAAAATTAAGGGAGCATTACAGTTTTCTTTGATTCAGTTTCTGACAATTGAAGGAATAAAATTCATAGGTCTACGGCTGATTACAGTTACAGGGGGGAGTTTATCAAGCTCCAAGCTCCAGGAAAGTGGTGTCAAATAGTCTTTTTTTTTTTTTGCAAAATCATCACTTGCACAAAGTTTTTGCAACTTTTTGTGTATTTACGCCTTCATTTTTTGAAAAGAATGGGTCGTGTCAGACAAATGTACTATACATTATGCCAGAAACTGATGTAAATTAGTGCTCCGCTTATATTTTAAGACTGGTGCAGAAAACCCAACCTGTTTGACCATCACATGATCAGGACCTATCCTCTAGAAATGAACAATGAAGGTTCCCATTATATGGCAGCAAGCAGAGATCCTGGAACCATAGGAGCCCCGATCCATCCCCTAGATGATAAAAGTGCATACCGTACTCACAAAGAACAGTCTCCAAATGCAATCAGACAAATGGAAGACGTTGCTTCAGTGTCTGAGTCACTGGAAGCCAGAGTTTGCCTCGGCTTGATGTTTTCTTAATGATAAAGTTTCTGGACACTTTGGGAAATATCCAGCAGAAAACAACCCATGTTATGTTCAACTATTCCAAGCATCTGAAGAATGTCTTCCAGTGCCAGAAAGTTGTGTTCCTTCTGCCAGCACCAGATATTAGACTCCTCATTAAATGTCAGGGGCACTCTTTCTAAGACTGGGGTCAGTTACATAAGACAAAAAGTGCACTTATTTTGCAAGACACCATAGAAATTGCTCAATGCTGAATATTCAAAGCATGAAACATGGACTCGAAATGTTTTGCTCTGTAATTAAACATTGCCTTTTTGTTATTAGGATTATGGGATTTGGGAGGGAGCGGACATGACGGCTCAGGACCGGATGATAAATGCTCATTGCTTCAGCACTCGGAATATTTCACTGCATACAGCAAATGGGAGCAGCTGGTAACAATGGCTTCAAAAAATGTGGATCCCTTACAGTCAAAGGGGTTGTCTCATGAAAAATATTCAACATTTTTCAAAGCCAGCAAATGGATCTGAATAATTTTATAATGGCATGTAATTAACAATTTTATACAGCCAAGTTAATCAATAAAATCTATCTGTATGGCGCCACCTGCTGTTTGTTATGTTCCTTATTTATCAGTCCACCTCACTAAGGTGGTCCCACATGCTCAGTTGCATCCTTCAGCTGCCACCATCGATATCTTCTGTCCGAACTTGTGACCTGTGAAGGCGAGAGAGCCGTAGCAGAAAGGACAAGCCCCATGAGCTGTGATAGAGAGGGAGCTGCAGTAGAAAGGACACATCCTCTGACCTGTGAGAGGAAGAGAGGCGTAGCAGGAAGGGAGAAAGGGCCTTTGAGCTGTGATAGGGAGAGAGCTTCAGCAGATATGCCCATGGAGAATCCTGAGCTAAGCTAGGTAGAGGACTGGAATGGAAAAGACACCCCCCCCCCCTAAGAACACACCCTCTAAGAAAGGACACATCCCCTGCTTTGTAATAGGGAGAGAGCTGAAGCAGAACCCCCATCCCCCCTTCCCCCGATCTATAAGAGGAGCAGCAGAAAGGACAAGCCCCCTGAGCTGTGATGGGTAGAGAGCTGGAATGGCAAGGACACACTCCCTGAGAAAGGACACATCCTCTAAGAAAGGGCACACTCCTGAGCTGCAGGCCTGAAGATAATCTAGCAGACTAATTGGAGCAGTGAATGACGAAAGCTCTGGATCCATGTGAGGTGCGGGCTGGTTCTAGATTGGTTAGGAAGTGATTGGCATGTACTTTATGATGTCTCAAATTAATTATTTACATTAATCATGGGATAACCCCTTTCTCCACAATGCCCCTAATATCTGTTATCCAAGTAGTAATCATAGTGATCCAGGAAATCGGCTTCTCAGAGCAATTCTATTCACTTCAATAAGGCTAAGCTGCAATACCAGGCACAACCCATGAACAGTAGTGGCAGTATTTCTGGGAGGTAGACATTGTGTTTTTCTAATTCCGGAAAATCCCTTTGACATTGATCACTCTTTGACATCATATCCCTATGTTTGGAAGGACAAGACATGCCTGTCCTCTACAGTATCTAATATGGTTGGCTGCTAATGGTAGGAGATGTATGGAGCAGTACGGACCCTCTTCAGGCAATGATATGATGAATATGGGTAAAGGCACAGCTGAAGGTGCTCGCAAGATAAAACTAAAATCCCAGCATACAATACCAGTCCGATGCAACAAAAGTCAAAAGATGACAGAGGAGATTTCCTTTGCATCAGTTTTGATAAATCTTTCCAATTGTGTTTTATATGAAAAGACATGAGCTCTATTGAAAAATGTATATTTTTACCCCATCTATTCTTGACTATGCAGACCTGGGTGTCCATTCATAGACGGCTATATGATAGACCTAGATAGCTAGATCTTCTGAATAACTCAGTATCACGCTTTATTTTTTTATTTTTTTCCAAAGCTGCTCATCTCTTGCCACACATTTCGGGATATGTTGAGTCTAGAGGAAATGGACTTATCTGTAGGATAACAATTCATGGAAAGCAGTAATCAGCTCTAATTCAGGTAAAGAGCAAATTGATTCATACGCCCTGAATTTCTCCAAAAATGTGTATTCTTAGAATCCGAGCTTCTATGGAAAAATAAATTGAGTAAATAAAAAGAGAATGAAGGCATGAGTGAATGAATAATGGAACGAATGAGCAAGAGAACTTTCGATTTGAGCAGAATTGATTTGTATATGAATTACATTTTTTCAACAATTTGTTTGAAATTTGCTTAACTGGTGGTAATGGAATACGAGTAGGGTGACTATTCAGGCTAGGTTATACACTTGTCGGAAGAGGTCATTTTTCAGTGAGCGTTTAAGATTTATAAAGTAGAGAAAGGAACCGTAATTACAGAAGAGAGCGGAGGCACTAGAGAAGTCTTGTGCGTCTCAGAGTTTTAGGAGATGCGGAGAGTGGTAGAGAGTATGATTCAAGAATATGTAACATAGTAACATAGTATATAAGACCGAAAAAAGACATCTGTCCATCCAGTTCGGCCTGTTTCCTACAAGTTGATCCAGAGGAAGGCAAAAAAAAAACTGTGAGGTAGAAGCCAATTTCCCTACTTAAGGGGAAAAAAATTCCTTCAAGACGCCAATCAGGCGTACTCCCCGGATCAACGACCCCTCTCTAGTAGCTGTAGCCTGTAATATTATTACACTCCAGAAATACATCCAGGCCCCTCTTGAATTCCTTTATTGTACTCACCATCACTACCTCCTCAGGCAGAGAGTTCCATAGTCGCACTGCTCTTACCATAAAGAATCCTCTTCTATGTTTGTGTAGAAACCTTCTTTCCTCCAGACGCAGAGGATGTCCCCTCATCACAGTCCTGGGGATAAATAAATGATGGGACAGATCTCTCTACTGACCCCTGATATATTTATACATAGATATTAGATCTCCCCTCAGTCATCTTTTTTCTAAAGTGAATAACCCTAATTTTGATAACTTTTCAGGGTACTGTAGTTTCCCCATTCCAGTTATTACTTTAGTTGCCCTCCTCTGAACCCTCTCCAGCTCTGCTATGTCTGCCTTGTTCACAGGAGACCAGAACTGTACACAGTACTCCATGTGTGGTCTGACTAGTGATTTGTAAAGTGGTAGGACAATGTTCTCATCACGTCTATGCCCCTTTTGATGCAACCCATTATCTTATTGGCCTTGGCAGCAGCTGCCTGACACTGGTTTTTACAGCTTAGTTTGCTGTTTATTAAAATTCCTAGATCCTTTTCCATGTCAGTGTTACCGAGTGTTTTACCATTTAGTATGTGCGTATGAGAAGACAGAAAGGAGCATAGTTAAATACATTATGGTGAGGATCTAGAAGTCTAAAAGAGATTCCTCTTATATACTCTTCCATGCTGGCAAAAAAAAAAAAAAAGGCAGAGAAGCATCAGTAACTTGAAAACGTATATGTAAATACTTACTGTATCTGCAAATAGGTGACTATACAGTATGTCTAAAGACAGTCCTCCAAAGTCTCCAAAATGTCTGGCTATGAATACCACTTTATTCCTACCTTACAGTATGAATAGCAGCTCTGTAGAACAAAATGCTGCTATAGCAGGTGAAATACTGAGCAGACTAGAAGAACTGAGTTCAAGGTTTAATATTTGGATAGAGAGATGCTTTAGGACAATCGGCTTTCCCTCTTGAATTAAGCAGAACATACATTTCTAAAAGTCTTTCCTATAATCTTATCAGACTTATCCTCCTATGTAATCCAAAGTATCCGCAAGCCAAGTGGAATCAAGAGCAATACGCTGAGGCTTTGGACCAATCCTCAACAGCTGGATTGTTTTATACAAAGGCTGGGATCAAACATCTAATGGCTCAGCCTCTGGAGTTAAAAGTTATAGTTAAATCCTCCAATTGGTGTGATTGTCAACTAGAAGGCTTAGGCAGCTCGTCTCCTCATGAAAACCACCGGACTGTGGGTCTATAGGGCGCTAAAGCCAAGAGTAACAGAGCTTTCCCTATTTTTCTTTCTATTTTATGAACCATTCAAGCATAAAAAACTGTGAAAAGCCTCAAAAATTCATCCAATTGTTTTGTAGCACAAGAAAACCCCCATATTGTCAGGACCTTCAGGGGATACAAGATGATTTATTCTTATCATTCCCTACTATCTGAACATAAGTCATGTGGGTGACTCCCTGCTATGCTTTACAAAGGATTTAAAGGAAGGGAGATGAGTGCCTGTGCGATAAATAAAAAATACTGCTACAATATACATCTATTCATTGATCATTGATGGACCCATAGAATGATGGCAAAAGAGTGATTAGAGCTACGGAGCAGAAAGAGGGCAAGTATGTTCATGGATTTTCCTCTATTGAAGCGGTCTTATCACTGAGATCCCTCTTCTCTTGGGGGAAATTACCATCCCCTGTGGCGACCACTACAGGAGAAGTGTAGTATTACATGAGAAACCATTGTCAGTCCTTGCTAGTGGTACTATTTGCTCGCCCATCGTGGGGTATCCGGAGCTAGTAACACCCCTCTAAGATGTGCATAGGACGTATTAGAGCATAAAGAAGTGGACTGTCATGCTGAGACAACCCTTTTTAGCATGTTTCTGGATTCACTGGTTAGGCATTATCTATGAAATTGCATCATGTACCATGGCTTTCCATGTGCAAGCTGGTGTGAATGATGGTCTTATTTTTTTATGTCTTGTATAATATTCCTGTACAATAATATTTTATGTCCTGTACAATATTCTGATGAAAAAGGGCACAGAAGGAAAATCAAGGACGTTCTCACAGACTGTATAAAATATTTTTTCTTTTTTTACCATGCGCCAACATATTCCAAAGCACTATATAGTTTTTTTTTTATCTCTACCATTAGGTCCTGTTACCCAGTAAAGAATACAATATTATATAATTATCTAATCCCATACACACCTATGGCTAATTTTACAGGAAAAAATAGGAGAACCTGGGCATGGAGAAAGTTTACAGCCTCCATGAAGATGTTCCTCTTTGCTGGATTTGAAACCAGGACTCCAGTGATACAAGTATTAAAGTTATCAATTGAATTACTCACTGACATTCCCGCTGTCCTTGCGAATGGCGTAGACCAGCCCCAGTAATGTGTGACCATGTATTTCCTATTCCTGTTTGCAGGGAAGGACTGAAGGTGATATGGGTCTTCAAGCAATATGCACATGAGCCCCACACCGCCCACCATATTTATGATACACGTACATGAACATACTACATTTAAAGGGGCTTTCCAGGCTTCTGATATTGATAACCTGTCCTCAGGATGGGTCAATAATATCGATTTGATGAGGGTCTGACAGCCCGCACCCCACAATCAGCTGTTCCCTGCAGCCTCCGGCACTGGATCTAGCACTTTGAACGGATACATGATGCACAGCTCCATTCAAAGTACAGTGGCTGTACTGAGAAGCTAAGCTTCCACTGAAGTGAATGAGAGTTGAGCTCCAGTAAGCCGTCATGACCACTGTACTTCGAAAGAAGCTGTTCAAGTTCCAGCACCAGAGGCTGCAGGGAACAGCAGATCGTAGGGGTCTCGGACCCCCACTGATGGGCTATTAATGATCTACCCTGAAGATAAGTCTGGAAAACCCCTTTAATCAACATTGATATCTCCTAAACAAAATCTAAGTTTTTATTTTTGGTTAGGACTACATTTTGTCTACCACAAGCAGTGTAATCTCGCTAGGTATTTCAGGTCAATCTGATTACTTTGGGTAGGGTTGCGTTACAATACCAGACATAGCCAATGGACAAAGGTTGCACTGTTTCTGGGAAATAATTCAGTCCTTTTTTATTCTAACACAACCTTTTTAACTTAATCTATATTTGGTGTATGCTTGAGGTGAATTTCCCCGTTTTGCCACCATACTGTGCTGATCCATTTCTCAATACTTCTTTCTAGGGGTCAGGGTTTTTTTTCTGATGCAAATCTCCAAATCTTCATAAATATAGATTTAAAACAAAACGTTCTGGCTCTTTTTAGCCACCACTAGAGGGAGCTTGGGAGTTTACTACATATTGTGCTATTGAATGCAATGCAGTAATCTCCTAACCTCCCTCTAGTGGTGACTACATGCACCTACAGTGTATTTTTTTTATGTATAATGAATGCAGGGAATTTGGTACTCTTTATCAGAAACATTAAGCTCTAACATATATTAGGAAAATAATCTGCACAGAAATTGCGACCTATGTAGACTGAAGAAAGAAAATGGAGTTCAAGGGTGGACGACATCCTCTGCAAATACTTTTAATAATAATGTTTTTTTTAAACCATTGCCCATATACCTGTAAACAATTACTTCAACCATGATGAATTGGTCACAAAATCTCTGCTAATATGTCAAGCGGAGGAACAGATGCTGAGAAATTGCCATCCTCATCATATTGTTTTTGAAGAGCATTGATCATTAAGGCAAGGGACAATGTGATGCAGCATCATACCTCACCTTTGGCATCTTTGTCAGATCATATTTTTCTTTACTTATTTATCTTAGAATCACAGTAATTTTCTGCAGAAAACATCTGCTGACCATCAGTCAAGAAATCAGATAAAATAGATGGTGTAGAGTTAGATGAAAAACACCTTTCTGTGTTTACTCGATAAAAGTATACAATCATGGCCATGCAACCTTTTCACTCTTCGAGGTCGGTAATTCTTTGCAGATCCTTCCATGATATGTCTAGTGATCTGCTGAAAACTACTCTAAAACTGCAATTTCCATGGCTGGTGATCATACAAGTTACTATGTTAAAAGTAACATATTCGAAATATAACTACATGCTAAAAATGTTCTCACAAGTCTTCAGAGATATCTATCTTGGTCAACATTTCATACATTTTGCATATTGTTCCCTAGACCACTGTTTTTCATCGCTGCCATCTTGCTTTAAGAGATATCCTTAAATCATGAGCTGTTTGGGATTAGAAGAATAGAAATGAGAAAACCTCAATCCACCAAACAAATTGTGCGCTACGCTTGGCCATTACCTATAGTATCACTCCTGGGTGCCCATGTTAGCTCCTTTCACTTCTGTCTGCAGCATGCATTCTATGGAACTCACTTTTCCTGGCCATTAAACTTGCTACTAACATCCCCTGGAGTTTGTCCTAGGTCAGGGGTCAGCAACCTCCATAACTCCAGCTGTTGCGAAGAGGCCACCATGGCCATCTTGATTGAAGATCTTGCACGGTGTGTGATGATGTCTAGAGATGAGCAAATCGAAGCTGACGAAGTGGAATTTGATCCGACTTTCAGGAAAAATTTGATTCGTACCAGAGCCGAATTTCCTCACGCTTCGTGGTAACGAATTACATTTATTCCTAAAATGGCTGCTGCACGTGTGAGGACATGGAGCAAGGATCTCTGGGAAGGCGGAATGACCCATAATGCCATGCATGCAGCCAATCAGCAGCCAGTCCTGTGATGTCACAGCCCTATAAATAGAGTCAGCCATCTTAGATTCTGCCATTTACCAGTGTACTTAGTGCAGGGAGAGACATCAGCAGGCGCTAGGGACACTGATAGGAAAAACTTCACTGTGCCAAAAAAAACGATTTACAAGTGCAGGGAAAGATTATTCAAGGTGTAGGGAAAGGACAGGGAGGAATCAACAGGGTTCAGTAGGGTAGTTACAGCCTGGATAATAGTAACAATCCTATTACACCTTGCTGTACTGACTGGGGATCCAAATTCCCATTATACAGCTCTGTAATTCCAGCAAACCGTTCTTATTATTGGGGTGCAAGTGCTGTTTGAAACAGGCATTAACAGGGTTTATTACAAGGAAATATTTCTACGTCTTACTTGCCCTTGTGTGGTGCAGTTATATGTTTTAAAGCATTTTTTGGCTTGTATTGGTGGGAAAAAAGGGCTTATTAGACGTTATGTGGTGAAGTGCGAAAATTACAGCCATTTTTGTTGTGTATTAGTGCAAAAAGAAATATATATTTGCAGTTTAGTGGTGCAGTTATATGTTCTAAAGCCTTTTGTGGCGTGTATTAGTGGAAAGAGAAAAAATATATTTGCCGATCAGCGGTGCAGTTATATGGTCTAAAGCCATTTGTGGCGTGTATTAGTGGAAAAGGAAAAAATATATTTGCCGTATAGCGGTGCAGTTAAAGGGAACCTGTCACCTCCAAAACACATATTAAACCGCCATCATTACCTTACAGTGGCCCCCAGTGTGTTCCTAATTGTGTTTTCTTTCCTCCAAGTTTTAATCTTGGTTTTCCCGATCGTCCGAGTCAACTTGAAGTCGAGGGGGCAGCGGCCTCCTTGCTTCAAGTCAAGCTAAGCCTGCCACTTACCTGTCCTCGCTTTACTGTGATTGACATATTGCTGTGAGGCCGGGATCGCGCAAGTCTCGCGCATGCGCGGTGCTCTCCTTGTCACTGGGCGATCCAGTCTCCGGCTCCCACACTCACCAGAAGCTTTCTTCTCTGCGCACACACCTTGTTGGACCTATGCTACTGGTCCAAAATGGGGGCGTTTTTTACACCCGCTGAGAGTGAGGACAAACTGAACTACTATAGTGACATCCTATGTAGTCAGTTGGCCGCTGCCTATCTGCGCCATTGTTCCTCCTCCCGCTGGTCTGACTGGGGGGCCCTCTGCGCTCACGTTCCTCGGCCATGGCTGCTGTGGCATGGCGGGGGGGGGGGGGGTAGGAGCAGTTCCAGCTCCATCAGCAGCAACTTGAGTCTAGAGTCGCTGATGAGCAGCTTTCTTCACCCGCATAGTGAAGAAATTAAATACTCAACAGCAGCAGCAGGTAGACCTGGAGCAGGACCTGAACCAGCAGGTGGTGGCATACTTGAACAGCACCCTGCCACCCCACATTGAAGATCCACTGGACTACTGGGCAGCCAAAATGGATTTGTGGCCACAACCGGCAGAGTTTGCGCTGGAAAAGCTGTCCTGCCCGTCCAGTAGTGTGGTATCAGAGCGGGTACTTAGTGCGGTGGGGCCATATTTACCCCAAGAAGAACTCGCCTGTCCACCCAAAACGTGGAGAGACTGACCTTTGTCAAGATGAATCAGGCGTGGATCAGCCAGGATTTCCACCCACGAATGCCTGATGCTTTAGATTAGATCATTCATGCTGTTTCACCCAAATCTTGACAAAAGAGATTGGTTTCTTCTGGCTACCTGCCTCAGCTACTATTCTGATGCTGCCACCCTCCTGATGCCACACATCTGATGCCAAGTGCTCTTTCTTACACCCACCATTATCAGCTGGTACTGTTAGTGCCACCCACCTCCCCAGTATGTCACCGGGTCACTCTGTGGTCTCCTGATGCTGCTGCCACTTCACCACTATGTCACCTTGCCACTCTGTGCCCTCCTGATGCTTCTGCCACCTCCACACTATGTCACCTTGCCACTCTGTGGCCACCTGATGCTGCTTCCACCTCCACACTCTGTCACTGGGTAACTCTGTGGTCTCCTCATGCTGCTGCCACTTCACCACTATGTCATCTTGTCACTCTGTGGCCTCCTGATGCTGCTGCCACCTCCACACTATGTCACTTTGCCACTCTGTGGCCATCTGATGCTGCTTTCTCCTTCACACTCTGTCACTGGGTAACTCTGTGGTCTCCTCATGCTGCTGCCACTTTACCCCTATGTCACTCTGCCACTCTGTGGCCTCCTGATGCTGCTGCCACCTCCACACTATGTCACCTTGCCACTCTGTGGCCACCTGATGCTGCTTCCACCTCCATACTCTGTCACTGGGTCACTCTGTGGTATCCTCATGCTGCTGCCATCTCCAAACTATGTCACGTCACCACTTTATGGTCTCCTGATGCGGCTGCCACCTCCACACTGTCATTGTGCCACTGTGTGGCCTCTTCCTGATGCTGCTGCCGCCACCTCCACACTGTCATTGTGCCACTCTGTGGCCTCCTGATGCTGCTGCTGCCACCTCCACACTGTCATTGTGCCACTCTGTAGCCTCCTCATGCTGCTTCCACCTCACCACTGTGTTATAGGACCATTCTGTGTACTTATCATGCTGTTCTCACCCTCCCCACTTCATGACTGGGCCACTATTGTGGCTTTCGGCCTGGATAACATCATCATTTATTTGACCCTTCTTCTGCTCTCTCAGAAGAAAGGAAAAATGAGACTGCTGTAAGGCCTGTATGGTCCCATCAGAATTGGCTTGCTATTTGGTAGCCAAAAGCAGGAGTGGGTACAAAACACAGAAGACATGCAAATATTCCATTCATGTGTCATCTCTGTTTTGGATCCACTCCTGTTTTCTTTGGCATTAGCAATACTGATGGATTACTGACCAAATGCTGACCGAGTGAAGCTGGATGCTCTACAGACAGGATAGGTTTTTTGGGGGTTATTGTTCTGAAGGATCAGGGGAAGGCCAAAATAATCAGTGACGTCAACACAAACTTACTGCTGACACCCTCTCCACTCAGTTGGGGGGCTCTACTTGTATAAGCATTTAATAGAACAGATTCTGTAGACATCTATGTGGAATCAGCTAACGCTAACTTGGCTCTAACATTGACCTGTAAGGCTGAGTTCATACTTAAGTTATTTGGTCAGTTTTGGCCCCATGACTGCCCAAATAAATGAAGTGTGCATTGATTCTAAGAGCGACACCTGCCATCTGCATGTCATACGGACTCACAGTATTATTTCACTACCCAAGCAGACTCCCTATGTGTGTTTCTGCAAGGCACAGTGTTCTACACCACTATACAGGCTCTCTGCAACCAGGAAATTCTCTGTGAATAAATTCGGATTGTACCAAATATTTTTCCCAAAAATTCGGCGAATCGAAATATAGAAAAATTCACTCAACTCTGGTGATGTCATATGTCAGCGCGCATGAGATTTTGCACTGGGATCTTCGGGCTCAAATGGATGAGGTGAGTATGATTTTTTTTTTTACTGCCATCTCCGGCAAAATTTATTTCTTACTATGAAGCACAAGCAAATTTGTCTTCGTGGCGAATCGAATTTTCAAAGAAATTTGGATCGAAGTCCACTCTGGATACTTTGATTCGCTCAACGCTAGTCTCAAACATGCCACATGTTTCCAATAGTTCCTACTTCGAAATACATCCAAAATTAGCATGTAAGCATGCTTGACAATTTTTGGAAGTCCCATTGAAGTGAATGGAGAGAGTCACACAGAAACAGACACTTCTTCATTCCTGGTGGCACACAACGGGGTCCCCTTCTTGACATAGGAGAGGGTCCCAGAGATGAAGTGTGCACTGATTGGACTTTTATCGCATATCCTGTGGATATGCCATTAGTGTCCAGATGGCATGACCCATTTAAGGACCTTGGCCATCTATTGTTGAATTAGTTCAATTATTCTTTACTAAATGTATAGTTCAGAAGATACAGTATGTCAATGGTCATATTGTTGCTTAGTAAAGTGACCTTGATAATCATGTTTGTCTTTCTAATTAGGTATCAGTCACACTGATCTGCTCTTGGGTGGTATTAGAAATGTCCTTTGTGATATATCCCTATGAGTGTGTATCTGGCTTATATCCCATGTCTGGTGGAATCAGTGCTGAAGGAAGGTCATCTCAGTCAATAACCTTTTATGATATGCTGACAGCAGAGGTACATTTCCCAGGTACACCAACTGCAAATGTGAGACTTCTTAAAGAAAGATTAAAGAGAAGATCCAGGATCTGAAAGGTTGTTTAAATGGTCTACTCATCAACAGTAAGAGCATAAGACATTTACTGTGATGTGCAATGCAGTTTTATAATTAATGGAATTCAAACTCACTGATGACCAAAGAAGAGTTTTCTGTCTCAACCTATAAAGTGGCATATGTCATATATAGTCCCCCATCAAGAAAAAAACAACCATATCTCTTGTTTACAGTACCTATTTAAATGCTTTCAAGACCTTTCAAGGCCATTTTTCACTTTTATAACCAGGCACATTTTCATCTTCTTTAGTGTATATGGCTTCCAAAGCAATGTTTTCTTTTTCCTTTCCTTCATTTATTAAAATTTTAGATTTTTTGGCCTCATTTATTTTTTATTATGTCATAATAAATACGGTATATATATATATATATATATATATATATATATATTTTAACATTAGATTTTTTTATTTTATTTCTGTAACTAGAGCTGACATATTCGCCCCAGTTACAGGAGGAATACAGCCTCGGAGATGTTGGACAGGAATGCACAACCTTACTGCAAAGCTAATCGGGGTGTTCTAAGTCCCAGCTGCTACTGCAGTTAACCGGCATCCGGCGATCATATGATCTCTAGGACCAGAGCAGGAAGCATCATGGCTGCTTACTGGTCTGTATACATGGCACACATAGCAAAGTTACATGCTCCGGTCCGTAAGTAGCTAAAGAGACAATTATGTTCAGTTCTGATATCAAGGTTAGCAACATAAACTTCCTGACATCTGTTTAGAAGGGGATCTTTAGGGAAAAGCTTTCTGGGGAAAAGTATGCAAAACAGTTCTCCTCCAGAATGAAGAAATTGAAATCTTTTTTGCCATCTTTAGGTGGCTACCTAAGTTAGATTTATTTACAGGGTGGTCACTTATAGGGGTCTCTTTGAGTTTTCTTCTTTCTGGAGGAAAACTATTTTCCATCATTACCACATGTGCAGTGATGAAGTCTAATTACATGTTTTCTGCATTATGTCTTCTTCAAAACCCATCTGACACGAAAATATGAGCACATGTATTATTCACACTTTATTCATCACTAAAATTTCATTACATTAAAACATTGTCTATAATAATACAGACAGTTTCTGCCTTTGAAGACTGTGAGCATGAGTACATTGCCAGAACTATTTCTCCAGAACATGCTTACATTTATGATTTTACCCTATTTTGAGCCTAGGTCCACTTTTTGTTTCTTTCCTACCAGTCATGCAAAAACCCCATTGATATCTAATGTGAAGAGTTTTCAGCCGTAAGTGCTATGCAGGTTCTACATCTAAACCGTTGCAAACAAAGTCATACTCACTACTGCAAGGTGCAACTCACATTAAAACAGTGTTCTTCTGTGTCTCCTTACGCAGATGTGTCCCTCTTTACCTTTCCCCTTGGTTGAGATATAATGAAATGAGTGACGCGAACTGAGCATTTTTGAAAAAAAATATGCTAAAGTTATATTCTGCTAAAGCAGCAACCCAGCGGATCACTGCTAAAGAGCTAATTCCATGCTAAAAAGTTCAATGTAATTTATAATAAAAGCACATAAGTGTTTTATTTTTATTTGTGCACTGTGAATCCATAATAATTATGTATTGGCAGCATATAGTTCAAACTGGCAGTCTTAGTGCAGTGGCCAGGGTGATGGACTGGTCCCATCCCCTGGGTTAAGAGTCTTTGCTAAGAAGGCTTAGAGGAGACTGAGACTGAAAGCTGCCAGAGGAGCCACTGAACTGAGAGAACGCCCCCAAGGGAGGACAACAGACGTTTATAGCTGGTTGAGAACCAAGGCTATACTGAAAAAAGACAGATAAGGTAATGCTCGTTTATGGCAACAGACTTTAGTGGGTGTGGGAAGAATTGATTGTTTCCGGCACCCACCACACTTTGAGACAGACTGTCCATCCACAACTAGGATGTGCACCCCACAGACTGGGCATTACAGAGTTAAATTGTTAATGAGAATGGAATTGCATGCCTGTGGTTATTTGGGAAGCTTTCAAAGTGTGTTTAAAGAGAGACTCAGGAAGGATTACTACCATCATTGCTGATGCACGAGAACAGCTGCTCGTTGATTTCAAGGAGGCTGCAGGGGATACGGGGCACATCCGCGGCCACTCCATTCATTTCTATGGGAATTCTGGAGATAGTTGAGTGCTGTACCCGGATATCTACAGAACTCCCATAGAAATGAATAGAGCTGCTGTGCGCATGTGCGACCGACAGCTCATTCGTTTCAGGGGGGCTGCAGGGCATACGGGGCCCCCATTATCATGATTGGTGTGGGTCCCAGTGGTAGGACCCTGATGGATCTGTTATCCCCTATCCTGTGGATAGAGGATAACTTGAAACAACTGGAATACCACTTTAAGGAGAGACTTTATTTATTGCCCCTAAACGGGCTTGGTCATTGACTCTACCCTCCATCCGCCAGCCCTCCACCTTCCCTCTTGCCTCGCACCCTGCCAACCATTCACCATTAAGGGAAACCTAGCCACCACCAGGCAGGAGACCCCAAAAGTCCAAGGTGTGCCCCTAGGGGAGAAAAGGAATGCCCTCCCAACACTGCGTGGCCCAGGGATCATCCGACTGAGGACTGGCACCATGAGTGCTACCAATCCCACCGTTGCCACCACCACAACCACCTTCCTCCACTCACTCTCCCCTCCTGGGCTCAATATACCTCTAGGATCCCATCCGCCCCCCGCTCCCATTCTAACTCTGCTCCACAGGTCTGTACTTCCTCTTTCAATTATGAAATATCCATACAGGGCATGGGATTGTCTGCAGCAATCATATCACCCTATGATCATCATTGAACCAGGAAGTAGACCACAGTGGGGAACCATGCAGCACTGAAATATAAGCGGCGGGATATCTGTGAGGTGAGTCTAGCTTTTTTTTTTTACAGTATTTCTACTGCTCTCTACCGTACAGTGATATAATTCAAGGAAAACAAACAAAATTCTAAAAGAAGTACCGTGCCCCTCTAACATCACATACCTGAATCCTAAATCATGGAATAATTTAAGCTTCACCCCCTTTTTGCCTAGAAATGCCTAAAATGGTTCAAATGCCTATTTTCATGCAGATCAGTGCACACTCCGCTTCTTTTATATCATTCGACAGTTGACATTTATGACATCAGAATGTGAGGTTTTTGTGAATTTAGCATACAAGTGTGTCAAAATTATTTATACACTTGTCAATTAAAAATACTCATCGATATGAACATAAGGCATCAGTAAAATTAGCCTGTAAAATGATGATGATATTTTCTATACTGTAGTTTCCATTTGTCTGCTAATATCAACATTTTCAATGCCTAAATCTCTTACTGAGACCCCTCTTTTTACTTTTTACTTTTACTTTTTATGTCTTTTTCATGCTTATTTGGGAAGCATAGTTACTCATTCTTTAGCACTGGTGCCTTGCAATGCTGGGGTCCTGATTTATGACTAGGGACAACATCTCCTTGTTTTTTATTTTTTTCTTGTCTATGTGTGGTTACTCCGTTTTCCTAGCATTGGGGTCCTGGATTCCATTTCGACTAGGGACAACATGGAGTTTGTATGTTCTTCCCGTGTTTGCATGGGTTTTTTCCTACACTACAAAAATGGGCAAATTGGCTTTGTACAAAACTGACCCTAGTGTGTTAGGGACAAGCGCCTACATAGCCACCACTGGCTTTCAAAGGAGTTGCCCCAGCCACACAAACATCCAGGGTTGGACTGCAGTTCCTTGGGCCCACCAGAGGAATTTATTCTCAGGGCCCAACTCCCATATCATCCATGAAGTCTAATAGGGTTTGATTTACCCTGGGTTCACACCTGAGCGTTTCTGAGACGCGCGTTTTAAGCGCGTTTTAGTCGCGCGTATTACAGCGCGTTTTTGCAACTAGGAAACGCGCATCATACGCTCGTTCGTGACTCTGGAGACCAATTGAAAAAGCCATATCTACACTTTAATGCGTGTTAAACACGCGTTTTACGTGCGTTTTACGTGCGTTTTACGCGCGTTGCCATTGAAGTCTATGGGTGTCAACGCGCGACAAAATGCCCCAAAGAAGCTCAAGAACTTATTTGAGCGTAGGGCGTTTTACATCGCGTTCGAACGCGCTGTAAAACGCGCAAGTGTGAACTGAGGGTTAAAGAAATAGACCCTAGTGGTAAGTAACTGGCTCCAAAGGAATTTTTCTCCCGGACCTTTGGCGCCCACTATGGTATCAGACCCTGGTCCCAAAGGAGGGTCCTCTGGTACTCTGGTGTTCTAGTCCAACGCTGCAACTATCCCTGTGCTTTGAGTCCCAGTGAGAAAAGCTCACTACAAATGTTTGGCATTATTTAGCCATATAACCTCTGCTAGTGCATACAGTATGTATCACTATATAAATACTGGCATACAGCGGACCACCATTGAACTGTTATTCTCTATGTATGGAAGGATGCAGTAACATTACACAGGATTGCTCCAGAATTGAGACGACTGGTGTTCTATTTCCTGAAGATTAGATGTGGTTCCTGGAGGATGGTGTGTGGACCGTCATCCCATGTCATGAAATAGACACTTCTCCCCATGATGGAAAGTTGCCTAAATGACTTGATGCAGACCAGGCTCTGTTGTTCTTTTCGTTTTGATGTTCTATAAGTTTTGCTCATGCTCTTGTAGTGTAAGGTGCAGTGTATGTTTTTTTTTTTTTTTACATGCATTTTTATCAGGCCTTGAGCAGAGCTTTACTTATAGGTGTAATGATGCCAGTTGTGCAAGACCACAGAACTGGACTTCACCTATGGCAGACCTAACAGTGGATCTTGGTACTCAGATATACCCAGAGTTTACAATAGGCCTGAAGTGTACA
The DNA here is from genome assembly GCA_033119425.1 of Bufotes viridis. Taxonomy (NCBI): domain Eukaryota; kingdom Metazoa; phylum Chordata; class Amphibia; order Anura; family Bufonidae; genus Bufotes; species Bufotes viridis. The sequence continues at coordinate 36,687,304 of CM065591.1, forward strand.
AAGGTCACAAAAATAACATATGAAGCATGTATCAACACTGAAAGACAAGACACAAACTTAGTACTGGACGAATGCTGAGGGTCACAGATGGAAGAGATTAAACAGCAATAGACTGGATGGTGGATGTATGGATACAGATGGATAGTGGATGAATGTCAGTGAACAGAAATGGAGCATTACTGAACTGACCTTATCTGAGTTCAACCCAGCAATACAACAGCAACAGACATATTCCAAACACAGCAAGAAAGATGGTAGAACTATAGATCCCAGAATAAATAGAAGACAGGCACACTAAAATGAGATATGACCATGCTACAGATTGCGGAATACAGAACAAAAGTAAATGCATCTAGCAAACACCATACCCAACAACCAGAATGGAGTAAGATCTAGACATATAAAGGCTCAACAATCAGCAACTCCACCTTAATCAACCAGACAAAGCTAGGCAATAACTATACCCAGATTCACAAGGTAATTGACTAGGTGAACATGAAGCAACAGGGAGCCCTTATTGCGCATAACAAAAGACAAAGGCCTACTTTAATTACAGTGCTGTGGGAATGAAAGCCTTCAAAGGATGTTAGAAAAAAGAACAAAATCACCAGATAAACGTGGTATTCAGTGTCTGGTTAAAAAATGGCATTAAACTCGCTCTGTGGAAAACATGAAGAAACCGAGGCCTCCATCGATCATGACAGCTGAAGCTGTGCATGAAATTCAGCAGCGGATTACAAGTAGCCCCAAAAATCAACTCGAAGGCTGTCTCAGCAAGTTGGCGTACCATGACTAGCAGTTCACACTTTCGCGTAAAACGCCGCGTTCGAACGCGCAAAAAAACGCACAACAGTACAGGAACCATGCATTCCAATGGGGGTGGTTCACACTTGCGCGTTTTTATGCGCGTTCGAACGCGCCTAAAAACGTCCAACGCATAAGCAAGTATGTTCGCGTTAATTCGGGCGTTTTGCGAGCGTTTGGTGCCAATATACTTCAATGGGAAACGCGATTCGTGTGTTGTTCGGGCGTTTGTGCAGCGTAAAACGCGCCTATGGACGCGCGTTTTTCAAAGTTTGCAACATGCTGGATCAGCCACCATGGAATTTCACAACTCTAAAGCACTCAGATTGGCCAAACTATATATAGCGAGGGCTGTTTGGTCATTGGCCAACTATGCAGTCAATCACATAAACGCGCGTCAAACGCGCCTACACTATTTACCAAAACGCTTGAAAAAAACGCGCGTTAACGCCCGTCTTGAACGCGCAAAAAACGCTAGGCTTCAAAACGCTCAGGTCTGAACCCAGTGTGAACGATGTGTCAGCGAGAGCTGAAATCTCTGAACCTGAAACTGTACCGAATAATTTCAGCAGGAACTGAAAGAGTCTGACAAAGCGAAACATGGAAATGACTGGACTTGGTTGCTAACAATGACTGCTGGCAGACATTTGGACCCATTGCTGTACTTCATGACGGAAGAAGCTTGTTTTCATTTATCAGGTGAGGTCCCATAAATTCCCAGAATACGAGGTACTGGTCCTCTGAAAATCCCCATTTGACTCACGAAACTCACTTCACAACCAGAATATTGGCGCTTGGTGCGCAGTGTCAGGGACAAAAATAGTGGGCTCAATTTTCTTTAAATCAACTGTAAATACTGCAATTTACCTGAACAACGTTGAACAGTTTTACAACCAACTAACACCAGAAAAAAAATATCCTGCTTTTTCCAACAAGATGGGACAACATGCCGCACCTCATGGGACTCACTGGACGGGTTCATGGACTGTTTACGAAGGAGTGAACTGTGAGCGAGGGGTTATGGCCACCACGTTCCCCAGACTTGTCCAAAAATACCAAAAATTTGGAAAAATTAGCAATTTTACAAGTTTCAATTTCTCCACTTCTATAATACATAGTAATGCCGCCAAAAAAAGTTATTAATTTACAGTCCCCATATGCCTTCCTCTGGATCAACTAGCAGGATGACAGGCCGAACTGGATGGACAGATGTCTTTTTTCAGCCTTATGTACTATGTTGCTATGTATTTTGGGAATGCCATTTTATTTTTTGGGGACGTTACAAGGCTTAGAAGTTTAGGAACAATTTTCAGAAATTTTCAAGAACCCACTTTTTAGTGACCAGTTCAGGTCTGAAGTCACTTTGTGAGGCTTATATAAAAGAAGCCACCCAAAAATGACCCCATTCTAGAAACTACACCCCTCATCGTATTCAAAACTGATTTTACAAACATCGTTAACCCTTTAGGTGTTTCACAAGAGTTATTGGCAAATGGAGATGAAATTTCAGAAAAGCCCCGTCTAACCCCTTCCATGATGCGGTCCACTGTATGGACGGGATTAAAGAGGACCTTTCATGACTTCTAAAGATATCAACTAAGGATGCTCACATGGAGAGCGGCGCCCAGGGATCTCCCTGCACTTACTATTATCCCTGTGCGCCGCTCCATTCTCCCGGTATAGGCTCCGGTATCAACGCTCACCAAGTTATAGTAGGCGGGGACTTGGTGGAATTGGTTATAGTAGGTGGAGCCTGCCCTTCATCTCCTTCTCCCCGGCTGTAGCGCTGGCCAGTCGCAGCGCAGAGCTCATAGCCTGGGAGTTTTTTTTTTAGCTCTGCACTGCGATTGGCTAGCGCTGCAGCCTGGGAGAAGGAGATGAAGGGCAGGCTCCGCCCACTATAACTTAGTGAGCACAGATACCGGAGCCTATACCGGGAGAACGGAGCGGCGCCCAGGGATAATAGTAAGTGCAGGGAGATCCCTGGGCACCGCTCTACATGTGAGCATACTTGGTTTATATCTTTAGAAGTCATGAAAGGTCCTCTTTAACAGGGAGGGAGCTCCCTCCCTCTCCCATCGGGGGCTGCTGTGCCTTTGCAGCCACCCGACAGGATGGGATTGCAGTGGGAGGGGGCTATATAGTGTACTGTATAGTATAGTGTACTGTACTGTATTATACAGACATCTGACCAACTGGATCTTCAAGAACCAAGTGGCTCTGGGTCAAAAAAATGTAAAAATAAGTGAAAAAAAAAAAATAAAAACACACATTTATAAATGAATAATAAAAAAATACACTACACATAATAGGTATCGCTGCGTCCGTAAAAACCTGCTCTATAAAAATATCACATTACCTAACCCCTTAGATGAACACCATAAAAAAGGTGTAAAAAAAGCAATTTTTGCCACCTTACATCACAAAAAGTGTAATACCAAGCGATCAAAAAGCTGTATGCCTCCCAAAATAGTACCAATCAAACCGCCATCTCATCCCGCAAAAAAATTAACCCCTACATAGCACAATCGCCCAAAAAAATATGGCTCTCTGGAGACACTAAAACATGATTTTATTTTCTCTAAAATCCTGTTATTGTGTTAAAGTAAAATAAATAAAAAAAGTATACATATTAGGTATCGCCGTGTCCGTAAAAACCTGCTCTATAAAAATATCACATGAACTAACACCTCAGGTAAGTACCGTTAAAAGAAAAAGAAAAACAGTGTTAAAAATACATTTTTGTCACCTCGCATCACAAAAAGTTTAATAGCAAGCAATCAAAAAGTTATATGCCTCCCAAAATAGTGCCAATCAAACCGTCATCTCATCCCGCAAAAAATGATACTGTACATAGGACAATCGCCCCAAAAAAAAAAAAAAATGGCTCTCAGGCTATGGAGACATTAAAACATGTTTTTTTTTTTGCTTCAAAAATGATATTATTGTGTAAAACTTAAATAAATGAAAAGTATACATATCAGGTATCACCGCATCCGTAATAACCTTCTCTATAAAAATAACACATGACCTAACCCCTCAGGTGAACACAGCAAAAAAAAAAAAATTAAATACGGTGTCAAAAGCCATTTTTGTCACCTTACATCACAAAAAGTGTAATAGCAAGTGACCAAAATGACATATGCATCCCAAGATAGTGCCAATCAAACCAAGATCTCATCCCACAAAAAATGAGCCCCTACATAAGACAGTCGCCCAAAAAATAATAATATGGCTTTCAGAATGTGGAGACACTAAAAAATCATTTTTCAAAAATGCTTTAATATGTAAAACTGAAACATATCAACGATGTAAATAACAAAAAATTGAAACTGTCCCAAAACAGCTATTTTTTTTGCAAATTTTCCATTTTAATCCATTTTTCCATTAACAAAGCAAGGGTTAACAGCCAAACAAAACTCAATATTTATTGCCCTGATTCTGTAGTTTGCAGAAACACCCCATATGTGGTCGTAAAATGCTGTATGGCCAAAGGCAGGGTGTAGAAGGAAAGGAACGCCATATGGTTTTTGGAAGGCAGATTTTGCAGTTTTTTGACACCCGTGGGAATCAGAAACTTCGGAAAGCAGTGCAAAACGCAGGTCTAAATTGACCTGCAGTTTGCAGCGATCTTCGGTACGGGGGGTCACAAGACCCCCCTCGGCATTGTAACAAGGTACCTGCTGAATGATTTCAGCAGGTACCTTGTTCCAATCACCGCCAGCCGAGCAGCGGTGATTGGTAGTACACAGGACATACCGGTACGTCCTGTGTCCTTAAGTACCAGGACATCAAGAGGTAAACAGTAACCTATAACAGTGAAAAAAAAAAGGCTGAGTTGTTATGGAAATCTGGTGCAAAACTGTGTGTGTCAAGACTAAAGGAAATGCGAGCTTCTATTGGCTAATAAGGGTCATGTGACCGCGTGTATGGCAGTTTGGATATGAGTGAAGAACCTGCAAGCTCCTTTTGGCTGATACAGTTTTTTGTGAATATCTCAAGAATGGTGCGTCCTAGACAACCTTTACGAAAACCTTTCTGATGTACCTTTGTGCCAAATTTGGTGCAGATTGGACCAGTCATTTGACTAAGCACAAAGAACAGACAGAAATTAATTTTTATATACAGTATATGAGAGATAAAAGATATCCGTTCTGTAGGAATGGATTATACTCAAAATGCGCTTGTAATATGGGATGCTCTTTCATGAATGTCAACCTCAATGTCTCCTGCTGAAAAATACTGTATAATTTGCCAATATGAAGGCTCCTAAATCTGTCTCCACTTTGACTTATGTCCAAACCATATGCTTCCCTATGATCCGTCATCTGGATTTTTATTGTGGGTTTGGAAACTAAGGAGATTTTTTGTATTTTATCAGCGGGTGTCTCTGAATTTTGATATTATTTATCACTTATATTAAGACAAATATGGGATGAGGCAGTTGACTGAAATGGTCACTAATGCAGAAAATACAATCACTAATTTAATTTCTATTACATACTCATAACAAGGTCCCTTCCTTGTAAGGGATTTAGGAAGAGCCCTATGTGTCAACACAGGGTTAATCAAACTGGCATAGAGATTTTGAATAACTTGACTCACAATAAGGTCCATAGCAATATCATTATCAGATGAATCTTTCCTTTCTTCTTGGTTTAACAAATGCCGAGCTTTGTGGCGTAACACGGCCAGCTTTATAAAAATGTAACCCCTGCAGAGAAAGCAGATGCTGCTGCTGTTTTTTCGCAAGCAGGGACTCACAGCAGCAGGCATTAGAGCTGATTGTCCTGAGGCGAAGTGGACTACAAATCCCATGAGCACTTACCCCTCCCTGCAGGGAAGAAGGCTAAAGTGGAAGTGGAGAAGCAGCCATTTTAGAGACAGCAGCATGGCCAGCAGATAGAGAGACTGAGAGATCTCCACAGACAGGTGTTAGCATTGCTTCAGGAAAGATACAATCCAGCCCAGAGAGAAACTGTGGATCTTGTGTGCAAGGGAGTCCAGCTACTGCGTTACATCCACAATCCAGCCTACATTCCAGGAGGATCCTGCCACCAACTCCACAGTCATCCAAGCCTCTGAAATGCCAAGCATAACTTTTACTAAAAGTATGGCGCTGTGCACAGTGCACCTCAGCTCCTCTGCCTTCCTGCACTTTCACGCCCCCTCTCCAACTCTCGGGGCATTGGACCCTAATTTGCATATGGAATAATACTCTTTTTTTCCCTCTGGAATGTTGCAATTAATTTTCACCATCTATATGTCATTTTAATTAGCAAGATCAACCCTAGCAGACACTATGTCTGGGTTGATCCTGCTGACAGTTCCCCTTTAAGCTATATATTATAATTTCATGAGTGTATAGATTAAACAGATCTACAAACAGGTTCATATGATACCCTAAGTCACGTCTACTAGTCTATGTCACTCTCATTTTAAGGGGTTAAGCCAAGTTTTCAAGTTGTCCCCTTTCCACAGGACTGGGAATATCATAACAGCGCTAGGCTATTTCCAGTGGTCCCAAAGAGAATGAATGGCATGGCACATGTGCAGCCTGCTGCCCCATCAGGACAGTAGGGTTCCCATTCTCGCGATCGTGGGAGTCCCAGCAGTCGTACCTCCACCAATCAGTTTGTTATCCCCTAACTTGAAACCTTGAAACCACCCCTTTAAATGTATTAAATTACAGAATGGATGCTACAATTCGAATGCACTCTTTTATGAAATACAAAATTAACAATTAGAGGAACAGGAATTTAGCGTTATAATTTCATTATACAGTACTCTAAATATAGGGAGTGATATTTGGGTTCCGTTAGACATAGACACAACTTTCAGGGTGGGCAACAATATCATTAATCTCATAAACTGTGCTTCTGTTTTATGTTAATGATGACCTTGTCAAGACAAGTTAAAATTGTATATCTATGTGATACTCCCCAGTGGGATAACCTGACAAGTTAACGTTAGACATTGCACTGCAGGTCCTGCTTACTTCTAACACAGGATTTTTAGCTTCAGGCAACTCTAGACTGCAGAGTTGTTAAAATCTAAATATAGAATTCAATACCGTATATATGCTGGACATGCAGCAGTTGTAGTAACAAAATATCAACCCAAAAAGCAGTTGTTTTCCTGGGTGGTCCAACAGAGATGAGCGAATTTCTTAAAATTAGATTCTGGTCCGATTTGGTCGATTTGACCATTCCTTTTAATTTTGATCCGAATAAATTAGACCTAAATCGAAAGAGCTCTGATTGCCTGGAAAACTCTCTCTCTCTGATTTTTCTGAATCAAATCAACCAAAAATTCAGCTTCCTTAGATTTTGAAATGCTTGAAAAATTTGAGCTAAATTTTAGAATTTATTTGCTCTCCTCTGTCCACTAGTTCTCTTTGTTAGGCTACAGTATATTGACACTAGTATCTTGGTTTATAATAAAAACCATGTAATGAATCTAAAAGATCTAAATTGGGACCAGAAGGATTACAAACACTTATAATGGGATCCTTCAAGATTCTTTTATTTTGACTTTAACTCTTTCCCAACATGTGACGTACTATTACGTCACATGTCAGGTCTTTAAAGATGGCACCAGCTATCCCGAGCGGAGACACAACAGACACCGGCGGCTAAAGTCCATGACCAGCAGTAATGCCGATCGAGGACATTTAACCCCTCAGATGTTGTGGTCAAACCTGACCATGGCATCTGAGCGCGTTGAAAACTGAAAGCACGCACTTTCGGTTATGCTCCGCCCCCCCATGCGGCAATCGGAGGAGCCACAGCTTGTGTGTGGCAGCCCCTGCCATAGTCTATGACAGGAGGCTGCTGCACAGTCTTTCCTATGGAGCCCTTGCCTGTAATAGGGTCCATAGGAAAGTAGTAAAATCATCATAGTCTATGATAACAATCAAATGAATGGTTGTTATAGTTCCCTATGGGAACTATGAAACAGTGTGAAAAACTGTATAAAGTTTTTACAAATAAAAAAAAAGTTCAAATCACCCCCCTTTCCTTTCCCCAAAATGAGAATAAAACATGTAAAAAAAAATAAAAAATACACATCATGGGTATTGCCGCGAGCGTAAACACCCGTACTATCAAAATATAAAAGTATTAATCCAACACGGGAAAAGGCAAAATTAAAAAAACGGTCAAAATGGCCGATCCACAACATACAGTAGGTTATGAAAGTATGATCCTTGGCGGTCCCACTGCTGGGACCTCTATCAATCACAAGACTGAGGATCCATGAGTCTACTCTGTAATGGAGCAGTATTGACCACTAGCAGCATGACCACTGCTCCATTCACCTCTTTGAGACAGCAGGAGATAGGCGAGCACTTTGTTCAGCATTCCCATAGACAGTGAATGAAGCATGGAAACTTCCACTCTGTTCAAAAAAGCGGCTCAGAATGCTTTTTCCTGTGATCAGTGGAGATCACAGCAGTTGGAATTTTCCTTTTTTCTATGGAGAGGTGATAGTAAAGTTTGTTAGTCAATTCTTTAAAAAAAAAATACAACCTGATGGATTAGGAAGAAAGTTTGCATGGTAGAGAAACAACGAATTCAGACAGAAAGATTTCAATAAATAAATGTAACTGCACAAGCATTTTTGGAATCCATATCACACGAGTCTTGAATATGGTGTTCCTTCATTTCCATGGCGCCTTGCATATGACTGAGTTTTAATATAGAAGTAAATGCATGTGGAGTCCTTTCCATTGTACATATGATGGAGCAATACCATAGAAAATACATTGAATTCAATCGTTCTAGAGGAAAACTCTATCCATGAATAGTGAACCTCAGTTTGCGTGTTTTACTAAGTGCCAAGATTAACTAGACCTTAGTAGATGGAGTAGAAATCAATGGGCAAGTTTGAAGACTCAGTAAAAATGTGCAGTAATTGTAATTTTACAAATTGCTTATAATCTATATATGGATTATGACAATGATTTCTCCTAACAAGGGCCGTAGTCACAAGTGCTGGTGGGACACATGCCTAAGATTCTGGGTGCGAGTAGTACCACTTTAGGCTTTTTTCACACTAGAGTCAAGCTTGTCTGCAGGCTGTTTTGGCAGGGGAACAGCCTGTAGGATCCGTACTAACGTTTCCCCAAGTGTATTGCCGGCAGTCCGCCACGGCCCCATTCACTATAATGGAGACAGGCCGGAGAACCGGCAACAGCACGGCAAACATGCCGAGAAGTGGCCGGACAAAAACTGTAGAAAAGTTTCACCCATGAGTCTACCCAACTCCACCATAAAAATTTCATTGTCGAAATGGGCCCTAGGGAGGTCTGGTGACTAGGGTTGAGCAGACCCGTGGATGTTCAGGTTCGCCGGGTTCGGCCGAACTTCGGCTCCAAGTTTGAGTTCGGGACCCAAACTTGACCCGAACCCCAATGAAAATAAAAATAAAAATCTTGAACTAGGAGGCATAGGTCAAAGTGGAGTAGGAGATTGAGGAGGCAGTGGACATGGTAGTGTAGGTGAAAGCTGGGGTGAAGGAGAAGGAGGTAGCCAACACTGTTTTTGTTGTTTTTTCATTTTAACGTTTTATTTATTTTTTATAAATTTGGGAAGACCCCAAAACATTGGGAAATAAAAAAGAGAATGCAAATAGAAAGTGCGCTAGAGTATAACAATAGCTGGGTGTGGCCGGTATACTTGTCTACTTAGCACAAGGTATGGACAAGTCCTGTGGGATCCATGCCTGGTTCATTTTAACGAACGTTAGCTTGTCCACATTGGCTGTGGACAGGCGGCTGCGCTTGTCAGTGATAACGCCCCCTGCCGTGCTAAACACATGTTCGGACAATACACTGGCGGCAGGGCAGGCCAGGCATAAAGGGCAAGCTCAGGCCATGTGTCCAATTTGGAGACCCAGAAGTTGAATGCGGCAGACCCATCAGTCAGTAAGTGTATGCATGTGCACATGTACTGTTCCACCATATTGCTGAAATGCTGCCTGCTGCTAAGACTTTCTGTATTAGCTGGTGGTGCTGGTTGTTGTGGCGTGCTGACAAACCTTTTCCACATTTTGGCCACGCCAACGCTCCCTTCTGAGGCACTGGTGGTGCCCCAGCTGTGTTGGCAACTTCCTCCTCTTCTTCCTCTGCTTTCGCCTTGTGTTTACACCCCTGTCAGGTGTGAATCCCATTAGCAGCACGCCTACCAGCATGCGCTTGTACTCACGGATCTTCCGATCACGCTCCAGCACATTGTCCTTGTAGCGGGGATCCAGCAGGGTTGCCACCCAGTAATCAACACTGGTTAGAATGTGGGCTACTCGGCGCTCGTTGCGCAGGCACTGAAGCATGTAGTCGCTCATGTGTGGCAGGCTGCCCAGAGGCAACGACAAGCTGTCCTCTGTCGAAGGTGCATCGTCTGTGGCCTCTGTATCGCCCCAGCCACACTCCACTGATGGCCATGACCTGCTTTAGGTGCCATCCTGCTGTGAACACCTCATCATCCTCCTGAACTGTGCCATGGCTGGACAATTGCGCACCTGGTCTCTGTTGGTACAGCAACCCACCCTCCGAGGCACTTGTTAATGGCTGGCCTGATAATCGTGCAAAAGATTCCTTTTCCTCCTTTGCCACAACCTCTTCCATCGTGGCCCGAAGTGTTTTCTAGAAGACATAGAAGTGGGATAGTAACACTGAGGACTGCGTCTTCGGCACTGGCCATGTTGGTGGAGTACTCGAAAAAGCGCAACACGGCACACCAATCCCTTATAGAGGCCCACTCATTGGTGGTGAAGTGATGCTGTTCCACAGAGCGACTTCCCCGTGCATGCTGCAGCTAAAACTCCACTATTGCCTGCTGCTGCTCGCACAGTCTCTCCAGCATGTGCAAGGTGGAGTTCCACCTTGTGGGTACATCGCATATGAGGCGGTGAGCGGGAAGGCCGAAGTTATGCTGCAGCGCAGACAGGTGAGCAGCAGCAGGGTGAGAACGCAAATGCGCGCAGAGATGGCCCACACTGTCGCAGCTGAGGGAGAACAATCCCTGACGGGTGAAAACCAGCCCGTCTAGTCCGGCCACACGCCGCTCATTTATATAAAAAGTTCCACTGGAGGAACTTTGGTTTCCATGTTTTTTGGCCCTGTCCCCTGATGAGTCTAGTCTAGTTATGTTTGATGAAACGCGTAGGGACAATATATTGGACATAGCATTGTGAGAAGCATGTGGATACCACATACTGTTTGTTACACCTTGCTTCTATAACATTTCTCCTGACCCCTTGCTATTGAGGGTTGTCTAGGGTGCACATATTAGGGCAAGGTTCCGGTAACAGCGCCGCTCCTTGCGGGGTTGGACGCTGTTTTAGGCATAGGGATTGATAGGCCAAGTAGGGGTATCTAGGGCTAGCTCTTTATTCCACTATAGGAGACCCAGTTAGCCCAATACCCGCTAAAGGGATACTACCTGGTCCTCATCCCTTCCTGCTTGGCTTGATTGGTCCTCAGTCGACATATACGCAGGTGAGATCTGTCCATTCATATGGATGGTTCCCTTCGCCTCGTCAATTAGTCGTCTGCCATTAGTTTTTTGATTGGGGTTTTTATTTTTTATCTTTTTTGCATAATAAAAGTTAAGTTTTAGAGTACCCCCCCCTCTTTTCATTTGTATACATTTCCAGGGAGCATTAGACTGGTCCGTCATATACGTTCCAGTTGGACATATATGTTTTATTTTCTTCCCACATTTCCGGAGCAGCTTTGACAAATTGGGGTAATTTTTCAGGAACATCTGTACCACCAAATTCAGCACATGCTCCAGGCCAGGGATGTGCGTCAAACCAGCTATCCCCAGAGCTGCTACGAGATTTCTCCCATTATCGCACACCACCAGGCTGCAATACTCGGTGGTGGTAGGACATGCGCCAAACTGCTATCCGCCTCAGGCCCAGCCGCTACTGCATTTACCCAGTGTGCAGTTAGGGAGATATAATGTCCCTGCCCGTGCTTACTGGTCCATGTATCGATAGTTATGTGGACTTTGCCACAGATGGCGTTGCGCATTGCACACCTGATTTTGTCTGCCACTTGGTTGTGCAGGGCAGGGATGGCTAGCCTGGAAAAGTAGTGGTGGCTGGGAACCACGTACTGTGGGACAGCCACCGCCATAAGGTTTTTAAAAGTCTCTGTCTCAACCAGATGGAATGACAGCATTTCAAAGGCCAGGAATTTTGAAATGCTGGCATTCAGGGCCAGAGATCGTGGGTGGGTGGGGGTGTACTTCCTCTTTCTCTCCAGTGTTTGGAGGATGGACAGCTGAACGCTTCCATGGGAAAGTGTGGACACGCTGGGTGACTACAGCAGTTGGCACCTACAGAGACATGCTGCTGTGGTCCTCCCATGTCCACATCCTGAAACATAAGTGGTTGGGCATCAGTGCACTGAATCTCTTCCACTCCTGGGGCAGGGCTAGGTGGATGGCCCACGGAAAACCCACCAGCAGAGTCATCAAAAAGCATAAGAGACTGCTGCATGACTTGGGGCTCAGACTGCTTGGCTGATTTGCAAGGGGGTGAGGTGAAAGAAAGATGCCCATGGGCTGCAGGTGCCAACTGTGCGCTTTCAGCAGAGGATCGGGTGGGAGACAATGTGAAGGAAAGGAAGCAAAAGGAGCTCCACCAGCAGGACCACGATCAGGGCCACGTCCCTTACTTGATGCTCTCCTCATTCTTTGAGGTCACTCACCGAACTAACAGCACAAACTGACAGATTAACTATATTAATTTCCCTGTCATGTATAAAGTGCACATGTATCTCACACCAAAAATGGGTATATGTCAACCATCAAACTAACAGACGGATTAACTATTATATTTTTGTGTCAGGGGTACAAAAATGGTATATTGCACCCACAAAAAATCATTATAGGTCACCCACAGAATAAATAGCCAGATTCCTAACACTTTCCCTTGCTTCAGCTGCCTGCTTTCTGTCCCTGCACTACTCAGAGCTGAAGGGCGGTGCTACATATGATCCAGCTTATATAGAGGCTGGGTCACATGATGCATTTACAGTTCGGGTTCGCTCAACACTACCGGTGTCATCTTTGGTTCAACATTCATGGCAGGGTTTCTAAATAGAAATTAGATCCTGATATCTGTTTCTACCCACCAAAGACATGGGACTGTTGGTAGAACACACACACTGTCGTATTGATTTTTTGGTCACTCTTGAAATGGTGCATGTGATTGTGTCCTCAAGGACTTTAAAACCACATTACAAAGGTGTCCATCTTTAGATTTTCTTGATTTTTGGTTAAGGACTCCAATTTCTCATTAAACAAATCCAGTACTGAAACATGCTAGCAAACCCTTTGACAGGACGCAGGTCACATCACAACCCCTGAGTGGCCACCTATAGGCATGTAGAATAGACATCCAACAATATCTAAAAATCATCTTGTGCCACACATTTCGGGAAATGTTGAGCTAAGAGCAAATGTAATGAAGGACACATCTGTACAAATGCATTCCATAGCGCCGTCAAAGGCATGTTCCCTAAGGAAACACAAGTCTAAAGACTCTTAGCGTTCAGTTCATTCCTCCAAATAGCTCTGCCTGTTACAGACTGCAACATTTTATTAACAGATAATTTGTTGTAATTCTGTAGGGGAGCTCGTAGAGTTCGGCATAGAAGCCCATAGAAGCAAATCCAATCTGGCCATGTCTCTCCAGGTGGTTTATACGTATTCCTTAGCCAGTCGTGACAATACTCTATTACAAGGATCAATGAGGAATTTAAATGTTCAAAATTTTAATTTCAATCTCTTCAGAACATCACTACACAGCAAATCAACCGGGGTGAAGACTTTGGAGGTGGAAAACTCTGCAGAAAAATGAACTGTCTTCAGAATGCCATAATGCAATACTTTTCCAGGTCGTGTTTGTAGTGCAGGAGGCGTACAGCTTGTACATTGCTTATCTTATTCTACAGTAATTTTCTTACCATAAAACTATCATTTGTGTTCACTAGTAAATTGAACGTACAAAATAAAAATTTGAAGAAACTCCACTTACATATTTATGACATATAGGGGCACATTTATTAAGACCGGCGTCTTAATAAGCCCTATACATGGCAGTGGATCCTCCGGAGTTATGAAGAGACGCGACCTCTTTATAACTTCGGCGAATCCACCTCCACTTCTAAATGTAAGACTGCTTCCTAGCTCTCTTACTCTTAGACCATTTTCTACGCCACATCCACTGTTTAGACTTGCCGTGAGCAGGGAGAAGTTAGAGATCTGCGGCAGAAATACGCCTAATTTAGGCATATTTCTGTTTAATAAATGACTCCCATACTTTTTTCAGGCTCATCTCAAGCCTGGGAGAGAACTTAAAGAGGACCTGTTACCTCTCCTGTTATGTCTGCTTTAATAAATACTTGTACAGTATCCTTCAGGAAATAACCATTTTGAATCTTATTTTCTTAGAGCTCTATCGCATGCTCTTCCTCTTCCTAGAAGTTTGCGAATGAATTGTCCACTGTGGGTTATCCTTTGTGGGTGTGTCCCTGCAAATTCTGACATTGTCCAATCAGGGAGAATATATGCAAATGAGCCTCTAAGAGCAATGGGGGCGTTACCCTTACACCTAGATGCCACACCCTCTGCAATTTGATTGACAGAGCAAGGCAGTGTAAACGTTATTATGGCTGCCTGGCCCTGTCAGTGTCACAGGATGTCTGTCCAAGGGGGAAGGGGGGGTCCCAAAACCCTCCAAAGCTGCAAATATCCTTTAACTTTGTATATATCCCCCAGCTATACCCCTGGTTAAAAGATTTTTTATTAAGGACTCCTTCTCCATTGGTTTCATACCAATGATGATCAAGGCATAGCGTGTTGGAAGTAGGAAGTGGTGGGGTTTCAATACTTCAGCCCTACTATACCCTACTATTATCAATGTTATCCTCTTAGTATTAAAGGGGTTTTCCAGGACTTAATAACTGATGATTTATCCGTAGGTTAGGGCATTAATATCCCCCTCGCTGATGGTCTGATAAAAGAAACCGCAGCAGGCCGGAACTAGAACAGCTTCTTTGAAATGAATGGGGCTGTAAAATGTTTCCATGTGTGGACATGCCCCCTTTTCAAAGACCTCACCCTTTTCCAACATAGCCATACCCCTTTTCAAGATGTGTCACACTCCTTTCTGTGATGTGCCACACCCCCCTCAAAATAGTCCTGCCACTATTAGTTTTATTTTACTACTCGTACGTTATGATACTTCTACCATATCCGTTTAGCTTTGTCTTTTATGTTTTTAATATTGGTGAACCACCACTAACCCAACAGTAAAAAATGTGACCGTAGCTTTTTTTCTGACTGATTGCATTTTTGAATGTTAAATATTAAATACCTCACCCATCCCCCACTTCTCCCATTAAACTGCTCCCTGGGAATAGTCTCTATGTCCTGGTCCTTATGAACATGAATATGTGACCACTCAGCCAAATACTTAGCAGACGTGTTTCCTTCTTCAGCCTTCAAGCCCCAGGACACATGGTTATATTAGATAGATGTCCCCGATCAGGAAAAGCATGCTGTAATAGTTTAGATTTTCCTTCTTGCAATGTCTTTGGAATTATTCAATAACCTCTTCAATCATACAAAATAATGCTTTCTCAGTAAATAGACAAAAGGAGAGAGGAAGGGGATGCGACTTCAGGTTCTCTCATAGTAGTATAAGGATACAAACAAAAAAATTCAACAGCACTCTGCAACCAGAGCTCTGCCCTGCCTCTAAGATAGAAGCCATAAGAGGACATTAGTGTACGTTTTGATCAAAAGGTAATAAGCCACTCGCCACGTCAAGGCTGTCCCATTAATGGTACTAACGCTAAATCTGACCTTCATAATTTCAATATGACAGCACACCATTAGTTTTTTTGATGCTATTTAATTCATAGTTTGCCGGAAATTATACAATGTTTTGGGCTAATTGACAGCCCTTCGTCAGGCTATGGAATTGGTATTAAGGCATGGACGCCGGCTAAATCTAACCTGTTATGGGCCATGACAGCCACATAAAATCCTCCTAACGCTGAATCTTACCTGTTATGGGCCATGACAGCCACATAAAATCCAGGGAGTGTGGGCCCAGCATATAAAGCTGAATGTGCATTCATAGCACCTGCTAGTAACCATCTGGCTCCAGGAGGAGTGCACAGTGGGCTCAGCATGCATGTTGGTACCTGCATCCCTGGATCTAATGGAGGCTGTTACAGCACCAGAAAGGTTTAATATGTATGGTTGATCCCAGCATGCATGCTGGGCCCACACTCCCTGGATTTTATGTGGCTGTCATGGCCCATAACAGGTAAGATTCAGCATTAGGAGGATTTTATGTGGCTGTCATGGCCCATAACAGGTCAGATTTAGCGTTAGTACCACTCATGGGACAGCCTTGGCGTGGCGATTGGCTTATTACCTTTTGATCAAAACGTACACTAATGTCCTCTTATAGCTTCTATCTTAGAGGCAGGGCAGAGTTCTGGTTGCAAAGTGCTGTTGTATTTTTTTTGTTTGTATGTATATGTGCCATAGCTACGTGCACCTGCATACAGAGACGTGCTGACTGACCCCCCCTTGTGTTTCTCTCATAGTAGTATAAGGAGAAAGAAAATAGCAGAAGGAGCGGTTTAAATGACTTAAAGAATTGAGCATTGTCTTAGAATCACATTAGTAACGGTTACAGATCACAGAGTGAGCAGGGATCTGGACTTTGCTGCAGAGAAGCTACCAGACTGCTACCTCCGGGAATAGTTTCATTGTGGTTGGCAGCTAACCTACTGGTGTCTGGGACTCTGGTGCAACAGTGGCAGATCAGAGTGCATAAAATGCACCAAAACTGCAGGTGTGTGAGAACAGACACTTATGTTTTTGGTAACTTGGAGTCCTGGCTGTACAGAAACACCAAGACACGGGTCGAAGCTTACAAGCTGGGTGGTGAGCAGACTCAGGCAGGGCAAACAGGTTGGATAATAGCTCTTGATACTGAAAACTAGAGGTACTGGAACACACAGGTGGAGCAGGTAACCACTGGAGAACATACAGGAGCACAGGTGGGGGATAATGCAGAGATAACACAGGCAAGATGAAAGAGATTAGCTGAAGCATCAAGGGATTAAGCAAGGCATAGTCTGAATACAGTCCAAGGTCAGTGCAGGCTGCCCACCTGCATATTCAAGATAGAAAATCCAAGGTCAGGCAGGCGGCAAAAAGCAGAATTGGTATACAGGCAAGGTACGGTACACGGGTAGTCAGACAAGAGATCACCCCTTCGCTGGTATTAGATACATGAAAACCCTAAGCTCAGGCACCCTAAGCCATTGGCTAGGGAAGGATTTTAATATGCGTGCACTGGCCCTTTAAAAGACCACAGGTGTGCACCCTAAGAGAACAGAGACTGGAGCAATGGAGACAGCAGGTTGCAGAGGTCATTGGGCATCATGGTAAGTAGCAGGGCAGCAGCGGGCACGGACCGCTGACCTAAAAGTAACAGCCCTCTTATCGGCAGACTATTAGGAAGGCAGAGGGACAGAAAAAGACCCAAAAACACAAGACATGTGCAATATATCCATCCACTAATAAGACCTTCATAGGCAGACTTCAACAGGTTTTTACCGGAGCCTGTTGTGAAGCAGAATGGACTTGGCTGCTGTTAAGACCCTGGTTACTTCCACAGAGAAGTCACTGACAGAGCAGCAGAGGAGTACACGAATGAATTCAGTAATCAGGGACAGCAGAGTGGTCAGCTAACTAGGTCTGAACCAGAGAAGAACAAGTACTAGAGGGTAAAATAGAGGCATATCGAATGAACAGTCTAGGAGTCAGGTAACCCGTGATCAACGGTAAATCCGGAAGATATGGAGCAAAGCCAAGGTCAAAATCACAGGATATCCACAGAGTAAAATAGTTCAACACAGGTATCAGATAGAAAGCTCAATAACTGGCCTAAGAAAGCTTGGTTACATAGCCAGGCCTAGATTACCTAATTACTGGATGGAATAACTCAGAGAGCACGAGAAGATTGAATCCTCGCTTTTGAGCACTTGCCAGGTATAGCAACAAAGCAAAGTTCTGGTAGCAAGGGAGGAACAGTGCAGTTGAACAGGCAATAAAAATTACTGTGCAATTGCTAAGCCTGCCAGCCAACCACTCCGCCAGCATCACCAGAACGTCAGCACTCGTCAGACAGTGGGGAAATTTATCAAGACTGGTGCTCCCATACGCCAGTCTTGATCCCCCTGCTCTGGAGTAAGATACAACTAATTTATTAAGAGGCAAGTGCTCCAGAAACTCAAGTCTATACCAGCCTTGAGCTTTAACCTATGCCAGTTTCTGGAATAAATTATAGTAAATCTGTCGAGAAGCTCAAAAAGTCTCAAAGTATGGCTCAAATAGGACGTGAGTGAGCCACAATTTGCAAAAATTTTAATGCCACAATAGTGTGTTGAAGAGTGTGGTTTGAAGTATGTGGGACTAACATCATATAAGTTTTTGTTTTTCCTTTCTTTCATCCAGAATGATTTGTGTGACTCCAATCAAAGTGTTTTTGAATTTGAACTGGTGGATACATTCGTATCGGATCAAGACATGATTGTAATGATTTAATATTTTCCTTTAATTTACTTTATGTATTTCTTGTGATATGCTCTCTGTATGATTGTATATGTATTCACTTTGATGTCCAGTTTATGTGCTATTTATACATGTACTGTATATGCACTTTATTTACGATGCTCCCATTTTTGGGGCTTTTATTGTATTGCATATTCTTTTTACAACTCATGTTGGTATAATGAATGTACTTTGCTCACATCATTATTTTTTTATCATTGTTACTTGCAGGGGTTCATGTATTTATGTACTTTTATATATTTTTTTGACATGTTCAGGTATTCATAATATGTTTTTTTCTTTTATGAATTACTGATATTTACCCAGATTCCCTTAATATATATATATATATATTTTTTTTATGAATTATTATGTTTTATTAATATTTATTAACATATGCCATATGTCTAGTCATTTACCATGCATGTATTATTTGCATGTAGCACTTTTATTTTAATGGGGGAGCACTTTTTCTTTCATTTTGCTTTGTTTATATCTTTTATTGCAATTGCCCTTTTTGTTGCTCTCATTAGTTTTGTAGGTCGCGTTATGATTGTGGTCACATGTTGGGATTTCACGTCAATAGATGCGCTTACGGTTAAGGCTACTTTCACACCATCGTTTTTGCTGGATCCGACAGGGTTCAGCAAAAACGCTTCCGTCACGATAATACAACCGCCTGCATCTGTTATAAATGGATCTGGTTATATTATCTCTAAAATAGCCAAGACGGATCAGTCTCTAACACCATTGAAAGTCAATGGGGGACGGATCCGTTTTCTATTGTGTCTGAGAAAACGGATCTGTAACCATTGACTTATATTGTGTGTCAGAACGGATCCGTCTTGCTCCACACCACATCGTGGACAGAAAAACACTGCTTGCAGCTTCATCCTGTCCGCGATGGGGACGCAACCAAACAGAGCGGAATGCATTCTGGTGCACGCCGTTCCGTTTTTTGAGTTTTGTCCCCATTTTCAATGAGTGGGGACAAAACGGAAGCGTTTTCCCCTCCTATTGAGATCCTATGAGAGATCTCAATAGCGGAAATGGAAAATGCTGGTTTAAAAGTAGCCTAACAAGGCCTCGCCTTTACTGTGTTCTGGATGTGCATCATGGGATGCAACTTTGGGCCCACATTTGTGTGTGAATGTGCATCATTTGACGTGCTTCTGGTACTCACTTTTTTACATTTGGCATATATTATTGTTATCTTTTACATGCCGAAATAGTAGTCACTATATATAGGTCCTATTCTTTTTTCAGGTTGTGTGATTTATTATCTTCTTTTTTTATATACAACAATTGTGTACTTTTGCTATATTAACTCCACATTCCTATTGCGTTTCCTGGATTTTCCCATTTTTAAATAATTTTTGTTATTTTTTAATGAAATAATTAATACATTTATGTTTTTGTGGATAATTTAGTTTAGCCACTGAGTTATACCCTGAAATATATTTGTATAGCGCCACCTATTGTTTTTTTTCTTTTTTCTAAATTCTTTGTCCAGCTCACTGAGGTGGACGCACATGCTCAGTTCCATCCATCAACTGCCATTAGCTGCAGCAGAAAGAATATTTCCCTTAAGCTAACAACTTAAAATAAATCTAGCAGAGCAAATGGAACAATAAATGGGGAGATCTCTGGATCCATGTGAGGCACAGGATTGGTTCTATGTTTGTTAGAAAGAGACTGTCATGTTCTATATGATAACTTATTTTAATTTTTTTTTTACATTAATCATGGTATAAACCCTTTAATGCACCATTATTCTGGCTCAATTTGCACAAACAATGGTGGGCATGCCTTGTGGAAGATTTATTATGTGTTTTAGAACTTTTTGTGCCTCACTAAACAGTTTAGGACGTGTCTACAAATATTGCCACCATTTTTATTTGGCAATAATTTTTGAAATTTGACAGTAATGATAACCCCCACACACACACACACACACACACTTTATTTGGCTGCACCACATTTATTATACTGTATATCTAGGTAGTGTTATCTTTCTAGTAATTATAGGCACATTTTAACCATTTCATTTGTCTCATTTTTATAACCCACACTTATTTAGTAGCTAGCCCCATTGGTATTGACCAGCTCTGCCACATCTGTGATTACAAGAGCCATGTTTATTGGAAGCCGTGCACCCCTGATTAGCAGTACATCATGCTTTATGTGTTTTGACAGGAAAGAAAGAGTTAATAACACACGAAGGCTGAAATCCATCTGGTCGAGACATTCGACAAAAAGAAAAAAGTTCAGTTTTCGAAAGCAGACCACATTCACCGTACTCATTGGACTATGTTATCGACAAAGAGCAGACACACACCTCTGGGGCACCCTGTTAACGTCTGCTGATCTTAGACTCACTCTTAAATTTCTCTAGGGGCAGGTAGGTGCTTAACTGAATTGGCAACTCTATGAAATCCAATGTGAAAGGAAAGTTTTAAAAAACTGGTCACGCAGGGTTGAATATTTAGGATAATTGATCCCAGCTGGACCTGGAAAAGATTTTGGCCAAAAAGGTAAACGTCTTTGCCAATATCCTGTCACTTTTGATAGCTCACACAACTATGAACTTGGCTGATGTAGGCCGCTCACATAGCAAAACTTAAGTATCTTCTGTGGCCAAGTGAAGTTAACAATGCAGAAACATGGCCAGCTGCCTCGCTAACTATTCTCCTTTCAATATTGTGCTTTAAAATGTCTGAATTTATTGGAAAAAAATGAAGAATAATATGTTGCCTGGTTACAAGATGTTCCACAGGTGAAACTTCACTTAGATCTGCAAGTTTATATAGGCTATACATTAGAGGTGATATTAAAAGGTTATATCAGAGGCATACACAAATCCATAGGGATTGCTCTTCGGGTTATTAATGTTATTACTTGACCTAATTTGACCTAATTTTTATTCTGATTTGTACTAAGGCCATATAGGCCATGCCCACAGAGATGTATGAGGCCTTTCCTGTTCCTCCATATACATTTGATATCAAGTAGAGACATATAGACCCTGGTTCATCATGACTGGCGTCTGCTGGGCTGGTCTTAATGAGGCCTTAAAGGGAACCTGTTACCATGTTTTCACATATAAAACTGAATGTACCTTCAAGTTTGTCTACCTTGATAGTTACCAGTGATCCATCCATAACCTTCTCAGAACTAACATGTCCTATTATATCATCCTCTAAAGCTTTCCCGCCGTTATGCTCATTTGCATAAATAATTCCTTCCCCTCACACCATCAGAGCCTATTTCCCTCCCCCTAGACTTTGACAGCGAATCTGCTAGATTTTATCTATAGGGGCGTTTCTTAGGCGGAGCTGAGGAGCTTGACTCTTCTCTGGTCACACAAGTAAGATATGACTCTTATGTTAATTTGCATAAAAGACGGGAAGTACAAAATGCATCATAATTATTTAATTTGGCTGCAGATGAAATTAAAAGTGTAATTTATATGTTTAGGGCACCACAATAAACATTTAGAAATGCTCAGTGAGGGTAGCAGAGTAGAGGTAACAGGTTCCCTTTAAAGTCAATGGCAATGTACTATAGTGCACTTATATCAGTATAATCATACATTTTCTTCTCTTATCGCTTATTATCTGCCCCAGAAAAAATACCTTGATATATATGCAAATGAAGTGCTCTTCTTCAATTCAAAGTGCCCAAGCCCACCTCTTCAATCGATCCCAGCTCTCCCCCTTTGTTCATTCATTTTTAACCCCTCTGCAGATGACATTGCTGTCCCCATGCAACCAAATATCAAACTGGCACAGGCGACCACCTAGTCTGCTCCTGTGCATCTCAATACAAACTGTAGGCAGTACGTGTTGCGCATATGCCGCTAACCTACGCATTAGCGATGGTTCACCTATTTTGGATGAAGAGATAACCCCAGAGATGTGTTTTTTTGGACTACAATGCAGCTCTGTGCAATGGCCATTCTCCACGTTCAGCTGATCCTTATGGTGCAGGTCAGCAGCGCATGCATCCTGTGCTGATGATGCTTACAGTATATATTGTAAAGTGTGGGTGCAGACTAGTGGTAGTCTGCTCCTTCACAAGATTTGGATGTATAGGATCTGAGACATTGCCGGCATTTCTGATTGATTGCAGTGTCGGGCATAAACACTTTGAATTGGTGCATGTTAGTGTTAGTGTTAAGCAAGCATGCTTGGCCAAACACCAGTTCGGCTCGCATGTGCTCGAGCACAATGCTCGAGTCTCTTCCCCGCACATTTTTTGGCTGCTACACAGCTAATAAGCGTGCAGGTAAGTACTGCCCTCACTGTAATGCCGTAGCCATGTTGGTTACTGGCATTACAGTAATTGGCTGGCCAGAATGCGTCATTGGGTGCTATATAGCACCCCATGATGCGTGTTCGGCTCAGTCTTAGTCAGGTAGAGCTGTGCTGAGGAAGGGACAGACAGTGTAGGTAGTGATATAGGAGTATTTTTATTAGAAAAACTTTTCAGAGACCCAAAAGTCCTTTTAAGGACTATTGTGTGTGGCAGCAGCAATATCCATTTTTAGCGCAAACTGCGCTAAATAGCTAGAACTTTACAGACCCAAAAGTCCTTTTAAAGACTATTGTGTGTAGCAGCAATATCTATTTTTAGCGCATCCTGCGCTAAATAGCGTGCTATAGTTAGGCTGCTGTACACAGTGACATTAGTTGCGCTACATCTTCAGTGCAAAGTGTGCGCATCCAAAAAATATCTGTGACATTCAGTGTACTTTTTCCGTAGACGGTGTCTGCTGTAGACAGTGACATTAGCAGCGTCACATCTCCAGTGCAAAGTGTGCGCATCCAAAAAATATCTTTGACATCCAGTGTACTTTTTCCATAGACAGTGTCTGCTGCGGACAGTGCCATTAGCTGCGCAACATCTCCAGTGTAAAGTGTGCTCATTCAAAAATATCTGTGACATCCAGTGTACTTTTTCCTTAGACGGTGTCTGCTGCAGACAGTAACATTACCAGTGCCACATCTGCAGTGTAACGTGTGCGCTTCCAAAAAATATCTGTGACATCCAGTGTACTTTTTCCGTAGAAGGTGTCTGCTGCGGACAGTGACATTAGTGGCGCAACTTCTCCAGTGTAAAGTGTGCGCTTAAACAATTTAACTGGGACATACAGTGTACTTTTTCAATAGACGGTGTCCGCTTCTGACAGTGACATTACCAGTGCCACATCTCCAGTGTAATGTGTGCGCATAAAAATGTTATCTGTGACATACAGTGTACTTTTTCCATAGATGCTGCGGACAGTGACATTACTGATGGTACCTCTCCTGTATAACGTTTCCTCATCCCAAATACCTGTGACATTCCCTGTCATTTTTTATTAGCCGCTGGTGACAGCAATGACATTATCTGCGGGATATCTCCTGTGTGACGTTTCCACATCCTAAATATCTTTTAAAAAAAATTTGCGCATACACTTCCAAATCTTACGCTACTGTACTTGTGACATACTTTCAAGCATATATAACATTTAATATGAAGGCGAGCAATAGGGGCGGGTAAGTGGCCGTGATGCTGATGGTGCACGCAGAGGCTGTGGCCCTGGGCGCGTTGAAACTGTCCATGCTGCCAGAGCACAAGAAAAACAATCATCCACGATATCTAGCTTCATGTCCCAGTTTGCAGGGCGTTGCACGACACCACTCTTGAAGTCAGACCAATGCGACCAGGTGGTCGGTTGGGTTGCAGCAGATAATGCTTCCAGTCGGTTAAGCACCACCCTGTCTTCCACCAAGTCCAGTCTCAGTAGCCAAGGCCCTTGCATATAATATTTTGAGCTCACCTGCAGACCCTCACATATAATGTTTTACAAGGTCAGCTCACCTGCAGGATCTCGCATATAATGTTTTACAGGGTCAGCTCACCTGCAGGCCCTCGTATATAATGTTTTACAGGGTCAGCTCACCTGCAGGCCCTCACCTACAACCCTTTAGTGGGTCAGCTCACCAACAGGCCCTCACCTACAATCTTTTACAGGGTCAGCTCACCTGCAGGCCCTCGCATATAATGTTTTACAGGGTCAGCTCACCTGCAGGTCCTCACCTACAACCTTTTAGAGGGTCAGCTCACCAGCAGGCCCTTACCTACAATCTTTTACAGGGTCAGCTCACCAGCAGACCCTCACCCCTAATGTTTTAGAGGGTCAGCTCAGCAGCTGGCCCTCACCCCTAATGTTTTAGATGGTCAAATCAGCAGGCCCTTGTTCCAAATGTTTTTGAAGGTCACCAGCAGGCCATCAATCATAATTTTTCAAGGGTGTGTATGATGCCCCCCATTATGTGTAACAAAGGCTGTATTGGAGTGCCAGTTCCTTGTAATTTTTGGCAGCCCTTTTACTTAGTGCATAGGCTTTATGAGTGTAGGAGTCCCACTACATGAACAATTGTACCACAATGTGAATGAGGCCCTCCTTTATGTGATATATAGGTTGTATCGGAGTGACTCTTACTTGTAATTTTTGGGAGCGCTTGCACATTATATACAAGTACATATACAGGAAAGAATGTTTCCTAGCTATTTTTCCCTAAAATCGATTTTATCTTTGGTTTTGTGCGTATTATTGTCAGTCTGTAAAAGTGGCGTACTACTAGGAAAACATCGTTCCCAGCAGCGACCTGGCAGTCCAAGATGCATCCAGACATCCTCCCTATGCTGTTCCTGAACCTTTTTGGTGGTGTTTCCATCAATTTCTGTCCTTTTAATATGAACCAGGCACCCTTCCATCTTTAGAGCAGGAGGTTTAATGCTCGTGTTCTCCCATTGACTTCTATTATACTTGGGTGCTTGATCAACACTAGTGCATGTACATCATGTACTAGCATTGAGAAAATCGAGGCATCCAAAGTGGATTTCAGTCAAAAGTTCAGGAAAAACTTGATTCGACACAAATTCAAATTTCCTCACCCTTCGTGGTAACAAATCAGTTTTTCCAGTTTTTACAAAGTAAATGTAAGGAATCCAGGAATGAGACATCACCCATAATGCCATACGGCCAGCCAATCTGCAGATCGCCATCCCCTGTGATGTCACCGCCCTAAAAAACCTGATCCTGCATGGCCTTCTCCATTGTCCTTTGAGCTGAACATAGGAGAGAGCTATTTTGCTTTTAAAATTATTAGGGTTAAGACCAGATGGCTGAACATCGTGGATATATCAAACATGGCCGCTGGATTATTGCAGCAACACTGTCCTTAGTGCATGAGCGCTTCTGGCCACGGACCCACAGCCACTACCCTAATGCAGAGTTGTAAATCTACTACTTATGTTGACATCATTAAGTGGCCAGGAAATAAGGAATTTTACGTGTATATTTAGCTTTAGCAAAAAATTGTTAGATCACCAATATCCTAAGACATGTCCCAACAATGACATCTACTGTTGCGTCATTATATATCTTTTTTTAGACTAATATGAGTGTGAATAAGCAAATATTAATTTTTGATTGAAGGTAGGTTCTAGATCCTACACTGTATTGACGGTGAGCTAGTAAATACAATTTTAATCTTGGTCAATTAAAACCCATTAAATATCCTCCATGGATCTGTTACCTATAGTCCACATTTCCCAGATAAAATCCAGACTTTCTAGTACAACATTTGATGGGAATAATAATGAAGTCTGACAAGAAATCAAGTAAAAGTCCACATACACCCCCAACCTTTTGCATGTTGCAAGCTACACTCAACTTTCAATGATGACCAAGAGCAAGAACCAATTCAAGAGGAGGAATTTTGAATGTGGAGAACCAAAAAACATGAAATTGCAAACATTTGCTGAAAAATATTTCAGTGTGAAATTTATCACAGTATTACACCATCCAAATTGGCACTGTTGGTGGTAAATCAAGGATAGGTCTGCAACAATGTCAATTGCCAGTACATGTAGTCACAACTCAGGACTCCCATGGAGAGCCAAACAGGAAGGGTTTGCGAACTACACTCAGCCATTGGTTGGGGACCATTGCACTAGAGTGTTGTCAACCAAACCAGCTGTTTTCACTAGGCCTTGCTGACAATTTAATGTGTTTAGGGGGTTGCCAACTCTCCACTGGCAGATGCATGTGTATGGAGATGTCAGCAAAATAGCTGTCGGCTGAACAATCATTTTTCTGAAGGTGTATATGTGCCTTAAGATTGGCTTTGTGGATGTATAAATAAATGTTACAACATTTAAAATTCTCTTTAGCATCGGTTTAGCAGATCATCTTCTATTGTGGATGCCCTTTCTCCAGGCTGGTTGGACTATCGACTCGATAGGTCCAAGGAAACTGTGAGGAGTTGTCTAGTTGCTCGAGAAGGATCATGTCTGTAATGTATATATGTAATTGAAAAGATGGAAGACTTGACTTAGAAGAGTTAATTTGAAAATGGTCCTAAATATCTCCTGTAAAATCATGGAAGACTTGGAACATCTCATAGATCCCTCAAGAAAACACAGCATTCTTAGTAAATGAACACTGATGCATACGTTTTCATCTTAAGGACTGCCTATTGTGGTCCTACAGATTGAGTATGTTTTACTTGGGCACATTATTAATATGTAGAATGCTGAATAATGATAACATTTTGAAATTAAGAGTTTGCAGATGTTATTTTTGGCTTTCAGCAGAGTCACATAATAATGGTGTAGCAATACCATATAATAAGTCATTTATATATTGTTGGGCTCAGAGACCTCTAGACATTACAATTACATCAGACCTAGTCTTGCTTCACTGGGCATTATGAAAGCTTTGATAATTATCAATTCATTAAAAGTAGATCTGATTATGTAAATCTAATACAATAATTAATGGAAGGAAGACATAGGCTCAAAAGCATGGTTATTGCATAAGATAGATTTGAAGGTTAAATAACTTTCCAGCTAGAGATTTTAAGAGGATATTGCTGACTGCCACTTTTAGAATTGAGACTATGGGGAAATTCTGATATCCCCTTTAATTCACAATTTTTGCTCTAGGACTGGATAATATAAGAGTTGTAATTTCAAATAATGTATAAATTATCCTCATTTAGGGCTTCTACGTAGTAACATGCTGAGGTTAATAAAAGGCATTGTTAATAAAAGGCAAAAGTTCAACCTGTAAAAAACCTGTAGGGCAATTGCCAATATGAGGTTGGGATTTCATTGGATCACTGATAAAATCCCTGGTATGTCAGAGTTGTGTAAAATCCTTGTTTTAAAAAGAGCCATATATTGAATGTTGTATCTCCTGGACATTGTACATGGACCTTTGGGAGAGCAGAGTATTGGCCCATAAAATAGTATCAACTTTTGTATATAATGTCCTATAAGGCACGAGCCTGTATAGCTGCACAATAAGTCTCTATGGCTCAATACTCTATGCAATATGAAAGTATTGTTCCTTAAATCAATACCTTCAACAGCATCTAGAGCATACCACAATTTCTTTTTCTGCAGACTAAAGAAAGTCTCCATCACCAAGTGACATTGGGTTGAATGTTATAATGTATACTATATGTTAATGGGGCTTGGAGTAGAGATGATGGGATACAGTGATCCCTCAAGATACAAGATACAATGGCCTCAGGATACAATGAGGGAGATTTATCAAACTGGTGTACCGATTCCACCTTTCAAACTCCAAAGGAGCTGTGAAAAATGAAAGGTAGAATCTGATTGGTTGCTTTGGGCAACTAAGCCAGTTCTACTTTACACCAGTTTGATAAATCTCACCGAATATTTTCAACATACAATGGTCTTTTCTGGGCCATTGTAAGTTAAATTTAAACTAAATATACAGACTCATATCCCACCAATGAACATGGCCATTGAACTGGTAAAACACCATTATTGGTTGTCTAGTAGCTTCTGTACAGTACTACATGTCCTATACGGCCCCCTGTTTGTAACAAGATGAGATGCTCCTTTGGACATTAGGTGAGCTGTGTTCAGGGGTGGATTGACTATAGACCTTGCAGGGAAATGTGTTGCAGGGAAATGTGTGGCAATGTGGTATTTGGTATTTTGTGCTATGGTATTGCTGACCCCCCTACTTTTGTTGCCCCGTCTCCTGTCAATTTAGACCCCCATACAAATATGGGGCCACTTTAAGGTATTTTTTCCAGGGCCTTTAGGTTCCCAATCCGCCCCTGGCTGTGGTACATGTATGACCTATGCAAGACCCTGAAGTAGCTCCTGTCCTTGCCATCGAAAGTGATTCACAGCTTCCAGCATTTATTACTGCCTGTTTTGCTTAAGTAATTGCTTTATATATTTTGGTTACCTGCTTTTTCTTAAAACTTGATTTTTACTTATTCTGGGATGATGATATTTTGGGGCTTTGGAACCAATAACTGTTTTTCCATAGAGTAAGAGATTCAAGTTACAATGGTTTCAACATACCATTGTCGACCTGGAACTAATTAATATTGTAACTTGAGGGATCACTTGTATCCTAAAATTCAGGTCCGATTCGTCCTAATCGGTAAAGAAATTTCTACCTAAATCAAAAGTACAGTACTTTAAATGCCTGGAAAAACCTCCCTCTTCCCCTTTGCTTCACACCCTCTCTCTTTCTCTCTCAATTCTCCTGAATCGAATCTCAAGAAATTCTGAATTTTTTGAAAAATTTGGGTCACATTTCAATTCTATAGAATCATTTTGCTCGTCTCTAATTCAGAGCTCTAAGTTTCTATGAGCCCCCTAAGAAATCCTTGTGTAGACTTAAATGAATTATCCTTCCAATGTAAAAAATGAAAATCAGACATCATACAGTACATGACAATCTCTTTCTAACAAAACTAGAACCAGCCCTGTACCTCACATGGATCAAGATATCTCCCCATTGATTGCTCTGATTGTAAGCTGGCAGCTCAAGGGGAGAGTCTTTTCTGATGAAGCTCAGGAGGCGTGTATTTCTGCTGTAGCTCTCACCCTATCACAGGAGGCATTTGAAGAATGAAACTGAGCATGTGCGACCATCTTAAAGAAATATGAAAAGATCATTACATTTTATTGAATAACTCAGTGGCTATACTGGATTTTTTATTACATGCAGTTAAAAAAGTTTTCAGATCCAGAAACTGGTTTGAAAACTGCAGAATATTTGTTGTGGGACAACCCCTTTTTATAGCTGTATCTGCTTGTATTTTGTTTCTATGGCTTGTTTGGCTCACAGCGATCTCTCCTGAATCTCCCATACACATGCACACTCGGTTCTGCATATATGTGCTTTTAAATGGAAAAAAGAAAAAGCCATCTACAAAAACATTTGGCAGAGTCTTATCTTCAGTGAGAATAAAAGGATTGGTCATTGAAATTTAACAAATACAATAAATCTCTCCCCTGACATCATAGTTACATAGTTAATACGGTTGAAAAACGGCTGCAATGGGAACGAGCCTCTACAAATTTTCATAAACATTAATGTTATTTACGTTCAATAATTAATCTAAACCCTATTTAAAACTGTCCACTTCTTCCTACTGTGACCACGTCCTGAGGAAGTCTATCTCACAGATTCACAGTTCATACAGTAAAGAGTTTTTTGCGCTTTTGGAGACTGAACTTTTTCTTCTCCAGTCGGAGGCAGCGCCCTCTTGTCTTCTGAAGGCATTTTATATGGAACAGTTTTTCACAGTAATTTTTGTATGGCCCATTTATATATTTGTATAGGTTAATCATGCCCCCCCCCCCCCAAGACGTCTCTTCTCAAGACTAAATAAATGTAATTCTCTTAATCTCTCTTCATAACCAAGACCCTCCATATCCCTATCAGTTTAGTTGCTCTCCTATTCAGACCAGACCACCATGATGATTTCTTTCAGCCATCTCTTCTCTCTGTAGAGTTTGACAGACAGACATCTTAGTTTCCTACTTTTCCAACATCCTCCAGCCTTCTGAACATGCCATCCTGCCACCTCTAATACTATGCCCGCTGTGCTCCCCAATACTATACTGCAGAAACAGATCAAACCCCTGAAAATACACAATGTCCCCCAAAAATATTGATACAAAAAATGACCTGTTGTGTGGCAGTAAAAAAAATACCTCCTCTTAGTGCCCCAAGTAGAGCTAATGTCCCTATGGTGCCCTCATAATGTGTTCCAATGCCCCTACTGTGTGCCCAAAAACCCTCTTAGTGCCCCCAGGTTAGCTAAGGTCCCCACAGGGCCCATAATTTGCACCAGTATAAAATACTCCTATATAGTGCCCCCAGTAGATGCCCCCATAGTGCTCCTCCATCCGTCCCATGTTGCCTGACATAATGTGGCAGTATAAAATGCCCCTATAGAGTGCCCCAAGTAGATGCCCTGATAATGATCCTCTCCCCTCTTCCCCATAGTGCCCCCATAATGTATGCCAGTATAAAATGCCACTATAGTACTCATAGCCACCCCCATATAGTTTGTGCCAGCATCCAGCATAAAATGTCCCTATATAATGCCCTCCAGCAGATGCCCCCATAGTGCTCCTCTCCCCCACTTCTCCATAGTGCCCCCCATGTGTGACAGTATATAATGCCAATATATAGGGACCCCAGTAGATGCCCTCATATGGCTCCTCTCCATTATACTCCATAGTGCCAGTATGATTCTAATATATAGGGCTCCCAGTACATGCCCCCATAGTACTCCTCTCCCGCCATGTGTGACAGTAAATTAGGCCCCCTAGTAGATGCCCAAATAGTGCTCCTCCCTCCCATGCGTGCCAGTAAATAATGCCCCCTAGTAGATGCCCCCATAGTGCCCCCCCCATCTGTGCAAGTAAATATTGCCCTCTAGTAGATGCCTCCATAGTACTCCTCTCTCTCCATGTGTCCCAGTAAATAATACCCCCTAGTAGATGCCCCCATAGTGCTGCCCCCATCTGTGCCAGTAAATAATGCCCCCTAGTAGATGCCTCCATAGTGCTCCTCTCCCCCCATGAGTGCCAGTATAATGCCCCTTAGTAGATGCCCCCATAGTGCTCCTCTCCCCATGTGTGCCAGAATAATGCCCCTAGTAGATGCCCCCATAGTGCTCCTCTCCCCCCATGTGTGCCAGTATAATGCCCCCTAGTATATGCCCCCATAGCGCTCCTCTCCCCCCATGTGTGCCAGTATAATGCCCCCTAGTAGATGCCCTCATAGCGCTCCTCTCCCCCCATGTGTGCTGTATAATGCCCCCTAGTAAATACCTCCTCTCCCCCTTCGCCATTCTGGGCAACAGCATAGTTTAGTAATAAGAAATAAACTCAGATACTTACCTCCATGACACTCTCAGTGAAGCAGTGCAGGTCTCTTCCGGCAGGTGTCACACGCTTTATGGTTCAGGCAGTGCAATGACGTCATCGTGCTGCCTGCACCGGCCTCTGATAGGCTGCAGGCACTAAACGTCTCTCCACTGCGCCGCCGCTGCATCCATCTGTATCACTGTCCTGAGGACGGCGATACAGATAAATATAGAGATGAAATGGAAGCACTTATCATTACTTCTGCTGTCCTTCCACCGGTCAGAAAGGGCCCCCCTCCCGCACTGGCGGTATGTCCGCCCATGGGACGAGCTATGGCATAACGATCGCTCCTCGCCATGCTGCGGAGGAGATCGATGCATGTAATAGCAATTGTCTGCCACATCGGCCTGTGTAATACAGCCTTAAAGGGGCTGTCCCATACTATACAGTTTTCAAACCAGTACCTGAATCTGAATACGTTTGTAATTGTATGCAGTTAAAAATTTTGTACAGCCACTGATTTATTCAATAAAATGTATCTATATAGCGCCACCTGCTCTGTGTTCTTTTTCTTATTTCTTCACTCTGCTCATTGAGATGGCTGCACATGCTTAGTTTCATTTTTTTAACTGCCTCCTGAGCTGTGATAGGGAGAGCATGCACACGCCCCTTATCTGCAGCAGAAAAGACATAGAATTTTTTTTATTAAGCATGAACATGCAATCATCCGTGTCAGCTCAACCAAAAAAAAGGAAGTCGTCTAGATAATGTATGGCCTCACCAAAGACAGGAGGATGATACAGCACCCAGTTTAGGAAAGCTGAAAAAGATTTGAAATAAAAACATGAAAGGGCGAAGCCCATGGGTAAGGCCTTATCAAAGAAGTAAGCTCCCTGGAATTGAAATCCCATGGAGTTGAAACCAGATGGGTGTATAGGCAACAACCTGAAAGCGGATTTTACATCCGTTATAGCCAAAAATGTATTAGGACCCATTCTCTGTAGAATTTCAATTGCACTGTCGAACGAAGCGTAAGACACAGAAGCGAACTTCTTGTCAATTTCATCATTCACAGATAAATCTTTTGGGTAGGAAAGATGATGTATTAATCTGAAAGAACCTGGTTCTTTTTTCGGAACCAGTCCAATGGGGGATAATCTGAAATTGGTGAAAAGCGGCGCTGAAAAGCGGGCAGCCACACGCCCTTCTTCAATTTCCTTAACAATTTTTTCCAAAACAATTGATGGATTTAACTGAATGGACTTCAAATTATTGATGTGCGTGCAGCCAGACCCGCGAGATTCAGGGACAAAAAATCCCTTACTGAAACCAAGAAAAAGTATTTTAGCTATCCATCGGTTTGGATAGCAGTTTAGCCATGGGATTAACTCTACTACTTTCACTGGTGTCCAAGCTTTTTCCATGACTATCTTTTGGAGGGTTACCATGTTTTTTGAAGCATCTAAACGCAGGGTGGTTGCCAGTACAGGATGAACATTCATGCTTATATTTACAGCTGTTGTTCCACCTGCATTGACTTTCGTTATAAGCGAAGCAGATGCCTCTTTTTTGTTGTGAACGAAAAAGCTGTTGCCAGTTTGGTATCATTAAATTGAGCCAGAGGCCTACATCTTTCGACCCCCACTCCATGCTTGGGTATACAGACAACTTTTGACGATACATTTCGTCATATGAATTCGAAGCTGATCCGCCAAAGCTTCTGTATGCTTCCAAAATGGAATCCTGGTAAACAGAAAGTTTGCTACATAATTCCGGATGTTTTTCACCTAACACGGAAGAATAAATGGAAAAAGCTTGGACCCAGTTGAAAATGGACTTTACACGCTGGTACTTTTGGTCGTCCTCCACTTTATGATCTTCTTTATCAGACTTTAAATCTGATTTAGAAGTCGGGAGCAGGGAATATAAATCAATGTATTCCCTATTCCAGATTTTTTCCTTTATGGCACCTTGAAGATGATATCCCAAGGGGGATACCTGACAAACTAAAGCTTCCTTATAAACAGATTCATTAACATTAACATTAGAGGATAGGATAGGCTGATCGATATTAATAACAGCCTCATTAGAATCCTGCCATACCCTCTTAACATTAATATCACCCTGCTTCTCCTTAGCTGAAATAAAATCTAAAAAGTCATTAAACAATTCCTTTTTGTCGAATTCATATACAGGAGGGATAGGCAAAACACCACTCTCAATTATCTCACCCTCAGCAGATCTGTGAGAAAATGAAGGGTGAGCAGCTGGAGAAGATTCAGTGACGACAACAGGAGCAGGAGTCGGAGTGCAGCGGTCACTGCCATGTGTCTTCTTTTGAGACTTCTTCCTGGGAGGAGAAGACTTGGACGACTTGTCCCGGGATCTGTGGGTGAACTGATCGGGTGAAAAAATCACCCGATCTTTTCCGCGGCGTTTTGGATCCGATTTGACAGGATCGTCACCACACGTGCGCGCGTCGGTGACGCAGGCCGCATCTCTAAGGTCCGTGCTCGCGATATCTACGCAGCATGGAGAAGTTGGTGAATTAGGAATCAGAGCTGAAGGCGGGGGAGGATGTTCAAGGCATCTCCGAAGCCAATCCTGACCCCCAAAGTCTTCAGCTTTAGAAATAAGTTGTTTTAAAAGGTCCTCCATGAAAAATAAGATGCTGAAAAAAGATGCAGGTCTGATACTTGTAATTTCAGCGCCGTTAATGCGCCTTAACCGTTAATCCTTTCTTTTTACAGGTACCACCAGCAAGGACCGTTGGATCCAGCCACCAATCAGGAGCCAGGAGCTGTCATCCGCCAGAACTGCCGTTGACCACAAGCTCCAGCCTGTTACCTGGTAAGTAAATCACTGCATTAACCATTACCATGCTAGTGTTATACAATGGACCGAATCAGGACACCATGTGTCCCCTCCATTGTATAACACAATGGGGATGGGGCCTGTCAGAAAAGACACTCCCTTGAGCTGCCAGCTTGATATAAATCTAGTAGAGCAATGAATATGGAGATCTCTGGATTTATGTGAGGTACAGACATTGTCATGTACTGTATGATGTCTGATATTCATTTTTTACATTAATCATGGGATAACCCCTTTAAGTCTTCTCAAGCATCAGTAGGTATGAGGTGGCATCAGGGGATCATGAATAAACATGACTCTTCTGAGGAAGCCATGACACTTTTCCAGACCTGGACTGCAATAATTATAATGCTGATTCTTTGCAACCACTTACTTTTATCTCACCAGAGTTTCTGTCACTAGTTAAAGCAAAAGGTTGATGACCAGTTCATTAAACATTATACAGTACACTTACAGAGAAAACAATGGAGTTCCAACAGTTATAAACATACTGTTTACAGTATATAAATTAATCAGAACATAATTTTTGGTCTACTGTATATACATTTACTAGTCTCTATGGTGGATGTCACTGTAAAATGGTGACTGCCATTGTGGCCCCAAAAAACAGGTACAGATAGTCTTCTCTTGAATACAGGTAGGTATTATAATAAAGGGGTTAACCAACCCCTATAATGCCCCCCTCATACAGGTTATACTTACCTTGCTCCCCAGCACCAGCGTCACTCCGGATCCCTGTCGCTGCTGCACCTCCCCGTCACACTGATCAAAACATCCAGTGACGGGAGGGGGGGCGTCAGCCAATAGCAGGCTGCAATGGGAACAAGCCTCCCTAGTATCACCCGTAATGCTAGGGAGGCTCTTTCCCATCACGGCCTGCTATCGGCTGCCTCACTGTCGCCGGATGTTTTGATTCTCACAACAGGGAGATGCATCGGTGGCCTTGCGGGCATCAGGAGCAATGCGGGTTCCGGGGAATGGGGTAAGTATGACCTTATGCAATGCCCGGGCATTTTGGGGGGCATTATAGGGTTGAATAACACCTTTAATGTAATGACTCGTCTCAGTAAGATCGACATCAGGTGGCAGATCAACTAGATCACATAGATCAAAAATATTTCTTTATACATATATATATATATATATATATATATATATATTTTTTTTTTTTTTTTACGGAATTTGCCTTAGTAAGACCTTTCTTAGGCAGTGTACAGGAAAAAAAATACAAATATAATAAAAATATTTAGGACAAATTAACAATTCTAGATATTGAAAAACCAGTGTGGTATAATAGATAAGTAAATTCTTTCTCGGACCTAATGCTCTACATTAAAATGTATTCTGGTGAAACAGCTATAATGTAAATGTGCTGAAAATTTTTCCTAGATAACTTGTGTTTACATAATCCCAACCACCCGTGGTGAAAAGTCAAACTATGCCATGTTATTCTTGGATAAGAAGGAAAATCTGTCACCTGAGCAAGAAGGCCAGAACAAGTGGAGTGTTGCAATGGTAGCAAAGGGGAAGACATTTTTTACATTTTCTTAAGAAGATGCACCATGTTTACATTCATTTTCTTGGTATAATAGTTTTATTAAAGCGAGTTTCAGCTTTGAACTATCTCTGCCAGATCCCACTACAAACAAAGGGGACTGACAGGCAACGGGGGTAACATGAAGTGTGAAACGAGCCTTAGAAAGGTCCCTTGACAATAAGTTGATCGCAAAGTGTTCCCCTGTAGGGACCCTCAGCTCATTTGAATTTCCTGAAATTCTTTTTGGTTCTGATTTGTTCGATTTACCAATCAGATTTGCATTGGTCCCCATGAATTTTGAACCAAATCTAAAGTGCCTCAAATTGCCCTGAAAAATCATGTATGACACTCTGGGGTCTCCCACGACTGCATCAACCATTTTTAAGCACTTTAAATGGGTTAGCTAGTTGATATTACTATATAACTGCATATGTGCTGTTAAAGGGTCCATTCACATGACCGTAAGGGCTCCGTGGCCGTATTGCAATGCATGGGCACCACCTGTGTGCACTCTGTGGTGTGGGTATGGACCCTTTGACTTGAATGGGTTCGTGATCTGCAAGATATGGCAAAAGATAGGACATGTCCTACTATCTTTTATGGAACGGAGGCACAG
Source organism: Bufotes viridis (assembly GCA_033119425.1). Classification (NCBI taxonomy): domain Eukaryota; kingdom Metazoa; phylum Chordata; class Amphibia; order Anura; family Bufonidae; genus Bufotes; species Bufotes viridis. The sequence goes on from CM065591.1 coordinate 36,724,007, forward strand.
ATCGGAAACCCACAGAAACACTCAGAAGCCCTTCTGTGGGCTTTCAGGTCCATGCCTCTGCACTGCAAAACTAGGACATGTCCTATCTTTTGCAGTGTCTGGCAGATCGCAGACCCATTGAATAGAAAGCTCTATTCTATCTAACCGTAGCTCTGTCAGAACTTTTGAGTATAAAAAGGCATCCATCTGATGAAGGTGTATATAGGTTACTATATAAACAGATATATGTGCTGTATGGCAACCAGTTTGTCTTAATTGAGAGGGCACTATAAGTTCAAACCCTTTTTAGAATCACTAACCCAAGATGTTGGGCCTGCAGCTCCTCACACACGGGCAGGCCAGGCAACTGCAATATATATATGGAGAAAAAAATAAAATAAAAGCAGACTAATGCAGCAGCCCTAAAAAGGGCTTTTTGGGGTGCTCTCAGGACACTGTCCTTACAGCAGAGATCAGATGAGTCTTTCAGGACTGGAGTGGACACTGAATACACTAGCCTAGCTATCAATTTCCCAATTAAATCAGCAGCAGCTACACTGTCCCTCCTCTCACTAAGACTGCAGCTTCCGAATGAATCTAAAATGGATGCTGTTCAGGAGATGGGAGGGTCTGGGAGGGAGGGTATGCTGCTGATTGACTGGAATGTGTCTGCTGACTGTGAGGTACAGGGTCAAAGTTTGCTTAATGATGATGTATAGGAGGCGGACCGAACATCGCATGTGTTCGCCCGCCGTGGCGAACGTGAACAACCTATGTTCGCCGGGAACTGTTCGCCGGCGGATAGTTCGGGCCATCTCTATTCCTATGTAGTTACAGAATGTATGACAGAAACTAGTGCAGGTTAGGGCTCTTTCACACTAGCGTTGGTTATATTAGTGATAAGTTGTTGTCACTAGTTAATCATAAAACCTGACCGAGCCCCTTCATAGTTGAGATAAAAGATGTTATGAGCTGACAGGCAGGATCATCATTTTGAATCAGCCTTGGATAAACACCTCGAAAAACATCTTGATCCATCGAATCCAGACGCTTGACCATCTATTCAGGCATTGGAGGCAGCCATTTTATAACCATTGAAACTGATTTCTGCTAGCCGATATTCCAGTATAGTATAACCTTAACCTATATTTTGTAGGAGAATTAATTAATAATATCTATATATATATTCAATTAGCCATACTTTATGTAGAGTATCTGTTTCGGAATAGGGTTGGAGTGTAGCTGCAGTATCCTTCTAAACCTTAATCCAAATCAGACATTTGACAAGGAGCTAAATTTAGTTATAGACCTGTGTGGTTAATTATATATATACAGTATATATATATTATATATATATATATATATATATATATATCTATACTAATAAAAGCCCTGTGTACGTGCTCAGGGCTGTTGTCCGTGCGTGTGTGCCGATTAGTGAAGTGCGCATGCGCAGCGCATAGACCAATCAGCACACACTCCACACACACAGTCCGCCCAAAGCACCGCGCCACCGGCCAATAAAAACAGGGGCAGAAGAGGAGACCGCGATATGACCACACCACGGAGCGGTAGTGAATGATCGTGTAATGCTGGGGCTCCGATCGGTTACCATGGCAGCCAGTACGCTACTGAAGTCCTGGCTGCCATGGTATGTCAGTGAGCAGCATTATACTCACGAGCGCAGTGGCGCTACTTCTTCTCATAGGTCTGTGCCGCACATTGCTAATGCTGCAAGCATTAGCAATGCGCCGCACAGACAGAAGAAGGAGCGCCCGGCAGTGGGCAGTGTGCCTCCCCCCCCCTCCCCAGTATAGATCATTGGTGGCAGGGGCCCCCTTCCACTCCACATCATTGGTGGCAGTGTGCCCCCCCCCTCTCCAGTATTAATCATTGGTGGCAGTGGGCAGTTCCGATCGGAGTCCCAGCAGTGTAATGCTGGGGCTCCGATCAGTTACCATGGCAGCCAGGACGCTACTGAAATCCTGGCTGCCATGGTATGTCAGTGAGCAGCATTATACTCACATGCGTGGTGGCCGCCGGCGCTCCATCTGCTGTCTGTGCGGGGCATTGCTAATTAGCAATGCCCCGCACAGACAGAAGATGGAGCGCCCGGTGGCCATGACGCACGTAAGGATAATGGTGCTCACTGACATACCATGGCAGCCAGGACTTCAGTAGCGTCCTAGCTGCCATGGTAACCGATCCGAGCCCCAGCATTACACTGCTGGGACTTCGATCGGAACTGCCCACTGCCACCAATGATTAATACTGGAGAGGGGGGGGTGTACTGCCACCAATGATGTGGGGAAGATGGCCCTCCTGCCACCAATGATTAATACTGGGGAGGGAGGGCGTACTGCCACCAATGATGTGGGGAAGGGGCCCTCCTGCCACCAATGGTTAATACAGGAGAGGGAGGGGTGGGGCATCGTACTGCCACCAATGATGTGGGGAAAGGGGCCCTCCTGCCACCAATGATTAATACTGGGGAGGGAGGGGGCGTACTGCCACCAATGATGTGGGGGAAGGGGGCCTCCTGCCACCAATGATTAATACTGGGGAGGAGGGGGCGTACTGCCACCAATGATGTGGGGGGAAGGGGGCCCTCCTGCCACCAATGATTAATACTGGGGAGGGAGGGGGGCGTACTGCCACCAATGATGTGGGGAAGGAGGCCCCTCCTGCCACCAATGATTAATACTGGGGAGGAAGGGGGCGTACTGCCACCAATGATGTGGGGGAAGGGGCCCCTGCCACCAATGATTAATACTGGGAGGAGAGAGGGCGTACTGCCACCAATGATGTGGGGGGGAAGGGGGCCCCTCCTGCCACCAATGATTAATACTGGGGAGGAAGGGGGGTGTACTGCCACCAATGATGTGGGGGGAAAGGGCGCCCCTACTGCCAAAGATTAATACTGGTGGCAGGTGACGCGCAGGTGCAGGTGACGTGTGGAGCGCTGTGTGCTGATAGGTCCCCGTGCCGTGCATGCCCAGTATAACAAACGGCACACGGACAAAGGGCACCCACACAGGGATTTTATTATGTACTGTGATGGGGGCTGGAGTGTAATCCTACATAATAAAATCTGTGTGTGTATGCTGTTTGTTATACTGCACACAGCGCACCACACACCGCACGCACCTGCTGTTCCCAGCTCCGCCGTGTCTCCTCCTCCCCCTCCAGCTTCCTCTGCAGTTGCCTCACACCCCGGGATCCCCATCATTATACCCATATTACACTCCAACCTCCATCATTACACACACATTACACTCTAATAAGGGCTGTAGTGTAATGATGGGGGTTGGAGTGTAATCTAATAAAAGCCCTGTGTACATGCTCAGGGCTGGTGTCCGTGTGTGTGTGCCGATTATAGAAGTGTGCATGTGCAGCGGACGGACACACACAGGCCAATCCAGGTCGCAGAGGCGGGTTCGGGGGCACAGCGGCGGGATAGCAGCGCTCAGGGAGGAGGACGCCGGGAGCCAGGCACATCGGCTTTCAGAGTTATACTCTGCTCGGAGCACAGACGTCACAAATCCCGGGGAGCCGTCCACACTGAGAGCTGGCTATTTTACTCATTATGCCACACTGTGCATGCGCCCGCTTCCCCACACGCGCAGTGCGGCCAGGCGCCGCTCCATCGGTACACACTCCACGGACACTACATGTGTGGCATCCTATTGTAATGGCAGCGGGGGGCAGTCACTGTATTGCACCAGCCCCGCTCACTTACTACATGGTGAGGCAGGCGTCCAGGCACTGGTAGCGTAACTCACTAAGTGACGCCCCTGCTCCGCTCACTGCATGAATGAAGCAGGCAGCGCAGGCGCATAATGTAGTGAGTTACGCTGCCAGTGCCTGGCCGCCCGCCCAGCCTCCTGCCTCACCATGTAGTAAGTGAAGAAGTCAAGATCATTATTATTATTAGTTATTCATAGTATTACTACTCTGAGCGGGGCCGGTGCAATACAGGGACTGCAGCGGGCCCCGCTGCCATTACATTCACACTAAACAGCGACACTGTTATGGGGGGATCTGTGGATGACACATAGCATAAGATGCTATGTGTCATCCACAGATACCCCCATAGCAGTGTCAGCCACAGACCCCCATATCAGTGTCAGCCACAGACCCCCATAAGTGTCAGCCACAGACCCCCATAACTGTCAGCCACAGACCCCCATAAGTGTAAGCCACAGACCCCCATAAGTGTCAGCCACAGACAGCCCCATACAGTGTCAGCCACAGACCCCCATAAGTGTCAGCCACAGATCAGCCCCATAAGTGTCAGCCACAGACCAGCCCCATAAGTGTCAGCCACAGACCAGCCCCATAACAGTGTCAGCCACAGCGCCCCCATAAGAGTGCCATCCACAGATCACCCCCATAAGAGTGCCATCCACAGATCCCCCATAACAGTGCCATCCACAGATCCCCCATAACAGTGCCATCCACAGATCCCCACCCATAACAGTGCCATCCACAGATCTCCCCATAACAGTGTCATCCACAGATCCCCCATAACAGTGCCATCCACAGATCCCCCATAACAGTGCCATCCACAGATCCCCCATAACAGTGTCATCCACAGATCCCCCATAACAGTGCCATCCACAGATCCCCCATAACAGTGTCAGCCATAGACCCCCATAACAGTCTGTCATCCACAGATCCCCCATAACAGTGCCACTCCACAGATCCCCCATAACAGTGCCATCCACAGATCCCCCATAACAGTGTCATCCACAGATCCCCCATAACAGTATGTCATCCACAGATCCCCCATAACAGTGCCATCCACAGATTCCCCCATAACAGTGCCATCCACAGATCCCTCATAACAGTGCCATCCACAGATACCCCCATAACAGTGCCATCCACAGATCCCCCATAACAGTGCCATCCACAGATCCCCCATAACAGTGTCATCCACAGATCCCCCCATAACAGTGCCATCCACAGATCCCCCCCATAACAGTACCATTCACAGATACCCCCATAACAGTGTGATCCACAGATCCCCCATCACAGTGCCAGCACTACTGTTCTAGCGCCCGTTATTGTAACGGGCTTAATGTCTAGTATATATAGAGAGAGAGAGAGAGAGAAAAGAGGAAATCTGAAATAGACCAGATTTGGGTTTAATCAGACATTTGTCGGCTGAGAGAAATCAGGTATCAAATTGTTTTAAAGTATATCAGGAGGTTTTAGCATTATAAGGCATTGTAGTGGACAGATATATACTCTAGAGTACTTTGACTCTCTTAAGATTTGCATATCAATGATTGCTTTTATAATTATATTGTCACCGATTTTTATACATATATATAAATTAATTTGCACTGTATTATTGTTATTTAATAAATATATATTTTGATTTACCACTGCCTTCTTTTAGTCATCTAACTTAGATCAGATCACCAGCTCGTTTTAGCTTGGTATTTATGATAATAGATTAAAATCTCCTTTCTTATAGATTCTAATTTATTTACATAAATAATATAGACTGTTAATGGGAGACAGCAGAAACATTCTGACAGCTCTGCCATATTTGCTGCCACCTGCAGGTGAACCTGGCACATTTCACGTGACCATAACAGTTGCAAAATAGGAAATGCACAGTGTTTAGACCTGGAATAAATACACATCATGACATGAGGTTAACAAGTAAAGACAGTAGTGGGGTGCAGAAGCGGTAATGCCACTCTGGGGCATTACATTCCCCCTTACTTAAAACCAAGCCGTCCTCGGCTTGTGCTTGGGAGGTGCTCTAAGGGTACCAAGGAAAAGTTAAACTGCTGCATGAGAATATAAACTATTTTTGTTACTATGGAAATACACATAGCAACAGCTACCACTAGGTCCTGCCCTTATGAGTAGGGAGTCTATTCACAGTTTTCCCTCTAGGTAATAACCAGTGAGCCAAAATGTCTGCACAAAGCATTCAAATACTCCACAACGTGGCCATAGTCATATATGGAGCATGGGGGTGTCATGTACTGTACTGTAATCCCTCCACGATGCTATGAGACGCCCACAAATAGAAGGGTGGCTTCATCCTGTATTCACCAAGGTCTATAAGTAGCTTTTCACACGGTCACCTTGATGACTAACAGGTAGGTACAAAGTTTTCCTTAAGGCAGCATGCAAGGCCTTAGGAAACACCAAATAAGGAGAAGGAGGCGGTGCTCTACAATATCTCCACGAGGACTAATCCCTCTAGACATACAATAGCAGCGGGTCTACCCTTAGATCTGCTTGTGACGTAACCAGACGTCCTCAGAGGCAGTCCATAGGAGCTAGAGTAAGGTGCTGACTATCTGGCTAACAAGATTAAGCCACAAATGAATTGCAACACCACACTTCGTGAGAATGTAATAAATACAAACTTTATTAAAGGTACAGTACATAAATAATTGTTTTAGACAGCAGCTATAACAAAACAAAACCCTGGTAAAAATCCATCTAAAATCTTTGGATCTAAAGGCCCTAAATGGGGAAGCTATCCATGTGGTAAATGCGTGGCCTGTCTGAATATGGATAGGGCAACTCATTTCAGTAATTCATCTCTGAGTGACAGAAGTTATACGATTACTCATAACATCTCATGTCACATTGTTGGGGTTATTTATTTGGCCTCCTGTCCCTGTTCTCTAATCTATATTGGCATAACATCTAGGGAACTGAAGAGACGAGTTCGGGAGCACGTCCTTGGGATAGAAGCAGCAAAAGAGGAAAAGGATCTAGCTGTACTGAAAACTATCCCTAGGCATTTTAAGGAAGTCCATAACTGTGATAGCACATTATTCCATGTCAGAGGAATCGACAGAGTCTATATCTCGTTGTGAGGTGGCAATCGGCGACAAGTCCTTGCTCAAAAAGAGGTAAAATGGATCTATCACTTAGATAGTATGGTAGCGAGAGGCCTTAATGAAGATATGTCTTTTGCACCATTCTTGTAATATTCTCACAATTACCTGACTCATGATTTTTTGCTGCAATATACTCATTTGCACATCCTGATTACCCTGGTGGTATCCAGTATTTTTATACATTTCTGTTCTTACTCATTTTAACAGTTGTGTTTTTGTTTCTATTATTTGATCTCATGTTTCTTTTGGTGTGCTTGGAACAACCTCTATTTACCTATGGGAGATTTCTCCCATGGGTATTATCCGCCTTACGTGATTTACGGTACCTTTGGCCACACAATGAATACCTGGAAGAAGAGACTGCCATCCATTCCCCATCAATCCTCAACATTTGCTGATTGCTCTTATCCATGAACTTTCTTTCTTGCATCACTTCACTGTGTGGTTCACATCACCTACATGATTTATTTGGTATGTTATTCACTTATCCTCACTCCTCCCCTTTCCCTTCACCGTGCACATCACTTTTTTGCACTGGTCCTTACTAATGCCATCCGTTTATTTATTTATTTATTTATTTATTAATTTATTAATTTATTAATTAAATAGTCGGTAAGATGGCGCAGCAGACTTATGCTCTATTGCAGCAATCTGTGATCGCGTGAGCCCTCTGGGTCGCAGGTTCGATCCCGGCGGGGTCCAATCAGCCTTCCATCCTTTCAAGGTTGGTAAAATTAGTACCAGTGAGTATTTATTAACAAATATATGTAATTTAGGCACCTTTTATTAATCACTCTGATATTTTTATCAGGGCATCATTATGATATCACTATTACCATGTTCATATATTTTTTATGTATCATGCTTTTATATATCGGCTCACTTACTTATGTTGTGTGTATTATTATCAATTCTTCACACATTTATACATTTTTCACATATGTTTATGATTTAGATTTGTGTTAAACAAGTATAAGGTAATATACACTCATTTTTACAATGTGGGATATGGATGGTTTGAGTCTCCCTTTTTAATTATACACTGTTTAATTATACGCTGTGTAGTTACGTCTTTGGTATATACTGGGTCCGGCATTCATCTAGTTTCTTTATTATACGGGATCACTGTTGCCCGCAGTGACTAACCAGATCATGTAGGACTTAGTTGCGCCCACAAATTACGTCATGTGAGGTCTGGCTACGCCCACAGATCATGTGATGCATGGCTTAGCTGAGCATACAAATCATTGTATGCGAGGCTTGGTTATGCCCGTAAATCATGTCATGTGAGGCTAAGCCATGCCCATAAATCATGTCATGTGAGGCTTGGTAACACCTACAAAAACGTGCGTCCTAAGGTTCTACCAGTATGAAACTACAAGCCTCCTCACATGATCTGTGTCATTTGGGGTTCGGCCACACCCACAACCTTACGTCAGAAGGTCCTTTTACCTTGAACTTATATGCTGTTTCTGCATAATTTTTGCAGTGTTCTTGCGGTGTGCCTCCTTCTTATACCATAGATTACTAGCTACGAAGTTTTACTTTATCTTCACTTTGATTATACATCTGACTGAACACTGTATTTTAACTATTTACGAGTGACTTCCTGGTAACATGGTCCATCAGTCCACCCACTGTGGGTGTTCCTTTAGCACACCAATCTGTTATCCTCTTATTAAGAACACTATAAAAGAACCATAGTACCACCTACACACCATCCCCGGAAGAAGCCAGCGTGTCTGGCGAAACGGCATTGGGAGGCGGCGGCTGAGCAGCACACTTCAAGTATTCACTATATTTATTTTTTTCCACGTGTCACTATTGCTCTTTTCCTTTTTCCTTGGTATTGTCTGGGAGTTTTTTGCACTTTACAGACAGGTGACTGTGGATACTTGCTTTTTTCATGCTGTCCGCAGTGTCCCGTATGTGCTGACCCCTCAGCCTCCTCCTTGGTCTTATGTCTTCCATTTTGTTAAGGCTGCTGTCTAAAACAATTATTTATGTACTGTATCGTAATATTTTACCTTTAATAAAGTTTGTATTTATTACTTTCTCACAAAGTGTGGCATTGCAATTAGTTTGTGGCTCAGTTTACATGTTTTTGCCCTCTTCGTAGTATTAAAACTATTGATCCGGTTATCATATTGGTAACAAGATAAAGCGCAAAGACCAATTAAAGTGTATAATATCACATTGCGGCACCTGCAAAAGAATATACACAATGGGCAATATATTTGAACATTGCTAAAAATTTGAAAAGGTTAGTGCAGAAACAGTGCAAATACATAATGCAAATATATATTGCAAAAAAACTGAATCACATTAGAGTCTCTTCTTCAGTGCTAAAGTCCTTTGCAACTCACGTCACCACGTCACTATTTGTAATCCATTTAGGGCAATTATGTCATTTGTAATCCACATGGGGTAATGATGTATAAAATAGCAATACAGGTGATGAGAACCCTTTTTTTTTTCAAAGGAGGCTCCCAATTAACCTGAGAAGGGGAAAAAAGTGAAATTGTGCGCAAACGTGCGCAACTTGGAGGTAGTTTGCAAGCGGGTGGAGTCCTAACAGACATGTCTATCTAGGGGAGGAATAAAAGGGCAAGCCAAACAAATAAAATGCCAACAAGTCCTCACCCATCAGGAATAGTTCATGCCGTAGCTCCTATTAGTTCACAGTGTCATTACTTTAGCTTGCCTGGTGACAGAAGCTCTTCAGAGGTAGGATCTGACATCCTCCTCACTGCTGCCACTGAAACTCAGGTCGGTCCTGCCTTCTGTAATCCAGCCGCCCTGCTGTGGTAGAGCTCCATTGCCCTCCTGTGGTCGATCGTGGAAGCAACCGGGTTGTCACCCTTGTCATCTTGGTAGCAACTTTTTGTTTGATTGGAGCGGAACCTCCTGCCATGTAAAAGGGATCCAGGACCTCCAGCAGCAAGGGAGCTGGTAAGCAATCCTCTGGGCACGGTGGTGAATCCTGGGCAGCCCCCCCCCTCCCCCATATCCATGTCAGTGATGCGATACTGGCCTCTTTCGGCCTGTGTCCCTCGCTGTGCGGCTCCGGCGGCGCGATGTCGTCATCACGCCGCCTGCACCCGCCTCTGATAGGCTGCCGGTCTAGTGCTGGCAGCCTATCAGAGGAACAGGGAGGGGACACACCTCTCCCTCCTCTGCCGCAGCACAGACATCTGTATCGCCGTCCTGAGGACGGCGATACAGATGACTGTGGAGATGAGCAATAGAAGCGCTCATCTCCTGCTGTGCCCTGCCGTCCCCACTTGTCACCAGGGCCACCGCAGGCCACTGGCGGATCCAGAGCCTGGTCTCGGGAGGGGCACTTTGGGCGATTGATACGCCCCAGCTCCCATCACTACAGAAAAACAGCCCCACTTACCTCTTCCATCCAGTGACGTCTCCTGTGATGTAGATGTTCTCTTTCCTCATCTTCTCCGTTCAGACCTTCAGACCAGACCGTCAGGTTTCGTCTCTGCAGTTTGACAACAAAATAAATCTCAGTTACTACTTTTCCATCATCCTCCCATATTCTGGACAAATTATCCTACTACCCCCATATAAAATACATCAGTAATGTCCCCATAGTGCCCCCGGAGTCTCCTCTCTCCCCCATCATGTGCAGGCTCCTTTCCCCACCCATCCCCCTTCCCCAAAATTATTTGCAGGCTCCTTTCCCCAGCCCCCAAATCATGTGCAGGCTCCTCCCCCAAAATCATGTGCAGGCTCCTTCCCCCTCCCCCAAAATCATGTGCAGGCTCCTCTCTCCCCCTCCCTCCCCCTCCCTCCCCCAAAATCATGTGCAGGCTTCTCTCCCCAAAATCATGTGCAGGCTTCTCTTCCCCCTCCCCCAAAATCATGTGCAGGCTCCTTTCCCCACCCATCCCCTTCCCCCAAAATTATTTGCAGGCTCCTTTCCCCAGCCCCCAAATCATGTGCAGGCTCCTCCCCCAAAATCATGTGCAGGCTCCTTCCCCCTCCCCCAAAATCATGTGCAGGCTCCTCTTTCCCCCCCTCCCTCCCCAAAATCATGTGCAGGCTTCTCTCCCCAAAATCATGTGCAGGCTTCTCTCCCCCAAAATCATGTGCAGGCTTCTTTTCCCCCTCCCTACTTACCTCCTTGCAGCGCTGGATGCAGGCCTCTTCCGGCCTGTGTCCCGTTCTGTCCTCTGCTCAGGCGGCGCGATGACGTCATCGCGCCGCCTGAACTCGCTATGATAGGCTGTCGGCACGAGGCCGGCAGCCTATCAGAGGAGCAGGAGGGAGACGCCTCTCCCTCCCTGCCGCACTGCACAGCGATCTGTATCGCTGTCCAGAGGACGGCGACACAGATCGCTATGGAGATGAACGCTTCCACAGTGGAAGCGTTCATCTCCTGTCACTGACTGCCGCCGGTGCTGCCAGCCTGCCACAATATCGGGGGGGGGGGGGGCAATTGCCCCGTTGCCCCCCCCCTGGATCCGCCCCTGCCGCAGGCCTGTCCGGCCTGTAGGCTGTAGGTAGCGTCTGCGAGCTATGTCGGCCGCCGGGACGGGGCGCCCCTGTTGCCGCACAGCTCGCACACCCCAAAGGCCGGCCCTGAGTAATCGTAGCAACAGGGGGTGGAAGTACAGTATGGAACATGATGGACAAAGCAGGGGATGTGTGCAACGCCCGACAGCAGCAAAGGGTCCCTTTAAGAAATATTCGTGATGCCAGTTGCAGTAAAGCAACAATGGGACAGAGTCCTTTTAAGAAATTGTGTTAGTGGTGGAACCCAGGTGTAGAAATGGCCGAATGGTATATGGTGGCCTACCATATACCACTGCGAATATAGCGCTATATATTCGCAATTTCGAATATTCCTTTTTTTTTTTTTTTTTAGATGTTAATCCTTGTTGCTCTCTGGTTGTCTTCCCACTTCCCAAAAGCTGTTCTTGCCTGTCCAAGGGATTCCTGCCCGCTCCAGTAAATGCCCGTTGCCCCTTCTGCTGACTTCCTGCGTGCATGGAGCGTCCCCATCCCAATGGGAACGCCTCTATGCTAAAATGTACTGTCAGATGTGAGAATCACGATCTCACAAATTTGACTAAGTTGTAATCGCGATGCGATTAATATAACCTAAATTATTCGCATTGCGATATTCGTTATATTCTAGCAATACAACCATTAGGAACCCAGCTTTAAGTTGAATTCGCAATGCGAGTAATACAGGTTATATTAATCGCATGGCAAATTCAACTTAGAACATAGTTCCTAATGGGTTGTATTGCTAGAATATTACAAAGATTGGGAATATAGTGCTATATTCGTGAATTCGTGATATTCGTCATCTTCTTTATATTCTAGCAATACAACCATTAGGAACTTAGCTCTAAGATCAATTCGCAATGAGAGTATATGTTCGCCTCGCGAATGAAACTTAGAGCTGAGTTCCTAATAGTTGAATTGTTGCTAGAATATAACGAAGATTGAGAATATAGTGCTATATTCGTGATATTCGTTATCTTCGTCATTTCTAGCAATACAAGTTACAACCATTAGGAACTTAGCTCTAAGTTTAATTCACGATGCGAATATAAATTATGACGAATATTCAATCGAATATTTGCGAAATATTGCGAAATCGAATATGGCACCTCCCGCTCATCACTATTTACTGCCACCTGCTGGTGAACCAGGCACATTTCACGTGAACATAACAGTTGCACAAAAGAAAATGCACATTGTTTGGACCTGGAATAAATACACATGATGACATGAGGTTAACCAGTAAAGACAGTAGCGGGGTGCAGAAGTGTTAATGCCACTCTGGGGCGTTACATGTACAGCTATGTCGAGGTAGTAGTAGTGGCAACAGCAATAAAGTATGGTAAATGATGGACAAGGCAGGAGATGTAAGGATAATAGTAGCAGCAGCCTTGGTAGTAGTGGCAGCAGTACAGCGTGGTACATGGACCAATCAAACAGTGGCAGAATGATCATTTGGGACAGTGATAAATAGTTAGTCCCTATTGTCAGCAATGGCAGATCTATTTATTGGTGTCTGAACATGCACGGCACGTCAAGCTGCAGGCTCTGATGAAGATTCCTTTATGGTGCAGGGGTTATTAATTTTAATAATAAATTGAGTATGGTATATGTAAATGCTACAGCTCTCAAGTGAACGGGGCTTAGCCACGCCTAGGCCAGAGATACTAGTCGTAACATCACTGGGACTGCGGTAAACAGCGAGAAGGCCATGGGGCTGCTGGAGCGACACTGCCTTCTCAAACAGCTGGTCAGTGGGGGTCCCGGGTGTCAGCTGGTGTCATCCTATCTATAAAGAGAGGAGGAACATTGTAGAGACAGTTCAGAGTAGTCTAGTCTGAGACTTAATAACCCCTTTATCTGGTGGTGGGGCAGGCTTCTACATAACTTTGGCGCATCTAGCGCCAGTCTAAATGTAAGACAGCTTCCTTGCTGACTTACCTTTAGACTATTTTCTACGCCGTCCCCTTCCCCGCCCACATCACAGCCACCTTTTTAGACCTGGTCGCAGGTTGCGGCACAACTATTGCACTGCAATCTGCGTCTGTAATATGCCTAATATAGGCGTATTTCAGGATAATAAATGACCCCCCCCCCCCTAAGCCTTCATATTGCAGCACAAAGTTTCATAGGAATGATTGCAGCTCAAATGTAATTAATTTATATCACACCAAACTTAATAAACGACTCTGGGCAAATCTGACACCATAAGTTATCCCTAGTGTAAGGTGAGAAGGGGGAGGCGCATGGCACAGGGATCCTTGTGTCATTCTCCGCCCACCCATGCACTAGGGATAACACACGGTGTCAGTTTTTTCTGGATTGTTTCTATATTTTGGATTGTTTTTATTTTTTTATTTTACATTTTTGAAGACTTGTTAGACCACCCTGTGAATATTTTACCAGTCAATAAAGATGACATAAAGGGATAGAAATGTGGTCAAAGACATCATTAAACTCAGCTTTGCGTCTACCTCACACAAGTTGGAATTATCACAATGTGACAAAGACATTACCGACTGTCTGGGATCCATCTTGTAAATCACACTTTCTATCTCTCAGATGATAAATAAGGTAGATCTGGAAACATTCTTCCAAGAGTTTTGTAGAACAGAGCAGAAAGCCGTCATTCAGTGTGGCTGCCGCTCGTGGAGAATGTGATTATGTGCTGGAAATGGAAATGGAGGAAGAGATAAAAGCTGCGTTACATTTCCCAGACATGTTCTAAACAATAGACTTGTAGATAGAGAGGGAGCTGTCACCGGGGGAAGTCATGGTCATTTTATGTTTAACCTACAGATACAATGTTCAAATGATGTGTCCAGCACTGCCATGTCTCCATAAAACTGGAACTTTATGATAGCGGGGGTAAAATAAAAGTAAAGTTGACGCATTTCGGGCTACACCAACCGATTCTGAAAAACACTGACAGATAATGAACACAGTTAAAGTACCAACTCAAATATGTACACAGCCAATAGAAACAGACAATTAACGACATCACTAATTTACCTATCAAAATGAAAACGTGTCACTTTCATTTTGATATTTGTTGGAGCTCCAACTCGGTCTGAGCCACTCCACTATCTAAATGAATTCTATTTAAAGGGCATCTGTCAGCAGATTTGTACCTCTCTACAGATCAGCAATGCGGGCACATATGAACATGGGACCAATACAGATGCCTTCAGCTGCCAAGTGCCCATGTAACAGGTCAGCCAGTGTCATAGGTACAAATCTGATGACAAATGCCCTTTAGGGTACATTCACATGACTATTTGTGTTTTGCGGTCCACATATTGTGGATCCGCAAAACACAGATACTGGTCGTGTGCGTTCCGCATCTTGCGGAACCACGTGGCCAGCCCTATAATAGAACTGCCTATCCTTCTCCATAGGCCATGTTCTATCTGTTTTGCGGGGCCGCGGAACGTAAGTACGGATGGGTACAGCACACGGTGTGTTGTCTGCAACTTTTGTGGCCCCATTGAAATGAATAGGTCTGCGGACCCATAAATATGGTTGTGTAAACATACCCTTAAACAGATACTGCTGTAGCCGGTGAGAGGTGCTGTTGTGTTTATGTTTCTACAGATATAATGTTAACGAATTTTAATAGAATTGAGCTCAGTGACAAGATCTGCTATTTCTAAGATCTGTGTAATATTGTATTTATATTGTTAGGCTGTCGGCCCGTGTCCGCTGCTGGCCTGCAGTCTCGGGCAGGCATCGCCCGCTCTTTGTGTATTGGGACTAGTGCTCAGTGAACTTCCTTACAGCCCTAATAGAGTTAATCCTTCCCTTTTGCTCCCTGTCCAGCTGCTGATTAAGGTGCTGATCATCATCACTATTTAGCTGGAGCTATGGATCCACCCCCTTGCCTGAGCTTTGAGGCTTTCTAGTCTCTCATAACCAGTGAAGGTTTGATCCTTTATCTGACTACCTGTTTATCATACCTTGCCTGTCTAATGATTCTCCTTCTTTCCGTCCTTGAACTGCTACCTGGACTACGCAAGTACACAGCTTGCCCCAACTTAGGGACTGCTATCTGGAATACATACGCACTAAGCCTGCCTTGATCTTGCACTGTGTTAAGGCTATGTCTTTTGCCTGTATCCTTGGTTCTTCGCACTGGTGTCTCTTACCCACATGGGTCAGCAGGCAACTGCACCAGGACTACTTCAAGAGGTAGCGGCCTAGTTGCTTTTCTGCAATTAAGAACAGATCCCCATAGAGGGGTTAAATGGCAAATATCAGGAGACTGCCAGGACAATGCCCTTAGGCTTCTCCCAAAATCAAACTAGTTAGTTGGCATAGTGGGTCCACACTCACTCTCCATTACATATATATTCTAATAATGCACAATTTAGTTTTCTGGTCGATAACTATTTTTTTTTTAAATCTTATTTTCACCATATACCTGTTTTTCATGTTAGCACTTTTCTTCCCTTGTTCTCGGCATCACCGCATCCTGGCAGGAAGTTTAAATACAGAACTTCCTATTTTCATCAGCTTCTTGCTGAGTTCGCTAATTAAACTTGGCAGGCTTTGCTCTATAATGTTTCTCAGGGCTTGTTCAGCATGGTGAGGGGAGATGCAAAGGGAATGATTACTGCAGAAGGAACCATGTGCCAGACCAAAGCATGCTGGGTTTAAGTGGCAAACCTAGTAGGCAGCTGACAGGAACAGGAAGTTCTGCATGTAGACATCCTGCCAGGATGCAGTGATGCTGAGAACAGGCGAAGGAAAATGCTGACATGAAAAACAGGTAAATGGGAAAAAAAATATGAAATTTTTGTGGTGCTCTGAGCAGATCAGAAAAAAATATGGACAGAAGAATCCCCTTTAAGTGACTTGTGAATAAGTTGATCATGTAAAACTCAAACCTGCTTTGAAAGAGAATCTTTTAGTAATTATTGGAAAAGAGTAGTGTTGGGGAGAGGAGGTAGATCTGGAGGTGATGTCAATTTGTATACATATTTACACAGAGAGATTGAATGGGTCCTAGAATAGGCGCACCTTCCAACAGCACCACCGACACAGAGCGATTTGCCCAGGAACCCACTGAACAGCGGCACAAGTTTGATAAAGGCCCGGATTTGTACAGCAGCACTATCAATAAAACCGCATATTTTTTCATTAACATCGCAGGAGTTTTGTTTCTATTGACCTCTGGGGTGGGAACCGACTCCCAGTGACAGAAAGCAGAGTGCCACAAGGTTTACATGAATATGAATAAGTCCTAGATACTTCAGTTTCACACTGCGTAGGGGCTGTGTTTCAATGGTAACAGACTACAAACATGCTCCGTGTAGTCCCCTTGTAGTCCCATCCTGCATTCATATTACCATCCCACCCTCTGCCCTCATCTTCTGTCTTTCATAACAAATTTATATTTGTATGAAGTTGGTAAAAGATGGACTGGAGTGTGACTGCAAATTTTGACAGCAAATTGATTGTAGTCTGATTGTAGTCTGTTACTATGGAGACGCATAGGTCTAAATAGAAGCTGGAAACACAAAACAATAGGAGATGTTTAAATAGGACTATCTGCAATCTTGCCTAAAGGGGTAGTCTCACTTCAGCAAATGGCAGTTATCATGTAAAGAAAGTTAATACAAGCCACTTACTAATGTATTGTTATTGTCCATATTGCCTCTTTTGCTGGCTTCACTAATTTCTTCTTCACAATATACACTGCTCGTTTCAAGGGGTTACGGCCACCCTGCAATCCAGCAGTGGTGACTGCACTTTCACACCATAGATAAAAGCGCCGTCCAACGTTCACTTCTGTGGTCCGGCATAAGAGGGAACGGCTCCTTTCCTATAGTGTGCAAGCAGGACCACCACTGCTGCATTGCAGGATGGTCGTAACCCCTGGAAAAGTTCAATGTATAATGCAATGGAATAATGAATCCAGCCATCAAAGAAGGCAATATGGACAATCACAATACATTAGGAAGTGCTTTGTATTAACTTTCTCTACATGATATTTGTTGAAGTGAGATAACCCCATTCATTCTGAAGGTATTTTAATAAAGTAACATTCTTGCATAACATACGCTTGGTATACATCCGATGTCACAAAGATGCTATTAGAAAAAGCAAGAAAATCATAGAATGTTTCATCCAATGCCATGTACAGAGGTATTGTACCATAGAGTTCATTTTTCATATGGTGTGGTAAGGAGGCACAAAAGGTGCCTATGATCCTTTAGTATGTTTGTCACTATACACGTTTTTGCTATGTGTGGCCTAAGTCAGATCTTAGGATGATGCGCAATTTTTTCTTTAAAGTGCATAACCCATAAATAGTTGGTTTTAGACACTGATTATATTTTCAGAAAATGCTTAATTCCCTTTTAAGCGTAGAAATGGTTTTGTCAGCTTCTTTGGAAACTTGTTTATGACCTTGGATCACGTTCTTCGAATGAAGATTAATCATGTAGTGACTATAAAATTACAAATTAACCTGCCATATGCCTGGAGCACCACACTCAGGAAAAGCCCAAATTGGTATAAATGCTGTAATTTATATGATATCATCATTTTCTTTGTCAGATTTATTAGGGTACTTTCACACTAGCGTTATTCTTTTCCGGTATTGAGTTCTGTCCTCGGGGCTCAATACCGGAAAAAAACTGATCAGTTTTATCCTAATGCATTCTGAATGGAGAGCATTCCGTTCAGGATGCATCAGTTCAGTCCCTCTTTCGTTTTTTGGCTGGAGAAAATACCGCAGCATGCTGCGGTATTTTCTCAGTCCAAAATTCCGGAATACTTGCTGGAATGCCGCATCCGGCATTAATTTCCATTGAATTGTATTAGTGCTGTATCCGACATTAAAATTACCGTATTGACGGATCCCGTCTTCCTTTTTGCGAATGCGCAGACCTTTAAAAATGTGAAAATGATAAATACCGGATCAGTTTTTCTGGATGACAACTGGAGAGATGGATCCGGTATTGCAATGCATTTGTGATCCGTCTACAAATGGTATCCGTTTGCATACAGATTGCCAGATCTGGCAGACAGTTCTGGCGACTGAACTGCCTGCCGGAATCCAGCAACGCAAATGTGAAAGTACCCTTAGGCTTTTTAGTTGTGATGACCATGTACAGATGTACATTTTTATTATGTACTAGCTGTAGGTGACATTTACTTCAGGAAACAGATAATGAGAAAATGAGTTACCCAAATTGGTACAAAGCATTGATATTTATTGCATGACTTTTTAGGAAACCTTAAAATGTGTCCTTATCCTCTTTGAATACTTTAAGGGATTGTCCAAGATGTTAACGTTGATAGCATATCCTTGGGATAGGTCATCAATAACCGATCAGCAACAGGTCCACTAAACTGTTCACTTGTAGGACTGGGAACTAGAGCAATTCCATTCAGCCTTTGCACCACTTGGTATCAGTTGTTCTGTACACCATATGTCCTGTTTTTATGGATGACAGCTTCCCTGCACACAGCTTCTCTGATCACAGCTTCTCTGATCACAGCTTCCCTGCACACAGCTTCTCTGATCACAGCTTCTCTGATCTCAGCTTCCCTGCACACAGCTTCTCTAATCACAGCTTCCCTGCATACAGCTTCTCTGATCACAGCTTCCCTGCACACAGCTTCTCTGATCACAGCTTCCCTGCACACAGCTTCTCTGATCACAGCTTCCCTGCACACAGCTTCTCTGATTACAGCTTCCCTGCACACAGCTTCTTTGATCACAGCTTCTCTGATCACAGCTTCCCTGCACACAGCTTCTCTGATCACAGCTTCTCTGATCACAGCTTCCCTGCACACAGCTTCTCTGATCACAGCTTCTCTGATCACAGCTTCCCTGCACACAGCTTCTCTGAAGGCTTTTCCGTACACTGCATCCCTCAGAAACATTTCTACTTTTAAAGGGAATCTGTCACCTGCATATTACCAAACATTTTTTTCATTAATCCAGGTGTAATAATTTACCTTATTTCCATATGTCTTCTTCTTTTAATTGTGTGCCTTGTCTTTTCTTCAAAAAAACGCTTTATCCAATATGCTTATTAGGCTGTAAGGAGCCCAGAGGGGCGTTATTACTTTTCCAAGGTGCCAAGGTGCCCAGGATGTGCCCGGCCAGCCTAAATTTGAAAAAAGAAGAACGCCTCCAGCATGTAAAATCGCCTTCCAGAGGCAAGGCTAATTGCTTCCAGAGGCAAGGCAAAGTGCTCCAACCCCCGCCTTCCCCCCAGGTCCGCTCTCTGCTAGAAACATCCCCGATCCTCCTCTTGCACGGCAGCCCGAAATCCCGTGCAGGCGCAGTGCCGCTGTTGAGGCTGTGGCCCTCAGTTGCCGTACCATCACGCAGGCAGCGTGTCCTGCCTGCCAGCTAGATACAACTGTATTGCTGTCCTCAGTAGGGCAATACAATTGAATCTAATGCACTGAAAATGCTGAAGGACCTGTGACATCACAGGTCATGTGACCAGTAAAACAGGCAGTAGTTGAGAAGGACCTGTGTAGAAGAGGAAAGCACTCAGCAGTGACGAGGAGAAGCTGTGGTGAGGTCTGTACATGAGGAGAGGTAGAGCAATGCTGGGAGTTGTGGTTATTTAACTGGGACTGTATGTTAGGGCTGAAGGGAGGGATGTTTTTTAAATGGAACTGTGTGTTGGAGGTGGGGGGAGTCATGTTATTTACATGGGGCTGTATGTTGATGGTGGCTGTAGGATGGAGTGATGTTATTTAAATAGGACTATATGTTAGAGGGGGCTGGGGGAGGGAGTGATGTTATTTACATGGGACTGTGTGTCGGAGTGGGCTGGGGGAGGGGATAATGTTATTTATATGGGACTGTATGGGACTGTAGGGGATGATGTTATTTATATGGGGCTGTATATTGGAGGCAGCTATGGGAGGGAGTGATGCTATTTACATGGGACTGTATGTTAAAGGGGGCTGGGGGAGGCAGTGATTTTATTTATATGGGACTGTATATTGATGGCAGCTGTGGGAGGGAGTGATGTTATTTACATGGGTCTGAATGTTGAAGGCGGCTGTGGGAGGGTGCAATGTTATTTACATGGGTCTAAATGTTGAGAGGGTGATTTTTACATAGGATTGCATGTTGGAGGGGGCTGTAGATAGAGGGGGATGCTATTTATATGGAACTGTATATTGGAGGGGGCTGGAGAGATGGTGTGATGTTATTTACATGGGACTCTATGGCGAAAGGAGGGAAATAGTGTTATTTACATGGGACTGTATATTGGATGGGCTGAAGGGAGGGGAGTAATGTTATTTACATGGGACTGTATTTTGGAGAGGGCTGGAGATATAGGGTGATACTATTTACATGGGACTGTATGGTGGAGGGGGAAATATAACTACAGGGGGCATTTTAAATACTAGGGGCACTGTAGGGTTATTATAAATCCAGGAGACATTATAGGCATTCTTATTACTACTGGGGTCTCTATAGGAGGGACTTATAGATCCACGTTATTTCTACTAAGAGCACTATGGGGGGCCTTATTACTACTGAGGGATCTGTAGAGAGCTTTATTACCACTGGGGGAACAATAGGGGGCCTTATTTCTGTGAGGGTATTATTAATACTGGAGAGCTCTTCTGCTAATGGGGGCACTCTTGGGGAGCATTATCATGGTTTGGGGCACTGTAGGGGGCAGTATTACTAATGGGCGCAAACTCGTTGAGTTTTTCAAAAAATTTGCTTTATGAAGAATTACTTTATCACAAAGCACATTTTTTTGTAAGTAGTGGGTGCGATTGTGCCGCCTTCCCCCGTCATTGTACCCCTCAGATGCCGCGTTTATACATGATCGCAGCATCTGATATACATAACACGTTGTAAAATAAAATAAAAAAAATAAAATAATACTTTGCTCCATTTGCAGCTGCCACCATCTTACCCTCAATCTTGCACGGCCCGAGATGACGTAATCACACCGGCCGGAGTGTGGTGACGTCATACGTCACTGAGCACGGGATTTGGGCAGAAATCTTCAAGCAAGAAGGAGGCGGCCAGCCCTTCACAAGCAAATGGAGCAGGTAAGTGTGATTTTTTTTTCTGTTTTTTTTTTTGCACTTTTTCAGGTAAAATCGATTCGCTACCATGAAGCACGAGGAAATTCGACTCTACGACTGTAAAAAAAAAAAAAATTTAAATAATCTAGTAGAACAAGCATGTAGGACACTATAGAGCAAGGACAGGAGACAAATTTATTTTGGATGGGTACATTTAATGAGGTGATCACATGCGCCATTGCTGTTTGTTGTAATGGTCATCAGATGAGACACTAAGGTTACCAGGAGCTGACCAAAACTATTACCCCATCTTCGCAAAACCCCAAAGTTAGTGCTCTTCACCCTCCACTTCTTTTCACCACTAGGAAGTATTTTTTTTTATTTTCTGTTGTCTAACCCTGGGTTGCGTCTTATAGTCTGAGGCGTCTTATAGTCTGAAATATACAGTTCAGAAATGTAATTTGTGGGCCAACACGTTAACAAATCCTCAATAAACCTATGATATCCCTTACAAGCAGCTTGCTATCTAACTCACAGTAATAGACATGGATGTATATCTCCATGACTCCGGAATTGTCCAAATGTAAGGTATTGCTCCAAACTCTCCAGTGATAATCAGCTAGATAATAAAAGCGATACTACACAATGGTATTAATAGAAGCCACATCGGTATAACCTAAATTCCCTCCCTGCAACTTAAACCCACAATTTTTGTGTCAGTAAATGGGGCCCGTCACCCCTCCAGTCACCCCCTGCGTTCTTTTGGAACAAATTTCATCAGTTCAAACAAGAATCTGCAATGTCATTAAAGGCCGGCATAGCGTTATGTAACAAAATTATTCCATTTCCTTTCTTTAACTACAAAAGCTTGGACAAGAGAGGGGATAAATATGCATTTGACAAGTCCTCCAAGATTCCAGGTTAAAGGAAATGACTCCTCGCTTCCAAATAAAATATGTATCAAATGCCCGGCTCTGAGCGCTTGAGGAAGTTTAATAGTTTATTCTGTGATACTCTGTTGCAGGGAATAAAAATAAATAGATTAAAATGAACAAATAAAAGAAATCAATGTGTTTTATGGTGTTATAAAAAGGGGGTGTCATAATAAAGAACAGGTATGACGGAATGGAACTAAGTGCAGGACTGGTGGATTTAGTTACAGTTCTGGAAACTGTCCATTGTAACAGAAATGTTATAGCAGTGCAGATGTGCAGTACCCCAGACCCGGAGGTATCTGCAATTGCTTTGAATTATGTTTTGTCATGCTATTACAAAGGTATGGTTGACAGGGACAGGGTTAACCACTCTTTTTCTCATCTCTTAGTAAGAGTTGGCTGGTCCTGCTTTAAGCCGGGAGGGGAGGGGGGGGATGGCCAGTAAGGCGGAAGTAGGTATGTGTCTAATTGCTTCCACTCCAAAGATCTTAGGGACTAGCTTCAGATCCAATTCTCAAGTGAGATCACAACTACACTGAGACTGCACCAGGAAACCTGAAAAGCTGCAGTGTTAATAGTCAGCAGAGTGAACAGCAAGCCACAGCTTTACAGACCCTGTTGCAGGTGAGGGACGAAGGATCAGACACCCATCGTCTAGATAACATCCAGGCCAGACGAACTCAAAGCCTGCATTACAGAGTGGACACCTAGATCCACAAGTGCCAGCTTAGAGCTGTTAGCCAGAAGGTCAAGGGAGAGAGACGTAAACAAGACAGCATATCAGCGGTGCCATCAAACTGCCACTTCGCCAGCCACCATACCTCATCATCTGGGGGCAGGAATTGCACGTTGTACCAAATTACTTTTATTATTTTACTTCTGCCCTGATTCTTTGAATCACAATTTCACTGCACTGATCCCCAGGGAGCAATCTTCTGAGGGGATACAGCGTGACACAACCTCTCATCAAGGCCACTACCAATCCCATTCACTACTCCATCTCCTCAGGGGCTTGTTGCAGACATAGCAGAGTAGAATTTGCACAATGATAACCCAATGGGTTCAAGACTTACCTGCAGCCATTAGAAACTCAGTTCTGCTGTATCTGCAATGGTTTCAGTAGCTAAACACAGGTGTTACACATATCTTGGGCATAGTAGGGGTAAAACGAGTATGTACTCTATGTAGGTGGGCATCACTGGCTACAAAAGCAAGAGCTGATAGCAACGTAGCTGATAACAGGCAGTGATTCTACCAATGCAACCTCCAAGGTCGTCTTATCAACTAGCACTACAAGTCCATTGGGCCACCAGTGGTCATCAGTCTATGTGATATCGTTAGAGGTAAAGTGGTTAGCTGCAATAAGCAGGAGAAGAAAAAAGAGCCCCAGTTTTGAATTTAGTTATGAGGTTCCTTCTGCTTCCTTTTTTTAATTGTCATTTGCTTTAATCATTTTTCAGATATTCCATGTCCATTCTGAAAAGTTTTCAGTTAATGGGGGCGGGGGCTAGGGTTTAAAACACAGAGCTGCTTTCTTCCAAAAACAGCTCCACATCACTCCATCGGTTATGTCTGATATTGCAGCTCAGCTCCCTTGAAACAAATCAAGTTGAGCTGCCAAATCTCATGCAACCTGTGGCCGGGCGTGGGGCTATTTTTAGAAGAAAACATCTAGAAACATATCCTCTCTCTGTATTATAAGTGTTCCCCTCTCTCTGCCGGAACAGCCTGCCGGACTATCAGTAAAAGGAATTCTTTTCTCTGCTGGAACACCCTACCGGACTATCAGTAAAAGAAATTCTTCTCTGTGCAGGAACATCCTGCCGGACTATCAGTAAAATAAATTCTTCTCTCTGCCGGAACACCATGCCGGACTATCGATAAAAGGAATTCTTTCTGCCGGAACACCCTCCCGGACTATCAGTAAAAGGAATTCTTCTCTCTGCCGGAACACCATGCCGGACTATCAATAAAAGGAATTCTTTCTGCCGGAACACCCTGCCGGACTATCAGTAAAAGGAATTCTTTCTGCCGGAACATCCTGCCGGACTATCAGTAAAAGGAATTCTTCTCTCTGCCGGAACACCATGCCGGACTATCAATAAAAGGAATTCTTTCTGCCGGAACATCCTGCCGGACTATCAGTAAAAGGAATTCTTCTCTCTGCCGGAACACCATGCCGGACTATCAATAAAAGGAATTCTTTCTGCCGGAACACCCTCCCGGACTATCAGTAAAAGGAATTCTTCTCTCTGCCGATACACACTGCCGGACTTTCAGTAAAAGGAATTCTTCTGTCTGCGGGAACACCCTGCCGGACTATCAGTAAAAGGAAGATCTCTCTGTGCCGGAATACCCGACCCGACTATCAGTTAAAGGAATTCTTTTCTCTGCTGCAACACCCTACCGGACTATCAGTAAAAGGAATTCTTCTCTCTGCCGGAAGAACCTGCCGGACTATCAGTAAAAGGAATTCTTCTCTCTGCTGGAACACCCTGCCGGACTATCAGTACAAGAAATTCTTTTCTCTGCTGGAACACCCTGCCGGACTATCAGTAAAAGGAATTCTTTCTGTGGAACACCCTGCCGGACTATCAGTAAAAGGAATTCTTTTCTTTGCTGGAACACCCTGCCGAACTATCAGTAAAAGGAATTCTTCTCTCTGCTGGAAGACCCTGCCGGACTATCAGTACAAGAAATTATTTTCTCTGCTGGAACACCCTACCGGACTATCAGTAAAAGGAATTCTTCTCTCTGCCGGAACACCCTGCCGGACTATCAGTAAAAGGAATTCTACTCTCTGCCGGAAGAACCTGCTGGACTATCAGTAAAAGGAATTCTTCTGTCTGCGGGAACACCATGCCGGACTATCAGTAAAAGGAATTCTTCTCTCTGCCGGAACACCCTGCCGGACTATCAGTACGAGAAATTATTTTCTCTGCTGGAACACCCTACCAGACTATCAGTACAAGAAATTATTTACTCTGCTGGAACACCCTACCAGACTATCAGTAAAAGGAATTCTTCTGTCTGCCAGAACACCCTGCCGGACTATCAGTAAAATAAAATTTTTCTTTGCCGGAAAACCCTGCCAGACTATCAGTAAAAGGAATTCTTCTCTCTGCTGGAACACACAAGCTAGCCTGAGTTTTTATTGAAAGCCTTTTAAAATCTGCACACAGACAGACGAGGCACAACCCTGGCGAGATAGCAAAACCTTACTCCTAGAAGGTTGGGGGCTGCAGAGGCTGCAGTCATAAACCAGATCTCGGAGCAGGAACTCCAAAGCCCCATCAAAAATATCAGTACAAAAGTTGATGTGCTGTACAGATGTTCTACCTTTCCTCTTGGCTCGATACATCCTGAGATGAGTGGTACGAGATGACCCAACTTCTTTTCTTTATTTTTTCCAAGCTGGTCATGGAGCACCACTTATTTTAGAATATCTTGAGCAAAGAGGAAATGTAAGAAAAGACACATCTGTAGGTTGAGGCCCGGACTCGGGAGCCTCAAGCCATACCTCTTGCTTCATCTGCATGTGTGTCTTACACCTTTACCTCATCTGTTGGCCTGGATAGCAGAACTAATGGCTTTAGCTTATTTTTATGAACCTTACACGGTGTGAGAGTTATTATTATGTGTTCTAATTTCTCCAGCGATTGTCATGAGATCTTTTTGGCTGAGCACCAAACATATCTTGTAACTTGGACAGACATCCTTGTAGACTGCGGTCGGTTAATTTAAAACAAACCCCTTAAGTCAAATCTTACATACATTCATCTTCTTCCCCGAGCTACATATATATATTTATCGATTTTTTTTTTTACCCTTTGGTTTATTCTAGAACATTTATGACTGTCCAAGACAAACCCCACCGCGGCATCCAAGCATTAACTTCCATTCAAATTTTATGTTTGCAAACCAAATGACGAGACCGGGGAAGGTCAAAGGCACAAAAATGCTTTAAAACTATTTTTCTGGGCAAGTAGAGCTACATAATATAAAACATGAAATTCTAGCTTTGAAGTGGAGGGAAAGGAAAACAAAACACTGTCCTTTTTCATGCCGATAACCAGACGTGGGGGAACAGTGCATTTTTTTTTTGTTCACAAAAATATATTTTAAAAAACGGTGAAGTGTCTTGGGCGCATATACTGTATAACGTTTCATATTTAGAAGAGCAGCTGAGAGATCTCGAGAATAACAGCTTAAATATATCTAAAGGCCCTAAAGAATGTTTTGAAAAACTAACACATAAACTAGTACTGTACGTTGTAATCTACACCACCTGAGTTATAAAGTGATTGGAAATAACCAAAAATACACTTTAAATATAAAACGTTCTCCATAAAGAGTATTAATAAAATACACATTAACAAGGTCCTCCTAACTGTCGGTAAAGGGAATTCCTATCTGGTAAGGTAATGTACTATGTGCCTCCTCCACTTTACAGGTGGCCAAAAAAAACTGTGAGTATTTACGGCAGTTTTCAGGGGAAGAAAATAATCACCTTGTTAGGGCGGGTTCGCATTTGCGTTAGGGAATTCCATTAGAGGGTTCCGCTATAACAGGATGGAATGCAAAACGGAAGCCTTTAGGAGGCATTGCCTTTTGCTCCATCCTAATGTCTACATGTCTATGGCCACAAATAGCGGTTCTGTGTTGCTCCATTATACATGATGGAAAAACTAGTCCCATGGACTAAGAAACTGTAACAATTATAAGGAGAGAGCTGCAGCAGAAAGGACATGCCCCCCCCCCCTGAGCTGTGGTAGGGAGAGAGTTGCAGCAGAAAGGATGTGCCCTCTGAGCAGTGATAGGGAAAGAGCTACAGTAGAAAAGACATATCCCCTGAGAAGGAAACACCCCCTGAGCTGTGACTGGGACAGAGCTTCAGCAGAAATGGCATGCCCTCTGAGCTATGATAGTGCTATAGCAGAAAGGACACATCCTCTAAGAAAGAAACACCTCCTGAGTTGTGACAGAGAGAGAGAGAGCTTCAGCAGAAATGACATGCCCTCTGAGCTATGATAGTGCTATAGCAGAAAGGACACATCCTCTAAGAAAGAAACACCTCCTGAGTTGTGACAGAGAGAGAGAGAGCTTCAGCAGAAAGGACATGCCCTCTGAGCTATGATAGTGAGAGAGCTCTAGCAGAAAGGACAAATCCCCTAAGAAGGAAACACCTCCTGAGTGTGACAGAGAGAGCTTCAGCAGAAAGGACATGCCCCCTGAGCGGTGTTAAAGAAAGAGCTGCAGCAGCAAGGACATACTCCCGGAGCTCTGATAGGGAGAGAACTTCAGCAGTAAAGACATGTCCCCTGAGCTGTGATAGGGAGAGGGCTGCAGATGAAAAAAACACACTCCCTGAGCTGTGATAGGGAGTGAGCTGCAGCAGAAAGCACACACCCCTTGAGCTATGTAGCACTAAGGGCATGTCCCCTGAGCTGTGATAGGGAGAGAGCTGCAGATGAAAAAAAACACACTCCCTGAGCTGTGATAGGGAGTGAGCTGCAGCAGAAAGCACACACCCCTTGAGCTATGATAGGAGAGCTGTAGCACTAAGGGCATGTCCCCTGAGCTGTGATAAATTGTGAACTACAGCAGAAAACACTTTTCAGATTTGTTAATTTATTTTTGTGTTGCTTGCTTTTACATGACAAATTTTACATATTATTTAAAATATGTAGTTTAAAATTTTTATTGATTTATTGAAAAGACATTTTTTAACTGGGGACTAATCTGCTTTGAAGTAACTTACATAGTCAATCAGTTCTTCCTAATTTGATGTAAGACTTCCATACAGCTCTGAATGCCTCCCATAAATAGTTTTGCGGCTCCATTTATGGACTAGTGACACGTGAAACGCGAAGGGATATAAAACTGACGGCACTTGTCCTTTGATATGTAAATGCGGCAGAATGGACAATATGTCTCGCGGAGTATTAAACGAATGCTAGTCATTCCCAGGCACAGAATAACATCATGTGTGGCCATTCTACTGCATTGTCTACAGTGCTGACGTGGAGGCCTTTATAACTCAATGAATGGAATTGAAGGACTGATGGTGACGCAGAACATAACTCTCCCATTAACATATATGTCAAGGCACAGAGTAGAATCTGGTATGTGTTGGCTGAGCGTTTTTCCTGGACATGACACTTGTGTGGTGGCTTAACCTAGGTGGTGTGAACTGTGCAATCTAATAGGACGCTATTCCACTTCCTTAGTGCATGGTGTTATGCTCTTTGGCCCAGGAGCGTTGCTAGGGTCTCAAAAGATCTGGGGCCCAAGCCCCAAAGAATATGGCTCAGTTCTCTAAGTCGAACCTCCCCCCACATACCGCATTTTGCTGTACTTGCTATACAGCAGCACGTACAGTTGTGTTCAAAATTATTCAACCCCCACTGAAATTGAGTGTTTTGGCCAGTTTGACATTGATTTTGATCATTTCAGTCATCTTGGTTACAATTAAATCAAAGAGGCCCTTGTAAGTCAGACAAATATAACATAACATTTATAATGAAATAACCACAAATGTCTTTTCTGTGCTCACATCATTATCAGTTTTATTCAACCCCCAAGTGACATTCAATCTTAGTACTTAGTACAATATCCTTTTCCAGTTATAACAGCTTTTAAACGTGAAGCATAGCTTGACACAAGTGTCTTGCAGCGATCTACGGGTATCTTCGCCCATTCTTCATGGGCAAAAGCCTCCAGTTCAGTCACATTCTTAGGCTTGCGCGCTGCAAATGCTTTCTTTAAGTCCCACCAGAGGTTCTCAATCGGATTTAAGTCTGGTGACTGCGATGGCCACTTCAAAATGTCCCAGCCTTTAATCTGCAACCATGCTCTAGTGGACTTGGAGGTATGCTTGGGATCATTGTCCTGTTGAAAGGTCCAACGTCTCCCAAGCCTCAGGTTTGTGACGGACTGCATCACATTTTCATCCAATATTTCCTGGTACTGTAGAGAATTCATGGTACCTTGCACACGCTGAAGCTTCCCTGTACCTGTAGAAGCAAAACAGCCCCAAAGCATGATTGACCCCCCGCCATGCTTCACAGAAGGCAAGGTGTTCTTTTCTTCATAGGCCTTGTTCTTCCTCCTCCAAACATAGCGTTGATCCATGGGCCCAAACAGTTCTAATTTTGTTTCATCAGTCCACAGAACACTATCCCAAAACTTTTGTGGTTTGTCCACATGACTTTTGGCATACTGCAGTCGACTCTTCTTATTCTTTGGAGACAGCAAGAGGGTGCGCCTGGGAGTTCTGGCATGGAGGCCTTCATTACGCAGTGTGCGTCTTATTGTTTGGGCTGAAACTTCAGTACCCGCATCTGACAAATCTTTTTTCAGTTCCTCAGCAGTCACACGGGGACTTTTCAACAATTTGCGCTTCAGGTAGCACACAGCAGTCGAAGTCAGCATCTTCTTTCTGCCATGACCAGGTAGCGTTTCAACAGTGCCCTTTGCCTTGAATTTGAGAATGATGCTTCCTATGGTGTCTCTTGGTATGTTTAACATCTCTGCAATCTTCTTATAGCCATTGCCCTTCCTGTGAGGAGAAATCACCTCTTCTCTTGTCTTCCTGGACCATTCTCTTGACTTCACCATGTCTGTAAACACACCAGTAAATGTCTAGAAGGAGCTGAGTATCACAGTCATTTTACATCTGCCTAATTGGTGCTTATTATGCTTGATTGCTGCTCCTTGACATCCAGAGGTGTTTTCAATACCTGATCGAAAACACTTGAATGAACCTCTGTTCTTAAGAGTGGTCGTCTTTAAGGGGTTAAATAATTGTGTCAATGAAGAAATCACAAAAAAAACATTTAATACTGTATTACAAAAACAATTGATGTCATTTTAGTTGCATTTAGTTCTTTAAAAAGTCCTTGTAAGATTTCATTCTGAACACAATTACAAATGTACACTAAATTCCCTAAAACCCTTTACAGCATTGGGGGTTGAATAATTTTGAACACAACTGTACCTCTCACATCCAGTGCCTCCCAGGTGACGTCTCCTCCGATGAAGATCTTCTCTATTTGGTCCCTACAACTTCTCCCCGCCGCCCCTCGTCTCTGCAGAGTGTGACACACGGACATCTTAGCTTCCTCACATTTCTATCATTATCTCCCATCCTGCCCCCAGAGGGTTATCCTGCTGCTCGCTGTGCTCCCCAATACCCCCAAATACTATCCTGAAGAAATAATAGTGCCCCTCATAGTAATAGTGCTCCTCGTAGTCCCACCAATAGTAATTCCCTTTTAGAATTCCCTCATTAGTAATACTGCACCCTACAGTGCCCCCAACAGTGATAATGCACCCCAAGAATGCCCTCATTAGTAATACTGCCTCCAAGAGTGCCCCCATTAGTAGAAGAGCCCCCCAGTATTAACAATACCCTCACAGAGACCCCAGTAGAAATAAGGCCCCCTATTGTTCCCCCTATTGTGACCCCTCAGTAGTAATAAGGCCCCCATAGTGCTCTTAGTAGAAATATAGAAATAAGGCGGATGTATAAGTCCCTCCTATAGAGCCCCCAGTAGTAATAAGAATGCCTATAACAAGTGATGGCGAACCTTTTACAGACCGAGTGCCCAAACTACAACCCAAAACCCACTTATTTATCGCAAAGTGCGAACACGGCAAATAACCCTGATTACTATAGTCCAATATAGTATATCTTCCATGTGATTTATCATATAATAGCCTGCCTACATTCTGTGCGCTGCGTGTGCCGTTCATAGTGCACCCTGTGCTGATAAAAGGCATATTGGTATACCGCAGACTTTTTCCAGGGTACAGGTGCCCACTGGATGGGCTCTGAGTGCCGCCTTTAGCACCCATCACTGTCCTATAATGTCCCCTGGATTTGCAGTGCCCCCTGTAGTTATATTCCTCCCTCCAACTCTCCAGCCCCCTCCAATATACAGTCCTATGTAAATAACATCCCTCTCTATCTACAGCCCCCTCCAAAATACAGTCCCATGTAAATAACATTACCTCCTCCCCAGCCTCCTACAACATACAGTCCCAAGTAAATAATATTGCCCCCTCCCCAGCCGCCTCCAACATTAGATCCAGGTGTATTGCGGTCCTAAAGAGGGCAATACAGTTGTATCTAGCTGGCAGGCAGGACATTCGGGGCCTAGGACAAAACAACAGGGGCCCAGGCCCCGAATGTTTTAACCTAGCAACGCCCTTCCTTTGGCCACTGTTTAAAGGGGTTTTCTGGGTGTATGATACTTATGATACTGATTTTCACAAGATACGGCTGAGACAGCACACCAAGGGAAGATGGCGATTTGAAGTTTTATTCTTGATCAGTGGTGCAAAAGATTACATTTATTGCTAATGCAACTTTTCAGGCCCTGGTACGGTTCCCTTTCTCAAGCTATAAATGTAAACAAGAAGAATTCATAATCATAAATTCATAAATATATACATGATCAAAAAATTCATAGCAATACAAAAACATGATTGAAAAAAGATGCATACGGGGTGATGAGGAATTAGGCAAAAAAAAATCTGTACAGTGGTAGTGAGGGCAGTACAATTAATGCGAGTAATACTATGTGCATCGAGTTAATACATAATTGTAATACAACAGGATCCGTTCAAGTGGTGTCAGTAGAGCGGTTTAAGGGTCATTATGTCAGGCTAGAGGGGGTAAGAAGATTGCCTTAAGGCTAGAGCATGGCGTCATAAGCATGGTGTACAGCGTGTGTGGCACGCCGACTAGTTTTATCGGGAGCCCGGAAAGTACAGGGGCGTGGTGGGGAGGACAGCCGGCCGACATAATGACCCTTAAACCGCGCTACTGACACCACATGAACGGCTCCTGTTGGCCTTATCCATTTGTTGATCTGGGCAGAGGTTTAATGTCCCTGCAGCGCCACCACAGGGGCAATTTGGCATTGTACATTTCACATTTAAAATAGACCTCTTAGCACTAATCTTCCCCTCTCCTCTCCATAGCCTTCTATGGGCAGCAAGTGTCCGTGTCTCTCTGCACTTCGTCACTCTTCCTCCCCTCTCCATAGACTTCTATAGGCAGCATGTAATCTGATCCTTTGATGAGCAGACAGCCATCTTACATCTCAAAACTGACTTAGCAGAGAGTATTAGTTTAGGAGGGCATCTCTGAGGAGATATATGGATATAAGAGAGTCAACAGTCAGACTTGCTGAGTTATCACATCTAGTTAACGCGTTATCATGGTGGCTGTTAACTGTGCTACATCTGTACATTTTTTTATTCACTTGTACTATTGATTTATGGAAGGTTTGTTGAGATGACAGTTACCATCTAAATAGTAATATTAATAAAGACTGAAACAGTTATAATAAATATAATGTTCTCTTCATTACTAGCTAATGTGAGGAGGGGTCTCACAGCAAAGATCAAAACGAGCCCCTCATTATGGTGCTGCCCCTGGGCAAACACGATTGTTGTTTGTTTCCCCCTCCACACCTTTTCCAGTACCCTAGGGCCAGATTTTCCATGTCTTTGTTTCCAAAAATTGTAGTTTCTCATTAGCAGACTCCTGCCCGGGTTCTCACCAGGGGCGTAGTTATAGGGGAGCCAGTGGCTGCTTTGGGGCCCACCCAGGAGAAGGACTAAAAGATTTTATTGCATGAAACAGCAAAAAGAAAAGGAGAGAAGACAGGCGCTCATAGGGTAGTGGGTACTTCACCGGTCTGTTAAGGGTATGAAATGGTGGTGCTCACCTTGTGTGGTTGTGCTAGTTTAGGCACAACTCTATTGTGAGGCCATCTGGGAGGTCGGTGCTGCCGGTACTCTGCTCAGTCCAATTGGGAGGATGCCAAGACTCCCAGGGTACTGGAGAAATAAGCTTGTGTAGGAAAACCTGGTAGTGCAAGGTGATTGCACTTCCAATGTGGTACCGTTGGGGCGCACACAGTAACCTCAGACTTGGAGTTCTTTGAAGGTGCTTTATTGACTACGCGTTTCGGGGTATACGCCCTTTATCAAGTCTAAAAGAACATACATATGAAGAAAAGTATCGAATAAAAGGGACTAAAAGAAATTTTTCTCTTTGTAAGAAGATCATAAGTTTACTTAAGATATGCATCTGTGATCATATATAAATATGGCTGTTTTGGTAATTGGAGTATACAAATTGTGGTATATACATTATCTATAGTGGTGGTATTTCATAAAAGAATAAATAATGCTATTTCATAAATAAAATCTGTTTGCAAGTATTGCCGGAGTTATTATTAAATTAATATAATACAGTTATTAATCATGTAAAAACTGATCAGTCAGTTAAACATAAGGTTACCTTGAGTGCTTTGCTGAAGGTGTGGACACGGTATCCCAGGGAATCACTGGGGACATGAAGGTGGATGGTTCAGTTTTACAAACTAAAGTATATCCATATATATACATATACACATATATATATATATATATATATATATATATACATACATGTACACACACACCCATACATCCTCAGTGCGATCTTACAGACTATAATAGGCTTATTTATTCATTTGCAGCTTATGAAAAAGAAAGAGGGTAGAGGTTGGTAGGGTTTACCTGTGTTGAGACAGAGATGTTGGGATCCACGTGTGAACGCCAGGCAGCGCGGCTCTGAAGGGATCTGAGCCCGCGCTGCTGGTTAAGGAAGGGGGGAGGCGGAGCTGGTGACGTCAGCGGTGACGTCAGCGGTAGCGCGCCGGCTGTTTGCGAGAGCTTCAGCGCGGCTCCAAATGAGCTTGAGTCTGCGCTGTTAGTTCAAGGGGTGGAGAGGCAGGGCTGGTGACGTCAGTGATGACGCCCTCGCTGGGAACCTCATGAATAGGTAAACCCTACCAACCTCTACCCTCTTTCTTTTTCATAAGTTGCAAATGAATAAATAAGCCTATTATAGTCTGTAAGATCGCACTGAGGATGTATGGGTGTGTGTGTACATGTATGTATATGTATGTATGTATATATATATATATATATATATATATATATGTGTATATGTATATATATGGATATACTTTAGTTTGTAAAACTGAACCATCCACCTTCATGTCCCCAGTGATTCCCTGGGATACCGTGTCCACACCTTCAGCAAAGCACTCAAGGTAACCTTATGTTTAACTGACTGATCAGTTTTTACATGATTAATAACTGTATTATATTAATTTAATAATAACTCCGGCAATACTTGCAAACAGATTTTATTTATGAAATAGCATTATTTATTCTTTTATGAAATACCACCACTATAGATAATGTATATACCACAATTTGTATACTCCAATTACCAAAACAGCCATATTTATATATGATCACAGATGCATATCTTAAGTCGCTTATGATCTTCTTACAAAAGAGAAAAAATTTCTTTTAGTCCCTTTTATTCGATACTTTTCTTCATTTGTATGTTCTTTTAGACTTGATAAAGGGGTACGTATACCCCGAAACGCGTAGTCAATAAAGCACCTTTAAAGAACTCCAAGTCTGAGGTTACTGTGTGCGCCCCAACGGTACCACATTGGAAGTGCAATCACCTTGCACTACCAGGTTTTCCTACACAAGCTTAAAAGATTTTATTGTCAGGGCCCCTCAACAGTATTATACAATGACATTATATACAGTGGCATGATATACATTATATACATATAGGAAACAGACAGAGCGGCTGCTGGGCCTGGTCTGAAAAAGAGAGCTTAACGAGTGGGGGTTGCACGGGAGGAGAGGGCATTCAAAAAACTATCCATTGAATTGGCTGCAGTGGTGTGGTTTGTCACAACAACATCTTTGCAGGAAAGCAAAAGAAGATCAGCGGGGACAGTGGATTGGTGGAGGTGGCTTATCTTGGTGAGTAATATTTGTTATGTTAAAGCATCTCAGGCTTTTTTTGTGGTTTTTAAAGGGTAACTGAATTCTCATAAAATAAATATTGACATTTTAGATCAGTGGGGGTCTGCGCACAGAGACTCGCACCAATCCACAGAACGAGGAGAGAGAAGCACCCCCATATTGAGTTTTCTCTAGAAGTCAATGGAACGTCCTCAGCAGTAAGAGAATAGAGCATGATATGCGAGCACTTCTCTCTCCTCATTCTAGCAATTGGGGGTCACAGCTCTCAAAACCCCCACCTATCAAAACTTTTGATGTGCCTCTATGACATATCAAAAGTTTTATGAAAATGCAATGACTCTTTACTGAACAATTGCTTCAATGCTTTTTATTTAAAAAAACTTCAGTCCATAAGGATTTCAAACTTCTAAAGTTAATATATTTTTAGAGTTGACAATAATTGTAATAAGGGTGAACGCAAACTATTTCCATTGAATAAATCACTAACTTAAAAAAAAAAAAGTTTGATATGTCATAGAGACGTATAAAAAGTTTAGATTGGTGGGGGTCTGAGTGTTGAGACCCGCAGCGATCTGTAGAACGAGGGGAGAGAAGTGCTCACATATCACGTTCTCACTCCGGACTGCAGAAGACGGAATTGAGAATGGCCCATAGTCTTCTATGGCACTCGTCTTGTGCAGTGAGGAGAGAGAGCATGCTATTCACATGTTCCCATTATTCTAGAGTTTATGGGGGTCTCAATGCTCAGATCTCCACTGATCTAAACTTTTAAATGGGTTTTCCCATCTTAGACAATGGGGCATATCACTAGGAGCTGCTCTCCATTCATTTCTATGAGGACGCCGAAAATAGCCGAGCAATTCCCGTCGGCACCAGAGAAATGAATGGGAGCAGTGGCTGTGCAAGCGCGGCGCACTCCTATTCACTACTACGGGTTGAGCGATTGGTGTTGGCTGGACACCACCTTCCTTGGCTCCATTCTCGGTGGGACCCGCACCTATCAGACAATGTGGACACAATTATGTCAGATGGGAATACCTCTTTAATGTCTCTATTTCTCAGGATAAGTCATCTATATCTGATTAGTGGGGAGGCGGGCCGAGGCTTGGCACCACCACTGATCAGCTGTTTGAAGAGGCTTTGGCACTTCGGTGAGTTCTGTGGCCCCTTTACAGCACACCAATCACAATTCTGTACATTTTATAGTGGCGATGCTTGGTATTGCAGCCCAGCCCCATTCTTTTTAGTAGATCATGTGACCAATGAACATGACATCAGTGCTCCAGAAAGAGGCTGCAGTGTGCACCAGGGCGCCACAGCCTCTTTAAACAGCTGGTCGCTGGGGGTGCCAGAAGTTAGACCCCAACCTATCAGATATTAATGACCTATCCTGGCTGTCTACTAACATTTGGCATCCTGCCCATTTTTCTGCTGGCTTTATAACCAATATCCCTAAAAGTTGATAACACCATTCATTATAGACATAAGCAAGTCAAATTATTATTAACAAATATTATTCTATAACTTTGAAGGCCCAAGCCTATAGTATATTGTAAATGAATTATTTGAGATTATTTGATAGGAAGTTACCTTTTCCAGCTTACATGAATGGCAGTGGAGGGGTTTCAGCTTTGATAAGCTCGGCAGTTGCTGGAATTATCACTATGAGCCACATCAATTAAGATTTGTCTCTAAGTCAAAGTTTGGAAGAAGATGAAAGGGTTGTAGTATCTGCAAAGGTTTGGAACATAACAAAGTCGACAGGGATATTACAAAAGAGGCCTTATCTTGTGAAAATGATATAAACACAAAAAACTGAGTTTACAAAATGTCTTTCAGGTAAAAAAGAAAAAAACATAATCCACCGGTTGGCAAAGCATAAAAAAAATTCTAATCAATCTGCCGTAAGTAGGAGATGGGAGCTTTATGAAAGAAATTTTCTGTAATGGGTCTCTGGGATGATAACGTATAATACCTTTTTACTTTAAAAAAGAAAAAAAAGGAGAAAAAAAGTGCTTTAAGATGTCTTTGGAACTAATCAAGGTGAAAAAAAAAAAAAACATTTCTATTAACGTAGAGGTTTCTTAAAGGGAATATGTCATCAGAAATTGATTTTAATGGGGTTCTCTTAGAATTCATAAAATACAATCACTGAAAATACTTAAATATTACTTTATTGTAAATTTACTACCAAATACCTTTCTTTAGTTATAATGGCCCTTTTCTTTCTGGGGAGACATCATTAGGGAAAATAAAATGTCCTATTAGTACACACAAAACTTGTCCTAATCACGCAAGAGGACAAGTTAAGTCAGAACACTGAGCTGCCACATCCTCCTCTCTGTGTGGCTTGTCAGGCATTATGATCCTGAATACAGATGATAAGGTCTTCACCTGAATCTGTAACGCCTGTAGGTAAGGACAGACAAGGACAGTGAGCCCTGACCTAGAACCCAGACCCATATACCTATCTTCTTGCAGTACAAGCCCTAGGTAGCAAGACTGCAACTGGTCAACAGTCCCTATACTATTAAGGTGCAGAGACGAACAAACACAGAGAGACAAAACAACACAAAAACAGGGCCGTACGTAAGTGGGTCAGAACCAGACAGGTTATGCAGAGTGTGGTCAGAAGACAGGCTGAGATCAGAACCAGACAGACAACGCAGTACCAAGTGAGAGATACAGAGTGGTCAGAAAACAAACCTAGGTTAGAGGAACAAGCAATCCAACAAGAACAGGAACCAGGAACACAGCTAATGAGTCAGAGACTATCAATGGCACTGGTGTATGGCTAGGAAGGGGTTTTAATAGAGCACAGACTCCCAGAATCCTATTGCAAGAGATGCTGTTGCGTCACCAGGGGGCGTGGCTTAGCAGCACACCTTTTCTGGTGCTGCCGCGAGGCCTGAAGTTGCACTGCTGGAGCTTGGACAAGTGAGTTTGTAACATTACTCCACCTCCTAAAAGGGGCCACCGGGCTCTTAACCTGGGGAGCAGGCTTTAAGGTCAAGCTTTCTTATTAAATAGGGAGTATGAACATCCCGAGCCGGCACCCATGTTCTCTCCTCAGCACCATATCTCTTCAAATAAATTGCAGGAGCTACTGCAGAGAGCTCTGAAATCTCCAAGAGTCAAGAATTGTCTCCACCTCATACTCAACCTCGCCTAGAATTACCACTGGATAAGGGGTTTTAGGTGGAGGAATTACAGGAGGAATATTCTTCTTAAGCAATGAATTATGAAAAAAATGATGTATCTTGAACAAGAGTCATAATAGAAGGCAAAAAAATACCAGGTTTATAACAGAGATGATGTTATATGGTTCAATAAACTTAGGAGCAAGTTTACCAGACGGTAGTTTGAGGGCCAAATTTTTTATAAAAAGCCAGACGAGTTCTCCGAACATGAAGGGAGTAATTTACTCATCTAAAAAACTCCTTTGCCCCTCTCACGCCAGTTCTAAAATTGTGGCATGGGTGGGGAAGGTGGCGGGCAACCTGCAAATATGTGGGCATATCTACCAACTACTCCTAATTAACTGCTGTTTTTACAGCCATGAAATGCGTTGAGTGTGAGGAGAAGTAGAACCTGCAATATACGTAACCTACAGTATATGGTATATAGCCTACAGGGTCTAGGTAAGGAAAATAACCGGGTCTAGGGAGTACCAGCAAATCCAGTGTACCTTAGTTACCAATAGAAACAGAGAGGGCACGGATGACTGTGTTTATGGAAGCCTGACCTTTGCCTGGCCTGTGTGTCTTGGTACCCCAGTGATCAGTGTTTGCTTGCTGATACACTATATGGTTGCCAGTGCAAGTGGCCAATATTAGTGTGTAATTGTAGGTCCGGTATCCTCAGGGCATCTAACAAGATAAACCAGGACAGCCAAGCATATCACAATAGGGGCCCCACAATATCCCGTACCCTCAATTTTTTAATCTATCCATTGGGCAGTCTTTTATACATATTCTTGATACTAATAAAGTTTTTTTGTTTTTTGCAATGCTATCTACCTTTAAGTTAACCCTTTATTAATTGATTAGCGCAAACATAATACCTGTTCTTTAGTTAGCTAACCTGTTGTTATTTTCTCTCCAGAATCCCACGATAAACTACAGTAGACACCTCTATCTGAGACAATGGACTTAGGTATCCAATTTAATCTAAGAAAATTGTTGACAAATGAATCAGCCAATTCTTTGGGTCAAGAACTTTCTTCAATGGAATAAGATGACACATCTTAGAGAACCTATCAATGACCACCCAGACAACCATCTTTCCTTGGGGGGGTGAAAGGTCTGTAGGGGGGGGGGGTGAAAGGTCTGAAATCCGTTGATATGTGGGTCCAAGGTCTATGTGGAATAGGCAAGGGGCAGAGTAAAGCTGCGGGACGTCTCCTGGGTACCTTGGCCCTGGAACACAAATCACATGCTGAGACAAAGGCAACCACATCTCGTGACCAAGTAGGCCACCAGTAGGCTCTAAAGTCCCAGTTATACCTGGATGACCTGCCAGTACAGTGCAATGAAATTCCTCCAAAACCTTAAGGTGAAAATTTGGAGGAACAAACAATTTACTAGAGCAATAACAACACCAGGGGGAAGAATGTTACCAGGTTCAGTATTGATAGAAACACAAATCTCAAAATATGTGATAAGGCATTTGGCTTCGCATTACCAGACCCAGGACAAAAAGTAACAAAGTTAAACCGGGTAAAGAACAAGGTCCATTGTGCTTGCCTAAGATTCAGAAGTTTAGCTTTATACAGGTAAAACAAGTTATTTTTATCCATAAGCACTGTGATTTGGTGCTGAGCCCCCTCGAACAAGTGTCGCCACTCTTCAAATGCTGATTTCACGGCAAACAGTTGTTGATTGCCAATATCATAGTTCCTCTCAGGAGAAAAATGCACATGTAGTACCCCAGAGTGAGCAATACTATTCTTACAGTTTGCTACTGTCTCTAATATCTAACAATAATGTCATCTGTGTATTTATTCCAGGTCCTCCTACATTGTGCATTCATAATATTGCTATGAAACTGTTATGTTCATGTTACGTTCATGTAATGTGCCTGGTTCGCAAGCAGGTGCCAGTATATCTAGCAGATAGTGAGAGAGAGATCTCTAGATAGAGTGGAACTTACCATTCCATTCTCCCCCATTTGGGAAAAAGTGGGCTAGTTCTTCCTACCAATGTAAGGGTTACAGGAAGCTCTAGTCAGTTCTAGTCTATTGGAGTTGGAAGCAGACGAGTCAAGATGGCGCAGTGAGGGGAATGGCCCCCCCTTCTGCAGCAGGAGCCTCCTAGGGAAGCAGCTTATAGAGCATTATGACTCCTTACAGATACAGAGTATTACAAGGGGCTCAACATCCAAAGGAACCCTGCTCAAGAGGTACCAAAACAGTCATAAAGTCCAACTACCAGACTGAAGCCAGAGTCTAGCACAGCACAGAAATAGAAAGCAGAATATCCAAGTTTGCCTGCCAGTTTACCCACAAACCTGCTGGAGCCATGTGAAATACCACTTATGTGGTCTAGTTGTAGCTCAGCTCCATAGAAGTGAATAGGGCTAAACTGCAATACCAAGCATAGCTGCTGCACTATGTATGGAGCTGTTCTTGGAAAGCTGCATGGAGCTAGCTGCGCCCCCCAGAGCTCAGGAGAGTGTTTTGGCTCCCTAAAACAGCTAATCGGCAGGGGTGCTGGGTGTTAGACCCCTGCCGATCTGATAATGATGACCTAACCTGAGGAAACGTCATCATTATTACATCTCAGATAACCCTTTTAATGCTATGTGACTTATATGCATGTCATGTGCGTTAAGCAGTTATATGGAGCAGACTGATGAGCTGGGCCTACTGCCTATGTAGCAGGTGCCAGTAGTATAATTCAGCAGACACCTGCCAGCAGTGACCAGAATCAGACATAACACTGATTCCAGTTGTTTCACACCTCAGATATTTATAAGGCAGGCTTTTAAATTAGATTTGGGGGGAGGGAGGGGAACAGGTTGCAAGATGATATGACATACTGTACAGCTACTGATCCGGCGTGAAGAAGCTCAGAAGAAGCAGCACAATGTACTGTTACACATCACGCTGCTGGACTGTGTAGGAGGTCCAATGTCGGACAGAAATCAGCCTCTGCTCCTCCTACACAGCAAGCACGATGTGTAACAGTATTCTGCCTGCTACAGTTGCTGAGTGCAGAGTGAGCTGTGATCATCCGAGGAACTAGGTGAGTATTTACTGATTTTTTTTTTAACTTCCTATGAAGGGGGCACATATCTGGGCATAACTATTGTAAGGGGGCACAAATCTGGGCATAACTACTATGAGGGGGAACATATCTGGGCATAACTACTGTGAGAGGACACATATCTGGGCATAACTACTATAAGGGGGCACATATCTGGGTGTAACTACTGTGAAGGGGCACATATCTAACATAACTACTGTGAAGGGGCACATATTTGACATAACTACTATGAGGGACACTTAGAAATAGCTACTCTGAAGGGGCACATGTGAGCATTATTACTGAGAAGGGGGCACAGTGTGGGAATTACTACTGTGAAGGGGGCACATATGAGCATAACTACTAGGAGGGGCACAATGTGGGCATAACTACTGTGAGGGACACGATGTAGGCATTACTGCTATGTAGGGGGCACAGTGTTGGCATTAAGGTATGCACGCTGCACATATTGTCCCTCTTTGCAATTTTCAAATGATGTGACAGTATGGCTGCCAGAGTCAGCCC
The DNA here is from genome assembly GCA_033119425.1 of Bufotes viridis. Lineage (NCBI taxonomy): Eukaryota > Metazoa > Chordata > Amphibia > Anura > Bufonidae > Bufotes > Bufotes viridis. The sequence goes on from CM065591.1 coordinate 36,765,986, forward strand.
ATCTTTTACTCCACCTCCTGACCTGTAGCTGTGAACTACATATGCATGCATCTTTGCAGAGCGTGGCAGCTGGATTTCAGTATGACAGAAGAAGCCTGAAAAGTCAAGAGCAGGAGGTGGAACGTGGTCTGTGGGAAAAAACAGCCATCGAAGAGTCAGAAACTGTGTGTAGGGCCTCATGCTTACTTTGCGTGTGCAATCCACATTTTTCTCACTCCCATTACTAGAAATTTCTATTCTTGGTCACAATACGAACATAAATAGGGCATGTTGTATAATGTTGTAGTCGCTGTCTTGGGCAAAAAACAAAAGGATCAGGGTGGGCCCCCAGAATCAATTACACTATCGGGCCCTAGGCTCCCCAGTCCGACACTGCTTGCATAGGTATAAGCTACCTTACTCTGCAGATGCTGCCTGGGTGCCTAGCAGCCAAGGCCATCCTGCCTTGCAGCGGGTTCTGGTGAACATCTAGGAGTAGCCTTAGCTTCCTACCAACCAGAGTGGTTTAGGAGGACTGGTAGCAGTTATGAGTTTGATGGCTATGGTTCTAGAAGATGACCATATTGTATCTTACAGACAGTCTGTTAATCTGCACCTTAGTGAACCGGACCCTTCGTAAAAATTGTCATAGCCCTTCCCTAAATTTGGGTCAACAAATGTCTTGCAGTTGGAAAAAAACACATAAACTTGTATCTAATGGGGCCATGTCAATGTTGAAGCATGACTAGATGCCCTAAAAGTGACTAGAAAATGTTCAATGATGTTGAAAACTACCCTGGACACCAAGAATTGATCTAGATGCCATGACTATTAATGTTGTACGTTACATGTACATCTGTAAAAAGCCTTGCTGCCTCGACCAGGGATGGAAACACTAAAGCTTGCAAATAAAGACAAATATCTCCAAAACGTTCTCTTTATTTTGCCCAGAAATGTCTCCTGGGAAATGTGATAAATTTCCTCTGTTTCTTTAATTATCAGCAGATGGAGTTTTCTTTGTTGTAGCTGACTAGCTTAACCAGGTTCTTTCCCTTCTAAATCATGGAGAAGACTCTCTAGAGGTTAATTGTCACTGCTCGTCAACGAAAACTTTTGGGATCATGAATCAATGTATTGAATGGTGAGATATACCAAACAAAATCTCATTAATTATTTCACTCCGAGCCGGCTGGAACTATTTGCTTTCATAAATCATGATTATTCATTTGATTTTATGACTCTGAAACTGCTGCGAAACATTATATCCGGCCGCTCCGAATGAGGACATTATGTGTTTTCTTGATTAAACAGGAACCTCCATGGTTTGAGAACTTGTCTGAAGGTTATAATTCATCATTAATAATGAGCTGTGGACATTTTTGTTCCCATCAACAGTTTTTAAAAATCAATTAATTTGGAAGTGGTTTCTGCATAATGCTGACCACACAGGGATTGATGCTAACTAGGATATGGTTGCCATGATGGGCAATCATCCTATAGTAGAGATGGTGTTCTTAAACATTTTTCTTTCAGTGGTTATTGTATGTACCTCAATGGTTGGGGGTCATAGAAATGATTTAGCTGGAGTATGTACCATAATCCGGGGGCAGAGCAAGTGAGGACTGGGAAGGAATTTGTCCCAGATGAAGAGTGCTAGAGGGACACCAACAAGGCATTCTACCTCGGACCAGGCATTTTTTTATACAGGGTTGGGGCAGCTAAACCGTGACAATGAGTCCAGGTTCCTGCTCATAAGGATAACGCCAAGTAACAGACCAAATAAATATCGTCTGCCTGGTCATTTGTCACAACCATTAGGATAAAGAACTACAGGTAAACCTACTGAAACATGTGAAACTATAATTGCTAACCTGGGAAAAGTGTGGGGCCGACCACATAGAGGAAGAGAGGGAAATGTATGCAAATTTTGCCAAAAGTTGGTAGTTTATTGTTTATGAGGTAGTTCAGGGGGTGGCATTTAAATATCTTGGGGTATGTTGACAACTGTGTCTTAAAATAACATCAGGAGTGTATTGACCATGTGGGCACTGGCTCAAATGCATTAAAGTGCAAAAAGGAAATAAGATTTATGTAGGCATTGCCTTAAATCTTATTTCCCTATATCCATTCACCCACTTTTTGTCATCCTGTTCCTTTTCTTTGAACTATTCGGAGAATAATTGTCTCTCCTATTTGGCTGGATGTTCTAACTGTCTTGTTTCAAATCTTTCTAAGTTTTTTTCATCTGAGCGTATGTCTCATTAATGCAGAGGTGTCTGAGGTTACAGATTTGTTTTAAAAAGATTGTCCGGTTTAGACATCCCCGATTGATTGATCCTATTAAGCAAATATCAAGAGCGCATCTCCATATGGAAGACCTGGCCCATCAGTGTATTACAAGGAGATCTCATTAATTTCAATGTGTGGTTACCCCGCTAGGCAAGTGAAATGAAAAGCCACTGCTTTCTGCAGTGATAGCTGATTTTGAGTGGCGGGGTCAGTGGACACTGAAGGTCTTCATCAACTTTGCAGTCCAAAGTTAGCGCTTTTTATTCTCAGAATCATTGTTTCTTTCAGATTTCAGGTTGTGAATCACTTGTGCTAAGCTCCTTAAAGCATGGACTTGAATAGTGACTCTCAGAAGTAGGAGGAATAGTCTGCACCCACCTATAGGGAATATAGTATAGATTCATTCTTCTAGTGACTGCCAAACTAAAGTGGAGCACCAATAACCAGAAGAGATACTTTATATGTCACAGTAGAAACAGAGATAAATCTAGTCAGAAGAGCCTGACGTTCCGGACCAGGTCAGCAGCAGTTTTGTCACAGTGTGAGCTTCATCAGAAGCAGAATGCAGGCTCTTTGTAACAGTTGCCTGTGTTCTGCTGATAGTCCTGCATGGCAAGAGCAGAGAATCGGATTTCTTCTATTACCTGATCACTTTCACCTAAAGCCCGCCCATTAGTGCCGTTGACATCACCGGGCTCACTGCTAGGCGAGGTCACTGTGGAGGGCACGGTACATCATCGGATCTGCAGAAAAGTAGGGATCAAACGATAATCAGATTTACCGATATTATCGGCCGATATTCAGGATTTTCAAAGTTATCGGCATCGGCATTTACCTTGCCGATATATCGTTAACAAATTGCAAACATGGATCGCGCTACTGTCAACACGAGCCATGTTTGCTCAGCAGCACAGGGGAGAAGGAAGCAGTATCTCCCTCCCCCCTATGCCGCTGCTTCCGCTGCCACCAATGAGAGGAGAAGAGGAGGGGAGGGGCTATGGCCACTGCGCCACCAATGATGTTAACTCTCTCATTCATTCAAATATAGAAGGTGGTTGAATCATATAGCCGCACCCGACCTCTATGAGAGGTAGCTGCGATCCGCGGCAGTTAACTCCTGCCGCACCTGAGGGGTTAACTGCGTGGATCGCAGCTACCTCTCATAGAGGTCGGGTGCGGCTGTATTTGAATTAATGGGCGAGTTCATTGGTGGTGCAATGTGCCCTGGCCAATCGCAGCGCTCAGCTCATATCATGGGAGGTTGCAGGATATGAGCTGAGCGCTGCAATTGGCCAGCGCTCCAGCCTGGGAGAAGGAGACGCCCAGGGCAAAAGAGGATGTCTCTGCCCAAGGCAAAATTATCAGCAGCACGTGCGCCGGTACCACGGGCTACAGCGGGCAAACGGAGCGGCACCCAGGAATAAGTAAGTGCAGGGACATCCCTGGGTGCTGCTCTGCATGTACATACCTTTGACTAACAAACTTGGGACCGGTGAAAGGTCCTCTTTAACAGCATAATTGTGTAGGAATAGTTTTTAAAAAAAATGAAAATGCACAGAATATCAGTATAAATTATCGGCTATAGGCCTGAAAGTTCACAGACTATCGGTATTGGCTCTAAAAAATCTATATCGGTTGATCCCTACAGAAAAGTCCCTTGCCTCGTGCGCTTCAGAGCAGGGAATGGGAGAGCATCGAAGCATGAAATGCTCCGATGCTCATGGCAAAGGGGCCGGAGAGGTGAAGAAGGGCATATGTTCGGGTTCAGATTTGAACCAGGACAACCATTTTAACAAATATAATTAGGAACTCGTTGTATATTATTATTATTATTATTATTATTATTGTTGTTGTCTGGTATTATTATCTGATATACACAGCAAGTGCGGGTTTACGTTTACGAGCTGAAACATTCATTCCCACTGTATTTTCAGAGACTGGTGGTTGCAGGAATAGGACAGACATTAAAGAAATTCTGTGGATTTAAGAAATCCGCTCATGCAGGGCACGGGTGGAGATGACCTGCTCAGATTGTTGGACTGAAAACGAATCTGGTTCATCTTTACACATTGTAATCGAAAGAAGTGATTGTCCCTTGTCTTGTGAAATATTTTTATTTTTACTCACTTATATAGAGTGATACATTCCGCAGCGCTTTACAGACATTAGCATCACACTATCCCTGGTGGGGGGGCTCACAATCTATCTTCCCTATCAGTCTGTATTTGGCATGTAAGACTAAACCAGAGAACCTGGAGGAAACCCACGCAAACACGAAGGGTTTAGGGGTCTGGGGGGACAAACTTCATACATTCAAAGAGGTTATCCAGATTTGAAAGAAAAACAAGACTTCCTTTTTACAAAAACAGCAAGACATGTTTACTGAATATTTGTAGTATTGCAGCTTAGCCCCATTCACTTGACTGCAGTAGAGCTGCAATACCACACACAACCCATTGACTGGTATGGAGCTGTTTCTGGAAAAAAAAAGCCATGTTCTCTAATTCTGCAAAACCCCTTTAAATGATTAGTGCTTACTGAGATTTATTCTATCTATCTATCTATCTATCTATCTATCTATCTATCTATCTATCTATCTATCTATCTATCTATCTATTCTAACTGCTAATCTTTAGGAAATATTTTACATATTACAGTAATATTTTACTTTACATTTTCTGCTTTTGATCTACAGTTAAGAGAAAAAACTGTTTTCTAATTTAAAAAAATTATGTCTACTGAGTATCAGCAGAAAAAAAAATCTGCTATCTTGTTACTTGGTTTCAAAATTAAGGAGGTTAAAAATTTTTTTTAAATAATTAATGAGGAACTGCAAATCTGTCTTTGTCTGCTTTGAATTTTGCATTAACAATTTGGTGGAAGTTAGAAAAAAAAAAACATTTAGAAATTTTCATTTTTAGAGTATTTAGCTCCACCTGGTGGACAATTGAAATATTTAATTTAATGGGTAAACGTATGAACTCCAGTGTCAAATATTAAGAGAAATCTACAGCCTTTGTATCCCTTTGGTTTAGTTAAAGTAAGATAAATGCAAATTTAATTATCTTTATCAGCTTTTTATCTTCTTTTCAAGGTATTGAGTGAAAATGTAATTTTTTCTTAGAAGGCATTACCAGTCACTGCCAGCAGATGTCACTGTCTGCTCATTTATAAGCCAGCACTAGTGGGTCCTTTTCTACTAAGTGGGTGATCTCCTATTAAGGTCGTCCAGAAGAGTTTGGGGAAGAAAGCAAACCATTCATTCTGAGCCCATGATGAGCTCGACAACAATTATGTGTGAATAGCCGGTGTGTGGTTAACTGAGAAAATATTATTCCAAGCTTTCTGTATAGACAGCTGGTTTACATTGAAGAAGGAATAAAAAAAAATAAAAAATTACTAAATAAATTGTCAAATCCTGAACGTCGGAAATTCCCTTATAATTCTGCTCTTCGTTTTCTTGTAAGAAGTGACTGAATATCCTATCCCTTCACCGCAGCTAATATCCCCAAATACTAAAGGCTAATTCAGCAATACTTAATATTTCTGGGAAATGATATAATACCCGGGGCTGAGGTTATTTTTTCTATGTTCCTATTCAATATTAAATCCTTTTAGAGTCAAAGTGAGGCAAAGTCCTGAGGGTTTGTTAGGGTATATTCACATGTGGCAAAAATTTCCTCAACTGAAAATCAATTCCATTCATTTCTGCAAGCCCCTTTTAGATGAATGCAAAAGTCTCCAAAATTTCTGCAACACATTTGCTACGTGTGAATGAGCCTGAATCCAAGACTAGAACATGTCCAATTAAAATTTATTTGGAACCTTCTGTTCACACAGAGAGTCTAATGGATTTTTTTTTTGTCATAATAGTGATGGCGGAGCTTGTTATATGCACCACTAAGGGGTTAAAAATATCCTAAACAGTGGGGTAAAAGAAGCAAAGGGATTATAGTCATACCCATCATAAAAATAATACTTGCACCCTATCCACTATGTTCTCATCTAGGGCGCATGTAACACGTCTCACCACTAGAGGTCGCCTGATCTTCCATCCAAGGAAAAGTTAGCAAACTTTTTTTTTTTTCCCAGTTCATCTGGAAAATGAATTACTGCTGTGAGACCTGGTTGTATAATTACGGAGGAATTAAGCACACTTTAACATTGTTTCGCTGCCCTTTATTCTTCTGTAATGTATCACTGACGTTAAGAAGAATTTAGGTGCTTAATAATCTGATCGCTTTTAGAAACTTATATTGATATATTCACAATGATATGGAAATAATTCACTATTACATATACTAGCAACTGTATATTATGGGTTTCCTTATATTCCTGTTGCTACCAACTCATCATAAGGCTACATTGCACATGACCATATTTTTGGCCTGCATCAGATCCTTATTTTTTGGCGGATCCGATGCGGACACATTCATTTTTATTTGGCCGGAGTGCACACCATGTGCAGTCTGCATCCATGTATATAACTCACAGAAAAAAGATGCACCACATGGATAAGCAAATGACAACACTGGCTAATCCCTCACTCTGGTGTTAAAAGCTGAGAGATTCGCCAATATTTCCAATCAGGAACATATCGGAGCCCCTTTAAGCACCACTTCACGGTATCTCAGCATGACATGGGGTCCTACCACTAGACTACCTATGGTGTGTGAACAAGGTCTGAACAGGTATTAAGCAGCCTACAGCCCCCTCCCACTCACCTGCATTGCAGGACCAACAATGCAATGGGGAACAAATGAGGCCGCAAGCTACACCTACAACAGACCATGTGACACCGGCTTCCTGGTGCAACAGAATGTTTACCAGCCATATGCAATGGCACATTCAATACATATAAAACAAGAATCACAAAAATAAACGTGGCCTAAATGGGTGGGACTGCTCCAAACCCCAAACACTGTGGCGTGTTTCTAACTGGGGGCAGTTCCTCCGCGTGTGGTTCGCAGCGAACGGCTATCCCCAGCAAAAATTGCATACAATGGAGGATACCGGCGCGAACCACAAGCACCACACAAACATCCTACACAAAATAAAACATGTGCGGATGAAAATATATAAACACATAACTCACAGAAAAAAGATGCACCACATGGATAAGCAACTGACAACACTGGCTAATCCCTCACTCTGGTGTTAAAAGCTGAGAGATTCGCCAATATTTCCAATCAGGAACATATCGGAGCCCCTTTAAGCACCACTTCACGGTATCTCAGCATGACATGGGGTCCTACCACTAGACTACCTATGGTGTGTGAACAAGGTCTGAACAGGTATTAAGCAGCCTACAGCCCCATCCCACTCACCTGCATTGCAGGACCAACAATGCAATGGGGAACAAATGAGTACCAGAGCAACCCTCGGTCTAGCTACTGACCCCCGTGACCTCAAACTCGCTCACCCTGAAGGTCTGGCATACTGCATCTACAAGGTAGCACCTAGCCTTTCTGCTGCCTGAGGTGAAAACTGAAACGGCGCCCATTGCCAATTTCTTAATATAACCCCTTTGCCACAATGAAAGCGCCTATTGCCAACAGCCCTTCCGCTGCCCCCCCCTCTCGCCCCTACTTGGTGCTGCCTGTGGCGATCGCCTCAACTGGCCTTATTGGTGGTGCGTCCCTGCATGTCTACAATAGTGCGCAGGATGTGCAGAATGGGAAAGTGCAGGGCACACGCAGCTGGTATCCGTGTATTGCAGATCTGTGGTTTGTACACGAGGCCTTAAAGGGAACCTGACACTGATAAACCATTCACAATGCCTTGCAGTGCTAGCACAACTGAATGTAATAATACCTTTTATTTAGCGATCCATTGCTCCACTCTGGAGAAAAAGTACTTTTAATCCGTTTTCAAATTAGCAGTTAAGTGCACCAAGGGCGGGCCTAAGCTCCTCTGTGCAACCTTCAGCTTCCACTGCCAACCCCCCTCCTTTATGATTGGCAAGGCCAGGTTCCTGCATAGTCATCTCATCTTAAGAAGGAGAGCAAGGGTCTGGCAGAGGAAGCAGGAGCAGCGAGGTTGCACAGTGCACTTAACTGCTCATCTGCATATGGGTTAAAAATTATTTTTATCTAGAATGAAGCAATGGATTGCTAAGTGAAAGATATCAGGACGTTATCCAGCCAAGATACTGTGCATGGCTATTCTGCGATGGTTGCCATAATGAGCAGTCAGGCACAGGCTGGTCAACCTATTAGTGAGCCTGGAAGCCAAGGCAGGCAGGTTCCTGGCTCAGCATCCACTCTCAGAATTAGGTGGGCAATTTAAAGGGCCAGCATTCAGCTATTTTTGCAACTCCCATAACAGTAAATAGAGGGTGGCTGCACATGCGTGGCTGCCTTCTGTTCACTTCAGGGGTCCCATTCTGGAGATAGGAGTGGGTTCCAGACGTGGGATCTGCACCTATCTGACATTAATGGCATATCCTAGTGATATGCCACCAATGTCTCAGTTGGGAATACCCTTTTAAGTCTGTTACTTAGTCGTTGCCAGTTGCCTGTGATTGTCTAAAGTGTCCTGGCTCTGTGCTTTGTGTCTGAACTCTAGACCTGCTCGCTAACCCTCTGTGTGTAAAATGTGACTTATTTTTGGATTAAAGGGGTTGTGCAGCCAGTATATATAAGTCGTCAATATCTGATCGGTGGGGGTCCGACTCCCAGTACCTCAGCTGATCAGCAGTTTGAAGAGGAGGGGGCGCTTGTGAGAGTGCTACTTCTTTTTCAAGATTACACTGCGCTTCTTCTCGCTTGAAGCACAGGTGCAGTGTACTTATAAGTGCTTGTCCCATTAACGTGAATGGAGCCACCATTTGCAATTACACTGTGCTGCCAAGACTTCTAGCACTGCCTCCTCTTTAAACAGCTGATCAGCAGGGGGTCGGGAGTTGGACCCCCACTGACAAGATAGTGATGACCTATCCTGAGGATAGGTCATCAGTATGCACTTGCTGCACAACTCCATTAACCCTTTATCTGTTGAATTTACTTTTACCAACTCTAATGGTTTTCTGACTTTGGCTTGTTTCTGGATTAACCCTTCATCTGCTGTTTTTGCACTATAAGTCTCTCCTGGTTCTGACCCTTCTTGTCAGCTACTTTTTGTACCCTGGCAATTCTGGTAGGTCTGCTTCTAGCAAGCTTGCACTAGTTTTTTGCTACCTTACTCTGCAGACATAACCTGGATCCCAATCACCTTGAAACAGATGTCTGCAGATTAGATGCTGGCTTATTTAACATCCAAGTCATGTCTCAAGGCCTATTTAAAGGGCTGAACATTGACTATAGGATAGCTGCCTTACATCTGGTAGCATCAGAGGCAGAGCTTGTTAAGAGTTCATTTTCATCCATTTCTTCCCAGAATTCCAGAGGAACATGTAAAAGTCTCCTCATGACGATTAAGGCGCTCTCTCCCCAAGGAGAGATAGTACCCCCAAGTTCTGACTTAGACCACTTACACAGTTAAGCCAGGTACTCTCTGCTCTACACTGATGAGGGGCAATCACCCCGAAACAGCTGTCTGCAGATGAGGTGCTGGCTTATTTAATATCCGACTTATGTCTCACGGCCTATTTAAAGGATTGAACATTGACTTATAGGATAGCTGCCTTATATCTGGTGGCATTATAGAAGGGGACTACTAATAGCTCATTTATATCCCTTTCTTCCATGTGTTTTCACAGATACCCAGACATCTTTTCACTCTCTCCCTGAGTAAGATATTGAAGTTGTTTTAGATTATTCATTTACCTAGTATATCTAATATCTATCTAACTATCTATTTATCTAGTATCCATCTAAAATAAAAATAAAAATGAGGCAGCACTCCATTAAGCAGTGAATAGGGTGTTTGACCTTGGGAAATAAACCTGGTCCAACATCCTATTCAACGCATATATCTGTGTGCTGCCTTTTTGGCTTTGGATCTTCTTGTGGACCTCACTCTTGTGCTTCTGGCGGGATTGCAGCCTGCCATCTTTGAATGACTTTGCTGCTATTTTTCTCTTGCTTTTGATCTATCTATCTATCTATCTATCTATCTATCTATCTATCTAATGGTTATCTATCTATAATGTATCTATTTCCCTATCTATATCTGTTGTCTACATACCTTTATCTACCTCTCTTAGCAAGATGGAAGTAAAGAGCTGCAGTAACTCAAACCTAATCTATCTATCTATCTATCTATCTATCTATCTATCTATCTATCTCTATCTAATATCTATCTATCTATCTATCTATCTATCTATCTATCTATCTCTATTTTTTTACCTCTCTCAGCAGGGAGGAAGTAACAAGCTGCAGTTACTCAAACCTCTTCTTGATACCCCAACTAAATGGAACATGCAGCCTGCATGTACATGAAGCGCAATAAACAGCATATAGCACTCAGGGGGAGAGTTATCAAACTGGTGTAAAGTAGAACTGGCTTAGTTGCCCATAGCAATCAATCAGATTTCACCTTTCATTTTCCACAGCTCCTTTGGAAAATGAAAGGAGGAATCTGATTGGTTACTATGGGCAACTTAGCCAGTTCTACTTTACACCTGTTTGATAAATCTCCCCCTCAGTGTTTAAGTCCAGATTAGATCCTAGAATTTACGCACTGAGGTGCAGATCCTAAGTTGTTTTTAAGTGGATCACTGTAGGTATACTAATATAATTCTCCTTTATATTGGGGAATGTTAGGCTCACTGTTTCCACTGCCCATGTAGGTATTTAAAAGAGTGAAGCATGATGATGGTGAGATCCTGTCGCTGCCAGTGAGATGTCTAAAAAGCCAAGATTAATGACATAGCTGACTTTAATACAACTGCAGTGACTTCATAACGGTTCTATTTCTGAGCAGAGGTGAGAAGTCCATGTCGGAATTATTATTCCCGAAAATAGGCAATTTAATTTCCTTAACCTCTAATGGTATTAATATGGAACAGATCAGCTAACAGCTCACTACTGTGCCCAGACGTAATGATTTAACAGGCCCAGCATCAAGCTACTGTACAGTAGTAGCAAAATAAGGGGAAAATCTTCTACTGCTACCAGTGTGACGGATGACTGTGGACATTTTATAATTTTGGTTTATAAGGTATACCTTGCATTCAGAAAGTCTTCAGGCCTTTTCTCTTTTTTCACATTTTGTTGGCCTTGTACTAAAATTGAAAAAAAAAATTGTGTGTTCCCCCATCAATCTGCACTCAGTACCCCATAATATGAAAGTGAAAACAGAATTTTTGAAAGCTTTAGAAATTTATTAAAAAAGAAAAACTTACATTTTGCACAGACGTAAGTATTCAGAGTTTTAGCTCTAGGTGCCTCTCATTTCTCTTGATCATCTTTGAGATGTTTCTACACCTTGATTGTAGACCATCTGTGGGAAATTCAGTTTATTGGACAGACACAGTCCTGTCTATATAAGGTCTCACAGTTGACAATGCATATCAGAGCAAAACCAACCATGAGGAGGAATGAACTGCCTATAGAGTTCAAAAACAGGATTGTGTGGAAGCACAGATCCAGAGAAGAGTACAAAAACATTTCTGCTGCACTGAAAGTTCCAAGAGAACAATGGCCTCCATAATTCTTATATGGAAGAAGTTTGGAACAACCAGAACTCTTAGAGCTGGCCATCCCTTCAAATTAAGTTATCAATTGGAAAAGAACCTTGGTAAGAGTAGTGACCAAGAATCCAATGGTCAGTCTGGCTGAGCGCCAGAGAACCTGTGTATAGATGGGAGAAACTTAGAGAAGGTCCACCTTCACAGCAGCACCAATCTGGGCTACATGGCAGAGTGGCCAGAAAGAAGGTGCTCCACCGTTAAAAAAGAAAAACAAAAAAGAAAAGACTTTTACTTTTAAAGTAGCAAATAGTCACACTTCATTTTTACTGTCTGATTATGGAGGACTGATTATGGAGTACAGAATAATGGGGGAAAACAGTTTTTTTTTTTTTTACATTAGAACAAGGCTGCAATATAACAAAATGTGAAAGTGTCTTAAGACTTTCGGAATGTGTTGTATAGTATATTTCTATTTTGTTACATAAAAGCCATTAAAACCACTAACAGGTGAAGTGAATAACACTGATGGTGACCAAAGAGCTTGTCAGTGAGTGAGATATTTGAGGCAGCATGTGAACAGTCAGTTCTTGCAGGTAATGTGTTGGAAGTGTAAGGATATGAGAAACTGTGACAAAGGCCGAATTGTTATGGCAATTATGGCCGGGTCAAAGCATTTCTAAATGGCAGGTCTTGTAGGATGTTACTGGGATATAGTGTATATAGTATCTACCAAAAGTGGTCCAAAGAGAGAAAACTACTGAAATGGAAACCAGATCGTTGATGACATGGGGAGTGAACATTAGACCATCTGGTCCAACCTCACTGTAGAACCACTGTGGCATAAATAGCTAAAATAAAAAAAAAGTTACTGCTGGCTATGATCAAAACATGTCAGAACACACAAGGATAGTCAGACTGTCCATGCTGACCCCTGTCATCACCTACAATGGGAATGTGAGCATCAGAGCTAGACCATAAAGCAATAAAAAAAAAAAAAAGGCTACTTGGTGTCACGTTTTCTTTTACATTATGTAGATGGATGGGTGCGTGCACGCCACTCACCTGGAGAAGAGATGGCACCAGGATGCACTATGAGGAGAAGACAGAGGAAGCAGTGTGATGCTCCGGGCAATGTTCTGCTGTGAAATCTCAGGTCCTGGCTGGTACAATGGCATTTCACTTATTGTAGGTGCCGGCTTCTGGTGGGTTGCATTTGGGCCATTGTGTTCAATCGTGGTTCATGTTGCCACTGTTCCATGCGTCCTGGCGTTGGTTTTCTGTGGGTGTCAATTATGGCGACTGAGCTTTGTATCTCACCTCAGTTCAGCACTGCTCGGGTTAACCTTTCCTGGCTCGATGTATGTGCGTCTTTTTGTCTAATGAGTTCATTTTCCCTGCTATATATTTTCTAAGTTGTGTGTCCTGCCCCTGGTTGTGCAACAAGTTTGGCCAAGTTCTGTCTGCCTGGTTTCTCCAAGTTCTTTTTGGATCTGTTTAGATTCTGTCTGCCTGTCCTGTGTTGAAGTTTATATCTGTTTGTGTATCAATTCTGACCTAGTTCTGTCTGCTATGACCCTGTGTCTGTTCCATGGATTATTATGTATTCTGTTTGCCTGACTTTGTTTAATTCTGTCTGTATGCCTTGGTTCCTGTAGTCTGCCTGTCTGCCAGTGCTCTTAGTTTTGCTTCATGTCTGTATTTTAGGTTTGCATTTTAATTGAATGCACTCTGCCAGTCTGTTCTCTGCCTGGTTCTGTTTGTGTGCCTTGCCTGTGCCTCTGGTGCTTTGCGTTGCAGTCTCTGACCCCAAAGTGCCAGCTGCCAACTATATTGGGACTATTCCAAAAGGTAGAAGTCTGGTAGCTCTTTTGCAGCAAAGGCTAGATCCCTGTATAGGGGTTAAAAGGTGAAAACCAGGGAATCGTCAGGATAACACCCTCAGATCTAACCCTGGGTCAGATTGGTTGATTAGCACAGTGGTTCAACAGCCATTGTCTGTAACAGTTTGCATAGGTCTTGGTCCTGACATTTATGTGCATGTGACCTACACCACCTACCTACATATTATACAGACAAGTATCTCTCTTCATGGCAGCAGTATTCCCTAATGGCATTGGTCTCTTTCAGCAGGTTAGTTGCCCTGTCACACTGCAAAAACTGCTTAGCAATGGTGTGAGGAACATGTAACAAAATTAAAGGTGATGACTTGGTATCTAAATTCCCATAGATCACAATCTGGCAAGCATCCACGAGACACATTTGGAAAATAAATCTGAACCATGGAGGACGCACTTCACAACTTACAGGACATATCGGATCTTTTGCTAACATCTCTGTCCCAGACACTAAAGGACATCATCAGAGATTTGGTGCAGTTTTTGGCTCTATATTTAATAGCAGTTTTGGTGGAAAGAGGGAACCTACACAATATTAGTCGGGGGGTTTTAGTATCATATCTGATCGGTGTCACTAAAATGCAATGCGATCAGCTCTGCTGCAGAATGCTCACTAATATGCTTATAAAAAATCATTATACTGAAGGACACCTTCAGAGGTTTGGTGCAGTTCTAACACTTCCATTCATTTCCAAAAAATACCACCATACACTTGTAAATGATACTGGAAGGGTTTAGTCTGTCCCCAGGTCCAGGGCTGCCATAGGCTAGTTGAAGACAATATCATTTGGAGCTGACCTAGGAACCAATAGCTTTAATAAATATCCAAATAAGCCTTATTGATGATAAGTCCATCATGTGCAATGTAACGAAAATGAATGAAAGGTGGATGTGTATATGTCTGGTTTACAAAGAGGGTGGGCTCTCAGTAAAGTTACAAATGTAGTAGAGATTTGTCTACAACAAAAAAGATGTAAGGGGAATGATGAATTTCTCTCTTAATGTGCGTCTACAACTGTAAAAAAATAAAATAAAATCCGGTTCATTTATGTGAATGAATTCTTAACAACTAATTAATTGAGTCGTTTATTAAGACCGGCGTTATAGATGCCGATCTTACTACCCTTTGCACTGGCGGTGGATGTGCCGAAGTTATGTAGAGGCTCCGGCCTCTATATAACATAGGTGCATCCACCGCCTGTTTAAATCTACGCGATCTCCCTTGCTGGCGTAGATTTAGATAATTTTCTACGCCTAAAACATCAGTAGAAAATGATAAATGAGATGGGCCTGCCGGCCCACCTTCTTCCCCGTCCATTATACTCCTTCTATTTTTTGGGGGGGACCTGACGTGAGCGAGGAAAAGGCTGAGATTTGGCCACAAATCCCCTGTGCAACCGAATCCAAAAATATCTGATAATAAATGATGCCCTAAGTATCTACAAAGTTGAAAACATCACCAATGTTTATTAAAACTTAGTAAAGTGAGTAGTCATTAGTGTATTGTCAGCCGAACCAGCCTTTTTCGAATGACTGGCAATCTAATGTGCATGAGAGTTTACGACTCTCTATCGGCACATGATATCAGGAGAGAGAAGGATTGGTCAAACTTAATTTGTTTTCCATTTTTTTTATTCCTAGGAGATAAGCCACCACCAGAGGTGTATTGCAGTATCTTTCTCCACTCTCTCAAAAACACATACAGTACGTGCTCAGTCAATCGTGTATGTGAAAAAGGGGAGTCGGAAGAGATACCTGTTGAACTTAAGAATTTGGCTGAGAGCAATTGTATTTGCTATAGTTATTAATGTTCCTCTATAGATATGTGTGATAGACAATAAGACCAATGTAGAAGGTACATATTATTTTTGGCCTTCAAACTCTGGTGGTGTAGTCTACCCTACTTTTCACTTTTGCAAATATGACCAGAACACGATAAACATATCTTGTGGGCATTATGAGAAAAGTGTCATGTTGAAGATTTTCAGATGAATGGGAAACATGGCTATACTTAGCAAAGCTGAAAAACTAGAGAGGTAAAGAGACATCTCAAAAAATCTATAAAGAAATATGAAGACCCAAGCAGAAGTTGTATGATCGCCAGGCATCAAATTTAACTTGCACTTTAAATATAGTGAGAATTTTTGTCTTAGAAATTACCAAACCTCAACATAATCAGGCTCGTCAGGTACTATGTGAATACCTTTACTAGCATTCTTAAGTGAACACATTTCAAAAACCTAATTTGGTGGTCACCATGTCCAGTAAAGTGTGGGGAGAAGTTTCGTCTCCAAAGACTATTGGGTAAATCAGCTCAACATAATTCATGCATAAAATGATTTCCAGCTAGAAATTACACAATGATGGTAATGTATGAATAAGTGAGTGAGATGTTCCATCTGTGGACTGCTTTCAGACTTGAACAGTTGCTCTTAAAAACCACAATAAGAGTAAATAAAGGAATTTCCAGGATAGAAGACATTAAAAGATAATTTGTGGTTGTATTGTTGTCACATTACTACTTACTAATTTCTGTCTTATTACCAAGAACGTCTGTTTTCCATATCAGTTTTCTACAGCTGAGTGAGAAACTTGTTTTCCGCTCGGAAAATGGATTTTGTTTTTTTATGTCTATGTATTTTAACATGTTGTGTTAAGTAGTTGACTCAGAATTGTATAGATTTCAGGATATATCAAAACCAGGGAGGTGGAAGCACAGATTACTCATCTGTAGGTGGCCCCTTGAGTATGAAAACCCCACGTAAGGGAATGGAAATCTCTATGCATGTCACAATAATGATGGAAATCCGTTAACATTGCACCTACTTCCTCCATTATTCAGTAAATTCAATATAAATAAGAAAGTCAAACATAAAAACATTAAAGGGTCTCCTAGTTTCAACAAAAAAGGTTATTCAAAAAAAGGTATAATAAAAAGTTTTTAAACTTTCAGTGTCCATTTCTTATGGTTTTCAAGATCCATGGGTAGGGGACCTGGCATTAAGTCCCCCACTGATCACGAGTAGGGACTCCACCCTGTACCCCTCAAGGTTTCCCTAAAATAAACAGACCAGCAGGTTGAGCATGTGCATGCTCATTAAAGTTATCTCTAAGGGAGTTCCAGAATTAGCCGAGCATTGTACACTGGAACTCCCATAAAAATGAATAGACTGGTAGGAGCAGCAGCTAATACTTTTTTTTTGTTTTTAAATATAGTGACATGGAAAATTGAAAATAGCATCACAAAAGTGTTTTAAAAATATGTTTAATATAAAAACAATAGGTTATTTGCGGCTGGCACATTACTTTTATATCTGTCCTGGTCACGTGACCAAACGATAGCTCTGATAACTGCCCTGTAACTTTAAGTGAACCAAGCACTTGGCACCTGATTGACACAAATTTTGTCCCTTTGCACTAGATAATGAAGAAAAAAGTGCCGACCTCTTGTGGGAGCGCACATAGCCATGCATGCGCAGCAGCTCTAATCTCGGCCACCTCGTATCTGTGCTGCAGCGGTGGCCATAACCCCTGGAAATGAGCAGTGTATAATGCAATAGAAAAATGAATCCAGCCAGGAAAGGAGCCAATATGGACAATCACAATACCTTAGTGCCTTGTATTAACCTCCTATACATGATAAATGTCATCTATATCCTTATTCTGCAGCTCCTACTGTAGACAAACAATATTCTTGTTACTCCCCTTCCATATATGATTATTTTCTTTACCTGATGCATAAATCCATCAACAATATAAAACATTCTGCACTTGTATCTGGCGCTTTAGACAATGATCCCTCTGTATAGGATCTCTGGCATAACAGGAGAGGACTTCAGTTACAATTACAGATGAGTGAATTTCTTCAAAATTTAAATCGGCCAGTTCACCGAATTTTCTGAAAAAATTTGGTTCGATCCGAATTTTTTCGTGACAAATCGTGTTAAAAACGGCTATTTCCTGGCTGCAGAGAGCCTTCACAGTGGTAAAGAACACTGTGCCTTGCAGTAACACGCATAGGGAGTTTGCTGTGGTAGTGAAACAATACTGTGAGTCAGTATGACATGTAGACAGGCATCACTCTTAGAATCACTGCATACTTCACTTATTTGGGCAGTTACAGGGCCAAAACTGACCAAATAACTAAAGTGTGAACTCAGCCTTACAGGTCAATGTTAGCGCCAGGTATAAAGAACCGTGCCGAGGCCCAAGATCCTACTATACTGTGAAAGAGCACACTCTATTTACACAAATTCAATGATTCCACATTGAAAAACTTATAAAAACTTATACAAGTAGAACCCCTCCGACAGAGTGGAGTGGGTGTCAGCAGTAAGTTTGTGTTGACGTCAGTGAATATTTTTCCCTTCCTCTGATCAGTCAGAACAATAACCCCACAAAAACGTATCCTGTCTGTTGAGCATCCGCCTTCACTCAGTCAGCATTTGGTCAGTAATCCATCAGTATTGCTAAAGCCAAAAGAATACAGGAGTGGATCCAAAACAAAGATGACACGTGAATGGAATATTTGCATGTCTTCTGTGTTTTTTACCCACTCCTGCTTTTGGCTACCAAATCATAAGCCAAATCTGATGCAAAATGTCGCTGTTGCATAGACAGGATCCCTTGTATGTCTAATTTTTCCTTTTTTCTGAAAGTTCAGAAGAAGGCTCAAACAAATGATGATGTCAGCCAAGCCGAAAGGCAATATAGTGGCCCAGTCATGAAGTGGGGAGGGTGGGAACAGCATGAGAAGTCCACAGAGTGGCCCTATGGCATAGTGGTGAGGTGGAAGCAGCATAAAAAGACCACAGAATGGCTCAATGACTGAGTATGGAGGTGGCAGCAGCAGCATGAGGAGGCCACAGAGTGTCACAATGACAGTGTGGAGGTGACAGCAGCATCAGGAGGCCACAGACTGGCCCAATGACAGAGCGTGGAGGTGGCGGCAGCAGCAGCATCAGGAGGAGGCCACAGGGTGGCACAATGACAGTGTGGAGGTTGCAGCAGCAGCATTAGGAGGCCACAGAGTGGCAAAATGACAGTGTGGAGGTGGCAGCAGCATCAGGAGACCACAGAGTGGGGAGGTGGGTGGCAAAACTGGTACCAGCTGAAGATGGTGGTTGAAAGAAGGAGCACTTGGCATCAGATGTGTGGCAACAGGTGGGTGGCAGGATCAGAATAGTAGCTGAGGCAGGTAGCCAGAAGAAACCAGTCTCTTTTGTCAAAGTGTTGGTGTGGCACCATGGATGATCTAGTCTGATGCATCAGGCATTGGTGGATGGAAATCCTGGCTGGTCCATGCCTGATTCATCTTGACAAAGGTCAGTCTCTCCACATTTTGGGTGGACAGGCATGTTCTATGGCCCCCGCCGCACTAAACACCCGCTCTGATGTCATACTACTGGCCAGGCAGGACAGCTTTTGCAGGGCAAACTTTGCCAGTTGCAGCCACAAATCCAGTTTGGCTGCCCAGTAGTCCAGCAGACCTTTAATGTGGGGTGGCAGGGTACTGTCCAAGTATGCCACCACCTGCTGGTTCAGGTCCTGCACCAGGTCTCGCTGCTGCTGCTCCTGGTGAGTAGTTTATTCACTAGGCGGGCAAAGAAAGCTGCTCATCAGCGACTCTAGACTCAAGTTGCTGCTGATTTAGCTGGAAATTCTCCTACCCCCCCTCCACCGTGCCACAGCAGCCATGGCAGAGGAACGTGAGCGCAGAGGGCCCCCCCCCCCCGTCAGACCAGCGAGAGGATGGACAATGGTGCAGATACGCAGCGGCCAACTGACTACAAAGGATGTCTCTATAGTAGTTCAGTTTGTCCTCCCTCTCAGCGGATATAAAAAAGGCCCCCATTTTGGACCAGTAGCGAGGGTCCAACAAGGTAGAAAGCCAGAAGTCATCCCTCTGCTTAATGCTGACAATTCGGTTGTCACTACGCAAGCAAGTGAGCATGCATCGGAATATTTGTGCAAGTGACCTGGCTGCTGCTACAACTCCTCTCCTGTCACCTGTGTATAAAAAACACTAATTTCGCTACTCATTGCTGGTGCTCCAATTTCCTCCTCGTCCAGTTCAGCCCCCACAGGGCTCATGTGTCCATGAGATCTAGGCGCCACTTCTCCAGTCCCCTGACCAGCATCTGTTCCAGGACATGAAGCAGTGGAATGATGTTGATCATCCCGTAGTCCTGGCGACTGAAAAATAACATGGCCTCTTTAAAGAACCTGAGCCAACAGCAGGTGTCACACATGAGCTGCCACTGACTGAAAACGAAGTTACATAGGGGAGTACTCCTGTCCACTTGGATTATTAAGAAATCGTTTATGGCCTTTCTCTGTCCGTATAGTCAGTCCAACATATGGAGGGTGGAATTTCAACGTGTGGAAACGTGGGATGCTTTTCTGCTGCTGCAGCTCAAGGGGGTGTGCTTTGCGGTGTACGGGTGGCTAAAGTGCATGCAAAGTTTCCTGGCCATTTTTAGGATGTCTTGCATATGGGTGAAAGACTCCAGGAACTGCTTGACAACCAGATTAAACACGTGTGCCAGGCAGGGCACATGGCTCAGCCCTCCTTGTCGCAGCGTTGACACCATGTTTTTCCCGTTGTTGGTCACCATGGTTTTAAATTTGAGTTGTCACGGAGAAAGACAGTATTCAATATCTTGATGAAGGACACTGAGCAGTGCTTTCCCTATGTGACTCTGTTTGCCCGGGCAAACGAGGTGCAGAACAGTGTGACAACGCCATGCCCTGCATATGTGGTATGCTGGAGGGGCACTATGAATTGTCCCTGCAGTGGAGGCTGAAGAGATAATGGAGAATGAGGAGGCACCTGGCCAAGTTGCTGGTGTGGCTGTGCAGGAACCACATTGACCCTGTGGGCCGTAAAATACATATATTGTCCCTGACCGTAGTTACAGCTCCACACGTCGGAGCTGTCGTGTACTTTGGCAGACACTGACAGGCTCAAGGATTGGCCCACCTTCTGTTCTACATGTGTGTAGGGCTGGTACTGATTTTTTGGCAAAAAAATTACGGATTGGGACTCTTCACTTCAGAGTCCACCACTTGGAAAGGGAGGGACTGCAGCACCAGCAACTTGGCCAGGAGCACATTCTGTTTCTGTGCCGTTGGATGAGTGCACGTATACTGTTGTCTCTTGGCAATCGCTTCGGTGATCGATTGCTGATGGAATGACTGACGAGGAGTAGGAGGAGGAGCAGGAGCATCAAGACCAGCAGATGATGGGAAGGATAGATAGCTCCCTTCGGCGGAGGTGGTGGAGCCTTGACTGCCTGAAATCGGGTGTGTGCCATTGGGTGATGCAGCGGCTGCTGCGGCAGGTTGGACCACCACATCGGAGCCACGGTTCTCCCAGGCCACTTTATGGTGGAGCTACAAAGTTGACGCGGGGCCGCGGTGCCAACATTGGCACCCTGGCCACGCTTCACCTTCTACCCACAGATTCTACAAATGGCCATGTTCCCCTCCTCCGGCAGCTTAACAAAAAACTACCACACCGCTAAGTAGGTGATTTTACCTCTCGCTGACTCTCACTGCGACTTTGCTGCCACGCTCCCTTACTCTGCTGCGAACTGTGCCTGCGCCAGAAACATTAGGCCTCTGCCACTCCCCTGTGCAGGGCCTGGAACTTCTCTGTCTGACATACTGTTAGATAAAATAAATAAATAAAAAGGAAATTAAAACACCCCCAAAAAGTCTGTAATTTTCTCACTTTACCACACAACGGCTAATAAGCCCTTTTTTTCCCACTAATACACGCCAAAAGGGCTTTAGAACATATAACTGCACCACTGAACAGCAAATAGGCCCTTATTTTTTTCCACTTATACATGCCACAAATAGTGATGTGCGGGAGGTGCCATATTTGATTTGCCGAAATCCGCAAATATTCGCTAGAATATTCGTCGAAAATTAAAATTCGTCATTATTCTAATTATCACGATTAATATGTGATTTAAATAATCACGTATTGCGATTTTAACTTAAGGCAACTTTCCTATTGGCGATCAAGTGGATAAGGTGTGTTATTTTTTTTATTTTTAACCCCTCAATCCACATTTTACTAAGCCTTCTGTAGTGAGAATGCTATTATTTTCCCTCATAACCATGTTATAAGGGAAAATAATAAAATCTACAGAATACTCAACCCAAACCCGAACTTCAGTGAAGAAGTCCGGGTTGGGATCTGGGTACCAAACATTCCGATTTTTCCCACGCGTGTGCAAAATGCATTAAAACGCTTTGCACTCGCGCGGAAAAATCAGCTAATTTTCCCGCAACGCACCCGCATCTTATCCGGGCGTCAAACTTGACGCCTGTGTGAAAGAGGCCTAACTGTTTCTGCGCTGCAAGTGGATGAGGTGAGTAATTTTTTCTAACCCCTAAACGGCCATATTGTACAAGTGTACCTTTTTTTAACGGCCAATAGATGGATGCACTCCTAACGGTTGTTAAAAATGGTCACGTTGATTTCAGTGGGGTCTATTTGGACATTAAACGGCCAAAAATAGAACATGTCCTATTACTTGATGGCTGCTATTCACTGGCTGTTAAAATAGCGACCATGTGAATAGCCCCATTGCCTTCAATGTATTCTAAAAATTTAAGCGTGACAGCCATTTTTAATGTTGTGTGAATGTAGCCTTATACAGGGTGAGCTGTCAATTATCCTGTGTGGACGGAGTAGTCTGAACTCTCACTGCCTCTTCCAGGAGTCCAGTCAGGATATCCTCTGATTTTCCAAGTCATATTCACCTATATACAGTATTACAGCTTCTCTCGATCCTAACTGCTCTCATACAAAACAACAGATATCACTTGACAGGTTCACTTTAGAAAAAACGAGAACGTTTCAAAATGCTTTAGATATAAAAATTTAAAAAGTGCCCTTTCACATTTATTTTATAGAAACAATAAAAAAAAAATTGGTACTGCCAATTGTCATATTATTTATTTTACAAAGTGAATGCTGTAAAAAGCAATCCCAGAGCCAGAATTGTTTTCTGTCAGCTCGCCTCCCAAAAAAATAGAATAAAAAAATTTACAAAAAATAACAAAAAGTAGTGCTGTCAGAGTTGACTTGGTCTCGGGGGTTAAGGAGAATGTAGGTGTTTGTTTTGATTATTATTATTTTTTATTTTTAACATTTTGTTTTAAATTGTCTAAAGATATTATCAGTTTATAGAATAATAGTAACTATTAAAAGTATTGCAAAGCACTGTATGAATTATTCTTTATAGCTGAAAAAGGCCCCTACAGGTTCATGGGTGTAATTTATGGCTTTTTAACATTTTTTTTGGTAAAAAAAAACAAAAAACTGTGAGTTCATTTTATAGCCTGGAAACTTGTATTACTATGACTTCATTAGTAAAGAATTTCGATCTTTTTCTTCTCTTAACCCTGCTGAGGAATAGCGCGCATTGCTAAGTGTTCACTTAATTCTGAATAAGCTAGTCCTTGAACACTTACATCACTCCATGAGTTGTTTCTCTTGACAGGCACATAAAACAAGCCTAAATCCACATATTTCTAATGCAATTTATGATTTTTTTTCTTTACATAGCAACTGTCGACTAGTATCTTAATTTATTGTCAGATATAAGTTAAAGTTTGGAGATTTCAAATTTATGGCTACAATCAGAAAAACACATTTTTTAACAGATGTATTTCAGAAGAACTGGTTATTTGTTTTATGTGATAAAGTAGTTATTGGTAATTTTTTTTGATGTAATCTCAATAATTCTCCCAACAACTTGCACGAGTTGTCCAGGATTTGAAAAATGTCCACTTTTTTTAAATCAAAAACTGCACCATACTTATCCATAGGTTATGGGCTCGTGCATATGAAAAAAAAAATTCTGTCTCCATTCCGTTTTATTTTTTGCGGCACCTTTGCAGAACCACTTTCTTCAATGGAAATGTGCATTCTGTTTCTGTATGTCTGCATGACCGTTCCACAAAAAAATTTAATATGTCCTATTATTGTCCACATTATGGACAATGATATGACTGTTCTATTAGGGGCTTTTTAAGTTTATATATTAAGATATCATTACTTTATACTGTGTATACAGTAAAATCAATAATAATTCTGTATGCAGTAAGCTCCCTCTAGTGGCTGCTTCAAGAAGTCAAAATAATGATCCTTTAACAATATGGAAACACAGGAGGCTTGGAGATTAATTAATACAATTTTTAACCTAAAACAGTATGATGATAAAAGGTGGCTAATTATTAAAGGAGTTGTCTCATACCAGACAAGGGGGCATGTCGCTAGGATATGCCCATATTGTCTTATGGGTACAGGTCCCACCGCTGGGACCTGCACCTATATCGAGAACGGGGCCCCGGAAGTGGTGGATGGATCACTGGGCATGTGCAGCCACTCTCTATTCATTTTCAATGAGGCTGCTGAAAATAGGCAAGCGCCGGCTTGGCTATTTCCGTCAGGCCCATAGAAGTGAATGGGAGCGATGGCCGGTCATGTATGGTGCGCTCCCCTTCACTTCTATGGGGAGAGCTCTCGGTGGTGGCCGGACCGGAGTCCTCCTTCCACCACTTTAAGGGGCTTCTTTCCTGCTATAGGTGTGGGTCCCACGTGTAAGACAATGGGGGCATATTCCCCCATTGTCTGAGGTGAGAATACCCCTTTAACTTCAAACTAGTGATGAGCGAGCACCAAAGTGTTTAGGTACTTGGTCCGAATACATAGTGATATTTGTGCGCTAGGCCGAGAACCAGAGTATAATGAAAGTCAAGGTGAGACAACCATGAACCCCCTGCTCTGATGAGGGGAAGGTGCCTGGTCCATTGGAAAAGGTCAGAAAGTGACAGAAACACCACCGAAATGGATCTGGAACAGCATGGGGACCATGTCTGGGTGCATCTTGGACTCCAATGTCGCTGCTGGAAACTATATTGTCCCAGTTGTCCGCCACTTTTACTTAGACACAAAATCCCGCCCAAAATCCTACTCCCTCAAAAAAAATTTTTAAGGTAAAATTGTTAGGAAACATTCTTTCCTGTCTGGGTGCATCTTGGACTCCAATGTCGCTGCTGGAAACTATATTGTCCCAGTTGTCCGCCACTTTTACTTAGACACAAAATCCCGCCCAAAATCCTACTCCCTCAAAAAAAAATTTTAAGGTAAAATTGTTAGGAAACATTCTTTCCTGTATATTCAACTGTATATACAGTGCAAATGCTGCCAAAAATTACAAGGAAGAAGCACTCCGATACAGCCTGTATATCACATAAAGGAGGGCCTCATTCACATAGTGCTACAATTGTTCAGGTACACTGCTACACTCAAAGTTATGTACTAAGTGAAAGGGCTGCCAAAAATTACAAGGAACCGTCACTCCAATACACCCTTTATTACACATAAAGGAGGGCATCATACACACTCTTGAACAATTATCATTGATGGCCTGCTGGTGACCCTCAAAACATTTGGAGCAAGGGCCTGCTGGTTACCCTCTAAAACATTATAGTTGAGGGCCTGAAGGTGAGCAGACCCTTTAAAAAGTTGTAATGAGGGCCTGAAGGTGAGCGAACCCATAAAACATTGCAATAATGGCCTACAGGTGAGCAGACCATATAAAAAATTTGAGGTGAGCGCCTGAAGTCGAGCGAACCCCATAAAACATTGCAGTGATGGCCTACAGGCAGCAGACAATATAAAACATTAGAGGTGAGGGCCTAAAGCCGAGCGAACCCCACAAAACATTGCAGTGGTGGTCTACAGGTGAGCAGACCATATAAAACATTAGAGGTGAGGCCTGAAGCCGAGCGAACCCCATAAAACATTGCAGTGATGGCCTACAGGTGAGAAGATCTTATAAAACATTTGAGGTGAGGGCCTGAAGGTGAGCAGACCATATAAAACATTGGAGGTAAGGGCCTGAAGGTGATCGAACCCCATAAAACATTGCAGTAATGGCTGTGGCAAAGTGAACACTGATGTGTGTGGTGAAGTCCCGCGGAAGCATTCAAATACGGGTGTTTGCACCGGGAGCGTGTCACCAAGTTGCCCGGCCTTGGTGGAGTAATGGCCCTAGATTAGGTGGCCACTAAGTTAGCTGGTGGACACAAATATAGTCAGTATAGCTGGTTCCAGCTAGTCTGGGGCAGGCTTTTACTGGGAACAGGCAATGTGCTGGGTGGGTGCCTTTTCCCCATGATCCAGTCCAGGACTTAGGGCATGCTAACGTCCAGGGATTCCATTTAATCTGGTTGCTGTACTTGGGTGTGTCTCACTCTGGAGAGTGTGCAGACAGAGGCCTGGTGAGGCCCTGTCAGTGTGGTTTCAGCAAGGCAAGACTGAGGGGCCACGAGGCTTTGCAATGGCCTGGACTTTGAGGGACTCTGCGACGCCTGAGATACCGGTGTTATCGATATTTGGATGCTGCGCTTGGACAGGGAAGTGTATGTTGTTTCTGACAGTTCATGCGAAGGTCCATGTGCAGAGCGAGGGGCATCTGGGCCTGTGCCTTCGACAGGGGATTGGCCAGCAGTGCGTAACACAGAGGAAGAGGAGGCAGTGGTGGGATCCGCAGACCCAGAGTGTGGACCCAGGTGTTCGGCCCACTTATTAGGGTGCTTGGATGCCATGTGGCGGATCATGCTGGTGGTGGTGAGGTTGCTAGTGTTCACGCCCCGGCTCAATTTGGGAAGGCAGAGGTTGCAAACTACCACTCTTTTGTCATCTGCGCTTTCCTCAAAAAAGCGCCATACTGCGGAACACCTACCCCTTGGCAAGGTAGATTTACGCATGGGGGTGCTCAGTGTAACGGTTGAGGGCCTGTTTGATGTGGGCTGACATCTCCTTTTTGCAACCCCACTGCCTCTTTCAGTCTGTTGCGGTGCTGCGGATCCCTCCTCCTCTTTACTGCTGTCCTCGCTCGGCTTTTCACCTTCCCATGTTGGGTCAGTGACCTCATCGTCCACCACCTCCTCTTCCACTTCCTCACTTTGCTCATCCTCCTGACTTGACCTAACCTCAACCTCAGTGATCGACAACTGTGTCTCATCATCATCCACCTCATGAACGAATGATTGCCGTTCACCACCGTCATCTTCTTGAGACTGTGAAGGCTCATGAGGTTGGTATTCAGGGCACAATATCTCAGATACCTCTTAAAGCGTGCTAAGCAAGAAAGCCAAACCGGCGATGAAAAGAGGTCATGTGAATATCCGAGTGTGGGATCAGTTGTTTGGCCAGATGCGACATGGTGGGAGGAAGGAGGATCAGAGTGAAGATTCGGTTGACTTGACTCTTGGCTACAGTGACTGATTTTGGCCACTACACTATGCCCAAGATAATGTAGTTTTTACGATACACACTGTATTGACATGCAGTAAGGTTCTGGATACAGAAAAATACAGATTTTGGCCACTAAATTATGCCAAAGATAATGTAATTTTTACCATACACACTGTATTGACATGCAGTAAGGTACTGGATACAGAAAAATACAGATTATGGCCACTGCACTAGACCCAAGATAATGTAATTTTTACGATACACACTGTATTAACATGCAGCTCAGTACTGGATACAGAAAAATACAGATTTTGGCCACTACACTAGGCCAGAGAGAATGCAATTTTTACAATACACACTGTATTGACATGCAGTAAGATACTGGATACAGAAAAATACTGATTTTGGCCACTACACTATGCCCAAGATAATGTAGTTTTTACGATACACACTGTATTAACATGCAGCTCAGTACTGGATACAGAAAAATACAGATTTTGGCCACTACACTAGGCCCGAGAGAAAGTAATTTTTATGATACACACTGTATTGACATGCATTTCGGTACTGGATACAGAAAAATACAGATTTTGGCCACTACACTAGGCCCAAGAGAATGTAATTTTTAATATACACACTGCATTCGGTTGTAGTTCTATCTTGGATACAAATTTGTCCCAAATTTGTCTCTGCTGGAATACTGTATGTACGGTTGCCGCCTAAACGCACACACAGATGTGCCCAAAACTAGTTAACTATGGCCAAAATATAAATCATTCTCTGCTGGAGTAATTAATATAATGGTTGCGGATTGAACGCACACACAGATGTGGCACAAGTTAGGATAATTTCCCAAGAAAAAATATTTTCTCTAAAGGGTGCAGTGGATATCTTAGTACCAGGCACACTGTAGTGAATAAGCCCCTTTTTATAATGTATACCCAGCACACTGCTTTATGATGGTGCGGTGTATATCTCAGTACCAGGCACACCGTAGTGAATAAGCCCCTTTTTATAATGTCTGCCCAACACATTGCTTTATGATGGTGCAGTGTATATCTCAGTACCAAGGAAAACTGTAGTGAATAAGCCCCTTTTAATAATGTCTGCACAACACACTGCTTTATGATGGTGCAGTGTATATATCAGTACTAGGCACACTGTAGTGAATAAGCCCCTTTTTATAATGTCTGCCCAACACACTTCTTTATGATGGTGCAGTGTATATCTCAGTACCAGGCACACCGTAGTGAATAAGCCCCTTTTTATAATGTCTGCCCAACACATTGCTTTATGATGGTGCAGTGTATATCTCAGTACCAAGGAAAACTGTAGTGAATAAGCCCCTTTTAATAATGTCTGCCCAACACACTGCTTTATGATGGTGCAGTGTATATCTCAGTACCAGGCACACTGTAGTGAATAAGCCCCTTTTTATAATATCTGCCCAACACACTGCTTTATGATGGCGTATTGTAGATGTCACTAATCTGAAATCTTTCTGTCTTTTAGAAGTTTGGGCAGTTAAAAAAAGCGGTTTTCAAGCCCGGCACTTCCTGTCCCTTCCTAGTGACGCCTGTCCCTTATAGTACTAAAGAAAACCCCTTCTTAAAAAATGAAAAAAGGTGCTACACTGCTGTGAAACACACACTGTAATGTAACTGTAATGTCCTTAAAATGACTATTAGGTCTTTCAATAAGGTTTTAGGAGTAAAATCGGTACGTTTAGAGCAAAACACTATCTGTCCCTGCCTACTGTCTGCTCTCCCTGACGCCGAATGAGCCAAATGCCGGACCTCAGCTCCTATATGAAATGGTATCACGTGTTCCGGCCAGCCAATCAGTGTAAGGCTTACAGCTAACATGGCTATGGCCTTACACTGAGGCGCCAAACACGTGGAGAGGAGACTCGAGCAATGCGACGAACAAACGTGCTCGGCCGAGTAAAGCCGAGCATAGCGATGCTTGAGCCGAACCAATACTCGGCTGAGCATGCTCGCTCATTACTACTTCAAACGTGTTTAATTCTTTCCCATGAAGATTAGTGTTAATTACACATATAGCGCAAATACCTGTCTTTAGTAGCATATATGATTTCTTAAAGAGGTTATCCCATGAATTAAATATATTAAAATACCTGACATTATTTTAACAATATCAATGTCAAAATGCTGCTCTGCAGTGTAATTTTCATCTTTTTTCTCTCTTGTACGCACAGATTTGAAGACCTGTCTCTTTTCTTGCTGTGGGTGGACAGAAGCTCATACCACTTGACCATCCAGCACCTGCATCTCCCAGAAGTGCACTGTAATCCGCTATTATTAACCCCTTCCTTCCCTGCATAGAAAATAATTCTTTACTTACAGCCCCAACAATTCCAATAATAAATATCACTATGGTAGGCAATGCCCCCTTCATTGTCCACACCACTGTCTACAGAGACATATAGCTATATTTCAATGAATTTCGCAGTATGAATAAATGAAAGGTGTCTGGGGTAGGGAAGCTACTGATCATGCATGTTTATCACTGAATGGAAGGTGGACCAGAAGGATAAACATGTTTATTGCATAGTAATATTTAGTAATACTTTACATTTTATTGCATGTATGATACATTGAATAGTGATACTTTTCATAGTCCAGTTTTTAATTGTCCTTCAAGCATTAGTAATTAAAGTCCAGTAAATTCTGAATTATATAGGTTTTGGTCTATCATATTTCATCCAAACTCACCTGTCTGTAAGCTAATGAACCCGTTTTAAAGTACCTGTCCCTTTTCTTGACCCAATGGCTCAACTCAACCCACTCTATGACTTAGCCTACAGTAAGCCTTTGGACTTTTAAAACTAGACAGACGGGAATCACTTTTATCCAGCCTCATCATAGGGCTGCCATCTGCAAAGTGATGTTATCCTGCTGCATTTACAAATCAGGTACTTTGTGTTCATATAAATATGATTTTACTGCAGGCATAAGTCTTCTGTTATGAAAATATTCTAAGTGATTTTCAATATTTTATTACATTGACCTCTGAAAACATGTGGTTCTACTTACCAGAAGCAAAGGGGTTATTTAAAAACCATAATATCAAGGAAATTATACAATATTTACTGATTGGCCGATGATGCCTGAAATGGCTTGGTACCTGTAAGTCATATATTAAAAGAAATGTTTAACCTCTTTTGACATAAATTATACTTCTGACATGAATTATACGATCTGACCTAATTCTACAAATCAAACTTTTTTAACCTTTTCAACATGGTTCCTATATGGAGCGAAAGATGTGCCTAGGAGGATTGAGGGCAACTTATTAGCTTGGAGGTTATTGCTGTAGCTTTCAAGATCTGAGGTCTTGAGCATGAATGTGACAAAGCAACCAGATTTTGGTGACATTGGGCACAGGAAATAGATATAGATAGACTACTGTACGTGAAGAGTTTGCAACAACACCCTTTAACATAATACTTAATGAAGGCAGCTGTAATTCTGTAATGTATTTCTTTTACCTTTATTGCTTCTATCTCCCATTCTGGGCAGTGGTCACATGACTATGTCCATGCAGCTCTTTCTTACTTGCTGTGATATTATGTCCATGGGTGGTGCTATGGGGTAGGGGAGTGTCTAGGTAACTAGCTGGGTGGGAGGAGCTATAATCTAGCTGGGTGTTGTTAGGGGTGGTGCATGATGGGATTGGTTAGAAACAGCAACAGGAAGTGCTTAATAAAGGTTGGAAACAAACCAAAGTTATTGGTTTACATGGTGAAAATGTATCAGGAAAGTCCAAATTGAAAAAAAAAAAAAATACACGGGGAAGATGTCCTTGACTTCAAGCCTGACTGGAAAATAGTGCAGACGGAGGATAAAAAATAGTTTTTCATACTACTGCGTCATCTGAATTCAATAAGAATTACATCATTACAAACTCACTGTCGGCTACTTGAAGGTACTACTGGCGGTTTGGGACGGCTTTTAGAGGTGACAGGTTCCCTTTAACTTGTCCCTACACCTTTATTAGAGTCCACCTGTGGTAAATTCAGTTGATTTGATATGATTTGGAGAGAAACTCGTGTCTATATAAGGTTTCACAGTTGACAATACATAACAGGAAAAAATAAGCCATTAGAAGAAAATAACTTCTTGTAGAGCTCAGAAAGGATTGTGTGGAGGCACAGATCTGGAGAAGGGTGCAAAAATATTTCTGCTGAATAAAGTTCCCAAGAGCACAGTTGCCTATATAAATTCTTAAGGAAGAAGTTTAGAACAACCAGGACTCTTCCTAGCGCTGGCTACCTTACCAAACCAAGTTTTTAGGGGAGAAGGATTTTAGTAGGAGAGGTGGCCAAACACCCAATGGTCACTCTGTCTGATCTTCAAAGATCACATGTGCAGATGGGAAAAAATTCCAGAAGGTCAACCATCACTGCAGAACTCCACGAAACTAGGCTCCATGTCAGGGTGGCCAGAACAAAACCTCTGGAGGCAAATGTCTGCAGCAAAAAAGAACCGAAAGGATACTTACACTTTGAGAAATAAGATTCTCTGGTCTGATTAAGCCAAGATTGAACTTTTTGTCCTCAATTCTAAGTGTTATATACAGAGCAATGCAGGTTTTTCCATCACCTGTCCAATACCATCCCTGTGGGGTGTTTTTCAGTTGTTTGGACAGGGAGTTGATTGGGGTTGAGGGAAAGCTAAATGGAGCAAAGTACAGAGCTATTCTTCATGAAAATCTGATCCAGTGTGCTCCGGACCTCAGACTGGACTGAAGGACCTCCCAACAAGACAACTTCCCTAAGCACATAGCCAAGACAACACAGAAGGGGGCTTATGGACAACTCTGTGTATGTCCTTGATTGGCCCAACCAAAACCCTGGCTTGAACCCAATCCAACATTTTTGGAAAAACCTGAAAATGTCTGTCCACTGACAATCCCCAACTAACCTAACAGAACTTGAGAGGATTTGCAGAGAACATCGCAGAAATCCAGGTGTGCAGACATTGAGGCATCATACCCAAAAAAAACTAGCGGATGAATTTGTTAAAGGATTTGATTACTTATGACAAGATAAGATTTTAGTTTTTTATTTTCAATAAATTAGCAAAAAATGTTAACGTTCTGTTTCCATTTTCTCATTATGGGGTATTTGCATGTAGAATGATGGGGAAGAACTTGATTTTTTTATTTTTAGCAAAAGGCTGCAACAAAATAAAATGTGAAAAAGTGAAAGGATCTGAAGACTTGCTGAATGCATTGTAGGTGGCACAAGAGAACAGTTACTTTGTATATGGCTGAAAAACCTAACATATGAGCTTCCAAAAAACATGCCTGTCAAGTCTGTTAAAAGAATAGTGTCATTTCTCAAAAGACAAACAGCCAATGAGGTTCCTGAGGTTCTTATAAGGTCATAATTACCCATGTGTCATTAAGGGTCTTGGATGAAAACCTTTGGGTAATAATCTTTAACCATCTACCACCCACCAATTTATTGATAATTCTTTGTCAGTGTTTTCATCATTATTTCCATAAATGTATTCTCAGTACAGAACATTTAGGTCTGAAGAACCTTCCTTTAGAGACTTATTAAGAAGCATTGGTAGAGTATGTCCATTCCACGCTGCCAGTTCCTCTACCACAGACAACTGGAAATAACATAGGCTTTACTGTAAATCCGACATAGACCAATAATGGCAAAACAACCCAACAATATAAAACGACCATGTTATAAAAACATAATGGCTTCAACTAAACCCATTAAATTATACTTTTCCTATAAACTTCTTAAATATGGAGTCTTTGTGAATGGGTTTTGGATATTTTCTGTAACAGCTCTTTTGGGGAATTGAACTGGCAGACACATCAGGCGGAGCTGGACAGTGCTTTGCAGTTCCTGATTATAGGCTTTGCTTGATTGCTACTTGGCATTTACTCCCTTTAAGCAGGTGCACTTTCCAGAAGCCCAATTTATTTTAGCCAAAGCTTTAAAAAAAGTTTCTCTTAACTGTGTCCATCCACAACGTGGTCTTCAATGTTATCAGCCAGCTGTTTTACTGCAACCTTTTCTTCCATAACTTAATATTGGCTATAATATCATTTCAAATTAGATTGATTTTTTAAGGTAATTTTATTTTGACATATTTTTCCTTTTATAAAAAAGTATTTTTTATTACAAAATTGCCAAATCATAGCATATACTATATTAATATATTTGTATTCTTCTAGCTGTGCCTTCCATTGAAATGAATGAAAACTCTAAGCAAAAGAGTTTGATTTTTGTTGGTTGGTTTGTAAGCCATGTTTTTTGATTGCTTTAACTAAGAAAACATAAAATTCTTTATACATTGTTCTCTGACTGCCTCACTCTTTTGTAGGGCGTTATCTGATACTAAGGGGGTCATTTATTAAACAGAAATTTGCCTATATTAGTTGCATTTCTGGCGCAGATTGTGGCGCAAAGGTCCTTTGTGTCAGCGGGGAAGGGGCCGGCAGGCCCATCTCATTTACTATTTTCTACACCTATTTCAGGCGTAGAAAATGGTCTAAATGATAGACAGCAAGTCTACTTACATTTAGAAGCTGCGGCGGATGCGCCGAAGTTATAGGGAGAGGCCGGCACTGGTGGATCCACAGTGAGTTCAGGGCTTTGATTAAGCCCAGCATCTAAAACACCGGTCTTAATAAATGTGGCCCTAAGTTTCTATGTGTGATTACATACTGTGAGTGGGTCTCCTGTCACTAATTTTGAGTTGTAGTTAGTATTAGTTTATGATATATTGACTTGTAGGCAGCAATGAGCTATGTTGCATTATTTTAACATTTGTTTCTGGTCCGATTCAATTTGGGTACTAATATCATCCCAAATAAAATTGAAAATCTGAATATTGACCCAAAATAAAAGTGCTCTGATTGCCTGGAAAACGCTCTCATTAATCTCCTTGAACTGAATCGCAGGAAATTCAGGTTCTGTAGTATCAGAACTTTTTCAAATATTAAGGTCGAATTTCCAAATTTTTTAAACAATTCTTTACTTGTAGTTATTTAGTACAGTACAGATGTGTATGCCCTTCCCTTTTTCTCTCTTAGCTGGACATGTCCTGATCTCCATGTCACAAGATAACTGGCTTTTCAAAACATGATTTCTCTTGATGTGGTATCACAAGATGTCTATCGTATGTGTGTCTACATGTTGCCACTTACATATTTTACAATAGTAACATAGTAACATAGGGGTTAATTTACTATACTGAAATGCGCTTAACCACTTCCAGAGCGGGCCATTTGCCCCCTTTCTGACCAGGCCTAATTTTGCAAATCTGACATGTGTCACTTTATGTAGTAATTACTTTGGAACTTTTACTTACCCAGGCGATTCTGGGATTGTTCTCTCGTGACACATTGTACATCACGTTAATGGTAGATTTGATCAATATGTTTTACCTTTATTCATAAAAAAATCTAAAAGTTAATGAAAATTTGAAAAAATTCACTGTTTTCTAAATTTGAATCTTTCTGCTTTTAAAAAAAGATAGTGATACATCATAAAATACTCATTAATTAACTGAAAAAAGCTGTTTTGGAGCTGTTTTTTTTTTTTTTTACACCATTCACCCGATGGGGTAGATCATGGGATATTTTTGAAGAGCCAGTTATTATGGAAGTGGCAATACCAAATATGTCTATTTTTTACGTTTTACACAAAAAGAGCATTTTTAGAAAAAAAATCATGTTTTTGTTTTGTCAGTTTCTTTAAACCATAGTTTTTTTATTTTTCTGGCTATGGTCTTGTGTGGGGGCTCATTTTTTGCACGATAAGGTGGTGTTTCTATTGCTACCATTTTAGGGTACATACGACTTTTTGATCGATTAAGATTATGGTTTTTGGGGGGTGAGGTAACTAAAAAATCTGTTTTGACATAAGGTTTATTTATTTATTTTTTTAAGGCGTTCATCTGATGAGGTAGATCGTGTGATATTTTTATAGAGCCGTTCCTTACTGACGCGGTGATACCAAATGTCTATTTTATTTATTTATTTTCGATTTTTAACATTTTTTAAATGGCTTAATTGCGGGAAAAATTTTTTTTTTTACATGTTAAACTTTATTTTCTATTTTTTTAATAAAACACTATTTTTATTTTTTATTTTTTTATTTTACACTTTGTGTCCCCCCATAAGGCCATATAAGACCTCTGGGGAACATTTAACTTTTTTTTTCACTTTTAATTTCTCCTGACATAGCAGCCCTAGTTACAGTGGAAATACACCCCCCACAAAGAGGCTGTACAGCATAATGCTTGCGCTGTACAGCCTCAGTGCAGCCCTGATCATGGTCTATGGAAGACCCGTGATCTCCTGCACTCTTCCGGCCCCAGTGGTCACATCATCACCGGGCTGGAACAGGAAGCAACACATTGCTTCCTGATCTGTATACACAGCGCTCGTTAAACAGAAATACGCCTATATTAGTTGCATATCCACTTTGGCGGCGGTGCATGTGAAATCAGGTCCCGGCATCAGGGACCCCTCAGATACAAAGGAAGTTTCAAGAAAATCGCAGCACTCTCTATATTGCATCCAATACTTGTGTTTATTAACACTGAAAAACAGCAACTTTTTGACACAAAGGTCTTTTTCAAGCTACAAGTTGAAAAACTTCCTTCATTTAGCATTGTGCATTGATTCATTTCTCCTGCAGTGGCGCTGCAGGGAAATTGAGCATATGCACTTCCACAGATTACAGCTAAACACTGGTTGTCCCAGCAGATGGTCAACTTGATCCTATTTCAAGAGGTGAACGTAACCTGAGGCCCAAAGTTTAAAGTAAACTTTGAAAAGATCACAAATAAAACCAGCAAAGTAATGCAGAAATTCAGCTGCCCATCTCTTCAATTGCCATTTTCAAAAATAAAGTAAAAAGTAGAACACATCTTGAAAAGATTATTAAATGTACTGCAGCTCGCACTTCAATTTTATTTTACAGACAGCATTTATGAAGAGAATCTGCTCAGAAGTCTGCTATCAGATGATATATGCATTAAATTTATTGACGGTGTTTTATCTGAAAAAGACATACTGTATATACAGAGCAATTTCCAGGCAATTTGCAGCAAAAACTGTACAAGAGCGATCCATTTGAAATGAGGCATGCTCAGTGCTTCATTATCCTCTTTTCAAGCTAATGCATCCCACAGAGTGCAGCAGAAATCAGGACAGATGGATCAGTAGCAAAGAGCTTTATAGGTAATTCCACTTTTCAGTCAAGCATAATACTCACTCTGCACCGTAATATCAAAAGTTTTCTTTCATACGATTGATACATTGGACGGTAATGGTGTGGAGTCAATTTAAAAGCTTCAGCCCTGATGAATGATATACATTGCTTACAATAAAGAATTTCAGTTTGTTTTGATCATAAATTATGAATAGCTGTTTCCTGAACAATGTGGCATTTAAAGGATCCCTTGTAATATGTGGAGCATTAACTTTAGAGGACTGGAATCAAGCAGAGAGGAATATATGGAGAGCACGGCGCCACCAAAATCCTTCCAGTCGATTCATGGCTGATGTGGAATTATCATTTAAGCAAAGAGAACCTCTTCATTATGCTGCACCCTTGTACATAGGCAATCAGTGAGATCTGTCCTCTACTTAAAGGGGTTGTCCCATGAAAAATATTCTAGTTTTCAAACCAGCACCTGGATCTGAATACTTTTATAATTACATTTAATTAAAAAATTTGCATAGCCACTAAGTTATTCAATAAAATATATCTGTATAGGGCCACATGCTGTTTGTTTTTTCTTATTTCTTTGACCTGCTCACTGTGATGGCCGCACATGCTCAGTTTCATCCTTCAACTGACTCGTGAACCGTGATAGGGAGAGCATGGACACGCCCCCTGAGCTGCAGCAGAAAAGACACACCCCTTGACCTTTCAACTTGATATAATCTAGCAGAGGAAATCTCTGGATCCATGTAAGGTACAGGGCTGGTTCTAGCTTTGTTAGAAAGGTTGTCATGAACGATATGTCTGATTTTCATTTTCTACAAGGATAACCCCTTTAAATCCTGTTATAAGATGCTCAATACCAGTTATTGTAACTGTAACCTGGTCCCTGTGTATTACTCTGTGCATTTTGCGAGTGTTCTTGTTTCATGACCTGGCTTGTTTACCCAAATACTCGTTGCCTTCTTTTTGCTTGCTACTGTGCAGGACCTCAGACTGTATAGTGACTTTTCTCCTGCCTTTGCATCTCTGTACCTTTGTCTCTCATGGTTCTGACTCACTTTCTCTTTGTTATTGCTTTCAGATACTGTTTTAGTTTTGATTCTGGTTCCCACCTCAGCTCGTACAACTACTTTACCTGTCCGCTCCACCTGCTAACAGCAACCTAGTAAACACAAGATACAATTCCATACCACCCGCAGGAACCACTCAGGGTTAAATTGTTTGGTTGCTGAGTGGGATTGACTTCAGTAATCCCTGTAATGTCAGTAGGTAGGGACGGACATGGATAGTGACCCCTAACTAGAACCTCCCGCGCTTTCCTTGCCTTCTTGCATTGCAAACTCAAAGTAGCGAGTCTGCAACTGGTCGTTGTTCCCTACTCTGCTAAGGTGCGAGACAAACAGGGACAAACTAGGGACAAAAAAAAGACACAAGGAAGAAGAGAAGTCAACGGTGAACAGAAAAATTGATTTTAAGCACACAGGGAAAGGTGTGCTTTGGGTGGGGGGGGGGGAAGTGTATTAAAAATACAAAAAGCATTAATAAAGTATATTAGAAAAAGTATTGTTAGGACACAAGGGACATTTTACCAAAAAATAAATTAAAATTTGAGTTACTCTTTAAGAGGTTGTCAGGATTACATTTAAATTTGCATGATGTTGTAGTGATCGACATTTAGTGATGCATAAAAAGAGTAAAATGATTATAGCCCCTAAAATGCGTAGGCAAAGGGAGGGTCTTATTTTTGTTTGCACTTGGCGAACATTGGCATTGAAATTATCAAGTCATTTTATATGCAAGCTTTATATTTAAAAGGTAATGATATAAAGTGAGGCAACAAAGACAACATTAAAAATATTAGAGGGTAAAAATAAGGATAAAAAGTAACAAAACAACTTGCTCAATAAAATTAACATATAATTATAGTAAATAGCGTAAAAACAAGGCAAGAATTATTCTCAGTTGCCCACTGAGAAATACCAAAAATAAGCAGTGAGGTCCAAGGATATGCACATCTGCCAAAATCCACTCTCTAATTTCTTGTAAACTAGAGTGATACAATTACTATTGGACAATAAAATAAGCCAGTTACAGGAATCCACTAAGAAATAAGATGAAGTCAATGTTACTTGTAAATGAAGATTCTCAGAAGATATTAATCCTTGAAGTAATCCATCCGGTAGGGAGTCTTTAAGGCATTGCTTTCTGTGAAAAGTATGCAAAATAGCTCCTTCAGTCCTCCAGAAGGAATAATAGTGTCTCTCTAGTGCCAGCTATAGATGCCTTCCCTGTAGGTCAATATCAACCCTTTAACAAACACAGCACTGTAAATGTTCAGCACAGGTATTAGTGCTTTAAAGGGATATAAATGTATCCCACCCAACAGATATCTTCTATATCACTTTGCTCAAATGCCACCATTTATCAAAACTGCCTTATTCTAAACTCACTAGCCAACTTTGCACCCTGTGCTAATTCTGTTTCGGTATCCAGTTGCTGTTGGTCACGTCCTGCATTGGAGGCTTGTAATGTAGGATGTCATTAGTAAGAACAAGGGGCATGCTTAGAGTCACATGATCTGCAGATGTCAGGACACATCTCATTGCCCTAAGACATGAAGGGACAGCAGACACATGATAAGATTCAAGCATGGGGGGTAAGAGAAAACTGTAAATTTGAAAAAAAAATTAAGGAGGAATGTGAGCTAGAGTAACTAATGAAAATAACTAGGCATGAGCGAAGCGATCTTCAGGTCCTAAATCCAAAGTCACTTCATTCAAATTTTCAAAAACATTCATCTCCGTAAAGCATTAAAATGTATGGGCTCCAACTTGAAAAACATTTTAAACCTTGGTTCCAAAGTGGGCTTCGGTATCAATGTACCAGTCGGTACTGAAGCCGACTTCGGATGGCTGTTTTAAAATGGTTCTCAAGTTTAATAATTAAATGCCGAAGATAACTCATTTTGCGTCGCCAGAGCCCATGCATTTTAATGCTGTATAGAGATGACGTTTTGAACTAAGTGTTTTTGGATCTAGGATCAAGTGCTGGTTGGGATATAGCCTTTTTCACTTTATCAGAGCACCGCGATGGGTTTCCTTAAAGGGGTTGTCTCACAGGTGCCACCGCTGGGACCCACACCTATATCGAGAACGGAGCCCTGCAAGGTGGTGGCTGGAGGACTCCGGTCCAGCCACCACCAAGCTGGCTCCCCATATAAGTGAATGGGAGCGTACCGTGCATGCACGGCCCCCGCTCCCGTCCATTGCTATCGGACCAACATAAATAGCCAAGCTATTTTTGCCGACCCCATAGAAAATGAAGGGAGGGCTGCTGCGCATGCGCAGTGCACCCTCCTTCACTTTCAGGGCTCCTTTCTCGATATAGGTGCGGGTCCCAGCAGTGGGACCTGCACCTATAAGGCAATGGGGGCATATGCTTGACAACCCCTTTAACAATGACACTGTGGCAAAATAATACAAGCAAATACTAATGTATTGCAATTTAATTCGGAAGTCAAGGCTAGAAAAAAAGAAAATGATGTTAAAGGGCTTTTCCAACAACTATAAATGCCCAGGTACCTTATATAGATTATACTTACCCCACTTGGCATTGGGAGGGGGGGACATTATAGGGATTGGACAACCCCTTTAAATAAAGTTTAGTGCAATAGGTACCCAAACTGAGAAATGTATAGAAGTATTTTTATTGAACAAGAGTAGTGAAGAAAAATTACAAAAAAGAAATATACTAAACAAAAGTCAACATACAGTTGTGTTCAAATTATTCAACCCCCAATGCTGTAAAGGGTTTTAGGGAATTTAGTGTACATTTGTAATTGTGTTCAGAATGAAATCTTACAAGGACTTTTTAAAGAACCAAATGCAACTAAAATGACATCAATTGTTTTTGTAATACAGTATTAAATGTTTTTTTTGTGATTTCTTCATTGACACAATTATTCAACCCCTTAAAGACGACCACTCTTAAGAACAGAGGTTCATTCAAGTGTTTTCGATCAGGGATTGAAAACACCTCTGGATGTCAAGGAGCAGCAATCAAGCAGAATAAGCACCAATTAGGCAGATGTAAAATGACTGTGATACTCAGCTCCTTCTAGACATTTACTGGTGTGTTTACAAACATGGTGAAGTCAAGAGAATGGTCCAGGAAGACAAGAGAAGAGGTGGTTTCTCTTCACAGGAAGGGCAATGGCTATAAGAAGATTGCAAAGATGTTAAACATACTAAGAGACACCATAGGAAGCATCATTCGCAAATTCAAGGCAAAGGGCACTGTTGAAACACTACCTGGTCGTGGCAGAAAGAAGATGCTGACTTCGACTGCTGTGCGCTACCTGAAGCGCAAAGTGGAGAAAAGTCCCCGTGTGACTGCTGAGGAACTGAAAAAAGATTTTTCAGATGCGGGTACTGAAGTTTCAGCTCAGACAATAAGGCGCACACTGCGTAATGAAGGCCTCCATGCCAGAACTCCCAGGCGCACCCCCTTGCTGTCTCCAAAGAATAAGAAGAGTCGACTGCAGTATGCCAAAAGTCATGTGGACAAACCACAAAAGTTTTGGGATAGTGTTCTGTGGACTGATGAAACTAAATTAGAACTGTTTGGGCCCATGGATGAACACTATGTTTGGAGGAGGAATAACAAGGCCTATGAAGAAAAGAACACCTTGCCTACTGTGAAGCATGGCGGGGGGTCAATCATGCTTTAGGGCTGTTTTGCTTCTACAGGTACAGGGAAGCTTCAGCGTGTGCAAAGTACCATGAATTCTCTTCAGTACAAGGAGATATTGGATGAAAATGTGATGCAGTCCGTCACAAACCTGAGGCTTGGGAGACGTTGGACCTTTCAACAGGACAATGATCCCATGCATAC
This sequence comes from Bufotes viridis, assembly GCA_033119425.1. Taxonomy (NCBI): domain Eukaryota; kingdom Metazoa; phylum Chordata; class Amphibia; order Anura; family Bufonidae; genus Bufotes; species Bufotes viridis. The sequence goes on from CM065591.1 coordinate 36,807,136, forward strand.
CCCCAAGTCCACTAGAGCATGGTTGCAGATTAAAGGCTGGAACATTTTGAAGTGGCCATCACAGTCACCAGACTTAAATCCGATTGAGAACCTCTGGTGGGACTTAAAGAAAGCAGTTGCAGCGCGCAAGACTAAGAATGTGACTGAACTGGAGGCTTTTGCCCATGAAGAATGGGCGAAGATACCCGTAGATCGCTGCAAGACACTGGTGTCAAGCTATGCTTCACGTGTAAAAGCTGTTATAACTGGAAAAGGATGTTGTACTAAGTACTAAGATTGAATGTCACTTGGGGGTTGAATAAAACTGATAATGATGTGAGCACAGAACAGACATTTGTGGTTATTTCATTATAAATGTTATGTTATATTTGTCTGACTTACAAGGGCCTCTTTGATTTAATTGTAAACAAGATGACTGAAATGATCAAAATCAATGTCAAACTGGCCAAAACACTCAATTTCAGTGGGGGTTGAATAATTTTGAACACAACTGTATTTCTAAAAAAGTACAAATTGTCTCTCAAGAAACAAACATCGTAAAGCTACCTAGATAGGCTGCACTATTTCTGAGTTGCCCTGAAAAACATAATTAAAAGGGAATCTTTAGCACATGGTATCTGAGCTGCAGGCAGTAGGTCATAGAGCAGGAAGAGCTGAACAGATTAATATATCACTTTGTGGGTTCAAAAAGATTCAGTAAAGCTTGTCATTTATTCATATACATCTGTGACCATTTTATGCTTAGTAGTCAAGTGGGCGGTCCTAATCAGTGATTGACAACCTTCCCAGTATGACTGCACATGCTGTGATAGCTATCAACAGGGATGAAATAAATAAATTATGTTATAAAAATGTACCCACTAATTTATATGAAAGATAATCACGGCCAGCTCCAATGCAGAGGTCCAGGGCACGGAAAAGCGTGCCAACAAATGCAAACTGAAGAGAAAGTCCATTCCAGACTCTGGCTAAAACAATGGAATCCATTATTGAGAAATAGTCATAAAATCCAGGTATGCCAAACACATAGTTCAGAGAAAAACGCACCCCACCTGTGATGCATTTGTGATATATATAACACCCTTAGGCCTCATGCACACGGCCGTTGTGTGGCCATTGCATGCATTGGGAACTGCAATTTGAGGTCTCTAATGGATGGGCAACGTCTGTGTGGCGGCCGGGATGGATAGAGACCCATTCAACTTGAAATATCACGGAAGCACTCCGTAGTGCTTCTGTGGGGTTCCGATCCGTTCTTCCGTTCCGCATCTCCGTGATTGCGGACCCATTCAAGTGAATGGGTTCGCATCCGTGATGCGGAATGCACACAGGCCAGTGCCCATGTATTGCGGACCCGCTGTTATACTGCCGCAGACCCACAACAGCCGTATGAACAAGCCCTTAGTCGTAGGTGGTGCTGCTTATATCAGAGGTTGGGGCGGAGTAGAATTTAATGAATTAAAAAATTTGATACTTGTGTGACATCAGCTCGCCGTGAATAACCCCCACTGACCTCAGATGCAGCAGACACAACCAGCAGTATACATAGGAAAAACCTAAAAAAACAAACAAAAAACCAAACACACACGTGCACCAAAACAGGTTAAAATCAATAATATAAAATATTGTTTACGGTTTAGTCCATTAGGTACACAAGTATCCAATTTGAATATCCCTCTAGCGTCGGCATTTAATAGTCTACTTTTTTTTTCTTTTTTTTTTTTAAGTTTAGGCAACTGATAAGAATACCTCCCCCCTATTAACATGTATCTCCTCCATTAGTGGTATCTGATCTCTATATGGTATCCATGGAACATGATTTGTTTATGGTCACCCAGGTGACCAATATGTTGATACGGTCCATTCCGGCTGCGTAACTCTATGGGCAGACGCATGCGCTCTGAATACTTAATAGAAGGCGGCCATCTTTACTGTGGTTTCTGATCTCTTCCTCTGTAATCCCGTAACTCTTGTGAGTATGGATGGGTGGTGCATGCATGCACCATGTTTCCTGATGCCGAACCAGATCTCGTGGTTTTCCAGCTCCTGGAGAGACTTGCCTATGGACTACAAAGAGATTTTATTTTTTTTATTTTTTATGCACAATTGATTTATTCTGTTCACCTGATTAATTCACTAATGGGAAAGATGCCACTTTATGGATTTTATACACTAGATAACTCAAAACAAAGAATGACTTTTTGTAATGATGTCACAAATTGAAGAGACACTGTATAATCATGCATTTTTTGGAATTTTTGATTGTAATCATGTTTACTTGATTTTTTTGATAATTCTGCAATTATGTTACACGTGATTGACACTGGTATTTATATATCCTGTATGGCACATATTATCACAGCTTGACAAAGGCTCCATTAAGTAGAGCTGAAACGTTGCTGCTAGAAGGGTTAATAAACCATCCACTTTTTTTCACGTTACGCTGGAGTGCTGCTTTTTTTTCTACTACTATTGAGTGGACCCTGGTTTCTGGTCTATTTGAAGGATTTGCACCCTCACTACTGTGTGCTGCGTTTTATTTTATTATCTATCTATCTATCTATCTATCTATCTATCTATCTATCTCATATCTATCTATCTATCTATCTATCTATCTATCTATCTATCTATCTCCTATCTATCTATCTCCTATCTATCTATCTATCTATCTATCTATCTATCTATCTAATATATAGCTGTTTTTGGCAGCCTAAGGCTGGGTTCACACGGGCGTCATGTTTGACGCCCGGATTAGATGCGGGTGTGTTGATTGGACCATGTGATGTGATGTCATCACAGGTCCTTTAGACTACAGCTAATGCTTGAAGAGAGAAGAGAGATCGCCAACTACGCGATCAAGTGGCTAAGGTGAGTTAAGTTTTTTTATGTTTAACCCCTCAATCAAATTTCTACAAAGCATTCTTTATTAAGAATGCTATTATTTTCCCTTATAACCATGTTATAAGCGAAAATAATGAAGATCGGGTCCCGTCGCTTAGCAACCATGCGGGAAAATCGATTTTCCTGCAGCCCATGCGATTTTCCTGCAGCCCCATTCACTTCTATGGGGCCTGCGTTGCGTGAAAAACGCACAATATAGAGCATGCTGCGATTTTCACACAACGCAGAAGTGATGTGTGAAAATCACCGCTCATGTGCACAGCCCCATAGAAATGAATGGGTCCGGATTCAGTGCGGGTGCAATGCGTTCACATCACGCATTGCACCCGCGCGGAAAACTCGCCCGTGTGAATGCAGCCTAACAAGTTAACAAGTTGGAGCAGTTTAACCATTACATCCTCACAAATGCTAATACTGTCTGGTCATTTAATACCAAAACAATCTAACTGGTTATATCATCATTTAATTTTTTAACTATATTTATATATTAAATATAAATTGGACTATAATTTAATTTGTTTCAATGCATCTAATGGTCAGAACGACATAAGGATTTCCACAGATGTGACCTGACACTTCCTAGAGCTATCTGTATGTAAGCTGAATGGTAAAGCAGTTTTATATTCTTTAGCAATGAATCAAAAGAGCTATTACTGCAAGGATGGAAAAGTGAAAACTGTAAATCAAAAACTTAAACATTTTTCAGTTTCCATCTACGGAATAATGTTCTGCTCAGGGAACCATACTCTGTCTATACCCTAACTCCTGTCTTTAGACGAGTTGGGCCATGCAGAGATTTTAGTACCTGGTTAAAATGTGCTCACTGCTTACAGTTAGAGGAAAGGTTTAATCTCACCATAAATACCTTGCCCCAGGCCACCACTAAACCCCTAATGCAGAAAATGTACAAAATTAAGAAATATGTCAATTTTTTTTGTCATGGACATCCTCAACTTGGGAGTCGGAGCTGTAGTTGTGTTTGTTTAAACACACTACCTCATGGGCACAGAGTATGTGTACAGCATTTGTTTTCCTATGTGTTGTTCGAGACAATGGCCGCATTAGAGGATTACATGATTTGGGAGAAAGCATATCTGTCATAGCTGTCATCGGGGGGGTTGATTTAACTAGGCTAATCTTAAGTAAACACTCGAAAAATACAAATATTCTAAAAGTAAACTGCTGAAGGAATGTAAGAGGTTACTGAGGAGAGATTACAGGGTTTGGTAATTTATGTAGGAGTCCTGAGTCATCTATCTATCTAATATCTATCTATCTCTCGCGCTATCTTATATCTATCTATCAAATTCAAATACGCTTAATTGGCAGGACTAAATACATATGTGCATTTCCAAAGCAAGTGGGAAATAATTGGGTTGGGGTGGAGGATAGAGATGGGGACATATCCAGGGTGGGAGTATAGAAGTCCATGGCATATCATGCTTCTCTAAGTCTAAGGTAGACACTGACATATTGTGCTATCTACCTATCCATATACCTATCATTTACCTACAGTCTCTTCATCTATCTATCTATCTATCTATCTATCTATCTATCTATCTATCTATCTATCCATCAGATCCATGTTGTGTGGGTCCCTAATATCCACACAATACTAAGTTACAGGCTTAGCAGTTTAAGCTTAGGCTGAAAGGCAGGATAGTTATGTATACTGTCACTTTAAGTGGTAACAAGTCAATCTCCCTCTGTCTTGTGTTTCACCCAACCTCTGTACCATAACACTCTGTCTCCATTCTCCTCAGTGTGGTGGCAATGAAGATAGTTGTATCTGAAGTTGTCACCATGGCTCTCTCTCTCTCCATGTAGTGCAGCACTGCACCACACATTCTGCACTGTCTCCATCAAGAGCCGTCAGAGTGTGGTATCTCTGACTTCACAATCACAACCACAGCACCCACTTTACAGTTGTGGTATGCACATTCTGTGCAACAAAAACACATTCTATGCAACAAAATGACATTCTGTGATACAAAATGACATTCTGTGATACAAAATGACATTCTGTGATACAAAATTACATTCTGTGTGACAAAATTAATTCTGTCACAAAATAAAATTCTGTGCGACAAAATGAGTGTTGTGTCACAAAATACAATACTGTTAATTTTGTGACACAAAATGAATTCTGTGTCACAAAATGAATTCCTTGTAACAAAATCAAATCTGTCACAAAATACCATTCTGTGCGACAAAATGATGGAAATGAATTTTGTGTCACAAAATAACAGTCAGTGTGACAAAATGAATTCTGGAAAGACAAAATGAATTCTGTAATTACTACATTCATTTTGTGTCACAGAACACATTTTGTGTCACAAAATACATTGCGAACAAGTGGCACTCCATAGTTCCAATCACCTCCACTACTAGCTAGCTACACACAAAAATATTGCTGGCTTTTTTAATAGCAGCAGCTCAGACTCTCGCAGCAAATATGTAACGCTTCACATTACATACAAATTATTGCATGTCGTACATTAAATGGGTTGTTCACCTTGAGGAGTTGTTTGGGCATATCCCTGACCCCTGCCAGACCTGCAAATGTAAGCATATTTACCTCCTCCCTGCCATTGGATCCAAGCTTCTTTGTTGCCCATCTTCAGCTGCCTCGCTCTGAACATCAACATCCACTTTGACACCGTTGCAGCCAACAATGTCAGTTGATCACGTGATACAAGGGGGCAGGTCACCACTGCGACCAATCAATGTCAAAGCAGATGTTGGCACCTGAGGACCTGAGAGATGCAATGGCGGTAGGGGAGAAAAGGAGCCGAGACTCAGGGGTGGGGAGCATTATCCTTACTGACTTATTGCGTTAATGCAACAAAATCAGATTATAGTGCTACAGAAAAATGTGTTTAAGTGACCATCTGATGCTCCTGGAGTCAAGATAACATTGGCCACATCTGTATAATGACCCGTGAATAGCAAGCACCTAGCTAGGCAAAATGGGGACCACAACAGGGTCAATGGTAACCTATAAAAACTGTGTTTGACAGAATGGATGTAGCTTTACTCATTAGAAGGGGTGCACTTCGTTTCAACCCTTACAGTGTGCAAGACTCCTAAAACTTTACCCACGCGTGAGCATGAGTATGATTTTTTTAGACCACAGTTATAATTCTAGGTATAGACCACCACCCTACATGATCAGGAGGAGAGGCTACTTCTAAAACAATTCCTACTTATCCAAACAAGCTGAAACACGTTATTTTTCTGTTCTCACATAGTTCCTAGGGTTCTTCAAAGCAACCAGTCTTATAATCTCCTGAATCTCCTCATGAACTAAAGGTAAGACTATTAGAAATCAACAGAAGATGAAAGCATTGAAATTAATTAACTTTCATGCTCGCCTTGCATGGGGACCTTGCAGAAAGTTTTGGTACTTTAATTTAAAGTCTCGTACCGAGCAAATGGCAAATGGCAATCACTTTTTCCATTTATATCCTCCAACTGTTGTTTTTCTTTTAACTTGATCCAAAAACTGCTTTTCGCAGCACATGATTCTAGTTAAACATCACAACGTTTGCTTGATGGCATTACTTTCACTATTGATTACATCAAAATAAACTAGGAATTCTGCTGACTTTTAACCAATGCATGAAATCTAAGCCTCTCGACAAAGGAGCTCCGGCTTGGCCTTCCCTGACCCCTTGGCCCTATTTACATGACTTTACCAGTCACTTTAATTCTTGCATGTGCCACCTTTCCCCCTGGTTAATGAGCTGTAAATGTGCCAGTTATGCCATATGAATTGTAACATGCTGAACTGAAACAGTATTAAAGGAGAATTTTTCATATTTTTTTTGCAAATGGGAATATTGAAATGAATAGCAGGAAAAATTGAAATGTTTACACATCGCTATTAATCCTGGAATCTTGCAGGTTTCATAACTGAGCATAACAATAGGCTGACATTTCTGTAGCGATCACTTCTCAGTAGTTAGCTCATTAACAATAACAGGTAAGGGTGGGTTCACACGAGCGTTATGATTTCCGTTATGGCTTTCCGTTATAACATGGTTATGACGGAAAATAACGGAATCCATAAAACGGAGGACGGATCCGTTCTGGAGCCCATAGACTTGTATTATGACGGAATGCAAAACGGAAGCCTTTAAAAGGCATTCCATTTGCTTTCCGTCATAATAGAAGTCTATGAGAAAGCATAACGAATCCGTTTGGTTCCCTTTATGGAAGACAGAAAACAAAGTCCTGTCGAAAGGCTTCCATTTTGCATTCTGTCATATGGATTCCGTTATTTTCCGTTATAACCATGTTATAACGGAAAGCCATAACGGAAACCATAACACTAGTGTAAACCAACCCTAACACGTAAATATAGATAATGAGGGATCCACCATTGAAAATAGGTGATATCACAGCTTATTGTTATGAGCAGCAGGTAATTACCTAGTGTCTCGTAGTCTCCTGTTTACTAATCTTGTTTGGGGCAGTTGTAACTAGCCTACACTAGATCTCTGGGTGAGATGATCACCTTGCTCAGCTTGGTAATGTACAGTAGAGTTCTTGATTTGACAGCCTTCCTTTAAATGTTCATGGTTTCTGCCTCATAGAAGTGGGTATAGTGTGAGTTTGGTTCATTTATATCCATTACCCTTAGACTGGAGCTACACAGCGACATTGAACAACAACATTGAACAGCGAGTTGAACAACAGCAAGTTGATACCATATGCAAATTGCTGTCGCACGACTTATTTTAGAGCTGTGATTTAGCTGTAAAAATACTGCCAAATCACAGAAAAGTTGCAGGCGAGTCGCATGTTGCACACTACTTACGTTTTAATTAAAATTATAATTTAAAAAATAAAATCAGAAAACAAAGACAGAGTATAAAAATAATTATGTATCCGAATTTGGTTGTAAAAGGTCATTGAGATTTCTATGTCATAGCAACATATTAAAAATGTTGATAAGTGGGGCTCTGATCTCTCAGATCCCATCAATCCCTCACTCAAGGAAAAAGAACTGCTCGCATATCTTGTTCCTCATTGGAGGAGATGAAGCAAGATGGACTTCATAGAAAGTCTAGGGGCCTGTCTCAATTTCACCCTCTGCAGTGAGAAGAAGTTCTTTCTTCTTCTCCAAGGGATAATTGGGGCTGTCAGCACTCAGACCCTCACACTTCAAAACTTTTGATATGTATTTAACTCTTTATCATATATCAAAAGTTTGCTGAAAACTCACTGACCCTTAAAATAGTAAAGTAATTAATAGAGATTGAGATACTACTGGAAAATACAATTGGAAAATGAAAAAGAACCCCTAGAGCCATCTTGAATCATCATACATAGTGCGGAGACACACAGGTCCAACATCAGGTGGCAAGGTGTGGGGTACCATTAGCTGTCATTGCTTGTTCATCTGGTGTTCATGGAGAGTACATTGACCAGAACATTGTGGAACCAATCCTACTGCCCTTTCTGTCTCAGTCAGAAGATATGGTTTTCCAACAAGATAACACCTGTTCACACTCTGCCCTTGTTATTAGAGATGAATGAAGTTTTGAAAAACTCGATACGGTAGCTTTGCCAAAGTTTACCAAGAAATTTGTTTTGTTATGAATTAATTTGTTACGAATCGCTATAAACCAGGCCTCTCTGCCTAATCATATTATTCTAACTTGGTGGACAAATCTCAGTGGGAAGGCTTGGAAATTAACTCTTTCCCGACTGCCAGGCATTCAAAAGTAGCTCCCACTGGCGTGTGCAGTGGGTGCCATGGCTGCCGTATGCTGTTTTAAAGAGCAGATTCCCGGCACTAATGTCCACAACCAGAGGTAATGCAAGTCACAGACTTTTAACCCTTCAGATGTTGTGGTAATCCGGATGTGCTTCGGCTCCCCCCAACAGGGGGGGAGGAAGCTGGAGCATGTATGCAGCAGCCCCGTTCCTCCTGTGTGATGGTGCCAGAGATAGTAAACAGCATTGAGGTGGAAAAACTGTCCTCAAAGCAATAAAATTGAGGGATCCACAACAGGAATGACCCAAATCCCATGTGGATCCTTCCCTACTATGAACCTAGTGGTATTTTGCATCTAATATTATTAGGGTTAAGACAAGATGCAGAACATGGTGGATGAATTAAACAATTAAACATGGCTGCTAGATTATTGCGGCAACACTGTCCCTAGTGCATCAACACTTGCCACATCCCTCCCTATGCTCAGCTCACTGAACAATGTTGGAGAACGTGTGGGTTGAGGGTTTTATAGGGCTGCAACATCATAGAGAATGGCTATCTGCAGAATGGCTGGCTGCACAGCATTATGGGTGATCTTGTGTTCCCAGGCTTCTTACTCATGCTGCCGCCATTTTATGAAAGCCTGATTCGTTACCACGAAGCGCAGGGAAATTCGGCTTTGCTGTAAATCGAAATTTTCCTAAACTTTGGACTGAATTCCACTTCAATTGCTTCGCTTAACACTACTTGCTACAAAACATGCTCTTCAGGGTCTCCAGGTCTGTCAATATCAGCTCAATAGGGATGAGCAAACCCGGATTTGGAAGAACCTCGGGTCAAAGTTCGGGTTCGGTAACCGAACTTGACCCCGAACCCAGACCCCATTAAAGTCAATGTGAACCCGAACTTTACTTTATTATTTTCTGCTATAACATGGTTATAATGGAAAATAATAGCCTTCTTAAGACAGAATGCTAAATAAAATGGCCATTGAAGGGTTAAAAATAATTAAAAACACTCACCTCATCCACTTGATCACGCAGCCGGTATCCTCCTCTTTCTGCAGGACCTGCAAAAGGACCTGCGATGACATCACCACGCTTATCAGGTGGTGAGCGTGGTGACGTCATCGCAGGTCCTTTTGCAGGTCCTACAGAAAGAAGAGGATATCGGCTGCGCGATCAAGTGGATGAAGTGAGTTTTTTAAATATTTTTAACCCCTCAATGGCCATTAGCATTCTGTCTTAAGAAGGCTATTATATTCCATTATAACCATATTATAATGGAAAATAATAAAATCACCCAAACACCGAGCCTAAACCCAAACTTCAGTGAAAAAGTCTGTGTTCGGGTCCAGGAACCCGAACTCGCAAATTTCGGTACGAACCGGAACTTTGCAGTTCGGGTTCGCTCAACCCTACAGCTCAATTGCATATCCAAAGTTTTTAAATGATGTTTAATGATCAACTGACAGGCAGCCCTGTGATGTCACAGCCCTATAAATAGCGTCAGTCATCGTGGATTCTGTAATTTACCAGTTTACTTATTGCAGGGAGAGACGCCAGCAAGCGCTAGGGGCAAGACTTCATTGTGCTAAAAAAACAATTTACAAGTTCAGGGAAAGATTATTCAAGGTGTAGGGAAAGGATAAGAAGGAATCATTCCACAGCATTTATGTAGAACAGGGTTCAGTAGGAGAGGTTACAGCCTGGGTAATAGGAACAATCCTATTACACCTTGCTACACTGACTGCGGATCCAAATTGCCATTTTGCAGCTCTGTAATTTCAGCAAACCGTTCTTGTTGGTGAAGGACGAAAATGCCCGACGATCGTTTCGCCAGCTGCTTCTTCAAGGGCGTCCTTGAAGAAGCAGCTGGCGAAACGAGCATCAGGCATTTTGTGGTTGGTATACATGTTTACTTATGGGGAGGAGGCGAGCACATGCTGTTGTTATCTTTGTAGCCATTGCACTTTGCACTTTATTTTGTATATGACTGTGGCTTACTCTGCCTTCCAAGCCTATGTAATATTATTGTGACACTGCTGACCGTACACTTTTAGGGAGCTTTTTCTCCCCATCTTTGTTCGTGCCTATGAACTTTCATTGTAGTTGATATTGTGGATCATGTTTTTAACATATTGATGAATTAATAAAGGTATTTGTTTATATTACCTGCGTTGTGTCTTGTTGATAGGTGTGTGATGTTATTCATGCAGGTGGTGACCATTGTGTCACAATTTTTTTTGGGTGTTTTATTTATAGTTAAATGTTCTAAAACCTTTTGTGGAGTGTATAAGTGGAAAAAAGAAAAATATATTTGGCGTTCAGCGATGCAGTTATATGTTCTAAAGCCTTTTGTGTTGTGTATAAGTGGAAAAAAATAGGGGTCTATTTGCCGTTCAGCGGTGCAGTTATATGTTCTAAAGCCTTTTGTGTCGTGTATAAATGGAACAAAATAAGGGCCTTTTTGCCGTTCAGCGGTGCCGTTATGTGTTCTAAAGCCCTTTTTGTCGTGTATTAGAGCAAAATAAAAATACATTTGCCGTTCAGCGGTACAGTTATATGTTCTAAAGCCTTTTGTGGAGAGGTATAAGTGGAAAAAAGAAAAATATATTTGCCGTTCAGAGGTGCAATTATTTATTCTAAAGCCTTTTATGTCGTGTAAAAGCGGAAAAAAATAAGGCCTATTTGCCGTTCAGTGCTCCAGTTATATTTTCTAAAGCCCTTTTTGTTGTGCATTAGTGCAAAAGAAAAATATATTTGCCGTTCAGCGGTATAGTTATATGTTCTAAAACCTTTTGTGGAGTGTATAAGTGGAAAAAAGAAATCTATATTGGCGTTCAGCGGTGCATTTATATGTTCTAAAGCCTTTTGTGTTGTGTAAAAGTGGGAAAAAAAGGGTCTATTTGCCGTTCAGCGGTGCAGTTATATGTTCTAAAGCCTTTTTTGTCGCATATAAGTGGAAAAAAATACGTGTCTATTTGCCGTTCAGCAGTGCAGTTATATGTTCTAAAGCCTTTTGTGTCGTGTATAAATGGAAAAAAAATAAGGACCTATTTGCTGTTCAGCGGTGCAGTCATATGTTCTAAAGCCCTTTTTTGCATGTATTAGTTTTACAACAAAAGTTTGTCATTGTGTGTTGAAGTGAGAAAATTACACCCCTTTTTGGCATGTATTAGTGGAAAAAAAGGGCTTATTAGCTGTTGTGTAGTGAAGTGAGAAAATTACAGACTTTTTTGTGGTGTTTTAATTTCGTTTTTATCTATAAATATGATCTAACAGTATGTCAGAGAGAGAAGTGCCAGACATAAGTAGAATAACATGTGAGCTGGTGTTGCGAGCGGTAGGGCTCCTAACCCAGAGACCGTTGAGGAGGACATCAATGACGTGCAGACAGTACTCGATGATGATGCAGCTGATTGAAATTGGGAGTCGGGTGAATTAGGGGCTTCATCATTATCGGGAGAAGAGGGTGTCAGCTTTCCCGTGAGGCAGCGGCGGAGCCAGCAAGTCGCCAGCATGGCTAGGAGTCAGCAGGCTGGCAGCAGTCGAAGGTCGGTAGCCAAACTTGCCCAGGGTAGAAGACTCTCTTCGCAGGAGCCTACCTGCCCGGAAAGCAGTGGTGCACGGGTTCACAGAAGCAGCGGCAGTAGCAGTCAGTCAGTGGGTAGTGTTGGGGGTAAAATCACCAACATGGCGGTGTGACAGTTTTTTTTAAGCCGCAGGAGGAGGTGAACATGGCCATATGTAGAAACTGTGGACATAAGGTGAAGCAAGGCCAGGGTGCCAATGTTGGCACCATGGCCCTGAGTCAACATATGCAGCATCACCGTAAAGTGGCCTGTGAGAACCTTGGCTCTGATGTGGTGGTACAGCCTGCTGCAGCAACCACTGCATCACCCAGTGGCATGCACCTGGTTTCAGGCAGTCAAGGCTCCACCACTTCAACCGAAGGGAGCTCTCTGTCCTTCCCATCATCTGCTTGTCCTGATGCTCCTGCTCCTACTACTACTCTTCAGTCATTCCATCAGCAATCGATCACCAAAGCAATTGCCAAGAGACAATAGTATGCATGCACACATCCTACAGCACAGAAGCTAAATGTGCTCCTGTTCAAGTTGCTGGTGCTGCAGTCCCTTTTTTTCCAAGTGGTGGACTCTGCACCTTTCAGAGAACTGATGGATGGTCCTGGGCTGAGGTGAAGAGTCCCAAGCTGTCATTTATTTGCCAAAAAGGCAGTACCAGCCTTGCATACACATGTAGAACAGAAGGTGGGCCAATCCTTGAGCCTGTCGGTGTCTGCCAAAGTACACGGCAGCGCCGATGTGTGTAGCTGTAACTATGGTCAGGGACAATACATGTCCATTACGGCCCACTGACCAGGGGACCAGGGAATGCCGCTTCCGCCTCCACGTTGTCACGCTGTTGGTCCTGTGACAATGTCTGCATCTGCCTCCTCATCCTCCACCGTGTCCTTAGCCTCCACTGCAGGGACAATTCACAGTGCCCCTCCAGCATACCACATGTGCAGGGCTCGGCAGTGTCCTGCTGTTCTGCTCCACGTCTGCCTGCATGAAACAAAGTCACACAGGGGAGGCACTGCTCCAGGTCCTTCATCAAGAAATCGAATCCTGGCTTTCTCAGCGACAACTCAAAATTGGAACCATTGTGACCGACAACGGGAAGAACATAGTATCTGTGCTGCATCAAGGAAGGCTGAGCCATGCACCCTGCATGGCACACGTGTTCAATCTGGTTGTCAAGCAGTTCCTAAAGTATTTAACCCATCTTCAAGACATCCTAAAAATGGCAAGAAAACTTTGCATGCACTTCAGCCACTCATTCACCGCAAAGCACACCCTCCTTGAGCTGTAGCGGCAGAATGGCATCCCCCAACATAGTCTGATATGCGAGGTTTCCACCCATTGGAATTCCACCCTCCATATGTTGGACCGACTATACAAACAGAAAAAGGCCATAAACGATTTATTGATGATCCAAGTGGACAGGAGTACTCCTCTGTGTAACTTCGATGTCTACCAGTGGAAGCTCATACATGACACCTGCCGTTTGCTCAGGCCCTTTGAGGAGGCCACGTTATTTATCAGTTGCCTGATCATCTGGCTGGTCAGGGGACTGGAGACATGGTGCCTAGATCTCACTCTCGCATAAGCCCTGTGGGGGCTGAATTGGAGGAGGACATTGGAGCATAAGCAATGTGTAGCGAAATAGGTGGTTTTTACACACATTTGACAGGAGAGGAGGAGCAGGAGCAGCCAGAGGAGCTACAGGGCAATGAGAAAGACGAGGCAGATGACCCAGACACACCGTGGCAGTATGCAGTGGAGATGGAGGCAGGGAGTCCCTCCGAGTCACTTGCACAAATGGCCCGATGCATGCTCACTTCCTTGCATAGTGACAGCTAAATTGTCACCATTTGGCAGAGGGATGACTTCTGGCTCTCCACCTTATTGGACCCTCCAATAAGGTCCAAAATGGGGAGCTTTTTTAAACCAGCTGAGAGGGAGAACAAACTGAACTACTATAGAGACATCCTATGTAGTCAGTTATCCACTGCCCATCTATGCCATCTTCCATTCTCTCGCAGGTCTAACTGGCCCTCTGCGCTCATGTTCCTCTGCCATGGCTGCTGTGGCAGGGTGGGGGGTAGGAGCAGTTTCAGCTCCATCAGCAGCAACTTGAGTCTAGAGTCGCTGATGAGCAGCTTTCTTCACCCGCATAGTGAAGAAATTAAATACTCACCAGCAGCAGCAGATAGACTTGGAGCAGGACCTGAACCAGCAGGTGGTGGCATACTTGGACAGTACCCTGCCACCCTACATTGAAGATCCACTGGACTGATCAGTCTTCAAAATGGTTTCAGTGTTACTATGGCAGCCAGGACGCTACTAAAGTCCTGGTTGCCATAGTAAGTAGTGGGGAGCGGGGGAGCAGATACTTACAGTCCGTGCGGCTTCTGGGGCGCTCCACAACGACGCCAGTGCGCCCCACGCACATGGATCATGTGATCCATGCGATCATGTAATCCATGCTCATGGGGCGCTCTAACGTCATTGTGGAGCCCCCCCCCCGGGACTCGGGAGCCGCACGGACGGTAAGTATGCTTCTCCCCTGCCTCCCCACTACACTTTACCATGGCAGCCGGGACTTTAGCGTCCTGGCTGCCATGGTAACCATTCACAAAAGCTAAACGTCGGGTCCGGTGATGCGCGAAACGACGTTCAGCTTAATGCCGGATTTGGATTAATGCATTTCAATGGGCATTAATTCCGGATCCGGCGTTACGGCATGTCTCCCGGATTTTTGGACGGAGACAAATCCGCAGCATGCTACGGTTTTGTCAACGTCCAAAAAATGTTCACATACTGAACGGAAGACATCCTGATGCATCCTGAACGGATTTCTTTTCATTGAGAATGCATTAGGATAATCCTGATCAGTATCTTTCCGTTCTAGAGCCCCGAGGATGGAACTCTAGGACAGAAAGATAAAACGCAAGTGTGAAAGAGCCCTAAAGAAGTCATATAAATTAAAAGCTAACATACATGGACCGTACCTAAAAAGTTAACTGGCAATAAAGTTGTATCTCATTAAAAAATCAAGGCTTCAAATATTAGAAAAGTTATGGCAGAATGGTGCCTCAGTGGTTAATTCTGCTGTAGCTGGGCTGATTTTGTCATTAAACGGCTTTTTTTGTCCTGCTATCTGCATATCAGACTAGTGGTCACAGCTATCAAAACATAAATCGAAGTCCAGCAACATATTTCCATGTTTTCCATGTCTGAAAATTCAGTTACCACTGAGACCATCGTAAAGCTATAATCAGCCTTAATCTTTCTGGAAATCTGAAATAACAGATGTTTTTCTAAAATAAATGTGCATTAGTGCAGTTTGAAAGGTGTTTAACACCGTATGTACAGAACATGTCTCAAAATAGGTCAGCAATAAATCGATCGCAGATTAGAAAAAAAAGTAATAGCAAAGCAGGTACAAAAAAAGTAATTAAAGGGGTATTCCCCTTGGTAAAAGTTATCCTCTATCCACAGAATAGGGGATAACTATCATATTGGTGGCGGTCCTATTACTGGGCTAGTGTTGAGCGCGAATATTCAAATTTCGAATTTTTATCGCGAATATCGGCACTTCGAAAATTTGCGAATATTTCGAATATAGTGATATATATTCATAAAAATTTATATTCAGGTTTTTTTTTCCATCTGAACCCATTACCTAGAATACCTACCAGCTTCTTGCTTGTGGGCCAATGTGAGAAGGCTGCAATATTGTAGTCTGTAGTGATTTAGAATATTCTTCATTTAATTTTTTTTCTCTTATGCGAAAAATAGGCAATGTAATATTTGTGTAATGCGAATATTCTAACACCCGAATATATAGCATTATAATTTTTTTTGAATATTCGTAATTTTTTTCCATATGACGAATATATGACGAATATTCTAACGAATGTTCGCGAAATATCGAGAATTCGAATATTGCCCCTGCTGCTCATCACTATTACTGGGAACCCCACTGATCATGAAAACAGGGACCCCATACCCCCTGCATGCCCCCTGACTTGGGAGTTCTGGACATAGCCAAGATAGCCATGGCAGTTCCATCCATAGATCTGCTTATGAGACCGGCCACTCTGGTCATTTCAGAGGAGCAGGAGAGGGCCCCCATTCTAATGATTGGTTGGGGTTCCAGCAGTAGCAGTCCCACCAATCTGATAGTTATCCCCTCTCCTGTGGATACGGATAACTTTTACCTACCTGAATACTCCTCTAATAAGTGACTTTACTTTCCTAAAGGGGGTGTGTGCTATGGGCAATCTCTACTCGTTAGAAGGGTTGCTTGAAAATAAGCTAATCACAAAGAGTTTCCCTGCTCAGAACAACATATCCAAGTGTATGCCTCTGAGTTCCAACCCATACTGCCTTGGTGCTGTGCTGATCCACCACATCCACCATACTTCAACCAACCATGCAAATCAATTTAAAGAGGACATTCCCCAAATGCAATAAAGTGTGTTATGTATGTATTCTAGTTGGCCATGCTTCCCTGAGCATGGCACACTTTCATTTATGAATATGACCCCCCCCCCCCTCCCCTCTTCTACAGTAATGTCCCCTTAGATTTTTGGCACTTGTTAATCTGAAGTGACTGGTCACTTCTCTTCTTTGCTAGGGCAGGTTTCTCCACGCAGTGTGATCTCGTGGGAACTGGGACTTCTCATAAGACTACAGAGTACTAAAGATTCCGACAGGACAGCATCTCACTCAGATCCCAGAGAAGATTCTTAATGCTGCAGAGAGGGCTCTTCTCAGTGGGGGCATATAAGTCTGTACACGGTTAGTGTGCAATCACATAAAAGTGACCACGGTATCTATCCCTATGACAAGGATGAGCAAATCTGTTCAAATTCATTTAGGTCTAATTTATCAGAATTTGCTAAGAAATTCAATTTGGGTAGAGGAAAACTAGACCAAAAAACACATAACACTTTTCTGGGAAAGAAACAATCAGATTTTATTCAAAATGTAAAATAAATAATGAGTGCTCATACTACCAGGTGCAACACAACTATCTAAAATCAACACTCAGCCTTTTAAAAAGACATTAAAGCAAAATGTAGATAATAACCAAGACAGCACCTTATTTGCACACAGCCCCTTTTGGGTGCTTACCTTTAAGCTGATCTGAGCAGAGAAAATTGGAGTGCACCTAGTATGTGTAAGGACTATTGTAGGCCAGGCAACACTGCTCTGATTTTTTGGAAAAATATATACAAATTATTCCTTTCTGAATATCTTCCCTAGAAACCCAAAGATATGCAAAAGTAGAAAGCTAAGAGTAGGGTCACACAGAGGTTTTCGGAGGAGTTTTTGAGGCAGATTTGCTTACAGATTTTTCAGCCAAAGACAGGAGTAGATCCAGCAAGTAGTCCGTTCCTTTACATTTCTGATTCCATTTAAATCCACTGCTGGCTTTGGCTGAAAAACTTGCTTCAAAACCCATTTTTATGCTCTGCTGGTTGGCACTCATTGTATAGCTTTTGATCATTTTGGTCAAATTGGTGAAGGATAATAAAGAAATGGGGATAATTTATGAATCATTTCAGTGAAATCTATCTTTGTTGCCCATAGCCCCTAATCATAGCACATCTTGCATTTTGTACTCAACAACCGAAAAATAAAAGCCGTGATGTGATTAGTTGCCTCAATGTGTGAGTATTTTGGGACCAACTGAGAATATGTTATAACTATAGTCCATTAGGAAGGTGCGTACCTTTTGAAGTAGATCCAAATGGATGGTGACTAGAGATGAGTGAATTTCTTAAAATTAGATTTGGGTCCAATTTCAAATCACTCTTGAGGTTAAGTTTGGGTACAAATCTATTCTACTTTGACTGCCTTGAAAATGATCGCTCTATCTCTCTGTCTCTTTCTATTCTCCCAAAAAACTTACATTACATTAAAATTCGGATTCAATAGAATCTGAATTTCTTGAAAAATCTGGATTCAATTCAGATTTTTTAGAATCTGTTGGCTCAACTTTAATGGAAATTAACCCAATCGACTTTAATTGGGTACTTCAGAATTCTGTTGGGTTCTGCTAATCTTGATTGGAAGACTTGTCATTAAAAATAGTAGAATGCTTGACACAAATCCCAATGGAACCACAAACCAGGCCATGTACTGTCATAGAAGCATGGCTATTAGAATGGTCCGCAGAAACTACAAGATGCCTATGCCGTAGCAACTGAAGAACATTGTTCTTATTTTTCTTTCCATTACATAATAAGTACTTTATAACCTTGAATGTCTTAAGATGAAGAGAAAAGCTTTCCACCACTATATCTTGTACACAATATCATCACTCATGTCCGTCCAACAATCTGCTGTGTATTGTGATTTGCAGAGATGTTTGTAAGAAGGATTATCCCAAAGAATATCAAATATTAATATGTGTTGACCGGGCATCAGTAACCAATTACCAGCTGAGTCATTTTCTATTTCTAAAACTTTTTTTTTAGTTTTTAATTGCCTGCTGTTAAATTACGTAAGACGGATAAATATCTAGTAAGCTTGAGCTCTCACTCAAGAGAGCTATTCACACATTTCAGCTTTTATTCTTTATCACTTTTACCATGTGTGTGGAGTAGGCAGGGAGGCCAGAAAATGACCCAGCCAAAATATATCTGAAGTGTTAGGCTGAGGATAGATTTTTAGACATACAGAGATGCAACTCAATTTTATGGATCACAATACAGAGATGCAACTGTGTCAATAATACATATATCATTAACAGTGTTACCCTGCCTTCAAAAAAATAGAGGTTGAGAAAGGTGATGCACATGTAGTACCCCAGGTCTGGAGGTACTACTATGGTATCTGCAATTTTCGATGTTTTGTATGCAATATAAATGTAATGTAAGGTAATACACTTTGTTCACCAGCAAATGGAATACGGTTGGCAGTGTCAGGCTACAGGAATAGAACTTACCATTACATTCCTCCCCTCTTGGTAATAGTGGGCTCATCTGACTTCCTGCCAAAGGTGGGGCTGAGCTAGGGAGAGTCAGTTTCAAAGAGAGTGAGTAATGAGGGGGGTGGGGGTGGGGATGTGATGGATCTCCCACTCCTCCAGGCCACAGAGACCACAGCTAGCGTCAGCTAGCAAGCTTCTATGCGTCATCTTTTCCGCACTGTTAGCCAACATACCCATGATATAGAAGGAAAAAAAAATTGTACTCTGTATGACCTGCTGATGAATGTGCTGCTACTAGTTTTTGCATTCAGTAAAGAGAGCAGTTCTTTGTTCAAAAAGTTGGCCTGTTTTTTTTATCATCACATTTTTTGCTGCACCAAACCCCAGGGATAGAAAACCATAACACTACCACATGTTATCAGGGCCACTACCAGTCCCATGCTTTACACAGGC
The DNA here is from genome assembly GCA_033119425.1 of Bufotes viridis. Lineage (NCBI taxonomy): Eukaryota > Metazoa > Chordata > Amphibia > Anura > Bufonidae > Bufotes > Bufotes viridis. Next base: position 36,826,729 of record CM065591.1, read on the forward strand.
TTCTCAGGGGTTCACTACACACCCTTTACTAATTTCTCTGTGCTCCTACTCAGAAGCTTTGTGGTCCTACAACACAGTGATTGACCCCATAGCCAATCACTGGCACCAGTAGTGACCAATGTTAGCCACTGATTGGCTAAGCAGTCATTTCCTGTGTGTGGAAAAAGACCAGGAAGTAGTGACTGGGGACCTGGGAGCATGAAAGCATCCAAAAATTGTCTAGGGGGGCCCAAATACGAAAATGGTCGTGCAAAATTTTAGGCCCTACCCATTTTTATAAGCGCATATAATAGGCCACTCCCAAAAACACCATACAGCTAAAATTATATTGTTTTACATAGACACTTTACTTATTACTCAGGGCCCCAACTCAAATAAACTATTATTTTTTCCCTCTTTGTGATAGGACTCACCATCTAGTTCTGTTTCACAAACTGCTTACCACGTTGCTAACTCTGACAGGAGCTATTGCAGCTTCAATTCCTCCCTCATAGTCCTAGAGGCGCCAAAAGACGAGTGGAGGAGGAGCTGCATGATATTTAAGGTGTTTAGGTCTGGGTGGGAGGAGCCCGGTTTTTACACATCATACAGAGAGGGGAGGCCTACGTGGCTGCACTGCCTGCTTTACATTATACAATAGACCACAGCAGGCTACAGCTAAGAAGCTACTCCCCTCTCTCCCTCTCCCCGAATCATGCTCACGGCCTATTGTCCGACCATCCCCCACCACCCATCCACGGCATTCTGTCCCCCTTGGTCGTCCTCACCATGCCAAAGTCCCTCTGCCCCATTTGGAGCCACCACCATGCTTATAGTTGCCTGGCGCAGTAGGGTGGCTGGGGCTACCACACTCTGAATTCTCCCTCTACAAATGTCACCTTTGATGTAGACGTTCTCTTTTCTTATCTTCTCTATTCAGACCAGACCATCATGATGATTTTGCAGCCATCTCTCGTCTCTCCAGAGATTGACAAACGGACATAAGTTTCTTACTTTTCCATCATCCTTACATCTTCTGAACACCCCATCCTGCCACCCCCAATCTCCCAGAGTGCATAGTGTTAACAGTGCCCCCACAGTAATAATGCTCCCCAAAGTCCCACCAAAAGTAATAATTCTCTGCCAGAGCGCACTTAGTACTAATATTGCCCCCAATAGTAAAAAGGTCCCCGCTGTGCCCCAGAAGCAATAATGTCTCCATGTGCCAGTGCAAAAATACCCCCTCTTAGTGTCCCCAGTTAATAATATTTTCCATAGTTCTCCTCTCCCCCCTTCCTCATAATATCCCCCATAATGTGCCAGTTTAAAATGCCCATATATTGTGCTGCGGTTATCAACACAGAAATTTGCAACAACAACTGGGAAAGTTCCTTGCGATGCACAGCTATTTGATGTATTCAATGTGATGTCCCCGATGCTAAACACATAACTTTGAACTTTGACGTTTTGAACTTTCTGTGTTGATAACTTTTGAACCACAAGAGATATTGCAAAATTCTGGTCTTCTTTGATATGCTACATGACCCCCTTACCATTGGAAAAATTTGCCCTTGATCCAATATCGGTGCTTTTAATATGATGGCCATGTTCCAGACATAGCCTTAAAGATAGGCCCCCTCACCCATTACTTGCTGGGATATTCAGATATTTCATTTTCCCTTTTGTTTCTGAAATAAAAGGGTTTCCTGCGACTTTTGACTCGCCCTGTTAAGTTGTATCCCTGTGTGTTGACTGCTACAGATAGACAATATTTTGAATTACATTTTTAATGGTATTGCACTGCCGAAATGGTGAGGGGGGGGGGGGGGAACAGCCAAAAATTCTACAAAAATATTGAGTTAAAAAATACTCTTTTCTGATGGATATGCCCCTTTATTACAATGATAAAATTGTAACATGGGGCAGATTTACTAATCCTAGAGATGGTATAAACTTGAACGGATTGTCTAGACTTGCACCAGATTTATCACACAGACTCCGTGGTTGTTAAATGGGGTGCAGGGAAAGACACTTTTGTTTAACTCGATATCAACTATTGGTTGGCTTGTTTTGAGATAGCATTTTATGCATTGTGGCACTATTTTAGCATAAACCAGAGGCAGATAATTTTTCTAAATTATACCACACTTTGGCCCAATTTATGCCAAAATCTTGGTGCATTCGCATTAGTGAACGTGGGCCATATCTTTTAGCTGTTTTCAGGGTTTACTGAGTCGGCGATTTGTAAAAGCTGGACTGATTCAAAGCCATTCCCTTCAGTGTATTGTTCTTGTTTTTGCATTTCATTATCTGTAATATCAGGAATGAATACAGGAAAATCACATTTCTTATCGCATATTTATATTTTATAAATTCAGAGTTTATAGTAAAAAATAAAAAAATAACAGCTTGTTGAATTCACGTAAATTTATATCTTGTCAGATGTCTTTCTGGCGCCTCTCCAAAATCTTGGAAATACCAGTTGGATCCTAAACAATATTTTGCCTTTGTTATGATGATATTTTAATTATCGCTGCTTTCAATTTGAGAGCGCACACAATGTCTTGCAGGCTCCTCTAGAAGTAAGGGGGAGATGCCAGCTCTTGGCTTCTTTAAATGGCGCCACACACACCACACATAATAATGTGAGATCAAATCAGGATAAGTACAGTCACTTCTAAAGCCATAAAGCACAGCATTGTACTTGTGCAAGGTTCTGAATCTACTTAATTGGTGATAGGAAATTTTAGCCAAAGTCAATTTCTGTCATCTGCCAAAGAACAATGTGTAGCTCATCAGATTTTGACTCTTTTCATACATTTCTGTTCTGGTCACTGCAGCATGTAATACATACTACCTGTAACCTTTCAATAAATGTGTTACATGACCCCATTATGTCTACAAAGGATATTTTGCTACCATTGCATCCTTAGGGTACAGCCACACGGTCGGGTTTCTGCATGCAGTTTTGAAAGCCAAAATCAAGGGTGGATCAAACAGATGAAAGTATAGAGGACAGATACGACTTCTCCTCTTTTTGAATTCACTCCTGGTTTTGGCTTCCAAAACTGCATTAGGAAACCTGATCATGTGGCTGTCTACTTAAAGGCGATACCAGCTCCTCTCCTCCAACTTTTTGCTAGAAATTAGGAAATTAATCATCTAATGTGTTACGTTCATAAAACAGTTCAAGTAGTTTGACATTAAAGGGGTTGGCCCATCTCAAACATTGGTGGCATATTACTAGGATATGCAATCAATTTCATATACCATAGGTGTGGGTCCCATTTTTGGGACCCACTCCTATCTAGAGAAAGAGACATGCAAAGTGAAGGAGAGAACAACATGTATATGGGCAGCATGCTCTTCTATTAGGCTGAGTTCACATCAGCTTAAGCCTTTCCGTTCTCCTTCTCCTGCTATACCGTAGGAGCAGGAGAACAGAAGAGAAAGTCGTGCATGCAGGACTTTTGTCTCCGCTGCACGAATCTTCCTCTGATCAGACACCTAACGGACCCCATTATAGTTTATGGGGCCCGTGGGCTCCGTTTGGCTCAATTATGTGCCAAATCTGTCCTTTCCATTTCTATGCTCCTATAACAGAGAACTAAAAGGCTAAACGCTAATGTGAACTTAGCCTTATGAGTATGGGAGTCATGAAAATAGCCTGGTCAGCTATTTTAGGAAGTTCTATAATAATTGATTGGAGAGCGCACCACACAAACATGGCCACCTCTCCATTCACCACTATGGGGATTCCAGAACATCCATGGCAGTGAATTGAGGATGGTCGCACATGCAGGTCTGCTCTCTGTTCACTTTGGGGGTCTCTCTCTACCTGAGCTTCCTGTACTAAGTGGGCTTGTGGAGTTTAAAGTACCAGAGTTAAAAAAAAAGGAGCAAGAAACTAAGGTTTGATAGATTTTCCTTGTGTGTTGGCTTGATTCTAGCTAATCCTTTAACTACAGCAGACAGGGTCTAATTCTAACTCATATTTACTGTTTTCCATCTTTACTGTTCATCCCCATTTAAACATGTGCTCCATGGACAATGCTACTAAGTGTGTGTCCTGTGCAATGTATGCGTGCCTTGCACTAGATGCAATCATGTTGCATATTTGGAAGCCCAGATCTTGGATCTAAATAAGCAGTTTGAAATACTTAGGGGCACTTCAAAACTGGACAGAGGCTTAAACCGGTGCAGGCACTGACTGGGTTCAGGGAAATGGAGGTGGGAGGATGAGGGCAAGATCAGGACTATCAGGTCAGCAGTTGGGTTAATGTAGGAAGAAGGGGTAGAGGAAAAAGTTCCAGCGAGTCTAGTCCTGTGCTGGATAGCCTTAGTAAATATACCTGTTTGGCTGATATTAGGGATGAAAGCCCAGGGCCAGCAACACTGCAGCAGGGCATTTCTCCTAGCAACCAGTAGGATGCCCCCTGCAGGAAAAATGGGAAAAGGAGTGCAGCAAAGGTGAGGCAGATGCTGGTGGTAGGGGACAGACAGGGTTATCTGTCGCAGAGACCGTGAATGCCGAACAGTGTGTTGTCTTCTGGGTGCTCGGGTTCGGCAGATTGCTGGGTGGGGCTGAGGAAGATCCAGCAGTCATGGTGCACATTGGCACCAATGACAAAGTCAGGGGATGATGGAAGGTCCTTAAAAATGATTTTAGGGAACTAGGAGAAAAGCTCAAGTCTAGAACCCCCAAGGTAGGGTTTTCAGAAATACTACCAGTGCCACGAGCGTCACCACAGAGACAACAGGAGCTTAGGGAGTAAATAAGTGGCTCAGAAGCTGGTACAGGAAAGAAGGGTTTGGGTTCATGGAGAACTGGGCTGACTTCTCTGTCGGTTACAGGCTCTACAGTAGGGATGGGTTGCACCTTAATGGGGATGGTGCAACTGCCCTGGAGGAGAAAATGGTTAGACGGCTGGAGGAGCTTTTAAACTAGCATCTGGGGGGATGATGGGGGTCAGACTAATTAGTGTTGATCGTGAGAATTCTAATAAAAAATTTTTATCGCGAATATTGGCACTTCAAGAATTCGCAAATATCTAGAATATAGTGCTATATCTTCGTAATCGCGAATATTCTAGATTTTTTTTCATCAGTACCCATGCCATGATCCCTCATTGCTTATTGCTTGTGGGCCAATGAGAAGGCTGCAATATCTTTGACTTTAGGAGTAGTATTGATCGTGAATTTTTATTGCAAATTTTCCAATTGCCAATTTTCACAATCAAGAAAATAACGGCTGGAGATCACAAATTCTTGAATATATGATGAATATTCACCCAAATATTTGCGAAATATTGTGAATTTGAATATTACCCCTTCCGTTCATTACTAATCCTAAAAAAGGGGTAGATAGTGTAGATAGAGAGTGGGATATAGGAGGGGGCAGTGGGGATTTAGTGGGGGCTGAGCTTAGTGAGGAAAGTAGTGAGAAGACTGGGTAGAACTATACAACAATGAAAATTAGAACTGCTGGTAGCAAGAACCTGTTACGTACAAACATCAATCAAGGTAACCCAACAATCCCAGATATTCACTCTATAGGTAATAGTAATTTAACATTTATTTTCACAAATGCCAGAAGTTTAGCTAGAAAAATGGGGGAGCTGGAGGCTATGGTACTAGAAGAACACAGATATATAGTTGGTGTGGCCGAGACATGGTTGGATTCTTCGCATGGCTGGGCTGTAAATATTGGGGGTTTTACACTATTTAGGAGAGACAGGGTCAGTAGAAAAGGTGGTGGCGTGTGCCTGTATGTGAGGAGTGATCTGAAAACAAGTGTGAAAGAGGCAATTGTGGGTGAGGATGGTGAGCATGTGGAAACCTTATGGCTGGAAGTCCAAAGGGATATAAACACTGAAAAAATAATAATTGGTGTTCTATAGACCCCCTAACATTACAGAGGAGATAGAAACACAACTGTATAACCAAATAGAGGGGGCCGCCCAAGCTGGTACAGTGGTTATAATGGAAGAGTTTAACTTTCCAGACATTGACTGCCTCAAACGCAAAGGGGAGAAGATTCCTCAACTTGCTGCAGGACTACTTTATGGGCCAGTTTGTAGAAGCTCCTACTAGGGGCAATGCTTTATTGGATCTGGTAATTTCTAATGATGCAGAGCTTGTTGGAAATGTTACTGTTCAAGAAACACTAGGTAATAGTGACCACAATATAATTATATTCCCCCTAAACTATAGGAAGCAAACTCTGTCAGGCAGAGCAAAGACTAGTGTTGAGCGTGAATATTCTAATCGCAAATTCTAGATTTTTTTTTTCATCACTATATAAACCTACAGTATAATCTTTTCTCACTTATTGTATGTAGCTTTTCTTTATCCTTATTATGCCATCTATCATCCATACGATTTTTTTTATAGTTATTATTTTACCTATCATTAATAAACTTTTATCATAATTATTGTCCTATTATTTGTGATTTATTTTTATAGATACTATATTATTTTTAAATTAAATCATTACCTATACCATTCAACAGACAACATATAACAGACAAACACATAAAGGCTGTATGCCAATGACCTATCCATAAGACAGGTACAGTTAGAATATCTTACAATGGTAGCCTTGTGCACTATGAGACATTAAGCCTCAAATTTGCTTGAGTTAAGTTGGATGGCTTTGGGGGACCTGCACACCTAGATCATTAGGGTGCAAAAAATTTTAATTTTTTTGGGGATGCCAGCTAACTCTTCTATCACTGCTTAGTAGGGTAGCATAAAAATTTAACGTTTTCTAAGTGTCCTAATATTATATTCAATAAACTTTCTATAGTGATTTGTCATGTAAACTGATGCAAACGACATGCAAATAGTGTTTCAGCCTAAAAACCAAACAGATTCTGCTGATTTGCATGTCTTTCCCATATTCAGGTTTATGCAAATGACTTACATGACAACACAATAAAGAAAGGTTATTAAATAAAATATTAGGACAATTAGAAAACTGAAAATTGTTATGCAGCCCTACTAAGCAGTGAGAGAAGAGTTTGCTGGCATCCCCCCAAAAAAATTTCAATTTTTTTCACCCTAATAATAATGATCTAGATGCACAGGCCCTGCCAAGCCATCCAACTTAAATCAAGCAACTTTGAGCTCACTGATTCTCAGTCAGATGAGAGCTGGTTTTGAATGTCTCATAGTGCACAAGGCTGCCATTGTAAGGATGGATAGGTTGTTGGCATACCGCCATTGTTGTTCTGTTTATTACATGTTATAGGTAATAAAATTGTGTATGCAATATGTGCATATTACAGTATCAATTATCACAAATTCTTGAATTTATGGTGAATATTTGGCCATAAATTTGCAAAATATAGTGAATTTGAATATTGCCTATGCCGCACATCATTAGCAAAGACACTGAATTTTAAAAAGGCTAATTTCCCTGGGTTGAGGGCAGCATTTTAGGGCATAGACTGGGAGCACCTACTGTCCCATAATAATACTGAGGATAAATGGGAGAGCTTTAAATCCACATTGAGTAATTGCACTAAAAAATGTATTCCTTTAGTATAAACGGCTAAAATTAAACCTCCCATGGCTTACAGCTACTGTAAAAAGGGTATTTAAGAATACAAATCTGAGGGGTCAGCTGTAGCGTTTGAAGATTACAAAGGGCTTAATAAAATCTGTAAAAAGGAGTTAAAATTAGCAAAAATACAAAAAGAACGGCAGTTGGCAAAAGAGAGTAAAACAAATCCCCAAAAATTATTTAAATATATAAATGCTAAAAAACCAAGGTCCAAGCAGGTTAGGTTCTTTAAATAATGGTAAAGGGGGTAAGTCACTGAAGATAAGGAAAAGGCAGAGATACTATATATATATATATATTGTAAGAGGGTGCAAGGTATCATATGCGATGGCAGGTACGTGTCACCGAGGTTGCTGGCCTCGGTGAGGTGAGAGCCGGGGTTTTTGTCTGCAGCAGCTTATGCTGCTAGACTTTGTTACTTAGTTTGGCTGCAAAGCTAATCCGGGCCGGCTCTTACTGGGAGTAGGTAAAGTGTAGGGTGGGTGCCTACTCCCCACGGTCCAGTCCTGGTTTTGGGCTGGATATAAAACACAGCCAGCAGCTGTGTCTAGGGGGTGATTATCCTGGAGCTGCTAACAGGACTGTGAGGTTCTCTGTGCTGGAGGACGGAGCTCAGCAAGGTGGTGTTTCCCTGCAACCTGAAGGTGGAATCGCCTGCGGCTGGGCCGACTGCTAGGTGTGAACCCGCACCTAAACCACCCAGGTGACTGGACCCTGTGTTGGCCTGTTTTTGTTTTGCCACGTTATTTCCGTTGTGTGTGAACTGTCACCAAAGAGACTGTTTTTCATTTATGGTGTGCAAGTGTGAATAAAACACTGTTTGTTGCACAATCTGGACTCCTTGTTTTGCCTCTAAACTGCACCCGCACCGCTGTCTACCAGAGCGACTCCCACATTTGGTGGAGGATGCGGGCATGCGCAGTGAGGCTGGCGTGAACGCCGAAGTTTTGTTTTTCTAAAGTGCATGGAATATATTAAGCCAGCAAAGCTGCAAGCAGGAGTTTCTGGCAACATGGAGGCTGCTGTGAAGGCTCTCATAGAGGCTAACGTGCAGCAGCGGGAGACTAACCAGCTACTGCTACAACATGTGATGGCGTTACAGGCGGCAGGAGCGTCCCACCACGTCCATGATGCCCGGAAAGCGGTCCGTGCGGCGATCCCAAAAATGACCCCCGCAGACGACGTTGAGACGTACCTGGCGGTTTTTGAGAAGGTCGCCGTGAGGGAAAAGTTACCCCGTGACCAGTGGGCTGAGGTGGTCGCTCCTTTCCTGGCTTCCGGACCCCAGCAGGTGTTTTTCGACTTGTCGGACGACCAAGCGGCAGATTATGACACCGTGAAAGGAGAGATCCTCGCCAGACTGGGCGTGAACGTGCTGGTCCGCGCCCAAAGAGTCCACCAGTGGGACTTTAAAACGACTGAACCCGCTAGGCCGCAGTACTACGATCTGCTGCACAGGCTGCAAAAGTGGCTGCAGCCCGATCTACTAAGTCCCACTGCCATGCTGGATCGACTGTTGGCGGACATCTTTGGAGGGCCCTGCCTTATCCCCTCCAGCACTGGATCGGCCAGGTATCGCCCACCAATGCCCTGGAGATGGTCGACCTGGTGGAGCGCTACGAGGCCACCAGAAACCTGCAGGGGACTCTTGCGGGAAGGGGTCAGTCAAACCCCGGAGGCCTCTGCCCCAGTTCCGACGTCCGGCGACAGAGCGGCCTGCACGGAATATACCCCTGCGAGTCCGCCTCCCGTGGTACGCTGGAGGTGTCAGGAGCCAGGCCACATCAGGGCCGACTGTCCGCATCGGGATGAGCCGATGGATATGAACTACGGGGGTCGTCACTCCCTGTATGCACGGAAGCTGTGCGCAACTGGCACCCGTGAGGTGCAGGACCATAACCACCTGTGTCAGGTAGAGGTGGGAGACTCTCTGGCGGTGGCTCTGCTGGACTCCGGGAGTTTAGTCTCCTGGTAAGGGCTGCCCTTGTACGGCCTGCGGAGTATACTGGCCGTAAAGTCGGGGTCCTGTGCATCCATGGAGACCTGAAAGACTACCCCACTGCACTAGTGACTTTGTCCACCGCGGCTGGTAGGTGGACCCACGAGGTGGCTGTCGCTACTAAACTCCCACACGAACTGATACTTGGGAGGGACTTCCCGGTTTTCCGGCGCTGTGGCCGGTAATAAAGGTATCTGAGGGACCCGAGACAGGGGTGACCCTAGTGGAGTGGCCTGATACCACTGGAAGGCCAGAACCCTGGGAGCCCGAGTCTGAAGGGCCGGCGGTAGGGTGACCACTGCTCCAGCGGTAGAGGGGGAGACAACCCCACTGAGTGTAATGGTGGGAGACACGGAGGACTTGCCACCGGGACCTGAGTTGGCAGACCTCAATGTCTCCGGGAAAATTTTGGGACCGCACAACACCGGGACCAAACCCTAACCAGGGCCTGGGAGAATGTGCTGGAAATTGATGGGAAACCCCAGAAACCAGGGGCTGAATTAATGTTCCCACGATTTATTGTTCTGCAGGATATGTTGTATCGGGTGAACCAAATCCGAGGCGAACCTGTTGAACAGTTGGTGGTGCCCACAGCGTATCGCAAGCTTGTCATGGAGCTTGCCCACCAACATGTTCTTGGGGGACACCTGGGGTGGCAGAAAACCCAGGACCGCATACTGCAGCGGTTTTATTGGCCCAGTGTGTTCAAGGAGGTAGAGAATCATTGTAAGTCCTGTCCGACCTGTCAGATAACTAGCCCCCAGCCACATTTCCGTAGTCCTCTGGTACCTCTGCCAATTATTGAAGTACCGTTTGAGCGAATCGCTATGGATTTAATTGGGCCTGTACCAAAGTCTGCCAGGGGCCACCAACACATTCTGGTAGTTCTCGACTATGCCACTCGGTATCCGGAGGCGGTGCCTCTGCGACATACCTCGGCTAAGCTCATTGCCAAAGAGTTATTGGAGATGTTTTCCCGTGTGGGCCTGCCAAAAGAGGTTCTGACAGACCAAGGGACCCCTTTATGTCCAAAGTAATGAGGGAACTGTGTAAATTGTTGCGTATAAAGCAGTTACGGACGTCCGCTTACCATCCGCAAACAGACGGTCTTGTGGAGAGGTTTAACCAAACTCTAAAAAATATGTTAAAGAGGGTGGTGTCTAGAGATGGGAAGGACTGGGATCTGCTTCTGCCCTATCTCATGTTCGCAGTGCGAGAGGTGCCCCAGGCCTCTACTGGGTTCTCGCCCTTCGAACTGCTTTATGGCAGACACCCTCGGGGCCTGTTGGATATCGCCAAGGAAGCATGGGAACAACAGCCTGTCCCCCACAAAAGTGTCATTGAGTATGTCGCCCAGATGCAGGAACGGATGGAAAGGGTGTTGCCCTTGGTCCGGGAGCATATGGAGGCAGCGCAACAAGCCCAGAGTAGGGTGTACAACCGTCAGGCTCGGGTACGGGACTTCAATCCGGGAGATCGGGTTTTGGTTCTGGTACCCACCCTTGACAGCAAATTCCTAGCTAGGTGGCAGGGCCCCTATGAGGTGGTCGAGAAGGTAGGGGAAGTGAATTACAAGGTACACCAGCCAGGGCGGCGAAAGCCGGAGCAGGTGTACCACGTGAATTTACTTAAGCCGTGGAAAGATAGGGACGCGGCCGACGACCACAGCCCCCGGCCAGGGCTTCTAGGTGAAAAGGGTCCAGCCCCACAGTTCGAGGCCTGTGAAGCCGTAACCACGGTAAAAATTGCAGACAGCCTGTCTTCCAAACAAGTTCAGGAAGTCAGGGAGTTCCTCAGTCGGAACACGGATGTGTTCTCGGACCTCCCTGGCCTCACGTCTCTCATCCGACATGACATCGTCACTGAGCCTCAGGCCAAGGTCCGGTTAAAACCATACCGGGTACCCGAGGCTCGGCGGCGGGCCATCGCGGAGGAAGTGCAGTTAATGTTGAAGCTCGATGTCATTGAGGAGTCGAAAAGTGAGTGGGCCAGTCCCATAGTCCTAATACCCAAGCCGGATGGGACGTTGCGGTTCTGTAACGACTTTCGCAAGTTAAATGAAGTATCCAAGTTTGACGCGTATCCCATGCCCCGAGTAGATGAGCTTGTTGAAAGTTTAGGACAAGCCCGTTATTTTTCTGTGCTGGACCTCACTAAAGGATACTGGCAGGTACCCTTAACGGAGTCGGCTAAGGAAAAAAACGCGTTTGTTACCCCGCAGGGCCTGTATCACTACAAGGTGTTACCCTTTGGCCTGCATGGCGCCCCCGCCACTTTCCAAAGGTTAATGGACATAGTGCTGCGACCACATCGTCGGTACGCCTCGGCCTACTTAGATGATGTAGTCATCCACAGCACCGACTGGGAAAGCCATTTACCCAAGGTGCAGGCGGTAGTGGATGCCCTGAGGAAAGCCGGACTCACCGCTAACCCAAAGAAGTGCTCCATAGGGTTAGAGGAGACAAAATATCTGGGATATGTTATTGGGCGGGGAGTCATCAAACCTCAGGTAACTAAGGTAGAGGCCATTCAGTAACTGGCCCCGACCGGTCACCACCAGGCAGGTAAAGTCGTTCCTGGGGATTGTAGGATACTACATGAGGTTTGTGCCCCACTTTGCCACAATAGCAGCGCCATTGACAGACCTGTTGAAGGGGCGAAAGTCTGGGAGGGTTAGCTGGAGTGAGAAGGCGGAGGAGGCTTTCTCCGCGTTGAAGTCGGCCCTGTGTGGGTCCCCGGTTTTGGTGACACCCGACTTCAACAAGGAGTTTGTCGTACAGACCGACGCCTCGGAGGTAGGCCTCGGTGCTGTGCTGTCTCAGGAGGTCAACAGGGAAGAACATCCCGTTGTCTTCCTGAGCCGTAAGCTCAGCCCCGCCGAGTCCAGATATAGTATAGTGGAGAGGGAGTGCCTGGCTATCAAGTGGGCACTCGAAAGTCTCCGCTACTACCTGTTAGGGAGGAGGTTCCATCTGGTGACCGACCATTCCCCCCTCAAATGGATGAGTCAGGCCAAGGAGAGGAATGCTCGGGTCACCAGGTGGTTCCTATCGCTTCAAAATTTCAAATTCTCCGTGGAACACAGGGCAGCCGCTTGCAGGGCAACGCAGATGCCCTGTCCCGCGTCCACTGCCTCACGTGTGTTCACCCCCTCAGGGTTGAACAAAGGGGGGGGGTGTGTAAGAGGGTGCAAGGTATCATATGCGATGGCAGGTACGTGTCACCGAGGTTGCTGGCCTCGGTGAGGTGAGAGCCGGGTTTTTGTCTGCAGCAGCTTATGCTGCTAGACTTTGTTACTTAGTTTGGCTGCAAAGCTAATCCGGGCCGGCTCTTACTGGGAGTAGGTAAAGTGTAGGGTGGGTGCCTACTCCCCACGGTCCAGTCCTGGTTTTGGGCTGGATATAAAACACAGCCAGTAGCTGTGTCTGGGGGGTGATTATCCTGGAGCTGCTAACAGGACTGTGAGGTTCTCTGTGCTGGAGGACGGAGCTCAGCAAGGTGGTGTTTCCCTGCAACCTGAAGGTGGAATCGCCTGCGGCTGGGCCGACTGCTAGGTGTGAACCCGCACCTAAACCACCCAGGTGACTGGACCCTGTGTTGGCCTGTTTTTGTTTTGCCACGTTATTTCTGTTGTGTGTGAACTGTCACCAAAGAGACTGTTTTTCATTTATGGTGTGCAAGTGTGAATAAAACACTGTTTGTTGCACAATCTGGACTCCTTGTTTTGCCTCTAAACTGCACCCGCACCGCTGTCTACCAGAGCGACTCCCCACAATATATATATATCTATATATATATATATATAGAGAGAGAGAGAGAGATGGCCCGAACTATCCGCCGGCGAACAGTTCCCGGCGAACATAGCTTGTTCGCGTTCGCCGCGGTGGGTGAACATATGCGATGTTCGGTCCGCCCCCTATACATCATCATTGAGCAAACTTTGACCTCCTGTACCTCACAGTCAGCAGACACATTCCAGCCAATCAGCAGCATACCCTCCCTCCCAGACCCTCCCATCTCCTGAACAGCATCCATTTTAGATTCATTCGGAAGCTGCAGTCATAGTGAGAGGAGGGACAGTGTAGCTGCTGCTGATTTAATTGGGAAATCGATAGCTAGGCTAGTGTATTCAGTGTCCACTCCAGTCCTGAAAGACTCATCTGATCTCTGCTGTAAGGACAGCGTCCTGAGAGCACCCCAAAAAGCCCTTTTTAGGGCTGCTACATTAGTCTGCTTTTTTTTTTCTCCATATATATATTGCAGTTGCCTGGCCTGCCCGTGTGTGAGGAGCTGCAGGCCCACAGACTGTAGTGTGCCCACTGCCAGTGCCCACCACTCATACCGTGTGGCACAGGACTTTGCATGAAAAAAGGCACTTAATTTTTACACTTTAGTGTAATTTCATTTGCTTGTCTGCTGCCAGTGTGGGTCAGGCTGACTTCCACTGACTGTAGTGTGCCCACTGCCAGTGCCAACCACTCATACGGGGTGGCACAGTAGCTTGCCGATAAATAAGGCATTTAATTTTTACACTTTAGTCTAAATTCAGTTGCTTGCCTGCTGCCAGTGTGTGTCAGGCTGACTTCTACAGACTGTAGTGTGCCCACTACCAGTACCCACCACTCATACCGGGAGGCACAGTAGCTTGCCGATAAATAAGGCATTTAATTTTTACACATTAGTCTAATTTCAGTTGCTTGCCTGCTGCCAGTGTGTGTCAGGCCGACTTCCACAGACTGTAGCGTGCCCACTGCCAGTGCCCACCACTCATACCGTGTGGCACAGGACTTTGCATGAAAAAAGGCACTTAATTTTTACACTTTAGTGTAATTTCATTTGCTTGTCTGCTGCCAGTGTGGGTCAGGCTGACTTCCACTGACTGTAGTGTGCCCACTGCCAGTGCCAACCACTCATACCGGGTGGCACAGTAGCTTGCCGATAAATAAGGCATTTCATTTTTACACTTTAGTCTAAATTCAGTTGCTTGCCTGCTGCCAGTGTGTGTCAGGCTGACTTCTACAGACTGTAGTGTGCCCACTGCCAGTACCCACCACTCATACCGGGAGGCACAGTAGCTTGCCGATAAATAAGGCATTTAATTTTTACACATTAGTCTAATTTCAGTTGCTTGTCTGCTGCCAGTGTGTGTCAGGCTGACTTCTACAGACTGTAGTGTGCCCACTGCCAGTGCCCACCACTCATACCGGGTGGCACAGTAGCTTGCCGATAAATAAGGCATTTAATTTTTACACATTAGTCTAATTTCAGTTGCTTGCCTGCTGCCAGTGTGTGTCAGGCCGACTTCCACAGACTGTAGTGTGCCCACTGCCAACCACTCATACCGGGTGGCACAGTAGCTTGCAGATATATAAGGCATTTAATTTTTACACATTAGTCTAATTTCAGTTGCTTGCCTGCTGCCAGTGTGTGTCAGGCCAACTTCCACAGACTGTAGTGTGCCCACTGCAAATGCCCACCACTCATACCAGGTGGCACAGTAGCTTGCCGATAAATAAGGCATTTAATTTTTACACTTTAGTCTAAATTCAGTTGCTTGCCCACTGCCAGTGTGTGTCAGGCCGACTTCCACAGACTGTAGTGTTCCCACTGCCAGTGCCCACTACTCATACCGGGTGGCACAGTACCTAGCACGCGTAGTACCACTTATCTAAAAAAAATGACAGGCAGAGGCAGGCCACCCCGCAGTGGCCGTCGTGGTCGTGGTGCTGTGATTTCCACTGGCCCTAGAATAATGCCTAGTGTTCAGAGGCCACGTACCCTGAACCCGAAAAATTCTGAGGACATAGTTGACTGGCTTAGACAGGACACCCAATCTTCAACAGCTTCCGCTAAGAACCTTGACGCACCATCCTCCTCCAGCTCAGCTTCGGTCACCTGCTCTCAAGTTCCACGCTCCCGCCCGCCGACCACCAACACCACTACCACCACAGCCACCACAGCTGATTCACTTGATCCGTCAGAGAAGTTATTTACACATCAGTTGGATGCAATTAGTGATGCGCAACCATTATTGCCAGATTATGTAGATTACAGGGATATGTCTCAGACAGGCAGGATTGCACACATGGACGTACAGTGTGATGATAATGATGTTGTACCTGCTGCTGCTTCCTTTGCTGAGGTGTCAGATACAAGTGAAGCGGTTGATGATGACTATGTGTCCACGGATGCTACGTGGGTGCCTGCTCGAACAGAAGAAGAGGGGGAAAGTTCAGAAGGAGAGACAGAGAGAAGGAGGAGACGAGTTGGAAGCAGGAGGAGGTCGTCGCAAGGAGTTAGTGGCACAGTCAGACAGCATGTATCGGCACTCGGGGTCAGCCAGACAGCACGCCAGTCAACGCATGCTGTTGCCACCACCAGAATGCCATCATTGCAAAGCTCAGCAGTGTGGCATTTTTTTTGTGTGTCTGCCTCTGATAACAGCAATGCCATTTGCCACCTGTGCCAAAAGAAACTGAGTCGTGGGAAGTCCAACACCCACCTCGGTACAACTGCTTTGCGAAGGCACATGATCTCACATCACAAACGCCTATGGGATCAACAGATGAGTACAAGCAGCACACAAACTCAAAGCCACCATGCTCCTCCTGGTCCAGCATCTTCAGCTACGTCAACCACTGCTGTCCTCCCTGCCGCCCTCTCAACCAACCGCCACTCCGTCTCTCACCTTCAGCAGTTCCTGCTCATCTGCCCACAGTCAGGTGTCTGTTAAGGAAATGTTTGAGCGTAAGAAGCCAATGTCACAGAGTCACCCCCTTGCCCGGCGACTGACAGCTGGCTTGACGGAACTCTTAGCCCGCCAGCTTTTACCATACCAGCTGGTGGAGTCTGAGGCCTTCAAAAAATGTGTCGCTATTGGGACACCACAGTGGAAGGTACTCGGATGAAATTTTTTTTCAAAAAAGGCAATCCCAAACCTCTACTATGTTATTGAAAAGGAAGTCATGGCATCTCTGGCATACAGTGTTGGGGCAAGGGTCCATCTGACCACTGATACCTGGTCTGCAAAGCACGGTCAGGGCAGGTATATTACGTACACTGCGCATTGGGTCAACCTGCTGACGGCTGACAAGCATGGAATGCGTGGCTCCGCAGCGGAGTTGGTGACAACCGCCACGACTTGTAGGCAGGCCTACTGCCACCTCCTCTACTCCTACTCCATCCTCTTCGATATTCTCCTCGGCTGAGTCCTCTTCTGCTGCGGCGTCTGGCTGCACATCAACTGAATCCCCCCAGCTCCCCAGGGGCTATTCCACATCCTGGATACGAAAGTGTCACGCTGTCTTTGGGTTGACTTGCCTGAAAGCAGAGAGCCACAGAGGACCAGCACTCCTGTCCGCCCTGAACGTACAGGTGGATCAGTGGCTGACCCCGCACAAAGTTGAGATCGGCAAAGTGGTGTGTGACAATGGAACAAATTTGTTGTCGGCATTGAATTTGGGCAAGTTGTCAGATGTGCCGTGCATGGCACATGTGTTGAATCTCATCGTACAACGCTTTGTGTCTAAGTACCCAGGCTTTTAGGACGTCCTCAAGCAGGTTAGGAAGGTGTGTGGCCATTTCAGGCATTCCTACATGGCCATGGCGCACTTTTCCGATATTCAGCGGAAAAACAACATGCCAGTGAGGCACTTGATTTGCGACAGCCCGACACGTTGGAATTCAACACTCCTAATGTTCGACCGCCTGCTCCAACAAGAAAAAGCCGTCAACGAGTATTTGTATGATCGGGGTGCTAGGACAGCCTCTGCGGAGCTGGGAATTTTTTTGCCATGTTACTGGACGCTCATGCGCAATGCCTGTATGCTCATGCAGCCTTTTTAGGAGGTGACAAACATAGTCAGTCGCACCGAAGGCATCATCAGCGACCTCATCCCATTTGTTTTCTTCCTGGAGCGTGCCCTGCGAAGAGTGCTGGATCAGGCTGTAGATGAGCGAGAAGAAGAAGAGGAAGAGTTGTGGCCCCCATCACCACCAGAAACAGCCTTGTCATCATCGTTTGCCGAACCTGCGGCAACGCTTGAAGAGGAGTATGAGGAAGAGGAGTCAGAGGAGGAATGTGGCTTTGAGGAGGAGGAAGACCAACCACAGCAGGCACCCCAGGGTGCTCGTTGTCACCTATCTGGGACCCATGGTGTTGTACGTGGCTGGGGGGAAGAACAGACCGTCAATGACATCAGTGAGAACGAGGAACGGGGAATGAGTGGCTCTGCATCCAACCTTGTGCAAATGGGGTCTTTCATGCTGTCATGTCTGTTGAGGGACCCTCGTATAAAAAGGATGAAGGAGAACGACCTGTACTGGGTGGCCACGCTACTAGACCCCGGTGTAAGCAGAAAGTGGCAGAAATGTTACCAAATTACCGAAAGTCAGAAAGGATGCAGCAGTTCAAAACCAAACTAAAAAATATGCTTTACACAGCTTATAACGGGGATGTCACAGCACAATGGGAATCTAACAGGGGAAGAGGTGAATGTAATACTCCTCCTACCACGGCGGCAAGGACTGGACGATTTACAGATGTGTTGTTGATGGAGGACATGTGGAGCTTTTTCAGTCCTACACATCGCCACAGCCCTTCGGGATCCAGCCTTAGACAACGACTTGACCGACAGGTAGCAGACTACCTCGCCTTAACAGCAGATATTGACACTCTGAGGAGCGATGAACCCCTTTACTACTGTGTGTGCAGGCTTGACCTGTGGCCTGAGCTATCCCAGTTTGCCATAGAACTTCTGGCCTGCCCTGATTCAAGTGTGCTGTCAGAAAGGACCTTCAGTGCAGCAGGAGGCATTGTCACTGACAAGAGAAGTTGCCTCGGTCAAAAAAGTGTTGATTACCTCACCTTCATAAAGATGAATGAGGCATGGATCCCTAACAGACTGACAGTGGGGGATACGTTTGACTAACAAAAGGCCTGATGACATGCCTTGGCCTCAAATAGGTCCCCACACTGCTGTATTTAATGTCTGCATACCGGATGACTTTCGTGAATTCTCCGCCACCAACAAGGGTTCAAGCCGCAATGATTTAGTCACTTTTCTGCCTGGAAAAATCAATTTTTCCGGCCGCTGTTACAATAGTGGCTGCAACAATGCCATTATTTTTCAGGCATGTGTACATGCCTAATTTTTCTGTCCTATGGTGCAGCACTGTGGCTGCAAGAAAAAAAAAAAAAAGAAGCACATACAAGTGTCAATTCCCATTTGTGATCGTTACCTTGTTGTGGTGAAGGGGCTTACATATCACAATGAAGCAATCATCACCTCTATGAGTGTGTTGGCAATGTTGCCACACCCCAGATGATAAGGCCGTTGCTTCATTATGGTCAGACCAAAAGCGATCGGACGGCTGGATAATATTTCATAGAAAAAACATTAATTTACCTTTTTTTTTTAAGTTGTATGGGTTTTTAATACATAAAATAAACAATCATAATAAAGTCTCTTAATAGTTTATTAGAAATAATGCAGACAATTAAAAGAATCCCCATCAATTCCAATACAAAGCAAGTACAGAGCTCAGAACGAAATTATTTCATGATGTCGTAATGGTTCGCTAATTCGACAATGTTTAATCAATTCGACACACGTCCCCGGATAAGGTACGTAACAGGGATTAAACTGATAGGAATAGTACTAGTTAAGACACCATTCATATAGGGTGTCACAGCACATTGCTCTGTGCACGCGCAGTGCCCCAATTTGGGAGTAAGAGATCCGACCAAGCTGCTTTTTCCATCTCCCGGATCCTGAAATCAATTCAGTTTGGTGTATGAGAGTTTGGTCTGTCACTGTGAAGGCAGTCGAAGGTACCCAGCCTAAATTTTTTTTCACAAAAAGCAATCCCTGATATGGGACGTAACAGGGATTAAACTGATGAGAATAGTAGTACAGAAAATACCACTCATATCGGGTGTGACAGTAAATTGCACTGCGCAGACGCAGTGCCCGTGGATTAAAACAAAGGGGAGGGAGCCAGCGTTTTTTTGACCATCTCCCTATTCGAAAAAATCTATTTAATTCACCTTTCGGGGACCCTTGGTGTTGTACGTGGCTGGGTGGAGGAAGAAACCTTCAATGACATCACCGGGACATAGCTAGCTTGGTATCCAACCTTGTGCAAATGGGGAGTTTGCGGTTGTGCAAATGGGGAGTTTGCGGTTGTTTGTGGTGCATTAAAAGGGGAGTTTGGTCTGTCAATGTCTGTGAAGCGGGCGCAACCCTTACACTACCTGATCGATACAACATCATACCTGATCGTATACACACACTGGATGTTTTAAAGCATGTTATTCCAAACAATTTAGGAATGATAGTTGATTTATGCCCTTTATGGATTAAAACCCGACTGCGTCCACTACGTAATTTTCCATGGTAGCTTTGCCATGGATTCCCCTACGGCATGCCACAGTCCAGGTGTTAATCCTCTTGAAACAACTTTTCCATCACTATTGTGGCCAGAAAGATTCCCTGTGGGTTTTAAAATTCGCCTGCCTATTGAAGTCTATGGCGGTTCGCCCGTTCGCGAACATTTGCGGAAGTTCGCATTTGCCG
The DNA here is from genome assembly GCA_033119425.1 of Bufotes viridis. NCBI lineage: Eukaryota > Metazoa > Chordata > Amphibia > Anura > Bufonidae > Bufotes > Bufotes viridis. The sequence continues at coordinate 36,846,851 of CM065591.1, forward strand.
TTCGCGAACGGAAAATTTTATGTCGCGACATCACTATATATATATATATATATACTATATACAAAAGAAGAGAAAGGAGCTGATATCTGTGGTGCTGGGGCTGTTAGTACATCCAGCAATATACTCATTTGCCTAACTGTAGATATGGTCCAAGACAAATTAAATAATGTAAATGTGAACAAGGCTCTGGGTCCAGATGCATTACACCCAAGAGTGCTTAAATAGCTCAGTTCAGTCATTGCTGTGCCCTGTTTAAAATTTGTAAAGATTCTCTAGGTACTGGTACAGTGCCAAGTGATTGGTGCAAGCCAAATGTGGTGCCCATATTCAAAAAAGGGATTTAGATCCTTCACAGTTAATTATAGACCTATAGGCTTGGAAAGTACAGTTTGTAATTGGATTAAAAACTGGCTGAAGGATCTATTCAAAATGGTCCCGGGTTATAAGTAGAGATGAGTGAATTTCTTGAAAATTCGATTCTTCTGATTCGCTGAATTTCACAAAAAAATTTGCTTTGTGATGGATTACTTCGCCACAAAGTTCATTTTTTTGTAAGTAGCGGGTGGTATGACAGGGAGCTGCGATAGCACTGCCCCCGTAATTGTACCCCTTAGATGCCGCATTCATAGATGATCGCGGCATCTGAGTGTACAATATTAACATAAAGAGAAACATTACATCAAACTCACCGAGTCCATTTGCTCGCAACGGGCCGGCCGCCGCCATCTTGCTTGAAGATCTTAGCCGAAATCACGTGCGGCTTGAGATTATGTCATCACGCGGGCCGGCGTGATGATGTAATCTCGCGCTGCACGGGATTTCGGCCGAGATCTTCAAGCAAGAAGGAGGCTGGCGGCCCTTCGTGTGCAAATGGAGGCGGTAAGTTTGAATTTCAGGATTAATCGATTCACTGACGCAAAGCACAAGGAAATTCGGCTTCTAGGCGAATCAAATAATTCCTGAAATTCAGATCTACAGTTGTGTTCAAAAATATTCAACCCCCACTGAAATTGAGTGTTTTGGCCAGTTGACATTGATTTTGATCATTTCAGTCATCTTGTTTACAATTAAATCAAAGAGGCACTTGTAAGTCAGACAAATATAACATAACATTTATAATGAAATAACCACAAATGTCTTTTCTGTGCTCACATCATTATCAGTTTTATTCAACCCCCAAGTGACATTCAATCTTAGTACTTAGTACAACATCCTTTTCCAGTTATAACAGCTTTTAAACGTGAAGCATAGCTTGACACAAGTGTCTTGCAGCGATCTACGGGTATTTTCGCCCATTCTTCATGGGCAAAAGCCTTCAGTTCAGTCACATTCTTAGGCCTGCGCGCTGCAACTGCTTTCTTTAAGTCCGACCAGAGGTTCTCAATCGGATTTAAGTCTGGTGACTGCGATGGCCACTTCAAAATGTTCCAGCCTTTAATCTGCAACCATGCTCTAGTGGACTTGGAGGTATGCTTGGGATCATTGTCCTGTTGAAAGGTCCAACGTCTCCCAAGCCTCAGGTTTGTGACGGACTGCATCACATTTTCATCCAATATCTCCTGGTACTGAAAAGAATTCATGGTACCTTGCACACGCTGAAGCTTCCCTGTACCTGTAGAAGCAAAACAGCCCCAAAGCATGATTGACCCCCCGCCATGCTTCACAGTAGGCAAGGTGTTCTTTTCTTCATAGGCCTTGTTCTTCCTCCTCCAAACATAGTGTTGATCCATGGGCCCAAACAGTTCTAATTTTGTTTCATCAGTCCACAGAACACTATCCCAAAACTTTTGTGGTTTGTCCACATGACTTTTGGCATACTGCAGTCGACTCTCTATTCTTTGGAGACAGCAAGGGGGTGCGCCTGGGAGTTCTGGCATGGAGGCCTTTATTACGCAGTGTGCGCCTTATTGTCTGAGCTGAACTTCAGTACCCGCATCTGACAAATCTTTTTTCAGTTCCTCAGCAGTCACACGGGGACTTTTCAACACTTTGCGCTTCAGGTAACGCACAGCAGTCGAAGTCAGCATCTTCTTTCTGCCATGACCAGGTAGCGTTTCAACAGTGCCCTTTGCCTTGAATTTGCGAATGATGCTTCCTATGGTGTCTCTTGGTATGTTTAACATCTTTGCAATCTTCTTATAGCTATTGCCCTTCCTGTGAAGAGAAATCACCTCTTCTCTTGTCTTCCTGGACCATTCTCTTGACTTCACCATGTTCGTAAACACCCCAGTAAATGTCTAGAAGGAGCTGAGTATCACAGTCATTTTAAATCTGCCTAATTGGTGCTTATTCTGCTTGATTGCTGCTCCTTGACATCCACAGGTGTTTTCAATACCTGATCGAAAACACTTGAATGAACCTCTGTTCTTAAGAGTGGTCGTCTTTAAGGGGTTGAATAATTGTGTCAATGAAGAAATCACAGAAAAAACATTTAATACTGTATTACAAAAACAATTGATGTCATTTTAGTTGCATTTAGTTCTTTAAAAAGTCCTTGTAAGATTTCATTCTGAACACAATTATAAATGTACACTAAATTCCCTAAAACCCTTTACAGCATGGGGGGTTGAATAATTTTGAACACAACTGTAATTCCACTTCGTGGGATTCAATTCGCTCATCTCTAGTTATAAGTGGTGTACCCCAACGTTCAGTGCTGGGCCCTCTATTATTTAATTTATTTATTAATAATATCGAGGACGGGATTAATAGCACCATTTCTATTTTTGCAGATGACACTAAGCAGTGTAGTACTGTACAGTCTATGGAAGATGTCCATAAACTACAAGCTGACTTGAACCCTCTAAGTGATTGGGCATCAAATGAGGTTCAATGTGGATAAATGTAAAGTTATGCATCTTGGTATTAATAATCTCCGTGCTTCATATGTCCTAGGGGATGTAACATTGAGAGAGTCCCTAGAAAAGGATTTGGGTGCCCTGGTTAGATGGTAGATGAAATAACTGCATACAATGTCAATCAGCTGCTTCTAAGGCCACCAGGATATTGTCATGAATTAAAACGAGGCAAAAACTCGCGGGAAAGGGATGTAATATTACTGCTTTACACAGCGTTGGTCTGGCCTCATCTGGAATATGCAGTTCACTGGAATTAGAAAAAGAGACTAAGAGAGCTGCTTATTTTTTTATTTTTTTTAGTCACAGACCACTATTAGCTGTCTTTAGTATTGCAGCTCATATCATTGCAATTGAATGTGACTAAATTGTAATCCTAGACAGTGTCTAGGGTCCACAGTCCAAAGCAGTGCTGTTTTTTGGGGGGGGAAAAAGCACACCTCTGTTTCTAGTGACCACTTTGGTTACACTACAATGTAAACCACATATCTTGTTTTTCTTTCCAATCCATATGATTTATCTTAAATAAGAATTTGCACACACAAGTTTTACGCAAAATATTGGAACGGGAAGACTAAGTGAGCACATACAACATATGAATCTAGATTAAAGGGAATCTGTCACCACATACCTGCAAGTGAATGGAGATGGGAGGTGTGCACTTGTCAGCATGATCTCCTGGTCTTGGTCCCATCTTTCCATGTGCTAAATAATCCTCTTGGTACCATGCGGGTGTTGTCATTGCACCTCATTGTGTGGCGGGCCGACTAGGGGGTCCTTTTAAGATGTTATGGATGCTTTTGTTTTGACACCAGTTTCATTTCAGTAATAAGGGACTAAGTCCCCCTATGTAAAAGATGATGGTGGAACCCAAGTGTAGGAATGCCAGACTGGTATGAGGGTGGTCTATAATGTCCCTCTAGGTGCGGCTGTGCACTTGTCACGGTGCTCCTACCTGGATATCCTGGAACCCCAAGCATAGTCATCCGCAGCAGAGCAAATAGGGTGAACAGTTGAGGGATTGTTAGAATGAATTGAGTCGAGACTTGTATTAAAGTTGATAACAGCTTTACTTGAATAAAATTGCATCAGTGAACAATCTTCCAACTTCATCTTGGTTGCCAGCAGGCAAACACATTTGGCACTGCTACATTTTCTGCTGCCACTTTCTCTAGCTCTGCTGTGCTGGCTGAATTAAATAGGAACTTTTAATTTGCTGCTGTAGGCTGCAACTTAACTTTCTGTAGTCTGACTCTGTCTTTATCTTGATCTGTATCTTTGTGTTTATGCAGGGAATCTTTCCTCCTGGCTTCTGAGGCTTGTAGAATGGGCCCCTATGCCCTTGCAGGGGATAGGCAAGACTGACTTCTGCAGGCTAGTCCAGCAGGGACGAGGGCCTGCTGCTTCCCCTTACAGGGCGAAGCTACTCTGACCTTCACTAACATTAAACTCCTCCCTCTGTAGAGTGGGGGCTAGAATGGAAGACGGGTTCTGCCATAGGTGCTGCCATCTGCTGGTAGACCAGGTACATTCCATGAACATAACATTTGCAAAGGAAATATACATACACATTATGCAGGATATGGTAATAGATGCATAAGATGACACAGAATGAACCATAGGAGATAGTGGAGGAGAGAAAAGAGTGGTAATGCCCCTCTGGGGCATTACAATTGCACCCAAAGCTTTGCTCCTCGATCAGGTAGTGTAGCGGTAATCCCATCTGGCCCTGAAATCTCACGACACTGCTCATTGTACAGTGCTGAAGCTAATTACACTGATGGATTCATGTGCAGTATAGGTTCTGTCATCCTGGCTAGCTTCAATACTGTGCAGGGCATTCCACAATCAAAGAGGCGCATGTATGTGAGATGTCAGGGCTAGGCATGATTACCTCTGCACTGTCCCTGATAGTCAAAGCAGCGGTGGCATGGCCGGGAATAAATAGAAGCGGTGCCTCAGCAATGCCCTCATTGCACCAATAGGCTAATTTGCATAGAATTTGAAGGCAAAATTATTCTTATTGTTGGCACATATCTAGATGGGACCAAGACCATTAGGTTATGCTGACAAGAGCACAGCTCCCATCTTAACTACATTCAAAGGGATCATTTTTAAGCAATTTTTCTTTTATTTTTGAAAGCATAACAAATCGGACAGTGCAGTGTGTTATTAAACAGGCGGCCTGCTACCACCGGATACCCTCCGTTTACCCATAGACATAAACGTCACTGCTCTTTGTCATTACGAATGCTGCATTGGCTTAAAAGTGGTTGGATACAGTCCCTGGAGACCCCAGAGTGTCATACATGACTTGTGAGGCCATATGGGACACTTTGATTCAGGTCCAAATTGATTCAGACCAAATCGAATCTGAAGGCTGAATTATATTGGGACTAAAATACATTTCTGGAAATTCCCTAATCGGTAATGGTTTATCAATGTAACATGCAAAATACTGTATCCCTGAGAAGAAGGCTGGACAAACACAATGCGGCAATGTAAACCAAATAGGCTTCCCCATTCACATCACTGGGTATTAGTTATGGATAAACAGTTTGTTTTCTACAAAATGTTTTGATCATAAGTAGATTTCCAGGTGTTATCATACATGTTTGAAATCAAGATGTTGATAGGTAAACATACCATCTATATGAGTCCCTTGAGAACTCCCACAGCTATTGAAGGAAACATTTGCAGATCATGTATATACTTGACGAATGTGAAATCACTGATCTACTTCTACACTGAGCCATTGTTTGTATACCTGAACGGCAAATCCAAGGAGTTCTCCGAATTCCGCAGTACTTACTCAACTTCAAAGAGCTCATTTTCTTAGAAACTTTCTCACAAGTAAAATATCCTGTGATGCCGACTAAATATTACTTCTCTTAGTAAATTACAGTATGAAACCATGCAAAAATAGTAATTAAAGAAAGAGTGACATTACAGTCTGACAGGTCGTAAATACAGAGAAGCTGTAAGTCCAATTTTACACCAAAGATTCTAAAACTGTGAAACATTCACAGGGAGCACTGAATAGTTTACCATTAAAGGGGTTTTCTGACAATAGAAAAAGGGCCCCTCTGTCTTTTCAGGAACACTACTCCTATCCATACACTTTATCTGCTACTGCAGCTCAGCCTCCTTCATTCAATATCAGATTCACCCCATAGGCAAGAGAAGTGCTATTTGGGGAAACAATGAGTCTATCTATCTATCTATCTATCTATCTATCTATCTATCTATCTATCTATCTAAAAATGGCTGCACTGTGAATTGGTTATATTGTCATGCAGTTTGGACAATCCTTTTTTTTAGAAGAGTCCCCTTATGGTCTCTTGGACTTTAGGCTACTGCAGTCATACTATTAAGTCTAATCCAGAAGCACTTACCTGATGGACAGATGGTCTAAATCCAGGCTGGTGATATCAGCTGTCTGGACCCTGCACACCTGCTGTCATGCACACAAGGTCTTGAAACTGGCAAGCATCAGGTCTTTGTGTACAACCATGTTTACAGTGTCAGAGTATTGTGTGTCGATGCCTGTAAGCAAAGAGGTTCTAGGCCCACTAAGTAGTGTGTGTGTATATATATATACTGAACATATACATCTTTAGTGTTGAGCGAGCATTCAAAGCAGAATTCGGTCCGAAGTTTAGGAAAGCTTTGATTTGCAACGAATCCGAATTTCCTCGAGCTTCGTGGTAACGAATTAACTTTTCCTAAAATAGTGGCTGCATGTGTTAGAAATAGTGTTGGTCGAGCATGCTGATCAGAACACCATTTTGACTTAAGCGCGACGCGATGCTTGAGTCTCCTCCCCGCATGTTTGTTGGCTGCTACGCAGCCAATAAACATGCAAGGTAGAACTAACACTCACTGTAATGCCATTGCCATGTTGGTTACTGGCATTACAGTTATTAGCTGGCAGGAACAGGTCATCGGGCGCTATATAGCACCCGATGACACGTGGTTCGGCTCAGTCTTAGGGAGAGCTGCAGCAAAAGGGACAGATAGTGTAGGGACAGGAATATATATATATATTTTTTTAGGCAGGGTTTAGTCTTGAAAGGTGTTAGAGACCCAAAAGTCCTTTTATTGTTTTATCTAGCTGCGATATATATTATTAGCGCAACCTTCGCTAAATTGCGTGCAATTGTTTGACCGCTGCTGAAAGTGACACAACCTTTGCTACATCTGTTGTGTTACATTTGCGCATCCTAAATATCTGTTACATTCAGTTTAATTTTTTCTTAGTCTCTGGTGAAAGCGACATTACCTACGCTACATCTCCTGTATAACGTTTGCGCATCCTAAATATCTGTGACATTCAGTTTAATTGTTTCGCCGCTGGTGACAGCTGGATTACCTGCACTACATCTCCTGTATAATGTTTACACATCCTAAATATCTGTGACTAACAGTTAAATTTTTTCTTAGCCACTGGTGACAACGACATTACCTGCGCACCATCTTCTGTATAACGTTTGCGCATCCTAACTATCTGTGATATTCATTTTTATTGTTTCGCCTCTGTTAACAGCGACATTACCTGTGCTACATCTCCTGTATAAGGTTTGCGCATCCTAAATATCTGTAACATTCTGTTTACATTTTTTGCTGCAGCGGGATTACCTGCACTACATCTCCTGTATAATGTTTACACATCCTAAATATCTGTGACATTCAGACAGTTTAATTTTTTCTTAGCCGCTGGTAGTAATGAGCGGCAGGGGCAATATTTGAAATCTCTATATTTTGTGAATATTTGGGCGAATATTTGCCATATATTTGAGAATTCGCGAATTCCTGATCTCCAGTCATTGTTTTCTTGATGAGATGTGAATTGATGTATTAATATAATGTACGTTGCTATGTGCACAGAAATCATAATATATCATATTCTTGCATTTCTTCTGACTCCATGCATTTCCTGTGTCACTGGGATGGTGTTTCTTGCTCCCTACCCCTTTTTTAAATGAATATATATTTATTATGTAATATATGACAATAAAGTTATTATTTTTTCAGACTTGGAAGTTTGTGAGCTCTAGTTTTTTTCCGCTAGTTTCATTAGTGAGTTTTTTCCTGTTATTTATATTTTGAGTGCCTGTGTATATGCCACACTATTATAGTGAGCAATTATTGGGCTAAGATAGTCAAGGTCGATTTCTGCTGTCTTTTGCTGATGGTGCACGCAGAGGCCGTGGCCCTTGGCGCGGTGAAACTGTGCCTGCTGCCAGAGGACAAGAAACACACTCATCAACGATACATAGCTTCATGTCCCAGTTTGCATGGCGGTGAAGGACACCACTCTCGAAGTTACACCATTGCACCAGGTGGTCGGTTGGATTGCAGCAGATAATGCTTCCAGTCGGTTGAGCACCACCCTGTCTTCCACAAAGTCCAGTCTCAGTAGTCAAGTCAACAGAATCCTCACCCTGATCCTCCTTCCTCCCACAATGGAGAGTCTTGGCAAACAAGTGATCCCACACTTGGATATTCCGAGGAGCTCTTTTCATCGCCAATCCTTGATTTGGCCCTCTCGCCAAGCCCACTTGAAGAGGGACATGAGGAGATCTTGTGGCCTGATTCCCAAACAATTGAGCATCCATAGTCGGAAAAAGATGACGGTGGAGAACGGCAATTAGTGTTTCACGAGGTGGATGATGATGATGAGACACAGTTGCCAATAAGACAACGGCAATTAGTGTCTCAAGAAGTTCATGAGGAGGATGAGACACAGTTGTCAATAAGGGAGGTTCTTGTTTGGTCAACAAGTCAGGAGGATGACCAGAGTGAGGAAGTGGAAGAGGAGGTGGTGGACGATAAAATCACTGACCCAACCTGGGAAGGTGGCAAGCCGAGCGTGGATATCAGTACAGAGGGGGAGGGATCCCCAGCACCGCAACAGTCTGGAAGAGGCAGTGGAGTGGCAAAAGGGAGAAGGTGGGCCACTCCAAACAGGCCAGCAACTGTTCCCCGGAGCACCCCCTTGCAGCAATCTCCCTTGCCAAGGGTTGTGTCTTGCCAAAATGAGCAGGGGCGTGAACACTAGAAACCTCACCACCACCAGCATGATCCGCCACATGGCATCAAAGCACCCAAACAGGTCGGCCGAACGCCTGGGCCCACAATCAGTGTCTGTGGGTCACACCACTCCCTCCTCTTCCCCTGTGTTACATGCTGGCCAATCCCCTGTCCAAAGCTCAGGTCCGGATGCCTCTCGCCCTGCACCTGGACTTCGGCAAGCACCATCAGCTAGCACATCCACTTCTGTGTCCCAGCGCAGCGTACAGATGTCCATATACCAGGCCTTTGAACAAAAATGCAAATACCCAGCCACCCACTCACCCACAGGCCATAGCACTAAATGCGCACCTTTCCAAATTGCTGGCCTATTTTTCCAGTGTGCCGTCCCCTCCTTATACCAGCATGTGTTCCGTAACATCACCCGTGCCCTGACCAACGCAGTTATTGGGAAGGTACACTTAACGACTGACACATGAACAAGTGCTTATGGCCAGGGACGCTACATTTCCCTGACTGCACACCGAGTGAACGTTGTGAAGGCCGGGAGCGACTCGTACCCTGGAATGGCACAGGTGCTACTGACGCTAAGGATTGCGGACCCTGCTTCCATCATGATTTCCGCCACCACCGCCTTGTGGCTGCAACCCCCCCTTCTCTTCCTCCACCTCCTTCTCCACTTCCACCTCTGAATTCTCATCTTGGAGCAACAGTCAGCCATCAGTCAGTAGCTGGAAGCAGTGTAGCACTGCAGTGGGGAAGAGGCAACACTCCGTGCTGAAAATAATTTGCTTAGGTGACAAACAGCACACTGCCGCAGAGCTGTGGCAGGGTATAAGGGACCAGACTGAGCTGTGGCTCTCGCCACTCAACCCAGGCATGGTTATGTCTGATAATGTACATAACTAGGTGCGTCGTGTGTGTGTCCATTTCCCAAAGTCATCTACAGCTGCCGCCCGTCTGGCAACACTGCAGCAGCGCTTGCAATTGCCAGCTCACCGACTGTTGTGCGATGTTAGCATGCGCTGGAACTCCATGTTCCACATGTTGGCCAGGCTTTGTGAGCAGCAGAGGGCAGTAGTGGCATACCAGCTGCAACATGGTCATCGCCTTTCCAGTCAGCTTCCGCTCTTCATAAGCGACGAGTGGGCATGGATGTCTGACCTCTTTGAGGTTTTATGCAACTTTGAGGAAACAACACAGATGGAGAGCGGCGATGCCGCTATTATCAGTGTAACCATCCCACTTATGTGTCTACTGAAACGCTCACTGCTCACAATGAAGGCGGACGCTTTGCATGTGGAAGAAGTGGAAATGGGGGAAGACAGTACACAGGGTGATAGCCAGACCGCCCTCAGTTCGTCTTTTCAGCGAGAATTGGATGATGATGAGGAGAAGGATCAGGAGACGGTTGCCTCCGCTACAGAGGGTAGTGACCATAGCAGGTTTATTCCATCTGGTTAGCGTGGATGAGCAGAAAAAGGAGGAAGAGGATGGGGACATTGAGAGTCATCCTCCTGATGAAGACAGCAGTCTTGTCTGTTGGGACTCTGGCACACATGGCTGACTTCATGTTATGCTGCCTTTCCCGTGACCCTCTCGTTATACGCATTTTGGCCAACACCAATTACTGGTTGTTCACCCTTCTCGACCCCCTCTACAAAAACAACTTCTCATCTCTCATTCTTGTGGTGGAGAGTACTATGGTGCAATACTTGAAGGTCCTTGTGGAAAAATTGCTTTAAAATTTTGTAGCTGACAACGCTGTTGCCAGAGTACGTAGTTTCTTGGGAAACCGAGAAGGGGAGACGAGGGGAACACACAGCAGTTCCAACAGAGGCAGGGCAACACTCTCCAAGGCCTGGGACAGTTTCATGACACCCCGCCAGCACCCTCACCCTGATGTGCGGCCTATTGTCACAAGTAGGGAAAAGTTTTGGAATACGTAGCAGACTGTGTCAGCGTCCTCAGTGATCCCTCTGTGCCTTACAACTATTGGGTGTCCAAGCTGGACACGTGGCACAACCTGGCACTCTACACCTTGGAGGTGCTGGCCTGCCCTGCTGCCAGCGTTTTGTAAGAGCAGGTAATTAGTGCTCAGCAGCAGACCCTCACCCCTAATGTTTTAGAGGGTTACCAGCAGGCCTTCTCCCATAATGTTTTAGAGGGTCAGCTCAGCAGCAGACCCCCACCCCTAATGTTTTAGATGGTCAAATCAGCAGCAGGCCCTCGCTCCTAATGTTTTAGAGGGTCAGCTCAGCAGCAGACCCTTACTTCTAATATTTAAGATGGTCACATCAGCAGCAGGGCCTCGCGCCTAATGTTTTAGAGGGTCATCTCAGCAGCAGACCCTTACCCCTAATGTTTTAGGTAGTCAGATCAGCAGCAGGCCCTTGCCCCAAATGTTTTAGGGGGTCACCAGCAGGCCCTTGCCCCTAATGTTGTAGATGGTCAGATCAGCAGCAGGCCCTCGCCCCTAATGTTTTAGAGCAGTGGTCAGCAACCTCCGGCATTCCAGCTGTTGTGAAACTACAACTCCCAGCATGCTCCATTCACTTTTATGGGAGTTCTGAGAACAGCCAAGCAAGTGCGCATGCTGCGAGTCGTAGTTTCACCACACCTGGAATGCCGAAGGTTGCTGACCCCTGTTTTAAAGGGTAACCAGCATGCCCTTGCTCCTCCTAATGTTTTTGAGGGTCACCAGCAGGCTATCAATCATAATTTTTCAAGGGTGTTTATGATACTCTCCTTTATGTGTAATAAAGGGTGTATTGGAATGTCGGTTCCTTAAAAATTTTTGGCAGCCCTTTCACTTAGTGCATAGGCTTTATGAGTGTAGGAGTCCCACTACCTGAACAATTCTACCACAATGTGAATGAGGCCCTCCTTTATGTGATATACAGGTTGTATTGGAGTGCCTCTTCCTTGTAATTTTTGGCAGCACTTGCACTTTATATATAAGTAAATATACAAGAAAGAATGTTTCCTAACACTTTTTCCTAGAAAATCGATTTTATCTTCGGTTTTGTGCGTATTATTGTCAGTCTGTAAAAGTGGCGTACTACTCGATCAACACTAGTTAGAAAGTAAAAGTAAGATGCCTGGGAACACAAGATCACCCATAAGGCCGTGTTCGCCATTGTCCTGTGAGCTGAGCATAGGGAGAGACGTGACAAGACGTGACCAGTTGCCTGAGTTTTTGTGATAGACTTTTTCTAGTAGACAGTCCGGACCGAAACAGCTGAACACCAAGTTCCAAGACTCTCACGCCGCCGTCCTCACCTCACTAGCAGGCACCGGGGTCATGCAGCGTGACGTCAAACTCTGCCGCCCAGACGAAACCACTCCCAGCCTGCGCCTGCACACACGGCTGTGCCTCCACCGGGTCCACCCCCTTATGTGAACTGTTTTGTGGCGGCGAACAGAAAATAATGTGGTGCTTACTTTTTTTTTTACAATGGGCAGATAGTATTGTACCCCTCCATCCCCCTTCTCCAACCACCCACACCCTTACTCATATAAACCAAGTAATATATATAATATAGCTTACAGTGAATGACTGTTAATACTTACAGTTCTGAAGACTCCAGCAGGCTCAGGATCAGTGCTCTTTGCAGCTGGGCTCATGGCTGGAAGTGGGCACCTCTCTGCAGGTTTTAGAGGGGGACAATAAGAAAAAAAAATATTTTTCATTACACCTCAGGTCAGACCACCAATCAGACCCCCAATGTTAATCAGACCTCATCTGACAGCCCCAATCAGACCCCCAATGTTAATAAGACCCCAATAAGACCTCAAATCAGACCCCCAATCATACCTCAGCTCAGACCCCAATGTAAATGACGCATAATCAGACCTCAGATAAGAGTCCCATGCCTCTCATCACCCCCATGCCTCTCATTAGCCCCCATAATCAGCGCTTATGCCTCTCAGCCACCATTATGCCTCTCAGCCCCCAATATGCCACTCAGGAGTCTCAGCCCTCATTATGCCATTCCCTCGCCGATTCAGCCCAATTTATGCCTTAGCCCCCCGCCCCATTATGCCTCTCAGCCCTATTTATGCCTCAGCCCCCAGCAGACTTACCATTATGCCCTGATTGCCCCCAGCTGCTTTAGATGAATTAAATAAAACACTTACCTCTCCTGCTCCTGGATGCCACCGCTCCTCACCGACACCTCCCGTAATCTTCTTCCTCCTGCTGTCCGCTGGCGCTTACAGTGGGACGTCACAGAACGACTAACGCTGTGTGAAGCCCTGCACAGCAGACAGCCGAGGACTAGGAAGCGGTAAGTATACATCCTTCATCGCTTCCCGGTCCTCCGGAACTAATCATAGAAGCACTTATTAGTATTCACAGAATTAAAGGGGAATCAGCGGGGGGGAGAATGACTCCACAATAATGTCACGGACGGTCCCGTAACAGGTGCCAGGAGATCATTGAGACTGGCAACACGTGGTTTAAACTGACAGGTTCCTTGTGGATCAATTCGTGTCTGTGTTGTTTCTGGTAATGGCCACACCCCTTGCCTCGGGTGTTGCTTATGTGGTCTTTTAACCTTCCCTATTTATTATTGGCTTCTCCCAACATGCTTTGCGGTTTATAGCTTCAGTCTTGTTGTGGATTGCTGGTGTTTGGATCTCGGCAGAGTTCCTGTGTTTCCATAGCCTTTTGAAGTTAAGTGTCTTCTTCCCCTTTTGTTTATTGTTCGGGGTTTTCTTGTGTTGCTCCTGTTTGTCCTACCGTTTGGAGGAACAGGTTGTCTCTAGTCCTAACATTAGTACCATGGTCCTACAGGATGAGCTAGGACTTTAGGTTCCTGTGTATAAACTCACCTACCTCTGGGGTCAGTTCATACTGGTAGTCAGTCAGGACTTTGATTAGGGTTTCTCTAAGAGGTGACATGCTCCTTTCCCTAGTTTCTAGGCCTTTTCCCCTCACCCCTTTCCCTCCTACGTTCGGTGTGGGTTTTCCTCCCACAACGAAGCGTGACAAATAAACCTCATTTGCCCTGTTCGATATGTTTGTGTATCTGAAAATATGTCGCACCAGGAAAGCTCCAGTCACCCAATTATAGCCAATTTATTGCCATGTCCAAGAGTCATAGGTAGAGATGAGCGAACACCTGGATGTTCGGGTTCGAGAAGTTCGGCCGAACTTCCCGAAAATGTTCGGGTTCGGGATCCGAACTCCACCCGAACTTTATCCCGAACTTTATCCCCATTGAAGTCAATGGGGACCCGAACTTTTGGGCACTAAAAAGGCTGTAAAATAGTCCAGGAAAGGGCCCTGCAAACAAATGTGGATAGGGAAATGAATTAAAATAAAATAAAATAAAATAAATAAAAATTAACCAATATCAATTGGTGAGAGGTCCCATAGCAGAGAATCATGCGTCATATCACCCACCACTGGAGAAGGCCACTTTCAGTTATTTCGGCCCCAGCACCCAGACAGAGGAGAGAGGTCCCACAGCAAGGAATCATGCGTCATATCACCCACCACTGGAGAAGGCCACTTTCAGATATTTCGGCCCAGCACCCAGACAGAGGAGAGAGGTCCCACAGTAAGGAATCATGCGTCATTTCACCCACCACTAGAGAAGGCCACTTTCAGTTATTTCGGCCACAGTACCCAGACAGAGGAGAGAGGTCCCACAGTAAGGAATCATGCGTCATATCACCCACCACTGGAGAAGGCCACTTTCAGTTATTTAGGCCCCAGCGCCCAGACAGAGGAGAGAGGTCCCACAGCAAGGAATCATGCGTCATATCACCCACCACTGGAGAAGGCCACTTTCAGTTATTTCGGCCCCAGCACCCAGACAGAGGAGAGAGGTCCCACAGCAAGGAATAAGGCGTCATATCACCCACCACTGGAGAAGGCCACTTTCAGTTATTTCGGCCCAGCACCCAGACCGAGGAGAGAGGTCCCACAGCAAGGAATCATGCGTCATATCACCCACCGCTGGAGAAGGCCACTTTCAGTTATTTCGGCCCCAGCACCCAGACAGAGGAGAGAGGTCCCACAGCAAGGAATCATGCGTCATATCACCCACCACTGGAGAAGGCCACTCAGGTATTTCGGCCCCAGCACCCAGACAGAGGAGAGATGTCCCACAGCAAAGAATCATGCGCCATATCACCCACCACTGGAGAAGGCCACTTTCAGTTATTTCAGCCCCAGCACCCAGACAGAGGAGAGAGATCCCACAGCAAGGAATCATGCGTCATATAACCCACCACTGGAGAAGGCCACTTTCAGTTATTTCAGCCCAGCACCCAGACAGAGGAGAGGTTCATTCAACTTTGGGTTGCACCGCAAGATCATGGTAAAGTTAAAAAAATGAGGATTCAATAAAGAATTGCCCCAGAGTACAAGAATACATGTTTGAGGGGGAGGCAGTTATAAATGTGTATTCTGCACAAGGGAGGCACAGGTCCTGTGGGATCCATGCCTGGTTCATTTTTATGAACGTCAGCTTGTCCACATTGGCTGTGGACAGGCGGCTGCGTTTGTCAGTAATGACGCCCCCTGCCGTGCTGAATACATGTTCAGACAAAACGCTGGCCGCCGGGCAGGCCAGCACCTCCAAGGCATAAAATGCTAACTCTGGCCATGTGGACAATTTGGAGACCCAGAAGTTGAATGGGGCCGAACCATCAGTCAGTATGTGGAGGGGTGTGCAGACGTACTGTTCAACCATGTTAGTGAAATGCTGCCTCCTGCTAACACGTTCCGTATCAGGTGGTGGTGCAGTTAGCTGTGGCGTGGAGACAAAACTATTCCACATTTCTGCTATGCTAACCCTGCCCTCAGAGGAGCTGGCCGTGACACTGCTGCGTTGGCGACCTCTTGCTCCTCCTCTGCCTTCGCCTTGGGCTTCCACCTGTTCCCCTGTGACATTTGGGAATGATCTCAGGAGCGCTTCTACCAACGTGCGCTTGTACTCGCGCATCTTCCTATCACGCTCCAGTGCAGGAAGTAAGGTGGGCACATTGTCTTTGTACCGGGGATCCAGCAGGGTGGCAACCCAGTAGTCCGCACATGTTAAAATGTGGGCAACTCTGCTGTCATTGCGCAGGCTCTGTCGCTCATGTGTGCCAGGCTCCCCAGAGGTAATGACAAGGTGTCCTCTGTGGGAGGCGTATCTGTAAGCCGTGTACCGGGGTGGGCTCCCCAGGATACAGCGAAGTCACAGACCAGGAAAGCGACACTGACACCAGCTTAATGTGCAGGAACAGAAACTTTACTTATGCAAAAAGTAATATCACACACATGTGACCAGAACAATGCAAACATGCATAGAAAAACACTATATCCCAGACCCACAGTCAAATTCCCTGCCCTATGGACAGACCTAGCCGATGGCGGACAACAGCAGAGCCTTCAAGTCGTGCTGCGCCGCTACAGAGGACACCCCCTAGCTGGTGGCAGACGCAGCAGAGCCTGCAAGTCAATAACTGCGCTGCAGTCCCGTATAGAAAAGCCTAGCAAAACTATATATTCCTAACTAACTAACTGACTAATGCAAGGCCTAGGTTAGTCTCTGTTACTTCAGGTGCCACACAATATATTGCAATCCTTAACCGGGTGCACTGACCTGTGTCCGTTCTGGGCCCGAGGATGCAGCCTACCAGGGATGGCCACCGATCTCTCAGCAACCGTGCAGCCTAGCTTGATGGTGAGGCCTTCTATCCACACGCTGAACTGATTTTCCTGGGACAACCACTCTTCCAAAAGAACTGGATTCAATAAGAATATAACCGTTACTCTCCTTCTTTTAAGTGTCCATTACCTGCCGGCCATCTGCAATCCAGGATGGAATCGGATTCAGTTCCTCACAGCATAATCCTTCCACCATATCAGATCATCACTTCCTGCCCCGACTGGCACACACACAGTCTCATCTGTTTTGCATATTCAAACCCCAGAGTGTGCTGGCTGTGGCTGCAGAACAGTGGCCTCTAGTGCCCGGAATGCCAAATGACAGTTTCAGTATAAACATTATGTAGAAATGGCTGTTTCACAATCTCACATGTCGTCATCGTCCTCCGTATCCCCCCAGCCACGCACCAGTGATGGGCCTGAGCTGTGTCGGGTGCCACCCCGCTGTGAACCTGCTTCATCCTCATCCTCCTCCACGTCCTCCTCATCCTCCTCGTTCTCCAGTAGTGGGCCCTGGCTAGCCACATTTGTACCTGGCCTCTGCTGTTGCAAAAAACCTCCCTCTGAGCCACTTCTAACAGACTGAACTGAAAGTGCTAAAAATGACCCCTCATCCTCCTCCTCCTTCTGGGCCACCTCCTCTTCCATCATTGCCCTAAGCGTTTTCTCTAGGAGACATAGAATTGGTATTGTAACGCTGATAACGGTGTCATCGCCACTGGCCATGTTGGTGGAGTACTCAAAACAGCGCAGCAGGGCACACAGGTCTCGCATGGAGGCCAAATCATTGGTGGTGAAGTGGTGCTGTTCTGCAGTGCGACTGACGCATGCGTGCTGCGGCTGAAACTCCGCTATGGCCTGCTGCTGCTCGCACAGTCGCTCCAGCATGTGCAAGGTGGAGTTCCACCTGGTGGGCACGTAGCATATGGGGCGGTGAACGGGAAGGCCGAAGTTCCGCTGTAGCGCAGACAGGCGAGCAGCGGCAGGATGTGAACGCTGGAAGCGCGCACAGACAGCCCACACTTTATGCAGCAGCTCTGACATGTCGGGGTAGTTGTGAATGAACTTCTGCACCACCAAATTCAGCACATGCGCCAGGCAAGGGATGTACGTCAAACAGGCCAGTCCCAGAGCTGCAACGAGATTTCACCCATTATCGCACACCACCAGGCCGGGCTTGAGGCCCACCGGCAGAAACCACTCGTCGGTCTGTTGTTCAATACCCCGCCACAACTCCTGCGCGGTGTGGGGCCTGTCCCCCAAACATATGAGTTTCAGAATGGCCTGCTGACGTTTACCCCGGGCTGTGCTGAAGTTGGTGGTGAAGGTGTGTGGCTGACTGGATGAGCTGGTG
Organism: Bufotes viridis; assembly: GCA_033119425.1. NCBI lineage: Eukaryota > Metazoa > Chordata > Amphibia > Anura > Bufonidae > Bufotes > Bufotes viridis. The sequence goes on from CM065591.1 coordinate 36,864,762, forward strand.
GAAGCAGAGGAGGAGGAAGCCGAGTAGGAGGAGGCTACGGGACGCAAAGAATGATGCCCTGCGATCCTTGGCGGCGGAAGGACGTGCGCCAAGGAACTCTCCGCCTGGGGCCCAGCCGCCACTACATTTACCCAGTGTGCAGTTAAGGAGATATAGCGTCCCTGGCCGTGCTTACTGGTCCACGTATCTGTGGTTAGGTGGACCTTGCCACAGATGGCGTTGCGCAGTGCACACTTGATTTTATTGGATACTTGGTTGTGCAGGGAAGGCACGGCTGTCTTGGAAAAGTAGTGGCGGCTGGGAACAACATACTGTGGGACAGCCATGGCCATCAGCTGTTTAAAGCTGTCTGTGTCCACCAGCCTGAATGACAGCATTTCAAAGGCCAGTAGTTTAGAAATGCTGGCATTCAGGCCCAGGGCTCGAGGGTGGCTAGGTGGGAATTTACGCTTTCTCTCCAAGGTTTGTGAGATGGAGAGCTGAACGCTGCCGTGTGACATGGTGGAGATGCTTGGTGACGCAGGTGGTGTTGTCGGTGGCACATCCTCTGTTTGGTGGGCGGCAGGTGCCAACATTCCTCCCGAGGCGGAGGAAGAGGCCGAGGCAGCAGCAGATAAGGGAGCAGGGGGAGCCAGAGTGAGTTCCTTGCTTTTAAGGTGTTTACTCCACTGCAGTTCATGCTTTGCATGTAGATGCCTGGTCATGCAGGTTGTGCTTAGGTTCAGAACGTTAATGCCTCGCTTCAGGATCTGATGGCACAGCGTGCAAACCACTCAGGTCTTGTCGTCAGCACATTGTTTAAAGAAGTGCCATGCCAGGGAACTCCTTGAAGCTGCCTTTGGGGTGCTCGGTCCCTGGTGGCGGTGGCCAGTAGCAGGCGAACTCTCTTGGAGGCGGCTGTTCTGCTTTTGCCCCCTGCTCTCTCTTTTGCTACGCTGTTGGCTCGGTCTCATCACTGCCTCTTCCTCTGAACTATGAAAGTCAGTGGCATGACCTTCATTCCATGTGGGGTCTAGGACCTCATCGTCCCCCGCATCGTCTTCCACACAGGCTTCCTCCCTGACCTCCTGTTCGGTCTGCACAATGCAGAAAGACGCAGCAGTTGGCACTCGTGTTTCGTCATCATCAGAGACGTGTGGACTGCGATGAGATGGCATTCCCATGTCCTCATCATCAGGAAACATCAGTGGTTGTGCATCAGGGCATTCTATGTCTTCCACCACTGGGGAAGGGCTAGGTGGATTCCCTTGGGAAACCCTGCCAGCAGAGCCTTTAAACAGCATAAGAGACTGCTGCATAACTTAAGGCTCAGACAGTTTCCCTGATATGCATGGGGGTGATGTGACAGACTGATGGGCTTGGTTTTCAGGCACCACCTGTGCGCTTTCTGCAGAAGACTGGGTGGGAGATAATGTTGTGAACGTGCTGGATCCACTGTTGGCCACCCAAATGACTAGCGCCTGTACCTGCTCAGGCCTTACCATCCTTAGAACGGCACTGGGCCCCACCAAATATCGCTGTAAATTCTGGCGGGTACTAGAACCTGAGGTAGTTGGTTCACTAGGACGTGTGGCTGTGGCAGAATTGCCACGTCCTCTCCCAGCACCAGAGGGTACACTAACACCACCACGACCGCGTCCGCGTCCCTTACTAGATGTTTTCCTCATTGTTACCGTTCACCAAGCACCACAATAAGAAAAAAAATATTTGGCCCAATGTATTGATTTCAAATTCAGGCCTTTTTTTTACAGGCACCTAACACTATCTGCCTATTTATTTATGTAGCGTATTACACTAATCCAGGCACAGCAGTAACCACTGATTTAGGGGAATATCTCTTTTAGGGCTAGTATTTAGGCCCTGGATGAAAGGTATCCTTTTATGGACAGATTTAAACTAGGCCTGCAACACCTGGAACACCAGATTCAGGGTATTGCTATTTTGGCAATTAAATTTCACCCCAGAACAAAATATATCCTGTTACGGACAGATTTAAACTAGACCTGCAACAGCTGGAACACCAGATTCAGGGTATTGCTATTTTGGCAATTGAATTTCCCCCCAGAACAAAATATATAATTTGCAGGACACTATGAAACTTGGCCAGCCACAGCTGAAACCACTGATTTATGGTATTGCTATTTTGGCAATTGAATTTCACCCCAGAACAAAATATATGTTTTGGCGGACACTATTATAGTTTGCCAGCCAGTGCTGGGACACCAGATTTAGGGGATTGCTATTTTGGCAGTTGAATTTCACCCCAGAACAAAATATACCCTGTTACGGACAGATTTAAACTAGACCTGCAACAGCTGGAACACCAGATTCAGGGTATTGCTATTTTGGCAATTGAATTTCACCCCAGAACAAAATATATAATTTGCAGGACACTATGAAACTTGGCCAGTCACAGCTGAAACCACTGATTTATGGTATTGCTATTTTGGCAATTGAATTTCACCCCAGAACAAAATATATGTTTTTGCGGACACTATTATAGTTTGCCAGCCACAGCTGTGACACCATATTTATGGTATTGCTATTTTGGCAGTTGAATTTCACCCCAGAACAAAATATACCCTGTTACGGACAGATTTAAACTAGGCCTGCAACAGCTGGAGCACCAGATTCAGGGTATTGCTATTTTGGGAATTGAATTTCACCCCAGAACAAAATATATCCTTTGCAGGACATTATGAAACTTGGCCAGCCACAGCTGAAACCACTGATTTATGGTATTGCTATTTTGGCAATTGAATTTCACCCTAGAACAAAATATACCCTGTTACGGACAGATGTAAACTAGGCCTGCAACAGCTGGAACACCAGATTCAGGGTATTGCTATTTTGGCGATTGAATTTCACCCCAGAACAAAATATATCCTTTGCAGGACACTATGAAACTTGGCCAGCCACAGCTGAAACCACTGATTTATGGTATTGCTATTTTGGCAATTGAATTTCACCCCAGAACAAAATATATGTTTTTGCGGATACTATTATAGTTTGCCAGCCACAGCTGTGACACCAGATTTATGGTATTGCTATTATGGCAATTGAATTTCACCCCAGAACAAAATATATCCTTTGCAGGACTCTATGAAACTTAGCCAGCCACCACAAAAACCACTGATTTATGGTATTGCTATTTTGGCAATTGAATTTCACCTCAGAACAAAATATACCCTGTTACGGTCAGATTTAAACTAGAGGCCTGCAACAGCTGGAACACCAGATTCAGGGTATTGCTATTTTGGCAATTGAATTTCACCCCGAAGCAAAATATATCCTTTGCAGGACACTATGAAACTTGGCCAGCCACAGCTGAAACCACTGATTTATGGTATTTCTATTTTGGCAATTGAATTTCACCCCAGAACAAAATATACCCTGTTACAGACAGATTTAAACTAGGCCTGCAACAGCTGGAACACCAGATTCAGGGTATTGCTATTTTGGCAATTGAATTTCACCGCAGAAAAAAAAATATCCTTTGCAGGACACTATGAAACTTGGCCAGCCACAGCTGAAACCACTGATTTATGGTATTACTATTTTGGCAATTGAATTTCACCCCAGAACAAAATATATGTTTTGGCGGACACTATTATAGTTTGCCAGCCAGTGCTGGGACACCAGATTTAGGGGATTGCTATTTTGGCAGTTGAATTTCACCCCAGAACAAAATATACCCTGTTACGGACAGATTTAAACTTGGCCTGCAACAGCTGGAACACCAGATTCAGGGTATTGCTATTTTGGCAATTGAATTTCACCCCAGAACAAAATATATAATTTGCAGGACACTATGAAACTTTGCCAGCCATAGCTGAAACCACTGAATTATGGTATTGCTATTTTGGCAATTGAATTTCACCCCAGAACAAAATATATGTTTTGGCGGACACTATTATAGTTTGCTAGCCAGTGCTGGGACACCAGATTTAGGGGATTGCAATTTTGACAATTGAATTTCACCACAGAAAATAATCTATCCTTTGCCAAACAGCAGACAGTATTATACTTGGCTAGCCAAAGCTGGAACATCAGATTTAGGGGATTAGTATTTTGGCAATTGTATTTAACCCCTTAATAAAATATAGAAATTGCTATCCTGAGTTTCTAGGGGTGACAATTAGCACAGCTAAGCCCCTGATGTAGGATATAGCAAAAAAAAAACTAGTATTGATGAATTGATGGACTTGGTGGCAGCTTGTTCTGGTGCACCACAAGTCACAAAATGGCTGCCGATCACCCCAGAAAATAAGTGACAGAAAAACGCTCTGTGCAGCCTAAAAACCAGTGAGCAAGTAACTAGCAGAAGTTGAATCATTCAGAGCTGTAGATCGATCACTTCATTAAGTGCTTTTGCAGACTTTTCCCTGCCTAATCTCGCCCTCACAGCAGCTGCGTCCTCTCCCTACACTAATCAGAGCAGTGTGACGTGCGGCGCTACGTGACTCCAGCTTAAATAGAGGCTGGGTCACATGCTGCACTTGGCCAATCACAGCCATGCCATTAGTAGGCATGGCTGTGATGGGCTCTTAGGGCAAGAAGTAAAACGCTAGCTGATTGGCTGCTGTGCAGCCCTTCAGAAAGCGGGAAGAAATTGCCAAACAACGAACCCAAACTTTTTTGAAAATGTTCGGGTCCGGGTCCGGGTCCCGAACACCCCAAAATTCGCTACGAACCCGAACTATTCTCGAACTGTTCACTCAACACTAGTCATAGGCTATGACACATTTTTGGGTTATGCAACTTTTTTTCCCACTGAGTTCTTTTTAAAATTTCTTTGTAATTTCCTAAACTTTTATCAAATTCCTATTCTAAGCTGTCCTTAAATACCCCAGAATAAAAGATAATAGCTTTATCAGAAAATCCACTCTGTTCCCTCTTTTGTTGCTGCTGCTAAAATTATTTTCTGTAACAAAATGTTTTCCATTATTTTCCCCCAGAAATTACTCCACCCAAATTCATTTTTTTTTTATTTAATTTTAATAAAAACCCTGCACATCTGCTATATTAATGTAAGAGGATTTGAGCACTGGAAAGTATGCTATATTCTGAGCGCACGATACAAGCTAGCTTTTCCTTACAATGACTTCATGTAACGTGATCGAGCTAACTGGACATAACAGATAAAAATAAAAATGAAAAATTGACATAGTTTGGCTATAGAACAAAAGGTAAAATTCAGTTTTTCCATCCTAATGAAACTTTCTAAGGAATATTCATCTCTCGTGCTTATCCTATACACTGTGATGATTAAATAATAATGTAATAAAATACACACATTAGCGCCGAGATGTTAACACCACAAATTTAAAGCCGTCTGGGGGGTGGGGGATTTTGGTTACTCCATGACTCTTACGCTGTCTGTGAACGAAGTGAGCTCAGTGCAAGACTTCAATATTATACTAGATGGGAAGGGGAAGACACCATACACCTACAGTATGTGACATAACTGAAAAAAGCTTTTTTTTATATAGGTTGGGTGGTGCTCTCCTTGCGAGGTGTGGGTCACAGGAAAAGGTTCCCAGGCCAGGTATAAAAGTGAAAGAAGAAAGTTCCTGGACACCACTGCTGTTGTTTTCTTGTGTCTTTATTGTATAGCTTAGATTACAGTATGCGGTATGCCAGTTGTGGATAAATATTGTAACAACGTTTCGGCGATAAACGCCTTCATCAGGACACTGGTCGTGCCGCACTATGTGGAAATCCGTATGAATAGCTGTTGTGTGGAGCTCTATGGCTCTAGTGGCAAGGCTATGTGGAATCAATATTTGAAGTCTGGCAGCTAGGAGACTTCAAATATTGATTCCACATAGCCTTGCCACTAGAGCCATAGAGCTCCACACAACAGCTATTCATACGGATTTCCACATAGTGCGGCACGACCAGTGTCCTGATGAAGGCGTTTATTGCCGAAACGTTGTTACAATATTTATCCACAACTGGCATACCGCATACTGTAATCTAAGCTATACAATAAAGACACAAGAAAACAACAGCAGTGGTGTCCAGGAACTTTCTTCTTTCACATAACTGAAAAAAGCAGGAATATTTTTATTATTATTTATTATTAAAGTGCCATTCATTACATGGTGCTGTACATATGAAAAGGGGTATACATACATAATAGAATCAATTGCAATAAGCATGAACAAGACGAGTTACAAACCGACACAGAAAGACCCTGCCCGCAAGGGCTTACAATCTAGTGATGAGTGGCAGGGGCAATATTCAAATTCGCAATATTTCACGAATATTTGGGTGAATATTCATCATATGTTCTTGATTGCGAAAATCGGCAGTGTAATATTTGCGTATTGCGTGCGCAATACAGGCGTGGGTCACTTTTACATTTTTCAAGATGCTAGAAGTTTACTGAGACTGGAGAAAATGGTTGGCATGGCAGAACATTAAAATAGCTTTAAATGCTCCAATATATTCGCGATTGCCCAATACGGGCAACTTCACATTTTAGCAGGTCTGACTACATATTACTGATTGGTGCACTAAGTATTGCTGTGAACTTGTGACATCACAGCACTATGTCTGTAGCATGTATGTATGGACAGCAGAACCTATCACTGTGTACTGGAACTGTACAGCTACTCTACTGTATATCACTATCTAGAATGAAGTTGATTGAAAATCGCTCTCACCCACTCAAGGCAGGTGCTCTAATCCTGATTTGATTCACCCCTCAAAAAATGTATTTCAACATTTTTTATTATATAGGATTGGCACCCATATATGGAAAAAACACGACCCTTTATTGTAACAATAAACTCCTTATATTGAAAATACAAAATAATAAGAATAAAAAGTAATAAAAATATAAAATATAAATAGATGGTGGTGTAGGTCAAATGGGCTATATGATCATTGCTTAAATTATAAAATTAGCAATTACCAAGGTAACAATAGTGTATTCCCTATATCCTACAGTGCTTAGATCCCCATCCATTGGATAATACCAAAATCTGATTATACTCCTCCCAATATAGTAAGAACAATATGGGCACTCAGATGGTTAACTGTTTATGGATTATAGCACATTTGTCTATCATCACTCTCCTAGGACCGGTCAACTAGGATAAGAAAATAAATCACAATGGATCAAAGAATTTTCTGTAAAATAGCAATGTTTAAAAACAATTACAATTGATGTCAGTGCTGAGAAATCTTCGCAAACCACCATATAGGAATATGGGATTGTTTTTTGTTCTCCGAATTCCAGTCTCTATTGCCGTATTTATACAGTTTTAAATGAATAAATATGCTGCTATATCCTTCAAGCAATTTCTAATAGCGGTACCTTCTGTTGCAAAATGTTGTTTTTATATAAAAAAATTTATATATATTTTATATACAATATGACACTGCTGTCTCTCTCATAACTGTAAAAAAAATGCTGAAAATGCCTGCTGGGGAGGTTCTTATATAGTAAAGGGGTAGGCAACTTTCCTATTGGTTGCTAGGGATGTTGCCATGGGCGTAGCTATAGGGGGTGCAGAGGTAGCAATCGCTACCGGGCCCAGGAGCATGAGGGGGCCCAAAGACCCTTGTGTCGCATAAGAAGATACACAAAGCACTGAGGGAAGGGGGCCCAAGCTGAACTCTTGCACCAGGGCCCATGAGCCGTTAGCTACACCCCTGGATGTTGCTAAGCTCAGACAAAGACATTGCAGCCTTCTCATTGGCCCACAAGTAAGAAGCAGGGAGGAATCATGTGTTCAGATGGAAAAAATTACAAATATTCGAAAACACGACCATATAGCACTATATTCTAAATATTCGTGAACTCTCAAAGTGCTGATATTCGCAATAAATATTCGTGAATCGAATATTCGCACCTAACACTACAATCTACAAGGTATGGGAGAAGGACACAGTAGGTGAGGGTAAAGCTGGTCATAGGAGTATAGTAGCAGCAGAGGCACTGTAGTTGTAGGTTTGTCTGAAGAGGTGAGTTTTAAAGTTTCTTTTGAAGGTTTACACTGTAGATGAGAGTCTGATATGTTGGGGTAGAGAGTTCCAGAGTATAGGGGATGCACGGGAGAAATCTTGGATGTGATTGTCTCAGCAGAATCCAATACATTGCCTTTGCCCAAGTTGCTACCGCCCCATAGACCTTATAATTGCGCCATTGAATTGGTAGAGGGGGTCAGATATCCCAAGGGACGTATCTGTAATCTTTCCAGACTTGAACGCAAGGCCATGGAATATTATATTGAAGAGAGTCTCAGCAAGGGGCACATAAGACCTTCTGCATCTCCTATGGGGGCGGGATTTTTCTTTGTCAAAAAGAAAGATGGAGGCCCCAGACCTTGCATCGACTACCGTGAGCTGAATAAGATTACGATCAAGAATCAATACTCCCTTGAAATTGATTCTTGATTTGTTTAATCAGATAATGGGGGCTTCCTGGTTATCTAAAATTGATCTGAAGGGGGCATATAACTTGATTCAAATTAAGGAGGGAGGCGAGTGGAAGACAGCTTTCAATAACCAGCTGGACACTTCGAATATCTTGTTATGCCTTGTGGACTCAACAATGCGCCAGCTGTGTTGTTTCAAAACTTTATGAATGATATTTTTAGGGAATTCTTGGATAAATTTGTAATTGTTTACCTTGATGATGTTTAGATTGTTTCCCCTGATTTTGAGAGTCATCTGTCTCATGTGAAACAAGTATTAGAGGTTTTGAGGAAGAATCAATTGGCGGCAAAACAGGAGAAATGTGTTTTTGGGGTACAAGAGATTCTGTATCTTGGCTATGTCCTCACTCCTCATGCTTTTAAAATGGATCCTAGAAAGGTATTGGCAATTTTGGACTTCTTTAAAAGCCTTACAACATTTCTTTTAGGATTTGCTAATTATTACCATAGTTTTATAAAAAAAAAATTGGTAATTGCTAGGCCCTTGACTGACCTCCCCAAAAAGGGGTAGACCTGGAGAACTGGTCTGTTGAGGCCACTGAAGCATTTGAGACACTTAAGAAGGCTTTCAGCTGTGCTCCAGTTTTGATTCAACTGGATCAAGAGAGAGCTTTCATTGTGGAGGTGGATGCCTCTGAGGATGGAGTGGGGGCTGTCTTCTCTCAAGGTCCCGCTTGTCTTACCAATTTAATGCCTTGTACCTCCTTTTCCAAAAAAATTTCCCCAACCGAGAGAAATTATGATGTGGGGAATCGTGAATTACTGGCCATTAAATGGGCATTTGAGGAGTGGAGACATTTCCTTGAGGGGCTAAACATTGTGTTACCGTTGTTACTGATCACAAAAATCTGAAGTTTTTTTGAGTCTGTTAAAAGGTTGAATCCCCATCAAGCCAGATGGGCATTATATTTCACATGCTTTAATTTCTCCATCACTTTCAGGCCAGGGAGTAAGAACGTGTAGGCAGATGCCCTATCCAGGAGTTTCTGTGCGCACTGCCTGAAACCATATTGCCAGGTAGTGTCTTTTTAGCAGCCGTGTCTCAAGATCTTATGGCTCTTATTAAGGCAGGACAACATCTAACCCCGTCACTCACACCAAAAGATAAGTTGTTTGTTCCTGAACAGTTCCATCTCTGGATGTTGGGTGAGTGTCATGACTCTGTTTTGTGTGGACATCCTGGTATCAAGAGTACTAAAGAGCTGGTATCCAGGTCTTTTTGGTGGCCCACACTGTTCAAGGATATCAAGTCCTATGTCTCGGCCTACGAGGTGCGTGCCAGGTCCAAAACCCCTTTGCCTTGTCCTGCTGGTGAACTGCGACCCCCTACTTAATCCCAGTAGACCCTGGTCCCCTATTTCAATGGACTTTATCACGGAACTACCACCTGCTGAGGGTAAAACTGTGGTCGACAGATTCAGTAAGATGGTACATTTTGTTCCCGTTGCTAAACTTCCGAATGCTAAGACTCTGGCCTCTGTATTTGTGGAACAATTTGTACGTTTGCATGGTAAACCCGAGAACATTGTGTCTAATAGGGGTGTCCAGTTTGTGTCAAGATTTTGGAGACCCTTGTGTCAGAGGTGCCAAATCTCATTGTACTTCTCGTCTCCCTATCATCCTGAGAGTAACGGGCAGACGGAGCAACTTGTGGAACAATTTCTCAGGTCATATGTCTCTGGTGATCAATAGTTGTGGGTTAAATACCTACCTTTGGCAGAATTTGTGATTAACAACCATGTTAATTCCTCCGCTGGTATCTCCCCATTCTTTTGTAACTACGTTTTCCATCCTCGTTTTCATTCTGGGTCATCTGTCGCCTCGTCTAACCCTGACGCGGATAAGGTCTCATCTGAACTGTGCACAGTTTGGGCCCGGGTTCAGTCGAACCTAGAGAAGGCTCAATATAATAAAAAAATCAAAGCTAATAGGAGACGCGTTCAAGGGGAATGGATTTTCAGGTTAGGGATCAGGTGTGGCTGTCCTCTAAGAATGTGCCTCTCAAGGTGGCCTCCAAAAAATTTGCACCTCGTTTTATAGGTCCATACGAGATTACGGAGGTAATCAACCCAGTGTCGTTTAGATTAAGGTAACCTGAATTGTTCCATATCCATGATGTCTTCTATTAATCTCTGCTGAAAAGACATGTTACTCCTGTTGTTCCTTCACAGCCCACTCCGCCGCCAATACTGGTTAATAATTCTGAGGAATTTGTGGTTTCAAAAATTTTGGATGTTAGGAGAGTCTGCAACTCTTTACAGTATCTGGTACACTGGAAAGGCTATGGACCAGAGGAAAGGTCCTGGGTACCAGCTAAGGATGTTTGAGCCACTAGGCTTATAAAAAAAATTCATTTGGAACATACTGAGAAGCTGTCTACTGGGGCCTTGGGTCCAGTGGCCCCGCGTGGAAGGGGGGGTACTGTCACGATGCCCTGTGCGTGGTTCCACGAGGCGAGCACGGCCGAGGCACGCTCACGTCATCAGTGCACCCGGCGTCGCCTGTTCCCGTGGGAGCCACACTGGGGCTTAATGCCGAGCTGATCACTCGGTGCTTGGCTGTATAGGCTGCATTAGAACTCAAGAGTCATGTGACGCTGGCCACGTCACATGACTCCACTAGTGCACTATTTAAACAGGCATCTGCTGGCCACAGATTGCCTGTTATTGAGGTCCCTGCATGATACTCACCTGGTTTGTTTGTTCCTGCTTGGCTTTCGATTTCCCATCCGTCTCATTCTCTGGTCTTGGCGTGCTCTCCTGGTTTGACTTCGGCTTGTCCTGATGATTCTCTGCTTGCTCCTCCGGTACCTTTTTGCTCTCTTGGTTTTGACGCGGCTTGTTTGACCTTTCTGTTTATGTGTTGTTTGTCTTCACTACACTATCCTAGCTAAGGGTTTGTCAACCAGTTGTCCCTTGTCGCTAGGACTTGCGAGGCAAATAGGCAGGGACAGGGGTGAGGGTGGAGTTCAGTGGTCACTACCCCAACCCCTGTGTGTGTGACAGCCACAATGAAAGAGCTCATTGCCCATGGCCCTTCCACTGCCCCCCTCTTCCTACCTGGTGCTGCCTGAGGTGATCGCCTCATCTGGCCTCATTGGTGGTGCGCCCCTGGATAGATAGGTCTGTTGGGAGGGTTGAGCAAGATGGGGGAAATATGATAAGTTCTGTTTTATCTATCTTAAGTTTTAGAAAGCGTGAGGAGAAGGAGCATATAGAAGATAGGCATTGTGAGATTCTGGATAGTAAGGTGGCCATCTCTGAACCAGACTGGTAAATTTGTGGGTCGTCATTTTAAAAGTGATACTGAAAAGTAAGACTCTATGAGCTCTCCCCGGCCGAGGGTATAGATTGAGAAGAGCAGGGATAGAGCCTTGAGGGACACCAACAGAGAGGGGATGAGACAAGGAGAAGGTGTGAGAGTGGGAGACACTAAATGTCCAGTCTGTGCAGTATGATGTGATCCATGAGAGGGCCAAGTCCATGATGCCAAAAGATGACAGCGTTTGTATCAGAAGGGAGCGGTTGACAGTGTCAAAGGCAGAGGGCAGGTCAAGGAGGAGGAGGACAGAGTAATGTTGTTTGGATTTGGCAGTTAGCAGATTGTTGTTGACTTTGTTAAGGGCATTTTCAGTTGTGTGGTGGGGTTGGAAGCCAGATTGTAGCTGGTCAAAGAGGGAGCAGGAAGAGAGATGAGAGGACAGTTTAAAGTGGACATGTTGTTCAAGAAGCTTTGAGGCATATGAGAGAACTGATATGGGGCGATAACTACACAAAGAAGATGGGAAAAGGGAAGGCTTTTTCGAGGATGGATGTAACGGTGGCATATTTAAAGCCAGAGGGGAAGACATCAGTTATTGATAGGTTGAAGAGATGAGTTAAGGCTGGGATAAACATTGTGGTGTGGTTGGGGATGGTGTAGGATGAAATCGGGTCAAGTGCACAGGTGGTAAGATCTGATCTGGAGAGTAGTGTTGAAGGTTTTTCCTCTGAAATGGCAGAGAAGCAGGTTTTGGGAGAAGAGGACCGAGTAGTAATGTAGAGGGGCTGTGGGAACTGTGCGCTGAAACTTTCTCTGATATTGTCAATCTTTTCTTTAACGTATGTGGCAAAGTCCTCAGTTGAGATGAGAGGTGAGGGTGGGGGTTAGGTTTGTGAGACAGGGAAGATATGAGAGATGAGAAGTTGGCTTGTTTTGCAGCAGTGAGTGAGAATTTGTAAATGGGGAGGCATTGTGTTACAGTTGGTATGTGTTAAAGTCCTCCTTAAAATGGGATTTTCTCCATCGCTGCTCTGCAGACCTGGAAGCTTGTCTCACTTCTTTGGTCAGGCTGGTGTGCCAGGGTTGTCTATTCATTTTTCGGGTTTTGTTGAGTGTGAGGGGGTCAACTGAGTCCAGAGCAGTAGTGAGTGTGTTGTTATACAGAGTGGTGGCAGCATCTGCATCCTGGAGGGCACATATGGTAGAGAGTGGCAGAAGAGAGTCAGAAAGAAAGTGAAAGTCAGGTGTGATATCATAAATGAGGGATAGGCAATGTAGGCAGCAATCCAGGGTGTTAGGAAAGAAAACAGTTTATGGATCAGTATACAGCATACTCTGTTCAATAGTGATGAGCGAGCACCAAAGTGTTCGGGTGTTTGGGTACTCGGTCCGAACACATAGCGATATTCCTGCGCTCGGCCGAGCATCCAAATCAATGGGAGAAATGCCTGGTCCATTGGAAAAGGTCAGAAAGTGACAGAAACACCACCGAAATTGATCTGGAACAGCATGGGGACCATGTCTGGGTGCATCTTGGACTTCAATGTCGCTGCTGGGAACCATATTGTCCCAGTTCTCTGCCACTTTTACATAGCGACAAAATCATGGCCAAAATCCCGCCCCCTAAAAAAATAATTTTTAGAGGTAAAATTGTTAGGAAACATTCTTTCCTGTATATTCAATTGTATATACAGTGCAAATGCTGCCAAAAATTACAAGGAAGAAGCACTCCGATAAAGCCTTTATATCACATAAAGAAGGGCCTCATTCACATGGTGCTACAATTGTTCATGTACACTGCTACACTCATAAAGCCTATGCAGTAAGTGAAAGGGCTGCCAAAAATTACAAGGAACCGGCACTCCAATACACCCTTTATTACAAATAAAGGAGGACATCATACACACCCTTGAAAAATGATGATTGATGGCCTGCTGGTGACCTTCAAAAACATTGGGAGCAAGGGCCTGCTGGTTACCCTCTAAAACATTATAGTTTAAGGCCTGAGGGTGAGTGGACCCAATAAAAAATTGTAGTGAGGGCCTTAAGGTGAGAAGACCGTATAAAGCATTGGAGGTGAGGGACTGAAGGTGAGTGAACCCCATAAAACATTGCAGTAATAGCCTACAGGTGTGCAGACCTTATAAAGCATTGGAGGTGAGGGCCTGAAGCCTAGTGAACTCCATAAATCATTTCAGTGATGGCCTACAGGTGAGCAGACGGTATAAAGCATTGGAGGTGAGAGCTTGAAGCCTAGTGAACCCCATAAAACATTGCAGTGATGGTCTTCAAGTGACCAGACCGTATAAAGCATTGGAGGTGAGGGCCTGAAGCCTAGCGAACCCCATAAAACATTTCAGTGATAGCCTACAGGTGAGCAGACGGTATAAAGCATTGGAGGTGAGATCCTGAAGCCTAGCGAACCCCATAAAACATTGCAGTGATGGCCTACAGATGACCAGACCGTATAAAGCATTGGAGGTGAGGGCCTGAAGCCTAACGAACCCCATAAAACATTGCAGTGATGGCCTACAGGTGAGCAGATGGTATAAAGCATTGGAGGTGAGGGACTGAAGGTGAGCAAACCCCATAAAACATTGCGGTGATGGCCTACAGGTGAGCAGATGGTATAAAGCATTGGAGGTGAGGGACTGAAGGTGAGCGAACCCCATAAAACATTGCAATGAGGGCCTACAGGTGAGCAGACCATATAAAGGATTGGAGGTGAGGGCCTGAAGCCTAGTGAACCACATAAAACATTGCATTGATGGCCTACAGGTGAGTAGACGGTATATAGCATTGGAGTTGAGGGCCTGAAGCCTAGCGAACCCCATAAAGCATTGCAGTGATAGCCTACAGGTGAGCAGACCTTATAAAGTATTGGAGGTGAGGGCCTGAAGTCTAGCGAACCACATAAAACATTGCAGTGATGGCCTACAGGTAAGCAGACCTTATAAAGAATTGGAGGTGAGGGCCTGAAGCCTAGCGAACCCCATAAAACATTGCAGTGATAGCCTACAGGTGAGCAGACGGTATAAAGCATTGGAGTTGAGGGCCTGAAGCCTAGTGAACCCCATAAAACATTGCAGTAATGGCCTACAGGTGAGCAGACGGTCTAAAGTATTGGAGGTGAGTGCCTGAAGCCTAGCAAACATCACAAAACATTGCAGTAATGGCCTAAAGGTGAGCAGACCGTATAAAGCATTGGAGGTGAGGGACTGAAGGTGAGCGAACCCCATAAAACATTGCAGTGATAGCCTACAGGTGAGCAGACCTTATAAAGTATTGGAGGTGAGGTCCTGAAGTCTAGCGAACCACTTAAAACATTGCAGTGATGGCCTACAGGTGAGCAGACCTTATAAAGTATTGGAGGTTAGGGCCTGAAGCCTAGTGAACCCCATAAAACATTGCAGTGATAGCCTACAGGTGAGCAGACAGTATAAAGCATAGGTGAGGGCCTGAAGCCTGCGAACCCAAAGAATTGGAGGGTGAGGGCCTGAAGCCTACTTGAACCCCATAAAACATTGCAGTGATAGCCTACAGGTGAGCAGACGGTATAAAGCATTGGAGTTGAGGGCCTGAAGCCTAGTGAACCCCATAAAACATTGCAGTAATGGCCTACAGGTGAGCAGACGGTCTAAAGTATTGGAGGTGAGTGCCTGAAGCCTAGCAAACATCACAAAACATTGCAGTAATGGCCTAAAGGTGAGCAGACCGTATAAAGCATTGGAGGTGAGGGACTGAAGGTGAGCGAACCCCATAAAACATTGCAGTGATAGCCTACAGGTGAGCAGACCTTATAAAGTATTGGAGGTGAGGTCCTGAAGTCTAGCGAACCACTTAAAACATTGCAGTGATGGCCTACAGGTGAGCAGACCTTATAAAGTATTGGAGGTTAGGGCCTGAAGCCTAGCGAACCCCATAAAACATTGCAGTGATAGCCTACAGGTGAGCAGACGGTATAAAGCATTGGAGGTGAGGGCCTGAAGCCTAGTGAACCCCATAAAACATTGCAGTGATGGCCTACAGGTGAGCAGACGGTATAAAGCATTGGAGGTGAGGGCCTGAAGCCTAGCAAACATCACAAAACATTGCAGTAATGGCCTAAAGGTGAGCAGAACATATAAAGCATTGGAGGTGAGGGACTGAAGGTGAGCGAACCCCATAAAACATTACAGTGATAGCCGACAGGTGAGCAGACCTTATAAAGTATTGGAGGTGAGGGCCTGAAGCCTAGCGAACCACATAAAACATTGCAGTGATGGCCTACAGGTGATCAGACCTTATAAAGCATTGGAGGTGAGGGCCTGAAGCCTAGCGAACCCCATAAAACATTGCAGTGATAGCCTACAGGTGAGCAGACGCTATAAAGCATTGGAGGTGAGAGCCTGAAGCCTAGTTAACCCCATAAAACATTGCAGTGATGGCCTACAGGTGAGCAGATGGTATAAATGATTGGAGGTGAGAGCCTGAAGCCTAGCGAACCCCATAAAACATTGCAGTGATGGCCTACAGGTGACTAGACCGTATAAAGCATTGGAGGTGAGGGCCTGAAGCCTAGTGAACCCCATAAAACATTGCAGTGATCGCCTACAGGTGAGCAGACGCTATAAAGCATTGGAGATGAGAGCCTGAAGCCTAGTTAACCCCATAAAACATTGCAGTGATGGCCTACAGGTGAGCAGACGGTATAAAGCATTGGAGGTGAGAGCCTGAAGCCTAGCGAACCCCATAAAACATTGCAATGAGGGCCTACAGTTGAGCAGACCATATAAAGGATTGGAGGTGAGGGCCTGAAGCCTAGTGAACCACATAAAACATTGCATTGATGGCCTACAGGTGAGTAGACGGTATATAGCATTGGAGTTGAGGGCCTGAAGCCTAGCGAACCCCATAAAGCATTGCAGTGATAGCCTACAGGTGAGCAGACCTTATAAAGTATTGGAGGTGAGGGCCTGAAGTCTAGCGAACTACATAAAACATTGCAGTGATGGCCTAGAGGTGAGCAGACCTTATAAAGTATTGGAGGTGAGGGCCTGAAGCCTAGCGAACCCCATAAAACATTGCAGTGATAGCCTACAGGTGAGCAGACGGTATAAAGCATTGGAGGTGAGGGCCTGAAGCCTAGTGAACCCCATAAAACATTGCAGTGATGGCCTACAGGTGAGCAGACGGTATAAAGCATTGGAGGTGAGGGCCTGAAGCCTAGCTAACATCACAAAACATTGCAGTAATGGCCTAAAGGTGAGCAGACCGTATAAAGCATTGGAGGTGAGGGACTGAAGGTGAGCGAACCCCATAAAACATTGCAGTGATAGCCTACAGGCGAGCAGACCTTATAAAGTATTGGAGGTGCGGGCCTGAAGCCTAGCGAACCACATAAAACATTGCAGTGATGGCCTACAGGTGATCAGACCTTATAAAGCATTGGAGGTGAGGGCCTGAAGCCTAGCGAACTCCATAAAACATTGCAGTGATAGCCTACAGGTGAGCAGACGCTATAAAGCATTGGAGGTGAGAGCCTGAAGCCTAGTTAACCCCATAAAACATTGCAGTTATAACCTACAGGTGAGCAGATGGTATAAATGATTGGAGGTGAGAGCCTGAAGCCTAGCGAACCCCATAAAGCATTGCAGTGATGGCCTACAGGTGACCAGACCGTATAAAGCATTGGAGGTGAGGGCCTGAAGCCTAGTGAATCCCATAAAACATTGCAGTGATAGCATACAGGTGAGCAGACGGTATAAAGCATTGGAGGTGAGAGCCTGAAGCCTAGCGAACCCCATAAAACATTGCAATGAGGGCCTACAGGTGAGCAGACCATATAAAGGATTGGAGGTGAGGGCCTGAAGCCTAGTGAACCACATAAAACATTGCATTGATGGCCTACAGGTGAGTAGACGGTATATAGCATTGGAGTTGAGGGCCTGAAGCCTAGCGAACCCCATAAAGCATTGCAGTGATAGCCTACAGGTGAGCAGACCTTATAAATTATTGGAGGTGAGGGCCTGAAGTCTAGCGAACCACATAAAACATTGCAGTGATGGCCTACAGGTGAGCAGTCGGTATAAATTATTGGAGGTGAGAGCCTGAAGCCTAGCAAACCCCATAAAACATTGCAGTGATGGCCTACAGGTGACCAGACCGTATGAAGCATTGGAGGTGAGGGCCTGAAGCCTAGCGAACCCCATCAAACATTGCAGTGATGGCCTACAGGTGAGCAGACGGTATAAAGCATTGGAGGTGAGGGCCTGAAGCCTAGTGAACCCCATAAAACATTGCAGTGATAGCCTACAGGTGAGCAGACGCTATAAAGCATTGGCGGTGAGAGCCTGAAGCCTAGTTAACCCCATAAAACATTGCAGTGATGGCCTACAGGTGATCAGACCTTATAAAGCATTGGAGGTGAGGGCCTGAAGCCTAGCGAACCCTATAAAACATTGCAGTGATAGCCTACAGGTGAGCAGACGCTATAAAGCATTGGAGGTGAGAGCCTGAAGCCTAGTTAACCCCATAAAACATTGCAGTTATAACCTACAGGTGAGCAGATGGTATAAATGATTGGAGGTGAGAGCCTGAAGCCTAGCGAACCCCATAAAACATTGCAGTGATGGCCTACAGGTGACCAGACCGTATAAAGCATTGGAGGTGAGGGCCTGAAGCCTAGTGAATCCCATAAAACATTGCAGTGATAGCATACAGGTGAGCAGACGCTATAAAGCATTGGAGGTGAGAGCCTGAAGCCTAGTTAACCCCATAAAACATTGCAGTGATGGCCTACAGGTGAGTAGACGGTATAAAGCATTGGAGGTGAGAGCCTGAAGCCTAGCGAACCCCATAAAACATTGCAATGAGGGCCTACAGGTGAGCAGACCATATAAAGGATTGGAGGTGAGGGCCTGAAGCCTAGTGAACCACACAAAACATTGCATTGATGGCCTACAGGTGAGTAGACGGTATATAGCATTGGAGTTGAGGGCCTGAAGCCTAGCGAACCCCATAAAGCATTGCAGTGATAGCCTACAGGTGAGCAGACCTTATAAAGTATTTGAGGTGAGGGCCTGAAGTCTAGTGAACCACATAAAACATTGCAGTGATGGCCTACAGGTGAGCAGACGGTATAAATGATTGGAGTTGAGAGCCTGAAGCCTAGCAAACCCCATAAAACATTGCAGTGATGGCCTACAGGTGACCAGACCGTATAAAGCATTGGAGGTGAGGGCCTGAAGCCTAGCGAACCCCATCAAACATTGCAGTGATGGCCTACAGGTGAGCAGACGGTATAAAGCATTGGAGGTGAGGGCCTGAAGCCTAGTGAACCCCATAAAACATTGCAGTGATAGCCTACAGGTGAGCAGACGCTATAAAGCATTTGCGGTGAGAGCCTGAAGCCTAGTTAACCCCATAAAACATTGCAGTGATGGCCTACAGGTGAGCAGACGGTATAAAGCATTGGAGGTGAGAGCCTGAAGCCTAGCGAACCCCATAAAACATTGCAGTGATGGCCTACAGATGACCAGACCGTATAAAGCATTGGAGGTGAGGGCCTGAAGCCTAGCGAACCCCATAAAACATTGCAGTGATGGCCTACAGGTGAGCAGACCTTATAAAGCATTTGAGGTGAGGGCCTGAAGCCTAGCGAACCCCATAAAACATTGCAATGATGGCCTACAGGTGAGCAGATGGTATAAAGCATTGGAGGTGAGGGCCTGAAGCCTAGCAAACATCACAAAACATTGCAGTGATGGCCTACAGGTGAGCAGACGGTATAAAGCTTTGGAGGTGAGGGCCTGAAGCCTAGCGAACCCCATAAAACATTGAAGTAGGGGGGCATGGCCTGGCTGTCTAAGAGAATGGCGGTGTGAAAGCAGAGCTCCGCCGCCACCGCTACTTTCAGGAGCCGCTCCAGCACTTGAACCCTGCACATGGGGAGGAAAACCGCGCAGAAACCGGCACTCACCACCCCGGCATCCACCAGGTCCCGCCGCACGCTCGACTCCTTCCTCAGCAGGCGTCGGACATCGCTGCCTGACGCTTGCGGCCTACTGCCTGTGACTGCCTCCGATGTGCGCTCCACGCCGGAGCAGGACGCCTCTTCTGCACCCCAGCTGCAATCACACTCCCTGGCTCCAGCGACGTTGTCCCTGTCTCCAGAAGCGCAAGTATTTGTCCCTCACCATCTGGGGACTTCACTCGGTGGGCAAACACCTATACAGCAGGCGGGACCGCAGCCTTTAAAGGCACAGGGCACCATAATGTCACCTAAAATGGCGCCAAAAGCCTCTAAACAGTCAGGTGCAGTGGGGCATAAGAATAAGGACTGGGCCGAACCACAGTTAGATGCTCTGGATCCATCCCACAACCGCACCTCTGCAGACCCAGATGGGGCCTCATGGGACCAGCTGTCAGATTCTATGGATGAGGGGGAAGAAGAGGGGTCCATTCACTCTACCCACTCCTCTGCTGTGCTTCAGCAGACGCTTCAACATTTACCTACCAAAGAAGACTTCAAAATGCTGATTACTGAAGTCCGTAATGCATGTAAATCTGAAATTTCTGTTCTTCGGAAGGATATCCAGCAACTGGCGGGTCGCGTGGACTCCATTGAAACTGACCACGATGCCACACGTAGATCTGTGACACATCTGCAATCCATCATAACTATACAATCGCAATTTATCAGGGATAACTCCCGCCACTTAGAGGATTTGGATAATCGAGGTCGCAGAAACAATATCCGTATCCGTGGTCTCCCTGAGTCGGATAAAGAAGAAAACCTGAGAGAGGTACTGACTGAACTTTTTAATTCTATTCTGGGCGCACCTTTGAATCAGGTGATTAAACTAGACCGAGCGCATAGAGCCTTGCGCCCTAAATCCTTTGCCTCTCAGCCTCGTGATGTGATCTGTTGCGTACATGACTTTGAGCTGAAGGAATCTATAATGGCTAAGGCACGGTTGCGTAAATCTATCGAGTTCCATGGTTCGCCGGTCCAGCTGTACCAAGACCTCTCCTGGTGGACCCTCCAGAAGCGAAGGGCACTGCAACCGCTATTGACCCTTCTGAGGGACCGCCGGATTCCTTATAGATGGGGCTTCCCCTTTGCCCTTGTGGTCACGAGAGATGGTAAAACTTCTACCCTTCGCCAGCATTCAGATTTGCTGTATTTCTGCTCTGCTCTGCAATTGGATCCTCCTTCCATACCTGATTGGGAACTCCCGGACCCACTCCCTGCTCCAGATCCAGTGTGGCAAGCACCTAGACAGAAGAAGCGTCGCCCCCCTCCTCAGGAGAACCACCGTACTGTGGATTCGGATGTTGCTCCCCCCTAATTGCGGGGTTTTACTTCAACTGATACTGCATGGCTCCTATATGCTGTAACTTACTGTGACTTTGGCGGCGTACTCTCTCATATCCGCCTGAGATAAATATTTCTCTGTTTGATGTTGCTGTTCTTAATACTGCTTTGGAGTCCTCTTTTTTTGCTGTTCTTGAGGATGTCCAGTCACTTCCCTACCTTAGGGATGAGTATGTGTGCCTCTTCCCTTTTTCCCTTTTTTAGGGACGGGAATTGGCATTCTTACGCTGTTTTTTTTACTTGCGAATTGTTACTGATCCCTTTCTGGGTGCTAGCACCCAATGATATTGTAATATTGTGGTTAATGTTGTTGTTTGTGTCTCCCCTCTCTCTCCCTTTGTGTTCTCCTTTTGTGTCTCTCTGTTTTAGGCGATCTGAATACCTCTCACCTGAATGGCGGCCTGTTGGCAACCCGACTCTCATGTGGTTCTTGAATGCTGATCTGAGTGTTCTACTATTAGCAAGTATTGTCTATCCCATGTTTCACGATGATTAAATGTCATCTCCCTAAATGTCAAAGGGCTTAATTCCAATGCCAAACGGCGATTAGCCCTCAATGAATGCAAGTCCCATAAGGCAGATGTAGTCTTCCTCCAGGAGACCCATTTTGATCAATCAGGTTCTTTTAAATTTGCGAGCCGCTTTTTCCCTAGAGTTTATTCAGCAACTTCGGGAAGGAAGACAGCAGGTGTAGCCATCCTATTATCGACCCACTGCCCGATACAGGTCGATTCCTATATAACAGATGAGGAAGGGAGGTTTATCATACTCCAAGCTCAGCTGCGGGGTAGTCCCCTTACGTTGTGTAACCTTTATGCCCCAAATTCAGGTCAAATACCCTTCTTAAATGCGGTTTTCTCTAAGCTCACCCCACTTCTGCCCTCGGCACTCTTGGTCTGAGGGGACTTTAATGCTCCTTTCTCGGAACATGCGGACAGATTGTCCATGGCCAATATACCGCCTGCCCGGGCGCAGTGTCGCTTGGCGCGGCTTTTTCGACGTATAATTCGTCGTCACTCGTTGTATGACTTGTGGAGGGTGAACTATCCAACCGCAAAATCTTACACTTTTTTTTCACATCCACATAGCACTCATTCCCGGATTGACTACTTCTTCGGTAACATCCCGGTTCTGCGTTTGCTGAGGGATGCCGACATTGGCCACATAGCGTGGTCCGATCACGCTCCCATTTCCATTACTCTACACAGTTCAGGGGCCCATACTAGAATCTGTCATTGGCGCTTTAATGAAACCTACCTCAACAGTTTGCCGATTCGCCAGGAACTTAGGGAGGCTATCGTAGAATATTTCACACTTAACCAATCTTCAGTCACTTCCGCTGCGACCCTATGGGAAGCGCATAAAGCAGTCTTTAGGGGCCACTGTATAGCGTTAGGTTCTAGATTGAAAAAGGATCGCCAGGCCCAGCAAGCCTCTGTAACTGCTCAATTGAGGGATTTGGAGGAACAGCTGGGACGCAGGAAGTCCCGTCACTTGTTGCGCCGAGTGGTTTTACTGAGGGCTAAACTGCGTGATCTCTTAACACATAAGGTAGAGAAATTACTGCTATACTCCAGGCAGAGGTATTATGCATGGGGTAACAAACCCCATACCCTCTTGGCTAATCAGCTACGCGAGGCTACTGTGAGGGATAGTCCTACGGTTATGAGGCGTGCTGATGGTACGCTTTAGTATAAACCGGAGGAGATTTCGAAACTTTTTCAGGAATTCTATACTTGCCTTTATTCTATCCCCCAACAACTTCCCTCGGATCCTGGGGCTAAATCGCGTCTTTTTGATGCTTTTTTGTCTGAATGTCATCTCCCTACACTTTCAGAAGACGCAGTGCTAGCTTTGAATGCTCCCATCACGGGGGAGGAAATACAAGACGTACTTAAACACCTCCCTAATAAAAAGTCACCAGGTCCAGATGGGCTGCCGTATACATATTATAAGACTTTTTCAGACATTCTAATACCCCACATGATATCTTTGTATAATTCTTTTTTGCAGGGGTCCCCGATTCCAAATTCCCTTACGCACTCTTATATCACGCTGATACCCAAACCTGGTAAAGATCCCCTGGATTGCGCTAACTATCGCCCCATCGCCTTATTAAATTCAGATCTGAAAGTCTTCACAAAAATTTTAGCTGACCGCCTATCGATATGGTTGCCGCAACTAATACATAAGGACCAGGTAGGTTTTGTCAGAGATCGGCAGGGTGGAGACAATACTAGACGCACCATCGATCTTATTGAGATCGTCAACAGACGCAATGAAGAGACACTATTGCTTAGCCTCGACGCTGAGAAGGCGTTTGACCGCCTGAATTGGTCATTTATGTTCTCCACCTTGCAAACCTTTGGCATACACGGCCCCTTCCTTAATGCGCTACGGGCTCTTTACTCTCAGCCGACGGCGGCGGTGAAAATGCCCCATGCCCTATCTACAGCTTTCCCCATAGGTAATGGTACGCGACAAGGGTGTCCGTTATCCCCCTTAATTTTTGTTTTATGCATCGAGCCCTTAGCGGCGGCCATCCGAAATAACCCGGACATTCATGGGGTCACAGTTAATAGAGTGGAATTCAAACTTTCACTGTTCGCAGATGACATATTGCTAACATTAACAGACTTGCATGTCACGCTTCCTAATCTTTTCCAGTTGTTGGGCGTGTACGGGAGGTTGTCTGGTTATAAAGTGAATACCTCTAAAACTGAGGCTCTTCCTCTTCATTGTGATGCTGAAAGGATGATTGCCTTGAAAGCTAATTATCAATTTCGATGGAGGGACACCTCGCTTCGATATTTGGGGACTAACCTTACTCCAAACTACTCCTCCTTGTACGCGCACAACTTCCCGGATACCTTCCGGTCCCTGAAGGCCCTTATGTCTAAATGGATGCCCCATCCCATCTCTTTATTGGGTCGTATAGCTACAGTTAAGATGACTGTTTTACCGAAATTGCTGTATTTGTTTGAAACTCTGCCAGTTCCTATACCTTACAGGGAATTGCGGAGCTTTCAGTCTTGTATTTTGCGATTTGTATGGAATGGAAAGAGGCATCGAATAGCCTGTGCGACCCTTTGGCGGCCCCTGACGTTACTAAATACTATTGGGCTACACACTTACGAAGGTTACCGGCTTGGTCTAATCTCCATGCCTATTCTAGGTGGGCGGAGATAGAGAAATTGTGGATAGCCCCTGTCCATCCCAATTCGCTCCTATGGTCCCCGCTGCGGACTGCATTGCTGCCGGATTTGTTGGGGCCGATGTCTTTTTGGCAAAAATGTGGCCAGTGCTTTTCTTTGCTCTCGGACAAGTCTTCAATGACTTCTTTCCTATTTAACCCTATGTTTCCGGCGGGGATGCAATCTGCCTTCCTTAGAAATTGGTATCCGAACAAACTGTTCCACTATGCGGATATTGTAGACTACGCCACCCTACAGATCATACCGTTTGAACGTCTGCAATCCTCTCGTCAACTCCCTGACTCTGCTAGATTCCAATACACCATGTTAAGACATTTATTTGCCTCTATATTTAAGTCCAACACTGTCTCCACCCCTACTCCTTTTGAAAAACTTTGTAAATTGTCGACCTCGACCAGGGGCCTTATATCGGAAATATACGACCTCCTGTCTTCCGCTTCCATTACTCACTCTTATATGCCTAAATGGGAGAGGATCCTTTGTCGATCTATATCCACCATACCCCACAACTGCTGCAGCGCCTATTCCCTTCTGTTTCGGATAGGTGCTGGCGATGTGTCACTGGAGAGGGATCTCACATTCACATTTTCTGGAGCTGCCCTTTGCTCCGGCACTTCTGGATTATGGTACAGGACATTCTATTCCGAGTCCTCAGTATTCGGTTCCCACTAGACCCCTTTTTCTATTTACTTAATGTACCGCCTATGGCTTTGAGGAAGCACTTTCTGTTCTTGGCCCTGCTTATTCTGACTGCAGCTAGACGCCTGATTGCCAGATTTTGGAAACAAACTACTGTACCAACCCAGGTGGATCTTTTAGCTACCATTCTGGAGGTTAGAAAGATGGAATACTTGACTGCTAGCCTTAATAACCAAATGGAGCGGTTTGACAAGATCTGGCAACCATGGGATGATTATTTGGACCTCAGTCTGTGAAGACCACTGGTGCATACCCTTCCCTCCCCTTCCTGTTTTGTCCTGTCCCGTTTCCCCCCCCCCCCAGTCTTAAATGCCTATTTTTTATGTTTGAGATGCTTTTATTCTGTTCTATTTCTTTTTCACTGATTGTGATCAGATATAGTACTCAGGTCCTTTTTGCCTGCGCTGTATCTGTCTCCGCTTTTTTTCAGGTTCTTGTATGCGCTGTATTATTTTGCTTACTGATACAGGTGAACTTTAGCCCGCTTCTGTTATTACATACGTGTAATGATCACTCATGATTATTGGGTTCTTGTATTCTTTATTGATAATAAGTAAAATTCAATAAAAATTGTCAATTAAAAAAAAAAAAAACATTGCAGTAATGGCCTATAAGTTAGCAGACCGTATAAAACATTGGAGGTGAGTGAGTGAAGCCTAGCAAACACCATAAAACATTGCAGTAATGGCCAACAGGTAAGCAGACCGTATAAAGCATTGGAGGTGATGGACTGAAGGTGAGCGAACCCCATAAAACATTGCAGTCATGGCTTACAGGTGAGCAGACCTTTTAAAGCATTGGAGGTGAGGGCCTGAAGCCTAGCGAACCCCATAAAACATTGCAGTGATGGCCTACAGGTGAGAAGACAGTATAAAGCATTGTAGATAAGGGCCTGAAGCCGAGCGAACCCTACCAAAGATTGTAGTGAGGGCATATACACTCACCTAAAGAATTATTAGGAACACCATACTAATACGGTGTTGGACCCCCTTTTACCTTCAGAACTGCCTTAATTCTACGTGGCATTGATTCAACAAGGTGCTGATAGCATTCTTTAGAAATTTTGGCCCATATTGATAGAATAGCATCTTGCAGTTGATGGAGATTTGCGGGATGCACATCCAGGGCACGAAGCTCCCGTTCCACCACATCCCAAAGATGCTCTATTGGGTTGAGATCTGGTGACTGTGGGGGCCATTTTAGTACAGTGAACTCATTGTCATATTCAACAAACCAATTTGAAATGATTCGAGCTTTGTGACATGGTGCATTATCCTGCTGGAAGTAGCCATCAGAGGATGGGTACATGGTGGTCATGAAGGGATGGACATGGTCAGAAACAATGCTCAGGTAGCCCGTGGCATTTAAACGATGGCCAATTGGCACTAAGGGGCCTAAAGTGTGCCCAGAAAACATCCCCCACACCATTACACCACCACCACCAGCCTGCACAGTGGTAACAAGGCATGATGGATACATGTTCTCATTCTGTTTACGTTAAATTCGGACTTTACCATTTGAACGTCTCAACAGAAATCGAGACTCATCAGACTAGGCAACATTTTTTCAGTCTTCAACAGTCCAATTTTGGTGAGCTTGTGTAGCCTCTTTTTCCTATTTGTAGTAGAGATGAGTGGAACTAGGTGGGGTCTTCTGCTGTTGTAGCCCATCCGCCTCAAGGTTGTGCATGTTGTGGCTTCACAAATGCTTTGCTGCATACCTCGGTTGTAACGAGTGGTTATTTCAGTCAACGTTGCTCTCTATCAGCTTGAATTGGTTGGCCCATTCTCCTCTGACCTCTAGCATCAACAAGGCATTTTCGCCCACAGGACTGCCGCATACTGGATGTTTTTCCCTTTTCACACCATTCTTTGTAAACCCTAGAAATAGTTGTGCGTGAAAATCCCAGTAACTGAGCAGATTGTGAAATACTCAGACCGGCCCGTCTGGCACCCACAACTATGCCACACTCAAAATTGCTTAAATCACCTTTCTTTCCCATTCTGACATTCAGTTTGGAGTTCAGGAGATTGTCTTGACCAGGACCACACCCCTAAATGCATTGAAGCAACTGCCATGTGATTGGTTGACTAGATAATTGCATTAATGAGAAATAGAACAGGTGTTCGTAATAATTCCTTAGGTGAGTGTATTTTCTGTATGAAAGAGGAGCCGGAGGAAGAGGCGGATGAGAAAACAAGATTCAAACATATGCCCTTTTTTTTGCGGTGAAAAGGGTGCATGTGAATCTTGTGGACTTAGTACATTATAAACTTAAAGCATACATTTAAATTGCATTTTTGTTCCTCATTAGCTCAGATTTCCTCTGGTGGAGTGGAGAAGTCAGGGGCAATTCAGTCCTTGTTCAGTTTTATCTGAGTCAACCTGTCAGCAATGTCAGTGGACAAGCAGGTACGCTTATCTGTTATAATGCCACCAGCAGCACTAAATACACGCTCAGACAATATGCAGGCGGCAGTGCAGGCCAGCACTTCCAAGGCATAGAGTGCAAGTTCGTGCCACGTGTCCAGCTGATGACACCCAGTAGTTGTAAAGCACTGAGGGATCATTTAGGACGTTGACACGGTCTGCAATGTATTCCTTCACCATCTTCCAAAATGGCCCTCCTTGTAGCACTAGGCTGCTATTCAGGGTGAGGTTGCTGGCGGGGTGTCATGAAAGTGTTCCATGCATTGGAAAGTGTTGCCCTGCCTCTG
Source organism: Bufotes viridis (assembly GCA_033119425.1). Taxonomy (NCBI): domain Eukaryota; kingdom Metazoa; phylum Chordata; class Amphibia; order Anura; family Bufonidae; genus Bufotes; species Bufotes viridis. Next base: position 36,892,462 of record CM065591.1, read on the forward strand.
TTGGAACTACTGTGTGTTCCCCTTGTCTCCCTTCCTCGGTTGTCTAAGTAAGATGGAAAATTTTGGATCCGTCAACAAGTACATTCTGGTATTGCACGGTTTTACTCGTCCTCTCCACCACAGGAATGAGAGATGAGAAGTTTTCTTTGTAGCGGGGTCGAGAAGGGTGAACACCCAGTAATCTGTTACCTAAAATGCGTATAACGCGAGGGTCGTGGGAAAGGCAGCCTAATATGAAGTCAGCCATGTGTGCCAGAGTACTAACGGGCAAGACGTCGATGTCAACTACAGTTGTGTTCAAAATTATTCAACCCCCAATGCTGTAAAGGGTTTTAGGGAATTTAGTGTACATTTGTAATTGTGTTCAGAATGAAATCTTACAATGACTTTTTAAAGAACCAAATTCAACTAAAATGACATCAATTGTTTTTGTAATACAGTATTAAATGTTTTTTTTGTGATTTCTTCATTGACACAATTATTCAATCCCTTAAAGACGACCACTCTTAAGAACAGAGGTTCATTCAAGTGTTTTCGATCAGGTATTAAAAAAACACCTTTGGATGTCAAGGAGCAGCAATCAAGCAAAATAAGCACCAATTAGGCAGATGTAAAATGACTGTGATACTCAGCCCCTTCTAGACATTTACTGGTGTGTTTACAAACATGGTGAAGTCAAGAGAATGGTCCAGGAAGACAGGAGAAGAGGTGATTTCTCTTCACAGGAAGGGTAATGGCTATAAGAAGATTGCAAAGATGTTAAACATACCAAGAGACACCATAGGAAGCATCATTCGCAAATTCAAGGCAAAGGGCACTGTTGAAACGCTACCTGGTCTTGGCAGAAAGAAGATGCTGACTTCGACTGCTGTGCGCTACCTGAAGCACAAAGTGGAGAAAAGTCCCCGTGTGACTACTGAGGAACTGAAAAAAGATTTGTCAGATGCGGGTACTGAAGTTTCAGCTCAGACAATAAGGCGCACACTGCGTAATGAAGGCCTCCATGCCAACTCCCAGGCGCACCCCCTTGCTGTCTCCAAAGAATAAGAAGAGTCGACTGCAGTATGCCAAAAGTCATGTGGACAAACCACAAAAGTTTTGGGATAGTGTTCTGTGGACTGATGAAACAAAATTAGAACTGTTTGGGCCCATGGATCAACGCTATGTTTGGAGGAGAAAAAACAAGGCCTATGAAGAAAAGAACACCTTGCCTACTGTGAAGCATGGCGGGGGGTCAATCATGCTTTGGGGTTGTTTTGCTTCTACAGGTACAGGGAAGCTTCAGCGTGTGCAAGGTACCATGAATTCTCTTCAGTACCAGGAGATATTGGATGAAAATGTGATGCAGTCGGTCACAAACCTGAGGCTTGGGAGACGTTGGACCTTTCAACAGGACAATGATCCCAAGCATACCTCCAAGTCCACTAGAGCATGGTTGCAGATTAAAGGCTGGAACATTTTGAAGTGGCCATCGCAGTCACCAGACTTAAATCCGATTGAGAACCTGTGGTGGGACTTAAGGAAAGCAGTTGCAGCGCGCCAGCCTAAGAATGTGACTGAACTGGAGGCTTTTGCCCATGAAGAATGGGCGAAGTTACCCGTAGATCGCTGCACGACACTTGTGTCAAGCTATGCTTCACGTTTAAAAGCTGTTATAACTGGAAAAGGATGTTGTACTAAGTACTAAGATTGAATGTCACTTGGGGGTTGAATAAAACTGATAATGATGTGAGCACAGAAAAGACATTTGTGGTTATTTCATTATAAATGAAATGTTATATTTGTCTGACTTACAAGTGCCTCTTTGATTTAATTGTAAACAAGATGACTGAAATAATCAAAATCAATGTCAAACTGGCCAAAACACTCAATTTCAGTGGGGGTTGAATAATTTTGAACACAACTGTAGGTCTGACATCAATGCCCACCCTCGCTTGTGAATAGTGGCAGTTCGTTGGAAAGGGGAGGACCATGTTGCAGCTGGTATTCCACAACTGCCCACTGCTGCTCACAAAGCCTGGCCAACATGTAGAACATAGAGTTGCACCGCATGCTAATGTTTCACAACAGTCGGTGAGCTGGAAGCCGCAGTCGCTGCTGCAGCGTTGACAGACCGGCTGAAGCTGTGGACAACTTGCGGAAATAAGCACACAAGCGGCGCTCCTTCCCTAGTAGCTTCTGCAAATTGGGGTAGCTTTTGATAAACCGCTGAACCACTTAGTTTAAGACGTGGGCTAGGCATGAAATGTGTGTCAGGTTGCCGAGCTCCAAAGCCGCCATAAAGTTACGACCATTGTCAGACACAACCATGCCTGTCTGTAGGTTGAGTGGCGAGAGCCACAGCTCGGTCTGGTCCCTTATACCCTGCCACAGCTCTGAGGCAGTGTGCTGTTTGTCCCCTAAGCAGATAAGCTTCAGCACGGCCCGTCTACACTAACCCACAGCAGTGCTACACTGCCTACAGCTAGCGACTGATGGCTGACTGCTGCTGGAGGTGGAAGTGGAGGAGGAGGCAGCGGCAGAGGAGAAGTGGGGGTTGGACTCAGTAACATAGCTGCTGGCGGAGACCTTAATGGCCGTAGGGCCTGCAATCCTGGGCATGGGTAGCACCTGTGCCATCCCCGGGTACGACTAACTCCCGGCCTCCACAACATTCACCCAATGTGTGGTCAGGGAAATGTAGCGTCCCTGGCCACCAGCACTAGTCCATGTGTTCGTGGTGAAGTGGACCTTCCCAGTAAGTGCGTTGGTGATGGCACGGGTGATGGTCTGGGATACATGCTGGCACACCGTGAAAAATAGAGGCGGCTGGGGACTGCGTACTGAGGGACAGCCGCCGACATCAGGCTGCAGAAGCCTTAGTGTCCACAAGCCTAAATGGCAACATTTCAAAGGCCAGTAATTTCAAAAGTTGCGCATTTAGTGCTATGGCCTGTGGGTGGGTATTTGCACTTGCGTTCAAATGCCTGTGTTATCAACATTTGGACACTGCACTGGGACAGGGAAGTGGATGTTGTTGCTGACCGTTCATGCGAACGTCCAGGTGCAGGGTGAGGGGCATCCGGGCCTGCGCCATCAACTACCACTCTTTTGTCGTCTGCACTTTCCTCAAAAAAGTTCCATACTGCGGAACACCCACCCCTTGGCAAGGTAGATTTACGCATGGGGGTGCTCGGTGTAACGGTTGCGGGCCTGTTTGGTGTGGGCCGACGTCTCCCTTTTGCAACCCCACTGCCTCTTCCAGACTGTTGCGGTGCTACTGTTCCCTCCCCCTCTGTACTGCTGTCCTCGCTCGGCTTTTCACCTTCCCATGTTGGGTCAGAGACCTCATCGTCCACTACCTCCTCTTCCACTTCCTCACTCTGCTCATCCTCCTGACTTGACCTAACCACAACCTCACTGATTGACAACTGTGTCTCATCATCATCCACCTCTTGAATGAATGATTCCCTTTCACCACCGTCACCTTCTTGAGACTTTCAAGGCTCAAGAGGTTGCTAATCAGGGCACAATATCTCCGGTCTCTCTTCAAGCGTGCTGGGCGATAGGGCCAAATCCAATATTTGCGCTGGAAGAGCTCCTTGGAATATCCGAGCGTGGGATCACTCGTTTGGCAAGCCTCTCCATGGTGGGAGGAAGCATGATCAGAGTGAGGATTTGGTTGACCAGACTCTTGGCTACAGAGACTGGATGAGAGGGTGGTGCTTAACCGACTGGAAGCATTATCTTCAGCAATTCAACCAACCAACTGTTCGCACTGGTCCGACTTGGACAGTATTGTCCTGCGCCGCCCAGTTAAGTTGGACATAAAGCTAGGCACGGTGGATGTTTTTTTTTCTGGTGCACTGGCAGCAGGCAAAGTTTCATTGCGCCCAGGGCCACAGCCTCTGCGTGCACCATCAACATCACACCTACTTCCCCGTCCCTTAGTGCTCGCCTTCTTCATATTAATGGCTTTGTCACTAGATGTGGCACAGATTGTTTACTGTCCGCTAAAGAAACCGTTTTTGGATGCAGGACAGTATATGTTACAGAAACTCACAGAGTATGGACACTATACAGTTGTGTTCAAAATTATTCAACCCCCAATGCTGTAAAGGGTTTTAGGAAATTTAGTGAACATTTGTAATTGTGTTCAGAATGAAATCTTACAAGGACTTTTTAAAGAACCAAATGCAACTAAAATGACATCAATTGTTTTTGTAATACAGTATTAAATGTTTTTTTTTTTGTGATTTCTTCATTGACACAATTATTCAACCCCTTAAAGACTACCACTCTCAAGAACAGAGGTTCATTCAAGTATTTTCGATCAGGTATTGAAAACACCTCTAGATGTCAAGGAGCAGCAATCAAGCATAGTTAGCACCAATTAGGCAGATTTAAAATGACGGTGATACTCAGCTCCTTCTAGACATTTACTGGTGTGTTTACAAACATGGTGAAGTCAAGAAAATGGTCCAGGAAGACAAGAGAAGAGGTGATTTATCTTCACAGGAAGGGCAATGGCTATAAGAAGATTGCAAAGATGTTAAACATACCAAGAGACATCATAGGAAGCATCATTCGCAAATTCAAGGCAAAGGGCACTGTTGAAACGCTACCTGGTCGTGGCAGAAAGAAGATGCTGACTTCGACTGCTGTGCGCTACCTGAAGCGCAAAGTGGAGAAAAGTCCCCGTGTGACTGCTGAGGAACTGAAAAAAGATTTGTCAGATGCCGGTACTGAAGTTTTAGCTCAGACAATAAGGCGCACACTGCATAATGAAGGCCTCCATGCCAACTCCCAGGCGCACCCCCTTGCTGTCTCCAAAGAATAAGAAGAGTCGACTGCAGTATGCCAAAAGTCATGTGGACAAAGCACAAAAGTTTTGGGATAGTGTTCTGTGAACTGATGAAACAAAATTAGAACTGTTTGGGCCCATGGATCAACGCTATGTTTGGAGGAGGAAGAACAAGGCCTATAAAGAAAAGAACACCTTGCCTACTGTGAAGCATGGCGGGGGGTCAATCATGCTTTGGGGCTGTTTTGCTTCTACAGGTACAGGGAAGCTTCAGCGTGTGCAAGGTACCATGAATTCTCTTCAGTACCAGGAGATATTGGATGAAAATGTGATGCAGTCCGTCACAAACCTGAGGCTTGGGAGACGTTGGACCTTTCAACAGAACAATGATCCCAAGCATACCTCCAAGACCACTAGAGCATGGTTGCAGATTAAAGGCTGGAACATTTTGAAGTGGCCATCGCAGTCACCAGACTTAAATCCGATTGAGAACCTCTGGTGGGACTTAAAGAAAGCATTTGCAGCGCGCAAGCCTAAGAATGTGACTGAACTGGAGGCTTTTGCCCATAAAGAATGGGCGAAGATACCCGTAGATCGCTGCAAGACACTTGTGTCAAGCTATGCTTCACGTTTAAAAGCTGTTATAACTGGAAAAGGATATTGTACTAAGTACTAAGATTGAATGTCACTTGGGGGTTGAATAAAACTGATAATGATGTGAGCACAGAAAAGACATTTGTGGTTATTTCATTATAAATGTTATGTTATATTTGTCTAACTTACAAGTGCCTCTTTGATTTAATTGTAAACAAGAAGACTGAAATTATCAAAATCAATGTCAAACTGGCCAAAACACTCAATTTCAGTGGGGGTTGAATAATTTTGAACACAACTGTATTAGGCCCAGATTATTGGAATTTGTAATTCAGACACTGTTTGCAGATGTTCTACAATATTGGTTACAGAACACCACAGATTATGGACACTATATTAGGCCCAGATTATTGGAATTTGTAATACAGACACTGTTTGCAGATGTTCTACAGTATTGGTTACAGAACACCACAGATTATGGACACTATATTAGTCTCAGATTATTGGAATTTGTAATACTGACACGGTTTAAAAATGTTCTACAGTTTTAGTTACAGAACACCACAGATTATGGACACTATATTAGCCCCAGATTATTGGAATTTGTAATACAGACACTGTTTTCAGATGTTCTACAATATTGGTTACAGAACACCACAGATTATGGACACTATATTAGGCCCAGATTATTGGAATTTGTAATAAAGTCACTGTTTGCAGATGTTGTACAGGATTGGTTACACAAAGCCACACACTATGGACACTAGATGTGGCGCAGATTATTAAAGACACAGTCTGCGGATGATGTACAGTATATGTCACTAATAGTTATAAAATAAAATATCTTGCTGCTGTCAAACACACACAGTCGTCCTTAAAAGGACTTTGGGGTCTTTGAAAAGCTTTTGGTAGTAAAAACAGCAAATTTCTCTCCCTGCACTATCCGTCCTTTCTGAAGCACTGTCCGTGAGACTACAGGAGGTAAATAGATTGCTGCTCTAAAACACACACACACACAGTAGTCCTTAAAAGGACTTTTGGGTCTTTGAAAAGCTTTCTCAGAATAAAAACTATGAAAATCACTCCCTACACTGTCTTTCCCTTCCTAAGCTCTGCTCTTCCTGTCTACGTCTGAGCCGAACATGCGTCAGCGGGTTCTATATAGCACCCGATGACGCGTTATGGCCAGCCAAACACTGTAATGCCAGCGTGGCTGCTAGCATTACAATGAGGGCAGTACTTATCTGCACCTTTATTGGCTGCTTAAAACCCGCGAAACATGAAGGGCGTAGACTTCAGCATTGCGCAAGAGCACATGCGGTACTCGGTCATCACTATTTACATCACATAACTGGGGCGGAGCTGTCATCAGAATGCCCTATGGGAAGAAGACAAGCCAGCAGAGGCATTGTGATGCTCCGGACAATGTTCTGCTTGGGTCCTGGCTAGTGTTGAGCAAATCGAAGCCAAACACATTGACTTTGACACGAATTTCAGGAGAAATCAGTTGCGCGAGAAGGGGCTGTCGCAGCCATCTTAATTGCAAAAGCTGCTCGAAATCTCATTGTGGAGTGATATATGACGTTACCACGCCTTTAAATCACTGTGCGAGATTTCACACGGTATCTTCAATCAAGATGGTCGCGTTGGCCTCTAAGCAAGCAAATAGATGAGGTAAGTACTTTTTTTTAACCCTAATTAACCCCTGAAAGGCCAGAATTGTAGCCTCCAATGCTGGAGGAGGGCGGCATGATCGCCATTCCCCGTCATTTTGCTCGCTACATACAAAGGAATGCTCTTTGTAACAAAATGAAATTTGTCGAAGCAGCCAAATAAATTTTTTCATAACCTTGCTTATCTCTAGTCCTGGCCTACATGTGAATGTGACACATACAACCTGTCTAAACATTGTACAGACAAGTTCCCCTTCCATGACCGTGGCATTCTCTAAAAATAGTGACCCCTTTCAGCAGGATAATGCCCCTGGCACACTGCAGAGATTTTCCAAGAATAGTGTGAGGAACCTGACAAAGAATTCAAGATGATGACATGGCCTCCAAATTCCTCAGATCTCAATATAATCAAGCCTCTGTGGGATATGCTGGACAAGTCCAATCCATGAAGGTTACCACTCAGAACAAGATCTGCTGCTATTATCTTGGTGTCAGATACCAGGGGACATCTTTAGAGGTATTGTGGAGTCCTTGGCTTGACTGGTCCAGGCTCTGACTTACCACAGGGGAACTGGTGAATCACTTGGTGAATTAATTGGTGGGCTCATAAGTGGGAGTGTGCATCCAGTCCCCCATCTCCCAGCACAAGTGGCACATGGAACAGTAGACTGACTGCACTACGTACAGTACAGATAGGAAGCATACAGAATCTTGGCAAGCCTATGCATCTATGTAAAAACCTAATATGTAAAAAAAAATATGAGTCTTAGGAGAGGAAAGAGTATTGTATACTAACTTTCAGGTCAATTGGAACATATTTCGAAACATGTACCCAAATCAAATTTTTGGGAAAATTCATCGAATTCAAGAGATTCTCTCATCTCTACTTCAAAGACCAAGGGAAAACAATCAGAACATAATAAATCTAACATGGTGAGACAAGACAGTAAAGCAAAAAAAAAATAAAAAAATAGTTAAAGGGGTTTTATAACTTTAAAGAAACATGTCCCCTTTCTTCCAGCATGACTCCTGTCCATAGGCGCTGTCTAGTATTGCATCTTAGTCTTATTCTTTTGAATTGATCTGAGCTGCAGATGCAACCCATGGACTAAAGTAGATTTTCAAATCTTATACAGCCACAGTACTACATTTACACTTTACAAAACTGTGATTTTTGTCTAGCATCCAAAAGATATATACAGTTTCTTCTGAGATTTTAACCCTCTGTTTTTCTCCTCTTAAATACAATTTCTGTACGTAAATGACCCCGTGTTGTCTATCGGTGTAAGGCTACAGAGAACAATATGCCAAGTTACATAAAATATTTTGATCGTGTTAGGCTAAACAGAGAGTTGACACAGATGGTAACAATAAGGGAAAAAGTTGCGGTTCAGCCAAATGCGTCAGCTTGACCTCTTTAAATGTGGTTCTTCTGAAATGGGGACGATAATAACGATCCCTTGATATAGGAAGAATAGGGGCAGCACTGAGCTATATCTGGGCTGTGACACTATCAATAGAAAATATTAAAATGTTAAAAAACTGAATTTTATTATTTCTTAAAAACCAAAACGCATCAATCAGGTATATAACCGTGTTCCTTGTTGGATAAAACCACCTCCTTATTCAGTATATAAGGCAACGTGAAGAGAGTACCTATGCACCTGGACTGTGCACATAAACAAACCAGGGCTGGATCTATGTGCAAATGAGCTGTGCAAACAAATTGTGCAAATACGCAAGGGTAAAAATGGTGCAAATTCACAATAAGCAAAATTGATATGACATTGTACAAATAGCTGAGCACCTCAGTGCATAAATCAGTGCAAATAGTAAAATATATCCAAAAAGTGTCCAAAAAATTTATCAAAACCAAAAAACACGGGTCCGTGAAAATAGTGTGAACAAAATTGTATCAAAGATCCGGTTTTTGAAAGTCTCCTTCAGCAGTGTACACGCCGACACTGTATATACTTATATATAAATAGTTTATGGAATTTCCTGCTCGCTAGTTGCTGTCACTCAAACACTAATAACGTGCCCAGATCCATATTGACACAACCTTATATATCCCTATATAAAAAGTTTTTAATCAGATAGTTATGCAAAAATCAAGCCGCTCCATCTGTGTTTATATCAAGTCACTCCATCTATGTTTATATCAAGTTGCTCCATCCAACTCTATTGGTTTATTGTCTTAATTTAGCGATATGTGTATATGAATTTTTCATATGGGATTTTATATATATAAAAACATTTCTATATAGAAATAATCTTTTTTATCCTCTAAGTATAAATTTATTGACTGTATTGTATCTTTTTCTTAGTTTTTATTTATTTTGCATAACTATCTGATTAAAAACTTTTTATATAGGGATATATAAGGTTGTGTCAATATGGATCTGGGCACGTTATTAGTGTTTGAGTGACAGCAACTAGTCACATGTGCAATCAACCAATCAACAGACTACATATAAAAATGCAGACCGCCATTCACCGCCAACATCCACCGAAGAAGGGGTTAAACCCCGAAACGCGTCTGGGATACTGGCGGTGACCTTGTGACAATTGTTCCTCCCACGTCCCTTACGAAAAACAAAAGAATCTTTACCAAAAGAGTACGGACGAAGAGATACAATCACGGACTTTAGGACCCAGCGCCAGCCGACTCCATATAGGTAACCACGTGGGACGCCACGTGTGTTCAGAACGCCGAGCGGGACGCCGCGGGCGTGCAGAGCTCGCAGCGGAGACCGAGCACAGGAGCGGAGGTAAGGCAGCTGGGGACGGTGGGACGGAGAAAAAAGGGGAGTGAACACAACGGCCGACGACTTACCAAGCCGGGGAGAAGTGGACGTTTGCCTGTTCACACCGGTATGTTTTGTTATACAGGAGGCAAGTTAACATTTTTCTGATATGCTAAGATCGCACCTATACTAATATTGCACTTTATCGGAGACTCCTTCTCTTTCAATTGGAAACCATTTGGGTCCTCTATAAAGAACGAGCAGGAAATTCCATAAACTATTTATATATAAGTATATACAGTGTCGGCGTGTACACTGCTGAAGGAGACTTTCAAAAACCGGATCTTTGATACAATTTTGTTCACACTATTTTCACGGACCCGTGTTTTTTGGTTTTGATAAATTTTTTGGACACTTTTTGGATATATTTTACTATTTGCACTGATTTATGCACTGAGGTGCTCAGCTATTTGTACAATGTCATATCAATTTTGCTTATTGTGAATTTGCACCATTTTTACCCTTGCGTATTTGCACAATTTGTTTGCACAGCTCATTTGCACATAGATCCAGCCCTGGTTTGTTTATGTGCACAGTCCAGGTGCATAGGTACTCTCTTCACGTTGCCTTATATACTGAATAAGGAGGTGGTTTTATCCAACAAGGAACACGGTTATTTACCTGATTGATGCGTTTTGGTTTTTAAGAAATAATAAAATTCAGTTTTTTAACATTTTAATATTTTCTATTGATAGTGTCACAGCCCAGATATAGCTCAGTGCTGCCCCTATTCTTCCTATATCAAGTTTTGTTTTATTCTATGCCCAAGTGGGTGTGGGCACATTAGGTGAGCACCTGAGGATACCATTATATATCATACCAAGTGTAGCCACCTTTGTATTATTACCTTTGATAATAACGATCCCACTGTCATTAGTTTTTATGTGCTTCCACTCATCATGTAAAATGCAGAATTAATTGGCTAATTTTTAGCTGCCATTAAAGTATAATTGTTTTAGACATTGTTTATCCAGTTTTGAAGAAGCTCATGTGTGCCCTGGTTTTCTTTAAAATCAGACTAATAAAGACCTCCCAGAGTGACCAACACATTGTGGAGATCAGTACCTGACCCTCACCACTGGGTTTGGTCTCTGTTTGGTTTGGTCTCTGTCACTCCTGGGTTGGCTTTTGCTCTCCCTACAGAGCTGAAATTAACATCCGCCTATGAATGGACAAGTGACTGCTGCAGTCAATCACAGACCACAGTGTGACCTGCTCCCCTTGTGTCATGTGACCAGCCTGTGATTGGCTGCAGAAGTCAGGTTTCCACCGATAGATGGATGTTGCTTTCAGTGCTGCAGAGAGAGGAAGAACCACCCCCCAGGAGCGACAGAGATCAGACCCATTGGTAAACCCAGGATTGTCCAACCATCTGATGTATATGAGGTGTCCTGACAACCTTGACATATGTCAGGGAAATCAAATTTCAGGCATGTTGGATTTCAAAATGCCCCATACTTTGTTCTCAAGGAAGATATGTACAGTAAGTCACCACACGAGTTGTCTGGCAGCGGCTTATTCCCTTCTTCCTTTTGAGAACACAAGTCAAGTATGGCCAAGAAAGATGAGGGAACAGAATTACAATGACTTTGAAGATATTGTTGGCTCAATAAGTTGGATGGATGCAAAATATGGATGTGACTTCACAAGTCCTGGTTTTTGTAGGCAACCAATCAAAAAGTTGAACCTGGGAGATGCACTGTTTGGTATTGGACCCTACTGTTCTCCATTATCCCATAAAAACATTGTAATTAGGCACAGTATACAACTGACAACAAGCCTTAAATAGAAAAAATACAATTTTAGAAATCTACTGGGTATACAGTCGGGCCACCAACACTTTAATGTAAATCATCATTTAAACTGCATAAGTAAAAGTATCTTCTGTGGAAAATAATGCAGGCATTGTACAGCATCCCACTACTAGGGCAGTGGTACAGTGCAAATGGATTTAAAAATGTGCATTTATGAGAGATATGTATTTTATGTATTTTGATTCACAATGTGTTCATAGGCCTTAGTTACTATCATTAGGTGGGGCTGTTGCCAGCCATAGGGAGTGGTTGGAATTCAGTGTTAGGAGATAGTGTTTAGACGGTGATGAGAGCAGATGCAAAGACAAAGCACTGTAAAAGGCCAGCCATATAGAAGTAATGAGAAAAGGAGAACACATATATTCATTAGCTACATCTGCTCATGAACTCAATTCCAACAGAGATTCAGCTAAAGACCTTATCATTTATAATGAGGATCATTATCCCTGACAGACTGAGCAGAGAGGAAGATGAGGCAGCTCTTTACCTCAGTGTTATGAAGTAACGTGTCCTACTGTGTAATTAGGACAGGTTTTGTGCGGCCATTTTGTTTCTCCTAATGATTGTTCCCCATACAAAACGAGCCATTATAACTAATGTAAGGTATTTGGAAATATATTTATAATGAAGTAATATTTAAATATTTTCACTTTCTTAATTCCCGGGGAACCCCTTTAACGTGTCCTCCTGTGTAATTAGGACAGGATTTTTGTGGACTAGTAGGATGGCAGCCACTTTATTTCTCCTAATGATTGCTCCTTGGACAAAATGAGCCATTAACTAATGAAAGGTATTTGGTAATATATTTAATTTAATATAAAGAACCCCTTTAACATTTTTTTTCCCATGTCATTATCTATATTAACTAAAAATGTATGTAATCCTGCAACTTTCATACTGGCCACTGTGTCATAAATTCCTGTTTTGCACAGCTAACTTTTCAGTGGCTATCTTATCATCACAGGAAGAATTACAATGACAAGTAAGACCTCTATATAGATAACACAGGATCCACCATTCACAATAGGTGATATCACAGCTTATCTACTCCCTCCTTATCTCTCCACAGGTTACAGAGCATGCCTAGAAAACTCTTCCATAGAAGTCAATGTGTCAGCTCCTGTCCATTGTGTGCATGGCCCATGTAGCTGCTCTCAAAAGACAGGCCATCTTAACGTATTTTAGGCCTAGTGGCCAGTATAAAAACTGCAGCATTTTATACTTTTTTTTTTAAATATACCGTGGATAGTATAACTTGCCTAAAATTCTTAAAAAAATATGTTTAACATAAAAACATGATTTAAATAATAGATCATTTTCTGATTTCAGATTCCCTTTAAGAGCAACTTCATTAGTTCCTTCTTCATGTCTGGAAGTAATATCCTTATGTTTTGGTTGACTTAATAAGTAAACATTCATCAAGTGTGTGCACTCTCTAAGTGTTTGACGTGTTCTTAAAAAATAAAAAATAAAACTAGCCCCAGGGGCTTATTACCAAACTTGACCCAGATTAACAATTTATACAGTAATAAAATATTACTTTTATTTGTATATAACATAGCTGTTGTGAGCAAAAAGAGTGTTTTAAAAAAAAAAGTTCCCTGAATCAAGTGGATTGTTGCATTTGTTTATTGCCTAAAGTGGGGATGTGCACTGTCCCTACGAGACAACACTGATTCCACCAGACCTTCAATAACGGTCAGCTACATCACTGACTCGCTAAGAGATCTGGACTTGTTAATGTTCATTGATTAGCAAGCTAACATAGAGAACTGAAGAAAGAAGAACAGATGTAAAAAACCTAAAGCTGCCTCCCGACATGTTTCGCCAGAGAACTGGCTTCCTCAGGGGTAACGGGCAGAATTGAAGACAGACGCCACAGACAAGGTATATACCACCTCACTAACATGATTGACAAAAGAGTAGTCCAATAAAGAAACTAATATGTCATCTGAGAGGATGTGAACGAACTTTCACTCACACCCTATGCTGTAACAAAGCATCAAATTTAAAACCACCCACCACGCTTCTAAACGAATCGGGTGTTACCTGAATGGTATAGTGCACAAGCAGACTTATACAAAGCATGCGCACAGAGCAGGAAGGAAAACACTAGTGATGAGCGGGAGGTGCCATATTCGATTTCGACGAAATTCGCGAATATTCGCTAGAATATTCGTCTCATATTCGTCGAAATCGAATATTCGTTATTATTCTAGTAATCGCGATTATTCTGCGATTTAAATAATCGTATTGCGATTCTTTATTTTTTTTAACAAGGCAACTTGCCGATATTGGTTTGATATCTAGAATTAGCGAAGATGATGAATATGACAAATGTATTCGTCATTTTCCTCAAAACGAAGATAACGAAATAATCTCCATCTTCGTTTTAGCTCCATATTCGTCGACTTCGCTAATTTTTGCAGTGGACTAAATAAACGGCAGGTAAATTCGCTATGCGATAATATTACATTGCCTTTTTTTTTTTAAATAGAATAATACTATTCTATTTATTTTTTAAAAAAGGCAAAGTAATATTATCGCATTAGATTCGCTATACGATAATATTACTTTGCCCTTTTTTAAATAAATAGAATAGCATTATTCTAGTTAAAAAAAGGCAAAGTAATATTATCGCATTAAATTCGATATGCGATAAGTTATCTAGAATTAACGAAGATGACGAATATAGCCCTATATTCTCCATATTCGTTAAATCTAATAGGAAAGTTCACTCTAAGTTAGAAGCGCAATGCAATTAAATATTTTCGCATTGCGATTCCAACCTAGAGCTGTGTTCAAAGTTTAAAAAATAAATTACAATACTTACCACGAATTGACGAATCACAAGGAATAATCGCGTATGCACGCGATCATGTGACAATCGTGTCACGTGACGTTTTACTTTCGGTTTCGCGACTGGTGCTGACTTTTGAAAAAATCGAATCGAGATCGGATCGAGATGGGGCGAAATCGTTTACCGAAGAGGAGGAAGATTATATAATCAATGTAAGTATAGTAACATGTTTAATGTTTATTACATCACATGATTGTATTACATATTGCACGCATATCTGATTCTGAACATTATTTTTTAACACTTTATCTACAGAAAAATATTTATGTGTAGATCTACTGTTGTAAAATATTCGAGTATTCGAATATTTACCAGGATACGATTTTTTTTTTTTTTTTATTTCCCTTCCTTCCTTCTTTTTTTCTTTTTGGTTTCCTAAAGCAATATATTACTTGTTGTGTAGACCCCATACACATACAATCCCAGTGCAAACAGATCTTAGAAGTAAATTTAAAAAAATTAAAAATAGTATACTAAAAAATGTTGATTATATGTTTGCATCTTTATCCTGCAGACAATGTTGGAGAAGGGTTACGGCCTGACCCGCAAGCATGCGGAGAAGACCGCCATAATCCTGTCCCTCCAGAAGGAGATGGAGGAGAGGTTTGGCCACATGCCAGTAAAGGAGGCCATCCAAAAAAGTGGTGCGACCTCAAGAGGCACCACCCAGAGCGCATCAGAGAGCGGAGTGCTGTACTGTGCCCAGGTACATTGCTTACATGACTTTTATATATCTCTCTACACCTCTATGTAATGTATCTAGTCAGTGATGCTCTAATCCGTACAGATGGAGCTGGGTTAACAGTGTTAACACACAAACTCTTAATAGGAATTTCATAACTCATCGCGTTATCTATAAACAAAAGCCATTGTAAAAAAAAGCTAAACGCATCTAGTTTACATAACATGGCTCATAAAGCATGTGTGTTAACTCTACTACATCCGTATTTCATCCCTTACAGCCCCCAGTACATGTACGGTGCAACAGAACGTCACTTAATGCCCAGCACCCTACATGTACATCGCTATGATCAGGCGGGCGCATGACCTTAATTCAGCGGCAGGAGTACGGCCGTTACTGATGTACGGACACAGGCTGCATTCTCCCGCATATATCACAGATACTGGCACATCAACTCCTGCACGGCCACGATTAGCGCTGACCTTGGCACATGAGCGTTATTGGTAACTTAGGCCGGTTTTACCATCTGTAACACAGGTTTTAAGAATGTCAGTTCCCTACAAAATGAGGCAAATCAACCATTGGATTGCAGATGCCTCCATATAGAAATGTATGGATCTTTTACATTTTTATGATTCTTGAGTTGTTTGTTTACATTTTTAACAATTTGTGATTATTACAGGTAAAACCGTCCCCTCTGTCCGCCACCGCAAAAGAAAAGCGGAGGACATTGAGGTGTCCACGGAGGAGGAGGAGACGGAGGAACAGCCAGGACCCTCCACCCTTACAGCGGCCCATCCACCACCGGAAGTGGTGACAATGGAGGAGGCGAGTGCTGACCTCAATATTGTGGAGGTCGAGGTTGAGGAGGAGGCCGGACCGTCCCAGCCACCAGAATCGCCCCCACATCCTGAAGAGGAGGAGGAAGAGGTCATATACACGCCTCACCAGGAGGGTAAATATGTGCACACACCAATATAAATCGGTACACAAAACATATTCAAAAATATCACACGATCCCTGAACAATAGCAGACCTTAGTTAACATGGCTGCCCGTTTAGCTAAGCAGGTTTTGCACCTCATTTCCAAAGCGATTATGCCTGGGGACGGTTTTTGTTGGTCTGCAATAGTACGTCCCTGTTAAGGGGAGCACCCAGGAATTTTGTATAGTGGGGTCGGAATAAAAAAAAGCTACGGCAATTGTTATCAGCCCCTCCTACATATAATAGGCCACTCCCAACAAACAATGTACAGCTGAAATTATATTGTTGAGGATGAAGGTAAGAGTCTTACCCTCATCCTACATAGACGCACTTTACTCAGTATTCAGGGCCCCGACATAAAGCTCCTGTACTTACACTCACACTGTCCCCCTAGAATAGCGAAAGAGGAGTGGAGGAGGAGAAGCTGCGCGATTTTAACGGAGTGTAGGTCCGGGTGGGGGTACAGAGAGCTCCTCCGCTCTCCTCCCTCCCCAGATCCTAGTAATCATGCTCCCTTCAGCCCCCAGTAGCAGTAGTAAAGCTCACCATAATGTAGTAGTAATACTTTTCCTTATAATATAACAATAAATCAAATAACCCTGCTTAGTGCCCACAGTTCAGCTAATGTCCCCATAATGTATGCCAGTATAAAATACCCCTATATAGTGCCCCAGTAAATGACCCCATAGTTCTCCACTGCCCAATAGTGCCCCCAAATAATGTTCCTATAGTGCCACCAGATGCCCCATATTAATTAATTTGCCCCATACTGCCATCCATTTATTTGCTGGGCTTCTACCAGCAAATAGGCCTGAAGCCTATAGTGGTGATAGGCGGCGGGGCAGTGAACGATGCGCTCCCGTGCCCGCTGCAGCCTAATTAGAACCAGGGCCGTGCCGCCTATGGCGGTCGATAGCGGCCCTGGAGGATAAAAAAACAAAACAATTTAATGGTTCTAGGGGATCCAGACCTGTTGGACCACCCCTTGGGTGCGCCACTGTCCCTGTGCATCAAGTCATGTCCCACTATGACGTACTATTGTGGGCTGGCCGTTAAGTGGTTAAAATGCCAACAATGAGGGGAAAACAGAAACTACAGTAATAGAAAACAATATAATTGCAACCAAACTCTGTAAACTACCAAAAAGTATTAACAAACCAAATAACATTATGCCATACCCGAACTCTCACAAAGTAAACCAAAATATTAGTAACATAAAAATCTATAGCTACTGAGTTAAGATTTAAATAGGCGGTTTTTAAACTCATACTCCACACTAAGCACTAATTGTCTTGTAACCTGAATTGCAGTAATTGTTTGTTTATTTATTTATTTTTACAGTTGTGAACAAGTGTGTCCGCCAAATGGCCAGGATGGAGCGGGAGTACAGGAGAGAGATGGAGGAGTTGGCCAAGCAGCAGCGGCGGCTGTTTCGAAAGATGCAGGAGATGGATAGGAGGCATCTCCGTGAAATGGCCAAGATGAGGGAGCTGCTGGCCCGGCTAAAAAAATTGCCATAGAGGCCTATTGTACTTATTTTTTTCTATAATGTTATTTATAAATAGTTTATTAACCGTTATAACTTGTGCTTTCGTTTTTCTAATGTTATGTTACGGTGTAATTTTATAACTTAGTTGTAAGGCCTCTTCAGTCTAGGGTCAGACTCATCTGGATCAGGACAGACAGAAGTAGGCACACGGTAACACTGTAGTATAAGGCCCACACATAACTCAGCAGTGTCAGGACATGCAGAAGCAAGTATTGTTAACGGTGAAGTATGAAGCCCACACCATCTGCTGTTAGACGTAATCCAGCGTGTGTGCGGTGCTGATCATGTATGGGTGGGAAGAGCGGTGGTACACCCTCATCCTCCTCCATCACCTCCAAAAGCTTCCTGCATTGCCTTCCCCAAGATGTCCCACTCACAGTCGCTGTCTAACAAGAGCAGGGAGGATTCCAGGGGGTTGGTCCTGCAGGAGGCGGAGAGCAGCAGTTGCTGCTGCTCAGAGCCGGGCCAGAGGACTCTGTGGCACAGTATTGTGCCACTAGAGCCACAACTGCCTCGCCACCCTGAGAGGTATCGGCGGGCGGCTGCTAAGAGCCAAAAAATCAATGAGTTGTATGATCAAGAAATACACACCCGCACTGACCGTCCCTTTATTTTTGATCTCCATAGTAACCGCCCATTTAACAGCGCCCATATGTTTAATAGTGGCCCCTGCCCCCATGCATGTAGCAGTGTAGTTGTGGCATTATCTGACTCAATATTTTAGGAGTCTCAGGACATGCAAAGTGGCAAAACCTTGGATGAGTTGTTATGGTAACCAGTCCAGGAGTAGGACCCGCGAGCTTCTAGTGGCTGACATGTGACCGTGTAAATGGCAGTTGCCAGCCTTGTATTGACTGTAATGGATGTCATTTTTGGGAATAGCGCTGAAACGGTACGTCCTAGAGAGCAGAGACCCCCGCAAGTATTGATTCCATGTACTAAGGGATGTGTACACCAAGTATCGTTGAAATCGATGGTTGCATGTTTGAGTATTTGTGGAACATACACAGATGCATACATACATATATACATTATTTTACATACATACAGTATATATCTATGTGTGTATATATATATATATATATATATATATATACACTCACCTAAATAATTATTAGGAACACCATACTAATACGGTGTTGGACCCCTTTGCCTTCGGAACTGCCTTAATTCTACGTGGCATTGATTCCACAAGGTGCTGATAGCATTCTTTAGAAATGTTGGCCCATATTGATAGGATAGCATCTTGCAGTTGATGGAGATTTGAGGGATGCACATCCAGGGCACGAAGCTCCCGTTCCACCACATCCCAAAGATGCTCTATTGGGTTGAGATCTGGTGACTGTGGGGGCCATTTTAGTACAGTGAACTCATTGTCATGTTCAAGAAACCAATTTGAAATGAATCGAGCTTTGTGACATGTTCATTATCCTGCTGGAAGTAGCCATCAGAAGATGGGTACACGGTGGTCATGAAGGGATGGACATGGTCAGAAACAATGCTCAGGTAGCCCGTGGCATTTAAACGATGGCCAATTGGCACTAAGGGGCCTAAATTGTGCCCAGAAAACATCCCCCACACCATTACACCACCACCACCAGCCTGCACAGTGGTAACAAGGCATGATGGATACATGATCTCGTTCTATTTACGCCAAATTCGGACTCTACGATTTGAATGTCTCAACAGAAATCGAGACTCATCAGGCCAGGCAACATTTTTCCAGTCTTCAACAGTCCAATTTTGGTGAGCTCGTGCAAATTGTAGCCTCTTTTTCCTATTTGTAGTGGAGATGAGTGGTACCCGGTGGGGTCTTCTGCTGTTGTAGCCCATCTGCCTCAAGGTTGTGCGTGTTGTGGCTTCACAAATGCTTTGCTGCATACCTCGGTTGTAACGAGTGGTTATTTCAGTCAACGTTGCTCTTCTATCAGCTTGAATCAGTCGGCCCATTCTCCTCTGACCTCTAGCATCCACAAGGCATTTTCGCCCACAGGACTGCCACATACTGGATGTTTTTCCCTTTTCACACCATTCTTTGTAAACCCTAGAAATGGTTGTGCGTGAAAATCCCAGTAACTGAGCAGATTGTGAAATACTCAGACCGGCCCTTCTGGCACCAACAACCATGCCACGCTCAAAATTGCTTAAATCACCTTTCTTTCCCATTCTGATTTCAGGAGATTGTCTGGACCAGGACCACACCCCTAAATGCATTGAAGCAACTGCCATGTGATTGGTTGACTAGATAATTGCATTAATGAGAAATAGAACAGGTGTTCCTAATAATTCTTTAGGTTAGTGTATATATATGAATAACGCCAGGCGTAGCTATATGGGGTGCAGAGGTAGCAGTTGCTAACGGGCCCAGGAGCCTGAGGGGGCCCAAAGACCCTTGTGCCGCATAAGAAGACACTGGTATTACGCTGGGTTCACACTTGGGTGTTTTACAGTGCGTTGAAATGCGCTGTAAAACGCTCAACAGGTGAAAAACCATGTTTCCCTATGGGCATGGTTCTCACCTGAGCGTTTTACAGCGCGTTTGAAAGAGCTGTAAAACACTCTACGCCCAAAGAAGTACAGGATCTTCTTTGGGGCGTAGCGTTGCGCGTCCCCATAGGGATATATAACGCATAGCAGCGCTCGGCGCGCAATTTTACTTTAATTTTCGCAATGCGAAAATAGAAGTAAAGATCACACGTCGTATGCTTGTGAGCGGGACGCGCTGGTGTGAACCCAGCGTTATAGAAAGTGCATGCTGGTCAAGTTACACCTCTGGCCAGGGGCGTAACTATAGGGAAGCGGCTGATTTGGTGCCCAAACTCAGTAGGGGCCCACCCAGGTATTGTCAGGGCCCTCTCAACAGTATTATACAATGATATTATATACAGAAACAATGTACGAAATGGACGGAGGAGCTTCCGGGTCTCATCGCAGAGAGCGATCGTGACTAGCCAAAGGAAAGGGGTTGCATGGGAGGAGTGGGTTGTGTAGAAGTTTGTGGGGAGTAGTTGTGGGGGTAGGAGGGCCCATTCAAAAATTTGCTGTGGGGCCCAGTCCTTTCTCATTACGCCACTGAATAACGCTATACTCTACATATTCGCTCTCAGTCAAAAAGCGGGAAGGAATCATGTGTGGTCACACTCTGGCCAAATCAAATAAAAAATAAAAAATTACGACTATTCTAAAATAGAAATATATATCATTATATTCAACATAATGCTAATGCTATATATTTTCAGAATATTCAGGAATATTCTATGACACGAAAAAAATGCACAAGGAAAGATGCCTATAGACAGCTAAGTTTGTATTCGCAATGAAAGAATATAGAAAAAAGTGGCAAAGTAATATTATCGCATATGCGAATAAAAACTTGGTCTCTATAGTCAACTTTCCTATTATGTGGCTTATCGAATATGGAGAATATAGCACTAAGTTTTTGTTCGCAATGCGATAATATTATCGAATATGGAGAATAGTATTAGGATCATATGCGATAATATTACTTAAGTCACTACTACCTTTTTTTAAATAAATATAGTATAATTATTATACTTGATAATCATTATAATTATTTGATTTATTTAAAAAAAAGTGGCAATTTGGCAAAGTAATATAATCGCATAGCGAATTAAACAAAGCTGTAGTCAGTCAACTTTCCTATTTGATTGCTAGAATTAGCGAAGTGAATAGGTTGCTGAAACGAAGATGTAAAATACTTCGTTATCTTCGTTTTGAGGAATATGACGAATACATTCGTCATATTACGCTATTCGCTAATTCTACCAAGCCAACATAAAGTTCCTTGCTCATGAAGCGTCCCCATCACCATGGGAACATCTCCATATACTAAAATGTACTGTCGGATTTGAGGAATTACGTTGAAATCGCAATGCGATTAATTCAAGTTATATTAATCGCATTGCGATTTCAACTTAGAGCTGGGTTTATAATGGTCAGCTTGCTAGAATGAGCGAAGTTAACGAATATGGAATATAGCAGCACTGCTAAGTTGAATTCGCAATGCGATTAATTTAACTTAAAGTAATCGCATTGCGATTTCAACTTAGCACTGCTAGTGCCACTGCTATATTCCATATTCGTGTTAATTCTAGCCTATGTAAGATAGCAGTGCTAAGTTGAAATCGCAATGCGATTACTTCAAGTTAAATTAATCGCATTGCGAATTCAACTTAGCAGTGCTGCTATATTCCATATTCGTTAACTTTGTTCATTCTAGCAAGCTGACCCATTATAAACCCAGCTCTAAGTTGAAATCGCAATGCGATTAATATAACTTGAATTAATCGCATTGCGATTTCAACGTAATTCCTCAAATCCGACAGTACATTTTAGTATATGGAGACGTTCCCATGGATGGGGACGCTCCATGAGCACGGAAGTCGGCAGAAGCGGCAATGGGCACTGACTAGAGCAGCCAGGAAGCCAGGAATCCTCAGGACAGGTAAGAACTACTGTTGGGGAAGAGGGAAAGAAAAAAATATAACTAAAAAAAAAACACAAAAAAAAACGAATATTCGAAATAGCGAATTTATAGCGCTATATTCGAAATATTCGCGAATTAGCGAAGTGCCGATATTCGCTAAAAAAATTCGCTATTCGAATATTCGCGCTCAACACTAGAAAACACTGATGCGCATGTTCTGCGCTACACAAAGGTGCGCCAGGACTTAGAGGTAAGTAAGCCTTCCCGCTGCGCACAACAACAGTGTGCACGAACTTAGTGCAAAAGTGAAGCAAAAAGCGCACAAGAACAGTGTGCCCGAAGGAAAACATGAGAGAGACAAATGTAAAAAAGGGGACAAAATAATTAGATAAAGGATGTTACATATCTAAATATATAGTCATAGGTGAAATCATATATCATGATGAGTTTGACATCTACAGTTATAAATTTAAACAGAAATAAAAAGAATAATAATAATCATGATAAAAGGACTCCTGCATGTTAGAAAATAAGACTCATATGTGAAAATGCAGAAATGAAAGGCTGTGGCTTCATCTTAACTCACATCAGATTATATTAGATCAGAATTGTTGCAATTGTTACAACATAAACAATCAACATTGGTCAAGAGAAAAGAAGAAAAAGTGAACCCTTCACTGAGTCCATTTGGGCTGAGACTATCTAGTCTATAAATCCATTTGGTTTTTTCTTGCAGTAAGAGTCTATCAAAATTGCCTCTCCTCACCCCAAGTGATTTTTTCCACATGCCCCAGAAAGAGAGGCACTTGCGATCTCCTGCATGATATTGTTTAACATGTCTGGATATTGTCGAATCTGCTTTTGTATTAATGCTGCAGTGCTGACATATCCTACGCCATTTTTTTTTTTGCAAGGACACTGGGCAATGTAAACAATGCCTGTCGTCTGACAATTAATAAACTCTCTGATTTGATATTGCTTATTATCAGAGGGATTGGTGAACGCATAATTTTTTTTGAGAAACCGGCAAAAGGTGCATCTCTCACATGGATATGTGCCCACCACCTTAGATTTTAACCACGTGGTCTTCCTCGGTTCTGACTGAAAAAGGATATGGACTAGTATGTCTTTGAGATTACACCCTCTTCGATGTGCGATACTAAGCTGTGTGGTTATCGCATCTCATAAATCATTATTCGCCTGAAGTACACGCCAATATTTGTTCAAGATCTGATAAACTTTTTGATTCTGGGCGTCATAGGTCCCAATGCATCTGATAGTTTGAGAAGTAGGCACACAGGACTTATCACATAGCAGATCTGATTGCCTAGTTTCGTTTGTCTGTGCAAAGGCCCTATGCAGAACTTTCTTGCTCTAAGGCCTCATGCACACGACCGTTGGTGTGGCAAACTGCGGATCCGCAAAACACGGAAGCTGCTCCGCGTTCCGTTCCGCAATTTGCGGAATGGAACGCGGCCCATTATAGAAATGCTTATTCTTGTACGCAAAACGGACAAGAATAGGACACTCTCTATTTTTTTCCGGGGGCACGGAACGGAGCAACAGATGTGGACAGCATACGGAGTGCTATCCGCATCTTTTGCGGCCTCATTGAAGTGAATGGGTCTGCGCCTGAGCTGCAAAATATGCGGCTCGGACGCGGACCACAACAACGGCCATGTGCATGAGGCCTAAATCTTTGAAAGAGATTATTACTTTCTTGAAAAGTCCTCAGTACAATTTCTCCTGGCTCTGATATATTGGCCAGTAGGTATACCCTTTTTCAGTGATTGCGGATGATGACTCTGCCAATGCAATGCAAAGTTATTTGTAGCAGTGGGCTATCTGTACACTTCCGTGAGGATATGGACACCAGAGTGCACGGAGACCTTAAGGTCCAAAAAAGTCAAAGAGTGATCGTCTATTTCAGAGGTAAACTTCATGCCTATATTATTTTGATTCAGCGACCTGACAAAATCATGAAACAAATCATTGTTCCCATCCTAGAGTATCATAGATGTACCTACCCCAAATTAAGATGTGACTGGTGAATGACTGAAAATTGTCTGTGAAGACAATGGAGTTCTCCCACCACCCCAAAAGCAAATTTGCATAATTTGATGCACACTTACTTTCCATTGCAGTGGCAATTAACTGTAAATAAAAGTGACCATCAAAAAGAAAATAATTGTGAGTTAACAAAAATTGTAAAAAAGTGAGGACAAATCTGTTATGTTCATGAAACGGAGTCCCTTTAATGAATAGGAATGAATAAACTGCCTGAATTCCCAAATTATGTGTGATGCTTGTGTATAATGCTTTAATATCCAAGCTGGCCAGCTTGGTATTCTCTGTGATAGGAATTTCCTGAAGTCTGATGACCACATCCTTGGTGTCTTTGATGTAAGAAGGCAAACTTGGAACAAACGGTGAAATAAATTCATCCACATACTGTCTAATATGTTCTGTGAGCCTTCTGTTACCAGAAACAATCGGTCTACCTGGTATCGGTCATCTCTGTTTGTGCACCTTCGGGATCGCATACAGCGTCGCAATCGTTGGATGAGAATTGTAGAGATATTTGAATTCATCTTTTGAAATAATGTTTGCCTAAGGGTCCTTTCACACTGGCGTTTTTGTTTTCCGGCATAGAGTTCTGTCCTCGGCGCTCTATGCCGGAAAAATCCTGATCAGGATCATCCCCATGCATTCTGAATGGAGAGAAATCCGTTCAGGATGCATCAGGATGTCTTCAGTTCAGGACCGGAACGTTTTTTGGACGCAGCAAATACCGCAGCATGCTGCACTTTTTGTTCCGTCCAAAAATCCGGAACACTTGCCGCAAGGCCGGATCAGGAATTAATGCCCATTAAAAGGCATTAATCCGGATCCGGCCTTAAGCTAAACGTTGTTTCGGCGCATCGCCGGATCCGACGTTTAGCTTTTTCTCAAGGGTTACCATGGCAGCCAGGACGCTAAAGTCCTGGTTGCCATGGTAAAATGTAGTGGGGAGCGGGGGAGCAGTATACTTAAAGTCCGTGCGGCTCCCGGGGCGCTCCAGAGTGACGCATGGGGCGCTCTGATATCATTCTGGAGCGCCCCGGAAGCCGCACGGAATGTAAGTATACCGCTCCCCCGCTCCCCACTACTACTATGGCAACCAGGACTTTAATAGCGTCCTGGCTGCCTTCTTAACCTGAAAGCATTTCGAAGACTGATCAGGATCCTGATCAGTCTTCTAATGCTTCAGGCGACTTGCGTTCTGACGGATCCGGCGGGATGGAAGTGCCTGCCGGATCCTCAGAACGCAAGTGTGAAAGGACCCTTAGTGAGTATAATTTTTAATTTAATCAGAAACGTATCAGTGGGATTGCACTCTTATGTTTTATAAGTGTCAGTGTCATTCAACAGGTCCATAACCATCTCTTGGTATGTTAACTTGTCTATTAGGACAATATTCTTCCCTTTGTCTGATGGTTTTATGACCAACTCTTTATTGTTGGCCAACTCCTGTAGGGCTTTCTCTTCCTCTATATCTAGATTATATGTACTGGATGGATTACATCTTTTGAGCATTTTCAGTTCACTTGTGACCAACTGCACAAACATTTCAATGTTGCCAAATTGTGAAAAAGGTGGAGTAAACTAAGATCTAGGTTTGAGAGAGCACTAGGGGGGCCTCAATTACATCAATGGCTGTCGTGTCAAGAGTATCGAGGGACTCCAAAGTAGCAAGAGCTCTTTTTTCTCGTTGTTGTAAATGGCTATAATAACTTTGTTGTTGTTTATGGGTTTTGTGTAAGTTTTCAAGCAAAACGGTTAATGTCCTTAATCCACGTGAAACTCTCAAAATTTGGTGTACGGGTGACTGACAAACCTGTACTTAAAAGCCTGATGTGGCTATCCTCCAGATGGAATTTGGACAAATTTATGATTTGAAGAGTGTCTCCTGATGTAGTTAGGTTTTGGCATTGTAAGCCCATTTGTCCCTGTTCCTTAGTTGCACTCCCTGGGCTAAAAAAGAGTTCACTATTGGTTTGGATATCACCGATGTAGTAGGGACAGGCTTCTAGGATGACAGCATTAAATAAGATGGAGGCACAGACAAGAACATAAATTGTGATGAATAGTGTTGAGCGAACCCGAACTGTAAAGTTCGGGTCCGCACCAAACTTTTCGAGTTCAGGTACCCGGACCAAAACCCGAACTTTTCAGGAAAAAAAGGCTGCAAGGCAGCCAAGCAATAAGCTATAAAGCTGTGGGCACTTAGAAGCCATTACAGCCATGCCTACTAATGGCATGGCTGTGATTGGCCCGTGCATCATGTGACCCAGCCTCAATAAAAGCTGGATCACGTGTAGCACCGCCCATCAGCTCTGAGTATTGCAGGGATAGGAAGCAGGCAGCTGAAGTGAAGGAAAGTATTAGGAATCTTATCTGGCTATTTATACTGGGGTGACTACTGTGAAGGGGCATATCTGGGCATTACTACTGTGTGCTGGCACAAAGGGGGAATAATTACATCTCGGCTCTCAGCCAATAGTGCCTGGCGGGTCTTCGATCTTTTATTAAGCCACAAAAAAGCCCAGTAGGCTAAGTGCCAGCATGGAGTGTGAGCAGCCAGTCAGAGGAGGCTGCACATGAGCATCATAAACATATAATGGGGCAGTGTGTCTGTGGGGCAAAGTCCCTCCAGCTCAGCAACCCTCTCCCAGCCTGCAGTATATTCAATGTGTGTAGTTTCTCTTTAGAGGGTGTACAGTTAAAAATGGAGTACTGTGAGTAGACCCGAGGGACTGAAATACTGGGCGGGTAAAAAAGTTGGCACATAAGGACCGATTCACATATACCCATTCTGTAGCCTGCTCTGTCGATTGTATTAGGCAACATCTATAACACATGCAGTTTTGTTGCCACGTGCATCATGCAAAATGCCACAAGGGGGCCCACTGGAACTTTATCGCCCAAAGGCCCACATGAACCTTGAGCCGGCCCTGCTTGCAGCCTAATTTAATTAGCTGATTGACATGGATCCAGCACTAGGAAGCCCTGTTGCTCCCCTTCATTACAAAGGAGTAGTAAGGACCAGTAGGATTTCCAGGGGTTATGACCACCTACATCAATCTTTTATGACATATCCAATCGTCATGTAATGTTGGGGGAAAATCTCAGACAACGTATGATTACAAATATACATTGTCATGTTTCCAGTGT
Source organism: Bufotes viridis (assembly GCA_033119425.1). NCBI lineage: Eukaryota > Metazoa > Chordata > Amphibia > Anura > Bufonidae > Bufotes > Bufotes viridis. The sequence goes on from CM065591.1 coordinate 36,919,869, forward strand.
GGAATAAGGTCACTGATTACCTTCCTAGAGGAGATTGAAAGCAGTAGTATAAACTCTGCACTAGACCTTTAAGGTCAATGTAAAGAAGAGACCATGAAACATGAGTCGTGTAATCAAGGACGAGGAAGAGGAGTCTGCTACATTTCCAGAGGTCATGGGAAATGTCGTCTGCCGTGAATTTAATTATAATCACTTGATTGTTAATGCCCCAGAGGAATGCATCAGTGTGCTTAACCTGAAGATCAAGACGTTTGCACAAATAGTTTTTAAACAGAAATATACCATCTCCCGTTTTCAAATAAAATATTTCCGCCCCTTTCCACTAAGTATAATCACGTGGCCTGTGTATGTTCTTGTAATTTATGAGTTATACAATGGAACCCCAAATATCTTCCTTCTCAGAATCTTCTTTTTTTGTATTTTTTTGTTGTATTTTTGAGATGTATATAAGTATTAGAGATAAACAAATCTTCTAAGATTCAGTTAGTTTTGGATTCGCCAAATTTTTCAAAAAGTTTGGTTGTGGTGCGAATCTATTCGTTCCGAACCAAGGTTGCTCCTGACACCATGGAAATTGTTATAAAACCTCCTCTAGTCCTCCAAAACATAGATTTTTTTTTTTTAATGAAAAGCTAATTTGTTACGACTTTTTTCATTTTCCCTCGCCCGTCCTCTCGGACTGATACAGCTTCAGGTGAAACTGTATCTACATTTATCATTGGCTGCAACTGATTGCAATTGCCTCCTGCCGGGTGGTGACAGAACAGTATTGATTGCTTATGCGCTGGGTGCCGTTTTACAAGATTCGTCTGAATTGAACCAGAAAAGGTTTGGGTTCAATTCGGTGCCTAAAAAATTGGAGATTCGGAAAGAATATATTTGCTCATCTTTAATCTGTACGATATTTGGATTAAATGTATCAAAATGTAAAGCAGAAATCTAAGGGCCCCACTGGGCATGTGCAACTTTGGGAAATAGCAAAGTATTTATTTCCATACTTGCATTACATGATTTATGGCTGCAGTTTGCTGAACTTTGTTTTTAGAACTCACAAGCTTTGTGGTATTTTTTTATTTTTGTATTCTGCTGATATTTTAGAAACATCTTTCCACAAGTTGTGTCTGGTATTTTCCAGCTCTGTTGGAGTGAGCTGAGCTACAATGCCACCGGCACTGTAAGAAATCAACCATGCTTTCTAAGGATACGGCCAAACAGTTAGGTTACTGGATGCAGTTTTGAAAGCCAAAATCAGGGGTGGATTATAAAAGAGAAGTCGTATCTTTCCTTTGGCTTCCAAAACTGCATCCAGAAACCTTACCGTGTGGCCATACCCTTACAGCCTCTTAAGCACTTGCATTTCTTATTGCCACGTTTCATTTTACCATAGCTTGTATTGGAAAATGGGATACAAATCTTTGTGTGTTGAAACTGGAAAAAATGCCAGGGTTTTTGGGGTTTTGTTTTTACAACATTTAGGCCTCATGCACACGAACGTGTGCGCCCCGTGCCCGTATTGCGGACCGCATTTGCGGATCCGCAATACACGGGCACCATTCCGTGGCCATTCCGCATCATGGATGCGGACCCATTCATTTCAATGGGTCCGCAAATCCGGAGATGCGGAACGGTGCGGAATGGAATGACGGAAGGGAACACTATGGAAGCACTCCGGAGTGCTTCCCGGGGTTCCGTTCCGTACTTCCGTCCCGCAAAAATTTAGAACATGTCCTATCTTTTTGCGGAACTCTGCTGCGGCTGCCCCACGGCCCGTGCCTGTGCATTGCGGGCCGCAATTTGCGGCCCGCAGCACGGGCACGGGGCGCACACGTTCATGTGCATGAGGCCTTACCATGTGATAAAAATGACATGACAAGCGTATCCTGCCGGTCAGTATGATTACAACCATACCAAATTGTTATAGTTTTTTGTTTTTCAACTTTTAAAGGGAATGTATCATCAGCAAATTACCTTAAATTACATTTTTGTCTGAGTTTTTGTAATTTCCCATGTCATAATCAATATTTAGTTTAAAAAAACTTTTTATACATTTATAAAATATTTATAAACCTGCAATTTACACACTGGCCACTAGGTAAAATAATAGGTCATGATTTTCTGTTCTGTACAGGTAACTTTTCATTAGTTATTATTATCACCACAGGCAGGATTACAATGAAAGTAACACCTCTGTATAGGATAACACAGGATTCACCAATCACAATAAGTGATGTCACATCATTTAAATACAGGTTGGGTAGCGCTCCACTTAGTGGACGCGGGTCTCAGGAAATGGTTCCTTAGGCCAAATATTCATGTAGAGAAAGGATGGTTCCTGGACACCACTTTACTTTGTTCAATATGGCTGGTGGGGCAGTATCTCTGCCGCTTTGGTTGTCATGGCAACCAAAGCGGCAGAGATACTGCCCCACCAAACTAGCCATCGAGGCCATAGAGCCACCTACTCTTTCCCATACTGCGGCACTCCCAGTGTTCTGATGAGGGCGTCTATGCCGAAACGTCGACTTTTTGTTACTGGCATTCCGCTATCTATGTATGAAATAAACACATATTGAACAAAGTAAAGTGGTGTCCAGGAACCATCCTTTCTCTACATGATGTCACATCATATCAGCTCCCACCTGTTGCACAGGCAACATGCCTAGAAAACTCTCCCATAAAAGTAAGTTGGGTCCCCCCAATAATGACCTGGAAAAATAATTGTTTTACATTGCTGTCTACAGAGCTGTGTGAAGGCTTGTTTTTTTGAGGGCGAACAGTTTTTTGGGGTAGGACAAGGTTACAAAAAATTGTGAATCATAGAGGTTTGCTTTTAAAATTTTAAAATTTGAATAGTTTGAACATTTTACCGGTTATGTTTATTGTTTTTTACTGTTTATTTTTATATGTAGACTTGGTAAAGTTGAGGGTGATTTGTATTATTTTTGTGTTTTTCACTTTTTTTTTAAACTTTTACTGTAATTTTTAACCCATCAGGGATCTTCAACATGCAATCTTCTGATTTATTGTCCCATAGACTGCAATAGGATACTATTGCGGTCTATGGCATTCTGATGGCCTGTACCCGCCACGAATGGAGTGGACTCAGTGTGTGAGCCCGCTTCATACACTTCACATTGCACTGTGACATACAGTTACATAGTGGTGCATGTAAGGGTTAAATGGTCCTTCCCCACATGCCTTTTTGGAGTAAATGATGGTAGTACCCCTGAGGAAGGAGCCCAGCTTGTCTAAATAAAATAGTTTTACAGGTTTACAAAAACATGGCTGCTTTCTTCCAGAAACAGCACCACCCCTGTCCACAGGTCATGTGTGGTATGGCAGTAGTTACTGTACGTCAGTAGAGCTGAAATGCAATACTAGCCAGAAATCCATGGGGGCACTGTTTCTGGAAGACAACAGCCATGTATTTCTAATCTTGTACAAACCCTTCTATATTTCAGGATACAGATCTATTTTTTTATGTTGCTTACTTATTGAGTAATAGCCGCACTTGATATGCAAGTAACGTGGAGCCTCAAGCAATACATTTTTATAGCTTTAAGATGAATTAATGAATTAATAATGATCCCAAATATATGCAGTACTGTTGTTATTTTAGGTTAGTGCAAGCTTCTACTAATCCTGTATATCTATATATTCAGTATATCTACCTGCCAACACTCCTGACCCTGAAGCAACATTCAAAACAAATGATTCAATATCCAGATTTATAAATGTCCTCATAACCCTCTCCATAAATATTCTGATTTATTTCTAAAGCCCTCGTGCCGCACTCAGGTTGCATTTTATCTTTCATACCTATCAGTGAGCTGACTTCCCAATATGTTTTCTATTCTTACGCGAACTTCTTCCAACAGTGACCTAAGGGTCGGGGTCTGTCCAGGGAAAAATTGATGGTTTTACATGCAGGTTGAATCAGATTTGTCTGCGATTTCGTTTGGTTTTTTGTTTTTTTTCCATGAGGATGCAATCATTTTTTTTTTTGTGTTTTTCATGCGAGTAAAGAATAACTCAAAAATAACAATTAGAGATAAGCGAAGTTCTTTAAAATTTGATTTGGCTGCTTTGCAAATAATGTTTTAATATATGCAAATGAGCCTTTAGGAGCAACGGGGGCGTTGCCATTACTCTTAGAGGCTCTGATCTCTCTGCAACTGCTGCGCCCTCTGCACTGAGATTGACAGCAGCAGGCAGTGAAAAGCAAGGAAGGAGAACCATCTTGCTATGAGTCAAAGTCTGACTTTTTAACAAGCCTTGGAACGTGACAAAGGGAAATAGCTCTGAACACTGTGGTGGTATTTATTAATAGTGTTGTGTGCGAATATTCGCATCGCGAATTTTAAATGTGAATATCACCACTTTGAGAATTTTCGAAGATTTAGAATATAGTTCTATATATTCGTATTTGCGAATATTCTAGATTTTTTTCACTCTGAACCCAAGATCCCTTCCTGCTTTTTGCTTCTGGGCCAATAAGAAGGCTGCAATGTCTTTGTCTCAGCTTAGCAACATCCCTAGCAACCAATAGGAAAGTTGCCTACCCCTTACTATATAGGAAACTCCCCAGCAGCCATTTTCAGCTGTTTTTTGCAGTTCTGAGAGAGACAGCAGTGTCATTGCTGTGCTCTGCGCTTTACAATGTCACATTACACTAGTTAGTTAGTTAGTTAGCTCATATATATAATACAGATAGTTAGTAGGAGATAGTCAGTGTAGGTTAAATACTGATATAGTGTAGCTGATAGGTTCCAGTGCAGGGTGTTAGGTAGTGTGATAGGTTCTGCTGTCCATACATACATGCTACAGACATAGTGCTGTAAAGTCACAAGTTCACAACAATACTAAGTGCACCAGTCACTAATATGTAGTCAGACCTGCTAAAATGTGAAGTTGCACGTATTGCGCAAAAATATACGCATCATTAATTGCCGATTTGTGCAATCACAAATATATCGGAGCACTCTATCAGCTTGAAAAATGTAGCTATAGTGACCCACACCTTTATTGCGCTCGCAATATGCGCATATTACATTGCTGATTTTCATATTCGCGTAAATATCGCGAATTCAAATATTGCCCCTGCCGGTCATCACTATTTATTAAGAACCTTGATGGCATTGTGCACTTCATGATGGTATTATTTGAGCTCTGTTCAGCATACCCATATTATTTATGCACTGCATGGCGATACCATTTGAACATTACATATGCAGATTTTTTTGGGAGCATAGAAAGTTTCCTAGTCCATAATACTTCTAGGATAAAAATAAGGACAAAAAAAGTTAATCATTATTTATTTTCAATGTTTTTTTTAATTAAATTTAAATCTGTCAGTGTCATCAGAATCCTAAGTGAATACTGAGCTTTAGTGCAAAAAGGTAAAGAATCGTAGCTAAAACTAAAACACGAGCGGAGGGGGGGGGATGTCCGATTTCAACCTAAAATACTAGCTTGTGTGCCTCACCGTGCATAAAAGTATATTTTGTATTAAACAGGTTTTAACGGCCAATCATATAACACAAATTACAGTCATAGTAAAGTATTTCAAGATTTAAATGTTCCTGTGCTGCTCACGTATGCCGTCTCCTAACAGTAGTGTATAGATGTCCCTGGGTGACCTGTCAGTTGAAAGAATGTCATGCTGTTTGAAAGGTGAATTGTTTCCATAGAAACACAACAGGGATTTCCTAGAGGTCACATCCTAGAGGTCACATAGCACAGTAGTTACAAGTAGCTGTACGTTCTTTACCTCTGTGCGCATAGCCTTCATGTACATATGCTAATTCTACAGGAGATATATGTTTTTTTTATTTACTCCAAATTTTTACTTAAAATTCTACTTTCTTTAAGCTACTTTTTAATTTACTCTAAACCTTTGCTTAAAGTTCTATTTTAAGCTTCTTTTATGGTATGTCAAGTAGACACATCTTAAAATTATGATCAGGGGATCAAGATTTGATTATGAGAACCTAATAGAAGATTCCTCAAAATTGATATTATCTGTCCACAGGACATGTGATAAATGTCAAGCCCTACGGGTGGGTTCCCTACCAATCAACAGAACAGGGATCCTGAGGGCCTACAATCCTCCTCAATGTGGGATTGAATGGGTCAACATTTGCCCTTCCAATCTTTATGGAGCTGACGAAAACAGCTGAGCTCTGTACTTGTCTCCATCGGTCCCATAGACGTTGAATAGAGTGGCACTGTCCATGCTTAACCACAGCTCCATTCAAACTTCTTACTGCTGGCAGTTCCAGTGGTGGGCCCCCCAGTGATAAGACATTTATCACCTTTTCTGTGAATAGGTGGTAGATTTAAATTGTGGAAATAAACTTAACTTTTTTGCCCAGATCTAATTCTATCATATATATTGACTTATTGTAGAGCAGATCACTGGGTTTACAAGACCAGGGATCAAAGTCAGAAGGTCTAGCCATTCTTTTGTTTCTAACCCGTTACAGAATGGACTTTTCCAGAGTGAAACCCCTGGTTGCTGCAATAGTCGCTGGGCAGATTGGCCAGAGATTTGCAACAGTACCACGAAGGGAGCTAAATCAAAGTCCATAATCCTGTAGGTCAGGGTCAGGTTAGGCAAAATTCTTGCAGAACAAGAAACCAGACACAGGGATAAGACAGAAAGCATATAGTCAGGGGTCAAGCCAAGTCAAACCAGAGAAAGCAAAAGCTGCTCAGTCGTAGGTTGAGTCAATTTGAATTTGGCGCTCCCTGACTCCTTAGAAGCCCGGTAGTAGGTAACAATACAGAAGGTTGATCTTTTGAATAGTATAAAGGTACCCATACACTAATAGCTGTTGATGGAACTCCGCTATACATAACCAAGTGTTTTTAATGAGTACAGGGGAAAAACTCTCTTCCAGCCAACTCTGGTGGAGGCTTATCTGCCTTGAGAACAAAGGGATCAGTCCGTGAACATTAAAATGCTTGATCCTTCTCTGTCCACCGACATCATCTGTTGGGGAGGGATGGGAGTTTCTATACAACGTTAGGCTGTCATCTGGTCCCGCAAAAAAACTCAGGTTCAGCTGGCCATAGTATACTGTGTATGGTGGCTTCAAGTGGCAAGTGTTCAGTTATGTCTATATCTATGGCACGTCAATTACACTGATGACTGTTCAATCATAAGAGGAAACAAGAGTGCTTATTCATTTGGGGATAGACTTATTGTAGGGATAGAATAATTGATGAGCTGATATATTTGTACACCATCCACTATTGATATATTCATTAATATATTGCAATCCCCATTAACACTAAATGTTTCATTTAATTCACACATTGCTTTTATTATATATATAAATATTAAAGAGGTTTATTTTTCTAGAATCAACACTTGTCCCCTATGCTGCTTTATTCAAAGTCTAAACGCTGTATTCGGTGATCTCCGCCAGTCCCGGAGTAGTGGCATGCATGTGTGACTTCTACGCCAGTCAAATGGGACACTAAAGAATGACTTCTCTTGTGATTAGTGGGAGTCTCAGCAATGGAAGCCCCAGTGATCAGACACTTACCCCAATCCTATAAATACATTTTAAGTCTTGATTCTGGGAAAACCCTTTTTTTCTTTTCTTTTTTTTTTCAGTAATTTTTGAACATTGCCAATGGGTAAAAAGCACTGTGCCTTGCAAAGAATTCACTTCCCACCTTTGGTGTTTTTCCTGTGTTTTCCTGTGTTGTCGTGACAAAATTTTCTACATTGTAACAGTGGAGTGAAAAAAATACCTTCACTCCCTTTGCTATCTAACCAATCAATTTACAAAGTTATATATTTCGTTGAATTAGAGGGAGTTCACATGAGCTTTTTGTGTTCCGTTACACTTTTCTATTATTATTTTTTTTTAAATAACAGAAAAAGAACGGACTTATCTTCAAATGCCATTCTTTTCAATGGTGGAGAAAATGACAGTTTGCTCCCGTTATAGCACTTTTCCTGTCATGGATCCGTTATTTATAATGGAAACAAAAGTCTTGTCTGCAGGACTTTTTTTCCATTTCAAATAGTGGATCTGTGATAAAATAAAACGGATGCCAAATTTGCATATCGGATGCACAGGACAGTTTTTTTGTCACAGAATAAGTTTTTTTCTGTTTTTTGTGAATGTGAAAGTGGATGTGAACTCCACTTTAGTTGCAAGAGAGCGCGGCAGTAATGGATAGAGCTGAGCCTCTAGGTGTAACAGCAACACCCCCGTAACATAGTAACATAGTTTATAAGGCTGAAAAAAGACATCTGTCCATCCAGTTCAGCCTGTTATCCTGCAAGTTGATCCAGAGGAAGGCAAAAAAATTCCTGTGAGGTAGAAACCAATTTTTCCCACTTTAGGGGAAAAATTCCTTCCTGACTCCAATCAGGCTCGAACCCATCCCATATGAACATGGGACCAACACAGATGCCTTCAGCTGCCAAGTGCACATGTCACGGGTCAGCCAGTTTCATAGGTACAAATCTACTGACAGATGCCCTTTAAATTTATCTTTTTGTCTTAATTATTGCTTTTGTCACAGTAAAAATATGTTGCAGCTTCGAAATGGTAGTAGGTATTTTGCGTAAAAATAAATGGTACCATCAAATAATACAAACTTTGATTTACACAGATTGTATGTAACAAAACAGGAAAAGCTCCAATGGGGTGACTATTTGGCAAGATCATTTTAACTATACAATGAGATTATTATCTAAGAAATCCTCTGTATATATTGGACATCTACACTCGAAAAACTGTAAAAAAAAAAAAAAAAAGGAAAATAAAGGCAACCAGATTGAAAAAAGGTATGATATAAACAAAATTAAGAATAAACTAAAGAAAAAAAAAATTGTGTCTTAAAGGGGTTGTCTCACTTTAGCAAATCGCCGTACAGTAAGTTAATACAAGGCCCTTCCTAATATAATGTGATTGTCCACATTTCCTCCTTTGCTGGCTTGATTAATTTTTCCATCACATTATACACTGCTCATAGCCAGGGGTTAAGACCATCCTGCAGCGCAGCAGCAATGGTCATGCTTGCCCACTATAGGAAAAAGAGCCCACCTCTCTGGTAGCCTGGACCATGGTAGTGCACATAGGTATGCATGCGCAGCAGATCCTGTCCTAGACACCGCATATCTGAGCTGCAGTGGTAGCCATAACCCCAGGAAGAGAGCAGTGTATAATATGATGGAAAAATGAATCAAGCCAGCAAAAGAGACAATATGGACAATCACAATACATTAGTAAGTGCCTTGTATTAACTTTCTCTATATAATAAATGCTATTTGCTGAAGTGAGACAACCCTTTTAAATACTATATTCATGGTCCTAAGAAGAACCCGATAAAGATGGCTAAGAAAATTGAAAGCCTATGAAGTGGTGTCCAGCTTTCCAGAGGTTGAAGTTTCTATGTGTCTCAGAGCTCCCCCTCATCGATGGAGACCGTTGACTTGTCTCCATGACAAAAGTCTTTTCTATAACTCGAGGTAAGCTTTAAAGATTTGGTTTTATTCTCTGCGAACAAATCATTGAATACATGTTACTGTGACATTATTCAAACACACCTTCTGTGCAGTAAAATGAAATCATCTTGTTCTGCCAACGCATTTTACAACTGTTATGCGTTACCTCAGGGCTTGTTTTGACAAGGCACGTTTTCTAAGGCTGAAAAGCAAAAAATATTTTCTAAATGTAAGTGGCTGTGTTCAGTCATTTCTTTATTATTATTATTGCTCAGAATCTCCATAGTTAGGAACAAAAAAACGAAAAGAAAGAAAAAAAAGATTCTACATTTTTCATTCTCATTGAAAATTTTGTTTAAAAACTTGACAACTTTCACAAGTAAAATAATTTCTAGTTCTTGGGTGGTCTTTGGGTGATTTATATGCATAAAGCGTAGGGGGTCTAAGAACAGATGTCTCACTGGTCTATGGCTTTCCCAAGCTGAGTGTGTTATTAAATCACAGAATTTAGTTGTATGTTAAATGTCCCCTTCCTCACTCATTTGAGCTCTGAAAGGTGTTAGACTCCCGACACCCCTACTGATCAGCTGTATGAAGAGGCTGCGGTGCTTCATGACTGCTTGGGCCTCTTCTTAGGCCAGTGACATCACATTTATTGGTCACATTGTCTAGACCCACCCATTCAAGTGAACAGGACTGAGCTGCAATGCCAAGCATAGCCGCTTTCCAATGGGTGGTGCTGTGCTTGGTAAGCTGTGAGGAGGTCAAAGCGCTCACCAGAGCTCTAGTGAGCACCATGGCTTCTTCAAACAGCTTATTGGTGGGGATTCCGGGAGCCATACCCCTGACAATCTCATATGGATGAACTATCCTGAGGGTAGGCCATCAACTTGAAAATGAACCCCTTTAAATGAATATGCAGGTATACATGACTACACAGTAGATTTACTGTTTGTAGATTTAGGTAGTAGAACAATAACTGGATGCCCCATTATGGTGCCCAGTTTTACCACTGGAGGACAGAAGGTCGTTGTGTGTTGTGTGTTTGTCTCCCATGCCACTTCATTACCATGATCCCTGAACCAACCCTCTACAAAATTGTATGCTAAAAAAAATAATTTCCTCTGTAGAGAGTCCTAAAGTCTTACTTAGGTTCTCACCACTGAATAACCAAGACGATGGAACCAATCATGACTGGCTTTCCATGGTACATGTACAGGATGTTCTGCATCAGTGCTATGTATGCTCTTGGTAAGAGCATTCCAATAATCTTGACAAGCACCAAGTACAGTAGCATTGATTTAAGAAAAGATTATATTATTTTACCATTGTGTGTGTCCCTGGAAACAGTAGTGTGAATTTTGCTGAAATACCTTGAGGACTTTGATAGGGCAATAGTAGGAGACCTATAACATTTTGTTATTGTCTATTTCCACTTGAAAAAAATGGTATCTCATATATTAATTAAAACATATACACATCTAAAACAGTTATAGTTGTTTAATGTTTTAAAATTTGACATTTAAATTGTAGTGGTTGTTCTGATAAAACAAAAACTTTTTTGACAATTTTTGTAAAATAAATTGATATGTATGTAAATGGGGAAAAAAATTGCTTAAAATCCTTCTGGCCTCACTTTATTGTTGCACTATTAACTAAAGCTCCTAGTTTGGTTACCTAGCAATGAAAATAAACAAAGAAAAGTATGAAAATAAGGTAACAATTTCATCAGTAATTTAAAAAAAAAATACGAACAAAGAGAAAAGTCTTAGCAAAGTTCACAAGGAAAATACCTTTCATCCTCTTCAAAGACTTGCGGTTAATTGGCATTGTGTTGTCAAAAGTAGAATCAAATCAACACATGCCTATGAGAATTCGCTGTCTCCTTACCCAGCCTTTAGAGAAGAGAGTTGTGGTGAGCAATTGGTGAGCACAGAGTGTGAGTATCATCGGAGTCAAGTTAGAATGTTTGGAATTTTACAGGTTTGCTTCACAAAGGATATCTCCATCGTTACACTGTGGGGAAGATCTGTGTATGGATACAGTGGAGGAAAAATGTATTTAGGTCCAGTGGTGTAACTTGAAGTTCCTGGATCCCAAAACCTGTCACAGTTCGGTCCAGTGGTGTAACTTTAAGTTCCTGGATCCCAAAACCTGTCACAGTTCATACAATTACAATTATGTGTAATGTATAGCACTGGTCTCCTCGTATGATATAGAAATACATCATGGAACCCAATTAGCTCCAGGGCCCAGGTGTGACTACACTACAGATCCACTGCTGTACAGGACCCATTCACATGGCAATGCTGTGTGTATGAGTCCTTAGAATGTAATTTCAGGTGACATTTCAGAATAGGCCATAACACTATATCTGGCAATCATATGTTTTATATTCTGAATTTTTTACCAGTTTTCATCTCTGCAGGCTTCATTTCTTATTTCCCTGACCTAGTGGGTGGAAAGGCTGTCAAGATGTTTCCCCTACATTGCAATACCAAATAAATCTTTCTTCCTTACCTCAATCTCACAGTCTAAAGCAGCAACAGAGAGAACATTTTACAGCAGTACTGAGCGGTGTAGATGTGAATCCACCACTAGGCTGAAACAGTAAAACACTAGAAAGCAGAGAAGCATCTGTGTGTGCCTGTCAGTCTGTCTTTCTCTCTCTGCAGTTGCACTTCCCTCCCCCTCACTACTCTATAGACCCTATGAGCAACGTCTGTAATCTTATAGAACAGCTGAAAATCCTTCCTAATGTCTGCCTCTCTCAAGAGCAATTTTTAACATTGTATTGAGAGTGAGTAATCAGTGTAGGAGGCAGGGTAGGACTGCATAAGTAGAGAGAGAGTCTGATAAGTAGAGAAAGAAGCATTTTTCTGCAACAAGTTACAGTATGCTACAGAGTTTCTTATCCTGTTTGTATTATTGATTTTTGCAAAGTTTTTGAAAGAACAGTGACTCGTTAATGCCGCTAACAATGTACTGATAAAGGAGATGTTTGATTAATGTAATCCTCCAGTTCAAGAAAAAATTCACATCGACTGGGGGATGAACAGAACACTTATCTGGTGCACTCCTTTGTATTTCTTCTGCTGCAGGTCCACCATTTCTCAGGATCCTCCTCTGTCATCCAAGATGGTTGCAACGTTTCCCAGACTACCTTATGCATCTGCAATTCAAGACATTTCCTTTGTCACGGGCAAACAAGTGAACCCTAAATTTCACCAGCACCTCTGTCCCTGCCTACTAGCCTGACCGCTCTACGTGGAGGACCATAACCGGTCAAGAGTCCCTGCTTATTTATTTGCTGGGGTTAACCAGGGAAAGGCAGAGGGAAAAACAATAAAAAAACAACAAGCAGGCACAGAAATACTGAGAAAAACCCAGAACTAATGTACTCAAAGTCAAACATACCAGATCAAAACCAAGAGAGAGCAATGAAGCCAGATGAGAAAGCAGATCAGTAAACAATACCAAGCCAAGGTCATACACGAGTGGTCAAGTCCAGGTCCAAATATGACAAGCAGAAGCGAGTCAAAAAATCAAGCCTGGGTCAAACCAGAAAATGCAGAAAAACCAAATCAGAATCTATGAATCAGGGACAAAAGGAGTAGCCAATGTCTGAAGTCAGGAGGTCAAAACAATCAACAATCCAAAGCACTGGTAAGGTATATAGAATCCTTCCCAGGCAATCTATGACCAGCAGATTGCCTGTTTAAATACATTGCACTTCCTGGTCACATGATGAACTGCTTGCTCACGTGACCTATGACATCAGAACACCTGACATGTGAGATTAAACTGTCTTCCTGCAGGTATGCAGAGAACCATGTCTGCCGGCGTTGGTAGTGACATCTTGTTTGTTCATCTCTGCCCTTGGATTGACCAACACTGCTCACTTGAGCAGTACTGGCCAATCCAAAGGCAGCAGGAAGTGTCCTAGACTACAAATGCATAGTACACACCGGTTAATGTGAGAAGTTGTGCCGCCATCTTGGATGACAAAGCCTGAGGATTGTTAAATCTGCAACTAAAAAATATTCAAAGCATGGCACCAGGTCAGTGTTCTGTTCATTCCTCAGTAAATGTGATTACTTTTCTTCTTGAACCAGAAGGTCGAAGCAGCCTACTGTACAGTATTAAGTGTTGTCGCTCCCCTTCGTACATGTGTCTGGGGCTGAGCTGTAACACCTAACAGCCAGTGGGCAAAAAAGGCACCGATTCTGGGAAAAAAAAAAAATTAGACACATTTTTGTAATCTGATATGTATGTTCTAATGAAAATATGTAATAAAAAAGGAAGAGTAATAAATAATGTTTTTAAAGCAGCAGGTACCTTCCAAAACTATCAGGCAGTCAGCAGATCTGATTAAAATTGATTCACAGAAGAAGCAAATAAGCATTAGTGCACAAACTCTGTATGTGTGGAAATAATCCGTTCATTTCACACTTCTTTCCAAACTAAAAAAATATTGCCAAATGCTATCAGTCATTGAGAATATGACAGATGACAACAGATTTTCCTCCTAGAGTTCAGCCAGGAATATCAGCCAAGAGTCCTCACAAAGTCCAATCCATGAGGTAGAATAGTAGGAGAAATTAAAATATTTTTAGCTTAGTTTTCATATATGGATTCTAATTGATGAAATATTATTTTGTCACATTTTACTCCCATGTCCATACATTTACCACTTCAGACCACCCACAGACTTTAAATATCCGGGCGGTCAGCATCTAACACTGTATGGATTATCCTGAGGGTCCTTGAAGAGCTAGAGGGGAGCTGGCTGTCATTGGTTCTCCATAGAGAAGGCAAGGTCGGTTTATTGCGGTCCCTGCCTTCTCCAGTGTTGTATATACAGTGCTCAATAAGCTCTGCATATACAGATCAGAAATGGGCAATGTCGGTTCCTGGTTCGGTCCTAGAGATCATGTTATCGCTCAGGCCCCGGTATCTGCATGAGCTGCTGGGTCTTAGCGCACCCAAATTAGCTTTGCATTGAGGCTGTCCAGCCTTGTACAATGTAAATGGGGGTTATATTTTACCTGTAATTGGAACTAATATGTCTGCCCCAATTACATTAGTGTAAGAGCTAAAAGTGAGATTCGACCTGGATTATAGCACATTTACTATGTGCGACTCTTGTAAAACTTGCAAAAAAATCACAAATCAGGCCAAGCAACCCCTGGTCAACTTTTACACCTAAAGGTATAAACCATATTGTACTCACTCGAAATATATTATTAAGGTGCAGACACACAGCCAGACATAAAACTGACACAAAAACAACCATAAATGATAAATTACTGCAATAATGTTTAAATGCCCTCAAAGGCTTGTATGACCTTGAGGGGTGAGTAGGGAGGTAAAAATGTAAAATTAAGAATAAATAAATGAAGAAGACAAAATTTAAAAGAAAAAAAAAAACATCAACACACCGCACACCCTGCTCCCGGCAACAATAACCCATGCATCCCCTATATAAAAATGACCAATATGGAAAAGTGATTTCCATAAATATATTTAGCTTAACTTTGTTCTATTAAAAGAAATGAAAAAATTATATATTTTTTTCTCACAGACATAAATATAAAAAATAAAATAAAATAAAACTTTAGACATTAAGACCCATGTATCACCGCAATTGGAGTTGTTAAATTATGACTTCCAGAATTGAACGCAACAAAACGAAAAAAAAATGCGTCTGCTCAGGACAGAGGATAAATGGCCCTGTCTTGAACTGGTTAAAGGGTTTGTAGGTGAAGAAAATGGTAACCGAGGCATGATTTAATTAATTCATCCATAGTGGTCCATTCCATGTTTTAGCTTGGAGGTCCACTCAGTCCCCTGGTCACATGACTGGATGAGGATTAATGCAATGCTTTCTGTTATGTCAAGACGTCCTGTCTGCTGATTACACGGGTTTCTCTGATAGCCCTGCTCACTCAGTCAGTATGTGATTTGTAACATAGCCATCTCAGAAGCAGGACTTGTATGTTTTCATACATGCAAATTAGCCTCTAGGAATAACTGAGGTATTGCCGGGATGCCTAGAGGCTCTGCTCTCTCTCTGCTACTGCTCAGCCCCTTACATTCTGATTGACTTTAGGAAAAGTCAGGCTCAGGGGTGTTCACGTTTACACCGCCTGGCCCTGTCACTCAAAGTGGAGAGGGTGCAGTAGTTGCAGAAAGAGAAATGGCCCCATTGTGCCTAGATGTTCATTTGCATATATTAAAACATCGTTTTTCTCAGCAATGCGGGCACATATGAACATGGGACCAACACAGATGTCTTCAGCTGCCAAGTGCACATGTAACATCTCAGCCAATGTCATAGGGACAAATCTGCTGACAGATGCCCTTTAAGCCTAAAAAACAATGGGAATAACAGTCATACCACCAGGTTTAGAAGTCACTATGGGATTGAGCTACTGAAACAGTACACATCTACTACTAGACTGTTAAAGGTTAACTGAATGGTGCACAAACAGACAAAATTATCCTCTAATGATTCAAAGTTGTGACACAATAATGAGCATAGCCTATGAGATTTGAAGGGTTTTTCCAGATGAAAAGTATTTTTTTAAATTGCTAAATATGCTATACAAACCATAAAACTAAGCCTCAAGGATCCCTTGCCTCTTCAATTCCGATGCAGCTGACCCCCACACTGGTCTTCATCTCTTGGCCCAAAGATGATGTGTCAACACATGTGATTGGCTGCTGCTATGATCCACTCAGCCAGTCATTGGCTGCAGCAGTCACATGTCCCTGTTTTGGCATTTCAATGCTGGACCAGGAAGTAGAGAGCAGTGAGGCTTTTTTTTTTTTTTGTATAGCATTCTTAGCAGTTTGAGAAGCCTTTTTTTGGGTTGGAAAACCATTTAAATATGGACAAGCACAAGGGAAATTACTTGCTGATAAGCCATTATTTCAGAGTGATAACCAAAAAAAGCTTAGTTTACAATTCAGTACAGTAAAAGAACCAAAGAGGCTGGGGGAAAATTGTGATTATGCAAGATTCTTGAGAAACTGTATAATGAAGGGGAAAAGAAGAATTTAGGGTGTAGAAGATAAATAAATAGGGGGTCATAGAGAGTAACATGAATAACATAACCTTTCCATTTCCAGAATTCACTATCTGCAGTGGTAATTCCAGTTTTAATACCTCTGGATTAAAAGAGGAGCCATAACATTGTTTACCTAAATTATTGCTGTTATCTCCCTAAAATATCTCCAAGGAAACACTGCAGCAGTCACGCTAGCTTAAACATTTCTCAAGACTTTATGACACCACAAGCCCTGTTTTATCTTCCATCTGCTTAAAAAAAACAGTCAAAGATAATACCAACACCACTTCAAAGAATGCACAATGATGGCACAGCATACCACAGTTATATTGTTAAAGGGAACCTGCCATCAACTTTATGCTGACGTCACTAATGGCAGCATAAGATAGTGACAGAAATGCTGATTTCTGCGGTGTGTCACTCATGAGCTAAAAGTAAGTAGTGGTTGCTGAGAACCAGCATCATAATCATTGCAGCGCTGGCCTTGAAAAGAGTCAAACCTACTTGAGAAGAGTCATGGTTATTATAATCTCCTGCTCTCCCGCCCATCTGCTGACGATTGGCAGTTCTTTCCTAGAGAGAAAGGGAGAAAACTAGGCAGAAGACTGTCAGTCATCAGCAGGTGGGCGGAAGAGCAGGAATTCATGAATAACCAGGACTCTTCTCAGGTGGCGGGACTCTTTTCCAGGCCCAGTCTGCAATTATTGTGATGTTGGTTCTCAGCAACCACTTACTTTTAACTTTTAAATGACAGACCGCTGAAATCAACTCACCTGTCTCTACTTTATTTGGCCGTTAGTATGGACAGCACAAAGTTGCTGTGATGACAGATTCCCTTTAACATTCACTCCTCAACATTGAAAATGCAGCACTAAAAAGGAGAAGCCGTAAGGTTATTCAAGTGAAGGAAGTAGCAGATGACACTAAGATCTGCAGATAAAAATTTTTTCAAGAACCTAGCTCCTATCTGTGCCATGCGGGAAAGTCAAAAAAGCCTGACTGAAAACCAAAGTTGTTTTGCCACTTGACACCTCAAAAACTGATCAAGCAATATGGGATGATTGTGTGAAGCCTCCTGTTGGTCAATGTACCAATTATCACCACTTATAGCAAACTGAGTGGAACAGAATCCTAATATGGAGAGATAATGGATTATCACTTGGACAGTCACATCTAGGCCGAGATGTCAGCTCTGTTCAACGTTGCATGTCCTGGTATTTGGGAGAACAGCAATGACCTGAACAGCAAGAGGTGCACAGAGGAGAACCTCTGGATGGGTGAATTGTCTTATTAGAAGAATGGCACATACTGTATGTGCTTCAGGTGAAATTTGACATTACAACCCAAGACTAGGGTGGCAAACAGTGTCTACACATACTGTCAGAAGGCATTTGCACATCATTGGCCTACGAGCTAGACGTCCAGCTAAAGCTGTTCCATTGACCTCACGCCACTACCCTCAAAGGCTATCATGGTGCACAGCAAAAGGCAATGGAGGCTGGAATGGAGGTTTATCCTCTTCATCAGTCCCGCTATTGTCTTGGATACAATAATAGTTGGAGAATGGTTTGGAAACCACGCAGACACCGCCATAAAAAAGCCTTCACAAGTAAACATCACAGTGGTCCAAATGCTAGGATGATGGTATGGGGTAACAATGTTTGTTTGCTGGACCCAGTCTTAATTTCAGGAAAACAGCTCAGCGTCACACTAATTTGATTGTGGAACCAGTGGTACTGCCATTTCTCCAAAGTGTTCCAGAAGCTGTTTTTCAACAGGACAACATCAAGCCGCATGTTTCTTGTGCTACTCCGAGCATCCTGTGTGATCTAAATGTGCTACCATGGCCTGCAGCATCTCTAGACTAGTCTCCCATCAAGCACACCTGGGACATCAATGGTGGGCAATTGAAAAGAGAAGAGTGTAAGAATTTAATCCATCAGGATATGAAGCTGAGTTTAATATATAAATGCAACAACACTGAGTTTGTCTTTTGGTGGAACTTCGTGCTATCAGAATGTTTGTTGCTTTATATGAAAGATTTTAAGTAATGTAGAGTAGTCATAACCTATGTATAAATGAAGGATGACTTCCTATAGAACATGCCTAGATGGAGAGGTCTCAGTTGTTGCTGAGGTGAATGACTAGAATAAACCACCATATAGCAAGGAGTAGCAACAGATTTGGAAGCTGTGCAGAAAGAAGAAGTACTGTTTTATGCAGGAATGTTGTTGTGTTCGTAGCCTTTCAGTGTTTGTAGTGTGCACTCGTATCAATGGATCAAGAAGACCTTGACTCCTCAAGATGATGGGGTAGTTGGTGCACGACTTCTCCACATTCAATAATTTAAGAAGCAAGCTTACTATAATGTTGTACTAAAAGACTTGAATAGGTATGGGGGCCACAGACGTGTTCTGGAGAAGTTCTTAATCATGAACTTGCATATAGATGGTTAGACATTTTCTGAAGCAGAACCCATAAATGAAATGTCCTTATTAACATCATCTCTACTCAGTTGACTAAAATGAATTGCAACTTTCTCTCCTGAAGTGAGTCTTCTGTCATTCTCCCAAGATCTATGGCTCATGGATTTATGGATTGGTCCATCTAAGGTTCTATTAAGGGCCCTTGCACACGATCGTATGCCCTCCAAGACATACGGTCCCTGAGGGGGCCATATGTCCTGGAGCGGCATTGATCGTGTGCACGGGGGCACACAGCATCATAGATTACAATGATGGTGTGCACGTCGGGCCGCCCACGGGGGACTATTGTCCTGCACTCATACGATCTATGATGCTGTGTGCTTCTGTGTGCACGATCAATGCCACTCCGGGACATATGGCCTACTCATGGACCGTATGTCTTGGAGGACATACGGTCGTGTGCAAGGGCCCTAAGTGTGAGGCAGTGACAGGCCTCCAGCAAGATAGAGGTGTAGTCCACATCCCTATTTCACCACAGGTAAGGCCAGCTGGCTATAATCAATAGGGGAAGAAACCAGCCCTCAGTGCAGGAGTCCAGTGAAGACTTGGAAACTGAAGCCTGCAGAGGCTCTGTGTGGTCTCAGCCAGGAGGGCTGAGGGGCCACGAGGCTGAGAAAAACCAGGCCTTATACCGTGTTGGTGAACTGTGCTCTATAGGTGAGAAAGATACATCACATGTATTAGGTAGAGCCCAGACGGGCAGGTGTTCATTTTGTTTATGTTTTTGTTTTGTGATTGTGAACCCCTGAGAGAGAGTAATCCCTTACATCAGTTACCTTGATTGGTGACATTCCCATTTCAAGTAACTATAAGGATACAACCACATTGTCAGATTTCATGATGCAGTTTTGGAAGCGAAAACCAGGAGTGTATTAAAAATTACGAAAAGTAGTTCGTCTTTTTATGATCAACTCCTTATTCTAGCTTCCAAAACCTGACGGTGTGGCTGTACCTTTGAGGATGTTGCTATAAGCTCCTGGCAAGTTCCCTTGAGAAGAACATTTAAGATATCACTGACACTAAAAACAGAAATCTATTATTAATTTTAAAAAAAAAATTGACTACAACAGATACAGTAGTGTTCAAAATTATTCAACCCCCACTGAAATTGAGTGTTTTGGCCAGTTGACATTGATTTTGATCATTTCAGTCATCTTGTTTACAATTAAATCAAAGAGGCACTTGTAAGTCAGACAAATATAACATAACATTTATAATGAAATAACCACAAATGTCTTTTCTGTGCTCACATCATTATCAGTTTTATTCAACCCCCAAGTGACATTCAATCTTAGTACTTAGTACAACATCCTTTTCCAGTTATAACAGCTTTTAAACGTGAAGCATAGCTTGACACAAGTGTCTTGCAGCGATCTACGGGTATCTTCGCCAAATTCTTCATGGGCAAAAGCCTCCAGTTCAGTCACATTCTTAGGCTTGCGCGCTGCAACTGCTTTCTTTAAGTCCCACCAGAGGTTCTCAATCGGATTTAAGTCTGGTGACTGCGATGGCCACTTCAAATTGTTCCAGCCTTTAATCTGCAATCATGCTCTAGTGGACTTGGAGGTATGCTTGGGATCATTGTCCTGTTGCAAGGTCCAACATCTCCCAAGCCTCAGGTTTGTGACGAACTGCATCACATTTTCATCCAATATCTCCTGGTACTGAAGAGAATTCATGGTACCTTGCACACGCTGAAGCTTCTCTGTACCTGTAGAAGCAAAGCAGCCCCAAAGTATGATTGACCCCCCGCCATGCTTCACAGTAGGCAAGGTGTTTTTTTCTTCATAGGCCTTGTTTTTCCTCCTCCAAACATAGCGTTGATCCATGGGCCCAAACAGTTCTAATTTTGTTTCATCCGTCCACAGAACACTATCCCAAAACTTTTGTGGTTTGTCCACATGACTTTTGGCATACTGCAGTAGTGTTGAGCGCGAATATTCGAAAAGCGAATTTTTTTAGCGAATATCGGCACTTCGCTAATTCGCGAATATTTCGAATATAGCGCTATAAATTCGCTATTTCGAAAATTCGTTTTTTTTTTTTTTTTTGTTTTTTTTTAGTTATATTTTTTTCTTTCCTACTTCCCAAAAGTAGTTCTTACCTGTCCTGAGGATTCCTGGCTTCCTGGCTGCTCTAGTCAGTGCCCGTTGCCGCTTCTGCCGACTTCCGTGCTCATGTGGAGCGTCCCCATCCATGGGAGAATCTCCATATACTAAAATGTACTGTCGGATTTGAGGAATTACGTTGAAATCGCAATGCGATTAATTCAAGTTATATTAATCGCATTGCGATTACAACTTAGCACTGCTATCTTACATAGGCTAGAATTAACGAATATGGAGTATAGCTAATGCTATGCACTAGCAGTGCTAAGTTGAAATCGCAATGCGAATACTTTAGTTAAATTAATCGCATTGCGATTTCAACTTAGCACTGCTGCTATATTCCATATTCGTTAACTTCGTTAATTCTAGCAAGCTGACCCATTATAAACCCAGCTCAAAGTTGAAATCGCAATGCGATTAATATAACTTGAATTAATCGCATTGCGATTTCAACGTAATTCCTCAAATCCGACAGTACATTTTAGTATATGGAGACGTTCCCATGGTGATGGGGACGCTCCATGAGCACAGAAGTTATGGTTGGCTTGGTAGAATTAGCGAATAGCGAATATGACGAATGTATTCGTCATATTCCTCAAAACGAAGATAACGAGTATTCTACATCTTCATTTTAGCTACCTATTCGTCTCGTCATCGTCAACTTCGCTATTCGCTAATTCTAGCAATCAAATAGGAAGGTTGACTTACCAGACAGCTGTGTTAAATTCGCTATGCGATTTTTTTTTTAATACAATAATTATATTACTTGATAAAATTATTATCAGTATTCTATTTATTAAAAAAAAAAATCGCATAGCGAATTTAACACAGCTGTCTCTATAGTCAACCTTCCTATTTGATTGCTAGAATTAGCGAAGTTGACGAATAGGTAGCTAAAACGAAGATGAAGAATACTTCGTTATCTTCGTTTTGAGGAATAGACGAATACATTCGTCATATTCGTCATCCTCGCTAATTCTAGATATGAAACCAATAGGAAAGTAGCCTTAAGTACAAATCGCAATATGCGATTATTTAAATCGCATGTTAATCGCGATAACTAGAAAAAATGACGAATATTCGATTTCGACGAATATGAAACGAATATTCATTCGAATATTCGCGAATTTCGTCGAAATCGAATATGGCACCTGCCGCTCATCACTATACTGCAGTAGACTCTTCTTATTCTTTGGAGACAGCAAGGGGGTGCGCCTGGGAGTTCTGGCATGGAGGCCTTCATTACGCAGTGTGCGCCTTATTGTCTGAGCTGAAACTTCAGTACCCGCATCTGACAAATCTTTTTTCAGTTCCTCAGCAGTCACACGGGGACTTTTCTCCACTTTGCGCTTCAGGTAACGCACAGCAGTCGAAGTCAGCATCTTCTTTCTGCCACGACCAGGTAGCGTTTCAACAGTGCCCTTTGCCTTGAATGTGCGAATGATGCTTCCTATGGTGTCTCTTGGTATGTTTAACATCTTTGCAATCTTCTTATAGCCATTGCCCTTCCTGTGAAGAGAAATCACCTCTTCTCTTGTCTTCCTGGACCATTCTCTTGACTTCACCATGTCTGTAAACACACCAGTAAATGTCTAGAAGGAGCTGAGTATCACAGTCATTTTACATCTGCCTAATTGGGGCTTATTATGCTTGATTGCTGCTCCTTGACATCCACAGGTCTTTTCAATACCTGATCGAAAACACTTGAATGAACCTCTGTTCTTAAGAGTGGTCGTCTTTAAGGGGTTGAATAATTGTGTCAATGAAGAAATCACAAAAAAAACATTTAATACTGTATTACAAAAACAATTGATGTCATTTTAGTTGCATTTGGTTCTTTAAAAAGTCCTTGTAAGATTTCATTCTGAACACAATTACAAATGTAAATTCCCTAAAACCCTTTACAGCATTGGGGGTTGAATAATTTTGAACACAACTGTATGTGGTCATAAACCGCTGTTTGGAGGCACAGCAGCATTCAGAAGGGAAGGAGTGGCATTTGGATTTTCTAACCTGTAATTTGCAGAAATTAGTTTAGGTCCCATAACATTTTTCTACCAATGTAGCTGTGTGAGGGCTTGTTTTTTGCGGGACGGGCTGTAGTTTTTATTGGTATCCTTTTTGTTTACATATGTCTTTTTGATCACTTTTTATACCATTTTTTGTGAAGGTAGAAGTGGGCAAATATGGCAATTCTGTAATTGTTTTTCATTTTCTTTTTATGGGGGATGGGCTACAGTTTTTATTGGTATCATTTTTTGTACATATGTCTTTTTGATCATTTTTTATTTTTATTTTTTTGGTGGCGAGGTAACAAAAACAGCAATTCCATCATTGTTTTTTACATTAATTTTTTACGGTGTTCACCACATGGGGATTAGTAACATGTTACTTTTATAGATCATGTCGTTTTATGGGGTTCCTCTTGCAGTAAATATTGTATGATTATTTTATTCTGTGGGTTGATACGGTTATGGCGATACCAAATTTATATCGTTTTTTAATGGTTTACTACTAGAGATGAGCGAACTTCAAAAATTAGTTCGGCGTTCGGGTTGGGGTAATCGCCGCATCCCGTTATGGATTCCACTACCGCGGACTTATCCCGGCATATGGAATCCATAAGGGGCGGCTTCCACGAACCCGAACTTTGGAAAAGCCGAAGGACCTGGGGTGACGTCACGTCATGTGATCAGTGCAGGGCGTGGCTCAGCACTGGATTTGATCCAGTGCTGAGCCACGCCCTGCACTGATCACATGACGGTGACGTCACCCCAGGTCCTTCGGCTTTTCCAAAGTTCGGGTTCGTGGAAGTCGCCCCTTATGGATTCCATATGCCGGGATAAGTCCGCGGTAGTGGAATCCATAACGGGATGCGGCGATTACCCCAACCCGAACGCCGAACTAATTTTTGAAGTTCGCTCATCTCTATTTGCTACTTTTTTAGCATAATATCCCTTTTGTGTTAAAAATAAATGATATTTTGCATCACCATATAATAAAATCCATAACATTTTTTTTTCACCAATGTAGATGTGTGGGGGCTTATTTTTTGTGGGATGGGCTATAGTTTTTATTGGTATCATTTTTTTGTAGATATATCATTTTGATAATTAGTTATTTTTATTTTCTTGGGCGGGGAGGTAACAAAAACAGCAATTCCGTCATTGTGTTATACATTAATTTTTTACGGCGTTCACCGAGTGGGATTAGTAACATGATACTTTTATAGATCATGTCGTTACAGATGTGGCGATACCAATCATGTGTAGTTTTTTTATTTTTTAATGACTAATAAAGGAACGGATATGAGAAAACACATATTTTTTTTTTATTTACTTATTTTTTTAACTTTTTTTTTTTACACTTTTTTTTTATCAAG
Organism: Bufotes viridis; assembly: GCA_033119425.1. NCBI lineage: Eukaryota > Metazoa > Chordata > Amphibia > Anura > Bufonidae > Bufotes > Bufotes viridis. The sequence goes on from CM065591.1 coordinate 36,944,390, forward strand.
ACCCATTTGGATCTTGAAGATCCAGTGGGCCTGATCACTATACAGTGCATTGTAATAGTCATCTATTGCAATGCACTGTATAGTCAGTGCTACACTTACACTAAGGCTGATCAGACTCTCAGGCTGGGAACACACCTAGGCGTTTCTGAATCGCGCGTATGACGCGCGTTTTACGCTCGTTTTTGGATGCGCGTTTTTGTAACTAAGAAACGCGCGTCATACGCGCGATTCAGTGATTCTCCCCTATGGCATCATTGTCCATAGGCGCGTTAAAACGCCCCAAATAAGCTCATGTACTTGTTTGGGCATGGGGCGTTTTACAGCGCGTTCAAACGCGCTGTAAAACGCCCAAATGTGAACCATGCCCATAGGGAAGCATGGCTTTTCACATGTTGTGCGTTTTACAGCGCATATGAACGCGCTGTAAAACGCTTAGGTGTGTACCTAGGGTCAGGGTCTGATCAGCCTTAGGTACATGGCAGCCTGGACACTCTGATTGGTCCCTTGCCAGTTTCCCCGGTGGGTCTGCTCTCGGGGAGAGTGTCACAACCCCGGTAAGCAGATTTGACATGACTGTACGTCCAAATGCAGCAAGTCACTTGCAATTTGGACGTACAGTTACGTCCAAATGCCTGAAGGGGTTAATAAATTGATGATATATTTAGATATATTTTCTGGGCATGGTGTCTTTGTGCTCCTCTGTGGAGCATTTTGTGTAGGTTAAGAATAGGACATGCTTTATCTTTTTTTGCGGGGTCACGGAATGAAACTACGGATGCGGACAGCACACAGTGTGCTGTCCACATCTTTTGCGGCCCCATTGAAATAAATAGGTCCACACCCGTTTCTGCGGAATAGATGCGGACCCATTTATACGATCGTGTGAATGAGCCCTAAGACTGAGCTGTAATACCAAACAACTTGAGGACGGGAGTGGCACTGTTTTAGGAAGAAATCAGCTACATTTTTCTAATCCTGGATAATCTTTTTAATTGTAAAAGCAGGTTTAAAAATGTTGCTTCTTGGAAGTTGTGAACCACTGAAAACTAGTATGGAACCGTATTCATGGCATATAAGACAAAGGAGGAAGGTATACAGATCCATATTGGCTGGCTCATCTATAGATTAATCATTAGTAATTGCATTATTTATTGTTTAAAAAAGTAATCTATAGTATTTAACTTCCATAATAAAATGTAAACATGATGGAAACTATGTAGCAATATATAGACAATATGTCTGAAACCATGGCTTTCTGCAGCTTAATCTTCTAGCTTTCCTCTCTATGTACAGTATAACAGTTTTCCTTCGCAGCCGGTACCTTTCAGGAATCCAGGAAGCTGCGGCCACATGTTTACATATATTTTCTTGTACTAGCATATACCTCTCTTTGTATTTCTGAAATCATGCATCTATGCTTTGCTTTTAGAAACATCAGTTACCAAGGTGACATATGGTATAGCAGGCTCCAGACATTAAAGTGCATACATCAGTATCCTAACAGTTCAGACAGAGTTGACCATTGTAAGAAGTCCTCATAGAGAATCCCCTGTGATATTTACGTATCCCCTTAGTTACCAATGTAAACCGGGAAACATGCAATTCACTGTTACCCTGACTAGACAGAATGATAGATAGATAGATAGATAGATAGATAGATAGATAGATAGATAGATAGATAGATAGACATTTGTGAGACATATGTACCAATTAATAAATTCATTAATCAAATAATATACCATCCATAGTTGCATATGCATTGTGATAATGTGGACAGTGCGGGAAGGCGTGTGTATCCCACCCAGATACCTCACCTGGGTGAGATAACCAAAATCCAAAAAGCTGCAGTGGTCTCAGCAAAGTATAGTTTTCTGAGACATTTTTGCATACATTTTATTCTGGGCTGGATTTTACTTGGCTTGGCAGATAGGTTTGGTAGTGGGATCTGCCAGTCCACACACTTCTGGCACAGGTATTTCCTTTCACGTGAGATGATCGCAGGTGAGGCCTGCTCTAATCAAAGGCATAAAACCAACCCTCTGTGTGTTAGTCAGGGGGAAGGAAAGGCTGAGGAGGCCTGAAAGTGAGAGAGAAAGGCTGAGGAAGCCTGAGTTTGAGGGGCCTAGCGACGCCTGGGGAGAGAGGGTCGCACGGCCAGAGTCTGGCGGACTTCTGGGCCACAATCCCCCAAGTGTGAACTGTGTTCTTTAGAGGTGAGTCAGGGACTGAATTGTGTATTAGGTAGTGCCTCAACGGGTAGGAGTTATTTAGAGTGCTAGAAAATAAAGCATCGTTTGGACTTCAATCCGGTTGTCTGCGAGAGAGAGCGATCCCTTGCAGCATATACTAATTATGCATACTGAATATGATGCATAAATCACATAGGAGCATAATATGATCCATTGATTAGAGACCTTCAATATTGTGCAATATATACAATGTAGATAAAGTGCCAAGAACATATATGTATCCGTGCTGTAATCCTGCATCACCTGAGTACATCACGTGTCAATCAAAGAATACCTGCGAGATTATCTAATTAATACTAAGATCAACTTACCATGTTCATCCCGATATGGGCTATGTGTCCAAGCCTGCAAAAAGCCAGACACCTGTCCACACTGCCCTGACGAAGCAATGGATCACGTCTAGGCAAAATAGATAGATAATTAAATAAATAGGTAGATAGATAACAGCAGGTAGGCAGAGAGACAGACATGGCATAATGCTCGGGTCGGTGTACTGACTGTCTAATTTAAATATAAGCAAAAAGTTATTTTTCTAAGGAAAGACACAACGGAGGAACATAGACAGCCATCCAATCTTACTGAGCTTGATCTATTTTGTAAAGAAGAATGAGCAAAAATTTCAGCCACTAGATGTGCAAAGCTGGTAGAGACATACACCAAAAGACCTGCAGCTGTAACAAACAGACCGATAGACAGATCGATAGACAGATCGATAGACAGATCGATAGACAGATCGATAGACAGATAGATAGCACAATATGTCAGTGTCTGCCTTAAGCTACATGCACACAAACGTATTTTGTTTCCGTGTCCGTTCCGGGTTTTTTTGCAGATAGGATTGCGGACCTATTCATTTAAATGGGTCCGCAAAAAATGCTGACAGCACACCGTGTACTATCCGCATCCGTATGTCCATTCCATAGCCTTGCATAAAAAATAGAGCATGTCCTATTCTTGTACGGTTTGCGGACAAGGATAGGCATTATTACAATGGATCCGCAAAAAAAATGGATCCATTGTAATGGACCGCAAAACGTATTCGGTCATGTGAATGTAGCCGTAGGCCTCATGCACACGACCGTATGTTTTTTCCGTTTACGTTCCGTTTTTTGTGTTCTGTATACGGTCCGTATACGGAAGCATTCATTTCAATGGGTATGCAAAAACACGAAAATGTTCCCCGTATGCCTTCCGTTTCCATGTTTGCGTTCCATTCAAATATAGAACATGTCCTATTATTGTCTGCATAACGGACAAGGATAGGACCGTTCTATCAGGGGCCAGCTGTTCCGTTCCGCCAAAAAAGAAATGCACACGGATGTCATCCGTATTTTTTGCGGACCGCAAATCACTGAAAGAGCCATATGGTTGTAAGCAATAGGCCTTAGACTGAGAGAAGCCTGATATGCCATGAACTTCTATACTCCCACCCTGGATATAGCACCATCCCTACCCAATTATTTCCCACTTGCTTTGCCAATGCTTATATGTATTTAGTCCTGCCAATAAAGATTATTTGAATTGGAAAGGTAGATAGATAGATAGATAGATAGATAGATAGATAGATAGATAGTTAGATAGATAGATAGATAGATAGATAGATAGATAGGAGATAGATAGATAGATAGATAGATAGATAGATAGATAGATAGATAGATAGATAGGAGATAGATACATCACTTATTTATTAAGTTAATACGTTTGGAAAGAAATGTAAGAAATTAAATATTTTATACAATTTGCATTAGAATTTTCAGTTTCACTTGACATTTTGTACATTCTTGAAATCTCTTACATTGTGATTTTGTGAGCAGATTCTCCAAGCTTAGCTCTACCTGTTTGGTGACCCCTAGAACAGATGTCTTGTCCTGCTATAGCAACAAGTAAGACACTATGAGCTTTTTCCTAGTTTGTTTTGACGGGTGTCAAGGCCTCGGTCTCCTCTTCACAACCAGCTTCACTTCTCCAGTAAAGAAATATTTAGTCTGTTTGATCTTCAGATCTAAAGATGGTGCTCTCATGTTTTCTGGACCATCACTCTGGAGCATCCTGCCTTTTTTTTGTTAACCATGGATGAGAAATATTTGGCACACTGTTGTCAAGAATCCCCCTTCACTCTTGTCTTGGAGTCTGGGATATCCCCGTACTGGAGACACACGTAATATAAGTAACAGTTTTGTTTTACATAAGAGAAATGTTTTTGAAGAAAAAACAATCATAACATGTTTTAAATTTAAGGAAATCTCTTTTTCATGTTCCTTTTTTAGGGCTTATGGACATCATGTGGGGGACCAATTACTTAGTTCTACACTGCATGGTCCACTTCCCTCTGCCCTGGTCTAGCAGTCTCAACATTATCATGTATAAACGTGTAACTATACGCTAGCAAGACTCTTGATATGTCACAGTGACATCCAAGATCTTGATTGTGGGGGTCTGGATGCTGAGACCCCCATTGATCAGCAAGCAAAGCAGAAAGAAATGTTCACATAAAATGCACTCTCTCCACATTTCTGAAGGTTGGCTCAATAGAAAGTCTTTGATCCAGTGTCCATTTCATCTCCCAGAGACAACGGTCTATGTGAGAGCTTGTTTTAACTATCGGTAGGGATCTCAGCACTTGGACCCACAGTGATCATAACCTTTGTTTTTGCCTAAAGTACAGGTATACTATGATTTGTCATAAATTTGAATGGTTGTCCTTCTACATGAGGAGAAAACGAGTGGTAGCACAGAGATTTCCAGGGTGATAACAGATGAGCTTCACGAATTAGAGAAAGCCAGACCAATGGAGTGTGGCAAAGAGTTGACCACAAGGGCAGATTCAGTCTAAGACAGGAGTTTCCAGATGGGATCAGTCTTTTAATATAAATTTTAATTTTAGGTCTTGTTATGGAAGAATAGAAGGCAACATGTATTTTGGGTTGCCCAATGCGCTAATTTGGTCTGAATATGTCATCCATTATCTTTTTTATGTGTTGATCATGATTCCATCTTATTAACATATTCCCAACGTAAATACCTCTTAGACAGGTTATATCCCTTGTGTGCAAATAGTTTTACTTGATTCATGGGTAATATAAGAAGGGTTTTCTGAGACTTTTAGGGTCCAGTCACACGGCCGCAGATCGGCAAAATACGGACACCGGCCATGTGCGTTTTGCATTTTGCACATGGCTGGCACTATAAAATAGAAATGCCTTTTCTTGTCCGTGGATGAGGACAAGAATAGGACATGTTCTATTTTTTTTGCAGGGCATACACAATGGTGTATATGGCATTTGAATTTGTCCTATTCTGTCAGAATTATTTTATGCTCTTTTGTATTATTTTTTGGATGGATTCTTAAAGATGTGTTCACTTGTGGATTATATTTGGTTTGTGTGGTCATTTTTTATCTTCATTTGGGGTAAAAAGTCAATAACATTGTGCAACATGAACCGTTCTCATACATTTAGAGAATTTCACGACTGTGTAGTCATATTCTGTCTACCTTTAGATTCTATGGCAGAGCTGCTTACCCATGTGGTCATTCACTACCATCTCACATTAGAGATATGCATGAATCATATCCGTTATGAATTTCCCATAACATTCAGATTTTGATGAGTCCGAAACTTTTGGGATTCAACCCGCACGAATCACTCAAAACAAGACCTGCCATTTTACAGATCAGAAGAAAGAAAAGAAGGCATCTGCCACAAAAAAGTGATTATTTTTGGACCTTTTTATTTAAAAAAGCATAACAAATTGAACAGTCCAGTTCAGTATGCATTTACCCAAAGTTTCTGTCACTTTGACATTACTAATGCTGTCTTGTCCTTAAAGAAAGAAAAGGGTTACAAACAGTCCTAGAAGACCTAAATGTATTATACGTAACTTTTCAGGGCAATTGTTGCACTTTCAATTCGGACCAAATCAAATCTGACCAATTCGATCAAACTGGACCCAAAACAAATTCTTGGAAATTTGCTAATTTATACTCCCTATATAACAAAGATTATTCTTTTAAGGCTCTAGAAAAGTGGAGATGCTACAACTTACACATTTTTGTCAGCCAACAGATGGAAATAAGCATGAGTCAACTGAAATGTTTACAACTTTGATTATTTTGGGTGATATTTGGGGGTGATTTATGGGATGATGTTTAGCCCACCTTTAAATGTTACCTTGTCAACCTGAGGATATTTTGAGACCAAATATCAGCTCCTAGTAAACCTCTACTACAGCAACCTGGCTGTCCCAGGATGTTTTATAGCACATGTGCTCCCAGTAATCTGTTTGGGTAGAGACCAGTAGCTATGATCACCGAGCTCTGTATATTTGACTTTCCTGTCCGTAACACTGGTCTGAAACATTCAGCCTGAAACTAAGATTCATAGTGTCGATAAGATTAAACATGGAAGCATGTCATGCATCATTAAACGCATTAACCTTTCATCTACGAGCAGATGTAGCACGTGCCATGTTCTCACAGGACATGTGCCATCTCATTATACAACTCACCGACAAGATTACTAATTATTACCAAGAGTTATAGAGAGACTGTACATCGTGCATTCATGACGGTTCATGTTACAGAATTATGCTTTTGGGAGGAGGACGCTGCTGGGGAGACATAGTATTACATGATGGCTCTCTGCTCAGACCTGGGGCAACCTCCTCTGTGATAACATGATAGGCCATAAGGACATGGGTCGTACAAACAATCCTTGTTCGGAAGCAGCAGTACATATGTGCAGTATCTGATTGAGAAGGCAATGAGTGCCGCCTTCTTGCAGCTTTCCTTAGGCCAGTGACAGAAAGTTCATTGGTCACATGGCCTAGGAGCAGCTTAGCCCCATACAAATGAATAGGGCTGAGCTGTGATACCAGGCACAGATGCTATCAAATATACGGCGCTGTGCATCAGAAGCTGCGAGGGTACCTTCTCAAACAGCTGATCAGTGGGCGTCCCATTGTCAGACTGGGTGGCCACATAAAGATACATATAGCAAAAATAATTTTTGAAAGGGATCAGGGCCGGTGCGTCCTATAAGCGGACTAGGCAGCTGCATAGGGAGCCCCTTGGGAAGGGGCGCCACCAGGAGCGCAGGCCCCCCTCATGCTGCAGCCGCCAGAGCGCTCTATATAGAGCCTCAGGCGGCTGCAGCACTGCCCACGCTGGTGCGTCCATGAGGGTGCACCGCCCAGGTGCAGTAAGAGGAGAGGGGCTGACAGGAGGGAAGTGCTCAGCTCTCCCTCCTGTCACTCCATTGTAGCGTGGCCGAGCCCTGTATGGTCCGTGGGTACAGGGAGCATCTGCCTCCTGTACCCGGCCAGACTGACAGGAAGTGCGCACACAGTGTGCATTTCCTGTCAGTCCGCCTGGGTACAGGAAACAAAATCTCCTATTCCCGCGGACCATACAGAGCTCGGGCACGCTACACTAGAGGGAGGAAGAGAGTGACAAGGGAGGGGTGAACTTGGAAAAGAGTGACAAGGGAGGGGTGGACTTGAAAGAGAGTGACAAGGGGGATACTTGAAAGAGAGTGACAAGGGAGGGGGCATCTTGGAAGAAAGTGACAAGGGAGGGGGGGACTTGAAAGAGAGAGTGACGGGGGGGACTTGAAAGAGAGAGTGACTGGGGGGATGAACTTGGAAGAGAGAGACAAGGGGGAGGAACTTTGAGGAGAGTGACAAGGGAGGGGGTGGCTTGGAAGAGAGTCACAAGGGAGTGGTGGGGACTTGGAAGAGAGTGAGAAGGGAGGGGGAGAGGAACTTGGAAGAGAGTGAGAAGGGAGGGGGATGAACTTGGAAGAGAGTGACAAGGGAGGGGGGAGAAAGAGAGTAACAAGGGAGGGGAGAGGGGGATTGACATCCATTACACACACTCAATGCACCCCTTACACACACACAGTGCACCCCTTACAGACACAGAAACACAAAATGCATTCCGTACACACATTCAGAAACACACAATACATACCTTATACGCAAACTTATTTCTATCCCTTACACTAAAACACACTGCAATCCACTACACAAACTGGTATCCCTATACACTACATTTCATAAGCACACACATCAGATTCTCTACAACAACACATGACACATCCCCTACACACTTCACCCACTGTGAAAAAACTCATGGGTAGAACATATAGGTGGACTTATGGGTGGACATTATAGGCATACTCACCGTCAGGCCCTGGGGCCCAGACCTTGAGCTATGTAAAGGGCCCCAAAAAATGGAGCTGCTTCCCGTTCTCCCAGAACATTGATTTCTGTGACCACAGTTACAGTCAGCCTCCAGAGAGCCTGTTCTACACCAGACCAGTGGAGCCAGACTGCAGCCAGAGCCCATCATCATCCTCATCTGGTTGTAAGTAGGCAATCTTGTATATTATTCGTGGAACTAGTCTCTAATTTATCTCACATTAGAGGGACACTATAGTCCCCAGAACGACTGCAGCTTAATGTAGTGGTTCTGGTGTCTATAGCCAGTCCCTGCAGGCTTTTTAATGCAAAAACGCACTGTGTGCAGCACTGGCGTTGGTTAATATGGCAGATCATATGGGTGGGGCATTGTGATGTCACACTTTTCTTTTGCCTAGGGCGGCAAAAATCCTTGCACTGGCCCTGAAAGGGATAGGCTGATCATTCAAACTGTTCTCCAGGGCTCATGGCTTATGGGGGCCCAAAGTGTGATTATGAGATCCAGAACCAGTACTAACAAAAGGCATTGTACAGTACAGTTTATTATGTTATTGGCATTGGTGCAGATTCTGTGGCAGGCACCAGCAATACTTTGGTGCAGGCCAAAAACTTTCCTAGCAGAACCAAATACCACAGTGCAGCACAAAATACTGCCACCGCCACTGCAATATTCACCATCCTGTTGACCATAGACCCTACAGAGAAATTTCCTGTTGCGCCAATGCCCAGGGAGCCGCACAAGGAGATTTCCCTGTAGGGTATATGGCCATTCCTCCCCTGTCGGGGACCCAGACCACTGTAAGTCTATTCTTGTGTTAAATAGCAAAAATGGCTTACAACCATCTTCTCTCCTAATTCATAGATAATTGACTACCAAAATTCAATCAACCCACCCAAATATACATTGAACCACAGGGTAATCAAGAGATCCTACTAGGCCACCAGGGATCAAAATGTAGAGTACAACTTGTAGATTAACCTGCAGCAATGTTCAGTGTTGCACTCCTGGACGCTGCATTGCTCAAGCATCCTACCATTCTGCTTGTCTGGGTTGCTTCCAGACACTTAAATGAACAGTGCTGTCTGGCCTAGGTGTAAGTTCTATACTTCCTGTGTTGCTGTCCCAGCTTGTATATTTCACTACTTCTACTCATTTGCTGTCCATCCTGACCTGTACTTGTCTGACATTTATGACCAGACTCTGACTGCTTCGAATGGTGAACTTTTTGATTAGGATCTCTGCCAGCCACCTTGCTGTCATGTCCAGATGCCTACTCTTTATCAGCGCATTTGCCGTTGCTAACAGAGACTACTCCAGAGTTGTGATCTGGGCACTTCTATACTTTTCTGTGTTTACAGGTGAAGAACACTAATTTATGGATCAGCAAACTGGATCAGCCAGTTGATTAACAGGGCAGGACATCTAGCCGAGCCCTGACAATGTGGGTCCTGCACCATATACTAAACCTCAAATTCAGCTTTGGGAGTAGTGACTTGGCTTTTGCAGATACACTTCTAGGTAATGGCACAGGGCTCAGATGGTCAGGGATGGACTAGATGTCCAGTGCTCTCAATCAACAGGCAGTTGGGCACTTCTTCACCTGTGATGGGCTCCTGCTAAGGAGACTAATTGATATGTTAGAATTGATTAACTCATGCCTACAAGAAATTCCTTAGACTCTGCTCTCTAGTTTAGGCCCTTCCAAATCTATTAGTCACCCAGTGGTTCAACTACTCCTTTTGATGTTGGTATACCACTTTTTTCCAGGAAGGAAAGAAAACTGGAGAAGAAGGCTCGGGAGAAGAAGGTTGGGGGCTTCCTAAAGTTTTTAACCTAAAAATTGACCTTAAAAGGGTTGTCTCATCATGGCCAATGGGGGCATATCACTAGGATATGCCCCCATTGTCTTATAGGTGCACCACTGGGACCCGTACCTATATCGAGAACGGAGCCCTGAAAGTGAAGGAGGGCGCACTGCACATGCGCAGCCGCCCTCCATTCATGTTCTAGGAGGCCGGCGAAAATAGCCGAGCGCTGGCTCGTCTATTTCCGTCGGCCTCATAGAACTGAATGGGAGCGGGCCCGCACTTGCGTAGTACGCTCCCATTCACTTCTATGGGAAGCCAGCTTGGTGGTGGCTGGACCGGACTCCTCCATATTGGTGCCCAGCGGTGACTCGTTCTCGATATAGGTGCCCAGCGGTGGGACCCACACCTATAAGACAATGGGGGCATATCCTAGCGATATGCCCGCATTGTCTATGATAAGACAACCCCTTTAAACTCAATTGGTATAAATTATGAGTAGAACATTTATACCACCTTTTGGATTATGATGCCCGAGATGAGTTCTTTCATGAGACATTTTAATCTGTATAAACTTTAAACCTTAAACAGCAGCTCAACATTCAAGACACATTTAATGATAATATTATTTAATAAAAGATAAAAATCATAGTTTTTTTTACATTCTGATTTATTTTTCCACCGTTCTATAAATCTAGGTCAATATTCAGTTAAGTAACTGCTAACGATCGCTAATGACAGCCGTGGATCCAGCAATGGCACTTGAACAAACGTAATAACAGCCGCAGCTTTGACCACACAACTCCAGACCTAAATTTTTTATTTTAAATTCTAGTAAATTCTGCTGAATATGTGACATCTCATGTAACCTGAGCCTTACATTCAGCAAGGAGCTGAAGCCTAGAACTATCTGATGCTAATGGTAGTTCCACAGGAAGCTGACAAGCTGTATGCCACTCCATCTGTTATGTTTTATTGCGCTCTCTTCTCTCCAGCAAACACAATATGACCTACTTTCTGTGTGGAAATGAAAGTTCTCTTACAATTGAATGCATATCTCTTCAAAAGCCTATCTAGCCGGAGCTCTACAGCAAAGTTCATTTATGGAATAATAAAGAATGACATTTTGCAATGAAGATTGATTCACACATAAACATAACATCGGTTGGGATATTCAGGGATATAACATTGATCTGTCTTCATCAATGTGTGATCAACGGGACAATTGTCATGGAAGGTCCATCTCTTAAATCATTAAGTTGTGTAACTATAAGAGGTGAACACTCTCCTCAATGCAAGCTCATACTCATTTCCTTTAATGTGCCTTCTTTGCAAGCTGCCTGAAGAAGGTTGATAATATTGCTTATGTATCTTTGTCTGTGGCAGTGTTTCTAATAAAGAACCAATAATTGCATTATTCAACCCGGTGCAGGAGGTTGTGGTGAAGTCATTGTGACCTCCTACACCACAAGAGCCATAAGCGTAAGCTCCTTCGGCCCATCGTAAACTGCCACTCTCTGCATTGTGGCAGCTCATGGTCGTCTTTCCTCATGGTCGAGGGACACAGATATTTGCCTCAGGGGCCGCATACAACCACAGTATTTCAGACACCTGCTCTATAGAAACAGATATTGTATATGATATAGCTATGTGTCACCACCTAGTGGTTTTGAGGTGAGTTGCAGGCTGTCAAGGGTTTTGCTAACATGACGCAATATTGCAAATTTGAGCTAAAAAGAGTGTCGGCATAGCAGTAAGGGCTTCTTACTAGTTCTGGTTTCTACACGGAAGACCCCAAATTGAATCCTGATATACTTGGTCTTTTCTTGTTGGGCATGTCCTTTCAGAGCTTTTGCAGGGTAAAAGAGAAATTAGACCCTTACTTTGGTCACTGCCATTCATGTTTGCAAATGCTCATAAGATGCCCAGAACACAAAACCCATGGAGAATGCAACGCGGGCAACTTTATTGGAGGCCTTCCTCCCATCAGTCCAACAGCAGAAAGGGCTTCTGCTATATCAATGCACAAGTAATTTTATACTATGCTAATAATTGTTTACGGTAATATATTGATTGATATTTATCTTTACCAAATTCCATCTTGATATTTTAGACTTTGTTATCCTTGCCTTAGACTTGGATACGTTCCTGGAAGTGGGACTGCTCTAAGCTTCTTAATCCTGAGCATGATTGCTCTCTTGACCTTCGCCTGACCTTCTTATCTTGAATGGTCTCTTCCCTGAACGTCTTCTCGGGTTACGCTTTCTTGGAGTTTTCCTGTCTTAAGGTTGTTTGCACGGCTGCTGCCAGCTCCCTCAACTCCTAAGCCACTTAAAATGTTGATCTAATTGAAAGTAGCCTTAAGGTTATTTGGAATGCAAACAACAGCTTTAAGGAGCTTAGTCAAGAAATGTGATGCACCCAAAATGTTGGCTTGGTGTGCATTACACAGGATGTTTTGGTGTTGGGTTATCTAGTCCTTTTATTTCCATCTGCTATTTGACTTCTTTTCGAATGTTTATTTAGCTCTGGCGACACTCGATTCCTTCGATTAAAATCCTGTGTGGTTTTCCACGCCATTGTTGTGACTACAAGAATCACAGATTTCATTTTTAGATTTTTTTTTAATTTCTTTATAATGAAAATAGCAGGTCAACAGCAAAGTACATGCAACTGATTTCGATACAGATTAATATGACAAAACTGGCAAAAAGAACAAACGATTTCATTATAAAGTACCATATTTTTACTTTTTAGGTTTTAGAGGAGGAAAATAAGAAAAACATATATCTTTCATCAGACCTCAGGTCACACCTCCAATCAACCTACATGCACTGCGTCCTGATGCTATACACGTTCAGGACACAGCACAGTGAGCGTCTGGAAGAAGGCCAGGGAGTGGTAAGTATAGCCAGCACTACACTCACCACTTCCTGCACCTCCTTCATACTAATGAGCGCTTACAAAATTTTAGTGCTCATTAGTATTTTCTTTATAAGATGCACTGACATTTTCTGCCACTTTTTCATCTCGCTTATAAGGCAAAAAATACTGTATATTTAAAATAATAATCTAAATAGGTATACCAATATTATGAGGCTAGAGCTCCTTTTTTCTTATAAACAGCTTTGAATCTTTAGCTTCCACCCACATAGCGACTATTAGAAGAGACAAATTCAGAGCTCTCTGCTTTAAACAGAATGTTATCGCTTAAAGGAGTTGTCCAATCCCCGGATTTAAAAAAAAAACTAGCCACAATGGTATAAAATATTAAAATAAGTATTACCTTGCCAACCCACCACTAACCAATGCATCCTAGTCCCACTATTCTCTGTATCCGGGCCTCCAGTGACCATGTGTCAGCACAAACATGTGATCACTGCAATGAATCGCTGCTTGTAGCAGTGACCTCATTGGTGTTGACACATTACCCAAAACAAGAATGAACCTGGATTACACCTTCTCATGCTATGCTTTAATCTAATAACTGCTTCTCAGCATAATTAACATCGCTACTCAGTGCCATAAATAGTATACAGGCCCCTATGTTGCATGCTTACATGAGGCATTAGTACACATTTTCATCAAAAAGCATAAGCCCACTCACCACGACAAGGTTGCCTCCTCAAGTGGGGACCTACTCTAAATTTGGCACGGCGCTGCGTGGCGACCACCGGTGCCACAGCACTGCACCCAGTGGTGTTGAAACATTATTGCTGGAGGTCACGAAACAGACCTCCAGATGTGGATCGGTATCAATGGAATCGGAGAGAAGGTTGGTCAGTAAAATTAGCATTTTATTATTTTAGCTTAAATGGTTTTTCAAAAATTTTAAAGGGCTGGAATGCATGATCCCTTTAATTCTTTGGTTACATGAAGGTACATACCTAATTATCTTAGATTTTGATATTGATGGCCTAGCCTCAGGCGGGGGGTCCAACTCTCAGTACCTTCCCGATCACTGCTTGAAGAGGCCAGTTAGGGCCGTTGGTCTCTTCCTAGGGCATGTGACACCATGTTCATCATTCATATTACCTAGGTGCAGCTCAGTCCCATTCAAATGAGTAGCCGATAGCTGAAATACCAAGCACAGCCACTGTACAATGTACAGAACTGTGCTTGGGAAACTGTGAGGAGGCTGCACGACTCTGCGGAGCATCATGGCCTCTTCAAACAGCTTATCGGCGGGGGTACTGGTATTCGGACCCCCACCAATTAGATACTGAGGATAGGTCATCGGAATCAAAGTCCAATACAACTCCTTTAACCACTACAGGACCGCCTAACGCAGGGATGCGTCCTGCGGGCGGCCCTGTAGCTCTGTTCCGACGCATCGGCGCGTCATCTCGCGAGAGGCGAGATTTCGCGTTCACAGGGAAGCGCGGCACAGCAGTTCGGCTACAGTCTGCCAGCGATGATCCATCGCTGGCAGGCTGTAGATGCGAATAAAATCGCATCAAACTGCTATATCAGACGCTGTTTTATGAACAGCGTCTGATATAGCTGCTACCTGGTCCTCTGGTGGTCCCATTTACTGGGATCGACCACCAGAGGACCAGGTAACACAGTAAAGTTGCACCAAACACTACACTAACCCCCCACCCCCCTCACCTATTAACCCCTTGATCACCCCATCTAGACCCCCTGATCACCCCCCTGTCATTGATCACACCCCTTGTAAGGCTCCATTCAGACGTCCATATGTGTTTTGCGGATCCGTGGATTTACGGATCCGCGGATCCAATCCGCGAATCCGATCCGCAGATCCTCAAAACACGGACACCGGCAATGTGCTTTCCGCATTTTGCAGATCCGCAAATTGCCAGAACTATATAGAAAATGCTTTTTCTTGTACGCAATTGCGGACAAGAAAAGGACATGTTCTATATTTTTGCAGAACGGAAGTGCAGACCCGGAAGCGCGGATCCGTAATTCCGGATCCGAGCGGGACAAAGTCTGTCCCCATAGAAATGAATGGGTCCGCAATTCCGTTCCGCAAACAGAATTGCGGACGTGTGAATGGGGCATAAGGGTCCCCTATCACCACCAGTTAGTTAGCGCCCAGCCCACTGCACCGCAGTCACTGATTTTGGCAGAGATTTTTCATCCACATTGACCGATGCGAATGAAAAAATCTGTGCCGTTCATTTTTTTTTTCAGTGCAGAGGCTGAACGGAAAAAATCTCATTACCCGTATGCTCAATATACGGAGAATCGCAGAAACTCCTAATGCTGGCCATACGTGTAATGACTGCGGAGACCCTCAAATGCCAGGGCAGTACAAAAACCCCACATGTGACCCCATTTTAGAAAGAAGACACCCCAAGGTATTCCGTGAGGGGTATGGTGAGTTCATGCAAAATTTTATTTTTTGTCACAAGTTAGTGGAATATGAGACTGTAAAAAAAAACAAAAAAAAACAATTTCCGCTAACTTGTGCCAAATTTTTTTCTGTGAACTCGCCATACCCTCACAGAATACCTTGGGGTGTCTTCTTTCCACAATGGGGTCACATGTGGGTATTTATACTGCCCTGGCATTTTAGGAGTCCTAAAGCGTGAGAATCCAAATGCGTAAAATGGCCTGTGAAATCCTGAAGGTACTCATTGGTTTTAGGGCCCCTTTGCGCATCTTCGCTGCAAAAAGTGTCACACATGTGGTATCGCCGTACTCAGGAGAAGTAGGGCAATGTGGTTTTGGGGTGTATTTTTACATATACCCATGCTGGGTGTGAGAAATATCGCTGTAAATGACAACTTTTTAAATTTTTTTATTCAAAGTTGTCAATTTACAGAGATATTTCTCTCACCCAGCATGGGTATATGTAAAAATACACCCCAAAACACATTGCCCTACTTCTCCTGAGTACGGAGATACCACATGAGTGACACTTTTTGCAGCCAAGATGCGCAAAGGGCCCAAATTCAACGAGTACCTTTTAGGAGGGCATTTTTACGCATTTTCTTCTCACGCTTTAGGGCCCCTAAAATGCCAGGGCAGTATAAATACCCACATGTGACCCCATTTTGGAAAGAAGACACCCCAAGGTATTCGCTGAGGGCATAATGAGTCCATGAAAATTAAACTTTTTGTCAAAAGTTAGCGGAAAGGGAGACTTTGTGAGAAAAACAATAAAAATCAATTTCCACTAACTTGTGCCAAAAAAATCTTCTATGAACTCGCCATGCCCCTCATGGAATACCTTGGGTGTCTTCTTCCAAAATGGGGTCACATGTGGGTATTTATACTGCCCTGGCATTTAAGGCCCTAAAGCGTGAGAAGAAAAATGCGTAAAAATGCCCTCTAAAGGTACTCATTGGAATTAGGGCCCCTTGCGCATCTTGGCTGCAAAAGTGTCACACATGTGGTATCGCCGTACTCAGGAGAGTAGGGCAATGTGTTTTGGGTGTATTTTACATATACCCATACTGGGTGAGAGAAATATCTCTGTAAATTGACAACTTTGAATAAAAAATTTAAAAAGTTGTCGTTTACAGCAATATTTCTCACACGCAGCATGGGTATATGTAAAAATACACCCCAAACCACATTGCCCTACTTCTCCTGGGTACGGCGATACCACATGAGTGACACTTTTTTGCAGCCTGGGTGCGCAAAGGGGCCCTAAAACCAATGAGTACCTTTAGGATTTCACAGGCCATTTTTATGCATTTGGATTCTCACACTTTAGGGGCCCCTAAAATGCCAGGTGAGTATAAATACCCCACATGTGACCCCATTTTGGAAATAAGACACCCCTAGGTATTCTGTGAGGGGCATGGTGAGTCCACAGAATTTTTATTTTTTGGCACAAGTCAGCGGAAATTGTTTTTTTTTTTTTTTTTTACAAAGTCTCATATTCCACTAACTTGTGACAAAAATAAAATTTTACATGAACTCACCATACCCCTCACAGAATACCTTGAGGTGTCTTCTTTCCAAAATGGGGTCACATGTGGGGTATTTATACTGTCCTGGCATTTTAGGGCCCCTAAAGCGTGAGAAGAAGTCTGGAATCCAAATGCGTAAAAATGCCCTGTGAAATCCTAAAGGTACTCATTGGTTTTAGGGCCTTTGCGCACTAAGCTGCAAAAGTGGCACACATGTGGTATCGCCGTACTCAGGAGAAGTAGGGCAATGTGTTTTGGGGTGTATTTTTATATATACCCATACTTTGTGTGAAAAATATCTCTGTAAACGACAACTTTTAAAAATTTTTATACAAAGTTGACAATTTACAGAGATATTTCTCTCACCCAACATGGGTGTATGTAAAAATACACCCCAAAACACATTGCCCTACTTCTCCTGAGTACGGCGATACCACATGAGTGACACTTTTTTGCAGCCTGGGTGCGCAAAGGGGCCCAAATTCCAACGAGTACCTTTAGGTTTTACATGGCGGCTCACAATTTAGCCCCGCCCAAAATGCCAGAACAGTAAACACACCCCACAAATGACCCCATTTCGGAAAGTAGACACACACCCCAAGGTATTCACTGAGGGGCATAGTGAGTCCGTCTGAGATTTTTTATTTTTTTTGCCAGAAATTATCAGAAATTGAAACTTTTTTTTTTTTTTTTCTCAGAAAGTGTCATTTTCCGCTAACTTGTGAAAAAAAATGAAATGATACATGAACTCACCATGCCCCTCCGTGAATACTTTGGGGTGTCTTCTTTCTAAAATGGTGTCATTTGGGGGGTATTTATACTTTCCTGACATTCTAGCACCTGAAGAAACATGACAGGTGCTCAGAAAGTCAGACCTGCTTCAAAATGCCGAAATTCACTTTTTTGCACCATAGTTTGTAAACGCTATAACTTTTACCCAAACCAATAAATATACACTTATTGGATTTTTTTTTATCAAAGACATGTAGAACAATAAATTTTGAGAAAAATTTATATAGAAATGTAGTTTTTTTTGAAAAATTTTACAACAGAAAGTGAAAAATGTCATTTTTTTTGCAAAAATTTCGGTCATTTTTGATTAATAGCAAAAAAAGTAAAAATGTCAGCAGCAATGAAATACCACCAAATGAAAGCTCTATTAGTGAGAAGAAAAGGAGGTAAAATTCATTTGGGTGGTAAGTTGCATGACGGAGCAATAAACGGTGAAAGTAGTGTAGTGCGGAATTGTAAAAAGTGGCCTGGTCATTAAGGGTGTTTAAGCTAGGGGGGCTGAAGTGATTAACATATGCTTTTTTGGTTTGCAAAAAAATTTTTTTTTTTTATTTCACAACCAGGAAATACTCTTCCAATTCCTGTATATAAAAGTAATAAGCATACTTATTTTTCTATTCGAATGCCCCGATGATAGTGGGGTCATGTAATAGTGCAGGAAGGTGATGGGAAAATACAGTAATATTCTTGGCCTTGCATGCTAACAGGGCTATACACCTCACCATAGATAATAATTGCATAGGAATAATCAGAAATCATTGTTTTTAGGCGTATGGTGCATAAACCATTTATTTTGACAGATTGAACTCTACTTTGTATATTAAAAATGAGCCTCTGTGAGCCGGAGCAGAGACACATTAGCAAGAGGCAGCTTTGGCAAAACTGAGAAAAGTGCAGTGTATATTTTTAATTGGATGATTAGATGACATTTCACCTCTAGTGTCCACTGATGGTTAAACGTATTTACCATGAAGCATCTTCTTTCGGCAAAAGATTAGCTTTTTATCCAGAGGTTTGGGCAGCCAGACCTGCAGCACTCAGTTTATCTGATGAAACATCCCTTTAAGGATCACACATGTTCATCTATTTTTAAATAACAGTTTACTTTCTGAGCTGAGACAAATAATGAGCCTTTGAGCTACAATTTGTGTTGAAGGCAGGTCATATACCACCTAGAAGAAAAAAAATGACCTGCTGTTGCTGGGGGCAAAGTAATACCCCAATCCATGGGTGTAACTAAAGGATCATGGGCCATGGGGCATTTTGGACCCTGCCACGCAAATTATTCTGATGCTCAACAGCAGGACCCATCTGTACCTTTCTGGCAGCATCACTGGGATTCTTAAGTGACCCATAAAACTTCTCTGATTGGAGTCATCCATTTTAGAATAGCGATGACAACATCTTAAGTAGATGACTAAGGGAGGGGGATTTCACACCACATTTCACCACCATGTTTTATGCATGCATTTGCTCCCTAGTGTCAGCCAGTGTATGAACTGCCAACTTTAAAGTACTTGAGATAGAGACCCTGACATTGGACCACAATAGTATAATCTACTGTACACCTCAGCAGTAGGGATGAGCAAACTTGTGTTTTCAAGTTTGGTGTGCAAGGTTCAGGTTTGGGTTATCTAGGAATTCCATTATGGATTTAGCTACTACGGACCATCACTTATGGTCCGTGGTAGCGGAGTCAATAATGGAATTCTTAGATAACACAAACCTGAACCTTGTACGCCAAACTTGAAAACACAATTTCGCTCAACACTACTCAGCAGTCTCTTACATACACACATGTGGTATCAGAACACTGTAAACCCATGCAGCCATCCTTCTGCATTTTTCTCCACAGCCTCCGTTCCCTGACTATACATATCTTGACTTACTGCTACTTTTAGCATTAAAAAGTTGATGATCTCCTTTGAGACAGTGGGGGTTGTCCATCATCATAAATCTTCCCGTCTCTTCTCCACTCCAGCATCTCAGACTTATAATACAAAGGCTGCCAGACCTCAAAGGAGATCATAACGGAGATAAAAGAAATGCATTCAACTTTAGTGTGGTGGGGGGAAGGGACTAGCCCCAGCAACATGCATCCATAGATCACAAGTCTGACCAATCAATACCTGTCCTTAACAAAGCAAAATTATGATCACATAAGGACAAGAAAGACAAGAAGTGTTATTGCTGAAAGTGTTATAGGCGGGGCGGATTGGCCATAGACCTTAAAGGGGAAATTTCTTCATGGTCCAATGCGCAGGGGCCTGCCTGAGCCCTCCTCACGGCTGGCCAGTGAAAGTTTTTGGGGATGTATTTTGTGCTGCTGCTGGCAGTATTTTATGATGGACTGTGGTATTTGGCTCTGTTGGGGTGGTATAATGTGCCACAATATGGTATTGCTGGCCCTGCCTTCCATCAATTTGGACCGGACTACAAAACGGGGCCACTTTTAGTATTTTTTCCAGGGCCACTTTATGGCCTCATGCACATGGCCGTATGTTTTGTCCGCGTTCGATCCGTATATTTTGCGGCTCGGGTGCGGACCCATTCACTTCACATGGAGTGCTGTCCGCATCCGCTGCTCTGTTCCGTGGCCCCGCAAAAAAAATAGAGCATGTCCTATTCTTGTTCGTTTTGCAGACAAGAATTGGCATCTCTATAATGGTCCGCCCGTTCCGTTCCGCAGGACTTAACAGTTTGTCCAGGTCACAATCTCTGGTCACCACTAACCCAGGTTTGGGCCTACCCAGCAGTGGTCCAGAGCCACTTGCAAGATCCACGGTGTTCTCTTCTTCCATAGCATATATAACACAACATGGCAAAACATAATCACGGTCACCAATTTCTTCACTGGAGGTTACAGTTCGAGGATGCGTCAACAAAAATTTTATTAGACAGTTAAAACCAGATAGTAACACATCTCCTTTTTTTCTAGCCTGCTTTTATTTTCTGATTACAGATTTTTGTATTTCTTGAACATGATTATGGGTCGGCCATATTGTCCAAGCTGCTCTTAACAACATTTCGAAAGCATTAAGAAAATTTGCTTTGCAACAACCACATGAACCATAGACGAAATAGACAGGAGGGGACCTCATTCTATAGGAGCGTTTTCTAGGCATGATCTGTGACCGGTGCAGAGGTGATTGTACAAGGAAAGAATAGATAAGATTTGACAATCAACAATTGTGAATGGTGGATCTGGTCTTATCTATACCCAGAGGTGATATAATTACAGGCAGGATTAGAGTGCCAGATAAGCAGATAACTGCAATAAAGTGATCTGTACAGACCAAGAAGTGGCACCTAGACTTGGTGGCCAGTGAGAAAACTGGTTTTATGGTTTTTGTTTAAATATAGATATTGACATGGAGATTTAAAAATATCATCAAATATTTTATGTCAAACATAAATACACAATTTAAAGGGTTTCTGTCACCAGGATTACACATTATAAGCTGTCTGACATTAGCTATGTGCTAATGTCAGATCAGCTTGATAATGTGCTTTATATGTATTTCTGATGTATATTTAGGCTAAAAAACGTCTTTTTATAATATGTAAATTAGCCTCTAGGAGCAGGGGGGGGCGTTGCCCCTGCTTCTAGAGGCTCTGTGCGCCAACCTGCTGCTACGCCCCTTCTTTCTTTGATTGACAGTGCCGGGCAGCGATCCTCTCCTGCCTCCGGCACTGTCTCCCTGCTAAATCCTAAACCTGTGCCGCCGCTCTGTATTCGGCGCAGGTGCGGTGAGCTGAGGACAGCAGGCACCAGCGTCCTCTGCTCACCGCGCCTGTGCCGAATACAGAGCGGCGGCGCAGGCGCTGGATTTAGCAGGGAGACAGTGCCGGAGGCAGGAGAGGATCGCTGCCCGGCACTGTCAATCAAAGAAAGAAGGGACGTGGCAGCAGGTTGGCGCACGGAGCCTCTAGGAGCAGGGGCAACGCCCCCCCTGCTCCTAGAGGCTAATTTACATATTATAAAAAGACATTTTTTAGCCTAAATATACATCAGAAATACATATAAAGCACATTATCAAGCTGATCTGACATTAGCACATAGCTAATGTCAGACAGCTTATAATGTGTAATCCTGGTGACAGAAACCCTTTAAACAATAGGTCATTTTCTGATGACACATTCCCTTTAAAGTGTATAAATTAGTAGAATAAAATGGCAACTGCCTTTATCTAGAAGAAGAAGAATGGGTATCCTCCTAGGAAGCCTAGAAACTAAAATGGAAGTCAGTACCAGAATCTATTAGATGGATCCTCTGTACTTATGGGGCACTTATCAAAGGTTCAGGTTACAGCTTGAGTAAGGTTTTGGTGGGAGTATACATACAGCTCAGGAGCTACATACCTAAAGTTCATTTATTGTGCATTGTGCCAACAGGACAAGTTATGAAAACGATCATAATTCTTATTAATGCTTGCACATGAATTAAAATGGCCATGCAACAAAATGTAAATCTATCAAAGTAGAAGGTCATGTGTTCAATGAAGATATGTATTGTAAGTTGGGAGTTCACTGCTCATATATCGTTTTGGGCGCGAATATTCGAATTGCGAATTTTAATCGTGAATATCGCAACTTCGAGAATTCGCGAAGATTTAGAATATAGTGTTATATCTTCGTATTTTCGAATATTCCATTTTTTTTTATCAGTAACCTACCTTTTTGCTCGTGGCCCAATGAGAAGGCTGCAATGTCTTTGTCTTAGTTTAGCAACATCCCTAGCAACCAATAGGAAAGTTGCCAACCCCTTACTATATAGGAAACTCCCCAGCAGCCATTGTGTGCAGTTTATTACAGTTCTGAGAGAGACAGCAGTGTCATTGCTGTGACCTCTGCTTTACTGTGTCACATTACATTAGATAGTTAGTTAGTTTATATATATATATATATATATATATATATATATATGTATAGAGTGAAGAAACGGCAGGCAGCACTCCGGATATCGTGAAAAAAAACGTGGTTTATTAACCTAAAAGCAGTAGCAACGTTTCAGCTCTCACTATGGAGCCTTTGTCAAGCCATATTCACACGTGTTCAAATGCCAAAATATATAGTGCCTTCAATAATGTTTCCATTAGAACAGTGATTGGTATAATTATGTAAAAATATTGTATAAACAATAAACCGTGGTATACAAAATTCAATTACAGGATTGTGTCACATTATATAAACATCATGATGAAACTCGTGCTAGGTGATTATACATACAGTGTAATATTCACATATACATCCATAATCATGTGAAATTAATTAATCAAATACACCTGATTGCACCTAATAGGTGAAAAAAAAGGTTAGTTAAAAACATACTTGGAGCATGAGTCAATGGCAGGTCCGCTGAGCGTGGATGTCAATGTACTGGGCATGCGCCAAACTGGCGTAGTCTCACGAGATCCAAGGAATGGTCTCGTCAGAGAACTTTGTTACCAGGGCCAGGAACAAACATGGACGGCGTGGCCTCCCGCGGACATGCGCAGAATCCAAACTTCGATGACGTGGAATGATCACGCCTCTTAGTAACCAGGACGCTATCCCATATAGTAAGAGATACACAGAGTAACTAAAACAGAGTGCAACCACCAAGTATGTCAAACCATAGTGGTGCACCTCAATATAGAATACTCTAATGGTGTTTTAAATGAATCGGGGGACACGCCATCACGCCGCGATCCCTCGCAGCGAAAAATGGCTGTCCTGTTAGAACAGGAAGATCGTGGATCGCAGAAAGCGACCCCGATCCTCCTGTCAGATCCCGAACTATACACCCAACAAAATCCAAGGAGAGACGTCCCAAATAAAAAATCAAATACCAGAGTCACATAGCCACCGCCGACTCATGTAAGTAGCGTTGCCCATGGAAACAGACAAATTGCAAGTAGTAATGAATATGTGAAAATGTAAAAAAAATCGCGTCCTGCGTCTTCTCATGCTCCAGGTTCACAACTTTCTTTATGGCAAGCTGATATCTCTAAAAAAGAGAAAAAAACATTTTTTTAGACAAGGCACGTGTAAATAATTTTTCTCAAAGTAAGAGTCAGAGAAATAGGAAAGTGCAGAATGGCAATACAAATCATGTCACCCTAAACTCCACATTAAGCCCATGTGGTCTCAAGGTTTTTAAGGTATAGATCCAATATAATTCCCGTTTTTTCAAAAGAGGTGTCCTGTCCTGTCCCCACCCCTTCTCACTTCTTGGTCAGAGGCAATTTTGGGAGGAATTGCACCCACCTTCTCAGTGTGCTGCTCACCATTTTTTCTGTTTATATATATATATATATATATATATATATATACACATTACAGATAGTTAGTGGGAGATAGTCACTGTAGGTTAGATAGTGATATAGTGTAGCTGATAGGTTCCAATGCAGGTGTTAGGTAGTGTGATTAGAGTTGAGCGAACCCGAACTGTATAGTTCGGGTTCGTACTGAATTTTGGGGTGTTCGGGACACGGACCCAAACATTTTCAAAAAAGTTCGGGTTCGGGTCCGTTGTTCGGCGATTTCTTCCCGCTTTCTGAAGGGCTGCACAGCAGCCAATCAGCAAGCGTTTTAATTCTTGCCCTAAGAAGCCATCACAGCCATGCCTACTAATGGCATGGCTGTGATTGGCCAAGTGCAGCATGTGACCCAGCCTCTGTATAAGCTGCAGTCACATACTGCTGCATGTCACTCTGCTGATTTTAGCTTAGGGAGAGGATGTTAGTGGACAGAATAGGGCAGAAATCAGAAGAACCTGTGCTACTTTAATCCACAAGATACAGCAAATAGAGAGGGAGGGAGCTTTAGCAATCCAACATTTCTGTACCCAGCCACTGCAAGGGAAATCTTTTTTTGGAATCCATCTGTTACTGAGGTGGTGCTCAGAGGCCATATTAGCCACCGCAGTGTACTGCATGTCTGCCAGCCAGCCAGCCAGGGACATCAGCCTAATCCTATTTTGTAGCTCAGTGACGGAAAAAAAAACGGGCTTTTTCTGGCTGCTTAAGTCCCCTATATTGCCTTTTGTATGTTTAAGGGGTGACATAGTCCATTTGTCTAGCCTGGGATCTGTGGTGGCACAGAGCACTTGTATATACAATGCACTAAACCATATATTCCATTTCAGTGTATTTTATAGTTTAAAAAAAGTGGTCATCCTGATCCACCAAGACTTTTTTACACCGCCAAAATATATATGTGACATTTCTGCGGTAAAATTGAGAATCCGTGTAATTTTGGGGAAAAAAACGTATTCCTTGTCCACAAAACAGTTCTGCATACACTGTCCAACGACATATTTTATATTTCTGCAGGGAAATAGTGCTTCTTTGTTTTTTTATAGAAAAAAAAACTTTATTCAACGTCCACCAAACAGTCTGAAATACCCATTCCAACCACCAATTTTACATTGCTACTGTGAAATACAGCATAAGTGTATGTTTTTTGACAAAAAAGTGGTAATCCTGATCCACAAAGCATCCTGAAATACACCGCTTTAATACCAATTTCACATTACAGCTGAGAAATAGTGCATTATTCTTTTTTGTGGGAAAAAAAAGCAATATTCTTGCTTCACAAAGCAGTTGTACATACACGGTATAAATATCTAATTTAAATTTACAGCAGTAAAAAACTGCATTTTAGGGTTTTATTGAAAAAAGCCGTGTTTTAGGCCAAAAAAACTGTTGAGCATTCATCGTTTAAATAATTATTCTCCAATTTATAGCAGTCAAATACTGCATTTGTGAATTTTGGTGACCAAATCCGTGTTTTGGGTCCCCAAATCTGGTGTCCATACATAGTATAAATATCTACTTTTAATGTACAGCAGTTAAAAAATGCATTTTGGGGTTTTATTGAAAAAAGCCGTATTTTGGGCCCAAAAAACAATATTCTGGGTCCACAGAGCATTTTTATGACACAGGCACTGCCTTAGCGAACGTAATTGTTGACTAGTGGCAGGTAAATTGACACCGGAGAGAGACCAATCTTTCAGCTTTGTGGGTGAACGCAAATAATGAGGAGAACATCAAATAAGGGACGCGGGCATGGTCATGGTGGTGTTGGTGGAGCTCCTGTTGCTTGGAGAGGATGTTGCCGTTCAGCAACAACTACTGCTCCAAGTCAAACACCTTCCTCTGGTGCGAGTAGGCAACAGAATCTGCAGCGTTATTTGATAGGCCCAAGTGCCGATCTACAGATGGTAAAGCCAGAACATGTACAGGCGATAGTAGATTGGGTGGCTGACAGTGCCTCCAGTTCCTTCGCAGTATCTAACACCCAGTCCTCTGCAGAAAGCTCAGAGTTGGCACTGCAGCCTATGCCCATCAGTCTTCCAGCTCACCCCCTTGCAAATCAGTCAAGCAGTCAGAGCCCCAAATCATGCAGGAAAGTCTCATGCTTTTTGATGACTCTGCTGGCAAGATTTCCCCTGCCCATCCACCTAGCCCTGCCCCAGAAGAGGAAGACCTTGAATGCACTGATGCTCAACCACTTTTGTTGCAGGATGAGAACATGGGAATACCTCCACAAAACATCTCTGATGATGACGAAACACAGGTGCCAACTGCTGTGGCTTTCTGCAATGTGCAGACCGACAAAGAGGGCAGGGGTCATGAATGGGTGGAAGATGATGTGGAGGATGATGAAGTCCTAGACCCAGACTGGACTGGAGGTCGTGCTAGTGAGGCATGCAGTTCTGAGGAATAGCCAGTGGTCGCACTGAGGCAACAGCACAGCAAAAGAGGGAGCAGGGTGCAAAAGCGCAGCGGCCGTTCCACAGACAGTACGCCTGCTACTGTCCACCGGACCCAGGCACTGAGCACACCCAGGCCTGCTCCAAGGAGTTCATTGGCGTGGCAGTTCTTCACACAATGTCCTGACGACAAGATATGAGTGGTTTGCATGTTGTGCCATCAGAGCCTCAAGCGAGGCATAAACGTTCTTAACCTGAGCACAACCTGCATGACCAGGCATCTACATGCAAAGCATGAACTGCAGTGGAGTAAACACCTTAAAAACAAGGAACTCTCTCATGCTCCTCCTGCTCCCTCTTCTGCTGCTGGCTCGGTCTCTCCCTCCACCTCTGGCGTCACCATGGCACCTGGCGACCAGCAAACAGAGGATGTTCCACCAACAGCACCACATACGACACCATAACCAAGCATCTCCACCATGTCACACGGCAGCATTCAGCTGTCCATCTCCCAAACATTGGAGAGAAGGAGGAAATACTCACCTACCAACCCTCAAGCCCTGGCCCTGAATGCCAGCATTTAAAAATGACTGACCTTTGAAATGCTTTCATTACGTCTGGTAGAGACGGACTGTTTCAAACAGCTGATGGCTGTGGCTGTCCCCCTGTAGATTGTTCCCAGCCGCCACTACTTTTCCAGGCGAGCCGTCCCTTCCCTGCACAACCAAGTGGAGGATAAAATCAAGTGTGCGCTGCGCAATGCCATCTGTGGCAAGGTCCACATAACCACAGATGCATGAACCAGTAAGCACCGCCAGGGTCGCTATATCTCCCTAACTGCACACTGGGTAAACGTAATGGCGGCTGGGCTCAAGGCGGATAGCGGTTTGAGCATGTCCTTGCACCACTGAGGATCGCAGGGCATTATTCGTTGCATCCTGTTGCTTCCTCCTCCTACTCCGCATCAGCCTCCTCCTCATCCTACTCGTCTTCTACCACCCCCACATCCAGTCATCGAAAGAACCTCACCCCCACCTTCAGCACAGTCTGGGGTAAATGTCAGCAGGCGATTTTAAAACTCATGTGTTTGGGTGACAAACCCCACACCACACAGGAGCTTTGGAGGGGCATAGAACAGCAGACTGATGAGTGGTTGGTGCCAGAGAGCCTCAAGTCCGGCCTGGTGGTGTTCCATAATGGGCCAAATCTCGTTGCAGCTCTGGGACTAGC
The DNA here is from genome assembly GCA_033119425.1 of Bufotes viridis. Taxonomy (NCBI): domain Eukaryota; kingdom Metazoa; phylum Chordata; class Amphibia; order Anura; family Bufonidae; genus Bufotes; species Bufotes viridis. Next base: position 36,972,253 of record CM065591.1, read on the forward strand.
CGGTTTGATGCAAATCCCTTGCCTGGCGCATTTGCTTTATCTGGTGGTGCAGAAGTTTCTTAAAAACTACCCAGACATCTCAGAGCTGCTGATGAAAGTGCGGTCCGTATGTGCGTGCTTTCAGCGTTCTCACCCTGCTGCTGCTCGCCTGTCTGCGCTGCAGCGTAACTTCGGCCTTCCTGCTCACCACCTCATATGCGACATGCCCACCAGGTGGAACTCCACTTTACAAATCCTGGAGAGACTGTGCGAGCAGCAGAGGGCGATAGTGGAGTTTCAGATGCAGTATGCACGGGTCAGTCGCTCTGCGGATCAGCACCACTTCACCACCAGTAACTGGGCCTGCATGCGAGACCTGTGTACCTTGTTGCGGTCTTTGGAGTACTGAACCAACATGGCCAGTGCTGATGACGCCGTTGTTAGCATTACAATACCCCTTCTATGTCTCCTTGAAAAAAATATTACTGCGATGATGGAAGAGGATGCGGCATAGGAGGAGGAGGAAGAGGGGGCATTTCACAGGGCTTCAGGCAGGTCATACAGAAGTGGCTCAGAAGGTGGGTTCCTGCACCAGCAGAGGCCAGGTACACATGTGGACAGCCAGGGCACACTTCTGGAGAACGAGGAGGAGGAGGATGAGGTAGAGGTGGAGGAGGAAGAACCGGTTTCACTGCAGGGTGGCACCCTACGCAGCTCAGGGCCATCACTGGAGTGTGGCTGGGGGGATACAGAGGACACAGACGATACACCACCTACAGGGGACAGCTTATCGTTACCTCTGGGCAGCCTGGCACACATGAGCGACTACATGCTGCAGTGCCTGCGCAATGACAGTAGAGTTGCCCACATTTTAACATGTGTTGACTACTGGGTTGCCACCCTGCTGGTTCTCCGGTACAAGGACCACATGCCCACCTTATCTCCCGCACTGGAACGTGATAGGAAGATGTGCGACTACAAGCGCACGCTGGTAGACGCGCTCCTGAGGGCATTCCCAACTGACACAGGGGGACAAGTGGAAGCACAAGGCGAAGGCAGAGGCGGAGGAGGAGAAGGAAGAGGTTGCCAATGCAGCTGTGTCACAGCCAGCTCCTCAGACAGCAGGGTTAGCATGGCCGAGATGTGTAAAAGTTTTGTCACTGCGCCACAGCAAACTGCACCACCAGCTGATAGGGAACTTGTTAGCAGGAGGCAGCATTTCAACAACATGGTGTAACAGTACATGTGCACACGCCTCCATGTACTGACTGATGGTTCTGCCCCATTCAACTTCTGGGTCTCCAAATTGTCCACATGGCCAGAGCTTGCCCTTTATGCCTTGGAGGTGCTGGCCTGCCCTGCAGCCAGTGTATTGTTTAAACGTGTATTTTGCACGGCAGGGGGCGTCATTACAGACAAACGCAGCCGCCTGTCCACTGCCAATGTGGACAAGCTCACGTTCATTAAAATAAACCAGGCATGAATCCCACAGGACTTGTTCATACCTTGTGCAGAATAGACATTTAGAACTGCCTCGCCCTCAACCATACATTCTTGTACTCCAGGGCACTGCTGCATTGGTGGGTGACATGATGCCTGTTTTGCTGTTATGGGACCTCTCTCCTCTGTCTGGGTGCTAGGACATAAATTCCTGAAGGTGGCCTGTTGCATTGGTGGGTGACATGATGCCTGTTTTGCTGTTATGGGACCTCTTTCCTCTCTCTGGGTGCCAGGGGCCTACATTAATGATAATCACCTGCTGCTTTGGTGGGTGACATGATGACTGTTTTGCTGTTATCGGAACTCTCTCCTCTGTCTGGGTGCTAGGGCCTAAATTCCTGAAACTGGCCTGTTGCATTGGTGGGTAACATGATGCCTGTTTTGCTGTTATGGGACTGCTCACCTCTGTCTGATTGCCAGGGGCCTACATTAATGATAACCACCTGCTGCATTGGTGGGTGACATGATGCCTGTTTTGCTGTTATGGGAACTCTCTTCTCTGTCTGGGTGCTAGGGCATAAATTCCTGAAAGTGGTCTGTTGCATTGGTGGGTAACATGATGCCTGTTTTGCTGTTATGGGACTGCTCACCTCTTTGCGGGAGCCATGGGCCTGAATGAGTGATTGTTGCTTGTGGCACTGCTGGGTGAAATCAGTACTGTTTTGGCGTGATTCGAACTCTCTTATTTGTGGGTGCCAGGGGCCTGAGTCTGTGCATGAGGCTTGTGGCACTGCTGGCAGACATGAATCCTTTTTGGCTGTGCTGAGAGCTTCTCCAACTCCATGTATGGTTGCCATGGGCCTGAACTGTGAATGAGGCCTGTGGCGCTGTAGGCAGACATGAATCCTTTATGGCTGTGAGGAGAACTTATTCCCACCTGACGCCACCTCAACCCCTTATTCCACCTCCTCCTCCAAGTTGCCCATTAATATTGGTTAATTTTTAATTATTTTATTTTAAGACATTTCCCTATCCACATTTGTTTGCAGGAGATTTACCTACATGTTGCTGCCTTTTGCAGCCCTCTAGCCCTTTCCAGGGCTATTTTACAGCCATTTTAGTGCCCAAAAGTTCGGTCTCCATTGACTTCAATGGGGTTCGGGTTCGCAGTCAAGTTCGACCAAACCCGAACATTTTCGCGAAGTTCGCCCGAACATCCAGGTGTCCGCTCAACTCTAAGTGTGATAGGTTCTGCTGTCCATCCATACATGCATAGTGCTGTGATGTCACAAGTTCACAACAATACTTAGAGCACCAATCACTAATATGTAGTCAGACCTGCTAAAATGTGATGTTGCACAAATTGCCCCAAAATATTTGCATCATTAGTGCCGATTTGCGCAATTAGTTCCGATTTGCGCTCTATCTGCATATAAAGCTATTGAAATGTTAATTACTTTGCCGATTTTCACAATCTAGAAAATAGCGAATTTGTGAATATATAACGAATATTCTACAAAATATTGCAAATTTGCTATTCATATACAACTAACTTAGGCATACAGGGGGCAGGCACTGGCTATTGATTCGTATAGTAAAAAAAATCACATACAGGGTGGTCCAAAAGTATGGAGACACCTGAATAAATGGAAAATGGTGGTTGGGAAATAAATGCCATCCTGTGTGTGACATGTAGCTAAGGGGAAGAAGGCAAATCTGTTAGGGGTGTTATCCAACATGGTGGCCATTTTAAAAGCCACCATCTTGGAACCAAGTTGATTATTTATGTGACATATGTATCTGATAGAGAATTACATGAGGAATTCTGATCTGTGCTTAATTTAGTGGCATAACTAGAAATAACTGGGCCCCACAGCAAATTTTTAAACAGGGCCCCCCAGCAACTTCTTCGCCACCCCCTCCTCCCGTGTAACTCTCACTCCTGCGGCTAGTCAAGATTGCTCTTTCAGACCAGCAGCCACTCTGTCCATTTCCTACACATACTGCATATACTCTATGTTATGTCACTGTATATAATCATTGTATAATACTGTTGACTGGATCCTGACAATAAAGTCTTTTATTCCTCCTCTTGGGTGGTCCCCTTCTGAGTTCGGGTCCCATTGCAGCCACTTCCCCTGCTTCCACTGCTACGACCCTGGATTAGATGTGGCATACCTTTAACAATTTTGTTTTTATTACATACACATATATGGCTCCAAGATTAACATGTGAGGAGAGGACATAGAATGTGCTTATTTCCATGGTGTGCAATACCTGAGTCATTGCGAGGGATTTCAATGCTCGGCACCCTAACAGTCTACCCATCCGCCATGGCACATTTGGCAAATAGCTTACCAACTTTCCCAAACAAGTTCTGAGACACCCATTCAGCATGGAGATAAAGATCATCCTCATCGAGATGATGCAGTAACTGGATCTTGTACTGATGCCATTTGTGCATAGCCAGTATTTGCTCGATGATGTTTCAACTCTCCCCACTCTCCTGTGACAGATACAGATTGCTACAATGTGGACTTTCACTCAAGTATGCCAGGATGGCTATTGTTGTTGCTTCAGCTGTAGCAGTTTTGTTACGTCCACTTTTTGGCAAGTCCAACAGAGAACTTGTTTTGTGAAATTTGGCAAGCAGTTTGCCAGCTGTGCCATGGCGGATGGGTGGTCTGTTAGGGCGTCAGGTATTGAAATCTGCTTCGATGACTGGGGTACTGCAATCCTCAGAGATTATGACAAATTGTGTCCTCTCCTTGTGTGTTTGTCTTGCAGCCATTTCTGTGTCTGTAACAAAAAGAAAATTATTAACGTTGGCGGCAATAGAGGTATGTAAAATTTTAGATTGGGATTCCTCATATGCCACATGCACCCCATCCCATTTGAAAATACCGACTTGACTTCAAGATGTTGGCTTTCAAAATGGTCACCATGTGACCAACGCCTCTCACTATAACTGAACAAAAAGACCTGTAAGTATATTTTATAGTGTTCTGTATGGTTTCCCTGTGGCTTTGGATGAGTGCTGATCTACTATGGATGGGACTTGTGGGAATGGCTTTGAAATGTGTGGCCGGATCGAAAAGACTGTAAGAAGACCATCACTCATCTAGACTAGATTTTTCAGGGACACATTTCAAATCCCTTATATCCTAAGCATGAGAACACCATTTCCGGTGCAATTGTGGATGGTCTTGTCAAAATAGTTTCTTTTCATAATATATATTTATGGATGGTAGCCCTTCAAAGGAGAACTAGACAGATCTATTTCATAGTCCACTTACATTTGACATGTTATAAAATATGTCAAGAGTCTACTCCTCCTTGACTCCATTAGCACAGCTGACTGCAGAATAGATTAATCTTGGTTCTTTGCCATAGAAATTCATGAAAAAGAAAATATGGCTCTATCAAAGAGGAGGGGTCAGTGCAGACACAAACCGTGCAGTGTAGTTCAATTTGGAGCAATATATAATTTTTGAATTTAGTAAATAAGACCTTGCACTATTCGTCTAAGAGAGGCCTACTTGTAAGTCCTGACCAAGGTAACAAACAAATCGAGGGGCCATCTAAATAAAGATATAGACCGTCTTTGCTTGGCAACTTCAGTTTGCTAAAGGATTAAAAGTAAGAGACAACTTAAATGCTGGGAACCGTGCCAGTAACGGTGAATGAAGTGGCTATGTTCAGCAATGGAAAGTTGACTTGTTCTGTTTGGCACCAGTGAGATTTCCATCTGTAAAAGATGCAATGTTATATGTTGTTTTAACCTATATTTAAATATATTTTTTTTAATTTCACGGTTTTTGCTATTCATATCAAGAATTGCAAATTCATGTCAACTCATTGGCGCAAGATATAGTAATTGCTTTATACCAAGGACCTCTATGTTAATGTTCCTTAAATTATTAAGGTAGATTCTATCCTAAAGCAGAACATATTGAATGACTGGCTATACTGGTATTCTCTGGATTGGGTAAAAATAAATTAATATGGTATTTTAATTGAAAAAAAGTATTAAAATAAATCTAATAAAGACATACAGTATACTATTAACTCCTTAATGACACATGACGAGTATGCTAGTCATGAGTGGCAGCCTACTGATGTCTCATGGCAAGTGTACTTGCCATGCTGATCATGCAGGCATTGCCAGTGTATCTGTGGCTATAATACAAAGTGTAAGCCTACTTTTAAAGTCAGAAAAACCTCTCATCTCCTTTTAGCCTTTTAAATGCTGCAATTGGCAAATTTCTCAAAATTCAATTTGTGTTTCGAACAAATCCTACCCAAAATTGTCTAGAAAAGTGTCCCTCTCTGTCGTCTCTTCCCCCCAAATTGAATGATACATAATTGGGTCAAATTTCTGAATTTTAGAATTAATTGACTTATCTCTATTCACAGCATTCGAAAAGAGAGGCTGACGGGAGTCCCCCATTGGTGGCATCGCAAAGAATAACTGTGGCACAAGGGCTTATTAGCCGTTGTGTGGTGAGGTGCGAAAATGACAGCCTTTTTGGCATGTATTAGTGGCACAAAAAAAAAATTTATTTGCCGTTCAGCGGTGCAGTTATATGTTCTAAAGGCTTTTTTGTCATGTATTAGTGGCAAAAGAAAAATATATTTGCTGTTCAGCGGTGCAGTTATATGTTCTAAAGCCCTTTTTGGCGTGTATTAGTGGGGAAAAAGGGCTTATTAGCCATTGTTTGGTGAAGTGGTAAAATTACAGCCCTTTTTGGCATTTATTAGTTGCAAAAAAAACACCCTCCTTAAGCTGCAGAACGGCATCCCCCAACATAGGCTGCTAAGCGATGTTTCCACCAGTTGGAATTCCACCCTCCATTTGTTGGACCAACTATACGAACAGAGAAAGGCCATAAATGATTTCTTGATGATCCAAGCGGACAGAGGTACTCCCCTGTGTAACTTCATACACAGGGATATCAGCCAGTGGCAGCTCATGCGTGACACCTGCCGTTTGCTCAGGCCCTTTAAGGAGGCCACTTTATTTGTCAGTCGGCAGGACTATGGGATGAGCAATGTCATTTCACTGCTTCATGTCCTGGAACAGATGCTGGTAAATCTGGCTGGGCAGGGGACTGGAGACGTGGCGTCTAGATCTCAATGCCACATGAGCCCTGTGGGGGCTGAACTGAAGGAGGAGGAGGACATTGGAGCACAAGCAATGTGTAGCGAATTGGGTGATTTCTCTACACAGGTGACAGGAGAGGAGGAACAGGAGCAGCCAGAGGAGCTACAGGGTGATGAGGAAGACGAGGCAGAGGAACCAGACACACCATGGCAGTATGCACTGGAGGCAGAAAGTCCCTCTGAGTCACCTACACAAATGGCCCGATGCATGCTTACTTGCTTGCGTAGTGATAGCAGAATTCTCAGCATTCGGCAGAGGTATGACTTCTGGCTCTCCACCTTGTTGGACCCTCGCTACCGGTCCAAAATGGGGGCCTTTTTTAAACCCGCTGAGAGGAAAGACAAACTGAACTACTATAGAGACATCCTATGTACAGTCGTGGCCAAAAGTTTTGAGAATGACACAAATATTAGTTTTCACAAAGTTTGCTGCAAAATTGCTTTTAGATCTTTCTTTCAGTTGTTTCTGTGATGTACTGAAATATAATTACACGCACTTCATACGCTTCAAAGGCTTTTATCGACAATTACATAACATTTATGCAAAGAGCCAGTATTTGCAGTGTTGGCCCTTCTTTTTCAGGACCTCTGCAAATCGACTGGGCATGCTCTCAATAAACTTCTGGGCCAATTCCTGACCGATAGCAACCCATTCTTTCATAATCACTTCTTGGAGTTTGTCAGAATTAGTGGGTTTTTGTTTGTCCACCCGCCTCTTGAGGATTGACCACAAGTTCTCAATGGGATTAAGATCTGGGGAGTTTCCAGGCCATGGACCCAAAATGTCAACGTTTTGGTCCCCGAGCCACTTAGTTATCACTTTTGCCTTATGGCACGGTGCTCCATCGTGCTGGAAAATGCATTGCATTGTTACCCCACTTTGGCAAAACCCTAACCTAAAAAAAATTATCTTAATCTCAGACTATGAATATTGGAACTCATGCGGTATTAACCGATTAATTCACATCTCGTCTCACGGTAATATTATTCCCCTAGATAACTTGATAAAAGACACAAAAGTCACTTTTTTTAGATAGGTATAGGTATGCACAAATTAGTCATGCATATATGAAAACTCAGGATAAACGTCTCTTGACTATTAGGGCAAACTCTTTCTTGGATTACTGTTTTAAGCTTAAAGGGGCACAAATCACACTTTCTCAAATATATCACAGATTTCGGGATTCTCTTGGTGAAATAATAACATATAAAAGCGAGGGAGGATGGGGAGATGAATTGGGTGCTGGAGATACCCTGGATTGGGAAATAATATATAAAAATATTTAAAAAGTATCGATCTCTCAGAAATATAGATTGATCCACTTCCCCGCCCTCCTCACCAAAATATATAAAGAAAAAGAGTGAGTGTTGGAAATGCCTGTCAGAAAATGCTGATCTGAGTCATATATTATAGAGATGTCCAGAGATAAGTAGCTTCTGGACCCGTATCCATGAGGAACTATCCAGACGATATAATGTCCAACTGGTCTGCTGCTTCCCACCAGAGACGATCCTGCATGGTGGGCTGCCGCAAAAGCCTTGATAGTTAAATATCGGGGCACAAATAATAGCCCTAGTTTTTCTGAGTGGCTGACTTTGATGGACACTATTGATGCTTATAGCAAAATAGCAAGGAAATCAAAGTGAAGCTAGAATAGATGGGATCTCCGCTTCTTAATCCTTCAAATCCCTGGTTAATATAAGAGTGTCAAAAAAAGGTCTGGCCTGACCCCGCAACAGTGAATAAGGGTGCGTTGGGGATTAATAATAAGGGTTTATTATAATATCTCTATGTATAATTATTATATATATTTTTATTCTTTATTTGTAAACTTTTTGTTATGAGATTTTATATCTCTATTTGAGAAAACAATAAAGATATTTAAAAAATAATAATAATCTGTCACTGATGTTTTTTTTGGAGAGAAGTGGCTTCTTTGCTGCCCTTCTTGACACCAGGCCATCTTCCAAAAGTCTTCGCCTCACTGTGCGTGCAGATGCGCTCACACCTGCCTGCTGCCATTCCTGCACTGGTGGCACTCCGATCCCGCAGCTGAATCCTCTTTAGGAGACGATCCTGGCATTTGCTGTACTTTCTTGGACGCCCTGAAGCCTTCTTAACAAGAATTGAACCTCTTTCCTTGTAGTTCTTGATGATCCTATAAATTGTTGATTGAGGTGCAATCTTAGTAGCCACAATATCCTTGCCTGTGAAGCCATTTTTATGCAACGCAATGATGGCTGGACGCGTTTCTTTGCAGGTCACCATGGTTAACAATGGAAGAACAATGATTTCAATCATCACCCTCCTTTTAACATGTCAAGTCTGCCATTTTAACCCAATCAGCCTGACATAATGATCTCCAGCCTTGTGCTCGTCAACATTCTCACCTGATTTAACAAGATGATTACTGAAATGATCTCAGCAGGTCCTTTAATGACAGCAATGAAATGCAGTGGAAAGGTTTTTTTGTGGATTAAGTTAATTTTCATGACAAAGAAGGACTATGCAATTCATCTGATCACTCTTCATAACATTCTGGAATATATGCAAATTGCTATTATAAAAACTTAAGCAGCAACTTTTCCAAATTTCAATATTTATGTAATTCTCAAAACTTTTGGCCACGACTGTAGTCAGTTGGCCGCTGCCTATCTGCACCATCGTCCATCATCTCGCACCTCTGCACTCACATTCCAATGCCATGTCTGCTGGGGAAGGGTTGGGTGGCCGGAGCAGTACCAGCTCCATCAGGAGCAGCCTGAGTCTAGAGATGCTAAGGAGTAGCTTTTTTCTCCCACATAATAAAGAAAATACTCACCAGCAGCTAGACATAGAGCAGAACCTGAACCAGCAGGTGGTGGCATACTTGCAGTGCACCCTGTCAGCCGTCATTGAAGATCTGCTGGACTACTGGGCAGCCAAACTGGATTTGTGGACTCAACTGGCCGAGTTTGCCCTGGAAAAGTGGTGTTGCCCAGCCAGTAGTGTGGCATCAGAGCGGGTGTTTAGTGCGGCAGGGGCCAAGTTTACCCCAAGAAGAACTCACCTATCCACCCAAAATGTGGAGAGACTGATCTTTGTAAAGATGAATCAGGCGTGGATCAGCCAGGATTTCTACCCACCAATTAATACCTGATGCATCAGACTAGATCATTCATGGTTCCACACCATCACTTTGACAAAAGAGACCAGTTTCTTCTGGCAACCTGCCTCAGCTACTATTCTGATGCTGCCACCCGCTTGATGCCACACATCTGATGCCACACATCTGATGCCAAGTGCTCCTTCTTTCACAAACCATCTTCAGCTGGTACTCGTATTGCAACCCTCCTTCCCACTCTGTCACCTGGTCATTCTGTGGTCTCCTGATGCTGCTGCCACCTTTCCACTCTGTCATCTTGCCACTCTGTAGTCTCCTGATGCTGCTGCTGCCACCTCCATACTGTCATTGTGCCACTCTTGGTCTCCTCAAGCTGCTTCCACCTCACCTCACCACTATGTCATAGGGCCACTTTGTGGACTTGTCATACTGTTCCCACCCTCCCCACTTCATGACTGGGCCACTATTTTGCCTTTCGGCCTGGCTGACGTCATTATCTATTTTACCCTTCTTCTGATTTGTCAGAAGGATGGAAAAATGAGACGCACAACGGATCCTTTTTGTGTAGCAGCTGTAAGGCCTGTATGGTCCCATCAGAATTGGCTTGTGATTTGGTAGCCAAAAGCATGAGTGGGTACAAACCACAGAAGACATGCAAATTTTCCATTCACAGTCATGTCTGTTTTGGATCCACTCCAGTTTATTTTTTTTTAATTAGCAATACTGATGAATTACTGACCAAATGCTGACCAAGTGAAGCAGATGATCCACAGACAGGATCTATTTTTGGGGGGTTATTGTTCCGACAGATCAGAGGAAGGGCAAAATAATCAAAGACGTCAACACAAACTTATTGCTGACACCTTCTCCATTCTGTCGGCGGGCTCTATTTGTATAAGCGTTTAATAGAACAGGTTCTGTAGTAGCTATGTCCCGAACTATTCGCCGGCGAACAGTTCCCGGTGAACATCGCATGTTTGCGTTCGCCGCGGCGGGCGAACATATGCGATGTTCGGTCCACCCCCTATACATCATTATTGAGCAAACTTTGACCCTGTACCTCACAGTCAGCAGACACATTCCAGCCAATCAGCATACCCTCCCTTCCAGACCCTCCCACCTCCTATCAAAAAGCAAGGACAGCATCCATCTTAGATTCATTCTGAAGCTGCAGTGTTAGTTAGAGCAGGGAGAGTGCTGCTGTTGCTGAATTAATAGGGAAAGCGTTAGCTAGGCCCCATTCACACGTCCATAGTGTGTTGAGGATTCGCAAATTGCGGATCCGCAACACACCATGTCGGCACTTCCCATAGAGATGCCAATTCTTGTCAGCAAGCTGCTGACAAAAATAGGACATGCTCTATCATTTGCGGAGCTGAAACCCGGAAGTTTTAGTGTGCTCTCCGCTTCATGTCCGGCCCCATTCACAATGAATGGGTCCGCATCCATTCCGCAGAATTGTGGAATGGATGCAGACAAAAACTGCGGATGTGTGAATGGGGCCTTAGGTCCGGATACGTTGCAGATGCTTTCAGTGAAAACTGTGTTATTTCACAGGCAAAGCCATTCAGTTTTGCCTGCGATTGCGTTCAGTTGTTCAGTTTTTTTCTGCGCGGGTGCAATGAGTTTTGATGTGTTTTTCAAGCGCGTGATAAAAAACTGAAGGTTTACAAACAACATCTCCTAGCAACCATCAGTGAAAAACACAACGCACCCGTACTTGCTTTCAGATGCAATGCATTTTGCACGCAGCCCCATTCACTTCTATGGGGCTAGGGCAACGCAGAATATAAAACATGCTGCGATTTTCACACAACACACAAGTGATGCGGGAAAAAAAACGCTCATGTACACAGACCCATTGAAATGAATGGGTCAGGATTCAGTGCGGATGCTATGCGTTCACGTCACGCATTGCACTCGCGTGGAAAACTCACTCGTGTGAAAGGGGCCATCTGCTGTGAGGACAGCGTCCTGACAGCACCCCAAAAAGCCCTTTTTAGCGCTGGTACATCAGTCTGCTTTTATTTAATTTTTTCTATATATATATATTGCTTGCCTGCCCGTGTGTGAGAGGCCGCAGGCCCACAGACTGTACTGTGTGCACACCACTCATATAGGGTGGCACAGTATCTTGCAGATAAAAAAGTCATTTAATTTTTACCCTTCAATATAATTGCAGTTGCCTGCCAGTGTGTGGCAGGCCCACAGACCGTACTGTGCCCACTGCCCACCACTCATATAGGGTGTCACAGTCCATTGCACGGCGCACGCGCAGTGACCTAAAATTCAAACGAAGCGGACCGAGCATGGGTCTTTTTTCATCTCCCGGTTTCAAAAATCTATTCACTACACCGGCTCTGGCCCTGATAATGGACAAAACAGAGATTAAACTGATAGAAATAGTAATTAGTTAACACTAGTTGCATTGGTGGCAAATTCCATTGCAAGTGCCCAAAATTAGAAGGAAGTGGACAGAGCAAGCTTTTTTCTCTATCTCCCCATGCAAGAATTCAATTCAATACACGTCCCCTGATAGGGGACTTGACAAAGATTAAAATGGCAAGAATAGTAGTTCACACTATTTGTATTGGTGGCACAGTACATTGTGCGGCGCACGCGCAGTGTCCCAAATTGGAAGTAAGAGGACCGTCCAATCACCTTTTTCCATCTCCCGGTTCCTAAAATCTATTCCATACACCGGCCACCGATAGAGGACAAAACAGTAAGAACAGATTTTTTTTATTTCATAAAAAGAGGACAGCCTCTGCGGAGCTGGGTATTTTTGGCCGCGTTACTGAACGCAGCACAATGGCTGTAGGCGCATGTATCCTTTTGCAGAGGTGACAAACCTGGTCAGTCAAACCCGAGGCAACATCATCGACCTCATCCCATATGCGTTTTTTCTGGAGCGTGCCCTGCGAAGAGTGCTGGATCAGGCCGTAGATGAGCATGAAGAGGAAGAGTTGTGGTCACCATAACCACCAGAAGCAGTCTTGTCGTCGTCGATTGCTGGACCTGCGGCAATGCAGAGAGAGGAGTCTGAAAAAGAGGAGTCAGAAGGTGGCTTTGAGGAGGTGGAGGAGCCCCACAGCAGGCGTCCCAGGGGGCTTGTTGTCACCTTTCGGGGACCCTTGGTGTTGTACGTGGCTGGGTGGAGGAAGAGACCTTCAATGACGTCAGTGAGGACAAGGAACGGGACATGGCTAGCTTGGCATCCAACCTTGTGCAAATGGGGAGTTTGCGATTGTGCAAATGGACTGTTTGCGGTTGTTTGCGGTGCATTAAAAGGGGAGTTTGGTCTGTCAGAGTTTGGTCTGTCACTGTGAAGCGGGCTTAACCCTTACACTACCTGATCGATACAACATCATACCTGATCGTATACACCCACTGGATGTTTTAAAGCACGTTATTCCAAACAATTTAGGAATGTTAGGTGATTTATGCCCTTTATGGATTAACCCCTTAAAGGATAACTGTCAGATTTTTTTTTTAATATCTTAATAGAGACCATCTTCATGACATTAGTGGCCATCTTCATTTTTTTTTCTTCATTATCCCTGAACCCCTATAAAACTCTAATTTTGCCTCCCTCAGCGCCTATTTTTACCTTAGCCTAAAAACAGGTTGCTATGTGAGGTCCGTCTATCTCCTGGAGGATGGGAGACGCACAGTAACTTGTGCGTGCGCGCTCCCAGAAGTGAGAGCTCTCTAAAATGCCGGTTTCAGGCTGCGATCTCCACTCTGGAGACTGCAGTCTGAAATCGCGTTAGTGTCCCAGTCTGCTGCCGTGCCCCCAGTGCCCCCAGAGCCTTTTTATAAATAAATGCCCCCACTGCCCCCCACATGCGGCCATCATTGCCCCCATATGCCTCCATATGTCCCCCGCTGCCCCCTACGTTCCTCCTCCTGGTTGTTCCCCCCCTCTGCTACGCTCCTCCTTCTGCCTGCTGTATTCAGCAGCGAGTCTTATCTGTGACTTACAGCTAACACTCTGCTGCTACACCCCAGATCGGTGCTGACACCGATCTGGGGAGTTTAACCCCATAGATGCCGCCGTCAGCATCCATGGGGTTAAGAGGGATGGAGCTCCCTCTCTCTTCTATCGCGCTGCTGCTGCGATCGCAGCGGCGCGATAGTTGCCATGGCAACCGGACGCCTTACAAAGGCGTCCTGGTTGCCAAGTTACCTAAGGCTGATGAGACCCTGAGGCAGGGGCGTAGCTAACGGCTCATGGGCCCTGGTGCAAGAGTTCAGCTTGGGCCCCCCTTCCCTCAGTGTTTTGTGCGTCTTCTTATGCGGCACAAGGGTCTTTGGGCCCCCTCAGGCTCCTGGGCCCGGTAGCGACTGCTACCTCTGCACCCCCTATAGCTACGCCCATGCCCTGAGGGTTTCATCAGCCTTAGTGTAAATGTAGCACTGACTATACAGTGCATTGCGATAGATGACTATTGCAATGCACTGTACAGTGATCAGGCCCACTGGATCTTCAGGATCCAGATGGGTCTTGACAAGTAAAAAAAAAAAAAGTTAAAAAATAAATAAATAAATAAATAAAAATTTAAATGAGAATAAAATAAAAATGGTCTTTTTTCAAATCTGTTTGTCATAAAAAATAAAAAAAATATATACATAATTGGTATCGCCACGTCCGTAAAAAAACAGCTCTATAAAAATATCACATGACCTAACCCCTTAGGTGAACACCGTAAAAAATATAAAATAAAAACCATGTAAAAAAAAGCCATTTTTTGTCACCTTATGACAAAAACTCTAACACAAAGCGATCAAAAAGGCGTACACTGCCCAAAATAGTACCAATAAAACCGTCACCTCATCCTGCAAAAAATAAGCCCCTACCAAAAACAATCGCCCTAAAAATTAAAAAAAACTATGTCTCTGAGACTAAAACATGATTTCTTTTGTTTCAAAAATGCTTTTTCGTGTTAAATGTAAATTATTTTTAAAAAAGTAGACATATTAGGTATCGCCGCATCCGTAAGGACCTGCTCTATAAAAATATCACATCATCTAACCCCTCAGCTGAACACCATAAAAAATAAAAATAAAAACAGTGCCAAAAAAAGCAATTTTTGTCAACTTACATCACAAAAATTGCAACACCAAGTTATCAAAAAGGCGTATGCCCCCCCCAACATAGTACCAATCAAACCGACACCTCATCCCGCAAAAAATGAGACCATAGCTAAAACAATCAGTCAAAAAATAAAAAAGCTATAGCTCTCAGAATATGGAGACACTAAAACGTAATTTTTTGTTTAAAAAATGCTATTATTGTGTAAAACTTAAATAAATAAGAAAAAGTATACATATTGGGTATTGCCACATCCGTAACGATCTGTTCTATAAAAATAACACATGATCTACCCTGTCAGATCATCTACCCTTATCCCCTAGTTTCCAAAATGGGGTACATTTTTGTGAGTTTCTACTGTAAAGGTGCATCAGGGGGGCTTTAAATGGGACACGGCATCTAAAAATCAGTCCAGCAAAATCTGCCTTCCAAAAACCATATGGCGCTCCTTTCCTTCGGTGCCTTGCTGCCTGTCCTTAGATCAGTTTACGACCACATGTGGGGTGTTCGTGTAAACCGTAGAATCAGGGCAATAAATATAGAGTTTTGTTTGGCTGTTAACCCTAGATGTGTTCCCATGACACTAATTCTGCCGCCCATGTATGTCCCCCTATCACAGCAGTGATACAGCACAGATGTGTCCCCATGACACTAATTATGCCGCCCATGTATGTCCCCCTATCACAGCAGTGATACAGCACAGATGTGTCCCCATGACAGTAATTCTGCAGCCCGTGTATGTCCCCCTATCACAACAGTGATACAGCACATGTGTCCCCATGACAGTAATTTTGCCGCCCATGTATGTCCCCCTATCACAGCAGTGATACAGCAAAGATGTGTCCCCATGACACTAATTCTGCCGCCCATGTATGTCCCCCTATCACAGCAGTTATAAAGCACAGATGTGTCCCCATGACAGTAATTCTGCCACCCATGTATGTCCCCCTATCACAACAGTGATACAGCACATGTGTCCCCATGACAGTAATTCTGCCGCCCATGTATGTCCCCCTATCACAGCAGTGATACAGCACAGATGTGGCCCCATGACAGTAATTCTGCCGCCCATGTATGTCCCCCTATCACAGCAGTGATACAGCACATATGTGTTCCCAGGACAGTAATTCTGCCACCCATGTATGTTCCCCTATCACAGCAGTGATACAGCACAGATGTGTCCCCACGACAGTAATTCTGCCTCCCATGTATGTCCCCTTATCACAGCAGTGATACAGCACAGATGTGGCCCCATGACAGTAATTCTGCAGCCCGTGTATGTCTCCCTATCACAGCAGTGATACAGCACATATGTGTCCCCATGATAGAATATATATAGTGTAAGGCAGTTCTATTAGATTATAAAGACTAGTTTACCATTAGTTTTCTTTGTCCACGCAACAGAGAATGTTCACACAGTTCTACCACTTGTGTATGTGATAGCAGGAGGGGGACGTGTTTCAGTGTGGAGAGCACCTATTGGTTGAGGTGCAGAAACTAGTGCACGAGGAGCTCAATGCATTGTGGGTAGTGAGGGCAGGCGGGATTAGCCTCAGGGTGAGGGCAGTGGCAGCCATCTTAACTGAATAAGGAAATTGCAGTTTTGTGCAAACTGGTTGCTAAGGGCTGGATCTTATGAAATATGGGGCGAGTAAGTCTAATAGTTATTGATTCTGGAATATCATGGCGGCGGGAGGCGGTGCGGGAGGCGGGCAGTGCGGCAGGCAGGATCGCAATTGTGATCCCCCGCCCGCCTCCTCTGTTATATTCCCTGGTGTCTAGTGGATCTATCAGAGTGTCAGCACATTGCAAATTTTTCCGAAAACTTGCAGGTAACAAGAAAGCAAGGAAAGAGTCAAATACTGTACCAATTGATGGATGGAACAGGATGGTGAAGGTAGTCAGATGATGGAACAAATAGATGATGGGCAAAAAGTGATGAAAAGATGATTGAACAAATAGACAATAACTGCATTTTTCCCTAGAACTGTCCTGAAATGCTGACCCTAACACCAGATACCACTGAACCTAAACAAATCCATGGAACCCTTAATCTGCAATACCAACCCTAACATGAGCAATAGGAGGATCCAGAGACAAGGAAACCAAACTGATCTGAACTAGAAGCAAGACAAAAATATTCAAGTAGGCAGAAGACTAAACAACAAACTAGAAAACATTGAAACAAATAGGTACTAGGTACTGGACTAGAATAACCACAATAATTAAACTACATTAAAAAGATGCAAATATCATGATATGATACCTGTAAATGTACAAGAATTACTGGATTTAACTACACAGAGCATACACTATATTCAGCAACCTTCTGTAGAAGACAGAAAGATTTAGAGAGAGGCTAACCAATCAGGAAATCTTCTCCGAAGGAGACTGTGCTACTGCAGAAAGGTCAGCTAACCCAAACAAATGGATCAGCTGTGAAAGTTCAATAGCATCTGCCCCAAACTAATATACAGGAAAAGACAAAACAACTGGAGTATTCCAGTTGATCATAACATTATTATAGTGTTCGTCTTTCTGCTGGACAAAGTAACTGTGTTCTGTCATGCTGAAGTATTTTGTCCCACATTTCTGGAGGAATCTGGCCAATAGGCCTTATCATATGCTCTAAACACAGTACACTATTATATTACATATTTTTATCAATGCATATGTTTAAAAAGATGAAGACAACCCATTTTCTGAAGACGAGATCTTAGGCGATCAGCTTAAAGGGGTTGTCTTATCTCAGACGATGGGGATAAATCGCTAGGATATGCCCTCATCGAGAATGGAGCCCCAAAAGTGCTGGAGGGTGCACTGCGCAGGTCAAGTTTATGGAATCAGCTCCTGCTGTAGGTGAATTGTAGTATTACATGCAGCTATTCTAAAGAATGACTATCTCTTTAGTATACAGTATGCAGAAAATCGACCAGGTCCAACATGGGTTGAAACTGCTTTTAGTGGGTTTATGCTCTGGTTTATAGAGTGAGGTCCCCCTCATGGTCATCATGGGGCAAACAACCTTTCATCTTTTGTTTGCCCTTATATAATATGTTATGAATTGAATTGCAATGATGTAACCTGGACAGACAAAACCATCACAGGTGCTTATTATAATTACAAAGATGAGCGGCATTTCTTCAGATTGTTTTTAAGCTCTGGGTATTTGGTACATGTAACAGCTATTTTACTCAATAATAAAATGTGACCTAACTAAAGTCCTACCAGCCTTCTCCATTCTATTAACTTTTTATTTGTGTGGATGTGTTCCTTTTTGTGCATTGTGTAGCTCTAGCTTGGATCACCCGGGCTTCTGTTAAGTAGTTTAGCACAACGTTTATTAACACTCCAATACTCGAAAGCCATTTTTACTAAAAGAGCATTGAGCAGGAATGAAGAATGACTTCACATTTGGAAGAAAGGCACGCTCCACTGAAACTGCAAGCCATTGGTAGGAAGCCAGAGCTAGATCAACAGAACAAGACATGGTTTTCATATTTCTACCTTTGGTTCCCAAATCTTACATATCTACTAATAAAAGTAATAGCCATCTGAAATACAGTAAGTGACAAAGGAGATTTATTTAAAAGTGCATCTTATTGCCATAAAGGAAAAAAGAATTACAAAAACAATGCGATGACTATTTTTTTATGTCACCTACATGGTATGGATTGAAGCCATGAAATGGATTTTATGACTAAATGTCTCCAACATTAGGGAAGGATAATCAGGGAAAAGGGATGGGGAAATCATAAGAAGACTGAAGCCAAGTGTGCTTAGGAGCATTGAGGAACCCATTAAAGTGGTGATTATGTCAATAGGCCTGTTTATGATGATGAAGATGATGATGATGAGCTTTCACACGGCATATTATCAAATTAGAAGTTTAAATGATGTAGATAATGGGCACAAAAGGTTCGCCCAGACTTAGATATTATCATAATCTTTCCTCATGTCATTGATATCAGATCCATGGGCTTCCAACATCTGCTGTTTCAGGCAGTGGCTTGTTTTGTATGGAAGGCTCTGTCCACTGTAGTTTGAGGTGCCAACATATTTCAGCTTGGCTCACTTTCACTTGAATGGAAGCTGAACTGCAGTACTCTGGCATGATCACTACATAGTGGAAGTAATCTTGTCCTTCTGATTCTGACCACTGTATAGATTCCAGTATCAGCGGCTGCCCTAAACAGCTGATCATTGGGATGCTGGGTGTCGGAGCCCTCACTGATCAGATATTGAAGTACTAGAAAAGCTAAGTAAGTAAGGATCCCTTTTTTATTTTTTTTATTTGTTAAAACAGGTTCATTATGAATTTCCCAAAAAATGTGTCCACTACATGAACCGGAGGCTTTTCAGGCTCACTTCAGATGAATCCAGTAAAACAGCTAGTGTTGAGTGAGCATGCTCGGCCGAACACCAGTTCGGCTCGAGCATCGCTATGCTCGGCCGAACACCGCGTGTGCTCGAGCGCGATGCTCGAGTCAGTATATTTAAATCTAATTTAGCCTCTATTTCTATGCAGAAGATCGCTGTACAGTGAAGGAATCCCTCAGTGTGAGTCTGCGGCTTAGGAGTCCTTGTCCTGACTCCATATATAGCTATGTCAGAGCTTGGGGACACCCAGTGTAATTAAATCTAATTTAGCCTGCATTTTAGAAAAGTTTCTGCTGGGATTCAAACTCATGACCTTCTGCATTAGATGCAAGGCACTTAACCACTCAGCTATAAATATTTAATAAAATGTCTAAATATATTATGGCTATAAACTTATATATATATATATATATATATATTATATTTTTTTTTGGGTGACTGGCTATGCAGCTATTATAACTAAGTGGTTAAGTGCCTTGCCTTCAATGCAGAAGGTCATGAGTTTGAATCCCCTCATAAACTGTTCTGAAATACAGGCTAAATTAGATTTAAATACACTGATACAATGGACATAGCTATATATGGAGTCAGATCAGGGACTCCTAAGCCACGGACTCACGCTGAGGGATTTCCCCACTGTACAGCGATCTTCTGCATAGAATTAGAATATTCGAATAGCAAATTTTTATCGTGAATATCGGCACTTCGCTAATTCGCAAATATTTTGAATATAGCGCTATAAATTATTTGTTAGATTTATTTCTTTCCCACTTTCCAAAAGTAGTTATTACCTGTCCTGAGGATTTCTGGCTTCCTGGCTGCTCCAGTCAGTGCCCGTTGCCGCTTCTGCTGACTTCCGTGCTCATGGAGCGTCCCCATCACCATGGGAACGTCTCCATATACTAAAATGTACTATTAATCGCATTGCGATTACAACTTAGCAGTGCCCTGCTATCTTACATATTAGGCTACAATTAACGAATATGGAATATAGCAGCAGTGCTAAGTAGAAATCGCAATGCGATTACTCCAAGTTACAATAATCGCATTGCGATTTCAATTAGCACTGCTATAATATATTCCATATTCGTTAACTTCGTTAATTCTAGCAAGCTTACCCATTATAAACCCAGCTCGAAGTTTAAATCGCAATGCGATTAATTTAACTTGAAGTAATCGCATTGCGATTTCTACTTAGCACTGCTGCTATATTCCATATTCGTTAATTCTAGCCTAATATGTAAGATAGCAGTGCACTGCTAAGTTGTAATCGGAATACGATTAATATAACTTGAATTAATCGCATTGTGATTTCAACAGACATGGTTTACTATGGTTGCTAAAACGAAGATGGAGAATACTTTGTTATCTTCGTTTTGAGGAATATGACGAATACATTTGTCATATTAGTCATCTTCTCTATAATTCTAGATATGAAACCAATAGGAAAGTAGCCTAAGTTAAAATCGCAATACGCGATTATTTAAATCGCATATTAATCGCTATAACTAGAATAATGATGAATATTCGATTTCGACGAATATGAAACGAATATTCTTTTGAATATTTACGAATTTCGTCGAAATCGAATATGGCACCTGCCGCTCGTCACTATTCCCAAGCACTGACTCCATATATGAGAATATAATCCATAATAGAGAATAAATAGTGCAGGAACAGTACACAACGGTCCGTACTTTTAGCAGGAAGATGCAACAGCCCCGCACCAGCCATGAATCCAATCAGCCAGAAAATACGCAATGCTTGACAAGGGCTGTTGCACAGCCGAAACGTTGCTAACTTTTTGTATGCTGTGAAGTCTTCAATAAAGAGGAAGTAATGGGAGATGCTGCCACTGCTGCTTGATATCTATATAGCTATAAATAGAGTCAGAGCAGGGACTCCTAAGCCGAACTAGAGTCCCGACACCCTCCCCTCTTCAGAGCAGGGGGTGACTGGTTTAATGTTCGGGTTCTCCCACTGACTTCCATTGTGTATCGCAAAGTGTTCTACTCAAGCACCCGAGCACAAGAGCACTTTGGTGCTTGATCAACACTAATGCTCATCTGAATAATATTCGTTCGAGACTACATCAAGGTAGTAGTGATGAGCGGAAGGGGCAATATTCAAATTTGCGAATATTTGGTAGACTGGAGAAAATGGTTGGCACGGCAGAACATTACAATAGCTTTATATGCAGATAGAGTGCTTCGATATATTTGGGATTGCACAAATCGGCAATTAATGATACAGGTAAAATTTGTGCAATACGTGCAACTTCACATTTTAGCAGGTCTGACTACATATTAGTGATTGGTGCACTAAGTATTGTTGTGAACTTGTGACATCACAGCACTATGTCTGTAGCATGTACAGTTGTATTCAAAATTATTCAACCCCCACTGAAATTGAGTGTTTTGGCCAGTTTGACATTGATTTTGATCATTTCAGTCATCTTGTTTACAATTAAATCAAAGAGGCACTTGTAAGTCAGACAAATATAACATAACATTTATAATGAAATAACCACAAATGTATTTTCTGTGCTCACATCATTATCAGTTTTATTCAATTCCAGTTCAGTCACATTCTTAGGCTTGCGCGCTGCAACTGCTTTCTTTAAGTCCCACCAGAGGTTCACAATCGGATTTAAGTCTGGTGACTGCGATGGCCACTTCAGAATGTTCCAGCCTTTAATCCGCAACCATGCTCTAGTGGACTTGAAGGTATGCTTGGGATCATTGTCCTGTTGAAAGGTCCAACGTCTCCCAAGCCTCAGGTTTGTGACGGACTGCATCACATTTTCATCCAATATCTCCTGGTACTGAAGAGAATTCATGGTACCTTGCACACGCTGGAGCTTCCCTGTACCTGTAGAAGCAAAACAGCCGCAAAGCATGATTGACCCCCTGCCATGCTTCACAGTAGGCAAGGTGTTCTTTTCTTCATAGGCCTTGTTCTTCCTCCTCCAAACATAGCGTTGATCCATGGTCCCAAACTGTTCTAATTTTGTTTCATCAGTCCACAAAACACTATCCCAAAACTTTTGTGGTTTGTCCACATGACTTTTGGCATACTGCAGTCGACTCTTCTCATTCTTTGGAGACAGCAAGGGGGTGCGCCTGGGAGTTCTGGCATAGAGGCCTTCATTACGCAGTGTGCGCCTTATTGTCTGAGCTGAAACTTCAGTACCCGCATCTGACAAATCTTTTTTCAGTTCCTCAGCAGTCACACGGGGACTTTTCTCCACTTTGCGCTTCAGGTAGCGCACAGCAGTCGAAGTCAGCATCTTCTTTCTGCCACGACCAGGTAGCGTTTCAACAGTGCCCTTTGCCTTGAATTTGCGAATAATGCTTCCTATGGTGTCTCTTGGTATGTTTAACATCTTTGCAATCTTCTTATAGCCATTGCCCTTCCTGTGAAGAGAAATCACCTCTTCTCTTGTCTTCCTGGACCATTCTCCTGACTTCACCATGTCTGTAAACACACCAGTAAATGTCTAGAAGGAGCTGAGTATCACAGTCATTTTACATCTGCCTAATTGGTGCTTATTATGCTTGATTGCTGCTCCTTGACATCGACAGGTATTTTCAATACCTGATCGAAAACACTTGAATGAACCTCTGTTCTTAAGAGTGGTCGTCTTTAAGGGGTTGAATAATTGTGTCAATGAAGAAATCACAAAAAAACATTTAATACTGTATTACAAAAACAATTGATGTCATTTTAGTTGGATTTGGTTCTTTAAAGGTTCCTTGTAAGATTTCATTCTGAACACAATTACAAATGTACACTAAATTCCCTAAAACCCTTTACAGCATTGGGGGTTGAATAATTTTGAACACAACTGTATGTATGGACAGCAGAACCTATCACACTACCTAAAACCCTGCACTGGAACCTATCAGCTACACTATATCAATATCTAACCTACACTGACTATCTCCCACTAACTATCTGTATTATATATATAAGCTAACTAACAATCTAATGTAATGTGACACAGGAAAGCAGAGAGCACAGCAGTGACACTGCTGTTTCTCTCAGAACTGTAATAAACTGTAGAAAATGGCTGGGGAGGTTCTTATATAGTAAGAGGTAGGCAACTTTCCTATTGGTTGCTAGGGTTGTTGCTAAGCTCAGACAAAGACATTGCAGCCGTTTCATTGGCCCACAAGCAAAAAGGGAGGTTACTGATGGAAAAAAAAGTAGAATATTTGAAAATACGAATATATATCACTATATTGCTAAATATTCGCGAACTCTCGAAGTTGCGATATTTGCAATTAAAATTCGCAATTTGAATATTCGCGCCCAACAGTACAAGGTAGTTATCATAGGAGAAGCAAACAAACAGTGCACGGAAGAGTAAGGATTAAAGAAGGAGTGGGATCTTGTCAAAAGCCACACTAAGCACAAGATTCTCACCTATGGAATGGTGGAGCAGGATATGAGCGTACTTTATATTTTGTCCGCTTAATTAAAAAAAAAAAAAACATTAATTCATCCGAAATCTGGGGTATTGTGCTTTGCATTCTGCATTCTCGAGAGTGATTGTCGCACACGTACTGGGGAATAAGGTGGGGCAGGGATGCTCATATTATTAAGTTTTGCTATGTGGTCCTATAAGATCTGTGTATGCTCCTGCTTAACTTCACGGGAGCTGCATCTTTTTAACATAGCTTGGAATTTTATTTTATTTTTTGTAAAAAACAAAAAAATAAAAATAATAATATGAAATTGGAGGCACAATAGAGCCCGATAGACTGCTATAAGTGCAGCTCTATCTTGATCTAGTACCATGATACTAGAGCATGATTGTGAAATTTTGGTAAATTTACCAGTGCATGCAAGTTGGA
Organism: Bufotes viridis; assembly: GCA_033119425.1. Lineage (NCBI taxonomy): Eukaryota > Metazoa > Chordata > Amphibia > Anura > Bufonidae > Bufotes > Bufotes viridis. Next base: position 36,996,273 of record CM065591.1, read on the forward strand.
TATTACTGTCATACCATTCATCCGGCCCTTTCTTATTTTGGAAACAACAAAATCTCTCATTGTACCCCTGATCCATTCCCGCCTCTATTACTGCAACTCACTATTAATTGGTTTCCCCCTTACCAGACTCTCCCCTCTCCAATTTATCTTTAATGCAGCAGGCAGGGTCACCTATCTGTCCAACCACTACTCCGATGCCTCCGCCCTGTGCCAGTGCAGAATCCAATTTAAACTTCTCATTCTCACCCACTAAGCTGTCCACAGTGCTGCACCCCCTACATCTCCTCGTTCATGGCTGTCTACGACCCTACCAATGCTCTTCGCCCTGCAAATGATTTAGGACTGATATCCACCATAATCCAAACCTCTCACTCCCGGATACAAGACTTCTCCTGAGCGGCACCAGCTCTAAAGAACGCCCAACCCCAAGAAACTAGGTTAACAATATACACAGTTTTAGGCTTTCCCTAAAAACACATCTTTTTAGGGTGGCCTATCATATCCCATGATTTAACTTCTCTCCATATATAGCCCATTTATCATCTTTTCCGGAACCTGATCCTCCACCAAACTCTTCACCGCACACATGTACCCAGAAGCACTTCATATACAGTTGTGTTCAAAATTATTCAACCCCCAATGCTGTAAAGGGTTTTAGGGAATTTAGTGTACATTTGTAATTGTGTTCAGAATGAAATCTTACAAGGACTTTTTAAAGAACCAAATGCAACTAAAATGATATCAATTGTTTTTGTAATACAGTATTAAATGTTTTTTTTGTGATTTCTTCATTGACACAATTAATCAACCCCTTAAAGACGACCACTCTTAAGAACAGAGGTTCATTCAAGTGTTTTCGATCAGGTATTGAAAACACCTGTGGATGTCAAGGAGCAGCAATCAAGCAGAATAAGCACCAATTAGGCAGATGTAAAATAACTGTGATACTCAGCTCCTTCTAGACATTTACTGGTGTGTTTACAAACATGGTGAAGTCAAGAGAATGGTCCAGGAAGACAAGAGAAGAGGTGATTTCTCTTCACAGGAAGGGCAATGGCTATAAGAAGATTGCAAAGATGTTAAACATACCAAGAGACACCATAGGAAGCATCATTCGCAAATTCAAGGCAAAGGGCACTGTTGAAACGCTACCTGGTTGTGGCAGAAAGAAGATGCTGACTTCGACTGCTGTGCGCTACCTGAAGCGCAAAGTGGAGAAAAGTCCCCGTGTGACTGCTGAGGAACTGAAAAAAGATTTGCCAGATGCGGGTACTGAAGTTTCAGCTCAGACAATAAGGCGCACACTGTGTAATGAAGGCCTCCATGCCAGAACTCCCAGGCGCACCCCCTTGCTGTCTCCAAAGAATAAGAAGAGTCGACTGCAGTATGCCAAAAGTCATGTGGACAAACCACAAAAGTTTTGGGATAGTGTTCTTTGGACTGATGAAACAAAATTAGAACAGTTTGGGACCATGGATCAACGCTATGTTTGGAGGAGGAAGAACAAGGCCTATGAAGAAAAGAACACCTTGCCTACTGTGAAGCATGGCAGGGGGTCAATCATGCTTTGGGGCTGTTTTGCTTCTACAGGTACAGGGAAGCTCCAGCGTGTGCAAGGTACCATGAATTCTCTTCAGTACCAGGAGATATTGGATGAAAATGTGATGCAGTCCGTCACAAACCTGAGGCTTGGGAGACGTTGGACCTTTCAACAGGACAATGATCCCAAGCATACCTCCAAGTCCACTAGAGCATGGTTGCAGATTAAAGGCTGGAACATTTTGAAGTGGCCATCGCAGTCACCAGACTTAAATCCGATTGAGAACCTCTGGTGGGACTTAAAGAAAGCAGTTGCAGCGCGCAGCTTCAAGAATGTGACTGAACTGGAGGCTTTTGCCCATGAAGAATGGGCGAAGATGCCCGCAGATCGCTGCAAGACACTTGTGTCAAGCTATGCTTCACGTTTAAAAGCTGTTATAACTGGAAAAGGATGTTGTACTAAGTACTAAGATTGAATGTCACTTGGGGGTTGAATAAAACTGATAATGATGTGAGCACAGAAAAGACATTTGTGGTTATTTCATTATAAATGTTATGTTATATTTGTCTGACTTACAAGTGCCTCTGTGATTTAATTGTAAACAAGATGACTGAAATGATCAAAATCAATGTCAAACTGGCCAAAACACTCAATTTCAGTGGGGGTTGAATAATTTTGTATACAACTGTATCAGCTGGTGACTGTCTCATGCAGCTTTATACCTGCTCCCCTATTTTCCCAACATGGCAGGACCAGGGTAGAAAACAAGCACTTCCCTTTAGTGTCTCCCCCATCTCCTCATAGATTGTAAGCTCTTGTGAGCAGGGCCCTCATTCCTCTTGTTGTAATTATTGACTTGTCTGTTGCTATGTAATTTATGACTGTTTGTACATGAACCCCAGAACTCTAAAGCGCTGCGGAATAAGTTGGCGCTATATAAATAATGATTATTATTATTAATATGCCACAACAATTCGGTAAACTGAATCTGGACAGCAGGTAATACAATGATTTATAAGATTTCATTGTATGATGCTCCGTATTACTGCCACATTGCCGTACTGATGCTTTTCAGGTCATTCTAGGTTTCTTGTATTTTTTTTACCATTCAGTTTTATTGCATAATGTTCTACTTTTGGATAAATGTTTGGAGCATGTGGGTAACTGACAATATCAGTAAGTCACAAATCAAAAATAATTGTATCAGGTAATCAAGATCCGTGGCCAGGGATATTTGCCCCAACAACTGAGTAATTCATTTTTTGACCTAGTAATGTCTTAAACATCTGGGAATGGGTGTATTGTGTCAGCTTTCAGGAAAGGGTTGGCAATCTACCTTTTTGGCAATTTACTTAAAAATGAAAAGTCTGACAAGAAAATCTGTTACTTTTACATATACAGCGCCTACAAACGTATTATATCTGTGTTTTATTAGTTCTTAGAATGTACACAACCTCTGTACGTCTGGCAAGGCATATGTATTTATTTCCCTGACATACCAAACGAATTGCATGCTCTGGAGAACTTTTTGGGGATTTTTGAGATTCCACCATAAAGAGAGAGAGAAAGCTCCAGCTGGTGCATGCCACTACACAGCTGTTCATACTGGCAAAGTGTCCAGAGACCCCCATTTACTTCTAATGGGGTCTGTCATGTTCCCGTGTGTTTCCATTTTGAGGGTAGGAAAGTTTAGTGTAGAGACCCATCTGATTAGGTTGCCTTGTCATGGCAGGTGGGCTTATGCGATTTCATCAAAATGTGCGCTAAGAATCTTAAATTTGTAGGTGAGGTAAATATTGTAGTAATGCAGTTTAAAATACAAAAATATTAATTTTGCGCATACTGTATTTTAACGCCCTGCAGGGCGCTGCTGTATCTTTGTGGTTGCTTGCATTTGCATTGCAGTCATGTACTAACGTTCTACACCAGTTTTTTTAATGTAGAAAAATAGCACATTTTGTTGCATGTCATTTTACAACAAATTTTGAAACTTTTTAGCTCATTTCATCGCCCTCCCCATTTTTCCAAAAAGTGGGTGGTAGCTGCATTCTGACACATTTACCAACATGTATGGCAGAAAACTGGCGGTGCACATTACACCAGAAAATTACTCTTGGCTCCTTGCTGGAGTAGGGTTTAGTGTTGAGCGCGAATATTCGAATCGTGAAATTTATCACGAATATCGCCACTTTGAGAATTCACGAATATTTAGAATATAGTGCTATATATTCGTATTCGCGAATAGTGTTGATCGTAATTTTTTTGACATTCATTCTCTGGCTTGTTTCTGAGAATGTAATGAAGGGGAGGGGCACATTCATTATCACAAAGTATAATAACGCATGAGCTGTGCAACGTGTTGGAAAAGCTTAAATGTATATTATATATCTGTATTTATTTTGAAATGTATTAAAATAAATAACAATAAATATACTAATTATTCATACATATACACAATGCATACACATCTCCATTTGGCAGTCTGATAGGTGGGTCTAGGTGTTGCTGATGCAAGAAGACTGTTACTTCTGACTGCATTGTGCCAAGTGCCAACTGTAAAGTTTGATGGAAGATGGATACTGGTATGTGGCGGTTTTTCAGGGATTGGGCTACTTCTATTGGACATTTAAATACTTCAGCATACCAAGAATTTGATGAACCCCATTTTTTCTTTAGAAATGGACATCCACAATTTTTTTTGTGTGTGTTTGTATATATATGTATATATATATATATATATATATATATATATATATATATTCAGACACTGAAACTCTCGAACACTGCTGGACCAGCCATGACCGGCTGTGTTCGGTTCTATAATAGTCCCTCTGTATTATTATAATGGACCCCTCTTTATTATAATGGACCCTCTGTAGTATTATAATAGTCCCTCTGTATTATTATAATGGACCCCTCTTTATTATAATAGACCCTCTGTAGTATTATAATAGTCCCTCTGTATTATTATAATGGCCCCCTCTTTATTATAATGGACCCTCTGTATTATTATAATGGCCTCTCTGTAATATTATGGCCCCCCTCTGTATTATTATAATGGACCCCTCTGTATTATTATAAAGGCCCCTTCTGTATTATTATAATGGCCCCCTCTGTATTATTATGGCCCCCCCTGTATTATTAAAATGGCCCCCTCTGTATTATTATAATGGACCCTCTGTAGTATTATTATAGCCCCCTCTGTATTATTATAATGGCCTCTCTGTATTATAATGGACCCTCTGTACTATTATAATGGCCTCTCTGTATTATTATGGCCCCCCTCTGTATTATTATAATGGCCTGTCTGTATTATTATAGCCAGCTCTTTATTATAATAGCCCCTTATAATATAATAGACCCTTGAGAGGATGGAGATTTACCAACGTAATAAGCTAATTGGAAGAGAGAATCCCTGGTACATTAGTCCACATCTTTATCTTTTTTAAACTCTTGAAACCCCAATTTTCATTGTAGGCCAACAAATTCCCACTTTGTTCCCTATACAGTAAGATGCCTCTTTCTATGGTGAAAACCCAGGCTACATACCATGTCTCCATGGACATAAAGAAAGTATGATCCTGCGTTACTCCATTACATTTATTTTTCATAAATTATTTGACAGCTACAGTAGATATTTCTTAATTAACAATAATGCTTTCCTATACTGTAAGTGGAACCAAAAAATGGTTTCCAAAAACGAGCTTTAGGGAAAAAAAAAAAACTTTCATGCAGAATGCAACCCCCTACATGGAATTATAAAATGGGCACGTGAATGAAGCCTACTGCAGATAGTCTCAGCATTCAGCAATATGTTAATTTGCATTTTGTCGCCAACAAATGAAATGTGGTGTTCTGTACCTGAACGCTTCCAGGCTTTTGTCATATGTAACTTACAAGCAGATGTTCTGCAGAATACCAGGCCTACCACCAGTATTACCCCTTCATATACCGCCTGTCTGCCTGGTCACCCTGACCAGACGGGCAGGCAGTATATGATTGAAGGGGCAATATTGCCTGGTATATGGACAGCAGAGATGGCATCATCTGGACAGTACTGTCTATGGTCATCCTTCACCAGCACCCCGACTGCCACCTGCTTGGCCTGGCTCTCATGGCACTTCACTGCCTGCTGCTTGGCTATCAGTGACTCACCCCACACCTAACACTCAGGGTCAGGGAGTGACTCAATCACACTGACTGTCACTCACTGATAGCCAAGCACATGGCAGTCAGGGTGCTTGTGAAGGATGAATTGACCATAGACAGTACTGCCCAGAGGATGCCATATCTGCTGTCCATATAATACCAGGCAGTATTGCCCCTTTTTATACCGCCTGGTCACCCCACACCTAAAACTCAGAAAGTACTGTCACATTGACTGGTCTGTGGCACTCACTGTGTTAGTGTCGCTCTCGCTCATTCATTCAGGCTGCCTGTGGTTGTGGAGTCCTGAAGCTGCGGCGCTTCATTTGGCTCCGGCAGGACCAGCTCCGCAATGTCTTCCCGCCCGGAAGGTGGGCGGAGCTTCGTACTGCCGTGCGCTCCCGCCCTGGTGATTCATCAGGGCGCGTGCATGATCCTGATAGATACCGCTCCTCACTCTGCGGCGCTGAGGCAGAACTCAGTTCACAGATTCCCCCCCGCGGACGTCCATGTATCTCAACCCTGTACAGAGTAAAAGGGCTGAAACTGTTTAATGAAGACCAAGAAAAAAAATGACTTTTAGCTCAAAGCAATGTAAAAGTGCAATAATAGTAATAATAATAATAATTATAACTGCACTCAAAGGTGTCCATATCCTTTAAAGGTGTTGATACTTGTTGATATGCCATATTAAAGCATATAGATGTCATAGGGCAGTGGTGGTGAACCGCTTAGAGCCCGAGTGCCCAAACTGCAACCCAAAACCCACTTATTTATCTTAAAGTGCCAACAAGGCAATTTAACCTGAATACCAGTATAGTATATCTTCTATGTACTTTATCATTTAGCTATAATATCCGGCCTACATTCAGTGTGCTGCCTGTGCCGTTCATGGCGTGCCCTGTGGTTATGAATGGAAGGAAAAATCTAAGGCATATTGGTATGTCATTGACTTTTCCAGGGTGCAGGTGCCCACAGAGTGGGCTCTGTATGCCCCCTCTGGAACCCGTGTCATAGGTTCACCACTACTGTTATAGGGTATGGTTCTTTCGCCTGGCACCTAGTCGGAGTGGAGAGTTGATTTTATCATTACAGATTCAAGACATACGCGTATTACATAGACAGCATTTCTTTCGAACCACCACCTGTAATACTATGTTCCTCCTCTAGTGGCCACTGCAGAGGAAATTAGACAAAGGCTCAGTCATCGTCTAGCAGGATCTTAAAAGCCTCTCCTGGGATCAATTCTTTTTAAAGGCTTTCTTAATTTCTTTTTCTTTTTCATATTACCCTACGGAAAACTATTTTTATACTGTAGCTTGATCTATTTAATATTATAGCTAAAGGTCCGTACTAATTATAGTTTAAATCGGCAGTAAAACTGTTTGCTGTGTATACGTATGCACACTGCAGCCTGTCATTCACGCCGAGGCAGGGGAAAAGTGAGCAGAGGTGGCAAATGCATTCCCCTCGGAGTGTATGTCTGATGTATTCTTTCATTAGCCAAGCAGTGCAATGTTTTTGTGCCGTTTTAGCTACTAGTGGTGTGAACCTGTAGCTGCACGTATGCTAACTTTACATGCACATAACAGAACAATATAGAACTCTGACAGATCCGCTTTAAACATCAGTAAAGGGTTGGGAGTTATATTCCCCTAAAATTGCAAACACAAAATTGTAAATTGCTCTTCGAGCCAAACCGTGGGAGCTTTCCTCTTCTCACGTTTACCATTGTGATGCCAGCTGAAAAAGTCAAAGGGTAAAGGTACTTGACAAGGACAATGTAAATGAGTATGAGAATAACAGATCCTCGTCGAGTTATTGGATAGCAGAGGTTTATGCGTCCAATGCTGTCTCAGAGCCCTGGTCACCATATTGTGTTCTAGTTTGGGGTCAAAAGGTGATTTAAAGGGACACCGATCCTGGAAATGTTCCCCTAGTTCCGAAGTCCTAAAGTTTCTTTTTTGTTTTTTAAGCTTGGGAGCCATCTAACAGCACTCATATGAAAATGCTTTACTGAAATGTCATAAATCTGACATCTGTTACCTTTATTATGGATTTTTAGTCTTTTATAGAGTTTATAGGGAGGTTGCCATTCAGGAACCTATTCTATAAGCTGGAGCAGAGGGGCTCTGGAGGACCAAGCATACCCCTGCATTAAATGGGCAGCCTGTTTGTCTCAATGGAAATTAGGTAATGCTTCACTTTCCCTGTGGTAGTGCAGGAAGTAAGTTGCCTGCAGGTTTCCACACGTCATAGCTGATCATGCGAGGTCTCAGCAATGGTTATCTTTGATTGGCTTATCATGGACCCTTCTGACAAAGAGAAATTGTCCAAAGTGGACAACCCCTTAAAGGCATTGTGTAAATGCAGCCAAGCATGTGCCACTATGGGGTTCCTCTGTTAAACACTGTATTCTTTTGTGGAAGAAACTCTCATTGACTCCTTCCTGCCCTGTGAATTGTATCGGGGCAAGCAGCCAGTCACCTCTGGACGCAGTGATACTCCGGGCTCAGGACCTGTGTTGTGTGATATAGCTAGCACCCTGCTGTCACTGATGTTGTGGTCACTGCTGACCATGGCATGCAACTGGTTAGAGAGAGGGAGATAGCTCATTCTCTCACCCCATCTGCCCCCCCCTCCCCCCAACACTCCCACTCCCTTTCGGGACATGATTGCAAGGAACGAAGAAGTAGTCCCTGCAGAAAAAGTTTTCATGTCACTTATACTAGACAGTGAAAGCCATTAAAATAATAATTTAGCATTTGTGGTGGGGTTTTTTGTGTGTGTTTTTTAAAGGGGTTGTCTGGGTTCAGAGCTGAAACTGGTCATATCCCCATTTTCACCCAGGCAGTCCCCCTGACTTGAGCATCGGTGCATTTCATGCTCCGATGCTCTCCTTTGCCCTGTGCTGAATCGCACAGGGCAAAGGCATTTTTTGGAGTTCCGGTGATGAACCGGGCTCTTCTTAGGGCTGCCAGGCAGAGGCTTCCGCCCAGCAGTGAGCCCGGTGACATCAATGGCAGTAATGGGCGGGCTTTAGCACTGCCCTAGCCTATAAAACAGCGCCGGCCCTTCAGAGCTGGTGACGTCACTGAACACACTGCTGGGCGGAAGCCTCCGCCCGGCAGAGTGTTATGGTAAATAAAAGAGCCCTTGCCTTGCGCGATCCTGCTCAGGGCAAGGGAGAGCATCGGAGAATGAGATGCTATAATGCTAACATCAGGGGGGCTGCCTGGGTGAAACTGGACAACCCCTTTAAGTTTGTCTATGATTTGTGCCGGTGCAGCAAATTTATGAAATAATGAATTTGGAGCTAGTACGATGTGGTCAAGCCACTGTCATTGGAAGTATGCCTGGGTTTTTGCAACCTTTTTTTTGCATGTGAATGTTGCAGAAGATAAATGAGACTTAGATGGGTTCAAATCGTGTTTTTTCATCCGTAACACACCACACTTTTTCATCCTGCAGAGTCCAGTAAAAAAAACTTACATGTTAACGTATATGTTTTTTTTTCTTTCAATGGAACTCTATGGTGAGTGGATGCCACTGTATGACATCTGTCTGAGGCATCCGTTTAAAACAAAAAATTTTTAAATAAGGTAAATGGATGGCAATAATGTGAGGAGAACCCAGCCTTAAGGGCTACACGACGACATGTGTTGCACGACACATAGGGCACAACTACACTGCAACATGAGTCGCGCGACATTGATGTTGCACAACAATTTTAATAACGATAGTCTATGGTGTCACACTGCGACATGCGACTGCGACAGTCGCAGAAAAGTCAATCTTGGATGGAGTTTTTGCTACTGTCGTGTCACAGTCGCAGCATGTCGCAGTGCGACACCATAGACTATCATTATAAAAATTGTCACGCGACATTGGTGCGACAAAGTAGCTCTGGCCTAAAAGTAATCTAATCTGCAGTCCACATTCGAAAGTTGAGCTGGGTGGTATTGGAAGCCAAAATTCTTAAAATTTGGCAAAAAAAGTTGCGTGCTTCACCACTTGCGAGTTGCGACATTTTAACAATGAAAAATTAGACTAGCAGATTTCTTAAATGTTCCCTAAAGTGCAAAATATTAATGGTGCCATGGTTTTTTATGCTGTCCCTAAAAAGTTGATAAAATGTCAACAATACTTTAAATGTGAAGACACAATTCATACCAAAAATAAAAAAATATCGGTATATAGTGCGGTATATAACTAGACACTCAATTTCCATACCAGGAAAAGCTCATAAATCAGACAAAAAACAGAAGAAAAGAGAAGAAACTAGAGCCCATAACTTCAAAATTAGTAAAAAAAAAATATATAAATATATATATATATATATATATATATATATATATATAAATATATATGTATATCTATATTATCACATAGTATTGATTATTAAATGTTAAAAAGGGGGTAGGGGACAAAAAACACCATCCCAGTACACGAGGTCAGGATTATATTACATACAATGGAGAATACATAATTATCCAATGTTAAAATACATATGCGAAATCGCAAAATATATAGTATTAGCTAGTTATATACGAAGTGAAAGAAAGAAACGTATACAGAGAGAGAGACCATAAATACAAATAATATCAAAGGGGTATATCGTTACCTACAACATGGCCATACATATCATGCCATGTCTATATATAAACCATGTGGCTGATCATACATGTAACAAAGAGAGGTCTGTCTCAGAAAAATACTATTATGCACCAATGTTCAGGTGCAGAGAACTCACCTCACCGAATCAAGGCCTGCGAGACTTGGATGGCGTTACCCCGACGCGTGTTTCAGTGTTCCTTCGTTTTTTGTCCCCTACCCCCTTTTTAACATTTAATAATCAATACTATGTGATAATAAAGATATATATATATATTTTCTAATTTGGAAGTTGTGGGCTCTAGTTTCTTCTCCATTTTCATCAATATAAAAGGACTGGAAAAAATGGTTTTAAAGGGATTCTGTCAGCCAGTTTGAGCCTATAGAGCTGAGGACACGTGCTGCTAGATCGCCACTAGCACGTCCACAATATACATTTTCCATAGCTCTGAGTGCTTTTATTCAATAAAAAGAAACTATATATTCATATATATGCAAATGTTTCGGCAGGACCGGCTCCCAGCCGCGACCACTGTGAAGGAGCCCAGCACCGCCAACATCCTCTGAATCTCCTCCCTGCTCCCCTGATGTCACACAGTTGAAGCGCCGTAATCTCGCGCATGCCAGCTAACGAATCGTTTTTTTTAAATTGAATAAAAGCACTCAGAGCTATGGGAAATGTATATTGTGGACGATGGTGATCTAGGAGCACATCTCCTCGGCTCTATAGGCTATAGAATCCCTTTAAGTTTTGAATAATTTTTTTTTATAAATTGTTCTCAAACATATTTTATTTCAGAATTTGTTTAAAATTTAGTTTGAATTGAGAATTTGTTTTAATTTTTGTTTGTTTTTTAACTTTTTTTTATTGTCTTTCAATTAATGAAAATGTAGAGGTCCATCATTTTATATTTGGAGGAATTTAAGCAAATTAAACAGTGATACAGAGAGTAAAGCTGAGATACTTCATTACTGTGCTCAGCCTGATGTCAGCTCTTCTCCCTCCACCAAAAGGAACATGTGGTAAAGTGTTTCCCTCAGATACACTGTCCTTTTCTTCTTGTGGAAAAAGAGCTAGTGTTTTATGGTGGCCTGGAGGCTGAGGAGAAGCCCGCTGCCAGCACTGCTGTGTTAATGGCTTAAGCAATGAACTCTGCTCCAACAAAATGCACAGAACCTAGGCCTCTGCACACAGCTTGTTGATTCTTTCACAGACGGCCTTTTTGTACTTCTTTCATTTCTGTAGATATTGTAATTCCTGTAACATAAAGTTTAAGATTAGGAAAAATCAACTACAACTAGTAATAACATGCTTGTAAGTTAGGGCATTTTAAAGCAATTTTATAAATATAAATAATATTATATTTGTTCATCTACTACTACCACCAGCATTACTACTACCACCAGTACTATTACTACTACTGCGACCAGCACTACTACTAGTACCACCACTACTATTACTACTATCACCATCAGCACTACGACTACCACCACTTTTAGTATTACTAACATCACCATCACTGCTATACTACCACCACCACTACTACCACCTCTATTACTGATACCACCACCAGCACTACTACTTCTACCACCAGTACTATTACTACTACTACTGCCACCAGCACTACTACTACCACCACTACTATTACTACTATAACCATCAGCACTACTACTACCACCACTATTAGTATTACTAACACCACCACCACTATTACTACTATTACTAACACCACCAGCATCACTACTACTACTAATTACATCACCATCATCACTACTATTACCACCACTACTATTACTACTATTACCACCACCACCACTACTATTACTACTACCACACATACACTCAAGTTCTTAACTCATCATGTTATCTTGAAACAAAAGCCATTGAAAAGCAATTGAAGGTGTGTGCTTAATGCATTTAGTTTAGATAACACGTCTCATAAGGCATGTGTGTTAACTCTACTACATCTGTACCACCAACACTACTACTGTACTGCTACCACCACTAGTATTATTACTACTTCTGCTACTACTACTACTACTACTACTAATAATAATAATAATAATAAAAATAATAATTAGTGTTGAGAGAAGTGAAGCATTCAAGCAGAATTTGGCCCGAAGTTTAGGAAAGCTTCGTTTTGCAACAAAGCCAAATTTCCCTGAGCTTCGGGTTTTCCTAAAATGGCGGCTACATGTGTTACAAAGTGTAAATAAGAAGCCATGGAACGTAAGATCACCAATAATGCCGTGCAGACAGCCAATCCGCAGATAGCCATCCCCTGTAATGTCGCTGCCCTATCCCGCATGGTCTCTGGCATTGTCCTGTGAGCTGAGCATAGGGAGAGACATGGCAAGCAATCATGTGCTAGGGACAGTGTTTTTGCAATAATCCAGCAGCAATATTTGATTCATCCTCCATGTTTGGCATCAGATTTTAACCCTAATAATTTTAAAAGTGAAATACCACTAGTGCCATACTAGGGAGGGATCCCAAACCTTATGGAGGGATCTACATTGGATTATAGTCATCTCTGTTGTGAATACCTCAATGTTATTGCTTTGAGGAAGGTTTTCTCACCTCAATGCTGTGTGCCATTTCTGGTACCACCACACAGGAGGACAGGGGATGCTGCATACACGCTCCGGCTTCCCCAATCCCTGCCAGGGGGAGCCAGAATACCCCGGATGACCACGCATCTAAAAGGATAAAAGTCCATGACCGGCATTACCGCTGGTTGCAGACATTAGTCCCGTGTGTTTGTTCTTTAACCACTACCCAACCGCCTAACGCAGGGATGCGTCCTGTGGGCAGCCGGGTTATTCCTCCTTGACGCATCAGCGCGTCATCTCGCGAGACGCGAGATTTCCTGTGAACGCGCTATACCCCTCACGGAATACCTTGGGGTGTCTTCTTTCTAAAATGGGGTCACTTGTGGGGAATTTTTACTGCCCTGGCATTTTAGGGGCCCCTAATGCGTGAGAAGTAGTTTGGAATCCAAATGTGTAAAAATGCCCTGTAAAATCCAAAAGGTACTCATCTGAATTTGGGCCCCTTTGCGCATCTTGGCTGCAAAAAGTGTCACTCATGTGGTATTGCCGTACTCAGGAGAAGTACGGCAATGTGTTTTGGGGTGTATTTTTACATATATCCATACTGTGTGTGAGAAATATCTCTGTAAATGACAACTTTTTAAAAAACATTTATACAAAGTTGTCAATTTACAGAGATATTTCTCTCACCCAGCATGGGTATATGTAAAAATACACCCCAAAAGACATTGCCCTACTTCTTCTGAGTACGGCTATACCACATGAGTGACACTTTTTTGCAGCCTAGGTGCGTAAAGGGGCCGAAAGTCTAACGAGTACCTTTAGGCTTTACAAGGTTGCTCACAATTTAGCCCCACCCAAAATGCCAGAACAGTAAACACACACCACAAATCACCCTATTTCAGAAAGTAGACACCCCAAGGTATTCACTGAGGGGCATAGTGAGTCCGTGGGAGATTTATTTTTATTTTTTTTTGCCAGAAGTTAGCTGAAATGGAAACTTTATAATTATTTTTTTCCTCAGAAAGTGTCATTTTCCGCTAACTTGTGAAAAAAAATTAAATCATACATGAACTCACCATGCCCCTCTGCGAATACTTTGGGGTGTCTTCTTTCTAAAATGGTGTCATTTGGGGGGTATTTATACTATCCTGGCATTCTAGCACCTGAAGAAACATGACAGGTGCTCAGAAAGTCAGAGCTTCTTCAAAATGCGGAAATTCACTTTTTTGTACCATAGTTTGTAAACGCTATGACTTTTGCGCAAACCAATAAATATACACTTATTTTTTTTATCAAATACATGTAGCACAATAAATTCTGACACAGACTTGAATAGAAATGTAATTATATTTAAACAATTTTACCAGAAAAAGTTAAAAATACACTTTTTTTTTGAAAATTGCGGTGTTTTTTGATTAATATCTCTGCAGCAATCAAATACCACCAAAAGAAAGCTGCATTTGTGAGAAGAAAAGGAGGTAAAATTAATTTGGGTGGTAAGTTGTATGACCGAGCAATAATCCGTGAAAGTAGTGTAGTGCAGAATTGTAAAAAGTGGTCTGGTCATTAAGGGGGTTTAAGCTAGGGGGGCTAAAGTGGTTAAGAACTGGATTTGTGCATCGCTGTGCTTGCTTGTCACCAGAAAAATTGGTGACACTACAAACAGGATTACAATCCTTTGTGCCTTGGATGAACTGTGTACGAACTGGATTTCAGTAACAAAATTGTGCACCATGGTGGAGCGCCTTGTGAATGAGCCCCATCTGTTTTTATATTTTATTGGGGCACTACACCACTTTCACGGTTTATTGCTCGGTCATACAACTTTAAGCTAGGGGGGCTGAAGTGGTTAAAACTTTGGGCAGTCAGGAAAGGGTTAACTTCCAAGCCTTCACACTGAGATTGGGCCTGCAAATAGGAAGAATATGATTAGGAAGAATGGCCTGGGTATACCTGATTTATAGTCATTCGTGACAAATTAGTTCAGAACAAATTGAATTTCTTGGTGAACTTCGAGGAATCGTCCAAATCGAATTTTTCAAAGCTTTGCTCATCTCTAATAAAAACGATAATAAAAGATGGATTTCAATACCTAACAACAAGAAATAACATGACTGTTACTAATTCTACTACTAATAACTAGAAATAAAATATTATGACAAAAAAAAAACACAGGCCAGCCCTGTACATGTAGAGCACACTGATCAGGCAGGCACAGGGCTGTGCTTGCGTAATCAGGGACAGCTGTATCCACCGACATCTGTGAAAACTCCAATGCTAGCTAAGTACTTAGATACTGCAGTCAATGCTAACTGCCGCATTAAAGGGTTTTAAAAAAGGAGAGACTTCCCTTTCTGATCCATTGGTTCCCCTCAGAAACTCTGGAGTTGTCGGCCAGTGCTGTATAAATCACCAAACTAGGCCTTGAATGCACATGGTGCCCTTTCTGTTCTGAACCCTGCCATGCGTAAAACAACGGTTTATAGCCACATAAGTGGTATTGTAGTACTCTGGAAAAATGATGTAACTAAATTTAGGGTGCTTTTTCTCTTATTACCGCTTATGAAAATAAAACATTTGTGGCTAAAACTACATATAATTGAAATATAATGTCATTTTTAATTTCATGTCCCAATCTTAAAAAAGTCTGTTTAGCATCTGTGGAGTCAAGCTAATCACTCTACTCTTAGGTGCATTGTTTGAAAGGTTTAGTTTCCAAAATGTAGTACATTTTTTGGGATTCCACAGTATGGGTACCTCAAGAGCTCTGCAAATTTGACATGGCAACTGAAAACTATTCCAGAGAAATCTGCCCCCCAAAAGCCAAATGGTGCTTGTTCCAATCTGAGCCCTGCAGCATGCCCATGCAAGGGTTTATGACCATATATGGGATGTTGCTATATTTAAGAGGAATGGTTAACCAATTTTAAGGTCATTTTTCTCCTTTCACTCCTTGTGAAAATGTGGGGCTAAAAAAAATGGAAACAAATTACTGGGGTCATTTATCAAACTGGTTTAAATTAGAACTGGCTTAGATGCCGATAGCAACCAATTAGATTCCACATTTCATTTTTGACTAGTCCTTTGGAAAATTAAAGGTGAAATCTGATTGGTTGCTATGGGCAACTCAGCCAGTTCTAATTTATACCAGTTTGATAAATTACCCCAGTAATTTTAAATTTTAACAGCCAAGTGACTCTAAATTCTATGAAAGGCATGTGGGATCAAAATGCTTACTACCCACCTTGATAAATTCCTTGAGGGATGTAGTTTCCAAAATTGAGTCACTTTTTAGGGATTTCCACTATAGAAGTACCTCAGGGTTTCTTCAAATGCAACATAGCACCCAAAAATCTGCTGTCCAAAAGCCAAATGTCGCTACTCCCCTCTGATCCCTGTCGTGTGGCCATAAAGCAGTTTACGACCACATATGGGTTTTGCCATATTCAGGGCCTCAATACAAGTCAATGGGAATGCCAAACATTTGTCAGTGCCTCAGGGCCTCAGTCTGACAGAGCTAAACGAGACTGTCAAAAGGTCACTGTTTCTGGCTTTTCCCTTATGACAGCAGTGGAAAATTACTAGCTTCTCAGTACACAGTCTGGAAATTCCCAAAGGCTCTTAGTGTTAACTGGATGTACATTAACCCTGTCCACAAATCAGTGCAAATATGGTGTGATAACAGTGCAAATGAACTATATATTTTAAATACAATGCAATTCAACAGTATAAAACTGTATAATTACAAATAATGGTATAGATCACAGATTAACCTTTCAAAGTGCACTAATACAGGGGCAAATGTCCACAAACATCCAGGAGTCCGGACTCCAGACTCTGCAGTACCTTTGCTTCAGGGCACTACATAATCTTTCTAATAATATTTTAAAATCATATTTGACAAGTTCAGAATTCTATGCATGATTTAATAGATTTAAAGGGATTGACAGAGTCACTTAAAAACTTAGGCAGCCTCTGTAAACAGCCAAAAATAACAAAAGAATAGATACTCGCCTTTCCTCCTATGCTTCTTCCAGAGCTGGAATCTCCAGTCACTACTGCGGCCATCATTGGCACAAGTGAGATGGTCTAGTGCATGGCTGAGACCAGTGATTTGCTGTAGCCAAGAAGATAGTGACAGCAGCGGAGAACCAGAGCGTAGCTCTTGAAAAGTGACCCGATTATGATCCTGGGGCCCTGCACTCTATTTAAACCCCTTTCTGACCTCATACCAGTGCCATTGATAGTCTGGGACTCCCTAGCTGTGCTTCTAGTTCCAGTTCTCTCTGAGCATTTGGATTGCTCATATTATTGACCTCTGCTTACTTTTGACCCTGCTGCCTCGTGTTTTTGGTACTGGTTATCCCGTCTGGTTCTGATCTCGGCTTGACTATTTGAATACGTTCTGTCTCTCCATTTGATAATGTATCCTGTATTGTCCTCCTATTTCCGACGCATTCCTGTATGACCCCATTTTTGTTTGGTTTTGTTTCTGTGTTTCATCTGTCTTACACCTTAGTAGGGTAGGGAACGTTGACCAGTTGCGGACTTGCTGCCTAGGGCTTGCACTGAAAGTAGGCAGGAAAAGCTGGCAAGGTTCCAGTTAGGGCTCACTCTCAATGTCTTCCTTACTGACTGCCGTAACACAACCCCTTTAATATTTTAAGATATTTACAAGTAAAATAAACCTCAGAGACAGTGACCAATAATCTACTTATTCTAGTAAAGTATTTGACCGGAAAATGAAACTTTTTCCCTATCTACAGGATAGGTGATAAATGTATAAGTGACTATAGTATAAGTGCTGCAACCCTTATCGATCACAAGAATGGCATCCCTTTGACTGGAGCAGTGGTCAAGCATGCACACTTTTGCGTTATTCTAGGCTATTCTGTCAGTCCCATACAGCTTGAATGGAATGGAAGTATGTGCAGCTGCTACATTTAAATGATGGAAAAGGGAACCCTGTTCTTGTGATAAATAGGGGTCCCAGTGAAAGCAGTACACCCCAGAGAGAAGGCAGGGACCCTGTCCTGTATGTCTCCGCCTTCTAGATCGCTGTATACACAGCGCTCAACGGGTGCTGTGTATACAGGTCAGGAAGCGCTATGGCACTTACTGTCCTGGCCCAGTGGTCATGTGACCGCCGGGGCTAGGGGAGTGCAGGAGCTGACGAGTCTTCCATAGACCACGATCAGCCTTGCACTGAGGCTGTACAGCGCAGTATACTGCTGTATAGCCTCTCTGGGGGGTGTATTTCCACTGTAACTGGGGCTACTATGTCAGCCCCAGTTACAGGAGAAATAAATAGTTAAAAATAAAAAAATGAAGGTAAATATCCCCCAGAGGTCTTGTTTGACCTTATGGGGAACACAAAGTGTAAATAAAAAAATACGAAAACTAAAAAAATACATTGTTTTGAAAAAAAAAGTTTCACATAAAAAAAAAATCCCCCCCAAATCCGTTACCGGTATTTTAAAAATGTTAAAAATAGAAGAAAAAAAGTAAAATAGACATATTTGGTATCACCAGCTCTATAATAATATCATATGATCTACCCCATAAGGTGAACACCATAAAATAAAATAAAAAATAAACCTTACGCCAAAACAGATTTTTTTTGTCAGCTCACCTCCCAAAAAACATAATGTTAATCAGTCAAAAAGTTGTATGTACCCCAAAATGTTAGCAATAAAAACGTCACCTCATCCTGCAAAAAATGAGCCCCCACACAAGACCATGGCCAGAAATTTTTTTGCTTGTTCTGCAATTGTTTATAGTCAGTCTTTGAGATCTTCTTGTAGCAGTTGAGTACATGGTCAATTGTTTTATCAGCTTCTTTGCAAAGTCTGCACTTGGCATCAGTTGTTGATAGTTTTGAGCAAATTGAAGCATCTAAAGTGGAATTCGATCCGAAGTTTAGGAAAAAATTTGATTTGCAACAAATCCAAATTTCCTCTGGCTTCTTGGTAACGAATAGTTTTTTTTAACTAAAATGGTGGCTACACGTGTTACCAAGTGAAAGTAAGAAGACTGGGAATGCGATATGACCCATAAAGCCATGCAGCCAGCCAGTCAGCAGATGGCCATTCCCTGTGATATACTCTCCCTGCAGGCGGTCATATAGCTAATTTACCGTGTCGAAGTTGCTGAATTGAATTTTTCAATTTCTAATTATTATTATTAGTACTGATATTATGTTATTATTTTTACTATTGCCGTTTTTATTACTGCTATTATTATTACAGTTTTTAATTATTATATGCTTATTTTTAATATTTACACATTTATATCTATAATTAACAATAACATTGATCCATGCTCCAGTGATGAGTACACTGTTAGTAAATTTCCTTACCACATACAGAGCAGCACATATGTTAATTCCACTTGTTTCCCATTACAAGTATGTTTTTCTAGTATGGAGGAAACCTGAGTACCAGGAAGAAACTGCACAAACAAGCGGAAAACATGCAAACTCTGTGCAGATGTTGCCCTTGATTCAAACCATGGACCCTGAATTGCAGGTCAAGAATAGTGATGTGCTACCCCACAGTAAATACGACATTGTTTACATGAGTATTGCAATATACTCTAACTTACATAGCATGAAAATGTAATAAAATTTGGCTGGATAACCCTTATATCTCACAGACAAAGTATTACATTTAGCATTATAATTGTACACAGTTAAGGTTTTTGTCAGGAGTCAGTCACACAGTTACATGTAGTAAATCATGCTGGCAAACAACCTATTGGTCAGGGTAGGGATGGATAAATCGATTCGTATGATACAGAGTAGTTGAGATGTGAGGGGCTGTCTCCATTGCTCAAGTGGCTCCTCCCCACAGTTTGACAAGGAAGGACATCTTGCTCAGGCAGCAGGCCCTGATAATCTAGCACCTGCACTGCTGCTTGGCGTAGTAGTGCAAGTGCTGCTTCTACCAGAGAATTAACTGTGCAGGCGCAGCAACATTTGTAGAACTCCTTATGGGTCAACTGTGAGAGAGTTGCACAGCAACTGCCCCAAACAAACTGATACACAGGAGAAGACAACATAGGAGGAAAATTCTTAGTTGCCCTCATAACAAGCAAGTAAGTAGCATGTAGCACTATTAAGATATTAATTTGTTTGACAGGGTGAGACACAGCATTTTAACTGGTGTCAATTGAGGGACAGTATTACTTGGGAGGAATCTAGATTATTTGATGGATGAAACGTTTTGAAATCTGCCATATTAAATTTAGCTCAAGTTTTTTTTACAATGGAATGTGGTCACGGGGTTCATTTGTTATATCAGTCATGGCTAGAATTTACTCGGGACTTTACATGACATGTTTGATGTGTCCACCACTGGGCTGGCGTTAGGGGGGGAAAAATCTCCGTTGGCAGATCGCTGAACTGTCAGGACTCCAGCAGTGTTACTGACGAGTCGGGGCTATGGCAGTGTCGAACTCCGGTTCCCGGCTTAGGAGTTCCTGCTCTGACTCCATATATGGCTGTGTCCACATATGGAGTCAGTGCTATGAACATGAAGGGGTATCCCCAAGCATTGACAGTAAGCTTGGTGACACCCTGTACATTTAAGGCTCTCTTTTTTAAATGTTTCTGCCAGAACTCACAACCATCTACATTAAAGATAAAAACCTTAACCACTAAGCTATAGAGCACAATGTTAAACTGTTGCAGAAAAACCTCATAGTAGTTTGTCATGTATTAGGTATTCAAATACAGCAGAATTTATGGCACAAAATAAATATGTAATAACAAAAAATAAAATGATACCTCTGATATATATGAATGTATAATACTACTGAGGTTTTTAGCCATAATATATTTACAGCAGTATAACATGGAGTTCTATAGCTCAGTGGTTAAGGGACTGTAAGTATACTGCTCCCCCGCTCCCCACTACTACTATGGCAACCAGGACTTTAATAGCGTCCTGTCTGCCATAGTAACCTCAAAGCATTTCGAAGACTCATCAGGATCCTGATCAGTCTTCTAATGCTTTCAGGCGACTTGCGTTCCTCAGAACGCAAGTGTGAAAGAGGCCTAACAGCTGTTTAAATCCATGCCAAACTTTTAAACTTGTGTAACCAGTATTTTTTGTTGGGAAAGGTGGCAACTCTAACAGCACCCCCGCTTAGGACCTCTATAGGCCCGTTCACTGCAGCAAGCCAAGCCTCAGTCAGTACTTTAAACATTAGGACTCATTTTGGAAAAAAAAAAACATAGTTTATTTTCTTTTTTAATAGTTATGTCTACGGAGATGTGTGTGGGCTAATTTTTGTGGGACGATCTGTCTTATTTGACTCCATTTTGGAGTGTGTATGAAAAAATTCTTTTTTATTTTTTTCTGTCATGCCATTCACCATATGGGCTAACTTTTATAATAATAATAATAATTTAATAGTACTGGTGTTTTTGCATGCGACGATGGCCATAATTTTATATTTTTTTTGTTTTTGTTAAGATTTATTTTGGGGAAAGGGCGGTGATTTGAATTGTTAAGTATTTTTTTAAGTTTTTTATGTTAAGTGGACCACAACTTGAAATCATCAGATTGCAACTTATACAGAATAATGAAAATTGCTCCATTATTCTGTATAGAAATCATTATATCATAGTTCAGTGCTGCAACCTAGTGGTCTAAACTGTGGTATACTAATAATGAGCCTGGAAGCCTAGTACGGGCTGGGGGAAAGTGCGCCTGAACAGAAAGCATGTGCTTCTGATATTTAACACTCTCAGATGCTGTGGTGACCATGGCATCTGAGTGGTTAAATGTCCAGGTCAGCATTACGGCAGATCATGGACATTGGCCGCGGGTACCTGCTGTATGAAACAGCAGGCACCCGGTTGCTATGGCAGCCACTCTGCTCCAGAGCAGGCACCATCTTTAAAGAACCGACATGCAACGTACATTTACGGCGGATATCAGGAAGGTGTTAATGGTCACATGACCAAATGTGTATAGGACAGAGCTTTCTTTCTGCATGGACACTGAAGCTTGTGCAGGTACTATGAGAGAGAGGGGTTGTGTATGACTGCGAGCGGCCAGGTGAGGGAGGGTCTAGTGGTGTGCAGCGCAGTCCTGGGGTACATGCTGTATGATGATCTGCTCAATTTCTGTAGCTTTTTGTGAGGGAGGGGAACTCGATCCTGTGAGCAGGGCCAGTTTTTGACAAAATGTGGACCTGGGCAAAATCAAAACTGGGGTCCCAAATCTTGTAATAATGTCTTAACAGTTACATTCTGTTGATTCCAGCCCTCCCTCACAGATTTACACCCCATAAAGCTCCTTACTCAGATCTGCACCCTCATGGCTCCAGAATACGCCACATGCCCCCTACCCTCACAACAATGAGTTCCCCTTACTCACGGCATATGACAGTATTAAAAACTGGAAGCACGGGCTTCCCCTTCAGGCGCGCTTTTCCCCAGTGGAGATTTGGGAAAGCACCTGGTTTTATAAATAAGTCACTTCCTGTACTAGGCTTCCAGGTTCATTGTTAGTATATCCCAGTTCAGGCCACTAGCTGGCAGCACTGAAATGTGATATAGTGATTTCTATACAGAATAATGGAGCAATTTACATCTGATGATTGTAAGTTGTGACTCACTTGAGGGACTTAACAAAAAGAAAAAAAAGAAACATTTTTTGAGGAAAATATAGAAAAAACATAAAAATTCAAATCACCCCCATTCCCCCAAAATAAAAACAATCAAGAAGAAATAGCATTATGAGCATCATGGCATACTATTAAAATATTTAAAAAAAAGTTAGCCCATATGGTGAATGGCCTAACAGAAAAAAATAAAAAAGGCTAAATTACCGTGTTTTCATCACTTTATCTCCCAAGAAAATTGTATAAAGAGTGATCAAGTCACACATACCCCAAAAAGATATTGTCAAACATGATGCAAAAAAATAGCCCCCACACATCTCCGTAGACATAACTTTAAAAAAGTTATGACGGTAAGAATATTGCCATGAAAAGAAAAAAAAATGTTTTACAAAGTGAGTCCTGATGAGGCTTACTGAGGCTGGACTTGCTGCATTGAGTGGGCCTATAGACGTCCTGAGTGGGGTTGCTGTTAGGGTTGCCACCTTTCCCAATAAAAAATACTGTTTACACAAGTTAAAAAGGTTGGTGAGGGTTAATACAGGTGTTATTTGATCATAATCTACATTTTTCTCAATTTTTTTTCTCAATAAAATCAAACTTTTCACTGTTGGGGAGACCCTGTGTATTTAAGCTATATATGGAGTCAGAGCAGGGACTCCTAAGCTGGGAAATTCCCAACTCGTCAATAACAGTGGAGTCCTGACTGTTCAACGATCTGCCCGGACTGAATCAGGGGGCACCTTAGAGGATCGGGGGCCCTGGGCAATTGCCTAGTTTGCCCCCCCACCCCACCCTGACGCCGGCCCTGTCTGTGAGGGGAGGGGGCATGTGCCATATTCTTGGGCCATGAGGGTGCAGATCTGTGTGAGGCGTTCTATGGGGTGTAAATCTGTGAGGGTGGACTGGAATCGACAGAATGTAACTGTATTGTTAGTACATTTTACAAGATTTGGGGCCCCATACTGATATATCGCATGACCTCCTTCCCATTGGAAAAACCTGAGCTGAATTCAATATTGCAGATTTCAAAATGGTGGGAGAAAACATTTCCGCCACAAAATAATGTAGCCTCCCTCCCAATTAGTCATTTCATACATGGGAGTCAAATTTCTGCAAATTACACCAGTTGTCAAGATTTTCGCCTCACCCTGTACAATATTTTGTACTCCTCTCTATCATATGAAAACTTTGCAGGGAAAGTTACTGTAGGAGTTGATTGAGAACTTTGGGGATGTCAGGGAAAAATGAAGCCAGTGGTACAGGTTGGCACCTAAAAACTAAAGGCAAGCAGACATCATGTATGCCATTGTTATAGAAATGTTGTACTTCAACATTGTTCAGGGTATGTTATTAATTATATGCTTCTAATTTAAAAGGTTTAATTTTTTCCACCATCGCAACAACATTTCAAGTCAATAAAAATGAAAATTAAAGCAACGCTGCAATAGGTCGTCATTAAAAATTATATGTTGTGCATCTTCAACCTCTATTCAGATTAATGTGTTTACACAGCAACAGACTACAAACAAACCAAGTGCAGTTTAACCTTTTCCTGACCAGTGCTATACATAAACAGCGCAGCGGGACGTGACTCGCTGCCCAGCGCCGTACATGTACGGTGCTCTGATCAGGTGGGTGCTGGAGCTGCAACCGCATGGCTGAACCCCTGCTGTATATGTTGACATCGGTTGACCGCAGCATGTACGGGGTTTGTGGAGGGAGAGGGCTCTCTTTCCGTCCCCATCGTGTCCCCGAGCTTTGAAGCGTTGATGGGGACCCAATGGCTGCTATGGCAGTCCAATGCCTTTCACAGGCATTGGAACCTGACAGCTACGGAAGCCTCTTACAGGCACGATGCTCAGTGTAATAGGCTACTTTCACACTTGCGGTAGCCTTTTCCAGCATGCTGTTCAGGTGGGGGTCCGCTGCCGCTGGAGGTCCGGTCCGGTCCGGTCCCCCTGCCAGAACAGCCTGCCGAAAAAGGCTACCACAAGTGTGAAAGTAGCCTAATACACTGACACTCAATAACACTTGAGGGGTGTAGTTTTTATTATTAATAAAGTATTTATTTAATTAGGTAATTTATGGGTGGTTTCTATTAAGTAAGCCCCTCAAAATCACTTTATAACCGAGTTGGTGCTTAAAAACGATTTTGGAAATTTTCTTAATTTGAAAAATTGCTTCTGAATTTCTAAGCCTTCTAATGTTGATTAATAATTATTTTATAAGGTATTATTATCTGTCTTCAAAGTAGAGAAAACCAAATGTAGAAAATTGCGAAGTTTTCAAAATTTTCTGTAACTTTAGAATATTTTTATAAATAAAGGAAAAAAATATTAACCAAATTTACCTCTAACATGAAGGTAGAATTGGTTAGATAAGAAAAACCATTCCTACATTACCACATAAAGTGACATATCAGATTTTCAAAAATAGGCCTGGCAGAAAGGTAAAAACTGGCCTGGGGTAGAAGGGGTTAATACTGAAATCTTATTATTATTTTTTTTTTACCCATTTTACCTCTCCTACTTCATGTAGAATACATTCGATAGGATATTAAGAAGTAGGAGACAGATGGATGAGAATAAAACTTGATCAGACTACACTGGGTTTGTCTGTTGTCTGTTACTATGGAAACAATAGTAGACTTTTACTTAAGACCTACTGTGAAGTTACTTTTTTTTTATTAAAACCATGATTGTGGAGGTGGACATAGCTTTAGAACAGCCTGTCTATTTTTTTATTTTATTTTTGTGAATCATCATCACTCTACCTGCATATAACTATAAAAGAACCCGAACATTGTGGCCAAACACATTGGGAATATCATCTTTAAGCAAAAATAATTATAGTTTAATGATAACTTTCATCATTCTAGTAACTGGACACGACTTCTCAGCACTCAAAAAGACATATGCAGGTGAGATATGTACCGTACATTGAAAATCACAGCTCATGACGGTCATTCTTGTTCCTGTTATTCCTAGAATCTGTCATCAATACATAATGGGTTTTTATAAAATTTATTAAACCAGTAAGATGCGTCATTTTCAGAAAAAGGTTTGGAAACCACTGCACTTTATAACTGGCGTATAGTCTATTTCTGAGAGCTATTACCCAATGACTTTTGCAGATGGTATACATGTATAACACCAGACATGTACACTCTGCACTATGCATTTGCCCTTAAACATTTCTTCAGTTGTCTCCCTAGTTAATTTAACTCTAAATCAAATGATATGCATTACTAATATGAAATACTGTATATGAAAACTAAAAGTTGTCATTTAGCGCTCTCTCTCTGTATCTCTATATGATGACAGTGATTGGACTATAAAACACAATAAGTTTAG
Organism: Bufotes viridis; assembly: GCA_033119425.1. NCBI lineage: Eukaryota > Metazoa > Chordata > Amphibia > Anura > Bufonidae > Bufotes > Bufotes viridis. Next base: position 37,022,115 of record CM065591.1, read on the forward strand.
ACACCAGAAAATAATGAAAAAGATTTATGACTAGTTCCAGGCTTTACTGGTGGTCTAGAGTAGTGAGTGGATTAATGTTAGCTTCACTGATGATTTAGAGTATTGAAAGGCATTTATGCTGGCTTCTGTAAGCTGAAGGTGGAAGGAACAGGGTCAGACTGGCCCACCAGAGTACCAGAGGATCCTCTGGGGGGCCCAGTCCCTGAAGCCATAGTGGGCCCCAAAGGTCAAGGAAAAAAAATCCCATTGGGAGCTGTCTTTTAAGCCAATTGCTTGCCACTAGGGTCTAATTCTTTGATACAAAATCTATTAGACTTTACTGATGACATACAGGCCCAAATAATTATTTCCTCTATTGGTCCCAAGAAACACCAGTCCGACACTGTCAAGCAGGACGAGACAGGCAGACCCTTTGATTGCCAGATGACACTGGATAAATGAGTATGCAAGCCCACTACGATTAAGAGATAATACAGCTGGTGTCTCACCTCATCATAGAACTATATGTAAGACAAATGTTGCTATTTGAGCCATGGCACTGGCAAGTGCATCACAAAACCAGGAGAGACAAAACAGAACAAAATCAGCAGACAAAGATCATAAACTGTACCATGCCAAGGTCAATACCAGGAGAGTCGTAGAGCTAAAATCAGAATCCAAAAAGCGGGTCAGAGGAATAGCCAAGATAAGAAGTCAGGGGCCCAAAATTCATATTGTGATAATGCTAGCAAGGCAAGAATTGCCATTCACAGGCATTTACTGAAGTCAGCAGCCGACATCTCATAGTATGATTTAGGGTAATGGAAAGATCTATGGCTTTCATCCTATTGGTCTAAAGAGTAAAGGGCTTCATGCCTGCTGGCATGGTAATTTAGTAAAGAACATACTGTGATGGACTGAACTGTCAATGGGGCTGCTGGAGAAGCCTGAGGGCTAGCCTCCTTCCTACGGACTATGGACCCAGAACCACGGAGACCCCCTCAGACCTCTTGGGGTTACAAGGAACTATGAACCCTGATTTATGTGTGGACTTTATAAGACATATCGTTCCTATTGTCCATTAAAGGTACAGGGGTGAACCCAGCAACACAAAAAGGGTTACCTCTGCACTGATGCTCCCAAGGAAGGTGTTGGTTCATTTGTCCCTTTGTTCTGTTGTGCTAATGATGGGATTAAGTAGCTGAATCCGGGGTAGAGGTTTAGATCATCCTCTGATACACTCAGGAGATAATCCCATCACATGTGTCTCCTCTCTTCCTATTCTTTCATTAAGACACTGGGGGGGGGGGGGGAGTCTGTTTGATTAAGTTATGATGTTAGACCAGCTGAACTGTGTATGTATATTAAGTAATTCCTTTGTCTTAGTTAACTGTATCCCAGTCAGAGGGGGTATACCTCTGTTCTGTGGAATTGTATAAATTGTGAGTGCTGGCTGGCATTAAAGTGTCCATACTATGGGTTAATGCCTTATTCCTTGGTAATTTAAGGTTTAGCTGCTTACCCCTTTCTATGATCGGATTTTCATAGTTTTTTGCTCATTATGTGCTATCCTGAGTTTTATCATGAGCTCAAAGTTCTGAATAAATGCAGATGAAAGTGACTCAATGTGAAAGTTACTCAATATTATATGTATTAATGTAAAATGGACAATTAAATTAGTCCTTCATGACCCTGGAAATACTGATGGTCTGACTGGTGCCCATAAAAGTCTCAAAGGGTAATTTAGCCAATAATTATTTACTGCTCTGGAATACTGCATGGAAGACATTCTCTAATGTAGGACCACCTTAATATAGATGGGGGTTTTCCAAAGAAATTGATTATTTTCCCAACTTTTAGAACTTCTCTTATTAAAAGGGGTTTGATAATCCCAGTTCAACAAGGCAAATAGAATCTGAATGGAAACATGATGGTTGCTTATCACCTTAACAGGAGGAAAAGGATTTTGGGGATCCCCCTTACTCAATATGACCAGATCCCAGAGGTGGGAACCTACCCGTCAGACATGTATGGTATATACTGTGGATATGTAATAAAATGAATTCAATTCTTAAATACTTTGCTATGAAGATGATTATTTGTGGTAAGAAAACCAGTGCCTAAAGTTGGACATCTTCAGAGCAATGTTTATGAAGGTTGTGGGTTGTCGGTTTTTTATAATATATAGAAAAAAATCTATTGTCTTTTCCAAAATGGTGACAAGGAATCATTTAAAATTTTTAAGCAGCAATGGTGTGGCCTTTTTGTTAAAGGAATTAGGGTACTCCTCATATAATGAGGTTCCAGTCACATTTGACCAATACCAATTCTAGATGCCCAACTTGTTGCCATTGGAACCTCTTATCAGACTGTCCCAGCTGTTCTACTGCTATCTTCTAAAGTAGAAATTATATCATGGCCTTGGACTGATATAGTCTATAAGAGATTTTAAGATATTTAGACTGACAACCCAAGTAAAGATTTCCTGGCAATTGGGAAAACATATTCAGGAAGGATGTCGTTTCTGGAAATGTTAGTTTAATGGCAACACAGACATTTGCAAACTGCATTAAGAATCTTTACAGTTTTTTTTATTACCGATCATTCAAAAAGGACGAGGTCAAGGTCAGAAAGGATGAGATCAGGCTGTTCAACATGGACCTGGCTCAGTAACACCTGCACTTAAATTACAAAAGGTATTAGGCAATGTAGCAGGACAGAGGGATCAGATAATTTGTAGAGTCCATTACCTTACAGAGATGTTTTGCATGAAGAAGTGTCAACTAAGATTTTACAGTTCTGAGTATACTTTGGATGGGAAAATTCATGTCACTATTACATATTAAATAGGAAAACAATGAGGAAAACTGACATGGAAAAGGATTAGGGGATATTAGTGAACAGCAAACTGAGCTGTAGCAACCAATGCCAGCAGCTCCTGCCAAGGCAAATAAGGTCATAAGATATATCAAAATGGGCAAACATGCACATAATCGAAAGTTGTGGTTGCTACATTACTGGAGATGGGCCATGGATTTGGCAGAAATAAATCCATCCACTAACCTACACCACTTAGGAACATTCAACATGTCCAATCCTTCTTTCCTGTATTATTGGAAAGTTTGGGCATGTCCACACACATTATATAGTTAGCCATCCCTATTGCAATAGGTGGATTCATACGACTTTCATCTCTGTATTTGTTCTTTAAGGGTCTGCTTTTGAACACCAGAAATAATGCCATGATTGGGCTTTTTGTCTGGTATTGTAGCTTGAATCTTTTTCAAGACCTATAGTGATGCTGTTTAAGAAAAAAATAGAGCCTTATTTCTAATCTTACATAAGAAAGTTATTATTGGATCTTGGCAGGATCTTCTTAGCCTTGAAGCCTTAGCCTTGATTTATTTGGTGCAACAATCACTAAGGACTAGATGAGTGAATAAATTCTAAAGAGGCAGAGTATAAATATCTCAAAGACTTTGTAAATCAGAAGCTTTTGAAATTCATTTTGGACCAACTGCTCAAAATGCTGTCTGCCATTTTATAGTTCAGAAGACAGAGTGAAGGTATCTGCCTCCAAAAGGGGATCATTTTTAGACCTTTTTTAATGGGGTCTTCTGAGACTTTTATACTGATGACTTATCCTTTATTTAGAGTAAAATACATTTCATTGTACACACATTAAATAAAAATATACACATATTAGGTATCCACAGTTCCACACGTCCATAATAAGCAAAAACATTCTATAAACGACATCATTTATACAAATTTTTTCTATAAATTACATCATTTATATGTACTCCAGATGCAGAGAGGAAAAGTTAATGCCCATAATTAAAGGGGTTTTCCGAGATTTTTATAAAACTGATAACCGATCCTCTGGATAAATTATCAGTATCTTATTAGTAGGGGTCCGACACAGGGACCCTGGACAATCAGTTGATTGAGAAGGCAACGGCGCTTGCAGTAAAGCCACAGTCTTTCCTCAGCTTACCAAGCACAGTGCCATACAGTGTATAGCGGCTGTGCTTGGTATCGCAGCTCAGCCCTTCGACTTTAATGCCCTAAGGGCTAGGGATGGGCAAACTGCGGCTCTCCAGCTGTTGCAAAACTACAAATTCCAGCATGCAAAGAGTGCCTACAGCTATCAGCTGGGCATGGTAGGAATTGTAGTTTTACAACACCTGGAGAGCCGTAGTTTGCCCATCCCTGCCCTAGGCTTTGTGACCCATTAATGTGACGTCACTGGCCTATGGAAAACTGTAAGAAGTCTGCAGCATTACTGCAAGCTCTGGTGTCTTCTCAATCAGCAGATTTGTGGGGATCCTGGGTGTCAGACACACGCTGTGGTCAAATACTGATGACCTATCCAGAGGAAATCACATTTAAGGCCTGGTTGGTCATTAAGGGGTTAAACAAGCGGTTTTTACCACCTTATACCATCCGTTTACCTATAGCTATATATGTCACTCTGACATTACTAATGTTGTCTTGAGGTTAAAAAACTTGAAATGGGCTGGATAAGGTTCTTGGAGACTTCAAAATGTCACACAGGACTTTTCAGGGCAATTGGGGCACTTGTTGCAAGCTCCGGAAGAGAAGACCCGGGAGATGGGAGTGTCAGTGGCTCTGGCTGCAATTATCATTCACAGTGGCAATTCTCACAGCGATGCTCCCTAGGTAGGGTGGCCAGACGTCCGGTTTTTAGACTCCTGGTCCTCTGTCCGGCGCAAGGCCAGGACGGATGGCCAGAAATCCTCCTTTTTTTGTGGTTATGGGTGATGAGTCAGGCAATCCAGGCATGGTCCCTTTAAGTATCCCCATGGCAGGGGCCTGGCAGTACATCCGGACCGCACAGTGCTCTGTATGACGTGACGTCACAATGTCATCAGGGCTGCTGCGTTATGTGCCAGCACAATTTCTGAACCGTTGCGGCGGGAACGGAGGGCGTGTGCCACTTCCCACTCTACTCACTCACTGGCCCATCCACGATCCCACCACCACGACGTTCCAGACATCACTTGAAACAGCCTCGCCCTCGCTTTCTTTCTCTGACTGTCAGGCATAGTCACTGTCATCAGCCAGTGCTCATCACTAGTCAGCTTGAGCCAGTCCACTACGCATTAGGCACAGGTACTTACTATTTACCATCTGGATTCTTCTGGTATATACATACAGTCATCTTCCTGTATATGCTGGTATAACCTGGGCATCTCATGTATATAATTGTATATGTATAATATACCAGAAGATGTATAAGTTATACCAGCTGTACATATATCATTATATACAGGAGATGCCCAGGTTATACCAGCATGGTCCATATCACTATATACAAGAAGATGGTCTAAATTACAGAGTATTAACAGGCACTCAATCACCTAGGGTTGCATTGTAGATTCATTCTTTCATTTATCAAATAAATAAATATATATATATATATATATATATATAATTATATACACACAAACACACACAATTAAATTAAATATACACTACGAAAAACAATAAAAAGTCTAAAAAAAAAATTAAAAATAGAAAAAGTAAAAAGGTAAAAAATGCAATAGACGTGTTCGCATCAGAAGTCTATTGCATTTTTCAACTTTTTTACCTTTTTTTTTTTTAGGGCCAGAGCAGTGATAGGAGACACAATCCTTTCTTCCCTAGGGCACACCATGATGTTTGGGGCTCCTGTCTAATGGCAGTTGGGGTACCTTTAGTGTTATGAGTGCTATAGAGTTGCAGGGTAAGAGATGTAAATTCTATGGCCAACAAATTGTGTTAATGTCAATAAACAGGCCAGTTGTAGAAAATGGGAATGAGAGTTGTAGTACACCCAACAGTGTCAAAATACAGTTCCAAACCATTTACAGACAAATTTCCCTTTCTGTAGAATCTAAGGCTGGCAATATTATTCTTGCAATGATGGCTGTATTTCCCATCTGACTTGTACAATACAGTGGCCCAGACCATGTCCAAGTGTGAAGGCTTTAAACAGCCAATTAGTGATGGACGAACATCGGCCAGGATGGTTTGTGAACGCGCGTTCGCGATCGAATGTTCGTGAACCGCGCATTCGTGGCAGGCCCCATTGACTTTGATGGAAAAAAATTTCAGGTCCTATTTGCAGCCACCAAATACTTACTAGAAGTGCAGAAATAGTCCCACAACATGGACAGTGACATACAGGGATCATTGGCAAAAATTCCCACAAAAAATATGTATTTCAATCAGGGGCCATTTTTATGCGTCTTAAAGGGATACTCTCAAAAATGTACGATAAATGCACGATAAATCCCAGTGGGACCCCTTGAGGCATTTTTGTACATTTGCATGTCCCTCTGTGGCTCCCACACGGTATAATGACCACCAGTGGCCCGATACAGTATAATGACCACTAGTGGCCCTTAACACAATATAATGACCACCCAAACACAGTATAATGACCCCCAGTGGCCCCACACACAGTATAATGACCCCACACTGGGGGTTATACTGTATGGAGGGGACACTGGGGGTCATCATCATACTGTATGGTGGTCACTGGGGGTCATTATATTGAATGGGGGCTCTGGTGGTCATCATACTGAATGGAGGGTCATTGGGGATCATTATACTAAACGGGGGGCAGCTGGTGCTTCCTATTCCGAGATCTCAAATGTAAGTGGTGGTGAAGGTGACGATGGTGACATGTCGATGGATGTCACGTAGGCGCCCACAAGTGAGAAAGAGGAAGGGAGTTCAGAGGGAGAGATGGAGCAGCAGAGAGGGAGGAGAAGGAGGAGAAGCAGGCAGAGCTCACAGGGCAAAGGAGGCAAAAAGCAGACTGCAAATGTATCTGGAGCGAGCCATCCACCATGCACGGTCAGCTCTGCTGCTCCCAGGACACCGGCACATGGCTCCGCAGTGTGTTTTTTTTTTTTTTTAAACGTGTTAGCTGCTGACAATAGTGTTGCCATCTGTAACAGGCTGTGATGTCAACGCATAGGTCGCGGTAAGCCCAACACTCACCTAGGGAAGACCGCCTTAAGGACGCTCCTGGCCTGCCATCACACAGCTCAGTGGCAGCAACACCGTCAGAACCCACAAAGCCACACTCCCGGCACTCCACGTCCTGCCTCTTCTCCTTCTCCTCTCATTTTTGCTCCACTCCTCCTTCCACCGTGCCGTTGTCCCGTTCATCTGGCAGAAGGCAGGCTTCCGTGTCCCAAATGTTCGAGCGTAAAAAATTAGATGACGCCAGATAACCCTCTTTCCCAAGTGCTGACCGCTGGCTTGTCAGAACTGCTAGCCCGCCAACTACTGCCATATAAACTGGTGGACCCAGAGGCCTTTAGAAAATTTGTGGCCATTGGCACACCGCAATGGAAGGTCCCGGAAGGAAATATTTCTCCCAGAAGGGCATCCCAGAGCTATATGGCCACGTTCAACGCCAAGTGAATATATCTCTGGCACACAGTGTCAGTGCCAAGATACATCTGACCATAGACACGTGGTCTAGCAAACACGGGTAGGGAATGCACATAACTTTTACTGCCCACTGAGTAAACCTTCTGACAGTCGTCAAGCATGTAACCCGTGGCTCTTGTGTGCATTTGGTGTTACCGCCAAGTATTGCATGCAGGCCTGCCTCTTCTTCTCCTCCTCCTACTCCATCCTCCGTCTCCTCTTTAGCTGACTATTTTTCCACTGCTACCGCCTCTTCCGCTGTTCCCCCCAACCTCCCCAGAACCTATTCGACATCGCAGCCCTCAATCAGTATTTTGTGGAAGCAGGTATATCGCAGCTCTCAATCAGTATTTTGTGGAAGCAGGTATATCGCAGCCCTCAATCAGTATTTGGTGGAAACAGGTATATCGAACCCCTTAATCAGTATTTTGTGGAAGCAGGCATAGCACAGGCCTCAATCAATATTTGGTGAAAACAGATATATCGCAGCCCTCAATCAGTAGAGGGGTGTGTTAGGAGGTTCTTCAGCAGCAGAGGGGTGCGTTAGGAGGTTCTGCAGCAGCTGATGTCCTGTTCCTCTGCCAGCACGCGTCGCACTGTGACCTGACTGACCAGTCCAGACCTGACCTGATCCAACATCACCAGTCCAGACTCCAGACCAACTCCATGAAGATCTGCCCCAGGCTCTGACTGCTCTCTGCCAGCAGCACAAACAGTAAAGCCTCATTCACACATCTGTGTCTGTGCTCGAATCCGTTAGCAGGTGGTCAGTGATGCATCCGTGAAGGATCTGTGTTGGATCCGTGTGTCCGTTTTTTGCTGTCCGTGTTGCATCCGTGTTTCACTAACACTGAACAGCTGAAAAATAATTTTCAAAGCATCTCTTCTTAATGATCCGTGAAACACAGATGCAACACGGATGGTATCAATGTTGCATCGGTGGTTTTCACGGAGCCCTAGACTATAATGGATGTGATGGATCCGTGAACACGGACAAAATAGAGCATGCATCCTTGCTAAAAACACTGACCCATGGACCGTGCTAAAACACTAATGTCTGAATACACACATTAAAATCAATGGGGTGCTGTCCATGGAGAACACGTACAGCACATATCCGTAAAACACTGACGTGTGATTGAGGCTAAAGTCAGCATCGGAGAGGAGGTGAAGCAGGAGCAGGCACAGTTCATGGGGGAAGAATGACACACTGTATAAAAAGTAGCAGCAGCGAGCACAGAACATCGGGTAAGGCTAGGCAATCACTTGCGATCAGATTTTGGTATTCTGTTCCAGCATACCAGCTGAATTCCCAGAATTGCCAGATCCAGCATACACCAAACACTGCTGGCACCTGCCAGATCCTATTTACAATAATGGGTTCAGTCGAGATCTGGCATGCAGCATTATTTTGCCCTTTGCCAGAATCTGGAACGGGGGCTTCTGCTGGAACCTCTGCAGCAGATGTGCACGGTCGTGCCCTAAGGGGTGCAATGAGTCACTTACAAGGGGGCCCAATTCAGGTTCTTGTGTATACATAGAACGACAACAGCCGAGGTTGCGAATGCTTCAGTGTAGTTTAATTTTAATAGCGGCAATCTTAGTACATGTATTACGTTTCGGCACAATTAGCCTTTATCAGATACACATGCTGCAGAAGGAAAGGTTCAGGATGATGGACGCAGTAAAGATAATCAATGCCCTTAGGCAAGAGATCAGGAGATGGCGTCTGTATACACATACAAGGGGGTGGAACCCTACGCACAGCCATCCTACAGTGTGCACCGAAGACAGATTTTATATCAGCAATTCAGATTCTTGCCATGGGGCCCAGTGATTTTTATGTACGCCCCTGACATGAGTCTATATATATATATATATATATATATATATATATTCACTACTACTCCTATCCATTTAGGACACTGATGCAATTGGATTTTTTTGCATTAAATGGATTAAGGGTATATATATATATATATATATATATATATATATATATATATTGTAAGGGATCGCTTGACTTTGGGGGTCAGTCTCACTATTATCTTCGCCAGACACCATTCTTTAGGGTCCAAACAGTGCATTTATTGTGGCACACCAGCAAAACAGTACATCAAAACAATAAACACTTGCCCGTCCAGGCACTAACTAATACATAACGTATCCCTCACTCACCTAGTGGGTACAGTTCACACCCTGTGAACCGATGCGGCTTTCCCAGCCCAAATGTCAACCAGCCTCCCGGCTGTTCAGAGCACCGTTCACACATGGTCTCAGTTCCAATGTTGCTTGGAGGATTTGGGCTCACTAGTCAAGACAGACTAGGACCTAGCTACCAACTCCCCTGTGTCGCTTCGTCCTCCAAGTCCAGGCTATAACAAAGCCTCGTGGCCCCGCCTTTCCCAGCTGAGACCACAGTCACAGAGCCATCCCAGGCCTCTGCTTCAAACTCTCTCCCCATGATACACACAGAGAGGGTTGATTTATCCCTCCCTGATTAACCCTACTGGCCTCACCTGGGATTTCCTCAGCTATAGGACAGGTTTGTAATGGACTAGGGGTGTAGACTAAGAGATTCCCAGCACTTACACTGTTCACCTTATCACAATATATATATATATATATTTGCATAGTTGACTTCTTTGGTTCATTACGCCTACAGCTCACTATTGTCACTGCCTTCCCTGTGAGAGACCTGAGAAGATCGGATAGACTTGCGGCACGTGAGTCTATCTGACAGGTCTCTCTGTTGTCTCCTTTCTGTTTGTTATTGTTGGCAGGATCCCACCTCTCCACAGGTTCTGCTCGTTATCAGTGAGGAGGCTCTCTTTAAGTCCGCCTCTCACTGCTGACCATGCGGTTGATATTTCCTGCTGGAGTTCTATGGTAGTTGTTTGTGGATCATCTGCTTCCCTTTTGTCTCAAGCTAAGTTCTTCTGTTGTCTCCTTGGTGTGTGTGTTGTTTCTAGGTCTCAGGGAGACGCTGGTCCCTTCACTTGGATGGAATCGGCTGTGTCATCTTCTGCTCCCTAAGTTAGGGTGTGCGACAGTATCAGCAGGGCAAAGGTTCCAGCGTATAAGTTCGTTCTCCATCAGGGCTTGCTGATACTGTCAGCAGTCAGGGAAAGGCTCAGGGGATTGTTAGGAGGCTACAATTCCCTTTTCCCTAGCTTTGAGTCCTAGTCTGCTTTCTGTCGCTGTTTGTTTATTTGGTGTTCCTTACAACCCCACCTACCCGTGACAACTATACAGTTGTCGATCATTGCAGTTTAAACAAACTATGAGATAGACATGACCTTGAGATACCATTTCCTTATTATAGAATAATGGACCTTTTGATTTCACTGATTTTGAAGCCATTTATGATGCCTAGTTGCACAATCGTGTGGGCGCCCTTATAATAATATAATAACAGCAGCTCATGAAAGGAACATTGTAACAAGCCAAATTACAAATGTATAAATCAAGAGAGATCGCGGATGTCAGCGAGGCATTTTATGATTGTAGGGTCAAGTGGCTGTTTGGTCTTAAAAAAAAAAAAAATTAGTGTATAGCTCCTTGTATCTTTAAAGTGTAACTGTCATGTTTTGGTCAAAAAATCTATGTTAGCATATGTTCCTGCAGCTGCAGCATTATGCATAAAGCAATCTTTACTTTCTTCACATACCACTGTTTTCCTTGAGCTTTTCCCTTAGTTACAGCTGTTTTGAACCCTACAATATGAATGTCTTCTCAAGATGGCTCATCTGCCAGTTCCCTGAGGCTAAAACTGCTTTCCCTCATTTCACATACACACTGGCTGTAGGCAGGAGCCCCCTGTCAGCCAATCAGATTGGCTTACTGAGAGACACGCCTCCGCGCTCTGAAACCTTATGCATGCATGCAGCATGAAGGACAGCCCCTCTGTCTTCTGTTTACAATGTGATGGAGACAGACACGCCATAACAACGGTCTTTTAAGGGACCAGAGAAAAGGGACAGGGGACTCAACTTTGAGCAATCTCTTTCTATGAGAAGACCACCCTAACAAATAGATACAACACTGCTGTGACCTACCATGTTATGACCATCAATCAGCTGTAATTTGTTAAGCTACCCAATAGTAAGCGTTCACATTTCCCTACAGTGTCACAACAGAGAAATTTTAGTATTACACTGCGCCACGTGTCCTACCACCTCCTCTAAGGACATTGTCTAAGTGAACCCCTTATTCTTCACAGTACCCCTGATGGTGGGGATAGACTTTCCCAAGGGGAACACCAGGTTGCTACCTCTTCATGAGGAGAGGCACACGAGGCAGCTGGACCAGACTAATGTAGTCAGCAGGCTATGTTGTAACCAGGCGCAACAGTGCAGGACCGAAGGATGAGACAGAGGCAAAGTCAAACAAGCAATAGGTCAGGGCAGGCGGCACAGGTGCAGGTCAGTCAATCTGGGCTTGGCAACAGGAGAGTAAAGGCAAGCAGGCAGGGATCAAACAGGTAGCGGAGTCCAGAAACACAAGCACAGGTCAGGTACATGAGCATTGATATCAGCAAACTTTGCAGGATACTAGGACCTTGATGCTCAGGCATTCATACAGAAGGGCTAGGATTGGTCAGCGAGGTCACATGATCTAACCCATAAAGCACAGAAAGTGACTAGTGATGAGCGGCAGGGGGAATATTAGAATTTGAGAGTATTCGTATCCGAGATTATTCTATTGATTGCAAAAAATTGGCAATGTAATATTCGCTTAATGCGAATATTCTAACACCCGAATATATAGCACTATAGAATATAGTGCTATATTTTTATTTTTTTTGAATATTCGTAATTTTTTTCCATCTGAAATCATCATCCCTCCCTGCTTAAGTTGCTTTTGTGCCAATGACTTTTCACATTAAATTGGAAAAAATGACGAATATTCTAAAAAACAAATATATATCACTATATTCTATAGTGCTATATATATTAATGTTTTAGAATATTCGCATTACATTGCCGATTTTCCGCATAAGAGAAGTGCTATATACTCGTGTTTGACAATATTCGCATTAAGCGAATGTTACATTGCCAATTTTTCGCATAAGCGAAAACGGCAAAGTAATATTTGCGAAATGCGAATATTCTAAAACACAAATATATATAGCACTATAGAATAGTGAACAGTCATTGGCCCAAAAGTAATTTAAGCAGGGAGAAATCATGACTTCAGATGGAAAAAAATAACGAATATTCTAAAAAATTTAAATATAGCACTATATTCTATAATGCTATATATTAGGGTGTTAGAATATTCGCATTACGCATTATATTCGCATTAATATTACATTGCCTATTTTTTGCATAAGAGATAAAAAAAATTAAATGAAGAATATTCTAATTCACTACAGACTACAATATTGCAGCCTTCTCACATTGGCCCACAAGCAAGAAGCAGGTAGGTATACTAGGTAATGGGTTCAGATGGAAAAAACGAACAAAAAAAAAAAACCTATTCGTTTTTACGAATATATATCACTATATTTGAAATATTTGCGAATTTTCGAAGTGCCGATATTTGCGCTAAAAATTCGAAATTTGAATATTCGCGCTCAACACTAGAAGTGACGCGCGCCGGCCCTTAAGGAAGTGATGCAGGGAACAAGCAGAAAGCATGCTGTGTTCAGGGCTGGAAGGAAAACGTGGAGCAGATTCCAGAACAAACAGTACCTACAAGGACAGAGCTCAGGACTTCAGCCACTGTTACACACTGTGTCTACTGAAATCAGTGTGCTAAGTAATGCAATGGCACTTTCTGGGTAATATTTAAAGATCTTAAATGTATAAACCATTAACCTCACATTTCCTAATAGAATAGTTAAAAATATGTTTTCTAAATCAGACAATTCCTCTAAAATTCAAGAATTAATTTGCTTTGATTAGAAAAAAATAATATTGAAGCTTCTATTCATGCTCATTGTTTTGTAGAATACACACATAGAGGGGGTGTATCATGATGGAACTTTCTGAAGTCAGTTTTGTTTGTCTCAGAGATGACAAAAGGTGCAGCAAAATTATCAGTAGTTGCACAATCTTTCATAAATCTGGTGCATCTTTAAAGGGATTGTCCACCTTTTTCTTACTGATGATCTATCCTTTGGGGGTCCAACACCCGGGATCCCTGCCAATCAGCTGATTAAGAAGGCAGTGGAGCTTGCATTAGAACTGTGGCCTTCTCGCTGTTTCACACAGGACAACTATGTCATATAGCCTGGGAGCAGCTCAGCCCCATTGATGTGCATTATGTCGATCAGATGCTGATGGATAGAACATCAGTAAGAAATAGGCGGACAACCCTTCTGAAGGTAAGCTTACATGACAACTTGGGTCGCACGTCATGTGTCACAGCCAGAATAGCAGAGTAGTGGTGGTGATCCCACTCCTTTCCATGGGATCACCGCAACTCTGAGACACATTTCAAATGAACAGTGTCACAGTGTAGCCGTACACTAAACCATACACTTCTCTAGAAATGCTTAGGTGAATATGATATATCTTTATAAAGAGCGCCTAAATGGTGTGTGGAGTTCTACAGGCCAGACAACACTTCTCTGGTATTCTGGGAATATTCTGGGAATATGGTATGAAAATGAGGTCTTAGAAAACTTTGCCTCTAATGCCATCAGATATAAGCCAGCTATCCTAAAAGTCAATGTTCGATCTTTTAAACAGGCCTTGAGACATGACTTGAATAATAATTATGTCAGCATTAGTGTTGAGTGAACCCGAACTGTAATGTTCCGTAAAAGTTCGGGTTCGAGTTCGTTGTTCGGCCGTTTAATAAAGCTTGTTGAAAGGCTGCAGGGCAGCCAATCAACAAGCGTTTAAGATGTGTGCCCTTAGAAGCAATCACAGCCGTGCCTACTAATGGCATGGCTGTGATTGGCCAGTGCAGCATGTGACCCAGCCTCTATAAAAGCTAGAGTCACGTAGCGCCGCACGTCACGTCAACTCTTACTAGTGTAGGGATAGGATTCTGCTGTTGAGGGAGAGATTAGAAAATAACCTGATATCAGAGCTTGGTGTTAAGTCTGCGATCTACAGTGATTTTTTTGTGTGGGTGTAATGCAAAATTTTTGTACCCTGCCCTGAGCCAAGTGACACAGAAAAAAAAGTTTTAATCCATCTGTGAGTTAGGTGGGTGTCGGCGGCCATTTTGTGAAAGTGCAGTGCACTTGCACCTGCATATGTGCAAGGACAATAATTTAATCCTGTTCTTGTAGTTCAGTGGACGACATAAACCCAATTTTTAAGTGCACCTGCATTGTATATGTGCCAGGGGAAGGGAAAATAATATAGGTAATCCGTCTGTCAGTTCAGCGCCCCAGGGGGTGACATATTCACATTTTCTTCTGTAAAGTACCCCTGTGCTGCATATGTGACAGTGTAATCAATTTACCAAATCCATCTGTTAGATTTTGGGAGGGACAATTTTTTTTTTTTTTGCCATAAAGTACATTTGCGGCCTGCACTGCATTTCTGAAAGTGGAATATAACCAGTGAATACAACTGGGACATTGTTGGTGAAAAAAATTGCTTATTTTTTGCCATAAAGTACATTTGTGGCCTGCACTGCATTTCTCAGAGTAAAATTTAAATCCAGCTCTAAGATTGTGGGTGAAATTTTTACGGTTATCAGGGCAGTCATTCACAAGTGGCTTGGAGGGTCTGTTCCTGCTGCACTGAATACCTGACATAGAAATATATTCAGTAAATTCGGCGGCTTTTAGATTGTTGGGTGATCTGTACCCATTTTTTTTTTTTTCAGACTACCCCTGCCCTGCATACCTGACTGGGAAATATATTCTGCACGCTGGTAGACACTCTGCTGATGGCATTCCCACCTGACACCAGAGCCTCAGTGGAAGCACAAGGCGAAGGCAGAGTAGGAGGAAGAAGTCGCCGACGCAGTTGGGGCACCGCCAGCACCTCAGAGGGCACGGTTAGCATGGCCGAAATGTAGGAAAGCTTTGTCAGCACGCCACAAGAACCAGCACCACCAGCTGATATGGAATGTCTTACCAGGAGGCAGCATTTCAGCAACATGATGGAACAGTACGTGTGCAAACGCCTACCCTACACATACTGACTGATGGGTATGCCACATTAAACTTCTGGGTCTCCAAATGGGCTCATGGCCTGAGCTTGCCCTTTACGCCTTGGAGGTGCTGGCCTGCCCTGCAGCCAGTGTATTGTCCGAACGTGTGTTTAGCAAGGCAGGGGGCGCAATTACAGACAAACGCAGCCGCCTGTCCACAGCCAACATGGACAAGCTCACGATTATTAAAATGAACCAGGCATGGATCCCACAGTACTTGTCCGTACCTTGTGCAGAAAAGACATGTATACCAGCCTCACCCAGCCTTTGTTATTCTCCAGGGCACTTCCTCTTTCTTTTATTTTCTATATTTACCAATGTTTTGGGGTCTACCCAAATAAAAAAAACAACCAAAAACAAAAAACTGTGTTGTTGGCGACTACCTCCTCCACCACCGTTTCCACCTACACCGCAATGTCCACCGGCTCCTCAACCTTGTACTCCATATGGACCTCCTTGTTCAAGTTTATTTTTCATTTTTATGTATCTTATGTTATTTGAAATCAATTCCCTATTCACATTTGTTTGCAGGGCAATTGTCCAGCTCTTACCCCCATTTTGCTTCTTTTTGCAGGCCTCTAGAACTTTGCATTAGTTTTTTAGAGCCATTTTAGTGCCCCAAAGTTCGGATCCCCATTGACTTCAATGGGGTCAGGGGTCAAGTTCGGGTCCCGATACT
The DNA here is from genome assembly GCA_033119425.1 of Bufotes viridis. Lineage (NCBI taxonomy): Eukaryota > Metazoa > Chordata > Amphibia > Anura > Bufonidae > Bufotes > Bufotes viridis. The sequence goes on from CM065591.1 coordinate 37,038,349, forward strand.
GAACATTGCGGCGACGTTTCGGCCGAACCCGGCGAACCCAAACTTCCAGGTATTTGCTCAACTCTAGTCAGCATCTCAGCTGCAGAAGGCTGTTTGAGGGTGATTTGGGGAATATGATATCAGGCAACGCTCCTCTGGAGTTCAGGGAAGAGGGTATGCAAATGAGGAGAAATTACTCCCAGACAGCTGTCTGCAGATGAGAAGCTGGCTTAAGTATTATCCAAGTCGTGTCTCAAGACCTGTTTAAAAAGTCAAACATTGATTTATGCAATGGCTAACTTATATCTGGCGGAAATAATGACTAAGCTTGCTAAGAGCTCATTTGCATACCCGAGAAATGCAGCTCCAGAAAAAAGACGACTGAGGGGAGATCTAATAACTATGTATAAATATATCAGGGGTCAGTACAGAGATCTCTCCCATCATCTATTTATCCCCAGGACTGTGACGAGGGGACATCCTCTGCGCCTGGAGGAAAGAAGGTTTGAACACAAACATAAAAGAGGATTCTTTACGGTAAGAGCAGTGAGGCTATGGAACTCTCTGCCTGAGGAGGTGGTGATGGTGAGTACAATAAAGGAATTCCAGAGGGGCCTGGATGTATTTCTGGAGTGTAATAATATTACAGGCTATAGCTACTAGAGAGGGGTCGTTGATCCAGGGAGTTATTCTGATTGCCTGATTGGAGTCGGGAGGGAATTTTTTATTCCCCTTATGTGGGGAAAATTGGCTTCTACCTCACAGGTTTTTTTGCCTTCCTCTGGATCAACTTGCAGAATGACAGGCCGAACTGGATGGACAGATGTCTTTTTTCGGCCATATGTACTATGTTACTTTCCTACGTCCTCCCCCATTGGAGTAATTTTTTTTACTTTATTGCAAATAAAAAAAAGTTGTAATGATCTGAAATGAATTTAATTACCATACCTAACCACACACACACTTTTAAACCACTTTCGTACATGGTAAAAGTGGTGTAAAACAGCAAAAAGCTGCACATTTTGGCTCTAGTGCTCCATACATATGAGCACCATATTCTTGTGGAGTGAGCGAGCTAAAGGAAATGCCTCTGTTTCTGCATTTGACCTAGATTTATTCATTTGGCCTGCAACTCACAACATGAACTTTGAAGAAATTCTCTAATGTAAACACAACAAGACACAGATAACAAATACTGACTGTTTCCAAGTGCCCTAGATACTCATATTGAAAATATTAGCAGCAGCAGGCAACACTATATTAGAAAATACATTTTACTTACCCAGTAGAAACAATGATTAACTGAAAGGGCAGATACAGTATTTCATAGATGTACGTAAGCAAAAAAATGGGGTCAATCAGTACATCCCAATGCACAGGTGCACTCTGCCATGGCTAGAAAGACAAAAAAAAGACAATGCAACAGCACTCTACAAACACAAATAAAGTACAATAATGCCATAGTTATAGAAAACATTCTGGTGCTAATGCTACGCTTATTTTGCAAATTTGAGATTCTTGGCAAATACATTGTGAACAAAATGATTTGGGCCCGTCTGCTAAACATCAAGGCGATCTCTAAAAGACGGGAACCTAACACTAAATTCTACCTGTTATGTGCCATAATGGCCACTATAAAATTCAGAGAGTGCAGGTTCCACATTTAATTAGAGTAAGTATAAAGCTGTAGCCTGCTCCCATTGAATTTATTGGAAGCCATTTGGCACCAGGGGATGTATAGAGTGGGCTCAGCATACATAGATGTACTTAAGATATGTGTTTGAGAAGCTTGTGTCCTGTACAATAGCTTTACAAGTTCCGGCAACACATGTCATATGCAGTAAAAATCCTTAAAATTCAAATTCAGTTTCCAGGAGCGTAGTAAAAGGCTCATGGGCCCTGGTGCAAGAATTCAGCTTGGGCCCCCCTTCCCTCAGTGACAAGGAAGCACATAGCCTTCCTGCCACCCGAGGCAAAAATCGCAACGGCACCCCCTCTTGCCAAATTCGTGACCTAACCCCTTCCCTCCAGCCAGAAGTGTAACTTGAAGATTCTGGGCCCCGGTGCAAAATCTATGACAGAGCCTTCCAGAATTCACTTTTTATAATACTGGTGTCTTCTTCTATGGTACAAGGGTCTTTGGGCCCCCTCAGGCTCCTGGGCTGAATAACGACTGCTTCCTCTGCACCCCCTATAGCTACGCCCCTGCTTTCAGTATGACTCATGGCTTGTAGCGGGATTAAAATTTTTAACAGGTTCCCTATTTGGCATGTAGAATATCTGTATCGCATGCCATGTCAAATTATTCCTACACTAAAAATTAAATAAAGCCAACGTGAGTTTAACCCCTGCTATACAGGTTTGCACTACAAGATATTACAGCTTCTAGTAGGACCTGAAAAAAGGTAAGTGAATGCTGGAAATTGTGTCAAAAACAAGAGTGTCAACACCCATCATCTTGCTGCAGACTAATGAATCCAGTACTGATCAGAACCAGTCAGAACCAGTCAGAGAAGAATGAGTAATATACATTTGTTGTTTTCTATGATTGAAGTTGGACTTTTTTTTTTCTTGTCCATACAGCCCACACCACCATGACAATTTCTCCTTGCCACAGCCTGCCACCCAGAGTTTACCACCCAGATGTGGATCTTCAGATTTGTAGAAGATCAAGACGCCCAACACACTGTGCCCCTGAATATAAAGAATCAGAGAAAAGGATAGGCCCATCCCACATGCAGAAACTTTAGATGTCATACAAATAATGGCAGACAGGGGCCATATAAAAAAATTGCAGCAAACTTTACTGTACATATATACATGATTGCTTTCATATGAGTGCACATTAGACTTTACTCATTGCCTCTTTATATTCAAATTTCATAGAGTTCAGAGTTTTACTTATTTCCCATCCACAGTTTAGAGGATAAATGTCCAATCATTGGAGTCTGACCGCTAGGACAGGAGGCCATTTTCTTCATTTGGAGTCAGACACCTTTACCCACTGGATAGGGCATAATTTGTTGTCATGGTACAACCCCTTTAAGTACACAGAGGTATTTTCACAAATAAATAACTTTTAAATGATGTCCGCAGCCTGACTCCTTATTGAAAGATTTCTATTTATCTCCTCCTTGCCATTCACTCCTACACACTGGCTCATGTGTATCCATCTTCCGTTCCCCAACTTGATTACTTCTGGCCGGGCATGGTCACTTGACTTCAGCTGACTGAATGACTTTACCTGTGACGTGTCCATAAGTAAGATTTCATTGTAAAACCAGTCATTGACTGCAGCGGAGCAGGTGACCATGCCCACACCCGGCTGGAAGTAAACAAGTCCGGGACCAGAAAATGGACACCCAGGAGCCAGCACACAGGACTAAAGCAACAGGGAGCAGGTAAGTACACCGTATATCTTTCAATAGTTGGGGCAGGGTGCAGGCATCACATAAAAGTTAGGTATTCCTGAAAATCCACAATACAACATACCATAAATATTTATACAACAAATCACCTATCAGTCCCCAATAGGATTTCCCTGATCTAGGGATAATGCTACAGGCATTCCAGGCCTCAATTTCAATAGTTCAGTGTTTCTTGCAGCTGGTCAAACTTTATCTTGGGTAACAATCCTCTTGATCTTCAGTGTTTGCAGGGGCTAATGCAGGGGACAGAAAGTAGGCTCCACGTTTGCCCTTCACACTAACTCCGCTCTTTCCAGCTTCCACTTCTCCCAAACAGACCCAGCTTTTCTCGCCTGGCACTTTGAGCCTTCGACAGCTTTGTCAGCCATTTCATCTGCAGGAGACAGGCTCCTTCTCCCTCTGCATAGACATCTCTCCAGCAGCCACCCTGAGCCACAGGCTACCCAACAGCTTCAGCCAACTTCCATCACAATTTTCTGGGGAAGGAAACTCCATCTACTGCACCACTTCTGGGATGCATATGTGTGAGGGAGATTTCCTCACTATTTGCCTTTGCTGTTATTTACTTACTTTACTTGTAACAGCAGCTATAGCAAGTCCTTGCTTGCACACACCGCTGAGTGTTGAGGTAGGACTAGGTCGTGCAGCTTGTGCTGCACTTCTCCCCAATATGGCACCCATCTGGTGTTTACATAGGCCACATTCTCACCTGCTTGCAGGGTTTCTTCTAACATCAAAGAGAGTGCACAATAGATGATGTTCTTTTTCAACTTTGTCCCAACTTAGACCTCCCTGAATATAACACTTCCACGCACTGTGTCCCCTGAAAAAAAAGTTCAACATATTTTGCTCTCCTGCCTATAACAATGGCTTAAGATGTGTTCTCTGAACATTAGTGCCACACATATATGATAATATAATAATTCTATGTGCCGTACGCCATGAAAATAATAGCATCATACACTGCACCCCCACTCCTCCCCCATCAAATATATCAATTCCAAAAGCTGTGAAAATAATAGCACCATACACTATGTCACTTTCAAATACCTCTAAACATTATACCCCCTAAAAACAGTCACACTGTGCCCCCTGAGATAAATAATTGTATACACATAAATAAAGAGGTTTCTGGCTATAACTTACTCCCCTCTCCCCAACACAATTGCACACATATGCACACTTTGTCAGCTGCTTGGGGAGCTTGGACACGGTTACTTTGTATGGGCACTAGAGATGAATGAATTGATTTGTGACAATCAAAATCGACCCAAATATTTAAAATACATTTGATTAGGTAGAATCAAGAGAGAGATAGGGGTGTTTATTTCTCTTTATGGAGACGACTTAGTAAGCATGAGGAATCTCATAGGCCAGGCAATGCTCCTCTAAGTTTCTAGGAATAGTTATGCAAGTCCATCATTTTCGAAAACTAATGGTTGACCCTTTAAACAGGCCTTGAAGCATAACTTGGATCTCATCTACAAAGAGCTGTTTTGGGGCAATTGATCCCTCGTCAGTGCATAGCAAAGAGAATTAGCTTAGCTAGGTGAGAACTGGTTTAGCCTTGGTCTGGATCCGGGGGGTACTATTGCTTCTTATGGAGAGCACTTGGTAGGTATGAGGAGTATTATTGGCCAGACAATGATCTTTTGGGTTTCTGAAAAAAAAAGCTAATTAGCTTTCCCTCCTTAGCCTATAAGACTTCTCATACTAGGCTCTCTCTCTCTCTCTCTCTCTCTCTCTCTCTCTTTCTATATATATATATATATATATATATATATATATCGCTCTCTCTTTCTCTCTCTCTCTGCTCTTCTTACCCTAATGTCACCCGAATTTCTTTCCTCACTCATGCTTAATGGGCACCTTTAGTCTTTGTTGATATCTTATTAGCAGTATAAGTAGCACATGTGCTTCCCAACATCATGTTCTTTGGTTTCATCCTGTCTACCAGGTTTATTTACTATGGTTATGGAACAAGGTGTCTAGATCAGAAACAGTTCATAAGCATGCAAAATTGTTTATTGTAGAACTAAATAATGAAAGTATTCACTGCCAAGGTAACGGAATAACATGTTATCATGAATTCAGCAGAAAACCTCAAAGCTTCTGAATCCAATAGTGAATCAGAATTCAATACTGAATCCAAGTATGTGGGCAGTGTAGCTGGCATAGGAGGTTTTTTGGCTGTTATGAGAGACTTGTACCTTGCTTCGTTGTTCAAGAAGGAGGCTATTGCGTGTGTGATGGGGCATTATGACTGGAAAGAATGGAATCTTCCAGAAGGTCAACCAAAGAGGAGAAACTTCCAGGAGGTCAGCCATCACTTTAGCAATCGACTTATCTGGGCTTTTTGACAGAGTGGCCAGAAAAAATCCTCTCCTCAGTAAAAGACACAGGAAAATCCACCTGGAGTTTGCAAAAAAAACAAGCACCTAAAAGACTGTAAGAAACAATATTTTCTGGTTTAATTAAAACAACACTCAACTTTTTTTGCCTCAATTATAAGCATCATTTTTGGAGGAAACCAGGAACTGCTTATCACCTGCCCAATATTATCCCTATAGTGAAGCATGGTGGCAGCTTTATGCTGTGGGAGTGTTTTTCATTGACTGTGACATCAAAACTGGTCAGGGTTGTGGGAAATGTGAATGGAGCAGAATACAAAAATATACTTAAGGAAAATTAATCTAGAGTGCTTTGGACCTCAGACTGAGCTGAATGTTTATCCTCCAACAATGACCCTAAGCACACAGCCAAGACAACACAGAAGCGGCTTAGGGGCAACTCTGCGAATGTCCTTGAGTGGCCCAGCCAGAACCCAGACTTGAACCCAATTGAACATCTCTGTAGAGAATGGAAATGGCTGTCTACAGACAGTCCCCATCCAACTTGGCAGAGCTTGAGAGGATCTGAAGAGAAGAAGGGCAGAAGTTTCCCTAATCCAAGTTTGCAAACTTTGTGGGATCATACCCAAGAAGACTGGAAGCTGTAATTGCTGCCAAAGGTGATTCAACTAAGTTCTGAGTAATGGGGCTGAATACATATGTCAATGCAAGGTTTTAGTTTTTCCTTTTCAATAAATTAACAAAGATTCAGGGAGTGCAGAATGGTGGGGAAAAACTTTAATTTGTTTTTATTTTAGCTCAAGACCACAACATAACAAAATCTTTAAAAAAGTTAAAAAGGTCTGGAGACTCTCTAAATGCAATCTATCTATCTATCTATCTATCTTTTTATCATATCTATCTAATATCTATCTAGGGGCAGACTGGGAACTTAACTAGGCCCTGCAAAAAACTAAAAGTGGTCCCAACTTGACCGAAGGTGGGCCAACTCAAGTAGGCAGGGTCAGCAATACCTTAGTGATGCACAAAGTATCAACCCAGCAGAACCAAATGCCACAGTGTAGCACAACATGCTGCCACAACAGAACCAAATACTGTACCACAGTGTAATACAATACACTGTACCAACAGAACCAAATACCACAGTATAGCACAATATACTGCCCCAGGAGAACCAAATACCACAGTGTGGCACAATAAACTGCCCCATTAGAACTAATATACCATATGAACTAAATAATATAATATGGAGGTATGAAGGAAGGGGCTGAGGAGATTAAATGAAGGCCATAGCACTTAGGCAAATCTACCTTCAGCATGCCTCCAGGTCTTTCAACACTACCAAGAATGCAGCACGACATACTTGTTACATCCAATAACTTTTCCTCTAGTGTAGAAATTTTCTTTCCTCATCTTCTCCATATGGACCAGACTGCCATAATGACTTCTTTCCTGTTATGTTTCGTCTCTTGCCATGCAGACATTTTAGATTCCTGACTTTTCCATCATCCTACCCATCCTGGTGCCTGAACATTATTATCCTTATTCCCCCCCCCCCCCCCACTCACCCCACCCCCCAATGCACCAAAGCAGCCTTCAAAGGTTATTTTATTATTATTATTTTTTTTTTTTTTCTACAACTTCATTGGCAGTGCTAGAAGTCAGTATTCCTCTGTCTTGCCATCTTAAGGATGCCAATACAATTGAATCTAGGAGGTTAAATCCAACCACAGGCCAGGTATATAGGTACGTATCTTATGATCCCAGTGTTAATTAATGCTGGGGGTGCCAGATCATTATGTATCCTGGATAGCAGCTTAGAGAACTTCAGCGGCCTCCTGGCCATCATACTACTGGGAATCTTCCAAGTAAGGTCTATGGCCAGTCAGCCCCTCTATCTATCTATCTATCTATCTATCTATCTTTGAAAAGCTTCGATGCTCCTGCTCCACTCATTGATGGTGATGGTGGTCATTGTGTTCAGGTCTGAACCCAGAAAACCCGTTTAACTGGTGGCATGAACCACAAAGTTAACTATCTGTCTCTTTATGTGAATGTTACATTTACATGTAATTTTAGTTATGTTTTATTTCTAGTATTTCTTTCTTTGTCTTCGTTCCTCTTTCCTATATCCCTGTAATTCCTTTTGGCCCTACATATGGTATAACATTAATGAAACATCTTGAATTTTATGCATCATAAGAAGTGGAATTGCAATCCCTGGAATTGTCCTTTGTGGATAACATAAAGCAACTGTGAGAAGAAGAATGTAATATACATCTATAACTTGTGTCCACATGCATTTTACAATTTACCATAAGAAGGTATTACGGTAAGCTTTATCTTTGAGTTATTGGCTCAGAAAATGCCAGTAACATACAGTCGGATAGATTATATTGTATAACTATACTTTATTAGATTTGTCTGTGTAATAAATTGATTGGTAGAACATTTATATAAATCAAATGCACTATATTTTAGTAATTCTGAAATGTTGAATTTGTTAGGATACAGAGAATGAAAGCATTTGGCCCCAGTGGAAGTTTCCTACAAACATCAGCCTTGACTTTCATGCTGCTACAGATCACCGCTGGAATCTGGCCCAGAGCCATGTTTGGTAAAAGGCAATTAAACACCAGCAGGTCTGGCCTATAATTAGGATGCAGAACTAAGAAAATCTCAGTTGTTAAAAGATTTTTCCACTTTCTGTTGATGACATGGCGGCTTACACATGAGAGAGCTGGAATTTCTAGGCTTTGGATCTTGAATAACTAAGTAACAGAACACGTTACATGATTTGACATAATGTGTAAGCAGATATGTAGCCTTTTACCTACTTCTTCCCAACATATCATAGTCAACATTTATTTATTTTATGAACTTATATAGCGCTACTATATTCCACAGCACTTTACAGACATTAGCATCAAGCTGTCCCCAATGGGGCACAATCTAAGTTCTCTATTAAATCTTATTATCTATATGTATGTTGTCTTTTTTTAAGAATGTTTTCAATTACAACCATGTAAAAAAGTATAAAAAGAAACAAATTAACACACAGATGTGTCCACCTTTGTGTTATGCAACCACAGTGTCACCTGAACAGATTTGACTTGGGCTTACTCCTAAGGACATTAACCTGGCAATCTCTTAGTTTTCATGCTTTAACCCATATAAAGGGATAGGGATCTGGACTTCGCTGCCGGGGAACCACCAGGCTTCTACCTCCTGGAGTAGTCTCTGCTTGGCTGAGAGCTGACTCACGAAGGTCAAGATACACTGGTGCAGAACACTGAGTGATCAAGCAAAACCATAGTCAGGGAAAGGCAGAGTATATACAATCCAATAAACAATCCAAGCTCAGGTAAGGCAGTTCAGACTCACTACAGAGGTCAGAAAGAGGTCCGGCAGTGAAGGGTCATAACCGGGAAACAGACAGAATTTGGCAGACAAATGCATAACAGCACACCTTAGAAAGACACTAGAGGACTAAAACCTGTTGCTCAGGCACCCTCCCATAAGGAAAGGTGCCTTAAATACTCTAAGGTGGCCATCCTTTGGCTGATGTGGATTAGGGTGTATGTGCTGGCGCTTTAAGAGCTGGCGAGTGTGTGTGTGCATGTCCTATGGGCAGAACAGAGGCCTTGCCAGAAAGAACCAGGTTGCAACCTGCATGGAGGGGCAGAGCTACCCCAGCGGCCTGGCCCACCGGGAAGGAGAAAAGAGAAGGAGGAGGGTCCACTGCACTGGGAACCAGAGTGTCAGATTGGGTGAGAAAGGCAACAGCAGCCAGGGGCCACCTTTGAAACACCTTCAATCTGGTTCAAGAACACATTCTGTACAATATTGCGACATGCTAGCAAAACCCATGGCAGTGTGCAACTCACATCTCAACAACTGGGTGACTGTATATATAGTATTCATATCTGATACCACAGTTTTGCTAAATTATGATTTTCTTTTACAAAGATGGCCATCTCTCGTGCCACACATCTTCAGATATGTTGAGCCAAGATTAAAGAAAGGAAGATCTCACCTATAACTAAGCACTTTTCCAGTGAACAAATCAAGTGCACCCTGGCACTGCTATTTGGTGTTGCTAAATTTGACAGACACAACCTTCAGCAGGGGTTTCTGATAGTCCCTGACATTGACTGGAAGAGTTATTGAATGGTGCAAGAGACCACTGCAACTTGGAGGTGATATGAAGACTTCTTTATTGGAAATCATGCAAGGAATGCATGATTTCCAATAAAGAAGTCTTCATATGCTATGGATTTGCCATAAATGTCATGTATGGGAATACCCCTTGAAGGGTTGGGTAGTTGGAGTTCAACACGTTCAATTCTTTTAATTTCAGGGAAATAAGATGCTGCAACAAGGATTTGGTGTCGACTTTAGCCCCACTAGCCATAAGGAATAATGTAGTCTAAGCTGAACATGCATGTGTATGGGGGGGTCGGGAGAAATAGCTGCCGTCAGAGCAACATCTAAAGTACACGGCCAGCCTAATAACAACCATAATTATAAACAGTCGCTTATACCATATGTAATACCCCAGAGTGGTATTACCATTCCTTAACCCTGCTATTGTCTTTAATAGTCTAACATTAATGCCATCTGTGTATTATTTCCAGGTCTGTTACATGTCTTTCACTTGTACATATCTATTATTGTCATGAAACTGTGTTTGTGCATGAAATATGCCTGGTTCCAGCAGATAGCAGCAGATATATGGCACAGAGATTTCTAGATATAACGGAACTTACCATTCCATTCTCCCCCTTTTGGGCTACCAGAATGAGGGGTAGCAGTTCTAGTTTATTCCAGTTTAGACTCGATAGTGGAGCTGAGAAACATTAAAGATGTAGCAGCGGGGGGAAAGTTCCACCTCATGCAGTAGAAGTCTCAAAAGGGAAGTAGCTCATAGAGCACCATGGATCCTTACAGATCTACAGACAGAGTGTCACTAGGGGGGCAGAAGCCAAAAGCACCCCACTCCAGAGATATCAGTAGTCCTAAAGACCAGCTACCAGAATAGAGCTAAGTTTAGCAGAGCAGAGAGATAAAGCAGAATATTCAAGTTTATGCCAAAGTCTGCTGGAACCAAAAGAAAGCATGAATATTGTCCGGATGCAAGTTGACGCAGGTAAAGCGGTTGGTCAAGGTCTGGACTTGATTTATTCTCCATCTCCTACCTCAACTATCCCCCTTTTTTCCTTCGGAGCCTAAATCCTGGGGATCGACTGTATCCAGGTAGGAGCACCGCGACACACACACAGACTATTACTGGGCAATCCTAAAGATCTGGTACACGATCGTCCCTGGGGGTGGGGGCACATTGCACATATATCCAAAGCTTTTTCTAAAAAATAAATAATATTCTATTACTATAATATTCTACTGTTGTATTTTCCCTTATAAATCTAAATCTTTACTAAAAGAAGTACCGGCACACTAAAAAACAATCTATATGATGACATGGAAAATAACTGGTGCTATTTTCACATGTCTAGAAATCTACCATAATTGCTAAATAAAATCCTTGATAATTCAGCATCTGCTCATTTATCTGTCACTCACACCCGTATCTGTCAGCTGGCACGGTTATTGGCTGCAAGTAGTAGAGCATTTAATAAATGAAAGCACAAAAGAGCACAGCCAGTCCTGCCAGAAGCTGAGCCTCTGCCAGCACTGCTAACGACTGACTGCCTCAAACGTGCCAACTATATTTTGAAATCATTTCAATGTACAAGCAAATGGTAAAGGCAGCTATGGAAGCTAATATTCCTATTTTTTTTTTAAAAGGGGCCATATTTTAATGCAAACCTCTAGGAAGCAGAAAGCCATTTAGAACTGTTGGCATCGGGCAATAATGACAATATGTTCTCTTGGAATCTATTGAATTTGTACATATATTTACAGCTCCGCTTATTTCAACTCTATTTTTATAACTGAATTGAGTCACTTGATTTGCTTTTGCTTCAGTGCTGAACATCACCCCTCGGGGTTGTTTTACCAAGTACCTTACAATAATATAGATTCCACTTTTTGATGTAGATGTAAAAAACTGTGATGAAAGATATTGATAGGGAACAATTAAAGAGGTATTCCCATCTAGGAAATGCCATCCTTATTTGATCAGTGAATGTCTGACCTCCGAGACCCCTACCAATCCTGATAATGAAGGGGTCTCACTGTTAGGTTGGTGCTGTGTCACTTTTTCTGTTTTCGCCCTGCACATGCCACCCTGGCCAGCTGGTTGTGCAGGGTGGAAGACTAAACTGGTACTGAGCCCAACTGATTCTCAGTATCCATAAAAGTCCTCAGAGCTCATGGGATAGGGATTAACAACCCTATCACCCTAACAACAGACCTGAGTGGGTCTGCCATTGGTATTGTCATAAAGTATGTCATAAAGTATGCAAACAATAATACCAAAGAGGGATGTGTAAGCGCCATAAAATATGGTACCCACATAACAGTTGCATATGCTGGCCAATATCACTTCCATAACTGTCTAAATAACAATGCTATAAAGTGCTACCTCCACCATGCACTGGAAAAATAATATACAGTATTAGGCAATCAGGGCAGGGGTGGACTGGTAATTAAAGTGGAAAAAAGTCAAGGTGGCCTCATGTTGAAGGTAGGTCCGAATTGACAGAAAGTAGGGCAAACTCAAAAAGGTATGTCAACACAAGTAGGCGGGGCTAGCAATATCACATACTAAATGACACACTGCAGCACAAAATGCTGCCCCAGCAGAACTAATACCACAATGCAGTGCAAAATACGGCCTCGGCAGAACCAAAATTTAGGGATATTTGGCTTCTGGATAAAATTTCATGATAAACTTAAAATGCACTCTAACCTTTACAGGTGAACTTAATGTGACCTTCTCTAAACTTTTGAACTCACATGCCTAACTGTTCAGTTTCAGTAGTTTTTGCACAACTTATTGTTCTCTAACAATAAGCTTAATGCCAAAATTCACAACAGGTGTTTGATCCATGAATCATCTGATACATTTTTTGGTTCATAATACAAAATGGCTGCACAATATTACACATACTACAGAACTGAGAAATGGGGATCATTCCAAATTAAAATGGTATTATACTTGCTATAAATGAAAAATGGAAGTGCTTAGCGCACATTTTTGCTCAAACATGTGTCGGACCCATCTACTAGACGTCAAAGTAGATTCAGCAGATGAGTACCTAATACTAACAAACCGCCTCTCTTGGACTTACCTAAGCCTACATTTTTTGGTTTAATTGGAATTGGTCTTGAAACAGTCCTCCTTATCATGCTATTTTGACATCATGAAACCAAGATGACACCTCACAATTCATCAACAGTACCTCGCCATTGCGAGGCTTCAAGCAGGATGTTCTCAGACAGAAGTGGCCACTGAGCTTAGAGTATCACAGAGTGTCATCAGCAGATTGTATCAGAGATACAGAGAGACAGAAAGAGTCACAGAAAGCTATAGAAGTGGTTGTCCTTTGGCCACATCCCACACTGATGATCACTTCATTGAATGAATGCCACAAAACTCCAGGCACATTTAAGGGAGGTGAGAGAAACCCAAGTGTCACGTCAGACCATTCGAAACCGTTTACATCAGCGTGGTCTGCGTGCTAGATCACCTGCAAGGGTACCTAATCACAGGCATCATTGTTTTGCATGGGCCAGCGAGCATCTATGTCAGATGAGGGACCAGTGGGCCTCAGTGCTGTTAACTGATGAAAGTCGATTCACACTAAACAGGAATGATGGCCATCATTAAAGTTGGAGATGCCAAGGAGAGCGCTATGCATCAACCACTGTTGTCTCCAGACAAGCCTTTGGTGGTGGTGGTGGTGTAACAGTGTTGTCAGGTGTGTCTAGTCAATACAGAACTGCCCTATGCTTTGTGAATGATGCAGTGACAAGCCCATACTACTTGAATAACATCATTAATCCAATCGTGTGTCTGCATGAACAACACAGGCCTACTTTTATCTTGATGGACAACAACACACCAGCTCATCGAGGTCGCATCATTAGGGAATGGCTGCTGGAGACTGGGGGACCTCAAATGGAGTGGCCTGCACTTTCTCCAGACCTGAACCCCATTGAAATGCTATAGGATCAGCTGAATCGCTGTGTAGAGGCTTGTAACTGTGTACCCCAGAACCTTTAATGACTTGAGGCCATCCTTCAAGAAGAGTGGGATGACACGCTTCAGCAGACAATAAGCCAACTTGTGAGACATCATTGTCAAGCTGTAATTGATGCTCAAGGCCACCTGACAAGTTATTGAGACATTGACCTTTTTGTGGGGGTATACCCACCACTGGTGTTGGCTTTTGTTTAATAAATTGTTTGAGATGAGGAAATCACCATTGCTGCTACTACTTAACTACGCCAGGACCGTCTAACGCACTGATGCGTTCGACGGCCGGGCGGGTTATTCTGGGTGGACGCATCGGCGCATCATCTCGCGAGAGGCAAGATTTCCTGTGAACGCACGCGCGCTCACAGGATCGCGTCGGGAGGAAGGTAAACTAAAGCCTGTCAGCACTGATCATGTAGTAGTTAAAAAAAAGTTTTGTTAACAGCGTCTGATATGCCTGCTGCCTGCTCCTCTGGTGGTCCCTTTTGCTTGGGACCACCAGAAGAAACATATGTAAGTGCACCAATCACCACACAGACCCCCCCATCCACCACTCCCCCAACCCCCGTCACTGATTAACCCCTGATTAACCCCTGATCACCCCATGTCACCCCCCTGATCACCCCCTGTCACCCCCCCTGTCACTAATCACTCCCCTGTAAGGCTCACTCGGACGTCTGTATGTGTTTTTCGGATCCACGGATCCGCAAAACACGGACACCGGCAATGTGCTTTCCGCATTTTGCGGATCCGCACATTGCCAGAACTATATAGAAAATACCTTTTCTTGTCCGCAATTGCGGACAAGAATAGAACATGCTCTATCTTTTGCGGAGCTGCGGCCGGATGTTTCGGGGCCGAAACCCGGAAGTTCGCGGCCGCAGCTCCGCAAATGCTGATGCGGCGAGCACATAGTGTGCTCTCCGCATCACCGCCGGCCCCATTCACACTGAATGGGTCCGCATCTATTCTGCAGAATTGCGGAATAGATGCGGACATTTTTGCGGACGTGTGAATGGGGCCTTACTTCTTTTTTTTTTTTGCCCATTTATTGGCAGAGATTTTTTCATCCACATTGATTGATGCGAATGAAGAAATCTGTGCCGTTCATTTTTTTTTTTCAGCCCGGAGGCTGAACGGAAAAAAAAAATCTCATTACCCGTATGCTCAATATAAGGAGAATAGCATAACTCCTCATGCTGGCCATACATGTAATGATTGCGGAGATCCTCAAATGCCAGGGCAGTATAAAAACTCCCCATGTGACCCCATTTTAGAAAGAAGACACCCCAAGGTATTCCGTGAGGGATATGGTGAGTTCATTTAAAATTTTATTTTTTGTCACAAGTTAGTGGAATATGAGACTTTGTAAGAAAAAAAAAAAAAGTCAATTTCCGATAACTTATGCCAAAAAAAAAAAATCTTCTATGAACTCACCATGCCCCTCACGGAATACCTTGGGGTGTCTTCTTTCCAAAATGGGGTCACATGTGGGGTATTTATACTGCTCTGGCATTTTAGAGGTCCTAAAGCGTGAGAAGAAGTCTGGAATCCAAATGTGTAAAAATGCCCTCCTAAAAGGTACTGGGGCTGCAAAAAAGTGTCACACATGTGGTATCGCCGTACTCAGAAGACGTAGGGAAATGTGTTTTGGGGTGTATTTTTACATATACCCATGCTGGGTGAGAGAAATATCTCTGTAAATGACAACTTTTTAAAAAAAATTTATACAAAGTTGACAATTTACAGAGATATTTCTCTCACCCAGCATGGGTATATGTAAAAATACACCCCAAAACACATTGCCCTACTTCTTCTGAGTACGGCGATACCACATGTGTGCCACTTTTTTGCAGCCTAGGTGCATAAAGGGGCGTAAAGTCCAACGAGTACCTTTAGGCTTTACAGGGTTGCTCACAATTTAGCCCGCTCAAAATGCCAGAACAGTAAACACACCCCACAAATGACCCATTTCGGAAAGTAGACACCCCAAGGTATTCACTGAGGGGCATAGTGAGTCCGCGGGAGATTGAATTTTTTTTGCCAGAAGTTAGCAGAAATGGAAACTTTATTATTTATTTTTTTTCCTCAGAAAGTGTCATTTTCCTCTAACTTGTTAAAAAAAATGAAATCATACATGAACTCACCATGCCCCTCCGCGAATACTTTGGGGTGTCTTCTTTCTAAAATGGTGTCATTTGGGGGGTATTTATACTATCCTGGCATTCTAGCACCTGAAGAAACATGACAGGTTCTCAGAAAGTCAGAGCTGCTTCAAAATGCAGAAATTCACTTTTGTGCACCACAGTTTGTAAACGCTATAACTTTTACCCAAACCAATAAATATACACTTATTGGATTTTTTTTTCATCAAAGACACGTAGAACAATAAATTTAGAGAAAAATTGATATAGAAATGTAGTTTTTAATTTTTTATTTACAACAGAAATTCAAAAATGTAATTTTTTTGCAAAAATTTTGGTCATTTATGATTACTATCAAAAAAAGTAAAAATGTCAGCAGCAATGAAATACCACCAAATGAAAGCTCTATTAGTGAGAAGAAAAGGAGGTTAAATTCATTTGGTTGGTAAGTTGTATGACCGAGCAATAAACGGTGAAAGTAGTGTAGTGCAGAATTGTAAAAAGTGGTCTGGTCATTAAGGGTGTTTAAGCTAGTGGGGCTGAAGTGGTTAAATGCCCTACTTTCATGATATAATATGACTCTAGTGTCTAGTGACTCCATAATTTTCACCCAAAAGCCAAATATCCCAAACTTTTTGTGAGTAGTGTACAGTGCAGCACAAAATATTGCCCCGATAGAAGCCAATTTACAGTGCAGCACAAAATTCTGTGCCATCAGCACATAATACTACATTGAAGCCCTAACATGAGGAGAATTAAAATACTGCTCTAGCAGCACCAAATTCCACAGTGCAGCACACAATGCTGTCCTAGCAGCACACAATACTTTCCCAGTTGCTATCCCTCTGTGATGGCCAAGGCCGACTGACACATTATGTCTCCTCCTTTCAATTGTCTATAGTTTAGATAAGAGATGTCAGCATGATACCTTGCCATAAAAGAGAAAACAACACTACATACCTATTACATCCAGTGACATCTGATGCTGACATTCTCATTCTCCATCTTCTGCCATTACAACTTCTTTCAATCACATCTCTGAAGAGTTTGTTACACAGACAACTTAGATTTCTCACTTGCCTTTGCGCCTGGTGCATTAATTAACACTGGGAGCGCCAGAATGTCATGTTGCCAGATAGCAACCGTTAGGAGGGCTTGGGCAACCCACTGGGTATTGGCCCACAAGGAATCATCCCAGTAGGATCTATGGCTAGTCCACCTCAGAGGCATAGACATAGATGGCAAAATGGTAACAGTTGCATCCAGGCCTTGGTGCTCAGAGGACCTGAGACCCTCCTAGCTGCTACAGAATTGCATATACACGCATATGCAGCAAATACCATCTAGTGATGGCTTTTGGCAGACTGATTTTATAATTCCAAGGGACTTTACAGGACTTAGGTTTTGCTGATATATCCTTAGGCCCCTTTCACACGGGCGAGTTTTCCGCGCGGGTGCAATGCGTGAGGAGGACGCATTGCACCCGCACTGAATCCGAACCCATTCATTTCTATGGGGCTGTGCACATGAGCGGTGATTTTCACGCATCACTTCTGCGTTGCGTGAAAATCGCAGCATGTTCTATATTCTGCGTTTTTCACGCAACGCAGGCCCCATAGAAGTGAATGGGGATGCGGGAAAATCGCAAGCATCCGCAACCAAGTGCGGATGCGCTGCGATTTTCCCGCATTGTTGCTTAGCAACGGGACCCAATCTCTATTATTTCCCTTATAACATGGTTATAAGGGGAAATAATAGCATTCTTAATAAAGAATGCATTGTTAAATGATGAGGAAGGGGTTAAAAATAATAAAAGTTAACTTACCTTAGCCACTTGATCGCGTAGTCGCGATCTGTCCTCTCTTTCCCTGCAGCACCTATGATCTAAAGGACCTGTGATGACGTCACATCACATGGCCCAATCACCTGCTCCATCACTATGGTGATGGAGCACGTGATTGGTCCATGTGACCATGTGACATCATCCAAGGTCCTTAACCTCTATCCTCAGGCTGTGGATAGTGGTTAAGGACCTTGGATGATGTCACATGGTCACATGGACCAATCACATGCTCCATCACCATAGTGATGGAGCAGGTGATTGGGCCATGTGATGCTGTGACATCATCACAGGTCCTTTACATCCTTCAAGCTAACGGAGAGGATGCCGGGCTTCGCGATCAAATGGAACAGGTAAGTAATTATTAGTTTATTATTTTAACTCATTCTGCACCAGTTTAAACATTAGGGAGATGGCCAAGGGTATTATTTTACATTATAACTATGTTATAATGTGAAATAATACCAGCGGGACAATTTCTGACCCAAACATGCACTTCTGTGAAGAAGTGCAGGTTCGGGTCTGGGTACCAAAAGTGCCGATTTTTCTCCCGCGCGTGCAAAACGCATGACAGCGCTTTGCACTCGCAGGGAAAAATCGCGCCGATTCCCGCAACGCACCCGCATCTTATCCGGGCGTCAAACATGACGCCCGTGTGCAAGAGGCCTTAGGGTACTTTCACACTTGCGTTAAACTTTCCGGTATTGAGTTCCGTCCTAGGGGCTCTATACCAGAAAAAAACTGATCAGTTTTATCCGAATGCATTCTGAATGGAGATATTGAGGATAGGCTATCAATATCTTTTTACATAATTCTATGGTTGTGTGAAGGGGAACTCGTTTTCTGTTCCAGAAAAGTGGATCCAAGCCTTATAAAGATACTATAAAATAAATCTGCACAGTATTAAATAAATTATATAATGTAGTACTAATAATCCTTCTTCTGATGATAATACTTCTTTCTCAAAGGTTTTTATGCTTTTTTATACAAGGCAATAAAACACTTTTTG
Source organism: Bufotes viridis (assembly GCA_033119425.1). Taxonomy (NCBI): domain Eukaryota; kingdom Metazoa; phylum Chordata; class Amphibia; order Anura; family Bufonidae; genus Bufotes; species Bufotes viridis. The sequence goes on from CM065591.1 coordinate 37,057,264, forward strand.
CTTATGTTGCACTATCCTTCTGAAAACATTTTGTTTGCCACTTTAGAAATCACTAGTCAGACCACACATGGAGTACTGTGTACAGTTCTGGGCTCCTGTGAACAAGGCAGACATAGCAGAGCTGGAGAGGGTTCAGAAGAGGGCAACTAAAGTAATAACTGGAATGGGGCAACTACAGTACCCTGAAAGGTTATCAAAATTAGGGTTATTCACTTTAGAAAAAAGACGGCTGAGGGGAGATCTGATAACTATGTACAAATATATCAGGGGTCAGTACAGAGATCTGTCCCATCATTTATTTATCCCCAGGACTGTGACTGTGACGAGGGGACATCCTCTGTGTCTGGAGGAAAGAAGGTTTGTACACAAACAAAGAAGAGGATTCTTTACGGTAAGAGCAGTGAGACTATGGAACTCTCTGCCTGAGGAGGTGGTGATGGTGAGTACAAAAGCAATTCAAGAGGGGCCTGGATGTATTTCTGGAGTGTAATAATATTACAGGTTATAGCTACCAAAGATAAATTGTAGGAAAATTGGCTTCTACCTCGCAGTTTATATATATATATTTTTTGCCTTCCTCTGCATCAACTTTAAGGATAACAGGTTGAAATGGATGGACGGAGGGCTTTTTTTTAGCCCTATAAACTACATGTATGTTACTATGAGTTACACTTTGGGTTTACTATGCAAGCATGGCAATCAAATGCCAATGCCATATAAACAATTTCGTAAATCTATGACAGAGAGTCATTACCAATCATCTAGAAACTTCTTATTCTTCCACATCCATTATGATGACCTTTTCTCATAATGAAACTGAAATTAATAGTTTCACCATGTTTGCTCAATCCAGTGATGCCATGATCCAAAATCAACATTAGTCATCTGGCTGCTGATCAGATTGGTGACAGGAGCCTATGACATCCAGATTTCCAGGAGAAAATAAAATATATGCCTGTACATGGTTTAGTGCTGTGATGTCTAATCTCTGGCACTCCAGCTTTGGTAAAACTATGACTCCCAAGGTGTACACTTGCTTGGCTGTTCTCAGAACTCCATAGCAATGAATGGAGCATGCTGGGAGTCATAGTTTCACCACAGCTGTCGTGCCGTTGGTTAGCCATCACTGGTATAGTATATCTGTATAGAAAGTCAATATTCAAAAACCTAAAAGAAGAGTTAAAAGTTACCAAAATGAAATTCTAATTAAGTTAAGCCGCTGGAGATGTGTATTAAACAAGAAACCTTGTTTATATCTTGTTTATTCTACTGTTCCACTAGAGATGAGTGAATTTATTGAAATTCGGTTCAGGTCCGATTTGCCAAGTTTCTGAAAAAATTCCATTTGAACCCGAATTGATTTTACACAAATCAAATATGATCCTATTGCCCGGAAATATGGTATATAACACTCTCTTCTTTCCTAGGACTCAGAGAGAGGGAGGAAAAAAAGACATTTCCCAAAGAGCCTAGTTTCCTATGTTCTAGGCATCGTTAGGGGTTTAGCTGACCTCTCCCATCCTGACATGGCTCATAGTTAAGAACAGTAGATTGCAAATAGAGCAGGGAATTAGAAGAAAGAAAGAAAAGAGAGAGTATGCTACTTTGGGTCTTTGGTCAATAAACATGTGTTGTCTGAATTTCTGGGAAATATATCAGAAAATTAGCACATGTTTCAACTGCTGGCATCAGACTGTATTTTTTTAAATTTTTTGAAGGAATGCTAATTTGAATATCTTTCCCAGAAACCAAGAGGAGCGTTGCATAGCTTATAATTACTGTTGATCGAGCACCAAAGTGCTCGGAAGCTCGGATGCTCTAGTACAGGCATGGTCAACCTGTGGCTCTCCAGCTGTTGTAAAACTACAACTCTTACCATGCCCAGTATTGTCTGATAGCTGTAGGTAGTTTAGGCATGCAGGGAGTTGTAGTTTTTCAACAGCTATAGAGCCTTAGGTTGGCAATCCCTGCTCTAGTAGAACACCTAGGGATACTAGGGTGCTCTACCGAGCATCCGAGCACAATGGAAGTCACTGGAGAACACGAGTATTAAACCAAGCACCCCCTACTCTGAAGAGGGGAGGGTGCCTGGTTCACATGAAAAGGTCAGAAATTGATGGAAACACCACTGAAATGGTTCGGGAACAGCATGGGAAGGATGTCTGGATGCATCTTGGACTCCCAGGTCGAAGCTGTGAACAATGTTGTCCGAGTAGTGCGCTAATATTACAGACGGAATATAATAATATGCACAAAACCTAAGATAAAATCGATTTTAGAGGAAAAAATTTTAGGAAACATTCTTTCCTGTATATTTACTTGTATATAAAGTGCAAGTGCTGCCAAAAATTACAAGAAAGAGGCACTTCGATACAACCTGTATATCACATAAAGGAGGATCTCATTCACATTGTGGTACAATTGTTCAGGTAGTGGGACCCCTACACTCATAAAGCCTATGCACTAAGTGGAAGGGCTGCAAAAAATTATAAGGAACAGGCACTCCAATACACCCTTTATTACACATAAAAGAGGGCGTCATACACACCCTTGAAAAATTATGATTGATGGCCTGCTGGTGATCGTAAAAACATTAGGAGCAAGGGCCTGTTGGTCACCCTCTAAAACATTAGGGACGAGGGCCTGCTGCTGATCTGACCATCTAAAACATTAGGGGTGAGGTCTGCTGCTGAGCTGACCCTCTAAAACATTAGGGGTAAGTCCCTGCTGCTGATCTGACATTCTAAAACATTATGGGCGAGGGCCTGCTGGTGACCCTCTAAAACATTAGGAGCGAGGGCCTGCTGCTGATCTGAGCATGTAAAACATTAGGAGTGAGGGTCTGCTACTGAGCTGACCCTCTAAAATATTAGGAGCGAGGGTAGCCTAATAAGTATGTTGATATGATGGAGGAGGACGAGAAAAGGAAGATTGAACTATATACCCTTTTTTGTGGTGGAAGGGGTGCATGGGAATACAGTGTATTCAATACACCATAAAAGCCACATTTAAAGTGCCTTTATGTTCAGCTGCTTTCCTCTGGTGAAGAAAAGAAGTCAGGGGCAATCCAGGCCTTGTTCATTTTGATAAGAGTCAACCTGTCAGCATTTTCAGTTGACAGGCGGATGCGCTTATCAGTTATTATGCCCCCAGCAGCACTAAATACCAGCTCAGACAAAATGCAAGTGGCAGGGCAGGCCAGCACCAACAAGGTGTAGAGAGCCAGTTCGTGCCACGTGTCCAGCTTGGCACAGAGAGATCACTGAGGACGCTCACACGGTCTGCTACGTACTCCTTCATCATCTACCAAAACTTTTCCCTCCTTGTGACACTAAGCCGTGCATCAGGGTGAGGGTGCTGGCAGGGTTTCGTGAAACTGTCCCAGGCCTTGGAGAGTGTTGCACTGCCTCTGTTTTAACTACTGCGTGTTCCCCTCCTCAGTTGCTCAAGGAACTACGTACTCTGCCAAAAGCGTTGTCAGATGGAAATATTTGTAGCAATTTTACCACAAGGACCATCTGGTATTGCACTATTTTGCTAGTCCTCTCCACCACAGGAATGAGAGATGAGGAGTTCTCTTTGTAGCGTGAGTCGATAAGGGTGAACAACCAGTACCTCAGAGAGGTCAGACATCCATGGCCACTCATCGATTGTGAAGAGCGGAAGCTGACTGGAAAGGCAACAACCATGTTGCAGCTGGTATTCCACTACTGCCCTCTGCTGCTCACAAAGCCTGGCCAACATGTGGAACGTGGAGTTCCAGCACGTGCTCACGTCGCATAACAGTCGGTGAGCTGGGAATTGCAAGTGCTGCTACAGCATGGCCAGACCGGTGGACGCTGTAGATGACTTTCGGAAATATGCACACAAGCGGCCACCTTCACCAGTAGCTCAGGCAAATTGGGGTAGGTTTTGAGAAACCACTGAACCACTAAGTTTAACACGTGGGCTAGGCATGGTATGTGTGTGAGCTCCAAAGCCGCCACCAAGTTACGTCCATTATCAGACACAACCATGCCTGGTTGTAGGTTGAGTGGCAAGAGCCACAGCTCAGTCTGGTCCCTTATACCCTGCCACAGCTCTGCGGCGGTGTGCTGTTTCTCACCTAAGCAAATAAGTTTCAGCACGGCCTGCTGCCTCTTCCCCACTGCAGTTCTACACTGCTTCTAGCTACTGACTGGTGGCTGACTGTTGCTGCAAGATGAGAATTCAGAGGTGGAAGTGGAGGAGGAGGAGAAGGGGGGGTTGAAGCCACTAATGTAGGTGGTGGCGTAAATCCTGATGGAAGTAGGGCCCGCAATCCTTGGCATCGGTAGCACCTGTACCGTCCCACGGTACGGATTGCTCCCGGCCTTCACAACATTTACCCAGTGTGCTGTCAGGGAAATGTAGCATACCTGGCCACAAGCACTTGTCCATGTGTCAGTCGTTAAGTGGACATTCCCAATAACTGCGTTGGTCAGGGCTCAAGTGATGTTACGGGACACATGCTGGTGTAAGGCGGGGATGGCACACCGGGCAAAATAGTGGCGGCTGGGGACTGACTAATAAGGGACGGCCGTCGCCATCAGGAAAGCTTCGATGTCCACAAGCCAAAATGGCAACATTTCCAGGGCCAGCAATTTGAAAAAGTGTGCATTTAGTGCTATCGCCTGTGGGTGGGTGGCTGGGTATTTGCGCTTTCGTTCAAAGGTCGGGGTTTGGACTTCTGTACGCTGCGCTGGGACACAGAAGTGGATGTGCTAGCAGATGGTGCTTGCGAAAGTCCAGGTACAGGGCGGGAGGCATCCAGGCCTGCTTCTTGGACAGGGGATTGGCCAGTACATAACACAGGGGAAGAGGAGGCAGTGGTGTGACCCGCAGACACTGATTGTGGACCCAGGCGTTCGGCCCACCTATTAAGGTGCTTTGATGCCATGTGGCAGATCATGTTGGTGGTGGGGAGGTTGCTAGTGTTCACGCCCCTGCTAATTTTGGTATGGCAGAGGTTGCAAATGATAATTCTTTTATTGTCCGCACTTTCATCAAAAAAGCTCCAGACTGCGGAACACTTACCCCTTGGCAAGAGAGATTTCCGCAAGGGTGCGCTCCAGGAAACAGTTGAAGGCCTGTTTGGTGTGGCCCGCCTTCTCCCTTTTGCCACTCCACTGCCTCTTCCAGCCTTTTGTGGTGCTGTGGATCCCTCCCCCTCTGTACTGCTGTCCTCGCTTGGCTTGCCACCTTCCCAGATTGAGTCAGTGATTTCATCGTCCACCGCCTCCTCTTCCACTTCCTCACTCTGATCATCTTTCTAACTTGTTGACCAAACAAGAACCTAACTTATTGACAACTGTGTCTCATCCTCATCATGAACCTCTTGAGACACTAATTGCGGTTGACTTATTGGCAACTGTGTCTCATTATCATCATCCACCTGGTGAAACACTAATTTCATCTTTTTCTGACTGTGGATGCTCAAGAGTTTGGGAATCAGGGCACAAGATCTCCTCATGTCCCTCTTTAAGCGGGCTTGGCGAGAGGCCCAAATGAAGGAATGGCTATGAAAAAAGCTCAAGTTTATGCGCAAATAAATTACAGTCAATGTCACAGATATTTGGGATGCGAAAACGTTATACAGGAGAGGTACCACAGGTAATGTCACTGTCCGCAGCGTCTACGGAAAAAGTACACTGGATGTCAAATAAATTTTTCGGATGCGAAAACGTTATACAGGAGATGTAGCGCAGGTAATGTAACTGTCCACAGCGGACACCATCTACAGAAAAAGTACACTGGATGTCACAGATATTTCTAGTATGAGCACACGTTAAACAGGAGATGTAGCGCATATAATATCGCTGTCCGCAGCGTCTATGGAAAAAGTACATTGGATGTCACAGATATTTTTAGGATGCGCAAACGTTATACAGGAGATGTAGCGCAGATAATGTCACTCTCCACAGCGGACACCGTCTACGGAAAAGTACACTGGAAGTCTCATATATTTTTAGGCTGCGCCCACGTTACAGAGGAGAGGTAGCGCAGATAATGTCGCTGTTTGAAGCTGCCAAACAATTGTACGCTATTTAGTGCAGGTTGTGCTAAAAATATATATTGCTGCCAGATACAACTATAGTCCTTAAAAGATCTTTTGGGTCTCTAACAATTGCACACAATTTGGCGCAGGTTGCCCTAATAATATATATGTTGCTGCCAGATACAACAATAGTCCTTCAAAGGACTTTTGGGTCTCTACAATTGCAAGCAATTTAGCGCAGGTTGAGTTAAAATATATATATATATTGCTGCCAGACACAACAATAGTCCCTAAAAGTATTTTTGGGTTGCTAACACCAACCCTGCCTAACAAAAAGTTAAATTCCCTACACTATCTGTCCCTTTTACAGCATCACTCTCCCTGACTAAGACTGAGACGAACCACGTGTCATTGGGTGCTTTATAGCACCTGATAACTCGTTCCGGCCAGCTAATCACTGTAATGCCAGTAACCAACATGGCTATGGCATTACAGTGAGTGACAGTACTCACCTGCCATTTTTTTTGGCTGCGTAGCAGCCAACAAACAGGCAGGGAGCAGACTCGAACATCATGCTTGAGCACACGCGGTATACGGCCGAACACTAGCGATGTTCCGAGCATTGCGATGCTCTAGCCGAACTGGTGTTCGGCCGAGCATGCTTGCTCAACACTACTAACAATACTTCTCACACATAATATGCATACTAGCCACTCTCCGAAAGGAGAAAGAATATCCCCCAGACAATATATATATATATATATATATATATATATATATATATATTGCCCACAAAATCAGAGTGGCATATTAGTCTCTAACTCTCCCTGTCCTATTTGCAATCTACTGTTCTTAACTATCAGCCATGTCGAGATGGGAGAAGACAACTAAAGTTGAGATCGCAGATCATCTCTAGGGCACCTAATGAAGCCTAAAACATAGGAGACTAGGCCCTTTGAGTTTTTTTTCTTTATAAAAGGTATGAAACGTGTTATAAATTTTAAAGAAATACAACGCATTATAAATTTAAAAAAAATAGATAAATAAACCAGAATTACTATTCACCTAACTCATCCCCACATCCTGTTCCCAGGCTCAACATGCAGGAAATAGTTTAGAACGCCCACTTAGCTAAGCACTGGCCACAGTCAATCACTGGCCACAGTTATGACCTGCCTCTACCAGTGCTATTTCTTTTGTGCCGAGCCTGGGACCAGAAAGTAGAGAGCAGCTAAGCCTGAAGCAGCATTGTGATGGCAACGATGGAGATCTGTGGGGCATGTAAGAATTATTTTTTAAATTTGAACCCATTTCAACCATTTTCAAATAATAGTAAATAATATTAATAATAGTAATCAAATTTTAAAAAAAGATTTTAGCAAATTATTGTATTTATTATGATCTCTACATAAATAAGCATATGAAAATCTATTTTTGTTATGAATTAAGAAAAAAAAAATGCATCAAGCCCTGCACAATAAGTGCATTGTATTTATTTATTTTTTTCTTTTAATTTTTATTCCATTTTCAGCTTGACAAGCGCCTACTCTTTCCTTTTCAGGTTCAAGTCATGAATTACCTTAAAAGCCTCCTCCACAGTCCATGGAACATTGGTAATACAATATATTCCTGAATCATACTAAATAAATGCAGGGGACCCGGGCTCATAAACATGCAAGATTTTGGATAGAAAAAAAAAATAGGAATGAAGTTCTACTGTAAAATAGATGAATTTGTACAAATCAAATACTGAACTTTTTGTTCTTTTTGTAAAACCAGAACATATTTTAAATAATGCTATATTTGCAAGCTAAATATATAAAACTATTATTTTATCGCTAACATTGAGAAATTTAGCAGAACACATTTTTATAGAGGAAGTTAAACCCTTTAAATTATAATATATGGCTGAGTCTTTATATATAGTATATAGTGACTTTTTTTCTTCCCAAATGCAATTTTAGCCTTTCTTCCTGGCTGGTAGAATTCTGGAAATCAAAGTGAAAAGGGAATTTATTGCCTTATCCTTATCCTATCTACAGTTCCATAAATTAGGAAGAGCATAGAAACACACAAGCTCCACCACGGTTCCATTCAATTGGGGAACTGGGGATCACTGTTTTAAGGATTGCTGGAAATCCCATCTGTCAGACCACCCCTGATCAGATAGTTATCCCTAATCCTCTGGGTAAGAGATACGTTTATATCTTGGGACAACCTCTTCAAAGAGATTTTCCAGGGTATTTTTTAAGGTGTGGAATGGCCTTTCTGGACTGTTTTCATGCCACCATGTTTTGATTTTGGTTTGACAGAAACGAATGATGCCCTGTCTAATGCTGGGATGGAAGAGCAGAAATAGGCATTCTCCATGTTGTCTTTCTAGAATCCCTTTGTCATGCTTCAACTCTTCAGCTTCTCCATTAGTTATCTTACAGTGTAATAACTGTCTCAGCCTTTAGAGGGGTCTTTTGAGACTGTACTATTGACCGACCCTTAGTATAGGTCACCAAAACAAGATTAGTGGGGGTCTGACTCCTGGCACCTTTTGCATTTGTCAGGAGATTTATATCTATGACACTGGCTGACCGGTTGCATGTGTGCTTGGCAGCTAAATGCATCTATGTTGGTCCCATGTTCCTATATGCTCGCATTGCTGAGAAAAATGAAGTTTTAATACATGCAAATTAGCCTTCAGGAGCAAAGGGGGCATTGCCATTACACCTAGAAACTCAGCTCTCTCTGCAACTGCTGTGCTCTCTGCACTTAAATCGACAGGGCCAGGCAGTGTAAATGTGATCATGCCTGGCCCTGACTAAACTTTGACAAAAATAAAAATCACAGCTAAGACAGTAACCCATCAGAAGGTCAATGTACCAATGTTGTATAAATCAAAATAGATTATTCACAGGATACCACCCTAATTAAAACGTAGACTTTATTCAAAATGCTGAAATTACCCAACATTAAGTGTGCCAAACACAAAAATAAATCAAAGAAAGGTATAAACAAAACAATAATTAATATTCCACAATACGGGATAAGGCAGTGTTGTAGGCAGGGTGGCGGTAGTCTAATGGGGGCCATTCCCTGATTCTCACCTATATACTATATAACCCATCCTATAGAACGGAATAGCCTCCCCGATAAGGGCGATCCCATATTCAGCAACCTCCTACAAGCCCTTGGATGGCCCTGAAGACAGATATTGGAGACACCTAGATAAGGTGCCCTAAGGTGGGCTTATTAAATAACCTACTATAAATAGAGAAAATATTAAGCACGAGTATATCAAAATAACAAATAAATACTGAGTACATCAAGATAAGTAAATGCTGAATACATAATGATGGATAAATGCAACTCTGAGTACATCAGAATAACAGAAAAATGCTGAGTACATCACGGTGAGTCAATGCTGAATACAAATTGATGGATAGATGCTCAGTGCAATTCCTGCAGTATCGGATTATATCCTTATTTACCAAAAGACACCTTCAGCTTCCAAAGTTTATTACAATCAAAATATAGGTCTCTTTGTTCCAACGCGTTTCACCCAGTACATAAAGTGGGCTCATTAGGGGATGCAGTATTTAAATAACCATCATAAGAACTTTTTTTTTGGCCTAGTGTCCAATAGTTTTATTTAAAAGCCAGTTAATCAATGGTCAAGGATAAGTGTTGCTAAAATACCGATTCAACAAAGAGAAAACAGTCCAAAAATTTGGCCAGTGAGCCTGGTGACACCCTCACACTAAATTCAGATAAGTAATGTACGTCCTCACATGAGATGCAAGATAGAAACTACTTAATCAATAATTGTCAAAATAAAAGGTAACTGCGTACCCCATATGTTTAACCCAAAATGTTGGTTGCCAGCCAGTATAGTTGCTGTTCGATAACACAGACGGACCGCTGCGACATACTGTCTATAATGAGATAACAAAGGAATTAATCTAAAATATATCGGAAGACATTACAGTGCGCATGGTGCCATGAAGTAGAGGCGCTGCTCAGCTCTAAACACCAAAAAGCTTACCTGCATCACATGGTGGATCTGAATAGTGAAGTGGCAGGCGGACATGGATTTGCAGGGTTTAACCCCTTAAGGACCGGGTTCATTTTCACCAGGACCAGGCCATTTTTTGCATATCTGACCAGTGTCACTTTATGTGTGAATAACTTTAAAATGTTTTTACTTATCCAGTATGTGTTTTCTCGTCACATATTGTACTCCATGACACTGGTAAAAGGGAGTAAAAAAAAATCATTTTTATCTATAAAAAATCCCAAATTTACCAAATATTTTTAAAAATTTGCGCATTTCCAAGTTTCAATTTCTCTACTTTTATAATACATAGTAATACCTCCAAAAATAGTTATTACTTTACATTCCCCATATGCCTACTTCATGTTTGTCTCATTTTGGGAATGCAATTTTATTTTTCGGGGATGTTACAAGGCTTAGAAGTTTAGAAGCAAATCTTGAAATGTTTCCAAAAGTTTCCAAAACCCACTTTTAAGGGACCAGTTCAGGTCTGAAGTCACTTTGTGAGGCTTACATAATAGAAACCACCCCATTTTAAAAACTACACCACCTCTCAAGGTATTCAAAACTGATTTTACAAACTTTGTTAACCCTTTAGGTGTTCCACAAGAGTTATTGGCAAATGGAGATGAAATTTCAAAATTTAAATTTTTTGGGCAAATTTTCCATTTTAATCAATTTTTTCCAACACCCTATATCTGGTCGTAAACTGCCATACTGGTACACGGCAGGGTACATAAGGAAAGGAACATCATGTGGTTTCTGGAAGGCAGATTTCACTGGGATAATTTTAAGCTGCCATGTCACATTTGAAGCCCCTCTGATGCACCCCTGGAGTAGAAACCCCGAAAAAGTGACTTCATTTTGGAAACTACGGGATAAGGTGGAATTTTTGCTGGTACTATTTTAGGGTACATATGATTTTTGGTTGCTCTATATTACACTTATCGTGAGGCAAGGCAACAAAAAATAGCTGTTTTTGAACCGTTTTTATTTTTGTTATTGACAATGTTCATCTGAGAGGTTAGATCATGTGGTATTTTTATAGAGCAGGTTGTTACGGACGCGACAATACCAAATATGACTTTTTTGTTGTTTGTTTCAGTTTTACATAATAAAGCATTTTTGAAAAAATATATTTTTTTGTTTCTCCTTATTCTGAAAGCGATAATTTTTTTTATTTTTTGGGAGACTGTCTTATGTAGGCGCTCATTTTTTTCAGTATGAGAGGATGGTTTGATTAGTACTATTTTAGGGTGCATATGACTTTTTGATCACTTGGTATTAAACTTATTGTGATGAAAGGTGACAAAAAATGGCTTTTTTGGCACAGTTTTTATTTTTTTATTTTTTATGGTGTTCACCTGAGGGGTTTGGTCATGTGATATTTTTATAGAGCAGGTTATTACAGATGTGGCGACACCTAATATGTGTACTTTTTTTATTTGTGTGCTGTGATAGCGTGCACCCCCCCCCACCCGCCCCACAGGATGTACGGAGGGTGATTGGTGGTGTATATTACACCTCGGATCACCTTCCTATTCCGAGTCACCCGGAAAAGCAGAAAACCGCAGGTCTGAATTGACCTGCGGTTTGCTGTGATCGCCGATACGGGGGTGTTCACAGGACCCCCCTCGACATTGTCACAGAGAGCCTGCTGTGTCTGTAACAGGTTAAATAGGCCGCCGGCAGTGTGGGGGGCATTGCTATTCGACATGTAATAGGACGCTCTCCCTGGTAAGAGGGTGAGCGCCCTGCCCACAGTCATGACATAACGCTGGTCACATGCCATGCTGATAGGTCACGTGATCATGCTCACGTCCCTGGCAGTCTTGCAGCACAGACCCTGTGATCGCTTAAGGGTCACTTGACCGTCACCACAGACTGAGTGCAGTGCCATTCTAATGTGTAAATAAAGGTGGCATAAATGAACCACATGGGGCACCTATGTGTAGATTTCATAGGACAGTATTGTACCAGAAGCAGATGAAGCACAAAGGGGATAAGAGGAAGAGAGGGAAGAAAAAGTTTTAGGCCCACATCATATGGCAGATATTGGAGACCCATCTAAATACTCAGTTTTGGAGAGTGAAGTAAATAAATAGAGGGAGTAAAAACACCCAGTTTTGGGAATGGCCACATATTCCCAACTATTGCAAGTTTGAACTGGGACAAATATATTACACACTCAGTGAAATGCTAAAATGGCTGACTACAAAAAACATGAAAAATCAATGTTCTCATTTAGACCAGTGGGCGAAATAGTATTTAGCACATATATCCACTTGTACTCCTTTTGTTTTAGGATTTTATCGAAGTCTCCTCCCCTGATGGAGTGTTTTATTGTCTCGATCATGGAGAATTGCAATGTCTGAACCCTTTTTTTAATCCCTGTTAGACGAACAGGAGTTGTCATCCTCCAAGAATATGCCACTGCATCTTTGCTGCCGGTCCCAACTCTTCCTCCCTTGTAACATGTGTCCAATGGTAGAAATCCTCATTAAATTGGTAAAACAGGACTTTGAGTCTATGAAAGCGACATATGGTTCAAAAAAGCTGACATCGAGCCAATGTTTGGCTATTAATGAACTTCGCAGCCTCAAAGATGTTGTTATTAAATCAGGGGGGATAAGGGGGGAAATGTAGTTGTGTGGCCGGCGGCAATGTATGAGAAAGAGGCATTTAAACTCAATCAGAAAAATTGTTACCAACGTTTAAGAAGTAATCCTACTAAGAGATTTAAATTAAAACTTGATTGTTTGTTACAATTAGGGGTGTCCAATAATATTCTCACATCCAGATTAAAGGAGGGTTTGATGGTGGACCATCCAATCACTCCTACATTCTACTTTTAGCCAAAGGTGCACAAGGATGCAAGTGCCCACCCGGACGCCCCATTGTCTCGAGTGTGGGGAGTCTTTGTGAACAGGTTAGTAGGTATGTGTACTTTTATCTGAGGGGCTCTGTGGAGGGCATCCTCCACTGTATGCATTTTTGCTGGGGATCACCATTAGCAACGGGCTACAAGTGCAGGATCTGCTTCCCTGTATATATATGCACAACTGCATTTTTGGGTTGAGAACATCCTGCTTCATGCCACCTTTTAGTTGTTTTGTATATGTAATTTTTTGGAGGTGTATAAACTCCTATGTAGATGTAGCCTGTTTTCCATCCACAGGCTACATTTAGGTGCACCTGTGAGGCCTGGGCCATATCAGCCAGTCTTGGGTGGGGCTCACAGCCATCTCCGTCCTCCCATTGCAGGCATGGTTACATGCTGGAGGTAACTGAGGAGTTTGTTGCAAGTCGGCCTATACTTTCCTGTAATTTTTGTCCACTGGCCCCTGGTATTGCCCATACGGCACAGGTAGGCGAGTGTTAGGTCCCGAGCTACTTGAGAAACCCTGGCGTGGTGCTCGGGCTTAAGACATGTCCGCCACTGCATGTCTGCCATCTTAAATTCGTTCTGAAGCTGCAGTGTTAGTTAGAGCAAGGAGAGTGCTGCTGCTGCTGAATTAATAGGGAAAGTGTTAGCTAGGCCAGTGTTCTGTGTACACTCCAGTCCTCAAAGACTCATTGGCCTTTGTCACACGAGCAAGTCCGGATTAGGCCCTATTCACACGTCCGTAGTGTGTTGCGGGTCTGCAAATTGCGGATCCTCAACACACCATGCCGGCACTCCCCATAGAGATGCCTATTCTTGTCAGCAGGCTGCGGACAAGAATAGGACATGCTCTATCTTTTGCGGAGCCGCGGCCGGATGTTTCGGGGCCGAAACCCGGAAGTTCGGGGCCGCGGCTCCGCAAATGCGGAAGCGGAGAGCACATAGTGTGCTTTCCGCATCATGTCCGGCCCCACTCACAATGAATGGGTCTGCATCCATTCCGCAGAATCCATTCCGCGGACAAAAATTGCGGATGTGTGAATGGGGCCTTAGGTCCGGATGCGTTGTGGATGCGTTCAGTGAAAACTGTGCGATTTCGCAGGCAAAGCCGTTCAGTTTTGCCTGCAATTGCGTTCAGTTGTTCAGTTTTTTCTGCTCAGGTGCAATGCGCTTTGATGCGTTTTTCACGCTCGTAATAAAAAACTGAAGGTTTACAAACAACATCTCCTAGCAACCATCAGTGAAAAACACAAAGCGCCTGAACTTGCTTGGGGATGCAATGCGTGAAAAACGCAGAATATAGAACATGCTGCGATTTTCACGCGACGCACAAGTGATGTGTGAAAAAAAAGGCTCATGTACACAGACCCATTGAAATGAATGGGTCAGGATTCAGTGCGGATACTATGCATTCACGTCACGCATTGCACCCTCGTGGAAAACTAGCTTGTGTGAAAGGGGCCATCTGCTGTAAGGACAGCGTCCTGACATCACCCCAAAAAGCCCTTTTTAGGGCTGGTACATCAGTCTGCTTTTATATTTTTTTCTATATATATATATATTGTAGTTGCCTGCCCGTGTGTGAGAGGCCGCAGGCCCACAGACTGTACTGTGTGCACACCACTCATATCGGGTGGCACAGTACCTTGCAGATAAAAAAGTAATTTAATTTTTAACCTTTAATATAATTGCAGTTGCCTGCCAGTGTGTGTCAGGCCCACAGACTGTACTGTGCCCACTGCCCACCACTCATATAGGGTGTCACAGTAAATTGCACGGCGCATGCGCAGTGACCTAAAATTTAAACGAAGCGGACCGAGCATGGCTCTTTTTCCATCTCCCAGTTCCAAAAGTCTATTCACTATTCAGAGATTAAACTGATAGGAATAGTAATTAGTTAACACTAGTTGCATTGGTGGCAAATTCCATTGCAAGTGCCCAAAATTAGAAGGAAGCAGACAGAGCAAGCTTTTTTCTCTATGTCCCCATGCAAGGATTCAATTCAATACACGTCCCCTGATATTGGACTTAACAAAGATTAAAATGGTAAGAATAGTAGTTCACACTCTTTGTATTGGTGGTACAGTACATTGCGTGGCGCACGCACAGTGCCCCAAATTGGAAGTAAGAGGACCGACCAATCATCTTTTTCCATCTCCCGGTTCCTAAAATCTATTCGATACACGTTCCCTTATAGGGGACGTATCAGGCATTAAGCTGATAGGAATAGTACTACTTAATAGTCTCTTAGATACGATGATAAGGCTGTAAGAAATGGGCGAAGTATTTGGTCAATGTAAGTGCTTGCATGTTCAATAAAGCTACATATCCCAGATACAATCGGTTGGCCCTTGAGGGGACTAGTTCCATTTTAACTAGGGTGGTATTCTGTGAATAAACTTTGACTAAAGTCAATGAAAGTTGCAGAGAGAGCAGAGACTCAAGGTGTAACGGCAACACCCCCGTTGCTCCTAGAGGCTTGATTGCATATACTAGAACTTCACTTTTCTCAACAATGCAGGCACATATGAACATGTGCTTTTAAAAGGGTTTTTCAGGATTTAAACAATTATGGCCACCTTTCACCCAAATAATAATCAGAATGAAGGGGCCATGGCATGCCAACCAGCATTGTGACCCCTTCATTGTCTATTCCCTTAGCTGTGTCTAGTTCTCTAGCTCAGCCAATTTCACTTGCAATATGGCCCCTACAATTTAGTCTAAGGATCTTCATTGGTCTCAGAGGTTGAACTCACACCAGTGAAAGATTGATGACCTGTCCTAAAAATAAGCCACCAATCGTTCATTCCCAGAAATCACCTTTTAATATGAGAACAATTTTCAAGAGGTGGTTGGGGTTGTGTTGTGGCTTTGTGGCTGCATAGATACAGATAATCTCTTGGTCTTTGTTTCATGCTTCACGTGTTCCTAGCTAAATCTCTGGCTTAGCATGACATTATAAACACTGTATTTCTGCTCAGCTCCTTCTTGGCATTTATTATAAATTCTCAAGTCTTCTTAATGTCTCCAACGTTCTCAATAATATTGCTATGTCAGCTGTTACAATGTTCTCCTTGACCCTTCATTTGCTCCAGGTTTCAGCCTTCCGTCTGGCACCTTATAAGTTGGCCGATATAAAAAATGGCGTCAACTTGAAGATCATTTTGTACCTTGCTTTGTTCAGACATTTCCAACCCACAGTTGTGCCTGTCCTTACTTGGCTCCTTTGTGACTACAACACCTATTTAGTGACTGCTGGTTACATTGCCACTAGCATTTTCCATTCGCCAGCCAGTTACAAAGATGGATAATGTATTTATCGTTAAACTATTATTATTATAGAAAGCCATTATGCTGAAATTGAAAATGTCAACTAAATGAGATTCATATATTTTGTTTAATTTGCTTCACAGAAAATTACCTTTTTAATATGTAATTGTCAGGATTTTAGCAAAACTAATAAAAACAAATTTGGAGAATCAATGATAAAATATTAAGTCATGAAGAACAGGAAAAAATACCAATAGGGAATATCTTAATATTGATTACTTTCCAGGGTGCTTAGCCCCTGGTGACTTTCTACATTTCTAGTGGTCCTACCAATTGGCTCGGAATTGGCAATGACCTATCAGATGATTATGATAGTCCCAGATATATAGATGTGTCTACTGTTACCTTAAATTTTGGTTAAAGATTCCAATTACTTATGAAACCCATTAAGCAAAACATGTCCCTGCAGACTGGAACCACTGGGTGGCAGTATGTAGACACATAGGATAGACATCAAGTGACACAATATCATGGCATCCTGTTTAGAGATGAGCGAATCGAATCTGACAAAGTGAAATTAGTTAAGAATTTCAGGAAAAATTCGATTCGCAACGAATGTGAATTTCCTCGCGCTTTGTGCCAATTTTTCCTAAACTGGCTGCTACACGTGTGACGACATGGACAAGGACCTTTGGGAAGGCGGGATGACCCATAATGCTATACATGTAACCAATCAGCAGCTAGCCAGCCCTGTGATGTCACAGCCCCATACGGTGGCCATCTTGGATTCAGACATTTTCCAGTGTGCTGAGTGCAGGGACAGACGTGAGAAGGCGCTAGGGACAGATGTGAGAAGGCGCTAGGGACAGCAATAGCAAACACCTCATTGTGAAAAAATAAAAACTGAATTTTTTTTTTTTATAAGTGCAAGGAAAGGATAGGGAGGAATCATTCAACAGCATCTTAGTGCAGGGAGAGATGTCAGAAGGAGCTAGGGACAGTGCTAGAAAAGCGATTTATAAGTGTAGGGAAAGATTATTTGGGGTCCAAATAGCCATTATACAGCTCTGTCATTCCAGCAATTTGTTCTTGTTATTGGGGTGCAAGTGCTATGTTGAAAAGCCTTTAGTGGCCTATTGCAGTACAAAAAATATATATACGCACTTCACTGTTGCAGTTAGTTTAATCTGTTGATAAGCCTTGTGTAGTGTAAAAAAATTAATAAAAAAGGCCTATTTGCTGTTCAGCGGTGCAGTTATATGTGGTAGGCCTTTTTGCAGTGAAATTTTTTCTGTGAGGCGGGCTTTTTTTGGGAAATTTCATGGGTGCTGTACACCTCCTTTTGCTGTATGGACCGAATTAAGTAGTGGGGATTTTTTTTCTGTGAAACAGGCTTTTTGTGGGAAAATTCATGGGTGACTGTACACCTCCTTTTGCTGTATTGACCGAATTATGTTGTGGTGAAATTTGTTATATGAAACTGGCTTTTTTTCGTCAAATTCATGGGTGATTGTACATCTCCTTTTGCGGTATGGGTCGAATTACGTAGTGGTGGAATTTGTTATATGAAACTGGCTTTTTTTTTGTCAAATTTATGGGTGATTGGACACCTCCTTTTGCTGTATGGAACAAATTACTTAGTGGTGAAATTCTTAATGTGACTGGCTTTTTTTCGGAAAATGTATGGGTGATTGTACACCTCCTTTTGCGGTATCGGCCGAATTATGTAGTGGTGAAATTTGTTATATGAAACAGGCTTTTTTTCATCAAATTTATGAGTGATTGTGCACCTCCTTTTTCGGTATGGACCATATTACATAGTGGTGAATTTGTTATATGAAATGGGCTTTTTTTCGTCAAATTTATGGGTGATTGTACACCTCCTTTTTCGGTATGGGCCGAATTACTTGATGAACTTCGTGACTCTTCTGAGCTTCATGCAATCTTCTCATTGTCTGTCGCTACTAGAGGCCTGTTCATGCCAGGCAGGTTTCCCCAGAAGTATCTGGCTCGATGAGCTGCCGATACCGCACTTGCATCAGTCTTGACAGGATTATTCTTCAGGTGGAGAGAAATCGTTTTTTGGAATGCTTTTTCCATCGTAACCACGTTGTCGAAAAAACAGAAGACTGGCCGATTCTCTCATGTCTTAGGCAACACTTTATTGAGTAATCGTGTCAAAAAACAGTTGTCCGCTAACCCCACAAAGGCATTTCTGGTGCGGATTAACAACAGATAAGACATTACAAGGACTGCCGCCAATTATCAGATCGAATTGTCCCCATTCTTCAATCTGTTTCCTGGTTATATTCTGTATGTCTCCCACGCCCACATATACAATCTCCCCTGGATGGTGTACCCGTCCTATCGTGATGGCATCCTCACACACCTCTGATGCCATATATTTTTTAACGTTGATTCTAAGTTTTTTCAATGATGACTGGGTACTCGTGATGTTTTCGCTGACGAAGAAAACAGGGGCTGGTAGTTATGGTTTGAATCTTGATGAACTTTGCAACTCTTCTGGGCTCCAAGCAATCTTGAAGCTTTGTCTTCTCACTGTCCATAGCTACTAGAGGCCTGATCATGCCAAGCAGGTTCCCCCAGAAGTATCTGGCTCGATGAGCAGCCGATACTGCACTTGCATCAATCTTGACAGGATTCATCTCCAGGGGGAAAGAAATTGTTTTTTGGAATGCTTTCTCCATCTCAACCACGTCGTTGAATAAACAGAAGACTGGCCGATTCTCACCTGTCTTAGGCAACACTTAATTTTTTTTTATGTAAGCAAGGACACATCTGTAAAAATCAAGAGAGACTCATAAGACTCCCTTTGTGGCAAAAAGGATAGAGGAAGTACCTCAGAAGATTCCCCACTAGATTTATTGCATTATAGTAAATGAGAACACTGCCTCTATGACAGCAGACA
This sequence comes from Bufotes viridis, assembly GCA_033119425.1. Classification (NCBI taxonomy): domain Eukaryota; kingdom Metazoa; phylum Chordata; class Amphibia; order Anura; family Bufonidae; genus Bufotes; species Bufotes viridis. The sequence continues at coordinate 37,076,408 of CM065591.1, forward strand.
ACCAAGTTAAATTTACTGTACGAGTGAGTATGGTCTTGTGAGGACCAATAGTAGATATGATGTTTTATTATCACATTATTAGGTGTTAATATGTTAATGGTCCTGACCAGAACCTTTGTAATAATTTATATTTATAGGTCTTCACAGAAGACTCTAGGTTATGAACTATGATTACGGAGAAGATTCTTAAGTATAAATCATTGCTATCAAAGCCATGAAGTTATAGGACACAGTTCCACCAGAGCTAATGATTGCAGTAATTGTTCATACAGATATAAGGGGTCATTTATAATTAGATATACACCACTTTTTGCTGTCATAGATTCAGTCGCAACGGGGGTTTGCAATTGAATCTGCTACTTCTCCTCTTCCACACCACGTACGCCAGTTCTAAAAAATGAGGCATGGCGTGGGCGGGGAAGAGTGCAGGCCAAAAGGCCTTTCTAATTTATCATTTTCTACGCCACTTTTTGGCATAGAAAGCTATCTAAATCTATGCCAGAAATGGAGCTGATGTAGATTTAAGGCTGCTAGGTGCCGGCAGTTGATGTGCCTAAGCCAGCGCCTCTACCTTACTTAGGCGCATCGACAGCGCAGGGGTATTAATACTGGCGTCCAAAATGCCGGTCTTAATAAATGACCCAAATAGAGTGTATTTGTACAAAAAAGAAAAAAAAAAGAAACACTGACTGAATCCATATGAGAAGTAACTTTATGCGGTAGACTTTTCCAGCATTCAGTTTCAGGAACAGGAAGTAGCAGTCAGTAACCCTTGTCAGCCATACTAGCACTCATGGGTTTACTTTTTCTGTCACTTAGTCTCTGCTCTGCTGTGCTCACCTACCGTGGACAAAATCCATTATTTATCCATTGGGCTCCTTGGGCCTACCAGATTCTCTGCATCTATACAAAACACACACTTATCCACTTTTAATTCACCGTAATCTCATTATTGTTATGAGTCCACACACAGAACATATCAGCAATAAGTTCAATTAGTTTATTTGTAAATCCCATAAGATATAGATTCTAGAGACAACTGATTGCCTCCAATATAGAGTTATCTTCTGATAGACCTTTGGGCTTCATTACTGTATCAAAGACTGGGCCCATGGGTAAGTTCGGTGCAGAGTCAGACTGGAGTTCCTTTAGCCCGTCGGAGGAAATAATTCTCAGGGGCCCAAGACCTATATCATCTAGAGATAGCTTTCTTTATACTGTTGTACATTGAACTCAATAATGCATGCTTTCTTTTAAGTCTACAGTATGCAGGGTTTTTATTTTTAGCACTGTATCAGCAAAACAAAGCCCCAACTGCTATAGCAAAAATCAAAGAATTAATTAGCACAACATTTTGAACCTAAAAATTAAACATATTTCTCAATCTGTGCCTTTTTTTTAAATCCCGCACGGATATGTTTAGAGACCAGTATAGCATGTGATGACCAGAAGGCACATTTATAAATACTGTAAATGAAAATTGAATAAAATTTTCATTTAACCCTAATAATAAAAACAGAATTATGACTGACTGTATCAGCTGGATCATTTTTATCACTGTACTCTCATTCTCATAAACTCAATTAGGATACATTTACATGTATGTCTATAGTTAAAATCACACATAACAATACGTGGTGTCGATTCTAAAAGGGTTTTTGAGGACACAGTAGGTTCCACAAAGCCATGTTAATCAAACATAACAGTACTGTAGGAGAAAGTATGTAATATAGATGCCATTATAAAGTTGTGAGGAGTGGCCTCCAACGAACCTGGTCACACGATGTCACACGATGGTCACACCACTGTCCACAGTGGAAGAGGGCATCCCATCCATAGACCAGGGAGGAAACCTGGTAAAGGAAATGTGGCATCAGTAGAAGCAGGATTTTTAGAAAAACTAGCCTGATATGACAGGGTTCCTGAGAGGCTGATCCACGCAACTTTAGACAGTATTTAAAAAACTTTCTCCTGTACATGTATTCTGTGCAATTAAGGTAGATTGTGGGTCTCAGAGATCCCCTTTAAGTCTGCAACATATCAATTTATGTGGCAAATATCTTTTATGGATCCCAAAGGGTGAAATCTGCTGGATATCACAATATCACAATTTGGTGAAAGCTGAAGCTGCGGATTTCAGCTACATATGCTGCAGATTTGCTGCTGTGTACCCATTACGTGTGGCATCACCCTTACCATAGCAGACCTTTACAAGTAAATATGTATATGGCTGTTCTGAGCAGGTATGTAAATGCTGCAGCTGAAATGGAAGCATACCAGAGGTTTTTAAAGGCTTTCCTCATAACAGCTGTTCCAGGAGCACTCAGTAAGTAGAGAAGCTTTTATCTGGAGATTAGGATGACTTTACAGGCGCGGAGCTCTCTGTTCTATCATCTGTAGTATAATGCTGCAAATAATTGCTACAAGTGGAAACATTTGCATGATTCATATCCAGGTCAGTGCAATGCAAATTCAAAGTAATCACTAAGGGCCCTTTCACACTTGCATTTTTGATTTCCGCCATAGAGTTCTGTCGTCAGGTCTCTATGCCGGAAAAATACTGATCAGTATTATCCCCATGCATTCTGAATGGAGAGAAATCCGTTCAGTATGCATCAGGATGTCTTCCGTTCAGTCACTAAATGTTTTTTGGACGGAGAAAATACCCCAGCATGCAGCAGTATTCTTTCCGTCCTGGGATGCGGAGCAAAATGGATCATGACCCCCAATGCAAGTCAATGGGGACGGATCCGTTTTCTCTGGCACAATCTGCCACAATAGAAAACGGATCCGTCCTCGATTGACTTTCAATGGAGTTCAAATCAAAACGGATCCGCTTTGGCAATGTTAAAAAATAGTTAAAGTTAATACAAGCGGATCCGTTCAAACGGATGCATGCAGTTGTATTATCTGTAACTGGAGCGTTTTTCTCCTGCATAGAGCCCCAACAACGGAACTGTATGCCGGATCCTGAAAACGCTAGTGTTAACGTACCCTAAGATATCACAGAAATACTAAACACAAACTGCTAGTAAGAATGTCAGGGGTAACACATTCAGGAGAACGTCTTCTGTTCTTCTGGGGCCATGTTTGAATTCAGAACCAATAATATGTGGGTTATCAGGTTAATTTGATGGATACAGCAGAGGTAAACTGATCACTTGTGACTGTATTGTCTATCATTCTCCATATCTCGATGAGCTGAAATATAAATGTACATGCAGCCATAAGGAAAACAAAAAGAAAAGAACAAGAGATATCACCAAATGATATCTATCTATCTATCTATCTATCTATCTCCTATCTCATATCTATTAGTATTGAGCGCAAATATTCGAATAGCAAATTTTTATCGCTAATTCGCGAATATTTTGAATATAGCGCTATAAATTCGCTATTTCGAATATTCTTTTTTTTTTTTTTTTTTAGTTATATTTTTTTCTTTCCCTCTTCCCAACAGTAGTTCCTACCTGTCCTGAGGATTCCTGGCTTCCTGGCTGCTCCAGTCAGTGCCCGTTGCCGCTTCTGCCGACTTCCGTGCTCATGGAGCGTCCCCATCACCATGGGAACGTCTCCATATACTAAAATGTACTGTCGGATTTGAGAATTACGTTAAAAAATCGCAATGCGATTAATTCAAGTTATAATAATCGCATTGCGATATCAACTTAGCACTGGTATATTCCATATTCGTTAATTCTAGCCTAATATGTAAGATAACAGTGCACTGCTAAGTTGTAATCGCAATGTGATTAATATAACTTGAATTAATCGCATTGCGATTTCAACAGACATGGTTTACTATGGTTGCTAAAACGAAGATGGAGAATACTTCGTTATCTTCGTTTTGAGGAATATGACGAATACATTCGTCATATTCGCTAATTCTACCAAGCCAACCATAGTAAACCAGGTCTAAGTAGAAATCGCAATGCGATTAATTCAAGTTATATTAATCGCATTGCGATTTCAACGTAATTCTCAAATCCAACAGTACATTCCAGTATGGAGACGTTCTTGGCTTGGTAGAATTAGCGAATATGACGAATGTATTCGTCATATTCCACAAAACGAAGATAACTAAGTATTCTCCATCTTCGTTTTAGCTACCTATTCGTCAACTTTGCTAGCATTCTAGCATTCAAATATGAAGGTTGACTATAGAGACAGCTGTGTTTAATTCGCTATGGGATTATATTATTATTATTTTTTTTTAATAAATAGAATAATTATAATAATTATCAAGTAATATAATTATTCTATTAAAAAAAGCAAAGTAATATAATCGCATAGCGAATTAAACACAGCTGTCTCTATAGTCAACCTTCCTATTTGATTGCTAGAATTAGCGAAGTTGACGAATAGGTAGCTAAAACGAAGATGGAGAATACTTTGTTATCTTCGTTTTGTGGAATATACAACTAATATGACATACTAAGAAAAAGCCGGGTATGTCACTGGCAGTAAACAAATAGCCCTTGTTCTGCGCTATGCAGCCCAAGGCAAAGGGGAGCATTGGAGCCAGACATTCTTTGATGCTCCACTAATACAGGCTAAATGTGTGAAGGGGACCTTATGTCCGTATGGTGTAAAAAAAAAGTCACAAACCCTTTGTTTGCAATTTTTTAAATGACACTTGCAAAAAATTTAGTTAAAAGTGGCATTTCTACACCCCTCTCATCACTTTCTGAAAAGGTACCAAGGCAGGCATAAATGAATAAAATGGCAGTCTATGATGAATCTCTCCAAAAGTTTAAAGTAAAAATTAAACCACTCAAATTCCCAGCAATCGCCATCAGGGGGAGCTAATTGTATACTGTAACATTAATGAGTTAAAATGAATAAACAGTATGCAGTAAGCGCCTAACCGTAAGCATAGAAACTTGACTTACTGCAGTTCTCTGTGGAACGCCTTAACCAAAGCAATTAGGTTACTTCACAACATACACAGTTTTTGGCGCTCTGTAAAATCACATCCTCTACTCTTTATGCAGCTTTATATCTACTCCTCTATTTTGTTAAGATGACTAGACTCATCATAGATTGTAAGCTCTGGCGAGCAGGACCCTCATTCTGTTAGTTTAAATTGTTGACTTGTTTGTTGCTGTGTAATGTATAATTTTATTTGTGCATGAACCTAAAGTTCTGTGGAATAGGTCAGTGCTATATACGTATGTGCATTATTTGTGTCTTCATCATTTACAGGGAAAGACAGGGAGACAGTACTATCTGTGTCAACTTCATTTACAAGACAAGATGGAGACAATACTATCCATGCCTCCATTATTTACAAGGAGAGACAGGGAGAAAGTATTATGTATGTCTATGTTATTTACAAGGAGAAAAATAGAGAAGTAGTACTAACTATGCCTATATTATTTACAAGAAAGACAGGGAGACAGTACTAACTGTGACTATATTATTTACACGGAGAAACCAGGAGACAGTACTGTCTGTGTCAATACCATTTACAAGGAGAGGCAGGGAGACAATACTATCTATTAGAAGTTTTGAAAAATTAGATTTGGCCGATTCGCTGAACTTCGGCAAGGAGTTTGATTTGTTTCGAATTAATTTGTCATGAATCGCAATAGGTATTAGGTATACCCAGGCCACTCTACCTAATCATATACATCCCATTTGGCGGCCCAATCTCTGTGTAAAGGCTTGGTACTTAAACTGCAGGGAGAGTGCAGGGACAGTGTATTACGTTCTAGTGCACCATTCATAGTTAAAGAGGACCTTTCACTAAGATTTAGGTAGTGAAATACTTACACTACCTTCCTGGGTGGCCCCGGCTGACGTCCAGGCAACATATTTTTTAAAAAAAATAACCTCCCATTTGTGCGCTCCGGTCCCTGTTAGTTTTCACATGCAGGGACTCCTTGTACTCGGCGGGGACTTGTCTTTTGCCTGGGGAGTGGTTTTTCTCTCCCTGGCTGCGAGTGCAGCCAATCATAACGCTCGGCTCGCAGCCAGGGAGAGGAAAACCACTGGAAGCCCAGGAAGGTAGTGTAAGTATTTCACTACCTAAATCTTAGTGAAAGGTCTTCTTTATTCCATTGTGTAGGTACCGTGCCATCAGCATTACAAGCATTTGTAATTTATCGCCATCTACAGCAGTGTACATTGCCCCAAGATGCAAGTAGTGGCTCCATGACAGAGTGGGGATGGAGGCCAAAAGCAGTGGCCATAACAGGGACAATAGTGGCCCCTTAACAAAGTGGGGATGGGGGACAACAGCAGTGGCAGTAACAGGGACAATAGTTGCCCTATAACATAGTGGGGATGGGGGTCAACAGCAGTGGCAGTAACAGGGACAAAAGTGTCCCCACAACATAATGGGGAGGGGGGCAGCAGCAGTGGCATACAGCACAAGATGGTGGCAGATCACAGTAGGGGTGGAACCCAACAGCAGCAGTGTAATAGCAAGGCCCAGTGGCACACATATCTTTTAAAAAAAAGTAACATGTACATATCAGTAGTCCAAGAAGCTATAACGGCAGCAGGCGGGTGGCATTAGGCGAGTAGCAGCTTCAGAATGGTGGCAGTAGAATGTGGCCAGAAGTTGCAGAATATTCCGGTGTGGCAGCACACTATTGTATGTTCATTAGTAGCAGAATGATATATTCTGTACATAAGGCACTGCTGTCTTGAAATCCTGGTTGATCCACGCCTGATTCATCTTTATGAAGCTTAGTCTCTCAACATGTTTGGAGAAAACGCAAGTTCTCAAAGGGGTAACTATGCCCCCCGCCAGACTTAACACCCACTCTGATGCCACACTACTGGCGGGACAGGAAAGCATGCTGAAGGCAAACTTGGCCAGTTGAAGCCACACTTCAAGATTTCATGCTCAATAGCCCAGGAGATCTTGGATCATGGGTGACTGGGTGCAGTCCAAGTATGCCAACACCTGCTGGTTGAGGTTCTGCTGGATGTCCCGCTGATGCTGGGTGGTTTCTTCAGTAGGCGGGTGAAGAAAACTGCTCATCAGAGACTCCAGACTGAAGTTGCTGCATATGGAGCTGTTTGTGTGCAAGAGGCCTAAATCCTTTATCCTTTCCTCTCTCTTTTTAAAGGTATCATATGTCCTTTGAGAACTGGTAGGTTTATTTATAATCACCTGGGGTACTACTAGATCTATTTGGAATATTGCCACAATAGGTTTGGGACCAGTAGAGTGTAGTGAAGCCCTGGCACCTTGTTTACAATAATATATAATATACAATATATAATATTGTAAACATACTAAAACTACTCCTAAATACCAGTGCAGGAGCACGGCCTAAACCCAGACATTGTACCCTGGACTTTGTAACACAGTGCTACGGTATAGAGAAGCAGCAGACCTACAGTTTACATATCTGGAAATGTCTTATCCATTAAACTTGCTCTGAACAGAGGTCCAAACACTGTGACCTTTATTTCTCCTTCCTTTAACTGCAATAAATAAGCACATGTTTTAAAATCATTAATTTCTTTTGCACTTACTGAAAGTCACAGACTTGTGAAAACCAATTTAAGAGACATCTGTTTTATTTTAAAGCTAGTTACCTGGTTGTATTTGTGGCATAAACATAAAGGCTTACTGCAGAGTCTGTAGACATACAGAAAGATAGATAGATAGATAGATAGATAGATAGATAGATAGGTCATCTATCTATATACTGTATCTATACATAGTCAAGTCCCATTATTATTCCCACTTTCTAGCATGTAGCTCATGAAGGAAGTCTTGTGTGCTGAGCAGGCTTGGTATGTATATAAGGTGGGTGATAGGCCGTCTGCACACATATCCCTTGTTCTGGTGATGGGTATAAGGCGACTTGTTTGAGTTGCAAAAAGGGATGATTATTAGTGGCTTTTGTGGCAAGGGTGGCAGTATTTCTGACACTGCGCAGTTTGTGAACTGTTCGCTTGCTGCTGTGGTGAAAGAGTATCGTGAGAGGACAATAATAAGCGACATGGAAACTACAGAGCACCACATGCCATTGATTTGAGAGGTGAATGTCTGCTGTAAAGGTGTGAGAGGGCAAACAGACACAGTCCTACAGTGGAGCAGCTCACCACCAAAATGAACCAGGGGGCCACCAACAACAGTTCAGCGAAACCTAATGCGTATGCAGCTCCGAAGCAGATGGATGATCACTGCACCTCTGATAATTAAGTTGCATAGGCAGAAAAGGCTTCCATTTTTGCAGCAATATAAGAATTTGACCAACTCGACCACTGTGTTCCCTTTATGGATCCTCCCCCATATACCCTCCAGCAGCTGTGGGATGCACTGCAGTCAGCATGGCTCCAGATACCAGTGACAATCTACCAGGACCTTATTGAGTCACTTCCAGCCCGTCCAGCTGCTGTCTGTGCTGCACACGGCAATTGCTTTTGATATTAGCTGCTGGTCATAATTAGAGATGAGCAAAGTTTTGAAAATTTGATTTGGCATTTACGCCAAAGTTCGACAAGAAATTTGATTTGTTACAAATTAATTCGCCACGAATCACTATAAATCAGGTATACCAGGCCAATCTGCCTAAAGGTAGCGTTTTTAAATCTGTCAGGAAAACCATGACATCCGTCCTCCATTGAAGTGTAGGTTAAATAAAACAGAAATGCTTGTTTCTGTTTTAAAGAACAGGCAGGCAGATCCATCAGGGGGGAGGTTGAAAACCAGCAAAACTCTGGTGTGTACCTACCTTTAGCTATGACTCTAGGTGCAATGCACAGTTATGTACACGGCAATAAATAAGTTGAGTCTGTAATTCAGCAGTTTCCTTCATTCTCCCTCCACTCTCACTGGACTCTTCCTGTAGACTCCCTGCTCTCTCCCTCTCCAATATTGTCCTACATTCTCTGTTAATAGTAATACTGTCCCTAGTGCATAAGCGACTTGTCACGTCTCTTCCTATGTTCGGTTCACGGGAAAATAACAGCAACCGCACAGAATAAGTGTTTTATAGGGCTCTAAAGCAAAAACATAGAAACATAGAATGTGTCGGCAGATAAAAACCATTTGGCCCATCTAGTCTGCCCAATATACTGAATACTATGAATAGCCCCCGGCCCTATCTTATATGAAGGATGGCCTTATGCCTATCCCATGCATGCTTAAACTCCTTCACTGTGTTTGCAGTTACCACTTCTGCAGGAAGGCTATTCCATGCGTCCACTACTCTCTCAGTAAAGTAATACTTCCTGATATTACTTTTAAACCTTTGCCTCTCTAATTTAAAACTATGTCCTCTTGTAGCAGTTTTTCTTCTTTTAAATATTTTCTCCTCTTTTACTGTGATGATTCCCTTTATGTATTTAAAAGTTTCTATCATATCCTCTCTGTCTCTTCTTACTTCCAAGCTATACATGTTAAGGTCCTTTAACCTTTCCTGGTAAGTTTTGTCCTGCAATCCATGTACTAGTTTAGTAGCTCTTCTCTGAATATCCTTCTGCAGATCTGGTCTCCAGTACTGCACACAATACTCCAAATGAGGTCTCCCTAGTGCTCTGTAGAGCGGCACGAGCACCTCCCTCTTTCTACTGTTAATGCCTCTCCCTATACACCCAAGCATTCTGCTGGCATTACCTGCTGCTCTATGACATTGTCTGCCCACCTTTAGGTCGTCTGATATAATGACCCCTAAATCCCTTTCCTCAGATACTGAGGTTAGTACTGTATCACTGATTTTATATTCTGCTCTTGGGTTTTTACGCCCCAGGTGCATTATCTTGCAAAATACAAACAATACAATAGCACTTTGCAAACACAAATAATAACGTAAATATAGTGCCATACTCACTATAGAAAATGTACTAATGCTACATTATAAATGTGAGATTCTTTGCAAATACACTTAAAAAAAATAATTTCTGCCTGTCTGCCAACGTCAAGGGGATCTCTATCGGACAGGAACCTACACTAAATACTACTCCGCTGGTGCTTTAGTGGCCTTCATTAAATTCAGGGTATGGAGGCTACATGTGCATGTTGAGCCCACACCATATTATACCTCTTTGGTGCCACAATGGCCTCCATTATGTTCAGGGAATACAGGTTCCACATGCACGCTGAGCCCACTCTATATTTTAGTTCTCCTGGTGACAAATCACCTCCAATAAATACAGGAAGAGCAGGCTACAGCTTTATACTTTTTAAAATCAGCCTATGGGACAAACAGATTAGTTAGGACTGCACAAGCAATGGAGTCAGCCACACCTCCCATGCAGACTGCAAAGAAAACGAAAATAGGAGTTAGTCAGCACATCCCAGGGCGCAGGTGCATGTCACCATGGCTGAAAGCGCAAAAGCAAAAACAAACATAATGTAAATACAATCGTGCCATACTCACTATAGAAAATGTACTAATGCTAAACATGCATGTGGAACCTGCATTCTCTAAATTTAATGGAGGCTGGTATAGCACCAGTGGAGGTAGTATTTAGTGTAGATTCCTGTCCTAGATCACCTTGTCGTTGGGGGACAGGCACAAATAATCCTGTACAAAAAGTATTTGCCAAGAATCTCACTTTTATAATGTAGCATTTGCAATAGTACATTTTCTATCATGAGTATGGCACTATATATATATCATCACCGCGCCCTGCCAGTGTGATGAGGTGGTGATAGATGTGTCAGTGCGCTAGAGATTTTGCTAGTTTTCTTCAATCAAGACGGCTGCGGTGGCCTCTCCTCGAGCAAATGTATGAGGTGAGTATGTTTTTTTTTCACCATTACAGGAATAATTGATTGAATACCATAAAGTGCCAGGAAATTCAGAAATTCTGAAAACTTATGTCCATGCAAAGTTTTAGCTTTTCCTTTATAATAAATTTGCCAAAGTTTTTAAAATTCACATTAGGTGAATCAATTTGAAAACCACTGTTTTTTATATCATGGGAAAACTCCACACAAAGACTTCTGGAAAAACAGTGAAAATGATTTGAGATGGGTACGAGCATAGTCCTAGAAAATCAACCAGGCTGAATAGTATAGAACTACAAGTATCACAAAACACGGTATGGCTTATCTTACAAAAACATCTGCATTGTCAGCCATATAGAGTCCAATGAAATCAGGAGCTAAAACCGGATGACAAACTGAAATATCATGACTTGGAGCAGTGATTGGAAGTGGACAAATTTAGTGACAGGCTGGTGTTCAGTGGGAAGGTCAATCCCCAAAACGTTAGAATCTGGGGCTCAGAAGACCATCGAGCACATGAGGGACTCACCAGAAGTAAATGTGTTCTGTGCAACGAGCTAGTGCAAAATTTACTGTACCTTATTTTTTACCAAAAATACTGTCACTAGCCTCTCCTACCTTGAAATGTAATGGCTTAGGCCACAGAAAGAGGAAGATCTGCCACACATAGGTTATCAGTAGGATGTTATGCCTCCTAATTTACAGTTGGATGTTCACTGATGCCTGAATGAAACTGTACCTGAACACTGTATTGGCCACACTGGAATAAGGCTACCTTAACACTTGTGTAGTTGTTTTTTGGTATTGAGATCCGGCAGAGGAAATCAATACTGGAAAAAACTGGTTCCGTTTGGTCATCATGCATTCTGAATGGAAAGAGATCCGTTCAGGATTCATCAAGATGTCTTCCATTCCAGCAGCAATCCATTTTGTGACCGGACACAAAACTGCTGCAAGCTGCGGTTTTGTGTCTGGTCATAAAAACTGAAAAAAATGATACGTCACTGAAAACAATGTAAGTCAATGGTCATGGGTCCATTTTTTTTAGGAGCCTCAAAAAATTGATCTGTCAACCATTGACTTTTAATGTATTTATGGATCCGTTTTTTTCCATTTTGATTTCACACAACGGCATCCTAACATAATGGATGCATCCTGATGGACAAAACCAAAACGAATCTGTTATATTCTGGTATTAAGATCCTCTGCCAGATCTCACTACCGGAATTAACAACACAAGTGTGAAAGTAGCCTAAGCAATTCACCAATTTTGTGCTGGCCTCCAAAATCACCAGATCTAACGACCCTGCGACTACTTTCTGTGGGGCCTCATCAAGAAGCTCAAGTATCTGTCCCCAAGCAACTGAGCAATCAACGTATCACTGAAAAAGTGGAGTCCATATCCAAGGATATTCCAGCACATCTGGACAGAACTAGACTACCGCCTAGACATCTTCTGTATCACCAGTGGAGCTCACTTCCAACATTTGTATGTATCTGTAGATGGATAGTGTGTCTTTCCATAGTAATACATTTGTGCTATTTTCTATCAGTTATGAAGACCAAGGATACAATTTTGGACCATTCTTTTTCGATCACCCTGTATATTAGTTATCATGTAAACCACTTTAGTAATGATAATGGCATATTGCAATGATTCATGGATGTACACATGAAAGCTACAGATTTATGTCCTCAATAAGTCTTTAAAATGTACCGTTGAAATAAAAAACTGTAGCAGATGTAAGATGTATGAAACACATTCAGAAATGAAGTAGTTCTTCCCTCTCCAGGAGATCATCAGTATAGCAGAATTTTTTTTTTTCTTGAGCTGTTCAACTTTGGTGTGGAGTAACCAGCAGATGGCAGTATAAGATCACACAATCCTATGAGCACAAGGCTGGTTCTTGCTTGAAGCATTGGAGATAAAATTGAAGAAGGCAGTCACTAGGATAAGATTGATCTCAGCTGAACAGGTGATATGACAGGTATATCAGTTATTTGTACTGTCATTGAATTTGACTGAAGTAAATTGCTTTGATCACAAATCTGTTATGCAAATAAGACAAAAAGCAAAGAAACTTCAAAGAATTTAGGTGTAAAGTTGTTGAAGGTAATAATAATAATAATAATAATAATAATAATACAAGACTTCTAAAATGAATAATAATTTTCAATTTGATGGTATTTGGTTGATAATTAGCAAAAATTGAATCAATACAAATCTTTTCCAGGTTTTGACATTAAAATGATGTGACTAGAGATGAGAGAAGTTCTCTAAAATCTGATTCAGCTGCTTTACCAAATTTTACAAAAAATTTGCTTTGTGACGTATTACTATAAAATTCTTGCAAATGAGCAAATCGAAGTCCTCGAAGCCACATTTCCTCATGATATGTGGTTGCAAAATGGTTTTCCTTGAAATGATGTAAAAAAAGAAAAAAAAAATCATACTTACTTTATCCATTTGCACAATGGGGCATATTCTTTTTTTTACAGGTTGTTAGCGTTGTATATTTTTTATGTTGATTGATTAACCTTTCCCGTTGTATGATTAAGTGTTGGGTTGAGTGAATCCGAACTGTAAAGTTCGGTTTCGTACCGAAAATTACGGTTTTTCGCACCCGGACCTGAACCTGAACATTTCCGTAAAAGTTCGGGTTCGTTGTTCAGCAATTTCTTCCCTCTTTTTGAGAGGCTGCAGGGCAGCCAATCAACAAGCATTTCACTACTTTGCCCTAAGTAGCCATCACAGCCATGCCTACTATTGGCATGGTTGTGATTGGCTAAGTGCAGCATGTGACCCAGCCTCTATTTAAGCTGGAGTCAGGTAGCGCCTCACGTCACTCTGCTCTTCTCAGTGTAGGGAGAGGATGCTGCCGCTTCTGTGTGGGAGAGATTGAGTAAAGAAATCTGTTTTACTTGTTGGTGTTAACTCTTCAAACTACAGCAATTATTGAGGGTTCTATGCTACATATTTGTACCCAGCCCTTAGCCCGTTGATACTGCTCAATCATTTTTAATCCATCTGTTACTGAGGTGGCAGTCGGCGGCCATTTTAGCCAGGGACATCAGTCTAATTATTTTTTGGTAGCTCAGTGGAGGAAAAATGCAATTTTTCAGGCAGGTCAAGTCCCCCTACATTGCCTAGTTTATCATTTCGGGGTGCATTTCAATTGGGGGAATAAACTCGTACCACAGAGCATGTTTGCATACACCGCTGAAAAAACCTATTTTAAAATTTTGCAGTGAAAAACTGCATTTCTGTAGTTGGGTTAATAAACCCATACTGTTGTGCCAAAGTGCATGTTTGCATACAACGCCGAAAAACCTATTTTAACATTTAGCAGTGACGTACAGCATGGAGGCACATTACACCTTACCTTACCCTAGACAGAATTAATAAAGGACACCAACACATAATCCACTTTGGCTGAAAAGGCCGCAATGCTTTATTATGAGTTTAACCATAAAAATACCATAACCATTTAATTGGAATAAAATTATTCTCAATAAATAAATTAATTAATTCATAAATTAAGTCCATCCAAGTTAAACCACCATCCACTCAGCATTAGCTGAGTGATTAATCTCACTAATAAAGCATGCGACAATGAAGGGAAAGGATTTAGCTAAAGGGGACGGGCGGGCGCAGGTCCAAATCTTCTCACAACTGGCACCCTCAGGCAGCGCAAGCCACCATATAAAGGTGCCAGTTTCCCGCTGTTGAAGGCCACAACAAACCAGAGAAGAGGATTTCTCCCCCAGCAACAACGCCGGCCAATCAGAAGAGATCCAAACTTGAAGAAACTGGTTTTCTTAAACTTCACAGGTACTGTGACATCCTGAGGTAAAACCTGTAAAGAATAGAAAAAAGGGGGGTGAGGGAGAAAGATACACGAGAAAAAAAAACTAAACTGACCCAACAGAACCCCTAAAACCTATGGTGTATGTGCCCCCATGAGCCATTACATTTGTGCATTTGGGGGAAATAAACCCATATTGTTGTTCCACAGAGCACTTTTGCATAGAACACTGAAAAACCTATTTTAAAATTTAGCAGTGACATACTGCATTCCTGTATTTGGGGGAAATAAACCCGTATTGTTGTTCCACAGAGCAGTTTGGCATAAAATGTACAAAAACCTATTTTAAAATTTAGCAGTGACATACTGCATTTCTGTAATTTGTTGCAATAAACACTGGTTTTGTGCTACATAGCATATCTGAGGCCTACCTGTATTTCAGTCATTTTAAGTAACCTTTTGAATTGAGCATTTACATAGTTGGTTGCAAACACACAGGTTTTGTGGTAGATAGCACATTTGCGGTGTACGCTGCATTTCTGACAGTCAAATTAAACCGTTAACTTCTGCTTTTACATTGTTGGTTTGAAAAATAAAATTTTTGGTGATAGTGAAGTAATTGTATTGAATTGCTCCATTACACTGTTGTGTGACCTAAAAAATTTTTTTCGGTTTATGACACGGGCACTGCCTTACTGTTAGTGAACCTAATTGTTGACCATTGGCAGTTAAATTGACACCGGAGATAAGCTATCTGTTAGTTTTGTGGGTGAATGCAAATAATGAAGAGAACATCAAATAAGGGACGTGGACATAGTCGTGGTGGTGTTGGTGGAGCTCCTGTTGCTGGGAGAGGACGTGGCCGTACAGCGCCGACTACAGGTCCAAGTGAAACACCTTCCTCAGGTGTGAGTAGGCGACAGAACCTGCAGCGTTATTTGGTAGGCCCGAATACCGCTCTACGAATGGTGAGGCCAGAAGAAGTACAGGCGCTAGGAGATTGGGTGGCTGACAGTGCCTCCAGTACCTTAACATTGTCTCCCACTGCTGAAAGCTCGGAGTTGGCACCTGCAGCCCATGCCCATCACTCTTTCACCTCACCCCCTTGCAAATCAGCTAAGCAATCTGAGCCCCAAGTCATGCACCAGTCTCTTACGCTTTTTGATGACTCTGCTGGCAGAGTTTCCCAGGGCCATAACCATTGCCCTGCCCCAGAAGTGGAAGAGATTGATTGCACGGATGCCCAACCACTTAGGTTTCAGGATGAGGACATAGGAAGACCACCGCAGCACGTCTCTGATGATGACGAAACACATGTGCAAACTACTGCAGCTTTCTGCGGTGCGCAGACTGACAAAGAAGGCAGGGGTGAAGACTAAGTGGAAGATGTTGTTGAGAACGATGAGGTCCTAGACCCCAAAATATAACACTTAAAGGGTTTCTGTCACCAGGTTTAACCCTATGAAGTTAGCTGACATTAGAAATGTGCTAATGTCAGCTAAACCTAACTAGCCTATTCTTACTTTTCTCAGTGCCTGCATTAACCTAAAAATCGGACTTTTATAATATGCTAATGAGGCTCTAGGAGCAGGGGGGCATTGTTCCTGCTCCTAGAGCCTCCATTCTCCCACCTTGGTCTCCTCCCTCCAGGTCTTGATTGACAGGGCCAGGCAGCGCTTGCGTCTGTCTGCCAGCCCTGTGCTCGGATGAAATCTCGTGCCGTTATGAACTCAGCGCAGGCGCGGTGAGGGAAAGACGCTCGTCGGCTGCCAGGTTCCTCACCGCGCCTGCGCTGAGTTCGTAAGCTTTGTCATCACGCCACAAGAACATGCACCACCAGCAGATCTGGAAAATCTTAGCAGGAGGCAGCATTTCAGCAACATGGTGGAAGAGTACACGTACTGACTGATGGGTCTGCCTATGGGAAATGCTACAGGGGAAGCAGGGGAAGCAACTGCTTTGGGGCGTGACCTAGAAAGGGCCCATCCAGGAGGAGGAGGAGGACTAACAGTATCATACAATGAAATTATATACAGTGGCAGTATAGACAGTGTAGAAAGCGAATGGAACAGCTGCTGGGCCTGGTCTGAGAGAGTACTTTAGTAGCCACAGGCATAGCGGCATGAAAGGAAGGAGTTTGCGCAAAAATTACTGGGGGAGGGGGGCCCCATTCAAAAATTTGCTGTGGTGCCTAATCATTTCTAGCTACCCCACTGGGTCTGCCCCATTCAACTTCTGGGTCATTAAATTGGGCACATGTCCTGAGGTTGCCCTTTACGCCATGGAGGTGCTGGCCTACCCTGCAGCCACTGTATTGTCTGAACGTGTGTTTAGCATGGCTTATCACAGACAAGCACAGCCGCCTGTCCCCAGCCAATGTGGACAAGCTCATGCTCATTAGAATGAACCATGCATGAATCCCACAGGACTTGTTTGTACCTTATTCAGAATAGACATGTATACCGGCCTCACCCAACCACTGTTATACTACCGTGCACTTACACTTTGTTTAATTTTTTATATTTTCCCAATGTTTTGGGGTTTACACTAATTTATAAAAAAAAAAAAAAAAAAAAAACTGTTATTGGCGACTACCATTGGCTTCACAGCCCAAAAAGGCTTTATTTCATGCAATAATGTAACCGCCAATTGTAAGTTCCCTGTCAGTTATGCAGTGCAAGGGCAAAAATAGTAATATTTCACCCAACAATTTAAAATTTATCCTTTGCCGGACACTGTTAAACTTAGCCAGCCACAGCTGGAACCACTGATTATCAGTAATGCTATTTTGGCAATTGAATTTCACGCCAAAACAAACTCTATCCTTTGCCGGACACTATTAAACTTGGCCAGCCACTGCTGGGACACCAGATTTACGGTACTGCTATTTTGGCAATTGAAGTTCACCCAAGAACAAAAGCTATCCTTTGACGGACACAATAAAACTTGTCCTGCCACAGCAGAAACCACTGATTTAGGGTATTGCTATTTTGGCAATTAAATTTTACACCAGAAAATATTTTTCTCCTTTGACGGACACTATGAAACTTGTCCAGTCACAGCAGGAACACCAGATTTACGGTATTTATATTTTAACAACTGAATTTAACCCCAGTAAATAATTGATCCTTTGACGGACACTATGAAACTTGTCCAGTCACAGCTGGAACACCAGATTTACGGTATTTATATTTTTGCAACTGAATTTCACCCCAGAAAATAATTGATCCTTTGACGGACACTATGAAACTTGTCCAGTCACAGCTGGAACACCAGATTTACGGTATTTATATTTTTGCAATTGAATTTCACCCCAGAAAAAAATATATCCTTTGCCGGACACTATTAAACTTGGCCAGCCACTGCTGGGACACCAGATTTACTGTATTTCTATTTTTGCAACTGAATTTCACCCCAGAAAATGATATATCCTTTGACGGACACTATGAAACTTGTCCAGTCACAGCTGGAACACCAGATTTACGGTAATGCTATTTTGGCAATTGAATTTCACCCCAGAAAAAAAGCTATCCTTTGACGGACACTATAAAACTTGTCCTGCCAAAGCAGAAACCACTGATTTAGGGTATTGCTATTTTGGCAATTGAATTTCCCCCCAGAAAATATTTTTATCCTTTGACGGACACTATGAAACTTGTCCAGTCACAGCTGGAACACCAGATTTACGGTATTTATATTTTAACAACTGAATTTCACCCCAGTAAATAATTGATCCTTTGACAAACACTATGAAACTTGTCCAGTCACAGCTGGAACACCAGATTTACGGTATTTATATTTTTGCAACTGAATTTCACCCCAGAAAATAATTGATCCTTTGACGGACACTATGAAACTTGTCCAGTCACAGCTGGAACACCAGATTTACGGTATTTATATTTTTGCAACTGAATTTCACCCCAGAAAAAAATATATCCTTTGCCGGACACTATTAAACTTGGCCAGCCACTGCTGGGACACCAGATTTACTGTATTTCTATTTTTGCAACTGAATTTCACCCCAGAAAATGATATATCCTTTGACGGACACTATGAAACTTGTCCAGTCACAGCTGGAACACCAGATTTACGGTAATGCTATTTTGGCAATTGAATTTCACCCCAGAAAAAAAGCTATCCTTTGACGGACACTATAAAAATTGTCCTGCCAAAGCAGAAACCACTGATTTAGGGTATTGATTATTTTGGCAATTGAATTTCCCCCCAGAAAATATTTTTATCCTTTGACGGACACTATGAAACTTGTCCAGTCACAGCTGGAACACCAGATTTACGGTATTTATATTTTTGCAACTGAATTTCACCCCAGAAAAAAATATATCCTTTGCCGGACACTATTAAACTTGGCCAGCCACTGCTGGGACACCAGATTTACTGTATTTCTATTTTTGCAACTGAATTTCACCCCAGAAAATGATATATCCTTTGACGGACACTATGAAACTTGTCCAGTCACAGCTGGAACACCAGATTTACGGTAATGCTATTTTGGCAATTGAATTTCACCCCAGAAAAAAAGCTATCCTTTGACGGACACTATAAAAATTGTCCTGCCAAAGCAGAAACCACTGATTTAGGGTATTGATTATTTTGGCAATTGAATTTCCCCCCAGAAAATATTTTTATCCTTTGACGGACACTATGAAACTTGTCCAGTCACAGCTGGAACACCAGATTTACGGTATTTATATTTTTGCAACTGAATTTCACCCCAGAAAAAAATATATCCTTTGCCGGACACTATTAAACTTGGCCAGCCACTGCTGGGAGACCAGATTTACGGTATTGCTATTTTGGCAATTGAATTTCACCCCAGAACAAAATATATCCTTTGCCGGACACTAATAAACTTGGCCAGCTACTGCTGGGACACCAGATTTACGGCATTGCTATTTTGGCAATTGCATTTCACCCCAAAAAAAAATATATCCTTTGCCGGACACTATTAAACTTGGCCAGCCGCAGCTGGAACCACTGATTAACAGTAATTCTATATTGGCAATTGAATTTCACGCCAGAACAAAATCTATCCTTTGCCGGACACTATTAAACTTGTCCTGCCACAGCAGAAACCACTGAATTAGGGTATTGCTATTTTGGCAATAGAATTTCACCCCAGAAAATATTTTTATTCTTTCACGGACACTATAAAACTTGTCCAGTCACAGCTGGAACACCAGATTTACGGTATTGCTATTTTGGTAATTGAATTTCACCCCAGAACAAAATATACCCTTTTATGGACAGATTAACACTTGGCCTGCAACAGCTGGGACACCAGATTCAGGGTATTGCTATTTTGGCAATTGAATTTCACCCCACAACAAAATACAGTTGTGTTCAAAATTATTCAACCCCCAATGCTTTAAAGGGTTTTAGGGAATTTAGTGTACATTTGTAATTGTGTTCAGAATGAAATCTTACAAGGACTTTTTAAAGAACCAAATGCAACTAAAATGACATCAATTGTTTTTGTAATACAGTATTAAATGTTTTTTTTGTGATTTCTTCATTGACACAATTATTCAACCCCTTAAAGACGACCACTCTTAAGAACAGAGGTTCATTCAAGTGTTTTCGATCAGGTATTGAAAACACCTCTGGATGTCAAGGAGCAGCAATCAAGCATAATAAGCACCAATTAGGCAGATGTAAAATGACTGTGATACTCAGCTCCTTCTAGACATTTACTGGTGTGTTTACAAACATGGTGAAGTCAAGAGAATGGTCCAGGAAGACAAGAGAAGAGATGATTTCTCTTCACAGGAAGGGCAATGGCTATAAGAAGATTGCAAAGATGTTAAACATACCAAGAGACACCATAGGAAGCATCATTCGCAAATTCAAGGCAAAGGGCACTGTTGAAACTATACCTGGTAGTGGCAGAAAGAAGATGCTGAATTCGACTGCTGTGCGCTACCTGAAGCGCAAAGTGGAGAAAAGTTGCCGTGTGACTGCTAAGGAACTGAAAAAAGATTTGTCAGATGCGGGTACTGAAGTTTCAGCTCAGACAATAAGGCGCACACTGCGTAATGAAGGCCTCCATGCCAGAACTCCCAGGCGCACCCCCTTGCTGTCTCCAAAGAATAAGAAGAGTCAACTGCAGTATGCCAAAAGTCATGTGGACAAACCACAAAAGTTTTGGGATAATGTTCTGTGGACTGATGAAACAAAATTAGAACTGTTTGGGCCCATGGATCAACGCTATGTTTGGAGGAGGAAGAACAAGGCCTATAAAGAAAAGAACACCTTGCCTACTGTGAAGCATGGCAGGGGGTCAATCATGCTTTGGGGCTGTTTTGCTTCTACAGGTACAGGGAAGCTTCAGCGTGTGCAAGGTACCATGAATTCTCTTCAGTACCAGAAGATATGGGATAAAAATGTGATGCAGTCCGTCACAAACCTGAGGCTTGGGAGACGTTGGACCTTTCAACAGGACAATGATCCCAAGCATACCTCCAAGTCCACTAGAGCATGGTTGCAGATTAAAGGCTGGAACATTTTGAAGTGGCCATCGCAGTCACCAGACTTAAATCCGATTGAGAACCTCTGGTGGGACTAAAGTAAGCAGTTGCAGCGCGCAAGCCTAAGAATGTGACTGAACTGGAGGCTTTTGCCCATGAAGAATGGGCGAAGATACCCGTAGATCGCTGCAAGACACTTGTGTCAAGCTATGCTTCACGTTTAAAAGCTGTTATAACTGGAAAAGGATGTTGTGCTAAGTACTAAGATTGAATGTCACTTGGGGGTTGAATAAAACTGATAATGATGTGAGCACATGAAAGACTTCTGTGGTTATTTCATTATAAATGTTATGTTATATTTGTCTGACTTACAAGTGCCTCTTTGATTTAATTGTAAACAAGATGACTGAAATGATCAAAATCAATGTCAAACTGGCCAAAACACTCAATTTCAGTGGGGGTTGAATAATTTTGAACACAACTGTATATGTTTTGGCAGACACTATTAAACTTGGCCAGTCACAGCTGAAACCACTGATTTATGGTATTGCAATTTTGGCAATTGAATTTCACCCCAGAAAAGAAAATATCCTTTGCCGGACACTATGAAACTTGGCCAGCCACAGCTGAAACCATTGATTTATGGTATTGCTATTTTGGCAATTGAATTTCACCCCAGAACAAAATATATCCTTTGCTGGACACTATTAAACTTTGCCAGCCACTGCTGTCCCTCTACCACGCCAGATGAAAGTATAAAACATTTTCGGCAACAGATTGTCGAATATTTTGGAAACAGGAATTAGAATAAAAAAATTTAACCCATAGATAATATTATAAAATGAATCAGCTATTTAGATCATGTGATGTAGATTATATCTGTATATGGTGTACACGTACAACAGCTGAATCCTATTTTAATAATTGGCTATTTATGCAGACCAAGACAAAATAAGCATGTTAATTTAACCCCTTAGAGACCCTGCCATTTTTCACCTTAAGGCCTCTTTCACATGGGCCTCACGTTTGATGCCCGGATAGGAGGCGGGTGCGTTGCGGGAAAATGCACGATTTTCCCGCGTGAGTGCAAAGTGTTTTAATGCGTTTTGCACGTGCGTGGAAAAAATCGCCATGTTTGGTACCCGAACCCGGACTTCATCACTGTGAGTTCGGGTTTGGGTTTAGTATTCTGTAGATTTTATTATTTTCCCTTATAACATTGTTAATCTGGTTTTCCAGCTGTTACAGGCCTAGTTTAAACCTGTCCGTAAAAGGGGATATTTTTTTCTGTGGGGAAATTTAATTGCCAAAATAGCAATACCCTGAATCTGGTGTTCTAGCTGTGACTGGACAATTTCCCATGTGTCCATTAAAGGATATATTATTTTCTGGGGTGAAATACAGTTGCAAAAACAGAAATACAGTAAATCTGGTGTTCCAGCTGTGACTGGACAAGTTTAATAGTATCCGTCAAAGGATAGATTTTGTTCTGGGGTGAAATTCACTTGCCAATATAGCAATACCCTGAATCTGGTCTTCCAGCTGTTGCAGGCCAATTGTTAATCTGTCCGTAAAAGGTTAAATTACACTCAGCGTGCATCTCCAAGTATATTTATTTCCATAAAAGGGTATATTACAAAAAGTGTTACATTACAATTGCTGAAACCATAATCCTGTAAATCTGCACGCACTATAGTGCATCTCATAGTGTATTTCTGTCCGTAAAAGGGTATATTACACTCAAGGTGCATATACAAGTGCTGAGAGGGTCATCCTCAATAACTTCACACGCTACCGTGCATCTCCAAGTGTATTTCTGTCTGTTAAAGGGTATAATACACAAAGTGTTAAAATATAATTGCTGAAGGCATAATCCTACATATTTTTTCACACGCTACTGTGCATCTCCAAGTGTAAATCTGTCCATAAAAGGATACCTTTCATCCAGGGCCTAAATACTAGGCCTACAATTGATATTCCCCTAAATCAGTGGTTAATGCTGTGCCTGGATTAGTCTAATACGGTACATAAATAAATAGGCAGATAGTGTTAGGTGCCTGTAAAAAAAGGCCTGAATTTTTTTTTCTTATTGTGGTGCTTGGTAACAATGAGGAAAACATCTAGTAAGGGAAGCGCTCGTGGTGGTGTTAGTGGACCCTCTGGTGCTGGGAGAGGACGTGGCCATTCTGCCACAGCCACACGTCCTAGTGAACCAACTACCTTAGTTTCCAGTACCCGCCAGAATTTACAGCGATATTTGGTGGGGCCCAATGCCATTCTAAGGATGGTAAGGCCTGAGCAGGTACAGGCACTAGTCAATTGGGTGGCCGACAGTGGATCCAGCACGTTCACAACATTATCTCCCACCCAGTCTTCTGCAGAAAGCACACAGGTGGTGCCTAAAACCAAGCCCATCAGTCTGTCAAATCACCCCCATGCATATCAGGGAAATTGTCAGAGTCTCAAGTTATGCAGCAGTCTCTTATGCTGTTTGAAGACTCTGCTTGCAAAGTTTCCCAAGGGAATCCACCTAGCCCTTCCCCAGTGGTGGAAGACATAGAATGCACTGATGCACAACCACTGATGTTTCCTGATGATGAGTACATGGGAATACCACCTCATCGGAGTCCGCAGCTTTCTGATGATGACAAAACATAGGTGCCAACTTCTGCGTCTTTTTGCAGTGTGCAGACCGAACAGGAGGTCAGGGAGGAAGAATGTGTGGAAGACGATGCAGGGGACGATGAGGTCCTAGACCCCACATGGAATGAAGGTCGTACCACTGACTTTCATAGTTCAGAGGAAGAGGCAATGGTGAGAACGAGCCAACAGCGTAGCAACAGAGGGAGCAGAGGGCAAGAGCAGAACAGCCGCCACCAAGAGAGTTCGCCTGCTACTGGCCACCGCCAACAGGGACCAAGCACCCCAAAGGCAGCTTCAAGGAGTTCCCTGGCTTGGCACTTCTTTAAACAATGTGCTGACGACAAGACCCGGGTGGTTTGCACGCTGTGCCATCAGAGCCTGAGGCGAGGCATTAACGTTCTGAACTTTAGCACAACCTGCATGATCAGGCATCTACATGCAAAGCATGAAGTGGAGTAAACACCTTAAAAGCAAGGAACTCACTCCGGCTCCTCCTGCTCCCTCTACTGCTGCTGCCTCGGCCTCTTCCTCCGCCTCGGGAGGAACGTTGGCACCTGCCGCCCACCAAACAGAGGATGTGCCACCAACACCACCACATGCGTCACCAAGCATCTCCACCATGTCACACGGCAGCGTTCAGCTCTCCATCTCACAAACCTTGGAGAGAAAGCATAAATTCCCACCTAGCCACCCTCGAGCCCTGGGCCTGAATGCCAGCATTTCTAATCTACTGGCCTTTGAAATGCTGTCATTCAGGCTGGTGGACACAGACAGCTTCAAACAGCTGATGGCCATGGCTGTCCCACAGTATGTTGTTCCCAGCCGCCACTACTTCTCTAAGACAGCCGTGCCTTCCCTGCACAACCAAGTATCCGATAAAATCAAGTGTGCACTGTGCAACGCCATCTGTGGCAACGTCCACCTAACCACAGATACGTGGACCAGTAAGCACGGCCAGGGACGCTATATCTCCCTAACTGCACACTGGGTAAATGTAGTGGCGGCTGGGCTTCAGGCGGAGAGTTCTTTGGCGCACGTCCTTCCGCCGCCAAGGATCGCAGGGCATCATTCTTTGCCTCCTGTAGCCTCCTCCTCCTACTCGGCTTCCTCCTCCTCTGCTTCCACCTGCTCATCCAATCAGCCACACACCTTCACCACCAACTTCAGCACAGCCTGGGGTAAACGTCAGCAGTCCATTCTGAAACTCATATGTTTGGGGGAAAGGCCCCACACCGCGCAGGAGTTGTGGCGGGGTATTGAACAACAGACCAACCAGTGGTTGCTGCCGGTGGGCCTCAAGGTCGGCCTGGTGGTGTGTGATAATGGGCGAAATCTCGTCGCAGCTTTGGGACTAGCCGGTTTGTGCTGAATTTGGTGGTGCAGAAGTTCATTCACAACTACCCCGACATGTCAGAGCTGCTGCATAAAGTGCGGGCTGTCTGTGCGCGCTTCTGGCGTTCACATCCTGCCGCTGCTCGCCTGTCTGCGCTACAGCGTAACTTCGGCCTTCCCGCTCACCGCCTCACCAGGTGGCATGCGACGTACCCACCAGGTGGAACTCCACCTTGCACATGCTGGAGAGACTGTGCGAGCAGCAGCAGGCCATAGGGGATTTTTAGCTGCAGCAGGCACGGGTCAGTCGCACTGCGGAACAGCACCACTTCACCACCAATGACTGGGCCTCCATGCGAGACCTGTGTGCCCTGTTGCGCTGTTTCGAGTACTCCACCAACATGGACAGTGGCGATGACGCCGTTATCAGTGTTACAATACCTCTTCTATGTCTCCTTGAGAAAACACCTAGGGTGATGATGGAAGAGGAGATGGCCCAGAAAGAGGAGGAGGATGAGGGGCCATTTTTAGCACTTTCAGGCCAGTCTGTTAGAAGTGCCTCAGAGGGAGGTTTTTTGCAACAGCAGAGGCCAGGTACAAATGTGGCCAGCAAGGGCCCACTACTGGAGTATGAGGAGGATGAGGAGGAGGTGGAGGAGGATGAAGCAGGTTCACAGCGGGGTGGCACCCAACACAGCTCAGGCCCATCACTGGTGCGTGGCTGGGGGGATACGGAGGACGATGACGATACGCCTTCCACAGATGAAAGCTTGTCAATACCTCTGGGCAGCCTGGCACACACGAGCGACTACATGCTGCAGTGCCTGTGCGACAGCAGAGTTGCCCACATTTTAACGTGTGCGGACTACTGGGTTGCCACCCTGCTGGATCCTCGGTACAAAGACAATGTGCCTACCTTACTTCCTGCACTGGAGCGTGATAGGAAGATGTGCTAGTACAAGCGCACGCTGGTAGATGCGCTCCTAAGAGCTTTCCCAAATGTCACAGGGGAACAAGTGGAAGGCGAAGGCAGAGGAGGAGCAAGAGGTCACCAACACAGCTGTGTCACGGCCAGCTCCTATGAGGGCAGGGTTAGCATGGCAGAAATGTGGAAAAGTTTTGTCACCACACCACAGCTAACTGCGCCACCACCTGATACGGAACGTGTTAGCAGGAGGCAGCATATCACTAACATGGTGGAACAGTACGTGTGCACACCCCTCCACGTACTGACTGATGGTTCGGCCCCATTCAACTTCTGGGTCTCCAAATTGTCCAGGTGGCCAGAGCTAGCCTTTTATGCCTTGGAGGTGCTGTCCTGCCCGGCGGCCAGCATTTTGTCTGAATGTGTATTCAGCACGGCAGGTGGCATCATTACTGACAAACGCAGCCGCCTGTCCACAGCCAACGTGGACAAGCTGACGTTCATAAAAATGAACCAGGTATGGATCCCACAGGACCTGTCTATCCCTTGTGCAGAATAGACAATTATAACTGCCTCCCCCTCAACCATATATTCTTGTACTCCGGGGCACTTCTTTATTGAATCCTCTTTTTTTAATTTTACCATTATATTGCGGTGCAACCAAAAGTTGAATGAACCTCTCCTCCATCTAGGTGCCAGGGGCCTAATTATCTAAAAGTGGCCTTCTCCATTGGTGGGTGACATGACGCCTGATTCTCTGCTATGCGACCTCTGTCCTCTGTCTGGGTGCTGGGGCCTAAATAAATGAAAGTGGCCTTCTCCATTGGTGGGTGACTTGAAGCCTGATTCTCTGCTATGGGACCTCTCTCCAATTGATATTGCTTAATTTTTACTTATTGTTTATTTATTTTATTTTATTTTAATTCATTTTCCTATCCACATTTCTTTGCAGGGTATTTACCTACATTTTGCTGCCTTTTGCAGCCCTCTAGCCCTTTCCTGGACTATTTTACAGCCTTTTTAGTGCACAAAAGTTCGTGTCCCCATTGACTTCAATGGGGTTCGGGTTCAGGATGAAGTTCGGGTCGAGTTCGGATCCCGAACCTGAACATTTTCATGAAGTTTCTTTTTTTGGGATGTTAGAAGGCTTAGAAGTATAGAAGCAAATTTTTCAGAAAATTTCCAAAACCCACTTTTTAAGGACCAGTTCAGGTCTGAAGTCACTTTGTGAGGCTTACATAATAGATAACACCCTAAAATGGCCTCATTTTAGAAACCACATGTGGCAGTTTTGTTGATACTATTTTAGGGTTCACATGATTTTTGGTTGTTCTCTATTACACTTTTTGTGAGGCAAAGTAACAAAAAATAGCTATTTTTGCACCATTTTTATTTTTTGTTATTTATAATGTACATTTACAAGGTTAGATCATGTGGTACTTTTATAGAGCAGGTTGTTACGGACGCGACAATACCAAATATGACTACTTTTTTGTTTCTTTGTTTCAGTTTTACAAAATAAAGCATTTTTGAAAAAAATTATTTTTCAGTGTCTCCATACTCTGAAAACCATATTTTTTTTATTTTTTGGGCGACTGTCTTATGTAAGGGCTTATTTTGTAAAGTATGAGATGACGGTTGGATTAATATGATTTTGGGCTGCGTATGACTTTTTGATCATTTGGTATTACACTTTATGTGATGTAAGGTGACAAAAAATCCCTTATTTTCACAATTTTTTTTTTTTTACGGTGTTCGTCTAAGGGTTAGGTAATGAGATATTTTTATACAGCAGGTCCTTACGGATGCGGCGATACATAATATGTATACTTTTTTCATTTATTTACGTTTTACACAATAACAGCATTTTTGAAACAAAAAAAAACATGTTTTATTGTCTCCATAGTCTGATAGCCATAGTTTTTTTAATTTGTGAGCGATTGTCTTAGGTAAAGGCTCATTTTTTGCGGGATGAGGTGACAGTTAGATTGGTACTATTCTGGGGGCCATAACCTTTTTAATCCCTTGGTGTTGCACTTTTAATGATGTAAGGTGACAAACAAATGATTTTTTAGCTCAGTTTTTATTTTATTTTTTTGACGGTGTTCATCTGAGGGCTTAGGTCATGTAAGATTTTCATGGAGACGGTCGATACGGACGCGGCAATTCATAATATGTCTACTTTTCTTTTTTAACTATCCTCTACAAAAAAAAAATTACTGTATTTAGGTAAAGGGACACATTTTTTTTCTTAAAACTTTAAAAAAAAAATTTGTAAGGCTTTCTTTTTAAAATTTTTTTTTCTTTTTTGTCCCACTTCTGTATTGTAATGCATTGGCTTTAAGTGTATTACACCCTTTAATGCACTTACAGCTTCCTGCCTGTGAGATCCAGGGGGCTGGATCTCACTGGCTGTCACAGAAGGCAACCAGGATGCCTACGGAAGGCATTGGCTGCCTTCCCTGCCATCGGGTCCCCGTCACAGAAGCAGGGGGACCCAATGGCAGCTTTGATCCATGCAACGACATCGCACGTGCCGCAGTCAGTGCTGACCACGGCACATCAAGGGTTAATGTATCGGCATTGGTGTTTTCATAGATAACGGCGTATGCAGCAGGGACCCGGCTGTCAGTGACTGCCGGGTCCGTGGCACTGATCGGGCGGGCGCAGCTCCTGCACCCGCCTGATCAGCATGACGTACATGTATGTCACTGGTCCTTAAGTGACGGCCAGATATGAAGTACACGTACATCATGGGTCCTTAAGGGGTTAAAGTATAGAATAGGTAAGCACATAAAATGGT
Organism: Bufotes viridis; assembly: GCA_033119425.1. Lineage (NCBI taxonomy): Eukaryota > Metazoa > Chordata > Amphibia > Anura > Bufonidae > Bufotes > Bufotes viridis. The sequence goes on from CM065591.1 coordinate 37,105,104, forward strand.
CTATAGTATGTTGGATTAGCATTTTAGTCACAAAATAACACCCCTCTGCTTTGAAGGTGAAACTTCAACTTTAACATTACAACACACAGCTACATGAAAAAGGGAAACACGATAGGAAACAGAATGAGTTGAGCTGCTTCTAGTATACGTAGCAGATTAATGAATGAATTAGCATATTTGCATTTTAATCAAAACCCAAACACTACTGTGTCTGTTGTTTAAGGTAAGAAGAAGACTGAGAAGAAAAGTTTCACAGGTCATCAAGCAGCTGTATTTGTGGGTCAATATTAGAGATGAGCAAATTTTTTAAAAATTCGGTTCAGCCGCTTCGCCGAATTTCTTTTAAAAATTCGGTTCGATAAAAATTTATTCAAGAAAAATCGCGTTAAAAAACAGCTATTTCATGGCTTCAGAGAGCCTTTATAGTGGTGTAAAAAACTGTGCCTTGCAGTAACACGCATAGGGAGTCTGCTGTGGTAGTGAAATAATACTGTGAGTCCGTATGACATGCAGATGACAGGCGTTGCTCCTAAAATCACTGCACACTTCACTTATTTGGGCATTTAAGGGGCCAAAACTGACCAAACAACTCAAGTATGAACTTACAAGTCGATATTAGCGCCAAGAAGACGCACACTTCTTTTTACATAGTCTTCAGATGATTCCACATAGATGTCTACAGAACCAGTTCTATTAAACGCTTATACAAGTAGAGCCCCCCGAAAGAATGGAGAGGGTGTCAGCAGTAAGTTTGTGTTGACATCACTGATTATTTTGATCTTCCTCTGATCCGTCAAAACAATAATCCACCAAAAATGGATCCTGTCTGTTGAGCATCCGCCTTCGTTCGGTCAACATTTGGTCAGTAATCCATCAGTATTGCTAATGCCAAAAATAAAACAGGAGTGGATCCAAAACAGAGATGACACGTGAATGAGGAGACCACAGACAGAGTGCCCAATGACAGAGTCTGGAGGTGGCGGCAGCATCAGGAGGAGGCCACAGAGTTGCACAATGACAGTGTGGAGGTGGAGGCAGCATGAAAAAACCACAGAGCGGCACAATGACAGAGTGAGAAGGTGGCAGCAGCATCATCAGGAGGCCACATCATGGCAAGGTGATATAGTGTTGAGGTAGCAGCAGCATCAGAGTGAACCGGTAACAGAATGGGGAGGTGGGTGGCAATTCGAGTACTAGCGGAAGATGGTGGGGAAAAGAAGGAGCATTTGGCATCAGAGGTTAAGCATCAGGTGGGTGGCAGCATCAGAATAGTAGCTGAGGAGGGTAGCCGGAAGAAACTATTCTTTTTGTCAAAGTGTTGGTATGTCATCATGGAAGCTCTAGTCTGATGCATCAGGAATTGGTGGGTGGAAATCCTGGCTGATCCACACCTGATTCATCTTGACAAAGGTCAGCCTCTCCACATTTTGGGTGCACAGACGAGTTCTTCTTGGGGTAAATTTGGCCCCCGCCACACTAAATACCTGCTCTGATGCCACACTACTGGGCGGGCAGGACAGCTTTTCCAGGGCAAACTCTGCTAGTTGCGGCCACAAATCCAGTTTGGCTGCCCAGTAGTCCAGCGGATCTTCAATGTGGGGTGGCAGGATACTGACCAAGTATGCCACCACCTGCTGGTTCAGGTCCTACTCCAGGTCTAGCTGCTGCTGGTGAGTAGTTTCTTCACTAGGCGGGTGAAGAAAGCTGCTCATCAGCGACTCTAGACTCAAGTTGCTGCTGATGAAGCTAGAACTGCTCCAACACACACACACACCCTGCCACAGTAGCCGTGGCAGAGGAACGTGAGCGCAGAGGGCCGGTCAGACCTGCCCAGGTAAACGAGTTGCAGAACAGCGTGACACCGCCGTGCCCTGCACATATGGTATGCTGGAGGGGCACTGTGAATTGTCCTTGCAGTGGATGCTGAGGACACAGTGGAGGATGAGGAGGCAGAGGCGGACACTGTCGCAAGACCAACGGCGTGAGAACGTGGAAGCGGCATCACCTGGCCAACTTGCTGGTGTGGCTAGGCAGGAACCACATTTACCCAGTGGGCCATAAAGGACATATATTGTCCTTTACCATAGTTACAGCAACCAACCAATTTTCCCAAAAAAGGCTGTTTCACAAAAAATGTCACCAATGAATGGCTAATCAACGGAAATCGGTTCATACAGAAGAAAGTCTACAAGCACCCATCAATGCTGTTCCCATAAATATATCTCATCATAAAATGTGTTAAAGGCATTTTTCAAATTGAACATACAATCCAGTCTTCGGGCAGTATGTCACTGCCAAATCATCTGAGCAGATTCAGTAAAACGTTTAACATATGCATTTAAAGGCTATGTGTACCTTTGGGGACAATTTTTTTTTATTATTGCATTGTACTCATTTTGAGATAAACATAATATTTTGAATTGGTCTTTATAAAAAACTAGACATTAGGCCCGTTACAATAACGGGCGCTAGAACATTAGTTCTGACAGTGTTATGGGGGATCTCTGGATGACACTGTTATGGGGGATCTCTGGATGACACTGTTATGGGGGATCTGTGGATGACACTGTTATGGGGGATCTGTGGATGACACTGTTATCAGGGATCTGTGGATGACACTGTTATGGGGGGGATCTGTGGCTGGCACTGTTATGGAGGATCTGTGGATGACACTGTTATGGGGGGATCTGTGGCTGGCACTGTTATGGAGGTTCTGTGGATGGCACTGCTATGGGGGGATCTGTGGATGACACTGGTATGGGGGGAATTGTGGCTGGCACTGTTATGGGGGATCTGTGGCTGGCACTGTTATGGGGGATCTGTGGATGGCACTATTATGGGGGATCTGTGGATGGCACTGTTATTGTCACGACCGCTATCCCAGCAGCAGTCGTGTCGCACCAGACGGAGGGGAAGGGGGGCCCTTATCTACGGATGGGAAATAGAACGGCCACCCCTGACAAACCCTAAGCTGGCACCTGTCTGCCCTGATACCCTAGACGGGGTGTGAACCCGTGCGGCGAGCAGGATGCCTAAACCCTGAGTCACCCTCAGAAGACTAGACTGGGGAAAGGCAGATGGGAGCACTAGTCACCATCACTCATGTCTAGGAGAACAACAGGGGAAGACAGCAACAAACAAACAATCTCCAGCAGAGATAGACTTATCCAGTCACGAGCAGAGAAGATGATCCCAATAACGACAGTCCACGCCAGACAAGAGCTCCACAGCAATACCGTCAAACGATCTCCTTCAAAGGTCAGAATAGCACTGGAAGTAAGGACTATATCTGGCAATGACTGCAAGTGAAACTGAAACTTATATAGTAGTTGGGAGTGGCAGACAGCACTCAGCTGAGAAGAATGCCTACAAACTCCCAGTCAGGACAAAAAGGTTCACAAGGCAAAACCCGGATGACATACCCTGAACCACGGAGCAAACTCACAAGCTATCGTGAGTAGCAAGTCGCTGCGACCTTCTCCTCCCAGACCTGTCTGGATAGTCACAGTCGTGACAGTTATGGGGGATATCTGTGGATGACACTGTTATGGGGGATCTGTGGATGGCACTGTTATGGAGGGGATCTGTGGCTGACACTGTTATGGGAGGGATCTGTGGATGGCACTGTTATTGGAGATCTGTGGCTGACACTGTTATGGGGGATCTGTTTGTGACACTGTTATGGGGGATCTGAGGCTGACTCTGTTATGGGGGATCTGTGGCTGACACTGTTATGGGGGGACTGTGGCTGACACTGTTATTGGGGTCTGTGGTTGACACTGTTATGGGGGTCTGTGGTTGACACTGTTATGGGGGTCTGTGGCTGACACTGTTATGTGGGGACTGTGGCTGACACTTTTATGGGAGTATCTGTAGATGACACATAGCATCGTATGCTATGTTTCATCCACAGATTCCCCCATAACAGTGTCAGTTGGAGTTTTCTCCCCAATAACAGTGTCGATTGGAGTTTTCATGGGGGGGTCTGTGGCTCACACTGTTATGGGGGTCTGTGGTTGACACTGTTATGGGGGTCTGTGGCTGACACTGTTATGGGGGTGAGTCTGTGGCTCACACTGTCATGGGGGGTCTGTGGCTGACACTGTTATGGGGGGTCTGTGGCTGACACTGTTATGGGGGTCTGTGGCTGACACTGTTATGTGGGGTCTGTGGCTGACACTGTTATGGGGGTCTGTGGCTGACACTGTTATGGGGGTCTGTGGCTGACACTGTTATGGGGGGTAGCAGAAAAAGAAAGATTCCAGCACTCCAGTAAATTCAGTTAAAAGCCTTGGCATCCTTTATTTGGTGGACGTAATCACATACAGGATGAGCTTTCCAGCATATTACACCCGTGCAGCGGTCCAGCGTTCGAGCGTTACCGCTCTTACTCATGACCTCCACCTTGGAGGTCATGAGTAAGAGCGGTAACGCTCGAAACGCGTAGGCCGCTGCACGGGTGTAATTATGCTGGAAAAACTTATCCTTGTATGTTGATTACGTCCACCGAAAATAAAGGATGCCAAGGCTTTTTAACTGAATTTACTGGAGTGCTGGAATCTTTCTTTTTCTGCTACTTCCAAGGATCTCCTGGATCCATCCGTGCACCCTGGGAGAAGGACATTCATGTGCAGGTAAGCTGGACAACCACACTTCTTACTGTTATGGGGGGTCTGTGGCTGACACTGTTATGGGGGGTCTGTGGCTGACATTGTTATGTGGGTCTGTGGCTGACACTATTATGGGTCTGTGGCTGACACTGTTATGGGGGGGTCTGTGGCTGACACTGTTATAGGGGGTTCTGTGGCTGACACTGTTATGGGGGGGTCTGTGGCTGACACTATTATGGGGGTCTGTGGCTGACACTTTTATGGGAGTATCTGTAGATGACACATAGCATCGTATGCTATGTTTCATCCACAGATTCCCCCATAACAGTGTCGGTTGGAGTTTTCTCCCCAATAACAGTGTCGATTGGAGTTTTCTCCAATCCGATTGTTATATTTTAACTTCAAGTGTCCCCATCACCATGGGAACGCCTCTGTGTTAGAATATACCATTAAATCTGAGTTAGATCGTGAAAACTCAGATCAGACAGTATATTCTAACACAGAGGCGTTCCCATAGTGATGGGGACGCTTCAAGTTAGAATATACTGAGAAGTCTGTATATACCGGCCCCCTGCTGCCTGAAAGCACCAACCTCTTACAGGGGGCTGTGATCTGCACAATTAACCCCTCCTCCCATTAAAATCATTGGTGGCCAGTGTGCGGCCTCCCCTTCCCCCCCATTAAAATCATTGGTGGCCAGTGTGCAGCCACCCCTCCCCCATATTAAAATCATTGGTGGCCAGTGTGTGGCATTCCTTCCCCCCCCATTAAAATCATTGGTGGCCAGTGTGCGGCCTCCCCCCCCCTAATTAAAATCATTGGTGGCCAGTGCAGCCTCCCCCCCCTATTAAAATCATTGGTTGCCAGTGTGCGGCCTCCCCTCCCCGCCATTAAAATCATTAGTGGCCAGTGTGCGGCCTCCCCTCCCCCCATTAAAATCATTGGTGGACAGTGTGGGCCTCCCTAATTAAAATCATTGGTGGCCAGTGCGGCCTCCCCTCCCCCCACCCCCTATTAAAATCATTGGTGGCAGTGGCCACAGGTAAACCCCCCCCCATCATTGGTGGCAGCGGAGCGGCAGTTTCAATCAGAGTCCCAGTGTAATCACTGAGGCTTTGATCGGTTACCATGGCAGCCAGGACGCTACTGAAGTCCTGGCTGCCATGGTCACTTAGCAGCGTTATACTTACCTGCGCTGTCTGTGTCCGCCCGGCGATCCTTCTGCTGGTAAGTGACAGGTCTGTGCGGCGCATTGTTTATAGCACAGACCTGTCACTTACCAGCAGAAGGAGCAGACAGCGCAGGTAGGTATAACGCTGCTAAGTGACCATGGCAGCCAGGACTTCAGTAGCGTCCTGGCTGCCATGATAACTGATCGGAAGAGCACCAGTGATTACACTGGGACTCCGATCGGAAATGCCGCTCCGCTGCCACCAATGATGGGGGAGGGGGGGGCGTTTGTTAACCTGTGGCCACTGCCACCAATGATTTTAATAGGGGAAGGGAGGCCGCACTGGCCACCAATGATTTTAATTGGGGGAGGAGGCCGCACACTGGCCAATGATTTTAATACTGGGGAGGGAGGGGGTCTGGCCCCCTACTGGCTGGCAGCACTCGACCTTACAGGGGTTAGATCCTCACACTAACCCCTCAGGTGCGGCACCTGAGGGGTTAATTGTGGGAATCACAGCCCCCTGTAAGAGGTCGGGTGCTCCCAGGCAGCAGAGGGCCGGTGTGTACACATTTCTTAGTATATTCTAACTGGAAGCGTCTCCATCACTATGGGAACGCCTCTGTGTTAGAATATACTGTCCGATCTGAGTTTTCACGATCTAACTCCGACAGTATATTCTTATACAGAGGCGTTCCCATGGTGAGTCTGTATATACGGGCCCCCTGCTGCCTGGCAGCATCTGAACTGTGTCCGTTGAGTGTGTGGCAAATCCTCTGTGCACCGCACATGCGCACTTTAGAATTCGGCACACACGCACGGACGTCAGGGACACAGGGATTTTATTATTATAGATATGGCATCCTTTTTTATGTACAATGCTGAGATACTCTAGTAGCACCCTTTGGATTTTCCATCTCTTCCGTCAGACCAGGAGCTGACGGACTCCTTATCTCTGCTCTCTGACCTCCTAAACTCACAATATAGCGCAGTCCTTATCTTACTGATAATAATGTGGCTTAAATTAGTGTTTATTAACTTTCAGTAGTTTAGAGATAAGGTTTATTACATGACTGGCAAAAAGTGAAAGTACCAGTCACACAACTAGAAAAACAGTTAACCCTTTCTGACAGAACAGCTGAATATTTTTAATAAAGGTCCATTGAAAAAATTTATTGGAGCCAAAAATGAGTAAAATGCAATCATATAACTTTTCCTCTGAAAGTGTACATAGCCTTTAAACCTCTACTCTTTCTGGGCTTTGGAGTCTAGTGGTCCTATCAGTAATTAGCAGCCTTCCCTATATAATGTAAATACAGGATACTGTAAACCACTGAGTAGAACCACCCCCTGGACATCTTAGCCCAGAAGGAGCAAAGGTTGAAATGCATACATTAGAAGTTTATAGCTGCTTCGTGTTTAGGGTTTTTCTTCAGCCATATCTAGGCCCTGAAGTGGTACACCTACTGGCCAGTGACACCCAGCTCCACTTGCTAGCTAACTTCGCACAACAGCTTTCTTATCCTCCAGCTGTGGCATTGCTCTCTCTCTCCTGCTTCTCCATCTGACCAGAAGGCTCTGCAGATAGTTCTTATTTTTTACTTCTATTTGCACCACAATTTTTCATGTTTTATTTTATGTTTCATCAGAACCATTATACAAATCTATGAGTCTGATGGGTACATAGGCTTCAATAGAAAAAAAACATATGCTAAAAGTGCATATTTTTTGTCTAATTTGTACTTTTGTCTGCAAGTGACTGCTCTTTTCCATCCAGTAAACCAATGATTGTGGCTCTTTCTGTCTCAATTTGCCAAATAAATCAGTTGAAAGTAATGGGAGGATCCATTAAAAGGGCCGTGTACATTTTTTACATACTGTACATTTAATGTGTAACACTGAGGTACACCAATCTCTTAGGAAAATATTAATCGTAATTAAATATCCTTAAAATACACATTAAATACCATAAAAAAGAGGAGAAACAAAAAATAAATGCGCCAAACAACTTGCTATGCCGCGTCAACGCAGCTCAGTGTAAATCCTAAACCGGAAGTATACTGTTGTTAACCATTTAGAGAACAGACCTATTGCGTCCCAAATAAAGACTAACCCGTCTAATTGTGGGACCTAACAGTCGGATAATCATAGCCTCCCGATGGAGAAACACTAGCAACTCGTGCCTTACCTCGGCCACATGCACCCCGAGAAGCAAATAGGCGCACCCTTCTCTAAATGGTTAACAACAGTATACTTCCGGTTTAGGATTTACACTGAGCTGCGTTGACGCGCCATAGCAAGTTGTTTGGCGCACTTATTTTTTGTTTCTCCTCTTTTTTATGGTATTTAATGTGTATTTTAAGGATATTTAATAAAGATTACTATTTTCCTAAGAGATTGGTGTACCTCAGTGTTATACATTCAAGGTAACGGGTACTACCTCGATGAGGTTATGATCAGATTAGTGTTTGGTTGATACTGTACATTTAGTTAAAAAATATACCTCATAATACTTCATCAGTTTCCATACTTATTGATACAGATGTAGGGGTCATTTATGAAGAAAAATATGGCACTTTTCGGTGTATTTTAGGCACTGATTTTGCCGCAAAGAGGTTTTGCGGAAAAATATGTGCCTTTTTTCTGCTCATGCCATGTGGCAGGCGTGGCACTATTGGGCCTTAGGCACTGTGGCATTAGAAGAATTTTGATATCTTTGACTTTTTAGTCTAACCAGACTGTCTATTACTCTGTAATTCCTCTAGCGCTGTTCTATGGAAGCAGTAGATTTAAAGCGCACACCAAATGCTTGAAATAACTTCTTTATTAACTCCAACTTTTCTACATACATAGCGCTGCTGCCTCCGCAGCAGACAGTCCATGTACAAAACATATGTTGAATCAAGTATCACAAAATGGCGGTTCAACTGTTCAATCTTGTCATTCAACATAAAATGGTGGATATATTTCTCTCTTCAGTATCTGTACTTTAACTTTAAGTTATTTAAGCACTTTATGATCTCTCTGAGAGGTATATCTGAGGCTTAACCAATAGTTTTACTTGCTCTATATGATCTGGTATGAGCAGTTCGCAGACTGTACGTAGTTTGGTCGCAATTTGGTATTTGTTATTTGGAGATTGCTATTTGCAATTTGGTCTATTCATCTGCTTATTGAATACTGTTCATTTGGTGGAACAGCAAGTAAACACATATAACGAGTTCAGTATATAGCTCTAATCACACTATTTTAGCAATAGGAACATCTATAACTGTATTAAATACCTATTTTGGCCTCTTTGCTTACATAAAACTGAACTCTCAGTGGAGTGAATGTCTGTTCAGCTTCTCTCTTCTGGTGTAATGAATTCTAGCAGGTCCTGCTAGAGAATTTCACAGACAGGCTGAGTGTGAGGCTGGCTGTAATTGTCCAAGAATCCTGCTCAGTGTGAGACTGGCTGTGATTGGTTAAGACTGGGCAGTGACAACAGTTTAACTCTATGCTTTCTGATATTTCTGCTGTGTCATTGAGCTTACCTTACATTCAGATAATGAATCTTATCCTCTATCTTCTGGCTTTAACATTCTTTCTTTTTTATTCTTAGGGTTCATTTTGTTGTGGACACTGCTGTATTACAGTACAATGGGCAGATGTTATTTAGATTGAATAAAAGTCACCTTGAAGAAAACAAGGCTAAGTATACGTGTATGAAAGCTGAACTAGGATCTAATGGGTGCCTACTGTACACATGCTCTTCGACCTGTAGCTCTCTATCTGTTGCAGAACTACAAATCCTAGCATGCCCCTAATCAATATTTTGAATCTATAACTGCATGGAATGTAAACAAAAATAGAATGAGGCAGATCTACAAATTCTGTAGTTGGCGTAAACTTAGCCCTGCACCAGATTTATCAGAGGAATCCAATGATTCTATGCCAACTATTGGTTGGTTTGGCTTGAGACAAAATTTGACGCCAGAATTGTGGCACTTTTTTTATTATATATTATACATATTATGCCTCACCCTACTACCAACACTTTGAGGTATAAAATATGGTCTGCTAATGAGGGCCCACCAATATAAGCCAGAATGTGCCTTACAGGATGAGCTGAGACCTTTGATATCAATGGAGGGCAGTGGTGGCTAGGGTCCTAGGTTTAAATCTAAAAATATACATAGTCTCCATGTAGTTTGTATATTCTCCGTATGTTTGCATGGGTTCTCCAGTTTCCAGCCACAATCCAATAACATACTGATATCAGGGGTGCACCTTGCCTTTCTGCTGCCTGAGGTGAAACCTGAAACAGAACCCCCCCCCCCCCCAATGCCTATTTCTTAACCTAACCCCTTCCCTTCATCCCATGGCCCTTTGGCTGCCCTCCTTCTTGCCCCTACCTGGTGCTACCTCAGGCAATCGCCTCACCTGGCCTCATTGGTGATGCACCCCTGACTGAGAGGCTATTTGGCCCTCCTTAAACAAAACTAAGCCTAGTGAATCATGGCACAGTTGGCAGCCATCTCTCCTTATCCACACCTTCTCATATTCCAACAAGAACTTCCAGTCCCTTTGGTTATGGAATGATGTAAAGGTGCTTCCTGACATAAAACCAGCATTGTGAGGGGCTGGTGGTCTAAAAAGCAGGACCAACAGTCAATTAGTCAATCAGTGGACCCGATAAGATGAAAGAGTTTTACCAAACTGGACATCTCCCTTTAAAGTAAAATACATGCTTGGATAAAACCAGTACTTTTTCCAGCAAACAGAAACAACATTTGCCAAATAAGTAAACCCATAATGATAAAAATCTACAAACTCTAAATAATGTTTCCTTGAAAAATAAATGTTCAAACTCACAAAGTCACTTTGCATCGATTTCAATAGTTTTACACTCCCTGGAGAGACAGTCACAAGAAAAAAAATATTTGTATTGCGATTGCATTTTTCATCAATCATGCTTTGCTATTTCTGCTCGAGCACGACAAACACATCAAATTATTTCATAAATCTAGTCTTTTTGGCTTACCATTTCCTTGAACACAGCCTGAATTTCCAAACAAGAAAAAAATAAGATGTGGATATGCAGAGAATACACCGATATCAATGACTGTTTGGCTGATAGTTATGATGGAGTGAATTACTGGTGGCACCAGGAGTGGACTGGAAACCTAAAGTGGCCCTGGAACACAACCTAAAAGTGGCCCTATGTTGTAGGTGGGTCCAATTTGACAGAGGGCAGAGGCAACACAATTAGGCAGGGACAACAGAAGTAGGTGGGGCCAGCAACACCATAGTGCAGCAGCAAATACTGCCCCAGCAGAACCAAATAACACAGTGCAGCAGAAAATACCACCACAGCAGAACCAAATACCACAGTGCAGCAGAAAATATCACCCCAGCAGAACCAAATACCACAGCGTAGCAGAAAATACCACCCCAGCAGAACCAAATACCACAGTGCAGCAGAAAATTCTACCCTAGCAGAACCAAATACCACAGTGCAGTAGAAAATACTGAGCAAGCAGAATTAAATAACACAGTGCAGCAGAAAATACTACCCAAGCAGAACTAAATACCATATTGCAGCACAAAATACTGCAGTCTCTGCTGCAGTTTTCGACTGTATTGCCATCCTCATTGAATTCAGAAAGGCCCCTGTGGCCGCTGTCCAAGTGCATAAGTACCTGATGCTCCTAGCATTAATTAATGCCAAGAGCTTCAGATCATTATGTACCTGGCCAGCGGCCATGAGGAGGGCTCGGGCGGCCCCCTGGACATTGGCACACCAGGAAGTTTCTCTATAGGCTTACTAGTCCGCCCCTAGTTAAATACAGAAAAGTTGTAAATTTGAAGCCCATATTTTTACACATTGGTTTTCATTTTAAGATGAAGTATTATTACTACGCATAACTAGTATGCAATACTGAAAAGAGTTGTACTATACATAGGAGAGATAAGCAATGAATGGTGTGGTCCATCTAAGAACTTAGGAGGAAATTTGCTGGCACATAATAGGCATGGGGAAACAGGTGTTGGCCAAGTTAAATATGCCTGGAGATGGAGCTGTGTAACAAATAACAAATAAAAAACTCATAAAGTAAATAAAGTAAATAACAAATAACTTTGAAAGAAGTGGTTTACTTTCCAGTCCTACAAGGCAGAATGGGTCGTGTGGCAAAGAAGAGTAGTGGAAAGGAATAATCTTTCATAGCTAAGGAAGGGCTAAGGAAGGAATGACTTGGCACATACAAGAGTATGAGAAGAAATGGCCTGGTATATACAAGGACTGAGACAGACATAGCTTAGCTTATTATGTAGGGAAGCTACATAAGGAAGGTACTTACTTTTTTTTTTTTTAAGAAGGAGGATTGTGGTTTAGGGATGAGGGAATTGATTCTAAATTAATCATATTCATTGTGAATTTCACCAAGATCCTTTCGCCAAACAAATCCAAAGAATTTGTTCTGGATGAATCGCATAAAAACAGCGCCCAGTGCCATTTTGCTGTGAATATTGGTGTGAAAAACCACAAAGCAGGAAGAAGAAAGAGCATTACATGACACTGGGGGGTTGCCGTGGAGGCTTGCATTGATTGGCTCAGACAGCCTGGATCAACCAATCAGAAGGAAGTTAACAGGCAGCTCCTTATGCTGAAACAGAAGAATTGCAATTCTGTCTTGATCTTGTGACCTGGAAGGGTGTTATGTGGCGGTTTCTCACTGAAAGCTATTACAGAAGTCACTACTGTAGTGTGATAGGGAAACTATAGAGAGAGATAGAGAAAAAGAAGATATAATTGGGTAGATTTCAGGGAATTTCACCAAGGAAAGCTTTGAAGGAGTGAGGGGCTGGTCACAATGTGCTTAATTCAGCTGCTGCTGGCTGCTATTTCTGCATTACAAAACCCAGAGGTATAGCTAGGCTTTCCAGCACCTGGGGCAAGGGTTCAGCATTGCGCTCCCCTCTCTACTGTTGGCACTCAAATTTACATAAGGAATGAAGGGTTCAGCAGCAATTTTTTTTTACACTAAGCTACTTCTTTAACTCCACCCAATGCATAACTATACTCACCCAGTCCTACTTAGCTAATAAAATCTATTATAGGGTACACAGCGGTACACCTTGCAATACATGAAAGAACCAACTGGTCCTACTGCATCCAGGGTGTTGCTGGAGTGTCCGCGTGATATCCACTGGGTCCAGAACAAGGTCTCTGTGGTGATAGAGCCAAAAGAATAATCACTTAAGGAAGGGATGGTAACTGTACCTGGTAAATACCTCGGAGGGGATGCTGTGCTGGTTTGAAAGACAGAGCCATCCCAAAGTATAACAGAGTAATCTAGGGCATTTCCCCTTAGTGCTACCACACAGTACTAATGCTCACAATGTGCCCCCTCACAGTAGTTATGCCCACACTGTGCCTCTTTCACAATGGTTATGTCCTCCTTGTGACCCCTCACAGTACTAATCCCCACATTTTGCCTCCTTTACAGCAGAAATGCACGCATTGTAGCCACTTACTGTAGTTATGTCCTGTTTGTGGCCCCTTCACAGTAGTTATGCCCACCTTTATGTCCCTTCACAGTAGTTATGCCCACCTTTGTGCCCCCTGACAGTATTTATGCCCACCTTTTTGCCCCTTCACAGTAGTTATACCCACCTTTTTGCCCCTTCACAGTAGTTATGCCCACCTTTTTGCCCCCTCACAGTAGTTATTCCCACCTTTGTGCCTCCTCACAGTAGTTATGCCCACCTTTGTGCTCCTTCACAGTAGTTATTCCCACCTTTGTGCCCCTTCACAGTAGTTATTCCCAACTTTGTGCCCCTTCACAGTAGTTATGCCCACCTTGCGGCCCCTTCACAGTAGTTATGCCCACATTAATGCTCCTTCACAGTAGTTATGTTCTCCTTGTGCCTGCTGTGCCCTTTTCAGCTCCATTAAAAAAAAACACAAATACTTAACTGTTTTCCTGATGATCAGCACATCCTATGTTTCCCAGCAGCAGCACACAGCCTGCAATGCAATGTGTGACCTGCTAGGGAGTGCTGGAGATCAACTGAAGCAGGGAACAGACAGCTCTCCCCCCCCCCCCCCCCCAGCCTCTGCACCTGGTGCACATGCTTCGTATGCCCCTCCCCCTCGCTACACCCCTGACAAAACCCATTACAAAATCCTCTATATATGAATAGAAAACTCCAGTTTCTACAGTTCATAGGCACCAATAGCATTCTGTTGCAAACATACATTAATTGTACATTTTTTTCTACTAAAAAACATTTCAGAGCATTATATCTGTGCTATTGAATGCATTGCATTATAACAAAAACATTTTACAGCAATAATACCATTTTTATACCTGTGTTATGGAACACCTAGTTAAAATACAACTCTCCACAAACACTGAATTGTTATATTCATGTTAGCGGACGCATCAGAGATCAGACTATGTTTTTCACAAATTTTTAGTACATAAATGTTATTGTTGAATCAGTGATATTGCATGCCTAGTTGAAAGACAATTTGTTGCAAACGCTGCATTGTTATATATTCCTGTTAGCACGCATTACTGCATCAGACCATGTATTTCAGACACTTTACTACAAAAATTTAATTGTTGAACCAGTGATATTGAATGCATAGTTCAAAGACATTTCACCACAAGCACTGCATTATTCCCAAAGGAAATTGTCAATACTACTGTGCAGTGTGATTGTAGAATTTAATTTGTAGTTAATTCCAGATAACACACTTGCAATTTTGCTAGTAAGTTTTAATTAATCTGAAACCAGTGACTTTTCATTTAATAGAAGCCCGTGAGTTTTGATTTATTTGAAACTAATTTATTTTCATGTATAGGCCCTTTAATTTATATGAGTGCAAAATAAAAGACGACAGCAGTTGTACTGCTATGAGGAGAAGGTTCAGGTAGAGTTAGGGGACCCTATGCACTGCTTTGTTAGTAGTATTAGTAGTGGCACTTGTAGCCACCATAGTGGCAGTAGGGGCAGTGGTAGTGACAGTGGCACTTGGGGCAAATACAGAGCAGGGGATTGGGAAGGGGGGCTAAGGATCACATGATGGCATATCTCAGTCTGATAAAAGTGGTGCCCTTTAACTGTATAGTTTGTGTAACGTAAGTGAACTGCTTACCTAAGACAAAGTAATGAGTCTATAAATAAAAGCTTGTTAATACTGGAAATCAGCTGAAGAACAATTGAGAAATAATGAAGCTACTGTTTCTATAATCACTATTTCCCACTCTTATTAGTACTTCTTTCACAACCTACTGTGAGTCATAACCTGCCTGACTAATGTACAGAGATTCCGAAAAATTCTTCCTACACCCTCCAGTTACACCTGTTACAGCTGGAATAATGTCTTAGTGGTAAAGAAAAATCCCATATGTACTCCATACACAGTATAAAAGTGAAAAAGAGATGATATATTGGTAATGCTAGCACCCACTATGAATGTTGATGGACACTGTGTTCATGTGTGGAGCTAAATTTGCAATGATAACATTTTGGAAATTTACAAATAATGATGTATTTTCTGTCCTTAGCCGGATATCAATAGCTAAGATGTTAGGTAATATTAGGGTAACTGTCCAGACCACAGCTGGTGAAGCCAAAAACAGTTACCAGCCTTTGAAAACCACTGTGGGTGGAAGGAAGCTAAGGTTACCCATAGGTTTTTCCCCAGAGCCTACTGCAAGGCCAGATGGACTTTGCTTCTAAGGACCCAGGTTTTAGTAACAGAAAACTGGTGAGGACACACTAGTGGCAGACCTTCCGGAATTACCAGGGAGGTACAAAGAAAAGTCAGCAAACCGGGTCAAAACCAAGAAAAGACAGACAAAAGAGGTATAAATCCAGACACAGGCTAAAGAGAGTAAATATAAGCAAAAACAATATCTCACAGTTAGTCTAGACATAAGCCAGAAATCAGTTCACCAGGAGAGTAAATAAGATATTGTTAAGGTATAGAGCCCTGTTAATATGAAATCATAGGCACATCAATGAGGAAGCAGCAGTCTTCATTCCCCCACCTAGCCACGGTATTGGAAAGAGTCAGAAGCCTGATTGGCACTGCTTCAATCACACTGACAAGTCAACTCCTATATTGATGACCTATTGCGGATAGGTCATCAATAGAGGAGTTCCAGAAAAACCCTTTAAAGGGGTATTCTGGATAAAACCACTGGATAGTTGATAAATGCAAAATTGACAGAAGTTCGACCATTGGGACCTTTACTGACCATCAATGCCATGCACTTTGAATGGAGCAGTAGGTACATACTCAACTGCCACTCCATTTCAACTACTCCTGTCTTCGGGGTTGCGGATGGGAGGAAAGAAGACCCGCCCCATTGATTAAACATTTATTAGCTATTCAGTGGATAGATGATAATTACTTCTAACTGAAATACCATTTTAAGGTCCCCTTAAATGGAGAATTTTAACCTACTAGTGGCCATACAAAGAAACATAACTGATGGACTTGATAAAAGTGAAGTGGAACAGGATGTTTTAACAATTGGACCACCACATTGAATCTTCTCCAGCATGTGGTAGAACAACTTTTTTAGTGATCCCGGTCAGAGTTAGATAAAAAAGTCTACTTTTTAAAATGGTTGTCCTACTCCTAACTGTCCAACTCCTCCTTAAATAAAAGCCCCACTGGTGATAATAACCCGATTGAATAAATTATTTTTGTGAATGCCATAGCAATTAGCTGCTATTGGCATAGTATGACATAGAACCAGTTAAATGATTGTCACGCTGAGCCTACTGGAGTTAGATACATTCTTCCCAACAAAGAATGGTCAGTTGTAAGCTGTGGACATTCCAAATGATATCCACGTGAAGGCATTGCCAACCTCTTTAATACACATAAATCATAATCCCCTTCCTACATTCATAATTTCCCACATTTGTAGAATGTTAAGGACCCTAGGCTGAGAAGAGCTGGTTATTAGTTATTTAATGTCATACACAGGTCATTATTCCTGTAAAAATGCAGTGGTGACCTGACCATGACTCAGCAAGGCACCTTTTGTCGACCACTACATAAAAGAGAATCTGCTTTTGACAAATATTTTTTTTTAATTCAGTGTTACATAAAAAAATGTCAATTAAATGTTGGGAGGCGTTAAGTTGTACTTTGGCAGTTTACATACTTTTTGGATACATTATATTCCCAATTTCTAGAGGTGCAGCTGCGCGAGCAATGCCAAGAGTAAATATTTGGAACGATTATCACTTATGTAATCGAAGTATGAATGTGATTTTCGTTTTAGCAGCACATTTAAGTTTAAAAATCATCAGTGACTCATGTATTCTTATCCAATTACCTCTCAACAGTGTCGGAATCGGGTTACTTGGCCTACCAGAGGAAAATATTTCCAGAGCCAAAGAATTAGCCCTAGTGGCAAGCAGAGATGAGCGAATCGAAGTTGACGAATTGTAATTCGAACTAAATTTAAGGAAAAATTTGATTTGTGCCGAATCTGAATTTCCTCACGCTTCGTGGTAACGAATCACATTTTTTCCTAAAATGGCGGCTGCAAAGAACTCTGGATACGAGGGATCACGCACAATGCCATGCATGCAGCCAATCAGCAGCCAGCCAGCCCTGTGATGTCACAGCCCTATAATTAGCCTCAGCCATCTTGGATTTAGCCTTTTTCCTGTGTACATAGTGCAGGGAGAGACATCGGCAGGTACTAGGGAAAATGGTAGAAAATACTTTTATTTTGCTGTATAGAAGTTCAAGGAAAGGATAGGGAAGATCATTCGACAGTATTGAAGCAGAACAGGGTTCAGTAGGGGAGTTTATAGCCTGGGGGTAATAGGAACAATCCTATTACACATTGCTGCACTGACTGGGGATCCAAATTGCCATTATACAGCTCTGTAATTCCAGCAAACCCTTCTTGTTATTGGGGTGCAAGTGCTGTTTGATACAGCCATTTACAGGGTTTATTACAAGGAAATATTTATATGTCTTATTTGCCCTTGTGCGGGGCAGTTATTTGTTCTAAAGCATTTTTTGGCTTGTTAGTGGGAAAAAAGGGCTTATTAGTGTGGTGAAGTGAGAAAATTACAGCCTTTTTGGGGCGTTTATTAGTGGCAAAATATATGTATATATTTGAAGTTCAGCGTTGCAGTTGGATGTCCTAACGCCTTTTGTGGAATGTATAAGTGGAAAAAGTAAGGGTCTATATGTCGTTCAGCGGTGCAGTTATATATTCTAAAGCCCTTTTTACATGTATTAGCGGAAAAAAATATATATATATTTGCCGTTCATCGGTGCAGTTATATGTTCTAAAGCTCCTTTTTGGCGTGTATTGGTGGCAAAACAAATATATTATTTGCCGTTCTGTGGTGCAGTTATATGTTCTAAAGCCTTTTGTGGCGTGTATAAGTGGAAAAAAGTAAGGGCCTATTTGCCGTTTAACGATACAATTGTATGTTCTAAAGCTCTTTTTGGAGTGTGTTAGTGGCAAAAGAATATATAATATTTGCCGTTCTGTGGTGAAGTTTTTTAAGGAGTTGAATATGGCCATTTGTAAAATCTGTAGACAGAAGGTAAAGCGTGGCCAGGGTGCCAATGTTTGCACCACAGCCCTGCGTCAATATATGCAGCGTCACCATAAAGTGGCCTGGGAGAACCGTGGCTCCGATATGGTGGTCCAGCCTGCCGCAGCAACCGCTGCATCACCCAGTGGCAGGCACTCAGTTTCAGGCAGTCAAGGCTCCACCACCTCAGCCGAAGAGAGCTGTCTCTTCTTCCCATCATTTGCTGGTCCTGATGCTCCTGCTCCTCATACTCATTGTTAGTCATTCCATCGGCAATTGATCACCGAAGTGATTGCCAAGAGACAACAGTATGCGTGCACTCATCCAATGGCTTAGAAGCTGAATGTGCTCCTATCCAAGTTGCTGGTGCTGTAGTCCCTCCCTTTCCAAGTGGTGGACTCTGCACCTTTCAGAGAACTTATGGCTTGTGCCGAGCCAAATTGAAGAGTCCATTCTTTGCCAAAAAGGGAGTACCAGCCCTGCACATGTATGTAGAACAGATGGTGGCCTAGTCCTTGAGCCTGTTGCTGTCTGTCAAAGTGCACGGCAGCGCCAACGTGTGGAACTGTAACTGCAGTCAGGGAAAATACATGTCCTTTACGGCACACTGGGTGAATGTGCACAGCCACACCAGCAACTTGGCCAGGTGACGCCGCTACTGCCTCCACATTATCACGTCGTTGATCCTGCGACAATGTCCTCTGCCTCCTCATGCTTCACCGTGTCCTCAGCCTCCACTGCAGGGACAATTCACAGTGCCCCTCCAGCATACCACATGTGCAGGGCATGGCAGTGTCATGCTGTTCTGCACCTCTTTTGCCTGGGAGAACGGAGTCACACAGGGGAGGAACTGCTCCATGTTCTTCATCAAGAAATCAAATCCTGGCTTTCTCTGCGACAACTCAAAATCGGTACCATCGTGACCGACAACGGGAAGAACATGATGTCGGCACTGCATCAAGGAGGGCTGAGCCATGCGCCCTGCATGGCACACATGTTCAATCTGGTTATAAAGCGGTTCCTAAAGTCTTCCACCCATCTGCAAGACATCCTAAAAATGGCCAGGAAACTTTGCATGCACTTCAGACACTCGTACACCACAAAGCACACTATCCTTGAGCTGCAGCGGCAGAACGGCATACCCCAACATAGGCTGATATGAGATTTTTCCACCTGTTGCAATTCCACCCTCCATATGTTGGACCGACTATACAAACAGAGAAAGGCCATAAACGATTTAATGATCCAAGTGGACAGGAGTACTCCGCTGTGTAACTTCGATGTCAACCAGTGGTAGCTCATGTGTGACACCTGCCGTTCGGTCAGGCCCTTCGAGGAGGCCATGTTATTCGTCAGTTGCCAGGACTACGGGATGAACAATGTCATACCACTGCTTCTTGTCCTGAAACAGATGCTGGTAAATATGGTCAGGGGACTGGAGACATGGCGCCTAGAACTTAAGGCCACATAGCCCTGTGGGGGCTGAACTGGAGGAGGAGGACATTGGAGCTCAAGCAATGTGTAGCAAAATGGGTTGTTTTTCTACACAGGTGACAGGAGAGAAGGAGCAGGAGGGAGATGAGGAAGATGAGACAGAGGACCAGACACACCATGGCAGTATGCAGTGGAGATGGAGTCACAAATGGCCCAATGCATGCTCACTTGCTTGCGTAGTGACAGCTGAATTGTCAACATTTGGAAGAGGGATGGCTTCTGGTTCTCCATCTAGTTGGAGCCTGGCTACTGGTCCAAAATGGGAGCCTTTTTTATACCCACTGAGAGGGAGGACAAACTGAACTACTATAGAGACATCCTACGGTATGTAGTCAGTCGGCCGCTGCCTATCTGCACCATTGTCCATCGTCTTGCAGGTCTTACCGGGGGGGCCTCTGCCCTCATGTTACTCTGCCATGGGGGGGGGAAGGGGGCCCCTCATGTTACTCTGCCATGGAGCAGGACCTGAGCCAGCAGGTGGTGGCATACTTGGATTTGTGGCTGCAACTGGCAGAGTTTGCCCTGGAAAAGCTGTCCTGCCTGTCTAGTAGTGTGGCATCAGAGCGGGTGTTTGGGTGTTTAGTGTGGCGGAGTCGATTGTTACCCCAAGAAAAATTCATCTGTCCACCCAAAATGTGGAGAGACTGACCTTTCTCAGCATGAATCAAACGTGGAACAGCCAGGATTTTCACCCACCAATGCCTGACTAGATCATCCATGGTGCCACGCCAACACGCCAAAAGAGACAGGTTTCTTCTGGCTACCTGTTTTAGCTACTATTCTGATGCTGCCACCTGCCTGATGCCACACATCTGATGCCAAGTGCTCCTTATTTCACCCACCATCTTCAGCTGGTACTGGTATTGCCACCCACCTCCCCACTCTGTCAACGGGTCACTCTGTGGTCTCCTGATGCTGCTGTCACCTCACCACTCAGGTCTCCTGATGCTGCTGCCACCTACTCACTATCATTGTGCCATCCTGTGGCCTCCTCCTGATGCTGCTGCTGCCGCCACCTCCACACTCTGTCATTGTGCCACTCTGTGGCCTCCTGTGACCCTTCTTCTGAGCTGTCAGAATGAAGGAAAAATGAGACACACAACGGATCCTGTCTATGTAACAGCTGTAAGGCCTGCATGACATGGTCCCTATTTTGCATCAGAATTGGTTTGTGATTTGTGAGAAAAAAGCAGGAGTGGGTACAAAACACAGAAGACATGCAAATATTCCATTCACACGTCATCTTTGTTTTGGATCCACTCCTGTTTTTTAGGCATTAGCAATACTGATGGATTACTGACCAAATGCTGACTGAGTGAAGGTGGATGCTTCACAGACAGAATCCGTTTTTTGGGGACTATTGTTCTGACGGATCAGAGGAAGGGCAAAATAATCAGTGACGTCAACACAAACTTACTGCTGACACCCACTCCACTCTGTCAGGGGGGAATCTCCTTGTCTAAGCATTTAATAGAACAGGTTCTGTAGAAATCTATATGATATCAGTGAATTGGTGTATTAGGATATAGGATCTTGGGCCTCTGTATGGTTTTTTATACCTGGTGCTAACATTGACCTGTAAGGCTGAGTTCACACTTGAGTTATATGGTCAGTTTTGGCCCCGTAACTTCCCAAAAAAGTGAAGTGTGCAGTATTCCTAAGAGCGACGCCTGTCATCTACATGTCATACTGACAGACAGTATTGTTTCACTACCACAGCAGATTCCCTATATGTGTTACTGCAAGGCACAGTGTTCTACACAACTATAAAGGCTCTCTGCACTCAGGAAATTTCAATTTTTTAAAGCGATTTGCCACAAATAAATTCGGATCTGAAAGGATCTTTCTTCTGCACCCTGCTTTCCCTTCGGACGTCCGGAGAGTATATTTCAAAGAGACACAGACACACGCTTCTAGTCTTAGTACAAATAACTCCAATTTTTATCTGTGTAGTCTCAGTCTTATATACATTCATTCTAACAAACATTAACAGGTGTGGTTTACATATACAAGGTTGCTGAGTACAAACAATTCCCTATATTGGCTAATGTAAATATACCTGACTGATGTCCTTGGTACAGATCAAATAGCATTTCTTTATTTAACTCCTCACTACATAGCATATCGCTTGCTTGATTCAACCCTTCAGGATCGAAACAAATATTTTGGGAGAATTCAGCGAACCGTCCGAATCGAATTTTTGAGAAATTCGCTCATCTCTAGGGGCAAGTGATTAGCTCCAGTGGAGGAACATTTGGGGCTGGGCCCACGGGAGTATCTTCTGGTGCTCTGGTAGGCCAGTCTGACCCTGCCTCTCAAGCTGATTCTGTCCTGATACATGTTTATATGGGGATTTCATTCTACAATGTGTGGGTGACATGTCAATTTGCAGGCTGTGGTTTTAATTGGAATTGGAATGCATGTCACTTTTCGGGCACATATGGGCATTATATAGGGTATGTCCATATAAAACATGATAGCTGTGGACTTTCCACAGCATGAAATCTGCAGCATATCTTCTGGAAATCCACAGAACGAAAATGGAGTGGATTTTGTCACAGAATTCATACTGCTGCTAATATGGGCTTGTCACTGATTTCACCATCTGCATTTCAAACAGGTGAAATCCACAGTGAAAACCCATCAGGTCAAGTTATGTGCAGATTTGTTGCAGAAATGTTGCTGCTACTGTATTACGCAGTTTTTTCCACAGTGAGTAATGATAATGTCTGTTCAGAATATGGTGGTTCTATATAAGCAAATAAGATAGATATGTAGAAGAGCACTCTGTGCATGTTGTCCTAGATTTTGCGTATATATGTGGTCTTTATCTGTATAAACCTCCTAACACTAACTAACTAACAACCATTTGTTCTTTTAGAAGGCAATTGCCTGTATATTTCCTACATTTAACTTTTGACAACTGGAAGATTTGATGATTTAATATTGATATTGCATGTCCAAAATGTATACTGTATATCTATATGCATCTCCTGTGGTGGTTATCGGACCATGAAGATTCTATATATCTTCTGTGTAGCGAAATGTTGTATTAAATGCATCCGCTCTTGAACTAAACAGAATTGCTCACTGACTGCATCAGTGATCATTGAATCCTACTTTACTTGCTAGATGCAGGAATTAACCCTTCTCTGTCCTTTACTATATCCTTTCACAACAGAAAGGAGTGTATTATTGGAAATAAATAGGTTAAATGATTGTATTTCACCCTTACAAAATACTACTGTATAGACATGTCTTCTTTTTTCTTCCTTTAGAGACTAAAATGATGTAGATACTCAAAATGTAGCAATAATATGATGACAGTTGTGAACTTTTATTGAACTTTTATTTTTTTATTAAGTTATTACCTATAATGATATTGAAAAAAGTTAATGAGTTGATTAGTAATATACCTGAATGTTTATAGTGAACCATTTTTAGGTTTAACTGTGATTAATAGCAGCCAAATCCAATGCATATTGTTAGAGTGAAAAAATAAGATGCTGGCTGCCTGCAGTCACCTCTAGAGGGAGCTCACTGCACACTGTATATACATTATACTAAATAAAATAAAAGGATGCAGATACCTCCTCATCTCTCTCTAGTTGTCCAAGCATACAGCCAGAAAATTATTATTTAACTCTTTCTACGCATGGGGATCTTGGAACTCTGTAGCAATAAAAAGAAAGCTCCATTTACTATAAAGATAAATAAAAAAATGTAATCAGCACCAAATACTGAACCAATAAGCAAGATGTTAACAGGTGTACATTATCATATCAAATAGAACAAATATTTTTATTTCATAACATGGTCCACTCCTGAACTCTCACCTTTTTTTATTCATATGATTCATGCTTTGTCCTTAATTCTGGCCTTTTTCCCCCCATTTTGACAGCTATGTGGCAGTGATGTCTAGAATATAAAACATCATAGACCTGGAATGGATAGTTCTCTTGTTAATGATCGGTAAAGTGTAACACAATGCTCAAAAGAAATTCAGGTTGCATGATGAATTATCAGTTTCAATCAGACTTTCAGCTATCACTTCAGCAATGAATGGAGCGCCATTTCTCCCCTCATGCTGTATTTTTTATTGAAAAAAGGACCTGAAAATTGTTTTATCGTGTTCTCGCGTCTAAAAGTGGAAATAATGAAGTGCCTGATCCAAGCAGGCGTCGTCAAAGTTACGTAAATCCAAGATAGCGAGGAAGCAATTTCTATATCATTTGGTTCGATTTCTACACCATTTTCATGGAGCAGCTGTTTAACAAAATACAGATGGCTGGTAATAACATATTAAAGCTGCAATAGAGATAAGTCCTTTGATACACAAATTCATTACACAGATTCTAACTTTTTAATGGAGGACACTGGGCAGAAGAGAGGCGTCCAAAAGGAAAAATCAAAATGTGGACACTTTCTAGTATAGGTCCAAATCCATATAGATTCTGGTGTACGTCCAAATCGCAAGTAATTCACTGCATTTGGACGTACAGTCACGCCCAAACTGCTTGCCAGGGCTGTGACACTATAAAGTGTCACAGCCCTGGAGTCTCCGCTCTCCCGGAGAGCAGACACACCGGGGAAGCTGGCCATGGACCAATCAGAGTGGTCTCTTGCCGGCAAGCGATTTGATTGGTTAGTCTCCTTAGTGTGAAAATGCCGGTTCCAGGCTGTGATCTCCAAGCTGGAGATCACAGCCTGAAATCAGGTAAGACCCCAATGTGCCCCCAGTGCCCCTGATATTTATATTGCCCCAATTAATTTAGTGGCCCCCATAATGCCCCCCAGATGCCCCCATTGCCTTCTGATGCCCCCTTTCATCCTGATCCTCTCTGCCGTCTATGATGGCAGCGGCTCAGGAATGGAGCCGCTGCCATCAGCAGAGAGTGCCAGCTGTAACTTACAGCTGACACTGCTGCTATGGCCAAAATCGATACTGCCTGCGGCATCCATGTGGTTGAGAAGGAGGGACCTCCCTTTCTCTTCCATCGGGCAGCCGCTGCTGCGATGGCAGCAGGCCGATGGTTGCCATGGCAAATGGGTGCCTTACAAAGTCGTTCGGGTTGCCATGTACTTAAGGCTGATCAGATCAGCCTTAGTGTAACTGTAATACAGACTATAAAGTGCATTGCAATAGATGACTATTACAATGCACTGTATAGCCATCGGGCCCACTGGATGTTCAAGATCCAAATGGGTCTTGATAAATTAAAAAAAAATGTGTAAAAAAAAAAAGTTTAAAATAAAACATGAATTAAAATACAAATTAAATAAAAATGGGCTTTTCTCATCTATGTTCATTTATGTCATTAAAAAAATAAAACAAATAAAAAATCTACACATAATTGGTATTGCAGCGTCTGTATCTATAAAAGTATCATGTTCCTAATCCCGCGAGGTGAACGCAGTAAAAAATAATGTAAAAAACATTGACGGAATTGCTGTTTTTGTCAACTCAACTCCACAAAAAATAAATAACAAGTGATCAAAAAGTCATATGTACCCCAAAATTATACAAATAAAAACTACAGCCCATCCCGCAAAAAAACAGGCCCTAACACAGAAGTGATTTTATGCTGAAAAAGTAGTAAAACATAAAAAACTATATAAATTTGGTATCGCCATAACCATTTCAACCCACAGAGTACAATTATCATATCATATTTACCGCATGATGAACCACATAAAAAATAAAAAAACACTGACACAATTGCCCTTTTTACCTAATTCACCTCTACAAAAATGTTATAAAAAGTGATCAAAAAGACTTATGTATAGTGTTGAGCGAACAGTTCGAGCATCGTTCGGGTTCGTACCGAATTTTGGGGTGTCCGGGACCCGGAACCCGAACCCGGACATTTTCAAAAAAGTTCGGGTTCGGGTTCGGTGTTCGTCGATTACTTCCCGCTTTCTAAAGGGCTGCACAGCAGCCAATCAGCTAGCGTTTTACTTCTTGACCTAAGAGCCCATCACAGCCATGCCTACTAATGGCATGGCTGTGATTGGCCAAGTGCAGCATGTGACCCAGCCTCTATTTAAGCTGGAGTCACGTCGCGCCGCTTCTGTCAGGGCGAGATTAGGCAGGTTAAAGTCAGCAACAGCACCTAATGAACGGATCGATTTACAGCTGAGAATCATTGAACTTCTGCTAGTTACTTGCTCGCTGGTTTTTAGGCTGCACAGAGCATTTTTCTGTCACTTATTTTCTGGGTTGATCGGCGGCCATTTTGTGACTTGTGGTGCACCAGAAGAAGCTGCCACCAAGTCCATCAATCCATCAATACTAGTTTTTTTTTTTTTGCTATATCCTACATCAGGGGCTTAGCTCTGCTAATTGTCACCCCTAGAAACTCAGGAAAGAAATTTCTATATTTTATTAAGGGGTTAAATACAATTGCCCAAATATCAATCCCCTAAATCTGGTGTTCCAGCTTTGGTTAGACAAGTATAATACTGTCTGCTGTCTGGCAAAGGATAGATTATTTTCTGGGGTTAAATTCAATTGCCAAAATAGCAATACCATAAATCAGTGGTTTCAGCTGTGGCTGGCAAAATAGAATAGTGTCCGAGGTAACGCACACACGTACAGACGCACGTACACGATTCTTGAATAGTTGTATTATCGCAATAATAAAACTAACAGTGTAAAGTTGACTGTATTGCTCTAAGTTATATTCGCATCGAATGTAACTTCTATTACAGCACACCAATACTAAAACTGACTAAGAGACAGCTTTAAGTTCTATTCGAACGCGATTGCAACTTTGGAACTTAAAGTGGTGTACGATTTTAAAAGTTGAGTACTAAAAGTTGGAATCGCAATGCGATTCTTATGTATTTAGTTATCGCATTGCGATTACAACTTTGAGCTACCGATCACCATGGAACGCCTCCTCCAGTAGAATGTACTGTTGGATGTGAGAATTAAGTTGAAATCGCAATGCGATTATTATATATCTGCTTATTCGCATTGCCGTTTCAACTTAGCATTGCTAATAATTCCATCCATATTCGTTAACTTACTGACTCAGTAAGTTAACGATATGGATGGAATTATTTAGCAATGCTAAGTTGAAATCGCAATGCGATTAAGCAAATATATAAGAATCGCATTGCGATTTCAACTTAATTCTCAGATCCGACAGTACATTCTACTGGAGGAGGCATTCCCATGGTGATCGTTAGCTCAAAGTTGTAATCGCAATGCGTTTATTGCGGTATATTATCCCTCTGGGTGTCTTTTACAGCCTTTTTAGTGCCCAAAAGTTCGGGTCACCATTGACTTCTATGGGGTTCGGGTTCGGGATGAAGTTCGGGTTGAGTTCGGATCACGAACCCGGACATTTTCCGGAAGTTCGGCCGAACCTCTCGAACCCGAACATCCAGGTGTTCGCTCATCTCTACTTATGTACCCTAAAATAATACCAAGTAAAAACTGCAGCCGGTCCCACATATGGACTTTAGTATGTGATGATGCAAAATATAATTTATTTTTAACACAAAATTATTTTTAGCTGAAGAAGTAGTAAAACATAAAAATCGACCATATTTTTAATCCTATAAGACGCACCTGCCCATAAGTTGCACCTAGTTTTTATGGGGGGAGCTGCGGCTGACACAATGTTATGGGGGATCTGCTGCTGACAATATTATGGGGGGATCTACTGATGACACCCTGTTATGGGGATCTTCTGCTGACACAATATTATGGAGGGATCTGCTGTGACACACTTATGGGGCATCTGCTGTGACTTCCAGTTATGAGGGGGAATTTGCTGTGATGCACTGTTATAACGGGATCTGCTGTGATGCGCTGTTATTATGACTGGATCTGCTGTGGCGCACTCTTATGGTGGGAATCTGCTGCGACGCACTGTTATGGAGGGGGGGGGGGTATCTGCTGCTGACACACTTGTGGGAGGGGGATGTCCAGTGATAGTCTTTTGTAGGGGAAACTTTATTAGGGGGACACTGTATGTGCCTTTTATTAGTAGTTTAGCTGAACTCCAGAGAATTTTTCACAGCAGCACAGTCACCAGGGGACAGAGATACACATGCGCATGTGGGAAGACAGAAGGGCAGAGCAGCCATGTGTGACAGAAAATTTTGCCTCTGCCCATCATCTGCCTGCTCCAGCGCACCAGCCCCTGCTCTCCTGCACATTCCTGCAGCCTCCCACCGCCAGGCTCTCCTGCAGCACACTCCTCAAGCCCCCGCCGCACTCACTCTGCAGATAGAGTAAGTCAGTGAAAAGACGGATGTCTGGTACATCGTAGGCTGCTATCCCTATGCTGCACGGGGGGCGAAAGTGTGTCTTATGGGGTGAAAAATACAGTATATAAATTTGATATCGCCATAACCGTATCAACCCACAGAATAAAATTATCATATCATATTTACAGCAAGAAGAACCGCATAAAAGATAAAAATAAAAAACACTGACAAAATTTCCCTTTTTACCCAATTCACCTCCATAAAAAATGCTATAAAAAGTGATCAAAAAGACGTATGTACTCCAAAATGATACCAATAAAAACGACAGCCCGTCCTACAAAAAACAAATCCAAAAGAGCTACATTGGTGAAAAACTAAAAATGTTATGGCCCCTAAAACAATTTCAGCAAATTATATGTTAGAAAATCCCTCCTTCCCTTCTAAATGCTGCCGTGTTCCCAAACAGCAGTTAACAACCATGTACAAGGTGTTGCCGTATTCAGGAAAAAATACATAACAAATTGTAGGGTGCATTTTCCCTGGCAAATTATTGTCCCTGGTTATATTGTCACTTGCACAAAATGGCCGCCGGCGCCCATCTAACTGACAGACCGATTAAAACTTATTTTTCTGTGTCATTGGGCTCAGGGCAGGGTACAAAAAAGTTATATTGCACCCACAAAAAAAAATGCTGTAGATCGCAGACTTAACACCAAGCTCTGATATCAGATTCTATCCTAATCTCTCCCTCACAGCAGCATCCTATCCCTACATTAGTAAGAGCTGAGTGACTTGCGGCACTACGTGACTCCAGCTTATATAGAGGCTGGCTCACATGCTGCACTGGCTAATCACAGCCGTGCCATTAGTAGGCATGGCTGTGATGGCTTCTAAGGGCACACATCTTAAATGCTTGTTGATTGGCAGCCCTGCAGCCTTTCAACAAGCTTTATTAAATGGCCGAACACCGAACTCGAACCCGAACTTTTACAGAAAAGTTTGGGTTCGGGTCCGGGTACAAAACCCCCTAAAGTCCGGTACAAACCCGAACTTTACAGTTTGGGTTCGCTCAACACTACTTTTGATACAACTTATGTAAATTTTTTGCACAAAGTCCATGCCTCCCTTGCAGATAGGATTCCAATTAGTGACATACTGAGCCCTGCTCCTTCTCCTAGGCTTGCATGTCCCTTGCTGCCATTAATTCATGTTGAAATTTTTTTCTGTGAGTTTTATATTTATATATTTCATCCGCACAATGCTCCGTTTTGTGTAGGATGCCTTTGTGGTGCATGTGGTCCGCGCCGGCATCCTCCATTGTACGCATTTTTTGCTGGGGATGGCCGTTTGCTGCGGTCCACATGCGGTGGGACTGCTCCCCCAATGAGAAACACGCTACAGTGTTTGGGGTCTGAGCAGTTCCCCCATATTGGCCACAATATTTCTGTGATTTTCATGAATTTATGTTAGTTACAGAGTAATATTCTGAATTATTTTAAAGCGCTATTAAAGGGATTGTCCCTTTATATTGAAGAGTTTTCAAACTAGCACGTGGATCTCAATACTTTTGTAATTGTATGTTATTAAAAATTTTGCATAGCCACTAAGTTATTAAAGAAAATGTATCTGTATAGCGCTACATGCAGTTTTTTTTTTGTATTTCTTTGACCTGCTCATTGAGATGGCCGCACATGCTCAGTTTAATCCTTCTGAGCTGTTATAGGCAGAGCATGGACATGCCCACTTAGCTACAGCAGAAAAGACACTCCTCTTGAGCTGTCAGCTTGATATAAATCTACCAGAGCAATGAATGTGGAGATATCTGGATCCATGTGAGGTACAGGGCTGGTTCTAGAGGTTGCCATGTTCTATATTTGTCACCATCCCTCCCATGACAGAGTTGAGAAGATCTGAGACACTGGTGGCATGTGAGGGTATCTGACAGTCTCTCTGTTTTCATCTTGCTGTGTTATTGTTTGGTAATGACTAGTGTTGAGCGAACAGTTCGAGCATCGTTCGGGTTCGTACCGAATTTTGGGGTGTCCGGGACCCGGACCCGAACCCGGACATTTTCAAAAAAGTTCGGGTTCGTCGTTCGGCATGTATTTTGGCGCATTTTGAAAGGCTGCAAAGCAGCCAATCAACATGCATCATACTACTTGCCCTAAGATGCCATCGCAGCCATGCCTACTATTGGCAAGGCTGTGATTGGCCAAGTGCAGCATGTGACTCAGCCTCTTTATAAGCTTGTGCGCACGTCGGGACGTGCTCACTCCCGATGTGAATAGAACAGGGATAGACGCAGCTGATGCTAGGGCGAGAATAGGCAGGGATAATTGAATAACTGGAAGCTAATTTCTCTCCTCCACCTGTGATTCATCTGAACAACTGCAGCTGAGCTGCTTTTTTTGATAGGGATTGGCTATTTTTAGAGTGGCCAAAGTGATTTTTCCATCCACATGTACCTGGGCTGACCGCCGGCCGCCATTTTGCGACTTGTAGTGCTGCAGCAGAAGCTGCCACAGTGTGCATTCCAAAGCTCCAAACAAGTCAGACATCTACACCTGGGATTCAGACCAATAGCGATTTAGCAGCACAGTCCAAGGCTATTTTTTTTAAAGGTTGTGCAGACCATTTTGTGGCACATGTTACTGGGCTGATAGGCGGCGGCCATCTTGGGACTAGTGCTGCAGCACAATCTCTCCCAACGTCCATTAATCACTTGTAATAGTGGTCTGTGCCATAGAAATCCTACATCAGGGACTTGGGTATGCTTGTGTCACCCCTACTAATACCAGTCCACATGTAATCCATACAGTGAAAAGCCATAAAGTATTCCAGTGAGGGAATTTTTTTTTTATTTAAAAAAGGCCAAGTTAGTTTATCTGGCGTTCAATATACTAGATACAGTTAGGCCTGCGTTTCATACATCTGGAATTAGCAAATTAATGTGCTGGGGTTGGGAAAACATATATGTACCCATACTAGAATCTGTCAAAGAAAGCGGTACTCACATATAACAGTCATTCCATCTGTAATCCATACAGTCAAAAGACTGAAAGTATTCCAGTGAGGGAATTTTTATTTATTTAAAAAAGGCCAAGTTAGTTTATCTGGCGTTCAGTATACTAGATACAGTTAGGCCTGCGTTTCATACATCTGGAATTAGCAAATTAATGTGCTGGGGTTGGGAAAACATATATGTACCCATACTAGAATCTGTCAAAGAAAGCGGTACTCACATATAACAGTCATTCCATCTGTAATCCATACAGTCAAAAGACTGAAAGTATTCCAGTGAGGGAATTTTTTTTATTTAAAAAGGCCAAGTTAGTTTATCTGGCGTTCAATATACTAGATACAGTTAGGCCTGCGTTTCATACATCTGGAATTAGCAAATTAATGTGCTGGGGTTGGGAAAACATATATGTACCCATACTAGAATCTGTCAAAGAAATCGGCACTCACATATAACAGTCATTCCATCTGTAATCCATACAGTCAAAAGACTGAAAGTATTCCAGTGAGGGAATTTTTTTATTTAAAAAGGCCAAGTTAGTTTATCTGGCGTTCAATATACTAGATACAGTTAGGCCTGCGTTTCATACATCTGGAATTAGCAAATTAATGTGCTGGGGTTGGGAAAACATATATGTACCCATACTAGAATCTGTCAAAGAAAGCGGTACTCACATATAACAGTCATTCCATCTGTAATCCATACAGTCAAAAGACTGAAAGTATTCCAGTGAGGGAATTTTTTATTTAAAAAAGGCCAAGTTAGTTTATCTGGCGTTCAATATACTAGATACAGTTAGGCCTGCGTTTCATACATCTGGAATTAGCAAATTAATGTGCTGGGGTTGGGAAAACATATATGTACCCATACTAGAATCTGTCAAAGAAAGCGGTACTCACATATAACAGTCATTCCATCTGTAATCCATACAGTCAAAAGACTGAAAGTATTCCAGTGAGGGAATTTTTTTATTTAAAAAGGCCAAGTTAGTTTATCTGGCGTTCAATATACTAGATACAGTTAGGCCTGCGTTTCATACATCTGGAATTAGCAAATTAATGTGCTGGGGTTGGGAAAACATATATGTACCCATACTAGAATCTGTCAAAGAAAGCGGTACTCACATATAACAGTCATTCCATCTGTAATCCATACAGTCAAAAGACTGAAAGTATTCCAGTGAGGGAATTTTTTATTTAAAAAAGGCCAAGTTAGTTTATCTGGCGTTCAATATACTAGATACAGTTAGGCCTGCGTTTCATACATCTGGAATTAGCAAATTAATGTGCTGGGGTTGGGAAAACATATATGTACCCATACTAGAATCTGTCAAAGAAAGCGGTACTCACATATAACAGTCATTCCATCTGTAATCCATACAGTCAAAAGACTGAAAGTATTCCAGTGAGGGAATTTTTTTATTTAAAAAAGGCCAAGTTAGTTTATCTGGCGTTCAATATACTAGATACAGTTAGGCCTGCGTTTCATACATCTGGAATTAGCAAACTAATGTGCTGGGGTTGGGAAAACATATATGTACCCATACTAGAATCTGTCAAAGAAAGCGGTACTCACATATAACAGTCATTCCATCTGTAATCCATACAGTCAAAAGACTGAAAGTATTCCAGTGAGGAATTTTTTTTATTTAAAAAGGCCAAGTTAGTTTATCTGGCGTTCAATATACTAGATACAGTTAGGCCTGCGTTTCATACATCTGGAATTAGCAAATTAATGTGCTGGGGTTGGGAAAACATATATGTACCCATACTAGAATCTGTCAAAGAAAGCGGTACTCACATATAACAGTCATTCCATCTGTAATCCATACAGTCAAAAGACTGAAAGTATTCCAGTGAGGGAATTTTTTTATTTAAAAAAGGCCAAGTTAGTTTATCTGGCGTTCAATATACTAGATACAGTTAGGCCTGCGTTTCATACATCTGGAATTAGCAAATTAATGTGCTGGGGTTGGGAAAACATATATGTACCCATACTAGAATCTGTCAAAGAAAGCGGTACTCACATATAACAGTCATTCCATCTGTAATCCATACAGTCAAAAGACTGAAAGTATTCCAGTGAGGGAATTTTTTTTATTTAAAAAGGCCAAGTTAGTTTATCTGGCGTTCAATATACTAGATACAGTTAGGCCTGCGTTTCATACATCTGGAATTAGCAAATTAATGTGCTAGGGTTGGGAAAACATATATGTACCCATACTAGAATCTGTCAAAGAAAGCGGTACTCACATATAACAGTCATTCCATCTGTAATCCATACAGTCAAAAGACTGAAAGTATTCCAGTGAGGGAATTTTTTTTTATTTAAAAAAGGCCAAGTTAGTTTATCTGACGTTCAATATACTAGATACAGTTAGGCCATGCGTTTCATACATCTGGAATTAGCAAATGAATGTGCTGGGGTTGGGAAAACATATATGTACCCATACTAGAATCTGTCAAAGAAAGCGGTACTCACATATAACAGTCATTCCATCTGTAATCCATACAGTCAAAAGACTGAAAGTATTCCAGTGAGGGAATTTTTTTATTTAAAAAGGCCAAGTTAGTTTATCTGGCGTTCAATATACTAGATACAGTTAGGCCTGCGTTTCATACATCTGGAATTAGCAAATTAATGTGCTGGGGTTGGGAAAACATATATGTACCCATACTAGAATCTGTCAAAGAAAGCGGTACTCACATATAACAGTCATTCCATCTGTAATCCATACAGTCAAAAGACTGAAAGTATTCCAGTGAGGGAATTTTTTTATTTAAAAAAGGCCAAGTTAGTTTATCTGGCGTTCAATATACTAGATACAGTTAGGCCTGCGTTTCATACATCTGGAATTAGCAAATTAATGTGCTGGGGTTGGGAAAACATATATGTACCCATACTAGAATCTGTCAAAGAAAGCGGTACTCACATATAACAGTCATTCCATCTGTAATCCATACAGTCAAAAGACTGAAAGTATTCCAGTGAGGGAATTTTTTTATTTAAAAAGGCCAAGTTAGTTTATCTGGCGTTCAATATACTAGATACAGTTAGGCCTGCGTTTCATACATCTGGAATTAGCAAATTAATGTGCTGGGGTTGGGAAAACATATATGTACCCATACTAGAATCTGTCAAAGAAAGCGGTACTCACATATAACAGTCATTCCATCTGTAATCCATACAGTCAAAAGACTGAAAGTATTCCAGTGAGGGAATTTTTTTTTTTATTTAAAAAGGCCAAGTTAGTTTATCTGGCGTTCAATATACTAGATACAGTTAGGCCTGCGTTTCATACATCTGGAATTAGCAAACTAATGTGCTGGGGTTGGGAAAACATATATGTACCCATACTAGAATCTGTCAAAGAAAGCGGTACTCACATATAACAGTCATTCCATCTGTAATCCATACAGTCAAAAGACTGAAAGTATTCCAGTGAGGGAATTTTTTTATTTAAAAAAGGCCAAGTTAGTTTATCTGGCGTTCAATATACTAGATACAGTTAGGCCTGCGTTTCATACATCTGGAATTAGCAAATTAATGTGCTGGGGTTGGGAAAACATATATGTACCCATACTAGAATCTGTCAAAGAAAGCGGTACTCACATATAACAGTCATTCCATCTGTAATCCATACAGTCAAAAGACTGAAAGTATTCCAGTGAGGGAATTTTTTTTTATTTAAAAAGGCCAAGTTAGTTTATCTGGCGTTCAATATACTAGATACAGTTAGGCCTGCGTTTCATACATCTGGAATTAGCAAACTAATGTGCTGGGGTTGGGAAAACATATATGTACCCATACTAGAATCTGTCAAAGAAAGCGGTACTCACATATAACAGTCATTCCATCTGTAATCCATACAGTCAAAAGACTGAAAGTATTCCAGTGAGGGAATTTTTTTATTTAAAAAGGCCAAGTTAGTTTATCTGGTGTTCAATATACTAGATACAGTTAGGCCTGCGTTTCATACATCTGGAATTAGCAAATTAATGTGCTGGGGTTGGGAAAACATATATGTACCCATACTAGAATCTGTCAAAGAAAGCGGTACTCACATATAACAGTCATTCCATCTGTAATCCATACAGTCAAAAGACTGAAAGTATTCCAGTGAGGGAATTTTTTTTTATTTAAAAAGGCCAAGTTAGTTTATCTGGCGTTCAATATACTAGATACAGTTAGGCCTGCGTTTCATACATCTGGAATTAGCAAACTAATGTGCTGGGGTTGGGAAAACATATATGTACCCATACTAGAATCTGTCAAAGAAAGCGGTACTCACATATAACAGTCATTCCATCTGTAATCCATACAGTCAAAAGACTGAAAGTATTCCAGTGAGGGAATTTTTTTTATTTAAAAAAGGCCAAGTTAGTTTATCTGGCGTTTTATCTGAACGCGTATTCAGCACGGCAGGGGGCGTCATTACTGACAAGCGCAGCCGCCTGTCCACAGCCAACGTGGACAAGCTGACCTTCATAAAGATGAACCAGGCATGGATCCCACAGGACCTGTCCCTCCCTTGTGCAGAGTAATCCTTATTAACTGCCTAAAACATGTCTTGTTGTGCTATGGGCCACTTCTTTATTTGATACAAATTTTATGAAACCCACAGTTGAATGAAACTCTTCTCTGTCTGGGCGCCGGGGCCTAACCAGATGAAAGTGGCCGGTTAAACTAACGGGTGACATGAAGCCATAACCTCTGCCATGCTACCTCTGTCTTCTGTCTGGGTGCTGAGGCCTAAGTCAAATAAAGCGGTCTTCTGCTGGTCAAATAAACTAAATTGTGGCCTACTCCTGTGGTGGTTGATATGATGCCTGATTCTCTGATGTGGAACCTCTCTCCTCTGTTTGGGTGAAGGGGTCAAAGTAACTAAATGGTGGCTTCTCCTGTGGTGGCTGATATGATGCCAGAATATGTGCTGTGGTGCCTCTCTCCTCTTCCTGGGTGCAGGGGTCAAAGTAACTCAATGGTGGCTTCTCCTGTGGTGGCTGATATGATGCCAGAATATGTGCTGTGGTGCCTCTCTCCTCTTCCTGGGTGCAGGGGTCAAAGTAACTAAATGGTGGCTTCTCCTGTGGTGGTTGATATGATGCCTGATTCTCTGCTTTGAAACCTCTCTCCTCCATCTGGGTGTAGGGGTCAAAGTCTTTCAAAGTCGCCTTCTCCTGTGCTGATTGATATAAAGCTGATGGTTGTGCCATCTGACATGGTTGCCAGGGTCTGATTCAATGGGGGCCTACTCCTGTGGTGGGTGATCTAAATGCCTGATTCTCTGCTGTGAAACCTCTCTCCTCCGTCTGGGTGTAGGGGTCAAAGTCTTTCAAAGTCGCCTTCTCCTGTGCTGATTGATATGAAGCTGATGGTTGTGCCATCTGACATGGTTGCCGGGGTCCCATTAAATTGTGGCCTACTCCTGTGGTGGTTGATATGATGCCTGATTCTCTGATGTGGAACCTCTCTCCTCTGTTTGGGTGAAGGGGTCAAAGTAACTAAATGGTGGCTTCTCCTGTGGTGGCTGATATGATGCCAGAATATGTGCTGTGGGGCCTCTCTCCTCTTCCTGGGTGCAGGGTCAAAGTAACTCAATGGTGGCTTCTCCTGTGGTGGCTGATATGATGCCAGAATATGTGCTGTGGTGCCTCTCTCCTCTGTCTGGGTCCAAAGGCCTAAATCACTGAAAGAGGCCTTCTCCTGTGGTGTGTGATATGATGCCTGAATATGTGCTGTGGTGCCTCTCTCCTCTTCCTGGGTGCGGGCGTCAAAGTAACTCAATGGTGGCTTCTCCTGTGGTGGCTGATATGATGCCAGAATATGTGCTGTGGGGCCTCTCTCCTCTTCCTGGGTGCAGGGGTCAAAGTAACTAAATGGTGGCTTCTCCTGTGGTGGTTGATATGATGCCTGATTCTCTGCTGTGAAACCTCTCTCCTCCATCTGGGTGTAGGGGTCAAAGTAACTAAATGGTGGCCTACTCCTGTGGTGGGTGATATGATGCCAGAATATGTGCTGTGGGGCCTCTCTCCTCTTCCTGGGTGCAGGGGTCAAAGTAACTCAATGGTGGCTTCTCCTGTGGTGGCTGATATGATGCCAGAATATGTGCTGTTGGGCCTCTCTCCTCTTCCTGGGTGCAGGGGTCAAAGTAACTAAATGGTGGCTTCTCCTGTGGTGGTTGATATGATGCCTGATTCTCTGCTGTGAAACCTCTCTCCTCCATCTGGGTGTAGGGGTCAAAGTCTTTCAAAGTCGCCTTCTCCTGTGCTGATTGATATAAAGCTGATGGTTGTGCCATCTGACATGGTTGCCAGGGTCTGATTCAATGGGGGCCTACTCCTGTGGTGGGTGATCTAAATGCCTGATTCTCTGCTGTGTAACCTCTCTCCTCCGTCTGGGTGTAGGGGTCAAAGTAACTAAATGGTGGCCTACTCCTGTGGTGGGTGATATGATGCCTGGTTCTCTGCTGTGGGACCTCTCTCCTTTGTCTGGGTGCTGTGGTCAAAATAATAGTAAGTGACCTTCTCCATTGGTGGGTGACTTGAAGCCTGATTCTGTGCTATGGGACCTCACTCCAATTAATATTGTTTAATTTTTATTTATTTTATGTTAACTCATCATTTCCCTATCTACATTTGTTTGCAGGGGATTTAACTACATTTTGCTGCCTTTTGCAGCCCTCTAGCCCTTTCCGGGTGTGTTTTACAGCCTTTTTAGTGCCCAAAAGTTCGGGTCCCCATTGACTTCTATGGGGTTCGGGTTCGGGATGAAGTTCGGGTCGAGTTCGGATCCCGAACCCAAACATTTTTCGAAAGTTCGGCCGAACTCGTCGAACCCGAACATCCAGGTGTTCGCTCAACTCTAGTAATGACCACACCTCTTGTCAGGTGTAGCTTGTGTGTCATTACTGATGCTCTATTTAGTTCTGACTCACACTTCTTACCATGCAGTTGATATTTCCTGTCGGAGTTGGTTGAGCTGGTGTGTTGTTCATTTGCATCTCCTGTTCCTCCATTCTTCTTTAAGCTAAGGGCATTTTGTTTTGTATTTTGTTGTTTGCTTGTGTATGTTGTTGTCTAGGCCTCAGGGAGACACTGGTTCCTTCATCTGGGGAGAAACCAGTAGTCCCTTTCGCTGCCACCACTCCTAGGGCCTTCCAGGGTCTCCAGGGCTAAGGTTCTGGTGTATGATTATTTCCACCTTCTGGGTCTACTCATACTGGCAGGAGTCAGGGACAAGTCTAGGGATTACTAGGAGGTCACTACCCCTCTCCCATAGATTTGAGGCCTAGACTCCAGTGTATTCCTTCTGTGTGTTATCAGGTGTTATCCCCTCCCGTGACATTATCAACCGCCCAAAAAAACTTTATTTTGTTTGTGTCAGTGCAGCGATGGATACTGTTTCTGCACTAGTTGATCTTATGCAGGGACTGTTTTTAGTGGTGGCTGACCTCCACACGGCTGTCTCGCAGTTTCAGAGACCACAGGCGGTGGCTTCCAGCAGCAGGAACCAGTCCTGCCCTGAACATAAGGTCACTCTACCGGATAGGTTTTCTGGGGGAAGTCACAACTTTATTCGGTTCAGGGAGTCATGCAAAATATATTTTAGACTACATCTTAACTCTTCTGGGGACGAGAGTCAAAGAGTGGGGATTATTATTTTGTTACTGAAAGGTGACGCTCAGTCTTGGGCTTTTTTTTTGCTGGATCACAATCCCTCCTGTCTGTAGATGAATTTTTCTGAGCTCTGGGGCTTATCTACGATGACCCAGATTGGGTTTCCCTGGCCGAGACTAAGTTGCGTGGCTTACGGCAGGGAGAGAATTCTGTGGAGTCCTGTTACTCTGAATTTAATAGATGGGCAACTGATACTGAGTGAAATGACCCAGCCCTCCGTAGTCAATTCTGTCAAGGGTTATCTGAGACCCTGAAGGATGCCTTGGCATTTCACAAATATCCAGAGTCATTGGAGGCAGCCATGTCTCTGGTAGTGATGAGCAGCATAGGCAATATCTGAATTAGCGATATTTTCTGATTTTTTTGGCTGAATATTAGCCATAAATTTGTAAATTCGAGAATTTATGATCTCCAGTCATTATTTACTTGATTGCGAAAATCGGTAATGTAATATATTCGCGATCAACACTAAGGGGTGGGCAACTTTCCTATTTGTTGCTAGGGATGTTGCTAAGTGCTTATATTCGTGATAAATTTGTGATAAATTCGATTAGAATATTCGCAATCAACACTATACACAGATACAAATATATAGCCCTATATTCTAAATGTTCGCGAATTCTCGAAGTGGCGATATTCACGATTAAAATATCGATTATTGGCACTCAACACTAGTCTCTGGCTGTACGTACTGATAGACGCCTGAGGGAGAGATCTATGGTTCTTCTCGCTCGGGATGCACTCAAGGCTGGCACGTCCTATAGGCGGACTAGGCAGCCACATAGGGCGCCCCTTGGGAAGGGGCACCGCCAGGAGCGCCGCCCCCCCCCCCTCTATATAGAGCCTCAGGTGACTGTAGCACTGCCCGGGCTGGCGTGTCCATGAAGGCACAGTGCGCAATGCCCGGGCGCAGCAAGGGTAGAGGGGCTGACAGGAGGGAAGCGATCAGCGCTCCCCCTTGTCACTTCCTTATTGAAGCGTGGCTGAGCCCTGTATGGTCCGCTGGTACAGGGAGCATCTGTTAGTCCGCCCGTGTACAGGAAACAAAAGCTCCTGTACCCGCGGACCATACAGAGCTCGGCCACGCAACACTAGAGGGAAGGGAGGGAGGGTACAATAGAAAGAGAATGACAAGGGAGGGAGGGGGGGGGCGAGAAAGAGAATGACAACGTGGGTGGAGAGAATGACAAGGGGGGGAATGACAAGGGAGGGGGGAGAGAAAGAGAATGACAAGGGAGGGGGGGTGGAGAGAACAACAAGGGAGGGAAAGGGGGGGAGAGAATGACAAGGAGGGGTGAGAAAGAGAACGACAAGGGAGGGAGGGGGTGAGAGAAAGAGAACGACAAGGGAGGGAGGGGGGAGAGAAAGAGAATGACAAGAGAGGGAGGGGGAAAAATAGAGAACGACAAGGAAGGGAGGGGGAGGGGAGATTGACATCCATTACACACACACACACAATGCATCCCTTACACGCAAAAACACAATGCACCCCTTACGCACACTCAATGCACCCCTTTCAGACACACACACTGCATCCCTTACAGACACAGAAACGTACCTTGCAGCCCTTACACATACAAACACAGATTCACACAATGCATTCCGTACACACAATGCACCCCTTACACACAAAAACACAATGCATCCCTTACACACACTCAATGCACCCCTTACACACACTCAATGCAAACCTTGCACACACTCAATGCACCCCTTACAGACACACACTGCATCCCTTACAGACACAGAAAAACACCTTGCAGCCCTTACACATACAAACACAGATTCACACAATGCATTCCGTACAGACAATCCATCCCTTACACACACAGACACACACTGCTTCCCTTACACACACAAAAACACAATGCACCCCTTATACACAAAAAAACACAATGCATCCCTTACACACACTCAATGCAACCCTTGCACACACTCAATGCACCCCTTACAGACACACGCTGCATCCCTTACATACACAGAAAAACACCTTGCAGCCCTTATACATACAAACGCAGATTCACACAACACATTCCGTACACACATTCAGAAACACACAATACATACCTTATACATAAACAGAAACTTTTTTCTATCCCTTACACGAAAACACACTGCAATCCACTGCAGCGTCCCACTCCAAGACATGTGGGCACTGCCAAATAACTGTAAACTGTATTTCTGTGTTGCATGTCATTTTGCATTACACTACCTGTTGTATCCCTGTTCATAGGCTGGTCCAGTGTAATTTATACATCCCACCACTAGATGGGGATAGCACTTAACCTATATAAATACCTTAGTCAGGCATAGTGTCGTGAGTTAGTTCAGTGGGTTCTGAATTGAGTGAGAGTTTAGAGTGAAGACTTCACACCACAGAGTAGTGAGTGGAGCCAAATTCAACTATGTGGTAGCGCCAAGGTATGAGGCTCAGGAGAGCGTTTTCCTCCTGTTGCCGGACTGTATCCTTACATCCTGACCAGAGGAGAGTGCTTTTCTCCCTGGAAAAGAACCAAGCAGAGTAAGTGAATCATCGGTGATAACAGCCAATACCTAAGACTTATGGGCACCTTTGCGCATGGTGGAGGACAATCTCGCTACAGGCAGCTTCACCATAAAGAATAGAAGACAGAATAGCTACCTGTTCTAAAAGCTTGGAAGAAATGGGAAAGATATAGGACTGAGCATACCAGAAAGGATAAGGTACTACATAACAACAGCCTGAGTCAGGACCTAACTAAATCTATCTAACGGTGGATCAACAGAATTCCTCTAATTTCATCAGAGACTGTATTCTGTATGCTGCAACAAAAATCAGTCACAGTAAAAGTTGTAAGTTGTATCCTACCACTGTCTACCTCATTCTTCAATACTACAATTGGTTATACCACCATTAACGGTACTGGCGTCACGACAAATACCATCAAGGGTCCCAGCCGCCACAAGCACCCTAAGCACCACTGTCATCAGGGCACCTCAAACACCATCTTGGCTGGCCAGAGAGTGCCCCGGAGGATTTTGCGCTGTCTTTCCCTTAACTGCGCTGCCGCCCAGGGAGGCTTTCTGTTATCGTGAGTAAAACCTATGAACTGTCATTTCCCATCGGCCCACCGTGTACCTCACGTGTATCCCTTGCGGACACTACAGACACACTGCATCACCTACACAATCTGGTCTCCCTATACCAGGGGTGCACAACCTGCGGCCCGGGGGCCACATGCGGCCCTCAATACCATTCTATGCGACCCCCAACCATCTGGTAACAGACATGTATGTCGATGTCTTGTAGCTGCTCACATGAATCTTTCATGTATTGTCCAATTAGATGGGAGTACTAGAAGTGTAACTAGACATTTATAATATATACTGTATGTTCAATATGCCATAAATATAGTATTTGGTAATACCCTTTTAGAGTTTATTTTCGGCCCTTGGAATTGGTTCAGGTTATCAAAGTGGCCCCCAACCAGAAAAGGTTGTGCACCCCTGCCCTATACACTACATTCCATTAGCACACACATTAGATTCTCTACAGCAACACATAACACATCCCCTACACACTTCACCCACTGTGAACAGACTTATGGGTGGAACATGTAGGTAGACTTATGGGTGGGCCTCATGGGCATACTCACCATCAGGCCCTGGGGCCCAGACCTTGAGCTGTGTAAAGGGCCCCAAAAAATTGAGCTGCTTCTCGTTCTCCCAGAACATTGATTTTTGTGACCACAGTTACAGTCAGCCTCCAGAGAGCCTGTTCTACACCAGACCAGTGGAGCCAGACTGCAGCCAGAGCCCATCATCATCCTCATCTGGTTGTAAGTAGGCAATCTAGTATATTATTCGTGGCACTAGTCTCTAATTTACCTCACATTAAAGGGACACTATAGTCCCAAGAACCACTGCAGCTTAATGTAGTGGCACTGGTGTCTATAGCCAGTCCCTGCAGGCTTTTTAATGTAAACACGGCAGCACTGCAGCACTGGCGTTAGTTAATATGGTAGAATGGGTGAGGCATTGTGATGTCACATGGAGGGGGGGGGGGGGGCAAACTTTTCTTTTGCCTAGGGCGGCAAAAATCCTTGCATCGGCCCTGGATGCACTACCATATGGGGAAGCGACCTCTTCCGACACTTTGGGTAGGGAGGCACTTGAGCTCATGTCTGTTGGGGGAACAGTTGGGGGAAGTCACTCCTGGACCTGGTGATAAAAATGTTAGGGTTAAGAAAAGACTCTGCTTTTTATGTGTTAAAGGGTGACATTTTTTTAACGTATGTTCTTATGTTAAACGTGAAAGTGAAAAAGAGAGAAAGAAAACTAATGTGTTTAGTCCTCTTCTCATTCTTGGTAGTGTGGGTGGGGAATCTGAGAATGTACTTTTGTCATTTACCGGTAGTACCCGATTTCTCCTGCCTGCCAAAATGGCGCTAGACTCCAAAACAGTGGGAATTGAGGTATTTATTGACAGTGGGGCAGGGGTTAACCTAGTGAATGGCCAGTTCGTCCGTATGTATGGTTTGACAACAAGCGCACTAGACAAAAATATTTTGTTGTTTGTGATTGATTGGAAGACGGTCTTTAATACCTCTGAAGATCATTTTGAGAATTTGGTCACCCCTTTTGGGTTGACCAATATTCCTGCTGTTTTTCAACATTTCAACAATGGCATCTTTCATTATCTGGTGGGCAAATTTGTGGTGGTCTGGATGATATTTTAATTTATTCCCCTGATATTGAGACGCATCAGGATCAAGTGAGACAGGTCTTACAGATCCTAAGGGAGAATAAATTGTATGCTAAGATGGAGAAGTGTGTATTTGCGGTTCTGGAAGTACAATTCCTGGGTTACCTGCTCTCATCTTCGGGTTTTCATATGCATCCGGAAAAAGTCCATGCTGTGTTGGACTGGGATCCACCCGAAAATCTCAAAGCGCTCATGCGATTTTTGGGGTTCACCAACTATTACCATAAATTTATCTTGAATTACCAACTGTTGTTAAACCATTAACAGATATGACTAAGAAAGGTGCGGATTTCTCAGTCTGGTCCGATGAGGCATAACAAGCCTTTTCAGCAGTAAAGGAATGTTTTGCTTCTACTCCTATACTGGTGCAACCTGATGTGTCACAGCAATTCATTGTGGAAGTTGATGCACCTGAGGTAGGGGTTGGAGCTGTCTTTTTGCGGGGTCCTTCTCCTAGCAAATGGCGTCCATGTGCTTTTTTCTCAAAAAAACTCTCTACTGCTGAAAGAAATTATGATGTAGGTAGTAGAGAGTTACTGGCTGTTAAGTTGGCTTTTGAGGAATGGCGTCATTGGTTGGAAGGAGGGGGGGGGGGGTTATTCAGAGGACCC
This sequence comes from Bufotes viridis, assembly GCA_033119425.1. Lineage (NCBI taxonomy): Eukaryota > Metazoa > Chordata > Amphibia > Anura > Bufonidae > Bufotes > Bufotes viridis. The sequence goes on from CM065591.1 coordinate 37,149,237, forward strand.
TGGCACAATATTAGCTGATGGGGTGGTTGTACCGCCCTTTATCCTGAACTTGAGGCAAAGGTGTTGGAGGCCCAGGGAGATGCACCTGATTTTTGTCCTCCAGGGAAGTTGTTTGTTCCTTCGGCACAAGGTCACATTAATGTATATAAATATTAAAAGCTGTTGATGATGACACATATATCTCTGTTAGGAGACGGAATGTCATGAAACGGTGAAATACATATATATAAAATTATAGTTGAAAAATTATATTTAAAAAAATTCTGATATTAATAAAAATGGAATAAAAAAAAAAAAGTGTAGAACTCACTTCACTGGGGAGGATGTCTGTTGGATAAAGCTCAAGACACATTCAGACACATTTCCCTCGGCCTGGTCCGCTTGTAGATGTTAAAAATTATGACAGCCAGAGATCCAGCATCTGAGCAATATTTCTTTTTATTAAGTTGACAGCACGGCACACAACAGGTTTCAGGTATCTAAAGACACCCCCTCCTTCAGGAGTAATGCAATGTAATAAAATCATATAATCATATAATGATATATAAACTATATAGATATATGGGAGAACTGATGGGATATGATAAATCAAATAATTTGAATTAAAATCAGAGATTGGAATGGGGAAAATGATTACATAAATAAATTCACACGCACAGGGATATGTTAGGTGGATGTGTTGAGAATAAATTATATATCATCATATATATCATTATAAAAAATCACAACATAAGAAATCATAATAACATAAAATAATCATCACATAAAGGAATCATAACATAAGAAATCATACATAGAAAATGAACATATAAATCAACAAATAACCTTGTCACCCTCTAAAGTAGTCTGAAAAGGTTTATTGATCAAATTAGCTATATGTATATGAGGGTTTGTATATGTGTGATCTATATAATAATGTATAACAACGTATAAATATATATAAATATATAAAAAAAAAATATATATATATATATATATATATATATAAAATGGATACACCAATAAAATATCAATTTCGAGTTAATAAAGGCATTGTGCATAAAAATGTAAAGCCCTAAAAATATATATAAAAGTATGTACACATATATGAACAAGTACTTTTAGGTATATACATATTGGAGTGTATGCACGTCCCTTAAAATAGTATTTTCTACGAATAGACTAGGTTAGTAGCTGGTGTATCCAAGTGATTCATTTGAGACCGAATGGTGTCAGGGTATTTAGGCAAAAAATCCAGAACATTTCTTTGCGGCATAGCTGTTGATAGGATTGTGGTACCCATTCGATCGGGGTGTCTTGTAAAAGAGTAGGGTCTCCATTGTGGGATGATGAAAAGTGGCTCGTTCATTCGTTCTCTTAGAGTTTGGGTGGTGCGTCCTGCGTATAGAATTTGCAAAGACAAAAGAGATCTATAACAGGTCATTCTATGTCTAGTGTTTATAGTTTCATCGTTATGTGGAACTGGCATTTCTTTCCTGTTATGTGTAATGATTGTACAGCATTTGCATCTATTCTTTTCACATTTGAAGGCCTCCGTGTTCTCCTGTTTATTTTTTTATTTGTATGTTTCCTACCGGTATTAAATTTTGGACAAGAGGGCGCTAAGAGGGTTTTAAGTGTTTTGGCTCTTCGGAAAATGACCCTGGGGGCACAAGGAATGATTTTCCTTAAAATGGGATCTTTTAATAGGACAATCCAATTCTTTGCTAAAATGTTTCTGATCTTAGTGTGTTGGGAATTAAACCTAGTGATCAGGTTGAGTTGATGGGTGCTTTTTTGCGGTTTAATCTCTTCAGCTCCTTTTTTGGTGTTATCACGTCGTAAAAAACTCTGGTTTTGGGATATTCTGTTAGTGGATTCTTCCAAAAGTCTTTTTGAGTATCCCTTATCCTTAAACCTATTTTTTAAAGGGAATCTGTCACCACGTTTGAGCCTCGTCAGCTAAACATATGCTGACGTTCATGGTCTTATTAGCATGCCTAATGTGGGCTCATCTATCCGATTAGTAGCGTTATTTTGTCAAAAAACAGGTTTTACTAACCTGTCAATCAAACATATAAGGTGCCCAAGGGGAGGTCCAGCGATGCAGGGTGCCCGGCCGCAGTCATCGCTGTATGTGCCCAGCACCGCCTCCTAATGCTCTGTGCCGCCTCTCCCTCCCTCCCCCTCCTCCTGCTGTAAGTGCTGGCGTGTGCGCACTTCACTTGAAGAAGCCAATCCAAGAAGTCCGCGCGTGCGCACAGGCATGCGCCCGTGCGGACTTCTTGGATCGGCTTCTTCAAGTGAAGTGCGCACGCGCCCTGTGCGCATGCACGAGCCAGCGCTTACAGCAGGAGGAGGGGGAGGGAGATGCGGCACAGAGCATTAGGAGGCGGCGCTGGGCACATACAACGATGACTGCAGCCGGGCACCCTGCATCGCTGGACCTCCCCTTGGGCACCTTATATGTTTGATTGACAGGTTTGTAAAACCTGTTTTTTGACAAAATAACGCTACTAATTGGATACATAAGCCCACATTAGGCATGCTAATGAGACCCTGAACGTCAGCATATGTTTAGCTGATAGGGCTCAAACGTGGTGACAGATTCCCTTTAAGTTGTTAATTTGGCTTATCATTTCTTTGTCGTTAGAACAATTCCTCCTTATCCTCTTCATTTGGCTATAAGGTATGTTTTGCTTCCACTTTTGGTGATGACAGCTGTTATAAACAAAGTAGCTGTTGGCATCGACGTTTTTGAAGTGGAAATCTTTCTGTTTTGGGATGTAAGTTGCAGGTCTAGGAATACTATTTTGGTTGGGTTGTGTTTGAGGCTAAAAGATAGGTTCCAATTATTGGAGTTGTGTGTTTTGATGAATTCATTGAGTTCACATGTCCCTCCCTGCCATATAAAGATGATGTCGTCAACATAGCGACGATAAAAATTAATTTTGGAGTGTGATAATATCCCAAATTTTTCTTCAAAACCCCCCATAAACAAATTAGCATACAATGGGGCAAACTTCGTTCCTTGCAGTGCCTTTGACCTGGATATAAAAGGTTTTGTTGAATATAAACTTTCAACAGAGAGAGTCCCGAGCACCTTTTGCGTGTACGGGCACCGGCACTACGACGTCATAGTGCCGGTGCCCGTACATGCAAAAGGTGCTCGGGACTCTCTCTGTTGAAAGTGCTGTTAAGCAGACCGGAGTGCATGTATGAATGATTGGTTAGCTCCTGAGGATACAGGGCAAAGTGCTAGCCCTGTGGAAACGAATTTAGCGCAAATCTTTGCAGTTCGGCACACTATAGATGAGGGACGGTAGCTGCTTTGTAGCGGTACATGTCTCATACCGGCCAGAGGTGTTACAAGTGAACTCTGTGTTACTGTGATACCAGGCTTGCTACAGGAGGGGAGCTAGTTTTCTTAGGGGGTCAAGGAATAATTCTCCTTGAGAGCTATATTGGCAGTCCCTTCTTTGATAGAGACCCCTCTGTTGCTAATAACCATAGGGTCACGATCCCTGTCTTACAGAGTCCACGGGTAATGACACACCCATACCTTTTTCTCAGAGTAAGTGGAGGTGGATGGATTATATGCTAGATCCCCTCTCCACGGACCACATACTCTGAATACATGAAGGGATATTTTTGTCATTTTAACCCTTTAACTTGAAATAAAATTATAGTTTATTATTTTCATTTTTATACGTCTATTCAGGTGGTTTAGTGAGATTTTCTTGAGACATATTCATGTCCTTGGATATTTAAGTGTGTTTTGCTTATAGTAAATATGTCTGCTATAGATTTAACCCCTAGGTAATGTACAATGTTGCTATATAAAGAGGTAATGTAGAACATTACCCACACATATTCTTCCTCCCATATTAGGGGTTCAATTAGCTGGATCAGGTAGGAGGTATCTCTTAAATAGGAGGAAAGTGCAGGAATATATTTTTCTAGAGAACTGTTCACATAGGCTGGCAAGTTGGAAGTAGGGCAGTCAATCCTGGAGATGATTGGTCTACCGCGGGGATTAACAAGCGATTTGTGAATTTTTGGAAGGAAGTAAAATTGGGATAAGGATGGATGTTGGATTTTTAAAACAGCTCTTTCGTTTTTGGTTAGGATCCCCTGTGTGCATCCTGAGTCTACTAATTCGTGAAGAGATTTTTTTGAAGCCCTTTGTGGGATCTTCTTGGATGCTTCTATAGTACTCTCAGTCTGACAGTACTCTATGGGATTATGTTAGATAATATTCAGATTCCATGATAACTATACCACCACCCTTAGTGCCACTTTTTATAACTATTTCTTTGTTATCCAAAAGATTTTTTAAAGCCCTCTGTTCTTCTCTACTAAGGTTGTGTGCTGGCAGTTTTCCCATATCGCCATGTTTAGTGTTTTGGGAAGTTTTGACAAAAGTATCTTTTAGGTAATTTAAGACCATATTGTAAAAACATTCTATGTGAGGACCCCTACTCTCAAGGGGATATAATGTTGATTAGCCCTTAACCTGAGAGGGAATGGTGTCAAGTTTGGGTTGTGGGGAGTTGCTCTGGTAGACAGTGGAGCGGGTGCAGTATAGAGGCAAAGGGAGTCCAGATAGTGCAGCAAACAGTGTTTTATTTCACACTTGCACAAACAAAACTCAAAACAGTCACTTAGTGTTACTTCACACACATAGCAAAAACTTGAGGCAAAACAAAAGTCCAAGACGGGATCAAATCACCTGTGTGGTTTAGGTGCGTGTTCACACCTGGCTGTCAGCCCAGCCGCAGGAAAGTCCAACCTCAGGGTTCCAGGCAGACTGCACGCCTCTTTGCAAGCTCTTGCTTCCAGCCCCGAGAGCTCCACAGAACACCAGCAGTTTCCAGGTTAAATCACCTCAAATCCTAGGTGTCAGTTCACACCTGGCTGAATGCTCGGCAACACAAAAAGTCCACTTACCGTCTTTACATGGCCTGCTCTCCTGACACACAGGTCTCAGCTTTTCAGCCCAGCACAGAGCTCAGATCCCAAACACAGAGAGAGGGCCCTTTGCATAAACCCAGCTGTCTTTTAAAGGCAGCTAGATATTAACCCAAAAAACCTGGCTGCAATCAACCCAGCAGCACAGGCTGAGAGGAAAATACCTGTTTTTTTACCACCAAACCTCTCACTGTGTCACATACCCCCCCCCCCCTTTGTTCAACCCTGAGGGGGTGAACACACGCCAGAAAGTATACCCAGAACCGGGCACTCGCATTTCCCTGTAACTGCCCTGCTCTGTGTTCCACTGAAAATCCAAAGTTCTGAAGTCATCCGAACCCTCTGGTGACCCAGGACTTTCCTTCTTTGTCCAGGTGGTGACAGGCTGCGGCCAACCCCATATCACTCCTTCAGAGATGGCTTGTCGCCGAGCCACGGGCACCTGGTACGGCTTTAACCAGACCTTTGCCTGGGGCTCAGTGACAATATCACGGTGAGTTATGGAAGGGCATTCAGGGAAATCATAGAACACCTCTGTGTTCTGACTAACAAACTCCTTGGCTCTCTGAATCTGTTCAGTGGAAAGGCTGCCAGTAATTTTATCTGTGGCAGCCGCTTCCCTGTTAGCAGACAGAGGGAACGGAATATCTTTCCCTAGATAAACTGGCCGCGGGTTGTTCTCAATATAAGTCTCTCTAACCTTCCAAGGTTTCCGTAAATTTACATGGTAGACCGGCTCCGGCTTTTGCTGTCCTGGCTGGTGTACCTTGTAATTTGGGTCTCCAACTTTCTGTGCAATTTTATAGGTCCCCTTCCCCCTAGCGCTGTCCTTACTGTCCACAGGTGGCCCAACAACCAAAACTGGGTCCCTTTGGCTACGGACCCCAGACACTCGATTGCAGGTCCGGCTTTGGCCTGGCTGAGCCACCTTCCTATGTTTTATACCCATCCTACTAATGGGGACTGTCTTCCCCTCACCCACCGGACCTACTGTGGGTCCCTCTGCCTTGGGTTTCTGGGGTTCTAACACCTCACCTGGGCTAGGCCTCACTACTGGAAGTTTTCCTACCTGTCTGGGAACTGGACGTACAATGGCCGGCCACAGGGCTGGGAACAATGGAAAGTCTCTTCCTATTATCACATCATAGGGCATACTCGTGGTTACAGCCACCTCATGGACCTGCCTGCCGGCACACGTGCTTACAGACAATAGAGCAGTGGGGTATTCTTTTAAATCTCCATGAATGCTGAAAACCCCGACTCTCCGGCCTGTAAACTCTGTGGGTCGCACCAGGGAAGCCCTCACCAGGGTCACCTGACTCCACGAATCCAGCAGAGCTGCCACTGGAGTGTCTCCCACCTCCACCCGACACAAATGTTCATCATGGATAACCTCTGACACATCGACCCTTCTGGCATACAATGACTGTCGATACCCAAAGTTTACATCCATGGGCTCACCCAGGAGGGGACAGTTGGCCCGTACATGGCCAGGCTCCTGGCACCGCCAGCAGATTATAGATTCCCGATCCTCAAAGGGCACATCCTGTGTGGTCTTTCTCAGCTCAGGCCGCAGGGTCTGGGGAGGGGATTTTCTGGGTTTTATTACTCCCTTCCCCAGAGTTCCCCCCTTAAGTTCCTCAGTAGCCCCATAACGTTCGACCAGGTCCACCATCTCCAGGGCACTAGTAGGAGATGTCTGGCCAACCCAGCGCTGGAGGGGTAGTGGCAATGCCCTCCAGAATTTGTCAGCTACAATACGGTCCAGCATAGCAGTGGGACTAAGTACGTCAGGCGGTAGACATTTTTGTAAGAGTTTTAGCAAATTGTAATACTGGGGTCGTGCTGGCTCAGCTAGGCTAAACTCCCACTGATGTACCCGCTGGGCCCTGACCAACACATTCACCCCCAGTCTTGCCAGGATCTCACCCTTGACCACAGAGTAGTCTGCCGCTTGGTCGTCCGGTAAATCAAAGTAAACCTGTTGAGGTCCTGACGCCAGAAACGGAGCGATGACCTCCGCCCACTGGTCTCGGGGTAGTCTCTCTCTCACAGCCACCTTTTCGAACATCGCCAAGTAGGTTTCAACATCATCTGTCGGTGTCATCTTGGGAACGGCCATGCAGACTGTTTTCCGGGCATCGTGCACTCCCTGAGGCATCCCTGACTTTTCTAGCACCATTACGTGTTGCAGCAGCCGCTGGTTCGTGTCCTGCTGTCGCTGATTAGCCTCTAGCAGTTGTCTGTTCGTCTCTTGCTGCTGTGCGATGGCCTGCTGTTGGACAAGTAAGGCTTCTTCATGTCTCTTTTGCTGCTGTGCGATGGCCTGCTGTTGGACAAGTAAGGCTTCTTCATGTCTCTTTTGCTGTTGTGCGATGGCCTGCTGTTGCTTTAAGTTGGCCTGGACAAGCTGCTTTATCATCTCCTCCATCTTGTCCTGTGTTGGTGGTTGCAGCTTGGCAGGCTTAATCCAGGACATACAACAGTGCCCAAAAAAAAAAATGCTACAAAAAGTTTTGGCTTCCCGCCAGCCTCACTGCAATTGCCCGCATCCGACACCAAATGTGGGGAGTTGCTCTGGTAGACAGTGGAGCGGGTGCAGTATAGAGGCAAAGGGAGTCCAGGTAGTGCAGCAAACAGTGTTTTATTTCACACTTGCACAAACAAAACTCAAAACAGTGACTTAGTGTTACTTCACACACATATCAAAAACTTGAGGCAAAACAAAAGTCCAAGACGGGATCAAATCACCTGTGTGGTTTAGGTGCGTGTTCACACCTGGCTGTCAGCCCAGCCGCAGGAAAGTCCAACCTCAGGGTTCCAGGCAGACTGCACGCCTCTTTGCAAGCTCTTGCTTCCAGCCCTGAGAGCTCCACAGAACACCAGCAGTTTCCAGGTTAAATCACCTCAAATCCTAGGTGTTAGTTCACACCTGGCTGAATGCTCAGCAACACAAAAAGTCCACTTACCGTCTTTACATGGCCTGCTCTCCTGACACACAGGTCTCAGCTTTTCAGCCCAGCACAGGGCTCAGATCCCAAACACAGAGAGAGGGCCCTTTGCATAAACCCAGCTGTCTTTTAAAGGCAGCTAGGTATTAACCCAAAAAACCCGGACCAGCACCTAAAATCCGGTCCAGTATTTGCCCTTACCTGGCTGCAATCAACCCAGCAGCACAGGCTGAGAGGAAAATACCTGTTTTTTTACCACCAAACCTCTCACTGTGTCACAGGGTGAACATACTAGATATGTTTCTGTACTTGAGGGGATGGGGGGTGTGGAAGGAAAAGGCTTAATGTCATCTGGCACTGTCGTCGATTTGCAGGCAAAATGACGTTGAAGAGTGAGTTTGCTTATAAGTTAATTTAAATACACGAAAGGTTCAAATAAATCTGGTTTGTTGGTGGCGCAAAAAGAGAGGCCTTTACTGAGAAAAGTTATCTAATCTAGTTTTAGCTGAGGTTGGGATCGCTTAAAAAAACCTCTTGTTTTTTTGTCTGCTGGAGGGGGCTGTGTGGTTATTGAATCTGTTGCTTGGGTTTTAGTTTTTTCTTTACTGGTGTTTCTATGTCTCCCATCCCGGTGTCCTGTGAATCAGATATGTGTCTTTTTCTTGTGGAAGGTATCGGGGAGTAAAATTTGGTAATTTTTGTTGATTGTGTGCTTCTGAGTGAGTTCAGTGAAAGTTGGCTGGGTGGTTTGAATAACAGACTGAGGAATTAAATTGTAGACCAGTTTTGTCTCAGTGGTGGAGTGCAGTTCTTGTTTATCGCTGCAGGTGGCATTTGTTCTAAAAAAGGACTTTCAGATAGAATTGTGGGCAGTTCTAAGAAATAATCGGGACTAGGGTTGAGCGAACCCGAACTTTAAAGTTCGGGTTCGTACCGAACATTACGGTTTTTCGCCCCCGAACATTTCCATAAAAGTTAGGGTTTGGGTTCATTGTTCGTTGATTTCTTACCGCTTTTTGAAAGGCTGCAGGGCAGCCAATCAACAAGCGTTTCACTACTTTGCCCTAAGAAGCCATCACAGCCATGCCTACTATTGGCATGGCTGTGATTGGCTAAGTACAGCATGTAACTCAGCCTCTATTTAAGCTGGAGTCACGTAGCGCTGCACGTCACTCTGCTGCTCTTAGTGTAGGGTCAGGTTGCTCCTGCTGTAAGGGAGAGATTAGGGTAGAAATCTGTTGAACTTGGTGGTGTTAACTCTTCAAACTACAGCAATATTTGAGGGTGCTATGCTACATATTTGTACCCAGTCCTGCGCCCAGAGATACTGCAATATAATTTTTAATCCATCTGTTACTGAGGGGAGGTCGGCAGCCATTTTAGCAACTGCAGTGTCCTTGGAACTGCACGATATTTGCATGTGTGCCAGCCTGCCAGGGACATCAGTCTAATTTTTTTTTGGTAGCTCAGTGGAGGAAAAATTATTTTTTACTGGCAGGTCAAGTCCCCCTACATTACCTATTTTATAATTTTGGGGTCACATAGTGCATTTCTGTAGTTGAGTTAATAAACCCGAACTGTTGTGCCACAGAGCACGTTTGCATAAAATGCTGAAAAAACAGTTTTATACTTTTTGGGGTAACATACTGCATTTCTGTAGTTGCTTTAATAAACCCGTACTGTCGGTACGAGCACGTTTGCATACACCTCTGAAAAACCTTTTTTTTTTAATTTTGCAGTGACATAGTGAATTTCTGTAGTTGGTGGAATAAGCCCGCATTGTCGTACCACAGAGCACTTTTGCATACAACGCTGAAAAACCTGTTTTATAATTTTTGGGGTGACATACCGTACTGCATTTCTGTAGTTGGGTTAATAAACCTGTACTGTTGTGCCACAGAGCACGTTTGCATACAACGCTGAAAATACTGTTTTAAAATTTTGCGATGAAAAACTGCATTTCTGTAGTTGGGTTGATAAACCCGTACTGTTGTGCCACAGAACACGTTTGCATACAACGCTGAAAAAACTGTTTTAAAATTTTTGGGGTGACATTTTTGGGGTGACATACTGCATTTCTGTAGTTGGTGGAATAAGCTCGTATTGTCGTACCACAGAGCACGTTTGCATACAACGCTGAAAAACCTGTTTTATAATTTCTGGGGTAACACACTGCATTTCTGTAGTTGGGTTAATAAACTCGTACTGTTGTGCCAAAGAGCACGTTTGCATACAACGCTGAAAAAACTGTTTTATAATTTTGCGGTGAAAAACTGCATTTCTGTAGTTGGGTTAATAAACCCGTACTGTTGTGCCACTAAGCACGTTTGCATACACCGCTGAAAATAATGTTTTAAAATTTTGCGGTAAAAAACAGCATTTCTGTAGTTGGGTTAATAAACCCGTACTGTTGTGCCACAGAGCACCTTTGCATACAACCCTAAAAACCTGTTTTAATATTTTGGGGTGACATACTGCATTTCTGTAGTTGCTGTAAAAAACCCATATTGTCGTACCACAGAGCACGTTTGCATACACCGCTGAAAAACCTGTTTTAGAATTTTTGGGGTAACATTTCATTAGTTGGGTTAAAAAAACTCGTACTGTTGTGCCCCAGAGCACGTTTGCATACAACGCTGAAAAAACTGTTTTAAAATTTTGCGGTGAAAAACTGCATTTCTGTAGTTGGGTTAATAAACCCGTATTGTTGTGCCACAGAGCATGTTTGCATACAACGTTGAAAAAACTGTTTTATAAGATTTGGGGTGACATACTGCATTTCTGTAGTTTGTTGCTATAAACACTGGTTTTGTGCTACATAGCAGACCTGAGGCCTGCCCTGTATTTTAGTCATTTTAAGTAACCTGTGGAACTCTACATTTACATAGTTGGTTGCAAAAACACTGGTTTTGTGGTAGATAGCACATTTGCAGTGTAAGCTGCATTTCTAACAGTCAAATTAAACCGTTAACCTCTGCTGTTACATTGTTGGTTTGAAAATTAAAATTTTTGTTGATAGTAAAGTAATTGTAGTTGAGTTGTGTGACCTAAAGAAATGTATTCTCTTTATGACACGGGCACTGCCTTACTATTAGTGAACTTAATTGTTGACTTTTGGCAGTTAAATTGACACCTGAGATAAACCATTTTTTGGTTTGGTGGGTGAACGCTAGGGATGAGCGAACCCGAACTGGATAGTTCGGGTTCGTACCGAATTTTGGGGTGTTCGGGACCTGGACCCGGATCCGAACATTTTCAAAAAAGTTCGGGTTCAGGTCCGTTGTTCTGCGATTTCTTCCCGCTTTCTGAAGGGCTGCACAGCAGCCATTCAGCTAGCGTTTTACTTCTTGCCCTAAGAAGCCATCACAGCCATGCCTACTAATGGCATGGCTGTGATTGGCCAAGTGCAGCATGTGACCCAGCCTCTATTTAAGCTGGAGTCACGTAGCGCCGCACGTCACTCTGCTCTGATTAGTGTAGGAAGAGGACGCAGCTTCTGTGAGGGCGAGATTAGGCAGGGAGAAGTCAGCAAAACACCTATTGAAGTGATCGATCTACAGCTGTGAATCATTCAACTTCTGCTAGTTAATTGCTCACTGGTTTTTAGGCTGCACAGAGCATTTTTCTGTCACTTTGATCGGCGGCCATTTTGTGTCCTGTGGTGCACCAGCACAAGCTGCCACCAAGTCCATCAATCCATCAATACTAGTTTTTTTTTTTTTTTTGCTATATCCTACATCAGGGGCTTGGCTGTGCTTATTGTCCCCCCTAGAAACTCAGGATAGAAATTTCTATATTTTATTAAGGGGTTAAATTCAATTGCCAAAATAGCAATCCCCTAAATCTGGTGTTCTAGCTGTGGCTAGCCAAGTGTAATACTGTCTGCTGCCTGGCAAAGGATATATTTTGTTCTGAGTGAAATTAAATAGCCAAAATAGCAATACCATAAATCTGGTGTCACAGCAGTGGCTGGCCAAGTTTAAAAGTGTCCGGCAAAGGATAGATAATTTTCTGGGGTGAAATTAAATTACCAAAATAGAAATACCGTAAATCTGGTGTTCCAGCTGTGGCTGGACAAGTTTAATAGTGTCCATCATAGGATATATTATTTTCTGCGGTGAAATTCAGTTGCAAAAATAGAAATACCGTAAATCAGTGGTTTCAGCTGTGGCTGGCCAAGTTTAATAGTGTCCGTCACAGGATATATTATTTTCTGTGGTGAAAGTCAGTAGCAAAAATAGAAATACATAACTCACAGAAAAAAGATGCACCACATGGATAAGCAACTGACAACACTGGCTAATCCCTCACTCTGGTGTTAAAAGCTGAGAGATTCGCCAATATTTCCAATCAGGAACATATCGGAGCCCCTTTAGGCACCACTACACGGTATCTCAGCATGACATGGGGTCCTACCACTAGACTACCTATGGTGTGTGAACAAGGTCTGAACAGGTATTAAGTAGCCTACAGCCCCATCCCACTCACCTGCACTGCAGGACCAACAATGCAATGGGGAACACATGAGGCCGCAAGCTACACCTACAACAGACCATGTGACACCGGCTTCCAGGTGCAACAGAATGTTTACAAGCCATATGCAATGGCACATTCAATACATATAAAACAAGAATCACAAAAATAAACGTGGCCTAAATGGGTGGGACTGCTCCAGACCCCAAACACTGTGGCGTGTTTCTAACTGGGGGCAGTTCTTCCGCATGTGGTTCGCAGCGAACGGCTATCCCCAGCAAAAATTGCATACAATGGAGGATGCCGGCGCGAACCACAAGCACCACACAAACATCCTACACAAAATAAAACATGTGCGGATGAAAATATATAAACACATAACTCACAGAAAAAAGATGCACCACATGGATAAGCAACTGACAACACTGGCTAATCCTCACTCTGGTGTTAAAAGCTGAGAGATTCGCCAATATTTCCAATCAGGAACATATCGGAGCCCCTTTAGGCACCACTACACGGTATCTCAGCATGACATGGGGTCCTACCACTAGACTACCTATGGTGTGTGAACAAGGTCTGAACAGGTATTAGTAGCCTACAGCCCCATCCCACTCACCTGCACTGCAGGACCAACAATGCAATGGGGAACACATGAGGCCGCAAGCTACACCTACAACAGACCATGTGACACCGGCTTCCAGGTGCAACAGAATGTTTACAAGCCATATGCAATGGCACATTCAATACATATAAAACAAGAATCACAAAAATAAACGTGGCCTAAATGGGTGGGACTGCTCCAGACCCCAAACACTGTGGCGTGTTTCTAACTGGGGGCAGTTCCTCCGCATGTGGTTCGCAGCGAACGGCTATCCCCAGCAAAAATTGCATACAATGGAGGATGCCGGCGCGAACCACAAGCACCACACAAACATCCTACACAAAATAAAACATGTGCGGATGAAAATATATAAACACATAACTCACAGAAAAAAGATGCACCACATGGATAAGCAACTGACAACACTGGCTAATCCCTCACTCTGGTGTTAAAAGCTGAGAGATTCGCCAATATTTCCAATCAGGAACATATCGGAGCCCCTTTAGGCACCACTACACGGTATCTCAGCATGACATGGGGTCCTACCACTAGACTACCTATGGTGTGTGAACAAGGTCTGAACAGGTATTAAGTAGCCTACAGCCCCATCCCACTCACCTGCACTGCAGGACCAACAATGCAATGGGGGAACACATGAGGCCGCAAGCTACACCTACAACAGACCATGTGACACCGGCTTCCAGGTGCAACAGAATGTTTACAAGCCATATGCAATGGCACATTCAATACATATAAAACAAGAATCACAAAAATAAACGTGGCCTAAATGGGTGGGACTGCTCCAGACCCCAAACACTGTGGCGTGTTTCTAACTGGGGGCAGTTCCTCCGCATGTGGTTCGCAGCGAACGGCTATCCCCAGCAAAAATTGCATACAATGGAGGATGCCGGCGCGAACCACAAGCACCACACAAACATCCTACACAAAATAAAACATGTGCGGATGAAAATATATAAACACATAACTCACAGAAAAAAGATGCACCACATGGATAAGCAACTGACAACACTGGCTAATCCCTCACTCTGGTGTTAAAAGCTGAGAGATTCGCCAATATTTCCAATCAGGAACATATCGGAGCCCCTTTAGGCACCACTACACGGTATCTCAGCATGACATGGGGTCCTACCACTAGACTACCTATGGTGTGTGAACAAGGTCTGAACAGGTATTAAGTAGCCTACAGCCCCATCCCACTCACCTGCACTGCAGGACCAACAATGCAATGGGGAACACATGAGGCCGCAAGCTACACCTACAACAGACCATGTGACACCGGCTTCCAGGTGCAACAGAATGTTTACAAGCCATATGCAATGGCACATTCAATACATATAAAACAAGAATCACAAAAATAAACGTGGCCTAAATGGGTGGGACTGCTCCAGACCCCAAACACTGTGGCGTGTTTCTAACTGGGGGCAGTTCCTCCGCATGTGGTTCGCAGCGAACGGCTATCCCCAGCAAAAATTGCATACAATGGAGGATGCCGGCGCGAACCACAAGCACCACACAAACATCCTACACAAAATAAAACATGTGCGGATGAAAATATATAAACACATAACTCACAGAAAAAAGATGCACCACATGGATAAGCAACTGACAACACTGGCTAATCCCTCACTCTGGTGTTAAAAGCTGAGAGATTCGCCAATATTTCCAATCAGGAACATATCGGAGCCCCTTTAGGCACCACTACACGGTATCTCAGCATGACATGGGGTCCTACCACTAGACTACCTATGGTGTGTGAACAAGGTCTGAACAGGTATTAAGTAGCCTACAGCCCCATCCCACTCACCTGCACTGCAGGACCAACAATGCAATGGGGAACACATGAGGCCGCAAGCTACACCTACAACAGACCATGTGACACCGGCTTCCAGGTGCAACAGAATGTTTACAAGCCATATGCAATGGCACATTCAATACATATAAAACAAGAATCACAAAAATAAACGTGGCCTAAATGGGTGGGACTGCTCCAGACCCCAAACACTGTGGCGTGTTTCTAACTGGGGGCAGTTCCTCCGCATGTGGTTCGCAGCGAACGGCTATCCCCAGCAAAATTGCATACAATGGAGGATGCCGGCGCGAACCACAAGCACCACACAAACATCCTACACAAAATAAAACATGTGCGGATGAAAATATATAAACACATAACTCACAGAAAAAGATGCACCACATGGATAAGCAACTGACAACACTGGCTAATCCTCACTCTGGTGTTAAAAGCTGAGAGATTCGCCAATATTTCCAATCAGGAACATATCGGAGCCCCTTTAGGCACCACTACACGGTATCTCAGCATGACATGGGGTCCTACCACTAGACTACCTATGGTGTGTGAACAAGGTCTGAACAGGTATTAAGTAGCCTACAGCCCCATCCCACTCACCTGCACTGCAGGACCAACAATGCAATGGGGAACACATGAGGCCGCAAGCTACACCTACAACAGACCATGTGACACCGGCTTCCAGGTGCAACAGAATGTTTACAAGCCATATGCAATGGCACATTCAATACATATAAAACAAGAATCACAAAAATAAACGTGGCCTAAATGGGTGGGACTGCTCCAGACCCCAAACACTGTGGCGTGTTTCTAACTGGGGGCAGTTCCTCCGCATGTGGTTCGCAGCGAACGGCTATCCCCAGCAAAATTGCATACAATGGAGGATGCCGGCGCGAACCACAAGCACCACACAAACATCCTACACAAAATAAAACATGTGCGGATGAAAATATATAAACACATAACTCACAGAAAAAAGATGCACCACATGGATAAGCAACTGACAACACTGGCTAATCCCTCACTCTGGTGTTAAAAGCTGAGAGATTCGCCAATATTTCCAATCAGGAACATATCGGAGCCCCTTTAGGCACCACTACACGGTATCTCAGCATGACATGGGGTCCTACCACTAGACTACCTATGGTGTGTGAACAAGGTCTGAACAGGTATTAAGTAGCCTACAGCCCCATCCTGATTGGAAATATTGGCGAATCTCTCAGCTTTTAACACCAGAGTGAGGGATTAGCCAGTGTTGTCAGTTGCTTATCCATGTGGTGCATCTTTTTTCTGTGAGTTATGTGTTTATATATTTTCATCCGCACATGTTTTATTTTGTGTAGGATGTTTGTGTGGTGCTTGTGGTTCGCGCCGGCATCCTCCATTGTATGCAATTTTTGCTGGGGATAGCCGTTCGCTGCGAACCACATGCGGAGGAACTGCTCCCCCAGTTAGAAACACGCCACAGTGTTTGGGGTCTGGAGCAGTCCCACCCATTTAGGCCACGTTTATTTTTGTGATTCTTGTTTTATATGTATTGAATGTGCCATTGCATATGGCTTGTAAACATTCTGTTGCACCTGGAAGCCGGTGTCACATGGTCTGTTGTAGGTGTAGCTTGCGGCCTCATGTGTTCCCATTGCATTGTTGGTCCTGCAGTGCAGGTGAGTGGGATGGGGCTGTAGGCTACTTAATACCTGTTCAGACCTTGTTCACACACCATAGGTAGTCTAGTGGTAGGACCCCATGTCATGCTGAGATACCGTGTAGTGGTGCCTAAAGGGGCTCCGATATGTTCCTGATTGGAAATATTGGCGAATCTCTCAGCTTTTAACACCAGAGTGAGGGATTAGCCAGTGTTGTCAGTTGCTTATCCATGTGGTGCATCTTTTTTCTGTGAGTTATGTGTTTATATATTTTCATCCGCACATGTTTTATTTTGTGTAGGATGTTTGTGTGGTGCTTGTGGTTCGCGCCGGCATCCTCCATTGTATGCAATTTTTGCTGGGGATAGCCGTTCGCTGCGAACCACATGCGGAGGAACTGCCCCCCCAGTTAGAAACACGCCACAGTGTTTGGGGTCTGGAGCAGTCCCACCCATTTAGGCCACGTTTATTTTTGTGATTCTAGCAAAAATAGAAATACAGTAAATCTGGTGTTCCAGCTGGGACTGGACAAGTTTAATAGTATCCGTCAAAGGATAGATTTTGTTCTGTGGTGAAATTCACTTGCCAAAATAGCAATACCCTGAATCTGGTGTTCCAGCTGTTGCAGTGTTAATCTGTTCCTAAAAGGGTATATTACACTCAGCGTGCATTTCGAAGTATATTTCTTTCTGTAAAAGGGTATATTACACTCAAGGTGTATACTGTATATAAGTGCTGAGAGGGTCATCCTCAATAACTTCACAAGCTACCGTGCATCTCCAAGTGTATTCCCTCCATTAAAGGGTATATTACACAAAGTGTTAAAATACAATTGCTGAAGGCATGATCCTACATATTTTTTCACACGCTACTGTGCATCTCCAAATGTAAATCTGTCCATAAAAGGATACCTTTCATCCAGGGCCTAAATACCAGGCCTACAATTGATATTCCCCTAAATCATAGGTTACTGCTGTGCCTGGATTAGGGTAATACGGAACATAAATAAATAGGCAGATAGTGTTAGTTGCCTGTAATAAAAGGCCTGAATTTGAAATAAATACATTGGGCCAAATATTTTTTTTTTTATTGTGGTGCTTGGTGAACGGTAATAATAAGGTAAACATCTAGTAAGGGACGCGGATGCGGTCGTGGTGGTGTTAGTGGACACTCTGGTGCTGGGAGAGGACGTGGCCATTCTGCCACAGCCACACGTCCTAGTGAACCAACTACCTCAGGTTCCAGTACCCGCCAGAATTTACAGCGATATTTGGTGGGGCCCAATGCCGTTCTAAGGATGGTAAGGGCTGAGCAAGTAAAGGCGCTAGTCAATTGGGTGGCTGATAGTGGATCCAGCACATTCACAACATTATCTCCCACCCAGTCTTCTGCAGAAAGCGCACAGGTGGTGCCTGAAAACCAAGCCAATCAGTCTGTCACATCACCCCCATGCATATCAGGGAAACTGTCAGAGCCTAAAATTTATGCAGCAGTCTCTTATGCTTTTTGAAGACTTTGCTGGCAGGGTTTCCCAAGCAAATCCACCTAGCCCTTCCACAGTGGTGGAAGACATAGAATACACTGATGCACAACCACTTATGTTTTCTGATGACGATGACATGGGAATACCACCTCATCGGAGTCCGCACGTCTCGGATGATGACGAAACACAGGTGCCAACTGCTGCGTCTTTTTGCAGTG
The DNA here is from genome assembly GCA_033119425.1 of Bufotes viridis. Classification (NCBI taxonomy): domain Eukaryota; kingdom Metazoa; phylum Chordata; class Amphibia; order Anura; family Bufonidae; genus Bufotes; species Bufotes viridis. The sequence goes on from CM065591.1 coordinate 37,167,384, forward strand.
TGCAGACCGAACAGGAGGTCAGGGAGGAAGACTGTGTGGAAGGCAATGCACGGGACGATGAGGTCCCAGACCCCACATGGAATGAAGGTCGTGCCACTGACTTTCATAGTTCAGAGGAAGAGGCAGTGGTGAGACCGAGCCAACAGCGTAGCAAAAGAGGGAGCAGGGGGCAAAAGCAGAACAGCCGTCTCCAAGAGAGTTCACCTGCTACTGGCCACCGCCACCAGGGACCCCAAAGGCAGCTTCAAGGAGTTCCCTGGTATGGCACTTATTTAAACAATGTGCTGACGACAAGACCCGAGTGGTTTGCACACTGTGCCATCAGAGCCTGAAGCGAGGAATTAACGTTCTGAACCTTAGCACCACCTGCAAGACCAGGCATCTACATGCAAAGCATGAACTGCAGTGGAGTAAACACCTTAAAAACAAGGAACTCACTCAGGCTCCCCCTGCTCCCTCTTCTGCCTCGGCCTCTTCCTCCGTCTCGGGAGTAATGTTGGCACCTGCCACCCACCAAACAGAGGATGTGCCACCGACACCACCACCTGCATCACCAAGCATCTCCACCATTGTCACACAGCAGCGTTCAGCTCTCCATCTCACAAACCTTGGAGAGAAAGCGTAAATTCCCACCTAGCCACCCTCGAGCCCTGGGCCTGAATGACCAGCATTTCTACTGGCTACTACAACTACTGGCCTTTGAAATGCTGTCATTCAGGCTGGTGGACACTGACAGCTTCAAACAGCTGATGGCCATGGTTGTCCCACAGTATATTGTTCCCAGCCACCACTACTTCTCCAAGACAGCCGTGCCTTCCCTGCACAACCAAGTATCCGATAAAATCAAGTGTGCACTGCGCAATGCCATCTGTGGCAAGGTCCACCTAACTACAGATACGTGGACCAGTAAGCACGGCCAGGGACGTTATATCTCCCTAACTGCACACTGGGTAGCCTCCTGTAGCCTCCTACTCGGCTTCCTCCTCCTCTGCTTCCACCTGCTCATCCAGTCAGCCACACACTTTCACGACCAACTTCAGCACATCCCGGAGTAAACGTCAGCAGGCTGTTCTGAAACTCATATGTTTGGGGGACAGGCCCCACACCGCGCAGGAGTTGTGGTGGGGTATTGAACAACAGACCGACCAGTGGTTGCTGCCGGTGGGCCTCAAGCCCAACCTGGTGGTGCGCGATAATGGGCGAAATCTCGTCGTCTGGCGAATGTGCTGAATCTGGTGGTGCAGAAGTTAATTCACAACTACCCCAACATGTCAGAGCTGCTGCATAAAGTGCGGGCCGTCTGTGTGCGATTCCGGCGTTCACATCCTGCCGCTGCTCGCCTGTCTGCGCTACAGCGTAACTTCGGCCTTCCCGCTCACCACATCATATGCGACGTGCCCACCAGGTGGAACTCCACCGTGCACATTCTGGAGAGACTGTGCGAGCAGCAGCAGGCCATAGTGGAGTTTCAGCTGCAGCACGCAGGGGTCAGTCGCTCTGCGTAACAGCACCACTTCACCACCAATGACTGGGCCTCCATGCAAGACCTGTGTGCCCTGTTGCGCTGTTTCGAGTACTCCACCAACATGGCCAGTGGCGATGACACCGTTATCAGCGTTACAATACCACTTCTATGTCTCCTTGAGAAAACACTTAGGGTGATGATGGAAGAGGAGGTGGCCCAGGAGGAGGAGGAGGAGGAGGAGGATGATGGGTCATTTTTAGCACTTTCAGGCCCGTCTGTTAGAAGAGGCTCAGAGGGAGGTTTTTTGCAACAGCAGAGGCCAGGTACAAATGTGGCCAGCCAGGGCCCACTACTGGAGGATGAGGAGGATGAGGAGGAGGTGGAGGAGGATGAGGATGAAGCAGGTTCACAGCGGGGTGGCACCCAACACAGCTCAGGCCCATCACTGGTGCGTGGCTGGGGGGATACAGAGGACGATGCCGATACGCCTCCCACAGAGGACAGCTTTTCCTTACCTCTGGGGAGCCTGGCACACATGAGCAACTACATGCTGCAGTGCCTGCGCAACGACAGCAGAGTTGCCCACATTTTAACCTGAGCAGAATACTGGGTTGCCACCCTGATGGATCCCCACTACAAAGACAATGTGCCCACATTACTTCCTGCACTAGAGCGTGATAGGAAGATGCGCGAGTACAAGCGCACACTGGTTGACGCGCTCCTGAGAGCATTCCCAAATGTAACAGGGGAACAAGTGGAAGCCCAAGGCGAAGGCAGAGGAGGAGCAAGAGGTCGCCAACGCAGCTGTGTCACGGCCAGCTCCTCTGAGGGCAGGGTTAGCATGGCAGAAATGTGGAAAAGTTTTGTCACCACGCCACAGCACCACCACCTGATACGGAACGTGTTAGCAGGAGGCAGCATTTCAGTAACATGGTTGAACAGTACGTCTGCACACCCCTCCACGTACTTACTGATGGTTCGGCCCCATTCAACTTCTGGGTCTCCAAATTGTCCACGTGGCCAGAGCTAGCCTTTTATACCTTTGAGTTGCTGGCATGCCCAGCGGCCAGCGTTTTGTCTGAACGTGTATTCAGCACGGAAGGGGGCATCATTACTGACAAACGCAGCCGTCTGTCCACAGCCAACGTGGACAAGCTGACGTTCATAAAAATGAGTCAGGCATGGATCCCACAGGACCTGTCCATCCCTTGTGCAGAATAGACATTTATAACTGCCTCCCCATCAACCATATATTAATGTACTCCGGGGCACTTCTTTATTGAATCCTATTTTTTAAAATTTTACTATTATATTGCGGTGCAACCAAAAGTTGAATGAACCTCTCCTCCGTCTAGTTGCCAGGGGCCTAATTATATGAAAGTGGCCTGTTCCAGTGGTGGGTGACATGAAGCCTGATTCTCTGCTATGCGACCTCTGTCTGGGTGCCGTGGGCTAAATATCTAGAAGTGGCCTTCTCTATTGCTGGGTGACATGAAGCCGGATTCTCTGCTATGCGATCTCTCTCCTCCATCTGGGTGCCAGGGGCCTAATTATCGAAAAGTGGTCTTCTTCATTGGTGGGTGACATGACGCCTGATTATCTGCTATGGGACCTCTGTCCTCTGTCTGGGTGCTGGGGCCTAAATAAATAAAAGTGGCCTTCTCCATTGGTGGGTGACTTGAATCCTGATTCTCTGCTATGGGACCTCTCTCCAATTGATATTGCTTAATTTTTATTTATATTATTATTTTTTAATTCATTTCCCTATCCACATTTGTTTGCAGGGGATTTAGCTACATTCTGCTCCTTTTTGCAGCCCTCTAGCCCTTTCCTGGACTATTTTACAGCCTTTTTAGTGCCCAAAAGTTTGGGTCCCCATTGACTTCAATGGGGTTCGGGTTCGGGATGAAGTTCGTGTCGAGTTCGGAACCCGAACATCCAGGTGTTCGCTCAACTCTAGTGAACGCAAATAATGAGAACATCAAGTAAGGGACATGGACATGGTTGTGTAAGTGTTGGTGGAGAGGAGGTGGCCATTTTGCGTCAGCTACAGGTCCAAGTGAGACACCTTCCTCAGGTGCGAGTAGTCAACAGAACTTGCAGCGTTATTTGGTAGGCCCGAATGCCGCTCTACGGATGGTAAGGCCAGAACAAGTACAGGCGATAGTAAATTGGGTGGCTGACAGTGGCGTTAGTTCCTTCGCAGTATCTCCCACCCAGTCCTCTATAGAAAGCTCAGAATTGGCAGCAGCAGCCCATGCCCATCAGTCTTTCACCTCACCCCCTTGCAAATCAGCCAAGCAGCCTGAGCTCCAAGTCATGCAGCAGACTTTTATGCTTTTTGATGACTCTGCTGGCAGGGTTTCCCTGAGCCATCCACATAGCCCTGCCCTAGAAGTGAAAGACATTGAATGCACTGATGCCCAACCACTTATGTTGCAGGATAAGGACATGGGAATACAACCGCAGCATGTCTCTGATGATGACGAAACACAGGTGCCAACTGCTGTGCCTTTCTGCAGTGTGCAGACCGACGAGGAGGGCAGGGGTCAAGAATGGGTGGAAGATGATGGGGAGGACGATGAGGTCCTAGACCCCGACTATACTCAAGTTCATCCTCACACAGAGGCAACAGCACAGCAAAAGCAGGAGCAGGCTGCAAAAGCGGAGCGGCCGTTCCCGAGACAGTACGCCTGCTACTGCCCACGCACCCTGGGACCTGGCACACCAAAGCCAGCTCTAAGAGTTCATTTGTGTGGCAGTTCTTCAGACAATGTCCTGATGACAAGAAACTAGTGGTTTGCACGTTGTGCAACCAGAGCCTGAAGCGAGGCATAAACGTTCTAAACCTGAGCACAACCTGCATGACCAGGCATTTACATGCAAAGCACGAACTGCAGTGGGATAAATACCTTAAAAACCAAGAAAGGTCTCAGGCTCCTCCTGCTTTCTCTTTTGCTGCTGTCTCTGCCTCTTCCTCCACCTCTGGAGTCACAGTGGCACCTGCCACCCAGAAAACAGAGGATGCGCCACCAACACCACCACCTCCGTCATCATCACCAAGCATCTCCATCATGTCACACGCAAGCGTTTAGCTGTCCATCTCCCAAACACTGATAAGAAAGAGAAAATACCCACCTACCCTCAATCCCTGGTCCTCAATGCCAGCATTTCAAAATTACTGGCCTTTAAAATTCTGTCATTCCATCTGGTGGTTACAGACTGTTTTAAACAGCTGACGGAGGTGGCTGTCCAAAAGTACGTCGTTCCCAGCCGCCACTACTTTTCCAGGTGAGCCGTTCCTTCCATGCACAACCAAGTGGAGGATAAAATCAAGTGTGCACTGTGCAACGCCATCTGTGGCAAGGTCCACATAACCACAGATACATGGACCAGTAAGCAAGGGCAGGGACGCTATATCTCCCTAACTGCACACTGTGTAAATGTAGTGAAAGCTGGGCCTGAGGCAGATAGCGGTTTGGCGCATGTCCTTCCACCACCGAGGATCGCAGGTAGAGATGAGCGAACACCTGGATGTTCGGGTTCGAGAGGTTCGGCCGAACTTCCGGAAAATGTCCGGGTTCGTGATCCGAACTCAACCCGAACTTCATCCCGAACCCGAACCCCATAGAAGTCAATGGGGACCCGAACTTTTGGGCACTAAAAAGGCTGTAAAAGACACCCAGAGGGATAATATACCGCAATAAACGCATTGCGATTACAACTTTGAGCTAACGATCACCATGGGACCGCCTCCTCCAGTAGAATGTACTGTCGGATCTGAGAATTAAGTTGAAATCGCAATGCGATTCTTATATATTTGCTTAATCGCATTGCGATTTCAACTTAGCATTGCTAAATAATTCCATCCATATCGTTAACTTACTGAGTCAGTAAGTTAACGAATATGGATGGAATTATTTAGCAATGCTAAGTTGAAACGGCAATGCGATTAAGCAGATATATAATAATCGCATTGCGATTTCAACTTAATTCTCACATCCGACAGTACATTCTACTGGAGGAGGCGTTCCCATGGTGATCGGTAGCTCAAAGTTGTAATCGCAATGCGATTGCTAAATACATAAGAATCGCATTGCGATTCCAACTTTTAGTACTCAACTTTTAAAATCGTACACCACTTTAAGTTCCAAAGTTGCAATCGCGTTCGAATAGAACTTAAAGCTGTCTCTTAGTCAGTTTTAGTATTGGTGTGCTGTAATAGAAGTTACATTCGTACGCGAATATAACTTAGAGCAATACAGTCAACTTTACACTGTTAGTTTTATTATCGCGATAATACAACTATTCAAGAATTGTGTACGTGCGTGCCTGTACGTGTGTGCGTTACCTCGGACACTATTCTATTTTGCCAGCCACAGCTGAAACCACTGATTTATGGTATTGCTATTTTGGCAATTGAATTTAACCCCAGAAAATAATCTATCCTTTGCCAGACAGCAGACAGTATTATACTTGTCTAGCCAAAGCTGGAACACCAGATTTAGGGGATTGGTATTTGGGCAATTGTATTTAACCCCTTAATAAAATATAGGAATTTCTTTCCTGAGTTTCTAGGGGTGACAATTAGCACAGCCAAGCCCCTGATGTAGGATATAGCAAAAAAAAAAAAAAAACTAGTATTGATGGATTGATGGACTTGGTGGCAGCTTCTTCTGGCGCACCACAAGTCACAAAATGGCCGCCGATCAACCCAGAAAATAAGTGACAGAAAAACGCTCTGTGCAGCCTAAAAACCAGCGAGCAAGTAACTAGCAGAAGTTCAATGATTCTCAGCTGTAAATTGATCCGTTCATTAGGTGCTGTTGCTGACTTTAACCTGCCTAATCTCGCCCTGATAAAAGCTGCGTCCTCTCCCTACACTAATCAGAGCAGTGTGACGTGCGGCGCTACGTTACTCCAGCTTAAATAGAGGCTGGGTCACATGCTGCACTTGGCCAATCACAGCCATGCCATTAGTAGGCATGGCTGTGATGGGCTCTTAGGGCAAGAAGTAAAATGCTAACTGATTGGCTGCTGTGCAGCCCTTCAGAAAGCGGGAAGATATCGACGAACACCGGACCCGAACCCGAACTTTTTTGAAAATGTCCGGGTTCGGGTCCGTGTCACGGACACCCCAAAATTCGGTACGAACCCGAACTATTCTTGAACTGTTCGCTCAACACTAATCGCAGGGCATTATTCTCTGCCTCCTGTTGCCTCCTCCTCCTACTCCGCATTCTCCACCTCCTCTTCTACCACCTCCTCATTCAGTCAGAGAAAGACCTTCAACACAAGCTTCAGCACAGCCAGGGGTAAACGTCAGCAGGCGGTTTTAAAACTCATGTGTTTGGGGGACAAACCCCACACCGCACAGGAGCTGTGGAGGGGCATAAAAGAATAGGCTGATGAGTGGTTGCTGCCAGTGAGCCTCAAGTCTGGCCTGGTGGTGTGCAATAAGGGGCGAAATCTCGTAGCAGCTCTGGTACTCACATCCCTTGCCTGGTGCATGTGTTGAATTTGGTGGTGCAGAAATTCCTTAAAAACTACCCAGACATGTCAGAGCTGCTGCAGAAAGAGAGGTCCGTCTGTGCGCACTTTCTCACCCTGCTGCTGCTCGCCTGTCTGCGCTGTGTAACTTCGGCCTTCCTGCTCACCACCTCATATGCGACGTGCCCACAAGGTGGAACTCCACCTTGCATATGCTGGAGAGACTGTGCGAGCAGCAGCAGGGGATAGTGGAGTTTCAGATGCAGCATGCACGGGTCAGTCGCTCTGCGGAACAGCACCACTTCACTACCAATGACTAGGCCTCCATGCGAGACCTGTGTGCCTTGTTGCGGTGTTTCGAGTACTCAACCAACATGGCCAGTGCCGATGATGCCATTCTTAGCGTTACAATACCACTTCTATGTCTCCTTGAAAAAACACTTAGGACGATGATGGAAGAGGTTGTGCCATAGGGGGAAGAGGACGAGGACGAGGGGGCATATCACTGGGTTTCAGGCCAGTCCTTCCGAAGTGGCTCAGAGGGTGTATTCCTGCACCAGCAGAGACCAGATACACATGTGGCCAACCAGGGCACAGTTTTGGAGGACGAGGAGGAGGTGGATGAGGTGGAAGAGGATAAATGGTGTTTACAGCAGGGTGGCACCCAACGCAGCTCATGTCTATCACTGGAGTGTGGCTGGGGGATACAGTGGATACAGACGATACACCACCTACAGAGGACAGCTTATCCTTACCTCTGCGACCACAGGGATCAGAGAGTTAATGCCCCAAAGTGTTCATTTTTAACCCCCCCCTGCAGCCCCCAATCATATTATGGGGGGGGGTATGGTGGTTGCGGGCGGCGGGAGGCGGTGCGGGAGGCGATTGCGATCTCCCGCCCGCCTCCTCTGTAATATTCCCTGGTGTCTAGTGGACCTATCAGAGTGTCAGCACACTGTTGACACTCTGATAGAAACAGCTGGCATCTGTGCTTGATCAGATGCCAGCCGTTTTATGGAAGGGTTAACAGGGAGGGAGCTCCCTCCCTCTCCCATCGGGGGGCTGCTGTGCCTTTGCAGCCCTCCAACAAGATCCATCACCCGCTGCTCTCTTATGGCAGCGGGTGATGGTTGCCATGGGAACAGGACGCGTTCAGAAAGTCCTGCTAAAGGTCTATTCAGACATTGTAAAGTAAAAAATACAGCACAGTGCACTATATAGTGTACTGTACTGTACTATACAGACACCAGATCCACTGGATCTACAAGAACCAAGTGGGTCTGGGTCAAAAAAAATGTAAAAAAGTAAAAAAAAAAGTAAAAATGAAAAAAAAACATATCACTGAATAAAAAAAAAAAAATACACTACACATATTAGGTATCGACGCGTCCGTAAAAATCTGCTCTATAAAAATATCACATGACTGAACTCGTCAGGTGAACGCCATAAAAAAAACAAGAATGGTGTAAATAAGCCATATTTTGTCACCTTACATCACTAAAAGTGTAATACAAAGCGATCAAAAAGACGTAAGCCTCCCAAAATAGTACCAATCAAACCGCCATCTCATCCGGCAAAAAATGAGCCCCTACCTAAAACAATTGGCCAAAAAATAAAAAAAACTATGCTTCTCAGACTAAAACATGATTTTTTTGTTTCAAAAATGCTTTTTAGCGTTAAATGTAAAAAAAAACTAAAAAGTAGACATATTGGGTATCTCCACGGCCGTAAGAACCTGCTCTATAAAAATATCACCTGACCTAACCCCTCAAGCAAAAACTGTAAAAAAAAAATTAATAAAAACTTAAAATAAAGCCATTTTTTTGTCACCTTACATCACAAAATGTGTAATAGCAAGCGATCAAAAAGTCATATGACCCCCCAAATAGTGTCAATCTAACCGTCACCTCATCCCGCAAAACGTGAGCCCCTAAATAGGACAATCGCCCAAAAAAAAAAAAAAAATATGGCTCTCAAACTATGGAGACACTAAAACATGATTTTTTTTTGTTTTAAAAAATATTATTGTGTAAAACTTATATAAATAAATAAAAAGTATACATATTAGTTATTGCCGCATCCGTCACAGCCTGCTCTATAAAAATAACACATGACCTAACCCCTCAGCTGAACACATAAAAAAAAAAAAATACAGTGTCAAAAGCCATTTTTGTCACCTTACATCACACAAAGTTTAATAGCAAGTGACCAAAATGTCATATGCACCCCAAGATACTGCCAATCAAACCGCCATCTCATCCCGCAAAAAATGAGCCCCTACATAAGACAGTCGCCCAAAAAATAAAAATAAAACTATGGCTTTCAGAATGTGGAGACACTAAAAAATAATTTTTTCAAAAATGCTTTATTGTTTATATGTAAAACTGAAACAAAAACCCCCAAAAAGTAGTCATATTTTGTATTTTTGCATCCGTAACAACCTGCTCTATAGAAATAGCACACAATCTAACCTGTCAGTTCAAGGATGTAAATAACAAAAAATAAAAATGGTCCCAAAACAGCAAGTTTTTTGCAAATTTTCCATTTTAATCTATTTTTCCAGTAACAAAGCAAGGGTTAACAGCCAATCAAAACTCAATATTTATTGCCCTGATTCTCTTGTTTGCACAAACACCCTATATGTGGTCGTAAACTGCTGTATGGCCAAATGACAGGACACAGAAGGAAGGGAACACCATATGGTTTTTGGAAGGCAGATTTTGCTGGTCTGGTTTTTTGACACTATGTCCCATTTGAAGCCCCCCTGATGCACCCCTACAGTATAAACTCCAAAAAAGTGACCCCATTTTGGAAACTACGGGATAAGGTGTCAGTTTTGTTGGTACTATTTTAGGGCAAATATGATTTTTGGTTGCTCTATATTACACTTTTTTGAGACAAGGTAACAAAAAATAGAAATTCTGAAATTTCATCTCAATTTGCCAATAACTCTTGAGGAACACCTAAAGGGTTAACAAAGTTTTTAAAACTGGTTTTGAATACCTTGAGGGGTGTAGTTTCTTAGATGAAGTCACTTTTATGGAGTTTCTACTCTCGGGGTGCATCGGGAGGCTTCAAATGGGACATGGTGTCAAAAAACCAGTCCAGCAAAATCCACCTTCCAAAAACCATATGGCATTCCTTTCCTTCTGCGTCCTGCAGTTTGGCCATACAACAGTTTACGACCACATATTGGGTGTTCTTGCAAACTACATAATCGGGGGAATAAATATTAAGTTTTGTTTGGCTGTTAACCCTTTCTTTGTTACTGGAAAAAATGGATTAAAATGGAAAATTTTCCCAAAAATCGAAATTCTGAAATTTTATCTCCATTTGCCATTAACTCTTGTGGAAAACCTAAAGGGTTAATTACGTTTGTAAAATCAGTTTTGAATACCTTGAGGGGTGTAGTTTCTAGAATGGGGTAATTTATGGGTGGTTTCTATTATGTAAGCCTCGCAAAGTGACTTCAGACCTGAACTGGTCCATAAAAAGTGGGTTTTTGAAGATTTCTGAAAAATTTCAAGATTTTCTTCTAAACTTCTACACCTTGTAACGTCCCCAAAAAATGAAATAGCATTCCCAAAATGATTGATACATGAAGTAGACATATGGGGAATGTAAATCAATAACTTTTTTTGGGCGGTATTACTATGTATTATAGAACTAGAGAAATTGAAACTTGAAAAATTGCAAATTTTTCTAAATTTTTGGAAAATGTTGTATTTTTTGATAAATAAAAATGAAATTTTTCAACTTCATTTTACCACTGTCATGAAGTACAATATGTGACGAAAAAACAATCTCAGAATGGCCTGGATAAGAAAAAGCGTTTTAAAGTTATCACCACGTAAAGTGACACTGGTCAGATTTGCAAAAAATGGCCGAGTCCTTAGGGTGAAATAGAGCTGAGTCCTTAAGGGGTTAAAACAAAAAATGGTAAGCGACAGATTGGTATAAAGGAAAAGATAACCAAGTCCATGAGTGCTCACAAGGAAGAGGGAAAAGCTCTGCAGGGGTGGGGCTTGAATAAAAATCCTAAAAAGGTCCTTTTTGGTAGGTTCCCCATAGCATTTTGAATCACCTCTATAGAGCTTCACTGGAACATTTTCCTGCCAGTCTTTTTAGTCTAATGAATGTGGACATCCTGTTATCTGCCGATAACTATGATGGATTGGTGAGAATGCTAATCTTGAATTAGTAGATTGTTTTTATGTCAGTTTTGCATAAGTCAGTTTTGCATAAGATGGTTTTTGCAGAAGAAAATACTTATCGACAAAAAATAGTATCTTCGTATCTTCAAGTTTTCCTTGCAAACATTATGAAACCCACACTGCTTATTTTTATATTTCTCATGATAAAGGACACGTTTTCCATTGAGCTTTTGGAGATTGTTAAAAGTACAAAACATACTAACTGCCATCTCATGGGCTTTAATTGAATTAGATGCTTCAGTACCTAACTATGAGATATTATAGTTGAGCCTCGTATGTGTCTAATTAGCCAAACAAATTGAATGGATGAAATGTAGGAGAATCATGTTTGGCTTACCCAGGGAATTCTTAATGACATAATTTGTATTGCAAACTAATTGAATCTTTATGGAAATATACTTTCTTTGTCTGTATTCAAAATACCTTAGCGCTAGTGGGACTAATTTTCACCAGAGTTCAATTAATAACGCCTATGGTTCCAAAATAAAATATATTATAGACTTATTGGGTGTTTGTAATTCTTTGGCTTCAATTAAAAAATGCTAATGGTCTCGGCATTTATTTGGCATTTTAAAAGTTTTCGCAAACAATATATTTCTGACAAGTATAGTACTTTGGATCCATTGAAATGAAAAAGTATAATATCATCTATGATTTAGATGCTGTAAATATGAGACTTCCTTACCTTTTTTCTTGTTTCTACATATCCAGAGATGTGTGGTACAAGATAACCTGCTTTTCAGAAAAACATGATTTTGCAATATTGTCATGAGATGTCTATCATAAATGTACCTATGTGCGGCCACCCAGTGGTTGTGTTGTGCATTGCAGATAGACAAGGGTTTTGCTAACAAGTTGTGGTGTTGTATTGAATTCATTTAATGAGAAATTAGAGTTGCATATTTTTTAAATCTAAAACCCATTTCAGTGCATTATATTCATGTTATTAAACACGTTGCATTATAGCAAGTAGAGATGAGCTAAACGATTCTACAGAATCATTTTGTCCAATCAGCAGGACTGTTAGAATCATTATGTCATTCAAAGACAATTTACAAAAATTGCATTGTTATACCTGTGATATTGAAGCATAGTTCACAGACATTTTACTGCAAACATCGCATTGTTATATATGTGTTAGCAAAAGCAGACTGTGTAGTTCAGACATTTTACTACATAAAATTGCAGTTATATGCTATGCTTTTGAGAGCATAGTTCAAACACAGTTCACCACAAACATTACTTTTTTATACCCGTGTTATTAAATACATTACTGAATCATACTGTGTAGTTCAAAGACATTTTACTACAAAAAATTGCATTTTTATACCCGTGTTAGTGAACACATACGGATGTATCAGAGTTAAGACTCCTGCTTTCTGAGATGTGTTAATTAAACTATAGTTAACTAAACTGGTTAAGCAATTGCTTCTCAATGGCTTTTGTTTCAAGATAACGCAATAAGATAATGACATTTGAATTAAGGGTTGGAGTCTTACCCCTGCTACATCTGTAGTTTAAAAACAGTGTACTACAAAAATTGCATTATTACCAAAGTAAATTGTCAATACTAGTATGCTGGGGACATTTGACTGTATTTCTGCTTTTAAATTACAGAAAACATTTGCAATTTTGCTAGTACTGTTTGATAATATGTGTACCAAATCTGTGACTTCACATTTTATAGGAAACCCATAACTTTTTATTTTAGGCCTCAAAATAAAATATTTGGAAATGAGAATATATATTCGACGTTGATTGTTGCACTTATCTGTTGAAAAGCCTTTAGTGTTATGTAAAAGGTGAAAAAAATTAGGGCTAAATTGCAGTTCTGCGGTGCAGAGATATATTCTGAAGCCCTGTTTGCCGTGTATTAGAGTGGAAAAAAATTATATTCGCCGTTCATCTCTGCACTTATCTGTTGAAAAGGCTTTTGTGTAAAAGTAGAAAAAAATTAGAGCCTAATGCTGTTCTGTGGTGCAGTAATATATTCTAAAACCCAGTTTGCCGCGGATAAGTGGCGAAATAAAAAAAATTTGATCTAACATTTTATTATTTGATTTAACAGTATGTCAGACATAGAAGTACCAGGCCCTGCACAGGGGGAGTGGCCGAGGCCTAAATGTTTTGGGCGCAGGCAGAGGTCGCAGCAGATTAAGGAGCAGTGGCAGTAGAGGTCACTTCGAGAGGCCTGAGCTCCCAGTGTCAGCAAGCGTTTGTGTCGTTACCAGCAACCCAGCGGTTCTTGAATGGTTGACTCGATCTTCGACTTCGTCGCAAGTGACATCGGACACCCCAAGCCAAGAGTCAGTGGATTTATCAGCCAAAACCCTTAGTTGGCATGGCCCGGGTGCAGGACCTGTGCCCTCACCTGTCCTCAATAGAGATGTCCCGAACTATTCGCGGGCGAACATCGCTTGTTCACGTTCGATGCGGTGAGCGAACATATGCGATGTTCGGTCCGCCCGCTATACATAATCATTGAGCAAACTTTGACCCTGTACCTCGCAGTCAGCAGACACATTCCAGCCAATCAGCATACCCTCCCTCCCAGACCCTCCCACCTCCTATTTTTTTCTATATATATATTGCAGTTGCCTGCCCGTGTGTGAGAGGCCGCAGGCCCACAGACTATACTGTGTGCACACCACTCATACAGGGTGGCACAGTAACTTGCAGATAAAAAAGTTATTTCATTTTTACCCTTTATTATAATTTCAGGTGCCTGCCAGTGTGTGTCAAGCCCACAGATTGTACTTTGCCCACTGCCATTGCCCACCACTCATAATGGGTGCACAGTACCTTGCAGATAAAAAAGTCATTTAATTTTTACCCTTTAATATAAATTCAGTTTCCTGCCAGTGTGTATCAGGCCCACAGACTGTACTGTGCCCACTGCCAGTGCCCACCGATAATATCGGGTGCACATTACCTTGCAGATAAAAAAGTTATTTCATTTTTACCCTTTAATATAATTTCAGTTGCCTGCCAGTGTGTGTCAGGCTCACTGACTGTACTGTGCCCACTGCCCACAAGTCATATAGAGTGTGACAGTACCTTGCAGATAAAAAAGTCATTTAATTCTTAACCCTTAATATAATTTCAGTTGCCTGCCAGTGTATGTCAGGCCCGCAGACTGTACTGTGCCCACTGCCCACCACTCATATAGGGTGCACAGTACCTTGCAGATAAAAAAGTCATTTAATTTTTACCCTTTAATATAATTTAATTTGCCTGCCAGTGTGTGAGAGGCCCACAGAATGTACTGTGCCCACTGCCAGTGCCCACCACTCATATAGGGTGCACAGTACCTTGCAGATAAAAAAAGTCATTTAATTTTTACCCTTTAATATAATTTCAGTTGCCTGCCAGTGTGTGAGAGGGCCACAGACTGCCCACTGCCAGTGCCCACCGATCATATCGGGTGCACAGTACCTTGCAGATAAAAAAGTTATTTAATTTTTACCCTTTAATATAATTTCAGTTGCCTGCCAGTGTGTGTCAGGCTCACTGACTGTTCTGTGCCCACTGCCCACAAGTCATATAGAGTGTCATAGTACCTTGCAGATAAAAAACTCATTTAATTTTTAACCTTTAATATAATTTCAGTTGCCTGCCAGTGTGTGTCAGGCCCGCAGACTGTACTGTGCCCACTGCCCACCACTCATATTGGGTGGCACCGTACCTTGCAGAAAAAAAAAGTCATTTTATTTTTACCCTTTAATATAATTTTAGTTGCTTGCCAGTGTGTGTCAGGCTCACTAACTGTACTGTGCCCACTGCCCACAAGTCATATAGAGTTTCACAGTACCTTGCAGATAAAAAAGTCATTTCATTTTTAACCTTTAATATAATTTCAGTTGCCTGCCAATGTGTGTCAGGCCCTCAGACTGTACTGTGCTCACTGCCAGTGCCCACGACTAATATCGGGTGACACAGTACCTTGCAGATAAAAAAGTCATTTCATTTTTACCCTTTAATATAATTTCAGTTTCCTGCCAGTGTGTGTCAGGCCCACAGACTGCAATGTGCCCACTGCACACTACTCAAATCGGGTGGCACAGTACCTTGCAGATAAAAAAAGTCATTTAATTTTTACCCTTTATTATAATTTCAGATGCCTGCCAGTGTGTGTCAGGCCCACTGACTGTACTGTGCCCACTGCCCAACACTCATATAGAGTGGCACAGTACCTTGCACGCATAGTACCATTAATCAAAAATAAAAATGACAAGCAGAGGCAGGCCCCCCCCCCCCCCAAGGGCCGTCGTGGTTGTGGTGCTGTGATTTTCTTTGGCCCTAGAATAATGCCCAGTGTTCAGAGGCCACAAACCTTGAACTCAAAAAATTCTGAGGACATAGTTGACTGGCTTACAACCAATCTTCTACAGCTTCCGCTCGTAACCTTGATGCATCATCCTCCTCCAGCTCAGCTTTGGGCACCTCTCAAGTTACCACTCGCCCGCCCGCTGCCACCACCAACACTAGCACCACAGCCACTTCACTTGATCTGTCAGAGGAGTTATTTACACATCAGTTGGAAGAAATGAGTGATGCGCAACCATTATTGCCAGAGGATGTAGATAACAGGGATATGTCTCAGTCAGGCAGCATTACACACACGAACGTACGGTGTGATGATGATGATGTTGTAACCGCTGCTGCTTCCTTTGTTGAATTGTCAGATACAAGTGAAGCAGTTGATGATGACCATGTGTCCGTGGATGTCACGTGGGTGCCCGTTCGAAGAGAAGAAAAACAGGGGGAAAGTTCAGATGGGGAGACAGAGAGGAGGAGGAGACGAGTTGGAAGCAGGGGGAGGTCATCTCAAGGAGCTAGTGGCACAGTCAGACAGCATGTATTGGCACCCGAGGTCAGCCAGACAGCACGCCAATCAACGCATGCTGTTGCCACCACCAGAATGCCGTCAATGCAAAGCTTAGCAGTGTGGCATTTTTTTGTGTCTGCCTCTGATAACAGCGATGCCATTTGCAACCTGTGCCAAAAGAAACTGAGTCGTGGGAAGTCCAACACCCACCTAGGTACAACTGCTTTGCAAAGGCACATGATCTCACATCACAAATGCCTATGGGATCAACACATGAGTACAAGCAGCACACAAACTCAAAGCCACCATCCTCCTCCTGGTCCAGCATCTTCAGCCACGTCAACCACTGCTGTCCTCCTTGCCCCATCTCAACCACCCGCCACTCCTCCTCTCACCTTCAGCAGTTCCTGCTCATCTGCCCACAGTCAGGTGTCTGTCAAGGCAATGTTTGAGCGTAAGAAGCCAATGTCACAGAGTCACCCCCTTGCCCAGCGTCTGACAGCTGGCTTGTCGGAACTCTTAGCCCACCAGCTTTAAGCATACAAGCTGGTGGAGTCTGAGGCCTTCAAACAATTTGTAGCTATTGGAACACAGCAGTGGAAGGTACCTGCCTGAATTTTTTTTTAACAAAAGGCAATCCCCAACCTGTACTCCATTGAGGAAAAGAAAGTCATGGCATGTCTGGCACACAGTGTTGGGGCAAGGGTCCATCTGACCACTGATACCTGGTCTGCAAAGCACGGTCAGGGCAGGTATATCACTTACACTGCGCATTGGGTAAACCTGCTGACGGCTGCCAAGCATGGAATGCGTGGCTTTGCAGCGGAGTTGGTGACACCGCCATGATTTGCAGGCAGGCCTGCTGCCACCTCCTCTACTCCTTTTACTCCCTCCTCTTCGCTAACCTCCTCAGCTGAGTCCTCTTCTGCTGCTGCGTCTTGCTCCAGATCAACTGCATCCCCCCAGCTCCCCAGGGGCTATTCCACATTCCGGATACGACAGTGTCACGCCGTCTTGGGGTTCACTTGCCTGAAAGCAGAGAGTCACAACAGATCAGCACTCCTGTCAGCCCTGAACACACAGGTGGACCAGTGGCTGACCCCGCACCAACTGGAGATCGGCAAAGTGGTGTGTGACAACGGAAGCAATCTGTTGGCGGCATTGAATTTGAGCACAAGTGCACATGTGTTAAATCTGATTGTACAATGCTTTGTGCGTAAGTACCCAGGCTTACAGGACGTCCTCAAGCAGGCCAGGAAGGTGTGTGGCCATTTCAGGCGTTCCTACACGGCCATGGCGCACTTTTCCGATATTCAGTGTCGAAACAACATGCCAGTGAGGCGATTGATTTGCAACAGCCCGACACGTTGGAAACTTGGAATTCAACACTCCTAATGTTTGACCGCCTGGTCCAACAAGAAAAAGTCTTCAACGAGTATTTGTATGACCGGGGTGCTAGGACAGCCTCTGCGGAACTGGGAATTTTTTTGCCACGTTACTGGACGCTCATGCGCAATGCCTGTGGGCTCATGCGTCCTTTTGAGGAGGTGACAAACCTAGTCAGTCGCACCGAAGGCGCCATCAGCGACCTTATCCCATTCGTTTTCTTCGCCCTGCGAAGAGTGCTGGATCAGGCCGTTGATGAGCGTGAAAAGGAAGAGTTCTGGTCACCATCAGCACCAGTAACAGCCTTATCATCTTCGCTTGCTGGACCTGCGGCAATGCTGGAAGAGGAGTCTGAGGAAGAGGAGTCAGAGGAGGAATGTGGCTTTGAGGAGGAGGAAGACCAACCACAGCAGGCATCCCAGGGTGCTCGTTGTCGTCACCTATCTTGGACCCGTGGTGTTATACGTGGCTGGGGGGAAGAACAGACCTTCAATGAGATCAGTGAGGACGAGGAACGGTAGATGAGTAGCTCGGCATCCAACCTTGTGCAAATGGGGTCTTTCATCTGTCATGCCTGTTGAGGGACCCTCGTATACAAAGGCTGAAGGAGAACGACCTGTACTTGGTGGCCATGCTACTAGACCCCCGGTATAAGCAGAAAGTGTCTGAAATGTTACAGAATTACTGGAAGTCGGAAAGGATGCAGCAGTTCCAAAACAAGTTAAAAAGTATGCTTTACACAGCGTATAAGGGTGATGTCAGAGCACAACGGGAATCTAACAGGGGAAGAGGTGAGTGTAATCCTCCTCCTACCACGGCGGCAAGGACTGGACGATTTACAGATGTGTTGTTGATGGAGGACATGCAGAGCTTTTTCAGTCCTACTCATCGCCACAGCCCTTCGGGATCCAGCCTTAGAGAACGACTCGACCGACAGGTAGCAGACTACCTCGCCTTAACTGCAGATATCGACACTCTGAGGAGGGATGAACCCCTTGACTACTGGGTGTGCAGGCTTGACCTGTGGCCTGAGCTAACCCAATTTGCGATAGAATTTCTGACCTGCCCCGCTTCCCGGTGTCTCCATTATAAATCTGCAGCATGGGGGCCCCGTGTGGGCTTCTACACACGTTCAAAATAAACCTTCAGTGGGGCGAATAGATACCGGATGACCAGGATGCTCCATGACCTTCCCAGGAGCTGCTGTCAGGAGCAGTGGTTCATTTCTGAGACGTCCGTATAGTGTGGGGGAATCCGAAGACCCTCCAAGCAAGCAATCTTAAAGCTTTGTCTTCTTATTGTCTGTAGCTACTAGTGATGAGCGGCAGGTGCCATTTTCGATTTTGACGAAATTCGCGAATATTAGATAGAATATTCGTTTCATATTCGTCGAAATCGAATATTCATCATTATTCTAGTTATCGCGATTAAGGCTACTTTCCTATTGGTTTCATATCTAGAATTATAGCGAAAATAACGAATATGACGAATATATTCGTCATATTCCTCAAAATGAAGATAACGAAGTATTCTCCATCTTCGTTTTAGCTACCTATTCGTCAACTTCGCTAATTCTAGCACTCAAATAGGAGGGTTGATTATAGAGACAGCTGTGTTTAATTCGCAATGCGATTATATTACTTTGCTTTTTTTAAAAATAAATAGAATAATTATAATACTTGATAATTATTATAATTATTCTATTTATTTAAAAAAATAATAATAATATAATCGCATAGCGAATTAAACACAGCTGTCTCTATAGTCAGCCTTCCTATTTGATTGCTATAATTAGCGAAGTTGACGAATAGGCAGCTAAAACGAAGATGGAGAATACTTCGTTATCTTTGTTTTGAGGAATATGACGAATACATTCGTCATATTTGCTAATTCTACCAAGCCAACCATACTCATGGAGCGTCCCCATCGCCATGGGAACGTCTCAATACTAAAATGTACTATCGGATTTGAGAATCACGTTGAAATCGCAATGCGAATAATATAACTTGAATTAATCGCATTTCGATTTCTACTTAGACCTGGTTTACTATGGTTGGCTTGGTAGAATTAGCAAATATGACGAATGTATTCGTCATATTCCTCAAAACAAAGATAACGAAGTATTCTCCATCTTTGTTTTAGCAACCATAGTAAACCATGTCTGTTGAAATCGCAATCCGATTAATTCAAGTTATATTAATCGCATTGCGATTACAACTTAGCACTGCTATCTTACATATTAGGCTAGAATTAACAAATATGGAATATAGCAGCAGTGCTAAGTAGAAATCGCAATGCGATTACTTTAAGTTATATTAATCACACTAACACTAGAGGCCTGTTCATGCCAGGCAGGTTCCCCCAGAAGTATCTGGCTTGATGAGCAGCCAACACCGCACATGCATCAATCTTGACAGGATTTGTCTCTAGGACGAGAGAAAATCTTTTTTGGAATACTTTCTCCAGACTGGCCAATTCGCTCGTGTCTTCGGCAACACTTTATTGAGTAATTGTGGAAAGTCAAAAAACTGTTGTCCAGTGCCCCCATAAAGGCCTTTCCGGTGTGGGTTAACCACAGATAAGTCATTACAAGGACTGCCGCTAATTATCAGATCGAATTGTCTCCATTCTTTACTCTGTTTCCTGGTTATATTCTGTATAAATGAGGCCTGTTCATGCCAGGCAGGTTCCCCCAGAAATATTTGGCTTGATGAGCAGCCGATATCGCACTTGCATCAATCTTGACAGGATTTGTCTCCAGGTGGATAGAAATAGTTTTTTTTAAATGCTTTCTCCATCGCAACCACATCGTCGAATAAACAGAAAACTAGTGATGAGCGGCAGGGGCAATATTCGAATTTGCGATATTTCGCAAATATTTGGGCGAATATTCGCCATATATTCGAAAATTCGCGAATTCATAATCTTCAGTCATTATTTTCTTGATTGCGAAAATTCGCATATAAAAATTTGCTAAAAATTCGCATAAACTGGTATTTAAAGAGGACCTTTCATTGGTCCACAGTTTATGAGTTAAAGCTATGTACATTAAGAGCGGCACCCAGGGATGTCCCTGCACTTACTTGTATACCTGGGTGCCGCTACGTTTGTCCTCTGTAGCCCCCGGTACCGGCGCTCCTGCTGCTCTAATTTTGCCTGGGGCGGAGACTTCTTCTTCTGTCCTGGGCGTCTCCTTCTCCCAGGGCTGGAGCACTGGCCAATCGCAGCGCTCAGCTCATATTCAGGATATGAGCTGAGCGCTGCGATGGCCAGCTCCAGCCCTGGGAGAAATAGACGCCCAGGGCAGAAGAGAAGTCTCCGCCCAGGCAAATAGAGCAGCAGAGCGCCGGTATCGGGGCTACAGAGGACAGCGGAGCGGCACCCAGGGATACAAGTAAGTGCAGGGACATCCCTGGGTGCCGCTCTCAATGAACATAGCTTTAACTCATAAACTGTGGACCAGTGAAAGGTCCTTTTTAAAAGATACGTCATGACGTATCTTTTAAATACCAGTTTATACAAATTTTTATGCAAATTTTATGCGAAATTTTATATGCAAATTTCCGCAATCAAGAAAATACGGTAATGACATTATTTTCTTGATTGCGGAAATTTGCATATGAAAATTTGCATAAACATTTGAATAAAAATTCGCATAAACTAGTATTTTGCGATATTCTAAATATTCGCAAATTCTCGAAGTGCTGATATTCGCGATTAAAATTCATAATTCGAAAATTTGTGATCAACACTACAGAAAACTGGCCAATTCTCTCCTGTCTTAGGCAACACTTAATTTTCTTAATTAAATTTATTAAATATTTACTATTAAATTGAACCAACACTTGATTAAAATTCTAAGAAAGTAAACCTAAATTCGCCAATATATTATCCCAATCTTCGAGGGAAATTCCTGGACAATTAATTTGCCAAGCATTTTGTGCCGGAGAATGTGTATTATTAAATCGATGTTTTAAGCAATACTTTATAAGGTTGAGAAATTTTAACCTTCCGTTCTGTTCCATATTTCCTATAAATGAATAGACAAAGCGGCCACTCTGTGGACTCTTCAAACAGCTGCCAACTCCACAATCTCTTGTCGTCATGCCCCTGTGTGGTCTCCTCATGCTTCTGCAACCTCCACAATCTCATGTCATCGTGCCACTCTGTGGCCTCCTGATGCTGCTGCCATCTCCGCAATCTCTCATCGTCGTGTCACTATGTGGCCTCCTCATGCTGCTGCCACCTCCACAATTTCTCGTTGTTGTGTCACTCTGTTGTCTCCTCATGCTGCTGCCAACTCCACAGTATGTCACCTTGCCTCTCTGTGGTCTCCTCATGCTTCTGCCACCTCCACACTATGTCATCTTGCCACTCTCTAGTCTCCTGATGCTGCTGCCACCTCCACACTGTCACTGTGCCACTCTGTGGTCCTGATGCTGCTGCTGCTGCTGCCACCTCAACACTCTGTCATTGTGCCACTCTGTGGCCTTCTCCTGATGCTGCCACCTCCACACTGTCCTTCTGCCGCTCTGTGGCCTCCTCATGCTGCTTCCACCTCACCACTCTGTCATGTGGCCACTCTGTGGTCTCATGCTGTTCCCACTCTTCCCACTTCATGACTAGGCCACTATTTTGCCTTTCGACCTGGCTGGCATCATCATTTATTTGACCCTTCTTATGATCTGTCAGAAGGAAGGAAAAATGAGACGCACAACAGATCCTATCTATGTAGCAGCTTTAAGGCCTCTATTATCCTGTCAGAATTGGCTTGTGATTTGGTAGCCAAAAGCAGGAGTGGGTACAAAACACAGAAGAAATGCAAATATTCCATTCACATGTCATCTCTGCTTGAATCCACTACTTTTTTGGGGGGTATTAACAATACTAATGGATTACTGACCAAATGCTGACTGAGTGAAGGCGGATGCTCAACAGACAGGATCCATTTTTGGGGGGGTTATTGTTCTGAAGGATCAGAGGAAGAGCAAAATAATCAGTGACGTCAACACAAACTTACTACTGACACCCTCTCCACTCTGTCAGGGGGCTCTACTTGTATAAGCATTTAATAGAACAGGTTCTGTAGACATCTATGTGGAATCAGCTGAAGACATTGTAAAAGGCACTTCTTCTTGGTGCTAACATCGAACAGTAAGGCTGAGTTAATACTTGAGTTTCTTGGTCAGTTTTGGCCCCGTGACTGCCCAAATAAGTGAAGTGTGCAGTGATTCTAAGAGTGACACCTGTCATCTGCATGTCATACTGACTCACAGTACAATTTCACTACTAAAGCAGACTCCCTATGCATGTTACTGCAAGGCACAGTGTTCTACACCACTACAAAGGCTCTCTGCAGCCAGGAAATAGCAATTTTTTAACAAAATTCGCCACGAACAGATTCAGGTCGAACCAAATTTTTCCCCAAAAATTTGGCGAATCAGCAAATCGAATTTTTTTAAAATTAGGTCATCTCTAATGGTAAAGGCAAAGTCTGCTGGTGTGTTGTCATTAGCGTCTTCGTTATGTTTACTGCAGGACCCACGACTACGTAATTCGGTCCATACAGAAAAAGGAGGTGTATAATCACCCATTCATTTTCTCAAAAAATGGTGTTCGAAATAAATAATTTCAATAATGAAAGGATAACGGAATTCAGTTCATACAGCAGAAAGTCTACAATCACCCATCAATTTTCCCAAAAAAGCCTGTTTCACATAAAAAATTTGACCACGAGTCATGACGTAATTCGCTCCATACCGCAAAAAGGGCTTTACCACATATAACTACACTGCTGAACGGCGAATATCTTTTTCTTTTGCCACTTATACACGGCAAAAAGAGCTTTACCACTAGCGATGAACGGCAGGGTCAATATACGAATTTGCGATATTTCGCAAATATTTGGGCGAATATTCGCCATATATTCGAAAATTCGCGAATTCGTAATCTCCAGTCATTATTTTCTTGATTGTGAAATTTCGCATATAAAAAATTTGCATAAACATTTGCATACACTGGTATTTAAAAGATATCTTTTAAATACCAGTGTATGCAAATTATTATGCAAAATTTATGCGTCGATTTGCATATAAAATTTGCATAAACTGGTATTTAAAAAGGTATCTTTTAAATACCAGCGTATGCGAATTTTTATGCGAATTACTGGAAAAAAAATTCGCATAAACTGGTATTTTATAAAAACGAATATTCGCGATTGCGAATATATTTTGCTATATTCTAAATATTCGCAAATTCTCGAAGTGCCGATATTCGTGATTAAAATTCGCAATTCGAAAATTCTTGATTAACACTATTTACCACATATAACTGCACCACTGAACGGCAAATAGGTCTTATTTTTTTCTACTTTCACACTACACAAGGCTTTTCAACATATAAGTGCAATGCTGAACGGCGAATATATTTTTATTTCGCCACTATTACACGCTAAACAGGGCTTTAGACTATATCACTGCACCACTGAGCGGCAATTAGGCCCTCATTTTTTTCCACTTTTCCACTACACAAGTGCAACGCTGAATGGCGAATATATTTTTATTTCCCTACTAATACATGGCAAACAGGGCTTTGGAGTATATCACTTCACCGCTGAACGGCAATTAGGCCCCTTTTTTTTACTTTTACACTACACAAAAGGCCTTTCAACATATAAGTGCAACGCTGAACATATTTTTATTTCGCCACTAATACACGGCAAACAGGGCTTCAGAATATATCACTGCACCGCTGAACGGCAATTTGGCCCTATTTTTTTTCCCACGGCGGCTATATTTTTATTTTGCCACTAATACATGCCAAACAGGACTTTAGAAGATATCGCTGCACAATTGAACAGTAATTAGGCCCTCATTTTATTCCACTTTTCCACTACACAAGTGCAACACTGAATGGCGAATATATTTTTATTTCCCTACTAATACACAGCAAACAGGGCTTTAGAATATATCTATGCACTGCTGAACGGCAATTAGGCCCTCATTTTTTTCAACTTTTACACTACACAAAAGGCCTTTCAACATATAAGTGCACCGCTGAACGGTGAAAAAATTTTTATTCCGCCACTATTACATGGCAAATAGGGCTTTAGAATACATCACTGCACCGCTGAACTGCAATTAGGTCCTAAATTTTTTGAACTTTTACACAACACAAAAGGCTTTTCAACAGATAAGTGCAAAGCTGAACTGCGAATATATTTTTGTTTCGCCACTAATACATGGCAAACAGGGCTATAGAATATATCACTGCACCGCTGAACGGCAATAAGGCCCTAAATGTTTTCAACTTTTACACCACACAAAAGGCTTTTTAACAGATAAGTGCAACGCTGAACTGTGAATATATTTTTGTTTCACCACTAATACACGGCAAACAAGGATTTAGAATATATCACTGCACCACACAAGGGCAAATAAGACATACTGTATAAATATTTCCTTGTAATAAACCCTGTTAAAGGCTGTATCAAGCAACAGTTGCACCCTATTAACAAGAACGATTTACTAGAATGACAGACCTTTATAATGGGAATTTGTATCCCCAGTCAGTGCACCAAGGTGTAAGAAAAGAATTGTTCCTATTAACCAGTCTGTAACCTTCCCCTACTGAACCCTATTCTACATAAATGCTGTGGAATGATTGCTCCCTATCCTTTCCCTGGACTTATAAATAGTTTTTTCACCACAATCAAGTCTTTCCTATCACCCTAGCGCCTGCAGACGTCTCTCCCTGCACTAAGTACACTGGCAAATGGCAGAATCTAAGATGGCTGATGCTATTTATAGGGCTGTGACATGACAGGGCTGGCAATCTGCTGATTGGCTGCATGTATGGCATTATGGGTGACCCCACCTTCCCCGAGTTCCTTTCTTCATGTCCTCACACGTGCATTTTAGGAAAAAATTGGAATTGTTACCATGAAGCGTGAGGAAATTCAGGTTCAGTATGAATCGAATTTTTGCTGGAATTCGGATCAAATTCCATGTAGTCAGCTTCGATTCGCTCATCTCTAGTACGGACTGATGGGTCTGTCCCATTCAACTTCTAGGTCTCCAAATTTGGCACATGGCCTGAGCTTGCCTTGGAGGTGCTGGCCTGCCCTGTGGCCACTGTATTGTCTGAACGTGTGTTTAGCATGGTGGAAGGGATGTGATCACAGACAAGCGCAGCCGCCTGTCCACAGCCAATGTGGACAAGCTCACGTTCATTAAAATGAACCAGGCATGGATCCCACAGGACTTGTCCATACCTTGTGCTGAATAGACAAGTATACCGGCCGCACCAGCCATTGTTATACTCCAGTGCACTCCAGTGCACTTTCTCTTTGCGTTCTCTTTTCCATTTCCCAATGTTTTGGGGCCTTCCCAAATTTATAAAAAATAAAGAAAGGAAGTAAAAAAAAACAGTCTTGGCTACCTCCTCCTCCTCCACCTCTGCTGCATCCACCTACACTGCCACGTCTAATGCGTCCTCAACCTCCTACTCCACTTTGACCTCCGCCTCCTAGTTCAAGATTATTATTTTTGAATTTTTTTATATTCTATGTTATTTTAAGTCATTTTCCTATCCACATTTGTTTGCAGGGCAACTGTCCTGCTCTTAACCCCATTTTGCTACCTTTTGCAGCCCTCTAGCCCTTACTATGACTATTTTACAGCCATTTTAGTGCACCAAAGTTCAGGTCCCGATTGACTTCAATGGGGTTCGGGTTCAAGTTCAAGTCAAGTTTGGGTCCCAAACTCGAACTTTGACCTGAAGTTTGGCCTAACCCGACGAACTCGAAATCCACGGGTCTGCTCATCCCTAAACCTAACCCCTTTGCCACAATGAAAGCGCTCATTGCCCATGGCTCTTCTGCTGGCCTCCTCTTGCCGCTACCTGGTGCTGCCTGAGGTGATCGCCTCACCTGGCCTCTTTGGCCACCCCTGTGGCTAGCTCCCTGCCAACTCCAACTGGGCAAGGAGATCAGAGATAATGGCAGGAACCAGGGGCAGATAAAGTGCATGATAGGCCCGGGGCTGTCTACTCAACTTGGGCCCCTCCATTTTATGTTTAAGTTTTAGGTTATTTTTCTGTACGAATCGGCTGCGGTGCTTCATGAGCACTACAGTCTATTTTTAGGCCATATGACATCACATTCATCGTTCACATGGCCTAGCTGCAGCTCAGTCCCACCTGAGTGATTGTGGCTGAGTTGCAATACCAAGTGCAGTGCTATCAAATGGACAGTGCTGTGCTTGGTAAGGAGCAAAGAGGCTGCAGCACTCACTGGGACATCACTGTCTCCTCAAACAGAGGATTGCCTCCATATAGTAATTTCCCCCACTCTGCCCCCATATAGTAATTTCCCCCACACTAATCCATATAGTAATTTCCCCCACACTGCTCCATATAGTAATTTACCCCACACTGCTCCATAAATTAATTTCCTCCACATTGCCCCAGATAGTAATTTCCCCCACACTGCTCCATTTAGTAATTTCCCCCACACTGCTCCATTTAGTAATTTCCCCCACACTGCTCCATATAGTAATTTCCCCCACACTGCTCCATATAGTAATTTCCCCCACACTGCTCCATATAGTAATTCCACCCACACTGCTCTATATTCTAATTTCCCCCACACTGCTCCATATAGTAATTTGTCCCACACTGTCCCATATAGTAATTTCCTCCACACTTTTCTATAAAGTAATTTCAACCACACTGCCCAATATAGTAATTTCCCCCACACTGCTCCATATAGTAATTACCCCACACTGCTCCATATAGTAATTCCCCCCACACTGCTCTATATAGTAATATCCCCCACAATTCTCCATATAGTAATTTCCCCCACCCTGCTCCATATAGAAATTCCCCCCACACTGCTCCATATAGTAATTTCCCCCACACTTCTCCATATAGTACTTCCCCCCACACTGCTCACCATGTAGTAATTTCCCCCACACTGCTCCAAATTGTAATTCCCCCCACACTGCTCCATATATTAATTTCCTCCACACTGCTCTATATAGTAATCCCCCCACACTGCTCCCCATGTAGTAATTTCCCCCACATGGCTCCATATAGTAATTTCCCCCACACTGCTCCATATATTAATTCCCCCCACTTCTCACCATGTAGTAATTTCCCCAACACTGCTCCATATAGTAGTTCCCCCCACACTGCTCCCCTTGTAGTAATTTCCCCCACCCTGCTCCATATAGTAATTCCCCACACACTGCTCTATATAGTAATTTCCCCCACACTGCTCCATATAGTAATTCCCCCCACACTGCTCCATATAGTAATTTCACCCACACTGCTCCATATAGTAATCCCCCCACACTGCTCCCCATGTAGTAATTTCCCCCATACTGCTCCATATAGTAGTTCCCCCCACACTGCCCCATATAGTAATCCCCCCACACTGCTCCATATAGTAATTTACCCCACACTGCTCCATATAGTAGTTCCCCCCACACTGCTCCCCTTGTAGTAATTTCCCCCACACTGCTCCATATAGTAATTCCCCCCACACTGCTCCCCATTTAGTTATTTCCCCCACACTGCTCTATATAGTAATTCCCCCACACTGCTCCATATAGTAATTTCACCCACACTGCTCCATATAGTAATCCCCCCACACTGCTCCCCATGTAGTAATTTCCCCCACCCTGCTCCATATAGTAGTTCCCCCCACACTGCTCCCCTTGTAGTAATTTCCCCCACACTGCTCCATATAGTAATTCCCCCCACACGGCTCCAAATAGTAATTCCCCCCACACTGCTCCATATAGTAATTCCCCACACACTGCTCCATATAGTAATTCCCCCCACACTGCTCTATATAGTAATTTCCCCCACACTGCTCCATATAGTAATTCCCCCCACACTGCTCCATATAGTAATTTTACCCACACTGCTCCATATAGTAATCCCCCACACACTGCTCCCCATGTAGTAATTTCTCCCATACTGCTCCATATAGTAGTTCCCCCCACACTGCCCCATATAGTAATCCCCCCACACTGCTCCATATAGTAATTTCCCCCACACTGCTCCATATAGTAGTTCCCCCCACACTGCTCCCCTTGTAGTAATTTCCCCCACACTGCTCCATATACTAATTCCCCCCACACTGCTCCATATAGTAATTTCCCCCACACTGCTCCATATAGTAATCCCCCCACACTGCTCCCCATGTAGTAATTTCCCCCTCACTTCTCCATATAGTAGTTCCCCCCACACTGCCCCATATAGTAATTCCCCCCACACTGCTCCATATAGTAATTCCCCCCACACTGCTCCCCATGTAGTAATTTCCCCCACACTGCTTCATATAGTAATTCCCCCACACTGCTCCCCATGTAGTAATTTCCCCCACACTTCTCCATATTGTAATTCCCCCCACACTGCTCCATATAATAATTTTCCCCACACTGCTCCATATAGTAGTTCCCCCCACACTGCTCCCCATGTAGTAATTTCCCCCAAACTGCTTAATATAGTAATTCCCCCCACACTGCTCCATATAGTAATTTCCCCCACACTGCTCCATATAGTAATTTCACCCACACTGCTCCATATATTAATTCCCCCCACACTGCTCCCCATGTAGTAATTTCCCCCACACTGCTCCATATAGTAATTTCCCACACACTGCCCCATATAGTAATTTCCCGCACACTGCTCCATATAGTAATTCCCCCCACACTGCTCCAGATAGTAATTCCCCTACACTGCTCCATATAGTAATTACCCCTGTGGGGGGTTTGCTCTGGTCTCGGGGATCACTTGCACGAAGATTGTCGTCCACCGCAGCTTTAGGGGCCAAGCATTGCTTTTATTGTGGAACACGGCATAGCAGAGATGACAAAACACAAAATAAATCACCTTGCCCATCTGGGCTCTAACTAAACAGGGATAATCCTACCTCACTGAACAAACATCGTTCACACACGGTACCAACATGCGGCATTCTCACCCGTGCAGTCCAGCAGCCTCCCGACTGTAGCAAGTCCAGTGCCTTTGGGGAGTGTGGCCCAGTAGTCTTCCCGACTCTGGCCTTGTGACCCTTGTACCTGCAGGCGTCACTGCGTCCCCAAAGTTCAGGCTATCGCCTAGCCCCGTGGCCCCTCAGCCAACTTGGCCGAGACCACTCACACAGAGCCTCTGCCAAACTCTGTCTCCAAAACTCTCTCCAGAGTGGGACCCCACCCATGTCCAACAAGAGGATTAAATAGCATCCCTGGACATGGGCGTTGTCAAAAACCCCGGACTGGAGCATGGGGAACAGGCACCCACCCAGCACATTGCCTGTTCCCAATAAAAGCCCGCTCTGGACTAGCTGGAGCCAGCTAAGCTAGTTATCTTGGTGACCACCAACTAACTTAGTGGCCACCCATCTCTAGACTAGGGCCTTTACTTCATCAAGGCCGGGCCCCTTGGTGACACGCTCCTGGTGCAAACAACACCCCTTGTTATTCACATTGCCACATACCCCCCCCCCCCTCTGTTCACACCTGTGGGGGTGAACACATGTACCGACTGTATGCTCGTGATAGGGCACCCGCATTATTTTGCCATCTTCAAGCTCAACGGTCCCCCTGGAAGATGTGGCCAGCATCACAGGCTTCCCTTTATTCTGCCACAACCACGCCAGCAGAACCCAGTTCGTCACAAACACGAAGCTTACTATCCTACCAGTCATCTTGTCACATACTAGAGACACCTGGTCGCTACTAGCAACTACCACAGTTTTAGCGGACCTTGACATGTCAGCCTCTTTTTGTCTCTTTATTTTATCAACAGATATCATCTTTCTTTTTCCTTTACTCCCCACAGGGGTTATGTCAGGTTTGGCTTCAGTTTCAGAATCTTCTGCTTCTTCAGTGGTACTCCCCACTTCAGCAGACTCTTTTTCAGTCTTTTCTTTGGTTTCTAGAACAGTCGAGGATTTCTCCCCCTTCAAGACCTCAGCCTCTGTTTCTTTGGAGTCTCCATTCACTTTGTTAGCCGTCCTATCCTTCACGGACATGGCATCATATCCTTTCCTTCTTAACTCCTCCTCCTCTTTCTCATCAAGGTTGGAGGCACCGGGGACATCAGGACCTTCGCCAGAATCGTCGTCTTCTGGCAATCCCTGCAGAGGATCACCCGGGATATGGTTCTCCTTTCGGGCAGGATTCAGGAGAGCCAGCCCATCGGAATAGACAGGACGCTCATACTGGTTGTCGGTCCCCCCGTATTTCTTCCCCAGCAGACTGCTAGCTTTCTGGAAGGCATTGACAGCAGAGGGAATGTCTTTCATGACCAGGCCCTGGCCACACACTGCCACGAGTCTCTGGGCTTCTGCATCCACCTCAGCACCACCATCTGGTTCAGCAGATCCATCTTCCATCTTCTTCTCTGCCTCGGCTGGCACCACGCAACCACCTCCAGACCCATTCTTAACGGGCTCTGACTTCTTGGCATCTTTCAGAGGACCTTCCTCTTCAGGCATCTCATTTTCTTCCACCTGCTGCGCAGTAGCACGCTTAGGCTTCTCCAACTCATAGACTTCATCTTTTGAGCTCCTGAGATCTTCCATCTCTGCTCTGAGTTGCTTGTTCAGCCTCTCCAATTCGTCTTGCTCCTTAAGCACTTTTCCAAGGGCTCTAGTCAAGAAGAGGGCCTTGGTCTTCTTCTTAGTTTTTCGCCCTAGCTTGTTAGCAGCGCCCGCTCTTGGGCCTTCTGTTCCAGCTGCTCTTCACTCTGTTCTGGTGTTACAGCCATTGTAGGAGTACCACCATCCTTCCTTAGACACTCCGTGGGATTTCCACCCAGGGACTCTTCAAGCCCATGGTTGAGGTCTACTATAGACTTTTGTGTCTTCATGGAGTCTTTTCCCTTCCCCAGGACACCAGGCGGTAGACCCTTCAATTCACTCGTCTTTTCCAGGGTCTCCTCTTTTGACCCTTCTGCAGCCTTCTTCGGTGACTATGACGACGGCTAGTCCCTTCGCTATCGTACGTAGGGACTGTGTGGCGAGAGTGAGATCAGCCTCCTGTTTGCAGCTGTACTGTTCTGTCAGGTCATCTAAGACTGTCTGGATATGAGCTTCAGACACTAGGCTGACGTCCCCCGACTGATCTCTCGTCACATCAGGTATAACTATCGTCTGGTTGCTATCAGTAACCACGTCAGTTTGGCAAGACCTCAACATGGCAGCCTCTCTCTCTGAGTTGCTATCGGTCACTGCACATGCGTCATATATACTGCTCATGTCATTCTCATTTCTGCCCTCAAGGGGCACTGCCTTGGACACTTCCCTAGCCCACATAGAACTCCGTGGATACGGCACATCCACCTCTGTTACGTGTGGTACACTCTTTGGCCCTGCCACAGTTTCCTGCCCGTTCACTACAGTGGGTTCCCCCAACTCCGTGCTCTCGACATTTATCAGCATTTTTCCAAATTTTACATTTTTACCACCATGGGGCGCTTCTCCCCTGTCTATAACCTGCAATGTAAAAGGCATGTCATCATCACATCCTTCACAAAAATCCGCATTAACATTATGTATTTTGGCCAACACGGTACCATCACTTTGCACCTTATCAGCTTCACTGTTTTTATTGGTCACTTCACTTAGAAAGCAATGGTTTATCCGCATTTCCCTTATACCTTCATTTAAAGGGACAGGTATAGGTTCTGCAGCGGCTTCATCACTTTCTATAGAAGTGTCTCCAGTGCCCCCAATATCACAGAACATCATTCTCTCATGTACGAGCACACAAGTCCCAGTTGTCACGGGAGTCTCACCCTCAGTGAGAACCCCGGGGTAGTCCGTATTCCTATAATTGTCCCGCACATTTAATAATCTACCAGTCTCAAGGGCGGCTATCATGCCGTCCCTTACCCGGGCTAGCATGGGATCTCTGACTTTCGCCATCCCAAATCTAGCCTTGGTCACAGGTACTTTAGGCAACACTATAACCTTCTCCTGTGCAGATCCTTGCAAGGCAGCAACCGCAACGGGCTTACCCGTCTGTTCAGACACAGCATTTTTCACATAGTCATTCATTTTTGAGACAGTTTCTCGCCTCAGTGCTTCATCACTCACCGGCCCGGCAGGTAGCAACTGCCGCCGGCTCACTGTCACAACATTTTTAACAGGAACAGTCTTACCGCCTGTCGTGGATTCGGCAGTCTCGGAAGATGACGTCCGTCCCAGGCCATTTCTACCATTGCCACCGGAAACAACATGAGGTGGGGTCCAGACCTTTCCCGGATGGTCACTCCAGCCGCACCCTTGAGGACTCAGTTGCAGGGAATGTAGAGGCTTCTGGGAACCGCACTACTCTCCACCTTCTTGTCTTCCCGACGGTTGCCCTTGGCAATGGCATGCATATTCTCCTCCAACACTGCACTCAGCTTTCTCACCAACCGATCAGTCTCCAGCACCAGCTGCTCCATTACACCCTCAGTGGCCTTGGTTTTCCGCCAAACCGGGCTACTTCTCACATATGGTATCACCTTTGGTATAAGCAGCTTCCGCCACACCTGACTATCTTTCACCCAGGTCGCCATTTTGAGCAAAAAATTTCCACAGGTCAGTTTTTTTTTTTTCCTTTTTTTTCTTTTGTGCTTCTGGCCCTTTAAACCTTTGCACCGCTTGCCACACAGGGAAAAAAAACAGTCCAAACTATCATCAGCAGTTCTTTTGCAACCCAGCAAAGTGTCCAGGACCACACGAGCAGGACCTGCTCCACCGAACAAACAGGCTTCCGGCCCTAAGCTCCAACACAGCAATCGCACAGCTTTTTCCTCTGTCCTGTCGTTGCCCCCAGCAACACTTTACCTTTTTTCAGCAGGGACGACTGCCCGCATCCGACACCAAATGTGGGGGGTTTGCTCTGGTCTCGGGGATCACTTGCACAAAGATTGTCGTCCACCGCAGCTTTAGGGGCCAAGCATTGCTTTTATTGTGGAACACGGCATAGCAGAGATGACAAAACACAAAATAAAACACCTTGCCCATCTGGGCTCTAACTAAACAGGGATAATCCTACCTCACTGAACAAACATCGTTCACACACGGTACCAACATGCGGATTTTTCACCCGTGCAGTCCAGCAGCCTCCCGACTGTAGCAAGTCCAGTGCCTTTGGGGAGTGTGGCCCAGTAGTCTTCCCGACTCTGGCCTTGTGACCCTTGTACCTGCAGGCGTCACTGCGTCCCCAAAGTTCAGGCTATCGCCTAGCCCCGTGGCCCCTCAGCCAACTTGGCCGAGACCACTCACACAGAGCCTCTGCCAAACTCTGTCTCCAAAACTCTCTCCAGAGTGGGACCCCACCCATGTCCAACAAGAGGATTAAATAGCATCCCTGGACATGGGCGTTGTCAAAAACCCCGGACTGGAGCATGGGGAACAGGCACCCACCCAGCACATTGCCTGTTCCCAGTAAAAGCCCGCCCTGGACTAGCTGGAGCCAGCTAAGCTAGTTATCTTGGTGACCACCAACTAACTTAGTGGCCACCCATCTCTAGACTAGGGCCTTTACTTCACCAAGGCCGGGCCCCTTGGTGACACGCTCCTAGTGCAAACAACACCCCTTGTTATTCACATTGCCACACCCCACACTGCTCCCCATGTAGTAATTTCCCCCATACTGCTCCATATAGTAATTCCCCCCACACTGCTCCATATAGTAATTTCCCCCACACTGCTCCATATAGTAATTTCCCCCATACTGCTCCATATAGTAATTCCCCCCAAACTGCTCCATATAGTAATTACCCCCACACTGCTCCATATAGTAATTTTCTCCTCACTGCTCCATATAGTAATTCCCCCCACACTGCTCCCCATGTAGTAATTCCCCCCACTCTGTTCTCCATAAAGTAGTCTGCCCCCACAAAGTAATTTGCCCCCACACTGCCCCATCAAGTAATAACCCCTCACACTGCCCCCCCATTAAGTAATTTGCCCCCACACTGCCCTCATTAAGTAATTTCCCCCCACACTGCCCTTCATTAAGTAATTTGCCCCCACACTGCCATCCATTAAGTAATTTTCCCCCACACTGCCCTCCATTAAGTAATTCGCCCCCACATTGTGGAAGAGGTGGAACGAGGGGGAAGACATTACACAGGGTGATAGCCAGACCACACTCAGTTTGTCTTGTCAGTGTGAATTGGATGATGATGATGAGGAGGAGCAAGAGTCGGTTGCCTCCGCTACAGAGGGTAGTAACCATAGCAGGTTTAGACCATCTGTTCAGCATAGATGGGCAGGAAAGGAGGAAGAGGATAAGGAGATTGAGAGTATTCCTCCTGATAAGGACAGCAAAGTCTTGTCTGTTGGGACTCACATGGCTGACTTATGTTATACTGCCTTTCCTATGACCCTCGCATTGTACGCATTGCATTTACTGGTTGTTCAGTTCACCCTTCTCGACCCACGCTACAAAGAGAACTTCACATCTCTAATTCCTGTGGTGGAGAGGACTAGCAAAATGGTGCAATAACAGAAGGTCTTTCTTCAGAAATTGCTCAATAAATTTCCATCTCACAACGCTGGTGACAGAGTACGTAGTTCCTTGGGCAACCCAGGAGGGAAGATGAGGGGAACACACACTAGTTCCTTCCGAGGCAGGACAACACTTTCCAAGGCCTGGGTCAGTTTCATGACACCCCGCCAGCACCCTCACCTTTCTGCGCGGCCTAGTGTCTCAAGGATGCAAAAAAAATAAAGGAGTACATAGCAGACCGTGTTAGCATCCTCTGTGATCCCTCTGTGCCTTACATCTATTGGGTGTACTTTGACCTAATAAACCATCACAGCCATGACTACTATTGGCATGGCTGGGATTGGATAAGTGCAGCATGTGACCCAGCCTCTATATAAGCTGGAGTCACGTAGCGCCGCACGTCACTCTGCTGCTCTTAGTGTAGGGTCAGGTTGCTGCTAAGGGAGAGATTAGGGAAGAAATCTGTTGAACTTGGTGGTGTTAACTCTTCAAACTACAGCAATTATTAAGGGTGCTATGCTACATATTTGTACCCAGCCCTGAGCCCAGTGATACTGCAATATAAATTTTAATCCATCTGTTACTGAGGTGGGGGTCGGCGGCCAATCTAGCAACTGCAGTGTCCTCGGAACTGCATCTGACCTGCATGTGTGCCAGCCTACCAGGGACATCAAATTATTTTTTTGGTAGCTCAGTGGAGGAAATTTTTTTTTTTCCGGGCAGGTCAAGTCCTCCTACATTACCTATTTTATAATTTTGGGGTGACATAGTGCATTTCTGTAGTTGAGGGCAAAAAATAAACCCATATTGTTGTTCCACAGAGCACTTTTGCATAGAACGCTGAAAAACCTATTTGAAAATTTAGCAGTGACATACTGCATTTCTGCAGTCTGTTGCAATAAACACCGGTTTTGTGCTACATAGCAGATCTGAGGCCTACCCTGTACTTCAGTCATTTTAAGCAACCTTTTGAACACTGCATTTACATAGTTTGTTGCAAACACACAGGTTTTGTGGTAGATAGCACATTAGCGGTGTACGCAGCATTTCTGTCAGTCAAATTAAACCTTTAACTTCTGCTTTAACATTGTTGGTTTGAAAAATCTAGTTTTTCGTGATAGTCAAGTAATTGTATTGAATTGCTCCGTTACACTGTTGTGTGACCTAAAGAAATTTATTCTGTTTATGACACGGGCACTGCCTTACTGTTAGTGAACTTAATTGTTGACTATTGGAAGGTAAATTGACAGATAAACCATCTGTTAGTTTTGTGGGTAAACGCAAATAATGAGGAAAACATCAAATAAGGGACGTGGGCATGGAGTGGTGGTGTTGGTGGAGCTCCTGTTGCTGGGAGAGGACGTGGCCGTTCAGCGCCAACTACAGGTCAAAGTGAAAGACCTTCCTCAGGTAAGAGTAGGTGACAGAACCTGCAGCGTTATTTGGTAGGCGCGAATGCCGCTCTATGAATCGTGAGGCCAGAACAAGTACAGGCGCTAGTAGATTGGGTGGCTGACAGTGCCTCCAGTACCTTAACATTGTCTCCCACTGCTGAAAGTTTAGAGTTGGCACCTGCAGCCCATGCCCATCAGTCTTTCACCTCACCCCTTGCAAATCAGCCAAGCAGCCCCAAGTCATGCAGCAGTCTCTTATAATTTTTGATGACTCTGCTGGCAGGGTTTCCCAGGGCCATAACAATAGCCCTGCCCCAGAAGTGGAAGAGATTGAGTGCTCGGATGCCCAACCACTTATGTTTCAGGATGAGGACATGGGAAGACCACTGCAGCACGTCTCTGATGATGACGAAACACAGGTGCAAACTCTTGCAGCTTTCTGCGGTGCGCAGACCGACAAAGAAGGCAGGGGTGAAGACTAGGTGGAAGATGATGTTGAGAACGATGAGGTCCTACACCCCAAAATATAACACTTAAATCCATGTTATTCATGGGTGGTGGAAAAATCATATTTTTTAAGGCCAGGAATTACCTTTGCAGCCTGCGCTGCATATGTGCCCGGGACAATAATATAGTTAATCTGTCTGGGAGTTCAGGGGTTGACATATTCCAATTTTTTGCTGTCAAGTAACCCTGCACTGCATAGGTAACAGGGACCGGAAATTTGAAAAATCTTTTTTTAAATTGTTGGGTGCAAAATTAAAATTTTTGCCAGGTACAAACCCCTGCTCTGCATAGATGACAGTTACCGAAAATGTGGAAAATCTTCTTTTGAATTGTCGGGTAATATATTACCATTTCTGCTGGGTAAACCCTTGTTCTGCATAGTTAAAAGGGACTAAAAATTAGAAAAATCTTCTTTTAAATTGTTGGGTGCAATGTTACCATTTTTGCCATGAATAAACCCCTCCTCTGCCTTGGTGCCAGGAGCCTACATTTTTAAAAATTGTCTGTTCCATTGGTGCGTGACATGAACCCGGTTTTGCTGTGAATGAACCCCTGCTCTGCATAGGTGACAGGAACCTAAATTTAAAAAAAATCGCCTGTTCCATTGATGGGTGACATGAACCCCATTTTGCCGTGAATTAACCCCTCCTCTTCCTGGGTGCAAGGGGCCTACATTTCTAAAAATCGCCTGTTCCATTGGTGGGTGACATGAAACCCTTTTTGCCGTGATTAAACCCCTCCTCTGCCTGGGTGGCAGGGACATAAATTTCTTTAAATCGCCTGTTCCATTGGTGGGTGACGGTAACCCCATTTTGCCGTGAATCAACCCCTCCTCTGCCTGGGTGCCAGGGGCCTACATATTTAAAAATCGTCTGTTCCATTGGTGGGTGACATGAACCCCATTTTGCCGTGAATTAACCGCTCTTCTGCTCGGGTGCAAGGGGCTTACATTTCTAAAAATCGCCTGTTCCATTGTTGGGTGACATGATTCTCGTTTTGCCATGAATAAACTCCTCCTCTGCCTGGGTGTCAGGGGCCTATATTTCTAAAAATCGCCTGTTCCATTGGTGGGTGACATGAACCCCATATTGCCGTGAATAAACTCCTCCACTGCCTGGGTGCCAGGGACATAAATTTCAAAAAATCGCCTGTTCCATTGGTGGGTGACATTAACCCCGTTTTGCTGTGAATTAACCCCACCTCTGTCAGGGTGCCAGGGGCCTACATTTCTAAAAATCTCCTGTTCCATTGGTGGGCGACTTGAACCCGTTTTGCCATGAATAAACCACTGCTCTGCATAGGTAATAGGGACCTAAATTTTTAAAAATTGCCTGTTCCATTGCTGGGACCCCATTTTGCCGCAAATTAACCCCTCCTCTGCCTGGGTGCCAGGGGCCTACATTTTTAAAAATCGTCTGTTCCATTGGCGGGTGATATCAACCCAGTTTTGCCAGTGAAAAACCCCTGCTCTGCCTTGATGCCAGGGGCCTATATTTTTTTTAAATCGTCTATTCCATTGGTGGGTGATATGAACCCCGTTTGGCCACTGAAAACCC
Source organism: Bufotes viridis (assembly GCA_033119425.1). Lineage (NCBI taxonomy): Eukaryota > Metazoa > Chordata > Amphibia > Anura > Bufonidae > Bufotes > Bufotes viridis. The sequence goes on from CM065591.1 coordinate 37,205,746, forward strand.
CCTTCTGTGCTTTGCTGACAGGGAACCAAATTTGGTAAAAACGTCTGTTAATGTTCTAGATTAGGCCCAGAAAAATTGACGTCACAAACAGGATCTATTCCTCTGCGCCTAATTAAGAACTGGATTTGTGCATCACTGTGCTTGATTTTCACCAGAAAAATTGGTGACACTACAAACAGGATTACAATCCTTTGTGCCTTGGATGAACTGTGTACGAACTGGATTTCAGTAACAAAATTGTGCACCATAGTGGAGTGCCTTATGTGAATGAGCCCCATCTGTTTTTATATTTTATTGGGCCAAAGAACTGTTCAAAATCGCATCGCTGAAATTGAGAAATTGTGGATTTTTCTTGTGTCAATAGCACTGTTTGCTTTAATTGAATGGACATTCTGTGCATCCAAGATGGCCGCCTAAAGTGCTTGCAATTACTGCACCATCACTCTGCAGAAGCGCCCTGTCTGGCGGGAAAAAATTGGGTGCCACCCTTTTGAAAGTGCAGGAAAAATATTGTGGTTGCGTCGCCATTGACTTAACATGGATTACAAAATGAGCGCCGCCTCCCCTATGCTACAGAGTGTAGGGAGCGTGCCAGAAGAGGGATGGAGCCTGTTTGATCAGTGGAGCCGCCTGGTGGACAGGTGTTTGTTTCCTGGCATGCAGCAGAGGGACTCCGTACCTGCAAACAGGATGATGCAGCCAGGAGGCGAGATGGGCGTGCCACCTGCCTATACTCCGGGTGATGAATTGCGGCCTTACTCCTGCCCATGGCCATGTGAATGACTTTGTAGTTACCATCAGGGCCTCTGTGAGCCCATCGTACAAGAGCTCTCATCACCAAGACCACGTGACGGGTTCGCAGGACCTAACCCTTTATGGCCTGCACTCATGGCTGAGATCCACGAGGCCGCGGTAAAAAGAACAACTCGCACTGAGATATATGTTGAGAAACTTTCTAAAAAGGTAATGGAGCATCCTGGTGACAGCCAGCCCCGCCTGAAGTGGAGGACAGAAATCGTGTTGGCATTTGACAAGAACCGAGGTTTTGGCTTCATTAAAGAATCTAGCACCGGCAGGGACTTTTATGTCAACCGTCGATCGGTGAAGCGGAACTACCTACCAGGCCTCCTGCACAATCGCCAGGAAGGAGAAAAGGTAGTGTTCATCCCCGCTGAGGGCCTGCGAGGGCCCTACGAGAAAGCTGTATCCCGTCCACGGCCTGCGCCAGAAGACTGGGAGTGCCCAAGCGACTATATCCAGGCAGAAAGCGTATCAGAATCCCCGCTTGAGCCTGCCCGGTCGACGTACCGGGAAGTCTTCTTTCATAGGCCCCAACATAAATTTTACTTTCGGCCTACCTATACTCACACCGTGACCTCACAGAGACATTTCCCCTGGTATACTGCACATGCCCCCAGAGAAAGGGCACACCCCCTAAGCTGCAAGCCTGAATAGAATCTAGGAGAGAAGCATATTTACTGTATGTCTAATGCATAGCCTTGCTGGGTTATTTAGAGTAAGACCATTTTTATGAAGGCTCCATCAGTACTGGCTGATGCATCGGAAGTTGGGATCCTGCTTGTGGATTTTCCCACTAACCCAGAATGCCCTTATAGGACTCTTGTAAAAATTACTTTTTAGCTTTTATATTCTTACATTAATTTACATGTAGCATAATCTCAAGGCAGTACAATACTGTATAGAGAACATTTGCACAGTAAACCATATGTGTTTATCGTTTACTGCAATTCTGTTGCAACATTTCAATACAAGTTTATGGATGGGCAGCACTAAATCACTGAGAACTGTCTACAACTGTACATTCTGTATCTTCCCAGCTGCAGTATTGGATGGCTACCGAAGACGTAGGTTTTTATGCAAGAAGGAAAATGAATTCTGCTAAGAAACAGCACAAGTTTCCAAAACACAGCTGATAAGAAGGCACTGAATGAAGGAGCTCATCCAGTTGCTATGTGGTTTTTATTTTGATAACATGATACGATATTGCAGTGGAAATTTTTAGCATTATGACAAATTGAAAGAAAAACAATGTACTAAAATAATAGAAATAGAAGACTTTCACTGTCATAGTGAATTATTATATATAATACTACAGTGAGGTCAGTCGGGAGGAGAGAGGATGGGAGTGCTGGACGTGAGAGGAAGGTGGTAATTCTACTAACAGTGGCAGTCCTGACACCTGGTCAGTGCACGGAAGAGAGGGGGAGGGAGGCCACACTCTGGTTAAAGCCTTCTGTTTGATGGAAGATGGCATGCCCCAGGGTCGTTGCTAGGTCAAAACATTTGGGGCCTGGGCCCCGGATGTTTTGTCCCAGGCCCTAAATTTACTGTCTGCTAGACATATACCATGTACAATTGACCCTAGGTACACACCTAAGCGTTTTACAGCGCGTTCAAACGCGCTGTAAAACGCACAACATGTGAAAAGCCATGCTTCCCTATGGGCATGGTTCACATTTAGGCGTTTTACAGCGCTTTTGAACACGCTGTAAAACGCCCCACGCCCAAACAAGTACATGAGCTTCTTTGGGGCGTTTTAACGCGCCTATGGACAATGATGCCATAGGGGAGAATCACTGAATCGCACGTATGACGCGCGTTTCTTAGTTACAAAAACGCGCATCCAAAAATGCGCGTAAAACACGCGTCATACGCGCGATTCAGAAACGCCTAGGTGTGTTCCCAGCCTGAATCACTGCGCTGCAGTGCTACCACACTCAAAGTGCCCAGGAATCCCTGCTGACTGAGCCACAGATACTGAAAAAACAAAGGTGACTACTGACCAGGATGCACTGCAGGAGCTGAAGGACCTGTGGTGACATCACAGTCAGGTGGTCTGTACTAGAGGCAGAGCTCAGTGCTGGAGAAGGACCTACTATGATGTTGCCGTCATGTGATCACTGCAGGAGAGGAGGAAGTAAAGAGGATAACTAGTGGAGAAGAACCTGTGGTGAGGTCTGTAACATGAGGAGAGGTAAGTGTATGGAAGGATTTGGTGTTAAAGCCAGAGTAATGCTGGGTGTTCTAGTTCTCTCTTATATTCGGCTCAGTTGATTTACATGGGACTGTATGCTGGAGGTGACTGGGTGAGAGAGTGATGTTATTTACATGGGATCATATGTTGGAGGGACTGAACGGATGGGAGCAATGTTATTTAGGATACATGCACACAAACGTGAAAAAAATGGCTGTGTGATGGCTGTTTATGTAACGTCCATCACACGGTCATTTTTACAACCAATTGCAGTTTATGGGGCTTTTCATAGGCTCCAAACAGCCTTAAAATGTATGTGCTGTACAGAGTCAAAATTCGTCCGAAGTCTCATGAGACTGCGGTAAAGAACTTCAGGCTTCGATCCTACAATTTTAAAAGCATTTTAAAACAGCAACCTGATATCGGCTTCGGTAACAAGTTTAAAAATGTTTTTAAACAAATTTTGCCTTCGCACAGCGCATACATTTTAATGCTGTTAGGAGACAGACAGGTCTCCTTACAGCATTAAAACAAAGTAGGGGAACAAATCAACTTCTTTGGGGGCCAATATTTGGGCATTATTTAAAATGGGGGCTAGAGATGAGTGAATTTTTCAAAAATTCGATTTGGCCGGTTTGCCGAATTTTTTGAAATTTTTTTTTCGATACAAATTTATTTGCGTTAAAAAACTGCTATTTCCTGGCTTCAGAGAGCCTTTATAGTGGTGTAGAACACTGTGCCTTGCAGTAACACGCATAGGGCGTCTGTTGTGGTAGTGAAATTATACTGTCAGTCAGTATGACATGCAAATAACAGGCGTCGCTCTTAGAATCAATGTAACTTATTAACTTATTTGGGCAGTCATGGGGCCAAAACTGACCAAATAACTCAAGTATAAACTCAGCCTTACAGGTCGATCTTAGCGCAAAGAAGAAGCGCACTCCTTATACAAGTAGAGCCAATCAGCAGCCAGCCAGCCCTATGATGTCACAGCCCTATAAGTAGCCTAAGACATCTTGGATTCTGCCATTTACCAGTGTACTTAGTGCAGGGAATGACATCAGCAGGCGCTAGGGACAGTACTAGAAAAAACTTCATTGTGCTAAAAAAAAGGATTTGCAAGTGCAGGGAAAGATTTTTCAAGGTGTAGGGAAAGGATAGAGAGGAATCATACCACAGCATTTTTGTTGAACAGAGTTCAGTAAGGGAGGTTACTGCCTCCCAGTGGGAGGTCGGGAGCCAAATGTGCACGAGGGTAGACCACCCGCTTCGCAGGGGCCAACCTGCCGGAAAAGTAGTGGTGCAGGGGTTCATGGAAGCAGTGGTCATAGCAGTCAGTCAGTGTGGACTGTTGGAGTAAAATCATCTACTCAGAGGGGTGGCAGTTTTTTGATAAGCCGCCGGAGGAGGTGAACATGGCCATTTGTAGAATCTGTGGGCAGAATCTGAAGGGTGTCCAGCGTGCCAATGTGGGCACCACAGCCCTGCATCAACATATGCAGCATCACCATAAAGTGGCCTGTGAGAACTGTGGCTCCGATGTGGTGGTCCAGACTGCCCAGCAACGGCTGCTTCACCCAGAGGCACAAACCCGATTTCAGGCAGTCAAGGCTCCATCACCTTAGCCGAAGGAAGCTGTCTGACCCTCCCATCATCTGAAGTCCTGATGCTCCTGCTCCTCCTCCTACACCTCGTCAGTCATTCTGTCAGCAATCGATCACCGAAGCGATTGCCAAGAGACAACAGTATGCGTGTACACATCCAACAGCGCAGAATGTGCCCCTGGCTAAGTTGCTGGTGCTGTAGTTGCTCTTATTCCAAGTGGTGGACTCTGCAGCTTTAAGAGAACTGATGGCTTGTGCTGAGCCAAGTTGGAGAGTCCCTAACCGTCATTTCGTTGCAGTGGGCCAGTCCTTGAGCCTGCAGGTGTCTGCCAAAGTGCACAGCGGTGCCGATGTCTGGAGCTATAACTACAGTCAGGGATAATACATGTCCTTTACAGCCCACTGGGTGAATGTGGTTCCTGCACAACCACACCAGCAACTTGGCCAAGTGACACCGCTTCTGCTTCCACGTTGCGTCCTGCAACAATGGTCGCCTCTGCCTCCTTATCCTCCACTGTGTCCTCAGCCTCCACTGCAGGGACAATTCACAGTATCCCTCCAGCATACCACATGTGCAGGGCACGACGGTATCAACCTGTTCTGCACCTCGTTTGCCTGGACGAACGGAGTCACACAGAGGAAGAACTGCTCCGTATCCTTCATCAAGAAATCGAATTCTGGCTTTCTCCGCGACAACTCAAAATCAGAACCATGTTGACCGACAACGAGAAGAACAGTGTCGGCGCTGCATCAAGGAGGGCTGAGCCATTTGCCTTGCATGGCACACGTGTTCAATCTGGTTGTTAAGCGGTTCCTGAAGTCTTCCACCCATCTGCATGACATCCTAAAAATGCATTTCCCAACATAGGCTGATATGCAACGTTTCCACCCGTTGGAATTCCACTCTCCATATGTTGGACCGACTATACGAAAAGAGAAAGGCCATAAATGATTTCTTGATGATCCAAGCGAACAGAAGTACTCCCCTGTGTAACCTCGATGTCAGCCAGTGGCAGCTCATGCGTGACACCTGCCGTTTGCTCAGGCCCTTTGAGGAGGCTACGTTGTTTGTCAGTCGCCAGGACTACTGTATGAACAACATCATTCCGCTGCTTCATGTCCTGGAACAGATGCTGGTAAATCTGGCTGGTTAGGGGACTGGAGACGTGGCGTGTAGATCTTATGGCCACATCAGCGCTGTGGGGCCTGAACTGGGGGGGGAGGAGGAGGACATTGGAGCACAAGCATTGTGTAGCAAAATTTGTGGTTTTTATACACTGGTGACAGGAGAGGAGGAGCAGGAGCAGCCAGAGGAGCTACAAGGCGATGAGGAAGACAAGGCAGAGGACCCAGACACACCATGGCAGTATGCAGTGGAGATGGAGGCAGGGAGTCCCTCCGAGTCAATTGCACAAATGGCCCTGTGCATGCTCACTTCCTTGCGTAGTGACAACCGATAGTGTTGAGCGATAGTGTCAAATCGCAAATTATAGTCGCGAATATTTAGAATATAGTGCTACATATTCGTATTTGTGAATAGTGTTGATCCGATTCTAATCACAAATTTATCGTGAATATCGGCACTTAGCAACATCCCTAGCAACCAATATGAAAGTTGCCTACCCCGTAGTGTTGATCGGGAATAATCTAATCACAAATTTTTATCGCGAATATATTACATTGCCGATTTTTGCAATCTACGAAATAATGACTGGAGATCACGAATTCTCGAATTTATGGGGAATATTTGGCCAAAAATTTGCAAAATATCGCACATTCGAATATTGCATATGCCGCTGGCGCTTATCACTAACAGCCGAATTCTCAGCATTTGGCAGAGGGATGACTTCTGGCTCTCCACCTTGTTGGATCCTCGCTACCGGTCCAAAATGGGGGGCCTTTTTTACACCCACGGAGAGGGAGGACAAACTGAACTACTATAGAGACATCCTATGTAGTCAGTTGGCCGCTTCCTATGTGCGCCATCGTCCATCCTCTTGCAGGTCTGACCAGGGGGCCCTCTGCACTCATGTTCCTCTGCCATGGCTGCTGTGGCAGGGTGGGGTGGGGTTAGGAGCAGTTCCAGCTCCATCAGCAGCAACTTGAGCCTACAGTCGCTGATAATCAACTTTCTTCACCCGCCTAGTGAAGAAACTACTCACCAGCATTAACAGCAGCTAGACCTGGAGCAGGACCTGAACCAGCAGGTGGTGGCATACTTGGAAAACACCCTGCCACCCCACATTGAAGATCCGCTGAATTACTGGGCAGCCAAACTGGATTTGTGGCCGAAACTAGCAGAGTTTACCCTGGAAAAGCTGTGCTGCCGGGCCAGTAGTGTGGAATCAGAGTGGGTGTTTAGTGCAGGGGGCCATAGTTACCCCAATAAAAACTTGCCTGTCCACCCAAAATGTGGAGAGACTGACCTTCTGTCAAGATGAATCAGGCCTGGATCAGCCAGGATTTTCACCCACCAATGCCTAATGCATCACACACATGATCCATGGTGCCACAGAAATATTGAAAAAAGAGACTGGATTCTTCTGGCTACCTGCCTCAGCTACTATTCTGATGCTGCCGCCCGCCTGATGCCACACATCTGATGGCCAAGTGCTCCTTCTTTCACCCACCATCTTTAGCTGGTACTTGTATTGCCACCCACCTCCCCACTCTGTCAATGGGTCACTCTGTGGTCTCCTGATGCTGCTGCACCTCACCACTCAGGTCTCCTGATGCTGCTGCCGCCACCTTAACACTCTGTCATTGTGCCACTCAGTGGCCTCCTGATGCTGCTGCTTCCGCCACCACCACAATATCATTGTGCCACCCTGTGGCCTCCTCCTGATGCTTTTGCTGCCGCCACCTCCACACTCTGTCATTGTGCTACTCTGTGGTCTCCTCCGGATGCTGCTGCCACCTCCAGACTCTGTCATTTGGCCACTCTGTTGTCTACTCATGCTGCTTCCACCTCACAACTTTGTCATAGGGCCACTCTGTGCACTTCTCATCCTGTTCCCACCCTCCCGACTTCATGACTGGGCCACTATTTTGCCTTTCGACCTGGATGACATCATCCTTTATTTCATCCTTCTTCTGATCTGTCAGAAGAAGGGAGAAATAAGACATACAACGTATCCTGTCTATGTAACAACTGTAAGGCCAGCATGACATGGTCCCTATTTTGCATCAGAATTGGCTTATGATTTGTTAGCCAAAAGCAAGAGTGGGTACAAAACACAGATGACATGCAAATATTCCAATCACGTGTCATTTCTGCTTTGGATCCACTCCTGTTTTTTTTTTTTTTGCTTTAGCAATACTTATGGATTACTGACCAAATGCTGACCGAGTGAAGGCGGATGCACCACAGACAAGATCTGTTTTTTGGGGGTTATTGTTCTGACGGATCAGAGGAAGGGCAAAATAATCAGTGATGTCAACACAAACTTACTGCTAACACCCTCTCCACTCTGCCAGGGGCTCTATTTGTATAAGGGTAAGGGTTTAATAGAAGAAGTTCTGTAGAAATCTATGTGGAATCAGTGAATTGGTGTAAAAGGATGATGCTCTTTCACGCTATAGTAGGATCTTGGGCCGCTGCACAGTTTTTTATACCTGGTGCTAACATCGAACTGTAAAGCTGAGTTCACACTTGAGTTATTTGGTCAGTTTTGGCCAGTTAACTGCCCAAATAAGTGAAGTGTGCAGTGATTCTAAGAGCAACGCCTGTCATCTACATGTCATACTGACTCAAAGTATTGTTTCACTACCACAGCAGACTCCCTATGCGTGCTACTGCAAGACACAGTGTTCTACACCACTATACAGGATCTCTGCAGCCAGGAAATAGCCGTTTTTTAACACCATTCGCAACGGAAAAATTTGTATCGAACCAAATTTGTTCGGAAAATTCAGTGTACCAGCCAAATCGAATTTTGGAGAAATTCGCTCATCTCTACTAACAATATTCTATAACACATAATAAATGTGTTATATGGCATGTACTCCAGTATTTATACTTTTTTAAGATGTTGAAAGACACAAATTTGCAATCTTATATATTAGTTTAAAACAATGTACAGAGTTGATTAAAATATATTATTATTTAATACATGTAATTATATATATATATATATATATATATATATATACACAGTATATATATATATTGTAAGAGGGTGCAAGGTGTCATATTTGATGGCAGGTACGTGTCACCGAGGTTGCTGGCCTCAGTGAGGTAAGAGCCGGGTTTTTTTGTCTGCAGCAGCTAGTGCTGTTTGACTCTGTTAAATAGCATGGCTGCAAAGCCGATCCGGGCCGGCTCTTACCGGGAGCAGCTAAAGTGTAGGGTGGGTGGCTGCTCCCCACGATCAAGTCCTGGTTTTGGGCTGGGTATAAAACACAGCCAGCAGCTGTGTCTGGGGTGGTGATTATCCTGGAGCCTGCTAACAGGGCTCTGGAGTTCTCTGTCCTGGAGGAAAGAGCTCAGCAAGGAGGTGGCTTTTGTTCCTGGCTACCTGAAGGTGGATTCTCCTGCGGCTGGGCCGACAGCCTGGTGCGAACCTGCACCTACACCTCCCAGGTGACTGAACCTGTGTTGGCCTGTTTTGTTTTGCCTCCTTGTTTCTGACATGTGTGAATTACCACCGAAAGACTGTTTGCTGTGTATTTTTGTGTCAGTGTGAATAAAACACTGTTTATTGCACATCCTGGACTCTTTGTTTTGCCTCGGTACTGCACCCGCACTGCTGTCTACCAGAGCGACTCCCCACAATATATATATATATATATATATATATATATACACAGTATATATATATATATATATATATATATATACACAGTATATATATATATATATATATATATATATCCTCTGCAGTATTGGCCAGACATCCAGGCAATCCCAGCTGTGGCATTTCGCCAGCTCGAGTAACGGCCAGGGATAGATAAAGATATCTCTTCTTGAAGGTATCTGAGTCGAGCAGCCTTGGCATCTCTTTGTAGATAGCATTGATTTTGTAGAATGGTAAATGGAATTATTTATATGTTCATTATGTTGTCAGAAAATAAGAAGCTTTTGCCAGAAATCATTGTTAATGGTCAAAGCTTGAAGTGAAATTTGTCACTTGAATTCAATTACAGAGTACATATCAAATATTAATTTCAGAACACATTTTCTCTTCTGTAATACAACCAGTTCTTCATCCAGGCATTTTACACAAAGTTTAGTGCAGTCCTATAACAAATAGTTCTCTTGCTGCCATCCTAAATTGTGTCCCAGCCATTTAATTTTGATTAAAAAGGTGCCGCATGGATTATAAATTAAATAATTCAATTTATACCTCAGCAATCACATTCAGATTCCTGGGTCCCCTTGCTGGTTTCTCTAAACACATAGGAACTGATAGGTTCAACCAATTTCTGACCAATGTGATGACATATCTCTGCCAGGCTGACAAGTCATTTCCTGTGTGTAGAGGGGTACCAGGAAGCAGAGACTTTGAAGAAAGTATTGTATCGAGAGAAGCAGAGGATTAGAGATGTATTACCTATGTTATTATTTTACACCAAGTGGAGGCTATAAAAGAAAAAAAATTACCGGACAATCTCTTTTAAAGAATTATCCAAAGGAGGTGGTCTCCTTTAGAAACTAAATTACATATACAATAGTACGTGAAAGTTTGTCTACCATTCAGAATGTTCTATTTGTCTACATGATTTGACTTAAAACTACATCAAATCACACAAGTCCTAAAACTGGATAAAGATAACCAAATCAAACAAATTAGAAATAACAGGTAGCAGGCACACTCTTATTTGGGGTAAATTGTAATTTATTTGATTAAAATAAGGTAAAATGGTGTTGTAATAAATAAGGTAAAAGTGATGTTGTGAATGGGAGTTAGGTCTGTGGGTACGAGTGCTGTGGCTGGTGGTTAGGTGGTGCTTGGTGTGTTGGTTGGGGTAGTTTTAGTTGAAATTCTGATAAATTGTGAGTGAGTGTGGGATAGTTAAAATATACAAATAAGATTGTTGAAAATAAGATTGTTAAAAATTCCGGGGAATATACCCCATATAGTACATAAAATATTTCAGTATAGCCGATATATGTTGCCTGGTGTAGAATGATATAGAGGTAATATGTAGAAAGTGTAAATAGACTTGATCTGCTGTCAAGACGTGGGCTGGTTCTCTACAAGGAAGTGTTGGTAGTTACCTCATAAAAATAAAAAATAAAACAATAAGGAAAAATAATATAGGTGAAAATAAAATTGAAAAAAAGGGGCTGAACTGGTTGTAATTAATAGCAATAGTTGTTATATAGTCATTCGTTTGTGCAAAAACAGCAATATAGTAGTTAGAGTCTGAGGCTGGATACAAAGTGCTTGTAAGTCCTGAAAGTAAAATATGAGTAGATGGGAGCGTGGTACTCTGAGACTCGGCGCGGCGTCCCGTGCAGTCTCTGGCTCATAGGGCTCTTACTCACCGGCCGGTGCTGTAGTCTCTATGGGCTTCTGATCACTCTATCCTGCGTCCTGTGTTGGAGATCTCGGTGTCCCTTGTGGTTTCTCTGGTAAAATGCGTGCGCTTGTGTGATGTAACGGGGTGTAGCTCTCACGGATGTTAGCGTTGCCGGTGCCTTAGTGGATATTCCTATCTGGAGCATGTTTTTTCAATAGTTGTTTAAGTTCTTGGCTCATAGATATCCTTCTATACATATATGGTGGTGATCCTCTCTCTCAATAGCGGTTGCGATCCTCTGCTTAGAATCTGCATAGAATGTATTTATTTATTTTAAGCTCTTATATTCAGCAGCGCTACTATATTCTGCAGCGCTTTACAGACATCAGAATCAAGCTGTCCCCAACCGAGCTCACAATCTAAGTTTCTTATCAGAATGTTTTTGGGATGTGGGAGGAAACCGGAGGAAACCCAAGCAAACACGGGGAGAACCTAGAAACACCATGCAGATGTTTTCATTGGTCGGATTTGAACCCAGGGCCCCAGTATTGCAAGGCACCGATGCTAACCAGATATATTAGACTTGTTCAATTATTTATTGTGAAAAATGATCCAACATCACGTGCCTATGAGCGGCAAAAGGTAAAATATTAGGTGTTATCAATCAATAGGATGACAATAAGGTGTGAGTGGGCCACATTTTTTATTTAAAGAACAGGTGTCTAGCAAAGTCTGATTTTCTTGTTTGTGGAATTGTACCATAGCACAAGATTTATGAGGACCCCAGAAGAAGAGTTGTTGATGCTCATCAGGCTGGACTATTTTGTACTCCAACAATCCACAGTGAAACAGATTGCGTACAAATGGAGAAAATTCAAGACCATTATTACCCTCCACAGGAGTGGTCAACCAATAAAGACCACAATAAGAGCACAGCTATTTAAGCCTCTAAATGCCTTTCTAGCATTATTTAATATTAATGTTCATGAGTCCACCATCAAGAAGACCATGAACAACAATGATGTGCATGGACGGATTACAAAGAGAAAGCCACTGCTCTCCAAAAAGAACATTGCTGCCCATCTGCAGTTTGTTTTGTGGACAAATGAAACAAAAATAAAAGTTTTGGGTTTAAATGAGAAGCGTTATGCTTCGAGAAAGGAAAACATTACATTCCAACATAAAATCTCATCACTTCTGTGAAACACAGTGGTGATAGTATCATGGTTTGGGATTGTTTTGCTGCACCTGGTCCAGGATGGCTTGTCATCATTCATAGAACAATTAATTTTGAATGAGTCTAGCTAATTATAAATGAAAATGTCAGGACATGTGAGCCTGCATCATTGAACCCCTCAGATGTTGCTTTCATCGCTGACATTTGATCGCTAAAAGGCTGCCGTAACCATCTTGATTGAAGATCCTGAGCGAAATCTCGCTCTGTACATGATGATGTCACAGGTTCTTGAAACCAGATGGCCATGGTGGCCAATTTGAGCTCAAATTGATGAGGTATGTATTTATTTAACGCCATTTCAGGGAAAATTGAGGCTTTACCATGAAGCATGAGGAAATTCAGCTTCGTGGTCGACTTCAGATACTTTAAATCGTAGCATAGGCAAAGTGCCAGATCATAGTGTATAGTGAGACCATGCCCCTCACTCCTCTAGGCAGCTTAGCAAGTGGTGGCAACCATTACTACTAACATTCTAGGATACAATGCTGGTGGCCATTTTAAATCATTCCTGGAAAAAGCCTTTAAATGGTTATCTAGGTGAAAATGCCCTTTTAAGGGGTTTTCCAGAATTTTGAGATTGATGAGACATCAATATCAGATCATTGGTGTCTGACTCCCGTCAACATGGCTGATCAGCTATTCGGAGGAGCTCCAGCCCTAGAAATACACAATATGTAGTGGGCACAGCAGGTTACTGCAGTACTGCTCCCATGCAGTTTAATGTGTGGATCATCAGAGCTACTACGAATAATTGATGATGGGTAGGGATGAGAGAACCCGAACTGTATAGTTTGGGTTTGTACCGAGTTTTCGGGTGTTCGGGACACGGACCTGGACCCGAACATTTTCAAAAAAGTTCGGGTTCGGGTGCATTGTTCGGCGATCTCTTCCCGCTTTCTGAAGGGCTGCACAGCAGCCAATCAGCTAGCGTTTTACTTCTTGCCCTAAGAAGCCATCACAGCCATGCCTACTAATGGCATGGCTGTGATTGGCCAAGTGCAACATGTGACCCAGCCTATATTTAAGCTGGAGTCACGTAGCGCTGCACGTCACTCTGCTATGAGTAGTGTAGGGATAGGATGCAGCCGCTGTGAGGGCGAGATTAGGCAGGGAAAACTCGGCAAAAACACCTAATGAAGAGATCGATCTACAGCTGTGAATCATTTAACTTCTGCTAGTTAATTGCTCACTGGTTTTTAGGCTGCACAGAGCGTTTATCTGTCACTTTTTTCTGGGGTGATCGGTGGCCATTTTGTGTCTTGTGGTGCACCAGCACAAGCTGCCACCAAGTCCATCAATCCATCAATACTAGTTTTTTTTTTTTTTGATATATCCAACATCAGGGGCTAGAAACTGAGGATAGAAATTTCTATATTTTATTGAGGGGTTAAATTCAATTGCCAAAATAGCAATCACGTAAATCTGGTGTTCCAGCTGTGGCTAGCCAAGTGTAATACTGTCTGCTGTCTGGCAAAGGATAGATTTTTTTCTGTGGTGACATTCAATTGCCAAAATAGCAATCCCCTACATCTGGTGTCCCAGCAGTGGCTGGCCAAGTTTAATAGTGTCCGGTAAAGGATAGATAATTTTCTGGGGTGAAATTCAATTGACTTTGAAATTCAATATTTCCAATCAGGAACATATCAGAGCCCCTTCAAGCACCGCGTCACGGTCTCTCAGCATGGCATGGGGTCCTACCACTAGACTACCTATGGTGTGTGAACAAGGTCTGAAAAGGTATTAAGCAGCCTAGTGTCTAGTGGTAGGACCCCATGCCATGCTGAGAGACCGTGACATGGTGCTTGAAGGAGCTCTGATATGTTCCTGATTGGAAATATTGGCGAATCTCTCAGCTTTTAACATCCGAGTGAGGGATTAGCCAGTTTTGTCAGTTGCTTATCCTTGTGGTGCATCTTTTTTCTGTGAGTTATGTGTTTATATATTTTCATCCGCACATGTTTTATTTTGTGTAGGATGTTTGTGTGGTGCTTGTGGTTTACGCCAGTATCCTCCATTGTATGCAATTTTTGCTGGGGACAGCCGTTCGCTGCGAACCACATGCGGAGGAACTGCCCCCCCAGTTAGAAACACGCCACAGTGTTTGGGGTTTGGAGCAGTCCCACCCATTTAGGCCACGTTTATTTCTGTGATTCTTGTGAAATTCAATTGCCAAAATAGCAATCCCCTAAATCTGCTGTCCCAGCAGTGGCTGGCCAAGTTCAATATTGTCCGGCAAAGGATAGATTTTTTTCTGGGGTGAAATTCAATTGCCAAAATAGCAATACCATAAATCAGTGGTTTCAGCTGTGGCTGGCCAAGTTTAATAGTGTCCGACAAAGGATATATTTTGTTCTGGGGTGAAATTCAATTGCCAAAATAGCAATACCGTAAATCTGGTGTCCCAGCAGTGGCTGGCCAAGTTTAATAGTGTCCGTCAAAGGATATATTATTTTCTGGGGTGAAATTCAGTTGTAAATAGAAATACCGTAAATCTGGTGTCCCAGCAGTGGCTGGCCAAGTTTAATAGTGTCCGGCAAAGGATAGAAATTCAATTAACCACTTTAGAAAATATAGATACAAAGTATATGTCCACTAGAAATGTTACAGTATTCTCAGCCTGATTGGACGTTAAAAATAGGAAAAAATAATAAATACTTTATTAAGGATCATTTAGGGTGCTGTAATGTAATATAAAAAGCGTCAGGCCCAGGACCACCATGTATGAAGAGGGATGTGTATTATAACCATCCATACATGTGAGGGCCTGGAAAATGAGCCCCTTGTGGACTGGTATAATAACGTCAGCCTAGCCCAATATGGTGGATCGCTAAAAATTGTCGCAGCAATGCACCTGAATTACTAGTGGGGTGTGTGAGGGATGTAGTCACAGTGAGTACAGTTGCGGTTATTACTCACTGATTTGTACTACTCTGTCCATATAACACCTCGCTAGACCAATCACTCGGGCTATGCACACGGTGGCTCCTTGTTAAAGCAGCAAGCAATGCGGAGTGCGGGGGAAATAGTTTAAGTCAGCACATGGACTCCTCGTGCTACATACTCATTCTAGCTTTCCCTATCCGCATTCACACCGCCCCTTAGTCTGGGGGCTGCCATACATCAAGAGCGTCACTCAGTCAACGCGTTTCTACAAGGGGGGGATTTGCCCCAAGTGTCATCAGGAGTATCAAGTTTGATGTATACAACTGTAGAAGATTCAAGACCCTGACCGCCCGCACAGTTGTGTGCCAAGCATCCGGCTCTGTGATGGCCGTGGGTGGCCAAACACACGCCGGACTGAAATAGCTAACACCCAGCCCACCAAGGAGAGGCGCTGCCGTGCTTGGCAAATGGAGAGAGGGGATGCATCTTGGCCACACCTCCTACACCCGCCCCATGGGCTGGTAACACTAGTGTCCTTGATATAAGCGCATCAGCGCCGCAATAACCGGAGGAACCTATTCACGGCTGTTCACACGGTAGGTGCAGTGCACAGAAGCATCAGCCACATACATATGGGACATCAGGAACATGGACAGGAGCTCGGAGCTACCATCAATGATACAAGAACTGATGTCTACCTATAATACAGCATTCTGACCAATGCAAAGGCAGAATCATGTACTGGCACAGCACAAGTACTGTACCTAATAGGTGACACTGGTACACTGATAATGTTACTCCTGAAGGGAGGACATAAAGGTGAGGGGCTACTTTGAAGGCCACTGACCGTTAATATCAAAGTGTTGCCATTTGTGCCTCAGTCCTAACGTAATCATAGAAAGAGACGGGACACCAGTGGTATTAGTCTCCACATCATATCCACATATTATAGCTCCTGATAAACAGCAGCCAGGAGGATTAGTGATATGGACCATGCCTCTGGAGGACAGAACTGGTATGGAGAGGGACACAAGATCAAGATCAGATAAAGCAAGCAAATGAGATATTTTCATCCAGACCATGTGGATTGACCGTATTCAGTTTAAAGGTCCAGAATGCTTCTTTACGTAAAAGAGCCATATCTACATCACCACCACCTCGATTCGGGGTGGTGATGTAGATATGGCTCTTTTACGTAAAGAAGCATTCTGGAAGCAGTCGCTTCCCCTGCTTCCCCTGTAGCTATTCCTCTAGGCAGACCCATCAGTCAGTATGTGTACTGTTCCACCATGTTACTGAAATGCTGCCTCCTGCTAAAATGTTCCAGATCTGCTGGTGGTGCAGGTTGTTGTGGCGTGATGACAAAGCTTTTCCACATTTTGCCCGTGCTAACCCTGCCTTCTGAGGTGTTGCTGGTGACCCAGCTGCATTGGCAAATTCTTCCTCCTCCTCCTCTGCCTTTACCTTGTGCTTCCACTGAGTCCCCGGTGTCAGGTGTGAATGCCATCAGCAGCATGTCTACTAGAGGGCTCATCTTCCTATTACACTCCAGTGAGGGAATTAAGGACAGCACGTTGTCCTTGTAACGGGGATGCAGCAGGGTGGCCACCCAGTAATCAGCACAAGTTAGAATGTGGCAGTAACTGGGCAGTCGTTGCGCAGGCACTGCAGCATGAAGTCGTTCATGTCTGCCAGGCTACCCAGAGGCAAGGACAAGCTATCCTCTTTGAGGGAGGTATATCGTCTGTGTCCTCTGTATCCCCCAACGTTCTTCCTACTCCTCTTCCTCATCCTCCAGAACTGTGCCCTGGCTGGACAATTGTGTTCCAGGCCAGAGCCTATGTTGGTGCAGATACCCACCCTCTGAGCCACTTGTATTTGGTTGGCCTTAAGTTAAGGATAAGGCGTGTATATAGTTTCGTTCCTATAGTTAGTTTAGCTGCCTTTATGTTATTTTAATAGTTTGTTAATGGTTTGAGTGAAAGGGTGGGGGGGGGGTGTTGAGTGTGTAGGGTGTCAGGCTGTTTGGATTTATTTTCCATCCGCTTTCTACACTGTCTATACTGCCACTGTATCTAATTTCATTGTATAATACTGTTGAGGGGGCCCTGACAAGGACTTTTAGTCCTCCTCCTCCTCCTGGATCGGCCCCTTCTAGGTCAGGGACCCAAAACAGTGTGCTTCCCACGCTTTCCTGTAGCTACACCCCTGGGCAAACCCATCAGTCAGTACTTGTGCTCTTCCACCATGTTGCTGAAATGCTGCCTCCTGCTAAGACGTTCCAGATCTGCTGGTGGTGCAGGTTGTTGTGGCGTGATGACAAAGCTTTCCCACATTTCGCCAATGCTAACCCAGCATTCTGAGGTGCTGATGGTGACCCAGCTGCCCGCGAGCTGGCTTGGGTGCCACCCTGCTGAGAACACGGCTCCTCCTACTCCTCCTCATCCTACTTATCCTCCTCATCCTCCAGAACTGTGCCTTGTCTGGACAATTGTGTTCCAGGCCAGGGCCTATGTTGGTGCAGGAACCCACCCTTCGAGCCACTTGGATGTCACTGACCTTAAGTTAAGGATAAGGCGTGTATATAGTTTTGTTTGTTTATATAGTAAGTTTAGCTGCATTATAGTTATTTTAATATGTTTTTAAGAAAATTTGTAAATAGTTTGTTAATGGTTTGAGTGAAAGGGGGGGGGGGGGGTGATGTGTGTGTCTTCGATTAACTGAATTGATTTTCACTGTCTGGTGTTTAGGAATTTCTGCACCCCAAATTCAGCACATGTGGCAGGCAGGGGATGTGTGTCAAACCGGCTAGGCCCAGACCTGCTAGTATATTTCGCCCATTAGCGCACAACATCAGGCCGGGTTGGAGGCTCAGTGGCACCAACCAATGGTCAGTCTGTTGTTCCATGACTGTCCACAGCTCTTGCGCAGTGCAGGGTTTGTCCCACAAACACACAAGTTTTAAAACAACCTGCTGTCGTTTCCCCCTGGCTGTGCTGCTGGGGGTGGTGAAGGTGTTACGCTCAGTGGATGAGGAGGAGGTAAAGGAGGAGGAAGCCGAGTAGGAGGAGGAGGTAACAGGATACAAAGAGAAATGCCCAGCAATCCTCGGGGGAGGAAGGACATTCACAAAAATGCTATCCGCCTTTGGGCCAGCAGCTACATTTACCCACTGTGTTGTTGGTTATGTGGACGTTGCCACAGATACCGTTGTGCTGGGAAGGGATGGCTCGCCTGCAAAAGTAGCGGCGGCTGGGATACACGTACTATGGGATAGCCACCGCCATAAGGTTTTTAAAACTATCCACCAGACAGAATGACAGCATTTCAAAGGACCAGGAAGTTTGAAATAAGGCATTCAGAGCCATGGGTAGGTGGGTACTTCCTCTTTCTATTTCTTTTTCTCTCCAGTGTTTGGGAGATGGACAGGTGATAGCTGAACACTTCCATGGGATTTAGTGGAGATGCTTGGTGACAATGACAGATGTGGTGACGTTCCTGCTAGATCCTCTGTTTGCTGGGTGACAGGTGCCACTGTCACTCACTTGGGCTCAAGTTTAGAATGTTTATTTATTATTTTTCTGTATTTTATTTTAAGTAATTTCCATGTTCACATATGTTTGCAGGGCATTTACCTACATGTTGCTGCCTTTTGCAGCCCTCTAGCCCTTTCCAGGGCTATTTTACAGCCATTTAAGTGCCCAAAAGTTCGGGTCCCCATTGACTTCAATGGGGTTCGGGTTCGGGGTCAATTTCGGGTCGAGTTCGGATCCCGAACCCGAACATTTTCGTGAAGTTCGGCCGAACTTCTCAAACCCGAACATCCAGGTGTTCGCTCAACTCTATTGATGGGTAAGGTGCGGAGTGATAGACAATTCTAAAGAACTGTAAACATCTGTGTATAGATAGATTGACAGACATAGATAGTTAAATAGATAGAAAGATATATATATATATATATATATATATAGAAAGGCACGGCAGCACTCCGGTATACTGTAGGTGAAGATAACTGTGTTTCTTTATTCAACCCAGTGTCACAGCAACGTTTCAACTGCTTGTTGCAGTCTTTTTCAAGCCAAAGAAACACGTGCACATCCAGTGGTATATAATGGTGCAAATAAACAAAAAGAAGGTTGTAGGCAGCTCGACCCTGTTACTCACTCTCTGGGAGCCCGGAACTCCACTTCTTCGGTAAGTGGTGGTAAACACTTAGCAAAACAGACAATTTCCAGATCCAGCTTCTACCAGTTCAAGTGCTTTTATTGAAGATAGCGATAAAAACTCACATGTATGCAGGACAATAACAGCAATGTGACGCGTTTCGGATCACCAGTAATATGGATCCTTCCTCATGTTATTGTCCTGCATACATGTGAGTTTTTATCGCTATCTTCAATAAAAGCACTCGAACTGGTAGAAGCTGGATCTGGAAATTGTCTGTTTTGCACAATGGTGCAAATGATACAGGTGTAGCAATCATCCAATTAATCACAATAATTGTACAAAAATCAATTTACTTAATACATACATTACAGTGCAAATATGTACATGATCGACGTGTTATTACATATAAAAGTGAAAATATGCGTCACATTTCCCAACGATATAATTCATATAATGTGCTAACATGATAGATAAGTACAAATTAATCCCAGGTGCCATAGTGTATTGATAATTAAAAAATCATTACCGGCATTCTCATCCTAATAGAGACTTCAGAGTGAGTTGGCGTACTCATTTTCGCACTGCGCATGCGCGAGATTGGGTCAAAGGATCGCGATCCCCGGTCAATAGACCTCTCTGCACATCAGGATGCCTCACCAAAGATGGCTGGCACAAACAACAGTGTCCATTGCACCCGCTACAACCCGATACATTGGGAATCACCCATCATACAATATGTGACACATATGTATCCACCATTACTGTGATATAATATTATAAACTATGTGACCTCAGTTGTCAGGTATCAGGGGGAAATCGCGTCAACGCTACCTTCCTGTTCCTGGGTACATTCACCAAGTTGCCCATAGGTCACCATGGACAACGTCGGTGCAGTTGCCCCTAGCAACTATCATCGGCCAATGATATAGAGACTTGATGCAACAACTAGGGGTCATCCCAGTCCATTGCTGCCATGTCCCCTAAAGAATTATATGTAATAACACGTCGATCATGTACACATTTGCACTGTAATGTATGTATCATGTAAATTGATTTTTGTACAATTATTGTGATTAATTGGATTATTGCTACACCTGTATCATTCGCACCTTTATATACCACTGGATGTGCACATGTTTATTTGGCTTGAAAAAGACTGCAACAAGCAGCTGAAACGTTGCTGTGACACTGGGTTGAATAAAGAAACACAGTTATCTTCACCTATACCGGAGTGCTGCCGTGCCTTTCTATATATATTGGACTTGGACCTTGGCGCTGGTCGATTGCCGGATTTGTACCCATCTTTATAGTGTGCTGCTCTCTCCCCTTCACTTGTATAGATAGATAGATAGATAGATAGATAGATAGATAGATAGATATCTCAACCATCGATTCATATATCTCAACTATCAATGGAGCCATAGCGACTGATACGACAGCAGGTGGCCCCTGCAGGAAAACAGCTTATTGGCCCTTTGCTTTCATCAAAGATTACCTGATTTCTATCTAACAATCCACCAGCAATTCTGAACCATGACATTTATGTAATCTCATAGACACTAAGAAGCTTTAACATTTTTGTAATTAAAGGACTCCAAAAAGTTGTTTTTTTGTTTTTGTTTCTGTAAAGTCAGCATGATTGTGATTTCAGCATTACATCTCCATTCCTGGACAAACGTGAAAGAAAAATGACTGTAGTTTCTTCCAGATATATTTTTCATCTGCTACATAGTGCAGAAGAGAAGTTGAACAAACACATATATTTTCATAGAGTGTGAGAAATGAGACCATCTACAATATGAAACTGTCATCTTATCCTGAGATATGTTTCTCTCTGTAATGTGCATTTCAGTCACTACTCCGGAGTTTGCAGAAACAAAATATCTTGGATTGTGTAATTGCTCTGGTAGCCGCATAGATGGCGCTGTTGTCCATCACTAAAGAAATCTGTCATCATCACTGGCGTTTTCTTCATTGCAAATATTTTGCATTAAGAAGTGGTTTATTTCCGTGCAATTAATCATTTCGCAAGAGGTTAAATTCTACACTGTATTTATTCCTTCTTACAATAATTATTTTTATTTGTATTCACTTATATAGCGCTGACATATTCCGCAGCGCTTTACAGACATTATCATCATGTGTTGTCCCTAGTTCCCTATCATTCTGTCTTTGGGTTGTGGAAGGAAACCCACGCAAACATGCAGATGTTGTACTTGGTCAGATTCAAGCTCATGACTTCAGCCCTACAAGGCACCAGTGCTGATCACTGAGCCATCACATTATATCTTAATTTGCCAATTTGTTGCTCGTGTTTAACCCCTTCCTGACACAGCGGTTTTTCATTTTTGTGTTTTTATTTATAGCTCCCTGTTTTCCCAGTGCCGTAACTTTTTTATTTTCCCTTTCACATAGCCATATGAGAGTTTATTTATTGTGGGACAAAAAAAAACACAATTCCGCCCGTTTTATGGGGTTTGTATTTATGGCGTTCACTATGCGGTAAAACTGACTTGTGTCTTCATTCTCCGGAGCAGTATGATTATGGTGATGCTACACTTGTATAGTTTTCTTGATATTTAATGCTGAAGAAAAATAAAAACGTAAAAAAAAACGTAACTACGTAACTATAGTTCTATAGGTCTAAGAAGATATATGTATCTGGACCAATCTGTAGTTTTTGATAATACCATTTTGGGGTGTGTATGACTTTTTGATCACATTTTATTGCATTTTTGGAGGGTAAGTTATAAAAAAATGGTGAATCGTATGGGTGGTTTCTCATGCAGTGATGCCAATGATGTAATTTTTTTTTATTTTATTTTTTTTTATTTTGGGGAAAGAGGAGTGATTTGAATTTTTATTTATTTTTTAAATATTTGTATTTTTTTTATGTCCCCAAGTGGACTCCAACTTACAATTATCACATTGCAATTTGTATAGAATAATAGAATTTGCTCTATTACTCTATACAGAAATAGGTATATTACAGGTCAGTGCTGCCACCTGCTGCTCTGAATTGTAATATACAAGTAGTGAACCAAGAAGCCTAGTACAGGCTCAAGCTCATTATCAGCACTGGGGAAAAGGGTTCCTGCCTCAGAAGCGCATGCTTATGGGTTTTAGCCCTCTCAGATGGTTTACATTTGACCATAGCATTTAAAGGGTTCAATTTCCGAGGTTGGCATTACCACCAATCTCAAACATTAGCAGTGGGAGTCTGCTGTAAAAAACAGCAGGCACCCGGCAGCAATGGTGCTCAATCTGCTCCAGAGAAGGCAACATCTTTATATATCTGACATCCGCCATACATGTACGGCCGATGGTGTGAAGGAGTTAGAAATTGCAGATATAATTCACAGTATTATAGACTGTAGGACCAGATTTTCCCCAAAAAATATATAGTTGGTTTTCTAGATACCTACACTACATGGCGGCATGATTACTTTGTAACTGTTTTTGGAGGTAACAATTGTGATACCACAGAGGAAAGTCATTCTCTGAAACCCAAATGTGGTGCCAGAATTTTTCAGATGATCAGCTAACTAACTGAAACAGCTGTGATGTCATAGCAGGAACTTGACATAAACATAGTTCTGACGTCAGAGCAACTTACCCATTTCCACCCATAGGGGATAGAAAAACACTTGTGTTGTCATAGCAACTCACTTGAGTGAAACCAAATTGTGATGTCGCATCATCTTACCTCATAGAAACCCACTTGCGATGTCATACTCACCTAACTGCAACACTTGTGATGTTACATCAGTTAGTTAACGGAAACACAGAGTGTTGTCACAGTAGCATTTCCTACAGTAATCCACTTGTGATGTCACAGTAACACAAATGAAATACAGTTGTGATGTCACGACGGCTTACCTAAAAGAAAGACATTAGTGATGTCACAGCTATTTGCCTGACAGAAGTATTTCTGAGATCACAACAATTTACCCAGGGGCAGAAACCAACATGAAAGGGCTGCCATGTAACGTCGGTGTATGACCTTCTTGATTTCCATCTGTTAGGCCTCACGGACACAACCATAGTTTTGGTCTGCATGTGATTCACATGTTTTGCTGATTGGATGCAGACCCATTCATTTCAATGGGGCCACAAAAGATGTGGTCAGCACATGGACGTCCGTTCCGCACATCGGCACGTCCGTTCCACTTGACCATGTTGTGAACAAGAATAGGCAGTTCTAACAGAAGGCAGGAAGTAGAGATCAGCAAAATGCGGATTCACAATTTATGGACTGCAAAAACAGTTATGGCCATGTGCATGAGGCCTGAATACAGTGTCGGAATGGGGTACCTAGGGCCCACCAGTAATGTTCATTCTGAGAGCCCACTGTACAGCTACATACAAATATTGCTTGCCATCACAGCGTCAGCAAGGCGCTACAAGATGATTGATTATGGGGGCCCTTGCAATGAATTCAAGAGGGTATATACATGGGGAAAGAGAATAATGGCTGGCCTGACTATGTGCCTAGATGTCAACTCAGCCACCAGATGCATTTATAATAATAAACTGTGTAGTCTGCTAAATAATCTACCAAGTTTTTATATGAACACAGGCTGGTTAAGATGCTGTACGCCATCTATCTATATGTAGTGCAGTTTGTCTACTGTATTCTGTGCTACTTATGTAGTGGATGGGAGGCTAGGGTCCCACCTTGATCATGGGCCTAGCAGGGTTTCACCTGTTCCCTTGTGGGCCAGTCCGAGCCTGCCTGAATATGAATAAAGTGGAACATTATCCATAGACCATCTCAATCATGGCTCTACGCTATACCAAGCCATGAGTAACTGAGAGATATGGTTAGCGCAGGAAGTAGTATAGACCATTACAGGAGATCTGAAGCCCCTTTTAGTTGGAACAATAATGAACAATAATGCCTCATTCACACGTCAGTCTCAGTTTTGGATCAGTGGTAACACGGACCATGTTCAATCCGTGTTTCCTCCAGTTACAGATCCGCATTGGGTCTGTGGGTCCGTTTTCTGCTGTCCGTGTGCCATCCATTTTTCACTGACACTGAGCAGCTGGAAAATAATTTTCAAATCCTCTCTTCTTAATGATCCGTGAAACACGGATGCAACACAGATGGCATCCGTGTTGCATCTGTGGTTTTTACAGACTTATTGACTATAATGGGCGTTAGGGATCCGGAAACACGAACCAAGATAGGACATGCATCCGTGCTGAAAACACGGACCCACGGACCGTGCTAAAACACTTGTGGTATGTCACCTGGTAAAGTAATGGAGGTTGTATATGGGTCTCTCAGCTTTCTAACATATGCTGAGGAAAGCTATGTAGGAAAAGGGTTAAAAACCTAAGCCAGGGTCATGAGGAGCTGCACCTGAGGAGTTGCTAGATAACTGGGCTGGCAACATATTTTCTCAGAACTTCCTGGGAGTGGGGGAAGCCACATCTCACTGAGGGACCCTGAAAGTCTAGAGCAAGTATCACAGGTTGCTGTTCAGACAGCGTGTTTATTTTGGGTGGACTGAGGATAGCTCAGCACGTCCTAGAGAGGGACCTATTGTTTAGTTAGAGCCTGGACAAGGCTAGATGTTCCGTTTATGTTTTGTGTTTTGATGCAACCTGTGAAAAAAAGCTGGCAGGACGCCAGTTGAAATGCATTTCTGTCTTCTGAGGTCTCTTTGTGCGAAATAATCTTACTAATCCCTACCATTTCACCTCTGGAAAGTTGAGCTAAACAACGGACTGTCACACACTGAATACACACATTTAAATGAATGGGGACGTGTGCTGTCCGCGGAGAACGGGTACAGCACACGTACGTGAAACACTGACATGTGAATGAGGCATAACCCACTAAATTTAATGGGTATATTCTGCCGATGTTCTGCTCAGACCATTGGTCCATGCAGAGAAAATTACACCATGTTCTATTTTCATCTGAATTTTCTGCAAAACTTTTTTCAAGTGAATGGGTCTGCTGGAGAATCGGAGTGCACATGGACGCCATCCATGTGTGGTCTGCTTAAAAAAAAAATCATCTGTGTCTTCCGCTGGAATATGGAATGGTTTAAGAAAATAGCTTGTACCAGAGCTTCCTCTTCCTCATAAAATGTTTTTTATTTTTAAAAATAAATAAATAACAAGTAAAAGAGAAACAACCTGCAGAGATGTAGGTCCAAAAGTCCAAATAGTGCATTTCGGGGTATTGGCCCTTCCTCAGATATAGGGCTGGTTGAAGTAGTGACCATAGCAAATATTTATACCCTTGAAAGGGTGACAGACAGTCAAAAAAGGCACCGGTCTTAATAAACCCCTAAGCTGGCGCCGCCCTCTTCATAACTTCGACGGATCCGCCGCCACTTCTAAATGTAAGACACCTTCCAAGCTGTTATACATTTAAACTATTTTCTACGCCTGAAACAAACGTAGAAAATGGTAAATCAGACTGGCCTGCTGGCATGTCCCCTTCCCTGTCCATGCCACTCCCACTTTTTTATACCTGGCGTGAGCAGGGAGAAGTCAGATTGCGGCGCAATGGTTATTTAGGTGCATTTCAGCTTGATAAATTACCCCCCTATGTTTCTATGCAGAACAGCTCAGATGTCAGTAAGGCAAGCTTATGGGTGTCATATATTGTGATGGAGTTATAACTAATAGGAGCTCTCAGGGTTTGAGCGTTTTGTGCTGGTGGTGGCGAGGCGATCACTTAGGGGCAGAGATGCCCAGATCGCAAGGGCACTTTTATGAAGAAGAAGCCCTAAAAGGAAGAAGCACTTTAATAAAGGAGATCCAGTTACATAGTAAGGATCCCTTCTAGCCGCAGCTAGAGGAACTCTGAATAGATGTGTTTCTCCCAAGGCTAGGGAGTTGCCCAAGAGATGGAGATGCCATGGGTTAGAGCGGGAGTGCTTGGTTGCCGAAGGCTTCTGTCTGTTTTGTTTAGGCGACATGGATGCGCTCAGCACTTGTGAGATTGTTGCCTAGGAGAAAGGGACACTGTAGTTTGCGGTACACTCAGCAAGTGTCTGGTTGTATGAGTGTTGCCTGGGATACAGGACGCCAAGTTGGTGGGTTTGTGGTTAAGTTGCTGGACGTGTTCTACAAGTACAAGTAAGGGAATATATTATGGGTAGTGGAGGGACCACTAGAAGGTTGATTAAGCCTGATAAAACTGGGCAAATGGAATTAAATGGCAATAAAATACATTAATACAATGATAGATTGTGACTACACCAAATGACCTCAAGGGACACACATGTAAAATAATCGCAAATTTTATTGAGTAATAGACATTACAAAAAACATATCAGAAGAGCAAATCCTGCGAGCCCGCAGGAACTGCCCCATTGGTATGCTTTTAATTAAATTCCCAGGATGTAAAGAGCTTGCATGTAAAAGAGCATTGAGCGATGTTTCTTTTCTATGTAAATTAACTTGTAATCTGTTCACTTGCATCGACCTGGAACAGTACATCCAAAAACTCGATATTTGTGCTGGCAACCTTGTAGGTAAGCTTAATGTTATTGTTATTGTCATTAAGCAGAGCAATAAATCGTCCAAACTCCTCTTCAGTCCCCTGCCAGATAACAAGTATGTCGTCAATTTAGCGTCCCCAATATTGGACGCCACTAGCTTCTGGCAGGGGTCTGTCTGGAAGACCCCCCTCTCCCACAGCCCCAGGAACAAATTGGCATATGAGGGTGCACAAGATGCCCCCATTGCGGTGCCCCGGAGCTGCAGGTAGAAGGACCCCCAAACAGAAATAAGTTGTGTGTTAGTATGATAGGACAAAATTGCACTTATACTTACCCATATTGGTGCTTTTCAGGAAGAATGCCGCTGCTTCTAAGCAATCTTGATGTCTGATGGATGTATACAGAGATTCCACGTCGCATGTGGCAATAAGCATGTCAGGATCAAGGTGGATATCTTCCACCTTCCTTAGAATGTCCATGGCGTCCTTCAAATGGGAGGGTAGTTCTTCCACCAGAGGTTGTAAGAAATGGTCGATGTATTTGCAGATTGTGTCACTCAAGCCATTAATACCCACAATACTGTGTCTGCCAGGTGGGTTTAACAGATCTTTATGTACCTTAGGTAAAAGGTAAAGTGTGGGAATTACGGGGTGCTCTGGAAACAAAAATCAGCATTGTTTTGTTGAAATAACCCCCACCGCAACACCCATTTGAAGTAGAGCAGATAATTCCTGTTTGAATTTTATGAGGGGGTTAAAAGTTAACTTCTTATAACAATCGGCACTGTTTAATTGTCTGTGGGCCTCTTTCTCATACATGGTAGCTGGCCATATCACGATGTTACCCCCCTTATCTGCCAGTTTAATGACTACATCTGACCATTTCTCCATCTCAGTAAGGGCTCTTCTCTCACAAATGGTACAATTGTCCCTACACCCATATTTGGTGATTTTAGACAATTCATTCTCTACCAGTATGACAAACAAACCCACATTGGGATATAAGGACATAGCTGGAAAACATTTTGACCTAGGGATCAGAGTCTTAGGAAACTCACCAAGCCGTCCTCCTTCTTGTTCCTCCAGTAGTGTTGTTAAGATCTTAAAAGCTTCCTGTTCAGATTGAGTAGCAAAATTGGGGTCCGTTCTTGAATTAAAAATCTTTTTGAAAATCAGACGTCGGGCAAAGAGATGTAGGTCTTTTACTGCTGAAAAATGGTCAAAATTACAAGTGGTTGAGAAAGACAAACCCTTCCCTAGTATAGATAGTTGGTCCTCAGTAAGGGTCTTCTCGGACAAATTAATTACCTGCAATTTATGACCACCATCCTGTCGCATTGTTGTTACCAGTGGGGTACCTCAGGGATCTTTTCTGGGACCCATATTATTTAATATCTTTATCAGCGAAATTGCAGAAGGCCTCAATGGTAAGGTGTGTCTTTTTGCTAATGACACATAGATTTGTAACAGGGTTGATGTTCATGGAGGGATACACCAAATGGAAAAGGGTTTAGGAAAACTAGAGGAATGGTCAAAAATCTGGCAACTAAAATTTAATGTCGATAAGTACAAGATAATGCACCTGGGGCGTAAAAACCCAAGAGCAGAATATAAAATCAGTGATACAGTACTAACCTCAGTATCTGAGGAACGGGATTTAGGGGTCATTATATCAGACGACCTAAAGGTGAGCAGACAATGTCATAGAGCAGCAGGTAATGCCAGCAGAATGCTTGGGTGTATAGGGAGAGGCATTAACAGTAGAAAGAGGGAGGTGCTCGTGCCGCTCTACAGAGCACTAGGGAGACCTCATTGGGAGTATTGTGTGCAGTACTGGAGACCATATCTGCAGAAGGATATTGAAACTTTGGAAAGAGTTCAGAGAAGAGCCACTAAACTAGTACATGGATTGCAGGACAAAACTTACCAGGAAAGGTTAAAGGACCTTAACATGTATAGCTTGGAAGTAAGAAGAGACAGAGGGGATATGATAGAAACGTTTAAATACATAAAGGGAATCAACACGGTAAAAGAGGAGAGAATATTTAAAAGAAGAAAAACTGCTACAAGAGGACATAGTTTTAAATTAGAGGGGCAAAGGTTTAAAAGTAATATCAGGAAGTATTACTTTACTGAGAGAGTAGTGGACGCATGGAATCGCCTTCCTGCAGAAGTGGTAGCTGCAAATACAGTGAAGGAGTTTAAGCATGCATGGGATAGGCATAAGGTCATCCTTCATATAAGATAGGGCCAGGGGCTATTCATAGTATTCAGTATATTGGGCAGACTAGATGGGCCAAATGGTTCTTATCTGCCGACACATTCTATGTTTCTATGTATCTATGTCTCTTACTGCCGGGATGGACAGCCTCTCCTATTTTACGCTTCTTAACTCTCCTCGGACATCTATGTGTATCCTGTCCAGATACACTCCCTGCCTCACAAATAAAGGTATGGGAAGATACTGATGCGGAGCGTGATGTCCCTTCATGCGATTTGTACCTCCACCGGTAGACCCTATTGTTCTCCATGTCCTGTAAGTCACGTTGAAATTTACTAGTTTTAACTGCTTTAATTTGTTTTTCCCAGACTATATATGCGTCGTCAACATCTCTTTTAAAGGTTTCCAACTCCACAGTGCTCAATTTTTGAGAGAGTTGTTCCTCCAATTTGGTAACATCTGATTCAAGTTGTATCATGGCCTGCACATTAGATTCAGTGATAAGGCGCATAAGAGTATCGGAACAGGATCCACACACGGACTCCCACTTGTTACAGAAGTCAGCATCGTCCCCATACGAGGGGAAAATCTGCACCCGCAATCCTCTTTTCCTTGTACTTATCTAAGGTAGCCTTATTCCACCACAATTTCATGCGTCTATGAACTGTATTCTTGATCTGTGCCTTCAACTCATTGGTGCTCCTACAAACTGGGTCCTCCCCAGCCTCTGCGCAACCCGCAAATACCGCATCAACCTGGGACACCCAGGTAGAGTCACGTGAGCGGTAATCCATATTAATCGCTGGAAATGAGTTTTCTGTGAAAACACAGGAAAATGTTAGTACAACCTACTAAATCATCAAAATGATGAATCAATGTGTGACAAAAATATAACCACAACAAATGACCTCAAGGGTCATTTTGGGCTGTTTATCTGAGGTGCTTTATATTTGGCCCTCATATTGGCTCATATTATAGCTGTCTCTGGATACTTTGAGTAGGGTCTCACATTTTAGTGGGGATTATTTGAACATTGCCTGCTTTATGCGGCATTTATTGTTTTTTTTTCTTTGGAGTCTCCCCTGCATATGGATCGGGCATACTCTCTGCCCGGTAAATGAGCTGCCTGTCGCAGCGCTAGCCTGCATTGCTGCTGCTAATATTTTTTTTTCTTTATGTTTTTTGTAATGTCTATTACTCAATAAAATTTGCGATTATTTTACATGTGTGCCCCTTGAGGTCATTTGGTGTAGTTATATTTTTGTCACTCATTGATTCATCATTTTGATGATTTAGTAGGTTGTAATGATAGATTGTGACAATACAATATTACAGAAAGCAATAAAGAAATTATATTATAGTTGATTATTCTGGTTCAGATGGTTTGTAGGTTATAATTGATCAATGAAATAAAATTTTGCATATACATTATTTTGATCAATGTGGTAAAGGTGTGTGTGTGTGTGGGGGGGGGGGGGGGGTTGGGGTTGGATATTCAATATGTTATGGTGATGGGTGAACTGGTGGTGGCTATGTGAGTACGGGTTTGTTTCGGTTGGAATATAGATGATTTTCTTGTTGGTCATCTGAAAGGAGCCATAAGTAAGAGTCAGAACTACACATCTCCGTCCATTGTGTAGTGTACGGAGTAACTGCAGTAACCATCTTTTTACACTACATAGTAGATGGAGCTGTGTAGTTTCTGCATCAACTTCTGGCGCTACCAGGTAACAGCTGATTAATTCAAGTGTGCGGTGTGTCAGACCCCCCAATCAAAAATTTATGGTAAAATCCTACATAAGCCCTGCAATTAATTGCAATAAGTTCATAAACAACAACTAGTGGTGGCTATTTTTTTATTTTATTTTATGGGATTTTCTGACTTATTGCAAATGCTCCCCAAAATGTGTAAAAATAATTTAAAAACTTGCACACTCATCAGTTAGTTCCCTGACATTTTCAATGCTACTTAGGTTCTCACCTCCAGTTTATGTTTATTCGATTAGCCATCATAATTCTTCCTTTGTATAGCAGCGACCATGTCCACTACTCCAGTACCACGTGTACTATTTTACTAAAAATCTATGAATGATCTACAAATTTGGATATGGATTCCCACTTTTAATGAAGCAATTTCAATGCAAAATCATATCATGCTACTAAAATCTTTGACAGGCTGCAATCTACATGAGGTTTACACAACATCACATGACCCATGTTGTATCATGTAGTCATAATTTATTTAAAAAAGTTAATCATCTTAAAGGTAGTAAGATATTTGCTACAGTGACTGCTCTGAATACCTACCATGGTTTTCAGAGTCCAGGTGGAACCATTTCCTGGCAGATCTGGTTGCCAGGGTTGCTCTGTCCCTCAACTTAGGTTACGGCCTGCTTGCCAGCAAGGTCTCACCTTCTCTGCCCGTAGGGTGGACACTCTTCTATTAGCTCTTAAAGGGCCAGTGTGCACATTCTTAGTTTACACCAGCCAATGGCTGGCTATCTTGTTTTTTTTTAGGCACCTTCCACTATGGTAGGATGCCTGAGCTACAGGTTTAACTTCTCTAGTGTAATGCTAAGGTGTGCTGTTTTACGTTGGTCTGCCTGTTTACTGACTTCTTCCTGTTTTAGCTGCCTGATCTCTGTACTAACCTTGAGCTCAGAAGGTTTTTTGGATTACACATACTCTGTCTGACCTGACTTCAGGCTGTCCCTCATAGTTCAGCTGTCAAACGAACAGAGATTACTCCATGAGGTAGTGGTCTGGTGGTTCCCCTGCAGCACAGTCCTGATGTGTGTACAAGGTTGGAACGGTTAAAAACCAAGGAACTGTAAGAATAATGCCCTTAGAAGGAGCTTAAAGTTTACACACGCATTTTCAGGAGAAGTTAGAAAATGTGACTGATCACATTTGTTTTGCCTTAAAGACAAATCTTCAATGATTTTTATTTTGCTCTAACTATACAAAGAAAAAAAAAAAAAGATGGGTCTCTTTCGCTCTTCCCTAATAGATTGGCCGATGTTATCTGGCAAAATTCTTTAGCCTAGTTTAAAAAACCTGATGTTCCTTTGATATAACACTAGGCATTGACAAATAAATCATTTTCCCTTTTTGACCTGAAATTTGTACATGTCATCCAAGTCAAGCAGAGATGATGTCCTAGATTCTCCCTTCAGATTTTCAGGAGAAACTGGAAAGCCATAAAAAAATATTGTATTGTACAATGTATCTTATAATACAGTTATGGAAAATCGGCTTTTCACCTGCTGTTTTATTGTAATTATATGGTATGTATACCTCTGACCACATCATTTTATGTCTCCCCATGACAATACATTACTTTCATCGGTACTTGCAGTCCAATGTCCCAAATTACAACCTTACCCTGTTAGATCTATACAATAGCTTGTTTAGGCAAGTCCTCCCATTACTAACTGGATTGTTCAAGAATACATTCTCATCAATTTTTTACTTAAAATGTATTAGGCAGGCTGAATTGTCAATGTTTTTTCTATAACTAGAGATAAGCAATATTCTTGAAATTTGTTTAGGGTCTGATTTGAGCGAATCAGTCGTTAGATAACCTTCAGGTCCGAATAAATTCTGTCTGAATCAAAATTGCCCCAATTACCCTGAAAAGTTTAATATGGCACTCTGGGGTCTTCTGGGACTGTGACTAACCCCCTTCAATCTCTTTAATGTCCAGGTGACAATAATAAAGATGTAGTGACATATATGGCTATGGATAAAAAGTTGGTATAATAACATACTGCACTGTTCGTTTTTTTTTTTTTATGTGTTAAAGGGATTCTGTCACCAGATTTTACCCCCTCCAGTTAAAAATATGTACTTGTCGGTCCTCTTGAGCTGAAGCTTATGATGCCCTTTATAGCTCCTAGTGTGGCTTTATTTTCTTATAAATTCGATTTTTTTTTATTTTTTTTATATATTCAAATCACTTGCATAAGGCGCCCAAGGGGATATCCTTCCTTACCTCGGTGCCCGGCCACACCCCTCTGTCTGGTGCCCAGCGCCGCCTTCCTGTGCCCACAGCCACCTCTACTATAATATATGCATCAGACGGAACGCTGACGTAATCCCTGTGCCTTTGCTGAAATCCCGTGCATGCTCTCTATTCACTTCAGGCAGCAAAAACTTTTTTTTTTTCTTTTTCAGGTCTTGTTTTTTGCAGGACAAGTTGCACTTTCTAAATGCACCATTTAATGTAAAAAAAAAAAATTTCGGGAGGAAAGTGAAGCTACAAAAAAAGGCTAATCGAACATGTTTTTCTATGATTCCATTTACTGTACAGGACAAATATTTAAATAGTACAGGACTTTTGGGATGCTGTGATGCTAATTATGTTTATTTCTTATTTTTATGTCTATTTATTTTTAATATGGGAAAATATGTGATTTGAATTTGTATATATTTTCTAATATTTTTAAAAGCTTTTTTATTGATTGATTTTTTTTTTAAACTTATTTTAAGTCCCCCTAGGGGACTTTAACATGCGTCTGAGATTGCTTCTCCCATAGACTGCAATAATTCCTATGGGAGTTTCCCTGTGTTCCTATTAAGCCCTGTCTCAGGCAGGGCTTGATAGGAACTTTACTTAAGCAGACCTCAGAGCCTTCAGAAGACCTGAGGCTGCAATAGCAACCAAACTGCTCCCTCGATCTTCACGCAACTGTTAAAAAAAATGCATGTTACCCAGGAATGTTGTGCTCCTGAAGAAAGATGGCTTAGGTGCCGTAGTTGCAATTGACATGGCATATAAGGAGTTATCGCCAATCACAAACTCTGCCTCTGGATGTTTTCTGTGTAAAACAGTAGGCATGTAGAGGCTATGGAGCCTGCTCACCTGCTATGTGGACACCATCACCAATAAAAAAACAGTTAAAACATTACCCTTTTTGGTGAAAGATGCCATTCTATTTGTCTTTTGACTTGAAAAATAGTGGCTGACATTATGAGCAATTCGTCCAAAATTCATAGCAAAAGTTTTTCTAGATTCCTAATTTTTGTGAAAATCATAACAAATTTAATTTGTATAAATCAATTTGCTCATTTATAACTGTAATACTTGATTAATGTATTCAAAGTCTTTTGCTGAGCAATTTTCTAATGTTTACAGGCAGTTATAAGCCAGGACAAATTGATGGGTAACATTGTGCACTCAACATAACAGTCTTACATTACATTTTAAAATAAATAGACCAGGTCTATTTGTCGAATTAGCCTTTCATTTATAGAAGTGTAGAAAGGTGGAAATTTTAGACGATTTATGATAATTGGTGTTGAGCGAACCCGAACTGTAAAGTTTGGGTTCGTACCGGACTGTAGTTTTTTTTTGTACCCAAACCCAAACATTTCCGTAAAAGTTTGGGTTCGAGTTCGGTGTTCGGCCGTTTAATAAAGTGTTGAAAGGCTGCAGGGCAACCAATCAACAAGCGTTTAAGATGTGTGCCCTTAGAAGCCATCACAGCCATTTTTTTCTGTGAAGTAACCTTGTGCTGCATATGTGACAGTGTAATCAATTCAGTAAATCCATCTGTTAGATTCTGGGGGGACAAATAATTTTTTTTTTTTTTTTTTTTTGCTAAAAAGTACTTTTGCAGCCTGCACTGCATTTCTGATAGTAAAATATAATCAGTAAATACAACTGAGACATTGTGGGTGAAAACATGACTTTTTTTATTTTATAGAAAGGACCTTTTGTGGCCTGTGCTGCATTTGTGATAATAAAATATAATCAGTACATACAACTAGGACATTGTGGGTGAAGAAAATTATCTTTTTTTTTTATTATTTTTTTTTGCCAGAAAGTACCTTTGTGGCCTGCACTGCATTTCTGATAGCGAAATATAATCAGTACATACAACTGGGACATTGTGGGTGAAAAGATCACTTTTTTTTTTTTTTTGCTAGAAAGTACCTTTGTGGCCTCCACTGCATTTGTGATAGGGAAAGAAAATCAGTAAATTCAGCTCTTAGATTGTGGGTGGACATTTCCATGGTTATCAGGCCAGTCATTCACAAGTGGCTTGAAGGGTCTGTTCCTGCTGCACTGCATACTTGACGGGGAAATATATTCTGTAAATTCGGCAGCGGTTAGATTGTTGGGTGATCTATACCCCTTTTTTCTTTCAAACTACCCCTGTACTGCATATCTGACTGGGAAAGAAATTTTGGAAATCCATCTGTAAAGTGGGTGAAAGCAAAGAATGAGGAAAGCGTCAATTAAGGGACGTGGCCCTGGTCGTGGTGCTGCTGATGGTGGAGCTTCTGCTGCAGGGAGAGGATGTGGTCAATCTGTGCCAGCTACACACACAAATGAAACACCTTCCTCAGGTGCGCGTCAGACGACAGAACGTTCAGCGTTATTTTGTAGGCCCGAATGCCGCTCTACGAATGGTGAGGCCAGAACACATATAGGCGATAGTAGATTGGATGGCTGACAGTGCTTCCAGTTCCTTCACATTGTCTCCCACCCGGTCCCCTGCTGAAAGCACACAGTTGGCACCTGTAGTCCATGGGCATCTGTCTTTCACCTCAACCCCTTGCAAATCAGCCAAGCAGTCTGAGCACACAGTGCTTACCATACAGAGCTCGGCCACTCTACACTAGAGGGAGTAAGAGAGTGACAAGGGTGGGGGAGATGAACTTGGAAGAGAGTGGGGCCTTCTGTGGGCGCTTTCGGCATTCTAACCCTGCTGCAGCTCGCCTGTCTACGCTGCAGCGTAACTTCGGCTTTCCCGCTCACAGCCTCATATGTGACGTGCCCACAAGGTGGAACTCCACCTTGCACATGCTGGAGAGACTGTGCGAGCAACAGCAGGCAATAGTGGAGTTTGAGCTGCAGCACGCACGGGTGAGTCGCTCTGCGGAACAGCACCTCTTCACCACCAGTGAGTGAGCCTCCATGTGAGACCTGTGTGCCCTGTTGCGCTGTTTCGAGTACTCCACCAACATGGCCAGTGCCGATAACGCTGTGATCAGCGTTAATATCCCACTTCTATGTCTCCTTGAAAAAACGCTTCGGGCAATGATGGAAGAGGACGTGGCACAGGAGGAAGAGGAGGAGGAAGAGGGATCATTTGCATGGTTATCAGGCCAGTCATTCCGAAGTGGCTCGGAGGATGGGTTCCTGCACCAACATAGGTCAGGTACACAATTGTCCAGCCAGGGCACAATTCTAGTGATGAGCGGCAGGTGCCATATTCGATTTCGACGAAATTCGCGAATATTCGAATGAATATTCGTTTCATATTCGTCGAAATCGAATATTCGTCATTATTCTAGTTACCGCGATTAATATGCGATTTAAATAATTTAACTTAAGGCTACTTTCCTATTGGTTTCATATCTAGAATTATAGCGAAGATGACGGATATGACGAATGTATTCGTCATATTCCTCAAAACGAAGATAACGAAGTATTCTACATCTTCGTTTTAGCAACCTATTCGTCAACTTCGCTAATTCTAGCAATCAAATAGGAAGGTTGACTATAGAGACAACTGTGTTTAATTCGCTATGCGATTATTTATATATATTTTTTTTAATAAATTGAATAATTATAATAATTATATCAAGTAATATAATTATTCTATTAAAAAAAAAAATAAAATCGCATAGCGAATTTAACACAGCTGTCTCTATAGTCAACCTTCCTATTTGATTGCTAGAATTAGCGAGGTTGACGAATAGGTTGCTAAACGAAGATGTAGAATACTCGTTATCTTCGTTTTGAGAATATGACGAATACATTCGTCATATTCGCTATTCAGCTAATTCTACCAAGCCAACCATAAAGTTCCTTGCTCATGGAGCGTCCCCATCACCATGGGAACATCTCCATATACTAAAATGTACTGTCGGATTTGAGGAATTACGTTGAAATCGCAATGCGATTAATTCAAGTTATATTAATCGCATTGCGATTTCAACTTAGAGCTGGGTTTATAATGGGTCAGCTTGCTAGAATGAGCGAAGTTAACGATTCAATGAGCGAAGTTAACTGAATATGGAATATAGCAGCACTGCTAAGTTGAATTCGCAATGCGATTAATTTAACTTGAAGTAATCGCATTGCGATTTCAACTTAGCACTGCTATCTTACATAGGCTAGAATTAACGAATATGGAATATAGCAGTGGCACTAGCAGTGCTAAGTTGAAATCGCAATGCGATTACTTTAAGTTAAATTAATCGCATTGCGAATTCAACTTAGCAGTGCTGCTATATTCCATATTCGTTAACTTCGTTCATTCTAGCAAGCTGACCCATTATAAACCCAGCTCTAAGTTGAAATCACAATGCGATTAATATAACTTGAATTAATCGCATTGCGATTTCAACGTAATTCCTCAAATCCGACAGTACATTTTAGTATATGGAGACGTTCCCATGGATGGGGACGCTCCATGAGCACGGAAGTCGGCAGAAGCGGCAATGGGCACTGACTAGAGCAGCCAGGAAGCCAGGAATCCTCAGGACAGGTAAGAACTACTGTTGGGAAGAGGGAAAGAAAAAAATATAACTAAAAAAAAAAACAAAAAAAAAACGAATATTCGAAATAGCGAATTTATAGCGCTATATTCTAAATATTCGCGAATTAGCGAAGTGCCAATATTCGCTAAAAAAATTCGCTATTCGAATATTCGCGCTCAACACTACACAATTCTGGAGGATGAGTATGAGAAGGATAATGAGGAACCGTGTGGCACCCAAAGCAGCTCAGGGCCAGTGCTGCAGCGTGGATGGGCGGATAGGGAGGACACAGACTGTAAACCTCCCACAGAGGAAAGCTTGTCATTGCCTTTGGGCAGCCTGGCACACATGAGCGACTACATGCTGCAGTGCCTTTGCAACGACTGCCAAGTTTCCCACATTGTAACCAGTGCTGATTACTGGGTGGCCACCCTGCTGGATACCCTTTACAAGGACAACGTGCCGTCCTTAATTTCATCACTGGAGCGTGATCGGATGATGCGCGGCTACAAGCGCACGCTGGTAGACACACTGCTGTTGGCATTCCTACCTGACAAGGGGGTCCTCAGTGAAAGCACAAGGCGAAGGCAGAGGAAGAGGAAGTTGCCAACACAGCTGTGGCACCACCAGCACGTCAAAAGACAGGGTTAGCATGGCCGAAATGTGTAAAAGCTGTGTCAGCATACCACATCAACCAGCACCACCAGCTGATATGGAACGTCTTAGCAGGAAGAAGCATTTCAGCAACATGCTGGAACAGTATGTGTGCACACGCCTACACGTACTAACTGATGGGTCTGCCCCATTCAACTTCTGGGTCTCCAAAATGGGCACATGGCCTGACCTTGCCCTTTTATGCCTTGGCGGTGCTGGTCTGCCCTCCAGCCAGTGTATTGTCTGAACGAGTGTTTAGCATGGCAAGGTGCACAGCCAATGTGGACAAGCTCACGTTCATTAGAATGAACCATGCATGGATCCCACAGGACTTGCCCGTACCTTGTGAAGAATATACATGTATACGGCCTCACACAGCTTTTGTTATACTCCAGAGCATTTTGTCTTTGTTTTCTTTTCTATATTTCCCAATGTTTTCGGTCTACCCAAATGAAAATAAATAAAAAACAGTGTTGTTGGCGACTACTTCCACCTACACCACCACATCCACCACCTCCTCAACCTCCCACTCCATATGGACCTCCTCCTCCTAGTTCAAGATTATTATTTTTTATGTATTTTATGTTATTTTAAGTCATTTCCCTATCCACATTTGTTTGCAAGGCAATTGTCCAGTTCTTACCCCCATTGTGCCTTCCTTTGCAGCCCTCTAGCCCCTTCCATAAATTTTTAGGGCCATTTTAGTGCCCCAAAGTTCGGGTCCCCATTTACTTCAATGGGGTTCGGGGTCAGGGTCAAGTCCGGGTCAAGTTTGGGTTCCGAACTCGAACTTTGCGACGAAGTTCTGCCAAACCCGTCAAACCTGAACTTCCAGGTGTCCTCTCAACTCTAATGATAATCTGAAGTCCAATTATTCACTTTAAATTGAATATACTTAAAAAGGTCTACAATGTTATTTTAATGACTTGTACTCAAATCCATGACAATACTTAATTTTTATTTTTAACATAACTTATTAGGGGAAAGTAGCATCTTTCTAAGCTTCTAGCAATCACTAGTTCCTCTCTGTAAAGCCTCCTCAATCCTCCAATCCTTTTCATGAAAAACAGTAGAGAGGAAGGAGGGGGAGGAGGAGGATGTCGCTGTATGTCTGAGGCTTCATGCTGTGAGAGGGGAGAAAGATCAGTCAGCAGAGACATATGATTGCCTCAGATTATACATCACTCCTGGAACATCTCACTCACTCAGCAAGCATGTAAAAAGAAAATGTACATTACATACCAATGGAGATATTACGGTATATTTAACCCCTTAAGGACACGGCCCTATTTCACCTTAAGGACCAGGCCATTTTTTCAAAATCTGACCACTGTCACTTTAAGTGTGAATAACTTTAAAACGCATTTACTTACCCAGGCCGTTCTGAGACTGTTTTTTCGTCACATATTGTACTTCATGACACTACTAAAATTGGGTCAAAAAAGTTTATTTTTTTGTGTAAAAAAATACAAATTTTACAAAAAATTTGGAAAATTTAGCAAATTTTAAAGTTTCAGTTTCTCTACTTCTATAATACAAAGTAATACCCCCCAAAAAAGTGATGACTTTACATTCCCCATATGTCTACTTCATGTTCGGAGCATTTTGGGAATACTATTTTATTTTTTGGGGATGTTACACAGCTTAGAAGTTTAGAAGCAAATTTTGAAATTTTTCAGAAATTCTCCAAATCCCACTTTTTATGGACCAGTACAGGTCTGAAGTCACTTTGTGAGGCTTACATAATAGAAACCACCCAAAAATGACCCCATTTTAGAAACTACACCTCTCAAGGTATTCAAACCTGGGTTTACAAACTTTGTTAACCCTTTAGGTGTTCCACAAGAGTTAAGGGAAAATGGAGATAAAATTTTAGACTTTCGATTTTTTCGAAAATTTTCCAATAAAATCCATTTTTTCCAGTAATAAAGTAAGGGTTAACTGCCAAACAAAACTCAGTATGGGTTGCCCTGATTCTCTAGTTTGCAAAAACACCCCATATGTGGTCCTAAAATACTGTTTGGCCAAACCGCAGGACATAGAAGGAGGGGAGCGCCATATGGGTTTCGGATGGCAGATTTTGCAGGACTGTTTTTTTTTACACCATGTCCTATTGCAACCCACCCTGATGCACCCAAGAACAGAAATTCCAAAAAAGTGACTCCATCTAAGAAAGTACACCCCTCAAGGTATTCAAAACTGGGTTTACAAACTTTGTTAACCCTTTAGGTGTTCCACAACAGTTAATGGCAGATGGAGAAACAATTTTGGAATTTCGATTTTTTGGAAAATTTTCCAATAAAATCCATTTTTTCCAGTAATAAAGTAAGGGTTAACTGCCAAACAAAACTCAATATGGGTTACCCTGATTCTCTAGTTTGCAAAAACACCCCATATGTGGTCCTGAACTACTGTTTGGCCAAACTGCAGGACATAGAAGGAGGGAAGCGCCATACAGGTTTCGGATGGCAGATTTTGCAGGACTGTTTTTTTTTACACCATGTCCTTTTGCAAGCCCCCCTGAT
Source organism: Bufotes viridis (assembly GCA_033119425.1). Taxonomy (NCBI): domain Eukaryota; kingdom Metazoa; phylum Chordata; class Amphibia; order Anura; family Bufonidae; genus Bufotes; species Bufotes viridis. The sequence continues at coordinate 37,246,461 of CM065591.1, forward strand.
GCACCCAAGAACAGAAATTCCAAAAAAGTGACTCCATCTAAGAAAGTACACCCCTCAAGGTATTCAAAACTGGGTTTACAAACTTTGTTAACCCTTTAGGTGTTCCACAACAGTTAATGGCAGATGGAGAAACAATTTTGGAATTTCGATTTTTGGGAAACTTTTCCAATAAAATCCATTTTTTCCAGTAATAAAGTAAGGGTTAACTGCCAAACAAAACTCAATATGGGTTGCCCTGATTCTCTAGTTTGCAAAAACACCCCATATGTGGTCCTGAACTACTGTTTGGCCAAACTGCAGGACATAGAAGGAGGGGAGCGCCATACGGGTTTCGGATGGCAGATTTTGCAGGACTGTTTTTTTTTACACCATGTCCTTTTGCAAGCCCCCCTGATGCACCCAAGAACAGAAATTCCCAAAAAATGACTTCATTTAAGAAAGTACACCCCTCAAGGTATTCAAAACTGGGTTTACAAACTTTGTTAACCCTTTAGGTGTTCCACAACAGTTAATGGCAGATGGAGAAACAATTTTGGAATTTCAACTTTTTGGAAAATTTTCCATTTTAACCCTTACTTTATTACTGGAAAAAAATGGGTTAACAGCTAAACAAAACTCAATATGGGTTGCACTGATTCTCTAGTTTGCAGAAACACCCCATATGTGGTCCTAAACTACTATTTGGCTAAACGGCAGGATATAGAAGAAGGGGAGCGCCATATGGTTTTTGGAAGGCAGATTTTGCTGGACTGGTTTATTTACACCATGTACCCTTTCAAGCCCCCTGCTGCACCCCTTGAGTAGAAACTCCATAAAAGTGACCCCATCTAGGAAACTACAGGATACGGTGGTGGTTGTTTTTGGTACTATTTTAGGGTAAATATGATTTTTGGTTGCTCTATATTACACTTTTTTGGAGGCAAGGTAACAAAAAATTTAATTCTAAAATTGTTTCTCCTTTCACCATTAAGTTTTGTGGAACAACTAAAGGGTTAATAAAGTTTGTAAAGTAATTTTTGAATACCTTGAGGGGTGTAGTTTCTTAGATGGGGTCACTTTTTTGGAGTTTCTAGTCTAGGCTACATCAGGGGGGCTTCTAATGGGCCATGGTGTAAATAAACCAGTCCATCAAAATCTGCCTTCCAGAAACCATATGGCGTTCCCTTCGTTCTATGCCCTGCCGTGTGGCTATATAGCCATTTACGACCACCTATGGGGTGTTTCTGCAAACTACAGAATCAGGGCAATAAATATTTAGTTTTGTTTGGCTGTTAAGCCTTGCTTTATTACCGGAAAAAATAGATAAAAATTGAAATTTTGCCTAAAAATTTGTGTTTTGGCACTTTTTTATTTTATTTTTTTATGCTGTTTATCTAAGGCAGGGGTCCTCAAACTTTTTAAACAGGGGGCCAGTTCACGGTCCCTCAGACCGTTGGAGGGCCGGACTATAGTTTAACTATAAGTAATTGTATATATTTAAATATATTTATCAGTATTTTAATGGGAATCATTCCCCCCCTCCCTTGTCACTCTCATTTCTCAGACCCCTCCCTTGTCACTCTCATTTCTCAGACCCCTCCTTTGTCACTCTCATTTCTCAGACCCCTCCCTCCCTTGTCACTCTTATTCCCCCCTCCCTTGTCACTCTCATTTCTCAGCCCCCTCCCTTGTCACTCTCATTTCTCAGACCCCTCCTTTGTCACTCTCATTTCTCAGACCCCTCCCTCCCTTGTCACTCTCATTCCCCCCTCCCTTGTCACTCTCATTTCTCAGCCTCCCTGCCTTGTCACTCTCATTTCTCAGCCTCCCTGCCTTGTCACTCTCATTTCTCAGACCCTTCCCTTGTCAATCTCATTTCTCAGCCCCCTCCCTTGTCACTCTCATTTCTCAGACCCCTCCTTTGTCACTCATATTTCTCAGCCCCCCTCCCTTGTCACTCTAATTTCTCAGGCCCCCTCCCTCCCTTGTCACTGTCATTTCTCAGACCCCTCCTTTGTCACTCATATTTCTCAGCCCCCTCTCTTGTCACTCTCATTTCTCAGACCCCTCCTTTGTCACTCTCATTTCTCAGACCCCTCCCTCCCTTGTCACTCTCATTCCCCCTCCCTTGTCACTCTCATTTCTCAGCCTCCCTGCCTTGTCACTCTCATTTCTCAGCCCCCTTCCTTGTCACTCTCATTTCTCAGACCCCTCCTTTGTCACTCATATTTCTCAGCCCCCTCCCTTGTCACTCTCATTTCTCAGGCCCCCTCCCTCCCTTGTCACTGTCATTTCTCAGACCCCTCCTTTGTCACTCATATTTCTCAGCCCCCTCCCTTGTCACTCTCATTTCTCAGGCCCCTTCCCTCCCTTGTCAGTGTCATTTCTCAGACCCTCCCTTGTCACTGTCATTTCTCAGCCCCCTCCTTGTCACTTTCATTTTTCAGGCCCGCTCCCTCCCTTGTCACTCTTTCTCAGCCCCCTCCGTTGTCACTCCCCCTTCTTGTCTCTCTTTTACTTAGCACTTGTCACACAGCTCATAAATTACTTACCCCCTCCCCTAGTGTAGCGTGGCCGAGCTCTGTGAGGTCCGTGGTACAGGAGCATTTGTTTCCTGTACCCGGCCGACCCGATAGAAAGCGCACAGTAAGTGAGCACTTCCGTTCAGTCCGGCCGGGTACAGGATACAGGAAACAAAAGTTCCTGTACCGCGGACCAGACAGAGCTCGGCCGCACAACACTATCAGGCCCTCTCTTCGTCCGCCGCAGCCCCCTCGCATCTCTGCTGGGAGGGGTTGGCAGCACCCTGCCCAGCCGTGAGAAACACCCGGCGGGCCGGATCAGTTTCCTCGGCGGGCTGCATGTGGCCCGCGGGCCGTAGTTTGAGGACCCCTGATCTAAGGGGTTGGGTCAAATGTTATCTTTATAGGGCAGATTGTTACGGACGCGGCGATACCTAATATGTCTACTTTATACAATTTGCTTAGATTTTATACTATATTATCATTTTAGGAATAAAAATTTTATAATTTTACTATCTCCATACCCTGGGAGCTACAATTTTTTTTTGGGTTGGGCGACTGTCTAATGTAGGGGCTAATTTTTTGCGGGATGAGATGGTGGTTTTATTGGCACTATTTGGGGGTGCATATGACTTTTTGATCGCTCGCTATTACACTTTTTGTGATGTTATTTGACTAAAAATGGCTTTTTTTTTACTCATTTTTTTTTTTTTTAACGCTGTTTATCCGAGGGGTTGGGTCAAATGTTATCTTTATAGGGCAGATTGTTACGGACGCGGCGATACCTAATATGTCTACTTTATACAATTTGCTTAGATTTTATACTATATTATCATTTTAGGAACAAAAATTAAATAATTTTACTATCTCCATACCGTGGGAGCTACAATTTTTTTTTTGGTTGGGCGACTGTCTAATGTAGGGGCTCATTTTTTGCGGGATGAGATGGCAGTTTTATTAACACTATTTGGGGGTGCATATGACTTTTTGATCGCTCGCTATTACACTTTTTGTGATGTTATTTGACTAAAAATGGCTTTTTTTTTTACTCATTTTTTTAAATTTTTTTAACGCTGTTTATCCGAGGGGTTGGGTCAAATTTAATTTTTATAGAGCAGATTTTTACGGACGCGACGATGCCCAATATGTATGGCTCTCAGACTTTGGAGACACTAAAACAGGCATCCTCAAACTGCGGCCCTCCAGATGTAAAACTACAACTCCCACCATGTCTTGCTGTAGGTTGTCTGGACATGCTGGAAGTTGTAGTTTTACAACATCTGAAGGGCCTCAGTTTGAGCACTAAAACTAATAACATTTTAGGGAAAAAAAAAAGTTGTTTCTGTGTCTCCAAAGTCTGAGAGCCATAGTTTTTTATATATTTTCTAGGGGACTGTAGGGAATTATAAAAATTTAGAACTCCATGGAAGTGTGATACTCCCTGAAGCAATTGATAACGCAGAGGCCCGGATGATCGGGGCAAGTGTCACATTGAGTGGTGGTGTCCTTCCGTATCCCCCTCTTGCGACACACTCTGCACTTTTTTTGGGTTCGTCCCTTCTTTCCAGTATGGGGGACCACGACGATCCGGGCCCCTCCAATTCCCGAGGTACTCCGACCTGCTCTTTCCCAGTCTGAAAAGATCAGGTCCTTGAGGACTGCCTCATAGAATTGGAGGAACGTCTCTGTGCTGCCAGCGCTTCGGGATAGTACAAAAGCGTTGTACATGGCAACCTGCACCATGTAGACCGCAACCTTTTTGTACCATGCCCGGGTTTTCCGCATGGCATTATATGGTTGGAGAACTTGATCAGATAGATCAACTCCACCCATATACCGATTGTAGTCGACGATACAATTGGGCTTGAGGACCGTTGCCATGGTACCTCGCACAGAGACGAGGGTGGTGCCGTTACCGTGGATTGTGGTCAGCATAAGGACATCCCTCTTGTCCTTATACCTGACCAACAGCAGGTTTCCACAAGTAAGGGCACGGGTATCACCCTGGGGATAGGTACCTGGAGGGGTAGGCAGGGAGGCCGCACTGATTTTCCGCACAGTCCCACAAGCGAGCGTGGATCTGGCGTAGAGGGCCTGATACAAGGGAATACTGGTATAAAAGTTATCCACGTACAAGTGGTAACCCTTATCCAGCAGTGGGTGCATAAGGTCCCACACGAGTTTCCGCTAACACCCAGAGTGGGGGACATTCTGGGGGTTCAATACGGGAATCTTGCCCCTCGTACACACGAAATTTGTAAGTGTACCCTGAGGTACTCTCACAAATTTTGTACATTTCACGCCATACCTCGCTCGCTTAGTGGGAATGTATTGGCGGAAGCCGAGTCTCCCTTGAAAGCAACGAGAGACTCATCAACCGCGACCTCCCTTCCAGGTACGTAGGCCTGCGCGAATGCGGCCCCAAAGTGATCGATGATCGGCCGTATCTTGTACAGCCGGTCATAGGCGGGATCACCTTGGGGGACATGCTGCATTATCTGCATAATGCAGGCATTTCCGTATGGCCTCAAAGCGCGAGCGTGTCATGGCCATACTGTACAGTGGGGTCTGGTAGAGGGCGTCCCCACTCCAGTATTGCCTGACACTTGGTTTTGCACTAGACCCATGTGCAGCACGAGGCCCCAAAATGTCCTCATCTCGGCTGCACTGACTGGCGTCCAGCCACCGGGTCTAGCCAAAAAGGAGCCTGGGTGCTGAGCGACGAACTGTTGGGCGTACAGATTCGTCTGCTCCACCATCAGATTCACAAGTGGGTCACTGAAAAAAACTAAAAAGTCTATTTCAGTGAACCCCACTGTGGGAATCTGGATTCCAGGATTGCCAACAAAATCCGAAATCGCAGGCTCGTAGTCCACTGGGGACACCAGCTAAGTTCACCGGTGGGGGCTCCGGTGCGCTTATTTGGTGGGCCGGAAAACCAGTACTGAGCCCCAGGGCTGCTCGTACTGGGGTGGGCCACGGGGTCCCTAGCATGTGAGGGCCCTGGCTCTGCCTGGCGGCGTCTCCGCCGCCTCGAGGGCTCATCATCATCAGATGATGATGAGGAGGATGCAGATGACAGGAGGAAGGTGGGGTCATCGTCATCCTCACTGGCGCTCTCGGTGTCGGAGAGCATATGGGCATATGCCTCCTCCACTGAGAACATCTGGCGGGCCATGGGTATGTGTGTGTGCGTGTATGTGCGTGCGTGTAAAACTTTATTTGGTGTGCGTGTGTGTGGGGGCGGGTGTTCGCGTTAAATAAAAATTCAAACTCGCTGATCAGCAGCGGAAAGCTGATCAGCGGTTGAATAGGCTATGTGCTAACAGTGGCCGGACCTAAAGAGTGCCGGCCACAGTCAGCGCACGCACAAAAAAAAAAAAAAAAGTGTGTGGCTCTGGGGGTGGTGCTGGGGATGCAGGTGGTGCTGGGGATGCCGGTGGTGCCTTGGGTTTGACACTGGAACCAGGTGCCTAAAATAAAGTAAAAAATTATTTTTCCATACATAACTTTCCCTCACTATCCCTGCCTAAATATTCCCTCTCCCTTACTTTCCCTGTCCTACCTGAAGGTGCTGCTAGGGATGCAGGTCCAGGCGGGAAGCAGGTCCAGGCAGGGAAGCAGGTCCAGGCAGGGAAGCAGGTCCAGGCGGGGAAGCAGGTCCAGGCGGGGAAGCAGGTCCAGGCGGGGAAGCAGGTCCAGGCGGGGAAGCAGGTCCAGGCGCCTAAGTCAAGATTTTTTTTTTTTCCATACATAACTTTCCCTCACTATCCCTGCCTAAATATTCCCTCTCCCTTCCTTTCCCTGTCCTACCTGAAGGTGCTGCTAGGGATGCAGGTCCAGGCGATGGGGATGCAGGTCCAGGCGATGGGGATGCAGGTCTAGGCGATGGGGATGCAGGTCCAGGCGATGGGGATGCAGGTCCAGGCGATGGGAATGCAGGTCCAGGCGATGGGGATGCAGGTCCAGGCGATGGGGATGCAGGTCCAGGAGATGGGGATGCAGGTCAGGCGATGGGGATGCAGGTCCAGGCGATAGGGATGCAGGTCCAGGCGATAGGGATGCAGGTCCAGGCGATGGGGATGCAGGTCCAGGCAATGGGGATGCAGGTCCAGGCGATGGGGATGCAGGCCCAGGCGATGGGGATGCAGGTCCAGGCTCTCAGGATCCAGCGACGAGCTCCTTTCACAATGGTGGCGCTGCAACGAATGGGAGGGGGAGAGTGGCGCGGCGGCCGTTTGAACTTGCCGCCTCCTCCGCACCAGCCAATCAGCTTGAACTACCGCTGCCACCGCCCCCAAAGCTAGGACGGTGATTGGTGGTGTGATATCACACCACCGATCACCGTTCCTTTCCGGTTCATGGGGTCACCGGGGACCCGAATGGACCGGAAACGCAACAAACCGCATGTCTGAATTGACATGCGGTTTGTTGCGATCGCTGATGCGGGGGGGGTCACACGACCCCCCTCAGCATGTGAACATGGTTCCTGCTGCACGATCGCAGCAGGAACCATGTTTCTAGCGATTTTTTTTTTTTTTTAATACGCGATTTAATTTAGGACGTATGGGTACGTCCTGTGTCCTTAAGGACTCGGACATTAGGGCGTACCCATACGTCCTATGTCCTTAAGGGGTTCATATTTTACAGCATCTGTACAAGGAGGGGTTATATTCTCTGCATTATAGGAAAAGGTACATTTTCAAGTTTTATCTTAAAATAGTATACACACTCCTTTCCTTTTTGTAAGCCAAGAAAGTATCTGGCATCCTTTTATTCTGAAGAGCCTCAAGATATTCTTGTTGATTAGAACTTGCCATTTGATCCTGTGCCCAATTTTATTTCTGTGTTCCACTCGGCTTCATGGCATTACTTATTCTTAAGTCTGTTTCTGTGTCGGAGTCACACTTGGTTTTTACTTTATTAATTACGACTTATCAGTCTAGTTGCCTCTAGAGACTTATCCTACTTTTATCAAGAGTGAAGGCACATCTGTAAGAAAAACTGCATTGAATGATACAGAGAATTAGCAGCACCAGATCAAAAATTAATTTGAAAAAAATAAATTCCCTGATCTCTTCAAATTCAAACTTCAGGTTATGGAGATAACTTCAGCAACTTCAACAATTATTTTAGGTGTAAAATTCAGACACCAGCAAAAAAAAAAAAAAATTTAAATCAAGTGAATCAAACTGTGTGTGTTAGACCTGGGATGAAAACCATAAGGGGAATTTATTATGAGGGACCTTATTATGGGGACATATCCTAGCGGTATGTCCTCATTGTCTCAGATGCCAGCTGAAGTAAAATATAATAATTGATATATATGTTCCCCAGAAACCCACATTATGCAAATCTCTCTCTCCCATCACAATAAAATTTGGGTTCATTAGAATCTGAACATTTGGGCAAATTGTGGACGAATTTTTGAATCAGCAGAATCTGTATTTTGTGCATTCTTTTGTCCCAGAAAGGTTTTGGTGCATATTATAGTCAAAAACTATACTAGTGCATATTAAAGTTAGATAAGACCCTGTGATTGTATCTCATCTTCAGACTGACTTACAAAAAAATACACCAGCTTCTTAAATAACATCTCAACAAATTTAACAATCCAAATACATACGGTAAATACCATTAAGTTGATACAAAATAAAAATGGTGGAGAAACAATATTTTGCCACAAAAAATAAACTTTAGCATACATTACCCAGTATGCTGAAATGCCTAAATATTCCAGCATATTGTTAGTAAAGATGAATGAAGTATTCAAAAATTCCATCCGGCGGGTTTGCCGAATCTTACAAATTGTGAATTACTTTGTCACAAAGAGCATTTCTTTGTAAGTAGTGGGTACAGGAGGATCGAGATGCTGTGAATGCAGTGCTCCCGCTCACCGCTTCCTGATCCTTGGCCACTCGCCGTGCTGTGACTGCGCACAACGTGAGGATGTCAGTGTACTGTGACCTCACTCTGTGCGCATCAGATCACAGCATGCCGAGCAGCTGGAAGAAGAAGAAGAGTGTTGGACTTATTCAGGTCTAATCTGAGGTCTGACTGTGGGTCATTTACATAGGTCATTTTCTGAGTTCTGGTTAACATTGTGATTCTTATTTGGGATCTGAGCTGAGGTCTGATAGAAAAATATATTGTTTTATTATTTTCCTCCACTAAAACCTAGGTGCGTCTTATGAGCAGGTCTTATAGGGTGAAAAATATGGTACTTCATTTAGGTTGGCACATGGAGTAATTGCCTTTTTTATTTGCTTTTGCCTCCAATATTACATTAACTTTAAAAAAAAACTGCGCAAAAATGGTAAAAATTAGGAGGTGGAATATATGCCACTACAAAACAAGTTCCTCATTCTGTCAAGTTGATGAAAAAATTTAAAGTTTTACATTCTAGAAAGTCCAAACAACAAAAAAATGTATGGTTCGTCAACCCAATAATTACCAGGTCCTTAATGGGTTAGTTGAAAATTTAATAGCAAAGATTTACAGTAGCAAAATTAAATCTATCAAATTGGTATGAATTAATATGAGAATAAAGAATGACGCCACCCTAAATCCAAGTTTTGCAGGGGTCAGTTGCCAGTCCAAAGAAATTCTATCTGTGTTTCTGAAAGAAATTTGGGTACTGAAAATAATATGTCAGTCTTACGTTACACCTGATTTCTGTTCTACCTCTCTCAAGTTTAAGCCCTGTTTTAGCTGAAGCCAGCTCTCCCATTCCTCCGTTTGTATGTTTCCGCTCCTACTCGCTCTGAAAAATTATTTCTGTAAGAAAACGCAGCTCAGAAGGCTCGACTAGCTACCACTGATAGCTTGCAGATGGTACTAAAGGTTTGAAAAACTAGCATAGTCATTCAAATTTCAGGTCACGGCTGGCAGAGTACATGTAACAAGGTATGATAGATTCTAGGCATGGGAGGTAAAGGAAGAGTTAGGAAATAGCTCAAGAAAAATCCAAAACCTCAACTAAACACCTTCATAAATGAATAGGAACCAAGAAAGCTTGCCATAAACCAAGTCACATACAGTTGTGTTCAAAATTATTCAACCCCCAATGCTGTAAAGGATTTTAGGGAATTTAGTGTACATTTGTAATTGTGTTCAGAATGAAATCTTACAAGGACTTTTTAAAGAACCAAATCCAACTAAAATGACATCAATTGTTTTTGTAATACAGTATTAAATGTTTTTTTTGTGATTTCTTCATTGACACAATTATTCAACCCCTTAAAGACTATCACTTTTAAGAACAGAGGTTCATTCAAGTGTTTTCGATCAGGTATTGAAAACACCCGTCGATGTCAAGGAGCAGCAATCAAACATAATAAGCACCAATTAGGCAGATTTAAAATAACTGTGATACTCGGCTCCTTCTAGACATTTACTGGTGTGTTTACAAACATGGTGAAGTCAAGAGAATGGTCCAGGAAGACAAGAGAAGAGGTGATTTCTCTTCACAGGAAGGGCAATGGCTATAAGAAGATTGCAAAGATGTTAAACATACCAAGAGACACCATAGGAAGCATCATTCACAAATTCAAGGCAAAGGGCACTGTTGAAACGCTACCTGGTCGTGGCAGAAAGAAGATGCTGACTTCGACTGCTGTGTGCTACCTGAAGCGCAAAGTGGAGAAAAGTCCCCGTGTGACTGCTGAGGAACTGAAAAAGATTTGTCAGATGCGGGTACTGAAGTTTCAGCTCAGACAATAAGGCGCACACTGCGTAATGAAGGCCTCCATGCCAGAACTCCCAGGCGCACCCCTTGCTGTCTCCAAAGAATAAGAAGAGTCGACTGCAGTATGCCAAAAGTCATGTGGACAAACCACAAAAGTTTTGGGATAGTGTTCTGTGGACTGATGAAACAAAATTAGAACTGTTTGGGCCCATGGATCAACGCTATGTTTGGAGGAGGAAGAACAAGGCCTATGAAGAAAAGAACACCTTGCCTACTGTGAAGCATGGCTGGGGGTCAATCATGCTTTGGGGCTGTTTTGCTTCTACAGGTACAGGGAAGCTCCAGCGTGTGCAAGGAATTCTCTTCACTACCAGGAGATATTGGATGAAAATGTGATGCAGTCCGTCACAAACCTGAGGCTTGGGAGACGTTGGACCTTTCAACAGGACAATGATCCCAAGCATACCTCCAAGTCCACTAGAGCATGTTTGCAGATTAAAGGCTGGAACATTTTGAAGTGGCCATTGCAGTCACCAGACTTAAATCCGATTCAGAACCTCTGGTGAGACTTAAAGAAAGCAGTTGCAGCGCGCAAGCCTAAGAATGTGACTGAACTGGAGGCTTTTGCCCATGAAGAATGGGCAAAGATACCCGTAGATCACTGCAAGACACTTGTGTCAAGCTATGCTTCACGTTTAAAAGCTGCTATAACTGGAAAAGGATGTTGTACTAAGTACTAAGATTGAATGTCACTTGGGGGTTGAATAAAGCTGATAATGATGTGAGCACAGAAAAGACATTTGTGGTTATTTCAATATAAATGATATGTTATATTTGTCTGACGTACAAGTGCCTCTTTGATTTAATTGTAAAAAAGATGACTGAAATGATCAAAATCAATGTCAAACTGGCCAAAACACTTAATTTTAGTGGGGGTTGAATAATTTTGAACACAACTGTACTTAATAGAATTCATGGTAGTCCAGAGCAAGGAGAGAGGCATCAGTTACACAGGTACAGATTTGGTCTTTCTTCCTGAACTTGGCTCTAAAACCAATCAAGATGTAAGGCGCCAAATGATAAACATGACAAAAAGTATACATTTGGAGGATGTCTCAATGGATCCTACCTACCAGACATAGCCTACCCATTGTCCATAGATTCCTATGTTTTTTTTATTTATTTTTTTATTGGATGGCGCAAGATTGTATTGAATTTGTAACATGACACATTGTATAACTAAAAGCAAGAAAGTTTAAAGGGGTTGTACACTCCTGAAAGAATCCCCATAATGGCCTAACATTGTGGGCACTAGCCTATGAAAACCCAAACTCCGTAATTTTTTACCCACTACTCATTGATTTGGTCTATATGCAGGCAATTGATAAAGGTGTCATTGGCAATCACATGATTTACAAACATGAGCTCTGTTCTGGACACATCTTCCGCTCTTGCCCTGAAATCATTCAGTGTTTGTGGAGATACTGTACATGCAGAGGAGTCTGCTATATCTGCACCTGCACTAAATGTTTTCAGTACAAGCACAGAAGAGAATATTTTCAGAACAAAGGTCACATAGGAAAATCATCTGACCACCACCAGCTTGATTGTCATGGCCACCAGCATTCACAGATTTTAGACAAAAACCATGAGTAGTATGGTTAACTGAACTGAGGTCCTCAGGTAAGAAATGAGGGGCTTTTGGTTTACTAAGCTAGAGTGCGTAAGATTAGGGACCAGGGTGTCCTAGAAATTCTTTTGAAAAAGGGCTAATCTCTACGGCTGGCATACCATTTAGATAGCTAATCTAAAAATGTTTTTGTTTCCACTTCACATAAAACACCAGATACCTAGCTTTAAAAGATCTTCAAATCTCCAGATTTGCAGGTTTGTTCTGGAACTCGTGTTGGTGTGAGATGTTACTAAATATTGTGAACACTTTTCTAACAAATGAAAACTATTGAGGTACTGTTTTATCTTTTGGATAGCATGAAATACTTAATGTTTGGATGTTCAGCTTAATAGCACCACCATCCAGTCACAATCGTGTCCGAACTAAGTGAAATAATAAATGAATTACATAAATAATGTATACACAAGTATTTATCACTGGATAATGTTGGAACATTCAAAAATGAAACTTGACAATGCTAATATAATCAGTTTTATAAAACATGTGTGGAACATTTCTTTTAAAAGCTCAGCTGAGTGTTCTACAGGCCTCTGCTTATTAATTCACAAGATGTTACAGTGCCTTGCAACAGTATTCACCCCCTTGACTTTTTTTTGTGTTTTGGTGCCTCACAACCTGGAATTAACATGAATTGTTTGAGGATTTGCATCATTTAATTTACAGAACATGCCCAAAACTTTGAAGATGTGTTTTTTTTTTCATTGTGAAGCAAACAACAAATAGGACAAAATAACAGAAAAAGTCAATGTGCATAACTATTCACCCCCCTAAAGTCAATATTTTGTAGAGCCATCTTTTGCGGCAATCACGGCTCCATGTCTCCTTGGATAAGTTTCTATGAGCTTGCCACATCTTGCCACTGGGATTTTTGCCCATTCCTCATTGCAAAACTGCTCCAGCTCCTTCAGGTTGGATGGTTTGCACTTGTGAACAGCAATCTTTAAGTCTGACCACAGATTTTCTATTGCATTGAGATCTCGGCTTTGACTAGGCCATACAAACACATTTATATGTTTCCCCTCAAACCACTCAAGTGTTGCTTGTCCTGCTGGAAGGTGAACCTCCGTCCTAGCATTAAATCATGCACAGAGAGGTACAGGTTTTGATCAAGAATATCTCTGTATTTGGCACCATCAATTTTTCCCTCAACTCTGACCAGTTTCCCGGTCCCGGCTGCTGAAAAACATCCCCACAGCATGATGCTGCCACCACAATGTTTCACTCTGGGGTCCTTTGGGTGATATGTTGGGTTTGCGCCAGACATAGCATTTTCTTTGATGGCCGAACAGTTAAATTTTAGTCTCAATAGACCAGAGCACCGTCCTCCATACATTTTGGGAGTCTCCCACATGCCTTGTTGCAAACTCACAATGTGCCTTTTTGTTTTTTTGCTGAAAGTAATGTCTTTCTTCTGGCCACTCTGCCATAAAGCCCAACTCTATGGAGAATACGGCTTATTGTCTTCCTATGTACAGATACTCCAGTCTCTGCTGTGGAACTCTGCAGCTCCTCCAGGGTTACATTAGGTCTCTGTGCTGCCTCTCTAAATAATGTCCTCCTTGCGCGGTCCGTGAGTTTTGGTGGGGGGCCATCTCTTGGCAGGTTTGTTGTTGTGCCATGTTCTTTCCATTTGGTTATGATAGATTTGATGGTGCTCCTGGGGATCATCAAAGATTTGGATATTTTTTTATAACCTTACTCTGACTTATACTTCTCAACAACATTGTCCCATACTTGTTTGGAGAGTTCCTTGGTCTTCATTGCACTGTTTGGTTAGTGATGCCTCATGCTTAGGTGTTGCAGCCTCTGGGGCCATTCAAAAAAGGTGTGTGTATATAATGACAGATTATGTGACACTTAGATTGCACACAGGTGGACATAATTTCACTAATTATGGGACTTCTGAAGGTAATTGGTTTCACCAGAGCTTTTTATGAGCTTCCTAACACAGGGGGTGAATACATGAGCATACAGTATGCCAATTTTCTGTTTTCTATTTCTAAACAATAGTTTTATTTATATATTGTTCTCATTTCACTTCACCAACTTAGACTATTGTGTTCTGATCCATCACCTAAAATTCAAATTAACAAAACATTGAACTTAAGGCTGTAATGTAACAAAACACGGAAAAAGTCAAAGGGGGTGAATACTTTTGCAAGGCACTGTATCATAGTCTCCCACCTTACAGATTACAGATATAGAGCGGCATTAGCCAATTCATTGGTCATTGTTTCCGTCCTATATTACACGTACCACACCTTATTTATCCTCTTCCCATTATAAGTACATTTCTAACAGCTTGAATCAGTGCTGAGACTGCTGTAATCACATGACTTTATTAACTCACTAGTTTCCTCTACATGCACAAAAACAGGGTGGGGCTCTGTTTTAATAAAATATTTAAGTTCATTTATCTATCTATATTTAAAAAAAATCTCATTGAGAAGGGCTAAAACATTTAATTGGTGAATAAAAGGAGTCTCATATTTCTTTCACCACAAACCTCTTTTTTTGCAATAAAATAAGCGGGACATTTTCCTTCAGTCCTGGACTAATAGCTTTCTTCTGAAATATTTATCTATCTATTCAACGAATAACGATCTATCAATTTCTGTTTTTGCTATCAACAGGGAGGAAGTAAAGGACTTCAATTTATGTCTCCTTTTGCACTTTCCCATCTTAAAAATTGCAATGTGCAGATTCCAAGTGAATGAAGTCATCAAACAAAATAGAGAATTACAATTTTTATTCTAGATTGTAAAATTAATTCATACATTAGAGGTTTGTAAATGGCTCACTAGAGGTACAAATAATTAAAACAGAGGTCATTAAGGTTCAGATCCTTGAATAGTAATTTCTATTGTACTGTATGTAAGAAAATGTAATTGGAAAATGTAGGCGTGATTATATTTCATATTTCTTGACGAAGGGCTTCTGACTGAGGAAGGTGATTCACAGCATGTGTTGTTCTAGGCAAGTTAAAAACACAATCTCCTATGAATTTAGGAGAATAGGAAAACAGCAGGTCATCAGTGTGAACTGAAATTTTCTCAGGCCATAAAATTTCCTGATTCGACTACATGCTTGCCAAATAAAGGAAAAGAAAAACAAAATTTATATCAGTCAAAGCCTCAGATATTTGTTTAATTGGCATTTTAATGACCACCAAATGGTGAGAATGTAAAAACGTGAACGAAAATTATTTTCTTTTATAAATGAAGGAAATGAGATGTTATGTGGTGGTCCAATAAGCAGAAAAGCTAGTGTCCAGGGTAAAGCCAAGTAATAGTATTATCGTGGCACACCATGACTCCTACTCCTCAGCTTTCTCTGGATGGAAAGGGCACTGCTCTGCTCACATGCTCTTTCTATTTCTCCAGTCTTGCTGAAATCCTCTTCCTATCTGACAAGACCATTCCCCACTTTCTATTATGTGGCCTGTTTCTTAGTGCTTGCCTTTCCTTTGCTCCTAAAGGCCACAGGCTGCCTCGCTGTCTCTTAAAGGGCCAGCACATGCAAACTAATTTTGCATAGCTTATAACTAGAGTTGAGCGAACACCTGGATGTTCGGGTTTGAGAAGTTCGGCCGAACTTCCCGAAAATGTTCGGGTTTGGGATCCGAACTCGACCCGAACTTCATCCTGAACCTAAACACCATTGAAGTCAATAGGGACCTGAACTTTTGGGCACTAAAAAGGCTGTAAAATAGTCCAGAAAAGGGCTAGAGGGCTGCAAAAGGCAGCAAAATGTAGGTAAATCCCCTGCAAACAAATGTGGATAGGGAAATGAATTAAAATAACATAAAATAAATAAAAATTAAGTAATATCAATTAGAGAGAGGTCCCATAGCAGAGAATCAGGCTTCAAGTCACCCACCAATGGAGAAGGCCACTTTCATTTATTTAGGCCCCAGCACCCAGACAGAAGACAGAGGTCGCATAGCAGAGAATCAGGCTTCATGTCACCCAGCAATAGAGAAGGCCACTTCCAGATATTTAGCCCACAGCACCCAGAGAGAGGGCATAGGTCACATAGCAGAGAATTAGGCGTCATGTCACCCACCACTGGAACAGGCCACTTTCAGATAATTAGGCCCCTCGCACCTAGACGGAGGAGAGGTTCATTCAACTTGTGGTTGCACCACAATATAATGGTAAAATTAAAAAAAGAGGATTTAATAAAGAAGTGCACCGGAGTACAAGAATATATCGTTGAGGGGGAGGCAGTTATGTCTATTGTCTATTCTGCACAAGGGATGGACAGGTCCCTGTGGGATCCATGCCTGGTTCATTTTTATGAACGTTAGCTTGTCCACGTTGGCTGTGGACAGGCGGCTGCATTTGTCAGTAATGACGCCCCCTGCCGTGCTGAATACACGTTCAGACAAAACGCTGGCTGCCGGGCAAGCCAGCACCTCCAAGGCATAAAAGGCTAGCTCTGGCCACGTGGACAATTTGGAGACCCAGAAGGTGAATGGGGCCGAACCATCAGTAAGTATGTGGAGAGGTGTGCAGACGTACTGTTCAACCATGTTAGTGAAATGCTGCCTCCTGCTAACACGTTCCGTATCAGGTGGTGGTGCAGTTAGCTGTGGCATGGTGACAAAACTTTTCCACATTTCTGCCATGCTAACCCTGCCCTCAGAGGAGCTGGCCGTGAAAAAGCTGCGTTAGCGACCTCTTGCTCCTCCTCTGCCTTCGCCTTGGGCTTCCACTTGTTCCCCTGTGACATTTGGGAATGCTCTCAGGAGCGCGTCTAACAGCGTGCGCTTGTACTCGCGCATCTTCCTATCATGCTCCAGTGCAGGAAGTAAGGTGGGCACATTGTCTTTGTACCGGGGATCCAGCAGAGTGGCAACCCAGTAGTCCGCACACGTTAAAATGTGGGCAACTCTGCTGTCGTTGCGCAGGCACTGCAGCATGTAGTCGCTCATGTGTGCCAGGCTGCCCAGAGGTAAGGACAAGCTGTCCTCTGTGGGAGGTGTATCGTCATCATCCTCCATATCCCCCCAGCCACACACCAGTGATGGGCCTGAGCTGTGTTGGGTGCCACCCCGCTGTGAACCTGCTTCATCCTCATCCTCCTCCACCTCATCCTCCTTGTCCTCCAGTAGTGGGCCCTGGCTGGCCACATTTGTACCTGGCCTCTCCTGTTGCAAAAAAACTCCCTCTGAGCCACTTCTAACAGACTGGCCTGAAAGTGCTAAAAATGACCCGTCATCCTCCTTCTCATCCTGGGCCACCTCCTCTTCCATCATCGCCCTAAGTGTTTTTTCAAGGAGACATAGAAGTGGTATTGTAACGCTGATAACGGCGTCATCGCCACTGGCCATGTATGTGAAGTACTCGAAACAACGCAACAGGGCACACAGGTCTCACATGGAGGTCCAGTCATTGGTGAAGTGGTGCTGTTCCGCAGTGCGACTGACCCGTGCGTGAAACTCCACTATGGCCTGCTGCTGCTCGCACAGTCTCTCCAGCATCTGCAAGGTGGAGTTCCACCTGGTGGGCACGTCGCATATGAGGCAGTGAGCGGGAAGGCCGAAGTTCCGCTGTAGCGCAGACAGGCGAGCAGTGGCAGGATGTGAACGCCGGAAGCGCGCACAGACGGCCTGCACTTTATGCAGCAGCTCTGACATGTCGGGGTAGTTGTGAATGAACTTCTGCACCACCAAATTCAGCACATGCGCCAGGCAAGGGATGTGCGTCAAACCGGCTTGTCCCAGAGCTGCGATGAGATTTCGCCCATTATCGCACACCACCAGGCCGGGCTTGAGGCCCACTGGCAGAAACCACTGGTGGGTCTGTTGTTCAATACCCCGCCACAACGCCTACGCGGTGTGGTGCCTGTCCCCCAAACATATGAGTTTCAGAATGGCCTGCTGACGTTTACCCCGGACTGTGCTGAAGTTGGTGGTGAAGGTGTGTGGCTGACTGGATGAGCAGGTGGAAGCAGAGGAGGAGGAAGCCGAGTAGGAGGAGGCGGCTACAGGAGGCAAAGAATGATGCCCTGCGATCCTTTGCGGCGGAAGGACATGCGCTAAAGAACTCTCCGCCTGGGGCCCAGCTGCCACTACATTTACCCAGTGTGCAGTTAGGGAGATATAGCGTCCCTGGCCGTGCTTACTGGTCCACGTATCTTGATTTTATTGGATACTTGGTTGTGCAGGGAAGGCACGGCTGTCTTGGAGAAGTAGTGGCGGCTGTGAACAACATACTGTGGGACAGCCATCGCACTCAGCTGTTTGAAGCTGTCTGTGTCCAGCTTCAGGCCCAGGGCTCGAGGGTGGCTAGGTGGGAATTTACGCTTTCTCTCCAAGGTTTGTGAGATGGAGAGCTGAACGCTGCTGTGTGACATAGTAGAGATGCTTGGTGACGCAGGTGGTGGTTTCAGTGGCACATCCTCTGTTTGGTGGGTGGCAGGTGCCAACATTCCTCCCAAGGCAGAGGAAGAGGCCGAGGCAGCAGCAGAAGAGGGAGCAGGGGGAGCCTGAGTAAGTTCCTTGTTTTTAAGGTGTTTACTCCACTGCAGTTCATGCAGCCAGGGAACTCCTTGAAGCTGCCTTTGGGGTGCTCGGTCCCTGGTGGCAGTGGCCAGTAGCAGGCGAACTATCTTGGCGGCGGCTGTTTTGCTTTTGCCCCCTGCTCCCTTTTTTTGCTATGCTGTTGGCTCAGTCTCACCGCTGCCTCTTCCTCAGAACTATGAAAAACAATTGTGTACTTAGTATACTGGTTAGGTACACTGTCTTGATACCGTATGGCGCACAAAAACGACCTTGAAGCGGATGATTAGATTTATGTTCTTTTATTGGATGACTACGCGTTTCGGAGTTTATACACTCCTTTTTCAATTCTTAGGGGGTCGAGCGGTCACAGGAACTATGGATCGAGAGGAGAATTTTTGGTCAGGTTGCATTGGGACCAGAGGGCTGGTCGTATTCACTGAAGATAGTGCCGTTGACGTAGTGTTACCTGGAGAGTACCAATGTTTTTCTGCATGTGGCACATATGAAGCACTCCTTCCTCACCCGCATACGTCACTTCCGACGCAACCAGAAAATATTTTCCGGTTCCGTTTGAAGTGACGTATGCGGGAGAGGGAGAAGTGCTTTATATGTGCCACATGCAGAAAAAGATTGGTACCCTCCAGGTTCCACTACGTCAACGGCACCATCTTCAATGAATACAACCAGCCCTCCGGTCCCAATGCAACCTGACCAGAAATTCTCCTTTGGATCCATAGTTCCTGTGGCCCCCGAAGACTTGAAAAAGGAGTGTATAAACTCCGAAAAGCGTAGTCATGCGAAAAAGGACATAAATCTAATCATCCGCTTCAAGGTAGTTTTTGTGCGCCATATGGTATCAAGACAGTGTACCTAACCAGTACACTAAGTACACAATTGTTACTCATCATCAGTACCCTGGGGGTTTTCATGGCAACCACCTACAAGGACTGAGTGGATACCGACAGCACCGACCACCCTTACTCTCACAAGTGTTGTGCTTTCTAATATACAACATGCAAAGGTGAGTTGAACTACATCTCTAAATATAAACCGGTTGTGAATACATACTGTCCTTTGAGCGCCTTCTCCTTATCGTTTGCCACTTTTTCTGAACTATGAAAGTCAGTGGCACAACCTTCATTCCATGTGTGGTCTAGGACCTCATCGTCCCCTGCATCGTCTTCCACACAGTCTTCCTCCCTGACCTCCTGTTCGGTCTGCACGCTGCAAAAAAACGCAGAAGTTGGTACCTGTGTTCATCATCAGAGACGTGCGGACTCCGATGAGGTGGTATTCCCATTTCCTCATCATCAGGAAACATAAGTGGTTGTGCATCAGTGCATTCTATGTCTTCCACCACTGGGAAAGGGCTAGGTGGATTCCCTTGGGAAACCCTGCCAGCAGAGTCTTGAAACAGCATAAGAGACTGCTGCATAACTTGCTGCATAACTTGAGGCTCTGACAGTTTCCCTGATATGCATCGGGGTGATGTGACAGACTGATTGACTTGGTTTTCAGGCGCCACATGTGCGCTTTCTGCAGAAGACTGGGTGGGAGATAATGTTGTGAAAGTGCTGGATCCACTGTCGGCCACCCAATTGACTAGCGCCTGTACTTGCTCAGGCCTTACCATCCTTAGAATGGCATTGGGCCCCACCAAATATCGCTGTAAATTCTGGCGGGTACTGGAACCTGAGGTAGTTGGTTCACTAGGACGTGTGGCTGTGACAAAATGGCCACATCCTCTCCCAGCAACAGAGGGTCCACTAACACCCCCACGATCGCGTCCGCGTCCAACTAACACCACCAAGCACCACAAAGAGAAAAAAAATATTTGGCCCAATGTATTGATTTAAAATTCAGGCCTTTTTTTACAGGCACCTAACACTATCTGCCTATTTATTTATGTTCCGTATTACCCTAATCCAGGCACAGCAGTAACCACTGATTGAGGGGAATATCAATTGTAGGCCTAGTATTTAGGCCCTGGATGAAAGGTATCCTTTTATGGACAGATTTACACTTGGAGATGCACAGTAGCGTGAGAAAAAATATGTAGAATTATGTCTTCAGCAATTGTATTTTAACACTTTGTGTAATATACTCTTTAACGGACAGAAATACACTTGGAGATGCACGGTAGCGTGTGAAGTTATTGAGGATGACCTTCTCAGCACTTGTATATACACCTTGAGTGTAATATACCCTTTCACCGACAGAAATACACTATGAGATGCACAATAGTGTGTGCAGATTTTCAGGATTATGCTTTCAGCAATTGTAATGTAACACTTTTTGTAATATACCCTTTTACGGAAAGAAATATACTTGGAGATGCACGCTGAGTGTAATATATCCTTTTACGGACAGATTAACACTTGGCCTGCAACAGCTGGAACACCAGATTCAGGGTATTGCTATATTGGCAAGTGAATGTCACCCCAGAACAGAATCTATCCTTTGACTGATACTATTATACTTGTCCAGTCACAGCTGGAACACCAGATTTACGGTATTTCTATTTTGGCAACTGAATTTCACCACAGAAAATAATAAATCCTTTGACGGACACTAGTAAACTTGGCCAGCCACTGCTGGGACACCAGATTTACGGTATTGCTGTTTTAGCAAATTGAATTTCACCCCAGAAAAAAATATATCCTTTGCCAGACACTATTAAACTTGGCCAGCCACAGCTGAAACCACTGATTTATGGTATTGCTATTTTGGCAATTGAATTTCACCCCAGAGAAAAAATATACTTTGACGGACACTATGAAAATAATCCATTCACAGCTGGAACACCAGATTTACTGTATTTATATTTTTGTAACTGTATTTCACCCCAGACAATAATATATCCTTTAACGACCACTAGGGAAATTGTCCAGTCACAGCTGGAACACCAGATTCAG
Source organism: Bufotes viridis (assembly GCA_033119425.1). NCBI lineage: Eukaryota > Metazoa > Chordata > Amphibia > Anura > Bufonidae > Bufotes > Bufotes viridis. The sequence continues at coordinate 37,267,765 of CM065591.1, forward strand.
GGTATTGCTATTTTGGCAATTGCATTTCACCACAGAAGATAATAAATCCTTTGCCAGACACTATTAAACTTGTCCAGTCACAGCTGGAACACCAGATTTACGGTATTTCTATTTTTCAACTGTATTTCACCCCAGAAAAAATTATATCCTATGACGGACACTATGAAACTTGTTCAGTCACAGCTGGAAAAACCAGATTTACGGTATTGCTATTTTGGCAATTGAATTTCACCCGAGAAAATTATCTATCCTTTGCCGGACACTATTAAACTTTGCCAGCCACTGCTGGGACACCAGATTTAGGGGATTGATATTTTGGCAATTGAATTTAACCCCTTAATAAAATATAGAAATTTCTATCCTGAGTCTCTAGGGGTGACAATAAGCACAGCCAAGCCCCTGATGTAGGATATAGCAAAAAAAAAAAACTAGTATTGATGGATTGATGGACTTGGTGGCAGCTTGTGCTGGTGCACAACAAGAAACAAAATGGCCGCCGATCACCCCAGAAAAGTGACAGAAAAACGCTCTGTGCAGCCTAAACACCAGTGAGCAATTAACTAGCAGAAGTTGAATGATTCACAGCTGTAGATCGATCACCTCATTAGGTGTTTTTGCTGACTTTTCCCTGCCTAATGTCGCCCTCAAAGAAGCTGTGTCCTCTCCCTGCCTACACTAATCAGAGCAGTGTGACGTGCGGCGCTACGTGATTTCAGCTTAAATAGAGGCTGGGTCACATGCTGCACTTGGCCAATCACAGCCATGCCATTAGTAGGCATGGCTGTGATGGCTTCTTAGGGCAAGAAGTAAAACGTTAGCTGATTGGCTACTGTGCAGCCCTTCAGAAAGCAGGAAGAAATCGCCGAACAACGGACCTGAACCCGAACTTTTTTGAAAATGTTCGGGTCCGGGTCCCGAACACCCCAAAATTCGGTACGAACCCGAACTATACAGTTCGGGTTCGTTCATCCCTACTTATGACAGACCTTTCAGTGATTGTAAAGGTTTTCCCCCAGTGTGAGTGTCTGACCCTCAGTGCTCCACACCGGTGTCTCTGACCTACACTTTCACAAAATGGCCGCTGACACCCAACTAACTAACAGATGGATAAAACTTATTTTTCTGTACCACTGGGCTCAGGGAAAGGTAAAAAAAAAGTCGCATTGCACCCACAAGAACAAAAAAAACAAAAACGCTGTAGATAGCTGAGTTAACAACAAGTTCTGATATCAGATTATTTCCTATTCTCTCCCTCACAGAAGCAGCATCCTACCCCAACACTAGTAAGAGCTGAGTGACGTGCGGCGCTACGTGTCTCTAGCTTATATAGAGGCTGGGTCACATGCTGCTCTTGACCAATCACAGCCATGCCATTAGTATTAAAGCGTTTATTAAAGCTTGTGCCCTTAAAATCAGTAAATTCAACTGGGACATTGTGGGTGAAAAAAACACTTAATTTTTGGCACAAGGTACATTTGCGCCCCGCACTGCATTTGTGATAGTGAAAGAAAATTAGTCAAATCCATCTGTCTCATTCGTGGGTGAAAAAAATCGTATATTTTTTTTTTCAATAAAGTATCTTTTCGACCTGCAGTGAAATAAAATCAGTAAATATAACTGGGACATTGTAGGTTAAAAAACACCTTTTTTTTTGCCATAAAGTACCCCTGCGGCCTGTGTATCTGACAGTGAAATAAAGTCAGTAAATCCAGCTCTTAGATTGTGGGTGGACATTTCCATGGTTATCAGGCCAGTCATTCACAAGTCGCTTGGAGATTGTGTTCCTGCTGCACTGCATATGTGACTGGGAAATATATTCTGTAAATTCAGAGGCGTTTAGATTGTTGGGTGATATGTACTATATTTGAGCGAACCCAAACTGTAAAATTCGGGTTCATACCAAATTTTAGGATTTTTGGTACCCGGACCCGAACATTTTTGTAATAGTTTTGGTTCGGGTTTGGTGTTCGGCAGATTTTATGGCGCTTGTTGAAAAGCTGCTGGGCAGCCAATCAACAAGTGTCTAACTACTTTGCCTTTAGAAGCCATCACAGCCATGCCTACTAATGGCATGGCTGTGATTGGCTAAGTGCAGCATGTGACCCAGCCTCTATATAAGCTGGAGTCACATAGCGCAGCACATCACTCTGCTGTTGTTAGTGTAGGGACAGGTTGCTGCTGGTGCTCTATGGGAGAGAATAGGAAACAAGCTTTGCTGAATAATATTTCACTCTGGGATTGGCACTCATATATGGAAAAGTCTCTAATGTTGTAAAATTCAATATATTTATTAAAAATGGATGTAGATTCAATTAAGTACACATTAAGTCACAATACAATCGTGTTAGTGCAAGATTGTGGTGCCCATGTGCCAAACAATAGCTTTAGTCCGGCACCATACACACCACCGCCCGCACCGTTTCTATCACTACATTAAACACTACACTAAACACATTACCACTATTCTATTTCAACCTTACATGGAATCATAAAATAGACAATAATACTCAATTACAACCGTATCGGTTCACTCGTGCGTTAGTATTTGGATGGTTCCGTATTACTACATAGTTTCTTTAAGGAGGTATCCGCAGTAAGTGGTCACAAAACAAGGTGTTCCGTTTGGATATCCGGAGTACTCCTTAAATCATATATAGCGTAGCTAGCATATAAGTATTGTGTCCAATGTTGCTGATTTCAAGCTGCACATAGAGCATTTAGTACTTTCCCTTTGTTCCAATAGGTTATTTAAAAGTCCCGTATCTGTTGGCACCTTGGAATATTAGATTACACAATACTGTGGGCTTACCTTCCCTCTCGGTATGGACGGGGAAGATTGTCTTCAGACGTCGTGCTGGCCGGCGTCTTTCTTTAGACTCCCACTGCTGCTTTTTCGTCCGTGCCTCAACTCTATGTAACTTGGATCAAGTATACACCTGGGAGAGGTCACGTGTTCTTGGTTCCAGCTTTTGTTTGGCAGTATACTTAGCTTAATTTTTACCGTGCACGGCTTCTAGTATTGGGGTACCAGTTTGCTTTTAACGCCAAACGCGTTTCGGGACCCTCTCCCTTCATCAGTGGCATACCCCAATATTGTTCGTATCTGCCTTTTATGCTGGATAGAAGTTCTTTCTGCAGCTGATTCCAATCATGTTCCCTTCTTTTTTTTCAAATTTAAAGGGGACATCCTTATATGTTGCCCTCTCTGTTGGTTCTTTAATATGCATGCGTTTCTTTTGCGGTTTTAGTGCGTTTTTCGGGACATTTAATGCGTTTTTTCTTCCATTGTTTGCATTTTTATTTCAGCATTCATCCCAATGAAGGGTTTTCGTTAGGGAGTTTTTTTAGTCGATTTTTTATGCAATTTCATTTTGTTTTTTCTCTTTTAAGAAGCATCCTCCATTTTCTGTATTTGTCTACTTAAATATTGTTTGTATCTTTTTATTATTCATATACTCCCTAAAATGTTCTGATAATTACCTTTTTTCAAATATTACATGTCTCCTTTCTGACAGTCAATTGTTACAGTGGTAATGATAATAAATAATAAAAAATGAATAATACAAGAAGTGGATAATAAAAAATGGATAATAAAAGATGGATAATAAAAGCCGAGTCCGTGAATAATATCTGATATCAAAATTGTGTTCACTCAGCAATCTACAACCTTTTCGTTCTTGTGGGTGCAATGGCAGTTTTTATGAGGCCAATGACAAAGACTTTTATATTTCTGTGAGTGGTTGGTGTTGGCGGCCATTTTGTGCAAGTGACATGCACTTGCAGCTGCATATGTGCCAGGGACAGTAATAGAATCCAGTCTTTTTACTTCATTTGGCAAAATTTACCCATTTTTTAAGTGCACCTGGACTGCATATCTGCCAGGGGAAGGGAAAAATAATACTGTTACTCCGTTTGTGATTTTAGGGACCTAGGGGGTGATATTTTCACATTTTTTCTCTGTAAAGTACCCCTGTGCTGCATATATCCTTGTCATTAATTCTCTAAATACATCAGATTCTGGGCTTCTTTTTTTTTTTGTGCTAATAAGTAAATTTGCTCTGTGCACTACATTTGTGATTGTGAAAAATATAATCAGTAAATCCATCTGTTTCACTGTGGGTGAAATTTTTTTTTTTTTTTTTTACCATTAAGTGCCTTTTCTGCCTGGTCAGCATATCTGATAGTGAAAAATAATCAGTAAATCCATCTGTTTCACTGGGGTTGAAAAAATCCTCTTTTTTTCCTATAAAGTACCTTTTTGCCTTGTACTGCAAATCAAATAAAATCAGTAAATTCCACTAGGACATTGTAGTTGAAAAAAAAACATAATTTTGGCCCATAAAGTACCCCTGTGGCCTGCGTTGGTGTTACAGCTGCACTGCATACCTGACTTGCCAAAATGTATTCAGTAAATTAGGTGGCGTACTATTGATTGTTGGGGGATCTGTGCTCCTTACATTTTTCAAAGTAACTTGTGACCTTAACCAATCTTTTATCTTTAACACGCTGCCAGGGCCTATTGGGTAGGCCACACAGTGTAATAAATTCATTTCTCATATTGTGGTGTGACCAAGAAATATCTTTTTTCTTTATCACACGGCCAGGGCATATTAGGCAGGGCACAAAGTGTAATAAATTTATCTGTCACATAAAGGTGTGACCAAAACCAATCTTTTCTGTTTATGACACAGGCACGGAATACCTGACAGGGAACAAGTTTTATTAAATCTGTCTGTTACTTCGTAGGGTTACCGAAAAGAATAAGGAGAGCATCAAATGGGACGTGGCCATGGTCGTGAGGCTGCTGATGCTAGTGGGGCTCCTGTTGCAGGAAGAGAATGTGGTGGATCTGTGCCAGCTACATGCACAAATGACACACGCTTGTAGATTGGGTGGCTGATGGTGCCCAGGGCCGGCGCTACTGTAAGGCAGACCAAGCGGCTGCCTTAGGGCGCGCCCTGCGCAGGGCGGAAAAATGTATGACCTTTTTTTTTTTAGTCACAGGGGAGTGACTGGTGAGTGAGCGGCGCCGCAGCGGCGGGAAGCAGGGACCACCGCAGCACGTCTCTGATGATGACGAAACACTGGTGCCAACTGCTGTGGCTTTCTGCAGTGTGCAAACCGACAAGAAGGGCAGGGGTTAAGATTGGGTGGAAGATGATATGGAGGACGATGAGGTCCTAGACCCCACATGGAATCAAGGTCATGCAAGTGACCTGTACAGTTCGGAGGAAGAGACGGTGGTCGCACTTAGCCACCAGCACAGCAAAAGAGGGAGCAGGGTGCAAAAGCAGAGCGGATGTACCCTCGACAGTATGCCTGCTACTGCCCACTGCACCCAGGGACCTAACACAACAAAGCCAGCTCCAAGGAGTTCCCTGGCGTGGCAGTACTTCAGACAATGTGCAGATGACAAGACACGAGTGGTTTGCACGCTGTGCAATCAGAGCCTGAAGCGAGGCATAAACGTTCTTAACCTTAGCACAACCTGGTGCAGGTCTATTATTACTCTACCAGTACTGGGGTACCAGGCTTGGACCCCTGTTGTGTGTTATTGTATCACTGTGGTTGTTTTATATTTTAGATCATATTAAAAGTTATGTTTTAGATACTCACACTCTCCCCTTGGGGACCCTTCTGTTAATTGATAGTGGAGTGCTGTTAAAGCTTATATTCTTTTAGAGCTTTTGTTTTGTTTGCTTATTTAACCTTCATTGGCATGTCGTGTTTTTTGGCGACAGGATTTAATGCAGAGAATTAGCTTCATGAAGCTAAAGACATGTTCTCTGACAAAGAATTTCACCAGAAAAAGTGTTTGCCTTCCTTTCATACAGCTTTCACTGACCTAACACAGGTGTATAAAGAACAAATTACGTAGGTTCAGAGTCTGGATAATTATATTAAAAACAACATAGTTCTTAGGGGTCTCCGTATTTCCCTTCTACCAGCAGCTCGTTTACGACATCCGGGGTTTATGACCAAATGGGAACAAGAGGCCACAAGTAGTTCCCTGAGACTTATGAAGCTGCTCTTAGAAGAGGAAAAGGGCACATCAAGCATCCTTAATCAGAAACTGATTGAACATATTGAGGTGGTGCAGACTTTTTCACAGGAGGATGAATTTTCCAACAGAGAGAAAAAGCTACAACTTACCCTGGAGAAGTATCAATACCACCATAAGGAAAGAAAACATCATCAGTTCATAAGGGATCTGTCTGATTTTAAGGAAAACCATATCTATTCTTCCTTGAACAATACTAAATACTAAAAGAGATAGCAAGCAAAGTAATTCTGAAAGGTCTTCCACTGAGACAGATTTATTTGATTCTGAACAAGAAACAGGTCCTAAGACTAATAAGTACCCTAAGGCCCCTTTCACACAGGCGAGTTTTCCGCGCGGGTGCAATGCGTGAGGTGGACGCATTGCACCCGCACTGAATCCGGACCCATTCATTTCTATGGGGCTGTGCACATGAGCGGTGATTTTCACGCATCACTTTTGTGTTGCGTGAAAATCGCAGCAGGCTCTATAATCAGCGTTTTTCACGCAACGCAGGCTCCATAGAAGTGAATGGGGCTGCTGGAAAATCGCAAGCATCCGCAAGCAAGTGTGGATGCAGTGCGATTTTCCCGCATGGTTGCTAGGAGACAGGGACCCAATCTTTATTATTTTCCCTGATAACATGGTTATCAGGGAAAATAATAGCATTCTAATTACAGAATGTTATGTAAAAAGGGGAAGGGAGGGTTAAAAATAAAAAAAACTTTAACTCACCTCACCCTTTTGATCGCGTAGGTGCCAAGATCATTCTTCTTTCTTCATTCTGCTGGGTAAAGGACCTTCTGTGACGTCACTGGGTCACAAGGTCCAATCAATGACCCATGTGACCCAGTGACGTCACCGAAGGTCTTTCAACCAACAGATATGAAGATAGAAGATGTTCCTTGCACCTACGCGACCAATGGGAGGAGGTGAGTTGATTTTATTTATTTTTTAACCCTCTATTGCCCTGTTAACATAGCATTCTGTATTTAGAATGCTATTATTTTCCCATATAACTATGTTATAAGGGAAAATAATAAAAACTACAGAATACTACAGTGATGAAGTTCGGGTCTGGGTACCAAACATGCCAATTTTTCCCACGCGCGTGCAAAACGCATTACAAACGTTTGCACACGCGCGGAAAAATCACGCATATTCCCGCAACGCACCCGCATCCTATCCGGGCATCAAACATGACGCCCGTGTGAAAGAGGCCTAACAGGGGCACACCTAGAAGAGGTCTTTTTTGAGGCTCATATCGGGGACGCGACAACCGTTCTTTAGGGCAACCAACACAGTTTCCCCCAACCTAGTTTCAGGACCAGAGGTAATTAATCTATCCTCACGCCCTCTCACCCAGGATGAAATTAATACTTTAGAACTAGGCCTTTCTTTTGTGCCTACCCCCAAGTTTGACAAATTCACCGCAGTTAAAGATCTGAATCTGTTCATTCGTAAATTGAGGGGGCACAAACACTTTAAACACATGGACAGACGTCAATGTCTTGAATTAGGGATTCCGGTGGAGTTATTGGAGGATGTGCAATTATTATATTCCCTAGATATGGAGGAGAACTCAACTTCAGGCACCGGTCCCTTCATAAATCTAAAATCTAAAAGTACTAAAATGCCACCTAGTTCTAGTGAAATTTAATGTGTCGGTGACAACTGCCATCTCTACATTAGCGGATGAGTCCCACATCGGTGTCAAACCTGCAGACAAGGGGGGCAATACTGTGGTCATGGACCCAGTGCACTACAGGAGTATGTGTAAGAGTCTCCTGTCTGACAGCGAGACCTATGAGATCCTGGAGAGAGACCCCACTGACATCTATAAGTGTGAACTTAAATCTATCCTTGATAAAGCTAAGAATTCTCAGGTCATTTCATCTGATGAATATGCTTTCCTCTTTCCTTTGCATCCCTGTAGATCCACCTTTTATTGTCTCCCTAAGGTCCACAAGGGGACATCACTACGGAAAGGGAGACCGATAGTGTCGGGCGCTGGCAATTTGAATAAAAATTTGGGTATTTATATTGATCGCATTTTGGCCCCATTTGTTACCCTGCTGCCATCCCATACGAAGGATACTATGGACCTCCTAAAGCGATTGGAGGGTCTTACACTTGAGGAAACTTGTCTCTTATCAAGTATTCATGTAGAGGCTCTATATTCCTCGATACCACATCGTCTGGGTTTGGCAGCAGTGGAATATTTCCTTAGGTCTCACGGTTGTCAATATCGCGCCCACAGCCAATTTATCCTCCGTGTCCTTGAATTTACCCTGACCAGGAATTTTTTCTCCTTTGACAACAAAATCTACCACCAGCTCAGGGGTAATGCGATGGGGAGCCCGTGTGCCCCCTCGTATGCCAACTTATTCCTGGGCTGGTGGGAGGAGACCCTGGTATTCAGGGATGAGGATTCGGAGGATCTATCTCGAATTGGGCTGTGGGCGCGATATATCGATGATATATTCATCATATGGAATGGCAACCAAATACAATTTGAGTCCTTTGTATCTCACTTGAATCAGAATGAGATAGGGATGCGCTTTACATGTGAACTACATCCTACCAGTCTGCCATTTCTGGATATCAGAATCACTAAGAATGGCAGAGGTGAACTAGATACTTCCATTTACAGGGAGACAAATTCCATGAATTTCCTTTTGAGATGGGAGAGTAGTCACTCTCTCCCACTCAAGAGAGGGATTCCCAGGGACCAATACCTACGTTTGAGGAGAAATTGCTCAAACAAAAAAGATTTTGTTGCCCAAGCAGCTGATTTGAAGATACGGTTTCAACAAAGGGGTTACCCCGACCATGTCCTTAGATCCGCTTACAAGGTAGCCTTGTCCCAACACAGACCTTCCCTCCTTACCCCTAATCAGCGCAGTAACCCTGACACCAAAGTATTACATATCATCACCACATTTAATAGGGGGTAAAAACAAGCGAAAAAAATTCTGCAACGTCATTGGGAGATTCTTAAAATGGACCCCGATCTAGAGAAAGTATTGGGGGAATATCCACAGATCACATATAGACGGGGCCGCAACCTGCGTGACAAGTTGGTCCACAGCCATTTTTCCTCCACGGTGACACATCCAACATGGCTGCAGTCCAACATTGTAAGTTGCCATAAGTGTGGCAATTGCGCGGCCTGTAAGCACATTAAGACCAAATCCTTCACCAGTAGTGATGAGCGGCAGGGGCAATATTCGAATTCGCGATATTTCGCAAATATTTGGGCGGATATTCGCCATATATTCGAAAATTCGCAAATTCGTAATCTCGACATTGTTTTCTTGATTGCGAAAATTCGCATAAAAATTCGCATGAACTAGCATTTAAAAGATACATATTTTATGCGAATTTGTATGCAAATTTATGCAATTTTTTTAATGCAAATTTTCACAATCAGAAAATAATGACATTATTTTCTTGCTTGTGAAAATTTGCATATAAAAAATTTGCATAAAAACAAATATTCGCAATTGCGAATATATTTTGCGATATTCTAAATATTCGTGAATTCTCGAAGTGCCGATATTCGCGATTAAAATTCGCAATTTGAAAATTCGTGATCAACACTATTCACCAGCTCGGTGACGGGCAGAACTTACTCCATCTCACAGTTCATTAACTGTAGATCTAAGGGAGTTATTTACCGCATCCTGTGTAAATGTGGGATGGAGTATTTTGGCAAAACCATATGTGAGTTTCGGAGGAGGGTAGTTGAGCACTTATGGGACATCTCGCACAACAGAGACACCCCGGTGGCCAAACATGTACATCTTTGGCACAATGGCAGAGCCCAGTTAGTGTTCATGGGCATTGATTTGGTCAAACCCCCTCCCAGAGGGGGCGATTGGGACAGGAATCTTCTCCATCCGAGTCATGCTGGATTTTTTACCTAAGAACATCAGCCCCTCTGGGTCTCAATGAGAGACTCAATTATGCTTGCTTCATCTGAAATATTCTATATTCTTTTACTGCACTTTTTCTATATATAATAAATTCTGGTTGTTTTGTTTTACCATATCACTTAATGGATTACTATCCATATCCTGTTGTCTTTCTTCCCGCAAAAAATGCCATAAGTATGTCATGGTTAGTATCCATGGTGACGTTACCATGGATGCGCAAGATGTGTGCGCCCTACGTAATTTCCTGTTTACCTCTGTATCCAGGCAACCACCTGTACCGCCTCTCCACATCCGGTGACTAATCGTCCCTCACACGTGACCACTGCGTTGGCGTCACGTGCGGCATCTGCATCTGGCATCTGATGTCAAGCACGGCGCCTGCGTCTGGCGTCACATGCTGATGCTGAAGTTGGGGGGCGTTCCCTTTAGGAGAAGCACGGGCAAACCATATTTAAATCCCACTGGTTAGGTGCATCATTGCGGCTGGTAGATTCTGTTTCCCCCAACCATAGGGGCTAGAGAAGACCCAGCGGTCATGGTCCATATCGGAACAAATGACAAAGTTAGAGGAAGGTGGAGAGTCCTTAAAAATGATTTCAGGGATTTAGGTCAAAAGATCAACTTGTAGGAAACAGGCCGAACTGGATGGACAAATGTCTTTTTTTCGATCTTATATACTATGAAACGTGCCACGTCGGGAGGTCATCGGAAGAGTATTAACTGGCCACGTTCATCATTATTAGACTGAGGGATCAGGTCCGAAGTAGGAACAGGTATCTGGACGGGGTCGCTCCTGCCGGGGCAAGTGCTCTGTGTAGATAGGCAGATTGAAACTAGCCCTCTTTCCCATTCATAAGGTTTTCTAGGGCTCAGAACTGCATTACTGCACAGAGGCCAACTAAGACTGTGACTTCCCATCCGGCTCACACCAGATGTAACTGATCCCACTGCCTTTATTGGTCTCGTAAGACTGCTCACGCCTTTCACTAAGTGGAGCAGGTCTATTTTTACTCTACCAGTACTGGGGTACCAGGCTTGGACCCCTGTTGTGTGTTTTTGTATCACTGTGGTATTTTATTGTTAGATCATATTAAAAGTTATGTTTTAGATACTCACACTCTCCCCTTGGGGAACCTTCTGTCAATTGATAGTGGAGTGCTGTTAAAGCCTATATTCATTCAGAGCTTTTGTTTTGTTTGCTTACACAACCTGCATGACCAGGCATCTAAGTGCAAAGCACGAGCTGCAGTGGAGTAAACACCTCCAAATCCAAGAAAGGTCTCAGGCTTCTCCTGCTCCTTCATCTGCTGCAGTCTTGGCCTCTTCCGTCCCCTCTGGAGTGACAGTGGCACCTGCCACCCCGCAAACAGAGGAAGTGTCAGCAACGCCACCACGTCCGTCACCTTCAACAAGCAGCACCACAATTTCCCATGGCTGCGTTCAGCTGTCCATCTTTCAAACACTGGATCGAAAGAGGAAGTACCCCCCTACCCACCCGCTATCATTGGCCCTGAATGCCAGCATTTTAAAATTCCTGGCCTTTGAAATGCTGTCATTCTGTCTGGTGGAGACGGAAAGTATTAAAAACCTTATGGCGGTGGCTGTCCCACAATACGTCTTTCCCAGCCACCACTACTTTTCCAGGTGAGCCATCCCTTACCTGCACAAGCAAGTGGGGGACAAAGTCAGGTGTGCGCAACACTATCTGTGGCAAGGTCCACATAACTACCGATACGTGGACCAGTAAGCACGGGCAGGGACGTCATATCTCCCTAACAGCACACTGGGTAAATACATTGGCGGCTGGGCCTGAGGCGGATAGCTGTTTGGCTCATATCCTTTCACCCCCAAGGATTGCAGGGCATTTCTCTTTGCCTCCTGTTGCCTCCTCCTCGAACTCCTCTAACACCTCCTCATTCAAACAGCATAATACCTTCACCACCAACTTCAGCACAGCCAGGGGAAAACGACAGCAGGCAGTTTTAAAACTCGTTTGTTTGGGGGACAAACACCACACCACGCAGGAGCTGTGGACGGGCATGGAACAACAGATCGATGAGTGGTTGGTGCTACTGAGCCTCAAGCCCGGCCTGGTGGTGTGCGATAATGTGCGGAATCACGTAGCAGCTCTGGGCCTAGCCGGTTTGACACCCATCCCTTGCCTAGTGCATGTGTTGAATTTGGTGGTGCAAAAAATCCTGAAAAAATACCCCGATATGTCAGAGCTGCTGCAGAAAGTAAGGGCCGTCTATGCGTGCTTTCGGCGTTCTCACCCTGCTGCTGCTCGCCTGTCTGCACTGCATCGTAACTTCGGCCGTCCCACTCACCACTCATATGCGACGTGCCCACAAGGTGGAACTCCACCTTGCACATGCTGGAGAGACTGTGCGAGCAGCAGCAGGTGATGGTGGAGTTTGAGCTGCAGCACGCACGGGTGAGTCGCTCTGCGGAACAGCACCACTTCACCGCCACTGAGTGGACCTCCAGGCAAGACCTGTGTGCCTTGTTGCGCTGTTTCTAGTACTCCACCAACATGGCCAGTGCCGATAACGCCGTTCTCAGCATTCCTATGCCACTTCTATGTCTCCTTGAAAAAACACTTTGGGCGATGATGGAAGAGGATCTGGCACAGGAAGAAGAGGAGGAGGAAGAGGGATCATTTCCACGGTTATCAGGGCAGTCATTCCAAATAGCTCAGAGGGTGGGTTCCTGCACCAACAGAGGCCAGGTACACAATTGACCAGCCAGGGCACAGTTCTGGAGAATGATGAGGAGGAACCTTGTTCACAGAAGGGTGGCACCCAAAGCAGCTCATGGGCATCACTTGTGCATTGTTGGGGGGATACAGAGGACAAAGATGATACACCTCCCACAGAGGACAGCATGTCCTTGTCTCTGGGCAGCCTGTCACACATAAGCCACTACATGCTTCAGTGCCTATGCAAGGACCACCGAGTTGGGTGGCCACCCTGCTGGATCGCCGTTACAAGGACAACGTGCCCTCCTTAATTCCCTCAATGGAGCATCATCGGAAGATGCGGGACCACAAGCGCACGCTGGTAGACGCGCTGCTGATGGCATTCCCAGCATTGTTTGGAGAAACTATTAGTCAAATGACACCATCGACTCTGGACCCTGTGTATTGCTATAAATGTGTATCACCGTTATACTTAATAGGCTCCACGATGCCGCTGTCCACCATGGTGCATTTACAAATTTTTTGTTTCTTGACCCTACTGTGGTACCTAAGAAAGCATCAGAGCTTTTTTTTTTGTTTCCTTTTGTACTGCACGGGACCTTAGAAAGACTATGTTTAGATTTGAGTGCAGTTGTAAGCATGCTACCACAAGAATTGGCATATGGCTCTGCTTTCAATATAGTTATGAATTGCCTTGGAAATGGCTTATAGAGTAGTGATTTCAATAGGCTCCACGATGCCGCTGTCCACCATGGTGCATTTGCAAATTTTTTGTATCTTGACCCTACTGTGGTACCTAAGAAAGCATCAGAGCTTTTTTTTTTGTTTCCTTTTGTACTGCACGGGACCTTAGAAAGACTATGTTTAGATTTGAGTGCAGTTGTAAGCATGCTACCACAAGAATTGGCATATGGCTCTGCTTTCAATATAGTTATGAATTGCCTTGGAAATGGCTTATAGAGTAGTGATTTCAAATTTTCAGATCATAAAAGGTTGTTTTTGATTATTGACATAAAAGAGATCAATATTCATTTAATATAGAAGTAACTAGGGCGGTTGGAGGCTTCTAAAGAACTTCCCAATTTAGACATTTATGCCACCTATGAGACCTAAACTTATGCGAAGAATTAGGGATAACATAGTGACATGCTCCTGTGGATAGTGTGATATCGTGCGAAAGAGACACTAGTCAGTGAAGACATGCAAAGAGTCTTCCATCAAAAAGGAGGCTACCTTGTGTCAGGTTGCTGGGATCCTAGCGAAGTGTGAGATCCAGCTAAGAGCTGATGCCACCAAAACCAATGGTTTCATTATCAATGAGTCTGACAGACTGTATGATAAGTTGATAACCCTTATGTATTGTTGACCGATTCTACACCTGACAGCTCCTATTCTTCCATGGGGACCCATTCTGCCAATAACCAGGAGTGCAAGCAGACCTATAGGGGTTACATTTTTTTCACTGTGAGCAAAATCCAAGTCCTGTCAGCAGAGCAGAGCTGCTCATTTTTCAGGTGCATCGGCATCCATTATCCTCTCTGTGAGCTGACACAAGGGTTCGAAGAACATAAAAAAAAAAGCTCTGCAATGCGCCCACCTAATCAGGCTTCTCACATTCATGCTTTTCTGTTATTTACAATATATGAATAAAAAATGGCAAAACAAGTTGTAAATCTTTGTCAGAAAAAAATATTATTTCCTCAAAGTATTCCATTTAAATTGTGAAATTTTAGACACAGCCGTCATCAATAAGGGTGTTCCGAAAAAACCACTCAACTACGTTAAAGCAAATAAACAGTTTAAGAAACTGAAAAACGTGATTAAATCGACCAGAGGAGATCAAAACAGTGGAAGCAAAGTTATTTATGTCGGATTCCTGTAATCATTCTCTATGTTTCATTCGAGACAGGAAAAAGTATGTACAATATTTCCAGATCAAGCGCTGTACAAGGAATAAACCACATTAACTTTCGTAACATTATAACATAAAATAATAATCCATGGTGCTTTTTGGCAAAATTTTAATTTCATTTTACAACATGTGCTAGCATCTAAGAAGTTGTCATGAAAATATTTCCTTTTGGATGCACCTATTTCAGATGTACACAATTTCAGATGTACCAATACCAGAAGAACTTTATCAGCATCATCTTGTGAAATATGACTCAATGTTTTTAAGTCTTAAATTTCATAGGGGCACACACCAAAAACAACACCCCCTGTGTAAAAATAGTGAGTCAGCCCCTTGTATACCAAATAATAATTTGAGGGGTGCCAGCAACAGATTCCCTCATCTCTAGCTGTTCCTTCAACTGCCTCCTGAGCTGTGTTAGGGAGAGCTAAGGCATGCCCCCCTTAGCTGCAGCAGGAAAGACACGCCCCTTGAGCTGTCAGCTTGATACAAATCTAGCAGAGCAATGCCTGGGGAGAACTCTGGAACCATGGGAAGTACAGGGCTGGTTCTAGCTTTCTTAGAAAGATTGTCATGTTCTATATGATGTCTGATGTCTTTACATTTGTCATGGGAAAACCGCTTTAAATATCGAGGACCTATTCTCCTGTCAGATTGTGCGGATCCAACTCTTGGCACCCTTGCCAATTAATTGATAGGAGCTATGAAATTTGCATATGTCCATACAGATTTTTGTGGTTGGGTAAAGTCACTACAGTTTCACTGCCATTTACCCATTTATTAATGCAAACAGGCTAATTCAAATATGTACAATTACCATGGGAACACACTTTGTGTGTTCCCAGGGCGCGCCTATGACGCGCGCTTCTGCCGCGAAGTGGCTGTTTTATGGAAGCGCGCGTCATATGCGCGCTCCCATAATAGAATATGGGTTGGATCGCGCGTGCTGCCGCGCGATAGTCACGACAGCCGACGCCATCGCTTAGAGCGTTTTACAGCACGGTCGTCCGCGCTGTAAAACGCCGACATGTGAACCATGCACATAGGGATGCATGGCTTTTCACATGTTGAGCGTTTTTCAGCGTGTATGAATGCGCTGAAAAACGCTTAGGTGTGTACTTAGGGTTAAAGAAGGCACATCTCTTTGTACTGAACCAGTGATACACACTACAAGATTAGAATTTTATTTTAATTACAACCCAAATATTCTTTTAAAAACATATCTAAGTGCACTTTACTGAGAGAGAGAACGCCATAGTAAAAATAAAATATGTCACCGCCTCCATTCCCTTTGGGTTCTGGTTCATGGAAACCATCCAAAGTAATGGCCATTCCATGTAAAATTATTTTTTAGAATGACACTTATAAGCTCATAGTAAGCTCTCCTTTGTTTACTAATGCTACATCTATGGCTGCAAGCCACCGCTATACCGCTCACCTTAAGAAAGTGGCCTGGCTTGCCTATCACTACCTTCTTCCCAGTAGGTCTGGCACCACAGTCTGCTCTGCCCTTCCATGCAGGTGTGGCCTGCTTGCTGGATTGGCACCTCTTCCTGTGCCCCTAGGGGGCCCACTCTCCCATCAGCTCTTAAAGGTCCAGTGCAAAAACTTTAATCTTCACCAGGCAATGGCTGGCAGCTCTAGGGTAAATAAGGTACCTTTCTCTGTAGAAGCCTGAGCAGTTCCTTAGCTGGTTAAGGTCCTGAATAGGTGTGGTCTATTTCTGTTGTCTGCCCTTGTACTGACCGCTGCCTGTTAACTGGACCCTGACCCTCCGCTCCAGGACCTGACCTGTGCCTGAACTCCATATTGACCTTTGCTGCCCTGACCTTGGACTGTTTACCATATGGAATGTTTGCAGCTTGCTCTGACCTCAGCCTGTTCCTAACTATTGGCTTGCCCACCTGGGGCTCCGCTATTGAGTCAGGTGTAAACCACACAGATACTACTAGAGGAAGTAGGGGCCTGGTGGTTCCCCTGCAGCAATGTCCAGATCCCTGTAAAGGGTGAGTACCATGGGACTGCTAGAATAATGCCCTTAGAATTAAGCCAAGGTAAAATCTGTTGGTTGATACAGTGGTTCCACACCCACTGCTGTAACTGCTATCATTGATCAGAGGGGAAATGAACCAGGAAGTAATAAGGGTGATGCCCCATACAAGCTACAGTAGCTGTCTCTATGATATGTATGCTCTTGGATTTGGAATTTATAATGGTATTCAATATATTTTAAAATGGTTAGTAGATCAATTTGTGAACTTCAACATGGACCTTGAACCAGTGAGGCTTGTTTTTTGAAAGCTCCAGCTTCTACTTGTCCTACTGAAAGTAACAAAGAACGTTATAGTAACATTTCAGCTGGTCCGCTTTGGACTCCCTAGATCTTGTATCAATAAAAACATTATTACATTTTTGAGGGACTAATATCAGGAAGAGAAGTCTATAACAGAAAAAATTCATAACTTTTTGAACTTTTTTACTATTTAAATACTGCTTTTTGGTTTCTCTTTTTATTTATATCCAGAGATGCTTTCTAGTTGACCTTGAAAAAGATAGTGATTTATCTCTAATCTTCAGTCAGCTTCTCTCCCAAAAGGTTTTGTACTTTTTTTTATACACTAGTTTATAAATAAAAAATACTGTATATATTTTTGCTGTGCTGTGCACTACGTAAATTGGACTTAATGGAGTTTTATCTTCACAAACTGTTATTATTCTCCAGTTTTTGGAATTTAGTAAATAATGTTAACAATGAATATTTTCATTCTGTCCAGATACATATGTACAACAAAGGTGTGTGTGTGTGTGTATATATATGTAGTTTCTCCTATTGTACTAATGTACTCCCATTATACTAATAATTAGCGTTGAGCGAATCAAACTATCCGAAGTGGACTTCGATTAGAATTTCAGGAAAAATTTGATTAGGTACAAAGCCAAATTTCCTCACACTTTGCGGTAACACATACATTTTGTCCTAAAATGATGGCTGAAAAAAAAAGAATTATGCTCATCATTAGTTCGCCAATAAGCCGTCCGCTCCTGTCTTGATTGAAGAAAACCTACCAAAGGCAAAGGACTTGCGACGAGCGTGATGACCTCACCACGAGATCACCCTAGGTGTGCACGGTGACGTTATAATTGATGATGTCACTGTGCGGCCAGCATGATCACGTCGTGATGTCCCCACGCTCATCACAAGTTATTTGTCTTTGGTAGGTTTTCTTCAATCAAGACTGGAGCGGACGGTCTCTCTGCGAGCAAGTGGATAAGGTGAGCATATATACTTACAGTTATGTTCAAAATAATAGCAGTGTGTTTAGTGAATAAAGCTCAAAATCCTTCTAGTAGCTTTTATTTCCATACACACAAATGCATTGGGAACACTACATATTCTATTCCAAATCAAAACATGAAGACAAATATATCAAATTTGTGTAGCCCTTCTAAAAAAATTGAAGAAAAGTAAATATTTGACTGTTCAAAAAAAATAGCAGTGTTTTGTATTCTTCTTTACAAACTCACTATATAAACTGAAAAATGTTTAAAGATGTTGCTTTCCTTTGAATCATGTAACTAATATTTGGTTGTATAACCGCTGTTTCTGAGAACTGCTGTACATCTGTGTTGCATGGAGTCAACCAACTTCTGGCCCCTGTGAACAGGTATTCCAGCCCAGGATGATTGGACTACATTCCACAGTTCTTCTCTACTTCTTGGTTTTGCCTCAGAAACTGCATTTTTGATGTCACCCCACAAGTCTTCTATTGGATTAAGATCCGTGGATTGGGCTGGCCATTCCATAACGTCAATCTTGTTGGTCTGGAATCAAGATGTTGCACGTTTACTGGTGTGTTTGGGGTTGTTGTCTTGTTGGAACACTCATTTCAAGGGCATTTCCTCTTCAGCATAAGGCAGCATGACCTCTTCAAGTATTCTGATGTATTCAAACTGATCCATGATCCCTGGTATGCGATAAATAGGCCCAACACCGTAGTATGAGAAACATCCCCATATCATGATGCTTGCGCCACCATGCTTTACTGTCTTCACAGTCTACTGTGGCTTGAATTCAGTGTCTGGGGGTCATCTGACAAACTGTCTCTGGCCACTAGACCCTAAAAGAACAATCTTACTTTCATCAGTCCACAACATGTTGCACCATTTTTCTTTAGGCCAGTCAATGTGCTCTTTGGCAAATTGTAACCTCTTCAGCACATGTCTTTTTTTCAACAGTGGGACTTTGCGGGGGTTTCTTGCAGATGGCTGGGCTTCACATAGGCATCTTATAATTGTAACAGTACTCACAGGTAACTTCAGACCTTCTTTGATCTTTCTGGAGCTGATTGTTGGCTGAGTCCTTGCCATTTTGGCTATTCTTCTATCCATTCGAATGGTGGTTTTTCACTTTCTTCCACGTCTTTCAGGTTTTTGTTGCCATTTTACAGCATTTGTGATCATTTTAGCTGAGCAGCCTACAATTTTCTGCACTTCTTTATATGTTTTCCCCTCTCTAATCAACTTTTTAATCAAGGTACTCTGTTCTTCTGAACAATGTCTGGAACGACCCATTTTCCTCAGAATTTCAGAGAGAAATGCACTGTAACCAGCATGTACAGCTTTTGCCGCCTTCCTTCCTTAAATAAGGGCAATAATTGCCACCTGTTTTTCAAAGAATGAATGACCTCACTAATTGAACTCCACACTGCTATTATTTTGAACATGCCCCTTTCAATTAGAGATTCAATTACACAGAATCAGCAGCGTGCATGTCATGACTGTTGGGTCTGTTGGATTTCTATTACTCCACTACACCTGCTAGTAAATTATTTGCCACGTAGAAATATCATTTCTACCAAAAACAGTGATTGATCAGGTTAGTGATGTCTGACTGCTATTATTTTGAACACAACTGTGTGTGTGTGTATGTATATATATATTGTGGTAAGGTGCAGGGTGCCGTCGTAGATGGCAGGTACGTGTCACCGAGGTTCATAGCCTCGGTGAGGTAAGAGCCATTTTTGTTGATGTCAGTAGCAGGTAGTGCTACTGACACAGTTGCTAAATAGTGTGGCTGCAAAGCCAATCCGGGCCGGCTCTTACCGGGAGCAGCTAAAGTGTAGGGTGGGTGGCTGCTCCCCACGACCCAGTCCTGGTTTTGGGGCTGGGTTTATAACACAGCCAGCAGCTGGGTGTGGGTGTGTGGTGATTGACCTGGAGCTGCTAACAGTGCTGTGGAGCTCTCTGACCTGGAAGCTAGAGCACAGAAAAGAGGTGTGCAGTCGGCCTGAAAGCCTGAGTGTGATTGTCCTGCGGCTGGGCTAACGGCCAGGTACGAACATGCACCTACACTTCCCAGGTGATTGGAACCGTTATTGGACTTTTTGTTTTGCCGTACGTTTTCTGTTGTGTGAGAAATTGACACAAAGTGACTGTTTGGACTTTATTATATGCAAGTGTGAATTAAACACTTTTTTGCTGCACTTCCTGGACTCCCTTTTGCCTCTGTACTGCACCCGCACCGCTATCTACCAGAGCGACTCCCCACAATATATAATCGCCCCTTGGCTTAATGTGAGTCACATATGCCACGATCAGTGTTGAACACAGCATCTGAGGGGTTATATGACAGGAGGCATCATGATCACCCTTCCCCGCCCTTGCACTCGCTCCATACAATGGAAAGCGATTTGTGGTGAAGTAATTCGTAATGAATCAAATTTCTTGTTGAAGTTTGGCGAAGCAGCCGAATCAAATTTTTCAAAACTTTGCTCATTTCTGCTAATAATACAGTATAACAATGTTTTACTACACAGTATGTATACAGTGAGCACGTCCTACAATTAGCCTGCATGCTTCTAACTATGCTGCAAAACAACCACAGGGGTACATGTTCAGTTCAAGGAGTAGATACCCTATCTATATGCTGTACTTCTAAGTTTTATTCCCTTGTCCCAGACAGTTTTTTTAACTTCCTGAAGTATCAATGTTTTTAGTTTTTTCATCTCCACATTCAATAAGCTATATATAAATGTGGTTTTTAAATTGATGTAGCCATATATATGTTTATTTCTATGAAGGATGAGTTGTATTTTTCAAAAACACCATTTTGTGATACACATGATGCATTCAAAAAGTTAATACATTTTTTAGGCAGTAGGAATACCAAATGTATCACTGAGAAAAAAAAAAAAAAACTAACTCTAAGACATAACTTTTAATAGTTTATTAAAATAATCCACATCAAATCTCTAAAAATAAATATTAAGAGATAAGAAGTGACTCGTAAGGGACCCTATGTACGGAGGGCTGCCGTAATGATTGCTCATGATCAGATGATACTCACACATTGCTATCATTCATGATTAGATTACTCCAAAACGTATCGCTGTCAATGCCAATTGTCTTATTCTTTCATTGAGTTGGATTCCAGTGTTCATGATATATTCCATCGATATCCGCTTTAGACAGTTTATAGGGAAGAGGGTTATACTTTCCCTATAGCTCACAAGTAACCCTGCCTAAAAGCAGTGTGGTAGACAGGACACACTCCCTTACTCACTCAGAATAAACAATGCAATCTCCCCAGATCAACCATGGGGCGGACCCCTTCATGAAAAAGTTCTGGTCCTTTTACAGGTTGCTTTACCTTCAGAATAAATCCTCATTTGCTTCCTTAGAGGCAGGTGGCATAAGGCTCTGTCCCCCAATCTGGCTGGATAACTTTCCCCCAGGGGTGCTTTCTGCTGATTCCTCTCTTATCACTATCTCTGTTCCAAATGATTGCATCAGCCAATCTAAGCCACCCCATATGAGGATGGGGGGCGGGGGGGTATAGCAGCCCCTATATATTTCAGGGCCAATTAACCCTTTAGCATCCTGTAGACAGGAAACATACAATACTATATTTCCCACACAGTTAACCCTTTTAGCAGTGAACCACTGGGTCACTGCACAAGTGCCCCCATAAGAATGAGACTAGAACACTGCAAAACTGGTCGCGTGACAGTTGTCATGGCCAGGATCACTGAGTAGCGGTGATCCCATAGAAATTAATGGGATCGCTACAACAGTCACAAGTAATCCAGCAGTGTTGGATTTCTTGCGACTGTCATGGCCATCCCATTCATTTCTATTGGATCACTGCTACTCAGCGATCCTGACCGTGACAGCTGTCAAGTGACCAGTATAGCCATGTTGCCCTAGCCTTAAAGGGGTTGTGTCACTTCAGCAAGTGGCTTTTATTATGTAGAGAAAGTTAATACAAGACACTTACTAATGTATTGTGATTGTCCATATTGCTTCCTTCGCTGGCTGGATTCATTTTTCCATCACTGCTCATTTCCATGGTTATGACCACCCTGCAATTCAGCAGCAGTGGTCACGCTTGCACACTATAGGAAAAAGTGCCAGCCTCTCCAGCGGCCGAGCCTGCGGGAGCTATCATAAGCTGATGCTTTTTCCTAGTGTGCAAGCACGTCCACTTTTGCTGGTTTGCAGGGTGGTCGTAACCATGGAAGCGAAAAGTATAAAATGTGATGGGAAAATGAATCCAGCCAGCAAAGGAGGCAAATTGGACAATCACAATACATTAGTAAGTGCCTTGTATTCACTTTCTCTACATGATAAATGCCACTTGCGGAAGTGACACAATCCCTTTAATGCTGTTTTGAAGGCAGGGGATTTCTCATTTCTTCACTCTTTGCATTTTGTTAATGGATTAAAAACATAATCTATTAACACTTCTATTTTTGAAAGCATTCTTAATTTGCAGCATTTTTCCTACACAAAAAACGTTTGTACAGTACTGTAGTTCTTCACGGAGCTGAATATATCTGAATATGTATACCTTGGTTGCTGGTAATGGATTAATATGCAGCAGCGCACATGATCTTAGCTGTAGGAGTTCTTTAACATAATTTATTTAAGTAGAAAGTTGCCGATTGCATTGATAATTATGATAGATACTGAGCTCTTTTGAGCTCTCATACACATTTGATGCGTCTTTTATCCTTCACTGTTTTAATGAAAGCACTGATCTTACTTTGTGTTCTCATTCATACTTCGGCCCTGTCCATCTGATGAACGCTTTTGCAGCCGCTTGCCAATTGTTATTGTAATCCCTTGAATCCTTTGTTCTTTCTCAGGATGGTTGTACTCAACTTCTTAATTAGTTCATAATGAAAGGACATATAATTAATCATGTGGCACGGCGCGCCTTCCTGAATGCAGATCATGAGCTGGGACAAGGGGTCATAAACATCAAGAGAACGTCTCACAGGAGGATAGAGCAACTTATAACCACACATAGTTTTTTCAAAATGAGTCAAGCACCTACGGTAAACATAGCATATACTAACGATGTACAGACTATTTTAATTTAAAAGTTTCTTTTTTTGCAACACAGGCATAAAGTAATATTAGATCATATTAGAAAATCTGCTTTCATTTAAAGGGGAACTGCAAGGCTCCCTTTACCAAGGGTTCATGCACATGACATTGTCAGCTACAGAGGCTCTCTACGGCTTCACATGGAGTCTGCATAGGTCATTATTATAGGCCTGTGGGCACTCCATGTACAGTACCTCCATATAGTGCCTCCACTGTCGGACTGGGGTACCTAGGGCCCACCACAAGTAAAATTAATTTTGGGGGCCCACCATATGGATACATTCAAATATAATAAACATTTTAACAAGTTTTTTTTATATGAACTATGCTGTACATTGAATATATGTAGTGCAGTAAATCTACTGTGTTATGTGCCACTTGTGCAGGGGGTGGGAGACTAGGGGCCCATCTTGCTCAGGGGCCCACCGGGGGATTCCCCTGTACCCCTGTGGGCCAGTCCGAGCCTGAGTGCCTCTGTGACAAGCGTACGCTTTCCTACACGTAATGCTTCCGGGTTAGAATATCTCTTAGATTCAGGTCTAAGACCAGGCAGAAGGAGGGCTGCAGACTGTGCCCTGTGCAGCAGCATGCATGTCAGACATTTCTCACCCTTATTTACTTCATCGGAAACATTTCAACTTTTGTTGAATGCATGAAATCAATAGTTACATGTCCCCATAACTCTGTGTGATCAAGTCATATCTTTCAAAACCACGGTTTAGAGACACAGATGCAGGTCTATGGCACTAAACCAGACGCAAGGAGTGCTGCAGACTGTGCCCTGTGCAGCAGCGTGCATGTTATAGGCATTCCTACCCCTATTTATTTTACAGGGAACAGTTCAGTACCGACATGACCCATAAAGTTTTGTGACTAGGTCATATCTTTCAAAATTAGGGTGAAGAGACACAGACACAGGTCTAAAACACAATAGCAGACACAAGTATGGCTGCAGAACATGTCCTGTGCAGCAGCATGCATATCACAGGCATTTGGCATATTCCAACCTAGTGTAGGGAGGGACTGGGGTGATTGGTTAGCAGTAGCATTTTATCATCTACTGGAAACAAGAAGCATCCTATAGGAAACAAGGACTACGAAGACTGACGTATGTCATCCAAAGGCTCCTTTGACTGTTGCCATGCATCAGCAGAGTCATAGCTTGTTTTAATACTTAATTAAATGAGTCAGCAGTAACAGCTGACATAATGGTTATAAGTAAGAATTCACACAGTTTACTTCTTTTATAAAGTAACCAGCGACTGCATTGTGTGAGCGACTCTTCCCCCTTGTTCACTGATCTTATCTCCCCTCTTCCTCTTTTCTGCTTCCTGCTTCGTCTTGACTTCTGCTTGTCCCATCCTCCCACATGTTTGCTGCCCCCACATCCTGCACAGTCCAGCCCTTGAGGGACTTCCTTCAAATTTGAAAGCCCTTTTTATATTAAAGATATACTAATAAAAAAAAATCCTCAATGTATTTCTTACCTTTTCACACCTTAATTAACTCTAAAGATACAGTAGAATTTTTGAATTAATATATATTGAACCATAGAAAATGTTCTTTTTTTCCATTCTTCATAAGTTTTCTATGCTGTAATTTACTGTCTTATACAGTAGGCTTCATTCATAGCCGAATACAAAAGCAATGAGGTTAAATAATTGTTGGCCATATTCTGGCACGTCACCGCGCCAGGCAGAAACAGAATAGCTTTGTCAGTTCATTTGTGACCCAGTCATCTTCAGGATGCAATCTGAATCACACAGGAAATGAATGACCTTAATTTAATGTATTTTTGTCCGTCAACGTTCAATGGTCAGAATACCGGGATATTCAGGAAATCAAATCATTTACAAAGACAAAGAGACACTTGTTAAATAGACTGATACAAGGCATTCTCTCAAGATGATTGTGAAGTGCCCACCTCTCTAACTCAATGAAAGAACAATCTGTAGCTAATGAATGGGACATTCCTGCCGCTCGAAAAGGCAAAGTTGAGAATTAAAATTGAAGAAGAAAATTCAAGCATTAAAATTTTATTTACGCAGATGTAGCAGGGCTCATCATGTTACTGAACACAAATTATTACGAGACAATATATTAAGTGTGCTTATGTGTGATATTTATTATTTGCTTTGCTACAGTTTGTTTCAAAAAATATAAAAATGTACAAGTGACACCAGCAAGATAGCATACAGAGGTGCCGTTATTAGCTAATTTGCCTGCCAAAATACCTCACCATCTGGGGAGAAAAATTGCACTATACATATTTACTGCTGGATGACTATAACTCCTATTTTGTGTTTAGTAATGAGAGGTTTTTAATCTTCTACTTCTGGCCTGATTCCCCAGGGAGTGAGAGCCTGAGGGAGTACACTCTCATCCGGGCTGCTACCCAGTGGAGTACATGGAGAAGTAAGAGCCCCAGAGCAAGGATCAAACCAGGCCCCCCACACAGGACAGAAGGGTTTCTGCTTAAACCCTTTTCCATGACCCTTGGGACATTTTCCCACTGCTTCATTTGCTAAAAGTTGTTCCTTTAGAGGGTAGAGTCCAAACCAAGTTTTCACCTCCAGTAGAAGAGGAGATAATCCCAACTAAGACTGGGCCCCCTCTTGCCCTGGGCCCCATAGCAGTCACATGGTCTGCTGCTATGGTAGTTACTCCCCTGCCCCTACCACTACCTTCCTTTGCATCGGCTCCTTAGAGGCTGCACATGAGACCGCATCCCCAGATCCTGTGGAAAAATAGAGCTGGTCGGCATTCCAAATCAGAACAAGCCCTTCTACCACTCTTCTGTGTGGCAGCGAGGCTGCATCATCAAGCAGTACAGTGTCCTTGTCATCAGCTACTTATTCTCCTGTTCAGACTCCTCTTTCTTGTACTTCACTTCATCCTGAGACATCCATAATGAAATGCGTGGGAAAACTATTTGCAACCAGCAAATAGCTTGTGTGCAAGCAGAATTCTCACCTGACCAAGTTGCTGGAGGAGCAGTTGCTGTTGTTGTGGTAAATGTGGTGCAGTTCCATGCCTTCAACTAAATGTAATTCTGTTATAATATTACTACTTCTGGTTATCTGTCTAAAAAATTGTCTCATAATTAAAATGTCTTGCAGTTCCACGTACATGAGTCAGCATCACCATATCTAACAAGACTGTCCTCCTTCTCCCAGTCTTCCCTGTGGCAACCAGGCAGCATCCACAACCAGTACAGAGTCCTTGTCATTGTTTCTTGTTCTCTTACTCAGACTCTGTCTCCTCCGCTCTATCGGCAGTCATCGATAATGGAATGTGTGACCAGAAAACAACTTGACAAGTTTAGCAATTGAGTTGTGACCAAGCTGAACCTGGCCAAGTTGCTGGAGGTGCAGTTGCTGCCCTACCACTAAGTTGTGGTAATTGTGGTACAGTTCTGTTCTGGAAAAGTGTCTGGAATTGGCACACTTTTCTATTGAAAACAACTGAAAGGTGGCACAAAGCAGGATGTACTCAACCCAAAAATGCAGTTGTATGTGTGTGTGTATATATATATATAGATCCTGCACTTGTGGCCCGTTGCTAATAGCGATCCCCAGCAAAAATGCATATGGTGGAGGATGCCCGCAGCGGACCACAAGTACCACAATAGACATCATACACAAGATGGCAATTGTGTGGATGTGATAAATAATGTAACAATATAGCAATAACAAATGACAAGACAGGTGCACACTGCGGTCTCACTAAGCCCTCAAACTGATGTTAAAATTGAGAGATTAGTCAACATGTCCTACAGTGGAGGACATGTCTTAAGCCCGAGCACCACGCCAAGGTTTCTCAAGTAGCTCGGGACCTAACACTCACCTACCTGTGCCGTATGGGCAATACCAGGGGCTAGTGGGCATTACAGAAATGTATAGGCCGACTCACAGCAAACTCCTCAGTTACCTCCAGCATGTAACCATGCCTGCAATGGGAGGAGGGAGATGGCTGTGAGCCCCACCCAAGACCGGCTGATATGGCTCTGGCCTCACAGGTGCACCTAAATGTAGCCTTTAGATGGAAAACAGGCTACATTGACATAGGAGTTTATATACCTCCAAAAAATTATATATACAAAACAACTGAAAGGTGGCATGAAGCACGATGTGCTCAACCCAAAAATGCAGTTGGGCATATATATACACAGGGGAGCAGATCCTGCACTTGTGGCCCGTTGCTAATGGCGATCACCAGCAAAAATGCATACGGTGGAGGATGCCCGCAGCGGACCACAAGTACCACAATAGACATCCTACACAAGATGGACCCCTTCTTGCTGTCAGAGAATGTATTAAGTGAGGCAGGTAGCATCTTCACACCAAAGCAGACAATATTGTCCTTCTCATAACAAGCATAAAAGCATAACAAATGCAATGGCACAGCATGTTATTAAACAGGCCGTTGACACAGTTAACTATGCGTTTACTCAAAGCTATATACTGTATGTCAGGGTCAATCTATTTACTATTAGTGTGTTTGTGTTAATGAGATTAAAATGGGGAGAGAGAGAGAGAGAGAGAGCAAAAATGAAAAAAATAAAAAAAGATAGGAGAAAGAATCATTAATAGCCAAGCACAATATATTTATTTTATTTTTTTAGAAAAGTAAAGAGTTATTTTCTTTCTGAATAAATGCTGTTTATACCTCAGGTAATCAAGCAATTTACACACAGTGGGACTCATGGGACGTCTTTAAAATAGCAACAAGGTTCATTAGTTTGATGCATGTGAATAAAATAACTAGGAAATATTACCTGCTTGATATACATTTTTACACAGTTCAAGCAAAGCATTAAATTGAGAAAATAATGCAAGTCTGCAAAAAACTAACATAAAAGCCTAATTTCCACTGTGCAGTAATGCAAAACAGAAAAAGGTTAATATAATGTAAGAAATGCAGCTTTATTTAGAAATAGTGAATTCTCTGCACGCGATGGGGGAAATTATCCAAGCCAGTGCATCAGGTATCTGGGGTAGAAGTATTGCAAATTTTGTGTAATGCTCATTTTGCATTAAAAAAAATGCAAAATATGACACATTTGGGGAGACTGCCACAAAATGGGACAAGTTTACTAAAGGATATTCCAGTTATTGCAGTTGTTCCATAGGATAGGGGATAACTATTAGATTGGCGGGTGTCCTACCACTTGAACCAACACTGATCAGGAGAACGGGGACCCTGTACTCCTCAGAGCCTCCTGAAGCGAACTGAGTGGCAGATGGGGCATGTGCACTGCCACATGTGCACTGCCACTTCCATAGAAATAAATGGGGCAACAGTTCGCATGCCTGACCTTCCACTGTATTCATATCAGAAGGCTCTGCGAGGTATGGGCTCCCTGTTATTAAAATTAGTGAGTGTCTCTGTGGTAGGACCCCCACCGATCTAATAACTTTAGGGTAGCAACCACAATACCCCTTTAAGAGGCTTGAGCCTCTTAATGAATTTTGTGCATGGCACTCCAAACAATTTTTCTAATTAAAAGGAAAATGTATGAGGGTAAATTTTATGCCATTTTTTTGCATTTGAAAAAAATTAAAATTTTGTGGAAAGTTCAAGTACATTTGTTGCAATTTGACACCAACATCTGAAACAGTGTCTGATCGATATATATATATATATATATATATATATATATATATTATAAATATGAATATATCTCCAAAAATATTTAACATTTCAAATCACCCCTCTTTTACTATTTTATGTATTATAACGAATTCTGGGCTCAGACGATTTATGAATTACTTTATTATTTTCTTTTATAACATGGTTATATCGGAAAATAACATAATGCTTAAAGGGGTTCTCCGGGAACTAAGAAAATGAAAATACTTAATATTACTTTATGATAAATATATTCCCAACTACCTTTCATTAGTTATAATAGCTAGTTTTGTCTAGGAAGCAACCATTAGGAGAAATAAAATGGTCTACGTCCTATCAGTACACACAAAACCTGTCCTAATCACAGGAGGACAAGTCACTTCACAACACTGAGGTAAAGAGCTGCCTTATTGTCCTCTCTGCTTGTCAATAGTGATGTCGCGAACATAAAATTTTCCGTTCGCGAACAGCTAACGCGAACTTCCGCAAATGTTCGCGAACGGGCGAACCGCCATAGACTTCAATTGGCAGGCGAATTTTAAAACCCACAGGGACTCTTTCTGGCCACAATAGTGATGGGAAAGTTGTTTCAAGGGGTCTAACACCTGGACTGTGGCATGCCGGAGGGGGATCTATGGCAAAACTCCCATGGAAAATTACGTAGTGGACGCAGAGTCGGGTTTTAATCCATAAAGGGCATAAATCAACTAACATTCCTAAATTGTTTGGAATAACGTGCTTTAAAACATCCAGTGTGTGTATACGATCAGGTATGATGTTGTATCGATCAGGTAGTGTAAGGGTTACGCCCGCTTCACTGACATTGACAGACCAAACTCCCCTTTAATGCACCGCAAACAGTTCATTTGCACAACCGCAAACTCCCCATTTGCACAAGGTTGGATACCAAGCTAGCCACGTCCGGTGATGTCATTGAAGGTTTCTTCCTCCACCCAGCCACGTACAACACCAAGGGTCCCCAAAAGGTGAATTGAATTGATTTTTCGAACGGGAGATGGTTAAAAAACGCTGGCTCCCTCCCTTTGTTTTAATCCACGGTGACTGCGTCTGCGCCGTGCAATTTACTGTCACACCCGATATGAGTATAATTTTCTGTAGTACTATTCTCATCAGTTTAATCCCTCTAACGTCCCCAATCTGGGTGCCATTTATTGAATAGATTTTTTGAACGGGGAGATGGTTAAAAAAACGCTGGCTCCCTCCCCTTTGTTTTAATCGACGGTCACTGCGTCTGCGCCGTGCAATTTACTGTCACACCCGATATGAGTGGTATTTTCTGTAGTACTATTCTCATCAGTTTAATCCCTCTAACGTCCCCGACTCCCCAATCTGGGGGCCATTTATTAAATATATTTTTCGAACGAGGAGATGGTTAAAAAAACGCTGGCTCCCTCCACTCTGTTTTAAACCACGGTGACTGCGTCTGCGCCGTGCAATTTACTGTCACACCCGATATGAGTGGTATTTTCTGTAGTACTATTCTCATCAGTTTAATCCCTCTAACGTCCCCAATCTGGGGGCCATTTATTAAATAGATTTTTCGAACGGGGAGATGGTTAAAAAAACGCTGGCTCCCTCCACTCTGTTTTAAACCACGGTCACTGCGTCTGCGCCGTGCAATTTACTGTCACACCCGATATGAGTGGTATTTTCTGTAGTACTATTCTCATCAGTTTAATCCCTCTAACGTCCCCGACTCCCCAATCTGGGGGCCATTTATTAAATAGATTTTTCAGACGGGGAGATGGTTAAAAACAGTCAGTGGAAGAGGGCCTGACACACACTGGCAGCAGGCAAGCAACTGAATTTAGACTACTGTCTAAAAATTAAATGCCTTATTTATCGGCAAGCTACTGTGCCACCCGGTATCAGTGGTTGGCACTGGCAGTGGGCACACTACAGTCTGTGGAAGCGGGCCTGACACACACTGGCAGCAGGCAAGCAACTGAATTTAGACTACTGTCTAAAAATTAAATGCCTTATTTATCGGCAAGCTACTGTGCCACCCGGTATCAGTGGTTGGCACTGGCAGTGGGCACACTACAGTCAGTGGAAGTGGGCCTGACACACACTGGCAGCAGGCAAGCAACTGAATTTAGACTACTGTCTAAAAATTAAATGCCTTATTTATCGGCAAGCTACTGTGCCACCCGGTATCAGTGGTTGGCACTGGCAGTGGGCACACTACAGTCAGTGGAAGCGGGCCTGACACACACTGGCAGCAGGCAAGCAACTGAATTTAGACTACTGTCTAAAAATTAAATGCCTTATTTATCGGCAAGCTACTGTGCCACCCGGTATCAGTGGTTGGCACTGGCAGTGGGCACACTACAGTCAGTGGAAGTCGGCCTGACACACACTAGCAGCAGGCAAGCAACTGAAATTACACTAAAGTGTAAAAATTAAATGCCTTCTTTTGATGCAAAGTACTGTGCCACACGGGATGACAGGGGTGGGCACTGGCAGTGAGCACACTACAGTCAGTGGAAGTCGGCCTGACACACACTGGCAGCAGGCAAGCAACTGAAATTACACTAAAGTGTAAAAATTAAATGCCTCTTTTTGATGCAAAGTCCTGTGCCACACGGGATGACAGGGGTGGGCACTGGCAGTGGGCACACTACAGTCAGTTGAAGTCGGCCTGACACACACTAGCAGCAGGCAAGCAGCTGAAATTACACTAAAGTGTAAAAATTAAATGCCTTTCTTATGCAAAGTCCTGTGCCAGCCGGTATGAGTGGTGGACACTGGCAGTGGGCACACTACAGTCAGTGGAAGTCAGCCTGACACACACTGGCAGGCAACTAACCTTAGATTAAAGTGTAAAAATTAAATGCCTTTTTTTGATGCAAAGTCCTGTGCCACACGGGATGACAGGGGTGGGCACTGGCAGTAGGCACACTACAGTCTGTGGGCCTGCAGCTCCTCACACACAGGCAGACCAGGCAACTGCAATATGTATATGGAGAAAAAAAAAAGCAGACTAATGTTGCAGCCCTAAAAAGGGCTTTTTGGGGTGCTGTCAGGACGCTGTCCTTACAGCAGAGATCAGATGAGTCTTTCAGGACTGGAGTGGACACTGAATTCACTAGCCTAGCTATCGATTTCCCAATTAAATCAGCAGCAACTACACTCTCCTTCCTCTCACTAAGACTGCAGCTTCAGAATGAATCTAAAATGGATGCTGTGCAGTAGGTGGGAGGGTCTGGGAGGGAGGGTATGCTGCTGATTGGCTGGAATGTGTCTGCTGACTGTGAGGTACAGGGTCAAAGTTTGCTCAATGATGATGTATAGGGGACGGACCGAACATCGCATGTGTTCGCCCGTTGAGGCGAACGCGAACAAGCTATGTTCGCCGGGAACTGTTCGCCGGCGGATAGTTCGGGCCATCTCTACTTGTCAAGGGTTATGATTACAGATCAGCGAATCAAAGCTGACTAAGTTGAATAAGATCTGTATTCCACAAATTATTCGATTTGCACCGAATCCGAATTTCCTCACGCTTCGTAGTAACGAATCACATTTTTTCCTAAAATGGCTGCTGTACATGTTAAGACATGTAGCAAGGATCTCTTGGAATGAGGGATCACCCACAATGCCATGCATGCAGCCAATCAGCAGCCAGCCAGCCCTGTGATGTCACAGCCCTATAAATAGCCTCAGCCATCTTGGATTCAGCCATTTTCCAGTGTACGTTAGCAGGCGCTAGGGACAGTGGTAGAAAAGACTTGAAAAATTATATTTTGCTCAATAGAAGTTCAGGGAAAGGATAGGGAGGAATCATTCCACAGTATTGAAGCAGAACAGGGTCCAATAGGGGTGTTTACAGCCTGGGTAATAGGAGCACCCTGCTGCACTCCTGCACCCAAATTGCCATTATACTGCTGCTCATTTCAGGTTTGCAATACCTCTGTAATTCCTTTCTTGTAATTGGGGTCTTATTAGACCATGTGCGGTGCAGATATATATATATATATATATATATATATATATATATAATGTTCTAAAGCCTTTTTTTGTTGTGTATAAGTGTGTGTGGGGGGGGGCTCATTAGCCGTTGTGTGTTGAAGTGAGAAAATTAAAGCCCTTTTTGTTGTGTATTAGTGGAGGGGAAAAAGGGGCTTTTTAGCCATTGTGTGGTGAAGTGGAAAAATTACAGCCCTTTTGGCGTGTTTTAGTGTGTAAAAATCAAAAGGGCTTATTAGCTGTGTGATGAAGTGAGAAAATTAAAGCCTTTTATGTATTAATTTCATTTTTATTTACTTATTTGACAGTATATCAGACAGAGAAGTGCGAGGCCCTGCACAGGGGAGGGGCAGAGGCCTAAATGTTTCTGGTGCAGGCACAGTTCGCAGCAGAGTAAGGGGGCATAGCAGCAGCGGTCACTTCGAGAGGCCTGAGCTCCCAGTGTCAGCTAGCGGTCGTATCTTGACCAGCAACCCAGCGGTTCTTAAAAGGTTGACTCGATCTTCGACTTCGTCGCAAGTGACATCAGAAACCCCCAGCCAAGAGTCAGTGGGTTCATCAGACACAACCCTTAGTTGGCATGGCCCAGGAGCAGGCCCTGTGCCCTCACCTGTCCTCAACTTGCTTCTGTCCTTTTCTGTTCCCTCAGCCAGAGAAGTACTATATGCTGTTGGCTCAGCTCCACTATACAGTGAGGATGAGCTACTAGAGGACAGTCAGCAGCTACTGCCCAGCCAAGATCCAGAGGAGACATCCGCTGTTTCCTCCGGTAGGTGGGCAAGTAGTGATGAGGAAAGTGGCGTGGCAGCTGGTGTTGCGAGCGGTCAGGCTTCTGGCTCTGAGACCATTGAGGAGGACCTCAGTGACGTGCAGACAGTACTAGATGATGATGTAGCCGATCGCAATTTGGAGCTGGGTGACGAAGCGGCTTAATCATCATCTGGAGAAGAGGGTAGCAGCTTGCTTGTGAGGCAGTGGCGGAGCCAGCAAGTTGGTAGCGTGGCCGGGAGTCAGCAGGGTGGCAGCATTGGGAGGTCGGGAGCCTGTCGGGAGGTCATGTGCCTGAGTTGACCACCCACTTCACAGGAGCCTACCGGCCCGGAAAGTAGTGGTGCAGGGGTTCACAAAGGCAGTGGTGGTGCCAGTCAGTCAGTGCGGAGTGTTGGGGGTAAAATCGCCTACTTGGCGGTGTGGCAGTTTTTTTGTTAAGCCACCGGGGGAGGTAAACATGGCCATTTGTCGAATTTGTGGTGCCAAAGTCCTGCGTCAACATATGCAGCATCACCATAAAGTGGCCTGGGAGAACCGTGGCTCCAATGTGGTGGTCCAGCCTGCTCCAACAACTGCTGCATCACCCAGTGGCACAAACCCGATTTCAGGTGCTGGTCCTGATGCTCCTCCTCCTCCATTTCATCAGCAATCGATCACTGAAACGATTGCCAAGAGACAACAGTATGCGTTCACTCATCCAACGGCAAAGAAGCTGAACGTGCTCCTGGCCATGTTGCTGCTACTGCAGTCCCTCCCTTTCCAAGTAGTGGACTCTGCACCTTTCAGAGAACTGATGGCTTGTCCCAAGCCGCCATTTCTTTGCCAAAAAGGCAGTACCAGCCCTGCATACATATGTAAAACAGAAGGTGGTCCAGTCCTTGAGCCTGTCAGTGTCTTCCAAGGTGCATGGCAGCGCCAACATGTGGAGCTGTAACTACGGTCAAGGACAATATATGTCCTTTATGGCCCACTGGGTAAATGTGTTTATTTTTCCCAGCCAAACCAGCAACTTGGCCAGGTGACGCTGCTTCCACCTCCACGTTGTCACACCGTTGGTCCTGCAACTATGTCCGCCTCCTCATCCTCCACTGTGTCCTCAGCCTCCAATGCAGGGACAAATTGCAGTGCTCCACCAGTATACCACATGTGCAGGGTACGGCGGTGTCATGCTGTTCTACACCTAGTTTGCCTGTCACACAGGATAGGAACTGCTCTGCATCTTTCATCAAGAAATCGAATCCTGGCTCTCTCTGCGACAACTCAGAATCAGAACCATGGTGACCGACAACAGGAAGAACATGGTGTCAGCGCTGCATCAAGGAGGGCTGAGCCATGCGCCCTGCATGGCACACGTATTCAATCTAGTTGTCAAGCGGTTCCTGGAGTCTTCAGCCACTCGTACACTGCCAAGAACACCCTCCATGAGCAACAGCGGCATAACGGCCTCCCCCAACATAGGCTGATATGCAACGTTTCCACGTGTTGGAATTCCACCCTCCATATGTTAGACTGACCGTATGAACAGAGAAAGGCCATAAACGATTTCTTGATAGTACAGGCGGACAGAGGTACTCCCCTGTGTAACGTCGATCTTAGCCAGTGGCAGCTCATGCGTGACATCTGCCCTTTGCTCGTGCCCTTTGGGGAGGCTACTTTATTTGTCAGTCGGCGGGACTATGGGATGAACAACATCATTCCACTGATTCATAAGATCACCAGTCACTCAGATATAACCTATAACTTTACCAATTACTGGGAAGAAGTGTGAAA
This sequence comes from Bufotes viridis, assembly GCA_033119425.1. Lineage (NCBI taxonomy): Eukaryota > Metazoa > Chordata > Amphibia > Anura > Bufonidae > Bufotes > Bufotes viridis. The sequence continues at coordinate 37,302,903 of CM065591.1, forward strand.
CAAGTTGTAGTTTCTAGCACCATTTACTCTTGCATGTGATGTAGTGGGTAGCTGAAAAAAAAAATCAAAATGGAGTGAAATTGAATTATTATTTTTTTTCCCTATGCGGTAAAGCTAACCAGTGTCCTTCATTCTGTGGGTTAGTACAATTACAACAGTACCTCATTTATATAATTTTTCTGGAGGTCATTGCCATATTATGACCTCCATAATTTTTATAGTTAGGTCTACGAAGTTATGTGGTGGTTCATTTTTTTGCAGAGTAATTGTTACTTCTGAAAATAATAGCATTGTAAAGACAGAATGCTAAATAAAATGGCCATTGAGGGGTTAAAAATAATTTAAAAAAAACTCACCTCATCCACTTGTTCGCGCAGCCGATATCCTCTTCTTTCTGGAGGACCTGCAAAAGGACCTGCGATGAGTGCTCTCACACGGTGAGAGCGGTGATGTCACCGAAGGTCCTTTTATCTTCATTTATAGAATTCTGTCTTAAGAATGCTACTATTTTCCGTTATAACAGAAAATAATGAAATCACCCAAACCCGAACTTCAGTGAAAAAGTTCAGGTTCGGGCCCGGGTACCCGAACTCGCAAAATTCAGTACGAACCCAAACTTTGCAGTTCGGGTTCACTCAACCCTAGTTACGATCACTTTTTATAAAACATTTTTGAGAGATTCAGCCATTTCGATATGTTCTTTTTCTGTTACGCTGATCACCGTAAATTATTAAATTCATTTTATATTTTAATAGTACGGGTGTTTTTTTGATTCATTGATGCCCATGAAGTTTATTTCTTTACTGGTTATTTCTTTATTCTAGGGAAAGTTGAGTGATTTAAATTTTTATATTCTTATATATATATATATATATATATATATATATATATATATTTTTTTTTTTTTTTTTATGTCACAATAGGTGACTATAACATGCAATCATTAGATTGCCATTTGTATTCTGTAATGGATTTTAATATTCCAATGCAGTGCTGCCACCTGTAGGAAATGGCATATACTAGTAATTGGCCTGGAAGCCTTGTACAAGCTCAGGCATATTACTACTACGGAATGCTTTCCCCAATCTCAGCCAGGAGAAGACGTCTCAAGCCAGGAAGAATGGGGCTCCCAGTTTTAGTGCTCTCAGATGCCGCGGTCATATTTGGCAATAGCATTTGAGGGGTTAAATGTCCGCAAACAGCATTATCGCCAATCGCAGACATTAGCCCTGTGTCTCTGTGAGCGAGCAGGCACCATCCTGTGGTCCAGAAGGAGTTAAAATGATCATTTATGAAGGTTGCTGCAATGTTGTACTGCATTTATTTTACCTTTATTGCTACTATTTTCCATTGTAGGCTGTGGTCACATGACCACGAGCAGCAACCCTTAGAGAAGCCAGGCCTAATTCACACGTTCGCAATCTACGTCTGCACCCCTTCTGCAAATTTTGAATGGGGACGTGATGGATGCGAAAAGCACACACTGTGCTCTCCACATCCGCATTTGCAGAGCGTGCCGCCAATCTTCCGGACGGCGGCTCTGCAAAAATATAGAGCATGTCCTATTCTTGCCCGCAAATTTGAGCTAAAAATTATTTGGTCTTTATTAAAAATATGGAATAATTTTTTTTGTATGAGTGTACATAGCTGAGATGCTGTAGTAGCAGCCTGTGGCTTTTCTGTCTTTTCCATCATTTGGGGAGCTGACAGGCTCCTTATCTCTGCTCTCTGACATTATAAACACTCATTATAGCTCAGTTCTTATCTTACTGAGATTTCTATCCATTCAGATTGCATTAGAATAAAACAAAAGTGTTTTTTCCGGTACTGAGCCCCGACGACAGAATTCAATGCCGGAAAAGAAGAAAAAGGCTAATGTGAAAGTACCCTTAAATAAGTGTTTATGACCTCTTATTAGTTTAGAGATAAGGTTTATTAGATGTCCGGCACATAGCTAGAAAAACAGTTAACCCTTTGTGACAGAATGGCTCAATATTTTTAATTAAGACCAATTGAAAACATGATTTTTAGCCAAAATTGAGTAAAATGCAATCATAAACAAAAATTGCCTCCGAAGGTGTACATAGCCTTTAAGGCTTTTTAAGGCCATATTCAATAAAAAAAAATTGTGTGTGGAGTAAGGTAATATATAATCATAGGACAAACCCTTAAATGAAGACTATTTGTAAAATATAATTTCATTTTAGATGTACAATAAATAAAAAAATGAATGTAAAGGTGAACATACCCTTAAAGGCACTTAACTACATCTCTTTCTTGCTAACATCCATAAAATCTTAGATAATTCTATAAAAGCGTAAACCATTTTCATATGTATAAAGAATGCTTGTATATCAGAGCCGCTCTCCACTTCACCTTGTTAAGGTCCTTCTCATGCAAAGCGATGGAAGAGAATGTTCCCAGACCTTTATTTATGCTGATTGTTCCACCGGTTTGCTTTATGATCTATATAAAAGCATCATGAGCGTTTGTTTAATTGGCCACAGAAGTTCTTTAAAAGTCACTTGAAGAAAAAAAAAAGTATAGCGGTTTAATACTGTATATAAAATTACTTTTAATCAAAGCCAACTGAGGCAGCTTTACGAAGTATTAAAGACATCAGTAATCTCGGTTTTGTGGAGTAGAGTTCACGTAAGGATACAGTCATCTTCCTCCTTGAAGGACCTATACCTGTCTGAAGTTACCCAGCAACAGCAGACACCTACCCAAACCTGAGCAGCTACAAGAGGGCATGGGAGCGTGCTAATCTGTCATAATGCTTCTCCTCTTCATTAATGGAGAGATTATTACTAGAAAATCTCCACCCCTGAGGGAATCAGTGCTAATAAGGCTACTTTCACACTTGCGTTTTGTGTGGATCCATCATGGATCTGCACAAACGCATCCGTTCCGATAATACAACCGCATGCATCCATTCAGAACGGATCCATTTGTATTGTAACATAGTAACATAGTCTATAAGACTGAAAAAAGACATTTGTCCATCCAGTTCGGCCTGTTTCCTGCAAGTTGATCCAGAGGAAGGCAAAAAAAAAAAACCTGTGAGGTAGAAGCCAATTTTCCCCACTTAAGGGAAAAAAAACCTTCCTTTCCGACTCCAATCAGACAATCAGATAACTCCCTGGATCAACGACCCATCTCTAGTAGCTATAACCTGTAATATTATTACACTCCAGAAATACATCCAGGCCCCTCCTGAATTCCTTTATTGTACTCACCATCACCACCTCCTCAGGCAGAGAGTTCCATAGTCTTACTGCTCTTACAGTGAAGAATCCTTTTCTATGTTTGTGTACAAACCTTCTTTCCTCCAGACTCAGAGGATGTCCCCTCGTCACAGTCACAGTCCTGGGGATAAATAGATGATGGGAGAGATCTCTCTACTGGTCCCTGATATATTTATACATCGTTATTAGATCTCCCCTCGGTCATCTTTTTTGTAAAGTGAATAACCCTAATTTTGATAACCTTTCAGGGTACTGTAGTTGCCCCATTCCAGTTATTACTTTAGTTGCCCTCCTCTGAACCCTCTCCAGCTCTGCTATGTCTGTCTTGTTCACAGGAGCCCAGAACTGTACACAGTACTCCATGTGTGGTCTGACTAGTGATTTGTAAAGTGGTAGGAATATGTTTTCATCACGGGCATCTACAGTTGTGTTCAAAATTATTCAACCCCCACTGAAATTGAGTGTTTTGGCCAGTTTGACATTGATTTTGATCATTTCAGTCATCTTGTTTACAATTAAATCAAAGAGGCACTTGTAAGTCAGACAAATATAACATAACATTTATATTAAAATAACCACAAATGTCTTTTCTGTGCTCACATCATTATCAGTTTTATTCAACCCCCAAGTGACATTCAATCTTAGTACTTAGTACAACATCCTTTTCTAGTTATAATAGCTTTTAAACGTGAAGCATAGCTTGACACAAGTGTCTTGCAGCGATCTACGGGTATTTTCGCCCATTCTTCATGGGCAAAAGCCTCCAGTTCAGTCACATTCTTAGGCTTGCGCGCTGCAACTGCTTTCTTTAAGTCCCGCCAGAGGTTCTCAATCGGATTTAAGTCTGGTGACTGCGATGGCCACTTCAAAATGTTCCAGCCTTTAATCTGCAACCATGCTCTAGTGGACTTGGGGGTATGCTTGGGATCATTGTCCTGTTGAAAGGTCCAACGTCTCCCAAACCTTAGGTTTGTGATGGACTGCTTCACACATTTTATCCAATATCTCCTGGTACTGAAGAGAATTCATGGTAACTTGCACACGCTGAAGCTTCCCTGTACCTGTAGAAGCAAAACAGCCCTAAAGCATGATTGACCCCCCGCCATGCTTCACAGTAGGCAAGGTGTTCTTTTCTTCATAGGCCTTGTTCTTCCTCCTCCAAACATAGCGTTGATCCATGGGCCCAAACAGTTCTGATTTTGTTTCATCAGTCCACAGAACACTATCCCAAAACCTTTGTGGTTTGTCCACATGACTTTTGGCATACTGCAGTCGACTTTTCTTATTCTTTTTTGAGACAGCAAGGGGGTGCGCCTGGGAGTTCTGGCATGGAGGCCTTCATTACGCAGTGTGCGCCTTATTGTCTGAGCTGAAACTTCAGTACCCGCATCTGACAAATCTTTTTTCAGTTCCTCAGCAGTCACACGGGGACTTTTCTCCACTTTGCGCATCAGGTAGCGCACAGCAGTCGAAGTCAGCATCTTCTTTCTGCCACGACCAGGTAGCGTTTCAACAGTGCCCTTTGCCTTGAATTTGCGAATGATGCTTCCTATGGTGTCTCTTGGTATGTTTAACATCTTTGCAATCTTATTATAGCCATTGCCCTTCCTGTGAAGAGAAATCACCTCTTCTCTTGTCTTCCTGGACCATTCTCTTGACTTCACCATGTCTGTAAACACACCAGTAAATGTCTAGAAGGAGCTGAGTATCACAGTCATTTTACATCTGCCTAATTGGTGCTTATTATGCTTGATTGCTGCTCCTTGACATCCACCGGTGTTTTCAATACCTGATCGAAAACACTTGAATGAACCTCTGTTCTTAAGAGTGGTCGTCTTTAAGGGTACGTTCACACGACGACAATTGTCGCGCGACAAAAAGTCGCGCGACAATTTGGGAACCACTACACTGCAACACTTGTAGCGCGACATTGATGTCACATTAATGTCGCGCGACAATTTTTATAATGGGAGTCTATGGTGGTGTCGCACGTGCAACATGCGACATGTTGCGACTGCGACACAACAGTCGCAAAAAATCCATCCCGGATGGATTTTCTCCGACTGTCGTGTCGCAGTCGCAGCATGTCGCATGTCGCACTGCGACACCATAGACTCCCATTATAAAAATTGTCGCGCGACAATAGTGCGACTTTTTGTCGCGCGACAATTGTCGTCGTGTGAACGTACCCTAAGGGGTTGAATAATTGTGTCAATGAAGAAATCACAAAAAAAACATTTAATACCGTATTACAAAAACAATTGATGTCATTTTAGTTACATTTGGTTCTTTAAAAAGTCCTTGTAAGATTTCATTCTGAACACAATTGCAAATGTACACTAAATTCCCTAAAACCCTTTACAGCATTGGGGGTTGAATAATTTTGAACACAACTGTATGCCCTTTTTGATGCAACCCATTATCTTATTGGCCTTGGCAGCAGTTGCCTGACACAGATTTTTACAGCTTAGTTTGCTGTTTATTAAATTCCTAGATCCTTTTCCATGTCAGTGTTACCGAGTGTTTTACCATTTAGTATGTACAGGTGACTTGCATTATTCCTTCCCATGTGCATAACTTTACATTTGTCAGTGTTAAACCTCATCTGCCATTTCTCTGCCCAAGCCTCCAATCTATCCAGATCCCTCTGTAGCAGAAAACTGTCCTCTTCAGTGTTAATTACTTTACACAGTTTAGTGTCTTCTGCAAAATTTGATATTTTACTGTGCAAGCCTTCTACAAGATCATTCATAAATATATTGAAGAGAATAGGGCCCAATACTGATCCCTGAGGTACCCCACTAATGACAGTGAGCCAATCTGAGTATGTACCGTTAATAACCACCCTCTGTTTTCTGTCACTCAGCCAGTTACTTACCCACATACAGACATTTTCTCCCAGTCCGAGCATTCTCATTTTATATACTAACCTTTTGTGTGGTACAGTGTCAAATGCTTTGGAGAAGTCCAGATATACAACATTCACTAACTTACCCCGGTCAAGTCTATAACTTACCTCCTCATAGAAACTGATTAAATTAGTTTGGCATGACCGATCCCGATGTCTTTAACATTGCCAAAACAGATCTGTCTTGAACACCACTGAAAGTTAATGGGGGACGGATGCGTTTGCTATTGTTCCATATTGTGTCAGTTTCGTCAGACGGACACCAAAATGCTGCAAGCTTGTGCTTTACGATTCTCCATATAGTATGAGACTGTGGAGCTGGAGCCCAGACAGCACCAGTGCAGCTGGAGAAGGTGTAACCAAATCCTTTGTGAAGCTTGTAGAGGTCAGTGCAGTTCTTTGACATCCCACTGATGGGGGACACCTCTTCTGTGCAGGGGACAGATCTTTTCTGGTGAGTTGAACACTCCATCCCTGGTACAACCTTCCTATACTGTCTCTGGAGCTGCTGTCTACGGGCATACTGCTTTGTGGAGCTGAAGCTGTAAGATGTCGTCTGGCCTGGTTGTACCCTCTACAGCTGTGATCATCTCCCTTAGAGGCACATGGGGCATCAGTATGTTTTAGACTTCGTACTGTCCTATATGTATAGAGATCTTAATACGGCATCTGATGGCATGAAATATATCAAATTAGAGGCACACATAGATACAATAAGCCAGCATAGCCTTACATAGACACCCTTTTATGGCACCATACATCTCTGAGCTTCCCTGATGTCATAAACCCCCTGTGTGCCTGTGGCCTTGTGTCTTTTCGAACTAAAAGTCGTATACAACATCCACCATAAAATCTACAGAAATGTTTTATTGCCTCTTTGAGGTGAACCAGACTTGTCTTAAGAGCTGTAACCCATTCGGTTGAAGACAGAGACATCACTCGATGGAATATAACGGGTCATGTCAAAAGCTTTCAGGACAAATCTAACGTTCTACATAAAAAATGAGAAGGCATGTAAAAAAGCTCTTAATTCCAATGATATCACACTTGTAAAAATGTTTATAAAAGTCATTTAAAGATATCAAAAGGACTCAGGTTTGGTAGGGATAGAGACTAGAGTTGAGCGAACACCTGGATGTTCGGGTTCGACGAGTTCGGCCGAACTTTCGAAAAATGTTCGGGTTCGGGATCCGAACTCGACCCGAACTTCATCCCGAACCCGAACCCCATAGAAGTCAATGGGGACCCGAACTTTTGGGCACTAAAAAGGCTGTAAAACACACCCGGAAAGGGCTAGAGGGCTGCAAAAGGCAGCAAAATGTAGTTAAATCCCCTGCAAACAAATGTAGATAGGGAAATGATGAGTTAACATAAAATAAATAAAAATTAAACAATATTAATTGGAGTGAGGTCCCATAGCACAGAATCAGGCTTCAAGTCACCCACCAATGGAGAAGGTCACTTACTATTATTTTGACCACAGCACCCAGACAAAGGAGAGAGGTCCCACAGCAGAGAACCAGGCATCATATCACCCACCACAGGAGTAGGCCACCATTTAGTTACTTTGACCCCTACACCCAGACGGAGGAGAGAGGTTACACAGCAGAGAATCAGGCATTTAGATCACCCACCACAAGAGTAGGCCACCATTGAATCAGACCCCGGCAACCATGTCAGATGGCACAAGCATAAGCTTTATATCAATCAGCACAGGAGAAGGCGACTTTGACAGACTTTGACCCCTACACCCGGACGGAGGAGAGAGGTTTCAAAGCAGAGAATCAGGCATTCAGATCACCCACCACAGGAGTAGGCCCCAATTTAATGGGACCCCGGCAACCATGTCAGATGGCACAACCATCAGCTTCATATCAATCAGCACAGGAGAAGGCGACTTTGAAAGACTTTGACCCCTACACCCAGACGGAGGAGAGAGGTTTCACAGCAGAGAATCAGGCATTTAGATCACCCACCACAGGAGTAGGCCCCCATTGAATCAGACCCTGGCAACCATGTCAGATGGCACAACCATCAGCTTTATATCAATCAGCACAGGAGAAGGCGACTTTGAAAGACTTTGACCCCTACACCCAGATGGAGGAGAGAGGTTTCACAGCAGAGAATCAGGCATCATATCAACCACCACAGGAGAAGCCACCATTTAGTTACTTTGACCCCTGCACCCAGGAAGAGGAGAGAGGCACCACAGCACATATTCTGGCATCATATCAGCCACCACAGGAGAAGCCACCATTGAGTTACTTTGACCCCTGCACCCAGGAAGAGGAGAGAGGCCCCACAGCACATATTCTGGCATCATACTAACCACCACAGGAGAAGCCACCATTGAGTTACTTTGACCCCTGCACCCAGGAAGAGGAGAGAGGCCCCACAGCACATATTCTGGCATCATATCAGCCACCACAGGAGAAGCCACCATTGAGTTACTTTGACCCCCACACCCAGGAAGAGGAGAGAGGCACCACAGCACATATTCTGGCATCATATCAGCCACCACAGGAGAAGCCACCATTGAGTTACTTTGACCCCTGCACCCAGGAAGAGGAGAGAGGCCCCACAGCACATATTCTGGCATCATACTAACCACCACAGGAGAAGCCACCATTGAGTTACTTTGACCCCTGCACCCAGGAAGAGGAGAGAGGCCCCACAGCACATATTCTGGCATCATATCAGCCACCACAGGAGAAGCCACCATTGAGTTACTTTGACCCCTGCACCCAGGAAGAGGAGAGAGGCACCACAGCACATATTCTGGCATCATATCAGCCACCACAGGAGAAGCCACCATTGAGTTACTTTGACCCCTGCACCCAGGAAGAGGAGAGAGGCCCCACAGCACATATTCTGGCATCATACTAACCACCACAGGAGAAGCCACCATTGAGTTACTTTGACCCCTGCACCCAGGAAGAGGAGAGAGGCCCCACAGCACATATTCTGGCATCATATCAGCCACCACAGGAGAAGCCACCATTGAGTTACTTTGACCCCGCACCCAGGAAGAGGAGAGAGGCACCACAGCACATATTCTGGCATCATATCAGCCACCACAGTAGAAGCCACCATTGAGTTACTTTGACCCCTGCACCCAGGAAGAGGAGAGAGGCCCCACAGCACATATTCTGGCATCATACTAACCACCACAGGAGAAGCCACCATTGAGTTACTTTGACCCCTGCACCCAGGAAGAGGAGAGAGGCCCCACAGCACATATTCTGGCATCATATCAGCCACCACAGGAGAAGCCACCATTGAGTTACTTTGACCCCGCACCCAGGAAGAGGAGAGAGGCACCACAGCACATATTCTGGCATCATATCAGCCACCACAGGAGAAGCCACCATTGAGTTACTTTGACCCCCGCACCCAGGAAGAGGAGAGAGGCACCACAGCACATATTCTGGCATCATATCAGCCACCACAGGAGAAGCCACCATTGAGTTACTTTGACCCCTGCACCCAGGAAGAGGAGAGAGGCCCCACAGCACATATTCTGGCATCATATCAGCCACCACAGGAGAAGCCACCATTTAGTTACTTTGACCCCTTCACCCAAACAGAGGAGAGAGGTTCCACATCAGAGAATCAGGCATCATATCAACCACCACAGGAGTAGGCCACAATTTAGTTTATTTGACCCCTGCACCCAGGAAGAGGAGAGAGGCCCCACAGCACATATTCTGGCATCATATCACACACCACAGGAGAAGGCCTCTTTCAGTGATTTAGGCCTTTGGACCCAGACAGAGGAGAGAGGTCAGAGATTAGCTTCATATCCCCAGCACAGCAGAAGACCGCTTTATTTGACTTAGGCCTCAGCACCCAGACAGAAGACAGAGGTAGCATGGCAGAGGTTATGGCTTCATGTCACCCGTTAGTTTAACCGGCCACTTTCATCTGGTTAGGCCCCGGCGCCCAGACAGAGAAGAGTTTCATTCAACTGTGGGTTTCATAAAATTTGTATCAAATAAAGAAGTGGCCCGTAGCACAACAAGACATGTTTTAGGCAGTTAATAAGGACTACTCTGCACAAGGGAGGGACAGGTCCTGTGGGATCCATGCCTGGTTCATCTTTATGAAGGTCAGCTTGTCCACGTTGGCTGTGGACAGGCGGCTGCGCTTGTCAGTAATGACGCCCCTGCCGTGCTGAATACGCGCTCAGATAAAACGCTGGCCGCCGGGCAGGAAAGCACCTCCAAGGCATAACATGCTAACTCTGGCCACGTGGACAATTTCGAAACCCAGTAGTTGAATGGGGCCGAACCATCCGTCAGGATGTGGAGGGTGTGCAGACATACTGTTCAACCATGTTAGTGAAATGCTGCCTCCTGCTAACACGTTCCGTATCAGGTGTCGGTGCAGATAGCTGTGGCGTGGAGACAAAACCTTTCCACATTTCTGCCATGCTAACCCTGCCCTCAGATGAGCTGGCCGTGACACAGCTGCGTTGGCGACCTCTTGCCACTCCTCTGCCTTCACCTTCCACCTGTTCCCCTGTGACATGTGGGAATGCTCTCAAGAGCGCTCTATCAGCGTAGCGCTTGTACTCGCAGCATCTTACGGTCGCGCTCCAGTTCAGGAATTAAAGTGGGCACATTGTCTTTATACCGGGATCCAGCAGGGTGGCCACCCAGTAGTCTGCACACGTTAAAACGTGGGCAACTCTGCTGTCGTTGCGCAGGCATTGGAGCATATATTCGCTCATGTGGGCCAGGCTACCCATGGGTAAGGACAAGCTGTCCTCTGTGGGAGGCGTATCGTCATCGTCCACCGTATCCCCCAGCCACGCACCAGTGATGGGCCTGGGCTGCCACCCCGCTGTGAACTTGCGTCATCCTCGTCCCCCTCCACCTCCTCCTCCTCATCCTCCTCGTCCTCCAGTACAGTGCCTTGGCTGGCGACTTGTGAACCTGTCCTCTGCTGCTTAAACAAACCTCCCTCTGAGCCAATTCGAACAGACTGGCCCGAAAGTGTTAGAAACGAGCCCTCATCCTCCTCCTCCTCCTCCACCTGGGCCACCTCCTCTAACATCATTGCCCTAAGTGTTTTCTCAAGGAGACATAGAAGTGGTATTGTAACGCTGATAACAGTGTCATCGCCACTGGCCATGTTGGTGGAGTACTCGAAACAGCGCAGCAGGGCACACAGGTCTCGCATGGAGGCCCAATCATTGGTGGTGAAGTGGTGCTGTTCGGCAGTACGACTGACGCGAGCGTGCTGCAGCTGAAACTCCACTATGGCCTGCTGCTGCTCGCACAGTCTCTCCAGCATGTGCAAGGTGGAGTTCCACCGGGTGGGCACGTCGCATATGAGGCGGTGAGCGGGAAGGCCGAAGTTCCGCTGTAGCGCAGACAGGCGAGCAGCGGCAGGATGTGAACGGGCGGAAGCGCCGCACAGACGGCCCGCACTTTATGCAGCAGCTCTGACATGTTGGGGTAGTGGTGAATGAACCTCTGCACCACCAAGTTCAGCACATGCGCCAGGCAAGGGATGTGCGCCAAACCGGCTAGTCCCAGAGCTGCCACGAGATTTCGCCCATTATCGCATACCACCAGGCCTGGCTTGAGGCCCACCGGCAGAAACCACTCGTCGGTCTGTTGTTCAATACCCCGCCACAACTCCTTTGCGCTGTGGGGCCTGTCCCCCAAACATATGAGTTTCAGAATGGCCTGCTGACGCTTACCCCGGGCTGTGCTGAAGTTGGTGGTGAAGGTGTGTGGCTGACCGGATGAGCTGGTGGAAGCAGTGGAGGAGGAAGCCGAGTAGGAGGAGGAGGCTACAGGAGGCAGAGAATGATGCCCTGCGATCCTAGGGGCGGAAGGACGTGCGCCAAGGAACTGTCCGCCGGGGCCCAGCCGCCACTACATTCATCCAGTGTGCAGTTAGTGAGATATAGCGTCCCTGGCCGTGCTTACTGGTCCACGTATCTGTGGTTAGGTGGACCTTGCCACAAATGGCGTTGCGCAGTGCACACTTGATTTTATCGGACACTTGCATGTGCAGGGAAGGCACGGCTGTCTTGGAGAAGTAGTGGCGGCTGGGAACCACATACTGCGGGACAGCCATGGCCATCAGCTGTTTGAAGCTGTCTGTGTCCACCAGCCGGAATGACAGCATTTCAAAGGCCAGCAGTTTAGAAATGCTGGCGTTCAGGCCAAGGGCTCGAGGGTGACTCGGGGAATTTGCGCTTCCTCTCTAAGGTTTGAGATATTGAGAGCTGAACGCTGCTGTGTGATATAGTGGAGACGCTAGTTGACGGTGGCGGTGGTGGTGGTGTCGGTGGCACATCCTCTGTTTGCTGCTCGGCAGGTGGCAACATTCCTCTCGAGGCGGAAGCCGAGGCAGCAGCGGTAGAGGGAGCAGGGGAGCCTCAGCGAGTGCCTGGTTTTTAAGGTGTGTACCCCACTGCAGTTCATGCTTTGCATGTAGATGCCTGGTCATGCAGGTTGTGCTGAGGTTCAGAACGTTAATGCCTCGCCTCAGGCTCTGATGGCAGAGCGTGCAAGTCACTCGGGTCTTGTCGGTAGGACATTGTTTAAAGAAGTGCCATGCCAGGGAACTCTTTGAAGCTGCCTTTGTGGGGCTGGGTCCCTGTTGGCGATGTCCAGTAGCAGGCGAACTCTGGGGCGGCGGCTCGCCTGCTTTGGCCCCCTGCTCCTCTTTGGCTTCGCTGTTGTCTCGGTCTCACCACTACCTCTTCCTCTGAACTGTGAAAGTCATCGCCACGACCTTCAGTCCATGTGGGGTCTAAGACCTCATCGTCCTCTGCATCGTCTTCCACCCAGTCTCCCTCCCTGACCTCCTCCTGTTCAGTCTGCACACTGCAAAAGACGCGGCAGTGGGCACCTGTGTTTCGTCATCATCAGAGAGTCGGTGACTCTGCTGTGGTGGTATTCCCATGTCCTCTTCATCTGGAGACATAAGTGGTTGTGCGTCAGTGCATGGTATGTCTTCCTCCACTGGGGAAGGGCTAGGTGGACGCCCCTGGGAAACCCTGGAAGCAGAGTCTTCAAACAGAAGAAGAGACTGCTGCATAACTTGTGGCTCAGACCGTTTCCCTGATATGCTTGGGGGTGATGTGACAGACTGATGGGCTTGGTTTTCAGGTGCCACCTGTGCGCTTTCCGCAGAAGACTGGGTGGAAGACCATGTGGTGAACGTGCTGGAAGCACTGTCGGCCACCCAATCGATTAATGCCTGTACCTGCTCAGGCCTTACCATCCTAAGAGCGGCATTGGGCCCCACGAGATATTGCGGTACATTCTGCCGGCTAGTTGAGGGAGTTCGTTCCCTACTGTGTGCGCCTGGGGCCGAACGGCCACGTCCTCTACCAGCAACAGAGGCTCCACGGACACCACCACGACCGCGTCCTCGTCCCTTAATAGTATTTTTCTTCATTGTTGCGATTCAACTCGCACCACAATGAAATATATTATTTTTTATAAGCAAAATCCCCTCACTGGAATACTTTCAGTCTTTTGACTGTATGGATTACAGATGGAATGACTGTTATATGTGAGTACCGCTTTCTTTGACAGATTCTAGTATGGGTACATATATGTTTTCCCAACCCCAGCACATTAGTTTGCTAATTCCAGATGTATGAAACGCAGGCCTAACTGTATCTAGTATATTGAACGCCAGATAAACTAACTTGGCCTTTTTAAATAAAAAAATTCCCTCACTGGAATACTTTCAGTCTTTTGACTGTATGGATTACAGATGGAATGACTGTTATATGTGAGTACCGCTTTCTTTGACAGATTCTAGTATGGGTACATATATGTTTTCCCAACCCCAGCACATTAGTTTGCTAATTCCAGATGTATGAAACGCAGGCCTAACTGTATCTAGTATATTGAACGCCAGATAAACTAACTTGGCCTTTTTTAAATAAAAAAATTCCCTCACTGGAATACTTTCAGTCTTTTGACTGTATGGATTACAGATGGAATGACTGTTATATGTGAGTACCGCTTTCTTTGACAGATTCTAGTATGGGTACATATATGTTTTCCCAACCCCAGCACATTAGTTTGCTAATTCCAGATGTATGAAACGCAGGCCTAACTGTATCTAGTATATTGAACGCCAGATAAACTAACTTGGCCTTTTTAAATAAAAAAAATTCCCTCACTGGAATACTTTATGGCTTTTCACTGTATGGATTACAGGTGGACTGGTATTAGTAGGGGTGACACAAGCACACCCAAGTCCCTGATGTAGGATTTCTATGGCACAGACCACTATTACAAGTGATTAATGGACGTTGGGAGAGATTGTGCTGCAGCACTAGTCCCAAGATGGCCGCCGCCTATCAGCCCAGTAACATGTGCCACAAAATGGTCTGCACAACCTTTAAAAAAATAGCCTTGGACTGTGCTGCTAAATCGCTATTGGTCTGAATCCCAGGTGTAGATGTCTGACTTGTTTGGAGCTTTGGAATGCACACTGTGGCAGCTTCTGCTGCAGCACTACAAGTCGCAAAATGGCGGCCGGCGGTCAGCCCAGGTACATGTGGATGGAAAAATCACTCTGGCCACTCTAAAAATAGCCAATCCCTATCAAAAAAGCAGCTCAGCTGCAGTTGTTCAGATGAATCACAGGTGGAGGAGAGAAATTTGCTTCCAGTTATTCAATTATCCCTGCCTATTCTCGCCCTAGCATCAGCTGCGTCTATCCCTGTTCTATTCACATCGGGAGTGAGCACGTCCCGACGTGCGCACAAGCTTATAAAGAGGCTGAGTCACATGCTGCACTTGGCCAATCACAGCCTTGCCAATAGTAGGCATGGCTGCGATGGCATCTTAGGGCAAGTAGTATGATGCATGTTGATTGGCTGCTTTGCAGCCTTTCAAAATGCGCCAAAATACATGCCGAACGACGAACCCGAACCCGAACTTTTACGAAAAAGTTCGGGTTCGGGTCCGTGTCACGAACACCCCAAAATTCGGTACGGACCCGAACTATGCTCGAACTGTTCGCTCAACACTAATAGAGACAGATGAAAAAGAAATCAGAATCCCCCTAGAAAGATGGAACGTGTCTTGTCAGATTCACTGGAGGGAAGGCGGCCGTACATTGAAAGCTTCTAAGTTACATTATAGAAGTTTACGCATAAGTCACACTCTGCTTGAGGCGTCTGAACATTGTGTGAGGACACCAGAACATGATATTAGAGCAGAGCAGTGAGAGCACATCACGTCACATATTCCTTCTTCTACAATAGAACAATTTATTCTTGCTCAGATATATACCTGACAGGTTTTACAACAGTCCTGAGAAGGCAGTCAAAAGGAGGAGACCAGGAGGAACGGTGAAGGGAACAACAGAATAACTAGAGATGAGTGAATTTCTTAAAATATGATTTGGGTTTCTTTTGTCTGAAATGACCTGCCGGATCAATTCTGAATAAATTTGACCAGACTCAAAAGAGCTCTTTTTCTCCCTCTCTCTCTATTACTAGGGCTAGAGTTTGTCTGCTCTAACTGTAAAGAATCCTGTCCTGATTTCCTCTACTCAAAAAGAATGTCTCCTGGTCTTGGAATGAATTAATCATATGGTAGTTATTTGTATTGGCCAAACTAGTGATGATCAAATTATTGAAAAATTTGATTAGGCTGCTTTGCCGAATTTTTCAATAAAATTAGCTTTGTGATGAATTACTTCATCACGAAGCGCATTTCTTTGTAAGTAGTTGGTGCAATGACAGTGAGCAGAAATTGTGCCGTCCCCCGTCATTGTACCCCTCAGATGCTACGTTCATACATGATCGCGGCATCTGATATAAATATCAGAGTGTCTAATTTGAGAAGAAAAAAAAGAAATAGTCATATTTACCTGATTCATTTGCTCATAGCCTGTGATGACATCATTACGCCAGCCAGCACGATGATGTCAAACATCACCCCGCATTCTATTTTGGCAGAGATCTTCAAGCAAGATGGTGGCAGCCGGTCCATCGCGAGCAAATGGATCAGGTAAGTATGACTGTTTTCTTGTTTTGTTTTTTTACACTATTTAATCGATTAGCTACCACGAAGCACAAGGAAATTCGGCCAATCAAATTTATCTAGATCAAACATTTAAATGAGGTCACCTCTAGGATAATTTCACACACAGCTGTGTTTTTGGAAAAAAGGCACTGCGGTTTTTCATTTAGTTTGAGCCCAAACCAGAAGTAGATCCAGGATGAAGGCAAAGCCACTCTTTACATGTCCCTTCCTTTTGAATGCTCATCTGGCTTTGGCTCAAAAGACTTTCCAAAAAAAAAAAAAAAACACCATGGGGGGAGTCTATAATATCTGAAGATTTGAAGTCAGCTTTGCTTAAAGGGGTTGTGCCACAAATAATATCCTACAGTTTTCAAACCAGCACTGAGATCTGCATACTTTATCTGCATCTGTAACTGAATGTAATTAAAACTTTAGTACAGTTACTGACTGAGATATTCTCAATTCCATCCTTCAACTACCAGCAGAAAGGACAGATCCCTATTTTGAGACTTTTTGAAGTTAGAATTCTATAGTTTTACCAAACTGAAAAGCCCAATTTTTTAAGCCTCTTGTCAAATGAGAGACCTTCCATTCCATGTAATATTTCAAATTTAGAATGTGGAGCCTAAAATTGAATTTTATGGTGGCAACTAGAGATGAGCGAATTTTTCTAAAATTCAATTCGGTTAGCCGAATTTTTTTGAGAAATTTTCTTCAATCCAAATTTTTTCGCAGCGAATTGTGTTAGAAAACGGCTATTTCCCGGCTGGCAAGAGCCTTTATAGGGGTGTAGAACACTGTGCCTTGCAGTAACACACATAGGGACTTTTTCCTGGACCCATGACAGCACCACGGAGAGATGGCTCCACCCCTGGGACAGGAAACCTGAAGTATAAAAAGGTGGAGCCCTCTCTCCCCCTCAGTGAGGTTTTCAGAGAAAGAGAGGGACTCCCGCCTAGTTTAGTATATACACCAAAACATATATTTTTTTTATACGACAGACCACCACCAAAAAGGCTACAGACACCAGATGGGAGGGAATAAATGGTGCTGTCGTGGGGTCAGGAAAAACCACTTACCGGTAAGTGTAACCAATGTTTTTCCCCTCCCCCATGACAGCACCACGGAGAGAGATTTCAGAGATTCTAAACAGGGTGGGTCACAAGTTCCAGCACCTTCCTACCAAAGAGAATGTCAGACACAGAATCTAACTGAAGCCTATAATGGCGATAGAAAGTGGACGGAGAGGACCAAGTTGCCGCCTTACAGATCTGGTCGATAGACACATTAGCCCTTTCCGTCCAAGAGGTAGAAACAGCACGTGTTGAATGCGCTCTTAGACCCGCAGGGGGCGTAGAGCCAGAATTTGTGTAAGCAAACGCAATCACACACTTAATCCACCTAGCGATGGAACTCCTAGAGGCTTTCTTACCTCTGTTGACCCCGGAGAACAGAATAAAAAGAGAGGAATCCTTTCTCCATTCTTTAGTCTCTTTCAAATACTGCAAGAGAGTTCTCCTAACATAAAGGGTATGGAACCCTTTCTCTTTGTCATCTTTGGGGCTAGCATAAAAAGAAGGTAAAACAATCTCCTGCAACCCATTGATCTTAGAGGGCACTTTAGGCAGGAAATTGGGGTCAGGCCTAAGGACAACCCTATCTTCCTTGATCAACATAAATGGAGGGTTGATAGAAATGGCCTGCAACTCATTAATTCTTCTAGCTGACGTGAGAGCCACTAAAAGAACTAATTTCCATGTTAGAAATTTTATAGGGACCTCTTCTATTGGTTCAAAGGGATCCTGTGTAAGGGAGTTCAATACCAGATTAAGATCCCACGGGGGAAACCTAGGACCCGAGACCGGAGGTATACGATCCACAGCTCTAAAAAACCTAATAATCCAAAACTTTGAGGCCAAATCCGCACCCCAAAGGGCCGACAAAGCTGAGACTTGAACTTTTAGAGTGCTTTTGGCCAAGCCTAAAGCCAAACCCCTCTGAAAAAATTCTAGGATTTTATTGATAGGGGGAGCTCCTAGGTCCTGATCTAATGACAACCCTGCAAAAGAACTAAACCTCTTCCAGATTCTGGTGTAAATTTTGTTGGTCATCTCCTTTCTGCTCTTAAGTAAAGTTTCCACCACCGGTTTAGCAAACCCTTTCTTGTACAAGATCAACCTCTCAACATCCATGCTGCTAGATGAAGGGAACTCACCCTGGGATGAGATATCGGTCCTTTTCTCAATAAGTCCTCTGACTCCGGTAGAATCCAAGGATCTGCCACTGACAACTCTCTTATCAATGAGAACCACCCCCTCTTTGGCCAGAAGGGAGCGATCATCACTACCCTGGCCTTCTCTGACCTGATCTTCTTTAAGACCCGTGGGATCAATTGAATGGGAGGGAAGGCATAACCTAGATCGAAGTCCCATCTCTGAAGCAGCGCATCTATCCCATCTGGGAATTCCCCCGGAGTCAGAGAATAAAAATGCTTCACCTTTCTGTTCCCCCTGGAAGCAAAGAGATCTATCGAAGGAACTCCCCATAATTTTGTTATCTGGTGAAACACCTGAGGGCTTAAGGACCATTCCCCTTGTTTTAGTGTGTGCCGACTCAGAAAGTCTGCCCTCACATTGTCTGCCCCTCTGATATGAAGAGCTGAAATGTGGTCTATCTGCCCCTCTACTTCCAGTTCAGCCCTCACAGGGCTCATATGGCTGTGAGATCTAGGCGCCACGTCTCCAGTCCCCTGACCAGCCACTGTCACCACCATCTGTTCCAGGACATGAAGCAGTGGAATGACATCGTTCATCCCGTAGTCCTGGTGACTGACAAATAACGTGGCGTCCTCAAAGGGCCTGAGCAAATGCCAGGTGTCACGCATGAGCCGCCACTAGCTGACATCGAATTTACACAGGGGAGTACCTCTGTCCACTTGCATCATCAAGAAATCGTTTATGGCCTTTCTCTGTTGGTATAGTCGGTCCAACATATGGAGGGTGGAATTCCAATGGGTGGAAACGTTGCATATCAGCCTATGCTGGGGGATTCCATTCTGCTGCTGCAGCTCAAGGAGGGTGTGCTTTGCGATATACGAGAGGCTAAAGTGCATGCAACGTTTCCTGCCAATTTTTAGGATGTCTTGCAGATGGGTGGAACTGCTGCTTGACAACCAGATTGAACACTTGTTTCGACACAATGTTCTTCCCGTTGTCGGTCACCATGGTTCCGACTATGAGTTGTTGCAGAGAAAGCAAGGATTCGATTTCTTGATGAATCACATGGAGAAGTTCCTCCCATGTGACTCCGTTTGCCAAGGCAAATCAGGTGCAGAACAATGTGACACTGCCGTGCTCTGCACATGTGGTATGCTGGAGGAGCACTGTGACTTGTCCCTGTAGTGGAGGCTGAGGACATGAAAGATTATGGGAAGGACAGACAGCTCCCTTCGGCTGAGTGGGTGGAGCCTTGACTGCCTGAAACCTGGTGCGTGCCACCATGTGATACAGCGGTTGCTGCAGTAGGCTGGACCACCACATCGGAGACATGGTTCTCCCAGGCCACTATATGGCGATGGTGCATATGTTGACGCAGGGCCGTAGTGCCAACATTGGCACCCTGGCCATGCTTCACCCTCTGCCCACAGATTCAACATATGGCCAAGTTCACTTCCTCTGGCGCTTTAAAAAAAAAACTACCACACCGCTGAGTAGGTCATTTTACCCCCAATAGTCCGCACTGACTGACTGCTACTGCCACTGTCTCCGTGAACCCCTGCACCACTACTTCCCAGGCAGGTAGGCTGCTGCGAAGCAGGTGATCTACCCTATGCAATTTTGGCTCCTGACCTCCCACTGTTGCCACACTGCAGACTCCCAGCCATGCTACCACCTTGCTGGCTCTGCCGATTTCTCACGGGCAAGCTGTCACCCTCTTCTCTAGATGATGATGCAGCCTGCACCCAGCTCCCAAGTCTGATCTGATTCATCATCATTGAGTAGTGTCTGCACATCACTGATGTCCTCCTCAATGGCCTTTGGGTTAGGAGCCTGACCGCTCGCAACACTACCACCCACCCCACTCTCCTCATCACTACTTGCCCATCTAGCGGAAGAAGCGGCGGACGTCTCCTCCAGATCTTAGCTGAACAGTAGCTACTGACTGTCCTCTAGTAGCTCTTCCTCACTGAAAAGTGTAGCTGAGTCTACAGCATATACTACTTTTCACGGTGAGGGAACAGAAAAAGACAGAGGCAGGTTGAGGGCCATTCCAACAAAGGGTTGTGTCTGACGAACCCAATGACTGTTGGCTGGGGGTGTCTGATGTCACTTGGGATGAAGTGGATGACCGAGTTAACCATTCAAGAACCGCTGGGTTGCTGGTCAAGACACGTCGCTAGATGACATCGGGATCTCAGGCCTTTCACTGCGACTCTTGCTGCCACGCCCCCTTACTCTGCTGCGACCTCTGCCTGCGCCATAAACATTTAGGCCTCTGCCACTCCTCTGTGCATGGCCTGGCACTTGTCTGTCAGACATACTTTTAGCTGAACAAAATAAATTAAAAGCAAATTGAAACGCCCCTAAAAGCAACAAATATATTTTTCTTTTTGTACTGAAATAGGCTACTAAACGCTTTCACCACAAATAACAGCAACAGTGAACTGCATATATATTTTTATTGTAGTACATAAATACGTCAGCAAATGCTTTTAACCTCAAATAACTGCAGAAGTGAACTGTGTATATATTTTTCTTTTTGTAATGAAATAGGCCACTAAATGCTTTTACCGCAAATTACGGCAACAGTGAACTGCATATATATTTTTCTTTTTCCACAGATATAAGCCACTAAACGCTTTTCAACATAGCACTTGCACTCCAAGAACAAATTGTTGGAATGACAGAGCTGTATAATGGCTATTTGGATCCCTTGCACTTGTAAATCGCTTTTCTAGCACTGTCCCTAGCGCCTTCTGATGTCTCTCCGCGCACTAAAACACTGTGAAAAGATTCCTCCCTATCCTTTCCCTGCACTTATAAATCGTTTTTTAACTTGTTTTTTTTCTTAATAGTTTTTCCAATTGCGGTCCCTAGCGCCTTCTCACGTCTGTCCCTGTACTCAGAACGCTGGAAAATGGCAGAATCTAAAATGGCTGCCGCATTTATAGGGCTGTTAAATCACAGGGCTGGCTGGCTGCATATTGGCTGCATGCATGTCAATCTTGGTGATCCCGTCTTCCCAGACTTCCTTGCCCCATGTCCTCAGTCCTCACACGTGTGGCTGCTATTTTAGGAAAAATTGTGATTCGTTACCACGAAGCACGAGGAAATTCGCATTCTTTGCGAATCTAATTTTTTCTGAAATTCAGATCAAATTCCACTTCGTCTGATTCGATTCGCTCATCTCTAGTGGCAACCCATGTCTGCCGCTGCTCCCCTATCCCCGGTGGGTGCGAGCGCTGCTCTACTCCCCCTGTGTGTATTGTGCCTTGTATTTAGTAAAACTTCTCTGTAGAAGGGGTTAACCTGCAATCTTGCTTTCTGTTCAGCTGCTGACTAAGGTACTGATCAACACTCATATTTATTCTGGCTCTTTGTTCCTCACCTTTGCCTGAGCAAAAAGGTTTCTAGTTGTCGAGTATACCAGAAAAGGTGCACTATTTCTGTTTCTACACCACCTGCCCTTTATACTGAGTTTTGCAATGATGCTCCAATTGATAGTATATGTGCAAGGGTGAATTGGCGGGAGTGAAGTCAGGAGCAAAGACAGTGGCTGGTTGTCTCCTCTCAGTAATGCCGAACATGGTGGCCAGTACGTCTTCATTGTAGTACCACAGTGAAAATAGAGATGTACCTGTCTGTACTGTTTCCCAGTTGATGTGATTTCACGACTCCACCTTTAATATCCTTGAGGCTGCAGAGACCATCTAATGGCTTCTCAATTGCAATGACTCTCTCTCTACCTTTCTGCAGGTCTTCTTACCCGCAGTAGGCCTCAGTGCTCTTGTTCCCAAGCTGGGATCCCACAGACCAATAACATGAGCAACTTTCTTCTCCATTCAAAAGCCTCATTCACACATTCGTGCTCAAATCCACGAGCAAGTGATCAGTGATGCATCCATGAAGCTGTCCGTGAAGGATCCGTGTTGGGTCCGTGTGTCCGTTTTTTGCTGTCCGTGTTGCATCCGTGTTTCACTGACAGCTGAAAAATTATTTCCAAAGAATCTCTTCTTAATGATCCGTGAAACGCGGATGGCATCTGTGGTTTTCACGGATCCATAGAGTATAATGGGCGCGATGGATCCGTGAACACGGACAAAATAGAGCATGCATCCGTGCTAAAAAAAACGGACCATGCTAAAACACTGATGTGTGAATACACACATTAAAATGAATAGAAATAGGGACATGTGCTGTCCGTGGAGAACACGTACAGCACACAGCCGTGAAACACTGACGTGTGAATGAGGCTTAAGTCTTAACTACCCTGTCTGGGTGTGCCCTGCTTTTATTCAACCCTTTCCCAAGCCAGAAAGGGTTTCCAGGCTATCCATGTCTAATTGATATGGATACAACGACAGGCAGCCCTGCTGATCTGTTTCAGAATAGCTCTGGCACTGGAAGTCAGCGCCAGAACTACACAGCTCCATTCTCCTACCAGTAACTCAAAATAACATGCAAAAAACTGTTGTAACACAGACCAGAGCATGGTGAATTTGAAGATATACAGGCATACATGAATAAGACACAAGTTTTCTTCAATTTTTCACATTAAATACTATAGGAGGAATTTATCATGAGGGGAATATTTCAAGTCCGTTTTGCTTGAATCTGCATTGGCATACTTTACTCCAGATTTATCAAATGTCTCATGTTTAGAGATGAGCAAATTTCTTGAAAATTCAATTCGGCTGAGTCGCTGAATTTCACAAAAAAAAAATCGCTTTGTGGTGAATTACTTTGCCACGAAGTGCATCTTTTTGTAAGTAGCAGGTGCAATGACAGGGAGCTGTGATAGCCCCGCCCCCGTCATTGTACCCCTTAGATGCTGCGTTCATACATGATCACGGCATCTGAGTGTACAAACAGTGTGATATTAACATTCGAAAAACATTACATCAAACTTACTGCGTCCATTTGGTCGCGACAGGCCGGCTGCCGCCATCTTGCTTGAAGATCTCATTCGAAATCACTTGCAGCGCGAGATTATGTCATCACGCCGGCAATGCCTACAGTACCAGTCCTCGCTATTCTGCCCTCATTTCCAAGGTCCCACGCCACCATATGTACAACCTTTGATCTTTGTCTATTTTAGGTCCATGTTTACCAAAACGGAAGCCCAAAAAGTATGATTGTTTGAGCCAACAGTGCAAGTTTTATTAAGCATGTTGCCTGATTATTCCCCTGGAGGTGTTAGTTAGTAAAGCTGTACAATTTACAGGATGATTTTGCATATTTTACAATCTTTTGTCTACTCCAAAAACTTATGAAGTATTAGAATGTTGGCCATTGGGGCACCATGTTGTTGAGTCGTGTATATACAAACCACTAGGTCTATAATTACCTGTGGAGGACCTAGATCCTTTTTTGAATATGAGCACCACATTTGCCTTGCACCAATCACTTGGCACTGTACCAGTACCTAGAAAATCTTTAAACATTATAAACAGGGACATAGCAATGACTGAACTGAGATCTTTAAGGACTCTTGGGTTTAATCCATCTGGAGCCTTGTTCACATTACCTTATTTAACTTAGCTTGCACCATATCTACAGTTAGCCAATTGAGTATATTACTGGATGTATTAACAGCCTCAGCACCACAGATATCAGCTCCTTTCTCTTCTTTTGTAAATACAGAGCTAAAAAAACATTTAGTAACTTTGCCTTTTCCCTTTTCTTCAGTGGCTAACCCCCTTTACCATTATTTAGGGGACCTACCTGCTCAGACATTGTTTTTTGAGCAGATATATACTTAGATCAATTTTTGGGCTTTGTTTTGCTCTCTTTTGCCACCTGCTGTTAGTTTTGTATTTTTGCAATTTTTTTCTTCTTTTTACAGATTTTATTAAGCTCTTTATAGACTTTAAAGGCTAAAGCTGACCCCTCATATTTGTATTTTTAAATGCCCTTTTTATCATTTATTGCCCTTTTTACAGTAGCTATAAGCTACGGGGGGGGGGGGGGTAATGTTAGCCATTTATACATGTTACCTAAAGGAATACATTTTTTAGTACAATTACTCAATGTGGATTTAAAGCTCCCACATTCATCCTTAGTATTATCATGTGACAGAAGCTTCTCCCAGTCTATGCCCTGAAATGTTGCCCTCAACCCAGGGAAATTAGCCTTTTTAAAAATTTTGTGTTTTCACGCTGCCTGACAGAGTTAGCTTCTTATAGTTTAGGGGGAATATAATTATATTGTGGTCACTATTACCTAGTGTTTCTTGAACAATAATATTTCCAACAAGCTCTGCGTTATTAGAAATTACCAGATCCAACAGAGCATCGCCCCTGGTGGCAGCTTCTATAAACTGGCCCCTAAAGTGGTCCTGCAGCAAGTTGATGAATTTTCCCCCCTTTGCGATTGAGGCAGAACCATGACCCCCGTCAATGTCTGGGAAGTTAAAATCTCCCATTATGACCACTGTACCAGCCTGTGCGGCCCGCTCTATTTGGTTATACTGTTTTGTTTCTATCTCCTCTGTGATGTTAGGGGTCTATATATTACACCAAGTATTATTTTGTCAGTGTTTATATCTCTTTGAACTTCCATTTATAAGGTTTCCACATCCTTACCCACAATTGCCTTTTTCACACTTGTCTTCAGATCACTCCTCACATATAGGTACACACCACAGCCTTTTATATCGACCCTGTCTTTCCTAAATAGTTTAAAGCCTTTAATATTTACAGCCCAGTCATGTGAAGAGTCCAACCATGTCTCAGCCACACCAACTATATCTATGTGTTCTTCTAGTACCATAGCCTCCAGCTCCCTCATTTTGCTAGCTAGACTTCTGGCATTTGTGAAAACACATTTTAAATTACTATTACCTGTAAATGAGTATCCAGGATTTTTTGGTTACCTTGGTTGATTTTTGTATGTAACAGGTTTTTGTTACCAGCAGTTCTATTTTTCATCGGTGTAAAGCTCTGCCCAGTCTTCTCCCTACCATCCTCACTACCCCAGCCCCCACTAAATCCCCACTGTCCCCTCCTATATCCCAATCTCTTCTACCCCCTTATTAGTATGACCCCCCACCCTCCCCCCAGATCCTAGTTTAAAAGCTCCTCCAGCCATCTTACAATTTTTTTCCCCCAGGGCAGTTGCACCCTCCTCATTAAGGTGCAGCACGTCTCTACTGTAGAGACTGTAACCGACAGAGAAGTCTTCATTAACCCAAACCCTTCCTTCCTGCACTAGCTTCTGAGCCACTTATTTAACTCCCTAAGCTCCCGTTGTCTCTCTGGTGACGCTCGTGGTACTGGTAGTATTTCTGAAAACACTACCTTGTAGGTCCTGGACATGAGCTTCTCTCCTAGCTCCCTGAAATCATTTTTAAGGACCTTCCATCTCCCTCTGACTTTGTCATTGGTGCCAATGTGTACCATGACCGCCGGGTCTTCTCCAGCCCCACCCAGCAACCTGTCAATCCGATCCACAATAAGCCGAACTTGAGCACCCAGCAGACAACACACTGTTCGGCATTCATGGTCTCGGCAACAGATGACCCTGTCTGTCCTCCTTATAATAGAGTCCCCTACCACCAGCATCTGTCCAGGGGCGTAGCTAAAGGTTCATGGGCCCCGATGCAAGAGTTCAGCTTGGGCCCCCCTTCCCTCAGTGCTTTGTGTGTCTTCCTATGCATCACAAGGGTCTTTGGGCCCCCTTAGGCTCCTGGGCCCGGTAGCGACTGCTACCTCTGCACCCCCTATAGCTACGCCCCTGTGTCTGACCTTTGCTGCACTTCTTTTCCCATCCTTCCTGCAGAGGTCATCTTCCTGATCGCTAGGAGAAACGCCCTGCTGCAGTGTTGCTGGCCCTGGCTTTCATCCCTAATATCAGCCAAACAGGCATATTTACTAAGGCGTTCCAGCTGAGGTCTAGCCTCCCTGGCACTTTTCCCTCTACCCCTTCTTCCTACATTAATCCAACTGCTGATCTGATAGTCCTGATCTTGCCCTCCTCCTTCCACCTCTATTTTACTGACCCCAGTCAGTGCCTGCACAGTGAGATCTAAGCCTCTCTCCAATTTCGCAATGCCTCTAAGTATTTCAAACTGCTTATTTAGATGGAAGATCTGGGCTTTCAAATATGCAACATGATTGCATCTAGTGCAAATGTATTCACTCTTGAATGTCTCTTCAAGGCACGTATACATTGCAAAGGACACACACTTAGTAGCATTGTCCATGGAGCACATGGTTAAATGGGGAGCACATGTTTTATGGAATCAAGAATAATTCCCACTAGGAATGGGGTCTCTAATAAAGGGATAAAGGGTATCTGGAGATTACCTGGAGCTAGTAAAATTAATTGCACACTGGCAGCTGTTTCTTGCTTGAATATACTTTTCCCAGACTGTTGGGTCACATTACTGATTCCTAACTCTGTACCATATTGAGACCTACTGGAGATCATCTAAACCTACTTGATCACTATTAGAGTTGAGGTAGGGCTAACCCATGGAGTGGAGTCTTATTCAGTAAGAGTTCTTTATCATTAAAGGGGTTGTTCAGCTCTGAACCCGGACATACCCATATTTTCACCCATACAGCCCCACTAAGATGAGCATCAGATTCTTCTGCCCAGCAGTGAGCCGGGTGATGTCTCCGGCACTGATGGGCCGGCTTTAGCACTGCCCTAGCTGTTTTACAGTGATGTCACCGGGCTCACTGATGGGTGGAAGCCTCCACCTGGCAGCCCTAAGGAGGGCCCGGTACGTCACCGAATCTCGTGAAAATGTATTTGCCCTGCGCGATTCAGCGCAGGGAAAAGGAGAGCATCGGAGCATTAAATGCTCTGATGCTGATCTTAGTGGGGCTGCCTGGGTGAAAATACGAGTATGTCCGGGTTCAGCTCTGAACCTGGACAACCCATTTAACTCTGACAAGGAGATATGGACTTTCCCACAAGGTGATTGGTGTGTGGATGGTCAGAAGACACCAGTCTGTCCCACGGTCTGAGCAGAAATTGTGAACAGACATGGGTTAGGTAGAGTTCAGTCATAATAGGTAGGTAGACAAAAGGCAGGACAGGCATCACAATAAACCAAAACTGATGCCAAATTGAAGGAACAATACAACTTTGCAGACTACAGGAACCAAATGGACCTTATTGTTAATATAGGTCCAGAATTGTGGAATAAAGAATAATTCCCATATGGAATGATGTCTCTAATAAAGGATATGTGGACATTATCTGGAGCTAGTAGTATTAACTGCACACTGGCCCTTTAATAAATCAGGTACAGGAGAAGAGATAATTCGGAGAGGTGACATGTAAAAGCTGTAGTGTAACATGAACAGGCTCTCATAGACTGAGACTATCAAACTACAGTACATAACAATGGAAACATTTCCATTGTTATGTAGGGCGATTTCTGTGCATGGCACGTCTGTGACTTTGATGCTTTTAACAAGTTTACGCTTGTAAGTACAATAAACCCTTTGCATATATGGTGGTAGTCAGTACTTCACTATGGCTGCAATTCCTTGATTATCTACAGGAGTGTCGATCAAAGGAGGGATACTATTGTGTGAAAGCTGATGATCTCTGCCTTCGTGTCTTTTCCATTTTAACCCCTTGCTGACGCTGAGGAGGGACTGATGTTTGAAAGCAGCGCGATCTTCCATGCTATTATTTTACATAACAATGGAGGTTTTGGTGAGAAGAGATATAAATGTTTTGCACAGTAGTCCATTTAATTACTTCTGCCGGACCTTGGACAGCTCCAGGTGGAATAGACATAGGGAAGATACACATTTCTCTGCTTGTTACATAAAGCACTTCTTCATTTCCTCTTAGGAAAGCTTAGAATGGGCATCTATCAGACAGCACAGGTCTGCATACTTTAGACTGATTTTTGTACTTGATGTAGAGATTTAGATTCTCTACATCCCAGTGTCAAGTAAGGTTAAGTCTACAGGCACATTCAAATGGCTTAAAACAATGTAAGGAACAACCGTTTGCAAATTTTTATTTTATTTATGATAAGGCAACCTATTCTGTCTCTTAAAATGACCAGGAGAGTATATGAATTGTAAAATGGAGGGTACTGTTACGTTTCCTACCAGAGAGGTGGTTTATTTAAACTGTAGTAAGCTTGACGCTGGCTTAAAGGGGTTTTCTGGTTTGCATTAACATCCTTTATAATAATCGTTTATGAAAGTAGCTGTAATTTTGTAATGTATTTATTTACCTTTATTGCTCCTATGCAGCTCTATCTTATTTCCTGTGAGTATATGTCCATGGGAGGGGCAGTGATAGGGGAGTGTCTGTGCTATAAACTAGCTGGGCGTTGTCAGGGGCGGTGCTGGAGGTGTGGCAGAGGAAGGAGAAGTGCATTGTGGGTTTGGTTGGATACAGGAACAGGAAGTTCTACATACAGGATGGAAACAGACCAGAGGGATTGGTTTGTATGGTTAAAATGTGTCCAGAAGAGTCCAAATTCATATATAAAAAGCATGAGGAAGATATAAGTCAGGTAAGTAACAACTAGTGGGACCAAAAAACTACTCAGAGGTAGTAAACTACACTGGCGCTGGTTACAGGACTTAGGTGAATAGTTAGTGCCTCCGCTATTGATAATGTATTATAGACAACTGTGACCATTCAGTTCTCTAAAAAAGTATGGATGCAATATCAAGTTGCAGTTAAATGTTCAGTTAAATGAAGGTTGTTTACCTGTCTCTCACTAAGCGCTTGATGTCCAGCATGTATTCTTTGTAAAGGGATCACGGCTTCCCGTTCAGAGCTCCGGGTCTCAAATGCAGGCAATCTTCTTGTTCACCTGTCAGCACTAGCGCCGCTCCTGCCGGTAGCTGCGCAGTGCGAGGGAACAGTTCACAAGTCTAGGAACGTATGTGCGTGTGACATCACCGCAAAGTAGTTCAAGCGCTCCCAGGGGTCGGAGTTCATCCGACGCGTTTTTGAGCCATCGGGCTCCTTCATCAGGGATGAACTCCTCCTTGATGAAGGAGCCCGATGGCTCAGAAACGCGTTGGATGAACTCTGACCCCTGGGAGCGCCTTTGTGGTGACGTCACATGCACATACGTTCCTAGACGCTGGACTTGTGAACTGTTCCCTCGCACTGCGCAGCTACCGGCCGGAGCCACGCTAGTGCTGACAGGTGAACAAGAAGATTGCCTGCATTTGAGACCCGGAGCTCTCAACGGGAAGCCGTGATCCCTTTACAAAGAATACATGCTGGACATCAAGCGCTCAGTGAGAGACAGGTAAACAACCTTCATTTAACTGAACATTTAACTGCAACTTGATATTGCATCTATACTTTTTTAGAGAACTGAATGGTCACAGTTGTCTATAATACATTATCAATAGTGGAAGCACTAACTATTCACCTAAGTCCTGTAACCAGCTGTCACGGCTGTATGTGAGCAACAAGAGCATACACAGTGAGTTAGCTACTGACCGGACCCAAACTAGGGAACATAAAGGGTGACCCCTGTCAGACCCTAAAAGCTCTCCCTATGCTGCTAAGCCCATGTCCAGATCCAGATGGTGGATCGAGACATGCCCGCGTACCTAAGGCTGATGACCACTGTAACCCCTACAGTAGTGGAAGGGGCACGGCCACCGGTGCCCTGCTCAGTATATGGACGGAACCGGGGTCGCCTCGGATCCAGTCAGCAAAACAAACAGAAACACACAATGTCTGCACACTTAACTGAAGGAGCTGCAGCAGCAGTGAAAACAGATCCAAAGTCAGCAGACAATGTCCGAAGTACTTGCTTCAGCAGAACACAGGTCCAGAAAAGATATCACACCAGTGAAGATACTCAAGCGAGAGATACAGGTCAAATGAAGTAGTATAATCCGCACCGTACAAAGGAAGAGAGGTGATTTAAAGGCAGAGCAATCAAACACAGGAGGGACAGCTGGGAGGAAGGAAACAGAAAGTAAAGACCTCATCACAGGGGCGGAGAAACAGAGCTGTGGGAACGCCTCAAAGCTCTAGTAGTTACATCATCACAGGGGTGGAGAAACAGAGCTGTGAGAACGTCTCAAAGCTCTGGTAGTGACAGTACCCCCTCTACGGGTGGACTCGACACCCAGGACCCACCTTCTCAGGATGAGCCCTATGAAAAGTCCTGATGAGGCGAGTGGCTTTAATGTCCGACACCGGAACCCACATCCTCTCCTCAGGACCATAACCTTTCCAATGAACGAGGTACTGAAGAGAACCGCGGACAATGCGAGAGTCCACAATTCTGGAAACCTCAAACTCCAGATTGCCATCAACCAAAATCGGAGGAGGAGGCAAAGAGGAGGGTACCGTGGGCTGGACATATGGTTTTAAGAGAGATCTGTGAAATACATTATGTATCTTCCAAACCCGTGGAAGATCAAGACGGAAGGCAACAGGATTGATGACTGACAAGATTTTATAAGGCCCAATAAACTTGGGACCCAATTTCCAGGAGGGAACCTTCAGTTTAATATTTCTTGTAGACAACCACACCAGATCACCCACATTCAGGTCCGGACCAGGCACACGTCTCTTATCAGCCACACGCTTATATTTCTCACTCATCTTTCTTAGATTAGTCTGAATCTTTTGCCAAATGGTAGACAAAGACGAGGAAAATCTCTCCTCCTCAGGCAAACCAGAAGGAGCCCCTCCCGAGAATGTCCCAAACTGCGGATGGAACCCATATGCACCAAAGAATGGTGACTTATCAGAAGATTCCTGACGACGGTTGTTCAGAGCAAACTCAGCAAGAGGGAGAAACGAACACCAATCCTCCTGGTTCTCTGCAACAAAACAGCGCAAATATGTCTCCAGATTCTGATTGACGCGCTCAGTCTGACCATTCGACTGCGGGTGAAAAGCAGAAGAGAAGGACAGCCGAACCCCCAGGCGAGAACAGAAAGCCTTCCAGAATCTGGACACAAACTGCGTGCCTCTATCGGAAACAATATCAGAAGGAATGCCATGCAATTTAACAATATGGTCGACAAAAGCTTGCGCCAACGTTTTAGCATTGGGCAATCCAGGGAAGGGTATGAAATGTGCCATCTTGCTAAAACGGTCCACCACCACCAGGATCACCGACTTCCCTGAGGAACGAGGAAGATCCGTGATAAAGTCCATGGACAGGTGTGTCCAAGGACGGGAAGGTATGGGTAAGGGGAGAAGGGGACCTGAAGGCCGTGAACGAGGGACCTTAGCGCGAGCGCACGTCTCACAAGCAGCCACAAAACCCTCCACCGACTTACGAAGAGCCGGCCACCAAAATCTCCGAGCAATGAGATCTACCGTGGCTCTACTCCCGGGTGACCAGCAAGAACCGTATCATGATGCTCCTTGAAGAGTTTGTGACGTAACTCAGGAGGCACAAACAACTTTCCAGAAGGACAACGGGCAGGTGCCTCAGTCTGGGCAGCCTGGACCTCGGCCTCCAAATCAGAATACAGAGCAGAAACAACTACCCTCCGCCAAAATGGGACCCGGGTCCTCGGAGTTTCCTCCTCCCGGAAAACAGCGAGAGAGAGCGTCAGCCTTCACATTTTTGATCCCAGGGCGGAATGTAACGACAAAATTGAATCTGGAGAAGAACAGAGACCATCTGGCCTGTCTCGGATTCATACGCTTGGCCGACTCTGAGCACGCCAGATTCTTATGGTCGGTAAAAACGGTTATAGGGTACCTGGCCCCTCCAACCAATGGCGCCATTCCTCGAAAGCCAGCTTGATGGCCAACAATTCCCTATCTCCCACATCATAGTTTTTCTCTGCCGGTGAGAGTTTTTAGAGAAAAAGGCACAGGGTCGCCATTTGGAAGGAGACGGACCCTGGGACAAAACCGCACCCACACCCACCTCGGAAGCATCCACCTCAACAATAAAAGGTAAGGAAACATCGGGATGCACCAAGATGGGAGCAGACGCAAAACTCTCTTTAATCTTAGAAAAGCTGCAAGCGCCTCCTCCGACCAAGAGGAAAAATCCGCCCCTTTTGGTCATGTCAGTGAGGGGTTTGACAACAGAGGAATAATTCAAAATGAACTTTCTGTAATAGTTTGCAAAACCCAGAAAGCGCATCAATGCCTTCTGATTCTCAGGAAGCTCCCACTCAAGCACAGCACGGACCTTCTCCGGATCCATGCGAAAACCAGAAGCAGAGAGGAGAAAACCCAGAAATTGAATCTCCGATACCATAAACACACATTTCTCCAGCTTGGCGTACAATTTATTTTCTCGCAGAATCTGCAGAACCTGAAAAGATGATCCTGATGAGTCCGAACATCAGGGGAAAAATCAAAATATCATCAAGATACACCAATACAAATTTCCCCATTAAATGGTAGAAAATACTGTTAACAAAATGCTGAAAGACGGCCGGAGCATTCATCAAGCCAAAAGGCATAACGAGATTCTCGAAATGCCCCTCGGGGGTATTAAAGGCTGTTTTCCATTCATCCCCTCTCTGACCCTGACCAGGTTGTACGCGCTCTCAAATCCAATTTGGAAAAACCTTGGCCCCAACAATTTGGTTGAAGAGGTCTGGGATCAGAGGAAGGGGATAGGGATCGCGAATCGTGATACGGTTCAGCTCCCTAAAATCTAGGCAAGGTCTCAGAGAGCCATCTTTCTTTTTAACAAAAAACCCGCGGCGACCGGTGATTTTGAGGGACGAATATGCCCCTTATCGAGACTCTCAGAGATATAGGTTCGCATTGCGATTCTCTCCGGTTGTGAGAGATTGTACAGGCGTGCTTTTGGCAGCTTGGCGCCGGGAATGAGGTTAATGGGACAGTCAAACTCCCGGTGAGGAGGTAGCTCCTGCACACCGCTCTCGGAAAACACGTCCGAGAAATCAGAGAGAAATGATGGCAAAGTTTTAGTAGATACCTCTGCAAAAGTCGCTGTGAGACAATTCTCTCTACAAAACTCACTCCACTCATTTATTTGCCTTCCTTGCCAATCAATAGTGGGGTTATGTTTAGTGAGCCAGGGTAACCCCAACACTAGAGGAGTAGGCAATCCGTTAAGGACAAAACAAGATATATCCTCCACATGAGTGTCACCTACAGCTAACCGGATATTGTGAACAATGCCCTTCAGGGATCTCTGTGAGAGTGGAGCAGAGTCAATGGCAAAAACAGGTATATCTTTTTCTAATGTGCAAACCCGAAAACCATGCCTGGCTACAAATTGAGTGTCAATAAGATTGACGGCCGCTCCACTATCAACAAAAATTTCACAAGAAATGACTTTGCTCTCTAGCGCCACCCTGGCAGAAAGGAGAAAACGAGAACTGCAGGTCAGAGGAAAAGCCCCAATTCCTACATCAACTTTGCCCAAGGTAGCAGATGAAGCAGAGTTTGATGATTTTCCTTTTGAGGATTTTCTCTTATTATCACTCTTAGTACAGTTCATGAATCTCCTAGAGGGACAAACATTTGCCAAATGACCAATGCCCCCACAACAAAAACACACCATTCTCTGAGGACTAAATCCTCCTTTATCAGGGGCAAGTCGACCTAGCTGCATAGGCTCCTCCTCAGAGGGGACCGAGACAGGATGAGACCCCTGCACACTGAATGAGTCCGCACCACTGCCCCTAGAGTGACAATGGCTGGACCGAGAGGTCTCGCTTTCTTTCTCTTAGACGCCTGTCAAGGCGCACCGCCAATGACATGGCAGACTCTAAAGATGTTGGTCTCTCATGGAAAGCAAACGCATCTTTCAATCTCTCTGAGAGACCATGACAGAACTGACTCCGGAGTGCAGCATCATTCCAACCTGAATCAGCTGCCCATCTCCGAAATTCAGAACAATAAAGCTCAGCAGACAGTTTGTTCTGGCATAAAAACGTAGGTTAGATTCAGCCAGAGCAACACGATCCGGGTCATCATATATCTGCCCCAGGGCCACAAAAATCTTTCTGTGGATCGAAGGGAGGGATCCCCGATGGCAGTGAAAAAGCCCAAGTCTGAGCATTACCCCTGAGCAAGGAGATGACAATCCTCACCCTCTGCTCCTCATTACCAGAGGAACGGGGACACAAGCAAAAATGGAGTTTGCATGCCTCTCTGAAGCGAACAAAATTCTCACTGCCCCCGGAGAACGTTTCCGGAAGTGAGACCTTTGGCTCGCAACAGACTCCATGGGCCGGAGCCGAGCCCAATGCTTGAAGCTGAATCATAGATTGACGGAGATCCGCTACCTCCAAAGAAAGACCCTGCATGCGGTCAACCAGGTCAGAAAGCGGATCCATGTCAAAAGGACGGTTTCGGCGGATTATAATGTCACGGCTGTATGTGAGCAACAAGAGCATACACAGTGAGTTAGCTACTGACCGGACCCAAACTAGGGAACATAAAGGGTGACCCCTGTCAGACCCTAAAAGCTCTCCCTATGCTGCTAAGCCCATGTCCAGATCCAGATGGTGGATCGAGACATGCCCGCGTACCTAAGGCTGATGACCACTGTAACCCCTACAGTAGTGGAAGGGGCACGGCCACCGGTGCCCTGCTCAGTATATGGACGGAACCGGGTCGCTCGGATCCAGTCAGCAAAACAAACAGAAACACACAATGTCTGCACACTTAACTGAAGGAGCTGCAGCAGCAGTGAAAACAGATCCAAAGTCAGCAGACAATGTCCGAAGTACTTGCTTCAGCAGAACACAGGTCCAGAAAAGATATCACACCAGTGAAGATACTCAAGCGAGAGATACAGGTCAAATGAAGTAGTATAATCCGCACCGTACAAAGGAAGAGAGGTGATTTAAAGGCAGAGCAATCAAACACAGGAGGGACAGCTGGGAGGAAGGAAACAGAAAGTAAAGACCTCATCACAGGGGCGGAGAAACAGAGCTGTGGGAACGTCTCAAAGCTCTAGTAGTTACATCATCACAGGGGTGGAGAAACAGAGCTGTGAGAACGTCTCAAAGCTCTGGTAGTGACACCAGCGCCAGTGTAGTTTACTACCTCTGAGTAGTTTTTTGGTCCCATTTTGGAATACATTTAGGGCAAGCAGCAGAACCCTAATTGTATACTGTGCTGCGGACTCCTGTGTAGGAGATAGCAGGACTACTGTACGGGAGTGTTAACCATTGTTCTTCAAGTAACTACTAGTGTTGAGCAAATCGAAGTCCACAAAGTGAACTTCCATCCGAATTTCAGAGAAGATTCGATTTGGCACAAAGCCGAATTTCCTCATGCTTCGTGGTAGAGAATCGATTTTCCCTGAATGGCGATAAAAACACAAACAAAAAATATTATCTTGATTGATGATCTCGCACAAAATCCTGTGCGCTGTGACATATAAAGTCACCACTCCGGCCAACGTGATGATGATCATGGGCCACACAAGTTTGGTGGCAGATCTTCATTAAAGATGGCAGGGGCCCATCACGAGCAAATGGGTGAGGTAAGTAGGATTTATTTTTTTTTAAACGTTACACCGTGTTTTTACTGTCAGGTACAATGACAAGGAGTGGCACAATCATCGTTTACTGTCATTGCACGTACTACTTACAAAGAAATGCACTTTGTGTCAAAACGTAGCTAATTGTTACCAGAAAAACAGTCAGAATGCTACAGTTTGGAAGATCAGATGGAAACGTAGCCAGATAATGAACCAGGGGTCATAATTAGGAGTAAAAAAAGAGGGACCACATTGCAAATCCAAGAAGCATGATAGAAGCCAAAGCAAGGGTCAGAATCAGAGACAGAGTCAAATAGCAAACCGGAAAAAGAGCAAATGATGTACATTAATCTGCCAACTCGAAAGGCTGAAGTTCCCTTTAGCTAGGCCCTCAATCTGACATCATCAAGGAGCACTGGTTGATCTGGCAACTCTATACAGGACAAGTGGAGATCCATGGCCAGGACAGGGTTTACTGGAGACCCACTGGTGGAATGGGGTGAGGTGAGTAACAGGCATCTAATCTTGGAGTGATTGTCCAATATGCATACATCTAAGGCAGAGTTCACAACAGCCCTTTTATTTCCATTGTTCAGCTCCATTATTGAAGCAGAATAATAATGTCCCCTAACAGAACCCATTGACTATAATGAAATCCTTTGAGTTTCTGTTAGAAACCCCACCATTCTACTGTGCTGCTTTTGCAGTACCCCAGTACAGGGGGAGCGATCACATGGTTTGTTCCTATCGTTATGCTATGTTTATGTACACCCAACAGCACTACCTAATGTGTGGTTGGCAGGGACAGGGATAATCACCCTGGTCCTCCCCTCTTGACAGGTCTGGGCTGCCATGGTTCCTGTCTAGAGAAGAGTCAGAGTCTAGTGAGTGAGAAGGGAGAAAGCAAGTCCATGTGCTTCTTCTCATTAAGCCTCAGGATCCAGAGACTAACCAATTTCTGTGGGATATACTGCTTCTGCTACATCAAGAAAGAGAAAAAGAAAGAAAAATTCAGAATCTCCATAGTTAAGCATAGGAGTTATCAAGATAACCGGTGACTACAGCTAAACAGACTTTGCTGCTTTTGACGGATTACAGTTCAGACACCCATCACACCTTACCAGGTCCTGGCCAGACAAGCCTCTAAAACTTGTATCCCACAGTGGACAGCCGTAATTGTCAGATTACAGTTGTCAGACAGAGATGAGAGAGAAAGAGACTTTAGCAATATTGCATACCCAAAGTGCCATTAATTGCCACTTTGACATCTTCCATAGCTCACGATCTGGGAAAAAGTTTTCCACGGTGTACAGACTATTGTTAGATGTACTAAAATTCGTATTTTGCACTCAAGTAAAAAGAAACATTTTTTCTACAACTTGCCTCGTTTCCTGACTCCTACCACACCATATCTTGGCCATTGGACTACTATACCCCTGCCAGACAGCCATCCATACAACCAACAACATCAAGGGTACCCCAAGCTACCATCAGGCAGGAGCCCCAACTACAGTGTCCCAAGGGAAAAAAGGATACCCCCTCCTCTCACTGCATCGGCTCTAGGGAGCAATGGACTGAAGGAAACCACTGTGACACATCCTATAGTCAAAGCCACTACCACTCCCATCCTCAACTCCTCAAGGGCTCTCTGGACATTTTCCCATATTTATGAACTCTGCAATGGAGAACCCTAATAGAGCCCCTGATGCAGATGTGAACACAGCCTGAATGGTATCCAAACTCAACTGTAAGAAGAACCACATCTATAACATATCTGCAAAAATATGTGAACCTGATAATGTAACAATCAAGAAGCCATGATTCTCATTTATGGAGTTTAGAGAAAATGCTTCTGAAACTAAATCATGGCAGGAACTATTTAGGTTTTGGAGGTAATTTCTGAACTTTGATGTCATGAAACACATGGATACAATACTAAAGTCCGCAAATGAAGAAAGTATTACTTGTAATGCAGTATAGAGATGGCTATTGTTATATTACAAGATGAGAAAGAATTGGTGTTTGGTTTTCTTTAAATATAAAAGAAGTGGGATTATCTAATGTAAAGACAGCAGCTAGAGGAACAGGCAGAGGAAATCACTGAGATGGCAGGAGGGGTGACGTAGCCTACAACTGACTTTAATCTGCCAGATGCTGGTCACCCTCATATGGAAAATGTTTTCTTCGTTCCGAGGGTGGAGAAATCTGTATAGCCACATTTAGGACACCATGCCATGTGTAATTTAATAATGCTTTGGGTTATGTCACACAGAAAATTATTAGATATCTAAAATATCCTTCAGAAAAACATGGTAGCATTATAGTTTAGATTTGATAGACCTTTGTCTTTCTTCAACCCTATCATGAGTGGGCATTCTATAGAATCAGAATTTGACCAACTTTTTTGAAAACATTGGATTCTGTAGAAACAGAAGCTACAGAAGAATTTTGGGAGACAGAGAGAGGTTTTCAGGGCGGCAGAAGCACTTTACATTCTGGTTGAAGTTATTCCGGCCTGAATTGAATCTAGCCAGAATCTAATTTCCAGAAATTCGCTCATCTCTACAGCTGCCAATAAAGTTTACTTTACATTTTTAGAAAAAAAAAACTTTTCCCTTTTAATTACATAAATCAGAAGTCAATAAATGCATTTTTCCTAGCAAGTTCAATGCCACTATTCACATCTTATAGTTTACCCTCACCGGTCACAGGATATGATCTATGGTACTCTGTATTCTAAACAGGTGGTTCCCTAACCTTTTTACCCCTATATTCTAAACACATAGTTATGTTACTACCAGTACATTACATAATCACACAGCTACGTATTACAAATGGGAAACCCTGTCACTGATTCTCTGACTGTACAGCTTAAAAAACTTTCTGATGGGGCAGAGGATGAAAAATAGTCTTGTAGTGTCTATGGAGTAGGTGCTGTGCTAATTGTTACATGTAAATGCATCACGGCACAGTAATGGTCTATACTATGATATCCGAGTGCCAAAAAGTTCCTATGCTTAAAATACACTTTTAAGGACATTTTAAACAAAGATTTGATTGTCATGCAAGGTTAAATATGAAGGAAGGAGGAATCTCAACTTGTGCATACCCTTAAGCTACATACATTGGAAATGGAGCCTTTTTTATAATCCATTGGATCTAAAAACAGTTACAAAAATATTGTCCTTTTTTTCAGCCATCACTTAGAGTCTCCACTTTCACATTACCAAGTTACTGTCCCCCTTCTCCCATTTACTTAGTAACACTTAGTAAATGTGGGCCCACATATGTTAGAAACCTATAGGCTCGGAAAGTATAGTTTGTAATTGGATTGTAAACTGTCTGAAGGATCGTGTCCAGAGAGTTGTGGTCAATGATTCGATTCCTATTCAGAATGGTCCGGGGTTAGTGGTGACCCTAAGGTTCAGTGCTGGGTCCTCTATTATTTTATTTATTTATTAATGATATCGAGGACAGGATTAATAGCACCATTTCTATAATTTGCAGATGACACTAAGCTGTGTAGTACTGTACAGTCTATGGAAGATGTCCATAAACTACAAGCTGACTTGAACACTCTGAGTGATTGGGCATCAGCTTGGCAAATGAGGTTCAATGTGGACAAATGTAAAGTTATGCATCTTGGTAGTAATAATCTCTGTGCTTCATATGTCCTAGGGGATGTAACACTGTGAGAATCACTTATAGAGAAGGATTTGGGTGCCCTTGTAGATGGTAGATTAAATAACTGCATACAATGTCAATCAGCTGCTTTTAAGGCCACCAGGATATTGTCATGCATTAACCGCCTCCCGACCGCCAAATGCACGGATGCGTCCAGGCGGCAGCAGGTTTGTTCCTCCTGGACGCATCCGTGCGTCATCTTGCGAGAGGCGAGATTTGCTGTGAACGTTCACAGCAGTGCACAGCTCGGCAGTGATACTACAGCCTGCCAGCGATGATCAATCGCTGGCAGGCTGTAGATGTGAAATAAATCGCATCAAACATGTATATCAGACGCTGTTTTGTTAACAGCGTATGATATACCTGCTACCTGGTCCTCTGGTGGTCCCATTTGCTGGGATCGACCACCAGAGGACCAGGTAGCTATGTAAAGTAGCACCAAGCACCACACTACACCCCCCTGTCACTTATTAACCCGTTGTTAACCCCTGATCACCCCATATAGACTCCCTGATCGCCCCCCTGTCACTGATCACCCTCCTGTAAGGCTCCATTCACATGTCCATATGTGTTTTGCGGATCCGCGGATCCGCAAAACACGGACACCGGCAATGTGCTTTCCGCATTTTGCAGATCAATTTCCGCTAACTTGTGTCAAAAAATTTTTTTTTCTGTGAACTCGCCATGCCCCTCACAGTATACTTTGGGGTGTCTTCTTTCCAAAATAGGGTCACATGGGGGGTATTTATACTGCCCTGGCATTTTAGGGGTCCTAAAGCGTGAGAATCCAAATGCGTAAAAATGGCCTGTGAAATCCTAAAGGTACTCATGGGAATTTAGGCCCCTTTGTGCATCTTGGCTGCAAAAAAGTGTCACACATGTGGTATCGCCATACTCAGGTGAAGTAGGGCAATGTGTTTTGGGGTGTATTTTTATATATACCCATACTGTGTGTGAGAAATATCTCTGTAAATGACAACTTTTTAAATTTTTTTATACAAAGTTGTCAATTTATAGAGATATTTCTCTCACCCAACATGGGTATATGTAAAAATACACCCCAAAACAAATTGCCCTACTTCTCCTGAGTACGGCAATACCACATGAGTGACACTTTTTTGCAGCATGGGTGCGCAAAGGGGCCCAAATTCCAACGAGTACCTTTAGGTTTTACATGGCTGCTCAAAATGCCAGAACAGTACAAACACCCCACAAATGACCCCATTTTGGAAAGATGACACCCCAAGGTATTCGCTGAGGGGCATAGTGAGTCCATGAAAATTTAACTTTTTCTCAAAAGTTAGCGGAAAGGGAGACTTTGTGAGAAAAAACAATAAAAAATCAATTTCCGCTAACTTGTGCCAAAAAAAAAATCTTCTATGAACTCGCTATGCCCCTCTCGGAATACCTTGGGGTGTCTTCTTTCCAAAATGGGGTCACATGTGGGGTATTTATACTGCCCTGGCATTTTAGGGGCCCTAAAGCGTGAGAAGAAAAATGCGTAAAAATGCCCTCCTAAAAGGTACTCATTGGAATTTGGGCCCCTTTGCGCATCTTGGCTGCAAAAAAGTGTCACTCATGTGGTATCGCCGTACTCAGGAGAAGTAGGGAAATGTGTTTTGGGCTGTATTTTTACATATACCCATGCTGGGTGAGAGAAATATCTCTGTAAATTGACAACTTTGTAAAAAAAAAATTAAAAAGTTGTCAGCTGGACAACTGCAGCTGGAAAATGTACAGAGGAGAGCGACTAAACTGATAAGGGGCATGGAGGGGCTTAGTTATGAAGACAGATTAAAATAATTAAATTTATTTAGTCTTGAAAAGAGACGTCTAAAGGGGGACATGATTAAAGGGGGTTGTCATAGACAATGGGAGCATATCGCTAGGATTTGCCCCCATTGTCTTATAGGTGCGGGTCCAACCGCTGGTACCTGCTCTTATATCGGGAACAGAGCCCCGCAAGGTGGTGGCTGGAGGACTCCGTTCTGGCCACCACCAAGTCGGCTCCCCATAGAAGTGAATAGGAGCGCACCGCGCATGACCGGCCACCGCTCCCATTCACTTCTATGGGCTCGACGGAAATATCCGAGCAAGCGATCGGCTATTTTTTTCGGACCATAGAAAATGAATGGGAGCGGTGGCCGGTCATGCGCGGTGCGCTCCTATTCACTTCTATGGGGAGCCGACTTGGTGGTGTCTTCATAATCTCCTTAAGTTTTTGGGCTCCGTTCTCTATATAGGTGTGAGTCCCAGCAGTGGGATCTGCACCTATAAGACAATGGGGGCATATTCTAGAGATATGCTCCCATTGTCTATTATGAGACAACCCCTTAAACCTATACAAATATATAAATGGACCATACAAAAAATATGGTGAAAAACTGTTCCATGTAAAATGCCCTCAAAAGACAAGGGGGCGCTGCCTCCGACTGGAGAAGAAAAAGTTCAGTCTCTGGAAGCATCAAAGCTTCTTTACTGTAAGAACTGTGAATCTGTGGAATAGACTTCCTCAGGACGTGGTCACACCAGGAACAGTGGACAGTTTTAAAAAGGGTTTAGATGAATTCTTGAAAGCAATGTCTTTTTTCAACCTTATTACCTCTGTAACTATGTAACTATATAACTGGAACTGAGCAATAAGGTCCATTTGATTCCTGTAGTCTGCAACATTGTATTGTTCTTTCTATTTGGCATTATTTTTGGTTTATTTGACCATATCTTCTTTCTGCTCCACCCTTTCTACCTGTTATGACTGAACTCTGCCTAACCCATGTCTGTACACAATTCCTGGCCGGACCATGGTACTGCAGACAGTTGTCTTCTGACTATCCACACGCCAGTCACCCTGTGGGAAAGTCCATACCTCCATACTGAATTAGACCCCAGTCATGGATTTAGCCCTACGCCGACTCTATTAGTGATCAATACTGAGTCATGGCCCACGGTGATGTCAGCGCTCAGGTGATTACTGATTAGCTCCCTATTTAAGGCAGCTACTGGCAATCATCCTTTGCCAGTTATAGGTTTTCTTTGCTGTGCTCTGCTGCCTGTGTGTGAATTGGACTGTTGCTTTTGGACTTGACCTCGGCTATTCCTTGACCTCTCCCTCTGCTCAGCGATTCTCTACTTGCTTCCTGTCTGGTATAGACCCTTCCGGATCGATCTCCTGGTTTGGCTGTTTCTGGCACGACTTACTCTTGGTGTTTGTTTGTTTGTCTGTCCTATGTGCGAACAGGTACTTGCGGTTTTTACCGCGGTTGCTT
The DNA here is from genome assembly GCA_033119425.1 of Bufotes viridis. Lineage (NCBI taxonomy): Eukaryota > Metazoa > Chordata > Amphibia > Anura > Bufonidae > Bufotes > Bufotes viridis. Next base: position 37,345,660 of record CM065591.1, read on the forward strand.
GGTTTGAATCTCTGCACTTACCAGTATAGGGATCGTCAACTAGTTGTGGACTTGTTGCCTAGGACTTATTCTGCAAGTAGGCAGGGTCAGTGGGCTGGGTTCAAGTTAGGGCTCACTGTATGAGTGCGTGTTCCTGCCTAGGGTCGTGAAATCAGGCCAGAAATCCAGTAAAGGGTGTGACATCAGTGAATGCAGGATTTTCAGAATAGGAGCATCATTTGACCAGGTTTCTGAGTACCAAGATTATCTCACTAAATACACAGTATTTACCGTATCTTCTTACCAGGATGTATGGAGCAGCAATATAGTCAACAATATATCCATGCAAGTGTCTTCTTACCAGGGGCTTGTGGGTGAGGAGGAACAGACTCTTATTCCTTGTCACCTCCAAGGCCGACATCTGTGTTTTAGTCATCTGTATTGCTTTCAGTAGTAGTACCCCCAGCAATAACAGATATATTACTTATAATTTGGATAAGTGACAAATTAATTTGGTGGAAAAATCCTTTAAATTGTTGATGATGTAAGTCCATAAGTCATTCCTCACCAGATCTTCATGCCAAAAAAGTCATAATGAGATTATACTGTGTATACCATTTTGTTGGCGATTTACCAGATTTATGGTTTCGATACAGCAGCGTGAAATAGTACTGGAGGGCAATGTAAAGTTTTATGGATTATCTGTTAAACTGTTATTTCATAGTTTTGTTAAAAGACATAAAAATCGGTCCAAACTATGACTTAATTTTATTATGAATCTATGCCTATGCTTTGCTTTCTTAGAGAAAATGATAGCTAAGAAAATGACATATATGTGCACATATGCTCTCATAATAAAAATTCTGCAAGGAAACAGAGAAGTTATACTGGGAATGTGTCACAGGCCTTGTACTGCCCTAGGCACTTAGAAGACCTAAACCATCAACCCTCCCTTATGGTAACATAGTAACATAGTATATTAGGCCGAAAAAAGACATTTGTCCATCCAGTTCGACCTGTTTCCTGCAAGTTGATCCAGAGGAAGGCAAAAAACCCCTGTGAGGTAGAGCCAATTTTCCCCACTTAAGGGGAAAAAATTCCTTCCCGACTCCAATCAGGCAGTCAGAACAACTCCCTGGATCAACGACCAATCTTTAGTAGCTATAGCCTGAAATATTATTACGCTCCAGAAATACATCCAGGCCCCTCTTGAATTCCTTTATTGTACTCACCATCACCACCTCCTCAGGCAGAGAGTTCCATAGTCTCACTGCTCTTACCGTGAAGAACCCTTTTCTATGTTTGTGTACAAACCTTCTTTCCTCCAGACGTAGAGGATGTCCGCTCGTCACAGTCACAGTCCTGGGGATAAAAAAATGATGGGAGAGATCTCTGTACTGACCCCTGATATATTTATACATAGTTATTAGATCTCCCCTCAGTCGTCTTTTTTCTAAAGTGAATAACCCTAATTTTGATACCCTTTCAGGGTACTGTAGTTGCCCCATTCCAGTTATTACTTTAGTTGCCCTCCTCTGAACCCTCTCCAGCTCTGCTATGTCTGCCTTGTGATCCTATGCACACATGGCAGTAGTAGTTTCTTTTATAGTTTGAGCCTATGTTCACTTTCTTAGTGGTCTCCATTTATAATAGAACGATCTGCTGTACAATGACTTCCAACAAAGTTAGTGAACCTCATTGCCTTACAGTTGGGTACATTGGGTGCCATTATTGGTGTCCATTGGGTTCCATTAAGATGTCCATCTGATAGGACTGCCATTGGAAACTCCAAACAGAGCCTCTGTTGGCTGTGCAAACTGGGGGATTTTCCTTGCCCAGATGTCTCCATAACTACATAACTATAAAGGTCAGTGGAGATAGTCCCATGCATAAGTGGGTGACTCTCACATATCATGTGACTGCCAAGTTAACACAGCATACCATTACTGTATACACTGATATTCGCGATTAAAATTTGCAATTCGAATATTCGCGCTCAACACTATACATGACTGACTGTAATTGGAGATTTGCCATGATGACTTGACCAGCCAAGTCCCAGCTGCTCACCTTGTCAGTGTAACTGGAAGCCAAGCCAATCAGGTTTCTGACTGTGTCTAATCCCAGAGGTAGGCAGGGGGTTTAATACTGCAGATTCATAATTTACTTGCCCGTGATTTTCTGTATTGAAGTCCTGGATCTTGAACAGTATTCTTCTCACCACTACTTCATTTGTACTCCTAATATCTAAATGTGGCTTGTTTTCTGCATTAGTCTCTTGTCTACTGTTTTGGCTACTTCAGATTATTCTAAGTATCATGACGGCGGCTTGTTTTTGGATTAACTCATTGACTGCTGATTTTTCTCTATCCATCTCTTCTGATTTCTCCAGGAAACTTTGCAGCCTTAGTAGGTCTGCTTGTAGCAAGCTTGCGCCAGTAAGCCGCTACCTTACTCTGCAGATATAACCTGGGTTCATAGCAGCCAGGTCCATCCTGCCTTGCTGCAGGCTCTGGTGAATACCTAGGGGTAGCCTTAGATTCCTACCAACAGGAGTGGTTAAGAAAGACGTTGCAGTTTCTAAGTCCGCTGACTGTGGTCTCAGGCAGTGACCATAGTATATTATAACCATAATATTTAATTTACATGGGGCATCCTCCAACTACAAAGAGATTTTCAGGGAGTTAATATTGATTAATATTCTTCAGATAGGTCAGTAATATCAGATTGTCAGGTATCCAACTCCTGGAACCTCTGGGCTCCGGATCCAAGAACTGTGCATTGTGCAGTGGCCATGGCTGGTTGCAACAGAAGTAGGTATTATTTACTGCCTGGTTACTAGAGATGTCGCGAACATAAAATTTTCTGTTCGCAAACGGCGAATGCGAATTTATGCAAATGTTCGCGAACGTGCGAACAGGGCGAACCACCATAGACTTCAATAGACAGGCGAATTTTAAAACCCACAGGGACTCTTTCTGGCCACAATAGTAATGGAAAAGTTGTTTCAAGGGTACCAACACCTGGACTGTGGCATGCCGGAGGGGGATCCATGGCAACACTCACATGGAAAATTACGTAGTTGACGCAGAGTGTGGTAAGTTGAATTCGCAATGCGATTACTATAACCTGTATTAATCGCATGGCGAATTCAACTTAGAGCTGTGTTCCTAATGGTTGTATTGCTAGAATATAACGAAGATTGAGAATATAGCGCTATATTCTCAATCTTCGTTATATATTCTAGCAATACGACCATTAGGAACCCAGCTCTAAGTTGAATTCACAATGCGATTAATACAGGTTATAGTAATCGCATTGCGATTACAACTTAGATCTGAGTTCCTAATGGTTGTATTGCTAGAATTGATGAATATAACGAATATAGCGCTATATTCTCAATATTCGTTATATTCTAGCAATACAACCATTAGGAACCCAGCTCTAAGTTAAATTCGCATTGCGAATACAATTACTAACACTGCAGCTTCAGAATGAATCTAAGATGGATGCCGTCTTTGCTTTTTGATAGGAGATGGGAGGGTCTAGGAGGGAGGGTATGCTGATTGGCTAGAATGTGTCTGCTGACTGTGAGGTACAGGGTGAAAGTTTACTCCATGATAAAGTGTAGGGGCGAACGCGAACATCGCATATGTTCGCCTGCTGCGGCAGACATGAACAAGCTATGTTCGCCGGGAACCGTTCGTTGGCGAATAGTTGGGGATATCTCTACTGGTTACTACAGCACTGCTCCTATTCACTTGAATGGGAGAAGCTTGTATGGAGCTGTGCTATGAAAAGAGCTGATCAGTGGAGTATCCTGAGCATAGGTCATCAGTTTTAACGTCTTGGAAAACCACTGTAAGGCAAGGTCATCAGTATTAAACTTCCAGAAATCCCCTTAAGTCCTAAATTACCTCCAGATCGAAAGTTATTGAGCATTCATGGCATGTATGCCACAAACAGTGGTATAACTAGAAATGACTGGGCCCCACAGCAAATTTTTGAATTGGGGCCAGCAACTTCTTAACAACTCCCTCCTCGTGAGCAACCTCCACTCCCGTGGCTAGACAAGATAGCTCTCTCAGACCAGGCCCGGCAGCCACTCCGTCCATTTCCTACACATATATACTGTATTTCTTGTCACTGTATATACTGTCACTGTACTGTATATAATGTCATTGTATAATACTGTTGAGAGGGCCGTAAGAATAAAATCTTTTAGCCCCTCTCCTGGGTGGGCCCCGTAGCAGCGGCTTCCCCTGCTTCCATCATAGCTATGGCCCTGGCCTCAATTGTCTTCAACCAGAATGCCCAATTAAACTTCCAACAGTTATGGCCACTGTCATACTTACACGGGCAGAGCAAGTACATGGGGTGAATGTAACTGTGTAACTAAGGCCGATTCTGTTAGACCAAGATCATTTAAAAAAAGCAGAATGCATAAAAAACATCACATTAAAAAAACAACATAAAATGTGTAAGGTTCAGTTCTCACAAGGAAATCAAAGCCAGTGTAGGTTACTCGCACGCCCATTTTTTTGGAGAGTGTTGGTCATGATGCAAATGATTATGAAATGATTCAATAAAAATTGAATGACAAGGTAAATGTTCCTGCAATATGCTGCTAATTGGGAATACAGGAAAAAGATATGATTATTTGAACTCTGCCTTCCCTTCCTCTGTGTCCTGACTGCTCCATGATAATACATTTCTGGTTGTCCTGCTGCTCCGGGAGTAGAGGCTGTTAGAGGATGTGGGTTGTAGTGAGTGATGATCTAAGGTACACGGAGAAGGAACAGGAAGGGCAGAGTCTTGGATGTAGTTATCCTCAGCTTCCGAGTCATTGTTTGCATAAATCAGCCCGGCTGCGGTCAGGAGTCGGACACAAGCTTTTGATGTTCTAAGCAGAATTTGGATGTAGTACTTAAGTTACTTAACTAGTTATTTGTCTATTGGGAATCAGTGTAATGTAGAGGAGGTTAAAGGGAGTCTGTCAGCACAAACATGTCTGCACAGACCAATGTCTAGTAGGGTTTGGTCAACTCGATAAAATGATGCCTTTTTTACTAGTAAATTCCATGAATCCATTGCTGAGAATTTGAACTTTAAACCAATGTGCAAATTAGCTGTTAAGCGCAGCGTGGGCATTCCCACTGCCCTCAGTGCACCAAAACTCCCATCCTTTCTCTGCCCAGTCCCTTCCTGGGACCACTGATTGACAGGGCTAGGCATTAGGTACATCATCCCTCTTGGCAACACACATGCAGGGGTGGGACAAGGTCCACCACCAACAGAGGCTGAGCTGCCCAAGTGCGCCCCCCCCCCCTCCAACTTGCGGATGACACTGCTATGGGGGATCTGTGATGGATGACACTGTTATTGGGGAATCTGTGGATGACACATATGTATCATCCACAAATCCCCCCTCCCCATAACAGGGTCCGTGTAGGAATGACCCCCAATACAAGGGGTGAGGCTGTGGGGTTGTATCTGCTTTTTTGATGAAAGCGCCAGCGGGGCCCGTGCAGTGACTGTATTCTACTACACCCCCCCCCCCACCACCACCACTGTATATAATCTTAACCATATAACTGTAGTGATTTACTACAGTTATATAGTTAATAAGATTATATCCAGTGAGCAGGGGGGAAGGGGGTGTAGTAGAAAACAGTCACTGCACAGGCCCTGCTGTCATTATGAAATAGCATATGTGACCCCACCTCTTTTATTGGTGGTCATTCAGTAAATTAACCCTGTTTTGGGGGGGTGGGGGGGTGTCTGTGGATGACAAATATGTGTCATCCACAGATTCTCCCCATAACAGGGTTCATTTAGTGAATGACCACCCAAATTGTGGTGACCCAATACACGGGAGTTGCATCTGCAGAGGTTTTGTATAATGCTACCCCACAGTGTCCCCCACATAGTAATGTCCGCCACACTGCCCCCACACAGTAATGTCCGCCACACTGCCCCCCACACAGTAATGTCCGCCACACTACCCCCCACACAGTAATGTCCCCCACACCTCCCTCAACCACACAGCAGTGCCCCCACATAGTAATTTGTCATGCTCTCCCCCTCTTGTCATTCTCCCCCCTCTTGTCATAATCCCCTCTTCTTGTCATGCTCTTTCTGCCCCCTGTCATTCTCCCCCATCTTTTCATGCTCTTTATACCCCCCCATGTTGTCATGCTCATTCTGCCCCCCCCCATGTTGTCATGCTCTTTCTTCCCCCTCCCCATGTTGTCATGCTTTCTGCCCCCCCATGTTGTCATGCTCTTTCTGCCTGCCCCCAATGTTGTCATGCTCTTTCTGCCTGCCCCCATGTTGTCATGCTCTTTCTTCTCCCCCCAAGTTGTCATGCTCTTACTCCCCCCATGTTGCTATGCTCCTTCTTCTCCCGCCCATGTTGTCATGCTTTCTGCCCCCATGGTGTTATGCTCTTTCTGCCCCCCATGTTGTCATGCTCTTTCTGCCTGCCCCCCATGTTGTCATGCTCTTTCTTCTCCCCCATGTTGTCATGCTCTTTCTTCCCCCCATGTTGCCATGCTCCTTCTTCTCCCCCCATGTTGTCATGCTCTTCCCCCCATGTTTCCATGCTCCTTCTTCCTCTCCCCCATGTTGTCATGCTTTCTGCCCCCCATGTTGTTATGCTCTTTCTGCCCCCCTTGTTGTCATGCTTTTCTTCTCCCCCATGTTGTCATGCTCTTTCTCCCCCCCATGTTGTCATGCTCTTTCTGCCCTCCCCCATGTTGTCATGCTCTTTCTGCCTGCCCCCCATGTTGTCATGCTCTTTCTTCTCCCCCCATGTTGTCATGCTCTTTCTTCCCCCATGTTGCCATGCTCCTTCTTCTCCCCCCATGTTGTCATGCTCTTCCCCCCATGTTTCCATGCTCCTTCTTCCCTCCCCCCATGTTGTCATGCTTTCTGCCCCCCATGTTGTTATGCTCTTTCTGCCCCCCTTGTTGTCATGCTTTTCTTCTCCCCCCATGTTGTCATGCTCTTTCTCCCCCCATGTTGTCATGCTCTTTCTGCCCTCCCCCATGTTGTCATGCTCCTTCTTCTACCCCTCCTCTCCTCCTACCTCTGCTGTAGCATGGCCGAGCTCTGCATGGTCTGCGCCTCCGCGGGTACAGGAGGAGGAGCTTTTGTCTCCTGTACCGAGCCGACTGACTTGAAGTGCAAACTGTGTGCACACTTCCTGTCAGTCCGGCCGGGTACAGGAGACTGATGCTCTCTGTACCTGCGGACCGGACAGAGCTCGGTCACGCAACAATCAAATGTAGGAGGGACAGGAGGGAGCACTGAGCGGTTCCCCCCTGTCAGTCCCTCTCCCTCTGGCCGCCCCCTGCCTGCGCCCTGAGGCTGGAGCGCCCTGAGGCTGGAGCATGCATCCTTTTATTTAGCCGTGGGACATTCACAGTACCCTTATTCAAGTCCCAGTAGAGATATGGGGCTGTACTGTGCATGCTCCGATGTTAAACAGAACAGTGCATTTATAACAATACAGGGCCAAGTGAGATCCTGTACTTGGCCCCGTCAATCAACGGTCTGAGGTAAGAGCTGGGCAGAGAAATGAGGCAAACTTGGGTGCACTGAGGGCAGCGGGAACACCTTTGGTGCATTTAACAAATAATTTGAATATCAATTGCTATTTAAAATTCTTGGCAATGGAATGAGGGGATTTAGTAAGCTGAGCAAGCCCTACTTGTCAGTGGACTGTGTTACATAGGCATGTTCCTACTGATAGACTGGGGTCCTCTTGGGCAGACCCTTAGTGTGCTTAGACAAGCAGAAAAAAATCATACTTATCTGATCCTTGCCTCTGGATTCCAGCTCCTTCGCTCCCCCTGGGGCCACTGCAGCTCTCAGTTCTCCCCACATCAACATCTGGTTTAATGTGGATCACGTGGCAGCTGCACAATGACTGGCTGCCTTGGTGATGTGTCTCCCGTGCGTCAAGTCATTGGGTCGCAAGACATATGGGAGACACATCACTGCTGAATCCAATCGTGGCTGAAGCGGCCACATGATCTGCATCAAACTGGATGTTGACATGGGGAGACCTGAGAGCTGCAGTGGCCAGAAGAAATGAAGGAGCCAGAATCCAGCAGTAGGGAGCAGGTATCGTAACTATGATTCCCTCAGGTAATGTAGCATCCCCAAGTCAGGGGAGTATGAGGGTCTGACCTGGGGGATGCCAGTGATGGAGAGGCTGGCACGTGGATCCTCTGGGGCACTCTCTGGGTTCTTAAAGGGACACAGCCAGGTGTAGTGTGAGGTGCCCTTGGTGTTGGTAGATTAACGTGCCTGTGGCTGGGTGTCCCTGATGTCCGTCACACCAGTGCCGGTAACGGTGGCACACCGATTGATAGGAGAAATAATTGAGGTGCAGGCTTGGATAGTAAACCAGAATTTCACTTTACTGAACAGTAATAAACAGCATACACTCTCTTGACAGTTCCTCAGAAGACAATTGGTTTCAGCAAGCTTTAAGTTACAATACATTAATGGCAGGTTTATGTTTAGCAAGGTGATCACAGAGGGTTAAAGCAGGACTTGCAGTACAGACGGCTTGCACACATTTCCTGACTGATCCTGACTAGGAATATATTCTTCTCCAAGGCCCCAATGCCCTCTCTCGGCTTATATCCTTGGGATAACAATTACTGAGTACCTCCTCTGGTATTTGTAGTACCTCTTGCTTTCTGGAATTCTTTGCTCTGCCTTCCCTCAGCTCACGCAGGCTGGTGACCAGTGATGTTTCTGCAGGGATCCTTATCCTGTTTGCAGCTTGACTAAGGAGGTAACACTTCTCCGCTAGTCCTAGGGTCTGGACTGCTCCTCCCAGGGAATGACTCTTCCTAGGCTAGACCCTCTCAGGCTATAGGGCCTGGGTTGACTTCAACAGGCTCAGGGCCTGAACACTGAACACCTTCACAGGCTCATGGCCTGGACTGGACTGCCTTCAACAGGCTCAAGGCCTGAACTGCCTAACTCCTCCCCTGACTGGGCCTATATTAACTAGGGCTCCCTAGCTCCCTCTAATGGCTAAAGCTGAGAAGACACCCCTAGCAGGCCTGCACAATGCTACACAATAGCAGTAACAGGGTGATAGGATATATAAATAGGTAACGTACGCACCCTAGTGACCCTTCTGTAGTGTCGGGCATCACAACTCCCGTACACTACAGTAATACTAGGGGTTCTGTCTGAGAGGCCCCCAGGGTGAAAAAAAAACTTTGAAGTTATTAAAGGGCACCCCCTCCCCCAATCCTGACATCCCTCTATTAACTTGGTTCTTTGTTCTAGTTGAACGGTTACGGCACCATCAGTGTACTTCAATTCAGTGGGTATTTTACAACACCTAAAGGAGATACGTAGGATTGGAAAATCACAACCACTTTCTTCCAAATCTGAGCCATACCTTTCCTCTAGTGTTGAGCGAGCATGTGTCACGACTGTGACTGATCCAGACAGGTCTGGGAAGAGAAGGTCGCAGCGACTTGCTACTCGCGATAGCTTGTGAGTTTGCTCCGTGGTTCAGGGTATGTCATCCGGGTTTTGCCTTGTGAACCTTTTTGTCCTGACTGGGAGTTTGTAAACATCCTTCTCAGGTGAGTGCTGTCTGCCACTCCCAGCTACTATATTAGTTTCAGTTTTACTTGCAGTCATTGCCAGATATAGTCCTTACTTCCAGTGCTATTCTGACCTTTGAAGGAGATCGTTTGACGGTGTTGCTGTGGAGCTCTTGTCTGGCGTGGACTGTCGTTATTGGGATCATCTTCTCTGCTCGTGACTGGATAAGTCTATCTCTACTGGAGATTGTTTGTTGCTGTCTTCCCCTGTTGTTCTCCTAGACATGAGTGATGGTGACTAGTGCTCCCATCTGCCTTTCCCCAGTCTAGTCTTCTGAGGGTGACTCAGGGTTTAGGCATCCTGCTCGCCGCACGGGTTCACACCCCGTCTAGGGTATCAGGGCAGACAGGTGCCAGCTTAGGGTTTGTCAGGGGTGGCCGTTCTATTTCCCATCCGTAGATAAGGTTCCCCCTTCCCCTCCGTCTGGTGCGACACGACTACTGCTGGGATAGCGGTCGTGACAGCATGCTCGTCCAAACACCTTTTTTACTCGAGCATCGCGATGCTCGGCACATCGTGGTGTTAGGGTACTTTCACACTTGCATTGGTGCGTATCCGTCTGTTTATTTGCACAGACGGATCCGCACCTATAATGCAAACGTTTGTATCCGTTTAGAACGGATCTGTTTGCATTAGTTAAAAGAAAAATGACAGTCCGTTCAGAATGCATCAGTTGCTCCGTTCCACTTCTATTCTGTTTTGGAGACGGACACCAAAACGCAGCATGCAGCATTTTGGTGTCCATCTAAAGAGGCGGAGCCTAACAGATCCGTTTTGAATTACATTGAAAGTCAATGGGGAACGGATCCGTTTTCATATGCACCATATTGTAACATAGTAACATAGTAACATAGTAACATAGTATATAAGGCCGAAAAAAGACATTTGTCCATCCAGTTCGACCTGTTTCCTGCAAGTTGATCCAGAGGAAGGCAAAAAACCCCTGTGAGGTAGAGCCAATTTTCCCCACTTAAGGGGAAAAAATTCCTTCCCGACTCCAATCAGGCAATCAGAATAACTCCCTGGATCAACGACCCATCTTTAGTAGCTATAGCCTGAAATATTATTACGCTCCAGAAATACATCCAGGCCCCTCTTGAATTCCTTTATTGTACTCACTATTACCACCTCCTCAGGCAGAGAGTTCCATAGTCTTACTGCTCTTACCGTGAAGAACCCTTTTCTATGTTTGTGTACAAACCTTCTTTCCTCCAGACGCAGAGGATGTCCCCTCGTCACAGTCACAGTCCTGGGGATAAATAGATGATGGGAGAGATCTTTGTACTGACCCCTGATATATTTATACATAGTTATTAGATCTCCCCTCAGTCGTCTTTTTTCTAGAGTGAATAACCCTAATTTTGATACCCTTTCGGGGTACTGTAGTTGCCCCATTCCAGTTATTACTTTAGTTGCCCTCCTCTCTAGCTCTGCTATGTCTGCCTCGTTCACGGGAGCCCAGAACTGTACACAGTACTCCATGTGTGGTCTGACTAGTGATTTATAAAGTGGTAAGACTATATTTTCATCACGGGCATCTATGCCCCTTTTGATGCAACCCATTATTTTATTGGCCTTAGCAGCAGCTGCCTGACACTGGTTTTTACAGCTTAGTTTGTTATTTATTAAAATTCCTAGATCCTTTTCCATGTCAGTGTTACTGAGTGTTTTACCATTTAGTATGTACGGGTGACTTGCATTATTCCTTCCCATGTGCATAACTTTACATTTGTCAGTGTTAAACCTCATCTGCCATTTCTCTGCCCAAGCCCCCAATCTATCCAGATCCCTCTGTAGCAGAAAACTGTCCTCTTTAGTGTTAATTACTTTACACAGTTTAGTGTCATCTGCAAAAATTGATATATTACTGTGCAAGCCTTCTACAAGATCATTAATAAATATATTGAAGAGAATAGGGCCCAATACTGAACCCTGGGTACCCCACTAGTGACCGTGACCCAATCTGAGTGTGTACCGTTAATAACCACCCTCTGTTTTCTATTACTGAGCCAGTTACTTACCCACATACAGATATTTTCTCCTAGTCCAAGTGTTCTCATTTTATATACTAACCTTTTATGTGGTACAGCGTCAAATGCTTTGGAGAAGTCCAGATATACGACATCCATTGATTCGCCGCTGTCAAGTCTAGAACTTACCTCCTCATAGAAACTGATTAAATTAGTTTGACATGACCGATCCCTCATGAAGCCATGCTGATATGGTGTAATTTGCTTATTTTCATTGAGATACTCCAAGATAGCATCTCTTACAAAACCTTCAAACAGTTTACCCACAACAGATGTTAAACTTACCGGCCTATAATTTCCAGGCTCTGTTTTTGGACCCTTTTGAATATTGGTACCACATTTGCTATACGCCAGTCTGGTGGAACATTCCCTGTCAGTATGGAGTCCGTGAATATCAAAAATAAGGGTCTGGCTAGGACATCACTTAATTCCCTTAGGATACGGGGTGTATGCCATCCGGTCCTGGCGATTTGTCTATTTTAATCTTTTAAGTCGCTGCTGTACTTCTTCCTGGGTCAGACAGGGCACTTTTAAAGGGGAATTTACTTTTACATTTTGCATTTCATCTGACAGTTTATTTTCCTCAGTGAAAACAGTGGTGAAGAAAATATTTAATAGCTTGGCTTTATCCTCATCGCTTTCTGCAACTCCCCCCTCATTGCTATGTAGAGGGCCGACTCCTTCAGGTTTATATTTTTTACCATTTATATAATTGAAAAACATTTTAGGGTTATTTTTGTTCTCTTTGGCAATTAATCTCTCGGTCTCTAGTTTGGCAGTTTTTATTAGTTTTTTACATATTCTATTTTTTTCCTTATAGTTTATCAGTGCTTCCTGGCTCCCCTCCTGTTTTAGTGATTTATATGCTTTCTTTTTGTCATTTATTGCTTTTTTTACGGTTCTATTTATCCACATTGGTTTCTTCTTATTTCTTAGCCTTTTATTTCTATAAGGTATGCATCGATCACAATTTGATGTTACAATGCTTTTAAAAATCTCCCATTTTGTGGTTGTATTTTTATTTTTGAGGACTATGTCCCAGTTAATTGGGCCTATGGCCTCTCTTAGTTGGCTAAATTTTGCTTTTTTGAAGTCCGGTATTCTTGTTCCTCCCTGTAGAAACTCTCGTTTGAAGGATAATTGGAAGGTTATTACTTTATGGTCACTATTTCCCAGGTGTCCCCCAACCTGCACGTCTGTTGTTCTATCAGGTCTATTGGTTAATACTAAGTCCACCCGGGCAGTGGGAGCACGGGACTTTGTTACTTGTTCAGATTCCACCATGACTTGTGACCCCCCCGCTGTCAACAGGCAAGAGGACCATTCCTCTCCTATTGCACGAAGTTTACCTGGAGGACTCTCCCCTACTGCTCTGGACTTTGTTCCTCATGTGGGCCTGACCTCACAATCTGTGCCTGGTGACCTGTCGTCCACCCCGGCGATATTCCACACCCATTCACCCTCGGACGATTCAGATATGTCCGCCTCGGGCTCAGCTTCCTCCTCCAGACGGTCTAAAAGGCCTAGACTCAGTGATATTTGGTCGATACTAAGCTCCTTACCTACCAAATCTGATTTGGAGGCTCTGATTAAGTCTGTTGAAGCAAGACATGACAAGGCGATAGAGGAGGTGAAAGCTGATATCTCATCTGTCTCTACACAGTTAGCCTCTCAGGCCCAAAGGTCGGACGATCTTGATTCTCGTCTCACCGTGGTGGAGAACAGCATTGCGTCCCAGACTGCCCTGAATAAGTATCTTCTCCTACAACTTGACGACCAAGAAAATCGTGGCCGTCGAAATAATGTGAAACTACGGGGCATACCTGAAGACGTCCCATCCACTGACCTACGGAAGGTAGTCACTTCTATATTTAATACCCTCCTGGATAAGCCTGCTGGCACGGAGATCGAACTTGACAGAGTTCACAGGGTCTTGGGCCCGAGGCGGGCTGGAACTCTTAACCCTAGAGATGTGTTGTGCCGAGTTTTTTTTTTTTCCGTGTTAAGGAGGATATCTTGCAAAGAGCTTGGCGGCATGGTCCTGTCTTGTTTGGCGACTCTCAGGTCCAAATCCTCCCAGACGTCTCTAGACGTACGCTACTGATGAGGAGATCCCTTAAGCCGACCCTGCAAGTCATCACTGAGGCGGGGGCCACGTATCGTTGGGGTCACCCGTTTCATCTTATAGTTCACAGGAATGGTACCACATTTGCCCTCCACTCCCCTGATCAAGCGGCAGACCTGGGCAATTTCTTGGACGTCCCATCACTATGGGTGCCGGACTGGTTTGACATCCCGATACCATTGGTTAATACTAAGTCCAGTATGTGTCATTGAAAACGGATCCGTCCCCATTGACTTACATTGTAATTCGAAACGGATCTGTTAGGCTCCGCCTCTTTAGATGGACACCAAAATGCTGCATGCTGCGTTTTGGTGTCCGTCTCCAAAACAGAATAGAAGTGGAACGGAGCAACTGATGCATTCTGAACGGATCCTTATTTATTCAGAATGCATGGGGGCTTAACTGATCCATTTTGGACCATTTGTGAGAGCCCTGAAACGGATCCCACAAACGGAATCCAAAACGCTAGTGTGAAAGTACCCTTAGGCTGAACACAGCCAATAAACGTGCGGGGGAGTACTGGCACTCCCACAGTAATGCCGCAGCCATGTTGGTTACTGGCATTACACTGGGTTCAGACCTGGGCGTTCGTGCAGCGCGTTTAATTCACGCGTTTTTAACGCGCGAATTAAATCGCGCTGCACAAAATAGGAATCGCGCGTTTAACGCGCGTCCCTATTAAACTCTGTTTATGGGGACGCGTGTTAAACGGGCCAAAAAACGCAAACATACTTTCTTTTGCGTCGGCCGTTTTTACGCGCGTTCGAACGCGCATAAAAACGCGCAAGTGTGAACCAGGCCCATAGGAATGCATGGGTACTGTACAGTTGTGCGTTTTTATGCGCGTTCAAGCGCGCGTAAAAATGCTAAAGTGTGAACTGAGGGTTACAGTGATTGGTTGGCTGGCTATATAGCACCCGATTACACGTGGTTCGGTTCAGTCTTAGTCAGGGAGAGCTGCAGCAGAAGGGACAGATAGTGTAGGGACAGGAATTATTATCATTATTTTTTTTTAGGCATGGTTTAGTTTTGAAAGGTGTTAGAGACCCAAAAGTCCTTTTAAGGATTATTGTTTTATCTGGCTGCAATATATACTATTAGCGCAACCTTCGCTAAATTGCGTGAAATTGTTTGGCCGCTGCTGACAGTGACACAACCTTTGCTACATCTGTTGTGCTACATTTGCGCATCCTAAATATCTGTGACATTCAGTTAAACTTTTTCACCGCTGGTGACAGCAACATTACATGTGCTACATCTCCTGTATAATGTTTGCGCATCCTAAATATCTGTGACATTCAGTTTAATTTTTTCGCAGCTGGTGACAGAGACATTACCTGCGCTACATCTCCTGTATAACATTTGCGCATCGTAAATATCTGTGACATTAAGTGTAATGTATTTGCGCATGCGCTTACAAAACCTGCGCTACTGTACATGTTACATACTTACAAGCATATATACCATTTAATATGCTCAAGGCAAGCAGTAAGGGATGGGGAAGTGGCTGTGCTGCTGATGGTGCACGCAGAGGCCGTGGCAATGCGCGCGGTAAAAGTGTGCCTGCTGCAAGAGCACAAGAAACACAGTCATCCACGATACCTAGCTTCATGTCCCAGTTTGCAGGGCAGCGCAGGACACCACTCTTAAAGTCACACCAGTGCGACCATGTGGTCGGTTGGATTGCAGCAGATAATGTTTCCAGTCGGTTGAGCACCACCCTGTCTTCCACAAAGTCCAGTCCCAGTAGCCAAGAGTCTGTTCAACAGAATCCTCACCCTGATCCTCCTTCCTCCCACCATGGAGAGTCTTGGCAAACAAGTGATCCGCGGAGCTCTTTTCATCGC
Source organism: Bufotes viridis (assembly GCA_033119425.1). Lineage (NCBI taxonomy): Eukaryota > Metazoa > Chordata > Amphibia > Anura > Bufonidae > Bufotes > Bufotes viridis. Next base: position 37,361,286 of record CM065591.1, read on the forward strand.
CATTCCTTGATTTGGCCCTCTCGCCAAGCCCGATTGAAGAGGGACATGAGCAGAACTTGTGCACTGATTCCCAAACTCTTTATCATCAGAAAAAGATGACGGTGGGGAACGGCAATTAGTGTTTTACGAGGTGGATGATGATGATGAGACACAGTTGCCAATAAGTCAACCGCAATTAGTGTCTCAAGAGGTTTTATGATGAGGATGAGACACAGTTGTCAATAAGTGAGGTTCTTGTTAGGTCAACAAGTCAGGAGGATGACCAGAGTGAGGAAGTGGAAGAGGAGGTGGTGGACGATAAAAATCACTGAACCAAACCGAGCGAGGACAGCAGTACAGAGGGGGAGGGATCCGCAGCACCGCAACAGGCTGGAAGAGGCCTGGCAAAAGGGAGAAGGTGGGCCACACCAAACAGGCCCGCAACTGTTCCTCCTTGCGGCAATCTCCTCTGCCAAGGAGTAGGTGTTCCACATTCTGGTTCTTTTTTGAGGAAAGTGTGGACGATAAAAGAATTGTCATTTGCAACTTGTGCCATACTAAACTGAGCAGGGGCGTGAACACAAACTCACCACCACCAGCATAAAGCACCCTAATAGGTGGGCCGAACGCCTTGGTCCACAATCAGTGTCTGTGGCTCACGCCAGTGCCTCCTCTTTCCCTGTTTTATGTGCTGGCCAATTCCCTGTCCAAGACGCAGGCCCGGGTGCCTCCCGCCCTGCACCTGGACCTTCTTAGGCACCATCATCTAGCACATCCACTGTTTTGTCCCAGCCCAGCGTACAGATGTCCATACCCCAGGCCTCTGAACGAAAGCACAAATACCCACACACATGCCATAGCACTAAATGTGCACCTTTCCAATTTGCTGGCTCTGGAAATGTTGCCATTTAGGCTTGTGGACACTGAGGTTATCCGCAGCCTGATGGGGGTGGCCGTCTCTCGTTACTCAGTCCCCAGCCGCCACTATTTTTCACGGTGTGCCATTCCCACCTTATACCAGCATGTGTCCCATAACATCATCCGTGCCCTCTTACCAGAACAGTTATTGGAAAGGTCCACTCAACGACCAACACATGAACAAGTGCTTTTGGCTAGGGATGCTACATTTCCCTGATGGTCACGTGTCGCATTGGTCACATTGCCGTCAATGGATGTTGATCTCAGAGAGGCAGGGAGAGGAAGAGTCGGCCCAAGAACAAACCCAATCGTGGGGGACCAAGTAAGTATGATCTCCACCGTGGGACAGCCACTCTCAGAGGTCTGTCTGACTCTTGGATAATCTCTTTAAAAAGATTATTAAATTTTTTAATTTACTCTTATCCCTGTCTCAATAGTAAAGACCGACGGGAGGGACTGTACTGGGAATATGACAACACCATGTAAGCACCTTGCATATTTCTGATATTGAGAACATTGCGGTTCTGCCTGGAGACCAAATGATATGAAGATGCCGTGAATGACAGGTACGGTAAGTAAAAAAGATTTCTTAAAAAGTGCAGACATGCAATGATGGATGAATTGTTCTGAGATCATTAACATTCAATATTCCGTTTCTTTTTTTCCTCCCAAATTATACAAACCTCGTTAGAGACAACTCCCTGTGATTTGTCTTATCTATCAACCACAGGCTAAAATCTCATTTTCCAACTGCTTTTATGTGAGCCAAATAATGATGACAATTGCAGTTTTTTTTTTTTTAAGGTCTAAAATGCGTTTCCTATGAGACCTTTAAATAAGCTATTTTTTTTGTCACATTTATGTTTCATTAGGCTTTTCCCTTCCTAAAATGTAATTCACAGGCCGGCCTATAATTACATCTTTCCTTTCCCAACACGACAGGAAGGAAGCTGCCTTCTCAAATAGACGTCAATTGAGCCGTTAACCTCGCTGGATGAACGCCTTTTATAGGCAGAACAAGAGTTTGATTACTGAGCTACAAAAATAATGCGGATCCTGTCCTCACGATTGTTACTTGTAAGGTCAAAGGTAACCGAAGGATACACGCGGTGATGTCAGACCCGCGTAAGACAGGGGTCAAGTGTGAGGATGTTACCGACCAGCCCAGCAATGAATGAAGTCCTTTTATCCTCTTGGGGATCACTCAAGTTATGTCTCGTGAAGCACAATACTCTGCACGGAGCTACAGAAAGATGCTGGAGAAAGACTCCTTAGGCTTCGCCTCATCGCCATCGGCTTCTATGGGAAAAATACTTTAAGAATTGAAAGGGCAGATTTGTCCCTATGACACTGGCTGACCTGTTACATGTGCGCTCGGCAGCTGAAGGCATCTGTGTTGGTCCCATGTTCATATGTGGCCGCATTGCTGAGAAAAATGATAGTTTAATATCAGGCTATTTCACACTAGAGTTTTGGATTCCGTTTGTGAGATCCGTTTCAGGGCTCTCACAAACGGTCCAAAACGGATCAGTTTTGCCCCAATGCATTCTGAATAGATAAGGATCCGTTCAGAATGCATCAGTTCGGCTCCGTTCCGTCTCTATTCCGTTCTGGAGGCGCACACCAAAACGCAGCTTGCAGCGTTTTGGTGTCCGTCTGACGATGCGGAGCAGAACGGATCCGTTTTGAATTACAATGTAAGTCAATGGGGACGGATCCGTTTTTAATGACACAATATGGTGCATTTGAAAACGGATCCGTCCCCCACTGACTTTCAATGTAATTCAAAACGGATCCGTTTTGACTTTGACATTTTTTTTTAAAGCTAATGCTAATGGATCCGTTCTGAACGGATACAAACGTTTGCATTATAGGTGCGAATCCGTCTGTGCAAATAAACAGACGGATCCGCACCAACGCAAGTGTGAAAGTAGCCTAAGCAAATGAGCCTCATTGAGCAACGGGGGCGTTACCATTACACCTAAAGGCTCTGCTCACTCTGCAACTGCCACGTCCTCTGCGCTTTGACAGGACCAGGCAGTGAAAACATCATCACACTTGGACTTAGTCTATCTATCTATCTATCTATCTATCTATCTATCTATCTCATATCTTCTATATGGATGTTTTCATCCGTGTGTAAGGTGAAGAAGCATCGGCGGTGCGGGGACCAGGAGCGGCACCAGGAGCGGGGTAAGTATTACCTGTGCGGGGCCCGGCACATGGGGGATGTTTCAGAAATCGGATAACCCCTTTAAGACAAAATGCAAAGCATTTTAGGGGTAAAAAAAAAGAATAAAAAACGACTCACCTTGTCCACTTGATCGCGCTGCCGCAGTGTCTTCTATCTTCTTCCAGCAGGACCTGCAAAAGGACCTGCGATGACGTCACCGTGCTCACCAGGTGGTGGGAGCCGTGACATCATCGCAGGTCCTTTTGCAAGTCCTGTTGAAAGAAGATAGAAGACATTGCGGCAGCGTGATCAAGTGGACAAGGTGAGTTGTTGTTGTTTTTTAACCCCTAAATCGCCATATTCTTTTGCCTTCTGTCTCACATTATACCGGGAAATAATAAAGTGAAGTTCGGGTCCCGAACCTGAACTTTGACCTGAGGTTTGGCAGAACCCGGCGAACCCAAACTTCCACGGGTTCACTCAAACCTAGTCACTATGACATGTGAGCTGTTTTTGGGATAGTACAGCTACACGGCAACAGTCTCAAGCAATTTTCTCCCACACGCATCCACAACCATGAGCCTTTCTTGCCAGTAACGTGTCAGGACAGGGCGTGTTTTTCAGCACAGCTGGAATCTGATCTTGTGGCCTCTGGAAGATAAGCTGAAAGTACATTCTGGACTTTGTCCCCTTTGTCATCCCTCAGAACTAATTCAATTAAGGAAAACTGCTTTACTGGGAAGGAATGACTGCTATGAAGCAATCGCCATATGTTACATCATTCAGATGCAGCGCATTGAAAACAAATGGGTTACGACAATTATTTTGCCCTGTATTTAGTAAAAGTTATTTGCATGGAAATGAATGTGCTCAGATATTATGTGTCAGGATGCAGCATAGAAGCCGATGGTAAATCATCCGCAATCGTATTCACAGATTTACCACTGCAAGCCAGCAGGACTACTTTACCCACTAGAGGGAGAGATCTGACATTGTCTATAAATCCTAATGATCCCCACAATGTAGAAACATGTTTAATACATAAGCATCCAATGCCTGACAGCAAAACATTTAACTGACCTACTATTTTCCATGAGACCACTAGATATTTTCCACTAGCCCACCAGGAAAATGTTACATTTCACGCTAGCCCACCAGGAAGCTTTTACATATTTTCCACTAGCCCACCAGGGAATTGCTACATAAATCACAGTAGCCCACAAAGGAATTGCTATATATTTTATTCCAGCCTACTAGGTAATTTAACTCTAGCCTACCAGGGAAATATTGCATATTCTCCACTAGCCCACCAGGAAATTGTTAAATATTTCACCCTGGCCTAACAGGAAATATTCACCGATTTCCCACTAGCTGACCAGGGAATTGTTACACATTTCGCAGTAATCGACCAGAGAATCACTGCACATTTCACAGCAGCCCATCTGGGAATTTTTACATATTTTCTACTACCTTACCAGGGAATTACTACATATTTCACAGTCGAACACTTACAAATTGATACATATTTGACGCGAATCCACCAAGGAATTGTTACATACAGTATTTTCCACTATCCTGCCAGGGAATTAATACATATTTCACTCTAGGGAAATGTTACATATTCTCTAGTAGCACACCATTAAATTGTTAAATATTTTAAAATGGTCTACCAGGAAATTTTTTACCTATTTCCCACTAGCTGGCCAGGGAAGTGTTAAATATTTTCCAGAAACCCATCAAGCAATTGCTGCACATTTCACAGTAACCGACCAGAGAATTACTGCACGTTACACTGTAGCCCACCTGGGAATTTATGAATATTTTCTACTACCTAACCAGGGAATTGCTAAATACACGTAGTTCACAATAGACCATTTGATTGATGCATATTTTACACTAGTCCACCAGGATATTGTTACATATTCTCCACTATCCTGCCAGGGAATTGATACATATTTCATAGTAGCCTACCAGGACATTTGCAATTATTTTACACTAGATCACCTGGGAATTGATACTTATTTTACGCTATGCTTGGCTACTAGTGATTATTTTTCCGCCATATTTTCAACTAGCCCACCAGGGATTATTTTTTTTACACATTTTATACCAGGCCACCAAGCATTTATCTCTAAACCTTTATTCAATTATCATTGATTTCTGCTTTCCATTTCCATTAGAGGCAAAGATATTTTTACACACAGTACACGCAGACCATCCAAGTGTCCTTATTTCTTTAGTCTATACACCAAAATGACTGGTATTGTGTTTTCCAATTTTTCTGTTGATTGGCAGCTGTAATGTGCCTCCATTCCAAAGGTCATCGTGATACAGTGACATTCATGGCTGCACTTATGGGGACTTACTTATACTGTATACTATAAATGTCCCTCTATAACAAGGTCATCCTTGACGGGCATAGTGTTATGCCTTCTCCACGGACTACTCTCTGTGGGCCACCAAACCATGGAATGTATGTCGGGGATCTCAAGTCTCCCGGATGTTAAGGGAGTCTCCCGCTATTAGATAGCGGCTCCCTGACACCCGCATGTGAAACAATATATCCCGGAAAGATTTACTCTCAGTAAACCTTTCCGGCAACCTGTAGCAGTGTCCCCTTCTCGGCCGGTCCTCTGACTCCTTGAGAACTCCGACTGGTGATGTCACGTCCTATGACTTGCCAGTTGGAGCTTTAGCCCACCTTCAGCTACTGCGCGTGCGCCAGCCTTACTCGAACTACCGCCACTGGGCTGCGCGGCATCACATGCCACTGTCAGAAGCCTCGATTCCCCTCATTGCGCTGTCACCCACGCATAGTAGAAAGTTCTTTTTGGTCATACATTATATAATGTTTCACTATGTTCCCATATATGTTTTGTTCATGTTGCCTTGCCTTTATACTGCATCAGCACAGTAACCTTGTGATATGTTGTGTTCTGCATATGTTTGGGAAATATAATAAAAAGTTCGAGAAATAAATAAATAAGAAAACCTCCCTGAAATGAGAAGTGCACCTCCCTGAAATGAGAAGTGCACCTCCCTGAAATGAGAAGTGCACCTCCCTGAAATGAGTTTTCGCAGGTTGGGATGTCTGGTATGTGGATTCTTAGGGACACATTTATTAAGACCGGCGGGTAGCATTTATCATGTAGAGGAAGTTAATACAAGGCACTTAGGGCTCTTTCACACTTGCGTTTTTGTTTTCCCGGCATAGAGTTCCGTCGTCAAGGCTCCATGCCGGAAAAATCCTGATCAGGATTATCCCAATGCATTCTGAATGGAGAGAAATCCGTTCAGGATGCATCAGGATGTCTTCAGTTCAGGACCGGAACGTTTTTTGGCCGGAGAAAATACCACAGCATGCTGCGCTTTTTGCTCCGGCCAAAAATCCTGAACACTTGCCGCAAGGCCGGATCCGGAATTAATGCCCATTGAAAGGCATTAATCCGGATCCGGCCTTAAGCTAAACGTTGTTTCGGCGCATCGCCGGACCCAACGTTTAGCTTTTTTTTTAATGGTTACCATGGCAGCCAGGACGTTAAAGTCCCGGCTGCCATGGTAAAGTGTAGTGGGGAGCGGGGGAGCAGATACTTACAGTCCGTGCGGCTCCCGGGGCGCTCCAGAGTGAGGTCAGGGCGCCCCATGCGCATGGATCACGTGATCCATGCGCAAGGGGCGCTCTGAAGTCATTCTGGAGCGCCCCGGGAGCCGCACGGACTGTAAGTATCTGCTCCCCCGCTCCCCACTACTTACTATGGCAACCAGGACTTTAATAGCGTCCTGGCTGCCATAGTAACACTGAAAGCATTATGAAGACTGATCAGTCTTCAAATGCTTTCAGGTCACTTGTGTTGTTACGGATCCGGCGGGCATTTCCGGGGACGGAAGTGCACGCCGGATCCTAATAACGCAAGTGTGAAAGAGGCCTTACTAATGTGTTGTGATTGGCCATATTGCCTCCTTTGCTGGCTGGATTCGTTTTTCCATCACATTATACACTGCTCGTTTTCAGGGGTTATGACCATCGCTGCAATCCATCAGTGATGCAAAGGAAGCAATATGGACAATCACAATACATTAGTAAGTGCCTTGTATTAACTTTCTCTACATAATAAATTCTAGTTTATTTTCTGACTTTTTAGTATTACACTGTGCTCATTCAAATGAATGGGTTCTCCCCAAAGTGTTAATCAGGTGTCCCGAATCAGGGCTGAATGTCCCCTCCTCAAATATTCCAGTCTCCTCTACTGTGCATCAGGTTATTTAGCCGTGGCTCAGGTGGCAGGGTGCTATCTTATTATTTAAGTTAGTCCCTGGCATCCCTGTTTGGCCACCGTTTACTTTGCTTGCCCTGCTGTATCTCCTTCCTATACCAGTGTCTAGTATCCTGCTACAACTCTGCTACGTACATTAGCTGTTCTGGTTTCCACAACTGTGCTACATCATGCAGCTATCCTGCTCTCCTGCTACATTTTCTGCTACACCACTAAGCTATTCTAATCTCCGGAACATTGATACAACTTTGCTATATCATCCTGCAGCTCTCCTCTCGGGAATGCTGACAAAGCTCTGCTGAATCAGGTTCTCATGCACACAAACATACTTTCTTTCTGTGTCTGTTCCGTTTTTTTTTCAATGGGTTCGCAAAAAAAAAAAAAGGATCAGTTTTGCGCAGACTACAAAATACATATGGATACAGAGAAGACCGGCGCTCGCTGCAGTAGATGCAATTTCTTTATCTTTTATTCTTGCCACATGGAGGAACAAGGGAAACGTTTCGACTCAACACAAGCTGTTTGACAAAGACTTGTGTTAAGTCGAAACGCGTCACTTGTTCCTCCATGTAGCGAGTGCCGGTCTTCTTCGTATCTATATGAATGGGACGCCAACCGTGGAGGCGCTCACCGTACATTGCATACCAGAGTGCCGGCTGTTCTACCTTTTGGATTGCAAAATACATATGGTCATGTGCATGAGCCCTTCCAGTGGTCTCCAGTATACTGCTGCAACTCTGCTACATCACTCAGTTATTCCGGTCTGCAGTGCGCACGATGATCCAAGAAGATCTGCTTTTCTAGACAACTGGCTTAGCGGATCCATCTTTTCTGATAAGAACTTAAAGGAGTTTTCCAGGATTTCAATACTGATGGTTTGTCCTCAGGCTAGGTCATAAATATTTGATCTGACTCTTGATACCCTCGCCCATTGGCTGTTCCCAGGCCATTGAAATCACAGTCATCGGTCACGTGACCTATATGCAGCTCAGTCCCATTCAAATTATTGGAGCTTGGCTGCAATACCAAGCACAGCCACTGTACAATGTACGGCGCTGTGCTTAGTATGCTGTGAGGAGACCTCAGCGCTCACTGGAACACAAGCCGATTACACAGCTGACCCCCACAGATCAGATATTGATGACCTATCCTGAAGATAGTCAATCAATATTAAATTCCTGAAAAACCCCCACTTAAAGAAGTTGTGCCACCAAAAATATTCTACATTTTTAAAAGCAGCACCTGGATCTGAATACTTTTGTAATTGTGTGTAATTTGAAGTTTTGTCTAGCCACTGAACTATTCAATAAAACTTATCTGTATAGCGCCACCTGCTGTTTGTTTTTTCCTTATTTTTTTTCCACCTCACTAAGGTGGTCGCACGCGCTCAGTTTAAATCTTTTAAATCTTCAATTGCCACCAGCCATGTCTTCTGTTAGAAGCTGTGGCTGTTACAGATAGAGAGCTGCAGCAGAAACGACACGCCCCCAGAGCCGTGATGGGGAGAGATCTGCAGCGGAAAGAAGGCCACACCCCCTGAGCTGCCAGCCTAAGGAGAATATACCAGAGTAACTGAAGCTATAAATGGGGAGATATGTGGATCCATGTCAGGTACAGGGCTGGTTCTAGCTTTGTTAGAAAGGTATTGTCATGGACTATACGATTTTTTATTTTTTGCATGAATCATGGCATACCCTCTTCAACACATATTAGCTGCAGAAATGCTGTATACTCAAAGGAGCTGTAGGGAAATATAATTATTTGTAAGAACCAAAGTAGGAGTATTTCCCCTGTATCCTCATATGAACACGGCTCTCGTGAAGGATTTATGAACGATATCATCACTGATTCTTCACTACGTTGTTTTTTGTTTTGTTCTTTGCTGACATAAAGGAAATGTGTTTAATCCATGGAGAAAAGGAAACGACCCGCACATTTTTTTTAGCGATTGATTGAACAAATAAAGATTTTATTTGGCGAGTACAAATTGTCACAAATGAAATTGGAGAGGCGAAGGAAGGAACAATGTAGGAGTGGTGTATCATCATTTTAATTGGCTGGTGGAATTATTGTTCTATAATGAAAAGTTCTACATCTGACCCTCTGCTCATCTGCCATGATCCGCAGTCACCTGACCGTCGTCTGACCATCCTAAAAGGGGTTGGCCCATCTCACACATCGCTAGGATATACCCCCGATGTCTAATAGGCGCGGGTCTCACCTCTATCTCTAGAACGGTGCCCATAAAGTGACGGAGAGCGGACTGTGCTTCGCTGCCACCCCCACTCATCTCTATAGAAGTGCCATAGATAGCCGAGTAGCGTTCTGCTATTTTCGGCAGTCCCATAGAAATGAATGGAAGGCGGGCGTGCATACACGGTCCACTCTACTTCACTTTGTGAGCTCCGTTCCAGAGATAGAGGTGGGCACCCACCAATCAGACATTGGGGGCATATCCTAGTGATAGGCCACTAATGTTGGAGATCACACAACCCCTTTAACTGGGTTTTCTTCTTCAGTTAATTCCATTTTGCTAAAAAATACCTCCAAAAATAAAGTGACTACAAAGAGACCTCATGCAGCCAGCTGTAAATTTTGGAGCAACTTGGCGGTAAGTGTTTCATTATCCTGCAGCACCTCTACAGGATAAATTAGGCATTACACTGTGTCCATACACATCAATGAACGTTAGTGTAACACAGGGATACCCAACCTGCAGCCCTCCAGATGTTCCAAAACTACAACTCCCAGTATGCCTGGGCATTCTACAGCTATTATGGCATGCTGGGAGTTGTTTTGGAACAACTGGAGGGCCGCATGTTTAGTATCCCTGGTGTAACACATGGACATGCCAGGTCCTCCAGAGAGAGACTCTTTACAGTTACTATCCTCTCTGTCTAATAGAAGGAAATGATGGTACAACTCCACAAATTGGTCACCCATTGATCTTGTCTCCATGACTTTGCAGAACTGATAATAAGGCTGGTGCCGTTGCACAACCAGAGATCACTGTGTAGCAGTGCAACCAGGGGTGCACCACCAATGAGGCCAGGTGGCAAGACTGCCGCAGGTGGCAAGACCTAGAGAAAAGTGGGGGAAGTTACAGGGCTTTGGGAATATCTATCAATATTCAACTGTAGGCTGGAGGGGTTGGACGCCGTTTCAATTTTCGCCTCAGGCAGTAGAAAGGCTAGGTGCATCCCTGAGTGCAGCCACTGAGCTGAATGTAGTTGCAGTGCAAGTTGCCCCAAAAGAGACCCCAAAATTACAAAAGAATCCAGAAGTGTTGTATTTTTTGTGATTCTGTAGCTGTGGCATCTTGCTAGTCATGCTGCGACCACATTCAGTTTCATGGATTCAGTGATGCACAGCGATCGTTGGTTGAGTGACGGCCCGATCCTCCTGTCAAATCCCGAACTATACACCCAAAAAAAATTCAAGGAGAAACGTCCCAAATAGAGAATCAAATATCAGAATCACATAGCCACCGCCGCCTCATGTAAGTAGCGTTGCCCATGGAAACAGAAAAATTGCAAGTAGTAATGAATATGTAAAAAATCGCGTCCTGCGTCTTCTCATGCTCCAGGTTCACAACTTTCTTTATGGCAAGCTGATATCTCTAAAAAGAGAAAAGAAAACAATTTTTTAGACAAGGCACGTGTAAATTATTTTTCTCAAAGCGAGAATCAGAGAAATAGGAAAATGCAGAATGACAATACAAATCATGTCACCCTAAACTCCACATTAAGCCCATGTGGTCTCAAGGTTTTTAAGGTATAGATCCAATATAATTCACGTTTTTTCAAAAGAGCTGTCCTGTCCCCACCCCTTCTCAATATAGGAATGCCTTCTAGGATCCTAAATCGCGAATCCTTTTCTGAGTGTCCCGCCTCTTTGAAGTGGCGGGATACCGGTAAATTCATCTTAGCCTTACGGATAGAATACCGATGTTGGTTTAATCGGGTCTTGATGTCCCAAGTAGTCTCGCCCACGTACCAAAGGTTACATGGGCAGGATAATTGGTACACCACATGTGTCGTGTCACATGTAAGATATTGTTTGATCCTAATCGTGCGTCCCAAAGCAGGATTGATAAATGTATCACCTCGTATCATTAAATTACAATTAATACAATTATGACATGGGAAGCAACTCTTGCGTGTAGATCCAAAGAAACCAGTCGTCTTTTTCAAAGAACCAACATCGGATCTAACCAATCTGTCTCCTATATTGCTATTCCTCCGATATGAGAATAGGGGGGATGTTTAAACTCCTCTATGTCCTCAAACCCACTAGACAATGTCCGCCAATGTCTCCTTAGAATTGAGGAAACATGGCAGCTATTAATATTAAAATCCGAGACAAAAGGAATCCTGGGGCTTTTATCCCGGACTCTACCTGTATCATCTGGATTCATAACCCGCTGCATACTGGTAGAAAGCAACTTTCTGGAATTTTTGTGTCATTTCCACTAGTCTCGTATTTCTTTGAGCAGTATCTTGCACGATACGGGATACACGCAGCAACTGGCTATGGGGGAGTGACTTGATCATTGATTTGGGGTGATGGCTATCGAATCTCAAAAGATTATTCTGATCTGTGGGTTTCACATATAAGTCCGTCACTAGAGAGTGGCCTCGAATGGTCACCTCAGTATCCAAGAACTGTATTGTGTTCTGGGAACATACTAAAGTGAATTTAACACTGGGATCCACCTCATTAAGATATTCATGAAATCGCGTGAGGTCCTCTGTGGCGCCCACCCATACCAGGAAGACATCGTCAATGTAGCGCCACCACCCCAGCACATGGCTGAAGTGGTGGCACCCATAGACAAATGTCGTCTCAAGATGGTCCATGTAAATATTGGCATAGGTGGGCGCCACATTAGACCCCATCGCGACGCCCCGTCGCTGCACAAAAAACTCATCTTGGAACAAAAAATTATTATTTGACAAAACAAACTCCAACAGAGTCATAATAAATAGCTGACATGCCGATGAATAATTTGTGGACCGTAACCTGGTTTGAACAGCGTCAAGTCCCAGATTGTGTTCAATTGACGTGTACAAGCTTCTGACATCAAAGGATGCCAATACAGCTCCATCAGGAATATTCAAATCACGAATCTTTGTCAAAAAATCGGCCGTGTCCCGTACATATGATCTTGCCGAAACCGCAAAATTGCGAAGTAACCTATCTAAAAAAATGGCTATATTGCAGAATAATGATCCCCTCCCCGAGACGATAGGACGTCCCGGGGGTTTAGACAAATCCTTGTGGATTTTTGGCAAGGTATATAGTATAGGAGTAACCGGCTTATCACAATATAAATAAGAGAAGAGTTTATCATCAATTAAACCCTCATCCCTTGCACGATTCAATATGTCCCTCAACTTGCGCAATAATTGAAACTTAGGGTCCTGTTGCACCTTCTGATATACTGCCACATCACCCAATTGTACTTTAATTTCAGAGATGTAATAGTCACTGTCCATGACCACAACCCCACCACCCTTATCAGCCGGTTTGATGGTGAGGTTGTGGTTCATGGACAGGTCATGCTGCGACCACATTCAGTTTCATGGATTCAGTGATGCACAGCGATCGTTGGTTGAGTGACGGGTGTTGTGGGCAAGATAGCCGTGTAGTCCCAGCCTTAAATGATGTCCGGGTGTTTAATATCTATGACCTATTCTCAGGATAGGTCATGAGTACCTGATCAGTGCATGTCTGACTCTCAGCATCCCTACTGATCATCTGTCCAAAGAGACCTCAGTGCTCCGGTATGCGCTGTGGCCTCTTCCTACACCAGTGACATCATGTTCATCGTTCACGTGGACTAGACGCAGCTCAGCCCCATTCAAGCACAAGGCGAAGCCAGAGGAGGAGGAAGAAGTCGCCAACACAGCTGGGGCACCGCCAGCACCTCAGAAGGCAGGATTAGCATGGGTGAAATGTGGAAAAGCTTTGTCAGCACGCCACAAGAACCAGCACCACCAGCTGATATGGAACGTCTCAGCAGGAGACAGCATTTCAGCAACATGGTGGAACAGTATGTGTGCAGACGCCTACACGTACTGACTGATGGGTCTTCCCTATTCAACTTCTGGGTCTCCAAATTTGGCACATGGCCTGAGCTTGCCCTTTACGCCTTGGAGGTGCTGGCCTGCCCTGCAGCCAGTGTATTGTCTGAACGTGTGTTTAGCACCGCAGGGGGTGTTATCACAAACAAGCGCAGCCGCCTGTCCACAGCCAACGTGGACAAGCTCACATTCATTAAAATGAACCAGGCATGGATCCCACAGGACTTGTCCGTACCTTGTGCAGAATAGACATGTATATCGGGGTCACCCAGCCATTGTTATACTCCAGCACACTTCCTCTTTCTTTTATTTTCTATATTTCCCAATGTTTTTGGGGCCCACCCAAATAAAAAAAACAACCAAAAACAAAAACCAGTGTTGTTGGTGACTACCTCCTCCACCACCGTTTCCACCTACACGGCAACGTCCACTCTATTCTCTTTGCATTCTCTTTTGTAGTTCCCAATGTTTTTGGGTCTTCCCAAATTTATAAAAATTTAAATAAAATAAATAAATAAAGGCAAAAAAAAAAAAAAAACAGTGTTGGCTACCGCCTCCTTCTCCACCGCAGCTTGCACCTACACCGCCACGTCCACTGCCTCCTCAACCTCCTACTCCATATGGCCCTCTTCCTCCTAGTTCAAGATTATTATTATTATTTTTTATTCTATGTTATTTTAAGTCATTTTCCTATCCACATTTGTTTGCAGGACAATTGTCCAGCTCTTACCCCCATTTTGCTTCTTTTTGCAGCCCTCTAGCCCTCACTATGACTATTTTACAGCCATTTTAGTGCTCCAAAGTTCGGGTTCCCTATTGACTTCAGTGGGGTTCGATTTCGAGTCCCGAACCCGAACTTTGACCCGAAGTTTGACCGAACCCAGCGAACCCTAACATCCACGGGTGCACTTAACCCTAATTAGGACAGGTTTTGTGTATACTAATAGTACGGCAGCCATGTTGTTTCCCCTGTAGATTGCTCCCTAAACCAAATGATCCATTTTAACTAATGAAAGGTATTTGGGAATATTTTTTATTTTATTCATTCCCGGAGAACCCCTTTAAGCTGTCAGAGCCAGCAATCTTCATTACAAGGGAATTATCCCTGAGCTGTGACTCCTGTATGTTTGATTTCCTCCTCTTCATCACGAGGTGGTAACACTCAGCTCCCCCTTATGGGAGATATTCAGACATAAGAAGACATTACATCGTGCAGCACAGTACAAGCAGAGGTACCCCGCCAATAAAACGCCTCCTCCGGTTTATTTTCCATGTGGGGACTGAACAAAGTGCAATGAATATGTCAGACAAACTCTGAATACGTTAACCTTTCCATCTGCACCGCATTTCCTGCAGCCTCCACTCACATGTTAATTATGAAGGTCTAGCTGGTATGAGGAGACAGGGCGGCCGCTGCGGCCCTCCGCTCTGACCGGTCAGCAGACAAGTGGCAGGTGACCTTTTCTCTTTATGGTGAAAGCTTCTCCTGCTGATATTTAAGTATTTCAGAGAACGGGAGAACCAGAGCGGCATAGACCGATCCCAGAGGAGACGGAAAAAAGTGCTCTACAGTAATAGTCTGATAATCCGCACCTCATTATAGAAATATATATGTTTAAATAACATTGTATCTATCTATCTATCTATCTATCTATCTATCTATCTATCTCATATCTATCTATCTATCTATCTATCTATTTATTATCTATCTATCTATCTATCTCATATCTATCTATCTATCTATCTATCTATCTATCTATCTATCTATCATCTATCTATCTATCTATTTATCTATCTATCTCATATCTATCTATCTATCTATCTATCTATCTATTATCTATCTATCTATCTCATATCTATCTATCTATCTATCTATCTATCTATCTATCATCTATCATCTATCTATCTATCTATTTATCTATCTATCTATCTATCTATCTATCTATCTCATATCTATCTATCTATCTATCTATCATCTATCTATCTATCTATCTATCTAAGGCCTCTTTCACACTTGCGTTGTGAGCATCCGGCGTGCACTTCCGTCGCCGGAAATGCCCACCGGAACCATCACAACGCAAGACAATTGAAAACATTTGAAGAATGATCAGTCTTCATAATGCTTTCAGTGTTACTATGGCAGCCAGGATGCTATTAAAGTCCTGGTTGCCATAGTAAGTAGTGGGGAGCAGATACTTACAGTCCGTGCAGCTCCCGGGGCGCTCCACAATGACGTCAGAGCGCCCTACGCGCATGGATCATGTGATCCATGCGATCATGTAATCCATGCTCATGGGGCGCTCTGACGTCATTGTGGAGCGCCCCGGGACTCGGGAGCCGCACAGACGGTAAGTATACTTCTCCCCTGCCTCCCCACTACATTTTACCATGGCAGCCGGGACTTTAGCGTCCTGGCTGCCATGGTAACCATTCACAAAAGCTAAACGTCGGATCCGGCGATGCGCCGAAACGAAGTTTAGCTTAATGCCAGATCCGGATTAATGCACTTCAATGGGCATTAATTCCGGATCCGGCGTCACGGCATGTCATCTCATATCTATCTATCTCATATCTATCTATCTATCTATTATCTATCTATCTATCCACCTATCTATCTCTTATCTATCTATCTATCTATCTATCTATCTACCTATCTATCTATATATCTATCTATCTATCTCATATCTATCTATCTATCTATCTATCTACCTACCTATCTATCTATATATCTATCTATCTCATATCTATCTATCTATCTATCTATCTATCTATCTATCTATCTATCCACCTATCTATCTCTTATCTATCTATCTATCTATCTATCTATCTACCTATCTATCTATATATCTATCTATCTATCTATCTATCTATCTCATATCTATCTATCTATCTATCTATCTATCTATCTCATATCTATCTATCTATCTATCTATCTATCTATCATCTATCTATTATCTATCTATCTATCTATCTATCTACCTATCTATCTCATATCTATCTATCTATCTATCTACCTATCTATCTCATATCTTTCTATCTATCTCATATCTATCTATCTATCTATCTATCTATCTATCTCATATCTATCTATCTATCTATCTATCTATATCTTATCTATCTATCTATCTATCTATCTATCTATCTCTCTCATATCTTTCTATCCATCTCATATCTATCTATCTATCTATCTATCTCATATCTATCTATCTCATATCTATCTATTGCATATCTATCTATCAATCTATCTATCTCATATCTATCTATCTATCTATCTATCTATCTATCTATCTCATATCTATCTATCTATCTATCTATCTATCTATCTCTCGCATATCTATCTATCTCATATCTATCTATCTATCTATCTATCTATCTATCTATCTATCTATCTCATATCTATCTATCTATCTCATATCTATCTATCTATCTATCTATCTATCTATCTCTCGCATATCTATCTATCTCATATCTATCTATCTATCTATCTATCTATAAATCTATCTATCTATCTATCAATTATCTATCTATCTATCTATCTCATATCTATCTATCTATCTATCTATCTATCTCATATCTATCTATCTATCTATCTATCTCATATCTATCTATCTATCAATCTATCTATCTATCTATCTATCTCTCGCATATCTATCTATCTATAAATCTATCTATCAATTATCTATCTATCTATCTATCTATCTATCTATCTATCTATCTATCTTCTAATATCTATCTCATATCTATCTATCTATCTATCTATCTATCTATCTATCTCATATCTATCTATCTATCTATCTATCTATCATCTATCTATCTATCATCTATCTATCTAATATCTATCTAAGGCCTCTTTCACACTTGCGTTGTGAGGATCCGGCGTGCACTTCGGAAATGCCCACCGGATCCGTCACAACGCAAGACAACTGAAAACATTTGAAGAATGATCAGTCTTCATAATGCTTTCAGTGTTACTATGGCAGCCAGGACACTATTAAAGTCCTAGTTGCCATAGTAAGTAGTGGGGAGCAGATACTTACAGTCCGTGCGGCTCCCGGGGCGCTCCACAATGGCGTCAGAGCGCCTACGCGCATGGATCATGTGATCCATGCTCATGGGGCGCTCTGACGTCATTGTGGAGCGCCCCGGGACTCGGGAGCCGCACAGACGGTAAGTATACTTCTCCCCTGCCTCCCCACTACATTTTACCATGGCAGCCGGGACTTTAGCGTCCTGGCTGCCATGGTAACCATTCACAAAAGCTAAACGTCGGATCCGGCGATGTGCCGAAACGACGTTTAGCTTAAAGCCGGATCTGGATTAATGCTTTTCAATGGGCATTAATTTCGGATCCGGCGTTACGGCATGTCTTCCGGATTTTTGGACGGAGACAAATCCGCAGCATGCTGTGCTTTTGTCAACGTCCAAAAAACGTTCAGATACTGAACTGAAGACATCCTGATGCATCCTGAACGGATTTCTCTCCATTCAGAATGCATTGGGATAATCCTGATCAGTATCTTTCCGTCCTAGAGCCCCGAGGACGGAAAGGAAAAACGCAGATGTGAAAGAGGCCTAATATCTATCTATTTATCTATCTCATATCTTTCTATCTATCTCATATCTATCTATCTATCTATCTATCTGTCTATCTATCTCATATCTATCTATCTATCTATCTATCTATCTATCTATCTCATATCTATCTATCTATCTATCTATCTATCTATCTATCTATCTCATATCTATCTATCTATCTATCTATCTCATATCTATCTATCTATCTATCTATCTATCTATCTATCTATCTATCTCATATCTATCTATCTATCTATCTATCTATCTCATATCTATCTATCTATCTATCTATCTCCTATCTATCTATCTATCTATCTATCTCATATCTATCTATCTATCTATCTATCTATCTATCTATCTATCTCATATCTATCTATCTATCTCATATCTATCTATTTATTTATCTATCTATCTATCTATCTCCTATCTATCTATCTATCTATCTATCTATCTAATATCTATCTATCTATCTATCTATCTATCTATCTATCTATCTCCGCTGTATTTTACCTCACTTTGGTGATGGTACCATATTAAAAGCATTTCTCTATACTATGGAACATTCCACATATAAATCTGGCAGACAGACACATGATGGATGACGCTGGAGGGATAAAGAGGCAGAATTTGACCTGTATTCTACTATTTGGACTTTTTCCATACTTATACATTAAAATTACTAATTTTTCTCTCAACAAGGGGACCAGGATTCTTCGGACTCCCTCGGGCCCCCAGATGGGACCACAGTCTCGGCTCCTCCTGCCATTACATCCCGCCTGCACCTTTGACCAGGACTGATCTATTCTCCATCCTCATGAAGTAAACAGCAAGAATTCCCCTCAAATGACCGCAAGCAGAGATATTGAAGACCATTAAGAACTGATACCTAGCGCATATAGGAAAGTGTTATATATTTTATAATGAATCAATCAAACAATTCATTTGGAGGAAGCCGATAGCTCTCGGGGCTGCCCTTTCCTGTAAATAATCTCAGGCATCCATATTATTATTTCTTGTGTTTTTCCGCTGTTTCGCCTCCTCATCACATAATGATTCCCGTCAGTTCATACGTCAGTGACTTTCTGAGGTTTTTGGGTCTTCAGTCGCAGGAATATGGCTTTGACTCATCCTAGAAGTGACATTATTCAGTAATTACGAGGATTAACTCTTTGCTGCCTGCCCGCCCCTTTATGTTTACATGCCTCCCCTTATTGACCAGCATCCTCCAGACACCCGGAAGATTTCAGCATTGTCTATATGAGCAACCCTAGACATTTGGACTTGTCGTCACATTTCCCGGCGTGTGTTGCAAGCTCGGATGTTTATTGTGTGGTCAGAGGACGAAGACTGCGGCTCGTAAAGTAAGAGAGAGAGCGGAAAATATCACTTGTGGCTGAGAGCGCTGCCAGGGAGCGTCACAAGGCAGATTTCTTTCTGTTTTAGTCATGGCCTCTCATAGTGTGTAACATGGAAGATATGATGACGGAGGAAGTCCGAGTTTGAAGACAATGAGGACATCTTATAATAAGGTGTCTCAATAACAAGCACTAGGCCACGCCATATTAAAGGGGTTGTGTCTCACTTCAGCAAATACTGTAGCATTCATTATGTAGAGAAAGTGAATACAAGCCACTTACTAATGTATTGTTAGTATCCATATTGCTTCCTTTGCTGGCTGGATTCATTTTTCCATCACATTATACACTGCCTGTTTCCATAGTTACGACCACCCTACAATCCAGCAGTGGTGGTCGTGCTTGGACACTATAGGGAAAGGCGACGACCTCTCTGGTGGCCTGGACCGTGGGAGCTCACATAGGCCGGGACTTTTTCGTACAGTGTGCAAGCACGACCACCGCTGCTGGATTGAAGGGTGGTCGTAACCATGGAAACAAGTAGTGTATAATGTGATGGAAAAATGAATCCAGCCAACAAAGGAAGCAATATGGTCAATCATTCACAATACATTAGTAAGTAGCTTGTTTTAACTTTCTCTACATAATAAATGTCACTTGCTGAAGTGAGACATCCCCTTTAAGGCAATGCCCTTACTAATGTACTGTGATTGTCCATATTGCCTCCTTTGCTGGCTGGATTCATTTTTCCATCACATTATACACTGTCTCCATGGTTATGACCACCCTGCAATCCAGCCTCTCTGGTGGCCTGGACCACAGGAGTGCGTATGGGCGGGACTTTTTCCTATAGTGTGCAAGCACGACCACCGCTGCTGGATTGCAGGATGGCTGTAACCATGGAAACAAGCAGTGTATGATGTCATGGAAAAATAAATCCGGCCAGCAATGGAGACAATATGGACAATCACAGTACATTAGTAAGTGGCTTGTATTAACTTTCTCTACATGATAAATGCCATTTGTTGAAGTGAGACCACCCCTTTAAGAGACTTGGTGACCTATACAGTTTTATGTCTTATATGGGGTTTTCACGGGTTTCAGTTAATACATAAGAGCAGGGGCGTAGCTATAGGGGTGCAGAGGTATCATTCATTACCGGGCCCAGGAGCCTGAGGGGGTCCAAAGACCATTGTGCCGCATAAGAAGACACCGTTATTATAGAATGTGCATGGTGGTCAAGTTACACCTCTGGCTGTAGGGATGGGGTTAGGTCAAGAATTTGGCATGGGGAGGTAGTTTCAGATTTTGCCTCAGGCAGCACGAAGGCTATGTGCTTCACAGTCCCTGACCACTAAGCACTGAGGGAATGGGGCCCAAGCTGAACTCTTGCGCCAGGGCCCATAAGCCTTTAGCTATGGCCCTGCATAAGAGGTATTTCCATCTCAACATTTATAACATATCTCTAGGATCTGAAGCCCCCAACTCTGCGCACTGCGCACGTGAGGCATCCTCTCCACCCGCTGTGCACCAGGTGTCCTTCTTATTCAGTGCTGCTCTCCGATTGGCTGACGCTGGTCATGTGAGCAGAAGTAAGTGTCTTGGACTGCCGACAGCCAGCGAGCATCGGGTAGTGCGAGAAGCGGTGGGGCAATTATGGACGGCAGAAGGGGGCCCAAGTATCTACATATATGCTCCCCAAAGAATAAAAAGGAGGGTATCATCTAAAAGGGTTTTCCAAGCCTTTACAACTGATGACCTATCCCATCCAGTCTGATAGCCGGGTCCCATGCCAATCAGCTGTTTGAGATGGCACTGGCTCTCATGTAAGTGCCGCTGCCTGCTCACCAAGCACGGCGCCGTAGACTGTATAGTGGCTGTGCTTGGTATCGCAGGCGCCTAGATCACGTGACTGATGAACGCGTCGTCGCTGGCCTAGGATAAGCTGCAAGAAGGCCACAGAGGGCTACTGCGGGCACCGCTGCCTTATCGAACAGCTGATCGGCGGGCGGCCAGGGTGTCGGACCCCCACCGTTCAGAGACTGATGACCTATCCAGAGGACAGGTAATCAGCATCAAAATCTCAGAAAATCCCTTTAAGTGTTTTGTCCATTCTCCAGGTAATGTGATTTTTTTTTTGTTTTGAACCAGAGGATCGAGTACTGAAACATTCTGCCATTTTCTAATATACTTTGGGTGAGATTTATCATCACCCGGCAGCTGAAAATTCGGTAAAAAAGGCCACAAACTGCGCTTCTGAACCTTTTTAAATGTCACTTCCGAAAATGTTGTTGCAAGCAACGTTTCTGTAGTCCCCTCGCCATGTTCTGAAAAAAGGGCGGGTAATGAGGTTGGGGAGGGGAAGGGGCCCATGAGGCCACCTCATTTATCTTCATTTGCGCCTGTTTGCAGCTCTGAGCTGCCATAGATTTCATTATGGTACACAGCCTGCCGGATGATGCGTCTAATATATGACGATTGACGTGGCCTGCGCCTCCTTATATATCAGGCGCACAGGAGATTTCAAAGACTGACGTAAAACGCTAGTCTTTGTGTCCAAAGATCTCTACTTGCTGTCAGTGAGAGTAAAAATAATCCTTCATTGGTCCTGTTCACACAGTTGATAGACTTGTTTTAAAGGGTTTGTCCCATGAAAAATATTTTGCAGTGTTCAAGCCAGGCCCCGGATCTGAACACCTTTGTAATTGCATGTAATTAAAAATTTTGTATAGCCACTGAGTTATTCAATAAAATGTATCTGTATAGCGCCACCTGCTGTTTGTTTTTTTCTTATTTCTTTGCCGGCTCACTGAGATGGCCGCACATGCTCAGTTTCATCCTTCGGTGCCTCCTGAGCTGTGATAGGGCTAGAGCTGTGATTCAAAAGGACACGCTCCTGAGAGGAGATCTCTGCATCCATGTGAGGTACAGGGAGGGTTCTAGCTTTGTCTGATTTTCATTTTTTACATTAATCATGGGGTAACCCCTTTTACTTGGCCAAGGTATTTAGATGTAGAATTAGGATAACAAACTGAACCGTCAGCCTTAGTGAAATAAGATCTGATCCCCAGGATCCCACTGATCAGGTCGCTCTGGCCTGGGTGACCAGACTAAGTCGCACATACAGGTGACCTGCAATGTCTAGATAAACTTTGAAGGGAGTTCCAGCTCCTCTTTTTTCTGACGGCCAGCAGAAAGCCCTGTGATCAGACCACCACCGATCTAAGATTATTGGCCTAGTCTTAAACTGGACAAACACATATGACTGAAAATGTGCCTATTTTGGTGGGACTGGCCAACCACCTACTGTTAATAGGGGCCTCCTGACTCTCCCCCATTGGCAGATGTTAAGGAAGATAAGGGCTGGGCATGCTGGATTATGACATCCTAGATCTTTTGTTTTCCAATAGATTAGAAGATGCCAAAGGTATTTTGCAGTGGTGCACTACTGTCTTCGAATTCAGAGCACACGCGTGGCCTAGTTGAGCATGTATATGTATGGGGGTGAGGGCAAGATAGCTGTTGGCTGAACATATGATCAGGACAACAACAAGCTATATTATTATATTATACTATATATTATATATTATTATATTATATATTACACTGTATTTGTCCCAGAAAACCTTTTGAACAATTCTGCAAGGTTCCAAGCAGAAATCTTCCTCTATTCTCTACTTGTTCAGTATCTGGACATACTGCCATTCCTCATCACTGACTATTGGAAAGTAATAATTGCTCCACAGATTACAGCCTGGATTCTTTATAAGGTTACTTTAGATATTAATCTACTTTAGCAATAATGTTTATTTTTTGTTATTCTTAGATAGTGATGTCGCGAACATAAAATTTTCAGTTCGCGAACAGCGAACGCGAACTTCCGCAAATGTTCGCGAACGGGCGAACCGGGCGAACCGCCATAGACTTCAATAGACAGGCGAATTTTAAAAACCAAAGGGACTCTTTCTGGCCACAATAGTGATGGAAAAGTTGTTTCAAGGGGACTAACACCTGGACTGTGGCATGCCGGAGGGGGATCCATGGCAAAACTCCCATGGAAAATTACGTAGTGGACGCAGAGTCGGGTTTTAATCCATAAAGGGCATAAATCAACTAACATTCCTAAATTGTTTGGAATAACATGCTTTAAAACATCCAGTGTGTGTATACGATCAGGTATGATGTTGTATCGATCAGGTAGTGTAAGGGTTACGCCCGATTCTCAGACATTGACATACCAAACTCCTCTTTTAATGCACCGCAAACAGTTCATTTGCACAACCGCAAACTCCCCATTTGCACAAGGTTGGATACCAAGCTAGCCACGTCCCGGTGATGTCATTGAAGGTTTCTTCCTCCACCCAGCCACGTACAACACCAAGGGTCCCCGAAAGGTCAATTGAATTGATTTTTCGAACGGGAGATGGTTAAAAACGCTGGCCCCCTCCCCTTTGTTTTAATCCACGGTCACTGCTTCTGCGCCGTGCAATTTACTGTCACACCCGATATGAGTGGTATTTTCTGTAGTACTATTCTCATCAGTTTAATCCTCTAACGTCCCCAATCTGGGGGCCATTTATTGAATAGATTTTTCGAACGGGGAGATGATTAAAAAAACGCTGGCTCCCTCCACTCTGTTTTAATCCACGGTCACTGCGTCTGCGCCGTGCAATTTACTGTCACACCCGATATGAGTGGTATTTTCTGTAGTACTATTCTCATCAGTTTAATCCCTCTAACGTCCCCAATCTGGGGGCCATTTATTGAATAGATTTTTCGAACGGGGAGATGGTTAAAAAAACGCTGGCTCCCTCCACTCTGTTTTAAACCACGGTGACTGCGTCTGCGCCGTGCAATTTACTGTCACACCTGATATGAGTGGTATTTTCTGTAGTACTATGAAATGAAATGCCTTATTTATCGGCAAGCTACTGTGCCACCCGGTATCAGTGGTTGGCACTGGCAGTGGGCACACTACAGTCAGTTGAAGTCGGCCTGACACACCCTGGTAGCAGGCAAGCAACTGAAATTAGACTAATGTGTAAAAATTAAATGCCTTTCTTATGCAAAGTCCTGTGCCAGCCGGTATAAGTGGTGGGCACTGGCAGTGGGCACACTACAGTCACTGGAAGTCAGCCTGACACACACTGGCAGGCAACTAAACTTAGATTAAAGTGTAAAAATTAAATGACTTTTTTTGATGCAAAGTCCTGTGCCACATGGGATGACAGGGGTGGGCACTGGCAGTGGGCACACTACAGTCACTGGAAGTCAGCCTGACACACACTGGCAGGCAACTAACCTTAGATTAAAGTGTAAAAATTAAATGCCTTTTTTTGATGCAAAGTCCTGTACCACAATGAATGACAGGGGTGGGCACTGGCAGTGGGCACACTACAGTCTGTGGGCCTGCAGCTCCTCACACACAGGCAGGCCAGGCAACTGCAATATGCATATAAAGGAAAAAAAACGCAGACTAATGTTGCAGCCCTAAAAAGGGCTTTTTGGGGTGCTGTCAGGACGCTGTCCTTACAGCAGAGATCAGATGAGTCTTTCAGGACTGGAGTGGACACTGAATTCACTAGCCTAGCTATCGATTTCCCTATTAAATCAGCAGCAACTACACTCTCCCTCCTCTCACTAAGACTGCAAATTCCAAATGAATCTAAAATGGATGCTGTTCAGGAGATGGGAGGGTCTGGGAGGGAGGGTATGCTGCTGATTGGCTGGAATGTGTCTGCTGACTGTGAGGTACAGGGTCAAAGTTTGCTCAATGATGATGTATAAGGGGCGGACCGAACATAGCATATGTTCGCCCGGCAGAGGCGAACGCGAACAAGCTATGTTCGCCGGGAACTGTTCGCCGGCGAATAGTTCGGGCCATCTCTATTCTTAGACTAGGTTCCCATCTCCGTTAGGTAAATCAGAGGAGCAGACTACCGGAGTTACCGCATCCGACATAGTTTTGCACTGCCGGTCACTATAAAGGGATCTGACCGCTGCAAGCAGCAGTATTTTTCCTCCAAAAACCCACCGTATGGCCGTCAGAACCCATTATACTGAATGGGGATCCAGCAGTGCCCAGCTATGCCGGATACTGTAACTCTGGTAGTGTGCTCCTCTGCCAGAACTGACTATCGGATTTACCTAATAGAGATGTTAACGAGCCCTTATTATGTGTATTATACTAGCATTTGTTATATTTTGTCTAGCATTTATTATTGTTTTGTTCTAATTATTAAAACATTTTATGAAATACTGTGTTTTCCGCTTTATAAGACACACATTTTTTCCCCCAAAGAGTGAGCACATTTATTATGAGCACTGAGCAGTTTTATTATGGAAGCGCTCACTAGTATCTAGGATCTAGGTATCTAGGAGGTGCGGGAAGCTGTGACTGTAGAGCTGTACTCACTGGTCTTCCTCCGGGTCCATGCTGCGCTGTCCTGACTGCATACAATGTCAGAACATAATGCGCATGCTATAACCTGATGTTGTTTGCACTCAGGTCACATTGCAGTAAGGGCCTGGGAAGACCCCGAGGCGTGAGTGCAGGACAGATCCCCGTATCTGCAGAGTGGCTGCGGAGCAGGAGAGGTAAGTTAATGAATCTATTTATTTTATCTGTGATAGGGGTCTGATCTGACTTCTGATATGGAGGTCTGATCTGATATGGGGGTCTGATCTGAGGTCTGACATGGGGGTCTGATCTGATATAGTGGTCAGATCTGAGATCTGACATGGGGGTCTGATCTGAGGTCTGACACGGGGGTCTGATCTGAGGTCTGATATGGGGGTCTGATCTGATGCCTGACATGAGGGTCTGATCTGATATGGGGGTCTGATCCGAGGCCTGACATGAGAGTCTGATCTGAAATGGGGGTCTGATCTGAGGTCTGACATGGTGGTCAGATCTGACTTCTGATATGGAGGTCTGATCTGATATGGGGGTCTGATCTGAGGTCTTTCATGGTCTGATGAAGGTTGAGGGTCCAATTTGGTAGTCTGATTAAGATTAGGGGTCTGTTCAGAGGTCTGATGAAAAATATTTTTTTCTTATATTCCTCCTCTAAAATCTAGGTGCATCTTAAATCAGGTGCGTCTTATAAAGTGAAAAATACGGTAAATATTTAGCGACATATTACAATTAAAATTCCTAAAATATAAATGAAAACAAATAGTACTAAAAAAAAAGAAGCATCAGTAGTTCCTGGAGTCATAAATATAAAATTCTTTTAAAAGCTGTCCCTCATTTCCTGACCGAAGGTAAAAAAAACAGTCACAATCCTCACCTTGGATAGAGCCATAGAGTCACCAAGTTTGGGTCTTAAGGAGCCGGTAGTATAAGGTATTGACGCAACATGTTACCCATTTCTTTTAAATTGTATTTTCCAAGTTTTTTCCTGTTCTTTCGCAATGATACTTCCATGAATTCACAGTGACCTAAATACTACAAGTGAAAAATAACTTTTTCTAAAATTAGTTTGAGCAACTCAGGAAAGTGTATAAATAGCTGCAGCCTTTTTCTATGGGGTCAACAAATGTAATTTCCACGTCAACTGCACTCAATTGGCCCATCTGAACATCATTACCACCAGTTAGTCATATTTAGTCGTGATTTATTATAATGCTGTTTTTTTCCGCCTCGGATTTTGTTAGGTGAAAGTAAACATCCAACAATAACTTGCATTTGCCACATTATGATGGCTACACATTCGTCGATGGCATGTTGAGCAGAAAATATTACTGTTAGCTGCTTAGTCATTTTGCAAATTTTGCTTTGTTCGGACATAAAAGCTAACCTAAAGGCGGTATTTTAAGCTGCATGATCAAAATGTGTCCTGTTTTTGCAACAGAATGTCGAAGCCGCATGGGCTTAACTTAATAGAGATGAGGGATTATAACCTCTCGACCCAACTCGGCAGTTACAACGGCAGGTCTCCGAAAAAAATGGCACTTGCTATCAATTGAACCTGAATAATTCCCAATCGCCCACTTTCTTTTTGAGTTCAGGAAATGGGAGATTTTATTTACTTATCTACTGTATTCATGTAGGGAAGAACATATTCTGCAGCACCGTGTGCATAACTAGCATGCAGGTCCACCTACAATCAAAGGTAACATGAGGTTAGAGGTTCCTATGGAAGAGATGAAGAGGCTATAAAAAAACTGAAACCGGAGGAGAAGATTAAGAAACGGAAGAAAATGCAAACTTTTCATGTCTAATGTTACTCACCTCTCCCATCCATCAATGATAACCCACTGGTTTCTCTGCTTTGAATCGCAAAGTCTTACCTGATATTGTCCCTTAGCATTGCCTGGTACTGGTGTGCCGTGCCTGTTGCTGCCTAGCTTCTCCTAGCAGGCATGGACGCCATGTTTGTTACCTTGCCTTCCTCTCCTCCCCTGCCACTGGTGATCCTGGTTACTGGCAAAGTCTGTGAATATAGAAGGACTGTATCTTTTGGTAGGCCTCCCAGCCTGCTCTCTAGGGCATGCTTGAGAACTCCTGGCCTCTTAAAGGGCCTTCCCCAGTCTATGGTTGGCCGTCCTTGGGTACTTAAGGCACCGTTCCTAGTGGTAGTGCCTGAACATTAGGTTCCTAGTCTTTAGCTACCAGCAAAGGTGTAAATTCCTGCCTGACTACCCATGTGCCATAATTCCTGCCTGACTACCCATGTACCATACTTCTGACAACTAATCCTGACTACTAGCCATCTGTACTGTTCTCTGCCTGTTATCTGTATTGCTCCTTTGCTGCCTGACCTGACTTTAGGCCTTTTTTTCAGATACTTTGTATGCAGCCTGCTTTGACCTTGGCCCGTCTTCCTAATAGGTGTACTGCCTGATCCCTAGGTGCTTTGCATCAGTGTCTCTGGCCACCATGGGTCAGGCATCAACCACAACAGCACTATATCAGGAGGTAGCAGACTGGTAGCTCTACTACCTCGAAGTCCAGATCCCTGTACAGAGGTTAAAGAGTGAATACCGGAGGACTGCCACGATAGAGTTTTTAAAGTTAGCCCTAAGCCAAACCAGTCTGTAAAGTGGGTCCACAGACCCATTTTCCATAACTGTTACTAAGGTACCTTCTATTTGTGTTTGATCCTGACTCTGATCCTGGTCTTACTATTGCCTCTGACTTTTGCATTCCTCTAATATGGCTTTGTTGCCTGGTGTTTGTAGTCTGATTGTCTGGTTTTAACTGAGTTGTCCCATGAGTTCTACATTTTCTAAACTAGCACCTGAATACTTTTATAATTATATGCAATTAAAACTTTTGTATAGAAAGTTAGTTATTCAATTAAATCGGTATATATAGCGCCATCTGGTATTTTCTCTTTTCCTTATTTCTCTGCACATGCTCAGTTTAAATCCTCAACTGCCACTAGCGTTATCTACTGCTAGAAATTGTTACAGTTACAGAGAGAGACACACCCCTTGAGTTGTGATAGCAAGAGAGCTGCAGTGGAAAGGACACACCCCCTGAGAAAGAATACATACCGTGAGTTGCTTACCTAAAATAGATTTAGTCGAGCAATTTGAGCAATTAATGGGGAGACATTTTTTATACAGAAATAGACATGTGAGGAGGGATGACAGGTCCTCTTTAAACTCCTCTGTATTTTATATCTGATTTGTGGGGATTTGGAGGTGAATACAGATGGGTCCTTTTCCTTAGCTGAAATTTGGTTCAAGGGTTTATCCTATGATTAATGTAAAAAAATGAAAATCAGATAGCCATGGCAATTTCCATCTAAGGCTTGTTGCCCGCTAGCGCTTGCAGCGGTAGTTCTCCAGCCAATTCCCTGCACTAATACCGGAAACAGGGCAGATCCCCGCATGGTCCCATTATAGTCATTGGGCTCCAACTAGGGAAAGTTAGTATCCAGTTATGTCAGATATAATAAACTCCAGCAGGCTGTTCCTCTTCTGGAAGATTTTAATGCCAATGAGCAACTAGTCTTGCAAAGCTAGAACCAGCCCCGTACCTCATGAGCTCTGCTAGATTTATTTCAAGCTGGCATCTCAGGGGGTGTGTCCTTTCTCAGGGTGTGAGTCCTTTTTGGGGGCCTGTCCAGAAAATAGGACTGGTGGCAGTTAAAGTGTAACTAGCATTCTATTTTTATTTGTGTAATGTATAGGGGCAATGATGTTAACCATTTTTGTAATGTACTTTAATTACTGAAATCATACATTTCTGTTAGAAAAATAGCTCCAAAGCAGCCCATTTTGAGCCTTAGCAACGCTCCTCTGCCTTCTGTTTACATAACAGTGGAGACTTGCTAACACTGACTGTGTTATGTAAACAGAAGACAGAGGAGCGTTGCTAAGGCTCAAAATGGGCCACTTTAGAGCTATTTTTCTAACAGAAATGTACGATTTCAGTAATTAAAGTATATTACAAAAATGGTCAGTATCACTGCCCCTATACATTACACAAATAAAAATAGAATGGTCGTTACACTTTAACGGATGGAACTGAGCTTGTGTGACCACCTCAAAGTGGACAGAGGGATAAGGAAAGCACGAACAGCAGGTGGCGCTATACTGGTACATTTTATTGAATCACTCACAGGCTTTGGTAAATGTTTAATTACATGCAATGACTTAAGTATTCAGTTCCAGGCGGTGGTTTAACTCCTTAAGGACACATGACGTATGGGTACGTCATGTGTCCAGTCCCTAAAGATGGCGCCCGCTCCTGGCTGCTGCGGGCACCATCGCTGCGGGGGTTCGGCTGATTCCTGTAGCTGACCCCCGCAGCTGATGATCGCGGTCGGCAGCGCTGCCGACCGCGATCATTTAACCCCGCAGATGCCGTGATTAATCCTGATCACGGCATCTGCACGCGCTAAAACCGAAAGTAAAACTTTCGGCAGTGCTCCGGCTCCCCCTAGTGGTGATCGGGAGAATCGGAGCGCTGTAAGGGATAGCCTCAAGCCTTTCATTCAGCTTGAGGCTATCACTTACTATTTCCTATGGAGCCCTTGTTAGCAATAGGGCTTCATAGGAAAGTAGTAAAATGCTCATAAACTCCAATACAAGTGTATTGGAGTTTATGATAGAAGCATTCAGGTAACTGATTTATATAGGTCCCTATGGGATCTATATAAAAGTGTAAAAAAAATAAAAAAATAAAAAAATAAAAATAAATAAATAAAAAAAACCTAAAAATTTAAATCACCCCCCTTTCCCCAAAATTAAAATAAAATAATAAAAAAAAAAAAAAAAATACACATCATGGGTGTCGCAATGTGTGAAAACGCCCATAGTATAAAAATATAAAAATATATTTCCCATACGGTAAACAGAAAAACGGAAAAAAGCGCCCAAATGGCCGATTTGCCGTTTTTGGACGCTTAATTTCCTCAAAAAAAATTAAATAAAAAGCGATCAAAAAGTCCTACACACCCCATAATGGTATCAACTAAAAGTTAAGATCGCCCCGCAAAAAATAAGCCCCCATACAACACCATACACTTATATACAAATACGTTATAGCGGTCAAAACATGGCGACAAAAAAAAATAAAAATGTTTCCCACTTTTGAATTTTTTTTCACTATCAAAACGCAAGAAAAGCTATACATATTGGGTATCGCCGGATTCGTACTGACCTGTACAATAAAACTAAATGGTCAGTTTTATCGCAAATCAAACGTCGTAATTTAGAAACCCGTAAAACTGTGGTGAAATTGCTTTTTTTTTGCAATTTCACCCCATTTGGAATTTTTTTCCCGCTTCCCACTACACCGTATGCATTATTAAATGATGGCGTTGGAAAGTACAACTTGTCCCGCAAAAAATAAGCCCTCATATGGCCATGTGAACGGAAAAATAAAAAAGTTATGGCTCTTGGAAGGCATAGAGCGCAAAACGAAAACGCAAAAATGTAAAAACCCTGTGTCCTTAAGGGGTTAAAAAAATATAGAATATTTTTTTGTGGGACGACCCCTTTTAGAACTCCAATTTCAACTCAGTAACACAACATGCTAGCAAAACCCTTGACAAGCTGCAGTTCACAGCACATTCACCGGGTGGCCACATGCAATCACATATAGGATAGGCATCTCGTGACAGACTATCACAAAATCATAAAAAAATAAAAATAAACTGGTCATCTCGCAATACAAATATCTGAATATGCTGAGTTCAGAAAGACATCTGTCCATAGCGAGATGAGGATACACACAGGACAGAGCTATTAGTTGGCACAGATGGAGCAGAGCTGTGTTTGTCATTTACAGATAGAAGTAAAGATGTCTATGAGGCGTAAATAGTTAACAAAATGTTAGCAGACAGGATCAGCCGGGGTTATTACTATAGGTCCTGCTATATTGAGGATGAACATGCTTTCTGTATACCCTGAGGCATTCAGTCTATGGGCAGATTATCCACATGGACCTCCGGTAGTAAGGAATTTCAAGTAATGTGCATTTAAAGCATAGTAAACGATTCAGCCTTGGGTTGTATGTTGGGGAATGCAGCTTTAGCCTCAGCCGAATTTTCTTTAATTGTACTCAGGGCTAGACACATCTAAAAGTAGAAGGAATTTTTTTCATCTTTGTTCTATATTTGGTAAAGTAAGGAAAAAACTGACGTCCTTTGGGGTAAATGGTTTGTAGTTTATGCTTCGCAATTAGACTCCTTGGCTTTGATTTGTAAACCTCTGTCTGAGAAAGCCCTCTCCAGACCCTTCGGTCTATCAGCAGGCATTGCTCACTGCAGACGATTAAGCCGAGGCTTTCATGAAAATCAAAAACACCAACCGCATCATTCCGGCTTCACCGGGGGACATGGATTGCGTATTTTCTTGATCATGCAAGAAAAGGGTAAAAATAACACGTGTGCTAAGACGCTTTTGAAAGTTAAGATCTCCCAAGACAGGAAGAAAGTGGTCAGGTGATGACATTTAATACCAAGGTTAAGAATTACAGTCACTTGTGGACTGACATTCACCTTGAAAAGATCATAATTGCAGTTGCAGCTTTTCATCTTACCCTGGAAGGAAAGTTGTTAAAATGAAATTCCCTGAATTCCCATAAAGGGAAAAAAAATTGCAGCTAAATACAAGCTTCGTAAAATGACCAGATAGATATGCAAAAAGTTTTCATACTTGCAGAACTTGAATAGAAGTAGAAGATGTATAAAAATGCCTCTTGGGGAAATTATGTCTTCTCTGGAGACACTAGAATAGAGTCTCTAAATTTCAGTGAAGTGGAATAATTTTGCATTATGGAGAATTCCTCAGTGAGAAAGTATTAAAAATGGAATAGCACCACTCACAATCCAATATAATGAGGCTACCATCTGCATGTCCATCCAGTGACATACAATAGGTGGTGCACACCACATTTATAATCTACGGTGTTCATTTTAGGACATGGTCAGATATCATAGTCAACTATCAAAATAATGCTAGTGTGACACCTGACTCTGACCCCTGACCCTGACCCCTGACCCTGACACCTGACACCTGACCCTGACACCTGAGTTTGAATTATGCTCTTCATAGGTCAGGGTCAAAGTGAGAATGAGTTATAGATATACTATGTATTTGTATGCAAAATTGCATAGATGAATAAAATCCCAGGCTAACCCTAAGCAAGTTTATAGCTCAGTAATAGTGCACTTGTTTTGAGTCCAGTGGGCCTGGGTTCAAGACCCCTTTCAGCCTTTAAAAAATGTAACATTTTATTAAGCCCTAGATATGAGTCAAATTCAAGTCATGTGTGACGCTGATATCTGACTACTGACCTAAGTCAGGCGTCAGCCTCGCTCCTAATTTTAGGTTCATTCTACTTTTCCTATACTGAATGGCATAAATGAATAAAATGCCATGATAACACTATCCATGCTTATAGCTCAGTAATAGTGCACTTGTCTTGAGTCCAGTGGCCCTGGGTTCAAGACCCCATTCAGCCTTTAAAAATCTTGACATTTTATTAAGCCCTAGATATCAGGCAAATTCAAGTCATGTGTGACGCTGATGTCTGACTACCTTGCAAATAATTTTAGGTTCATTCTACTTTTAATATACTCAATCACATTCCTTCAACTTGCTGAACAAACCTGACAAAAAAATGAGCTTGGATTTTTTTTTTTTTACATAAAACCGATGACAAGGAGTACTGTAAGTAGTCCTTTTTTATTTTATTAAATATTACATGGGCAGCACCATTGTAAAGTGGGCACTAATTTAATGTACAATACAATAAAGTATTCTTATTTCTTAGGAAGGGATTTAATTATCAGATCTATTCATCTATGCCATTCTGTATATGAAAAGTAGAATGAACCTAAAATTAGGAGCGAGGCTGACGCCTGACTTAGGTCAGTAGTCAGATATCAGCGTCACACATGACTTGAATTGACTGAAAGGGGCCTTGAACCCAGGCCCACTGGACTCAAAACAAGTGCACTATTACTTAGCTATAAGCTTGCTTAGGGTTAGCCTGGGATTTTATTCATCTATGCAATTTTTCATACAAATACATAGTATATCTATAACTCATTCTCACTTTGACCCTGACCTATGAAGAGCATAATTCAAACTCAGTTGTCAGGGTCAGGTGTCAGTTTTAGGGTCAGGGGTCAGGGTCAGGGGTCAGAGTCAGGTGTCACACTAGCATTATTTTGATAGTTGACTATGATATCTGACCATGTCCTAAAATGAACACCGTAATAATCAAAGGGCATCAGCCATCATATAGAACATGACAAAACTTTCCTTACAAAGCAAGAACCAGCCCTGTACCTCACATAGATCCAGAGGTCTCTCCATTCATTACTCCAATTGCTCTGCCAGATTCCCATCAGACTGGCAGCCCAGGGGTGTGTCCTTTCTCAGAAGGCATTTCCTTAATGTTATAGCTCTCCTTCTATCAGGGGGGATGTCCTTTCTTCTATAGCTCTCTTTCTATCACAGCTCAGGAGTTTGTCCTTTCTGCTGAATCTCTCTCCCTATGACAGCTCAGGGGGTATGTCCTTTCTGATGTGTAACTGTCACAGCTTCGATAGGTATGTGTCAAGCCAGTGATCCATTCCTGCTGCTGTCCTGCTGAACGTCCTTTCAGCACTACGAGAGTTATTCCGCTCCTCTTGCTCCCTGTTCAACTACTGATTAAGGTGCTGATCAGCCACCCTATTTACCTGGACTATGGATCCACCTCCTTGCCTGAGTTTTGAGTTTGCTAGTGTCTAGTAACCTGCTGTGAAGGCGTGACTTGTCTGACTGACTGACTACCGATTCTGCTCCTTGCCGCATGCCCCAACCTTGGAATTGCCATCTAGAATACGCACATACTCAGCCAGTTCTGACCTTGGACTGTATTCAGACTATGCCTTTTCCTCTTCCTTCCGTGCTTTGCACCTGTGACTCTGACCACCGTGACTCTGCCATCTACACCAGGACTAGTCCAGAAGGTAACGGCCCAGTTGCTTCCCTACAGCGAAGTCCAGATCTCTGTACAGGGGTTAAAGGATGAATACCAGGAAACAACGTCCAACAGAACAATGTCCTTAGGCTTAGTTCAAAATCAAACTGGTTATTTCGCACTGTGGGATCATTTCCACTAGCCATTACAATATGGCTGGTGGCCATTGAAGGGTAGAACTGAGCAAGTGCGACCACCTAAGTAGGGGGACATGCACATTACTATAGAAATTAAACATTGGGAAGAGGGGGGCGCCATTATAATGAACTAAAGAGAATATCTCACAACTGGAAAATACTCAGGAGATCTCTATAATCACACACAAAAGAACCTCTTACCAACCAAAGCTCTAGGGGCCAACAATACATATCTAGCGTCACAAAAAGTAGAAGAAGTATGTAACGCAAAATATCAGGATATCAAAAGCATACAAATAAAGAAACATATGAATATGTGCAGTGCACTAGCCCTGGGGGTATATGCAATTGTTTATTGTGTAATGTTATGTCATCTTTTGTATATGCTATGCTGGGAACACTAGCAGAAGAGGTGTGGCTGGCAGGAACAGGGTTAACCATCCGTTTCCTCACCTCTTGGTGAGAGTGGGCTGGTCCTGATTCCTGCCAGGAGTCTAGATGGTGTGGAGCGAGGTAGGATTCGCTAGAGCTCCAACTCCAAGGACCTTTATCCTATTCTACTGTGAGACCTGGACTCAAGGAAGATTATCAGAATCAAGAAGACTGCTTTAGAAAAAACTATAGTGTACAAAGTCAGAAGAGTTGTTACTTTAGCCATTTAATTGCCACAAATCCAGCCACCATCTGGGGACAGAGATTGCACTTTGCACTTACCATTGCTGAATTCACCACAAGTTATGCATGGTGGCCTTTGTTGTTGTGGTGCTTTTCTGGCTGTCTTGCGTAACTGCAGCCTGCTAGGATAGTGCCACGTGTCGCCATGCAGCGCGGCGCCTTTATAAGATTATGGACAGAGAAGGATCCCACTCTAGGAGGCAACCGTGACGGGGTGAGTGGGCTTATTACCTTTTGATCAAAATGTACACTAATGTCTCCGCTATTTGCATGCAATATGGGGGACTAGTACTATAGTAATGTAGCTGAAGAGCACATATCAAGGGTTAAGCATTGTGTATGTGCGATTCAGTCTTGTTTCTCCCCATTTGATACATATTTTATCTTCCTTCTTGTTTATTCCTGGTATCAGCACTCTTCCCACTTGCCACAGGCGGTTTTAATTAGTCAGCAGGAGACTGCATAAGAGTGTAAGTGACCCACTAGCTGTTAGTCCTGGTTTCTGTTAGTACTGAGCAGGTTGCATTAGGCTCCTGTTCAGACAGTGCTGTGCTGTGGTCTTTGTTGTTGTGGTGCTTTTCTGGCTGGCGTAACTGCAGCCTGCTAGGATGGTGCCACGTGTCGCCATGCAGCACGCCGCCTTTATCGGATTATGGACAGAGTAGGAACCCACTCTAGGAGACAACCATGACGGGGTGAGTGGGCTTATTAACTTTTGATCAAAATGTACACTAATGTCTCCACTATTTGCATGCGATATGGGGGACTAGTACTATAGTAATGTAGCTGAAGAGCACATATCAAGGGTTAAGCATTGTGGATGTGCGATCCAGTCTTGTTTCTCCCCATTTGATCACCACAAGTTATAGTTTGCACTAAGTAAAAGAAAGACCTTTATACTTTTCTGGCCTGATTCTTCAAACCACTTTTCCACTGCACTGGAGCTAAAGTAATAAGATAGGAATGTAACACCCATATCGACAAATACACAAGTGGTACAAAAAGTGAAGTGAAGTAAACATGTCCAAAGATCCTTAAAAAACATAAAAAGTTTTTTATTTGCTAGTTTATCAGAGCTAGGCATGTATACCTTTCAATGATTGCCAACAGATCTGTAATGACCTTCTAATAACATCTTTCATTACTGTCCTGTCACTTTCCACTGGTTCCTTAAAAGACCGTTGTTATGGCTTGTCATGACATCACAGCACAATGTACCTACCTAACACCCTGCACTGAAACCTATCAGCTACACTATATCACTATCTAACCTACGATACACTGACTATCTCCCACTAACCACCTGTACAATCTCTTAAACCTAAGGGCCTTAATGTTGAATATAAACCTTGGGCTTTTATGTGATGTTCTCTGTCATCCTTCGTATTGTTGTGTATGTGTTTGTTTTTGTATTTCCTTATACATTTTTGTAATTTTGTATATGTTTTTATTTTTTAGATGGTTCTGGTGGTGGATGAAGACGGAGCACAACTTTCCCTGATATATATATGTCAGGTTGATTGACTCGCAAAGCAGTATACACATCTTGCGATTTTTTTATATGCCGCAGTGTAGGATCGACTTCTCTTATAAGGCCAATTGGGGACAGTTTCTGGAGTGCTATAATTTAAGCACCCAGATTTATGGTAATGGCTTTCTAGATGATTACTTACTGTTACCTCGAATATTCTATCTACACTTTTTCTTTGATCCGAAGCCCCGGCCCGGATCAAAGAATTCTATGACGCACTAATCATGTGACTTTAACGATGGCCTTATGACCTGTGATGCGTCTGTGATTCCCAGACATGCGCGGACGGGATCCCGATACGCTGAGAAAGTATGCTCCGCCATTACACGAGTGAGATATATTGTGTAGTAGATGTTACTCGTTGCGATCACATGACTTGTGACGTACCGAGACCCCGGGACATGCGCAAGGGTGATTCCGGCACGCCGTGAGGATTTAAACTACTTAGATAATTGCTACTTTTTAACAAGATGTGCTCCGCCCTCTTCCGCCGCCCAGGTGTAGGTAGATTTTACTTGTCACGTCATCACGTATCACAGTATGATTCCGATGATCACATGATCACACTAATACACTTTTAAATATGTATTTATGATATTATATGATACGTATATGTGTTGTTTTTCACTGAAAGATGTATTTATAATGATTAGTCTTACATTTGTATATGCATTTTGACACTTTGTATGTCACTCTGATTTTTTTCAATTACGTATGCTAATGAGCTGTACACTATATATGGTCACATTGTTTGTACACACATTGCTTGACAAGGGTCCCAGCAAGTGGACCGAAACGTCGCTAGATGGGTGAATAAAGATCACGATTCTTTTTCATTAATTGGATGTGCCGTGGCTTTTTACGAAGTTCTATATATATATATATATATATATATATATATATATATACTAACTATCTAACTAATGGAATGTGACACAGTAAAGCACAGAGCACAGCAATGACACTGCTCTCTCTCTCAGAACTAAAAAAAAAAATACAGAAAATGGCTGCTGGGGAGGTTCTTATATAGTAAGGAGTCGGCAACTTTCCTATTGGTTGCTAGGGATGTTGCTAAACTCATAGAAAGACATTGCAGCCTTCTCATTGGCCCACAAGCAAGGAGAAGAGAGGGTTCATGGGTTCAGAGGAAAAAAGAATCTAGAATATTAGCAAATCCGAATATATAGCATTATATTCTAAATCTTCGAGAATTGTTGAAGTGGCGATATTCTCGATTAAAATTCACGATTCGAATAATCGAGCCCAACACTAGATGTGATGTGGGGTGGGTGGTGCATGTGCATCATATATCCTATTTGTGCGCAGTAATGTGTGGATCGGAGTTATCATGGAATATAACAGAATTTTAGGGCAGAATGCAAAACGGAACCCTTTAAGAGGCATACCGTTTTGCTCCGTTCTAATATATTTCAATGAGCACAAATAACGGTTCCGTTTTTTTCCGTTACGCATGACAGAAAAAAAGTCCTGCCCACATGACCTATGCATTAAAAGCACAGAAGTTTAAATAAATAAATTACATGTCTTACTGAATAGTTTCTTATACAACAATATTTTTCATCCTATAAGACGCACCTGCCCATAATACACAGTTTTTAGAGGAGGAAAAAAAAAATTTCAGACTTCAGATCAGACCTCCAATGTGAATCAGACCTCAGTTTAGACCCTGAATCAAACCTGCAATGTTAATCAGAGCTCAGCTCAAGCCTTTAATGTTAATCAGACCCCAGATTAGACTGCAGTGTTAAATAGAACTCAGCTCAGACCCCTAAAAATGACCTAAAATCAGACCCCCAAGGTTAATCAGACCCCTAACCGACCTAAGATAAGACCCCCAATTTTTTAGACCACAGCTCAGAAACCCAATCAGATCTTAGATTAGACTCCCCATTATTAGTAGACATCAGACCTCAGATTAAATGTTAATAAGCTGCCCAATCAGACCTCAGATCAGACCTCCAATGTTAATAAGACCCCAATCAGACCTCATATCAGACCCCCAATGTTAATCAGAACCCCCAAGCAGACCTCAGATAAGACCCCCAATGTTGATTAGACCCCATCTCAGTTCTCCAATTAGACCTCAAATCAGATTCCCAATGTTAGTAAGCGGCCCAATCAGACCTCAGATCAAACCTCCAATATTAATATCACCCCCAATTTGACCTCACATCAGATCCCAATGTAAATCAGACCTCACATCAGACAAAATAAATAAATAAATAAATAAACTCACCTATCCTGTACCAGATGCTGTCTCCACTCCTGAGATCCAACACTCCTCCTCCTCTTTTTCTCACTCTGTGCTATGACCCGACATTGCACTGCGTGAAATCACAGAGTGGGACAATGTCCTCACTTTGTCATGCGGCATTGTCAGATGAAGACCAAGGAGCGGTGAGTACAGTCAGCACAAGGGGCACTTCATTCATCACTCCCGAGTCCTACTGCACTAATGAGGGATTCCGTACTGGGAGACATCATTAGTATTCTGCCTATAAGTTGCACTGGCATTTCCCCCCACTTTTGGGGGAAAAATGCGTCTTATAGGGCGAAAAATACAGTATATATTTATCTGCTCAGCTCTTCCTGCTCTATAACATGCTGCCCGCAGATTTCACTGCACCTTGTGGTGACAGGTTCCCTTTGAAGTACAGTATTTCAATCTTGCACATTGTAATACAAACCAGGAACAGATGGAAATGACACAATAACCAGTTTGGACACTATTTGAACTCCGCTGAATCTATTGACTGAATGAGGAGAAAATAATGCTGACAGATTGTGACTTCTGTAAACATTTAGCCGTTCTGACAGCCGAGAACAAAGCATATGAATTAGTTATTAAGCTAATATTTAGAATACTAAATATGCTGTCAGCTATTTATGTCGGCTGTTTATTCAGCTGAGCAGAAATGGCTGGCGGGCGTACAAATGATGAATTCGGTCGGTACTTTGTCAGGCTGTGTCAAGACGACGTATATAACAATATAACATAAAGGGAAGCCAGTTCTTGTTAACATTTCTAGGAAGTATTGCGTTAGTTGAATATCACAAATTCTATGGAAAGCTGGGTTATAAAAGAGGCTGGTCCTGTCAAGAGGGGTATCCAGTTCAGGCTGTACAAAGGGGTATTCCCACCTGTGACCAGGGGCAGATTGGGAACTTAAAGTGGCCCTGGATAAAAACCTAAAAGAGGCCCCTTGTTGTAGGTGGTTCAAAAAAACAGAAGAAGGAACAAAACAAGTAGGCGAGTGTCTACAATACTGTAGTGCAGAGCAGAATACCGCCCCAGCAGAACCAAATATCTCAGGACAGCACAAAATGCTGCCACCCTCACCACAGTATTCAACTGTATCACCAAGGCAGACATAGCAGAGCTAGAGAGGGTTCAGAGGAGGGCAACTAAAGTAATAACTGGAATGGGGCAACTACAGTACCCTGAAAGGGTATCAAAATTAGGGTTATTCACTCTAGAAAAAAGACGACTGAGGGGAGATCTAATAACTATGTATAAATATATCAGGGGTCAGTACAGAGATCTGTCCCATCATCTATTTATCCCCAGGACTGTGACTGTGACGAGGGGACACAAACATAGAAAAGGGTTCTTCACGGTAAGAGCAGTGAGACTATGGAACTCTCTGCCTGAGGAGGTGGTGATGGTGAGTACAATAAAGGAATTCAAGAGGGGCCTGGATGTATTTCTGGAGTGTAATAATATTACAGGCTATAGCTACTAGAGAGGGGTTGTTGATCCAGGGAGTTATTCTGACTGCCTGATTGGAGTCGGGAAGGAATTTTTTCCCCTTAAGTGGGGAAAATTGGCTCTACCTCACAGGGTTTTTTTGCCTTCCTCTGGATCAACTTGCAGGAAACAGGTCGAACTGGATGGACAAATGTCTTTTTTCGGCCTTATATACTATGTTACTATGTTACCATCATGAGGATAGTAATGCAGTTGATTTCAGGAGGGCACCTGCTGCCATTGAGCATCAGATCAATGTGTACCTGGCCTGCGGCCATCAAGAGGATTGAATGGCCCCTGTGCATCGGCCTCTCAGAAATTTCCCTATAGGGTCTATGGCCAATCCACCCCTGCCTGTGATGATTATGGCCTTTCCACTGGATTTCTTATAAATGTCTCATAGGTGTGGATCTCATCTCTGGGACCTTCTCCTGTCTTGAGTGACCATGGGTAGAGAGGTGGCCTCTCTCCATTCAATTCTATGAGAACCTCTCTATTCATGGCGACCATAAGATGGGGTCCCATTCTCAAGGTCGGAGTGGGTCCTTTGATTATGCCACATATGTCCTAGATGGGAATACCCACAGTCTAACAATTGATGATGTACTTTCATCCATTGTATCCATAGCCACAGTGCCTAATTAGAAGAACCATGCCGTATAAAACCCAAATAACAGAGCTATACATTAACCAAATAACACTTCCACTCACTGGCTTAGAAAACAGTGCTATACTGGGCCACTAATCAATTTGGTCAGTGGACAGACAAAGATCCCTGTAGGGGTCCTAAACTAACTATCTTTGTTGTTACAAATCTAAAATCACAAGACCTACAGGGATATGTTAAAACTATCAGAAATGACGAGGGGGTGATGGTTCCTCACTTGCAATTGGTGCCACCTCAGACCACATAGGCCATTTGTTTATTCCATGGGCACAGGGCCTGTCATAAACCATGAGCCGAAGTTCCTACACAACGGAACTGAGTAGTGCTCTTGGTCTGAATGTGAATCGACTGTATGTGATTTTCACCAATCATACAATCCTATTACCATTGGCAATAAGTGCCACGAGTTTTTGCGAGATTGAGTGCGATACTTACCAATTCTAGTGTCATAATTCCAACATCAATAGACACCATTAAAGCGAACCTGTCACCGGATTTTTACATCTAAAACGGCTCACAGTACCTTACAGATCTTGTTCTTGTACTTTCCAAGCTGGTGTCATTATGTAATTATGCCCTTAGTATTCTTGAAAAAATGACTTTATAAAGTGCTGGTCCCATGCGTCTGCAGTCACGGCAGAAGTCAAGGAGGCAGACCCTCTGTGACTGCAGACAGTGACTCCTCCACCATAACCCCGCCTCTCATCCCTGTGATAGACAGTTTTCCCCAACAGCCGGGACCGCGCTTGTATCAGGGCGCATGCGCCCTTGCCCACTTCGCAAGCGCGATCCCGAGCATCGCGCCGAGGGAAGCGCGTTCCCCTTTCTCAATCGCGAAGTGTGAAAGAGCCCTTAGACACGACCTGGTCAGTCGTTTCACTGAACCTGTATGCCGCAGTAGCATAGGACACCTGTCTTACCAAAAGTATTATTGTTGGCCTCAGGGGAAGCAGAGGAATTGTGAAGGAGTGCATTGAATCTAAGCCTGGACTACACCCATACTATGTAGCCCGCCTCCAATATCTGAAAACTGTCTAATAGTAAATCTGTCTTAGTTACCCATAGTAACCAATCAGATTTCACCTTTCATTTTTCAGATCTGCTTGGGAAAATGAAAGGTGGAATCTGATTGGTTGCTAAAGACAACTAAGCCAGTTTTCCTTTACACAAGTTTTGATAAATCTCCCCATTAAAGTTGGGCTCTGATTGGTTGCTATGTGCAACTAAGGCTGATTTATAAAAGTGGCCTATTTTGTCAGAAAGATGGTGTTCTCCCTGGAACAGCGAATAGTGATTGTGAAAGGTTATGTCTGAAGCAGATCGATTAAGGAAACGCAGGAAACCTTCACCAACAATCCACTTGCTTGGTCATCTTGTCATACTACCGCTGGAGACGGGCAACTTTTTCGTGGGTCTCCCTGTAATCCCAGTAAGAATTGCACTGTAATTGTTGGAACCAAGTTGTGAGACCGTTGGAAGAACTACAACCCTCATTTTGCCCTACTGTAAAGGGAGATGTTTATTCTGTTAAATCTGGTTGGTTACTGACTATTACACCATACGCCGGCCATTGCATACCCTACATGACCTGCCTTGCACCCATACAAACGTTAACACTAGTGATGAGCGGGAGGTGCCATATTTGATTTCGCGATTTTTCATGAATAATATGCGATTAATTATTCGTGTATCCAGTAGCAAATGTCGCTCCCCTCTAGGTCTACACAGCACTGTATTTATTGGAGGAAGCAGTCACGTGACTAGGCAATGCGGCCCTGTAAGCAGTTTGCATCCTGTAAAATTTACATGGAAAGGATGGAAACCTGCACTAATAATCATGAAAAATGTGCCAGATGACAAACTCAGCTGTATTAGATCTGTTTATCCGTGTCTTGTTCTTATGTTATATGGTGTGTATATTCTCTAACCAAAGATAATTGTGCATGACTACTTCCATTATATTACAGGTAAATGCACAAACCCAGTCCCATCTTCCTTTTTGGCACTACGTTCTTGTTTAATTGGCCGTGCACTGAGATAACTAGAATAATGTGAATCTGCTTGATCCTTGGACCTGTACTAATCTTCTGCCTACTTCGATAATGAACATGTCATTTTAGACTGGACTGTTACCAGACATCATGATCATTAGAAAGTCTCCAGTGTAGAGATAATTAGGATATAATATCTGACTATGAATTGCCTCTTAAGGCATTCCGTTATGCATTCCGTCGTAGAGTTGGATTATGGTTAATAAATCCGTAACGCAATTCACCTTTTACCACCAAACAAAGTGTGAACGAATTTCAAAATATGAAATTCGCTCATCTCTAGTTATAACTCCCCTGTACTGTGCCCAGTATTATAATGCCCCCTGAAGTGTCTGTATATATATCTAATAGTTCCAGTGTATAATGCTCCTCCGTTTCCACCAGTAGTGCCAGTATATAATCCTCCTCCGACCTTCCTCCTGATATTGCACGCATTGCCAATAAATATATATTGCCCACCCTGTATTGCCAATAGAGAATTCCCCCTGCAAAACAGACAAGAATAGGACAGGTTCT
This sequence comes from Bufotes viridis, assembly GCA_033119425.1. Lineage (NCBI taxonomy): Eukaryota > Metazoa > Chordata > Amphibia > Anura > Bufonidae > Bufotes > Bufotes viridis. The sequence continues at coordinate 37,405,431 of CM065591.1, forward strand.
ATATTCTTGGCAGGGCCACGGAACAGAAATTCAGATGCAGGCAGCACATGGTGTTGTCCACATCTTTTTTGACCCCATTGAAATGAATGGGTCCTCAAAAAATGTGGATTGGATGCAGACCAAAACTATGGTCATGTGAATGTGTAAGGCTAAATTCACATGGAGTTTTTTGGATGAGGAAGGATTTGAAGCAGACCTGCCTACAGGATTTTCAGCCAAATTCAGAAATGGATTGCAAAAGAATTAGAAATATAAAGGAAGGATTTATACTTCTTCCTCCTGCTGCATCCACTTGTGGCTTACAGCTTACAGCTTCTCACAACTTTCCTATTATCTGTGTGTCCAGGCCTCATATTTACTGCTTATGTCAACGTTCCAGTCTCCATTCTCTGTGTCTTTATTACCTGTTTGTTTGCTCTGACTATTCACCCTTGTATCCAGCTCTGATTAGTCCTTGATTAAGGCCTCGTCCTCATTTCCGTTTTTCACTGACGTCTGCTGTCTGCATTTGCTGTGGACTACTCGTACTCATTGATTTAAATGTGTCTGTTCACATTTCAGTATTTGTTTACTGACCGTGGGTCAGTAAAAAATTCACGGGGACATGCACTACTTTGATCCGTGATGGTGACCAAGCACGCCCATTGAGGTCTATAGGTTCATGAAAATCACTGACACACATCCGTGTTGTGTCTGTGTTGTGTCCATTTTTCACTGAAGACTAATAAGAGATTCTTTAAAAATCAATTTTCAACTGAGCAACGTCAGTGAATTAAGGATGAAACACGGATGGTAAAAACAGACACACGGAGCAACCACGGATCCTTCACAGACAGCTTCATGGATAAAACATGTACACATTTTTCACAGATGTGTCACTGACACGGAAATGTGAACGAGACCTAAGGGAAAAACAGACCCTCCTCTATTGTTCACACTTAGAAGTGTAAATGTAAGGACTCAGGCAAATGACCATATGTATTTAGCGGTCCTCAAAAAAACAGATCTACAAAAATCACGGATGCCGTCTGTGTGCATTCCATATTTTGCAGAACAGAACAGCTGTCCCCTGATTGAACAGGCCTATCCTTGTCCGTAATACGGACAATAATAGGACATGTTCTATTTTTTTGCAGAACAGAAATATGGACATACGGAAACATGATGCACACGGTGTAACTTCTGTTTTTTTTTTGCGGACCCATTGATATGAATGGTTCCGTATACGCTCCGCAAAAAAAAACCCAGAAGGGACACGGAAAGAATATATGTTCATGATGTGCATGATGCCTAAGGCTTTAGTTCTTCTGAGACATTGCTCTTCATCCAAAATGCAAACTTCCTAAGTGCACAAAATCAAATTATACCAAAATTAGCACTAATGAAATATTCACTGCAATCAATGTCTCTGCTTCCCACAACTATCAACCCTATTTTCCTGCACTGCCTAAAACACCCTAAAACCCCTGCACCCAGCAAGGAACTTCTTATCTCTCCCTCCACCTGTCACTGTGGGAAGTGGGGGAAGCCCCCCACCGTACAATGTCAGGGAAACAGGAATGTCACTGGGCCAAGAAGCCATGATAGGAAAGATGAAAACCACCTATGCAACCCTCATCCTAGCCCCGAGCTCCTGACTGTATGAGCCGCCCTCAATGGTATGGGGGCTCATACCCACGAACATGGGCCCTACAGACCCTATCGGTCCCTGAAATATGGTCAGGAATGACAGACGACTGGGTTATCCCAACCACTGATGAACCAGAGTCTCCCACAGGCCTAGCAACAATAACGGGAATTAAAAGCCAAGTGGAATGGCAGGTAAGTATCCAGTGGCAGGGATAACAACTGAACCAAAAACCCCGGAATGCATGGTAACTTACTTGCCGCAGCTGCTGGAAGGAACAACAGAAGACATCACCAAGGTGAACTGGAATCCATGCAAACATACTGACATCTGAACACAATGTCGGACTCAGTACGTACTGACACACATAGGAACCAGCACTCCAACAACTGCTCACTGACTAGACTTCTGGTTCACACCTCCGGGAAACCATTAAGCCCACTTCCGCAGGCACAACACACCGGGAAACGCGTTGCATACAAGTCGGACATAACACACCAACTGACCAGACATAAAACAACAACAAGACACACCATGAACATAAACCCAAACCATACATCAACACAGGTAAGGTAGGAAAACATGGAAGATACAAGGAAGACATCACTGGAGACATCGATGTCCCACTAGGGGCCCTCAAGGACTGGGCAAGGTGCTGATAGATACAGAGGGCGTTACACCCTTACATAAATCGCGTGACCATCCCCCGCCTGGTCTTCCCTGAGTGTGCATGCTGGCTGGGCAGAATCCATCATCAATCCCTTTATCTACCTGGTATCTACTGATTGGACTTGGTGTAACTTTGCTGACCATCTTCTAGTATTTTGGTACCCCTGCATTATTATCTGTGTTCATCAATCCAAGGCTGCTTATGGCTTGGCAAGTGTTAAGTCCCTGACTAACGTAAGGGCGTCTTTAGTCACCAGTGGTGTATTATTTACCTTCTGATGAACCTGTAAATCCCGTAATGTAATGAAGGGGGAAACGCGTCGGGGTATTCTTTGACTAATGTTTGGTGCTTATCCCTTTTTCTGTATCTATAGGGACTACACCATCACTAAATGTGTATTAGCTTAATTTAGCTTTTGGCAAGTTTCGCTAATTGCTTGTTGACTTCTGATTATCCTTTCTATTCTGGGGGGGGGGGGAACTCTCCTTATCTATTGATATAGGTCCTTTTAGGGCACATAAGACTTGGCACGGGAACAGGGCATCCCCACCATCAGGGTAACCCCTGGGCTAAGGGCAAGTACAGGGTGTTATAAGGGGAGTTGTCAGCCTGACTGACCTATCGCCTGACTGACCTATTTTCTTCTACCATTGCTCAGAATTGCAATATTGACTATTCATAAGTGACCGATTGTCTAGTATGTCTTTATTTATCTTTACCCCCTCATAGTACAAATTTTTGGTCTCATATTCTTGGTTTTATTGGACTGAAGGTCCAGGTAATACATTGTTTTGGGGATAATTTCGATTTTAATTGGATACTAATAAAATTATTGGTTTTAGGGTTGTCATTTGCTGGAAGTTGGTATTGACTATGAGATAACCTCTTGTTACAGATACTTACCTCATTCATGCTGGAAGCAAACTCTTAACAAACTCTCGTCCACATGCATCATTCCCAAGGGTGATTGGGATTTATGCATGTGGGCGAGAGTTTGTTAAGTTTGGCAAGGGGTGACTTCACACTGCATATTTGTCAATTATTTTAATCCAATTATATTTTATGATGAAATAAAGGATGTATTCGCATTTAAAGTGTGGGATTGTTGGCGGTTTGAGCTCCAGACAGAACCAAACGAGTTTCTCAAGTAAAACCTTCAGACTCCAGACAGCAGCATGAACTGCCACATTCAGCATTGAAGACGCTGCTGCAGAGAGAGGGATTGCAGTCAAGCCACCCATTACCAAACTACCACTAGGCCAGTATCATCTGAAATGCCACGAACCAACCTGCCTCTGTATCCTTTCTGGTGCCAGAGAGGGTTTGCACTTGAAGCCAACGGCTACTGTATGTATTTAAAGTTCTAAGTTGCACTTTCTAAAATAGACTTTGTTACGTTAAACTCTGGCCTCCTTCAGAACTACATTTCCAATGCACCGATCCCCAGGGATCCCTACCGTGACACAACACTTCATCAGGGCCACTACCACTCCCATCCTCTATACAGGCTTCTCAGGGCGTTGCTGCGCATGCAAAACTATCCATTTTTTCCCTGAACAAATCCTAACACAATCTGTATTGCTCATGTGGGAGAGGCTCCTTACTTGGAGCTAATGTCCATAAAACAAAGATACTTGAAGTCCAGAGGCAAAAGCTCCAAAAAATTGAATTCTTTATTCACATGATGTTGCACTATTCAACTTTGAAGCGAGGTCTTCATAGGGAACAAAAATGGTGTCATGTTTTGTTGGATTCTCTATGTATCGGAGTTCTCTCCTTTCCGAGTAGTGCTACTATGTGAAGCCTGTATTGCAGAACATTCTACCAAGCCACTCGGCCTCCATTCTGTAGGCTCGGTCCTTGTATGTTTAAAGTCCTCACAGTGTCCTCACAGTGTCCTCACAGTGTCCTCACAGTCTGGTATGAACCAACAAGCCTGAACGAATGCTCCACACCATGTCAGGTTCACTTCTTCTACATGTTAGACTAGGTGTTCTTTCAATGTAACTCCAGGTGACAACAGTCCTGCTCTGCATGTCCGGCATTGGATATTTCACAGCAGCTGAGGTATTTCTGATCTGACAATATAAAATATGTAACATGTTGCTTTTCATAAAAGAAATATTGTCTACACTATTGTGGAAAAATAAATATTATTTGCCTAGGCTGGACCACACACATCACATAATTTAAGCGAGTCCAAGACAATTTAAAAGCACACGCACTTTCTGTACTAGTTTATCGGTAATGAGAATATAGAAAGATCTTTTATAGTTTCCATTCGTGTAAAGATGAGAAATAAGAGGAAGATTTAAAAAAATAGATTATTATCTTCCATTCTATATTTTTATATCTATCTGTAGCTGTAAATATGAAAGTCTAAATAGTAACTGAACGTTTCTCTCATGACACATTTCATCCTCTAGTTAACATTGAGACTTACTCAACATGGGCCCAATTTTAAAGGGGATATCCGGTGGGATAAAACTTTTTTGAAATGTTGTTTGAATAAGTTAAAAATATTAAAGAAGCATCATTCACCTTCTCCAATTCTCCAGCACTGTGGTTCCTACACTTACCTTACTGGTCTCCGCTTCCTTATCCAGCCTCAACACATAGAAAAAGGCAGGAATACCCCCTCAATTACCTTCCTTGGCCAGAGATTGGCTGAACAGGCATTTCTTGCCATTTTCCGTTGAGACCCGACGATGAAAAGAAGACCGCCACTCACCTGGTAGATGCTAAATAATACTTTTTTATTGCCACATTATATTCATGTGAGATGTTTCGGCTCTGCGAATCCTCCTCAGATATGACATGCCTCTGGAAGGCTCATAGAGCCGAAACGCATCACATGATGAATGTAATGTTACAATAAAAAAGTATCATTTAGCATCTACCGAGTGAGTGCTGCTCTTCCTTTCATACATAATATACAGAGTACCTCTGCTAGACGCGAGTTCCCCATTGAATCCACCGGAGTGCCAACTTAAATACATACAGTGGACGAAGAAGAGGAGACCTGCTCGGACCTGGTAAGTGTTGGAACAGCAGCTGTGGAGAATCCGTAAATAATGCCTCTTTTATTTTTTAAACCATTATGGCCTCATCTTTTTTAAATTACCCCTTTAATTAAAATATGGTAAATCATTTGGCTTCAGGGGCTGACATCAATAGAAGAAGACCCCTGTGCAAGAAACAAAGGGGCATAACCAATAGTAATGCACAGCAGCCTCTTTTAAATGTTACTGTTTTACCAGATCATTGTATTACCCATAAAATGACAATTCTAGGGCATTCTTTCTTCTTATGTGTTCTTCTGTTCCTCTGGTATTGGTTCTAGAATTATGATTGTTACCATTCCCCTTGTCCTGCACAAACTTGGATTCCTTGGGTCTACTAGAGGAAATTATTCTTGAGACCCAACCGCTAAACCTTCAATAAAGTCTAACAGGTTTTGAATAAAAGAAATAGAAATAGACCCTAGTGGTCAGTGATTGGCTCCAAAGACATCCAAGTTTTGCATGGATCTTAGATCTTTGGGACCCACTATGGTACTAGAGCCTTGTCCTACTGGAGGGTCCTCTGGTACCTTGGTCGGCCAGTCCAACCCTGCCTTTTTCTGGGCTTGCCCCTGTATAGTCTTACATTGCCCAATCAGTGAGTACACATAGCATTGACAAGTAGAACATTAATAAAAATAATTTATTTATTTCCACATAACCTAATTAAGTTATAAAAAATAAAAATAAAAATGATGAATATTATTTCATATGTATTTCATTTTTTTATTTATCACTTATTTATTATTCTTAAGCATTTAGAATTTAAATGCTATTTTCTTTTAAATTTTTATTACTATTACCAGATGTTCTAAAGCAAAGGATATCATTATCGCAATTTCCTTTTATGAAATTCAGAATTTTGCGCTGAGCGGTTTGTCGTCTGTGCTCTTGGCTAGAAGGTTTTATTAGGAGAACTTGTCAACTTCTGTTCATGATTAATGGTCTCTGGCCTGGAATAGTAGGAGACATTTTGCTGCATAAACATTACTATTTCGTAATTTGAACGTACAAGGGAATTAAATATGATAAGAGTTATGTCAGCCGGATCTGCGAGCATCTATCTTGTGATAAGGAGCCAAACAGACCACTAATCGATATAATATCAAGTGTGGATTCTCAGCTCCAAATGTTTATGTTAAACCATTAAACATATTAAAGCCTCCTCTGAATAACATCTATTTTATTTATATTAGACATTTCATGCATATTTTCCGAAATCTGGTTTACACTAAAAAATCACCCATATATCCATTTCTGATTTTCTGTGTGTGAAAGGATGAAGGATTTTGTAGATCATTACTTTTAATAGTCAACATGTCTTTAATAATCCCTCAAATACATTGAAGACCTGAAACAGCTCATCTATAGTAAAGTTTTGGAGCACAATTTCCATAGGTAAATGTCATAACTTTCTACTGTTTATTTAGCACAATCCACGCTTAAAAGATGACCTGAATATGTCATCAGAAAATGACCTATTGTTTAAATCACATTTTTAACCTTAACATATTTTTTATGAATTTTTGGTGATGTTATTTTTAATTTTCCATGTCAATATTTATATTTAAACACAAACCATACAATCCTGCAGTTTTCGCACTGGCCACTAAACCTAATAATTGGCACCACTTCTTGGTCTGTGCAGATCGCTTTACTGCGGTTATTTCTTATTCTATAGACACAAGTAACTGGAACACTCAACCACTGGATTTAAGGAACTGGTGCACTAAACCAACTAGACTTTAGGAATATAGATAATAAACCATTAGAAATGTTTGTGCTAAACCACTGGATATTAGCAAGTGGGGCACTAAATCATTAGACCTCAGGTATAGTGATGCTGTCACAAATTTTCACAGAAGTTTGCATTAGTCATAGAACAGGTTAATATAAGAAACTTTGTAACATATCTTATTAGAGAAAAAAATATTCTTTCTCCACCTCACCTCCCTCCCACTAAACTAACATTACCCAATGATCAAGATGGACTGTCAGCTCAGTCATTCTACCCCTTCGCCTCTCCATAGACTTTTATGAGCAGCCTTTAATCTGATTCTTTAGGGAGCTGGCAGTCTGCATTGTCAGTTTCAGGGTGGCGGAGGAGGAAAAGAGTAGACAAAGAGGCATATTTTCATAAGATATATTAGAAAGTTTATTTATACGTATTTACTTATATTTGGCTGTACTATTGACTATTTAAGCACTGGATATCAGAAAATGTTGTACTAAACCATGGGGCATAAAGAATGAGGTTACTAAACCACTAGAGATCAGGAACTGACAAACTATAACCGCAGAGATAAAAATCTGAAGTATTTAGAGGCATTAGTTACATCAATGAGGTACTATACCACTAGACATCAAAGATTTGGTCACCAGGCCGCTGGACATCAGGAATGGGGCACCAAACCAGTTGTTAATAACCCATTATATAAATAACAGGGTGTCAGAAACCGCCCTGATATAGTTTACCCTGCCCTCAAGTTTGCCCTCAGTCAAGATGGTGGATTATGTGTTTCCTGGTTACCATCTCACATTCTGTTTCCTATCAGAAGTCATCCTACTCTGCCCTCAAGTTTTCCCTCAGTCAAGATGGTAGATTATGTGTTTCCTGGATGCAATCTCACTTCCTGTTCCTTTTTAAACTGGCCAGACCTTCCTGTCGTTGCTGGAGTATTGTGTTTGGCTTTTTGTCCGCAATCCTCTTGCTGGAACTCACTCCTCTGTGTGTTCTGTACCCTAGCGGTTCTCCCTGCTACCTCCTGTTGCCGACCCGGACTGTTCTTGGACCTTCGTACCTGCTTGCCCCCTGCCCTGACCTTCTGCTCGTCTACCCTCCTGCCAGCCTGCTGCCTGCCCTGACTTCTGCTAATCCTGACCTCGGTTCTTGTCTACAGATATTATATTTGGAGCCAAATTTGTTTATTAAAGAGGTTGTCCAGGTTAATTTTCTTAAGATTTCATGAGTTCTCTTCACTGGACCTCCAGTCCCAGTCTGTTAACTTCTGCAGGTTGTGATCATGTGTGCCGCTAAAGCCAGTGACTGTCTTCAGCGGTGACTTGTGAGCCGGCCTATACTTTCCTGTAATGCCCACTGGCCCCTGGTATTGCCCATACTGCACAGGTAGGTGAGTGTTAGGTCCCGAGCTTCTTGAAAAACCTTGGCGTGGTGCTCAAGCTTAGGCATGTCCTCCACTGCAGGACATGTTGACTAATCTCTCAATTTTAACATCAGTTTGAGGGCTTAGTAAGACCACAGTTTTGTCATTTGTTATTGCTATATTGTTGTGAACTTGTGACATCACAGCACTATGTCTGTAGCCTGTATGTATGGACATCAGAACCTATCAGCTACACTATATCATGATCTAACCTACACTGACTATCTCCCACTAACTATCTGTATTATTTATATAGGCTAACTAACTAACTATCTAATGTAATGACACAGGAAAGCACAGAGCACAGCAATGACATTGCTGTCTCTTTCAGAACTGAAAAAAAAAAAAAAACTGCAAAAAATGGCTGCTGGGGAGGTTCTTATATAGTAAAGGGGTAGGCAACTTTCCTATTGGTTGCTAGGGATGTTGCTAAGCTCAGACAAAGACATTGCAGCCTTATCATTAGCCCACAAGCAAGAAGCAGGGAGGGATCATGGGTTGAGATAAAAAAAAATCTAGAATATTCGCAAATACGAATATATAACACTATATTCAAAATCTTCACGAATTCTCGAAGTGGCGATATTCGCGATTAAAATTTGCAATTCGAATATTCGCGCCCAACACTAGTAGAGAGTACTAAAGCCACGGATCAGGTAAGTATGGATTTCTTCACATGTACTGTTAAATGGGGAGGGGAATTTTAATAAAACAATTTAAGTCAAGTTTTCATGTTAACCATATTTTAATGGTGTATTACTTTCTAATTACTCTTGTCATTATTTTTAATTTAACATAATCTTGAAATCTTAAAGTTTTCACTCATATACTTGATTACGTCTTGATCACGTCTCAGCAGTTATCTCATTAACATCACAGGCAGGATTACAATGAAAAAGTAATACCTATATGGATAGCACAGGATCCACCATTCACAATAATTGATAATCACAGCTCACTTATGCTAGATTTACATCTGGTTGTGAAATCAAGCTCTTCCAGATCCTCTGCCTATCAAAATTCACTTTATTGGCATAGCTGGATAAGGACACGGACCTCAGAATCTCTATTAACTATAATGGGACCTGACGGGGATTCGGATGCTTTCCTGCATAAAAGCTGACTTTTAGACAGACAAAAAGTCCTGCAATTAGTTCTTTAATCCTTAGAAATGTCTAAAAACAGAGAAAGTACAAAAATTTGTAGCACAAAAACTTGGCGAGGAAAGGGTAAAAATGTTCTTCAGCTGCAGATATGAACTTTGAGTAACGTGAAAAGTATGTAATTGTGTCATGCTCTTGTTATGTTTTCAATTTCGACGATGATCATGGTTTTTCATTCTGTTGTGGGATTTAGCACCAATATAGCTCTATAATAATACAATATTATACAATAACATTCCCACACTTACAGATGTTATTGGGGTGAAAATGTAAGTGTAATAATTATATTTTATTAGCTATTGTAGCTATTAAAACCAGTTAACTTCTTAAGGACTGGACCAATTTTCATGTTTGCTTTTTGATTTTATCCTTCCCACCTTCCAAGAGCCATACCTTTTTAATTTTCCATTCACAGACCCATATGAGGGCTTATTTTATTGTGGGACAAGGAGCAAATCAGCTATTTTTATTTATTTATTCATTTAATTTTATTTCTGTTTTTATGGCTTAATAGGACATTTTTGTACACAGAAATACCTATTATGTGAGAGCTAGCCAACTGGGTCAAAGCATTTCCAAAATGCCAGGTCTTGTGGGGTATAACTGGTATGTAATGGTTAGTACCTGCCAAGAATTTTTAAAGGAAAGACAACTGATTAACCAGGGACTGGGTGATGGTTGCTGAAGGGTAATTGCTGTGAGTAGGGAAGAAAGCTAGCCCATCTCATCCAATCTCATGTAAGAGCTGCTATATCACAAATTGCTGAAAAACCTATTGGTGGACACCGTTAGAGGTCCATACGTAGTTCAGCTAAAATGTTTCAGGGGTGAATAATGAGGTAATTTACATTAAGTGCTGCCTTCATTTTCTATTCACTGCAAAAACTGGACTTTGGATGAAATTCTACTGTGCTACCTGTGGAGAGGAAAGTCTGGCGTCAAACGTCATGTGTTACGCTCTGCATATTGTAGACTGTCTAAAGACTCTGACCCACATTCGACCCAGAAGATCTTTGTAAAGGACATCAGACCAGTCATGACAACTCTGACAGACAATATTGATTTTCAACTTCCTCTAATTTCCAGTAGCTACATAATGACAATACCATTCTTAATGTTTTGCAGTTCTCTCCCTTTGTGTGTATTTGACATGTTTTCTTTCCTGATATATTTCAGTAATTTACCCCTAGCACATGAATGAAGAAAACCATTCACCAAATTCCCAGGTTAAGGATCTGTTCTTTGGGTAAAATCTATTTTCATGCTAAAATTCCATGAAAAATAGAAATGTGAAAAAAAACTCTAATTTTTGGAAGTGGACTCTTGGGGAACCCTTCAATATTTGATTTATAGGTCTACACTGACATGATGAATGCATAGAAGAACGTATAGTACACTATGTTCCCAATGCTTATATTAGACAGAAGTGGTGGTGGTTGTGGTGAGGGGTTATGAGTGATAATGATAATTCACAGAAAGGTGAAATGAAGTTGAATATTTCCACAAAAACACCATGCATACTAAAGCACTGCATAATTATGGAAAGCTACCCATTAAACCTTTCTAGCTGATTACTCTTTAAATTGCACAGTCGTTCGGTACCTTTGCTCTTGACCTATCCAGAGATAAGTGGCACAAAATATGTGTCTATAGGTGGCTACTTAGGGGTTGTGATGTGAATTGCTGTCTGATCGGAGGTTTGCCAGCACATAGCAAGAATGTTACAAAATATATGGAACTGTATGGTAATTTGGAGATAATTAGAGTTGAGCCGAGCTTCCAAAATGGTTGTAAAAGGGATCTATAGATTACAAAATACTTTTTGGTAGTCTAAGTCTGCTGTTTGGTAAAAAGGCCGTGGTAACTGTGGTGATGGCACCCTGCATGGAAAGTCCTTCTCATATTCTGGAAAGGCGGGGACCCAATGTAAGCAAGATATGGGGCTCTACTGGAAACATAGGTGCTCATTTATTAACAAGAAATACTCCTATATTAGTCGTATTTCTGGTGCAGATTGCGACGCAACTAGCAACTTCCCCCTGCTCACGCCAGGTCTAAAAAAAATGGGCATGGTGTGGGCAGGAAAGGGGACAGGCTGGTAGACCCATCTCATTTATAATTTTCTATGGCTGGTTTTGTTGTAGAAAATGGTCTAAGAGCAGGAATTTCAACCTTTTTCCAGACAATAAGACTTAAAACACACTTCGGTAATCCTGAAAACTCTCTACTCAATATTTCAACTACCAATACGGGTACATCCACCCAGCCCTCCATCTCTATCGAGCAACTTGGGCTCTGCAAACCAAGTTCCTTGAGAGGGGCTAGCCAAAAAATCTATTTGACAAAGAAATAGCCTATACACCACCTCTGACCGAACCTACCAAGGAAACACCTGAGCGGGTTCCCTTTATACATCCCCTGATGCCCAAAATCGAGCATACGATTAAGAAACACGGGCCATTACTTAAAACTGCTTATCCCACTATCCAGTCCTTCCAAACTCCACCTCTAATGTGTTTAAAAAGAATCACCAAACAAAGGGACAAACTAATTAAAGCTGACATAAGCAGCCAGATACTACGACCTAGACAAACGTTCCTCAAAACCCAGCGCCATGGCACGTTCTCTTGCCTCCACTGTAGTTGCTGCTCTAACATCATTAAAGGTGACCACATCACACATCCACATACAGGTAAATCTTACACTGTTAGGGACTTTTTCACTTGTGATTCGACGATTCTTGTATACCTGATCAAATGCCTCTGTGGACTCCTCTACGTGCGAGTAACCACACAATCAATAGGTGACCGCATCATCAGTCATAAATCAACCATTAGATGGAAGAAGAGCTGGCTACTAGTGATGAGCAGCAGGGGCAATATTTGAATTTGCGATATTTCGCGAATATTTGGGCGAATATTCGCCGTATATTCGAAAATTCGCGAATTCGGAATCTCCAGTCAATATTTTCTTGATTGTGAAAATTCGCATAAAAAATTGCATAACATTTGCATAAACATTTTGCAATATTCTAAATATTCACGAATTCTCGAAGTGCCGATATTCGCGATTAATATTCGCAATTCAAAAATTTGTGATCAACACTACTGGCTACCGCTTCCCAACAACTTCAACAAAGCCCACCATAACATCGCACAATTAAAGTTTCAAGTCTTTGAAAAAGTACAATGTCCACAGCGGGGCGGAAACCACATACGTTTGTTGAAGGAACTAGAATCATACTGGAGCCACACGCTACAAAGCCTTTCCCCAAAAGGCCTCAATCAGAACTTTAATCCTTACATCTAAATATCTAAGTTTATTTCACTGTATCTGTATATTGTCTTAACCTACGATACTTTACTTTCGCAGAACCAATGACCTTTTGTGGAACCCCCTAAGGCAGTATGCACCCCAGACTGGGAACCTTCTTTCCATCCCCCATTCTTTCCCTCTCCCCTATCCCCTCTTTCCCTATCCCCTCCCCTTTCTTCCTCCCTTTTCTTTTTCTTTTTCTTTTATTTCTCTTTTCCTTTTATTCTTTATCCCTCCTCTTTCCTCTCCTCACACATCACACTTGTCACGCACTACACACACTTTTTTCCAAACTCAATACCCTCACATAAACCACTTGCCTCATCTACATCACTTTCACTATACCCCTGCTTCATTACACTACATTTTACCTATCTGCATAATTCCTTCTTTCCCCCTTCACTTTTTCTTCTCATACATTCACTCCACACACAGCACAACATTTGCCCACACTTTGCCCCACTTTCCATTCTTTTTCCCACTTCGAACATGGCCACATTATCTTCGGCAATACTCCACTGGGTCTCGCGAATCCCATACAGCTGGACTTACTAAAGCGCCCGAGATCTTGCAATACCATGTGGGATTTTGCACGCTTCAGCCCCGATCACACCCATATAGACACCACTCCTGACGTCTTTCCTCCACATGCCTCCAACCTCCCCTGCAGCACTAACACGATGTGCCACTGGGACCACCTTGTTTACCTCTTCTTCAACCTACTGTTAAGCTTCCTCTGCCGGCACTGGAGCTGCTGCCCTCATTTACTGCTTGACCACTTCATTATGTGATACCCCTAGCCACAACCACGCTATTATTTTTGTAATATTCTCCACTGCATAGTCTTCACCATTCCCTACCATATATTTATCTGCAACTTGCTCCACCACATAGCTTCCAACATATTGTCTCTTATGTATTGCCAGCATAGAACTAATTTTTTGTAGACTTTATGATTCCCCTCAACCACCATGTTCCAACATATTATTTCCAACATAAGGTTTACTACAGCTTACCACCATGCCTCAGTATAAAATTGTTAGCATGTTATCTATTATATATCACTTTACCATTATGTGCTCTCTAGACTCCTTTTGCCCCTTATATTGGAACCAAAACAATATAACCGCTTCACCTAGGACTCTAGCTTTGGACATCTATTGCAGCTCTAACATTGGCCACAGCCTTATCACCCTTTATACAGGCCACAACTGTTGTCGTACCTCCCCCCGATTTTCCCGCTAATACATTAGTATTTATTCCCCTTCTTTATAATGAATCCATTTACCTTATCTCCAACTCCCTTCCCTTATCACTAATGTGTTCTTTTCTTTTAGTGACTCTTGTGACCAAGGTCCATCTGTCACTGAAACGTCAAGTAAAACAGTCACAATCTAATTATTGGCAATTGCTCCTTTTTATTTTCTTTTGGAGGATTTGTCAAAAAATGAAATAAAAATATATATTTTTTTGTATATAACCCTTGAGTGTGTGGTGGTTCTCTCTTTATTATTTATAGTCTAAATGTAAGACAGCTAGGAAGATGGCTTACATTTAGAAACGGCGGTGGATACCCCGAAGTTATGAAGAGGCAGGCGCCTCTTCATAACTTTGGCAGATCCACGGCCAGCCAGCACATGCCCTTATTAAGACCGGCGTCTAAAACGCTGACCTTAATAAATGTACCCCATAATCTCTAACCAACAGGTTTTTTATGTGTTTCTTCTCCATTGTAACTTTTAGTGTAAGTAAACATGCTTACCGTCTGAAATGCGCTAAGACTTTGTTTCATCATATTTGTAACCGTTAGGTTACTGCCACATTTTTTTTAATCACATCAGTCATTTTTTTTAATCACATCAGAGTTAATTTTTCTTTTTTAATTGCAAAGTCTATGAAAAGATTCAGAAAAATGTAACACCCAGAACATGCGTCAATTTCAGAAAAAGCCATAGGAGCAAAAATGGTAGTAACTGTGTTAAATACCACTACAAAAAGACTTGGTGTGAAGCCATCCTTCTATCTTATACATGATTTCTTTTAAAAAGTTCGGTCCTAGCAACTGACACACTTGAAATTTTCAGAAAATGTAAGGGAATTAAAGCGAACATATTTAAGTGGATTTACCCTTAAAGGCAAAAAGTAAAAATTCCAATTGTCAATGGGCAGCTGCTTCCATATTCCTGGAGTCATTGTGAACATTATCTAGATATATGGAGACTGACGTACTCTTACTTTAGTCAGAGATATTATAGCTGAAGTGCAGAAGGCTGCAAGGTGATATAAATAAGAAGTGCAGCGAAGTCTGTGCTCGGCTGAAGATGATATGCTGTAAATCGATTTCGGGCTGGCTTTTAATATCTTGTGATATTTTTAATATGCTTTAGAGGAAAACAGAATGATTTATTCCTGTCATTAAAAGTGCAGTCTGTGCAAAAAGACAAAAAAGAAAAAAAAACCTGAATGGTCCAGAATTACACTTGACTCAGCAGTTCACATGACGCTTACCAAGATGCCTCCAAGGAACCAATAAAGTATGGTTTTATATCTGGCTGTAATTATGTGAAGTTTACAGAGGAATTGGATGTTATTTATAATGGTAGAGGCAATTATTATTTCAAAAAATGACAGCTGAGATTCCATGAAATATTACCAAATATTTGTGTTACTCTGCTAAGGAGCGCTCGTCACAGAAATGCCTGTGAAATAAGTCTCTAGGGAAGAAAATTATAAGTAATATAATTGCAATTAGCTTCCTCTGAGCTTAGTCATGTGGAAAGGCAAGGATAACCACGTCTACATAACACTTAGGCTAGGTCTACACAACGACATGTGTCGCGCGACGCTTTGACCCATTAATGGCGCGCGACAATTTTTATAGTAGTAGTCTATGGTGTCGCACTGCAACATGAGACATGCTGCGACTGCGACATGACAGTCGCAAAAAATCCATTCAAGATGGATTGTTCTGCAACTGTCGGGTCGCAGTTGCAGCATGTCGCATGTTGCAGTGCGACACTATAGACTACTATTATAAAAACTGTCGCGCCACATTAATGCGACAAAATGTCGCATGACAAATGTTGCAGTGTAGTTAGTAACATAGTATATAGGACCGAAAAAAGACATCTGTCCCTCCATTTCGGCCTGTTTCCTACAAGTTGATCCAGAGGAAGGCAAAAAACCCCTGTGAGGCAGAAGCCAATTTTCCCCACTTAAGGGGAAAAAAATTCCTTCCCGACTCCAATCAGGCAATCAGAATAACTCCCTGGATCAATGACCCCTCTCTAGTAGCTGTAGCCTGTAATATTATTACACTCCAGAAATAAATTCCGTCCCCTCTTGAATTCCTTTCCTTTCTTAAGTTGTACGACTTATTGTCGCGTGACACATGTCGTCGTGTAGACCTAGCCTTAAAGTCTGCGCTAACCAACGGGAGGACTTGTCTTAAATGCGGGCAGTTCCCTCTTTCCACCCATGCAGATTACAGGTCAGTCGTACATAAGCCTCAACTGAAGCTAAATACCACAATTATTAATTATTTTCGCTTCAAAAATTGATTTTCAGCATCTGAGCACATCATATGACATGATGTTATCACTAGTGACATCACTATCCCAGCTTGGATCTTTGGCTATAATAATGTGGTGATACTAATTGACTAGGCGTAATTCTGCTTCTCTTTGCTATAAATATCGTATATGTAGCATGCACAATCTAAGTAATGCTAGTACCTAAGCTCAAAGGTGTAACTTTTGAGCTCCAATATGACATATATAACAGACCCTTCTTGAGACCAGGGCAGCTGTGTGACTGCTACTTTTGCCTCCCTTGGCTAAGCACTTGGCCAAGTAAAAGTAGGGATCAAAGCACATCTCTAGCATGTACAATGTCATAACCTTCAGTCCAGGGTACCATGGAATTGCCTCTAATTGTATTTTTAATACAAAGGATTGATGGTTTAGATGGCCCAAACTGATAAAGGTCCTAAAGCTGGCCATACATTCAAGACATTGATTATCCACAATGCGGCCAATCAGTAGTCCCTGGGACCCTTTATCCGAATGATCCTTCCAGCAACATGTCAGACTAAACCTGCTGACCAGGGAGTCAGGTTTTAAGAAAATAGTCTTCCTGATCCTTGATGGCCACGTACATTTTCGACAGATAGCAGTCTGCCGTCAGCCATCGCGAACAGTCATTCACAATAGTGTTTCAAACAATAATTGGCCGAAATTGGTCATTCTAGTTAACTTTTATCTCATGTGTATTGTCAACTTGACTGAAAGGCTGCTGGTGATGGCACAAAAGAGTTAATTTGTACATCATTAAAAACACAGAGTATGTGTCCAAAAAAACAGAACTATACTGACGCGTTTAAGACTATTTCAGTCCTTAAGCAATTGTTTAGACTTTGCAAAGATGCAGGTTGTTCACAAGACTACAGAACTGGACTTCATCTAGAGCAGTCATCTTTTCCAGCTACTAGCAATATCTTCCACTACTCAGGTAGCCCCAGGACTTACAGTAGGACCAAATTTTATACCAACTGGATGCCTGAAGAATGTATTAACACTGGCAGGTAACATACAGAAGTGACCTCACCGAGAGATGACTGAGCCTACTGAGGATTGTAAATGGATGATGGAGATGTCAGTCAGGTAATAAAGCAAATAGATGATGATGGTCACCAAAGATAACAGACAATAATTGACCAAGACTCTTGCTTTCCCTGAATCTTTCCCAAAAACTACAGTTTACCCGAATACTGACTCAAAAAATAAACCTGCTGACGCTCACTCTCCCTAAAAATATCCCTATGGAAATCTCTATCAGAAATACCATATTAAGTCAAACACAGCAGGAAGGCACAAGGGCCCAGAGAAGAAAATCAAACTGCAGAGAAGGTCCTGCCTATGGTCCAGTCATATATAAAGTAAAAAAAAAAAAAAGTATGTCACATGTTTTCACCGAGTAGGACTCATAGGCTGCATTCACTCGTCCGTATGCATTTTGCAGTCCAAAAAAAGGAGTTTTCGCATAAAATATGGGTGATATCCATGTGACATCTGTGTTGCATACGTTTTTTTTTGTTTTTTTTGCAGATCCATTATAACAATGCCTAGCCCTGTCCGCAAAATAAACAATAATAGGGCATTTTCTATCTTTTTTGCGGGGCTACAGAACACCGTATGCTGTCTGCATTTTTTGCGGACCCATTGAAATGAATAAGTCTGTATCCAATCCACAAAAAAAATTGATTGGATGTGGGGCAAAAATACGGTCGTGTGAATAGGGCCTTAAGAATAAAAAGAGTAGGAATTCCAATTAAAATTTATACCATATCTTTTCCCACAAAACTATCTAACAGGAGAAGCAGTTAAGAGCTGGGCCTTTTCTCCCCCTGGTCCTCATAGCAGTAGTTTGGCCTGCCTCTATGGAAGGTGCTCCACAGTTACACATTAGTGCAGCTGTCATCCCCAGGTCTCCTCCATCGGGTGATTGCATGGTCTCAGCTTCTGTGACCTTTTGTGATTACCATCACATAATATGCATGTCGGCAATGGGAGAATGACCTTGCCTGTAAACATATATACATGATGATCCAGGAAGGGGTTTAAGGGGTTGTTCCTAATTATAAAAATGTTGTTGCCTGGTACTGGAGCTCAGCCCAATACAGTAAATTGGCATTGATAGCACCAACCTATATAGAGGTGTGGCGCAGTTTTGAATGAAGCATCCATTTTCTCTTACTCTCTGCTGATTAAGGAGCTGATCAGTCTCCCTATTTAACTGGGCCATGGATCCAACTCCTTGACTGAGTTTTGAGGTTTTCTATTAACCAACAAAGATGTGATCTTTTGTCGGACTACCCATGTACTGTACCTTGCCTGTCTACCAATTCTGCTCCTTGCCACCTGTCTGACCTTGGAACTGCTACCTGGACATCGCAGGTACTCAGCCTGACTCGACTTTGGAATTGCTATCTGGAATATGCACGTACTTAGTCCGCCCTGACCTTAGACTGTATTCAGACTATGCTATTTGCCTGATTCTTTGGTGCTTCACACTGGTGTCTCTGACCCCCATGGGTCAACAGCCAACTGCACCAGGACTACTCCAGGAGGTAACAGCCCGGTTGTTTCCATGCAGCAAAGTCTAGATCCCCATACAGAGGCTAAAGAGTGCATACCAGGGGCCGCCAGAACAACGGCCTTAGGTTTACCCAAAGTTAAACTTGTTAGTTGGCACAGTGGGTCTAGACCCACAGTCCGTTACAGTGGACAACTCTTTTAGTGTAAAATCTGCTGGTATTTGAAAAGTAATACGCCTATGATCTTAGACTGAAGTGATGTCATTGAGGGAGACTCTAAGTAACACTTGTGTAATGGCCTTTGTTATCTGGTACTAAAACCAGGTGTTAGACTTTTCTAATAGACCTAATCACCTAGGTACATATAAGTGATTGTTTAGGTGAACTTTCCAATCACAGACTAGGATATAGTAAAACATGGAGACCACAGATAAAAGGTTTTACTTATCCACATCTACAATATTTAAATTTGGTGCAGATGTTGGACCGAGCAGAAATCCGTCATGTAGCAAAGCTCTGATAAATCGTATTCTGGCATTCCAGGAGATAACATCTCCAAAAACGCAAGAATCTTACTGGAAGCTAGGTGAGATAATTTACTGACAGGGTATCATGTCAAAGAAATATCTGACTGGTTGAGTCATGGTGTTGTGAGGCTGGAAATCCATGTTTGGACTTGTAATATGCATAGTATTTTGTATTTTTTATATTAATTCCCTCCTTATTAGGCCTTATGCGCTCGACTGTATTTTGGGTCTGCTTCCTCTCTGCATCCACACGTGTAGCAATTCATTTCTATGGGGCTGCAAAAAAATCTCTGTGCTGTCCACATATGTTCAGCTGTTCCACAAATTATAGAACATGTCCTATTCCTGCCCTTTTTGTGGACAACAATAGGCATTTCTATAATAATGACCAAGGAAAATATTCGATGCACACGGCCATATTTTGTAACCGCTGCGTGCATGCCGTTGATCACAGTCAGTCATCAGGAATACAGGAGGGACCAAATCAATTCTGAAATTGGATTTGTTAGAATCTGAATTTTGAGTTATTTGATTCACGAGAATCAAGGAGGAAGGAGAGAAACAGCAAATTTTCTAGGCATCAGGCACTTTCGATTCAGGAAGAATTTATTTGGAGTCGAACTGAATCAGAATGATACAGACCACAGTTGAATAAAAAAAAAAAAATTGCTCATCTCTAAAAATCTGTGATAATTACTAGAGATGAGCGAATCGAATTTGAAGAAATAGAATTCGATCCGAATTTCACGAAAACTGCAGCGATATATAGTGTGAAAAGCGCCAGTGGGCTGTATTCTGAGAATTTCAGGAAAAATTTGATTCGCACTAAATCCGAAGTTCCTCACGCTTTGTGGTAACGAATCACATTTTTTCCTAAAATAGATGCTGTATGTGTGAGGATATGGAGCAAGGAACTCTGGAAACGCGGGATCAACCATAATGCCATGCATGCAGCCAATCAGCAGCCAGCAAGCCCTGTGATGTCAAAGCCCTAAAAATAGCCTCAGCCATCTTGGATTCTGCTATTTTCCAGTGTACTTAGTGCAGGGAGAGACGTCAGCAGGCACTAGGGACAGTGTTAGAAAAAACTTCAATGTGCCAAAAAAATGATTTACAAGTGCAGGGAAAGATTATTCAAGGTGTAGGGAAAGGATAAGGAGGAATCAATCCACAGCATTTATGTTGAACACGGTTCAGTAGGGGAGTTTACAGCCTGGGTAACAATCCTATTATACCTTGCTGCACTGACTGGGGACCCAAAATGCCATTATACAGCTCTATAATTCCAGCAAGCCATTCTTTTTATTGGGGTGCAGGTGCTGCTTAATACAGCCATTAAAAGGGTTTATTACAAGGAAATATTTCTATGTCTTATTTGCCCTTGTGCAGTGCAGTTATATGTTCTAAAGCATTTTTTGACTTGTATTATAGGGGAGAAAAAAGGGCTTCATAGCCGTTGTGTGGTGAAGTGCGAAAATTACAGCCCTTTTTGTCTTATATTAGTGGCACAAGAAAAATATATTTGCCGTTCAGCGGTGCAGTTATATGTTCTAAAGCCTTTTGTGTGTGTGTATAAGTGGAAAAAAGAAAAATATATTTGCCGTTTAGCGGTGAAGTTATATGTTCTAAAGCCTTTTGTGGAGTGTATAGGTGGAAAAAAAGGGTCTATTTGCCGTTCAGTGGTGCAGTTATATTTTCTAAAGCCTTCTGTGTCATGTATAAGTGGAAAAAAATAAGGGCCTATTTGCGTTCAGCGGTGCAGTTATATGTTCTAAAGCCCTTTTTGGCGTGTATTAGTTCAAAAGAAAAATATATTTGCTGTTCAGTTGTGCAGTTATATTTTCTAAAGCCTTTTGTGTCATGTATAAGAGGAAAAAATATATATATTTGCCGTTCAGTGGTGCAGTTATATGTTCTAAAGCCTTTTGTGATGTGTATAAGTGGAAAAAGTAAGGGCCTATTTGCCGTTCAGCGGTGCAGTTATATGTTCTAAAGTCCTTTTTGGCGTGTATTAGTGGCACAAAAAAAGTATTTGCCTTTATATGGTGAAGTGAGAAAATTACAGACTTTTTTGGGCTGTTTTAATTTCCTTTTTATTTATTTATTTGATCTAACAGTATGTCAGACAGAGAAGTGCCTGGCCTTACTTACTGTCGGGGGTCTTTACTTGTAAAATCGTTTAATAGAACAGGTTCTGTAGACATCTATGTGGAATCAGCTGACAACGGTGTAAAAGAAGTGCGCTTCTTCTTGGTGCTAACATCAACCTGTAAGGCGGAGTTCATACTTGAGTCATTTTGTCAGTTTTGGCCCCATGACTTCCCAAATGAGTGAAGTGTGCAGTGATTCTAAGAGCGAGGCTTATCACCTACATGTCATACGGACTTACATTATTATTTCACTACCACAGCAGACTCCCTATGCGTGTTACTACAAGGCACAGTGTTCTACATCACTATAAAGGCTCTCTACAGCCAGGAAATAGCCATTTTTTAACGGGATTTGCCGCAAATAAATTCGGATCGAACCAAAAAAAATATTAAAATTCGGCGAATCGGCTAAATTGAATGCTTACCAGCTCCATGCTTATGTCTCTTTCCGGATCCCTTTTGACATGCAGGTAAAGCCAACTCAGCCAACCACTGACAACAGTGGTGACCCGCCTCATGCAATATTTCCATGTGTCATGTGGAGACCACAAGGACCCGATATGCATCAGAGTGGGAGCAGCAGGAAAACGGTAAGGTGAAGATCCCTAAATTTATCATTTTATGCTGATCTGAAGTAGTTTTAGATAAAAATTTATAGGACAATTTAAAGGGGTTAGAAAAGCCAACATTATTTCATTCTTCATTTCATCTGAGGAAACACTGCAGGAAAAATGAACACTTGTTGTCAGCTAACATTAGAGATCACAGCTGATTGCTGGAGGTCTCTAGACAAACTGTGATCAGATTCTGTTTTTCACCCTAAATAGTGCTGAGCGAATCAAAGTTAACACAGTGGAATTTGATCCGAATTTCAGAAAAATTTTGATTTTCCACAAATCCGAATTTCCTGGTGCTTTATGGTAACTAATAATTTTTTCCTGAAATAGCAGTAAAAAATACAAAACAAAACATACTCACCTCATCCATTTGATCTCGGAGAGGCGTCGTGGCAATCTTGATTGAAGAAAATGCCAATTCTTGCTCAGCGTGATGACGTGGTAAAATCATATATCAAATGGATGAGTTGAGTGTATATATGTTTTGTATTAGCCCCCTGATAGGCTGAATGTGACTCTCAAATGAGGCGATCAGCATTGAACACAGCATCTGAGGGGTTAAATGATGGGGTGGCCCAATCGCCATTCCCCGTCATTGCACCTGATCCATACAAAGGAATGCGATTTGTTACGAAATAATTTGGAACAAATCAAATTTATTGTCGAAGTTCGACGAAGAAGCTGAATCGAATTTTCTAAAATTCCGGTCATCTCTAGTTCTAAACATAACGTGTGAAGGGGATAAATCTTCCCCTTCACATCTGGGTGCTATGTTAGTGTAGGACAGCATCGAGGCTGAACACCAACCCACGAAAATGAATGGGTCATTTCACGTGAGCATTTTTCTGCAGGTACCATTGGTGCCAACTGCCAATAATATCATAGCATGCACCTTCCAACTCTGAATCATTCACTCAACTGAATCCATAAAGAAATGGAAAGCGCACCATGCATGTGGGATCTGTTTAAACAGTAATATATATACCAGTATATATATATATATATATATATATATATCTGGCCTAGAACCCAGACAAGCGTTACATCGCTCCTTGAAATCTAGCCTTACAGCTGTAAATCTCCTGCTTCCCTTCAAGCTGCACATGATAAAATTGGCTGCCTGCAACCACCATTAGGGGGATCTCAGTGCATTGGAATTTATTCAGCTACCATTGAACTTCATGGAAGCTGTAAAATATCTTAGCTCTAGGCTCCTCTAGGGGCCATTGAAGGAAAATACAAGTCATGTTGGAAACAGGGGAAAGAGTTCAGCGTCGGGCTCCCTATGACCACAAGCCCCATAGCAGCTGTGTGGTCTGCCCTTCACTACTGCATCAGGTATGGCTGCACCATTTTAACCTGATAAAGCTTTCAGCAGAGAGGAGAATAGCCATGACCAGGACCAGCAGGTCAATAGTTGACAGGAAGATTGGAGAGATGCGATTACAATTGCCTTACTCGTCATAGCTGGTAACTGGAGGACTGGCCTCAGGTGGGGACCTGTCACATTAACAGGGAGAGATGAGTATAAGCAATGCTCCCTGGAAAAAAAAGTATAAAAAAACACTGTGCTCTGGTAGAAAGTTTACTGCCTCCTCTGTGCCAACTATAGAAGGCTATCCTGTAAGCCAATGTCTGACATTGACTTAAAGGAGTTGTCTCACTTCAGAAAGTAGCATTTGTTATGTAGAGGAGGTTTATACTAGGCACATACTAATGTATTGTGATTCTCCATATTGTCTCCTTTGCTGGCTTGATTCATTTTTCCATCCCATTATACACTGCTCGTTTCTATGGTTACAACCACCCTTAAATCCATCAGTCGTGGTTGTGCTTGCACACTGTAGTAAAAAGCACTAGCCTATGTACTCCCATGGTTCCAGCCACCAGAGGCCAGTATTTCCTATAGTGTGCAAGCATGACCACTGCTGATGGATTGCAAGGTGGTCGTTACCATGCATATGAAAAGTGTATAATATGATGGGAAAATTGAATCCAGCCAGTGAAGGAGGCAATGTGGATAATCACAATACATTAGTAACGGGTTTCTACTAACTTCCTCTACTATTAAATACCACTTGCTTAAGTTACACAACCCCTTTAAAGGATAGTCAACCATAGCGTCAAGAGGCAAAGAGGTCCAGTTAGTTACCGGTAAAGGGTCCTCTTTATTTCTTCAGTGGGGTCTCAACATATGGACCCATGAAAAAATGAAATACTGTAATATATCAGTCAAAAGATGTCATATTACATTATTTAAAGAAAAGACGAGGTGATGGCAAGTTGCCACCTAAAATCTGCTTCCATGCCATGCTTTGTCAGTGCAGGGGTTCAAATCTGACCAGGTAAAACCAGGGGTGTAGCTAAAGGCTCATGGGTCCTGGCGCAAGAGTTCAGCTTGGGCCCCCCACCTACCCTTAGTGTAGGCAAAAATTGAAATGTCCCCCCCATGCCAAATTCTCAACCTACCCCATTCCCTCCAGTCCAAATTTTAAAGGGGTTGTCCTCTTTTCACTACTGATGACCTATCCTCAAGATAGGTCATCAATATAAGATCGGCAGGGTTCTCCCGACACCCCAGCTGATCAGCTTTTTTAAGAGAGGGCAGTGCTCATATGAGAGCTGCTTCCTCTGTTCTGTTCACCTGCTCGCTGTAGCAATTGCAGTGGTGACCAGGTAAACAGAGCAGAGAAGGCAGCGCTCATACGGAAAAAAAAAGCGGAAAACCTCTTTAAAGACAAACTTGGAAAACATTACATACAGCGCTGCAGAACATAGAGCACCACATATGTACCTCTTACATCCAGTGATGTCTCCTTTGATGTAGATATTCTCTTTCCTCATCTTCATCTTTCAGACTAGACCGCCATGATGATTTATTTTAGCCGCGTCTTGTCTCTGCAGAGTGTAACAAACCTATCATCATCCTCACCTTCTCAAAACCCCATCCTGCCCCCCCCCCAATACTGTACTGCAGTAACAGTCCCCCTGAAAATACTGATACCGCATAGATGTGTGCCAGTACAAAAAAAATACCCCATTACCTTTCAGATCAGACCCCCATATCTATCCACCGGTTGAAACCCACCTTCCCACATCTCAGACCAGTCCCCCTTTAGAACTCTGTCAGACCCCATATCAGACCTCCATGTCAGACCCTGCCCCAATATAAGACCTCAGATAAGACCCCCCCCATTAGACCTCCAGACCTCCATATAAGATCCCTATTAGACCTCCAGACCCCCATTAGACCTCAGACCAGACCTCTAGAACCCGCTCTGTACGTCCTCTGTATGTCCTGACGCTGCAGGCAGTCAGGGCACAGCAGCGCAGGCCTCGGGAAGTCCGAGCAGGAGGAGGGGTAAGTACTGTACAGCGCTCACAGGGCTTCTCTCCCCCTCCTCCTGCAGACTAGTGAGCGCTTCCATAATGGATGTGCTCACTAGTATTCCCTTTATAAGATGCATTGCATCTTATTAATGGAAATATATAGCACCACTGGCAAGGGGGGCTTAGAGGCCGGGTCGCAACTGCGACTTCTGCGACCCCTATAGTTACGCCAGTGGGTAAAACACTATGAAGGTTGTATTGGGTTACTACGCTTTCCTTTCACACCACATACTGACTAATTGGAATTTAGATTTTGAACCCAATTGGGCTCCATGGCATCCTTCACTGGTCTTTAAGTCCCCATCCTGTAAACATCTGGATGAATGGTGTCCTGTGCACTGCTGCAGCCAATGACTGGCCTCAGTGGTGATGTGTCACCAAGCAGCGCGCCACTGCTGGGTCACAAGCCAATCTGGGACATATCATCATTTATAGCCATTGTCTGCAGCGGTGCTAGCGATCCTGTCCATCTGGAAATTTACAGGACGTGGATTGGAATTGTTGAAGGGATCCAGGGAGCCCAAACCGAGTATGATTTTTTTCAACAGCTTCACCACTTGCTCCCCGCCAATGTGTTGTCGCTTCCTGTATGTGTAATAAATTGTGTTTGCATGATGAATTTTGTGAGATGATAAATTTAACTTTGCAACATTTTTGAACTTCTGATTACATTTCTGCAGCTTATCCTGTAGTACAATGGGTATCGTCTTCTTTTCATGTACCTAGAACATGCAGGCATTGAGGGCAGAGTGCCTTTATAAAGATAATTGATTTTACAGGGAACGGCATGGAAAAAACAGCATACACATCCTCATTACGACAATAGCTGCATATCTGTTCTGCTATTTGTACACAAGACGGAGGAAAAATCTCCCGGATATTAAATCATGTAACAGTCAATAGATCTGGACCTCAATCCATTAGCTGCACTCAGAGCCATAGCAAAACCACTTTCAACTTTCTCAGAGAACACTCAAGAAAAAGGTTATGGAGACTCAGAAGTTAACCCTTACATGTCATTCCCATATGCATATCATAAAGCTGTAGTATGAACATGAGAAAACAATAGGATAAATCATCAGTGATCTGTGATCAGCGGGGGTCCACACCTCAGAAGGTATGAGAAGCATTCACTGGAGTAACCCATATGGCACCACATCCATGCCGCTATCTGGTACTGCAGCTCAGTCCAATCTACTTAAAAATGGAGGAACTGTAGTACCAGACACAGCCACATGCTCTTGGATGGTGCGGTTTCTCAGGATTGGTATCCCACATTTTACATATCTATCACCAATCTTACAGACAAGCTAAAAATACTACAGCATATCCTTAAAAAAAAAAAAAAAAAAAGAGTGTCCAGCTGGTAAAATATATATATATTTAAAAGCTAAAGAATTTATGCGCACCAAACCCTTGCCACCCCAATACCAGTGCTTCCCAGATTCTCGCAGGTCTCTATTTCCTGTTCCCTTTCGACACACAGGAAATTGCCTGTCAGCCAATCACAGACGGCAGTGGTGACCCATCTCAGTCAGTGATTGGTTGAGCAATCATTTCCTGTGTGTCAAGAGGGACCAGGAAGTAGAGACCAGCATGTAGCAACATAGATCTGATCATCCTGGACTCCTCTGAGATTGACTACAAGGGGGTAGTAAATTTCTGGCTTTAGAAAATATACTGTAGGTTGACACTACAGTAAGTGGCCCAACCACCCTCTATGTGAAATGTCTCATACTATTGGTCCCTTATGTGGCAGAAGGGGATATGGGATCCTTCAGCCGTCAGGACCTAAGTACATGCCCTACATGCCCTACAGCTACTCTACATTAGGTTGGTGGATGCTCATAAGCTATGTTTATTACTGTATCTAATAGTAAGAGCCCACTAAGGTTGCATGCTTTAGCGCAATGGTAAAACAATGTATCCCACATTAGTATACATCCTATACATCCTCAGTCTAGAAAAGTCTTGTTACTCCAGTACCAAGCTCTTAGTACTTTGCAGTGTCACTCTCCGTTCTCTTGTGCTGGAATCTTCTTATAAATGACCCTCACAGTATTTCTGGTAGCTGTGATTCCCTTCCTAAGTTTGAATTAACTTTAAAAAGTTTTAATACGGAACATTTTATGTCACCATGGAGTATGAAACTGCGAAGTGGCTGCTAAAAATGTCTCTCTTCATAGATGTTGACAGATCTGAAGGACAAAGCTGAACTTATGACATGTTTTTAATGGTTTAGAAAAAAAATAAGTTGATTTTTTATTTTAGTCTTAAAAAAATCGCCAAGTCTTATCAACAGACGGAATTTAATATCAGGACAGTAGAGAGATTTTTCATTACTGTTCAAAAAGTAATTGGTAGTGAGTTTTTTTGTGTTTTGTTTTAGAAATAATTACTGTATATATGATGGATAGATAGGAGATAGATAGATAGATAGATAGATAGATAGATAGATAGATAGATAGATATGAGATAGGATAAATTAGAAAAGTGTGGCATTAACCATAAAATACTATGTCCTTGGTTTCATAAAATACAACACAAGTGTGAAGAATGTATAAAAGCAGGTGACTGCCTTTTCACGCATCAAAGGCTTCCTAAAGACCTGACCACACTGTGGTATCCACGACTTTTTGATTATGCAAACCTTATACGTCTACTACCTCCATTATAATAGAATCATAGCTGGTATAATTTAAATTCAGTCAATAAATGGACTAAAATCATTACGGTCATTCAGATCTGGTGGCCGGAAAGCTTTACCTTTCAAAATCCAGTATACTTCACATTTTAATCATTTATTATTTCTATTCCCACCTACTCCAGAGGGGTGCATTCTCTCAATTCCTGCAAATCATAGACAGCTACTTCTGCCCTCGTGACTTTCCCTAACTTGTGCAATTAATCTAGTGTAACCCTTTCCAGTTCTAAAATTTTGATGTTCCTTAAATCTCACATGTAGCAGACGTACAGTATAGACTTCCCTATATAGAAAAAGTCTCAGGGGCAGAAAACAACATAAACCAAGAATTACGTTTTGCATGTTATAAAATCATGAATCCTGTGGGTTACCGCTAGTGTTGAACGAATCCAACTCCATAAAGTGTAATTCCATCCGAATTTCAGGGAAAATTCTGTTCGCCGCAAAGCTGAATTACCTCGAGCTTCGTGGTAATGAATAGATTTTTCTTGAATGGCTTTAAAAAATGAAGAAAATCATACTTACCTCATCTGTTTGAGCGCGAAGAGCCGTCCGGCGACATCTTGAATTCAGATTCTGTGCGAAATCCAGTGCACAGTGGTGTATGATGTCATCCCTCCGGCCGAAGTGATGACGTCATCACAGGACGCACAAGATTTTGTGCTGAATCTACAATCAAGATGGCGGTAGCTGGCTCTTTGCGATTAAATGCATGAGTGTAAGTATCATTTAATTAATAAAAAAAAAAATGTCACTGTGTTATTGCTGTCAGATGCCACAATTAGCTATGAACACGGCATCTGAGGGGTAAAATGATAGGTGTATAGCGCAATCACCGCTCCCTGTCTGTGCACCCACTACTTACAAAGAAATGTGCTTCATGACGAATTAGCACATCTTTTTGTAAAATTCAGCCAAGCATCCAAATCAAATTTTTCAATACTTTGCTCATCATTAGTTACCTCACCCAACCGCAGACACCTGGAAGATCTGAAGAAGCTGCAGCTAGTACAGTTCCTGCACTGAAAATTGCCCCATGAAATATGGTTATCCAACCAAGCTTTTTTCTTTTTGCATATTTTACCCTTCACTCACTTATCCTTTATTTCAGTACATCTCTGAATTGAATTAATCTGTTTGAGTACTGCTATTTCTTGTAGGGCAGGATCTTTTTTTACCACAAACCAATTCTAATGTATAACAGTACTAACTAATTTACTTAGTGGCCTGTACTTAATTGAAGAAAAACAAACCTCCCGGCAGTGCCGACGACTCTCTCCTAGTGAATATTTCTTCCTTTAGAGGAACTTGATGAACATCAACCAACTTTTTATGATCTATCTTATATCATTACTGTTAACATAAAAGTCCATGACTCACACACTTCAAAGTTTCAACGAGATCTACAGTCGCACAAAAGTGTATTTACCCCTCTGTACAGCAAGCTTTATCCCTAGTCCACCATCTTCCACCATAAACATTGAGTCTACGTGTCCCATAAGTGATTTGGGCCATGTCCTGACTTTGGATTTAGTAGCTTAGCTCCATTATACTTTTAGAGAAGAAGATTTTGCACTGGAATCCAGTAAACAGGACAATTATGAAGCTTTACAAGGCTTTGAAAAGGAGTCTGCTAAGCTGTACGCTGATGTCTGATATCATTTATCATTTAGGCTCTTTTAATGCTCTCCAGCTGCCTACAAGCCTACTTCAGCAATATTCAAATCATCTACACTCTAAAGCACGTGCTAAATGCATGTACAAAATGGACTAGTAAAGGGGTACAAAGAGTTCAGGAATTTTACGCTACGAAATAATGGCTTATGTTTAGTCATCTGCTTCTATAATGAGCTCTATAATAAGAGCCAGGACATGAGAGATCACTTGTCAGAAGATAGAACGTTCAACTTGATGATGATCCCATCTGGAATAAGTGAAAAAAAATCATGGTTCTAAGGTCTGTAAATCCTTCACATCTTTTTTTCGTATTTTGGTGCCTCACAACCTGGAATTACCATGGATTGTTTGAGGATTTGCATCATTTAATTTACAGAACATTCCCACAACTTTGAAGATTGTTTTTTTTTATTGTGAAGCAAACAACAAATAGGACAAAATAACAGAAAAAGTCAATGTGCATAACTATTTACCCCCCTAAAGTCAATACTTTGTAGAGCCACCTTTTGCGGCAGTCACAGCTCCAAGTCCCCTTGGATAAGTCTATATGAGCTTGACACATCTTGCCACTGGGATTTTTGCCCATTCCTTCTTGCAGAACTGCTCAAGCTCCTTCAAGTTGGATGGTTTGCACTTGTGAACAGCAATCTTTAGATTTGACTACAGATTTTCTATTGGATTGAGATCTGGGCTTTGACTAGGCCATTCCAACACATTTACATGTTTCCCCTTAAACCACTCAAGTGTTGCTTTAGCCGTGTGTTTGGGGTCATTGTCCTGCTGGAAGGTGAACCTCCGTCCTAGCCTCAAATCACACACAGAGTGGTACAGGTTTTGCTCAAGAATATCCCTGTATTTAGCACCATCCATCTTTCCCTCAACTCTGACCAGTTTCCCAGTCCCAGTATCACGGTCCCTCCCATGACGGGGGTTAGAAGATTGGAGAGCCTGTCCCATGTGATGTCATCTGACAGTCTCTTTTGGTTTCACTTCTTGCAGTGTTGTTGATGGTAATGACCACACCTCTAGTCTCAAGTGCAGCATA
The DNA here is from genome assembly GCA_033119425.1 of Bufotes viridis. Classification (NCBI taxonomy): domain Eukaryota; kingdom Metazoa; phylum Chordata; class Amphibia; order Anura; family Bufonidae; genus Bufotes; species Bufotes viridis. The sequence continues at coordinate 37,436,636 of CM065591.1, forward strand.
GTGGTTAATACTATTACCCTATTTAGTCTAGCTACTCCCATCAATCCCTGCGGTGAATCGCTTAATCTGGTTGTGGAAGAGCTGGTGTTGTCTTCTTCAGTGTGCCTGCTTGTCTATGTTACTGAAGAAGTTAAGTGTCTCGTTCCTTTGTATTTGTATTGCGTTGTTTCCCCGGTCTTTTGGTATTGGACCTGAGGTAGACTCCTGTTCTTTCAGCTGGAAAGGAACAGATCGTCTGTGGCCCAGTCACTATCCCCAGGGCCTTACAGGGTTAGACAGGCGTTAGGTTCCTGTGAATGAGCAGTTCTACCTTTGAGGTCAGTTCATTTGGTTAGCAGCCAGGGCTAGGGTGAAAGGTGTTTTATCCAGATGGCTGCGCTGCTCCAGTAACGATGCAGGATCAACCTTAAATTGGAGCACAGAGAGCTGGCTATTCCTTCACTCTTTCAGAGCAGATGCAGAAATACACTCCTATTCAGAGGAAAAACGCAGTGAAGCATTGCCAGATCCGTTCAGTAAAAAATGTATTTATTGTACTCACAAGAATGTATCTTGAATAAAAGCATATCAAAATCTCTCATAGACAAATCCTCAAGAGCAGTCCACACACCACAACCCGACCTAGGTGGGGATTTCTTAGACCTTTTCCTCTCCCTAGTTTCCAGGCCTGATACCTTCTCCCTCCCCCTTGTGTTTGGTGTGGAGTTCCCCTCCCACACCACGCCATGACATTATCCACCGCCCAAAACCGCCATTTTTGCTTGTGTCAGTGCGACAATAGATCTCTGAACTGGTCGGACAACTACAAGGGTTGTCTTTAGAAGTCGCTGACCTCTGCAAAACTGTCTCGCAGATCCAGAGACCCCAGGCGGCTGGTTCCGACAGTGGGAATCAGGCCTGCCCTGAACCTAAGATTGCTTTCCCTGACAGATTTTCCAGGGGCAGTAATAATTTCACTCTGTTTAGGGAGTCATGCAAATTATATTTTAAGCTGCGTTCTGGCTCTTCTGGTGATGAGAGTCAAAGAGTGGGTATAATCATGTTGTTGCTTAAAGGAGATGCCCAGGCTTGGGCCTTTTCTTTTCCGACTGGATTGCAGTCCCTCTGGTCGGTAGATACGTTTTTCAGAGCTCTGGGTCTGATCTACGACAACCCGGATTGGATTTCCCTGGCCGAGACAAAGTTGCGTGGCTTAGAGCAGGGAAAGCAGTCTGCGGAGATCTATTGCTCTGAATTTAGAAGATGGGCTACGGATACGGAGTGGAATAATCCAGCTCTTATTAGCCAATTCTGCAAGTGATTATCCGGGAGGCTCAAAGATGCGTTGGCCTTATACAAACATCCTGAGTCATTGGAGGCGGCTATGTCACTTGCTGTACATATTGATAGACGTCTGAGAGAAAGATCTAAGGTCCCTCACTCTCAGGATCATATGAGGTGGCATGAGCCCGGACATAATAGCCCACTGATGATAAAGTGCAATACAACAGCCCCGCTTAACAGTTGTTGAATCCATCCATAGTGTACACTACTAAAATTAAAGTGTCACAGGACCTGATACAACACAACGCAAGGGCATAAAAAATGTGTATAATGCTTACATCAAGTAAATGGGGGTCTGGGATCACAGCAGGCAGCACACCCTGGACCCCCCATGTGATCCCGGACCCCCATTTACTTGATGTAAGCATTATACACATTTTTAATGCCCTTGCGTTGTGTTGTATCAGGTCCTGTGACACTTTAATTTTAGTAGTGTACACTATGGATGGATTCAACAACTGTTAAGCGGGGCTGTTGTATTGCACTTTATCATCAGTGGGCTATTATGTCCGGGCTCATGGTGGCTTTTGTGTTATCTTCTTGTTACCATTCACTATTATTGTGATTTTATATTGTATTGTTTATATGTATATGCATAATAAAAATTTAATTTTATAATGAGTATGGTGTGGAGTAGTTGTACTTGATAGGTGTTCTTGGTTAAACCACACCAATTTTTGATATTGTTGTTGAGAGGTGATCATATGAGGTGGCGGATTCCTCTGACACTTTGGGTGGAGAGACACTTGACTTTATGTCTGGTGACAAACCCATACAGTTGGGGGGAGCTACTCCTGGACCTGCTGTCAAGAATTTTAGTATAAAATGGGAAAACAAAAAAAGAGCATTTAATCCCCATATTACTCTCGGTGTTTGGGGAGTCAGAGAACTTACTTTTGTCTTTTACTGGTAGTACCCAATTTTTCCTGTCTGCCGAGGTAGTGCTAGACTCCAAAACTGTGAGAATTGAGGCCTTTATTGACAGTGGGGCAAGGGTTAACCTAGTTGATTTTTAGTTTGTCCGTATGCATGGGTTGGCAACAAGTGCATTAGAGAAAAATATTTCTATATTTGCAATTGACTCCACTTTACTTGCCCACGAATGCTTATCACACATACAGTCCCTGACAAAAGTCTTGTCGCTTGTGTACAAATTGACCTGAAGTGCCGCTAAAATATATTTCTAATCAAGATTTTGTTACAAAAAATGGGTCATTTTAATCCCAACAGCTTTTGTAATAATGTTTCAGTGCAAAACGAAACTGACAAAAAGTATTCTAATATTCACAGCTTGGTAAAGCCCATTGAGTCAATTTTTGCCAAGACATAAGTGGCCTTGTCATATGAGCTTCACCTGTGACTAATAATGGATGAATTAGGTCTCAGGTGTGTATAAAAAGAACCCTAGTACACTAGACCTTCACATCAACTGCAACTAGACCTCTGCAAACATGCCTAAGATTCACCCTGAAACTAAAGTGTTGATTATCAAGAGGCTGAAGACCAGATCCACTGCTGATGTGGCAGACACCTTCAATGTGTCTCAGAATCAAGTTCAGAGGATAAAAAAAAGATTTGAAGAGACTGGAGACATTTTGGACAAGCCCAGGTCAGGCAGACCCCGCAAGACAACTGCTCGAGAGGACCGTTTGTTGGCTTGAAAATCCAAGGCCAGCCTATTTTCCACTGCAGCAGAGCTCCACGACACCTGGTCATCTGAAGTCCCTGTGTCAACCAGAACAGTTTGTCGGATTCTGTCGAAATGGCCTCCATGGTCGAACCAGTGCGCATAAGCCAGCACTAAACAAAAGACAATTGAAAAACCGTGTGGCATTTGCCAAGGCCCACAGCCTGCTAAAAGGATGGACGCTGGAAAAGTGGCAAAAGGTGGATTTTTCAGATAAATCTTCTGTTGAATTACACCACAGTCGCCACAAATATTGCAGGAGACCTACTAGAGCCTGCATGGAGCCGAGATTTACCCAGAAAACAGTGAAGTTTGGTGGAGGCAAAATCATGGTCTGAGGTTACATCCAGTATGGGGGTGTGCGAGGGATCTGCAGGGTAGAAAGCAACATCAATAGTCTAAAATACCAAGAAATCTTAGCTACCTCTTATATTCCCAACCATAAAAAAGGCCAAATTCTGCCGCAGGATGGTGCTCCATCGCATACTTCGATCTCCACATCAAAGTTCCTTAAGGCAAAGAAGATCCAGATGCTCCAGGATTGGCCAGCCCAGTCACCAGACATAAACATCATTGAGCATATGTGGGGTAGGATGAAAGAGGAAGCATGGAAGACGAAACCAAAGAATATTGATGAACTCTGGGAGACATGCAAGACTGTTTTGTTTGCTATTCCTGATCACTTCATGAATAAATTGTATGAATCCTTGCCAAACCACATGGATGCTGTCCTTCAAGCTCATGGAAGTCATACAAGATATTAAATTTGGATCTCACAGCACCACTACTTAATTTGCTGACATATTTTGGGATTTGCAGTAAAGTTGTTCAATTTCTGTATAGGCGACAAAACTTTTGTCTTGCCAAAATTTGACCTTTCTGTCTTGATTAAATGATAAATCTTTTTTCAGTGAAACTAATTTATTTCAGTGCATTAAACATCATTTGGGAGGGCTTTAGCTTTTATGAGCTATTTCTAACACCAATTGATTAATTAAAAGTCAGGATAATAGCAGAAGTTTCTACAAAATAGAGAAGCGACAAGACTTTTGTCAGGGACTGTAGTGCAGCACATCAGTTTGAGAGATGGTGATTTTAATCAGGAATTCATTTTGTGTTTCGTGTTGGAGGGTCTGCCTGCTCCGTTGGTTTTGGGCTTGCCATGGTTAAGTAAGCATAATCCTACCATTGATTGACAAGTTAGACAGATTCTCGATTGGAGTGATTATTGCTTAGACAACTGTCTTAATACATCTCTTTCTGTTGTAACCACTAAAGCTGTACCCTCATTTATATCAGAATTTTCTGATGTATTTTCTGAAAGTGGAGGCCAGGAATTACCTCCACATTGGGATTATGGTTGTCCCATCAATCTTATTCCTGGAGCTAAATTGCCCAAATATCGGTTGTATAACCTTTCTGAACCCGAAAGAGCGGCAATGCGAGAATACCTAGAGTTTGGCTAAGGGACATATCAGACCGTCTAAATCCCCAGTGGCTGTGGGGCTTTTCTTTGTTAAAAAAAAGGATGGAACTCTTAGGCAATGCCTGGGCTTCCATGAACTCAATCATATTACTGTCCGTGATTCTTATCCCCTTCCTTTGATCCCTGATTTGTTTAAACAGATCGTTAGAGCGAAGGTGTTCTCCAAGTTGGATTTGAGAGGGGCATATAATCTGGTAAGGATCAAGGAAGGGGATGAATGGAAGACAGCATTTAATACCCCTGAGGGTCATTTTGAGAGTCTGGTCGGGCCTTTTGGGCTAACCAGTGTGCCTGCGGTTTTTCAATATTTTCTTAATGATATCTTTCATCATCTGGGAAGGTGTGTGTGTGTGTGTGTGGGGGTTGTTGTTGTGTGTCTGCATGATATACTAATTTATTCTCCAGACATGGAGACTCATCAGGATCACATGAGACAGGTGTTACAGATGCTAAGAGACAATAAATTGTATGCTAAGATGGAGAAGTGTGTATTTGAAGTTCAGGAAAGGCAATTCCTGGGATATCTACTCTCATCTTCAGGTTTTCAGGTGGATCCTGAGAAGGTCTGTGCTGGACTGGGATCATCCCGAAAATTTAAAAGCTCCTTATGCAGTTTTTGGGGTTCACCAACTACTACTGTAAATTCATTTTGAACTACTCGTCTGTGGTTTAACCTTTAACGGACATGACAAGGAAAGGTTTGGATGTCTCAGTTTAGTCTGATGTACAGATGTCCCGAACTATTCACCGGCGAACAGTTCCCGACGAACATCGCATGTTCGCATTTGCCGCGGCAGGCGAACTTATGCGATGTTCGGTTCGCCCCCTATACGTCATCATTGAGGAAACTTTGACCCTGCACTACACAGTCAGCAGACACATTTCGGCCAATCAGCATACCCTCCCTCCCAGACCCTCCCACCTATCAAAAAGCAAGGACAGCATCGATCTTAGATTCATTCTGAAGCTGCAGTGTTAGTTAGAGCAGGGAGAGTGCTGCTGCTGAATTAATAGGGAAAGCGTTAGCTAGGCCAGTGTTCTGTGTCTACTCCAGTCCTCAAAGACTCATCGGCCTCTTTCACACGAGCGTGTCCGGAATAGGTCCGGATGCGTTGCGGGTGCGTTCAGTGAAAACTGTGCGATTTCACAGGAAAAGCCATTCATTTTTGCCTGCGATTGCGTTCAGTTGTTTAATATTTTCCCCGCAGGTGAAATGCATTTTGATGCGTTTTTCACGCGCATGCTAAAAAACTGAAGATTTACAAACATCTCCTAGCAACCATCAGTGAAAAACGCAATGCACCCGCACTTGCTTGCAGATGCAATGTGTTTTTCACGCAGCCCCATTCACTTCTATGGGGCTAGGGCTGCGTGAAAAAAGCAGAATATAGAACATGCTGCGATTTTCACGCAACGCACAAGTGAAGCGTGAAAAAAACCGCTCATGTACACAGACCCATTGAAATGAATGGGTCAGGATTCAGTGCGGATGCTATGCGTTCATGTCACACATTGCACCCGCGCGGAAAACTCGCTCGTGTGAAAGGGGCCATCTGCTGTAAGGACAGCATCCCAAAAAGCCCTTTTTAGGGCTGGTACATCAGTCTGCCTTTATTTTTTTTAATATATATATATTGCAGTTGCCTGCCCGTGTGTGAGAGGCCGCAGGCCCAGAGACTGTACTGTGTGCACACCACTCATATAGGGTGGCACAGTACCTTGCAGATAAAAAAGTCATTACATTTTTACCCTTTAATATAATTGCAGTTGCCTGCCAGTGTGTGTCAGGCCCACAGACTGTACTGTGCCCACTACCAGTGCCCACCACTCATATCAGGTGGCACAGTACCTTGCAGATAAAAAAGTCATTTCATTTTTACCCTTTAATATAATTGCATTTGCCTGCCAGTGTGTGTCAGGCCCACAGACTGCACTGTGCCCACTGCCCACCACTCCTATAGGGTGGCACAGTACATTGCAGATAAAAAAGTAATTTAATTTTTACCCTTTAATATAATTGCAGTTGCCTGACAGTGTGTGTCAGGCCTACTGACTGTACTGTGCCCACACCCAGTGCCCACCACTCATATCGGGTGGCACAGTACCTTGCAGATAAAAAAAGTTATTTAATTTTTACCCCTTAATATAATTGCAGTTGCCTGCCAGTGTCTGTCAGGCCCGCAGACTGTACTGTGCCCACTGCCCACCACTCATATAAGGTGTCACAGGACATTGCACGGCGCACACGCAGTGACCTAAAATTCAAACTAAGTGGACCGAACATGGGTATTTTTCCATCTCCCGGTTACAAAAATCTATTCACTACACCGGCCCTGGCCCTGATAAAGGAACAAAACAGAGGTTAAACTGATAGGAATAGTACTTAGTTAACACTAGTTGCATTGGTGGCAAATTCCATTGCAAGTGCCCAACATTAGAAGGAAGCGGACAGAGCAAGCTTTTTTCTCTATGTCCCCATGCAAGGATTCAATTCAATACACGTCCCCTGATAGGGGACTTAACATAGATTAAAATGGTAAGAATAGTAGTTCACACTATTTGTATTGGTGGCACAGTACATTGCGCGACGCTCGGGCAGTGCCCCAAATTGGAAGTAAGAGGACCGACCAATCCTCTTTTTCCATCTCCCGTTTCCTGAAAGCTATTCGATACACGTCCACTGATAGGGGATGTAACAGGGATTAAACTGATAGGAATAGTACTACTTAACACACCACTCATATAGGGTGGCACAGTACATTGCTGCTATTGTTACTCCATTTTTATTCTCAGGACGCACCACACTGGTGTTCACACTTTGCTCCATTCACAACCAGAGCTGCGTTCATGCGTCGACTGGTATACCATGTTTGCTCTGCTCACAGAGAGACCTATGTTTGCACGTCCGCTGTCACAACATGTTCATACTACTGTAGGCTTGTTTCAGAGCTGCATTCACGTTCACTGTTACGTCATGTTTATGCTCCATTCACATTTAGAGCTGCTATTCTACCAATTTCATTCTCGGCCACACCCAGAGGCGCATTCACACTTACGCTGTCAAATTTATTTATTTTTTCAGTCCACCCACGACCAGAGTTGCATTCATACATCTATCGGTATTTCATGTTTCCTCTACTCGCACCCAGAGCTGCGTTCACACGTCCTATGCTACTACAGGTTCTTTCCAGGCCCTTTTCAAGAACCGCATTCACGTCGCTATTACATCTATGTTATGCTCCGTTCACAACTAGAGCAGCTGTTATACCAAATTTCATGCTCGGCTTATACCCAGAGTTGTGTTCACACTTCTACTGCTATACCAGGTTGTATACACCACTCACCAAAGCCGCATTCCATGTCTGCTGTCACATCAAGTTAATATTTCCGTTCACATCCAAAGCTGCGTCCGCATGTCTGCTTTTACATCTTGTCCTATACTCCATTCACTACTAAGAGCTGCGTTCACGTGTCTGCTTTTGCATCACGTCAATACTCTGCTCACTTTCAGATTGCATTCATATGTCTGCTTTATACCATGTGTGGTAAGGTGCAAGGTACCGTTATCGATGGGAGGTACGTGTCACCGAGGTTCCTGGCCTCGGTGAGGTGAGAGCCGGGTTTTATGTGTCAGCAGCAGCTAGTGCTGCTTGACATTTATAGTTAGTTTGGCTGCAAAGCCAATCCGGGCCGGCTCTTACTGGGAGTAGGCAAAGAGTTGGGTGGGTGCCTACTCCCCACGGTCCAGGCCGGACTTTGCTGGGCTTTAAAACACAGCCAGCACCAGCAGGTGGGGGTGATTGTCCTGGAGCTGCTGTTAGGCTGTGGAGTCACTTGTGTTTGGAAGTTCTCTGGGCTGGACGCAAGAGCCCAGCAAGGAGGAGTGCAGACGACCTGGAAGCCTGACGGCGACTGTCTTGTGGCTGGACTGACAGCCAGGTGCGAACCTGCACCTAAAACCTCCCAGGTGACTAGAACCTGATTTGGACTGTTTTGTTTTGCCTCATGATTTCTGGTATGTGTGAACAAACACCAAGAGACTGTTTATATCGTTTGTTTTTGTGCAAGTGTGAATAAAACACTGTTCATTGCACCTTCTGGACTCCCTGTTTTGCCTCTGTACTGCACCCGCATCGCTATCTACCAGAGCGACTCCCCACACATGCTTTTCATGCTCTACCCATACTCATAGTTGCGCCCATACCATGTATTTTAGGTACCGCTCACACCCAAAGCTCCATTCACCCATTTGTTGTTACATCCTGTGTTGTACTCTGATCCCACTCAAAGCTGCATTCTCCTGTTCATTGCTACGTCATGGTTTTACTCAATCTCACTGGGGCAGTCTGCACCCACCGCTCTGGTACCTCTCTCCCGACAAACGGGAGGCTTATGTTCCTTTCCTCGGTGGTCTGTTACATTCCAAGGGCCTACTTTTCTGTTCACTTAAAAAAAAAAAGTTAAAAAAAACAGTTGGAGTTAATCCTGGTTGATATTCACTCAGACTGGTCTCCTTTTACTTCTGGTTTGTATTCACTCAGCTTGGTCTCCTGACCCAGTTCACCAAACAGCTTCTCAGCGGAGGTCAGTGGGCCAATAGGAGTAAGTTTCCTGCTATGTTTTCTCAAGCTGTTCATTTGTTTATCATGATAGGAGACTTCTCTTAGCAAACTTGCAATGCCTCAGGCTCTTGTTTTTCTCCCATCTCTGTTTCAATTTCATGTTTACGTTTTATGGTTCGTGGTGGTTAGAGTTTTATGTATGCCCATTCTTCAGATTACTAATGTCTATGTTTTCAACGCCTGTTGGCAGTTATGTTTCTTAAGCCACCTTCTAGCCAATCCAATCATTCAAGTCGCTGCATATCCCATCAGGTCTGGCTTATATTTTAATTACTTATCGTCACCGCAACGGTATTCAGATCAGTCTCTCGGCTTCGAGGGCCCTATGACTGCTTCGGCCTCTGGCTTCAGGGGCCCTATGACTAATCCGGCTTCATGGCTCCGGGGGCCCCATGACCATTTCATGTTTTGTTTGTTAGGGGTACGACATGGTTATAGGCTGGTAAGTATCCCAGGTTTACTGTTGGAGGGGGTCATGGTTATGCGAGTCTCCAAGGCGCACAAGTGGCTCTTCGCTAATAGGACCTCACGATTGGCATGGACACTTGTAGTTCGCATGGCCATCTGATACTTTTTCCGCCATAAGAGACTTGCACGCTTGGCTCTTGCCACAAGAGTCTTGCATGCATGGCTCCAACCATAATAGTCTCGTACACATGGCTCCTCCCATAAGAGTCTCGCACACATGGCTCCTGCCATAAGAGTCTCGCACGCATGGCTCCGCCATAAGAGGCTGGCTGGAGTGGCTCTTGGTTTAGAGGATTTCACAATTGACATCGACATTGGTAGTTCATACGGCCATCTGATACTATTTTCCATGGCACACCTTTCAGAAGTTTTCTTTTGTTCATTTATATTTTACAGATTATTATTTGCGGTTCATTTCAGCCTCATTTCATTAAGAAGCTTTACCCCATGTCTTTGTCTTTTTAGGTTATCGAGTCCCGATTGATTACTAAACCCGTAGTTAAGCCCCAATCTTTTCCCCAGCCGTCCTTAATTATTAAGGTTCGCATCCCGGCGGCTGCCCGGCCCCATGGCTTCAGAGGTCCGACCAATGGTTGTCTGTCCACCTGTGGAGCTATGCTTTTGGTTTTGATTGACTCACATCTTTACCTGCTTGCCAGCTTATGTTATTTAGTTTTTATTTTAGTTAATGTCCGTTATTATCTCCATTTTCTGTCACGTTTCCCTTAGTCTTTTCAGGTCACGCAGTTGAACTCATGTTGGGGGTCACTTTCCACGTCGGTCAGGTCTCGTTCCTAACGATATTTCACCTGGCATGTTATTCAGGCCACATAGTTTATCTTAGGTATCGCCTGCCACATCGGTCAGGGTCATGGTTTAATTTCACCTGCATCTTATTCAGGTCCCATATTATAGTTAGAATTTCATGATAAAAAAAACAAAACAAACTCGGCCCCATGGCTTCGGGGGCCCGATGACAGCTTCGGCCTCATGGCTTCCGGGTCCGATGACAACTTCGGCCCATGGTTTCAGGGGCCCGATGACAGCTTCGGCCCCATGGCTTCGGAGGCCCGATGACTGTTTTCAGTCCTGCTGGGCCGATTGCCTGGTTGGTTGTCCATCTGTGCATCTAGGCTGATTTGGCCCGTATGTATCACATACATACCTGCTTCGCTAATCTCCTAATAATCCATGTTGATCGCTCACTTTATGTTTTTGTCCGCAAATTGGTCCGGTTTGCCCTACAGCATCATTGTCATGTCTTACTCAGATATTTCATCTTGCTTTAATGGTTCATGCTTTCGTTCAGGTCCTGCCAGAGGAGGAACAAGTAGGGTAATTCCCTCTAGCCTTTCAGTCTCTGATCGTAGTCGATCATATGTTGTCAACCAGGTCCCAAGTCTTTGCCTTTTTACTACGACCAGGAATTCATTTTTGCCGGTAGCTTCATTGCAATTGCATTCCCTCACTCATGGGAGGGCATAGACAGAATCTTGATATATTATGGCTTCGTAGCTTCTTGCCACACTAACCTCAGACTCCCTACAACTAGTTGAATCAGGTTTTGGACAAGGTCCAGCATTCCCTCACGGTAGAAGATTCAGATAGTAGGTCGGTCTTCACGTCTCAGGCGTTAAAACAATTCTCAGGGGTACACAGAAGAACAACGCGCGGACTACGGCTAGCAGTTAGCTGTTGTCTCTTTCTATCTACATGGTTCTTTTTGGCCCTCATTCCTGCATAATCTAGGCAGTCAGGTTTCAGTTCCTTGATCTCCTGAGGCTAGGGCATTGCCAGTACTCGCACTAGAACCCAAACTTTACAAGGTTCAGTTGGTTTTTCATGATCCATTTCACAACGTATTCCCGGTCCTCCATTCTGGTTTGGGGCAGTATCCGCAATATTGAGCAGTCTCTGGTCTTGTCATCCACAAGATAGGTTGTAGGTCTCCTTCTGGTCTTGCCTCATACACCCCGAATTTTTGGTCAAGATGCCTGACGCCTTACAGTTGGCTTGGGGATTAGTTTGCACATGCCATTCGAGTTCTTTTTCTACCCTACTTGGCTTGGATTTTGCCCACTTATAGGCCTACCCATGATCATGGCTTAGGGCACACAACAAGCCATTTAGTCAGGTTAGCTAAGACACGCCTAGCTGGGTTATGTCGTTCCCGTTGTTTCTCTCCCTAGGGTTTTTCGGATATCTCTTGGCCGTAGCCATGACCACAAGTTGGTAAGGCTGATTAGTCAGCCGGCATTTGTGGGAGGGGCAGAGGCTCTTCATATATGAGCCACAGCCTCACTCACAGGCGTGTGTTCTCAGGTGCCCCACCCTCTCTCCCTTATCTTCTTATTTCCACAGGGTATGCCCACTTATAGGCCTACCCCCGATCATGGCTTAGGGCACACAACAAGCCATTTAGTCAGGTTAGCGAAGACACACCTAGCTGGGTTAGGTTGTTCCCGTTGTTTCTCTCCCTAGGGTTCTTCGGATATCTCTTGGCCGTAGCCATGACCACAAATCATGAAATTACATGGTATTCCCTCTGATGTGGTGTCTGATAGAGGGACAAATTCTGGAAGGAGTTCTGTACTCATCTGGGGGTACAATTGTCCTTCTCTTCAGCCTTTCATCCTCAGTCGAACGGACAGACTGGACGCACAAATCAGAATCTGGAGACTTACTTGAGATGTTTCGTCTCAGAGAACCAGGAGGAGTAGTCACCGTTCTTGGCTTTGGCCGAGTTTGTCATAAATAACCGTAGACAGAAGTCCACTGAAAAGTCGGCGGGGTTATCGGCTACTAGTGACGTAGCCGGGGGTGGGGTGTGATGGCAATCGCAATGCTGGGGACATATTGTATGAGCAGAGAGAGGGGCAGGCCTGTGCTCTGTTGGGGGGGGGGGGCTGGGCACTGGATGGAGGGCGTTCCTGGGCACCTTTTGAATGAAAATAATGCCCCTCTGGGCCCCTTCATGGGTCATTAGCATAAAGATAAAAGTGGATTTTTATGAAGATAGTAAGCCAGATCCAAGTGAAAAGAACACCTATTGAAAGAAGGAATGAAGAGCTATAAGGACCTATGTTTGGTTTAATATTGATTATCCAGGTGACAGATTCCCTTTAAGTTGAAAATACCTTCTTGGAAGTTGGGTCCAAGGTTTATTGGTCCATATAAGATTACTGCCATTGTTAACCTAGTAGCCTTTCGTCTTGAGCTTCTTCAAGCTTTGAAAATTCATAATGTGTTCCTTAAGTCATTGTTGAAGAGATATGTGGAACCTATTGTGCCATCCTCCGTGCCTCCCGCTCCTGTCATAGTGGACAGTAATTTAAAATTTCAAATTGCCAGGATAATTGACTGCCAAGTTCTCTATAGATCCCTCCAGTATCTAGTTTACTGGAGGGGTTATGGACCTGAGGAGAGGATGTGGCTCCCCGTGGCCAACATTAATGCTAGTCGTCTGGCGAGGGCCATTCACAGAGCTCATCCGAAAAAAGTCCCGTGACGGGGGTTAGAAGATCAGAGAGACTGTCCGCATGTGATGTCATCTGACAGTCTCTTTTCGTTTCACTGCTTTCAGTGCTTTTGATGGTAATGACCACAACTCTAGTCTCAGGTGCAGCATAATGGTCATTACTATAACCCTATTTAGTCTAGCTACTCCTATCACTACCTGCGGTGGATAGCTTCATTTGGTTGTGGAATAGTTGGTGCATTGTCTTCTCCGGTGTGTCTGCTCGTCCATCTTACTGCAGAAGTTAAGTGTCCCGTTCATTTATATTTGTATTGCGTTGTTTCCCCGGTCTTTTAGTATTAGCATATACACCTACAAAAAAGGCCCCAAATTAACTCATAAACGGCTGTGGCCGAAGACCAAAGTACAACATCCAATAATTGCTCGGCAAGAGCAGAAGAAGGCACAGCCCAAGTATGCAAAAGTATAAAGATTTATTAAACAAATAAATAGATAGACAATAAGTACATACACATTAATTGTGCAGTGGAGGAGCACAGAATGAATGCCCAAGAACCACCACTAACACTGGGTATCCCCACACCACAAAGATGGTTAAGTATTCAATGATAAAGCAACGGCAAGGTTAGAGGTCATGATAAACCCCAGAGAGTTAAACAAATTAGCCAAAATATGCATAACATAATCAAAACAATCTTAGGCGCAGGTAACATACCGTTAGCCATGGTGTACAGGGGATAGTCAGTGCCAGTGGAACAGAACACCCTCGACGCGCGTTTCGCACTTCGCTTCGTCAGGAGGTACAATAACATCCCCTCAGAGCCCCCCAATTATAGTGCAGTGCTCACCCTGATTGGTTAAGAAAATAATTATCCGATTAAGGACAGCCGCTGTTTAGTATCGAGCGAGCTTACCCTGGTGATGCGGACGCGGTCCTCCACGAGGACGCCGGCTCATCAGGAGGTGGAGTGACGCGCTTCCGGCGCGTCAGTCCAGCTACCAAGGAGACCGTGCGGCGTCATCACGTGGACCCGCCCGCAGCGCACCATGGGAGCTCGCTACAGCGGTAGTCATGGTAACGAAATATACAAAGGGGCACGGCACAGGACGGAAGTTAGACCTACACTATGGAATCAAAAATAGAGGCCGAAAAAAACAAAAAAACATAGGAAGGTAGCCACAGCTAGAAATTCTCATAATCAACAGGTGATAGTGTATATATAGTGAACTCCATATTTCATTTTAGGATAAAGAATATTGAATATAAAAATAATAAATACATAGTGATCAGAATGAGTATAAAATTAAAAATTAAAAATCTAAACTCATAATTAAAAAAGTTACATGATTAAATAAGACACGTGATAAATCAGACATGATTGGTGTACAAAGTGCATGAAGTAGACAAAATCAAAAAACATGATCAAAATATGCAATACATAATTAGTGAATCAGGAAGTGTGTAATTCAGATATAGTCATCGACGTCCACAATGATCCATAGGGCAACAGTCCATATGTCGATCCAAACAACAAAGGGGAGGTAGCTATCCTCAGAGGGCTAGTAGGGGAAGCTATAGAAATAAATAGACATAGTTTAAAACATGGACATATAGTAACATAAAATAAGATAAAATCATAGAAAGGATTTGAAACTCAAGGCTTCGTTAAGACCATGTGGTAACACAGTGTTGAGCAGTACCATCCATTTCGTCTCCAATTGTAAGAGCCGGCGCTTTACATCGCCGCCTCTAACTCCCAATCTTACGCGATCTATACCCCTAAAAGCTATTTTGTTGGGGTTGCTTCCGTGGAAATCACTATTACTAATGGTTTTAGCTTTTTAAGTCCCTCTTGATCTGAAATTTCTCCTGCTGCCCTGATGTCCCGAGCATGTTCTAAAATCCTCACTTTCAGAGCTCTGGTTGTCATTCCAATATAGATAAGGCCACAAGGGCAGCAGGCATGATATATTACCGCCTCCGTAGTGCAAGATATATGATGCACTATTTTATATTCCTTATTGCCACCCGAATCAGTAAAAGTGTTGGTTCTCATCATCAACCTGCAAGCAGTACAATTTCCACATTGGAATGAACCCCACTGGGGCCCTTGTCACCAAAGGGACTTTTGACTCCTGGGGCAATATAATGGCTTCTAGTGATCATGTCCTTTAGATTTTTGATCTTTTCCAGGCCACCGACGCTCGTGTTGAAATCACCCGTTTCAAGTCTCCATCCGTAAGTAAGACATGCCAATGTCTGTTTAAGATCTCTAATTGTTCACGCCATTGAGCATTGAAAGGGGTGATATATCTCAGATGTTCCGGGCCTTGTTCTTTACCATTTCGGCCCTTCTTCAAAAGCAAGTTGTCTCTAGAAATGTTTTTGGCTCTGATATAGCCCCTCTGTATGGTCTGACGACCATATCCTCTCTCCTGAAACTTGCGGGTCAGATCCGCCGCCTGTCGTTCAAACCTAGCATCATTAGAGCAGATCCTTTTTGCCCTATAAAATTGGCCAACTGGTATAGCTTTTTTAACCTGTGGGTGATGGGAAGAGGAAAAATGTAACAAGGAGTTGGCGCCGTGGGCTTTCGGTACATATCCATGCCCAAAGAGCCATCCTCTTCAACCTGAATCAAGACATCAAGGAATTCCACCGAAACTGGGCTATACTTCCAAGTAAGTCTGATATTTAGCTCATTGTTGTTTAATTCACCTAGAAACTCCTCTAGGTGTGACGCCGAGCCCTGCCAAATAAACAGAATATCGTCTATATATCTTGACCATGAGACTACGGCGTCATGACCCCTCACATTCAGGACCGTCTCCTCTCCCACAGCCCCAGGAACAAATTAGCATATGAGGGCGCACAAGACGCCCCCATAGCTGTACCCGGAGCTGTAGGTAGAAGCGGTCCTTGAATGTGAAGGCATTATGAGTAAGTGCAAATTTCAACAAGACAAGGATCAAATCCACAAGGTCTTCGTCAATATTTAGCATGTTTAGAAAATGTTCCGACGCCCGTAGCCCATGGTCATGATTAATAGACGTATATAGGGACTCGACGTCACATGTCACAAGGAGCATATCCCTATCAAGGTGTAGGCCATTCAGACGTCGCAAGATATCTGTGGTATCTTGGACAAAAGATGGTAGGGTCTCAACACACTTCTGCAGATAGAAGTCTGCAAAACGACAAATGGTTTCACAAAGTCCCCCCATTCCCGACACAATAGGTCGTCCTGGGGGAATATGGGGTCCTTGTGAATTTTAGGGAGCAGATAAAATGTGGGAAGGACTGGGAAGGCGGTAACCAGGCCATCCCACATCTTCCTGCTAATTGTACCCCTCTCCATTGCTTTTTTGAGGATTGTATCCAGTATCTTTTTGTGTTGCATTACAGGATTGCAATCGAGTTTTTCATAACAAGACCTATCGCTCAGTTGGCGAAAGGCTTCTTTCTCGTACATCTGCACCGGCCAAATCACAACGTTGCCCCCTTTATCAGCTGACTTAATTACCACAGTTTTAAAGGATTTTAATTCATTAAGGGCTTGTCTTTCTTGCTTGTTCAAATTGTCATATGGGCCCAGGTTATTGCGGATTTGCCCAAAGTCCCGCTTAACAAGCTTGACAAAAATGTCAATTGCTGAGCAGGACGTGGAGGGGGGCCAACGCTGTGATCTGGGGTGCAGATGCACGGGAAATCTGGACATATCATTGTCCTCCTGTTCATCCAGGAGGGCTTGAAGATCACCAATTGCCTGTAATTCGGCAGATGAGAAGTTCTCTACCTCATTGCCTCTGGAGAAAAACTTTTTAAAACTCAGTTTTCTAGCAAAGAGTTCCAAGTCTTTCACCGACGTGAAGTAATCAAACTTCCCCGCCGGTGAAAAAGTCAGACCCCTCCGCAGAACTGATAGCTGTGAATCAGTAAGAGTAATGTTGGATAAGTTAATTACCTTTAATGTCTCTTTACTCGTTTCTCCTGGGGGGCATTCAGACCGGTCTTTCTTTTTACCACTGGGGTTCTGAGGCGTGTGGACCATCCCTCCGTTCCACCTCTTTCTCCAGAACCCCTGCGATCTCCTAAAAAATGGTCGCCACATCCTTGACTGCTAAGTAAGGAGATGGAAGAGGACCGTGAGAGACTTCGATGGCGGCTCTGTCGCTGACTCCACCGGTATACTCTTTTATTCTGGAAGTCAGTGAGATCTCTATGGAATTTCTTTGCCTTGAGATCTTGTGTCTCCTTTTCCCACTTTAATAATTCCTGTTCAAGCTCACTGTCAAAAATCCCACAGGCATCAGTTGGTAGAGCCTGCTGGATTTGTTCGCGTAGGATATCGATTTCCTTTTCTAGGGATTCCAACAGGCGACGGTCTGACCCAATCAACAATTCTAATAATGTACGTGAGCAATTAGTGAGGGCTTCTTCCCACTTGCTAATAAACAGAGGGTCCTCACAATCAAATGCAGGAAAGATTTGCAATCGGAGGCCACGAGGGATAATTTCCCTCTTCAGGTACTGCTCAAGCGTGGCTTTGTTCCACCACACTTTAGTTCTTTTTTTCAATAAATTTTTAATCTTGAGTTTCAAATCCTTTATATTACCAGGTTCTGGGCTAACCCCTGTAGTCTCCCCAAAAATTGACCCGAGTTGAGTAGCCCAGGTCTTATCACGCTTGCGGAAATCCATATATCCAGAGGCACTATCTGAGAAAACAGACAAAATTAATAGCATATACACCTACAAAAAAGGCCCCAAATTAACTCATAAACGGCTGTGGCCGAAGACCAAAGTACAACATCCAATAATTGCTCGGCAAGAGCAGAAGAAGGCACAGCCCAAGTATACAAAAGTATAAAGATTTATTAAACAAATAAATAGATAGACAATAAGTACATACACATTAATTGTGCAGTGGAGGAGCACAGAATGAATGCCCAAGAACCACCACTAACACTGGGTATCCCCACACCACAAAGATGGTTAGGTATTCAATGATAAAGCAACGGCAAGGTTAGAGGTCATGATAAACCCCAGAGAGTTAAACAAATTAGCCAAAATATGCATAACATAATCAAAACAATCTAAGGCGCAGGTAACATACCGTTAGCCATGGTGTACAGGGGATAGTCAGTGCCAGTGGAACAGAACACCCTCGGCGCGCGTTTCGCACTTCGCTCAGTCAGGAGGTACAATAACATCCCCTCAGAGCCCCCCAATTATAGTGCAGTGCTCACCCTGATTGGTTAAGAAAATAATTATCCGATTAAGGACAGCCGCTGTTTAGTATCGAGCGAGCTTACCCTGGTGATGCGGACGCGGTCCTCCACGAGGACGCCGGCTCATCAGGAGGTGGAGTGACGCGCTTCCGGCGCGTCAGTCTAGCTACCAAGGAGACCGTGCGGCGTCATCACGTGGACCCGCCCGCAGCGCACCATGGGAGCTCGCTACAGCGGTAGTCATGGTAACGAAATATACAAAGTTGCTTTATCATTGAATACTTAACCATCTTTGTGGTGTGGGGATACCCAGTGTTAGTGGTGGTTCTTGGGCATTCATTCTGTGCTCCTCCACTGCACAATTAATGTGTATGTACTTATTGTCTATCTATTTATTTGTTTAATAAATCTTTATACTTTTGCATACTTGGGCTGTGCCTTCTTCTGCTCTTTTAGTATTAGGCTGAGGTAGGCTCTTGTTCCTTCAGCTCAGAAGGAACAGGTCGTCTGTGGCCCAGTCACTATTCCCAGGGCCTTACAGGGTTAGCCATGCGTTAGCTTCCTGTGAATGAACAGTCCTACCTTTGAGGTCAGTTAGCAGCCAGAGCTAGGGTGAGGATTTTATTAGGTGGTGACCTTTTCCTTTCCCTAGTTTCAAGGCCTGATACCTTCTCCCTCCCCCTTGTGTTTGGTGTGAAGTTCCCCTCCAACACCACGCCGTGACACCTGACTGCTGAAAAACATCCCCACAGCATGATGCTGCCACCACCATGTTTCACTGTGGGGATGGTGGTCTTTGGGTGATGTAATGTGTTGGGTTTGCGCCAGACATAGCGTTTTCTTTGATGGCTGAAAAGTTCAATTTTAGTCTCATCAGACCAGATCACCTTCCTCCATACATTTTTGGAGTCTCCATCATGCCTTTTTGCAAACTGAAAATGTGCCTTTTTGTTTTTTGCTGAAAGTAATGTCTTTCTTCTGGCCACTCTGTCATAGTGCCCAACTCTATGGAGAGTACGGCTTATTGTCGTCTTATGTACAGATACTCCAGTCTCTGCTGTGGAACGCTGCAGCTCCTCCAGTATTATCTTAGGTCTCTGTGCTGCCTCTCTGATTAATGACCTCCTTGCCTGGTCCGTGAGTTTTGGTGGGCGGGGCCGTCTCTTGGCAGGTTTGCTGTTGTGCGATGTTCTTTTCATTTGGTTATGATAGATTTGATGGTGTTCCTGGGGATCACCAAAGATTTGAATTTTTTTTTTATAACCTAACCCTGACTTATACTTCTCAACAACATTGTCCCTTACTTGTTTGGAGAGTTCGTTGGTCTTCATGGCAGTGTTTGGTTAGTGATGCCTCTGCTGCCGGACTAATCCACCTCTCCACCTGTTACTCATCTGCCTCTTCCCTCTGCCAATCCCTTCACTGGCTCCCCATTGCTCAGTGAATTCCCACACATAATCTCCAATCCTCGCAAGACCTCCTTTTCTACTCTTATCACCTCTTCCCTCAACCGCCTCCAAGATTTCTCCCGTACATCACCCATAATGTGAAACGCTCTATCCAAACATATCAGACTCTCACCTACAGTGGAATAATTCAAAAGTAACCTGAAAACCCACCTCTTCAGACAAGCCTACAACCATTGACCCTGCTGCCTCTATACAGCCATGACCATCTTCACCCTCACCTACTGTGTCCTTCCTCCATACCTTGTAGATTGTAAGCCATCACGAGCAGGGCCCTCTCTCCTTCTGTACCAATTAGTAACTTGTCTTGTTCATGCTTATTGTATTTGTTTTGTATTATGTATGTGCCCCCCCCAATCATATGTACATCACCATGAAATGAAAGGTGCTTTAATCATGAATAATAATAATGAAATAATGATAATATTCGTTATCACTTTTACATTTCATCTTGGAAATGAATCTTTGTTAAAAAAAAAAGAAAACAGCAAAAATTATTCTAACACTGCCTTATGTGAAAAAAAAGCCTAATAGTAATCCTGATACACAGACAGGTAAATGACAATTTTAGCTTTGCATCTACTTTTTGACAGGTTGGACTGAAAAACAGCAGCGTGTGAAGCATATGAAGCATACCAGCGCACATTGGTATGCATCTACTGGCAGAGTGATCTAACCATTCTAGGGTCACGCTCTGTATGCCAAGTGGCTGAAACCTGGTTCTGTTTTAGTAAACAGAGCTGAGAGGTAAAGCAGCCCATTTCAACAAAAGATTAGGATCTCAGAACTTGAGTTCTGGCAAATTTTAGAATTTCTATACTGACAGTTGTGATCTACAGCGTGGAGTGAAGAAAGGTAAATAGGGAAGGAGGAGGACGGGCTTAGGTTTAGCCCTTCTGATCTTCTGATTCTTTTTGTATCTATTAAGCAAGCAGATTATCAGAAATATAAAAGGGGTTATCATGCAAATAAAATAAATAAATAAAATAAATAAACGTCTGTTTACAAACATCTGCTTATCTGGAGGACTGTCTTCCCTTTCTGTGGGTGGGCAGCAGATCACATGAGATGATCAAGCGCCTGAATTTCCCAGGATACACTGCAAATAGCTCTTTCCTCCCCTCCCTGCATACAAAATAGTACCTTATATATAGCCCACACATTGTATGTTATGTCCCCACAATGCCTTTCTTCACTGTGTAGAGAAAGATATAGTTATACATTTCTATGAATTTATTCGGGATGAATAAAAGGTTTCTGTAATGCTTCACTATTAGATCACTATGTCAGCACTGAGAGAAGAAAGAGAGCAGCCAAGCTACTGACAGGGGTGGACTGGCCATAGGCCCTACAGGGAAATTTCCAGCTGGGCCGATGCCCATGGGGCCGCCTGAGCCCTCCTCATGGCTGCCAGTGGGATACATAATGATCTGACGCTTTCAGCATTGATTAATGCTGGGAGCATCAGGTACTTACCGTATGAACCTGGCCAACCGCCTCAGGTGCCCTCCTGAATTCAACTGTATTACCGTCCTCAGTATGGTGATACAGTTGAATATTGTGGCAAGGATGGCAGTATTTTGTGGTGTACTGTGGTATTTACTTCTGCAAGTAGGTAGAGAAAGTGGGCTGAGTTCCAGGTCAGGGCTCATGGTCGGAGTCTGTCCCTACCTACAGGCATTACATAATAATAATAAACGAACGCCACCAAATACCTCAATGCAGCTTCTGGCCCGACTCTTGGTGACCACAACCCATAAATATATTTTATACTATACCAAGACCTAAAGAAAGTCAAGACAACCACAATCAGAATGCACATTCACCAAGATCATATCTATAAAATCAAAATGTATTATGCAAAAACACTGATTCATAGACACATTAAAAATTGTATACAATAGGACAGAGTGTTGGTAACAAATAAACCAACACAATAGCAGGGTCCACACTTGTCCCAAATATATGGACCTCAAATGTCGCCACCAGCTATATCACAAAGTGCAATCAAAACATACAGCAGCATATACATGTGCAAAATGGCAACAACAATGTGAACA
The DNA here is from genome assembly GCA_033119425.1 of Bufotes viridis. NCBI lineage: Eukaryota > Metazoa > Chordata > Amphibia > Anura > Bufonidae > Bufotes > Bufotes viridis. Next base: position 37,458,458 of record CM065591.1, read on the forward strand.
GGACCCAATGTGGTCAATGCAGTAACGCCATAACCTGTATCCTCACTGGCATGTGGATCCCAGCTATATGAAAGAGCACCCTACTCGTTTTGCCGGTAACGTCCGGCTTCGTCAGGGGTACAGAGTCAAATATGAGTAGTGTAGCTTACATATGTATCTATAATGATAAAATAAGTCTCACCTGCCAGAGTAACCCATGTCTGCTAGCACGGTGTGCCTGGCGCTGGACTGCGCCTGTGTAAGGAGGCTGTGGTGTTATTTTGTAGACAATTATGCTTCAGGAAATTGTAGGCCCAACCCTCATCTTTGCAGATGTTCCCGGAGGATAAAAGGAGAGTTCTTGTGGACCTGATGGACCTGCTTCAGGAGAATGAACATAGCTCAGGTAGGCGACAATTTAGATTGAGAAGACCATCTAGTATTACTCCCACCTTGAGCCTATTTCCAAATATTCATCTATTTTTCCAGGTCATGCTTATGGAGATACAGAAATTACAGAGCAAAACCACCAGACATACGAACTTGATGGTTGAGGAACATCGGGCTCTCAGGGACGTGCAATGTAACACGGCCTTCCTCATTAAAGAGGCGGATAAAGGAGGAAATGTGGTACTGTGGGGTTCTGATTTATATGTGCGGGAAGCCAAAAGGCAGCTGGGTAATCTCAAATTTTATACACCTTTACCCTCTGATCCCACACAGGTCTTTCAGAATAAACTGGCAAGGCTCCTTGACTCCACAGTACGGATGCATATCATCACCCCCAAGGAGAGAAATTATCTGGACGTCAAATCTCCGGTGGTGCCTACATTCTACATGTTGCCAAAGGTGCACAAGGATTTGGTTGATCCTCCGGGACACCCTATAGTGGCTGGCATTGGGGGTCTATGCGAACAGGCCAGTGTTTATCTAGATTTCTTTTTACAATCATTTGTTTTAGGATTGAAGTCTTACCTGAGGGATTCCATGCAGCTAATTGAGATCCTAGAAGGACTTCGGCTAACTTATGTCACCCTGATCCTGACCTGTGATGTGGAGTCATTGTATTCCAAAATTTCCCATATGGATGGCATCAAGGCGGTCAAATTTTTTTTTTCAAATTCCCAGACTGGTGATCCGGACCCATCACACATTTTTGGTCAGCCTTCTTTATTTTGTGTTGCATCACAACTATTTTATGTTTAACCGCACTTTTTAAAAGCAGGTTTCGAGGACTTCCATGGGGGCACACTGTGTGTCCTCCTACGCTAACCTATTTTTAGGGTGGTGGGAGGAAACACAGGTGTACCCCTCCATTGCGTTTAGTCAACATGTATTAGGTTGGTATCGTTACATCGACGATTTGCTGATTTTTTGGCACGGCACACCAGAGCAGTGCCTTGATTTTGTGTCGATGTTGAACAACAATGCTCATAATATTCTTCTTACTCACAGGATCTCGGATACTGGCATGGATTTCCTCGATTTAAACATTGCATTGGTTGGGGACAGAATTCGGACATCATTGCACATAAAACAGACGGTTACCAATAGCCTACTGTACTTTAGCAGTTTTCATCCTTCTCCTCTACGCAGGAGTATCCCTAAAGGACAGTTTTTAAGGTTACGCCGCAATTGCACGACAATACAGGATTTCAAAGAAGCTTCTAAAGATTTGACAACCCGCTTTCGAGCACGAGGATATCCGAAGAAAGTTGTAGCTCAAGCATTTGAGCATGCAAACGAATCGACACGTGAACACTTATTTCAGCCTAGACCCAAGGTACAAGAAAAGAGAATTTGTCTTGTTACTAGATTTACTGATCAGTGGCAGGATCTATATAAGATACTTAAGACATGTTTGTATCTTCTGTCGACTGACTCCAAACTGGGTGAACATGTTGATTTATACCACCGTATGATTGCTCGGCGTGCCCCAAGCTTGCAGGATAAACTGACACGGAGGCCCACTCAACGTTTGGGAAGAGGTTTAATATTACATGGAACTTATCCCTGTGGGGATTGCAATATCTGTCATTTGATGATTGGCAGTGATTCCTTAACCATCACTGACAACCGAGAAAAGATCCGCCTCACGCAGTATATTACCTGCCACACCAGGAACATTGTGTATGCACTTCTGTGTAAATGTGATAAAATTTATGTTGGCCAGACGGGCCAAAAACTGAGGAAACTAATCCAACTACATCTGTCTACAATTTCATTGGCCAGACGGGATAGGGAACATGGTGAGAAACCCCTTACCTCAGTGGCCACACATTTTCTTGATCAACACAACGCCAATGCAACATTCGGGGTGGACCCTGCTATTGTGTTGGTTTATTTGTTACCAACACTCTGTCGTATTGTATACAATTTGTAATGTGTCTATGAGTCAGTGTTTTTGCATAATAAATTTTGATTTTATATATATGATCTTGGTGTATGTGCATTCTGATTGTGGTTGTTTTGACTTTCTTTAGGTCTTGATATAGTGTACTCAGTTTTTCTGACCACTGTTTGCACTCCCATATATGTGTGCCCCCTTACATATAGATGTGGTCATAAATATATTTTAGTTGCACATCGTGCTATTAAAAAATAAAAATAAATTTGGAACATATATTCACATATTTTTCCCCTTTTTTTGCATTTTCCTGGTTATTAAAAATGAAAAAACAACACTAAAATAAAAACAACATAAAAAAAAAGCCCCATATTTGGCTGAAAAAAAGAGAGAAATTTATTTACATAACCTAATGGGAAAAATGGTATGAGGAGTGTATTATAAAAAAAAAAAAAGAAGATGCGTCTGATCAGGAGGGAGAGTAAATCGTCCGGTCTTGAGGTGGTTAATCAAAGCTGATAGTATTATAGGCACACATCCAATAAATAAAAGAAATAGTAAAATCCAATTGTCAATTAGTCATAGAATTCCAGGAGGAATAACAGAAGGACAGAACACAAAGTTATAAGAAAAAAAAAATTTGCTCCAGATTTTTTATTTGATGGAGAATACGTACTGACACATCAGAAGAGACATCAGATTCTTTTTAAGGTCATAAAAATATCTGAGGCTATGGAGAGGTTTATATGCAAAGAAATTGTTGACATTTAGAGGGCACTTTTTTGCTCAAAATATTTTCTTTTATATCAAACTTTTACATGAATTTCTGGCCACAGGCTAATTTCTGTGTATTTACCTTTGGGCAGGTGTCCGTTTCATAAGAATTTCCTTTTGGATTCCTGGACCGTTGTGTATGCCAGGCAGTCTGCAGGTTCTTGCCCAGCAGTCTGACACTTGGAAGGATATCAGGATAACTTGCTCAGCAGCTTTTATATGTTAGAAATAATACAGTGTTGTCAAGTTTTTCCTCTTGGAATATCAGACGACGTTTTATTGTCAGTTCTTTCATCTAAACTTCCATTTACATCCCACAGCACATCTGCCATACTGCAAAGATTTCACTTAAAGGGAGTCCATCATCAGGAAATTCACCCATAAACCAGACACAATGTGAGATATTTATCAAGACTGACGCCTCGCAAAAAAATTGTGACATCCTCTGGCAGTCCATGCGCCTACACAGAAATCTACAACGCTCAGAGCTACCGTAGATTTCTGGCTTCATGTGTCAGAAAACTGGGGTAAATGATGATAAATTTGTTGGGGTGGCTAGTCACACCGTCTTCCCAACCTTGCCGCACCACATTTAAGGAAAGCGGCGAAGGTGTCATAAAAGTCGAGAGATGTGCCAATTTTTGAAAAAGTTGCAGCTAAAAAATCATAAGCACATATGGGGTCATTTACTAACAGATAGACACCAATTTTTGGCTTATATCTGGCGTTGATTGCAGCGCAATCTGCGACTTTTCCCCACTCACTCCAGGTCTAAAAAAGTGGGAGTGGCATGTGCGGGGAAGGGGTGGGCCAGCAGGACTGTTTTATTTATCAATTTCTAAGCCTGTTTTAGGCGTAGAAAATGGCATAACTTAGGCACAGCCGCTGCTTGCGCAAAGCGGTATTAAGACCAGCATCTAAAATGCCAGTCTTAATAAATGTCCTCCATAGTTTGCAACTTTTTAACACCAATTTTCAGGTGCAAGAGAGATGATAACTAACCCCCCCCCCCCCCCCATGTCTTGTAGGGTTAGTTTGGCTGAATGTTATGATGCCTTTCACTAAGAAATCAATTGCTTCATTCCAGAGAAAAAGTACTTTTATTCAATATGCAAATAAGCAGTTAAGTGCACTGAGGGCGGACCCAAGGCATGCTGTGCACCCTTGCTCCTTATGCCAGCTACTCCCTCTCCTTTTTAATTGACAGGGCCAGGTTCCTACATAGTCATCACCTCAAGAAGGAGAAGGAGGTGACAGGGTGCACAGAGTGATTTTGGCATGCCCTCAGTGTACTTAAAGGGGTTGGACTATTTCACTCATTGGTGGCATATCGCTAGGATATGCCTCCAATGTCAAATAGGCGTGCATCCAACCTCTTGGACCCGCCCCTATCTCTAGAAAGGGGTCCTCTAAGTGAACAAGGGGCACCGCAGAAGTGCGGGCACACTCCATTCACTTTTTTGGGAGTTCCATTCACTTTTATTGTAGTATGTGCTACAAGAGGACATAGTTTTAAATTAGAGGGGCAAAGGTTTAAAAGTAATATCAGGAAGTATTACTTTACTGAGAGAGTAGTGGACGCATGGAATAGCCTTCCTGCAGAAGTGGTAACTGCAAATACAGTGAAGGAGTTTAAGCATGCATGGGATAGGCATAAGGCCATCCTTCATATAAGATAGGGCCAGGGGCTATTCAAGTATATTGGGCAGACTAGATGGGCCAAATGGTTCTTATCTGCCGACACATTCTATGTTTCTATGTTTCTATGTAGCCAAGCGCCAGCTAGGCTATTTCTAGAGCTCCCATAGAGGTGAATAGAGAGGTTGCCGCGCTTGCACTGTGCGCTCTCCATTCACTTGTATGAGAGTTCTGGAAATAGCTGAGTGTACTCGCTCGCTCTTTTTTAAACTCCCATACAAGTGAATAGAGAGCACGCCTTGTATGATCGGTGTGCTGCAGTTCGCTTCACAGAGGTGGGACCCACATCCACATCTATCGGACACTGGTGGCATATCCTAGCAATATGCCACCAATGTGTGATTTGGGCCAACCCCTTTACCTGCACCATGTTTATTTGAAGTTTGTGTCTAACAAATTGGGGGTTATTCACTCAGTAGTATAATTGATAGGGACTCCTGGGAGGAAAATAAGAAAGAAATATTTATCATTAGATCTCAGATCAGACCCCCAATCTTCATTACATCAGACCCTCAATCTTCATCAAACCCCCAATCCTAATGAGACCTCAGATCAGACCTCCAATATTCATCAGATTCCCAAATCAGACCCCCATTTTTCATCAGACAACCCAAATCACACTTCTAATTTTCATCAGACCTCAGATCACACCCCCAATCTTCATCAGACCCCCAATCTTTATCAGACCTCAGATCAGGAACCCAAATCACACCCCCAGTTCTCATCAGCCCCCCAAACTTTATCAGATCTCAGATCAGACCCCCAACCTTCATCAGGCATAAAATAAATAATGGAGCCTATCTCTCCCACTCTGGAAGACGCCTCCACTCTGGAGATCCAGCACTTTCTTTCTTCAGAACAGTCAAATCATATTGTGCGCTTTTGTGCAATACGTCCCGGGGTTGTACGCAGTCAGGACAAAGTGGGGTGCCGATGAGTAAAGCCATCGCCAGGAGCGCTATTTATTTACTGCTCCCCGGGCCTACTGTGTACTATTAAGCACTTCTAAAATGGAGCGCTTATTGGTATTCACTTCATAAGAACCACTGACATTTTTCACTAATTTTTTGGGGAAAAAAGCACATTTTATGGAGCGGAAAATACAGTAAGTTTTTGCATATAATATTGTTACTGTATCTTTCTTATTACAGTTTGGCTCTACTACATTTGTATAATATTTTATTTAATCCACTAAATGCTATCATTAGAATATCTGATAGGTGCCAAAAGTTTTAGACATCTGGAAAAAAAAAAGTTCTAAAAACTTCAATATGTGACTATAATATTCATCCTGTATTATTAATTTAATTTAACCTGTCAGTTACAAGCCTAATTATCTCTATTGAGTTATATGTGGAAGATATATGAATACACAACCTTCAATACCATGAAAAAAGACAAAACGCGTCAGCCAGTCTGAAAGGAAATGGGAGACAATGCAGAGTGAAAGGCAGAAAAGACAGGCCAATAGGCTTTTGTCTTTTGTCTAACCTTATTTCCGAAGGATGGAGTTTGCCATTTTTTGTTTCTATGGAGATGAGAGTTTTAATTAATCAGGATCACAAGTGGCTCGGACATTCAAACCTCAACAGACTGAAAGACAGAATTCAGCAATTTAATTTCTGATCTCATTTTATGAAAGTAATTATTTTCTATTGAACTTTTCTTATAGTCTATTTACAGGAAAATATAGATACCCTTAAAGGAACTCTGTCAGCAGTTTTACTATGTTGAACTGCTGCCAGCAGTGGGAAGAGCAGTGCAGACATACCGGTTGTGGAGTTATTATTATCAGGAGTAGTATGATTATAAAGTTTTGTTCTGCCTTAAAGGGAATGTGTCCTCAGAAAATAACCTATTGTTTAAATCAAGTTTTTTATATTAAACATCATTGACAACAATAGACCGCGCCAAGAAGGAGTTGTTGGAAGTGATTACAATATTAGAGGAACGGATACATTTATTGGGAAAAAACTGTACAATTGAAAGGTGGCTCTAGTGCCCTGCTAGGCCGCTTCTAGCCTGGACACAAAGATAAAATGGTTTCAGTCCAGGTTTCTTGTTCATGATGCCACTGCAAATAAAGGCAATGATGGCTGACTGTCAATGGCAGGAAACGTCATGGGCTCTGCAACAATAAATTTCCTTCTGCTAAGCACTTGGAAATGATCTGGCCAGAGAATAGTGTAATGATGGTACCACATTCATCTGGATGGTCGACAACAAAGCTGTTGGAGCTCCTTGTGCTTGCTAGTGGATCAATTGATCCTGTGTACTGGGGGTCTGTCTGGGCCGAGTGGAGTCTGGTTACTATGTGTGCTTACCCTCATGTAACTTGCAACACTTCCTAAAAAGCTAGGTCAGAGGGGCCTAGTTGGTGGGCCATTCGCATTTCATGCCTCTCTCATTCCAATGATGAGCCCTCTCTCAATGTCTCTCAGCTGGGCAAAATGGCTCGGAGTGTGTCATAGAGGAATGTCTAGCCATCAATGATCTTTCACCAAGAGGTACATTATCCAAAAGTAGCCTCTAAGACCCTTTTCATAGGGCACTGGGAGAAGCCCAGTGTCAAGACCCAGTGTCTAATCAGACCACACTTGTAATCATTTACATATCTGCATGAGACATAACCACATACCGAGTTTTGCAGCTATCCAGCATTTTTATCTGGGTGCATTATTTTTGATGCCAATTAGTGTATATTTAAAAGTGTATTTCTGGTGATGTTATATTTAATTTTCCATTTGGTGATGTTATACTTAATTTCCCTTCTAATATAGAAACGGAGGTCAGTCCTCCAAAACATTTCCTCTGATGGACCCAAGTACCCAGTTGGATGAGAGTAGCACTGTAAAAGGAACAATTTGAAGGGGGCTCATCCACTATGTCAAATGGACCCATTTCAGCTTTGTTTTGTCTTCATTTTAATAGTTGGGGTGAATGAAGGGCTTCAACATGTGCGAAACAAGAACATGGATCATGTGCCCTAAGTTATTAAACTGGAATAGGAATAGCAAGACTTGTGAGTAAAAAGACCATGGTGATGCCAAGCAGCTTCTGGAAAGGGCCTACTTTTTGCTCTATATAGGTCAATCTTGTGTAATTATGGGTCAAGTCATAGATTATAGTTAGGTTCCAAAAAAACTTTTCTGATTAATGACAAGTTAAAAGCATGATCATACTACTAGAATGGGCCAATGACCAAGAAATTGCCATATTTGTCCAGCTCACCCTTTTCCAGTTGGCCCATGCTCAATATTTCCGGAAGTTTTGCAGTCTCACTCTGTCCAGCAATCCCATCAGTCTAAGTCAGGTCTACTGTTTTTTTTAATAAAACACCTACTGTTTATCCAAGTGGAGCAGGACTCTAAGAATGGAAAAGAGTGTAATTTAAAGAGATGGCAAATAACAGCTTTCAGCTTTACTATCGCCCTTCGACTGTTAAAATAGCCCCTCTAAAGGATCAAGTACCAGGAAACAAATCACACTGGCATTGTGATGAAATAAAATAACTATAATTAAATACTAAAAACGAATTAGCCTTATACTGGGACAGCTGGAGGCAGCGTGTGGGAGTTGGCGGACCTGGTGGAAAATCTTTTACTTTTACTTTTTTTTTTATAAAGTTGAAAAAAAATAGTAATTTGCTATGGACAATTAGAAATAAATACAATGAAAATAGAAAAAAAATACACAAAGGTGTTGCCCCTTTATTGCTTGAGATGTCAGATCAAGGAGCTCTGGAAAATAATAAACAGATAAAATAGTTTGGCCTAGAGAATTCTTGGAATATAATAAGGGAAATGAAGGGCTTATAGAGGATTAGAAAAAAGGGACACAGACAGTGGACAAATGTGGCTCTATTTCAGGGGACAAAAAGGAAACCCATTTTATTTCTAATTTTAAACAAACCATTTAAAGTCAGGGAATTTTTAAGATTGAATAAATATTTACCATTTAGGCTAATTGCCTATTTATAATAAGGGGTGGCCATAGCTTTCCTCCTCCCCTTCCTACAAGTCACAGAGGATGCTCACAACTCTCCCTCTTAGAAATCAATGAGACTGCAGGATCTTATGATCCATCGGCTGCCAAAAATCATATCTCCGACTTCTGTTAACAATAGCTTGGGCAAGATGCCGCCCCATAATTATGTACAGAAAAAAAAAAGAATTAGGCCTCTTTCACACTTGCATTGTGAAGATCCGGCGTGCACTTCCGTCGCCGGAATGCACGCCTGATCCGGCACAACGCAAGTGAACTGAAAGCATTTGAAGACTGATCAGTCTTCAAAATGCTTTCAGTGTTACTATGGCAGCCAGGATGCTACTAGCGTCCTGGTTGCCATAGTAGCAGTGGGGAGCGGGGGAGCGGCATACTTACATTCCGTGCGGCTCCCGGGGCGCTCCTGAATGACGTCAGAGCGCCCCGCGTGCATGGATCACGTGATCCATGCGATCACGTGATCTATGCACTGGGGCGACCTGACGTCATCCAGGAGCGTCCCGGGAGCCGCACGGAATGTAAGTATGCCGCTCCCCTGCTCCCCCTACTCTTTACTATGGCAACCAGGACTTTAGCATCCTGGCTGCCATAGTGACCATTGACAAAAAGCTAAACGTCAGATCCGGCGATGCGCCGAAACGACGTTTAGCTTAAGGCCGGATCCGGATTAATGCACTTCAATGGGCATTAATTCCGGATCCGGCGTTACTGCATGTCTTCCGGATTTTTGGACGGAGACAAATCCGCAGCATGCTGCGCTTTTCTCAACGTCCAAAAAACGTTGACATACTGAACGGAAGATATCCTGATGCATCCTGAACGGATTTCTCTCCATTCAGGATGCATGGGGATAATCCTGATCAGTAGCTTTCCGTCCTAGAGACCCGAGGACGGATCTCTAGGACGGAAAGCTAAAACGCTAGTGTGAAAGAGGCCTTAAAAAAGTCTACAATCAGAATAAAAAACAGATTAAAAATGGAGATTGTACCAGTATCTGGTTTTAATTATTAAAAAAAATATAGGTGATTAATTTGCATACAGTTGAAAAAAGCGTGCCCCTCTTACAACAATCTTTTGTATGAAGCACTTTTGGTATGGGTTACCATTGATGCTGTTGCAGTGGCTACACCTACAGTAGTTGACCTGTTGGACTGTTACTTGACTGATATACCCTTCTTGCTATATACAGTATACTGTACATACAGCATTACATTATTGTGCAGTTATGTTGATATGACATGTCTATGTAATGTAATGTGTTTTATACGTGCTTTATGATATATATATAATATATATATATATATATATACTTATGAGAAACACCAACTGGGTACCACAAGCATAATTGAACTGGTCTACCTGAGTAACAGAGGATCCTCCGTTGGGTCCAGGCTCTGATACCCAAGTGGGTCCCCCCACAAAAAAAAAACATTGGCACCTGCCTTTGAAGTCAATAACTTGCATTTAGGGTCCATTTCTTTGAATCAAAATCTATTAGATAGTATTAGAGGGGTTTCTCGAGACTTAAATACTGATTGCCCATCCTCTGGATAGGTCATCAGTATCTGGTCAGTGGGAGTCCGACACCTAGGATCCCCACTAATCAGCTGTTTGAGAAAGCAAAGACGATCTCAGTAGCAATGTGGCCTTCTAGCTGCTTTCCCTAGGCCGAGTGACAACATGTTCATCTGTCACACGGCCTAGGCGCACCTCAGATCCATAGAAGTGAATGCTGCTATACAATGTAAGGCCACTGCTCTACTGCAACCTTCTCAAAGGTAGGGTCCTAGATGTCTGTTTGGACCTTTTGGGCCCGATAATAATTGCTTCTGGTGGGTACAAGAAACTCCAGTTTAACCCTGACAACAAATAAATGTACTAGTGTACGGTGTTCATTTTAGGACATGGTCAGATATCAGAGTCAACTATCAAAATAATGCCAATGTGACACCTGACACCTGACTCCTGACACCTGACACCTGACTCCTGACACCTGACTCCTGACTCCTGACACCTGACTCCTGACTACTGACACCTGACTCCTGACACCTGACACCTGACACCTGACTCCTGACACCTGACTCCTGACTCCTGACTCCTTACTCCTGACACCTAACACCTGACACCTGACTCCTGACACCTGACACCTGACACCTGACTCCTGACTCCTGACACCTGACTCCTGACACCTAACACTTGACACCTGACTCCTGACTCCTGACACCTGACTCCTGACTCCTGACACCTGACCCCTGACTGAATTGAAGTTATGTGTGACCGCTGATATCTGACTACTGACAAAGTCAGGTGTCAGGGGTCAGCCTCACTATTAACTTTAGTTGCATCCTTCTTTTCATACACTGAAAGGCATAGATGAATAAAATGCCAAGTAAACCTTAACTGATTTTATAGCTCAGTGGTAGTGCATCTGTCTTGTAATTAGAACCTTAGGGTTCAAATCCCCTTCCAGCCCTTAAAAAAAATTACTTTTATTAAACTGTAGATATGTGGCAAATTGAAGTCACGTGCGACCGCTGATATCTGACTACTGACAAAGTCAGGTGTCAGGGGTCAGCCTCACCATTAACTTTAGTTTCATCCTTCTTTTCATACACTGAATGGCATAGATGAATAAAATGCCAAGTAAACCTTAACTGATCTTATAGCTCAGTGGTAGTTTGTATGTTTTGCATCCAAAGACCATAGGTTCAAATCCCCTTTAATACTTCATTGTATTGTACATTAAATTAGTGCCCACTTTGCAGTGGTGCTGCCCATTTAATCTTTAATAAAATAAAAAGGACTACTTACAGTACTTCTTGTCACCTGTTTAATGTAAAAAAAAGAAAATTCCAAGCTCATAATTTTAGTCAGGTTTAGACAGCAAAGGGGATTTGAACCTATGGTCTTTGGACGCAAAACATACAAACTACCACTGAGCTATGAGATCAGTTAAGGTTTACTTGGCATTTTATTCATCCATGCCATTCAATGTATGAAAAGAAGGATGAAACTAAAGTTAATGGTGAGGCTGACCCGACACCTGACTTTGTCAGTAGTCAGATATCAGAGGTCGCACATGACTTCAATTTGCCACATATCTACAGTTTAATAAAAGTAAATTTTTTTAAGGGCTGGAATGGGATTTGAACCCTAAGGTTCTAATTACAAGACAGATGCACTACCACTGAGCTATAAGATCAGTTAAGGTTTACTTGGCATTTTATTCATCTATGCCTTTCAGTGTATGAAAAGAAGGATGAAACTAAAGTTAATAGTGAGGCTGACCCCTGACACCTGACATTGTCAGTAGTCAGATATCAGCGGTCGCACATGACTTCAATTTGCCTCATATCTACAGTTTAATAAAAGCAAATTTTTTTAAGGGCTGGAAGGGGATTTGAACCCTAAGTTTTTTTTATCATGAAACAGATGCATTACCACTGAGCTATAAGATCAGTTAAGGTTTACTTGGCATTTTATTCATCTATGCCATTTAGTGTATGAAAAGAAGGATGAAACTAAAGTTAATATTGAGACTGACCCCTGACACCTGACTTTGTCAGTAGTCAGATATCAGCGGTCGCACATGACGTCAATTTGCCTCATATCTACAGTTTAATAAAAGTAAATTTTTTTAAGAGCTGGAAGGGGATTTGAACCCTAAGGCTCTAATCACAAGACAGATGCACTACCACTGAGCTATAAGTTCAGTTAAGGGTTACTTGGCATTTTATTCATCTATGCCTTTCAGTGTATGAAAAGACGGATGAAACTAAAGTTAATAGTGAGGCTGACACCTGACTTTGTCAGTAGTCAGATATCAGCGGTCACACATAACTTCAATTCAGTCAGGGGTCAGGTGTCAGGTGTCAGGAGTCAGGAGTCAGGTGTCAGGAGTCAGGAGTCAGGTGTCAGGAGTCAGGTGTCAGGAGTCAGGAGTCAGGAGTCAGGTGTCAGGAGTCAGGAGTCAGGTGTCAGGAGTCAGGTGTCAGGAGTCAGGTGTCAGGTGTCAGGAGTCAGGTGTCAGGAGTCAGGTGTCAGGTGTCACATTGGCATTATTTTGATAGTTGACTCTGATATCTGACCATGTCCTAAAATGAACACCGTACTAGTGCATGGGCCTAGGACATAGCTGTCAAAAAGTAGTAAATGTCTCAGACAGGCTGTGACTGCATATTGCCACTGTGTGAAAGTCATATAGCTTGGGCAGGATGTGATGGACATTGTAGATGGACCACATTGGTGTAATGCGTTATAAATGTGGACTTACTGAGTTGGGATATAGTGCAAAATATAATTTAATATATAATGCATTGTGATGTAATTTGAAAATGTGTGTCTTGTAACCATCATTTAGTGATCTGATTTGGAAAAGGTCTTTATATATGTAATGAGAGAACTGAGAGCACATGGCATGAAGATTAAGTAAAAAAGGGGGTCAGTCAGCACTTCCCTGTATGTAGGTGCACGTAGCCATGGCAAAATATACATACAAACACAGAAATGCAACAGCATTCTGCAACCAGCAGTGTGCTGTTGCATTTCTGTGTTTGTATGTATATTTTGCCATGGCTACGTGCACCTGCATACAGGGACGTGCTGACTGACCTCCCTTTTTTTCTGTGCAACATATACTGGAGGTGTGGCGGCCTCCATTCAGTAGTGCACAGCTGACTAGTTTTTCTGCCCTAGAGGCTGGTTTTAATCAGAGTAAGTATAAAACTGCACTCATAGTACCTACTAGTAGCCATTTGGCTCCAGGAGGAGTACATAGTTGGCTCAGCATGCATGTTGGTACCTGCATCCCTGGATCTAATGGAGGATGTTATGGCACCAAAAAGGGTTAATAAGCAAAGTGGATCCAGCATGCATGCTGGGCCTGCACTCCCCGGGATTTTATGTGGCTGTCATGGCCCATAACAGGTAGGATTTAGCGTTAGGACCACTCATAGAGGCGGCCTTGGCGCGACGAGTGGCGTCAAAATGTACACTGACGCCTCTGTTAACTTCTAGCATAGACGCAGGCAGAGTGCTGGTTGCAGAGTGCTGTTGCATTTCTGTGTTTGTATGAAGAGTATAAGTAGCAGTGCTCTGCAAACCTCATGGTCATAGGCAGTCAGAAGCAGGCAGGTGATGGAAGAGTGAGGCAGCGCTGTTGGAAACAAAGCCAGCATTAGTCCTGTAATTAACTAGCTAGGCAGTGGAGGTGATTGGTTCTAGTCATCAGGGTACAACCCCTTCAGGGACTAGCTAGGGCATCTGAATCCAAATTAGTCAAGCATCCTGGAGGCAGTCAAGACCTCTATAATTGTGAAGCTCAAATCAAGATCAGCCAGCCTGCAATAGTCAGAGTATGACAACACTGACAATAGTGCGTGCGGTGTTTGTGAAGTTACAGATATTGCAACCTAGGAGCATCTGTAAGAGACTGTGCAGTGCTTCACAATGTGGAGAGATAGCTGTGGTCATAGCTTCAGATACAACCATTTTCATTCATGCTTCTCTGAGAACACCAAAGCCAGAGTGTCATTTCCGAGGAAATGGATGCAATGTCAGGCAGAGGGAGAGTAAGGTGTCTCTTAAAGGGACTATTACATTTGCCTGTTGCCACGTGAAGAGACAGACTACCAAAATAACCTGTTGCCTCTAACCAAGTATATACTGTTACCAAGAAGCAGTAACCAATAAGCCTGTTGCCTGACAAAAGCTTGTTGCCCGATGAAAGACCAGTAAAAAACACCTTATGTAGGTTACACCTGTGTCCGTCTGAATCATTCTGCCATCCTAGAATGGGAAGCACCTATACCACTCTGGGCGAATAGATCCTGTCTGTGCGGTCTTTCTGCATTACACATTCCTTTAAACCTTAAAAGATATGGACACATTTGTAAAAAATACAAATTAATTTATTTTGTGGAGAAAATCATTTCTCCAATTTGTTCTATTTATCTATCTTTTTTTGTTTTAGTTCTACAGCCTGCTGTGCTTCCTATGCACATCAGGCTGCTCTCAGTGAGTTTACAGAGAATCCCTTATCTGACTGATTTTCTGTAACTCCTCCTGCGTGCACACCGGAGCGCGCACTGTCTCCTCCCCCCCCCCCCCCCGCATCAGAAGCTCACAAGTCCGGAACACTTGGAGCCCCGCCCTACTCCCGAGAATTCCTGCCCCTCACGGACATCTCTCTCACCAGGCGCAGCTCCAGAGTGGACTAAACACTACGTTGTGGTTACAGGACCTGTGGTAGCCATGTGTGTGGGAGGAATTAGGGGAACACAGGCTCTCTGTAGGACTGTGCTAGTGGAGAATGCAGAGGCACTTTATGTATGGAACATGTGTATAAAGCAGGGCTATGTCAGTGTAACCAGTCTATTGTACAGTTTTCTGTATGTAATGTGCACACAGTAGTTCTATCTGTGTAATGGACATGTAGCAGAACTGTGTGTGCAATGTGTATATAGTAAACTATCTGTGTAATGGGCATGTGGTGGGCGCTGTGTATGACAGCTTAATGTGGACCCTGAGTATGGCAGCGTCAGATGGGCGCTGTGTATGGTAGTGTCAGGTGGGCGCTGTGTATGGCAGCATGAGGTGGGCGCTGGGTATTGCAGCATCAGGTGGGTGCTGTGTATGGTAGCAGTGGTCTTATGTTTAGTATATGATGTTGAATAAATGTAAAATAGTCTACATTTATTTCTTTCTGGGAGACTAGCAATGGTTTTCCTGTAGAAGTATCAGCCTCATAACGTTATGTGGGCCTATACATTATATATGTGAATTACCCCAAATTTCATACTCCTCCTTGGCTAAAAATACTCCTCATAATTGTTAAGAGGAGTATTTTTACTCTTCTGGAAAAAATATAGTGCAACCTCTGCTGTCAGCTGTAACATACAGCTGACAGTTTGCTTCAAACTGCAGACATAACCCCTTCCATGCCGTGGTCCTTAGGGACCGCTGTATGGAAGGGGCTAACCATCGGGCTGCTGCTCTGCGCTGCATCCGTAACAACCTGCTCTATAAAAATATCACATGTGCTAACCCGTCTGGTGAACGCCGTGAAAGAAATGAAATTAAAACCGTGCCAAAAAAGCAATTTTTTATAATTTTTTATCGCCATTTTTTGTGCCCCAAAATGATGATCGAACCGTCATCTCATCCCGCAAAAAATGAGCCCCTACCTAAGACAATCGTCCAAAAAATAAAAAAAATATGGCTTTCAGAAAATGGAAACACTAAAACACAATTTTTTGGTTTCAAAAATGTATTTATTGTGTAAAATAAAATTTAAAAAATGCACACATTAGGCATCACTGTGTCCGTAACAACCTGCTCTATAAAAATAGCATATGATCCAACCCGTCTAGTGAATGCCGTTAAAAATAAAAATAAAAAAAGTGTAATACCAAACGATCAAAAAGTCATATGTGCACCAAAATGGTACCAATCAAACCATCATCTCATCCCGCAAAAAATGAGACCTTACCTAAGACAATCGCCCAAATTTTTTTAAAAAAATATGGCTTTCAGAAAATGGAAACAAAAAAACATGATTTTTTTTATTGTGTACCGTTAATTCAAAATACATTTTAAAAAATAGACATATTAGGTATTGCCGCGTCGTTACGACCTGCTCTTTAAAAGTATCACATTATCTACTCTGTCATCTACTCTACTCTGTCAGGTGAACATTGTAAAAAAAAAAAAAAAACTGTGCCAGCCATTTTTTGGTTACCTTACTGTACCTAACAAAAAGAGTAATATAAATATATATACACACACACACACACAATGTGCAACTACCTCTAGCAATAGATTTATATTCTGCAGGAATAACCCTAATATATATGCGCATCAGGCCAAATATAAATATTGAGGTGCAGGCCAATGGATCAGGCAACAAATCCAGGACAATATAAGAATTTAAAAAAATGACAGCACTGAGTGAAAAGAAAAACACATTATTCACCCTTGTGGTCTCAACTAGGGATCAAGTTTGCTTCAAGTTTGTCGTACAAGATTCAGGTTCGGGTTATGTAAGAATTCTGTTATGGATTCTGCTACCAAGGACCATAACTAAGGGTCCATTCACACGTTGCATAATGGGTCCACATCCGTTCCACAATTTTGCTCAATTTGCAGCTGGGCAGCAAAGCTGTGCTGTGTAACAGGATGTGGGGGCGGGGCAGCAGAGCTGTGCTGTGTAACAGGATGTGGGAGCGGGGCAGCAGAGCTGTGCTGTGTAACAGGATGTGGGAGCGGGGCAGCAGATAGCAGGCACTGGCGGGAAAAAGCCTCCCTATGACCAGTATGAGGGGCCTGGGCATTTTGGGGGGCATTATAGGGGTTGGACAGAGGCGGCTCTAGACTTTGTGAGGCCTTAGGTGAAACTCTCGAACATGAGGCCCCTGCGAACACAAAATATACAACGAGATCCGGAGTACCGTACCGGAGATTGTGGGGGATTCCATCGGCCGGACCCCCCCCCCCCCACCACCCAACCAGTCTCTTATCTCCTATCTTTTGGATAGGGGATTTATTTTCCTATCCCGGATTATCCCTTTAATATGCAGTGAGTCAGTGACATCACAGTAAAAGGTTAATATGCACAGTGACAACACAGTACAGGGCTTATATTTACCCTGCATATTAACACTTTGCATTAACCCTGTCTATACTGAGATGTCACAGTGCACACACACACTTGTACACATGCAGGCACTATCACACACACTGTGACACATGCAGTCACTCACATATACACTGTCATACATGCAGGAACTATTTTACACTATATTACATACAGATCCCTTCCTCACCTCCTGGCTCTGTATTGCTGTTTCTTGTGTCCTCAGCCAGGCTCCTCCCCCTCTCAGTAGCAGGCTAAGGCTCCTCCCCCTCTCAGTAGCAGGCTCAAGCTCCTCTCCCTCTCAGTAGCAGAGTTCCCCTGGGTCCTTCCTTCCTGGCTGATTCGCAGTGCTGGCCCATTGGAGGAGAGGCTGTCAGCGCTTTTGAGTGACAGTTTTTAGACCAATCAGCTCTCCTGGTCAGTAAGGCTGGGTCCACAAGGTCCTAGTTTTGAGAAAATTGTGGCAAAATGTTTTTTTTTTTTTTTTTTTTGCAGCGATTTTGTAAAACACAGCCTTACTGACCAGGAGTGCAGATTACACTAAAACCTGTCAGCCCTGCTATCAATCAGCCCCTGAGCAGCACATTATCCTTCAGTCTGAAGTTCAGGAAGGGGACCCCACTCACCAGTGCAGTGCACAGGTTCAAGCTGTATTGGGCCCCTCGCATGCTGGGCCCCTGTGCAGCTGAACCAGCTGCACAGGCGTTATGTCCACCCCTGGATGGGCATTCAGGTGCTCTGTCTATTCGGTGCAGTTATGGGGTGATTTATATGGTTGTGGGGGCAGGTGCTCAGTATACAGGGTGCACTTATGGGGTGTGATGTATGACCGGGGTGCAGTGTAGGTGATGCTTACAGACTAGGTGCACATATTGGGGCCCTCCTGGTTCTGGGGATCACTGAGCTCTGGCAGTGGCAGGAGATTGCTGGGTTGGGCTTCTCTGCGTGCGCCTCTCACAGCAGCTTGGTAAACTGGAGAGTGGAGACACAGGGGGCGGGACAGCAGGAGAACCAATCAATAAGTAGTGCACCTGAAAATCAGGGTAGGCTGCCCGCAAAGGACAGATGTAATTGGTCAGGACATGTAGTTTCTCTCTCTTTCTCGCCTCTGATTCTCCCTTTATGAGAACTCCATTTCCCAGCGTGCATTGCAGCAAAGTTGTAATTGCGGCGGTGTTGGGTAGGAGCCAGAGCATGCCCCCACCAGCACGAGGCCTTAGGCGGCAGCCTAAGTGGCCTAATGGAAGAGCCGCCTCTGTGGATGACAACTCTAACCTTGAACTGAGAACCCATTCGAAAGACATGACCTTATGAAAGGAATCGGTGGGGAAAGCAGTGGATGAATATCCTGCTTCCAACTTTGCTTTAAGTAAATTAATATTTTACGCTTTTGCTTGAGTTAATATACTAATCTACAGCATCAATCGCAGGCCGACTCCTGGCAGATTTGCTTTTTGGTATTTTTTTTTAAAGGTATGTCACCACAGTTTCCTCCTGGTCGTGGAGTTTATTTATTTCCTTTATTTGAACGCGACGTTCATTATTTTATGGGATGCATTCTGCCAGGGTTTCAGGAACACTTTGTCACAGATGAGAGGACAATCTAAACATGAGTATGCTCGGCAAGATTTGTTTTTGACGCAGTAAAACTAATTATAAAGTTTTATTATGAGTGAAACATCTGCTGAGGAGAGTTTACGCAAATCCGAACACCTGCCAGAAAATCATTATGAAATGTTACCAGCAGAATATTAGTGCCGGTGAATCATTAGTTGACCCAGAACGGACTCATTCTTAAAAACGTTCTCTGCCTGTTCTTTTAACAACCTAAGCGTTGTGCATGGTCATGTAATATTTTTTTTTTACATTCAAAGCAGGTGTTCAGTTTGAAAACTGTAACCAGGACTTGAGGGTAATGTTTACCTGCTAATTATATATCACTTTGCAGCTTACACAGCTATCACCTGTGACCACAGCTCAGAAAGTTTCATGAAGTCTTAGGCTTCTTGCACACGGCCGTCGTGGGTCCGTTCCGTGCATTGGGGACCGCAATGTGTGGTTCGACATGCACGGGCAACGTCCGTGAGGCGGCCGGGACGGATCGAGACTAGAGATGAGCGAACTTTTAAAAAAAGTTTGGCGTTCGGCGTTCGGGTTGTGGTAAGTCGCGCATCCCGTTATGGATTCCACTATAGAGGCATATGAAATCCATAAGGGGATCAAATCCAGTGCTGAGCCACGCCCCCTGCACTGATCACATGACAGTGACGTCACCCCAGGTCCTTCGGCTGTTCAATAGTTCGGGTTGGTGGCAGTTGCCCCTTATGGATTCCATATGCCGCTATAGTGGAATCCATAATGGAATGCGCGACTTACCACAACCCGAACGCCGAACTTTTTTTTAAAGTTCGCTCATCTCTAATCGAGACCCATTCAACTTGAATGGGTCCGTGATCGTCCGCACCGCAAAAAAATAGAACAAGTTCTATTTTTTTGATGTGCGGAGGAACGGACAGAAACACCACGGAAGCACTCCGTAGTGCTTGCGTGGGGTTCCAATCCGTGCTTCCGTTCTACATCTCCGTGATTGCAGACCCATTCAAGTCAATAGGTGCGCATCCGTGATCATAAAAAAAAGAAACACGAATATATTACAAGTTTAAATCACCCCCTTTCCCACTTTTATATATAAAAATATATAAACAACAAAAAAATAAACATATTGGGTACCTCTGCATCCGAAAATGTTTGAAGTATTAAAATATTTTTTTTTTAATTCCTGTGTGGTGAACGCTGTAACGGAAAAAAATGAAAAACCAGCTATTAGCAATTTTTTCTTGTGATCTTGTCCCCCCCAAAAGTTGAATAATGATAATCAAAAAGTCTTACATACTATAAAGATGGTACCATTAAAAACTACAGTTTGTTACGCAAAAAACAAGCCCTCATACAGCTCTGTACACCAAAATCTAAAAAAGTTATGGGTGTCAGAATATGGTGATGCAAAGAAAATTTAGATTTTTCCAAAGGATTTTTTTTTTTTTTAAAGTAGTAAAACAAAAAATAAATAAATTCAAGTTTGGTATAGCCGCATTCATATAGAGCCGCAGAATAAGGACGTCAGGTCACTCTTAGTACATGGTGAACGCTGTGATGTAAAAATCCCAAAAACCTTGCCGGAATTCAATCTTCTTTTGCCACACAAATAATTTTTTTTCCCGGTTTTCTAATACAAAACATGATAATTTAAATAGTGGCATTAAAAATGCATTTTGTCCCGCAAAAAATAAGCCCTCATATAACTATGTGAACGGAAAATTAGAAAAGTTATGGCTAATGGAGTGTCGAGAGGAAAAATCCAAAATGTAAAAATCAAAATCGGCCCGGTCTTTAAGGGGTTAAGAAAAAGTATCATAACTCAGAAATGAACCCTCAGATCCACAAAAGAAAAGCAGCATTTTAATCAGGTGGACAACAGCTTTTCATTAAACCCACTTCATGTCTCACCAGGGTTGACTAATGCTGTAGTTAAGGCTGCCTTAAACAAAGTTGGTGTATAAGGGGAGTACCAGCCCCTAACCCTGAAGAAGATAAGTTCTACCTTAGCCACAATGTGTCCTCATCATGAGGATGACTCTAAATCTGCTCATCCTCTTCCTCCTCTTCTGCCCATCCACGCTGAATAGATGGAATAAACCTGCTATAAGTAGCGGAGGCAATCTGTAGCGGAGGCAATCATCTCCTGCTCCTCCTTCTCCTCATCATCATCCAATTCGCGCTGAGAAGACTAAATGAGAGTGCTCTGGCTATTACCCTGTGTACTGTCTTCCCCCATTTCCAACTCTTCCACATGCAAAGAGTCCACCTTCATTGTGAGCAGCGAGCTTTTCAGAAGACACAGAAGTCACCATCTGTGTTGATTCCTCAAAGTTGCGTAAAACCTCACAGAGATCAGACATCCATGCCCACTGGTTGCTTATGAAGAGCGGAAGCTGACTGGAAAGGCAACGACCATGTTGCAGCTGGTATTCCAATACTGCCCTCTGCTGCTCAAAGCCTGGCGAACATGTGGAACATGTTGTTCCAGCGCATGGTCACGTCGCACAACATTTGGTGGGCTGGCAATTGCAAGCGCTGCTGTAGCTTTTTGAGACCGGCTGCAGCTGTAGATGACTTTCAGAAATGGGCACACACGCGGCGCATCTTCACTAGTAGTTCAGGCAAATTGGGGTAGGTTTTGAAAAACCGCTGAACCACTAAGTTTAACATGCCTGGTTGCAGGTTGAGTGGCGAGAGCCACAGCTCAGTCTGGTCCCTTATACCCTGCCACAGCTCTGCGGCGGTGTGCTGTTTGTTACCTAAGCAAATACGTTTCAGCATGGCCTGTTGCCGCTTCCCCACTGCAGTGCTACACTGCTTCCAGCTACTGACTGATGGCTGACTGGTACTGCAAGACGAGAATTCAGAGGTGGAAGTGGAGGAGGAGGTTGAGGGGAAAAAAGGGGGGTTGCAGCCATTAATGTAGGTGGTGGCGGAAATCCTGATGGAAGTGCAATCCTTAGCGTCGGTAGCATCTGTGAAACAACTATGAGTAGATGGAGAAATAGGACGGCACTCCTCTGGCACTCCTCCACAGACATAAGGGGACATTTCATATCATGGTGACCCAGCGGCTTTAAACAGACCTCAGCGGTGCTGGATTCAGTCCAAAAAGTAAACGAGTATGAAGATAAGAGACGGCACTCACCAACTTAGTGAGTGGCTGGGGACTGAGTAACAAAGGACGGCCTACGCCATCAGGCTGCGGAAAGCCTCAGTTTCCACAAGCCTAAATGGCAACATTTCCAGGGCCAGCAATTTGGAAAGGTGCGCATTTAGTGCTATGACCTGTGGGCGGGTGGCTGGATATTTGCGCTTTTGTTCTAAAGCCTGGGGTATGGACATCGGTATGCTGCACTAGGACACAGAAGTAAATATGCTAGCTGATGGTGCTTGCGAAAGTCCAGGTGCAGGGCCAGAGGCATCCAGGCCTGCATCTTGGACAGGGGATTGGCCAGCACGTAACACAGGGGTGGTAAGGTTGCTAGTGTTAACGCCCCTGCTCAGTTTGGTATGGCACAGGTTGCAAATGACAATACTTTTATCGTCTACACTTGCATCAAAAAAGCGCCAGACTGCGGAACATCTACCCCTTTGGCAGGGGGGATTTCCGCAAGGGGGTGCTGTCGGGGAACAGTTGCGGGCCTGTTTGGTGTGGCCCACCTTCTCCCTTTTGCCACCCCACTGTCTCTTCCAGCCTGTTGTGGTGCTGCGGATCCCTCCCCCTCTGTACTGCGGTCCTCACTCAGCTTGCCACCTTCCCAGGTTCCCCACCATCATCTTTTTCTGACTACGGATGCTCAAGAGTTCGGGAATCAAGGCACAAGATCTCATGTCCCTCTTCAAGCGGGCTTGGCGAAAGGGCCAAAATTAAGGGATGGCGATGAAAAGAGCTCCTTGGAATATCCAAGTGTGGGATCACTTGTTTGCAAAGACCATCCATGGTTGGAGGAAGGAGGATCATGGTGAGGATTCTGTTGACCAGACTCTTGGCTACTGAGACTGGACTTTGTGGAAGACAGGGTGGTGCTTAACCGAATGGAAGCATTATCTGCGGCAATTGAACCGACCACCTGCTCGCACTGGTCTGACTTCGAGAGTGGTGTCCTGAGCTGCCCTGCAAACTGGTACATGAAGCTAGGTATCGTGGATGAGTGTGTTTCTTGTGCTCTGACAGCAGGCACAGTTTCACGCAGCGCAGGGCCACGGCCTCTGCATGCTCCATCAGCAGCAAGGCCACTTCCCTGTCCCTTACTGCTCCCTCCATCAAATTAAATGGTATATATGCTTGCAAGTATGTAACACATACAGTAGCGCAGTTTTTAACTGTATGCTCAAATAAATTATTGTCAATGTCACAGATATTTGGGTTTCGAAACGTTAAACAGGAGATGTAGCGCATATAATATCGCTGTCCGCAGCGTCTACGGAAAAAGTACACTGGATGTCACAGATATTTTTAGAATGTGCACACGTTATACAGGAGATGTAGCGCAGGTAATGTTGCTGTCCGCAGCGTCTACAGAAAAAGTACACTGGATGTCACAGATATTTTTAGGATGCACAAATGTTATACAGGAGATGTAGCGCAGGTAATGTCACTGCCTGCAGCGTCTACGGAAGAACTACACTAGATGTCACCAATATTTTTAGGATGCGCAAACGTTATACAGGAGATTTAGTGCAGGTAATGTCCCTTTCCACAACACAAAACAAACTCCCATGTCTAATGAAAAAAATATATCAATTTTATTATATCACAATTTGATTAAATATATAAAAAATAGTTATAGGATCTATAGAGAAAGACAGAATGGAACATAGGACACCCTGATACAAATGAGAAATAACAGCAGAGCAATGGTGTAGGGCAATATACAACCAGTATAGGTCCTTGAGATCCAACTAGGACTCAAAACAGGAAAGGTGTACATATATATACATCTCCCAGGGGACAAATGCATGCAAAAATACACATAGGCCAAAAAAAGAATATCAGGTAAAGGATACAGAGGTAAAATATGACATATACAGGACTGTATCCCCCAAAAATGGCTGGTAAATGTGTATTCCCTATCACATTATCTGAACCCACTGCTAGTCCAAATAGCTAGAAAGTAGGCCCAGGTAAATGGATCCCTACACTGAAAGGTATAACATATGAAATGCAATGACAGTGCATATACATAGTGCTAATAAGAATGACACTAACACATACCCATATTGCACTAAAACACCGACCGCTCCACTGCACTGAAAACACCCCTACACGTGTTTCACCGTCCAGGCTTCATCAGGAGGTGATGATAAAAGCAAAACCAGGTATATATACCATGGGTGGAAGGTGGATAGCCAATCAGAGCGATGCCCATAATGCTAATAGTTACCTGCTGATATTAATACTGATCAATCGCAGACACATGGCGGGATCAGGTACTGCGGCGCAACCCAGCCATGATGGCCGACTTCATCCTTCAGCGCGTCTTGATCGATCATCTGCGCATGTCAACGCAGTATGATGATCATAGCGAGCACATCCGGAAGAAGCCGGCCAGCGCATGAACACAGTCGCGTCACTGCCCGTCACGTGACCGCGATGGCTGATCACATGATCGCACACTCTCCGATATCCATTCAAAGAATATCAACCTCATTAATATATGGATAGGGGAGTGTCTATGCAATAATATATGCAAAAATATATATAGTACGGTTGATCGTGCCCCAGGATCGCACAAGATCGCAGAAAATAATCATAGAAACTGGGAAAACGATCAACATTTTAAATCGACCTCGGAATTATGCATTCCATGATTAATTGCAGTAACTCCCGCATAGTATAATTAATTATAATAGTTTAAATAACATCAATAATAAGAATATATAAAGAAGGGAAAAAAAAAGGAGAAATATAACAAATCATAATAAATAATAATATTAACAGTAATAATAATCAATGCATCCAAGGACCAAATGTATATCTTGATGGACTGCGATAAACGACCCATAAGTGGTCCCATACTGAATATATATATTATACTACTTAATAAATATACAAGTAATATTCAGACATAATTACAATTAAATGCTAAACCTTCATGATCAGTGATATTCAAACATAATTACAAATAAATCCCAAACCTTCATGATTTTACACCTTCCCGTGCCCTATCCCTTCTCTCTTTTTATATAAAAAATTCATAATCGTGTACCCTTGGTGAGTGGCTGGGGACTGAGTAACAAAGGACGGCCTACGCCATCAGGCTGCGGAAAGCCTCAGTTTCCACAAGCCTAAATGGCAACATTTCCAGGGCCAGCAATTTGGAAAGGTGCGCATTTAGTGCTATGACCTGTGGGCGGGTGGCTGGATATTTGCGCTTTTGTTCTAAAGCCTGGGGTATGGACATCGGTATGCTGCACTAGGACACAGAAGTAAATATGCTAGCTGATGGTGCTTGCGAAAGTCCAGGTGCAGGGCCAGAGGCATCCAGGCCTGCATCTTGGACAGGGGATTGGCCAGCACGTAACACAGGGGTGGTAAGGTTGCTAGTGTTAACGCCCCTGCTCAGTTTGGTATGGCACAGGTTGCAAATGACAATACTTTTATCGTCTACACTTGCATCAAAAAAGCGCCAGACTGCGGAACATCTACCCCTTTGGCAAGGGAGATTTCCGCAAGGGGGTGCGTCGGGGAACAGTTGCGGGCCTGTTTGGTGTGGCCCACCTTCTCCCTTTTGCCACCCCACTGTCTCTTCCAGCCTGTTGTGGTGCTGCGGATCCCTCCCCCTCTGTACTGCGGTCCTCACTCAGCTTGCCACCTTCCCAGGTTCCCCACCATCATCTTTTTCTGACTACGGATGCTCAAGAGTTCGGGAATCAAGGCACAAGATCTCATGTCCCTCTTCAAGCGGGCTTGGCGAAAGGGCCAAAATTAAGGGATGGCGATGAAAAGAGCTCCTTGGAATATCCAAGTGTGGGATCACTTGTTTGCAAAGACCATCCATGGTTGGAGGAAGGAGGATCATGGTGAGGATTCTGTTGACCAGACTCTTGGCTACTGAGACTGGACTTTGTGGAAGACAGGGTGGTGCTTAACCGAATGGAAGCATTATCTGCGGCAATTGAACCGACCACCTGCTCGCACTGGTCTGACTTCGAGAGTGGTGTCCTGAGCTGCCCTGCAAACTGGTACATGAAGCTAGGTATCGTGGATGAGTGTGTTTCTTGTGCTCTGACAGCAGGCACAGTTTCACCACGCGCAGGGCCACGGCCTCTGCATGCTCCATCAGCAGCAAGGCCACTTCCCTGTCCCTTACTGCTCCCCTCCATCAAATTAAATGGTATATATGCTTGCAAGTATGTAACACATACAGTAGCGCAGTTTTTTTAACTGTATGCTCAAATAAATTATTGTCAATGTCACAGATATTTGGGTTTCGGAAACGTTAAACAGGAGATGTAGTGCAGGTAATCTCACTGTCTGCAGCGTCTACGGAAAAAGTACACTGGATGTCACAGATATTTTTAGAATGTGCACACGTTATACAGGAGATGTAGCGCAGGTAATGTTGCTGTCCGCAGCGTCTACAGAAAAAGTACACTGGATGTCACAGATATTTTTAGGATGCACAAATGTTATACAGGAGATGTAGCGCAGGTAATGTCACTGCCTGCAGCGTCTACGGAAGAACTACACTAGATGTCACCAATATTTTTAGGATGCGCAAACGTTATACAGGAGATTTAGTGCAGGTAATGTCCTTTCCACAACACAAAACAAACTCCCATGTCTAATGAAAAAATATATCAATTTTATTATATCACAATTTGATTAAATATATAAAAAATAGTTATAGGATCTATAGAGAAAGGCAGAATGGAACATAGGACACCCTGATACAAATGAGAAATAACAGCAGAGCAATGGTGTAGGGCAATATACAACCAGTATAGGTCCTTGAGATCCAACTAGGACTCAAAACAGGAAAGGTGTACATATATATACATCTCCCAGGGGACAAATGCATGCAAAAATACACATAGGCCAAAAAAAGAATATCAGGTAAAGGATACAGAGGTAAAATATGACATATACAGGACTGTATCCCCCCAAAAAATGGCTGGTAAATGTGTATTCCCTATCACATTATCTGAACCCACTGCTAGTCCAAATAGCTAGAAAGTAGGCCCAGGTAAATGGATCCCTACACTGAAAGGTATAACATATGAAATGCAATGACAGTGCATATACATAGTGCTAATAAGAATGACACTAACACATACCCATATTGCACTAAAACACCGACCGCTCCACTGCACTGAAAACACCCCTACACGTGTTTCACCGTCCAGGCTTCATCAGGAGGTGATGATAAAAGCAAAACCGGGTATATATACCATGGGTGGAAGGTGGATAGCCAATCAGAGCGATGCCCATAATGCTAATAGTTACCTGCTGATATTAATACTGATCAATCGCAGACACATGACGGGATCAGGTACTGCGGCGCAACCCAGCCATGATGGCCGACTTCATCCTTCAGCGGCGTCTTGATCGATCATCTGCGCATGTCAACGCAGTATGATGATCATAGCGAGCACATCCGGAAGAAGCCGGCCAGCGCATGAACACAGTCGCGTCACTGCCCGTCACGTGACCGCGATGGCTGATCACATGATCGCACACTCTCCGATATCCATTCAAAGAATATCAACCTCATTAATATATGGATAGGGAGTGTCTATGCAATAATATATGCAAAAATATATATAGTACGGTTGATCGTGCCTCCAGGATCGCACAAGATCGCAGAAAATAATCATAGAAACTGGGAAAACGATCAACATTTTAAATCGACCTCGGAATTATGCATTCCATGATTAATTGCAGTAACTCCCGCATAGTATAATTAATTATAATAGTTTAAATAACATCAATAATAAGAATATATAAAAGAAGGGAAAAAAAGAGGAGAAATATAACAAATCATAATAAATAATAATATTAACAGTAATAATAATCAATGCATCCAAGGACCAAATGTATATCTTGATGGACTGCGATAAACGACCCATAAGTGGTCCCATACGAATATATATATTATACTACTTAATAAATATACAAGTAATATTCAGACATAATTACAATTAAATGCTAAACCTTCATGATCAGTGATATTCAAACATAATTACAAATAAATCCCAAACCTTCATGATTTTACACCTTCCCGTGCCCTATCCCTTCTCTCTTTTTATATAAAAATTCATAATCGTGTACCCTTGACATCTCTCGTTAAATATAAACTAAAGCACCAATAATAAAAGTGAAAATGCATAAAAATTTTTGTCAAAAAACCGTGTGACTTACATGGTATCAAAAACGATACATAAAAATGTGAAAATTAATAGTGCCCTATAATAATGTGTACAATATCAATATAAAGATAAATAGATTGAGACAAAAGTGCTATGTGCAAAGGTGTTAATTAAAGTGATCTGATAATACTGTAACAAAGAAAAAAAAAAAAAAAAAAAAATCTTTATGTATATTGTTAAAAATAACAAAACATTTCAGGGTATATTCTGAAACAAATCGCAGTCCTTAAATCGCAGTCCGGACACATAATATCCACTTCTTCTCCACCTGGTATTGCAGTATATCTTCTGGCATCTTCCCGAAACCACCACACCCATAGATACGAATATCCAAAAACAACTCAAGACGAGAACTAGAGAATAACATACAAAAAATTAATTAATTAAAAACAAAATACACCCCGGAATTAAAATTCACGTTACAAAAAGGGTTTGAAGCTATTAGACTCATTTAGTCCCTCCGGGACTACCGTATTAAGAATTGTAATCCATTTGGTTTCTATACGTAACAAGGCGCGCTTGATGTCTCCTCCCCTGATGCCCAACCTCACTCTATCGATGCCCTTAACGGACATCAATAACGGATCACTATTGTGGAACCTCCGAAAGTGGCTGGGCTGGCATTTAGACAACTTAATGATACCCGTTGTTATAGGAGATTGGATAGAAACCCCACGAGCAAATACAAGGAGGAATTGGATCTTATGCTGCAGGAGTCCGTTGACAGGGGGGTCATTAGTCATAAAATGAAGGATGGACTGACTGTTGATTTTCCTGTCTGTCCAACTCTCTATTTGTTGCCCAAGGTACACAAGAGCCCCACCTGCCCTACGGGGCGACCTATCGTCTCTGGCATGGGGGGTCTCTGTGCTAACATTGGGAAATATATTGATTTTTATCTGAAAAGTTGCGTCGAGATCCTTCCATCATATGTCCAGGATACGACAGATATGTTGAGAAAACTGAATGGTCTGTATTTGGAGAGGATGTCCTTCTTGTCACTTGTGACGTGGAGTCTCTGTACACGTCTATATGCCATGACCAGGGATGCGAGCGTCAAATTTTTTCTTGCTATGACAGGTTTGGACAAGGACTTGGCGCAATTTGTGTTGGAGTTGTTACAGTTCACTCTGACCCATAATTATTTTTTGTTCAAGGACCGCTTCTTCCTACAGCTCCAGGGAACGGCGATGGGGCGTCTTGCGCACCCTCATACGCCAATCTTTTCCTGGGGCTGTGGGAGAGAGAAGTCGTTTCCAATACTTTTGGTTATGACGACGTACTCCTCTGGTCTAGGTATATAGACGATGTATTTTTCATCTGGCAGGGCTCCACGTCCCAATTGGAGGATTTCCTCTCAAGACTCAATAGGAATGATCTCAACATAAAACTTACATGGAAATTTAGTGTAGAGCAAGTAGATTTCCTGGACATTTTGATTAGGAAGGATCTCGACGGCAAGATTGTGACTGATGTCTTTCGTAAAAGACCTCTGTCAACGCCCTCCTGCATGCCTCCTCATCACATTATCCCAAAGTGATTCAAGCCATTCCTAAGGGACAATTCCTTAGAATGAGGAGAATCTGCTCGGAGGATAGCCACTTTGAGGAACAATCACACAATCTTATGAGGAGATTTGTTGATAGGGGTTATCACCCTAGGGCTATCAAGGAAGGATATAACAGAGCAAGGGATATATCAAGGGACATCTTATTGACGAGGAGGAACTTGACCAGGGAGGATGACCGGACAGTGAGGTTCGTTACCCCTTTAATGAAGATTGGCGTTGGATTAAAAACATCTTATGCAAGCACTGGTCAGTGTTGCACACTGACAGAGATTTACATACCGTTTTGACTCCTTATCCGAGGATAACATGGAAAAGATCCCGTACATTACGTGACATATTGACTAGGAGCCACTATGTGGCCAATGTACCGAGAGGTATTTTTGGGAGTAAAGGACCCATGTGGGGTTCTTATGCATGTGGCAGGTGTGCTGCGTGCACTTATATGTCACGTTCCACCACATTTAGTAATTCTCTTGGAGATAAAGAATTCAAAATAGTACACCATATTACCTGCAACACTGAAGCAGTGATTTATTGGCTGACCTGCCCCTGCAAGATGATCTACGTGGGCATGACAAAGAGGGCCTTAAAGGTACGTGTATTAGAACACGCTGGTCGTATTCGTGCGGCAGCGGAAGCAGAGGTAGAAGTGTGGGACCAATTGGAATCAGTACGCGCCATTTTCGGAGGTTCCACAATAGTGATCCGTTATTGATGTCCGTTAAGGGCATCGATAGAGTGAGGTTGGGCATCAGGGGAGGAGACATCAAGCGCGCCTTGTTACGTATAGAAACCAAATGGATTACAATTCTTAATACGGTAGTCCCGGAGGGACTAAATGAGTCTAATAGCTTCAAACCCTTTTTGTAACGTGAATTTTAATTCCGGGGTGTATTTTGTTTTTAATTAATTAATTTTTGTATGTTATTCTCTAGTTCTCGTCTTGAGTTGTTTTTGGATATTCGTATCTATGGGTGTGGTGGTTTCGGAAGATGCCAGAAGATATACTGCAATACCAGGTGGAGAAGAAGTGGATATTATGTGTCCGGACTGCGATTTAAGGACTGCGATTTGTTTCAGAATATACCCTGAAATGTTTTGTTATTTTTAACAATATACATAAAGATTTTTTTTTTTTTTTTTTCTTTGTTACAGTATTATCAGATCACTTTAATTAACACCTTTGCACATAGCACTTTTGTCTCAATCTATTTATCTTTATATTGATATTGTACACATTATTATAGGGCACTATTAATTTTCACATTTTTATGTATCGTTTTTGATACCATGTAAGTCACACGGTTTTTTGACAAAAATTTTTATGCATTTTCACTTTTATTATTGGTGCTTTAGTTTATATTTAACGAGAGATGTCAAGGGTACACGATTATGAATTTTTTATATAAAAAGAGAGAAGGGATAGGGCACGGGGAAGGTGTAAAATCATGAAGGTTTGGGATTTATTTGTAATTATGTTTGAATATCACTGATCATGAAGGTTTAGCATTTAATTGTAATTATGTCTGAATATTACTTGTATATTTATTAAGTAGTATAATATATATATTCGTATGGGACCACTTATGGGTCGTTTATCGCAGTCCATCAAGATATACATTTGGTCCTTGGATGCATTGATTATTATTACTGTTAATATTATTATTCATTATGATTTGTTATATTTCTCCTCTTTTTTTTTCCCTTCTTTTATATATTCTTATTATTGATGTTATTTAAACTATTATAATTAATTATACTATGCGGGAGTTACTGCAATTAATCATGGAATGCATAATTCCGAGGTCGATTTAAAATGTTGATCGTTTTCCCAGTTTCTATGA
The DNA here is from genome assembly GCA_033119425.1 of Bufotes viridis. Taxonomy (NCBI): domain Eukaryota; kingdom Metazoa; phylum Chordata; class Amphibia; order Anura; family Bufonidae; genus Bufotes; species Bufotes viridis. The sequence continues at coordinate 37,490,281 of CM065591.1, forward strand.
TTATTTTCTGCGATCTTGTGCGATCCTGGGGCACGATCAACCGTACTATATATATTTTTGCATATATTATTGCATAGACACTCCCCTATCCATATATTAATGAGGTTGATATTCTTTGAATGGATATCGGAGAGTGTGCGATCATGTGATCAGCCATCGCGGTCACGTGACGGGCAGTGACGCGACTGTGTTCATGCGCTGGCCGGCTTCTTCCGGATGTGCTCGCTATGATCATCATACTGCGTTGACATGCGCAGATGATCGATCAAGACGCGCTGAAGGATGAAGTCGGCCATCATGGCTGGGTTGCGCCGCAGTACCTGATCCCGTCATGTGTCTGCGATTGATCAGTATTAATATCAGCAGGTAACTATTAGCATTATGGGCATCGCTCTGATTGGCTATCCACCTTCCACCCATGGTATATATACCCGGTTTTGCTTTTATCATCACCTCCTGATGAAGCCTGGACGGTGAAACACGTGTAGGGGTGTTTTCAGTGCAGTGGAGCGGTCGGTGTTTTAGTGCAATATGGGTATGTGTTAGTGTCATTCTTATTAGCACTATGTATATGCACTGTCATTGCATTTCATATGTTATACCTTTCAGTGTAGGGATCCATTTACCTGGGCCTACTTTCTAGCTATTTGGACTAGCAGTGGGTTCAGATAATGTGATAGGGAATACACATTTACCAGCCATTTTTTGGGGGGATACAGTCCTGTATATGTCATATTTTACCTCTGTATCCTTTACCTGATATTCTTTTTTGGCCTATGTGTATTTTTGCATGCATTTGTCCCCTGGGAGATGTATATATATGTACACCTTTCCTGTTTTGAGTCCTAGTTGGATCTCAAGGACCTATACTGGTTGTATATTGCCCTACACCATTGCTCTGCTGTTATTTCTCATTTGTATCAGGGTGTCCTATGTTCCATTCTGTCTTTCTCTATAGATCCTATAACTATTTTTTATATATTTAATCAAATTGTGATATAATAAAATTGATATATTTTTTTCATTAGACATGGGAGTTTGTTTTGTGTTTTGATGAGGTCAGGTACTGCCATGTCATACATGTATGTTTCTTTGCATGAGGTTTTGTAGGTTTAAATGTCCCTTTCCACAGCAGACACCGTCTATGGAATAAGTACACTGGATGTCACAGATATTTTTAGGCTACGCACACGTTGCACAGGAGATGTAGAGCAGAAAATGTCGCTGTCTGCAGCAGCCAAACAATTGCACGCAATTTAGCGCAGGTTGCCCTAATAATATATATTGCTGCCAGATACAACTATAGTCCTTAAAAGTTCTAACACCAACCTGGCCTAACAAAAGAGCTCTCCGTGACTAAGACTGAGCTGAACCATGCGTTATCGCGTTAGGGTTAATTGTTTCTGGTGTCCACCACACTACTGAGGCCACCTGGCCATTGAATCTAGGACCCCGCGATTGGGCCCTGCAGAGAAATATTAAGAGCACAAAGAGAAACATTTATTAAGACCAGTAAATGCTCTTAGTCATTTGGGAAGATTGCTAGCATCTTGAGGGCTCATTCACACGACCGTGATTTGGTTCCGCATCTGAGCCGCATTTTTTGCGGCTCGGATGCAGACCCATTCACTTCAATGGGGCCACAAAAGATTAGGACAGCACTCCGTGTGTTGTTCACGTCTGTTGCTCCGTTCTGTGGCCCCGCAAAAATTATGTCATGTCCTAATCTTGTTCATTTTGCGGACAAGAATAGGCATTTCTATAAAGGGCCGTCCATTCCGTTCCGCAAATTGCGGAAGGCACACGGGCGGCATCCGTGTTTTGCGGATGCACAATTTGCGGACAGCAAAACATGGCACGTTCGTGTGAACAAGTCGTTAGATTGAGGCTCATAATAGCCTACTGTGTGAAATACTAGAGAGCTCTGTCTACTGTTTGTATTTGTACTGTGACACCCATCATCTATTTACTAACAGACAGTTTATGCTAGCTACAACCAAGCAGGTATGGTTAATGGTCTCCTTTCCTTAGCAGAACCACTGCTTTCCTGCCTTGCACCCCACTGCTCACTTAGAATCAAGGGCACCCCAGCCACCACCAGGCAGGAGACCAGGGTTATGACCCCTCTCTTCACTGCACTTGCAGTCTGGAAGAGTTCTGTAGTAGGATTAGCCATCGAGAGGACTTCAACCAGCGCTATTACTCCCATCCTCCTCCACTGCTCCCCAAGCCCTCCCCCTGCAGGCCAGCGCCACCCACACTTTGCAAGTAAATGGAGATCAGATTTCTAACACAATAAGGACACAAGGATTAAAAACTACAAGAAAAAGAACTAGTAAGTAAAAAAAAGACTATCCCATCAAAGCCACACATACTGTACACAGAGGTAAATTAAACTTAAAGTGGTTGTCCAGCCTTTATTGGCCTAACCTCAGGATACAGCTACACCTGAAAAACTTATCAACAATGTTGGATCCCCACTAGCCAGCTACTGATGGCCTATTCTGAGGATAGACCATTAATTATTAAAGGTTGGACAACCCCTATAAAAAAGGGACCGATATCTCCATTAAAAGAGATTGTCCATTTCTAAATAGAATTGTCCATCCCTGGCAGATCTGTAACTTGCTTTGGGTCAAAGAAATACAGTTGCAAGAAAAAGTATGTGAACCCTTTGGAATGATATGGATTTCTGCACAAATTGGTCATAAAATGTGATCTGATCTTCATCTAAGTCACAACAATAGAAAATCAAAGTCTGCTTAAACTAATGACACACAAAGAATTACATTTTTCCATGTTTTTATTGAACACACCATGTAAACATTCACAGTGCAGGTGGAAAAAGTATGTGAACCCTTGGATTTAATAACTGGTTGACCCTCTTTTGGCAGCAATAACTTCAACCAAACGTTTCCTGTAGTTGCAGATCATACATGCACAACGGTCCGGAGTAATTCTTGACCATTCCTCCTTACAGAACTGTTTCAGTTCAGCAATATTCTTGGGATGTCTGGTGTCAATCGCTTTCTTGAGGTCATGCCACAGCATCTCAATCGGGTTGTGGTCAGGACTCTGACTGGGCCACTCCAGAAGGCGTATTTTCTTCTGTTTAAGCCATTCTGTTGTTGATTTACTTCTATGCTTTGGGTCGTTGTCCTGTTGCAACACCCATCTTCTGTTGAGCTTCAGCTGGTGAACAGATGGCCTTAATTTCTCCTCCAAAATGTCTTGATAAACTTGGGAATTAATTTTTCCTTTGATGATAGCAATCCGTCCAGGCCCTGACGCAGCAAAGCAGCCCCAAATCATGATGCCCCCACCACCATACTTCACAGTTGGGATGAGGGTTTGATGTTGGTGTGCTGTGCCTCTTTTTCTCCACACATAGTGTTGTGTGTTCTTCCAAACAACTCAACTTTGGTTTTATCTGTCCACAGAATATTTTGCCAGTACTGCTGTGGAACATCCAGGTGCTCTTGTGCAAACTGTAAACGTGCAGCAATGTTTTTTTGGACAGCAATGGCTTCCTCTGTGGTATCCTCCCATGAAATCCTTTCTTGTTTAGTGTTTTACATATTGTAGATTCGCTAACAGGGACTGGAATTTGCCAGAGACTTATGTAAGTCTTTAGCTGGCGCTCTAGTTTCTTCTTCACCTCATTGAGCAGTATGCGCTGTGCTCTTGCAGTCATCTTTACAGGTCGGCCACTCCTAGGGAGAGTAGCAGCAGTGCTGTACTTTCTCCATTTGAAGACAATTTGTCTTACCGAGGACTCATGAACAGCACAGGAGATATTTTTAAAACCCTTTCCAGCTTTATGCAAGTCAACAATTCTTAATCGTAGGTCTTTTGAGAGCTCTTTTGTGCGAGACATCATTCACGTCAGGCAATGCTTCTTGGGAAAAACAAACCCAGAACTGGTGTGTGTTCTTTATAGGGACAGGGTAGCTGTAACCAACACCTCCAATCTTATCTTGTTGATTGGACTCCATTAGGCTGACATCTCACTCCAATTAGCTCTTGGAGATGTCATTAGTCTAGGGGTTCACATACTTTTTCCACCTGCACTGTGAATGTTTACATGGTGTGTTCAATAAAAACATGGTAACATTTAATTCTTTGTGTGTTATTAGTTTAAGCAGACTGTGATTGTCTATTGTTGTGACTTAGATGAAGATCAGATCACATTTTATGACCAATTTGTGCAGAAATCCATATCATTCCAAAGGGTTCACATACTTTTTCTTGCAACTGTATGGAAACATTTGTGATGCAGTGATGGACTCTTATGGTCTTGTGATGTTTCAAATGACCATTGCATTCCTAGCATCCCCTGCCTTCATAATTACCCAACACCTTTCACTGTATTTCCTCTTATTTTAATCCCACAACTCTGTGGACTTTTAAGACCTGTCCCTGATCTTCCCAGAAATGCCTACAGTAAAAACTGTCCACCTTGGGCGACATTTCTAAAAGCCTCACACACTGTTAAAGGGGTATTCCGGTTATTTTCGACGCTATAATAGGAATGAATGGAGGCTAGCCCGAAGTGGAACCTGGACCTATCAGATATTTTCTTCCTAATCTTCCTTGAACAATAACTTTTTAATTTTTCTATTCAAATAGCTGTATAAAGGCTTATGTTTTGAAGGAGAAGATGTACTTTCCTATTCCAGCATTTAATATGGCATACAATGTAGTGGGAACTGGGAAAAGAAATCCAAATGGGATGGAAATTGGAAAAAATAAATGCAATTCCCCCACTGTTTTACGGGTTTTGTTCCCACGGCATTCCCTTTACGGCAAAACTGACCTGTGCCCTTCATTCTCTGGGTCAGTACGACTACAACTATAACACACATGAATAGGTTTTTTATGTCACCATATTCTCACCCCTATAACTTTTTTTTATAGTTAGATCTACAGGGATTTGTGGGGACTTATTTTGTTGCAGGACAATGTGTAGTTTTTATTGATACTATTTTGGAGAGTGTGTGTCTTTTTGTTCATATTTTATTGCATTTTTTTGGTAAGAGAAGCAATAAAAAATGGCAAATTGGCTATTGTTACCCTTTTTTCCATTACGCCATTCGCTGTATTGGAAAAATATTTTTAGATTTTAATAATAGGGGCATTTTCAGATGTGATGATGCTCATTATGTTTATATTTTTTTATTCTACAGAAAAAGGGGTGATTTAAACTTTAAATTTTTTTTCTTTTTTATATATTTTTAACATTTTTTCTAAACTTATTTATGATTTTGAATCTTGTATTTAAGCCTACGAAATTCTTATTTTTTTATTTTTTACCCAGGGTATTGAATTTAATTACCGACATCCTCATTGGCTGCAGAGGATGCTAGTAAGAAGCACAGCATCTAAAGGCTTTAATGACCCTGATCGGTATTATTGCCAGTCACGGTCAATAGCTGGTCTCCGCTGACTATGATGCCCACTGCACGGGCGAGCAGGCGGCATGTTCGGGTTAGGCCACTTTTTGGCATTTGTCGCAGATTTTGTCGCAGAGGTGTTTTGAGGCAAAATCTGTTACTTTTTCCCGCTCATGCCTTTTTTTCAAGTTTCGAAAAAAGGGTGTGTGGTGTCGGCAGGGAAGAGGGCAGGCCGGAAGGCCCTTCTTATTCAAAATTTTTTTTCCAATCACTCCAGTTTTTGGTATGGAAAATTACCTTAAACTACGCAAGCAAGGGAGCTGGCATGGATTAAAGCATGTCTCACGGCTGGCGGTAGCAGATGCCAAAGTTATATAGAGGCCATGCCTCAACAGAACATTGCGTATCCACCGGCAGCACAGAGGGATTAAGACTGATGTCTAATTCGTCAGTCTTAATAAATATCCCCCTTTGTTCCTTTTTTCCTCTGCTAAAACCTAGGTGCGTCTTATAGAGCGAAAAATACGGTATATGAAAATTTACTATTAAAGATTCCAATATTAAGCTGGATGACAACCCATGTTTGCTCTATAATATAGACTATGTCAATTTTCCTTAGAAATACTAATACACAATTGAACAGAATTTTTTAAAACTTTAACTTTTTGGGAGAGGAGTAAAAAAAGATCAGGAGAAAAAAAAAAGCTGAGTCTCTTGGTGAGGTCTTACACTATGCATGAACCTACAGCACATTTGCACTGCTTGGTATTTTTGATTCTTCATAACATTTAGTCCACTGAAGAAGATGAAACCCAAGCCTGAGAAACCTGAGGAGCCCAGCTGTAATAGCAGCAGATTTTCCCACTCAGTTTGAATCTTACTGAAAATTATTCAGATTTTCTTGGCTTTTATTTTCCTTTATGCAACATCAGTGAACCACTACATAACCACACTCAACCTCTGGCCCACACTTCCTAAATGCTGACTGCAATATAGTGACTTTAAAGGTGCAGCATAATAAGGTCAGATTCCTGTAACAAGTCATTATGCGGCCGCAATGCTTCTGAAACTCCTTGAATATTGCGTTTTCATTTCCAGTTAAGATTACAAAGAGATTTTTGTAACAGATGTTAAAATTAAACGCATCAGAGAACTTCCAAAAATAGATTAGCTGCCGTATATACATTTTGGTTTCTCCTGCTAAGTGCAAGAAACACAGGGAATTTAGGAGAATGATTGTTTCTATGGGATTTCCACATAGTCTATAAAATATTTCAGTTGCTGGAAATGAGTTTCTCATTGAGCAACTTGAAGGTATAGTAATGGCATTTAAATGCTTAAAGGAAGCTACAGTTCTTTATTGGAAAAGGTCACTGTTTGAAACAATATCATTTTTAGGTCCAATACCTTGTGCGGATTTATGCCTCCTTCGGCACCACTAGAGGGAGCTTAGGAGATTACTGTATACTGGGGACATTTATCATTTCAAATCGTTTTTATGTAATTTTTAAGTCTGGTTTTGCATTGTGTGGTTGCACCAAATTTATGAAATGGTGAACAGTTTTCATATATTTGGTGCAATTGCATTATGTTGTATGACAGTCTTAACCACCTGAGGACCGCCTAACGCACGGATGCGTCCGGCGGGCGGTACTCTTACTCTGGGTGGACGCATCGGTGCGTCAACTCGCGAGACGCGAGATTAGCTGTGAACACGCGCGCACACAGCGGCGCGTCTCGGCAGTTATACTGCAGCCTGCCAGCGATGATCATTCGCTGACAGGCTGTAGATGCGAAATAATTCGCATCAAAGATGTATATCAGACGCTGTTTTGTTAACAGTGTCTGATATACCTGCTACCTGGTCATCTGGTGGTCCCATTTGCTGGGATCGACCACCAGAGGACCAGGTAGCTATGTAAAGTTGCACCAAGCACCACACTACACTACCCCCCCGTCACTTATTAACCCCTTAATCACCCCATATAGACTCCCTGATTACCCCTCTGTCACTGATCACCCCCCTGTAAGCCTCCATTCACAAAATACGGACACCGGCAATGTGCTTTACGCATTCTGCAGATCCGCACATTGCCAGAACTATATAGAAAATGCCTTTTCTTGTCTGCAATTGCGGACAAGAATAGGACATGTTCTATATTTTGGCAGAACGGAAGTGCAGACCCGGAAGTGCAGAAGCGCAATTCCGGATCCGAGCGGGACAAAGTCTGTCCCCATAGAAATGAATGGGTCTGCAATTCCGTTCCGCAAACAGAATGTCGGACGTGTGAATGGGGCATAAGGGTCCCTTATCACCACCAGTTAGTTAGCTACTTGTTAGGTAGCTAGCGCCCAGCCCACTGCACCGCAGTCACTGATTTTGGCAGAGATTTTTTCATCCACGATAATCGATATGAATGAAAAAATCTTTGCCGTTCATTTTTTTTTTGTTTTCAGCCCAGAGGCTGAACGGAAAAAAAAAATCTCATTACCCGTATGCTCAATATAAGGAGACTAGCAGAAACTCCTAATGCTGGCCATACGTGTAATGATTGCGGAGACCCTCAAATGCCAGCGCAGTACAAACACCTCACATGTGACCCCATTTTAGAAAGAAGATACCCCAAGGTATGAGGGGTATGATGAGTTCCTGCAAAATTTTATTTTTTGTGACAAGTTAGTGGAATATGAGACTTTGTAAAAAAATAAATATATATCAATTTCCGCTAACTTGTGCCAATTTTTTTTTTTTTCTGTGAACTTACCATGCCCCTCGGCGAATACCTTGGGGTGTCTACTTTCCAAAATGGAGTCACTTGTGGGGTCCTAAAGCGTGAGAATCCAAATGCGTAAAAATGCCCTGTGAAATCCTAAAAATGCCCTGTGAAATCCTAAAGGTACTCATTGGAATTAGGGCCCCTTTGCGCATCTTGGCTGCAAAAAAGTGTCACACATGTGGTATCGCCGTACTCAGGAGAAGTAGGGCAATGAGTTTTGGGGTGTATTTTTATATATACCCATACTTTGTGTGAGAAATATCGCTGTAAACTTTTTTGCAGCCAAGATGCGCAAAGGGCCCCTAATTCCAATGAGTACCTTTAGGATTTCACAGGGCATTTTTACGCATTGGGATTCTCACGCTTTAGAGACCCCTAAAATGCCAGGGCAGTATAAATACCCCACAAGTGACCCCATTTTGGAAAGAAGACACCCCAAGGTATTCCGTGAGGGGCAATGTCGAGTTCACAGAATTTTTTTTTGGCACAAGTTAGCGGAAATTGAGATTTTATTTTATTTAATTTTTGTTTTTTACAAAGTCTCATATTCCACTAACTTGTGACAAAAAATAAAATTTTACATGAACTCACCATACCCCTCACAGAATACCTTGGGGTGTCTACTTTCTAAAATGGGGTCACTTGTGGGGTATTTATACTGTCCTGGCATTTTAGGGGCCCTAAAGCGTGAGAAGAAAAATGAGTAAAAATGCCCTCCTAAAAGGAACTCATTGGAATTTGAGCCCCTTTGCGCATCTTGGCTGCAAAAAAGTGTCACTCATGTGGTATCGCCGTACTCAGGAGAAGTAGGGAAATGTGTTTTGGGGTGTATTTTTACATATACCCCTGCTGGGTGTGAGAAATATCTCTGTAAATGACAACTTTTTTATTTTTTTTATACAAAGTTGTTAGTTTACAGAGATAGTTCTCTCACCCAACATGGGTATATGTAAAAATACACCCCAAAACACATTGCCCTACTTCTCCTGAGTACGGCGATACCACATGTGTGACACTTTTTTGCAGCCTGGTGTGCAAGGGCCCAAATTCCAACGAGTACCTTTAGGTTTTACATGGCGGCTCACAATTTAGCCCCGCCCAAAATGCCAGAACAGTAAACACACCCCACAAATGACCCCATTTCGGAAAGTAGACACCCCAAGGTATTCACCGAGGGGCATAGTAAGTCCGTGGGAGATTTTTTTTTGCCAGAAGTTAGCTGAAATGGAAACTTTATTATTATTTTTTTTTTCCCTCAGAAAGTGTCATTTTCCGCTAACTTGTGAAAACAAAAGAAATATATCATGAACTCACCATGCCCCTCCGCGAATACTTTGGGGTGTCTTCTTTCTAAAATGGTGTCCTTTGGGGGGTATTTATTCTATCCTGGCATTCTAGCACCTGAAGAAACATGACAGGTGCTCAGAAAGTCAGAGCTGCTTCAAAATGTGGAAATTAACTTTTTTGCACCATAGTTTGTAAACGCTATAACTTTTACCCAAACCAATAAATTACACTTATTGGATTTTTTTTTATCAAAGACATGTAGAAAAATAAATTTAGAGAAAAATTTATATAGAAATGTAGTTTTTTTTGAAAAATTTTACAACAGAAAGTGAAAAATGTCATTTTTTTTTGCAAAAATGTAGTTACATTTTTATTAATAGCAAAAAAAGAAAAAATGTCAGCAACAATGAAATACCACCAAATGAAAGCTCTATTAGTCAGAAGAAAAGGAGGTAAAATTCATTTGGGTGGTAAGTTGCATGACGGAGCAATAAACGGTGAAAATAGTGTAGTGCAGAATTGTAAAAAGTGGCCTGGTCATTAAGGGTGTTTAAGCTAGGGGGGCCGAGGTGGTTAAAAAATACACCAGGAGGCTGCTTTTAGGATGCCACTTTTTTTGCGACAGTTGCAAGGGTTGCAGATAATAAATGTGCCATAACCAGGTCTACTCTCACTTTTCAATCTTAAAGTGTTATCCGGTAATTAATATTGATGACCTATCCTCAGGATCCGTGGGGATCCTACACTCCCGCCAATCAGCTGTTAGAGGAGGTCAGGCGCTCCATGAGCGCCACGGCCTCTTCCGAGGCGTACACATGATCTAGTTGCAGCTCAGCCCCATTGGAGTGAATGGGGCTGAGTTGCGAAACCAAGTTCAGCCGCTGTACTATGTACAGCCCTGTGCATGGAGGCCTGCTGGGAGCTGGTTGCACTTACCAGAGCTGGGGAGCGTGGTGGCTCCCTGAAACAGCTGATCGGTGGTGCCAGGTCTCGGACCATGCAGATGTGATAATGATAACCTATCCTGAAAATAGGTCATCATTATCCATTACTGGATAACCCCTTTAAACATAGACAACTTTGAAAAGTGGTGTGGCTTCTAAATGTTGCAGAAATGTCGCAGAAAACACATCGGTCGGCATGTCGTGAGCCATTTTTATACCAAAAATGTATATGGTTTGATAAAAGTCCCCCACTTTGTGTTATAGAGCTCATTGTGTACACAGTATGTAATAAGCTCCTCATCTCCCTCTAGTGGTGGCTGCTGGTAGTCAAATTGTTATCATTTAACTCTAATGGCTGTATTACATTAAAAGATTTTGTCGGGAAGAAAGTGTCCCTTCCTGGCAATCGCCTGCTCATTAGTGTGGAAGACCGCTGCTATTGCATGCACCAGTCACCTCCACTGTATGGGAAGAAGCGATCGCTAATGCCATCACTTGTCCTCATACGGAATCATTATTTGACAGCAGTAGATCGTGACTAGACAGGATGATCTGCTGCCGGCAAACAATGATTTTAAAACCTGCTTAAAGATCTAGATTGCCCGATGAATAAACGTTCGCTCGTTCATTGGGTAATCGGCAGCAGTATTACACTGCCAGATCATCTCTGTATCAAGTCTGTATAACACTGGCCGATGGTCAGCTAGATAATCGCTAACATGACTTCGTGTGAACACTCATTAGCGATTATCTGGCCGACCATAGGCTAGTATAATATAGTCTTAAATCCATGGATTATCCATGGGAGATGGTCTCTTTAAAAGTTCTCCAGATAAAATGATATGACTATGGAGAAGAAAAGTAAAAAGTGCTTCAGGCATTTTAATAAAAAACTGTATAGATTGGGCATCTATGGTGTTTTGATAAAATGATGCGCCTTACATTTCTCTCCATATCAGCACTTGGAATGAGACCAATGAAGAAGGTCCATTAGCTAATTACACTGTAGATCAGGAGATAGCAAATATTTCCAAGTAGGTAAAGAATCTAGATTGCAATGAGGTGAACTGAGTACTGGACTGCCATGAATCTTTTTTAGTTGGCTATTTATTTTTATGAACTAAAACTGCTGCTGAAAGATTGCTCAGATACCAATTTATTTGTACTATATACTGTACATACATGCATATATGGTATGTTGTCTTGCACTGTATATATGTTCTTCCGTTTATCAAATAGGCTGGATGTCAGGTCATGGTGAGCTGAAGTTTTACGGAATGAGTATGATGTTATGAGAGACTTTTAGGGGACAGCTGCAATGGAGGTATGGTGGATTGAAGAGGTACAGAAGTAGGCTGGTGCTGGCAGAAGACAGCGTGGTGACACCAACACAGTTCACCACCACACTTTCGGGAGAACATTAAACGCACTTATAAAGAAGAGGATTAGCCGATCTTGAGTGTGTGCGGTGATCCATGTGAGGGGCTAGACCGTGTGCTGAGTGTATAGCCAACCAGAATTTGACTTGTACTTCTGCAGTCGATGCAGTTGCCTACAGAGAGTGAGCAAATCCTGAGAACCATTATGGCCGTTTACCAAGCATGGCCTGGAGTGCAGTTCACGGAGTGGACTGCATGCTAACAAATGACCATTGGTGGCCTGGTAGCTTATAGACTGGTTCCGTGTAAAAGATGGACCTACTGGTGTTCCATATGGGTCACAGCCTAGACAGTGATTGCTGAGGCATAATGTCAGTTTTTGTCATCCTAGTGGAGGTCACTGGGGCTGTGGAAATAGGCAATTCATACAGTATCCAGTGTTGGGGGCAAGTAATGCTGTGCTTAAACCTAGGAGTAGGCTGTAGTTAAGTTCTGTTGGAAATGTTGTGTATTGTGTTGGTGGGATAACTACAGTGTGAAATGGGTGCCCTGCAGTCCCAAGATGTGGTCTGACAGGACGTGCTGAAGTAGACTGGACTGGGTGGAGTAGACAGTGGGAAGCTTGGTGTAGCAAAGGCCCTTGACAAAGTAAGGTTCCTGGTGTGACAATTGTTTTATCGTCAGTGTCAGTGTGTGGTTAGGACCTAAAGTATGGTTTGAATTGACCTGTAGCAAGACTTCCTACTTAACGTAACTGGAGATAAGTGTGTATGAGACTAACTATTTGAGACACAGTTAACTTTGGAAGAAAGACAGAACTCTTGAGTTGCAGGAAGCTGTTGCCAAGTAAGCAGGACCTGGACCATTGGACCCTGTCCATTTGTGAAGGTGTTTGTGGTTTTCTATTTTGCATATGACCTAGACTTTTTCTTAACTTTGCCTTGAGCTCGCTGCCTATCCTGACCTATATCTGTTGATTGGATTGTATGCACTGTGCTAGCTTTGACCTCGGATTTGTATGAGCATGTTTCTGTTTATTAACTCTGATAACTCCCTTTGGGAATACCATCAGAAATCTATAGCAGACTGCAACTGGTGACTGCTCCCGGGAAGTGAACTGGAGAAGGTTTTAGGTTGCAAATGTCATAAATAGTCTCCACCCTACAGATTAGCTTACCAAAGTCTAACAGTGCCATGATGGGCTCACACTCCTGACCATGATAGGAACCAAGATGAAAATTACTTAAACTCCATTCCAGTTCTGCTTAAAATGCCACTGAAAAACATTTAGAAAACATTGTATCTGTGTCTAAAATCAGCTTCTTATTCATCTGCAGTAAATCACAGATAACATTGTTATATTTACAAAGGCACATTGGAAGGCAGGATTTTAGTGCATGCCAAAAAGTTCGCCAGAAAATTCTAAATCGGGATTTACAGAGTTGAAAGGCAAGCAAGGTCACTAGGTTGGTCACATTTTGCATCACAGGTTCCAGAATATGTTCATGTAATTCTGTAAAATAATAGGGTTTGCAAACTTTGCTTGTAAGATGCCACACAATGAGAGAAAACCAGAAAGTTAATGAGATATTTAACCAGACCGCGCTGTGTAGAGAGGGCTCCATCTTTCCAACCCTCCGTGTCTGCTTGTTCATTTAATGATTCTGATTTTATAATAAAATATCTAGGACATTGTGACATTACAAACCACTAATCTACTTTTATTGGAAATCATAAATGGATTACTGTGACAGGCCTATAAATAATCTTGAAATATCATCAGTTCATATTAAAGCTGACATTCTGAATTACACATTGGTTATTCTGAGATTGCATACAGGGAGGAAAGAAAAAATACATGACACCTTACAGGTCAATGAGGCTCTAATCACATCTAGTTTGTGTGCTTCCATTGAAGGTATGGATTGAGAGTATCCTCTGATGTATATTTCTGATTGAAACCTCCAGTATATGCCACTTAACAGGCACAGTACACATTTCTACTGTGTTTCTGTGTATAGGAAAATGTTTCAGACAACAAGTTCATGTATGCAACAAAAAACCTAAATACAATATCCATTATACATGATGATCTAGGCTAGTTCTGGGTTATTATTTCTATCCCTAAGACTGGCTTAGCAGGTAATACTTGGTATATCTGGTGGTCTGGGGTTATAATAGTGATATTAATATCCCTAGATTAGTTTAATACCTAATATCTGGAGATCTAGGGTGATTTAGTCTTTATATAATAAGGGCCATTTATCATTCATAGTATGCCTCTTTTTTTGGTGGCAAATTGTTGCATGTTTTTGCACACATTTTTTTTGGGCGCAAAATGCTGCAACATTTACCCACCAGCACCAGTTCTTGCCACCTTTCAAAGTGGTCTTTGTTTTAGAGCAATGATTGTGATTACTGTTTCTTTACACATTATGTATGTGCAACTTTTGCAAAAGTTGTAAAAAAGTGGCATCTCCTTGCCCAGCAACCCCCTGGCATACTTTCAGTGGCTAAACCACTTAAGTCCAATTAAGCCACTTAAGCCAAATTCATTATGACTTTGCAGTGTGCACCATTTCATAAGTTTATTGCTATATGGTCTAGGATAGTGAAAGGGTTGAAGGTGATGTTTAAGTATGTTTTATATGGATGAGCCAGGCCCTACCTCTGAGTAGAGATGACTTCTCTATAATGTCCATATGGACTAGGGGGGATATTGATCATAAACTGGTTTTACATTGCTCTTGATATCCCCTGCACTGCCAGAAGATGCACCTAATTCATGACAAGGCACATTTTCTGTCAGTCTGTGCGCAAGATAACTGACGTAAATGAAAATAAATGTGCTGGGCCAAAGGCCTCACCCCTCTCACTACACCTCCTTATCAAAAAGTGGTGGGGAAGACGTAGAAATGCCACTTGCGACAAAATTTGCACAAAATCTGTGACTTTTTTTACACCAGAAAAGTGGGTGTAAAAAGGGAAACTGTCAGCAGAATTGTTAGGCTGGCAGCCCTTGTCCATCGCTGTCTTTCTGTCCCGGGCAAGCAAGGAAGTTGCTCTACTCTCCTTGTGTGAAACGGAATTAGGGTTCAGTCAACTTTTTTTCAGCCCTGCGAGAGTTAATCCTTTCCTTTTGCTCCCTGTCCAACTGCTGATTAAGGAACTAATCAACCTTCCTATTTAGTTGAGGTAGTGGATCCACCTCCTATCCTGAGCGTTGAGGTTTTCTAGTCTCTAGTAACTAGCAAAGGTGATTTCTTGCCAAAATACCCATGTACCATACCTTGCCTGTCTACTGATTCTGCTCCTTGCCACCTGCCCCAACCTCTTTTGTTGCACTCTATTACTTACATCACTTTAAGATATTTATTATACTTCTCCTGAAACACAATGACGCATTAATTTTGTTATGAGTAGAAGTAATATGGCCTTTATGCAGCCTTGTGCCCATCATATTGAGAACCACTTTTTCAACATTATCAAATAAGACCATCAAATTTTGTAGGTAAGCTCATTTGCTCTTATGAAGAAACTAGTTGGTAACAGCCTACAGGACCCTATATATGTATATATGTATCTGTCAGCAAATGTTTTATAGGGTGGCAAACTGGACAATTTGTTGCAGTGGTGACCCATCTTTGGGAGTACACACTGTATGTCAAGTATGAAAAGTTCCTCCTTGACAAAATGTCTTTTCCCTTCCTGTGCAACATAATCTCAGACCGAGGTATTCCGATGGACCCAAAAAAGCTGTCAGCAGTTTTGCGGTGGCCTCATACCACAGGCCTGAAAGCCATTCAATGGCCCCAGGGCTTTGCCAGTGACTATAGACAATTTATTACACATTTATTCATTCTGACAGCTCCTATATCCACAAACGGGTGAACACAAGAGAGTGGACTCCAGCAGCAGAATTAGTGTTCCAGACCCTCAAGAAGGCATTTTACTCTTTTCTACATCTCTATTCTACACCATCCTGATGTTTCTAGACAGTTCTTCCTAGTTCTATCCTCCGACTGAATTTTGTTCTTCGCCCAGTATATCATTGATCCTTTCCACATTGTCTCTATCACTTCAGTTCTCCTCAAAGGCATTCCTCCTCACAAAATGTATCTTCCCATGCCCAAGAGAGGATGGGTTATGGCTTGGGGACATCGCTCTAGGTTCACTTGCCACTGAGTTTTTTGCAAAGCTGATCTTGTGGCCTACAACCTCTAAGGACATCAAGGACTATGTGGCGTTCTGTGTCACGTGACCAGAATAAGACTCCTAAAGAAAAACCTGCTGGACTCTTGCTTCCTCTGTCCATACTGGAAGCACCATGGCCACACTATACTTAATACCCCTTTCCGGCCTTCATACTGCTTGTCAACTGGTCAATCTTGTTCCTGAAACACATTTTCCATTTGCATAGTTTGCCCTTACACATTGTATCTGATGTCCAATCTGCATATGCAATTCGAGAGAGTTACCTGAAAACGGCTGGACTTCATTTTGAACTTTACCTCAGCTTAGTCTCACAGAAGTTTAAATGAGTGGGTGTGCGTCTTCTATTAAAGATAGATCATTGCCTGTGTAAGACGCTAAAAAAGAAAAAAATTAATTCTTTATTTAGAATATCAGTAAAAGAGGGAAACACCCAATACGGGCCTGTATCCGAGTACAGTAAACTCCCTACACCTAGCTCCAAAGCCAATATAGGCTTTATGTACAGTATGGAACTAGGTGTATGTAGAGAAAATAGTGGTGCTACACAAGAGCACTCAAAGTCACATCCAAAGTGTCTGCCACCCAGTATTTAGTGGCGACTCTTATATGGTGTGTGGCAGGGGTTACCAGATGATCTGGTGAGGAGACCATGCACGGTCCCAAGTGCAATCTGTTCATTTGATAAAGTGGTGTCATACCCTCCATATCAGACTGGAACAATTTCAATGGAGTCCAAGAGAAATGGAACTACTTAAAAGTGGCACTATTGAAGGCAACAGAAAAGTGCATTGGGCTCGTCAGTAAAAGCAAAAAAAGGAAGAGACCACTGTGGTACTCAGCAGAAGTGGCCAAAATTATTAAAAACAAAAAGATGGCATTTAGTAAGTATAAAAACACCCAAAACGAGGATGACCGGGAAATCTATAAGACGAGGCAGAGAGAGGCCAAGCAAGTTATAAGAGCTTCTAAAGCTCAGGCAGAAGAGAAATTAGCTCAGTCACTGAAAAAAGGTGATAAGACATTATTCAGATACATAAATGAAAAAGGAAATTAAATAAAGGAATTACCAAATTAAAAACAAAAGAAGGAAGGTATATGGAAGAGGATAAAGAACTAGCTGACTGCCTCAATGAATACTTCTGTTCAGTTTTTACAAAGGAAAATGAAGGAGAAGGACCTCAGTTAGGGAGGAAGACTAATGAATCCTTTGATGCATGTGTCTTTACAGAGGAAGAGGTTCTAAGTCGGCTGTCTAAAATTAATACAAATAAATCACAGGGGCCTGATGGGATACACCCAAAGCTATTAAAAGAGCTTAGAGGTGTACTAGCAGAACCATTAACAGATTTATTTAACCAATCACTGGTAACAGGTGTCATCCCAGAAGATTGGAAATTAGCAAACGTTGTGCCAATTCACAAGAAAGGTAGTAGAGAGGAATCGGGCAACTATAGGCCGGTAAGCCTGACATCAGTAGTGGGGAAATTAATGGAAACCATACTCAAGGAGAGGATTGTGGAACATCTAAAAACCCATGGGTTGATTGATAAAAAACAGCATGGGTTTACTTCAGGGAGATCATGTCAAACTAATCTTATTGACTTTTTTGATTGGGTGACTAAAATAATAGATGGCGGAGTGCAGTAGACATCGCCTATCTGGACTTTAGTAAGGCTTTTGATACTGTCCCACATAGAAGGCTTATCAATAAACTGCAGTCTTTGAGCTTGGGCTCACATATTGTTGAATGGATTAGGCAGTGGCTGAAGGACAGAAAACAGAGGGTTGTAGTCAATGGAGTATATTCAGACCATGGTATTGTTACCAGTGGGGTACCTCAGGGATCTGTTCTGGGACCCATATTGTTTAATATCTTTATCAGCGAAATTGCAGAAGGCCTCAATGGTAAGGTGTGTCTTTTTGCTGATGACACAAAGATTTGTAACAGGGTTGATGTTCCTGGAGGGATACACCAAATGGAAAAGGATTTGGGAAAACTAGAGGAATGGTCAAAAATCTGGCAACTAAAATTTAATGTTGATAAGTGCAAGATAATGCACCTGGGGCGTAAAAACCCAAGAGCAGAATATAAAATCAGTGATACAGTACTAACCTCAGTATCTGAGGAAAGGGATTTAGGGGTCATTATATCAGACGTCCTAAAGGTGGGCAGACAATGTCATAGAGCAGCAGGTAATGCCAGCAGAATGCTTGGGTGTATAGGGAGAGGCATTAACAGTAGAAAGAGGGAGGTGCTCGTGCCGCTCTACAGAACACTAGTGAGACCTCATTTAGAGTATTGTGTGCAGTACTGGAGACCATATCTGCAGAAGGATATTGCAACTTTGGAGAGAGTTCAGAGAAGAGCTACTAAACTAGTACATGGATTGCAGGACAAAACTTACCAGGAAAGGTTAAAGGACCTTAACATGTATAGCTTGGAAGCAAGAAGAGACAGAGGGGATATGATAGAAACTTTTAAATACATAAAGGGAATCATCACGGTAAAAGAGGAGAGAATATTTAAAAGAAGAAAAACTGCTACAAGAGGACATAGTTTTAAATTAGAGGGGCAAAGGTTTAAAAGTAACATCAGAAAGAATTACTTTACTGAGAGAGTAGTGGACGCATGGAATAGCCTTCCTGCAGAAGTGGTAGCTGCAAATACAGTGAAGGAGTTTAAGCATGCATGGGATAGGCATAAGGCCATCCTTCATATAAGATAGGGTCAGGGGCTATTCATAGTATTCAGTATATTGGGCAGACTAGATGGGCCAAATGGTTCTTATCTGCCGACACATTCTACCATAACCCAATTGTTCACTTCCATTCGGTGGTATAGATCATAGTTAGATTTTAGCCACACATGGGGGTATTATTTTGGATGTGAATTGCAGCAATATATAGAAAGTATATAGCAGAATTATGTGGGCTCTTTAAGTGATCATTGTTTAAACGCTGCCTCTTATTTGGGCAATAGATGGTAGTATTAAGTGAGTTGTACATATGACAATATTAGTAGAAAGAAACTAATTAAATTGGGAATAATTGGAGCTCCATTTTTCTTGTTGTCCAGGGACCCATTTTCAATAAAAACAGGCCCCACCACTAGTACTGCCCTCATAGTAGCTTAGGCTCTCTCCCCCCATATACCAAAAATTAATGAATCCTATCCAGGAAGAAACAAACAATTTAACACTATTTAGTCAGAACTGAATCAGGCGGAAAAAATCCATTATATTACAATCACAAGATTATAAAATCTATCCACCATCAAAGTTTATAGCTGTATACACAATGCCGTGGTAAAAGATAACCAATTTTTATGTCTGCATTTCCCTAATGCCCTCTTTCACGTCACGGACATTGAATTGTGTCACTCTTTTTGCACATTTGTTGTCCCCTGGGTGAATCTGTGCAATGCTTTTCTTGTTGGAATAGTGATAAAATATTTTCCCATTAGATAGAGTCACCGCAGATTGTACAAGCTTCGTCCGGTGGTAGGAAGATCTGGTCACTGTTGTGCAGTCTACAAAGGAAACAGCCATGAAGAAATCAATTAGACTGCAATTTGAGGACCCGATAGAATATTACATAGCATGGACACTGTTGCAAGATGTTGTAAGGTAAGAGATGGTGTTTGTATTATTATTTTTTATTCCATATTAAAATGGACAACATGAAAATGGCGTGATGTACTGATATATGGGGGATATGCAGGCCTGGATTTTCCTATAGGCACTGTAGGCCTCTGCCTTTTGACTGCTTTTGAGAAGGGCATCTAATAGAGTCAAAAGTTATACATAAATATACTATATTTTGTGTTCTAATGTAAACTAAACCTAATTATATATTAATTAGTCTTTAGTAAATTACTAATTAATGCTATAGTATATTTTCTTTAAAACATGTTATTGATAGTTGGACCAATCACTATATTGCTTGTGCTTAGGGTTGCAAGATATTTGTGACAGGTTCTGTATATATTTACTAACGTTCCGGAGACTCAAAGAAAAGGTGGACCACCCGAAGGAGTTGGCAAGTCTTCCAGGTGCAGTGGAAGATTCCCAGACCATCAGTCCCTAACTGTGTGTAGCGTTGGGTCTGTGACATCAGACATGGCCATCTAAACTCACAGTAAGGATGTGGTGCAAAGGTGTGTGGCCTGGATTTTAAAGGGAGGAGTTTGTGTTTTAAATGGGTGGGGACTATAAAAGGAACATGGTTAGCTCCTTCTAAATTGAGGGGTAATATGTATGCCATAAACCAATACTTCTTGGAGCAAAAAGTAGTTAAGTGTGCATACAGGTGATGTGTTTGCTAACCTAGAGAAATCTGAGCATAAAGAAAAAATAAGACTTACTTTGGTGTAGGGAGCTTCAGTCAACTTCTGTCTGCCGTCTTGATTGTAGCATAACTATATGAACAAATGAAGGCTTTCCTAGGCATCACATACAGAGGTGTGACCAAAAGCTAAAGTCTTTTAAATATTTCTAAATTATGAGAAAGATGCTGTGGAAAAAAACTGATTTGGTCTAAAGCACAGGAAAATGCACGAGAGGCTAGAGTCTGTGCTCTGTGCAGCAGCATGCATGTCATGGGCAGAATGAAAGTACAGCCCACTGAATGGAGAAAACCACCTGCACAAAAGTACATGTAATAATCACACATAGGCTAGTAATAGATAATTAAATAAAACATTGTTGGCAGTGTCTCTTTAAATGCTGCCAGGGAAGGCCTAAGCTTTTTTATTTATTTTTTTTATTTACAAAGCCTGTACTACTAAGAGCATTATGAGAATGCAGTTTTGATGTGGCAATCCCAATATATTTCTAGTAATGTATAATGTGTTTTTCCTGCATTTGTAAAGAGAATTTTTCTATTTCTTCTGATCCTTCGCATTCACAGCTAAAAAATAAATAAAAAATGTCCGATTCCTCTCTGTGTACATCTCCTTCATGTTCAGATTATTGACAGGAATACTTATCCAGCAATATTAGGGGGGTTTGCTTATTTTCGACGTCTGCTTCTTTTCAGTGAAATCTTCTTCTGAGCCGTTGTGCTGTAAGGATGCCTCAAGCAGAATAACATTAAGGGCCCGCGTTGATCCCATTTCACAATCCTTTCGCGGTCCAGTCTGAAATAATATCATGTTGTTAGCACAACCTCTCCTCTGAATAAATAATGGATAATACAATTTATGTGACTTGTTTTAGAACATTATACTCAGGCAGCTCACTGTCTTATTTTATATGTTTTCCAGCTTTAAGTGCAAGCTCATGTATCCGTAACAGACCTACTTCTTAAAGGGGTTGTCTCAGAAAGACATTGTCTTTCCATAAGGACTCTTTGGGCAAAGGATTGGGAAGGGGGGGGGACTCATTCAGTGGGCTGAACTGCAGTACCAAACATAGCCACATGAGTATGAATGTCACTGTATCTGGTACTGCAGTCTTTCAGTGAGCACTGCAGTCCTGTCGATCTGCTGATCGGTTATGATCAAAAGTCACCATGAAAAGTATTATACAGTAGACCCTTTAGGTCTATGGTGCTATGATGCAACATCATTCAGTTCCTACCACAAAGATGTCACTTGAAACTATGACAGGGCCTTGTACCAATTAAAGGGACTCTGTCACCTTCCCTAAGAACCAGCCCTGTACCTCACATGGTTCCGGAGATCTCCGCATTTACTGTCCCAATTGGTAATCATGTGTCCTGCTGCAGCTCTCTCCTGTACGTGCTACAGCTTCTAACAGAACATATGGCTGGTGGCAGTTAAAGATTTGGGCTGAGCATGTGCGACCAGCTCAGTGAGACGGACAACTTAGTGGCTATATTATTGTCTATTGTGGTACTTGTGGTCGCTGCGGGCATCCTCCATTGTATGCATTTTTGTTGGGGATCACCATTAGCAACGGGCCACAAGTGCAGGATCCGCTCCCCTGTATATGTATGCACAACTGCCATATTTTCAGTCATTTTGTATATTTAGTTGTTTGGAGGTGTATAAACTCCTAGGTAAATGTGCCTGATTTCCATCCACAGGCTACATTTCAGTGAACCTGTGAGGCCTGGGCCATATCAGCCAGTCTTAGGTGGGGCTAACAGCCTCTTTCCTCATCTCATTGCAGGCATGGTTACATGCTGGAGGTGACTGGGGAGTTTGCTGCAAGTCAGCCTTTACACTCCTGTAATTCAGCCCACTGGCCCCTGGTATTGCCCATACGGCACAGGTAGGTGAGTGTTAGGTCCTGAGCTACTTAAGAAACCTTGGCGTGGTGTTCGGGCTCAGACATTTCCTCCACAGTAGGATATGTTGGCAAATTCTCAATTTTAACATCAGCATGAGGGATTAGTAAGACCGCAGAGTGCACCTGTCTTTTTTATTGTTATTGTTATATAGTGGCTATATAACATTTTTAATTAAATGTAACAAAAGGTTTCAGATCCAGGGGCTGGTTTGAAAAATGTAGACTGTTTCATGACACAACTCCTTTAATTAAAGTAGAACATGAACACTACTGCTCCCACTGACTCCACATTGCTAATTTATTAATCTATAGTCACCCCCAGTCCCCCACTGTGCACCCACAAAACATATTTGAAATACCATTCAAGGACTTCTCCTAGAGTCCTCTTCAGTATGTGTGCATGCTCATCAGTCCTCACAATGTATCCCAGTTCTAAATAGTGGATGCACAGTGGGGTAACAGTGGTTTCAATAGATATGGATATCGATGTGATATGCCATAGATGTTTGATAGGTGTAGGTCTCACTTCAGTGGACCACTCCTATCTGAAGAATGAGGCCCTGTCCCTGTCTTAATGGAGAGCAAGCTGCTCATGCATGAATTTCTCCATTCACAACTACAGGACTTCAGATAGGAGCCAAGTTAGTGTTTGACGTTTTGGTAAACTTTCCTTTCCAGGAATCGCCTGCTTGCTAGCAGAGGAGACCACTGCTATTACATGCAGCGATCTTTTCTACAGTATGGGGAGGAGCAATCTTTATGCCATTGCTCGTCCCCATGCTGTCTAGTAGTTTGTCTGCAGTTGACACCACAATCTTTAGTGATGATTGGCCCGACAATCGCCTAGTGCAATACAGGCTTTAGATTCAGTCCTTGGGTCAATGCCTGAAATGTAGTTTTCATTTTAAATTCCAAATTTTTCCTCTGTCTACTATTCTGAAAAATTCCCTTTGAGAATTAAAACCTTTAAGTCGGCCATGGAGTGTCCGGGTGCAGAGAAATGGTGTTCCACAGTTGCATAGGCCTTGTGTTTTATAGCGTATCTGTGTATTTTATTCTAGGTAGCAGTTTTGGTACAGTCTCCTCAATATAAATTCCTCGAATAGGACACCTTGTACAAAATATTGTGTACACAGCGTTGGACGACCCACATGAGAAAGTGTCTGATATAAGTCTGTTGGGTGTTGGGTATACGGACTGTATTTGTGGATAATATATGTGTGCAGGTCTTGCATTTTTTATTGTTGCACGGAAACATGTCTGTCTCTAGTGGTGATGAGAGGAGATTCCTCAAGTTTGGTGGTTGTCTGTATGCCAGCAGAGGTAACTCTGTAAAATATTTATTTTAGTCTGTTGTCTGAGGTCAGCCGCAATCTTCCTTAGGATGCTCATTTGGGGATTGTACATAACTACGAATTACACCCTGTTGATGTCCTATTTTTGTCTGTATTTCAAGAAAATGCTCCTTGGAATCCTTGTGGCCCTATTTTCTTTTTCATCTATAACCAGGGGATGATATCCCTGTTGTAGGAATATACTCTTTAGTGACAGCAGGTGTTTCTTTCTGTCCTCCCTGTCTAAACAAATATGAATATATAGTAGGTCCTGGCTGTAAATTATGAACTTTTTGATATGTTTCTGATGAAAGGTGTCCATCTAAGATATGCTGGACGGCCTGTGGGTTTATGATAGATAGATGTTTGTACACTAACAATACCCTAAATGAATGCTTCAATGGTATGAGGCCTGTTCCCACAGCCCCAATATGTCATGTGCTGTGTGGCTGCATTCAGAGGTCCGTGTGTGTTTTGCAGATCCGCAAAACACGGACACTGGCAATGTACGTTCTGCATTTTGCGGACCGCACATCGCCGGCACTCTCATAGGAAATACCTTTTCTTGTCCGCAATTGTGGACAAGAATAGGACATGTTCTATTTTTTTGCGGAACTGGAAGTGTGGATCCACAATTCCGGATCCGGGCGGGACATAGTGTGTCCCCATAGGAATGAATGGGTCCGCAATTCTGTTCCGCAAAATGTGGAACAGAATTGCGGACGTGTGAATGGGGCCTAATGCTGGTTTGCAGTTTTTCTTTTCAAATTTGAAAATTTGATGACATTAGCAGACATATTGCCCTGAACTTGTTCGTCACCCCTGATGAAGCGAAGGTGAAACCAGGGTCGGGTGATAGACGGGAAAACCGGTCAAATTTTCTGATATGCTTGTATCCCTCTCAAGTTTGTGAGTGTAATAAAATGCATGTTTGGGATTAAAATTTATTGCGGTGCTTCAATATCTTTGACTATCTGGTTTTGACCAATCTAGGAGAGGCGAATAGATGTGTGACAGGAAAACAGTAATAGGCGTATTGATGAATGTCGGCACATCCTGAAGTGGCCCGAGTGGAGTTATTGGAGAGAAGCATAGTTTTCAAATATGTTTCCTAAAAACGTAGAGCAGAGTTGGCTGCACTACAATACTCCTAATTCATACTCGGTGGTCTCCACAATGAGTGCCCCCCAAGACCCCGACAAAGACAACTCAGCTAACCTATCTGTTGTGAATTTCCCTAAACATTCTACAAAATGTCCTCTTCAAAATGTGTGCTTGGAATGTAACATCCATTTACCCATAACCATATATGCCGCTGTCACTTAGACATTACTAATTATACACAATGTTTTAAGGCAACAGAGGCAATTTCAACATGGGTCAAATTTATTCAGACTGAATGAAATCTGAAAGACGATTTGACAGAATCAGACCAGAAGCAAATTTTGGAGAATTCGCTTATATCTATTGAAGGACCATTCCACACTTTGCTATGGGGTGCTCTGTGATTTCCGTTGATGTCCTTAATTGGTACATTTCAAGCCTATGTATATATCAACTGAGATGTCATGGAGAGCTGTAAATAAAACTAGTCTCACAGCTAAGCCAAGTATCCAAACATAGACCACAAAAACCTAACTACACTGAAGTTTGTGTATTGTTTGGCAGAGTATGTTAATTTTTTCGAGGATTACGAAACTCAACAAATGCAACATGAACATGAAAAAACAAGTATTGATAAGGATATACTAATAGAAAAATAGTCGGATGAGAGATGATCCATGTCCACCCTTCCCAGGAGCACTTCTACAAGGGGGAGGGGGTTAAAGTCTGATGTGTTTGCAAAAATATTTGGGAATGTTCATGACACACAGGCCAACATATTTTGCTGCTTTCCCAGAGGAAAACAGCTGTTCATTCGTCCTCTAATGATTGACAATCTAAAAATAATTACACCGTACTTTGTAACGCTTGAGAAATAAAACCAGTCGAAAGCAAAAAATGAAGACAGCTTGTGCCCGCTTGAGAAGGGAAGAGGTTATGTCAAGGTGACGGAGGATCAGGGACAGCCTCGAGGATGAGCCTGGGCACAGTCAAAGTTTGTTGTTCTAAATATGAAGTACACGCTGTCTTATGCCTGTGGACTTGCATAACATCCTCCAGCGGCTCTGAATGACCACAAACATTCCTTCTCTCCAAAAAGTTTTTTACGCTAACCTCACAAGTGGAAATTTATTATTTACCCTACTGCCTCCGGGGGAAATTGTGATTGGTGGCTGAGATTAAGTGAGAATCAACATCTGTACATGGGACCGTGTTTATCTGATTGTAGAAGTACATCGAAACTAATAGCTACCTGAACGTTGGAAGGTTTCCAGGATGTGTGCTGATGAAAAGCATGCCAAAGAAGTCTTGTTAAAAATGTCTTGCAAGGCCTTGCATGTTTTTCTAGCTGAGGATTGTGCAGATGTTATCCAATATCATTCATTTAATCTGCAAGCGATACTCAACCTATGTATACAGCTTTCATATTCCAATTCATTTTAGGAGGTTGCTGGCAATAAGAAATGGGCTGTACCATGAGTTATCACAATATTTTCTCTTGATGATATCTTGCAATGAGCCTAAATTATTTTGACCTTAAGGGAATGTATGACCTTTTCTTTGTCTGATATGTTTTTATTTTTCTGCACATGATTATGAGCTGTGAACATCGTTTGAGAGACTTGCTTTACAGCTGAATTCCAGTCAGAAAATAACTCCTTGACATCTATGGATGAGTGTTGTGGGCGTGCTCTTTGTCATAAGCAATGTTGAGTATGTCATGATATTAATGTAAATCCAGTACAATATGGCTCTGGCACCTAGATGTTTACATAGTTTGCATACCAAAATTAGTAAAATAATGTACAATGTGCAGATGCCCAGTGTTATCTCTTTTCTTGTTTTTGCATTTTAGCCAATGAAACAATGACATGAGCCTCAGTAGAGGAACGCCCTCTCTGATATAAAAACTGCTTAACTTCCTGTAATAAATGAGTTCTGCTTTGATACTTACTTGGTGTCAGTGCACGATAATCTAACAGTTTGTAATTTGGAACAGACAGTCAATAAGACAGCACAGCTTGTGTGCATCCAAAACAGCAGTAGGTACAATGCTGAAACAGGGAGGGCGGAGGAGGAGACAGGCATGGGATTCAGCCAGTTCCCTCCAGTTCTCCAGATCCAGTTGTTAAAATTACAACTTGATTGGAGAACCGTGTTACCGATCTGGTGCTCTGGCGGTGTCAGCTGAAGATGTTCGCTCCCATTGCTTTGCGCGCCGCTTATAGTTTAGCTCCTTAGTTGGGTGGTATGTGTGTGTAGTGTATATATGCTGTATTTATGTATGTGTACCATGTATAAGGTGTATTTATGTGTGTTGCATATATATGGTGTATGTATATGTAAATATGTTGTGACGCTGCATGTCCGCCATTGAGTAGGGATCCTGTTGTTAAAAATTCTAATTCCACCCTTGGGATGAGATGTAGACAGCACAAGCTGGAAAGCGATGTCTACAGATCTGGGAGTGTAAGTCTGTTGTGAAAATTCAGTGGCCCATGTAAAAATGGCAATATTTATTCATTTAAAAAAATGATATGGATAATAACTTTATAATAAGCATTTATAAAAAGTGGTAATTTTACTGGGGATTAATTATCTTCCAGCCTATACAAATATGTTAAAGGGGTTGTCTGGCCTAGGAGCAGACAACCGCAATGGGTAGTAATGTTGCCCAAGTAAAAAAAAAAAAAAACTTAAAAACACTCATCCGTTTTTCCATTCCAGGCCCCTGCCAAATCGGAAGTGATTCGGTGTCAATTTATTTTAACAAGCTGTTCAAGCACATCTGACTACTGAGTCCATTGATTGGCTTCAGTAGTCAAGAAACCATGCCACTTCCAATCCGGCAGGGACCGGAAGTGGCCAGGAAATTGGGAGAGGTGGGGGACTGGTGTTTTTTTTTTTTTTTAAACTGGGCAACGGTTTTATCTATTGGGGTTGTCAGCTTCTAGCTCAGACAATCTCTTAAAAAGGTTGTGCATCCAGTACATATTGATGACCTATCCTTAGAACCACCGCCAATCAGCACTGTTTCATCTTCAACATTGCACTGTGCAAGTGAATAGAATTTGCTCTTGTAATTTGTCTTCGAACAGCTGATCAGCCCCCTGAGAATCGGACCCTCACTGATCGGATGTTGATCAACTATCCTGAGGATAGGTCATTGTTATGTACTGGCTGCACAACCCCTTTGAATATGTGTCACATAGAGATCATATGCTGTATACTACCTCTTGTGTTAAACGCCACTTCCTCAAAGATTTTAAGCTCTTGCAAGCAGGGCCCTCACTCCTAGAGTTTCAGTTGTATATTAGCCAGTAATGTTGTGATGTCTTTTGTTCTTTACATGAATCCTCTGAATTGTAAACTGCTGCTGAATATGGTGGCGCTATATAAATAAATATTATTATATTATACAATACTTTTCTTTCTTTCTTTTCTTTAAATATTGGATTATCAAATATTCTGGATTACCAGGCAGCTATAGAAATGAATATAATGTATAAATTGGTTCTCTTGGCTCCATTTTCTGCATCTGATTTTGCAAAATATCACATTGTAGAGCTGTTTTGTTTTAGAAATAAAGGCTACATTATTAGATTTTCTTGGATTATTAGATAGTAAATTGAAGAAATTTCACTGCACTTTGTCTTACTCAACTTGCTTTGCATTTCGGCGGGATTCCCACTGTAAGAGAGCAATGCATTGTGGGAGCTTAGTTGACATTTCCACCGTTCTGCCAGTCATTCTCCACTCATGTTGGAAGGGTTCAGCACTTCCCTAGGATCTATCCGCTATCAAATGTGTATCTATTGTACCCAGTGGCATAACTAGAATCGACTGGGCCCCACAGAAATTTTTTTAATGCAACCCCCCTCCCCTCCCAAAGCAATGTTTCTGCAACCCTCTCCTCCTGTGCCATCCCAACTCTTGTGGCTAATCTACATCCTTCACTTAGACCAAGCACGGCAGTCGCTCCATCGGTTTCCTGCATGTATATACTCTGTATGATGTCATTGTATAATACTGTTGAAGGGGCCCTGACAATAAAATCTTTTAGTCCTCCTCCTGGGCGGGCCCCTTCTTAGTTCAGGCCCCAAAGCAGCTGCTTTCCCTGCTTCCACTATAGCTAAGCCCCTTATTGTACCATTTATAATAGTGTGGTCTCTTTACCTGCCAGAGAGTCCTTTGGGCCCCCTCTGGCACCAGACCCCAGGTATGACTCCTATTCCTCCACTGCTTATAGCTACACCCCTAGCAGCTATCTTATGAGTATTTGGTCTTGAGCTTCGAAGCATCATTTTCGAAGCAGCTTTGGATGTGAGTAGAAACATGGAAATTTCTAACACAATCGTACTTTGCATCAATATTTTGTCACAGATGCCAATCGTCTTGTGGGTTTTTGATGTCTACGTTGTGGGATTTGGACGCCATACTGCCTTATGGTTCTTTTCATCATATCATGTTTCGGTTACATCTGATCCTTCATAACAGTCTGCATCCTGCTCAACACACTCCAATGTGTCCCTTAGGAAAGCAAAAGAAATGACTGGAAAAAATAATAATTCAGATAGAAACTGCTACCACAGGTCTGGAAGAAGCTCCAGTAAAGACAGCCATTATGTGCTATGTAGATGGCCTAAGAGATAACAAATTATTTTTATTACGCACCAAAAAACATTTTCGCATTGATATTCCTGCTCATAAATCAGACTAGAACAAGTTAAACTTTGCTGAAAAAGTCATCGCTAAAACTGTCGACACGAACCCTGTTTGTATTTTTCCTATCCGGTCATCTTCATGATTGTAATGGGCACTCTTGGAAATGGGGTCTGGTTCCTGAGGAGCTTAAATGTATATAAAGAGGCGGTAGAAAGGTCGCCGTCACGTACAGTACACATAATAACCTTGTGCGCGGCACAGCGGTGTAATAATGCACATAAAATACACTTCTTGCAGGCTGCTCAGGTATTTTCAGTCTTGATGTTCTTTTCAGACCAGAAGCTGAAAGTTTAACCCCTTGAAGATCCATATATAACCTACAAAGACAAATGTGTTTGCCCAAGAATAAATACATTAGTAAAGAAGATCCAGCAAGGGATTAAAGAATTTGTTCTTGATTCCTAAGGCTTTAATTCCTTCCTTTGATAAACAATTTAAACATTTTTTTCATTCTCATTTTTTTACATTTCCATAGCAATTTTTATTTCTTTATTCGCAAAGCCATTTG
Source organism: Bufotes viridis (assembly GCA_033119425.1). Classification (NCBI taxonomy): domain Eukaryota; kingdom Metazoa; phylum Chordata; class Amphibia; order Anura; family Bufonidae; genus Bufotes; species Bufotes viridis. The sequence goes on from CM065591.1 coordinate 37,520,201, forward strand.
ACAGCTTTTCATTTGTTTGGAGGACATTTGGTACCATTTAAAATTTCATATTAAGTGTTGCTAAATAGTGATGAGCGAGCACCAAAGTGTTCGGTGTTCGGGTACTCAGTCCGAACACATAGCGATATTCGTGCCCTCGGCTGGGCACCCAAATATAATGGAAGTCAATAGGAAACAACCAGGCACTCTCTGCTCGGATGAGGGGAGGGTGCCTGGTCTATTGGAAAAGGTCAGAAAGTGACAGAAACACCACTGAAATGGATCTGGAACAGCATTGGGACCATGTCTGGGTGCATCTTGGACTCCAATGTCGCTGCTGGGAACCATGTTGTCCCATTTGTCCGCCACTTTTACAGACCAACAAAATTATGCCCAAAATCCAGCCCCCTCAAAAAAAAATCCTTTCCTGTATATTCAATTGTATATACAGTGCAAGTGCTGCCAAAAATTACAAGGAAGAAGCACTCCGATACAGCCTGTATATCACATAAAGGAGGGCCTCATTCACATGGTGCTACAATTGTTCAGGTACACTGCTACACTCAAAAAGTCTATGCACTAAGTGAAAGGGCTGCCAAAAATTACAAGGAACAGGCACTCCAATACACCCTTTATTACACATAAAGGAGGGCATCATACACACCCTTGAAAAATTATCATTTATGGCCTGCTGGTGACCCTCAAAAACATTTGGAGCAAGGGCTTGCTGGTTACCCTCTAAAACATTACTGGTGAGGGCCTGCTGCTGAGCTGATACTGTAAAACATTTAGTTGAGGGCCTGAAGGTTAGCGAACCCCATAAAACATTGATGTGATGGCCTACAGGTGAGAAGACTGTATAAAACATTAGAGATGAGGGCCTGAAGGTGAGCAGACCGTAATAAACATTGGAGGTGAGGGCCTGAAGGTGATCGAACACATAAAACATTGCAGTAATGGCCTACAGGTGAGCAGACCGTATAAAACATTGGAGGTGAGGGCCTGAAGGTGAGCGAACTCCATAAAACATTGCAGTAATGGCCTACAGGTGAGCAGACCGTATAAAACATTCGAGGTGAGGGCCTGAAAGTGAGCAGACCATATAAAACATTGGAGGTGAGGGCCTGAAGGTGAGCAGACCATATAAAACATTGGAGGTGAGGGCCTGAAGGTGAGCGCACCCCATAAAACATTGCAGTAATGGCCTACAGGTGAGCAATGTTTTATACGGAAGAAGGATCAGAGTGAGGATTATGGTTGGCCAAACTCTTGGCTACAGAGACTGGACTTAGTGGAAGAGAGGGTGGTGCTTAACCAACTAGAAGCATTATCTTCAGCAATCGAACCGACCACCTGTTCGCACTGGTCCGACTTGGACAGTGTTGTCCTGTGCCACCCAGCTAAGTTGGACATAATCTGGGTAAGGAGGATTTTTTTTTTTTCTGGTGCACTGGCAGCAGGCACAGTTTCATTGCGCCCAGGGCCACGGCCTTTCCTTGCACCATCAGCATTACGCCCACTTCCCCATCCCTTTGTGCTCGCCTTCTTCATATTAATGGTTTTGTCTGCAGATGTGGCGCAGATTGTTTTACTGTCCGCTAAGGACAGTTTTCTGATGAAGTACAGTATTGGTTACAGAACACCACAGATTTTGTACACTACACTAGGCACAGATTAATGAAAGTTGGAATATAGACAGGTTTTTAGATGCTGTTCAATATAAGATATAAAGACCCACAGATTGTGGACACTTTACTAGGCCCAGATTAATGAAAGTGGTAATATACACATTGTATTCAGCCGTAGTTTAGTATTGGAAGCAAATTACAACAGATGTCGGCCAGTATACTAGGCCAAAGATAATAGAATTTGTAATATACACACTGTATTAAGATATAGTTTGGTATTGGAAGAAAAATAAAACAGATTTCGGCCAGTACAAATGGAATTTGTAATATACACACTGTATTCAGATGTAGTTGAGTATTGGAAGAAAATACAACAGATGTCGGCCAGTATACTAGGTCAAAGATAATAAAATTTGTAATATACACACTATATTGAGATGTAGTTCCGTACTGGAAGCAAAATACAACAGATGTCGGCCATTATACTATGCCAAAGATAATGGAATTTGTAATATACACACTGTATTCAGATGTAGTTTGGTATTGGAAGCAAAATACAACTGATTTTGGCCTGTAAACTAGGCCCAAGATAATGGAATTTGTAATATACACACTGTATTCAGATATAGTTCAGTATTGGAAGCAAAATACAACAGATTTCAGCCAGTAAACTAGGCCCAAGATAATGGAATTTGTAATATACACACTTTATTCAGATGTAGTTCAGTATTGGAAGCAAAATACAACAGATGTCGGCCAGTAAATTAGGCCAAAGATAATGGAATTTGTAATATACACACTGTATTCAGGTGTAGTTCAGTATTGGAAGCAAAATACAACAGATTTTGGCCAGTAAACTAGGCCCAAGATAATGGAATTTGTAATATACACATTGTATTCAGATGTAGTTCTATATTGGATACAAATTTGTCCCAAATAAAATGTATTCTCTGCTGGAATACTGTATATACAGTTGCGGCCTAAACACACACACAGATGTGCCCAAAACTAGTAAACAATGAACAAAATATAAATCACTCTCTGCTGGAGTAATTAAATATAACAGTTGCGGATTGAACGCACACACAGATGTGGCACAAATTAGGTTAATTTCCCCAGAAAAATTAATTTCTATGATGGTGCTGTGTATATCTCACTAGCAAGCACACTGTAGTAAATAAGCCCCTTTTTATAATGTTTGCCCAACACACTGCTTTCTGATGGTGCAGTGTATATCTCAGTAACAGGCACACTGTAGTGAATAAACCCCTTTTTATAATGTCTGCCCAACACACTGCTTTATGATGGTGCAGTGTATATCTCACTAGCAAGCACACTGTAGTGAATAAGCCCATTTTTATAATGTCTGCTCTGATGGCGTACTGTGGATGTCACTAATCTGAAATCTTTCGGTCTTTTAGAAGTTTGGGTGCTTAAAAAAGTGATTTTCAAGCCCTGCACTATCTTGTATCTTCCTGGTGATGCCTGTCCCTGATAGTGCTGAATTAAACCCCTTGTTAAAAAATAAACTGCTGTCAATCACACACTGTAGTCCTTAAAAGGACTGTTTCGTCTTTCGATAAGACTTTTGGAGTAAAATCAGTAAGTTTACAGTAAAACGCTATCTGTCCCTACCTACTGTCTGCTCTCTCTGACGCTGAATGATCCTTGCGCAGGACCTCAGCTCCTATATCAACTTGTATCACGTGTTTCGGCCAGCCAATCAGTGTAAGGCTTACAGCTAACATGGCTATGGCCTTACACTGAAGGGAATTACTTACCTGGACCTTGATTGACTGTTTAGGAGGCATCAAACGTGTGGGGAGGACACTCGATCAATGCAACGAACACAGGTGGTGCTCGGATGAGCTAAGACGAGCGCCGAGCATAGCGATGCTCGAGCCGAACCAATACTCGGCCGAGCATGCTTGCTCATCACTATTGGTAAACCTTTCTCTGTGCTGTTGGAGGATGCGATTCATTTATGACAAGGAACATGCCTCGCCATACATTAAAGGGGTTGTGCAGCAACTTATCTTGATGAACTATCCTCAGAATAGGTCATCAATATTTGATCTGCAGGGGTCCGACAGCCAGCACCCCCACCAATCAGCTGTTTGAAGAGGAGGCAGCACTCCATCTAAGTGCTGCTTTCTGGTCTTAACACTGCGCGCCGCCTCGGAAGTATGGTGTAATGAATCACTTGAATGGAGCAAGTACTTGTAATTACACTATACTGCCACTCCACAGTGCATAGTGTGATGATCATCTTGTCAAACAGCTGATCGGCGGGGTTGCCAGGTGTCGAACCCCTGCTAATCAGATACTGATGACCTATCCTGAGGATAGGTCACCAATATAAATAGCTGCCCAACCCCTTTAAGTGCATCCTCCTGAAGTCCTTGCACCTAGAATAAAATGTATGCCAGTTCAAAGTTGGCGTAGGTTTCTATGAACATTTATTCAGTACCTACCCCAGAGCAGGGGGTACCTGCAAATGGTTTGTTGTTTGATGTAATGTAATATAATGTCATGTTATGCTATGCAATGCATTGTATATGCCCAGTGTAACACTCTATGGTAGTGATGGAGGTAAAGGGGCATTCTGGTAGGTAAATGATATTAACTATTCACAAGATCAGCGAGGGTCCTACTGAAAGATGTTTATTCTATTTAATCCGCCTGATTACTGACTCTTGCACTATACGCTGGCCATTGAAGTCTGCACCTCATGCACCCTGTCTTGTACCCATACAAACACCTGGCAGGAACCCCAGAACCAAAGTGTGCCCCGAGGGAAGAAAAGGTGCCCCCTCCTTATGCTGCCCTGACCCTAGGGAGCGACGTTGAGAGGACAACTGTGTCACACAATAGAGCACCTCATCACAAGGGGCTTGGAACAAAAAATCTTACATTTTGGCTCATGAGACCAAAGTAAAGATTTCCACTGGTCTAATCTCCATTAATTGTTTTTCTTGTCTCAAACATTTCTTTTCTTCTTCTTCCTCAATATTGACTTATTTGCAGCAATAAGCAATAAGTAGTGTTGAAGTGGACTTCGATCCGAATTTCAGGAAAAATTCGATTTGCTGCAAAGCCAAATTTTCTTGTGCTTAGTGGTAGCTTATTTGGGACTAATCAGCCGCCGACATCTTGTTTGAAAATCTCGCATGAAATCCTGTGAGCGTTTTTTTTTTTGTAAATCATGGAAACCGCTTTAAACCTAAAAACATACAAACAACTTTCAGATATTAATAAAATAAATTATTAAGTAAAAAAATATATAATAGAAAGTTAATTAATAACATGGAATTATTTGCCCCCTTCTAGCCAGCTCACAAGCTTATTCATAGACAAGATTATTTTCTTCTGAAACCTTGGCATGGCTCACAGTTCTGGCCCAGTATAAATGAGTAATCACTTTATTTGTATGTCTGTGTCTGAGGAAAGCATCTAATGACCAAGACATCAGCCACAATTTACTGCGTCCCACAAACAGTAATAAAAACAGGCGCACCCACCAAATCAGCCGAAAGAGGTCGAGCCATCTTTCCTCTGGACAAGGCCATTCCTCACTGTCATGGGCATAACCACCTTTATCTATATCTGTGAATATGTGTAATATCTGCTGCTTATGTTACAGCGTACCAATCATTGTAAGTAGCTATAGAAAAATATTAGAAAAACAAATTATTATTTTAAGTTTTTTTTTTTTGTGCAAAAGTACCATAATAACGCTAGATAAATTTGGTATTGCTGTCCTGGTACTGAAACGTAAAATGAATATAAGATGTTACTTATGAAGCATGATGAGTGGCACAAAATTTATAATGCAAAAAGCAATTGTTGATTTTTTTTTAATACTTCCATAGAAAGGGTTAATTATTCAAGCTATGGCATATGCTGTGTTTTTGGACTTTTCCATCTCTCGAAGCCCCTTGAAAATGCCTCATTTCTATCTCCAGGGATGAGTTCTTCCTGATGTAAAAAAAAACTGTCAGCAGTCTTTCAGCAGAGAAAAAACTGCAGCTGCATTCCCCTCCTCCCGGTTTTTTATTCACTATAAGGCCCCATGCACACGACCGTTGTTTGTTTCCGCGTCCGTTCCGTTTTTTTTCACGGATAGGATGCTTCCCTATTCATTTCAATGGGTCTGTCAAAAAATGCGGATGGTCAACCGTTTTTGATCCGCATCCGTGATCCGTGTTTTCATTCCGTCAAAAAAATAGTGCATATCCTATTTTTTTCACGTTTGCGGACAAGGATAGGCATTTTTACAATGGATCTGCCATAAAAATCGGATCCGTAAAAAAAAACGGTCTGTCATCCGTTTTTTTTGACGGACGCAAAATTTCAAGGAGGAGCGGACGCGGAGGCAGGCAACGGTCGTGTGCATGTAGCCTATTACTGTGGTCTGCTATCATACTATTCAAATACCATGAGTGATCCCCTTTATGACATCCAAATACTCTAGCAGGAAATACTGTAGCTAAAACAATGCCTTCAAAGGGCTTGGCCCATGAACTACATTTTCAACCATCCACAGAATAGGTGATAAAGTTATGATCTCTAGGGGTCTGATCACTGGGACCACACTAATTGTAAGGGCTCATTCAGACTGCCGTATTAATGAGTCCGCATCCGTTCCGCAATTTTGCGGAACATGTGAAGACGCATTAATTTCAATAAGGCCGTACGGTGTGCTGTCTGCATCCGAAGTTCTGTTTTGCGGCTCCGCTGGAAAGAGAGAGCTTGTCCTATTCTTGTCCGTATTTTCTATTATGGTTGCGGCCATGTGCGGTCTGCAAATTGCGGAACACATGCGGCCAGTATCCGTGTTTTGTGGATCCGCAAAGCACTATGGCCATCTGAATGGGCCCTAAGGCTGAGGTCCTCAAGTCTCCATTGTGAATGGATTAGTAGTATGCATGCATCTATTCACTGTCTATGGGACTACACAGCACTAAGCCATCGCCGGCAGCCTATAGAAGGGAATGGAGCGATGGTCACACATGCTTACTACTAGGGGTGAGTGAATCTAAGAACCGAAGTTGATTTGTTCGAAAACATACATTTCTCAATCTAAGGCCCCTTTCACACGGGCGTCATGTTTGACGCCCGGATAAGAGGCGGGTGCGTTGCGGGAATATGCACGTTTTTCCCGCGCGGGTGCAAACATTTGTAATGCGTTTTGCACGCGTGAGAAAAATCGCCATGTTTGGTACCTATCACTGAAGTCCGGTTTCGGGTCTTCTGGAGAATTTATTATTTTCCCTTATAACATGGTTGTAAGGGGAAATAATAGCATTCTTAATAAAGAATGCATAGTAAAATGAAGTGGAAGGGGTTAAAAATAATAAAAGTTAACTTACCTTAGCCACTTCATCGCGTAGTTGCGATCTGTCCTCTCTTTCCCAGCATCAGCTAAGAACTAAAGGACCTGTGATGACGTCACATCACATGGTCCAATTACATGGTCCATCACCAATACCGTGTACTTGACAAATGTTGTTTGCAGACCAACCTCTTGTGCAAGAATAGGAAGGTTACCCCATCCCCACAGGGCCAGAAATGTAAAGGAACGATTACCTACCTGCTTTTCGGCGCTGGCTCCCCACTCCTTCTCCTCCAGGACTGCGATGCTACAATGGGTTTCCTCGATGTCAACATCTGATTTGATATCCCCACAGCCAATAACTGGCCACGGTGAATACATTACATTATAACAAATAGTCACATGACACAAGGGCATTCGGTCTCTGCCGCAGCCAGTGATTGGCTGCGGTTATGTCAAACCCAATGCTGAGATCAAGTGAGCCCAGTGGAGCATTGTAGGCCTGGAGGAGAAAGAGCGGGCAGCCGGTGCCGGGAAGCAGATAAGTAAACATTCCTTTACAGGTCTGGCCAAGTGGGGGAATTTTCCAAACCCGCTTCATTCATTCTTGCACAAGCCTTTTAAGGTCATAGGAAGAGAGAGTCAGTTAGGAAGCTGAGCAAAACTCAAATTTGGTTCCTTGCCATGGTTGCCATGTTATTTTAGCTGTCTGATAGCTTCCATCCTTGATGAAGTCCTGGTAAGTGACACGGAGCCTGGTGCATTCTTCAATAAAGTGTCTGATGAGAGCCCAGATTTGTTGGCTTTAGCAGAATCTTAATGGTTAACTTAGTGGGTTTGTAGGATTTATTTAAAACAAATGGTTGCTTTTCCAGAATAGCACCATGACTGTCCATAGGTTACATTTGGTATTACTGCATAGCTCCATTGAAGTGAATAGAGATGTAATACCATATACAGCCTGTTGACAGATGTGGCACTTTTTAAGAAGATAGCAGCCATCTTTTCCTAATCCAGGTCAGCGCCTTTAAGGTTATACATAATGGACACTTGCACCACATACACCTCTTATAATGCAGTCCTAGTAGCACATATCTGTACTTAAAATAGGGAAAACTTGGCATTAGGATTCCAATTATCACATAATTATAACCAAAGGAAAGAACTTACCTCACTGAACAACGATGACCTTTAAAGCAGTATTAGCATTGTGGCTGTGAGAACTTTATTACATTTTTCATTTTCATCTTCTTAAAGCATTAAAATGATATACAAGGTTTTGCTGGAATATTTTTGAAACTCAAAATGTTGTAGCCTTAAATATATTTCAGTAATTCCCACACAGAATTTACTTGATTCAGTTTATTGCATTCAACTTCTGGATAAAATCAACTTTGTGAGGTGACCCATTGGGCCATTGTTAATGATAAGGTTTTATACAGTATGTTACAGATATGTCCCTCTCTTTGCTGGTCATCTGTAGATCTGTGCCACACAAGATGCCGAGGATGGCCTATGTTAAAAAGGAGGAGTATGCTGTGATCTATTAGGCCACTTTTATTGATAAGGGTTTTATGTTACGTGTTCTTTAATTCTGTATTAGGTCTTATATTGTACCCTATTAATTTAATGCACTTCAGTCTGAATCACCGACTTAATTTTAGTCCTTCGGCAACTGAGAATGAGAATTATTGATAAGGTTGAGCGGCCAAAATGTGGGGTGCTTACAAATACTCTGTGAAGGTAATGCACATTTATGAATTCTGGACTTCAAAGCTCTTGGCTGGGCAAAAAGGCTTCTGGCTCCCAGTTCTACAGACCAGTGTGACGGATTGTGTTTATTTCAGGGTTAACACTCCACAGTGGGAATAGTAGACATCGTAAAAGAGACCTGGTATTATCCCCCTTGATTCAACCAGGAGCCTATTGGAATGGTTTAAGAATTTTGATGCCATTTAATATGAATAATTGTTTAGAACTTACTATTCAGTAAACATCTCTGGTAGATGTTAACCTGCACCGACCTCTATCCTTGTCTGGTTTACTGTCCTTAAACTGTATTCTGACACCAAGGGAACCCCTTCCTCCACCACCCAAGAGGTCACAATCTGGGTGTGCCCCAGAGAGAATTAGGCCTCTTTAACACGGGCGTCATGTTTGACGCCCGGATAAGAGGCGGGTGCATTGTGGTAATATGCGCAATTTTCCCGCGCGGGTGCAAACGTTTGTAATGCGTTTTACACACGCGTGAGAAAAATCGCCATGTTTGGTACCCAGACCCGAAGCCGGACTTCATCACTGAAGTCCGGTTTCGGGTTCTCTGGAGAATTTATTATTTTCCCTTATAACATGGTTATAAGGGGAAATAATAGCATTCTTGATAAAGAATGCATAGTAAAATGAAGTGGAAGGGGTTAAAAATAATAAAAGTTAACTTACCTTAGCCACTTGATCGCGTAGTTGCGATCTGTCCTCTCTTTCCCAGCTTTAGCTAAGAACTAAAGGACCTGTGATGACGTCAGATCACATGGCTATCACCATGGTAAGATGGACCATGTGATTGGACCATGTGATGTGACGTCATCACAGGTCCTTTAGTTCTTAGCAAATGCTGGGAAAGAGAGGACAGATCGCAACTACGCGATCAAGTGGCTAAGGTAAGTTAACTTTTATTATTTTTAACCCTTTCCACTTCATTTTACTATGCATTCTTTATTAAGAATGCTATAATTCCCCCTTATAGCCATGTTATAAGGGAAAATATTTAAGATCTGGTCCCGTTGCTAAGCAACCATGCGGGAAAATCGCACTGCATCCGCACTTGCTTGCGGATGCTTGCGATTTTCCCGCAGCCCCATTCACTTCTATAGGGCCTGCGTTGCGTGAAAAACGCACAATATAGAGCATGCTGCGATTTTCACGCAACGCAGAAGTGATGCGTGAAAATCACCGCTCATGTGCACAGCCCCATAGAAATGAATGGGTCCGGATTCAGTGCGGGTGCAATGCGTCCTCCTCACGCATTGCACCCGCGCAGAAAACTCGCCCGTGTGAAAGGGGCCTTAGACCTATCATCCTCTTTGCCCACTCTTTACTATAACTTGCTGGGAGTGAAGGCAGGGGCAGATTGGCTCTATACCCTACAGGGAAATTTCCCGGTGGACCGATGCCCAGGGTGCCACCTGAGCCCTCCTCACAGACGCTGACTAGGTACATAATGATCTGATGCTCACAGCACTAATTGATGCTAGGAGCACCAGATACATTTGCACTTGTCAAGGAGCCACAGGTCCCTCCTGAATTCAACTGTATCACCATCCTGATGGTGATAAGGCATTACTTTATGCTGCACTGTGGTATTTGGTTTTGCTGGGGAAGTATTTTGTGCTGTACTGTGGTATTGCTGGCCTCACCCACTTCTGTTATCCTACCTACTTGTGTTGCCCCGACTTCTATCAGTTCAGACTCGCCTACAACTTTGGGCCACTTTAAAGTTTTTTTTCCAGGGCTACTTTAAGTTCCAAATCTGTCTTTGAGTGAAGGAGAAGCAAGAACATAGCGACTGTGAGCATCGGGACTACTATCACCTTTATCGTCAGTGTCACTCCCGTCTTCCTCGCTGTGGCACTCTCATCCTGGCGTGTTGCATTAGTATTTAAAGGGAGTCTGTCACCAGGAAAATCGCTAATAAACCAGGTACAATGTATTTTAGGACTTGCTCAGCTTAATCTAACGATGCCTTTCATTGAGAGATACTCTGTTTCATTCTGGAGTATACTAAACTATGCTTAATCCATATGCAAATGAGCAGTTAAGTGCGCCAAGGGTGTGCCCAAGTCACTCACGCACCCTTGTTCTTCCTGCTTCCTCTACCAGCTTGATTGAAAGGGCCAGATTTCTGTACAGTCATCTCGTCTGACCCTGACCAATCAAATATCAATGTTCATCATGAGAAAACCCTATTAATGGGCAGATTCCTTTAAGATCCCTTTCATAAGAGGCTCATTGTAAATCACATGCATGCAATTACATGTGTTATGTGCGTGTGACGGTATCTCTTAGCCTGATTGACCAAGAGGAGTTGCAGAAGCAAAACTTTAGCTCAGGCGTCATGTGTCTCATTACCTGATTTTAATTAATTTGCATACAATAAGCTATTTGAAAGAATTGCAATGGCAGTAGCATCCCCCTCTGTTTTCAAGGGGGTTTATGAGGTTCCTTTTAACAGAATACCAAACTACAGTCTCATTAACACTGGTCAGTGCGGATTCCCTGCCAAATCCAACCACAATCCACATTGAGTGGCTGCATTTGACTCTATTGTACACTGGGACTTTCTGCTTTGCAAGCTTCATTGCTGTTTTAACACTTTTTCTTTCCTTTACCAGGGGTTGCACAGGTGAGTAATTAGGGTGTGGCTGCCTAATTAGGAGCCTTTAAGAAGTCAGCAGTAAGGAGAACTCAGCCTTTGAATCCAGAGGGAAAAAAAACAGGCTGGTGTATTTGAATTTAATTTACAGCATACTTATATAAGTAGATATATATATAACGCGAGGTTGGTCGCGACGCGTGGTTGATTAAGTGTGTGGTCGTGTAAGTGTGACTTAAGATTAAGTGACTTCAGTGGGGGACTGAAATTCGCCAGTTCTTGTAACTAGATTATATTGTATTTTTTTTTGTTTTGTGGTGTAATCCCCATTAGTATGTCTTGCACAATTGACAATGCCGTCCAGTGCACATCTTGCATGATGTATGCAGTCCTGGAACAGCCGTTTGAGGGTGCATATCTTTGTTCAAAATGTGAGCAAATTACCCGTTTTGAATCGCACATCGAGTCTCTAAACGGGCATATTGCAACACTGAGAGCCACTGACAATTTGCAAAAGAGTTTGCTGCTCACCGAGCAAGCAGTCTTTGGGGTAGATGTGGGGGAGGGTGGTAGCGAGGAGGCTGAGGAGAGTGAGGTAGCTAGCTGGGTGACAGTAAGAAAGCGGGGTAGAGGGAAGAGTGCCAGGAGGCTAGCCCTGAACTGACACACCCCAACAAGTTTGCACGTTTGGCAGATGAGGGGGATGGCAGCTCAGGGACAGCACCGCTGCAGCCAGACACTTCCTCTGCCGGTCAGGGGAATGTCAGCTCCAGTAAGCAGGGGACCAGGAGAGCAGGGCAGGCCAGACAGGTGCTGGTAGTGGGAGACTCAATTATTAGGGGAACAGATAGGGCGATCTGTCACAAAGATCGTGATCGCCGAACAGTGTGCTGTCTTCCTGGCGCTAGAGTTCGACACATCGCAGATCGGGTTGACAGATTACTGGGAGGGGCTGGAGAAGATCCAGCGGTCATGGTCCATATCGGAACCAATGACAAAGTTAGAGGAAGGTGGAGCGTCCTTAAGAATGATTTCAGGGATTTAGGTCAAAAGCTTAGGGCAAGGACCTCAAAGGTAGTATTTTCCGAAATACTGCCTGTACCACGGGCCACACAAGAGAGGCAGCGGGAGATTAGAGAGGTTAACAAGTGGCTCAAGAACTGGTGTAGGAAGCAGGGTTTTGGGTTCATGGAGAACTGGGCCGACTTTGCTATCGGCTACAGGCTCTATCGTAGGGACGGGCTGCACCTCAATGGGGAAGGGGCAGCCGTGTTGGGGAGAAAGATGGCTAGAAGGTTGGAGGAGTGTTTAAACTAGGGACTGGGGGAGAGAAATTACATTATAGGAGGGGAAGATAGTGCAGATAGTGACCGGGGGCAAGGTAGTGGGACTGGGGGAGAAATGGAAGGAGGGACTAGAAAAGTTCAGAAGGAAAGGTGTAGGGCAAAAATATGCATAAACCTCTCAAATGTATGTATACTAATGCCAGAAGCCTGACTAATAAAACTGGGGAACTGGAATTAGTGATGTGTGAGGAGGATTATGACATAGTGGGAATAACTGAGACATGGCTGGATGATAGCTATGACTGGGCAGTTAATGTACAAGGTTACAATCTGTTCAGAAAGGATCGTCAAAACCGGAGAGGGGAGGGGTCTGCCTTTACATAAAGTCCTCTCTAAAGCCCACACTCCGGGAAGACATCTGTGAGGGACACGAAAATGTGGAGTCATTGTGGGTGGAGATAAATGGAGCCAAAAACAATAATAAATTACTAATAGGAGTTTACTATAAACCACCTAATATACCAGAGTCCGTAGAAAATCAATTACTAAACGAGATAAACAAGGCGGCAAACCATAATCAGGTGGTTATTATGGGGGACTTCAACTACCCAGATATAGACTGGGAAACTGAAACCTGTACATCCCATAAAGGAAACAGGTTCTTGGCAATAGCCAAAGACAATTACCTTTCCCAAATGGTTCAGGACCCAACTAGAGGGACGGCCATACTGGACTTAGTATTAACCAATAGACCTGATAGAACAACAGACGTGCAGGTCGGGGGACACCTGGGAAATAGTGACCATAAAGTAATAACCTTCCAATTATCCTTCAAACGAGAGTTTCTACAGGGAGGAACAAGAATACCGGACTTCAAAAAAGCAAAATTTAGCCAACTAAGAGAGGCCATAGGCCCAATTAACTGGGACATAGTCCTCAAAAATAAAAATACAACCACAAAATGGGAGATTTTTAAAAGCATTGTAACATCAAATTGTGATCGATGCATACCTTATAGAAATAAAAGGCTAAGAAATAAGAAGAAACCAATGTGGATAAATAGAACCGTAAAAAAGCAATAAATGACAAAAAGAAAGCATATAAATCACTAAAACAGGAGGGGAGCCAGGAAGCACTGATAAACTATAAGGAAAAAAACAGAATATGTAAAAACTAATAAAAACTGCCAAACTAGAGACCGAGAGATTAATTGCCAAAGAGAGCAAAACTAACCCTAAAATGTTTTTCAATTATATAAATGGTAAAAATATAAACCTGAAGGAGTCGGCCCTCTACATAGCAATGAGGGGGAGTTGCAGAAAGCGATGAGGATAAAGCCAAGCTATTAAATATTTTCTTCACCACTGTTTTCACTGAGGAAAATAAACTGTCAGATGAAATGCAAAATGTAAAAGTAAATTCCCCTTTAAAAGTGCCCTGTCTGACCCAGGAAGAAGTACAGCAGCGACTTAAAAAGATTAAAATAGACAAATCGCCAGGACCGGATGGCATACACCCCGTATCCTAAGGGAATTAAGTGATGTCCTAGCCAGACCCTTATTTTTGATATTCACGGACTCCATACTGACAGGGAATGTTCCACCAGACTGGCGTATAGCAAATGTGGTGCCAATATTCAAAAAGGGTCCAAAAACAGAGCCTGGAAATTATAGGCCGGTAAGTTTAACATCTGTTGTGGGTAAACTGTTTGAAGGTTTTGTAAGAGATGCTATCTTGGAGTATCTCAATGAAAATAAGCAAATTACACCATATCAGCATGGCTTCATGAGGGATCGGTCATGTCAAACTAATTTAATCAGTTTCTATGAGGAGGTAAGTTCTAGACTTGACAGCGGCGAATCAATGGATGTCGTATATCTGGACTTCTCCAAAGCATTTGACGCTGTACCACATAAAAGGTTAGTATATAAAATGAGAACACTTGGACTAGGAGAAAATATCTGTATGTGGGTAAGTAACTGGCTCAGTAATAGAAAACAGAGGGTGGTTATTAACGGTACACACTCAGATTGGGTCACTGGTCACTAGTGGGGTACCTCAGGGTTCAGTATTGGGCCCTATTCTCTTCAATATATTTATTAATGATCTTGTAGAAGGCTTGCACAGTAATATATCAATTTTTGCAGATGACACTAAACTGTGTAAAGTAATTAACACTAAAGAGGACAGTTTTCTGCTACAAAGGGATCTGGATAGATTGGGGGCTTGGGCAGAGAAATGGCAGATGAGGTTTAACACTGACAAATGTAAAGTTATGCACATGGGAAGGAATAATGCAAGTCACCCGTACATACTAAATGGTAAAACACTCAGTAACACTGACATGGAAAAGGATCTAGGAATTTTAATAAATAACAAACTAAGCTGTAAAAACCAGTGTCAGGCAGCTGCTGCTAAGGCCAATAAGATAATGGGTTGCATCAAAAGGGGCATAGATGCCCGTGATGAAAATATAGTCTTACCACTTTATAAATCACTAGTCAGACCACACATGGAGTACTGTGTACAGTTCTGGGCTCCCGTGAACAAGGCAGACATAGCAGAGCTAGAGAGGGTTCAGAGGAGGGCAACTAAAGTAATAACTGGAATGGGGCAACTACAGTACCCCGAAAGGGTATCAAAATTAGGGTTATTCACTCTAGAAAAAAAGACGACTGAGGGGAGATCTAATAACTATGTATAAATATATCAGGGGTCAGTACAAAGATCTCTCCCATCATCTATTTATCCCCAGGACTGTGACTGTGACGAGGGGACATCCTCTGCGTCTGGAGGAAAGAAGGTTTGTACACAAACATAGAAAAGGGTTCTTCACGGTAAGAGCAGTAAGACTATGGAACTCTCTGCCTGAGGAGGTGGTGATGGTGAGTACAATAAAGGAATTCAAGAGGGGCCTGGATGTATTTCTGGAGCGTAATAATATTTCAGGCTATAGCTACTAAAGATGGGTCGTTGATCCAGGGAGTTATTCTGACTGCCTGATTGGAGTCGGGAAGGAATTTTTTCCCCTTAAGTGGGGAAAATTGGCTCTACCTCACAGGGGTTTTTTGCCTTCCTCTGGATCAACTTGCAGGAAACAGGTCGAACTGGATGGACAAATGTCTTTTTTCGGCCTTATATACTATGTTACTATGTTACTATGTTAATCCACCCCTCATGCCTGTAAATGGGGTTTCTGCAACCCTGCTCATATGGAAAGCAAAATGTATGTGCAAATTTTTGTCTGCTTGGAGCAACACAAAATACTACTTACTTCAGACAGAAATGACAATAGGGCTAATCCTCATACGGGTCTGCTGCACACACAGAAGCATGCCAGGGTCAGCCATGGATTTCTGCTAAGGAAATACACATGGACTTTTAAAAGACATGTCATCGGAGCCTAAACCTACAAAACTGTGAGCTGTTCATAGCTGCTTCACGAGAAATAAAGCAGATGCAGGCTGAGAATGGTCTACGCCAAGGCAATAGATATTAAGAGCAAGCAAGGGATTCAATGCTTGCCCAAGGGAACCATTGGTTGCATAAAAAAACAGAGCTCTGATCCTATATGGTGAGGTTTCCCGGGTAGGTGATGACTGTTGCCTCATTAAAGGGGTTATGCCATGATTGATGTAAAACAGATAGTACATGACAATCTTTTTCTAAGAAAGTTAGAACCATCCCAGTACCTCAGGTGGATCAAGAAATCTACCCATTCATTACTCTATGTAATGAAGCTGATGTGGATCAGGCCAGATTTGGCTTGGGACTTCTCCTAAGGGTGTTAACTAAGTAGCTCCACTGGTCTTCACCTTTAACCTCTGTACACAGATCTGAACTTCTCTGCAGAGCAACCACCAGATGCTACTTCTTGGAGTAGTCTTTTTGTTCAAGTAACTGTGACCCAAGGGGGCTGAGAGCAACTGGAGCACCAAGGAATCAGGTAAACTGTAGTCCAGGACAGTCTGAGGTCAGGGCAGGCAACGTTCGTGTAATCTAATAAACAGTCTGAGGTCAGGGCAAGCAGTTAAGGGTCAGTACAGAGAGGTCAGATCAAGCAGTGAAGGGTCAAATGACTTACGATTAACATATATCATAATGCAAACCTGTCAATCCCGTCTCCAAGACTCCTTCTGAGCTGCACCTGTATTCTGGAATATTCTACTCCAAGTAATTACTGTGGGTTAATTCACAACTCGTACAGTTTTATGAGCTAAAAACACATCTTTTTAGGTTAGCCTTTCACATCTCCTAATATCACTCTTCTCCATTCACCCCCTTCATCATTCTGAACCTGATCCATCATCTATGTCTATCAAGCACACCCCATGCTCTCAGAAGCACTACAGATATTGGCTGGTGACTGCTCATACAGTATTATATCTAGTCCCCTATTGTGGCCGGACCATTGTACAAAACAAGCACTTTTTACCTTATGTGTCACCCCTATTTCCTCATAGATTGTAAGCTCTTGTGAGCAGGGCCCTCATTCTTCTTGTTTTAATTGTCAGATTTTTTGTTGTTATGTGTTGTATGATTTTGTTTGTACATGAACCTCTGATTATAAAGAGCTATGGGATATGTGGGCGCTATATAAATAAAGAATTTTATTATATTGTCAAATCCAGAAGTCAGGCAAACAAGCACACCTTTGCAGGACAGTAGAGTACTAGATTTTATCTATGGCACCCTTCCCATAGGCGAAGATGCCTTAAGTACCTTAGGGTAGCCAGCCATTGACTGGGGGAAATGAGGGTGCACACTGGCCCTTTAAGAGCCTGATAGCATGCATGTACCCTAAGGGCAGTGAAAAGCAGAGCCGGCAAGAAGCAGGTCTCAGCATCTGTGAAAAGGAGATCAGGGCTACTCGGGTGCTGGGCATTCTAGGCCGTGGAAAAGGGGTGTCAATAGGACTGGGCCACCAGACACCCAGATCAGTGGATAGGGTGAGCAATATGGCAGCCATGTCTATCGGGAGGAGCTCTCCTAGATTCTCTTTGGTCTGACAACTCAGGGGGTCTGCCCTTTCTGGTGCAGCTCTCACTATCACAGCTCAGGGGCCATGTCCTTTCGGTCAGAGATTCTAACAGTAGATCTGGCTGGTGGCAGTGGAAGGGTGGAACTGAGCATGTGCGACCATGCTCATTCAGCTCAATAGGTAGACATGCATATTACTACACAGATTGAAGACGAGGAGTTGTCAGCATAATGAAGTAAAGATAATATTAACTGAAGATTTTAGTAACAGAAAATTAATTACCAAAGTAACTCATTTTTCATGCTAAATTACATTAAAATAACCTTTTATGGTGGCATAAACAGAGCTCAATTGATCAAATATAAGTTCACTAATGATGAGCGAATTATTCCGAATTTCGATTAAGCCACGTCACCGAATTTTATAAAAAAAATTCACTTCGTCAAGTAGTGAGTGCAATGACAAGGAACTGCGATTGCGTCGGCCCCCCATCATTGTACCCCTCAGATACCTCGTTCATAAATGATCGTGGCATCTGAGTGTAAAATAAAAAAATAAAAACAAAAAAAAATCATACTTACCTGATCCATTTGCTCGGGATGGCTGCTGCCATATTGCTTGAAGATCTAGCGCGAAATCCCATGCACAGCCCATGATGACATAATCACTCCAGGAGGCGTGGTTGAGATCTTCAAGAAGGATGGCAGCGGTCGGCTCGTTGCGAGCAAATGGATGAAGTAAGTATGATTTTTTTTTTGTTTTGTCTTTTAAGTTGACGCTCTGTTATTTATATCAGATCTCATGATCAATTACACTATTTCAGGTTAAATCAATTTGCTACCACGAAGCACGAGAAAATTTGGCTTTGCAGCAAATCTAATTTATCCTGAAATTCGGATTAAAGTCCATTTGTTTAAGACTAGCGTTTACCTCTATGAAAGCTATGAAAGTTACAAAATAGCATATTAAGCTGAAGCCATATACTGTAAATAGAAAGTGAGCAATAAATGGAAGTGACAATGACTCGTAATTGGCGTTTTCTCTTCAATAAGTTTGACGCTAGATATATTCAGACTGAAAGAAAGAAATGTGCCAGTGGCGTATTACAGCTAATATTAGATAATTGCCTGCAAGCATGAGTGACATTAAACAAACCCAGATCTGAACCGACACATAGTTCTTATCACTTCATGTCCAAAACACTTTGTTACTGTTTGTATTCCAGATCCAGTATAGCTTCATCAAATGATGTTTTCAATTTATTTAATCCGGCCATAAGAAATGTGGCAGCTGAAGTCCAGACGAGTCTATTTAGGAACATTATGGCCACAATTTGTTCCCTTACAATGATAACAGAACATTTTTAATTACTCACTTTAATCTTCTTAATATTTCTCTTCTAGACTTGGTTCATTAAAGCATCATAGACATGGACTAGGAGAGCCGCCAAATAAATGCTGGACTCATGGACAAGAAGTAGATGAAAACTGTTGACATTATAGAATGGGCTAAATATTTTCCTTGATCTGCCTCTAGGTACAAGTGGACCCTTGGATGCCAGAGTCATGGAGGGACACCAATCTAGCTTACCTTCTGGTTAAAATGTATAGAGAAGATCCTCACAGTTCTAAGCAAGCCTAGTAGGCTGTGATTAGACTAAAACAGTAAATTTGAAGAGCCCATGCCGGTACTATCCTGCAAAAATGTATAGTATGGCCACACGTTTTTGTCACTTCAACTAGCCAATAATTTTTTAATGCAAAGTGATAAAAAAAGTCGCACACACTTCAAATTCACGGTATCACTGAAAAGAACAGATCATCCCGCAAAAATTGAGCCCTAACACAGCCCCGTACACATAACTACTAAAAAATTATAGGGGTCAGATTATGGTTATCATTTTTTTTTAAAGGTTTTAATTTTTTTTCCAGTCTTAAAACGCAAAAAAAATTATACAAGTGTTGTATCGTTGTAACATTACTGACCTGGAGAATGAGGATAATAGGAAGATTTTACCGCATAGTGTACAGTGTAAAAAAATAAAAACCTTTATCAGAATTACGTTTTTTCCAAATTCTATCCCATTTGAATATTTTTTCTGCTTGCTACTACATCGTATGCAACCCTAAATTGTGCCATTAGAAAGTACAACTTATCTCGCAAAAAAAATGCCCTCATTTTTTTTTTTTTTTCAGCAATCCTGCAGCTGGATGTTGGGATGGGCACTTATCTCCCAGTAACACTTTTGAGTTTCCCTTTCCAGAGAAGCCACAGTCAGCAGCTGATTTATCAATGAAAGACCCACATGGCTATGTGAATAGAAGGATAAAAAAGTTAGGACTGTGGTCAGTTTTGTGGTACAAAAAAGTCGCAAGTAATGGTAATTGCAACATTTTCTAAGACATTTGTTTAAATTTGAGACATTTCATGATTAGTGTTGAGCGAACAGTTCGAGAATAGTTGGGGTCCGTACCGAATTTTGGGGTGTCCGTGACACGGACCCGAACCCGGACATTTTCAAAAAAGTTCGGGTTCGGGTTCGATGTTCGTCGATTACTTTCCGCTTTCTGAAGGGGTGCACAGCAGCCAATCAGCTAGCGTTTTACTTCTTGCCCTAAGAGCCCATCACAGCCATGCCTACTAATGGCATGGCTGTGATTGGCCAAGTGCAGCATGTGACCCAGCCTCTATTTAAGCTGGAGTCACGTAGCGCCGCACGTCACACTGCTCTGATTAGTGTAGGGAGAGGACGCAGCTTCTATCAGGGCGAGATTAGGCAGGTTAAAGTCAGCAACAGCAGCTAATGAACGGATCAATTTACAGCTGAGAATCATTGAACTTCTGCTAGTTACTTGCTCGCTGGTTTTTAGGCCGCACAGAGCGTTTTTCTGTCACTTATTTTCTGGGTTGATCGGCGGCCATTTTGTGACTTGTGGTGCGCCAGAAGAAGCTGCCACCAAGTCCATCAATCCATCAATACTAGTTTTTTTTTTTGCTATATCCTACATCAGGGGCTTGGCTGTGCTAATTGTCACCCCTAGAAACTCAGGAAAGAAATTTCTATATTTTATTAAGGGGTTAAATACCATTGCCCAAATACCAATCCCCTAACTCTGGTGTTCCAGCTTTGGCTAGACAAGTATAATACTGTCTGCTGTCTGGCAAAGGATAGATTATTTTCTGGGGTTAAATTCAATTGCCAAAATAGCAATACCATAAATCAGTGGTTTCAGCTGTGGCTGGCAAAATAGAATAGTGTCCGAGGTAACGCACACACGTACAGACGCATGTACACGATTCTTGAATAGTTGTATTATCGCGATAATAAAACTAACAGTGTAAAGTTGACTGTATTGCTCTAAGTTATATTCGCGTACGAATGTAACTTCTATTACAGCACACCAATACTAAAACTGACTAAGAGACAGCTTTAAGTTCTATTCGAACGCGATTGCAACTTTGGAACTTAAAGTGGTGTACGATTTTAAATATTGAGTACTAAAAAGTTAGAATCGCAATGCGATTCTTATGTATTTGCTTAATCGCATTGCGATTACAACTTTGAGCTACCGATCACCATGGGAACGCCTCCTCCAGTAGAATGTACTGTCGGATGTGAGAATTAAGTTGAAATCGCAATGCGATTATTATATCTGCTTAATCGCATTGCCGTTTCAACTTAGCATTGCTAAATAATTCCATCCATATTCGTTAACTTACTGACTCAGTAAGTTAACTATATGGATGGAATTATTTAGCAATGCTAAGTTGAAATCGCAATGCGATTAAGCAAATATATAAGAATCGCATTGCGATTTCAACTTAATTCTCAGATCCGACAGTACATTCTACTGGAGGAGGCGTTCCCATGGTGATCGTTAGCTCAAAGTTGTAATCGCAATGCGTTTATTGCGGTATATTATCCCTCTGGGTGTCTTTTACAGCCTTTTTAGTGCCCAAAAGTTCGGGTCCCCATTGACTTCTATGGGGTTCGGGTTCGGGATGAAGTTCGGGTTGAGTTCGGATCACGAACCCGGACATTTTCCGGAAGTTCGGCCAAACCTCTCAAACCCGAACATCCAGGTGTTCGCTCATCTCTATTCATGATCTTTGCTGCTTTTCACAGGGGTCTATGTTTAAGAGCTAAAAGTGAGATTAGACTTGGATTATGGCTCACTTACTATGTGTGAATTTTGCAAAAGTCACAAAAAAAGTTGCAACCTATGCCAGGCAACTTCCTAGTTTACTTTTACATCTAAAGGTCTAAACAACGCTTCACTCACACCAGAGTGCCCCAATAAGGCCTCATGATGTTGTTTTGGTCCGCATACGAGACACAGTTTTTGCGGCTTGGATGCGGACCCTTTCACTTCAATGGGGCCGCAAAAGATGCCGACAGCACCCGGAGTTGCTCCGATCCGTGGTCCGTAAAAAAAAATATAATCTGTCCTATTCTTGTCCGTTTTGAAAAAGCTGCAACCCATTTCATTATTATTATTTTACAATAAATTGAACATTTTTTATTTTTTTTCTCCTTATTTGCATGTTCAGAGTTTTTTAAATGACATTTTCAGAGTCAATCTTTTCTACATTTCTTTATTAGTGAGTATTGTGGCTTTGTACTTTTGTATTATTGAGCAATTTTTTATGTCTCTTTTTTTTTTTCCAGCAATCCTGCAGCTGGATGTTGGGATGGGCACTTATCTCCCAGTAAGGCCCCTTTCACACGGGCGAGTTTTCCGCGCGGGTGCAATGCGTGATGTGAACGCATTGCACCCGCACTGAATCCTGACCCATTCATTTCTATGGGGCTGTGTACATGAGCTTTTTTTTTCACGCATCACTTGTGCGTTGCGTGAAAATCGCAGCATGTTCTATATTCTGCGTTTTTCACGCAGCCCTAGCCCCATAGAAGTGAATGGGGCTGCGTGAAAAACGCATTGCATCCGCAAGCAGGTGCGGGTGCGTTGCGTTTTTCACTGATGGCTGCTAGGAGATGTTGTTTGTAAACCTTCAGTTTTTTATCACGCGCGTGAAAAACGCATCAAAACGCATTGCACCCGCGCGGAAAAAACGGAACAACTGAACGCAATCGCAGGCAAAACTGAATGGCTTTGCCTGTGAAATCGCACAGTTTTCACTGAACGCATCCGCAACGCATCCGGACCTAATCCGGACACGCTCGTGTGAACCCAGCCTAACACTTTTGTGTTTCCCTTTCCAGAGAAGCCACAGTCAGCAGCTGATTTATCAATGAAAGACCCACATGGCTGTCAGCAGTATCACTTTATATATAACTTTTTCTAAGCTTTCTGAGACATGAGAAAGAAGAACTAAATCCCGTACTCTGCACAAGCTTTCAGCAGAGCCCTGAATTTAAAACATGGCTTTAATCCTACAATTTCATAGAGTAAAGTAATTAGAAAAATGTAAAGATCAGCAAAGAATAAATAATCCAATGCTTCACTACTTCATGAAGTCCCAGTATATACTGACACAGACCGCCCCCGCTCCTATAGTAAATGACAGTAAATGTAATATCATTAATTTAAGCAACATGCTGGCTAAAAGGGGAAGATCATTTTAATGTATTCTACAGAAGTCTTTGCAACATGCCAGTATACTAGATGTTTCACAAAGGATTCTGTACATGGATTGCGCCATATAGATATACACTGATCAAACAGCTATAAAACCACCTGCAAGCAAATTAGCCCTGACCTGTTGACTCCACAAGACCAATAGAAAAGTCCTGATGGTAGTATCCTTTAAGTCCTGTTGGGGTTTTCCATGGGTTGGACTTGTTTTACCAGTGCATTCCAAAAATATTTCATCAAATTGAGACCTGAGGAATTTGGAGGACAATATATGACTCTGAGCTACTTGTCGTGTTCCTCAAACCATTTCTCAAGACCTTTACAATGTAGTTGGTAGCATTATGCTGGTAAAAGAGGTCACTGCCATTAAGAATACTGTTTGACCTTGTACTCTCCATTTTCCTGAGTAGTCACCAGTACACGTGTACTTTTTAGTCTTTTATCTAGAGTACATGGTGGTCTAGTGGTCCTGTCAGCCTTTATGGTGGTAGAGCAAGATGTTTCTCCTCCTAGCTGAGCTGACAACCTGCTCATTGTGCCTTATGACCCATATTATCTCCGCTGGTTTCATGGACTACATTATGTTTCAGCCCTTAATGACTATCGAAGTTGCTACTCCTCTGTGGATTAGTGTTGAGCGCGAATATTCGAAAAGCGAATTTTTTTAGCGAATATCGGCACTTCGCTAATTCGCGAATATTTCGAATATAGCGCTATAAATTCGCTATTTCGAATATTCGTTTTTTTTTTTTTTTTTTTTTAGTTATATTTTTTTCTTTCCTACTTCCCAAAAGTAGTTCTTACCTGTCCTGAGGATTCCTGGCTTCCTGGCTGCTCTAGTCAGTGCCCGTTGCCGCTTCTGCCGACTTCCGTGCTCATGTGGAGCGTCCCCATCCATGGGAGAATCTCCATATACTAAAATGTACTGTCGGATTTGAGGAATTACGTTGAAATCGCAATGCGATTAATTCAAGTTATATTAATCGCATTGCGATTACAACTTAGCACTGCTATCTTACATAGGCTAGAATTAACAAATATGGAGTATAGCTATGCACTAGCAGTGCTAAGTTGAAATACGCAATGCAGAATACTTTAAGTTAAATTAATCGCATTGCGATTTCAACTTAGCACTGCTGCTATATTCCATATTCGTTAACTTCGTTAATTCTAGCAAGCTGACCCATTATAAACCCAGCTCTAAGTTGAAATCGCAATGCGATTAATATAACTTGAATTAATCGCATTGCGATTTCAACGTAATTCCTCAAATCCGACAGTACATTTTAGTATATGGAGACGTTCCCATGGTGATGGGGACGCTCCATGAGCACAGAAGTTATGGTTGGCTTGGTAGAATTAGCGAATAGCGAATATGACGAATGTATTCGTCATATTCCTCAAAACGAAGATAACGAAGTATTCTACATCTTCGTTTTAGCTGCCTATTCGTCAACTTCGCTAATTCTAGCAATCAAATAGGAAGGTTGACTTACCAGACAGCTGTGTTAAATTCGCTATGCGATTTTTTTTTTTAATACAATAATTATATTACTTGATAAAATTATTATAAGTATTCTATTTATTAAAAAAAAAAAAATCGCATAGCGAATTTAACTACAGCTGTCTCTATAGTCAACCTTCCTATTTGATTGCTAGAATTAGCGAGTTGACGAATAGGTAGCTAAAACGAAGATGTAGAATACTTCGTTATCTTCGTTTTGAGGAATAGACGAATACATTCGTCATATTCGTCATCCTCGCTAATTCTAGATATGAAACCAATAGGAAAGTAGCCTTAAGTACAAATCGCAATATGCGATTATTTAAATCGCATGTTAATCGCGATAACTAGAAAAAATGACGAATATTCGATTTCGACGAATATGAAACGAATATTCATTCGAATATTCGCGAATTTCGTCGAAATCGAATATGGCACCTGCCGCTCATCACTACTGTGGATTATGCCACATTTTGTATGGTTCTACAGAAAAACTAAACTCTTTTACAACTTTGTCCCTTCATAGGGTTTTCCAGTAGTTTTTTTTTATATTTATGGCTTTTCTTTAGGCCCCTTTCACACGGGCGAGTTTTCCGCACGGGTCCAATGTGTGAGGAGGACGCAATGCACCCGCACTGAATCCGGACCCATTCATTTCTATGGGGCTATGCACATGAGCAGTGGTTTTCACGCATCACTTCTGCGTTGCGTGAAAATCGCAGCATGCTCTATATTGTGCGTTTTTCATGCAACGCAGGCCCCATAGAAGTGAATGGAGCTGCGGGAAAATCGCAAGCATCCGCAAGCTAGTGCGGATGCAGTTCGATTTTCCCGCACGGTTGCTTAGCAACGGGACCAGATCTTTATTATTTTCCTTTATAAGATGGTTATAAGGGAAAATAATAGCATTCTTAATAAAGAATGCATAGTAAAATGAAGATGAAGGGGTTAAAAATAATAAAAATTAACTTACCTTAGCCACTTGATCGCGTAGTTGCGATCTGTCTTCTCTTTTCAGCTTCAGCTAACAACTAAAGGACCTGTGATAACGTCACATCACATGGTCCAATCACATGGTCCATCTTACCATGGTGATGGACCATGTGATTGGACCATGTGATGTGACGTCATCACAGGTCCTTTAGTTGTTAGCTGAAGCTGGAAAAGAGAAGACAGATCGCAACTACACGATCAAGTGGCTAAGGTAAGTTAAGGTAAGTTTTATTATTTTTAACCCCTTCATCTTCATTTTACTAAGCATTCTTTATTAAGAATGCTATTATTTTCCCTTATAACCATGTTATAAGGGAAAATAATAAATTCTACAGAATACTCAACCCGAAACCGGACTTCAGTGATGAAGTCCGGCTTCGGGTCTGGGTACCAAACATGGCGATTTTTCACACGCGCGTGCAAAATGCATTACAAACGTTTGCACCTGCGTGGAAAAATTGCGCATATTCCCGCAACGCAGCCGCTTCTTATCCGGGCATCAAACATGATGCCGTGTGAAAGAGGCCTTAGGCCATTAATATCAGATTCTGTGGGTCCATCTTCCAGGACTTTCACCAATCAGCTGAGTGAAAGTGGCCACTGAGATCATGCTAGCAGTGCTTCATCCTTATTGTTTACCAGGTGTAGTAGTGCTGTGAATTTCATGTGTGCTGTGTTTGGCAATTCAGATCAGTCATCATTTCACTTCGATGGGACTGAGCTGCAAACATCTGCATTACCTGACACAGACTCTGTGAACAGGGGCAGAATTGACATTTCTCAGGCCATAAGCAAAGTTATGTCTGAGAGTCCCTGTCACACCGCTAATTCCAGCATCATCACACCTCTAAGATCTACCCTGTCGCACTGCTAATTCGGTGACCCCTTATGTGCCCTCAATGCAATAAGGTGTCCCTTAACTGTCCTCATGCTCACCCCAAATGGAGATGATTTCTGTGTGGCTACTTCATCTCACCTATGGTACCAGCATCAAACCATCGCTTTCAGGGTGAAATGTGGAGCAGGGAGTTGGCAACTCCCTTCTTTCCCATTAAATTCCATGGTACCTATGTCCTGAGGACACATATGAAGTTGAAAGTGGTGCCACTACAGGGAGACCCATGATCTGGATTATGTTGACAATATGAAATTTCTGCAGCAAACCACTGGCTACAGCACTCACATGCATATACAGGTACATCCCTACTGCAGGGTATACTGGATTGGTAACAGTGGAATGCAGTAGTATAAAGTAATGCTTCTTTCATTTGATTTTTTTTCTCACATATCACCACCATGCAAACATTTTTTAGCTTGAGTCTTCTTGGCAAATAAGACAAATCTTCTGCAACCAGAGACAACCCCTTCCAAATTATAGCCACTGGTGTGATTAGATGGTTAACAACATCATGGGCTTGGTTCCTTGCACCATATTCAAGTGTATGATTTTCCAGTGGCAGTCTTCTCTGGATTATTGCATATTTCAGATGAATGGTCTACCATATAATAATGGGAGTTCCTCATCTTGAAAAGCTGTCCATTCTTGCTCATAGATTAAGGTTCAATGCAGAGACCTCTCTATGACATTCCTATTCCTTAAAGGAGCATATGGACAGAAGTTGACTTTCTGAGACAACGCTTTTAGAGAGCAGAAGTAAGAAGGCAGGAACATTGCTAGGGTCTGAAAACATCCAAGACACAAGCCCACTATGTTGAAATTTGCATAATAAGAATTAACATCAGCCCCAGTGCCTCTATCAGCCCCCATATGCCTCTCTTCAGCCCCCTTATGCCTCTTATCAGCCCCCAATGCCTCCATCAGCCACCGTATGCCTCTCTTCAGCCCCCAGTGCCTCCATCAGCCTCATAAGTAAAATAAAATAAAAACACTTGCCTTTCCTGCTCCGGACTGTGCCACTGCTCACCGCCTGCGCTCGGTCTTTCTTCTCTGCAGTCTGTGCTGTGAACTGGCATGCACAGCGTGAGGTCACAGTGTGACCTCACATGTGCGCAGCTTTCACAGGGAGAGCCGAGGACCAGGAAGCGGTGAGTATAGAGCTTTCACCGCTTCCCGGTCCTCATTGAATTTGTGGGCAGTGACCAGCAGGGCTCAGAAGGCAGCTGCCTTGGACCCCCCAGGAGCAACTGGGCCCGGGGCAGCTTCCCCATTTTCCCTGCATTAAAGTTGGCCCTGGCGAGGTGCGGGGCAGTGTTTTTTTGATTCAGGGCAGTGGCCCCAGATAAAAAGCCCTAGCGATGCCCCTGTGATAAAGACAGGACTTAGAGATGAGCGAATAAATTCAAAACCTGAATTTTGCAAAAATGTAAGGTAGACCTGGATTCAAATCGTTGGTAATTTGATTCAGGTGAAAATAAAAAAAAAATATATATATATATATATATATATATACTCAGTCAGATACGAGGCAGCACTCCAATGCAGATAGTGGTGACCCAAATTTTATTCCAAGAGGCCTACGTCAAGGCTTGACAAAGGCCTCATTGAGAAGGCAGAAACGTAGCTTTGGAATAAATTTCGGTCACCACTATCTGCATTGGAGTGCTGCCTCGTATCTGACTGAGTATATTTGAGGAAGATCGTCCGTTTTCCTGAGGAATTGCACCCGCTCACATTTGAACAGTGCTGCTATTTTTTGGTGTTTGTATATATATATATATATATATATACATATATATATATATATATATGAAATATTTTTTCTCTTTGAGAAAGAATAAAGAAAAATAATCTCTGCATGACCTGACAGTGTCATACACAAGTTTTCTGACTCATTGGAGGACTTTTGATTTGAGTACAATTAATCCAGGTCCAAATCAATGAACCGATTTGCCCGAATCAAACCCTGATCAAATTTTGAGAGATCATCTTTAGACAGGACCATAAATGTAAACATTTAGGAGAATGATTTTCTTTGTGCGTTTGGGAAATTTCCATTCTGCATAATCCGAACATTTTATAGAATAGGATAATGACCTTATGGGAATGGCTTCTATGTTATGAAAGATGCAAAATATGTTTGTGTGTTGAAAGTGTGCAGTATTGACTCTTTCAAATCAATTATCTGAATCTGGGAAGATGATATCCCCTGTCCTGCCGGAGAATGGGCCTAGACATGAGGCCAGTACATACTGTAGTTTGTGACTATTTTACCCCACTTTTCTGGAGCAGGGAGATGATAAATCTCCTCTTTGTGCACAGAAAATAATTATTTCAGTCCTTTGTCATGTTAGTAATTTCATATTGTCACAATGACTGCAACATCGAGGAATTGCAGGGTAATCCTAGTCATCAAACCGCTGACCTAACTATACCAAATGTAGACTAGAAAGAGTTAAAGAGTGTACAAAAAGTTTAGTAAGTGAGCAGTGTGTACATGCATCCTAGGGATTGTCACCCCATGTCCACATGAAATGCTTGTCAGGCTGGATGAAAGATTACAGTGTAGTTTTTTAGAAGAAATTGGATCATCTAAGAAGGCTTATGTTATGATCTTCAGAAGAGAACATTGTTAGAGAAGAAAAGAGGAACACTTTGATTTTAATCTAAATGAAGAATTGTCTCTCCAGGGAGGGAAGATATGCTGACTCTATTTCATGCTCATCAAGAACACTCTTGGATGTCAGCCCGGTATCACTGCACACATTGCTTCCAGTACAAGAAACCAGTTTACCTCTACTGTAACAAAAAAGTATATAAGACAGCATGAGAAAGCAAACAAAACATGAAAAAGAGAGAGACTATAACTCCAATATACGTAAAAGCGACAGCGATCACACCCAGTACATGAGTAGTAATGGGCGGCAAATTGGAAGTTTTATCAGTTCTCTCCCTTCCTTCCCATGGACCTTTTCTGTTTAGATATCCTTCTGTTAGTGGAAGAATGCATTCTGAAAAATTAAAGGAACTGCATTTTCTGGAAATAGTCTATTGTCAAAAATATTTTCGTTATGTGCATCTGATTTTTTAATTGCACTTTATTAAAACAATTCTGAAATCATACAATTTTCACTCTCACTACCTGTTCCATATAGTTACATTTTCATCAGTCATCTCACTATTATCAGACAAAATGACATAACAATGGCAAATAGCACATTTTTATTTTTTATGTTTCGGTTACAACATTCTACACACTGGGAAAAAATTTGATTTCATTATTTTGGTCATTTTTGGAAGTGGCAATACCAAAAATGTTTATTTTGGAATGGCAGAGAAAGACCCATCCGTTTGTCCAACCCTTAAATTAAATTGCAGGGATCGGTCATTGCGGCTGGTATTGTTGATGTTCCCTCTCCATACACCTCTTATGTTCCAATGATGTAGGATTAAGGCAGGGGTGCAAAGGGGCTAACCTGAGTTTTTTGACTGGAGTTACAATTTAAAATCAACGACATTGCTGAGTCTCAACCTGATCATCAATGCAGTAATTGAAATTATTTTCATATTGCCTTGTATTAATCAAAAATATTAGTTACATTTTATCATATTTTCATTGTCATGATCACATTTCTAAGCCCAAAAAAAACAAAGCAGAAAATGTATAGTAGTAAAGGCTCATGCACACGAACATATTTTTTTTCTGTTTCTGTTCTGCGGATAAACACAGGCATTGTTACAATGGATCTACAAAAAAACTGATCCAACACAAATGTTACACGGATGTCATCATCTTTTTTTTTTTTTTATCTGTACTTTGCAGACTTCAAAATACATATGGTCATGTACATGAGCCCTAACCAAGATAGTAATTCAAATAATATGCTTTATTGTTGAATAGACCTCCAAGTAAAGGCTGATAAGTCCCTTAGGGAAGTCCAGTATTAGTGCCTGTTCAGACATAACTTTGCTATAAAACATTAAAAAAAAAAAAAAAAATCCAATATATACAAACTATTTTTACAAAATAATAGTTGATATAACCAGTAAAAAAAAAACATACATTTTTATATACCCATAAGGTCTAGTGCACACTTCAGTGAAGTGTTCAGTGATTTCCATCAGTGATTATGAGCCAAAAACAGGAGCGGGTCAAAAACACCCAGCAGGTTCAAATTGTGCCATTTTAATGTATCTCTGTGTAGCCTCCACTTCAGGTTTTGGCTCACAATCACTGATGGAAATCATTGAACACATCACTGAAGTGTGAACTAGGCCTAAGGGCTCATGCACACGACTGTTGCTCGTTTTGCGGTCTGCAAATTGAGGATCTGCAAAACACAAATACTGGCTTTTTGCGGAACAGAGCGTCCGGGCCATAATAGAACAGTCCCGGACAAAAAATACGTTCCTGTGCATGAGCCCTAACTGGGACATTATTATAATGCCATCTGGTTTGGTAAACAGTAATGTCAGGGAACAGAGAGGAAGGAAAGAGGGTGCTCTCTGACTCCACCCTCAACCCCTGTCCCTGCCTACTTACACTACCCGCCCTAGGCGACGGGGCGTAACTAGGCGACGGTCCCTTACTTAATGTAAGTGCACAGAGGAAAGATAAGAAAGGTCAACAAGCCAAAGGTCAGAACCAGGAGAAGCGGGCAGTACAAATGGAGCGGGCAAATGAAAGGTCAACAGTCAGAGCCGAGGTCAAATCCAGGAGAGCAAATACATACAAAGGATGAGACGAAGTCGAGGTCAAAGAATGTGCCGAGGTCACAAGGTCAGGAGGTCAATCAGAACAAGCAGCTACAGACTAGAACCAAAGGATAAGCAAGCACCAATGGACCAGTATCACAGGCAACCTGTAGCCAGCAGGTTGCCTGTATTTATAGTGGGGAGTAAGGGTCATATGACGTGGCCAGCGTCACATGACCGACAGACAGACAGGTCGAGCACCGAGTGATCAGCTCGGCACTCAAGGCAGACCTAGGAGCAGGGAGCCTCCCAGCTAGCAAAGCCGCCCTGGGAACAAGGCCGAACACAGATCCTCGCTCCCGAAGCTAAGCAGCAGTTCTGGTCTGCGGCCTTCGGCGCCCGTTACAAGTAAATTCTATTAAAACAAACAAACAAACACAGTTTAATATATTATTCAATAATAATGCAAAAAGTGGGATGCGGCTCCCTCTGCCATCCAATCAGAGGCCCTGCAGCTAAATTGCAGGGCTCCGATCGGTGACCATGACAGCCTGGGCCCTGCTGGAGGTTCTCAGGCCTGTCATGGTAAGCTTCCTGCTAAGCTGTGCACGAGGTACAGCTCAGCAGTGAGCCAAAATGCATTCACCCTAATAGACCTCTATTAGGGTGAATGGGACAAAGGGATCAAAATCAAAGGGGGTTACAAGTTTATTGTTGTAAAAATAAAATATAAACAGTAAACATTGATTAAAATATTAAAAGTTTAAATCATCCCTTTCCATAGTTGGCAATTAAAGATTAGCGAATTTTTGAAAAGTTCGATTCGGCTGATTCGACTAATTTTACAAAAACATTTTCTTTGTAATGAATTACTACGTCATGAAGTGCACTTTTTTTAAAAGTAGCTGGTGTAATGACAGGGAGCTGTGATAGCGCTGCCCCTGTCATTGTAACCCTCAGATGCCGCGTTCATACATAATCACGGCATCTGAGTGCAAAAACTGTGTAAAATTAACATAATATTTTTTTTTTTAATGAAACTTATCACCTCCATTTGCTCACGACGGGCCGGACGCCACTATCTTGCTTTAAGATCTGGCGCGAAATTTCACGTGGCGCAAGATTAAGTCATTACACTGGCCGGCGTTGTGTCATCCTTCGTCACCACGCACGGGATTTTGGCCGAGATCTTCAATCAATAAAGATGGCGGCTGGCGGCCCGTCACAAGCAAATGGACGAACTTGATGGACTTATGTCTTTTTTCAACCGTTTTAACTATGTAAGTATGATTTTTTAGTTTTTTACACTATTTCAGGTTAAATCGATTTGCTAACACGAAGCACAAGGAAATTCTGCTTCGAGGCGAATGGAATTTATCTTAAAATTCGGATCGAATTCCACTTCGTGAGATTCGATTCGCTCATCTCTATTGGCAATATTGTGTAATGTTGCCGCAGTATTTAACTTCTTCTAATATTTTTTTCTCCTATTTTGCGCCATTGATCCCTTTTAATATGTGTGCATAATTTTTATATTTCTATAGCTTTCCATCCGAAGTATAATTCAACTTTTACTAATAAAAACAAATATCTAAAAACATATTAACAGAGCACTTCTAAAAATATCCATCCCTTGGGCTAACTCCTCTTAATAAATCTCTAAGACCCCTGATGGGCATGAAATAGAAGGAAATTATTTATATGGTTGGAAGTGCACTTCTGAAAATCTTTCCTCTCTGTTTATTCAAACCTCCTGGATGATATGATCTGTAGTCAATGAGCAGCGCTGCGCCTAAGTCTCCCACTGTGTGACTATATATCTGTCAGAATTATACAGTCCACCCATTTCTATGCATTCAATATTCCTGCATACCCGGATGCTCTTTTTGCTTGATAAAAAATAAATATAAGTCCTTTAAACCTTTTAAAGCCAAATTCCTAAAATATTAAATTGACCAAGTAGAATATTTGCAGAATGACCCTAACTAAATAAATAATAATAATAATAATAATAATAATAATAATAATAAATAATATAATAATAATCATCCACTGGTGAGAAAGAGATTGTATCAAGAATTTTCTATTTTACACAATTACTATTTAATAATGCTATTAATAGCATTAAAGCAGATGGTATAGGAATCATTTTCCAGTTTGCATATAGAATTAATCTACATCAAAAGTGGAGGGACTTTCTAAATATTTTGCATCACATATCTTAAATGAACATGAAGTTGTACTGATCCTGAGATATCCGGAGCTAAATTTTTAATTCTGAGGGCTTCAGAGTGGAAATCTCTCAGCACTCCATGCTGACCTGAAAGGGTTTCCATGGAGAATAAACTAAAAAATGGGCCCAAACAATGATATAAATAAAAAAGAAGCATTACTTACTTCCACTGCTCTCCCACTGCTGCTGGTCTGGCACTGCCCCAGTCTCTGCTGCTTTCCACTTAGTGTCACGGATTGACAAATAGAAATATAGGGAAAGACCCACTCCGCCAATCACTGGCCCACTCTTCCATTCATTGGCCCACTCCGCCATAACTGGCCCACTCCGCCATTCATTGGCCCACTCCACCAATCACTGACCCACTCCGCCATTCACTGGCCCTAGCTGTGAACATTCTGCACTAATGTCAACCGTCATGACAGAAACTCGATAGTCCATGGGGCCCGTCAAGCCTCCATCTTGTGAAGAACCTGTCACTGCCATTATTTCCATATGTTAAATGACAACAAGAAAACAGAAATATGAACATAGATGTGAACAGAGCTTTACCTGTACTTTTATCTACTACTTAAAGGGCATATGTTATCTGTACTATGCTGCCCTAGCAGCCGTTGATTTCAGTGGGTTGTCACTTCAGGACTAGAATATAGTACTTTTACAATACTGATAGGGTGAATGTCACAGCACACGCCAGTCTGATAAGACTTGTGGCTCTGACCTCCCCCTGTCTCCTGCCCATGACTTTCATGTTATGCATAGGAAAGAAACCTGCCTGTCATGGGCAGGAGGTGTGGGGAAGGACCACAAGTCTCATCAGGCTTATCTATTTTACCCCAGACCTGGTGGTGCTACAATTCTGTATATAGTTTGTATTATTGTTAGTGCTGGTCTTGCTAAGAATGGGAGTTCCTGTCCAGAGACAAAGGGGAAGAGGAAACACATTGCAGAGCTCCTGCTCCTGTTACGGATTCTTTAGAATTACTCTAATTGTACTAAAGTAAAGTCTTGAGACATTAGTCAGCAGGGTAAACTCCTACAACCAGCATTAAAGACACTGCTGCAAGGGGAGAGATTACAGCCAAGAGACTCATCACCTAGAACGTTACTAGGCTAGTACTAAGTGTTAAATTGACACCATCCAACTTGCCTCTATAATCCTTACTGGTGCCAGAGAAGATTTGTACTAGGATAACTGTCACATTTAGACCCTAATTTCAATTTTCATATATGTAGTTACTCATAACATAATATTCCTGAATCAATAACCATTAGGCCTCTTTCACACGGGCGTCATGTTTGACGCCCGGATAAGAGGCGGGTGAGTTGCGGGAATATGCGCGATTTTTCCGCGCAGGTGCAAACGTTTGTAATGCGTTTTGCACGCGCATGAGAAAAATCGCCATGTTTGGTCCCCAGACCCGAAGACGGACTTCATCACTGAAGTCCGGATTCGGGTCTTCTGCAGAATTGATTATTTTCCCTTATAACATGGTTATAAGGGAAAATAATAGCATTCTTAATAAAGAATGCATTGTAAAATGAAGATGAAGGGGTTAAAAATAATAAAAGTTAACTTACCTTAGCCACTTGATCGCGTAGTTGCGATCTGTCCTCTCTTTCCCAGCATCAGCTAAGAACTAAAGGACCTGTGATAACGTCACATCACATGGTCCAATCACATGGTCCATCACCATGGTAAGATGGACCATGTGATTGGACCATGTGATGTGATGTCATCACAGGTCCTTTAGTTCTTAGCTGATGCTGGGAAAGAGAAGACAGATCGCAACTACGCGATCAAGTGGCAAAGGTAAGTTAACTTTATTATTTTTAACCCTTCATCTTCATTTTACTATGCATTCTTTATTAAGAATGCTATTATTTTCCCTTATAACCATGTTATAAGGAAAATAATAAAGATCGGGTCCCGTTGCTAAGAAACCATGCGGGAAAATCGCAACGCATCCGCACTTGCTTGCGGATGCTTGCAATTTTCCGACAGCCCCATTCACTTCTATGGGGCCTGCGTTGCGTGAAAAACGCAAAATATAGAGCATGCTGCGATTTTTACGCAAAGCAAAAGTGATGCGTGAAAATCACCGCTCATGTGCACAGCCCCTTCTCACGCATTGCACCCGTGCGGAAAACTCGCCCGTGTGAAAGGGGCCTTAGACTTACCCCCTATTTAATAAGATTCAGCCCTTAGCAACCAGTCTGCATAAAACTGCAATTTCACTATTCTGTTAAGATGGCTGCCACTGCCCTCACCCCGAGGCTAATCCCGCCTGCCCTCCCTACCCACAATGCATTGATCTCCTCTCATGCACTAGCTTCTGCACCTCAACCAATCGTTGCTCTCCCCACTTAAACACGCCCTCCTCCTCCTTCTATCACATACACTTTAGGCTATTGCATTGGAATGCATGAGAATAGCAATCTAATGATTGCATGTTATAATTCCCTATGGGAACTATACAAAAGTGTAAAAAAATGTTTAAATAAAATAAATAGAAAAAAACACATAAAAGTTCAAATCACCCCTTTTACCAAAATGAAATTTATATATAAAAATACACATCATGGGTGTCGCAATGTGCAAAAACGCTCATACTATAAAAATATTTAAAAAATTCCATATACGGTAAACAAAAAATTGGAAAAAAGTGTCCAAATTGTTGATTCGCCATTTTTGGATGCTTCATTTCCTCAAAAAAAATTAAATAATAAATAATAAAATAAAAGGTAATTAAAAATTCATACACACCCCAGAATGGTATCAATGAAAAAATCAGATTGCGCTGCAAAAAATGAGCCCCCACACAACTCCGTACTCATAACTACAAAAAGTTATAGGGGTCAAAATATGGCAACTAAAAAGTAAAACAGATTTTTTCCCACTTTTGAATTTTTTTTTGTGCCAGTAAAATGTGCTCCCACAGATGCCCCCAAATCATGTGCCAGTAACAATAGCCCCCCAAAAGTGCCAGTAACCAGAGCCCCCCCAAATGTTTGCATTGAACTTAGGAGAGCCATATGTATACAGATGGTACAGTATATATGGAACCTACTGACTGTGCTGCAGGGTTTAATACTATAGGAAGAGCAGAGCCATGTGTAGGGCTAAGGGGTTAATACAATGTGTAGGAAGAGCAGAGCCATTTGTGGTACTAAAGGGTTAATCTGGGGCAATGGGGGCTGCACTTAGTGAACCCATGCAGGGGTTAATACAAGGTTATGGGGGGGGCTGCACTTAGTGAAGCCATTTAAGGGTTAATACAAGGTTTTGTGGGGCTGCACTAAGTGAACCCATGCAGGGGTTAATTGTAGGATTCAGAGAAGTTGGTGAAGCCATGCAGTCATGCAGGGGTTAATCCATAGGACTTCTGCAGTGAAGTTAGTGAAGACCAGCACTGTATAGGGGGGTCTTGCAGTGAAGTTCCCGGGTCTGGCTGAAGCCTGTAGTCCTCCTGCAGCACAGAGAGGTTGCCCAGAGCTCTACTCTTACCACATGTTGCTGAGTGGCTAGGCTGCTCCAGCCCCCATTCTCCAGCACTGCTGAGGGAGCGTCTGCCAAGCGCAGGGATGTGGAGAAGTGCACACAGCCCAGGCACTGTTATCAGCTGCCAGGGAGGACCTGGATTTTTAACCATTCCCTTACAACTTTTACTCTGTCTGTCAGTTCTGGCCAGTAATGTGAGCGCGCACGCAGGCAGGGGTACAGCCTGCTTGTGCATCCTCCGTCTTCCCTCAGAGGAAAATGGGAGACGGAGGATGCCTAGCAACCCTATTTTAAGCACAGGTAAAATAAGCAGTACAGGGAACAAAAATGTGGAATTAAGGGGCAATTGAATAGACAGTGAAAAGTTGAAACGGGGCCACCAAGGTAATATTAATCACCAGAATCCAATACTACAAAAAAAAAATCCTGACAGTTATCCTATAAAGTCTGCAGCTACTTAATGGGGGAGATATATCAAGACTGGTGCATCCATCCGCCAGTCTTGATCTCCTTGTACTGGTGCGAGATGCGCCTAATTTATTAAGATGTGGATGCCTCTTAACAAATCACAACTCTGCACTGCCGTGCACCAGATAATGAAGTCTACGCCAGCTACTTCCACTAAGCCATGCTTTATTTTTTTGAAGTGCCGAGAAGCTCAAAAAGTCACAAATGATTGTGCACACATGGCATGCTCCATAATCTGCAACTTTTTAAAGTCACAATAGTGGCATAAAGAGCTTAATACAGTAAAGGCCTCTCAAAGTCTCAATGTAGTTGAAGTTCTACTTTGCACTTAGTAAAAACACTTACTTGTTACATTTGATTCTGGCCCCATTTTTTGATACTATATTTCCACTGCACCGATCCCCAGGGAGAAACGGCTTGAGGGAGTAAACCATGGCACAGCACTTCATCAGGGCCGCCTCACATCTCTTTCACGGCTCTGTTGTGTGGCTTGTCTAATGTAAAAGCACTGAATACTAGCACAGCAATGATGGCCTGCTGAATTCAGCAGATCTGTCACTATGTTGTGCTTCCCTCAGTCGGGATAGCATATTAGAGGTGACAGGTTCCCCTTAAAAATTTTAATTTTTTTCCTATTATTTCATTATTATCATCTTTCCTTTGCACAGGCTTCCTCCCCACTCCCAAATTGATGATGCTGATGTATCACGGCTATCTGTCTCCTCCGCCGGCTCATGCCGCTTTTGCCTAAATTATACTTTATTGCCACTTCTATAAGATTTCTAATCAAGGACGTGGATTATTGCATATGTTTATTCATGACTGTAGTGAATGTTTTTCCTCCAGAACGGACGTTAATCAGAGCTTTATGAGGGCAGAGTTACTTAATACCCAGTAATGAAGTTTTACTGTAGGAGGCAATGGCGATAAAACATGTTAATCCTGAAGATTCAGCAGAAATGCCTCAGATAATGGATATAGGGTTACCCAATAAGAGATCCCTTTGTCTTCAGAATATCTGGTATCAACAACACGGCAGGAAAAGCAAAATCGGCAAAATTCTGTATGAATCAGCCGTGGGAAAAAGAAAAAAAGATCATTGGAAAGGAGTTTTCTGGGACTTAGATATTGATGCCCTTCAGATAGGTCATCAATAGAGATGAGCAAAGTTATGAAACATTCGATTCTGCTGCTTTGCCGAATTTCACAAAGAAATTTCACTTTGTCACGAAGCGCATTCCTTTGTATATAGTGGCTGCAATGACATGGAACGGCCATTGCGCCGCCTTCCCCCCATCATTGAACCCTTCAGATGCCGCGCTCATCGCTGATAACGGCATCTGTGATTAAAAATAAGGCCTTTCAGGGGCCACTCCAGTTAACATACTCAGCTTATCCATTTGATTGCAGAGAGGCCATCGCGGCCATCTTGATTGAAGAGACCATGCGAAATCTCTCACTCTCGGTGACCGGGCGCAGTGACATCATCACTCATGACATTGCCCAGCCTGCGCGATGACGCACTCTTCAACCTGCGCAAGATTTTGCATGGTTTCTGCAATTAAGATAGCCATGACGTAAGGTGAGTATGTTTTTCTTTTTACCACCATTTCAGGAAAAATAGATCAATTCCCCCAAAGCGAAAGGAAGTTCAGCTTTGCATTGAATTGAATTTTTCTGGAAATTCAGATCGAAATCCACTTCAGATACTTCGATTTGCTCAACACTAGTCATCACTATCATATTATTGGAGGTTCGACACCTGTAACCAGCACCAATCAGATGTTTGGGGCAGCGCCAGAAACACAGGGTTCCCTCCAATGCATAATGGCCATTGTGAGATCCTGCAGCTCAGCTCCCATTCACACAGACCCCTCTGATCTGATATTGATGACCTATCCAATGGATAGATCATCAGTATCTGATTGGTTGAGGTCCGACACCCGAGACCAGGGCTGGTTTTAGACAAAATGTGGCCCTGGGCAAAATCAAAAGAGGGGGCCCACATCTTGTAATAATGTGCTAAAAACACAGTCCGACAGCCCCGCCGATCAGCTGTTTGAGGAGACGGTGCGTGCTGTTCACTGCTGCTGTCCCAAAGACATACAGCAGCAGAGCAGGAAGAGAGAAGGGAGACTGCAGGTGTGCACAGCGCTTGCCATCTCCTCAAACAGCTGATCGTCAGGAGTGCCGGGTGTCAGACCCCCGCCAATCTAATATTGATAATGATTACCTATCCTAAGGATAGGTCATCAATATGAAAAAACTTCTTGAAGCTACCCCCAATACTGTGCCTGTTCTGCTCCCCCCCATGTCCACAAACAATATACTATGCACCCAGACTGCCCTCATTAGTAATAATACTTCCCAAGATGGCCCCTATTCATAGCAATGCCCTCCATATTGTGTCAAATATATGTATATATATATATATATATATATATATATATATATATAAAATGCTCCTCCATTCCTCCCCAGTGGTTCCAGGTATATATCATGATCTCCTTCCCCCCATCCCTGCAGTGTGGACATTTAGTATAAAATGCAGACGACAGTTTTATCTCTGGCTTGTGCTGCTGCATCCTGATGCATATGGTCCCAATGACATCACCACTCCTGCTCCGGGTCTCACGTGATGATATCATTTGAGACCCAGAACAGGAGGAATCTGTGATGTCATTTCGGCTTCTTGCTCTTTTCTAATGCCTCACAGGCTTGAGGCCTAGCGGTCTGAGGTTTGTGAAGTTGGACTGCGCCCCCCCCCCTTTATGGGGCGAAGTGGCGCCCTAGGCAGATGACTACCTTCCCCTATCTATCGTCCCGGCCCTAAGGCCTCATGCACGTGGCCGTTCTGTGCATTGGAGACCGCAATTTGCGGTCCCCAATGCATGGGCAACGTCCGTGTGGCGGCTGGGACGAATCGAGACCCATTCAACTTGAATGGGTCAGTGATCCATCTGCACCGCCAAAAAATAGAACATGTGCTATTTTTTTGCCGTGCGAAGGCACGGACAGAAACACCACGGAAGCACGGGTTCCTTGCCTCAGTTAACCACGGCAGGTCCGGATTGCGGACCCATTCGAGTGAATGGGTCAGCGTCCATGATGTGCGGAGCACATGGCCGGTGCCAGCATATTGCGGACCTGCTGTTTGCGGGCCGCAATATGGCCACGGCTGGGCAACGGCCGTGTGCTTGAGGCCGAATTTAGAGCACATTACTGAAGGAGGTATAACAGAAGAGGACTATAACTGCCAACATGTGTAAGCCATGTTTTAATATCAGAGCACATTACAGGGGGAGGTATAAGAGGATGGGACTACAACATCCTGCATGTCCAAGCCGTTATTATGTAATATCAGAGTACATTGTAAGAGGAGATATACAACTCCCAGCATATCCAGGGTGTTGTAATGTACCCTGATATTATATAACAATGGCCTGGACATGCTGAGAGTTGTAGTCCTCTACTGTTATAACTCCTGTTGTAATGTACTCTGATATTACATGACAAGCTGGACATGCTGGGAGTTGTAATCCATTCCTCATACCTCCTCTTGTAATGTACTCTGATATTACATAACAGTAGGTACAAGAGGAGAGGACTACAACTTCCAGCATTTCCCTGGTACTTACATTGAATCCATACTTCTTCCCATGCATCACTGGTCTTCTTCTTTACTGCACTGCTGAGCTCCGCCTCCTGTTCTGGTCACATGATGGTGAGGTCATCGCAGGTCCTTCATCCCGTCTTCTCTGCTGAGCTCCGCAGGTCCTGTCAGCACTGTGCTAACGATTTCTTTTATATGTGAGGGAGGGGACCTTACAGTGCACTGCACCGCCGGTTTGCTTCCTTGGACATTCAGCTGAACAGCAGCACTGAAGCAGGGGGCCCCTTAGACAATGGGGCCCTGGGCAATTGGCCCTGCCAAAGACCCCTCCCCTTGAGCAGCTGTTTGAAAAGGCACTGCCATTTGCAGTAGAACCAAAGCCTTCTCCAGCCAGCCTAGTCCACTGACATCACATTCATGAGTCATTGGCCTAGGCGCAGGTCAGTCCCATTGAAATGATTGGGGCTGAACTGGGATCCCAACAATGTACGGCACTGTGTTTGGTGAGCAGGGAGAAGACTGTAGCACTACTGCAAGTGCCGGCGTCTGGTCAGCTTGGTCAGACCTCCACTGATCAGATACTGATGGCCTATCCAGAAGATAGGTCACAAGTTAAAATATCCTGGAAAACCTCTTTAAGAGGACTTTACACAAGATCAGAGGACATTCATTATGGTGATTTAGACACCAGTATAGGAAAAGATTATATACAATTACAGCAGTCATACTATTGTATACCCTACCCTAAGATGTAGTAATGGCAGATACTATTGCAGTGACCGGGCCGCAGGGGTACAATATATCAGTGCAGTGGCCTGGTGGGCGTAATAGTTGGTACTCACGGTTCTGCAGCTCTATGGGCCGACGTTAAATAATCAGTTAAATAATCCTGGAAAAAACCTTTAATGAATAAGTCCAATGCCAGATATTTATATTGACCAAACATGTATTTATCCTAGAGATTAGCAAATCGGTTCATACCACTAAGTACAGTAAAAATCTGATTAGTTCATCACAGTAATTTACCTATGGGACTATCCCTCTACCATCAGTAAATTGTATTTTTCCTTTGCGGTCAAAATAACATGGTTTTGGGTCTCGTGAGACAATGTTAATCTCACAAATGTCATATATGAGTCATATTAGTTAATGAGTTTATTCGCATGTGAGCCGCTACTCACAATAACGGCTGATGCACAAGATTAACAATGTCTCGCGAGAGCCACAGGCATGTTAGTGTGGCTGCATAGGGAAAAATGCAAAAATTTACTGGTGGTAGAAGGACAGTCCCTCCTTCACAGGTACATTAGTGAGATGAACGAATCGGATTAATATGTAACGGTACAAACCTGTTCACTCATTACTAATTTATGCTGGTGAATAAGATTGACTCTGAAGTGCCTTTTTTTTCCAAGATGAACAATACCTGTCTGTCTGTAATACCTAAAGAAGAAAGGAGAGCTGGGCCCACCCCACCAGCAGGAACTCTACCCGCCCCATCAAGTCAAGTGCTCCTTCGGGTTGAAACAACAGGCCAGGGAGTCGGCTCATCTTCAGACCCAGTGCCACTAACCCTTTTCCCAGCTACCTTTTCTCTCACAGACCCAGCTCACCTAGCAATGTGGCGGAGAGGGAGACCAATTTTTTTATCCTGTTTAAGACCAGGCCGTTTTTCCACCTGAAACCACATTTTTTTGTACATGCAGCTTTAATAGCCATAGGCTTTTTTTGTGTTATTTTTTAATATTTTCTATTTACTTTTTAATATAAATAGGGCTTTATGTTTAAGTAATTTTTAATTTTAGTCGTTATTTTTTATTTTTTTTTTATACCTGGGAAAAAAAGGGGGGTGCAGTCCAATTTTCACATTTGTATTTTTTTAACATAACAAAGTAGGACTATTTTTTACTTTTTTAAATTGTATCCCCTTTCTGTTACTGTCATTGTTATATAGCGGATATATGCAGTGGCCGGTTTGGGTGGCCCCAACTCTACGCTGTGTCCCCCAGACACCGTTGAGGTGTCACCATGTGTTGCAGTTCTGTGGAAGGCATTGTAAAGCGTGGTGCAAGCCAAAGGGAAATAAGTCCAGAGAGTCAGGGTCTGCAGTAAACCAGGGTGCTTCTTTACTGGAGGAATTCAGATGCAAAACAATGCAAGTGAGTCATAGGAATGCAGAGAAAAGACCTGAGCTAGCTGTCCCTCTCTCAGAAGGCTGGTACCCTGGACAAAGGCTGGAGGTCCACGGTCTCCAGTAGTCCGGGTGGCTCCTTGGTCACAGGTCTGGTGACCCATGGTCTGTGGCTCAGAGTCCCCATCTCAGCGTCTTCTTCCCATCACTTATACATAATGGCAGAGTCTCTCCCTCCAAGCACTGTTCCCTAACTGCAGAGCACTAGGGGCTCTGACTGCTCTCCTTATATACAGTTACTAGCTAGACTGGAACCTTCGAGTGGGAGGGGTGGAGTGGAGAAACTCAGCACAAACCATTACAAAGTTACC
This sequence comes from Bufotes viridis, assembly GCA_033119425.1. Lineage (NCBI taxonomy): Eukaryota > Metazoa > Chordata > Amphibia > Anura > Bufonidae > Bufotes > Bufotes viridis. The sequence continues at coordinate 37,563,784 of CM065591.1, forward strand.
ACTCCCATCTGTCATAGACTTACACTAGAGCTTCAATGATACTAAATGGCAATGATGCAGCAGTTTTTCCGGACAAAAACAAGTTTCCAGACAAAACAACAAAGCTAAACCAGACATTCAAAAGGTCAGTTTGCCTGGTTTTGGTAGTAAACAAGTCTGCAATAACAAGTGACAAAACAGTGTGCACCTGTTTTGTCATTTGTTATTGCTATATTGGTATATTACTTATCACATCCACACAATTGCCATCTTGTGTAGGATGTCTATTGTGGTACTTGTGGTCCGCTGCAGGCATCCTCCACCATATGCTTTTTTGGTGGGGATCGCCATTAGCAACGGGCCACAAGTGCAGGATCTGCTCCACTGTATATATATGCACAACTGCATTTTTGGGTTGAGCACATCCTGCTTCATGCCACCTTTCAGTTGTTTTGGATAAACAAGTCTGGCTTTTCCCTCCAAAACATGGTCTTCTTTAAACCCTAGTGCAGCTGTGGAAAATTACCAGTTTCTTATTCAAAGTCCCAAAAGTCTCTCAGTAATTACTAACCCTTGCCACAGAGCCTCACAAATACAGTGCAAATGAACACAGAGTGCTGTGTGTACAGCGACAGTGAAGGCAGGGGCAGTTTTAAAATTCTATGCCTTCTTTAGGATGAGCATAGTTGTGTCTGACAACCGGCTTCCTGCTCTGACAGCCCCAAACTCTCCAAAGAATTCACATGTCCTTACGGAGTCATCCTATGGTCCGAAAGTGGATAAAGAGCCTTGAAACATGATGTAGATTATAGGCCAAACCAGGGATGTCTAATAGAGTTGAGCGAACACCAGGAAGTTCGGGTTCGCTGGGTTCGGCCAAACTTCGTCACAAAGTTCGAGTTCGGGACCCGTACTTGACCCCAAACCCGAACCCCATTGAGGCCAATGGGGACCCGAACTTTGAGGCACTAAAATGGCTCTGAAAAAGTAATGGAAAGGGCTAGAGGGCTGCAAAAGGAAGCAAAATGGGGGTAAGAGTTGGACAATTGCCATGCAAACAAATGTGGATAGTAAAATGACTTAAAATAACATAAAGTACATAAAAATTTAAAATAATAATCTTGAACTAGGAGAAGGAGGTCCATATGGAGTAGGAGGTTGAGTAGGAGGTTGAGGAAGCGGTGGACGCAGCAGTGTAGGTGGAAGCGGTGATGGAAGAGGAGACTCACCAACAACACTGTTTTTTGCTTTTAAATTTTTTAAATTTTTATTTGGGTAGACCCCAAAACATTGGGAAATATAGAAAAGAAAACAAAGAGAAAGTGCGCTGGAGTATAACAAAGGCTGGGTGAGGCTGGTATACATGTCTATTCTGCACAAGGTACGGACAAGTCCTGTGGGATCCATGCCTGGTTCATTTTATTGAATGTGAGCTTATCCACATTGGCTGTGGACAGGCGGCTGCGCTTGTCTATAATGACGCCCCCTGCCGTGCTAAACACACATTCAGACAATACACTGGCTGCAGGGCAGGCCAGCACCTCCAAGGCGTAAAGGGCAAGCTCAAGCCATGTGCACAATTTGGAGACCCAGAAATTGAATGGGGCAGACCCATCAGTCAGTACCTATAGGCGTGTGCACACATACTGTTCCACCATGTGGCTGAAATGCTGCCTCCTCTAAGACGTCCCATATCAGCTGGTGGTGCTGGTTGTTGTGGTGTGCTGACAAAGCTTTTCCACATTTTGGTCATGCTAACCCTGCCTTCTGAGGTGCTGGCGTTACCCCAGATGCGTTGCCGACTTCTTCCTCCTCCTCTGCCTTCGCCTTGTGCTTCCACTGAGGCCCCGGTGTCAGGTGGGAATGTCATCAGCAGCACATCTACCAGCGTGCAGAATATATTCCCCAGTCAGGTATGCAGTGCAGGGGTAGTTTGAAAGAAAAAAGGGGTACAGATCACCCCGCAATGTAAACGCCACCGAATTTACTGAATATATTTCCCAGTCAGGTATGCAGTGCAGGGGTAGTTTGAAAGAAAAAAGGGGTCATGGGAGCGTCCTCATCATCCGGCATCTATTCGCCCCGCTAATGGATTATTTTAAAAGTGTGTAGAAGCCACACGGGGCCCCCATGCTGCAGATTTATCAAAATGACATCATGGAGATTTAACAGCATATAACTACAGCACCAAGGCGAGATGATCCATGCAAGACGGAACTTCTCAGATAAGGAGACATTTATACAAGAAGCAATGGATATAACTACCAGATTATCCCAGAGGGCTTATTCAGTGAAGCATGTTACTAATTGCATGCAACAGACACTGGAAATTGATTGGAACTCATTAGTACACCCTAAGTGGAAACCAATAGATATAGAATCTCCAATGCCTCTAGCTAATAAGCCCCAGAGCACTTTTGTGACACAATATAGTGTTGAATATCCAGAAATCTGCAGGATAATCAAGAAACATCTCCCAATATTAGCATATGACAAGCAATGGGCAGAAATAGCCATGGGAGGCGTGAGATGTACGGCCCGGAGGGCCCCTACTGTAGCAAATTCAGTTAGTCCTAGTCTCTGTCAGGATGGGAAGAAATCACAACCCACATGGCTGGTCACTAAAGGCAGCTACAAGTGTGGCCATGGCAAATGTGTTTGCTGTGACCACACAGTAACTGCCAAAACATTCAAGTCCACTGCGAATGGTAATGAATATATGATAAAATATTATCTTAATTATAATACTATGTTTGCCGTTTATTTGATTACCTGTATGATCTGTGAACTACAGTATGTCGGTTGTACGACCAATGCAATAAAAGTGAGGGTACGCAGACCTATATCTGATGTGCCACACCATGGGAGCCGCAATGTGTCAGCAGTCCGCTTGCATTTTGCGATAGCCCATGGTGGGGATACGTCAGGTATGCGAGTACAAGGAATAGAAAGAGTTAAAATGCCAGTTAGGGGAAGTGATCACAAAAGGAAACTTCTAAATAGAGAATCCTTTTGGATTTTTTTAATTGGATAGCTGTCAGCCAAAAGGTCTTAATAAAAAACTAGATCTAATATTGCAACAATAGTAGAACATGGTTCCCACTATATATTCTATGTTTTATGTTTTATGATATGTTTTTTTTGCATATAACTTTTTAAACAGAGGAGTGTTCGTGCACTTGATTACCAGCGTATTACCTGGTCACATGACAGCCTAATTGCAGGCGCAGGTGTGGGACCAGCTTATGTGCTGAAATTATTTGTATCCTTAGTATGTCATGAGTAAGGCTGCGTTCAGACTTGAGCTTTTTACAGCGCGTTCCTACGCGCTGTAAAATGCTCAACAGGCGAAAAACCATGTTTCCCTATGGGCATGGTTCTCACCTGAGCGTTTTACAGCGCGTACGAACACGCTGTAAAACGCCCCACGCCCAAAGAAGTACAGGAGCTTCTTTGGGGCGTATTGTCGCGCGTCCCCCATAGGGATATATAGCGCAAATGCGCGCACGACGCGCGATTTTTACTTTCATTTTCACGATGCGAAAATAAAAGTAAAGATAGAGCGTCGTACGCGCTAAGCGGGACTCGCAGGTGTGAACCCTGCCTAAGGGCTTACATTACAATAGCCAGAAACCGGTAGACGAGAATTTTTCAAACTGGATGTTTATCTTTTAAATCGCTGAAAAAAAAATACCATTGCACCGTCTGCGAACTGAGCTGGATTTTTTCTTTCTATCGGATCCTAACTTAACCTAAGCAGATGAAGAGCAGGTGAGAGCCGTTTTACCTTCCTTGCTATATTTCTCAGTCAGGTATGCAGTGCAGGGGTAGTTTAAAAGAAAAATGGGGTCATGGAGCGTCCCCGTCATCCAGCATCTATTCGCCCCGCTGAAGTATTATTTTGAAAGTGTGTAGAAGCCGTGCCACAAGGGGTCCCCATGCTGCAGATTTATCATGGAGACATCATGGAGATTTTACAGCATATAACTACAGCACCCAACAATATAAACGCCACCGAATTTACAGAATGTACAGTATTTCCCAGTCAGGTATGCAGTGCATGGGTAGTGTGAAAGAAAAAAGGGGTACAGATCACCCAACAATCTAAACGCCGCCAAATTTACAGAATATATTTCCCAGTCAGGTATGCAGTGCAGCAGGAACACACCCTCCAAGCCACTTTTGAATGACTGGTCTGATAAGAGCTGGATTTACTGATTAAATTTCACTCTCAGAAATGCAGTGCAGGCCGCAAATGTACTTTATGGCAAAAAATACGTGATTTTTTTCACCAACAATTTCCCAGCTGTCTTTAATGGTTATATTTCATTCTCAGAAATGCAGTGCAGGCCGCAAATGTACTTTATGGCAAAAAAATATTAATTTGTCCCCCCAGAATCTAACAGATGGATTTACTGTATTGATTACACTGTCATATATGCAGCACAGGGGTATTTTGCAGAAAAAAGTGTCAATATGTCACCCCCCTGGGGCCCTGAACTCACATAGGATTACCTATATTATTTTCCCTTCCCCTGGCACATATGCAGTGCAGGTGCACTTAAAAAATGGGTATATGTCGCCCACTGAACTACAAGAACAGGATTCAATTATTGTCCCTGGCAATATTGTCATTTGCACAAAATGGCCGCCGACGCCCACCTAGCTAAAAGACAGATTAAAACTTATTTTTCTGTGTCACTGGGCTCAGGGCAGGGTACAAAAATGTTGCATAGCACCCACAAAAAAAAAAAAAAAAAAAAAACCCTGTAGATCGCAGACTTAACAGCAAGCTCTGATATCAGATTCTTTCCTAATCTCTCCCTCACAGCAGCAGCATCCTATCCCTACACTAGTAAGAGCTGACGTGGTGTGCGGCGCTACGTGACTCCAGCTTATATAGAGGCTGGGTCACATGCTGCTCTGGCCAATCACAGCCATGCCATTAGTAGGCATGGCTGTGATGGCTTCTAAGGGCACACATCTTAAGCGCTTGTTGATTGGCTACCCTACAGACTTTCAACAAGCTTTATTAAACGGCCAAACACCGAACTCGAACCCAACTTTTACAGAAATGTTCGGGTCCGGGTACGAAAAACCTTAAAGTCCGGTACAAACCCGAACTTTACAGCAAAAATGCCAAGACGCTGTCACACACGGGCTGATCCTGGTCATGTTCATAGCTCTGTAAACATGTTTTATATTTTATACTTTTCATTAATATTCATATTTTTTTTTCTTGGCAGCTCAGAACAATTAACCAAGTAGAATAATGCCTCTACATCTACATAATAAGTATTGTTTCATAATAACAGACTTAAAATCTTGAAGCATTCAGAGTACACGAGCCGGCTGACAGTTTTTTATGCCTAATTTAGAATGCAAGATCTGTCCAAAATTGTATCGCTAATGTTTCCTCTAGATATGAATTTAACATAATGCATCTATAGCTGTCAGGCAGGGAGCAGAAACATTGAATTCACTGCCATGAATCAGAACAAAAAAAATAGTAAATTAACCCCTCCAGAGTAATCAAGTTTGATGACCACGTATAAATAAGTAGCTCGAAAATACAGAAGGAAATAAATGTGTTTTTCTTGTCAGCTCAGATGTTTGTGTTCTCGAAATCTCCTGGTGTTAGAAAGAAAGAAAGTAGCCGACTGACAGCCATATTAGCTGTTATGGGTCTCGTTTCTCTGTCGTCCAGTCCCTCGGAGAAGCCTTTCCCTTTCCCCTCTCCCAGGTCTACTAGACATCCATCGACACAGAGGTTACTCTCCTTCTCCCAGCCTCTTTCACTGTATGGAGAGCAAGGTTCATTTTCAGTGACCAAATGTGCAAAAGTTTTAGGCAGGTGTGGAAAAAGGCTGCAAAGTTGCTTTAGAAAATATGAGTGTTAAAAGTTTTCCTTTCTCAATGAAAGGGGTTATTTAGGAATGGATAATGGTCCGAGTCCCGGAATTCGATCAGCTGTTTCAGGGAGCCACCGGAGCTCTGGTGAGCACAACCCACTCACGGCAGCTTTCCAAGTGCAACACCGTACATTGTATAGTGGCTGTGCTTGGTATTACAGCTAAGCCCCATTGACTTCATTGAGGATAAGCTGCAGCTAGGCCATGTGACCAATGAACATGATGTCACATGGCCTAGCAAGAGGCCGCAACACTCATGGGGTTGATCAATAGGAGTCCCACGTGTTGGACTCCCGCCGATCTGATATTGATGACCCATTCAGAGGATAGGTCAGACTCATCAATATTAATTACCAGATAACTCCTTTAAGAAACTGCTAAGTCTTACCACTTTACAAATCACTAGTCAGACCTCATATGGAGTACTGTGTACAGTTCTTGGCTCCTGTGAACAAGGCAGACATAGCAGAGCTGGAGAGGGTTCAGAGGAGGGCAACTAAAGTAATAGCTGAAATAGGTGGACTATAGTACCCAGAAAAACTCAAAATTAGGATTATTCACTTTAGAAAAAAGACGACCGACGGGAGATCTAATAACTATGTATAAATATATCAGGGGTCAGTACAGAGATCTCTCCCATTACCATCTATTCTCTTTAGGAGCACATTATTTCATGTCTTATAAACATAGAAGATGGACAGCAGAAACAGACCATGTGGTCCATCTAGTTTGTCCTTATGTCATTTCTTAATTATCTTCGGATAGACATGTGTTTAGCCCAGGCAGGTTTAAATTCACTTACTGTAGATGTCCCAACTAGTGATGAGCGAGCACCAAAGTATTCGGATGTTCGGCCCAAACACATTGCTATAGTCGTGTGCTCGGCCGAGCACCCGAGTATAATAGAAGTCATTGGGAGACAATCAGGTATTGGAAAAGGTCAGAAAGTGACAGAAACACCACCGAAAAGGATCGGGAACAGCATGGGGACAATGTCTGGATGCATCTTGGACTCCCAGGTCGCTGCTGGGAACCATGTTGTCCGGGTTGTACGCCACTTTTACAGACTAACAAAAATACGCACAACCCCCCCCCCCCCAAATAAAAAAAAAAAAAACTATTTCGCAGGAAAAATTGTATATTTAATTGTATATAAAGTACAAGTGCTGCCAAAAATTACAAGTAAGAGGCACTCCGAAATAGCCTGTATATCACATAAAGGAGGGTCTCATTTACATTGTGGTACAATTGTTCAGGTAGTGGGACTCCTACACTCATTATATGCGAGTGCATGCTGTTCAGCTAATGCTCTAAATCATTAAATGCGAGTGCATGCTGTTCAGCTGACGCTCTAAAACATTATATGCGAGTGCATGCTGTTCAGCTGACCGTATAAAAAAATTTGAGTTGAGGGCCTGCAATTGAGCTGACCCAATAAAAGGGAATATATACAGTCTGAAGGAGGAGGAGGAGAAAACAAGATTCAACCATATGCTCTTTTTTGGGTGTGGAAAAGGTGCATGGGAATATCCTACAGTAGATTGAATACATTATAAATGATAGATTGAAATTGCCTTTATGTTCATCATCAGCTCAGCTCTACTCAGGTGAAGTTGAGAAGTCAGGGGCAATCCAGGCCTTGTTCATTTTTATCTGAGTCAACCTGCCAGCAATGCCAGTGGACAAGCGGATACGCTTATCTGTTATATTGCCACCAGCAGCACTAAATACATGCTCAGACAAAACGCTGGCGGCAGGGCAGGCCAGCACCTCCAAGTTATAGAGCACAAGTTTGTGCCACGTGTCCAGCTTGTACACCCAGTAGTTGTAAGTCACTGAGGGATCATTTAGGACGCTGACACAGTCTGCAATGTATTCCGTCACCATCTTCCAAAACTTTTCCTTCCTTGTAGCATTAGGCCACGCTTCAAGGTGAGGTTGCTGGCGGAGTGTCATGTTAGTGTCCCATGCCATGGAAAGTGTTGTCCTGCCTCTGTTGGAACTACTGCGTGTTCCTCTTGTCTCCCTTCCTCGGTTGCCTAAGGAAGTATGGACTCTGCTGGCCGCGTTGTCAGATGGAAAATTTGGAGCAATCTCTCAACAAGTACCTTCTGGTATTGCACCGTTTTACTTGTCCTCTCCACCACAGGAATGAGAGATTAGAAGTTCTCTTTGTAGCGGGGGTCGAGAAGGGTGAACACCCAGTAATCCGTGTTATCTAAAATGCATATAACGCGAGGGTTGCAGAAAAGGCAGCCTAACATGAAGTCAGCCATGTGTGCTACAGGCAAGACGTCGATGTCGACATCAGGATGACTCTCCATCTCCTCATCCTCCTCCTCCTCTTCTGCCCATCCACGCTGATCATATAGAATTAAAGTTCCATAGGTACTACCCTATGTAGCAGAGGCAACTGTCTCCAGCTCCTTCTCGTCCTCCTCCTCTTCATGGTCCAATTTGCGCTGAGAAGACGAACTTTGGGTGGTCTTGCTATCACCCTGTGTAATGTCCTCCCCATTTCCTCATCTGCCACATCAGAGCGTCCTCCTTAATTTTGAGCAGCGATCGTTTGAGTAGACACATCAGTGGGATGGTTACGCTGATAATAGCGTTATCATCACTAACCATCTGTGTGGATTGATCAAAGTTTTTTAAAACCTCACAGAGGTCTGACATCAATGCCCACGCCTCGCTTGTGAATAGTGGCAGTTGACTCGAAAGGCGACGACCATGTTGCAGCTGGTATTCCACAACTGCTCTCTGCTGCTCACAAAGCCAGGCCAACATGTAGAACGTAATGTTCCACCACATGCTCACGTTGCACAACAGTCAGTGAGCCAAAAGCCGCAAGCGCTGCTGCAACGTTGACAGACCGGGTGAAGCTGTGGACGACTTGCGAAAATGGGCACACACGTGGCACGCCTTCACTAGTAGCTCTGCCAAATTGGGGTAGGTTTTGATAAACCACTGAACTATTAAATTTAAGACTTGGGCTAGGCATGGGATGTGTGTCAGGCTGCCGAGCTCCAAAGCCGCCACCAAGTTACGGCCATTGTCAGACACAACCATGCCTCGTTGCAGGTTGAGTGACGAGAGCCACAGCTCAGTCTATTCCCTTATACCCTGCCACAGCTCTGCAGCAGTGTGCGGTTTGTCCCCTAAGAAGATCAGCTTCAGCACGGCCTGTTGACGCTTACCCACAGCAGTGCTACACTGCTTCCAACTAGCGACTGATGGCTGCCTGCTGTGGAGGAGGAGGCGGCGGAGGAGGAGGAGAAGTGGGGGTTGGAGCCAGTAAGATAGCTGCTTGTGGAGACCCTGACGGACGTAGGGCCCGCAATCCTGGGCGTGGGTAGCACCTGTGGCATCCCAGGGAACGACTCACTCCCGGCATCCACAACATTCACCCAGTGTGCTGTCAGGGAAATGTAGCGTCCCTGGCCACCAGCACTTGTTCGTGGTGAAGTGGACCTTCCCAGTAAGTGTGTTGGTCAGGGCACGGGTGATGTTCTGGGACACATGCTGGTGTAAGGCGGGCACGGCACAAAGTGAAAAATAGTGGCGTCTGGGGACTGCGTACCGAGGGACGGCCACCGACATCAGGCTATGGAAGGCCTCAGTGTCCACAAGCCTAAATGGCAAAATTTCAAGGGCCAGTAATTTCGAAAGTTGCGCATTTAGTGCTATTATTTGCGCTTGCATTCAAATGCCTGTCTTATCGACATTTGGATGCTGCACTGAGACAGGGAAGTGGATGTTGTTGCTGACGGTTCATGCGAAGCTACAGGTGCAGGTCGTGGGGCACCCGGGCCTGCGCCTTCGACAGGGGATTGGCCAGCAGTGCGTAACACAGGGGAAGAGGAGGCAGTGTTATGACCCACAGACCCAGATTGTGGACCCAGGCGTTCAGTCCACTTATTAGGGTGCTTGGATGCCATGTGGTGGATCATGCTGGTGGTAATGAGGTTGCTAGTGTTCACGCCCTTGCTCATTTTGGTACGGCACATGTTGCAAGTTACCTCTCTTTTGTCATCTGCACCTTCGTCAAAAAAGCGCCATACTGCGGAACACCAACCCTTTGGCAAGGTTGATTTATGCATGGAGGTGCTCGGTGTAACGGTTGCAGGCCTGTTTGGTGTGGGCCGACTTCTCCCTTTTGCGACCCCACTGCCTCTTCCAGACTTTTGCGGTGCTACGGATCCCTCCCCCTCTGTACTGCTGTCCTTGCTCGGTTTTTTATTTTCCTAAGTTGAGTCAGTGACCTCATTGTACACCACCTCCTCTGCCACTTCCTCATTCTGCTCATCCTCCTGACTTGACCTAACCACAACCTCAGTGATTGACAACTGTGTCTTATCAACATCCACCTCGTGAACTAATGATTGCCGTTCACCACCGTCATCTTCTTGAGACTGTGAAGGCTCAAGAGGTTGGGAATCAGGGCACAATATCTCAGGTACCTCTTCAAGCGTGCTTGAGCGAGGGCCAAATGTTAAATGTTAAATGGCACTTGAAAGAGCTTCTCCGAATATCCGAGTGTGGGATCACTCGTATGGCAAGCCTCTCCATGGTGGGAGGAAGGATGATCAGAGTAAGGATTCGGTTGACCAGACTCTTGACTACAGAGAATGGACGAGAGGGTGGTGCTTAACCGACAGGAAGCATTATCTTCAGCAATCCAACCGACCACCTCTTCACACTGGTCCGATTTGGACAGTGTTGTCCTGCGCCGCCCAGCCAAGTTGGACATGAAGCTGGGTACGTTTGATTTTTTTTATCTGGTGCACTGGAAACAGGCACAGTTTCATTGCGCCCAGGGCCACGGCCTCTGCGTGCACCATCAGCATCACATACCCCCCAACCCCCCCACCCCCGTCCCTTCCTCGCCTTCTTCATATTAATGGTTTTGTCACTAGATGTGGCGCAGATTGTTTTACTGTCTGCTAAAGACACGGTTTTCGGATGCAGGACAGTATATGTCACAGAAACCCACAGAATATGGACACTATATTAGGCCCAGATTTATGGAATTTGTAATACTGAAACTTTTTGCAGATGTTCTACAGTATTGGCTACTGAACACCATAGATTAAGGACATTAGATTTGTCCCAGATTATTGGAATTTGTAATACAGACACTGTTTGCAGATGTTCTACACTATTGGTTACAGAACACCACAGATTATGGAGACTAGATGTGGCCCAGATTATTGGAATTTGTAATAAAGAAACTTTTTTCAGATGTTCTACAGTATTGGTTACAAAACACCACAGATTATGGACACTAGGTGTGGCCCAGATTATTGGAATTTGTAATACAGAAACTGTTTGCAGATGTTCTACAGTGTTGGTTACAGAACACCACAGATTATGGACACTAGATGTGGCCCAGATTATTGGAATTTGCAATACAGAAACTGTTTGCAGATGTTATACAGTATTGGTTAAAGAACGCCACAAATTATGGACACTAGATGTGGCCTAGATTATTGGAATTTGTAATACAGAAACTGTTTGCAGATGTTCTACCGTATTGGTTACAGAACACCACAGATTATGGACACTAGATGTGGCCCAGATTATTAAAGATACAGTCTGCGGATGATGTACAATATATGTCACTAATAGGTATAAAATAAAAATATCTTGCTGTTGTCAAACACACACAGTAGTCCACGAAAGGACTTTGGGGTCGTTCAAAAGCTTTTGGTAGTAAAAACAGCAAATGTCTCTCCCTGCAGTATCTGTCCCTTCAGAATCACTGTCCCTGAGACTGCAAGAGGTAAATAGATTGCTGCTGTAAAACGCACACACACACTGTTGTCCTTAACCCCTTAAGGACATAGGACGTATGGGTACGCCTAATGTCTGAGTCCTTAAGGACACAGGACGTACCCGTATGTCCTGAATAAAATCGCTTCTAAAAAAAAAAAAAATCGGGCTAGAAACATGGTTCCTGCTGCGATCGTGCAGCAGGAACCATGTTCAAATGCCTAGGGGGGTCCTGTGACCCCCCCCCCCCATATCGGCGATCGCTGCAAACCGCAGGTCAATTCAGACCTGCGGTTTGCAGCGCTTTGTGCGATCTCTGATCCCCGCGGTCTGTGATTGCGGGGATCAGAGAGTTAATGCACCCAAAATTGTAAACTATCACCCCCCCTGCAGCCCCCAATCATATTGTGGCTGCGGGGGTGCAGGGGGGGTGGTTTCGGGCGGCGGGAGGCGGTGCGGGAGGCGATCCCCCGCCCGCCTCCTCTGTAATATTCCCTGTCGTCTGATGGATCTATCAGTGTGTCAGCACATTGCTGACACTCTGATAGAAACGGCTGGCATCTGTGTTTGATCAGATGCCAGCCGTTTAACCCCTTCCATACCGTGGTCCGTACGGACCACGGTATGGAAGGGGTAACAGGGAGTGAGCTCCCTGCCTCACCCATCGGGGGGCTGCTGTGCCTTTGCAGCCCCCCGACAGGATGGGATCGCAGAGGGAGGGAGCTCCCCTCCCTCCCCATCCATCACCCGCTGCTCTCTTATGGCAGCGGGTGATGGTTGCCATGGAAGCAGGACTCTTTCAGAAGCGTCCTGCTCTCCATGATACTGAAAGTCTGAATAGACCTGCTAAAGGTCTATTCACACTTTGTAAAGTAAAAAATACAGCACAGTGCATAGTGTACTGTACTGTATTATACAGACACCAGATCCACTGGATCTACAAGAACCAAGTGGTTCTGGGTCCAAAAAAAGTGTAAAAAAGTGAAAAAAACACATATCACTGAATAAAAATTTTAAAAAATAAACTACACATATTAGGTATCACCGCGTCCGTAATAAACCTGCTCTATAAAAATATCACATGACTGAACTCCTCAGGTGAACGCCATAAAAAATAAAAATAAAAAATTGTGTAAATAAGCCATTTTTGGCACCTTACATCACTAAAAGTGTAATACAAAGCGATCAAAAAGGCATATGCCTCCCAAAATAGTACCAATCAAACCGCCATCTCATCCCGCAAAAAATGAGGCACTACCTAAAACAATTGGCCAAAAAAATTAAAAAACTATGCCTCTCAGACTAAAACATGATTTTTTTTGTTTCAAAAATCCTTTTTAGTGTTAAATGTAAAAAGAAAAAACCTAAAAAGTAGACATATTGGGTATCTCCACGTCCGTAAGAATCTGCTCTAGAATAATATCACATGACCTAACCCCTCAAGTAAACACTGTAAAAAAAATTAAATAAACACTTAGTGCCAATCTAACCATCACCTCATCCCGCAAAAATTATACCCAACCTGAGAATTGCCTAAAAACTGAAAAAGATATGGCTCTCAGACTATGGAGACACTAAAACATGTTTTTTTTTTGTTTCAAAAAGGATATTATGGTGTAAAAACAAAAAAAAAAAAAAGTATACATATTAACTATCGCCGCATCCGTAAGGACCTGATCTATAAAAATATAACATGACCTAACCCCTCAGGTGAACGCCGTAAACATTAAAAAAAAAATCGTTGTCAAAAAAGCCCCCTTAGCGAGCATGCTCGGCCGAATATCTGTTCGGCTCGAGCACTGCGATGCTCGGCACATGGCAGTAGTCGGCTGAGTACCGCATGTGCTCAAGCGAAATGCTCGAGTCTCCGTCCCGCATGTGTCGTGGGTTGTAAGCATCCAATAAAGGTGCAGGTAAGTACTGCCCTCACTGTAATGCCAGTAGCCATGTTGGCTGCTGGCATTACAGTGGTTGGCTGGCTGGAACGCGTCATCGGTTGCTTTATAGCACCCGATGACGCATGTTCGGCTCAGACGTAAACAAGAAGACCAGAGCGTATGAAGGGAAACACATAGTAGGGAGCGAAATTTAACAGATTTTATCAGAAACAAGATTTTCAAACACCCAAATGTCCTTTTAACCCCTTAAGGACACAGCCCTATTTCACCTTAAGGACCAGGCCATTTTTCAAAATCTGACCAGTGTCACTTTATGTGGTGATAACTTTAAAACGCTTTTTCTTATCCAGGCCATTCTGAGATTGTTTTTTCGTCACATATTGTACTTCATGACAGTGGTAAAATGAAGTCGAAAAACTTCATTTTTATATATAAAAAAAATACCAAATTTACAAAAAATTTAGAAAAATTTGCAATTTTCCAATGAAGATTTGTTTTGTCTGGAAAACTGCTGTGCCATTCCCCTTAGGTATTATTTAATTCACATGCAAGTCTATGACAGAAGGGAAATTTAAACTTTGTATCTGTTTGAGCTGAGTTTCTCCCCTCCAACCCTCCCACTAAAAGGTTCTAGTTCAGCTAGAAACTGTAATTAAGGAGAGCATTCAGAGCCGCTAGTGTCTTGAACTTAGGGATGAATGTTTAGAAAAAGAAACTCTGCCAAACTACTGAGTGACCAGAAGAAAACACTGAGAAGCGGATACTCTGCCACAGACCATGGATAGCGAGTGGGACAGCTAGCTTAGACCTTTCCTCAGCACCAAACCTTCTGTTGCCAGGGAGGAGACTGGAGAAGCCAACCATATGCCTTGCCTGAATTGTTTTGCCCTTGAGTTCCTCCAGTAAAGAAGCACACTGGTTTTACTACAGACCTTAACTCTCTGGACTTATTTCACATTGGGGTGCACCACGCCTTATCGTCCCTTCTGGAGAGCAGCGACATGTGTTATATTTTTATAGTACGGATGCTTTGGGATGCAGCAATGTCAAGAATGTTAAATTTTTTTATTGTTTATATCTGTTATGTGAAACTTTTTTTTTTGACCTTTTTAAAAGTTCCACTAAGGAATTGGAACATTAGCCCCGGGTGTTTGATGTGTGAAAACAGCAGGAACCCAGGAGCTAGGGAGCTCACTCCACTCCAGAGTGGGCACTATCTTTAAAGAGACGACATTCGCTATGCATGTATGGCGGATGTCATCAATTCTCTCTAATTCTCTACAAATTTTGTCCACCCAGATCCACCTATAATTTTTAAAAATCTGATTAGTTCAGAATCGATTCACTGGTTTCTACTGATAACTGATACGTAATGAAAAAAAAAAAAAAATGTTGATTGGAAAAGGTCAGAGGTTAGTTTGCATTTAAAATGCCAAATCTAAAAGGAAAATTTAAAGAAAAGTCAAAATAAACCCAAAACTACCTTTATCAGTGACAGCAAAATATAGAAAAAAGAAAGATAATTCTCTTTTAAGCAAACAGATGTGGATAAATTTGCTCGTATATTAATATACTTTATTATTGCAATATTCTTTGTAGCCCGCCTCTCCATCCAAAGAGTGCACCGTTTAACTGCTATAAATTTTCGCTATAAAATGATAAGATCACATAAATTGTGCTGTGCAGTAAAATGAATATTCAGGCTTTGCTTTCCTGCATAGCAAGCTGAGTACAAAAACACTGCAACATCTGGAACAATAGTATCCTATATGACACATCTGAAGAAACATGACCTACTTTCTTTCATGTGTGCTATAGTGACCGTGTAACTAAATGCTGTGTATGAACAGTCAGTTTTTGAAGTTGATGTGTTGGGCAGGTGTAAGGATCGGATCGAGGGACATTTAGCAGATATTTACCTTGTGAAGCTGAAGGCATCAGTATTTGTCCCATGTTCATATGTGCCCGTATTGCTGAGAAAACTGATGTTTTGATATATGCAAATGAGCCTCTAGGAGCAACGGGGGCGTTGCCATTACACCTAGAGGCTCTGCTCTCTCTGCAACTGCCACGCCCTCTGCACTTTGATTGATAGGAACAGGCAGTGAAGACATCATCACACCTGGTAGTGATGAGCGGCATAGGCAATATTCGAATTCGCAATATTTCTCAAATTTTTGCCCAAATATTCGCCATAAATTAGCAAATTCAAGAATTTGTGATTTCCAGTCATTATTTACTTGAATGCAAAAATCGTCACTGTAATATATTTGCGATTAAAATTCGCGATTAGAATATTCGCGATCAACACTAAGGGGTAGGCAACTTTCCTATTGGTTGCCTGGATATTCGCAATAAATTTTGATAAATTTGCGATTTGAATATTCGTGATCAACACTATTCGCAAATACGAATATATAGCACTATATTCTAAATATTCACGAATTCTCGAAGTGGTGATATTCGCAATTAAGATTCGTAATTCAAATATTCGTGCTCAACACTAGTCCAGACAATCAAAGTGCATAGTGCGCAGCAGTTGCAAATAAATCAGAGCCTCTAGGTGTAACGGCAACAGTAAAAGCATTTTTGAAAAGTAATAAACCTTTTTTTGTGTTGCCATTTCCTGAAAGCCATATTTTTTTCAGGCTTTTGTCTTATGTAGGGGCTCATTTTTTGTGGGATAAGATGACGATTTGATTGACATAATTTTGGGGTACATTCAACTTTTTGATCGCTTGGCATTACACTTTTTTTGAGCAAAAATGGCTCTTTTACAGCATTCACCTGATGGGGTAGACGATGGGGCCCACACCTATCAGACAATGGGGGCATATCCGAGCGATATGCCCCCATTGTCTGTGATGGGAATACCCCTTTAAGTCAGATCCCGCAGCCCCATACATGTACGGCGCTGGTCGTCTATGGGGTAAATGACAGCGTATAGTGGCTTGCAATATGAAAATAGGAAGGTTCATAAAGTGCCTTATAATGAAGTCATGTTTTGATGTAGTAAGAAACCATAAGAATCGAGTAAAAAAAAGTATATAATATTTAATTAAAAAAGGTATAGAGAGATGGACCGGCACTCTCAATCAGGGGCAGACGGTGGCAGCGTCTGTAGATAGGGACGCTTTCTTTCTGACCTGCAATATGGGCCAAGGGCTGCGATGCGTGAAGTTGCAGGTCCTGATGGTATGGTGAAACGTGTTGCGCTCGGTGTCTCCGGCGTGGTTTTTGGCGGGTAAGCGTCACAGTATGGTCCCAGAAGAGAGAGTGGAGGAGCTCTTCGTGGAAGGTGTAATATTTGGCGTTACTACAGGTATTTCCAGACGTGTTTCGAAATCGTCTAGATTTCTTCCTCAGTGGTCAGTAAGAAAGCATTCCTATCTACAGACGCCGCCACCGCAAGCCATCAGGCAGACAGCTGGAGCAGATACCAGCTTCAGGTGGGACGCCACCAGCAGACCTCCAGGAAACAGAGGTGAGTGGTGCATCTGACATCCCGGATTCAACTTTATTACTGAACTATACTTTTAGCAAAAACTGCAATATAGCATCACCATTTTTAAAGCTCACTATGCAAGGATCATCATCATGAACTGTGATTAGCGGACATTTTCTCCCTTTTATATGGATTGATTTTTTTATAGATTTTTTATGGATTGATTTTTTATGGACTGATTTTCTGCAGATCCTTTTTGCTTTTTTATTTGATCAATTGTTCTGGACATTACTCTATCGATATTCCTCATATTCAGTCAACATCTTTGGCACGTAACATATATATATTGTCTCCAGCAAATCTATATAGTTATATATATATATATACTTTACTACCCTCGGATAGAGGACTTATAAATAAACAAATTCTTAACTATATATAATAGTCTGCCTCCACTGTGTCCCTGATTGAGAGTGCCAGTCCATCTCTCTATACCTTTTTTGACTTAATAACTCTGGTGGGGTACCAGTCACCGGACCTGAGCACCCATATCCATATAAATCTGTGGTGAGCCACTTCATCTACTCTTTCCTATATATTATTTAATACCTTTCATTCCTTCTATACCATAATGGCATGTAAACATCTTGATGTTTCCAGATTTCATCACAATAATTTTCAAACTGCTTGGCTTGAACTGAATGTTGGTTTTATAAGAAGAAATGTACTAGTAGATACAGAAAGTATCAAAAGCAGTCACGCAACAAAGATCCTAAAAAGACATTTTTTCAGTATAAGGAAAGCTCACAGATGTTGTTGAATCAGAGAAGGCGCCCGTGCAGAGAAAGTCAAACATACAACATGCAAGATGATCTTATCCCTCTAAGCTCCAAGAGATTGAAAAGCGTCACCACTGTTGGATATTTACGAAGTTCTAGTCCTTAAAGAGCAACTTATAAATATTCTCACACCAATAAAGAACCATATTGTGTCACACAAGGAACAATATAAGAGTCCTTATACACTTGAATTTGGCTTTTGGTGTTTTTACAGCTGTACGTGTTTTTTTTTTTTTTTTGCCACCTGAGTGTTTTTCTGTTGCCTTGGTGGCTTTTTTAAAATTTTTCTAGCTTTTTAACAACAGGGAGGGTGATTTAGTTATGTTTTGATGCCATTTTTTGTGGCACTAAAAATGTGCAAGTTATGGCACACATTTGCAATTTTTTTCTTGTCTTTTTTTCGTGTTTTGCCACTTTTCTAAAGTGGTGACGTAGGGGTAAGTAAACCTTAGCAGAAGCGGCGAAGTCTTTAGCGGCTTGCAGGGGCGTACATAGAAATCATTTGACCCCATAGCAAAAATCTGAATGGGGCCCCACTACCTCTGCCCACTAACCACCACTAGCCCATCCCACCACCTGTTCTGGCTCCTCCCCTGTCACACCCCCAGCAGTGGCAGCCGTGTAGGCATCAGGAGCTACGCAGGAGTCGGGGAGTGTATTAGGCTACTTTCACACTTGCGTTTCTATTTTCCGGTATTTAGATCCGTCATAGGGTCTCAATACAGGGAAAAAAACACTTCTGTTTGGCCCCATTCATTGTCTGAGGGCACTGTCCACTATAAGCAGCACACAGGCACAGATCATGGGGGGGGGGTGGGTCTATGGGTCTATGTCAGTGCTGGCACAATAGTATACCAGTGCCACCATAGCCCCCCTTGCCTTATGAACTGTGTCTGCTCTTCTGTGTGCCAACAGGCCCCTTTATGAACTGTGCCTTCTAAATAAAGTTTCCATTGAGGGGTTAAAATAAAATTAATAATTAACTCAGTGTGTCACATCAAGGTTTGCATCTATAGTCTTGAGGACAAATTAGCTATTAACTATTAAATATATAGAGCTCAGGTAGAAAATGAAAACCAAAAAAACTTTATTAGTTATTACTAATTAAAATTGAAGTGAAGTGAATATATCATACAGTAAATAGATGGGGACTTTCACCCAGCTATGGATACTGTGCAGCATACAGTTATAGCTCCCATAGCTCAGTGATATATATCGAGACACTGTTCCCCATTTGTTGGAGGGTGGGGATGTCAGGTGCACCTTATTGAGATATAGCACCACCGCTATTAGCATTCAGTAATCCCCTGAGCCTAACATACCGCTCACTGGGGTCCCTGCTTTGAGGTGTGCTATACAAAGAGGTGCCATCTGCTTAACAATCCCTATACCCTCCTTTGAGGCTGGCTACAGATAAACTGATTCCATAACTCGCATCCTGCTTGACGCGTTTTTCTGCGGGACATAAGCCAGTAGTTCCTCAGGAGTCAAGCACGGGGAAAAGAGCACCAAACAAACAATAATGGACGCTGCACGCTGCTGATATTGAGCATACAGCGTTGCGTAGCCTCTGGCACTATGATGTCATTTCAGGTCCTTTTGCAGGTCCTGCAGAAAGAAGAAAGAAGAGGATGTCGGCTGCGTGATTAAGTGGATGAGGTGAGTTTTTTTATTATTTTTAACCCCTCGGGAGAGGAAGAATGAAGGGGCCCGCACACCTACCTGAACAGAGGGAAAGCAGGGCCCAGGACAGAAGACAAGTGGGCCGCCTCAATGCCCGATATAACTATAATGTAGATGTAGGGGGCGGGGCCTTCCATGTGCTCCAGGCCCCCATGCCACGGGCCCCATAGCAGCTGCATGGTCTGCCTATATGGGCGGTACGCCATTGGTGGCTTGCTAGATTTATTTATTTATTATGTCATAAACTGATGGAAGTTATAGGTCATGTCTACGGCAGTCACAAGTTGTCATTTTAGTTTGTGGCACACAGAGGGCCAGAGATGTGCCTTATTTATTAAGAGGCATCTGCACATCTCACTCCAGCATACAGGAGATCAAGACTGGTACACAACTTTACTCTTTTTGAGTTTACTCCTGGTTTTGACTTCCAAAACCGCACCCGCAAAACAGAATTTGTAGACGTACCCTCATCCCCTAAATCCAACCAGAGAAAGCCTCTAGTTGTTGAGGCAGACAGGAGGTCTCACAGTTGGATTTATCCATTACCTGGTAATGGATTATTCCATTTTATACCTGAAAGAGTGAACTAGGAAGTGGGTAGGTGAATAATATATATCTACCTTCTACTATAGAGTATTCATTGACTGTCTGAAGATCACTGTTTAAAGGGGTTTGTTTGCTGGGACTCACAGCTATCTCCTAAATGGAGCCCCAAAAGTGGTGGAGGGTGCATTGTAAATGTGCAACTGCCCTCCATTCATTTATATGGGGGCGCCAAAAATAGCTGAGTGCTGGCTCGGCTATTTCCATTGGGACCATAGAATTGAATAGGAGAGGTGACCATGCATGCACGGTGCGCTCCCATTAGCTTCTATGGGGAGATCACTTCTATGGGGAGACAGCTTGGTGGTGGCTGGACCGGAGTATTCCAGCCACTTCACTTTTTGCCCACTCCGTTCTCAATAGGTGGTACCTGCACCTATCAGACAATGGAGGGAATATCCTAACCATATGCCCCCATTGTCTCAGATGAGAATACCCCTTTAAGGACAGGTGGTATCTTAGCACTGGTATTCTTCTACATTCTTTGGTATATGCTTGACTGGTTTAAGGAACCCAGGTATCTACCTGCCAATATCTCCCATTTTGTATGTTCAATTGAACAAAGACCAATTGGTGAAAAGGTATTGAAGTTTTCTTGGCCCTTAAATGCTATATGGCTTCCCCAGCTTACATTGAGTGTACTGTATTAACTCCCCAAGAGAGCAGTCTGTCCATTCTGATATTTGATCTTATTGAATTCCCTTAGTAATAGAGAATTGGGCATGTTGAAATCCACTAGCAGTGACATGCCGTTTTAGCATATGACCACTGAGTGAAGTGATTGGCTGCAGAGGTCCCAGGACCAAATCATTTCCTGTCTTCCTTGACTGTCTGGTGGGAATCACAAGTGGCCGGGAGCAGGGCAGTACCATGGGAATGGTGGGACTGTGGACAAGTGAGATGCTTTTTTTTTTTACTTGGCCAGATACTACTACCATTGGGGTAGATAGTGTTTATCTACACATTGAATGGGAACCTATCTAAGTTCTCATGCTAAAGTGCGACAATGGATTATGGAGAAAGAGTGACATGAACTGCTCTTGCTTATCTATCAATATAAAGACCTTAAGTAACTTAAGTGAAACTGGCAAGACCATCTGGTGATGTTTCAATGCCTGTCACTCACAAGGATGAAAATATCCCAGGCAAACTGCCCTACGTGGCCTGGTTCAATGCTTCTGTAAACATAGAAAGTTCCCTCTCTACTTTGACAAATTTGAGTTGGCTCCTTGTTTGCATCTTGTTTGTTTCCTGTCAAAATGTGATATGTATATGTCCTCCTAGAGATCTTGCCCAACTTGGATTTTCTTCGCATAGAGATGTAAATAAATTAAAGTTGACATTGCGGTGAAACTGAAGTAAATGCAAGTCACTTTAGACATGTAATATGTCTTTCATCAGAGTTGCCGTGGAATCTGATCTCCTATCCAACTCACATGTTAGTGTTACAGCTTTTGTCTAGAGGAAAATCTGAAGGACTTTTATTTGATAAATAAAAAAAATCTGGATAATAAGGAGGAATGGCTGCCTACGATCCACCTATTCTCAAGTGCTTTAAAATATGCGAAAAGGAGAATTCAATACAGTCTTTTTTATCGCTCATAATTTTTATATAAGTTATAAAGATTTAACAAGTAATGGAAAGCATTAGAAGAATACAAATAGAAGGCGGATGTACTGTAGCCTTCAAGACGTCAAGGATTCTTGGCACTTGTCAGGAAAGTGCTTAAAGCCTAGCATCCAATGGTGCTCTGAAAGATACAGTAATAGTAAAGCTAAGGCAAAGTACTGATCAATTTAAAGGTCGTTGTGACACAGGTAAACAGCTAATAATCTTTGGCTTGTGTATATTGGTCAATTGATGCATAGAATGTATACAATAACCAAAGAAAAATCTAAAAGAAAAAGATGATGAAAAAATAGAAGAAAGGAAGTTAAAATGAAAAACAATTAAAGAAGTAGGGACTAGTTCCTGTTCACCTGATCAGGAGGACAGATCAGGAAGGTTCACTTTACAGGAAAGCCATCCAAGAGGGCCAAGTTTGCTCAAACTGAGCTCAAACAAGCCAATTTTTGTGAACTAACTGTTTGTCCCCATTTTACCAACAAAGTATACATTTTAATGCAATCCCCTGAAGAATGAGCATTTGGTCGCTCTTTGTGTGATTGGTGGCACCTTTACACTAGTTCCTGATAATTACCCCAATCTCCTTTACAAGTTATGGCCTCTACTCAGGATAGGCCTTCCCTATATGATCAATGAGGGTCGATCACCCTCGCCAGTCACCTGTTTTGCAGGACTGTGCAGCTCTATCTATCGTGTAGTGGACAGAGCTGGTTACTGCACTGCTGCTCCTGCAGGGGCAAGCATGAGTTTGTGGATGTCTGGATGTAGTAGTAGTAGGGCATATTCTAGTTTTGAGCCTTCCCGTCTGATGATAGATGAGGTGCACTTGGTGTTGGTAATTTTGAGGTGTACGACAGGGTCCTGGTTAACGCCAACAGTTTGCAGTGTAGTAGTAGTGCAGGCAGCAATGATGAGACTAGGTCTTTGGTCTCACAAATCCACTGTAGTTTACTGAAGAAGGTCAACTGGTGACCATCTTCAGTAAACTGCAAAGGATCTTCTTTCCTTTGCACATTCTCTATATCCTGAATATATATATATATATATATATATATATATATATATATATATATATATCACATGCAAAGATGTCTGAAGCCAGGATGTCGACAGTTTTCTTCTCTGACCACTGTTCTTCAATCTTCTTTTGCGACTGCTGAGCTTTCCGTTGCTTTCCATAGTTCTTTCCCCTTAAAGGCTGAAACATATGCTGTCACTCTGGTGCATTTAACCAACAGGGTAGTTAGATCTCCCTTCTAAAAGTGGTGGTGCCTAGTAACTAGGGAACCTACTACTCTATCTCCATACAACGCCTATGGGACATGATGCACAGAATATAATGTTTGAAATACAGCGACATTAACACTTTAAATGCTTTGCATTCCCATTGCACTCCCATTAAAGTGAACGGGCGCAGCACTGCATTAACCAGCTTCATCCACTGCACAACAGATAAAGCTGTGTAGCTCTACTGCAGAACAACTGATTGGCAGGGTGATGGGCCCCATCTAATGAAAACTTTTTTTTACCAGAGAAAATCCTTTATGTTAAAACTTAACTTTTAATAATTCAAATAGATAAATCAAATATAATGGGTGCTTCTAAAAATCAGAGTCACCAATACTGCAGACACATTTCATATGACTGTAGAATCAGAGACACAAAGTGTTAGTGTCTCCTGTCTAGGGTATAGGGTCTAGTGGGTCTCGATGAGGAGGTTAACTTTTTCTGATGCAAGAACTATGGAGTAAGAGGGTCCTAGGGTCAGGTGGGTATCTCTCCCTACTTCTGGCCCTATGTAACCTCAGCCCAAGGACAACTCCTAGTGGTGGGGTCTCCCTGTCCTCGAACCTCCCCTCAGATGCCCTATAACATGTGACAGACCAATACGTACAAAAATGGCTTCGAACCCAACGCGTTTCACCCACATAGGGCTCTTCAGGGGGTGATATTAGTTGAAGTATATAGATGCCATATAAAAAAAGTAAATGAAGACCTACTTTGTGGTGGTCTCCAATGGGAGATGGCACAAACTCCTGAAGGGTCACAAATAGATTGCCCCTCGGGATTCCGTGGCCACGGATATCTGCAGGTAAGGCAACAAACAGATATTATAGTCTTATTGTTTGAAAAGTTCTTATGCAGCTCCCATCCAGGGAGAGAAACTTACTGTGGCCTCGGTCTGTCCGCGTCCCGCTGCCTCCTGTCTCGGTGCTGCAGATGGCATTGAGGCAGCAGGCAAGTCAGACTTATTTAAAGTGGCATGCGGCGCCAGCCCCACCTCTCGGCTTGGTCGGTGGAACGCACGCCACGCTTCTTCCGGGTCTCTTGGAACGCACATTATTTCCGGACATGCGCAGTTGGATCGGTCGGTGCGACGCAGCTTGTGTCGTCACCTCCAGTCCACTATGCGCATCATTCTTAGCAATGTATCCCGGAATCAAAGGACACAAAGTGTTAGTGTCTCCTGTCTAGGGTATAGGGTCTAGTGGGTCTCGATGAGGAGGTTAACTTTTTCTGATGCAAGAACTATGGAGTAAGAGGGTCCTAGGGTCAGGTGGGTATCTCTCCCTACTTCTGGCCCTATGTAACCTCAGCCCAAGGACAACTCCTAGTGGTGGGGTCTCCCTGTCCTCGAACCTCCCCTCAGATGCCCTATAACATGTGACAGACCAATACGTACAAAAATGGCTTCGAACCCATGGCGTTTCACCCACATAGGGCTCTTCAGGGGGTGATATTAGTTGAAGTATATAGATGCCATATAAAAAAAGTAAATGAAGACCTACTTTGTGGTGGTCTCCAATGGGAGATGGCACAAACTCCTGAAGGGTCACAAATAGATTGCCCCTCGGGATTCCGTGGCCACGGATATCTGCAGGTAAGGCAACAAACAGATATTATAGTCTTATTGTTTGAAAAGTTCTTATGCAGCTCCCATCCAGGGAGAGAAACTTACTGTGGCCTCGGTCTGTCCGCGTCCCGCTGCCTCCTGTCTCGGTGCTGCAGATGGCATTGAGGCAGCAGGCAAGTCAGACTTATTTAAAGTGCCATGCGGCGCCAGCCCCACCTCTCGGCTTGGTCGGTGGAACGCACGCCACGCTTCTTCCGGGTCTCTTGGAACGCACATTATTTCCGGACATGCGCAGTTGGATCGGTCGGTGCGACGCAGCTTGTGTCGTCACCTCCAGTCCACTATGCGCATCATTCTTAGCAATGTATCCCGGAATCAAAGGACCGCCCCTTCGCGGACTTGATGCGTCTCTATGGAAACACTCTTAGGGGTGGGTCTAGATACCGAAGAATCTTTAAAGCTAATATCATAGATATGTTCCCCTATCCGTTTCCGCAGTTCCCTAAAGGTTTTGCCTATGTAATCTTTCGGGCAGGGACACTGACATATATATATATACCACACCCCTGCTCTTACAATTTACAAAATCCCGTGTGGTATATACTTTATACGTGGCGGAGCAAGTTACGGTCTTTGAGGATTTTATAAAGGGACATACGGAGCACTTTCCACACCTAAAAACCCCCGGGGGGCGTCGCTCAAGCCAAGATCCTGATGTCGCCTTAGGTGTGTAATGACTGTGTACCAGTCTGTCTTTTAGGCTCCTGCCCTTCCGGTATGTTACGCTCAGATATTCAGTTATATTCGTTGCAACAAATGGATCCATCAGGAGGATAGGCCAGAACTTATGGAGAATTGCTTTTACCTCATGATTAGCATTGTCGAAAGTGGATATTAGTCTGATCCATTAACTATCCTCCCTCTTGGGGCTTTTTGGGGATAGTAGCCCTTCTCTTCCTGTCTCACGGGCCTGTTGAAAGGCTTATTTCAGGTTTTTTTTGGTATAACCCCTCTTGGTCAGATGATTGTATAGTTTTTTGGATTCTGAGTGAAAAGAATCCATAGATGAACAGTTTCTACGTATCCTGAGATATTGGCTTTTTGAAATGCTCTTCCTCTGGGGGAAAGGATGGTGACTCTCCCAATAGAGGATAGAGTTAGTCACGGTCGGTTTTCTAAAGATAGTGCTAGACAATTTGTTACCCTGTTTCAGCACTGTGACATCAAGCAAGTTGATTTCACGTGTATGGATTTCAAAAGGTGAATTTAAGGCCTAGCTTATTCATGTTAAGGTCATCCACAAAATGGCAAAAATCTTTCTGCGTACCTTCCCAGATTATAAATATATCATCGATATATCTGGTCCAAAATGTCACCTTCTCGCTCCACCAAGTGTCATGGCCTGGAAAGACATAGTTGTCCTCCCACCAGCCCAGGAAGAGATTGGCGTACGATGGGGCACAAGCGCATCCCATCGCCGTCCCCCTGAGCTGGTGAAAGAACCTCCCCTTGAATAGGAAGAAATTGTGTGTCAGAAAAAATTCCACTAAATCCATGACAAATGTAATGGATTTAGTAATTGGCTATCCTGAGGATAAGCCATTAATAGTAAAGGAGTGGACAGCCGCCTTTAAGTTAAACAGAAATGAGCCAATACGCCAATTTCGGCAAGATTGGCCCATAAATAAAAGTGGTGCTGATTGTGGATAAACAGAGGCAGATCCTTTTTCCTATTCCTGGAAATCCCTTTAAATGTAACATGTTCTTCAAATTAAAATGAAGACATTCTTTAACATATTTTAAACTGGGGTTGATGATAGCTGCTCAATTTACATTGTATACGCTTGTATCCCCCCGCTGACATTCGTATCGCTGTTGGATATTTCCCAAACTTGTCAACAATCCTAGAAAAGACTGATGTTGATTGTGGACTGTAAATACCAAAGACATCCATCTTCCAATTTATGATAACTCCAACCAAACATCTGATTGTTCCCTTCTAAAATAAACAGGTTTTTTTTCTTTTCGTTTAAGCAAGCATTGTTTATTTGTTGCCTTTTTGGACTATTACATGTAACAATAGAATAACGCTAAAATAACATTACTGCTAGTCAGTGCACCAAACGTACCCGCTGGAGCAGTATTCCCTGCTGTACTGCTTGTTTATAGACCACTGTTTGTGTTACAGTTAACTTCATTTACCATGCTTCCCATGAGATTTACAGATAATGAAAGCGAGATACAAGAAACTCGCAGCTTTCTGAAAAACTGAATGAATATTTATTTTGAAAGCCGGGCAAAGACGGATTAATATTGATAAAATGTTTCTTTTTCAGTTTCAGATTACTAACTATATTGTCATAATAATGTCATATTGTAGAATTTCTCCCAATCTATGATCCAAAGTTTACTATACAAGTTATGCTTTACATCATAACTAACCGATGCTTAGCAATAGTTATTGCAAATATTGAGATGTTATAAAAATTCACTCCTCGTGTGGTAATTCTTTTCTCCACTTGAAACCTGAACATTAAACCTAATGTCCAGCTCAATTCCACCCACCCTATGCAGGGATATACAGCAAGCGTTATGATTTCTGCAGTAATTGTGGAAATATTGCTTCCAGGGAAGAATAACTGTAATATGACAACTGAAGGAGCATGCCATGTTGATTCTGAGGCATATGGAGGTCTAGTATTATGCAGGAGCGTAGCTTAAGGCTCATGGGCCCTGGTGCAAGAGTTTAGTTTGGGCCCCCCTTCCCTAAGAGCTTTGTGGCCAAGGGCAGGGGAACACATAGCCTTCGTGCTGCCTGAGGCAAAAATTTAAACAGCATCCCCATCCCATGCAAAATTCTTCACCTAACCCCTTCCCTCTAGCCAGAGGTGTAACCTGACCACCATGCACTTTCTATAATACCATTGTCTCCTAATGTGGCACAAGGGTCTTTGGGCCCCCTCAGGCTCCTGGGCCCGGTAATGAATAATACCTCTGCACCCTCTATAGCTTTGCCCCTTGTACTATGGCAGAAATAAGGCACGCATAGTTCTTACTTAGATCAAAGAGGTTTTCCTGCATGGACATGTTGGGTCCTCCAGAACAAGAGGTGCTCTATTACCTCTCCAAAGCAGTGGACCTGTTTCTGTATTGCACATATTGCTGATCAATATGTACAAGTGTTGTACATTTGGTCTAATTTTAAAGGGATTGTCCAAGGTAAATAATATATGATAAAATAGCAAACCAAGTCATACTTAACACTCTTCTTCTCTAAAGCTTCCAGCCTTGCACTCCAGTCCATCAGCCAAAGGATTTCATTAGTTCAAAACATCCATGGTTTGGGCCCTGGATGTTTTGTTCAGGGCATTGAATGTTGTGGTTGCAGACTACCTAACTTTATTGCTGATATCAGGATAGTGATACAGTTAAATTAGCCCAGCGACACATGGGAGCAGGGGGCGTAACTACTATAGCAGCAGACCATGCTACTGCTATGGGACCCAGGGCAAGAAGGGACCCAGTTGGGATCATCTCCTCTTCAACTGGGGGTGAAAACTTGGTCAGGACTCTACCCTCTAAAGAAACAACTTTTAGCAAACGAGGCAGTGAGAAAAAATGGCTCAGGGTCATTAAGAGTGGTTTAGGCAGAAAACCCTTTTGTCCTGTTTGGGGGGCATGCAGGGGCGTAGCTAACGGCTTATGGGCCCTGATGCAAGAGTTCAGCTTGGGCCCCTTCCCTCAGTGCTTTGTGTGTCTTCTTATGCTGCACAAGGGTTTTTGGGCCCCCTCATGCTCCTGGGCCCGGTAGCGACTGCTACCTCTGCACCCTCTATAGCTACGCCCATGGGGGCATGGTTTGATCCTTGCCATAGGGCCCTTACTTCTCTATGTACGCCCCTGCATGGGAGTGATGACTCCCTGTCCCAACACTCACTTTAATACGTCACAGGCCACTAGAGGGGGTATTACAACTAAGGGAGCACTATAGTGGGTACTCTAACTACTGTGGCTCTAAAAGAGGCATTATAAGTATTGGAGCATTACAGGGGGCCATATAATTACTAGGGGCAATATATTGGTTATTAATAAATACTGGAGGCATTATATTGAGTATAAAGCTACTGGGGGATCTATAGGGGGACATTATATCTGCTGGACATTACAGAGGGACATTATAATTATTGGGGGCACTGTATGGGCACTATATCTATTTGGGGCACTATAAGGAGGTATAATTTAAGCTCTACAGGTGTGCATTATAATTACAAGGGCACTACACTGTTAGAAGTCATTGTAATTATTGGGGGAAATATAGGGAGCATTATATCTACTAGGGCACTAGGGGATAATTACTGGGGGCCTAAACTACAGGGGACATTTGCACATTATAACTACTGGGGCACTATAGGGGAAAATATTTATATTGTGTTTACCAGATGGGACATTAATAACTACTAGGAGCACTATAGGGTGTATTATAACTACTAGGGGCTTTACAAAGGGGTTATTATAATTATTGTGGGAACTATAGGGGGTCATATATCCACTAGGGGTTGGTGCTAGAGGGCATATTTTAACTACTGGGAGCACTATAGGGGGTATTTTAACTACTGTGGGCTCTACATTGGGGTCTTATTGTACTGTGGGCAACGTGGACATTCTTACTACTGGTGGTTCTGTGGGGGCATTATTATTGGGCACAATATGGAGGGATTTACTACTAATGGGTAGAAATAGAAGAGTCACAGCAGCATCTCCGGTTGTTCAGTTTATTGCAAAGACTTCACAGCTAAAATGCAGATAAAATGCAACGTTTCGGCTGTTACCAGCCTTTTTCAAGCATAATCAAAAGTGAAACATGTAAAACTTAAATAGTATAGCCACCACCCGCCTCATAATGCTCCTCCAATCACATAAGCCCAACTGCAATAGCTATCCAATCATGACCAATGCAAGTTTCAAACCCTCTTTTGCATAAATTAATGTTGTCACCTGTGTGGAGTTCATCCGATTGTTCAATGTTCAAAACCTGTGTTCGCGTCTCTGCATCCCCAGTGCGCAACCTCGCGCCACTGCTTGTTTACATATCACCTAGGCAACGGCAGTCCAGATCTCGCGATGAACCCGCGCGACCGTGTCACCATACCACATGAGTTTCTGTCAATTAATCCGCGCCGCGGCAATCCACCGCGCACAGATATGACATCACTGTGTAACAGGTTGCCAAGGTAATGCGCAAGCCAAGTCGCAGGTATCGGAACAGCGGGTACATGGAACTGTAAATATTGTTGATTTCCTCATATATAAATCCACAACATATACATTGTAACACAATATGTTGTAACATGATGATATACCTTAACATGGGGGCTAGATCTGTGAATATCGGGGGATATCAATATTTTAATATGAGGATGTACTAGACATGGTTAAAAATAATTAAATAACACCTGGATTATACAGAGTACAGAGGATGATCACAAATAAAATACATGCAACATCAGATTGGGGGTTACACTAATCAACACCTACCACATTGAACTCCAGATTGAGGCCAAATGGTTGCAGGGTTCGCAGGGTATATATCCACTTCAAACGTAAAAACAAAGGTGCAATGGCACACTGCAGCTAGAGCTCCGTCCTGCCACTATGCTGGATGTTAGATGAGGCATTAGTTTATATTTTGGCCAAATTATGTAAGCCACCCACCACTTCACGGTTGCCTCTCGAGTGGTCCCTAACATTAATTCTTACCTTTTATGGGCCATATCAGCCACACAAAACCCAGGGAGTGCAGGTGCAGCATGCATGCCAGATACACTCTGCTTGTAACCCCGTCTGGTGCCATACAGCGTTCATCAGATCAAGGGATGCAAATCCCAACATGCATGCTGAGCCCACTAGTACTTCTCCTGGAACCAAATGGCTTCTGGTAAGTTCAATAAAGCAGACTCAGTTTTATACTGACTTTAAAACCAGCCTACAGGGCGGATTCACTAGTCAGGTGTGCATGACTGCATGGAGGTCACCACGCCTCTCATATATGCTACAAAGAAAAAAAAAAAATGGAGGTTGCAGTCCGCACAACCCAATACGCAGGTGCACGTTGCTATGGTGAAATACACATACAAACGTAAAAACAAAGGTGCAATGGCACACTGCAGCTAGAGCTCCGTCCTGCCACTATGCTGGATGTTAGATGAGGCATTAGTTTATATTTTGGCCTAATTATGTAAGCCATGGCGGACTACAAACAGGCATACAGCCCTAATACAGAAAGACTTATCCGCCCACAGGGCCATAGAGCCCTTCTACACGCCACTGTGGCCATTCCTTTACATATAGTGCGGCTCATCCAGTTTTCTGATGAAGGCTACGGCCGAAATGTCACTGAAACTATATGTTTACAAACTGGCATAACGCACATTGTATATCAAGCTTTTAAACCACGAAGCATCAAGTGTTGTCCAGGCATCTAAAACTTAACTGGTTGATGGAATGTCCACGCTCTATAAAGTGTCTGGCAACAGGTTTATCCAAAGTTTCTTTGCCCCCAAAAAAGATGGTGGCACCCGCACACATGCGAGTAAACAAGATGTGGAACTGCCATTTAATGAATTTGGGTTAAAACGCAACAGCAATTTCTCTCCACCACGCAATAATCATGTGGTTGAATCATATATTGAAATTGTGCATAAACAGATAGAGAAAGTAAAACAGTGATAAATGTGTAAGAGCTAATCTCTCCATGCAGGAGAGAGGAGCCATTGAGGCGCTGGAGGGCAATAAATCAATTACCATCAAGCCAGCCGACAAGGGGGGTGCTGTGGTTGTGATGGATACTGCAAAATATGTAGCGGAGATTATGAGACAATTGAGTGATACTGAGGTGTACGAAGTGTTGGGTGGAGATCCCAAGTGGGATATTATGCGGGAAATTGGTACAATTTTGGATGAGGCCTTACTTGGGGCAATCATAGAAGACTTGAATGAGTATCTAAGGATTGATCATCCAATTACCCCCATGATATATATACTCCCCAAGATACACAAGAGGTTGGAGGACCCTCCAGGCCGACCGATTGTGTCGGGCAGGGGGTCCGTATTCAACACAATATCTATTTTCCTTGACAGATTGCTGCAGGTCAATGCAACCACGGCCCCCTCCTATGTCAAAGACACTGGACATTTTTTGCGTAAGTTGCGACAGATTCAACTACCCACACACTTTCTACTGGTGAGCTTTGATGTGGTCTCCTTATACACATCAATTGACCACACTTATGAATTGAGTGTCGGCTCTAGCCAGCACCGAACTCTCCCTGGATGCGAACCGGCTTGTCCTCTGCCTACTGGAGGTGGTTCTGAGGAGGAATTTTTTCCTCTTTGGGGACCTCTTTTACCAACATAAGCGGGGTGTGGCCATGGGGTCCAATGTGGCCTCAACTTATGCGAACATCTTTATGGCTGAGGTGGAGGACAGGCTGGTTTATTGATCCGCATTCTTTGGGAGGGTCCATTGCTGGTGGCGCTACATCGACGATATCTTCATGATATGGAGTGGGTCTAGGGATGAATTGAATGATTTTCACACTCACCTTAACATGGGAGTTCCAGGACTACAATTCACAGTCACGATGTCAGAGAGTGAGTTACAATTTCTTGATGTCAGGATATATGTCATTAATGGTACAATACACACAGATATCTATCAAAACAGACAGATAAAAATAATCTGTTGGTTTATAATAGCTACCATCCTCGACGCATGATTGACTCCTTACCCTGGAGTCAGTTGTTGCGGGCTAAAAGGATTGTTTCACGAGAGGAAAATTTCTCTAGTAGAGTTGATGAAATGTGTAATAGGTTTGCCGATAGAGGTTATCCTAGACAACTCCTATTGAGATCCAAGGAGAGGATTATGGGAATGAATAGGGAGTCCACACTCAGTTTGTCGTCTGGTGACAGGACGATGAAAAGGATTCCTTTTGTTTCCAGTTTTGGACGGGACAGTGCTGTAATTGCCAGTATCCTTAGAAAGGAGTGGCATATTCTACAAAGGGGGTTACCTGAGATTAATGAATTCTCTGTCCCCCCAATTATGGCTTACAAAAGGAATACTAACTTACGTGATAGGTTGGTTAAATGTGATATTGGTGGCCCCAAGTTGGATCGACAAATGCATTTAGCGCCTAAAAAGAATGGCAATTTCCCTTGTTTGTCATGCTGCAATTGCAGCAGTTTAATGAAGGGAGATACATTTGCCCACCCTTACAGTGGAAAAGTATTCAAAATTAACGGCTTTTTTACTTGCCGATCCAAAGATGTCATCTATATGATACAGTGCCCCTGTAGTCTCATCTATGTTGGAGAGACTACAATGGAGGTGAAAGAAAGGATCAACAAGCATAAAAGCACAATAAGGAAAGGAGCTTTGAATAAACCTGTTGCCAGACACTTTATAGAGCGTGGACATTCCATCAACCAGTTACGTTTTAGAGTTATTGGTGCAGTAGGCACCCTCAGAAGGGGCGGAGATAGAGAAAAAATTCTTAGGAAAAAGGAACTGAAGTGGATATATACCCTGCGATCCCTGCAACCATTTGGCCTCAATCTGGAGTTCAATGTGGCAGGTGTTGATTAGTGTAACCCCCAATCGGATGTTACATGTATTTTATTTGTAATCATCCTCTGTACTCTGTATAATCCAGGTGTTTTTTATTTATTTTTAACCATGTCTAGTACATCCTCATATTAAAATATTGATATCCCCCGATATTCACAGATCTAGCCCCCATGTTAAGGTATATCATCATGCTACAACATATTGTGTTACAATGTATATGTTGTGTATTTATATATGAGGACATCAACAATATTTACAGTTCCATGTACCCGCTGTTCCGATACCTGCGATTTGGCTTGCGCATTACCTTGGCAACCTGTCACACAGTGATGTCATATCTGTGCGCGGTGGATTGCCGCGGCGCGGATTATTTGACAGGAACTCACGTGGTATGGTGTCAGCGGTCGCGCGGGTTCATCGCGAGATCTGGACTGCCGTTGCATAGGTGATATGTAAACAAGCACTGGCGCGAGGTTGCGTACTGGGGATGCAGAGACGCGAACACAGGTTTTGAACATTGAACAATCGGATGAACTCCACACAGGTGACAACATTAATTTATGTTAAAGAGGGTTTGAAACTTGCATTGGTCATGATTAGATAGCTATTGCAGGTGGGCTTATGTGATTGGAGGAGCATTATGAGGCGGGTGGTGGCTATACTATTTAAGTTTTACATGTTTCACTTTTGATTATGCTTGACAAAGGCTGGTAACAGCCGAAACGTTGCATTTTATCTGTATACACGCTGTGAAGTCTTCGCAATAAACTGAACAACCCGAGATGCTGCTGCGACTCTTCTATTTCTACTATTTGGTGTGACCACTGGGGATCCTCGGTTCGTTTGGCGGCTGTTGCATTCTGGTGACCCGGTGAAACCGTGTGTGCTGCTTTCATCCTTTACTACATTACTACTAACGGGGTCACTCTCAGGGGCATTATCACTGTAGGGTGCACTATTACTAATGAGGGCACTCTAAGAAAGAATTATTACTATTGGTAGAATTTTTGGGAGCACTTTGGGGACTATCCATATGGCACTGGTATTTTGTAAGTATAGTATTTGGGGGCATTGGGGAATGTAGTGCACACAGTATTGGGGGTAACAGCAAGATAAGACTGTTGGAGCAACTGGAGGAGGAGGAGGATGGAAAAGAAGCAACCTAACATATCTTTGTAATAAACTCTGCAGAGACAAGACATGGCTGAAGTGGAAGTCATCATATGTTGTCTGGGCCCAATGGAGAAGATGAGGAAAGAGAATGTCTACATCAGAGGAGACATCACTTGATGTAATAGGTATGTTGTGCTGTATTGTCCTGTACAAATATTATTTTAGCACTAGGGCTGGGGAGTTAGGGCCTAGACCCCAAATCTTTTAAGACTCTAGCAAAGCCACTGCTTACCGTGCTGTTATCATCTTTTTGGCCACAGCGGTGACATATCCTGCACACCAGGTCACTGTGTAGCCGATCACTGACCTGAGTGGTGCACCTGACAACTGAAGCCAGTTATTGGCTGCAGCCTTGACTGGGTGTGCACAGAATGTCACTGCTGATGCCAGGAAAATAAATCCAGATAGAAAGAACCAGAGTTCAGTGCAGGAAGCAGCATTGGAGAAAAGTTGTAAGTAAGAGTTTATTTTTTATTTTCTCATAATTACCGCTGCAGGGGAAGCCTTTATTTAACTTGGACAACTCCGTTAAAATTCTTTATGCCTGTTGCTGATATGCAGATTACCTTACTTTATTTTTAATCTAGTTAAGGACTCCAGTTTCTTAATAATCAAATTTAACACAATGTTGCAAAATGCTAGCAAAACCCTTCATAAACTGCAATGTAACCACAGGGAAGCACAAAGACACATAGACATCTCAAAGGATAGGCATCTTATGACACAATATTACAGAATCATGTTTCTTTTTAAAAGCTGATTATCTCTAGATATGCAGAGCCATGAGGAAAAGTATAAAAGGTTTCCACTGTACAGTGATTGTCATATTCAAATTTATAATACACGTAAATCACCATATGACCCAGTTGATGGGAAAAATTTATAAAAGAAAAAAAGAAAAAGTAAAGAAAAAGAATAGAGGCAAAACATCCTTCTCCAACTGATCATATATTTAACATGGACAGGAGATAAATGATTACTAACTATACACTTCCTCCCATGATATCACCCCTGCTTTAGTACTGTCCGCTGTCTCTAACATCATGTGCTCTCTCTATCTGAAACTGAATCTTTCAAGAACTGAACTGAACCCTGATCTTTCTAACTCAGTTCGTGACGCTTGCATCACACCTAGGCAGCACACCCGCTGTGCCAGTGCTATGTACTGCATGACACTGATCTTTCCTTTACGCCTTACATGCAATCTCTGGCCCACTCATGCTGCTTGTCCCTCGAAAACATCTCTGGAATCCTCCCCGTTCTTACCTGGAAAAAACAAGAATTCTTCTCTCCATTCAGCTAATGACTTACTGTATGACGGACATCCACCATAATCTGAACCCCTCACTTCTGCCCTCAAGACTTCTCCTGAGCTGCGCCAGTTCTCTGGAATGTCCTACCTGCCTAGCCTATTTCTTGCCCTTATAAAACCATTCTCCATTCACTCCCTGTCATGGTTGGATCATTGTACAAAACAAGCACTTCTACCTTTTTTCTTACCCCCCATCTCCTCATAGATTATAAGCTCTTGCAAGCAGAGCCCTCATTCCTCTTGTTTTCATTGTTGACCCAATGGTGCAGCTGGCCACATGTGGCCACGCCAATGGCTTTGTAATGTCGCAACAAAATCATGTGATCTCGGCCTCACCTTCAGGTCTTACTCTTATAGGTTGGACATATATGTGTCTGATGATACCAGTGAGAAAAGCAGGGCTTCTAGGCCTGTGTGCCATCATAAACTCTGCACCAGATGGTGACGCATGGGTCCTGAAGCCTGAGAGGCCCCAAAGTATCACAAAGTGAACATGACTCGTGATGCGGTAAATAAGTAGACAGATGACTTGAGAGGAATTTCCATTACTTTCATGAAATATTCTGCTTTCTTCATCTCTGTGCTACAAGATAATCACTTTTCAAGCCAAAATGTTTAAAAGAAAACATTCAAGCTCCGCATCAACCATTAGAGAGTATTTATGATGATCGCTGTGGGCAATTTCAGGATGATTTTAGTCTGCTGATGAGGTGACAGATGTATGCATTAAACATATACATCAGTACACATCATCTGCAGGAGGGTGAGGTTTTCTTATTTCACAATTATTTTTTTTGGAGGCTGCATTTACACAAAGATAAAAAAAATATATGAATACAACTAGGACAGACTAAAGGGGCTCTGATTATAGGGCTGGATGGGTATTGGTGCAGCGAGGTGAAAAGGTAAGCACGCCATATAGAAAATGTCTGATATTGGTAGTTGATCTGCTTTCGGATAGTCTATGAAGATCAGACAACAGGAAAAAAAAAAAAAGGACTTCAAAATATATGGGAAAATAGTCTTCTGTCAAAAGTAAATGAATAAATGAATTACTATTTCCCGAACTTGGTACATTGGAACTGAACCAGAGTTCGGGAAATGTGTTTTACAGTAGTAATTAATTTATGAAGTTATTATGCAAAGTCTTGCGTGACTTTGCGAAGTAATAACTTCGGCTCATCAGAGCCAATACATTCTAATACTGTACATAGTCCTCGCTCCTCACAGTATTCAAACAAAGTATCATGCGAATCGACTTCGGACGTTTCATCTGAAGTCGATTTGCTCATCCCTAGTGTTCATAAATCCATGTAGGGTAGGTTTCCTTAAAACATAATAATTCTCGTAAAAAAACAATTATCTAATCCTGAGAAAATCTTTTAATGTTTATGTAAATAAGGTCCTCGATGCCCCATAGGGCATTGCCACTCCATCAGGTCCACATTGCTCCACTAGTATTGAAAAGCAGACTTCCCCTTTTGTTTGACAGTCCCTGAGATCTCAGAATTGGAAGCAATGACACAGGAAATGCTAAGTGCACTGAACAAAATGACCTTGCCCATGGTGCAACGAAAACCTTATTTGCGTAAAAAAAAGGTGCATTTTGCAGGGTTAGAGGACCTCAATTTCACAATAAAGCTATGGGTATGTTTTGGGGCACCTACCCTACATGGAAGCAAACTTACTTTGAAACTGATTTTGTAAGTAACAGACTCCCTTTGAATAAACCATCATAAGCTTTTGATTTCCCTACAGCACCACCAAAGGAGAAATAGTGTATTACACAGTTTTGTCTTAAATCATTGTTCTCTCTGTGTAATGCTTGGACATGCTGGGTCCTCCAAAGAGAGTAACACTATTTGTAGCCACATTCCACATGGTCCAATTAATCAGGGCTCTGATTGAGAGACCCCTCCATCCTAGTAACTCACAATTTGCTAATAGAATACTTGAAAATGGGATTTATAAACCAGACTACCATTTTAAACATCACGAGGTGCAGTACAAATGGCCATCCAGGAGCATCCATTCTGAATTGATAAATATGCTCTTATATGGTCTTTTAAGTGTTAATTGTTAAGGACCCTATATTTTTGCTTAGTAACGTATCCACGTTGTAGCCGTCCAGGCAGTTTATATAACATATAACGTCGAGAATGTTGCTTTGTTACAATGTTACACGTGCCGTAATCAAATGTTCATCTGCTTGATTGTAACAGGTTGTCACTCATCGCAACACAAAAACTGAGAAAAATATCAGATTTGTCACTTGTTTATAATTGCTAAGCCGCTAATTAAAGCCGGAATTCTCTGTTTTGGTAATTTAATTTTATTTTTAAAGCACTTAAACCAAACCCTGTAAATGCGATTCACAAATACAATTAAGAGGCAGCAGAAAGGGAG
The DNA here is from genome assembly GCA_033119425.1 of Bufotes viridis. Lineage (NCBI taxonomy): Eukaryota > Metazoa > Chordata > Amphibia > Anura > Bufonidae > Bufotes > Bufotes viridis. The sequence continues at coordinate 37,601,916 of CM065591.1, forward strand.
CAGCACAATGTTTAATTAACGGATCATGATGTATGTCATTTAATGAATATGCAAAAGTTTAAAAATCTCATGCTCTTGAGAAGAAACTTAGAGTTTGAGCATGGGAATCTAATGAAAGCACAGTAAAGAGGGCAGGATGGTGGTGCACACAGTGCTCTAACCAATGAACCATGGTGTTTAGTAGGAAGAACATTACAGGAGAGCCCCTGGACTCAAGCATTGTAGATACGTACATGTGGGTACAGAGATTGTCATCACATCTGGGATCTTGTGCTTTTGAGGAAAGGGAAGAAATATAATAGCATGGCACAGTGGAGGGCTCCCTGTCAGTGACACATTATAATATAGGAAAAAGTGGGCTACAGCAGCATGTCCAGAACGAATCTTTTTTATTCAAAACTCCATAGAATGCCAAGTGTGGACATAATATGATCACAGGTGAGCCACAAGGGCATATACTTGGTATGTAAATGAGGTATTGGAATGCTACAAACTTGTCATTGGCTTAGAGTAGATTGGCCAAATTGCACTTTGTGATCTAATTGGGGTGTGTTTGGTTTCAACTATATATATGTCTGTATAGTCCCTTGAATTATATGCTTGACAAAGGCTATACCTAGCCTAAACGTTGCATTTTCTGTACACCTTGCTATGGAGTTTTGAATAAACGAAGATTTGTTTCGGACATGCTGCTGTAGCCCACTTTTTCCATTGTCTTCGTTTTGACCGCCTTGGATCTGGGGTCTTTTGGCTCGGCTGCTGCATTCCATCGCTACAGCTCTACGAGGCCTATTGTGTGCTGCTCTTGCCCTTTCTTTTTCCGATATAATATAGGTAGATCAAAGAACTGCTATGGATCTCACTTCTTCCTCTTCATCCCCTCTAAGCTGCTCAGCTCAGATGCTATTCCTGCTAAAGGCAAATGTGCTCCCACAGTAACTATCCCTTTAATGATAAGGCAGAGCACCTCAGAATTGCTCTGCCCAATCACAGTGAAAAATATGCTGTAGTACAGCTATAGATGCTCAGTCCTCTCTATCTCCTCCCTGTACTCATCTCTATGAGCTGAACGTTTAATGGTTAGCTTCCCGCAGCCTGGACAACACTGGAGCCTGGAGAGGTGAGTATTTGCTGAAACCAACGTATTGCAGCATCAACCCTTCTACTGCCTTCCAGTGGGAATTTTAAATTTTACTGGTTAACTGCCCAAGACAGCCAGGAATCCTTACATTAAGCCCTTCACTGCCTTAGACTACTAGTAATACTGACAATAGCCCCTTCACTATCCTAGACCACCAGGGATACAGACAATAACTTTCACTGTGATATATTGCATGTACCTGGATTCAGTTCAATACTGTTTGCCTAGATGTGACATGACCCTGTTCATCTGGCTGTGGTCAATTATTATGACTCAGTATGTTAATCTTTCTGTAATGCCGTCCTGTATTTCCAGGCTGAGAGGGAACGATGTCCAACCACAAACTACTGTAACCACTGACCAGCCTCTGTAAATAACTGAAGAGCAGGCACTTCATGGATACCATAAGTGGTTTAATGTAGAATAATCAGAAGCGTTACTTGAAGTTACCTAGCCCAAAGTCCTAAATCTGTAATGTGAGCCCTCCACCTACCGTACCATGTACCGCTTATAATAATGGTGTAGTCTTCTGTGGCAGGTACGCTTTGGTAATAGGGCGTCAGTAAGACTGCTATCTTTGTACCCCATATAGTACAAATAAGTATTTTCTTTTCACTGCTTATGTCATAAAAGTGCAAAACTGTATACTGTAGAACTAATCTGACATTGACCATGAAGAGCAGCTGCTCTTTTCTACTGGATTGTCCATGGCCATGGGCTTCTTCTATCTAAAGATAACATGATTTGCTACTAGTGTTGATCGAGCACCAAAGTGCTTGTGTGCTCGAGTGCTCAACCTGAGCACCCAAGCAAAATGGAAGTCAATGATAGAACCCAAGCATTAAACTAGCCACCCCCTGCTCTGAAGAGGGGAGGGTGTCGGCACTCTAGTTCGGCTTAGGAGTCCCTGCTCTGACTCCATATATAGCTTTGTCCATATATGAAGTCAGTGCTTGGGGACACCACCGTGTATTTAAATATAATTCAGTCTGTATTTCAGAAAAGTTTCTGCTGGAATTTGAACTCATGACCTTCTGCATTAAAAGCAAGACACTTAACCACTCAACTATAATAGCTGCAGAGCAAGTTACTTAAAAAAAGAGATTTCTACTGTAGAGGAAGACTTATTCCTATACAGTAGAAGTCTTATATATATATATATATATATATATATATATATATATATAGTGACTGGCTATTTAGCTATATAGTGTAGTGGTTAACTTTCTGGGCTGTGATGCAAAGGCATTATGAAGTATGATTATATATATATATATATATATATATATATATATACACATACAGTATATATATATATTGTAATTACACATTTATTTTGTGCCATGCATTTTTTACAATTCCAAAAAAATATATAAAATATATAAATCTAATTTAACCTCTTTCTGAAAAAGTTTGTGACAGGATTTGAACTCAGAGCTTCTGCATCACAGTCCATAAATGTAACCACTACAGTATACAGCTGCATAGATAGTTAATTCAGAAAATAAAATATGAGATTTCTACTGTAGAGGAATACTTACTACTAGTAAGGATTCCTATACAGTGGAAGTCTCATTTTTTTTTTTAGTTCTCGGCTATGTAGCTATATACTTCAATTCCCGTCACAAGCTTTTTCAGAAATAGGGTTAAATTAGATTTATATATAAAAATGTATGGCACAAAATAAATGTGTAATTACAAAAAAAAAAAACATTATATATATATATATATATATATATATATATATATATATATATAGTAAAACAAAAAAAGCACTGCAGCACTCCAATCATGTAATTCACTGGTGCAAATCCTCAAACCACAGGCCAAATGGTCAAATATACAGTTAGTTATCCAAAAACGAGGCAGCATTCCAGGATAGTGTGAAGAAGTGGACCCTTTATTCACCCATCAGCGACGTTTCAACCACTCATTGTGGTCTTTATCAAGCTTGATAAAGACCACAATGAGTGGTTGAACATCGCTGATGGGTGAATAAAGGTCCACTGGTCCACTTCTTCACATTATCCTGGAGTGCTGCCTCGTTTTTGGATAAATATATATATATATATATATATATATATATGTAAAATCATACTTCATAATATGTGGGAAACTACTACTGATGTTTTTAGCCATAATATACTTATATATATTATTTATTCTAAATATAATAATATGTGCAAATGTATTATGCTAAAAACTTATATATATATATATATATATATATATATATATATATATATATTAAGCTTAGCCTTTATTTCTGAAATAGTTTGTGATGGGAATTGAACTCTTAGCTTCTGCATCACAATCCAGAACTTTGAACCACTACACTATACAGCTGCATAGACAGCTGCTTTAAAAATAAAAATAAAAATCACATTACATCCATAGACACATATACAGTAGGATAGACATCTTGTGACACAGTATCGTGAAATCACCTTTAAAAAAAAGCTGTTTATTTTACACCACACACTTCGGGATATGTGAACCCAAAAGGAAAAGTAAGAAAGAAAACATTTGTACCTATACAAACATGACAAATAACCATACACGTTTATGGTATTTCTCTAGGCCGTTGCACTGTAATTGAGATTTAACATTCCTAGTCCTACATATCCCTTCAGATTATTACAATGATTATCATGACCTTATCCTCCTTTGATTGAAAGCTTAGGGGTTATCTCTTCATTCAAGAACATCACAGTTTTATGCGGGCTCATACTCAATAGATGATATTATGTTGATGTGTCATGCAGGTCTTATCATTACTGTGCATTCACATTTCAGCATCAATGGTCTCATTATTTATTGTTTCTTTTATAAGCTCATTGTAGATTTTAATCATTAGTTTCAATAAGCAGGTAATACTGTACATAAATTATTTCTTATCATGAACATTCATGTATTCTGTTTACTCAAGGATTGGTGTGTCCTGTATTGCAAATGCAACTGTATTATAATATGAAAATCTTATAATATATCACACATAATATTGGCATCTAATATAGATTACACATATTGAACTAAATTTAGGCACCCAGTAGGTTTCACAGCATGCTGTACAGAACCTGTCTTGTATAAGTTTGTAGTCAGAAGGTGCATTGTTAAGAACCTTGATACAACTGAAATGGCAATCACCAGTAATGAGCGACAGTGGCAATATTCAAATTATTATTATTCGTCATATTCGTCGGCAATCGGAAAATTTGCGATATGAAATACTGAGATATGAAAATTCGCAAATCAACCCTACTCCTAAAGTCAAAGATATTGCAGCCTTCTCAGTGGCCCACAAGCAAGAAGCAGTGACAGGTCATGGGTACTGATGAAAAAAGTCTGGAATATTCGCGATTATGAAGATATAGCACTATATTCTAGATATTCGCGAATTCTCGAAGTGCCAATATTCTCGATAAAAATTCGCGATTAGAATATTCACGATCAACACTAGCAATCACTAGACAGAACACATGCTTCTGGTGCACAGTCCTAGCAATGTATGTCAAAAAGCTGGTGTGGACCCAGGGGTGCATCACCAATGAGGACAGATGAGGCAGTCGCCTCAGGCAGCACCAGGTAGAGGCAAGAAAGGGGCAGCCGAAGGGCCATGGGCTGAAAGGAAGGAGTTAGGTTAAGAAATTGGCATTGGGGATTGGAGGCACCCTTTCAGTTTTCACCTCAGGCAGCAGAAAGGCTAGGTGCACCCCTGTGTGAACCCACTGTGTCACTGAATAGATCTCTTCCCTTTCAGCCCTATTCAGGGATATGGTATCCACTGCAGGGGAAACACCAGCCCAATACCAGTTGGAGTAGTCTCTACTCAGTGCTGACCCAGGTAGATTAAGAGACGCCAGTGTGTGGAACCAAGCGAACTGGCAATATCATAGATAGTAGTTTAAATGGGCTGATGTCAGGCAGAGTACTGTTAATATGCCAAAAGTCAGGGCAGGCATGATGGGGTAAACACAAAACACAAGCAAAGGTCAAGTCAGGCAGCAGAGGGTCATATCCAGTAAACAGGTAGCAGCTGGGCACAGGTAGTCAGAATGGCGTATAGTGCACCTTTGCAGGAAATAGGAAGCCAACAAACCCATTGCTCAGACACCATCCCACAAGGAAGTGCTAGGTGGCTAGACATAGGCAGTACAGATTATGGTGTGCGTGCTGGCCTAGGGCAGACTAACAGACACTGCAGGCAAGAACAGTGGGCCACAGACTGTGTGGAGCGGACTGAGCAGCACTACTCTAGAAATAGTATAGAAAGACACCAACAGGCACAGACAACTGTAGCACCGGGGTCACGGTTGCCGTGGCTATACCCGTTGGGAGCAGGAAAGTACTGGGGGGACAGACTGACAGCATCAAAATGTCACTGGTAGTCATCTTTTGACAATATCTTCCAGAAATCTGGTTCCTTAGAAATCTTTACCTTTGACTTAATGACCTTACCCCTTGCCCAGGGATTCTTATAATGAGTATCTAATAAAGCTTAAACCTATCTATCCTGAGTCCATGTTGCAGCACTAGAACCAAGAGAAAAGTGAGCATCCTATTGTACATGAACCCCGTGCAGTGTAGGGACTAGAAATGAGTGAATTTCTTCAAAATTCAATTTGGCTGCTTTGCCGAATTTTACAAAATATTTTACTTAGTGATCAATTACTTTGTCACAAACCACATTTTTTTGTAAGCATTGGGGGCATTGACAGAATGCTGCAATAGCAACGCTCCCCATCATTTTACCCCTCAGATGCTGCATTCATACATGATCGTGGCATCAGAGTAAAAACTGTGTAAAATTAACAGAAAAAAAATTAAATCATACTTACCACCTCCATTTGATGGTGATAGACTGGCCGCCGCCATGTTGCTTGAAGATCTGGCCTGAAATCTTGCGGGTCTGAGTGTCACTCCTGTGTGTGGGAGGGAGACACCACACCTCACGAAGATGTAGAGGGAACAAGGCCTGAAAGCAAGGGAAGAAAGAAGGACACCTCCTAGTCAAATACCTAGTCACAGTCCTGACTGGCTATCAGTATGAACAGACCCCAAAGGAAGGTTAGTTCATACGCAGGAGTACCTAGAGTCCTAACTCACCCTATAAGACTCTGGCGATAGTGACAGGACTGAGAGGGCAGGGGAAAAACAACACACAGATAAACCAACACAAAATGCAAAAGGAAAAGGAAACACTTAACTTTCCAGTAGCTATGGCAGCAACAGGAACTCTGTCGAGAACCAAACACTAGCAGACCACAGATAACACTGAAGCTATAAAACCACACAGCATTGTGGGAGAAGAAACTATAAATAAATAAAGTTAAATGACCACAATAGCAACACCTGGAGGTTAGAGTTTTGGCCAGTATTAGAAATAACACAGACACCTATTGATCCAAAAGGAAACCTGTCAGATCAAAGCACGTGTTGCCAGTCTCACAGATCATCTGTCACCCACTGTCGCAGGGACGTCCATATATCTTGGTACGTCCGTGACTGTCCGCCCCCCCTCCTTTTACGGGTGACCTCCGGGCACCCAGGACCGACCTTATCCGGGTGACACCAGTGAAAAGCTTTCATCAAACGACTGGCATTCACGTCAGATGCCAGTATCCACATCCTTTCCTCTGGTCCATAACCCTTCTAGTGAACAAGATTCTGAAGAGATCTACGAAGGACTCGAGAATCAATAATCTTGGCAATCTGTAATTCCAAACTACCATCCACCGTGACAGGAACTGGTGGCAAGGAAGAAGGCTCCAAGTGTTGCACATATCTCTTCAGCAAAAATTTATAAAATCATTATGTATAGAGTTGAGCGGACACCTGGAAGTTCGGGTTCGACATGCTCGGCCGAACTTCACAAAAAAGTTCGGGTTCGGGATCTGAACTTTACCTCTACCTGAATCCCATTGAAGTCAATGGTAAGCCAAATTTTTGGGCACGAAAATGGCTGTAAAAAGTCCTGGAAAGGGATAGAGGGCTGCAAAAGGCAGCAAAATGTGGATAAGTGCCCTGCAAACAAATGTGGATAGGGGAATAACTTAAAATAAAATAAAATAAATAAAATAAAAAAATTATTAACCTGCAACTCGGAGGAGGAGGTGGATGTGGAGTCGGAGGTTGAGGAGGCGGTAAATGTGCTGTTGTAGATAGAAGCGGCGATGGAGGAGGAGGAGGTAGCTAGCTGAAGAAAATGTTTTTTTTTTTTAAATTCGGGTAGCCCCCAAAATAATGGGACAAATAAAAAAAATAAAATCAAAGAATAGGTCCACTTGAGTACAAGAATGTATGGTTATACATGTCTATTCTGCACAAGGTACATACAAGTCTTGTGTGATCCAAGCCTGGTTTATTTTAATGAACGTGAACTTGTCCACATTGGCTGTGGACAGCGGGCTGCGTTTGTCTATAATGATGCCCCCTGCCGTGCTAAATACACGTTCAGACAATACACTGGCTGCAGGGCAGGCCAGCACCTCCAAGGCATAAAGGGCAAGCTTAGGCCATGTGGACAAGTTAGAGACCTAGAAGTTGAATGGGGCAGAACCATCAGTCAGTACGTGTAGGCGTGTGCACATGTACTGTTCCACCATGTTGTTCAAATGCTGCCTCCTGCTAAGATGTTCCATATTAGCTGGTGGTGCCGGTTGCTGTGGTGGCATGGTGACAAAGCTTTCCCACATGTCGGCCATGCTAACCCTGCCTTCTGAGGTGCTGGCCGTGACCCAGCTGCGTTGGCGACCTCTTCCTCCTCCTCTGCCTCTGCCTTCACCTTGTGCTTCCACTTGTCCCCTGTTCTCAGTTGGGAATGCCCTCAGGAGCGTGTCTACCAGCGTGCACTTGTAGTCTCGCATCTTCACGCTCCAGTGAGGGAATTAAGGATGGCACGTTGTCTTTGTAATGGGGATCAAGCAGGGTGACAACCCAGTAGTCAGCACAAGTTAAAATGTGGGCAACTCTGCGGTCGTTGCACAGGCACTGCAGCATGTAGTCACTTATGTCTGCCAGGCTGCCCAGAGGTAGGGATAATCTGTCCTCTGTAGGTGGTGTTTCGTCTGTGTCCTCCGTATCCCCCCAGCCACGCTCCAGTGATGTCCATGAGCTGCGTTAGGTGCCACCCTGCTGTGAACTCGGTTCCTCATCCTCCTCCTCTACCTCATCCTCCTCCTCATCCTCCAGAACTGTGCACTGGATGGCCACATGTGTACCTGTCCTTTGCTGGTGCAGGAACCCACCCTCTGAGCCACTTCTGAATGACTGGCCTGATACCCTGTGAAATGCCCCCTCTTCCTCCTCCTCTTAATCCTGTGCCACATCCTCTTCCATCATCTCCCTAAGTGTTTTTTCAAGGAGACATAGAAGTGGTATTGTAACGCTAAGAACGGCGTCATCGGCACTGGCCATGTTGGTGGAGCACTCGGAACATTGCAACAAGGCATACAGGTCTCACATGGAGGCCCACTCATTGGTGGTGAAGTGGTGCTGTTCCGCAGAGCAACTGACCTGTGTGTGCTGCAGCTGAAACTCCACTATCACCTGCTGTTGCTCACACAGTCTCTACAGCATATGCAAGGTGGAGTTCCACCTGGTGGGCACGTCGCATATGAGGCAGTGAGTGGTATGAACAGACCCCAAAAGTAGGTGAGTTCATACGCAGGCGTACCTAGAGTCAAACCCTATAAGACCCTGGTGATGGTGACAGGACTGAGACTACCTGTTCCTCCAGAAAGAAAGGACGAAGAGGAGTCTCTCTCAGGCCTACAACAAAGGTCAGGGGAAAAACAAATCACTGAAGCTATACACCGCACAGCATTGTGGGAGAAGCATACTATAAATAAGGAAAGTTAAATGACCACAATAGCAACACTCGGAGGTTAGAGGTGTGGCCAGTATTAGAAACAATACAGGCGTCTATTGATCCCCAAGGAAACCTGTCAGATTAAAGCACGTGTTGTTAGTCTCACAGATCTTCTGTCACCTACTGTCACGGGGACATCAATATGTCTCGGTACGGTCGGCCTGGCAACGTCATATGTCACAACTCACGGGATTTCGGCCCTTCGCGAGTAAATGGAAGAGGTAAGTATGATTTTTTTTTTTTTTTTTTTTTACACTTTTTCAGGTTAAATTGATTCGCTGCCACGAAGCACAGAAATGTGTGGCAAATCAAATTTATCATGAAATTCGGATCAAATTCCACTCTGTTGGATTCAATTCGCTCAACTCTAGTAGGGACCTATCTTACTGAGGTCGCCTTGTTGGCAGATGGGCCCACACAATTTGATCCCAATGTGCCAAACAGCTTCAAAAATGTATAATAATTATAGCAGTAATGTAATGTAAAATAATGGAAACATGGCATGTTCACACAGCATTTGCAGGGTACTGCTACATTTCTGTATGGATCTTTTAAACACTCACCCCTGATTGATCTGCATACTGTACATCATCAAGGTTGGTGGAAAAAATTGTCCTATTAGACAGGCAGTATTTTTTCATGAGTGAGAGGGAAGTAATAATTTAGCGAGTCGTCAGAACTCAAAAGATGCTCAATTACACAAAACCATAATTGCTAAATAATTTTTGCTGTTTGCTTGTTATTGTGATCTTTGCTCATTCTCCCTTAGAACAGTTACACAGCTAACGACTGGCAGATTTCTGATTAGACGAGGAGATGTGTAGGCGATAATAGCCTTTCAGTTAAGCAAATTTATATGATCCCCAGAAAATGGACAATTAATGACAATAATTGCTCAAAATCGAACAATTATACTAAAATTTAAATGATAATTGTTCCATCTAATAGGCGCTAAAGGATTCCAAAGTCATCAAAAAAACACAACATAAAAAAATCTCTTGAAAAAATAGGAACTAATTTATATGTAATGTTCAATAAATACAATTAAAAAAATACATGGTATAGTGCCATTATTATGACCATTTCCTACTTTCAACATCAGCAGCGCATAGCTCACAAAGAAAGTCTTGTGTGCTGAGCTGGCTCAGTGGGTACATAAGGTGTGGTGAGCTGGCTTGGTGGGTATATAAGGTGTGGTGAGCAGGGTCAGTGGGTATATAAGGTGGGTGATAGGCTGTCTGCACACATACCGTCTCTCTCATTGCTGTCATGGGTAAAAGGGGAGATTTATAAAAGTTTAAAAAACAGATGATTATTGGCTTTTGGGTGGCGGTATTTCTGACACTGCACAGTTTGTGAACTGTTTGTATGCTGTGGTGGCGAAAGTGTAAGGTGAATGGACAAATGGCACCATTTTGAATAACAACATTTTAGTGAACCCTACTGTATATGGGAAGCAGGCAAATGGTCACTGCACCTTTCCTAACAAAGTTGCATTGGCAGAAAGGTTCCAATTTTCCTGGACTGACTGCAGCAGGCACCAAGGCTACACTCACAAGACAGTGATGAAAAAAAAAATGTCCATGAAAAACGGTTACTTTCCAACAATTTTGCTTCCTTTTTCTGCCATCTGATCATTTTTAATGGCCCTTTTTGCATCCGTTTTAATGGCCGCTAAAAACAGACTTTAAAATAAGTGATTTTTATTGTTTTTTTTATTTAAATCCCAACTCTTGCAGTATATATAATGCTCCCATAGTGACCCCCAGCATAAATTATGTCTCTCATAAAGATCCTCTGCCATAATAATGTCCCACATAGCGGCCTCCAGCAGTAATAATGTCCCACATAATCACCTCCAGCATAAATAATGTCCCCCATAATGACCATCAGCAGTAATAATGTTCCCCATATTGGCCTCCAGCAGTAATTATATCCCCCATAGTGGTCTCCAGCAGTAATAATGTCTCCCATAATGACCCTCAGCAGTAATAATGTCCCCCATAGTGGCCTCCAGCAGTAATAATGTCTCCCATAATGACCCTCAGCAGTAATAATGTCCCCCATAGTGGCCTCCAGCAGTAATAATGTCCCCCATAGTGGCCCTCAGCAGTAATAATGTCCCCCATAGTGGCCCTCTGCAGTAATAATGTTCCCCATAGTGGCCCTCAGCAGTAATAATGTTCCCCATAGTGGCCCTCAGCAGTAATAATGTTCCCCATAGTGGCCGTCAGCAGTAATAATGTTCTCAATAGTAGTCTCCAGCAGTAATAATGTCCCATAGAGAAACCTCCAGCATTAATATTGCGCAGCGTTGTTTTTAGTGACACCCACCCCCCCCCCCTTCAAAGAATAACACTTGCAAACGTGCGGGGACAAACTCTTCTCAGAAAGAAAAAATTTCTGACACTCTTAGCGTGATGACTAAGTGGTACCTTGGAACCAAGCCCGAGTTTGGGAAATGGTTTCTTACAGTCTAAATCAATTTCTGACGTTATTATGTGAAGTCTCGTGAGACTTCGCGAAGTAATAACTTCGGCTCATCGGAGCCAATACATTCTAATACTGTATGGAGTGCTCGCTCCGTACAGTATCGAAACGAAGTTTTATGCGAATCGACTTCGGATATTTCACCCAAAGTCGATTCGCTCATCCCCAGTGATGACGTCAGCACGCCGGAAGCATCAGGTCCTTCTCCATTCTGTAAGGAGCAGGTATGCATGTGACCCGGCACAGGCAAGTGGTTGAGGTGAGTATTATTTTTTTTTTAACCCCTGAAAGACCATTTTTCATTAGTGTACCCATTTTTAACAGCCGTTAGACTACGGTCTGTGCACTCCTGTCTATGAAGCCGTTAAAAACAATCCCATTGATTTCAGTGGGTCTGTCTGGACATAAAAATGGCCAAAAACAGTAAATGTTCTGTAGTTTTACGGCTGCTATTTACTGGTCGTTAAAAAAAAGGCCATGTGAATAGCCCCATAGACTGCAATGGTTCTAAAAACGGACGTGTGACGGTTATTTTACACAGTCATGAGAATGTAGCCTAACTGATCTCAGCAGTCTCTAGGCATGGACCACAGAGGCCACTGATTGACTGCAAATTATCGCTTTAGCAAGGTAAAAAATAGCATTAGAGAGGCGGACCTAGATCGGCAGCAGATTGCTCAGATGAGTGGTAGTGTTAACATTTTATCCCATGTCTGCTGCTTAGTTAATTTTGTTCTGATAGCTGAAAACCTCTTTGACTCGTTTGCTTTTTTCTTCTATAAAACACTTGTCAGATACTACTGGGTCAGAACTAAGTCGCCACTTACAAATATCACTTTACTTATGGGTAACTTTGTAGATAACGCCCTTATATATCATTTTCACATCTCATTCTAGAAGATAAATCTCAAACATCATAAACACTACAGAGGTAACTAAAGATATACAACTTTAAAATTGAGTTTCTTGGTCTGGAGGCAAAGAGGTGTGAACTAAAGTTCATTATAAATAATAAAAAGTCCTGCAAAGTTCACCACCAGGACACATTTCAGAGTTAAAGCATTTAAGGAACAAAAGGCCAACAGCAAGGGGAAAACTCAAGGACCTGTGAAATAAGGCAGCCATGTACTGTAGAAAATAATATGTTATGACATTACAAAATAACATTACACAATAAGTATAAATGACATCTACACTTAAATTCAGGAAAAAGTTCTATCATCAAATGTATCCAGGCCTTTCTCGTTTAGGAACATCATAAGCTCAAAGTAGTTCAAATAGCAAATGTTAAAAAAGAGAGAAAGAGAGAGAGATAAAGATTTCTGGATGTACTTAATACAATTAAAGTATTCACAGTCAATACGTTTTTGCACAGATTTGCATAAATTAATCGTACAGGGAATAATGAATATAGGTCATCAGTAATGTAACACTTCATAGACCCTTTAAGGTCAGAACTTTGACCTGGCCATTCCAAAAATGTTAATATTATTCTTCTTTATCCATTTTTGTTAGGACAATTTGTGTGCTTAGGGGTAAACAATAGTAGAAAGGCTCCAGCTTCTCCAGTGCAGTGAATGAGTTTATTTAGGCATAAAAATTTCCAGTGCAGGTAGGAACAAATTGTCTACGCGTTTCGGACCTTCACATAGTGGTCCTTAATCATGACACTGAGACATACAAAACATGACTGACTTATAAAGAGCTCCTTGCTACCCATAATACTCTGCAACAAAATCTGTCTTGATTAAAACAAGACCTGTGCCCACATAAGAACAATAGAGAGAATGGTTAAACAAACCATTTTGCATTACACATACAAACATAAACAACAGGCTGATATCCAATATGAAATTAAGGACTTAAAGGGAACCTGTCACCTGGATTTTGTGTATAGAGCTGGGCACATGGGCTTCTAGATGACTGCTAGCATATTTGCAATTTCCAGTCCCCATAGCTCTCAGTGCTTTTATTATGTCAAAAAAACGATTTGATAGATATGCTAATGAACCTTAGATGAGTCCTGCTTTTTGAGATGAGTCAAGCGTCCTCTGTTTCCGGAGCCCAGGCACGCCCACTGTGAAGAAGCCAGCACCACCCCGCATCCTCTGACTCTCCTCCTTGCTCCCCGACGTCATAAAGCTAGATCGCCGTAATCTCGCGATAAACGAGCTAGCGCATGCGCAGTTCGTTCCCTGAGGCTGATGCCAGCCCAGGGAAGGAACTATGTCGGCACTGCACATGCGCTAGCTCATTTATCGCGAGATTACGGCGATCTAGCTTTATGACGTCGGGGAGCAAGGAGGAGAGTCAGAGGATGCGGGGTGGTGCTGGCTTCTTCACAGTGGGCGTGCCTGGGCTCCGGAAACAGAGGACGCTTGACTCATCTCAAAAAGCAGGACTCATCTAAGGTTCATTAGCATATCTATCAAATCGTTTTTTTGACATAATAAAAGCACTGAGAGCTATGGGGACTGGAAATTGCAAATATGCTAGCAGCCATCTAGAAGCCCATGTGCCCAGCTCTATACACAAAATCCAGGTGACAGGTTCCCTTTAATACTGTAGGATGAGGTCCTGTCTTTTATTTAAACCTTTCGGCTGCCTGGTCTCCAATTGAAATATCCAAAAAGCTTCTCTATTCGCTAGCTTGCATCTGTGGTCCCCACCCCTCTGAGAGGGTGTAACTCTTTCAATGCCCTGAATAGAAAGCTGTTCAGTATTGCCACCATGTATAACCGCACAATGTAAGCTAACAGCAGAAACACTGCGTTTCTCATGATATGGTATCAGAGAGAGGTTTTCTGATTCTTGTTTTCAAGGCATTGGTGGTACAGCCGACAATTTGTTCCTACTTGCACTGGAAATTTTTATGCTTAAATAAACTCATCAGAGGCTGTGGTTCCGTGCTCGCGGATTTAGCAGGAAGGTGAGAGATGCCATTTACACCTGTTGTTTTTTGAGGAACTTGTGTGCTTAGGGTCATTGTCTGGTTGCATGTTCCATATTCTCTTGAAATTCATCTCATGGACAATTGTCCTGACGTTTTCATTTTAGAATTTTCTGGTATAATTCATTGTTCTGTGGATGGTGAGCCTTTTTGGCCCAGATGCAGCAAAACAGGTCCAAACCAAAATACTAGCACCACATGTTTCACAGATGGGATGATGTTTTTATGCTGAATTGCAGTGTCAGCCTGTAGTCTCCAAACATAAAACTTTTAATTTAAGCCAAAAAGCTCTATTTTGATCTCATCCATCCAAAAAACATTGTTCCAGTAGCCTTTTGGTTTGTTTAGGTGATCTTTAGCATACTGCAGACAGGCAGCAATGTTCTCTTTGGAGAACAGAAGCTTTTTTCTTGCAATCCTGTCATGCATACCATTATTGTTCAGTGTCCTACTGATGGTGGACTCGAGAACATAAACCTTCGTTTTCTTGCTTAGAGGTCACTTTAGGTGCCTTTGTGACCTTGCAAACTATTACATGTCTTGCTGTTGATGTGATCTGTGTTGGTCAACCACTATTGAAGAGGGTAATAATAGCCTTGATTGAATTTTCTCCATTGTGGATTGGTAGAGCCCAAACTCTTTGGGGACAGTTTGTTAACCCTTTCTAGCAGTGTTGGACTGGGCAGACTAGGGCCCACCAATAAAATTTATTTTGGGGGCCCACCATACGGATACAGATAAATATTACCTGCTCACAGAGCATCAACACACTACAAGATGAATGAATATGGGGTCCCTGCAGCGACTTTGAGAAGGTGGGTCCCTGGGAAAGAAGGATACTGGCTATCCTGCCTTTGTGCCTATAAGACAATTCAGCCACATGAACGTGTCTATAATAATAAACTGGGGAGCTTATTAAATATTCTACCTAGTTTTTTATATGAACTTAGGCTGGTTAAGATTCGGCACACTGCCTATGTGTAATGTAGTATGTCTACTGTTATGGGCCAATTGTGCAGAGGGTGGGGGGCTAGGGGCCCACCAAGGGATTCACCTGTCCCCCTGTGGGCCAGTCCGAGCCTGTTTTCCAGCCTGATGAGTATCAACAACTCTTCTTCTGTGGTCCTCTTATGTTCATGCCATGATGTACTTTCGCAAATATGTTGTGAAGATCAGACTGACCACCAGACCATGCACAAGCTTGCAGTACATTTGTGCATACGTACCTCTTCATTGAAGGGCCTGGATATTATGTAGAGAGCTTAGCATAAACACTAATGCTAGGAGGGATTCCGCTGTTCATATCACTTATAGGCATGAAAATTAATGATTATTGTGACATATAAATGCATGTTGTTTGAATGATATGAACCAATCGGTGCTCAGTTTCGCCAATTTATCTCCCATTTATCTTCCCCCATTAGTGGGCAGCACGGTGGCTCAATGGTTAGCACTTCCGACCAAGCACAACCTTAGCATGGAGTTTGTATGTTCTCCCCATGTTTGCATGGGTTTCCTCTTGGTTCTCCGGTTTCCTTCCACACTCCAAAGACATACTGATAGGGACCTTTGAATGTGAGCCCCATTGGGGACAGCTTGATGCTAATGTCTGTAAAGCGCTGTGGATTATGTCAGCGCTATATAAGTGAGTATAATAAATGTAAAGCAGCCTACACTATCTCACTAACTCATGGTATAGGTTACAGGACTTGAGAGATGCTAACGTTCAGCTGAACATTTTCTCACAACTCATTTTAGAACTTCTCAACATCACATATGGCCTCTTGTCTTGGCACGTGCCTTCCTTCCCTCCCTATTGTTTATCGTAGCGTTGTCTTCCAGCTCATATTTCATGTCATTTAGCATTTCTTGTTATCTCTGTTTTCTTTAACTGTTTCTGAACTATTTTATTTAAGGCTTTCCATGAAGTATTCAGCTCATATCACAGATGGTTCTTTTGATCATCCACTGCTCAGATGGCAATATAGTTTTTTTCTCTCTTCTTATGAATGTTTCGTGTTTTGCTTTCTTACAATGAAGTGGCAAAAATGACAATGAGCTTGAAAGTTATGTTTTGGAAAAAGAATGCAGAAAAAAATGGAATTCGGCCCAATTTTTCCCTACCTTCCCGTTCCAGTCACTAGAAGTCTTTGACTTTAACCACTCCTCAGATACAAATTGGCAGTGACAGAAAGTGCACCGACTTTTATACTGAAAATTGTTATGACAGCATGCCGGTCATGTGCAAGAGATTAAGTATCAAGGGAATGGGAGAAAAGCGCAATATGAAGACATATGGCATGTGTTAAAGGGGGAAAAAAATATTTGGATTTACTTATGAACCATTCTCTAAGTAGAATACAAAAAAATGTAAAATGTACATTACTGGTAAATCAGCAATCAATTGCATCTCGCAGTTACTAGACCATATGCCACGGCACTGTATTAGCCGAACGTATTATATCTGACTATAAACACAGGGTAAATTTGTTCATTTTTTATATGCTATTTGCTCTCAAACTGAATGTCCTGTTATTAACTTATGCTAATATATTTTCTCCGAATATGACAAAGTATTTCATTTACGTGGAGCAAGCACAGCCTGATTGAACATTTTTTTTTCACATTGATCTAGAGACATAGATAAACAAGTAGGAATCCTAAGAATCCTAAGAATAACAGCTAATTTCCATTGTATTCCACTAAAGTAAAATTCGTTAAAGGGAGCCTGTCACCATGAAATGCAGTCCAAACGGCAGGCAGCGTGTTATAAAGCAGGAGGAGCTGGGGAGATTGATATACAGCTTTGTGGGAAAAGATTCGGTATAGTGTGATATTCACACTGCAGCCTGTGACAGTGCCCCCTCCAAAAAAATACGTCAGCAACCAAGTAGAATCTGCCAGTCATTTGAAGGATGCTTTTGGCGTTTATGCAGCCTAAATTTATAGTGGCGACTGTGCCAAGTAAGTACTTGTCCTTCAGCCATGGACCCCTGGCAAATATTTGCTGTCGAATCTATGCCACATGTTTTCTGCGAAAGTTATTGTATAAACAGCCCTTAAATTGTGATTTTGTTCATATAACCCAGTGGTGTAGCTAGAAAAGACTGGGTACCCCAGCAAATTTTTGAATGCACCCCGCCCAGCAGCTTCTTCTCAACCCCCTCATCTCGTGCAATTCCCACTCCTATGGCTAGTCAAGAACGAGCTCTCAGATAAGGCCTAGCAGCCACTCGGTCCGTTTTTTCCAACAATAAAATATTTTAGTCCCCATCCTGGGTGGGCCCCTTCTGAGTTCGGGCCCCAAAGCAGTCGTTTCCCCTGCTTCCAATATAGTCATGCCTCTGATATAACCTCTTCTCCTTAGGGATCCAGTGGGTGGTCTAAGTATACATCTTAATACAGGGAAGGCTGTCAATCATTGATAAGACCACCCATTGGACTCCTAAACTCAGGGACCACTGTTATACATCTTATGGGATAGGTAACACTGCCTGCTTTTGTAGATGACGTCAAGTAATATAGTCTGAATGATCTTTATTACCTACTAGCTGACACAATGAGTATATTGGTATACATTCAAATTCAACATGGAGAAATGTAAGGTCATGCATTTGGGTACTAATAATCTGTAATCTGCATGCAATGCATGTCCTAGCCTGAGTAAAACAAGTTTCTAGGAGAAGAACAAACTATTATAAATAATGCAAACAATGTCATTCCGCTGCTTCTAAGGTCAGTAAGATATTGTCATGTATTAAAAGAAGCATAGACGTACAAGACAAGGACATGGTTATCAACTGCGTAAATTATTAGTGCAGCCTCATGAAGAATAAGCTATGCATTTTGCAAACCGCAAAAAGGAAGCACAAGCAAGCAAATGGGAAAAATGGAAGCACAGCAGATCATAAAGCAAACAGGAAATATTTATTGTCTCACATAGAGACGCACCCCGCTTGGCAGTTACTTTAAGTGGTACTTAAATGCATTGGTTACACTCTCTAGCAACTTGCCGCCATGCTAACGCTGATGGGCGTCAGCGTGGCGGCTCTCTCAGGTCTCAGTCACGCATATCGGCGTCATCTTGTGAGACCCGAGATTTCGCATGAACGCACGCGCGCCGTGCGCGCTCGTTCATGCGATCGTAACCAGGACAACTGAAACTACAGCCTGCCAGCGCTGATCATGCGCTGGCAGGCTGTAGATGCGAAAAAAACGCATTTAAAACGCATATCAGATGCTGTTTTGTAAACAGCGTCTGATATGCCTGCTGTCTGCTCGTCTGGTGGTCCCTTTGTCTGGGACCACCAGAGGAAACATAAGTAAAGTGCACCAATCACTACACACACATCCCCCCCCACCCCCCATGACTGATTAACCCCTGATCACCCATGTCACCCCCTGATCACCCATGTCACCCCCCCTGATCACCCCCTGTCACCCCCCCTGTCACTAATCACCCCCCTGTAAGGGTCATTCAGACGTCCGTATGTGTTTTGCGGATCCATGGATCTACGGATCCGCAAAATACGGACACCGGCAATGTGCTTTCCGCATTTTGCGGATCCGCACATCGCCAGAACTAGATAGATAATGCCTTTTCTTGTCCACAATTGCGGACAAGAATAGGACATGTTCTATATTTTTGCGGAACGGAAGTGCAGACCCGGAAGCGCGGATCAGTAATTCCGGATCCGAGCGGGACAAAGTCTGTCCCCATAGAAATTAATGGGTCCGCAATTCCGTTCCGCAAACAGAATTGCGGACGTGTGAATGGGGCATAAGGGTCCCTTATCACCGCCAGTTAGCTAGCTACTTGTTAGGTAGTTAGCGCCCACCGCACCGCAGTCACTGATTTTGGCAGAGATTTTTTCATCCACCATGATTGACGCGAATGAAAAAATCTGTACCGTTCATTTTTTATTTTTTTGCTCAATATAAGGAGAATCGCAGAAACTCCTAATGCTGGCCATACGTGTAATGATTGCGGAGACCCTCAAATGCCAGGGCAGTACAAACACCTCACATGTGACCCCATTTTAGAAAGAAGACACCCCAAGGTATTCTGTGAGGGGTATGGTGAGTTCATGTAAAATTTTATTTTTTGTCACAAGTTAGGGGAATATGAGACTTTGTAAAAAAAATTAATAAATATCAATTTCCGCTAACTTATGCCAATTTTTTTTTTTTCTGTGAACTCGCCATGCCCCTCACGGAATACCTTGGGGTGTCTTCTTTCCACAATGGGGTCACTTGTGGGGTATTTATACTGCCCTGGCATTTTAGAGGTCCTAAAGTGTGAGAATCCAAATGCGTAAAAATGCCCTGTGAAATCCTAAAGGTACTCATGGGAATTAGGGCCCCTTTGCGCATCTTGGCTGCAAAAAAGTGTCACTCATGTGGTATCGCCGTACTCAGGAGGAGTAGGGCAATGAGTTTTGGGGTGTATTTTTATATATACCCATACTTTGTGTAAGAAATATCTCTGTAAACTACAACTTTTTTATTTTTTTTATATAAAGTTGACAATTTACAGAGATATTTCTCTCACCCAGCATTGGTATATGTAAAAATACACCCCAAAACACATTGCCCTACTTCTCCTGAGTACGGCGATACCACATGTGTGACACTTTTTTGCAGCCTGGGTGCGCAAAGGGGTCCAAATTCCAACGAGTACCTTTAGGTTTTACATGGCTGCTCACAATTTAGCCCCGTCCAAAATGCCAGAACAGTAAACACAACCCAAAAATGACCCAATTTCGGAAAGTAGACACCGCAAGGTATTCACTGAGGGGCATAGTGAGTCCGTCTGAGTTTTATTTATTTTTTGCCAGAAGTTAGCAGAAATGGAAACATTATATATATTTTTTTCCCCAGAAGGTGTCATTTTCCGCTAACTTGTGAAAAAAAATAATATGATACATGAACTCACCATGCCCCTCCGCGAATACTTTGGGGTGTCTCCTTTCTAAAATGGTGTCATTTTGGGGGTATTTATACTATCCTGGCATTCTAGCACCTGAAGAAACATGTCAGGTGCTCAGAAAGTCAGAGCTGCTTCAAAATGCGGAAATTCACTTTTTTGCACCATAGTTTGTAAACGCTATAACTTTTACCCAAACCAATAAACATACACTTATTGGATATTTTTTTTTTTTATCAAAGACATGTAGAACAATAAATTTTGCGAAAAATTTATATAGAAATGTAGCTTTTTTTTGAAAAATTTTACAACAGAAAGTGAAAAATGTCATTTTTTTGCAAAAATGTCGTTACATTTTTATTAATAGCAAAAAAAGTTAAAATGTCAGCAACAATGAAATGCCACCAAATTAAAGCTCTATTAGTGAGAAGAAAAGGAGGTAAAATTCATTTGGGTGGTAAGTTGTATGACTGAGCAATAAACGGTGAAAGTAGTGTAGTGCGGATTTGTAAAAAAAGGGCCTGGTCACTAGGGGGGTATAAACCTGTGGTCTTCAAGTGGCTAGAAGAGGTACACAAGCTTCACGGTTGGTGGGTAACTTTCTTTAACAGAAGAACAACAAAACAGCTGGAAAAAAAAAACAGTCTCTACAAAGGACTTCAAGTCAACTAGCACCCAAGATGGCTTACAGCTCTTACCTAAATATTCCATGCTGCTATAGATATTAGGGAGTCTACTCCCTACCATTGTTTGTGGGGTTGTACCAGCCATGGCTTGGGGGACCACTTTGTGACTACTGCATGCAAGTAGCTTTCATACCAATAATACTTTCATCCTATTTAGACCATGGCTGCTTTTACCACAGCTTCACAGAGTCCATAATAGGCTCACCTTGTCTTGGAGTACCAATTTAACTTTAGCATGCCGTTCAACTTGACAGTACCTTGCTATTTACTCTACTTGCATCTTGGTGCCTTCTCCATTACCTCTACTTGGAGGAGGATAGCTACAGGCACTAGTTCTGGTTGGGACAAATCATACTGTTACTGGTAGAAGTTCCCTGCCTTCCCCCAATCATAAAACATAGTCTCTCACAGTCTTAGTCTTTAATTGACCTCTGACAAAGCAAAGTCACCCAGTCCAAATATGATATGGAACTTTTTGGGGCTTAACCAATGTCGTGGCACAATACACAATGAATGGCTCCCTTGTCACACACAAGTTTCTGCTACTTTCCCTCTTGTTCTCTTACTAACCGCTTAGAAGTCTTATTCTTCAAGGTTCCATCTCACTCCCTATCACACGTTGGCTCCATGTTCTCCTCTCCTCAATCACTCTTTTGACCTCTCTCTCAAATCCATGCAGTAACCCAGTGGTTTACTGCTAAATGAATAGAATGGTATTTTATGCATTTGTGTATCCCAAAAGCTCTGTATGAGGATTAGAGGGTTAACTTTAAGTCCCTTAGAGTCTGTTGCTATATGTGGGCTGGTCCAACCCCATTTTTATTTGAGGAGCAGGCAGAGTTTACTGGCGTGAGCAAAGAGTGAGGAGCTGTTTATTGTGTGCACAGCGTAAGAATTCCAAGAAGTAACTGATGGACCTGCCAGCCCTGTGAGCCAAGTGTAGCTAAAGTGACCTGATTGCAAGCCAGCCTCTGAGGGAAAGAAGCATTGAATCAGACAAGAGGTTGAGAGCCAATACAATGCATGGAGCATGGGCATAACGTCAGTGAAGGTAAGGCATGAAATTAGACTGTGGACATCACCGCTTTATACTAGTGATAAACCTCAGGCACTTGGTTATACTTCTGAAGTTCTGAGACAGATTGGCTATCTGTTAAATGACTACATCCCAAGGCATGGCGTGAGGGCTGATTGTGCACGATAATCTGCCTTCCTTAGCCATATTGGGAAGTTTGCTTGAGTTAACTAGATAGAGAGAGACTCAGCGAAGTGTTCATTACATTGCCTATACCCTCATACACAGCCTTGGGAAAACTGTACATTTAAACTGGATGGACTGAACTTGCTGTTACTAATACGTACATGGGTCATCTGCCCAAAGTGCCTCAGTAAAGTACTTGAGATGTTTACTCCACAGACTGGCCTCTATACTGTTTTTTTGGGTCTACCTGCACTGACTCTGCTTTGATGGCACCTCCAGGGAGCCCTGCTTTGCTCCCCAAGAACACATTACCAGTGAGGACATCCCACCTACCACCAGGCAGGAGATCCCCCAAACTTTGATGTGCTCTGAGTAAATGAAAGGGTTCACCCTTACCGTCACTGCACTGTCCCAGGAGCACCTGAGAAAGAGGATTGCTGCCAAGACTACTACTACCCCTTTCCTCTCTGCCTACTTGACTCGGTTGGGGTATCAGTGCTCTTGTGCTCCACTGCTGGCCATCTCCCGATTTGCTGCATCCACACCACGTTCACTATTGTTGCAGAAAAGCAACAGATTTTACCCTTTCAGTGGATCATTAGCGCGATCCATCTACATACAACAAATCCATATAAATATGAATGGTTTGCTGGTAAGTTTTGCTTCTGAATAACTAGAAACCTCCGAGTCCTAATACTATCCACATCTTCTCTGACCTCTACCCTGTAGAGCTCAATAGTGATTAGCCTGCCGCTCATGTTCGAGGAGTTTGGGGGCCTCTAAAACGGGTAGGTTTTCTACACAGTATGGCCTCACCAGACACCATTGCTGTCCACATGGTGGTTTTCAGACTACTGAAACACAGAAAAAGCTTATTACAGAAAGACCTCAGTGTCAAAAAGCACTTTTTGGCTGGACTACGGACAGGAAAAAATCACGGAAAAAAGATACAAAACATCCTGCATGATATGATAGTAAATATGCGGATGTGCATGGCTACACTTATAAAGTCACAGGAAATAATACGCTATAGCAATAGATGAAAACATGTAGCCATGCACATCTGCATATTTACCATCATATCATGCAGGATATTTTGTATCTTTTTTCCGTGATTTTTTTTATTTGTCTTGAAGGAGTGGCACCTTTAGATGTGAATGCGCTTCTATCCTGGGAGTAGCATTCATGTCCATTCTCCCCTCCCCCCCCCTCCCCTATCTAATAGACGACCTTGATTAAAGGGGTACATACAGGTGTGTGTGCTTCTCCTCTCATTGGTTGCTGATGCACTAAGAGGTAACTAGGAGCAACACACTATATGTGCAGGGTCTGCGCTCCTGAATATAGATGCATAAGTAAGTTTAGAGTAGGACATGCCTGACCTTAGACGACCTTGGCGCTGGTAGGCTGGCACAGATGTGTTTTGATCAAAATATATTGGCCAAGAGTCTCAGATTTTATCATTAGAGTGAGAGGTTAGTCCATATGTTATGTTTGCATCTATTACTATAGTGCATCATTTTCTGTTACTTTATAAATGTAGCCATGCACATCCGAAGATATACCATCATATCCAGGGCTGGGACAAGGTCCACCACCAACAGAGGCTGAGCTGCCCAAGTGAGTCCCCGCCCCCTCCCACTTGTGGATGACACTGCTATGGAGGATCTGTGATGGATGACAATGTTATAGGGGAATCTGTGGATGACACATATGTAACATAACAGGGTCCGTGTAGGAATGACCCCCAATACAAGGGGTGAGGCTGTGGGGTTGTATCTGCTTTTTTGATGACAGCGCCAGTGGGGCCCGTGCAGTGACTGTATTCTACTACAACCCCCCCCCCCCCCACACTGTATATAATCTTATACTATATAACTGTAGTGATTTACTACAGTTATATAGTTAATAAGATTATATCCAGTGAGCAGGGGAAGGGGGTGTAGTAGAATACAGTCACTGCGCGGGCCCTGCTGTCATTATGAAATAGCATATGTGACCCCACCTCTTTTATTGGTGGCCATTTAGTAAATTAACCCTGTTTTGGAGGGGTGGGGGGTGTCTGTGGATGACAAATATGTGTCATCCACAGATTCTCCCCAGAACAGGGTTCATTTAGTGAATGACCACTCAAATTGTGGTGACCCAATACATGGGAGTTGCATCTGCAGAGCTTTTGTATAATGCCACCCCACACTGTAGTGTCCCCCACACAGTAATGTCCGCCACACTGCCCCCCACACAGTAATGTCCCCCACACTGCCCCCCACACAGAAATGTCCCCCACACCCCCCTCAACCACACAGCAGTGCCCCCACATAGTAATTTGTCATGCTCTCCCCCTCTTGTCATAATCCCCTATTCTTGTCATGCTCTTTCTGCCCCCTGTCATTCTCCCCCATCTTTTCATGCTCTTTATACCCCCCATGTTGTCATGCTCTTTCTGCCTCCCCCCCATGTTGTCATGCTCTTTCTTCTCCCTCCCCCCCCCATGTTGTCATGCTCTTTCTCCCCCACGTTGTCATGCTCTTTCTTCTCCCCCCACGTTGTCATGCTCTTTCTGCCCCCCATGTTGTCATGCTCTTTCTTCTCCCCCATGTTGTCATGCTCTTTCTCCCCCATGTTGTCATGCTTTCTGCCCCCCCATGTTGTCATGCTCCTTCTTCTCCTCCTCCTCTCCTCCTACCTCTGCTGTAGCATGGCCGAGCTCTGCATGGTCTGCGCCTCCGCGGGTACAGGAGGAGGAGCTTTTGTCTCCTGTACCAAGCCGACTGACTTGAAGTGCAAACTGTGTGCGCACTTCCTGTCAGTCCGGCCGGGTACAGGAGACTGATGCTCTCTGTACCTGCGGACCGGACAGAGCTCGGTCACGCTACAATCAGGGAATGACAGGAGGGAGCGCTGAGCGGTTCCCCCCTGTCAGTTCCTCTCCCTCTGGCCGGCCCCTGCCTGCGCCCTGAGGCTGGAGCGCCCTGAGGCTGGAGCCTCCCCAGCCTCTGTGTCGGCCCGGCCCTGATCATATCATGCAGGATGTTTTGTATCTTTTTTCCACAATTTTTTTTGTCTTGAAGGAGTGGCACCTTTAGGTGTGAATGCACTCTATCCTGGGAGTAGCATTCATGTGCACTTTTGCCCCACCTATCTACTAGGCGACCTTGATTTGGTGGTACATATAGCTGTGTGTTCTCCTCCTCTCATTGGTTGCTGATGCACACAGAGGTAACTAGGAGCAGCACACTATATGTGAAGGGTCTGCTCTTCTGAATATAGAGGCATAACGGCTAGTAGAGATGTCTCAAACATAAAATTTTCGATTCGCGAACAGCGAACGCGAATTTCCGCAAATGTTCGCGAACCGCCATAGACTTCAATAGACAGGCGAATTTTAAAACCCACAGGGACTCCTGGCCACAATAGTGATGGAAAAGTTGTTTCAAGGGGACTAACACCTGGACTGTGGCATGCCGGAGGGGGATCCATGGCAAAACTCCCATGGAAAATTACGTAGTTGACGCAGAGTGTGGCAAGTTGAATTCTTAATGCGATTGATATAACCTGCATTAATCGCATTGCGAATTCAACTTAGAGCTGAGTTCCTAATGGTTGTATTGCTAGAATATAATGAAGATTGAATTCTCAATCTTCGTTATATTCTAGCAATACAACCATTAGGAACTCAGCTCTAAGTTGCAATAATGCTTACAATTATTAATCGCTTTGCGAATCCATTTGATGCCTCTATTTGATTGTATATGACGGTTGACTATGACTACCACCAACGTTCTGCTGCCTCCGAGGCAAGATATCTGAACCCCCCAGGGGCCATTTGGGCATTTTTAATAAAAAACGCATCAAAAACGCATATGCGTTTTTATCATTTTTTTTTTTTTTTTTTGTGTATTTTGCCACATTTGGTTGCATATTTACATTTGGTATAGGCAAATATGGTAGTAGAATTCAGTGTTTCCCAACCAGTGTGCCTCCAGCTTTTGCAAAACTACAACTCCCAGCATGCCCGGACAGTCTTTGGCTGTGCAGGCATGCTGGGAGTTGTAGTTTCGCAACAGCTGGAGGCACACTGGTTAGGAAACACAGGTCTAGATCATTACTCTGCCCAAATCTATATTCAGCTACATGGCTTAGAAAATATGCTGTCAAAGAATGATCCTAGGTTTTGGTAGACACATGATCTAGAGTACCATATTTGCCTATACCAAATGTAAATATGCAACCAAATGTGGCAAAATACACAAAAAATAAAATAAAAAATGAAAAAATTATAAAAACGCAGATGGCTTTGGAGGCAGCAGAACGTTGGTGGTAGTCATAGTCAACCATCATATACAAGTATTATTCGCATTGCGATTACAACTTAGAGTTCCTAATGGTTGTATTCTAGCAACCCAGCTCTAAGTTGAATTCACAATGCGATTAATGCAGGTTATATTAATCGCATTGCGATTTACAATTACTAACACTGCGGCTTCAGAATGAATCTAAGATGGATGCTGTACTTGCGTTTAGATAGGAGGTGGGAGGGTCTGGGAGGGAGGGTATGCCGATTGGCTGGAAGGTGTCTGCTGACTGTGAGGTACAGGGTCAAAGTTTGCTCAACACAGGCGAACGCGAACATCGCATATGTTCGCCCGCCACGGCGGATGCGAACAAGGTATGTTCGCAGGGAACAGTTCGGGACATCTCTAATGGCTAGGTAAGTTTAGAGTGGGACCTGTCTGACATGAGACCACCGTGGTGCTGGGTAGGTGGGCAAAAATGTGTTTTGATCAAAATACTGTATATTGACTCAGATTTTATCATTAGAGTGAGGGCTTAGTCCATATGTTATGTTTGCATCTATTACTGGACTACGGACAGTAACCTAAATATAATAGAGTCTTCAATAAAATATAAAACCCTGTTTAGAATCTTAGAAGGTGTGCCAGATCCTAGATCATTTACTGTAGAACAAGGTGTTATTTCCAGCTCAGTATCTATCTTTAATTGCCATTTTTTTCTTTCTCTCTTAGTTTTATACATTTGATCTCATGTTGAGATCCAATGTCTGTCCTTTTGTCTCAGGTACCCATTTTGGTTTTGGATGAGAATATTAGATGAAGCCATGGTACACAACCATTAGGTCTGCCACTGAGACAACTCACAAATGAAGTGAAGCTAAACGATATGAACTCAAGAAAAAAAGGGACAGTTCTATCACTAAATACAGTATATTACAATATTTTACTTTTTATATAACAGTAAAGATGCATCTTTCGCATAATGTTGTGGACCTGCATTACATCGCTCTCTTGTAAAGCATGCTGTAATTTGCAAGTGGGGCTCAGTTGGCATGGTGGGTAAATGTTTCTTGACAACCAAAAGTAAACATCCTAAGCCAAGCCTATGTTAAACATACATAAACATGGAACCATTTTACAGACCTTTTGTAGTGTCTTTATGTATTTTCATAGGGCCTGTAATCAAATTCACATGCCAAAGAAAAGTAGGGAACACCCAACTGTAGATTTAAAAATGGAAATTAATCCTGAACATTCCTCGAAGTTGGAGAAAATCATTTATGAATTACTAAGCCAAATACATCTAGTAGTGAAAAATTAAGCTCATGGGCCCCTGTGTCAAAGGCCCTACCTGCCTTGTGCACCAGTTGTGACTGCCACCTCTTAACTAACGATAGCTAAACCGCCGTCCAAAACTACTAGTGGCAAAAGCAGTACTTTAGCTTCATCAACTAGTGCCAAAATGTGTAAACCTTCACATGCTTCAAAGGCTTATTTCAGTAAATCACATTTAGAGGTGAGCAGATCTGCAAAAATTTGCATTGCTAATGAACAAAACTCCTATTAGGAAGCTTTATTTCCCTTGCAGAAGACAATGGAGGGCGAAATATGGATTCAAAGTAAAGCATCTCATCTTCTATCATTTCCATGATTGGAGGTCTGCCGTTGGCAAAAAGTGTGGCATAGCAAACCACAGGTTTTTTTTTCCATTCAAGTTTTTGTTGATCCTTCCACATTTCCGTACACTGTAGAAAATGAAAACACTCATCTGTTCCTCCACAGAAACTGAGGCTACCACAGCAAATGAACAGTTCCCCTAATAACCATGAGGGAGAGTAGTTTGGGTGCCGGGAGCATAGTGCTCCTGGGGAAAGCCACAACAGATGCAGTGGTAACAAATGACCATGACATCCGAGAGGTTAAATATCTGTGATCAGCGTCATCACCAATCATAGACATTAGCCCAGGCTGTGTACTGGTTAGAACAGCAGAAACCCGACGGCTGTGGTGCACTATGTAGTGGGCGTCACCTTTAAAGACCCAACTTCTGCCGTACATGTACGGTAGAGGTAAGGAAGGCATTAATATTGTAAAAGATTTGGGTCCCCATTCTCCCAGTAAGTGGAGGTTCTGGAGGCAAGACCCCCAGACAATTTCAGTATATTTCGGAGATGAGCGAATCGAATCCCACAAAGTGGAATTCCATCCGAATTTTCGGGATAAATTTCCTTGTACTTCGTGTCAGCGAATCGATTTAACCTGAAATAGTATAAAAAACAAAATAATTCAAACTTACTTCCTCCATTTGCTCTCGATGGGCCGCCAGCCTCCATCTTGCTTGAAGATCTCCGCCAAAATCCTGTGCAGCGCGAGATAGCATCATCACCCCAGCCGGCGTGATGACATCATACGTCACCATGCCAGCCGGCGTGGTAATTAAATGTCGCGCCACACAGGATTTCGGCCGAGATCTTCAAGCAAGATGGCGGCAGCTGGCCCGTTATGAGCAAATGAAGATGGTAACCTTGATTAAAAAAAAGTATTGTTAAATTTACACTGAAATGCTGTGATCATGTATGAACGTGGCATCTGATGGGTACAAATGCTATCGCAGCTCCCTGTCATTGCACCTGCTACTTACAAAATAATGCGTTTCATGACGAAGTAATTCGTCACAAAGCAAATTTTTTTGTGAAATTCGGCGAATCAGCTGAATTGAACTTTTAAGAAATTTGCTCATCTCTAGTGTCTACTACAAATGAGCGAATCACTTAAAATGCTATTCAGGTTTGATTCGGCCAAATTGAAAGTGCAAAAGTTAGTCTGAAATTTGTGTATGACACAAGATTTCTCTCCCTCCAAAATTTGTCCAAATTGAATCAACAAAAATTGGAATTCGGGTCCACCTTGAAATTTTACAAAAATGTTGGCTGAATCCAGCTCATTTACAATGGTTCTGCTCATCTCTAGTGTCTACAATTCCCCATTATCCCTATCCTACCAACAAACTACTGCAAAAAGTCATCTAGAAAGGTCAGTTTTTCATCATAACAGTTATAGATGCCACAGTTTGTATGTGGGAACATTAAAGCAGATAACAGAGACTTTTTTTGATTGGGTCCATAAATCTACTGAGTGTAATTCACCTCCAGTCACGATTGTGCTTTACAATAGATAATAATTACAATCATCTTCATTTCCTTCTATCTACACTCGTAAATGAGATCTTAAAACCCCAGGGAACCAGTGCCATTTACAACCCCATTAAATCCCTCATCGCCCGTCTGAAAACATTGAGATTTGTAAACACATTTGTCATTTTTTTGTCTTTTATCGATGTACATAATTTAACCAGCGCATAGAACTTGCTCTCCCTGTCTGTGCACCCATCCAAGGTGCCTGCCTCTCGGCCAATATATTCCAGACGGCTGGCCGGCTTATATGCTGAATCCCAATGATGCTTTTCTCTGTGCTATCTTGTGGCAAGACTTGTGCGATTAACAGAAGAATTATTTCCTTTAACTGTTTAGACGGTTTTCGTTCCCCATTTAGGTTGTGGCTCATTAAGACGATTTATCGGATACTTGTGCTGGAGTGCTGTAAACAATTTAGCTGAAGGATGGGGCCATTATCTGTGGTGCTGCGTCTATTGTACATTATAAACAACGGCTCTTATCACCCTCGATTGGTCAGTAGAACAAACTCATTTGCTTCATTCCTGCCATTTAATTGCACCCGATGGGAGTTATCCTCGGCCACATAAAGCAATTCATATAGAAGATAGAAATGCAAATAAATGTAACCAGCAGCATTGTTCTAAAATGGCATCTGATCATTTAGAAAACCAAATACTGTCAAAGTCTGATTGTCACGGTGGGGGTAAAGATGCGTGCAGCCCTGAACTCCACCCACACCTCTGTCCTTGCCTACTTGCACGGCCCATCCTAACCGATGGCGTACAATCAGGCAGAAGTCCCTAGCTTGTGTAAGTGCAGGGGCCTAAAGAACAATAAAGGAAGTGACAGGCAGGCACACAACACTGAAGGAGTGAAACCAGAGGCGGGATAAACAACGGCACTAACGGTAGAAACAAAAGCAAGGTCGATACGAACTGAGGTCAAAAGCCAAGAAGTCGCGTCAATACAAGGGGTAATTCAAGTCGAAGTCAAATACAAGCCGAGGTCAAAAACAGAAGTCCAAAGTACATAGAACGCTATTGAGGGTAATGAGACCAATCACAGGCAACCTGTAGCCAGCAGGTTACCTGTTTAAATACCCCTGGCAGATGAGTCACTTGACGTGGCCAGAGTCACGTGACTCATGTCCTGCCCCTCACTATTCCTGAGCACCGATTCATTTTAATCAGTGCTCAGTTTTCCTACTGCTCGTTGCCTAGGGGATGGAGGACGCGGGCCACGCTGAGGAAACGTGCGCGGCCGGGTCATCCCCACCCAGCCGTAAATAATGAATGAAGCACAACACATGCTCGACCTAGTGCTCTTTTCATTTTAGGGGTGGGGGGGGGGCATTTGGACACTAATCTAGTAGTTATTTGGGATAAATAACTGATACTATAAACCCAGGAACAGACATAGCTCAATAGGCCTACCACTGATCCCTCTCCTTTCAACCCTACCAATTTATTCATGTCGTTAATTCCTTTTTTTTTACTAATATTAACCTGGAGTCCTGGACCATATTGGCATCAAGCAGCCATACACTAGATGTCCATTGTGATGTAACTCACCGGCCTGCACCATACAGTAGATGTCCATTGTGATGTCACTCACCAGCCTACACATACAGTGGATGTCCATTGTGATGTCACTCAGCAGCCTACACCATACCTGTCTGTTATGAAGTCATCTAGTAGCCTTCACCCTACCTGTCCATTATTAAATCACCCAGCAGCCTGTGATGTTGCTGGGGTATATAAGGTGGGGCTGGACACCTGGATATGACATGTGAGTACTACATCAACTGTTGCCGTAGCTGCAGATGATAAATTTGTGCCCATATCATATCCATACCCACTATTCCCTAGACATTTTTTTATTTTTTTTATTTCAGAACTAGACATGGAGGAGAATGAGGCATGCTAGGAGCTGTAGTTTAACAGCTGGAGTGGTGGAGGTTGCTGACTCCTGGTCTAGATAAAACCAGCAGCAGCCTCCTAGTGATCATGATACCAGTCACATGACCACCTGAATATATAGAGGCACTATCTACGCTAGGGCTGCAGTAATTGATTATTTTAGAAATCGAGTATTCTATTGATTATTTTTTACGATTAATCGAGTAATCTAATAAGAATGTTACCATGGCAACCAGGGCTTCAGTAGCGTCCTGGTTGCCATGGTAACCGATAGGAGCCCAGTTATAACACTGCTGGGACTCCAATCAGAACTTCCACCAATGAGGGGGGAGGGGACTCTGCTCTGTGGCCACTGCCACCAATGAGGGGGGAGCGGACTCTGCTCTGTGGCCACTGCCACCAATGAGGGGAAGGGGACTCTGCTCTGTGGCCACTGCCACCAATGAGGGGAGGGGACTCTGCTCTGTGGCCACTGCCACCAACTTTGATACTGGGGGTGGGGAGGCGCACTGCGCCACCAATGAAAATTAACCTTTAATACAGGCGGCAGGCAGCAGATCAGCGGCAGTTAACCCCTCAGGTGCAGCACCTGAGGGGTTAACTACCGCTGATCAGCTCCCTGCCTCCTGTATTAAAGATTACAAAGGACCTTTCATGGTCGGCCTTACTAACTAGCAGCTACAGGAGCGGCGCCCAGGATGTCCCGCACTTACAGTTATCCCTGGGCGCGGCTCGGCTCTCCCACTGTGGGCCAGTTACAGTCTCCTGCTCCATATGCTAATTACTAATATCGGAGCAATAGGGAGGAGACATCAGCTCTGTGGGCGTTCCTTCTCCCTGCACTGTGACGTTCTCTGCTGCGATTGGACAGCGCAGGGAGAAGAAACGCCCACAGAGAAGGTGATGTCTCCTCCCCATTGGTCCGATATTAGTAATTGGCACATGGAGCACGAAACTGTAACTGGCCCACAGTGGGAGAACGGAGCGGCGCCCGGGATAATTGCAAGTGCGGGGACATCCGGGCGCCGCTAGCTGCTAGTTAGTAAGGCCAGACCATGTAAGGTCCTGTCATTGGTGGCGCAGTGCGGCAGTGCGGCAGCACAGCACAGGGGGAGGGAGAGAGCGACTCCTTCTCCCCCTGTGCGCCCCGCCTCCTCCGCTGCCAGCCGCTATGCACAGTGTCGGGTCATAGGGCACGCTTACGTGCACTATGACCTGACGGGTGACCACTGAGCGGGGAGTAATAGCAAGTGCTGCCCTCCCGCTCCGTGGTCACATGACACAAACGAATCCTCGATGCAAAAAAATTGCATCAAGGATTTTTTTGTGTCGAATTACTCGATTAAATCGAGTAATCGTTTCAGCCCTAATCTACGCCTTAACCGGTTAGCAACTTATGCCTTGCACCTATGCAGTACCCAAACGTTTTAAGGTTTTATATGCAATGTTACATATTTTTCATTGTTTTGGTCATATGTTCCAGCAGAGGAGGAGTGGATGGCAAATAGTTAGCAGGAACAGGGCTAATCACCTTGTTCCTTCCATCTTGGTAGGAGTGGGCTGGTCCTGTTTCCTGCTAGGATTGGAATTTCCTGTGCAGTCTTTGAAGGGAGAAGAAACACACTGCTGAGCTCCTGCTCCTTGGAAAGATATTCCAGAGAGAACAACTCAAGTGAGACTCAGGAAAACACTTGACAGACAAAATAGCAGAGTGATCAGCAAAAAACTGCTTTACAAATCGTGATGTAAAATGACGGTCTGTGTCACAGACACCTATCACCCAAAAATGCCACTAGGCCAGATAAAGTTCAAGCCTCAACCTGACAGTGGAAAACTATACCCACAAGTACAATTTGAAGCTATTGAATCTGCCACCATACTGCTTTTGGATGTATCACAGGTTATATTTTGCACTTAGTAAAAAGAGACTTTTATATGTTCACTACTGGTCTTATTCTTCAAGCTACATCTCCACTGCACCCATCCCCACAGTCTGGGAGGGTATATTGTGACACCTCATCTGGACCACTACCACTCCCATTCTCTGCAGTGGGACTACTCAGAGACTCGCTGCACCTCTCATAAACACAATGCAGGGCACACATTTTTCCATCTCTATACCAGAGCTTCTCATAGGAATTCATTTGACTTCAGGGCATGTTGTGACTTGTAGTTCAACAGCAATAAATAGCTGAGCTGGACTCAATATACATGCAGTGCAGACCTCTTATTACAAGTATGAGCTCTTGTGGAAGTCCAAGTGTCTATAGACAAGGAACATTTTTTATTTTGTCCTATTTTTCGCCTTATTTACATTTTATCCTAGGCAGGTGCCTATTTTACCTCAACCTGCTATCTATATTTTAGGGAATTGGTGGTTATGTAGTTTCCAGTGGTGTACCTATAGAGGTTGTAGGTAAGTTGAGGTCAGTAGGTTTATATAATTTGCACTCATTGAATTCTATGATGGGTTGATTCAGTGCTGGGAATGTAAATACTCCAGGGGATAGTTGAAATTATGGTTTAAACTATGAATCTTATACCTACTGGGATCCCAACCAGTCATAAGAACAGGGGATCCAAAGTCCCTCATGTGAATAGAGTGGTAATGCACAAGCATGGCCACCAGTGCATTCACTTCTATAGGACTGATAGAGATAGCAGAGCACTGTCCCATAGTGAGCAGATGGTAGTTACGCATGCACAAAAGTGCTCTATTCACACAGGCGACTCGGGTCACCCTTGTTCTCTTGATAATTAGGGGTCTCATCAGTTATACCCCAGTGATCAAACATTCAGGGGCCTTTGAAGGCACTTTAATCCAGAGCCTAAGTATGCTCCTGAGCAGGTGGTGCATTTTAGCACTGAGGAAAGAAACTACTTAATCGCCATTTGGGGGTGCTGGCTCTCCTTGGAAAGAGAGCGCCTTAATTGGCATTAGGAGACTTATAGGCCATACATGCTCCTCTGGAATTCTGTGAAGAAAGGGATGCAAATGAACTCTTAACAAGCTCTCCCTCTGATGCCACCAGATATAAGACAGTTATTCTATAGGTCAGTGTTCAACACTTTAAATAGGCCTTCAGACCTCACTCAGATATTAAATAAGCCAGCACCTCATCTGCAGACAGTTGTTTCGGAGTGATTGCCCCTCATCAGTGCAAAGCACAAAGTGCATATTGACTCTCATAGCCCTCCATAAAATAGAAATGAGGACTTGCTTGGATCCTCTACTCCTCTCCTGCGCCAGTTTGTTAAACACTTACTGCCTATAGGCGCAATCAGTGCGAATCACTCTGCTTGTCGGAGTATGGCTGAGGTACAAGGGGTAGCTACAGACCTTGCTTCCATTTCCCATACTCTACATCCTCCCCTACCTCTACTGTTTAGCAAAACAGATCTTCTGATGGTTATTGTAACTTGATATAGGCAGCAGAAGTTGCAGTCAGGACAGAGATGTGGAGGGGAGTCTACAGACACCAAGTAGCCAGGAAATCAGGAAGAAGTTACAAGGCTTCCCCTTCTCCTACCTCTTCGAGAAGCTTTCAACCTCTACTCCTGTATTTGTTGGGGAAGGAAGGTTATGACCCCACCACACCATTCAACCACCTAAACAAGCACGTATGGATCAGAGACTGTTGTAAAGAAGCCATAAAGGCTCCCATACATATTAATTTATTGTTGTCTGAGCCTATTGAGAATGATGGGTTTGGCCAACAGTCTAATGCATATGAGGAGCTCTTAGAAATGAGCAAATCTGTTAAAATTTGATTTAGGTCTCTCTCTCTCACTCATTTTATCCCAAAGTTTTTGGAAACTTCTTGTTCAGTTCCTGATTTTTATGGAAGAGATGGATTTTTTTCTGCTGATCTTTTTGTTCTTTCAAGAAATAGGTCACCATCAGAAGTGTCTGGCAGTGGCTTGCTCCTTTTTTCCCATTAATAACACATACTGTACATGCTTGGTGAAACCGAACATGTATGTGTTATAGAGACTCTGGATGGTTAGTTTTCAGCTGAACGATCTTTGAAGAAGTCTTAAAGCATACCCATGTTTTCAAAAAAAGTTTGCATAATGGCTACGCTTATTTGTGAAAGAACAGGTGTTTTTTGGGTTTCCCTAAAGTCTCTTTCAGCCATATTGTTCCTTGTTTCAGCTGCACAGCTAGAAGCATTTCACTCAGAAGCAGGAGGCATCTCCCTTCTGTGAAATCTGTCAGCACTGGACTGTTATGATGTCCTTTGGTGGAAGTGAGACCCCTAGTGGCCATAACTTTACAGCTTTTTTCAGGTGGATGCAGGCAGATATTTCAAATAAAGCGATTTAGAAATTTGCTAGTTACACCATTCTCTATTAAACAAAATGAATTTGTGTAAAAAATACAGTGACTCTTTAAGCTTTGGATCCTGACAAGTGCAAAAAAATCTAGTGGCTTCAAAAAGAGACGAAACTATCAGATACTGTTACAAAACATAGAAAGAAAGAGAAAAATAGCAACAATAAGGGCACCAATAAAAAGCAAATCAACATAGATCCAGTTGTACCTTTTTGAACCCAATGGTCCACATTTACTAATATGAATACAGTCAATGCGTCTAGATTGTGGCATAATTTGTGCCAAAATACAGTGCAATTTGGTGCATCTATATCTGTGTCTTATCTGACAAGATACTTTACGTGGCTTGCAGAAAAATGTTGGTGTAATAGTTGCTTCTCAAAATCTCCCTGTAAACAGATATGGAAAACAGGAATACATCACCCGTAATGCGCAGTAAAAATGAAATTTACAGTTCCTAAAAACATCTTTTTTATGGTTTGCAAACTGTCTTTTTAACGGAGTATATAACATAGAAAACATGAACCTGTCAGCACAAACCCCGCGCTAATCTGCAAGTGCGTTGTCAGCCGCTAATTAACTGAGACATCTTGTTGCATTGCCCTGAAGACGGGCATTCAATCCGCTACACTTGTGTGATAGAATGCTTCAAATGAGAAATCACAGCGTGATACATTTATGTATTAAAAGTGTCTTCGCTCGCTATCCTCCAAAATAGATTGATATACCGTAAAATGCGTGGACGGTATACATGGAGACAGCACAGATGATGTCATCATTTACCTCTCACTGCTATGTACTGCATTAATGTACATTAGGTGTAGCAGCAGTCCTATGGAGAGCCCCAGGTCACACACTGTGATATTATTATATACATTCTCAATTTTTCTTGACATTATCTTTCAGGGTTTGGATTCCCCTTCGAATACAAGATTCTGATGCTAAATGTTATATTCTCTATGGCAGATTTACTTCTTAATGGTTGAACTGCTACTCCTTGGCCATTGAGGAAGGCAGATATACAAACAAGACTTCTGTAGGAGTGCGATGAGCAAGCAGATCCTAAAGAGCACCTGACAGCAGAATCAACCTCATTAAACCAGGTATATTGCCTAGTAGGGTTGATTCTGCTGAATACAAAACTACCTGTCTAGTGAATACTCTTTTTCTTTAGACAAATGAGGGCTTCAGTGCATCAAGGGGTGGGGCCTAGCCTCTTATAGTGCCTCAGTTCCTCGACGTTCAAGTGCTGGCCACGCCCTTTCATGCAGTGAAGCCCTCAAAAGGTCTTTTTTTCTTAAGTACTCCACTACCGATTTTCACAAGACAGGTACTATTGTAATCAGGAGGATTCCTGTTTTCTGGGGCTTTGAAATGGCCTCTTCTTAGGATAGATGATCATTATTAGTTCAGTGGTGGTGGTGGGGACTAAATTATTAGAAACCTCCACCTCAACTGTTTTAAGGGGCTGTCTTTGGTGTTTATCAGGAACAATTCAGTACTTTTGGAATCACAGCACTGCAGCTTCAGGTGAATGGGACTGAGCTGTAATACTAGTCACAACCGCTACTAAAAGTACAGAGCTGTGCCTGGTAAACAATAATGGGGCACCTATCTTCAAGCAACTGGTTGGAGAGGAGGCTGAGAATAGGACTGCCAAGAATTAATTTTTTTATTTTAATATTTATTTTATTTTATTGTATTAATAGCTTATACTAAAGAAAGGTCACCAATTCTCAAGTCCTGGTAACTCACTTGCACATTTTTGTGGCTAAAGAACAATATGAACGATGGTGCTCTAAAACAACAGGATGGAGCTACAGACCCTGATAAACTGTATTAAGAAAAATAAAAAATTAGCATTTTGAATTTCATTAAAAATTAAAAAAAATTAAAAAGCAGGGGTACAATTTGAAAGAAACATTTGAGAAGAAAGTAAAGACAAGGCCCACTAGTGCTGTACATTACAACATGGGAAAACACATTTCAGAATCTAATTTATATCTGGAGATACAATAATGCAATTGTAGTACCCTAGAGCGGGCACTATCCTTCCTACACCCTGCTATTATTTTTAATGCCTGACCAATGTGTGACACCACTATGCCTTCCAGGTTTTATTTTATGCACTGTGCCTGGTTTACCGGCAGATGACACTGTGTCTGGAAGTAAGCTTTAAGCAGAATGGGGCTAACCATTCCATTCTCTCCCCCTCTTTGCAGGAATGGGCTTGCCCAAATCTTCCAGGGGAAAGGGATTCTTGCCTGTTTAGGGTGAGTTGAGAGTTGGAAGGAGAGGAGATATGGTGAAGTGAGGGGCGCCCCCCCCCTCCCCTCCTGCAGTAGGAGTCTTCCAGGGGAAGCAGCTCATAGAGCACCAGGTTCCTTGCACTTCATAGACTGAGTATTATGAGAGGCGGGTGGACAAACAAAAACCCACTAATTCTGACAAACTCCAAAACGTGATAATGAAAGAATGGGTTGCTATCAGTCAGGAACTGGCCCAGAAGTTGATTGAGAGCATGCCCAGTCAAATTGCACAGGTCCTGAAAAAGAAGGGCCAACACTGCAAATACTGACTCTTTGCATAAATGTCATGTAATTGTCGATAAAAGCCTTTGAAATGAATGAAGTGCGTGTAATTATATTTCACTACATCACAGAAACAACTGAAATAAAGATCTAAAAGCAGTTTAGCAGCAAACTTTGTGAAAACTAATATTTGAGTCATTCTCAAAACTTTTAGCCATGACTGTACATACAGAAGCACTATTGCAAACTAGATATTGGGGCACTTGGTAAAAAAAAGATTGTTAAAAAAGTTTATGTTACCCATTTTTGAGACTTTTTTAAAACTCTTTTCTCAGATAGAAACAGACTTAGGACTGGGTGGATTTTTATAACAAGATAGGTCACCCCAGTGATTGCTGAAAATAATCCTATTTGTTTCAGTTTCGCTAAAGGTCTGGCGCTGTAGTCAAAGAACATCCGCTGGGTGTTCTGTAATGTAATATCTGAGCATTCTGTAATTCCACAGAAATAAGTCAGTTACTGTATTGTGATTGAATAAAATGTTCCAGTACAAAATCCAGATCAATACTGACCACTGCATAAAAATGTTATTGTCTGATATAATGTAGGCAATTTTTATCAAAAGAAATGAGATCCTTTTCAAGTGTCAGATACTGTTTGGTTCTGAACACATCTGAATTCTGAATAATGATATCATGAGTCATTCATGACTTGGGTATTGATGCCTATATTACAAAATGATTCCTATCAATGCTTTGTTAAAGAGACAAAAAAGTGTACAAAATCTAACTAACATCGTGGAACACAGATCCGCAGCTTCACCATCATGATGGTTTCATGGTTAACCTGTGGACCATATTGGTCTGGAAGAACCTCATACAATGATTATCTCCATGATTCATTCTCAAGTATTCCACCTGTCCTGTATGTGTGTACTTGGCCAAGCCAAACATTGATGGAGTCTGAAGCATTGGAGGTGTTAACATCTTACAAACCTTTTTTGGCCCCCAATTGGCCTACGGTCCTACCTGAAAGGGTAATCTAAGAACATGGATATTTGCATGGACAAGACTTCAAACCTGTGACATAGATGTTTCCCTAAAAACTCTTTTGCTTGGCTCAAAATATGTATCCTGAGCTGAATGGCCTGAAATGACCTGCTTTGAAATAAAAGAATACTCTCTCTACCACACAATGGTTGTTATGTGAATTGTGGTCAGTCATGGCTTTTCTAGCATGTTGAATTTGTATCGTGAGGAATTGTACATAACCTAGTGGCGTGTAACCTCCTTTGAAGGTTAGTATCTAAGTGATGTGCTAGGTTTTGCATGTTTCCATTATTATTACTGTATCACTGACTGTCAAAAGAGAATACTTAAGATGAGACATGAGAGAAATTTTTTTTTCATCTAAATCAAAAATCTTCATTATTTTGAATAAAATTAATAGAAACATAATTTAACAAGGATTTAGAGGAAGAAAATAGGAAAAAAAAAATTTCAGCGGATGTCAGATCAGATTTTTTTTACTGATGACCTATTCTCTGGATAGGTCATCAGTAGTGTTGAGCGAAGCAAAGCATTCAAAGTGCAACTCGGTCCGAAGTTTAGGAAAACTTCAATTCGCAACAAATCCGAATTTCCTCGTGCATCATGGTATCAAATCAGTTTTATGGCGGCTGCACGTGTTACAAAATGAAAGTTAGCCTGGGAACGCGAGACCACCCTTAAAGCCATGCAGCCAGCCGCTCTGCTTGCTGTTAGCCATCCCCTGTGATGTCACAGCTAGGGTTGAGTGAACTTTTATTTTAAGTTCGGCATCCAAAGTTCCGGTTCGGGTTATCTTAGAATGCCTTTATGGATTCGCTACTACGGAGCATAAAGGAATTTGGATTCTAAGTTCGCGCAACTGTCCTTCACTGCTCTACTTCCTTCTTCTCCTCCACACAAAGTACAGGAGCTCAGCCCCTCATGTCACACGATTATTATACTAGGCCCTTTACCACCACTTATCCAATCCAGTACTGAGCCACGCCCCCTTCACTGATCACATGACGGTGATGTCATCCCAGGTGCTTAGTGATGTCCAAGGTTCGGGTTCATTGCAGAATCCCCTTATGGATTCAAAATTCCATTATGGTCCGTGGTAGCGGAATCCATAATGGGATTCTTCGATAACTCCAACCCGAACTTTGGATGCCAAACTTAAAATACAAGTTCGCTCAACCCTAGTCACAGCCAGGGCCGGCGCCACCTGTAAGGCGACCTAGGCAACTGCCTAGGGCGCAATTTAGCAGGGGGCGCCGCCGGAACCCAAACCTGGTTGAAAGGGAACTTACACTGGCGGTGCCCCACTCTCATGCTGAGTTGCCTGAGCGCTCTAAGAATCCCGCCTGGCGGCCGGCTGCTGCGCTTGTGTGTATGCACGTGCGCCGGCCGGCAGCCGCTCACTGACCCAGCAACACGGTCAGACCCGGACTGTCACATGATGGGCTGGGCTCAGGGCGGCTGGGGCCTGGGGGTGTGACCACAGCAGCAGGAACGGGGAAGAGCAGGGGCAGCTAGCCTAGAGCGCCTGAGGCGATGCAATCTCACCCTCTGACACTCACCAGCAGTCAGCCAGAGAGAGAAGAACTAGAAGCTAGTAGCCGCCCAGCAGCAACTCAGGACAAGACAAGGACAGCTGGTAGGATTGGAACTACTTAGACTAGAGTCTGTCTGATGGATCATCATACATCAATAAAACTTGCAGGCATATAGGCTAGGCCTAGCTGCCTAGCCAGGACCTAAAGAGTTGCAAAGCTATAACCCTCAAAATGTCCTGACAGGCTCAGCAACAGATTATAAGAGAATGCTGAGGATTGTAGTATCACAGGGATATAGGAGCAGTAAACATGGAAGATGGAGCAGTCACAGATCTTATATGAGGTCATTCTGGCCATTTGGAGCCACTGAGCAGGCTATATCCCTGTGATACTACAATTCTCAGCATTCTCTTATAATCTGTTGCTGTCAGGGCATGCTGAGGGTTAAGCCGCAGATGCACATGGCCGTAAGCGGTCCTTGGTATCTCGGCCTGGAATCCTGCAGAGATCAGGAGCGCACAGCGTCAATGGTTGCTATGACGCCGTGCGCTTCGTGCCAACACTAGATCATCTGATAAGTGGGGGGTGGCAATTTTTATCTTGCCTAGGGCGGCAAAAATCCTTGCACCGGCCCTGGTCACAGCCCTATAAAAGCTGCATACCGCGCAGTCTTGGGAATTGTCTTTTGAGTTGAGCATAGGGAGAGACAGGGCAAGCATTCATGTGCTAGGGACGGTGTTGCTGAAAATTATTAGTAGAAGAGCTTACCCACCAGGATCTGGGGTGTTGCACTCTCACCGATCAGATAATGAGAATAGGTTATCAGTAAAAAAAACCCTCTGAAAACCTCTTTAGATCTGAAAGGGTCACAGTTTCCTTTCTTCATAGGAAAGCAGGAATCAGAAACAGGTGATTTTTCTACAAATGCAATGTGGTAGTTTGAACCAGTACCCAAATTTTTACAATAGCTATATTTTCCATAAAGCCCCTCCCCCACCTGTCTTTGTACACCCAACTATTTTTCTTTCAAAGAATTTCTAATGAGATGCACATTTACCAAATTGAACATTAAAAAGTTGACATTTCTTCACTATTGTACTTCTATGACATAATTTCCCAGTTTTCAGTATAGTCTGCTTGAGGAGCACTAACAAGTTGTTCTACCCAGGCCAGGGCATTGAGATACAGGTTATAGGCAGATAATAAAATTTTGCACAAGTTGAAGAAAATCCTGGGTAGGAAAATCAGAGAGAGCCACAATAGATTTATTTATAAAAAAGTGTGAAGAGAAGCAAGCCAAATATTCCATTAGTTGTAGAAGGTTTTACATGACTGCCAACATTATTTTTCCTTTTTTGATTGAAGTGCCCTTCTACCTAAAATACATTTACTTTTTTCCAATTTCTCTTCCCTTTTGATAACTGATACATGTATCTGTCTAGATGACTTGACAAAGTTGTCATTGAATTTTGATAAATCTCAAAATCAACCGTCAGGGATGTAGCCATCCTTTTGCAAATGTCATTGGTACTTGACTGATAATCATTCAGTGAACATCACTTTGGCCTTGGAGACGATCTGAGCCGTATATGAAGAATATAAATGCTGCAGGGTAATATTAGTGGTATCACCATTTTATTTCTTTTATATAAAAAAATGACACAGTCTAATCTGGAAAAATAGGTCAGAATATTTAAGCTGTTACTTGCAGCTTGATCACATTCATATGGTTCATCATAATTGACAAATGATATCTAAAGTAAAGATTCATGATCCAATTTTTTTAAATCTGTTCTTTACTTGCATGTCTTTGAAATCAATCAATATCAGAAATATTTTAGATATTGGGTGAGCTGAATGGCCTGAGATTTATCATGTCCCCTGTGGTTGAATTGTGGATCTAAAAACTCCCAAATTTTTCACAAAAATTTGAGACTTTTTGCCCCTTCTCCGCCACTGTTAAGGCACTGGATGCGGCATTGGAACCGCTGTGTCAACCAACCAGTTTAACTTTGGGCTAAACCTAAGGGTGTTATCCTGGCAGTCCCCTGGTATTCACAATTTAATCCCTATACAGAGATTTGGATTTTGCTGCAAAGGAGCTGTAGTAGGGTTAACACTCATCCTTTATGAGACGTGTTATCTAAACTAAATGCAACTAAACGCGTTAAGCAATTGCTTTTCAATGGCTTTTGTTTCAAGATAACGCGATGAGTTAAGAAATTTGAGTAAAGGGTTTGAGTGTTACCCCTGCTACATCTGTACCAGTCGGGTTATTTAGCAAAGAGTAAAAGTCAGAAATTAGGCAGAAGTCAGTACATAGGCGGATAAACAGAATACAACACCTTTGCAGGGATTAGCATGCTAGAACACCGAATGCTCAGGCCTCCTTCTGTAAGGGAAGATGCCTTAAGTACCCCAGGTCAACCAGCAATTGGCTGTTGAAGTTTAGGGTACACGTGCTGGCCCTTTTGAAGCCAGAGAGTGCCCACATGTGCCCTAAGGGCAGAGTGGAGAGGCTGGGCAAGGAAGCACAGCTCTCAACCTGTAGCAGAAACTGGAAGATGGGGCTCCAACAGCTGGGCCTGCTGTGGAAGGGCAAAGAAGGGATAGTGGGTCTGGGCTGCTGGACCAAAAGCATGGATTGAGTGAGTAACGCGTCACCCTGGGAAGCGGGACACCAGTGGGCACAAGCGACTGATATAAA
Source organism: Bufotes viridis (assembly GCA_033119425.1). Classification (NCBI taxonomy): domain Eukaryota; kingdom Metazoa; phylum Chordata; class Amphibia; order Anura; family Bufonidae; genus Bufotes; species Bufotes viridis. The sequence continues at coordinate 37,645,728 of CM065591.1, forward strand.
GGCTACACTTTTATTAAAAGTGGGAAAGACTAATCAGCCTGACACATTGGCCACTCACTGCTCACCTTGCATCCTTGGCTAATTTTTACTGAGCTATTTCAGTATATTGCACGGTTCCACCATATAGACTTTGAAAGACATCAAGATAACATTTATACACAAAACAGAAAATGCATGAATTTTACTGTTATGTAAGAAGCATGCTCTCAGAGTGTATCTGATCCTAACCCATCCCTTGTTACTCCAAAATTTGATGTTAGCTCTTGTTTACAACTTGTTTCAATCTCAAAACTTTCATTACTTGTAACATGATCGTTTCAAAAGTTTGGCAAAAAAACAACATTAAAAGTGATGTGCTGTGAAGAAAAATTGGGCTGCGCCAAAACATCTTCATCTGTGTTATCCTGTGTCTTGTAACAAGATACAGGTTATGTCATGGAAAATCTATATTTAAGTTAGAACAGATGCATTTTCATTCCTAACCTCTGTTGTGGTATGTGTTTTATTTTTCTTTTAGATGTTGTAAACCTACGCGTGATCTCTAACCATTGTATGCAGGAAGATATTGAACGGCAATGAAAAATTCACATGGCTAGGTGTGGCTGCCACATTGGAACTGATCTTGCGTTATAAGCATCTCCTTTCAAGAGGCCTGCAACCAATAAGAACTAATCGTTTGACTGAAATTATTTTTGAACTTTCCTTCAATAAGTTGCCTAAAAACCAGTTTCAAAAATGCCAAATCTCAGCATTGATTACAAACATGTGCTGCTGTAATAAAGCAATAAAAGGTGAATGTGAAATGTTCGTTCCAGGAAACCAAACAGGATTTCATTGCATTCGCCACAAATGTTCAAGTCAAAGAGGTCTATAAACTTGTTAGTCATAAATCACATTCAGAATTTACAGGTAGAACAGGTAGTGGTAAGCCAAACTGAATATAACTGTAGTTAACTAATGAAGAATAATCACCTTCTCAAATTATAGCTGCCAAGTAATCAGCTGACCACCCTTGATCCAGCTCCTGAACACCTCAGAGATCAACTGGTGTTGTCATGGAAAGCTCTTGTTGATCATACTTTTTAAAGAGTAAATGTAGTATTACATGATGTTCATTCATATCTAAGGTCAACCATGTATTCCGTTTTTGAGATCTGGCAGAGGATCTCAAAACCGTAGCAAAACACTTCAGTTTGGTCCCTATGAATTGTCAATGGGGACAAAACAGATCAGGATGCATTCCGTTCGGGTTTGTTCCGTTTTGGGACAGAAAAAAATAGATCCGTCACCCATTGACTTGCATTGTTTTTGGTGCCTGATCCGGTTTGTTCAGTTTCCATTTAATAGAACCGTATCTGAAGGGAACAGATGCATCCTGATGTATTAAATCCAACGGAAACGGTTTGCTCCAGTTTTGAGTTCTTCTGCCAGATCTCACAACCAGAATACAAAGCGCAGATGTGAAAGTAGCCTTACTTTGGCAGTCACACTTGCTTGCTGCAGGTAATTCTAGTCAGTCCTAATGATTGAAATGAAGACGCTGTGGAAGTTGAACCATCTGTTACAGAGCTTAGGGAGAGATCACATACCGTTTCATTTTCCATTCTTCTGATCCAGCGGAAGAACAGAAAAAATGGATCCTGTAAAAAAAAAACGATCCTGTCGTACCTTTGGCATCCGTTTGAGCCATTTAAATCTGAGATCAATTTTTTTTGTGGAGAAAAAAAGTCTTGCATGCTAATAAAAATATAAAAATAAACTATCTCAGATGGAAATGGCTCAAACAGATGCCAACTGTGCAACAGGATATGTTTTCTTTACAGGTTTTTTTTTCTGTTCTTCTGACGGATCATGATTAGCTGTTCTTTACAGCCTTTAACGCTGGAACTAGCACTTTGAATGAAACAGGAAGCTCCTTTTAAAGTGTATTGGCTGGGCCAGGTTACTGCAGCTCAGCTCCTATTCACTTCAATGGGAGTTCTGCTGCAGTAACTCAACATATTTTGAACAGATTTGTCTGCTGCCTGCTCAGTTTAAAGGGGTTATCCTTTGGATAGGTCATCAATATCAAATTGGTAGGGGTCTGACACCCGGGACTCTCACCGATCAGTGTTTAGAAGAGACATCAGCTCCATGAGTGCCGCAGCGTCCGCCTAGGCCATGTGACATTACCGTACATCAGTCACATGGCCAAGTTGCAGCTCAGTCCCATTCAAGTCAATAGTGCTGAGTTGCAATACCAAGCACAACCACTATACAATGTATGGCACTGTGCCTAGTAAGCTGCCAGGAGCCAGCTGCGCTCAAGAGAGCTCCGGTGAGCACAGTGGCTCCCTGAAACAGCTGATCGGTAGGGGTACTGGGACTTAGACCCCCACTGATGTGATAATGATAGATCATCATTATTAGTGTTGAGCGAATTTTTATTGTGTATATTTGCACTTCGAGAATTCACGAATATTTCGAATATAGTGAGATATATTTGTAAATACGAATATTCGTATATATATATTTTTTTATTATCGGAACCTATTTCTAGTAACCTAGTATGCCTACCTGCTTCTTGTTTGTGGGCCAATGTGAGAAGGCTACAATTTTATAGTCTGTAGTGAATTAAAATATTCTTCATTCTCCATTATTTAATTTATTTTCTGTTATGCGAAAAATCGCCAATGTAATATTCGCGTATATAGAATATAGTGCTATATATTCGTTTTTTAGAATATTCGTCATTTTTTTCCATCTAAAGTCATGATTCCTCCCTGCTTAAGTTGCTTTTGGACCAATGACTGTTCACACCAAATTGGAAAAAATGAAGAATATTCTAAAAAACGAATATATATCAATATATTCTATAGTGCTATATATTCGTATTTTAGAATATTCACATTACACGAATATTACATTGTCAATTTTTTGCAATCAATAAAATAATACAAATATTCGCGAATATATGATGAATATTCTAACGAATATTCGCGAAATATCGCTAATTTGAATATCGCCCCTGCTGCTCATCACTAATCATTATCAATTCCTGGATAACTGCTTTAAGAGCTATTTCTAACACTGAAGGTTGCAGGGGGGGGGGGGGACTTGCGCTGATTAACTCAGAGCCTGACATGTATACTTGATAAAGCCAGTCTGGGGTCCAGCAGTTACCAGTGACCTGGCAGGAAGTTGTGCTGTGGCTCTGTCTGCCAAACAGCAATCCGCAGTTAAATTGTGCTAGGGACAGTATAAAAAGATTATAGGAAGACAATAGGAAATATATTTGGGGTATATTAAGGGGTGTAATCCGGGAAAGAGTGTGAAGGAGAGATAAATGGTCACCATCAGGTGTATTTGCTGGGAGGCTACTGTCAGCTCAGCTCAGCTTCTGGCAACTAAGTCTACATTACAGAAAAAAATAAAAAACATTTCTTTTGGAAAAAGTTTCATTACATTCTTGCATTTATAACCCCCCCCCCTTTTTTTTTCTAGAAACCAGTTTTATTTACTGCTTGCTGAGCTGTATTTAAAGCTGGTGATGCCCTAGACACCAAGTCTGAGTACTCCCTATAGAAGCCAGGATGGGAGGGAATGGTAGATGGAGTAGGTGGAGCCAATACATGTAGATGGCGCCAACAATACCAGAGAAGGTCAGTATTTTGTGCTACATGTTGGTATTTGGTTCAGATGAACCAAATACCAAAGCACATTACAAAATACTGCTCCAGCAGAACCAAATACCACAGTGCAGCATAATATACTGCCCCAGAAGAACCAATTACCACAATGTAGTACTATACAAGTGAAACTCGAAAAATTAGAATATCGTGCAAAAGACCATTTATTTCAGTAATGCAAATTAAAAGGAATTGCATTAATGCAGCTTCAAATTAGAATTTTGTGAAAAGGTTCAATATTCTAGGCTCAAAGTGCCACAATCTAGTCAGCTAATTAATCCACCATACCCCCTGAGCAAAGGGTGCCTCAAAATTGTGACTTTGGGGTTTCATAAGCTGTAAGCCATAATCATTTAAATTATAACAAATAAAGGCTTGAAATATCTCGCTTTGCATGTAGTGAATCTATTTTATATATTAGTTTCACACTTTAAGTTGCAATACTGAAAAAAATGAACTTTGCACGATATTCAAATTTTTCGAGTTTCACCTGTATATTGCTCCAGCCGAACCGGTTGCCACAGCGCAGCACAATACACTGCCCCAGCAGAACTTCAGGTTCAAATGTGGTATTTGGCCCTGCAGGTGCAGGATTTTGTTCTGCACTGTGGTATTTACTTTTGTTGGGGCAGAACCATCTTCTCAGCACAAACTCCCCCTCCTAGTGGTACAATAGTGTCACCCTGCTTCTACCCCCAATACTACTGTGCCCGTTGTAATCTACAATGGCCCCAAATACTATAATGCTGAAACAATAGTGCATAGTGCCTAAAATGCCTCCATTAATAGTAATAATAATGCCTATCTAGTGCCCCCTGTATTAAAATGCCCTCGGTGATTCCTCTATAGTATTATTCAGATATTATAAATTCCTCAGTGATGGTCCCTATAGTATCCCTGTATTAAAATCGCCTCCTCTGGATACGAGCAGTGTCTAATGAGATGGGAAAATGAATCAAGCCAGCAAAGGAGGCAATATAGACAATTACAATACATTAGTAAAAGCCTTGTATTAACTTTCTCTACATGTTACATGCCATTTGCTGAAGTGTGGCAATGCAGAGGAATCTTCAAAGGAAATATTGTAGCAAAAATAAAATTTCTCTAAATATAAAAACAGCTATACGTAAAGCACCATAAGTCCAAAAATCAATAAAATATTTGGCATGACCACCCATGACTTTTTAACTGCAACAGTTCTTTCATGCACAGTGTTTTTCAAGCATCGCCTCCTATAGTGCTGCCAATAATGTCCCCCTAGATTTTCCCAACAGCACTGTCCCTCCTAATGCCCCCAACAGTAATGTCCCCCTATAGCAGTGTTTCTCAACTCCAGTCCTCAGGATCCACCTACCGGTCATGATTTGTGAATATCCCACAGAAGGAATACCTGTGGTAAGTCCTGATGCATGGACACTAATTATATCACCTGCTCAATACTAAGGAAATCCAGAAAACATGACCGGTAGGTGGGCCCTGAGGTCTGGAATTGAGAAACACTGCCCTATAGTAACATCCCACAACAATAATATCACCAAAGTGCTCCCACAGAGTCTCAGTTCGGGTGTGTGCAATGACATCATTGTGTTGCATCTCAGAGCAGGCATGCACAATGATGTAATTGCACCCACCAGCATCAGGAGTTACTGTCTCATTGGTCTCAAGCTCAAGGATAACGATACAGTTGAATTCATTAAGGAGACTTGCGACCACACAGTACAGTGCCAACCCCCAACTTCATGGTACCCTAGGCAAGTGCCTAGGGGTGCCTAATGGCAAATAGAGCCCTGACTGTTTTTAATTGGGCATCTCAGCGTTATAACGTGTTACTGAACACATTGTACATTGCTACTAAATAAGAAGTAGATAGGGTACAGCTGCAGTGTACACATTTCACATTATTAACACAAATTATAACAGTGTTAGGGAAGGCATTACTGCATATCAGTGTCTAGTTCAAAAGACATCTGGCATCACTGCAAGAAAATTGCATTGTCACACTTGTGTTTAAGGGAAGGGCCAGTATTACTGCTTTAGAGTGTGTATTTCAAACAACATTCAAAGCAAAAATTGCATTATTACCACTGTAAATTGTCAATACCAGTGTACAGTGTGTTTGTGGAAGGGGAGGGATTCAGAAGATTTAAGTGTACCTCTGTCTTTAAATTGCATACAAAAATCTATTTAGCTAGTAACTTTAATAATCAGTTTACCAATCCCGTGACTTTTCATGATGACAATGGCTGAGACACCAACGAGGGCACCCAATCATCTCAGAGGGTGGCAGAGCTGGAAATAACAGGCTCTTTGGGCATACTGGCCAGAATGGCTAGTACGGTTGCTTTCCTACGTTCTTAGAGGAATGTCATTTACATTAAGTAATCTGCTGATTACTGAATAGCCATGCTTTTAGACCCATCACTATCAAAGAAAAATTGGGGAAAGTGTTCTTCTTGCAGAAAGGGAGGCCACATTACTTTATTACCAGGAAATATTGTGTATGCAGCTAACCTCGCCTTTCGGAAAGCAGACTACTGCCACCAACGTATCTGAGGCATTTCTCCGTGATCCGCAGAGACAACAACCTCCCGCTCTCTCCGCTGCCACCAGCAGCAGAAAACACAGCATTAGCAGCAACCAGTTCAGTATCAACAACATTATGAAGACATTTTTCAGGGTGCTGTACTTATGATGCAAATCAGCAAACAGACTGACCTTAACTCCCATGTTCAGTCCTACCTGGACTCTGACATATACTGTGTTCCCTGACCCCATGGGCTTCTTGGTATGCAGACTGGAGAAGTAGGTCAAGCTGGCCCAGTATGATCTCTCTGTTCTCTCTTACCTCATATACCACATGGCTGCTGCTGCCAAAATCACGCTACAATGCCGTCTGCCTGCCTACCAACATGTTCTGTACCACATGGCGGTTGCCACCATTATTTCACTGTGCTGTCTGCTGGTCTACCATCATGTTTTGTAGCATATGGCTGCTGCTGCCACTGCCACCGCCATCACCTCAGCAGCTGCTGTTCCCTGCTTCTAATCCTGTACTGCCACTTCCATTATCTCTTCTGCCACTACCATTAGTGCTACACAGCCACCGCTACTACTACTACTACTACACATCTACTACTACATACATCTACTACCCTGTTTGTTCCATGTTGTACTGCTAGTTCTGCATCTACTATTAGAGCCATAGTCGACAATTACCCTTCCTTTTCCATATCCACACTGAACTGCTGTTGCTCCCAATTAATAGGAGCAATTTTTTCCCGGCTTGTTCAGAACAAGAATTTACTGCCTGGGTGAGGTGTTAATAATAAAATAAAATAAACAACTTTATTTGTATATCTTTGATAAACACTTGAAGCCCCACCCAATTGCAGGCAACAACCCCTACAACTCTGGTAGGCTATACCAAAATCAGCCAGGTTTTCAGAACAAGCTACTCTTTTTTCTGACTATTAACACTTGTTCATTTATAAATACATTCAGGCATTCTTCCCCCGTTAAAGCATAATTTTCAGAAGCTTGTGGAGAATGATCCACTATTTCTTCTGACATTCACGTGTGTAAAAACAGGGGCAGGAATCTGCCATCCTTGAGGCATCATTTTTGGATGCATGGTCTCAACAAGCCACTGCATTCTTGTCACCTTAACACAGTATGTGTTTAAACACCATCTGCCCCTGATAAGGTACAATTTTTTAAAGGTTTGTATTATGAAAAAGCATAACACATGTGACGGTGCAGTGTATTTTTAAATCCACTGTTTGCTAACACTGTCAAACATGGGTTTACCCATAGCTATGTATGTCAGTGTAACTCTGACATGATTTACTATTGCTTTCATTGTGTTCAAGTGCTTAGGGATGGGATCAAGGGACAAAATTCTTTAAAAAAGATGACATTTTTTCTTTAAACAAAATCCTAGCAGTCTAGAGGCTGTTGTATACCAGTTTTAAAGGCAATTGGAACAGCATTAATTTGTATAGAATTAATTCGGACACAAAGCTATTTTTTTTTTCAAAAACTCAACGAATCAGACACTGAACGAATTTCAAGATATTCGCTCATGCTGACTCCAAACCTAACAATTTTTCTGTGAGGTTTATCAGTTTGACTGGGCTTGATTTTTTATCATTTTGAAGGCACAAAGTGTTCCCCATCAAGACCTCTCTTTTCTTGTCCTTATTTTCTTTTTGACAATTTCTTTGTTCTTCCTCAGAAGAGCTTGAATTGTATATGTAGATACCATGTCCATTGTAAAATGCCTTCATGTCAGAGACCAACTACAGTAAGTTTTCATGGGACAATTTTTTGTCATCCTTTCCAGTGACTTTTCTCTGCTTAGTGCCATCTTGATGACCTGTCAACTATAAAACATCTGCTTGGAAGGCAAGTTGTTGAGGCACCAACTCTTATCTCTTATAGCAATGATTCTACTCTTATAATGAAGCTTCAGTTGATAGTAACATAAAATACAATATAATAGATAAACTGTGAGCTCAAATAGCCTAAACAAATGAAGAGCTTGAAGAAGCATGATTCTTTCTGCTTAAAGATGTCACGCCCAACATCTGGATAATGTCATAGTGTTTGCATATTTTAAGAATGCCATCATTATTATTATTGGTTTTTGTATTAAACTTAATATGACATGGATCTCAGCTACAGAAAAACAAATGTACAAAAATAAAGCAAAATCTTAATAATTTGTGATGACAGAAAGGAAGGCCTCATTGCTTTGAAATTAAGGAAATTCTACAGACAGTGGTGAAAAATTGTAAGAGGGTTGTAGGTTGGGTTAGATAAACAGTTTAGCAAAGTTTCTATAACGAATTTCTCTGCTCTGCATTGCATTTTGGGAAATTAAGATCTTTTCTTCAAATCATTGTACATTGCCTGGTATTTAGATGGCAAATTACCAAATCAGTCAGTGATACTTCTTGATGGCCAGATTGTGAGCCACTTGCAAATACTGATTACAAATATCACCCAGATGGAAATGACCACCAGATTCTCACCTAAAATTATTCAAACTACCAATGCATCAGGACTACATATTATATTAAATAATTAAATAATTTTAGTTGCAATTTAGATTTGTAACCTGTTGTTGTCACCAATGGCCTCCATTGCCCACTCTTCACCAAGCCCTACCCTTGTAAGACTATTGTAAATTAAATTGGTGGTACAAGAAAATTTTGTCATTTTTCATTTTTAGTAACACTTCATTTTTACCTGACTGGAAGTCTTTAGATGTGAAATTATTTAGTCCAACTATGGATGTCTGCAGTCCAACTAATGAAGTCTTCAGTCCAACTACGAAAGTCTGCAGCCCAACTGTATTTTTGAGCAACTATGGGAGTCTTAGGTCTAGATGTGAAGCTATAGTACTTATCCCAAGAGCCTGTAATGCAACAATGGAGGTCTGTCCCCCTAATAAAGGCTCCAAACTAATCAAACTATGAAGGTCAGTACTCCAATAGCAAAGACCTGTAGTCCAACTAACCAAGTATGGCGTTCAATTAAGAAGTTCAGCAGCCAAAAAAGTAGGTTTTCTGTCCAACTACTAAGGTCTGCAGTCCATCTATGCAAGTCTACGTCCAACTATGGGAGTCTGTATGATTTTTAGTAGTTTGAAAGTTAAGGTCTGTCTGTAGGATTTCAAGTTGGTTTGCTTATTTTCTCCTCTAGGTTTTGCAGCTTCCAAGTTAGGTAGCCAACAGTTCTGGGACAGTATTAATTAAAGAGGACAGCACCCTCAAATTCCCTGAAACAGGAGACAAAATGAATTCCAACTTACAGAAAAACATGTATACCAATATGTAGGAGTAAACTAGCGCTAAAAATTGTGGAGACATAATAGAATCTGAAGAATCAGTAGGGTGCATGTTTCCAAGGTAAAGTGAAGTGCACGCTTTCCTGAAAAGTTTTCTTTTATTTAGCTGGCAGGATATTCAAGTAATAGAAAGTCTGAGTTGATCCAAATGTAAATCTCAAAATGTCCTAAAGGTAATATAGGAGGAACTTTGTAGGGAAACCAGCTGTGAATACAAACCTATCATCTAATGTTTCAAAGAGAAGATGGAAAGAAGGCAGATTAGTGCACAGACTTTTATCTCGAAGGAAATGGCTCGGCAAAGAACGTACTAACTTGGCCAGGTTTTAATTTTCCTGGGTTCACATATACATGAAATAACAATGCTATCCTAATGAATAAGCAGACAATATGGCTGTAGTTATATGGCAGTTCTTTAATGCTGTATACACTATAGGGAGCACTATTGTTTGCTTGGATTGCCTGCATTACTGTGTAATGTCTCACTGGAGAATATTTATGCTGAGTCTATAAAAACATGTTAAAGCTCCAGTTTACTGTCAAGTGCCAGAACTTTTTTGCCAACACATTTTTGTGCTGTTATACTCATGAAAAGCACAAACTAGGAAGCAAATCCACTTGCAAAGCAAGAAGGAAACATGATCGTGCAAAGTTGCTAAATGGCGGTTTTAACAATCTTACTTCATGAACTTTTCAGCCTTTATTTCAAAATAAGCAATTAGGGATGAGAGAACCTGAACTGCAAAGTTAGGGTTCATACTGAACTTTGCGAGTTCGGGTACCCGGGCCCGAACCTGGACTTTTTCACTGAAGTCAGGTTTCAGGTTCTGTGTTCGGGTAATTTTATTATTTTCTGTTATAACAGAAAATAACACGATTCTTAAGACAAAATGCAAAAGAATATGGCCATTTATGGGTTAAAAAATGAAAGAAAATCAACTGCCCTTATCCACTTGATCACGCTGAAGCAGTCTTTTTATTTTCATTCAGCAGTACCTGCCAAAGGACCTGCCATGTGCACGATGACATCACATGTCCTTTGGCAGGTTGAATGAAGATAAAAGAGACTGCTGCAGCGCAATCAAGTGGATGAGGTGAGTAGTTTTCCTTTTTCAACCCGTAAATGGCCATATTCTTTTGCATTGTGTCTTAAGAATGCTATTATTTTCCGATATAATCATGTTATAATGGAAAATAATAAAGTGAAGTTTGGGTCCCCATTGACTTCAATGGAGTTTGGGTTCGGGGGTCAAGTTCGGGTCAAATTCGGATCCCGAACCCAAACTTTGACCTGAAGTTTGGCCGAACCCGGTGAACCCGAACTTCCACTGGTTTGCTCATCCCTTTTTAAAAAATGTTGAACGATTTTCAAAATTATTGACAAAAAGGAATAGAACACCTTCACAACAGGGATAGATTGGCAATTTGGCCATAGGGTAGTTTCCTAGAGCACGCGACCATAGATATCACACAGTTTTATTTAAAGGGTGTTTCCCACCATATAAAGTAATGGGATATCAAGATTGCTGGGATCCCCGCTGATCTCCTTAATAAAGGTAAACATGGTGGCTCCTACATTGATTTTTCTTGCACAGCAACACTCCCATCCCCTCACTGGGCAGGGAAATATAGTTCAGTTTACATGAGTTGAGATGTCCTTATTTTCCCTGCACAGAGGTTGGCCCAGAGCACTACTCTGCAGGAAAAAAGACAAAAAATAAATAAAAATGTGACGCTTTAGAACTGGTTGTGGTCCCAGAGGTTTGACCTCATTGATATGGCATATCTCCATATGGATAAGAGGTGTGTGAGTTGATGTTCATCAGTGTCTCCATTGAACACGCTTGGGCACTGTTTGCTGGTAAGAGGGTTGAAACAAAGTGTACCCTCTCTTACAAGAAAACACGCATCTTTTGCATAAAGCATTGTAGTCATGAACTACTGTTGACCCTGTTTCTGTGTTTTTTTTTCCAAACAGTTTAACTGTTGGACTGTTACTTGACTTACTATACCTGTAAGTGCTTGCTGCTTTATATCTCTCTTCAACTATGTGTGGCATGCATTTCTAATAATGTATGATTTTCAAGGTTTGCGTAAAGTAATGTGCTACATATGTGCTGCGTGGATCTTATACTGCTTGGAAATGCCAACTGGGGTATCATAAGGCAAGGCACGCCTTGTGTGCACAGTTGCTGGATATAGCTGTCTAGTGGTGGGAAATGTTGCCAGTAGCCTGTGAAGACATGTTGGCACCATGAGGAACTCGTGTGATAGACATTGAAGATGAGCCACAATAGAAATACATTCTAGGCGTCAGCACAGGAGGTAATATAGACTGGCATAAAATGTGAATCGATGATAAATTCCTAACTGTGTACCTAATTAACTTATTAACTATAACTAAGTATGTGCTCTCATAGAGAGACTGTAACCACTAAGTCTGTTGTCTGTCAAGAGACTGTTGTAACCATAAACTTGTTACCTCACATGAGTCAAGTAAAGTTCACCTTTCTTAAGTTAAAGCTGTGTTCACCTGAGTCCTTCTGCCATCCTTGAGTAGGAAGTCATGCATACCACTTGCGGAACTATGGTTTCAGTTCAGGTATCACATTTTTACTGGACAAAAAAAGTCTTGCATGCTGTCATGTTCTAGTGAGGGTCCTACCGACTGCTAGAACATTTCAGGCAAACAAACACGAACCCATGCGGAACAGATGCATGGCGGTCTCAGGCAGAGCTGGCCAAACAGGCAGACAAGCAGATGCCTGGACCCCATGCGGAATGACACATGGCAGTCACAGGCAGAGCTGCACACAGACTAGATGTCCTCCCTCTGTAGAATCCAGGAACTCTTTCACCGAAGGCAGAACATACACAAGACAGAATCAGAAGCAGTTAAGCACTTGCGGCCTTACTGAGACCTTGAACAAAGAAATATAAGACAGAGATGTGCTCTCTGCAGAGAAACCAGAAGCCCTCTTACCGAAGGTGTAGACAGAACTAGCAGATGAATCTTCCCTATTGTGAGTTAGCCCATGGGCGAAGTGACAGACCTGCACATAAGTAATGTATTTAAAGCAGCACTCCAAAGCCAAATAGGGTATAGTTCATTTCAGAAAAACTCCGCTTGGTACCTGATAATGGTCCACGTGAGTGGTACACGTGGATGGGGACAAAGGCTGATTGTCCCACCAGATGTAGAAAATGTAGAAAATCCATATCACTCGGTATATTTATATGATCTTGTGGTTTATTGAAGAGCAACAAACATGGCGATGTTTCGACCTGTGGTCTTTATCAAGCCAAATCTTGATAAAGACCACTGGTTGAAACGTCGTCATGTTTTTTGCTCTTCAATAAACCACAAAATCATCTGAATATACCGAGTGCTGTGGATTTTTGACATTTTCTAGACTTGCACACAAGGCACAGACAGACAGAAATCTGCACCCTATGAGGGACAAAACATGGCGGTCACAGACAAGACACGGAACAGACAAGCAGATGGCTGGACCCCATGCAGAACGACCCATGGCAGTCACAGGCAGAGCTGCACAGACAGACAGATGTCTGGATCCCATGCGGAAAGACACAAGGCGGTCACAGACCAGACACAGAATCAGACAAGGTGACCTTGATGTCTTACTAGGTGGCCACACAGTTCCTGCACCCAGCAAGGCTGGAGACAGACTGCCCCCCAAGCACACAGCTAACAGGATTATATAGCACCTAGTTACCACACCCAAACCAAGACATTAACCCCACACAAACCAGGAGACAGGGAGAGGAAAGAATGGAAGAGACAGAACACACACAGATTGCTGCCACTACACGTCATCCCTGGCAACCAGCATACACATAATCCACCGTAGCCAGTAGGCCACATCACAAATGTGAGCAAGAAGACAACCTGTGTCACAGAGAACCACACTGTGACACATGCAGGATTTATTTTTAAGCAATTTTTTTAGAATCTTCAACAGAAACCTAAAATAGAGCTTCCAATATAGATGTGAACAAACTAAAATAATTTAATTCATTTACAATAGAAAGCTGAGGTGGGGGAGTGGTTTGATCATGTAATGTTCTTAAAGCCATACATCTTCAGTGACTGTTGGATGAACACTGTTTACAGCTATCTTTCTTGGCTCTCCCATACATTTATACAAATATTAGGTAGCTCATAAAACGTAACTTTTAATCAAGTCTATATAAATAAGGCCCATAGCAATGTGATTAATATAAAAAAGAGACAATACTCTCTGCCGGAGTTTCAGTTGCAAACCGCAGAGGATAAATTGATGACCCCTCTAGGGATAGCCAAATATGTGGGGTAGAGGTTAAACAGAGAGCAGAAGGACACAATGCTGGATCTCTTGCCCTGTTGGTCCCTACTGCTAGCTCTGTAGGGTCTCACTACATATCCCTGAAGAGTCCCTTAGATCAATTTGGACTGCCCAGCTTCGTCTAAAGAGATGAAAAAATGCCACATGCAGGACGCCATGGAGGACATCCGCACGACATCTCTCTGATTTACACGTTTCAACGACGTTCAGATGAGTATCCTCTTGCTTGAGCGGTCTTCTGCCATCATTGAAGTGCTGCTCAGAACTTTGCTAATATCATCCACGTCTATATCGCTGGTGATTTGACTAGTATGAAATGTGGATGATATGCTTTGTTAGCATCTTTATGTTTTGCTTGCATCCATATGCATTTTTGCACTTGACATATTTTCCTGGGTTTAGAATATGTTTATCAACTTGACCCATGAGTGTGTATTAGTGTCATAACAACATCTTGGCATTATTTGGTTACTAATGATACCAGTTCCCTGATGAATTGGCAGACGCCGATGAAACGCGTTGGGGCGTTGTTTTGAGCATCAACATATGCTCCATATATCCCTTTATTTACATGTTGACTTGTGTGAATTCCTCTTGATACCGGAACACCTGGTTAGACATGTTCCGAATGTTTTAGTGCACATTTACCAGTCTTTTGTGCACGGTCAAGTGTTCTTTTTGTACTCTTAACCGACAGCAGCAATTGTGCTAGTGCCTTCATGATAAAACTAAGTGAGACATTGCAAACACAGGCTGTTCTCAGGAGGAAGAGTGCGATTTGTGACTACTAGCGTCATTGAGGTGTTTGAGGATCCTCTTTTTTCATCTCTTTAGACAAAGCTGGGCAGTCCAAATTGATCTAAGAGACTTTTCAGGGATATGTAGTGAGACCCTACAGAGCTAGCAGTAGGGACCAACAGGGCAAGAGACCCAGCATTGTGTTCATCTGCTCTCTGTTTTCCCTCTACCCCACATTTTTGGCTAACCCTAGAGGGGTCCTCAATTTATCCTCTGCGGTTTGCAACTGAAACTCCGTCAGAGAGTATTGTCTCTTTTTATATTAATCACATTGCTATGGGCCTTATATATATAATGACTTGATTAAAAGTTAAGTTTTATGAGCTACCTAATATTTGCATAATTGTTTAATGTTTGGGTTTAGCCTAATTTCAGCATCCGACTGACCAATTTGTACCTGGTTAAGTGTATTTGCTCTCCCATACATGTAATAATTTGGTTTGGTTGAGTACATGTGTGTTTTCAACTGGGAGACAGCAGAAAGCCACTGCAAGATGTGTGTCCCAGGAGATGTTTATCTCCCAGGAGAACAATATAATGTGCCCCATCCTTTTCTCCCCCAACATCAACTGTGAGAAGAGAGCTCCCTCTACATATCAGATTGTCACTTGATCCTCCAGATTGGTTAGGTCAAGAATTTAAGAAGAGTCTATGGTGCTCTTTACATAGTAAAGATGCATTCATTTTGCTTGCTTCACTCCTTAAACGGGTTATCCGGGTTCAGAGTTGAACCTGGACCTAAGCTCCCTTTGACACATTTAGCCTGTACATAGAGTTGCATAGCACAGGGCAAGGGCTTTTTCTTCACTACCAGTAACATACTGGCCTTAGCATGGGCATGCTAGACAAAGGCTTCTGCCTAACAATGAGCCTGAAGATGTCACCGAGACAAACAGGTGGTCTTTAGCTCTGCCCTAGCCTTTTTTTACAGCACTAAAGACCGCCCACTAGTGCTGTTGACATTACTGGGCTCACTGCTAGGAGGAAGCTACTAAAAAAAGGCCAGATAGGTCACCGGAAGTAAACAAATAGCCCTTGCCCTGATGCTCCACGGATGCAGGCTAAATGTGTGAAGGGGAGCTTATGTCCAGGTTCAGCTCTAAACCCGGACAACCTCTTTAACTCAAAAGGCAATTCTAAGAAAAAGTTTTGTTGTTAGGAAAATGAAAAATGACCCATTCCCCCAAACTGACCCCTTATATCTTACCTTCCTCAACCCTAGTAAGGATAAATACTGTAGATGATGAATAATAAGTAGGAATTCTCAGTAAAGGACCTCCAATGGGCAGTGGTCATCAGTATTGTGGTACAAACTCACAACATTCATAACTTAAACTTCAAGGTCCTTCTCTGCCTTTTAAAACATCTAACAAATTGCCTTCTATAAAGATTTTCTTTTGCCAAGCCCATAACTTTCAGAGTAAATTACCACCAGACCATAACAAGTTTTGTAATATAATGCCGGTGGGTTACACAGCATCATTTATTTAAGAGAATAACATTACTAACTTCATGAAGTTTTTGAATGTTAACATTTGTTATTTCAGGCAGAAAACCTACCAAATAGTATTTACCTAGGAATGACCCCACTGTTAGTTGCTGTGAGGAACGAAATAGCTCAATACTAAAGTTCTAAAACTTTTCTATTTTCTGAAAATATAACTTCTAAAAAAAAGCTGAAATGTTGAACATGTTTGAGCTTCAGCCAAAAAGGCATAAAGTCAATCTTATGTCTTGGTACTCTATACTGTTCCAGGTATGTTATACTGTATTTGATGGCAAGCATAAATGCATGAAGTGTACTATAAACCATACATAGCAAAGCTAATAGTATATAACCTTAAATGTGCAATGATGTAAAGGAACAGCTGTCATCTCTGCAAATCAGCCAGATTTCTAACTATGAAATGTTCTTTTGATGGGCAATACTAAGTTATTTTGGGCAAATAAACTGAACTCTAGGGAGGGGGGAGGGGGGGGGATTTATCATTCCTTCCACGCCAGTTTTCTGGTAGAAAACAGTCGCAAACATTGTGTTTGTGACCCTTTCCGAGTCACTTGTGCAAACATTTTTGCTCAAGTGGCATTTCTCTGCTGCCTTCATCACTTTCCTGAAAAAGTGGTGTGGAGTAGGTTTCAGTTTAGAAGCATGGGCTGCCAGAGGCTGTGCCTAATTTTTGATGAGGTGTGTGCCTCGTCAAAAGTTAGGCACAGCCAACGGCAGTGCACGGGGTTATCATAAACTGGCATAGAACACTGGTCTATGACAAATCAGGGCTTGGGTGTCTTGCTGTAAGCACCCCCACTGACCAGCTTTAATCTGTGTGAGAAGCCTGCAGTAAGTGGTTCATCTCCCTACAACACCCCCAAAAGTACACAATGTAGTAGACAGATGGGGTAGACACATATTCATAAAACAATCAAAGGTCAAGACAGGCAGCAGAGAGTCAGAGTTGATAAACAGGTATAGTTCAGAACACAGATAGACTAACAGAAAAGCACACCCTAACTGGAAACATGCAAGATAGGAACCTACAGCTTAGGCACTCTCCCTCCTTTAGAGGAACGGTGCCTTAAATACTCAAAAGTGAACACACTTTGATTGGCAGAAATTTAAAACAATTGTACACTGGACCTTTAGGCTTTCTAAACCAGATAAACCATTTAACACATCTCGGATGTGGTCTACATTGACCTTTGAAAATGGATAGTGCGTTTTACAGTGTATCTAAATGACAGCCCAAGCAAGCTATGAGGGGGCATAATAAATGTGGAAGAAGGTGCTCTGGTCAGGTGAGACCAAAGTTGAACTTTTTGGCCTAAATGCAATACTCTATGTGTGGTGGAAAACTAACACTGCACATCAGTCTGAACACACCATTCCCGCCGTGAAACATGGTGGTGGCAGCATCATGCTGTGAGGATAATTTTCTTCAGCAGGGACAGGAAAGCTGGTCAGAGGTGTTAGGAAGATGGATGGAGTTAAATCAGGGCAGTCCTGGAGGAAAACCTGGTAGAGGCTGCAAAAGACTTGAGACTGGTTGAAGATTCATCTTCCAACAGGACAACAACCCTAAGAATATAGCCAGAGCTACAACGGAATAGTTTAGCTCAAAGTATATTCATGTGTTAGATAGAGATGGACCGAACTATTCGCCGGCGAACAGTTCCCGGCGAACATAGCTTGTTCGTGTCCGCCGCGGTTGGCGAACATATTCGATGTTCGCTTTCGCCCCTATACTTTATTATTGAGCAAACTTTGACCCCGTACCTCACAGTCAGCAGACACATTCCAGCCAATCAGCATACCCTCCCTCCCAGACACTCCCACCTCCTATCTAAACGCAAGGACAGCATCCACCTTAGATTCATTCTGAAGCTGCAGTAATAGTAATTGTAAATCGCAATGCGATTAATATAACCTGTATTATTCGCATTGCGATTACAACTTATATCTGAGTTCCTAACGGTTGTATTGCTAGAATATAACGAAGATAACGAATATAGCACTATATTCTCAATCTTCATTATATTCTAGCAATACAACAACCATTAGGAACTCAGATCTAAGTTGAATTCTCAATGCGATTAATATTACCTGCATTAATCGCATTGCGAATTCAACTTAGAGCTGAGTTCCTAATGGTTGTTGTATTGCTAGAATATACGTTATATTCTAGCAATACAACCATTAGGAACTCAGCTCTAAGTTGTAATCGCAATGCGAATAATACTTACAGTTATTAATCGCTTTGCAAATCCATTTGATGCCTCTATTTGATTGTATATGACGGTTGACTATGACTACCACCAACGTTCTGCTGCCTCCAAAGCAAGATATCTGAACCCCCCAGGGGCCATTTGGGCATTTTGGTAGAAAACGCATCAAAAACGCATCAAAAACGCATCTGCGTTTTTATAATTTTTTCATTTTTTATTTTATTTTTTTGTGTATTTTGCCACATTTGGTTGCATATTTACATTTGGTATAGGCAAATATGGTAGTCATATTCGTCATATTCCTCAAAACGAAGATAACAAAGTATTCTCCATCTTCGTTTTAGCAACCTATTCATCAACTTCGCTAATTCTAGCAATCAAATAGGAAGGTTGACTATAGAGACAGCTGTGTTTAATTCGCTATGCGATTATATAATATTTTTTTTTTTAATAAATAGAATAATTATAATAATTATCAAGTAATATAATTATTCTATTAAAAAAAGCTAAGTAACATAATCGCATAGCGAATTAAACACAGCTGTCTCTATAGTCAACCCTCCTATTTGATTGCTAGAATTAGCGAAGTTGACGAATATGGAGCTAAAACGAAGATGGAGAATACTTCGTTATCTTGGTTTTGAGGAATATGACGAATACATTCGTCATATTCGTCATCTTCTCTATAATTCTAGATATCAAACCAATAGAAAAGTAGCCTAAGTTAAAATCGCAATACGCGATTATTTAAATCGCATATTAATCGCGATAACTAGAATAATGACGAATATTCAATTTAGACGAATATGAAACGAATATTCTTTCGAATATTCGCGAATTTCGTCGAAATCGAATATGGCACCTGCCGCTCATCACTACTAGTACATCAGTCTCCCTCCCAGACCCTCCCACCTCCTATCAAAAAGCAAGGACGGCATCCATCTTAGATTCATTCTGAAGCTGCATTGTTAGTAGTTGTAATCGCAATGCGATTAATATAACCTGTATTACTCGCATTGGGATTACAACTTAGATCTGTTCCTAATGGTTGTATTGCTAGAATATAACGAAGATTGAGAATATAGCGCTATATTCTCAATCTTCGTTATATTCTAGCAATACCACCATTAGGAACTCAGCTCTAAGTTGTAATCGCAATGCGATTAATACAGGTTATATTAATCGCATTGCGAATTCAACTTAGAGCTGGGTTCCTAATGGTTGTATTGCTATAATATAACGAAGATTGAGAACATAGCGCTATGTTAGTTATCTTCGTTATATTCTAGCAATACAACCATTAGGAACAGATCTAAGTTATAATCCCAATGCGATTAATACAGGTTATATTAATCGCATTGCGAATTCAACTTAGATCTGGGTTCCTAATGGTTGTATTGCTAGAATTTCTAGCAATACAACCATTAGGAACCCAGCTCTAAATTGAATTCGCAATGCGATTAATATAACCTGTATTAATCGCATTGCGATTACAACTACCACACTCTGCGTCAACTAGGTATTTTTCCATGGGAGTTTTGCCATGGATCCCCCTCCGGCATGCCACAGTCCAGGTGTTGGTCCCCTTGAAAAAACTTTTCCATCACTATTGTGGCCAGAAGGAGTCCCTTTGGTTTTAAAAATTCGCCTGTCTTTTGAAGTCTATGGCAGTTCGCACTGTTCGCACGTTCGCGAACATTTGCGGAGGTTCGCGTTCGCTGTTTGCGAACAAAAAATGTTATGTTCGCGACATCACTAGTGTTAGAATGGCCCAGTCTCCCATTGAGAATTTGTGCCAAAACTTGAAAATTGCTCTTCTATGACGTTCTCCATCCAATCTGACTGAGCTTGATCTATTTTGCAAAGCAGAATGGGCAAAAATGTCCACCTCTAGATGTGCAAAGCTGTTAGAGACATACCCCAAAATACCTGCAGCTGTAATTGCACTGAAAGGTGGTCCTACAAAGTACTAATTCAGGGGTGCTGAATACAAATGCACACCACACTTTCCAGATTTTTTTTTAGATAATTTTTTGAAAACCATGTATCATTTTCTATTCACTTCACACATACTTGCTACTTTGTGTTTATCTATCACATAATATCCCAATAAAATACATTTCAGTTTGTGGGTGTAATGTGAAAAAATGTGGAAAAGTTCAAGTGGTATGAATTCTTTTTTCCACTGCTGCCCCTACCCGCAGGCTCCCTCTTTCCCTCCCGCTGCCATGCGCCATGCTGACAAGTGTGGGCAGCAGGTAGCTTAACTGTTGTATCTGCTTCCTTCTTGAGTCCTGTACTGGATGTTAGGGCATGCACGGGCGTATCTCTCCTCCCTTGTGAAGCAGCATGTATATGCCTTCTGTCTCCCCACCCTATGGCTGGATTGCAGGAAGTATTTAAAGGCGCTTCGTTCCCAGGAAGATACTTGTGCAACTCATGGTCACTAGCTTGTCTAGTTCCCAGTGTGAAGGTGTTTATGGATTTATCGGATTTTGCTTGTTTGCCGCCTGCCTCTGACTTTGGACTTCGTTTATGGACTTTGCTTGATCTCTGCCTGCCCTGACCCCAGACTTTCTGACTACCTACTTCCCCTTCGTACCTGCACCGGTATCTTTGACCCCCTGGTCAGCTGCCACTGACTTGGGAACTGCTCTGGAGTGGCACCTGGCAAGTACCCTAACGGCCCAAGCCTATCCTCACCATCAGAGGCTCTAGTGAAGGCCAGGTAGTTGCTTAGTCACACCCCTCCAGAGTATAGCCAGTCAGTGGCGCAGTGGGTCCACACCCGCTTGCATAACACACTGTACATAGTACAGTGAGTGCACCTCTGGAGTATAATGCAGAATAGTACACGATAAGTAATGCTACTTATCTACAAAGTTTCTTAGATTTGTGTAGATTAACTATATTTAATATGGTTTTATGTATATATTTTATGGAAGGGAGCATTAGAATATTTTTAAGCATTTTAAAGTATTGTATATGTTTACATAGCAGCACTGGCATTGCCGTCATTTCTACTGAATATAGCTATATTTTATTGTACTTATCCCATCTGCACCATGCCACCGGGACTGTACTGTATGTTCTCAGACTCCAGTAAATAAGACAAGCACACACAATTACAAGCCTTGGGGCTTCCTTCTTACAAGATGATGGAGCACTGCTACAAATCGCTTGTCTCCAAATCTACATTTAAGCTTTTTTTAATTGCTCAGCAACATTTATATCATTAACATGAGTAATAAAACATAACACATGATTCAGAGTTGTGCACATAATACATTTTCATTGTGACACTTTAAAATACTCTTTTAATCTTTAATTTTTTCCTTAAGGGGGAAATATGGCTTAGTAAAAAAAAAGGAAGTACAGTAACCCATTAGAATATTGTAAGTAGTGTTGAGCAAATCATGGACTCCCATCCAAATTTCAAGATAAATAAGATTTGTCACATATCAAATTTCCCCCTTCTTTGTGGTAGCGAATCGATTTAACCTGAAATAGTGTAAAAAAAATCATACTTACCTGATCAATTTGTTCACAACAGGCCGGTGGCTGCCATCTTGCTTGAAGATCTTGCACACGTGATGACGTTATCACGGGCCGCGCAAGATTTTGTGCCACATCTTCAAGCAAAATGACGCCAACCGGCACCTCGTGAGCAAATGGATCAGGTAAGAAGGATTTTGTTATGTATTTTTTTTTTGCACTCTGTTATTTCTATCAGATGCCGAGATCATGTATGAATGCTGCATCTGAGGGGTACAATGACAGGAAGCGTCAAAATTCGGCAAAGCATCCGAGTCGAACTTTTCATAAATTCACTCATCTCTAATTGTGAGCTAACAGAACGAAAGGGGTTCTTTGTACAGGAAACTCAGCTATTAGCCACAGAGTAGCTCCAAAGTGTCTCTCACTCTGAGGACTGGATACATCTGTGAATTAGATGGACATTGATTTCAATGGATTTCAATTCAACTATAAATGATGAATTTAACCTGGTGGGGGCGCTGGAGAGAAACTGAACACTTGATCCCTGGTTCCCCAGCAGATTACTAATGATTAGGGATGAGCGAACCCGAACTGTATAGTTCAGGTTCGTACCGAATTTTGGGGTGTTCGTGACACGGACCCGAACCCAAACATTTACGTAAAAGTTCGGGTTTCGGGTTCGGGTTCGTTGTTCAGCGATTTCTTCCCGCTTTCTGAAGGGCTGCACAGCAGCCAATCAGCTAGCGTTTTACTTCTTGCCCTAAGAAGCCATCACAGCCATGCCTACTAATGGCATGGCTGTGATTAGCCAAGTGCAGCATGTGACCCAGCCTCTATTTAAGTCTGGAGTCACGTCGCGCTGCACGTCACTCTGCTCCAATTAGTGTAGGGATAGGATGCAGATGCTGTTAGGGCGAGATTAGGCAAGGAATTAACTCAGCAAAAACACTTAATGAAGTGATCGATCTACAGCTCTGAATCATTCAACTTCTGCTAGTTAATTGCTCACTGTTTTCCGGATGCCCAGAGCGTTTTTCTGTCACTTTTTTCTGGGGTGATCGGCGGCCATTTTGTGTCTTGTGGTGCGCCAGCACAAGCTGCCACCATGTACATTAATCCATCAATAGTAGTTTTTTTTTTTTATATATATCCTACATCAGGGGCTTGGCTGTGCTTATTGTCACCCCTAGAAACTCAGGATAGAATTTTCTATATTTTATTGTGAGGTGAAATTCACTTAAAAAAAATAGCAATCCCCTAAATCTGGTGTTCTAGCTGTGGCTAGCCAAGTGTAATACTGTCTGGCAAAGAATATATATTTTTTTTCTGGGGTGAAATTCTATTTCCAAAAAAGCAATACCCTAAATCAGTGGTTACTGCTGTGGAAGGACGAGTTTTATAGTGTCCGTCAAATAATAGCTTTTGTTCTGGGGTGAAATTCAATTACCAAAATAGCAATACCGTAAATCTGGTGTTCCAGCTGTGACTGGACAAGTTTCATAGTGTCCGTCAAAGGATATATTATTTTTTGGGGTGAAGTTCAGTTGCAAAAATAGCAATACCGTAAATCTGGTGTTCCAGCTGTGAATGTACATGTGTCATAGTGTCCGTCAAAGGATATATTATTTTATGGGGTGAAATTCAGTTGCAAAAATAGAAATACCGTAAATCTGGTGTTCCAGCTGTGACTGGACTAGTTTCATAGTGTCCGCCAAAGGATATATTATTTTCTGGGGTGAAATTCAGTTGCAAAAATAGCAATACCTTAAATCTGGTGTTCCAGCTGTGACTGGACAAGTTTCATAGTGTCTGTCAAAGGATATATTATTTTCTGGGGTGAAATTCAGTTGCAAAAATAGAAATACCGTAAATCTGGTGTTCCAGCTGTGACTGGACAAGTTTCATAGTGTCCGTCAAAGGATATATTATTTTCTGGGGTGAAATTCAGTTGCAAATATAGCAATACTGTAAATCTGATTTTTAGTTTTAAGATTAATAGTGTCCGGCAAAAGATAAATTTTGTTCTGGGGTGAAATTCAATTGCCAAAATAGCAATACCGTAAATCAGTGTTTTCAGCTGTGGCTGGCCAAGTTTAATAGTGTCCGGCAAAGGATAGATTTTGTTCTGGGGTTAAATTCTATTGCCAAAATAGCAATACCATAAATCAGTGGTTTCAGCTGTGGCTGGCCAAGTTTAATAGTGTCAGGCAAAGGATAGATTTTGTTATGGGGTGAAATTCAATTGTCAAAATAGCAGTCCCCTAAATCTGGTGTCCCAGCAGTGGCTGGTCAAATTTAATAGTGTTCGGCAAAGGATACATTTTTTTCTGGGGTGAAATTCAGTTTCAAAAATAGAAATACCTTAAATCTGGTTTTCCAGCTGTGACTGGACAAGTTTCATAGTGTCCGTCAAAGGATATATTATTTTCTGGGGTGAAATTCAATTACCAAAATAGCAATACCCAAAATCTGGTGTTCCAGCTGTTGCAGACCAAGTGTAAATCTGTCCTTAAAAGGGTATATTACACCCAGCGTGCATCTCCAAGTGTATTTCTTTCCGTTAAAGGGTATATTACAGTAAGTGTTAAAATACAGCATAATCCTCTACATTTGCACACACTGTTTTGCATCTCTAAGTGTATTTCTTTCCGTTAAAGGGTATATTACACAAAGTGTAAAAATACAAGTGCGGAAAGCATAATCCTATATATTTTTTCACACACTACTGTGCATCTCCAAGTGTAAATCTGTCCGTAAAAGGATACCTTTCATCCAGGGCCTAAATACTAGGCTTACAATTGATATTCCCCTAAATCTGTGGTTACTTCTGTGCCTGGATTAGTGTAATAAGGTTCATAAATAGATAGCCAGATAGTGTTAGGTGCCAGTAAAAAAAAGGCCTGAATTTGAATTCAATACATTGGGCCAAATAATTTTTTTCTTATTGTGGTGAACGGGAACAATGAGAAAAACATCTAGGAAGGGACGCGGATGCGGACATAGTCGTTGTGTTGTTAGTGGACCCTTTGGTGCTGGGAGAGGACGTGGCCATTCTGCCATAGCCACACGTCCTAGTGAACCAACTACCTCAGGTTCCAGTACCCGCCAGAATTTACAGCGATATTTGTTGGGGCCCAATGCCGTTCTAAGGATGGTAAGGCCTGAGCAAGTACAGGCGCTAGTCAATTGGGTGGCCGACAGTGGATCCAGCACGTTCACAACATTATCTCCCACCCAGTCTTCTGCAGAAAGCGCACAGGTGGCGCCTGAAAACCAAGCCCATCAGTCTGTCACATCACCCCCATGCATATCAGGGAAACTGAGCCTCAAGTTATGCAGCAGTCTCTTATGCTGTTTGAAGACTCTACTGGCAGGATTTCCCAAGGAAATCCACCTAGCCCTTCCCCAGTGGTGGAAGACATAGAATGCACTGAAGCACAACCACTTATGTTTCCTGATGATAAGGACATGGGAATACCACCTCATCAGAGTCCGCACGTCTTGGATGATGACGAAACACAGGTGCCAACTGCTGCGTCTTTTTGCAGTGTGCAGACCGAACAGGAGGTCAGGGAGGAAGACTGTGTGGAAGACGAAGCAGGGAACGATGAGGTCCTATACCCGACATGGAAAGAAGGTCCTGCCATCAGAGCCTGATGCGATGCATTAACCTTCTGAACCTTAGCACAACCTGCATGACCAGGCATCTACATGCAAAGCATGAACTGCAATGGAGTAAACACCTTAAAAACAAGGAACTCACTCAGGCTCCCCCTGCTCCCTCTTCTGCTGCAGCCTCGGCATCATCCTCCGCCTCGGGAGGAATATTAGCACCTGCCGCCCACCAAACAGAGTATGTGCCACCAACACCACCACCTCCATCACCAAGCATCTCCACCATGTCACACGGCAGCATTCAGCTCTCCATCTCACAAACATTGGAGAGAAAGCGTAAATTCCCACCCTCGAGCCCTGGACCTGAATGCCAGCATTTCTAAACTACTGGCCTTTGAAATGCTGTCATTAAGGCTGGTGGACATAGAAAGCTTCAAACAGCTGATGGTGATGGCTGTCCCACAGTATGTTGTTCCCAACTGCCACTACTTCTCCAAGAGAGCCGTGCCTTCCCTGCACAACCAAGTATCCGATAAAATCAAGTGTGCACTGTGCAATGCCATCTATGGCAAGGTCCACCTAAACACAGATATGTGGACCAGTAAGCACAGCCAGGGACGCTATATCTCCCTAACTGCACACTGGGTAAATGTAGTGGCGTCTGGGCCCCAGGAGGAGAGTTTTTTGGCGCATGTCCTTCCGCCGCCAAGGATCGCAGGGCATCATTCTTTGAATCCTGTAGCCTCCTCCTCCTACACGGCTTCCTCCTCCTCTTCTTCCACCTGCTCATCCAGTCAGCCACACACCTTCACCACCAACTTCAGCACAGCCCGGGGTAAACGTCAGCAGGCTGTTCTGAAACTCATATGTTTGGGGGACAGGCCCCACACCACGCAGGAGTTGTGGCGGGGTATTGAACAACAGACCGACGAGTGGTTTCTGCCGGTGGGCCTCAAGCCCGGCCTGGTGGTGTGCGATAATGGACGAAATCTCGTTGCAGCTCTGGGACTAGCCGGTTTGATGCACATCCCTTGCCTGGTGCATGTGCTGAATTTGTTGGTGCAGAAGTTCATTCACAACTACCGCGACATGTCAGAGCTGCTGCATAAAGTGCGGGCCGTCTGTGCGTGCTTCCGGCGTTAACATCCTGCCGCTGCTCGCCTGTCTGCGCTACAGCGTAACTTCGGCCTTCCCGCTCACCGCCTCATATGAGACATGCCCACCAGGTGGAACTCCACCTTGCACATGCTGGAGAGACTGTGCGAGCAGCAGCAGGCCATAGTGGAGTTTCAGCTGCAGCACGCACGGGTCAGTCGCACTGCGGAACAGCACCACTTCACCACCAATGATTGGGCCTCCATGCGAGATCTGTGTGCCCTGTTGCGCTGTTTCGAGTACGCCACCAACATGGCCAGTGGCGATGACACCGTTATCAGCGTTACAATACCACTTCTATGTCTCCTCGAGAAAACACTTAGGGCGATGATGGAAGCAGAGGGGTCATTTTTAGCTCTTTCAGGCCAGTCTCTTAGAAGTGGCTCAGAGGGAGTTTTTTTGCAAAAGCAGAGGCCATGTACAAATGTTGCGAGCCTGGGCCCACTACTGGAGGATGAGGATGAAGCATGTTCACAGCGGGATGGCACCCAACGCAGCTCGGGCCCATCACTGGTGCGTGGCTGGGGGTAAACGGAGGAGGATGACAATACGCCTCCCACAGAGGACAGCTTGTCCTTACCTTTGGGGAGCCTGGCACACATGAGCGACTACATGTTGCAGTGCCTGTGCAACGACAGTAGAGTTGCCCACATTTTAACGTGTGCAGACTACTGGGTTGCCACCCTGCTGGATCCATGGTACAAAGCCAATGTGCCCACCTTACTTCCTGCACTGGAGTGCGATAGGAAGATGCACGAGTGGAAGCGCACATTGGTAGACGCACTACTGAGAGCATTCCCAAATGTCACAGGGGAAAAAGTGGAAGCCCAAGGCAGAGGAGGAGCGAGAGGTCGCCAACACAGCTGTGTCACAGCCAGCTCCTCTGAGGGCAGGGTTAGCATCGCAGAGATGTGGAAAAGTTTTGTCACCACACCACAGCTAACTTCACCACCACCTGATACGGAACGTGTTAGCAGGAGGCAGCATTTCACTAATATGGTTGAACAGTACGTCTGCACACCCCTCCACGTACTGACTGATGGTTCGGCCCAATTCAACTTCTGGGTCTCCAAATTGTCCATGTGGCCAGAGCTAGCCTTTTATGCCTTGGAGGTGCTGGCCTGGCCGGCGGCCAGCGTTTTGTCTGAACGTGTATTCATCATGGCAGGTGGCGTCATTACTGACAAACGCAGCCGCCTGTCCACAGCCAACATGGACAAGCTGACGTTCATAAAAATGAACCAGGCATGGATCCCACAGGACCTGTCCATCCCTTGTGCAGAATAGACATTTATAACTACCTCCCGTTAACCATATATTCTTGTACTCCAGGGCACTTCTTTATTGAATCCTCTTTTTTTTTATTTTACCATTATTTTGCAGGGCGACCCAAAGTTGAAGGAACCTCTCCTCCGTCTGGGTGCCAGGGGCCTAAATATCTGAAAGTGGCCTTCTCCATTAGTGGGTGACATGAAGCCTGATTCTCTGCTTTGGGACCTCTCTCCTAAATTTCACGTACTTGCTTGCTGTCTTGGTGGCAGACATTTAACACTTTTTACTGTCTAATGACCGCCCCATTGTCTGGGTGTCAGGGGCCTATATGTTGTTTAATCTTTTGTTGTCTTGGTGGGAGATATTAAACTCTTTTTACTGTCTAATGACCGCCCCATTGTCTGGGTGTCATTGGCCTAAATTTCACGTACTTGCTTGCTGTCTTGGTGGCAGACATTTAACACTTTTTACTGTCTAATGACCGCCCCATTGTCTGGGTGTCAGGGGCCTATATGTTGTTTAATCTTTTGTTGTCTTGGTGGGAGATATTAAACTCTTTTTACTGTCTAATGACCGCCCCATTGTCTGGGTGTCATTGGCCTAAATTTCACGTACTTGCTTGCTGTCTTGGTGGCAGACATTTAACACTTTTTACTGTCTAATGACCGCCCCATTGTCTGGGTGTCAGTGGCCTATATTTCGTTTAATTGCTTGCTTTCTGGGTAAGAGACATTAAAATATTTTTAATGTCAAATTGCCTCTCCTCTGTCTGGGTGTCAGGGGCCTACATAAATGATAATGACCTGTTTCATTGCAGGTTGACCTGAGGCCTGTGTTGCTTTTACGGGACCGCTCTCCTCTTTGCGGGTGCCATGGCCCTGAGTCTGTGAATGAGGCCTGTGGCACTGCCGGCAGACATGAATCCTTTTTGGCTGTGATGAGAACATTAACTCCCATAGCATTCCCACCTGATGCCACCCCAACCTCCTATTCCACCTCCTCCTCCTCCAAGTTGCCAATTGATATTGGTTAATTTTTATTTATTTTATTTTATTTTAAGTAATTTCCCTATCCACATTTGTTTGCAGGGGATTTACCTTTTGCTGCCTTTTGCAGCCCTCTAGCCCTTTCCTGGGCTATTTTACAGCCTTTTTAGTGCCCAAAAGTTTGGGTTCCCATTGACTTCAACATTTTTGGGAAGTTCGGCCGAACTTCTTGAACCCGAACATCCAGGTGTTCACTCAACTCTACCAATGATCATTCATAGTGCCGTTAAGAGGATACCTTGTGATCAGCAAAAGCAGGACTGTGTTGCCAGTAATCTTGTGCAAGCCCAGGACTGAAACCCAGCGTCCAAAACATATAAAATGTTCAAGAGTTTTTAGAAAGGGCCAACAAGTTGCAACTATGTGCGAATAAAGCGTTTTTTTAAGTAAAATATTTGAGGGCAATCGATACCTGTCTAGCTAGCTAGCTATCTACCTATACCTACGTATCTAAGTAATTATCTATGTCATATCTATCTATCTGTTATATTGGTCTTTCACTTGTACCATTGTACCATCCAAGCCAGCTGCTTGTGTGAGTGATTTAGGGCTCTTTCTCCGAATAGCTATTCACTAGCACCACTGCTCTGTGTTTCCTGGTCTAGGTCACTATGTGGTATGAATTGTGCCAATATGCTTGTACTCCTTCTCAGTATTGTACTACAAGATTTATTTTTTCCCTGTGTGTGTGTCTGCACCTGTTCAACTAATGAGTTTGTTAAGGCTACTTTCACATTAGCATTTTCAATTCCGCTATTGAGATCTTTCATAGGATCTCAATAGTGGAAGAAAATACTTCCGTTTTGTCCCCATTCATTGTCAATGGGGACAAAACTGAACTGAATGAGCTTGGTCGCGCTCCCATCGCGGACAGAATAACACTACATGCAGAGTTTTTCTGTCCGCGAAGTGGTGCAGAGCAAGACAGATCTGTCCTGGCACACAATGTAAGTCAATGGGGACGGATCCGTTTTCTCTGATACAATAGAAAACTGATCTGTCCCCCACTGACTTTTAATAGTGTTCATGACGGATCCGTCATGGCTGTCAAAAACATAATACAACCGGATCCGTTCATGATGGATGCATGCGGTTGTATTATGGTAACGGAAGCGTTTTTGCAGACCCATGACGGATCCGCAAAAAACGCGAATGTAAAAGTAGCCTTAGTCTGCTTCACAGTCCTGAGTTCTGTGTCAGTTTGGGGAATGTCTTTTGAGTGCTATGACCTGCCATGGTTGTGCAATCATGTTGTTCTTCATATCTACTCTGTTTGCTTGAACTTGTTGTGGATTGTATGTGCTCTGCTGCAGTTGTTATGGAGCTAAGCTGTCAGTCTGTGTGTGCCGGCTTCTGTCCGTACTCTTGTATCGCTGTGTCTGTACTGTGATCTGTATCGGCAGTGTGAACATCTTGTGCTTCCTTCAGTTGAGATGTCTTGA
Organism: Bufotes viridis; assembly: GCA_033119425.1. Taxonomy (NCBI): domain Eukaryota; kingdom Metazoa; phylum Chordata; class Amphibia; order Anura; family Bufonidae; genus Bufotes; species Bufotes viridis. The sequence continues at coordinate 37,676,139 of CM065591.1, forward strand.
ACACTGCTGTCTAGTATCAGCTATGTATGTCTGGGTTCCAGAAGGAAGTCCTTTCCTGAAGTACGTGTATCTGCATGTTTACAAAGTCTGTATGTCTGTCTTTTGCGCATTCAGAGTCTGCTCGCTAGCGTGCAAATCCCTGAAGATGCCAGGTTGCTGGCAAAACTTGTTATGGGGGCAGAGCCTGATTGTTTCTGATATAGTAGAGATGCACTCCAGGAATTAAATAAAATAGAGAGGAATTCATACATACTAGTAGGGCTCCAGCAGGAGTGCACACTACTGTGTCCCGATTAATGAGATAGGAAGTTGAAAAATAGCATGAAAGCAGTGCATCCTGTGCTACATTGTTCTGTAGCACCTCCCAGAGAGAGATAAAAGGGATGTTTTAAATACAATGCTCACATAGGCAAATGCAAGTAGTGGTAAATAATAGTCAAAGACGAATTGTAAATAAATTGCAATTCAAATACCACACACTTAGCCTAGGGCTTTTACCAAGTGTAAATGGTTTCCTGCAGCTCTTACTCTATTTGATCGGATTCCAGCAGCACCTACCGAGTATGAAAGGGTTCCTGATCTGTCTGACTGCTAGTGCTCCATGTTTTGTGCCATGGCTGCGTCTCTGGTGTTTTCATTAGTGTCTCTGACCTCAGTAGGTCAGCTAACAAGTACACTGGGACCATTCTAGGAGGTAGAGGTCTGGTCAGTAACCCACAGCGAAGTCCACATTCCTGTACAGTGGTTAAAGGGTGAATACCGGGAGGCACCAGAATAATGCACTTAAGGATTGGCCCAATGTCAAACCAGTTACTTGACACAGTGGTTCCACAACCAATGTCTGTAAGCATGTCCATAACCCTATCTATCTATCTATCTATCTATCTATCTATCTATCTATCTAAGCCTGGGTTAGAGTAAGGAACTCGCTGGAATTCCATCATATTGCATATGGTAAAACATTTGTTCAAGCAGCATAAAGCAGTGAATGATTTCATCCTGCACCAGGCGACCTCAACAGGGAGCAGGTGTTGTATTGAGGTGAGGCAGTGGCAGATCTTCAGAGGTGAGTGCCACATACTCAGACCCTTTGAAGAGGCTACCCATTTGTCAGTAGGGATGGCTGTGGTATCAGCAATGTCATCCCCCTGATATTTATCTTAGAGCAGACGCTCGTGCTAATGCATCAAAGGATGGCAGAAGAACAACAGCTTCCACATCTTCCTGTCTGTCTTGTAGCTGTTGGGGACCCACAGGAAAAGCCGCTTCAGATGCAGCAGTCACAATTGGCCATGGCAACTTAACATAACATAATTTACATAGTAACATATGTAATAAGGCTGAAAAAAGACATTTGTCCATCCAGTTCAGCCTGTTATCCTGCAAGTTGATCCAAAAGAAGGCAAAAAAAAAAATAACTGTGAAGTAGAAGCCAATTTTTCCCACTTTAGGGGGAAAAAATTCCTTCCTGACTCCAATCAGGGATCAGAATAATTCCCTGGATCAACGACCCCTCTCTAGTAGCTATAGCCTGTAATATTATTACAGTCCAGAAATACATCCAGGCCCCTATTGAACTCTTTTAGTGAATTCGCCATCGTCATTAGGGATTAAATATCTGTGATCATAATTAGTCCTAAGTGTCTGCCGTTCGAAAGACCGGACTTTAGACATACATGTACGTCGGAGGTTTGGTAAGGGTTAAACACCATGTGCCCCCAATAAAGGACATTTCTGGAAGGCTTCCAATATTAGAAAGCGTTACAAAAGCCATGGTGCTGTGTTTTTTTAAAGACACTGAGACACATTTATTACGACCAGCAGTTTCGGACTGGGGTGACTAGGGCCCACCAGTAACATTTATTCTGGGGGTTCAGTACACAGATACATGGAAATATTACCCGTTCACACAGCAGCAGACAGCAGCAAGACGTTACAAGGTGATTAATTATGGGGGTCCCTGCTACGACTTTGAGAAGGTAGGTTCCGGGGAGAAGTGGACACTGGCAGCTTTCCTCTATACCTAGAAGTCATCTCAGCTCTGACCGTGTCTATAATAATAAACTGGGGAGTTTCTTTAATAATCTAGCAAGGTTTTTATATGAACATAGGCTGGTTGAGGTGCTGTACATTGAATGTATGTATGTAGTGCAGTAAGTCTATTGTGTTATGTGCCACTTGTGCAGAGGGTGGAGAACTAGGGGCCTACCTTGCTCAGGGGCCCACCGGGGGATTCACCTGTACCCCTGTGGGCCAGTCCGAGCCTGACGACCAGCGTTTTAGTCTTAATAAAGCCCTAAACTGGCGGTGGTTATAAAGAGATCTATTTAAGGTTCATAAATGACCCCCACGGTCTGTTAATGCCATCAACCATACGATTACTCATAGTTACAGTATATACATCAGTGTCACTCTAACATTATTTACAATTGCTGTCATTGCGCTCAAGGGCATAAAAGGGGTAAGGGGAGAGAAAAAGCAAAAATGTATAAGAAAATAAGAACAACAAGATATGTAAAAATCTAAATCCTAGGAGACCCCAGAGTGTCATATACAAATTTCCAGGAGCATTTTTGATTAGCGTAAAATCAGTTTGGGCGCACAAATCAAATTATTTTAAAAAAAATCAAAAATCTGTATCTACCTATCTATTGATTGATCCAGTGGCATAACTAGAACAGATTGGGCGCCACCCAAAATTTTTGAATGCCCCCCTCCTTCAGAACAGGCCCGGCAGCCATACGTTTTATTTCTTAAACTTATATAATGTATGTCTTGTCACTGTATATAATGTCATTGTATACTTCTGATGAGGGGCCCTGACAATATCTATCTATCTATCTATCTATCTATCTATCCATCCTATCTGTCATTTTTAGTAATAGTTCCAGTGAGCAATTTCTTGCTTTGGAAATATTTGTTTGTTGCTAAAGGAAATATTTTCATACAAGTAAATTCCAGTGAGCTATCAGATATGGTAACAATGTGAGCACAAGATAACATTTTCCTCCTTGTAAACACAATCAGAAGATGGCTTTTATTGCAGCGCGTTCTCATCGTCTTCTCTGCACTAGGTGACATCTCTATTTTTCTTAACATAAAGGAATCTATTTTTGGCAGCCTGTTCATCAATGACAGAAGAGGCTTTCATAGCTGACTTTATAGGAGGGAAGGTATGCCAAACATTTACATTTAATGTAATTGCTGTCACATTTTACCGTTACATATAATGTCAATTTAATTAGCGTATGACTGGATCATCATTACTGGGTGGTAATGGTATGGAGGTGCAGAACATCTGAACCTCATGCGGCTTGAACCTATATTGCCTATAATAAGATAATACGTAATTTGCATAGAGGACAAATATATAATATTTTACATTAGAACCCACTAAATACCCTTAAACCCTTGATCACAGGACTGTAATTCAATATGCAATGTATCCAAATAGTTCATGCCTCTTGAGAATGGTCACCTGACCAACCCCAAAAATAAGAAAGTTGCCCTCGGTTGGTAAGGTGGTCCCGTATCGCAGTGCTTGGGAGCTTTGATAAGTGATGAAGGGAATTTTGCTTATTGGAAATTTTTTTTTAATCTATCTCCGTATTCCGTCCCTTTTATTCTGTTCCTAGACTGTTGTCTTTGTTTTCTATATAACTTATTCTGTGTAATATATACACCCCTTCCAGTCCTTCATATACCCAAGGAGTAACATACAACCCTCACAGATACTAATATATAAAAGTAATTTGCTGATAACATAGAGATGACAAATGGACATTATACATAAAGATGCAGACACCACAAATAACACAACACATAGTGGGCCAGTGGTGTATCTTGGTTTTGTGCTCCCCTAGCCGAGACTAAACTAAGGCACCCCCCTAATATAAATTTGACCCACCCCTTCCTGTCAAGGCCAAACCCCTTCCTCGGTAAATACCACCCCTTCCTCTTTAGACTCCACCCTTTCCTTTTAGAGCTTCACATCTTCCTTTCTGTATTTAAAAGTGAATAACGAAGGCCAATATTTTGTGCTTTCTGTACCAAATGTTGCATCTATTATATAATAATATAAAGTGTAAATTCAACCACTTTACAAAGATCAGTCATCCATGATCCACAGATCCCCCATAACAGTGCCATCCACAGATCCCCCTCTCCATGACAGTGAAATCCACAGATCCCCCCCATAACAGAGCCATCCACAGATCCCCCTCCCCATAACAGTGCCATCTACAGATCCCCCTAAACAGTGTCATCCACAGACCCCCCCCCATTACAGTGCCATCCACAGATCGCAACTCATGACAGTGCCATCCACAGATCCCCCCCCATGACAGTGTCATTCACAGACCCCCCCATGACAGTGTCATCCAAAGATCCCCCCCATAACAGTACCATCCACAGATCCCCCACCAATGACAGTGCCATTCACAGATCCCCCCCCATGACAGTGTCATCCAAAGATCCCCCCCATAACAGTGCCATACACAGATCCCCTACCTATAACAGTGCCATCCACAGATCCCCCCATGACAGTGTCATTCAAAGATCCCCCCATAACAGTGCCATCCACAGATCCCCCACCCATGACAGTGCCATCCACAGATCCCCCCCATGACAGTGTCATCCAAAGATCCCCCATAACAGTGCCATCCACAGATCCCCTACCCATGACAGTGCCATCCACAGATCTCCCCCATGACAGTGTCATCCACAGACCCCCCCCCCCATGACAGTGTCATCCACACATCCCCACTCATGACAGTGCAATCCACAGATCTTCCCCCATGACAGTGTCATCCACAGACCCCCCCCCCATGACAGTGTCATCCAAAGATCCCCCATAACAGTGCCATCCACAGATCCCCCACCCATGACAGTGCCATCCACAGATCCCCCTCATGACAGTGTAATCCAAAGATCCCCCCATAACAGTGCCATCCACAGATCCCCCCCATGACAGTGTCATCCACAGACCCCTCCCCATGACAGCGCCATCCACAGATCCCCCTCCCCGCCGCTCACAGGATTATACATTTATTAATTGTAATCTGTAACTTTAAATGAACACTTATCTCTTTACTAGGGTATCTTACTCTCAGCTCCGGTAACAGGCAGCAGTGCGGGCGGCACTCACTCACTGACGTCACGCTCACCCTGAGGTGGCAAACTGAGGTGACGGAGCTCGCAGTAGCGCTGCAGCCTTCTCATAGGTTTCCCTAGGCCATGTGACATTATGTCCATTGGTCAGAATTAGAGTTTAGATTAGAAGTTAGTCGAGAAATTAGATTTGTTACAAATTGATTTCTCACAAATCACTATAAGACTAATTTCAGACAGGAAAACGCATTTGAATAATACAAGCGGCTGCATCTGTTAAAAACAGATCTGGTTATATTACTTTGAAAATGAACATGCCGGATCCATTGACTTAGATGGTTTTTATACCTCACACACAACAGCTGCTTGCAGTGGTTTTGTGTCCGGTATGGGAACGCAACAAAATGGAACGGAAAATGAAGCGTTTTCCTTCGGTTTTGAGGTCCTTTGCCGGATCTCAAAACCAGAAAAGAAAACGCAGATGTGAAATTAGCCAAACCAGGTAAACCCAGGCCCCTCTGCCTTAGTGTATGGCCACATGGAGTGGTCTTGCTGCGGCCAAGAACCATGCGGCCAATTAGCCCGCAGCTGCCTTTCATTTAATAATGAAAACCGCACTGTATAGTCCTTCTTCATTGTTAATGGTCGCGTGGCACCTTTAATGCGCCTTTAAACAGGGGTAGTTGCTGGTATGGGGCTTGACTGGTTAGGTGAGGGGACAATATGCATATTATTGATGTTCTTGCCTGCAATCTCCAGCAGGTTATTTGACAGTAAACACAGAATATTAATCAGCTCTGACAAACCCATCTCCATCCCCAGCACTTTCCTGCCCTACAGTGGGAGCCCTTCTTTTGCCATCTGCTTTTCCTCCTTTTCCACATCATCTAATATCGATGAGAATGTGTCATCAGGAACATCCAGTTCCTCCTCTCTCTGCATCTTGCTGACTTTTCTAGGACATGGGGACTTTGAAGGATGATTTGGAAGAAGTAAAACCAGCAAAAGGTGAAGATGGTAATCATTGATGTCTGGCCCTCTAAGGGGTGCAGACTGGATGGTATTGGTTGGCATGCTGGCACCGGAATAATAAAGACTTCCATCTTATTGGTATTGAATTACATTTACGGCTGATTTAGGAATAAGCAAATGTAGTAATAAATAAATAAAACTGACACAGCATAAGTCTCCCTACTAGAGATGAGCGAACTTCTACCCCCCAGGTCCTTGGACAACCCTAAGGACCTGGGGTGACGTCACCATCATGTGATCAGTGCAAAGGCATGGCTCAGCACTGGATCACCTCTTATCCAATCCAGTGCTGAGCCACGCCCCCTGCACTGATCACATGACGGTGACATCACCTCAGGTCCTTAGGGTTGTCCAAGGTTTGGGTTCAATGAAGCAGCCCCTTATGGATTCCAAATGCCGTTATGGAATCCATAACGGGATGCTACGATAACCCGAACCCGAACTTTGAACGCCGAACTAAAAATAGAAGTTCGCTCATCTCTACTCCCTACCTCTTCCTGCACTCTCCCTGCACTCTTCCTCTCCAAAATTCTTCTATTTATCATTTTCAGCAACACTGTCCCTAGCGCATGAGGGCTACTCATGTCTCTCCCTATGCTCAGCTCACAGGACAATTGCGGAGACTGCTTTTATAGGGCTGTGACATCACAGGGGATGGCTTCCTGCGGATTGGCTGGCTGCACGGTATTATGGATTATTTCACTTTCTCAGGATCCTTACTTTCACTTTGTAACTCGCCATTTTAGGAAAAACTGATTAGTTACCAGAAGCGAAAGGAAATTCAGTTTCGTTGCAAATCAACGTTTTCCTAAACTTTGGAACAAATTGCGCCTCGCTTTGCCCAACATTAATCACAATGCCTAGGTGCAGCTCAGCCGCCTTGAAGTAAATGGGGCTAAGCTGCTTTACTGTGCTGAGAGAAGGCCATGGCGCTACTGCAAGCTCCTGTACCTTCTCAAACAGCTGAATAGCAGGAATCCCAGGTGTCGGACCCTCACTGATCAAATACTAATCATCAATCCAGAGGATAGGTCATCAGTCTAAAGGCAGCACTACATTGTATTGCCATGGGTTAAGCATAGTAAAATCAGGTAACCGAGTCCCTTTAATAATTGTACAGTTGGGGTACTTACATTGAATCTGCTTGCCATTATCAAGTGCTACTGCGGCTCCTTAGAAAAGGAAAATATTATATATACAATATTAGATCAGTTAGAGTCCAACTCTTGACACCATCAACTGTTTGAAGGGCCAGTGGTTCTCGTGCGAGAGCTGCAGACTGCTCAATGTTCACATCGGGTAGCAGACTGGTTCGTCAATCTCCCACCAACCTAATATTGATGCATTATCCTAAGGACAGGCCATCAGTTTTGTAAAGGCTATTTAAGTAGGAATATAGGCTCCCAATAAATGTGTGCTTTGTTCCTAGAGGCAGGATATTCCACCGCTGATGTGCCATGTTAGGCCCCACATGTTGTACAGGGTCATAATACTGTTCTTAGGGATATCCACCCATACTCCCAGGCATTACAATGCCTTGGGTCCCCAATGAAAAATTTGGAACAGAGCCCCGCGTCTACTATATTTCAATACGAATGCTGTCTTATACGACAGTAGAGCTTTTTGGCTGTAGATAATGACTACAGGGATTTATGAGCAATTCGCCCACTAAAAAAAAGTCATCCATTCCCTGCTCTGGAGAAGAAGGGGACATTAGCCTCACTTTACCTGTTCCCAAATCTCTGTTTATTTTAGCCAGTGCTATATGATTAGCCTAAAATACAATGTAACAGCTGCAATCCGGCTACAGCCAACTATATACAACCTACGAAGCGCTCGCCCCGTCGTCACAGAATCCTCTGCATTGCAACATAATTGCTCACAGATGTAGCACTTTTCCCTATGTACCGGCAAAACCAAAATATTACAGATTTTCCATTCATTTTAATTACAGCCCGAGCGCAGTTTATCACAATGAAGCCGAACATATCTCACCGCAGAATACCATTCCTGATCGGTTTACAGTAGATGTTGTTACTAATCAGGCCGTACATTCCTTGTTGACTCGTTCATTACTTATGGTTGCCATTATGTAGATAAGAATAAATGACTAACAATTTCTAAAGAGCCCGAGTGCAACAATGGGAGCACATGAGAGCTAATAACCCACCTTTCATCTGAAAGGGAAAAATTCTGCATCTGAGCATAAATCATCGTTTGTATGGCTCCGCATGCCTGACATTGAGTCATTATGGAATATTTTCTTAGAATGCTGATATATATATATATATATAGAGAGAGAGAGAGAGCGGCTGCTTCGGCTATCCAAAATGTATTGATTATTACAGTGGGAAAAATCAATGGGATGGTATATTAATGGAGGGAAATGTATGGCGGCAAAGTCTTGCCATAATATAGAAAAGAAATCCTGGGATATGTGTCATGAATCACGCGATGCACACACGCAACACACAACTGGCCACAAGGGAGCGCTCTGACTCTTACTGCACCCATGATCTTGGAAGTGACTGTAAGGGGGGACTCTGCTTCCAAACTTGCCTATGCACTAGGTTACCAAGGACTTAAAAGGCATCACTAAAAAACAGAATCATGTCAATATCCCCTGTAAGTAAAACATAATTGCTTCTGATTTACTAATCTAATAGTCAGTGTTACTTTTTACATGGAAATCCTTCTAAAAAAAAAAAAAAATCAGTGAAGGTGTATGCATTTGGCATAATGCCATGTGTATGATTACAGCCTCATAGCCGGATCCTGAACGAATATATGGGGACATTTTATAACTTGGTTTTCTAAAAGAGACATGCAGTGTTTTGGGGCAATGTGATCACCTGCAGATCTTTTATGTTATTGCCCTTGAAGGTAGACAACACAGCCATGATGGAACACAGTCTCTTACATGGAGACAAATAACCCTTAAAGCCCATCTGTCAGCAGTTCTGTACCTATGACACTGGCTGACCTGTTCCATGTGCACTTGGCAGCTGAAGACATCTGTATTGGTCCCCTGTTCATATGTGCCCGCATTGCTGAGAAAAATATGAGCCTCTAGGAGCAACGGGGGCGTTACCATTACAACTAGATGCTCAGCTCTCTCTGCAACTGATGCACTTTGATTGAAAGGATCGGGGAGTGTAAACGTTTATCACACCCAGCCCTGTAAAACAAGGTACAGAGGTTGCAGCAGTTGTAGAAAGAGCAAAGCCTTTAGGTGCAATGGTAACGCCCCTGTTGCTCCTAGAGGCTCATTTGCATATAATAAAACTTCATTTTTCTAAGCAATGCGGGCACATATGAACATGGGACCAACGCAGATGCGGTCAGCTGGTTTCATAGGTACACATCCACTGACAAATGCACCCAATACATGTCGCACATCTACACAACCTGCTGCCACCAGAATGCCTGGGTGCAAACGCACAGCACTCACGGGAGCACACTGCATTCTAGCATACGACATGCAAACCTCTAGCACACTGGCCTTCAATGGTAACACCAGGCTCGGACTGGCCCACAAGGTTACAGGTGAATCCCCCGGTGGGCCCCTGAGCATGGTGGGCCCCTAGTTCTCTACCCTCTGCACAAGTGGCACATAACACAATAGACTTACTGCACTACATACATACATTCAATGTACAGCACCTCAGCCAGCCTTTGTTCATATAAAAAACCTTGCTAGATTATTAAAGAAACTCCCCAGTTTATTATTATAGACACGGTCAGAGCTGAGATGACTTCTAGGTATAGAGGAAAGCCACCAGTGTTCTCCTTCCCCTGGACCTACCTTCTCAAAGTAGCAGGGACCCCCATAATTAATCACCTTGTAACGTCTTGCTGCTGTCTGCTGCTGTGTGAACGGGTAATATTTCCATGTATCTGTGTAGTGAACCCCCAGAATAAATGTTACTGGTGGGCCCTAGACACCCTAGTCCGAAACTTATTATATTCCTCTCATACCCCCTCCCTGAAATATCCTCTGATATCCCAAAATACCTGCCTGGACATGCTGGGAGTTGTAATCCTCTCCTCTTATACCCCTCGCTGAAATTCCCTCTGATATCCTATAATAAAGACCTGGACATGATGGGATTTGTAGTTCTCTTCTCCTCAACCTCATTCTTGTAATATCCTCTGATATAATATAACAGCCTGGACATGCTGGGAATTTTTTAATCCTCTCCTCTTGTACCCCCTCCCTATAATGTCTTCTGATATCACATTTTATCAGCCTCTACATGCTGGGAGCTGTAGTTCTCTCCTTTTATACCCCCTCCCTTCTTCTGCTATCGCATAATAACAATCTGGGAATGCTGGGAGTTGTAGTCCCATCTTCTCTTTGTAATCTATATGAACGCTGGTATATAGATTATGCTTTCCATTCTGTGTGTTGTATCGTCACCCATTGTCCTGGGGATTGTGTCCTCCTTTTGGGGGTTATGAAAGCGGTCATCCTAACCTATTATATAATGGATGAACTACATGTAGGATTACTACTTTCCCCAGCAGATTACCGGTAATTCTGGCTAGGATTTACCAGGCAGGTGGCAACCCTAGTGGACACCCCGCACCCCACTGATTCACTGTTTTCAGCAGCCTGGATTCAAAACAGTGGATAGAGCCAAAAGCAAAAGGCTCCACCATACCATAGCTTGCAATGGGGTGGTGCTGCCCCTTTAAATTATGTCATCCATGATTTCAGTGTAAAAGCCGGTGTCCCCGAGAGTGCAGAGGGAGCCCATCAGTCATGTATGGCATCTGTCCTCTTGATAAAGCTTGATAAAGACCTGAGGGTCGAAATGTTGCTATGTATGTGGCCTAACTACTAAATAAAACATAATTGACTGAATTAGACAAGTGCTGCGGATTTCTCTACATTGCTGTCTCTATTGGGATCCCAAGCCAGGACCCCCCACCACATGCACCGCATTGACTTAGATGCATACCAGTTGACCTGAACATCGAATACGGATTTATTCCACTATGGGGCTTGGAAGTGCTGCTCATCTTTCTATTGCATCTAGGCTCAGTCAAGAAGAGAAGACAGCAAAAGGCAGAAGAGGGGAAGATGACAGTTGGGAGGAGGGAAGAGAGTGTCTAATGGCCTCCATAGCGTGGCCCTGACAAGACAGCCCTGATCCACGTGCCCCACCGCATCGTGTTAGTGTGAGTTGTGAGAAACAGCAACCGAGTGCTCTCAGGGCGAGATTTGTCAGTGAATTACTGACACCATAAACTGTTTACCTGATAGACTCTTCAGTTGCCCATAGAAACCGCCAAGCTTATAATAACAATGTAACCATTAAGCTTTGTACCCAATGGTGACTGTAACCGCTAAGCACTGCTCCTCCTGCATGTGTAAAGTCAAGATGCAAGTGTCTGTTTCATAGCTGCGCCGTCCTCAAGTGTGGTCCAAGGATAGGTCGAGGGTCACATATTAGGGTGGGTTCACACTAGCATTATGGAGTCCGTTATGGCTTTCCATTATAACATGTTTATAAAGGAAAATAATGGAATCCATAAGACGGAAGGACGGATCCGTTTTGCTGCCCATAGACTTGCATTATGACGGAATTCAAAACAGAAGCCTTTAAAAGGCATTCCGTTTGCTCTCCGTCATAATACAAGTCTATGGGAAACATAACGGACTTGTCTGGTTCCCATTATGCAAGACGGAAAACAAAGTCCTGTCGGTGTCAGCACCTGGAGCAGCGGCTGTCAGTACCAGAACAAACCTGCTCCCCTGAAGGAGGAAACCCTGTGATCATCAGGGGATCATAAATATATATGGCGGTTATACAAACTGGAGTATATTGACAAAGTGCAGTCAGGAAGGGGTTAAGAGCCTCTGCAGTCAGGAAGAAGCTAAGGGCCTCTGCAGTCAGGCACATTGACAGTCACTAAAGGGTTAACCCTTCAGAACAATGCCACAAACATTAGTCATAGACACCTGTGACATCACAAGCACGTGTGTCATAAGGGAAGAACCCTTGGGTAAAAAGCGGGCGAGCGGGCATATTTGGTGCTGTACTTGATGGCCTGAGGACCTTGAGCTTGACTACCCCTGCCCACTGCACTTTTGACAAAATTTGGAGGTTCTAGTAGGAAGCCCATCGCCCAATTGGAGGAAAGGGGCATCCGCCTAGCCAACCAGATCAGCCCGGCTGCTGCACCCTCCCCCCTCCCCCTACTATTTATGTGGCAGCCACATAATGGCATTACTCTCTAAGCCCAAGGGAAGGGCAGCCCTCCAGCCATGGTTCTCTAGAGGTTTCCACCATAGGGGGTTTTCCTCTCCTGAGTGCTGGAGGGTGACTCTCCGTGAGTCGGGGGTTTGCCATTTTTAATATTTGAAATAAACAATTTGGCCATTTATTCCCCAATTAATGTGTTCTGTGTCTTTATTTTGTGTTCTTTGGTTTCAGGGGTGTATGCATGATTTTCTCAGGGAGGAGGTTAAAGGGGTATTCCCATCTGGGACATATATGATATATATTGATAGGATAAGCCATAAGTGTCTGATAGGTGTGGGTCCTACCTTTGGGACCTGCTCATATGCCCAGAACAGGGGTGCAAAGTAAAAGAAGAGCACATTACGCATGCGTGGCGTCCTACCCATTCATTTCTATGGGAGTTCCAAAAATTGTGGGTGCGCTCGCCTGTTTTCTGAAGTCCCGTAGCGGCGAATGGAGAACAAGCAGCACAAGCGCGGCCACTTCTCCATTCATTACTATGGGACTCTTAAATATAGAAAAACCAGAGAGCTCAGCTATTTTCTGAAGTTCCATAGCGGTGTATGAAGGGTGGTCGTCTGTACACAAAAAGGGGGCATCATCATATGGATATGCCATAAATGTTCCAGATGGGAATATCCCTTAACCACTTCCAATATAATATATAAATAAATCATGTTTTTGTGTTGCAATAATAGAGCCATATTATATTTTTTTTATGGCTATGGTCTTGTGTGGGGGCTCATTTTTTGCATATGAGGTGACATTTTTATTGCTACTATTTTGGGGTACATACAACCTTTTGATTGAATAACATTATGTTTTTTGGCACAACGTTTATTATTATTATTTTTTTACGGCATTCACCTGATGGGGTAGATCATATAGGGAAGATATTATTATAGAGCCGGTCGCTGAGGATGAGAAACCTTGGAAATTGTAGTCCTCTGTTCTTATACTCCCTCTCTGAGTTGTTCTCTGATATCCCACAATAACAGAATGGACATGCTGGAAGTTGCAGTCCTCACCAGTGTCAGACTGGGGGCCCACTACACAGATATAGGTGAATTCAGGTGAATACCCTGGTGGGTCCCAAGCAAGGTGGCAACTAGTCCCCCACCTTCTGCACATGGCAAAATAGAGTGACTGCACTAGGTAAAGATAGGCAGAGTACAACATCTAAGCCAGCCTAAACGTCCTTAAAAAAAACAGAATAGATAATTTAACAGTTTATTATTATAGATGGATTGGGTGGTTGAGATTACTTCTAGACACTGGAGCAGGCCAGCCAGTATTCTTGTTTCCTGGGCATCCGCCTTCTTAAAGTCACTGCAGGGACCCCTCTAATCAATCACCTTGTAACGTCTTGCTGCTGTCCGCCACTGTGTAAATGGGTAATATTTGCTGGCATATGATCAGTCTGGTTTCCGTTATTCTTAGGGTCCATTCACATGTCCGCAAAATGGATCCGGATCCGTCCCGCAATTTTGCGGAACGGGTGCAGACCCATTCATTTCCACAGTGTGCTGTCCGCATTCGCACTTCCGTTCCACAAAAAAATAGAACATGTCCTATTCTTGTCCGCAGACACGGACAAGAAAAGGCATTTATTAAAGTGCTGGCCATATGCGGTCCGCAAAATGCGAAACGCACATGGCCGGTGTACGTGTTTTGCGGACCCGCAATTTGCGGACCACAAAACAATTGCGGACTTAGGCCGGGTTTGCATTTGCATTAGGGTATTCCGTTATAGGAATATAACCTCATTTGTAAACTGATCTGTCATAATAGAAGTCTAAGGGCAAGCAGAACGGATCAGTCTGGTTTCCGTTATGCAAGATGGAAAACAAAGTCCATTCGACAGGACACAATAACTTTTTTTTGGGGGTCAGTACGATTTCAGCAATATATATAATAAAAAAAAAATTTATGTTTTACTACTACTTATCCATTTTTTAAGAAAAAAAAAGTTGAATGTTTTTGCATCGCCGCATCCCAAGACCCATAAACTTTTTATTTTTCTTTCTAAAGAGCTGTTTAAGAGCTTGATTTTTGTGAGACGACTTTTAGTTTATATTGATATCATTTTGGTGAACATAACACTTTTTGAACTCTTTTTATTTCATTTTCTTTGGTTGCAGCTAGGCAAAAAGCAGCAAATCAGAATTTTCTTACTTGGAATTTTTATTCATTTTATATTATTTTATATTTTTAAACCATTTAATAGTCCTACAAGGGGACTAGATTTGGTGATCTTTTGATAACTTTTAAAATACATTTGCAACAGGCGCCTCCCCCTTTGGCCCTCTATACAATGTGTCCCAGGTAGGAAATGCCGAGTGGTATGTTGCGGCCTAAAATGTCTTTTTATGTGTGTCACGGTGCTCCTTCCTGGATACGGCTGGACCCCAGGGGGAATAATTGAGGGATAAAAAAACAACTTAAGTCCAGACCTTGAGATAAAGTTCAATGGCAGCTTTATTTCGCATAAACGTTCTCCAAAATGGTATACAGGCTTTGTTTTGGTTCCAGCAGGCTTTAGCATAAAACTGCCAAGCAAACTCCACTCTGCTACAGGGGGGGGTGGGGTGGGGGTTAGAATGGAATTGAAGGTTACATTCTATCTAAGTATAGCTCTGCCATGTTTGCTGCCACCTGCTGGTGAACCAGACACATTACATGAACAGTTACATAACATTAGAAATGCACAGGTTAGACCAATAAAGACAGTAGCAAGGTGCAGAAGTAGTAACACCACTCTGGGGTGTTACATCCCCCCTTACTTAAAGCCAAGCCATCCTCGGCTTGTGCTTAGGATGTGCTCTAAGGGTACCCACGGAAGGTTAAAGTGCTGCATGCGACTTTATACAATCATGACATACATACATATACTAACATAGAGGCGGTTACCACTAGGTTCCTGCACATATGAGTAGGGTGTCTATTCACAGTTTTCCCTCTCGGTATAACCAGTGAACAAAAAAAGATTCTGCACTAAGAGCTCATATACTCCACACAGGACTGGGCCAGAGTCTTTTATGGAGTGTGGGGGTGTCATGTACTGTAATCCCTCCACGATGCTTTGAGACGCCCGCAAATAGAAGGGTGGCTTCATCATGTAATCCCTTCCCAGCACCAAGGTCTTATAATGATTTTCGCACAGTCACCTTGATGACTAAACAGCTAGCTAAACATTCATATCCATAAGGCTGCGCACTAAGCCTTAGGACCTACCAAAGTAGGAGGAGGAGCCGGTTCTCTCCCAGAACTCCCACAAGGGTTAATCCCACTACACACACATTTTGATCCCTTGATGGTGTTAGATCTGCTTGTGACTCTACATTGACGTCCTCAAACGTCAATGTAGTCCATATGAGCTAGAAAGTAAGGTGCTAGCTATCTGACTAACTACGTAAAGTTCCAAGTCCATTTAAAAGTGCATAGGATCACATTGCGGTATGTGTACAAAACTTTAAGTACATACAATGGGCTAAATTCTTGAACGTTGCTAAAACTTTAAAAGGGTTAGTGCAAAAACACAGTGCAAATATATGATGCAATAGCATAGTGCAATTAAATTCACATTAGTGTCTTTTCCTTTAGTGCTGGCGGATCAAGTGCACCAAACCGGAACAAATAGTGCAAGAGTCATTTGTAATCCATATAAGGTAGTAATGTCAATATTTGTAATCCACATGAGGCAGAACAACATTATCACTAGAATCAATTTTAATGAGAACCGTAAGGCAGGTGGGTTTCCACTGAACCGGCGAAGGGGGGGGGGGAGGGAATTTGGCGCTGTTGAGCGCAACTTGGAGTCAGTTTCTAGCAGATGGGCGGAGTCCTTACAAAACATTACCCTCTGGGTGAGGACCAAACAAGGGCAACAAGAAGACACAAACGTGCCAACCAGTTCTCACCTTTTAGACACAGTTCACGTTGTGGCTCCAGTAGTCCAATGGATGGTTTTCTTCACAACACGAGGTCTCTTACAGGAGGGGCTGGAAGTCTTCCTCCTGGGTCCCATAGTTGAGGGTGCAAAATGGCTTTTTTAAGCTGTGTGACATCCTCATCGCTGTCACTGCTAACTCTGATGCTCTCTGTAGATTTAACTCCAGCAGAAGCTTCATCTGCGATCTCCTGGTGGCCTTCTGTGGCAGAACTTGGAACTGTAGCATCACCCTCTTCTGGAGGATCCTTTGTAAACCTTGGCTTTTAACGTGTAGGTGACAAGTTCTCCGGACAGCAGTAAAGAATAGACCCTCGTTTTTTTTATAGCAAGGAGCTCCGCATTCGGTGGTGGTTCCGGAGTGCATGGAGCAGTATCAGTGGACTCTTCACTGGTAGATAGGTCACTTTCAGTGGTTGGAGGATCTGGTAGTGTCATACCAGGTGTGCTGTTTTCAGCAGGTGGCTGAAAGGAAGTTTTGAAGGTTTTGTAGGTTTCATGCAATTCCCTTTCTCTGCGCCCTTTTTCCTCTACAATTTCTTTATATGTTCTTATGCTTTTTCTTCTTTCTGATAGGTCACCTTCTCCACTAAGCATCCTCTCAATCTTCTTCCTCTCTTCTTCTTTCTTTATCAAGTCCTTTAATGTACTGCTCCTGTGAGCCTTCCATTGGGCAAAGTCATTCTGCCATGTGTCATCCTCCTCTTGGAGGAGATCACTGACATGCTGCAGATGTTCTTGGTGGGCTTCTCCTGAATATTGTGGGAGCCAAGGTGCCCCAAAATAGTTTGGCATAGTAAGAGGCATGATGCATGTGGCTGCAGCTGCTGGTGGAGCTGGTCGATCACTAAGGTTCAAGTGGGTGTTATCCTCACTTTCAGACATGGCTTTTGATACCCTGTACCATGCTAGAGGGGTCAGTGTAAGATGAAATGCTCTTTAAGTGCGTATTGCTATGGGTAACAGCCGCAGAATTCGTATGTGGCCCCTTTAAGAGTTGTTGCAACTGCTTAATTTTGGGGAGTATGAAGCTCAGGCAGGCAGATTATAAACCTCAACAGTCTCTAGCAAGGTTATTTTCCCCAGCAGTACTCACTCATACCTCTGGACGTTGCTTCTCAGGATCCACGGAAGAAGGGACTGTATTTTTCCTTTTCCAAGATGACTGCCGCTTCTACTTCCGGTAAGTGGTACAGTTGGTTTTTCTGTCCTCCTGGGAACTTGTACTGAGCACTTTAGTTCCCTCTGTGCAAGGATGGTTCCTCTGTGGAGGCTGGCTGTTTGGTTCCCTCCTCTCTGCTGGGTGGATGTCTTTCTCTCAACACACGATGCCCAAATCCAAGAAGGCCGATTAACCCCTGTTTTGCCACAGTGCTGCAACTGATGCAGATTCACACTCTCCAGCAGTAAGTAGATGCCATAAATTCTCTTGTAGGGGGTTTTACAGATAGAGGGGGCCTTCCAGGAGCAAAAATACATCCTGTTCGTGATGCCAAAATTGCAATGGGCGCCTCCCCCTAGGTCCCTCTATATAACGTGTCGCTGGTGTAGGAAATCCCGAGTGGTATGTTGCAGCCTAAAATGTCTCTTTTTGTGTGCCACGTTGTTCCTACCTGGATACGGCTGGACCCCAGGGTTTGGCTCCGAAGCAATCAATAGGGGGAATAATTGAGGAATAATAGAATAACTTGAGTCCAGACCTTGAGATGAAGTTCAATGGCAGCATTACTTCGCATAAACGTTCTCCAAACGGTTTACAGGCTTTGTCTTTGTTCCAGCGGGCAAACTCCCTTCTTTAGCGGGGAATAAGCTAGACTGACTAGAACTTCTGCCCCACCCTTCCTGCGGGAAGTGGGGGGGGTGGCGGTTAGAATGGAATAGAAGGTTCCATTATATCTAAGTATAGCTCTGCCGTGTTTGCTGCCACCTGCTGGTGAACCAGACACATTACATGAACAGTTACATAACATTAGAAATGCACAGTGTGGAGGACCTGGAATAAATGCATAAGATGACATGAGGTTAGACCAATAAGGACAGTAGCAAGGTGCAGAAGTGGTAACACCACTCTGGGGTATTACACGTTGCATTACTCTTATAGTGCTATGGATTTTAATGTTAGTACTATACTGACATTCACCAGCAGGCGGAGCCAGAGAGGCGCAGCCAGCTGAGAAATGCTGGGGATAGGCCTGAGGCCTACACTAGGTCCCAGCCTGCCTCCACTGATATCGGCTCCGTCTGCAACAGCTTAGTGGCCGCCATTGCCTGCGTCATGTAAGGGGTTAAACAGCCCGGATCAGCCTTCTTGCTGGTCCAGGCCATTAGAGCATGAGCACTGCTCTCATTTAAGAGACAAGTCCCTGCTCTCTGCTGCATGGGAGGCCCCTTAGTGACAGTGATAAAAAGGTGCATGGGTGGTCACTAACTGGTTAAATTTGCCATTTTCATCTGGATATAATATTCCGCGTTCGATTACTTCAAAAAATTTAATCTGTATTTGAAGTTATGATAATGTTCCCTAACAATGAACACTTGCATTTATAACTGCATGTCACTTGGTGTAGCGTCAGCTATGTTGTATTTTTGTAGATTGATGCTTATTCCTAGCGTCTAAAAGTGGAAATATGACATCGGAAGACGGCAAATCCCTTGTATTATTATTCAATCTAGCTGGTAACCCACCTGATTTATTGTGATACCTGAAGATTATCTGGGTTCAACTACCGTAGTGCCGTCTGTTCTACATTACAGGCTCTTCTTTATATATGGGATATTTTTGGTAAATGTGGCATATATTACTTTTGACACTTTATAGCTCTTTCTTGTATCAGTATTAAAGGTCCGATATATTGATAAATCGACTGCTTGCATTTCCATAGCTTCTAAACCCAATAAGGATGCAGCCAGTTTTAGCCTTAAGGACACAGCCCCATTTTTCAAATCTGACATGTGGCAATTTATGTAGTAATAACTTTGAAATGTTTTAACATCTGAGAATTTTTTTGTGACACATAAAGGGACATTTATCTAGACTGGCGTTCCCATACGCACATCTTGATCCCTGGGTTGCCAACTTTGTACCCGTGTCCAAAAAAAAGATGTGTCCGTGATTTTTTTTTTAGGTTGGTGGTACTTCAGCAGGTTATTTTGGTGACAATTATTATTATTTCACAGTTAATTTCCAGTTAATGCTGGTAATCAGTTCTTATCAGTATATTGACCTATAGACATGTGTTAGTTATAATAAGAGATAAGCGAATTGAATCCACAGTGGAATTCGATCCAAATTTCTGGATAAATTCGATTCGCTGCTTCGTGGTAGCGAATCAATTTAACCTGAAATAGTGTAAAAAAAAAAAAAAAAAAATCATACTTACCTCCTCCATTTGCTCAGGATGGGCTTGCCGCCGGCATCTTGATAGAAGATCTCGGCCAAAATCCTGCGTCATCTTAGGCCAAGCGAGATTTCACGCCAGATTTCAGTCCAGATCTTCAAGCGAGATGGCGGCGGGACGGCACGTCGTGAGAAAATGGAGTAGGTTTGATTTCATTTTTTTTTCTGTAAATTTTACACTGTTTTTACACTCAGATGCCGCGATCATGTATGTGCATGGCATCTGAGGGGTACAATGATGGGGAGCGTCACTATCGCTGCTCTCTGTCATTGTGTCCATTACTTACAAAAAAATGCACTTTGTGACTAAGTAATTCGTCATGAAGCAAATTTTTTTGGAAAATTCTGCGAAGCAGCCGAATCAAATTTTCTAAAGCTTCACTCATCTCTACTTATAATCTTTATTATTCAATATGGTTTCCCAATTTGTCCATAGAAAATTTTGTCTGTCTGTGATTGTTGGATAACTTGTCTAGTGAAAAGAAAAATTCTGGTTGGCAACCCTGGTGCCGGAGTGAGATGTGCCTAATTTATTAAGAGGCAGATGCTTGTTAATAAATTACCGGTAGTCGCACCTCTGGCAATCCGTGCGCCAGAAGTCTATGCCAGCTATTGAGAAGTAGTGTTGAGCGCGAATATTCGAAAAGCGAATTTTTTTAGCGAATATCGGCACTTCGCTAATTCGCGAATATTTCGAATATAGCGCTATAAATTCGCTATTTCGAATATTCGTTTTTTTTTTTTTTTTTTTTTTTAGTTATATTTTTTTCTTTCCTACTTCCCAAAAGTAGTTCTTACCTGTCCTGAGGATTCCTGGCTTCCTGGCTGCTCTAGTCAGTGCCCGTTGCCGCTTCTGCCGACTTCCGTGCTCATGTGGAGCGTCCCCATCCATGGGAGAATCTCCATATACTAAAATGTACTGTCGGATTTGAGGAATTACGTTGAAATCGCAATGCGATTAATTCAAGTTATATTAATCGCATTGCGATTACAACTTAGCACTGCTATCTTACATAGGCTAGAATTAACGAATATGGAGTATAGCTATGCACTAGCAGTGCTAAGTTGAAATCGCAATGCGAATACTTTAGTTAAATTAATCGCATTGCGATTACAACTTAGCACTGCTATCTTACATAGGCTAGAATTAACGAATATGGAGTATAGCTAATGCTATGCACTAGCAGTGCTAAGTTGAAATCGCAATGCGAATACTTTGTTAAATTAATCGCATTGCGATTTCAACTTAGCACTGCTGCTATATTCCATATTCGTTAACTTCGTTAATTCTAGCAAGCTGACCCATTATAAACCCAGCTCTAAGTTGAAATCGCAATGCGATTAATATAACTTGAATTAATCGCATTGCGATTTCAACGTAATTCCTCAAATCCGACAGTACATTTTAGTATATGGAGACGTTCCCATGGTGATGGGGACGCTCCATGAGCACAGAAGTTATGGTTGGCTTGGTAGAATTAGCGAATAGCGTAATATGACGAATGTATTCGTCATATTCCTCAAAACGAAGATAACGAAGTATTCTACATCTTCGCTTTAGCTACCTATTCGTCTCGTCATCGTCAACTTCGCTATTCGCTAATTCTAGCAATCAAATAGGAAGGTTGACTTACTAGACAGTTGTGTTAAATTCGCTATGCGATTTTTTTTTTTTTAATACAATAATTATATTACTTGATAAAATTATTATAAGTATTCTATTTATTAAAAAAAAAAATCGCATAGCGAATTTAACACAGCTGTCTCTATAGTCAACCTTCCTATTTGATTGCTAGAATTAGCGAAGTTGACGAATAGGTAGCTAAAACGAAGATGTAGAATACTTCGTTATCTTCGTTTTGAGGAATAGACGAATACATTCGTCATATTCGTCATCCTCGCTAATTCTAGATATGAAACCAATAGGAAAGTAGCCTTAAGTACAAATCGCAATATGCGATTATTTAAATCGCATGTTAATCGCGATAACTAGAAAAAATGACGAATATTCGATTTCGACGAATATGAAACGAATATTCATTCGAATATTCGCGAATTTCGTCGAAATCGAATATGGCACCTGCCGCTCATCACTATTGAGAAGCTCAAAAAGTCACAAATTATGATCCAAATGGTGATACCAAATAAAATTTTTATGTTTTAATACTTTTGCATCATAAAATCACTTTTTTTTAAAAATCATTAATTTTTTGTGTTGCCATATTGACATTTTTATATTTCCATCAAATCTATAAAATGAGGGCTTGTTTTTTGTGGGATGGGTTATGATTGGGGTACATGTTGCTTATGGCTTATTGATCACTATTTATTCCATATTTTGGGAGGCAAAGTGTCTAAATGTGGTGTTTTATTTTATTATTTTTTTTTATGATGTTACCTGTGTGGTATAAATTATTAAAGTATATTTTGCTAGTTGATATTATGCCAAATATATATAGTTAATTTATGTTTTATTACTTTTAGGCCTCTTTCACACGGGCGTCATGTTTGACGCCCGGATAAGAGGCGGGTGCGTTGTGGGAATATGCGCGATTTTCCCGCACGGGTGCAAACATTTGTAATGCGTTTTGCACGCGTGTGAGAAAAATCGCCATGTTTGGTACCCAACCCGAAGCCGGACTTCATCACTGAAGTCCAGTTTCGGGTCTTCTGGAGAATTGATTATTTTCCCTTATAACATGGTTATAAGGGGAAATAATAGCATTCTTAATAAAGAATGCATAGTAAAATGAAGTGGAAGGGGTTAAAAATAATAAAAGTTAACTTACCTTAGCCACTTGATCGCGTAGTTGCGATCTGTCCTCTCTTTCCCTGCATCAGCTAAGAACTGAAGGACCTGTAATGACGTCACATCACATGGTCCAATCACATGGTCCATCACCATGGTAAGATGGACCATGTGATTGGACCATGTGATGTGACATCATCACAGGTCCTTTAGTTCTTAGCTGATGCTGGAAAAGAGAGGACAGATCGCAACTACGCGATCAAGTGGCTAAGGTAAGTTAACTTTTATTATTTTTAACCCCTTCCACTTCATTTTACTAAGCATTCTTTATTAAGAATGCTATTATTTTCCCTTATAACCATGTTATAAGGGAAAATAATAAAGATCGGGTCCCGTTGCTAAGAAACCATGCGGGAAAATCGCAACGCATCCGCACTTTTCCCGCAGCTCTATTCACTTCTATGGGGCCTGCGTTGCGTACAATATAGAGCATGCTGCGATTTTTCACGCAACGCAGAAGTGATCACAGCCCCATAGAAATGAATGGATCCGGATTCAGTGCGGGTGCAATGCGGCCTCCTCACGCATTGCACCCGTGCAGAAAACTCGCCTGTGTGAAAGGGGCCTTAGTAAAATCAGTACACAAAATGTATTTTGCATTGCCACTCTCAGCTTTAAATTTTTATTTTTTTATTGACAGAAGAAGACTTGTTTTTTTGCTGGCCAAATTGCAGTTTCTTTTGGTGCCATTTTTTTAGACAAATTACATTTTGATCACTTTTTATTCAATTTTTGGGATTCTAAGTGGCCAAATAATAACAATTCTGTGGAGGATATTTTTTAAATTTTTTATGGGACTCAACGGAAGATGTTTGATAACTTTACTCCGTGATACCATGATTACAATGATATTTATGTATTATTTTCACATCATAAAATGTTTTTATAAAAAATAATTAGTATTTTGTATCCCCATATTCTAAGACTCATTGAGTTTTTTCCTATAATACAGGACTGGACAAGAGAAATGCTATTTTATTTTTAACTTGAAATATTGAATTTTATTTCCCTCTCCCCCTTTTTTTAAGTCCTACTTATCTTTTGTAATTTTTCTAATAGGTTGCCTATTAGGCTCTACTACTGGCAGGGCCTAATAGGCTTTGAGGCTTTTGTGCACGGCTACCCTGGAAGCCATTTTTAGGCCTATAGTTGCAATGGTCATCATTATGATCTTGCAATGTCATCTCAGGGAGCCTGATGGGGTACAGAGGGAGCCTGCAGTCTCAACTGATCATAACATCTAAAGGGTCAAACAGCCAAGACTGGATCTAACTCTAATATTGGTCATTGCAGCAGGGTGTGAGCTGTATGATACACCTGGAAACTGCTGCTAATCTAGTCAATTTAGCTCCTGAGCCATGCCGTAAATGTACAGCATGGTTCACAAATATATTTGCTGTCATGCTGCACATGTATGGAAAGGTGTTAAGAAAGAATTAGAAACACATTCCTCTATTTTTTTTGTCATGGTCATTCACAAAAGAAACAGGTACGAAAGCCAATAACAGAAAGCCTCAGTGCAAAAACAGTACATGGACTCCTTGTTTTCCAAATGCCAGCTTGATTATGATCACTGGTTCAGAAGCCTACTGCAAGGGTTTATTTCATGATAAAGAGTTCAATGTTGTGATTTGATATTAAAGCACATGTTTCCTTATGCATTGTGTGTCTCACATGGTTATTTATGGACAACATATAGTTAAGAGGCAGCTTTCTAGTGCAGTTTCCAGGGTAATGGACTGGTTCCACCCCCTGATTAGACATTGTCTAGTCATAAGAGCTAGAGGCAACATATCTATGTGTGAGCTCCTGAGAAGTAGGCCTAAAGAGAATCCTAGTCCAAGGAACCGTCATCCTTAAGACTGAAAACAGCCAGTAAAAGCAACTGAACTGAAAGAATACTCCAGAGGGAAAGAGAACAGACATTTATAGATGGTTTAAATTCACCAAGACCATGCAAGGCAGAGACAGTAAAATTCTGCACGTTTATGGCAATAAGACTTTACTGCTTCTGGAGAGAATTAATTGCCTCTTGCGAGATGGACTGGCCATCGGGATCTAAGTTTCCTGCAGACTCGGAATTGCTAAACAGTTAATGAGAACTGAATTGCATGCCTGTGATTATTTGGGAGGATTGCATATGGTATCTAGAAAGGCTCAGGAAAGATTATCACCATCATTACATTGTCTATGCATAACTATTGGGAAGATGCCTACTCTGTGAAAAACCCCAGAACTGTACCTATTGTTGCTATATGTACTGCAACTCCTATCATCCTCAGTAAAGAGACTTTAGGCCTGGTCATTGACTCCACCACCCATTCGTCGGCCCTTACATCTGCCCTCCTGCCTCAACACGATGGAACCCCAGAAAGTCCAAGGTGTGTCCTGAGGGAAGAAAGGGTGCACTCTCAATTCACTGCCTGACCCTAGAGAGCATTGGAGTGAGGACCGAGACTGTAAAAAACTACTACTCCTATTAGTGCCACAAATGCCACTCCCTTCCCAGTGCTAAGCATCATGTACCTGATCCATGAAACTGCTGTAAATCCATCACTGGTGAGCCAATACACCCATCATGGCACATGTATGGGAATGAGCATAGTCCCTTACATGTGACCTAATAGACAGAAGGGAGTATTAGGTGATAGGGCGACCCTTAGCCTTCAATGGAGAGGAGGTTGTACACACGAGCAGCTCTCTCCGTCCATTGGTATGGAAGTCACAGGAACAGCCAATAACACTTGCATTCATTCTGGAGCTCATTTTAACATGTTTACCAGTGGCCCCTTCACCACAGTGGCATTGGAATGACCAGTGTTTTGGAGGTCCAACAGGTGGGAACAGCTTCTCTCCGACATACAGTTTCTCACAAACTTAAGTACACCCCTCACATTTTTGTAAATATTTTAATATATCTTTTTATGGGACAACACTGAAGATATGACACTTTGATCTAATGTAAAGTAGTCAGTGTACGGCTTGTATAACAGTGTAAATTTGGTGTGCCCTCAAAATAACTCAACACACAGCCAATAATGTCTAAACTGCTGGCAACAAAAGTGAGTACACCCCTGGGTGAAAATGGCCAAATTGTGCCCAATTAGCCATTTTCTCTCCCTGGTGTCATGTGACTTATTAGTGTTATAAGGTCTCAGGTGTGAATTGGGAGCAGGTGTGTTAAATTTGGTGTTATCGCTCTCACACTCTCTCATACTGGTCACTGGAAGGTCAACATGGCATCTCATGGCAAAGAACTCTCTGAGGATCTGAAAAATAAAAACAGTTGCTCTACATAAAGATGGCCTAGGCTATAAGAAGATTGCCAACACCCTGAAACTGAGCTTCAGGACGGTGGCCAAGACCATACAATGGTTTAACAAGACAGGTTCCACTCAGAACAGGCCTCGCCATGGTCAACCAAAGAGATTGAGTGCACGTGCTCAGCGTCGTATCCAGAGGTTGTCTTTTCAAAATAGATGTATGAGTGCTGCCAGCATTGCAGCAGAGGTTAAAGGGGTGGGGGCCAGCCTGTCAGTGCTCAGACCATACGCCGCACACTGCATCAAATTTGTCTGCATGGCTGTCATCCCAGAGGGAAGCCCCCAAACAGTTTGCTGAAGACAAGCAGACTAAGGACATGGATTACTGGAACCACATCCTTTAGTCTGATGAGACCAAGGTAAACTTTTTTGGTTCAGGTGGTGTCAAGCGTGTGTCACGGCAACCAGGTGATGAGTACACAGACAAATGTGTCTTGCCTACAGTCAAGCATAGTGGTGGGAGTGTCATGGTTTGAGGCTGCATGAGTGTTGCCGGCTGTGGGGAGCTACCGTTCATTGAGGGAACCATGAACGCCAACATGTACTGTGATATACTGAAGCAGAGCATGATCTCCTCCCTTCAGAAACTGGGCTGCGGGACAGTATTCCAACATTATAACGACCCCAAACACACCTCCAAGCCAACCACTGTCTTGCTAAAGAAACTGAGGGTAAAGGTGCTGGACTGGCCAAGCATGTCTCCAGTCCTAAACCCTATTTGGCATCTGTGGGGCATCCTCAAATTGAAGGTGTAGGAGCACAAGGTCTCTAACATCCACCAGATGTCATCATAGAGGAGTGGAAGAGGATTCCAGTGGCAACCTGCGAAGCTCTTGTGAACTCCGTGCCCAAGAGAGTTAAGGCCGTGCTAAAAAATAATGATGGCCACACAAAATATTGACGCTTTGTGCACAATTTGGTCATTTTCACTTAGGGGTGTACTCATTTTTGTTGCCAGCGGTTTAGACGTTAATGGCTGCGTGTTAAGTTTTTTTGAGGACACACCAAATTTACACTTGTACAAGTTGTACACTGACTACTTTACATTTTATCAGTTTTTCAGTATTGTCCCATTAAAAGACACAACAAAATATTTACAAAAATGTGAGGGGCGTACTCACTTTTGTGAGATACTGTATACCATGGAGTTTCCTTGAATGTCAATAAATAGAATACCCCTTTAAGCATACTTACGTACACCACATCTTTTATGCATTTTGTTATTTTGTTACCATCTGTATTCTTTACATTCTGTCAGTTTCGAAATGTTTATACGATTTGTAATATTAACCTTCGTAATACTTCAGCAAGATCATATTTAATTCTCTAATCCAAGAATTGGAGCATTTCTTCCGAATCTCGATTCTTCTGTCTCTCGCTTTTATTTTTTGCTGAAATACAATTTCCATAAAAAATACAAGAAAATGCATACTGCTAAAATATGGAAAATGTTAGTAATATTCACATTTTATAAGCTACAATTATTAGAATTGGCCTACTTAAATCCTTCTTTATAGATGGCTCGACGCTACGGGAGCAAGCACTGACTTAAGCCATGCTTGTCAAACAGAAGTCCATGGCTGTTAATCATCTGACTCACCTTGTTCTCCTGACTTGTTGTCATCAAAAAAGCAGATCCAAAACTTATTATTTGAATCATCTTGTTCTCTTGTGCTGGTCCCTTTTATTCCAAGAAAAGCCTCAACTTTCCTTAAGAGAAGATTTATGTCTCATCTACTAGCACAGAGGTCAGAAGAAGACCACCTTGTCATGATTTATTTCTTGGCAGCTATCTTGCATTAACCTCCTTTTCCAAACAGATCCAAAAAGGTCATAAAGAGGAAGAAGATAACAACGATGCAATTAACATCGAAGATGCAAGACTTGATCCGAAAGGAACAAAAACAGGATGAGACAATACCTTTATTTTATAAGTGACTTTAAATTGTTTTCTAGGATCTTTTTCCTACACATAGGCCTCTTTCACACAGGTGTCAAGTTTGATGCCTCGATAAGATGCGGGTGCGTTGCGGGAAAATGCACGATTTTTCCGCACCAGTGCAATCTGTTTTAATGCGTTTTGCATGCGCGTGAGAAAAATTGGCATGCTTGGTACCCATACCCGAACCCAGACTTCATCACTGAAGTTCGGGTTTGGGTTAGGTGTTATGTCGATTTTATTATTTTCACTTAAAACATGGTTATAAGGGAAAATAATAGCATTCTTTAATAAAGAATGCTTAGTAAAAGGACAATTGAGGGTTAAAAAAAAAACTCAACTCCTCCAATTGATCGTGTAGGTGCCAGTCTCCTATTCTCTCTTCAGCTGTGGGTAAGGGACCTCTGGTGATGTCACTGAGCTCATCACATGGTCCATCACCATGTTGATGGATTATGTGATGGACCATGTGATGTGCTCAGTGACATCACCACAGGTCCTTTACCCACAGCTGAAGAGAGAACAGGAGACCGGCACCTACGCGATCAATTGGAGGAGGTGAGTTCATTTTTATTTTTATTTTTAACCCTTAATTGTCCTTTTACTAAGCATTCTGTTTGAAAGAATGCTATTATTTTCCCTTATAACCATGTTGTAAGGGAAAATAATAAAGATTGGGTCCCCATCTCCTAGCAACCATGCGGGAAAATCGCACCGCATCCGCACTTGCTTGCGGATGCTTGTGATTTTCCCGCAGCCCCATTCACTTCTATGGGGCCTGCGTTGCGTGAAAAACGCAGAAACTAGAGCATGCTGCGATTTTAACGCAACGCACAAGTGATGCGTGAAAAACAACGCTCATGTACACAGCCCCATAGAAATGAAGGGTCCAGATTCAGTTCGGGTGCAATGCATTCACGTCACGCATTGCACCCGCGCGGAAAACTCGCCCGTGTGAAAGGGGCCATACTGCTAGGCTACTTTCACACTCGCGTTTGGTGCGGATCCGTCATGGATCTGCGCAAATGCATCCGTTCAGATAATACAGCCGCATGCAACCGTTCAGAATGAAAGGATCCGTCTTGAACACCAGTGAAAGTCAATGGGGGACGGATCCGTTTTCTATTGTGCCAGATTGTGTTAATGAAAACGTATCCATCCCCATTGACTTACACTGTGTGTCAGGACGGATCCGTTTGGCTCAGTTTCATCAGACGGACACCAAAGTGGAATGGAGGTGGAACGGAGCCCAACTGATGCATTCTGAGCGGATCCTTATCCATTCAGATGGCATTAAGGGCAAAACTGATCCATTTTGGACCACTTGTGAGATCCCTGAATGGATCTCACAAAGAGAAACCAAAACGCCAGTGTGAAAGTAGCCTAAGATGAAGAAGGGGCGGTATCTACTACAGTACAGGAGCAAATGTGACCTGAAAGGTGTTTTCCAGCATATTGATAGTCTATCCTTAGAATAGTCCATCAATGTAAGATTGGTGGACTTGGCACCAATGCTGATCAGCTGGTGTAACGGCACTAGTGGGAGTGATGCTGCCTCTTCACAGTTTATCTCGGGTCCATCTACTACCACGCCATACTAATAGTAGCTCCAATGTTGGATAGTTCAGCTTTCTCCCATCCAAGTGACTTTCTCTGGGTGTTTAAGATCTCTGCTTGCTGCTATTCAGTAGGCTACTTTGTTATTTACTTCCATTGGATAAAAGTCTGAATGTCAGACGCAGCTCTGATAACTGTGCTGTAATCGCAATTTAGAACCAATGTAGTTGAGGGGCGACATAAGGACTTAGTGACAGATGACAGCTTTATTGTCCTCCTCGAGGTCTACATAAGACAATATAGTAGCATTATGCTCTGTGCTCTTTGTAAACTGCAGTTTATGTCAATGAAAGTTATACCCAGCCAGGAATAAGGATTACAACCAACAAAGTCTAATAGCCTATGTTCAAGCTATGCATTATAAAAGGAGGACTAAGAAGACGCTGATGCTTTTCAGAGGAGAATAACTATTTCTAGACTACAGTACGACTAAGGCTCCATTTAAATGGGCCAATGCACAGGGCGGTAATCAGAAAAGAACGATCTTCTAGCACTGTCTAGTTATTCCACTGCAGTAGAGCTGCAGTTATAGCAATAATCCCCTCTGTATGGGGATGAATGATCGCCACCGGGACTGTTTGCACCATATTGATGCGTTGTTTACACAAGAAGATGTGGTGCCGACTAGAGATGAGCGAAGTTTTGGAAAATTCGATTTGGCTGCGTCGCCGAATAAAAAAAAAAATTATCTTAGTGACAAATTACTTTCTCACGAAGCGCATTTTTTGTAAGTAGCAGGTGCAATGACAGGGAGCTGCAATATCGCCATTCCCCGTTATTGTACCCCTCAGATGCCGCGTTCATATATGATTGTGGCATCTGAGAGTAAAAACTGTAAAATTACCAGAAAAAAAATGAACTCCTACTGATCACCTCCATTTGCTCACAATAGGCTGCCACTGCCATCTTGCTTGAAGATCTGGCACGAAATCTTGCGTGGCCCGAGATGACGTCATCACACTGGCCTTGTCAATCAAGATGGCGGCGGCCGGCCCATCGCAAGCAAATAGAGGAGACAAGTATGATTTTTTGGTTTTAACACTAACACTATTTCAGGTTAAATTGATTGGCTACTACGAAGCACGAGGAAATTCGGTTTGGCAGCAAATCAAATTTATCCTACCATTCGGATTAAATTCCACTTTGTTGGATTTGATTCACTCATCTCTTGTGCCGACAAACAAGGATTTTAGGGGACACATGAAAGATGTGATTAATTGTCCAGATCCTCAGCCCATGTAAATGGCCAGAAGAACGAAGTATTCTGGTTTGAAATGCATTAGCATCTTCTCAGGTCATCCACCTCACATTACATTAATAGTCTAGTAAACTTTAGTTTTAGTTTTAATCCTTGTTCCTAGACAAGGTTGGATATAACTTTTGGGATTCATCGGCTGCTGACACACAACCGATTCCTTTGGACTGCCTGATATTTGGAGAGTTAGCCTGATTAATCAGTACATGGTAAATGCCAGACCTTTTGCAGTTAGCATGCAGCTCCCCCACCACTCCCTTATTTCTGGTGGAGGGACTTACTTCATCTCTTCCTGGGGACTGTATTAGACTATGGATACTTGTCTGACCAATCAAAGTGCGGAGGGCGTTGCAGTTGCAGAGAGAGCGGAGCCTTTAGGTGTAATGGTAACGTCCCCGTTGCTCCGAGAGGCTAATTTGCATATATTAAAAAATCTTTTTTCTCAGTAATATGGGCACATATGAAGACGGCACCAACACAGATGCCTTCAGCTGCACATGTAACAGGTCCGCCAGTTTCATAGGGACTAATCTGTTGACAGATACCCTTTAATTCCCATAAATTGCTGCTGCCACTAAGTACACACACCCTGCTGCACCACCTATAAAATAAAAAAACAGGACGCAAGTGGGGACCCCCAATATGGCCGATCTCAGAGATGTTTTTAAAAATAAAAATACATAGATAAAACATAAAAGATATATAGATTTTACACAGATAAAACATGTTTTCTCTGTAATGAATTATAGCTTGTGAAAAAAACAAAAATTGTATATATGAGACAATCCCTTTAAAGGGAACCTGTCATCGCCGAAACACCCCCTAATCTAGAGTAAGAGGTGTATAGTGTAAGTGATGCTGAATCCGATTATGTAAGTTTTATCTTCATACTTACTTCCATTCCAACGCTGTACTCCCACAAACCAGTAGTAAATTGCAGTGACAGGACTCTTCTTTGAGTCCTCTCCATTAGGCCCCTTGCACATGACCGTATGCCCTCCGAGCGGCATACATCGTGCGCAGCGGGCCGCCCACGGGACTATTGTCCTGCCCTCATATGAGTGCGGGAAAATAGTCCCGCGGGCGGCCTGATGCGCACAGCATCATAGCAACCTATGATGCTGTGCGCTCCCGTGCGCACGATGTATGCCGCTCCGGGACATATGGCCTGCTCACGGATCGAATGTCTCGGAGGCCATACGGTCGTGTGCAAGGGGCTATAGAGTGAGCACCAGATTCCTCTCAGCGCATTTTACTGCTGGTTTGTCAGATCGCAGAATCAGAATGCAAGTGAGTATGAAGATAAAAATACATAACCAGACTCTGCGTTACTTCCACTATACACCACTAAGGGCCCTTTCACACTGTGTAAGCTGGGGCTCCGATTGGTTACCATGGCAGCCAGGATGCTACTGAATTCCTGTCTGCCATGGTAAGTACTCTGCAGCAGTGTACTTACCTGTGCTGCGGCCTCCGGGCGCTCCTTCATGACGTCACAGGTCCGGGCACCGCGGGGACCTGTGACGTCATGAAGGAGCGCCCGGTGGCTGCAGCGCAGGTAAGTACACTGCTGCGAAGTACTTACCATGGCAGCCAGGACTTCACTAGCGTCCTGGCTGCCGTGGTAACCTGAAAGCATTTCGAAGACTGATCAGGATCCTCATCAAACTTCAAACGCTTTCAGGCGACTTGCGTTCTGACGGATCCGGCGGGCCTGAAGTGCATACCGGATCCTCAGAACGCAAGTGTGAAAGAGCCCTCACTCTAGTTTGGAGGGTGTTTCAGAACTCACAGATTTGTTTTAAGACATCACATTGCTGTTCTACTTCAGATAGAGAATCATAAATTAGAACAGAAACCATGAACGTAACCCTTCATCCCCTCCAGGACTCTCCCCATATTTCACAATTATACATTGGCTTTTTTTTTTTTTTTCATCTTACCCCTTGTCCTTATGTTATTGCTTTAGTGTTAATTAGATAAGTGCATTTGCCTTCTGTCACAGCTGGAAGCGCATTTGTCTCGAGGAGGAATCACAAGTGCGTTTGTCTCCTGCTAATTGGTGCATTTGTCTTGTGTAATAGTCAGACGCGCCTTTGTATTGTGTTACAATTATTGGGGCATTTGCCTTGTCTTGTGTTACACTTGCAGGTGCACTATTTCCTTTTTCCACAGCTGTAGATACGTCCTTCTGGTTTTACATTTATCCGCACATTTCCCACATTCGTCACGCTGGTCATTGAAATGTCATATGTTAGGCTCAGTCCACATTGCATTGGAGCCAAATGTCTGATGTATAAACTTGTATACCTAAAAAAAGCTTTCAGCTTCATGCACAAAGAAGAGCCACGTGTACGGAGCAGGAATGGCAGCGCACGCTGCCTCTGGTACCATATGTCCGGATGTTTTGGGGGAAAGATCAGCCCCATGTAAAGAGGAGGTAGAGTACAGGCCCCATGTCTTACATTGAGAGCTCTGTACAGTCATGTGAGGTCTTCTGTATGGATTGGACCAGTCCGGGTTCTGTGTTGTGTATGTACTGAATGGTGTCTTCTCCTATGGAAATTCGGTAGTCACCTATCAATGAATGGCTTATATTTGCAAATGTTTGCATGCTGTACATTTTTGATCAGTTTGAAAAAAATATATACTTAAAGGCGGACCTGTAATCAAGATCAAACCTATTAACTAGGCATATTGACTGGTAGGGTTGATCCTGACTAATGTTGAATATATCGAAGCCAAACAAATTGACTTCGATCTGACTTCAGTAAAAATTTGATTCGCCGCAAAGCCAAATTTCCTCTCGCTTTGTGGTAACGAATCTACTTTTCCTGAAAAAAAAACATACCTCATCCATTTTCTCCTGGACAGGCCGTGATTGCCTTTATTGAAGATACCGCATGTGATGATGATTGCGCAAGGCTTCATTTGTGAACGCTGCAACGGCCTCTCCGTGCACAAATGGATAAGGGGAGTAATGGAAGCATTCATTAGTATTTGTTTTATAAGACACACTACCATTTTCCCCACACTTTTTGGGCGAAAAAAAAAGGTAGATAGATGACAAATATATAGAAGATGATTGATAGATAGATAGATAGATAGACAGACAGACAGACAGACAAAACAGACAGACAGACAGACAGACAGACAGATAGATAGATAGATAGATAGATAGATAGATAGATAGATAGATAGATAGATATAAAATATAGAAACATACCTCCCAACCATCCCGGATACAGCAGGACAGTCCCAGATTTTAGTGGCTGTCCTGCAGTCCCGCAATGGCTGACGTATGCCCCGCTCTCAGCTGCTTGTACCGCTTCACCATTTGGCATAACTACTGTGAAGAGGGACACATCTCTGATCATAATAACTACTATGAGCGGGCACATCTGGGCATTGCTACTGTGAAGGGGGTACATATGAGCATTACTACTATGTGCTGACACAAAGGGGGAGTTACTGCTATATGGGAGGAATAAGGGGACTGGTTGTGTATAGTTATTTTTTTGGTGAAGTTAGAGGCAGGGCCAGTATTAAAAAAATTGCACATATTGTCCCTCTTTGTGTTTTTCAAAAGATGGGAGATAGATAGGGGATAGATAGATAGATAGATAGATAGATAGATAGATAATAGATAGACAGATAGATAGGGCATATATATGAGATAGATAGATAGATAGATAGATAGATAGATAGATAGATAGATAGATAGATAGATAGATAGATAGATAGATAGATAGATACACAATTATACAGTCCCCTTGTTCAGGTGTTTACTGGTGTAAGCATTAAAGGAGTTGTCCATTTTTTGCTATTAATGACCTATCCTCAGGATCAGTCATCAATATGACATCGCCGAGGACCAAACGTCAGTGCAGCGCAGCCAATCAACAAGCTTTTTAGCTGTGGGCACTTCAAAGCCATCACAGTCATGCCTAGTATTGGCATGGCTTTTATTGGCCGGCCCAGCACGTGACTCTATTAATGCCGGATGCAGCTCGAGTGAGGCACAGTGTTAGGCAAAAAGGCTCTGGTGCAGTCTGCAAAAATGCTTTATAGGGATAGTGTGCACAAAGGATCTGGGTACAGTCGGCAAAAACACTGTGTGTGCAGTCTGCAATAAGGCCCTGGGTGCAGCCTAAAATAAGGCTCAGCACCCGTGACACAGAAATAATATTGTTCATCTGGCTGTTAATTCTATGTCTGACCTATAGACATTTTTTTGGGGTGAAATGTACATCTTTTGCATCCGTGACACAGAAAAACAATACTTAATCTGGCTATTATTTCTGTGAGTGACCTACAGCCATATTTGCACCACCAGCTTCAGCACAGCCAGGGGGAAACGACAGCAGGCTGTTCTGAAACTCATCTGTTTGGGGGAAAAAGCCAAACTGCGCAGAAGCTGTGGAATGTATGGAACAAAAGACCGATGAGTGGTTTGTGCTGCTGAGCCTCCAGCTCTGCCTGGTGGAGTGCGATGACGGGCGAAATCTCGTAGCAGCTCTGGGCCTAGCTGGTTTGACGCAGATCTCTCACCTGGCACATGTGCTGAATTTGGTGGTGCAGAGGTTCCTGAAAAATTATCCAGAGATGTTAGGACTGCTGCAGAAAGTGAGGGCCATCTGTGTGCACTTTTGGCGTTCTGACCCTGCTGCTGCTCCCTTCCCACTCGCCGCCTCATATGCAACGTATCCACATGCTGGAGAGATATTGTAGAGTTTCAGCTGCAGCACACATGGGTGAGTCGCTCTGTGGAACAGCACCACTTCCCCAACAAATAGTGGGCCTCCTTGAGGGTCTTGTGTGCCGTGTTGGGCTGTTTTGAGTACTCCACCAGCGTGGCCACCGCTGATGACACCATTATTAGCGTTACTATCCCACTTCTATGTCTCCTTGAAAAAACGCTTCAGGCGATGATGGATGAGGTGGTGGGACAGGAGGAAAAGGAGGATGAACAGGGATTATTTCCACGGTTATCAGGCCAGTCGTCCACACGTGGCTTGGAGGGTGGGTTTCTCCACCAACAGCGGCCAGATACACAACTGTCCAGCCAGGGCACTGTTTTGGAGGATGAGGAGGATGATGATGAGAAGGAGGAACCGTGTTCACAGCAGGGTGGTACCCAAAGCATCTCACGGGCATCACTGGAGCATGGCTAGGGGATACAGAGGACGCAGAGGATACACCTCCTACCGAGGACAGCTGGTCATTTTCTGCAGTGCCTGCGCAATGAACGCTGAGTTTCCCTGATTGTTACTAGTGCTGATTACTGGGTGGCCACCCTGCTTGATCCCCGCTACAAAGACAATGTAACGCACTTACTTCCATCACTGGAGCATGATTGGAAGATTTGTGAATACAAGCGCACGCTCGTATATGCACTACTGACGGCATTCCCATCTGGGGCACAGTCACCTCAGAAGAGAGGGTTAGCATGTAGATGTATCATGTGGATGTAGCATGTAGATGAGCGTTAGCATGTAAATGTAGAAAACTTTTGTCAGCACGCCAAAACATCCAGCACCACCATCTGATATGGACAGTCTTAGCAGGAGGCAGCGTTTCAGTAACATGGTGGAACAGTACGTGTCCACACGCCCACACGTACTGACTGATAGGTCTGCCCACTTTTAACCTCTGGGTCTCCAAATTAGGCACATGGCCTGAGCTTGCCCTTTAAGCATCTGAGGTGCTGCCCTGTGGCAAGTGTATTGTCCGAACATGTATTTACCACGGCAGGGGGTGTGATCACAGACAGGCACATCTTCCTGTCCTCAGCCAACGTGGACAAGCTCACGTTTATTAAAACGAACCAGGCATGGATCCCAAAGGACATGTCCGTACCTTGGCCAGAGTAGACAGGTACACTGGCAGCACCCAGCCATTGTTATTTTTCAGCGTAGTTTGTTCGTTCTGCTTGCCATTTCCCAATGTTTTAGGGCCTCCCCAAATAAAAAAAATAAATGAAAGAAAAAATAAAGAAAACAAAACAAAAGAAAAGAAAAGAAACAAAAAACACAAAACCAGCGTTGGCTTCTGCCTCTTCCACCTACACCGCCATGTCCACCTCCTCCTCCACTCGGACCTCCGCCTCCTGGTTCAAGATTATTATTTGTTATATTGGCAGAGTAGAGAAGTATACCGACCGCAACCTGCCATTGTTATTATCCAGCTCAGTTTGTTCATTCTGTTTGTCATTTCCCAATGTTTTGGGGCCTCCCCAAATAATTAAGAATAAAAAAAAAACACAAAAACAGTGTTGGCTACCTCCTCCGCCCCTTTTACATACACTGCCAGGTCCACAGCCTTCTCAACCTCCTACTCCACTTGGACCTCCGCCTCCTGGTTCAACAATATCATTTTTTATTTTGTTTCCATTCTACGTCATTTTAAGTCACTTCCCTATCCACATTTGTTTGCAGTGCAATTATCTTGCTCTTTCCCCCATTTTGCTTACTATTGCAGGCCTCTAGTCCTTACAAGTGATGAGCGCCAGGGGCAATATTCTTTAGAATATTCGTCATATATTCGCGAATACTCGTATTCAAATTTATTCTATTGATTGCGAAAAATTTGAAATGTAATATTTGTGTAATGTGAATATTCTGAAACACGAATATATAGCACTTTAGAATATAGCATAAGAGAAAAAAGCATAAGAGAATATCTTAATATAGCATAAGAGAAAAAAAATTTAAATAATGAAGAATATTCTAATTCACTGCAGGCTTCAATATTTCAGCCCACAAGCAAGAAGCAGGTAGGTATACTGGGTAATGGGTTTAGATGAAAAAAAAAAAAAAAGAAATATTTGTTTTTATGAATATATACCATCATTTTAGAAATATTTGCAAATTTTCGAAGTGCCGATGCTCACGATAAAAATTCGAAATTCGAATATTGGCACTCAACACTAGTCACTTAGACTTACTATGACTATTTTACAGCAGCAAAGTTCGGGTGACCTCTATGGGGTTCGGGTTCGGGTCAAGTTTCAGTACCCGAACCGAACTTTGAACTAAAGGTTGGCCGAACATCCACGGGTCCGCTCGTCCCTAATCATCAATTGCAAAAAGCGGACAACCCCTTTAATTCAGTAGCTGAGCGCGAGGCCCGGCTAGCCTAGTTTTTTTAATGTTCGCGTAAAAGTACTTTAAAGCGTACGTATAATATATCAAAGCGAGATCGGTGCATTAATGTGAGCGGCTTAATGAAACGTCATGTGCAGGTGAAGCGCGTGCTATTCCAGCCTGAAAACATGTGTTACATTTTAACAGTCTGAAAAATCACTTTACTAAAGCAAAGGTACTAAAAATATACATCTGACTGAAACAAACGTTTCCAGCAATAACACTAAATGTCTGTGGAAAAAATCTGGAATGCTGAACATCTAAGACAAAGCCCACGTCTGGAATCCATAAGAGATGCAGTGTTTTCACAATTTGCCTCCTTTTATTCATTTCTCTTAAGTCTAAAATGATTCCTCTTCGTTTGTGCTGACAATTTGTTATTTTCCATCTCGGTGACTTCTGTCTGATTACATTAATGTGACTCCTCCAGAACGGTGGCGGATGATATGAAAGAGAACTTCCATTTTTTGTGGAGCTCCATGAAAATACAACGTTCAGTCTCCGATGAGACATATCATATACCGAGACAGGAAAAAATGAGGTCAATAACATAGCTCCACCTCAGCTTCTCTGCCACTCATCCACCAGGAGCCGATGCTGCATATTCTTTTATGACATGTGAGAGTGAATATGGATCGCACATCCTCAATACTATGCTATTGATATAACAACTGCTTCTCAGCAAAATGAAACATGGCTTCTCAGCCCAAGTATAATAAATATACCCTATGCTATGCAACAATGAGGCATTGGTATACAGTTTGATCAAAGAGCA
The DNA here is from genome assembly GCA_033119425.1 of Bufotes viridis. Lineage (NCBI taxonomy): Eukaryota > Metazoa > Chordata > Amphibia > Anura > Bufonidae > Bufotes > Bufotes viridis. Next base: position 37,714,740 of record CM065591.1, read on the forward strand.
TAGGCCCATTTACCACGACAAGGTTGCCTGTTCAAGTGGGGACCTTCTCTAACTTTGGCACAGCATTGCGCGGTGACCACCAGCCTCCCAGCACTGCACCAGCAAGCGGCGGGAACCAGTAGCCACACAGCGCCCCCACTGTGCAGTAAAGCCACCCTGGCTCTTGGCCTCACCAATCCACCAGCACAGCACCTGATTTTAGACTGGCATCCTGATCACCTAGTTTTCTGGGTTTCTTGTCTAACCAATTTGCACCCATGCAAATAAAATCATGTTGCACTGAAATTCACTACACCATGGAAAAATGTGTAGCTACTAGTGCCAACCTAGCTGAGTGGGCTAGTGGTCGTCGTCATCTTATATGTTGCACTCATTTATGATAAGTCACTCCTATGTAGAATCGAGGGATTATTATTATCATCCTTCATCTTCTCATATATTTTTCCATTGTAAACAAAGAGACCACAGATTAGGATTCCCCGTACAGCATATCATATGTACTCAGACTGAAGTATGTTGGCTGAGCATTATGCATGACATGCTTGAAAAACTTGCTTCAAGGACTCCTCCTTTCAGCTGCAAACATTAAATTGTTCTGGAAACGCGACAAGAACAAAGATTTAGAGTTCATGAGCGGCCACTTGACAATAGGATAACACAATGTGAGTTAACAGTTGTCTAACAGTTATTATTGACAATGACAACATCTCTTACAGGTTAGCAAAATGATCGCAAATTCGCAAACCTAAATGGAAAATGTTATACTAGTTATATGACTATACTGTAGATTAGTGATGAACAAGCATGCTCGGCCGAATATCTGTTCGACTCGAGCATCGCTATGCTCGGCACATGGCGGCACTTGACCGCGTACCGCATGTGCTCGAGTGCAATGCTCGAGTCTCCGCCCCGCACGTTTCGTGGGTTTTAAGCAGCCAATAAAGGTGCAGGCAAGCACTGACCTCACTGTAATGCCAGTAGCCATGTTGGCTACTGGCATTACAGTGATTGACTGGCCGGAATGCGTCATCGGGTGCTATATAGCACCCGATGACGCATGTTCGGCTCAGACGTAGATAGGGAGAGCAGAGTGTAGGAAGGGAAAGACAGTGTAGGGAGTGATTTTAACAGTTTTTATTCTGAGAAAGCTTTTCCAAGACCCCAAAGTCCTTTTAAGGACTACTGTGTGTGTATTTTAGAGCAGCAATCTATTTACCTGGTGCAGTCTCAGGGACAGTGCTTCGGAAGGGACAGATAGTGCAGGGAGAGACATTTGCTGTCTTTACTATCAAAAGCTTTTCAAAGACCCCAAAGTCACACTACTGTGTGTGTTTGACAGCAGCAAGATATTTTTAGTTTATATCAATTAGTGACATATACTGTACATAATCTGCAGAATGTGTCTTTAATATTCTGGTCCACATCTAGTGTTCATAATCTGTGGTGTTCTGTAACCGATACTGTAGAACATCTGCGAACAGTGTCTGTATTACAAATTCCAAAAATCTGGGTCTAATATAGTGTCCATATTCTGTGGTGTTCTGTAACCAATAGTGTAGAACATCTGCAAACAGTGTCTGTATTACAAATTCCAATAATCTGGGCCACATCTAGTGTCCATAATCTGTGGTGTTCTGTAACAAAAACTGTAGAACATCTGCAAACAGTGTCTGTTTTACAAATTCCAATTATCTGGGCCTAATATGGTGTCCATACTCTGTGAGTTTCTGTGACATATACTGTTATGCATTCGAAAACTGTGTCTTTAGCAGACAGTAAAACAATCTGCGCCACATCTAGTGATAAAACCATTAATATGAAGAAGGTGAGCACTAACGGACGGGGAAGTGGACGTGATGCTGATGGTGCACGCAGAGGCCGTGGTCCTAGGTGCAATAATACTGTGCCTGCTGCCAGTGCACCAGAAAAAAAAACATCCACCGTACCCAGCTTCATGTCTAATTTAGCTGGGAAGCGCAGGACAATAATGTCCAAGTCGGACCAGTGCGAACAGTTGGTCTGTTGGATTACTGAAGATAATGCTTCCAGTCGGTTAAGCACCACCCTCTCGTCCAGTCTCTGTAGCCAAGAGTCTGATCATCCTTCCTCCCACCACGGAGAGGCTTGTCAAACAAATGATCCGACACATAGATATTCAGAGGAACTCTTTCTAGCGCCACTAGTAGATTTGGCCCTCATGCCCAGCAAGCTTGAAGAGGGACTTGAGATATTGTGCCATGATTCCCAACATCTTGAGCCTTCACAGTCTCAAGAAGATGACGGTGGTGAACCACAATCATTCGTTCACGAGGTGGATGATGATGAGACAAAGTTGCAAATCACTGAGGTTGTGGTTAGGTCAAGTCAGGATGATGAGCAGAGTGAGGAAGTGGAAGAGGAGGTGGTGGACAATGAGGTCACTGACCCAAAATGAGAAGGTGAAAAGCCGAGTGAGGACAGCAGCACAGAAGGGGAGGGATCTGCAACACCACAACAGTCTGGAAGAGGCAGTAGGGTTGCAAAAGAGAGAAGTCGGTCCATACCAAACAGGCCCACAACCGTTACACAGAGCACCCCCATGCGTAAATCCCCCTTGCCGAGGGGTAGGTGTTCCGCAGTATGGAGTTTTTTTGACGAAAGGACAGACGACAAAAGAGTGGTAGTTTGCAACCTGTGCCATACCAAAATGAGCCAGGGCGTGAACACTAGCAACCTCACCACCACCAGCATGATCCGCCACATGGCATCCAAGCACCCTAATAAGTGGGCCTAACGCCTGGGACCACAATCTGGGTCTGCAGGTCACACCACTGCCTCCTTTTCCCCTGTGTTACGCACTGCTGGCCAATCCCCTGTCGAAGGCGCAGGCCCGGATGCCCCTCGTCCTGCACCTGGACCTTCGCATGAACCGTCAGCAACAACATCCACGTCCCTGTCCCAGCACAGCGTTCAAATGTCGATAACACTCTTCTCGACCCCTGCTGTAAAGAGAACTTCTCATCTCTCATTCCTGTGGTGGAGAGGACGAGTAAAACACTGCAATACCAGAAGGTACTTGTTGAGAAATTGCTCCAAAATTTTCCATCTGACAATGCGGACTCTGCCGTACTTCCTTAGGCAACTGAGGAAGGGAGACAATGGGAACACACAGCATTTCCAACAAAGGCAGGGAAACACTCTCCAAGGCTTGGTACACTTTCATGACACATCGACAGCAACCTCACGCTGAAGCGCGGCCTAGTTGCTCAAGGAGGGAAAAGTTTTGGAAGATGGTGAAGGAATACATCACAGACCGTGTCAGCGTCCTAAATGATCCCTTGGTGCCTTACAACTACTGGGTGTCCAAGCTGGACACGTGGCACAAACTTGCGCTCTACACCTTGGAGGTGCGGTCCTGCCCTGCTGCCAGAGTATTGTCTGAGCGCCTATTTAGTGCTGCTGGCGGCATTATAACAGACAAGCGTATCCGCTTGTCCACTGACATTGCTGACAGGTTGACTCAGATAAAACTGAACAAGGCCTGGATTGCACCTGACTTCTCAACTCCACCAGAGGAGAGCTGAGCTGATGATGAACATAAAGGCAATTTCAATGTAATGTTTATAATGTACTCAATCTACTGTATTGTATTCCCATGCACCTTTTCCACCACAAAAAAAGAGTGTATGGTTGAATTTTGTTTTCTCCTCCTCCTTCTCCTCATCCAGATTGTATATATTCCCTCCACTAAATTTTTTTTATAGGGTCAGCTCAACTGCAGGCCCTCCACTCAAATTTTTTTTATATGGTCAGTTGAACAGTATGCACTCGCATATAATGTTTTAGAGGGTCAGCTCACCTGAAGGCACTCGCAAATCATGTTTTAGAGCATGACCTGAACAACATGCACTTGAAAATAATGTTTTAGAGCGTCAGCTGTACTATATGCACTCACATATAATGTTTTAGAGCGTCATTTGAACAGCATGTACTTGCATCTAATGTTTTAGAGCATCAGCTCATCTGCAGGCACTTGCATAGAATGTTTTAGAGCGTCAGCTTACCAGCATGCCCTCGCCCCTAATGTTTTAGAGGGTCACCAGCAGGCCCTTGCTCCAAATGTTTTTGAGGGTCACCAATCATAATTCTTCAAGGGTGTGTATGATGCCCTCTTTTATGTGTAATAAAGGATGTATTGTAGTGCCAGTTCCTTGTAATGTTTGGCAGCCCTTTCACTTAGTGCATAGGCTTTATGAGTGTAGCAGTGTACCTGAACAATTGCTTGTAATTTTTGGCAGCACTTGCACTTTATATACAATTGAATATACATGAAAGAATGTTTCCTAACAATTTTTCCTGTGAAATAGATTTTTGCTGGGGTTTTGTGCGTATTTTTGTCAGTCTGTAAAAGTGGCGTACAACTCGGACAACATGGTTCCCAGCAGCGACCTGGGAGTCCAAGATGCATCCAGACATTGTCCCCATGCTGTTCCAGATCCATTTCAGTGGTGTTTCTGTTACTCTGTGACCTTTTCCAATGGATCAGGCACCCTCCCCTCTTCAGAGCAGGGGGTGCCTGGTTGTCTCCCATTGACTTCCATTATACTCGGGTGCTCGGCCGAGCACACGAATATAGCAATGTGTTCGGGCCGAACACCCGAATACTTTGGTGCTCAATCATCACTACATGTATGTTGTCTTTATCTGCCACCATTTTATCCATGTATTCTAACACTAGGGAGAGATTCACTAAGCTAAACGTGCCGGAAATTGGCATGCATTTTTGCACACCATTAGGACGTGTTTAAGACTAGTGTTGAGCGAACAGTTCGAGCATCGCTCGGGTTCGTACCGAATTTTGGGGTGTCCAGTGACACGGACCCGAACCCGACATTTTCAAAAAGTTCGGGTTCGGGTCCGGTGTTCGCCGATTTGTTCCCGCTTTCTGAAGGGCTGCTATTTTGGGACTTGTGGTGCGCCAGCACTTGCTGCCACAGAGTGTAAACCAAAGCTCCAAAGAAGTTAAAAATCTACACCTGTGAATCAGAACAACAGCGATTCAGCTGCTCAGTCAAAGTCAATTTTTTTCTGGCTGGGCAGACTGTTTTCTGGCACATGTTACTGGGCTGATAGGCGGCGGCCATTTTGGGACTTGTGGTGCTACAGCAAAAGCTGCCACAACGTCCATTAATCTCATGTAATAGTCGATTTTTTCATAGATATACTACATCAGGGGTTTGGCTGTGCTTGTGTCACCCATACTAACTGCAAAGATATTTAATATATCAGTGGTGAAACTGACTGTAACCCACTTGGATAGCAAATCCCATGAATGTGCTGTTCCAGCTAGGCTAGCCAGTGCCACTACTTTGTCCAATACTGTCAGCCAGAAATATTTATTTTTTTATGTGCCAGAAATATAAATTAGAAAAAGCTTTCACCGTAATAATAAAATTATTCTGGTGTTAGACCAGAAGAAGCACTCCTGTTGTAATTAATACTGTAAAAAGGCTTAGGCAATATTTCTCCCAGTGTAGGAAATTTATCTAGCAAAACTAGCATTTTAACAATTCCGGTGTTCTGAAATACCAGCAGTCCTCTTGTAATTAATACCGCCAAAAGGCATTATATCGTCCAGTGTTGTAATTTTGGTGAAAAAAGGCCAATTTAATCAATCTGGTGTTTGGTAGACCAAAAACACTAGGCCTCACGTTTTACTCCTGTAAAAGGAATTATATCTCCCCGTGTGGGAATCTATGTACCCAAACTAGCATTTTAAAACTTCAGATGTCCTATTTGCAGCAGTGTTCTTGTAAATAATACCGCCAAAAGGCATTATTGTCCAGTGTTGTAATTTTGGTGAAAAAAGGCCAATTTAATCAATCTGGTGTTTGGTAGACCAAAAACACTAGGCCTCACGTTTTACTCCTGTAAAAGGAATTATATCTCCCCGTGTGGGAATCTATGTACCAAAACTAGCATATTAAAGATTCTGGTGTCCACTTTGCAGCAGTTTTCTTGTAAATAATACCGCCAAAAGGCATTATTGTCCAGTGTTGTAATTTTGGTGAAAAAAAGGCCAATTTAATCAATCTGGTGTTTGGTAGACCAAAAACACTAGGCCTCACATTTTTACTCCTGTAAAAAGGAATTATATCTCCCCGTGTGGGAATCTATGTACCAAAACTAGCATATTAAAAATTCTGGTGTCCACTTTGCAGCAGTTTTCTTGTAAATAATATCGCCAAAAGGCATTAGTGTCCAGTGTTGTAATTTTGGTGAAAAAAATGCCAATTTAATCAATCTGATGTTTGTTAGACCAGAAATACTAGGCCTCACGTTTTCACTCCTCTAAAAAGGAATTATATCTCCCCATGTGGGAATCTATGTACCAAAACTAGCATTATAAAAAATCTGGTGTCCAATTAGCAGCAGTGTTCTTGTAATTAATACCGCCAAAAAGCATTATTGTCCAGTGTTGTAATTTTGGTGAAAAAAAGGCCAATTTAATCAATCTGGTGTTTGGTAGACCAGAAAAACTAGGCCTCACGTTTTCACTCCTGTAAAAAGGAATTATATCTCCCGTGTGGGAATCTATGTACCAAAACTAGCATTATAAAAATCTGGTGTCCAATTAGCAGCAGTCTTCTTGTAATTAATTGAGGAAGGGAGACAATGGGAACACAGCATTTCCAACAAAGGCGGGAAACACTCTCAAGGCTTGGTACACTTTCATGACACATCGACAGCAACCTCACGCTGAGCGCGGCCTAGTTGCTCAAGGAGGAAAAGTTTTGGAAGATGGTTGAAGGAATACATCACAGACCGTGTCAGCGTCCTAAATGATCCCTGGTGCCTTACAACTACTGGGTGTCCAAGCTGGACACGTGGCACAAACTGCTGCGCTCTGCACCTTGGAGGTGCGGTCCTGCCCTGCTGCCAGAGTATTGTCTGAGCGCCTATTTAGTGCTGCTGGCGGCATTATAACAGACAAGCGTATCCGCTTGTCCACTGGCATTGCTGACAGGTTGACTCAGATAAAACTGAACAAGGCCTGGATTGCACCTGACTTCTCAACTCCACCAGAGGAGAGCTGAGCTGATGATGAACATAAAGGCAATTTCAATGTAATGTTTTATAATGTACTCAATCTACTGTATTGTATTCCCATGCACCTTTTCCACCACAAAAAAGAGTGTATGGTTGAATTTTGTTTTCTCCTCCTCCTTCTCCTCATCCAGATTGTATATATTCCCTCCACTAAATTTTTTATAGGGTCAGCTCCAACTGCAGGCCCTCCACTCAAATTTTTTTTTATATGGTCAGTTGAACAGTATGCACTCGCATATAATGTTTTAGAGGTCAGCTCACCTGAAGGCACTCGCAAATCATGTTTTAGAGCATGACCTGAACAACATGCACTTGAAAATAATGTTTTAGAGCGTCAGCTGTACTATATGCACTCACATATAATGTTTTAGAGCGTCATTTGAACAGCATGTACTTGCATCTAATGTTTTAGAGCATCAGCTCATCTGCAGGCACTTGCATAGAATGTTTTAGAGCGTCAGCTTACCAGCATGCCCTCGCCCCTAATGTTTTAGAGGGTCACCAGCAGGCGCCTTGCTCCAAATGTTTTTGAGGGTCACCAATCATAATTCTTCAAGGGTGTGTATGATGCCTCTTTTATGTGTAATAAAGGATGTATTGTAGTGCCAGTTCCTTGTAATGTTTGGCAGCCCTTTCACTTAGTGCATAGGCTTTATGAGTGTAGCAGTGTACCTGAACAATTGCTTGTAATTTTTGGCAGCACTTGCACTTTATATACAATTGAATATACATGAAAGAATGTTTCCTAACAATTTTTCCTGTGAAATAGATTTTGCTGGGGTTTTGTGCGTATTTTGTCAGTCTGTAAAAGTGGCGTACAACTCGGACAACATGGTTCCCAGCAGCGACCTGGGAGTCCAAGATGCATCCAGACATTGTCCCCATGCTGTTCCAGATCCATTTCAGTGGTGTTTCTGTTACTCTGTGACCTTTTCCAATGGATCAGGCACCCTCCCCTCTTCAGAGCAGGGGGTGCCTGGTTGTCTCCCATTGACTTCCATTATACTCGGGTGCTCGGCCGAGCACACGAATATAGCAATGTGTTCGGGCCGAACACCCGAATACTTTGGTGCTCAATCATCACTACATGTATGTTGTCTTTATCTGCCACCATTTTATCCATGTATTCTAACACTAGGGGAGAGATTCACTAAGCTAAACGTGCCGGAAATTGGCATGCATTTTTTGCACACCATTAAGGACGTGTTTAAGACTAGTGTTGAGCGAACAGTTCGAGCATCGTTCGGGTTCGTACCGAATTTTGGGGTGTCCGTGACACGGACCCGAACCCGGACATTTTCAAAAAAGTTCGGGTTCGGGTCCGGTGTTCGTCGATTTGTTCCCGCTTTCTGAAGGGCTGCTATTTTGGGACTTGTGGTGCGCCAGCACTTGCTGCCACAGAGTGTAAACCAAAGCTCCAAAGAAGTTAAAAATCTACACCTGTGAATCAGAACAACAGCGATTCAGCTGCTCAGTCAAAGTCAATTTTTTTTCTGGCTGGGCAGACTGTTTTCTGGCACATGTTACTGGGCTGATAGGCGGCGGCCATTTTGGGACTTGTGGTGCTACAGCAAAAGCTGCCACAACGTCCATTAATCTCATGTAATAGTCGATTTTTTCATAGATATACTACATCAGGGGTTTGGCTGTGCTTGTGTCACCCATACTAACTGCAAAGATATTTAATATATCAGTGGTGAAACTGACTGTAACCCACTTGGATAGCAAATCCCATGAATGTGCTGTTCCAGCTAGGCTAGCCAGTGCCACTACTTTGTCCAATACTGTCAGCCAGAAATATTTATTTTTTTATGTGCCAGAAATATAAATTAGAAAAAGCTTTCACCGTAATAATAAAATTATTCTGGTGTTAGACCAGAAGAAGCACTCCTGTTGTAATTAATACTGTAAAAAGGCTTAGGCAATATTTCTCCCAGTGTAGGAAATTTATCTAGCAAAACTAGCATTTTAACAATTCCGGTGTTCTGAAATACCAGCAGTCCTCTTGTAATTAATACCGCCAAAAGGCATTATATCGTCCAGTGTTGTAATTTTGGTGAAAAAAGGCCAATTTAATCAATCTGGTGTTTGGTAGACCAAAACACTAGGCCTCACGTTTTTACTCCTGTAAAAGGAATTATATCTCCCGTGTGGGAATCTATGTACCCAAACTAGCATTTTAAAACTTCAGATGTCCTATTTGCAGCAGTGTTCTTGTAAATAATACCGCCAAAAGGCATTATTGTCCAGTGTTGTAATTTTGGTGAAAAAAGGCCAATTTAATCAATCTGGTGTTTGGTAGACCAAAAACACTAGGCCTCACGTTTTTACTCCTGTAAAAGGAATTATATCTCCCCGTGTGGGAATCTATGTACCAAAACTAGCATATTAAAGATTCTGGTGTCCACTTTGCAGCAGTTTTCTTGTAAATAATACCGCCAAAAGGCATTATTGTCCAGTGTTGTAATTTTGGTGAAAAAAAGGCCAATTTAATCAATCTGGTGTTTGGTAGACCAAAAACACTAGGCCTCACGTTTTACTCCTGTAAAAGGAATTATATCTCCCGTGTGGGAATCTATGTACCAAAACTAGCATATTAAAAATTCTGGTGTCCACTTTGCAGCAGTTTTCTTGTAAATAATATCGCCAAAAGGCATTAGTGTCCAGTGTTGTAATTTTGGTGAAAAAATGCCAATTTAATCAATCTGATGTTTGTTAGACCAGAAATACTAGGCCTCACGTTTTCACTCCTCTAAAAAGGAATTATATCTCCCCATGTGGGAATCTATGTACCAAAACTAGCATTATAAAAAATCTGGTGTCCAATTAGCAGCAGTGTTCTTGTAATTAATACCGCCAAAAAGCATTATTGTCCAGTGTTGTAATTTTGGTGAAAAAAAGGCCAATTTAATCAATCTGGTGTTTGGTAGACCAGAAAAACTAGGCCTCACGTTTTCACTCCTGTAAAAAGGAATTATATCTCCCCGTGTGGGAATCTATGTACCAAAACTAGCATTATAAAAAATCTGGTGTCCAATTAGCAGCAGTCTTCTTGTAATTAATACCGGAAAAAGGAATTATATCTTCCAGTGTGGGAATTTATGTACACAAACTAGCATTATAAAAATCTGGTGTCCAATTAGCAGCAGTGTTCTTGTAATTAATACCGCCAAAAGGCATTATTGTCCAGTGTTGTAATTTTGGTGAAAAAAAGGCCAATTTAATCAATCTAGTGTTTGTTAGACCAGTCCAGAAACACTAGGCCTCACGTTTTACTCCTGTAAAAGGAATTATATCTCCCGTGTGGGAATCTATGTACCAAAACTAGCATTTTAAAAATTCTGGTGTCCAATTTGCAGCAGTTTTCTTGTAATTAATACCGGAAAAGGAATTATATCTTCCAGTGTGGGAATTTTGGGGCTAAAAATAATATATTTTATTGTGGTGCGAGTTGAATCGCAACAATGAGGAAACATTCTATTAAGGGACGAGGACGCGGTCGTGGTGGTGTCCGTGGAGCCTCTGTTGCTGGCAGAGGACGTGGCCGTTCGGCCTCAGGCGCACAAAGTAGTGAACCAACTCCCTCAAGTAGCCGGCAGAATTTACAGCGATATTTGGTGGGGCCCAATGCCGTTATGAGGATGGTAAGGCCTGAGCAGGTACAGGCATTAGTCGATTGGGTGGCCGACAGTGCTTCCAGCACGTTCACCACATTGTCTTCCGCCCAGTCTTCTGCGGAAGCGCACAGGTGGCACCTGAAAACCAAGCCCATCAGTCTGTCACATCACCCCCATGCATATCAGGGAAACTGGCTGAGCCTCAAGTTATGCAGCAGTCTCTTCTTCTGTTTGAAGACTCTGCTCCCACGGTTTTCCAGGGCGTCCACCTATCCCTTCCCCAGCGGTGGAAGACATTCCATGCACTGGCGCACAACCACTTATGTATCCAGATGATGAGGACATGGGAATACCACCACAGCAGAGTGACCGAGTGTCTGATGATGACGAAACACAGGTGCCCACTGCCGCGTCTTATTGCAGTGTGCAGACTGAACAGGAGGAGGTCAGGGAGGAAGACTGGGTGGAAGACGATGCAGAGGACGATGAGGTCTTAGACCTCACATGGACTGAAGGTCGTGCCGCTGACTTAAATAGTTCAGAGGAAGAGGCAGTGGTGAGACCGAGACAACAGCGAAGCCAAAGAGGGAGCAGGGGGCAAAAGCAGAACAGCCGCCGTCCAGAGAGTTTGCCTGCTATTGGCCAGCGCCAACAGGGACCCAGCACCCCAAAGGCATCTTCAAGGAGTTCCCTGGCATGGCACTTCTTCAAACAATGTGCTGAGGACAAGACCAGAGTGGTTTGCACGCTGTGCCATCAGACCCTGAGGCGAGGCATTAACGTTCTTAACCTGAGCACCACCTGCATGATCAGGCATCTACATGCAAAGCATGAACTGCAGTGGAGTACACACCTTAAAAACAAGGAACCCGCTCAGGCTCCCCTGCTCCCTCTACCGCTGCTGCCTCGGCTTCCGCCTCGAGAGGAATGTTGCCACCTGCCGAGCAGCAAACAGAGGATGTGCCACCGACACCACCACCACCACCGCCACCGTCACCTAGCGTCTCCACTATTTCACACAGCAGCGTTCAGCTCTCCATCTCTCAAACCTTTGAGAGGAAGCGCAAATTCCCACCTAGTCACCCTCGAGGCCCTTGGCCTGAATGCCAGCATTTCTAAACTACTGGCCTTTGAAATGCTGTCATTCCGGCTGGTGGACACAGACAGCTTCAAACAGCTGATGGCCATGGCTGTCCCCCAGTATGTGGTTCCCAGCCGCCACTACTTCTCCAAGACAGCCGTGCCTTCCCTGCACATGCAAGTGTCCGATAAAATCAAGTGTGCACTGCGCAGCGCCATTTGTGGCAAGGTCCACCTAACCACAGATACGTGGACCAGTAAGCACGGCCAGGGACGCTATATCTCCCTAACTGCACACTGGGTAAATGTAGTGGCGGCTGGGCCCCAGGCGGAGAGTTCCTTGGCGCACGTCCTTCCGCCGCCAAGGATCACAGGGCATCATTCTTTGCCTCCTGTAGCCTCCTCCTCCTACTCGGCTTCCTCCTCCTCCTCCTCTGCTTCCACCAGCTCATCCAGTCAGCCACACACCTTCACCACCAACTTCCAGCACAGCCCGGGGTAAACGTCAGCAGGCCATTCTGAAACTCATATGTTTGGGGGACAGGCCCCACACCGCGCAGGAGTTGTGGCGGGGTATTGAACAACAGACCGACCAGTGGTTGCTGCCGGTGGGCCTCAAGCCCGGCCTGGTGGTGTGCGATAATGGGCGAAATCTCGTGGCAGCTCTGGGACTAGCCGGTTTGGCGCACATCCCTTGCCTGGCGCATGTGCTGAATTTGGTGGTGCAAAAGTTCATTCACAACTACCCAGACATGTCAGAGCTGCTGCATAAAGTGCGGGCCGTCTGTGCGCGCTTCCGGCGTTCACATCCTGCCGCTGCTCGCCTGTCAGCGCTACAGCGGAACTTCGGCCTTCCCGCTCACCGCCTAATATGCGACGTGCCCACCCGGTGGAACTCCACCTTGCACATGCTGGAGAGACTGTGCGAGCAGCAGCAGGCCATAGTGGAGTTTCAGCTGCAGCACGCACGGGTCAGTCGCACTGCGGAACAGCACCACTTCACCACCAATGATTGGGCCTCCATGCGAGACCTGTGTGCCCTGTTGCGCTGTTTCGAGTACGCCACCAACATGGCCAGTGGCGATGCCACTGTTATCAGCGTGACAATACCAATTCTATGTCTCCTAGAGAAAACGCTTAGGGCGATGATGGAAGAGGAGGTGGGCCAGGGCCAGGAGGAGGAGGAGGAGGATGACGGGTCGTTTTTAGCACTTTCAGGCCAGTCTGTTAGAAGTGGCTCAGAGGGAGGTTTTTGCAACAGCAGAGGGCAGGTACAAATGTGGCCAGCCAGGGACCACTACTGGAGGACGAGGAGGATGAGGAGGAGGTGGAGGAGGATGAGGATGAAGCAGGTTCACAGCGGGGTGGCACCCAGCACAGCGCAGGCACATCCCTGGTGCGTGGCTGGGGGATACAGAGGATGATGACGATACGCCTCCCACAGAGGACAGCTTGTCCTTACCTCTGGGGAGCCTGGCACACATGAGCGATTACATGCTGCAGTGCCTGCGCAACGACAGCAGAGTTGCCCACATTTTAACGTGTGCTGACTACTGGGTGGCCACCCTGCTGGATCCACGGTACAAAGACAATGTGCCCACTTTACTTCCTGCACTGGAGCGTGATAGGAAGATGCTGCGAGTACAAGCGCACACTGGTAGACGCGCTCCTGAGAGCATTCCCAACTGTCACAGGGGAACAGGTGGAAGGCCAAGGCAGAGGGAGGAGCTAGAGGTCGCCCACGCAGCAGTGTCACGGCCAGCTCCTCTGAGGGCAGGGTTAGCATGGCAGAAATGTGGAAAAGTTTTGTCTCCACGCCACAGCTAACTGCCCCACCACCTGATACGGAACGTGTTAGCAGGAGGCAACATTTCACTAACATGGTTGAACAGTACGTCTGCACACAACTCCACGTACTGACGGATGGTTCGGCCCCATTCAACTTCTGGGTTTCCAAATTGTCCACGTGGCCAGAATTAGCATGTTATGCCTTGGAGGTGCTGGCCTGCCCGGCGGCCAGCGTTTTATCTGAACGTGTATTCAGCACGGCAGGGGCGTCATTACTGACAAGCGCAGCCGCCTGTCCGCAGCCAACGTGGACAAGCTGGCGTTTATAAAAATGAACCAGGCATGGATCCCACAAGACCTGACCCTCCCTTGTGCAGAGTAGTCCTTAATAACTGCCTTAAACCATGTTGTCTTGTACTCCTGGCCACTTCTTCATTGAAAAATCAATTTTTGAAATTAAGTAGGATCTTGGGGTGCAACCCAGAGTTGAATGAACCTTCCCTCTGTCTGGGTGCCGGGGCCAAAGTACATGAAAGTGTCCTTCTCCTGTGCTGGGTGATATGAATGTTATACTTGTGCTGTCTGACATGTCTCCTTTGTGTGGGTGCAGGGGCCAAAGTCACTGAAAGCGGCCTTCTCCTGTGGTGGGTGATCGAAATGCCTGATTCTCTGCTGTGGGACCTCTCTCCTCCGTGTGGCTGCAGGGGTCAAGGTCTCTAAAAGTGCCCTTCTCCTGTGGTGGTTGATGTAAAACTGATGCTTGTGCTATCTGACCTGTCTCCTCTGTGTCGGTGCTAAGGCCTAAGTCACTGAAAGCGGCCTTCTCCTGTGCTGGCTGATATAAATGCCTGAATCTCTGCTGTGAAAACCTCTCTCCTCCGTCTGGGTGCAGGGGTCAAAGTCTCTAAAAGTGGCCTTCTCTTGTGCTGGGTGATGTGAAGCTGATGTTTGTGCCATCTGACATGGTTGCCGGGGTCCCATTAAATGGTGGCCTACTCCTGTGGTGGGTGATCTAAATGCATGATTTTCTGCTGTGAAAACCTCTCTCCTCCGTCTGGGTGCAGGGGTCAAAGTCTATCAAAGTGGCCTTCTTTGGTGCTGGGTGATGTGAAGCTGATGTTTGTGCCATCTGACATGGTTGCCGGGGTCCCATTAAATGGTGGCCTACTCCTGTGGTGGGTGATCTAAATGCATGATTCTCTGCTGTGAAAACCCCTCTCCTCCGCCTGGGTGCAGGGGTCAAAGTCTCTCAAAGTGGCCTTCTTTGGTGCTGGGTGATGTGAAGCTGATGTTTGTGCCATCTGACATGGTTGCCGGGGTCCCATTAAATGGTGGCCTACTCCTGTGGTGGGTGATCTAAATGCATGATTCTCTGCTGTGAAAACCTCTCTCCTCCGCCTGGGTGCAGGGGTCAAAGTCTCTCAAAGTGGCCTTCTCTTGTGCTGGGTGATGTGAAGCTGATGTTTGTGCCATCTGACATGGTTGCCGGGGTCCCATTAAATGGTGGCCTACTCCTGTGGTGGGTGATCTAAATGCATGATTCTCTGCTGTGAAAACCTCTCTCCTCCGTCTGGGTGCAGGGGTCAAAGTCTCTCAAAGTGGCCTTCTCTTGTGCTGGGTGATGTGAAGCTGATGTTTGTGCCATCTGACATGGTTGCCGGGGTCCCATTAAATGGTGGCCTACTCCTGTGGTGGGTGATCTAAATGCATGATTCTCTGCTGTGAAAACCTCTCTCCTCCGTCTGGGTGCAGGGGTAAAAGTCTCTCAAAGTGGCCTTCTCTTGTGCTGGGTGATGTGAAGCTGATGTTTGTGCCATCTGACATGGTTGCCGGGGTCCCATTAAATGGTGGCCTACTCCTGTGGTGGGTGATCTAAATGCATGATTCTCTGCTGTGAAAACCTCTCTCCTCCGTCTGGGTGCAGGGGTCAAAGTCTCTCAAAGTGGCCTTCTCTTGTGCTGGGTGATGTGAAGCTGATGTTTGTGCCATCTGACATGGTTGCCGGGGTCCCATTAAATGGTGGCCTACTCCTGTGGTGGGTGATCTAAATGCCTGATTCTCTGCTGTGAAAACTTCTCTCCTCTGTCTGGGTGCTGGTCCAAAATACATGAGAGTGGCCTTCTCCGGTGGTGGTTGATATGACGCATTATTCCTTGCTGTGGGACCTGTATCCTCTGTCTGGGTGCTGGTCCCAAATAAATGAGAGTGGCCTTCTCCAGTGGTGGATGATATGACGCATGATTCCTTGCTGTGGGACCTGTATCCTCTGTCTGGGTGCTGGTCCAAAATAAATGAGAGTGGCCTTCTCCGGTGGGGGTTGATATGACGCATGATTCCTTGATGTGGGACCTCTCTCCTCTATCTGGGTGCTGGTCCAAAATACATGAGAGTGGCCTTCTCCGGTGGTGGTTGATATGACGCATGATTCCTTGCTGTGGGACTTGTATCCTCTGTCTGGGTGCTGGGCCGAAATAACTGAGAGTGGCCTTCTCCGTTGGTGGTTGATATGACGCATGATTCCTTGCTGTGGGACCTGTATCCTCTGTCTGGGTGCTGGTCCAAAATAAATGAGAGTGGCCTTCTCCAGTGGGGGTTGATATGACGCCTTATTCCTTGCTGTGGGACCTCTCTCCTCTGTCTGGGTGCTGGTCCGAAATAAATGACAGTGGCCTTCTCCGTTGGTGGTTGATATGACGCATGATTCCTTGATGTGGGACCTCTCTCCTCTGTCTGGGTTCTGGTCCGAACTAAATGAGAGTGGCCTTCTCCGGTGGTGGTTGATATGACACATGATTCCTTGCTGTGGGACCTGTATCCTCTGTCTGGGTGCTGGTCCAAAATACATGAGAGTGGCCTTCTCCGTTTGTGGTTGATATGACGCATGATTCCTTGATGTGGGACCTCTCTCCTCTGTCTGGGTGCTGGTCGAACTAAATGAAAGTGGCCTTCTCCGGTGGTGGTTGATATGACGCATGATTCCTTGCTGTGGGACCTGTATCCTCTGTCTGGGTGCTGGTCCAAAATAAATGAAGTGGCCTTCTCCGGTGGGGGTTGATATGACGCATGATTCCTCGATGTGGGACCTCTCTCCTCTGTCTGGGTGCTGGTCCAAAATACATGAGAGTGGCCTTCTCCGGTGGTGGTTGATATGACGCATGATTCCTTGCTGTGGGACCTGTATCCTCTGTCTGGGTGCTGGTCCAAAATAAATGAGAGTGGCCTTCTCCGTTGGTGGTTGATATGACGCATGATTCCTTGATGTGGGACCTCTCTCCTCTGTCTGGGTGCTGGTCCGAACTAAATGAGTGGCCTTCTCCGGTGGTGGTTGATATGACGCATTATTCCTTGCTGTGGGACCTTTATCCTCTGTCTGGGTGCTGGTCCAAAATAAATGAGTGGCCTTCTCCGGTGGGGGTTGATATGGCGCCTTATTCCTTGCTGTGGGACCTCTCTCCTCTGTCTGGGTGCTGGTCGAAATAACTGAGAGTGGCCTTCTCCGTTGGTGGTTGATATGACGCATGATTCCTTGCTGTGGGACCTGTATCCTCTGTCTGGGTGCTGGTCCAAAATAAATGAGAGTGGCCTTCTCCAGTGGGGGTTGATATGACGCCTTATTCCTTGCTGTGGGACCTCTCTCCTCTGTCTGGGTGCTGGTCCGAAATAAATTAGAGTGGCCTTCTCCGGTGGTGGTTGATATGACGCATGATTCCTTGATGTGGGACCTCTCTCCTCTGTCTGGGTTCTGGTCCGAACTAAATGAGAGTGGCCTTCTCCGGTGGTGGTTGATATGACGCATGATTCCTTGCTGTGGGACCTGTATCCTCTGTCTGGGTGCTGGTCCAAAATACATGAGAGTGGCCTTCTCCGGTGGGGGTTGATATGACGCATGATTCCTCGATGTGGGACCTCTCTCCTCTGTCTGGGTGCTGGTCCAAAATACATGAGAGTGGCCTTCTCCGGTGGTGGTTGATATGACGCATGATTCCTTGCTGTGGGACTTGTATCCTCTGTCTGGGTGCTGGTCCAAAATAAATGAGAGTGGCCTTCTCCGTTGGTGGTTGATATGACGCATGATTCCTTGATGTGGGACCTCTCTCCTCTGTCTGGGTGCTGGTCCGAACTAAATGAGAGTGGCCTTCTCCGGTGGTGGTTGATATGACGCATTATTCCTTGCTGTGGGACCTTTATCCTCTGTCTGGGTGCTGGTCCAAAATAAATGAGAGTGGCCTTCTCCGGTGGGGGTTGATATGACGCCTTATTCCTTGCTGTGGGACCCCTCTCCTCTGTCTGGGTGCTGGTCCGAAATAAATGAGAGTGGCCTTCTCCGTTGGTGGTTGATATGTCGCATGATTCCTTGCTGTGGGACCTGTATCCTCTGTCTCGGTGCTGGTCCAAAATAAATGAGAGTGGCCTTCTCCGGTGGGGGTTGATATGACGCCTTATTCCTTGCTGTGGGACCTCTCTCCTCTGTCTGGGTGCTGGTCCGAACATAAATGAGAGTGGCCTTCTCCGTTGGTGGTTGATATGACGCATGATTCCTTGATGTGGGACCTCTCTCCTCTGTCTAGGTGCTGGTCCGAACTAAATGAGAGTGACCTTCTCCGGTGGTGGTTGATATGAAGCATGATTCCTTGCTGTGGGACCTGTATCCTCTGTCTGGGTGCTGGTCCAAAATACATGAGAGTGGCCATCTTCGGTGGTGGTTGATATGACGCATGATTCCTTGCTGTGGGACCTGTATCCTCTGTCTGGGTGCTGGTCCAAAATACATGAGAGTGGCCTTCTCCGGTGGTGGTTGATATGAAGCATGATTCCTTGCTGTGGGACCTGTATCCTCTGTCTGGGTGCTGGTCCAAAATACATGAGAGTGGCCTTCTCCGGTGGTGGTTGATATGAAGCATGATTCCTTGCTGGGGACCTGTATCCTCTGTCTCAGTGCTGGTCCAAAATAAATGAGAGTGGCCTTCTCCGGTGGGGGTTGATATGACGCCTTATTCCTTGCTGTGGGACCTCTCTCCTCTGTCTGGGTGCTGGTCCGAAATAAATGAGAGTGGCCTTCTCCGTTGGTGGTTGATATGACGCATGATTCCTTGATGTGGGACCTCTCTCCTCTGTCTGGGTGCTGGTCTGAACTAAATGAGAGTGACCTTCTCCGGTGGTGGATGATATGAAGCATGATTCCTTGCTGTGGGACCTGTATCCTCTGTCTGGGTGCTGGTCCAAAATACATGAGAGTGGCCTTCTCCGGTGGTGGTTGATATGAAGCATTGTATCCTCTGTCTGGGTGCTGGTTCAAAATACATGAGAGTGGCCTTCTCCGGTGGTGGTTGATATGAAGCATGATTCCTTGCTGTGGGACCTGTATCCTCTGTCTGGGTGCTGGGCCGAAATAAATGAGAGTGGCCTTCTCCGTTGGTGGTTGATATGACGCATGATTCCTTTATGTGGGACCTCTCTCCTCTGTCTGGGTGCTGGTCCAAAATACATGAGTGCCCTTCTCCGGTGGTGGTTGATATGACGCATGATTCCTTGCTGTGGGACCTGTATCCTCTGTCTGGGTGCTGGTCCCAAATAAATGAGAGTGGCCTTCTCCAGTGGTGGATAATATGACGCATGATTCCTTGCTGTGGGACCTCTCTCCAATTGATATTGGTTAATTTTTATTTATTTTATTTTAATTCATTTCCCTATCTACATTTGTTTGCAGGGGATTTACCTACATTTTGCTGCCTTTTGCAGCCCTCTAGCCCTTTCCGGGAGTCTTTTACAGGCTTTTTAGTGCCCAAAAGTTCGGGTCCCCATTGACTTCTATGGGGTTCGGGTTCGGGATGAAGTTCGAATTGAGTTCGGATCACGAACCCGGACATTTTCCGGAAGTTCGGCCGAACCTCTCGAACCCGAACATCCAGGTGTTCGCTCATCTCTATTTAAGACGCTTCTTGTTGTACCTTGATTGATTAGGGGCATGTATAACATAGTAACATAGTAACATAGTATATTAGGCCGAAAAAAGACATTTGTCCATCCAGTTCGACCTGTTTCCTGCAAGTTGATCCAGAGGAAGGCAAAAAACCCCTGTGAGGTAGAGCCAATTTTCCCCACTTAAGGGGAAAAAATTCCTTCCCGACTCCAATCAGGCAGTCAGAATAACTCCCTGGATCAACGGCCCCTCTCTAGTAGCTATAGCCTGAAATATTATTACGCTCCAGAAATACATCCAGGCCCCTCTTGAATTCCTTTATTGTACTCACCATCACCACCTCCTCAGGCAGAGAGTTCCATAGTCTTACTGCTCTTACCGTGAAGAACCCTTTTCTATGTTTGTGTACAAACCTTCTTTCCTCCAGACGCAGAGGATGTCCCCTCGTCACAGTCACAGTCCTGGGGATAAATAGATGATGGGAGAGATCTTTGTACTGACCCCTGATATATTTATACATAGTTATTAGATCTCCCCTCAGTCGTCTTTTTCTAGAGTGAATAACCCTAATTTTGATACCCTTTCAGGGTACTGTAGTTGCCCCATTCCAGTTATTACTTTAGTTGCCCTCCTCTGAACCCTCTCTAGCTCTGCTATGTCTGCCTTGTTCACGGGAGCCCAGAACTGTACACAGTACTCCATGTGTGGTCTGACTAGTGATTTATAAAGTGGTAAGACTATATTTTCATCACGGGCATCTATGCCCCTTTTGATGCAACCCATTATCTTATTGGCCTTAGCAGCAGCTGCCTGACACTGGTTTTTACAGCTTAGTTTGTTATTTATTAAAATTCCTAGATCCTTTTCCATGTCAGTGTTACTGAGTGTTTTACCATTTAGCATGTACGGGTGACTTGCATTATTCCTTCCCATGTGCATAACTTTACATTTGTCAGTGTTAAACCTCATCTGCCATTTCTCTGCCCAAACCCCCAGTCTATCCAGATCCCTCTGTAGCAGAAAACTGTCCTCTTTAGTGTTAATTACTTTACACAGTTTAGTGTCATCTGCAAAAATTAATATATTACTGTGCAAGCCTTCTACAAGATCATTAATAAATATATTGAAGAGTATAGGGCCCAATACTGAACCCTGAGGTACCCCACTAGTGACAATGACCAAATCTGAGTGTGTACCGTTAATAACCACTCTCTGTTTTCTATTACTGAGCCAGTTACTTACCCACATACAGATATTTTCTCCTAGTCCAAGTGTTCTCATTTTATATACTAACCTTTAATGTGGTACAGCGTCAAATGCTTTGGAGAAGTCCAGATATACGACATCCATTGATTCGCCGCTGTCAAGTCTAGAACTTACCTCCTCATAGAAACTGATTAAATTAGTTTGACATGACCGATCCCTCATGAAGCCATGCTGATATGGTGTAATTTGCTTATTTTCATTGAGATACTCCAAGATAGCATCTCTTACAAAACCTTCAAACAGTTTACCCACAACAGATGTTAAACTTACCGGCCTATAATTTCCAGGCTCTGTTTTTGGACCCTTTGAATATTGGCACCACATTTGCTATACGCCAGTCTGGTGGAACATTCCCTGTCAGTATGGAGTCCGTGAATATCAAAAATAAGGGTCTGGCTAGGACATCACTTAATTCCCTTAGGATACGGGGTGTATGCCATCCGGTCCTGGCGATTTGTCTATTTTAATCTTTTAAGTCGCTGCTGTACTTCTTCCTGGGTCAGACAGGGCACTTTTAAAGGGGAATTTACTTTTACATTTTGCATTTCATCTGACAGTTTATTTTCCTCAGTGAAAACAGTGGTGAAGAAAATATTTAATAGCTTGGCTTTATCCTCATCGCTTTCTGCAACTCCCCCTCATTGCTATGTAGAGGGCCGACTCCTTCAGGTTTATATTTTTTACCATTTATATAATTGAAAAACATTTTAGGGTTAGTTTTGCTCTCTTTGGCAATTAATCTCTCGGTCTCTAGTTTGGCAGTTTTTATTAGTTTTTACATATTCTATTTTTTTCCTTATAGTTTATCAGTGCTTCCTGGCTCCCCTCCTGTTTTAGTGATTTATATGCTTTCTTTTTGTCATTTATTGCTTTTTTACGGTTCTATTTATCCACATTGGTTTCTTCTTATTTCTTAGCCTTTTATTTCTATAAGGTATGCATCGATCACAATTTGATGTTACAATGCTTTTAAAAATCTCCCATTTTGTGGTTGTATTTTTATTTTTGAGGACTATGTCCCAGTTAATTGGGCCTATGGCCTCCCTTAGTTGGCTAAATTTTGCTTTTTGAAGTCCGGTATTCTTGTTCCTCCCTGTAAAAACTCTCGTTTGAAGGATAATTGGAAGGTTATTACTTTATGGTCACTATTTCCCAGGTGTCCCCCGACCTGCACGTCTGTTGTTCTATCAGGTCTATTGGTTAATACTAAGTCCAGTATGGCCGTCCCTCTAGTTGGGTCCTGAACCATTTGGGAAAGGTAATTGTCTTTGGCTATTGCCAAGAACCTGTTTCCTTTATGGGATGTACAGGTTTCAGTTTCCCAGTCTATATCTGGGTAGTTGAAGTCCCCCATAATAACCACCTGATTATGGTTTGCCGCCTTGTTTATCTCGTTTAGTAATAGATTTTCTGCGTACTCTGGTATATTAGGTGGTTTATAGTAAACTCCTATTAGTAATTTATTATTGTTTTTGGCTCCATTTATCTCCACCCACAATGACTCCACATTTTCGTGTCCCTCACAGATGTCTTCCCGGAGTGTGGGCTTTAGAGAGGACTTTATGTAAAGGCAGACCCCTCCCCTCTCCGGTTTTGACGATCCTTTCTAAACAGATTGTAACCTTGTACATTAACTGCCCAGTCATAGCTATCATCCAGCCATGTCTCAGTTATTCCCACTACGTCATAATCCTCCTCACACATCACTAATTCCAGTTCCCCAGTTTTATTAGTCAGGCTTCTGGCATTAGTATACATACATTTGAGAGGTTTATGCATATTTTTGCCCTACACCTTTCCTTCTGAACTTTTCTAGTCCCTCCTTCCATTTCTCCCCAGTCCCACTACCTTGCCCCCGGTCTCTATCTGCACTATCTTCCCCTCCTATAATGTAATTTCTCTCCCCCCCAGTCCCTAGTTTAAACACTCCTCCAACCTTCTAGCCATCTTTCTCCCCAACACGGCTGCCCCTTCCCCATTGAGGTGCAGCCCGTCCCCACGATAGAGCCTGTAGCCGATAGCAAAGTCGGCCCAGTTCTCCATGAACCCAAAACCCTGCTTCCTACACCAGTTCTTGAGCCACTTGTTAACCTCTCTAATCTCCCGCTGCCTCTCTTGTGTGGCCCGTGGTACAGGCAGTATTTCGGAAAATACTACCTTTGAGGTCCTTGCCCTAAGCTTTTGACCTAAATCCCTGAAATCATTCTTAAGGACGCTCCACCTTCCTCTAACTTTGTCATTGGTTCCGATATGGACCATGACCGCTGGATCTTCTCCAGCCCCTCCCAGTAATCTGTCAACCCGATCTGCGATGTGTCGATCTCTATAATCAGGAAATGGATATGGTTATATAAATGTACACCAAAATTGCTGCTCAATTTAAAACAACCAATAGGTGCTGTATATGTATAGTTATGAGCGGCAGGGGCAATATTCGAATTTGCGATATTTAGCAAATATTTGGTAGAATATTTGTCATATATTCGCTAATTCGCTATTATTTTCTAGATTGCGAAAATCGGCAAAGTAATATTCGCGTAATGCGCACGCATTACAGGCGTGGGTCACTATAGCTACATTTTTCAAACTGCTAGAAGTTTAATGAGACTGGAGAAAATGGTTGGCACGGCAGAACATTGCAATAGCTTTATATGCAGATAGAGTGCTCAGATATATATGTGATTGTGCAAATCGGTAATAATGATGCAAATATTTTGGTGCAATACATGCAACTTCACATTTTAACAGGTCTAACTACATATTAGTGATTGATGCACTAAGTATTGTTGTGAACTTGTGACATCACAGCACTATGTCTGTAGCATGTATGTATGGACAGCAGAACATATCACACTATCTAACACCCTGCACTGGAACCTGTCAGCTACACTATATCACTTTCTAACCTACACTGACTATCTCCCACTAACTATCTATATTATATATATAAACTAACTAACTAACTAACTAACTAACTAACTATCTAATGTAATGAGTGGAAAGCAAAGAGCACAGCAATGACACTGCTGTCTCTCAGAACTGTAATAAACTGTAGAAAATGGCTGCTGGGGAGGTTCTTATATAGTAAGGGGTAGGCAAATTTCATATTGGTTACCAGGGATGTTGCTAAGCTCAGACAAAGACATGCAGCCTTCTCATTGGGCCATAAGCAAAAAGGGAGGTTACTGATAAAATAAAAATGTAGAATATTCAAAAGTACAAATATATATCACTATATTCTAAATATTTGTGAATTCTCAAAGTTGCGATATTCACGATTAAAATTCACAATTTGAATATTTGCGCCCAACACCATATAGGAAGACAGATTTATCTAAATATGCACCACATGTATCACCCAATGTGAAATTGGTGGAATGGCACTGCTTGATGTAAAAACGAAAATTTCTGCCTTCTTGTTCATAAATCTAAACTTAATACTACATGTTATTTTTGGCACTAGGATATGCTACAAATGTCATTAATATTAAAATCCTGGATTGCCCCTTTAAAGCCGTATTTCCATCTAAACTGTTGTGATATATCACTTGAATGTTCCACAAATTTCAGATAGGTGTGAGTCCCACCCTTCAGACTCTACATTCAGTTCAGAGGCCCAGTTCTCCCAGAGGTGGGACTCGCGCCTATTTCAAATTTATGGCATATCCTAGTGATATATCACAAACATTTAGATTGAAATACCCCTTTAAAGGGGCATTTAAGGATATTAATATTGTTAGCTATCAATATTTGATTGTCAAGGGTCCAACACATTTTACCTCTACTTCTCCATTGTTTCTGAGTAGATCCAGTGCTGGAAGTTGGTGTTCGAACTAAACAACTTTGTCCATTGTGTAGTGGACAGAGTTGTTAACCATTCGCTTCAATGGGAGCAGCACTGCAATTACCAGCTCCATCTGCTGCACAATGAATAGAGTTGTGTAGTTGTGCAGAGACTTCCAGTGCTACTGTGAAACAGCTGATTGATGGTGGTGTGGGTGTTCGACCCCCATCAATCAGACGAAGAATGGGTCATCAATATTAAAGTCCTGGAATACTTAGGATTTATATTAGATTTAGATCCACTAGAGGATGAGGGTCTAATGCCCACCCTCCATCTATACATAAAGGACGTCCACTTATAATTTCACTGAGAATCCTCTGGGACTCTGGTGGGTCAGTCCAATACTGACTGCAATCATCAACAGTAGTAGCATTGTACTGTATCTACTAGGTCTTGAGCCCATGACCCAGTTGTACAGATCGTAGCTAGTAACACAATGCACCACCGGCTGTCTGAACAGTTGTATTGTAGGCACATTTGGTATTTTAAAGAAGCTTTATCTTGAGACAGTGTGTTGAAATTTGCAAGGTGGTGCTTTTCACAAATATTTGACCAAGTTGAGATAAATGAACAATTAAATGGGACAGATCTTTACATAGAGGATATGTTACCAGTAAGATCTATTAGGTTATTTGTGAATCATCCCACTAGACCCTAGGGACAAGTGTTCACTCTGAAGTCACCTTAAAATGTTGCAGAAGCCCAATATTATGTTAGGACTGTCAGACCATGGTCCACTACAGGATCTTCCATGGCCCTGTCCAATCCTGATATCATTTATGCTAGAGGTACATGACACATGAATTCGGGAGTTTATATTTACCAGAATGATAATGCATGTTTTCTCCTCATCATACTGTATCTAAAGCTCTAAAGTATAATATCTCATAGAACCAGAAACTGCTTTTGTGTTCTAGCTCTGAGCATTTAAATAAGGCAATGATCCAGAAGAGACGTAATTACTGTACATAGGAGTGATTTGTAATTTCTGCCAATATCATCCATAATGCCATAGTGTGATTTCATTTTCCAGATGTCCTCATTTGTTGTATACTGTACTTCATATACTGAAACCCTTCTTGCTCTGATTCAGAAGACAGCTGCACACACTTAAATGTGAAATGGAGCTTACAGCATCTCTTTACACATCGCCACAGCTCAAGCCACATGTTCCAAATGCATTGTGTCAATCCATCTAGTAAATTATTAGACCAAAGCCTCCAATCATGGGATCACGAGGGTGCATGCCATACTTTATGTCATATATACATTTAAGGTCACTTGGTCTTCCTATATTAGAGCACATAATCATAGGTGAAGTGAAAGAGAAAGGACTTAAAAGGGTTGTGCAAGAATGAGGGGAGGGTTTGGCAAACATCCCCCACTTGGCCAGAACTTTAATGGGATGTTTACTTACCTGCATCCTGGCTCTGGCTCCCCGCTCCTTCTTCTTCTGGCCTGTGATACTCCACTGGGCTCTCTTGCTGAAAACATCTGGTTTGACATGACCCGCCACCAATCACTGGTCGAAGCCACTTACATCATGAAAAAGGGCCACAATGCGGTCTGGTCACTGGCCAGTGATTGGCTGCGGGATCCATCAAACCCGGATGTTTTCAGTGAGGGAGCCCAGCAGAGCATCGCAGGCCAAGAGTAGTGGGGAGCCAGAGCCGGAAGCAGGTAAGTAAGCCCGCTTCATGCACACACTCTTTAAAGGGATGTTTTGAATTATTAAAAGGGGTTGTCCTCTATTTCCATTTTTAAGAAGGATCCAGTAAAATAAGATGATCACCATGCTTCCCAAATGTCCCAGATCCAGCAGTTGAAAACGACATAACTGGCTGTCCATTTTGATCTTTGTTATAGGTCCTGTCTCTTCTGTGTATCCCACTTTTAATGCTTATTTTTACTATTGCTTTCAGTCGTCTCGCTATTGAGTTATGTCAAGTAAGTTATAATTTTCTTTGGTTTTTTCATGTCGATATGAATATATAAATTCCATATCCTTCATGGAATGTGCGCAATTCATCTCTTTAAAGACGGAAATTAAATGTTAGATTGACTCATATTCATAGATGTTTCTATCTATCATTTCCAGGAACAAGTGAAGACATGACATGGATAGGAATATCCGGGATTCACATTTGCACACCAGACATCTGTGGATAGAAAATCAGAGCTAATGCAAAAGAACATGGAAAAATGTCTCATAAAATAACCTTTAGATAAGGTGCAAGTTATTACTGAGGCCCGTACAAGGCAACTGCAAAAGAAAAAGATCGCAACCTTTAATTCCCAAACTTCACTACTAAAGTGATTTATTTTTTTAAAATTTACCAGTGGATGCTTCTGTTATTCAACATTTGTCTTACTGTATGATATTGTAGCTTTATGAATAAAAGGGATTTCAGCTCACCCACCGTCCTCCTTCGCCATGCACGGATCCCGGACCAGAAATCAATCAGAACAGTAGAAAAAATCCAGCAGCAGGCTCAGGATACAATCCAATTTCTTTATTTCTTCATTATAAAATCCATAGGCTGACCAGACAGGCAAGGTCTAAGCGTTTCGACTGTATGTCTTAATCATGACCACATTGTGTTATTACATACTCTGGTTTAAAAATCCTGTCTTGCCACGAGGCACGCCCTCAGCCAGGTGCCGAATAATAACCAGCTCCAAGCTGGGGCTCCCTCCAATGGCTTTCTTAAAATGCATGCAAAATGCTACTCAATTATAACACAACAAAAGCAAAATGGGAGCGACTGAGTACTCATAAATCAAATCATATTGATTATTCATACCCTTCGGATTTCTCGTGATTTTTACACTGAACACAAGAAATCCGAAGGGTATGAGTACTGACTCGCTCCCGTTTTGTATTTTGTTGTGTTATAATTGAGTAGCATTTTGCATGCCTTTTTAGAAAGCTATTGGAGGCATCACTAGCTTGGAGCGGATTATTATTCGGCACCTGGCTGGGGGCGTGCCTCATGGCAAGAGAGGATTTTTTTAACACAATGATTAAGACATACAGTCGAAATGCATAGATTTTGTCTGTATGGTCAGCCTATGGATTTTATATTGAAGAAAGAAAGAAATTGGATTTGACCCTGAGCATGCTGCTGGATTTTTTCTACTGTTCTGATATTGTAGCTTTGTCCCATTCATCTGGAGACCACAAGTAGTGGAAATGCAGATAGATGGACTGATGTAAACAAGAGGTTGCAGTAGTTGCGCAAGCAAGATAGCTCCTTTAAGCTCCTGATCGGTGGGGATACAAGAGTTGAACCCCCTTCAATATGATATTGATGACTATAAAATCGCTTTCATCCTTGCCCTGCCATTTGGGATGTCTTTTACATCCTTATAGGGTTGCCCGTCAGTAGCCAATGAGTTATAAGATATGTCCTTACTATAAACAGCTCTATCTCAGGCTTTTAGCTACAGAAGCAGCTATAGATATAAGCTGGGTGATAAAACCTAGGATAGAGTAAGGTAAAGCAGGAGCATCTCTCACTCCCGATCTGGTTGCTGAAGATTCTCAGACTAGTAGCTAGCAACATGATTCTGGTCTACTTTTAAAGATTTAAAACAAGATCTGGCTTGCATATCTAGCTGCTATACAGCCTGAGATACAGCAAGTTGAAGTAGCCCCTTTTACACGATTTTGACAATCATGGAGGAAGATAGAGGTGCCAGTGAGGGACATGCTGACAAAGTGCAGAGAGAGGAGGAGAGGCATAAATCCTCATATTCCTGTGTGACCGTACATGCCCCAGGGGAAGGTATCATGGACTTCCCCATCAATTAGAGAGCATATTTGCTCTCTGATTGTCAAATTTTTTCTAGAGAACGAGCCATAAGATGAGCACTTGAGCATCTAATCACTCTTTTATGCTTATTTAGGCCATTTACTGATGCTACAACCAAGACATTTACCAGTGTCCGGATCACTGTGTCAAATAAGTCACACCAGTTACTTTCACCACACACTAACATTAACATCCTTACATTTGCATTGTCCTTATCCTGTTCATACCCACTCTTTTGTAAGATGGAAACTGCTTCTATCCATCAGAAAATACATTTACTGTCACTATAAATGATCATTTTTACTTAGTTTTACAGACAGGTGTATTTCACATGTTTTTTCTGCCCATACTATGGACTCAACAACTGAAACTCCTGTGGTTCATCATAACCACAGTTATTCCGCACTAACTCACTAAGTTCTGAAGTACCGCAGAAGGTCCATTTGTCATCACCATAACAGAGCCGCAGTAGAGAATTTCCCTTAAATCTAACTGAAAGTAACCTTAAAGGGGTTGGCCACTGTTTCAGGGATTTTTGACAGCCCCCCATCCCCCCCTCCTGGGTAGACCTTCAAATGAAGCATGTTTACCTCCTTGGCTGTCTCGCTCACGTCCCCTGCTGTCAACATCCACTTTAACACTGATGCAGCCACTCATTGGCCGCACCGATGACCTGCTCCCCTTGCATCATATGACCAACTGACATGATGCACGGGAAGAAGGTCACTTCTGCAGCCAGCAATTGGCTGCAGCGGTGTCAAAATGATGTTGACAGTGAGAGACCCAAGCGAGGCAGTTGAGGCTGGGGAGTGAAGGATCTGGAACCCAGCACCAGGGGCAGGTGAGTATGATTCCTTTTACAGGTTTGCAGAGGAGAGAAAGGTGTGTCAAAGCCCCTCCTCCAAAAGGTGGCAAATCCCTTTAATTAGCACATTTTATTAGGTTTAGGGATATATAATTTTTATTAGGATTACAGATTGTATAGGAGGTTGAAAAACTACAGTATATACCTGAATTATTTTCAGTATTTACATGCAAACGTTGGTTAAGACAGTCTTGCGTTTTTGTATTTCTTTATCACATGCTGCAGTGAATATAGACATTTGTGGTATGTATGATCCCCTCATGTCTTACAGATGCAAAGTATATTTTATTTGCATAATCACTCTGCTAGAGTAAGCATTTAATTTGCAAATATGATTTCTCATGCAATTTTTGCTTATAATCACTGTTTGCTGCAAAGCTACAGGAAGGAGGTTGCATGTGTTGGTCTTTTTTTCATATACAGATTTGCCGTGTGCTCCAAAAATGTAGATTTTGGTAATTTAGTAGCTGTTTGCTATGCATAGAATTTTTAACAAATTTGTGGGTGTTTACACTAAAAATATTGCATGACCTTTGTGACTTTGTTTCAGTGTTTTTTAGAGCACAATAACTTGTTGATGTGTGGTACATATGAGCTTTGTACACCGCACAATATTACCTATTATTTGTGTATAAACCTCTGCTTGGAGGTGAGTTTTAGGTGCAAATACTGTATTTGTCTTGATGCATTTTTTTTTTGATGTTCTCGTTCATCCGAAAGATACATGAAGGTGGACGTGGCTTTCAACAGCTAGTCAAATCATCTGCAATCATCGGGTGGCTGCATTCAGTAAATATATAAGATCTAGGGGCCAACTTATTTTACAAGGCCAGTAAACCCTATATATACATATATTTATTTTTGATTTATAGATTAAAACCAGATTTTTTTTGTCTTTCTACGTCTAATGATTTCATAAAGATATGTGCATGAAAACATAAGCTTAAGGCCTCATGCACACTACCGTTGCCCGGCCGTGGCCATATTGTGGCCCGCAAACAGCAGGTCCGCAATATACGGGCACTGGCCGTGTTCTCCCTGCATCACTTGAATGGGTCCACAATCTGGAGCTGCAGTGCAGAACGGAGGCACAGAACCCCACGGAAGCACTACAGAGTGCTTCCTTGGTGTTTCTGTCCATCCCTCCACACCGCAAAAAAATAGAACATGTTCTATTTTTTTGCAGTGCGGACGGATCACGGACCCATTTAAGTGGAATGGGTCTCGATCCGTTGCCCGTGCATTGGGGACCACATAGAAATACAAATAATCATGGTTTTTACATGCTGTTTCTCAGGCTTTGGGTTGCCCCATATAAGTCCTATATCAGGACTGATGTCAGCGCCAGGAAAACTTTCCAGTGAGTTTGGGGAGTCCATAGTAATTTGGAGATATTGAGACAGCTGTGACTTTGTCACCCAAAACAGATGTTCTCCTTCTCCAACTTTGCTTGAATTTTTTAAAGACTTAAACTTGTCCAAGAAGAAATCCAATATGCTACCAAACCCTTGACAGGCTGAAATTTACATTACCACACATGGAAATATTTAGTGAAAACAGCTGCTAACGGAGTCAGAAAATAGAAAATTGAAAAAGTTGTCACCTCAATCCACACATCTAGACATATCACTAAAATAGGTATTCCATTCAGAAATTGATGGCCTATCACTAGAATAGGCATCAATGCCATATGGGTACGGGTCCTACCTCTGCGATCTGCATCTCCGGAATTAAACTCCTGAAGGGAAGGAGAGAACACCGAGCATGCGGGGCTTGCTTTTCATTCATCCCTATGGTAATTCCAAAAATAGCAAACAAATGCTCTTGGCTGTTTTCGGAAGTTCCATCGCAATGAATAGAGAGTGCACCATGTAAGCACGAACTCTGCACCATTCACCCCAATGCGACTGCCGGAAAAAGCCAATCATTGCTCAGCTATTTTTGGAACTCCCAAAGCAGTGAAAGAAAGATGGCCATGCACGTTCATTTCAGGAGCACCATTCTGGAGATAGTAGAGGGTCCGAGAGGTGGGGCCCGTACCTATCTGATATTGTTGACATATCCTAGGGGTATGCCATCATGTCTGAGATGGGCAGACCTCTTTAAGGTTCATATCTCTTGAGAACATAATTAGTAATCAGTAACTTCCCATTAAAGTAATGGACATACAAGCTTGGTCAAAAGCACAAATGAATGTTATTGAGGGGCAAGGAGATGTTCTGGGAGGATCAACATAACCATATTCTCCATCTCCATATTCTCCTGCTTCTCATTGGTAATAAAACTAAATATAACCTGAGAAATAAGTCACATATGATGAACTCAATGAAGGTAAATCCTCACTAGAGTTACTTTTGATAGAGGCAGTAAACACATGCTGCACACTTCACCATTACTATAGGATTTATGTTGTTTGCTTGTATGATTGTAATTCCCATGCAATTCCAAGTCTACACCATTCTGTGGATATTACTATGAGTCATATGGCATTTCAAAGAGCACCTGGCCACTTTCTGCAAGAAAGCAGGGATACTTCCTAAGCCCCTGAATGGTAAACTCAATAATATTTACAGACGACTTACCACCCATGAGTGACTTCACTGAATCAAGGTCTTTCAGCCTCTTGCAGTAATGCGTAATGCAGCCTATGTCATATATAGAACTGACAGCAGTGCTATCAACAGGGAGATTTGCAATGTTCTTTTTGTAAGAAGAGGGGGAAATTAAGTAATGTGTAAGTGTCAGTCAACCAACGATTGACACATTGGTCAAATTCCTGATGATGTCACTGTTCTACCCTGCATCATATGATACAAAATAACATTCTAGTTTATGGAACCAAAGAATTAAGTCAGTCTTCAAAAAAATGCATGTGCGTTAACCTCGAGAGGGTAAGTAGTGAATTCTATTACATTAGAAAATCTTATTTCAAGATTGAACAAAAAAAAATCATATTCACAAGAAAACATAAAAGACACAAATGTGAGTGATATTCATCTTGCCTAATACAACAATGAGATCAACAGCCATTACAAAAAAGGACAATAACTGTGGTTAGGAGGTAGAGGTAAGGGAATTTATTACATTTTCAAAAAAAATAAAAATTCTTGTGATTCTTTTCGGAAGAGAAACGGAGGTGAAGACCAGTGGTGGTGCATGTATGTTCAATGGTGTACTAAAAGGATAGGATGGGGATAAGAGAGACTAAAATGGGTTCTTTCAAATACTGCTTCACACAATCACACTCCAAATCACCAAGGGTTGGAAGTCCGGGAACCCTAATCAATTATCTACTTACTTATTTTACTAACAAAATAAGTCTATGGAGACTAGAACCCAGTGTGTACCCATTAAAACAGGGTGAAAACCTGAAACAGCTAATCTTTTCACCGATCATGGTGGTCCTGAACCCAGATAAAGTGATATCATATTTACAACTTCATGGTTTCATCTCCCACTTATTTATTTCCTTTGTTCTTATCTGACCCTGCACATAGAGAAGGGAGATCTGGATCGTCCACTCACTTAGTTTAAGGATTTAGTAAGCCGTTCTACACCACCCATCAGAACAATATCAAAGCTCTATAAGAGTCTATTCACTGACCTGCCCGCAATGGAACAATGGAAACAAATGGTGGATTAATTATATAGATATGAGGACATTTCCTCCTGGGAAGCCCGAGCCAAAGTTTGTAGCTACTTGGCAACACAGGAACGTTTATAGGAGCTTTGGGAACACTTCCCCATGATGCACTCCTCTCTCTAGCTTATCCCCTCTCCCCCTTTTTCATTTTATTTTTCCTTTTTATTCTTTTTATTTCCTAGTGCCCTAAATACTTAGAGCATTTTTGATATAGAGACTTATCTCCCCACTTCACTTGAGATTATTAATGAAGTGGACGTGATCTGTTGTGTTACGTATGTTACTTACCTGTGAATTGTTCATATTTGTGCTTGGTTTGCTATGTAGTCTTTTGACAATTCTATGTTGTCTCTTTGTTTTATATTAAATAAAAATAAAAAAATTAAAAAACAGGGTCAAAACCAACCTGTTGTACGGACTTTATGGTATATATAGTTTTGGAAGTACAATCTATTATGAATACAATTATTTATAATATGTTTTTACACTAGGGTTAAGTTCTGTTGAAAAAATTCATAGGACGATCAAGTTTAACTAGGGGAATGGGGAAGGGGTAAATCTTAGAGCTTTTTTCCCAACCATTAGTCCAGATGAAAACAAAATCCTTATAAGGCATGAGAGCCATTCTGCCATAAAACGCCTACAATTCAATCAAGCATTCAATGCATATACATAAGCGTTGTTTTTGTGTCAAGAAATCATCTAAGTCTTTCTAGAAGCCATCAACTAATGTTATGAAGGGAACCGAGCCAAAAAATACAACATTGGAAAATTAATACGTTTTCAGAAAACAATTTATTTTTATGACTTATAGAAATTCATCTCTTTACCTAGCAATTCCAATCCTGCTTAAATACTATGAAAATAAAACTAATATGACAGAAATGGTATAATGGGAATTGTTTGGATTGAAAAAAACAACCAAAAAAAATTCCCACCTGTTTTAAAATATCTGTGCCTACTAATTAAGTGGCACCTCGGTGGATGCGAATAACTCTTATAGGTGATAGCTGTGTTCTGCATCATCTTATATAATCCTTCCATTTACATCTATTTTTACTGTGTCTTGCAATTATCATGATATATGTCACCACTGAGACAAATAGAATAATGTTACAAATATGAAAAATAAAACTGTGAACAAAGGCATTTTAGGTAATTGGATAGTTTGAGTATGAGAATGTATTTCAGTTCACAGTAGGAAGGCTGCAAAATCTGAAATATATAAAAGTGTATGAACAATCCATTAGCTACAGTACGTAATGTATGGAATTTATTGCAATGTATTTAAGTGATTGACCTTTGTTATACTATAAAAGTATAATCTGTCAAAAACACATAGAAACATCATTTTTACACACACACACACACACACACACACACATATTTTATATTGTTGCAAAACTAGGCATGCAGTTACCTCTGACAAAAATAATAAAAAATATATGCAAAAAGTGCTTTCAGTATAGTGCAGCCATAAATGTTGTGACTAAGCTGAAGATGTTGGCCCTTTCCTCCAATAATTTCCCAGAATGTTCATCACTAGTATTGAGTGAATTTCAGGAAAAATTCGATATGCCACAAAGCCGAATTTCCGTGTGCTTTGTGGTAGCAATCCTATTTTACCTGAAATGGTGTAAAAAAATAAATAAAACATACGTATTTCATCCATTTGCTGCCAGATGTCGTGATCAGTTATAAACACGGCATCTGAGGGGTACAATAGCAGAGAGCGGTGCAAAGAAATACACTTCGCCACCAAGCAAATTATTTGTATAATTTGGCGAGGCAGCTGAACTGAATTTTTTAATAATACACTCATTTCTAATTATCACTATAACTGTGCAAAGTGGGTGGGTGGTGTGGATATGGCGGGTTGTACTGTGTGCTGTGAACAATAAGATCCTTCACCTCCTGTAGCTCTCTCTCCCCTCTCACAGTATGAACCTCATGTACAGTTTAAGACAAAGAAGTCACAGCTTCATCTACTCCATCCCATTTTTTCTCAGTGCCTTCAATACCAGAGGTTTCTGAACTTCAGGTATACTTTATTAAATTATCTGCTTTTTCAGGATCCCTAATAGATATAATAAATGAAGTTTGGTCTGTTTTTTAACACATCTCTTTAGCTGCTTGTCAGAGACAATTAAAACCCATTGAAAATTCTCTCATCTCTTGTTATGTCCATCTGGACAACTCCTTCTCTAAATGAGGGCCCAATGCCTTCAGGTCCAGCAACGGAAGTTCCTTTCCCCAAGGGAAGTTGGAGTTGGCCGGACATTTCTCCTGCAGTGGCCATTGTGTTTTTATATAGTGCCTCTTCAAATGAATTGATGACCCTGTAATACATGTTTGTACTGAATACATTTTGCAGCAAATCTCTAAAAGAGCTCAGTCCTGAGTGGTCTCCCCCTAGTAAAGTCCCCATGTCTTTGCAGAACAATCTCTTTGAGTATGTAATGTATATTAGTAAACTACTATTCAAAATCTAGACTTGGGACCAATAGAAATTAAGAAATATTGCTGGTTGATGAGTGAATAAAGGTCCACAAAACCTTGGGTCTATAATTTGAGAATACATTGCTCTGCTTAAGGCCATAGTAAGCTTGTCATAAAGAATTATGACTCCTAAGCAAAGATTCAGGAGAAGTAGTGACTTTACCTGCCATCCTATATACTATTCCATCGTTGAATGTGCACATTATGTTCAGCGTCTTTGCAGGTAACATCAAGGTTACTTTTAATATAATCTCCGAAACATGACTTCAAGGAGAAAAGCAGCCAACCACAAAGCAAAGGCATTTAACTGAGGTATAGTGATTGTAATTTCGATGGACACACATTCTCTACCTGTCTTGCCGCTGATGTAAGGAAGCCATTTGTAGAGGAAATGAGAGTAATGATCAACATAAACAATGTCTGCTGAGCTGAATGTTTTTGTTCCAGTCTTGCGGGATTTCCTTAAAGTGTACCTGCTACCATATCATAATGACATGTCAATAGCTTTGGTTAATGGAATCCAAGACTCCCTCTCTGCCCTTTTGGCTGTGATTGGCTCTGTTTGCTGAGGGTCGCAACATCTGGACCACTAGTCATGAGCAGTAAGAAAGTTGAGCTTGTATTCTCTATTGAGCGAAGTCAAGTTCCATCTTGAGTTGCAATACAACTGGTTCAATTCAAGCAAGTCACTCAATGTTTTCATTGGAGTCTAAGTCACTAGTATATGCTGCCTTCAGGTCACTATAAAACTTCCCTTTATAAGAAGCTGGCCTATTAATCTGCTGATCAATACAAGATTGGCTTCTGCAACTCCTGGTCACTGTATCTGGCCCTACATGTAGAAAACATGCTAGTCATTCAATCAGTGGCTGTCCATGTAATGCATGGATGTACTAGGTCAGCCTCATTTGGAAGTCCCTTCTTGCTCATAGCGGGGCCCTGCTTCTATACTGTATGTCAGAATTAGAGGAAGACCACGCAAATGTCATGAGCCTTAGGAGAGAGAAAGCCCATTCCAGATTGGCCTATAAACAGAACTCTGCTCCCTAGAAGAATTACATTAGGTCCAATATTACAGAAATAGTGTGAAGGAAGCAAACAAACACCAGACCCTCTGTCCTGCATGGGGAAATCTGACTCTACGATAGAGGGGATGGGGGGAAATTGCGTCTTTGCTATTGGGTTCCTCTTTTAAGTACAACAAAAGATGCGAACAGCACACAGTGTCGTATGGCAGTTATACAGCACTCGCAAAAAATAGAACATGTTCTATTCTTGTTCGCTTTACAGACAAGGATAGGACAATTCTATAGAGGGCAGGACATTTTTTGGATCTGCGTTTTGTGGACTACAAAAACACCAACACTCATGTGCATGGGCCTTTATTCAGAATGTTTTTTTATTCCCTCATCCGCACCACAGCGGTTCCTGTGAAGAGTTCTATACATACCTGCTCCTCACCACCACAATGCTTCTCGTGGTTCTTAGGTTGTCTTCATTGAGCTTCCATCCCCCTTCTGTATACTTCCGTAAGGACCAGGTCACATGCATAGATTATGCCTGGCCTCAGCAGTGACATGTCCTGAAGTTACATGTTGCCCAGTAGTGATGTTCCTATTGGGAGCATGTCACCG
Source organism: Bufotes viridis (assembly GCA_033119425.1). NCBI lineage: Eukaryota > Metazoa > Chordata > Amphibia > Anura > Bufonidae > Bufotes > Bufotes viridis. The sequence continues at coordinate 37,751,800 of CM065591.1, forward strand.
CTGATGCCAATCATAGGCTGCAGCAATGCACATGACAGGGTGGGGACTTGAAGTCCAGTGAAGACAGCCTGGAAGCCACAGAACTGAAATGGAGTGTGGGGGAGTGTTTCTGCCTCTTCCATTATAAAAGAGAAGCATTACCATTAATTGTAATTCTGGCTTTAATGATAAAGAAATGTATGCTGAATAGAGATGAGTGAATCGATGTGTATGAAGTGACAAACTCATACCTGTGTCGTTGCTCCAAATAGTGGCACAGAGGCTCTGCTCCAACTCCAACTTGGCATGGAAAAGTCACTGCTATGGAAGAAGAGCCCCACACGCAGATACCCCCTTGCAGGGGTGCACCTTGCCTTAGGCGAACATTGAAATTGCGTCCTCTCATGCCAAATACTCTTTCCAGCTCCTTCCTGCAGCCCAACTGTAAGAGACAGATTTGGGTGGACATTAATTATAGCTCTACAAAACATACAGGAGAACACAGCACCACATACCTCTTATATCCAGTAATGTCTTCTCTGATGTAGATGTTCTTTTTCCTCATCTTCTTCATTCAGAGATCAGACCGCCATGATGACTTCTTTCAGCCATGTCTCGTCTCTGCAGAGTTTACCACACAGACATCTTAAGTTCCTTACTTTTCTGTCATTCCCCCGCTTTTGGTTCCCCAACACTGTTACTCTGCTGCTACCTCTAAAACTGTGCCCACTGTGCTTCCCAATGCTTCTAAACACTACATTGCAGAAATAAAAGTGCTATAGACATAGTTCTCCCCATAATAATAGTGACCCCTTTAGTGCAACCAATAGTGACAATGCCCCCACATTGTGCCCAATGTAGTAATAATGCAACCATAGTGTCCCCAGTAGAAATAAGATCCCCTATAGTGCCCCCAGCAGTAACAAGACCTCTCTATAAGGTACCCTAAAAGAGACGCCAGTAGTAATAAGGCCCCCTATAGTTGCCCAGTATTCATCTTCACGGATAAACCACTAACCCTCTTATCATGGATTTCATCATGAACATCATTGTGTGAATAAGGCCTTTAAGGGGTTCTCCGGGAATTAAGAAAATAAAAATACTTAAATATTACTTTATTATGAATATATTCCCAAAAAGCTTTAATTATTTATAATGGCTCGTTTTGTCTGGGGAGCAATCATCAGGGGAAACAAAATGGCTTCTGTCCCATTAGTTCACACAAAACCTGTCCTGATCACACATGAGGACAAGTTACTTTACAACACTGAGGTGAAGAGCTGCTTCATCCTCCTCTCTACTTGTCAGAGATTATGATCCTGAATACAACTGATAAGAACTTTAGCTGAATATCTGGGGAATTTAGTTCATGAGGAGACATGAAGTACAGAGAGGACGGACAGGACAGACTGTGGTAATGGAGACTGCATACAAGTTCTGCTGCTCATTAGCCACACATCACCCTCCTCTCATGTCTTCTCATCTTCTCCATTCCCACAGATGGGATTCACCTGTATTCAGGATCATGATTTCTGACAGGCAGAGCAGAGAGGAGGATGAGGCAGCACTATGGCTCATTGTGATGAAGTAACTTGTCCTCCTGTGTAATTAGGATAGGTTTTGTGTGAACTGATTATACGGCGGACATTTTATTTCTCCTGATGATTGCTCCCTAGACAAAACAAGCCATTCTAAGTAATGAAAGGTATTTATGAATATATTTATTATAACAATAGAAAACTCAATGGCTCAACCACTCACCGATGAATGGAGAGGGTGCTCACCTAGAATGGCCTACCCTTAGGCCTACATGAAAATTGAAAATGGCAAACGAAATGGGGCACACTTAGATGGGCACACTTGAATAAACCATATAATACAATTTATTTAAACATAATGCCTAAAAATACCTAACAAAGAAACACAGATGCCATGCATAAACTACATGCACAGTATGTGAGTCCCATATGTCACTGCACCACTTGGGTGCTAATTCGCGAGTGATTCCTATAGCACCTATAACGGTGGTATATAAGTGCAATACGTAGTGGTGGATGGGCACCTATATGACCTGTATTGGAACTAACACATGTGCCGTATAGGGAACGAAGATGGCACCAATGACACCTAGCTCAGCTGTTAATCATCCACTGTTCAACACATGCGCAATATGTCACACTAGTGATGGTAGTGTAGCACTGTATGGAAATCGCAGATGGAAGTCCAATTCAAATGTATGGCAATGTTCGCACCAAAGACACTTTTCGCATGTGCAGTATATTCGCATATATAGTAATTTGTGCCATAGAGATCCACTTCAGATATACTGCAATGTTCGCACTTACGACACTTTTCGCATATGCGGTATAATTGCACATACGATGATATGCGCAATAGGTGGCTCCGCACCACTTCAAAAAGTCACCTCTATAACGGTATCTGTTAAAGTTCTTGAATAGCAAAGTGGGTGCTCCCCAGGGACTGGGTCTTACCCGTCTTCAATGCCGCCTTGCAGCGCTGATTCCAGGTGTCCTCACACCAGCGGCATCCCATGTGGTGTGCTGGATCTTAGCATGGCGTCCCACGGGACCTAGTTGCCTTGGGGACCGGGTGCAGCTAAGATGACGTCACAAATGGGTGACTGCTATCTCTTGATCCAAGTAATGCCGTTTTTCTTTTTCTTTTCTTTCTTTATTGCAGGTATAGTCTCTGCTGAATAAGTAACTGGAACGCTCACTCCTTCCGCCAGACGCATTTCGAGGTGCTATACCTCTTCCTCAGTGGCCACATTTTTGAAGGACTCCTAAGGTACTATATACAGGAGTATGTGACTGCAAATAATATTATAAGTGATAACCAGCATGGATTAACCAAGGACAGAAGTTGTCAGACTAACCTGATTTGTTTTTATGAGGAGGTGAGTAGAAGCCTGGACAGGGGGTGGCTGTGGATGTAGTGATTGTGGATTTTGCAAAGGCTTTTAATACTGTCCCTGACGTTTAATAGGTAGAGTTGTGGTCAATGATTCCTATTCAGAATGGTCCCGGGTTATAAGTGGTGACCCCAAGGTTCAGTGCTGGGCCCTCTATTATTTAATTTATATATTAATTATATCGATTACAGGATTAATAGCACCATTTCTATTTTTGCAAATGACACTAAGCTGTGTAGTACTTTATAGTCTATGGAAGATGTCCATAAAATACAAGCTGACTTAATCACTCTAAATGATTGGGCATCAAATTGGCAAATGAGGTTCAATGTGGATAAATGTAAAGTTATGCATCTTGGTAGTAATAATCTCTGTGCTTCATATGTCCTAGGGGGATGTAACACTGAGAGAGTGACTTATAGAGAAGGATTTTGGTGTCCTTGAGGATGGTAGATTAAATAACAGCATACAATGTCAATCAGCTGCTTCTAAGGCCACCAGGATATTGTCATGCATTAGTCGAGGCATGGACTCATTTGGCAGGAATGTAATATTACCACTTTACAAAGCGTTGGTGCCGCCTCATCTGGAATATGCAGTTCAGTTCTAGGCACCAGTCCATAGAAAGGACGCTCGGCAGCTAGAAAAAGTACAAAGCAGAGCGACTAAACTGATAAGGGGTATGGAGGGTCTTGGTTGTGAAGAGAGAATAAAAGAATTTAATTTATTTAGTCTTGAGAAGAGACGTCTAAGGGGGGGGCATGATTAACCAATACAAATATATAAATGGGCCATACAAAAAATCCGGAGAAAAATTGTTCCATGTAAAAAGTCCTCAAAAGACAAGGGGGCACTGCCTCCGACTGGAGAGAAAAAGTTCAGTCTTCAGAAGTGTCAAAACTTCTTTATTTTAAGAACTGTGAAGCTGTGGAATAGACTTCCTCAAGACGTGGTCACAACAGGAACAGTGGACAGTTTTAAAAAGGGTTTAGATGAAATCTTAAAAGTAAATGACATTAATGCTTATGAAAATGTGTAGAAATCTGAGTCTCACTTCCTTCTGTGATACGGGTCCCCACTTATCCCTTGGTTGAACTTGATGGACTTATGTATTTTTTCAACCGTATTAACTATGTAACTATATGGATTGACTCACTCTTCACTAATGCTGACTGCTGAAGTGACGTCAACGTGTCTCCATACTCCGTTTGAGACAATTTATTCTAACTCTCTATAATTGGGTCTACTTTGGACAGGAACAAGGGTGATCTTTGGATAGGATCTTTTACTCTTGAAGAAGGAGAATAGATTTCCCAGAAACACGTTGAGGTTGTAATAATGATTTCACATACTTTCACCATTCTTGATATCTAAGCCTATCTATTACAGACTGGGCCATCCTTCCTAGGACAGTGTCCTTAATTTCTTTAGTCCAGTGGCGCCTTTAGATGAGTGGTGAATAATATCATCATCCCACTATAAAATTCTTTATATTGTTTTTCCTTTCATATCTTCTAAATGTACAGCACAGAGCACAAGCTGAAAGGCGATGTCTACAAAATATGAAGTGTCAGCCTACTGCTAGGCTCATTGAGCATGGTAAAAGCCAATTTTTTTTAACATATTGTAGATAATGAAATGAAAAATATCACAAAAGTTAAAAAAACAAGAATGTTGCCATACAAGCAGCTGTTATTTTATTAACTTATCTCTCTCTAATTTGTGCGGTTTTGTCTTTTTGTGAAGGAGGCATAAATTAAGGATTCTGGTATCCATTAGTAAATTTTTATTCATGCAAATATATTGTGTTACTTCAAAGAACAGCATTATTAAGAAACTTCATGTAGCATAATGCACATCACATCAGACAATTTCTGTTCAAGATATAATGTGCTCTTCCATTAAATTGTTGTGAATCCAATACATCCAAAAGTTGTCTGGACTGAAGAGTGAATGCAAAATTAGTCTTATAAGCTGTACTAAAGAAGCTCTACATACAGTATGAGAGTATGATAGTATTAGGGTTTCCTACCACACTCCAAAAACATACTGATTGATGACATGGACTGCTGACCAGAGAGATGGAAAGCTCCATGGGAGACACAAGTGTAGACATTGACTTGAGGAGGACAGTCCTGTGTGATGATCATTTCATACTGAAATAAGGACAAAGGGAACTATTTAGATAAATAGTATTCAGGTCCAGATGATGAGTGGTTCAGATCTGTTGAGGAGGCAATCACAATGATCTCATTGATTATGGAGGAAACCTCAGGAGGCTTCAATATCTGTGATGACACTCTAGCATATTCACTGTTTCTGAGGGACACTCTCTGATGTCTGTGCTGTCTATGTGGCCTCTGACAGCTATGTGACATCTGTGGCCTCTTTGACATCTGCACAGCTTATAGTGGCACCCACTGACATCTATGTGGTTTTATGCCTAAATACGCCCTTAGAAAATGCAATATGGAAAATTTTGTAGTTCTTTCGAGGACTAAAGTGCTGCCTCCATACAAGGAACCCAACTGAATCACTCCAAATCTCAGTACAGGTTACACTGATGACCTTAGGAGTGCATCTGCCATTCACTTATGGGAACATCTGCAGTGCCCACATCATTAAAGAGTTTCAGGATATTTGGGTACAGAGGACTCTGACTTGAGTCAATCACATGATCAGAAAGCAACCGGCAGACATAACTTGCATTACCTCGGTGAAGAAAAAAAAGAGAGAACCCTACAGCATTGTATGGAGTATTTGTACAATGTTTATTGCTAGAAAAGTGGTGACAGCTCCCCTTTACATGTAAACCACTAAACAATGGGGTATGTGATAAACCAAACAATAATGAAAAACTTATCAAATCCCCATGAAACTCTAAACAAAGATTTTGTTTCGAGCTGTGGAAAAACTAACAAAGACTTCATTAAAGTCTGAAAAGTTGCAGGGTACGGCGAGGACATGAGTAAACTTCCTACAGGAACCTGTGCTGTCTGTAATAGGCAGGCAAGAAATGAACCTCTCATTATCTGGTGGTTGAATATCTAGGAGTAAATGGTTTGCACTGTTGACTTTAGCCGGCGGATTTAGAACTGTTCAGATGTTTGAAGTTTACACAACCTGATGAGCAGAATTAACTATGGTTATAAAGCAAGTAAATGGCTGAAAAATATAATTTGGCATTTGTCCATGGCTTATTAGTATGCATGAATAATTTTTGCAGACAAAGGACAGCATTAAAAAATATGCTTGAATTGAAAAGGTTGCATTTTTTCCTCTGCAATCATGCTTAGGCACCCTCATGCCCATGATTGCTGCAACTGTATTCTACAAAGCCGTAGAGAGAGAAAACTCATGGTAGTTTTTTTACTTGACATTGACATTGATCCAGGGAGTTATTCTGATTGCCTGATTGGAGTCGGGAAGGAATTTATTTCCCCTTAAGTGGCGAAAATTGGTTTCTACCTCACAGTTATTTTTTTGCCTTCCTCTGGATCAACTTGCAGGATAAGAGGCCAAACTGGATGGACAAAATGTCTTTTTTCGGCCTTCTATACTATGTTACTATGTATTTTAACTTGATATTTAATAAATATCTCGAAAGATTACAGTTTTCATACTGGCCACTGAAATGCCCACAGTAGACTCACACTTCTTGTTTTTTACAGCTTACTTTTCAGCTTTACTGTGTAGACTGGGACAGTGTCATCAGAGTTTTCTTGTTAACAGTAGAGTCCAGGGAATCTCATGAAAATTTTATGATATCTCCATTACACTACTGCAGACCTAGGCAAGACAAGATAGTAAAGCTGGCCACATACCTTCAATAGTTATCAGTGCCAGATGAATGCTCATTCCACTGACAGTTATTTATCCTGACTTCCCCAAATACATACATGCTTGGTTTGGCTGCATGTGCATGTGTGGTCAATAAGCAGAGGAGAGTAAGCTGCTCTTACACACATCTCTGGTGGTGGCTTATCTCTATATTGAGCACACCCCCTTACACATACTGTAAGATAGTTTGTTGATCGTGCCAAAAAGCAGGTTGGTCAAACATCCAGATAAGCCTCTAAATGTTAATGTAGCTCCATTGCCACTCCCGGATTTATAGGGGAGAGATATTGCTCCATATCTTCCTGGTGACTGTATTAGTATATTGGCAACTTTCTGACCATTAACTCCGATTCATTCAACAAACAAGAGTATGTCTCCAATAAGGTTGTCTCCAGAAACATTTTTAAAAATTAAATTGAAAATCGCTATATCATTTAAAAACAATAATAAACCAACTCAGACATTAATAAAAATCATGATATATGTTGCATTTCCTTTCATTTTGTCACGATTTTCCACCCTGACAAGTAGTCAGATGAATGGAGTTCCGAAAATGTATTTCAATCCAATTTGGCCTGGAAACTCTATTCACTCTATTCACAAAAGTGCTTTAATGCCTGGAAAATATCCCTCTCTCTCTTGAAAAATTCTACTCAAACGAATCTGAAAAATTCATATTCTACCGAATCAGAATTATTTCACAAATTTGTGTTGAATATTCTTTGATTATAGATAATCGATTTCTGTGGTCAGTTCTTTCTCTGCTTACAACTGTTTGGCCTTGCTTTGCCAATTTTGATGAGATGGAGCCATTCCAAACATTGGTCATGAATATTAATTATCATACTAATTGGACTAAGTCCAGTATGATTCCAGTAAAAGTACCAAAAGAACCCCAATCCCTAAAAGTGGTCAATTTATTTTCTCCTTCTTCAGAAATGTAACAAAGCCATAATAAAAAGAACAAAAATGATAAAGCCAATGATCGTTATGTGTCATAAATCCTGATTCCTGAAGTGTTAACATTGATATCAGCGCGTCTCTGACAGGGATGGATCTATAGAGCTGCCAGTCTCCTACACGTTTTATTAAAGTACATTCTCAAGTAATGTTTTCCTTCAAAATCACATTGAAGCGATGAAACAACCTACTTTTAGAATTGCTAATGGATGTGTAGGCTGTGTGTGATGTGAACACATGTAACACTGCAATGTTTAACAAATGGCTAATGATATTTGATAAAAATTGGTAGCAAATCTGTCAATCCAGCACTTCAGAGGAGCTGCTATGGAATGGATTTTTTAAGACTTGTAGTTTTTCTAGTTTACGATTTATAGTAAAAAAAAAAAAAAAATGGAACCAGCGAGGAAAAATCTATATCATTTTTAGTGGAATATTTATGTGTTGTGATATTGTAGAGGCAGCCAATGAGAATCTGTGTACAAGAATCGGCTTCTTCCCACCTGCATTAGACAGGTGGACATTCTGAGAGAGAATCAAAAGAACACCAGAGGGCGGCATAACAAGTATGTAACAGCAATATATAAATACTAGAAAAGTATTTCAATTAAAATAACTGTCACTTTTTGTGCAAACTAACAGCGAAATATAGGGGGACATTTATTAACAGATATCTCCACAACAGTGGTATATTCAAGTTCCATATTTTTTTTCTCAAGCCATTTTGCAGCAAAAGCTGTGACTTTTAGGCAACTCATGGCACACGTCCAAATTAGCGAGGAAGGGGAGAGGCATGGCTGCGGAATCAGGCGGCACAGCAGATCGTCTATCATTTTCCAGGTCGGTTTTTGGCGTGTAATATGTCTTAAAGCTACGCCAGCAAAGGAGCTGTCCCACAGCCTGCTGGAGGAAGCGCTAAACTTATGTAGAGGCCTGTGCTTCAACAATGCAGATGTACTTAAGACCAGAGTTGAAAACGCTGACCTTAATAAATGTTCCCCATAATATTCAATCATGGACAACTTCTTTGTGGCTATGTAGTCCTCTGAACAAGTCACTGATTCAGTAGATAATTTTTAGGGTAAGTATAAACAAAGCGTATCACTGAAATAGTTATTAACCCTTTTAGCTTTTAAAAATAAATACATTAAAAAAACCTCCCACAAAACAAACAAATATAGATTGTTTCGATGAAAGTTAAGGTAAGTAAATTGGGATAATGATACCGTGTTCACGGGTACTCACGATACTGAAGATACAGGATATGAGAAGTATCATTCAATTACCACAGATGATCCAGACCAACATCAGTTGTAATTCAGAGGGAGTCTTCCACTGTTGTAGTTGATTCACAACAGGAGAGACTGTGGCACAGATCTTTGCTTCCGGTAGGATCATAAATCAAGGAGGGTAATCACATGCATATTCCATGGGGGCCTATCCCCAACAAAGTCTGCTTATAGGCAATGGGAGGCTGACCCTATTAGGCTACACTCACCCTGCCTACAAGCGGAGTAATCGCCCCGAAAGGGGAGGCCCCACTTCTCTGTGGCTGTGCGCTAATATAATGCACCCTACCTAGCACGGTCTCCCAATATACTAATTGCCCGTAGTATTCTTTCAAAGAATCCAGTTATGTGTTCAGTCTTCAATTAAGGAATAAAAATTGCCAATTCACAATGTGTTTCCCCAACAGGATATAGCGGTTCATCAGGGGAAAAGTTAAAGGCACAATGGCTAGCATATGATGGCTAACAAACAGATAATGGCCAGATAATTTACTTACCTTAACCTTCATCGAGACCAGTTGTTTTCTATAAACATCATTTTTGTGACATCTATATTTGTCTGTTTTGTGGGAGGTTATTTTAATGTATTTATTATTAAAGCTATGTTTTAGGGGTTAATAACTATTTCTATGTAGTCCTCTGGCAACATCTGCATGGTCTATAGTGTAAATTAAAGGTGTTTTTCTGCAGGATATGCCATAAATATCTGATAGTTGGGGGTCCCACATGCACCTATCTCCTAAACGGCCCCCATCCCCCTACCATCCCCCTCCAAATCCATCTGGCCTGGATGCAGTGGCCCGAGATGTTTAGGGCAATGAAAACAGTATATCTGGCTGTTAGGTCAGCGGTCCATGTCACCACTGCCATGCTACTCACCATGCTGTTCGGCGACCTCTGCAAGCTGCGGTTTCCTTTGCTTTATGCCCTGTTCCCTTAGGCATGGTTCTCACCTGAGCGTTCAAACGCGCTGTAAAACGCCCTACGCTTAAAGAAGTTCTTAAGCTTCTTTGGGGCGTTTTGTCGCGCGTTTGCACCCATAGACTTCAATGGGAACGCACATAAAACGCGCATTTAACACGCGTTAAAGTGTAGATATGCCTTTTTCAATTGGTCTCCAGCATCACGAACGCGAGTTTCCTATTTGCAAAAACGCGCTGTAATACGCGCGACAAAAACGCGCGTCTCAGAAATGCTCAGGTGTGAACCCAGGGTTAGGGTGCACACACTCTCACTCGTGGGCTCTTAAAGGGCCAGTGTGCAAATTTGCAAACCAGCCAATGGGAGGGGCCTTGGGTATATTAGGACCCTCTTTAAAGGCAAAAGGGGCTGAGCTTTAAGGTTTCCTGTGACAAGCAAAGGTGTTTGGAAGACTTGTGCTTCATCGATTCTCTTGTGTTATCCAGTCTGTGTCCCCATCTGTTTTTCTGCCATGTACCAACTCTGCCTGTGCTTCTGACCTCACAGTTCAGCTTTCATTTCATCTTAAGTTATCCTAGTCTGTCTAGCCTGTCTGAACTACAGCCTTGGTTCCTGCCTACCTTGTACCTGCATCCATCACTACCCCACCCGCAAGCTTCTAGTGCTTAGAGTACTATGTTGGCATTATTTGCAGTTCCATTATTAGAGACTGTTCCGACTGGTTGTGGTGCGGTTTCCCTGCATCTCAGCAATCCAGCGAAGTTTTATATAGTCAAGTTCTGACAATCAGTATAAGTGACTCTTTAGACCACGGATCAGCAACCTTCACACTCCAGCTGTTTTGAAACTACAACTCCTAGCATGCTTCATTCATTTTTATGGGAGTTCCAAGAACAGCCAAGCAAGTATGCATGCTGGAAAAGGTAGTTTCACCACAGCTGGAGTGCTTACCTTTGCTGATTCCTGCTTTAGACTGTACAGTTCTGATGCATTTTTGGAGTGTTTTCCTGTACCTAGAGCTTCTGGTGCTTGCACCATAGTCTCTGACACCAGTGGGTCAGCTGCCAACTATACTCAGACTCTCCCAAGAGATAGCAGCCTGGTTGCTTCCCTGCAGCAAAGTCCATATACCTGTAGTGAAAAGGTGAATAGCAGGACCACCAGATAATGCCCTTAGAGTTTATCCCAAAGCCAAACCAGTTAGTGGGCACAGTGGGCCCACACTCACAGATCCATGATACTAGCTGTGCAATTCTGTTAAATAACTTCCCAACAAGTGAATAGGAATTGTGCAAACAGTGTAGCACAGTTTGCTTGGTTGTTTACATAGTCCCGGCCACTTAATCCAGGTGGGTTGAGGTCAGGGGTTCCCATTCTATAAATAGGTTCAGATGTTAGAGGTGGGAACCACATCTGCCAGACATGTATGGAATATCCAATGGATATCTTATATATGTCTAAAATAGGAATACCCCTTTAACCCCTTAAGGACCCTGCGCTCGACCGATCAAAGGCAGGGGTCCGGCAGTCACTGATAGCCGTACCCCTGCAGTGAAAACACTGATGCAAGCGCATTACCCCTCACACTGACGCAGTCAGCTCTGACCGCAGCATGTGCAGATCGTGCCAGGTTTGGGATGGCCATCGGGTCACTACGCTGCTGTGACGGGGACCCGATGGCAGGGAAGGCAGCCCGATCCCTTCCTTAGGCATCATGGCTGCCTTCCGTGACAGCCTGTGAGATCCAGCCCTCCGGATCTCACAGGCAGGAAGCTGTAAGTGTGTTACAGTGAGTACTACACTTACAGCCAATGCATTACAATACAGAAGTATTGTAATGCGTTGTAAAGGGGATCAGACCCCCAAAAGTTTAATTCCCAGAGTGGGACAGAAAATAAAGTGAAGAAAGAAGTTAAAAAAATAAAATTTTACAAAAAAATTAAAAGTTTCATGTAAAAAACGCGGCATTTTCCCAAAATAAAGTAAAAAATATAGCAAAAAATAGGGAAAAGAAAGTAGACATATTATGTATCGTCACGTCCGTATCGACCAGCTCTATAAAAATATCACATGACCTAACCCCTCACAATCAAACACCGTCAAAAAAATTAAATGAAACCGGGCTAAAAAAACTTTATTTTATCATCTTACATCACAAAAAGTGCAACACCAAGCCATCAAAATGCGTATGCTCCCCCAAATACTACTAATCTAACCATCACCTCATCCCCAAAAAAATGAGCCCCTACATAGAACAATCGCCAAAAAAAAAAACAACTATGGCTCTCAGATTATGGAGACACTAAAACATAATTTTTTTTTGTTTCAAAAATGACATTATTATGTAAAACCTAAATAAATAAATTAGGTATACATATTAAGTATTGCCACGTACGTAAGGACCTGCTATATAAAAATATCACATGACCTAACCCCTCAGGTGAACACCGTAAAATTTTTTTGAATAAGGTGTCAAAAAAGCCATTTTTTTTTTACCTTACATCACAAAAAGTGCAATACCAAGCCATCAAAAAGTAATACGCACCCCAAAATCATACCAATCAAACCGTCATCTCATCCCACAAAAAATTGAGACCCTACCTAAGACAATCACCCAAAAAATTAAAAAAACTATGGCTCTCAGAACATGGAGACACTAAAACATGATTTGTTTGTTTAAAAAATGCTGTTATTGTGTAAAACTTAAATAAATAAAAAAAGTATACATATTATATATCGCCACGTCCGTAAGAACTTTCTGTGTAAAAATATCACACAAAATAACCCCTCAGATGAGCACCGTAAAAAAAAAAAAATTAATGCTGCGTAAAAAAAGCCATTTTCTGTCACCCAGTGGCGTACACACAATCCATGGGGCCCCGGTGCGAAACAAATCCATGGGGCCCCCTCCCCGTCGCCCCCACCCCACTCCCCCATTTCTGAGAGCGCTGCTAAGGGCCACTACAGCCCCAGTTTACTACTAAAATTAAACATTTTGGTTAAACTTGGTTACACTTTATGCTTTGAGCTGCTAAGGGCTCTTTCCGTGCGGCTAATCCGCTGTGTGAATGAGTGCCAGGCCCCATTCTGGACAGCAGAGACACGGAGCAGTAGCATGATTGACTGTGATCTTTTTACTACAAAATCACAGTGACAACTTTATCTCACTGTGATTTTGTAGTAAAAAGGTCACAGAGAGGCACGGGGCATTATCAATCATGTTACTACTCCGTGTCTCAGCTGTCCGGAAAGGCTTGGCACTCTTTCACGCATCGGATTAGCCGCACGGGATCCGCTCGTGTGAAAGAGCCCTAAACCCAATGGCTACACTCACTCAGTCCTAATAAAATCTGGTCCTACTTCATTACGGGTGTCGCTGGCATCGGCGTGATGTCTGCTGGATCTAGAACAAGGTCCCTGTGGTGAGAAAAAAAGAATAATCACATAAGGAAGGGATGGTAACTGCCCCTGTGAAATCACCAGCAGGGAGTGCTGTGCTGGCCTGTAAGACTGAGCCATGCCAATGTATAGAAGGGTAATCTAGTGCTACCACGCTAGTACTAATGCCCACCTTTTGGTCCCTTACAGTACTAATGCCCACCTTTGTTCCTGTCACAGTAGTTATGCCCAGATATGTGCCCCCTCACAGTAGTTATGCCAAATATGTGTCCCCTTACAGTAGTTATGCCCAGATATGTTCCTCCCTCACAGTAGTAATGCCCACTTATGTGCCCCCTCACACTAGTAATGCCAAATATGTGCCCCCTCACAGTATTAATGCCAAATATGTGCCCCCATCACAGTAGTAATGACCAGCATATGTGTCCCCTCACAGTAGAAATGCCAGATTATGTGTCCCCTCACAGTAGTATGCCCAGATATGTGCCCCTCACAGTAGTTATGCCAGATTATGTGAAGATCAGTGAAGGAGGGAGCAGAGAGGTTTCCCGGCTTCACTATGGAAATGAAATGCCGGTAGGGTGTGTGAGTGAGTGCGCGCTCCCCCCCTCCCCCCATATTATACATGTAATGGAGCGCTCTGATGGGGCCCGAAATTGCCAATGTACTTCATGCCGAGCCCCATCAGAGCGCTCCTTTCCATGTGAGTACATCGGGGGCCCTGCCAGGGGCCGTTTTTAACATTCTTTAGGGCGGCCTGCCGGTCTTGGGGGGGGGGTTCCACAGGCGGCCAGGACCTCTGGAGTGCCAGGTCTGGTGGCAATTGGGCCCCTGCGACCCCTGTATGTACGCCAGTGCTGTCACCTTACATCAGAAAAAGTGTAATACGAAGCGATCAAAAAGTCATATGCACCTCAAAAGCATACCAATCAAACCATCATCTCATCCCGTAAAAAATGAGAACCTACCTTGGACAATTGCCCAAACAATAAAAAAACTATGGCTCTCAAAAATGCTGTTATTGTGTAACAAATAAATAAAAAAAGTGTACATATTAGGTATTGCCACGTCCGTAAGAACCTGCTGTATAAAAATATCTAACCCCTCAGATTAAGGCCCCTTTCACACCTGCGTTCTTCTTTTCCGGCATAGAGATCCGTCGTCGGGTCTCTATGCCGGAAAAATCCTGATCAGGATCATCCCCATGCATTCTGAATGGAGAGAAATCCGTTCAGGATGCATCAGGATGACTTCAGTTCAGGACCGGAACATTTTTTGGACGCAGCAAATACCAAAAATCCGGAACACTTGCCGCAAGGCCGGATCCAAAATTAATGCCCATTGAAAGGCATTAATCCGGATCCGACCTTAAGCTAAACGTCCTTTTTCGGCGCATTGCCGGATCCGACATTTAGCTTTTTCTGACTGGTTACCATGGCAGCCAGGACGCTAAAGTCCTGGTTACCATGGTAAAATGTAGCAGGGAGCGGGGGAGCGGCATACTTACATTCCGTGCGGCTCCCGGGACGCTCCAGGATGACGTCAGGGCGCCCCAGTGCATGGATCACGTGATCGCATGGATCACGTGATCCATGCGCATGGGGCGCTCTGACGTCATTCAGGAGCGCCCCGGGAGCCGCATGGAATGTAAGTATGCCGCTCCCCCGCTCCCCGCTCCTACTATGGCAACCAGGACGCTAGTAGCGTCCTGGCTGCCATAGTAACCTGAAAGCAATTCGAAGACTGATCAGGATCCTGATCAGTCTTCTAATGCTTCAGGTGACTTGCGTTCTGACGGATCCGGCAGGACGGAAGTGCCTGCCGGATCCTCAGAACGCAAGTGTGAAAGGACCCTAACACCGTAAAAAAAAGCCATTTCTTTGCCACCTTACATCACAAAACTTGTAATACCAAGCGATCAAAAAGTCATATGCACCATAAAATAGTACCAATCAAACCGTCATCTCATACAAAAAAAATGACTCCCTACATAAGACAGTAACCCAAAAAATAAAAAAACTATGGCTTTCATATATATGGAGACACTAAAAAATCATTTTTGTCAAAAATGTTTATTTTTTGTGTTAAACTGAAACAAACAACAAAAAAGTAGTCATATTTGGTATTGTCGCATCCGTAACAACCTGCTCTATAAAAATACCACATGATCTAACCTGTCAGATGAACATTGTAAATAACAAAAAAATAAAAACAGTGCCAAAACAGCTATTTCTTGTTACCTTGCCTCACAAAAAGTGTAATATAGAGCAACCAAAAATCATACGTACCCTCAAATAGTACCAACAAAACTGCCACATTATCCCGAAGTTTCCAAAATGGGGTCATGGGGTCATTTTTTTGAGTTTCTACTCTAGAGGTGTCTTCAAATGTGACATGGCAACTTAAAATTATCCCAGTGAAATCTGCCCTCCAAAAACCACAAGGCGTTCCTTTCCTTCTGTGCCCTGCTGTGTGCCAGTACAGCAGTTTACAACCACATATGGGGTGTTTCTGTAAACTACATAATCAGGGCAATAAATATTGAGTTTTGTTTGTCTGTTAACCCTTGTTTTGCTACTGGAAAAAACGTATTAAAATGGAAAATCAAAAAAGTGAAATTCTGAAACTTAATCTACATTTTCCTTTAATTTTTGTGGACCACCTAAAGGGTTACCAAAGTTTGCAATATCAATTTTCAATAACTTGAGGGGTGTATTTTACAAAATGGGGTCACTTTTTAGAGTTTCTAAAATGGGGTCATTTATGGGTGGTTTCCATTATGTAATGGAACATGTAACATGAAATATTTTGACTCAGATTTACCACTGTCATGAAGTACAATATGTGACGAGAAAACATTCTCAGAGTGGCTTGGATAAGTAAAAGTGTTTTAAAGTTATCACCACATAAAGTGACACTGATCCTTAAGGTAAAAAATTGCAGGATCCTGAAGGGGTTAAGATGTTGATACCATCTTGCTAAAATATCTATCTCTCCTACTGATTGTCATTGTCCAGCTTGGACAGCAATTGAAAAGAGCAGTACTGCCATACAAGATGCTGTATGCATTTCATCTGTTGTGATGGATGGTGGGGATCGTGGAGTCCACCGATGCTGTTCTTTCATAAATAAATCTAATTTTTCTTTTGCACATTTTAGGAGCCTGATTCTTTTTTGATGCCTGATATCTAGCCCTGTGGGAGTACCGTTTTAAGCATTGTGCAGTGCTATTTAATTATGTTCTGATTTGCAGCACGTTGTCCCTCCATGAGCTGCATTGTTCATGCTTTGCTGAAATGAACCTGACAGTGAGATATCACAGACCATAAGAATGGAATCAATTACAGTCCTTATTATTCTTATTTAATGAGGCAGATAATTTAACTTCATGTCAAAAGTTCACATTGTAGCGTTGACCACTGTTGTTTCTGCTATTGTATACACAGCGCATTAAGAAGTCCTTTGGGCAGCAAACTCTTCAATTCAGTGGAACACTTAGAGGTGTCATAGGTGTTGTTCATTATAATACTCTGCAAAGAATGGCATAATAAAACAGTCAGAATCTCATTAACAATTCTAATGATATCATCTAGACAAAAAGAACATACAGTGGAGAACAATAGAGAACATCCAAGTATATACAATATTAGGCTCTGTTCACATTTGCCTTGGAGGTACTGTCAAATTTGATGAGAGTAATAACGGTACAGCCACACTTTTCCCTTTTCTGAATTAAATTGTGGAAGCCAAAACCAGGAGTGAATTAAAAAAGGACAAGTTGCATCTGTTCTGTATACCTTCTTTCCATTTGTGATCCACTCCTGATGTTGGCTTCTAAAACTACATGCAGTAATCTGACCGTGTGGTTATACCCTAGTTCTTCAACCAGCACTATTCGTTCTCTCATAGTAACAGTCTGTTCAAACCGCACATCCAAGCCCTTTCCACCACCTACTGTATCTCTCAGATCTGAACATTCCTTAACCAGGAGACTGCAAAAATGCTTGTACTGTACATAATCTCATCATCTCCCGCCTAGACTACTGTAATATCCTCCTCTGTGGCCTTCCATCTAGCACCCTCACACCCCTCCAATCTATACTCAACTTTGCTGCTTGGCTAATTCACTTCTTCTCCCGTTACTTCACTGCCTCTATCCTCTGCCAATCTCTTCACTTGCTCCTCATTGCCCGGTAAATTCAGTTAAAAATGCTAACAAATACATATAAGGCTGTCCAAAATCTTACATTTCTGAGCAACTTTTCTGATACATCCACAAATGCAGTCTTCGATCCTCCTAAGACGTCCTTCTCCACTCTCCTCTTGTCTTTCCACAATCACCTCCGAGATTTCTCCTGTGCATCCCCTATACCTGTAATGGCTAACCTCTGGCACTCCAGCTGTGCTAAAACTACAACTCCCAAGATGCACACTTGCAAGGCTGTTCTCAGAACTCCACAGAAATGAATGGAGCATGCTAGGAGTCGTAGTTTCACCCCAGCTGGAGTGCCGGAGGTTAGCCATCACTGCCCGGTACTCTGGAACTCTCTACCGCAACACATGCTCACCTACAGTGGAAACCTACAATAGAAACCAGAAAACCCATCTGTTCAGACAAGCCTACAACCTACAGTAGTCCTCCTGCCGCTACACCGCTATGACCAGCTTTACCCTCACCTACTGTGCTGTTCTCCCATTCCTTGTAGACTGCAAGCCCTTGGGGGCAGGGTTCATTCTCCTTCTGTACCAGTTTGTAACTTGTCCTGATTGCAATTGTTTTTTATTATGTATGTGGCCCTTTTCAGATGCACAGCACCATGGAATGGAACTTTAATACTAATAACCAAGGTAGCCCAATAGACTCCTATTGTAAGCCATTACTGAGTGATTTTTGTCATACAATGGAACACAGGTTTGTGGCTTCTGCTAAATACAGGGACAAAGACCAAAAGAGGTTTAGAGTAGGGTCTAAACTAGGTAGAGGGAAAGGTTTAGTTTACAGCCAAATACTGTACCCTGGCCAAGGTAAAACATCTTTTTGACCACTCTCCCCCTGGCACATGATTCATAAGGCACAAAGACCTCCAAGACCGCTCTGCCCCTGAGCATGTCCACCGTATGGGTTTTTGTCCACACAAAGAAGTTTTCATTTTTCATTAATTTTTAAAAATGAAACAGAAATTTACTCAAGTCACAACCGATCTCTCATTGAATGGGAAATTCACATTGATGTCCAAACAGAGCAGGTGCAAATGAAGGGCATATGCACCTGAGCGAATCGAAGCCAAACAAACTTTCAGGAAAAACTCAATTTGCTGCGAAGCCGAACTTCCTTGCTCTTTGTGGTATTGAATCTATTTTTTCCTGAAATGGCTGTAAAAATGAAAAAATACTTACTCACCTAATCCATTTCTGCGCAAAGAGATCGTCTTGAGTGCAGAAACCACGTGAAATATCATCACATCAGCGTACTGGCCCGGAGTTGTGACAGGTGATGTCACGGCACCCGGTCAGCGTGATGACATTATCACATCACCGTAAACGATAAGGGGAGTATTCGTCTAGGTAATTCGTCATCAATCAAATTTCTTTGTGAAATTCGGCGAAGCAGCCAAATTAAATTTTACATAACTTCACTCATCTCTAGAGTTCTCCTCTAAGGCGTCTTTTTGTCCAAGCCCAGTTATTTAAAGAGGACCTTTCATGGGTCCAGTCATTATGAAATAACTAGCAGGTTTTTTTAGGGCACTGTGCACAGATGTAATATTGCTTACTAGTTTGTCTGGGTGCCGCTCCGTTCCCCTGCTACGCCCCCTGCAGTTTTCCCAGCTGGTATGCTAATGAATATCATTGGTACAGGGAGGAGGACACTGCGCTGTTTCTCACTGGGCGTCTCCTTCTCCCTGGCTGTAGTGCGGTCCAATCACAGCGCCGAGCGTCTCAGCCAGGGAGATGGTGAGCTTTTCTTTCTCCCTGGCTGTGACGCTCTCCGCTGTGATTGGACAGGGAGAAGGAGACGGCCATTGAGAAACAGGCAAGTCTCCTTGACTACAGGTAGATGCACAAAGTTTACATGTACAATTACACGTAGATATGGCGTACAGGTAACAGTAAAGAATACTATTTGTATCCTGGAGAGAATAGATGGTTAAAAATTCCACATGAAGGGCATTGTTCATTAGGTAGAAAAACATCCTAAACAAGGTTACAAGTCCGACAGGGGTGAGTTGAGCGGTCAGACCCTATGCAGTGGTGGTAAAAGACATTAATCAACTAGAGTAGCTTTCAAACCTCCCATAGACTTCTAATAGGAAAGCAAACGGAATGCCTTTTAAAGACTTTCGTTTTGCATTCCGTCATAATACAAGTCTATGGGCAGAAGAACGGATCTGTCCTTCTGTCTTATGGATTCCGTTATTTTCCATTATAACCATAACAGAAAGCCATAACGGAATCCCTAACGCTAGTGTGAACCCACCCTAACATGTATGCATCCAAACGATTACTGTGGCCTACTTCACATTTATCAATGTTTAAATTCACCTGCCACGTTCTTGCCCATGTTGCCGGCTTATCTAGGTCTTTCTGTAATATTTGAACCTGAAACTTTATTCTCAATCCCGTCCACAAGATCATTGATAAAGAGATTAACCCCTTCAAGACCAAGCCAGTTTTCACCCTAAGGACCAAGCCACATTTTGAAAATCTGACATGTTTCACTTTATGTGTTAATAACTCTAAAACGCTTTATATAAGCAATTCTGCGATTGTTTTCTCACGACATATTGTGCTTCATGTTAGTGGTAAATTTAAGTCAATATGTATCATCTTATTTATTAAAAAATTCCAAAATTTACCGAAAATTTAGAAAAATTCACAATTTTTGAAATTTGAATGTCTCTGCTTTTAAAGCAGATTGTAATTGGGCACGAGTGAATTTCATATTTTGAAGTTCGTGTGCGGGTTCGTGTTGTAGTATTTACTTAATTGCAGTTACCACAGTTACCACGGACCATAATGCAATTCCCTGACGGAATGCATAACGGAATGCCTTTAGATGCATTCCGTTATTCATTCCGTCATAATAGAAGTCTATGGGCTGCAAAACAGATCTGTCCGATTTACGTTATGTAATACCACAACACGAACCCGCACACAAACTTCAAAATATGAATATTGCTCATCCCTAATTGTGACACCTCATAAAATAATTGTTACTGTACATTTCCCAGATGTCTGCTTCATGTTGGCATCATTTTGAAGATGTCATTTTATTTTTTAGGACATTATAAGGCTTAGAATTTTAGATGCAAAATAATTCAAATTTTTAAGAAAATTTCCAAAACCCACTTTTTAAGTACAAGTTCAGTTATGAAGTCTCTTTGTGAGGCTTACATAGTAGAAACCACCCATTAATAACCCCATTTTAGAAAATACACCCCTCAAAACTGATTTTTAAAAACTTTATTAACCCTTTAGGTGTTCCACAAGAATAAAACAGAAATGGAGGTGAAATTTTAAAATGTCATTTTTTTTTTGCAGATTTTATATTTTAATCTATAACACAGCAATGGTTAACAGCCAAAGAAAATTCAATATTTATTACCCTGATTCTGCAGTTTACAAAAGCACCCCATATGTGCTCGTAAACTGCTGTATGAGCACACAGCAAAGTGCAGAGGGAAAGTAATGCCATATGGATTGTGGAGGATCATTTTTAGTTGCCATGTCACATCTGAAGCCCCCCTGAAGCACCCCTAGAGTAGAAACCCCCCAAAAAGTGACCCCATTTTGCAAACTATGAGATGAGGTGACTGTTTTGTTGGTACTATTTTAAGGGTACATATGATTTTTGATTGCTTGATATTACGCTTTTTGTGAGGCAAAATAACCAAAAAATGGCTGCTGTGGCACAGTTTTAGTTTTTAGTTTTCTATGGAGTTGTGCAGACAGGATAGATCATGTGTTTATAGAGCAGGTTGATACGGACGCGACAATACCAAATATGTGTATTTTTTTGTTGTTTCAGTTTCACATAATAAAGCATTTTTGAAAACCAAAATAATATTTTTGTGTCTTTATTTTCTGAAAGTTGAATTTCTTTTATTTTTCTCCCGATCGTCTTGTGCAGGGGATCTTTTTTTGCAGGTAGAGTGAAATTTTTATTGGTACCATTTTTGGGTACATATGATTTTTTGATCATTCAATATGACACTTTTTTGGGGCAAGGTGACAAAAAAATTGGGCACAGTTTCTTTTTTTTAACAACGTTCACCGAAGGGGGTAAATCATAAGCTATTTTTATAGAGCAGGTTATTATAGCCGTAACAATACCTAACCTAATATGTCTATGTTTTTCTTTTTTCAGTTTTATACAATAAAAGCATTTGTGAAAAAAATCATGTTTTTTTACAGTATATCACCATTTTCTGAAAGCTATAAAAAAAAATTTTTGCAGAAAGAGTTGACGTTGTTATAGGTACCATTTTTGGGTACATATGATTTTTTTGATCACTCAATATTACACTTTTTTGTGGCAAAGTGACCAAAGGTGGAATTTACCTTAGGGATTAAATAATCTGATATTTTTATAGAGCAGGTCAGTATGGACGTGGAGATACCTAATATGTCTACTTTTTTAAATTTATTTCAGTTTTACACTATAAAAGCATTTTTGAAAAAAAAAATCCTGTTTTAGCATCTCCATTTTCTGAAAGCCATATTTTTTTAATTTTTTGGGATATTGTCTTATGTAGGGGTTTTTAATTTTTTGCAGGAAGAGATGACTGTTTGATTGGTACTATATTGGGGTAGATATGTCTTTATGATCGCTTGGCATTACACTTTTTGTGATGTAGTGACAAAAAATGAAATGAAGTTTTTATTTTCTTATGGTGTTTACCTCAGGGGATAAGTTATATAATATTTTTAAAAAAGCTGGTTGTTACGGATGTCGCAATACCTAATATGTCTACTTTATAAAAATTCATTACAGTTTTACACTATAAAAGCATTTTTGAAGCAAAAATAAAATCATGTTTTAGTGTCTCCATTTTCTGCAAGCCATATGATTTGTTATCTTTTGGGTAATTGTCTTATGTATGGGCTCATTTTTTGCGGGAAGAGATGACGGTTTGACTGGTCCCATTTAGAACAGATGCAGATCTTCACCTTATACCTTATGTCTGTGTAGGCTCCATTTCTGGTTTTGGCTCACAATCACTGATGGAAATCACTGATCAAAACACTGACATGTGAATGAGGCATAAGACGCTGATAGTTGCTTATGGACCCAGCCTGCCAGCTGTATCTCCTGGGCTTCCGTAGCTGGCAGGCTCCGATGGTTGTGTAAGGAATTGAAGCTACCAAGGCAACCATAGGCTCCCAATAACTGCAGCATGGGTGGCGGATGGAGTCAGAGGGAGCCCCCTCCCTCTGCAAACCCCGCATGTGCCGTGGTCAGCACTGACCGCTGCATGTGAAGGATTAATCCGCCGAAATCAGCGCATACAGCGATGCTGGCGAATGCAGTATGGGCCTGGCTATCAGTAACAGCCGGGCCCGTGCTGCTGATCAAGCCTGTGCAGGAGCTGCAAGAAGCCGCATTCCCTCATGTATATGTACGTTAATATGTGTGAAGGGGTTAAAGAGAATTGGGTCTAATACAGATCCTTGTGGTCTCCACTGCTCCCAGTACAGGTCTTTGTGGTAACCCACTGCTCCGAATACAGATCCTGGTGGTACCCCACTGCTGACATTTTCAATATGTACCATGTACTACGACTCTTTGTTTTCTGTCTCGTAGCGTTCTTTACCCATATGCAAATAATGAACCCCAGTCCATGCATTTGTAGATTCAGGATCTTGTATGATACTGTTTCAAAAGCTTATGCAAAATCCAGATATATCACATCCTTCTTCTAACCAACATTCAGATTTGCACTTACTCCTTCATGGAAACCAAGCGTGTTGGTTATGCATGACCTGTTTTGCATGAATCCATGCTGGTTATTAGTGATGAGCGGCAGGGGCAATATTCAAATTTGCAATATTTCGCAAATATTTGGGCGAATATTCGCCATATAATTGAAAGTTCGCGAATTCGTAATCTCTAGTCATTATTTCCTTGATTGCGAAAATTTGCATGAAAATTTGCATAAACTGGTATATTAAAGATACGTCATGACGTATCTTTTAAATACCAGTTTATGCAAATTTTTATGCACATTTTTATATGCAAATTTTCGCAAACAAGAAAATAATGCCATTTTCTTGATTGTGAAAATTTGCATATAAAAAATTTGCATAAAAACTCACATAAACTGGTATTTAAAAAAAACTAATATTCGCGATTGCGAATATATTTCGCGATATTCTAAATATTTGCGAATTCTCAAAGTGCTGATATTCGCGATTAAAATTTGCAATTCGAAAATTCATGATCAACACTACTGGTTATCAGTAATTAATTTGTTCACCACTATATACTGTAATTGTGCAGTTGATCTCTTAGAATATCTTCAAATATTTTACCTACTATAGATGTCAAAATTACCGGTCGGTAGTTATATAGTTACACCTTTTTACGTTTATTAAATATTGGTTCCACATCAGCTGTCCTCCAGTCCTGTGCACTTCCCCACCCCTCAAACACATTGCACATTGGTATTAACAGTGTACTTGGGCAATAATGCAGTTTTTGCAGTAAAATGTGTTTGAACTACATGTTTTGATGCAGTAATGTGTTAAATGACATGGGTATACGAATGCAATTTTTGTGGTAAAATGTCCTTGAACTATGCATTCACTAACACGGGTATAACTATGTATTTTTTGTGGTAAAATGTCTTTGAGTTACATAGTCTGATGCAGTAATGCACTGACTAACACAAGAATAAGAATTACATTTTTGCTGTGAAATATCTTTGAACTACATGGTCTCATGCAGTAATATAAAAAAAATTTGTAGCAAAAATAAAATGTGTTCAATAACACAGATATAATGTTGGCATTATTGCAGTATTGCTTTTGCTGTAAATGCCTTTATCTTGCAATAATATGCAACACCTTCAGCAACACTGGTACAATGTGCATATGCTCAATTACAAACTTTGTTTTTTAGAAGAAATGCACAATTACTCAGTGTTTGGAGCAGAATGCATACTATTTTGGTACTGGTAATAAGGCTATGAATAGAGATAAACAAATCTAATCCCACAAAGTATATTCGATCTGAATTTCAGGATTAATTCGATTCGCCTCAAAGCCGAATTTCCTCGTGCTTCGTGTTAGTGAACCGATTTAACCTAAAATAGTGTAAAAAACAAAAAAATCTAACTCACCTCCTCAATTTGCTTGAGATGGGCCACCAGCCACCATCTTGATTGGAGATCTTGGCTGAAATCCCTTGCGCAGTGACGTATGGCGTCACCACGGCGGCCGGCATGATTACGTAATCTCACGCCGCACATGATGTCATGTCAGATCTTCAAGCAAGATGATGGCGGACGGCCTTTTGTGAGCAAATATAGGTAGTAAGTTTGATTTCTTTTTACTTTTATGTTAATTTTACCCTGTTTTTACACTCAGATGCCGCGATCATGTATGAGCGGGGCATATAAGGGGTAAAATGACGGGGGGCGGTGCTATGGCTATTATGTTTTTCCCGACCAATATTTACTGAAAAATGTTGCTCGGTGTCATTTTTACGAGATTTGTCCAAAACAAAACTCTAAAACATCAGATTCATTTGGTGGACAAAGTTTTGTGAAATTCATAACTAATCTGATTTGTTTCGGAAATGATTTTCTCAATTCTAATCCAGAAGTATCTCATTTCTCATGATCATCGTTGAGATGTTCCTACAACGTGATTGTAGTCCACCTGTGGTAAATTCAGTTGATTGGACATGATTTGGAAAGACACACCCCTGTCTTTATATGGTCTCACAGGTGGAAATGCATATCAGAGCAAAAACCCAGCCATGATGAGTAAACAACTGCCTGTAGTGCTCAGAGACAGGATTGTGTGGTAGCACAAATCTGGTCAAGGGTACAAAAACATTTCTTCTGCACTGAAAGTTCCCAATAGCATAGTGGCCTCCACAATTCTTAGACAAAAGAAGTTTGGAACAACCAGGCTCTTCCAAGAGTTGGCCTCCCCACCAAACTAATTGGGGGAGAAGGGTCTTGGTAGGATTGGTGACCAAGAACCCAATGGTCACTCTAGTTGAGCTCCAAAGGTCCTATGTGCAGAAGGGAGAAACTTCCAGAAGGTCATCACTACAGCACTCCACTAATCTAGGCTTTAAGTCACAGTGGCCAGAAAGAAACCTCCCCTCAGTAAAAGACACATTGAAGCCGGTTGGAGTTTGCAAAAAAAAAGCACCTAAAGGACTCTTAGACTGTGAGAAACAAAACTATACTTTTTGGCCTCAATTGTAAGTGTCATGTCTAGAGCAAACCAGGCCTTGCTCATTACCTACCCAATAATATCCCTACAGTGAAGCATTGCGTGGCAGCATAATGCTGTGGAAGTTTTTTTCAGCAGCTAGGACAGGGAGACTGGTTAATGTTGAGGGAAAGCTGAATGGATCAAAGTACAGAGATATTTCTAATGAGAACTTGATCCAGAGTGTTAGGGACCTCAGACTAGGCCAAATGATCACCTTCTAACAAGACAATGATCCTAAGTACACAACAAAGACAACCCAGGATAAACTTAGGGACTATTCTGTGAATATCCTTGAGTAGCCTAGCCAGAGCCCAGACTTCAACCCGATTGATCATTAGTGTTGAGCGCGAATATTCGAATAGCGAATTTTTTTAGCGAATATCGGCACTTCGCTAATTCGCGAATATTTCGAATATAGCGCTATAAATTCGCTATTTCGAATATTCTTTTTTTTTTTGTTTTTTTTTTTGTTATATTTTTTTCTTTCCCTCTTCCCAACAGTAGTTCTTACCTGTCCTGAGGATTCCTGGCTTCCTGGCTGCTCTAGTCAGTGCCCATTGCCGCTTCTGCCGACTTCCGTGCTCATGGAGCGTCCCCATCCATGGGAACGTCTCCATATACTAAAATGTACTGTCGGATTTGAGGAATTACGTTGAAATCGCAATGCGATTAATTCAAGTTATATTAATCACATTGCGATTTCAACTTAGAGCTGGGTTTATAATGGGTCAGCTTACTAGAATGAACGAAGTTAACGAATATGGAATATAGCAGCACTGCTAAGTTGAATTCGCAATGCGATTAATTTAACTTAAAGTAATCGCATTGCGATTTCAACTTAGCACTGCTAGTGCCACTGCTATATTCCATAATATTCGTTAATTCTAGCCTATGTAAGATAGCAGTGCTAAGTTGAAATCGCAATGCGATTACTTCAAGTTAAATTAATCGCATTGCGAATTCAACTTAGCAGTGCTGCTATATTCCATATTCGTTAACTTCGTTCATTGAATCGTTAACTTCGTTCATTCTAGCAAGCTGACCCATTATAAACCCAGCTCTAAGTTGAAATCGCAATGCGATTAATATAACTTGAATTAATCGCATTGCGATTTCAACGTAATTCCTCAAATCCGACAGTACATTTTAGTATATGGAGATGTTCCCATGGTGATGGGGACGCTCCATGAGCAAGGAACTTTATGGTTGGCTTGGTAGAATTAGCGAATAGCGAATATGACGAATGTATTCGTCATATTCCTCAAAACGAAGATAACGAGTATTCTACATCTTCGTTTTAGCAACCTATTCGTCAACCTCGCTAATTCTAGCAATCAAATAGGAAGGTTGACTATAGAGACAGCTGTGTTAAATTCGCTATGCGATTTTTTAATTTTTTTTTAATAGAATAATTATATTACTTGATATAATTATTATAATTATTCTATTTATTAAAAATATATATATACATAATCGCATAGCGAATTAAACACAGTTGTCTCTATAGTCAACCTTCCTATTTGATTGCTAGAATTAGCGAAGTTGACGAATAGGTTGCTAAAACGAAGATGTAGAATACTTCGTTATCTTCGTTTTGAGGAATATGACGAATACATTCGTCATATCCGTCATCTTCGCTATAATTCTAGATATGAAACCAATAGGAAAGTAGCCTTAAGTTAAAATCGCAATACGCGATTATTTAAATCGCATATTAATCGCGGTAACTAGAATAATGACGAATATTCGATTTCGACGAATATGAAACGAATATTCATTCGAATATTCGCGAATTTCGTCGAAATCGAATATGGCACCTGCCGCTCATCACTATTGATCATCTGTGGAGAGACCTGAAAATGGCTGTCCACCGATAATTCTTATTAAACCTGACAGAGCTTGAGGGGATCTGTAGAGAAAAACGGCAGAAAATCATCAAATCCAGGTGTGTAAACCTTGTGGCATCATACCCAGGAAGACCGAAGGCTATAATTGGAGTCAAACATGTATCAGCTAAGTCCTGAGTAATGTCAATGTCAATGCAAAATTTTAGTTTTTTCTTTTCAATAAATTAGCTAAGATTTTGAACATTCTGTTTTCATTTTATCATTATGGAGTATCGAGTGCAGAATGTTGGGGGAAAATTAGATTTTTTTTTAAATCTTATCACAAGGCCCAAAATAACAAAATGTATAAACATTGAAAGGGTCTGAAGACATTCTGAAGGCATTATACGGTATCTGTATCTTGCACTTTACTGTACTCTTGCATACCATGTTCTCTTCAGTAAACGTTGCTGTACTCAGAAAACTTCATTTGCAGTCTCTGTGGCTTGAAGCTCAGCTCATGTGTTCGGCGCCAAATATTGTGTCAGAAGCTGGGCCCACCAGGGAATCCTGTAGTCTTCCAGTGGGTCAGTAGGAGCTATCCATAATGTTTCTCTACAAACTCCATCAGTTCCACTTTTTCAAACAAAAAAACTCTTAGTGGTTTATATCCCTATCA
Organism: Bufotes viridis; assembly: GCA_033119425.1. Lineage (NCBI taxonomy): Eukaryota > Metazoa > Chordata > Amphibia > Anura > Bufonidae > Bufotes > Bufotes viridis. The sequence goes on from CM065591.1 coordinate 37,780,078, forward strand.
CTGCTACCAATGCAGAAACCAGTTACAAAGCCTCTATTATGCCATTGGTGAGAACAAAGTAGTTGTCATACCACGATACTCTGTCAAAAATGGTACATTTAAAGAGTTGTTAAGACTGAGAAATTCCTATTTATTAGTTCCCATAGCGTGCCTATTTCAAATAGCAGTATTTATTGGCATAAGGTTTGGATTGTCTTTGTTCAGTTAACTTTAGAAACGGATCCAATGTACCATATATAGAAAATGCTTAGCCAAGTGATTAAAGCCTGGAGGGTAAGCTGGCATGGAAATGCAGATGACGGTTCCATAGCTAAACATAATGATGGGTAATATTTCACAACGAACGTTCTCATTGTTTTGCCTTCAGGTTCCTTCATTCCTTTTATTTTGTTCATTTTTGCTTTCCTAAACATTGTCTCTTTCCTAGGCCACTATGTTCTGTTCCTGTTTCTTATTTCCCCTTTGCCTTCCTTTTCATGAAATCAGTTGGTAATTCAACATTAGAAGCCAAAAATATGGGTGTGTTTTCCTCTTCCCAACAAGAGAGACACAAAAACATCTGTCTTGATAATTCACGTTATTCTTTCAAGAAAAGCACTATAGGACTTTTAGATAATGATTAACAAAAGAGAACTACAACATAAAATTAATTTTTTGTGATCAAATATCATTGTGGTGTGAGTACGTGTATCAATATTACTTAGTTCAACAAAGAACTAACTGGGACATGAAAACAGGAACATATTATTACCAAATTTTTGTTCCCGCTCACTGCCCTGTCCTGTATAAATAAAGAGGCCACCACGATGTGTTACCATATTAAATTGGTCAACTGCACCATGTAGTACCCTATACCTGGAGGGTACTACATATTGTTTATATTGTTATGTTGTATATTTTACAGTTTTTTTCCTGGCCATCACTACCTGCAAGGAATGTTTGGCAAAGGTTGGCAGGAACAGGGTTAATCACCCTGTTCCTCTCCTCTTGGTAGGAGTGGGCTGTTCTAGCCTCCTGCCAGGATGGGGAGTACCTGAGAAGCTTCAATGTGAAGAGGAAACAATTTGCTGTGCTCCTGTTACAGATTTTCAAATAGAGAAATATTCAAAAATATCCTCAAGTATAGCTTTGATATTCCAGACAGCAGAGTGATCTGCTACATCAGCATCTACAGAAACAGCTGTGAGGTGAGGGACTACAGCCAAGCCACCCATCACTAAACAACCACAAGGCCAGTATCACCTCAGTGTTGAATTGCTACCAACCAAACTGCCTCCAAATCCTTGCAGTTGCCAGAGAAGAAGTGCACCAAAAGCCTGCTGCTAATGAATATATTTCAAGTTCAAAGTTGCAGGAAGCTGGATAGGGAGTTGAGTTTAGAGTCCAAAGGGACAAGACATGGCACAGTCAGACATGATGCAGAGCCCCGGGGAAGCAGCTTGCAGAGCACCACGGCTCCAGGCAAGTTCAAAAAGTGAGTATTATGAGGGGTTAACAGACAAAGGCAGCCACTCAAAGGTACCAAAACCTCTAAAAACTCAAGTAACCTGACTGAAGCCAGAGATTAGTACAGCAGCAGAGAGAGAAAGCAAAGTATTCAATTTCACCTGCCAGTTTACCCTTAGGCTACTTTTACAGTAGCCGAAAAACTACCTGAAAAAAACATATCTAAAAAACACTTTATTAAAGATATGTCCCTTGGGACTAAAAGACCATTAAAGTCATATCAGGTAATGCGGAACGATCTAACCCAGGAAGAAAACAGCATATATGTTTCTATCCTGGTAGTTGCTCCGTGTAGAAGGTGCAATGCAGTGTGGTGGACAAGCAGGACCAAGGAAAATGTGTCCAACATGTCCCTATGATCTGGGGTAAATGAACACATTAAACCCCTACACACACTATAGCTAACCCTAGTTACAGTGAGCGCTGCACAGATGATATAGAGCAGCCTCACTTCTAACACACCGCATCCGACGCCACCACCCCCTGCAGCATGAACACGTTGCTGCTGGGATAGAGGTAGGGTGTCAGGGCACATGTAGGCATGCAGTTGCTAGATACATAAGACGCGCTCAATGCGTTTCAACAGGATCTGGAACTTGTCCTGTCTCCTCAGGAGCGGTTTAGAGTATGCAGGTTAGTCTTAGGTGCCCGACACCTTTTGCGTGTACAGGCAACCGGCAATCTTCTGCGCTCAAAGCTATCTTGCTTTGTCTTCTCATTGTCTGTAGCTACTAGAGGCCTGTTCATGCCAGGCAGGTTCCCCCAGAAGTATCTTGGTCGATCGACACTCTGTCATTTTGCCCCTCTATGGCCTACTCATGCTTCTGCCACCTCCACACTCTGTCATTGTGCCGCTCTGTGGTCTCCTCATGATGCCGCCACCTCCAGACTCTGTCATTGGGCCACTCGGTGGCCTCCTCATGCTGCTTTTACCTCACCACTGTGTCATAGGTCCACTCTGTGGATTTTTCATGCTGTTCCCACCCTCCCCACTTCATGACTTGTCAACTATTTTGGCTTTCGGCCTGGCTGACATCATAATTCTGATTTGTCAGAATGAAGGAAAAATGAGACGCACAACGGATCCTGTCTGTGTAGCAGCTTTAAGGCCTGTATGGTCCCATCAGAATTGGCTTATGATTTGGTAGCCAAAAGCAGGAGAGGGTAGTAAACACAGAAGACATGCAAATATTTCATTCACGTGTAATCTCTGTTTTAGGTCCACTCCTGTTTTTTTTGCGTTTAGCAATGCTGATGGATTATTGAGCAAATGCTGACCGAGTGAAGGCGGATGCTCCACAGACAGGATCCATTTTTTCTGGGTAATTGTTCTGATGGATCAGAGAATGGGGACAATTAATCAATGATGTCAACACAAACTTACTGCTGACACCCTCTCCACTCTGTCGGGGGGCTCTACTTGTATAAGCATTTAATAGAACTAGGTTCTGTGAACAGCTAGGTTCATGTGGAATCAGCTGATGAGGGTGTAAAAGGAGTGCGCTTCTTCTTGACGCTAACATCTACCTGTAAGGCTGAGTTGATACTTCAGTTATTTGGTCAGTTTTGACCCTGTGACTGCCCAAATAAGTGAAGTGTGCAGTGAAAAATTCGTCGAACCGGCCAAATCAAATTTTTGAAAAGTTCGCTTATCTCTAGTTATGATGATAAAATTAAATGACTAATGAATGAGATATACCAAGAGGAATTTTAATGTGACATATCAAATCAACTTGCAATTGATACTGTTGCCTTTGTATTACCACTCAGTTGGTTGTGAATATTTGGCCATAAAACGACCTGAATATATTAATTGCCAAATAATAACATCTGAATTTTGCATATTGCTATCCACTACAACCTGACATGCTAATGAACTTTAGATACATCCAAGTACTACAGTAGGTGGGATATTAGATAGGGATTTTTTGGGCTATTTCTTCTTTCTTCTTTTTTTATTCAAGTTGGCCAACTATGTTTTATATTATTTCATGAGAATATATTATGTATGGTCTCGGTGCTTCAAATGTGTGGTAAATGTTTGGCATGAATTTACTTTATACAAGTCTGTAAGCGGGACATTCACCATTCACATTTTTGCACAATATTTCATGTTGTATTGATGTCTACAATAAATTATAGGTTTTATATCAATTAACTGTAATAGGGTATTTATTTCCATAACGGTACTGAATAGTAGAGTGCCCCCCAAATATTTTATTTTATTTTATTATAAACAGTTAAAATTCACCAAGTTTGGACTCTACTTATCCCACCAGTTACAACTCCTTTCTTGCTACTGAGCCTAACCACGGGGAGCGACATTATCCAGGTAGGAGCACCGTTACACAAACTATTAGGGCCACAACATACCACTCTGCATTCCTCAACGCTGGGGGGTGGCCCGCCGCATATGGAGCTGTCTCCTTCCAGCTCAATAGACTACATGATGCGGGAGCCCAAAACGGCTGCTTGGTGAGTGTGCCAGATCACTGCTGATCTGATCTGAGTATAGGTCATCAATATCTGTAGCCCGGAGGACCCCTTTCATGTTTTAGCCAAAAATGTACAAAATTTATTTGAAAACCCTCTATTAATGGAAGTAATTATGAACTTAAGAGTTTAACTTCAACTTTTTGTTATGTAATGTCCTCACATTTCCAGTGAAATAATTAGTATAATAAAAAAATAGTTTAAGAAGATTATAATGGATTAAAGTCTTTGCCTTAGACATAATAAAAATATGCAGACATCTGTAAAAAAACGATTACAAATAATAACAATAATAATAACAATAATAATAATAATTTGTATAGCACCAACATATTCTTCAGAGCTTTACAATCAGGTAGTTTGAGTACAAACAAAATCATACATTACACAGTAACAAACAAGTCAACAATTAAAACAGGAGTAATGAGGGCCCTGCTCGTAAGAGCTTACACTCTATGGGGAAATAAGGGTGGGGCTGTATTAGACAGCCTGATGTGGCACATAATTGTCGGGAGGGAAGAGAATACTAATCCAGAGTGCACACAACTAGAGTAGCCGAAGAGGGCAACCACAAAAGGATAAATTATAGCTTTGAGGTCCTGGTAGAGGGTATTGGCAGCAAGGCGACAGAACCAGACAGATACTGGAGCAGCTGGCATCTTAGCTCAGCCAAGAGTGATTGCTGAGTTGCAGAGACAGTTCTATACATGTTGTAAGAGGGCGCAAGGTGCCGTCATGGACGGAAGATACGTGTCACCGAGGTTCCTGGCCTCGGTGAGGTGAGAGCCGGGTTTTTTGTGTCAGCAGCAGCTAGTGCTGCTTGACATTGATAGATAGCATGGCTGCAAAGCCGATCCGGGCCGGCTCTTACCGGGAGCAGCTAAAGTGTAGGGTGGGTGGTTGCTCCCCACGGTCCAGTCCTGGTTTTGGGCTGGGTTTAAAAACTCAGCCAGCACCAGCAGCTGGGGGTGTGATTGTCCTGGAGCTGCTAATAGTGCTGGGAGCTGAGGGCTGTGTTTTTGGGACCTGCGGCTGGAGCCAAGCTGGAGGGCTCAAACCCCTGTGAAAACGAACAGGCTGCCTGAAAAAGCCTGTCTATGGACTTGCTAACACCAAGGAGCTAAGGTGACTCTTCCGTTTATGGACTTTTGTGTGTGTGAACAAACACCAAGCCACCTGTTTTTTGTGATGCTCTTTTGTTGTGTGAATAAAACACGGACATTTAATTTACAAGCTTGAACGTTGCCTCTGTACTGCACCCGCTGGTCCTGTCTACCAGAGCGAATCCCCACATTTGGTGTCGGATGCGGGCATGCGCAGTGAGGCTGGCGTAACGCCGAAGTTTTTTCCAAAGTGAATGTCATATGTCAAGCCGGCAAAGTTTCAACACGTGAACTCTGACAAGATGGAGGCAGTTGTAAAGGCTCTCGTGGAGGCCAATTTACAGCAGCGGGAGGCCAACAAGCAGCAGCAGGAGACAAACCAGCTGCTGTTGCAACATGTAATGGCTTTGCAAGCGACTGGAGCCTCTCACCGTGCCCATGATGCCCGGAAAGCGGTCCGTGCAGCAATTCCCAAGATGACCCCCGAGGATGATGCCGAGACCTACCTGGCAGTCTTCGAAAAAGTGGCCGTGAGGGAGAAGCTGCCCCGTGACCAGTGGGCTGAGGTGGTCGCTCCGTTCCTGGCTTCCGGACCCCAGCAGGTGTTTTTCGACTTGTCGGACGACCAAGCGGCCGATTATGACACCGTGAAAGGAGAGATCCTAGCCAGACTGGGGGTGAACGTGCTGGTCCGCGCTCAAAGAGTCCACCAGTGGGACTTTAAAACGACTGAACCTGCTAGGCCGCAGTACTACGATCTGCTGCACAGGCTGCAAAAGTGGCTGCAGCCTGATCTACTAAGTCCCACTGCCATGCTGGATCGACTGTTGGCGGACATCTTTTGGAGGGCCCTGCCTTATCCCCTCCAGCACTGGGTCGGCCAGGCGTCTCCGGTAAGTGCCCTGGAGATGGTCGACCTGGTGGAGCGTTACGAGGCCACCAGAAACCTGCAGGGGAGTCTTGCTGGGAAGGGGCCAGTCAAACCCCGGAGGCCTCCACCCCAGTTCCGACGACCGGCGACAGAGAGACCTGCACGGAATGTATCCCCTGCGGATCCGCCTCCCGTGGTATGCTGGAGGTGTCAGGAGCCAGGCCACATCAGGGCCGACTGTCCGCATCAGGGTGAGCCGATGGATGTGAACTACGGGTATCGCCACTCCCTGTATGCACGGAAGCTGTGTGCAACTGGCACCCGTGAGGGGCAGGACAATACCCACCTGTGTCAGGTAGAGGTGGGAGATTCTCTGGCGGTGGCCCTGCTGGACTCCGGGAGTTTAGTCTCCTGGTAAGAGCTGCCCTAGTACGGCCTGCGGAGTATACCGGCCGTAAAGTCGGGGTCCTATGCATCCACGGAGACTTAAAAGACTACCCCACTGCACTAGTGACTTTGTCCACAGCTGCTGGTAAGTGGACCCACGAGGTGGCTGTCGCTACCAAACTCCCACATGAACTGATTCTTGGGAGGGACTTCCCAGGTTTCCCGGCGCTGTGGCCGGCTATAAAAGTGTCTGATGGGCCCGAGACAGGGGTAACCCTAGTAGAGTGGCCCGATACCACTGGAAGGCCAGAACCCTGGGAGCCCGAATCTGAAGGGCCAGCGGTAGGGGTGACCACTGCTCCAGCGGTAGAGGGGGAGACAACCCCACTGAGTGTAATGGTGGGAGACACGGAGGACTTGCCACCGGGACCTGAGTTGGCAGACCTCAATGTCTCCGGGGAAAATTTTGGGACCGCCTAACACCGGGACCAAACCCTAACCAGGGCCTGGGAAAGTGTTGTAATAATTGACGGTAAACCCCAGAAACCTGGGGCTGAATTAATGTTTCCACGGTTTATTATTCTTCAGGATATGTTGTATCGGGTGAACCAAATCCGAGGTGAGCCAGTTGAACAGTTGGTGGTGCCCACCGCATATCGCAAGCTTGTTATGGAGCTTGCCCACCAACATGTTCTTGGGGACACATGGGGTGGCAGAAAACGCAGGACCGCGTACTACAGCGATTTTACTGGCCCGGTTTGTTTAAGGAAGTAGAGGAGTTCTGTAAGTCCTGTCCGACCTGTCAGGTAAATAGCCCCCATCCGCATTACAGAAGTCCCCTGGTCCCTCTCCCAATAATTGAGGTCCCATTCGAGCGTATTGCCATGGATCTGGTCGGACCCGCACCGAAGTCTGCTAGGGGTCACCAACATATCCTGGTGATTCTGGACTATGCCACTCGGTATCCAGAGGCGGTGCCTCTTCGACACACATCGGCTAGGCTCATTGCAAAGGAGTTAATGGAGATGTTTACCCGGGTGAGCCTACCTAAGGAGGTTCTGACGGACCAAGGGACCCCTTTTATGTCTAAGATTATGAGGGAATTGTGTAAACTGTTGCATATAAAGCAATTGCGGACGTCCGTTTACCATCCGCAAACGGACGGCCTTGTGGAAAGATTTAACCAAACTTTAAAAATATGCTAAAAGGGTGGTGTCCCGAGATGGGAAGGACTGGGATCTGCTTCTGCCCTATCTCATGTTCGCAGTGCGAGAGGTGCCCCAGGCCTCTACTGGGTTCTCACCCTTCGAACTGCTTTATGGCAGATGCCCACGGGGCCTGTTGGACATCGCTAAGGAAGCGTGGGAGCAACAGCCCGTCCCCACAAAAGCGTAATTGAATATGTTACCCAGATGCAGGAACGTATGGAGAGGGTGTTACCGCTGGTCCGGGAGCATATGGAGGCAGCACAACAGGCCCAAAGTAGAGTCTATAATCGTCAGGCTCGAGTACGAGACTTTAATCCCGGAGACCGAGTTTTAGTTCTGGTACCCACCCTTGACAGCAAATTTCTAGCTAGGTGGCAGGGGCCCTATGAAGTGCTCGAGAAAGTGGGGGAAGTAAATTACAAGGTGCACCAGCCAGGGCGGCGGAAGCCGGAGCAGGTGTATCATGTGAATTTGCTGAAGCCATGGAAGGATAGGAACTCGCCCAGCGATGACAGCCCTCGGCCAGGGCTTCTAGGTGAGAAGGATCCAGCCCTCACCTCGAAGTCCGGAAGCAGCCGCCACCGTAAAAATTTCAGATAGCCTGTCCTCCAAACAGGTCCAGGAAGTTAAGGAGTTCATTAGTCGGAACACGGATGTGTTCTCGGACCTCCCTGGGCGCACATCCCTAATCCAGCATGACATTATCACTGAGCCTCAGGCCAAAGTCCGGTTAAAGCCGTATCGGGTACCCGAGGCTCGGCGACAAGCCATTGTGAAGGAAGTGCAGCTGATGCTCCAGTTAGGTGTCATCGAGGAGTCAAAAGTGATTGGGCCAGTCCGATAGTCTTAATACCCAAGCCGGACGGGACATTGAGGTTCTGTAACGATTTCCGCAAGCTGAATGAGGTGTCCAAGTTTGATGCGTATCCCATGCCGCGGGTGGATGAGCTCATTGAAAAATTGGGCCAAGCCAGGTATTTTTCTGTCTTGGACCTCACCAAAGGGTACTGGCAGGTACCCTTAACGGAGGCTGCCAAGGAAAAACTGCTTTTATCACACCGGAGGGGTTGTATCAGTACAAGGTATTACCCTTTGGTCTACATGGCGCCCCGCCACGTTTCAAAGGCTTATGGATATTGTGCTTCGTCCACATCGACGGTACGCCTCAGCGTATCTGGATGATATCATTGTCCATAGCACCGACTGGGAGAGTCACCTACCGAAGGTACAGGCCGTAGTGGACTCCCTTAGGAAAGCTGGCTTAACTGCTAACCCAAAAAGTGTGTGATAGGGTTAGAAGAGACCAAATACCTAGGGTATGTCATTGGGCGGGGGTGGTCAAACCTCAGGTAAACAAAATTGAGGCAATTAAGAATTGGCCCCGACCTGTCACTACGCGGCAAGTAAAATCATTCCTGGGCATGGTGGGATACTACATGAGGTTTATTCCCAACTTTGCTACAATTGCTGCTCCATTGACAAGCCTTTTAAAGGGACGCAGGTCAGTGTCGATCCAGTGGAATGAGCAGGCGGATAAGGCTTTCTCTGCTCTGAAGTCGGCCCTGTGTGGGTCCCCGGTTTTGGTGACGCCCGACTTCAAGAGAGAGTTTGTGGTACAGACCGATGCCTCTGAAGTGGGCCTCGGGGCTGTACTCTCTCAGGAAATCAATGGGGAGGAGCATCCCGTGGTTTTCCTGAGTCGCAAACTCACCCCAGCCGAAACCAGGTACAGTATAGTGGAGAGAGAGTGCCTGGCCATCAAGTGGGCACTAGAGTCTCTCCGCTATTATCTGCTAGGGAGAAAGTTCCGTCTGGTGACCGACCATTCCCCTCTAAAGTGGATGTGCCAGGCGAAAGACAGGAATGCTCGGGTCACCAGATGGTTCTTGTCTCTGCAGAACTTCAAGTTCACAGTGGAACACAGGGCAGGCCGCTTGCAAGGAAATGCGGATGCACTGTCTCGAGTACAGTGTTTGGCGTGTGTTCACCCTGTCGGGGTTGAACAAAGGGGGAGGTATGTAAGAGGGCGCAAGGTGCCGTCATGGACGGAAGATACGTGTCACCGAGGTTCCTGGCCTCGGTGAGGTGAGAGCCGGGTTTTTGTGTCAGCAGCAGCTAGTGCTGCTTGACATTGATAGATAGCATGGCTGCAAAGCCGATCCGGGCCGGCTCTTACCGGGAGCAGCTAAAGTGTAGGGTGGGTGGTTGCTTCCCACGGTCCAGTCCTGGTTTTGGGCTGGGTTTAAAACTCAGCCAGCACCAGCAGCTGGGGGTGTGATTGTCCTGGAGCTGCTAATAGTGCTGGGAGCTGAGGGCTGTGTTTTTGGGACCTGCGGCTGGAGCCAAGCTGGAGGGCTCAAACCCCTGTGAAAACGAACAGGCTGCCTGAAAAAGCCTGTCTATGGACTTGCTAACACCAAGGAGCTAAGGTGACTCTTCCGTTTATGGACTTTTGTGTGTGTGAACAAACACCAAGCCACCTGTTTTTTGTGATGCTCTTTTTGTTGTGTGAATAAAACACGGACATTTAATTTACAAGCTTGAACGTTGCCTCTGTACTGCACCCGCTGGTCCTGTCTACCAGAGCGAATCCCCACAATGTACAGTAATTAAGGGGTCATTTACGAACAGATATACAACACTTTTTGGCGCATATCTATCACAGATTGCATTTGCGCCACAATCTGCGACTGTTTCCCTTCTTCCCCCGCTCACGTCAGGTCTAAAGAAAAGGGAGTGCGGTGTGGGCAGAAAAGGTGGCGGGCCATTTTCTAAGCCTTTTTTAGGTGTAGAAAATGGTCTAAACCTATGCCAGCAAGGGAGTTGGCATAGATTTAGACAAGTACAAAGTCTGCTTAAGTTATGTAGAGGCCAGCGCTGGAGGGACAAATACTGGCATCTAAATCATCAATCTTCATAAATATCCTCCTTAATCAGTCATACTTAAATTTGTTTAGAGTATCATCTTCACTAAATAAGGGTTAATCACAATTCAGTCTCTGTTTATCGCCTATCCACAGGCACCTTACAATTCCAAACCAGGTTTCCCTGTAAGCATGTGGTTAATGAAAATGTGGTCAAGATTCCCCTAGGGCGGTCACTTTACAGCAGGGATGTCAAGCCCTTCCTAGCATAGATGCTTACCCCCTTTTGTCAATAAGCTCCTCTGTGGTAAAAGTAGGAGTAGGGGTTCCCTGGGAATGAAATATTTTTAGGAGGTTTCCCCATGGTAATGTGGGAATCATTGTCTTTTCAGAATTGATTGAGTTTCCTCTATGGGAACCCAAACAATACAAGCTTGACTTGAAAAGAAGATAAAGGCAGAAGAGACTGCTTTCTTAATGTCATCATGTGTCACCCACATGAGAGAGCCGTCACTTGTTCAGCCAACAGTTTTTTCTCGACCATAAATTTCGATGTGACAAAGAAAACTTTGGTATGTTAAAATTCATTGTGTCCAAACCTTCTTCCCTCTGACATCTTTCATCAGGGTACAGTCTGTAGACCCCCACACACATTGGATCACTGGGTGGCTTTGGATGAGTTTCATCTAGATGTATATACAGCTTTACTCCCACTGTAGGAACAGACAGCTACATTCTTTTATTTTAATCCACAACTATATTTTAGTAGACTTTATTATTACAGGTGGCTTTCTATAAAGTGAAGAAGCCAAGTCAACATACATGCTAAAATGATATCTACAACAGATCCCATGTATGAAGATAATAGCAGGTCTTATTTATTTCATACATAACCGCCATTGTAATCTCCCTCTACAAAAAAAAAATACTTATGTAACATAAAACTCATACATTATACATTTTCGGGTGTTCTGTCAAAATAAGGACCATATTAAATACCTATTTTAGCAGGAGCTGCTCTTTAAAATGAGCCCTCCATGCTTATGCACCAGATCCATTTGCGAGGTCCTTACATAAAGAATGTGAATGATAAAAAGTATAATAATGTGCTGAGTGCACCCAGATTTTCTCTCAAACTTGTTTAAAGGATTCAACCGGCAATAAGTTATGATTGGAAACAGACATAACATTTTCCTTTCGTAAAGCCACAATTATAGGTTTTACTTGATGCCTACTGAAATCTTTCTGCAAACTCCACAACTCAGAGAAATGACCCCAAAGTGCCCATAATGAATGACATTTTTCGGCTTCCTGAGTCTATCCTAACCTACAATTTGCAATAGTTATGGACAATTTGGAAGCATATAAAATTTCCCAAAAAGGGATCAGGCATTATAAAAAAGAGAGCAGAGTTCTCGACATACCGCTCATCAGTCTTGCCGACAGAAAGAGAAATTGTCTTCCTCGAAAAGATAGCAGAAGATGGATAGACAATTACTTTTTTTGTAACATGAAACATTGACAAATGATAGCATTTTGTTCTTTAACAGGATATTGGGCAGCCATCTTACTTCCCATGGAATTTTCACATCCAGGAAAACTTATTTGTTCAAATTTAAATCAGTGGGTAATAAAACAATTATGAGCTGAGATATAAGGTAGATTGGGAAATGATTCCATAGCCTTAAATATAACCTTGGTACAAGGTGATATAGATTGCTCTTACTGGAGCCCTTATACCTGTACATATTGACACACATAGGAGCCCTTATAAATATACCTTTCTGCTAACTCTATTTCCAACTCCTTAATATCTGGCTTTCGCCCTCTATACTCTATGGAACCTGCCCTCAAACTTCTCCTCACCATGCTCCACTCTACTGGCCTTAATGACACTGCTCTCTCTTGGTTTTCTCTTTTTGGCTGCTCTATCAGTGTATCATTCACCGGTTCTCCTTCTTCTTGCTGTCAGGGTTCCTCTGGGTTAATTTGAAGGTCCATTACTCTCTTCTTTCTGCACAGTGCCTAGCCCTACATGTCCTAGATCTGCACCCTGACCACAGTACCTGCTATCCTGTTCTGCCCTAGCGGTGACCAGTGGTGACCTTGCTAATGTCTTCGGACTTCCAGCTTGATGATCACTGATAACCAGCATGACGTCTACATCCTTGATCAGCCACATGTATCCTGTCCACATATATCCCACTGTTCCACAGATTCAGCTACTAGGATGCATCATCAGTTACCAAGCAGATTACAGCATCGACAGCCCACCAGTCAGAAGTGGAACAAAACAAGGCTTGTTGTTGACTACTAAGCCGATGCTTCATCCGGTTTGTGACATTTAAGAGCCTCCAGAGAGTTAGGGTCTGTGGTAAACCAGTGTGCTTCTTTACTGGAGGAGCCTTTCCAATATCTTACTCCAGAATTATGACACCATTTGTGCAAAAAAAAAAAAAACTAGCACAAATGCCTTTCATCACATTTGGTAAAGGTGTTGGCCCATCAGGGACAGTGATGGCATATTGCTAGGAGATGCAGCCAGAGAACCCTTTAGAACCCTGTAATATGGACTATCTATATGGAATATCTATGGACTCTCCCCATAGACCATGTATCTATCATAATAATCTGTTCTGTATTCTGGAGGATAAGGCTGTGTTCACATGTCTGGTGAACAGTAGAAAGAGGGAGGTGCTCGTGCCGCTCTACAGTGCACTAGTGAGACATCATTTGGAGTATTGTGTGCAGTACTGGAAACCATATCTGCAGAAGGATATTAAAACTTTGGAGAGAATTCAGAGAAGAGCTCCTAAACTAGTACATGGATTGCAGGACAAAACTTACCAGGAAAGGTTAAAGGACCTTAACATGTATAGCTTGTAAGTAAGAAGAGACAGAGGGGATATGATAGAAACTTTTAAATACATAAAGGGAATCAACACGGTAAAAGAGGAGAGAATATTTAAAAGAAGAAAAACTGCTACAAGAGGACATAGTTTTAAATTAGAGGGGCAAAGGTTTAAAAGTAATATCAGGAAGTATTACTTTACTGAGAGAGTAGTGGACGCATGGAATAGCCTTCCTACAGAAGTGGTAGCTGCAAATACAGTGAAGGAGTTTAAGCATGCATGGGATAGGCATAAGGCCATCCTTCACATAAGATAGTGCCAGGGGCTATTCAAGTATATTGGGCAGACTAGATGGGACAAATGGTTCTTATCTGCCGACACATTCTATGTTTCTATGTTTCTATGAACGTTTCCAGCACAGAACATCCTGTGAACGTTCACTCATCTGGCATTACTGGATTAAACAGATCACCACTGGATCCCTATTGACTATAATGGGATCTGGCAGTGGTCCAACCATTTTCTGGGATAAATGCTGGGTTTCAGCTGGACAAATACTGCATGCAGCGGTTTTTGTCTGGCCGACAGCCGGTATTTATGCCAGATAAAGCTGCCGGATCATCTCTACAGGAGATGTGAACACAGAGTAACGCATCCCGATTTCATATTTTCTTTCCTAAATGGAGTCTGACAGTAAATGGACTCTTTTTGGGGTGTGTGAACAGGGTCGGCGTGACACACTCTTAAAAGTCCAAATGCAGTTTATTTTGTATACACAAACCAAGGCATCCAAGTTATAAAAGCACTTGGGGTGAAGGATGACGTCCATCTGCGGTCTGCATTTTCTGTGGCCCCATAGAAAATGATTAGGTTTGCATTCAATCCACAAAAAAATTTGAATCAGTTGTGGACCGAAAATATGATCTGGTGCATGAGGCGTGAGACAGGCGTAGAAAGCATCAGTCTTGTTAAATTTCCAACGTGGTGTTTCAAGTTGTTTTCTTTTTTTTAATCACTGGAAGCTACTGTATTATAAACACTATAAATGCAGCACGAACAGCTGGTATGGGGCTCCTATAGAGAAGAGGGGTAATTTGGTGTTGGCCTTGTCCCTCTTGCAATTGGTTAAACTGCATAAAGCATTCTGCATTTTTTGTCCAGCCGCCTCTTGGCATGTTTGCCATGCTGCGGCCCCATCTCTGACCCGTCCCCATTATAGTGAATGAGGCTGAAGCGGACTTCCGGCAGCACACATGTGCAAGCGTTAGTATGGATCCATAAGGCTGTTCCCCTGCCGGAACAGCCTGCCGGACAATCCTAAAGCTAATGTGAACGAAGCCTAAGGCTACTTTCACACTAGTGTTAATATTTTCCGGTATTGAGATCCGTGAATTTAGGATCTTTTTATTTATTTATTTTTTTGAGATGGAGACATGGAGATTTAAAAATAACATCACCAAAACGCCTTTAAAAAAATTATTTAAAGGGCATCTGTCAACAGTTTTGTACCTATGGCACTGGCTGAACTATTGCATGTGCGCTTGGAAGCTGAAGACATCTGTGTTGGTTCCATGTTCATATGTGGCCACATTACTAAGAAAAATAAAGTTATAATATATGCAAATGAGCCACTAGGAGCAATGGCCGTGTTGCCATTACTCCTAGAGGCTCTGCTCTCTCTGCAACTGCTGCAGCTTCCCCATTTTTATTGACAGGGCCTTACACAGCCCGGTCCTGTCAATCAAAGTGAAAAAGGAGAGGAAGCTGCCGAGAGAGCAGATCCTCTAGGTGTAAGGCACTAATGTTGCTCCTAGAGGCTCATTTGCATATATTAAAACTTCATTTTTCTCAGCAATGCGTGCACATATCAACATGGGACCAACACAGATTTCTTCAGCTGCCAAGTGCACATGTAACAGCTCAGCCAGTTCTATAGGTACAAAGTTGCTGACCGATGCCCTTTAAGCAACAGGTGATTATCTTATGACATATTCCCTTTAGAAAAGAGGCAATGAAACAAGGAGGTCTGGAACTTGTGTCACATGTGGTCAGGAATATTTGGTGTCAGGCAGCTCCTGAAAGGGAACTATACTTTATCATTGTTATGGGGCTCATCTTTACCTTCAAAGAAGAATCTTAATAAAAGGAATTTTTTTTAAATCAAATTTCATTCTTAATCACGTTTATAGGATTAGAGGTCTATGTTGGTAAAATGGATCTTTTGTCTAATTCCCTCTTTCTTTGTGTAAGATTTTATGTGCATGAGTGAACATATTCATATATGATATTTCATGAATAATGACATTTTGGAGGAATGCTTAATAACATGGACAAAAGATGAGAGGACTGCAGACACTGGAATCCTCTAGTTACTCCTCTGTACGTATTTATAACAATGTCCATTTTCTTGAAGTTGAAGGAATTCCACTGTCCAGATGTGATTATATTTCCTGGTAGATAAAAAAAAAAAAAAAAAGATTCCTTTGTTTAAACCGATTCATGCATGCTGCGCTCAGTGATACTCACTAGATCTGTCACTACACCCTTGATAATGCGCAGTGAAATCTATATATTTACTGTGACTAATGTTACAGACTCAAAGAAATATCAAAGCAGTCCTCCGCTGAGGAAAAGAGATGACCTCGCCTGTAAAAGTCACATTTTAATTTGCGAAAGAAACATAGGAAAAGCGTAAATCATCATTTATACAAAGCTACTACTAGAGTTGACTTGAGCAAATTGTTGTTAAAGTGGACTTAGATCCGAAATTCAGGAAAAATTTGATTAGCTGCAAAGCCGAATTTCCTTGTGCTTTGTGATAACGAATCAATTTTCCCTGAAATGGCGGTAAAAACAAAAAAATACATACTCACCTCATGCAGTTGAGCTTGAAGAGGCCGTCATGACCATCTTGATTAACCCTCAAGATACCGGAGGTTTTTTCGCTTTTACGTTTTCATTTTTCTTCGCTATCTTTCTTGACTAATAACTTTTTTCTTTTTCCGTTCACATAGCCGTATAAGGGCTTATTTTTTGCAGGACAAGTTGTACTTTCTAACGCCACCATTTAATATGGCATACAATGTAGTGGGAAGCGGGGAAAAAAATCCAAATGGCTTGGAATTTTGGAAAAAAAAGTAATTCCTCCACCGTGTTACGGGTTTTGTTTCCACTGCGTTCCGTTTGAAGCAAAAGTGTCCTTCATTCTCTGGGTCAGTATGTTTACAGCAATACCACATATGTATAAGTCTTTATGTCTAAATAGTGTAAAAATAAATATAAACTTTGAGGAAATTTTTTTACATCATATTCTAGCTTCTGGGTCTTTCACGCTTTTCTCCCTTGATCACGGCATCTAAAAGCTTTAATGACTGCAATCGGCGTTATTGCCAGTCACAATCATTAGCTGCGAGGCTCTGCTGTTTGAAACAGCCATGATGCCCGCTGCATAGGTCACTTGAAACCGAACCCGTGTTCGGGAAATGTTTTTTTAAAGCACAAATTAATTTATGAAGTTATTACCCGAAGTCTCACGAGACTTCACAAAGCAAAAACTTCGGCTCATCGGAGCCAATACATTCTAATACTGTACGGAGCTCCTCCCTAGACGGAACCTATAACTGAATACCCTAATGCAAGTGTAAACCCATACTTAGTTGCCCATAACAACCAATCAGATTCCACCTTTCATTTGTGGATGCCAGTTGCACTTTACACCAGTTTGATAAATGACTCCCTTAGTGCTTTCAGGGGTCAATCAGTTAAAATAAGACCCTCCTCTTATCCATTTGAGTGCAAAGAAGCCATCACGGACATCTTGATTGAATATCCCACGTGAAATCTCAAGTGGTGCGTGATGATGTCACCTTGCTGGCCGGAGTGGTGATGTCATATGTCACCTTGCATAAAATCTCACATAGGATCTTTAATCAAGATGGCCACTCTTCACGTTCAAATTGATTAGATGAGTATGATTTTTCTTTTTTACCGCCATTTTAGGCAAAATTGATTTGTTACAACGAAGCACAAGGAAAGTCGGATTTGCATAAAATCAAATTTTCCCTGAAATCCGGATTGATTTCCACTTCAGGCACTTCGATTCACTTAACACTAGTGACTATGAAGGTAAAAGTTAAGCCTGCACTGAGATCTCTCATTTTCTACTACAAAAAAAAAAAAATGCTTCAAAACTGGCTATTGATAAGAAAGCAGTGAGCCCAGCCTAAACCAGCATTGCACACAAACACGTCAATTACTCTTGAAAAGATAAAAAATCAGATGAAAACAGTCACAAATCATTCAAAAAGTACCACAACCAAAATCAACAAAAAGAAGCACAGGAGAAGAATGAAAACCAATCAAATGTTTATCAGACAGAGGTTAGAGGAGAAAATATCTTGCAGTTTTATCCACAAACATCTCTGAAGATGGGAATATCTGGCAAAAAGGTGGAAGGTACAAAACACACTTTCCAAACCTCACTAAGATAGGGCCTGGGGTTATCCATAGTATTCAGCATATTGGGCAGACTAGATGGGCCAAATGGTTCTTATCTGCAGACACATTCTATGTTTCTATGTTTCTATATTTCTATGAGGTTTGTTTAGATGAGAGAGACAGAGTGTGAGCCTAGTATGCTGCTGTGGTTTTTTTAGCAATAGGTATGCATTGTCTTTCTCATTATGGATAGCATCTAGTATGCTTAGTAGTACGTGTGACGTGTGTGGAGTATTATAGGCCAGGCAATGCCCCTTAGCGTTTCTGGGTGAAATATTCAAAAAAAACATTCCTAAGCCGCGAAACCCAGAGCAACATTGACAAGGTTACAATACTCCTCATGCATACTTGGCATCCTGCATAAAAAGAACTTACTAATCCAACCAAGGCCTCTCAGGCAGCCAAGCAAACGTTCTTTGTTCAGTACTGGTAAAAGGTAGTTTTCCTTTCTTTTTGGAAAGAAATCTAGCTTGCATGTCTCCTTTCCAGAGAAGCATTATGTGGAGATGCAAGCAAAGCAGTAGATAAAAACCTATTTTAAAAAAGCACTGATTGAACAGTTTGAGACTGCCACCAAAAACTGTGCGGGGGGGGGGGGGGGGGGTTAATTGATCTATGAAGCACAAGGAGGTATGAATAAATATAGATACTAGAGATAGGTAATTCTTTCTGATGCCAGCCGATATTAGCTATGCTAATTTGTATACATTTTCCCAGAAACCAATAGAAGTGTTGCCTAGAATAGCCATCATGTATATTCATTGGTCTCCATAATAGAAATAGTTCTCAAGAAGCTGATTCTATCTGCTGTGCTCTGATAAACCTTACATCAAGGATCAAAATGAAGACCACTGGGGTCAAACAAGGACATACTTAACTGATTTTAGGCTTTTATGGCATATTGCTAGGAAATGACATCAATGTCAGATATGTGCAGGTCCCACCCCTGGCTACTATCTCCAGAACGGAGTCTCCAAAGAAAAGGGAATTCCAAAAATAGCCAAGCAAGCACGCTCAGCTATTTTCAGAAGTCCCATGGTGGTGAATGGATGACTGCACTGCTCAAATGAAGCCATTGCTCCACTCGCCACCCCTATGGGATTGCCGAAATAGCCAATCCGGTGCTCCGCTATTTTTGGAACTCCTATAGCAGTAACTGATGCTCTCCGTTGACTTCAAGGGCCCCATTCTGGATATAGGAGTAAATCCTATAGTTGGGATAAGCACCTATATGACATTGATGGCATATCCTAGTGATATGACATCAATATCTGAGTTGAGCCAACTCCTTTAAGGGACTTGCATGATGTCATAGACAATAGCAGCAAAGAAGGTAAAATTCAAAGTTATTTATCTGTTTTAAGAGACTTCCTTTGGAAGGCAAAGGACATAAAAAACTAAGCAACATTTATAGCTTCTCATATATTTGCATTCACACTTGTAAAACTTTCCAACCCATTTCCTGATACTAAATCTACCTAAGCTTCACATGGGGAATTTACTGATGGGAAGAGTGTGGCAGAATTGGTACAGTACTGACAATATATTCTATTTTACAGCATTTTCTGTTTTTACCTCTTGTTACTACTCTCCTGAAATCTCAGCTACAATAAGTTTTTCTCTGTAGATTTACCTGAAAATCTGACAAACTATTCTACATTGTGTTCACGATCTCCATAGCATTTCGTGGTTACATAGTTAATGTGTTAAAAAAAGACATCTCTCCATCTAGTTCAACCAAGGGATAGACAGGGATCTCCATTTTATAAAATAGGGAGCGAGGCTCAGATTTCTACACATTTTCATTGCTGTTATTTACTTTTAAGAAATTTATCTAAGCCCTTTTTAAAGCTAAGCTATCGCTTGTTCCTGTTCTGACCACATCCTGAGGTAGCCTATTCCAAAGACTTACTGTAAAGAAGATTTGATGCCTCTTGAGACTGAACTTTTTCCTCTCCAGTCGGAGGTAGTGCCCCCTTGTCTTTTGAGGGCATTTTATATGGAACAGCTTTTCACCGTATTTTTTGTATGGTCCATTAATACATTTGTATAGGTTAATCATGTCCCCCCTTAGAAGTCTCTTCTCAAGACTAAATAAATGTAGTTCTTTTAATCTTTCTTCATAACTAAGACCCTCCGTAACACTTATCAGTTTAGTAGCTCTCCTTTGTACTTTTTCCAGTTCCAAACCATCCTTTCTATGGACTGGTACCCAGAACTGAACTGCATATTCCAGATGTCTCACAAGTCCATGCCTCGTTTAATGCATGACAATATCCTGGTGGCCTTAGAAGCAGCTGATTAACATTGTGCTGTTATTTAATCTATGATCTACAAGGACACCCAAATCCTTCTCCACAAGTGACTCTCCCAGTCTTACTCCCCCCAAGAACATATGATACATGTAGCTCATTTTTACTCAGATGCAGATTTACATTTATCCACATTGAACCTCATTTGCCAAGTTGATGCCCATTCACTCAGAGTGTTCAAGTCAGCTTGTAGTTTATGGACATCTTCCATAGACTGTACAGTACTACACAGCTTTGTGTTATCTGCAAAATTAGAAATGATGCTATTAATCCTGTCCTCGATATCATTAATAAATAAATAAAATAATAGAGGACCCAGTACTGAACCTTAGGGTCACCACTTATAACCCGGGACCATTCTGAATAGGAATCATTGACCACAACTCTCTGGACACTGACTTTCAGCCAGTTTTCATTCCAATTACAAACTATACTTTCTAGACCTTATTTTACCTATTAAGGGGGTCAGTTACTATCAGATATACCCCAGTTTTCTGAAGTATATTGGACGCAGATTGCAGCGCTAAGATTATTTGCGCCGCAATCTGCTCATTTTCCCTGCTAACACCAGGTCCAAAAAAGGGGCATGGCACGGGCGAGGAAGGGGACGGGCCGGAATGTTTGGTACCCAGACACGAACCTGGACTTCTTCAGGGAAGTTCGGGTTGAGTATTCTGTAGATTTTATTATTTTCCCTTATAACATTGTAATAAGAGAAAAAAATAACATTCTCAATACAGAATCTGGATTGAGGGGTTAACATTTTTTTTTACTCACCTTATCCACTTGATCGCGTAGTTGCGATCTCTTTTTTAATCATGAGCTGCAGGCTAAAGGACCTGTGGTGACGTCACTTCGCTCATCACATGGTCCAATCACATGGTCCATCACCATGGTGATGGACCATGTGTATGGACTATGTGATGTGACGTCACCACAGATCCTTTAGCCGGCAGCTCATGATTGAAGAAGAAAGAAGAAATCGCAACTACACGATCAAGTGGATAAGTTAATTTTTTTTACCCCCTCAATCCCCATTTTACTAAGCATTCTGTATTGAGAATGCTATTATTTTCCCTTATAACCATGTTATAAGGGAAAATAATAAATATCGGGTCCCCATCCCGATCGTCTCTTAACAACCATGTGGAAAAATCGCACCGCATCCGCACTTGCATTCTGCGATTTTCACGCAGCCCCATTCACTTCTATGGGGCCTGCGTTGCATAAAAAACACAGAATATAGAGCATGCTGCGATTTTCACACAACGCACAAGTGATGCATAAAAATCACCGCTCATGTACACAGCTCCATTGAAGTGAATGGGTCCGGATTCAGTGCGGGGGCAGTGCGTGCACGTCATGCATTGCACCCGCGCGGAAAACTCGCCCGTGTGGCCTAACAGTCACTGCTAGCAAAGAGGAGATACAGTAATTTTCACAACAGGGATCACAGCACTCTCTCACACTCTGGCTGGTTGGGTGCACGTCAGATTTATTGTGTTCAGTGCTCCACCACACGAACTTCCAACGTATAATAGAAATCAGACAGCACTCCCATGAGTTTTAAGATGCTTGGTGAATTTTTTGAATTTGAGCCGGACATAGTGACTTATAGCAACGTTTCGGGCTCAGTAATGAACCCTTCATCAGGCAATGGGTATGTGGCGTCCGGTAATATACCCTTAGCCTGATAAAGGGCTCATTACTCAGCATGAAACATTGCCTTTAAGTCACTATGTCCAGCTGAAATTCAATAAAATTCACCAAGCACAGCAAAGAAGAGATACACTGGTGTATTAGCAACACTTATGGATAGCTCATATTGGCATTTGTGCCTTAAATCTTGGTTTAAATCAAACCAAGGGCAACTTCTGCAGGGTGTCTATAGGTTTTCATGTGTTTCGACCCCATTCTCTGCTTTCCTTCAACACTAATGGGGTTATTGTCTTTCTATAAAATTGTATCTGTGAAATTAGTTTGTAAGTCCTATTTTGGGCAGAGACTGCGGTGAATGGCAACAATGTCTATATAACGCAGTAGAACA
Source organism: Bufotes viridis (assembly GCA_033119425.1). Taxonomy (NCBI): domain Eukaryota; kingdom Metazoa; phylum Chordata; class Amphibia; order Anura; family Bufonidae; genus Bufotes; species Bufotes viridis. The sequence continues at coordinate 37,802,218 of CM065591.1, forward strand.
AATTGGCACTATACAAAACAAAAAATAAACGGAAATTAATAATTACAACTTGAATTACAAAATTGGTTATCCTTTACCTTCATACTGTACAGTATATGGAATCCCCAAAGCTTCCGTGCTGTTTATTGTGCAGGTGTATGATACACCAGCATGGTAGTAATATCACAAAAATTATAGCAAAGACCAGCACATTGAAGCACTACTTGCTATACACTGTATAAAGACATGATGATTTGGTGAGAGCTTGGTAAAGGTTGTAATAAATGTAATAGAGCTGAAATAATCAAGCCGTCGACCGTCATGTGTTATAGTTCAACCCCTGAATCACTGAACACAAGGATGCAGCTGCAGAGTCAGGGTGAGGGTCATGTGTCTGAATATTTGTCTCCTTACATCTCTTTACATTGGATGTGTCCATTGGGATCATTCTATGGATGAGACATAAGTAAAAACATTCCCTCCCTTCATCCATAGGCCCTGTGATTGGTGCACCCGATAATTACAGCATGTCATCTGCCACATTCATTTTGGGTTTTCTTCACATCTACAGGGCATTCGGAAAGTCTTCAGAGCATTTCACTTTTTTCACATTTTATTATGTTGCGGCCTTTTGCTAAAATGAAAAAAAAAATCTAGTTTTTCCCCCATCATTCTGAACGCAATACTCCATAATGAGAAAGAGAAAACAGAATGTTCAAAATGTTTGCTAATTTATTGAAAAGGAAAAACTAAAATCTTTCACTGACATAAGTATTCAGACCCTTTACTCTGGACTTTGTTGAAGCCCCTTTTGGCAGTGATTACAGTGTCCAAGTCATCTTGAGGATGATGCCACAAGGTTTATACACCTGGATTTAAGGATTTCTACCATTTTTCTCTGAAGTTCCTTTCAAGCTCTGTCATGTTGGGGACTGTCAGTGAGCAGCCATTTTCAGATCTCTCCAGAGATACTCTATTGGGTTCAAGTCAGGACTCTGGTTGGGCCACTCAAGGACATTCACAGATTTGTCCCTAAACCAACTCAGTGTTTTCTTGGCTGTGTGCTTAGGGTCATTGGCTTGTTGGTAGGTGAACCCTTGGCCTAATTTAAGTTCCAGAGCACACTGGATTTAGTTCTAAAAAACATATCTGTAGTTTCCTCCATTCAGGTTTCGCTTAACCCAGACCATTCTCCCTGTACCAGATGCTGAAAAACACCCCCACAGCGTGATGATGCCACCCCTATGCTTCACTATAAGGATGGTATTGGGCAGGTGAGGAGCAGTGTCTGGTTTCCTCCAAACATGTTGCTTAGAATTGAGGTAAAAAAATTAATTCTCGGTCTCATTAGACCAAAAACTCTAGTTTCTCAAAGTCTAAGAGTCCTTTATGTGATTTGTTTTCACATTTGTGTCCATTACTTAGGAGAGGCTTCATTCTGGTTACTTTGCCATAAAGCCCAGAGTGATGGAGTTCAGCAGTAATGGTTGACTTTCTGTAAGTTTCTCCCACCTGCACACTAAATCCTTGGCAATAGATTCTTGGTCAGCTCTCTTACCAAGGCCCTTCTCATCCGAATATTTAGTTTGTTGGGACGGTCAGCTCTTGGAAGAGTCCTGGCTGTTCCAAACCAATTTTTTATACCCTTCTCCAGATCTGTGCCTCCACACAATCCTGTCTCTGAGCTCTTCAGGCAGTCATTGCAAATTTTTATCGCAAATATCGCCACTTTGAGAATTCGCGAAATATTTAGAATATAGTGCTATGTATTCGTATTCGCCAATATTCTACATTTTTTTCCTCTGAACCCATGTTCCCTCCCTGCTTCTTGCTTGTGAGCCAATGAGAAGGCTGCAATGTCTTTGTCTGAGCTTAGCAACATCCCTAGCAACTAATAGGAAATTTGCTCACCCCTTACTATATAAGAACCTCCCCAGCAGCCATTTTCTGCAGTTTGTTTTCAGTTCTGAGAGAGACAGCAGTGTCATTGCTGTGCTCTGTGCTTTGCTGTGTCACATTACATTAGATAGTTAGTTAGTTAGTTAGTTAGTTAGTTAGCTTATATATATAATACAGATAGTTAGTGGGAGATAGTCAGTGTAGGTTAGATAGTGATATAGTGTAGCTGATAGGTTCCAGTGCAGGGTGTTAGGTAGTGTGATAGGTTCTGCTGTCCATACATACATGTTACAGACATAGTCACAAGTTGACAACAATACTTATTGTACCAGTCACTAATATGTAGTCAGACTTGCTAAAATGTAAAAATATGCACATCATTAATTGCCAATTTGCGGAATCGCAAATATATTGGAGTACTCTATCTGCATATAAAGCTATTGTAATGTTCTGCCGTGCCAACCATTTTCTCCAGTCTCATGAAACTTCTAGCAGCTTGAAAAATGTAGCAATAGTGACTCACGCCTGTATTGCGTGCGCGTTTTTTACATTGCCGATTTTCGCAATCAAGAAAGTAATCATGGATTCTCCAATTCGCTAATTTCTGACGAATATTCACCCAAATATTCGTGAAATGTCTCGAATTCGAATATTTCCCCTGCCGCTCATCACTATTCATGGATTTGGTTTTGCTCTAATTTGAATTGTCAGCTGTGAGACCTTATAGACAGGACTTTGTCTTTCCAAATCATGCGCTCGCTCACTGGCCTCGCTGTACACTTGTGTGGGGTGATTGAGACCCTGCTTTTCCTGAATTAGCCCACTGGTTTTTCAGGATTGTGTTGAAAAAGGAAATATCTATCCCTGGACTTTGATTGATATTAAGTGTGGATAAAATCCCCTGATGAGTCCATTCCTATGGATGAAACGTGACACGTAGGGAACTAGTGAAGGATTTTATATGGAATAGGCCCAATATTTAGGGTCAGGTTCGATGTGGGGTCGCTCCTGTCGGGGCGGGTGCTCTGCTGTGTAGGCAGGTGACATTACAGGTCCGTGGTCCCGATCAATACAGGGATGACCAGGGAAACGTAGATATTAGTTTGTAATTGTCACATAACCATACAAGCAGACATCTACACCCACACATATGTGAGTATGTACACAAGCATCCATTGTGAAGGCTTGAGGTAAGCTGCGTTTTTGTATATATGCACAATATTGGTTTATACAGTGAAGAATTTTTTTTCGAATATTTTTAATAGTGGTAATTAAAAGCTACGTTTTATGTCTAGCCCTTGTTGTGGATTATAATTCAAATCATGCCCAACCAACTGAATTTACGACACATGGTCTCAATCAAGGTGTATAAACCATCTCAAAGATGATCAAGAGAAATGGGAGGCCCCCATAGCTACTTACAGTATGTTCACAAAAATGTTTTTCTGTTTTTAATAAATTAGCAACATTTTGTAAAATTCTTTTTTTTTTTTACTTTTGTCACTATGGGATACTGAGAGCAGAATGATGGAGGATTTTTTTTTTTTTTGTATCTTAGTACAGGGCTGCAACATAACAAAATGTGAAAAAAGTGAAAGGTTCTGATGACTTACCGAATGCATTGTACATTATAATGGAAGCCACAAGAATGGATCTGTGAAATAGTGGATACAAGAGATGCATTGCATTGTCATATATTCAAGTGAGTTGGGTTCCCTTGAGTTGTTCTTTGTTAGATGAGAAAAAATAGTGCAATTTTTCTAGACAAGAGCTATGGAATCTGCAATGTAGACATGAAAAAAACCCAACCCTATGAGCATCAGCTAAATGGTCCCTCTTAATTTGTCTAGTACCCCCTGTTGGCTGCTTGGAACTACTATTGCCTTACATGGTAGGTAACTATAGGTGACCCTAGAGAGGCATTTTATTCCTACTGGAGGAGAGATATTTTACTTACATTCATCTCCACCACCTGCACAGCGCAATAGTCGCACCGAGTTTATGTAAGAAATAGTTAACAATTATACAGTGCAGTACTTTTATTATTGTTCAAAGTATAATGTACTAGTAATATAAACAGTAATACAAAAATATAATGTAACAAAATAAATTATATTTTACTATTTCTATGTTATTACTTCTTTTTATTGCGATTCCTCTTTGTTTATGTTTTGCCTTCTGTTCACTATTTTACATAGACACAAATATTTGTGTTCACAGCGATTTCTAAATGATGGTAGCAGGTCTATGAGAAGCATGAAGAATTTCCATAACTCGATTCAACAGAGCGTAAGCACATAAACAGCGCATATTACATCCGCTGAAGAATATTAAGCATGTGGCTCCAAAATGCCAACATGGACCCTATAGAAAGAATTTTCCAGATAAAGCCAATTCAAAGTGCAGAACGCTCTCACAATCAGAAATGCTGAATATATTATATTTAAAAAAAGATGAATCTGGCCGTGTCTCATCATGGATTCTGTCAATGCGGCTCAGCGACTGAATAGAACAACTAGATACCAAACAGCACAGGGTGATGAATGGGGAAAGCGGCATTAATTAAATGTGAGAACGCCGTAGATTGTCATATCAAACGTGTGACATTCTATTGACAAGTTGACTCAAAATACATTCAAAAGGTGAAATTAATCATTACAGGGAGAAAATACATAAATTGCTTCAAAAGGGAGGGAAAGGGAACGAGAGCGATGCAGGAATGGAGCAAATTACAGCCGAGGTGCAATGTTGGGAGATAATATACGTTCTTGAAAAAGCGCTATTCGTGATGCTTGCGAAGACGACGAGCGGACGGTTCTGAGAAGGAATTATTTGTTATCACAAGTGTCAAATGATTGAACTGCCACAACAAAGATGACATAGATTTGTTTGAAAATGCGGCCTGTGTTGATTTGAAGCCGTAAACTCATTGAATGTCTGAATATGCAGCACAAAAGTAACAATGCAGTAATAAAATAACCTAGCAAGATAAAACAGGTCACCATTTCCGAGTGTGCCAGCAATATGGAATATGGCACCGATATCTCTAAGGGCTCATGCACACAACCGTTGGGTGCTTCGTGGTCTACAAATGAGAGATCCACAAAAAACATATACCATTGTGTACATTCCACATTTTGTGGAACGGAACAAACATCCCCTAATAGAAAAGTCCTATCCTTGGACTGGCATGGGCTGGTAAAAATAGAACAAGCACCTTCACAAAGTCAATGCTGGCCATTGCACATACAGTAAATGCAGGTACAAGGGGATTTCAGAATATACTGCTATATATGCGTATTTTCGAATATTCAACTTTTTTTTTTCATAAGTAACTTCCCTTTTTGCTTGTGGGCCAATGAGAAGGCTTCAATGTATTTGTCTAAGCTTAGCAACATACCTGCCAACCAAAAGGAAAGTTGCCTACTAGAGATGAGCGAACATTTAAAAAAAGTCCGTTGTTCGGCGTTCGGGTGGTGGTAAGTCGCGCATCCCGTTATGGATTCCACTATAGCGGCATATGGAATCCATAAGGGGCGGCTGCCACCAACCCGAACTTTTGCACAGCTGAAGGACCTGGGGTGACGTCACTGTCATGTGATCAGTGCAGGGGGCGTGGCTCAGCACGGGATCAAATCCCGTGCTGAGCCACGCCCCCTGCACTGATCACATGTTGACAACGCTAATCTCTCCTGCTGGCTCTCCCCAATTTGCATGCTCTCAGCAGAACCACTGGCATACAGTGAGGCTCTTGATAAATGGAATTCCCAGACTGAGGGGAACAGATAAAAGATTTGGGCGGCCAATCCATCTCAAAATGTGGTAAGAAGTTTTAGCAATTATTCCTCTCACAGCAGCAAAGTCTTTCTGACAAAAACGTGCACAATACCTTGCTGTCAAATTGTGTTGTATGGCTGTGTGGATTCTGGTCTTTCTAATCTCCTTCTCTAAGGGATACTTTTGTAGGGAAGTTGGCTGTTGAAGTCTCAGAGTTTGAAGTTCTCTGAATTGGGCCTAGCTCTCAGGAGCTTGCACATGTCGGTCTTGCCTGTAGTTCAGCTACACTCACTCCCCACTGACTAACTATACAGAGGCAGAACAAGTCAATCCCTAGCAACCTAATATAGTGTGCCAAGATGTTAACTGTTGTCCATACAGTGCTTTTAGGTACACAAGCAAATTAAATCACAAAATTTAGCTCAATCACATGCAATTAACTCTGTTATTCACAATTAACCCTTTGCATTAGTCATTCTTTGGTACTGCACCTGCAGCTCGGCGATTTTTGAATCTTGACCCATGGCAGTCAACTATTCATCAGGTCATCTTAAAAGTGTTACTTCCATCTCAACTAAAGATGAGCGAATCAAAGCTGATGAAGTGGAATTCGATCGAACAAACTGCATTGTTTACTAAAATGGCTGCTACACGTGAGAGGACATGGAGCAAGGAACTCTGGAAAGGAGGGATCACCCATAATGCCATGCGTGCAGCCAATCAGCAGCCAGACAGCCCTGTGATGTCAAAGCCCTATAAATAGCCGCAGCTATCTTGGATTCTGCCATTTTCCAGTGTACTTAGTGCAGGGAGAGACGTCAGCAGGTGCTAGGGACAGTGCTAGAAAAAACTTCATTGTGCTAAAAAAAACTATTTAGAAGTGCATGGAAAGATTATACAAGGTGTAGGGAAAGGATAGTGAGGAATAATTCCACAGCATTTATGTTGAACAGGGCTCAGTAGGAGAGGTTACAGCCTGGGTAATAGGAACAATCCTATTATACCTTGCTGTACTGACTGGGCACCCAAATTGCCATTATACAGCTCTGTAATTCCAGCAAACCATTCTTGGAATTGGGGTGCAAGTACTGTTTGATACAGCCATTAACAGGGTTTATTACAAGGAAATATTTCTACGTCTTATTTGCCCTTGTGCGGTGCAGTTATATGTAAGAAAGCATTTTTGGCTTGAATTAGTGGGAAAAAAGGGCTTATTAGCAGTTATATAAATAAATTTGCGGTTCAGAGGTGCAGTTATATGTTCTAAAGCCCTTTTTGTCATGTAATAGTGGCAAAATAAAAATATATTTGCCATTCAACGGTGCAGTTATATGTTCTAAAGCCTTTTGTGGCATGTATTAGTGGCAAAAAATATATATATTTGCCGTTCAGCGGTGCAGTTAAATGTTCTAAATCCTTTTGTTGCGTGTATAAGTGGAAAAAGAAAAATATATTTGCCGTTCAGTGGTGAAGTTATATATTCTAAAGCCCTTTTGTGGCGTGTATAAGTAGCAAAATAAAAATATATTTGCCGTTCAGCAGTGCAGTTATATGTTCTAAAGCCGTTTTTAGTGCCAAAAGAAAAATATATTTGCTGTTCAGCAGTGCCGTTATATGTTCTAAAGCCTTTTGTGGCGTATATTAGTGGCAAAAGAAAATCATATTTGCCGTTCAGCGGTGCAGTTATATGTTCTAAAGCCTTTTACTGCCTTGTACTGTTGGGGTCCTAAGTTTGTATCCAGCTAAGGACAACATCTGCATGGAGTTTGTATGGGTGCATGACAACCTCGACCGGACCCCTAAGCCCTACATCGCACTGACGATTATGTATTGCCTCCCTCAGGACCCCGATGCAGTTAGAAACAGTGGCGGGGCACGGAAGCGATGTCTCCCTGCCGTGCCGTTACCTCTGAACTCTCCACAGGTGGAGAAATGATGATTAGTGGCAACCCCTTTAAGTTGTGTTTTATATCGTACTTATTTTATATAGGAATGCAGTGGAATCAGAATATTACAAAAGTTCATTGTTTATGTCATAATTGACTGAATTAATGAATAATAATTAAACTGATTATTTGCACCTAGAATGTAAAGGATGTAAATGTATGAGAAAAAAATAAAAAATAAATTCATTATATTTCTAACTATTGAGGCATTTAATTAAATCGTTTTCCTTGTGATAATAAATTATTCCGGAGTTTAATAGCTTTTATTAATTGTCAACGTTTAGAATTAATTATCCTGCAGGAAACGTAATATGCATTGTGCTCAGAACACTGAATGTAAAATGCATTGTGCAACCATTGTTTCAGAATTTATATTAGATATATAGATACAAAGCCTGTAAATGTGTGTGTGTGTCGGGGAGCCGGGGGGGTATGTTAGGATCCGCTCAGTCTAAAAAGTCCCTGTTAAAGGTCACTGATGTGGGGGTTCCACTAGAATGGGCCATGTACAGGTATTCAGATAACACTACATGCTGCTATGTATTTCCTGAACGTGGACGATGCTGACACACAGCAGAAGCCTTTCACTTGACTGGCGATACAAGTGCCTGAATGATGGTTGCCTAAGCACATTGGACCCTCGCATCAATGGCAGGGGAAATTATACATTACACAGTGGCCATTCAAAAATAATATGTTGTCTGTAATGCAGGATAGAACAGTCTATATCTATCTATCCATCTATGCAGGAAAATTTGAGAAAACCGCAGCACTTCAAATCCAAAGTTGTGTTTTCTTATTATTTACCCAGCATGCAACGTTTCGACTTACATAGAAGTCTTTATCAAGCACTTGCTTGAAGTGCTGCGGTTTTCTCTAATTTTCCTGCATCATGTATAGGGATCCAGAGGCTGGGATCTGACACCGCGGGCACTGCTGCAGAAACGGACTGGTCAACTTATTGACGGAGATAGTGCTGTTCTACCAAACTCCTTTTGATATCTATATCTATATATATCTATCTATCTATCTATCTATCTATCTATCTATCTATCTATCTCTCTCATATCTATCTATCTATCTATCTATCTATCTATCTATCTATCTATCAGTCTGTCTGTCTGTCTATCTATCTATCCATCCAATATCTATCTCATATCTATCTTTCTTTCTATCTATCTATCTATCTATCTATCTATCTCCTATCTATCTATCTATCTATCTATCTCATATCTATCTATCTATCTATCTATCTATCTATCTATCTATCTATCTATCTATCTATCTACTGTGTCTATCTATCATCTATCTATTGGGAAGGTTATCCATTTTACCACAAAGCCCACCATACTGTCACCCAGGCACTAACTATTATCACACCACAAATGTTCAGAAGCAATATCTCATTGGGAATTATATTAAAATATGTCTTACAGGTTTTTTTCTGATGAGTGTAAAAATGTTTTATAGGTTGAAAAGACAGGGCTCCATTGCCTGACTATTGTCCGAGTGCCCTTAAAAAACCTAAAAATTTATTTTTACAATAGCTATTAATAATATTTATTATAAATAATAATATTCCTTCTGACTGTGAATCCTTGCAATTCCTCGTCGGAAGGCTTCCCAGTCATTTGTGCATGTTGATGATTATTTGCACAGATTGTAAGTTAGCAGAAGGTTTACATTTGCTGGTCATATATGTGCACGCCTCTTGTGGTTAGCTGCCTATCCTTCTAGATGCTTTGACCTGAATATGGATTCTGCCATTGTAAGCACTCATCACAGCCTCTGTCTGAGGAGCCATCTACAATGGGTACATTCATGTAAACACATTTTCCATGATACTTCACAGATGTTAATCTGTCCATTACTACACACAGTCCTGTGTACAGCCACAGGGGTCAGGTCAAATCTAGCTATCGTTCCCAATATAACTGCATGACAAGAGCAACACACATTAGTAACCACAAGCTCCTCTTTACTCCAATAGAAGGACGTACTTCAGAAAAACTATTTATGCCCATTTGGAATTATGCAATAGGTTCACGTGAAGGTAACTCCAAAACAGCTCAGTACCAAGCATGTTCCTCCAAGCCTGGATTTTTATGTTTGTCAGTGTGATATATGATCTCATTTTGTGAGGCTCTACGACATTCAATCTAAAATATTTACACGTCTGATGACTTCAAAACAGGACTTAAGACCCACGAGTTCATGATGTGCTCAACAAACCCACCCAGTTCCAAATGAAAACCATGTGTATGACGGGCGTGGGAGTCGCAAATGCATGAAAGATAGACATTCCTTAAGTTGTTTAATTAATTGTGATGCCTATCCTTCCAATAAAAAATCAATTGGTGGGAAGGTTTACTTTTCCATACATTATTCATAAATTCATAACATGGACTCACAAGCTTGTATGTTCTACAAGAAGATACATAAATCAGTTAAACTGTGGGAAACTCTTCTCAAGTAAATTCCAATCTACTAAAAGTATAGAAAATATAATATCACGTGCAAGCACTGCATGTCTGAAAAACCTAAAGTAAATCTTACTTATTATTATATTAATATTGCATATTATGTTTTTTATTTCATTGATTCACTGTTACTGCAGGGGGTGTGGAGCCACTGTATTAACCAACAGACTTGACTTTGGGCTATTCCTAAGGGCATTATCCTAGAAGTTCCTGGTATTCACCCTTTAACGTCTATACTGGGATCTGGACTTTGTACCTGACTATTACTTCCTGGAGTAGTCTGTGGGTGGTTAACAACTGACCCAGAGGCAGGGGAGGACTGGGAACTTAAAGTGGCCCTGGAAAAAATACTAAAAGTGGCCCGTTTTGTAGAAATTGATGAAAGGTAGAGTCAGCTATACCATATTGTGGCACAAAATATTGCCAGAAGTACAAAATACATCCCCAAAAATTTCCACTGACCAGCCGTGACGAGGGCCCAGGCTGCCCACTGGACATTGGCCCAACAGGAAATTTGCCTCTCCTGACATGCCTGTTTTAGTAACTCCTTGCATTCCCCATGTAATAACTATTCTGGAGCATCTTTTGATATAACTGTATATTGTGCTATTCTTTTACTAATTCCTGCTCTGATGCCACACTACTGGCAGAGCAGGACAGCTTTTCCAGGGCAAACTCGGGAAGTTGGGGCCACAAATCCAGTTTGGCTGCCCAGTAGTCCAGCGGATCTTCAATATGGGGTGGCAGGGTGCTGTCCATGTATTCCACAACCTGCTGGTTCAGGTTCTGATCCAGGTCTAGCTGTTGCTGGAATCTAGACTCAAGCTACTGCTGATGGAGCTGGTACTGCTCCTACCCCCCCACCCACCCTGCCACATCAGTGGAACGAGAGCGCAAAGGGTTCCCCCGATCAGACCCGCAAGAAGATGGACAATGTTGCAGATAGGCAGTGGCCAACTGACTACAAGGATGTCTCTATAGTAGTGCAGTTTGTCCTCCTTCTCAGCAGGTGTAAAAAAGGCCCCATTTTGGAACGGTAGCGAGGGTCCAACAAGGTGGAGGGCCAGAAGTCATCCCTCTGCCGAATGGTGACAATTCAGCTGTCACTACCCAAGCAAGCGAACATACAGCGGGCCATTTGCCCAAGTGACTCAGAGGGACTCCCTGCCTCCATCTGCACTACATACTGCCACAGTGTGCTTAGGTCATCTGCCTCGTCTTCCTCATCTCCCTCTTGCTCCTCCGGCTGCTCCTGCTCCTCTTCTCCTCTCACCTGTGTAGAAAAACCACTCATTTTGCTACACATTGCCCTCCTTCTCCAGTTCAGCCCCCACAGGGTTCATGTGGCCTTGAGATGTAGGCGCCACGTCTCCGGTCCCCTGACCAGCCAGATGTACCAGCATCTGTTCCAGGATACGAAGCAGTGAATTGGCGTGGTTCATCCCGTAGTTCTGACGACTGACAACGTGGCATATTCAAAGGGCCAGAGCAAACGGCAGGTTTCACTTATGAGCTGCCACTGGCTGATATCGAAGTTACACAGGGGAGTACTCCTGTCTGCTTGGATCATCAAGAAATCGTGTTTGGCCTTTCTCTGTTCATATAGTTGGTCCAACATATGGAGGGTGGAATTCCAACGTGTGGAAACGTCACATATAAGCTTATGTTGGGGGGCGCCTTTCTGACGCTACAGCTTAAGGAGGTTGTGCTTGGCTGTATACGAGTGGCTGAAGTGCATTCAAAGTTTCCTAGCCATTTTTAGGATGTCTTGCAGATGGGTGGAAGACTTCAGGAACTGCTTAACAACTAGATTGAACAGGCGCGCAGGGTGCATGGCTCAGCCCTCCTTGACACAGCGCTGACACCATGTTCTTCCCGTTGTCGGTCACCATGGTTCCGATTTTCAGTTGTCGCGGAGAAAGCCAGGACATGGAGCAGTTCCTTCCCTGTGTGACTCAGTTCACCCAGACAAACGAGGTGTAGAACAGCGTGACAATGCCGTGCCCTGCATATGTGGTATGCTCGAGGAGCACGGTGAATTGTCCCTGCAGTGGAGGCTGAGGACAAGGTGGAGAATGAGGAGGCAGAGGCGGATATTGTCGCAGGACCAACATCGTGAGAACGTGGAGGTGGAAGCGGCGTCATCTGGCCAAGTTGCTGGTGTGGCTTGGCAGGAAACACATCAACCCAGTGGGCCGTAAAAAAAATGTATTGTCCCTGACCGTGGTAACAGCTCCACACATCGGCTCTGCCGGGCACTTTGGCAGACACAGAGAGGCTCAAGGATTGGCCTCCCTTCTGTTCTACATATTTGTGCAGGGCTGGTAGTGCCTTTTTCGGAAAGAATTGTCGGCTTAGGACTCTCCACCTCGGTTTGGCACAAGCGATCATTTCTCTGAAAGGTGCAGAGTCCACCACTTGGAAAGGGAGGGACTGCAGTACCAGCCACTTGGTCAGGAGCACGTTAAGATTCTGCGCCATAGGATGACCACACACGTATTGCTGTCTCTTGAAAATCGCTTCGGTGATCGACTGCTGATTAAATAAGTGATGAGGAGTAGGAGGACGAGGAGCAGAAGAATCAGGACCAGTAGATTAAGGGAAAGACAGGTAGCTCCCTTCAGCTAAGGTGGTAGAGCCTTGACTGCTTGAAATCGGGTATGTGCCAATGGGTGATGCAGCGGTTGCTGCGGCAGGCTGGACCACTACATTGGAGCCACAATTCTCCCAGGCCACTTTATGGTAATGCTGCATATGTTAACACAGGGCCATGGCACCCTGGCCACGCTTTACTTTCTGTCCACAGTTTCGGAAAATGGCCATGTTCACCTCCTTGCTTATTTTCATTGAAATACTCCAAGATAGCATCTCTTATAAAACCTTTAAACAGTTTACCAACAAACGATGCTAAAAGTAGCTGCTGACTGTCCTCTAGTAGCTCGTCCTCACTGTATAGTAGAACTGAGCAAACAACAGCAGTAAATACTTGTCTGGCTGAGGGAACAGAAAAGGACAGAGACAAGTTGAGGACAGGTGAGGGCACAGGGCCTGCTCCCAGGCCATGCCAACTAAGGGTTGTGTCTGACAAACCCACCGACTCTTGGCTGGGGATGTCTGCTGTCACTTGGGATGAAGTGGATGACCGAGTCAACCATTCAAGCACTGCTGGGTTGATGGTCAAGACACGACAGCTAGATGACAGCGGGAGCTCAGGCCTCTTGAAGTGACCCCTGCTGCCACGCCTCTTTATTCTGCTGCGACCTGTGTCTGTGCCAGAAACATTTAGGACTCTGCCCCTCCCCTGTGCAGGTCCTGGCACTTCTCTGTCTGACATACTGTTAGATCAAATAAATAAAAAGGAAATTAATGCACCCCAAAAAAGGCTGTAATTTTGTCACTTCACCGCACAACGGCTAACAAGCCTTTTTTTCCCACTAATACACCACAAAAAAGGCTTTAGAACATACAAATGCACAGCTGAATGGCAAATAAACGATTTTTTTCCCACTAATGCACCCCAAAAAAGGCTTTAGAACATATAACTGCTCCGCTGAATGGCTAATAATACTTTTTTATCCCACTAATACACCCCAAAAACGGCTGCACTCTTGTCATTTCACCGCACAACGGCAAATAAGCCCTTTTCCCCACTAATACACCACAAAAAAGGCTTTAAAACATATAACTGCACAGCTGAACAGCTTATAAGCCCTTTTTTCCCCACAAATACACCCAAAAAAATTCTTTAGAACATATAACTGCACCGCAGAACGACTAATAAGACGTACAAAAATTTCCTAGCAATATACCCTATTAATGGCTGCATCACACAGCACTTGCAAGATTTGCTGGGATTACAGAGGTATCATCTATTTAAAACCTAAAAGCAGCAGTATAATGGCAATTTGGATCCCCCGTCAGTGCAGCAAGGTGTAATAGAATTGCTTCTATTACCCAGGCTGTACACTCCCCTATTGGCCCTGTTCTCCTTTTATACTGTGGAATAATTCCTCCCTATCCTCTCCCTACAGTTCTAATGATCTTTCCCTGAACTTCTATTCAGCCCCCCCAAAAATTTAAAGTCTTTCTACCATTTTCCTTAGCGCCTGTCACGTCTTTCCCTGCACTATGCACACTGGAAAATGGCTAAATCCAAGATGGCTGAGGCTATTTATAGGGCTGTGACATCACAGGGCTGGTTGGCTGCTGATTTGCTGCATGCATTGCATTCTGGGTGATCCCTCATTCCTAGAGTTCCTTGCTCCATGTCCTAGCCATTTTAGGAAAAAATGTGATTTGTTACCACGAAGCATGAGGAAATTCGGATTCAGTGCAAATCAAATTTTTCCTGAAATTTGGATCGAATTCCACTTCGTCAACTTTGATTCACTCATCTCTACCTCAGATCAACCCCCAATGCCTCAGATCAGCCCCCATGCCACAGATTAGCTCCCATGCCACAGATCAGCCCCCCATGCCTCAGATCAGTCTCCCCATGCCACAGATAAGCCCCCATGCCACAGATCAGCCCCTGATGCCTCAGGTCAGCCACATGCCACAGATCAGCCCCAAGCCTCAGATCAGCCTCACAGCAAATAAAAAAAACAAAACACTTACCTGCAGCCTCAGATGAGCCCCCAGCCTTAGATCAGCCCCCATGCCACAGATTAGCTCCCATGCCACAGATCAGCCCCCCATGCCACAGATCAGCCCTCAATGCCTCAGATCAGTCTCCCCATGCCACAGATAAGCCCCCATGCCACAGATCAGCCCCTGATGCCTCAGGTCAGCCACATGCCACAGATCAGCTCCCAGCCTCAGATCAGCTCTCAGCCTCACAGCAAATAATAAAAAAAAATCACTTACCTGCAGCCTCAGATGATCCCCCAGCCTCAGATGAGCCCACAGCCTTTAGATTAGCCCTCTTCCTGAGATCAGCCCTCAGCCTCACAGCAAATAAAAAAGAAAAACACTTACCTCTACTGCTCCGGACGCCTCCACTCCTCAACTCCAGTGCTTTCTATTCTTCTTCCTGCAATTGGCTCTGCTGTGACCCAACGCACACAGATCTCCCTCACGCTGTCCGCAGCCACAGCAAGGCTGACGACAAAGAACCAGGAAGCGGTGAGTACAGAGCCCAGGTAGCACTGCATTCACTGCTTCTCAGTCCTCCGGTACCAATAAACACTTCCAAAATGGACACGCTCATTAGTATTTACCCCGTAAGACAATTGACATGCGCCTTATGAAAAATACGGGAGTTACATGTTTCTCTAGACCAGTGGTGGCGAACCTATGGATGGGGACCCACCTCTCTGTGAGCACCCACACCCTGGAAAAAGTCTAAGGTATACAATTATGCCTTAGACTTTTCCTGCCATTCATCAGCGCAGGGCGCACTATGAACGGCACAGGCAACGCACTGAATGTAGGCAGGATATTATAGCTGAATGATAGAGTACATAAAGGATATACTATATTGGTATTCAGGTTAAATTGCAGTGTTGGCACTTTGAGATAAATAAGTAGGTTTTGGGTTGCAGTTTGTGCACTCGGTCTCTAAACAGTTTGCCACCACTGCTTTAGACACTGGGGAAGGAAATTGTGGGCGCATTACATACAATATGTTTGGGGCAATTTTGTATGGATAACTTTACATTGTAAAGTTTTTAATGTTCTTGCCTATCCAATCTGATATTTTTCTTCAAGTATGACTGACTGACTGAAAGTGACTTTCTTAGTGTTAGAATATTTTTGTATTATTAAGATATCTTGAGATTTCATTATTCGTCATCAGTTCCTTGGAATCCTGTGATCTAGTCTTTTGTGTCATTCGGAAGCTACAGACAACATTGAATGGGGCTTCAGAAATAATTAGCAGCAGCGTACCGCACATTAAAAGTGCTGAAGGCAAAAGCGACCAGTGCAGGTAAAAGGTGAGGAGCGAGAACCGCTATACGTGAGCGCCGGCTGGTCACGTAAAAAATAGTTCAAAGCTACAAACAGGGACATGCAGAGGAGCAGAAATGTTTAAAGGTAAGAAAAAGTTATTTGGTGCTTAGAGGGAATTTTTATTTAAACTTTAATAATGACAGTAAAAGTAATTGTAATATATTATTAGAAAAGAAAATTATTAAATCAGATTTATATGCTAATAATCATTGAGGTGATTATTATTTCTTTTAACCACTTCCAGACCGGCCATTTTCTCCTGTCCTGACCAGGACTAATTTTGCAAATCTGACATGCGTCACTTTATGTGGTAATAACTTTGGAACACCGTTACTTATCCAAGCCATTCTGAGACTGTTTTCCCGTGACACATTGTACTTCATGATAGTCAAAAATTTGAGTCAATATAAATCACCTTTATTTATGAAAAAATCCCAAATTTACCAAAAACTTTGAAAAATTCGCAATTTTCGAAATTTCAATTTCTCTGCTTTTAATACAGAAAGTGATACCTCATAAAATATTCATTAATTAACATTCCCCATATGTATAATTTATGTTGGCATCATTTTGTAATGTACATTTTTTTTTTAGGATGTTAGAAGGCTTAGAATTTTAAAAGCAATTCTTAAAATTTAAACAAAAAAATTCAAAACCCACTTTTTAAGGACCTGAAGGTCTGAAGTCACTTTGTGGGGCTTACACAGTGGAAACCCCCCATAAATGACATCATTGTAGAAACTACACCCCTGAGTTACTAAAAACTGAGTTTACAAACTTTGTTAACCCATTAGGTGTTTCACAAGAAATAAAGGAAAATGGAGATGTAAATTCTAAATGTCACTTTTTTCGCAGATTTTCCATTTTAATCCATTTTTTTCCTTTAACACATTGAGGGTTAACAGCCAAACAAAGGATAATATATATTACCCTGATTCTGCGGTTTACAGAAACACCCCACGTGTGGTCATAAACTGATGTAAGGGCACACGGCAGGGCACAGAAAAAATTGAGCGCCGTATGGTTTTTGGAAGGCAGATTTTGCTGAACTGGTTTTTAGATGCCATGTCCCATTTGAAGCCCCTCTAATGCACCCTTACAGTAGAAACTCCCAAAAATGGATCCCATTTTGGAAACTAGGGGATAAGGTGCCAGTTTTATTGGTACTATTTTGGTGTACAGTCGTGGCCAAAAGTTTTGAGAATGACACAATTATTAGTTTTCACAAAGTTTGCTGCTAAACTGCTTTTAGATCTTCGTTTCAGTTGTTTCTGTGATGTAGTGAAATATAATTACATGCACTTCATGCGTTTCAAAGGCTTTTATCGACAATTACATGACATTTATGCAAACAGTCAGTATTTGCAGTGTTGGCCCTTCTTTTTCAGGACCTCTGCAATTCGACTGGGCATGCTCTCAATCAACTTCTGGGCCAATTCCTGACTGATAGCAACCCATTCTTTCATAATCACTACTTGGAGTTTGTCAGAATTAGTGGGTTTTTGTTTGTCCACCCGCCTCTTCAGGATTGACCACAAGTTCTCAATGGGATTAAGATCTGGGGAGTTCCCAGGCCATGGACAAAAAATGTCAACGTTTTGGTCCCCGAGCCACTTAGTTATCACTTTTGCCTTATGGCACGTAGCTCCATCGTGCTGGAAAATGCATTGTTCTTCACCAAACTGTTGTTGGATTGTTGGAAGAAGTTGCTGTTGGAGGGTGTTTTGGTACCATTCTTTATTCATGGCTGTGTTTTTGGGCAAAATTGTGAGTGAGCCCACTTCCTTGGATGAGAAGCAACCCCACACATGAATGGTCTAAGGATGCTTGACTGTTGGCATGACACAGGACTTATGGTAGCGCTCACCTTTTTTTCTCCGGACAAACCTTTTTCCTGATGCCCCAAACAATCGGAAAGAGGCTTCATAGGAGAATATGACTTTGCCCCAGTCCTCAGCAGTCTATTCTCACCTGAGTTAACAAGATGATTACTGAAATTATCTCAGCAGGTCCTTTAATGACAGCAATGAAATGCAGTGGAAAGTTTTTTTTGGGATTAAGGTAATTTTCATGACAAAGAAGGACTATGCAATTCATCTGATCACTCTTCATAACATTCTGGAGTATATGCAAATTGCTATTATAAAAACTTAAGCAGCAACTTTTCCAATTTTCTATATTTATGTAATTCTCATGTAATTCTCAAAACATTTGGCCACGACTGTACATATGATTTTTGATTGCTCTATATTACGTTTTTTGTGTGGCAAGGTAACAAAAAAAATGACTGTTTTGGCAATGTTTTTATTTTTTATTTTTTAAAACATTCATCTAACATGGTAGATCATGCACTATATTTATATATAAGGTTGTTACAGACGAAATGATATCAAATATGTCTACTTTCTTTTATTGTTTGTTTCAGTTTTACATAATAAAGCATTTTTGAAAAAAAAAATTATGTTTTTGTGTCTCCGTTTTCTGAACGCCATATTTTTTTTTATTTGCCAATCGTCTTCTGCAGGGGCATTTTTTTAAAGGAAGAGTTGATGTTTTTATTGGTATAATTTTGGGAGCATATGATTTTTTGATTATATTGATCATTACACTTTATAGGGCAAGGTGACCAAAGAATTGTTTTTTTTAACCACAGTTTTTATTTATTTATTTTTACAGCATTCACCTGAGGGGTAAAGTCATGTTATATTTTTATAGAGCAGGTTGTTATGGACATGGCAATACCTAATATGTATACTTTTTCATATTTATTTAGGGCAATAATAGCATTTTTTAAACCAAAAAAATTTGTGTTTTAGTGTCTTCATAGTCAGAGAGCCATAGCTTTTTTTATTTTTTAACTGATTGTCTTAGTTAGGGTCTCGTTTTTTGGGGGATGAGGTGACGGTTTGATTGGTATTATTTTGGGGGGGCATATGCCATTTTGATCACTTGGTGTTGTACTTTATGTGATGTTAGATCAGTGTTTCCCAACCAGTGTGCCTCCAGCTGTTGCAAAACTACAACTCCCAGCATGCCCGGACAGCCTTTGGCTGTGCGGGCATGCTGGGAGTTGTAGTTTTGCAACAGCTGGAGGCACACTGGTTGGGAAACACTGTGTTAGATGACAAAAAATGGCTTTTTTGGCACAGTTTTTATTTAATTTTTTTTACAGTGTTCATGTGAGGGGTTAGTTCATGTGATATTTTTTATAAAGCTGGTTGTTACGAACGTGGCAATACCTAATATGTCTTTAATTAAATTTATTTCACTTTAACACAATAATAGCATTTATTAAACAAAAATTATCTTTTATTGTCTCCATGTTCTGAGCTATAGTTATTTATTTATTTTTTATGGTGTTTATCGGATGAGAGCCGGCTGTCACGGATGCGGCAATACCAAATATGTCTATTTTATGATTTTTTTTCTATTTTTTCTATTTTTAACATTTTTTGAATTACTTAATTGGGGATTTTTTTTTTCATGTAAAACTTTTTTTTTTTAACACTTTATTTTTTATTTTTTTATTTTACACTTTGTGTCCCCCATAAGGACATACAAGACCTCTGGGGGACATTTGACTTCATTTATTTTATATTTTTCACTATTGATTTTTCAATAGTCTGACATAGTAGCCCCAGTTACAGTGGAAATCCAGCTGTACAGCTTCAGTGCAGGGCTGATTGTGGTCTGTGAAAGACCCGACAGCTCCTGCACTCTCCCACCTCGGCGGTCACATGACTACCGGACCGGGACAGGAAGTTGCATAGCGCTTCTTGCTCTGCACAAACAGTGCTCATACACTGAGAGGAGTCTGATATGTCACGGACTCACACCCACCATGGATGTGTCCTTAATCCCATCCCCCAAACCTACCCTATACCTCCACCAATAAAGCTGATTTGAATTTGAATAGATAGATAGATAGACAGATAGATATTTAGATAGATAGATAGATAGATAGATAGATAGATAGATAGATAGATAGATACAGTGGATAAAAAAAAGTCTACAAAACCCTGTTAAAATGTCAGGTTTCTGTGCTGTAAAAAAAATAAGACAAAGATAAATCATTTCAGAACTTTTTCCACCTTTAATGTGACCTATAAACTGTACCACTCAATTGAAAAACAAACTGAAATCTTTTAGGTGGAGGGAAGAAAACAAAAAAAACTAAAATAACGTGGTTTCATAAGTGTGCACACCCTTATAACTGGGGATGTAGCTGTGTTCAGAATTAAGCAGGAGTCAGCATACACGTGCCATATTTACAGTGCCTCTGATTAACCCCAAATAAAGTTCAGCTGCTCTAGTTGGTCTTTCCTGAAATTTTCTTAGTCGCATCCCACAGCAAAAGCCATGGTCCACAGAGACCTTCCAAAGCATCAGAGGGATCTCATTGTTAAAAGGTATCAGTTAGGAGAAGGGTACAAACAAATTTCCAAGGCATGGAACACAGTGAATACAGTCATCATCAGGTGGAGAAAATATGGCACAACAGTGTCATTACCAAGAACTGGACGACCCTCCAACATTGTTGAAAACACGAGAAGAAAACTGGTCTCGGAGGCTACCAAGAGGCCTACAGAAACATTAAAAGAGCTGCAGGAATATCTGGCAAGTACTGGCTGTGTGGTACATGTGACAACCATCTCCCGTATTCTTCATATGTCTGGGCTATTGGGTAGAGTGGCAAGACGAAAGCCTTTTCTTACAAATAAAAACATCCAAGCCAGGCTACATTTTGCAAAAACACATCTGAAGTCTCCCAAAAGCATTTGGGAAAAGGTGTTATGGTCTGATGAAACCAAGGTTGAACTTTTTGGCCATAATTCCAAAAGATATGTTTGGCGCAAAAACAACACTGCACATCACCAGAAGAACCCCATACCCACAATGAAGCATGGTGGTGGCAGCATCATGCTTTGGGGCTGTTTTTCTTCAGCTGGAACTGGGGCCTTAGTTAAGATAGAGGGAGTTATGAACATTTCCAAATACCAGTCAATATTGGCACAAAACCTTCAGGCTTCTGCTAGAAAGCTGAACATGAAGAGGAGCTTCATCTTTCAGCATGACAACGACCCAAAGCATACATCCAAATTAAAAAAAGAAATGGCTTTACCAGAAGAAGATTAAATTTGTTCAGCCAAAGTCAAGACCTGAATACAATTGAAAATCTGTGGGGTGATCTGAAGAGGGCTGTACACAGGAGATGCCCTCGCAATCAGAAGAAGAGTGGGCAAATCTTGCCAAGTCAAAATGTGCCATGCTGATAGACTCATACCCATAAAGACTGAGTGCTGTAATAAAATCAAAAGGTGCTTAAACAAAGTATTAGTTTAGGGTGTGCAACCATTTATTTTATTTTTATATTTTT
Source organism: Bufotes viridis (assembly GCA_033119425.1). Taxonomy (NCBI): domain Eukaryota; kingdom Metazoa; phylum Chordata; class Amphibia; order Anura; family Bufonidae; genus Bufotes; species Bufotes viridis. The sequence continues at coordinate 37,823,628 of CM065591.1, forward strand.
TCTTCCCTCTACCTAAAAGATTTCAGTTTGTTTTTTAATTGAGTTGTACAGTTTATAGGTCAGAATAAAGGTGAAAAAAGTTCTGAAATGATTTATCTTTGTCTCTTTTTTTACATTACAGAAACCTGACATTTTAACAGGGGTGTGTAGACTTTTTATATCCACTGTAGATAGATAGATAGATAGATAGATAGATAGATAGATAGATAGATAGATAGATAGATAGATATAATTACTTTTCTTTCTACATTCCTGATACCTATTTTTAAGTGGAAAATAAAACATGATGTGTAACAACCACAGGCATGTTGTGTTCTTACACTCTTCCATCTATAGAGAACATCGATATATATATATATATATATATATATATATATATATATTCCATCTATAGAGAACATAATTTGAGGAATAAATCTTCAAAGATAAAACACATATTTTTTTCTTTTTTATTCCGGTCTCCATGCAAATTAAAGAGAGATATAAACTTGGCAACGCCATCTTCCTTTTGACCCTGAATATGTAATAAAAGCCACCAAAGAAATGAAACGAGAGCCATTTACATTATGCGGTCGCTTACTATTTGACTCTAAATAGTCACAGACAATTTCATGAACTGTTTCATTTCTTTACAGGGAAAAAGGAACATTATGTCATGACTCCGCTATAAAAAATCTCTCTCTTCACTCACCCCGTCCACATCTTCCAAAACAGGAAGCAGTAAAAGATAATTTCTCTAATATAAAGTTATGCAAACACACACATTAAAAAAGTAAAAAAAAAAATATAATTCACATAAAGATAAAGGAAATAAAACATATTCATTATCCTTTTATAAAAAATGTTAAAAATTATATTGTGTTAGAGGTTTTCTTTTTCATTCATTTTCACCATAATTGAACCTTAATACAAATAAGGAGGGGTTCAGATTGGGCCTTTTCAATTCTGTTATACCTTTCCTTTATAAAATGCTTATAGCCTCTAAAGCTTCCAATTTTGAATTCCGTTTCACAATTCCGTTATTTTCCATTATAAGCATGTTATAATGGAAAGTTATAATGGAATTGAAAACTCCATTGTGAACCTCCTCTTAATGACAAAATGTTTTTCAAAACAGGTACATTTGCACCTTAGAGAAACTTGGCAGAGAAATTGTTCCAAACATCTGAGAGAACCAACCACAGTTCTTCTGTGGATGTAGGCTTGCTCATATCCTTTTGTCTCTTCATGTAATTGCAGCCAGCCTCAATAATGTTGAGATAAGGGCTCTGTTGGGGCCATATCATCACTTCCAGGGCTCCTTGTTCTTCTTTATGCAAAAGAAGGCACATTGGTTGTATCGGGTCATTGTCCTGCTGCAGAATAAATTTGGAGTCAATCAGACTCTCCCTGATGGTATTGCCTGTATTTCACACCATTAATCCTGACCAAATTCCCAACTCTGTTTGCTGAATTGCATCCCCAAACTTGCAAGGAACCTCCACCATGCTTCATTGTTGCCTGCAGCCACTCACACAATTGATACTGTTTTGAAGGCAAGGGACGGTCAAACCACATATTGATTTGATTTACAATTCACTTTGCATTTTGTTAATTGCTAAAAATTACACAACTAACACTTTTATTTTGCACACCTGTTTCCACACCTGCCTGATCCCTCAACATACATTGGCCTCAGGATGCAACATACATTTGCAGGAAAAGTTCGGGTTCGAGTTCGGTGTTCGGGCATTTATTAAAGCTTTTTAAAGGCTGCAGGGCAGCCAATCAACAAGCTTTTAAGCTGTGGGCACTTAAAAGCCATCACAGCCATGCCTAGTAATGGCATGGCTTTGATTGGCCGGTGCATCATGTGACCCAGCCTCTAAACAAGCTGGATCACGTGTAGCACCGCCCATCAGCTCTGAGTAGTGCAGGGACATGAAGCAGGCAGCTGAAGCAAGGGAGAATATGTTTTGTGGGTGACCTATAATGATTTTTTGTGGGTGGAATACACCATCTTTGCAACCCTGACACAGAAATATAATATTAAATCTCGCTGATAATTCTGTGGGTGACCTATAGTGATTTTTTGTGGGCGCAATGCACCATTTTAGTACCCCTGACACAAAAATATAAAAGTTAATCCATCTGTTAGTTCGATGGGTGACATATACCTATTTTTGGTGTGAGATACACGTGCACTTTATACGTGACAGGGAAATTAATATAGTTAATCTGACTGTTAGTTCAGTGGGTGACATATACCCATTTTTGGTGTGAGGTACACCTGCACTGCATACATGACAGGGAAATGAATATAGTTAATCCGTCTGTTAGTTCGGTGGGTGACCTGTACCCCTTTTTGGTGTGAGATACACGTGCACTTTATACGTGACAGGGAAATTAATATAGTTAATCTGACCGTTAGTTTCGGCCGGTGACATATACCCATTTTTTGTGTGAGACACACGTGCACTGCATATTTGACAGGGAAATTAAAATATTTAATCTGTCTGTTAGTTCGGTGGGTGACCTCAAAGGATGAGGAGAGCACGCTACATGCCCAAATCAAACACTTTCCTCAGGTGCACGCATGCAACTGGATGTTCAGCGTCATTTTGTAGGCCCAAATACTGGTGTACGAATAGTGAAGCCAGAACAAGTAGAGACGATAGTAGATTGGATGGCTGACAGTGCCTCCAGTTCCTTCACATTGTCTCCCACCCGCTCCCATGCTGAATGCGCAGAGTTGGCACCTGCAGCCATTGGGCATCTGTCTTTAACCCTTGCAAATCAGCCAATCAGTCTGAGCCCCAAGTCATGAAGCAGTCTGTTATGCTTTTTGATGACTCTGCTGGCGGGGTTTCCATGGGCATCCACCTAGCCCTGCCTCAGAAGTGGAAGAGATTGAGTGCTCTGATGCCCAACCACTTATGTTTCAGGATGTGAACATGGGAGGACCACTGCAGCACATCTCTGATGATGATGACGAAACACATTTGCCAACTGCTGCAGCTTTTTGCAGTGTGCAGACCGGCAAGGAGGGCAGGGGTGAAGAGTGGGTGGAAGATGATGTGGAGGATGATGAGGTCCTAGACCCCAAATGAAATCAAGGTCATGCGAGTGACGTGTGCAGTTGTGGGGTGGTCACACAGCGCCAGCCGCACAGCAAAAAAGGGAGCAGGGTGCAAAAGCAGAGTGGCCGTCCCCTAGCCAGTATGCCTGCTACTGGCCACCGCACCCAGGGACTGAGCACACTAAAGCCAGCTCCAAGTAGTTCCCTGGCATGGCAGTTCTTCAGACGATGTACTGACGACAAGACGCGAGTGGTTTGCACCCTGTGCAATCAGAGCCTGAGGCTAGGCATAAATGTTCTAAACCTGAGCACCACCTGCATGACCAGGCATCTAAATGCAAAGCAGAAGCGGCACTGGAGTACACACCTCTTCTGTTGCAGTCTCTTCCTCCCCCTCTAGAGTGACAGTGGCACCTGCCACCCCGCAAACAGAGAATGTGGCAGCAACACCACCACCAACACCCAGCATATACACACTGTCCCATGGAAGTGTTCAGCTGTCCATCCATCCCTCAAACACTGGAGAGAAAGAGAAAGTACCCCCCTACACACCCGCGATCCCCGCCACTGAATGCCAGCATTTTAAAATTCCTGGCCTTTGAAATGCTGTCATTCTGTCTGGTGAAGACAGAGACTTTTTAAAACCTTATGGCGGTGGCTGTCCCACAGTACATGGTTCCCCGCAGCCACTATTTTTCCAGGTGAGCCATCCCTGCCCTGCACAACCAAATGGCGGACAAAATCAGGTGTGCACTGTGCAACGCCATCTGTGGCAAGGTCCACATAACTAACGATATGTCGACCAGTAAGCACAGGCAGGGACATTATATCTCCCTAACTTTACACTGGGTAAATGCAGTGGCGGCTGGGCCTGAGGTGGATTGCAGTTTAGCGCATGTCCTACCGTCACAGAGCATTGCAGGACATTTCTCGTTGCCTCCTGTTGCCTCCTCCTCCTACTCCGCTTCATCTCTACCGTCTCCTCATCCGGTCAGCGTAACACCTTCACCACCAACTTCAGCACAGCCAGGGGGAATCGACAGCAGGCTGTTTTGATACTCATCTGTTTGAGGGAAAAACCCCACACCGTGCAGGAGCTGTGGATGGGCATGGAACAACAGACCGATGAGTGGTTGGTGCCACTGAGCCTCAAGCCTGGCTTGGTGGTATGCAATAACAGGCAAAATCTCGTAGCAGCTCTTGGGCTATCCGGTTTGAAGCACATCTTTTGCCTGGCGCATGTGCTCAATTTGGTGGTGCAGAGGTTCCTGAATAATTACCCTGATATGCATGGGCGTAGGAAGCCCCAAAAATCTGGGGGGGACAGCACTTATGGGGCCCCTGTGTCCCCGCCCACACTCAAGCCACACACACATTTCTCCTCCCCCCCCCCCAAGTGCCAAAAATCTCTCCCCCCCCCCTCCTTATGGGCCAGTAGGTCCGGTTTAAAAAAAAAAAAAAACACACACAAAACAAGACACTTATACTTACCTCCATCCGTCACAGCGATGCGATGCAGGCCTCTTCCGGCCTGTGTCCCATGCTGTACGGCTCACAGACGACGCGATGATGTCATTGCGCCGCCTGTGCCAAAATATGATAGGCTGCCGGCCTAGTGCCGGCAGCCTATCAGAGGAGCAGGGAAGGGAGACGCCTCTCCCTCTCCTGCTCCGCAGCACAGCAATCTGTATCGCTGTCCTGGGGATGGCGATACAGATGACTATGGAGATAAACGCTTTCACAATGGAAGCGTTCATCTCCCTGTGCCCTGCCACTGCCACCGCCGCACACATTGCCCTGCTGCCGCTGGGGGGGATTTTTTCATACCCGCCCCCTCCCCGCTTTATTTCTTGGGGGGGATCCGACCCCCCGTCACCCCCACTTCCTACGCCTGTGCCGATATGTCAGAGCTGCTGCAGAAAGTGCAGGCCGTCTGTGCGCACTTTCGGCGTTCTCACCCTGCTGCTTGCCTGTCTGCGCTGCTGACTTCGGCCTTCCCGCTCACCGCCTCATATGCGACGTGGCCACAAGGTGGAACCACCTTGCACATGCTGGAGAGACTATGGGAGCAGTAGCAGGCGATAGTGGAGTTTCAGCTGCAGCATGCACTGGTGAGATGCTCTGCGGAACAGCACCACTTTACCACCAACGAGTGGGCCTCCATGCGGGACGTATGTGCCGTTTTGTGCTGTTTAGAGTACTCCACCAACATGGCCAGTGCCGACGACGCGTTACTATCCCACTTCTATGTCTCCTTGGAAAAACACTTTGGGCGACAATGGAAGAGGATGTGGCACAGGAACAAGAGGAGGAGGAAGAGGGATAATTTCCACGGGTATCAGGCCAGTCATTCACAAGTGGCTTAGAGGGTAGGTTCCTGAACCAGAGGCCAGGTACACTGCCAGGGCACAGTTCTGCAGGAGGAGGAGGATGATGATGAGGAGGAACCGTGTTCACAGCAGGGTGGCACCCAAAGCAGCTTATGGTCATCAATGGAGCATGGCTGGGGGGATACAGAGGACACAGACGATACACCTCCCACAGAGGACAGCTTGTCGTTGCCTCTGGGCAGCCTGGAATCCATGAGGAACTACATGCTGCAATGCCTGCGCAACCACCGCAGAGTTACCCACATTCTAACCAATTCTGATTACTGGGTGGCCACCCTGCTGGATCCCCGCTACAAGGACAATGTGCTGTCCTTAATTCCATCACTGGAGTGTGATCAGAAGATGCGCGAGTACAAGAGCATGCTGGTAAATGTGCTGCTGATGGCATTCACACCTGACAGCGGGGGCTCAGTGGAAGCACAAAGCGAAGGAAAAGGAGGAGGAGGAGGAAGAAATCGCCAATGCAGCTGGGGCACCGCCAGCACGTCAGAAGGGAGGGTTAGTATGGCCGAAATGTGGAAAAGCTTTGTCAGCATGCCAAAACAACCAGCACCACCAGCTGATATGGTGGACCAGTACGTGTGCACATGCCTACACGTACTGACTGATGCGTCCGCCCCATTCAACTTCTGGGTCTCCCAATTGGGCACATGACCTGAGCTTGCCCTTAACGCCTTGGAAGTGCTGGTCTGCCTTGCAGCAAGTGTATTGTCCGAACGTGTGTTTAGCATGGCAGGGGGCGTTATCACAGACAAGCGCAGCCGCCTGTCCACAGCTAACGTGGACTAGCTCACATTCATTAAAATGAACCAGGCATGGATCCCCCAGGACATGTCCGTACCTTGTGCTGAGTAGACAAGTATACTGGCCGCACCCAGCCATTGTTATACTCCAGCGCACTTTCTCTTTGTATTTTCTTTTCTGTTTCCCAATGTTTTGGGGTCTTCCCAAATTTATAAAAAAAAATAAAAAAATAAAGGAAAATAAAAAAAAAACTGTGTTGGCTACCCCCTCCTCCACCGCCACTTCCACCTACACTACCACGTCCACCGCCTCCTTAACCACCTACTCAACTTTGACCTCTGCCTCCTAGTTCAAGATTATTATTTTTTATTTTTTTCTATTCTATGTTATTTTAAGTCATTTCCCTATCCACATTTGTTTGCAGGGCAACTTTCTTGCTCTTACCCCCATTTTTCTTCCTTTTGAAGCTCTCTAGCCTTACTATAACTATTTTACAGCAATTTTAGTGCACCAAGTTCAGGTTCCCATTGACTTCAATGGGGTTCGGTTTTGGGTTCTAGTTCGGGTTAAGTTCAGTTCCCGAACCCGAACTTTGACCCGAAGTTCGCCTGAAACCGGCAAACCCGAACATCCATGGGTCCCGTCCTCCCTAGTTGTAACTTATCAACATACTGTACAATGTTTCGGACTCAGATCTAACCAATCAACAGGGCCATTTCTTTGGTAAAACACCTGTATTTGTTGTCTAGTAGTTCCTCTCTACAGTACAGTGCCATGCTACATGTTCTGTACTGCCCCCTGCGCCAGGATGAGCTGCTCCTTTGGACAGCAGTTGAGCAGTGACTTCATTTTTCTTGTACATGTATGTACTATTCAAGACCCTGAAGAAGCTCCTGCCCTCACCATAGAAAGTCAACAACAGCTTCCAGCATCTATCCCTGTTTTACTTAAAGACTTGCTTTATCTGTCCTCGTTATCTGCTTATTTACCTTTAAAACATCACTTTTTCTTATTCTAGGATGACATTTTGTGCCTTTGGAACAAATTACTGGTTTTCCATAGAGCTTTGGACTCAAGTTGCAATGGATTCAACTTACAATGGTCGTCCTAAAACCAATTAGTATTGTAACCTGAGGCACCACTGTATGTATACACACACTGCATCCATAACTCTTGCACCAGTTTCCAAGTGCTTTAAAACAGGCACATCTCCGGTAACTTGATCTGGCAGACTGTTCACCTGGTTCTGAATTGCCGGATACTGCTGGCCTCTATAGACTACAATGGGATCTGGTTTCCAGAATGAGTTCCAGGTTTCAGCCAGACAAAAACCGTTTCATGCAATGTTTTTTCTCTGATCGAAACCCGGCACTCCTGCTGGAAAACGGCAGACTCTCTGCAGGATCCCATTATAGTCTACAGAGTCCAGTAGTAAGTGGCAGTATCCAGCAATTCCAGATCAGGTGAACTCAGACAGAAAGTTCTCTGACAAAACAGCCTGCCAGATCAAGTTGCCGGAGATGTGAACTTAGCTTTAATTCTACTCTTTAGTACTTATCTTGCCTGCAGGCTGAGTATACAATTGGTAGGAGAATAGTGTTCAGCAATCTGAAAGATTACTAAAGGGGTTGGCCAGTTTCCAATACTGATGACCTATCCACAGGATAGGTCATCAATATGAGATTGGCGGGGGTCTGACTCTCGGCACTCCAGTCAATCAGCTGTTTGAACAGAAAGCAGTACTTGTGAAAGCGCTGCCTTCTCTACACTGCTGTTATGTTGAGGGCGAGCAGGTGTAATTATAACTCCTCAGTTCCCATTCAATCCAATGTGAATTGGGTCTGAAGGAGCTGTAGTTACACCTGTTCGTCACTGCAATATTGATGGCGAGCAGGTAAACAGTGAAGAAAAGGTGATGCTCGCACGAGTGCTGCTTTCTCTTCAAACAGTTGATCAGCCGCAGTTCTGGAAGTCGGATCCCCAACGATCTGATATTAAAATCTATTCTGAGGATAGGTCTTCAATATTGGAAACTGGCCAACCCCTTTAAGTTAATGTCTGCTACATCTGTACCCACATAGGTAGCCATTTAACCCTCATGCATGTAAGAGGAAAACATACAAGCTACAGATGTAGCAGAGTTAACAGTCACATTTGGTTGGGTTATCACATCTACACGTAGTTAACGCAATATGACTGTAACTGATAACTCTGCTACATCTGTACCCCCTAATGTTGTCCTTGGTGGCATCTGATCTGATCTCTGGACCCCAATGCTTCAAGGCTTTTCTTACCTTTTGGCAATGCGTCACAGTGCAATCCTTTCTATAGTTTTGACTACTACTTGCTGCTGGAACCATGCTGGAGTCCTCCATTTACCTATCTCTCTGATTACATTCAATAGTTCATCTTCTTTAGTACCTTAGATGACACTTTCCATCTCTGTTCTGCTGTCTGGTTCTGACTATAATTGCCATTTAGTTGCTACCTTTTCATTACTGATGCCACCAATCAGAGTCTAGTCTAGAAATGACAAACTTGGCACCACCTTGAATCTTAACTTTCTAAAGTGGTTTTCTGAGTTAATTATGTTGATAACTTATCTTCAGGCTCAGTGTTCAATATCAGATTGGTGGGGTTACAAAACCTGGCACCCCTCACTGACCAGCTGTTCTGGTGCTCGAACTAGTACTTTGAACAAAGCTGGAAAACATCTTTGTTCAAAGTGTATTGACTGTGCCAGATTACTGCAGCTCACCTCCTATTCACCAGTAAACCCCCCCCCCCCCCCTTAGACTCAATGCACTTTTTTACATTTTCAAAGTAAAAGGATTGTTCAGTTTCAGCAGAAAATGGACAACACTGGAAATGGACTAAAATACTAAATGTACTTAGTAGATCCAGTGCCATCAGTTTTCTCCTCCAGGCTTTGTTTATTCAACTGCAGTGATAATGTCACTTCAATTCCTGTAAAAAAAATAAAATAAATCCCTAGTCTAACCCACAAAAAAAGAAAATTTGGCATGGAATACTCTGGACTACATTTTTAACAAATACCTCTTACATATGGATTTGGAATGCCTCTTTATTAGTGATGAGCGGATTTCCCAAAATTCGTTTTAGTCCTATTTATCCAAATCGGCCAAGAAATTCCTTTCAGGTACGAATCAATTATACCCAAACCAAACATTCTTTTAATGCCTGGAGAAACTCTTTAACTCTGTTTCACAAATTTGGGTTGAATTTCAATTCGCTCATCACTGCTCTGTATACAATCACATAATCAAAAGGTTAAAGAAAGGATATAATGATGGACATTTTTTGGCCTATCTTTGGTCAATAGAACTCTATAGATATGTTCAGGAACATATATCCTATCAGGAACATGTGTGAGTGGAGCTCAAAGGGTAGATTTGTACCTATGAAACTGGCTGACCATGTGCGCTCGGCAGCTGAAGGAATCTTTGTTGGTTCATATGTGCCCTCAACGAGAAAACTGATGTCTTAATATATGTAAATGAGCCTCTAGGGGCAATGGATCTTTGCAAACCTGAGAATAGGGCAACAAGAAAAATCTTCCATGAACCTGCTGACCTTTGTTTACATGTATATCTCTTAATATCAGGACTAGAGATGAGGGAATTTCTTAAAATTCGATTCTGTCAGTTCGCCGAATTTTCTGAAAAGATTTGATTCAAATTTATTTGCGGTGAATCGCGTTAAAAAACGTATAGAGGTGTAGAACACTGTGGCTTGCAGTAACACGCATAGGGAGTCTGCTGTGGTAGTGAAACAATACTGTAAGTCAGTATGATATGCACATGCAGGTGTCGTTCTTAGAATCACTGCACACTTCACTTATTTGGGCACTTATGGTTCCAAAACTGACCAAATAACTCAAGTTTGAGAACTCAGCCTTACAGGTCGATGTTAGCGTCAAGAAGAAGTGCACTCCTTTTATAAGTAGAACCCCCTGACAGAGTGGAGAGGGTGTCAGCAGTAAGTTTGTGTTGACATTACTAAATAATTTGGCCATCCTCTGATCCGTCAGAACAATAACCCCGAAAAAATGGATCCTGTCTGTGGAGCATTCGTCTTCACTCATCCCGGTAGAAGCCTTTTGTGGCGAAACGGCGTTGAGAGGAGGCGGCTGCAGAGCCAGCTCTGTGTGCATGGTATTTATCTTTGTATTCTTGTAAACACTAGCCTTTCAACTTATTTATTACATAATCATATTGATTTTTTAGTCTTGTGTACTGGTTACTGAGGCCTGTGTGGTTATTATATTATTAATGTTATCTACCTTTGCACTTTTCGGCACATTGACTCTGCAGCCTCCTCCATTTTGTCCTCTCTCGAGATCTTTCATCTGCTGCTTTTTTAGATTTGTTGTAATCATGCTGTATTATATTTATTGTTTCAATAAAGTATTTTTGTAACTTAAAGGAGGCATTCAATTTTTGGTGGGGTGCTAAGCATCAGGTTATCTCCATTTTCGTTATTGATTTATGCCCGGTACTAATATTTGGTGTGTAGGTCAATGTTAGCGTCAAGAAGAAGAGCACTCCTTTTACATTGTTATAAGCTAATTCCACATAGATGTCTACAGAACCTGTTCTGTTAAACGTTTATACAAATAGAGCCCCCCGACAGAGTGGAAAGTGTGTCAGCAGTAAGTTTGTGTTGATATCACTAATCATTTTGCCCGATGACATAGTGGTGAGGTGGCAGCAGCATGATGAGACCACAGAGTGGCCCAGTGACATAGTGGTGATGTGGCAGCAGCATGAGGAGTCCACAGAGTTGTGATGTGGCAGCAGCATTAGGAGACCACAGAGTGGCCCAGAGACTTAGTTTGAGGTAGCAGCAGCATGAGGAGACCACATAGTGTTGAAGTGGCAGCAGTATGAGGAGACCACAGAGTGGTGATGTGGTAGCAGCACGAGAAGACTACAGAGTGGTGAAGTGGCAGCAGCATGAGGAGACCACAGGGTGGTGAAGTGGCAGCAGCATGAGGAGACCACAGGGTGGTGAAGTGGCAGCAGCATGAGGAGACCACAGGGTGGTGAAGTGGCAGCAGCATGAGGAGACAACAGTGTGGTGAAGTGGCAGCAGCATGAGGAGACCACAGGGTGGTGAAGTGGCAGCAGCATGAGGAGACCACAGAGTGGATCAAAGACATAGTGGTGAGGTGGGAGCAGCATGAGGAGACCACAGAGGGGTGAGGTGGCAGCAGCATGAGTAGACCACAGAGTGGCCCAGTAACAGAGTGCGTAGGTGGGGGGCAATACCAGTACCAGCTGAACATGGTGGCTGACAGTAGAAGCACCTGGCAGCAGGTATGGCATCAGGCAGGTGGCAGCATCAGAATAGTAGATGAAGCAGGTATCCAGAAGAAACAGGTCTCCTTTGTCAGGGATTGGTGTTTGAAAATCCTGGCTGATCCACACCTGATTGATTTTTACAAAGGTCAGTTTCTCTACATTTTGGGTGGACAGGCAAGTTCTCCTTGGGTTAACTATGGTCCCCATAAAAAAAATTGCTATTCGAATATTCGCATTCAACACTAATCCCTCTGGTGAATGGTGACAATTCGGCTGTCACTACTCAAGCAAGTGAGCATGCATCGGGCCATTTGCGCAAGTGACTTGGAGGGACTCCCTGCCTCCATCTCCACTGCCTACTGCCACTGTGTGTCTATGTCCTCTGCCTCGTCTTCCTCATCGACATGTAGCTCCTCTGGCTGCTCCTGCTCTTCCTGCTCCTCCTCTCCTGTCACCGGTATAGAAAAAACACTAATTTCTCTACGTATTGTTTGTGCTCGAATGTCCTCCTCCTCCTTTAGTTCAGCCCCCACAGGGCTCATGTGGCCATGAGATGTAGTCGCCAAGTCTCCTGTACCCTGACCAGCCAGATTTAGCAGCATCTTTTCCAGGACATGAAGCAGTGGAATGATGTTGTTCATCCCATAGTCCTGGCGACTGACAAATAATGTGGCCTCCTTAAAGGTCCAGAGCAAATGGCAGGTGTCACTCATGAGCTGCCACTGGCTAACATCGAAGTTAAACAGGGGAGTACCTCTGTCCGCCTGTATCATCAAGAAATCGTTTATGGCATTTCTCTGTTCATATAGTCGGACTAACATATGGAGGGTGGAATTCCAACGGGTGGAAATGTCGCTTATCATCCTATGTTGGGGAATGCCTTTCTGACGCTACAGCTCAAGGAGGGTGTGCTTGGCGGTGTACGAGTGGCTGAAGTGCATGCAAAGTTTCTTGCCCATTTTTAAGATGCCTTGCAGATGGGTGGAAGTCTTCAGGAACCGCTTTACAACTAGATTGCACACGTGCTTCATGCAGGACGCGTGGCTCAGCCCTTCTTGACACAGCACTGACACCATGTATTTCTCGTTGTCGTTTACCTTGGTTCCAATTTTAAGTTGTCGAGGAGAAAGCCAGGATTCAATTTCTTGATGAAGGACACGGAGCAGTTCCTCCCCTGTGTGACTCCGTTCGCCCAGGCAAACCATGTGCAGAACAGCGTGACACCGCTGTGCCCTGCATGTGTGGTATGCTGGTGGGGCATCGTGAATTGTCCCTGCAGAGATAGCTGAGGACACGGTGCAGGATGAGGAGACAGAGGAGGACATTGTCACAGGACCAACGGCGTGAGAACATGGAGGCGGAAGCGGCGTCAACTGGCCAAGTTGCTGGTTTGGATGGGCAGAAATTACATTTACCTAATGGGCCATAAAGGACATATATTGTCTTTGACCGTAGTTACAGCTCCACACATCGGCACTGAGGGGCACTTTGGCAGACACCAACAGGCTCAAGGACTTGCCCACCTTCTGTTCTACATATGTGTGCAGGGCTGGTACTTTCCTTTTTGGCAAAGAAATGACGGCTTGGGACTCTCCATCTCGGCTCAGCACAGGCTATCAGTTCTCTGAAAGGTGCAGAGTCCACCACTTAGAAAGGGAGGGACTGCAGCACCAGCAACTTGGCCAGGGGCATGTTCAGCTTCTGCGCCTTTGGATGAATGCACGCATACTGTTGTCTCTCGGCAATCACTTCGGTGATCGATTTCTGACGGAATGATTGACAAGGAGTAGAAGGAGGAGGAGCATCAGGACCAGCAGATGATGGGAAAGACAGATAGCTTCCTTCGGCTGAGGTGGTGGAGCCTTGACTGCCTAAAATTAAGTGAGTGCCATTGGGTGATGCAGTGTGATCGGCTACATTATAATCATCCGCTACTGTCTGCAGGTCACTGATGTCCCCCTCAACGGTCTCAGGGCCAGGAGCCTGACTGCTCGCAACACCTGCTCCCACGCAACTCTCCTCATCACTACTTGCCCACCTACCAGAGGAAGCGGCGGATGTCTCCTCCAGATCTTTGCTAGGCAGTAGCTGCTCACTGTCATTTAGTAGCTCGTCCTCGCTGAAAAGTGGAGCCGAGCGTACGGCATATAATACTTCTCGCAGTGAGGGAACTAAAAATGACAGGGGAAGGTTTAGGCCAGATGGGGGCACAGGGCCTGCTCCCGGGACATGTCAACTAAGCGTTGTGTCAGAGGAACCCACCGACTCTTGGCTGACGTAGCTTGCGACGAACTCAAAGACCGAGTCAACCATTCAAGCACCGCTGGGTTGCTGGTCAAGACACAAATGCATTATGACACTGGGAGCTCAGGCCTCTTGCTGCGACTCCTGCTGCCCCCCCCCCTTCTTCTGCTGCCTGCAACTGAAACATTTTGGCCACTGCCTGTTCCCTTTGAAGGGCCTGTCTCCTATACTGTTTGATAAAAGAATTAAATGAAAATTAAAATAATATCCCCCAAACAAGGCTGTAGTACAATGTTACTTCACAGCTGAGCGGAAATTAAGACATATATATATTTTTTTCTAAATACTAAACTCCCCACTCCAAAAAACAAACAAACACAATTCACCGCAGAACGGCAATTAAGACGTATTCTTTTTCCTATTTCTACACCCCAAAATAGGAAATATGACAATCACAATTCACCGCAGAATGGGTGATGGGATGTACGTATATTTTCTTTTTCTACACCACGTAAATGGCTGTTGTACATATATATATATATATATATATATATATATATTTATTTTATTATTTTTTTTATTTTATTTTTTCCTTTTTTCCTATTAATACACCCTCCAAAAACAGGGGTAAAATCAATGCAGATCGGCTAATAGGACGTATTTATCTATCCTATTAATACACCGCATAAATGGCTATAGTACAATGTAACTTCACTGCTGAACGGCAATTATGACATACAGTATATTTTTTCCTTTTTTTTTCCTATTAATACACCCCCCAAAAAAAAGGTAAACAATGTAAAATCAAAGCAGAATGGCTAAATGGGGTGTAAGTATCTTTCCTATTAACACACCCCGTAAATGGCTGTAGTACAATATAATTTCACCGCTGACGGGCACTTGAAATATATTTTTTCTTTTTTTTATATTTATACCCCCCACCCCCCAAAAAAAAAAAAAAAGTTAAACAATGTAAAATCAACGCAGAAAGGCTAATAGGACATACCACAGGCAAAATGTCTGTATCACAGAACTTGCACCCCGATCACAACCAAGGTTTGCTGGAATTAGAAATGTATCATATAGTGCAAACAACCAAAGCAATTTGGATCCCCAATAAGTGCAGCAAGGTGTAATAGAATAGCTCTTATTGCACCCTTTTCTCCTTTTATAGTGTAGATGATGCCTCCCTATCCCTTCCTTACACCTTGTGTCACGAGTTGGAGGTCCCGAAAGACCTCCGTGTCGTATCACAATAAAGCACAGGGAAAACATAACCTCTATGCACCGTCTGCACAGTGGGAGAAACCCCCACTGCGCCACTGTCTAGCAATACTCCAGAGGGGCATGTCTAAGCAAACCCAGGTGTTCACTAGAGCCCCTAATGGTGGGGATAGACTTTGCTGCAGGGGGTTGCCAGGGTCCACTCTGGAGCGTGAACTAGACAGTGACAACAGGAGCGAACGGACACAGGTACCGGAGGTACCGACGGTGCATAGTAATAAGACATAAAAGCAAACATAGGCAAATACATACTAGCAGGAGTTCCAGCAAGAACACAGGAGTGGCAAAGGGCAGAGAAGATCTTGCTCCACCAGTGACATACTGCGTGGCCTTGCCAATGCAAGGAAGGCTGCAGCACAAGCTAGCGAACATGGAGCAAACACACAAAGGAGGCCATGGTCACCAGCACCATGAGAGATGCTGCACGGGCAAAGCCCGCTGCACCAGCAGCAGGGAGACTGCTCAGAGGGCATGACCCAGGACACGTACAAGACATAACAAAACAGGCAAACTTATAACAGAGACACAGGAGTATGAACCACATCAAGCAATGAACGACAGGCAGAGCAACAACAATGAACAAGTAGGGGAACCTACAGAGAACAGACGAACACGGATCCCATGAGTCAGCAGCATGGGAGACAGAGTACACACCAGGAGCAGGACAGGACAAACACACACCAGGAGAGCTGACCCAGAACTGAGGAAACCTCAGCCTTAAATACAGGTACCATGGGTGCAGCTGAGAGGCCACACCCATGGAGCTGACAGACACACATGGGAGTTAACCTATACAAGACCACATACAAACACACTGAAACGAAGCTGCAGCGAGGAACTGCAGCACACGAATGGACGGAAGGTCACGGCCGGAAACAGCGGCCGTGACACCTTGACTAATCTTTCCCTGAACTTGTAAATATTTTTTTTCAGCACAATTAAGTCTTTCCTAGCACTGTCCCTAGCGCCTGTTGACGTCTCTCCCTGCACTAAACACACTGGAAAATGGCAGAATCCAAAATGGCTGAGGCCATTTATAGGGTTGTGACCTCACAGGGGCTGGCTGGCTGCTGATTGGCTGCATGCATGGCCTTGTGGGTGATCCCTCATTCCCAGAGTTCTTTGCTCTATGTCCTAACACGTGCAACAGTCATTTTAGGAAAAATGTGATTCGTTACCACAAAGCGTTAGGAAATTCGGATTTGGTTTGAATCAAATTTTTCCTGAAATTCGGATCAAATTCCACTTTGTCAACTTCATTTCTCTCAGCTCTAATCAGGACTGTTGGGCCAAATCCAAATCTTCCAATGTGCTTCAATACTCTACAAGGCTTATATTCAACACATGCAATGACATTTTTCTTGTTGGCACGTTGTCTTGCCACCTGCTACAAATTGAGCAAAAATTGAACGTATGCAGTAGGAAGGGATTATGAGATTCTGAAAAGAGAACAAAAACTATGAAATAAGCAGCGGTTCTTGGAAAGAATATAAATGAAGTAATCTTAGGACAAGCTGCATCCGCAGGACACTGGGTTTTATGTAAGTAGGTTATACAAGAAAGACCACAAGCAAAACACATGGACATCTATTTCATGTTGGTAGCATCTGCTCCATCTGGATGACAGGCTCATTGATGATACATAACTTCTATTTTTCAGAAATAAAAAAATGGAATAGACATATGTCCGAGAACTTAAACAAAATGTTCTGATAAATGACAAATAACCAGAATTATATCAATTCTATTGCCTTTTAAATCTGTCCCAACCTCTCCGTGACCCTGTACTGTAAGAGGGAACTGAAATAGTAAGCAACAACAGTGTCGGACTGGGGTAACTGGGGCCCACTAGAGAAAATTATTCTTAAGCCCTAACCTCTATATCATCAATAAAGTGTAATGGGCTTTGAATTACAGAATTAGACCCTAGTGGCAAGTGATTGGTTCTAAGGCAGTCAAATGTTTTTTATCTCCTGGATCTTTGGGGCCTATTGTGATTTTAGAGCCTGGACCCACTGAAGGTCCTCTGGTACTCTGGTGGGCCAGTCTGACACTGACCAGCAATGTGTTTCCAAGTACAAAAGTTGATCCTTCTGAATTCAAGCAGATGCCATGACAACTTGTGGTAACATTGACAATGATAATAGCATTTGCCCTGGCCATTGAGAAATTAAAAAAGTAGGTTGATAGATGAATAACCATTGAAGAAACAGTAGTTTGGTGAATGATTACTATGTTAATGCAGGCATACACATTTAGCTCCATATAGGCTATTACAGTCATTCCAACTGGCCATACGTACTCACTGAGACGGCAATCTTTCACTGTGGAACAATTCTTCAAGTAATGGCTGACTGCACTATATACAGTCAAGTACAAGCAGCTATCAAGCGAACATTTTATAGGGTTTCCAGATGATGACAAAATATCATCGCTTGGCTAAAACTATCGTTTGTTATGGTGGCAGTCCTCTTCTTGTGGGGTAAGGCTGCCATCTTACTCACCCACTCCACTGTCCGATGGCTCCAGCGACTCTGTTCCGCGAAGATCTCCCTCTTCTTGCCCTGGGGAGGCACAGCAGAATAACGCTGTGCCTCCCATTATTCCTGCCGCCCATGCCTCTCACTGGCTATAGGGCACGTGCGCGCGCTTTCCTTCCAGTTCTTAAAGTATCAGCACATGCACAACCTCTCCTCAGCCTAAAGCTAGTCACTATAAATGAGCGAATCAAAGTTGACGAAGTGGAATTGGATCCGAATTTGAGGAAAAAATTTGATTCGCACTGAATCCGAATTCCCTGACGCTTCGTGGTAACGAATCACATTTTTTCCTGAAATGGCTGCTGCACATGTTAGGACATTGAGCAAAGAACTCTGGGAACAAGGGACCCCCACAATGCCATGCATGCAGCCAATCAGCAGCCAGCAAGTCCCTGTGATGTCACAGCCCTATAAATAGCCTCAGCCATCTTGGCTTCAGCCATTTTCCAGTGTACTTAGTGCAAGGAGAGACGTCAGCAGGCGCTAGGGAAAGTGCTAGAAAAGACTTGAAAACTTTCATTTTGCTGAATAGAAGTTCAGGGCAAGATCATTAGAAGTGTGCAGTTATATGTTCTAAAGCTTTTTTTGGCAAGTAATAGTGGCAAAAAAAGTATTATTTGCCGTTCAGCGGTGCAGTTATATGTTCTAAAGCTTTTGTGGCCGTTCAGCAGTGCAGTTATATGTTCTAAAGCTTTTTTTGGTGTGTATTAGTGGCAAAAAAAAGTATTATTTGCCGTTCAGTGGTGTGGGTTTATGTTCTAAAGCCTTTTTTGGCGTGTATTAGTGGCAAAAATAGGGCCTATTAGCTGTTGTGTGGTGAAGTGACAAAATTACTGCACTTTTTTGCGTCAAATAGTGGCAAAAAATATATATATTATTTGCCGTTCACTGGTGCAGTTATATGATATGAAGCCTTTTTTGGCGTTTATTAGTGGCAAAAAAAGCATTATTTGTCAATGTGTGGTGGTGACAAAATTACAGCCTTTTTTGAGGTGTATTAATTTCCTTTTTATTTACTTATTTGATCTAACAGTATGTCACACAGAGAAGTGACAGGCCCTTCACAGCGGTAGAGGCATAAATGTCTCTGGCGTAGGCACACATCACAGCAGAGTAAGGGGGCGTGGCAGCAGGGGTCACTTTGAGAGGCCTGAGCTCCAGGTGTCATCTAGTGGTCTTGTCTTGACAAGCAACCCAGCGGTTCTTAAATGGTTGACTCGGTCATCCTCTTCATCCCAAGTGACATCAGACACCCCCAGCCAAGAGTCGGTGGGTTTGTCAGACACAACCAGTAGTTGGCATGGCCTGGGAGCTGCCCTGTGCCCTCACGTATCCTTAACTTGTCTCTGTCCTTTTCTGTTCCCTCAGCCAGAGAAGTATTATATGCCGTGGGCTCAGCTCCATTATAGCTCCATTATACAGTGAGGACGAGCTAATAGAAAACAGTCAGCAGCTACTGGCCAGCCAAGATGTGGAGGAGACAACCGCCGCTTCCTCCGGTAGGCGGCAAGTAGTAATGAGGAGAGTGGCATCGGAGCTGGTGTTGCGACCGGTCAGGCTCCTGGCTCAGAAACCGTTGAGGAGGACATCAGTGACGTACAGACAGTACTCAATGATTATGTAGCTGATCGCAATTGGGAGCAGGATGACAAAGGGGCTTCATCATCATCAGGAGTAGAGGGTGGCAGCTAGCTGCGCGTGAGGCAGCGGCGGAGCCAGCAAGTCAGTAGGGGGGCCGGAAGTAAGCAGGGTGGCAGCAGTGGGAGGTCGGGAGCTAAACGTGCCCAGAGTAGACCACTTGCTTTGGAGGAGCCAACCTGCCTGAAAGTAGTGGTGCAGGGGTTCACGGAGGCAGCAGCTTTAGCAGTCAGTCAGGGCATAGTGTAGGGGGTAAAATCACTTACTTTACAGTGTGGCAGTTTTTTGTTAAACCGTCGGAGTAGGTGAACATAGCCATTTGCCGAATCTATAGGCAGAAGGTAAAGTGAGGCCAGGGTGCCAATGTTGGCACCATGGCCCTGCATCAACATATGCAGCGTCACCATAAAGTGGCCTGGAAGAACTGTGGCTCCAATGTGGTGGTCCAGCCTGTAGCAGCAACCGCTGCATCACCCAGTGGAACGCACCTGATTTCAGGCAGTCAAAACTCAACCACCTCAGCCAAAGGGAGCTGTATGTCCTTCCTATCATCTACCAGTCCTGATGCTCCTGCTCCTCGCCCTCTTACTCCTCATCAGTCATTACGTCAGCAATTGATTGCCAAGTGACAACAGTATGCGTGCACTCAACAAACGGCGCAGAAACTGAACGTGCTCCTGGCCAAGTTGCTGGTACTGAAGTCCCTCCCTTTCCAAGTGTTGGCAGAGAACTGATGGCTTGTGCCGAGCTGAGATGGACAGGCCCAAGCCGTCATTTATTTGCCAAAAAGAGAGTACCAGCCCTGTACAAATATGTATAACAGAAGGTGGGCAAGTCCTTGAGCTTGCAGCACCGATGTGAGGAGCTGTTCTCCACTCCATGACTGGGCCACTATTTAGCTTTTTTGGCTTGGTTGATATTACCATTTATTTGACTCTTCTTCTGATCTGTCAGAAGGAAAGAAAAATGACTGAGATGCACAACGGATCCTGTAGCAGCTGTAAGGCCTGTATGGTCCCATCAGAATCGGCTTATGTTTTTGTAGCCAAAAGCATTAGTGGGTACAAAACACAGAAGACATGTAAATATTCCATTCACGGGTCATCTCTGTTTTGGATCCTGTTTTTTTTTTGCTATTGCAATACTGATGGATTACTGACCAAATGCTGACCGAGTGAAGGTGGCAGTTATTGGGGGTTATTGTTCTGACGGATCAGAGGAAGGGCAAAATAATCAGTGACATCAACATAAACTTACTGCTGACACCCTCTCAACTCTATCAGGGGGGCTCTACTTGAATAAGCGTTTAATAGAACAGGTTCTGTAGTCATCTATGTGGAATCAGCAGACAACGGTGTAAAAGGAGTGCTCTACAGTAGGATCTTGGGCCTCTGCACGGTTCTTTATACGTGGGGCTAACATCTACCTGTAAGGCTGAGTTCACACTTGAGTTATTTGGTTAGTTTTAGCCCCGTAACTGCTCAAATAAGCGAAGTGTGCAGTGATTCTAAGAGTGACGCCTGTCATCTGCTTGTCATACTGACTCACAGTATTGTTTCACTACCACAGCAGACCTTTTATGCGTGTTACTGCAAGGCACAGTGTTCTACACCGCTTTTCAGGTTCTCTGCAGCAAGAAAATAGCTGTTTTTAATGCGTTTCGCCGTAAATAAATAAAACTAAAATCTTTTTACTACCACAGCAGACATGTAATGCGTGTTACTGTAAAGCACAATGTTCTACACCACTATACAGGCTCTCTGCAGCAAGGAAATAGCTGTTTTTAACGAGAGTCGCTGCAAATAAATTCAAATCAAATCTTTTCGGAAAATTTGGCGAACCGGCCAAATCGAATGTTTGAGAAATTCGCTCATCTCTACTAGTCACCTAAAGATATTTAAAGTGCTTTTCCCTGTGAGCTGCCTGCCCTTACCTTGGACTGTTTATTATATTGTTCATACTCTGACTACTCTGACCTCGGCCTGTCCTTCACTACTGTTTTGCCTGCTACGCACCTGTGTCTTTGACCACCATGGGTCAGCAGTCACCGGAACTGAGATTATTCTAGGAGGTAGCAGCCTAGTAGTTGCCCTGCAGTGGAGTCCAGATCTCTGTACAGAGGTTAAAGGATGAATCCTGGGGAGCCAGTTAGATAACACCCTTAAAGGAAATATGTCACATGGACTATCACTATTAAAGTACAACTATTGCCATGTAGAACATAATTCCTTTTTCTCCGATGTACCTTTAATTTGGTGTTTCTTGTTTTCTATCTTGTGAAAAATCATCTTTGTATTATATGCAAATTAGGCAGTAAGGTGCCGAGAGAGGCGTTATTTTCATTCAAAGGTGCCCAAGAACTCCCCCATCTAGTGCCCAGGCCTGCCTCCAGCAGAGCCCAAGCACACCTTTCCTGTGCTGAGACTCCCTGCCCCCATCAGCGCCATTGCTGCTAACCTCCCATCTCGCCATGTCACTGACGCGAGGTAACGCCACCTATAATCTTGCGCAGGCGCATGCCCAGTGACACATATACAAGGCGGGCCCAAGGTGAGTCAAGGTGTCAAGGTACACCTCTGACTTTAATACTTTATCTATTTCCTCTCTCTCTCTGGAATATATTGCATATATATATATATATATATATATATATATATATATAGTGTATTACTCCCCTGATTATTTAGTGCTGTGCATGCAGAGATTTCTGCCATCAGTGAGACATGCACTGCAGAATAAAATATGCTTCCAGGTAAATAGGAAGAACAAAGACAACGTGAGAGCAGGAATTGCCGAGAAATCACAGTAACCTAGCGTTTGTATGGCTTTATTGTTGAAGAAGTGAGAAGGTGGGGATGGGACTATTAACCCCAAGGCTAAGCAATAGCGAAAAATCAAAGATTGTATTGTTCTTTTGTGAGAGTCAGACAGTTTCTAAATTGTCCATGGCTCCGGGTCATGATAGACAAGCATAGACACTTGAGTCTTAAAAACTCGTCTCTGGTTTGTTGCAATGTAACAAATGCTTTGCGAGAAGACTGAAAGTTCCGCTTGTACATTTTTACAGCTTCAGCAATAAAGTTGGCGGTCTTGATTTTATTTTTTTGCGTTGACATTCTCTCTGCATTTTATCACACTAATAATGTGTTTATTTCATGCTGTTTATTGTGTATTTTTGGATTTGTCCTGTCCTCTCTGCAGTCAGAGGCAGCTTTGTTCTACCTACACATAACACTTTACCGGGACATTCCAAGCCATAAATAATTTAGGATGAGCTGCTGTACATGGAAACCCTTAATAGGATATATTTGGTTTGTGTTCTTGGAAAGAGAGAAACTGAAGTGCTTGTAGGCATGACAACATTGGCAGCTGGAGGGGTAATTATTTTGTTTGGCAAAGTCCAAGAGGCAGAGATTCCTGACATCCTGTGCTAACGTTTTACTAGCAATGTGACCTAAGCATCGCTGTGAATGAGACTGATGGGAAAAGCTTGGAATCCGGAAGAATTTTCTTAGGGTGATCTGGGTTTTTATTATTATTAATTTTTTTAAGGTACAGTACATTAGACGAGAGTTGGATGAACCCAGGGGTGTAGCTATAGGGGAAGCAGGGGAAGCAGCCTCTTTGGGGCCCAAATTCAGAAGGGGCCAATCCTAAGAGGAAGACAGGAAGATTTTATTGTCAGGGCTGGAGATGAGCGTAGTTTTGGGAAATTCATTTGGCTGCTTTGCCAAACTTTACAAAAAAATTTGATTTGTGTCGAATTACTTTGTCACGAAGCGCATTTCTTTGTAAGTAGCGGGTGTAATGACAGGGGGCGGCGATAGCGCAGCTCAACATCATTGTACCCCTCAGATGCTGCATTCATACATGATCACAGCATCTAGAAGTAAAAGCTGTGTAAAATTAACAGAATAAAAAATGTATTCATACTACCTCCATTTGGTTTTGATGGGCCTGCCGCCGCCATCTTGCTTTAAGATTTGGCATGCAATGACGTCGTCACACCGGCCATCAATCAAGATGATGCCGGCCCGCCCATCACAAGCAAATTGAAGAGGTAAGTATGATTTTTTTTTTTGCTTTTTTCAAAATATCAGGTTAAATCGATTTGCTACTATGAAGCACGAGGAAATTCAGCTTTGCGGCTAATTAAATTTATCCTAAAATTAAGATCGAATTCCACTTCACTCAATTCTCATCAGGGCCCTTCAACAGTATTATACAATGACATTATATGCAGAGACACTGTAGGAAATGGACGGAGTGGCTGCTGGGCCTTGTCTGAGAGCGCGATCTTGACTAGCTTCGGGAGTGGGGGTTTTTATGGGAGGAGGGGGTTGCAAAGTTGCCAGGTGGGCCCCATTGAAATATGTGCTGTGGCCAATTTCTACTTACACCACTGGCTGAACCCACCAATTTTTGCTATACCAGACTATATTTAATGTATATAGTGGTGTCCTAATTTGCCCCAAGGCAAATATCAGAGGTAAGAAGATATTAAGAGGTAAGAAGGATTTTCCAGCATAACCAATCCTTGAATTCTCAAGGATTAAGAATGTGCATGTGTTCCCTACTGAGAACACATTCACACTTGGCTGAGTGGAATATGCATGGGCATAGCAATTAGTAGCTACCAGCTATCTATGTTGTTTGGCCATCTTTAGGTGGTTTACCTTGGATTTGGACCTCCAAAACCTAGACTGTATCGATTGAAGGTTTCCATAGCTTGCACTGATCAACCCTAACAAGCCAGAAACAGCTGTCTACAAATTTAAATAAATGGTTCTGTGCTCATTAGGCTATATCTGTGCTGTATGTCAGCAGTTCTGGACACAAAGTTGGCTATTAGGGGTCCAAAGGAATAATTTTTTTTCTTTTGGCCACAATCTCAGGATGAGAATTGATTTTCTGGAAATGAGCATGAAAATGCTTGTTGGTTTTTAAAGGGATTGTTGGAAAATGCCCCAGAGCACCCGCCGTTTCCAACACTGCTGCTGCTTTGGACCTCATTTGCAGTGATGTAACTGTATATGGCACACGACCACTGCAATCAATCACTGGCCTGAGCTGTCCAATAATTGGCTGCAGTGACCACCGCTGCTGCCTATAATCAAAGACCAGGGGTGAGGATCGGAGAGGCAGCAAGGGAAATTATGGGGGATTAGCTGGTGAATAAACATTTTTTTATTTTATCACATTTAGGGACTCAATAAATTAGACACTCCCATTTTGGCTTCCAGCCTAGCCTAGCCATTTATGCAGCTGACCTAATCAGTGTTCATTCTGATGAGAAGTGCAGGGTATAGTCTTTGAGAATACTTTGGTTATGGGCCTCATAGCAAGGAGTAGGCCTTAGGATTCTGGCCTGATTTTGCAGCTTTAGCAGAGAAATTATGTGAGGAATTGCATCAAGAGAAACAGCTTGGGATTTTGGAAATTTTGTTCCAGCTCAGCCACACCATTGATGTGTAGCTGCCTTGTAAGATTGTGTGCAGTACCCCAGACCTGAGGGATGAGCGAACCTGTGGAAGTTCGGGTTCACTGGCCTCGGCTGAACTTCAGGTCAAAGTTCGAGTTCAGGACCGGAACTTGACCCAAACTTGAACCCGAACCCCGCTGAAGTCAATAAACTTCACTTTATTATTTTCTGTTATAACATGGTTATATCAGAAAATAACATAATACTTAAGACGGAATGCAAAAGAGACACCTTTAGAAGCATTCCATTTTGCATTAATAGAAGTCTATGGGAGCATAAAGGATCCACCTTTTTCTTTCCATCTTAAGAATTGCGTTATCTTCCAATATAATCATGTTATAACGGAAAATAATCAAGTAATTCATAAATCAGACAATTCACACAACCCCAATAAAAAATGGTCAATTCTGGTTACAAACAAATGGGTACCCAATAATAAGCAATTATTATAGAACAAAAATGATGGGTGACCTTAATTAATACTTAACTTTTAATATCCATTTAAAAATGGTGGCCCATTAGAGACAATAAACAAACAATGGCATACATTGGTGCAAAGACAATTACCAAGCAATGACACACAATGGTGCACACTCAAAATTGCTGAACTATACCAGAGGAGGAGGATCCATGTACTTGGTCCATGTACTGGGTCTCTTCCCCTACAGGTCCCTATTCACACTAGTCTATATAACCCTACACAGGGGGTAAAGAACGCTCACACTCACAAGGACGAATCCACTCCTAACTCCTTAGATGTCCCTTCTTGTCCCTACGCCACGCCAGTTGACTGCCCAGCTTCGTCAGAGGGAGTGGAACAGCAAAAGCAGTCCTGGTGTAAATCAAGATAGCTTTTCCGACGCGTTTTGCTGGCCCATGGGCCAACTCATCAGGGGACTCGAAACAATGTATCAGCAGTTCATAAACAAATTAAGAATTAAATTTAGCTTTTGAGTAGAGATGATGACTCAATTGAATGCAGAGGGTAGTCTGGAAATCGCTATCCACTCTACCCCACAGAAAAAAGGCTTTTTGAAGCCAGCCGTGCAAACCAGTAACCGGGCCCCATCTGACATGTGACCTGTGGTATTATCCGTCATGTGATCAAAAACCCGTAACGTCAGCGTAACATGTGCTGTCACATAACCCGGAAGAGCCGGCGCAGCAATCACATAATGAAGAGGTGGGCGTGCCCATCAAATATCAAGCATGCCCACTCTATAACGCTACTGAGTGGCGTGGTATAACGGGAGTAGGGATGTCAATCAGGCTACAAGCATCCCCATCACTCCTAACACAGGTGCGCTAGCATTAATAGCGCTAGTATACCTAATAAGAGACTGCAGCACAGTATAGTAGCTCTGGCCAGTCAAACCAGGGATTAAAATGGCCAGAATTGAAATGATCAACAAGGTCTGACAAAAGTGAATTTAACACCCCAAAAAATCTAAATGGATCAAATATCCAAAGACAATAGAATGGGGGCCGGTTTGAGGTAAAGTGTCCTTCACCCCAAATATGTCAACATAAGGTAGAGAAGATATATGTACGCAGAGGTAGTGATGTCGCGAACATAAAATTTTCCGTTCGCGAACGGCGAACGCGAACTTCCGCAAATGTTCGCGAACATGCGAACATTGCGAACCGCCATAGACTTTAATAGACAGGCGAATTTTAAAAACCAAAGGGACTCCTTCTGGCCACAATAGTGATGGAAAAGTTGTTTCAAGGGGACTAACACCTGGACTGGGGCATGCCGGAGGGGGATCCATGGCAAAACTCCCATGGAAAAATACCTAGTTGACGCAGAGTGTGGAAGTTGTAATCGCAATGCGATTAATACAGGTTATATTAATCGCATTGCGAATTCAACTTAGAGCTGGGTTCCTAATGGTTGTATTGCTAGAAATTCTAGCAATACAACCACTAGGAACCGAGCTCTAAGTTAAATTGCAATGCGATTAATATAACCTGTATTAATCGCATTGGGATTACAACTTAGATCTAGTTCTAATGAGTTGTATTGCTAGAATACAACGAAGATTGAGAATATAGTGCTAAATTCTCAATCTTCGTTATATTCTAGCAATACAACCATTAGGAACCCAGCTCTAAGTTGAATTCGCAGCTTCAGAATGAATCTAAGATGGATGCTGTCCTTGCTTTTTGATAGGAGGTGGGAGACTAATGTACTAGCCCTAAAAAGGGCTTTTTGTGGTACTGTCAGGACGCTGTCCTTACAGCAGAGATCTGATGAGTTTTTCAGGACTGGAGTGGACACTGAATACACTAGCCTAGCTATCGATTTCCCTATTAAATCAGCAGCAGCTACACTGTCCCTCCTCTCACTAAGACTGCAAATTCCGAATGAATCTAAAATGGATCCTGTCCAGGAGATGGGAGGGTCTGGGAGGGAGGGTATGATAATTGGCTGGAATGCGTCTGCTGACTGTGATGTAGAGGGTCAAAGTTTACTCAATGATAGGGGGTGGACCTAACATTGCATATGTTCGCTCGCCCGACGAACGCGCACAAGCTATGTTCGTCGGGAACTATTCGCCAGTGAATAGTTTGGGACATCTTATTTATGAATTCAACTTAGAGATGGGTTCCTAATGGTTGTATTGCTAGAATATAACGAAGATTGAGAATTTAGCGCTATATTCTCAATCTTCGTTATATTCTAGCAATACAACAACCATTAGGAACTCAGATCTAAGTTGAATTCTCAATGCGATTAATATAACCTGCATTAATCGCATTGCGAATTCAACTTAGAGCTGAGTTCCTAATGGTTGTTGTATTGCTAGAATATACGTTATATTCTAGCAATACAACCATTAGAACTCAGCTCTAAGTTGTAATCGCAATGCGAATAATACTTACAATTATTAATCGCTTTGCGAATCCATTTGATGCCTCTATTTGATTGTATATGACGGTTGACTATGACTACGACCAACGTTCTGCTGCCTCCAAAGCAAGATATCTGAACCTCCAGGGGCCATTTGGGCGTTTTGATAAAAACGCATCAAAAACGCATCTGCGTTTTTATAATTTTTCATTTTCTAGTTTATTTTTTTGTGTATTTTGCCACATTTGGTTGCATATTTACATTTGGTATAGGCAAATCTGGTAGTCTAGATCATGTGTCTATACCAAAACCTAGGATCATTGTTTGACAGCATATTTTCTAAGCCATGTAGCTGAATATAGATTTGGGCAGAGTAATGATCTAGACTACCATATTTGCCTATACCAAATGTAAATATGCAACCAAATGTGGCAAAATACACAAAAAAATAAACTAGAAAATGAAAAATTATAAAAACGCAGATGCGTTTTGATGCGTTTTCTATCAAAAACGCCCAAATGGCCCCTGGGGGTTCAGATATCTTGCTTTGGAGGCAGCAGAACGTTGGTGGTAGTCATAGTCAACCGTCATATACAATCAAATAGAGGCATTAAATGGATTCGCAAAGCGATTAATAATTGTAAGTATTATTCGCATTGCGATTACAACTTAGAGCTGAGTTCCTAATGGTTGTATTGCTAGAATATAAAGAAGATTGAGAATATTATAGCGCTATATTCTCAATCTCCGTTATATTCTAGCAATACAACCGTTAGGAACTCAGCTCTAAGTTGAATTCGCAATGCGATTAATGCAGGTTATATTAATCGCATTGCGATTTACAATTACTATTACTGCAGCTTCAGAATGAATGTAAGATGGATCCTATCCTTGTGTTTAGATAGGAGGTGGGAGGGTCTGGGAGGGAGGGTATGCTGATTGGCTGGAATGTGTCTGCTGACTGTGAGGTACAGGGTCAAAGGGGTGAACGCGAACATCGAATATGTTCGCCAGCCGCGGCGGACGCGAACAAGCTATGTTCGCCGGGAACTGTTCGCCGGCGAATAGTTCGGGCCATCTCTACGCAGAGGTAGACCTTGGTGGAAATCATATATAACAACCATAGAAGAGTTGTTCACTAGGACCCCTTGGTTGGGTCGTTCTAAGTTCAAATATCCATCAGGTCTCCCTCTGCAAGATCTTCTTCTCCCAGTCACCTCCTCTTTTTAATGGGGAAACAACCTTGATCCCCATAAATGTCACTTTTTGATAATCTCCCCCATGCATGAGATCATGACACATATCGCCCAGATGTTCTCCGATCCGCCTACGGAGCTCCCAAGTGGTCTTTCCCACATATTCCAATCCACAGACACAGTTTGCTTTGTAAATGATCCCCTTGGAACGACAGTTGATAAAGCCTTTTTATTAGGGTATCTTGTAAATGTCACATTACTGGTTATTGTTCGATCCTGAGTAATATAGGCACGGGCTATACAGCTAATACAATGATGGCATCCACATATCGGCTGAAGCCAAACGTCACTCTTTTTAGGTGCACTGTAGTGACTGTGGACCAGACGGTCCCGCAGGTTCCGTCCTATCCGATATGTGATCTGTGGGGCTTCTAAGATGGCACTCCTAATATCTGGGTCAAGTTGCAAAATACCCCAATGTTTTGAAATAATCTTTTTAGCTTTGTCTATTCCGCCATCAAGGGTAGCTATCAAGCGGATTGACTCCTTCTTTTTTTTATTCCTTATTAGGATGCAGGAGTTCCTTGCGGTCACTTTTTAGTGCTCTTTGGTATGCTCTCCTCAAGATATAATCTGGGTACCCTTTCACCCGAAATCTTACACGAAGATCCCCTGCCTGTTCTTTAAAGTACCCAAGTGTGGAGCAGTTTCTTTTCATCCTCAAGAATTGGCCCGTGGGGATCCCCTGTTTTAATAGTTTAGGAGGGTAGCTTTCCCAATTCAATAATGAATTGGTAGCTGTGGGTTTCCTGAAAATTTTTGTATGGATCTTCCCCCCTAGGGCCCCTTTTGAATAATACATCCAAGAAGGGAAGTGAGTTACTTGCAAATTCGGAGGCGAATCTCAAGCCTACACAGTTCTTATTCAAGACTAGTAAAATATCTTTAAATCTCTCCCTGTCCCCCGCCAGATTATAAAGATGTCATCTATCAATCTTGCCCACATAACAATATCCATTGTATGTGGGTCGGGGGGATTGGGAAAAACTATACTCTTCTCCCACCAGCCCAGGAACAGGTTTGCATACGATGGGGCACATGGGCTCCCCATTGCAGTGCCCCATAGCTGGTGGTAGAATGTACCATCAAAGAGGAAGTAGTTACATGTAAGAGTAAATTGCAATAGTTTTAAGATCAAAGAATTGTGTGCCGGAAACTGACAGCCTCTAGTCACAAGATCTCCTATGGGTGGCATTTTGGAGCTTTTGTTTTTCAGTGTTGTGAACGGGCCCCTACCTTCCTGGGGGGCACTGTCCTCTAGGCAATATAGAAGTTGCACATCCTGTAATTTATCTTTTGGGATGCCTTGCTCCCTGCTTTCCCATTTGTTTACCATTTGAAAATGTTTGTACTATCTCAGCTTTCTGGCAAATTTAATATCCTTCACCAAGTTAAAGAGATTAAATGTCTGAGTTGGTACAAAGGAGAGTCCCCTGCTTAGTATTCCCATTTCGGCTGCCTGTAGAGTATTAGTGGATAGATTCAGTATTTGGCTGGGTTGTTGGGGGGTGTATGACCATGAGGGGGAGATTTTTGTAAATTGATATGGCACTCCTTGCTCTAAAAAATGTTGGCCACTATCCTCCCGCCCTCCTCTTGCACCCCTACCCCTTATACATCCTCTACCTCTCCCTCGATTCCTACGGCCACTCTCCTTTTCCCCTTCTAATATTTCAATGTCACTTGATGAGATATCGGATTCTTGTTTTTTTATATTGGGTCACTATTGCGATCAATAGTACTATATACCCTGTTTAATCATGTAAATCACGATTAAACTGCCGATATTTTAGCTCCTTTAAGCGATACTGAAATCACTCTTTAACTGCAGTTCTTTATTTGCAAAGTCAGGTTGTTGAAATTTTTGTGTTATCTCTATTTGCTCCTTTAGTGTATTCTCAAGCATTTCAAGCGTAGTCCATTCCTCCTCCAGAAGTAGCTGCATGAAGCAGAGGGAGCTGTTTGTAGCCTCCTCCACCCACTTGCTTATCAAGCTCCTGCACCTACTGTACTTGCTGGGGTGAGTGTAATCCTTAAGCCCCTGCGATCTTATATTTAATATAGTTCTCCAAAGCAAACTGTGTCTGTGGATTAGAATATGTGGGAAAGACCACTCGGGAGCTCCATAGGCGGATCGGAAAACATCTGTGCAATATGTGTCACAGAAGGGACACTCCCCTAGCGACACATATTGATCTCATGCATGGGGGAGATTATCAAAAATTGAGATTTATGGGGATTGAGGTTGTTTCCCTATTAAAGAGAGGAGGTGAAACCACTGGTAGATAGTGTAGTGCGTGACTATTCGAATCGCGAATATCGCCACTTCGAGAATTCACGAATATTTAGAATATAGTGCTATCTATTCATATTTGGGAATATTCTAGATTTTTTTTCCCTCTGAACCCATGATCTCTCCTTGCTTCTTGCTTGTGGGCCAATGAGAAGGCTGCAATATCTTTGTCTGAGCTTAACAACATCCCTAGCAAACAATAGGATAGTTGCCTACCCCTTACTATATAAGAACTTCCCCAGCAGCCATTTTCTGCAGTTTTTTATTTTTTCAGTTCCCAGAGACAGCAATGTTCTTTACCCCCTGTGTAGGGTTATATAGACTAGTGTGAATAGGGACCTGTAGGGAAGGAGACCCAGTAAGTGGATCCCCTCCTATCTTTACCTACATCCCAATCAATGGCTTATCACCACTGATAACACTCCTCTGGTATGGTTCAGCAATTTTGAGTGTGCTTCATTGTGTGTCATTGCTTGGTAATTGTCTTACTCTTTACACCAATGTGTGCGATTATTTGCTTATTGTCTCTAATAGGCCACTATTTCTAAATGGATATTAAAAGTTAAGAATTAATTAAGGTCACCCATCATTTTTGTTCTATAATAATTCATAAATCACCCAAACTCCGAAACAGAACCTGGACTTCAGTGAAAAAGTCCGGGTTCGGGTCTGGGTACGAACCCATAGCAATGTACGAACCCTAACATTGCAGTTCGGGATTGCTCATCCCTAGGTACTACAAATTGCTTATTGTTATGTTAGATATTTTTCTGTTTCTGGCTGTCACTACCAGTAAGGAGTATATGGTAAAGGTTGGCAAGAACAGGGTTAACCACCATGTTCCCCCCCTCTTGGATGGAGTGGGCTGGTCATGATACCTGCCAAGATGGGCAGTTCTTGCTGAGAAAGGGAAGAGAGAGGAAGAAACTTGGTACTATAATTCCACTGCTCTGAACCCCAGGGAGCAACAGCCCGAAGGAGTTCACTGTGACAAAACACTTAATCAAGGCTGCTACCACTCCAATGCTCTACACTGGCTCCTGAGGGGCTCACTGTATGTGTAACTTCAGTTTTAGTTGGAAGTCATTCTCCTGCCTATCAATTCACACACTAACGTTAAGGGCACCCCACCTTTCACCAGCCAGAAGACTCTAAACAAGGTGCTGTATGCCCTAGGGGAGGTTCTACTCTCATAATGTGACCCCCTCATAACTTCATTGACACCAGTAGTGAGGGTGGTTTAGTGGAGAGAAGTCCAGCCACCATGAACACCTTGACTACCACCTACATTCCAAAAACATTACCACACCTGTCCATAGGTTGTGCATGGTATTGCATCTTAGCTTCACTGAAGTGAATGGGGTTTAGCTACAATACTACCTACAACCTATGGAAAGGGATAGTGCTGTTTATGGAAGGATGCAGCCATGATTTTTCATTCTAGACAACCTCTTTAAATAATGATAAAAAGTCTGTATTTTAAGGATGGGACAAATCCACAATGCATATTGCTGACATGTCTAATATAAGGTAGCTCATAAATATACGCCAAGCATTGGCAAGACTAAAGCTGTGCAGGAAGTCTCTGGTATGTTCCTTTATGTCACATGCTACATATTTATGATGTGCTTAAACAATGGCGCAGTCCTATGGAAGCAATTTTAAGATGCTTAAAACATTTTTTCACAAAGTATGTAGGCATCCAGGCCATGCGAGTCAATGGAATGGAAATATAAGAGGGAGCTCCACAAACACATAGTAGCCTCTTGAATTGTATGGTTACATCATGTGTTAACAAACACTACTCCTTGTGCTACCTAAACAAGTCATAATCTGTTTTCTTAAGTTGAAACTCAATAAAAACCAATTAAGCAGTATTATTTCTGTATTTTTAGTGAATTGTGAAGCTACGGATTTGCTTTTATAGGTGAATCCCTGCTTGTTGAAGCATTTACTGTTGTGAAATCATCCTGGTGCTCTACAATTTGCTTTGGAATGCATGGAGTCTGCAATACCTTTCAGCAATTACATGTCTAAGGGCCTAAGGAGCCCTTTAAAAGATTTGTATTGAGTCACAATATCATGACTAAAGGTGAGCGAATTTCTCAAAAATTCGATTCAGCCGGTTCGCCGAATTTTCAGAAAAAAATTGATTTTATCCGAATTTATTTGTGGCGAATCGTGTTAAAAAAAGGCTATTTCCTGGCTGCAGAGAGCGTTTATAGTTGTGTAGAACACTGTAAATTGCAGTAACACGCAAAAGGAGTCTGCTGTGGTAGTGAAAAAATACTGTGAGTCAGTATGACATGTAGATGACACGCGTCACTCTGACCATGGGTTCACACTTGAGCGTATTTGATATGCGCTTTTTACGCACATTTTTTCAGGCGTTTTTTTTGGGGGGGTGTCAGGCGTTTTTTGCAAATAAGAAATGCGCGTCATATGCGCATATGTGATCATCTTCCTGGCCCTGAACCAGCTCTTATCTTACTAGTTGCTATGGTTTCAGTGTGGGAGTGGTTTGCTGGGCAAGTTGTAATTTGAAAACGCCCATATTAGCACGTTCCCATTATAGCCTATGGGAGAAAACGCGCGTCAAAACGCCCCAAAGTAGCTCCTGTGCTTCTTTGGGCGTAGGGCCTTTTACAGCGTGTTCGTACGCGCTGTAAAACGCTCAGGTGAGAACCAGCCTCATAGGAAAGCATGGTTTTTCTCCTGTTGAGCGTTTTACAGCGTGTACGAACGCGCTGTAAAACGCTTAGGTGTGAACCAGCCCTTAGAATCACTGCACACTTCACTTATTTGGGCGGGGCCAAAACTGACCAAATAACACAAGTGTGAACTCAGCTGTACAGGTCAATGTTAGTGCAGGTATAAAGAATCGTGCAGAGGCCCAAGATTCTACTATAGCGTGAAAGAGCGCACTCCTTCTACACCAATTCACTGATTCCACAACCTGTTCTATTAAATGCTTATACAAGTAGAGCCCCCGGACAGAGTGCAGTTGGTGTCAACAGTAAGTTTGTGTTGACGTCACTGATTATTTTGGCCTTCCTCTGATCCGGCAGAACAATAACCCCCAAAAAACGATCCTGTCTTCACTCGGTCAGCATTTGGTCAGTAATCCATCAGTATTGCTGGATCCAAAACAGAGATGACACATGAAAGGAATATTTGCATGTCTTCTGTGTTTTGTACCCACTCCTGCTTTTGGCTACCAAATCATAAGCCAATTCTGATACAAAATAGGGACCATGTCATGCAGGCCTTACAGCTGTTACATAGACAGGATCCGTTGTGCATCTCATTTTCAGGGTCTCGGGGTCAAATAAATGATGATGATTTCAGCCAGGCCAAAAGGCAAAATAGTGGCCATATCATGAAGTGAGAACAGCATGAGAAGTCCACAGAGTGGCCCTATGACATAGTGGTGAGGTGAAAGCAGCATGAGGAGACCTGAAGTGGCCCAATGACAGTCTGAGGTGGCGGCAGAATCAGGAGGAGGCCACAGAGTGGCACAATGACAGTGTGGAAGTGGCAGAAGCAGCATCAGGAGGCCACAGAGTGTCACAATGACAGAGTGTGGAGGTGGTGGCAGCAGCAGCATCAGGAGGAGGCCACAGGGTGGCACAATGACAGTGTGGAGGTAGCAGCAGCAGCATGAGGAGACCTGAGTGGTGAGGTGGCAGCAACATCAGGAGACCACAGAGTGATCCGTTGACAGAGTGGGGAGGTGGGTGGTAATACCATTATCAGCTGAAAATAGTGGGTGAAAGAAGGAGCACTTGACATCAGATGTGTGGCATGAGGCGGGTGACAGCATCAGAATAGTAGCTGAGGCAGGTAGCCAGAAGAAACCGGTCTCTTTTGTCAAAGTGTTGGTTTGGCACCATGGATGATCTAGTCTGATGCATCAGGCATTGGTTAGTGGAAATCCTGGCTGATCTACTCCTGATTCATCTTGACAGGTCAGTCTCTCCACATTTTGGGTGGACACGCGAGTTCTTCTTGGGGTAACTATGGCCCTCGCCGCACTAAACACCCGCTCTGATGCCACACTAGTGGCCAGGCAGGACAGCTATTCCAAGGCAAACATGGTCAGTTGCAGCCAAAAATCCAGTTTGGCTGCCCAGTTGTCTAGTGGATCTTTAATGTGGGGCGGCAGGGTGCTGTCCAAGTATGCCACCACTTGCTGGTTCAGGTCCTTCTCCAGGTCGAGCTGCTGCTGCTGTTGGTGAGTAGTTTCTTCACTATGCGAGTGAAGAAAGCTGCTCATCAGCCACTCCCAGATTCAAGTTGTTGCTGATGGAGAGGAGTTGCTCCAACCCCGCACCCTGCCACAGCAGCCATGGAAGAGGAACATGAGCGCAGAGGCCCCCGGTCAGATGAGCAAGAGGATGGACGATAGGCAGTGGCCAACTGACTACATAGGATGTCTATATAGTAGTTCAATTTGTCCTCCCTCTCAGCGGGTATAAAAAGGCCCCCATTTTGGATAGGTAGCAAGGGTCCAACAAGGTGGAGAGCCAGAAGTCATCCCTCTGCCGAATAGTGACAATTCGGCTGTTACTACGCAAGCAAGTGAGCATGCATGGAGCCATTTGTGAAAGTGACTCGGAGGGACTCCCTGCCTCCATCTCCACTACATACTGCCACGGTGTGTCTGGGTCCTCTGCCTTGTCTTCCTCATCATCCAGTAGCTCCTCTGGCTGCTCCTGTTCCTCCTCTCATGTCACCTGTGAAGAAAAACCACACTTTTCACTACACATTGCTTGTGCTCCAATGTCCTCCTCCTCCAGTTCAGCCCCACAGGATTCATGTGGCCATGAGATCTAGGCGCCACGTCTCCAGACCCCTGACCAGCCAGATTTACCAGTATTTGTTCCAGGACATGAAGCAGTGGAATGACGCTGTTAATCCTATAGTCCTGGCGGCTGACAAATAATGTGGCCTCCTCAAAGGGCTTGAGCAAACAGCAGGTGTCACGCATGAGCTGCCACTGGCTGAGATCAAAGTTAAACAGGGAGTACTCCTGTTTGGATCATGAAGAAATCATTTATGGCCTTTCTCTGTTCGTTTAGTCGGTCCAACATACTGTATGGAGGGTGGAATTCCAATAAGTGGAAACGCAGCATATCAGCCTATGTTAGGGGATGCTGTTCTGCTGCTGCAGCTCAAGGAGGGTGTGATTTGCAGCGTATGAGTGGCTGAAGTGCATGGAAAATTCCTGGCCATTTTTAGGATGTTTTGCAGATGGGTCGAATACTTCAGGAACCGCTTAACAAACAGATTAAACATGTGTGCCATGCAGGGCACATGGCTCAGCTCTCCTTGATGCAGCGTCGACACCAAGTTCTTCCCGTTGTCCCTTACCATGGTTCCGATTTTGAATTGTCATGCAGAAAGCCAGGATTCGATTTCTTGATGAAGACATGAACCAGTTTCTACCCTGTGTGACTCTGTTGGTGGTGGCAGCAGCAGCATCAGGAGAAGGCCACAGGGTGGCACAATGACAGTGTGGAGGTAGCAGCAGCAGCATGAGGAGACCTGAGTGGTGAGGTGGCAGCAACATCAGGAGACCACAGAGTGATCCGTTGACAGAGTGGGGAGGTGGGTGGTAATACCATTATCAGCTGAAAATAGTGGGTGAAAGAAGGAGCACTTGACATCAGATGTTTGGCATGAGGCGGATGACAGCATCAGAATAGTAGCTGAGGCAGGTAGCCAGAAGAAACCGGTCTCTTTTGTCAAAGTGTTGGTTTGGCACCATGGATGATCTAGTCTGATGCATCAGGCATTGGTTGGTAGAGATGGCCCGAACTATCCGCCGGCGAACAGTTATAGCTTGTTCGCGTTCGCCTCTGCCGGGCGAACATATGCGATGTTCGGTCCGCCCCCTATACATCATCATTGAGCAAACTTTGACCCTGTACCTCACAGTGAGCAGACACATTCCAGCCAATCAGCAGCATACCCTCCCTCCCAGACCCTCCCACCTCCTGCACAGCATCCATTTTAGATTCATTCTGAAGCTGCAGTCTTAGTGAGAGGAGGGAGAGTGTAGTTGCTGCTGATTTAATTGGGAAATCGATAGCTAGGCTAGTGAATTCAGTGTCCACTCCAGTCCTGAAAGACTCATCTGATCTCTGCTTTAAGGACAGCGTCTGACAGCACCCCAAAAAGCCCTTTTAGGGCTGCAACATTAGTCTGCTTTTTTTTTTCCTTTATATACATATTGCAGTTGCCTGGCCTGCCTGTGTGTGAGGAGCTGCAGGCCCACAGACTGTAGTGTGCCCACTGCCAGTGCCCACCCCTGTCATTCCGTGTGGCACAGGACTTTGCATCAAAAAAAGGCATTTAATTTTTACACTTTAATCTAAGGTTAGTTGCCTGCCAGTGTGAGTCAGGCTGACTTCCACTGACTGCATTGTGCCCACTGCCAGTGCCCACCACTCATACCGGCTGGCACAGGACTTTGCATAAAAAAGGCATTTAATTTTTACACTTTAGTGTAATTTTAGCTGCTTGCCTCGCTAGCCGCATATGTGCCCACTGCCAGTGCCCACCCCTCATCCGGTGGCACAGGACTTTGCAAAAAAGGCACTTAATTTTACACTTTAGTTAAGCTGTTGCCTGCTGCTATGTGTGTCAGGCCGACTTCAACTGACAGTGTGCCCGCCAGTGCCCACCCTGTCATCCGTGTGGCACAGGACTTTGCATCAAAAAAGGCACTTAATTTTTACACTTTAATCTAAGGTTAGTTGCCTGCCAGTGTGTGTCAGGCTGACTTCCACTGACTGTAGTGTGCCCACTGCCAGTGCCCACCACTCATACCGGCTGGCACAGGACTTTGCATAAAAAGGCATTTAATTTTTACACTTTAGTGTAATTTCAGCTGCTTGCCTGCTGCTAGTGTGTGTCAGGCCGACTTCAACTGACTGTAGTGTGCCCACTGCCAGTGCCCACCCCTGTCATCCCGTGTGGCACAGGACTTTGCATCAAAAAAAGGCACTTAATTTTTACACTTTAGTGTAATTTCAGTTGCTTGCCTGCTGCTAGTGTGTGTCAGGCAAATGAATAAATAGGGGGCACACTAAAACTTAACTTTTACTACATATCAATAAAACAGCAATGTTGCCCTCCAATTCAAAGGAATAACACACCCAAATGAGTGCAAATAGTATCAAAGTGCATGCAGATTCTCCTATATCAGGCGTTCATAAAGACTGCCATCGATATCTGTATGCAGGTAGTCCCATGCAGGGAAGAGGGGGAACGGGGGAGGTCCTAGTGTCACCCTACTTGGCCTACCGTACCCTGCACCTATTGACAGTGTCCCACCCCGCAAGGAGTGGCACCATCACCGGAACCTGTCCCTGCTCAAAAACACCCTAGATAAGGGGTTAAGAAACCAGGAGACCACCTGCCCTAGTGCAAACTAAAATGCTAAATAGTCGCCGTTAAAGAAGGCTCATATACAAATTTAACAAGGAAAAAGGGTATGGGCTACTTATGGTTAATGAGATGCCACAGATTCTTGATATAGCCAGACCAACTGGTCCCAACGCGTTTCATCAAAAACTGGCTAATGGATGACCCTTGAATCATCAGGGGACCGGGGTCAATATGGAAGATCAATGTGAATCATCTCGGTCTATCCCCAAATTCTGTAGACTATCAGACCTGGAAAGGCGTATGGCCAAGCCGCAATGGTCAGAAGGAGCCGCGGGAGGTATATCCGTTCGCCCGTAGGACAAGCTGCTTGTCCTGCGGGTGAGCCTGTTCCTCGCGGCTCCTTCTGACTGTGCGACTGGCCATACGTCTTTCCAGGTCTGATAGTCTACAGAATTTGGGGATAGACTGAGATGATTCACATTGATCTTCCATATTGATCCCGGTCCCTGATGATTCAAGGGTCATCCATTAGCCAGTTTTTGATGAAATGCGTTGGGACCAGTTGGTCTGGCTATATCAAGAATCTGTGGCATCTCATTAACCATAAGTAGCCCATACCTCTGCCTTGTTAAATTTGTATATGAGCCTTCTTAACGGCGACTATTGTAGCATTTTAGTTTGAACTAGTGCAGGTGGCTCCTGTCTTAACCCCTTATCTGGGTGTTTTGAGCAGGACGGGTTCCGTGATGATGCCACTGCTTGCGGGGTGGCACTGTCATCAGGTGCAGGGCAGGCAGGCTGAGAAGGTGACACTGGGACTCCCCGCTCCCTCTTCACCTGTATGGACTACCTACTACAGATATCGATGGCAGTCTTATGAACGCCTGACATAGGAGAATCTGCATGCACTGATACTATTGGCACTCATTGGGTGTGTTATTCCTTTGAATGGAGAGCAACATTGCTGTCTGACTAATGTAATAAAAGTTAAGATTTTAGTGTGCCCCTATTTATTCATTTGGCTGTTTGTCTCTGGGTAGCATATTTTCAGGTGTCTTTATAACACCTGCTTTACAATAGTGTGTGTCAGGCCCACTTCCACTGACTGTAGTGTGCCCACTGCCAGTGCCAACCACTGATACCGGGTGGCACAGTAGCTTGCCGATAAATAAGGCATTTAATTTTTAGACAGTAGTCTAAATTCAGTTGCTCGCCTGCTGCCAGTGTGTGTCAGGCCCGCTTCCACTGACAGTAGTGTGCCCACTGCCAGTGCCAACCACTCATACCGGGTGGCACAGTAGCTTGCCGATAAATAAGACATCTAATTTTTAGACAGTAGTCTAAATTCAGTTGCTTGCCTGCTGCCAGTGTGTGTCAGGCCCTCTTCCACTGACTGTAGTGTGCCCACTGCCAGTGCCAACCACTCATACCGAGTGGCACAGTAGCTTGCCGATAAATAAGGCATTTAATTTTTAGACAGTAGTCTAAATTCAGTTGCTTGCCTGCTGCCAGTGTGTGTCAGGCCCTCTTCCACTGACTGTAGTGTGCCCACTGCCAGTGCCAACCACTGATACCGGGTGGCACAGTAGCTTGCCGATAAATAAGGCATTTAATTTTTAGACAGTAGTCTAAATTCAGTTGCTTGCCTGCTGCCAGTGTGTGTCAGGCCCGCTTCCACTGACTGTAGTGTGCCCACTGCCAGTGCCAACCACTCATACCGGGTGGCACAGTACCTAGCACGCGTAGTACCACTTATCTAAAAAAAAATGACAGGCAGAGGCAGGCCACCGCGCAGGGGCCGTCGTGGTCGTGGTGCTGTGATTTCCACTGTCCCTGGAATAATGCCCAGTTTTCAGAGGCCACGTACCCTGAACCCGAAAAATTCAGAGGACGTAGTTGACTGGCTTAGACAGGACACCCAATCTTCAACAGCTTCCGCTAAGAACCTTGACGCACCATCCTCCTCCAGCTCAGCATCGGTCACCTGCTCTCAAGTTACCACGCACCCGCCCGTCGCCACCACCACCACTACCACCACAGCCACCACAGCCGCTTCACTTGATCCGTCAGAGGAGTTATTTACACATCAGTTGGATGCAATTAGTGATGCGCAACCATTATTGCCAGATGATGTAGATTACGGGGATATGTCTCAGTCAGGCAGGATTACACACATGGACGTACAGTGTGATGATGATGATGATGTACCCGCTGCTGCTTCCTTTGCTGAGGTGTCAGATACAAGTGAAGCGGTTGATGATGACGATGTGTCCACGGATGCCACGTGGGTGCCTGCTCGAAGAGAAGAAGAGGGGGAAAGTTCTGAAGGGGAGACAGAGAAATGAGGAGACGAGTTGGAAGCAGGGGAGGTCGTCGCAAGGAGTTAGTGGCACAGTCAGACAGCATGTATCGGCACCTGGGGTCAGCCAGACAGCACGCCAGTCAACGCATGCTGTTGCCACCACTAGAATGCCGTCATTGCAAAGCTCAGCAGTGTGGCATTTTTTTGTGTGTCTGCCTCTGATAAAAGCAATGCCATTTGCAACCTGTGCCAAAAGAAACTGAGTCGTGGGAAGTCCAACACCCACCTTGGTACAACTGCTTTGCGAAGGCACATGATCTCACATCACAAACGCCTATGGGATCAACACATGAGTACAAGCAGCACACAAACTCAAAGCCACCATGCTCCTCCTGGTCCAGCATCTTCAGCCACGTCAACCACTGCTGTCCTCCCTGCCCCTCTCAACCACCCGCCACTCCATCTCTCACCTTCAGCAGTTCCTGCTCATCTGCCCACAGTCAGGTGTCTGTCAAGGACATGTTTGAGCATAAGAAGCCAATGTCACAAAGTCACCCCCTTGCCCGGCGACTGACAGCTGGCTTGACGGAACTCTTAGCCCGCCAGCTTTTACCATACCAGCTGGTGGAGTCTGAGGCCTTCAAAAAATTTGTCGCTATTGGGACACCACAGTGGAAGGTACCCGGACGAATTTTTTTTCAAAAAAGGCAATCCCAAACCTCTACAATGTCATTGAAAAGGAAGTCATGGCATCTCTGGCATACAGTGTTGGGGCAAGGGTCCATCTGACCACTGATACCTGGTCTGCAAAGCACGGTCAGGGCAGGTATATCACGTATACTGCGCATTGGGTCAACCTGCTGACGGCTGACAAGCATGGAATGCGTGGCTCCGCAGCGGAGTTGGTGACACCACCACGACTTGCAGGCAGACCTACTGCCACCTACTGCCAAGAGCACAATATAAAATCGGTGATACAGTACTAACCTCAGTATCTGAGGAAAGGGATTTAGGGGTAATTATATCAGACGACCTAAAGGTAGGCAGACAATGTCATAGAGCAGCAGGTAATGCCAGCAGAATGCTTGGGTGTATAGGGAGAGGCATTAACAGTAGAAAGAGGGAGGTGCTCATGCCGCTCTACAGAGCACTAGTGAGACCTCATTTGGAGTATTGTGTGCAGTACTGGAGACCATATCTGCAGAAGGATATTGAAACTTTGGAGAGAGTTCAGAGAAGAGCTACTAAACTAGTACATGGATTGCAGGACAAAACTTACCAGGAAAGGTTAAAGGACCTTAACATGTATAGCTTGGAAGTAAGAAAAGACAGAGGGGATATGATAGAAACTTTTAAATACATAAAGGGAATCATCACGGTAAAAGAGGAGAGAATATTTAAAAGAAGACAAACTGCTACAAGAGGACATAGTTTTAAATTAGAGGGGCAAAGGTTTAAAAGTAATAGCAGGAAGAATTACTTTATTGAGAGAGTAGTGGACGCATGGAATAGCCTTCCTGCAGAAGTGGTAGCTGCAAATACAGTGAAGGAGTTTAAGCATGCATGGGATAGGCATAAGGCCATCCTTCATATAAGATAGGGCCTGGGGCTATCCATAGTATTCAGCATATTGGGCAGACTAGATGGGCCAAATGGTTCTTATCTGCCGACACATTCTATGTTTCTATGTTTCTATGTTTCACCTCCTCTACTCCTACTCCATCCTCTTCAATATCCTCCTCGGCTGAGTCCTCTTCTGCTGCGGCGTCTGGCTGCACATCAACTGATTCCCCCCAGCTCCCCAGGGGCTATTCCACATCCCGGATACGACAGTGTCACGCTATCTTGGGGTTGACTTGCCTGAAAGCAGAGAGCCACACAGGACCAGCACTCCTGTCCGCCCTGAACGCACAGGTGGATCAGTGGCTGACCCCGCACCAACTGGAGATCGGCAAAGTGGTGTGTGACAATGGAAGCAATCTGTTGGCGGCATTAAATTTGGGCAAGTTGTCACATGTGCCGTGCATGGCACATGTGTTGAATCTCATCGTACAATGTTTTGTGTCTAAGTACCCAGGCTTACAGGATGTCCTCAAGCAGGCCAGGAAGGTGTGTGGCCATTTCAGGCGTTCCTACACGGCCATGGCGCACTTTTCCGATATTCAGCGGCGAAACAACATGCCAGTGAGGCGCTTGATATGCGACAGCCCGACACGTTGGAATTCAACACTCCTAATGTTCGACCGCCTGCTCCAACAAGAAAAAGCCGTCAACGAGTATTTGTATGACCGGGGTGCTAGGACAGCCTCTGCGGAGCTGGGAATCTTTTGCCACGTTACTGGACACTCATGCGCAATGCCTGTAGGCTCATGCGTCCTTTTGAGGAGGTGACAAACCTAGTCAGTCGCACCGAAGGCACCATCAGCGACCTCATCCCATTTGTTTTCTTCCTGGAGCGTGCCCTGCGAAGAGTTCTGGATCAGGCTGTAGATGACCGTGAAGAGGAAGGAAGAGTTGTGGTCACCATCACCACCAGAAACAGCCTTGTCATCATCGCTTGCCGGACCTGCAGCAACGCTGGAAGAGGAGTATGAGGAAGAGGAGTCAGAGGAGGAATGTGGCGGCTTTGAGGAGGAGGAAGACCAACCACAGCAGGCACCCCAGGGTGCTCGTTGTTGTCACCTATCTGGGACCCATGGTGTTGTACGTGGCTGGGGGGAAGAACAGACCGTCAATGACATCAGTGTGGACGAGGAACAGGAAATGAGTAGCTCTGCATCCAACCTTGTTCAAATGGGGTCTTTCATGCTGTCATGTCTGTTGAGGGACCCACGTATAAAAAGGATAAAGGAGAACGATCTGTACTGGGTGGCCACGCTACTAGACCCCGGTATAAGCAGAAAGTGGCAGAAATGTTACCAAATTACCAAAAGTCGGAAAGGATGCAGCAGTTCAAAACCAAACTAAAAAATATGCTTTACACAGCTTATAAGGGGGATGTCACAGCACAACGGGAATCTAACAGGGGAAGAGGTGAGTGTAATCCTCCTCCTACCACGGCGGCAAGGACTGGACGATTTACAGATGTGTTGTTGATGGAGGACATGCGGAGCTTTTTCAGTCCTACTCATCACCACAGCCCTTCGGGATCCAGCCTTAGAGAACGACTCGACCGACAGGTAGCAGACTACCTCGCCTTAACAGCAGATATCGACACTCTGAGGAGCAATGAACCCCTTCACTACTGGGTGTGCAGGCTTGACCTGTGGCCTGAGCTATCCCAGTTCGCGATAGAACTTCTGGCCTGTTCTGCTTCAAGTGTCCTGTCAGAAAGGACCTTCAGTGCAGCAGGAGGCATTGTCACTGAC
Source organism: Bufotes viridis (assembly GCA_033119425.1). Lineage (NCBI taxonomy): Eukaryota > Metazoa > Chordata > Amphibia > Anura > Bufonidae > Bufotes > Bufotes viridis. The sequence goes on from CM065591.1 coordinate 37,867,800, forward strand.
AAGAGAAGTCGCCTCGGTCAAAAAAGTGTTGATTACCTCACCTTCATAAAGATGAATGAGGCATGGATCCCGAAGGGACTGACAGTGGGGGATACGTTTGACTAACAAAGGCCTGATTACATGCCTTGGCCTCAAAATGGTCCCCACGCTGCTGTATTTAATGTCTGCATACCTGGATGACTTTCGTGAATTCTCCACCACCAACTAGGGTTCAAGCCGCAATGTTTTAGTCACTTTTCTGCCTGGAAAACATCAATTTTTCCGGCCGCTGCTACAATAGCGGCTGCAACAGTGCCATTATTTTTCAGGCATGTGTACATGCCTAATTTTTCTGTCCTATGGTGCAGCACTGTGGCTGCAGAAACAAACCAAAAAAAAAGGCACATACAAGTGTCAATTCCCTTCGTGATCGTTACCTTGTTGTGGTGAAGGGGCTTGCGTATCACAATGAAGCAATCATCATCACCTCTATAAGTGTGTTGGCAATGTTGCCACACCCCAGATGATAAGGCCGTTGCTTCATTATGGTCAGACCAAAAGCGATCGGACGGCTGGATAATATTTCATAGAAAAACATTAATTTACCTTTTTTTTATATGTTGTATGGGTTTTTAATACATAAAATAAAAAATCATAATAAAGTCTCTTAATAGTTTATTAGAAATGATGCAGGCAATTAAAAAATCCCCATCAATTCCAATACAAAGCAAGTACAGAGCTCAGAACTAAATTATTTCATGATGTCGTAATGGTTCGCTAATTCGACAATGGTTAATCAATTCGACCGGATAGGGTCCGTAACAGGGATTAAACTGATAGCAATAGTACTAGTTAAGACACCACTCATATAGGGTGTCACAGCACATTGCTCTGTGCACGCGCAGTGCCCCAATTTGGGAGTAAGAGGACCGACCAAGCTGCTTTTTCCATCTCCCGGTTCCTGAAATCAATTCAGTTTAGTGTATGAGAGTTTGGTCTGTCACTGTGAAGGCAGTCGAAGGTACCCGGCCTAAATTTTTATTCACAAAGGCAATCCCTGATATGGGACGTAACAGGGATTAAACTGATGAGAATAATACTACAGAAAATACCACTCATATCGGGTGTGACAGTAAATTGCACGGCGCAGACGCAGTCACCGTGGTTTAAAACAGAGTGGAGGGAGCCAGCGTTTTTAACCATCTCCCGTTCGAAAAATCTATTCAATAAATGGCCCCCAGATTGGGGACGTTAGAGGGATTAAACTGATGAGAATAGTACTACAGAAAATACCACTCATATCGGGTGTGACAGTAAATTGCACGGCGCAGACGCAGTGACCGTGGATTAAAACAGAGTGGAGGGAGCCAGCGCTTTTTAACCATCTCCCCGTTCGAAAAATCTATTTAATAAATGGCCCCCAGATTGGGGAGTCGGGGACGTTAGAGGGATTATACTGATGAGAATAGTACTACAGAAAATACCACTCATATCGGGTGTGACAGTAAATTGCACGGCGCAGACGCAGTGACCGTGGATTAAAACAGAGTGGAGGGAGCCAGCGTTTTTTAACCATCTCCCGTTCGAAAAATCTATTTAATAAATGGCCCCCAGATTGGGGAGTCGGGGACGTTAGAGGGATTAAACTGATGAGAATAGTACTACAGAAAATACCACTCATATCGGTGTGACAGTAAATTGCACGGCGCAGACGCAGTCACCGTGGCTTAAAACAGAGTGGAGGGAGCCAGCGTTTTTTAACCATCTCCCCGTTCGAAAAATCTATTCAATAAATGGCCCTCAGATTGGGGACGTTAGAGGATTAAACTGATGAGAATAGTACTACAGAAAATACCACTCATATCGGGTGTGACAGTAAATTGCACGGCGCAGACGCAGTGACCGTGGATTAAAACAGAGTGGAGGGAGCCAGCGCTTTTTAACCATCTCCCCATTCGAAAAATCTATTCAATAAATGGCACCCAGATTGGGGACGTTAGAGGGATTAAACTGATGAGAATAGTACTACAGAAAATACCACTCATATCGGGTGTGACAGTAAATTGCACGGCGCAGACGCAGTCACCGTGGTTTAAAACAGAGTGGAGGGAGCCAGCGTTTTTTTAACCATCTCCCAGTTCGAAAAATCTATTCAATAAATGGCCCCCAGATTGGGGACGTTAGAGGGATTAAACTGATGAGAATAGTACTACAGAAAATACCACTCATATCGGGTGTGACAGTAAATTGCACGGCGCAGACGCAGTCACCGTGGTTTAAAACAGAGTGGAGGGAGCCAGCGTTTTTAACCATCTCCCCGTTCGAAAAATCTATTCAATAAATGGCCCCCAGATTGGGGACGTTAGAGGGATTAAACTGATGAGAATAGTACTACAGAAAATACCACTCATATCGGGTGTGACAGTAAATTGCACGGCGCAGACGCAGTCACCGTGGTTTAAAACAGAGTGGAGGGAGCCAGCGTTTTTTAACCATCTCCCGTTCGAAAAATCTATTCAATAAATGGCCCCCAGATTGGGGACGTTAGAGGGATTAAACTGATGAGAATAGTACTACAGAAAATACCACTCATATCGGGTGTGACAGTAAATTGCACGGCGCAGACGCAGTGACCGTGGTTTAAAACAGAGTGGAGGGAGCCAGCGTTTTTAACCATCTCCCCGTTCGAAAAATCTATTCAATAAATGGCCCCCAGATTGGGGACGTTAGAGGGATTAAACTGATGAGAATAGTACTACAGAAAATACAACTCATATCGGGTGTGACAGTAAATTGCACGGCGCAGACGCAGTCACCGTGGATAAAAACAAAGGGGAGGGAGCCAGTGTTTTTTTAACCATCTCACCGTTTGAAAAATCAATTCAATTCATCTTTTGGGGACCCTTGGTGTTGTAGCGTGGCTGGGTGGAGGAAGAAACCTTCAATGACATCACCGGGACGTGGCTAGCTTGGTATCCAACCTTGTGCAAATGGGGAGTTTGTGGTTGTGCAAATGAACTGTTTGCGGTGCATTAAAAGGGGAGTTTGGTCTGTCAATGTCAGTGAAGCGGGCGTAACCCTTACACTACCTGATCGATACAACATCATACCTGATCGTATACACACACTGGATGTTTTAAAGCACGTTATTCCAAACAATTTAGGAATGTTAGTTGATTTATGCCCTTTATGGATTAAAACCCGACTCTGCGTCCACTACGTAATTTTCCATGGGAGTTTTGCCATAGATCCCCCTCCGGAATGCCACAGTCCAGGTGTTAGACCCCTTGAAACAGCTTTCTCATCACTATTGTGGCCAGAAAGAGTCCCTGTGGGTTTAAAAATTCGCTTGCCAATTGAAGTCTATGGCGGTTCGCCCGGTTCGCCCGTTCGCGAACATTTGCGGAAGTTCGCGTTCGCTGTTCGCGAACTGAAAATTTTATGTTCGCGACATCACTATTGGTTGGTGGAAATCCTGGCTGATCTACTCCTGATTCATCTTGACAGGTCAGTCTCTCCACAGTTTCTACCCTGTGTGACTCTGTTGGTGGTGGCAGCAGCAGCATCAGGAGGAGGCCACAGGGTGGCACAATGACAGTGTGGAGGTAGCAGCAGCAGCATGAGGAGACCTGAGTGGTGAGGTGGCAGCAACATCAGGAGACCACAGAGTGATCCGTTGACAGAGTGGGGAGGTGGGTGGTAATACCATTATCAGCTGAAAATAGTGGGTGAAAGAAGGAGCACTTGACATCAGATGTGTGGCATGAGGCGGGTGACAGCATCAGAATAGTAGCTGAGGCAGGTAGCCAGAAGAAACCGGTCTCTTTTCAGCTGATAATGTCTCCTCCAAGTCTTGGCTGGGCAGTAGTTGCTTACTGTCATCTAGTAGCTCGTCCTCGCTGTATAATGGATCTGAGCCCACAGCATATAATACTTGTCTGGCTGAGAAAACCCACCGACTCTTGGTTGGGGATGTCTGATGTCACTTGGGACGAAATGGATGACTGAGTTAACTATTCAAGAACCACTGTTTTGCTGGTCAAGACACGAACGCTAGATGACACCGGGAGCTCAGGCCTCTTGCTGTCACGAACCCTTACTCTGCTGCGACCTGTGCCTGCGCCCAGAAACATTTAGGCCTCTGCTATTCCCCTGTGCATGGCCTGGCACTTCTCTGTCTGACATACTGTTAGATCAAATAAATAAATCAAATAAATAAATAAAAAGGAAATTAAAAAACACCAAAAAAGTCTGTCATTTTCTCACTACACAACAGAAAATACTTTTTTCCAGTTATACATGCCACAAAAGGCTTTAGATAATATAACTGCACCTCAGAACGGCAAATAATATATATTTTTTTGCCACTAATACACCCCAAAAAGGGCTTTAGAACATATAACTGCACCGCTGAATGGCAAATAGTCCCTTACTTTTTTCCACTTATACATGCAACAAAAGGCTTTAGAACATATAACTGCTGCGCAGAACGGCAAATAATATATATTTTTTTGCCAATAATAATTAAAAAATTTTTTTTTTATAAATCACATGTGCCGCCGAAAGCCCACCCGCCCAATTGCAGGCGGGTGCTCTGACAGCTGTGTCGTGTGCTGTGTGTTCCGTGCGGCCCCTCACTCACAGACTGAGTTGCACACGGTAACGCGGGGTCAGGGAGTGTAACTGGCCGTGCGGCGGCAGGCGGCAGCAGGGAATTAGTGACTCACACAGCCAGACGGTCAGCCACAGTTCATGTTCTCCTCAGTGTGGTCCTGGAATCCTCTCTTTGGGCTCCCAACAAGTTTGAGGACCTTTCCCACTCAGTGCCTGCAGCTGTGTTATGTGTCAGGCCAGTGATTGGCTCAGCGGGAAAGGTGCTTAAACCAGCGATTGTCTGAAGCAGAGAGAAGATACCAGGACCACACAGAGGAGATGGGGAGCTTCTGAAGACGGGACCAGGTGAGCATAATGTTTTTTAAACATTAATGGGGGAGGGGGTGACATGGGAGGGGTTAAATGTAACCTGGAAGGGGAGAAATGTTACATGGGGGGATGATGTGCCATGGGGGGGGGGGTTGATGTAACATGGGGTAAATGTGACATGGAGGGGGAGAAATGTGACATGGGGGGGGGGATGATGTGCCATGGGGGGAAATGTGACACAAAGGGGGTGATGTGACATGAAGGGGGTGATGTAAAAAGGAGGGGGTGATGTGACATGAAGGGGGAGAAATGTGACATTGAGGGAGTGAAATATGACATGGAGGGCGAGAAATGTCACATTGAGGGGGTGAAATGTGACATGGAGGGGTGAAATGTGACATGGAGGGGGAGAAATGTGAAATGGAGGGCTGATGTGACATGGGGGGTGTTTTGACATGGAGGGGGAGAAATGTGACATGGATTTTGCTTTTTATATAAAAGAAAAATAAGTTAAAGAAAAATATATGCACAGGAGGTGGGTGCGATAGGTGGTTTGCAGGGTTTTGCGAGGCAGGCATTCAGGCGATTGGAGTGGTGTCTGGAAGGGATGCTGGTGTTAGGAGGAGTTCTGGTCGCGAAGGGGGTTGGGGTGTGGCAAAATGTAGATTTGCTAGTGTTGGCAACAATCCTTGCACCGGCCCTGGCCACAAAAGGCTTTAGAACATATAACTGCACCACAGAACTGCAAATAATGTATATTTTTTTGCCACTAATACACGCTAAAGAGGGCTTTAATACATATAACTGCACCGCTGAATGACAAATAGACCCTTACTTTATTCCATTTATAGACACCACAAAAGGCTTTAAAACATATAACTGCACAGCTGAATAATATATAATAATATATAATTTTTTGTCACTAAGAAACGCCAAAAAGGGCTGCAATTTCCTCACTACACCACACAACGGCCAATCCTTTTTTTGTGCCACTAATACACGCCAAAAAGGGCTTTAGAACATATAACTGCAACACTGAGCGGCAAATATATATTTTTTTTTTCCCACTAATACACGCCAAAAAGGGCTGTCCTTTTCTCACTTCACCACACACAGGCAAATACTATTTTTTGTGCCACTAATACACGCCAAAAAGGGCTTTAGAACATATAACTGCACTGCTGAACGACAAATTTTAATTTTTTTTGTTTACACTAATACATGCCAAAAAGGGCTTTAGAACATATAACTGCATTGCTGAAAGGCAAATAATACATATTTTTTTTACCACTAATACACATCCAAAAGGGCATTAGAACATATAACTGCACCTCTGAATGGAAAATAGGCCGTTATTTTTTTTTTTTCACTTATGCACGCCACAAAAGGCTTAAGAACATTTAACTGCACCACTGAACTGCAAATGCTATATATTTTTTTGCCACTAATACACGCCAAAAAGGGCTTTAGAACATATAACTGCACTGCTGAACGGCAAATAATATATTTCTTTTTGCCACTAATACATGCCAAAAAGGGCTATAATTTTCTCACTTCGCCACACAACGGCTAATAAGTAGGGATGAGCTAACCCGAACTGTATAGTTCAGGTTTGTACCGCATTTTGGGGTGTTCGGGACACGGACCCGGACCCAAACATTTTCAAAAATGTTCGGGTTCGTTTTTTGGCGATTTCTTCCCGCCTTCTGAAGGGCTGCACAGCAGGCAATCAGCTAGCGTTTTACTTCTTGCCATAAGAAGCCATCACAGCCATGCCTACTAATAGCATGGCTGCGATTGGCCAAGTGCAGCATGTGACCCAGCCTTTATTTAAGCTGGAGTCACGTAGCGCTGCACGTCACTCTGCTCTGATTAGTGTAGGGATAGGATGCAGCTGCTGTGAGGGCGAGATTAGGCAGGGAAAAGTCAGCAAAAGCACCTAATGAAGTGATCGATCTACAGCTGTGAATCATTCAACTTCTGCTAGTTAATTGCTCACTGGTTTTTAGGCTGCACCAAGCGTTTTTCTGTCACTATTTTCTGGGATGATCAGCGGCCATTTTGTGTCTTGTGGTGCACCAGCACAAGCTGCCACCAAGTCCATCAATCCATCAATACTAGTTTTTTTTTTTTTTTGCTATATCCTACATCAGGGGCTTGGCTGTGCTTATTGTCACCACTAGAAACTCCGGATAGAAATTTCTATATTTTATTGAGGGGTTAAATTCAATTGCCAAAATAGCAATCCCCTAAATCTGGTGTTCCAGCTGTGGCTAGCCAAGAGTAATACTGTCTGCTGTCTGGCAAAGAATAGATTTTTTTCTGTGGTGAAATTCAATAGCCAAAATAGCAATCCCCTAAATCTGGTGTCGCAGCAGTGGCTGGCCAAGTTTAATAGTGTCTGGCAAAGGATAGATTTTGTTCTGGGGTGAAATTCAATTGCCAAAATAGCAATACCGTAAATTAGTGGTTTCAGCTGTGGCTGGCCAAGTTTAATAGTGTCTGGAAAAAGATATATTTTATTCTGGGGTGAAATTCACTTGCCAAAATAGCAATACCATAAATCATTGGTTTTAGCTGTGGCTGGCCAAGTTTAATAGTGAAATTCACTTGCCAAAATAGCAATACCATAAATCATTGGTTTTAGCTGTGGCTGGCCAAGTTTAATAGTGTCCGGCAAAGGATATATTTTGTTCTGGGATGAAATTCAATTGCCAAAATAGCAATACCCTGAATCTGGTGTTCCAGCTGTGACTGGACAATTTCCCTAGTGTCCGTCAAAGGATATATTATTTTCTGGGGTGAAATACAGTTGCAAAAATTGAAATACAGTAAATCTGGTGTTGCAGCTGTTGCAGGCCTAGTTTAAATCTGTCCGTAAAAGGGTATATTTTTTTCTGGGGTGAAATTTAATTGCCAAAATAGCAATACTCACTCCAATTGCTGCAAACATAGGCGTGCCCTATTGATTAAATTGAGAATCACAGACTGGATTGGGACGCTACAAAACAATAAACTCTAAAATATCACTTTTATTGATTCCTTTAAAAATACTCAAAATGGGGGGGGGAGTTTCCAGACAAATGTGACGTGTTGTAATGATAGGTGTGCAGGTGTACTGCTATATGTGTGATCCACACAGGTGTATGCTGTGAGCGCGTAGATGACGCACCCTACCACAATTCGATATAGATACACGCGGGTAGTGGGTGGGGTAAAACCCCGTGTCTATCCCGCCTCCCCGTACCAATGGTATGCATTGTGGCCATATATGATGAGGCAGACCAGAGAGTGAGAGAGATCCTTACTGATTTTTGGGGGATCCTTAAGGCGGACTGTGACATCGGCCATCTGGTGGGGGATCGCCCCCAAATTACATATCGCCGTGGTCGCAGCATCAAGTACCGCCTGGTCCATAGCCATTTTCAGACACCTGCTTCAAAAAATACCTTAATGGGCACGTTTAAATGCGGTCAGTGTGTTGCCTGTCCAGCAATAAAACGTGGGACACAATTTACCTGCAGCGTTACCCAAGAGACATACTTCATCAGGTCCTTCATAAATTGTAAAACTTGGGGTGTTGTCTATCTACTTACCTGCATTTGTGGGAAACAATATGAGGGAAAGACGGTGCAGGAAGTCCGCAGGAGAGTTGGGGAGCACCTCAACAACATCCAGAACAACACTGATACCCCGGTAGCCACGCACGAAAATTTTGAGCATGATGACAGCGTCTCAGCGGTCACTTTACAGGGAATTAAAGAGGTCAGGAGGTCTCCTAGGGGTGGCGACCATGACAGGAAATTGCTTCAAAAAGAAACACAGTGGATTTTTAGATCAAGAACGCTGAAACCACATGGATTGAATATATATAACTCTTTTGTGTGTTTCATTTGATATCCCCTTGGCTCCTGCATTTGGCCCCTATTAATTACCCCTGTACCTGCTGTCACCCTACGCTATGGGATGTTCTTTTGGGTAGTCACACAATGTGTGATACCATTAGATATCCCATCATTTTGACATATATATCATCTATGCAACTGGTCCCTGTGTCTAGATGCATTGGATTTAATTCCATCACATACTTCAAGTACAGTGCCTTTGTTGTTCACTCTTATTGTATAAGTGGACTGTGTCTTTTTCTTGGATATACTACTTGGCTAGCTTTTACCCCTGTGGATCTAGTAGCTTCTTCTTAATAATCCACCGATTGGTCACCCTTGTTATTACGCATTGTTTTACAATGCGCCGCGCTCGACCAAAGTGCAGAGGTCCGGGGGAGGCGGGATAGACATGGGGTTTTACCCCGCCCACTACCCGCCCCGCTGATGACTCTGGGTCCTGACGCGCTCAGGAGGTGGGGTTTCCTCCTTTTAAGCCCCATGTTCCAGCAGCCACGTACGGCCAGTCTATGCCGATACTCTGCCATGTGATTTGTCGGAGACTACTGCCCTGTATACCTCCTACCCCCGCAATAGCTCCTGACGAGCCCAATAAAGTGGTGAAACGCGTCGAGCATATGGGGAGATTTAGTTATAAGGGATTAGTATAGGCAGGAACAATAGTGTGCTTTTGTCCACCGACGGTTTATTTACCTAGCTGAGCGTGCAGCCTGGGGAGGGTGGGGGAGAGATCACCAGCGAGAGCACTCACATCTATAACCGAGTGGATAGTAAAATAATATTTCTTTCATTGTGGGATACCACATGATTTTGGGACTTTTAGACATATGGCATCACCTGTCTTAGCCCATTGCACGTGGATATCTCCTACAGTGTGATGTAACTGTATGGTGCGCGTGTATCTATATCGAATTGTGGTAGGGTGCGTCATCTACGCGCTCACAGCATACACCTGTGTGGATCACACATATAGCAATACACCTGCACACCTATCATTACAACACGTCACATTTGTCTGGAACCCCCCTTTTAAGTATTTTTAAAGGAATCAATAAAAGTGATATTTTAGAGTTAATTGTTTTGTAGCATCCCAATCCAGTCTTTGATTCCCAAAATAGCAATACCCTGTTCCAGCTGTGACTGGACAATTTCCCTAGTGTCCGTCAAAGGATATATTATTTTCTGGGGTGAAATACAGGTGCAAAATAGAAATACAGTAAATCTGGTGTTCCAGCTGTGGCTGGACAAGTTTAATAGTGTCCGGCAAAGGATATTTTTTTTCTGGGGTGAAGTTCAATTGCCAAAATAGCAATACCGTAAATCTGGTGTCCCAGCAGTGGCTGGCCAAGTTTAATAGTGTCGGTCAAAGGATTTATTACTTTCTGCGGTGAAATTCAGTTGCCAAAATAGAAATACAGTAAATCTGGTGTTCCAGCTGTGACTGGACAAGTTTAATAGTATCCGTCAAAGGATAGATTTTGTTCTGGGGTGAAACACAGTTGCAAAAATAGAAATACAGTTAATCTGGTGTTTCAGCTGTTACAGGCCTAGTTTAAATCTGTCTGTAAAAGGGTATATTTTTTCTGGGGTGAAATCTAATTGCCAAAATAGCAATACCCTGAATCTGGTGTTCCAGCTGTTGCAGGCCTAGTTTAAATCTGTCTGTAAAAGGGTATATTTTTTCTGGGGTGAAATTTAATTGCCAAAATAGCAATACCCTGAATCTGGTGTTTCAGCTGTGACTGGACAATTTCCCTAGTGTCCGTCAAAGGATATATTAATTTCTGGTGTGAATTCAGTAGCAAAAATAGAAATACAGTAAATTTGGTGTTCCAGCTGTGACTGGACAAGTTTAATAGTATCCGTCAAAGGATAGATTTTGTTCTGGGGTGAAATTCACTTGCCAATATAGCAATACCCTGAATCTGGTGTTCCAGCTGTTGCAGGCCAATTGTTAATCTGTCCGTAAAAGGGTATATTACACTCAGCGTGCATCTCCAAGTACATTTCTTTCCGTAAAAGGGTATATTACAAAAAGTGTTACATTACAATTGCTGAAAGCATAATCCTGTAAATCTGCAAGCACTATTGTGCATCTCATAGTGTATTTTTGTCCATAAAAGGGTATATTACACTCAAGGTGTATATACAAGTGCTGAGAGGGTCATCCTCAATAACTTCACACGCTACCGTCCAAGTGTATTTCTGTCCTTTAAAGGGTATATTACACAGTGTTAAAATACAATTGCTGAAGGCATAATCCTACAAAAAAATTTTTACACACTACTGTGCATCTCCAAGTGTAAATCTGTCCATAAAAGGATACCTTTCATCCAGGGCCTAAATACTAGGCCTACAATTCATATTCCCCTAAATCAGTGGTTAATGCTGTGCCTGGATTAGTGTAATACGGTACATAAATAAATAGGCAGATAGTGTTAGGTGCCGGTAAAAAAAGGCCTGAATTTGAAATCAATACATTGGGCCAAATATTTTTTTTCTTATTGTGGTGCTTGGTGAACGGTAACAATGAGGAAAACATCTAGTAAAGGACGCGGACGCGGTCGTGGTGGTGTTAGTGGACCCTCTGGTGCTGGGAGAGGACGTGGCCATTCTGCCATCAGCAACACGTCCTAGTGAACCAACTACCTCTGGTTCCAGTACCCGCCAGAATTTACAGCGATATTTGGTGGGGGCCAATGCCGTTCTAAGGATGGTAAGGCCTGAGCAGGTACAGGTGCTAGTCAATTGGGTGGCCGACAGTGGATCCAGCACGTTCACAACATTATCTCCCACCCAGTCTTCTGCAGAAAGCGCACAGGTGGCGCCTGAAAACCAAGCCCATCAGTCTGTCACATCACCCCCATGCATATCAGGAAAACTGTCAGAGCCTCAAGTTATGCAGCAGTCTCTTATGCTGTTTGAAGACTCTGCTGGCAGGGTTTCCCAAGGGAATCCCCTAGCCCTTCTCCAGTGGTGGAAGACAAAGAATGCACTGATGCACAACCACTGATGTTTCCTGATGATGAGGACATGGGAATACCACCTCATCGGAGTCCGCACATCTCTGATGATGATGAAACACAGGTGACAACTGCTGCGTCTTTTTGCAGTGTGCAGACCGAACAGGAGGTCAGGGAGGAAGACTGTGTGGAAGACGATGCAGGGGACGATGAGGTCCTAGACCCCACATGGAATGAAGGTCGTGCCACTGACTTTCATAGTTCAGAGGAAGAGGCAGTGGTGAGACCGAGCCAACAGCGTAGCAAAAGAGGTAGCAGGGGGCAAAAGCAGAACAGCCACCGCCAAAAGAGTTCGCCTGCTACTGGCCACCGCCACCAGGGACCGAGCACCCCAAAGGCAGCTTCAAGGAGTTCCCTGGCATGGCACTTCTTTAAACAATGTGCTGACGACAAGACCCGAGTGGTTTGCACGCTGTGCCATCAGAGCCTGCAGCAAGGCATTAACGTTCTGAACCTTAGCACAACCTGCATGACCAGGCATCTACATGCAAAGCATGAACTGCAGTGGAGTAAACACCTTAAAAGCAAGGCACTCACTCGGCTCCCCCTGCTCCCTCTTCTGCTGCTGCCTCGGCCTCTTCCTCCGCCTCGGGAGGAATGTTGGCACCTGCCGCCCACCAAACAGAGGATGTGCCACTGACACCACCACCTGCATCACCAAGCATCTCCACCATGTTGCAGCATTCAGCTCTCCATCTCACAAACCTTGGAGAGAAAGCGTAAATTCCCACCTAGCCACCCTCGAGCCCTGGGCCTGAATGCAAGCATTTCTAAACTACTGGCCTTTGAAATGCTGTCATTCAGGCTGGTGGACACAGACAGCTTCAAACAGCTGATGTCCATGGCTGTCCCACAGTATGTTGTTCCCAGCCGCCACTACTTCTCCAAGACAGTCGTGCCTTCCCTGCACAACCAAGTATCCGATAAAATCAAGTGTGCACTGCGCAACGCCATCTGTGGCAAGGTCCACCTAACCACAGATATGTGGACCAGTAAGCACGGCCAGGGACGCTATATCTCCCTAACTGCACACTGGGTAAATGTAGTGGCGGCTGGGCCCCAGGCGGAGAGTTCCTTGGCGCACGTCCTTCCGCCGCCAAGGATCGCAGGGAATCATTCTTTGCCTCCTGAAGCCTCCTCCTCCTACTCGGCTTCCTCCTCTTCTGCTTCCACCTGCTCATCAGTCAGCAACACACCTTCACCACCAACTTCAGCACAGCCCGGGGTAAACGTCAGCAGGCCATTCTGAAACTCATATGTTTGGAGGACAGGCTCCACACAGCGCAGTAGTTGTGGCAGGGTATTGAACAACAGACCGACCAGTAGTTGCTGCCACGGGGGCCTCAAGCCCGGCCTAGTGGTGTGCGATAATGGGCGAAACCTTGTTGCAGCTCTGGGACTAGCCGGTTTGACGAACAACCCTTGCCTGGCACATGTGCTGAATTTGGTGGTGCAGAAGTTCATTTACAACTACCCCGACATGTCAGAGCTGCTGCATAAAGTGCGGGCCGTCTGTGCGCGCTTACGGTGTTCACATCCTGCCGCTGCTCGCCTGTCACTACAGCGTAACTTCGGCATTCCCGCTCACCGCCTCATATGCGACGTGCCCACCAGGTGTAACTTTGCACCTTGCACATGCTGGCCAGACTGTGCAAGCAGCAGCAGACGATAGTGGAGTTTCAGCTGCAGCACGCACGGGTGAGTCGCTCGGCGGAATAGCACCACTTTACCACCAATGACTGGGCCTCCATGCGAGACCTGTATACCCTGTTGTGCTGTTTCGAGTACTCCACCAACATGGCCAGTGACGATGACGCCATTATCAGCGTTACAATACCACTTCAATGTCTCCTTGAGAAAACACTTAGGGCAATGATGGAAGAGGAGGTGGCCCAGGAGGAGGAGGAGGATGATGGTTCATTTTTAGCACTTTCAGGCCAGTCTGTTAGAAGTGGCTCAGAGGGAGGTTTTTTGCAACAGCAGAGGTCAGGTACAAATGTGGCCAGCCAGGGCCCACTACTTGAGGACAAGGAGGATGAGGAGGAGGTGGAGGAGGATGAGGATGAAGACATGCTCCTGAGAGCATTCCCAAATGTCACAGGGGAACAAGTGAAAGCCGAAGGCGAAGGCAGAGGAGGAGCAAGAGGTTGCCAACGCAGCTGTGTGACGGCCAGCTCCTCTGAGGGCAGGGTTAGCATGGCAGAAATGTGGAAAAGTTTTGCCAGCACGCCACAGCTAACTGCACCACCACCTGATACGGAACGTGTTAGCAGGAGGCAGCATTTCACTAACATGGTTGAACAGTACGTGTGCACACCCCTCCACGTACTGACTGATGGTTCGGCCCCATTCAACTTCTGGGTCTCCAAATTGTCCACGTGGCCAGAGCTAGCCTTTTATGCCTTGGAGGTGCTGGCCTGCCCGGCGGCCAGCGTTTTGTCTGAACGTGTATTCAGCATGGCATGGGGTGCCACAGCCAACGTGGACAAGCCTGTCCACAGCCAACGTGGACAAGCTGATGTTCATAAAAATGAACCAGGCATGGATCCCACAGGACCTGTCCATCCCTTGTGCAGAATAGACATTTATAACTGCCTCCCCCTCAACCATATATTCTTGTACTCCGGGGAACTTCTTTATTAAATCCTTTTTTTTAATTTTACCATTATATTGCGGTTCAACCAAAAGTTGAATGAACCTCTCCTCCGCCAGGGGCCTAATTATCTGAAAGTGGCCTGTTCCAGTGGTGGGTGACATGACGCCTGATTCTCTGCTATGCGACCTCTGTCCTCTGTCTGGGTGCCGTGGGCTAAATATTTGGATGTGGCCTTCTCTATTGCTGGGTGACATGAAGCTTGATTTTCTGCTATGCGACCTCTGTCCTCTGTCTGGGTGCTGGGGCCTAAATAAATGAAAGTGGGCTTCTCCATTGGTGGGTGACATAACGCCTGATTTTCTGCTATGTGACCTCTCTCCTCCGTCTGGGTGCCAGGGGCCTAATTATCGAAAAGTGGCCTTCTCCATTGGTGGGTGACATGAGGCTTGATTCTCTGCTATGCGACCTCTGTCCTCTGTCTGGGTGCTGGGGCCTAAATAAATAAAAATGTGGCCTTCTCCATTGGTGGGTGATATGATGCCTGATTTTATGCTATGCGACCTCTGTCCTCTGGGTGCCGTGGGCTAAATATCTGGAAGTGGCCTTCTCTATTGCTGGGTGACATGAAGCCTGATTCTCTGCTATGCGACCTCTCTCCTCCATCTGGGTGCCAGGGGCCTAATTATCGAAAAGTGGCCTTCTCCATTGGTGGGTGACATGACGCCTGATTCTCTGCTATGCGAACCTCTGTCCTCTGTCTGGGTGCTGGGGCCGAAATAAATGAAAGTGGCCTCTCCATTGGTGGGTGACATGATGCCTGATTCTCTGCTATGCGACCTCTCTCCTCTGTCTGGGTGCTGGGGCCTAAATAAATGAAAGTGGCCTTCTCCATTAGTGGGTGACTTGAAGCCTGATTCTCTACTATGGGACCTCTCTCCAATTGATATTGCTTAATTTTTATTTATTTTATGTTATTTTAATTCATTTCCCTATCCACATTTGTTTGCAGGGGATTTACCTACATTTTGCTGCCTTTTTCAGCCCTCTAGCCCTTTCCTGGACTATTTTACAGCCTTTTTAGTGCCCAAAAGTTCGGGTCCCCATTGACTTTAATGGGGTTCGGGATGAAGTTTGGGTCGAGTTCGGATCCCGAACCGGAACATTTTCGGGAAGTTCGGCCAAACTTCTCGAACCCGAACATCCAGGTGTTCGCTCAACTCTACCAGTGAGTCTTACCCACCAAAACTGATCTTCTGTATAAAACCATGGAAAACCCCTTTCCCTAATGTGAAGCAGGCAGTGGTTGGTCTGTGGGAACAGGACCTGGGCAGGAAATTTTCGCCCACTGAAATATGTAAACTACTGATAGCTCTTCACAAATTATCTAGATGTGTGAGTATATAAGAAAACGGGTACAAAGTGCTTTCTCGGTGGTATAAGACCCCAGAAAAAATAGCCCATTTTGCTTGCAATGTACCAGATCTGTGTTGGAGATGCCACTCCCATAAGGGATCCTTTTTCCACATATGGTGGGCCTGTAGTAAAATAGAAGAATGTTGGAATACAACCTTTGCAGAAAGCAACAAGATATGCTTCACGTCCTATCCTCGCTCACCTGATATGTTCCTTTTAAGCCTTGGTCTTCCAGGGAAGCAGAATCACTTGGGTACACTTTTCACTCTCCTAATAACAGTAGCCAGTTTGCTGATCCCACTATATTGCTGTTCTAAAGAATCCATAACCCTGCACCATTGGGTTAGCAAGGTAGACCAGTTGTTTAGATTTGAGGAATTGTCCCACTGGGAACTCCGCTCTAGACACATTTTATCATCTATTTGGCGACCTTGGCAGAAATATAGACACTTTCATTGTGATAGAACCAACTTGAGCTCTCTTCTCCCTCCACCCCCTCATACAGCTTAAGTGGACGTTTTAGTAAGGACGTTTTAGTAAGCTTTCAGACCGAATATATTTTTATTTTTATGGTATCAGTGTGATGCGAGCCTATCCTTTGTTTTACATGGCATTATTTCATGGTCTGTATATTCTTTATATGACTAATAAAAATAAATTATAAAAAGAATAAATAACTTACTGCACAGTTAGTACATATTAAAAACTTGACAAATTAGTTTGTTGATACAAAGAAAGGAAAAAAATTTGAGTTGAAATCCCTGCCAAAAAAACAAATCATATTAGAGCCGTGCAGGTGCAGCAGGTGCTTCATATTAAAACTATTATAATTAACAACTGATGAATATTGGTAAAGTTGTGACAGCTCAGCTCGGGTCTGTTCCCAGAGAGTTTATAGCGAGTACAGGCTGGATTATAATTAGTCTGCAGATGGATGATAAATGAGAAGTAAAGATGGATAATACATGAACTGACCGGGGGCGGTATTGCCTACTGGTCCACTGAGCTAAAATGCTGTATATATAATGACACACAGGTAAAGAGTTATCTACCCTCTCCAGGTCATTGGGGCAAATTTGTCATGAGAGCAAAATCTCTTATCTTCGGTAATGCATGAAAAGAAAGAAATTTAGTTTTCCACCCGGTAAAGAAGAGCTGTCACCTCTTCTGACATATCCATTTTATTGCCTACTTGCATTCTTTATAAATTCATAATTCAAAAGCATCTTTTCATATCACTCTATGTAGTACCATTCTCTCTTATTCCTACTAGGAGTTTATAAATGAATTGCCAGCAGTCAGGAGAGGGGACAGCCCCTCTTTAGTCAATCAGGTACTTATGTAACCTCCATTCAAGTCAACAGAGCACATGCAGGGTTGATGTTCCTGGAGGGATACACCAAATGGAAAAGGATTTAGGAAAACTAGAGGAATGGTCAAAAATCTGGCAACTAAAATTTAATGTCGATAAGTGCAAGATAATGCACCTGGGGCATAAAAACCCAAGAGCAGAATATAAAATCAGTGATACAGTACTAACGTCAGTATCTGAGGAAAGGGATTTAGGGGTCATTATATCAGACGTCCTAAAGGTGGGCAGACAATGTCATAGAGCAGCAGGTAATGCCAGCAGAATGCTTGGGTGTATAGGGAGAGGCATTAACAGTAGAAAGAGGGAGGTGCTCATGCCGCTCTACAGAGCACTAGGGAGACCTCATTTGGAGTATTGTGTGCAGTACTGGAGACCATATCTGCAGAAGGATATTGAAACTTTGGAGAGAGTTCAGAGAAGAGCTACTAAACTAGTACATGGATTGCAGGACAAAACTTACCAGGAAAGGTTAAAGGACCTTAACATGTATAGCTTAAAAGTAAGAAGAGACAGAGGGGATATGATAGAAACTTTTAAATACATAAAGGGAATCAACACGGTAAAAGAGGAGAGAATATTTAAAAGAAGAAAAACTGCTACAAGAGGGCACAGTTTTAAATTAGAGGGGCAAAGGTTTAAAAGTAATATCAGGAAGAATTACTTTGCTGAGAGAGTAGTGGACGCATGGAATAGCCTTCCTGCAGAAGTGGTAGCTGCAAATACAGTGAAGGAGTTTAAGCATGCATGGGATAGGCATAAGGCCATCCTTCATAAAAGATAGGGCCTGGGGCTATTCATAGTATTCAGCATATTGGGAAGACTAGATGGGCCAAATGGTTCTTATCTGCCGACACATTCTATGTTTCTATGTTTCTATGCAGATGTGCAAAGACAGTTATTTGGATCATTTCTTTCTTGAGACTCCCACTGATCACACTTCTGCAGCCATCCTCAATTCCTCTTTTTTTGCCTTCTTGCTAGTTTATTCTGGGCACTGTAAAGGTGTGTTAGCACAAAACATATTGCATATAGCTGAGTAATGGAGAGAAGGATTTTTCTCTGAGTAAAGGGTCTGGACTGAGGGAGGTGGAATGCTGCCACTGAAGCCATTGAGAGAAATACAAAGAGAAAGAGAGACAGAGAGAGTGTGTGCTTCACTGCAAAATCAGGTTTGCAGCCGTGTGTTTTTCTATGTATTGATTTGAGATAAAAGGCTGCATCTACCAACCACTAGGTGGAGCTATTTCCCCTCAATTAAAGAGGAGGAGCTAGAACACTTTATATACAGATGTATTCAGTCTGAGCCCAAACAGTGCAGAGAGTGGAGCTAATAGACAGAGCTGACAAGTAAGGGTACTTTCACACTAGCGTTTTGGATGCCGTTTGTGAGATCCTTTTCAGGGCTCTCACAAACGGTCCAAAATGGATCAGTTAAGCCCCAATGCATTCTGAATGGATAAGGATCCATTCAGAATGCATCAGTTAGGCTCCGTTCGGCTTCTATTCTGTTTTGGAGGCGGACACCAAAACGCAGCTTGCAGAATTTTGGTGTCCGTCTTAAGGGGCGGAGCCTAACGGATCCGTTTTAAATTGCAATGTAAGTCAATGGGGACGGATCTGTTTTCAATGACACAATATGGAGCATTTGATAACGGATCCGTTCCCCATTGACTTTCAATGTAATTCAAAACTGATTCGTTTTGGACTTTGTCATTTTTTTTTTAAAACTAATGCAAACAGATCCGTTCTCAACGGATACAAGCGTTTGCATTATAGGTGCGGATCCGTCTGTGCAAATAAAGAGATGGATCCGCACCAACACAAGTGTGAAAGTACCCTTAGCCACCCCTGGATAAAGGTAACAGCCAGAGAGAGACTTAAAAGAGCAAAATAACTATCTAAGCAGGCCAGATGAATAGAGGGATGTAATGAAAGTCCAGTAAAGATAAACTGTCTTAAATGACATAAACGCTATGGTATCCATGTTCATGAGTTGCCTCCGTTTAACCAGTAAAATCTGCAGAAACTGCATTTGTGAACATCTGCACCTGGTTGACTGTGGTCCCCTTTTCCCCGATCCATATTGGTTGACTGCAGAAGTCTACCAACTAGCTGGTTGGCTCTAGGACCCCTCAGCTTATTCTGACATCTGAGTATGTACCTCATAATACTTCTTTTTTTCCGTATCTTTTCCTATCCGGTACTTGTGGGCATTTTTCTTTGATCTGTCATTCTCTACAGTCTTTGTATTATTTTTACGTCATGAAGGGTTTTTAAACTGCCCCCCAACTTTGTACCAGCTTTAATAGCGCCCTATTACCATAAAAAGGACCACATTTGAGTTCCTCTCAATAAGTTGGAGTGACTATTAAGTCACCGAATCCCACAAAATCTTACGACATTGAATTCAGACCTGAAATATGAATATTGCCGTCTCCCTCCTCTAAATTTAGATTCTTGCTAAATGTCAAGGTGCTGTTTTCTATCAAGGTTATTCCTTTTGAAAGCAAACTATGGGAAAAAAAATTCCAGTCAAAATTACTTTATTTTAGTTCCACATAAAATTGTTGATGGCACTTGGTGTCCACCACAGAGCTTTGTAATGACCTGCCAAATGCTAATTCCGGTAGACTCACATGCGTCTGAGTTATGTGGCTTCACCACTTTACTATGGAAAAAAATAGGATTCCTCTAGGAGGATTCTATGTGGCTGGGCGTAGATGTGAAATGTTTCACCTTGTGTGGAGAACACCGCATGCTGGACAAGCACATTCAAATCCAAACACACTGGCAGCGAGAAGATGATGAAATATTCTGCCATGCTTCTCCTGGAGAATATTGAAATAGCGAACCTAGAATGTTTATGTAAGATACAATCTACAGTTTTCTATCATGCGATCCCGAGACTGTAAAGTAACCAGCAGAAACAGCAAAATTACTCTGCAAACACTTTTACACAGTTTTTTTTCTGGCGCGCTGCATATATTTGCATATCTTTCGACGTTAAATAGGAACAGTAACATGAAAATATGGAGACTCATGAATTTTTATGTTACAATTTTTAGAGAGCAAATGGGAAATTTACTCTAAAGAAATTGGCTCCATCCGAATCGTTTTATGAAGTTTTGGGTACATTTCTTTCTATAGTCTTTCCTTCAGGCTACGGTTCCATGGCAACACAGGGAAACCATAATGGGTCATTTGCATTGGTCACAAGGTTGCTTACTTCCATGGATAAACACTGAGGTCATATCGAAGTAAACCTGAGGTCATTTAAACTAGGAAAGGGGGGCACAAAGGAGACAATACATCAGTTCGGCTGCCCCCCGAAAAAACAATGCCAAAAGATGCCAGGAGCTGATAGGATAAGAAATGACAAGCTGAGAGTCTTGTCTACAAATGCTCGCAGTTTAGGAAATAAGATCAACGAACTTGAGTCTGTAATGGCATCTGAGAATATAGATTTAGTGGCTGTTACTGAGACATGGTTCAATGAGAGTAATGACTGGGATATAACAATACCTGGGTTCTCTCTATATAGGAAAGACAGAGAAGGCAAGAAAGGGGTGGAGTGGCCCTATATGTGAAAGATAGCATAAAATCTAATCTAATACAAGTCAGAGAAACCAATTTAGAGTCAGTTTGGGTTACATTGCAGCTTGGTAATCGTAAGGTAACTCGTGTAGGTGTCATATACAGACCACCAAGCCAAGTCAAAGAATTAGATGATCTACTAGTTGAGAAAATGGCTAAAATGACATTGAAAGGGGAAGTTGTCATTATGGGAGACTTTAATCTTCCTGATATAAACTGGAAAACCAAAATAGCTAGTTCTGCCAGGAGTACAGACATTCTAAATTCCCTACTGGGATTATCTCTACAGCAAGTAGTTGAGGAGCCAACCCGGAAGGAGGCCATTTTAGATTTAGTATTCACAAATGGCAATTTGGTATCTGATATTACTGTAGGGGAAAGCTTAGGATCTAGTGATCACCAGTCAGTGTGGTTTACTATAAGTACAGTGACTGAGTCACTCCACACAAAAACAAAAGTTTTAGATTTTCGGAAAACAGACTTTTCGAAAATGACATCAGTGGTATACGAGTCCCTATCAGACTGGAACAAATTCAATGGAGTCCAAGAGAAATGGGACTACTTAAAATTGGCACTACTGAAGGCAACAGAAAAGTGCATTAGGCTTGTCAGTAAAAGCAAAAAAAGGAAGAGACCACTGTGGTACTCAGCAGAAGTGGCCAAAATCATTAAAAACAAAAAGATGGCATTTAGTAAGTATAAAAACACCCAAAACAAGGATGACCGGGAAATCTATAAGATGAGGCAGAGAGAGGGCAAGCAAGTTATAAGAGCTTCTAAAGCTCAGGCAGAAGAGAAATTAGCTCAGTCAGTGAAAAAAGGTGATAAGACATTCTTCAGATGAAATGAAAAAAGGAAATTAAAACAAGGAATTACCAAATTAAAAACAAAAGAAGGAAGGTATATGGAAGAGGATAAATAACTAGCTGACTGCCTCAATGAATACTTCTGTTCAGTTTTTACAAAGGAAAATGAAGGAGAAGGACCTCAGTTAGGGAGGAAGACTAATGAATCCTTTGATGCATGTGTCTTTACAGAGGAAGAGGTTCTAAGTCAGCTGTCGAAAATTAATACAAATAACTCACAGGGGCCTGATGGGATACACCCAAAGCTATCAAAAGAACTTAGAGGTGTACTAGCAAAACCATTAACAGATTTATTTAACCAATCACTGGTAACAGGTGTCGTCCCAGAAGATTGGAAATTAGCAAACGTTGTGCCAATTCACAAGAAAGGTAGTTGAGAGGAATCGGGCAACTATAGGCCAGTAAGCCTGACATCAATAGTGGGGAAATTAATGGAAACCATACTCAAGGAGAGGATTGTGAAACATCTAAAAACCCATGGGTTGATTGATAAAAAACAGCATGGGTTTACTTCAGGGAGATCATGTCAAACTAATCTTATTGACTTTTTTGATTGGGTGACTAAAATAATAGATGGCAGAGGTGCAGTAGACATCGCTTATCTGGACTTTAGTAAGGCTTTTGATACTGTCCCACATAGAAGTTTTATCAATAAACTGCAGTCTTTGAGCTTGAGCTCACATTGTTGAATGGATTAGGCAGTGGTAGAAGGACAGAAAACAGAGGGTTGTAGTCAATGGAGTATATTCAGACCATGGTATTGTTACCAGTGGGGTACCCCAGGGATCTGTTCTGGGACCCATATTGTTTAATATCTTTATCAGCGAAATTGCAGAAGGCCTCAATGGTAAGGTGTGCCTTTTTGCTGATGACACAAAGATTTGTAACAGGGTTGATGTTCCTGGAGGGATACACCAAATGGAAAAGGATTTAGGAAAACTAGAGGAATGGTCAAAAATCTGGCAACTAAAATTTAATGTCGATAAGTGCAAGATAATGCACCTGGGGCGTAAAAACCCAAGAGCAGAATATAAAATCAGTGATACAGTACTAACCTCAGTATCTGAGGAAAGGGATTTAGGGGTCATTATATCAGACGACCTAAAGGTGGGCAGACAATGTCATAGAGCAGCAGGTAATGCCAGCAGAATGCTTGGGTGTATAGGGAGAGGCATTAACAGTAGAAAGAGGGAGGTGCTTGTGCCGCTCTACAGAGCACTAGGGAGACCTCATTTGGAGTATTGTGTGCAGTACTGGAGACCAGATCTGCAGAAGGATAGTGAAACTTTGGAGAGAGTTCAGAGAAGAGCTACTAAACTAGTACATGGATTGCAGGACAAAACTTACCAGGAAAGGTTAAAGGGCCTTAACATGTATAGCTTGGAAGTAAGAAGAGACAGAGGGGATATGATAGAAACTTTTAAATACATAAAGGGAATCATCACGGTAAAAGAGGAGAGAATATTTAAAAGAAGAAAAACTGCTACAAGAGGACATAGTTTTAAATTAGAGGGGCAAAGGTTTAAAAGTAATATCAGGAAGTATTACTTTACTGAGAGAGTAGTGGACGCACGGAATAGCCTTCCTGCAGAAGTGGTAGCTGCAAATACAGTGAAGGAGTTTAAGCATGCATGGGATAGGCATAAGGCCATCCTTCATATAAGATAGGGCCTGGGGCTATTCATAGTATTCAGTATATTGGGCAGACTAGATGGGCCAAATGGTTCTTATCTGCCGACACATTCTATGTTTCTATGTTTCTATGTTTCTATGTTTATGATACAATGGGACCCTAGCTTACCTGTCCTTCACTTATATAAACCTGCTTTTGGCAATGCAATAGTATTCTTGAGTAATAGCGTCACGGCTGCACCATCCATGAGGCATGTCACTAACAGGACCTCAGGCAGGGCATTTTAAAACCTAGCCTTGCACAGCTCTCCACACAGTGGTGTCTTTAGGAATTATTGCACAATGTGGGTTTGTTGTGATTTTTGCTATCATCTTATTTGTAGTGATCCCTAAGTCTTAGATGTATGCAGGAACTGTCAAAAGACTGACGCAGATAAAGTCCCATGACCAAACCTGTTCAGGTCCTGAAGTCACAGGAGTATCGAAAAGCAAAGAATGGGAAAGATTGTTATCTGTCTGTGTGTAGGTGTTTGGGAAATTGTTTTTGGTTTGTGTTCATTCTGGGTATTGTCTATATTTTTAGGGTGTATGGTTGGGGGTCTGAATTAATTTTAAGTTTATGGGTATGTCTTTATTCTAGAATCTGTATTTTGGTGACTCAACATATTTCTGGGTCCCAGGTCAGTATTTATTGGGGGGTCTGGCTAGGGGTCTGTATTTATTTTGGGGTCTGTATTTATTTTTAGTTCAGGGGTTTGGCTTTGCTCTGGGGTCTGTATTTATTTTGTGGTCTGTGATCTGTATTTGCAGAATATTGTGGTCTGTATTTCGGTGTCTCTACTTATTTTCAAGTCCTGGGGGCTATATTTAGTTTGGGGTCTGTATTTTTAGCTCAGAGGTACGTCTTTATTCTGGGTTTTGTATTTAATTTGAGTTGTGGGTCTGTATTTTGGTGACTTTATATATACTAGTCTGGGGATCTGGTTTTATTTTTGGTTTGAATCAGGGACGTACATAGAAATCATTGGGCCCCATAGCAAGGATTTAAACTGGGCCCCCATTCCCGTTCCTAGTCCCTCCCACTATGCGCCCTAACTTCTCCCCTGCCCCACCTCATGCAGCAGTATTTTGTTCTAAAAAATGGCAGTACTTATGCCAGAACCCAACAGAACCATTATAGTGAATAGTGTGATATAGTGTTCAGCATATTTTGACAAGAATCTGGGGCATTACATGATATAATACCACCCAACTTTCCTGCTGTCCAGCATTGCACACGCACAGAGACATTAGAAAAGTTTGAGGAAGCGAGTGCCCCCCTTCCCCCATCCTTTGTGTCATGCAGGACAGCTGGGAGCCACTGACATTCTGTGTTGGACTGTGGTACCTAGGGCCCACCAGTAAAACTTATCTTAGGGGCCCACTGTACGGATACATTCAAATATAATAAATAATCTGACAAGTTTTTATATTAACATTGGCTGGTTGATGTGCTGTATATTGAATATATGTAAGTAGTGCAGTAAGTCTACTGTGTTATGTGCCACTTGTGCAGGGGGTGGGAGACTAGGGGGCCACCTTGCTTAGGGGCCCACCGGGGGATTTCAAGCCTGCTGACATTACTTGCTATCCTGCATGACACATGTGCAGAGACATGAGACTCTGGGAAAGCTGAGTGAACCCCTGCCCCCTGCCTTACCATGTTCTTATTATCTGCAATTATGCCTTGTAGGATAGCAGGAAATCTCAGTGACGCTACATGATATAATAGCACCCAGCTTTTCTGCTGTCCTGCATGGCACATGTGGAGAGACATGAGAATAGTCTGAGAAATCTGAGTAACACAACTCCCACCTATCCTCATATCTTCTCGTGCCCCTGCACTTGTGCCATGCAGGACATCAGGAAAGCTGAGTCACATTACATAATGTAATGTGACTCAGCGACCCCCCCCCCCTTCACACACACACACACACACACACCTTTGCACTGTCCTCACCTACAAGTCATCACTTACTTCATTACTGGTGGGGTTGTGGCAAGCCAGAGGAATCAGGAGTGGTGGAGCTAGCAGGCGGGAGGCGGGGCTAGCAGGTGGGAGGTGGGGCTAGCAGGCAGGAGGCGGGGCTAGCAGACGGGAGACAGTTAGGAAGATAGATGGGGGTCAGGACTTCTCAATTGCGGACCCCCTTCCTCAGCAGCTGCGTGGTCTGCCTATATGGTAGGTACACCACTGGTTTGAATTTAGTTTGGGGCCTAAGACTAAACAGACTTCTTGGTCTGAATTTGGGATTTGCATTCATTTTGGGGTGTGAGGAAGAAGAAATATACACTAACTGTGATTAAAAACACAGTAGATTACTGGTGTTTGGGGGGAATGACCTGTGTAAATGGGATGGCTGACTGTTCATATTAGTTAGTGACAATACGCCTGTCTCTGGTAATCTGTCTATGCAGTAAGCCCCCGAGCAGCTGGTTCAGAGGATGGGAGTGGCAGTATCCCTGATAAGATGCTGTGTCATGGTATACTTCCTCAGGCTATGTGCCTGTCCAGAACTGTGGTGATGGGTGTCTTAACTTGTTATCCCCTCACCTGCAGCAGTCTGTATAGCTGTAGAACTGATCACTTTACTAACTTGGTACACTGTAGCTTGTAGATATTTTGGTGGCCTGGGACACTGTAGTTTCCCTGGGCTACTGGTCCTCATAGATGAGCTGTTTTCCTGCAGTTTTTCACTCCAGGCTTGCTCAGCTAACACTCCATAAAACTCCCCTGAGCTCCCCCTCTTGGCAGGAATCAGGACCAGCCCACTCCCATTGAGAGGGGAGGAATGGAATGAAGAGTTCTATCCCTTATGCCAACCATTCCTTATCATTCCTGAAGCTTACAGCAGATACATAATATAACATTTCAATACATAATAAGCTATTGCAGATACCCTATCTGGGGTATTGTATGTACTTCGGCATTTTCAGTCCCTGACATACTAGTTGTGATCTAGTGATTGGTGCACCAGACAGTCTTAGAGGTGGTGAATAAACAACTAGATATCAGTTAACTCAGAAATGAGTCTATTAAAGGGGTTTTCTGGAAATGTTTTATTAATGACTTGCCTGTGTCAGATTGACATGAGACTGACGCACAGCATCCCCAACTAATGAGCTGATCGAAGAGCCCACAGTTCACTGGAAACAGACACAGTGCCATATACTATGTAGAGACTGTTTCTGGTTACTGCAGCTCTCTTCCCATTCACTTGATTGGACTGAGCTGCAGTAACCAGGCACATCCATGCACAGTTCCAGAGCATAGTTCCAGTGTCTGGTTCCAGTGTGGTGTCTGTGCTGCAATCAGTTGAACAGTCATGGTGTTGGATCTGAAATGGATGACCTATCCTAAGGATTAAAGACCTGGAAAACCCTTTTAACCTATTAACTTCCATAGATCATCACAAATGTTCAAATGAATGCCTTTGCTGTCAATAACCACCAAAGATACTATAAAGTGAAAGTTTTCTGCTGAAGCCAAGTCCTGATATCATTTCCATGGCGAACAGTGAAATCTTGGACCATATTTTGAATATAGGATTTATGTAAATCGGTTCACTGATTGGACTGAACTTCTAACATTTTCCCCAGTGAAAGTCTGCAAGGTGAGATGATGACAAGGAGTGGGGGCACCTTTTCACTTTTGTCACAGGAAGCATAAGGGCTTGGTATGCCCTTGGTAGTTAAGTAACACTGCCTTACTTCTTTGGTCCTAAGTAGAGATGAGGGACTTGCTTACAATTTAATTCAGGTTTTTTGGCCAAATTGGCCCAACAAATTGATTCAGGCCTATATTGATTCTGCTCAAGCCAAAAGTGTTCCAATTGTCCTGAAAAACTTTGTATTACACGCTGGAGGCTTCTAGGATATTTTTTTCTCTTGTCTATCAGTTTTTTTTTTATTTTCTCTCCTTTCCTCTTTCTCCAATGTTCTCCCAAATCTAATTACTAACAGTTCAGAATCAGGTCCACCTCCAATTTTTACAAAATGTCAGTTGAATCCAATTGTTTCAAAATCGATTGGCGCAAATGAGTGTGAAAAGTCGCAAATGCCCTATTTTGGGGCTTTTTGATGCCAGAATTCTGGACTGAAGGTATGATAAATCATGGCTATTGTTTTCATTTGAATGTGCAGTTGATATACTGTTGGTAATTTTGCCTAGTAATGTTTCACAGGTTAACCAGTAGAAGCCTGCACTGAACTCATCTGGCAGTTCCCATATCTATGTTTTCGTGACTGGGTTACAAAAATACCAGAAATAAAGCTATGCAAAACTGAAGGAACAACCGTCAAGAGACACAACACACGATCGAAATGTCATTAAGAGTAAATTGTTATGGGCGTAGCTCTCTCAGCAGTTACTCTACGTGCCCAGAAAATGTCTTCATGTATCTTATGTAATATTATACAGTTGTTATACAAGGGAATTCTGGGTAATAATATATAGCTATATATATCCGATGTATCCTTCACCACATCCTGAATTATATAATTCATCTCAACCTCCCATATTGGATGGATTATTGAGAATTACTTAACCTCTTTAATTTCATAAACTTTACATGAATAATAACTGTACATTTCTACTTTTCTAAGAGTATCCACAGAGTGATACAGGTGAAAAATAAGCCAACAATGAGGACTAAGATGGTAGAATACAGATGTTAAATAATAGTCAAGATGGATAACATGCAGCAAGGGGCTCTATTTTAACTGCTGCCCAGGGCCGCCATGTGTCATTCTTAGAAACTTGTTCTCGTAATTTAATAAAAAATGCATCTAAAACTTTTAATCTAAATATGTATACCCAAACCATGCAATGACTAAATAATGCTGCCAAATAATCCTACCATATAGTGCCTACCTAACACGATCATACATTTCCTGCACAGTGTCGCTATTCCATATACAAATTAAACTGCCATTCAGTGTTAAAATCACTCCATTAAACAGTGAAAGGGATAAGGGGCTGTCCAAACATTGAAGAAATTAATCAACTTGCAAGAATTTGGATAAAATTAAAATAAATAAATAATACATTATGCGCCAGGTAAAATAGTTGGTTGTGTCGGTCACTTACCGCTATAGCCCCTCATCATTCATACAAAAACCGGAGAGTTGGGTAATTTATTTCTCATTTTATAACATTTTCTGTAACTATTTTAATCTTCAACTCTCAGGCAATCTCCTTAATGGCAAAGCTCATGGTGGTCCAAGGCATTGTTTACAATTATGAATCAGATATGATGATGATTTTACTCAAATCATTCATATCCCAGTAAAGTTATAGACTGCCAAATCACTGTTCAATTCAATGATCTTGCAATACTGCCATTCAGCACCCAAATTATACCAATGTACAATACTGAAATCAAACCTCCATACAGTATCATTGCTGTTCATAGTTCCTTCTGTGTGCATACATAGAGCTCCATCTAGTGGCTGACTTGCCTGTCAGTATTTTGTCCCTCTGCTAAACAACAGAGGCATTCTGGGAAGAAGAATAAAAAGAAGAAGTTGAAGGAGAAGAAGAAGAAGAAGAAGCCTCATTTTACTGACTGAGCTGTGATAAAACACATCATTTTCCATTCTCTCATGTGGCAGTATCTCTGGTAAGAATATGGACTCACCTTGTACCACAGCTACACAGACTGTTGTTTCCAGCAATGGCCAGCAGGTTTGCTTTCACATGTCTATCCATGTTAACATCTTAGGCTTCAGCCATTTTCTTAAATGTGCTCTTTACCTATGTTTGTACATGTATTTATCCATGCTTTATGATCTGTTGTTTTCTAGTTTCACCACATGCTATGACCCAATAAACACAACAGACTTGCCATACAGTCCAGTTATTGGAGAATAGACTGGTTTACCTGCATGTTACACTACACACACACACACCACATGCTTAGGTTGGTAATATCGAGACATCTAAACCCCTACCCCTGGGAATTCCAGATCCCCCCCCCCCCCCGCTTTATTTTCAGCCCAGGACAACCTGAGTTTTCCATGACCGTCTCTGAAAACCCAGTAAAGTGCAGTAAGGACAAATTAGTATCATATGGTGTCCATATATCGCTGCCATATACACAGCTGAGACACACAGTATGATCACTTCCTACAATGAAAGGTTATCAGTTTTCGTGTCAGTATCAGAATTGGACCACCGCTTATTGACAAAAGGTTGTCTTCTCTGATGAGTCATGTTTTCTGCTTCATTGAATGGAAGGTTGTTGGCATGTCAGGTGAGAAACATCAGAGAACAAATATCCTGCGACCATTGATAGAAGACTACAAGCTGGAGGTGGCAGCGTTATGGTCTGAGAAAGGTTTGGGCATCCTCTGGGCCCACTTATCCACGTGGAGGGCATTCTTAACCGATTTCGGTATGAATCCAACTTTGCAGATTATGTACACCCATACATGCTGAATGTCTACACTGGGGCAGATAGGATCTTCCATGTCACACAGCTAGAAATGTCCAAAATTGGTTGGAAGAGCATTACCAATACTTACTAATTAAAAAGTAAAGTACTAATCTTTCTCCCTAATTTCACAGACTTGAACCAAATTGAGCATTTGTGGGACGACCTTAGTGTTTGTGTTTGCTCTATGGATCCTCCACCTCCAGCAGCTGTGGGATGCACTGCAGTCAGCATGCCTCCAGATACCTATGACAACCTACCAGGACCTTATTGAGTCAATCCCAGCCCGTCTAGCTGCTGGTCTTGCTGCATATGGTGGTTACTCTGGATATTAGCTGGTGTTCAGAATAATGGGACTTGACTGTGTATTTCCCACACAATAAAGTTACTCAGTGTTCAAAAACAATTGCTATTCAGCACCCAAATAAGACAACATGCAATGCCTTAATAGTAAAGGGATTAATGGTTCTTCGCAGTCCAAGGCACTGAAGGTTTACATTTAACCATCAGGTATGTTGAAGACATTACCCAAATGTTTATACACAAACAAAGCCACAGAATGACAAACTATACTTTAAGGATCACCATATATTACTAGCCTGCATATGTGCTTGGAACAGCATATCTATGCAGCTAGTAAAATGCTTTAACCCCCTTTATGACCCCTGACCTAATAGGGTGCGAGAGGTGTATGCTTTGATATCATCAGCTGAGCCCACAACGTACCAGGTGAGTGCCAGCTGTGTGTTACAGCCGGTGCCCATTCACAATGAGTAGAATCAGAGATAACTCGGATCCTGGTTATTTCACCCCTCAGATAGTGTCATTAGCCACTGCAGCATCTGAGAAGTTAGACAGAGGGAGGTGGCCCCCAGCGATAAAATTATGAGGCTCTGATCCAGTTCTATGACAGGCTGCGGCCTTATAAAGGTTTCCAGGCCTGTCATAGTAAACTATCAATTAAGACCTGGCAAGCCTTAACAGGCAGCCTGTGAAAATTCCATAGACTACAATAATATTCTACAGTAGTCTATGGTACAAGCAATCAAAAGATGGCATGTACAAGTCTCACATAACTTCATCTGTGCAGGAAGTTGACATGGAGTGGTAGTTCAGTGAAGACAGCCCAGGAGTCAGAACCAAGTGGTTGGGAGCAGGTAAGTATAACTTTCTTCACAGATCCCACTGAGTGAGGGGGAGGGCATTTGTGTTATGTCCCAATCATCTTAGAATAATGTCCTCTTGTCTGTGCTTGTCACCCATTTGTCATCACTTTTTAAATACAGTCATCTGGAAGTTTGTCTCTTCAAAGACCTAATTGTAGTAGGCCACATATAATAAGTTACATAGGAGCCTGGGATAGATCAGAGCAGGGAGGCTCCACCCATGAATAAATCAGGTTATAGAGACTCCACCCATGAAGAGTTATGGTTATGGATGATAGTTCCTTTTATTGATATAGGGATACATTTTGATAATGTGCACAGAGGTGGGAGTCTTATAGGATTGGTAAATAGTTTTTGTGGAAAAATTGGGTTATAACTACCAAGCCCTGTTCAGTATTTGGATCATGTCTTATTTTCATATTTCGTATGCACTGGGCCCTTGCAGTTCCATGATTTACTCCTATATGTAGTGACTGGGTATTAGCAGCATCTCCCTGTATGTTTACAACTAGTTTTGTGCCTATGTAATACTTCATTTCAGTAAATTAAGCCCCCATAATTAGCATTTTCCATATGAGCTTTATGAATCGGTGTTCTTTTGCTTTTAAAGGGAACCTGTCATCAACTTTATGCTGACCTCACTGATGGCAGCATAAATGAGTGATAGAAATGCGGATTTCAGCGGTGTGTCACTCATGAGTTAAAAGTAAGTGGTTGCTGAGAACCAGCATCATAAATCATTGCAGAGCAGGCCTTGAAAAGAGGCAAATCTACCTGAGAAGAGTCCTGGTTATTATAATCTCCTGCTCTCTCGCCCATCTGCTGATGATTAGCAGTTCTCTCCTAGAGAGAAAGGGAGAAAACTAGGTAGAAGACTGTCAGTCATCAGCAGGCGGGTAGGAGAGCAGGAATTCATGAATAACCACCAGGACTCTTCTCAGGTGGCCGGGACTCTTTTCCAGGCCCAGTCTGCAATGAATGTGATGTTGGTTCTTGGCAACCACTTACTTTTAACTTATAAATGACAGAGCGCTGAAATCAACTCACCGGTCTCTACTTTATACTGCCGTTAGTATGGACAGCATGAAGTTGATGACAGGTTCCCTTTAAGTTGTTTTTATGATATCATCAGAAGCCTAACCCAGTATTAATAAGCAGAAAAAACTCAGATTACTATACTTTGCCTTTTACGTATTCTACATACTATAAGGTTTTGGTCCATTGGGCTGTTTTTAATTTCCAGTGGAAACAGGTGATTTGCAACACATATATACAATTTGTCTCAGGAACGTCCACACAAGTGCCAATGCAGTAGGAAGCCAACTAACCTATCAATTTGTTTTGGAGAAGTGGGGGAAAAACCTACAGAGAAACAGACACTTCATGCACATATGGACAGTAGGTACCAATTATTTAGTCTCCATGCTGTTGAACCTCCTTCAAAGTTCAGTAAAGAGCTGTTTACATCTTGGTTTGGTTTTTCATCATAAACAGCAATGTTCTGGAATCTAGATGCATCATTGGACCAATCCCATTGCCTTCTAATGCAATTCACTGGGTTTCCCCACAGTAGCCATTGCTTTGATGGGAAAACGGCAAAAAAAGAAGCCTCTAACATAGATTTAAACTTGGCCTTATCCTGTTATGCATTATAGATTGTAATAAATATGGATATTTGCAGTGTCATGAAACACAATGCTTAGTATTATAATTCTGTTTTATGAAAATGTGCTTGTGCCTGAGTTCTCACAAAGTTGCATAGGGAGAGGGAGGTTCTAACAAACCTCCCAGGGCTGACTCGGCTCTTCTCTCTCTGTAAGAGGAACGAAGTCAGTGCAGAGCAGTGAAGTGTTTTATGTGAAGTAGAAGCAACACCTCAGCAACCATTGTGGAGAGTTATATACACTCCAGAGTTAGGGCCATGCACCAGCTCATAGAAGAGAAAGATTACAGAAGGTCCAGGCAACCCAAAGAGAGAGTGAGAATATTGTCAAAGTATAGTAATTGTCATTTATCAGGCCTTAGCCTCCTCTGCATTTGGTGGAGAGAATTCAAGCTTCTAGCTGCCCACCATAACCAAAGACAGAAAGACCACCTGTTAGGAGATAGTATTCCTGGCGAGGATACAGAAGTATATGACTAAACAGTACAGCAGAAATAGTACATACCTCCAGAAACAGGAGAGGAAGATTGATTGCTAGAGAGGCAAACAAACCCTTATGCAGCTTTTGGGAACTAACCTGAGCCATTGTAGAAGCTGCCTCGCTGTACATGACTTTTGAGCTCATTGATAACCTTTGGATCAGCTTCAGTAAAGTACTGGGAATTTGTTAAGAAAACTGGTCTCATCACTTACTTGCACCCAAGGGTGCTGGCATCAAGAACCTCAGGGACACTGCCTTTCCCGCACATAAAACCCATACCATGAAGGGTCTCTCAACCAACATCAGGAGATCCCTCAACATCAGAGTGTGCCCCTAAGGAATCTGGTGCTATCTTTCTACTCACTGAACGCCAGCCCAGGGAGATGCAAACATGTGAGTACCAACTACTACACCCATCAGGTCACCAGACTCACACATTGCCCTGCAGTTTTTGTCGCTGGATATTTGTATTTATTATGATGTCTTCAGTCCTAAGATATTACTGAAGACTAGCAAGGCTGCAGCAGAGTATGCCATTGTTGGATATACAGACAGTCAGAATGATGGCTAGATAGACAGATAAGTACACACTTTTACTACAATGACAATCTAATTGATGGGCTAAATCTTCTTGTCGGAACAAAGTGTTAAACTTTTTGAACTTCGGATAAATTAAAGAAGTAAAAGATGTTAAAATGGAAACTTATATGTGTTTCACCACAATTTCATAAAAGCTGTCTGGCTCCATCCAGCATTTGCTAGACTTCTGATTGCATACTTCTATTTGATGAGGACATCATTCTGGCAATACATCATGTTCCAACAGCAAGTCTGAAGAAGCCTTCATTATTTTTATGTCATTTTGTGTCTGACTTAAAAGTATGTCAGATTACACATCACTTCATGTATCTGGTGTTACTGTGGTAAATGGAGGTTAAATATAGTGCTTTCTATCATATCTCCAATTAGACAGAGAGATAGACAGAGATACAATATTGTAGTGCAATGGCACAATGCTAAGATAGATACAGATAAGAGATAGATGATAGATGAGAGATAGATGATAGATAGATAATAGATAGAGAGATAGATAGATAGATAGATAGATAGATAGATAGATAGATAATAATAGATAGATAGATAATAGATAGATAGATAGATAGATAGATAGATAGATAGATAGATAGAATAAAACAAAGACATCTTTGGGTCCTCACTTTTCCAGCATGCTCTATATCTTTCCCCAACCAACACAAACTCCCCGTCATGCTAATAGCGCCAATTCTGTGCTTATTGCTGCCCCATATGACCATATAACTGTACCTGCTGTGTGGCACAGTGCCCTCAAATATTGTTCTTCTTATATAATGGTGTCATAACTACTCCTTTCCCTTAAAAAAGTATTTGACATAGACAGCATCCCCGAAGAGAACTGTGATTTCTGAAACAGTGCCAGACATATGGTGAACAGAACATAACAAAGTGACAGTGACATCTTTTGGGACCCCACAAAGTAATAATTCTTACTGCTGTTCCCTTTACATAGCATATATGTCTCACGTACCCTCTGAACAGTAATAATGACCCTTTTGTACCTCCTAGAAAGTAACAATAACCCCTGTGAGAGCCTTAGAAATTAATATTGTCCCCTTTTTCGCCCCTAGACAGTAATAATGTCCTATGTATGCACATTGGAATGTAATAATGTCCAATGAGTGGCCCTTAAAAAAATAGTAATGCTAACAGATTGCCCCCTAAAAAAATAAGCCCCCTTGTGCTCCCTGAAAAAGTATGACTTTTTAATAACTAATATTGCCCTTGTTCCCCGTGAATAAACAATAAAGCCCCTTGTGACCCTTGAATAAATATTAATGCCAATTGTGTCCCACAGTTAATTTTTTTTTTTTAATCAAATCATTTTTATTGATTTTATAGTAAGGTAAAGTAAACATTACATCATAAAACCCCCCTTCCCCAACCCATCCCACACATCCCTCCCTTTCCCACCCAACCCCTCCCAAACTTGCAGCCATCATAATGTTCAGGATGTACCGACTGTCAAAAGTCAAATTTTTATCTTCTTGTTGTTTTTAATGCGTCCATGAAGAAAATGAAGAAAACAGGGGGGTTATGTCCTCTCCTGGGTCACCCAAGACCCTGTCATCACAGCACACACACTCATTATTCTGTCACACCTGCCATACATCCAACTAGATCGTGTCGACACACCATAGCGACAACATGTATCCAATTTTTGGGAAACCCATGACAGCCCTCCTTTTCGTTGCGTCTTTAACACCCCTGACGTTCCAACTTAATAATCTAACTGAACTAGCCATATTCACTTTTAGTAGCAGACAGGCTCGCCGTGATCCCAGTCCAGGACCCCCCTCGAACATTGTCATTATTACAAGACAGTACAAGTCTCCCAACAGGATTTCCCACAAATGTCGCACTCATGGCTGCATACCCCAAAAGAACATCCCAAAACCAACCACTTTTAACATAAACTTTCTCCGGGGGGTTACTGGCCCCACCGACTAGTCCCCTCCATGTACTCCCATATCGGGACCGGAGGAATAGAGACAGACTGAACTCGTCGGCAACACCAGGCCCAAGGGTAACAAACATTACCCAGAGGAAGGGTGGCAAGCACATATTGAACCGCACTCCTGTGCACGCTGTAATGATGAATAGCAACACACAAACAGTTAAACCATTAGTATTAGAGCTCCCGCCCAACTCACAGACATAATATACTCAGAAGGATCCTACGGTGGACATTAGCAACTTAACCGTATCTTAGTAAACCAACAACTAAAACCACTATCACCTATGATTACAATGTAGTGAGACTTTCTGAGGCATATAATAATCACGCACTCATGCATTCACACTACCCATGTATACATATAGCTCCAGGGACCCCAAGTCGAGTAACGGCTCAGTCTCCATCCACGCCCTGTCTTGCTTCATGTAGCTGGCGTTCATGCCGGTCCAGCCATCTCAATGCTTCCTTGGGGTCCTCAAAGAAGGTAGTGGTTCCCAGCGCTGCCACTCTCAGTTTCGCCGGATATATCATGGAGTAGGAGACATCCAGTCCTCTTAAACGGCGTTTAATGTCGAGGAATCTTGCCCTTTTCTTTTGGACTTCCACAGAATAGTCTGGAAAGAATGACACCTTGTGCCCATTAATAGATATTTCTGGAAGGTCTCTGGCTTTTCTGAGGATGATGTCCCGGTCTCTGTAATGAAGAACCTTCATAAGCACAGGCCTGGGCGGAGCACCTGGAGGCAGGGGGCGGGTAGGGACTCTGTGGGCTCTCTCAATCGCAAAGAGAGGAGTTAACGTCTCAGACCCAAATTGATCTTTGACCCATTTTTCAAAAAATTCAGTAGGGTTTGTCCCTTCCACTTTTTCTGGTATCCCTACCATTCTGACATTGTTTCTGCGCAGGCGGTTTTCCAGATCGTCTTGCTTGGCCATTAGGATATCCAACCGACGCGCTTGGTCACTGGTCTCCCTTTTTAAAGGTGGGATAGCATCCTCCACATCACCCATACGATCTTCCAGGGCAGTAGTTCGTTCCGCCAAGCGCTTCAAGTCATGCCGCACGATAGACACGTCTTCTCTTATTGTCCCTACTTGCATGGTAAGAGCAGTTAGTGACTTTCCACATTTAGCAATCGCTCTCATCACATCCTTGAGAGTGGGCTCCTCAGTGCCTGAATCAGGATTGTCCATGTCATTATCTGCGTCACAAGGCAGCAGAGGGCCATATCTATTGGGGCTGCAGACTTCTCTCATACTGGCCCCTGCCTCTTCCTCATTAATCTGGTCAGTAGCTGAGTAATGCCTCTTATTTCTGCCCACTGTTACTTGTGGGGGGGGAGTATCCCGGGCATACTTGCCGAGTTTAGCTGCAGCCTCCCTCTGCACCGCTCCTGTACGCTCCCGGCGGCTCGGCGTGCCCGGCTCGGCGCCATCTTGGATTTCTCTGCCGGCACCTCGTCCCTCTCTCCTCCTAGACATACTCGCGGGCCCGATGTGTCTGAGTGGCGGAATATGTCTTCCCAACGTCTGGGCATTAAATTCTGCTGTTTGGCTTGAGGATGGTAATAGTCCACAGGATAACTGGCCTGGTTGATGCGGGAGCTCAGCGGTCTTGCTGCCGCTCACATGTCTGGCTAGCCACGCCCCCGTCCCACAGTTAATTGCCTTCAGAAGAAAAAAAATAAACTTTAGAGTCACCTTACCTCCCCCTATAAGTGTCACAAGTTTTCTTTGAACAGCTAGCTTCCCTGCATAGGCGGTGCAATAGAGTGATGTCATCGGGCATCCTTACATAGATAATACGATTGAAAAAAGACATAAGTCCATCAAGTTCAACCAAGGGATAGGTGGGGATGCGAATCCCAGAAGGAAATGAGACTCTACCCGTTCTACGCGTTTTCATAGTAGTCGTAGGCTACTTTCACACTAGCGTTTTTGCTGGATCCGGCAGGGTTCAGTAAAAATGCTTCCGTTATTTATAATACAACCATCTGCATCGGTTATGAACGGATCCGGTTGTATTATCTTTAACATTGCCAAGACAGATCCGTCGTGAACTCCATTAAAAGTCAATGGAGGATGGATCCGTTTTCTATTGTGGCATATTGTGGCAGAGAAAACGGATCCGTCCCCATTGACTTGTATTGGGGTCATTCCGGATCCGCCTTGCTCCGCATCCCAGGACGGAAAGCAAACTACAACGTGTTGCGGTTTGCTCTCCGGTATGGGAACGCAACTAAACTAAACGGAATGCATTTTGGAGCATTCTGTTCTGTTCAGTTCAGTTTTGTCCCCATTGACAATGAATTGGGACAAAACGGAAGCTTTTTTTTTTTCAGTATTGAGCCCCTATGATGGATCTCAATACCGGAAAATTAAAACGCTAGTGTGAAAGTAGCCTTACTAGACAGAGTGGCAGGGTGAGGAGGCTGTGGTTCCCTGCTATGCTACCAGCTTCAACTATATTGGTATCCTGTGAATGTTGATGCAGTTGAGAGTGGTGGCGCCCATCGTGCCAGAGGGCCCAGAATCACTGCCCCCCCCCCCCAACACATACACCCCATTAGCTCTGACTCTGCCTATTAATCATATGATCTGACACTACTGTCACTGAGATATCCTTTAGAATTTCACTCCTGGCATGCCTGCATGTCTGACTTTTTCTATATATAATATAACAATTCTAGAGCATCTTTTCTAATAACTGCATTGTGCCTTCTCTGTTATTTATTTTAGAAATGTAGGAATAAATTTACAACTGGGCATTACCATTCTCTTCATCAAAAAGGTGTGTTCCTACTCAAGATTGCACTGTGGAAACTGATCAGACAATGGAAGGATACATTCCCAACTGGTAACACCCAGTTGTCAAAATCATAAGTTTCTAGTAGGAATTCCAGAGGAATTGTGCAATGCAGAATTATAACAAAAGACATTCCAGAATCATTATATCATGGGGAATAAAGTCATTTACTAAAACAGACATGTTAGGAGTGATAACAAGTTCTCGTTAAAGGGAAATAATAGTGATAACCTATCCACAGGATGTCATCAATATCTCTCAGACCCCCGCCGATCAGCTGTTTCAGGGAGTTTCTGTACTCACTGGGACTCTGGTGGGCACTGCGGCCTCCCAGGCGCTTACCAAGCCCAGCACTATACATGGTATAGCAGCTGTGCTTGGTATTGAAGTTCAGTCCCATTGACTTGCATGGAGTTGAACTGCAGCTAGGCCATATGACCAATGTATGATGACGTCACATGGTGTAGGTGTCGGATGCAAGCTGATCTGATATTGATGACCTATTCTAAGGATAGAAAAATATAATATAAAAGCAGCACCAACGTCCCTTCTAGACTCTCTCCGGAATGCCTCAGCCTGCCAGCAACCATGGATCCCCAGCGGTCGCTCCATTTACAATACCAAACAGAGTAGACAGCAACATGTCCTCCAAGGATTCTTTATTCAAAATAAGTGCCAAAGATAGTGCAACGTTTTGACTATATCATAGTCTTTCTCAAGCAAGGACAGGTCATCAATATTAATTTGTGGATAACCCCTTTAAAGGTTGTACTAGATGGTTGGTGCTCAGGGATAGGTGTTATGCTGGGCCTAAAGTGATAAATGAAATCATGCCAATGGTACTGAGCCAATCTGAGTCGTCTGCTAGCAATACAAGTATTGAATTTCTTCTTGGAAGAGAGAATTAACAATTACACTCGTAATTAGCAAAATCATTGGACAAAAAAAGTCAATGTCTCAGCAATTGTCTCAGAAGCCCTACCGAGTATGGCGGTGTTTCATGGAGAGCATGAATAATTCGAAGCCTGATTAGAAGAACTGAAATACATCAAGAGGTTCTTAAAAAAATAATTAGAACTAATTTACAGAGGGTTCTGAAGAGTTAACTGTCCATTGCGCCTCTGAACACCACATAGAGCGATGATGTCATCAGTCTCCCGACTCTTCTCATCTTCTGTTGGAGCGCCTAATAATAAGCCATTTCTTACATTCTCTTTGGATTTATCGAAGCTTTTACTGTCAACAGAGACATCCAACTAATTCCACACAGCTCCAGGGTCTTTCACACTTATGCCTCGGATTTTTGTCAATCAAATGCTGCCACCCTAATTGCATCGTATTATTAAGTTACTCGTTTTTGTTCGGAGTGTGTCAATCCAGTCAGTTTTGCTCCCAGCAGTTGGAATATCTTTACTAGATTTATGTCTTGTGAC
Source organism: Bufotes viridis (assembly GCA_033119425.1). Classification (NCBI taxonomy): domain Eukaryota; kingdom Metazoa; phylum Chordata; class Amphibia; order Anura; family Bufonidae; genus Bufotes; species Bufotes viridis. Next base: position 37,907,676 of record CM065591.1, read on the forward strand.
TAATACATCACAAATTATGCTTCTCTTGCCAGTGGCTGATTCCATGGTTGCAAAAGCCAAGTGGTGGGGGAACCTAGGTAGTCATTAGAAAGACCAGAGGAAAATAGTATGAAAATGAGCTACAGAATGTAGAAAATCCAAGAAATGATAAAGAGTTTCAATAGGAGAATAAATTATGTCACAAGCAAATCCTTAAAACGAAGCTAAAATAAGGAAATGTGTTAAAGGTCGCCCATTGTAGTCAGTCCCTCGGTGATGGACTGATCCCTGGGTCCCCAACAATCAGCTTTAATATGGTTGGGAATGAAGTGTTCAGTTTTTCTGCAGTGCCTCCATAGGAACAATGAGGTATTGCATAAAGCTCTGTGAAATGCTATAAATGGGCTACCCATGTAGCATACAGAGAAGATGGATCCTCCAGAATGAGGAGTTCTCGTTTTAATGGGTTTTCTAAACTAGACACTCCTTTTAAATATATTCTTACCTTCAATGCATGAATATTGCTCCGTAGTAGAACATTTTCCGAACACCAGTAATAAAGTTTTCAAAAAATTAATTTAATACAAGCTGGGAATAAAGTATCTCTAAGGATACAGAACAGTATATATTGAATTTATATTATACTTCATATCACTGCATTGGTTAATATTTCCAGTTGATATTTTGTACATTGTCCTGAATTGGGTCAAGATTGAGGAAAAGGATTCACTTTATTAAAAAATGCATGCTCGATTTGCCATTCCATCAGAACAAGGGATTGGTGGGGGTCCCAGTGTTCGTACTCCCATCGATCAGCTAGTTATCTCCTATCCTGTGGATAGGGGATAAAGTGAAAATTTGGCACAACATTTTGAGTGCATGTGACCCTAAAGAGGATCTGTCACCATCTTTTCTTAGAACTTTGAGTTGTACCATTCCTCCATTATTCCTCTTAGAAACCTATGAAGAGATTGACAACCGTTGGGGGGTGGGGGGTGTCCTTGCACACTCTGACACTGACCAATCAGAGCAGACAATGTCAATGTGTAGGAACACACCACACTGAGAAGAGAGTGGCGAAACCTTGCCGTCAATGTATTAATGCATATTCAGGTAAATTGACAGAGGAACGGCACAAAGCAGAATTATGGTAGAAAATGCTACAGAATAATTTTTTCATGATGAGTGCAAAGTGTTTGAGGGGTTTACTGGGACATAGATATTGATGGCCTATCCTCAGGATGGGTCATCAATTTCAGATTGGGGTGAGCAACCCCTGGCGCCACATCAATCAGCTGTTTTGGGCAGCTCCTTAAAACTATACAGTGGATATAAGGCTCCATACACTACACAGATTCCCGGTGCTGGTGCACTATAGCTCAGCTCTCATTCGCTTGAACAGAAGCTGAGCTGCAGTACCTCAGCACGGCAACTACAGAATGGACAGAACCTTGTGCTTCCGATTCTGGCCTTTGTATTGTTTTTGCCGCAGATTGCTGCCCAAACCAGCTCATGGGTGGGGTCGGGGAATTGACCACTGCTGATCTGATATTGATGTCCTATCCTGAGGATAGGCCATCAATGTCTAAGTACTTGAAAACCCCTTTAAATAAACAGACAAGTCAGGAGTGGAAGCATGTCCTCTTTAAATTGAAAAAATAAAAAATGTGAAACCCATTTAACGAGAAACACCACCCACCTTGTTTATTTTGGATTATAATTTACATATGAATCCAGATCTTCTTTTTCAGTTTACTTACACATCATAAAAATGAATCAATTTGTGTTTTATTCCCTTCATCCTCTAAATGTGTCAGTGGCCAGCGTAATAAAGATACTTACAAGCATTTATTATAGAGAGGTGGGCCAAGCATAAAAAATAAATACAGGACTCCAGTCATAGTGCCCAGTTTGGCCTTATGACACTACCCCATCTCCTTGCTTGCTAATAATGCAGCTCCTCTACAGAAAGAAATGGAGGCATCTTTAGCAGGTGAATTGGATTTTTGTTTTCTTTTATAAGCCCCTGTCAGACAACCCCTTTAAAGCAAAAAAGTTTGCATAATGGCTATGCTTCTTTGTAAAATCATAGCTATAAAGGGACAGTTATGTTAGGGGTTCCCTAAAGTCTCTTTCAGTCATATTATTTCCTGTTTCAGCTGCACAGCTAGATGTATTTCTCTCAGAAGCAGGGGGTGTTTTCCTTCTGCCAGTACTATTTGCAATTACTTCACTTCCCTTATGTCTCATTATGTTTGTTTTCTTCTAGGGAGAAAAGAAAGCTGATAAGGAGGGATACATTACACTTACAGAAAGGATGGAGGCCCTTGTGATCTCCAGAACCTGTGTAGAAGCAGTTCTTTTATAAGGTTCAGGATCTCAGCTAGCTCTGACATGTCCCCACTTCCTTTCAGCCATCTTCTAAGTCTCTGTTACCAGGGACGGGTCTTGCCTGCCAACAGGCATTTGACTGCCACTTTGGTGGAAGTGAGACCCCTAGTGGCCACGACTTTACAGCTTTTTTTCAAGTGGATGCAGGCGTATTTTTAAATGAAGTGATTTAGATTTAGTAAAATTGCGTAAAATTACAACGACTCTGTAAGTAAAATATGCAAATAAAGTAAAAAATAAGAAAATATCTATAAATGGTTGTTCGTCGGCAGTAAGAACTGATAGATTTTCCACTTCTAAGAGATATTTTAAGACGACAGTCATGACTAACCTCTGTCTTATTATAGAATCTGCAGCATTGCTCAGAAATTACAGCACATTTTCTCTGTACAGCTTGCATAAAAAAAATTTAAGTAAAAAACCCTTTTTTTTTTTCTCGTTGAATGTCTTGAGAGCAACACGAAATGCACCTTTGCAAATCTAAAATGAGATCTAGTGAAAATTAAAGCAAAAAACACATAGGTCTAAAAATGGTCAACCGGCTTCTTTCTCATAACTCTCTTCATAGTAAGGTAAAAGGATAGCAAATCATTCCAATATGCACGTATTACAAAAAAGACTGAAAATCCATTAACACGACAGGAGATAACTATTCAACTGCCTCATTTTTTTTTTCTGAAGAGACTTTTATTTATCCCACCAGCAATGTACAGTAATCAACCTTTCCACTACATTGAAATTGGCATCAGACATGAAAAATGACCTTATCACTGCCAAAAATATATGTACTGAGGGTGGGGGTGGGGGGTGACTGAGAAGGGATGAAAGTTTTTGTGCCATCTGGTGTATCTGTCAACACGTGAAGCATTAAGGACAATACCATAAAAACTCTTGTCATCGAAGCTATGTATTTATACAATGTGTCTGCATTCCTCATCTCCTTCCAGTTGCCGTGTGTCTGTACGGCGGGGGCTTATTGAATGTATCCTTTCCAAAATGTCAGGAAATCTGATATGGCAGTTGCGAAAGAAATGAAAATAGAATAGGATAGGAACGTGATAGCGTGATAGGAGCCCCAGAACGTTGTCAGGTAGCTACAAAAATATATCATACATTTCATTATTTCTTTGCACCACAGGAATTGCTGACATATATTGCTGATAAACTGATATACTAAAGTGCTGATATAGATACTGTATATTTCTACAGGTACCCCACCAATGGCTGGATTACAGAGGAGGAAAATAGAAAAGCATAGGAACGTGATAGCATGATAGGAGTTCAAGCTCATAACCATATATTTATTATACATTACTTCATTTCATTTAACCACAGGAATTACTGATATATATATATATATATATATATATATATATAATATATAATCAACAGATTTAAGTTAGGGCTAAACTAATGGGTCTTATCCTGGCAGTTCCCTGGTATTCAATCTATAACCCCTAGCCCTGATAACCCTTTATCTTCACTTGAGAGGATGTTATCTCTTAGTATAGTCTCTGTGTGGTTGGCTGCTGACCAGAGGGAGCAGACAACTATATAGTTAATAACACGCCGAGGTCAGAGTGGGATGACTTTCTGAAAATCAGTGAAACAGTCCAAAGGTCACGGCAGGCGTCGCAGGAACAGTACTGTGAACAGGCACAGGTCAGGTCAGGCGGCAGAGGGTCAGAATATGGGAATCAGGCAGAATTCGGTACACAGGCAGACAAACAGATTATAGCTCTTTTTCAGGCTCTAAAAAGCAAGAGAGACCAACCAAGATCTAAAGTTGCACCGGCATGGGGTGGAACAAGCAAACCAGCTTATATAGGGGAGCAGATTAGCTCAATAGTCAAGCAGTTGAGCACAGGGTCAGAAAGGGGAATTAAACCCTTGCAGTGCTGCAGGAAAAAGTCTCTACAATACACACACAGGGAGCTGAGCACTGCAGTGTGGGATACAGGAGTATGACACCCGGACGGAAGCCAGGTGAGTGATGTATCCTTACAAGCCCCCAGGAAAGCCAAAAAAATCTGAAAGGTGCAGTGTTCTGCCAAAAACATCTATTTGCATCCACCAACCCTCTTTGCTCTTGCACTGTAGATGTCACTCACATTTTCAGCTGGGTTTCACATCCAGATCCATTTGTACATGTCGGGTAAAGCACAATGTCTCAGAGGTTAGCACTGTTAACTTGCAGAACTAGTGTCTTGGCTTTCCAGAAGTGCCATGAAAGTCCCGTTCAGTCAATCCCTGGCCACTGATCCTTCCTGGCATTTCCAGATTGTCAAGCAGGGACAGAATGTGGAGAGCAGTGAAAACTGAAGTAGCATCGGAACGGAGGAGGCAGGGGATCTGTGGAGGTGAGTAATCTTACAAATTTTATTTTTATTGGTTTCCAGGCCAACTGTTTGCCCCATTGGGGACAACTCTATGAAACATATTTTAAAAGTGGCCACAATACCATAAATACATTTATTTTCCTGAAAGTGGAGCATCCCTTTAACTAAACTTGATTTCTTTGGTTGGTCATCTTTGGTCTATAATTTTCTCTCGAGTAGTCGGAGCAGGCACATATCAGAAATAGGACAGCACAGTTCCAATGTACATGTAGAGAACTGAATTCATAGACATTTGCTATATAAGAGGCTCAGGAAGATACAACACAGCTTTTTACGCAGACACAGACATTTTGCATCATGGAACCAGTTACCAGACCATACTTTTGACCCCTCAGCCCAGACCACCATTATTATTTGATGCACTTGCTGATAGCTATAGATCATCTGTCCAATATACTGTAAGTGAATATGTGTGGAATATTTTTCTTGCCTAAATAGTTCCACCCTTTCTTCCTTGCCAACAATAAGGCTTGCATGCAATGAAGAACATATTTTTAAAGACTGCTAACACCCAGAAGATTCTTGTGTTTAAGAGTTGGAGAAAATCTCCAGCTCATTTAATCTATAAATTCCACCCTTTCGAAGGCAAAAGGAAATATTTGGCCTGTATCGAAACATTCCTCAAATCACAAAGTATCTTGAACAGTTTTTCTTCCAAAGATATGTTGACTTAAGCAATTCGCACACCAGGCTGGGAACGGATCTGATCTTGCTGAGGGCTAAAGACCGAATAAGTCCAGCAGCACAAATGAAGACAAAGTGTGAAATAGTTCTGAGAGATCTGTTATGTTCTTCATTTACGTGGTTTCATAATGATATGTTGGAGGGACTGTCTATGGCATAATGTAACATTTGTTCCCTTGTTACTCTATTAGTTTATTTTTGATCATTAAAATTGATCAGAAGTTTTATGGTTCGATCTGTGGGCAGCATAAACTGATGGCAAAGACCTCTGCTAGGGAGTCCTCACAATCATGAGCTCTTAGATCATCATGCCTCTCTGCATTAGAACTGGAAGCTAATGAACATGAGGGCTCCTGAGCTCCTGCAGTGTAAGGACTGTGCTCCAGTGCCTGACTCACACAGGACCTGTTCAAAACTGATTTTAATAAAATAACTGGGTCAATTGAAGTAAGTGCCCAGTGTTTTACTCTGCGTGTGTGTCAACAGTTTATGCTGACCTCAGGCACCTAAGGCTACTTTCATATCTGCAGCCGGGTGTTCCACCTAGCTATTCTGGCAAAGAATGCCAGGAAATAGGCCAAACAAAAACCATTGTTGTCTGACCGACTCATTATAGTCAATAGGGCCTGAAGGACACTCAGCAGTATCCAGCAATGCCGGATCCGGATAACTCCAGCAAGTTGTTCTGGCACAGAGAGGTGGCTACAAGTGTGAAAATAGCCTTAAAGGGCTTGTTTACATTCTGCCAGAACCAACCCCCCCCCCCCTTTGCTACTGGCTTTTGGGCTCTTTTGGTTCCCCACCGTCATTGCCTCGCTCCGGGTCTCCACATGTCAACATCCTATTGTGGCACTGAAGGCAGAGACTGGTTGTAGTGGTGAAGTGTCCACGTCACGTCACCACTGTAGCCATCAATTGGCTGCAGAAGCTACATGATCCATGTCAATGTTGAGACACTGAGACTGGAGTAAGGCAGCTGGGGGGGTGGAGAATCCGAAGGGCCTGAACCCAACAGCTGGGAGCAGGTAAAGATATTTCCTTCTGCTGGTCAGACCACATTTGGGTGTCTGGCAGAAAGGTCCCCCCAAAGGTGAAAAGCCTCTTAAAAATTGGCATCAGATTCCCTTAAAAAGGCATCTGTCACCTTGATCAACTCTATTAAACCTGCATACTGCCTGGTTGAGTTGATTACTTTGAGTAAAATAAGCCTTTTGTCTCTGCAATCTATATTATTCATGCGGACAAATTCTTATTTATATGTACATGTAAATTAGGTGCTCAGAGCACAAAGGGGCTGGCCTAGTCCACCGGAGCACAGCTTCACCCTTGCCTCTTCCTGTAGCCACTCCTCCTCCCAGTGAGATTCACAGGGCCAGGCATCCTCACTGCTCTGATGCCAGGCCCTGAAATCTCGCACTTGCACTGATGACAGTACCAACGTCGCATGAGCAGTAAAGTTCACAGAGTGAGGATGACTGCAAGAGATCTTCACTGCACCAACACATGGCAGCTGCAGTCTATAAGTGGCTAGACTTACACTGGGTGGTGCTCTGAGTGGTTCCTTCTGTTAGTACTACCCTTAAAGGTACAATACAAACAGAAAATGCACAAAATAATCTCATTCATGCCCTGGATCCTATTTTGTCTCATATTATTTTAACTGAGAAATCTTCTATCTGTATGTGACGAGAACAGCAATGTCCTCTCTCCTCCTCCTCACTGTCCTGTGTCTATCTGCAAGACAACTAACTGCTACAGGAGCCTCGCCCTCTGCTCTGTCTACAGGAGAACGAAAATGATTGTTAAATCATACCCACTTTGCTGTCTTGACCCTGATCTAGTCACAATTGGAGATTCACTTATAAATTATATTTCGGTTTGCGTTACCATCAAAACAAAACAAAATGATTTACTGCCTGAAAAAGTACACTTGAAAACTATTTTATTTAACATGTTTACTAAAAATGTGGCTATCCGCCAAAATACTTAAATTAGGCTGAGTGTAGGAGGGTAACTATTGTCTGTTTGATTATTTATAACAAAGTCCCCTCCTGTCACACATAAATACTGTTATCCAATATGGAGATGTGTGGAGACATATGTTCTCATTAATCTATTAAATCATTAGAAACTATGTATCACCACAAACTGTGTCTTTCTCCATCTATAACGTGGATAACAATAGTCACCCTCCTACACTCAGCCTGATTTAAGTATTTTAGGGAATAGCCACATTTTTAGTAAACAAGTTAAATAAAATATTAAATTATCTCAGCTAGTCACAAGCCAAAAGATGGAACAGATCAGTAGATTTAAGGGTTTATTGTTTGGCCTAGAGAATACTATAATGGTAAGCAGCAGTCAAAAATATATATAAAAAAAATCTCCCCCACCTTTCAGAAGACCCTCTATTCCAGTGCCATAACTACAGGCGAATCCAACCAGACTGGAAGTCACAAGGATCTGTTCTTGGTCATGAGACTGCTGCAGCCAGTCACTGGCTAGGACCTTCGATTATCTCCATTCCAGTTCCATTCCATCACTTCTGCTCTGGCATTGGAATGGAGGGCATTTTTTAAAGTGAATGAGGATTTTTAAAAAATATCTTTCTTTCTTTCTTTCTTTCTTTCTTTCTTTCTTTCTTTCTTTCTTTCTTTCTTTCTATCTATCTATCTATCTATCTATCTATCTATCCATCTAGTTATCTATTTTTTTTTTAACATCTTCCCGTCATTAATTTCTTAAATAGGACAGACAATCCCTTTAAGCTTGAGTTCTCTGTAGGAATTCTACAGACTGTTTTTGTTGAGATTATGCAGAAAATGCTGCAGTCAGGCAAAAGTGATGATCAACTGTATGTCTAGTTTACTTTTCTTATTCATTTCTAGGGTTAGCGCTAATCTAATGTAGAGTCATGTGGTGTACTATTATGGACAGACACCCTACCATATGGTTCCAGAACCGAGGTGCCATACATGGATGAAACAATGTTTCCATAAAATGTGTTGTTTATGAAACAATCCCTTTCACCCTTTCAGCCCCAGAGCGTTTTTCGTTTTCACGTTTTTCTTTTTCGTTTTTCACTTCCTGCCTTTCCGGGGCCATAACTTTTTTATTTTTCCGTTCACATAGCCGTATGGGGGCTTGTTTTTTGCAGGACAAGTTGCGTTTTCTAATTCCACCGTTTAATATTGCATATGCTGTATCGGGAAGCTAGAAAAAAATTCCAAACAGATAGAAATTGGAAAAAATTGCAATTTTGCAAAAGTTTTATGGGTTTTGTTTTACGGTGTTCCCTATATAATAAAACTGACCTGTTACTTTCATTCTCCAGGTCAGTATGATTATGATGATACCACATATGCATATTTTTTCTTGTGTTTTAATACTGAAAAAAACCTTAAAATTTTTTTTTTTTCTTTTCATCACCATATTTTGACCCCTATAACTTTTGTTATACTTACATGTATTGAGCTGATCTATAGTCATATTAAAGTCCTAGGAGCATTTCCTACATTATATACCAAACTTACAGTACACCCCAGATCCAATGTGAATGGACCTTAACACATGTATAAATTTACTACTAAGATTTGTGATGATCCTGTCTGTCTGTACAGCTTGCATACTTCTAAGGCCCCTTTCACACGGGCGAGTTTTCCGCGCGGGTGCAATGCGTGAGGAGGACGCATTGCACCCGCACTTAATCCGGACCCATTCATTTCTATGGGGCTGTGCACATGAGCGGTGATTTTCACGCATCACTTCTGCGTTGCGTGAAAATCGCAGCATGTTCTATATTCTGCGTTTTTCACGCAACGCAGGCCCCATAGAAGTGAATGGTGCTGCGGGAAAATCGCAAGCATCCGCAACCAAGTGCGGATGCGTTGCGATTTTCCCGCATTGTTGCTCAGCAACGGGACCCAATCTCTATTATTTCCCCTTATAACATGGTTATAAGGGAAATAATAACATTCTTAATAAAGAATGCATTGTTAAATGAAGAGGAAGGGGTTAAAAATAATAAAGTTAACTTACCTTAGCCACTTGATCGCGTAGTCGCGATCTGTCCTCTCTTTCCATGCAGCTTCTATGATCTAAAGGACCTGTAGATGACGTCACATCACATGGTCCAATCACATGGTCCATCTTACCATGGTGATGGACCATGTGATTGGACCATGTGATGTGACATCATCACAGGTCACTTGAGATCATAAATGCTGCAGGAAAGAGAGGACAGATCGCGACTACGCGATCAATGGCTAAGGTAAGTTAACTTTTATTATTTTAACCCCTTCCTCTTCATTTAACAATGCATTCTTTATTAAGAATGCTATTATTTCCCTTATAACCATGTTATAAGGAAATAATCAATTCTCCAGTAGACCCGAAACCGGACTTCAGTGATGAAGTCCGGCTTCGGGTTGGGTACCAAACATGGCGATTTTTCTCACGCGCGTGCAAAACGTGTTGCAAACGTTTGCACCCGCGTGGGAAAAACGCACATATTCCCGCAACGCACCCGCCTCTTATCCGGGCGTCAAACATGACGCCCGTGTGCATGAGGCCTAAGTGTATGTTACACAGTACACGTGTAGTATCTGATCGGTGGGAATCCAGCACTCAGCACCTACAAAAATTAGCTGTTACTGTGGAGTGGACGGAGCTGGTTACTGCAGCACTGCTCCCATTCACTTTATTGGGGACAATGCTGCATTTAGCAGCTCTGTCCACTACACTATGGACGGAGCTCTGTAGTTCCATTTCCTGTGCCGGATCTACAAGGCAACAGCTGATCAGCAGGAGTGGAGAGTGTTGGACCCCCGCCGATCTGTATATGCACCTCGAGCTTCCATTCTTTGATCCTCCCCCACATTCTCTATATTTCCACACATGCCAGCATATTCTGCAGTAACTCTTTACTTTGCACAACCTGAGCCTGTTGCTTAGCTACTCGCACATAACTTGCACCAGATGAAAATATAATGATTTCTATTAGTGATGCAATTAGCTTCATCCCGACGTCAGTGAGCACGAGATCCATTTTTCTGTTTGCCCTGCTGCAAATTGTACACAAATTGGCAAGAAGCGATTTTCTCAGAATACATTTCCTCACTGCTGATGTGACAGGCATCGCTCTGCCGCATACACTTAACTCATAACCCAACACGTGCCCAGAACATACATTCAATGTCCAAAGTCCCAGCACTGACGAGGATGGAAAATGAGATGATCGAAATACTCAATTCAGTTTACAAATCAATATAATGGGAAGCCTTGGCACAACATTACAAGGGCGGGAGCAGGAAAAAAACATTGCCTCATTGCCTTCTGGATAATGAAACGTCCTGACGGGACACTAAACATTTCATTTTATGAAGAAGTTTCCAGGGTAAGTCTTCAAAAATGTGACATCAATGTAGGATGATGGGGGATAATAAGATGTAATATGCCTAGAGAAATGGTGTCATATACAGTATATTGTGTGCCCCACTTCAGTAAATCTTGTGAATTCCTGCGTTCTGTAGATGTCTTCTCAGTAAAGGTACAAGAAGGCATTATTAACTGCCTTTATAGTTAGATAGTCTAAAGGGGACACATCAAGTCCAACCTTTCTTGATAAATTATATAACATTAGTAACCCCAGAGTGGTCGAGCCGCGGTGGAGGTCATACTTACCTGGGCAATGCCACTGGCTTCAGTTTCTGTTGCTCTTGCTCCAGCTCTTCCTGTCCCTGCAGCACCGAAATTAACATCCTTCTAAAGGGGAATACTTGACTTCTGCAGCCAATTACAGGCTTCAGCGGTTACACACTCCGCTTGCATTACGAGAACTGGTCAGGTGAAGCACGGGGAGCAGGTCACCACTGCACTCCACTGGTGACCTGCTCCCCCTGTCTCACAATAACTGGTCATGCAATTCAAGGGGAGCATATCACCACTGCAGCCGGTGATTGGCTGCAGCAGTCTTGTCCCCCTCCTCCCCATTCAAGGATGTTGATTTCAGCACTGCAGAGAGAAGAAGAGCCTGCCTGGGATCATCAGAGACCAAACCCAGTGGTTAATTGTTAGATTAATTATCTCGCTTTCGTTTTCTTTTAGATAAGCATCTTGCTCTTTTTTAAAGGGACCCTGACATCACCATAATGCCTTCCCAACGGCCTGCAGTACCTCAGAGCTATAGTCATCATGTCTCCAAAGATGTCTTTGCCTGTTTCATCTGAAGGGAAAACTTGAAGGGAAACTTGATGCATCTAAGATTGTGGGCATGCGCCATTCTGTTTCATTTTCAGCTTCGACACCCGAGAGTGAGCCTCTGAAGCCAGGTAAGCTGAAGATCGGGTCACCACGCAGGCACTGAAAATGAAACAGAACTGCACAGGATCTCAGGTGAATCACATCTGAATTAAAAAAGGGACTGAGTCATCAATGGCGGGGAAAGAGGCAGGACGGGGGCACAGCTGGCTCGACTTGGGATATTCCAGACCGCTATCCCCTTGACTTCAAGCAGCCAATTTGCATACATTGCTCGGGATGAATAAAGTTGTTTTTTGGTAAAGTTTTCCATTGGATTAAAAAGGCAAAGAAATTGAGATGATGACTAGTGTTGGGTGCAAATATTCGAATTGCAAGTTTTCATCGCCACTTTGAGAATTCGCGAAGATTTAGAACCCATGATCCCTCCCTGCTTTTTGCTTGTGGGCCAATGAGAAGGCTGCAATGTCTTTGTCTGAGCTTAGCAACATCCCTAGCAACCAATAGGAAAGTTGCCTACCCCTTTACTATATAAGAAACTCCCCAGCAGCCATTTTCTGCTGTTTTTTTTTTTTTTTTTTTTCAGTCCTGAGAGAGACAGCAGTGTCATTGCTGTGCTTTGTGCTTAGCTGTGTCACATTACGTTAGATAGTTAGATAGCTTATATATATAATACAGATAGTTAGTGGGAGATAGTCAGTGTAGGTTAGATAGTGATATAGTGTAGCTGATAGGTTCCAGTGCAGGGTGTTAGGTAGTGTGATAGGTTCCGCTGTCCATCCATACATACATACATACAGACATAGTGCTGTGTTTGTCACAAGTTCACAGCAATACTTAGTGCACCGATCACTAATATGTAGTCAGACCTGCTAAAATGTGAAGTTGCATGTATTGCACAAAAATATGTACATTATTAATTTCCAATTTGCGCAGTCGCGAAAATATCGGAGTACGCTATCTACATATTAAGCTATTGTAATGTTCTGCCGTGCCAACCATTTTGTCCAGTCTCAGGAAACTTCTAGCAGCTTGAAAAATGTAGCAATAGTGACCCACGCCTGTATTGCACGCACAATACGCGCATATTAGATTGAAGATTTTCGCAATCAAGAAAATAATCTTGAATTCTCGAATTTGCAAATTTTTGACGAATATTCACGCAAATATTCGTTAAATATCACAAATTCGAATATTGCCCATGCCGCTCATCAGTACTAATGATGACCATTAGTGTTCAGAGAAGCGTGCTTCGGATCATAGATCATAGATCTGAAGTCACTATGTTCAAAACTTCGTTTGAATGCTGAACAGAGACCTGTCTCCGTACAGCATTCAAATGTATGGGCTTCGCTGAGGTGAATTTCGTTATGTCGGAAATCTCACGAGACTTTGTTGAATAACTTCTGACTTCAATTATTCAACTTGAAAACAATTTTAGAAATGGGATTCGAAGTCGGCTTTGGTACCAGCTGGTACCTAGGTACCGAATCCAACTTCTGAACCCAGTTTTAAAATGGGTGAATGCTGTTCGGAGACATGTCTTCGTACAGCATTCAAACGAAGTTCACTCAGCGCTTCACTCAACACTAATAACTATAGCTGTGAGGTACTGCAAGCAGTTGGGGAAGCATTATGGTGATGTCAGGCTCCCAATAACTGCTGACATAGTATCTACAATTACTTGATCTTGTGATAGGGCATTCCGCAGTTTGACTCTGTAAAGAATACGCAAAGAATTTCCGCTTTTTAAAGTCTTAGAAATTATTAAATCCAAAACATAAGATCGCCTCTAAGGAGTCTTTTTTTCAAGCCCCATTTTATAAGCCCCCCCACACACACACACACATTTCAAAGAGAGACCTTCCATCCCATATAATAGTCAACTGTCTTTAAACTCTTTCCAGCTCTGTTATATCCTTTAGGCCCTTTCACACGGGCGAGTTTTCCGTGCGGGTGCAATGCATGAGGAGGACGCATTGCACCCGCACTGAATCCGGACCCATTCATTTCTATGGGGCTGTGCACATGAGCGGTGATTTTCACGCATCACTTCTGCGTTGCGTGAAAACCGCAGCATGTTCTATATTCTGCGTTTTTCACACAAGGCAGGCCACATAGAAGTGAATGGGGCTGCGGGAAAATCGCAAGCATCCGCAAAGCAAGTGCGGATGCGTTGCGATTTTCCCGCATTGTTGCTAAGCAACGGGACCCAATCTCTATTATTTTCCCTTATAACATGGTTATAAGGGGAAATAATAGCATTCTTAATAAAGAATGCATTGTTAAATGAAGTGAAGGGGGTTAAAAATAATAAAAGTTAACTTACCTTAGCCACTTGATCGCGTAGTCGCGATCTGTCCTCTCTTTCCATGCAGCATCTAAGATCTAAAGGACCTGTGATGACGTCACATCACATGGTCCAATCACATGGTCCATCACCATAGTAAGATGGACCATGTGATTGGACCATGTGATATGACGTCATCACAGGTCCTGTAGATCATAGATGCTGCAGAAAGAGAGGACAGATCGCAACTACGCGATCAAGTGGCTAAGATAGTTAACTTTATGACTACAACCCTCCACTTCATTTAACAATGCATTCTTTATTAAAAATGCTATTATTTCCCCTTATAACCATGTTATAAGGGAAAATAATCAATTCTCCAGAAGACCCGAAACCGGACTTCAGTGATGAAGTCCGGCTTCGGGTCTGGGTACCAAACATGGCGATTTTTCTCACGCGCTTGCAAAACGCGTTACAAACGTTTGCACCCACGCGGTAAAAACGCGCATATTCCCGCAACGCACCCGCCTCTTATCCGGACGTCAAACATGACGCCCGTGTGAAAGAGGCCTTATAGTATGTGGAGCCCAAAATATTCTAGATCTGGGTCTTACAAAGGATGTATGAAGGGGTTAATATTGCAATGGGATAAAGTTTTTTTTTTTTTTTTGCGTACCCATTGACTTTGATGGGTTTGTATTTTGCAGCCAAGTTTGGGACATGTTTTATCTATTTGTGGAACGGACATACGCATGCGAAAAAGCACATGGATCATCCGTGTGCTTTCCACGTTCGTATGTCCACTCTGCAAAAAGATAGAATATGCCCACAAAAAAGTGCAGACGGCACAAAGACCATATCTGTTTTTTGCGGATCCGCCATATGCGATATGGTTGTGTGCATGGGGCCTTAGTTTTATTTTTACAGGTCACAGAGATAACATGAGTTCAGGTCCTTTACTTGTGCATTTTGCCAGTTTAACCAGTTAGTAAATAAAGTGATTTTTTCTTACCTTTTTCTTTCTTTTCCTATATAACCGTTGTAGCCCCTTAATGACCAGCTATTTTTTCAGTTTTTGCCTCTCCATGTTTAAGAAGCCATAACTTTTTTTTTTTCATTGACATGGCCGTAGAGGCCTAGTTCTCTAAATAGATAAATTGCACTCTTTGGTGCATTTTGAGGGGACATATAAATTACAAATCTAGAATAAGCAATTTGTGGCATAGCTTTTTTTGTTTGAACCGCACACATTTTCACAGTAAATAACCCGTTAAATGAGCTGTTCAGGTTATTTCTGTCGTGTGAATACCTAATATATACATTTTTTGCTTTCATGTAGATTACAGTATGTACAATAAAAATATATTTTGTCAAAAATAATCGCTTATTTATTATTTTTTCCAAGTTTTTTTTTTTAACTTAACATGTTATGACATTTTTTTTATAATCCCATTAAGAAATTACTGTCTTACAAAATTATTTTACAGTTATAATGTATTTGTGCCCTGCTGTACGCTCTGTGTCTCTACGGCACAGGCTGTGGTTAAGGAAACACTAGTGTGTCCTAAAAGCAGGATTACTGAGTTTACAGTCCTGGGTTAATTTCCAGGTCCTCAGGTCAGATCGCTGGGACCCAATCAGAGGGGTAAATACCCTTTAATCATGCTGTAGTCACAGGCTGCAGCAACTAAAGGGTTAACACATGGGATTGGATTTCGCTACCTCTGATCCTGTCTGTAGGCAAAAGGCCGCTCTAAAAATTAGATCTGTTATTTACAGTTAATACGTAGAGCAGAGGTGCTCACAGTAGAGCTCAGCTCCCGGTAAAACAGCAATGACAAAGGACAGTGGGTGACCCTTAAAGAGGTTATGCCATGACAGATGTAAAAAATAAAAATCAGACATCATATAGGACATGACAATCTCTTTCTAACTAAGCTAGAACCAGCCCTGCACCTCACATGGATCCATAATGCACTGCTCCAATAGCTCTGCTAGGTTATTTATCTTCAGCCTGGCAGCTCAGGGGGCATGTCCTTTCTGCTGCAGCTCTCTCCCAGTAACTGCCACAGATTTTAAAAGAACATATAGCTGGTAGCAGTTGAAAGTTTAAACTTAACACGTTCGACCAGCTCAGTGAGATGGAAAAAATTAAGGAAAAGAACAAATAGCAGGTGGGGCTATACAAATACATTTTATTGAATAGCTCACTGGCAATACGAAATTTTTAATTACATGAAATTACAAAAGTATTCAGATTCAGGTCCTAGGTTGAAAAATGCAGAATATGCTTTGCGACACAGTCCCTTTAAAGGGTTAATGCCTTTAGCCAGTTATCTGAGACTCCAATGTCAGTGCTTCATTCAACAGAGGAGCAAGTCGGTAAGGTTATGGGATCACTGTGGTTGATGGACTGTTTCTGGCTTTTGTGCTGAGTCTTCACGGGGACTCTGGCTAGCATTTATGGAGGCATTGTGGCTTTCACAGTTATGATACGATTATGACTTGATCTCCTATGGGGGTTTCTGAAGTTCCAAGACCCTCACAAGTAAGTTTTATATCACTTTGTATGACCCTTTAATAATCCAGAATATTTGATTATCCAGCACCAGATCCCATTGATGTCAGAATAGAGAAAAGTTACTATTCAATCTTCTAATTTTCGGTTAGAAAGACTCTGTTGATGAGCATTTTAATTAACTTCCATCCTTCCAGCAGGCAAATCTCCAGCACATTAATATAGTGCTAAAAAGCATTAAAAATGTCATCTAGCACTTGACCTGAAAATAGAAAATCACTGCAGCATTTACAGACCAGAAAATAAAGTAAAAGTGTAGTGCAATGGCCAGTATATGGTGTGGTAGAAGTAAAAAAATCTGACCAGAAGTAGAAGCATGACCGTCTCTTTTTGCTTGAATGCAAAATCGTAGTTGTAGTACATCCAAAAATAATCTTCTAATTTACTGTCTGTGAAATAATCTGTACACAGGGCCAATCATTTTCCCAGATGGAGAGGTATGGAGGCTGGTAAAGTGGCAAGTAATGGCACTCTTGGCGTGCTATCTTGCTAAAGTCTCTATCTCTAGAATCTATGGCTGGTAACTGTAATCTGGTAATTATGACCGTATTGTCCACTGCGAAATACCAGTTTTAGAGGCACGCCTGACCAGTACATGGTTAAGTGTGATGGGTGTCTTAACTGTAATCCCTCACAAGCAGCAAAGTCTGGTTAGTTAAAGTAGCAGATTATCTCACTGACTTCTATGCTTGGCCATGCAGATTCTGAGTTATAATTTTTCTCTTTTTTAATGGCAGAAGCAGTAACTTCCACAGAGATTGGTTAGTCTCTGGATCCTGATGCCTAAGAAGAAGGAGCACATGGATTTGCTTCCTCCCTCCTCTAGACAAGAAGTCGGACCAGCCCACTCCTTTCAAGAGGGGAGGAACAGGGTGGACAACTATACCAATCATACCAGGTCATGCTGGATGTCCACAACATTACATTTGAAGATACCCCCTGTACTGGGTACTGTACAGGTACAGTAGTTACTACAACAGACATGTCAAGAGAGGTGACAGCTCCTCTTTAACTGATTGGATTCTTTGGTCAGGCTCCTGAGATTAGTTGCCAACTGGCAGTGGGATACAACAGCACTGCAAAGACAGGAGGGTAGTTAGACAACAGCTATGGATTAGGTCCGGGGTATTAGTCAGAGACAATTAATTAAGAGGGTGAAGTGGAATTATTATTATATGGGGAATGCAAGTAGTTTCGAAACCAGACATGTCAGGAGAGGCGACAGCTCCTCCTTTGTCCAAACTCCCTTGAGGGGGTCCCTGACAAACAGCAGAAAGATCCATCAGATTTTGCAGTAAGGATGAGCAAACTGGTTCTACCGGTTCAGTACGAACTTCTCAAAAAGTTCAGATTCAGAAAAGAGACTAGTACTCAAAAGTGTGTTTCTCAACTATATATATTTTATAGAAACGTAAGTTACGAGTTTGGCATGCTGATCAGCCCCCTTCTGTACCAGCAACAACAGGTCCACATACTGAACTCACCCTTGGACAGATGGGTCTTTTACTCTTTACTCTAACCCTGGGTTCACACCTGAGCATTTTACAGCGCGTTCCTACGCGCTGTAAAACGCTCAACAGGCGAAAACCCATGTTTCCCTATGGGCATGGTTCTCACCTGAGCGTTTTACAGCGCATACGAACGCGCTGTAAAACGCCATACGCATAAACAAGTACTTGAGCTTTTTTTGAGCTTTTTTTGCGCGCTGCAACTGCTTTCTTTAAGTCCCACCAGAGGTTCTCAATCGGATTTAAGTCTGGTGACTGCGATGGCCACTTCTAAATGTTCCAGCCTTTAATCTGCAACCATGCTCTAGTGGACTTGGAGGTATGCTTGGGATCATTGTCCTGTTGAAAGGTCCAACGTCTCCCAAGCCTCAGGTTTGTGACGGACTGCATCACATTTTCATCCAATATCTCCTGGTACTGAAGAGAATTCATGGTACCTTGCACACGCTAAAGCTTCCCTGTACCTGTAGAAGCAAAACAGCCCCAAAGCATGATTGACCCCCCGCCATGCTTCACAGTAGGCAAGGTGTTCTTTTCTTCATAGGCCTTGTTCTTCCTCCTCTAAATATAGCGCTGATCCATGGGCCCAAACAGTTCTAATTTTGTTTCATCGGTCCACAGAACACTATCCCAAAACTTTTGTGGTTTGTCCACATGACTTTCGGCATACTGCAGTCAACTCTTCTTATTCTTTGGAGACAGCAAGGGGGTGCGCCTGGGAGTTCTGGCATGGAGGCCTTCATTACGCAGTGTGCGCCTTATTGTCTGAGCTGAAACTTCAGTACCCGCATCTGACAAATCTTTTTTCAGTTCCTCAGCAGTCACACGGGGACTTTTCTCCACTTTGCGCTTCAGGTAGCGCACAGCAGTCGAAGTCAGCATCTTCTTTCTGCCACGACCAGGTAGCGTTTCAACAGTGCCCTTTGCCTTGAATTTGCGAATGATGCTTCCTATGGTGTCTTTTGGTATGTTTAACATCTTTGCAATCTTCTTATAGCCATTGCCCTTCCTGTGAAGATAAATCATCTCTTCTCTTGTCTTCCTGGACCATTCTCTTGACTTCACCATGTCTGTAAACACACCAGTAAATGTCTAGAAGGAGCTGAGTATCACAGTCATTTTACATCTGCCTAATTGGTGCTTATTATGCTTGATTGCTGCTCCTTGACATCCAGAGGTGTTTTCAATACCTGATCGAAAACACTTGAATGAACCTCTGTTCTTAAGAGTGGTCGTCTTTAACCACTTCAGCCCCCCTAGCTTAAACACCCTTAATGACCAGGCCACTTTTTACAATTCCGCACTACACTACTTTCACCGTTTATTGCTCAGTCATACAACTTACCACCCAAATGAATTTTACCTCCTTTTCTTCTCACTAATAGAGCTTTCATTTGGTGGTATTTCATTGCTGCTGACATTTTTACTTTTTTTGCTATTAATCAAAAATTACCGAAATTTTTGCAAAAAAATGAAATTTTTCACTTTCTGTTGTAAAATTTTTCAAAAAACTACATTTCTATATAAATTTTCTCTAAATTTATTGTTCTACATGTCTTTGATAAAAAAAATCCAATAAGTGTATATTTATTGGTTTGGGTAAAAGTTATAGCGTTTACAAACTATGGTGCAAAAAAGTGAATTTCGGCATTTTGAAGCAGCTCTGACTTTCTGAGCGCCTGTCATGTTTCTTCAGGTGCTAGAATGTCAGGATAGTATGAATATCCCCAAATGACACCATTTTAGAAAGAAGACACCCAAAGTATTCGCGGAGGGGCTTGGTGAGTTCATGTATCATTTCATTTTTTTCACAAGTTAGCGGAAATGACACTTTCTGAGAAAAAAAAAAAAAAAAAAGTTTCAATTTCTGATAACTTCTGGCAAAAAAAAAAAAATCTCAGACGGACTCACTATGCCCCTCAGTGAATACCTTAGGGTGTCTACTTTCGAAATGGAGTCATTTGTGGGGTGTGTTTACTGTTCTGGCATTTTGGGCGGGGCTAAATTGTGAGCCGCCATGTAAAACCTAAAGGTACTCGTTGGAATTTGGGCCCTTTGCACCCAGGCTGCAAAAAGCGGCACTTATGTGGTATCGCCGTACTCAGGAGAAGTAGGGCAATGTGTTTTGGGGTGTATTTTTACATATACCCATGTTGGGTGAGAGAAATATCTCTGTAAATTGTCAACTTTGTATAAAAATTTTTTAAAAGTTGTCGTTTACAGAGATATTTTTCACACAAAGTAATGGGTATATATAAATACACCCCACAGCTGCCCTACTTCTCCTAATCTGGCGACCTACTATGTGCCACTTTTGCAGCCTGAAGTACTAGGAGCCTAAATCAATGAGTACCATTAGAATTTCTGAGGCATTTTTACGCATTTGGATTCAGACTTCTTCTCACCCTTTAGGGGCCCCTAAAATGCCAGGACAGTATAAATACCCCACATGTGACCCCATTTTGGAAGAAGACACCCAAGGTATTCTGTGAGAGGGTATGGTGAGTTCATGTAAAATTTTATTTTTGTCACAAGTTAGTGGAATATGAGACTTTGTAAAACAAAATTAAAAAAAAATAAACAATTTCCGCTGACTTGTGCCAAAAATAAAAATTCTGTGGACTCACCATGCCCCTCACAGAATACCTTGGGGTGTCTTCTTTCCAAAATGGGGTCACATGTGGAGGTGTTATACTCACCTGGCATTTTAGGGGCCTAAAGCGTGAGAATCAAATGCTAAAAATGCCTGTGAAATCCTAAAGGTACTCATTGGTTTTAGGGCCCTTTGCGCATCCTGGCTGCAAAAAGTGTCACTCATGTGTATCGCCGTACTCAGGAGAAGTAGGGCAATGTGTTTTGGGGTGTATTTTTACATATACCCATGCTGGGTGTGAGAAATATCTCTGTAAATTGACAACTTTGTATAAAATTTTTATTCAAAGTTGTCAGTTTACAGAGATATTTCTCTCACCAAGCATGGGTATATATAAATACACCCCACACATGCCCTACTTCTCCTGAGTCTGGCGATCCACATGTGTGCCACTTTTTGCAGCCTGGATGCGCAAAGGGCCTAAACCAATGAGTACCTTTAGGATTGCAGGGCATTTTTACGCATTTGGTTCAGACTTCTTCTCACGCTTTAGGGGCCCCTAAAATGCCAGGACAGCATAAATACCCACATGTGACCCCATTTTGGAAAGAAGACACCCAAGGTATTCTGTGAGGGCATGGTGAGTTCATGTAGAATTTTATTTTTGTCACAAGTTAGTGGAATATGAGACTTTGTAAAACAAAATTAAAATAAAAAAAAATCAATTTCCGCTGACTTGTGCCAAAAATAAAATTCTGTGGACTCACCATGCCCCTCACAGAATACCTTGGGGTGTCTTCTTTCCAAAATGGGGTCACATGTGGGGTATTTATACTGCACCTGGCATTTTAGGGGCCCTAAAGTGTGAGAATCCAAATGCATAAAAATGGCCTCTGAAATCCTAAAGGTACTCATTGGTTTTAGGGCCCTTTGCGCATCTTGGCTGCAGAAAAGTGTCACTCATGTGGTATCGCCGTACTCAGGAGAAGTAGGGCAATGTGTTTTAGGGTGTATTTTTACATATACCCATGCTGCGTGTGAGAAATATCGCTGTAAACGACAACTTTTACATTTTTTATTCAAAGTTGTCAATATACAGAGATATTTCTCTCACCCAGCATGGGTATATGTAAAAATACACCCCAAAACACATCGTCCTACTTCTCCTGAGTACGGCGATACCACATGTGTGACACTTTTGCAGCAAGAAGCGCAAAGGCCCAAATCTAATGAGTACCTTTTAGGAGGGACATTTTACGCATTTTTCTTCTCACGCTTTAGGGCCCCTAAAATGCCAGGGCAGTAGAAATACCCCACGTGTGACCCCATTTTTGAAAGAGACACCCCAAGGTATTCCATGAGGGGCATGGCGAGTTCATAGAATATTTTTTTGGCACAAGTTAGTGGAAATTGATTTTTATTGTTTTTCTCACAAAGTCTCCCTTTCCGCTAACTTTTGACAAAAAGTTTAATTTTTCATGAACTCATTATGCCCCTCAGCGAATACCTTGGGGTGTCTTCTTTCCAAAATGGGGTCACATGTGGGGTATTTATACTGCCCTGGCATTTTAGGGGCCCTAAGCGTGAGAAGAAAAATGCGTAAAAATGCCCTCCTAAAGGTACTCATTGGAATTTGGGCCCCTTTGCGCATCTTGCCTGCAAAAAGTGTCACACATGTGGTATCGCCGTACTCAGGAGAAGTAGGGCGATGTGTTTTGGGGTGTATTTTTACATATACCCATGCTGGGTGAGAGAAATATCTCTGTATATTGACAACTTTGAATAAAAAAATGTAAAAGTTGTGGTTTACAGCGATATTTCTCACACCCAGTATGGGTATATGTAAAATACACCCTAAACACATTGCCCTACTTCTCCTGAGTACGGCGATACCACATGAGTGACATTTTTTGCAGCCAAGATGCGCAAAGGGGCCCTAAAACCAATGAGTACCTTTAGGATTTCACAGGCCATTTTTACGCATTTGGATTCTCACGCTTTAGGACCCTAAAATGCCAGGGCAGTATAAATACCCACATGTGACCCCATTGTGGAAAGAACACCCCAAGGTAATCCGTGAGGGGCATGGCGAGTTCACAGAAAAAAATTTGGCACAAGTTAGCGGAAATTGTTTTTTTTTTTTTTTTTACAGTCTCATATTCCACTAACTTGTGACAAAAATAAAATTTTACATGAACTCACCATACCCCTCACGGAATACCTTGGGGTGTCTTCTTTCTAAAATGGGGTCACATGTGGGGTTTTTGTACTGCCCTGGCATTTGAGGGTCTCACAATCATTACACGTATGGCCAGCATTAGGAGTTTCTGCGATTCTCCGTATATTGAGCATACGGGTAATGAGATTTTTTTCCGTTCAGCCTCTGCGCTGAAAAAAAAAAATGAACGGCACAGATTTTTCATTCGCATCGATCAATGTGGATGAAAAAATCTCTGCCAAAATCAGTGACTGCGGTGCGGTGGGCTGGGCGCTAGCTACCTAACAAGTAGCTAACTAACTGGCGGTGATAAGGGACCCTTATGCCCCATTCACACGTCCGAAATTCTGTTTGCAGAACGGAAGTGCGGACCCATTCATTTCTATGGGGACAGACTTTGTCCCGCTCGGATCCGAATTACGGATCCGCGCTCCGAGTCTGCACTTCCGTTCCGCAAAAATATAGAACATGTCCTATTCTTGTCCGCAATTGCGGACAAGAAAAGCATTTTCTATATAGTTCTGGCAATGTGCGGATCTGCAAAATGCGGAAGCACATTGCCGGTGTCCGTGTTTTGAGGATCTGCGGATCGGATCCAGCGGATCCGTGAATCCACGGATCCGTGAATCCACGGATCCGCAAAACACATATGGACGTCTGAATAAAGCCTTACAAGGGTGTGATCAATGACAGGGGGTGATCAGGGTGTCTAGATGGGGTGATCAAGGGGTTAATAGGTGAGGGGGTGTGGGGGTAAGTGTAGTGTTTGGTGCAACTTTTACTGTAGTTACCTGGTCCTCTGGTGGTCGATCCCAGAAAATGGGACCACCAGAGGACCAGGTAGCAGCTATATCAGACGCTGTTCATAAAACAGCGTCTGATATGGCTGTTTGATGCGATTTATATCGCATCTACAGCCTGCCAGCGATTGATCATCGCTGGCAGGCTGTAGTCCAACTCTCGAGCCGCGCTTCACTGTGAACGCGCGCGCGCACGCGTGCGCGTTCACAGGAACTCTCGCGTCTCGCGAGATGACGCCCCGGCGCGTCCAAACAGAAGATCCCGGCCGCCCGCAGGACGCAATCCTGCGTACGGCGGTCGGGGACTGGTTAAGGGGTTGAATAATTGTGTTAATGAAGAAATCACAAATAAAACATGTAATACTGTATTACAAAAACAATTGATGTCATTTTAGTTGAATTTGGCTCTTTAAAAAGTCCTTGTAAGATTTCATTCTGAACACAATTACAAATGTACACTAAATTCCCTAAAACCCTTTACAGCATTGGGGGTTGAATAATTTTGAACACAACTGTACGTGACAAGTTGGTGAGGGCTAATGTTCAGATGAAGGAGTTAACGCAGACATATATTGGGCCTAAAAGAACTTGTAGCTTTCTGTGTCTAGGATGAGTGAATTGTAGGTACATGGTCAAAGGCAAGTATTTCATTCATCCAGGTACTGGTAGACATTACCACGTTATGACATTAGACAATTTTTAACATGTGATAGTACATTTGTTGTATACATGCTGCAATGTTCGTGTGGTCTCCTTTATGTTGGGGAGACTACATGTGACATGAAAACACGTCTCAACAATCATAGGTTTTCCATTAGACAGAAGAGAAAGGATTTACCCGTTCCTAAACACTTTGTTGATTGTGGACGTAGTGAGAAAGATCGTAGATTCACTATTCTGGACCAGGTTTCTGTACCTCGCCAGGGTGGTGATCGTTCCCTGGCTCTCAAACAGAGGGAACTTAGATGGATTCACCGCCTTCAAACACTGAGACCTCACGGACTTAATGCTGATTTTAGGTGGCATATAGTTTGAGGGTGTATGTCCATTCCTGTGTTACCAGGCTCTTTGCCAGTTTGGTATTACGTGAATGCAGATGGTGTTATTTTAACTACATCTTATCAATATTGAATATCTTTTTTATTCTTTTTAGATATTATCCTCAAGTCTTCCGCAGCGGTGGTGTCTGTCGGCAATTTTTTTTGTTACATCATATTTGGAACACTACAGGAGACAATGGACGTTATATTTCCGCTTTTGTGAATTCAGTGCTTACGAATCAAGGGTTGCGATTTATTTACTGAATAAAGTTGGGGTACTAGTTTGGGGATGATTTTGGGTTCTGGGTGTTGGGGACATGACTGTTCCGGATACCTAGTTCACATAATTGGCTAGCAGTTACTTATGACCATTGGTATTGGTACAGCTGCAGGGCCCTCCCCTGGTCCATAAGTGGATTGTGCCCCGTAAAGTGTTATTTATAGTTCTGCTCCGATACCCCTTTGGTGGCAGATACTTTTATTCGTAACCTATGATATTGTACACTGTTATTATGGAACCTTACTTTATTTGGAGAGTTTTATTTGTCCTTGTTGTCCCTGATTATTTGCTCCCTTAGTGTTCAGTGTTTCTCTGGTGCTGCTGCGCTGGATCTCTGGACTTAGAATGACCGATATCTCACTGAGTATGTTTTGGGGTTAGGATGCGAGGCGGTTGTTTTGGTGACGGCACACGTGATTTTGTCATGTCATTCCGTTGACCCTGATACGCCCGCTCCATCCCCTGTGACATCTCCTTAGTGATGAGGTTAAGTTTGGCGTCCTGCGTCGCCAAGGAAGTCAGGTGATGATATCACGTGATGTCGTGTGACCAGGTGATGGCTGGATGACGCGGACGTTTACAACATCAGTCTTTTGAAGCATGCGCAGCAGCGGCGAGAGGACGCCAAGCAATACTGGCATGTACCCACATCGCTGTGTGAGTTTCACATTCACTCAGATGTAGAATAATTAGGCTAAGAGGGTTTGCGCACCTCGATGGACATACACACATGTTGACTAATTGGTCCTAATGAGCACTTATGCACTTTATGTTTATATACACATGCATATACGAAATATATGGAACTTATATCAATAATCTGGATGGACACATTGAAATACTTTTGTCACTTTTTGTATATGCTTTTATGGATTGATATGAATTTATTTGTCAATTTCACTTGATTATGGTTAATTGTATTGCTATGCATTATGGGTATAAATACCCTGTGTGAACATTGTGCAGTTGAAACGGTACAAGTGGAATGAAGCCGGTCCACTTATTTTTTACTATTTTGGTGTGCTGCTTCAATTTTTGGATATTGATATATATATATATATATATATATTTAAGAAAAATGGCGGCACTGGACAAAAGTGCTTGGGCGGGTGCAATGTTCAATGGGGACTGACCATAAGCCCCAAGATAATAATAAGGAAAAACAAACTGCACTCTAAAAAATAAATCAAAAAAAGATCATTTATTGACCCGTGCGGTGCAACGTTTCGGCTCTGAACCTAGAGCCTTTCTCAGGCTTGAGAAAGGCTCTAGGTTCAGAGCCGAAACGTTGCACCGCACGGGTCAATAAATGATCTCTTTTTGATTTATTTTTTGGAGTGCAGTTCGTTTTTCCTTAATATATATATATATATATATATATATATATTCTAAGGGGTACTTTTTCTCATTATGGAGAACCCATGGTATGCCGTGTATGCTGTATTGTAGGCCAGACAATATTTCTACAATTCCAAGTACATGTCCCAGTATTGTAGACCAGGCAATATGGAATTCTTTTCTGTTTTGGAAGAAAAGCTAATTTGAATATGTTTTCAGAGAGCCAAAGGTATGCAAATTATCTAGCCTATCAAAGAAAAGAGGGGATATCCAATCTAATGCCAGAAAAATTAGGATATGAAATTTGCGATATCTCTTCCTGGAAACCAGGAGTAGTGTCGCTAGGCATACAATACTCAGGTATATTTTTTTTGTCCCCCTAATGATAAAGAGCACCCCACAAGTAAACCAAGTAAGACAAGTTTTCCAGGATAAATTCTGGTTGTCTTGTTCTACTAGAAAGAGAACTAGCTTGGATGCTTCATTGACAGATGTGTAAGTTTTGTGGAATGTTACTTCAGAGGCCTTTTTGGTTCATATGACATTGAAATGAAATTGTTACAGGTGTTGTCTGTTTTTGCTGTAAAGGTGATGCATGCTCAAAGGGCTAAAATTATACCTACTTGCTGCTGCCCAGAAAATAGGTAAACAGGAAGAAGAACATTATTGTTCTCACACAGCAAGTTGGCAGAGATGTTTTCCTGCCTTTTAAACATGCTGACATAGTAAAACAACAACAACAACAACAAATAGCTAAGCCAGCCTCACGCATGCAATTAGTTATTTCATAACAAAAGCCCTTAACCAGAAAAAAAGCAAATGAGAAGAACTTTTCTAGTTGCAAGGTCTTAGGGGGAACTGGGTGGGTACTATTTCTATTATGGAGACCAGCTGATACGTCAGATATGTTTAGGAAAGCTAATTTGAATATCTTTCCTAGCAACCCAGAGGGGCATCACCTGACCTACAATACTACGCACACATACTTGGAGTACCAGGCATATCATATGGACTGCGCAAACGTCCTCGGCTACTTGGCATTGTAGGAGCATAGCCTAATCTACAATACTGTGCAAGCGTATTTGGGGCCTCCATAATGAAACAGAGTACCCCTTAGACAACACATAAATATTGTTATGAAACACATATTTTTGTACTAAGTCCTCTCTCTCTTTCTCTGATTAAATCGATACGTGCTGGAACCAACTTTTTCAAAAATTTGGAGAACGTCAAATGAAACAAATCTTGTATAGTTTGCTCAATTCTACTTCGTACCTTGGTTTATTAGGCACAAGATTGATTGCAATCCCAAAGATCCACTTTTCGGTGTACGTCTACCTAATAATTGCAATCCTGCAAAACTGTTTTGGACTAATTTGTATTCTTTTTTTTTTCTTTTCTTTTCTTTCAGGAGTGGATTTGACTCACCTTTTATTATCAATAATATATTAGATCTTTATTTTATTATACTATTCTCTAGAATAATCTCTAGAAACATAATATAAAGAAATACTTCTGATGGAACATTTCACTTTACATTGTGTATGTAAAGAATGTGCTCCACTAAAAGGCTATAATGTGCACGGCTATAATATGTTTACGGTTTCTTGCCTTTACAAGCAATCATATAGTAGATCCCCCCAGCCATCATTAAATAAAATACTTTGTTCATAAATAGGGTATCTTGCAGCGCAACACAACTGCTGGCTCTTTAGGACCTCTTCAGACCTTTCCATAGTAACTGTGGATTGTTACCATGTGATAGGCCTTTCTTGTGTTTTACCCTGGGCCGAACGCTTTGTGACTGGTATACGTCATGCCAATATTTTTCGTTGAAGGGTTTTTTCAAGACTTCTCTACTGATGGCCTATCCTCTGAGAGGTCATCAGTATCTGATTGGTGGGGGTCTGACACGCTGAAGCCCTGCAGATCAGCTGTTTGAGATGACACTTGCAGTAGTGCCATGGCCTTCTAACATCTTTGCCTAGGTAAGGTGAATAGGGCTGAGCTGCGATATCAAGCACAGCCACTATACAATGTACGGCGTTGTGCTTGGTGAACAGAGAGATGGCTGCAGCCCTCACAGGAGCAGAGGCAAGTGTCCTGAGTGTCGGACCATCTCCGATCAGATACTGATTACCTATCCAGAGGATAAGTCATCACTAGAAAAGTCAGAAAACCCTTTTAGGTTATACTGCACCCTGCATGAATAATATGGATAAATCACAATCTTTCATTCCAAGGGTATGTAAAAGGTCGGTTTAATTGTTCCTGTATCAGCAAAACATGAGATTATATGAGGTATTACATACATAGAGGCCCTTGCCCCC
Organism: Bufotes viridis; assembly: GCA_033119425.1. Lineage (NCBI taxonomy): Eukaryota > Metazoa > Chordata > Amphibia > Anura > Bufonidae > Bufotes > Bufotes viridis. The sequence goes on from CM065591.1 coordinate 37,936,362, forward strand.
TAATCAGAGCCTCATGGCCCACATGTGTTCACATAAAGCAACCCTGGGAAAAAACGGCTACACTCCATGCAAACAGCATGTTTCCACCATATGGAGGCTTCTTTGCACTTGTTAGATTACTCTTTGGTCAATTTGTACAAATTACTGTAATATGATACACAATTTCAGCTTCTGGTACTCAGCTCTTAATGAGCTCAGCATGGAATAACATGCAGAACATGATTAAATGAAGACTTGTCACGTTCAACAGATATCTGGACAAGCAGTACATGAGATCTATTGTTTACTGAGGCTTATTCTATATTCATATTTCTACCTGTCTATGTGCACATTTGGAGATTCAAGCTGTGGTGAATATTAAAACTACTAAAGTAATATCACTGTAATGTAATACAACTCCTCATTCTGGTACCACCTGTCAATCCTTCCAGCTGTTGCCCAATGAGGTTTGCAGCGGGGGATGCTAGGGGTGTATGGATGCAGTGCAAACCAGATAATCAAAGAACAAGATGGTATATTTAAGATGGCAACTTGCTGGCCTCAGTGCCAGTTGAGAGAACGGGAGGAATGTTCAGGAGATACCTCTAACTCAATTGAGCTGTCATGCAGGTATGACAAAGAGATTAAATTTCACAGCCCTGCTTCTTCAGGGGTCTTTAAACAGAGTCTACTGTCCTTTGGGAAAGGATCCTTTCCTTTTGACCAGAAATATTATTTGACCAGAAACATTATTTACAAAAGGTTGGGACGGTGATGGGGGCGAAATTCGCACCCAGCTTCGCCAACCTGTTTATGTCCATGTGGGAGAGTGAGTACTTCAAGCCGCATTTAGTTAATGGCAGCCTATTAATATGGCGCAGATATATAGATGACGGCCTGCTTGTTTGGAAAGGGGAGAAAAGGGATTTAGAAAAATTAATTCTGGATCTAAACAATGAAGAGTGGAATCTCAAATTTACCAGTAATATTAGTAAGAGTGCAATCAATTTCTTAGATCTGACTATTTTTGCTGAGAACATTACTTTGAAGACCAGGACGGTTAATGGTTGTCATCACCACCCATGGATAGCGAACATACCCAAAGATCAGCTAAAAAGAATTTATCGCAACTGTACAGAATAAAATAGAGAGTAAAATAATCCAAGAAAGATTTCTTGAAAAAGGATATGCAAAGAGCAAAGAATTGATAGATTGTAGCCGGGAAATAGATGAGGAAGGTAGAAAGGGAGCGAAGCTGGGAGAAAATAAGAAAAGAGAAAAAGATTTCCGATTTGCGTTTTTGACCCAGTTCAGTGTGAACTCTGGCTTTATCAAAAATGCATTTAAAAGAATTGGTCAGTTCTGAAGAACGATCCAGTCCTGGGAAGTCGGGACTCATATCCCGAAACAACCGGACTTCATTTTCAGAAAGGCGCCCAATCTGAACACTCCCTAGTACATAGTGCAATTCCCAAAAAAGAAGAAAACATATCCCATAGCAAATTCTCTTTGTGTGGTTTTTGTATACCTTGTAAGAATAGAGATAAGACTGACAAAGTGAATATGAGGACGAAGATACATTCATTAAAAAGAGATAAGGAATTTAAAACAAAGGGATCTATATCCTGTGAAAGTACTTGGGTTGTCTACATGCTGGAGTGTCCTTGTGGCCTCCAGTACGTAAGTCAGAACCATGAGAAAGCTAAAGGTGAGGATACAGGAGCATATTCGGAATATAAAAAAGGGATTGGAAACTCATGGGTTGTCTCTTAATTTCAAAAACGCCCATCAAAAGAATCCAAAGGGGTTAAAATTTAATTCAATTAATAAACATGAAGTCCGGTGGATCTATGATCTGCATACTTTACATCCGCACGCACTTAATGTGGATTTCGATCTAAAACCCTGTTTAATCTGAATTTCACCCTCCCAATTAGTTGTTTAATAGCTGTAGGATTGAGGAGGATCAAATATTTAGGATATTTGGGTTGAAAGATTTGAAACCAACAAAGAGTATCTCAGTACTCACCCTGATCGGTTCCTACTAACATTCGGTGGTTGGTTGAGATATGTCAGGTGGTCAGAGAAGGGAGTAATGACGTCGCTTATGGGTTTATGAATGAAGTGACTTCTAGAAGGAAGTGGCTTTTTATATGCAGTTTTTAAGCGGGTCTTCTATTAGATGGATTTGTAGGAAGACTATTGTTCATATTATATATACTTTTATGCATTTCTGTGGATTTTTAATGAATCATCCAGTGGCGGTAAGGTGAGGTGAAGTGACGAGTACATAATGAGATACAGGTGTATGAAGGCTGACGAAGCATAGTGGTGCGAAAACCGGGTCGGGCTTGATCGAGGTTTTATGGATTGCTATATGCACGATTGTTTTACAATTTTGTGAGTATAATACATTTTTAAAAGAAGCGATCTTGTTGCGGTATTTCACTATTGGAAGCATTTTGCCTGCAGACAACACACAAGCCGCCGGGCGGATGATAAAGTGACGGTCTTACCATACTTATGTTGAATGCCAAGTTTTCTTACAGCAGTCTGTGAGTATTACTTATATGCGCTGCTATATCTTAGTGCGGCAGTACTTCACTATTAGTACACTTTTGGTTGTTTCACAGGAAAGATATGGAGAAGGTGATTGACTGTGGAAACTCTTATTAACCCATGTGGTCATCGGTAGAAGGTTCCTTTGAAAAGAAGTCCTAGGATTTGATGCGCAGTCCGTACATATGATAAGCCAGTTCTACTTTACACCGGTTTGATAAATGACCCTATTGGTCTTCCTCATGCAGAGGGATAATGCACAAAGTGAGGTCACAGGATTAACGCACGCAGTGATTTACAGTACAGGGATTATGCACACAGTGATGTGACAGCACAGGGATAATGCGCACACTGATGGTACAGTACAGGATTAATGTACACCTTGATTTTTATAGTACATGAATAATGCGCATAGCAATATCACATTGCAGAAATACTGTATACTATAAGATTACAGTACTAAGATAATATACACATGCTGGCCTAATACACGCAGTGATATCATAGCACATGAATAATGCAAACAATAAATGTCACAATAAAGGGATAATGCACACAGTGATACACTGTATAACTGAGGAATAACACACACAAGAAAAGTCCCCATCAATCTGTTACCTTGCAGCATAGGAAAAGCAAAATGATGTCTCTGATATAAAGCACACAATGTCACAATAAAAGAATGCAAGAAATGCAAAAAGTAATGCCGCAGGGAAAGGATAATGCTCACACAAGGGGTGATTATGGGGCACAATAGTAAAACTTTGAATATCTTAGTGTTAAATTTTGCATGCCACCTTTCATTGACATCACTAACTGCTTCTTTATCGTATGTCTAAACAGATATCGTATCCTTGCCCAGCTGCAAGTGGCGGACTGGAAACTTAAAATGGCCCTGGAAAAAAACCTAAAAGTGGCTCCATATTGTAGGTGGGTCCAGGGCCGACAACAGCACCCGGCATACCTGGGCAAGTGCCAAGGCCCACTGCTCCTGGGGGTCCCACAGCTGATTGTAATGGTGAAGAACGGATCCGTTCACTCCCCACTCCACCATTCAGCCTCTGCTCCTCCTCCTACACAGCATCGCTATGTGTCACAGTATCCTGCTGCTGCTGCTGCTGCTGGAGAGTGCAGATCATGGGAAGAACCAGGTGAGTATTTACTGTTTATTTTTTTTTTAACATCCTGTGAAGGGGTCACATATCTGGCCATAGCTTCTGTGAGGGCAAACATATCTTGACATATGCACTGTGAAGGGGGCACATATGTTGGCATATCTACTGTGAGGGGACACATATCTTGGTATATCTACTGTAAGGGGAACATATATTGGCATATGTTCTGTGGGGGGAACATATCTTGGAGAATCTACGGTGTGGGGGCACACATCTTGACATATCTACTGTGAGGAGCACATATCTTGGCATATCTACTGTGAGGGGGCACTTACCTGGGCATTACTGTTGGTAGGGGACATATCTTGGCATATAAACTGTAAAGGGGGCACATATCTGGCCATACCTTTTGTAAAGGGGGCACCTGTGGGCATTACTACTGTGGGGGGGGGGTACAATGAGGGCATTACCACTGTGAAAGGGAACACAGTGTGGGCATAACTACTGTGCGGGGGCACATCTGGTCATTACTACTGTGTGCTAGCACAAATGGGCAATAATTACACCTCACACTGTGATCCACAGGAAAGCCCAGTAGGCTAGGTGCCAGTGCGGAGTGCGAGCAGCCAGTCAGAGGAGGCTGCACATCAGCATCATAAGCATAAAGAGGAGCAGTGTGTCTGTGGGGCAAAGTACCTCCAGGTCAGCAACCCTCTCCCAGCCTGCAGTATATAACAAGTAAGATATTGTGGTTTTAGGAAAGGATGGGGAGGGAGGGGGAAACCTGAGGGACTGAAACACTGGGTATGTAAAAAAAAAGTGGGTGCATAAAGACTGATTCACATATACCCACTCTGTAGCTTGCTCTGTCTTTTGTATTTGACATCTATAACACATGCAGTTTCATTGCTGTGTGCATTGTGCAAAATGCCACAAGGGGGCCCACTGAGACTTTATCGCCCAAGGGCCCACATGAACCTGGAGCCGTCCCTGGGTGGGTCCAAATTAACATAAGGCAGGGCAACACATGTAGGCAGGGACAGCAGAAATACTGTATATAGAACAAAATACAGCCCCAACAGTACCAAATACCACAGTGTGGCACAAAATAATTCTGCCTGTGCCATAGTATGAAATGATATCATTGCCCTAAGGACAGCAATACAGTTGAATTCAGGAGGGACCTGTGGCCGCTGTGCCTGATGCTCCCACATTAATTAATGCTGAGAGCATCAGTTATTTATGTACCTGGCTGGCAGCCATGAGGAGGCCTTGGGCAGCCCAATAAAGAATTAATGGAGCAGCATTATACATGTTGAACCTGCTTCTTCATTCGTTATGGGATGCCTCATTGGATTCCCACTATCATGATTGCTGGGGGTCTGACGCCAGGCGTACCCAAAGATCGGCTGTTTCAGGCCACCACCAGTACTGGAAACTATACAGTGCACTGAAGGCTCTATCGACTATATAATGGGAGCTGAGCTGCAGTAACTTGACACAACCACTTCACAATAGATAAAGCCTTTTGCTTACACCTCAGTCCACTGAATAGGTACCACTGATTAGTGTTAAGCGCGAATATTCAAATAGCGAATTTTAATTGCGAATATCGCAACTTTGAGAATTCGCGAATATTTAGAATATAGTGCTATATATTTGTAATTTCGAATATTCATTTTTTTCTTTCATCTGAACCCATTACCTGCCTGCTTCCTGCTTGTGGGCAAATATGAGAAGGCTGCAATATCGTAGTTTGTAGTTAATTAGAATATTCTTCATTATTTAATTTATTTCTTCTTATGCGAAAAATCGACAATGTAATATGTGCGTTAATCGAGTAAGGGTGGGTTATAGGCAACTTTCCTATTGGGTTGGCTTGCTAGAATTCGCAAATATGTAGAATATAGTGTGATACATATTCGTAAAAACGAATATTCGTTTTTTTGTTTTGTTTTTTTCATCTGAACCCATTAGAGGAGTAAATGTAATGGGTTCAGATGAAAAAAAAGAAGAAAAAGGCGAATATTCGTTCTTATGAATATATATCACACTATATTCTACACATTTGCGAATTCTAGCAAGCCAACCCAATAGGAAAGTTGTCTATAAACCGCCCTCGATTAACGCGCATATTACATTGCCGATTTTTCGCATTTGAAGAAATAAATTAAATCTTGAAGAATATTCTAATTCAGTCAGGATAAACTTAGGAAACTTCTAGCAGCTTGAAAAATGTAGCCAAAGTGACCCACGCCTGTATTTTGCGTTACGAATTCGCATTATGCGATTTTTACATTGCCGATTTTTTGCAATAAAGAGAATAATCTCAAATACAATCTTTTTGCGAATATATGACGAATATTGTACCGAATATTCGTGAAATATTGCGAATTTGAATATTGCCCCTGCTGCTCATCACTACCACTGATCTGATATTGATAACCTATCCTGAGGCGAGTCCATCACTAGCTAATCCATTTTAAATCTATGTAAGAATGGACCTATTCACGAGTGAACCTTCACTTTCACTTTTTCCGGACCACCACTGTACAAGTACTGCAGAAGTCCAGTCATTAAAAATGGCACCCGCTAGCGAATGCAGAGAGCACCATAGCCTCCAGTTTTCTGCTGTTTTAAACAGCAATCAACCTGGACTGATGTCTGTGATCGTCGATAATGCTAATCGCAGACATTTAGTTCCTCAGATGCCATGGTCAATTGTGACAGCAACATCAGAGAGTCCTTTCCCTGGGAGCGTTGTACTCCCTCCGCGTGATCGGCTCCCTTATGCGGTGAGCCATTGGTTGATCTCTCTAAATAAACCAGGGCTTTTGCAGTGGTAGTTTCTAGGGAGCCCTACAGGTGGCAGGTCTCCATAGGTACATTCATTGCGAATCTGAAATTAATGTAATAATTGCTTCTTATTGCCATTGCCACTTAGGGTTACTTAAAAGTAAAGAAAAAAAAGGTACAAGGTACATCATAGGTGTCCCTGCATTGCAAAATGTTTGAATCATTAAATGCATTTATCCTGTACTGAGAATACTATAATGGTGAAAAAAAATCAAAACAGCTGGTTCACCATTTTTCTGATTCATCAGTTCATCTCCCCTAAAAAGTTATACACACTATAAAATGGCATCAATAAAAACTACTGATTGCATTACAAAAAAATTTGCCTTCACACAGCTCTGTAGACATAAGTATAAAAAAGTTATGTTGGTCCGAATAGGGTGATGAAAATAATTCTTTTTTATGAAAAGTTTTTTTTTTTTTAAGTATTAAAAAACAAGAAAAACTTTATAAATGTGTTATGGTTGTAATCGTACTGACCTAGAATAATTGGAGAAACAGTTCAGTTTTACTGCTTAGGGAACGCTGTTTCTATCAGCTTCCCAGTACATTGTATGCAATATTAAATGGTGCCATTAGAAAATACAGCTTGTCCGGGCAAAAGAACAAGCCCTCATAAGGCTATGTGAAGGAAAAAGTAAAAAAAGCTATGGCTCCAGAAAGGCTGGGAGGTAAAAATGGAAAATCGCAGGATGCTGAAGGACTTAAAGGAGTTTTCCCATGATTAATGAAAAAAATGAAAAAAATGCATACATCATATAGTACATGACAATCTCTTTATAAAAAAGCTAGAACCAGCCTTGTACCCCACATGGATCCAGATAGCTCCTTATTCATTGCTCTGCTAGATTTATATTAAGTTGGCAGCTCAAGGGGAGTGTCCTTTCTGCTGCTGCTCAGAGGGGCGTGTCCATTCTTTCCCTATCACAGCTCAGGGAGCAATTGAAAGATGAAACCGAGCATGTACGACCATCTCAGTGAGCAGGACAAAGAAATTAGAAAAACTAACACACAGCAGGTGGCGCTATACAGATACATTTTACTGAATAGCTCAGTGACTATACTAATTTATTTATTTATTTATTTTTAATCTTAATTTACTTTTTCTTTGTAACAAATACAATATCATAATAACAGGAAAAGTTAAGAAATATTACCCCCCCCCCCCCCAACCATCCCCTCAAGCATGCCCGGAAAGGTAGAAAGAAAAGGAAACCTCTCCCCCTTTATTCATTCCACCAATTCCATATCTTAGCGAATTTTACATTAGACCCTCTTTGTTTATAAAGAATCTGCTCATACTTTTTAACTTTTTTAACTAGATTTAACCATGTAATCTGGAGATTGCGAGGCAAACCACAATCTGGAGATAATAAGCCACTGTAACAAAAAAAACGAAGTTTTGAAGGCTGACAGACTATCTCAGAAAAATCACCCAAGATCCATACTCCAGGTGAAAAAGGGATCTGTATCCCTTGTATTAAGGTTGTTTGAACCAGATGCCAGTACTCCTTCACTGGAGGACAATCCCAGAACATGTGTAAGTGGTCAGCACCAGGGCAGTCACAGCGCAGGCAATTGGAAGAAGTCCTGAATCCTCTCTTCTGTAGCCAAATCGGTGTTATGTATATCATGTGAATAATATTAAACTGTACTACAGTATGATTAAAATTATGTGAAAGATAAGATATATTCTCAAAAATATTTTCCCATACCAATAGAGCAAAATTTTCAAGTGTAGTGGTCCAGGCTTTTTGTCCTGGAGAGTGACACTGTGAAATTTAAACTTTCATATGTGTTCCTTTTTCTTGTAATAACCTATGAAGAAAGAGTGGAGCTTCTATATCAAAGAAGTGCTTGTCTGGAATAGAAGAAAGTGCAAAACATAACTGAAAGTATGGATACCATGCTACCTCACCCAAATTTTCCTTTTGTGTGAGCTCCAGAAGAGACAAAATTTGCCCATTTTTTACCACTTGACTGAGATATTGAATATTTTTTGTCCTCCAGTAATGGCTAGCCTCCAAATTCAAAAGAGTATAGAACCTTTTATTATGCCATAATGGAGTACAAATCAGTGATGTTGTAACTTTACACCATTTCCTAATCATCTTCCAAGCTCTTATAAACAAACCAGCGAAGGAAATATATTCTCGTGCGTTATTAGATAGATAGCTAGATTCCAATAGTGTGTAAAAATCTGAAAAACCTGCTTCTCTTACTAATTTAATGCAAAAGCGACTATTTCTCCAGTCATTAAAAAGCATAACTGTGAGGCAACAAAGTATCCCTTAAAATGAGGGAGATTTAGCCCCCCTGCTCATACAGCATGGAAAAATAGTCCACCTTCAATCTCACACGTTTTTTCCCCCATAATACTAATACATTTTACTAGATTTTTAACTACACGCAATTACAAAAGTATTCAGATCCAGATGCTGGTTTGAAAACTGTAGAATATTTTTTGTGGGACAACACATTTAAGTTAAAGGGATCATCCCATTTGCAGGCTATTTTTACTACCAAATGTTGTAATTTGCTTTTGTGCATTCATAGAAGCACACATTTACCAAACCAATCCAACAACCATTTTCATATTCAAGAATATTGCTGAATACTTACAAAGCTAGAATAAAACAGAAACAACAAATACCTTCCAGAGGCATAGGGATTTAAAAAAAAAATCTGTTTTAAAATAAGCTCATTAACCACATTTGTAAATGGCCGTGTCCCAGCGTTAGTCAGTTATGTGCCTTGACTCATCAAGCAGGTGTTGTATTTTTTCACAACAGGATACAAAGTGGGACAACCATTTGCCGCAGATGTCGTTTCTGCTCTCTTAACATCTGTGTCATAGAAAGTCTGTGCAAGCGCCTTAAACCGTAATGAGATATATCAGCGTCATGCCAGCATTTCTGAAACGCGGGACAAATTCTTCCATTTCCTAAAAGCTTTTTAAAGACTGACAAACACATTCTCGGCTTCTCGGCTGGGTATTGTGTGTCACTGTGACAACAAACTCATGTACATGCACATGAACGCTCGCTGCTTTGATAGGAGAGAGCCGGTCCACCGGAGATGCAGAGACATAGCTGTAAGCAGCATCCTATAAGGCTGCATTCACACGAGCGTGATTTCCGCGCGGGTGCAATGCGTGATGTGAACGCATTGCACCCGCACTGAATCCTGACCCATTCATTTCTATGGGGCTGTGTACATGAGCATTTCTTTTCACGCATCACTTCTGCAACGCTGTAAATCACAGCATGCTCTATCTTAGGCCTCTTTCACACGAGCGTGTCCGGATTAGGGGATGCGTTGCGGATGAGTTCAGTGAAAACTGTGCGATTTCACAGGCAAAGCCATTCAGTTTTGCCTGCGATTGCGTTCAGTTATTCAGTTTTTTCCGCGCGGGTGCAATGCGTTTTGATGCGTTTTTCACGTGCGTGATAAAAAACTGAAGGTTTACAAACAACATCTCCTAGCAACAATCAGTGAAAAACGCAACGCAACCGCACTTGCTTGCGGATGCAATGCGTTTTTCACGCAGCCCCATTCACTTCTATGGGGCTAGGGATGCGTGAAAAACGCAAAATATAGAACATGCTGCGATTTTCACGCAACGCACAAGTGATGCGTGAAAAAAAATGCTCATGTACACAGACCCATTGAAATGAATGGGTCAGGATTCAGTGCAGATGCTATGCGTTCACGTCACGCATTGCACCGCCGGAAAACTCGCTCGTGTGAAAGGGGCCTTATGCGTTATAAACGCATCCGCAGCCCCATAGAAATGAATGGGGCTGCGTGAAAAACGCATTGCATACGCAAGCAAGTGCGAGTGCGTTGCGTTTTTCACTGATGGTTGCTAGGAGATGTTTGTTACCCTTCAGTTTTTTATCACGCGCGTGAAAAACGCATCAAAACGCATTGCACCCGCGTGGAAAAAACTGAACAACTGAACGCAATCGCAGGCAAAACTGAATGGCTTTGCCTGTGAAATCGCACAGTTTTCACTGAACGCATCCGCAACGCATCTGGACCGAAATTCATCACGCTCGTGTGAACCCAGCCTAATGGTTGCATGGGCAAGCATGGACTCCCTGGTCACAATGATTTTTAAAAAGTTATTGATACCTTTTGAATTTTATTTGTTTTATTTTCTTTTACAATTTACATATTTAGGCATTTTTTACAATATTCATAGTCACATAGTTTCATAGTTACATCTGGAGGACATGTCTGATGGCTCCAGTCAACAACTCTCAGCATTCCAGAGAGCTCGTAAACACTCCTTTAGTTCCATGCCCGCCGCTATCTGGATTATATGGATTATGCACCTACTGAACCTGCCCTGAACTAGGAATTTCTGTCTGGAATATGCATGTATTCAGCCTGCTCTGACTTACGAATTTCTTTAGTGATGAGTGGCATAGGCAATATTAGTTTTCGCGATATTTTGCGAATTTTTACCATAATATTTGCAATAAATTCAGGAATTCTAGAATTTGTGATCTCCAGTCATTATTTTCGCGATTGCGCAAATCGGCACTAATGATGCACATTTTTTTGGCACAATACATGCAACTTCACATTTTATCAGGTCTGAATAGATATTACTGATTGGTGCACTAAGTATTGTTTTGATATCACAGCACTGTGTCTAAAAGTACTTTCACACTAACATTATTCTTTTCCGGTATTGAGTTCAGTCCTAGGGGATCAATACCGGAAAAAAACTGATCAGTTTGATCCTAATGCATTCTGAATGGAAAGAAATACATTCAGTATGCATCAGGATGTCTTCAGTTCAGTCCCTCTTATGTTTTTTGGCCAGAGAAAATACCGCAGCATGCTGCAGTATTTCCCCAGTCCAAAAATTCGGAACACTTGCCGGCATTAAGTTCCATTAAATTGTATTAGTGCCAGATCCGGCATTAAAATTATCGCATTGACATATCTGGTCTTCCGGTCTGATTGCTGGCAACGGAACTGCCTGACGGAATCCAACAACGCAAGTGTGAAAGTACCCTAACAGAGACACTAATCTCTATCACAGCAAAGTAATTTATATCACACTACCTAACACCCTGCACTGGAAGCTATCAGCTACACTAGATCACTATCTAACCTACACCAACTATCTCCCACTAACTATCTGTAATATATATATATAAGCTAACTAACTAACTAACTATCTAATGTAATGTGACACAGCAAAGCACAGAGCACAGCAATAACACTGCTGTCTCTCTCAGAACTGGAAAAAAAACAGCAGAAAATGGCTGCTGGGGAGTTTCTTATATAGTAAAGGGGTAGGCAACTTTCCTATTGGTTGCTCGGGATGTTGCTAAGCTCTAACAAAGACATTGCAGCCTTCTCATTGGCCCACAAGCAAGAAGCAGTAGTACCGATGGAATAAAAAATCAAAATATTCGCGATTACGAATATATAGCACTATAGTCTAGATTTTCGCGAATTGTCGAAGTGCTGATATTCGTGATAAAAATTTGCAATTAGAATAATCACAATCAACACTAGTCTGAAATATGCACATACTCAGCCTGCCCTGACCTTGGACTATATTCAGAATAATCCTTATGCCCGATTTCTTGGTATTTCACACTGGGCTTTAGAACAGATAACTGCACCTCTGAACAGCAAATATATTTTTATTTTGTCACTATTACATGACAAAAAGGGCTTTAGAACATATAACTGCACCGCTGAATGGCAGATATATTTTATTTTTGCCATTAATACACACCACAAAAGGCTTTAAAATTAGAACATATACCTGCACCGCTGAACGGCAAATATATTTTTCTTTTGCCACTAATACACATTACAAAAGGCTTTAAAACATATAACTGCACTGCTGAATGGCAAATATAGTTTTCTTTTGCCACTAGTACACGACACACAAGAGACTTTAGAACATATAACTGCACCGCTAAATGGAAAATATATGTTTCTTTTGCCACTTATACACGCCACAAAAGGCTTTAGAACATATAACTGCACCGCTGATCAGCAAATATATTTTACTTTTGCCCCTTATACACACCACAGAAGGCTTTAGAACATATAACTACACCACTGAATGGCAAATCAATTTTTATTTTGCCACTAATACACAACAAACAGGTCTATAATTTTAGCCCTTCACCACACAACGGCTAATAAGCCCTTTTTTCCTACTAAAACAAGCCAAAAAATGCTTGTATTTAGGGCAAATAAGACATAGAAATATTTCCTTGTAATAAACCCTGTTAATGGCTGTATCAAACAGCACTTGCACCCCAATAACAAAAACGGTTTGTTGGAATTACAGAGCTGTATAATAGCAATATGGGTCCCCAGTCAGTGCAGCAAGGTGTAATCCGATTGTTCCTATTACACAGGCTGTAAACTCCCCTACTGAACCTTGTTCAACATAAATGCTGCGGAATGATTCTGCTTTATCATTTCCCTACACCTTTAATAATCTTTCCCTGCATTTGGAAATCGTTTTTTTTTTGGCAGAATGAAGTTTTTTTTAATACTGTCTTAAAAAAGACTGAGGAGTTTTTTCTAACACTGTCCTGAGTGCCTGCTGACGTCTCTCCCTGCACTAAGTACACTGGTAAATGGCAGAATCCAAGATGGCTGAGGCTATTGATAGGGCTGTGACATCACAGGGCAGGCTGACTGCTGATTGGCTGCATGCATGGTATTATGGGTGATCCCACCTTCCCAGAGTTCCTTGCTCCATGTCCTGAGATGTGCAGCAGCCATTTTAGGAAAAAATGTGATTCGTTACCACGAAGCGTGAGGAAATTCGGATTTAGTGCGAATCGAATTTTTCCTGAAATTCGGATTGAATTCCACTTAGTTAGCTTCGATTCACTCATCTTTACTGAACAACATTGAGACTGAGGTGTATAACATTGATACTGAGGCGCACAACATTGAGGATTATTTTGGCAGAAAATTAATGAAATGTGTTAACTAGTGCATTTCGAGGCAATATGACTACTGTATTAATGATAGCATACTTATTACTTGGTTCACCTCATCCAACCTGAGGCAACTAGAGGTATAGATTTCCAACGGTGAATACATTACAAGGGTGTGCGCTCAACATTTGTTAAGAAAGAAAAGAGGGAAGGAAGGAAATAATCACTTGCAGCAGGGTGGTCCTGGCTTAGCCCTCGAGGTCCAGTTATGTGCCAGATTCTCAAATGTTTCAATTAACAAGCCATGAAACAATTATCAGAAGTGCCATTACCAAGAAAGGAACTTGCTCAAACATAAGTTACCCAGAAGCTTTGGCTTCTCTCGAGGCTCTTGAGGACTGTGTCTTAAATATCCTTTCTGAAAATGAAAAACATCAAGATTTCATGTTACATTGAACAAAAGCATAAAATCTGGGAAAACAACGGCGGCATCTCCTCTAGGAGTGTCGTTTTTCAAAAGTTGATTATACATTAGGCTAATTGAATGCAGAGGAATCCCATGAAGAAGATTACAATATGAAAAGGTTGTCATCTAGAATTGTACGGCAATCATTACTCACGATAAAGACGTTATCTACCTTGGTATAACAATTCCACAGATTTTTTCTTTCTTTTGATTTGCGAAGGGAAAATTTTCATTACATGCTAGTATGAAGAAGCAAAACTTGCTCAAATTTTTTATTTTTTTTTATGATAAAGTCGACTCACGAGGAAATGAAATTCCTCACGGAAACCCAGATGGACCACAACTTGTGCCTTAATTCAGAATTCATCATGAAGCGACCCATTTACCCTGCACCATTGGTTTTTTCTTATGTGGTATAGGGTCACACTCACCACACCAGAATTCAGAAACAACAGCTACCTCTACAATCTCTATAGCTGTTGTCCATATTGATGAGCTGATAAGAAATTCTATAGTTCTGTTCTCCTTCTTTTTATTGCAGTATTCATGCTCATATAATTTGTGACTACAGTCGTGGCCAAAAGTTTTGAGAATGACACAAATATTAGTTTTCACAAAGTTTGCTGCTAAACTGCTTTTAGATCTTTGTTTCAGTTGTTTCTGTGATGTAGTGAAATATAATTACATGCACTTCATACGTTTCAAAGGCTTTTATCGACAATTACATGACATTTATGCAAAGAGTCAGTATTTGCAGTGTTGGCCCTTCTTTTTCAGGACCTCTGCAATTCGACTGGGCATGCTCTCAATCAACTTCTGGGCTAATTCCTGACTGATAGCAACCCATTCTTTCATAATCACTTCTTGGAGTTTGTCAGAATTAGTGGGTTTTTGTTTGTCCACCCGCCTTTTGAGCATTGACCACAAGTTCTCAATGGGATTAAGATCTGTGGAGTTTCCAGGCCATGGACCAAAAATGTCAACGTTTTGGTCCCCGAGCCACTTAGTTATCACCTTTGCCTTATAGCACGGTGCTCTATCGTGCTGGAAAATGCATTTTTCTTCTTCAAACTGTTGTTGTATTGTTGGAAGAAGTTGCTGTTGGAGGGTGTTTTGGTACCATTCTTTATTCATGGCTGTGTTTTTGGGCAAAATTGTGAGTGAGCCCACTCCCTTGGATGAGAAGCAACCCCACACATGAATGGTCTCAGGATGCTTTACTGCTGGCATGACACAGGACTGATGGTAGCACTCACTTTTTTTTCTCCGGACAAGCCCTTTTCCAGATGCCCCAAACAGAAAAGAGGCTTCATCGGAGAATATGACTTTTCCCCAGTCCTCAGCACTCCATTCACCATACTTTCTGCAGAAGATCAATCTGTCCCTGATGTTTTGTTTGGAGAGAAGTGGCTTCTTTGCTGCCCTTCTTGACACCAGGCCATCTTCCAAAATTCTTTGCCTCACTGTGCGTGCAGATGCGCTCACACCTGCCTGCTGCAATTCCTGAGCAAGCTCTGCACTGGTGGCTCTCCGATCCCGCAGCTGAATCCTCTTTAGGAGACGATCCTGGCGCTTGCTGGACTTTCTTGGACGCCCTGAAGCCTTCTTAACAAGAATTGAGCCTCTTTCCTTGAAGTTCTTGATGATCCTATAAATTGTTGATTGCGGTGCATTCTTAGTAGCCACAATATCCTTGCCTGTGAAGCCATTTTTATGCAACCCAATGATGGCTGCATGCGTTTCTTTGCCGGTCACCATGGTTAACAAATGAAGAACAATGATATCAAGCATCACCCTCCTTTTAACATGTCAAGTCTGCCATTTTAACCCAATCAGCCTGACATAATGATCTCCAGCCTTGTGCTCGTCAACATTCTCACCTGAGTTAACAAGACGATTACTGAAATGATCTCAGCAGGTCCTTAGATGACAGCAATAAAATGCAGTCAAAAGGTTTTTTGGAGATTAAATTAATTTTTATGGCAAAGAAGGACTATGCAATTCATCTGATCACTCTTCATAACATTCTGAAGTATATGCAAATTGCTATTATAAAAACTTAAGCGGCAACTTTTCCAATTTCCAATATTTATGTAATTCTCCAAACTTTTGGCCACGACTGTACATATCAGGGAATTACAATCACAAGGCCTAAAGGTACCTTCAATAGCTTTTCTTCCCAACTCCCCACTAGACATTTGGTCTGCTCAGCTGAACGTGAACATGTTCTAAAGGGGAACAGGGTAGTACTTCAATACCAGACAATTCTGGTGGTGGATTAACTCTCTGTAGAACAAAGGGATTGGGTATTGAAATTCAACGCATTTCCCCTGGCATCATCTGTCGGGAAGAGTTAATACATCTTTGGCTTACTTAAATCTTATGTGTAAAGGTACCGTAAAGGGATTGTGCCATGAAACATATTCTACATATCCTTTTCCCTGGATCTGAATACTTTTGCAATTGCATGAAAAAGTTTGTATAGACAGTCAACTATTCAATAAAATGTATCTGTAATGTGCCACCTGCTGTTTGTAAGGAATCATTTTCCTTTTTTCTTGTCCTCTTCACTGAGGTGGTCGCACATGCCCAGTTTACATCAACTGCCATCATGTCTCATTTCCATTTTTACTATGGAGTGGTCAATGAAGTATCCATTAGCCAAAGCCTCTAAGCATTTGGTTCACCGTTTATGACCCCTGTATGAAGCTTTGGGGACATGTCCTCTGATCACAAGGTATGACCACTTAGACTGTGACTGACAAACCTTAAATCAAAGGATAATCATGGTTACAGACTAAACCACTTTGAATGACCCAAACTAAAACACTGGATCACAAGGCACTATTGCTCCATAGGGTTGGTTCACTAAAGGAGGGGCACTCTGTCTTCCCCCAGGGCATTCCATGTAGCTGTGAGCATACTGTTTGATGGTAGTTTGGGGGTGTCCATGGTGTTAAAGTCAATATGGGTCCTAGGTAGGGCATGTGATGGAAATTAAATAATCAGGATGTAGCATTAAGAGTCAGAGACAAGTCTATTTACTGTGTGCATAGTAGGAGTTGTAGTACATCCAGAAGTCATCTGTACACAGTGCAAGTTCCACCCAGATGTCCAAGCATTTGCTAAGTAGTCTGTTTCAGCATTTGCCCTCCAGTTACTCCTGCTATTGCTGATTTCCCTGTTATTGGGATCTGTGGCTACTAACTATAATCTGGTAACAATGGCTGTAGTGTCCACTGGTCTGGGGTGCATAGTGTGTCTTAAGTTGTTTCCCCTTTGCAGCAGCAGGTGTTGGAATGCTTCAAGCAGGGTTAACTTGCTATCTGTCTCTCTCGCTGTAGCCATGCCAATCTTCCTCCTTTTGTTCGTGCTAGCTTTCATCTCCTGGATGTCGTGGAGGTTATGGGGCTCTAAGGCTTGCAGCTGGAGTCTAGAGAAGAAGAGAACATGGTGACTGTTCCCTACCTCCTCCCTCTCTCCAGCTAGACTCCCTGAAATCTCCTGGAACTAGACGGTGGGGCCAGCCCACAACCTAAGCTCCAGAGAGAGCTGGGCCAATTGGTTAATCATGGCCATGCCTGGCTCATGCTAGGACATACTGGGTATACAGTGCATTATATTAACATGATATAAGTACACACATTAAAAGCCAAATTGCCGATACCCTCTTGCACTGGGGTACTGCACACTGGAAAAGATGTAGATAGAAGAGTTTGCGCCAGTGGATAACTGGTCTAGTTCTGTTTCAGGCACCAGCACACTGTTGCAGTGCCCACATGATCACCAATAGGAGGCAACGCTCCTGTCACAATTGCCATTATTGGAAATAACCTTTACCCTAAGAGGATTATCCTCTTTTACCCACGATTTCAAGCTCAAAAGGGGCTGGCATCATTATGGTCCCCTATTGTCTGTAAATCGTACAGTACCAGTAGTATGTACGTAGGTTCTATGTATAGGTACAATATACTGGCATACATTCCTAAAATTAAACACTAATGTATATACTAGAGGTGGGACGGCGAATCCAACGAATCCACGAATCCCACGAATCTTGCAGGATTCGTGGGATTCTTGGACTCGAATCCCCACCTCTTAAATGTCCCCTACGAATCCCAAGTACCACGTCCGCACTGCTATTCACCGGCGGCAGCAGGGCCGCAAGTACTAACCTTTTTGCAGTGCAGGCGGCAACTCCTCCTCCCTCTAGGCGGTGCAGGTCAGGCGCCAGTGTGTGACGTCAGTTACTGAGCAGTGCGCCACTGCCTGCACCGCCGCCTTGTGCTCTGCCGCCGCCTGCGCTGATCCTCGTTCCTCCGCTCCTAGCAATACCTCTGCTGAGGTATTTATTCATCACAGGGGCCCTAATATGGCAGGGGATATGATGGGACATCTGTGGATGGTTGGTGGTGGTGGGTCTGTGGGTGACACTGGGGGTCTGTGGGTGACACTGGGGGTCTGTGGATGATACAGGGGGATCTGTGGATGACACTGGGGATCTGTGGGTGACACTGGGGGTCTGTGGGTGACACTGGGGGTCTGTGGATGATACAGGGGGATCTGTGGATGACACTGGGGGTCTGTGGATGACACAGGGGGTCTGTTGATGATGGGGGTCTGTGGATGACACTGGGTGGTCTGTAGATGACACTGGGGGTCTGTGGATGATACAGGGGATCTTTGAATGACACTGGGGGATCTGTGGATGACACTGGGGATCTGTGGATGACACTGGGGGATCTGTAAATGACACAGGGGGTCTGTGGATGACACAGGGGGTCTGTTGATGATGGGGGTCTGTGGGTGACACTGGGGGTCTGTGGATGACACTGGGGGATCTGTGAATGACACAGGGGGTCTGTGGATGACACAGGGGTCTGTTGATGATGGGGGTCTGTGGATGACACTGGGGATCTGTGGATGACACTGGGGATCTGTGAATGACACTGGGGATCTTGAATGACACTGGGGATCTGTGGATGACACTGGGGATCTGTGGATGACACAGGGGGTCTGTGGATGACACAGGGGGTCTGTGGATGACACAGGGGGTCTGTTGATGATGGGGGGTCTGTGGATGACACTGGGTGGTCTGTGGATGACACTGGGGGGTCTGTGGATGATACAGGGGGATCTGTGGATGACACTGGGGGTCTGTGGATGACACTGGGGGGTCTGTTGATGATGGGGGGTCTGTGGATGACACTGGGGGTCTGTGGATGACACTGGGGGTCTATGCACAGGATACGTAAGATTCGAGAATCGAAAGATTCGAGATATTGGAGAACCTTTTCGGATTCGGTTTTGGATTCGGATTCGAAAAAAATATGGATTCGTCCCACCTCTAGTATATACAGTATCCCAGACCTGCAAGAATCTGCAAAGTTTGCTTTAGCCACAAGCTGGCCATTGCATTATTATCAGCCCTGCCTTGGACATTTAACATTAATTGAACCCCAAAACTACCATCAGACAAGAGCCCTAGCTACAGGGAGTGCCCGAAGGGAATATAGGGTGCCACTCCTTTACTGCACTGACCCCAGGGAGCAACAGCCTTAGGAAGTACACTGTGACATGCCATTGGGGCCACTACCACTCCCATCCTCTGCTTTGGTTCCTCAGGGGCTCACTGCATAAACGTAGCCCAAAATAATAACTGTAGGAACCGCAAGTAGTGTTGCATAAAGCGGCACCTCCTATTGCTGCTTTGAGGCAAAAATTAAAATAAAAAAGCAATTTGTTATGAAATGCCAAGATGAAAAAAAAATATCTAAATCAAAACCAACAAAAGAAAATGAAAGTGCATAAATATACATACTAAATGTGTACAGTAAATGGCAACTAAAAAAACTATGAGAAATAAGTTTTGGAAACCGTAACGGCGAGCAAATTGAACGTTTGTATCTTACATAAGCAGCTCATGTGTGAAGAATCTACTGCACTTCCAGCATCTGTCAATTTAACCGACAGAATTATGTTCTGACATTGGATATTTCTACAAAAAGGGTCAAATATAAAGCTATCTCAATTCTAATCATTGAATTACAGTAAAGTGATTAGTGATGATATATGACCCCTGGAAAAAGAAATCAA
Source organism: Bufotes viridis (assembly GCA_033119425.1). NCBI lineage: Eukaryota > Metazoa > Chordata > Amphibia > Anura > Bufonidae > Bufotes > Bufotes viridis. Next base: position 37,956,371 of record CM065591.1, read on the forward strand.
ATATGGAATGATCAATACTAAATCATGGGGGATGTTTCTGGTTCCTCGAGGCAGCCATAAGCAATGCATAAAGTCACCTTATTATGTTAAAGCCGAGGTTTCGCAGAGAAGAGCTCTAAACAACCACTTAGGGAAAGTGCTGAGCATGAAATGGAGAGAAATGGAGTGTAAAGTAATGAAAAGACTTTTTAAGTGACAAATTCACCCTTCAGTCTCAGCTTCTTCTAGTGAGAAGTTTTCTCTAAATTTCTGTTGGTCACACACTGGGAGGATTTCATTGCCACTGAATATCTACAGTAATTTCATAAATCTCACAGGAATCTGTGGAGAACCTGGATCTTATTTGAAGAGGACTATGACAGTATACAATAATACTGCATGCTGCAAGGTCCATATACATTACTTTGTATATTTAGCACCTCTTATGGGGCCCCTTTTCAGGAATTCTGTAATATAATTATGGTTGAATAAGCTTAAAGGGGTTGTGCAAGAATGGGGGGGGTGGGAGGGGGTCAAAAACCATCTTGCTGTTTAGACCCTCCAGCAATCAGCTGGAACCACTTGGGGAATCTGACAAGTGTCTAATTCTCCTACAGCGCCACCACAGGGAAAATTAAGTATTACACCATCTCACAGAAACCATCTGATGGTCTTTGTGAATGCCCAGGTGCATTGAGTTCTCCAACCCCGCCCAGTCCTCTTAGTGCCCCTGCACAGAAGTTATGCCCACATTGTGCCCCCTCCCAGTAGTTATGCCTACATTGTGCCCCTCATAGTAGTTATGCCCACATTGTGCCCTTGCAATATGCTATCCCCCAGGACTGATTGTGTCCCAGGTTTTAGGAATGCCAAGTGGTATGTTGCGGTCTTACTAGTTTGGTGTGTCATGGTACTCCTGCCTGGATAATGTAGCACCCCAGGTTTAGCCTCCATAGCAATAAAGGGGAGAGTCATAGTTGGTGGAGAATAATCTGAATTCATGCTTTATAAAATTCAATGTCTTTACTTGAATAAACTTGCATCCAGACAATATCTGATCTTTCTCTGGCTCCAGCAGGTTTCAGTGTAAACTGGCAGTCTATCTTGAATACCTTGCTTTCTCTTTCTCTGCTGTGCTAAACTCTGGCTTTAGTCTGATAGCTGGACTTTCTGACAATTCTGGTAACTTTGAGCCTTTGGCTGTTGACCCCCTCGTAATACTCAGTCTCTAAACTGTAAGGAGTCATGGTGCTCTAGGAGCAGTTTCTGTAATGTCCCCGAGTGCCATTACCACCTCCTTTTGTACCCCCACTATCTTTATGGTGTGATCCTGTGTCATCTCATATATTTTTATTGCCATAACCTGCAATATGTGCATGTATTTCCTTATAAACTGCTGTTTATATGTAATGTGCCTGGTTACCAGCAGATGGCAGCCAATCTGAGCAGAGATAGTTTCTCTGGAGAGGAACCTTCTAGTTCCTTCCCAGCCCTTTTTATAGAGGGAGGAGTTTAGTTAGTCGGGTCAATCTAGCCTACCCCCTCTTGGGGAAAGGTTGTGTGTTGGCTAGCAGAGCACTGCCTGCTCTGCTAGGCCCCAGAGGCCCTGCCTCTGAAGTCTACATGGTTGCTTGTCCCCTCCGGGGCTTCCATTGTCTCCCAAGCTAACAGAGCTTGAGGCCAGGACAAGAAGTTCCTAGGATTAAGGACTAAAGTAAGAGATAGACTACAGACAGCTAAGCTAAGTTCCAGCAGAAGAGGAAGAGTTTCCTATTTACCCAGCCAAGCATAGCTGAGCTGAGTGAGATACCGCATAGCAGACCTGATAGTGTTACAGAGAAGTGTTTACCTGCACAGATTATGCCATTACCTGCTAATGACCAACATACAGTTTTGAAACTGTTTGGATTACCGTTTATGTCAGTTAAAGCTGTGTTCAATGTTACTACAAAGTCTGGACTCAGTTTATTCTACCTATCCATCCTCCAAGTTCAACTACCCCCTTTGCACTGCTTCGGACCACATCACATCTGGGATCCAAGGATATCCAGGTAGGAACACTGTGACATGTGTATATAACATCTACAGAGACTGTAGGCCACCCTGTACCACTCTGGCAATTCTACCCCTGGGTACCAATATTGCCATCTACAAAGGGGACTCCAAGTCCTCGCTGCTTAACCACAGCTGGCGTCACAATTACTTGCTCTATAAGAGGGACATATTTCGTAGAAACCTCCTAAGCGGCAAGGGATACCCCAGGCACAGCCAGTGGGCCTATTGCACTTCCCTTGGAAGACTCCTGCTTACAGCGCCATGTCTTGTGTCTTTCCAACTCCACTATCGACTTTAGACTGACTATAGCTTCCCGCAGCCTCTCCCTTGGTAGGAAGGGACTAGCCAACTTCTGCCCAAAAGGGGGAGAAAGGAATGGTAAGTTCCATTCTAACTAAAGATCTCTCTGTCAGATACACTGCCACCTGCTGGTGAACCAGGCACATTGCATGCAATAACAAGTAAAAGTGTAATATACCGCGCCAACCCTATAATCACCAGAATTTGCACACGTTGTAACCACCAGTACCAAAACAAGGAAAACAGACCACCACTGCAGATAAAGACTGTACAAATACTCACATCTCGTCTATACAGCTGTATTACCTGATTATACGCTGTGTGCCCGATCAGTCCTCAGGGTTAGATTTCTGCCGCAGCTGACTAGCGGCTGTGCTGTGGGAAAAACTTATTTCTTGCTGCTCGCGCCCGGCCTGTGGCGCTGAGCTGCTAGTGGTAAGGGATCGTGTGCGCGCGTTCTGTGCTGCAGTTGCCAGAAGACCTCCGGCGCGTTTCGTACAATTAACGTTGTCCTTCCTCAGGGAGTTCACTCTACTACCTGTCTTCTTGCCCTTTTATGCGCAAACACAGTAAACCCTTTCATCACCACTACTCTGCACAGTTATTTCACCGCATGGTGCTGATTTGTATATACATACATAGTCCTCTCTTGCCTACGGGTCATCATTGTTCAAAGGCATATAATTCAATTTCGGCATTTAGCCCATATGGAAACAGCGTGTTTAGGTTAAGAATCCATTTTGTTTCTGCTCTGGACATACATTTAATGAAGTCCCCCCCCTCTTTTGTCAGGTCTGATTATATCTTTCCCGCAGAAACTAGACCCTTTCAGTTTCCCCTCATGTTTATCCCTATAGTGCTGCGATAGGGGATGTACACATGTTCCCCTATCCTTTTCTTCAACTGTCTTTTTGTCCTCCCCACATACATCTTTTTGCAAGGACAGGTTATCATGTATATTACGGCATGACTATTACATGTTATGTTCTGTTTAATTGTATAGCATTGTGTCCCTTCTGTGTTCGTTATCTGCGTGATTTTATTCCCATTTTTCATAGCTTTACAGCCTGTACACATTTTGCATGGCTGGAAGTTACCCGCAATTTTAGAGGAGGTTTTACCTATTTTGGTATTTTGTTTCCAAGGTTTTTTGATTTGCTAAAAATGAACCTCGGTTGATTTGGGAGGATATCCCCAATAACCTTGTCATGCCTAAGATGGTCTCAGTGTTTCTTGATTATCCTTTTAATCACTGGTATCTGAACATTATATGGTATAATTATTGGTGGAAAGGTTTCTTCATCCCCAAAATCATTATTCCTACCTATTTTCCTATCATCTAGTAGGTTTTGTCTGTCTACCTTATCCACCTCTTTGCGCTGTCTCTCTAGGTAGTCCTTTTTATAGCCTTTATGTTCAAATTTTTCCTGTAGGGAGTCTGCCTCTTTTTCATTTTCCCCGGTATCTGTACAGTTCCTTTTTAGTCGTTATAGTTGGCTCCTCGGGAGGTGGTGCGATCCACTGATATATACTGCTGCCTGCGATTGGCACTAGAGCAGAGGGTGCGCTACAGTGTGCTTGTTTTAGTGTTGCATGTAATAACAGTTATATAGCACTATTATTAAGGCACAGTATCAAAGTACCTGGAATTAAATACACAGACAACATTATTTGTTAGTCATTAGATTCAGTAGCAGGTTGTAGGAATGGTAGTGCATGTACTGAGGTACTACACCCTCTTATAGTAGGTATGCCTACATTGTGCCCTTCATAGTATTTCTTATTATTGTATGTCATGCTGAAACAGGCTGTTAGGACCTAATCAGTAGTGATGAGCGGCAGGGGCGAATATTCGCCATATATTCGTGAATTCGAAAATTCTTTATCTCCAGTCATTATTTTCTTGATTGCGGAAATTGGCAATTTAAAAATCCGTATTACGAAAATATGCATTATGAAAATTCGCATTATGAAAATTCGCATTCAACACTACTCCGAAAATCTAAGTTATTGCAGCCTTCTCATTGGCCCACAAGCTAGAAGCAGGGAGGGATCATGTGTACTGTTCTTTATACCCAGTCATTATTTTCTTGATTGCGGAAATCGGCAATTTTAAAATTTGCATTATGAAAATTCGCATTTAACACTACTCCTAAAATCATTGGCCCACAAGCTAGAAGCAGGGAGGGATCACGTGTACTGTTTAAATATTCGAAATTGCGAATATATATCATTATATTCTAAATATTTGCGAAATCTGGAAGTGCCAATATTAGCGATAAAAATTCACAATTCGAATATTCGTGATCAACACTACTAATCAGACTGGGTAATAACATCATGCCCAGAGTGGGAGGCTTTTTAGATGAAAAACTCCACCCAGATTTCAGAATATTCTTCTATTTATCCTGAACATAATGGTATAATGGAGAGTAATGATGTACGGTATAATGATTAATAATTGCCTTTGATTGAAACTGATTGAAACTTGATTGAAATGCTAGCTCTATGTCCAGACAAAGGTGCGTTTATGATCATCAACCTTATTCTTACAGCCATCAATGTCCATAGAAAGTAACTGTTTTTGCTAATTTTGCTTACCCTAAATTTAGCCTCACCCAACACACTCCATGAATAGTCCCGTTTGCACAGTTTTTCACAGACTATTTCCTCCTCCAAGGCTCCATATTGCAATTTCTTTTTTGTGAGTTTAAGCTCACCAACTGGGACTGACAAAACGATGTGCATGACATAAGGTGGCCATTAATACTATATTGTCTGCTATTTTTTTCCGGTATGTGGTGGAAACAATTTGGTTATTATGTCACAGATAACACCAAATTAAAAAAGCACACTGTTTGCAAGCTGACATTATAGGTAAGATGTAAATTATAGTCACCATTTAGGTATCGGATTAGTTCTGATATGGGCTCCACATCAGATAACCATATAATAATAATGTTGTCAATGTAGCGGCCATACTAGAAGACATCTGACACAAATGGATTGACAAAAGAAAACAAATATGTTTCCTTTCCCCATGTGACAAATAAATTCACAACTGATGGTAAGTATTCATCCCCCATTGAGACCCCAACTTTTTGTAGAAAAAACCCTTGTTAAACATGAAATAATTATGGGTAAATAAATATTGCAGAACCATAACCATATATCTCCGTAAATCCTCAGAATAATCGGCATACTTTTTCAACATCTCTACTATTGCCTGAAGGTCAAGTCCCTAAGGAATAAATGTGTGGAGTGATTCTATGTAAATATGTAACCCATCACTTCATTTGTCCTATTAAAGAAGGCACAAGCTTTGTATATTTCAGGTGTCCCATCATGCATAGACGCACCAGTGACTGCAACAAAGAGTCAAGACACAAGTCAAGATGTTCATTTGATGACCCTATTTCAACAATGATGGGTCTCATTGGAGGAGGGAACTGATTTTAACATACCGTACTTTGGGGATTGAGTGAAAAAAAAAAAAAAAATATATATATATATATACTCATACTCAATATCTTGCTTATCAAAAATTCCCAAGGCCATTCCTTCCTCCAAAAGTACACTCATTTCTTGTTAGAACAACCTAGTAGGGTCTCCTCTGAGTTTAAAATATTTAGTTTAATCTGCCAACAACGAAAGATTAAGTTTAATGTACAATCCTGCATTGAGCAGTGTGACAGATCCACCCTTGTCTGCCGCTCTCGTAGTGAGATCATCATGCTGTTTCAAATATGTATAGCTACTTGTTAAGTTGGGTTATCACAAGTTTTTAGGTTAATGGATCTATCCAAATTGATTAAAACTTCATGTACTAAATCCAGGAATCTATCCACAGAGGGACACAAGACTGCACAAAGTATGAGAGTAGATTTGTAATTTTAAAATCATGTGCCTTATATATAATATCCTTATCCCTATTGTGATCCATCTTCAACAGTCTCAGGTCTCTGTAAGGGATCTGATCCTCCAACTCAGATTGTAATATCATTTCACAACCAGACACATTTTGCACATCGTGCTGATACTATTACTAGAGACAAATGTAAAGTTATGTACATGGGAAGGAATAATGCAAGTCACCCGTACATACTAAATGGTAAAACACTCGGTAACACTGACATGGAAAAGGATCTAGGAATTTTAATAAGCAGCAAACTAAGCTGTAAAAACCAGTGTCAGGCAGCTGCTGCCAAGGCCAATAAGATGATGGGTTGCATCAAAAGGGGCATAGATGCCCGTGATGAGAACATAGTCCTACCACTTTACAAATCACTAGTCAGACCACACATGGAGGGCTGTGTACAGTTCTGGTCTCCTGTGAACAAGGCAGACATAGCAGAGCTGGAGAGGGTTCAGAGGAGGGCAACTAAAGTAATAACTTGAATGGGGCAACTACAGTACCCTGAAAGATAATCAAAATTAGGGTTATTTACTTTAGAAAAAAGACGACTGAGGGGAGATCTATTAACTATGTATAAATATATCAGGGGTCAGTACAGAGATCTCTCCCACCATCTATTTATCCCCAGGACTGTGACTGTGACGAGGGGACATCCTCTGCTTTTGGAGGAAAGAAGGTTTGTACACAAACATAGAAGAGGATTCTTTATGGTAAGAGCAGTGAGACTATGGAACTCTCTGCCTGAGGAGGGGGTGATGGTGAGTACAATAAAGGAATTCAAGAGGTGCCTGGATGTATTTCTGGAGTGTAATAATATTCCAGGCTACAGCTACTAAAGATGGGTCGTTGATCCAGGGAGTTATTCTGATTGCCTGATTGGAGTCGGGAAGGAATTTTTTCCCCTTAAGTGGGGACACTTGGCTTCTGCCTCACAGGGGTTTTTGCCTTCCTCTGGATCAACTTGTAGGAAACAGGCCAAACTGGATGGACAAATGTCTTTTTTTGGTCTTATATACTATGTTACTATGTTACTATGTTACTATAATCAGAGCTGCATTTCTAACTATTCACTTGAGGGCATGTGCCTAGGGTGCCACCCAGCAGGATGGACGGCATCAAAGAGAGGACAGAGAGAACAAGGAGAATATGAGAGCTCCAGAGTCTAGACACAACAGTAGTGACTAATAAACAGGCCCTGATCTGTATCTGCTACATTGCAAGAACTGAAGGACCTGTGATGACATCACCGTCATGTGATCAGTGCAAGAAGTTGCGAAGCTCAGCAGTGGAGAGGAGAAGAGATGGGAAAGGACCTGTGATGACATCATGTGGAGCTTTGTGTGGAGGAAAAAAAAGTGGATAAATGATGGATTCAGTATCAGCCAGATAAATGCTGGGAGTTGTAGTTCTCTCATCTTGTACCCATTCTCTGTAATGTCTTCTGATATCACAGAATAAAAGAAAATGGGATTTTCTCACAACTCTTGGCAATGCAGGCTCATAAGAACATGGGACCGACACAGATGTCTTCAGCTGCCAAGCGCACATGTACCAGGTCAGCCAGTGTCATAGCTACTAATCTGCTGGCAGATGCAGCACAAGAAATCAAAGGCAGACTTAAAAGTGACTGAAAAAGCATATATAGTAAATATCACAGAGTAAAGAAATTATTTATGTTGAGATTTTTAGGCTACTTTCACACTAGCGTTAATATTTTCCGGTGTTGAGATCCGTCATAGGGTCACATTACCGGAAAAAAAACGCTTCCGTTTTGTCCCCTTTCATTGTCAATGGGGACAAAACGTAACTGAACAGAACAGAATGCTCCAAAATGCCTTCTGTTCTCATACTGGAGAGCAAACCGCAGCATGCTGCATTTTACTTTTAGTCCTGGGATATGGATCCATCATGTCATAACCCACAATGCAAGTCAATAAGGACGGATCCATTTTCTCTGACACAATCTGACACAATAGAAAACGGATCCGTGCCCCATTGACCTGCATTGTGTGTCATGACGGATCCGTCTCGGGTATATTAAAGATAATAAAACTGGATCCATTTATAACGGATAAACATGGTTGTATTATCAGTAAGGGAAGTGTAACAGATCCAGCAAATATGCTAGTGTGAAAGTAGCCTTAGTGTAATTTGCCTGATGCTGTTATATAGATTATGATTTCCATCCTGTGTATTATAGTATAGTGCCCCACTGTCCCGGGTATGATGTCTTTCTTCTGCGGGTTATGAAAGTGGTCAGCTAAATGCGGTGCTAAGTGTTAAGCTGATTTGTGGAGCAGCACTCTGCCTGCCTGAGAGCGCCGCAGTCACCTCCACGGGGCCCTGCCTGGCCTAAAACTGTAGATTGAGCAGTGAGCACTGACTGCAGCATCCACACTGCCCCAGAGGCTGAAGAAAAGACCGGAATGGACTGAGGTGATTATATATGGACTGAAGTGATAATAGACTGAGGTGATTATATATGGACTGAAGTAGTAATAGACTAAGGTGATTATATATGGACTGAAGTAGTAATAGACTAAGGTGATTATATATGGACTGAAGTAATAATAGACTGAGGTGATTATATATGGACTGAAGTAATAATAGACTGAGATGATTATATATGGACTGAAGTAATAATAGACTGAGATGATTATATATGGACTGAAGTAATAATAGACTGAGGTGATTATATATGGACTGAAGTAATAATAGACTGAGGTGATTATATATGGACTGAAGTAATAATAGACTGAGGTGATTATATATGGACTGAAGTAATAATAGACTGAGGTGATTATATATGGACTGAAGTAGTAATAGACTGAGGTGATTATATATGGACTGAAGTAATAATAGACTGAGGTGATTTTATACAATTGAGGTTATAATTCATAGACTGAGGTAATTACATATGGTTTGGGGTATTTGATTGTCAGCTCTGAGGTCCCGAGTCTGACTCAGTCCTTTGTTATGTCTCCCCAGGGGGGAATTAATATGCCATGCGTGCCAAGAGTTATGCAGTTACAGGTTATAGATAGAGAGTTTTCTAATTATATCTATTAGTGTTGAGCAGATCGAAGTCTACAAAGTGACTCGATTCGAATTTTAGGGAAAATTTAATTTGTGGCAAAGCCGAACTTCCTCATGCCCTGTGGTAATGAATGGCGGTAAAAAAAATCATACTTACCTCATCTGTTTGAACATGAATAGCCAGCCACCACCATCTTGACTGAAGATCCTGCACAAAATCCAGGGCGCGGTGACTTATGACATCTCCACGCCAGCTGACGTGATGATGTCGGGCCACGCAACATTTTGCTATGAATCTTCACTCAAGACGGTGGCGGCCATCTCTTCGCGATCAAAGGAATGAGGTATGACTTTATTTTATTTTTTTAATTTTACACTGAAATATCAATGTCAGATGTCACAATCAGCTATGAATGCAGCATCTGAGGGGTACAATGACGGGGAGCAGTGAAATCGTCGCTCCCTGTCGTGCCCCCCAACACAGAAAGCAATTTTTTTTTTTCATTCGGTGAAGCAGCCGAATCGAATTTTCCAATAAGTGCTTTGCTCATCTCTAATATCTATGATATACTGTATAATCATAATCACCCTATGTCATCCAAGTGCTGTTTGCATCAGTGCAGCCATTGAGCAAATTATAGAACATGTCCTAGTCTAATTCCGGTTTGATGGCAAGAATGGTAGGATCCCGGACACGTGGGATTAAGGTCATCCCTATGTTGGTTCCCTTGATAGTTTTAGTGGGAATATTTCCCAACATTTTTAGTGTTGCCATCTCCGGGCAGATTGCCTGGGATGGCAACATGGTTTTGATTGGGGTTGCCACCACTTTGGCAACTTTGCCCAGGTGTGGCAACCTTTAGGCCTCTTTCACACGGGCATCACGTTTTTCAGTCAGTTTTGACTGTTGTTCAGCTTTTTCCGCACGAGTGCAATGCATTGTGCACGCGCGTGACAAAAAACTGAATGTGTTACCCAGACCTGAACACGGACTTCTTCACTGAAGTTCGAATTTGGGATCGGTGATCTGTATATTTTATTATTTTCCATTATAACATATATAATAACATCTTTAATTCAGAATGCTAAGTAAAAGATTCATTGTGGGGTTAAAAAAAATAATAAAATTAACTCACCTCATCCACTTGATCGCGCAGCCGGGCTCGTCTTCTTTCTTCTTCTTTGTGCAGGACCTGGCTGGAGAAGGACCTTCGATGACGTGATCACGCTCACTACGTGGTAGAAGGTTCTTCTATCTTCATTTAGAAGGACCTGCGCTGATGTCACCATGCTCACCACTTAGTGAGCATGATGACATCACCGAAGTTCCTTTTCCAGCCAGGTCCTGGAAGAAGAAGAAGAAAGAAGACGAGCCAGGCTGCTCGATCAAGTGGATGAGGTGAGTTACATTATTATTATTTTTTTAACCCCACAATGGATCTTTTACTTAGCATTCTGAATTAAAGAATGCTATTATTTTCCATTATAACCATGTTATAATGGAAAATAATAAAGTAAATGGGGTCCCGGGTAACTTATCCCTGATCTCCATAGCAACCATGCATGAAAATCGCACCGCATCCGCACTTGCTTGCGGATGTTTGCGATTTTCACGCATCACGATTCATTTCTATGGGGCCTGCGTTGCGTGAACATGCTGCGATTTTCATGCAAAGCACAAGTGATGCGTGAAAATCATCGCTCATCTGCACAGCCCCATTGAAGTGAATGGGTCCGGATTCAGTGCGGGTGCAATGCGTTCACCTCATGCATTGTACCCGTACGGAAGTACCCGTATACTCGCCCGTGTGAAAGGGGCCTTATTCTATTGGTTAAACGTTTGGCCAATGACAATGCTGGATATTCTTATTCTTTTGCCTTTGTGACAAGGCTGTGATTGGTTATGGCATAGGGGCTTGAGGGAATAAATATGCGGGTACAGCAGAAGCTGGGACCCTACCTCATCTGAGAAGATAAGAAGGTCGTCGCTGCCCCGCCCGCCCTCCTAATATGTTGGTTTTGTTTTTCCGGTCACAACTTGAAGTTATTGGGTATGAATTGTTGATAAATCTGAATTTGAGCTTAAGCTTATGGCTGAGCTTGTATATTGTTTTTATCAGAGTTTATAATGAATACGTTTAAATTGAGTTATGAATGTTATTTATTAATTAATAAAGGCCGTGGCCAATTTATAAAAAATAAATATTTCCAAACAAAAGTGATTGGTTTCAGTGCTTTTATTTTATATTCTTAATGATATTGTAAGTAGGGGTATGACTTTTTATCCTATAGGCATTTCTACAAGAGGGCTTTCAAAAAGTGCAGGATGCAAGCGTCCAGTATCCGTATTTTACGAATCCGCATTATAGCAAAGGCAGTGTGCGTGAGGCCTAACATACTGATGTTAGTGAACAGCAGGGAGCAGATGAAACAGAGTGCGACGGTGTAGACTACACAGGGTTTGTAATCTTTCACTATGGAGACCTATGAGTCCACATAACAGCTGTATACTGACGATACCCAAAATTATAGATTTTTATTTCCGATTATTTCATAATTGCTTTCTTTTTCATTTGCTGTCAGATTCCACCCTTCTATGCCTTATAAAACCTGTCCAAGTTGTAAATGGTGGAACCCATGGTGTCATTACATTTCCCTCCCTAAAAGAGCGCCGATCCTGTAAGACGTGTATTATGCACAATTTTGGCATCAGCCTTTCAGTTCATGCCAGAACTCCCAGAGAGAAAACGCTCCTTGCAGATAAAACTAATCAATGATTCTGCTCGTCTCCTGCGAGAGTCTCCGATTATTATTCCTTCGCAAAGTGTCAACGTATTCCAAACAGCTGCATAATTACCGAAGAAATGTATAAACAGATAAGAATGCGACACAACGGGCTCACATTTACTTGCCTTTGGCAAGACACAAGTAGAAATCAGTAAAAGTAGAACAAACAATATTATACAATGCCCCTTTCTGACAAGCAGGGAGGGCTCAGCAAGTAGACAGGCGCCTGTTCCTCGTCTTCTTTTACGTAAAACGGAAAAGGAGAATTAAAAGAAGCCAATATATTATCTGCTTAGAAGGAATCACGTCTGCCCTAAGGTTATTTTGGGGTATCTTGCAGAGAGCGGTAACTCTGGTTGCCCTCGGCCACCATGTAAATCTTCATTATGTTTTCCTCTTAAAGGGCTTTTCCAAAACTTAAAGGGGTTGTCTCACTTCAGCAAATAGCATTTATTATGTAGAGGAAGTGAATACAAGGCACTTACTAATGTATTGTGATTGTCCATATTGCTTCTTTTGCTGGCTGGATTTTTCCATCACATTATACACTGCTCATTTCCATGGTTATGACCACCCTGCAATCCAGCAGTGGTGGTCGTGCTTGCGCTATAGCTATCTATTAGTGGTGGTCACACTTGCACACCATAGGAAAAAGCACCAGCCTATGTGAGCTCCCACGGGCCAGCCACCAGAGGCCGGAGTTTTTTCCTATAGTGTGCAGGCACGGCCACCACTGATGGATTACAGGGTGGTCATAACCATGGAAATGAGCAGTCTATAAAGTAATGGAAAAATGAATCCAGCCAGCAGAGGAGGCAATATGTATGGACAATCACAATACATTAGTAAGTTCCTTGTATGAACTTCCTCTACATGATAAATGCCACTTGCTGAAGTGAGACAGCCCCTTTAAAGGGATTGTGCAAGAATAGAGGGGGGGAAGGAGTTGGCAATCCCCCCGCCATACGTAGCTGGACCTGTAAAAGAAAGATGATCTACCTGGTTCCTGATGCTGGCTACTCACTCCTTCTCCTCCAGGCCTGCAATGCCCTGCTAGGCTCCCTCGCTGTCAATATCCGGTATGACATCACCGCAGCCAATCACTGGCCTCAGTGGAGACTGGATTCCCTTGCGTCATGTGAAAATATTTTATGGCATAAGGGGAGCCGGTGACTTGCCGTGGCAATGTCTAACCGGATGATGAAAACGCGGGAGCCTAGAGGAGCATCACAGGCCTGGTGAAGAAGGAGCCGGTGCCTGGAAGCAGGTAAGTAATCTTTCCTTTACAGGTCTAGCCATGACGGTGGTGGCATGGAGGTAGGTTGCCAAAAACCATTCTTTCACAATCTATTTAAATATTGATTACCTATCCTCATGATAGGTTTTCAATAAAGATGACTGAATTAATTCTAAACTTATCAAATTTGACCCAAAATTTTTATAAAGTTGAGTCAAATCTGAATTTTTGGCCATGTAATTCAAATTTCTCAACCATTTTCAGATCAGAAGATATGAAGAAGGAGGATCACAATACACTGTCCGACTTGCATGTATGTACACAGGCAGACATTTGCTTTAAAAAAAGCCAAAAAATACAAATAAAAAATTGGACAATTCTTTTAAAAGTTTGTTTTTAAAGATGCTGCTTGTTACCACCAGGAACTGTCACTTTAAAGTTACTAATGCTAGCTTGGTGTTAGGGCTCATGCACACAAACGTATTCTCTTTCCGTGTCTGTTCCGTTTTTTTTTTTCCGAACGGTATACAGAACTGTTCATTTCAATGGGTCCGCAAAAAAAAACGTGTGCGTTCCGTTTCCATATGTCCGTATTTCCATTCCGCAAAAAAAATAGAACATGTCCAATTATTGTCCGCAATACGGACACGGATAGGACTGTTCCATTAGGGGCCAGCTGTTCCTCTCCGCAAAATACGTAATGCACACAGACGTCATTCGTATTTTTTGCGGATCTTTGCGGTTTCTGCGAAACAAAAAACGAGTTTCATTGTGCCAAAACACTAAAGTGTGAACTGATCCCATTACTTTAAAGGGTCTGAGAGCTCTGCGGGTGCAGCCTTTATAGCGGATGGAAATCACTGAGATTTCCGTAGTCATCCACATTAAGCTGTTTATGATGTGTATGGCTGAGGAGGATCATATAATAATGGCTGCCAACTGGGATTTCGTTCAACTGGTTAAATATAGGAACAGCACCGCCTAATATCACTGGCTGTGTCTGGTATTACACCCCGTGGCTGCGGCTGAGGGCTCAGTACCATACAGTTGCTCGTGCAGGTTTATAATATGGCTCCTTAGGCTTACTGAAGAAGATCACATGCGGTAGATAGGAGGGTGGAGATAACAGAGCAAATCTTGAAACTATTAAACACAGCATTCAATGAGAGCCATCGTGTGAGTTGACTAAAGCACCGAAGATGACCATTTGCCGTAAATCAGATTTCTATAATTGCACGTGGAACGATTTTTCGGTTCCTTGGAAGATAGAAAATTATATTTATTATTTGCTTTGTCGTTTTTTTGGCTGGGGCACAACCCAGTGTCCATTTATCCTGGATAATTATGTTATTTGTACTTTTTGATAAGTCACAGATGTCTAAACTTTGCTGTTCGTCATTTAAAGGCACAATCCAAATGTAAAAACTCCTATGTCACGGAATAAAAAATATATATTGTTACCTGTTCTCTTCTCCATTCAGATTCAAATTTAGGTGAAATTCTTCTCATTTTTACCTGGAGCCTATCTACATTTGGTTTACCAGCTTTTACTGTCTAGTTGTCACCTTGGCTTATTAACTCATTTTTTAGGATTATATAGGGCAGTGTTTGCCAACCAGTGTGCCTCCAGCTGTTGCAAAACTACAACTCCCAGCATGCCCGGACAGCCTTTTGCTATGCGGGCATGCTGGGAGTTCTAGTTTTGCAACAACTAGAGGCACACTGGTTGGGAAACACTGATATAGGGTGACGTGGAGCTTATAATCTACAGTATTTTCCTTATTTCTGATACCCTTACATTAGGTTCAATTTCATATGAAGTGTAGAAAGTTTTTTGGGTTTGGGAGGAAACCAGAAAAATCTGGATGAAACCCACATAAACATGAGGAGAACATACACAATCCTTGCAGATGTTGTCCTTGGCTGTAACAATGCTAACCACCGAGCCCCTGTGCTGTTCTTCATATGGCACTGTACTCTAGAAACAGAAAACGAGTCTCATTTCTAAATTCTGCTAAGGCTCAGTGGTGCTCTTTAGCACCATGCAAGTGTATAGGTCCTCAGAGATCAAGGGCTCGCCTGAGTTGCTACCACTTCAGCCACTATTTACATCAGGAGGCCGGTGCGGCACTGTGTCTCCACCACTTGTCTCCTGTGTGAATTGTGTGCGTGCCATATGTCCCATATGAAAGCTGTGTGTACACTATGTATCCTCTGTATGCACTATGTGTACTATGTGTAAGATGTGTGTGAAACGTGTATGTGCACCATCCTACGTGTACGCCATGTGTTCTCTGTGTGAGGTGTGTGTGAACGTTGTGTTTTGCTATAAAACATGTCTTGGATAAAGCCTTCAGACATAACTTTGCTTGGAGCCCCAGAAATAGCAAATTTGTATCTAGCCACACTGTGCCCACACTTGCCACATCTTTGGAGCTTTGGGAAACATGGGTAATGTAGTGCAGTACCCCAGACCTAGGGGTATCTGCAATTGTTCTATGTAATGTTATTTATATTTTATATTGTAATGTCATTTATGTTATGCAATGATAAGGTATGGTTAGCATTAGGAATATGACTTTCCATCCCATTCCTCCCCTCTTGGTGGGAGTAGGATCGTCCTTCTTCCTACCAGGAGGGAAAACTCTAGAGAGTTCTAGTGAGAGCTATCTAGGCTAGTGAGAAGTGAGGAATCATGAATATCTTCTCCTGCTCTGAGGGTATTTAGGGCCACAGAATTATCTCAACTGTAAGGAACACTGCTCCAAGGAGACTGAAGGTCCAAGACCATGGATATTCTCAAGAGCTACAGCACTACACCAATTATCGCTTCACAGATCCTGCTGCAGGTGAGGGATAACATGTTAAGACACCCATCACCATAGCGCAGCTCAGCCAAACCCCAAAAGCCTGTATTTATTCAAGTGGACACTGACAGCAACAGGTGCCAGTCTATAGCCGTAGTGAAGGGAAATCAAGAGAGAGAGAAGGACTACCTTAGAGTGTTTTTGTCCGCCATCTTTGCTGACACTATCAATTGGAGATAAATACATTGCATTTTTTTATAGATACAGCAAAGAAAGATGTTTGTTGGTCTTTCTGATTTCTTCACATCACGTTTTCACTGCACTGAACCCCAGGGAGGGAGGGCCTAAGGGAGTACACCGTGACAAAACATCCTATCGAGGCCAGTAGAACTACCATCCTCTGCATTGGCTCCTCAGGGGCAAGCTGCAGTAGCACCATCATATTTTGTCACGTTCAAGATCAAGACTATAAAAGAGTGAATAATTGAAAAATTTTGATTCGGCTGCTTTGCCAAAGCTTACTAAAAGTTTATTTTGGGACGAAATACTTCATAACGAAGTGCATTTATTTTGAACTAGCTAGAGTGATGAAAAGGAGCGGTGATTGTGCCGCTCCCCGTCATTGTACCCCTCAGAGGCTGCATTCATAGCTGATCAAGGCATCTGATATAAATAACAGTGTGTAAAATAAAAAAAATAAAAAATCATACTTACCTGTTCCATTTGCTTGCGACGGGCCAGCCGCCGCCATCTTGCTTGAAGATCTGGCGCAAAATCTTGTGGGGCCCATAATAAATTCATCACGCTGGCCGTTGGTCACCACACAAGAGATTTCATGCTAGATCTTCAAGCAAGATGGCGGTGAGCAAATGGATGAGGTAAGTATGATTTTTTGGGGTTTTTTGACACTATTTCAGATTAAATCGCTAGCACAAATCACAAGGAAATTCTGCTTCGCGGAGAATCTTATTTATCCTGAAATTCGGATCGAAGTCCACTTTGTGGACTTCGATTGGCTCAACACTAATCAAGACGTTCTATCTAAAACCGAGATTGATTTAGTTCACCTGGAGGTGCACTGTAAGAGCGTTTTGTGTAAGATAAGTGTCTGGTGCCTACAGAGCTAGTTATTAGAGAAGACGAGGAAGTCTCCAACAGGCCTTACTAATAATACAAACTATATCAATAAGAATATATGGACAGCGGCAAAATGTATGACCCCTATCTGTCTCCATCTTCCCATCTACTAGTTTGCAAGGCACAAGCATTGATTTTTTAACCCATCTATACAGTTTTAATTATCCATCTCTTAACTCTGCAACGTTCTGAAAAGTTATATCTGCAGTAGAATTGAACCGAATGCACTCGCAAACATTTTTGCCAAGCGTTGCATATTCAGCGATCATTTATTTTCATCAACGTGAAGGTCGGCTAAACTATGAAAATTAGACGCCCCAATCAATAGTTGCAGCTACCTCATACTCATATCCCTGCAACGCAGATCCTGGCAGATATGTAACCGAAACCTGAGATGCAGTCATAATCAGATCTATATCTGATTGCAGTAGTCATTAAGGCATTGCTGAAGCACAGGATGTATAGTCTGCTAGTTTTCTGAATGAAATAATGTAATAAAAGTTCTAAAGGGGGGTGCCACCATTATAGGGCATCTGTCAGCAGATATGTACCTATGACAATCTGACCTGTTACATGTGCGCTCGGCAGCTGAAGGCATTTGTGTTGGTCCCATGTTCATATGTGCCCGCACTGCTGAGAAAAATGATGTTTTAATATATGCAAATGAGCCTCTAGGAGCAACGGGGGCGTTACCATTACACCTAGAGGCTCTGCTCTCGCTGCAACTGCTGCGCCCTCTTCCACTTCATGAAAATGTCATCACGCCCTGTCAATCAAAGTCTTGCACCTAGTTACTGATGTAATTTACTTTCTGTTGTAAAATTGCTCCAGTTGTGAGATATTTCTCTTTAGTTCATTATAATGGCAACAGACTGCTGTTTAATCTGTATGGTAATGTGCACATCCACCCACTGATGTGGTCGCACATGCTCAGCTTCATCCGGCTGTCTGCCATATCTACTGTTAGAACCTGTGACAGTTACAGGGAGAGAGCTGCAGGAGAAAAGACACACCCACCTGAGCTGTTATAGAAAGAGAGCTGCAGAAGAAAGAAGCCACCCAAGCTGTGATAGGGAGAGATCTGCAGCAAAAAGACAACACTTGAAATAGCGGCTGCTTTGGGGCCCAAACTCAGAAGGGCCACAACTGGGAGGAGGACTAAAAGATTTTATTGTCAGCGCCCCCTCATCAGTATTATAAAATGATATTATATACACTGATTGTATAGGAAATGGATGGAGTGCGATCTTGACTAGCCTCAGGAGTGGGGGTTGAAGAGGAGTCAGGAGTTGCGAAGAAGTTGCTGGTGGAGGGGGGTCCATTCAAAAAATTGCTGAGGGGCCCAGACATTTACAGCTATACCACTAAATGGAGGAGACCTCTAGATTCTTGTGAGTTACAGGGTTGGCTCTAGCTTTGTTATAAAGAGATTGTCATCTGCTATATGATGTCTGATTTTTTTTTTTTTTTTTACATGAATCATGGCATAACTCATTTAAAATAAAAAATTATAATAAGATCACTGTAAATTAGTAAAATAGGAACCTTCTTCCAGAAACAGTCACATCTGTCCATGGGTTGTGTGTCTCACTACTGCTCTACTTCATTGAAGTGAATGGGACTGAGAAACTGATCCAACAGCCCCATCCCCCACGGAAAGCTCTACTGAATAAAATAGAATGCTGCACATTTTTTTCATGGGTGTTGTCCTCCTCTATGTAATCATTGTCACATGTTTTGGGATAGCGGTTAAAGTTTTCTTAGTATTTAGGTCAAAACTAGATATGTTGTATATGGTGTAGAGTGCAAGACCACATCACACATGGACAAGATATCTGGTCAGACGGCTCCACCATGATGCAGATGTTCATCTTGGTGTTGGCTCTATGACAGGTAGCTGTGATGAAGAGCTGTGGAGCGCACTGTGGATTGTTGAGGTTCGAGGGTCTGAAAAGCGACTTGTGGTTTTCAGTACTTTTCGGATGACTCATCTAATGCGAGTAGCGACACTGACTGCAACACATTGATGGTTTTTCATTTATGTATTAAAGGCGTATTCCCATCTCAGACATTTATTAAAGGGTTATGGTAAAACTACCTAAAATACGTGAGTCCTATTTCTGGGACACGTACCTTTTTCAAGAACATGGCTCCATCACTGTGCTTACTTGACTGTTTCTGTAATGGCCCTAGATCAGAATCCCGCCTCAATATTCTTTCTTTGCATCGAAGCTGTGGCCAGCGGCAGCATCATAAGGTGGAAAAGGTGTCTAAGGACTACCATTCTTCATATCGGTGTTCTAAAACTGGGATTGAGATATTTATAGCATACCTTCTAGACATGCCGTACATATCTGAGATGGGGATACACCTTTGAACAGATATAAGAGAAAAGAATGAAATATATTCCAAAAATAGCACCACTCATAACCATGGGTTGTTGGTAGAGATTAGAGACGAGCGAATCCAAGTTGTCGAAGTGGACTTCGATCAGAATTTCAGGAAAAATTTTATTCTCACCGAATCCGAATTTCCTCATGCTTCATGGTAAGTTGGTAACGAATCACATTTTTTCCTAAAATGGCTGCTGCACATGTTAGGAGACGGAGCAAAGAACTCTGGGAACGAGGGATCACCCGCAATGCCATGCATGCAGCTAATCAGCAACCAGTTATATGATCTAAAGCCATTTTTGGCGTGTATTAGTGGCAAAAAAAAGTATTTGCCGTTCAGCGGTGCAGTTATATGTTCTAAAGCCTTTTTTGGTGTGTATTAGTGGCAAAAAAGGGCTCATTACCCGTTGTGTGGTGAAGTGAGAAAATTACAGCCTTTTTTTGGCGTGTATTAGTGGCAAAAAAAATATATAAATTTGCCGTTCTGTGGTGCAATTATATATTCTAAAGCCTGTTTGGCGTGTATTAGTGGCAAAAATTTGCCGTTATGGTGTGAAGTGACAAAATTACAGCTTTTTTGGGGGTGTAATAATTTCCTTTTTATTTACTTATTTGATCTAACAGTATGACAGACTGTCAGCAGAGGACTGTCAGTCGCTACTGCCCAGCCAAGATCTGGAGGAGACATCTGCCGCTTCCTCCACTAGGCGGGCAAGTAGAGATGAGAAGAGTGGCATGGGAGCTGATGTTGCAAGCAGTCAGGCTCCTGGCTCAGAGACCGTTTAGGAGGATATCAGTGACGTGCAGAAAGTACTCGATGATGATGTCGCCGATCGCAATTGGGAGCCAGGTGACGAAAGCACTTCATCATCATCGCGAGAAGAGGGTGGCAGCTTGCGCGTGAGGCAGCGGTGGAGCCAGCAAGTCAGTTGCGTGGCCGGTTGACAGCAGTGGAAGGTCGGGAGCCAAATGTGCAGGGGGTAGACCACAATCTACGCAGGAGCCTACTTTACCTGCCTGGAAAGTTGTGGTGCAGGGGTTCAGGGGGCAGTGGTAGTAGCAGTCAGTCAGTGCGGAGTGTTGGGGGTAAAATCACCGACTCGGCGGTGTGGCATTTTTTTTGTTAGGCCTCCGGAGGAGGTGAACATGGCCATTTGCCGAATCAGAAGGTGAAGCGAGGCCAGGGTGCCAATGTTGGCACCACGGCCCTGCGTAAACATATGCTGCGTCAGCATAAAGTGGCCTGGGAGAACTGTGGCTCCAATGTGGTGGTCCAGCCTGCCGCAGCAACCACTGCATCACCCAGTGGCACACACCCGATTTCAGGCAGTCAAGGCTTCACCACCTCAGCCGAAGGGAGCTGTCCTGATACTCCTGCTCCTCGCCCTCCTACTCCTCGTTAGTCATTCTGTCAGCAATAGATCACCAAATCGATTGCCAAGAGACAACAGTATACGTGCACTCACCCAACGGCGCAGAAGCTGAACGTGCTCCTGGCCAAGTTGCTGGTGCTTCAGTCCCTCCCTTTCCAAGTGGTGGACTCTGCACCTTTCAAAGAAGTGATAGCTTGTGCCAAACCCAAGTGGAGAGTTCCAAGCTGTCATTTATTTGCCAAAAAGGCAGTACCTGCCCTGCACACATATGTAGAGCAGAAGTTGGCCAGACCTTGAGCCTGTCGGTGTCTGCCAAAGTACACGGCAGCGGCGATGTGTGGAGCTGTAACTATGGTCAAGGACAATATATGTCCTTTATGGCCCACTGGGTAAATGTGGTTCCTGCCCAGCCAAACCAGCAACTTGGCCAGGTGACGCCGCTTATGCCTTCAGGTTCTCACGCTGTTGGTATTGCAAAAATGTCCTCCTTTGCCTCCTCATCCACCATCATGTCCTCAGACTCCATTGCAGGGACAATTCAAAGTGCTCCTCCAGCATACCACATGTTCAGGGCACGGTGGTGTCATGCTGTTCTGTACCTCGTTTGTCTTGGCGAACGGAGTCACACAGAGGAGGAACTGCTTTGTGTCCTTCATCAAGAAATTGAAACCTGGCTTTCTCCACGACAACTCAGAATCAGAACCATGGTGACCGACAACGGGAAGAACATGGTGTTGGCACTGCGTCAAGGAGAGCTAAGACATGCGCCCTGCATGGCACATGTGTTCAATCTGGTTGTCAAACGGTTCCTTAAGTCTTCCCCCCATCTGCAAGACATCCTAAAAATGGCCAAGAAATTTTGCATGCACTTCAGCCACTCGTACACCACCAAGCACACCCTCCTTGAGCTGCAGCGGCAGAACAGCGTCCCCCAACATAGGCTGATATGCAACATTTACACCCGTTGGAATTCCACCCTCCATATGTTGGACCAACTATATGAACAGAGAAAGGCCATAAATGATTTCTTGATAATCTAAGCAGACAGGAGTACTCCCCTGTGTCACTTCGATGTCAGCCAGTGGCAGCTCATGAGTGAAACCTGCCGTTTGCTCAGGCCCTTTGAGGATGCCACGTTACTTGTCAGTCACAAGGACTACGGGATAATCAACGTTATTACACTGCATATCTTGGAACAGATGCTGGTAAATCTGGCTGGTCAGGGGACTGGAGACATGGCGCCTACATCTCATGGCCACAGAGCCCTGTGGGGGTTGAACTGGAGGAGGAGGAGGAGAAGGAGGACATTGGAGGACAAGAAATTTGTAGCGAAATGGGTGGTTTTTCTAGACAGGTGACAGGAAAAGGAGCAGGTGACCCAGTCACTCCGTGGCAGTATGCAGTGGAGATGAAGGAAGGGAGTCCCTCAAAGTCACTTGCAAAAATGGTGCACTGCATGCTCACTTGCTTGGGTAGTGACATTCGAATTGTCAACATTCGGCAGACGGATGACTTCTGGCTCTCCATCTTGTTGGACCCCCGGTACCGGTCCAAAATGGGGGCCTTTTTTACACCCGCTGAGAGGGAGGACAAACTGAACTTCTATAGAGACATCCTATGTAGTCAGTTGGTTGCTTTCTATCTGCCCCATCCTCTCGCAGCTCTGACCTCTGCGCTTTCGTTCCACTGTTATGCCTGCTGAGGCGGTGGGGGGTAGGAGCAGTACCAGCTCCAGCAGCAGCAGCTTGAGTCTAGATTTGATGATGAGCAACTTTCTTAACCAGCATAGTGAAGAAACTGCTCACCAGCAGCAGCAGCTAGGCCTGGAGCAGAACCTGAACCAGCAGGTGGTGGCATACTTGGACAGCACCCTGCCACCCCCCATTGAAGATCCACTGGTCTACTGGGCAGCTAAACTGGATTTGTGGCTGCAAATGCCCGAGTTTGCCCTGGAAAAGCTTCCCTGCCTGGCCAGTAGTGTGACATCAGAGCGGGTGTTTAGTGCGGTGGGGGCCATAGTTACCCCAAGGAGAACTCGCCTGTCCACCCAAAATATGGAGAGACTGACCTTAGTCAAAATGAATCAGGCGTGGATCAGCCACGATTTCCACCCACCATTGCCGGATGCATCAGATTAGATCATCCATGCTGCCTCACCCAAACCTTGACAAAAGAGACCAATTTCTTCTGGCTACCTGCCTCAGCTACTATTCTGATGCTTCCACCTCCACACTATGTTACCTTTCCACTCTGTGATCTCCTGATTCTGCTGCCACCTCTACACTATGTCACCTTGCCAGTCTGTGGCCTCCTCATGCTGCTGCCACCTCCACACTATGTCACCTTGCCAGTCTGTGGCCCCCTCATGCTGCTGCTCTCAGCTCCACACTCTGTAATTGGGTGACTCTGTCCACCTCCAGACTCTGTCGTTGTGCCACTCTGAGGCCTTCTCATGCTGCTTTAACCTCCACACTATGTTACCTTGCCACTCTGTGGTCTCCTGATTCTGCTGCCACCTCCACACTATGTCACCTTGCCAGTCTGTGGCCTCCTCATGCTGCTGCTAACTCAACACTATGTCTTCTTGCCAGTCTGTGGCCTCCTCATGCTGCTGCTGCCACCTCCACGGTCTGTCATTGTGCCACTCTGTGGCCTCCTCATGCTGCTGCTGCTGCCACCTCCACACTATGTCATCTTGCCACTTTGTGGTCTCCTCATGCTGCTGCTGCCACCTCCACATTATGTCACCTTGCCAGTCTGTGGCCTCCTCATGTTGCTTCTAACTCATCACTACTGTATGTCACTGGGCCACTCTGTGGCTTCGTCATGCTGCTGCCACCTCAACACTATGTAACTGGGTCTGTCTGCCGTCATGCTGCTGCTGCTAACTTGCCACTATGTCACAGGGCCGCTCTGTGGTCTCCTCATGCTGCTGCTACTTCTACACTATGTCATTGGGCCACTCTGTGGACTTGTCAAGCTCTTCTCCCACCCTCCCTACTCCATGACTGGGCTACTATTTTGCCTTTTTGGCCTGGTTAACATCATCATTTATTTGACCCTTCTTCTGATCTGTCAGAATGAGACGCACAACGGATCCTGCCTGTGTAGCAGCTGTAAGGCCTGTATGGTCCGACCAGTATTGGCTTGTGATTTGGTAGCCAAGAGCAGGAGTGAGTACAAAACACAGAAGACATGCAAATATTCTATTCACGTGTCATCTCTGTTTTGGATCCACTCCTGTTCTTTTTGGCATTACTGATGGATTACTGACCAAATGCTGACCAAGTGAAGGCGGATGCTTAACAAACAGTATCCGTTTTTTGTGGGGTTATTGTTCTGACGGATCAGAGGAAGGGGAAAATAATCAGTGACGTCAACACAAACTTACTGCTGACACCCTTTCCACTCTGTGTAAGTGTTTAATAAAAACAGGTTCTGTAGACATCTATGTGGAATCTGCTGATGACGGTGTAAAAGGAGTGCTCTCTTTCACGCTACAGTAGAATCTTGGGCCTCTGAATGGTTCTTTATACCTGGCGCTAACATCGACCTCTGGGGCTGAGTTCCCACTTGAGTTAGTTGGTTAGTTTTGGCCCCGTAACTGCCCAAAGAAGTGAAGTGTCATCTGCGTGTCATACTGACTCACAATATTGTTTCACTACCAGACCAGACTCCCTATGCATGTTACTGCAAGGCACATTGTTCTACACCCCTATAAAGGCTCTCTGCAGCCAGGAAATAGCCGTTTTTTTATGTGATTCACCGCAAATAAATTTGGATCAAATCTTTTCAGTAAATTCGGCGAACCAGCCGAATCGAATTTTTGAGAAATCCGCTCATCTCTAGTAGAGATGAGCCAAGTTTTGAAAAATTTGATACAGCCGATTCTCCGAAGTTCACCAAGAAGTTTGATTCGTTCTGAATTAATTTCTCAAGAATCACTATAAATCAGGTATACCCAGACTTTTTCCCACCTGGTGTATTAATCTCAGTGTAAAGCCTTGGAAGTTAACCCTTTTCCAACCGCAGATGGTTATCTATTTTTTAGCACACTTTGGGTCACTCACAACATGAAAATTAATAAAGTTCTAATAATGACTAGGGGAGATTTACCAAAACTAGTACCAAGGGTAAGTAGAGCAGTTGTCTATAGCAGCTACTTGAAGTTCAGCTCTGGTCTATGATCCTATTGCATTTGTGATCTATGAATATATTGTGGTTAGGTGTACGGTGTAGATTCCTACACTGGCCATAGGCTGCTATTCCCCTGGGCATTCTTTTGGCATTCACTGGGCTGGTATGAATTCCTGAGTATATTATGCCCACCTTAACACATCATGTAAAAACTGTAATTTTAATTTCTAATGGGATTGTCCCACAAAAAAAACATTCTATCGTTTTTAAACCAGCACCTCGATCTGAATATATTTGTAACTGCATGTAATTATAAATTTAGTATACTCAGTCACTGAGATATTCAATGAAATCTATCTGTATAGCGCCACCTTCTGTTTGCTCTTTTTCTAATTTCTCTGTCCACCTCACTGAGGTGAACGCACATGCTCAGTTCCATCCTTCAACTTTCACCAGCTGCGGCAGACAGGGCGCACCCCCTGAGAAATGACATGCCCTCTGAGCTGAATACTTTTGTAGCTGTATGTAATTATACATTTAGGATAGTCATTGAGATATTCAATTACATCTATCTATATAAGGCCCCCTGATGTTTGCTCTTTTTCTAATTTCTCTGTCCATCTCACTGAGGTGGATGCACATGCTCAGTTCCATCCTTAAACTGCCACCAGCTGAAGCAGGCAGGGCTCAACCCCTGAAAAGGGACACACCCCCTGGGGTGGCAGATTGAGATAATTCTGAGCAATTGGAGAAATAAATGGGTAGATCTCTGGATCCCTGTGAGGTACAAGGCTGGCAATAGCTTTGTTCGGAAAAGATGGTCATGTACTGTATGATGTCTGATTTAACTTTTTTCAATTAATCATGGGTTAAACCCTTTAAATTGGATAAGCTGGGACAAATCATAGAGGGTTAAAAAGAATACATTCCTCCTCTGACTATGCACAAACACAATATGAATTCAGTCCAAATTTTTTTGTTTGCCGTGTCTCTGTTACCTTAGTTATAAAGCTAGAATAAAAAATCTAACAAAAAGATTTTTCTATCCCCATGTCTAACGCCTACACTCCCAGAAAGCTACTTATCTACAAGTTTTGAGAGTGCGTGAATGTACAATGACACTTTCTAAAACATTTTGCTTATGTGAATGTGCTTTAAAAATAAATTTGAAGATCTCTAACTATTTCCAGTTTGTATGTTGTTGTTTCCATGGTTATCACAGAAAAAAACAATAAAAAATAGCACAGAAATCAAACAGATTCAGAAACCGGATCTTTTGACATTGGGCAATGACAAGGAGACCAGTGCAGTGGGTGGAGAGGTCAAGCTGTAACATGCTGGTCAACAAGGGTAAAGGTTATAATAGGATTAGAGACTGGGTCAGGGATTAAGAGACGAGGAAGGTAGAGAAGGAAATTACTTACACAGGTTCGCCCACAAATTGTGCCAATTGTGCCAAAAATGCTGCTCTCTGGTGTAATTTTCACCCGTTTTATGTTTATACTAACCACTAGTGATGAGCGCAAAGACCCATATTCGATTTTGCGATATTTGACGAATAATTTGCACCATATTTGTCATATATTCGCGATTTTGCAATATTCGTTATTTCACATCCAATATAATGACTTGCGATTAATTTTTCAAGTTATATTCGTGTGCGCATAGAATCTATTCGTTATTAATAACGTATTACATGTATTAAAAGCTTGAAATGGCGGGAGTCATTTGTGCGAATGGAAAGGTGCGAAAAAGACATATACGAATTTTCGCAATACATGCAGCGTACTGGAGTCTGATACAACCTGTTAACGCTTGGTAGGAAACGGAATACACACCGCGAATAGATTAATGTGAATATTTAAGTGACGAACATTCGCAGGACAATTTTTACCTATTAAGTCTGACAGGAATAGTGGAAAGTGTTATAGAAAGCAACTGAGATTGGGGGAATTATGTCAGAATCTTTTATTTTCAATACAGTTTCCCTATCACTATCTATCTTAAGAGCGAATATTCGTAATTGCGAATATGGGGTTATGTATTCGACATATTCTCGAAATCTCGAAATCACGATATTCGAGATTAAAATTCGCTTTGTGAATATTCGTGCTCAACACTACTCACCACTCTGCAACTAGTGTATCTTTAATTTTTGTGGGTGGGCAGTAGAACCCTTCATGTGACTACTAAGCACCTGCACCTCCCAGGAGTACAATGCAACCAGCTCTTTTTTTTTTTTTTCAAAAAGCTCTTGTGCAAGCAATATATATTGAAGACCGATCCTCAGGATAGCTCTTCCATATCTGATTGGTGGGGCTTTGACAATCACTGTTTGAAAAAGAGGCGGTGCTCCATGTGAGAGCTAATTCCTCTTCATTACACTGCCTGTCATCTCGGCGGTGCGGTGTAATGACAAGTTCTTGCTCCATTCACTTGAATTTCGCTGCAAAGGAGACGACGAGCAATGTAACGAAGAGGAAGCAGCACTTGCATGGAGCGCCACCTCCTCTTCAAACAGCTGATCGGTCGGGGTGC
Source organism: Bufotes viridis (assembly GCA_033119425.1). Classification (NCBI taxonomy): domain Eukaryota; kingdom Metazoa; phylum Chordata; class Amphibia; order Anura; family Bufonidae; genus Bufotes; species Bufotes viridis. The sequence continues at coordinate 37,984,066 of CM065591.1, forward strand.
CGGGAGTCGGACCCCCACCAATCATATATTGATGACCAACTAATAAATAGCTCTACAGTATGCAATACCCACTTATTATTTTCTATACTGTCTGGAGAGTGATATAGCTATATACTTTTATGAATTCGGAAGCAGGGATGATGAGTGAGAGGCTTCTGGACAGCTTCACATGCATCACTAGGAAGGGAGAAGGGTAAGCTACTGAGCATGTAAGTCCACGGCTGCATGTACATATTTGTTGTATGTGTATTGATATAACACTTCACTTGAAATGACCTATTCACTGCAGAGTAATACTTTTTGACAGATGACCCCTTTAAGGAGTAGCAGTCTTGTTGGCCTAGGAGGCATATCTTGATCTCTCACAGACAAGACATGCCAACCACATTTCTGATTATACAGGTAATGGACTGAGTACTTGGGCACTTTTTCCAAACAGCTAAATTGGACTTTAAACCAGTAAAATATCAGAGACACATTTATATTATAAAAGTTATTATAACTGGAGGTTGCCCCAGTAGTCTGCACCACTGGTAAGCTGTCGCTGGTACTTAAAGAAATTCCCCAAGACCTAAAGAGGTTGGCCAGTTTCCTATATTGATGACCTATCCTTAGGATAGGTCATCAATAGTATTGAGCGAATAGTATATTGAGCGAATTGAACTCAGGGAAAATTTGATGAGAAGCCGAATTTCCTAGTGCTATGCGATATCAAAACGATTTTCCTTAAATGGCGGTAAAAAATGTTAAAAAAAATCATACTTACCTCATCCACTTGAGTGCAAAGAGCCGGCCCCTGCCATCTTGATTGAAGATCCTGCGCAAAATCCCATTCACGGTGACGTATGACGTCCCCACTCCGGCGGAGGTGATGACGTTATCATGGGCCTGGCGAGATTTTGTGCTGGATCTACAATAAAGATGACAGACAGCTCTTTGCGGTCAAATGGATGAGGGTAAGTATGATTTTATTAATTCTTTAAAATTATTTTACTCTGTAATATTGATGTCAGATGCCACGATCAGTGATGAATGCAGCATCTGAGGGGTACAATGACGGGGAGAGGCACAAACCCTGCTCCGTCATTGCACCCACTACTTACACAGAAATGCGCTTCGTGACTACTTTCACACTAGCATTTTTTGCGGATCTGTCATGGATCTGCAAAAACGCTTCCATTACGGTAATACAACCGCATGCATCCATCATGAACGGATCCGGTTGTGAACACCACTGAAAGTCAATGGGATCAATTTTCTATTGTGTCAGATTGTGTCAGAGAAAACGGATCCGTCCCTATTGACTTACATTGTGTGTCGGGACGGATCCGTCTTGCTCTGCACCACATCGCGGACAGAAAAACGTTGCTTGCAGCGTTATTCTGTCCGTGATGGGGACGCAACCAAACGGAACAGAATGCATATTGGCGGACTCCGTTTCGTTCAGTTCAGTTTTGTCCCCATTGACAATGAATGGGGACAAAACTGAAGCGTTTTCTTCAGCTATTGAGATCCTATGATGGATCTCAATAGCGGAATTGAAAACGCAGATGTGAAAGTAGTATAATTCGTCACAAAGCAAATTTTTTTGTAGCAGCCGAATCAAATTTTTCAATACTTTGGTCATCACTAGTCATCATCAATACAGGAAACCGGACCTTTTTCAGTCTCCTGATATTGAGGACCTATCCACAGGACAGGTCTTCCATATCAGATCTGCAGGGATCCAACACCCTGCATTCCTACCAGTCAGCTGTTTCCTGTAGTGTCTGGCTTTGATGGAGCAGGAAGCACAGCCCCGTTCAAACTGTAGTGGCTGTGCTGGGTTACTGCAGCTCATCTCTCATTGACGTGAATGGAAGCTGAGCTGCAGTAACTCTGTACCGCTGCTACACGTTGAACGGGGCTGTGCTTCCTGCTCCATTCAAAGTGCTAGTACCAGAACCTGAGGCTGCAAGCAATGAATGGGGAGATCAATGGGAATGGGGGTTGTCGGACCCTCACAGATCAGATATTAATTACCTATCCTGAGGATAGGTCATCTATATCAGGAGGCTGGAAAACCCCTTTAAATGGCCAATAACTTTCAATTAAACTATAAGCTAAATAAGGTGAATGATGAATCGTTCATAAAACGTAACTTTTAATTGATACAACTAATAATAGTCCCTAAAGGTGTATCACAACAAAAACAATGTTTGACTGCATAGAGTACTCAATAAACCTCCAGCAAAAAAGGTGTACGGCAGCACCAGTAAAGATAACTGATGGTCCTACCAGATACAATGGTTCATCCGGACATCGTAAGATCACAGAGATAAGTATGATCCTAAAAAAAGAGAAGGCAGGTACTGGAGAGGTATATACAGGGGGACACTAGAGCCCTAGACGTCCCTAAGTAGCGGGTGCTATCCTGGCCCTGATAGCCTAGCCACGAAGCACCCGTCCTGAAAAGAACGAACTCGTCTGGAACCTTGCCCTCAGGCTACTTGGCCCTATATTGCCCTAGTGCAGCTAGTCCCTACATACATGTTTTTCGATTTGACTCTCATCAGGGGAAACATGTGCTGGACAGACGATAAAACAACCATCCCTCCAAGGGGGCAAATAGATTTAAGTGCACTATATACGTGGATCCCAGACAGATAGATCTGGTTGTTCACATAATGGCTCCTTTTATGTATGTACCTACACTATTATCCATATGTGTGTACCTTTATTATGTTTTATGTAAGATTCACCATTCACCTTATTCACCATGGTGACGACACTATTTATTATCTATTGTTCTACTTTTGTATTAAACTATAAGCTTATCATATTTGGGACTTCTGGTACGTTTTGTGTTACTCATCTGCTCATCTAACCGACTGCCATTCATAAGATCTAAACTTTTAAAGGAAAACAAGTCTTTGTATTCAGTGTTCAGTGAGTAAGTCTTTTGCTTCTGTAATGGGTTTCTTTTGTTTTAGAGTTACAATACATCTTCACTTGCCCCTTCTTTTGTCCCTTAAAAGATAGTTTGTGTAATGCGTCATAAAAGATAAGGTCAGTGGCAGCAGGAGACTGGTAAAGCTTAATATCCCTCCGAGGCATTGAGTACCAATAGGGCTGATTCATCCTCTGACGTCTCTAGTAAAAGTTCAAGAAACAGCTCATGCTTACTAAGTTAACTTACTTAATTATCAGGTTCTGAGAAAACATATCTGAATTTGAATAGCCAGGGATATATGTACATATCTATGCCTTATAAGGGTAAATGAAGATCCTTGGGACTTACCATTATTAAAGGGGTTATCCCATGATTATTGTTAAAAATGAAAATCAGACATCATATAGTGCGTGAAAATCTCTTTCTAAGAAAGCTATAACCAGCCCTGTACCTCACATGGATCCAGAGATCTCCACGTTCATTGCTCGTTCACTGCTCTGTATATCAAGCTGACAGCTCAAGGGGGTGTCTTTTCTTCTCTCAGGAGGTGTGTCCATGCTCTCCCTATCACAGCTCTGGAGGTGTGTCCATGCTCACCCTATCACAGCTCAGGAGGCAGTTGAAGGATGAAACTGAGCATGTGCGGCCATCTCAGTGAGCCGGACAAAGAAATAAGGAAAAGAACAAACAGCAGGTAGCGCTATACAGATAGATTTTATTTAATAACTCAGTGGCTAAGCTAAATTTTTAATTAAGTGTTGGGTTGAAAACTGTAGAATACTTTTCATGGGACAACCTCATTCTTAAATTTTTGCTCTCGAGGACTGGAGTCACCTATGTATTACCTAAGCGGCCCTTTATGTTAATGTTATACTACTGCAGCCATGAAAATGTTGGGCTATTAGCCCATCCTTGTATCGATACAAAAATATGGCCTTTCATTGACATAACGTACTAAAGGTACTTCGAAACTAAGTTTCCTTAGTGGTTCTTCTCATCAGTTAACATTGATTTATTTGATTTTTAGATTCATATTGTCGATTGATAGATAGACAGATAGATATATAGATACTGTAGATATATAGATCTGATTAGAGCAGCATATACATATCTGAACTTTACTTTCTCCGAGTTCATTTCGAGGCCTAGTCATATGAGTCATTTAAACGAGGTCGCCTTGCTGTGGCTGATGGGCTTAAATTTTTGATCAAAATATGTGCTGAGAACTTCATATTCTTTTGTATAGTAAAGATAGGATTTATTAATGTATAATCCAGCTGGTCCACCAATCAAGAGGTCCAGCTGGTTGGCCAATTAAGAGGTTCAGTTAACAGACCAGTCAAAGAGCTGTTAGGGAAACCAGTTTGTGCACCCAGCGGATTTAATTCAAGTTTTGTCTACTACCTGTGCCAGTGATTGTGTCTTAAAACCTGGTGCCATTAGAGTGTGAATGTATATCTCTACTTTTCTGTCCCAGCTTTAACATGAAGATTTCCTTGAATTAATCCTTCCTTATCTGAACTGGTATTACCCTCCATGCAGTTTCTGGTTTGACTCTACTTTGCCTCTGACACTCTTTTTGGCTCTCACTTGTCTTAGACATCCTCTCTGTTGTTGCCCTGTATTGATATTTGGCTCCCTTTGGCTATGCTCTCCATCTCTTTGCTCCGCCAGATGGAGAATATTCTGCAGAAGCAACCTGGGGACTAGACCTGTACAGGGTAAAAGCTTGTCCCCCTTAGATTCTGCTAAACTGGAATCTGGCCAGTGTGACATGAAAGCTTTGTCTTTAATCCTTTCAGCCCCTGAGGGTTTTTTGCGATTTCGTTTTTCACTATCTGCCTTTTTGAAGGACAAGTTGCACTTTCTAACTCCACCATTTAATATTGCGTACTATGTAGTGGGGAGCTAGAGAAAAATTCCAAATGGGGTGAAATTGGAGGAAAAAAATGCAATTCTGAAACATTTTTATGGGTTTTGTTTTTATGGCATTCTCTATACTGTAAAACTGACCAGTAACTTTCCTTCTCTAGGTCAGTACGAATACAGCAATACCACACGTATAGTTTTTCTTGTGTTTTAATACTAAATGAAAAAATTTTTTTCTTTTCATCTGACCCCTATAACTTTTTGGTAATTATTTATACGGAACTGTGTCAGGGCTCATTTTTTGCGAGGTGATCTGTACTTTTCATTGATACCATTTTGGGGGTGTGTATGCCTTTTTGATAACTTTTTATTTAATTTTTGTGGGAGGTGAAGTGACAAAAAAACTGTGAATAGGCCATTCAAACTTTTTTTTAATTATTTCGCTGTTTGCTGTATGAGATAAATATTTTTATATTTTAATAATACAGGTGTTTTTGCATACAGTGATGCCCATGATGTGTATTTTTTTATTGTTTACATATATTCATACAAAGGGGTGATTTGAATTATTTTTTTTTCTTTTTTTTTAAACATTTACTTTTATTTTTATACTTTTTTATAGTTCCCATAGGAAACAATAAAAAGCAATCATTAGATTTCTTTTCTCATACACTTCAATGCATTAGCATTGGGGGGTACGAGAAATACACTTTTATTTATTATTTATTTATTCATTTATTAAGACCGGCATTTTAGACTCTAGATACATACAAGTAGAACCAAACCAAACAAATCAGTTAAAAAGTGGTACTTTATTTATTGAGGGAAATGATCCAATATCGCAACCAGAATAGAATGAGACCTGGATATTTATAAAGGATCTGTCCCCTCTCCTGATATTTCAGTTCTAGTAGCTACTTGTATTACCTATGTAATTACAATTCAGATGCAAACAACTTTAAAGGGGTTGTACAGATGTTTAATATCTGATGGGTGGGTGTCTGACACACGCACTCTTAGCAATCAGCTGGTTGAAAAGGCAGTGGTACTCCAGGAGGAGCAGTAGTCTCTTCCTAGAGCTATGACATCATGTTTATTGGTCACATTACCTAAGCGCAACTAAGACCCATTCAAATGAATAAGGCTGAAATGTAATACCAAGCTCAACCACTATACAATGAACAGTGCTGTGGCTGGAAAGCTCCAAGGAGGCCACTGTGCTCACTGGAGTGCTATGGCCTCCTCAAACAGCTGATTGGTGCCAGGTGTTGGACGTCTACCAATCCGGTATTGATTACGTTTTCTGAGAACAGGTCATCAATATTAAACACCATTAATAATTAGCAAATTTAGTAGGCGAACATAAAGCAATAGGAAAATTCCTGTTGCACATAACATATTGTAAAAATATCAATGCCCTTAGAAATTGTCAAAATCAGTCATAATTCTTGAAAAGCATTTTCTATGGCCAGTATTTATTATACAGTAAGTAAGGAGAATGGCGCACAATAGTATGCAGTAGAATCTGTACATGGGGATTGTTTATGTCTGAGTGGTATTACATCTATACATCAATATGACACATAAGGTATGTGGAATAGCTCGGAGTGAAACAGAGAAAATTTATCCCAGTGGACCCAATTCATCCAAGAGATTGTAGAGGTTCAAGCTCCTGGGCTTCTAATGTGTCTGGTTAACATGTCAAACATTATTATCATCAGCATACCCTGGCTTTAATCAAAAAGAAGTACTGCAGGAAGTGCCTCCTCGTTTACTTCAAAACCAGAAAATGTTTGGTCTAGACAGCCTTTTCTAGCAATTGTTTATTCCTATTTAGAATGATTTTAGAGTTTTGATCAAACTTTATAAGCCCACATGTCACTTAACAGCTGATACGTTCAAATGGTTTCCAGCAGCTTAGCAAGAACTTGTAGTCAAGTGATTGTTGCTCCAAAGAATTGTCATTCTACATGTCAAAAATAGAGAAAGATTGGTCCACACATCCATTTTTAACAGACTTGTAATTTTATGGTAAGCTAAGCACTATAATGTTATTTATTACTTTATCGAAGTTTTAGGCTCCATTCAGACATTCATGTGTGTTTTGCGGATCCACGGATCCGCAAAACACAGACACCGGCAATGTAAGTTCCGCATTTTGCAGACCGCACATCGCCGGCACTCTCATAGAAAATACCTTCTCTTGTCCACGTTTGCGAACAAGAATAGGACATGTTCTATTTTTTTGCGGAATGGAAGTGCAGATCCGCAATTCCGGATCCAGGTGGGACATAGTGTGTCCCCATAAAAAATGAATGGGTCCGCAATTGCGGATGTGTGAATGGAGCCTTACAGTTGCAGTTTCTCCATCTGTAGATAATTTGTCTGAACTAATGTATACCCATGTACATATACCCAATGCTTTTGTTGTCTTTGTGTCTCTATAACAGGTCTTCTGAAAGTTTTTTTTTTACCCTGAGGCCTGTTTTACACTAACAAATGCAAAAACAAAAACAAAAATGCAATGGCACTCTGCAACCAGCACTCTGCCCTGCCTCCATGCTGGATGTTGAATAAGGCATTAGTGTACATTTTGGCCAAAGCATAATAAGCCACTCACCACGTCAAGGTCGCCTCTATGAGTGGTCCCTTACACTAAGCAATCTTTAATGAGAAGAACAGATTTGTCAGTAACCAGGCTTTGTGTGCCATTATGTAATGGGCAAAGCACCTGTGAAATTTACGCTTTCAGTCTTATCTCCTTAAATGAAAAAAGGGATGCAAATGAGCTCTTAACAAGCTCTGCCCGAGCTTAAGACATGTCTTTCTAGTAGGATATGTCGAACTAACCTCTCAATTTTAACATCTTTGCTATTGTTACGTTTTTTGATTGTTCTCCACATCCACATAATCGTTACCTTATGTAGGATGGTTATTGTGGTACTTGTAGTCCGTTGCTGGCATCTTCCATTGTATGCATTGTTTTGCTGTTGATTGCCATCAGCAACAGGCTACAAGTGCAGGATATGCTCCCCTATATACATGCACAACTACATATGGGTTTGAGCATATCCTGCCTGTTTAACATTACGTTTTCTAATGGTTTGTATAGAGAATGCCTTATCACCTTAAATAAAATGTTTTGCCAATTAGCTCTTGAAAACGTCATTAAAGGGGTTTTCCCATCTCAGACAATGGGGGCATATCGCTAGGATATGCCCCCCATTGTCTGATAGGCGTGGGTCCCACCGCTGGGACCCGTACACACAATGAGAACGGAGCGGGGAAGTGAACGGAGGGTGCACTGCGCATGCACAGCCACCCTCCATTCATTTCTCTGGGGCCGCTGAAAATAGCCGAGCACTGGCTCGGCTATTTCCGTCTGCCCAATAGAAATAAATGGGAGCATGGGCCGCGCATGCCTGGTGCGCTCCCATTTACTTCTATGGGAGCAGCGGGGAGCAGTGCTTGGTGGTGGATGGACCCTGGGAAATCTGGGGTCCTCCAGCCACAGCACTCCCCGCTTCATTATCGTTGTAGGAGCAGGTCCCAGCAGTGGGACCCCCACCTATCAGACAATGGGAGCAAATCCTAGGACAGGGGTAGGCAACCTGCGGCTCTCCAGCTGTTGTGAAACTACAACTCCCAGCATGCATACTTTCTCTGCTCTTCTCAGAACTCTCATAGACCTGAATGTAGCATGCTGGGAATTGTAGTTTCACAACAGCTGGAGAGCAGCAGGTTGCTGACCCCTGTCCTAGGGATATGCCCCCATTGTCTGAGATGGGAATAACCCTTTAATTCAGAGGTTCACTTAGTTTTTCTCTTTGAACTGTGTTTTTTTCCCCCCTCAGTGTGCTTAATGAAGGACACGAACAATGCAAAAGTTTTTGTGTTATCATTTACTTAGAGTGTGTTTATCTATAATTGTGACTTACATAACAATCAGACCACATTTTATTAAAAATCAATTCAGAAATCTAGTTGATTCCAAAGCAGGGGCGTAACTACCATGGTGGCAGACCAAGCGACTGCTATGGGGCCCAGGGCAAGAAGGGGCCCAGTCTCGGTTGGGATCATCTCCTCTACTACTGGAGGTGAAAACTTGGTAAGGACTCCACCCTCTAAAGAAACTACTTTTAGCAAATGAGGCAGTGGAAAATGGCCTCTGTTCTGTGTGTGTGTGTGTGTGTAGGGGGGCTGGTTTGATACTTGCTATGGGGCACTTACTTCTCTATGTATGCCATTGTTCCGAAGGGCTCACTTTCATTTTCTATATAATTTTTTATGACTTTTTTTATTTTATTTTTAAGTCTGTAGTACCTGTATTTAAGTCACTGCTATCATTTTGAAAATCCAGAGTGTTCACTATTAAGCCTTCATTTGAGGTCCATGGTCTCAGAAAATGGGAAAAATCTACTTTCTGCTGATGTTTTAAAAGCAGTCCCAGTAACAATGTCTTTAGCCCAATTTCCTATTTACAAGTGGTCTGTTCTTCTGACCGCAAACTGGTTTCTGATTTCCATTATTACATATAATGACTGTGCCTCGGTAATGTGAACCCATTACATCAATGATCGATCCAGTCATAACCTCTTCTGCTAACTGTTCTCTCCTGGGGTCTCCTATACCCCATTACCTTCACAAATAGCCTAAAACCCATGGACTGTTCTAGTTAGTTGACTCCAGATCATTACAATAACAGTCTGCAGAAGCACTCTTGTACCCTAACATCATCTACTGAAAATATGTTAACTAGAAGAAAGGGGACTAAGCACAGGCTTAGTCCTTATAATGGTCATTTACATTAGTATTTTTAACCATATGTTCACCTTGGATGAAATTCTGCTCGGGGAACCATGGCCTTGTACTGCTTCTCGGCCTCAATGGCTAAGATTGTGTGTAGTATCTGTTCCTATCAGTTCCGGTGGAGCTTGCTCCCAGGCTGTAATCTCCTGTATGTAGTGGCGTACCTGCAGGCTGCACTATGGATAAGGGGGAGGGCAGAGAACCACATGGTCATCTCTAGCGTGTAAGGCTTAGATTTAAAGGTACCCATGCTAGGTGACGAAGGGATGGCCAGATCAAGGCCATGAGTTGTGTTGAAAGCCCAAAGTGCACAGTGCCCCAGGACTGGTGACCCTGGGGTGCCAGAACTCACTTGGGGGTGGGATCCCACTTGAGTGACGGCACTTTTGCACAGCACTTTCTTTTTTAACATTTTCAGCGCACACACCTCTATTTGCTCGGCTTCGGCCTTGGCAACATGAGGAATTTTTATAATTCCGGTCGAATGTCCGGGCCGTAATGGCACACATTCAGTTTATTTATTTTTTGTTCACTGTGTGCATTTTTACACGTTTGTGTGTCTCACTAGGATTTTCAGGGTTGCGGCACACTTATGGGTACCCCTCCCTGAGGTCTAGGGGGGGGTGTCCATATTGGTACCTCACCCCCCTTCCAAGCCCCGTGAGCTCTCTCCAGACCCTTGTTGAAGCTCATGGCTGACACCCTGGGTGGCAGCCAGGGGAGAGCAGGGAGCATAGATGGGCGTACCCTTGGCTTCGGCTGAGGGTTGCCACTTGTCCCAGTCCCTTGCAGGTGCCTTCTAGCCTGGAGAGATAGGAAATGGTTTGTGGGGGGCCCTTCTCTTATGGAGAGGGGCTGCGATAGACCGCAACCTAGTGCACGTTTTTGTGTGGCACGCTGCACGATTATCTGATATTGATATATTTGACTCTAATTAGTCACTAATAAAGTTCATACATTTTAGAGTTTTAGTTCTTTAGCTTATTATGTTGTTTTTGATAGCAGAGGAAATGGTTATTACTTACTCAAATAAATCACTGCCCCTATAATATATGAACAGCAGATCTTTGATAGGAACTGTGCTGTGACCCTATGGCATCCATAATCCGGACTAAACCATAAGGGTAGGGGTCATTTTCAGCAACTTGGGGGAGATACTGTTACTCATTGAAGCGACACAACAGTGTATGCAGACTTATGTTTCAGGCAATGTACTATTGGAAAAATGTATGCAAATTAACTCATACCAACCAAACCAGAAACATAAGGGTTCTTGCCCCTCATCAATACAGAGCAGGGTACTGGTTTGCTGGATGCGTGGGGAGGAGTTACTGCTTCTTGTTGAAGTTGTTGAAGAAACTGCAGTGCATCGAGATGTATTTTTCAGGCTATGCTCCATAGGGAAAAAGTTGTGCCAATTTAACTCATACCAGCCAAAGTTTCGGGGTTCTTGTTCCTCATCAGTGCAGAGCAAGTTATTTCAGGAAAAAAATTCTAAATCTGGATATAAAAGACAGAAGCAAATTTCCCACAAATAGAGCACAATATAAATGATGGATGGTAAACTTAGTAAACACGTTGCATAAGATAAATTCTGTACATTAGTTGCTGTCTGTAGTAACAGATCTTTATCAGAGAAGACAAATGTTCAGTGAAAGCCGAGGGAATTTTGTATCTGAATGTCAATCTGAATAATCTTTATAACACACTGAATTTGAGCTGCTATAAATGGAAGCATGCTATCTGCGGCCTCCATGTGTGATTCATATGTATTCCTTCTCTGCTCTGGTAATATCGTTCCAGCGATGTAGTAAAAGGCTGTAATATTTTCCTTAGCTTGGTTTTATTTCTACCCGTTGACATACAGGCTGAGATAACCTATAGACGCTGCTGACATATAGGCACAGATAACCTTTTATGAGTTTGTTTCACTTGGCAAATCACTCCCTGAAAATAAGTTTGTGTAATAAAAGGACAATGCGATTATTCTACTGCCAGACCAATGTGTCTCCTCCGAGAAGCAATGTCCTATATATTGATGTGAATTTATTATAGCCTCTGGATATGGTGGCAGTAGAGGAAGCGCACAGTTTCAAACAAGTATTCTATTTATATAGGGAAATGTTGAATGTATCTTTATACAGATGTATATTCCACATAAGTGATGTCTATTTTATATTATTAAATAATAAACTGAAGAAATGTCAAAAAAATAAATAAATACTCAAAAAAAATGTAAGGATTCTCCTGTTTGCATAAGACCTCATGCACATGACCGTATTTTTGGTCTGTGTCCAATCTGCACTTTTTATAGATAGCGCACGGGCCCAATCATTTCTACAGGGCCGCAAAAAACGCATCTGTGCAGACGTTCCGCAAATTATGGTATATGTCCTACTGTTGCCCGTTTGGCTGACAAGAATAGGCACTTCTACAAAGAAGCTGCGTCGTGCGCGTTGGCGGTATCTGTATTTTGCAGATCCGCAGATTGTGGAACACTAAATACATATGGTAGTGTGCATCTAGTCTAAAACTTACAATCAGGGCTAGCTTTTATGGTGGCGAGCCAGGCGTTGCCCAGAGAACAGAATTTCCATGGACTTACAGCAGTAAGCTGACAGTGGAACATTCTGTGATAATCTATCAAGTGCAATAGATGGATAGACTGTTCATTTACAATAATGCCGTAGCATGGAGAGAACTGTGTAACGTATGCTTTTACATAGTTTCATAGTTAATACGGTTGAAAAAAGACACAAGTCCATCAAGTTCAAGCAAGGGATAGGTGGGGACGCGAATCCCAGAAGGAAGTGAGACTCAATCTTCTGCATGTTTTCATAAGCATAAGTTTATCTAATTTGGAATGAGTGGTTTCTGATTCTTATTACTGATTATCTATCCTCAAGAAAGCTTACCAAGCACAGTGCTGTCCATTGGATAGTGACCATGCTTGGTATTGCAGGTCACTTAAATGGGCCTGAGCTGCTCTTAGGCCATGTGGCCAATCCATGTGTGATGTCACTGGCCTATGAAGAGTCTGCAGCGGTCAGCAGAGCTCTACAGCCTCTTCAAACAGCTGTCAGGAGTTGGACCCTCACCAATCAGATACTGGTGACCTATCCTGCGGATAAGTCATATGTATTAAACACTCGTAAAACCCATTTTAACGCCTTTACCATCCAAGAGGACCATGGATACCACCTAGAGTATTATTTGCAAACTGAACATTTCAAGTGCCATATGATGCATTGTATTTTCACATACAAGTGGTGGAAACTGTGTAATGGTATTTTTGGGTGTTGTATGGTGCCTTTATTTGGGCAATAATTGGCAGTATTGTGTGAACACTGTAAGGAAACATTAATGGAAGGTATAAATATTGTGTTAACACGTGCCTACTGTATGTATGTGGGAGGAAAATTGCATAACAACAATGCTTGAGGATCCAACTGAACTTTGCTTTTTGCCAACAGCGCCACTTTCTCTATTTGCTGATATTTATCCATCATGCAAACCTATATCCACTGTGGCTAGTTTTCCAAGATGTTTGAAACAACCTCTCTGCTGAGTTCCTTCAAAAACTGTGTAAGTGTACCTAGGAGAACTGATGCTATTTTGATGGTAAATGGTGTCACACCAAATATTGATTGGATTTAGATTTCTCTTTTTTTCGTCACTTTGCATTTTGTTAATTGCTAAAAATAAACTCTTTAACACTTCTATTTTGGAAAATATTTTGTCAACACCTGCCTAAAATGTTTGCACAGTGCTGTATGTATCTATCTTTATCTTGTTACTTAACACTTTAAGAAAAACTGTTGCAGCAAACTTTAAATTGACACATTGAGAGTCAAGTTAAAGACGATCTCCGGGAATTAAGAAAATTAAAATACTTAAATATTACTTTATTATAAATATATTCTCAAATTCTTTTCATTATTTATAATGGCTCATTTTGTCTGAGGAACAATCATCGGGGAAACAAAATGGCTTCTGTCCCATTAGTTCACACAAAACCTGTCCTGATCACACAGGTCTGCTCTGCTTGTCGGGGATTATGATCCTGAATACAGATTATAAGAACTTTAGCTGAATCTCTGGGGAATTTAGTTCATCAGAAGACATGAAGTACAGAGAGGATGGAAAGGACAGACTGTGGTAATGTGGGGTGTGGTAATGGAGACTGTAAACAAGTGCTGCTGCTCATTGGGCACATGTCACCCTCCTCTCATGTCTCCTCATATTCCCCATTCCCACAGAGATTCACCTGTATTCAGGATCATGATTCCTGACAAGCAGAGCAGAGAGGAGGATGAGGCAGCACTATGGCTCATTGTGGTGAAGTAACTTGTCCTCCTGTGTGATTAGTACAGGTTTTGTGTGTACTGACAGGATGGCGGCCATTTTATTTCTCCTAATGATTGCTCCCTACAAAAAAAAAGCCATTCTAAGTAATGAAAGATATTTGTGAATATATTTATTATAAAATAATATTTAAGTATTTTCATTTTTTTAATTCCTGGAGAACCCCTTTAAAGTTTGTTGTAACTTTGCAAGGCACTTTAAAGGGGTATTTTGGTTGTTTCAAGTTACTCCCTACCCATAGGATAATTATTAGATCGGTGAGGGTCCTACCGATGTTCACCAGAACAGGGGCCCATACACCCTGAAGCCCCCCTGAAATGCACAAAGCAGCCGGTCAGGTATAGGTGCAGCTACTCCATTCATTTCTATCGGAGTAGTTTCATTTCTATAGGAGTTCCGAAGATAGGTGAGCGCTGTACTCGGATATCTCCGGAACTCCCGTAGAAATGAATGGAGCAGCTACACGCATGTGCGACCGGCTTCTCCATTCATCTTAGGGGGCCGTAGTGGGTAAAGGCCCCTGTTCTGGTGAGAAGCGGTAGGGCCCTCACCGATCTAATAGTTATCATGTGGATAGGGGATAACTTGAAACAACTGGAATACCCCTTTAATTCTCATAAAAAAATTGTTACATCTGCAGTTCTGCTGAGGGGAAGTAAAGACAAAAATGTAGGGTAAAAAAAACAGTTGCAAACCATCTATTGATATACAGTGGATATAAAAAGTCTACACACCTCCTGTTAAAATGTCAGGTTTCTGTGATTTTAGAAAATGAGACAAAGATAAATAATTTCAGACCTTTTTCCACCTTTAATGTGACCTATAAACTGTACAACTCAATTGAATAATAAACTGAAATCTTTTAGGTAGAGGGAAGAAAAAATTGTAAAAATAAAATATTATGGTTGCATAAGCGTGCACACCCCTAGACTAATACTTTGTTGAAGCACCTTTTGATTTTATTGCAGCACTCAGTCTTTTTGGGTATGAGTCTATCAGCATGGCACATTTTGACTTGGCAAGATTTGCCCACTCTTTTTTGCAAAACACTCAAAATCTGTCAGATTGCGAGGGCATCTCCTGTGCACAGCCCTCTTCAGATCACCCCAAAGATTTTCAATTGGATTCAGGTCTGGGCTCTGGCTGGGCCATTCCAAAACTTTAATCTTCTTCTGGTGAAGCCATTCCTTTGTTGATTTGGATGTATGCTTTGGGTCGTTGTCATGCTGAAGGATGAAGCTCCTCTTCATTTTCAGCTTTCTAGCAAAAGCCTGAAGGTTTTGTGCTAATATTGACTGGTATTTGGAACTGTTCATAAATAATTCCCTCTATCTTAACTAAGGCCCCAGTTCCAGCTGAAGAAAAACTGCCCCAAAGTATGACACTGCCACCACCATGCTTCACTGTGGGTATGGTGTTCTTCTGGTGATGTGCAGTGTTGTTTTTGTGCCAAACATCTCTTGAAATTATGGCCAAAAAGTTCAACCTTGGTTTCATCAGACCATAACACCTTTTACCACATGCTTTTGTGAGACTTCAGAGGTGTTTTTGCAAAATGTAGCTTGGATCAAATCCAGTGCTGAGCCACGCCCCCTGCACTGATCACATGACAGTGACGTCACCCCAGGTCCTTCGGCTGTTCAACAGTTCGGGTTGGTGGCAGCCGCCCCTTATGGATTCCATATGCCGCTATAGTGGAATCCATAACGGGTTGCGCGACTTACCACAACCCGAATGCCGAACACCGGACTTTTTTTTAAAGTTCGCTCATCTCTAGTTCTGAATTTTTCATTAAAGGGAATCTGTCAGCAGCATAGTAGCATTTTTTTTTCCATGCATCCTCGTTAAATAAAGTACCTTAATTCCATAACTGGTGTTGGTTTTCATTTTCGTCTTGTACTTTCTTCAAAAACACGCTTTTTCCTATATGCAAATGAAGTTCCAGGGAGCCTAGAGGGGCGTTCCTCCTATAGCAAGTAGCCTGTGGGAGGCGATTTAACAAGATGTAGGCGTTCGTTTTTTAAAATTTTCAGCGGGCACATCACATCAGGGGGGCGTTCCTGGGCTACTTGCTATAGGAGGAACGCCCCTCTGGGCTCCCTGGAACTTCATTTGCATATAGGAAAAAGTGGTTTTTTGAAGAAAGTACAAGACGAAAATGAAAACCAACCCCAGTTATGGAATTAAGCTACTTTATTTAACGAGGATGCATGAAAAAAAAAAATGCTACTATGCTGCTGACAGATTCCCTTTAAAAAAAAACTGTAAAATATAGTTTAACCTAAATAAATAAATAAAATAAAAACTGCCTCAAAGGTGTCCAAAGCCTTTATACTCTTTAGCCTACTATACTACATGCACATTAAAATAAAGCAATATCTGATATCTTATATCTTAAAGGTAATTTATGGCAATCAAATATAGATAGGAAATCAAGTATCTTTTAGTTTTGGTAGAAAAATGAAACAATTTTTGTGGATATTTTAAAGTCAACTTTTGGCAAAACAAAGAGCTGATACTGTGGATAAATTTTCGGTTTATTTGAGCTTTGCTGCTGTCATTTTATGGTGCAGATGTCCCATTTACTAGACATATGTTACCAGATTAGTTCTGGCTGCAAAGTGTGGAACCAGCAGAAATGAGACTTTATGGTAATCCATGCACAAAGCTGAACAGGGTTATGATGACTGTATCCTGCTTTATTATGGGCAAAACAAGTACGGTATTTTCTATTTTATTTTATCCAAAATAGCTTTAATATATGAAAATATAAGAGCCTATAATATTTGCTCTACTGTTCTCCTGAGTGGTCCAAGAATATCGGATATATACATTACAAATAATTTCACTCTGCAACTATATTGTGAGCTCTTATGGCACCTATCTCAGACTGGCCCACCGGGAAAACCAGAGGATTCTCCAGTGTGCTCAGGCTTTGATGTAATAATGAAATCTATCACCAGGAAATTCATTGATAAAGCAGCCACAATGCCTTTTAGGGCTAGCACAGTTGAATGTACTGATTTACCATTCACTCAATGATTCGTTGCTTTATTCTGCAGAAAAAGTATTTTTTAATCCATATGCAAATGAGTACTCAAGTGCACCGAGGGCGGGCCCAAGCTGAACTGTGCAGCCTTGTTCCTATGACTTTTTCTACCAGACCCACCCTCTCCTTCTGGATTGACAGGGCCAACTTCCTTGGGACAGACATTCCAACTTAAAAATTCTCATGCCACATATGTGCAATCTTGTAAAGAATTCTTCACTAGTATGTGCCTTGGCTTCTATTTAATAAGCTTAAAGGGGTTGACACCTGTTCCAATGACTTATTATTGCATTTGAATGTCATGAGATGTAGTCTCACGCTCAGGACCCTTTTGTATTGACCATATTGTCACAAAATCACAGTAGTTCTCACTCTATCATGGTAGGCCTAAATGCATAATTTACTAACCAGAAATATGTCTATATTAGGTGTATTTCTAATCTGTGACTTTTCCCCGCTCACGCCAGGTCTAAAAAAGTGTGAGTGGCGTTGGCAGGGAAGGGCCTAATTTACCATTTTCTACACCTAGTTTAGGCATAGAAAATTATCTAAATCTACGCCAGCGAGGAGGGATTTAGACTAGCAGATCCACTGCCAGCGCAGGGCTTATTAAGACCAGCATCTAAAACGACGGACTTAATAAATGACCCCCAAAGTGTTTTTAAAACACATACTAGAAATTTAGCTTATTTTATCATTTTCTCTGCTCCCCAACTAATGGACATTATTTAATAAGGCTTTAAGCATTATGAAAGTGAATGAGGTCACATTGCAACTCACAGATTGCTGCATTTTTGTGACTGTATTGTCTGTTTTGTTGCAACAACCCAAGCATCACTATACAACTCCATTCACTTCCCCTATGCTTCAATGTGCAATCTTTGGTTGTGCCACAGGTGTCATAGCCAAGATTGCCGTGCTTCCCTAGCCTTAGTCATAAGTAGAAGAAAACTAGATGGCTATTCAGCTTTTTTAGGGTGAATTCAAACCTTAAAATATGGCAGAAATTTCCATAACTTAAAATTAGTTCTTGTCATCTGACTTGTGTTGATTTGACAGCAAGTGCATGTGCAGCGAGCCCCTGAAGAGCCGGTGCAGAGGAGATGGGAGTGGTAAAGGCCTTAATGAGATGTTGTCTCACGGTGTACTACCTCAGGCCGTCACTCCCTGAGGTTCAGTGCAGTGCAAAAGACGATGATGAAGGAATGTCTTTCTTTTCTTAGTGAAAAAAATAGCAGCACATCCAGCAGCAGTTTGTACCAAGTACAATTTCTCCTCCCAGATAATGGTGTATGGTAGCTGACAATGTGGCAGAAGATGACATAAGTTTTCCAGCTAACAGCTCTCTCTCTCTCTCTCTCTCTCTCTCTCTCTCTCTCGATTTCCTTCCCTACAGCCTTACTCTGGCACCTGTGGCTTTAAGTGCCATGGTATGATGTAGGCTGCTAGCTATACCTGCTTTGAACTGCGGTGGTGGTGCCTGAACATATTAACCCACCACCTTGCAGCAGAGTCTTTATTGCTTGATCACTCTGCTGACACAAATATGATGTAGTTACAAATCTTCCATAGCCTAGGACCCTGCAGTCTCTCTGGGGCAATGTTGTCCTGCTAAATGAGTCGCCTTTATGGTCCACATGGCCTGGAGGATTGGGAAATGAATTGCATGCTCCTTCATTCCTCACTTTCCTTTCTAATCCTAACTCTAACCAGCTTTGCCCCTCCCTTGGCAGAAAGTCAGACCAGCCCACTCCTACCAAGAGGGAAGAAGCGGTATGGTAAGTCCCATTCCTGTTGCCAATCACAGCCAACCGTACCCCATCAGCTGGTAAACAAAGTGTATAGGGTGAAATTACATTGCATTTAGATTATGAACCAGTGTAGTTACAATAGTAGCACCCCCAGGTCTTGGGCACTACGCATGGATTTAATTGGGACAGCAGAATGAATGAATATGGCCCTTTTTATTGATGGGAGTGAGGAAAAGACAGAATGCACATGGAAGGTAACCATATTTTGTGGATCCGTTTTTGCATGCCAAAATGTGAACACGACTGTGTCAAGCAGTTTTCGTATGTGCTACGTTAATCTCATGTCTGAGCATGTTTTTCTTATTTTTTCTGTAGTTTCACTCAGGTGTGCACTGAAATGTTGATTAGAAATTTCATGTCCATGTTTATGACCCGGAGAATATTTGTCCTTTTGCAGATTGTTAGTAAATAGGCTACGCTATGATCATATTAGGCACAATTTCACGGCTGGTTTTGATGTAGCAGTTCAGCTCCTTGCAGTGTTATTATAAGTTATCCCTAGCTAACACGCACCTTGTCTTCTGCATGCTGAGCAGCAGCTCTCAGGATGACAGACTACAGGACATAGTAAAAAAAAATAAGAAAAATATAAGACATAACTCTGGCTGCTAAGCTCACAATATAGCAATGAAATGGGTGACATAAATAATGCACAGTATATGTGAAGCACTGCAGAGGGTTTCCATCATTATCTTCTAATCATTATGTTAGGTTCTGGATGTTTATAGCATTGAAACTTGCAATTAAATGACTACCGGTGAAACATTGTGTGAAATTTGCTCACGGAAGCTGTAACTCTTCAATTGCCCATAATAAAAAATTGATGGTTTATAGCAGGAGTTTAACTTGGCCCCAATGCATAATCTGTAACTGGATCCCCACGGACCTTATGCCATTTATAATGCAGTACCCCAGAATAGGGTACTTGCAAATTGTTGTTATTAAGTACTGTAATGTTATGTAATGCTTTGTAAAGTACACAATATAGTTCTGTATGGATCAGTCAGGGTTAATAATCCTGAAGTTAGGTCTTGAATCTGCCCTCAGCTGAGGCTAGAATTAGCTGAGGAAGTGTAAGAAGCTACATGTGCTCACTCAGAGTACTAGGCCTGAGTTCCAGAGAACTTCTATCTCTGATGGATCTACAGATATTTCTACTTTACAGTACTCCAGAAAGATAGTGAAAAGTAATAACTAGAAGGTCCAGAATCTGCATGGCTGAGCACAGGAGTCAGTCAGTTAGGTATTTGCTGTTTAAGGCTGATAGACTTTACTGCATTGAGAGGGAGATTGTCAAAACACCCTTTATCTCCAGACACAATCCTGTTCACTGTTTCTCAATACTGTACCCTTCAGCTGGGAATTACAGCCACCTTTGCAATAGTAATATTGGCAGCTTTAGATTCTGCAGCAAAAGACTTTGGATAGACAGAGAGGAAGTGCAGTACACCAGTCTTAGGGGGATGTGTAACGCTCCAGAGTGGCATTACCACTTCTGCTCCCTGTTACTCACTCTAATGGGCTAACAAAACGTCAGCTTATGTATTTTGTTTGGGTCTTATACATTGTGCATTTCTAATGTTTGTAACTGTTATGTTCCAATGTAATGTGCCTGGTTCACCAGCAGGTGGCAGCAAACATGGTAGAGCTGTACTTAGGTAGAATGGAGCTTTCCATTCCAGTATAACCCCCGGAGAGAAGTGTGGGTCCCAGTTTCTAGTCAGTTATAGCTTACCCCCTGCTTAGGGAAGGTCTCTGCTGGACGTGCCCAAGCCAGCCAGAGCACCCTCAGCTCTGCTGGCCATAGAGGCAACAGCTTAAAGCCTCAGAAGCCAGGAGCATAACTTAAGAGTCAGACTACAGACAGAAGTGCAGCAGACAGAAGAAGCAGAGTTATACAGCCAGCCTGTCAGTACAGCAGAGCCAGAGAAAAACAGATGTAGCAGAGACGAGTTTGCCTGCCAGTTTCATGCTAAAGCCTGCTGGGACCAAGATAGAGTTTGGAGACTGTGTTTGATGAACGTTTATTCAAGTAAAGTTGCTGTTTAACTACATACAAGGTCTTGAATCATTTTTTCTTGCAAATTCCTCAATTATTCCCCCTATATATTGCTTTGGAGCCAAAGCCTGGGGTCCAACCGTGACACACATAAAGGGACATTTTAGGCCACACTATACCACTTGGCATTCTTACACCTAGGATGCATTTTATATATAGAGGGCCCTAGGAGGAGGCGTCCGTTGCAGATCTGCAAATTGTTTTATTGCTATGTAATGTTATGTGCTGTATTTCATGTTTTTGGCAATAACTACCAGTCAGAAGAGGTACGGATGACTTAGCTTGTCAGCAACAGGGATAACCACCCTGTGCCTCCCCTCTTGGTAGGAATGGGCTGGTCCTGCTTCTTGCCTTGAGGGGGAGTTTCCGAGTAGCTACTTAGAGGAGAGGAATCACATTCCAAAGCTCCAGCTCCTGGGAACAATAAACTGTAGGATTGTTTACGGAGACCAGAACCATACAGCTCCAAGAAATCACTTTAGAGACAAAACAACAGAGTCAACTGTAAAATACTGCATTACAAACACTGCTGCTGGGTGACACCTATCACCCATTTTTCAAACTGCATTTCCACTGTACCGATCCCCAAGGACCAATGGCCTGAAGGAATACAACGTGACACACCATCAGACAGATACAAGAATTTTGGTGCAATTTGATGCATCTTATGCCCTGCCCTCTTTCCCATTAAGCCCTGAAACTTCCTATTAAGCCCCACCCCTTGGTTGAGCATATCAGAAAGAAGAGTAGAAACCTTGGATGTCCAACACACACCAGAGGAAATAATTCTTAAGGCCCAACCCCTATACCAGTAATGGCAAACCTTTTGGAGACCAAGTGCCAAAACTGTAACCCAAAAGCCACTTATTTATTGCAAAGTGCCAACATGGCAATTTAACCTGAATACTACAATCCAGTATAGTATATCTTCCATGCACTTTATCATTTAGCTATAATAGCCTGCTTGCATTCAGTGCACTGCCTGTGCTGTTCGTAGTGCGCCCTGTGCAGATTAATACCAGGAAGAGTCTAAGGCATATTGGTACACCATAGACTTTTTTCAGGGTGTTGGTGCCCACAGAGAGGGCTCTAAGTGCCACCTCTGGCACCCATGCCATAGGTTCGCCACCACTGCCCTATACCATCAAGAAAGTCTAAGGTTTTGAATCAAAGAAATAGACCCTAGTGGTAAGTGATTGGCTCTAAAGGCAGCCAAATGTTTCTCTGGACCTTGGATCTTTGGTGCCCACCAGCAGATCCTCTGGAGGGCCAATCCAACCCTGATGGAATGTTTTCAATAAATACAGTCAAATAACTTTTTCTGATCCTGAAACTGGAGAACAAGACATATATGACTTTGATGAGATGTTAGTACTTTGTGGGGGAAAGGGCGTGATGGGTTATATTTCTGTTCCCTACCATTGTAACTTTTCAGTGCTACCTGTTATGCCATGTCGGGAACCTCTTGTATAGATTAGGCAGTGATGTATTTGTTTCTTGAATGACATTTTCCAGCTGGACAAATTAGAGAATAAACCGCTGGAATTCTTCCCATCCATAAAAATCAGAAAGAAGAATGAATGAAGAATAATCTGCATAAAAAAAATCATGTAATAAATATTATATATCTTCATTTTTGATCAGTATGATTGCCAAATGCAAGAGAAATATTGTATTCAAAAGCTGAAAAGAGCAGGTGCAGCTGTGAGAGAAAAGCCTCCCAATTGAAACAATTTTACATCCCTTCACATAATATCACTGCATCAATTTGTCTCCAAAACGACCCGATAATTCCACTTCTTATTATGTGATCAAGAGGGAGAGGGAAGGAGAGGGAGAGAAAAAAAAACAGTCAAGGCAATTTGTACAAAAGAATAGATAATGTGAGTGGCTCTGGATGTTTGAATAATACATTAGACTATAGAATGAGACTGGTAAAAGTAAAATAAAAAAAAAAGATGCCAGACTTGTCTCTCTAGAACTCATTCTTGCATCTCTATAGACCTTTAATTTAAGACCCGGCTCTATCCTGTCTGGAAGAAAAACAATCAGTCCTGCACCTGCAAGATTTAAAATGTGTTCTCAAGGAAACTGGAGTGTGTTTCTCATATGAGAAATGCTTACAGTGGAAGGGAAGTGAGCGCAGGGCTTCAGTAACGGAGAAACCTTCACACCACCCATGGCGGAAAACTTTTGGCAAGAGTGAGACTTCTAGCAGGAAATAAAGGTCACCTTTCCAGCTAATTGTATTACGAAGTGGTTTAAATTAAAGGGGCTATACATCTTTTGATGACTATGTAATATGGACATAGTTTTATATACTTAAAAGGGTGGCACCCACTGCCCCACGTATGTGCTAGTGTTGAGCGCGAATATTCGAATAGCGAATATTAATCGCGAATATCGCAACTTCTATAATTTGTGAATATTACGAATATACTGCTATATATTCGTTATATTGAATATTCATAATTTTTTCCATCTGAAAAAATATTCCTCCGTGCTTAAAATGCTTGTGGGTCAATAAGTCATTGGCCCACAAGCAAGAAGCAGGAAGGAATCATAACTTTAGATGTTGAAAAAAGTTGAATATTCTAAAAAACGAATATATAGCACTATAGCGAATATATTCGTTTTGACATTTTTTAGAATATTCGTCTTTTTTCCCCCCTCCAAACAGTACAGTTAAACCCCTTTGGCAAGCGTCCCCGTTAGTGTTGAGCGAACAGTTCGAGAATCGTTCGGGTCCGTACCGAATTTTGGGGTGTCCGTGACACGGACCCGAACCCGGACATTTTAAAAAAAGTTCGGGTTCGGGTCCGGTGTTCGTCGATTTCTTCCCGCTTTCTGAAGGGCTACACAGCAGCCAATCAGCTAGCGTTTTACTTCTTGCCCTAAGAGCCCATCACAGCCATGCCTACTAATGGCATGGCTGTGATTGGCCAAGTGCAGCATGTGACCCAGCCTCTATTTAAGCTGGAGTCACGTAGCGCCGCACGTCACACTGCTCTGACTAGTGTAGGGAGAGGATGCAGCTTCTGTGAGGGCGAGATAGGCAGGGATAAAGAAGTGATTGAATGATCTACCTTTCTACACCTGTGCATCAGAACAACTCAGCTGAGCTGTTCACTGAAAGTCACTATTTTGTTGAGACTGGCCAGAGCGATTTTTACTGGCACATGTAACTGGGCTGACCGGCGGTGGCCATTTTGGGACTTGTGGTGCGCCAGCACAAGCTGCCACAGAGTCTAAACCAAAGCTCCAAAGAAGTGTAAAATCTACACCCGTGAATCAGAACAACAGCGATTCAGCTGCTCAGTCAAAGTCTATTTTTTTTCTGGCTGGGCAGACCGTTTTCTGGCACATGTTACTGGGCTGATAGGCGGCGGCCATTTTGGGACTTGTGGTGCTACAGCAAAAGCTGCCACAACGTCCATTAATCTCATGTAATAATCGATTTTTTCATAGATATACTACATCAGGGGTTTGGCTGTGCTTGTGTCACCCATACTAACTGCAAAGATATTTAATATATCAGTGGTGAAACTGAAAGTAACCCACTTGGATAGTAAATCCCATGAATGTGCTGTTCCAGCTAGGCTAGCCAGTGGCACTACAGCCAAGACCAATACTGTCAGCCAGAAAATTTTTTTTTTTTATGTGCCAGAAATATAAATTAGAAAAAGATTTCACCGTAATAATAAAATTATTCTGGTGTTAGACCAGAAGAAGCACTCCTGTGGAAATTAATACTGTAAAAAGGCAATATTTCTCCCAGTGTGGGAAATTTATATAGCAAAACTAGCATTTTAAAAATTCCGGTGTTCTGAAATACCAGCAGTCCTCTTGTAATTAATACCGCCAAAAGGCATTATATCGTCCAGTGTTGAAATTTTGGTGAAAAAAAGGCCAATTTAATCAATCTGGTGTTTGTTAGACCAGAAACACTAGGCCTCACGTTTTTACTCCTGTAAAAAGGAATTATATCTCCCCGTGTGGGAATCTATGTACCAAAACTAGCATTTAAAAAATTCAGATGTCCAATTTGCAGCAGTTTTCTTGTAAATAATACCGCTAAAAGGCATTATTGTCCAGTGTTGTAATTTTGGTGAAAAAAGGCCAATTTAATCAATCTAGTGTTTGTTAGACCAGTCCAGAAACACTAGGCCTCACGTTTTACTCCTGTAAAAGGAATTATATCTCCCGTGTGGGAATCTATGTACCAAAACTAGCATTTTAAAAATTCAGATGTCCAATTTGCAGCAGTTTTCTTGTAAATAATACCGCCAAAAGGCATTATATCGTCCATTGTTGTAATTTTGGTGAAAAAAAGGCCAATTTAATCAATCTGGTGTTTGTTAGACCAGAAACAGTAGGCCTCACGTTTTCACTCCTGTAAAAAGGAATTATATCTCCCCGTGTGGGAATCTATGTACCAAAACTAGCATTTTGAAAATTCTGGTGTCCAATTTGCAGCAGTTTTCTTGTAATTAATACCGGAAAAAGGAATTATATATTCCAGTGTGGGAATTTATGTACACAAACTAGCATTTTAAAAATTCTGGTGTCCAATTATCAGCAGTCTTTTTGTAATTAATACCGCAAAAAGGCATTATTGTCCAGTGTTGTAATTTTGGTGAAAAAAAGGCCAATTTAATCAATCTGGTGTTTGTTAGACCAGAAACACTAGGCCTCATGTTTTTACTCCTGTAAAAAGGAATTATATCTCCCCGTGTGGGAATCTATGTACCAAAACTAGCATTTTAAAAATTCAGATGTCCAATTTGCAGCAGTTTTCTTGTAAATAATACAGCCAACAGGCATTATTGTCCAGTGTTGTAATTTTGGTGAAAAAAGGCCAATTTAGTCAATCTAGTGTTTGTTAGACCAGTCCAGAAACACTAGGCCTCACGTTTTACTCCTGTAAAAGGAATTATATCTCCCGTGTGGGAATCTATGTACCAAAACTAGCATTTTGAAAATTCTGGTGTCCAATTTGCAGCAGTTTTCTTGTAATTAATACCGGAAAAGGAATTATATATTCCAGTGTGGGAATTTATGTACACAAACTAGCATTTTAAAAATTCTGGTGTCCAATTATCAGCAGTCTTCTTGTAATTAATACCGCAAAAGGCATTATTGTCCAGTGTTGTAATTTTGGTGAAAAAAGGCCAATTTAATCAATCTGGTGTTTGTTAGACCAGAAACACTAGGCCTCATGTTTTTCCTCCTGTAAAAGGAATTATATCTCCCCGTGTGGGAATCTATGTACCAAAACTAGCATTTTAAAAATTCAGATGTCCAATTTGCAGCAGTTTTCTTGTAAATAATACAGCCAACAGGCATTATTGTCCAGTGTTGTAATTTTGGTGAAAAAAGGCCAATTTAGTCAATCTAGTGTTTGTTAGACCAGTCCAGAAACACTAGGCCTCACGCTTTTACTCCTGTAAAAGGAATTATATCTCCCGTGTGGGAATCTATGTACCAAAACTAGCATTTTGAAAATTCTGGTGTCCAATTTGCAGCAGTTTTCTTGTAATTAATACCGGAAAAGGAATTATATATTCCAGTGTGGGAATTTATGTACACAAACTAGCATTTTAAAAATTCTGGTGTCCAATTATCAGCAGTCTTCTTGTAATTAATACCGCAAAAGGCATTATTGTCCAGTGTTGTAATTTTGGTGAAAAAAGGCCAATTTAATCAATCTGGTGTTTGTTAGACCAGAAACACTAGGCCTCATGTTTTTCCTCCTGTAAAAGGAATTATATCTCCCGTGTGGGAATCTATGTACCAAAACTAGCATTTTAAAAATTCAGATGTCCAATTTGCAGCAGTTTTCTTGTAAATAATACAGCCAACAGGCATTATTGTCCAGTGTTGTAATTTTGGTGAAAAAAAGGCCAATTTAGTCAATCTAGTGTTTGTTAGACCAGTCCAGAAACACTAGGCCTCACGTTTTTACTCCTGTAAAAAGGAATTATATCTCCCCGTGTGGGAATCTATGTACCAAAACTAGCATTTTGAAAATTCTGGTGTCCAATTTGCAGCAGTTTTCTTGTAATTAATACCGGAAAAAGGAATTATATATTCCAGTGTGGGAATTTATGTACACAAACTAGCATTTTAAAAATTCTGGTGTCCAATTATCAGCAGTCTTCTTGTAATTAATACCACAAAAAGGCATTATTGTCCAGTGTTGTAATTTTGGTGAAAAAAAGGCCAATTTAATCAATCTGGTGTTTGTTAGACCAGAAACACTAGGCCTCACGTTTTTACTCCTGTAAAAAGGAATTATATCTCCCCGTGTGGAATCTATGTACCAAAACTAGCATTTAAAAAATTCAGATGTCCAATTTGCAGCAGTTTTCTTGTAAATAATACCGCCAAAAGGCATTATTGTCCAGTGTTGTAATTTTGGTGAAAAAAAGGAAAATTTAATCAATCTAGTGTTTGTTAGACCAGTCCAGAAACACTAGGCCTCACGTTTTTACTCCTGTAAAAAGGAATTATATCTCCCCGTGTGGGAATCTATGTACCAAAACTAGCATTTTGAAAATTCTGGTGTCCAATTTGCAGCAGTTTTCTTGTAATTAATACCGGAAAAAGGAATTATATATTCCAGTGTGGGAATTTATGTACACAAACTAGCATTTTAAAAATTCTGGTGTCCAATTATCAGCAGTCTTCTTGTAATTAATACCACAAAAAGGCATTATTGTCCAGTGTTGTAATTTTGGTGAAAAAAAGGCCAATTTAATCAATCTGGAGTTTGTTAGACCAGAAACACTAGGCCTCACGTTTTTACTCCTGTAAAAAGGAATTATATCTCCCCGTGTGGGAATCTATGTACCAAAACTAGCATTTTAAAAATTCTGGTGTCCAATTTGCAGCAGTCTTCTTGTAATTAATACCTCAAAAAGGCATTATTGTCCAGTGTTGTAATTTTGGTGAAAAAAAGGCCAATTTAATCAATCTGGTGTTTAAATGCCTGATTCTCTGCTGTGAAACCTCTCTCCTCCGTCTGGGTGCAGGGGTCAAAGTCTCTCAAAGTGGCCTTCTCTTGTGCTGGGTGATGTGAAACTGATGTTGTGCCATCTGACATGGTTGCCGGGGTCCCATTAAATGATGGCCTACTCCTGTGGTGGGTGATCTAAATGCCTGATTCTCTGCTGTGAAAACCTCTCTCCACTGTCTGGGTGGTCCGAAATAAATGAGAGTGGTCTTCTCCGGTGGTGGTTGATATGACGCATGATTCCTTGCTGTGGGACCTGTATCCTCTGTCTGGGTGCTGGTCCAAAATACATGAGAGTGGCCTTCTCCGGTGGTGGTTGATATGACGCATGATTCCTTGATGTGGGACCTGTATCCTCTGTCTGGGTGCTGGTCCAAAATAAATGAGAGTGGCCTTCTCCGGTGGGGGTTGATATGACGCATGATTCCTTGATGTGGGACCTCTCTCCTCTGTCTGGGTGCTGGTCCAAAATACATGAGAGTGGCCTTCTCCGGTGGGGGTTGATATGACGCATGATTCCTTGCTGTGGGACCTGTATCCTCTGTCTGGGTGCTGGTCCAAAATAAATGAGAGTGGCCTTCTCCGGTGGGGGTTGATATGACGCATGATTCCTTGATGTGGGACCTCTCTCTTCTGTCTGGTTGGTGGTCCAAATACATGAGAGTGGCCTTCTCTGGTGGTGGTTGATATGACGCATGATTCCTTGCTGTGGGACCTGTATCCTCTGTCTGGGTGCTGGTCCAAAATAAATGAGAGTGGCCTTCTCCGGTGGTGGTTGATATGACGCATGATTCCTTGATGTGGGACCTGTATCCTCTGTCTGGGTGCTGGTCCAAAATAAATGAGAGTGGCCTTCTCCGGTGGTGGTTGATATGACGCATGATTCCTTGATGTGGGACCTCTCTCCTCTGTCTGGGTGCTGGTCCAAAATACATGAGAGTGGCCTTCTCCGGTGGTGGTTGATATGAGGCATGATTCCTTGCTGTGGGACCTGTATCCTCTGTCTGGGTGCTGGTCCAAAATAAATGAGAGTGGCCTTCTCCGGTGGTGGTTGATATGACGCATGATTCCTTGCTGTGGGACCTGTATCCTCTGTCTGGGTGCTGGTCCAAAATAAATGAGAGTGGCCTTCTCCGGTGGTGGTTGATATGATGCATGATTCCTTGATGTGGGACCTCTCTCCTCTGTCTGGGTGCTGGTCCAAAATACATTAGAGTGGCCTTCTCCGGTGTTGGTTGATATGACGCATGATTCCTTGCTGTGGGACCTGTATCCTCTGTCTGGGTGCTGGTCCAAAATAAATGAGAGTGGCCTTCTCCGGTGGTGGTTGATATGAGGCATGATTCCTTGATGTGGGACCTCTCTCCTCTGTCTGGGTGCTGGTCCAAAATACATGAGAGTGGCCTTCTCCGGTGGTGGTTGATATGAGGCATGATTCCTTGCTGTGGGACCTGTATCCTCTGTCTGGGTGCTGGTCCAAAATAAATGAGAGTGGCCTTCTCCGGTGGGGGTTGATATGACGCATGATTCCTTGATGTGGGACCTCTCTCTTCTGTCTGGGTGGTGGTCCAAAATACATGAGAGTGGCCTTCTCCGGTGGTGGTTGATATGACGCATGATTCCTTGCTGTGGGACCTGTATCCTCTGTCTGGGTGCTGGTCCAAAATAAATGAGAGTGGCCTTCTCCGGTGGTGGTTGATATGACGCATGATTCCTTGATGTGGGACCTGTATCCTCTGTCTGGGTGCTGGTCCAAAATAAATGAGAGTGGCCTTCTCCGGTGGTGGTTGATATGACGCATGATTCCTTGATGTGGGACCTCTCTCCTCTGTCTGGGTGCTGGTCCAAAATAAATGAGAGTGGCCTTCTCCGGTGGTGGGTTGATATGACGCATGATTCCTTGCTGTGGGACCTGTATCCTCTGTCTGGGTGCTGGTCCAAAATAAATGAGAGTGGCCTTCTCCGGTGGTGGTTGATATGACGCATGATTCCTTGCTGTGGGACCTGTATCCTCTGTCTGGGTGCTGGTCCAAAATAAATGAGAGTGGCCTTCTCCGGTGGTGGTTGATATGACGCATGATTCCTTGATGTGGGACCTCTCTCCTCTGTCTGGGTGCTGGTCCAAAATACATGAGAGTGGCCTTCTCCGGTGGTGGTTGATATGAGGCATGATTCCTTGCTGTGGGACCTGTATCCTCTGTCTGGGTGCTGGTCCAAAATAAATGAGAGTGGCCTTCTCCGGTGTTGGTTGATATGACGCATGATTCCTTGATGTGGGACCTCTCTCCTCTGTCTGGGTGCTGGTCCAAAATACATGAGAGTGGCCTTCTCGGGTGGTGGTTGATATGACGCATGATTCCTTGCTGTGGGACCTGTATCCTCTGTCTGGGTGCTGGTCCAAAATAAATGAGAGTGGCCTTCTCCGATGGTGGTTGATATGACGCATGATTCCTTGATGTGGGACCTCTCTCCTCTGTCTGGGTGCTGGTCCAAAATACATGAGAGTGGCCTTCTCCGGTGGTGGTTGATATGACGCATGATTCCTTGCTGTGGGACCTGTATCCTCTGTCTGGGTGCTGGTCCAAAATAAACGAGTGTGGCCTTCTCCGGTGGTGGTTGATATGACGCATGATTCCTTGATGTGGGACCTCTCTCCTCTGTCTGGGTGCTGGTCCAAAATACATGAGAGTGGCCTTCTCCGGTGGTGGTTGATATGACGCATGATTCCTTGATGTGGGACCTGTATCCTCTGTCTGGGTGCTGGTCCAAAATAAATGAGAGTGGCCTTCTCCGCTGGTGGTTGATATGACGCATGATTCCTTGATGTGGTACCTCTCTCCTCTGTCTGGGTGCTGGTCCAAAATACATGAGAGTGGCCTTCTCGGGTGGTGGTTGATATGATGCATGATTCCTTGCTGTGGGACCTGTATCCTCTGTCTGGGTGCTGGTCCAAAATAGATGAGAGTGGCCTTCTCCGGTGGTGGTTGATATGACGCATGATTCCTTGCTGTGGGACCTGTATCCTCTGTCTGGGTGCTGGTCCCAATTAAATGAGAGTGGCCTTCTCCGGTGGTGGTTGATATGAGGCATGATTCCTTGCTGTGGGACCTCTCTCCTCTGTCTGGGTGCTGGTCCAAAATAAATGAGAGTGGCCTTCTCCGGTGGTGGTTGATATGACGCATGATTCCTTGATGTGGGACCTCTCTCCTCTGTCTGGGTGCTGGTCCAAAAAACATGAGAGTGGCCTTCTCGGGTGGTGGTTGATATGACGCATGTTTCCTTGCTGTGGGACCTGTATCCTCTGTCAGGGTGCTGGTCCAAAATAAATGAGAGTGGCCTTCTCCGGTGGTGGTTGATATGACGCATGATTCCTTGATGTGGGACCTCTCTCCTCTGTCTGGGTGCTGGTCCAAAATACATGAGAGTGGCCTTCTCCGGTGGTGGTTGATATGACGCATGATTCCTTGCTGTGGGACCTGTATCCTCTGTCTGGGTGCTGGTCCAAAATAAATGAGAGTGGCCTTCTCCGGTGGTGGTTGATATGACGCATGATTCCTTGATGTGGGACCTCTATCCTCTGTCTGGGTGCTGGTCCCAAATGAATGAGAGTGGCCTTCTCCGGTGGTGGTTGATATGAGGCATGATTCCTTGCTGTGGGACCTCTCTCCTCTGTCTGGGTGCTGGTCCTAAATAAATGAGAGTGGCCTTCTCCGGTGGTGGTTGATATGACGCATGATTCCTTGCTGTGGGACCTGTATCCTCTGTCTGGGTGCTGGTCCGAAATAAATTAGAGTGGCCTTCTCCAGTGGTGGGTGATATGACGCATGATTCCTTGCTGTGGGACTTCTCTCCAATTGATATTGGTTAATTTTTATTTATTTTATTTTATTTTAATTCATTTCCCTATCTACATTTGTTTGAAGGGGATTTACCTACATTTTGCTGCCTTTTGCAGCCCTCTAGCCCTTTCCGGGAGTCTTTTACAGCCTTTTCAGTGCCCAAAAGTTCGGGTCCCCATTGACTTCTATGGGGTTCGGGTTCGGGATGAAGTTCGGGTTGAGTTCGGATCACGAACCCGGACATTTTCCGGAAGTTCGGCTGAACCTCTCGAACCCGAACATCCAGGTGTTCGCTCATCTCTAGTCCCTGTCACCATGGGAACGCCTGGTGGTTAGAATATACCATCGGATCTGAGTTAGATCATGAAAGCTCAACACAGACGCGTTCCCATGGTGATGAGGGCGCTTGAAGTTAGAGCATACCAACAGGCGCATACATACTGGCCCCCTGCTGCCTGGGGGCACCTGTCCTCTGACAGGGCACTGTGATCCACACAATTAACCCCTCAGGTGCCACACCTGAGGGGTTAATAGTGTGGATCACAGCACCCTGTCAGAGGTCGGGTGCCGCCGGGCAGCAGTGCGCCTCCCCCCTACTATTAAAATCATTCATGGGCATTGCGCCCTAACCCCCCCCCCTCACCAGTATTACAATTATTTGTGGCCAGTGCGGATCCCCCCTCATATTAAACATCATTGCAGGCCAGGGCGCCAACAATACCTCCCCCCGTATTATTCATCACTGGCCAGTGCACCCTCAAAACTCCCTCCCTCCCCAGTATTAATCATTGCTGGCAGTGCGCCCTCCAGCATACGCCGCACAGACCTGTGAGTTTGAGAAGAAGGAGCGCCCAGCGGCCCCAGCGCAGGTAAGTACAATGCTGACTAACTGACCATTGCAGCCAGGACTTCAGTAGCGTCCTGGTTGCCATGGTAACCGATCGGCGCCCCAGCATTACACAATGACAGAGTATCAATAGATAGATACCCTGATCAAAACACTGAGTCATCTTCTTGAACTGACCCAGTCATTTTGCTAAAATCTGTTTTAAACACCTCCAACGTAAGCCGAGCACTGGAGTCCTCTCACTACAGAGCTTATGCCATGCAGTGTCCTCCTATTCATTGGATACTGACTCTCCCCACCCTTGCCATTGATTACAGTAGGAAGAGAGATGTCAATCATTATCAGAGTAGGAGGAGATCCAGGAGTTCTTAAATTTGAGGACTCACTGTTGCACATTCTGTATTGAGAGGACTCTAGTGCTTGGCTCGCAAGAAGTTCAATACAGAGTTTAGCAAAATGGCTAGGTCATTTCCATAAAGTGTCCCCATGTTTTGCTCAGGGTGTCTTTAATCAGTTTATGCTGCCTTTTAGGGCAGGTTCACAACACCGTTATGGATTCCGTTTTTGTTTTCCGTTATAACATGGTTATAACGGAAAATAACGGAATCCATAAAATGAAAGTCAACACGGAAGCCTTTAAGAGGCATTACATTTAGATCCGTAATAATACAAGTCTATGGGAATCATAACGGATCCGTCATGTTCCCGTCATGCAAGACGGAAAACAAAGTCCTGTCGACAGGACCTTTTTTCCGTTCTGCCTAACGGAAACCAGACGGATCCGTTATGATTCCCATAGACTTGTATTATGACAGAAATCAAAACCGAATGGCTTTTAAAGGCTTCCGTTTTGAATTCTGTCATAATACAAGTCTATGGGCAGCATAACAGATCCGTCCTGGTTTCCATTATGCAGCACTAGACTCCTGCATAATATAAACCAGGACGGATCCGTTATGCTGCCCATAGACTTGTATTATGAAGGATCAAAATGGAATGTTTCTTAAAGGCTTCTGTTTTGACTTCCATCTTATGGATTCCGTTGTTTTTCGTATAACACATGTTATAACAGAAAACAAAAATGAAATCCATGACGGGGATGTGAACCCGTCCTCAATAAAACTGATGATAGATTCCCATTAAGGCACTCAGGCAATGTCCTAAGCCATCAAATAAAGATGGATAAAGTTGATTGAAGCTATGCCATGTGCTTTTACCTCTGGTCATGTAAACCTAGCTGGACAGATATGGAGTCAGTGAGTTATTATACCAGTTCTATCATTTACTATGAAGAAAAAGGCAGAATGATATTATCTTCAATGAATGCACAGGGAACATTTCACTTAAATTTGATCCATTGCATTCATAACCTTTGAAAAAAGAAAATCTGAGATAATTATTGCGCCAGATATCTGAATATTTGATGCTCCAAATGCAAGACTGACTTTGTGTACACCCTGAATGGCCCAAACACAATCCTGAGCCCAGATCGTTCATCTCTATATATGCTGAAGAGGGAAGCTAAGGTCAGATGAAGCACACAGTGTGTTATATTTGCAGAAGCTGTCAGTTATGTGATATGTTTCGTACAAACCACTTAACATTGACGGGCGATGCTGGAAGGCATTTTCGGGCCTTTCCACCCCTACATCTCACATGGGTGATTAATGTTTTGCTTAATGCTTGTTTGGCATTTCCAGTAAATCAAGATGTATTTAGCAGAAAACCGTTCCATAAGTCAGTTCTGTCTATAGTCTATGTATGAGAAGTTATAATGTGCAGCAAGCCCAGGAGAGGATGGGAGTCATAGTGACTCTGTCAATGATAGTTATGCCCATAGAACACAGTGTCAATCCTAACACCAATGCTCCCTAGGGCCATGCAGTGATAGGAGGGCACACCCTTTTTTCCCTCAGGGGACACACCTTGGCATTGAGGTTCCTCCCTGGTGGTAGTTGTGTTGCCCTTGGTGTTAATTGTTTTGGCACGATGCAAGACAGTAGAGTGGATGTAGGTGCAATTGCCGGCGAAATGGGATGGAGTCAGTCACCAGAAATAATTAACTTTACTAAAGTTCAGTATAGGAGTGGTAGTAAATCTAACAGTATCAAGGCGCAATTCCAAGCAGAACACAATGCAATTTCTTTCGCCAATAGCAATGTATGGAAGGATAGAAGCAATAATGGGGGTTGTGGTAATCCTTCTCTCTCTCTCTAAAGTGTCTCTGCAGAACCCTATGCAACTGAGGTTTTTGGTCTACGTTCTTTAATTCCTGGCCAAGGAGTACAGATTTAAGACAAGACTGGCCAAACTCACTCAGAGTGTGGAAGGGTGCAATAGCAATATTCCGTCTCACTGTAGCAAAATCTCTTTCTGCCATAAGCTTGCACTATACATTGTTTGCCTTGTACATTCTGAACCTTCTAGTTTCCTTTGTCTCTCTCTGGTTCTCTAAACCTTAGGCCTATCTCTGAGGAGCTCAAACAACATTGCTTCTCTCTGTAGCACAGCTACTCTGGAACTCCCTCTCTCCAGGGGCGGAGCCTGGTCTGTCTTATAGCAACCTAAAGGGGGCTGAGTCAAGGTGTTTAATCCTGAGGTACACAAACATATTAAATTAAAACATTTCACTTTAGAAGTATAACAATATAGCAATAAACCTATTTCAGTAAGCCTATTATGGGTTTGCTGCAAATGCAACTCTTGCTTTTATAGAAGTCTTTTTATGATGTTTTATTATCATGGGTTATATGAAAGTAAAAAATGTATTCATGCATTAATGGGAATATAGTATTTTTTATATGCAGTATTAAAGCTGCATTGTGAAACAAAGGGGGAGATACACCATGAGGGGAATACTGAAGTCAGTATTGCTGGAGTTTGCATTGCTGTAGTGCCTTTGACTGCAGTGAGACTGAGACCTCATCGTGGTGGATGGGCACAAAAGATTTTCATTAAGGCTGAGTGAATTCATTTTAACAAATTGATCCGTTTCATCAGCCAGAGTTCTTCACCCATGACGTGCACCTTTTTTGTAAGTTTAGAAAGTCGCTTGCCTAGCTAACCATGCACACTTTCCTACCTAAGTTTCAGCGGTGGTAAGGGGTGGCATATAATCACCATAAGGCAACATTTTTGTGCTAAATTAGTGACTATTTATGGCAAAACACTGGCCATAAACAAAAGGTGTCCTTAAAAATTTCAACTTATCCCACAAAAAAAACCTCTGTCAACAAAGATTCAGAAAGTTGTACTGTGCATGCTCCGATTATAGAACCTACAGTGCATGCACCGTATATCTCCTTCAGGTCCCTGGTATCCGTCAGAACAATAACCCACAAAAAACGGATCAGGTCTGTGGAGCATCCGCCTTCGTTAGGTCAGCATTTGCTCAAAAATCCATCAGAATTGCTAATGCCAAATAAAACAAGAGTTGATCTAAAACAGAGATGACACGTGAATGGAATATTTGCATGTCTTCTGTGTTTGGTACCCACTCCTGCTTTTGGCTACCAAATCATAAGCCAATTCTGATGGGACCATACAGGCCTAACAGCTGCTACACAGACAGGATCTGTTGTGCATCTCATTTTTCCTTCCTTCTGACAAATCAGAATAAGTGTCAAATAAATTATGATGTCAGCCATGCCGGAAGGCCAAATAGTGGCCAAGTCATGAAGTGGCAGGTGGCCGCATCAGAGTAGTAGTGATGTCGCGAACATAAAATTTTCAGTTCGCGAACAGCGAACGCGAACTTCCGCAAATGTTCACAAACGGGCGAACCGGGCGAACCGCCATAGACTTCAATTGGCAGGCGAATTTTAAAACCCACAGGGACTCTTTCTGGCCACAATAGTGATGAGAAAGTTGTTTCAAGGGGTCTAACACCTGGACTGTGGCATGCCGGAGGGGGATCTATGGCAAAACTCCCATGGAAAATTACGTAGTGGACGCAGAGTCGGGTTTTAATCCATAAAGGGCATAAATCAACTAACATTTCTAAATTGTTTGGAATAACGTGCTTTAAAACATCCAGTGTGTGTATACGATCAGGTATGATGTTGTATCGATCAGGTAGTGTAAGGGTTACGCCCACTTTACAGACATTGACAGACCAAACTCCCCTTTTAATGCACCGCAAACAGTTCATTTGCACAACCGCAAACTCCCCATTTGCACAAGGTTGGATACCAAGCTAGCCACGTCCCGGTGACGTCATTGAAGGTTTCTTCCTCCACCCAGCCACGTACAACACCATGGGTCCCAGATAGGTGACAACAACGAGCACCCTGGGGTGCCTGCTGTGGTTGGTCTTCCTCCTCCTCAAAGCCGCCACATTCCTCCTCTGACTCCTCTTCCTCATACTCCTCTTCCAGTGTTGCTGCAGGTCCGGCAAGCGATGATGACAAGGCTGTTTCTGGTGGTGATGGTGACCACAACTCTTCCTCTTCCTCTTCACGCTCATCTACAGCCTGATCCAGAACTCTTCGCAGGGCACGCTCCAGGAAGAAAACAAATGGGATGAGGTGGCTGATGGTGCCTTCGGTGCGACTGACTAGGTTTGTCACCTCCTCAAAAGGACGCATAAGCCTACAGGCATTGCGCATGAGTGTCCAGTAACGTGGCAAAAGATTCCCAGCTCCGCAGAGGCTGTCCTAGCACCCCGGTCATACAAATACTCGTTGACGGCTTTTTCTTGTTGGAGCAGGCGGTCGAACATTAGGAGTGTTGAATTCCAACGTGTCGGGCTGTCGCATATCAAGCGCCTCACTGGCATGTTGTTTCGCCGCTGAATATCGGAAAAGTGCGCCATGGCCGTGTAGGAACGCCTGAAATGGCCACACACCTTCCTGGCCTGCTTGAGGACGTCCTGTAAGCCTGGGTACTTAGACACAAAACGTTGTACGATGAGATTCAACACATGTGCCATGCACGGCACATGTGACAACTTGCCCAAATTTAATGCCGCCAACAGATTGCTTCCATTGTCACACACCACTTTGCCGATCTCCAGTTGGTGCGGGGTCAGCCACTGATCCACCTGTGCGTTCAGGGCGGACAGGAGTGCTGGTCCTGTGTGGCTCTCTGCTTTCAGGCAAGTCAACCCCAAGATAGCGTGACACTGTCGTATCCGGGATGTGGAATAGCCCCTGGGGAGCTGGGGGAATCAGTTGATGTGCAGCCAGACGCCGCAGCAGAAGAGGACTCAGCCGAGGAGGATATTGAAGAGGATGGAGTAGGAGTAGAGGAGGTGGCAGTAGGTCTGCCTGCAAGTCGTGGTGGTGTCACCAACTCCGCTGCGGAGCCACGCATTCCATGCTTGTCAGCCGTCAGCAGGTTGACCCAATGCGCAGTATACGTGATATACCTGCCCTGACCGTGCTTTGCAGACCAGGTATCAGTGGTCAGATGGACCCTTGCCCCAACACTGTATGCCAGAGATGCCATGACTTCCTTTTCAATGACATGGTAGAGGTTTGGGATTGCCTTTTTGAAAAAAATTTCGTCCGGGTACCTTCCACTGTGGTGTCCCAATAGCGACAAATTTTTTGAAGGCCTCAGACTCTACCAGCTGGTATGGTAAAAGCTGGCGGGCTAAGAGTTCCGTCAAGCCAGCTGTCAGTCGCCGGGCAAGGGGTGACTTTGTGACATTGGCTTCTTATGCTCAAACATGTCCTTGACAGACACCTGACTGTGGGCAGATGAGCAGGAACTGCTGAAGGTGAGAGATGGAGTGGCGGGTGGTTGAGAGGGGGCAGGGAGGACAGCAGTGGTTGACGTGGCTGAAGATGCTGGACCAGGAGGAGCATGGTGGCTTTGAGTTTGTGTGCTGCTTGTACTCATGTGTTGATCCCATAGGCGTTTGTGATGTGAGATCATGTGCCTTCGCAAAGCAGTTGTACCAAGGTGGGTGTTGGACTTCCCACGACTCAGTTTCTTTTGGCACAGGTTGCAAATGGCATTGCTTTTATCAGAGGCAGACACACAAAAAATGCCACACTGCTGAGCTTTGCAATGACGGCATTCTAGTGGTGGCAACAGCATGCGTTGACTGGCGTGCTGTCTGGCTGACCCCAGGTGCCGATACATGCTGTCTGACTGTGCCACTAACTCCTTGCGACGACCTCCCCTGCTTCCAACTCGTCTCCTCATTCTCTCTGTCTCCCCTTCAGAACTTTCCCCTCTTCTTCTCTTCGAGCAGGCACCCACGTGGCATCCGTGGACACATCGTCATCATCAACCGCTTCACTTGTATCTGACACCTCAGCAAAGGAAGCAGCAGCGGGTACAACATCATCATCATCATCATCACACTGTACGCCCATGTGTGTAATCCTGCCTGACTGAGACATATCCCCGTAATCTACATCATCTGGCAATAATGGTTGCGCATCACCAATTGCATCCAACTGATGTGTAAATAACTCCTCTGACGGATCAAGTGAAGCGGCTGTGGTGGCTGTGGTGGTAGTGGTGGTGGTGGCGACGGGCGGGTGCGTGGTAACTTGAGAGCAGGTGACCGAAGCTGAGCTGGAGGAGGATGGTGCGTCAAGGTTCTTAGCGGAAGCTGTTGAAGATTGGGTGTCCTGTCTAAGCCAGTCAACTACGTCCTCTGAATTTTTCGGGTTCAGGGTACGTGGCCTCTGAAAACTGGGCATTATTCCAGGGACAGTGGAAATCACAGCACCACGACCACGACGGCTCCCTGCGGGGTGGCCTGCCTCTGCCTGTCAATTTTTTTTAGATAAGTGGTACTACGCGTGCTAGGTACTGTGCCACCCGGTATCAGTGGTTGGCACTGGCAGTGGGCACACTACAGTCAGTGGAAGAGGGCCTGACACACACTGGCAGCAGGCAAGCAACTGAATTTAGACTACTGTCTAAAAATTAAATGCCTAATTTATCGGCAAGCTACTGTGCCACCCGGTATCAGTGGTTGGCACTGGCAGTGGGCACACTACAGTCAGTGGAAGCGGGCCTGACACACACTGGCAGCAGGCAAGCAACTGAATTTAGACTACTGTCTAAAAATTAAATGCCTTATTTATCGGCAAGCTACTGTGCCACCCGGTATCAGTGGTTGGCACTGGCAGTGGGCAC
This sequence comes from Bufotes viridis, assembly GCA_033119425.1. Lineage (NCBI taxonomy): Eukaryota > Metazoa > Chordata > Amphibia > Anura > Bufonidae > Bufotes > Bufotes viridis. The sequence goes on from CM065591.1 coordinate 38,023,762, forward strand.
ACTACAGTCAGTGGAAGAGGGCCTGACACACACTGGCAGCAGGCAAGCAACTGAATTTAGACTACTGTCTAAAAATTAAATGCCTTATTTATCGGCAAGCTACTGTGCCACCCGGTATCAGTGGTTGGCACTGGCAGTGGGCACACTACAGTCAGTGGAAGAGGGCCTGACACACACTGGCAGCAGGCAAGCAACTGAATTTAGACTACTGTCTAAAAATTAAATGCCTCATTTATCGGCAAGCTACTGTGCCACCCGGTATCAGTGGTTGGCACTGGCAGTGGGCACACTACAGTCAGTGGAAGAGGGCCTGACACACACTGGCAGCAGGCAAGCAACTGAATTTAGACTACTGTCTAAAAATGAAATGCCTAATTTATCGGCAAGCTACTGTGCCACCCGGTATCAATGGTTGGCACTGGCAGTGGGCACACTACAGTCAGTGGAAGAGGGCCTGACACACACTGGCAGCAGGCAAGCAACTGAATTTAGACTACTGTCTAAAAATTAAATGCCTTATTTATCGGCAAGCTACTGTGCCACCCGGTATCAGTGGTTGGCACTGGCAGTGGGCACACTACAGTCAGTGGAAGAGGGCCTGACACACACTGGCAGCAGGCAAGCAACTGAATTTAGACTACTGTCTAAAAATTAAATGCCTTATTTATCGGCAAGCTACTGTGCCACCCGGTATCAGTGGTTGGCACTGGCAGTGGGCACACTACAGTCAGTGGAAGAGGGCCTGACACACACTGGCAGCAGGCAAGCAACTGAATTTAGACTACTGTCTAAAAATTAAATGCCTTATTTATCGGCAAGCTACTGTGCCACCCGGTATCAGTGGTTGGCACTGGCAGTGGGCACACTACAGTCAGTGGAAGTCAGCCTGACACACACTAGCAGTAGGCAAGCAACTGAAATTACACTAAAGTGTAAAAATTAAATGCCTTTTTTTGATGCAAAGTACTGTGCCACACGGGATGACAGGGGTGGGCACTCAAACAAAGCAATAGCTGATCTTAGGGAGACCAGCTACAAAAATACCGTGGAGCCTCACTTAAGAGTCTCAAACACAGCAATCCAAAGTGCAAAGCTCCCTGGGAAACATAAAATGCAAAAAGATTGTGGAGCCCCAGTTATGGGTCTACAACACAGTGAAAGCCAGATATCCCTCAAAGGAAGGAAAAACAAGCAAAGGGGTGTCTCCATTACAGAGATCACCAAAACCACCATATTAAGTGGCCCCTATGTCAAAATCCCGCTCTTTTACAAGCTTTAAGGATGTGACGGGGAAGACCTAAGCAAGTTATCCATCCACAGACAGCTGTTTCGGGGTGTTGCCCCTCATCAGTGTGGAGTAGAGCACTGGCAGTGGGCACACTACAGTCAGTTGAAGTCGGCCTGACACACACTAGCAGCAGGCGAGCAGCTGAAATTACACTAAAGTGTAAAAATTAAATGCCTTTTTTATGCAAAGTCCTGTGCCAGCCGGTATGAGTGGTGGACACTGGCAGTGGGCACACTACAGTCAGTGGAAGTCAGCCTGACACACACTGGCAGGCAACTAACCTTAGATTAAAGTGTAAAAATTAAGTGCCTTTTTTTTAAGCAAAGTCCTGTGCCACACGGGATGACAGGGGTGGGCACTGGCAGTGGGCACACTACAGTCAGTTGAAGTCGGCCTGACACACACTAGCAGCAGGCAAGCAGCTGAAATTACACTAAAGTGTAAAAATTAAATGCCTTTTTATGCAAAGTCCTGTGCCAGCCGGTATGAGTGGTGGACACTGGCAGTGGGCACACTACAGTCAGTGGAAGTCAGCCTGACACACACTGGCAGGCAACTAACCTTAGATTAAAGTGTAAAAATTAAGTGCCTTTTTTAAGCAAAGTCCTGTGCCACACGGGATGACAGGGGTGGGCACTGGCAGTGGGCACACTACAGTCAGTTGAAGTCGGCCTGACACACACTAGCAGCAGGCAAGCAGCTGAAATTACACTAAAGTGTAAAAATTAAATGCCTTTTTATGCAAAGTCCTGTGCCAGCCGGTATGAGTGGTGGACACTGGCAGTGGGCACACTACAGTCAGTGGAAGTCGGCCTGACACACACTAGCAGCAGGCGAGCAGCTGAAATTACACTAAAGTGTAAAAATTAAATGCCTTTTTATGCAAAGTCCTGTGCCAGCCGGTATGAGTGGTGGACACTGGCAGTGGGCACACTACAGTCAGTGGAAGTCAGCCTGACACACACTGGCAGGCAACTAACCTTAGATTAAAGTGTAAAAATTAAGTGCCTTTTTTTAAGCAAAGTCCTGTGCCACACAGGATGACAGGGGTGGAGCACTGGCAGTGGGCACACTACAGTCAGTTGAAGTCGGCCTGACACACACTAGCAGCAGGCAAGCAGCTGAAATTACACTAAAGTGTAAAAATTAAATGCCTTTTTATGCAAAGTCCTGTGCCAGCCGGTATGAGTGGTGGACACTGGCAGTGGGCACACTACAGTCAGTGGAAGTCAGCCTGACACACACTGGCAGGCAACTAATCTTAGATTAAAGTGTAAAAATTAAGTGCCTTTTTTTAAGCAAAGTCCTGTGCCACACGGGATGACAGGGGTGGGCACTGGCAGTGGGCACACTACAGTCAGTTGAAGTCGGCCTGACACACACTAGCAGCAGGCGAGCAGCTGAAATTACACTAAAGTGTAAAAATTAAATGCCTTTTTTATGCAAAGTCCTGTGCCAGCCGGTATGAGTGGTGGACACTGGCAGTGGGCACACTACAGTCAGTAGAAGTCAGCCTGACACACACTGGCAGGCAACTAACCTTAGATTAAAGTGTAAAAATTAAATGCCTTTTTTTGATGCAGAGTCCTGTACCACACGGAATGACAGGGGTGGGCACTGGCAGTGGGCACACTACAGTCTGTGGGCCTGCAGCTCCTCACACACAAGCAGGCCAGGCAACTGCAATATGTATATAAAGGAAAAAAAAAGCAGACTAATGTTGCAGCCCTAAAAAGGGCTTTTTGGGGTGCTGTCAGGACGCTGTCCTTACAGCAGAGATCAGATGAGTCTTTCAGGACTGGAGTGGACACTGAATTCACTAGCCTAGCTATTAATTTCCCAATTAAATCAGCAGCAATTACACTCTCCTCCTCTCACTAAGACTGCAGCTTCAGAATGAATCTAAAATGGATGCTGTTCAGGAGGTGGGGGTCTGGGAGGGAGGGTATGCTGCTGATTGGCTGGAATGTGTCTGCTGACTGTGAGGTACAGGGTCAAAGTTTGCTCAATGATGATGTATAGGGGGCGGACCGAACATCGCATATGTTCGCCCGGCAGAGGCGAACGCGAACAAGCTATGTTCGCCGGGAACTGTTCGCCGGCGGATAGTTCGGGCCATCTCTACAGAGTAGTAGCTGAAGCAGGTAGCCAGAAGAAACTGGTCTCTTTTTTCAAGGTTTGGGAGAGGCGGCATGGATGATCAAATCAGATGCATTAGGAATTGGTGGGTGATCCACGCCTGATTCATCTTGACAAAGGTCAGTCTCTCCACATTTTGGGTGGACAGGCAAGTTCTCCTTGGGGTAACTATGGCCCCCGCCACACTAAACACCTGATCTGATGCCACACTACTGACCGGGCAGGACAGCTTTTCCAGGGCAAAATCTGCCAGTTGCAGCCACAAATCCAGTTTGGCTGCCCAGGAGTCCAGCGGATGTTCAATGTGGGGTGGCAGGGTGCTTTCCAAGTATGCAGATAGGCAGCGGCCAACTGACAACATAGGAAATCTCTGTAGTAATTACGTTTGTCCTCCCTCTCAGTGGGTGTAAAAAAGGCCCCCATTTTGGACCGATAGCGAGGGTCCTTTTAAGGACTACTGTGTGTGTGTGTGTGTGTATGTGTGTGTTTGAGAGCAGCAATATATTTTTACCAGCACTAAATTGATCAGTCAGACATCCGTGCTGAGGAAGGGACAGATGCAGTGAGAGAAATTTGCTGTTTTTACTACCAAAAGCTTTTCAAAGACCCCAAAGTCCTTTTAAGGACTACTGTGTGTGTGTGTTTGACAGCAGATATTTTTCTTTAATACCTATTAGTGACATATACTGTACATCATCCGCAGACTGTGTCTTTTTGCGTAAATTTAAATAATCTGGGCCTAATCTAGTGTCCATAGTGTGTGGCTTTCTGTGACAAATACTGTACTTCATCAGAAAACAGTGTCTGTAGCGCAAATTTAAATAATCTGTGCCTTATCTAGTGTCCATAGTGTGTGGCTTTCTGTAAAAAAATATACTGTGCTACATCCGAAAAACAGTGTCTGTAGCGCAAATTTAAATAATCTGTGCCACATCTCCTCTGTGTGCGTTAATACATATCACTGACATATACTGTACTTTATCCATAGACGGTGTATGCTAGTCTGTGACATTATCAGGGAAAAAGAATGTTTTGGAGGGTCACCTAATGTTTTGGAGGGTCACCAGCAGGCCATCAATGATAATTTTTAAGGGTGTGTATAATGCCCTCCTTTATGTGTAGCAAAGAGTGTATTGCAGTGCCGGTTCCTTGTCATTTTTGGCAGCCCTTTCCCTTAGTGCATAGGCTTTATGAGTGTAGGAGTCCCACTACCTGAACAATTGTACCACAATGAGAATGAGGCCCTCCTTTATGTGATATACAGGCTGTTTCAGAGTGCCCTTGCTTGTAATTTTGGCAGCACTTGTACTTTATATACAATTGAATATACAATTTTCTTTTGAAAATGTTTTTAAAAATTAAATGTTATAATAAAATCATTAAAAGACATACTGAAACTTAATCTTCTGATAGTTCTCATTTAAATATTAATTACCTTACCCATTAGGACTTATAGTCTCTAATTCATTGGCAAGTCAATGGTAGTGGGCATTCCAAAATCCATTTATAATCTTTATCGCCCTGTTTTCTTGTAAAAGGAATAATTTGCTCAACATAAATATTATTAAATTAGTTTTAAATGTGTTACTCTCCATTAAACTGTGATCAAGTAATGACTATATAAGAGGAAATAAATGCCTTTTTTATGCAAAGTCCTGTGCCAGCCGGTATGAGTGGTGGACACTGGCAGTGGGCACACTACAGTCAGTGGAAGTCGGCCTGACACACACTAGCAGCAGGCGAGCAGCTGAAATTACACTAAAGTGTAAAAATTAAATGCCTTTTTATGCAAAGTCCTGTGCCAGCCGGTATGAGTGGTGGACACTGGCAGTGGGCACACTACAGTCAGTGGAAGTCAGCCTGACACACACTGGCAGGCAACTAACCTTAGATTAAAGTGTAAAAATTAAGTGCCTTTTTTTAAGCAAAGTCCTGTGCCACACAGGATGACAGAGGTGGGCACTGGCAGTGGGCACACTACAGTCAGTTGAAGTCGGCCTGACACACACTAGCAGCAGGCAAGCAGCTGAAATTACACTAAAGTGTAAAAATTAAATGCCTTTTTATGCAAAGTCCTGTGCCAGCCGGTATGAGTGGTGGACACTGGCAGTGGGCACACTACAGTCAGTGGAAGTCAGCCTGACACACACTGGCAGGCAACTAACCTTAGATTAAAGTGTAAAAATTAAGTGCCTTTTTTTTAAGCAAAGTCCTGTGCCACACGGGATGACAGGGGTGGGCACTGGCAATGGGCACACTACAGTCAGTTGAAGTCGGCCTGACACACACTAGCAGCAGGCGAGCAGCTGAAATTACACTAAAGTGTAAAAATTAAATGCCTTTTTATGCAAAGTCCTGTGCCAGCCGGTATGAGTGGTGGACACTGGCAGTGGGCACACTACAGTCAGTTGAAGTCAGCCTGACACACACTGGCAGGCAACTAACCTTAGATTAAAGTGTAAAAATTAAATGCCTTTTTTTGATGCAGAGTCCTGTACCACACGGAATGACAGGGGTGGGCACTGGCAGTGGGCACACTACAGTCTGTGGGCCTGCAGCTCCTCACACACAAGCAGGCCAGGCAACTGCAATATGTATATAAAGGAAAAAAAAGCAGACTAATGTTGCAGCCCTAAAAGGGCTTTTTGGGGTGCTGTCAGGACGCTGTCCTTACAGCAGAGATCAGATGAGTCTTTCAGGACTGGAGTGGACACTGAATTCACTAGCCTAGCTATTAATTTCCCAATTAAATCAGCAGCAATTACACTCTCCCTCCTCTCACTAAGACTGCAGCTTCAGAATGAATCTAAAATGGATGCTGTTCAGGAGGTGGGGGGGTCTGGGAGGGAGGGTATGCTGCTGATTGGCTGGAATGTGTCTGCTGACTGTGAGGTACAGGGTCAAAGTTTGCTCAATGATGATGTATAGGGGCGGACCGAACATCGCATATGTTCGCCCGGCAGAGGCGAACGCGAACAAGCTATGTTCGCCGGGAACTGTTCGCCGGCGGATAGTTCGGGCCATCTCTACAGAGTAGTAGCTGAAGCAGGTAGCCAGAAGAAACTGGTCTCTTTTTTCAAGGTTTGGGAGAGGCGGCATGGATGATCAAATCAGATGCATTAGGAATTGGTGGGTGATCCACGCCTGATTCATCTTGACAAAGGTCAGTCTCTCCACATTTTGGGTGGACAGGCAAGTTCTCCTTGGGGTAACTATGGCCCCCGCCACACTAAACACCTGATCTGATGCCACACTACTGACCGGGCAGGACAGCTTTTCCAGGGCAAAATCTGCCAGTTGCAGCCACAAATCCAGTTTGGCTGCCCAGGAGTCCAGCGGATGTTCAATGTGGGGTGGCAGGGTGCTTTCCAAGTATGCAGATAGGCAGCGGCCAACTGACAACATAGGAAATCTCTGTAGTAATTAAGTTTGTCCTCCCTCTCAGTGGGTGTAAAAGGCCCCCATTTTGGACCGATAGCGAGGGTCCTTTTAAGGACTACTGTGTGTGTGTGTGTGTATGTGTGTGTTTGAGAGCAGCAATATATTTTTACCAGCACTAAATTGATCAGTCAGACATCCGTGCTGAGGAAGGGACAGATGCAGTGAGAGAAATTTGCTGTTTTTACTACCAAAAGCTTTTCAAAGACCCCAAAGTCCTTTTAAGGACTACTGTGTGTGTGTGTTTGACAGCAGATATTTTTCTTTAATACCTATTAGTGACATATACTGTACATCATCCGCAGACTGTGTCTTTTTGCGTAAATTTAAATAATCTGGGCCTAATCTAGTGTCCATAGTGTGTGGCTTTCTGTGACAAATACTGTACTTCATCAGAAAACAGTGTCTGTAGCGCAAATTTAAATAATCTGTGCCTTATCTAGTGTCCATAGTGTGTGGCTTTCTGTAAAAAAAAATATACTGTGCTACATCCGAAAACAGTGTCTGTAGCGCAAATTTAAATAATCTGTGCCACATCTCCTCTGTGTGCGTTTAATACATATCACTGACATATACTGTACTTTATCCATAGACGGTGTATGCTAGTCTGTGACATTATCAGGGAAAAAAGAATGTTTTGGAGGGTCACCTAATGTTTTGGAGGGTCACCAGCAGGCCATCAATGATAATTTTTTAAGGGTGTGTATAATGCCCTCCTTTATGTGTAGCAAAGAGTGTATTGCAGTGCCGGTTCCTTGTCATTTTTGGCAGCCCTTTCCCTTAGTGCATAGGCTTTATGAGTGTAGGAGTCCCACTACCTGAACAATTGTACCACAATGAGAATGAGGCCCTCCTTTATGTGATATACAGGCTGTTTCAGAGTGCCCTTGCTTGTAATTTTTGGCAGCACTTGTACTTTATATACAATTGAATATACAATTTTCTTTTGAAAATGTTTTTAAAAATTAAATGTTATAATAAAATCATTAAAAGACATACTGAAACTTAATCTTCTGATAGTTCTCATTTAAATATTAATTACCTTACCCATTAGGACTTATAGTCTCTAATTCATTGGCAAGTCAATGGTAGTGGGCATTCCAAAATCCATTTATAATCTTTATCGCCCTGTTTTCTTGTAAAAGGAATAATTTGCTCAACATAAATATTATTAAATTAGTTTTAAATGTGTTACTCTCCATTAAACTGTGATCAAGTAATGACTATATAAGAGGAAATAAATGATTGACTCTGCAGCGTAGATGAATAGGTTCTCCCCTTCGTAACTGCCTGATTTAATCAATATAAAGCTACTGTATTAATGACTCTAAAGTCTTTCTTCCCCTCACCACAATCAACTGATCAATAATGAGATGCACTTTAATGAGGTCTTAAAAAAATCAAAAACTGTCCTTGTATTTTAGGTCCAGGGAGATATGCAAATAGGATCAGTAATGAGGAAAATGTTATGGTCCTCCATAGAAACAAATGGAACAATTAAAAGTTACATGTCATTACTCAGTTGTGTTGACACGTTCATATTACACATTTGTACATTAATGTTGGTAAATATGTTCCAAGGTGTAATAAACTCATCAACACTGAATACGTTGAGCAGATATAAAACCGAATCTAATAAATACGTAATGAGAGCACAATGTAATGATTAACGAGACTCCATGCCATAAATCATCCAAGTAACCCTGAAAAACAACACATCTTTCATCTTATTGTGAATAGTCTCAAACTGAATGTTCTTTCTAAATGTCTGTGGCATTCACATCAGAAGAGACAAAAATATCTGAATATGCAGTCTGTCTCTATGGTGAAATTGAAATGTCATCAATTCAGCACTGTGCTGAATGCAATGAACTCTGAAATTCGTCATTAATTAGCCAAAAAAAGGTGAATCTTTGTAATTAGTAGATTTAGACATCAGTGTTTATGTTTTATTTACCTATGGAGATTTATGCTTTGTTGGAGTGGCCATTTTTGTAACAGTTAATTCAGACATATTTCTGAAAAGAATCCTGGCTGGCTCGCCACTTGTTCATAAATCTCAGTGTCAAAGTTTTAATACAGAACTGTTTAATCTTCTTTATTGGTAATTTGTTCCCATATGGACCATTCAATTTTGTCATAAAATAATAAATAGATTTGCCTTGGGAATTCTAAGCTGCAAATGCCATTTAGACTATAGCTTGAACACACTTTGAGGGGCTAACATCCAAAAAACATCTAGAAAGAGTCATCTCTGCCCTATTTATTTTAAGCATGCAATATACAAACTGTGGAAAATATCATAATCAGATCTTAATATTGAAGAGCATCTGTCACCATGATCATCCCTATTAAACCAGACTTACTGCCTGGTAGGGTTGATCATGGTGACTAAAATAGCCCTTTCTCTCTGCAATTAGCATTACTGATACAAGAAATTCTTATCTTTAGTTATATGCGAAACAGGTGCTCATAGCACTTCTGCCTCCCTCCATTGTCCCTCCCCCTTCCAGTGAGATTATCAGGACAAGACATCCTCTTTGCTCCCATGTAGGGCCCTGAAATCATATGCATGCGCTAGTGCAGTAAAGCTCTCAGGGCGGTTGTCCCCACTTTGAGATCTTCAGAGCAAATGTGCCTTGCCCTGTCAATGTCACTGGGAGGGGGAGTGGCAGCGGGGAGAGGCGGAGATGCAGAAGTGCTCTGAGGGGCTAGGCCAGCACCTCAGTGCTCTGAGCACCTGATTTGCATATAATTAAATATAAGAATTTATTTGCATCAGTAATACCAATTGCAGAGAGAAAGGGCTCATTTTGGTCACCATGCTCAACCCTACCAGATATTATGTCTGATTCAATAGGGTTGATCAGGGTGACAGATGCTCTTTAAACAAATTATTCTACCATAAATTGACAAGTCATCTTAGCAGTTATCTTATTGATAAAATTAACTGATAGTAAAACAGTCACTCTGTTAATAATAGTATAATGAGATTTTTTGGCAATTCTTGCAAATCAACAACTTCCTGTTATTATATTTGCATAAATGGCTGCCTGCCAGAAAAAAAGAACATAAAATGGCAATATTTCTGTAGGTTAGGCCGGGTTTGCATTGGCGTTATTGAATTCCGTTATAGGTTCCGTTATAACAGAGTTATAATGGAATATAGCTGAATTCTTGGACGGAATACAAAACGGAAGCTTTTAAGAGGCATTCCGTTTTGCTTCGTCCCATTGTCTATTGGGCCAAATAACAGTTCAGTTTGTTTCAGTTATACATGACGGAAAAAATAGTCCTGTCGACAGGACCAGTCCACCTCCAGTTAGATTTAAGACATGAGGAAAAGTTATCCTCAGGGTGTATTGGGTTCACACTTCTTCCAAAATCACTAAGGGTTTGAAATTCATATTGGAATAGAATTGGTAAGGTTATACAGGGACTCAAATCATAAAAAATACTAAGATGTTAATTGTATTGTCACATAGCTCTATTTTAAATGGAACCTGCTATCGTAAAATGCAGTGCAATTTGCAGGCAGCATGTTATAGAGCAGGAGGAGCAGAGCAGATGAATATATAGTTTTGTAGGGAAAGGAATTGGTTTCACTTGTATTTATTTCTTTGTTCCTTGTGAGTTAAGGAGTCATGTGGGTGGGCCTAATCAGTGACTTACAGCTATCTGTATTATACACTCACACTAGGAAGGCTATCAGTCTCAGATTAGGACCGCCCACCTGACTCCTTAGCTCAAAATGAGCAGAGATTTAAATAATATGAACATATTGCAAATTATATACATTTTTTTTTTCTCTACAAAACTATATATAAATCTGCTCAGCTCCTCCTGCTCTATAACATGCTAACTGTAGATTACATTGCATCTTGATGGTTATAGGTTCCCTTTAAAAGAAAATGACCAAACGAATCAAGAACTAAATGTACAATTTACAGTATTGTTGTTCTAAATGACGCTTCATGGGATAGAAAAGGTTAAAGCTAAATTGGTGAAAAGGGAATTGTGAAATCACAGTAACTAAGGTTAAATTACAGCGTGCTTCTACACCTGATGCTTTTTGCTACTGCATGCTCTAAAATCGATTTGGACATAACATATTCTGTACAAAGGAAACAGCATAAGAAAGGTTACTGAAGTTTGATAGAAAAACAAGGAATATCCATGGTTGTTTGCCACGCAGAATTAAAGTTCTTGTAGGTTATGGTCAATCATAAAAAGCTGTTTTCTATGGCAGCTTCAAATGTAAATTTAATTTCTACTCATTGGTACCAAATGACCTGAATCTTGTGGTCGAGTTTCCACCCTGGTAGATTTACACTTCTATATGCTATTATTGCAAAGTGAAAAACCCAACAACTCAAGCACAAAGTTATAGGCCCAAAAAGCTTGAAGAACGGGGTCTACAAAAATTGAGCACCATAACATGCAAACTATGACACCTTATTGAGTTATCTTCCAGAGAATAAAACTGTTGGGTGGAAATCCAACTGTCCAATCCTTCTCTCCTTCGACATCTGCAATTTCAAACAAGAGATGGTTGACCAGCCCAGCTTATTTCATCCAGGCAACCCCCCCAGCAATGTCTTCGCAACCCCCACTCTTGTGGCTGTTTAAGATTGCTCTCTCAGACCAGGCTGGGCGTTCACGCCACCCGTTTCCTACAGTGTCACTGTATATAATGTAATTTTATAATACTGCTTAGGGGGCGCTGACAATAAAATATTTTAGTCCTCCTGGGTGAGCCCCTTCTGAGTTTGGGCCCTAAAACAGTCACTTCCCACTAGTTTTGAGCAAATCGAAGTTAACTAAGTGGAATTCAATTCAAATCTCAGAAAAACTTTCCTAGCACTTCGTGGTAACGAATCAGATTTTTTTCTAATATGATGGCTGTACGTGTACAAAGTGAAAGTAAATGTAGGATGGGTAAGCCCAGGAATACAAAATCACCCATAATGCCATGCAGCTAGCCAATATGGCGCTATCCACCCACTGTGATGTCACAGCCATTTAAAAGCCTAATCCCGTTCGGTTGCCGCAGGAGTGGGTCCAAAACACAGATGAGATGCAAATAATTCCATTACATTTTATCCCTGTTTTGGACCCACTCATGTTTTTGGCTTACAATTACAGATCAAATGCTGATGCAAAACACGGACAAACTACTGACCATCTGACAAAGGCATTATGGATGCTCAAAATACAGGATTGTATTTTTTGGTTTTTGTTTTATGCTTTTCTGACGGATCAGAAGAACTCTGTCATGGTGCCACTACTGCCGCTGCTGCTGCTGCCACCATCCCCACTCTGTCATGGGGCCACTACTTGAATCTTGGGGCATTGCACAGTTAAGTCCACAGTGAAAAATTAGAGAGGGAGTTGGTCGACACTCCTTGTCGCTGAAGGTGTTTCCCAGTGGTAAATGGTGCACAAAATCAAATATAGCAAAACCACGGCACTCTAAGGGACTAGCGCTGCACTTCCATCCACAGACTTAGACCTGTTTCTTGCTAGCACTTCATCTAATTGCCAATAGGGTAAAGTTGGACTCCCTCTAGATCTTAAAGGGCCATTATGCGCACATCCTCTTCCTCCTAAGCCTATGGATCGCCTCCTTGGGGTACTTCAGGCACCTTCCTATGTGGAAAGATACCTACTAAGCATCTTGTATTAGCACAGGCATCCTCAAACTGCGGCCCTCCAGCTGTTGCAAAACTACAACTCCCAGCATGCCTGAACAGCCTACAGGTATCAGCCTACAGCAGGGCATTGTGGGAGTTGTAGTTTTACAACAGCTGGAGGGCCGCAGTTTGAGGATGCCTGTGCTAAGGTGTGCCATGTGTTTGTTTGTTTGACTGTTCCATGTACAGACTTCTGCCTGACTTCTGATTTTGAATCTTCACTGCCTAAACTGACCTCTGCAAGTTATTTATATTGACCCTGAGCTGCCAATCCGGTTTATTGGATTGCATGTATCTGCCTGCCCTGATCTTGGCCTGTCCCTCACTATGGTTTAGCCTAATTCTTCGATGCTCCATAATTATACATCATTGAAAGATTACACCAAAAATAGCAAATCCGGACATGCGTTAAAACAATACTTTTATTGATGTTTTTGAAGTAGAATTCTCTTCGTAAAATACAAAACAATACATATAAGTATGGTTGGTGGTGTAGGTAACACACAGGAAAATACCCTCACAGTGCACAGGCATATAATGGTATTAAGTTAAATGACAGAGTACATAGCAGATGAGGACTAATAATGTAATTCAGTTCACTAGTATACACACTATCAACATGTATTATACGTATTAAAGCCAAACATCATATGTCACTGAATATACTAGGATGATTAAATGCTCAAAGTATTCATGAGTATAAACAGGCCCCCAATAGCTAGAAGTTATACCTGATAACTTATGGTAACCGCAGTGCCTCCCGTGTCCCGATGCGCGTTTCGCCGCAATGGCTTTCTCAAGGGATCGTATGCCCAGAATGTCCATGTATCCCACGTTATATAGGCCATATCATACACATTAAACCGTCTAACTTGTTTCTGTGCGTCATGAGACGCCAGACAGAGTCTGGAAGCCGCGCGCGCATGCCCCAGCCTGACGCGCACACACCGCCACCCGGAAGTGACGCGCGTGCATTCTCAGGCTGGAGCACACTATGCCCCAACTCAAAGCCTGCCGGGGCAAGCATCTAAACAGGTAGAGGAGGATCTACCTATTCTTAGAAACTGCATCTAGAACATGATGTTAATCAAATGTTATCCTTAAAAGAGACCATTAGAAAACGGGGTGTGGTGTTTAACAAGCAGGATATGCTCAACCCATATGCAGTTGTGCATGTATATAGGGAGCACATCCTGCACTTGTAGTCCGTTGCTAGGGGCAATCAACAGCAAAAAATGCATACAATGCATGGAAGATGCCAGCAACGGACAACAAGTACCACAATAACCATCCTACATATGATAACGATAATGTGGATGTGGAGAACAATCAAAAACATAACCATAGCAAAGGCAGGTGCACTCTGCGGCAATACTAAACCCTCACACTGATGTTAAAATTGAGAGGTTAGTTCGACACATCCTACTAGGAGGACATGTCTTAAGCTCGGACACCACGTCAAGGTCTTTCAAGTAGCCCGAGGCCCTACCACTCAACCTCCCTGTGCCGTATGGGAGATACCAGGGGCCGTTGGGCATTACGGGAGTGTAAGGCCTGACTCACAGACAGCTCACCAGTGACCTCCAGCATGTAACCATGCTTGCAATGGGAGGTGGGAGGTGCCTGTGAGCCCCACCCGAGACCGGCTGATATAGCCCAGAGCCCATCAAGTGCACCTGAATGTAGCCTGTAGATGAAAAGCAGGCACATTTAAATTGGACTTTATACACCTCCAAACATATTATACAAACCATTAAAACTCCTTAAAAGAGGCATATAAGAAGAAGCACATGGATGGTTGATCACATATTAGCCCTAAAGAAGGCGCGGAGCATAATGTCGACAACATATATCCCTAAAGTAATAAAAGTGCCCAGTGTAAAACAATGTGATGACATGCATAGTGCCCAGTGATAGTCACCACCAGGTGATAAAAAGTGCCAAGCGATGTGCCAAAATATTTTTTTTTTAGTGCACGCTAAAATAAACATTAGCAATTCATAGGTGTAATGTAATTATAAACATTTGCCACAGTAAGCAATAAATACATATCTAAACTATTAATAAGTCATGTGAGTAATAATTCATCATATATACATCCTATATACATCAACCACCGAATCTCCATATAAAAATATAAATCATGTGCCCATACTGAAAAATTCATAAATAAATGTCAATATATCAATGTGTCAAGCTTGTGCCTAGTGTATATATATAGGGAAGAACACATAATAATACATGTCCATAAAGGAGAACACCTCATAGTTCTAAAAAGCCTCCAATAGTTCATATTAATAAATAAGTAAAAATTATAAAAAATTCATACATAGTGTGACTGTCCAATCATGTATATATAAAGTGCATGAGTGCAGCTCATACACCATCTCCCATAAATATAAGATCCAATAATGAATTTCTCCTCCAGTTCTTCCACTTCCTCCTATGTCCTGTTGATATGAATATCAGACTTTATGCCCCTCTATAGAAAAAACAAAAACAGAGTAAAAGACCAATTAAAAGACAACATACATTTAAAACCATAAAATCAAGAAGAAAGGGATGAACATCCCCTATACCCTAAATATCGCAACCCTGAACAGAAACATTTTTTTACACAAAGGGAGCATAACTCAATCGCTCACTTAGACCCAAAGGGGATACCGTATTGAGCAGGAATATCCATCTTGCCTCCCGTTGTGCCAGGAGGCGTTTCCAATTACCCCCTCTCTGATCAAAAAGAACTCGATTAATTCCCCTTAGGCCTCTTTCACACTTGCTTTGTGAGGATCCGGCGTGCACTTCCGTCGCCGGAAATGCCCGCCGGATCCATCACAATGCAAGACAACTGAAAGCATTTGAAGACTGATCAGTCTTCAAAATGCTTTCAGTGTTACTTTGGCAGCCAGGACGCTACTAAAGTCCTGGTTGCCATAGTAAGTAGTGGGGAGCCAGGGCAGCAGATACTTACAGTCCGTAAGTCCCGGGGCGCTCCACAATGACGTCAGAGCGCCCCGCGCACATGGATCACGTGATCCATGCGATCACATGATCCATGCTCATGGGGTGCTCTGACGTCATTGTGGAGCGCCCCGGGACTCGGGAGCAGCACGGATGGTAAGTATACTTCTCCCCTGCCTCCCCACTACACTTTAGCATGGCAGCCGGGACTTTAGCGTCCTGGCTGCCATGATAACCATTCACAAAAGCTAAACGTCGGATCCGGCGATGCGCCGAAACGACGTTTAGCTTAAAGCCGGATCTAGATTAATGCTTTTCAATGGGCATTAATTCTGTATCCGTCCTTGCGGCATGTCTTCAGGATTTTTGGCCGGAGGAGAATCCGGAGCATGCTGCAGATTTTGCCAAAAAATGTCTCAGTACTAAACTGAAGACTTCCTGATGCATCCTGAACGGATTTCTCTCCATTGGGATGATCCTGATCATTATCTTTCCGTCCTAGAGCCCTGAGGACGGAACTCTGGGATGGAAAACAAAAACGCCAGTGTGGAAGAGCCCTTACCTGTAAAAGGCGTCCATCACTATTATGGCGTTCTTTGAAATGTCTGATAGATTGCATTATATAGTCTATGCTGAGTGTATTATATAGTGGGTATATTATGAATCTATTATGCATGTATATGAGTAAATTATACATACAGTCAAATGAATCCAGGGAGTAAAACCATAGAGCAGCAATGAAATGTCCCACATGATGGAATTCAGAGTCCTTGACTGACCCCACCAACTGAGAATCCCTGATAAGAAATTAAGACTGCATTAAGACAGATGTTGTTTGCTGCTTTAAGTGTGCAGAGAAGTTTAGCAGTAATCTACTTCTTTGCAGAACACACACGAAATATAAGAAAAAAACATCATAAGCGGATCAAGGTTGAAGAGAAGTAGCAAAAATACATATGATAAAAAGGAATTGATAAAAATAACTGTACACAATCCAGTAAATTGTAGAAACAATTAACGAGATCTCCATTAGTCAGAAGTGATTGTTTTCTTGCAGAACACTAGATGGAAGAGATAGAACAGAGAAAAAGATTATTTATACTTAACTAGAACAAACAGATAAAAATACATAAAAGATGAAAGCAAGTATAAGGCCTCATGCACACGACCGTATGTGTTTGCGGTCCGCAAATTGCGGATCCGCAAAAAAAACGGATGACGTTCCGTATGGCATCCATTTTCTTGCGGATCCGTTATTTTTGCAGATCCATTGTAATAATGCCTATCCTTGTCCGCAAACTAGAAAAAATAGGACATGCTCTATTTTTTTGCGGAATGGAAAAACGGAAACACGGAGTACCATCCGTTTTTTTTTGCGGACCCATTGAAATGAATGGTTCCGCATATGGTCCACAAAAAAACGGAACGGACACAGAAAGAAAATACGTTTGTGTGCATGAGGCCTAATTCTCTGATTTTCTAGTGTACCCCTTCTTTAAATGAGTTGTCCTACACATAAAAATCATAGAATAGAGTTCCACCATTGGGTCCCCCCACTAACAGCCACAGTAGAGAGCTACTAACAAAAGTAGATTCCTTTTCTGGAGGAATCAGGTTGCCAATGGCTTTCATCTGTATGGTGGCATGTTATGTACTTGTTCCCTACATGGAAATATCTGTCTGGCTACGGCTCCCAAGTTGGATCAGCTGATAGTTATGGCGGCTTTAAGATGTGGACAGAGGATCACATGACCCAAGCCAGAGCCTGGCCAGTGGGTTTGCCCATAATGCTTTGTAGGCAGTCTGTAAGCCAATCAAGAGGCAGGATATTGCCTTGTCTATCAGCCTATGTACTAGCTGTTAAGCACAGAGGCCATTGTTGGCTCAGCCAGTGATGTGAGAGGATGAGTCTGCCAAGTCTCTGACACACACCAATTACAGACAAAAGTCAGCCATCTTAGGGTCTTGCGGGGACATTTTAGGGATATATTTAGTTTGGTAAACTGAATTTCTAGGTAGAAAGGTTTTATTAGGAGAGAGTTAAAGTCCTGGTATTGGGCGTCTTACAGTGAGGGCAGCTGCTGGCGCTGTTTGTTTTGCTCTGACTACACAAAAATAACCTGGAATGAAGCCTGTTTGGCGAAACACGTTGGACAGGTGAGGTGACACTGGGAAGGGGATCACTATCTTGTTTAATTAACTTTGTAACTTGTTGACAGTGATTGTGTTTACATTCTGTAAACCATGTGCAGTACTGCTGTTACACTTGCAGGCTGTGTGCTTGCTTGACTCCTGCACATTCTCCTCTTACCGGTGGTGTGCAGTGGACCAGGCACGTTCCAGCCTCCATTCAGTATTACCACATATGACTCTCTGCACTTGTATATGATTATTCACTATCCCCTTCCCATGTGTTATCCTCATATTCTTGTTACCCCACTGGTTCATGTTTACTTCCCTTGCTATATGAATTTTTTAAGTGATATCTAATAAATTACAATTTGCTACGTTGTTGGGCTCATGTGCTAATTTGTTGGGTCTGACTACACAAAGATCACGTACAAAGGTAATTTCTTTCAATGAATGAGCCATCCTTTAAAAAAATAGATAATGTGTTTTGTAGGCATATCCCCAACATCACCAACAGCATATATTTTGCTGCCTATGCTGCACAATTGCACCTTTTTTTTTCTAAAAACAAATTGCAATTTTACTACTGTTTATAGGAGCCCAAATTAAGGGCATTTTAGTGAATCAATACCAGTGTACAATGTGCCCATGGCAGGAGACTTACAGTATCTCACAAGAGTGAGTACACCCCTCACAACACTGAAGATATGACACTTTGATACAATGTAAAGTAGTCAGTGTACAGCTTGTATAACAGTGTAAATTTGGTGTGCCCTCAAACTAACACAACGCACAGCCATTAATGTCTACACCGCTGGTAACAAAAGTGGGAACAAACACAGTAATAGAACAAATACCAGTAGCAAAACAGTAGGCACCACCTATCTGGCCAGTAGTAGCAGCAGCAGATCACATCAGGCAATGTTTGTGTTTAGAATAATGGTCAGGCTTCTACCCCCTGTTAAGGCATAATTTTGGGATCTCTTGTTCAGAACAAGCCACTGTTTAAACACCGTCTGTCACAGAAAAAAACAAAGATAAAAACATCCTACATGATATGTTAAACAAATATGCGCATGTCCCTGGCTTCATTATTGAAAGAAATCACAGAAAAAAGGATATAAATGCACTAACAAAATAGATGCAAGCATTTTATATGGACTAAGCCCTCATTCTGATGTAATAAAACCTGAGACTCTTAGCCAATATATTTTGATCAAAACATATTTGTGCCCACCTACCCCCGCCAAGGTGGTCTCAGGTCAGACAGGTCCTATGCTAAACCTACCTATGCCATTGGGCATCTATGT
Organism: Bufotes viridis; assembly: GCA_033119425.1. Classification (NCBI taxonomy): domain Eukaryota; kingdom Metazoa; phylum Chordata; class Amphibia; order Anura; family Bufonidae; genus Bufotes; species Bufotes viridis. The sequence continues at coordinate 38,042,721 of CM065591.1, forward strand.
TCAGAAGCGCAGACTCTACACATATATTGTGCTGCTCCTAGTCACCTCTATGTGCATCCAGCAACCAATGAGAAGAGGAGCAAGCACAGCTATATGTACCACCTAATCAAGGCAGTCTGTTTGATAAGAAGAGCAAAAGTGCACAGGAATGCTACTCCTAAGATAAAATAGGAGCGCATTCATACTTGAAGGTGCCACTCCCTCAAGCATATATTACAAAATAAACAAAAATCACAGAAAAAACTAAGATTAAAACATCCTGTATGATATGATAAACAAATATGCGGATGTCCTTGGCTACATTATTGAAAAAAAATCACAGAAAAAAGGATAATGCAAGCATTTTAAATGGACTAAGCCTTCATTTTGTTTTAACACCATCTGCCCTTATAAAGACAATTTTTGAGACATTTTTATTTTAAAACACATAACAAATTTGATCACACATTATGTTTTTAAACAGCTGTTTTATCAACCATGCGTTTATCCATAGTTATATATGTCAGGAACCATGGTCACTATAATATTATTTACTATTGTGTTCTTTGTGCTAAAGAGTTAAAGTGTGAGGAGGAGAGAAAATTTGAAAAAAAAAATGTAAAAAGAGAGAAAAGCAAGAGAGAAAAATATTGATCCTAGGAGACCTCAGAGTGTCAACTACCAATTTTCAGGCCAATTGGAGCACTTTTGATATGAGTAGAATCAATGCAGACCCACATAGAATTGTTTGACCAATTTGTTAGAATCGGACCCGAAACAAATTTTTTTAAAAATCACTTACTTCATAATGTTTTATACGTTACATTTTTACATTGTACAGGTTGTTGTGTCTTAGGACTCATATATATATATATATATATATATATATATATATATATTTTATTTTTTTTTCTATTAGTTTTGAAACAATAAAATAACAAAACAAAGCAAATAAGATAACAGGTAAGGCTACTTTCACATATGTGTTTTTGCTGGATCTGGCAGGGATCAGCGAAAACGCTTTCGTTATTGATAATACAACCGGCTTCATCCGTTATAAATGAATCCGGTTGTATTATCTATAAAATAGCAATGACGGATCCGTTTTCTATTGTGTCCGAAAAAAACAATCCAGTACCATTGACTGCATTTTGTGTCATTCTGTCTGCTAAAGGTATTGTTAGAGAACAGTGTGACAGATCCAACAATGGTAATTTTTTTTTCTGTAAATTAATTAAGATTCTCACTCTTTAGGCTGCATTACACCTGTCATTTTTTCGGCATATGAACGCTCGTTAACGAACGTCTTGCGGTCTAATACTGCTGCCGATTGCCAAATGAACAAGCAAAAGATTGTTCATCGGCAATTGTGATTTTTAAGCTTGCCTAAAAATCGTTTGCCAGCAGCAGATCATGGTGTCTTATTATGATTCGCTGCTGGAAAAACCACTAGACAGTATGAGGACAACCGATGGCATAACGATCGCTCCACCCCATGCTACAGAGGAGATCGCTGCATGCAATAGCAGCAGTCTCCTCCACTAGCGAGCAGGCAATTGGAGAGGGAACGCTTTCCTCCCAACAATCGCTTGCTCAATTGGCCTGTGCAATACAGGCTTTAAGGTTTACCATGACAAATTTTAACTATGTTTTAGTAGTAAAGAGGAAACAGATGCCATCTGACCACCTGGCACGGCTAAAGATTTGACATAGTGTACAGTTGTGGTTTTATACTAAACAGGTAGATCAATGAGGTCAAAGAAGCAGCTAATGCAGGTTGGGGTGCAGGGTCGTTTGATAATAGAAGGTCTCTCAGGAACTAAGCAGTGAAGACAGTAGAGTAGACTGTGTGGTAAGGAACACCAGCTGGTGAGTTCTACTCATGCAGGAGTCTATGATTACTATAGCATGAAACATTGCCGTAGTGAAACCTAGTGCTTACAATGGTAGGGTCTCAGAAGGGAACAGTAATGCAGGCCGAGTAACAGAAAAGTATGTATGCAGTGAAGAAAGAATAGATGGCTACCGGTGTGGTGCAGTCAAGGTTGTGGACCAATAGCAGGTGCTGTCTGTCAGGACCAGAGCTCCTTCAAGCAACGAGATCATTTAAAGTAAAGGGCACTAAAGAAAGGTGCTCTGTGGCTAAGTAGTGCTGTAGAATCCGGCCCCTGTAGTGGCCCTTCCAGGGGCGGTCAAAAATTTGCTGTGGGGCCCAGTCATTTCTAGTTACTCCACTGAGCCTTTTGTTTAGGTGTGATGTCTCTCTGATGCTAGGCAAGCAGGGAGTGGGGCTGCAATAAAGGGGAGCGGTGAACACGCTGCCTATCAGCTGTTCTTCCGTTCACAGCAGGGGTACTAGTGGCTGCTTAAAGAACGGTGTGGCAGAGACCAGGGAACCCGCGGCTGCTCAATTCAGCAGGCAGTAAGCACAATAGAGGATCACAGGGAGATGCGTAAAACCTCGATCAGAAAAAAATGGCACATGATAACCAATGACCTGTGTTTTCAGGTAAAGTACATCCTTAATCAGTCTTCACATTTAGGCGCACTAAAAATTAGCGAGATTGTTTGGTGAGTGGTTGAAATACAGGAGTTGGGAGAAAGCTTCCTTCCTAATGGTAATTATAGACGTAGACAGTGTTGCTTTTGCAACAGATTAATGCACCGGCAGTTTTGTAACTTGGGTGGTTGTGAATTTGTCATTAAGAGCGTTATTACTGTGCATGTAAATTGCAGTCTGTGGTTTATGTCATTGCTTGTTCTTGCATTTTTTTCCACATTGGCAATAGAGATGAGCGAATCGAAGTTGACAAAGTGGAATTCAATCTGAATTTCAGGAAAAATTCGATTCGCACCGAATTTTTCCTAAAATTGCTGCTGCACGTGTGAGGACATGGAGAAAGGAACTCTGGGAAGGTGGGATCACCCATAATGTGATCCATGCAGCCAATAAGCAGCCAGCAAGCCCTGTAATGTCAGAGCCCTATAAATAGCGGCAGCCATCTTAGATTCTGACATTTACAAGCGTACTTAGTGTAGGGAGAGACGTGTCTGCAGGCACTAGGGACAGTGATAGTAAAGACTGAATTGTGGTGGAAAAAAAACGATTTATAAGTGCAGGGAAAGAATAGGAGGAATCGTCAAACAGCATTTATGTAGAACAGGGTTCAGTAGGGGAGTTTACAGCCTGGGGGTAATTGGAACAATCCTATTACACCTTGCTGCACTGACTGGGGATCCAAATTGCCATTATACAGCTCTGTCATTCCAGCAAACTGTTATTGTACGTCTTATTTTCCCTTGTGCGGTGCAGTTATATCTTGTAAAGCCCCTTTTGCCGTTTATTAGTAGCAAAAGAAATATATATTTGCTCTTAAGCGGTGCAGTGATATATTCTAAAGCCCAGTTTGCCATGTATTAGTGGCAAAAAATATATATATTCGCCGTTCATCGCTGTACTTATCTATTGAAAAGCCTTTTGTGTTGTGTAAACGTAGTAAAAATTAGGGCCACCCTGTCATTGTGCCACTCTGTTGCCTCCTCATGCTGCTTCCACCTCCACATTATGTCACCTTTCCACTCTGTGGTCTTCTCATGCTGCTGCCACCTCCACACTAAGTCACCTTGCCCCTCTGTGGTCTCCTCATGCTGCTGCCACCTCCAAATTGTCATTGTGCCACCCTGTGGCTTCCTCCTGATGCTGCTGCCACCACCTCTACAATCTGTCATTGTGCCACTCTGTGGCTTCCTAATGCTGCTGCTGCCACCACCTTCACACTGTCATTTTGCCACTCTGTGGCCTCCTCCTCATGCTGCTGCAGCCACCTCCACACTGTGTCATTGTGCCACTCTGTGGCTTCCTGATGCTGCTGATGCCACCTCCACACTGTCATTATGCCACTCTGTGGCCCCCTCATACTGCTTCCACCTCACCACTATGTCATAGGGTCACTCTGTGGACTTCTGCTTCCACCTCACCACTATGTCATAGGGTCACTCTGTGGACTTCTGCTTCCACTTCACCACTATGTCATAGGGTCACTCTGTGGACTTCTCATGCTGTTCCCACCCTCCCCACTTCATGACGGGGCCACTATTTTGCCTTTCGGTCTGGCTGACATCATCATTTATTTGACCCTTCTTCTGATCTGTCAGAAGGAAAGAAAAATGGATCCTGTCTGTGTAGCAGCTGTAAGGCCTGTATGGTCACATCAGAATTGGCTGGTGACTTGATAGCCAAAAGCACTGAGCGAAGGCGGTTGCTCAACAGACAGGATCCGTTTTTTGGGGGTCATTGTTCTGACGGATCAGAGGTTTATCCACATCTTGTGTACCAACTTTCCAATAAAGTTGCGTTGTATTGGATGGTGAGTGCCACAGATTTCTCTTTGCTATTATGCAATGAGGACCACATGCAGGGGCGTAGCTAAAGGCTAATGGGCCCTAGTGCAGGAGTTCAGCTTGGGCCCCCTTCCCTCAGTGCTTTTCTGGCCAAGGACAGGAAAGCAAATTGCTTTCGTGCAGCCTGAGGCAAAAATTGAGATAAAATCCCCCCCATGCCAAATTCTTGACCTAACTCATTTCCTCCAGCTAGAGGTGTGACTTGACCATCATGCATTTTCTATAATACCGGTGTCTTCTTATGCGGCACAAGGGTCTTTGGGCCACCTCAGGTTCCTGGACACAGTAGCGACTGCTACCTCTGCTCCCCTATAGCTACCCCCCTGATCTCAGGAAGATGACAAGGTATACAGCGTTCTCCCCAGTTCTTCGATGACAAAAACGGGTAGAGGGCTGGAGGTATTTGGGCCCGAAGTAAATGAGGTTTTTGTCTGTCTCTACCACTACTATCAACAACTCCAGGCCAAGGCTCCAACCCCTTAGGACTCAAATTTATAAAAATTTATTGAAAAAATAAAATCAGCTCTTTTACATATTTGTTTAACAATACTTTTCTTTATCTCCTCTTTTATTATTGCTTTGTTATTGTTTTAAATGTTAAATTTTCTTTCTTTTTTTATTACTATAGGTGGCATATTTTCATTATGATATATACTGGAGAGTGAATCTGGATCACACATCCTCAACACTATGCTTTTGATATAATGACTATCTCAGCATAATTACGTGGCATATCCGCCCAATTTGTAATACATTGTATGCTGTGCATAAGAGGCATTAGTATACAGTTTGATCAAAGAGCATAGGCCCACTAACCGCGACTACAAGTGGGAAACTACTCTAACCTATAAATGGCGCAGCCGTGCGTGGCGACCACCGGCGCCCCAGCACCGCACCAGCAGCAGACAGCGGGACCCAGGAGCCACACAGCAACCCCACTGTGCAGCAAAGCCTCCTTGGCTCTGGGACCCACCGCCCCACCAGCACAGCACTGAGGCAGCAACGGCAGACACGCAGTACTGCACCATGTGAACAAGTGCAAAGAGCTCACCCAGTCACGACCCTCAGGAAATGCATCTGAGAGATAGTAGGAGTTTATAAACCCCTTGCAGCTAAGGCTAATTAAAAACACCTAGTCCAAATGGGGAGGAGTGCTGACCCCAGAGGAGGAAAAAGAAAATAAGTAATTACAATATATACTGGAGAGTGAATCTGGATCGCACATCCTCAACACTATGCTTTTGATATAATGACTGTCTCAGCATAATTACGTAGCATATTCGCCCAATTTGTAATACATTGTATGCTGTGCATAAGAGGCATTAGTATATAGTTTGATCAAAGAGCATAGGCCCACTAACCACGATATTTTCATTATGCCAGTACATTAACCTGTATATTAATAGTACAAAGCACAGGTAGTTATTAGGGCATAAGTAGATTCCTGGCACATTAGGCAATATGACCAGACAGCCTTGGGGTCATTTAGTGCTCCCTTCTCCACAGCATCAAAAATATACATTTTAGACTTACATGTTTTGTTTCATCCATCCAGTTAATGAAAAATATAATATTACTTTTCCAATACGTATTATTCCATTTTAAGATCCCCTCCTAAAAAACTAAATCCAAACAGTTCATATGCAAACGGAGCCTTCATCGGCGAGCACACCACCATAAATACATGGCTGTAATATACTAGTTTAAAAATGTATAAATGAGTGTTTATTAAAATGTTTTTTGTAGGCAAAGTTTGTCTGAAATGGGTTATCAGCAGTTTAGATAAGATTTTTTTTCTGCCTTTAAGTACGCAGTTCTGCTTTTCATAAATGGATGCCAATGGTAGAATAAATTATGAGGTTACAAAGTTTATATGGTAACTTCGCAGCATGAAGAACATCAAGAGAAAATCTCACAACAAGAAAATTACTCATTAAACAGAGATTCATTCTCATTACCCCATGCTAGGAGGTCCCACAGAGAGGGAATCAAGAGCCTATGAAGAAAGACAGCTCATTACACTCAATTGTTCTCAGCTAATGTAAGTCCTCTAAGAGTGTATTTACTTTTGTATTACAATACAGAGTCCTGGGGCCCAACAAGTATATATTCTTCACAATGCATGTGTTCATTTTCCTATACTTCCTAAACTCTCAAGTTTAATCATACTACGGAGGTATTGAATAGTATTATAAGTAACATGCTAAGGGTCATTAATAAAAGCTGGCTGAATCAATGTTTTGAGTAGAAGGCCTGAAAAAAAGTGTATATATGTGTGTACGTGAGAGGCCTGCCTCTTGTTGGTGTTATAAAGAGCATTTGTGGTTCTGCAGTCATTGCTCCCAACTCCAGGGAAATCTAACAGCATCCTCTTGGGCAGATTTTCTGCATGTACCAAAGATATAGCAGGCAAGAATGCATAGTCATCAAGCCAGCTGGACACCTTCCTTTTGAACCTGATAGTCTACTTAAGCAGGCAAGGACCTCTATCTTGAACATCAGAAAAGAACAGTCCTGTCTCCATTTAAGTCCAGTTTCTTTTTCTGTGGAGTTTGCTTTGAGCGGCCATGTCCATGTCCATGGCCTTGTTCCTTTGCCCCAGGATTGTTGTTCATTGTTTTTCTTGTTCTCTCCTGGCTTAATCCTGGATTTTACTATTGCCTCACTTCTGCTTCTGACCCCACCTGCTCCTGGTTTTGGCTCCTGGCCTGTCCCTGCTGCTTTTGGTTCTGAGCTTTGTCATGCTCTTTGATTGCCATGTTCCTGGTTCCATTCCTGATTCCAACTCCTGGACTGCTCCTGATGTTCCTGGTTCTGACTCCTGGCCTGTTTACTGTTTATGACCTAGATCTGATCCCTCAGCCTTGGCTATCTAGGCTGTAACTTCTGGCACTGACTCCCAGCTTTATTGCTGGCCCTGCTACTGTCTTGTTTTGATCTATTATAACAAGAGATAAGCAAATCGAAGTCAAATGAATTGACTTTGATCCGAATTTCAGGAAAAATTAGATTCGCCACAAAGCTGAATTTCCTCACACTTTGTGGTATCTATTTTTCTGAAATCGCAGTGAAAAAACATACTCACTTCATCCATGGAGAGGCCTGCACGGCCATCTTGATTGAAGAAACCACTTGATATCTCCCACCTGGTGACATCACCGTGCTGGCCAGTGGTATGACGTCATCAGTGAAGATGTTACCATTCCTGGCCGAAATGAGAAAGTCATTACATCACTGTGCAAGTATGTAACTATGAGTATGTTTTTTTTTTTACCCAGATTAACCCCTGAAAGGGCTCAATTTGTCAATATGTCATATGACGTGATCAGCGATGAAAGGCATCTTTAATGATGGGGGATGGCATGATTGCTGTTCCCCCTCATTGCACCGGCTACATACAATGGAATGTGCTTCGTCATGAAGTATGTCATAACAAATCAAATTTCTTTGTGAAATTTGGCAAAGCAGCCAAATAACAATTTTTATAACTTCGCTCATCGCTAATTATAACCTGTCTGTCTCCTGTCCTGTCATTACAGTTGCATCACTTTTCTTTGAACTATGACCTTGGGATCTCCCTGCAGCAAAGTCTATAACTCATTACAGTTTTTATAGGTGAAAAACAGTAAATCACTTCCAACCCCAGACTATCCTGGGGACTATCCTGAATCAAACCAGCGATCTTAAGGATCCACTTTTAAGTGACATAAGACTATGAGAGTTGGTTCTATCTGTTTTGTTACTCAGTAGAGAGAACTAGTGCAGGACTTCCTTCTCTGGAACAACTGCAATGAAGGTTATAGGGAAACCAACACAATAAATGTGGAGTGATGTTGATCTTTACTTTAGCTACTACTACTACAGCTACAAGAGAAATACTGTGCATAGGCACACAGATCATTTACAGCTATATTCAACACCAATAGCCCACTGGGAAAAATGTGAGAGTACCACTAAGTAATGCTTGAAAATTACTTTTCCAGTGTTATGTATGGGTTTCTATCATTTACTTAAAGCAAATAGCAAAACATTTAGGTTCATTAGAATCCAAGTCTTTTGGAAAATTTAGAACAAATTCCGGATCAATTCACTCATCTGTAAAACCAAAAATGCAAGCTGACTCACAACCAGCATGTCAGAGCATATACAGTATGTGTGTCTTTATTAGAGGTTGAATGATTTCCTAAAATATATATAGGTGTTACCTTTCCATGTTCAAAAAAAGAGGTGGAATGCAGCCAAGGGAATATATGATTTTGATTTTAGATGCGTAATATAGTTAGGATTTGATGAGTTTGCTATTCCTTTTTTACTTTAACAGTTTCTGGCTAGTTACTAATTGCCTATTTTTGCCTATTGTCCATAGCAGTAAAAAAAAAAAAAAAGCAGGAGCTCATAGTCTAAATAACTGAATTAACGTTCATAGAGCAAAGATTGTAATGAGAAACTGAATAGCTATAAATGCCTTGAAAGGTCGATCTAGTAAAAGTTAAATAAACCTAAAACCTTAGGTTCCGCATGTGAAACCCTCATCTCTTGGACAGATGGGAAGAGGGAAGGGATAGCTGTGTTTTTTTTTTACACCATTTTGCCATTGGGAGTTGACCAAAATCAAGAATTTTAGCTTTTTATTGCTCTCACGCTCAGAAGGCCTCCAGTCTTCACGACAACTGCTTAGTACCCTGTGTTTGCATTCATAGGGTGCAGATTAGAGGACAGAGGGAGCTCTGCCTCTGTCTAAGCATTCATAAGCCACATTCGTTATTGACTCAGGCATCATAGGGGTTAATCTGTTGGGTAAGAGCAAGGTACCGGCTTATACATGGCACCCTCAAGTGATGGCATGAGCACAGCTACTAAGCCTGCGCCGTCATAGCCCCGCACATTACATCGCTTTGCGTTCCCTAGGTAGTAGGAAGCAGTGTAATAGCATGGTGCAGGGCGTTAAGGGGTTAAATAAAATAGATCTGCCACGTTCATTCGTTCCATGAATTAAAACATGTAAGATTAAGAGTCTTAATGTGCTGGAGTTCTGTAGATAATCCATGTAGTCTCTAATCTTTATAATCCAGATACTTGTTGATTACGCCTCAGAATCCAAGTGCATAATTAAAACCATTCAGTATGAAGAGGAGTAAGCACTTGTGAGTCTCTATCATGCTGAGTTTCTGCCGAATAACTCTTCCTTTAATGACCGCTCTAATGTATCCCTAGTTCTCTGGCTGTTGTGTATGCTGGCTGTTGTCTTTCCCATTTTCTGTGCACTTAAACTCCTTCATTAGCTGAGATGAGCACACAGATTTCCAAAGGGGACTTGAGAGACAGAAGAAAAAGAAGAGATAAGAAAAGATTAGACATTGCAGGAAAGAAGGCTGAGAAATATTTAGATGTAAGGGAAAAACAATAAGAGAAAGAAGAGAGTCCTAAAGACTTTGGCTCATGAAGACAAATTCTTGTCAATTAACTATTGGACATCCTAGAGGGGGTCCCCACTCAAAACCCCTCTCTGTGCAAGAACAGAGAGCCATTCAGTAAGATCATGTCCCACTGTTGCCTTGTCACCATATACCTCCATGGTCAGTCTGACTCTGGTTTTAAGGCCCAGCTTTGGACACAGGATATGAGCAGCTGCACAGCAACCCTGCGAGAAAGGGGTCCCACAACGGCAGTAAAAAATATCTGATCACTCCCTACTGTCTATTAGATCATAGTTAAAAGGCTATACTCACTCCCATCCATATATCTGATGCAGGATCTTCTTGTGAGCTATGAATGGTCTACAGGGACAAGGGACTTTCTTATCAATCTCCACCCCAGATAAAGGAGTATTACCACATCACATCACTGCTAAGGTGGCTGAGGTGGCTACAAGCCACAATGTTCAGGAAGTGAGCAAATGGAGAGGTGACAGCACATGTTTGTGGGTGTCTCCATTTTTTGCCCCAAGAAGTAAAAAGAGAAAGTGCGCACATGCGCTGCCACCTCTCCATTAATTCTCCATCTGGGTCAACTCTATATTACGGTCACATGACTGTGTAGGCTTGATGCAATTGCAACAATCTTAAAATTGTGAGTTCATGGCTTTGGATTTTTAAATATTTTTTCAAAAACAGGAACAAACTGGCCTAAGGGTATCTTTACATGCCGAAGATTTGTTCCTGCAAAATTCCTGCCACAAAAAGATCTATTGCCTAGATGTGAATGGGTTTTTTCTGCGGCATGGGCATGAAAGTCCCACTCAGATGAATTCTGAAGCCAATGTAAATGAAAGCAACAAAATACCCTAAAGCTGTCTCGAAACCATAGATTCCATTCATATAATTTGTATAGACTTAGCTGCAATATGTGTAACCACCGGTTTATCCACTATTTGATTGGTCTCGACATTGGCACAGTGTTCACCTGTTGCAGTGTTGGCACAATTCTTTCGAGACTTTAGTGGATGAAAAATAAATGGAAATAATTTATACACCTTGGACGTGTACTTGACTTCTCTCCCATTCAAAAGACAGATGTAGGTTTTTACACTATGAAAACTTGATGAAGCCAACTCAAATATATTTAAGTACAAATCCTTAATATGAACTGGTTTTCCCACGGTATTAGGTCAGAAAACATTATATAAATTACCACTACCACTATTTCGATCCTAAAATTGTTTGAGTAATCATTAATGTTTGGACATTAAAGAAAGAGAGATTACTTTGACATTCTCCAAGAACTATTGCAGTAGAAAGACGTGGAGAAATGGTTGTGGACGAACGATTCCCTCCGTTTTTGAATAGACAATTTAAAGGGGTGAAGCTTAGCCATACTTGGTCTCCACTGTAAATAGAGAAGTGGAGGAAGGTTTCTGCTGCAGTAAACAGTAGGGTCGGGCGCGAATACTTTAATCGCGAATTTTAATCGCATATATCGCCACTTCGAGAATTCACAAAGATTTAGAATATAGTGCTATATATTCATATTTGCGAATATTCTAGATTTTTTTCTCTGAACCCATGATCCCTCCCTGCTTCTTGCTTGTGAGCCAAAGAGAAGGCTGCAATGTCTTTGTCTGAGCTTAGCAACATCCCTAGCAACCAATAGGAAAGTTGCCTACCCCTTACTATAGAAGAACCTCCCCAGCAGCCATTTTCTGCTGTTTATTTTAGTTAGTAGTTAGTTAGTAACTCCCATTACAGTGAACGAGCTTTCTGTGTTACGCTGTTTCCTAAGGTCCCATGTATCACAATGGGAGCTACTGAAACTGCGAGTGCTGGTATGCTCCGCTGCTTCCCGGCCAGCTGGTGGTCGGGACTGTGTCTCATCTCTCCTTAGTAACGGCAAGATAGAACAACCCCCTTAATATAATATTTTAAGTGAACAAGATTTTACAAATTGCAAGAAAATTTAGGCTAGCACATCCAAAGTCATAGGAGCACATCCATAAAGCTAACACGCAGACAGCAAACAAAATACGTATGACAGCACACTGTTATACATGCAAACAAAAGAACTAGGAATTAGGTATTATTTTAGCGGTACTATACCTATGATACATGAAAAATGTAAGTTCTTTGAGCACATTTTTTATCAAACGTGCGTCGAGCCCATCTACCAACGTCAAGTTGGCTTCTGCAGATGGGTAGCTAACACTAACAGAACTGCCTCTTCTGGACCTAACCAAATCCTACAACTTTCAGGGCGGTGTAGGAACCAGCTATATTTATACTCTGCCCAGAAGCCCCAGGCAGATGTACAGGGAGTGCTTAATCTGAAGGAGGCAGCTACCCTCCAAACATACTGCAAGACAATTTAGACTAGCACATCCAAAGTCACAGGTGCGAAACCATAAAACTAACAGACAGACAGCAAACAAAATACGCATAGCAGTACACTGTTATAAATGCAAACAAAAGAACTAGGGATTGGGGATTATTTTAGATTACAGTTGTACTATACTATACCCCAGGAGAGGCAGTTCTGTTAGTGTTAGGTACCCATCTGCAGAAGCCACCTTGACGTTGGTAGATGGGCCCAACACACATTTGATCAAAAATGTGAGCAAAGAGATTCAATTTTTTACATGTATTGTAGGTATAGTACCACTGTACTCTAACATAATCCCTAATCCCTAGCTTTTTGTTTGCATGTATAACAGTGTACTGCCATACAATATTTTAGAAATGTTGGTCTAACAATACAGCAGAAACGTGATTTGCAAGGCATGCTGCTTTTTCAGCTGTGATCTAGTGTGAATCATAAAGGGAATAGTGGCTTCTATAAGGTGAAAAAAATGTATTTTCAAGACTCTACCTCTTCAAAATCAGGTAAAAAGAGACAAGGTAGAATCTGCACAAACTTGGCCTTGAAGTCCGTTAGGGTTCAGCCACACAGGTCGATTTTGATGCCATTCTGCAATGGAATTTCCACCTCCACCAGGTTGAAATTTTCGGTGGAAATTTAAAGCAAAAAAGTGATATGCTGTGCATTTAAAATCCACACTGGAGGTCAATTCCTACTGTGGCATTTTTTCACAGCATGTGGAAGAAATTGGTTAAAATCTCATTCATTTTTCTGTAACTGTAAACCATTAGGGTTCAGCCACACTGCCAGGTTTCTGCATTTAGTTTCGTAAGCGAAAACCAAGAGGAATTAAAAAAAAGAGGAAAAGTCCTGTCTGTCCTTTATAGTTTCTCTCCTTTTATTATCCACTTCTGATTTTGGCTTCCAAAACTGCATCAGGAAAACTGAGCATGTGGCCGTAACCTTACAGATTTTCTGCACACAATTTTTTCAGCGGAGAATTCACACCATTTTTGCCTGAAGCGGCCATACCCATATAGTCACTGTTGAATTCCAATTCAAATGAACATACTTCATTACACACTGCATTTTCTCCCACTTTGATCAAAATTAGAATACGAGGCAAATATGTCTTAGGACCTGTATATAGAGCAGGCAGCCAACCTGGAGCCTGAGGGGAGAAGAGATGACACTTGCCTAATCCAATAAGCAGCAATGCAGCTGTTGTCACACAGCTGAAATCATCTAATATGTAATAAAGATGGAAGTATACATGTGCAAACATGCAAGGATCTATTATTAATGCAGTCGACTGGCATAGCAATGCAGGGAGTGTTAGTTCTTCGTTCTGGACATTTGTTACAGACAATGCCTTATGGACCACCAGCTTACCCGTACATTACTCCACCAAATGGGTATGAAAGTGGACTATAAACAGATCTTTCCCCTGGAGATGTACAAAACTAAGAGTCTTCCCATTTGACACTGACAGCATATTTATAGGATATGCCATCAATAGCCGACTGTGGGGGTCTAAATGCTGTAAACCCAGCCCATCTGTAGAACAATGTGGCAGCAGCACAAAAAAAGCACCATGGCACTTTAGTTCCTATACACTTTTTTAGATGGCATGGTTGGTCCATTATGGTCAATGGCAGGTCATGTGGCCTCCAACAGAAGCCAAGCAGGGATGAAGGGGGTTGCGATTCACAGCAATCAGTAACAGAAGTGAGATCCCAACTGATTGGACATTCATTGATTACTACCATTAAAATATCACTGTCTTAAAGAGGACCTGTAACCTCTCCTGACAGGTATGATTTAGTAACTATTTGCATTTCCCATGTATTAACAATTCTGCAACAATAGCCATTAATGATATAATGATATGGTTCAAAAGGCTATGTATGGGTAGAAAATGGTTAACCTGCAGTCTTTAGTTTTAGTTACTGGTTAACGGGCTGGTTGCATTTTTCCTCTAGTTAGTTGAGAGTCTGCAGCTGTACAAGATAGAGTGAAGACCTGTTTGCATGTGCTGCTGCTAAGTCAGTGGAGAGAGGAGTTTTCTCCAGGTGAAAACTGCCAGAAAAGAAACGTTACTGTGGACTTACCTCTGAGATAAAAACATTGAGTTATCACAGAAGTTTGAGGGCCAATTAGGCCGTGCTGGAACGAGACAGTAAAGGTAACGCACGCATGTGGCTTTAGACTTTACTGCATGTGGTTAGGGTTTATTGTTTCCATTGCTCAAACACTATTGAGATGGACTGGTCATCTGATCTAGGACTGCACCTAGCAATTAGGCATTGTATTGGGACTTTTCACATCTTTGGTCAATTTTTAAAGTTTAGAGTCTATAAATCTATAGAGAGAGACTTAGGGATGATCATCATTAAAGCCACCTTCAATACACAGCTTTTGGAAAACACCTATTCTGTAAGATAATTGAACTGTGCCTGCTACTGTTGTCTGTACTACAACCCCATTATATATACAGTAAAGAGAGACTTTATTTTACCACAACTCCTGCTTTGCACCTTGCTGTTCATCTAACATCAAGGGAATCCCACCTGCCATCAGGCAGGAGATGCCCAAAGTGTAAGGTGTAATCCAAGTGAAGAAAAGCTGCTCCCCTCAAGTCACTGCCTACTCGGTTCCTGGCATGCGCTGGAGTAGGGTATTAGCAACTGTCAGAACTACAACCACCATCATTGTCACTGCCACCACTCCTATCCTGCTCTACAACCCCAAGCGTCCCCCTGCAGGTCTGTGCGCTGAATATATAAAAGTAACTTTGGGTTCTACCCACCATCTGTATATACTCTTTAGGCTTTCTTCATTGTTGGCTGCTTGACTGTTTTTACCTAGACACCTGCATTTAGTTAATAACATCCACTACTTGGAGGTACCCTCACTGTCTTAAGTTTTCTCTATTCGGAGCATATTTTTAGTAGTCCAGAAAGGGTTACATTTAAAAAAAAAAAAAGGCATTACTCACCTCCACTTGACACCTGCAACTACCATTCCAATGCTCCATAAATCAGATACTTATCCTCTATCCAGGTGTGGTCCTTTTTTCGAAGAAAGCAGCCATGTTCAAGTCTTGGACAACCAATTTAAAGGGGTTGTGTCAGCTAAGTTTAATGGCAAATCGTTAGAATATACCATCATCGTCAGATAGGTATGGGTCCTAACTCTAGGACCCGTACTTATCTCCAGAACAAGAATCCAAAGGTTAAGAAAAGAGCACTTCACATGCACAATGTGCTCTCACTCATTTATATGTGAGTTCCAAAAAAGCCAAGCCAACTCCAATAGAAATGAATGGAGAGCTGCTCTCCGCTCACTTCTGGGTTCTATTCTGAAAATAGGTGCTGGTCCAAGAGGTGAGACCAACACCTATCTGACATTGGTAACATATCCTAGTAATATGTCACCTCCTTTAAACATATTCCTCCATGCCCCCATCAAACTCTGAGACTACATTTTGCACATACCATGGTTAAAAAGTTAGATATAAAACTATAGGAAATCATTTTAAAATGTAAAGTGCGTGTGTGTGTGTGCATGCGTGTGTGTGTGTGTGGGGGGGGGGTGTATATTTTAGACAAGAGCAGGCAGCCCTTACTAAAATATGGAAGTCTATGATGATATTCTTGAATAAGTTTAGGTACTTTTTTGTCTACTACAGTATATCAAGCATAGATTCTCTGGTCTCAGCTGCTGTGTGAATTCAAATTTCCCAAGATGCCTACTCCATCTGTGTCATTAGCCACATTCAGCTCCAACATGGATGCTTTATTAGTCTGAATTGAGGCCATAAAGCAATTTTCATCCCATGTGAGTATACAGAAATGTTAGTATAGGACATTTGGAACCATATTGCAGCTGAGACCAGAGGATCTGCGTTCAGTGCAAAAAAAAAGGACCTAAGTCGAAAAAGAATATATCATCTTAATTAGAGATGAGCGAATCGGTTTACGAAGTGGAAGTTCATTCGAATTTCAGGAATTATTCGATTTGCACCGAATCCCAATTTCCTCACGCATCCTGATGACGAATAACATCTTTTCCTAAAATGGCTGCTACACGTGTGAGGACATAGAGAAAAGAACTCTGGGAAGGGGGATATAAATAGCGTCAGCCGTCTTAGATTCCACCATTTACCAGTGTACTTAGTGCAAGGAGAGACACCTGCAGCCGCTAAGGACAGGGAAAGGAAAGACTTGATTGTGGTGAAAAAATGAATTATAACTGCAGGGAAAGGATAGGGAGGAATCGTTCCACAGCATTTATGTAGAACAGGGTTCAGTAGGGGAGTTTACAGCCTGTGTAATAGGAACAATCCTATTACACCTTGC
Organism: Bufotes viridis; assembly: GCA_033119425.1. Classification (NCBI taxonomy): domain Eukaryota; kingdom Metazoa; phylum Chordata; class Amphibia; order Anura; family Bufonidae; genus Bufotes; species Bufotes viridis. The sequence continues at coordinate 38,059,250 of CM065591.1, forward strand.
TGCACTGACTGGGGATCCAAATTGCCATTATACAGCTCCGTCATTCCAGCAAACTGTTCTTGTTATTGGGGTGCAAGTGCTGTTTGATACAGCCATTAACAGGGTTTATTACAAGGAAATATTTCTATAGTACGTCTTATTTGCCCCTGTGCGGTGCGGTTATATGTTGTAAAGCTCTTTTGCAGTGTATTAGTGGCAAAAGAAAAATATATTTGCCCTTGTGCGGTGCAGTGATATATTATAAAGCACAGTTTTCCGTTTATTATTATTGCACTTATCTGTTGAAAAGCCTTTTGTGTTGTGTAAAAGTGGGAAAAAAAATAGGGCCTATTTGCCGTTCTGTGGTGCAGTGATATATTCTAAAGCCAAGTTTTCCATGTATTAGTGGCGAAATAAAAATATATTCGCCGTTCATTGTTGCACTTATCTGTTGAAAAATCTGTTGCCTTTGTGTGGTGTAAAGGTAGAAAAAAATTAGGGATATGGCACTCAAACTCTGAAGTATCAAAATCACAAACTAGTTTAATATCGATAAAGATAAAACCTTATACATCAACTTAAAAATAGCAATATAAAACCAAATAAAGGAACAGCCACATTCAGAAAGCAATCTTCTATTCTTCCCAACTTGTCTATCTATAACTTCGTTGCAAAATATATATCGCATTCGATTTTCTGTATGCGATTTTATCGTGTGCGGTTTTTTCGCATGTGATATTTTCGCATGCGATTTTTCAGTATGCGATTTTTGCATGCGTTTTCATGCGGTTTTTCGCATGCAAAAATTTCTCTTCGCAACTGCTGTCCTCGTTTTTTATTATTATATTCAGCTGGTATCACTGGAAGTATTCTTTAGATATTTTAAACACGTGTTTTTAGAAAAAAGCTCACAGAGAGGAATTTCCAACATATCCAAAAAATGTAAACTGAATCACAAAATGTCCCGTCCAAATCTATAGGTCTTTATATATTCACGGTGCTGTCTAATCATTTATGTCCAATTTATCATTAGCAGCAATGTTCAAAACAGCAGTTAACGGTAATACGGGTATCCTTTTCAGACCTGTATGTCCTTATAGATTCACAGTGATATGCAATCACTTGTACTCGATTTCCCAGCTACGGTATTCGACGTGATCATATGCAGAGATACAGGTAGGGAATTGAATAGACAGTTGGTGGCGTCCCACCACTAAAATAGAAAAAGTTCTTCCTCCTACCTTCTCTTGCGATTCCTTATGTGTGATCGCTTACCGACCTTGCCGGGCTGACTGCAACTGGTTCAGATTTTCGTGGCTTGAGTACTCAGACTTTTCAGCTGGGTCTACTCCCTTCTGGAGTCTCCTCGTGCAGTTTCCTATGCAGCCAGGTGTCTCCTCAGGTAACCAGATTTTCTTTCTGTTTAGATCGAGTATCTGCCAAAACTGAACTCTTTAGTGCGCACTAAGTGAACTTGATGTCACGGAGATTACAGTTTTTCCCATGCAGCGTTTGAGGTACAACATTTAACCGACCTCTTCCTCTGAGGAAGAGGTCGGTTAAATGTTGTACCTCAGCAGCGTATGAAAAACTGTAGTCTCCGTGACATCAAGTTCACTAGTGCACTAGAGTTCAGTCTCGATCTAAACAGAAAGAAAATCTGGTTACCTGAGGAGACACCTGGCTGCATAGGAAACTGCACGAGAGACTCCAGAAGGAGTAGACCCAGCTGAAAAGTCTGAGTACTCAAGCCACGAAAATCTGAACCAGTTGCAGTCAGCCCGGCAAGGTCGGTAAGCGATCACACATAAGGAATCGCAAGAGAAGGTAGGAGGAAGAACTTTTCTATTTAGTGGTGGGACGCCACCAACTGTCTATTCAATTCCCTACCTGTATCTCTGCATATGATCACGTCGAATACCGTAGCTGGAAATCGAGTACAAGTGATTGCATATCACTGTGAATCTATAAGGACATACAGGTCTGAAAAGGATACCCATATTACCGTTAACTGCTGTTTTGAACATTGCTGCTAATGATAAATTGGACATAAATGATTAGACAGCACCGTGAATATATAAAGACCTATAGATTTGGACGGGACATTCTGTGATTCAGTTTACATTTTTGGATATGTTGGAAATTCCTCTCTGTGAGCTTTTTCTAAAAACACATGTGTTTAAAATATCTAAAGAATACTTCCAGTGATACCAGCTGAATATAATAATAAAAACGAGGACAGCAGTTGCGAAGAGAAATTTTGCATGCTGGAAAAACCGCATGCAAAAATCGCATGCGAGAAAAATCGCATACGAAAAATCGCATGCGAAAATATCACATGCGAAAAACCGCATACGATAAAATCGCATACAGAAAATCGAATGCGATATATATTTTGCAACGAAGTTATAGATAGACAAGTTGGGAAGAATAGAAGATTGCTTTCTGAATGTGGCTGTTCCTTTATTTGGTTTTATATTGCTATTTTTAAGTTGATGTATAAGGTTTTATCTTTATCGATATTAAACTAGTTTGTGATTTTGATACTTCAGAGTTTGAGTGCCATATCCCTTTTCTTCTGTTTAAGTAATTTTTCATTATTTCTGATACATAGAAGCTGGTATCAACGGATATAGAGCACCAATTAGGTCTCTCTTTTATACTGGCAGAGCCACCTACTTCGAATAGAAAAAAATTAGGGTCTAATTGTCGATCAGTGGTGCAGTGATATATTCTAAAGCCCTGTTTGCCATGTATTAGTGGCAAAACAAAAATATAGTCACCGTTCAGCGTTGCACGTATCTGTTGTGTAAAAGTTTAAAAAAATTAGGGCCTAATTGCCGTTCAGTGGTGCAGTGAAATATTCTAAAGCCCTGTTTACCATGTATTAGTGGCGAAACAAAAATATATTCGCTGTTCAGCGTTGCACTTATCTGTTGAAAGGCCTTTTGTGTTGTGTAAAAGTTTAAAAAAAATTAGGGCCTAATTGCCGTTCAGCGGTGCAGTGATATATTCTAAAGCCCTGTTTGTCGTGTATTAGTGGCAAAACAAAAATATATTCACCGTTCAGCGCTGCACTTATCTGTTGTGTAAAAGTTTTAAAAAATTAGGGCCTAATTGCTGTTCAGCGGTGCAGTGATATATTATAAAGCACAGTTTGCCATTTATTAGTGGCGAAATAAAAATATATTTGCCGTTCAGCGTTGCACTTATCTGTTGTGTAAAAGTTTTAAAAAATTAGGGCCTAATTGCCGTTCAGCAGTGCAGTGATATATTCTAAAGCCCTGTTTGCCGTGTATTAGTGGCGAAAGAAAAAATATTTGATCTAACATTTGATTATTTGATCTAACAGTATGTCAGACAGAGAAGTGCCAGGCCCTGCACAGGAAAGTGACAGACGTTTCTGGCGCAGGCCGAGGTTGCAGCCGAGTAAGTGGCCGCGGCAGCAGGGGTCACTTCGTGAGGCCTGAGTTCCCAGTGTCAGCTAACGGTCATGTCATGACCAGCAACCTAGCGCTTCTTGAATGGTTGACTCGATCTTCGACTTTGTCGCAAGTGACATCAGACACCCCCAGCCAAGAGTCAGTGGGTTCGTCAGACTCAACCCTTAGTTGGCATGGCCTGGGAGCAGGCCCAGTGCCCTCACCTGTCCTCAACCTGCCTCTGTCCTTTTCTGTTCCCTCAGCCAGAGAAGTATTGTGTGCTGTGGGCTCAGCTCCACTATACAGTGAGGATGAGCTACTAGAAGACAGCAGCAGCTACTGGCAAGCCAAGATGTGGAGGATACATCCGCCGCTTCCTCCACTAGGCGGGCAAGTAGTAATGAGGAGAGTGGCGTGGTTGCTGGTGTTGCGAGAGGTCAGGCTCCTGACCCAGAGATGGTTGATGAGGACATCAGTGGGAGCCAGGTGACGAAGGGGCTTCATTTTTATTTTTATTTTATTTTTATATTAATGAAATATTATAAAATCCGGTGTCGCCATGATAAATCTGCAGCATGGGGGCCCCATGTGGCTTCTACACACTTTCAAAATAATCCTTCAGCAGGGAGAATAGATGCAGGATTACCGGGATGCTCCATGACCTTCCCAGGAGCTTCTGTCGGGAGCAGCGGTTCATTTCTGAGATGTCCGTATAGTGCGGGGGGAACCCGAAGATACTCTCCATCTCCGTGCACCACAGGATGTCATCCTTCCCATCCATGATAACTGGGAACTCGTGATGTTTTCCCTGACGTAGAGTCCAGGGGCTGGTAGTTATGGTTTGAATCTTGATGAACTTTGCGACTCTTCTGGGCTCCAAGCAATCTTGAAGCTTTGTCTTCTGATTCTCTGTAGCTACTAGAGAGCTGTTTATGCCAGGCAGGTTCCCTCAGAAGTATCTTGTTCTATGAGACGCTGATACCGCGCTTGATTCTAAGCTTTTTGAGAGCCATTTATCCTGTCTTTCTCTACTAATAAAACCGGCACACTCCTGAAATACTCTTTCCACCTTGTAACTCTTAGTCCACAATCTTCAACAAGTTCAGCACACTCCTCTCCTGAAATACTCTGCACTGCTGAGGAATCCTGCTCCTTTCACTCTCAGTGTGTGATATGCTACTCATCTTTTTATTTTATTTAAAATTTAAATAACATGTGAACATGCAGCAGTAGAATACGTCCTAGAATGTCCCTGTCACCTTCAATACGAGGAAAGGACTTTAAGAACATTAAATCATAAGGCTTGGTAGTTTTCTCCTTAGTTTCCTTCCTAAAGAGGAACTGGCATTCATCAGTAAGTGGGTAAGGAGAGCAGGAGCTCCTGGTAAACTATGACTCTTCTCAGGCAGCCAGGCTTGGTCTGCAATGATTATAAATCTGGTCCTCAGTAGAGATGAGCGAACACCTGGATGTTCGGGTTCGAGAAGTTCAGCCGAACTTCCCAAAAATGTTCAGGTTTGGGATCCGAACTCGACCCGAACTTTATCCCGAACCCGAACCCCATTGAAGTCAATGGGGACCCGAACTTTTAGGCACTAAAAAGGCTGTAAAATAGTCTAGGAAAGGGCTAGAGGGCTGAAAAAGGCAGCAAAATGTAAGTAAATGCACTGCAAACAAATGTTGATAGGGAAATGAATTAAAATAAAATAAATAGAAAATTAACCAACATCAATTGGAGAGAGGTCCCATAGCAGAGAATTATGCGTCATATCACCCACCACTGGAGAAGGCCACTTTCAGTTATTTAGGCCCCAGCACCCAGACAGAGAAGAGAGGTCCCACAGCAAGGAATAAGGCGTCATATCACCCACCACTGGAGAAGGCAACTTTCAGTTATTTAGGCCCCAGCACCCAGACAGAGGAGAGAGGTCGCATGGCAAGGAGTAAGGCGTCATATCACCCACCATTGGAGAAGGCCACTTTCAGTTAGTTAGGCCCCAGCACCCAGACAGAGGAGAGAGGTCCCACAGCAAGGAATAAGGCGTCATATCACCCACCACTGGAGAAGGCCACATTCAGATATTTAGGCCCCAGCACCCAGACAGAGGAGAGAGGTCCCACTGCAAGGAATAAGGCGTCATATCACCCACCACTGGAGAAGGCCACTCTCAGTTATCTAGGCCCCAACAACCAAACAGGGGAGAGAGGTGCCACAGCAAGGTATAAGGCGTCATATCACCCACCACTGGAGAAGGCCACTTTCATTTATTTAGGCCCCAGCACCCAGACAGAGTAGAGAGGTCCCACAGAAAGAAATAAGGCATCATATCACCCACCACTGAAGAAGGCGACTTTCAGTTATTTAGGCCCCAGCACCCAGACAGAGGAGAGAGGTCGCACAGCAAGGAATAAGGCATCATATCACCCACCACTGGAGAGGGCCACTTTCAGTTATTTAGGCCCCAGCACCCAGACAGAGGAAAGAGGTCCCACAGCAAGAAATAAGGCGTCATATCACCCACCACTGGAGAAGGCCACTTTCAGTTATTTAGGCCCAGCACCCAGACAGAGGAGAGAGGTCGCATGGCAAGGAGTAAGGCATCATATCACCCACCATTGGAGAAGGCCACTTTCAGTTATTTAGGCCCCAGCACCCAGACAGAGAAGAGAGGTCCCACAGCAAGGAATAAGGCGTCATATCACTCACCACTGGAGAAGGCCACTTTTAGTTATTTAGGAACCAGCACCCAGACAGAGGAGAGAGGTCGCATGGCAAGGAGTAAGGCGTCATATCACCCACCATTGGAGAAGGCCACTTTCAGTTAGTTAGGCCCCAGCACCCAGACAGAGGAGAGAGGTCCCACAGCAAAGAATAAGGCGTCATATCACCCACCACTGGAGAAGGCCACATTCAGATATTTAGGCCCCAGCACCCAGACAGAGGAGAGAGGTCCCACAGCAAGGAATAACGCGTCATATCACCCACCATTGGAGAAGGCCACTTTCAGTAATTTAGGCCCCAGCACCCAGACAGAGGAGAGAGGTCCCACAGCAAAGAATAAGGCGTCATATCACCCACCACTGGAGAAGGCCACTTTCTGTTTTTTAGGCCCCAGCACCCAGACAGAGGAGAGAGGTCCCACAGCAAGGAATAAGGCCTCATATCACCCACCATTGGAGAAGGCCACATTCAGTTATTTAGGCCCCAGCACCCAGAAAGAGGAGAGAGGTCCCACTGCAAGGAATAATAAGGCGTCATATCACCCACCACTGGAGAAGGCCACTCTCAGTTATTTAGGCCCCAACAACCAGACAGGGGAGAGAGGTACCACAGCAAGGTATAAGGCGTCATTTCACCCACCACTGGAGAAGGAAACTTTCAGTTATTTAGGCCCCAGCACCCAGACAGAGTAGAGAGGTCCCACAGCAAGAAATAAGGCATCATATCACCCACCACTGAAGAAGGCGACTTTCAGTTATTTAGGCCCCAGCACCCAGACAGAGGAGAGAGGTCCCACAGCAAGGAATAAGGCATCATATCACCCACCACTGGAGAGGGCCACTTTCAGTTATTAGGCCCCAGCACCCAGACGAGGAGAGGTCCCACAACAAGGAATAGGCGTCATATCACCCCACCACTGGAGAAGGCCACTTCCAGATATTTAGGCCCCAGCACCCAGACAGAGGAGAGAGGTCCCACAGCAAGGAATAAGGCGTCATATCACCCACCACTGGAGAAGGCCACTTTCAGTTATTTAGGCCCCAGCACCCAGACAGAGGAAAGGGGTCCCACAGCAAGGAATAAGGCGTCATATCACCCACCACTGGAGAAGGCCACTTTCAGTTATTTAGGCCCAGCACCCAGACAAAGGAGAGAGGTCCCACAGCAAGGAATAAGGCGTCATATCACCCACTACTGGAGAAGGCCACTTTCAGTTATTGAGGCCCTAGAACCCAGACAGAGGAGAGAGGTCCCACAGCAAGGAGTAAGGCGTCATATGACCCACCACTGGAGAAGGCCACCTTCAGTTATTTAGGCCCAGCACCCAGACAGAGGAGAGAGATCCCACAGCAAGGAAAAAGGCGTCATATCACCCACCACTAGAGAAGGCCACTTTCAGTTATTTAGGCCCAGCACCCAGACAGCGGAGAGAGGTCCCACAGCAAGGAATAAGGTGTCATATCACCCAACACTAGAGAAGGCCACTTTCAGTTATTTAGGCCCAGGACCCAGACAGAGGAGAGAGGTCCCACAGCAAGGAATAAGGCGTCATATCACCCACCACTGGAGAAGGCCACTTTCAGTTATTGAGGCCCCAGCACCCAGACAGAGTAGAGGGGTCCCACAGCAAGGAATAAGGCGTTATATCACCCACCACTGGAGAAGGCCACTTTCAGTTATTTAGGCCCAGTACCCAGACAGAGGAGAGAGGTCCCAAAGCATGGAATATGGCGTCATATCACCCACCACTGGAGAAGGCCACTTCCAGATATTTAGGCCCCAGCACCCAGACAGAGAAGAGAGGTCCCACAGCAAGGAAGAAGGCGTCATATCACCCACCACTGGAGAAGGCCACTTTCAGTTATTGAGGTCCCAGCACCTAGACAGAGGAGAGAGGTCCCACAGCAAGGAGTAAGGCATCATATGACCCACCACTGGAGAAGACCACCTTCAGTTATTTAGGCCCAGCACCCAGACAGAGGAGAGAGGTCCCACAGCAAGGAATAAGGCGTCATATCACTCACCACTGGAGAAGGCCACTTTCAGTTATTTAGGCCCCAGCACCCAGACAGAGGAGAGAGGTCCCACAGCAAGGAATAAGGTGTTATATCATCCACCATTGGAGAAGGCCTCTTTCAGTTTTTTAGACCGGGCACCCAGACAGAGGAGAGAGGTCCCACAACAAGGAATAAGGCGTCATATCACCCACCACTGGAGAAGGCCACTTCCAGATATTTAGGCCCCAGCACCCAGACAGAGGAGAGGGGTCCCACAGCAAGGAATAAGGCGTCATATCACCCACCACTGGAGAAGGCCACTTTCAGTTATTTAGGCCCAGCACCCAGACAAAGGAGAGAGGTCCCACAGCATGGAATAGGGCGTCATATCACCCAACACTGGATAAGGCCACTTCCAGATATTTAGGCCCCAGCACCCAGACAGAGGAGAGAGGTCCCACAGCAAGGAATAAGGCGTCATATCACCCACCACTGGAGAAGGCCACTTTCAGTTATTGAGGCCCTAGCACCCAGACAGAGGAGAGAGGTCCCACAGCAAGGAGTAAGGCGTCATATGACCCACCACTGGAGAAGGCCACCTTCCGTTATTTAGGCCCAGCACCCAGACAGAGGAGAGAGATCCCACAGCAAGGAAAAAGGCGTCATATCACCCACCACTAGAGAAGGCCACTTTCAGTTATTTAGGCCCAGCACCCAGACAGCGGAGAGAGGTCCCACAGCAAGGAATAAGGTGTCATATCACCCACCACTGGAGAAGGCCACTTTCAGTTATTTAGGCCCCAGCACCCAGACAGAGTAGAGGGGTCCCACAGCAAGGAATAAGGCGTTATATCACCCACCACTGGAGAAGGCCACTTTCAGTTATTTAGGCCCAGCACCCAGACAGAGGAGAGAGGTCCCTCAGCATGGAATAAGGCGTTATATCACCCACCACTGGAGAAGGCCACTTTCAGCTATTTAGGCCCCAGCACCCAGACAGAGGAGAGAGGTCCCACAGCAAGGAATAAGGTGTTATATCATCCACCATTGGAGAAGGCCACTTTCAGTTTTTTAGGCCGGGCACCCAGACAGAGGAGAGAGGTCCCACATCAAGAAATAAGGCGTCATATCATCCACCACTGGAGAAGGCCACTTTCAGTTATTTAGGCCCAGCACCCAGACAGAGGAGAGAGGTCTCACAACAAGGAATAAGGCGTCATATCACCCACCACTGAAGAAGGCCACTTTCAGTTATTTAGGCCCATCACCCAGACAGAGGAAATAGGTCCCACAGCAAGGAATAAGGCGTCATATCCCCCACCACTGGAGAAGGCCACTTTCAGTTATTTAGGCCCCAGCACCCAGACAGAGGAGAGGGGTCTTACAGCAAGGAATAAGGCATCATATCACCCACCACTGGAGAAGGCCACTTTCAGTTATTTAGGCCCAGCACCCAGACAGAGGAAATAGGTCCCACAGCAAGGAATAAGGCGTCATATCACCCACCACTGGAGAAAGCCACTTTCAGTTATTTAGGCCCAGCACCCAGACAGAGGAGAGAGGTCCCACAGCATGGAATAAGGCGTCATATCACCCACCACTGGAGAAGGCCACTTCCAGATATTTAGGCCCCAGCACCCAGACAGAAGAGAGAGGTCCCACAGCAAAGAATAAGGCGTCATATCACCCACCACTGGAGAAGGCCACTTTCAGTTATTTAGGCCCCAGCACCCAGACAGAGGAGAGAGGTCCCACAGCAAGGAATAAGGCATCATATCACCCACCACTGGAGAGGGCCACTTTCAGTTATTTAGGCCCCAGCACCCAGACAGAGGAGAGAGGTCCCACAGCAAGGAATAAGGCGTCATATCACCCACCATTGGAGAGGGCCACTTTCAGTTATTTAGGCCCCAGCACCCAGACAGAGGTGAGAGGTCCCACAGCAAGGAATAAGGCGTCATATCACCCAACACTGGAGAAGGCCACATTCAGTTATTTAGGCCCCAGCATCCAGACAGAGGAGAGAGGTCACACAGCAAGGAATAAGGCGTCCTATCACCCACCACTGGAGAGGGCCACTTTCAGTTATTTAGGCCCCAGCACCCAGACAGAGGAGAGAGGTCCCACAGCAGATAATCATGCGTCATATCACCCACCACTGGAGAAGGCCACTTTCAGTTATTTAGGCCCCAGCACTCAGAAAGAGGAGAGAGGTCGCATGGCAGAGGTTCCGGCTTTATGTCACCCACCATTGTTACAGGCCACTTTCAGTTATTTAGGCCCCGGCGCCCAGATTGAGGAGAGGGTCATTCAACTTTGGGTTGCACCGCAAGATCATGGTAAAGTTAAAAAAATGAGGATTCAATAAAGAAGTGCCCCGGAGTACAAGAATAGATGGTTGAGGGGGAGGCAGTTATAAATGTCTATTCTGCACAAGGGAGGGACAGGTCCTGTGGGATCCATGCCTGGTTCATTTTTATGAATGTCAGCTTGTCCACGTTGGCTGTGGACAGGCGGCTGCGTTTGTCAGTAATGACGCCCCCTGCCGTGCTGAATACATGTTCAGACAAAACGCTGGCCGCCGGGCAGGCCAGAACCTCCAAGGCATAAAATGCTAACTCTGGCGAAGTGGACAATTTGGAGACCCAGAAGTTGAATGGGGCTGAACCATCAGTCAGTACGTGGAGGTGTGTGCACACGTACTGTTTAACCATGTTAGTGAAATGATGCCTCCTGCTAACACGTTCCGTATCAGGTGGTGGTGCAGTTAGCTGTGGCGTGGAGACAAAACTTTTCCACATTTCTGCCATGCTAACCCTGCCCTCAGAGGAGCTGACCGTGACAAAGCTGTGTTGGCGACCTCTTGCTCCTCCTCTGCCTTCGCCTTGGGCTTCCACCTGTTCCCCTGTTACATTTGGGAATGCTCTCAGGAGCGCGTCTACCAGCGTGCGCTTGTACTCGCGCATCTTCCTATCACGCTCCAGTGCAGGAAGTAAGGTGGGCACATTGTCTTGGTACCGGGGATCCAGCAGGGTGGCAACCCAGTAGTCCGCACATGTTAAAACGTGGGCAACTCTGCTGTCGTTGCGCAGGCACTGCAGCATATAGTCGCTCATGTGTGCCAGGCTCCCCAGAGGTAAGGACAAGCTGTCCTCTGTGGGAGGCATATCGTCATCGTCCTCCGTATCCCCCCAGCCACGCACCAGTGATGGGTTTGAGCTGTGTCGGGTGCCACCCCGCTGTGAACCTGCTTCATCCTCATCCTCCTCCACCTCCTCCTCATCCTCCTCGTCCTCCAGTAGTGAGCCCTGGCTGGCCACATTTGTACCTGGCCTCTGCTGTTGCAAAAAACCTCCCTCTGAGCCACTTCTAACAGACTGGCCTGAAAGTGCTAAAAATGACCCCTCATCCTCCTCCTCCTCCTGAGCCACCTTCTCTTCCATCATCGCCCTAAGCGTTTTCTGAAGGAGACATAGAAGTGGTATTGTAGCGCTGATAACGGTGTCATCGCCACTGGCCATGTTGGTGGAGTACTCGAAACAGCGCAACAGGGCACACAGGTCTCGCATGGAGGCTCAATCATTGGTGGTGAAGTGGTGCTGTTCCGCAGTGCGACTGACGCGTGCGTGCTGCAGCTGAAACTCCACTATGGCCTGCTGCTGCTCGCACAGTCTCTCCAGCATGTGCAAGGTGGAGTTCCACCTGGTGGGCACGTCGCATATGAGGCGGTGAGCGGGTTCCGATGTAGCGCAGACAGGCGAGCAGCGGCAGGATGAACTTTATGCAGCAGCTCTGACATGTCGGGGTGGTTGTGAATGAACTTCTGCACCACCAAATTCAGCACATGCGCCAGGCAAGGGGTGTGCGTCAAACAGGCTAGTCCCAGAGCTGCGACGAGATTTTGCCCATTATCGCACACAACTAGGCCGGGCTTGAGGCCCACCGGCAGAAACCACTCGCCGGTCTGTTGTTCAATACCCCGCCACAACTCCTGCTCGGTGTGGGGCCTGTCCCCCAAACATATGAGTTTCAGAATGGCCTGCTGACGTTTACCCGGGGCTGTGCTGAAGTTGGTGGTGAAGGTGTGTGGCTGACTGGAGGAGCTGGTGGAAGCAGAGGAGGAGGAAGCCGAGTAGGAGGAGGAGGCTACAGGAGGCAAAGAATGATGCCCTGCGATCCTTGGCGGCGGAAGGACGTGCACCAAGGAACTTTCCGCCTGGGGCCCAGCCGCCACTACATTTACCCAGTGTGCAGTTAGGGAGATATAGCGTCCCTGGCCGTGCTTACTGGTCCACGTATCTGTGGTTAGGTGGACCTTGCCACAGATGGCGTTGCACAGTACACACTTGATTTTATCGGATACTTGGTTGTGCAGGGAAGGCACGGCTGTCTTGGAGAAGTAGTGGCGGCTGGGAACAACATACTGTGGGACAGCCATGGACATCAGCTGTTTGAAGCTGTCTGTGTTCACCAGCCTGAATGACAGCATTTCAAAGGCCAGTAGTTTAGAACTGCTGGCATTGAGGCCCAGGGCTCGAGGGTGGCTAGGTGGGAATTTACGCTTTCTCTCCAAGGTTTGTGAGATGGAGAGCTGAACGCTGCCGTGTGACATGGTGGAGATGCTTTGTGACGCAGGTGGTGTTGTCGGTGGCACATCCTCTGTTTGGTGGGCGGCAGGTGCCAACATATCTCCCGAGGCGGAGGAAGAGGCAGAGGCAGCAGCAGAAGAGGGAGCAGGGGGAGCCAGAGTGAGTTCCTTGCTTTTAAGGTATTTACTCCACTGCAGTTCATGCTTTGCATGTAGATGCCTGGTCATGCAGGTTGTGCTAAGGTTCAGAACGTTAATGCCTCGCTTCAGGCTCTGATGGCACAGTGTGCAAACCACTCGGGTCCTGTCATCAGCACATTGTTTAAAGAAGTGTCATGCCAGTGAACTCCTTGAAGATGCCTTTGGGGTGCTCGGTCCCTGGTGGCGGTGGCCAGTAGCAGGCGAACTCTCTTGGCGGCGGCTGTTCTGCTTTTGCCCCCTGCTCCCTCTTTTGCTACGCTGTTGGCTCAGTCTCACCACTGCCTCTTCCTCTGAACTATGAAAGTCAGTGGCACGACTTTCATTCCATGGGGGGTCTAGGACCTCATCGTCCCCTGCATCGTCTTCCACACAGTCTTCCTCCCTGACCTCCTGTTCGGTCTGCACACTGCAGAAAGACGCAGCAGTTGGCACCTGTGTTTCGTCATCATCAGAGACGTGCGGACTCCGATGAGGTGGTATTCCCATGTCCTCATCATCAGGAAAAATCAGTGGTTGTGCATCAGTGCATTCTATGTCTTCCACCACTGGGGAAGGGCTAGGTGGATTCCCTTGGGAAACCCTGCCAGCAGAGTCTTCAAACAGCATAAGAGACTGCTGCATAACTTGAGGCTCAGACAGTTTCCCTGATATGCATGTGGGTGATGTGACAGACTGATGGGCTTGGTTTTCAGGCGTCACCTTTGCGCTTTCTGCAGAAGGCTGGGTGGGAGATAATGTTGTGAACGTGCTGGATCCACTATCCGCCACCCAATTGACTAGCGCCTGTACCTGCTCAGGCCCCACCAAATATCGGTGTAAATTCTGGCGGGTACTGGAACATGAGGAAGTTGGTTCACTAGGATGTGTGGCTGTGGCAGAATGGCCACGTCCTCTCCCAGCACCAGAGGGTCCACTAACACCACCACGACCGCGTCCGCGTCCCTTACTAGATGTTTTCCTCATTGTTACCGTTCACCAAGAACCACAATAAGAAAAAAAATATTTGGCCCAATGTATTGATTACAAATTCAGGCTTTTTTTTACAGGCACCTAACACTATCTGCCTATTTATTTATGTAGCGTATTACACTAATCCAGGCACAGCATTAACCACTGATTTAGGGGAATATCTCATTTAGGGCTAGTAGTTAGGCCCTGTATGAAAGGTATCCTTTTATGGACAGATTTACAATTGGAGATGCACAGTAGCGTGTGAAAAAATATGTAGGATTATGCCTTCAGCAATTGTATTTTAACACTCTGTGTAATATACCCTTTAACGGACAGAAATATAATGGGAGATGCACGGTAGCGTGTGAAGTTATTGAGGATGACCCTCTCAGCATTTGTATATACACCTTGAGTGTAATATACCCTTTTACGGACAGATTAACACTTGGCCTGCAACAGCTGGAACACCAGATTCAGGGTATTGCTATATTGGCAAGTGAATTTCACCCCAGAACAAAATATATGTTTTGGTGGACACTATTATACTTTGCCAGCCAGTGCTGGGACACCAGATTCAGGGTATTGCTATTTTGGCAATTGAATTTCACCCCAGAACAAAATATCTGTTTTGGCAGACACTATTATACTTTGCCAGCCACAGCTGAAACCACTGATTTATGGTATTGCTATTTTGGCAATTGAATTTCACCACAGAAAATAATCTATCCTTTGCCAGACAGCAGACTGTATTACACTTGGCTAGCCTAAGTTGGAACACCAGATTTAGGGGATTGGTGTTTTGGCAATTGTATTTAACCCCTTAATAAAATATAGAAATGGCTATCCTGAGTTTCTAGGGGTGACAATAAGCACAGCCAAGCCCCTGATGTAGGATATAGCAAAAAAAAAAACTAGTATTGATGGATTGATGGACTTGGTGGCAGCTTGTTCTGGTGCACCACAAGTCACAAAATGGCCGCCGATCAACCCAGAAAATAAGTGACAGAAAAACGCTCTGTGAAGCCTAAAAACCAGTGAGCAATTAACTAGCAGAAGTTGAATCATTCACACCTGTAGATCGATCAGTTCATTAGGTGCTGTTGCTGACTTTTCCCTGCCTAATCTCGCCCTCACAGAAGCTGCGTCCTCTCCCTACACTAATCAGAGCAGTGTGACGTGCAGCGCTACGTGACTCCAGCTTAAATAGAGGCTGGGTCACATGCTGCACTTGGCCAATCACAGCCATGCCATTAGTAGGCATGGCTGTGATGGCTTCTTAGGACAAGAAGTAAAACGCTAGCTGATTGGCTGCTGTGCAGCCCTTCAGAAAGCGGGAAGAAATCGCCGAACAACGGACCCGAATCCAAACTTTTTTGAAAATGTTCGGGTCCGGGTCCCAAACACCCCAAAATTCGGTACGAACCCGAACTATGCTCGAACTGTTCGCTCAACACTAGTCCTCAGTGCAGTATACTGGCAGTCCACTGTATATCCAGTAGCATTATGCATCTTCTATTTCAAAAGTTGTGTGTGGTGGTTGGTAGGGGGTTGAATTGCCTTAGTAACGTAGAGTGAACTGTTGGTACTACCATCAGCCTCATCGTTGTGTGCATCAACATCTTTATTATCACAGTACAACCTTGTTATATAAACCACTGGGACCCCTGACTTGAACTTCAAAACTCATCTACACCAAGGGCACCCCAACTTACACCAAGACGGAGAAACCCAAAACCAGGAAATGCCCAAACGGATGAACATTGTGCCCTTCCTATCACTGCATGGTCTAGGGGAGCATTTGATTAGTTTACACTTGAGTTATTTGGTCAGTTTTGGCCCCGTGACTGCCCAAATAAGTGAAGTTTGCAGTGATTCTAAGAGCGACGCCTGTCATCTGCATGTCATACTGACTCACAGTTTACTACCACAGCAGACTCCCTATGCGTGTTACTGCAAGGCACAGTGTTCTACACCGCTACAAAGGCTCTCTGAAGCCAGGAAATAGCCGTTTTTTAACAAAATTTGCTGTGAAAAATATTCAGATCGAACCGAATTCTTTCTAAAAAAAATTGCCGAACCAGCAAATCATTTTTTTTTTTTAATTCGCTCATCTCTAATCTTAATGTTAAAAATGTAATCTGTACTTTTTTTTTCCTTATTTTTAAATTTAGGATTATATATATTTTTTAACATAATCATGGAGGCAGCCATCTTGCCGGATCTCCTGTAACAGTAGAGATTTGGTTTACAGCAGCCTCCTGTACATAAGAATGACTCATTCAGGGGCATTTATCAAATGTTTTACTCTATTGTTGTGGCCAGCCCATAGCTGGTCTAGATTTAAATTTCTGGCACACAGACTGCATGGTGGCGATGTGCTGGTGCCTCTTTATAAACTCGGCGTACACTACATTGATGGATGGATGTTCACATCACGTTTTTGTGCTACATTTAACTTATACGTTGTGGGAAAAAAAAGGTAGACCAGATAACTGGAAAACCATAAGCATAAGACCTATGTAGCTCCATGTGGTGCCCCTCTAGATCTCTGTAATAATGTGTCAGAGAAGAAACCTCCATATTCTCAAGGAATATGACAGTATAGTGGAAGCCCCATAGAGTTCTATAGGCATCATGTTACTCCTCCCAATATCTTGGCCCTACAACCAGTAATAAAATAATCAAAAAGCCTGTGTCGGCAGGATCAACCCTGTTAGACCAGGTATATTGTCTGCTGGGGTTGATTTGGATGATTAAATTGATACTTGTCTTGTGAGAATTAGCATTATCGAGAAAAAAGACTCATTCTTTAAGCAAGTGAGGATTTCCGTACAATGAAGGGCGTGGCCCAAACTGGAAACGTGAGGCGCATCGAGGGTCTACCTATGCCAGTCAGTCCACAGAAGTCCTCGGTATCCTAAAGAATGAAAGTCAGTTTCCCAGCAACACCGTTAATGATTTTCACAAGACAGGTGCCAATTTGATCATCAAGATCAACCCTACCAGATAGATTTGCCGGGAGTAATATGGTAGATCCTGCTAACAGGTCCTTTTTAAAGACACGCTCCAATAAAGCATAAACCCGTAGTCTAATAAAACTGCTTCATCTCAAGCAGTCCTAATTGTTACCTCAACTTCTTAAACTTCCCAATTGGCAGCCATGTTTGGAACTTTTTCTTCTTCTGTATTCCTGACAGGCTCCCTCTTGCATCCTGACACTGAATCCCACTTCTCCTACATCATATCATATTTTTCAAAATGCTCAGTGGTCAGCTTTCCAGCGGCACGCAGTGGATAATAAACATTTGTATGGAGATGGAGACCCCTTGCTGCTACAGAAACCACAGGAGGCCATGTGACTCAACAAGGTATTTCTGGGTGAAAATGATGTTTATAAAGGTAAGAAGTATCTACTGTCTGTGGAAAGAACCGTTCGAATTTGATTCGGCTGAACCGGTCGACCAATTTGATTCGGAACCAAATTAATTCCACTCGAATCGAACATACAGGTGAAACTCGAAAAATTAGAATATCGTGCAAAGTTTATTTATTTCAGTAACGCAACTTAAAAGGTGAAAATAATATATGAGATAGATTCATTACATGCAAAGCGAGATATTTCAAGCCTTTATTTGTTATAATTTGGATAATTATGGCTTACAGCTTATGAAACCCCAAAGTCACAATTTTGAGGCGCTCTTTGCTCAGGGGGTATGGATTAATTAGCTGACTAGAGTGTGACTCAATGAGCCTAGAATATTGAACCTTTTCACAAAATTCTAATTTTAAGCTGCCTTAATGCAATTCCTTTTAATTTGCAATATTGAAATAAATGAACTTTTGCACAATATTCTAATTTTTCGAGTTTCATACCTGTACTCCAATTGGCCTAAAAATTTGTGTATGACACTCTGAGGTCTTCTGTCTCTGACTTTTTTTTTATCTCTCACTTTATCGCTCTCTCTCTCTCAAAAATTCACCCAAATCGAAACACCATAAATTTGGATTTGGATGTAACTTAAATTTTTATAGAATTTCTAATTACAATGTATCAGTCTAGTCCATCTTCTGTAAGCCCAATGAAACAAGATATCTTCTATAGCCTACAAAATAGCAGCAACATAGCGTCCCATGAAAATAATATTTTTGGCACTGCCAGAGGTAGATTGGGAACTTAAAATGGCTCGGGAAAAAAACTTAAAGTGGCCCCATATTGTAGGTTGCTCCAAACTGACAGTGGGGCCAGACATACTGTATTGCTGAACAAAATACCGCTCCAGCAGCACCAAATTCCACAGTGCAGAACAAAATACTGCCATCCACACCACAGTATGAAACTGCATAATCATCCCGAGGACAGCAATAAAGTTGAATTCTGAAGGACAGCTACATCCACTGGCGAGGTGCATAAGTGCTTGATGGTCCTACATTTTTTAATGCTGAATAGTGACGAGTGGCAGAGGCAATATTCGAATTCGCGATATTTCACTAATATTTGGGCGAATATTCGCCATATGTTCGAAATTCGCAAATTCGTAATCTCCAGTCATTATTTTCTTGATTGCGAAAATTCGCATAAAAATTTGCATAACATTTACAAAAAAATTCGCATAATTCGCAATACCAGTTTATGAGAATTTTATGCAATTTTTTTTTGCGAATTGTTATGCAAATGTATGCAAATTGTTTATGCGAATTTTATTGCTTGCAAAAATTTGCATATAAAAATTCTCATAAAAATGAATATTCGCAATTGCGAATATATTTTGCGATATTCTAAATATTTGCGATTAAAATTTGCAATTCGAACATTCGTGATCAACACTAATGCTGAAAGCATAACATCTTTATTACCTGGATGGTGACCATGAGGAGGGTTTGGGTGGACCCCTGGGCATCAGCTCACCGGGAAATTTCCCTGTAGTGTCTTTGACCAATCCACCCCTGGACACCACTTACAGTCATTGTAGTAGTAACACCTCGAGATAATGAGGACAACGTTCACTGAATTATTTTTAGTAGAACAACAACTGATAAAATGTGCTTGGAGCAGAAAAACTCAGAAGAAGGTTATTTCTAAGGCAGATTAATGCTGCATTTGTTCATTTCTATTTTTTTCACGAGGGCACTGAACAGATAACTAGAAGAACATATGTTACCGGCTGCACATTTCTCAAACTTTGCTGAGCTGTATAATTATTATCTTTTGTGAAACTACCTAACATGAACAGATGGTGGATATTGAGAGCATCATTCAGTCTGATAAAGTTTTTTCAATTTTCAGACATACCTGTTCGACTTTTTTTTTATATTTCTTCTTGCTTTCGGTGAATGAGAACAGTGTTTTAAATTTAGAAACTAAAACTCCACCCAAACATGGCCCTGCTTACATGCCTGCAGCTTGTTAGATTAGAGATGAGCGAATCGCTCAGAAGTCAATTCGGGTTTGATTCAGCCGAAACGGTTAACCAATTTGTTTCGGAATCATATTCAGTGGCATATGGTGGAAGCAGGGAAAGCAGCTGCTATGGGGACTGAACTCGAAGGAGGCCCACCCAGGAGGACTAAAAGATTTTATTGTCAGGACCCCTTCACCAGTATAATTTAATGACATTTTATACAGTGACATGACATACAGTATATACGTGTAGGAAATGGATGGAGCAGCTGCAGGGCATGGTCTGAAAGAACAATCTTGACTAGCTGCAGGAGTGGGGGTTGCACAGGAGCAGCGTGGCAGGAGCCCCTTTCAAAAATTTGCTGTGGGCAACAGTCATTTGTAGTTGTACCACTGACCAAATCAATTCTACCCAAATGAAAGGTGCTTCAACTGACTTGAAAATGTGTGTAGGACACTCTGAGGTCTCCTAGGTTTCTCTTGTCTATAATTTTTATTTCCCTCTCTCTCTCTCCAAAAATTCACACAAATTAAATTACCAAAAATTTGATTTGGATGTAAGGCTACTTTCACACTAGCATTTTTGCTGGATTTCAGCAAAAACGCTTCCGTTACTGATAAGACAACCATCTGCATCCGTTATGAACAGATCCGGTTGTATTATCTTTAATATGGCCAAGACAGATCCGTTTTCTATTGTGTCAGATTGCGTCAGAGAAAACCGATCCATCCCCATTGACTTGCATTGGGGGTCATGCCGGATCAGTCTTGCTCCTCATCTCAGGACAGAAAGAAAACCGCATGCTGTAGTTTGCTCTCCAGTATGAGAACGGAACGGAAGGCCTTTTGGTGCATTCTTTTCTGTTCAGTTGCGTTTTGTCCCCATTGACAATGAATTGGGACAAAACGGAATCGTTGTTTTCCGATATTGAGACCCTATGACGGATCTCAATACCGGAAAACATTAACGCTAGTGTGAAAGTAGTCTAACTCAGAATTTGTGTTGAATCCGATTCATTTCTAATTGCTATGTGTCAGTCTAGCCAATGTCCAGGCTGTAAGCAATCTACTGTTAGTTCATGCCTTCACCAATACATTGTAAAAAACATTCAACTGTGTGCAGAGCTGTCATTTGAAGCCCTTGAGAGCCCTTTACACAGGATCATCACTAACGAGCGTTCATAGTAATGCTCCCTAGCGATGATCTGGCGGTGTAAATGCACTGCCAATTGCCCAATAAAGGGGTGGTTCAGTAATTAATGCAAAAGGAGCCATGACCAAGTATTGAGGGCATATACTGAACATACTTTTCACTAGGCCAATATCTCTGTATTAAAAATAATTTTTTGAATTGGTCTTTTATAATATTCTAATTTTCTGAGATACTGACTTTTGGGTTTTCATTAGCTGTACTCCATAATCATCAACATTAAAAGATAGATAACTCTGTGTGTAACAAATGTATAGAATATATGAGTTTAACTTTTTGAATTGAATTACTGAACTAAATTAACCTTTCAATGATATTCAAATTTATTGAGATGCACCTGTATTCCTGTAACGATATTCCTGGACTTGGTGAAAAACAGAGCGGAACACGTCCTTCCGTAAGAGCTGAGATCTCAGAGTTGCTTTCCCCGCAAATACGCACAATGCCGTAACAATTCTACAGTTTGGTTCCATTATTTGTTAAAGAAAAAGAGCAGTTTGCTCAAATATAAAAGCCGCAATGGTATGATCCAATGGTTTCGTTTTATTTGCATTCTTTGCATTTCAGCTTCTCAATAGACCAGTGCGTAATTAGATTTTACAGCACATTAACATCTTAATACTGCTATTACTGGAGCTGTGGTAAGTTGACCTTTTCTTAACCGTTTCAAGAACTTCATTTTCCTTACAGGATGATTTCTTTGTGTGAGAATCGTGGAGGTTTTAATAAAAGTGGAGAGGGTCTGAGCTCACCGTCCTTTCTTGTGTGGCCTGATATGAGTCACCACCACAACCGCAAAGAAAAAAGGAGGCTCAGCACACTGATGTATATAACCACTTCATTGTAGAAAGATTATCTCATTTGACTTTCCCTTTTTTATAAGTAATGATGAGAACGTTAGAATACTATAATTTCATCTGCTTTCTTTTTGTTTCTGTCCGTGGCTAATTTAAAATATTCACCTCATGTAGGGGTGAGTTCACATCACCTTTCATTTTTCCTTTCTTCTGATCCATCAGAAGAATAGTGATGTCGCGAACATAAAATTTTCCATTCGCGAACGGCAAACGCGAACTTCCGCAAATGTTCGCGAACGTGCGAACAGTGCGAACCACCATAGACTTCAATAGACAGGCGAATTTTAAAAACCAAAGGGACTCCTTCTGGCCACAATAGTGATGGAAAAGTTGTTTCAAGGTGACTAACACCTGGACTGTGGCATGCCGGAGGGGGATCCATGGCAAAACTCCCATGGAAAAATACCTAGTTGACGCAGAGTGTGGTAGTTGTAATCGCAATGCGATTAATACAGGTTATATTAATCGGATTGCGAATTCAACTTAGAGCTGGGTTCCTAATGGTTGTATTGCTAGAAATTCTAGCAATACAACCATTAGGAACCCAGCTTTAAGTTGAATTCTCAATGCGATTAATATAACCTGCATTAATCGCATTGCGAATTCAACTTAGAGCTGAGTTCCTAATGGTTGTTGTATTGCTAGAATATACGTTATATTCTAGCAATACAACCATTAGGAACTCAGCTCTAAGTTGTAATCGCAATGCGAATAATACTTACAATTATTAATCGCTTTGCGAATCCATTTGATGCCTCTATTTGATTGTATATGACGGTTGACTATGACTACCACCAATGTTCTGCTGCCTCCAAAGTAAGATATCTGAACCCCCAGGGGCCATTTGGGCGTTTTTGATTAAAAAAAAGGCATAAAAAACGCATCGAAAAAGCATCTGCGTTTTTATAATTTTTTCATTTTTTAGTTTATTTTTTTGTGTATTTTGCCACATTTGGTTGCATATTTACATTTAGTATAGGCAAATATGGTAGTCTAGATCATGTGTCTATACCAAAACCTGGGATCATTGTTTGACAGCATATTTTCTAAGCCATGTAGCTGAATATAGATTTGAGCAGAGTAATGATCTAGACTACCATATTTGCCTATACCAAATGTAAATATGCAACCAAATGTGGCAAAATACACAAAAAAATAAAATAAAAATGAAAAATTATAAAAACGCAGATGCGTTCTTGATGCGGTTTCTATCAAAAAGACCCAAATGGCCCCTGGGTGTTCAGATATCTTGCTTTGGAGGCAGCAGAACATTGGTGATAGTCATAGTCAACCGTCATATACAATCAAATAGAGGCATCAAATGGATTCGCGATTAATAGTGTAAGTATTATTCGCATTGCGATTACAACTTAGAGCTGAGTTCTAATGGTTGTATTGCTAGAATATAACGTATATTCTAGCAATACAACAACCATTAGAACTCAGCTCTAAGTTGAATTCGCAATGCGATTAATGCAGGTTATATTAATCGCATTGAGAATTCAACTTAGATCTGAGTTCCTAATGGTTGTATTGCTAGAATATACGAAGATTGAGAATATAGCGCTATATTCGTTATCTTCGTTATATTCTAGCAATACAACCGTTAGGAACTTAGATCTAAGTTGTAATCGCAATGCGAATAATACAGGATATATTAATCGCATTGCGATTTACAATTACTATTACTGCAGCTTCAGAATGAATCTAAGATGGATGCTGTACTTGCGTTTAGATAGGAGGTGGGAGGGTCTGGGAGGGCGGGTATGTTGATTGGCTGGAATGTGTCTGCTGACTGTGAGGTACAGGGTCAAAGTTTGCTCAATAATAAAGTATAGGGGCGAACACGAACATCGAATATGTTCGCCCGCCTCGGCGGACACGAACAAGCTATGTTCGCCGGGAACTGTTCGCCGGCGAATAGTTCGGGCCATCTCTACAGAAGAACAGAAAAATAAAGAAAAAAAAATAAGATCCTGTAAAAAACAAACCTTAGGCATCAGTTATGCACATTTGGCAATCCGTTTGAGCCATTTTCGTCTAAAATCCGTTATTTTAGATGAAAAAAAAAAGTATTGCATGTAGGATTTTTTCTGCCTAAACTAATCAATATCAGAACGAATCCTGAGTATCAGTTATGCACATTTGGCATTCGTTTGAGCTGTTTTTGTTTTTTTAGATGGGAAAAAAAGTGATAACTGATGCTTAGGATCTGTTTTTACAGGATCTGTTTTTCTTTTTTTCTGTTCTGACGGATCAAAACAGAAAAATAAACGGTGATGTGAACTCGCCCTAAGACTGTACCTATGTTTGGAAGAGAATGTGGGCAGAGATTTCAAAATCCAGCTAAGTGTTCTTCAACACCTGAAATGCCTCATATCCAAACACAAGACAGTCCATTTACATATTTACATTTAGTATAGGCAAATATGGTAGTCTAGATCATGTGTCTATACCAAAACCTGGGATCATTGTTTGACAGCATATTTTCTAAGCCATGTAGCTGAATATAGATTTGAGCAGAGTAATGATCTAGACTACCATATTTGCCTATACCAAATGTAAATATGCAACCAAATGTGGCAAAATACACAAAAAAATAAAATAAAAAATGAAAAAATTATAAAAACGCAGATGCGTTCTTGATGCGGTTTCTATCAAAAAGACCCAAATGGCCCCTGGGTGTTCAGATATCTTGCTTTGGAGGCAGCAGAACATTGGTGATAGTCATAGTCAACCGTCATATACAATCAAATAGAGGCATCAAATGGATTCGCAAAGTGTAAGTATTATTCGCATTGCGATTACAACTTAGAGCTGAGTTCCTAATGGTTGTATTGCTAGAATATAACGTATATTCTAGCAATACAACAACCATTAGGAACTCAGCTCTAAGTTGAATTCGCAATGCGATTAATGCAGGTTATATTAATCGCATTGAGAATTCAACTTAGATCTGAGTTCCTAATGGTTGTATTGCTAGAATATACGAAGATTGAGAATATAGCGCTATATTCGTTATCTTCGTTATATTCTAGCAATACAACCGTTAGGAACTTAGATCTAAGTTGTAATCGCAATGCGAATAATACAGGGTATATTAATCGCATTGCGATTTACAATTACTATTACTGCAGCTTCAGAATGAATCTAAGATGGATGCTGGCCTTGCGTTTAGATAGGAGGTGGGAGGGTCTGGGAGGGAGGGTATGTTGATTGGCTGGAATGTGTCTGCTGACTGTGAGGTACAGGGTCAAAGTTTGCTCAATAATAAAGTATAGGGGCGAACACGAACATCGAATATGTTCGCCCGCCTCTGCGGACACGAACAAGCTAGGTTCGCCGGGAACTGTTCGCCGGCGAATAGTTCGGGCCATCTCTACAGAAGAACAGAAAAATAAAGAAAAAAAAATAAGATCCTGTAAAAAACAAACCTTAGGCATCAGTTATGCACATTTGGCAATCCGTTTGAGCCATTTTCGTCTAAAATCCGTTATTTTAGATGAAAAAAAAAAGTATTGCATGTAGGATTTTTTCTGCCTAAACTAATCAATATCAGAACGAATCCTGAGTATCAGTTATGCACATTTGGCATTCGTTTGAGCTGTTTTTGTTTTTTTAGATGGGAAAAAAAGTGATAACTGATGCTTAGGATCTGTTTTTTACAGGATCTGTTTTTTCTTTTTTTTCTGTTCTGACGGATCAAAACAGAAAAATAAACGGTGATGTGAACTCGCCCTAAGACTGTACCTATGTTTGGAAGAGAATGTGGGCAGAGATTTCAAAATCCAGCTAAGTGTTCTTCAACACCTGAAATGCCTCATATCCAAACACAAGACAGTCCATTTACATATTTTCCTTTCCTTATTCACTTAAAGGGTAACTGTTCTATTTTCACTCAAATTTTTCATATAGGTTGTTGCTGCTGTGGTTATATTCAATAATCACTAATTATTGTGTTCACATACCACTTGTTTAATATGATTCCATCCATAGCAACCGCTTCTCACAAGACTTCTTTCTGACAATCTTTTAAAGATGGCCGCCGATGCCCTTACCCTGAGACTAAGACCGCCATCCCTAACTACCCAGAATTACTTAGGATCATCTCGGGAACGCGCAGCCTCACCCCAACCAATCAGCTTTTCCCACAGTTAAACACGCCCACTTCCTCCTGAGAGCACTTGGCGCTTTATTAGTGCCTGGAGCTGAAATTACAAGAAGCAAGTCACTTCAGCAGTCGAAACGGGACCGCACACGCAGCGTTCAGGACTGTCCACTGGTAAGTCCTCTTTCTTCTGTATATACAAGATAGGAGACGGAGGACACCTAGCAATGCTGTTTTAGCCGCACCACTAAAATGCCTGGGGAGCAAAGAACAAGCTGCAATCACTAGGTAATTCAATACCTTTTGAAAAGCATTGCCTATGGAACTAACGTGTACTTAGTGAGACGAAGCCAATTACTTAAAATAAATAAATAAATATGACAGTTACCCTTTAAAGAGTTTGTCTAGTTATTTGTAGTGGGAAGCCGGAAAATAATTCCAAATGGGGAGAAATTAGAATAAATACTCATTTCAGCCACAGTTTTACTGTTTGGGTTTAGTTTTTCATCATTCTATTTGCAGTAAAACTGACTCGTCGTTACCTTTATGTCAGTACAATTATAGCAATACCAAATTGTTATAGTTTTTCTTCAGCTTTAATATTTAAAAAATAAAAACTTTGGAAAAAAATGATTTTTCTTTTCCATCGGCATACTGTATTCTGATTCCTCATAACTTTTTTATATCTACGTCTACAGAGCTGTGTGCAGGCTCATATTTTGCAAGGCATTCTGTAGTTTTTAGTTAATACCTTTTTGGCGCATATGACTTTTTGATCACTTTTTATTATATATATACATTTATATGTATATATCTTTTTTAAACTTATTTTTTTTACACCTTCCCCCAGGGAACTTAAACATACAATCACCTGAACACTTATCCCATAGACTGCAATTAATTACCATTGCAGTGTATGGGAGATTCACAGTATTCCACGGGTAGGTTCATAGGAACATAGCAGTGGCAGGCCTCAGAGCATTTAGAAGGCTAGCACAGCAACCAAATGGGTCCCTTGATCTCACCGTAGGAGAGCCATCAGCAGCACAGCACTAATGGGGAAAAATTGCTCAGATGCCATAGTTACAATTGACCACGGCATCTGAGGGATTAGGTGACGATAATTGGTGACTTCTTCTAAGTAATACCCTAAAATGGCCAGTTTTCCTGCAGCACATTGAAATGGGAATAGGGGGCTGGGGGGGGGGGGGTATGCATGCGGCTGTACTGTTTCCATTTTTTTTTGCAGTTTGCAGTGCGATCCCAGATAAATAGAATCAAGAGAACAGAAGAATAGGTTCCAATTTACATTTACTAGAACATAGCTTGGCGCGTCCACTTCTTACAGAGGATCACAATCGTTATGGTTCTACTTTTACATTCCCATGTTAATAAGGAACAGAAACTGCAGTGTCCGGTGGACCCAGGACGCGTCAGAATGGGAATAGTAGGTGAATATGTTTTTATTATTTTAACACACTCTAGTATTTTTGGCTATGCAATTATTTCAATATATAGAATCAGAGATGAGCGAATCGAATTTGACGAAGTGGAATTCGATCCGAATTTCAGGAAAAATTTGATTCGCACCAAATCCGAATTACCTCGCACTTCGTGGTAACGAATCACGTTTTTTCCTAAAATGGCTGTTCCACGTGTTAGTACATGGAGCAACCAGGTCTGGGAACGAGGGATCACCCACAATGCCATGCATGCAGTTAATCAGCAGCCAGCCAGCCCTATGATGTCACAGCCCTATAAATAGCCTCAGCCATCTTGGATTCACCACTTTCCAGTGTACTTAGTGCAGGGAAAGACATCTGCAGGTGCTAGGGACAGTGGTAGAAAAGACTTTAAAACCTTTATTTTGCTGTATAAAAGTTCAGGGAAAGGATAGGGAGGAAACATTGCACAGTGTTGAAGGAGAACAGGGTTCAGTAGGGGAGTTTACAGCATGGGTAACAATCCTATTACACCTTGCTGCACTGACTGGCGATCCAAATTGTCATTATACAGCTCTATAATTCCAGCAAACCATTCTTGTTATTGGGGTGCAATTGCTGTTTGATACAGCCATTAACAGGGTTTATTGCAAGGAAATATTTCTGTCTTATTTGCCCTTGTGTGGTGCAGTTATATGTTCTAAAGCATTTTTTGGCTTGTATTAGTGGGAAAAAAGGGCTTATTAGCCGTTGTCTGGTGAAGTGAGAAAATGACAGCCCTTTTTGGCATGTATTAGTGGCCATAAAATATATATTTGCCGTCCAGCCGTGCAGTTATATGTTCTAAAGCCCTTTTTGGCATGTATTAGTGGCAAAAAATATATATTATTTGCCGTCCAGTGGGGCAGTTATATGTTCTAAAGCCTTTTATGGCGTGTATAAGTGGAAAAAAGTAAGGGCCTATTTGCCGTTCAGCAGTGCAGTTATATGTTCTAAAGCCCTTTTTGGCATGTATTAGTGTAAAAAAGAAATCTATATCATTTGCCATTCAGCGGTGCACTTATATGTTGTAAAGCACTTTTTTTTAGTGAATTAGTAGCACAAAAAAAGTATTTGCCGTTGTTTCATAAAGTGAGGAAATTACAGCCCTTTTTGGCGTGTATTAGTGGCAAAATAATATATATTTGCCATTTAGCGGTGCAGTTATATGTTCTAAAGCCCTTTCTGGCATGTTTGGCACAAATATATATATTATTTGCCGTTCAGCAGTGCAGTTATATGTTCTAAAGCCTTTTGTGGCGTGTATAAGTTGAAAAAAGTAAGGGCCTATTTCCCATTCAGCAGTGCAGTTATATGTTCTAAAGCCCTTTTTGGCATGTATTAGTTGCCAAAAAATATATAATGTTTGCCGTTCTGCGGTGCAGTTATATGTTCTAAAGCCTTTTCTGGCGTGTATAGGTGGAAAAAAGTAACAGGCTATTTGCCGTTCAGCGGTGCAGTAACATGTTCTAAAGCCCTTTTTGGCACTGCATAGTGAAGTGAGAAAATTACAGCCCTTTGTGGAGTGTATTAGTGGCAAAAAACTGATGGCCTGTGCCAAGCCGATGTGGAGAGTCTCAAGCCATCATTTCTTTGCAAAAAGGCAGTACTAGCACTGCACACGTATGTAGAACAGAAGGTGGGCCAGGCCTTGAGCCTGTCGGTGTCTGCCAAAGTGCACAGCAGTGCGTGTGGAGCTGTAACTACGGTCAGGGACAATACATGTCCTTTACAGGCACTGGGTGAATGTGGTTCCTGCACAGCCACACCAGCAACTTGGCCAGGTGACGCCGCTTCCACCCCCAGGTTCTCACGTCGTTGGTCCTGCAATAATGTCCGCCTCTGCCTCCTCATCCTCCACCGTGTCCTCAGCCTCCACTGCAGTGACAATTTACAGTGCCCCTCCAGCATAGCACATGTGCAGGGCATGGCAGTGTCAGTCTGTTCTGCACCTCATTTGCCTGGGCGAACGGAGTTACACAGGGGAGGAACTGCTCCATGTACTTCATCAAGAAATCGAATTCTGGCTGTCTCCGCGACAACTGAAAATCGGAACCATGGTGACCGACAACAGTAAGAATATGGTGTCAGTACTGCGTCAAGGAGGGCTGAGCTATTCACCCTGCCTGGCACACGTGTTCAATCTGGTTGTCAAGCGGTTCCTAAAGTCTTCCCCCCATCTGCAAGACATCCTAAAAATGGCCAGGCAACTTTGCATGCACTTCAGCCACTCGTACACCGCAAAGGACACACTGCTTGAGCTGCAGTGCCAGAACGGCATCCCCTAATATAGGCTGATATGTGACGTTTCCACCTGTTGGAATTCCACCCTCCATATTTTGGAGCGACTATATTAACATAGAAAGGCCATATATGATTTCTTGATGATCCAAGCGGACAGTACTCCCCTGTGTAACTTCGATGTTAGCCAGTGGCAGCTCATGTGTGACACCTGCCATTTGCTCAGGCCCTTTGAGGAGGCCACGTTATTTGTCAGTCACCAGGACTACGAGATAATCAACGTTATTTCACTGCATATCCTGGAACAGATGCTGGTAAATCTGGTTGGTCAGGGGACTGGAAACGTGGCGCCTGCATCTCACGGCCACATGAGCCATGTGGGTGCTGAACTGGAGAAGGAGGACATTGGAGCACAAGCAATGTGTAGCGAAATGTGGGGTTTTTATACACAGGTGACAGGAGAGGGGGAGCAGGAGCAGCTAGAGGAGCTACAGGGCGATGAGGAAGACGAGGCTATGAACCCAGACACACCGTGCCAGTATGCAGTGGAGATGGAGGCAGGGAGTCCCTCCGAGTCACTTGCAAAAATGGCCCGATGCATGCTCATTTGCTTGCGTAGTGACAGCCGAATTGTCACCATTCGGCAGAGGGATGACTTCTGGCTCTCCACTTTTTTGGACCCTCACTACCGGTCCAAAGTGGGGCCTTCTTTACACTCGCTGAGAGGAAGGACAAACTTAACTGCTATAGAGACATCCTATGTAGTCAGTTGGCCACTGCCTATCTGCACCATCATCCATCTTCTCGCAGGTCTGACCGGGGGGGGGGGGGCCTTCTGCCCCCACGTTCCTGTGCCATGGCTGCTGTGGCAGGATGGGGGGTAGGAGTTGTTCCAGCTCCATCAGCAGCAACTTGAGTCTAGAATCGCTGATGAGCAGCTTTCTTCACCCGCCAAGTGAAGAAACTACTCAGAGTCACCAACAGCAGCAGCAGCAGGTAGACGTGGAACAAGACCTGAACCAGCAGGTGGTGGCATACTTGGACAGCACTCTGCCACCCCACATTGAAGATCCGTTGGACTACTGGGCAGCCAAACTGGATTTGTGGCCGCAACTGGCAGAGTTTGCCCTGGAAAATCTTTGTCAAGATGAGTCAGGCGTGGATAAGCCAGGAATTCCACCCACCAATGCCTGATGCATCAGACTAGATCATCCATGGTGCCACACCAACACTTTGACAAAAGAGACCGGTTTCTTCTGGCGACCTGCCTCAGCTACTATTCTATCTGCTGCCACCCGCCTGATGCCACACATCTGATGCCAAGTGCTTCTTCTTTCATTCACCCGCCATTGTCAGCTGGTACTGGTATTGCCAACCACCTCCCCACTCTGTCACCGGGTCACTCTGTGGTCTCCTGATGCTGCTGCCACCTCCGCAACATGTCACGTTGTCACTCTGTTGTCTCCTCATGTTGCTGCCACCTCCACACTCTTTCACCTTGCCACTCTGTGGTTTCCTCACCTGATGCTGCTGCCATTTCCACACTATGTCACCTTGCCACTCTGTGGACTCCTGATGCTGCTGCCACCTCCACACTATGTCACCTTGCCACTCTGTGGTCTCCTGATGCTGCTGCCACCTCCACACTATATCACCTTGCCCCTCCGTGGCCTCCTAATGCTGCTGCTGCCACCTCCACAGTGTTATTGTGCCACCCTGTGGCCTCCTTCTGATGCTGCTGCCGCCACCTCCACACTCTGTAATTGTGCCACCCTGTGGCCTCCTGATGCTGCTGCCACCTCCACACTATCATTGTGCCACCATGTGGCCTCCTCCTGATGCTGCTGCTGCCGCCACCTCCATGCTCTGTCATTGTGCCAGTTTTTGGCCTACTGATGCTGCTGCCACCTCCAAACTCTGTCCTTTTCTTACTCTGTGGCCTCCTTATGCTGCTGCTGCCACCTCCACACTGTTTTTGTGCCACCCTGTGGCTTCCTCCTGATGCTGCTGCCACCACCTCCACACTCTGTCATTGTGCCACTCTGTGGCTTCCTGATGCTGCTGCTGCCACCACCTCCACACTGTCATTTTGCCACTCTGTGGCTTCCACCTGATGCTGCTGCTGCCGCCACCTCCGCACTGTCATTGTGCCACTCTGTGGCTACCTCCTGATTCTGATGCCTCCTCCAGACTCTGTCATTTGGCCACTCTGTCGTCTCCTCAGATGGTCCCAATTTTGCATCAGAATTGTCTTATGATTTTGTAGCCAAAAGCAGGAGTGGGTACAAAACACAGAAGACATGCAAATATTTTATTTGCGTGTCATCTCTGTTTTTGATCCAATCCTGTTTTTTTTGGGCTTTAGCAATACTGATGGATTACTGACCAAATGCTGACTGAGTGAAGGCGGATGCTCCACAGACAGGATCCTTTTTTTGAGGGTTATTGTTCTGATGGATCAGAGGAAGGGCAAAATTATCAGTGACGTCAACACAAACTTACTGCTGAAACCCTCGGGGATGCTCTACTTGTATAAGCGTTTAATAGAACAGGTTCTATAGACATCTACAGTTGTGTTCAAAATTATTCAACCCCCAATGCTGTAAAGGGTTTTAGGGAATTTAGTGTACATTTGTAATTGTGTTCAGAATGAAATCTTACAAGGACTTTTTAAAGAACCAAATGCAACTAAAATGACATCAATTGTTTTTGTAATACAGTATTAAATGTTTTTTTTGTGATTTCTTCATTGACACAATTATTCAACCCCTTAAAGACGACCACTCTTAAGAACAGAGGTTCATTTAAGTGTTTTCGATCAGGTATTGAAAACACCTGTGGATGTCAAGGAGCAGCAATCAAGCATAATAAGCACCAATTAGGCAGATGTAAAATGACTGTGATACTCAGCTCCTTCTAGACATTTACTGGTGTGTTTACAAACATGGTGAAGTCAAGAGAATGGTCCAGGAAGACAAGAGAAGAGGTGATTTCTCTTCACAGGAAGGGCAATGGCTATAAGAATATTGCAAAGATGTTAAACATACCAAGAGACACCATAGGAAGCATCATTGGCAAATTCAAGGCAAAGGGCACTGTTGAAATGCAACCTGGTCGTGGCAGAAAGAAGATATTGACTTCGACTGCTGTGTGCTACCTGAAGCGCAAAGTGGAGAAAAGTCCCCGTGTGACTGCTGAGGAACTGAAAAAAGATTTGTCAGATGCGGGTACTGAAGTTTCAGCTCAGACAATAAGGCGCACACTGCGTAATGAAGGCCTCCATGCCAGAACTCCCAGGCACACCCCCTTGCTGTCTCCAAAGAATAAGAAGAGTCGACTGCAGTATGCCAAAAGTCAAGGGGACAAACCACAAAAGTTTTGGGATAGTGTTCTGTGGACTGATGAAACAAAATTAGAACTGTTTAGGCCCATGGATCAACGCTATGTTTGGAGGAGGAAGAACAAGGCCTATGAAGAAAAGAACACCTTGCCTACTGTGAAGCATGGCGGGGGGTCAATCATGCTTTGGGGCTGTTTTGCTTCTACAGGTACAGGGAAGCTTCAGCGTGTGCAAGGTACCATGAATTCTCTTCAGTACCAGGAGATATTGGATGAAAATGAGATGCAGTCCGTCACAAAACTGAGGCTTGGGAGACGTTGGACCTTTCAACAGGACAATGATCCCAAGCATACCTCCAAGTCCACTAGAGCATGGTTGCAGATTAAAGGAAGAACATTTTGAAGTGGCCATCGCAGTCACCAGACTTAAATCCGATTGAGAACCTCTGGTGGGACTTAAAGAAAGCAGTTGCAGCGCGCAAGCCTAAGAATGTGACTGAACTGGAGGCTTTTGCCCATGAAGAATGGGCGAAGATACCCGTAGATCGCTGCAAGACACTTGTGTCAAGCTATGCTTCACATTTAAAAGCTGTTATAACTGGAAAAGGATGTTGTACTAAGTACTAAGATTGAATATGACTTGGGGGTTGAATAAAACTGATAATGATGTGAGCACAGAAAAGACATTTGTGGTTATTTTATTATAAATGTTGTTATATTTGTCTGACTTACAAGGGCCTCTTTGATTTAATTGTAAACAAGATGACTGAAATGATCAAAATCAATGTCAAACTGGCCAAAACACTTAATTTCAGTGGGGTTTGAATAATTTTGAACACAACTGTATGTGGAATCAGCTGCCGACTGTGTAAGGCTGAGTTCGCACTTGAGTTATTTATTCAGTTTTTGCCCCGTAACTGCCCAAATAAGTGACGTGTGCAGTGATTCTAGTGACACCTGTCATCTGCATGTCATACTGACAGTATGGTTTCACTACCACCACAGATTCTCTATGCGTGTTACTGCAAGGCACAGTGTTCTACACCACTATAAAGGCTCTCTGCATTCAGGAAATAGCCGATTTTTTACACGATTCACCGCAATTTTTTTCTAAAGATTCGGTGAACGGCCGAATCGAATTTTTGAAAAATTCGCTCATCTCTACTTATAATAGTTGTCTTAAGGGTAGCTTTGGCAGATTCTCCATATACTACATGGTCAATAATGGTTTCTGCAGGGGAAATGTATGGCTGAACGTAACTTCCATAATTGCCAGAAGCCTGATCCTTGTAGATAAACTGATCAGTTCAGCAGTTGGCTGAAAAGAATGGGCTGTCACTTAAAAAATAGTGGGATATTTACAGCTAGTAGGCTGCAGAAGATTTAAATGTGTGGCACAGCACCATAAATAAGTCAAATAATATTGAAGGGGTATTCCTATCTTGGACATAAGGGGCATATCACTAGGATATGCCCCCAAAGTCTGATAGATGCAGGTCCCAGAGATAAGACCTATACTTAGAACGGAGCCCAAAAAGTGCAAGAGGGTGCACCGCGTATGTGATGATGCCCTCCTTTCATTCCCATGGAGGCACAGAAAATAGCCAAGCGACACATTCAAATGAATGGGAAACGCACTGTGCAGACACTGTTATCTAGTAACTAAATATTGTTGCCATATGGTAACTGAACCACCTCTTAACAGCAATCTAGCTATGTAGTCTAGACCACCCATTATAACAACAGGCTATCTGTGTAGACTGGACCTCCCCCTATAACAGCAGTCTGGCTGTGTAGTCTGGACCTCCCCCAATAACATTAATCTGTAGTGTAGACCTCCCCCTTTAAGAGCAGTCTGGCGGTGCAGTCTGGGCCATCCCTAAAACAACAATCTGACCACTTCCTATAAAAGCCGCCTGGGTGTTGAGTCAGGACAACCCCTTATAACAGCAGTCTGGGTGTATAGTCTGCACCTCCCCCTATAATAACAGTCTGGGTGTGTATTCTGCACCTCCCCCTATAATAACAGCCTGGGTGTTTATTCTGCCCCTCCCTCTATAATAACAGCCTGGCTGTGTAGTCTGCACCTCCCCCTATAATAACAGTCTGGGTGTGTATTCTGCACCTCCCCCTATAATAACAGCCTGGCTGTGTAGTCTGCACCTCCCCTATAATAACAGTCTGGCTGTGTATTCTGCACCTCCCCTATAATAACAGTCTGGTTGTGTAGTTCTGGACCTCCCCTATAATAACAGTCTGGTTGTGTAGTCTGGACCTCCCCTATAATAACAGTCTGGTTGTGTAGTCTGGACCTCCCCTATAATAACAGTCTGGTTGTGTAGTCTGGACCTCCCCTATAATAACAGTCTGGTTGTGTAGTCTGGACCTCCCCTATAATAACAGTCTGGTTGTGTAGTCTGGACCTCCCCTATAATAACAGTCTGGTTGTGTAGTCTGGACCTCCCCTATAATAACAGTCTGGTTGTGTAGTCTGGACCTCCCCTATAATAACAGTCTGGTTGTGTAGTCTGGACCTCCCCTATAATAACAGTCTGGTTGTGTAGTCTGGACCTCCCCCTATAATAACATTTTGATTATGTAGTCTGGACCTCCCCCTATAATAACAGTCTGGTTGTGTATTCTGCACCTCCCCCTATAATAACAGTCTGGCTGTGTATTCTGCACCTCCCCCTATAATAACAGTCTGGTTGTGTATTCTGCACCTCCCCTATAATAACAGTCTGGTTGTGTATTCTGCACCTCCCCCTAAAATAACATTCTAGTTGTGTAGTCTGGACCACCCCCTATAATAAAAGACTGGTTGTGTAGTCTGGACCTCCCCCTATAATAACAGTCTGGTTGTGTAGTCTGGACCACCCCCTATAATAACAGTCTGGTTGTGTAGTCTGGACCTCCCCCTATAATAACAGTCTGGTTGTGTATTCTGCACCTCCCCCTATAATAACAGTCTGGCTGTGTATTCTGCACCTCCCCCTATAATAATAGTCTGGTTGTGTAGTCTGGACCTCCCCTATAATAACAGTCTGGTTGTGTAGTCTGGACCTCCCCCTATAATAATAGTCTGGTTGTGTATTCTGCACCTCCCCCTATAATAACAGTCTGGTTGTGTAGTCTGGACCTCCCCCTATAAGAACAGTCTGGTTGTGTAGTCTAGACCTCCCCCTATAATAACAGTCTGGTTGTGTAGTCTGGACCACCCCCTATAATAACAGTATGGTTGTGTAGCCTGGACCTCCCCATTTAATAACAGTCTGGCTATATATATATATATATATATATATATATATATATATATATATAAAGTACCCTCTAAAAACCGTATTCCCACAATTTATAGCATAGGCAAGGAATATGCCATAAACATCCTACTGTATTTCCAACATCTGAGACCCACACCTATTTTGAATGGGACACCCTTATTCTGGGGACAGATGGAAGTCCTGGAGGAGGGATCGCATCTATTAGAAATGTATGATATATCTCGTACACATGACTTAAAGAGGGTGTCTCAGTTCAACAAGTGGCTTTTATCATGTAGCGAAAGTTAATACAAGGCACTTACTAACGTATTGTGATTCTCCATATTGCCTCCTTTGCTGGCTTGATTCATTTTTCTATCACATTATACACTGCTCATTTCCATGGTTAACGTACGACCACCCTGTCATCCATCAGTGGTGGTCAAGCTTGCACACTATAGGAAAAAGTGCTGGCCTCTGTGGTGGCCAGGACCGTGGGATCTCACATAGGCTGGTTCTTTTTCCTATAGTGTGCAATCACGGCCACCGGTTATAGATTGTAAGGTGGCCGTAACCATGGAAACGAGCAGTGTATTATGTGGTGGAAAAATGAACCCAGCCAGCAAAGGAGTCAATATGGTCAATCACAATGCATTAGTAAGTGCCTTCTATTAACTTTCTCTACATGATAAATGGCACTTTCAGAAGTGAGACAACTCCTTTAAGTAAGGGGGCAATAGCCCTTGTGATCTAGGGTGCACAAATCGTTAATTTCTAACGATAATTTGTTTTCCTTAGTCCTAACAGCAGCACAGATGGGGTTAACCACCCCCCGTGGACTGGCAGGACCGGCGGAATGTTTAATGAGCCCAAGACTAATAACTCAATTTAACAATTAAGTGTCTCCTTAAAAGGAGGAAGTCAACCCCCAGCCCACTGTGTTTATAGTAAGAAGAAAACTAGACTTACTAGGGTGGGAAATTTGTGTGCTGCTGTTAGGACTAAGGGAAAACAAATTATCGTTAGAAATTAACGATTCCCTTACGTCCTACCAGCAGCACAGATGGGGAGATAGCAAGAAGAAACCCCTAGGGAGGGCCTTCCTGCCTGGCAGAACTAAGAAAAGTCTGCCCAAAGGCCGAAAACTCAGCTAGACTGGCATCTAGTCTATAATGGGAGATGAATGTCGATTCAGAGCTCCAGGAGGCAGCTTTGCAAATCATGTTGAGAGGCAGAAGACTCCTCTCGGCAAAAGAAGTAGCCACAACTCTAGTAGAGTGGGCCTTCACGAATCCCAGAGGGTCCAGAGATTGTGGAAACAAGGGATTCCTTAATAGCCTCCTCAATCCACCGACTGATGGAAGGTTTGGATGCCTTACAGCCTTTAAACTTACCGGCAACAGGATTAGCAGATTCTCATCTTTCCTGAACTCCTTGATCTATCCACATAGATCCGGAGACATCTCGAGACGTCCAGAGGATGTCTAGCAGGTTCCTAGGAGGAGGTGGTAGATGTCGACAGAACCGGGAGGAATATCACCTGGTTGATGTTCTGGAAGGAAGGAACTTTAGGCCTACAATACGGGAGGAATCTAAGAAAGTCCCGGTCATGTAAGAAAATGGTATAGGGCTCATGCTGAGAGAGCTTGAAGCTCAGAGACCCTCTTGGCCAAAGTCACTGTAAGGAGAAACACAAACTTCCAAGTGACGAACTTGATGTCCACCTCCTCTCACGGTTCAAAGGGGAGATGCTAACCCCCTGAGAACTACTGAAAAACCCATTGAAAAAAGGGGTCTCAGTACTGTAGGCTTTAATCTTTCAGCTCCTCTAAGGAACCGTTTGATCAGCGGGTCCTGAGAAAAAAGCCTGTTAAGGCAAGCTGAAATGGCTGAAACTTGAACCTTCAGAGTAGAAGGGAAAGGCCTCTATCAAGGTCGTCTTGCAGGAACTGAAGGATAGCGGAGAGGGGCGGATCTGCAGACGCCACCTCAGTTGAGGTACAACAGGATGAGAATATCCTCATAATACAAGAGTAGGCTCTCTTGGTAGAGTCCGCTCTAGAATGAGACAGCGTTCTCAGGACCGACTCTGAAAGCCCTTCTATTCTGGGAAGGGACTGATCAACCTCCAGGCTGTCAGGTTGAATCTGTGCAGATCTGAGCAGAGGTGAGTGTCCCACGACACCAGGGTCTGCTGTGGGGAGCCTCCAATATTGTCCTCGACTCAACTGGGTGAGCTAGGTAAACCAGGATCTCTTCGGCCAAAACAGTATGATGGCTATCACCGAGGCCTGATCCTGACGGATTTTCATCAATACCCTCGGTATCATGGAAAAGGGAGGGAAGATGTAAGCCAGCCTGAACCTCCAGGATATTGACAGAGCGTCTAACGCCAGGGGTTGTCCTCCCTGTAAAGGGAGCAGAACCTCTCCACCTTGGCATTGAACCTTGTTGCCAAGAGATCCACCTCTGGCATACCCACTTGAGGACTATCTGCTTGATTCTCCGGATGTAAGGACCACTCCACCGACGGAAGACTGCGGCTCAGCCGCTATCATCTTGAGGGAGCCTTGGATGTGGATAGCAGATAAGTGGGAAGGTACAACTCTGCCTAATCCAGAATCACCCCGATCTCTGACAGGAGGGGAAGTGATCTCGTGCCTCCCTGCTGGTTGCTGTAAAGTACCGCAGTCACATTGTCTGACTGGACTTTCACTGTTTTGCCCTGGATCTGAGGGGCTAAGTGAAGGAGGGCTAGCCGGATAGCTTGAATCTCGCAGAGATTGGATGAAAGAAGCCATTCCTGAAGAAACCAGGTCCCGTGAACTGAAGAGTTGTCTAGGTGAGCGTCCCAGCCTACTTAGGACGCATCCGTAGTCAATATGACCCAGATTGGCTGGGTCATAGACTTCCCGTCTAAAAGATGGCACCACCATCTGAGGGAAAACCGAGTTTGCCAAGTCAGGGAGCACAGGGAGTTTAGCCCAGCAGGGCTGCCATTCCATTAGGAGAGGACCTCCGACTGTAGAGGGCGGAGGTGCCATAGAGCTCAAGGGACTGCTTCCGCAGACGCTGACATGAGCCCCAACATCTTCATGAGAGTCCGGATTGGAACTCGCCGGGAACCGAAAGGAACTTGCCGTGTTCTGAACCCGGAATCTTCTTTCTGGAGTCAACTGGAGCGACATCCCAGTGGAGTCGATTATAAAGCCTAGATATCTTACTGAAGTCGACGGGCTCACGTTCGACTTCTACCAGCTGATCCAACCTAGGTGGAACAGAAAGGAGATTGTTACCTGAAGAAGTTGGGTTAGGACCGCTAGAGCAGAGGCTTTCAAAGCCAGTCGTCCAGATAAGGAATGATGGTCAGTCCTTGAAGCCTCAAAGCCGCCACCACAGAACCACCTTGGTAAAAGTGTGAGGGGCAGAAGAAATGCCAAAGGGAAGGGCAACAAACAGAAGATGCCTGACGACACCGGACACCTGGACCGTGATCCTGATATACTTCCTGGAACCAGGATGGATCGGGATGTGCAGATATGCATTCTTGAGGTCCAGGGTTGCCATCACGTCTCCAGGATTGACGGCGTGAACTACTGACCTGATGGTTTCTACACGAAACTTCACCTTCCTTATAAATCGATTGAAATATCTCAGATCGATAATCATCCGGAGATCTCCTGAAGCCTTGGGAACCAGAAAAACTGGTGAATAGATCCCTAGGCCCCGTTCTCCTGCCGGAACCTCCTCCAGAGCCCCTTTGCAAATGTAGTCCTGAATGTAGGCCTCTAGGATCGCCTCCTTGGCAGCTTGTAGAAGGTTGATCTTGACAAACCTGTCCAGAGGAAAAGAGGTGTTGTTGACTAAACAACCGTTGGAAATGATATTCAGGACCCAGGGATCCGAGATCTCTTGGATCCATTCTTCTCAGAAGTGGGAGAGACGACTCCCGACGGGTACATGAAGCTTAGGAATGGGGAAGCTTATTGGCAGGACGGCAGGAGTAACGGGAATTAACCAAGAGCCTCGAAGAGGCCCGTAGTCAGGAGGTGGATTTTCCATCTTTGGCTCCTCCACGAGAGCACCTCAGCCTTTCGCTGTGCTCTCCAGTCACTACAAGAGCTTGTTTGCTGGCCAGACCTGCCACCGCGGTCTTGTCTGCCCTGCCCTCGAAATGACTGCTGGGGAAGGCTCTTCACCTTCTAGTCTGAAAGGCCCTCCATGATCTTATCTAGCTCCGAACCGAACAAACGGTTGGGCTCGAATGGAAGGCCATATAAGCTGTATTTTGAGGAATTGTCAGCGACCCAAGGCTCAAGCCAAAATGGAATATGGGCCGCAAACCCGGGCCATGCTATATATAGGCCCCTGACATTATTTGATAGTATTGTTACAGGGTGCCAAAGGCGCACTTGGTCTCCCATGAGCCACAGACCTGCTGCTTAGCTTCAAGAGCAAGGATCTGTGTTTGGCCTCGCTCCCAGGACTTGCTTCACATCAACTTGATCCAGGCGAGATCAGAGGAACGTAGAGACTTCAAAAGCCGCTATGGCTGTGGAAGCGGAAGCCGCAGCTGCCGTAACACCCCGTCTTAGTTTGCACTCTGCAAGGGGTCCTGCAGCTAGACCCATCGTCTGCAGGAACCAGAGTGCGCTTGGACAACTTGGCAATAGCCATGTCCACCTTGGGAATGGATCCCCACGAATCCACCAAGGGTTAAGCCATCGGGAACATGGATTTAACTTCTTTGTTAAAACCGGACCTTTTCCAGGTTTTTCCACTCTATATCATGACAGAGAGGAGGGTCTCATCCGCTTTGAAGACACAATGTGCCCGAGTAGCGGGAGCGGGAGGCTCCCCACAGTCAACATCATGGTCCCCGACCTGATGGACTTGAGCAACTTCTGTGTCTTTCCAGGGAGAAAACACAACGTCAGCTCCTCCTCATCCGAGGAGGAAGAAACTAAGGAGACCAAAGGTCTCCTTACCGGGACAGAGGTCTCCATAGGGGCCTGGGCACGAATAGGAAGCCTTTCCATCCAGCAGGCCTATGACTCCTTTAACAGAGCCATTGATACATATCCTGCAAAGTAGGTTCACTAGATGTCCGAACCTCTAACGGCAGCTGTAACACCTGGTGTAGGTTAGGTCAACAGACCAAGGGATTCCCAACCGGTCTCCCAAACTGGTCTTAGCCCAGCCTTAAGCTGTTTAGCTTCTGCGATCTCACGAGTGCAGGTATGATCAGCTTACAATAACCGTTGACTGCTGCAATGGTAGCAGGATAGATGCTTCCTCTTGAAATCCACTTTCCTGCCTTCCGAATCCCGCGGAGAAGACATCACTGCGGGAAAAAAGAGACAAATAAAACATTTGTAAACCACCTATCTGCGCAGGAAAGGTAGAAAAACAGACCGGAGGCAGCTGAGGAAAAAACACCACAAGTGGAACAACACCAATTTTAGAACTCTGGGAGCTGGCTGAAAAAGCATATGCAGCCAGAGACTGAACTGGAGCACACAGCCTCCAAAAATAGGGGAAGGGAGGGATAGCCAATCCACCCTTCCCCAGTAAATCCTCCACAGGAAGACGCATAAAAAAATCGTGCCCGTGAAAAAATCATGGCCGGATTACCAGTGATGAAGGAAGTCCCGTGTTACCTACGGAAGATGGCGGCGCACAGGGACCGGGATCCCGGACCAAGGACGCCGCCAAAATACCCCAGCCAGGCGCACTGCGCGGGGCCGGCAGCAAACAAGCTGCCGGCCAAACTGACAAGGTACCTAGGAAAAAAGGGCAACGCCGTTACCCAAACGAAAAGAAGGCTCCCCGCACTTTCCATAAGAAAGGGGGGAACAAAACGCCTAGTCCACCTGTCCAGGAGGACAGAAAAAAACACAGTGGGCTGGGGGTTGACTTCCTCCTTTTAAGGAGACACTTAATTGTTAAATTGAGTTATTAGTCTTGGGCTCATTAAACATTCCGCCGGTCCTGCCAGTCCACGGGGGGTGGTTAACCCCATCTGTGCTGCTGGTAGGACGTAAGGGAATAGACAGTTGGGCAGCAACCAAAAAGAGGAGACCCTACTACATGTATTGTAACTTTTTTTATACCAACTTTACTAACTATATTACTATTAATTCTTTATCTACCACTATTAGTAGTAGTAGAAGTAGCAGTAATAGTAATAATAATATAGTTTAGTAAAGCAATACACAAAAATATAAAATAATGAATTTTCTCCACATAAATTCATAAAAAGAATAACA
This sequence comes from Bufotes viridis, assembly GCA_033119425.1. Lineage (NCBI taxonomy): Eukaryota > Metazoa > Chordata > Amphibia > Anura > Bufonidae > Bufotes > Bufotes viridis. The sequence goes on from CM065591.1 coordinate 38,101,273, forward strand.
GCCACACAAAAACTGCTGATGCCGCCCTTGGATGCTTTGTGAATTTTATTTTGCAATAAGAAGTCCTCATTAAATGCTTAGACTTAGTCTCCATGCTGTCTTTTTCTCTAAGCACTTTGAAATAGGTCAGTTTGCATTAACTCACTGCATTCTCCATGGTCTTTTGATGTAGTCTTTCCACATGATAAATGTAAAGTATTTTGAAAAATGGAAAAATAAAAATAAAAACAATAAAAAACTCAAAGCAAATTATCTCACCTATAAATAATAGATTAAAAAATATATATTTTTATTCCATCAAAGTTAAATTACCTTTTGCATGCAAACTAATAAAATCAGACAATTGAGATCAATGGATTAAAAAATTCAATTAAAATTATAGTAAAGGGCTGGCCAATAAAGTTGGCCATACATTTTAAATAGCTGTCAGCCAATTGCATGTTCATTCGATAGCTATCTCTTCAGAATCCCCACACACAACCATGCTTGTCTCACACAATTGTGCATGTGTTCTCAATGGGAAGATTGGAGTAAAGTCCGGTTTACATGGGTGATACACAGGGCAATGATCGGAAATGAACTCTCCCCTCCCTATCTATGCCCAGTCATTTAGCTGCAATGATCTTTTCTGTATGGGAATGAATGATCTCTACTATGATCACTAATCTCCATACAGATTCATTGTTTGTCGGAAGCACATCAGTTTACACCGGATGATGTTCTGCCAACAAACAATCTCATATGCCTCATAAAGGACGACTCACCCCAGAATAATTGGAGGCCATCAGCCTGTGCCACGGCCTAGGTTGATCTGATAGTGGCCTTCAGCTCGTCTGCATTGTTGGGTCTGGTGTCTCATCTTCCTCTTGACAATACCCCATAGATTCTATATGGGGTTTAGGTCAGGTGAGTTTGCAGCCCAATCAAGCATAGTGAAATCGTAGTTATTAAACCAGGTATTGGTACTTTTGGCAGTGCACGCAGGTGCCAAGTCGTACTGGAAAAGGAAATTAGAATCTCCATAAAGCAGCGGGAAGCATGAAGTGTCAGCAGAGAGAAGCATGAAGTGCTTTAAAATTTCCTGGTAGATGGCTGCACTGACTTTGGACTTGATATAAAATAATGGACCAACACCAGCAGATGACAGATGACAGTGATGGCTCTTCAAGCCATCACTGACTGCGGAAACTTTACAGTGGACCTCAAGCAACTTGAATTGTGTGGACTCCACTCTTTCTCCTGACTCTGGGATCTTGATTTCCAAGTGAAATGCATAATTTACTTTCATCTGAAAACAGGACTTTGTACCTTTGTCCAGTATTTGTCTCCTTTTTGTTTTCAATTCTCTTTTTATTGAATTTTTTTTTTTAAAGTGTTGTAACAACAATGAGAAAGGCATAAATACACCTAGGAATTCCAGAGAATATGAGTATATGAAACACAGTCATAACAGAATATAACAGGTTTCAATCACCAATAATAAAAGTTATGAAGGGGGGAAAGGAAGGGGGAATGAGGGCAGAAGGGGGGAGGAGGAGGGAAGCCCAGTATTTGTCTCCTTAGCGCAGGTAAGATGCTTCTGCTTTTTCCTTCCACTCAACTTTCCATTAATATGCTTGGATGTACCACTCTGTGAACAGCCAGCTTCATCAGTAGTGACACTTTTGTGGCTTACCCTTCTTGTGGAGGTTGCAAATGACTGTCTTCTGGACAACTGTCAAGCCAGCAATCTTCCTCATCATTGTGAAGCCTACTGAACCAGACTGAGAGATCATTTAAATGCTTAGGAAACCTTTGCAGGTGTTTTGTGTTGGTTAGCTGATTAGAGTGTGACACCATGAGTCTAAAATATTGAACTTTTTCACGATATTCTAATTTTCTGAGATACTGACTTTTGGGTTTTCATTAGCTGTCAGCTGTAATAAATATTAAAGGAAGTTAACGCTTGAAATAGATCACTCTGTGTGTAACAAATCTATATATGTGAGTTTCACTTTTTGAATTAAAGGGAACCTGTCACCTAGAAATCGCTTATTCAACTGTTCAAAGTACCTTATAGTGCCCTTCCCTTTAACCACTTAACTGTTTTGCCCTAGTCCAGCTTCAGAAATATGTTCAGTACAGGGGAAGATATCACTGATAGAAATCGGGATGCCGTGAATGCAGCTGAAAGTGAAAGTAAAAGCAGGTTATTTTAGCTCCCATTGTGGTCTTGCATGAAAGCTTGGAATGTCAGCTTTCAAACAAGACCAGTTGCATGTTTCTAGCTGCTACCATTCAGGAGATAGCTGCATCTGAAGCAGCCCCCCCCAGTTAGATACTTTTCCCACTGTCCTAGCTGGACTCAGGCAAAACAGTAAGGTGGCTATTAACTTTTTGATGATATTCTCATTTTTTGAGATGCACCTGTACATGGTTGTTAACAGATGCCTTTTTTTCCATCATTTTCAGAGACAATCTAGGTGGGTGACATCAGGTGGGGTTGGGCTTACCAACGCAGATGTTGATAGAAAATTCCTAGGCCTCAAGCACACAACTGTATTTATGATTCTCATCTGATCTGCATTTTTGGCCGACCGCACACAGACCCATTCATTTCTATGGGTCCGCAAAAAATGCGACCAGCACACGGATTTCACGTATGGCCATTACACGAATTATAGAACATGTCCTATTCTTGTCCATTTTGCGGACAAGAATAGGCAGTTCTAGTGAATATTATATAACAAGATGGGAGGCACTCAACTTCCACTGTAGCACATGGGGACCAAATGCACAACAGTAATAGATTAAAAATACAATTTATTTGGACCATAAACCCGTGCCAAATTAATATATGTATACAAAAGACATGATTCAAAAAATTTAAAATATTAAAAAAGCACCAAAAATGAAATAAAATGTCCACAGGATATCCTTATTGCCGTTCTTAATGAGTTCACCTTGAAAGGATATATCCTATTAATTATTGCACAAAACTTATGTGATACAATGACAACGATCTTCCTCCTTACATGTGGTTCTTATATTGGTATTCACCATATGTATATATCCTAATCCTTATTAGTGTAGAAAGCTGAATTGTTCAGCCGTGGGGTGCACGTTTTCCGTGTGCCACTCCACGACTCCAAGCAGTCAAGCAACTATAATCCACCGCCCTGTGTTGCGGTTCTTAACCGATATTTCCAAAGGGTAGAGGATTGTGACCTATTTGTATAAGCGATCAAACTACTGCAATCCACCGCCCTATATTGCGGTTCTTATATCAATGATCCTGGAGAATAGGGGATTGCAATCCTAATCTCCCAAAACAGGGTTAGTTGTACTTGACCTAAATCACTTGTGATGTAAGATGTAAGATACGTTACCGCTCGCTGCAATCTTCTCCTTCCGTCCCCTATTCACTCGGTCATGTGCGCTGTGACCTGCCAGGACCTACCGTGGCGTCCCACGTGGTCCCTACCGCCATCAAGTGGCGTCCCACGTGACGGCGGCTAGGGCTTCCTATTGGTAGTTTGCTTTTTCTTCTTTTAAACAGCGTTCAGTAACGGGGAAAAGTTATTTAAAAGTCCAAGGTTGTCGTATCCAATTGTGGACTTGATGTGCTCGCCTCACTGTTGATTCCCAAACGCGTTTCGGGGCAATTGTAATGCGGCCCCTTCCCCACTGTTATCCCATCTTGTTATATAATCACACTTTTGCTTCTAACGGCATAGGGGTAAGCCGAGGGAAGAGCACCCTCGTCAGAGTGGGAATCCAGGTAGAGCCACTGTACACTTAAGTTCTAGTGAAGAGAATGAGAAAATTGTGGTATGCAACTGTTCAGTAAACATGTTTTTGTAAACTTACATCAATAATTAAAAGGGTCCAGGATAAAAAAAAAAAATATCATTCATGGCTGCTTTATTCCTGTCATCCTGTCATTGGGTCGACTTGTGTGAAGTTAATGGGATTTAAATACAATACCTCACATAACCTGTGGATAGGTGCGGCCCTGTTTTGGGAGGAAAGAAACAGAAATACTACATTGCTTTTAACTTTTATGGCCATGTTCTAGTGAGATATTTCCGTCACAGTCTGCTCTCCATAGAAGGACCAGCAAGTATACCAAACAGCATAGTGCCGCATGGCCGATAACACTACTTTAAGAGGATCTAGTCAGCGTTCATGTCTGATTTAGCCAATACATGACCCATATCCCCCATAAAATAACAATTTTAGAGCATATTTTCTTGTGCTATTTCTCAGGTACTCCTCGTGGAAATATATGACTAATGTAGAAAATGGGTGTTACCATTTACCTTGGACAATCAAAAAGCACTGTCCCAAAGATAACTAAACGCCAAGACCCTAAAGAAAGCTTAAGGGGAAAAGGGTGCTGGGTGCTGTAGGTGAAAGGTACATTTAGCGCTTCCCCCGGATAGCTCAAACAGGATTAGCACATACAGAGACCAGTCCCCTCTCCTGAAAAGTCTGTTTTAGTAACTACTTGCATAGCCCATGTAATAACAATTGTGGAGCATCTATTTTTATGATTCCTTTATTATTCCTGCTGGAAGTTATGAATGAATTACTAGCAATTTGCAATGGAGGTCCAGATGGGTGTTACCAGTCAGGGGGTGTACCTGCACAGTCTGACAATATCCAATCAGTACTGCAAGTGAACCTCCATGGCAAACTGTTAGTAATCATTCCTAACTCCTAGCAGGAATAATAAAGGAATGGCACAACATAGAATCATATGAATTGGTGCTCCAAGAGGGGGTCCGAGGGGGTACTAAAACTTAACATATAAAGAGTGGTAATGGGTCCTTTTTATGCGCACCAATGAAAACAAATCAGTATTTAATAATGTACATGTGAGCACATGACATTATATAACATATATTCTATCAGGCAAATGTCATCTTCCTTGTCCTCAAGTCGCCTGAAGTTCCCCATTTTCTGCCTATGAAGTACCTTAGACCTGGTGGTACTACAAATTGTACATTATTATATTGTGCACTGTGTGTTATATTGTTCCTGGCCATAACAACCAGCAAAGAAAGGTTGGCAGAAACAGGGTTAATCACCCTGTTCCTCCCCTCTCTGTAGGAATGGGCTGGTCCTTATTCCTGCCAGGAGGGGAGTTCCTGTCCAGAGACAGAGTGGAGAGGACGCAACTTGCAGAGCTCCTGCTCCTGTTACAGATTTCTCCAGAGAGAACTCCTCCAAAAAGCCTAAAGTTAAGCCTTGAGAGCCTTGACAGTAGAGTGACCTGATACTTCTGCATCTACAGACACTAGATAGCACTTAATCTATCTGTCCTGACCTTGGCTTGTTTCCTGACTTTTGACTGATTCCTGGGTTTTGACTGATTATTTTATACTCCGGCTCCAGTGCCTCTCAGCCCCTGTGGGTCATCAGCCACTTGACAGAGTCTACCCCAAGAGGTAGTACCCTGGTGGTTCCTCTGCAGCAGAATCTGGATCCCTGTATAGGTGTTAAAGGGTGAAAACAAGGGTGGCCACATAGATAACACCCTTAGGAGTAGCCCCACGTGAAATCTATCCCATGGCACAGTGGATCCACATCCGCTTCTGTAACATAATACATCTTTAAGGATAAAGCCATTGACATATTTCATATCTACAAAAAACTTTGAAGAGCCAACTAGAAAAATCCTGAGTTACAGGGATTTATCGACCGGGTGCTTTGACTAGTCCTTAAACATTGTGTAACTTGCTGACTGCTTTTATACAGTAGTTGATCTGCTATTCTTTCAAGAGTTTTGTTATGTCTTATGGGTTTTATGCTCTACCTAGCAACAAGAAGGGCTCAAGCTTACAAGAAAAGACAGACAGCTCTGAAGTGGAAACAAAGAAAATAGAGGAGATACAAGAAGAGAATAAGAATGGAGCCTAAGAAGATATTTAATGGGCTCAAGCACTATAGGATAATGAACTTATAATGTTTTATATGTTTCTATGTTTTATAGGGCTCTTCTTTGTTCAGAAAACATAGCTAATCCATCTATGAGAGATTTCTATACATATTCTGTCATCCATTATTTTCACCTACGTTGGTTCTGTAAATGTTTTATGTTCTACAATCTACATCACAAACTTTTTCTACTTAGTCCTCTCCATCTAGAACAGGGAGATGCCTGGGTCTCACCAGTGGTCGAATTTCATGCCAAAAATGATGGGAATGTGTCTTTCATTTGTTTCCTCCACCCAGCACAAAAAGATGGAACTTATGTTCCTAAACCAGTGATTTCACTCATCACTTAACGGTTTGACTTTGACCTTGCAATACAGTGGTATAGTTTAGAAAAGGTAAGGCAGCTCTCACCTGCATAGACACCCTCTGTGCACAGAAGCCGCACCTGGATGCGGAAGCATATATGAGAAACAAGGAATCCAGCTCAACTCGGGTGAATGGTTTTGCGACTTTATTCCAACGGTTTAAAATTCCATACAAGAAGTGAAAAACAGTGATGCGTTTCAGACCTTTATAATATCTTGGTCCTTCTTCATGACAAGCATACAAATGCAGTGAAGGCTCGGTATAGTTTGGGGTGGCCACGGGGGCTATGTGACCCAAGTGCTGGGTGCCAAAGGTAATGCCAAAAAGGCAGCCAACTGAACTTTTGCCCCGGTGAAGGAAGGTCTAGCAATAACTTACATATTGCAATATATTCAATTGGCCAATGGTGGCACGGATGCGCACAAAAATTTGATTTTGATCCAGACGGTTTTCTGAATCTACTTTTGGATTATTGCCTGGCCTGACCTGTATTTTTCTGTTCACATAACATTGACTCTGAATGCAGTCACCTCAGAATCTTTGGTTTGGCAAACCATCAGCAATTACTATTGGAGACTAGAGTTGAGCGAACTTCTGTTTTAAGTTCGTTTTCCAAGGTTCGGGTTCGGGTTATCCAAGCATCCCATTATGGATTCCGCTACCACGGACCATAAGGGCATTTGGAATCCATAAGGGGATTCTTCAATGAACCCGAACCTTGGACAGCACGGAGGACCTGGGGTGACGTCACCGTTATGTGATCAGTGCAGGGGGCGTGGCTCAGTGCTGGATTGGATAAGAGGTCGTAAGCTACCACCTATTATCCTGACCATGGCAAGTAGATTATCAAAGGAAAAGACTTAGGAAAACTGGTGTAAAGTAAAGTAAGCCAAATATTTCTTTATCAGAGCTGAAAATACTGGTTTAGTTAACTCATATAGCTTTGTTGGTGATCTGGGGAGTACTCTTTCACATGATGGAGAGCACCTAGTATCCGTGAGGAGTATTGTATGCCAGGCAATGCTGCTATAGGTTTCTGGGAAAAATATATGCAAATTAGAACATCTTGGCATCAGACTTAGCTTTCTTTTCCTTTTAAAAGGAAATCTTATTTGCATATATTTACAGATTCCATTGAGTTCAATGATAACTGTATGCTTTCTTATCCACTCCTCCTAGTTGTCGCTACAGGCAGCCAGTTTTATAATATATGGCGTGAGCTGAAGTGGATGATTTAGAGCAGGGATGCCCAACCTGCGGCCCTCCAGCGGTTGCAAAACTACAACTCCCAGCAATCATGGACAGCCTACAGTTATCAGGGCATGTTGGTAGTTTTGCAACCGCTGGAGGGCCGCAGGTTGGGCATCCCTGATTTAGAGCTTTATTGTTGAGGCACTTATGCCCCTCTTTTCGACACAGAAATCCGGAAAGTAGGTTAAAGCATGATTCTGTTCTTCTAATAAAAATTCCTTCATGATATAAAAACTAGTCATTTCATCAGAAATCTCATTGGGGGCTCTTGCTTATTGCCATGGGGCCCTATTCTGAGAGTTGTACATGCAGAGTTCTGCATGTGAGTGCATGTCCTGTGAATCGTTCCAACTGAAATGCAAGTAAGATTGTGCCAATAACTGTTGTTGCTTGTTTGTGATACATATCTACCATTGCCCCATGTAGTATGATCTGGGGTGTGCAATAGGTTATGGGTCTTGTCTGGGCACTGTGCTCCCAGGGCTGAAACAATCCCCCCGATCACCACATAAATTATATAAAAATTCTAATTATCTCCCATTCCCCAGAATTATTGTGTTTTTTTCCCCGCTTCCCACTGCATTGTATACAATATTAAATGGTAGTATTACAAAAAACAAGTTATAGTTTCGGGAAGGCAGGGAGTAAAAAATGAACCTGCTAAAACAGAAAATTGGTCAGAAAAGATTAATATTGGGTGCTGGGGTCTGATATTAATATAGGGGTCTAGTCTAGGTGGTCTGGATATAGTAAGGAGATCTGGTTTTGGGTCTGAAATTAATTTAGGAGCCTGGTCTGTGGCCCACTAAACTTATAGGTGCATCGAGCAATTGAGGAGCCAGTGAGGAGGATGGAAGTGGTAGTTGTCCTGATGAGGTGTTATGTCACGGTGTACTCCTACAGGCGATTGGTCCACGGGGATCAGTGCAGTGAAAAGGTGGTTTAAAGAACCAGGCCAGAAGTAAATGTATAAACATTTTTCTTTACTTAGCACAGAAGACAATTTGTGGCACATCTAGCAGAAGTACAAAGTACATTTTCTGGCACCGCATGAGGAGGTATGGTGGCTGGTTGTTTGGCAGTTAAATGGCACTTGTGGGTATAGGTGTCCACTGTGTGATAAAGGCTTGAAGTTAGTATGGCCTGGTGGTTATTCTAGGTGATAGGCGTCTGATCTGTTTTCCCTCACCAGCAGCAGGGTCTGTGAAACTGAATCTTGCTGCTCATTTTACTGACTTTATCTACTGTAGCTTTCGGAAAAGCTGCATCTTCACTCTGGCACTCATCCTGATGTAAGGGTTTTTCCAACACTTTACAAATCACTAGTCAGACCACACATGGAGTACTGTGTACGGTTCGGGGCTTCTGTGAACAAGGCAGACATAGCATAGCTAGAGAGGGTTCAGAAGAGGGCAACTAAAGTAATAACTGGAATGAGGGATCTACAGTACCCTGAAAGGTTATCAAAATTAGGGTTATTCACTTTACAAAAAAGACGACTGAGGGGAGATCTAATAACTATGTATAAATATATCAGGGGTCACTACAGAGATCTGTCCCATCATTTATTTATCCCCAGGACTGTGACTGTGACGAGGGGACATCCTCTGCGTCTGGAGGAAAGAAGTTTGTACACAAACATAGAAAAGGATTCTTCATGGTAAGAGCAGTGAGACTATGGAACTCTCTGCCTGAGGAGATGGTGATGGTGAGTACAATAAAGGAATTCAAGAGGGGCCTGGATGTATTTCTGGAGTGTAATATTATTACAGGCTATAGCTACTAGAGATGGGTCGTTGATCCAGGGAGTTATTCTGATTGCCTGATTGGAGTCGGGAAGGAATTTTTTTCCCCTTAAGTGGGGAAAATTGGCTTCTGCCTCACAGGGGTTTTTTGCCTTCCTCTGGATCAACTTGTAGGAAACAGGCCGAGCTGGATGAACAAAAGTCTTGGAGTAGGAGCTCAAGCATGTGATTCCTACCTCCTCTCTCTTTGGACTCGAACGCCCCCTCCTGGACGGAAGTAGGACCAGCCCATCCCTACCAAGATGGGAAGAATGGGGTGGTTAGGTTACCCCTGTTCCTGATGACCATTACCAACTATATTTCCTCTGCTGGAAGCCTTCAGGTCAATATCTCATTCGCTTGATGTTATGGAGATGCTACACAAGGATTTGTCTACTACTGGATAGTGGGAATTTCACTTTAAAGTATTGTGCTTGCTTTTCCTTTAGATCTCGTCTGTGGCTTGCTTCTTTCTCTGTCCATATCCTTTTCGACATGACTAATCCAAGGTCATGTCACTGTAAGCCTGAAGTGGAAGCATGTCCACACATCTCGAGATCTGCGCAATTACCGGTGTGTACAGTAGATAACACTTTAATAACTTATTGAACTTTGCCAGCGCTGCCCTCCCTGTAAATCTGTAATATGAAACATTCGGCACCTCTTTAGAATTCCCGTGTGACAATGTCATCGTGGAGAAAGTTATTATCAGACACTTTCCATTTGACACATATCTGATGCCTGAGATTCACACCAATCTGGCCTGCTAATGTCAAAAAAAAAAAAAGAAGACGAAAAGGAGGAAAAAATAGAACTTCTGCCAAACAAGCTCCAGTTAAGGCTGCTCCTCTTATTATTCCAGGGGTGCGATGGGAGCCATCAGTAATCCTGCCGTGCCAAACCTGCATCGATTTCTGCTTTGCATTTGATAAACAGACTTTTACCTTTTTTTAAAAGTCCGGCCTGACCGGCATCTCGAGACGAGTTCATGTATTTATTTCTCTTACATTTCAAGTCTAAATGTCACCTGCTTGTTTTTTCTCAATTTTATTTGGAGCTGTTTGGCATTGTCAACCTGGTTTCACGTGGCCGCACGTTTCCGTTTATCGGCCTCAAGATTAGAAAGTATCTCTTGATTCTCAGATCACCAGGTTTTGTAACCAGTCTTAAAGCGGTATTCCCACAGAAAGTTGTAGCATATCACCATTTCATGACTAGAGGAGGTCTAATCTTTGGGAGCCTCCTAGATTCTGATTACTGTGAATGGGGCTGTGTTGCAATTCCGGCACGGCGGGAGGCAACCCTGTTGTGCAGTGAAAACATTGAAAGGTGTGGTAGGGATCTGGAGAGGTCCATGCAGACACCGGTTTTTGTCTAGGCGAATCCTGGCACATTAGCCAGATAGCGGCTTTCTGATCTCATTATAGTCAATGGGACTGAGGGGCACTCCGGTAACATCCGGCAATAACGGATCCAGAGAACTCATAATGGCAGTGTGAAAACGGTCACAGGGCTCATGCACATGACCGTGTGCCGGCCGGGCCAAATTGCAAATGCACGGGTACCGACCATGGGGCCGTTGCATGCGGATCTCAGACCTATTCACTTGAATGGGGGTCCACGATCTGCATCCAACTGTACGCACTGCAAAAAAGTAGTGCATGCACTACATTTTTGCGGTGCAGAGGCACAGACAGAAAACCCACGGAAGCATTCCGTAGTGCTTCCTTGGGCTTCTGATCCATGCCTCTGTTCCACACCGCAGCTCCCGGATTGCGGACCCATTCAAGTGAATAGGTCCACGTCCGTGATGCAGGGTGCACACGCCCATGTGCATGAGCCCTTAGGTGTCATATTTGCATTTGGACAGTTGTGATTTCTAAAGACTCTATCACACTGACTTTTTAAAGTTTTTTTTTTATAAGCATTTGGGTTCCTCACACACAATTTTGTCCCTGTTTTTTTTTTGGGGGAGAAAGTCTCAAAGATGCTCGATTGATGTGTTTTCGTAGTGCTTTTTTTTCAGAAGTTTTGTAGTTGTTTTTGAATAGGTATTTTCCATTATGGTTGCCTCCATGAGCGGTCTGCAAACAGTGTCGGGCGCCAATATTCGACTCTGAGCTTAGCAACATCCCTAGCAACCAATAGGAAAGTTGCCTACCCCTTAGTATATAAGAAACTCCCCAGCAGCCATTGTGTGCAGTTTATTACAGTTCTGAGAGAGACAGCAGTGTCATTGCTGTGCTCTGTGCTTTCCTGTGTCACATTACATTAGATAGTTAGTTAGTTAGTTAGTTAGTTAGTTAGTTAGATAGTTAGTTAGGTTATATATATATATATATATATATATTACAGATAGTTAGTGGGAGATAGTCGGTGTAGGTTATATAGTGATCTAGTGTAGCTGATAGGTTCCAGTGCAGGGTGTTAGGTAGTGTGATGCTGTCCATACATACATGCTACAGACATAGTGCTGTGATGTATGAAGTTCACAACAATACTTCGTGCACCAATCACTAATATGTAGTCAGACCTGCTAAAATGTGAAGTTGCACGTATTGCGCCAAAATATGCGCATCATTAATTGCCGATGTGCGCAATCCCAAATATATCGGAGCACTCTATCTGCATATAAAGCTATTGTAATGTTCTGCTGTGCCAACCATTTTCTCCAGTCTCAGGAAACTTCGAACAGTTTGAAAAATGTAGCTATAGTGACCCACGCCTGTATTTCGCGCACATTTCGCGAATATTACATTGACGATTTTCACATTCAAGAAAATCATAGTGAATTCGCAAATATATGTCGAATATTCTACCAAATATTCACGAAATATCTCAAATTCGAATATTGCCCCTTCCGCTCATCACTACAAATTGCAGAACACACACGGCCGCTATCCATGTTTTGCGGATCCACAAAGCACTATGGTCCTCTGAATGAGCCACTGTCTCATAAACTGCCATGCAGTACCTGGAGCTCGTGCTTTAAAAAAAAAAATAAACAGGCAAAAAATGAGTTATTTATTTATATATTTATTTTATGTGTTTTTTCAACCATGGGGTGCATTTAGGATCAGTGGTGTTTTTTCACATTGCTGCATCAGGCCTGACATTGTTTCCTTCATTATCTAGAGTTTCTTCAAGAAAACACATGTGCAATGTATGTTGGCATGCCATTTTGCCTTATTTTTTGTTTTGTTAGCAATAATTTTTTTCTCATATGGCTCTATATCTGACACAGACACACAATGTGGGAAATTTATTAAACTGGTGTAAAGCATGGATCTCAAGTCTCCCGGACGTTAAGGGAGTCTCCCGCTATTAGATAGTGGCTCCCTGACGCCTACCGTGGCCCGCATGAGAAACAATATATCCCGGAAAGCAGGGGGAACGGGTGGGAACGGCGTTCCTGCACTTTTTTCACAGCAGGAACACCATTCCCGTTCAGGGCAAAAGGACCAGGAAGCAGTGAAGGCTTTGTACTCACCGGTTCCTGGTCCTCGGCTGTCAGCTCTGCAGCCTACGCACAGGCATGAGGCGCTCTGTGACCTCACGCTGTGCGCAGCCTTCATAGCACAGCCGACAGCAGCAGAAGAGGAGCGGTGGCGTCCAGGAGCAGGAGAGGGTAAGTGTTTTTTTTTTTTATATTTTATGGACTGGTGAGAGGCACTGGGGGCTGGTGAGAGGCACTGTGGGCTAAGGGAGAGGCACTGGGGGCTAATGGAGAGGGACTGGGGGATGATGGAGAGGCACTGGGGTCTGATGGAGGGGGCACTGGGGGCTGATGGAGGGGTCACTGGGGGCTGATGGAGGGGTCACTGGGGGCTGATGGAGAGGCACTGGGGGCTGATGGAGAGGCACTGGGGGGCTGATGGAGAGGCACTGGGGGCTGATAGAGAGGCACTGGGGGCTGATGGAGGGGCACTGGGGGCTGATGGAGAGGCACTGGGGGCTGATGGAGAGGCACTGGGGGGCTGATGGAGAGGCACTGGGGGCTGATGGAGAGGCACTGGGGGGCCTATGGAGAGGCACTGGGGGGCTGATGGAGAGGCACTGGGGGGCTGATAGAGAGGCACTGGGGGCTGATGGAGAGGCACTGGGGTGCTGATGGAGAGGCACTGGGGGCTGATGGAGAGGCACTGGGGGGCTGATGAGAGGCACTGGGGGGGGCTGATGAATGTAATAAAAAGTTTGTGAAAAAAGAAAAAAGAAATAAAAGAAAACCTCCCAGAAATGAGAAGTGCACCTCCCTGAGTTTTCGCAGGTTGGGATGTCTGTGTAAAGTAGAATTGGCTTAGTTGCCCATAGCAACTAATCAGATTCCACCTTTCATTTTTCACAGCTCCTTTGGAAAATGAAAGGTGGAATCAGATTGGTTGCTATGGGCAACCAAGCCAGTTCTACTTTACACCAGTTTGATAAATCTCCCCCTATATGGGCAAAAACATCTCAAAAACGTCCCAGAATACGATACGAAAAATGCTGATCAATTCAGTAGTTTCGTGAGGCATTTTCTATTGAGGCCAAAATCTAGCGGGTGCAATGTGTGACGTCAACGAATAGCACCCGCACTGAATCCTGACCCATTAATTTCAATGGGTCTGTGTACATGAGCGCTTTTTTTTTCACACATCAGTTCTGTGTTGCGTGAAAAACGCAGCGTGTTCTATATTCTGCATTTTTCATGCAGCCCTGGCCCAAAAGAAGAGAATGGGGCTTCAGCGAAAAACGCATCAAAATGCATTGCACCCACGTAACTGAACGCAACCGCAAACAAAACTGACTGAACTTGCTTGCAAAATGGTGCGAGTTTCACTGAACGCACCCTGAACGCATCCAGAAATAATCAGTTACGCTCGTGTAAAAGAGGCCTTAGGCTGGTTTCACTCATATACGCCTCTTCCACACAAGCGTATCAGTCCCGATTCCGACTACGGATTCCGGACAGATAATATGCCTCCCAGGCTGTCATGAGTATTGCTTCAGTAATTCATCCGGATTTACAGGCTTATTACTTCCTTCCTGCATTTTGATGCACTCCTATAGACTATAATGGGCACACAAAACTAGGCCATGCTGCGGATTTCAAATGTTGATAGAAGTGGAGCTTCTAGTACACAAAATACACGTCATATACAGATTACAAAGACGCTCGTGTAAAAGAGGCCGTGGGAAGATTTATGAAGCTGTCTTAAAGTAAAACTGTGCTTGTTGCCCATAGCAACCAATCACAGCACAGCTTTCATTTTACCAGAGCACTATTTAAAATGAAAGCTGTGCTGTGATTGGTTGCTATGAGCAACAGAAACAGTTTTCCTGTTCATTTACAAGTGGTGAATGTAGATGTGAGACTTAAAGGGGGTTTTCTGGGAGATACTGAGGTCATCAGTATCTAATCGGTGGGGGTCCAACACCCGGGACCCCTGCCGATCAGCTGTTTGAGAAGGCAGCTACTCTCGCAGTAAGGGCTCATTCACAGGACCACATGGTCACCGTGCCGCTGTTGCAAACCACAGATAGCGGTCCGCAATGCATGGGCACCAGCGGTGTCAATCCTGTATTGCGGTGCGGACACATTGACTTGAATGGCTCCGCGATCCACAAAATATGGAAAAATATAGGACATATCCTATCTTTTGCATCTTTTGCAGTGAGAGGCACAGATCCGAAAGCCCATGGAAGCGCTTCAGAGTGTCTCCATGGGCTTCCGATGTCCTATCTTTCGCTGTTTCTTGAAGATCGCAGTGCCTGTGTACTAAGGACCCACCGTTTGCTATCTGCAATACGGGCACGGACCCCTTACGTTCGCGTGCATAAACGCTAACGCTGTGCCCTTCTCTCAGCTTTCCCTAGGCTGTGTGACGGTCGCCATTCATTAGTCACAGGGCCTAGAAGTGAATGGGGCTAAGCTGCGATACCAAGTACATCCAGTATACAATGTACGGATCTGTGCTTGGTGAGCTGAGAGAAGGCTGCGGCACTTCTGCGAGCGCTGCTACCTTCACAAACAGCTGATTGGTGGTGGTCCAGGGTGTCGTACCTCCACCTATCAGATACTGATGGCCTATCCAGAGACCTATCCAGCAGTACAAAAATTTTAGAGAACCCCTTTAATACTACTAATACTATATAGGTAATTGGCGCCTAAGATAATAAATTGTTGTTTTATATTATACAAGGGCGCTTGTTTCTTACACTTCTTATATATTTGTGGACTTTGAGCTATAACAGTGCACATGGGTCCTTGCATTGTGGTGGAACACAGGTGAGCCAACCAACTGCATAGCAAATCAATGTCTGACAGATGTCCAGGAGAGGAGGAGAGTGATAGTAGCAAAAATGGTGGTTGTAGTTGGTACTCACTCTGACGCTCCCCTGTACCATGCGCCTTTAATCCTTTTGGGACGCTCTAGGGCCTAATGATGGTTGAGGTGCCCTTGGTGTTGGTGGATTTGAGGTGCAAGGCAGGTTCCCTTGGTGCAGCTGTGGATGTCGGTGCAGTGTGACGGTGCAGGAAATAAGCAGGCCAGAATGTCAGCAAACAGTACTTTATTGAAGATTCAAATGCATAAGACACAGTTCTCAGCATGCATGGACTGACAGTTCTTGGACAAGTGTCATTTTGTGGTGGATAGTGATTGATGATGGATCAGGTTCAGAGGAATGATGAAGGAGAGGTGAATGGGTTAGAGATTAGGAGATGTGATAGGCCATCCTACAAATATGTGTCTTTAGGGAGAGCCTAAATCTGTGGATGTTGGGAATTAACCTGATGTCTTGGGGTAGGGCGTTCCAGAGAACTGGTGCAGCTCAGGAGAAGTCTTGGAGACGGGAGTGAGCGGTTCTGATTATGGCGGATGTCAGTTGTAAGTCATTGGCAGAATGCAGAGCACCTGTAGGATGGTAGACAGAGATGAGGGGGGAGAGGTAGGGGGTGCAGCACTGTGGAGAGCTTTGTGGGGGAGAATGAGCAGTTTAAATTTAATCCTATTTTGTATGGACAACCAGTGCAATGACTGGCACAGGGCGGAGGCATTGCAATAGTGGTTAGGGCTCATGCACACGGCCGTTGCTGTTTTTGTGGTCCGCAAATTGCATCCCATTCTTGTTCGTAAAGCGGACAAGAAAAGGACGTTTTGCGGGTGCCGCAGAATGGACATACGGAAGCGGACAGCACGCAGTGTTCTGTCCGCATCTTTTGCGGCCCCACTGAAGTGAATGGGTCAGCAGCGGACCCTCAAAAAATGCAGATCGGATGTGGACAAAAAACACGGTTGTGGACATGAGCCTGGCTGCTGCATTCAGGACAGACTAGAGAGGGAGAGTCTGCTGAGGGGGAGACCAATTAGTAATCAGTTACAGTTTTGTTGTTTCTACAGTAAGAAAGAGGCTGCTGTGGCCACATTTGTTGCATGGTCACACAGCATCAAGGGTCACTATTTTCCAGTTTAGAGGTGCAGTTGAAGGATTAAGGGGCACGCTCCTTACTCTACAATGTCCTAGTCAAGGGACCCTTGTTCTGGAGCTCCATAGCCTGTTGATATACCCTGGGAATAAACCATAAACCTCTTATTAGGGCTTATGCACACGAAGTATGTTCTTTCCGTGTCCGTTCCTTTTTTTTTTTTAGACCGTATACGGAACCATTCATTTTAATGGGTCTGCAAAAAAACGGAAGTATGTACGTTCCGCAAAAAATAAAATAAAATAGAACATATCCTTTTATTGTCTGCATAATGGACAAGGATAGGACTGTTCTACTTGGGGCCAGCTGTTCCTTTCCGGAAATACGGAATGCAGACGGATACCGTCATGTGTATGTTTTTGGATCCGTGTTTTGCGGACCGCAAAATACATACGGTTGTGTGCATGAGCCCTTAATCTATTACATTGACCACTGTAGTGTTTTTATTATGGTTGTTTTTGAAGGCTAATGAAGGGCAAGAGGACACTTGGGCACCCTATGAGTGACAGAGACACCTTAGCATGATAGATGTGTATTTACTGAGCATCAGGAGTCTGCTTGGACACTTACCACCTGGCGGAGGAGAAGAACTGCTTACTCTGCGTTTAGCATGACTGATCCGTAAAGGCTCCCATTTGGTGAACTGAGGGAGGTCCGCAGCCGATTTTCTAATATACTTCTATTATCTAAATTGCTCCGTTCATTAGTGGGAGAGGCCTGATCATACAGAAGGACAGCACCGGGGAAAGTCATCTTCAAGGGAAAGGCTGATTCTCCTCCCCTCTAATGAATCTGAAAAGAGCAATGTAAGGGCTCGTTCACACGGCAATTTGCGATCCCCAATGCACGGGCACGTGTGGCGGCCGGGACGGATCCAGACCTCTTCAACTTGAATGGGTCCGTGATCCGTCCGCATAGCAAGAAACATGGTCTATTTTTCAGAGGTGTGGAGGCACGGACAGAAACACCACGGAAGCACTCCGATCCGTGCTTTCATTCCGCATCTCCGTGTTTGCGGACCCATTCAGGAATGGCTCCGCATCCGTGATGCGGGGTGCACACGGCCGGTGCCCGTGTATTGCGGACCCACCGTATGCGGGCCGCAATACGGCCAGGGGCACACAACGGCGTTTGAACAAGCCCTAAGAAAGGAGGCACCTTCAGCTAAGTGCCTGATGGGAACAGGTATAAGTGGTTCTCGCTGTTACTGTCGACTTTTTACCTGCACGATAGTGAATGAAGAGCGGTGGGAGACGCTTCGGGTCTTTGTGTTGAAGTGCGCAGATAATGCCGCATATACTGTAAGTCGTCGTAGGTTATACAGGCAGAAGCAGATTTTCTCCTTCTACTGTAGGTCCTTTTCTGGCTTTGGCACAAAAACCTGCATTCAAAAAAAAAGAAATGCATGTGTGTTTCAAGCCACATAAGTCAATTTAGGATAGTGTACTTGGTAACAATGCCTGGAAATCAGTGGTGACGCCCCCAGTTCATTGTAGAAATGTCATTCTGCCCATAGACCATTGATAAAGCTTCTGGTCCTATCTGGAGAGGTATAAGGCTAGGGCTACACGGCGACATGTGTCATATGGCATTCATGCCACACCGATGTCGCGCAACATATTTTATAATGATAGTCTATGGTGGCGCACAGCGAAATGCGATATGCTGCGACTGTGAAACGACAGTCGCACAAAAATCCATCCTGGATGGTTGTTTTGCTTCTGTCATGTTGCAGTCGCAGCATGCCGCATGTCGCTGTGTGCCACCATAGACTATCATTATAAAATATGTTGCGCGACATTACTCGTCACGTAGCCCTAGCTTTAGTGTTGTCATAGGGGAGTAAAAAATCCGAACGACAACTGCTTAGCTTAGTGGAGGTCAATGGTAGCATATAACTGCATATCTGGAGACATTTTACATTCAGGATCTTGGGAAAGTTGGATCACGTTTAGCTATAGATGGTAAACACAATTGAATATGATTATTATAGAGAACCTGTCACTATAGCCAAACCCCCGACACGTCGATTTTTAGTAAATATTTTCATTCCTCATGTAACAACTATTCTGGAGCATTTTTTTCTACAAATTTGAACTGCATTGTTCCGTTCCTCTGTTATTACTCCTGATTATTTTTGTCAACTGGATGTTACCGTTCCCTTTGTCAAAGTTACACGTCCCTACATCCTGGCATTTCCTCTACTGTGTAGAGGCGCACCTCCAACCGGTAACAGTCAGCTGTCAATTAATGTATACATTTCCAGGAGGATTAAAAGAGGAACAGCACAAGGCAACAATATAAGAAAAGATGTTCCAGCATTGTTATGTCAGGATGACAAATTCTCGTTAACCAGGAATTACATTTACAGGTGAATCTTACAGGAATTTGTTTTTGGGGGAGGGGATGCCAGTGAAAACATACTAATGTTGCCTAACAACTCCCTGTAATAAATGTATATAGCATCCAGTAGAGGAGGAGGAAGGAAGCCCAATAGCAAAGATAAAAATGTGTTGCCTTCAGGAGCTGCTTGATATTATTGGGTTCTTGTGACATCTGTCCCTAAAATATGGCACTTCCAGTACTGATAGGATAGCATCTGACTATATAGAGGCACACCTCCTCCGGGAAACACCCAGTTGTCACTAAATGTATACATTTCCAGGAGGAGTAACAGAGGAACAGGATAAGATGCTCCAGCATTGTTATTTTAAATAGTCATGTCAGGGGCATTGAGGAATCCTCCTTAACCAGAGAAAGAGGCTAGGAATTATATTTACAGGTGAATCTTACGAGGTATTGATCATAAGAATTCACTATTATCCAACCTTTTTTTGGGGGATTTTTATTTATTGGGGGTGCCAGTGAAATAATACTGATGCTGGATTCTGAAAACCTGTAATCAATATATATATATATATATATATATATATATATATTGTCCAGCAGGGTACATAGACCAGTACAGCACTCCAGCTGATGTGAAACTACAACTCCCAGCAGCATGCTCCATTCTCTACTATGGGATTTCTGAGAACAGCCTTGCAAGTGCGGATGCTGGGAGTTGTAGTTTGATACAGCTGGAGAGCTGGAGGCTGCTGACAAGTGACACAGAGGAAGGAAACTGCATAGCAAAGATACAAATGTGGTGCCTTTCAGGAGCTGCTTGACATTCCTGCCCTGCTCCTTACTCAGGGCAGGGGATGCCCCCAGTAAACTGCATGACATGGCAGCACCTGCGGAGACCACCTGCTATACATCTAGCAGTCTTAAGTCACCTATGTTCTGCGACTTGTAGTTCTACAACCAGCAAGCGCCCAGGCTGCCACACTGAGGGCACAGTGTTTCCAATCATACATTTGTGACTTTCAACTCTTCTCATTAAACAGTACTGTGCCCCCTCCTCCCTCCTTCCTTTCCACCCCAACCCCCCTCTTTTTGGGAAATGAATCTCTGCAGGCTATTTCATTACCAGCAGAAAATATTCCACAACTCAGATCTCGAAAAAAGCGAACCACAATCAGGATCCTTAATCCACTTGTCATCTGCAATTTCATCCCAGTACAGTACTGGTGATGAACAGAATCTACTGGGATGGTTTCCATTTAGCACCTTTTTTTTTTACTGCTTCTCCATGTATGTGTGACCTACCTTAAGGTTATACAATCAGGGTGAAGGCTGCACAAGACAAATGGTTGGGCTTGTGTTTATTCAGCATGCCCACCCCCCAGACCCTTCCCAGTAAGCAGGTCCCATCCATAAGGACAATTAAGTGACACCTCATCTATCACTTGACAGCTTGGAGAGCAATAGACACAAGGCAGGTAGATCCAGCCAAAGCATGCAGGCAGTAGGACATTCCTGATCCCAGTCCTCCTCTCAGAAGAGTCACTACAACCCCCACCATCCAAGGGGATATTTTCATGATGATGATGATGATGATGATGACTGCCTCCTGTAAATATTCCAGTTTCCAGGACAAGACATTAAAAGGCAATAAAAAGGAGGTTCTGGAGATGAAGTCAGCTGTTGGTCAGGACAGTTGTGAAATAGCAGCAGCAGCAAGAAGCAGAGGAGAATGAAAGAAAAGCCATGCACAGAGTGGGAGGGAGGGGAGCACTCCCTTTAAGAGGCAGTGACTACTCACATTTAAAAAAGCATTCCAGTATAAATTCATTGTTCCTCCTCCTCATCTTCACATCTCTGTCTCTCTCCTCTTCTTGCACATGGGGCTGGAGAGAGTAAAGTGCAAAACACTTGGCTGTGGAGGACTCCAGGGGGAAAAAAAAGATCCCCCAAAATATCAAATCCAGGGACCTTGCTCCAGTCACTCTGTGGTTCCCAAGGAGTTAACTCATGCTGCCCTGCAGAGCCTAACAGCTGTGGGCTCCCAGTGCCTGGGGTATTGTTCCTGGTAGCCTAGCAAGCTGGTGGATCTGATGGAGGAGAGGAAACAAGTCACATCCAAGAAAGTTTAGAGCCGTCTTTGCTCCTGTTGACATTTCACTGCCGGCTGATTCATCCCAGGCTGGTTCTTTCCTTCTTTCTTTTTTTTTTTTTCCTCTTCTCTCTCCAATTTCCAGAAAGAAGAACAATGATGCTGATCATGCTGGTCATATTGGCTGCTGCTAGTACTGCTGACACCAAGCATGGGGATCCACCTGCTTCTTCCAAGCATCACCAAGGTTCTGAACCCCAGAGAAGGAGTGGGATAGTGCAGAACATTGACCAGATCTATGTTGGAGGAGGTAAGGTGGGCTACATCCTCTATGCAGATGGCAAGAAGTTCATTTTGGACCTGGAGAGGGACGAAATGCTGCTTTCTCCTCACTTCAGCACCAAGTACCTGGGACGTCTGCATCCTCAGCATCGTTTTCATAGGCACTGCTTCTACAGGGGGACCGTAGACTCCAGCCCACAGTCCTTGGCCGTCTTCAACCTTTGTGGGG
Organism: Bufotes viridis; assembly: GCA_033119425.1. Classification (NCBI taxonomy): domain Eukaryota; kingdom Metazoa; phylum Chordata; class Amphibia; order Anura; family Bufonidae; genus Bufotes; species Bufotes viridis. Next base: position 38,123,013 of record CM065591.1, read on the forward strand.
GTCTGGATGGCTATTTTGCAGTCAAGCATGCCCATTATACCATCAAGCCTCTCATTAAGGGCAAGGCAGGGATAGGGCAGGTCTACAGGGACGGATCTGAGAGGGTCCTACATGTCTTTATCAAGGATCGCTTCAGTTTTGAGACTGTGCCTAGTAGAGCTAGCTGTGAGACCAGAGGTTCTGGCAACCATCTCCATAAACACGGGAATAGCTCCAGAAGACATCACAGGGAAGACCACCCTAGGTGGGGTAGCCCACACAAAGCCAACCAAAGTCTTTCCTCTTCTTCTGCTGACCCCAACCTCAAGGAAACCTTCTTATTACAGGAAGTAACCGCACTAAAAAGACGCCAGAGGAGATCCATCTCTAAGTCCAGACACGTGGAGCTCCTCCTGGTAGCTGACGAGTCTATGTCCAAGAAGTATGGGAAGGACCTCCACCATTATCTGTTGACCTTGGCTTCCATCGCTTCCAGGCTTTACAGTCATCCCAGCATTGAGAACCACATCCGCTTGGCAGTGGTGAAGGTGGTGATGGTCACTGACAAGGAGAAGGGGCCTGTGGTGAGCAAGAATGCGGCCACCACTCTGAAGAACTTCTGCAAATGGCAACATCAACACAACCAGCTGGACGATGAGCAGGACCAGCACTACGATGCGGCCATCCTCTTCACCAGGGAGGTAGGTGCTTGTGCCAATCTTCTCTGCCTTGCATGACCTTACATGACTTGATATGTTTTAGCCTTTAGTTTATGGCTTGCAATGTGTATTTAGGCTAACCACAATGGGAATCACTAGTTGGAGGACTTGCTCTGCTGTAGGTCAAATACTTATGGCTCCTGACAATATTTCTGTATGTTACTTAGGGCAGTCAGGCATTTCTATCCTGTATACCAAGCTGGCACTTGTAGTTCCCCTTTACCTGGCATGCTACAGACTACTTCCTAGCATAACATAATGATGGTGGAACTAATAGCTCCACCACCTACTGCTAATGTAAGGGTGTCAGATGCAGTAATAAACTATATTTGCCCAGAATTGCTTATTTAAGGTAGATCATCATAAAGGTTTGCTGAGATTTGTAGTTCTTCAGGACCTAGAGCTTGGTTCCTAGGTGCCTACAGCATTTCTAGGCATTAGAACGGCCAGCCAACATGATTCAGCATAGTTTGGGTTAATAGAGCCTGATTTGCTCAGGCTTGTAATTCCCAGGCATGATACATACTGCCTGGTAGGTGTTGAGTTGAATTACACTGCAATCTTGGGACTTGTAGTGCAACCTGTATAGTTTATCCTTAGTAGCAACACCTTGCCTTACATTGACTCCCTATGTGATACTTGTAATACCCCTGCTGGCATTTTCCTTGTACACACCATGGCTGCATGCCAGGGAGTGAAACACTACAAGTCTCAGCACCTCCCTGCCACCCTGTAAACCATGCAGAGGCTTCTAGTTCCCTCGCTGCCTGGCAGCCAGCCTGGAAAAACAAAATTGCCAAAAGAGCGCAACATTAAGTATGCAAGCCTGGCCAGGACTCTAGAGCTAGAAGCTATAGGTTACCTACATTTATGGTCGGCTGATGTCTTCAGCCGAGCTTCCCAAATCCGTAACACGGAGTCGTCTTTATTACACTACAGCTCAAAAATAGAAATCTTTGTGCACAAATACAATAAATGAATTGTATACCTCGAGTTGTGATGGAAGCATCTTGCAGTCCTTCCCCGGCAGGTCTTTCCAGTGATATATTATTATGGAAGAGTGTCCCATAATAACATATTCCAGTTCTCCAGTGTAGTCATTCATTTCATTCTGTATACACAATGGGAGAGGTACACCCGAGCCTTCATATGGGGGAGATATTCCCTGACACTATGAGTAATTGGAATAAACAAGCACATTCCTTCCACATCAAGTGCCTGGGGCTGCTGCAACCTCTTACGTCTACTAGTGAGCAGAGGAGGATTCCTTCCATATTATCTTTATTATCCGTCTATTCCTCAAAGAAATAAGAGTCAGTGTGCAGTAGTTTGTAATTCTCCACTGACTTACTTATTAAGAAGAGTCTTGACAGGTGACAAATGACAATCTTCAGAATGTCATAGCTCCTACACATGTAAGTCTCCTTCCCTTGAGAAACACATGTAGACGTGTCCTAGACCATATATCGGGTTCACAGCACGGTATAATTGCTTACATTGAGTTGCCAAACATGTTTTCATCCAGACCTGGAAACATGGATGCCTGTGAGATTACATCACCGACTTCTACCTGAACATCAAAATATTAGTGTAACTAACGTTGCGAACCATTACGAAGGTGACAAGTACACAACTTGATCGTTATGCAGCATTGTTCAAGAAAGTAGTCCAGTTTTTCACTTATTTTTTGGCAACCCTCCCCACCCCCCCTTTATTTGCCTGGGGTCACGCTGAGCACTTTCTAACGAAGGCCGTGCAGGTTGGGTGGAGGAAATGTGAGATCTGCAGCTGAAAGTTTAAACAAGGCCCTGGAGGATTGCTACAGCTGGCTAACTTGTATCTTGGCCGGCTGCTTTATATTTGAGAGGTCGCCCTAAGCCTTGAGAAAAGGCGTGGGTAACGTAGCTCCTGTGGTTCGTGGGTAAGACGTGAATTTGAATTTTGCCCACAGAGAGGTATTAAAGTTCAGAGAAAAGCTCTTATCGTAAGCTGGAATAAAAAACACGCTTTCTTTTGACTCGACGCGAAGAGTAAGATTTATTTTACACTATTTTTTATATCAATCAGATGTAAACGCCAAAAACCACATCACGGATCACAGGAGGGACCGTTTAACTCTTGTGTATGTAATTTCTAGGCTTCTATGCATAATCTGAGAAAGAGCAGGTCCACCCAGGAAGATTATTTACATGCAGTGTCGGACTGAGGTTCTTTGGGCCCATCGAGGGGCCACCGTCTATCGACATCAAAAGTCTATAAAACATATAAATGCACTCTAAGGGGTTATCTGCGAATCATCCCATAAGAAATAGACCCTAGTGGTAAGACTCTAAAGTCAACAAAACAGGGGTCCTGAGCCCCCATTTGCTCCACACTGCATGACTGCAGTGAGGAGAAGTTGGAATGGAGCGGTGGTCGAGAATGAAAGCTGCCATTTCATTCAAAGTCCATGGGATCGATGGTGACAGCCATGTTGTCTCTCTACGTCAATCCTCAGACATTGGGGCACATTTATTATTAATAGGCCCCTGCACTGGCAGCCTCTTACATTTAGACCATTTTCTATGCCTAAACCAGATTCTTACCTGGCGTGAGCGGGGGAAGAAGTCACAGATTCTGCCACAACATGGCATGCTACAGAATCTGTGCCAGATATACACCACAAAAGTGGCATATATCTGTTCGCAAATGACTCCCATTGTTTCTAGTGGAAGGACACATGCTTGTTTACCATACCTTTTAAATTTCTTCTCATTATGATTCTGAAGAGAAGGTGAGGGCTCGGATCCTTTGTTCCAGTGACCAGTGGGTTCTCAGTGCTGGAGCCCCCCGTAATTAGATATTTTTCGCTTATCCTTTGGATAGGTATTCAGTTTCAATTTTAGGAAAACCTCTTTAAGAGATGATCGGCTTGGATGTACTTATAATAGTCTGATAGCTACTGAGATGGTGCATCCATGGTGTGATTGTCGCACTGTGGCAGTTCAGTCATTTGAAAGAGACTACACTTCCAACAGTATGGTCTTTTATATGGGATAGGGAGGTCAGGCAGTGAGTCCTGGGCAACTAGGTCAAGAGCATATGCACCGTAGAGACAGCCAGTGTATCTGTAGGCCCATGAAGGTCCGAATAGTCTTGCCTCATCCTTCTTCCCAATGGATAGCGGAAAAAGGGAAAGGCTTAACTCCGCAAATTTCTCACAAGGAACAGTTTTTTTGTGTGAACCAAAATCATGGTTATGTGGCCAACCGTCCGACAGTATATGAATGTTGATGAACGAATCTGTCAAATACCTTTTACACTCAAGTAGGATGAATTAGGACTAAGTTAAGGTGAGGTTTTCTTAGGAAAGGTGCAAGCATGCTTGGCAGCACTAAAGCCATGCTATTTTCTATCTTCTACTGCCCTAATAGACAATCTCCTTAAGAGATGTCGCGAAGAAACAAGGCTTAGCAATCAATGTATCTGCTCACCATTTTTCTTAAGGGTTACACCATATGTCCCAGCTTTGTTGTAGCGTTTTTGCATCACATGTCCGTTTTTCACTGTCGTGTGCATGTAGCCTAAGACCTGTTGTTGGGTACTGTATGTTCCTTGTATCAGCATGAGAAAGAGAATTTTTAACTTGCACCCACCGCTTTGGCAAGTGTCCTAATGCTGAAGAGCTCTTAACTTTCTGCAGTGAGTCCTTCACAACCTCTCCCCCGTGCTCTTGAGTGATGGCTTAGCGTCCATCCAGGAGCCTGCTCGAGCCATCATTCTGTATAGTGATGTACGCTTACTGCAGATAGCCAAGGGCACCTCAGCATTAGAAAACATCCAGAGGGCACTTGCCATTGTGGCACACTATGGATTTATTCTTCTCTTTCTTAAAGAAACTGACACTACGAACATACACAAAAGTATGTTTAAATGGGTCTTCTATCTAGTGCTATAGGGGGTCAAAACCGATGATAAACATTGTGGTCATCGGACCTCATCAAGGGTGGAGGATGGTTTGGAAGTCCTTTGGTCACCATGCTTTCACCTGCACTAGAGTTTCTTAAATACCTACAGCCGCTGGAAAACCAGCATTAGTAAGTCTATTAAGGTCATCACCGCAGTGTATACTTAACACTGTCAAGTGGTAGAGACTCAAACATTCACATGGGAAAACCACAGCACTTTCCTGAGTGCAGAATATCATTACTATTGATGCTGACAACTTGCATTCATCAAAGAGTCAAAAATAAGGAAATACCACATGTGAATAAATCTGCCAATGTTACGCTCCTCCCAGACCTTGATCATGGTGACAATCTGCGGTCTGTCTGTTCAGTAGTTTGACTGGTGGAGGATGGTTGCACCCAACAGTGGTTTTCATATGTGACTGTGAAAGCCAATGACAGGAGGTCAAAGACAGTAGTAATATTTTTTGTAGCTACGGTCCATTTCATCGGGAGCTTGGGATTGATTGCTGTGCATTTACAACAGCAGATAAAATCTTTCCAAGCCAGTGAAAAATGTGGCCAATGGTTCATTGAATCTACCTGCTTCTGCCTCTGACCGATGGCTGTGTTTTACATCAGTTATTTCTATTTTGACCATACTACATGCAACTGACAAGAGGTAGCTTGATGAATACATCTTGGGTAGATTGTATCCAATCTGCTCACATGGAAGAACATGATAATTGGTCCCTATTCCATATTTCAAGTCCTTCTACCAAAAGCTGATTGAATTCGGAGGCATAGCTATAGGGGGTAGCTAGCTGTGGAACCTGAGCCCTGGTTCTCAAAGGGACTCGGAGGCCCATCTGCCACATAAGAAGACACCAATCTTATTAATGAGAGATGGTAGCAGGGGCCCTGTTACAGAATTTACACTGGGGCCCAGGAGCTTCAAATTGCATCCCTGCTGGCATTTTATTGGTCTTACCTCAATGTAATTTCAATATAAATGCACCAACTGGAAATGAATGGATGTGCCAGCTGTCTGTTGTATTTAAAATGGTTTTGCGAGATTCTGATATTGATGACATATCCTCAGGATGGATCATCAATATCAGATTGATTGGGGGTCCAACACCCCAGCTATTTGAGGAGGTCGTGGTACGGTACTTTGGTTAGAACCATGACTTCCTCACGCTGTCCTTTGGTTAGTTGCTGCACTCGGTAGTGCTGCTCACCTCCATTCACTTTATTGGGACTGAGTTGCAGGTAACATAACTGGTGATCATGACATCACTGGACTAGGAAAAGGCCACAGCATTCCCGGAGCGCCGAGGCCTCTTCAAACATCTGATCAGCAGGGGTGCCAGGAGTCTCGACTCCCACCGATCTCATATTGATTACCTATTCTGAGTATAGGTCATCAATATCAAAATCTTAGACAACCCTTTTAATGCACCCGTGGTCCTTCATATGTAGTACCCATGGCTGGCAGCTTCCTAATAGAAGCAGCTCATGGAAGATTCGATCTCGGCTTGCTAAATATACCTTTAACCTTTAGCTGATTTTTCATAGAGGTGGGAGGAAATGGTGTTTACTCATACACAGGTAGGTTTATCTCGCTATGTTTGTCAAACCTACTGCAGACCCTCTTGAAATAGAATCAGGAAGAAAAGAGAAGAAATAGTTGATAGCATTTTGTCATGACTAGTCAGTAGGACATCATCAGACTCTAAGACTCATTGGCCACAAAGTATTTATTTGCAACAAGCAGTCTTTGTGCAATGACTATTGAAGAAGAAATCACCTCCCTTGGTGGCCCAGATATAATCCTAAAGTTAAATTGCCTCTGATGACCCAGGCAAATCCATCCATCGTCAAACTCTTCAAACGTGACACTATCGTCAGTTTCCAATGCATTACATTCACCCTGTCTCTTCTTTTCATGTTAGATGTTGCATGCCAACCTCAGAGTTTATAAATTCATTTCCACATCAGAGGTTTGGAAAAAATGTCCCTGGAATGCCTTGTGGAAACCACTCGTCCAGATGGCATGGCATAACTTCCAGAGCTGGAACTGCTTCTTAGCGGGTACTTTTGCTTTTCTCCACTTTCCACTTGAGAATTCCTTTTGCAATATATACAAGCTGATCCATCCTGGTGAAGCTTTCTGACCCAAGCAAAATCATTGTTCTATTTTTAAGTCACCATGAGACTGCAGATGTCCCATTCCTCCCTCCCCACCGATGGTCCTAATCTGATTAAGAAACTCTAGATCATGTTCTAGGAGTACGTGTAAGCCTGAAGTTTGGCCACCTTCCCTTGGCAAGTGGTTTCCTGAAGATGAAAGTCTGTGAAAATATAATTGGTTTACATAAACAAAGCGTTAAATTTAGATGGTAAAATATACAATGTAGTATTTGTTTTCATGATCTACAATAGGTAGGCCCAGTAAACTTCATGCAACTAACTCGAAACATATGCTACAACGGTTCGTCCAACGCACCGTAACCCCAGGAGAAGTCAGCTTCCTAAATATGTTTGGAACAATGAAGCAAAGGCTTTGGAATTTGCAGTTACGACGTCTGCATTATTGTAATATTGAAGGCCCTTTTGGAAAAATGATATTCGCGCGGGCTTGCCTGAGTTAACCTTTTATTTTAGATGAAGAATGAATACAAATCTATTACCATGAATGGCACGAAAAGGAGAAATCATCTTGGATATTGAGATTACATATTCTTCCGAAATGATCTCAGACGTTTTTTTTCTTTTTTCGATGCAGTGGGTAGAGCGGTCCAACCTTAGCAAATGTGTTTTTCATGTATAAAGTTGGTTGCTTGGAAACGAGACGCTAAACGACCGTCTCGGTGTTTGGATGGGCTGTGACTGCTGCCTTTGCCTAAGTTTGAACGTCCAGATGTCGTCTTCTAATGGCATGTTTACCCGCCATGAAGCAAATGCGTGAGGTACATTTTCCATTCCTGTTTACCAGTGAAGTCAGCTTTGAACTTGGTGTCTATGTGCGAAAGAAATAATATTTGCATTTCATCTGTCAGTGAAATACATCTCACAAGTGGTTTGTAACTGGGAAATGCACTGAAGGTATGCATTAGCAGAACACAGGAAAATTTAGAGCCAGGCACACAAGTGAAACTTTGGAATTTGTCATAAACATTACCTGGAGTGACTCTGTACGTTCACTTTTGTTGCCAGGTTATCCATCCTGAAGTTTATCACAACCTTGGTGCAGTTGGCGATATATTCTACAAAAATTGAAATAGTATTAATGCAAATGTAAGAATACTATGAAATATGATGTAGGAAGCTGGAAGAGGTACGACAGGCAGCGCTAAGCAATTATGTAACCTTGCTAGTGCTTTTCACCACCAATTTTACAGTCACCATGAACTGCATGGACCTTCTGACCTAAGTCTAATTAGTGAAGACCAAGGAAGTCATTTATTTTGGGAAGTACACTACTTTTTGGTGTACTTTTGTCGCAGATTTGGTCACAAAGGGGCTGAAACTGTGACTTTTTCCTGCTCACGCCACTTTTCCAATGTGGTGGAAAATGGGGGCATGACGTGGATGGGGAAGGTGGCAGGCTGGCAGACCCATCTGATTCATCATTTTATATGCCTGTTTTTGGAGTAGAAAATGGCTTAAATCTACACCAGCAAGGGAGCTGGCGTAGATTTAAGCAAGTCACACCGGCCGCCAGTAAAGCGCCTAGGTTATGTAGAGGCCCATGGGCGTAGCTATAGGGGGTGCAGAGGTAGCAGTCGCTACCGGGCCCAGGAGCCTGAGGGGGCCCAAAGACCCTTGTGCCGCATAGGAAGACACACAAAGCACTGAGGAAAGGGGGGCCCAAGCTGAACTCTTGCACCAGGGCCCATGAGCCATTAGCTACGCCCCTGTAGAGGCCGGTGCCTCTACATAACTTAGATGCGTCAAGCGGCAGCGGACAGGGACTAAGACTGGCGTCTAAATTGCCGGTCTTAATAAATGTCCCCCCAAGTTTTTATTTTGGGGTTACGGAAACATAAAAGGTTTGATCACATGACATGAAGATTGCAATGACACATTGTGACTGCATTAGGTTTCTTTGTGGCATTCAACCTAATCAACCTTTCTGGTTACATATGGCTTTGCAATAGGTTATGATCTTCGGTGTGCCAGTCCCCAGTTCATAACCTAAGTGTGAACTCCCATCAGCTGTAGGCTGATAAAGAGCAAGGCAGGACTGGATCAGGATTCAAGCCAGGGTTAGGACCAGTGTGTGAAGCAGGAAAATTGCTGGAGGACAGAATCATTAAAAAGATGATTTTGCCAGACTTTGTAACCAGAGCAGCACCCAAAATAAGTCCCAAGGAGAAACTGATATCAAGATCTAACAAACAACAAGAATTAGAACTAGGGAGGGCAAACACAGAAGACATACCGGGCCTGGATATGGGATTAAGACCAGGAGCCAACATCGCCACATAACCACAAAGACTTCCAGACACAAAAGATAAACCAGCTGCTATGGTAAGAGGATGTGGCACTAAGAATGATCAAATTTCTCAAAACCATTTGTATTATATGAAGCTGAATCTGAACACAAATCCACCCTTAGCTTTCTTCCTCTCCTTTACCAAGGAAATCGTATGTTTTTCCCAGAGACCAAGAGGAGCATTGACTAGCCTTTAAGACTCCTCACACCTACTAAGTGCTTAGGTGCTCTCCATAAGCTAAAACAGTTTTCTCTGCTTTGCCCTGATGAGGGACATTCTAAGTTATGCTTTGAGGCCTGTTTAAAAGGCTAAGCATTGAGCTATTGGATTAATACCTATTATCTGGTGGCATCCGAGGCTTAGCTTTCTGTTCTTTTTGGAAGGAAAGCTAATATGTATACTCAGAGAAGGCTTGCCTGTTCTATAAGACTTTTCCTGTAGGTGAATCTCTCCCTCTCTCTCTCTGATAAAATTGAGGTGAAATATCAATTCTAACAAATTGATTTGTTCATCTCTAAATGGCACCTTAGGGAAGGCCATCAATGTTTAGTCGGTGGTGTTCTGATTTGTAGGACCCCCCACCGATCTTCACAACAAAGGGACTATGTGGATTGCAGAGGATCATCCATTCACTACAGCTCATCTCATTCATTTTTAGTTACTGTGGTCACCTCTTGATTTTTAGGAGGGCTACACTTTAATGACAGGATAGTTTTTCATCTCTTGATCAACCACCACAAACGTGCTGGTTAGATTTCTACTAAAACCTGCGAAACATAGCGTCAAAAGTAATATCGCACTGAGAAAATCAATGAAAGCAAGATTATTCTTCTGGTGCTGGGAACAATGACATGTTGGACCTCTGATCGGGAAATCAATATTAATTTTAGCTCCAGATTTCAGGACAGCTGTATATTTTGAAGCAGAGAACTAAAATGCCAACGTAATCACACAATGTCATGCCCACAAAGCTGCTTGTGATGAATGTACACAGATTTTCTTTCAGCTGACCGATATATATATCGGTATACAGTACACCTTATATGATATAAGAGAGTAGTCTATACGCTCTGCAGAATCTAGTGCCTTGATGGACACTTGGTAATCCGGGGAGAGCATGTTTCCCCTAAATGCTCTCACTTCCCTTCCTGGCAAGGTGGCCTCCCAAAATCTGGTGTGTGTTTCTCGCCTTTACACCTAATCCAAGATCCTTGGGCCAATTCCCCATCCCTTGCTTGGTAACACTGCCCAAGGAGTGAAGAATGAGGTCCCTTGAATAGCCTCTTTGTACACGTTAGGTGTGTGATCTACGTTATCTTTAGACCTACCATAGTCGATGCCCCTATAAGGTGAACATTTTAAAGGGTTCTCCCAGGGGCGTAACTATAGGGGAAACAGGGGAAGCGGCTGATTTGGGGCCCTGACCCAGAAGGGGCCCATCCAAGAGGAGGAGAAGTACTAAAAGATTTTGCCAGGGCCCCTTAACAGTATTACACAATTAAATTATATACAGTGCCAGTATAGACAGTGTAGAAAACAGATGGAACAGCTGCTGGGTCTGGTCTGAGAGAGCGATCTTTACTAGAAACAGGAAAGGGGGCGGCATGAAAGGAAGGGGTTGTGAAAAAATTACTGGAGGAGGGGGCCCCATTCAAAAATTTGTTGTGGGGCCCAGTCCTTTCTAGTTACGCCACTGGTTTCTCCCATTATCTCCTATCCACAGTTCCAATCACTCTCAAACACGAATAGTTGCCAGTGTTCTTTTTTTGAATGAAACGGTGGTCACGCATGCAAGCTGCCACCCCATTCATCTATGGGGGACTGCTGGAGATAGCCGAGAGCTTGTGCTATCCAGTGGTTAGGGGATAGGCAAAGGCGTAGCTATAGGGGGTGCAGAGGTAGCCGATACCAGGCCCATTAGTCCAAAGACCCTTGTTCCGCATAAGAAGACACCATTATTATTGAAAAGGCATGCTGGTCAAGAATTTGGCATGGCGGTGGTGGTGGTGGTGGGGGATGCCGTTTCAACTTTTGCTTAGGTAGCACAAAGGCTATGTGCTCTCCTGTCCCCTGGCCACAAAGCATTAAGAGAAGGGGGCCCAAGCTGAATTCTTGCACCAGGGCCCATGAGCCTTTAGCTACGCCCCTGGAACAAACCAACAATTTTCTTATTTTGTTTTGGAACCATGAGTCTTCTTCTTCAAGGGAATGTTTCATTATTGATATTTATTGTACAATGAGGCGCTGATCAATTGACTATAGACTATATGGAGCTCAGGATATTGCGTACTATGTACAGTACTCTGATGTGCTCAAGGTCATCGACATTACTAAAGTTAAAAAATTGTAGTAGAAATCTATTCCATTTTCTGTCTTTAGGATAGTCCAGGATGTACCAGATTTATTAAGAGGTATTCAGCAGATTTGTCATATTTCAGTCCGAGGAACTTCAGGATAAGAATAGCACATTTAACAACACCAGGCTTAATAAATCTCTCTGCACCTGTGCATCAAGAAACAGAATAAATGATCATTTTAGAACAGTTGCTCAGTTTCAGCTGAACCTTTGTAGGCCTCATTCACACATTTCTAATCCCTTCAATCCTGCTTGTGTGTGAGGAAAAAAAGGGAGTGTGACATCAAAGTAGTGAATGAGTGGGAGAAGGTGCCAACAGTAGACTGGAGAACAGCTGGTGACGTGCAAAAAGAAGACAACTGATCCTATCCTTGTGTGCTCACACGTTCAGGTTCATTGTCTCTGATCAGATAGGGATGGACACGCAAACATTCCTTTCAAATTACCTTTATGGCCAGTGCGTAGTCAATGGAATCTCTAACTTCTTTTAACTTCCATTTTTAGGTCCATCATTCAGTTACAGATCATTCATTTCATTATATACTGGACTTTTTTTTTTTTTAAACAAATCCTCTGCACTGACACAGAGTTAATTGATAACATGTTGTCTGCCTGCAGCCACCACTAGAGGGAGCTTAAGAGCACACAGTATACTATGTTGTTATTAAATTTAATGCATTTCAGTATGCAATAAGTATCACCCTCTAGTGGTGACTGCTGGCATTCAGAATTTTACATTTCACTATGTCGATGCAGAGGATTTGGGGTCATCTTAGACCGAAATATTGATAACCTATGGTTCATCATTATCAAATCAGTTGGTGTCTGATTCCCTGCCCATCAGTTGTTTGATGGGGTTATGATGGTTGGACGAACACTAGTTTTCTGGCAGCAGATGCCTGTGGTTGTATATACTGTATACCTGCACCACCTGGGGCCATCTAATCCTCCTTCTTCATCTTCCCTGTCTTCAGGGCTGAAAAATGGCTGATGCCAATAACTAAACAGTGGAAGTGCCCCACCGATCAGATATTGATGACCTATCCTGAGGATAGATCATCAGTATTTCAGTCCTGGTAACCCCCTTTAAGGCTCTGTAGTTTTCACTATATGTTGGAGGTAAACATCAGTAATATTTGCCAAGATATGCCCCCGACAACCTATCCCGCTGTATAGGCATTCTGTATGCAGAAAGCCCACTATTATGGCAAATGCTGGGTGCACGAAGGACTATGGACTTGTTAGGCTGAGTTCACACTTCAGTTATTTGGTCAGTTATTTGTTGGGGCCGTCTGCAATGTCCGACTCCATAAATCAAGTGGTGGGGAGAGCATCCTCAGCTTAGGGGGCGTACCCTTACAGGTGCAAAATCCTGCTTAATGAGATAAACCGATTGTTACAAATCAATTCATCGCTCAAAAAATAGAATGACATCCACAGGCCCAAGAAACACATAGACTTATTACAATTTTATGCAATAGTTTGGTACTGTAAACTATTATAGAAGAGTATATAATGTGAGAATGTAATAAAACGCTGTCACTTTCTTGGCTGGCACGCTATCCGTCCTCCTCATTCCCCGGTTAGGATTTAAATAGCACATCTTGTAATAGATCTGTTGCCATGTTCCTTCATGATTTTATCACCAAGTTACCATGACATTTTCTGAGGTTACTCTGACTGTAAAAATCCATCATGAAAGGTAAATCTACGTATTATGTAATCCGCTCCTATTAATACCTCCTTATATAAGAAGGACAAGAAAGGAAAACCCAACACGGGGGAAAATCACATGAAATGTTGAGTTCAAGTAATGTCATCGTAACCCGGGAAATAGAAAGATCTACAGCCTCCTTATCTAGGCCGTGATGGCATCGAATACATAGATTCCTGTTATTCTTGGCCTGAATGTAACTTCGTTATTGCTCCCAGGTCCCTTATTTCCTAGGGATGCAGCATCTTCCGAGTGGTGGGGTTCAAGGTCAGTTTGACCTTGAGCAGAAGCTCTGGAAACACTTGAGCGTTTAATACGTTGCCTTCATTTCAAATCTGGAGAAGGTCTTTATTCATAAATCTAAAGCAATAATGGGTGTAAAAGAGGTGAGCCTCTTAAAGGAAAAGTCTTTGGGGGAGACTTATTAGGACTGGTATCGTGTACGCCCGTCTTAGGCTAAGTTCAGATCACCGTTTAGCTTTCCGTTCTTCTGATCCGTCAGAAAAAGAGCAACAAAAAATAGGATCCTGTAAAAAACGGATCTTGTTGCATCAGTTAGCATCCGTTTGAGCCATTTCCTTTTTTTAGATGGAAAAAAAAAATACTAAAAACGGATCTCAGGCAGAAATGGCTCATGCAACAAGATCCGTTTTTTTGTTTTGTTTTGTTTTTTACAGGATCCTGTTTTTTTTTTTTCTTCCTCTCTCTTCTTCTGACAGATCAGACAAATAGAAAGATAAATGGTGATGTGAACTCAGCCTTTCTCCTGCATTGGTGTGATATGCTCCACAATTATTCAAGGGGTTATGCCGTTAATAAAAATTGAAATCAGATATCTTGTAGTACATGACAACAAAGCTAGAACCAGCCCCGCACCTCACATGGATCCAGAGATCTCCCCATTCATTGCTCCAATTGCTCCGCTAGATTTTTATCAAGCTGCCTGCTCAGGGGACATGTCTTATCTGCTGCAGCTGGTAGCAGTTGAAGGACTGAGCATGTGCGTCCACCTCGGTGCAGTGGACAGAGAAACTAGAAAAAGATCAAACAGCAGGTGGCGCTATACAGATAGATTCCATTGAATGGCTTTACTAAAGTTATAGTTACATGAAATTACAAAAGTATTCAGTTCCCGATGCTGGTTTGAATATTTTTCGTGGGACAACCCCTTTAAGAGACGCATGCCTTTTAATAATTATAGAGCATGTTGGGCCGCCCATGCGTCAGAGATTAAATCTACCCTGGACAGGAGATGGAATATGGTGCAATGTGTACCAATTCCCTCTCGTCCACTTTTTGGTGTAGAGGCTGAAAAAAGGAAAAAAAAAAAAGTCAATTTTCATAAAAACACAGCTCTGAACCCCATGCTATATTATGGAATGATTGAGCACAAAATGTAGACAGGGTAATGCCTCATGCAGACGTCCGATAAACACGGATGTGAATGGTCCGTGGTAGCCTGGGCTGGATACCTGCTGAGAGCAGGAGTGCCCGGCGACATTGGTTGCTATGACGCCGGGCGCTCCCTGCTGCCCCTGCAGTACAGTGATACACTGGCATGATCTATACTACTGTATTACTGTACTGCACTGACGTCGTGCGCTCCTGCTCTCAGCCGAGGATACTACGGACCATTCATGTCCATGATTAACGGACGTCTGCATGAGGCATAAGGCACTGCTGACTCTGCTACTGTATGACATAAGTAGTATACTGTAGATAGCATGCGTGCATAGCTCTGCTATACTACACACATACATAGTACAGCTAGATGATACACATACATATACACATTACATACACAATACAGACATTAAATACACACATATTACATACATAGATACACACACATCACACATATACATTTATATATTACAACAGCCGATAGGCTGTCCTTCAATAGTGATGAGCGGCAGGGCAATATTCCAATTTGCGATATTTCGCGAATATCCGTTAGAATATTCGTCATAATTACGAGAACATTCGTATTCGAGATTATTCTATTGATTGCAATGAAATATTCGAGTAATGCGAATATTCTAACACTATAACACTATGGAATATAGTGCTATATATTCATTTTTTTTAGAATATTCGTCATTTTTTTCAATTTAATGTGAACAGTCATTGGCCCAAAAGTAACTTAAGCAGGGAGGAATCATGACTTCAGATGGTAAAAAATAACAAATATTCTAAAAAACAAAAATATAGCACTACCGTATATTCTATAATACTATATATTCGGGTGTTAGAATGTTCGCATTACGCGAATATTACATTGCCGATTAGTGCCAATATTCGCGATAAAAATTCACTATCACTATCCTTCAAGTCCTTCAAACTTTCTTACTGCTGTATTGACGTAAGAGGAAGATGGGAGGAAGGAATTCCAGATATTTTTTTTATAAATAGTGTTTGGTTTCATTTTTCCCCCTTGGTGCTGCTTATCAGTGTTGCTGGGAGTAGACTCTGTACAGAATCAGTCTCCTTCCCCCTCTGGCAGCTAACAAATAAGCCATATCTTATTTCCCTTGCTGATTTTCAACTATATTGCCATGCGGTTGCAGAGGCTCTGACCCTTCCCTGGCAAGCAGGGCAGAAAGCTATTTCTCTTGGCCCTTCTACAATGAACAGAGGATCACTATTCAGAGACCTAGCTGTAGAGAGAGTGACTGAGCATGTGTGACCAGCAGGACTCCGCTCAATAGTCGGACTTGCAAACTGCTATACACTTTCACCACCAGGTGGTGCCATACTATACCAGTAAATCTCATAACTCATGGATCATTTTTTTTGCAGCATGTAAATGACAAATGTGCTTCGTTTTTTAAGATCTGTGATACGGATTGGCGCGAGTACTTCTTTAACGTAATGTTGTTTCTCCACCTCAGACATTCGCTTTAATTAAAGGGGTTATCCCATGATTAATGTAAATAATTAAAATCAGACATCATAAAGTACATGACAGTCTCTTTCTAACAAAGCTAAACCCAGCCCTGTGCATCACATAGATCCAGAGACCTTCATTCATTGCTCCAATTGCTCGTCTAACATGTATATGACGATGGCAGCTTGAGGGGAGTGTCCTTTCTGCTGCAGCTCAGGGGTTGAGTCCTTTCAGCTGCAGCTCCCTACCTATCACAGCTCAGGAGGCAGTTGAAGGATGAAACTGAGCATGTGCGGCCATAAGAAAAAAACAAACAGCAGGTGGCGCTATACAGATGGATTTTATTGAATAACTCAGCGGCTATGCCAAATTTTTAATGACATGCAATTACAGAAGTGTTCAGCTCCAGGTGCTGGTTTGAAAATTGTAGAATATTTTTCGTCGGACAACCCCTTTAATTATAACTGAAAACAACATATTTTTCCACTTCTGTAGGCTTCTTTCATTGCGGTTTTATAGGTCCTTCCAGGGGAAGTGACATATCTCGGAAAACATTAAAGCTCTTAATAATAATGTTTAGCTCTTTCAGAGCCGACGTGGTGTACGGAGAATTTTTATGGGAACAATTAGTCCCTGACCGAACGGCGTAAAATCAAATTTTCGCAGTCACAGGCGGAGGGAAGAAGCTGGTCTCGCAGAGTACAGTCAAGTGACTCTGATACCAAAGTCTTTTGTAATTAAATCAAAGGTCTCCTTATCAGCCGGCTGCAGTATTCCTGAAATTCTCCAGACGATAAAGTGGAAAAAAAAAAAACACGAGCGCATATGGCGCGAAGTGAACGGCTTAATAGAAGTAAGCAGGATCGTCAGCCATTCGTACACGTATGTTAATCCTGTCACCTGTGATGAGGCAGCTACCGATACGCGTCTAATCATCTCGCCTCAGCAGCACTGATTCCTAGCGGCAGGTTGGTGACAGACAAGCTGCAGCATCACGGTCGATTATAAAACAGGAATTTGTAGACGACCTGCATTCTTATGTCGTACGTGAATTATAGCAATTTTATTGCAGGAATGTCTCTGCACGCTGTGTCACCTGGCGTGGAACCTCGCTCGTGGCAGGAGTCGAGCAAAAGTACATCAAACCTGTGATTAGGTGCAGCGTATGATTTCTTTTTTTGTAGATGGTGGGGGTATTTAGATGTAGCAGAGCTGGGTTTGTCATTTATACTACTGTGTGTGCTATGAATTATGATAAAGGCCTCTTGCACACGACCGTATGGCTTTTTCAGTATTTTGCGGTCCGCAAAAAACGGATCCGCAAAAAATACGGATGACGTCCGTGTGCATTCCGTTTTTTGCGCAACGGAACAGCTGGCCCCTGATAGAACAGTACTATCCTTGTCCGTTTGCGGACAATAATAGGACATGCTCTATCTTTGAACGGAAGGGAGAAACGGAAATACGGAAAAGGAAGGCATACGGAGTGCCTTCCGTTTATTTGGCGGATCCATTGAAATGAATGGTTCCGTATACGGAATGCAAAAAACGGAACGCAAACGAAAAAAAAAAAACGTTCGTGTGCAGGAGGCCAAAGCGGAACGTAAAGGTTTTTTTTAGGTAGAGATTAAATGAAGTGACGCCCCCTCTCCATTTCATTTTATGCTGCCCCCCTTCCCGCATTATTTCTATATTAAAGGGGTTGTCTGGGCTTTACTATTGATAACCTATCCTCAGGATAGGTCATCAATATCAGATCGGCGGGGGTCCGACACCTGGCATCCCTGCCGATCAGCCTTATGAGGAGACGACATGCTGAGAGAAACGATGTTTTAATATATGCAAATGAGCCTGTAGGAGCAACAGGGGCGTTGCCATTACACCTAGAGGCTCTGCTCTCTCTGCAACTGTAGCACCCTCTCCACTTTGATTGACAGGCCCGGGCACTGAAAACGTGATCACACCTGACCCAGCCTCTAGGTGTACCGGCAACGCCCCCATTGCTCCTAGAGGCTCATTTGCATATATTAAAACATCATTTTTCTCAGCAATGCGAGCACATATGAACATGGGACCAACACCGACGCCGTCAGCTGCCGGGCGCACATGTAACAGGTCAGCCGATGTCATAGGCGTAAAAACTGCTGACAGGCGCCCTTTAAATTGAGGCAGAAGATATCGAGTTCTGTATCCTCCAGTAAAAAGGATGAGGCAGGTTACATCTCCGGCGTGCTTGTTTTTATACTACTTCAGTCTGCATAATACGGAAATGTGAAGGTTCTCTGGCGAGGAAGTGCTCGTTATAGAGACAGGTGATGCCTGTAATCCGGCCACCGGCCGCAGGCTCTGTCTGTGTAAGTGGCTGACAACACCTTGTTACTCACTGTTTAACGTAAGAAAACAAGATTTGCATGACTTATTTTTTTCCCTTCTTCTTGGGCAGGATTTATGTGGACATCATTCATGTGATACCCTGGGAATGGCAGACGTGGGGACCATATGCTC
This sequence comes from Bufotes viridis, assembly GCA_033119425.1. Lineage (NCBI taxonomy): Eukaryota > Metazoa > Chordata > Amphibia > Anura > Bufonidae > Bufotes > Bufotes viridis. Next base: position 38,141,601 of record CM065591.1, read on the forward strand.
TCCGGAGCGCAGCTGTGCGGTAATTGAAGATGACGGCCTCCATGCAGCTTTCACCGTCGCTCATGAAATTGGTATGTAGCGCTGTTTCTGTTCTGTGGCCAAATCAAACACTCTAACCAGCTGTATTAGGAACCAGAATACCCGGCAATGAATTCCAGGCCTGAGGTTCTCCGTCTGTTCACCTGCACAAGCTCGGGTCATCAGAGGGATAGACGCAGCTCCCTATTCGGGGTGTCATAGGATCGAATGATCATGAAAGGTTGTGTGGGGCCCGTATGTGTACGGGAACAATGACACCAGGCGTGTAAATCTCATAGGGTTTACCCAACCAAGACGAATCACACGGTTCACTGAGCCAGAGAAGTACAGACCGCAGTGCGGCGACTTATCCCTCAGTTCGCCTTCTCTTGACCCCTTCCTTCCACGTTGGAATCAGAATTTCTAGAATATAATTTATAGGATGGGGGAGGAATGTGATTCACGAATAAAGGATATTATAATATATATATTAATACGATTCTCCATCACAGAGAAGCTCTAAGGAGGTGAAGCAGAATTTTTCAGGGTATAAAATCTGAGTGTGGACAGTGTGAATCCGTATAGAGACACAGCCTCAACTAATAAGACCCAGTTGTCAATTTTATTCATAAAAGTCTTTGGAGGAATGACAGAGGAACAACACAACAAAGAATTCTAAGAAAAGATGCCCAGAATTCTTATAGCATATTTACTAAAATAAACATGTCCACAGAGCTGGAAGGTCTTCTTTAGGTTCTTTTTTAAGGAGTTTAATATTAATGGCCTATCCTCAGAATAGTAATTAATATCTGATCAGTGGGGGGTTCAACTTCTTGCCCCCCGTCTATCAGCTGTTTGAAGGGGCCAGTGCAGCTCCATGGTCAATGACATCACATTCATCGGTCACGTGGCCTAGGTGAAGCTCAGCTCCGTTCAGGTGAATGGGGCTGAGCTGCAATACCAAGCACAGCCACTATACAATATATGGCGCTGTACTTAGTGTGTTATGAGTTGGCTGTAGGGTCCACCGCAGCTTGTTCAAACAGCTGTCAGACCGCCACCGACTGAGGATAGGCCATCTGTATTCAACTTCAGGAAAACCCTTTTAACCTTTCTATGTATTACTCCTATGGTCATTCAGATGAATGACTTGTAAAACTGCTACTTCATGGGAAATAACCGGTTGGCTTTTTTTAAAAAACAAACGTAAAGGACCCAGTAGTTTCTCTAACTCCAGTGATGACAGCTGAACAGTCATTGCCACATCAGAACCACATTTGTTCTTTCATTTCCAGAGCATCTGCTATAGGGTATTGTATGCCATGCAACAAATGGACAGGCAGGGTGACCAGAGAGGATGGGCATGAGGAAAGAGGTTGTCTTCATGAGGCATCCCGTTTAAGAGCAAACTAAGGTCAATAGGTTCCAACACAACTAGAAGGCCTCAATATGTGAACCTTGGCTAAGATCACATTTGCACTTCACTCAACAATGCGGGCAAATATATTCTCAGAAACTAATTATATAATATACTGCACAGGCGTTTCATATTGTACGCTCTTCTAGGTCCTTAAAGACTACATACCGTTAGTAGGATAGGATCCATCTGACTTGGACCTTGCTTGCTTATTTGTTATATTAGGATATGAGGTAAGGAACTGATCGTGGTGGTGGCCTTTGCCCAGGCTGTTTAGACTGCTGAGATTTCCCAAATTTCTTTTTATTGCTGTCAGTATAGCCTTGAAGATGCTTTCATAACCTTGCTCCACATTGCAATACCCTGTATGAAATCTCATTTTCTTTGTAATGCAAGAGCCTCTTACAGTTCATACAGAAGATTTAAGGAATTAGCGTCAATGGACTTAATGTCAGTTATAATAAAAATATAGTAAAAACGGAGTTCTGAAGGGAGAGAGCCAAGATGCTGATCAGACAGGATAAAAGTAAGTTGAGTAGGAGCCCTTAGTTTGGCCATGAAAGTGGACTTTCTAGGAGTGGTGCCACCATCTTGTTCAGGCCCTAGACTAGTAATGAGGATTGGGGCACCCATACACTGAGTATCATGAATATTTATTAGAAACTAATTAATATTCAGTAAATGTTATCCAATATCATTTTCTATGTGATTGGTCAAATTGGACTCAAAAGTTGAGGGTTTTGACTTCTCGAGAAGCTTTGCTATACGTGGATTCTGTCGTATCTCCATTGACATCAGACTGGAGGCAGATGTGGTTTTAAACATGAACAAATACAGAGATCCCTTTGACTCATTATAAATTGCCCTTTACTTATGGTACTTATGCAACAGAGAGCGCGGTCCGCATGGGGTCCCTTTTAAGATGCGATAAGTGTTTAGTGACGCCAGTTGCAATGAAGCAACAACGGGACAGAGTCCCTTTAAGAAATGATGTTGGTACCCAGGTGTAGGAATGGCCGAGTGGTATAGGGTGGCCTATAATGTCCCTTAATGTTTTGTGCACATGCCACGGTGCTCCTACCTGGATACGCTGGAACCACAGGCGTTGGCTCTGAAGCAGACAAAGGGGTAGTTTAATTGTGGGATGGAGAATAAATTAAGTCCAGACCTTGTGATAAAGTTGAAAAGCTGCTTTACTTTCAATGAACGTTTCTCCAAACAGTTTACAGACTTTGTCTTGGCTCCCAGCAAGTTTTAACATGAACAAAACTGTGGCAGGCAAACTCCTCTCTGCTATATCTGTCGCTCTCTGGCTCTGCTGTTTGACAGGCTGGCTATATAACTCAGCTTTTGCTGTATGCTGCACTTTCCTTCTGTAGTCTGTCTCTTAAGTTATACCAGGGAAGTTTCTTCCTGTCTTCTGAGGCTTCAATCTTCTACCTCCATGTCCATCTGGGCTTAGGGTGCTCTCTCTTGCTTGGTTTGGGCTTGTGTACGTCCTGAAGAGACGTGGCCCTGCACACCTTCACCTAGCTTAAGGTAGGCTAGGACTGACCTCTAACTAACTAAACTCCTTCCTAGACAGAGAGAATAGAATGGAAATAAGGTTCCATGCTAGGTAAAATAGCGCTGCCATTTATGCCGCCATCTGTTGGTGAAACATGTACATTACATGATAACATAACAGTTACTGGGAACTGAGAATACACATTTTGCAGGCTCTGGAAATTAATACAGGGGATGACACGTGGTTAACCATAGGAGATAGTGGCAGGGTGCAGAAGTGGTAATGCAGTTCTGGGGCGTTACACTTAGATCAGCCAGTAGCACACTTAAAGGGGTATTCCGATGGATAGGTCATCATTATCTAATCGGTGGGGGTCTGATCAGCTTTTCCTAGACCACTGATGACACGTTCATCGGTCACGTGGCCTAGGAGCAGCTCAGTCCCATAGAAGTGAATGGGGCTGAGCTAATACCAAGCACAGCTGCTGTACTATGTACGACACTGCGCTTGGAGAGCATGGAGAAGGCCACAGCACTCACAGGAGCACCCGTGCATTCTCAAACAGTTGATCACGGACCTCCACCAATCAGATACTGATGACTTATAGCAGGCATGGCCAATCTGCGGCTCTCCATCTGTTGTAAAACTACAACTCCCACTATGCCCTGCTGTAGGCTGAAAGCTGTAGGTAGTCTGGGCATGCTGGGAGTTGTAGTTTTGCAACATGCGGAGAGCCACAGGTTGGCTATCCCTGACCTATAGGAAAGTTCATCAGTATTAAAGTCTTGGAAAACCCTTTTAAGGCTTGGATACCCTACACGAAGTATAACTTTAGTCAAACCAAGCATCTTCTGTACTCATAGGTGACTTTTCAGTTTTATTTAGGTTGACTTACAAACTCTGAAATCTCCATTGTTTCCTGTTGGGGTTCACCACACCTAAGTAATGGTTTGCATCTCTACCTTTTTGATTTGTCTCAAAGCTATATGAAAGTACGGTTTTCACTCTTTAAATTGAAAGAGTTTCCCGGATTGATCACTCCAAGTTGCAAAACCGAAAGGTAGACTGAATGATCATAGGAAGGACACCCACATTGAATGAGAAGTATAACTCCCAGTAGAAGCAGAAGATTTGTTATTATGGCTGAACTTTAACTTTTTTTTACTCCTATACTGGACTCTTCGGATTATACTTTAGTTGTAAACCAGTTTTCTGAGACCCCAGAAATAAAATTTATCCTACGGTATGGAATACTAGATGCTTTACAGAAGCATATCTCCTAGGAGAAAATAGTTCACCAACATGCCGTGTAATCGGATTCATGTGCATTAAATCAGAAGCATATGGAGATATAGTTAGGTTTCATATTCAGTAAGTTTATTGATGGCAAATTCCATCTTCTTACGAGTCAGAGGTTGGATGGAACCATGATCCACTTGTGTCCATGAGCTCTTAGCTAAAAGAAAACCAGGTGTGGTGACATCACATCCCAAAAACTGACTCAGAAACCGTGGATGAACCAGTCTATAACCATCCTAATGTTCATTAGGATCTGTACAGTCATCCCATAGTAAGACCCTGTACACACTGCTCTCGTGGTCACTGATGTTGACATTGACACGTAATTCCTCTAATCGGTTACGGGCTGCTTCAGAGAGAAATGATTAACCAGACTGAAAAAACACAACTTCACAACACGTTATTCTCCCACTATTTAAAGTGGTTTGAACTAGTGAACCGAGACTCAAAGGCAAACTTTATTTTGATTTGGCAATGAGTTATAAGTAGTTTTCAAGTTGGCAGTTTCAAAATCTGTTCCTCTCGTTTTGTTTTTTCCCTGCCAAGAACACTAAATAATATTTTCTTTTTTTTATTTTCTCAGTTTTTATCTTTTTTTTGGTAAAATAATGATATCTCCAAAAAGTCATGTGCTTTGTAAATGATACCATGAAACGGCCCGAATAGGGTTAGTGTTAAACTATCCTTTAGCTGGCGCAAACATTTCATCTTCTGCTATAGCCATATATCAAAATACCCTGGCCATGGCATCTAGAACGTCAACTGAGGAACCTTCCAAGACCATCAAAGCATCTAGCACGCCTACCAAGGAATCTAGCAGGCCCACCAAGAAACTTTGCAAGCCTTCTAAGGCACCTACCATGCCTACCAAAAGCCTAGCTTACCTACCAAGGCACATAGCATGCTCACTAAGGAACCTAGCACACCCACCAAGGAACCTAGCATGCTCACTGAGGAAGCTAGCGTGAGCACGATATACCCCCTGGTTTAGCCTGCCATAACTACCCGTGCACCTAGCACACCCATCAAGGAACCTACCCTGCCCACCAAAAGCCTAGCATATCATGGCATGTAGCATGCTCACCAAGGAACATAGCACACCCATCAGGGCACTTAGCATGCCCACCGAGGAACCTAGCGTGACCACCAAGATCCCCTTGGTTATACGCCTAGGCTCATAAATATGTTGCCTAAATACATTTGTAAGCATACAAGCCTTCACAAGAGGTCTCAAACCTGTAGCTCTCCCTACTACCTCTGGTCATCACACCATGAGCTGATTTGCTTAGTCTGCTGTATGCTTTTCTCATAAAGATGCTCATTACTTTTCCAATTTAAAGGGTTGTCCATAAAATCAAAAAAATTATTTGCTGTGCATGGTGCAAAAAAATAAAAGAAATTATACCTACCTTACCGAACAACCACTGGTCTTGTACTGACACTTTTCCGTCCTCCGCTGATCTCTTCTTCCTGGTCTCTGTTGACACGTAGGATATGGCCACTCACCCAATCGCTAGCCTCTGCTCTGACCCACCTGTGATTAGTTGAGTGGTTTGTAGGTCAGAATGAATTTTATTAGGGTGGTTTAGCAGTAGACATGAGTTGGGGAAGGTGGCAGGTGCTCATTTTATGTATTGGTATTAAATAATAGGATGGGCAGTTGATAAGGAAATCCCTTCACTATATCTCTGAGGAGCTTTATGTTGGCTGTGTCGCCATGTTCTAAAGAAAACTTTCTCATTGAAATTATTGCATTTTTAGATGTAGACCTAGACACTGACCGATCATATACATGTATGTTCTGAAGGACATAGCTGGGGATATACTGTAGTTATATTTCCACAATCAGCAAACAGTGACAGACAGAGACTCTATGACTTCTCTTGAACTTCCGCAGTTTTCTCCTTCCCCATCCTTCCTGCAGAGCTTGGGACCATTGATAGGCAGTGAGTGACATAACCTGGATCAGTGAGACCCTGGCAGCTCTCCAATGGCCACGGTCTTGAATAGTAGGGGATAATCAGCTACAGCAGGGAAGTCACTGTATAGCCGGGCCAGAGATAACAAATAGACTGACTACGTCCAGCCAGCAGGAAAGGCGAGAAAGTTGTTTTATTTCTATTGTACAGAACAGGAGCGAAGCGTTGGCATGTGTAGAGCGATCCTCGGTTTGACCTGCCAAGACCAAAGACATAACACAACGTGGCTCAAACTATTTACAACCTAACAGCCAGCTCGTATCTGCCTGGCACCGAGGAGCCTGCTGAACTCGTACTGTTCTGAAATGGTGTAAACGTGAAGGATTAAACTTCTCAGATACGCAGAATTTGCCATATGGTCACCTTCATGCAAACCTGCAAATAGACAAAGGGCAATTTCAGCTATGGCATTATTGTACAGTGTATAAGATGGACTCCTGGCATAAAAAAAAGTCAAGTCCCTCATAAACACTCCTGGCAACTGGCCTTGGTGAGCTAATCGCATATGGATTTATATTTTTCCCATTGACTTGAAGGGGTTTAATATGGATTACATCCTTAGGATAGGTCATCATCATCAATATCAGACGGCCAGGGTCTGACTCCCAGAAGCCCTGATGATCAACTACTTGAAGAAGAGCTCCTGCATCGAAACCAGACACCGAAACACCAAGCAGATGGGAGCGTTGCTGCCGTAACAAAGCACGCCCAATACTCAACATGTAGAGCTGTGTAGTTCTGGTGCCTGGTCTGACGCACTAGCTGATCGACGGAGGTGCGGGAGTCAGATCCCCACTATCTGATTTTGAAGACCTATCCTAAAGACTATACTTAAGCCTTAATAAAGTCTCTTAGCTGGCGGAGGATCTGCTGAAGTTATGAGGAGACGCAGGCCTATCCATAACTTCGGTGCATTCAACGCCAGTTCTAAATTTACACCATTTTCTACGCCTAAAACAGGTATAGAAAATGGTGAATGAGACGGGCCTGTCCCCTTCTCCACCCACGCCCACAATTTTAGACCTGGCGTGAGCGGGGTGAAGTTGCAGATAATTTAGGTGTATTTCAGCTTAGTAAATGACCCCCATTATATTTCTAATAATTCCTAGGAAATGGTCGATGTGCTCCAGGCTTTATTTGCATCCAGCAGATGTCAGGCTGCCAACCATTTAAGGCATCTCCCAGGCTTCCCCATCACATTGGTGACAGGATGGATTTTTTATGGTTAGGCTAAAATTATAACTGAAAAATGAGACCGCTTTACTTCTGCATTAATTTAGAAGCGTAGAAGCTAAAAGCTTTTAGGCCAGAGGTTTCGATTTCAGGCTCTTCAGATGGTGCATGTCCCAGTGGATGTCAGATTTTTTTTGTAATAGGACCCAAGGTTCTACTGAATTGCAGACGAGGAACAGCAGGGTTTTCAGTGAGGCTCATGCCCACGGAGACAGTACAGCCTAATAGCATACTTGTCAAGTAAGAGATGTCAAGCCTACTGGACATCCCCATATGGGACAGGTTGTATATGTCTGCAGGCTAAGACACTCGCCTCCTGACTATACAATATATTGGTCTGCCCCTTTGCATTATTGATGTGTCTCTGTGACGTTAACAGTGGTTGTCTCATTAAAAATATTCTACATTTTCCAAACCAGCAGCTGCATCTGAATATTTTTGTAAATTAATGCAATTAAAGACCTTGTATAGTCACTGAGTTAGTCAACTAAATGTGCATGTATAGCGCCACCTGCTGTTTGCTTATTTTTCTAATTTCTCTGTCCACCTCAATGAGGTAGACACACATGTTCAGTTCCATACTGTATTGACACCAGCTGCAGCAGAGAGGGCACACTCCCTGAGAAAGGACACACTTTCTAAGCTTCCAGCTTGAATTAAATCTATCAGAGCAATCGGAGCAATGAATCAGGAGATCTCTGGATCCATGTGAGGTACAGGGCTGGTTCTAGCTTTGTGTGAAAGATATCGTCATGTAGTACATGATGTCTGATTTTCATTTTTTTACATCAATCATGGGATAAACACTTTAAATGGATTGTGTCACTTCAGCAAATGACATTTATCATGTAGACATTGGCACTTACTAATGTACTGTGATTGTCTATGTTGCCTCCTTTGCTGGCTGGATTCATTTTTTCATCACATTATACACTGCTTGTTACGACCACCGCTGCAGCGCAGATACGAGGTGACCCGGGACAGGAGCTACCACGGTCACGGTCACTAGACAGGCCGGCGACTTTTCCTATAGTTTCATAGTTGCCAACTGTCCCCAATTTGCCGGGACTATCCCTGATTTTTCACAGTCTCAGCAAATTCGCTCTGTCCTGGTCAGAAAATGGGTGGGACTAACACAAACCCCACCCACCATTGGGGGTTTCCGGCAGGTTCGGAGCGTTCAAGGGTCGGGGCTTATATGCCCTGATTTAACCAACTGAAATGTTGGTAAGGGCTTATTCACACAAACGTTTTTTGCTTTCCATATACGGGCCGTTTTTTGCATTCTGTATGCGGTCCGTATACGGAACCATTCATCTCAATGGGTCCGCAAAAAAAATGAAGGTACTCTGTGTGCATTGCGTTTCAGTATTTCCTTTTTCCGTTCCGCAACATTTTGAGTCAGGACCTATTATTGTCCGCGAATCACGTTCAGTGGCTCCATTCAAGTCAATGGGTCCGTATATAAAACGGAATGCGTACAGAACACATGTCCGTATGTCATCGGTTTTTGCGGATCCATGCTGTAGAAATGCTATGCCCAGCCCTTTTGCACATGTGTTTGCAATGATCACAAAGTTCCTGTTTTTACGGAAAAAGGGAAAGGAAATAGAAACACAGCGGATCCAAAAAAGGAGCAACGGTTCGGTGAAAAACGGACCGCAAAACCATACTGTCGTGTGAACAAGCCCTAATTATGTAGTTTGCAAGCACGACCACCGCTGCTGCATAGCAAGGTGGTCGTAATACCTGGAAACGAGTAGTATATATTACAATAGAAAAATTAATGGGCGCACCGGAGATAGCCGAGTGGTGTACTTCTCTGGTGCTCCCATAGAAATGAATGTAGTGGCGGCGTGCATTTCCGAACAGCCGCTGCATCCATTCAAGGGATCTCCACAGGGTACAGGGCCCCCGTTCTCGTTATCTGTGGGGTCCTAGAGGTAGGACCTTCACCAATCTGATAGTTATCCCCTATCATGTACCGTAGATAGGGGATAACTTGTTATAACCCGAATACCCCTTTAAATTAAAAGCTTAATTCCTCATGGTTTTCAGGATCTCTGCTTGCTGTCAGTGAATGGAAACAACCCCGCTTACTTCCAGGTGGTGTTCGTTAGGATGCTGACACAGATGCAGGGCTTGTTACAATTTATGAGAGCAGTTTTTGTTTTGTTTTTTCGCCCCTGCATTGAAACCATTTAGTTGACTTTTAGCAGTGATCTTCTTGAAAACAAAAACACTGAAAAACAAAGTACATTAGAAAGTTACATAACATTTTATTAAAACATGAAGGCAACCTTACATGAAACCGGAGTGCCCCTTTAAGTAGCTCCTGTATGGCCTAACAATTTGTAGCATGCAATTATCCAGATGTATAGATTGAGCAGATTTGGGGAATTTTGCTGTGAAGTTGTCCAGTGTAGATGCCTGTACACAGATTAAGAACAGATGTTTGGATACTGCGACTATCCCTCCGCTATGAAGCCTGCACATTGTGTCTCGAGACCCAGGAATGCCCTCCAAGATGGCTAGATAAGGAATTTTAAAAGCTTCGGCAGTAATAACTGGCATCAGCATTTGTCACTCTAATATATACAGGGCTGTACTGGATCCAAACAGGATTGTTTTTGTCTGTCATCCTTGTGTATGGAGGATGGGGGTAGTAAACTGTGATGGTAGGCGCTGAGTCAGCCACATTCCCATGGGAGTAGCTGGTGCCCATAGCAAATGCTTACCCTAGCCCTTCACCATGTCATGTTTAGAACAGCAGCAGCGACCAATGTATGACCTGAAATGGTGGTGTTAAAGGACAGCTAGAATGGACTGAAATGGTTAGTCCACAGTCATTTACTAAATTCTTAAATAATATATAACTATGACAGTACTAGTCACATCACTGTTGTCCTGTATTATAGGCATTATCCCGTTAGGACATCTCCAGACTCCCTTCCATTAGCCAGAGCAGATAGCTGCTGTAAAGAGGGTCTCCGGCTCTGGAGGACTCAACAGGACCACATATCGTGCAGTACTCCAGTGACTGAATAGGTGTCATGTAATACCAAATCTCTCCTGAAGTGGCCACTGCAGAAAAGATCTGTGGTCAACTATAAGGAATGGCTGATCAGCCGTGGTTTTTGTCGAAGCGGTCAGATGATCACTAACGATCCCTATTTAGAAAGGGAAAACCCTTTGAATAGTAAAGATACCAAATGCAGTGGTTTCAGATTTCTTGTCTGCTTTCTTCTAGAAACAGCGTCACACCTGCCCACAATTGAAGCTCAAAACTTTAAACCACTTTAGGACCGCCTGTCCTGAAAAGTTCCTGAACTTCCTTGAAGAGTTAGTAGTCGGGCACTAATTGATGCAGCAGGCCTTTACCACAAAGGAGGCAGATATGTTTTTTACTGTCCTTAACTACTCCATCATTGTATACACAATGAGCCAATGCCGACGCTTGTTGCTCCGGCCCTAGCGATCGTGTGATCACTGGGGTCCGGGTGTCTGCATGAGCTGCTGGACCTTAGCAGATCCAGATCAGCTCTGCAGTGAGGCTGAACAGCCTTGTTCCAGTCTGCAGGGACTGTATTCCACCTTGTGGCTAATATAAATAGATAAAAACCTGCTACCACATGCTCACTCCCAGCTACCATAAACTGTATGTCCTCCTATATCAAAATGGGTCATCATTTAAAAAAAGGACCTGATTTAAATACGTATTTTGTGCTATTAAAAAATAAGAAAAAACTGTGACCAGACAAGCTTTTTTTCTCGGGTATCAAAAAAGACAAAAACAAAAAATTAAAAAAACATAAAGCTAAAGCCCTATGTATCACTGAAGAAGGCACAAAAATTATTTACTTAACTGAAAGCTATCGCTTTTGCATGTACTTTAAAAAAAAAAGGAAAATGTGCCTAGTTAGGAAAGAAGGTAAATAGCATGGTCTTGAACTGGTTAAAGGGATTTTCTGATATTTTCACACTGATGACCTGTCCTCTGAATAGGTCATCAGTATCTGATCAGTGAGAGGTCCGACAACCGGGACCCCACCAAACAGCTGTTTGAGAAGGCACCACAGCTCACAGTAGCGTTGCGTCCTTCTCCAGCTTTGCCTAAGCCAGGTGATGTCACGTTCATCGGTCACATGGCCTAGGTAAAGCTCAGCCCCAAGAAGTGAATGAGGCTGAGTTGTGATACCAAGCACAACCACTATCCAATAGACAAAGCTGTGCTTGATGAACTGAGAGAAGGCTGCGGCCCGAATGTGAGCGCTGGTGCTTTCTCAAACGGCTGATTGGCGGGGTCCCGGGTGTCGGAACCCCACTGATCAGATACTGATGACCTATCTATCAGTTAAAAAAAATCTTGGAAAACCATTTTAAGATGTCTCACTAGTCTTACCTACAGTCCTGTGGAAAACTACCACTAACAACACAATGTGATAAAGGCAGATTGTATTGTCCCAAGCAGCAAACTCAGCCCTGCTCCTTCTGTAGCACTGACACCTCTGTCAGTGCTACAGTGGATTTTTCCCATCCTGTAATAGTATATCTATTGCTAACATTTGGCTACGAACATGCGAAGTTGTAATTGTATCACTGAGTTTCCTGTTTGAACCACAAGCCCTTTTCTCTTTCCTTTCAAAATATGTTGTTCCATTTCAGGCTGCTCTTCCTACCAAGGCACTGCCGGTCCTCTTCTTTCTCCTTTTAAGTGATGTTGTTCTACTTTCGTGCTTGGAGTTTGTGACTGCGGCTGGTAAAATGAGTCAAAGGCACAATTTAGACAATCTGAAATCAAAGCAGAATGTTCAGCCAAGATATTAGGAAGTGCTTCAGACACAACACTATCTCCGCGCGGCGTTTGCTGTGGTTTGAGGGTTTTTTCCTCCAGCTTCTGCTGATCCATGTAAAACTTCTTCCCAACAAATGGCTAAATTAAACAAGACTTTTATTTTGAAAGCTGTTGGGTAGGCAGATAACGTAACCGTAAAGGAAATCTGGGGTTACCGTTGCATTCCTTTTTACAAGATCTTAAATAGAGTAATCTAGAATTAAAACTGAAAATTGATATGTGACCAGGTAAGGAATCTAATTATATTGCTCCATTCTCTCACATATAAAAGTTCAATTCAGGTTGTGTAAGGAAATACTGAAGTCCCTGTCCGGAGCCATGGCTAGCAAACTCAGAGACTGTTACCAGTCTTCTTTAACCACTCCACTTGGTAGGAAGCTAAGGCTACTCTTAGGTTCTTCACCAGAGCCTGCAACAAGGCTAGATGGATTTGACTGCTAGGAACTGTGGTTACATCTGCGGTGTAACGTAGCAGAAAACTGCTGTGAGCTCGCTAGAAGCACACCTATCAGAATGACCTGAGTCCAAAGGGAAGTAGACAAGCAGGGTCAGAACCAAGAGAGTTGGATAGAGCCAAAACAGCAGATGAGGGTTTGATCTAAAAAATAGCCACAGTCTGAATACTAGGAGCATAAGTAGAAGCAAATTCAGCAGATGAGGGGTTCATCCAAAAAAACAAGCCAAGGTCGATACACAGGGTGTTAACAAGCTCGTCTATAGCAAGCTCAGAGGTACAAACAGAGTAAGGACACTTTACGCAATCAAAGGCAATCACAATCATTAGTACAAGTAGCAGTCTTTAATTATCTGCCTAGCTCCGGGATTGGGAACCTGATGGCTTGGCTTACAGCCTCACTGCTAGCTTGACCAGCCTGGGCTTCACTGATCATCATGGAAGCCATGGACACAGTATTTTGGAAGGGGAAATTCCTGAAAGGCTGCACAGGATAAGAAAAAATAGTTGCTTACTTCCCAAAATATCACCACTCCTGGCCACAGGCTGTGCCTGGTACTGCAGCTAAGCACTATTCACTTTAATGGAACTGAGATGCAATACCAGCCATAACCTGTAGACATGTGAGGCAGTGTTTAAGAAAGAAAGCAGCCATATTTTTAAAATTTTGAACATTCTCTTTAGGGATGTATAATTATAAGGGGTGCCAGGGTTGAACAGACCTTTTAGACATTAGATATATATATATATACATACTGTATTTTCTGGCATATAAGACTACTTTTTAACACATGAAAATCTTCTCAAAAGTCGGTGGTCATCCATTATGCCGGTATACTACGTGCTGAAACTTAAGAGGACCTTTCACTGGTCCAACAATTGTTAGATAATGATATGAATGAAACATAGAAACATAGAATGTGTCGGCAGATAAGAACCATTTGGCCCATCTAGTCTGCCCAATATGCTGAATACTATGGATAGCCCCAGGCCTTATCTTATATGAAGGATGGCCTTATGCCTATCCAATGCATGCTTAAACTCCTTCACTGTATTTGCAGCTACCACTTCTGCAGGAAGGCTATTCCATGCTTCCACTACTCTCTCAGTAAAGTAATTCTTCCTGATATTACTTTTAAACCTTTGCCCCTCTAATTTAAAACTATGTCCTCTTGTAGCAGTTTTTCTTCTTTTAAATATTCTCTCCTCTTTTACCGTGATGATTCCCTTTATGTATTTAAAAGTTTCTATCATATCCCCTCTGTCTCTTCTTACTTCCAAGCTATACATGTTAAGGTCCTTTAACCTTTCCTGGTAAGTTTTGCCCTGCAATCCATGTACTAGTTTAGTAGCTCTTCTCTGAATATCCTTCTGCAGATATGGTCTCCAGTACTGCACACAATACTCCAAATGAGGTCTCACTAGTGTTCTGTAGAGCGGCACGAGCACCTCCCTCTTTCTACTGTTAATGCCTCTCCCTATACACCCAAGCATTCTGCTGGCATTACCTGCTGCTCTATGACATTGTCTGCCCACCTTTAGGTCGTATGTGTAGAGCGGTGCCCAGGGATCTCCCTGCACTTACTATTATCCCTGAGCGCCGCTCTTCACTTACGGTATATATCATCATCTAACAATTGTTGGGTCAGTGAAAGGACCTATTAACTTCCAAGCCGGACTGGAGAAGCTGTCCTTCTCCAGCTTCAGGGACAGGCGCCCTCTAGCTGAGCCACCGTGTGCTGCATCCCGGCCAGACGCTCCTGAAGCAGCCCCCTCTCCCTGCTCTCAGTGGTTTTCTCATGCTCGGATCGTCTGTTTAATTTTTATTTGGTGTGCGTTTTTGACAGGTTTGTAAATCTCTCTAATTATACCTAAACCCAGATCAAATGTTCACATCAAACTATGATGGTTTGTAAAGGAGTCATTATCCTAAATCCTGGGGACTTGAACCAACCTTGGTCTACCTCTTAGGGATGCAGCCATACCCAGGTTCTGGTGCCTGAAGTAACCCTATAATATCTCTGCTATCAATACTATGTGTGATACATGATAGTTGGGCAGTGGTGCCCTTTTGCATAGCACTGTGAAATCGCAAAAATGGGCCAAACCAGGAGTCATGTGATATTGATATGGTTCTTAGCCTGTCCTCTTCTGTCAAAAATATAGTTTGCACATTGAAATACCAGAGAGAGAATAACATTTCCATGACTTTTCCATGGCCAATTCTCCATGTCCTTGTTTGTTACAGGGGTTATCTCACAAACACCATTCATCACCTGCCCACAGGATCATTGATAAATGTATGACCACTGAGGAGACAACTGCTGGAACGCCAAGCGATCCTTGGAATGGAGTTCCCCAAGTCCCCCATTTGTCACTTTATCTGTCCAATAGAAGTGAACGGTGCTGTGGACTGACATATGCATTCAAACTGGGAACTTGGAAACTCTTGTTCTTGGGATTGCTGGAGATTTTCCCTTTGGGATGTCAGTGATCCCAAGAACGGGTGGGGGAAAGCAATTTGATAGAGGTGTTTTGTTCACACAGGGAACTCAGAGACCTACATTCTCATGACCGGTGAAGGTCACAGGTGTCAAAATCCCAGCAATCATATATTTATCGCATATCATGTGGATAGGTCATACAAAGGTCATACCTCCAAAGATGATGGGTCAAACCAGGGCTGTATCAATTTTCTCCAGGGCTCCCTTTGTAGCTTCATGGTCTACTTTTATGATATATATATATATATATATATATATATATATATACACGAAAAATGGCGGCACTGACAAAAATGAAAAGCAAGCGGGTGCACGTTCAATGGGAATAGGCTTCTTACCCCAATACAAGTCCGAAAAATGAACAGCACTTCCAGGTATAGAAAAAAGGTGTTTTTTATTCACCCATATGGTGCGACGTTTCGGCTCAACTTGAGCCTTTTTCAAGCTTGAGCCGAAACGTCACACCATATGGGTGAATAAAAAACACCTTTTTTCTATACCTGGAAGTGCTGTTCATTTTTCAGACTTATATATATATATATATATATATATATATATTCCCTAGATGTATGACCCTGGTACCAATCTGTTTCCATTAGCATGCAATGATCCCAAGAGCCCACATGGCCGGTCAGTCACTGGTTGGGAGACGCTGGTTAAAGTACTCTCTTACATGGTTATTAAACAGTAAGGCCATTGATGGTCTCAACTGTAGAAAGACATAGGCTTCTTATCTCTAACAAATAAGTGAAGAAGGGGAATGAGAGCTACCAGGAACATAGCAAACAGTGGAGGATTTAGTTGTTGCCGGGTAAAGGGATAAATTGAATATGGTCAAATAGGCCGCCAACTGGGTTAAAATAGAATGGATTTGCTTACCTCACGCACCTCCACCAGTGGACATTTTTTGTCTCTGGCTGAGGCTCAAGGAAGTTGTCCATTACCAGCTAATTCTCATGGTTTTCCTTCTTCCCTACTGGGACATCATTAATGGTATCCTTTTTCTTTACCCCACACACAGCAATGCTCACTTACTAGACATGCCAGGATTGACGTCATGTCCACTTACCCGTAAATGCTGTCACTGTGAGGGGTTCACTAAAGTTACGTAAATATAATAAAACCTATTAAAGTAATTTTAAAGACAGCTAAATTCGTGAAGACAAATCCAATGACATTGAAATGACATTATAACTTGAGTGCTTCATTTCCTCTACATATGGATGTCATGGCCCATATGATTTGTCTGCTGTGAACATTTTTATGAATGAGAGATCTGTGCATTTTTATAGGTGTTTTTTATTTACTAAGTTGCTCATAGAGTTTTAGGAGATTTAAAAAAAACATGGCCACCCTCTTCTAGAAACAGTACCACTCCTATACATTGATTGTGCCTGGTACTGAGGTTCTCCACCTCATTCACATAAATGGGGTGAGCTGCAGAAATAGATTAAAGCTGTCTATAAACCTATAAAGCTAAGTCAACACAGAGATAACTCCAAGTAATATAGAGCCAACATAGAGTCAAATGAGAAACCTGAACCCCTGTAGAGTTCAAACACCGAAAAAAACCTAGAGATCAGTGGAAATATTAGCGAGAAACATAGTTAGAATCTTTACTATTCATAGCCTATCCTCATGATAGGCCATCAATATAAGATTGGCAGGGGTTCAGCACCCTACTTCCCCCGTTGACCAGCTGTTCTGCAGTAGCTCTGGTGCCGGAAGTTAGTACCGGAACTACACTGCTACATCCACTGAGTAGTGAATAGGCTGAAGCTACAGCTAAACAAACTGATCGGCAGGGGTGTGGGGCGTTGGACCCTGCTGATGTGATATTGATGGCCTGTCCTGAGAATAGATAATTAATATAAAAATCTTAGACAACGCCTTTAAGAAGCAGCAACAGAGCCTGTTACCTCAGTACCCCCCCATGCAAACGAATGGTAGAATTTGTTCTATAACTTTTTAGAATTATTTTCCAACTGGTGTTTTTTATAAATATTGTTCCAAAACGGTTACCAAAGATTAGAATCTGATGTTGTTGGGCTTAAGTGTTACCTAACGCTTTGAGAAGCACAGGAGGGAACAGCATGTGTGTTTCTTAATTTAAGCTTCTTAAATTCTTAAGTCTATGAAATGCAATCTACAGACCACTTGATACTCGCCGTGAATTTGCTAGTAAAGCCATGTTAATGTTGGCATTCGGCACTATGGAAAAAATCTAAGGTGACAAGAAGCAATTACGTAACTTTTACCGGGGGAATAAGCTCTGGGCAATTAGTGCTTTGAGTCGGTTGTTTAATTAAATACTAAGTAGCACACCTGCAATATGTCGACACTTTGAGACCTGTTTACTTTTTTATGCTACTTTGCTGTTAGTTTAATAGTTAAAATTGAGCACATTATGACGGTATATGCACCCGGCGCTGTGTTACTACAGAGACTCTTTGAGCAGCAGAGAAAATATGGAAGAAAGTTCTAAGAGGGTGACTGGCCAGAGATGGAAAGATATGTTAATGAACCCCCCAGGAACCTTGTTCATTACTGAGAGTTATGTCTACAGTACTACAATAATTGCTGACATAATGTTTTTATGATACATGTTTAAATTTTTTGTTGTGGATGATTAACAGAATGTTATTGTGTGATTAAAGGGGTTGTTCAAGCCCTGCAAAAAAAAACATAAAGAATTGGGGGTGGCTGGGCACGGTGTGTAAGTGCAAAAAAAAAACCACTCCCCACTCTGGTAATCTCATTTCCATTGTCCCTATCACTTTTGGTCCCCACCTGGCCAGAAGTTTGATGTGCCAATTCTCTGCATGTTACCAATCAGTGACCTCAGCAGCGACATGTGCAGACACGGCATGTGACTGCTGACCCCATCGATTGACTGGCAGCAGTGACATGCAGGGGGTCAGCACCTCACACTTCTGATAGGCAAGGACTGGAAGCATAAGTGTGAATCGGAAAGACCAGAGCAAGCAAATGTTTTTGTTTTTTTTTTAACTCACCATGCCAAGTCAGGACAACCCATTTTATTGATTTTTTCCTATTTTTCCTTTTGTCACACAACCTGGTTTAGGTAAAGTTATAATTTTAAAGGGGCTTTCCAGGACTTGAATATTGATGGGCAATTCTCAATAGGTCATTGGTGGCGGAACGACTCCTGGCACCAATCAACTGTTGAGAGCAGCCCCAGTATTCAGACGAGCCCATCAGCCTATGATTCCTGGCCCAATGAAGTCGCATCAGTTGGTCACATGGCCCCATGTGGCCCTCATGCAGCTCTGTCCCAATTAAGAATGTGACTGATCTGCAATACCAAGCACTGCCACTCAACCATGTACGGTGCTGCTCACAATTACTGGTGGATTATTAGAGAGACACGTGAGGGTGTTCTATGCTGAGCTGTTCGAAAGCAGGAGGGCTACATGTTCTGCTTACATATTCAGTTTCAGGATCTGAGGGGGTGATCGTAACAAGTCATAAAGTGATGGCATTTTCAAGATGGGAACAGGCCTTTGCAGTTTCCCCTGAAGTCTCATATGGGGCAACACAAAAAGCACCTCAGCTCTGTAAATTGAGCATCCATCAAACATGTAAGGTAGTAAAGTGTCATGGATGCCATTCAAGCAGTGCACTTAGTTCACATAGCTGCACTCTCTTAGGTGCTGTTCAACAGGAGCTCTGTCTGGCTTCTTGAATTTCTTAGATATTATAGGTGATGGGTAGAGATGTAAGTTAAACATCCTGAGCCCTGGGAAAAATGTGTAACAGAGCACTTCATCTACCATGTGGCGCTTATAATACCGCTGTCTTTTTTATGGAATAGGGGTACCATTAGGCCTCTCCAGGGACCAAGTGCCACTGCTACTTCTACACCCTCTATAGCTACACCCTTGTTACAGGGCTAGTGCTCGGGAGGAGACCCATTTAGTTAACAGATTGACAGATACAAGTATCTTCAACTATGTTTATGGCCACTATGGGTAGTCTAGGAGAGTATTGAAGAAGAAAGTGAGATTGCAATATACTGTATGTATAGTGATATACAATCCTTTGGGACATTACAATAAACATACTGTAAGTGCGCAAATACACCCCATAGAATTACATACATTGGTATTACATATCTTATAACCACAATTTCTGCATGGAAAATGTTTGTAGGTGTCTGCTTGAAGACATAACCACAGCCTTCATACTGTGCTCTGTAATACATTCCATCCATATGTTTTCTCAATTCACAGGACATCTCCTTGGGCTTTCCCATGATGATTCAAAATTCTGCGAGGAGAACTTTGGCTCCCTGGAAGATAAACGTCTTATGTCATCTGTCCTAACAAGCATTGATGCCTCCAAACCATGGTCAAAGTGCACCTCAGCGACAATCACTGATTTTTTGGATGACGGCCATGGTAAGTGCCTCGAAGTGCGCAAACTGTCAAGTATATTCCATAATTTTAATGGCTGACAGTTATGAAGTCAGCAGGCAATTTATTACTTTGGAAGTCTGGTTCATTAAAAGTACTTCCATGGTAAATGCTAATGGTGCTGGGTCAGGGACATTAGCCCTCTCTGAAATGGGAGATAAAATGTGTTAAACTTCTGCAAGTTCTAATATATGAAAATTGACATAAGTTCATATCTGTTAAAATGGATCCTGATAGTTCATTAAATATTGTGTCAGAGCGAAATCAATTGGACAGAGTTGGCAGCTGTACTCAAGGTAAGTTGGCCCACTGCCACCCTATAAGCAGTTTCCTACTAGTCGACTGTTAGAGCTACTAAGGGAGGTCCTGTATGATGTTCCTCTGCTGTTGTACATGGACTCAATACATTAGAGGTCCATTACATTAGAGGTCCATTACCATCTTAAAAACAGCTTCATACTGGTGTATTATTAGAGAGACTTTGAGATGTGCTCTGCGAAGGGCAATTTTAGACCAAGGGATCCATATACTGCTCTTGAACAGATGTCCTGTAGGGAAGTAGGCTACTAAAAAACAGATTCCTGGTGGTGGTTTGTTAGAGCAAATAAGAGAAGTGCTCTGTGATGAGTAATTGGAGACCGAAGGGCCCATATAGGGGTCCAGTAGATAAAGGGTCACCCACTGCCACCTAAAAGCAGCTTCCAATTGGTATACTGTTAGGGAGACTTCAGGAGGTGCTCTATGAGGGATAATTTTTGACCAAGGGACCCATATACTGCTCTTATACAGGTGACCATCACATAAGTGGACCTTCTGCCACTGAAAAACAGTTTTAGCAAACTGGTATAGAGACTAAGAGAAGTATTCTATGATAAATCATTGGAGACCAAAGGGTCCACATACTGCTCTAATAAAGGGGCCCATTAGATGAAAGACCACTACGTCTCTAAAATTGGCTTTTTGAGATGCTCTATTATGAGACATTTTTGACCAAGGAACCCACATGCCCTAGCACAGGGACCAAGTCAGTAAGTGGGCCCACTGCCAACAAAACCATATACCTAATTTGCATAGTTAAAAAGACTACATGTGGCCATAGACACTAAACAGACGTGGTCTGATAGTTCAACAACCCTCAGCTAGTGAACGATCATTACCCTGATGAAGTAAGGATTAGTCCATACTGGCTGGTATAGTCCTACTGGCCATATAACTTCAATGACACTGACAGAGAGAAGAAGATCATTCTGGAAATAATCTTTCATGTAAAGATTGTTTATGGACTAATAAAAAAAATTTCAAGCATGACTTTTTTCCAGGTGATGATGTTCGGTCATCTAAAACGATCTCTCATGTATATGATTTCACCCTGCCAATTATCATTATGGTTGAAATTGTCTGTTCTGAGGTACTTTGGACTAATGTTTATGACCAATGAAAGGAAGGTTAACTTCGATGAACTATTAAAGACCATAGATGGCCTGTAAATTGGACTTGCAAAGAGCTTTCTTTTGTCTTTGCCTGCCCCCAGCCATAAGATCTGATAGTCTCTAGATGATGGCACACTCCTTTTACCATGCTAGAAGACTAAACCTACAAAGTACGCTTAATCTTTCTAAACCGCAGGATCTATTTTCTAGAATTAGCTACGGAGCAAACTTCCACCTACCATAAAATAATATTTTTCTTAGCATTTTAATCATCTATCCTTTGAGGTTTGTGGGCGATTGACTGAAATTAGTCTGAAGAAGCCTGGCATACCACAGAGACAATTTTAGATCCTATTTTACGGAGATGAAATATGATAGTCTGATGCCCAGCATTGTTGGTTACAGGGCTTCTCACATTCCAGCTCGCTAGTGTAAGGACAGTTGTTACCAATTATTACTGAGTGAACCGGAAACGCGGCGGACTATGTCTAGGTTATATTTATTATTACAAGTATTTACAAAGGTCCGTTAAGATTTCAGAGCTATGTTATTTTGGTTCCTTGGATCTTGCTCCAGATTTCATCTAGATTATGCTTCTGTATATCCTGATATTTGTCAGAAATATGTTGGATTTTTATGATTTTCTCATTTTCCTCGACATATACTGTAGTAAGTTTTATACAGTTTGTATTTTTCTTAAAATGCCATCTATGTCAATATCTACCCTGTTCTCTACATAAATAAATGCAACCTCAAACAAGTGATACCACTCCATGCAGGTATTGAGGGTAGAAGATCCTTAAAACCTCCACATTGAGTTACCCCCTCATATTTAGAATTTTAGGCTTAGAATATTGTGCTTAACCAAGGCAAAATTATAGAGCACATATATACATATATGCAGGATTAACCCTATTAAACCATGCCTACCTAGTAGCATTGATCACACTGATTAAAACAATACATGTCTTATGAAACTTGGTTGCTGCATTCAAAAAAACAAAACATTTTTTCTGTATGCAAATGAATGCTTCAGTGCACTTCATATCCTCAGATTTCCAGTTTTGCCCCCCCCCCCTCCCCATTGGGTGCACTGAAGCTCTCATTTCCATGAAAAATAAAAGTTTTCTTTTTCCTCATTAATGCCACAATCGATTTAGACAGTAAAAGTTTAGGCTTCCTTCGCATTTAAGTTACAGCCTTCTGACAGGCTGTTCCGGCATAGACTGCCAGGAATCAGGCGGACAAAAACCGTTGCATGTAGTTTTTTTTTGCCGGATCTCTGTCGGACTTCATTAGTTAATGGGGCCAGCCGGCATTCCAGTAACATCTGGTAATGCCGGATCCGGAGAAGTCTGGCAGGCTGTTCTCTGCGGTAGAGGTGTACAGTAAGTCTAAGTATGGCAAAGGAACTGTGTTGTTTTTGGTAACTAATTTGTGATAAAAGCAAATTTTTGAAAAACGGCCACACATGATTCTTTTCACCCATTAATGTTTTTGAGATATGTGGATTGGTCACTGCTGCCCTATCAGACATGTTGGTTCTTTTATAATCTGATTTATCATTTTCATTGATATTTAGATGGTTTTCAAGTGTGACAGCCGTATTTTATGTGTTTTTTTTCATCTTGTATTATATACTGTATGTACTATAATATCTTTCACTAAGTAATATTTTGCGCTTGAGAGGAATTAATCATATGTAGCTCGGTATTTGCACACTATAGATAACAGGAACACTTATCTGTGTATATGGATGTACTCAAGTATAATTGCATTTTTATTTTGAACTTGGTCCAGAAGGCGTCTTGCACCGATCTTCCTGTCCGTGTCGGATTTGGATGGTCCTGCTTATCCTCTAAGTATAAACTGATTTTGTCAACACAGCTGTGTTTTCACAACCGTGACCACCATCCCTTCTGCCTTCCTATATCTTTCCGTCTTTCATGTCTTTTGCCTAAAGCCTATCATTGGTGCCTTACATAGTTACATACTTACAGAGTTGATACGGTTGAAAAATGACATAAGTCCATCAAGCTCAACCAAGGGATAGGTGGGGATGTGAATCCCAGAAGGAAGAGTTTTCTACACATTAATATTGTTTTCTTTCAAGAATTCATCTAAGCCCTTTTTAAAACTGTCCACTGTTCCTGATGTGACCATGTCCTAAGGTGTCTATTCCACAGATTCACAGTTCTTACAGTAAAGAAGCTTTGACGCTTCCGGTGACTGAACGGTTTCTTCTCCAGTCGGAGGCAGCGCCCCCTTGTCTGTTGAGGGCATTTTATATGGAACAGCTTTTCACTGTATTTTTTGTATGGCCCATTTATATATTTGTAATGGTTAATCATGCCCCCCCCCCCTTAGACGTCTCTTCTCAAGACTAAATGAATTCAATTCTTTGAATCTTTCTTCATAACCAAGCCCCTCCATGCCCCTTATCAGTTTAGTCGCTCTCCTCTGTATTTTTTCCAGCTCCAGAGCGTCCTTTCTATGGACTGGTGCCTAGAACTAAACTGCATATTCCAGATAAGGCCACACCGACGCTTTGTAAAGTGGCAATATCACATCCCTGTCCCGCGAGTCCATGCCTCGCTTAATTAATGACAATATCCTGGTGGCCTTAAAAGCAGCTGATTGACATTGTATGCAGTTATTTAATCTACCATCTACAAGGACACCCAAATCCTTCTCTATAAGTGACTCTCCCAGTGTTACATCACCTAGGACATATGAAGTACGGAGATTATTACTACCCAAATGCATAACTTTACATTTATCCACATTGAACCTCAGTTGCCAAGTTGATGCCCAATCACTCAGAGTGTTCAAGTCAGCTTGTAGTTTATGGACATCTTCCATAGACTGCACAGTACTACACAGCTTAGTGTCATCTGCAAAAATAGAAATGGTGCTATTAATCCTGTCCTCGATATCATTAATAAATAAATAAAATAATAGAGGGCCCAGTACTGAACCTTAGGGTCACCACTTATAACCCAGGACCATTCTGAATAGGAATCATTGACCAAAACTCTCGGGACACGGTCCTTCAGACAGTTTTCAATCCAATTACAGACTATACTTTCCAAGCCTATAGACCTTACTTTACCTATTAAACATCTATGAGGGACAGTATCAAAAGTCTTTGAAAAATCCAGAAACACTACATCCACAGCCGCCCCTCTGTCCAGGCTTCTACTCACCTCCTCATAAAAACAAATCAGGTTAGTCTGACAACTTCTGTCCTTGGTAATAAACCCATGTTGATTATCACTTATAATATTATTTACAGTCACATAATCCTGTACATAGTCCATTAAGAGTCCTTTAAACATTTTTCCCACAGCAGAAGTTAAACAAACTGGTCTATAATTACCTGTGGCGGACCTAGACCTTTTTTTGAATATGGGCACCACATTTGCCTTGCACCAATCACTTGGCACTGTACCAGTACCTAGAGAATCTTTACAAATTATAAACAGTCTTGCTTTTCATTTTCATGAGCTTGACAATTTTTTTACATAGTTGATTTATTTATACTGCGAGTTGCTTGATCACACTGTAAATGTGGAAAGTGGAGAAACACAAAGCAGCTCTGTCTGCTTTTCAGTTGTGCCATATTAAACTAGTTAATGTAGTTTAAGGGGTTTTTCTGAACTTTTATATTGGTGGCCTACCCCTAAGAAAGGTCATCCATATGTGATCGATAGGGGTCCTATATCCCAGGCACCTGCTGATCAGCTGTTCTGCGTAGTTCCGGTACCAGAAATAGATGACAGAACTACCCAGTCCACGGTGTAGTATAGCAGTGCCGCAGTACCCAGGTCATGGACTGACCTGTGTAGTTCCAGTGAAGAGCAAATGATTGAAACAGGTGACAGGAGATGGACAACCGCCGATCTGATATTGACAGGGGCGGATTGGCCATGGACCTAACAGGGAAATTTCCGGGTGGGCCGATGCCCAGGCGGCCTCCCAAGCTTTCCTCTCTGATGCTGGTTGGGTACATAATGAGCTCTCATCGGTAACTAACTCTGTGAGAATCAGGTACTCATGTACCAGGTCTGCGACCGCACATGCCCTCCTAAATTCAACTGCTGTGGCCTGCATCTCACCTCCTTAGCCCCTTGCTTCATACCTTTATCACAGACAACTGGAGGAGGAGGACAGAAAAGGGCAACTATTGATGGCCACCACAGAGGGACAGATTTTGGGGCAGTATATTGTGCTGTACTGTGGTATATGGTTATGATGAGGACAGTATTTATTTTTGTATTTGTGACCCTGCCTATGTATTGTCCCACCTTCTGGCAATTTGGACCCCCTTACAACATGGGGCCACTTTTAGTTTTTTTTCCAGAGCCACTTTAATTTCCCAGTCCGCCGCTAGATATTGATGGCCTATCCTAGGGATTGACCATCAATATAAAAAACACAGAGAACCCCTTTTCATTTTATACCATTATCTTATTCTAGCTTTCTACCACTAGGTGGCACATAGCTGGGTGATTTGACTGAGCTCCTTGTTACTCATACCACCCAACAGCACACCACCTGGTCAAACATGGTATTTTAGGTGGAATCCCGGTCTTGCAGTTTGTGTGGGATAGCAGCCGTATGATTAGAATAGCAGCTGTATGTTGCTTCCTACCATCTGCCCCTCTTCTACTGTCGGTGTATTAGCGAGTGCAGGAGGTAGATGGCATTGTAACCAGCAATAGCTGTCATTATGGTTAGCTTTTGGGAAGAGCACTGTGACTGGCACCAAGTTTGCACATTGTGAACTAAGGATTCTAATATAAATGTGGCACTCTATGAAGGGTACATTACCATTGGCAGTGAATGGAGGGACACGCCGTAACTGGTTCTGGCAGTGTAATGTTCCCCCCATTTTGAAGCTGATAATTTTATATTAAACAATTGCTATAATGCCATTGCCTAATATTTATTTAGTGGTGGAGTTCCCTTTTAACCAGCTCTAATACCGAACAGATGGATCTTCTGCAACTTGATAGACACACTCTCTAATATGATGGGATGGAGATAATAGAACAAACTTTTACATATACTTATGTGCTCAACCAAAGATTAACGGTTCTCAGAAAATGATGTTGTAAGTTCAGAATAGTAAACCCTGGATTAATACAGAAAGTGCATCTGTGCGGAAACCAAGTACTTAGCGTATGGCGAGCAGAAGCACTGCGCTGAATACCATAAAAAGTGGCGCTGATAGGAAGATGGATGGCTCATGAATTTATAAGGGGTGCACAAGTTATTGCCTTGAAATAGAAGGAGGTAGGAGAAGCAGCTGCCACATTCAGATATTTGGATGGGAGCTTACAAGGGGTAGAGCACAGAGGGATCAGAAACCACACCATACAGATGTAAATACTATAAAAGAGGCTTTTGTAATATAAACCACCCTCCCCCCACACCTCATTATGTGACCAGTGCAGCCACTATCATAACACAATGTTCTAAAGCATTAAATTATTTATATAGTAATTTGGAGGACTGCTTCACATATCAATGAAAATCTCCCACTATATAACTCTATGCTGGTTCTGGCAGTCAAAGTCTTGTTTTCCTGATACAGAGCAGTACTTCTATTTAAGCATAAATGATAAAATGCTGATTGTCTGCAGCCACCACTAGGGGGAGCTTGAGAGCCTACTGTGTACTGGTATATTATTAAGTTCAATGCATAAATAATATGCAGACATGTCTAAGCTCCCTCTAGTGGTGGCTGAAGGCAATAAGAACTTTATAATTCAAAGTCTAAGCAGGAGGTTTAAAGCTTTGTATCAGAAAAAGAGAGGCACAACTGCTATGGATATATTTAGAAATTAATTAGCTTAGGATTTTAGACCTATTTAGCTAAAAGGAGTTGTCAGGGGTTAGACAACCAAGCATCCTGTCTGCAGAGTATTGCAGAGCAGCCGCATGACAATGAAAGGTGCTGAACTGCAATGCTACACACAGAACATGAACAAGCATCCAACCTATGGGACCCCACAGAAGTGCTCTCAACCATTTATTGGTCTCATTTATCTCATTTATTCGAATAGGACCATTCTGTCCAGTTCCCTGCACAGCAATTGGCAAGGAGGCTATTGTGCAGGTAAAAACAGTGAAGAGACACTGCCCTAAACTTACAATGTGTCCTCTTCATTCCCAGAGGGTAGACCTCCACCAGTCGTGAAGTTAATGTATAACCTGCCGATACGCCATCACTTTTCGAGATTGGAATGCCCCTTTAAGAGATGGGGTATCTACATTTTAAATTATATGTCGGATGAGTGATGATGGGAGTTTTTATTTTCTATACCATTACAGTGGACTACATAGGAGAGAGAAGGGCTCCACAGCAACGACCAAATTGTACTCTCCCTGATTCTGGTGCTTGGTTTTGTCAACCAGTATGGAAGGGTCTCGTCATTGTTTGTTAGCCCTTCCCATGAACTTTGGGCCGATTCTTCCATCCATTCCTTGCTAACAATGTAGTTCACTCTGAGGGACCCACACAACCTCATAGTCTGGAGCCTCCTCCCATAAATGTAATGAAGAACCATTCTGCTTCACAATTTAAACAATGATAAAGACAATTATAAATTTTTTCATTTGGAGGAAAATGAAAAGAACAAAGTAAAAGTATTCCATTATTATTTCATGAGACAAGCCTTTCCTTTGTCAAGCCCTATTCGTTTTCTGGCACAGTTAATTACTTCTTTATCTGGCTTAATAACATTAACTGAGGACCATGGCAGCTAACCATTGAAGTTCTCTGCCAAGCATTGCTTTGAGCTGAGTAACTGCTGCAAGTTTCTTTGAGGACACAGTCGAATAAACTCCGAGAACGTTCATACTTTTGTTTAGGACGTACAGATAGTGTCATTTATTTTTCCACTTCCTGGAGATAAATGGCTTTTACATGTGGCTGCTACTGATGATTACAGAACAAGAGTAAACCATGAGCAGTTTTATTGAGAGTGTCCCCGGCTTGTAATGCTTTATATATTAATGTTGGGAAATGAGTTGCCTAAGGTGAAGACAATGAAGATTTGTCAAAGAACGCTCTTAGATATTTGTCCTAGTCATTTATCAAAAAGGTCCATATGCATTCTGGGGTCTCTTACTGGGCTGGATTTGAATTCACCATGTCCAATTATGAAAAACACTTATCAAAAAAACATATGTGTTTGCCTCATTGACCAGAGAAATCTATTCATTCATTACCGAAACACGAGGTTAAACAGCTCGACCTGAGCAGTTAAGCAACAAAGTGGTTCCGAAGGGTCAAACAGCAGAGGTGGCCTTTAGACTCTTCTACTCTAAGTAGATGATAATTCTCTTTGGTGGATTTACATTTGCCAGTACATTAGAACATCCCATATTATTCCTGACATGCCATGTTTTTACATGGAACAGTGACCTCGGGGATCTTGGCCATGGTGGCTTGTCTAACAGCATACATTAGGAAGAGAGAGAATCTGATATTAAAATCATGATGAGACCCTCCTCAGGTAATGGACCTGTAAAGAGGTTGTCCCACAAAAGATATTCTATATTTTTCAAACAGCACCTGAATCGGAATACTTTTGCAA
The DNA here is from genome assembly GCA_033119425.1 of Bufotes viridis. Classification (NCBI taxonomy): domain Eukaryota; kingdom Metazoa; phylum Chordata; class Amphibia; order Anura; family Bufonidae; genus Bufotes; species Bufotes viridis. Next base: position 38,170,340 of record CM065591.1, read on the forward strand.
CTGCGTGTAATTAAACATTTGGTATAGCCACTGTGTTATTCAATAAAATCTATCTGTATAGCACCACCTGCATTTTTTTAAAATTTTCCTTATTTCTCTGTCCACCTCAATAACATCGTTCTGATGGACACACATGCTTAGTTGCATCCTTCAAATTCCACCAGTCGTATCTTCTGTTAGAAGCTATGACAGTTTCAGGGTGAGAACTTCAGTAGAAAGGACTGTGATAGGGAGAGAGCTTCAGCAGAAAGGACACACCTTCTGAGCTGGGGTGGATCGCAAGTCAGGTGACTAAAATAGTCAAGCTTATTGGTTAGTTTGTTCTCCTGTGTAGGGTCGGATAAAGAAGTTATGGTTATGGGACTAAAGGTAGGTGACCTATGCAGATGCACATGATTTAACACTGATCACTAGGGGCCTTGATAATCTGGACACTTGAGGCTTAAACCCCTAATCCAGCACTTATATATTAGTGGCTATTTAGCACTCCAACATTGTATTATTTAGGTGCTGTAAAGTACACTGTTGGGGAAGGGATGGATTGTACTGTAAAACCCCCAACGCAGTCCACAGTCCAGTAGTCACTTCCTAATATCCAGAAGTGGATTTCCCATTAAACACTCATGTTTAGATGTGGTCCTGCATGAGCGGGCTCTGAGTCCTCAGGGTCATAGCTGGGTTTGTCTCATACAGGTACAGTAGTCTCCATTCACATCTGATATACATGTCTAGCTAGTTATAATACTGGCATCTTCTTATGAAGTAGAGTTTCTTTTTTGGGCTGCCACAGGTAACAGGATCTGGATGCAATGACTACCTCTGCACTTCTTACACTCCTGAAGAGCAACTCCGCCATTTCTGAATATATCAAAGAAAAGTAAAGAAGGATACATCTGTAACTTAAAGGGGTTTTTCGAAACTTTTTAACTGAATACTTAACACTTGGGACCCCCACCATTCAACTGTTTAAGAAGGCACTGGTGCTTCTATGAGCACTGCAGCCTTCTCGCAGCTTATCCTAGACCAGTGATGTCACATTCATCGGTCAAGTGGCCTAGGAGCAGCTCAGTCCAATTCAAGTCAAAGGGTCCGAGCATCATTACCAAGTACAGCCACTACAAAATGTACAGCGCTGTGCTTGATAAGCTGTGAAAAGGCCACAGCACACACAGGAGCACTGTAGCCACCTCAAACAGCTGATCAGTAAGGGTCCATGGTATTGGACCCCCACTGATCAGATTCTGATGACTTATCCAGAGGATAGTGGAAATAGTAGATGTAGAGCAGCACCCGCAGACCTTCAAACGACCACACCGGAATGCATGAGCCAAACCACGGCCACAGATCCTCAGCAGCCCACCGAACAGTACAAACAGACAGATGACGGCAGCATCTCCAGTGACTTCTTTATTGGACGGACTTCACAGAAAGTATGCCATAAAAACAGACAGCAATGTTTCGGCTAATACATAGCCTTTGTCAAGGCTTGACAAAGGCTATGTATTAGCCAAAACATTACCATCTGTTTTTATGGCATACTTTCTGTGAAGTCCGTCCAATAAAGAAGTCACTGGATATCCTGCCGTCATCTGTCTGTTTGTATTATCCAGAGGATAGGTCATCAGTTAGAAAGAGTCGGGAAAACCCCTTTAACAATATATTGTATGTATTATCATTAGTAGAGTTTTGCATTTCCTAATCACGCAGTAGGTGACTAACGCAAAAATGTATGGATTTCTAAGGTACGTTCAGTTACCATAAGCAGACATGACGATAGAAGTCTAATAAACCATGCTGTGCCCCTATCTGCTGTATATGCAAACCATATGGGATCATATAAAATCTAAGAAGCTGAGGCAATCAGTGCTTCTAGAGTCGACTTTAGTAATTCTCACATATTTATATGATAAGAGCAGCAGGAGTTTCCCAATAATACAACAAGGAATTGCCTCCATTCCTCCTCAACCTGCTACATCTGCCTAGGAATTCAAAAGAATGTCGTATAAAGTGATCAAATGCGTAGACACCAGTACAGGCCTCGCTAAACAGATTGTTCCAGTAATTACTTTTCATGATCATTGCCCCTATTAGACCGTGTTATGCCTGTCAGTGGAACAGCGAACGACACACATACCAATTGATAAAAGCTGCTGGAAGCAGAGCTGCATTCTTTAACGCAGTCAGAGGGTAGATGAGGTCACCATGATTCTGTTTTGGAAAGTACAGCAGAGTGCTTTCACGTTGCCCTTTTCTGCTCCACCAGCAGCCTGTTTTAATGTTCCGGTTTTCACATTCGTATTTCTTTCCATAATACTCAACTGCTTCGTTTGGGGCTGATTTACAATGCCAGCAGCGGACACAAGGGTAAAAGTGTTTTGATTCCTGGTGGACCCATGCCAGTGTTTTGAGTCCTTATGGACCCATGCCAACGAGCATTCTTCGAGAGTCAACAAGAGCTTTACTGAATTCTACAGGGACGCTTGTGTTTATACCTTTCTTCTTTGCTCAAAACTGCTGACAGTCATGAAAACCCATTTGAGAGAAGTTGTTGTAGCCAAGGATATGGAAAGCATAAGAGAAGGCTTATTCCCCGGGCGTGACTTCAGTGCTGCACGATGAATATGAGGATACGGAGTCTGTTTATTGATTTCAATCTGTTGGCTCTGCAATCTTGTTCTCAATAAAATACATCTATGGCTTAAACTTCCCTTCGGAATCTATCACTAGGCTTTACATGCGTTGTTGTCCCTTGCCAAAAATACATTTTCTTTCTCATTATCGAAAAAAAAAGGGGTTTCCTCTTTCACGGACCCTAATTTTCTAGGGGGTTTCAGATTGTTCACTTGGAGAGCTTATCTTTCCCATTTCCTCTGTATTTCTAACAAAAATCAGGACTATTGTCTGTAACGTAACTAGAAGCTCATTGACCCCATAGTAAAATTGGTCCCCACCTACCATATGTGATTTATGATGTGTCTGAATGTGACCATTACCACTCCCATAATAGCTACACCCCTGATTTATCTGCTACAGGTTTCTTTCAAAGAGATTGCTATATGTGAACAACATTCTGTATTCCGTGGAACTCAGTGGTGCGACATGTCTTCACTTTTTGAAAAGACAGACCATTAATTGTCTACCGACCCTTGTCACATTTTTGGGACACAGGCAAGAGTGACAGATGTCAACCAATGGCAAATACATGTCAAAAAGTTAGAATTTGGTTATAGTCGGTTGCTAGAACACCATCCCATCAATTGAAATCCAGATAAAGCCACAGTTCATGGTGGAGATCAATTAAACAGCAACCATCACAGACCAGCAATGAACAAATTGGTTAGAAAATGGCAAATACATACAACAGATACAGCTTAAAGGGGGGGTCTCATCTTAGACTTTGTCAGATAGGTGTGGGTCCCACCTATGGGACCCTCTCCTATCTTCAAAACAGGACTCCCCCTGAAGTGAACGACCACTCTCCATTTATTTCTATGGGAATTCTGAAAATAGCCGAGTGCTGGTTTGGCTATTACCGGCAGTCCTCTAGAGGTGAATGGAGTGGTGAGCGCACTTGTATGGTGCGGTCTTCATTCATTTCTATGGAGAGCTTGTCACACATGTCCAGTTCGCTCTCCTTTACTTTCAGGGGCCCTTTCTGGAAATATGTGCGAGTCTAACTGACATTGGTGGCATATCCTAGTGATATACTGCCAATGTCTGAGGTTATAAAATCCCTTTAAAGTTTTTGCAACACATTCAATTTTAAAGCATAGCTATCATGTTCAAAAACATTAGTAAAATTCAGAAGTTTTGATCGGCTGGTTCCGAAGCTGAGACCCTTACCACTTTAGACTGCTCACTTCGAGGAGAGATGATCATAAATGAATTGGCGCTAGACTTCAGTACACAGGAGAGATTTGCCTAAGGCTGTCCATGTATCTGCTTAAGTTATAGAGCAGATGAGTTACAGTTCAGCCTAAGCACAGATTTACAATTCATGAACAGACAGACAAGCATTGAATGATAGCATAGGTATATCACATGCCCTAAAGGGCTATGGCATGACATGGATCAATTTTGTATGCATTTGCTTGCGTAATTGGGCCGGTGCAAACAAGCGCCGTATATCGGCCATTGTAATTTCACCTTAAGGTAATATTTTTTTTTTTTTTTTTAGGAAACTGTTTGCTGGACCAACCAAGAAATCAAATTCTGGGTCCTGAAGAGCTTCCTGGACAGAGTTATGATGCGGTCCGTCAATGTAAGCTAGCATTTGGACCAACGTACACAGTGTGCCCCGGTATGGATGTCTGCTCACGACTATGGTGTGCGGTTGTTCGACAAGGTCAGATGGTTTGTTTAACCAAGAAGCTGCCGGCTGTGGAAGGTACACCTTGTGGAAAAGGAAGGATCTGTCTCCATGGCAAATGTGTAGACAAGACCAAGAAGAAATATTATTCGGTAGGTGTGCGTTTACCACTCATTTTGATCACCCAGTGATGAATATACCAGTGATAAAAAAAAATTCCAGTTCTTGTGCATGTATAAACTGTATTGCAGCTGTATAGGTATATACAGAGCTCTAGTAGTTAAAGGGAAATTTCACTTAAACTTGTAAGGTGAAATTTTATAGAGGAAACAAATCACTACATCTGAGTTGAAAAAAACAATGATCAGTACCAAAGGTGAGCAATCATCCTGTGTTATGTTGTGGCCCCTTCATTTTGGGAAACACTGAAAGGCCAAACTCCTATACTGCCAGCTCCGACATATTTCTTTGATATGTGCAAAAGGTAGAATTCCATTTTCCAGGATTTAATATGATAATCTGGTGGTGATTTACCTCCCAAGAGAACAAAAGGATCAGGCTTTGAAATTCAGAGTACCGGATCCTTCACTCCCCCTACATCATCTGTCGAGGGAGAGCCAGGGTCTTGAATGCCTTAGTACCCTAGAAGCTCGATTTACAGAGCCTCAAATACACAATTGTCTTTAATCTCTATTCGATTCTTCCATACTTGTCAGTATTTCAAAAATAATCCATACAGTTTAAATGGGTTGCATTAAAAAATCATGGCTACTTTTTTCCAGAAAGAGTGCAACATCTGTCCATAGGTTGTCGGTCGTATTGCAGCCCAGCTCAACTGAAGTGTGTAGCGCTGTTTTGGAAGAAAGCAGTCTTAGTTTTCTAATCCTGGACAACCAGAGGTTCTCTGAGAGTTTGATATTGATGACGAATCCTCAAGATAGGTCATCAATATCAGATTGGCATGGATCTGACTTCCTGCACCCCTGCTGATCAGCTGTTTGAAGAGGTCATGTGGCTCTGGTGAGTGCTGCGGCCTCTTCCTGGGCCAGTGAGATCACATTCATTGGTCATGTGGCCCAGACGCAGTTTATTCCCGCTCAAGTGAATGGGGATGAGCAGCAATACCAAGCACAGGTTTTATCCAATGGACGGCACTGTGTTTGATAAGCTCAGAGTGCCGTGACCCCCTCAAAAAGATAATTGGCAAGGGTCCCAGGTGTTGACTGATCCTATATTAATGATCTATTCTGAGGAGAGGTCATCAATATCAGAATCTTGGAAAACCCCTTTAAGAAGTTTTTAGGGGTATAATTGGGTGAAAAGAAGACACATTGGAAAATTTAAAGAGGTTGACCAAAAAAATAAAAAAAAATTCAAATATAGCTGTGAGTAGTTGATAAAATGTTTTTGTAGGCTGACCTCTTTAAGATAAGATTGCTATTTTTTTTCTTTGTTGTTTGATGATTTACATAATATTTTGATGCAGTTGTTGAATGTAAATTTTTTTAAGTCGATTAATCATCTTTTTGAACTCATCCTATTTTAAACGCTGTCCTGTTTTCACTGTATTCCACTGTTTAATTGTATATTGCAGATCTCCAGTCATGGAAACTGGGGCTCCTGGGGGCCTTGGGGACAATGCTCCCGAACATGTGGAGGAGGGGTTCAGTTTGCGTATCGTCACTGTAATGACCCTGCTCCAAGGAACAGTGGTAGATACTGTACAGGGAAGCGTGCAATTAACCGATCCTGTAACATTAATCCATGTCCTTCCAATGGTAAGAACATTTTATGCATGATACACTCAAATGCATGATACACTTATTTACAAAAAAAATAATGCACCAAGAGTTGTTGGAATGGAATGAAACTTTCTATGTGTGAATGTAATGATGATGTTGAGCAAATCGAAGCATCCAAAGCACAATTCGATCCGAAGTTTAGGAAAAATTAGATTCGCAGTAGGGTTGACTGATTGTCGTAGACGATGGCTCCCCAGATCATGTCACCCACAGTTGGAGCAGTGTGTCGCTCCACAGCAAAGGCAGGATTGAAGTGCCTACCACCAGGCCTCCATACTCAAACCTGACCATCATCACATTCCAAACAGAATCTGCATTCATTACTAAAGACAATGGAGAGAATTTAACATAGACCATTTGCTGCTGGAAGAGGCACCACATTTTTCACAAGGGGCACGCCAATAAGGCACATCTCTGGCAGTCAGTGCGCCTAAACTGAAGTCCACGTCAACCCCGGCTGGAGCAGATTTCAGTCTTTTTTTACACCAGAAAACTGACATAAAAGAAGAGTGGCCTGACCCCTTCCCACCCATTCCACGCCCCCTTTTAGAAAAAGTGGCAAGAGTAGTAATTTTCCTTCTTCTAAGGACCTGGAAATGTCCCAGGCAAAGAAAGGGGTGTGTAATAAAGTTGTCACCTATGACCAGATGGTGGACAATAAAACTGTGGGACTTACTGTGGGATTTACTTGTGATTATAGGCAGATCAAACTATCCACTCTACTGGTGGTCTGTATGGGCTGTCCAGAGTCCGTTTGTCACTTATGCCTGCCCTCATGTAACCATTGCTTCCAGCACCTCCTGACAGGTCAGAATGGTCTAGATGGTGGGCTATTCACAGAAACAAGCTTCCTGCTTTGCTCTGTCCAATGATGCGCCCGCTCTTAAAGAATGTCAACTGGGCAAAATATCTTCAAGTGCATTGTAGAGGCATATTTCGTGGACAATAATCTCTCACCACCCAAAAGTAGCCTCTGAGAACATTTTTATAGGGCAGCTGGGGAAGCAGTTCTACGCCCACATGTGGCAAGACCCAGTGTCTAATCAGATCACATGAATAATCATTTATTTATCTGAGCCAGGATGCCGGAGCAGAGAAGTGAAGGGCAAGTGAGTATGAGTCTTTGAACAGGTACCACACACTCTGGGGGCTAGGTAAAAAAATCCATAGTCTTGGAAAACGACTTTAAAGGGGGTTGTACGTTAAATAAATACGTCACCTATCTACCAGATTGGTAATAAATATATGCTGGCTGGGGGTCTGACCACTGGGACTCCAACCGATCATGAGAATAGAGGTCCCCGATTAACCTGTATGAGTCCAAAGGTGAGAGCCACACCTATACTTACAACGGAGCCCGCAAAGTGCTGGAGAGTGCGCCGCGCATGCGTGGCAGCCGTGCATTCATTTCTAGGGAAGCACCGAAAATATACAGCTGGGCTATTTTCGGAAAGTACCGTTAAAATAAAACGCACCGCCACTCCATTCACTTGTATTTGGCTGACGGAAATAGCTGTGACAGCACTCAGCTATTTTCGGTGCTCCCATAGGAATGGATGGGGAGAGGCACTTCTGCGGGCTCTGTTCTAAATATAGGTGCGGGTCCCAGAGGTGAGACCTGCACCCTATCAGACATTGGGGGCATATCCTAATCATATGTCCCCAGTATCCGAGATTGGAATACCCCTTCAGTTATCCAGAGTGTCTTGCTCTGAAGATCCCAGCCGGTCCATGTGTTACACAGACAGCCCTTTCATGTCAGTAGGTTTCATGCAGTGCTTAACTTCTCCTGTGGTGGCACCATAGAAAAACTGAACACTTTCTTCTAGGTTCTATCACAGATTATACCTGATTGCTGGGGATCTGTGCAGGACATTGGCAATCATCTTATTTTCAGGAACTCTTCAAATTCAAAAAATTAATTGTCTAAAGCAGACAGTCCAATTAAATTCTTTACCTTTGGACCCCCCACTTATAAGTAAAAAGCAGCAACAGTGTAGCTACAGAATAATAAGGATGATCAAGCGAATGATTAGATGGAAAATGTATAAAGTATCCTCATTTTCTCCCTCAGCATGTGTGAACATGAACGAAATCCATGTGGTCTGCTAACCGCAGCAAATTAAATTTTACCTTATCCAGGTGGAGATATTGCAAATACATGATCTAATATTATCCCAGTGTTGTGAGCCGGTCCCTGCTGTGGATATGTCACTCTAAATAGAAAATGTTGTAAAGTCTCATTAGTGCCTAGTGTCTGTTTTGCCAGCATACCAAATCTACTGTCAGAAGACAGACGGATCATATACCTCAGCGGCTTCCTTCACAGAAGGTAGCAGCTAAACCCTACAGCAAATAAAGAGAAGAAACAAATAAAATGGAAATAGGCCGAGAGGAACTAGCGTGGCAATATTCACCTGGGTCACTTCACTGAATCCACCGCCCTGTATGGTTTCTTTTAAACACTGAATAATTACAGATGCCCTTGAGTTTCTCAAGTAAGGCTAGTTCTACATGACGACATTTGTCGCACGTCAATAAGTCGCGCGACACATAAGGCACAACTACACTGCAACATGTGTCGCGAAACATTTTGTCGCGCGACAATTTTTATAATGATAGTCTATGGTGTCACACTGCGACATGCGACCTGCTGCGACTGTGACGCGACAGTTGCGTCTCAGTCGCAGCATGTCGCAGTGCATAAAAAAGGATGTCGCAGGAGGTTTGTAACTTTATTCTGCTTCTTTTATTTTGCATTCAGTAATTTATCCCCGATGCATTTCGGCAACTAGCCTTCATCGCAGTGCGACAACATAGACTATCATTATAAAAATTGTCGCGCAACATTGATGCGACATAATGTTGCGCCACAAATGTCGTTGTGTAGACCTAGCCTAAGGGTCAGCTGCCCATTGTTACAAGTGTAAGAGTGATATACTTATAGTGCCAGCTGAAAACTCAATACATCAAAGTTTAGATGCTTTCAACCTGGACTTTCTGAAATTTTGTGGAGGACACTCCTTTTCTTCCCCATACAGTAAATGTGAACTGAATTGGGAGTTAGAGTTAACCTGGGAAATACAACTGAAATGCGTCATGTTTCCAAAAATTTACAAAATGCTAACTTGATATAGGGAGAGGTCAGCACTTTTTCCTGTAGTGTGCAAGCACTGCCGCCGCTGTTGAATTGCGGGGTGGTCGAAACCATGGAAACTAGCAGTGTATAATGTGATAGAAAAATAAATCAAGCCACCAAAGGAGACAATATGGAGAATCACAGTACATTAGTAAGTGCCTTGTATTAACTTTCTCTATATGATTATTGCCATTTTCTGTAGTGAGACAACCTCTTCAAGGTTGAAAAAAGGCACAGGTCCATCAAGAGGGAAACATTTTAGTACATATAACTTGAAATATTTTCCAAAAAGGCATCCTGGCCCCTCGGAACATGTTCAGCGAATCAACAATCACCTTGTGGCAGAGAGTTCCAGAGTCCCATATAGTGAAGGCATCTGCCCTAAAAAGGTCAATTCCTTGACGGGGCTTATACTGATGACCTATTCTGAGGATAGGTCAAGAGTATCTAATTGGCGGAGGTTTCAATTCCTGGCTGACCCATCGATCAGCTGTTTGAAGGGGCTGCACCGCTCCAGTGAATGCAGCAGTCTCCTCCTAGGCCAGTGCCATCACCTTCATCAGTCACATGGCCTAGGCGCAGCTCAATCCCATTGAAGTGAATGTGGCTGAGCTGTGATAGCAGTCACAGCTGCTTTTCAATAGATGGTACCATCCCTTGATAAGCTGCGAGGAGGTTGCGACGCTCACCAGAATGCTGCAACCTCTTCAAACAGCTGATTGGTAGGGGTGCTGGATGTCGTGTCCAAGTGTTTGACCTATTCTTAAGCCATCAGTATAAAACACTCGGAAAACCGTACAAAAGGGCATTTCCAACCATGGACATTTATTGAGTATTTATAGGATTCATGTCTGATAGGTTGAGGTCCAACTATTTATCACAGAACAAGAGTCCTCGGGATTCCATTCAGCAATCCAACATAGTTAGCATGAGCTGAGAAAGGAGAAGATTGAGTTAAATGCAACAGTTGAGCACTCCTTTTCACAGTTGTCATAAGTCACTTTGTATTACCAAATGGGTGTCATGAGACATCCAGTTTCCTAATAGATGGGACAGGGAAAACCTTTATAAAATATCCATGTTGGCATGTATGATATCTTCCTTGGAAATTGGCGAGTAGTTCTCCAGGAAACAGGAGAAGAGTTGTCAGTTGGGGTGGTGTACTGACTTGAGACACTCAAAGGTGCTTGGCATGGAGGCAGGCAAAGCTGTCAACAGAGAACGGCTGCTTGACTTGCACCTCCACCAAGTAGAAGTGGAAGTAGAAGGTTTCCCAGAAAAGGGGAAAAAATTCATAGGTCTGCCATTGTAAAAAGTTTGAGACTCACTGTTTAAGGACCGCTTTTTGGGCAGTTTCTGCATTTTTTTTGTCAAAGATGGAAATTGATCCCAGCAGAAAAAAGTTGTGAAAGCTTTGACAAATTAAATTATTTCCAACTTTCCTCCTGCTGTGATCCGTTCCTGTTTTTGGCAAGACACATCCACACAGCCTATTTTTGTTCTAAGTATGTACAAGAAAGTGAAATTTGAAAGGAGACACAACATTAGAACTTTATTTTCTCTTTCCCTTAAGCTAAATCATTCCGACAGCAGCAGTGTGAAGCAAGGAACGGTTACCAGACTGACGCAAAGGGTGTGAAGACATTTGTCGAGTGGGTTCCGAAATATGCAGGGATTCAGCCGGGAGATGTCTGCAAGCTCATATGTCAGGCTAAAGGAACTGGATATTATGTTGTGTTTTCACAAAAGGTAAATTTATTACAATATGAACTTAGAAAGTAAAAAAAAATAGAAATCTGTAACCCCAGACAAAATTCTCTGACATTGATCAGCCATTCTCATCTGTATACTCCTTCCCTGCAAAGCTTAAAGGGGTTGTGCAGCGCAAAGATATTAAAGATCTATCCTCAGCACAGGCCATTAATATCATATCGGGGGTCCAAATCCCAGCACCTCCACCAAAAAGCTGTTTGAAGTTATGCAAGTGGCACATCCACCAAACAGCTATTTGAAGTGGTGCAAGTGCTGCTTCTGCTTCAAAATTACCTCTGCGCCATCTCCTTTGCGGCTTCGGCACCATGTAATTGTAACTGCTCGTCCTGTTCACCTGAATGGGACAAGCAGTTGTAATTACACTGCACTGCCTTTACAAGCTAGATGATTGGCTGGTCATTTTGAAGAGGGAGTAGCCTCTTCAAACAGCTGATGGACGTTAGTGGCGGGGGTCAGACCCCCTGATCTGATATTGATGACCAATCCTGAGGCTAGGCGATCAATATCTTTACACTGCACATGACCTTTAAGCAGCAGTGGTATGCAAAATAGAAATGGTGGGCATAAATCCACCGTGAATGTAATAATGATGTCACACACACAGATGTAGCGGAAATGAAATTGTTTGTGATACCGTGTCCTATGGTTCAAATGAGAAACTCAGAATTAAAATTTACATCTTAGGAGCTTCTCAATAACTGCAGTGTATAGGTTTTGCACAAAACATACTTATGATTGTCCCCTAGGTGACCGATGGCACTGAATGTAGACCATACAGCAATTCTGTTTGTGTAAAAGGGAAATGTGTCCGTACTGGCTGCGATGGAATTATAGGATCTAAGCTTCAGTTTGACAAATGTGGAATTTGTGGAGGAGACAACTCCAGCTGCACTAAAGTCATGGGAACCTTCACCACTAAAAGGTATTTGTTATGTATGATGTATATATATATATATATTTATAGAAGTTGATAATCTTTACACAGGTCAATTTTCAGAGAAGGTCATGAAATAATTTTCAGGGAAGGTCATGAAATATTATGATGATCTGATTGATTGGTCTAGGATTTGAGACGCCGATTATATGTTCTCAGGATTGGTCTGATTGCACTAGGTATAGCACAGTGTATATATTTTTCTCTGGGGTCTTTCATTAAATCTGACCGTGGCCTCCCAACTTACCCTCCAGAAGCAAATCATAGCGTTCAAGCATCGACACAAAAAAAAAAAATTGGTGATGAAAAATTACATTGGAAGTCTCTGGTTTTACTGAAGTTTCCAAATATGTTGTATTGATCCAGAATAAGGAGAATAAACGGGACAATACCTCCATCAAATCTACTTCTAGTTTGGCTTTCATATATTACTTTATGTTTGCTCTCCTGACGGATTTCACATTGGGCATGAAGAAGGCAATTATGAGTGGTACAACTGCCAAGGCACCGATATTTATCTTAAGCAGTCTCAGACAAGGTCCTATTAATTAGAATCGGACCTGCATATGAGGTTCCTTGATGGCCGTATGGTTGACAACTATACCATCCAGCAGCACTATGATGATGTAAGGTAAGATCGGTCGGGGGAGAGATGGGAAAGGGACATTTTAAACAAGCATTTTAGGCTCACAGTACAATGGTTGTCTAGAACAGTCTCAATCCTAGATTCTCTGGGATCATTTACATTAATGTGTAAAAAAAGAAATTAGCATCTCATTTTATAACATTTCTTTTTATAAACTTCCTCCTTTAGATTTAGTGGCCCTTTAGTTTGGTGGAAAATGCTTCTAGTTTGCTTTAGGGTCATTTTCCTGTGAATCAGTGACTCCAGTGCAATAGAATATTATGGCTACCACTATTATATGGCAAGCCATTGTGCAAGAACGCATGATGTCCACCACCAGTGGCTTCATTGTCAAAGTCACCACCGACTTCTAGGATTTCAGAGTAGCTCAGCAGGCCATTTGAGCAAAAATGTTCCAGAGTTTTACAATTTCTTAACTATAAGACATTCTTGGTCTTTCTTGAGCATTCAGCACTCTGCTAATAGACATCTTCACATCACGTTGCTCGGAAAATGCAAAGGTTGGATTTAATCTAATGTGTTCCACCCATCGACCCCACTTTAAGTCCTCAATGCAGTGGAGCTAAACAGAAGATATTAAAATAAACTTGAAAAGATACTTTATAGAGCTGCCGATGCGGGTGCCTTATCCTGCAAAGCATCTCCCTCCACTCGACTATGAAAGGCGCTGAATTTGCTGGGGCCGTTCTTAATCCAGCTTCTGATGGAAGACTGAATACTTCTAATGTGAAAATACAATTTGAAAGTGAATGAAAAGTGAATTTCTTAGCCTGCAAATTGGCCTTTACTGCACGCACTACTAACAAGACGAGCTTGTTTAAATTACTTTGGATCTCAATTTATCCTATTTTAAAGAGCCATTTAAATGTTACAGAACTCCACTCAATAAAGCAATGTAATAAGGTAAGACTTATTATAAGAATCTAAGAAGCTAAAAGTTCTTAAGATGTCATATAGCTTCTTCCAAGCACTAGACAGAAGAATATACCCAGTATATAGGTATTAACAAACATTTTCAATGGAAATTATCTACGGATATCAGATTACAAAAATGATAGAGGTTGTTGTGCAACAGTTCTAGATCTCTTTGACTTACTCTAGATTTTATAGAGCAAATAGGAGAATGGCCCCACGGCAAATTTCAAAATGAGCTCCCATTATAACTCTGGTTTTTCTGCTCACCATTGACATGACCCTTGGGCTCATTCCCCAATCCCCTTGCTTTCAGTTCCTCTACAGAGAAAGTTCTTACAGGTTCTCGCCATCCAGTAGCTAAAGGGATGAGGGCACATAGGGCTATCCCTCTCTCTCCAAGAGCCCTGTAGCAGCGCCATGGTTTTCTCTGTGGAATAAACGCCCTTGCTTAATTGACTAACCACCACCAATGCTCCTTCTCTCCTTCAGATTTTGTCTGGCACTCCTTAACCCCACAATACTTTGCTGCCAGGAGATGAAATAGAGATTGACATGAACATAACCCTTCCTCTTTCAAAATATGCTTTGGAGAAACTGATGAAGGGCACTGAAGCCATGTAGCGTTGAGCATGAGGTGATATTTTGTCAGAATGCCAGAATCCTTACTGGAAACCCAACAGACCCCCATTGGAATCTGTCTAGTGCTGGTGGTATCCGCCATATACTGGATCTGGTGATTCAATTTTTCTGCTCCTATTGCAATACAGAATTTGTGCTCAAATGTGAACCTTGCCATGTTTTACTAAAGGTGGATTTAGATGGACAGATAATTGGGCAGATTGTAGGCAACGGACATTCCAGAGAACGCTCGTTCCTGACAATCTGCCCGTCTAAATGGGCAGACGATCACCTGATGAACAAGTGGGCACACAAATGATCGTTGCTGGGCAGCAGATCGCACTGACTAAACAGCGATCTGCTGCCCAGAAACAAAGCAGATGTTTGACGACAAGCGATGGCAATAGCGAACTCTCGTCCTTATACTGTGGAGGTGATCGCCACATGTAAATGCAGCACTTCACCTCCACTTAACAAGCAGCTGACTGTCGGGAAGGAACGCTTCCTTCCTGACAATCTGCTGCTCGTCGGCACGTGTAAATCCATCTTAACCCCTTTAAGATAATAATAGGCTCTAGAATAATTCTCTCATTGTATGCTGTGAAATGAAAAATGTGAAAACTGAGAATCCTAACTACCCGAAATATTCTGACTATACAGGACTGTCTGTATTGTCCCATGTATCATTGTATTATTACATTCCCTTATAATGCATTAAGAATTTGGCAGCAGACCCTGTGAGCTCACTTTACAGCTTTGTAACTGGGTAGCCTTGAATTAATCAGCTCCTGGCCTTAACAAGCTGGCCTTGCTGAAAATTATTGTTCAATCTATGTGCCTGAATGAAGGTTATGTACAGAAGACGGCTGGACATACCTAAAAGAACAATGTAAATAAATCAGCTGTACTCCACCATGGCTTTGTTATCCCGTTACGTCCTCCAAGCGGTTGTCCAGCTTTACATCCCTTTTTAAATTTGGCCTGAAAAGCATTGTGCCTAAACAAAGAAATACACTCACCTGCTCCCCTCTCCCGTTTCAGCACCATGGCCCCCCATCATTTATACATACATTTTGTGCCGGAAACAAATGTCGGCTCTGGTTGTTAGCTAAAAGTCTATGGGAGATATTGAATGCAGGCTCTATAAGGTCTTTTTTTTCTATTTTTCTCCTTTTTCAGTGTGGTGGCTTTTTAATGTTTCTCCAGCATATTTTTTTTTCTTTTGAAAAACGAGGCAAGTTAATGCAGTGGCCTTTTTTTAAGGCATTTTTCTATCTCCTTCTCAATCAGGAGAAAACTACATTAAATAAGTGCCATAAAAAATGCATGTGGCATGGAAAAAACACAAGCAGTTTCTATGGCTTTTTTAGTTAATGGCAGAACAAATTTGAAGGAAGACTAGGGTGCCTTCATATGCAGTCATTTTCTCACAGGATTTTGACTGTGACTGAAAATCTGTTCCATTTATATGAATGTGGTTGCTCTGGCAGAATGTATAGTGGGTCAGTGGTTCAAATCTGGTTTGTTCTCCCAGTGTTTGTGTGTTTTTTTTCAACACTCCAAAGACATACCGATAGGGAATTTAGATTGTGATTGATGAAAAATGTCTGCACAGTGCTACGAAGTATTGTCGGCACCATGAAAGTAAAATACGCATCTGGGTTTCTGCAAGCACTATGCTAATTGAAAATGAATTTGCAACAAAGTCTGTTGAGTATGACGGCACCCTAAAGAGAATAAATCACATAATGGCCAAGGAGCAGTAGTTGGTCTTTAGTGCCGAATGGCCAATTAGCACACAGGAAAACCATTTTTAATGTGGGTTTGCAATGTTTTTTCTTGGCTGTGTAATTTTGTGCAACACGACCACATAATTAGTGTTGAGCAATTTGAAGTCCACGACTTTGATCCGAATTTCAGGGAAAATGTGATATGTAGCAAAGCCAAATTTGCTTGTGATTCATGGCAACAAAGAGATTTTCCCTGAAATGGGTTAAAAAAAAAAAATCATACTTATCTGTTTGAGTGCGAAGAGCCGGCCGCCGCCATCTTGATTGAAGATCCCACGCGAAATCCCGTGATCCTGATGTATGACATCACCACACCTGCCAACATGGTGATGTCTTCATGGGCCGCGCAAGATTTTGAACTAGGTCTTCAATCAAGATGGCGGCGTCTGTCTCTTGCTGATCAAATGGAGGCAAGTATGCTTTTATTGAATTTCTTTTTATTATTCACTTTAATATTGTCTTAGATCCCACGATAAGCAATGAACACGGCATCTGAGGGGTACAATGACGGGGAGCAGAGCTAAACAAATTTTTTTTGCAACAAAAATTTTAATTTTACAAAACTTTGCTCATCACTACACATCAATAACTTTGTCACTAAAACATATCAATTCCTGGTACACAGCTTTGGGGTAATTGGACAAATGGCATACTACAAGCCTCATTGGTTATGTTTTCATTTATGGGATTTTTGGTTGTTTTCTATTGATGGCCTATCCTCAGAATAAGCCTCTGATCGACGGGGGTCTGACAACTCCACCGATTCATTGTTCTGCCAGACCCTGGTGCCAAAAAGTCAGTGTCAGAACTACAGCTCTATCTATGGTGTGTAGTGGATGAAGCTGGTGGATACAGCACTGAAGAGAATGGGAGCAGCACTGCAGTAACCAGCAAGAATTTAGTATTCATCCACAGAGTAACTCTCATCTCGATGGTCTGCTGGGAAGTCTTGGCGTCAATAGACACATTTGTGTCACTAAGATGAAGGAGAATTTGTACATTAGTTGATGGCATGTAGACTATTTTGGGAAATCTTGAGCTGGTGGAAATGTAATTAAATATATTGGCTTCTATGGAGCAAGGGAAATGCTGTTTTTAAGGCACTGTGCCCAAAAATTTGTTCTTGCTTCAAACATTTGGCTGCTGTGGCATGGAAGAAAAAAATATCCTATTTTCAGACTAGAAACACAACTGCCAGGCAGGGATTTACATTGCCAGCCTAGTTAAAGGAACACTAGGTGGAACTGTATTATGTCTAGTGTAATGCGGGGTGATAGGCTGAAGTGGATAGGCTTAGTGTACGTCTTTTTCTCATCTTTACAGACTATGACCGAGGGAATCTCTATGCTTCTTCTGATTCCTGTGCCATGCACCCGTCAGCATAATACCATACAACAGTTTTGATGTGTTCCTTTTAAGGGGTTTTTCTGGGATTTAGATATTGATGACCTATCCTCAGGATAGGTCATTAATATTAGATCGATGGGGCTCCGATACCTAGCACCCCCACCAATCAGCTCTTTTGGGAAGTGTCAGAAAGTGTCAGAAACTATACAATGGATTGGAGGATCCATTCACTCTGTGGTTTCCTGTGTCACATACTGCAGCTCAGCTCCCATGATGTAGCAGAGCTGATTTAGTCTGTAATCATGCCTTAATTCTGTTGTCTCACTTTAGCAAGTGGCATTTATCATGTAGAGAAAGTTATTACAAGGCACTTACTTGATTGATTGTCCATATTGTCTCCTTTGCTGGCTTGATTCATTTTTTCATTGCATACACTGCTCGTTTCTATGTTCTACGCTCACTCTCCTGGTCCCACCAGAGAGGCCAACACTTTTTCCTATATTGTGCAAGAACGACCACTGATGCTGGATTGCAGGGTGGTCGCAATCTATCTCTAGGAAAAGCCATCAATATGAAATCAGTGGTGGTCCATTTCCCATTGCCTCCACCATTCTGTGGTATTGGCTATGCCTTATATTTCAGCCCAGTCCCATGTCCCTGAAGTGAATATGAATACCAGGCATGGCCTCCCCTAAATGCACAGAGCTGTGCCTGACAAACAATGAGTGGACACAGCGTTTGATTTGGTGCCATGAACCCATTCAGTCAACTGATTGGTAAGAGTGCCAGGAGTTGGACTCCACTGGTATTGATAGCCTAATCTAAGGATAAGTCAACAGTTATAGTCGCAGAAGACCCCTTAACTGTGGTTTGCCACCCTTAATCTGGCCAAGACAGAGTGGCTCCCTTGGACCCTGCACCTGGGGCTCATGCATCCCATGCCCCTGTCTAGCTACACCCTTACTCCCTAGAGTGTCTACTCCATGGATTTCAGTGTCTTCAAATGTAACTTTGTAGGAGTCTTCATGCAGAGAGATGCATTCATGTCGGTGTCAGCAGATGTAAATTCTGGCACGCTACCATCTTTTCTATTAGCTTTGTAATTTCCCAATAGCAGAGCTCTCTGTGTATTCTGAGATAAGATTATTCAGGTTTTCGCTCTGTATTTCTGTTTGGACTAAACACAGCGGTTCCCAGATAGTGGGCGTCTCAGGCCTCCAACTAATGAACAAAGTTGAATTTAATACTGTGTTAGCACTTCATTGTGCTTTCCTCTTACACCTCAATCACAATATTTTAATAAGAAAAGAATCTGTAAATTTTTTCCTGTAGGACTGGAGTCATTTTGGAAATTAGATACTTGTGAAATCATAAATGAGTTATCATCTACGCATTAATCTTTCGTATCTTTCCTGAGCTTCCTAATAGACAGTTGCCCTAGTAATAATAGAGATCATCACAAGTTAAAGAGGTTATTCCCCTTTGTGGATGTTTTCTACAGACTCCACAGACTGGATGGACCTTTGGTGGTAACTGTTAGGGATGAGCGAACCCGTGCAAGCTCGGATTCGCCAGGTTCGGCTGAACTTCAGGTCAAAGTTCGGGTTCGGGACCCGAACTTGACCCCGAACCCCATTGAAGTCAATGGGGGCTCGAACTTTACTTTATTATTTTCCGTTATAACATGGTTATATCAGAAAATAATAGCATTCTTAAGACAAAATGCAAAACAATATGACCATTTAGGGGTTAAAAAAAAAATCACCTCATCCACTTTATCGCACTACAATAGCTTCTTCTATATTCACGGAACAGGTCCTTTCAAAGGACCTGCGATATTTTTGCGTGATGACGTCACCACGGGAGAGAGAGCGGTGCCATCCTCACACATATCGCAGGTCCTTTGGCAGGTCCTGTTCAGTGAAAATAGAAGAAGCTGCTGCAGTGCAGAACAATCAAGTGGATGAGGTGAGTATGTTTTTTTAACTCCTAAATGGCCATATTGTTTTGTATTCTGCACGAGATCAAGTGGATGAGGTAAGTCATTTTTTTAATTATTTTTTAACCCTCAATGGACATTTTACTTAGCATTCCTTATTAAAGAATGCTATTATTTTCTAATATAACCATGTTATAACGGAAATTAATAAAATCACTTGAACACCGAACCCGGACTTGAGTGAAAAAGTTCAGGTTCGGGTACCCAAACTTGAAAAGTTCGGTACGAACCCGAACTTTGCAGTTCAGGTTTGCTCATCCCTAGTAATTGTACTTACCTGATCCCTACCGCTAGGTTCGAGCTCCTTTGCTGGATCTGCAGGTCTCCCTTCATCAACGTATGGTTTGACCCTGGGTCAAGTAACCACTGGAGCCAATAACTGGACACAGCAGTGATGTGCTATGTACCTACCTTTTAAACAGGACTTGAGACATAACTTAGGATTTTAGCCAAACCAGCACCTCATCTGCAGACAGTTTCTTTGAGGTGATTGCTCTCCGTCAGATAAGTATAGTAAAAAGCTGTAATACAGGCTGATATGAATCCATACTATACCTCAGTATGACTCACATTAACTTTTTGCCCTTTTTGGAAGGAAAAAAACCAGCATGGGATGCTGGATTAGAGCAAAGCACCTCTAGAAGTATTTTTGAAGAGGAGAATATGGTGCTGTTTGGAGACATGGTGATGGTACGCATAGTGGATTTAGGACTGTAGCGACTGTGCGTACCACACTACAGTCATGAGTCCTCAGTTTATTTTACCTACACTATTCTAGTATCTTTGGACAAGACTGTGGAACTAAAAAAGTTGTAGTATATCTGTCTTTCTCAGGTACAGTGTTATATTAGGGCAGTGCCTTGCGGGTAGTAGAATTAATAGAGTTTCTGTAACTACACAGGACAGCTTGTCCTTAAGAGTGGAAGTCCAAGCCCCCGGGCCCCCACTGATCAGCCTAGGGACCACAACTGTTTTAGTGAGGTTTAAGGGACAATGGTATACAGTATCTAAACATTTGGTAATACCTGGTCCTGAAGCTCAGACCCTTTTAAGTGAAAGTCTCCGCCCTTATGGCACACCTCTCCAATTGTTTAGATCCCAGACAATAAGGATAATATTGATTATTGCAACATCATATTTCTTCCATCATATGAAGCCATTTGCATCGTTTTTATTATCTACATCTGCTGTACATTAAATCTAAGCCAGCATTGGAAATCAAATTCCGAAGAAATGATTTATGACTTAGAAAAACCTCAAACGCACATCTAAAAATGGAATGAAGCAGATCTATAATTTAGAAGTTGTCCTTACTATAAAATTCAAAGACTCCTGCTAAAATCATTCCTTTTATACCAAAAAGCCTTCATAAGTTAAATCAGCCGCTCGATAAAATCTGGAAGATGTCAATTCTACACTATGGCCCATATGCTAAAAGCTTCGATGTGGATGCAGTGTAAGCATTCTTACTGTTTTGTAGATGTTGGTGCCAGTCGTGATGGAAATCTAGCGATATTCTGCACATGACAGCAGATGATCTCATCCAGTAGGCAAATACAAAACATTTTCTTGTTCAATTGGAATTTAACAAAACAGTAAAATCCTCCACAGGAAGTTAATGTGTCTTTTTAAAAAAATGAAGTCAGCAAATCATTTTTTTTATCAAAGTCTCCGGGGAAGAAAATGTGATTGTTTTCTTTGGTTGATATATTGTCCTCTTAAGCACCTCAGAGTTGGATTTGTTTATTTGGGTATTTATTTTATATATGGTAGAATACAACCTCTCATTGCAGTACAAAGAGCTCTGAAAATGAATTGGGTCTCCACTGCAGGACTGTACGTTTTTATAGTGAACAGAACAACTATGGTGTGTAAATACTGATCACCAATGCATTTACTAAAACCAGCTTGGAGTAGGTCTAACTTAAAGAATATGTCCACTTTTGCCACCATTTTTGTTTTGCACCAATGCACCTAAAATAAGCATCTTTGCAAATTATCTTAAAAAAAAAATCTCCTTCCCTGTGCATGCAGCTCCTGCGCAGACCAGTTTTTCCGTGGTTGCAAACTAAATGCAGCCTTTGTATACCCTGATCCTGCTTTTATATTTGCCTTAATTTGTATCCTACTCATTGCTGTAGTCCTGATTATAGGTTATCAAGACATAAGGGGCTCATGGAAAAAGTTCTATTGTGAGATCAGGCTACATGGGTGGTCTGTAATTATGGAGACACATAGGACTGCAAAGGAGCCGTTGTTCTCTATTGTATTGTTGTACACACGCAGATTCTACTGAGAAAGTATGTTTGTGGTGCACTTGAAAACCAAGGTCTTGTAGACAGATACCACTAGAATACCAGGCAATAGATACAGTTAAAAGAATTTTCAGGGTTCGGCAAAAAAAAATAAAACAAGAGGAGAGGAGAGAGGATGTAATAAAATAATAAAAGTAGCATTACCCATTTCTTCAAGCTTTGTTACAGCACCACTACTCGAGTCCTTCCATTATCTGGCCTCAGCAGTATATGGTACAAGCCTGATGAGGCCAGAGACTGGCAGCAGCAGTCAAATAGGTACACAGGCACATCACCACTGGAGCCAACTAAACAGAGACTGGAGTTGAGGAACTGGAACAGTAGGAACAAACACCTAAAGTAATGCTCATTATTCTTTTATTACATCCCCACCCCGGCATTTTTTTACCCAACTTAAAAAACACATTTAACAAATGATCTCCAGTGATTGACCACAATATATTACAATATAAGTTGGGATTGACGAGTGTAGTCAATGGAGAACAACATGATCGTAGAACCTCTATAGTGGAGAAGGATGCAAGACCAATAAAGGCAGTAACAACATAGGTTTCTGTGTCCATAGTATGTGCTTATTGTATAAACCACTGGACATTTCAAGTTGAATGTAAATTATCTACCTATTATTTTACAAAAATGTGACCTTGTGACCTTGGTATTGGTGACACATTTAGAAAGTGGAACAGCTTTAAAGCAGTCTACTGATGTCCATTTTAAAATGAGACCTTATAGGGGTTGTCCATTTGGTTGAAATGATGGCATATCCTCACAATAGGTCATCAATATCTGATAGCAGAGGTCTGACACCCCACATCCTTGCTGATCAGCTGTTTCAGGGTAGTTCCAGAGCTAAAAGTGGTGTCAGAATTACACACCTCTGTCCACTGTGTAGTGAAAATTGCTGGCTACTGCACCATTGCTTCTGTAGACATCACACCTGATCTACACTGAAACAGTTGATTGACGGGGGTGTGGTGTGGTGGACTTCCAGCATGAGAATAGGCCTTCACTTGTAAAAATCTGGACAACTTTTGGTGTTCCTCAATCGGTGTCCATTAGTTTTTGGCTGACTACTATGTTCTATGGTGTATTTATATTGTATGTACCCTATAAATAACGTATTACTCAAATTTGCTTTACAGCAAAGGCTACACTGATATTGTCAAGATTCCAGAAGGAGCAACCCATATAAAAGTGAAACAGTACAAGGCCAAAGACCAGACTAAGTTTACAGCTTACCTAGCATTAAAGAAGAAGACTGGGGAATACATCATTAATGGAAAATATATGATATCAACTTCAGAAAACATAATGGAATTGAATGGCTTTGCCATGAACTATAGTGGCTGGAGCCATGCTGAGGATTCATTTCACAGTATGGGGCATTCTTCTACAAAGGAAGTTTTAATTGTACAGATTCTTGCTACAGATATTAGTAGACCAATTGATGTACGTTATAGTTTCTTTGTACCATCAAAACAAGGTTCAAACGCAAATAGCATTAACAATAATGTGGTTCCTCAAAGTTCCCAACCACAGTGGGTGACTGGACCTTGGTTATCATGCTCTAGAACATGTGACACTGGATGGCACACCAGAACTGTCCAATGCCAAGATGGACAAGGGAAATTAGCTAAAGGATGTCTACTTTCTCAAAGACCTTCAGCATTTAAACAGTGCTTACTGAAAAAGTGTTAGCCAAAGGATAGACATTATCTTAAAAACGACACGGTCTTTGCTGTGTAAAAGTAGATCTAGCATGTCAATGTTGGCTAAGGTTTGGTTTGAGCTCAACGAAAATAATTCAAGGGCTGTACAAAATTTTGGCCTTCGTGAAGATACTATTTTTGAGACACAGGCTCTTCAACCAACCTTGAAGGTGGAAAGGAGTTCCTTATTAAACCACATTATGTAGGTGATGGGGTGGATGCTGGCTTCCTTAACGTCTTGTTTGCATCACCTACCTCTCAAGAAGAAAGCCTTCAGGAACATCTGCTAGGTTATACTTGTGGACGGCATGCTGTAGGTTATATTTGTGGTGTTTTGTACATACGTGTCATTAGATGTGTCACTTTATATATCACTTGCTTCTTACGAACAGTGATTGACCAAAGTAGATCTACAGCTACATGTCTCCGATTGTTCCAAATACAGCTGTGGATATTTACTGGTTAAAAAAAAAAAAACAGAAGCTTTCCGCTGTTTACCAGCGGACTAGTTTTTACTTTCAACTTTTTTTTTTTTTGTCGACGAACCAACCTAGAATGACAGATTTTCATTTTGGAAAATAGTTTTAAGACATCTGTTTACAAATTAGAGCAATCTACCAAAATCTAAGGTTTCAGCTGAAACTAAAATTTAAAATTCCCTTTAGCCGAGAAAAATTAAATTTTTTTCTATGAAAAGGTTATTATTCTTTGTAGACGTGATAAGGAATAAAAAAAGTTAAAAAACAACAGCGTATTGTCTTAAGGCAAGTTTCCCAGATGACCTGTTGTCTCTTGCTAGGGCTAAATTAAATATCTAGAGATAACAAAGACCTTCCAGAGAAGGTGTTTTTCTCCATCTAATGATTTTACAAATACTACAAGGTGCTACCAGTTACTCAGAGAACTAGTAGTAGTAGTTAGTACACTTGTATGAACACTAAATTTCTTTGTTTTCCTTAGATATGTTAGTTTTTGCTCTATCAAACATTTCCCATGTTTGGTGTGGTGCCTTTTTTTTTGATATGGCACAAAACTTTTTTTTTTATCAAATCTACTAATACTAGAACTATTGGGCGCTATCTGACCCAGTTAAATAAAATTTAGAAAAAAAAAAGTTTCTGCTGGCAAAGTCATGTATAATACCAAAGCATACATTCCACACTGGCATGTTCTATTGCTTCTCTGGGGCTCTTAGAGGGGGGCACAGCTCTGTTTGGTTTCCCCAACACTCCGTAGGCAACATAAATGTAGACAATAAGGAACTGGGGAAATGGACCCAAAGGTCATATTTTCGTTTATGAGCCTAGTATATTATCAAGTAAAGAATTTTATTGTTCTCATAGAAAAAAAAGCAAAAACAATCAAAGTAAAAAGAAAAAGAAAAAAAACAAGGCATAATATACAGGAATGGCAGTAAGTGTTATATAAAGTGTCCTCGACAGTATCATTTTTCTCAGTGACAAGGACATTGTTCCCAGATTTGGAGGTTTCCAGTTTCCAAAGGCTTATTAAAAGACTGCAGCCTCAGAGTTGGTTACAAAAAAATAACATCTCAAATACCAACCTTCGATGTTCTTTCATTGAGTTACAATGCGCAAAATAAATGTAAAAATAATCTTAAAATATGATAGGCGAACAAAGGCAATAAAGGAGACATATGGCCAAATAGTAAATTAGGCTTTATTTTTGTTCTAAATATTCTATTTTTATGGAATAATTGACATTTATTCTGACAGTTTTAGCATACAATACAGAAATGAAAAAATACTAAATATTTTTTCTAAAACAAAATGCCCCTTCCATTTTACAGATTTAAAAAAAAATTCAAAAATTTTTAAATCAAATTATAAAATGAAAAGACTCAAAAATTGGTTGAAATTCTCTATTAGAGTGCATTCAGGTCACCGTTTAGCTTTCCATTCTTCTGATCCGTCAGAAAAAGAGAGAGAGAGAGAAAAAAAACTGGATCTTGTAAAAAAAAACATATCCTGTTGCATCAGATGTCTTCCGTTTGAGCCATTTCTGTTTGAGATCCGTTTTTAGACAGGAAAAAACTGCATGCAGTACATTTGTTTCCATCTAAAAAAACGGATCTCAGACGGAAATGGCTCAAATGGATGACAATTGGTGCAACAGGATCCTTTTTTTACTAGATCCTGTTTTGTTTTCTCTCTCTCTTATTCTGACAGATCAGAAGAACGAAAAGCTAAACAGTGATGTAAATGCACCCTTAATTGCAGGGAGGCACTGAGAAAAAAGTTGAGAAATAATTTATTGTTTGTACAACTTGTATGTGAAAATACATTATGTAATGATTTTATTTATTTTTTTATTTAAAACAAAAATACCTATTGTACAAGTTCTGTATATACGTGTTTTACTCTTGTCATTTTTATTTTCCTATTTATGCTTCCTGTGTGTTAATAGTATACACTTTGTGAGTTTACATAATGTGCAGCGCTGGTTGCTTTTCTATGTTTTACAAAATGCATTCAATATAAGATAACTGTACATGTACACATACTGTAAATAATATATTCTCTTTATAGAACTATATTCTGACACCAGCTTGTTTTGCCTTTCAAAAAAAAGTAAAAAACTAGCTTCTTTTTTATTTTTTGTTATTTTTTATGACAGGCAATGGTCTACGCACACTGCTGAACAAAATGTTCTTATGTAGTCTTATAAAATTCAGGTCAAACTAAGTTCACTTGGTATAAACTACACATTAGATTGTACTGTTGAAAGAAACATTTTGTAAAAACTTTTTACATTTTTTCCATGATTGATGATTTTTCCAAAAATGCTAAATCTGCTATAATACATGAGAAGACAGATATAGTTCAAGGTTTAATTGCAAGTATGTGAATAAAAAACTATAAGATAGACATAAAACGATGATCATGGACCAAGGTTGCATTTCTAGTTGAGCCCCAGGTTAAGAAGAACTGTGGGTCTTCTTTTTAAGTTTTAGAAAGTAGTTCCTGGGAATATTGAAAATTGGTGGGATTCTCAGAGCCTGTTATCAGTAGGGCATTTAAGGCTTAAGTAAATCTAGCACATGTCGTAATGGCCCTATTAGACTGCACAATTTTTTGGCAAATTTTTAATAGAAACGCTTGTTCACAATAATTGGCCCATATAATCGATCAGCTAATGAGAAAGGAAATGCTCATTTGTTGGCTGATGGGCATCTTTCATCAGAATGAAAGAGGCCTGATTACCAGCAGCACGTCTACCTACGTAATTATGGATGTACTGGTGATAATCAACAGAACTGAATGAGAATGGAACAACTGAGGTTGCAATTGTCTCTTCCACATTCAGTGTTATTATTCATCGGTGTTCTTACTGTCCGAACACTGAGCAGTGTAATAGGGCCTTAAGCTAGAGCTAAACAAAAAATAAAATAAAAAATTGAGCCCAACCTCCCAAAGTGCTAATCAGTTGAATAGGAAAGCTTGTTGCATAATGGCCGTTCCCAGATGCTCCTCATACTTACCTATTACTCATTACTAGTATCAGCCTTGACTTCTTATAAACAGGACTCTAAGCAGTCTGTAGGAAATAATTTCCTTCTTCAGACCCATAGCTTTTAGTGAATGCAATTGCACCCACTTGTTCAGCTTTATTAGGACTTTGTAAAAATTTCCCAAGTGATATCGGTCTTTAGCTTTTCTCAATTCATTCTCTACATTGAGTTTACTTGTGTGGCCATTTTCTTTTTCATGTTGCCTACATTACTAGTATTATAGAGTAACAAGAAACAGGAAATTTGTAAAATATTATGACTGCTAATAGATTACACCCAGATCTGCAAGTAACATCCTAGTCCATTATGCTCAGTTACCAACTAGAGATGAAAGAATTTCCTAATATTTGTTTTGGTCCAATTCATCCGAATCGGCCAAGAGATTCGATTTGGGTGCAAATCATTTTCACCCAAAATTGAAAGTGTTGTAAATTCCTGTAAAATCTCTCTCTCTCGCTCTGGAAAAATGCTACCCAAATGAATCTGAAAAAATTCTGACTCTTCCGAATCAGAATTTAAAAAAAAATTCAGGTCAAAATTGAATTCTAACAAATTGATTCACTCATCTCTATTACTAACATTTCATACTGTTTCTTATATGGGATGTGGGTTGGATATGGACTAAAGCATTGATTTTTCCCATTTATATTTGATCATTGGGGTACCTACCATCCACTGGCTCTCAGTGCTGATCATCAGAACTAAGGAGCCACTACATTTGGTGAAGTATCACATCCCCTTCAATTTTTATCTTGGCACAGCATCACATCCGTAGGTACATGGAAAAAAAAATCAGATTTTTCACAGAGTATTTTTTTTTTAAATGTGTGTACCATTTGCTACCACCAATTCTATATTTAATACAGTTGATAACTCCAAAAGGCAACCCATACTGAAGTTCCAGTGTTAGAAAAAGGATTGACATATATATTTGTATAAATAGAGACAATTTTTTTCTCCCCCCCAAAAAAACAAACAAAAATTATATTTGTAGTTAAATGAAATGGATTAAGTAAAATATACTTTTTCTATTTATAAAGCTGGGCGATAATAGCCATAAAGTAGAATTATCTTATATCTTATATATAAGTCATATCAATTTGTAATGGGAAATTTTACTATATTTTATTAAACTATCATACTGTATGTTACTCACCCCCCATTCTTTGCACTCATATTTGCCATGCTCACACTTTGTTTTTTTAATGTTTGCACAAATAATATAAGCAAGCAATATTATTGTGTGCATATATACCTATGTTATTTGTGTGTGTTAGGTTTGTTGCGTTCATTGCTTTATTAGGTGTATTTGCCTCATGCCATAGTTTCTACTGTACATTGTATTGAAAATGAATGATACTCAACCAATGGATGCTTGCTGTATTTTCAGAATGTATTACAGGCAGACTAATCAGGTAGATGTATTTTGACGATGGCCAAACAAAATCTTGCATATGTCTGTTAAATGTGAAAATGCAAATTTGAGCCTAAGACAAAGTTAGTTACTGAATCTAACATGGGCATTTTTACATGATAAAATATATACTGTTGTATATTTTGGCTTTTTTATCAAAATGTATCTTTGTTGCCCATAGACAGCATTGGAGTAGGGTAACTTGGGCCCCCTGAAGGGAAATATTCTGAAGGTCAACCCTCCAGCAAGGTCCACTTTTATTTGTAAAATAAACTCAGGCCATATAGTGATATAAAGTAGTAGGTTCAGGGGCATAACTGTTTATAGGGTGCAGGGATTGCAGTCGCAAGATGGGACCCAGTTGCCCCTCAACTAAATAAGAAGTACCAGAAATGGAACACGATGGTCTGTGGGCCCAGAAGCTTCAATTTATACCTATGGATAGACCTCATTGGGGCTCCATTGTTGTGTACCAACTTGGTCCAACATGAGCATCCCCCATGGCACTGTTGGTGTTTACATGGTGGGCCTATATGTTTCCATGCATATCAACATTATGTTTGTTCATTGGCAAATAAGACTAGTTCTTCTTTTAACTGATATTAGGCAAATATGTAGCGTAGTAACATTATAATCTGCTCTCTATAAAACTGGAAAGGCTACAAAACATGCTATATTAATTGTGTAGTAGCTTTATAGCTATTTGTGAGGTAGGCTGTTGAAGGCTACAAAAAACCTTTACTTCTAGTCTCCAGTAAGGTCAGTTTGACTTTACTGATTTAGGCTCATAACCTGACTAGACACCTACAGAAAATAGGTGTCCCATCCGCCATATATACTACTGTATGACCAGACTGACTTATTGCAATTTATATTTAATTTTTTTCCTGTATTTTACTGTTTAAGAGGTTAATAGCATTGGTTTTCCAAAATGATGTTGGTATTATGAGGTTTGCTTCCAAACTAAAACATGTTAACTTCTCCAAATACAAATGTGCATGAGCACATAGATGGTTGGAGCTATTTTATTCCATTAAAATAGTATACAATAACAGGTTTCTTAATACATGATGTCAGGCGGAAGGAAACTGTAGTTAGGTGACCTGTAAGTCAGTGTCCTAAAGAGCCTTTGATTTTAAGCCAAGAAATTAGGGATTTTAGCCAAGAAAGATCTCCTGCAAAAGGAAGCGATACCTATCTGTACGCAGATGTTTCAGGGTTGTTGTCCCTCGTGAGTACAGAGCAGCCTCATCCTTTTGAAAGTAAGTCAGATTTGACTACAATTCTTCCTTATGTTTAAAGGTATGTTTATGGGTTGGACATTGACTTACAGGGTATAGTTGGCATTAAAGCAACAGTTTTCCTTCTTCTGGGGGGAAGGTAATTTTCATATCCAAGGGAGCATTGCTTATAAGACTCCCTAAAGCTTGGCTGCTCATTCAGTGGTGGTGAAGTGCTGCAATTAGATGTAGTGATAACCTCTAAGGTATGAGGACGAGTAATGGTTCCTGCTACCTCTCATCCTCATACAGCAACATTTTATTGGGACAGCAGAGTGGTGTTTAGACAAAACAATCTGCTGCCAGAAATGATAATTTAGGTGTATAACAATTGTCTCACCCGATGAATTCCAGACTCCTCTCTTGCCATATGTTACTCGGTCCTATTATGTGGCCCTGTATGATTTTTAGACCACTGTAGCTACACCATGACTTACAGTCATGCTTAATATTGACTGTCTATCACCAAGGCAAGATCTTTTCTGATTAGAACATCGGTACAGTCTCCTATCAAACTATTGCATCCACGTAAACAACCATCACAGGTTCAGTAAGAAACCAAAGGAAGTGAGATTTCCCAGTTAAACTCTATGGGGAAGTATGTGATGGTGTGCCTTGTTGATGGACATGTGTATGGACCAACCTTCTAATTAGACCCTCAGGAGGCCAATTAGTGGGTGTACCTATCAATTCCCATTATATTGAATAATTTTCAAAGGAAGCAGAGGCCAATAATCAAATTCCTCATCACAAACATTAGAAAGCCAATCCTTACTTAATGACTTCTATTAAATTACTTTAGTCTCGTCAGATGATCCTTGACTCGGCACTCAATTGGTGTTAAAATAATTTTTGTTTGCTCCTTTATGTTAGACATATCTCAGGCTAAAACAAACTACTGCATGGTAAAATTGGGTTCTTAGGCATTATGGCTTCTGGACATGTAGCTTAACGGGTTCATCTGGTTTAAAAAAAAACACTTTCAACTGTGTTAGTAGATGGGGTCCCTCATACAGTCTAAACAGAGTTCTAAACAGTTTCTCTTGCTCTGCACTCTCATTAGTTACTTGGACGGCATTTTGATTTCAGTGGGAATTGTGTAATGCTTCATTTCTCCTCTGGTGACGCTGCAGGGAAATTGAACACTTTCTGCTAAGATTCCTCCACGGCTTATAGCCGATCACTGGGGATTTTAGTGATGAGACACCATGTGGTGAGCTCATCATCAGAAGACCCTTCTAACAAATAGGGAATATATAAAGCAGACATCCTCTTTGAATAAGCCTAACAGTCTGGTCACTGGTAATACATGCTATGCAAGTATGAGGTGCTGTGGAAATGCCACTACCATCTCTGTACTGTACCCTGGAAAAGCTGAAAGTTGTGGTAGTGGACAGTACATTTAATATATGTTTGTCTTCCTTTTATAAAACTAATGGATGGATATACTCTAACCCACAGACATACAAAAAAGTATTTAGGATGAAAGGATCGATCAGGTTTTTATGAAAGGAGGAAAAATTGAGTTATACATTTTTATTGTGCCATATGTGATTTTCTTAACATAATGCAGGTAAATTGTCGCCATGTCTACTAATTAATGGCGTCAAGAGACAAACTGTATAGCTGTGTATGTTATCATTATGCAACTAAGGTTCTCCACGATGAATGTCAATGATAGGATACAGATATTTTATTAGCGGACAGCTCAGTCTAGCAGGCTGAGATCAAATTTTTTTACAATCAACTGCACTATTGAATCTAAGGGTAGATTATATATCATTACGCCCTTTCATTTATTTGTCTCCTCTTTGTATATGCAGTAGTTTGCACCTCATTATCCAAGAACTGTAGGATAAAAAAAATGTACTGTATCAGCAATGTAATGGAATGTTAATGTCACATTTTCCAAAAAACTGAAAAAAAAACTTTTTTTTAAATGTAAGCAGAAAATAATTATGTTTTATTTACAATGTATACTCCCGACTTTGGATTTTGTTTGATGTTTTGGCGAAATTACAAAAAAAATAAAGATGTAGTACATGGTTATTTTAAATTACCTACTAGCAATGCTTCTTTATTGTGTTTCCCTAAGCGACAGCGGCAGAGGTGACTTTGGTCGGTACTAGTCAGGCAAAAAAGCATAAGGTTGGAATAAGCAGCAAATGATGAATTGGGAGTGGGAGAGAATGAGATTCAGCATAAGAAGGTGTATTAAACATAAGAGGAATTTAGCTGGAAATTCTCCCGGAGCATCATTATAGACCATCAGCTATTTGTACATTTCCAGCGCAAAGAAAGCTGAACGACAGGAACATTATTCATCCTGTTTCATTTACCGGCTATAGAGAAAACATCACTTTCATTACAGTCGTCGCTGTTTTTCATACGAGCAGATGGACTAAGAAAGAAGGGAACACACTGGATTGATTACTTGGGTGGGTTTGACTGTTGGAATTGGCCTATGACAGGTGGAACATGCCAGCCTGCCCCACATATCAATATCGTTGTCAGAAAAAGGCCTGCCCCACCTCTAAGACCTGCTCCTATCTCCAATATGAGTTCAGAAAATAGCTTGAACATTGAACATTCGTGGGACTACTATTTCCAGCAGTCCCACGAATGGTGGCCGCACTTGCACAGTGCATTCTCCATTTCTATGGGACTTACGAAAATAGCCAAGCACTGACTTGGCTATTTCCACTAGTCCCATAGAGGTGAATGGAGCGGTGGACACACCAGCAAAGTGCATTCCATTCATTTTTATGGGATCTTTAAAAATAGCTGAACGCGCTCTTTTGGTCATTCTCAGAACTCCTTTAGAGTGAATGGTGCTCTCTCCTTCACATTGAAGGACCAGTTCTGGATAATAGGTGCAGGTCCCATCTCTGGGAAACACACCAATCTGACATTGGTGGAGTATTCTAGCAGTAAGCCACCAATGTCTGAGATTATAAAGCCACTTTAAAGGTCACGGGCTAAGATGTCTGTTGTAGAGATGAGTGAATCAATTCTTAAGAATTAGTTTGTCTCATCAAGCATAGTTCTGCACCTGCAATGGGGTGTCCCCAAACCTGAGGTAAATCCTCCTGCCACTTGATTGACAGAGCCAGGCATTTTGGCCGGTACCAACAATCTTATGGCTCTGCTGCTGTTGTATAGTGGTTGTACTTGGTATTGCAGCTCAATCCCATTCATTTGAATAGGACTGAGTTGCCTGAAGGTCCTGTGACTGAAGAAGAGGCTCATCCAAACACCGCGAGCCCCTTCCAACTGCAGATTAGGTATTCTAAGAGTTGGGCTCCTATTGATCAGATATTGATGACCTATCCTGAGGACAGGTCATCAATGGTAAGTCCCAAAAAAAACCTTTAGGTCACTTTGTAAATACATTACATTACTTATTTTGTACTGATCCTGAGTTACAACCTGTATTGTTCCCCACAGCTGCATTCATGAATCTGCTGTTCTCATTGCATAAAAACAACAGTCTTGTTGGCAGATACTACCACCCAACAGCTTAGTTCAGCTCCTATACATCAATCGTACAGTTAATTTTTCTCATATCAGTTTATTGTATTGTGTGTGACAAAAAGATTTCTTAGAATGCAAATCATCAGAATAAGAAATGAGTAAGCAAGGTATGCTTAGAGTTTTCAGCTCTGAAGCCTGCAGTACTGTTAATTCAGCTCTGGACTATAATGTAACACACTGTAACTCTGGATCAGAACAAGTGGAAGAAAAGTGTAGTGACAAAAATATATCATTTCTTATCTAGATTAATTATTTAAACTGAAAAGGAAGTAGATGGTGGAAAACACGCTTGTGTATTTCTATAACACCAACACATCATGCAGCTCTGTACAGAGATTTTCATCACTTACTATCTCAATTGGGTTCACAACTCACAACTGAAATTCCAAATAAATTTTCACTGTATGGTTTTGGAATGTCGGAGGAAACCCACACAAGTCCTGACAACATTTAAACCCCATGAAGATGCTGGATTTAAACCCAAGACCTCAGTGTGACAAGCGAACAGGTCCAATTACCGATGCACCATTATATGCTTTTTCATTACCAATGACAAATGCCCCCATGGGTACAGAGGATTTAATGGATAGCCGCAGGCAAACGGTAATGGCTAGGATCAGTCTAAGTAATGCAAATAGTTACCAAGGCTAAGCTCAGTTTATGCCAGGTTTACAAAAAAAAAAAAGAAAAATAGATATGCCTATGTGCACAGTACCCTTCTATGGGGCATTGCTATAAATATTGAATGTGCAGTATCCCTGTACAAGGGGTATCTGCAAAGTTTGGTTTGTTATGTAATGTTTGTAATGTTATGTCATGTTTGTACTGTACACCAGCAAGTGAGGTATGGCTCATCAGGAATGAGCTAATGACCCCATTCTTCCCCTCTTGGTAAGAGTCTTACTTTCTATCTATAGGGCCTTAGGGACTAAGAACCAAACTATTGACCTACAGTGTTTACAGATAGCAGAGTGATCAGCAACCACAGCTATACAGATTGATGCAGGTGAGGGACTACAGCTTAGGCACCCATGACCATAGATCACATCCAGGCAAGGCCAACTCAAAAAACCTGCATTACACTGTGGACAACCTACAGCCACAAGTTTCAACTCATAGCTGTTAGCCAGAAGTTCAAGGGAGACGCATACCAGAAGTGCCATCATCTGTCACTTTGCCGACCACCATACCTCATCACCTGGGAAAATAAATTGCACTGTGTATAAACTACGGATGTACTACAACTTTTATTTTGCGCTTAGTAAAGATAGACCACATTTTCACTACACCTATCGCCAGGGACTAATGGCCTGAGGGAGTACACCATGACACATCATTTCATTAGGGCCACTATCATTCCCGTCCTCTGCACTTCAGAGGCTCGCTGCAGATGTGGATCCTCTGTGCCTACCAAGCAGTCGGCTCTTAATGACATTATCTTGGCAGCACTCTGGTCTTCACTCTTTAAC
This sequence comes from Bufotes viridis, assembly GCA_033119425.1. NCBI lineage: Eukaryota > Metazoa > Chordata > Amphibia > Anura > Bufonidae > Bufotes > Bufotes viridis. The sequence goes on from CM065591.1 coordinate 38,204,865, forward strand.
CCCCTATACAGGAATCTGGACTTTGCTGCAGGGGAACCACCAGACCACTACCTCTAGGAGAAGTCTGTTTTCAGTAGACTGCTGACCCATGGGGGTCAAGACAGAGAATCACCAAGGGGTCATGAAAAACAATAGTCTTGGAATAAGTCAAAGTTAGAGCATGTAGAGTTTGCACAATCAAAAATCGGTCCAAGAGTCAGAGCAGGCAGAACTGGGTCAGTTTTACAAACAGGCAGAGGTTAGGCCAGGCAGCAAAGGGTCAAATTCAGAAGTCAGAGAGTGGTCAGTAAATGTGTAGTCAAACAAAACAATGGCGTACCTTCGCAGAACACTGGTTTACTAGAACTTATTGCTTAGGCACTCTCCCACAGGAGAAGGTTCCCTAAATGCCAGGAGATGAATAGACATATGGTAGGTAAGATTAGGCCCTTTAATAGCCAGAAAGAGCATGTGCCCAACAGAGACTGCAGGCTTCTCCAGCAGTTGGAACAGGACAGTGGGTATAATTGGTATATGTAAGCCAAAAGCTTGTGTAATGCCTGTCAGGGGTGTCGTCAGGTCATCCATCACTTTTGATATCAAGAATAGCACATTATGCAGTGCACTCATCTTGCCATCAAAGCGACAGAAACCTCAACATTTCCGGATGGTCACCAATATAAGTCAATTGTATCAATTGGTTATATGAAGGATCAAGCACTGCATTGTGACTTTTATTATAAAAATAAAACCATGGCACCACTGTGGCTAGAGCCCTAGTTATTCCTTCTATCATATGTCATGCTTACCTACATTTATTTTTGGTCTCCAAATATTTTTCTCATTCATCTATAAAGCACCTGTTTTTTTTTTAGACACCTTTACAGTGATATATTTATATATAAAAAAGAGGAAGAGCTGTAAAGCCTGAATAGTATACCAATAACATAAACCTAAGAAAATGAAAAGTCCTTTCTGAAAGAGATAAACCTGAAAATATGTTGTGTACTGCCAGCTGCGGCTCCGCAGACATGGTAAAATTGTTCACAACGGCATGATCTATGGTGACCACCACAAAGAAAGCACAAAGCAATAAGAAATTACATCTAAAAGAAAGAAAAATCTTAAATTCAAACCAACAGTGATAAATATTGAAAGAGGGTTAAATAAAATGTGGTCACTGAGTGGATGGTAAAATGTGGAGGGAGCAGTGTTTTCCTATATATAGCCAAAGGACTCCAATAAACTGTAACGTCAACCATAACATTAAAGCCACCATTCAGGTGACATGAATAACATTGATTATCTGGTGACAATGGTTTCTGTCAGGGGGTAGGATAGATTAGGCAGCAGGTGAAAATACTTCTTGAAGTTGTTGGGTTGGAAGCAGGAAAAATAGGCAAGTTTAAGAATCTAAGAGACTATTGCGAGGCCAAACTGTGATGACTTCATGACTGGGTCAGAGCATCTCCAAAAAGGCAGCTCTCAAGGGGACTTCCTTGTATGTAGTGGCTAGTACTCATCTAAAGTACTCCAAGGCAGGACAACTGGTGAGCTGGCGACAAAGACATAGGCGTTCAACACTCAGGCACCACCATGGTCAGGGCTAAATGCAGTACCCCAGAATAGGGTAATTGTAAAAGAGTAAATTATTGTAATATTGTATTGTTAAGTAAAATGTTCTGATTTACTGTATAGTATTGTATGGATAAGTCAGGGTTAACACTGTGAATCAACCCCTTTAGATTGCCAGGAGATGGACCTGGGTCTGCCCCTACTTACGGAGAGAGATTATCTGTGCTAGCTGAGGAACCTACATGTGCTTACTCATCAGAACAAGGTCTGAGCTCAGAGATTGGTCCCCTCTGAAGTGTATATAGTGTAGGGATATGCCCCAATGGCCTTTAGAGAAGAACACAGCAGCAGCCTTTTAGCGGAGAAAGCAATGCAACGGTTGTCTTTTATTTTTCACAAAACAATAAGGCAGTAAACGGCAGTGACCGATTTACTCCAGCCGGCCTTAAAGAAACAATAAAGTCCTGTATCTATAGCACAACACAGGTTTGTTGTTGCACAGTACTGTAACTCCACGGGGTGTACGTGGACCTCACTTTGTCCTCAGTCTTACAAGCACTGGAACTCCAGCTCAGACTCTGATCCAACACAGCACTTCACAGAGCTCCACTGTCAGAGAGAGGTAATCACCCCCACCTGACACTGCTGGCTGTTTTTTGTAGGCCAGTCAAAAGCTGGCCTGGAACATGGGGAGTAGTCACCCACCCAGCACTATAACTACTCCCAGTAAGAACTGTCCTAGATCAACTATTTACAGCTATACTAAATAAACAAGGTGTCAACCACCTACTGCCGCTGACACCTGAAATACTGGCTCCCACTTCACCGAGGCCAGGTACCTCGGTGACACGTATCTACCATCAACGATGGTCTCATGTGCCTTCCTACAATAGGTAAAGAACAACTGTTGCATAAAAGCGATCCAGAAAGAGAAGAAGTTAGAAGGTCCAGGATCTACGAGGCCATGGAGTCAGTCTGTAATTTATTGTACTAGTCTACAGCAGAAAAAAAGACCTTACTGTGGTGAGAGGGAATATTGCTAACACACTCTTCTACAATTTGAGATGGTTTGGCTATCTGTATCTTAATTCTGTAACCCTCACCTCGGTAATTACAGAAACATCTACTAAGACATTCACTGCCAGCCATAGGTTCTGCAGAGGTAGATTTTGGAGAGACAGAAAGTAGGAGTACCACAACTCCTATCATTGCTCTTGTCTATACATTGTTACAGCAGGAAGATCTGCACTGTGAACTGCTCGGAACTTTGCCTTGGTAATTCCTGTTGGATGTACTACTTCTCCTATCCTGCACTTTAGTAAAGAGAGACATTTATTTACTACCACTGGCCTGGATACTGATTCCTCAACCATCCGCTGGCCACTTCATCCACACTCCTGCCTTGCACTCTGTGAAAAACATCTAACAACAAGGGCCTCCCAATCACCACCAGGCAGGAGCTCCAACATCAGGATGTGCAGGATGTGGGAAGAAAAGGTTTGCCCTCCTGTCACTGCTGGGCCCCAGGACGCATCAGTGTGAAAGTTGCCACTGTGATCTGTGTGTTCAGCTATACAACTACCATTGCCAGAGTTACTACCACTCCTATCCTCCACTCACTTTTCCTGGGCTCGCAGCATAAACAAGTAGTTTCCCATGGCTGGCTTAGTCCCCAAGAACTATTATATATATTTAGTCTGACTGTGAAAGGTACAATGGGAAAAAATATCAAAATGCCAGAATCAATGTTTTTTTGATCACCGCCTCTTCAAAAAGAATTAAGGGGTTATCCGATATCTAAAATATCCCCTCCAATTTTGTGGCCCCTTGTATGGATTATACTTACCTGCATCCCAGCAACCACTTTAAAACTTGAAACTAAACTCGGCTTTGGTTCCGAGGTACTAGTTGGAACAGAAGCCGAGTTCGATCTCAAGTTTTAAAGTGGTTTTTCACTTTAAAAATCAATTACCAAAGTAATTCAACAAAGTCATGTGCGACTTGGTGAATAACTTACTTCGGCTCATCAGAGCCCATACATTCTAATACTGTACAGAGACGGATCTCCATACAGTATTTTTCCAAAGTTTTGAACGAAGCGACTTCGGTTGAAGCATCCGAAGCTCGCTTCGCTCAACACTAGTCATCAATATCTAATCGGCAGGGGTCTGACTGATCAGCTATTTGAGAAGGCACAGATGCTCACAGTAGCGCAGCGGCCTTCTCCCGGCTTACCGAGCACAGCACTGTACATTGTATGGTGGCTGTACTTGGTATTGCAGCTCAGCCCCATTTACTTCAATGAGGCTGAGCTGTGCCTAGACCATTGATGAACATGACGTCACATGGTCTAGGCAAAGCTGCAAGAAGGCCACGGTGCTACTGTGAGCGCCGGTGCCTTCTCAAAGAGCTGTTCAGTCAGGGGGTCCCAGGGTTCGAACCACCTCCAATCAGATACTGATGACCTATCATGATGACAACATGGAAGCATGCCCTATTTTATTTTCTGTGATTACAGATCCCTCACGCACATTATAGTCTATGGGTTGGAGGAAACCACGGACACAACACAGATGCCATCCATGTTTGGTCCGTAGTTTTCGCAGACTATTGGCAGGAAATGCTTTGGAAACTAATTTTCAACCTAGCAGTGTCCCTGGAATATGGATGACACTTGGGGGGCAAAAAATGGACACAAGGTTCCTTTACGGCCGTCTTCAAAAATGAACCACTGACCATCTTGTCATGGATGTCATCACAGACGAATGAAAGACGTCTTACATGTAAAAGGACATCTGGTCCCTAACGTCAGTAACTGACTGCTGTTTTCCACTGACCACACTGGTGGTGCAAGTTCTGCCCATGGTTTGAGCCCCTTCACAAGTCTACCGTAATGGCGGACAGAAACTGTATAAGACTGCATGATTTATCATGACTGAAATTTAAACCAGGTTGAGCATGTACAGTATCACTCGTCCAGATTCATTGCCTTAATATTTTATTGATTTTCTGTTCATTTCATACATCAGATATAGGGCTGTTAATATTTTATCGCTTTTTAAGTGATAATCCGTGCTTGTCAGGTATGTGAAATTAAAAAGAGAGCCTCAAATGCTGTAACTACTGACACTGATTCAGAGGCGTTTATTGCTTTATGCATCCCAGAGGTGCGAAATTAACATTATTATCTATTATTTATAAGGTGTCACATCAATAGCTCTGTGGTGACCGAGAGCTCATAAACAGAAAAACTGCATACAAGGAATAAAATGGAAATTTTTAGCCTTCCTTCAAGGAGAATGAAAGTAACAGGTCATTTTTACCATATAGGAAACGCTGTAACACCAAAACCTATAAAACTGTTGCGGAATTGCTTTTTTTTCCTATTTCACCTCATTTGGAATTTTTTTCCTGCTCCCGACTACATTGTATGCAATATTAAATGGCGCAATTAGAAAGTGCAACTTGTCTCGCAAAAAGCCATCACATGTCTATGTGAATGGAAAAAAAAAAAAGTTACGGCCCCTGAAAGGCAGGCAGTGAAAAACGAAAACGCAAAAACCCTCTGGGACTGAAAGGTTTAATAACGATATAGGGCTTTAGCCCCAAGAATAATTTTCTCTGGTGGGCCCTAGGAACCCCAGGTCATCCCTGGCCTTGTACATCTTGAGTTTATATCCATTCATCTGCAAAAATTAGAATTGGAGACAGGGACTAATGATCAGCACTACCAAGTATGTTGGTAGTATGTAAGCTATAGTAAGTACAACATGGTACAACCCCCCCCCCCCCTCCCCCATTAGCTAGACTCTTAAAATGGATGCAAATAGGACCATTTTTGTCAGCAGGAAGACCAACTCACAGATTTTTCAATATTAATGTGCCATTCCCATATTCCCCAAGGACAATATACCAGCCACTGATGCCCACCATAACAATGTCATCCACAGATTCCCCACCTCATTCGCTATCCTCTTTCATCACGGGACGGCTGCAGTCGGATGCGCTGACATGTCACGGACAGCTGAAACCCAGAATCTCTCTTCCTTCAGCATTAGGAATAGGGACTGAGGATGGGCAGATGTCTCAGCTTGTACAATTACATAGAATAGCACAGGCGATATTTTTAATTCAAGTCACTTCATATATTCAGGCATTTCTTTCCAAACATCCTGTCAACCCTTGTCTTCTTACAATACGTCACGACTGGTGCTGCATCATCATTGTCAGCGCTATCCCGCTGTCACATTTCCAGTTTTTCACTTGCCTAGTTATTATTAGCTTCTGTTCACATCTTTTCTAGCTTCAGGTGGGGGTATCGTGTATATATCTCACTGAAAAGTCACACGGTGGCATTGACTTCGAAGGTAAATAAAATGTTTATTGCTTTTTTTTTTCAGGATTCCTTTGCATAGATAAGTATTCAGGCAGCCGCCATTAGGGGGAGCTCAATGCACAGAAATTTCTACAGCTTTCATTAAGATCAATGGTAAATGTATACATTCCTATGCACTGGGCTCCCCCTAGTGGTGGCTGAAGGCAGTCAATTTTATCGTGGGTTATCATGTACTATATCAGGGGAAATAGGAGACAGATCTGCATAAGGGAAATGTATTAATGTATTTATGCTAATTATCCGGTATACATACATTGAACAATATAGTGTTTAGAATGAGCACCATATTTATGAAGGACCTGTTCCACATTTACTTACCTAGAAGTCAGGAGAAGTGGGTGAGGCCAAGCGCAACTTAGTAACATAGTATATAAGGCCGAAAAAAGACATTTGTCCATCCAGTTCGGCCTGTTTCCTACAAGTTGATCCAGAGGAAGGAAAAAAAAACTCCTGTGAGGTAGAAGCCAATTTTTCCCACTTAAGGGGAAAAAAATTGCTTCCCGACTCCAATCAGGCAATCAGAATAACTCCCTGGATCAACGACCCATCTACTAGTAGCTATAGCCTATAATATTATTATACTCCAGAAATACATCCAGGCCCCTCTTGAATTCCTTTGTTGTACTCACCATCAGAACCTCCTCAGGCAGAGAGTTCCATAGTCTCACTGCTCTTACCGTGAAGAATCCTCTTCTATGTTTGTGTAGAAAACTTCTTTCCTCCAGACGAAGAGGATGTCCCCTTGTCACAGTCACAGTCCTGGGGATAAATAGATGATGGGAGAGATCTCTGTACTGACCCCTGATATATTTATACATAGTTATTAGATCTCCCCTCAGTCATCTTTTTTCTAAAGTGAATAACCCTAATTTTTGATAATCTTTCAGGGTATTGTAGATCCCTCATTCGCGTTATTACTTTAGTTACCCTCCTCTGAACCCTCCCCAGCTCTGCTACGTCTGCCTTGTTCACAGGAGACCAGGACTGTACACAGTACTCCATGTGTGGTCTGACCAGTGATTTGTAAAGTGGTAGGACTATGTTCTCATCACGGGCACCTATGCCCCTTTTAATGCAACCCATTATCTTATTGGCCTTGGTGGCAGCTGCCTGACACTGGTTTTTAAAGCTTAGTTTGCTGTTCACTAAAATTCCTAGGTCCTTTTCCATGTCAGTGTTACCGAGTGTTTTACCATTTAGTATGTACGGGTGACTTGCATTATTCCTTCCCATGTGCATAACCTTACATTTGTCAGTGTTAAACCTCATCTACCCAAGCCTCCAATCTATCCAAATCCCTCTATAGCTGAAAACTGTCCTCTTGGACTCTGGTATATTAGGTGATTTATAATAATAAACTCTATTAGTAATTTATTATTGTTTTCTATCCACAGTGACTCCACACACACCCTCACTTATATCTTCTTGGACTGTGGGCTTTAGACAGGATATTACATAAGGGCAGACCCCTCCCCCTCTCCAGTTTTGGTAATCCTTCCTAAACAGACTGTAACCCTGTACATTAACTGCCCAGTCATAGCTATCATCCAGCCATGTCTCAGTTATTTCCACTATGTCGTAGTCCTCCTCACACATCACTAATTCCAGTTCCCCAGTTTTGTTAGCCAGGCTTCTGGCATTAGTATACATACATTTAAGAGGTTTAGGTATATTTTTTACCCTACACCTTTCCTTCTCAACTTTTCTAGTCCCTCCTTCCATTCCTCCCCCAGTCCCACTACCTTGCCCCTGTCTCTATTTGCACTATTTTCCCATCCTATAATGTAATTTCCCTCCCCACCCCCCCAGTCCCTAGTTTAAACACTCCTCCAACCTTCTAGCCATCTTCTCCCCCAACACAGCTGCCCCTTCCCTATTGAGGTGCAGCCCGTCCCTACAATAGAGCCTGTAGCCCACAGGGAAGTCGGCCCAGTTCTCCAGGAACCCAAACCCCTACTTCTTACACTAGTTCTTGAGCCACTTTTGAACCTCCCTAATCTCCAGCTGCCTTTCTGGTGTGACTTGAGGTACAGGTAGTATTTTGGAAAATACTACCTTTGAGGTCTTTGCCCTACGCTTTTGACCTAAATCCCTAAAATCATTTTTAATAACACTCCATCTACCTCTAACTTTGTCATTGGTTCCGATATGGACCATGACTTCTGGATCTTCTCTCTGGAACTTTTTTAATTATTAAACATTTCTTCCACTAAATGAAATGTTTATTTTCATTTGTGATATATTTTGGGGCATAGTTTTGCTATGAGGTCCTATGTGATCTGTGTGAACCCCTGAGTGTGATATATAGATGTACCCTCAGCACAAAAGAGGCCTTTTTTTGACCTCCATCAGGTGATAGGACGCCTATCAATATTTTTGTTTTATATGCCTGGACCATATCTTAGCATATATACCAAACAGGAAGCTTTAACATGATGTAAACAGAGCCTTGTCTTGTGTAGAAACTGGAATCGACATAGGCAGATATTCTGCCAAATAATGAGCACCATCCGTCAACAATGTTTGGTTGTTTACAGCCATCAATCATTGTACCGTATGGGAATCTGATCACCTTGGTTGGGTGAGTGGCTGCATGATTACAATGAGCAATGATTGGGAATGAAATTACAAAAGTGGGATCTGACAAGGATCAAGTGGCTTTCCAGCATATCTGTGGATTTTGGGCAGACATATACTGTTTGGAATCCGTCAGATACTGTGACAGTATCCAACTATGCCAGTTATGGTAAACCCCAGTCAAGGCTGGGTACATCATGATCTGATGCTCTCAGCATTAATAAATACTTTTGCAACTGGCCATTGTTAACAGGTGCTTCACTGTGGTATGTGGCTCTGCTGGTGCGGTATTTTGTGCTGTACTAAGGTACTGCTGGCCCCACCTACTTCTGTTATTCCTGCCTAGTTGTGTTGCCCGACCTTCTGTGAATTTGGATCCACCAACATGGGGCCCCTTTAAGTTTCCCACTCCTCCCCTGACTCCAGTAGTCTGTTCCTCTGCGTGAGCAGACTACCAGATTTGCTGCCGCAGATATAAAGGGCGTAGCGAAGTTCTAAGACCTATCCTCCCCTTCCCTTCATCCGCATCCTCTCACCTTTCCTGGTTGAACTTGACGGACATGTCTTTTCAGCTGTTACTAACCATGCAATTTTAGTGCCACTTAAAACCTAATAAAAATATATGTTTACCAAAAAAATTCTAGGCAGCCTCTTGACTTTCAAATTCAAAGAACATGTCTAACATATCAGCCCTAGCACTTGGTTCCCAGTTTGTTTGTTTTTTCATAGCCGCGGCCTCTAGAGCAATGTTCGTTTTTGAATATTAAAGGACAATGTTAAAGGACAGCGTATACTGATCTCCCAGCGAAACAAAAGTAATCACCTCTCACAGCCCTCAGAGTCAACATCAATCCAATTATCCCTAACCTAGAGCAATAATCCAACTGTATGGGAATGACTCAGAGCTCTATCATTATACTTATCAGTCAGCCATGGCACCGGGGCAGCTTATCTTTTATTACTATTTCTAATCCAATCCTATTACTTCAGCTATGCCTCATTATTCCAATTCAGGGAAAGACATGTACTTTTCACTTTTGTCACTGCAGAAGGCAGTGAAAAATCGTAACAAGGAGGAGAATTGTGAGACCTTAACCTTTTCCTGCCCATTCAGTAGCTATAGACAACTTGCAGGGCCGGCGCGTCCTATAAGCGGACTAGGCCTATAAGCGGACTAGCGCCGGCCCTGCCTCATGCTGCAGCCGCCCGAGCGCTCTGAATTGAGCCTCAGGCGGCTGCAGCACTGCCCGGGCTGGTGCGTCCATGAGGACGCACCGCCCGGGCACAGCATGAAGAGAGGAGCTGACAGGAGGGAAGCGCTCAGCGCTCCTCCTGTCAGTCCATTAGTAGCGGCCGAGCTCTTTATGGCCGCGGGTACAGGAGCATGTGTCTCCTGTAGCTCGGCCGGACTGACATGAAGTGCGCACACAGTGTGCACTTCCTGTCAGTCCGTCAGGGCACAGGAATCTAAAGCTCCTGCACCCGTGGACCATAAAGCGCTCGGCCACGCTACATTACAGGCGGGGGAGGGAGGGGGAGAATGACAAGAGGGGGAAGGAAGAATGACAAGAGGGGGAAGAATGACAAGAGGGGGAGAAGAATGACAAGAGGGGGAGAAGAATGACAAGAGGGGAGGAAGAATGACAAGGGGGGGAGAATGACAAGAGGGGGAGAAGAATGACAAGAGGGGGGAGAAGAATGACAAGAGGGGAGGAAGAATGACAAGGGGGGAGAGAATGACAAGAGGGGGGGGGGGAGAAGAATGACAAGAGGGGGGGGGAGAAGAATGACAAGAGGGGAGGAAGAATGACAAGGGGGGGGGGGAATGACAAAGGAGGAGGGGTGAAGAATGACGGGGGGGGGGAGAATGACAAAGAAGGAGGGGTGAAGAATGACGGGGGGGGGGGAGAATGACAAAGGAGGGGGGGGTGAAGAATGATAAGGGGGGGGCGGCAAACTTTTCTTTTGCCTAGGGCGGCAAAAATCCTTGCACCGGCCCTGACAACTTGGCTTTGTCGCCAATTGTGTTCCAACTGATGGAGTACCATAGAAAGAGAGGGATGAACTGCTGCTATAGTATTTTGAAAATCACAGAGAATGCTATCATCTTGGCTCCTATGAGGAAGAACAAGCTGAAGGATATACTCAATCTGTCCATACGCATTGTATGTATGTCGGTGGGATTGGGCTCCTATCTAATGTGAATAGGGGGCCTCCTGAATCTCTGTCTACATCAGACGTTGCTGCCAGGAGTGTGCATAAAATTTAATCATGAGATGGCCCCACTCTACCTGTGCTGGTCCACATTCCCATCCCCCACCATTTACTATTTGACAGTATGGCCAACAGCTTATTATTACATTAATTACTAGTCTATATTTCTGATCTGTAGACCCCTTATTTGTGAAAGATGTTGATTTCCTGAGCAAAAAGGCCCTTTCTTTTGGTGGCCCCTATAAGGGATATATGCTATAGTCAAGTATTCGACAATTTCTTTTAGCTAAATGTGATTAACCTACAACAGAATTTTTTTCATGTCCTTAACTTTTTTCATGTCCTTAACTCTCGTTAAAAGGGTTGTCTCATGAAAAATATTCTATGTTTTCAAACCAGAACCTGGATCTGAAAACTTTTTGTAATTGCAAGTAATTCTTTATTTTTTTTATTTTTTTTTATTCATTTTAACCTTTTTGTATAGCAACACCTGCTGTTTGCTCTTTTTCTAAATTCTCAGTCTAGCTCACTGAGGTGGACACAAATGCTGAGTTCCATCCATCAACTGCCACAAGCTGGAGCTGAAAGGATAACCCCTTTTCCTGAGGAAGTGCACACTCCTAAGCTACGTGTTTGAAATATATCTAGCAGAGCAATTGGAGCAATGAATAGGGAGATTTCTGGATCCATGTGAGGTACAGGGCTGGTTGTATGTTTGACTGCCATGTACAATATGATATAGGATTTTCATATTCAGAAGCTCACCACTCTCCCTGCCCAACTGCTGATGATTCATATGGAAAAAAAACTGTCAATTCAGAAGCAGGTCGGTTGGGAGAGCGGTGAGCTCATGAATAGGGGGACATGTTTAGCATGTGCTAGAGCTGTTTAATACAGATTCACTTTAAAGGGGTTGTTCAGCTTCAGGGTCCCCTTCACACATTTAGCCTGTATAAGTGGAGCATCAGAACATGTATTGTTCCGATGTTCCCCCTTGACTGTGTTGAGGACAAGGGTTTCTTCTTAACTACCAGTGAGGTACCGGGCTTCTTATGGGCATGCTAGGCAAAGGCTTCTGCCTACCAGTGAGTCTGGTCACGTCACTGTTTTACAGGCTAGGGCAACACTAAAGACCGTTCATTAGTGCTAGTGATGTACTGAGAAAAGCCGGGTACATCACCGGCAGTAAACAAACAACCCTTGTCCTGCGTTATGCAGCCCAGGGCAAGGGGGAGCACTGAAGAAAGAAATGTTCCACTGATACACGGGTGCTTTAAGGATTAAATCTTTAAGGATTAAAAAATTTTACATTAATCATGGGATAACCCCTTTAAGGTAAACTGGCAACTAATATTTTTGCCCTTTTTTTAGAAGCTGCCATCCACTAGTCAACGTGTCATCAATCCATATATATTCAACATCATACACTATATTCTTAACGACTGGCCCTATAAAAACTTAATCAGAGCAGCAATAGAAATTGCCATTATTGCTTCATCCAAGCACAGAAGCGAAGGACGATGAGTAGCCTCGTAGAGCGGGAATGAAGAATTGAATGATGACTAAAACACCGATAGATATTTCAAAACAGATCTGATTATAGCTTTAGCTTTTTGAACATAAAGTTTTCAGAATTCCATTTAAGACACACGGTAATTGGTCCCTTCAGAATTCTTCCCTCTGATATTGGAAAACGTCATACAAAGAAAATTCCTGGAAGAATGGAATGTGAAGAACCTGAAAACTATTTATAGTCGGCTTTTTAATAACCTCTTGAAACTCTATCAGAAGCAAACAGGGTGGAGAGTCAATGCCTCCAGGGCTATACTTTATGAACTGCTCGTTGACCGGAAAATATATCAATAATGAATTAGCACATGTGCTTTATAAATATAGATAAGCAATCATCTCATACGTGTATCAATGGAATAGTTGCATAATTCAGTAATCCAAACAAACCCAGTCCCCGAGTCCAGAGTTGTGAGAACATGGCCATGGCTGCAATGAAGACCGATCGCATACCTACAGTATGTTCATATCATATGGATAGAACTTATCGTACACACTGGGTCACCAGAATTGTCCCACTAAAAATGGTACAGATTTTGAGGATGTGAGGACTCAGTTAAAGTATGTAATAAATGCAAAAGCGATGGAAAGAATTGACACATTAAAACCTATACAACGGACTATTGCAGTGACCCACTGGTTCACTGCTAAAGGGTTAACATTATGGTTTATTACTTTAAAATGTCTATTGTTATATTCACTGTTATCTTTGACCTCTGTAATACAAAATTGCTATGTATATGAGAAGGAAAATGTGAATCCTTTTTTGGTGTGCTTTGCCAAATAGACCCTGAAGGAACTCTTCTTAAGGGACCCACCATCACTGAGAGTGAAATCTGCAAGACAAAAGAAACTTTACTAAGAAGCAACCTCTGAGGGAAAGTAAAACTGACCACTACAGTTGGTTTAGGACCATTCTGAGACTGTGCATGGACATGAGAGGCAGTAAAGGTAACACAATGCTCTGTTTTGGACTTTATTGCATGTGGTAAGAGTTAATTGCTTCTGGCACCCACCACGATGAATCAATGGGGTGGGATTTCCCATAACCGGACATCGGGGTAAATTCTTTTACAGGGTTATACCAGTAGGTCTGTTGTAATGCAATTTACATGACTTGAGTGGCCAACCCCTTTAAGTAGTCAAGAAGGATTTTTTTTTTCTGAGTCACAGTTGGCTAAAATCTCTCAATATTTGCTTTTCCTTTCTCTGGCTCATACAGACAGGTATTTAAAGGGAAAATGCGCCTGTCACTACAGTTTCAGCATTATGCAGTAAAATAACTTTTTACCGGCTATGAATCTGATGAGTCCAGCAGCTTTGGACACTCATGCAGAGATGAAGCCAAGGACAATACACCTGGCTAAATTTCATATGTTGGTTATGACTAGAGATAAGCGAAATGATCAAAGTATCAAAAATTAGATTCAGCTGCTTTGCTGAAGCTCACAAAGAAATTTGACTTGTTACAAATTACTTCACCATGAATCGTATACCATTGTATGTATTAGACGGAATGAGGGTGAACGGCGATCACCCCCCCCACCCGTCATTGAACCCTACAGATGCCACGTTTAATGCTGATCGCAGCATCTTACAGTCACATTGAGGCCTTTGAAGAGTGAATCATGGGTTAAAAACAAAAAAACATACTAACCTCATGTGCTAAATCTTTCTTGCGCTGACGTGATGATGTCCAGCCAGCGTGATGACATGGACGGGATTTGATGCATTTTCTTTAATCAAGATGACCGTGACAGTCTCCCCGTGAGCAAATGGATAAAGTGAGTATGTATTCTTTTGTTTTTTACCACCATTTCAGGAAAAATTAATTCATTACGAAGTGCAAGGAAATTTCGTTTGGTCACGAATCAAATTTTTCCTGAAATTCGGATCGAAGTCCACTATGTTAACTTCAATTCGTTTAACTCTAGTTATGACCAGACCTTCTTCAGAAAAGGAAACCTCAGCTAAATAAGCACATTGTGGTGGGGTACAGCATCCGTTCACTTTTTGATTAGTTTTCTTAAATATTCTACTTTTCTCTGAGTTTTTTACTACTAATTTAATATTTGATGCTCTTGAAATTTAGATTAATAGAATTATCTGTTACTCAACTATTTGCAGTCCAGGGTTGTGCTACTAATTCTTGTTGATGGCCACCTGCTGCATTAGTAACTACACCAAGGCTCATGACATGTACTTACAACCAGAAAAGTCCATACTTCCATGAGAAGGGTAAACATGAAGAATCAGAGGGTTCTTTAGACTTTGCATACTGGTCTCATTGGAGCTGTTGTGGCACCATCTCAATGAGTTTCCTAATAAGCCATTCTATTATTGGGAGGCAAAAACTGTTCTGAAGGCTCTTGCAACTTTCCAGAAACCTGTTGTTGGACATATTAATTGTCAGCGGGCTTTCTCAGTCAAAAATTAAAAGTTTTCATAAAAGAGAACAACTTACAGATCAAAACAGGTTTTCTACAGCCCAACTTTGAGTTTCTGGGGAAAATATTTTTTTGTTTATATCTCGATGTATATATCTCTATAGCTTGATGGCACTGTGTAAGAACATTTCATTACTGTAGGATGATTACTGGAAATTTCTGCAAATGATGTGCCTATCTGTAGGGTTTCTGTGTCTGCTGGATTTTACCTGTTTAATGTAGCCCTCATTTTTCCCCTCCTGATGAAACAATTCATGATCTTCCCTCCAGCCCTTCATTTGACTTTTCTAATATGAGTTGAAAGCTGCTTTGCTGCAGTCACAGACACAATGGGCATGACAATCAGTAAAGGCAATACTTCAGTTCTCCTGTTTCAGACCAATGAATAATTCATCTGAGGTTATTCATCATAAGGCAAAAGCTGTCACTGTACAGTAAGTTCTGTTAAACAATGAACATCCCTAACCACAGACGCCAGACAAATCAGGTCATCATCTCAAACCTCAACTCGTAACTTAAGTTTGCATTTTTATTTGCTTTTTTTTCTAGAAAATTAAAGGGGTTGTCTGGTTCAGAAAGTCCATATTGAAAGATTGTATTAGAAAGGATCCTTAGCGGAGCAGAGTGGGCACAGGCAGGAACAGTGTTGTGTGCTCCTACCAGTACTTTGCTCATTGCAGCGCAAATATTGTAAAACACAGAATCTGTATGCGCAGCAGTAAAAAGAGCTACAGAAAGGCTCCAACCTCAGGGGCCCTTTTTGCTACAACAACAATAATATAAATAAATAAAATATATTACAAAAAATATGTTAAGGCCATTTAGAGCAGTTTTTTTTAGGTTTAACATTTTTAGGTACACTTTACTAAGGATCAGTCTGGTGTGCCCCACCTGCTGACTGAAGTTGTTACCCCTTGCTGGTTCTCATTCCTTGTGCTTTTTATCTTAATTCTTAAATAATTCCTGCCTCTTTCTTTGTTTTCCTGGTACCTTGTTCTATTCCTGACCTGACCCTTGGCGACTTTTCTGACTATGCTCTCATCGTCATGGGCTTGTTATATCCTAATCACTCTCCTGGTGATGACTCTTAACGGGGTGTTCTGGGACTCCTATGTTTTTTCACACATATGCTCATGTACTTCCTTACCTCAAGTACATCATCCCCATGCTTATTTTTATTTTTTACAACTTGAACTCTCCTGACCCATTTTCACCGTGTAAACCAATCCCTCTGGTTTCTTTCCATCCTGTATGTAGCACTTCCTGTGTTGCTGTATCCAACCAATCCCATGATGCACTTGCCACAGCACCAGCACTGCCCCTAAAAAAAGCCCAGCTAGATTATAGTCCCTCCCACTTAGCTAATTAGACATGCCCCATCCATGGCTATTACATTACAGGAAATAAGAAAGAGCTGCATGGACATGGATATCCCAGAATGGAAGATAGGAGAAATGCACTCCAGGAATTAAGAAAGTGAAAATACTTAAATATTACTTTATGATAAATACATTCCCAAATACCTTTCATTAGTCATAATGGCTCGGACAGGACAGACTTGTGGTAATGGAGACTGCATACAAGTGCTGCTGCACATCAGCCACATCCCCCACCCTCCTATCTGTACGTCATGTCTCCTCATGAACTCCATTCCTACAGAGATTCAGCTGAAGATCCTATCAGCTGTTTTCAGGATCATAATCCCCGACAAGTACAGCAGAGAGGAGAAGGAGGCAGCTCTTTATCTCAGTGTTGTGAAGTAACTTGTCCTGCTGTGTGATTAGGACAGGTTTTGTGTTTACTATAGGACAGCGTCCGTTTTGTTTCCCCTAATAATTGCTCCCCAGACAAAACGAGCCATTATAACTAATGAAAGGTATTTGGGAATATATTTATAATAAAGTAGTATTTAAGTATTTTCATTTTCTTAATCCCCAGAGAACCCCTTTAATGATATTTGGGCAGTAAATAGAGGAATTATTATTGGATTTGAGAATTTGGTAACTGCTATGTCCACAAAAACTATACTAGGCTATAAAACTTACATTATTACACTTCATCTCCTGTAAGGCTTCCTACGGAGACAAGTCTACAATGTCTAATGAGAAACACATCCTTGAGCTAAGTTACAGTGAACATATTTAATGTATATTTCATCCCAGTCCTTTAATCTTACACCGAAACATAAAATGATAATGATCTGGAATCAAACAACCTATAATCAGTAAACCATGTAACATCTGCAGATTACATTTATACAACGCTGTAGAGAGTTGGTGTAATGACATTTGTGAGGTACTGAATGAGTTCACACAACCCCTCAAATTTCTAAGTGGGATCATTTGTACAGTTTGTTGAGACACAAGAAGAAAATGTTCAGGGTAATGTTTAGCAGTAAGTTCTGGTAAGGAAGGAATATGGTGAACACAAAAAACGTGAATGGTTAGGCGGGTGACTGAGAAGAGAATGATATTCAAAGAGGACTTAAATATCCACTAGGGATGAGCAAATGTCTTCAAAATTCGATTCGGCTGCTTCGCCAAATTTTACAAGAAAATTTGCTTTGTGACGAATTGCTTTGTCATGAAGCAATAGTGCCGCTCCCCATCATTGTACACCTCAGATGCCGTGTTCATACATGATCACAACAACTGAGAGTAAAAACCGTGAAAAATTAACAGAAAAAATAAATTAAATCCTACTTACCACCTCCATTTGCTCAAAATAGGCAGGCCGCCGCCTTCTTGCTTGAAGATCTGTCGAAAAACCTCACACAGCCCAAGATGACGTCATCACGCCACACGGGATTTCGGCCGAGATCTTCAATCAAGATGGTGACGGCTGGCCTATTTTGAGCAAATGGAGGTGGTAAGTAGGATTTAATTTATTTTTTCTGTTAATTTTTCACGGTTTTTACTCTCAGTTGGAGGAGGTAAGTATGATTTTTTTTGCTTTTTACATCATTTCAGGTTAAATCAATTCAGTACCACGAAGCATGAGGAAATTCGGCTACGCAGTGAATCGAACTTATCCTGAAATTCGTATCGAACTTCACTTTGTTGGATTCAATTCACTTAACTCTAATATCCAGGTTAGAGATGAGTGAAGTTTTCAAAAATTCGATTTGACAGCTTTGCCAAACTTAGTCAAGAAATTCGATACATCAAGAATTACTTTATCACAAATCAACACTGAGACTCACATTCAAGTGCCCAGAGGGTTAATCCAGGGTTAAAAAAAGAAATTATACCCACCTCATCCACTTGATCACGGAGAGGCCGTCCCCAAACGTCTTAATTGAAGAAAACCCTTCAAAAGACCTGCGGCGAGGGTGATGACGTCATCACGTGATCACGCTGGCCAAGAGCGATGATGTCATCACTGATGATGTCCCTGTGCGTGGCCATTGTAATCACGTCGTGGCATGATAAACTGGATGAGGTATGTATAATTTTTAATTTTGAGACACCATTTTAGGAAAAATAGATCTACTTACCAAGAAGCGTGAGGAAATTCAGCTTCACGGCAAATTGAATTTTTCCTAAACTTCGGATTGAATTCTGCTTCGGATGCTTTGATTCGCTCAACAATAATCCTCATTATAGAAATAGATGTGTCCATCTCCCCTCTAATTACACACAAAACTAATTATGAAACCCTCGATAGGTTGCATTCACAACCACTAGGTGGCCACACACAGAGACATATAGGATAGATATCTTTTGACTGAGTATCATTAAGTCATATATTTTTTAATTGGTTAAGGAATCCAAGTGTGTATATATGATGGACAGTTCAGTTCTCTATAGTCCACACATTCACTGTGTGGATTGTAGCCAATTGCCCATGCAATTAGTTAACCAAAAATTTGGTTCCCCTGCTTTTTGAGACAACACGAGACCTTGGAGAAAAGACATAAGAGGTTTTCACTGCTTCTCTCTCCTCTGTCTCTCAGAGACGCAATCAATGATGGAATAGATTGCTGTTGCTAGGCCAAAGGGTAGAGCCACGACAGTGGTGAGACTCCACCGCAAAGCGAAGAAAATACTGGTGTGCAGGAGCAATGTGAATGTGGTACGCGTCCTGAGTGTCTACCGAGGAAAGTAACTCGCCCTTTTCAGAGAGGCGACCACGGAGCGGAGAGACTCAATCCTGAAGTGCTGGACCTTGACATACCGGTTCAGCAAATTGAGGTCTAGAACTTGTCGAACATATCCTCTTTCTTGGGGATAACAAACAGGCTTGAATAAAAACCTGTGAATTGCTCCGCAAGCAGAACCAGGGAGATCACTCCCCTGGCGAGAAGGGACTGCAATGCCTGAAAAAAGGCAGCAGCCGAACCCGGTCTCCGGGTGGCTAGGAAAGGAAGAATCGGTCCGGCGGGGTGGAGGCCAACTCGATCTTGTAACCCGAGGTTACTATTTTGAGTACCCATTTGTCGGAAACGTGGGACCGCCAAACATCTTGGAAAAGGAGGAGCTGACCCCCCCACCCGAGAGGGCGGGGAGGGGGCACCCCTTCATGCTGAAGATTGTCTATTGGCCGGAGCGTGGGCAGGTTGTGCCCGCAGGCGCCAGACTGGTTGCGGTTTAAAGGACGGTTTTCTCTTCTGCTCTTGATTGGAAACCCTGGGTGGCGCCCCTGCTGACGGGCGTGTGACTGAGAAGGGCCGAAAGAAGTGCAAATAGGAGCTCGAAGGCCTGAAGCGAACTGGATGCTTGGCCCTGTGGGAGGTGGGTACTCTTACCACCCGTGGCCTCAGAGATGATCTCGTCCAACTGAGTACCCCAACAGACCCGAAATGGGAAGCCCCATAAGGGAACGCTTTGACAAAGAATCTGCAGCCCAGACTTTAATCCACAACTCACGCCGTAATGTGACCCCAAGTGCGGAGGAGCAGGCAAAAAGAGAGCCCGCATCCAAAGAGGCCTCTCAAAGGTAAGTCCCTGCCTGAGAGATCTGCAGGGCCAAAGACTGTAATTCCATCGGGGGAAGATCAGCCACGATGTCCTGGTGCAAGAGAAGGGCCCATTCAGAGACTGCCTTAGCCACCCACGCTGAGTAAAAATTTGGGACAAAGCGCGGAGCCAGCCGATGCAAAGGCGGACTTAATAAAATACTCAAAGCGGCGATCCACGGGGTCCTGATGGGACGTTCCATCGGCCACAGTGATAGCGGTATACTTAGCGAGACGCGCGGCCAGTGGGTCCACTTTGGGCGGGAATGACCATTTCATTTAACAGATCAAGGCGCTTATAAGCGCCGAAATGACGATCTGGATGGTCCCATGCCTTGGCAATGACAAGTGAAAATTCATTATGCAGGGGAAAGGCCTTAGGAGCCTGTCTCGAGCAGAGAAACTAAACTCCCTGGTGGCTAGACGAAGGAGAGTCATCCTGAATCTGAAAGGTGTCGTGGACAGCCACAAACAGGTTATCTACCATGAAATATTGTTCCTGATCCAGATCAGAGTCTAAATCAAGTACTTCCCCTTTGGACAGTGTCTCGTCTAGGAGGGAGGACATGTCCGACCGTGGACTTGGGGCAGGTGGAAAGACTGTGGCGTCAGAAGAGTAAAAGTGTCCTGTTCTGGGCCGCTTGTGAGAAGGTTGGTCACCCGAGAAAGGTGCGGGATGCGCAGGTGAGGACTGGTCAACCAGTTGACCCATGAGAGAAAGGGTGGATTGGGAAACTTTCGATAGGTCTTCTACTGCCCGGGACAGGGCGTGGGCCCACTCCGGTTCCAGTGCGGCTGCTCGGGAGGGTTCGCTAGGGTCGGTCTGGGCGCACAACATGCGGTACACAGGGAGTCCCACTGGCCGCGAGGAAACTTAAGCTCACATTTGCGCACACGTAGTGGGTGGGGGCTGGTGCCAGGTGGGCATTAGACGTGGGTTTGGACATGGCTCTAAGAGCTGGTCCCGGGGCTGGAAGGATATAGGGTTGTCCTACAAGACAAGCTGCAGGTGGAACCAGGTACTGATGTCCCCCAGTGAATCTTTCTGCCGACCGAGGTGCAAAGGGAGAGGAATGCCAGCTTCCTCCAGGGCCCATCCGGAAAAAGAGGCAACCACGTCCTCCTAGGAGTGTCTGGCGGCCGAGGGCCCCTGCCCTGCAAGCATAGAGAAATTGAGAAAATTGAGAAATTAAGGCCCACTGAGTCAGGTAGGCCCCAGGGAGGTAAGAAGAGAAGGAGGGAGCGGGCAGTGGGGAATAGGGGGAACACAGGAATACTCACCCAATCCGGCCTACTCACCCCATCTTCCACCTTTTTGTTCACCCACCCTAGACGGGTCCAGCAGGATCACCTCCTTAGCTGCTGCCACTGAAGTGGCAGGAAGCTGGCAAGGAGGGAGGGCCGGATCCAGGTGACCCCTTGGCTGGCGGAAAACAGGGGAGTGAGGCTGCCCTGGTCCTCTTTCTTCTTGGGGAAGCTGGACTGGGAGGAATGCCGACCCGGGCAATGAGGGAGGCCAGGCGGCCCTGTTCCACCAACCTGTAAAGGGAACAAAATAAAAATAAAAAATAGCAGAATTGACCCTGCAGAGCAGGGAGGTATGCCTCCTATGACACTAAGCTAAATCTAATATGCTCTCTCCAGGCTGGAGGGGATATAGCCGGGAGGAGGAGCTAACATTTTTTAGCCTAGTGTCGCCTCCTAGGGGCAGCAGCAGCTATACCCACAGTCCTGTGTCCCCCAATGATACGAGCGAGAAATTCTTTTTCAAGGCACAATTAATAGATAGATAAAAAGATGAAAATATGGCAGCACTATAATCAGTACAAACCCCCAAAAAAAAACAGCTGAATGCCTGAGGGGACTAGACAAGTGCCCAGTATAAAAAATAGCTAAAAGGCAGCACTCAAAAATCAATGAAAACACGAAGCTTTTTATTAACCCATGCGGATATGCCACGTTTCGGCATAGACAGACACAGTGTCAGATTGGGGTGCCTGGGGCCCACCAGTAAAATTAATATGCATCATCATTTTTTTTGCCCTATAAGACACACCTGCCGATAAGATGCACCTAGACCCTCAATGTTAATCAGATCTTAAATCAGACCCCCAATGTTAATCAGATCTCAGCTCAGACCCCAAATCAGACCTCCAGTGTTAATCAGACCCCAAATCAAACCCCAGATCAGACTCCCAATGTTAATCAGACGTCATCTCAAGACACCTAGTGTTAATCAGACAGCAGCTGAGACCCCCCAGCTCAGACCACAAATCAAACCTCAGATCAGACTCCTAATGTTAAATAGACCTCAGATCACACAAAAGAAAAATAAATCAACTCATCTCTCATGTTTGGGACGCCGCCACTGCTACTCCTGAGATCCAGTGCTCCTCCTGCCAGGCTATGCTGAGATCCGGCATTGAAGTGCTCATTGGTATTTGCCCCATAATATGACATTTTTACCCCACTTTTGGCATCTTATAGGACGAAAAAATACGGTATATTAGAGATGAGAGAATTTCCTAAAGTTCTATTCTCGTCCATTATGGGTGGACAGGCGATTTTTTCTTGGGGTAACTATGGTCCCTGCCGCACTAAACACGCGCTCTGATGCCACACTACTGGCCGGGCAGGACAGCTTTTCCAGGGCAAACTCTGCTAGTTGCAGTCACAAATCAAGTTTGGCTGCCCAGTAGTCCAGTGGATCTTCAATTTGGGCTGGCAGGGTACTGTCCAAGTATGCCACGACCTGCTCGTTCAGGTCCTGCTCCAGGTCTAGCTGCTGCTGCTGGTGAGTAGTTTCTTCACTTGGCGGGGGAAGAAAGCTGCTCATCAGCGACTCTAGACTCAAGTTGCGTTCCTGCTGATGGAGCTGAAACTGCTCCTACCCCCCCCACTTCCCACAACACACACACACCCTGCCACAGCAGCCATGGCAGAGTAAAATAAGCGCAGAGGGCCCACCAGGTCAGACCTTCTCAGGCAAGTGACGTGCAGAAGAGCATGACACCGCAGTGCCCTGCACGTGTGGTATGTTGGAGGGACACTGCGAATAATCCTTGCAGTGGAGGGTGAGGACACAGTGGAGGATGAGGGGGCAGAGGCAGACATTATCGCAGGACCAACAGCGTGAGAATGTGGAGGTGGAAACGGTGTCACCTGGCCAACTTGCTGGTGTGGCTGGGCAGGAACCACATTTACCCAGTGGGCCGTAAAGGACATATATTGTCTGATTTGCAGTTCCGCGCTCCCGTATTTGTCAGTCCTCGTTTACTCTTATGTTGGAGTCTGCAGCACAATAAAAAACGTAAAGTTTTGCTGTCCCCCCTATAGTATTTGAGTAATATAAATATAAAACCTCCTGGGAGGTAAATATTTCATTGGCACAGGAATAAGGACTTGGTCAGATCTGAAATAATCTCTCCTATATTGGGATGTATATTGCTTAATGTTATACAAGGTATCAATGCTTTAGGTCTAGTAGAATGTACTTTACTATTCACACTGATCAGCGGTGTTGTTATCTAAGACACTTACCGCTTGTTGTCCCGTGCGTATCATTAAAGATGCTGCAAAGGCTTCCAATCCTGGGTTCTCCTGTTCAGTGCAGATAATCTTCATGTTCCCCTGTGCGTACACACGCTGCTCCGGCCGGTAGCCGCATGGTGCCGGGGAACTGATGTAAAGTTCAGTGTCTAGGAACGTTTGTGCGCGCGACGTCACTGCTAGTATGTTCGGGCTCTTTCAAAGGTCAGGGGTTATTCGACGCGTTTCCGAGCCTGCGGGCTCCTTCATCAGGGATAATAATTTGTTTACTGAAACCCTGATGAACGAGCCAGCAGGCTCGGAAACGCGTCGGATAACCCCTGACCTTTGGAAGTGCCCGAACATACTAGCGGTGACGTCACACGCACAAACATTCCTAGACGCTGAACTTGTACATCAGTTCCCCGGCACCACGCAGCTACTGGCCGGAGCAGCGTGTGTACGCACAGGGGAACAGGAAGATTATCTGTACTGAACAGGAGAATCCAGGATTGGAAGCCTTTGCAGCATCTCTAATGATACGCACGGGACAAGAAGCGGTGAGTGTCTGAGATAACAACACCGCTGATCAGTGTGAATAGAAAAGTACATTCTACTAGACCTAAAGCATTGATACCGTGTATAACATTTAGCAATATACATCCCAATATAGGAGAGATTTCCGATCTGACCAAGTCCTTATTCCTGCGCCAATGAAATAATTACCTCCCAGGAGGTTTTATATTTATATTAGACATATATGGTCCTTGCCCATTGTTAAAGCAAACGACCAATTTTCCCCAAAAAGGCTGTATCACAAACAAATTTCCCCACTGAATGGATAATCTACATAATTCGGTTCATACGGAAGAAAGTCTACAATCACCCATCAATTTTCCCAAAAAAGGTTGCTTCACAAATAAATTTCACCAATGAATGACTAATCGAGATAATTCGGTTCATACCGAAGAAGGTCTACAAGCACCCATCAATTTTCCCTTGCTCTTTTTCCTATTAATACACCACAAAAAAAAAAATATAACAATTGCAATTCACAGCAGAACAGCTAATAGGACGTACGTATCTATCCTTTTAATATATCCTGTAAATGGCTATAGTACAATGCAATACAACGGCAATTTTTTTTTGCAACTAATACACACCAAACAGGGCTTCAACACACAACGGCTAATAAGCCTATTTCCCCCCCCCCCCCACTAATACATGCCAAAAATGGCTTTAGAACATATAACTGCACCACTGAACGGCAAATATATTTTTCTTTTGCCACTATTACACGCCAAAATGGGCTTTAGAACATATAACTGCACCGCTAATTGGCAAATATATTTTTCTTTTTTCCACTTATACATGCCACAAAAGGCTTTCGAATATATAACTGCAATGCTAAACGGCAAATATATATTTATTTTTTACACTAATACATGCCACAAAAGGCTTTTAGAACATATAACTGCACATCTGAACGGCAAATATATTTTTCTTTTGCCACTAATACACAACAAAAAGGGCTATAATTTTCGCACTTCACCACACAACGGCTAATAAGCTATTTTCCCCCACTAATACAAGCCAAAAAATGCTTTAGATCATATAACTGCACCACACAAGGACGTAGAAATATTTCCTTGCAATAAACCCTGTTAATGGCTGTATCAAACAGCACTTGCACCCCAATAACAAGAACTGTTTGCTGGAATTACAGAGCTGTATAATGGCAATTTGGGTGCCCAGTTAGTGCAGCAAGGTGTAATAGGATTGTTCCTATTACCCGGCTGTAACCTCCCCTACTGAACCCTGTTCAACATAAATGCTGCGGAATGATTCCTCCCTATCCTTTTCCTACACCTTGAATAATCTTTACCTGCACTTGTAAAAAAATTTTTAGCACACTGACGTTTTTTCTAACACTGCCCCTAGCGCCTGCTGACGTCTCTCCCAGCACTAAGTACACTGCAAAATCGCAGAATCCAAGATGGCTGAGGGCAGTTATAGGGCTGTGACATCACAGGGCTGGCTGGCTGCTGATTGGCTGCATGGATGGCATTATGGGTGATCCCACCTTCCCAGTGTTCCTTGCTCCATGTCCTCACACATGCAGCAGCCATTTTAGGAAAAAATGTGATTCGTTACCATGAAGCGTGAGGAAATTCAGATTCGGTGCGAATCGAATAATTCCTGAAATTCAGATCGAATTTCACTTTGTCAGCTTCGATTCGCTCATCTCCAATAAGGGTGATGTGTCTATAAAGGCTTCACAAGATATCAGAAATGCTTCCATCACACAGGGTGGTGGCATAGAGTGATCCTAACTCCTGTGTGTTCATCTTTCCGACTCCACTAGAAAGTCCAAACTGCAGGAAAACAAACAGTAATCTTCTGTAAGTCCCTTGACTTCAGTCTGTGTAGTGGTCACATCTGAGCCTTTTCTATAAATTTGCCACCAACACCAATGAGACCACATGCTACTCCTGACTGGTGTGGAACACATGATATCCTCGCTGATCCAGCCAAGTATTTATACTGTAAACTTAAAAACTTAAGTCAGGTAATTTGGAAACTTACGATATGACAGCTGTGTGTGGATTACCGCTCCATCAGAGAAAATCTCATGTTTGTTGGAACTGTAAAAATGTTTACTTACCACCAGTCCCGGGCCTGACATTAATTGCTGCAGGAAATTTAGCTTCTAAGCTTCCAAAATAAGATTTTGGATGTGAAAAATCTTGAAAAAATATGTTGTTAATTCCAATTGACAATTCCAATTGACTTTACATGGAAGAGATTTGTTTACTGAAACCCTTGTGAATATTATCGGTTTCTTGTAAAAGTTGTCTCCATGGTTACAGACTACAAACAAACTATCTATGTAGTCCAAGGGTGCACAATAGAGATTATAGAATTTCTTTAAAAAAAATTCAGACCGATTCATCCAAATCAGCCAAGAAATGTATTTCTGGTACAAATCGATTCTACCCGAATTGAAAGTGCTTTAGATCTCTCTCTTTCTCTCTCTCTCTCTGAAAAAATTCTACCCAAATGAAGGTGAAGAAATTCTGATTCTATCGAAGATTTTTTCAAAAATTAAGGAATTAATGAATTGATTCGCTCATCTCTAGTACACAACATTTTCAGACCAGGGGGCCACATTATGATATCGTAGGACATCTGTCAGCAGAATTGTACCTATGACACTGGCTGACCTGTTGCATGTGCATTTGACAGTTGAAGACATCTGTGTTGGTCCTATGGTCATATGTACCTGCATTGCTGATAAAAATTAAGTTTTAATATATGCAAATGAGCCTCTAGAAGCAACGGTAGCGTTGCCTTTACTCGTAGAGACACAGCTTTCTCTGCAAATGTAGCGCCCTCTGCCCTTTAATTAACAGGGCCTGGCATGATGATGTTTACAATGCCTGGACCAGTCAATCAAAGTGCAGAGGGTGCGGCAGTTGCAGAGAGAGCTGTGTCTCTAGGTGTAATGGCAACGCCCCTGTTGCTCCTAGAGGCTCATTTGCATATATAAAAACTTAATTTTTCTCAGTAATGCGGGCACATATGAACATGGGACCAATACAGATGCCTTCAGCTGCCAAGCACACATACATCAAGTCAGCCAGTTTCATAGGTACAAATCTGCTGACAGATGTCCTTTAAACCTTTCCCAGGGGGAGCATTATGTGCTGAAAATGTATGATAGGTGCAGGTTCCCTTTACAGAAGTCTGCCTATTGGAAGAATGGGAGACCCCATCTCCCCCATTCATCCTCCAGAGAGGAGGGGCTCAGCCATTCATGCAGCACCCTCCAATAAGGATTACGGATGATGAGGTAACAGCCATGTGTTTCATAAGCCCCAAAAATAGATGGACACTTCTCAAATTCATATACTCTTTTCTGGACTGTCAAACAGGGATCAATGGACCCAGGGGCATTGCCAGGTTAAAACATTCGGGGCCTGGGCCCCTGAATTTTTGTCCCAGGCCTGAATGTCCTGCCTACCAGCTAGATACAACTGTATTACCATCCTCAGGAGGCAATACAATTGAATCTAATGCACTGGAAGAGCTGAAAGACCTGTGATGACATCACAGGTCATGTGACCAGTAAAACAGGCAGTGGTTGAGAATGACCTACGATGATGTCACCATCATGTGAACAGTGCAGGAGAGGACAGAAGTGAAGAGGAGAAGACTTGGGGGAAGTAGCTGTGGTGAGGTCTGCTACATGAGGAGAGGTAAGTGAAGAGAGAGGTAGAGGAATGCTGGGAGTTGTGGTTATTTAACTGAGACTGTATGTTAGGACTGAAGGGAGGGATGTTATTTACATGGAACTATGTTTTAGAGGTGGCTGGGGAGGGGGTGATGATATTTACATGGGACTGAATGTTGGAGGGAGCTGGGGCAGGGTGATGTTATTTACATGGGACTGTATGTTGAAGGTCGCTGTGGGAAGGGATTATGTTATTTATATGGGACAGTATGTCGGAGGGGGCTGGGGGAGGCAGTGATGTTATTTACATGGGACTGTATGTTGATGGCGGCTGTGGGAGGAAGTGATGTTATTTACATAGGACAAAATGTTACAGGGGTCTGAGGGAGTGATGTTATTTACATGGGACTTAATGTTGAGCGGGTGATGTTCACATGGCATTGTATGTTGGAGGCAGCTGGGGAGAGGGTGATATTATTTTCTTGGGACTGTATGTTGAAGGGGGCTGGGGAGGAGGTGATGTTAGTTACAATAGACTGTATTTTGGAGGGGGCTGTAGACAAAGAGGATGTTATTTACATAGGACTGTATATTGTAGGGGGCTGGAGAGATGGTGTGATATTATTTACATGGGACTCTATGGCAGAGGGAGGGAAATAGTGTTATTTACACGGGACTGCATATTTGACGGGCTGAAGGAAGGGGAGTGATGTTATTATACATTGAACTGTATTTTAGAGGGGGCAGGAGAGATGGTGTGATGTTATTTACATGGAACTGTATGCTGGAGGGACGAATATAACTACAGGGGGCACAGCAGGGGGCATTATAAATACTGGGGGCACTTCAGGGTGAGCATTATAAAAGTAGGGGGCAGTCTAAATACTAGGGGCACTGTAGGGTTATAAATCCAGGGGACATTAGGCGTTCTTATTACTACTGGGGGCTCTATAGGAGGAACTTATAGATCCACCTTATTTCTACTAAGAGCACTATGGGGGGGCTTATTGCTACTGAGGGGTCTGTAGAGAGCTTTATTACCACTGGGGGAACAATAGGGGCCTTATTTCTACTGGGGGTCTGTGAGGGTATTATTAATACTGGAGGGCTCTTCTACTAATGGAGGCACTCTTGTGGAGCATTGTCACGGTTGGGGCACTGTAGGGAGCAGTATTCTAATGGGGGCATTCTAGAAGAGAATTACTATTGGTGGAACTATGAGGAGCACTATTACTATGGGCGGGCTCTCATTTTTCTACAGGATAGTATTTGGGGTTATTGGGGAGCACAGCGAGCAGCAGGATAACACTGATAGGACTTGAGGTTGGGGTATGATGATAGAAATGTGAGGAAGCTAAGATGTCTGTGTGTCACACTCTGCAGAGACGAGGAGAGGCTAAAAGAAGTTGTACGAACCAAATGGAGAAGATGATGAGAAGATCTACATTGGAAGAGACGTCACCTGAAGGCACTGGATGTGAGAGGTAGGTGCTGCTGTACAGCAAGTACAGCAAAATGCGGTGTGTGTGTGGGGTGGGGGCAGCGACTTAGAGAACTGGGCCATAATTATTGGGGCTTGGGCCCCGGATATTTTAAGACTCTAGCAACGCCCCTGAAGGTACCCCATTTTCCAGATATATCTAAGTTAAGTGATAACTATACAGTACAATGTTCCAGTCTCTGGGTCCTGAGGTGTGCACCACAGCTTTTCTTTGACAGGAAAACTGCATACAAGAATTTCTGTGACCAGATGTTTGGGGGGCCACAAAAAATGGAATTGGGGACTGCATGTGGCCCCTGGGCAGCAGGTTGTGCACCCCTGATGAAGTCTGATCCTGCTACCTTTGTGTTACTCTCTTAGACACACAATTATAGAATATTTTTAAACAAGACTATTTTCAAAGCTGCTTTATTTTTTTCAATTTTATTTAGATGCAATAAACAAAATGGTTCCAAAGGGGGACATAACCTTTACTCGTTATGTTGTACATTATACTGGACATCCTCTATAAGTGTCCTTTTACAAGTGTAGTATTGAGCAAATCGAGTTTTAGATCCTATATCCGAAGTCAATTCATTCAAAACTGCATTTGAGTGCTGTATGGAGATCGGTCTCTGTACAATTCAAATTGTAGGGGCTCTGGTGAGGGAGATTTGCTATTCCCGAAGTCTCGCGGAACTTCACTGAATGATTTCGGGAAGCCGACTTCGGATCCATGTTTTAAAATGGTTTTAAAGTTTAAACATCGATGGCTTAAGTTATTAAAACTCACTTCGCCTCGCTGGAGCCTATACATTTATGTACAAAGTTTGGAGCTAATCGACTTCAGATCTAGGAACCGAAGCTCGATTCGCTCAACACTAATTCTCACCCTGCAGTATTTCTTTAGAGTATTTTAACATCGGAAATGCAGATATTTTTGTATGGCTTTGCAGGTAAAATGGAGAGACATCTAGGCAGAAATTGTCCTCCGTTGTGGATTTTCACTGCACTGTCCACCTCTTCAATGTTGTCGGAGGAATCCACAGTAATACATGCAGATTTTGCCACAGAGTTGTAATAAAAACAGTAGGAGAATTGGTTGTGTTGTAGGTAGATGCAAAGTGAAGGAGTACATTTAATCTAAAACAGACCAATAGCCATACAAAACCATCTGGGGGAAGATTTACATTGTACATTGTTGGAACCCTGGTCTGAGACTCTTGGAGGTACTACAACCCTCATTTTGCCCTATAGTAACAAGAGACTTTTATCCTGTTAAATCTGGCCTTGTTACTACTCCTTCACCATACGCCGGCCATTTCACACCCTTACACGACATGCCTTGTACCCATACAAATGTTAATACCTAGAGCACCCCAAACTACCATCAGGCAAGAGCCCTAACATGGGGGAGTGTCCCCAGGGAAGAAAGGATGCACCCAACTCTCAATGCACTAACCCTAGGGAGCAACAGTGTGAAGATAGTCACTCCGTAGCCAGAGCCACTACCATTCACATCCTTGGCTCCAGATCCTCATGGGTTTGCTGCAGTTGGTATGGAGGTATAGTCAAGCATGCAGGCGTTTTGCCGCTCCAGATGAGAGTGCTCTAGAGGTCAGAGTCTTAATGATGTAATATTTGCTATTTACTCAGTAGATAAGTCATACATGGTTTCCAACACTGGTGGTTACGGGCATCATAATGAATTATTACAAAAACCACAGATATGTGACGTACAAACTGAGATGTGGCGTATGCAGAACCATTCATGTTTTGACCTTGCTCCAGGACAAAAGGCATAATTTATAACTGTTGTCTTCTCATGTGGTTTACACGGCATTGAAGCCCCTCAGGCAAGGTGTTTCTGTAATTCCTCCACTTACAAAATTTACAGCCCTGTCTAAATCCATAGGTTAACAATAGTCAATAGTACATGGAAAAATGATATTTTGCAGTTTATTGAATGGAAAAATGATTCATCTGGTGTAGATCTGCCATAAAATAGGAGAAGAATTTACAAAGTTTTGATTGTGTTAATCTCTTGTAGATCATAAAAGTGAGTTAATGAAAGATTTTTATTTTATATATAACTTAATAGTTGGTTAATGATAGACAGAAGTGTCACATTCTGGAGGTCTGTACAGAGCAGTATTGTTATACTGTTGTCCTGATGTAGATTATGACATCATCCTATATATAGGAATTTGCAACTCCAGGGATTATAAAACTCCACGCATTGTGCCCACTAAACCCTAAGGGCTTAAAATTCTTTACTTCTCTCTGTCAATGATCAAATCTTGTTACTATCAATGAAATGCTCCGGAGCCCTGCACCAAATTACCCTACAATGAAACATGGTGTTGTAGTGAAACCAGTAGTCATCTACTTGTCACACCCATTCTTATCCTTACGGATTATGCACATGGCCACGGAATGGACGTTTGCTCTTTCATGTTTAGTCAGTCAGTGTGTAGTAGTAGGGCTGGTAGCTGAAGGAAGTAGCCTAAGCAGCTCTGTTTGCAGCAGGGACAGACAGCCCACAGAGATCCAAGAAAAACAGACCAGGAAGCATCCTAAAGAGAATTTTAGAATTTGGAACTGCCAAACAAAAGGGACTGTGCGTGAAAGCAGCCTGTGGAGGTAGTGCTTGGCTAAGGTTTCTAGTCTCCACTGTTTTGGCTCTGTTTGAAGGTCTCAGGTCTCAGGTCCCTGGTCATACAAGAGAGAGACAGATTAATTGTGTCTATAAGGTCTGCACCCCTCAGCTGGGCAATGTAGATAGATGTAGTGAGAGAATTGCACCCCTCTTCTTGATTAGGATGTTAGTACCATGATACTAGAAAGTCTCTCATGGAGCTCCTGCACAGAACTTAATAAACCAGCCTCAGGGATTGTTGGTTACGTTCAATACCTGTGCCTATATTTCCTCTAAATGTACGTGGAAGCTGCAGATACTTCAATAAAAGTTAATTATTTGTTGAACTGCACTAGACTACATCATAATTTGTGCTTTCTATGTTTGCTTTCTATGTTTCCTGCCTTGCAGCTCACAATCTACCACGACCATGGGCACTTCACCTTCCAGCAGACATAATACCGCAACCAGGGTGTGTTCCAGCAGAACACAGAACACAGATGCTCTCCTCTTCACTGTACATGGCTCATGGTCACTGTGAGTACTAACACCTATCATAAGAGTACCACTCCCATCCTCTCCCCTAGCACCTCTCCATGCAGGCTGCTGCAATACAAACATGGCAAGAGAAGGCCCACCCACCTAAACATACCAGGTAGGAGGGCATTCATTTATAAAACAAACAACACACCAACAAAAACAGAAGGAGCTCCAAAGATCCACAGTTGAAATGGATGTACTGTATCTGGCCATAGGACCACTATATACCGTACCCTCCAGGAAGTGGAGCGTTATAAGAGAGTGGTCCAGAAACAAGCCATTGCTTGCAGACAAAAATAAACAAACACAGTGTAGTAAGTTGGTGGCAGCATGATGCTGTAGGATGCTTCTTATCAACAGGGACTGGAAAACTGGTCAGGATTGAAGGGAAAATTGCTGGTAGTAAAAACAGAGTCCTTCTTAAGGAAAACCTTTTTTATGGATCTTGCACACGACCGTGCCATGTTTTGCGGTCCGCAAATTGCTGATCTGCAAAACATGGATTCCACCCACATGCTGCGGAAGAGAATAAGCAAGCCATAAAAAGAAATGCCTATTCTTGTCTGCAAACGGACAATAATAGGACATGTTCCTTTTTGGTGCGGGGCCACAGAATGGAGCAACGGATGCGAACAGCACATAGAGTGCAGTACACATCTTTATGGCCCCATTAAAGTGAATTGCTCCACATACAAGTAGCAAAAAATGCGCCTCAAATGCAGACCCAAACAATGTTCGTGTACATGAGCCCTTAGTATGCCAGAGACTTGAGACTCGGATGGAGGTTCACTTTCCCGTAGAATAATGGCCCTAAAAAAGTGGTTTGAGGGGAATCATGTAAATGTCTTGGAATGGCCAAGTCAAAGCCGAGACCTCAATTCAATGGAGAACCTGTGGCAACTCATCTAATTTTAAGGAGTTGGAACAGTTTTACCTGAAAATATGGGTAAAAAATTCCTAGTTCCTAGATGTACCAAGATAAGAGACATACCCCCAAGTAAATTGCATCTATAATTGTAGTAAAAGGTATTAACTCTCAGGGGGTTTATACATATGCACATTAAAATTAAGTCACATTAATAATATTCAAAGTGATATGTACAATCACCTAAAATCCATTTTAATTGTTTTAATCCAACAAAAAAAGGAAAAATACTATAGGGGTGAATACTTTTGCAAGAAAAAGAAAAAAGTCTGTTACCGTGTTGACCAAAAGAAAGCGAGTTCAGTGCTCTCATTAAGAGAAACAAAATAAAAGTTTCCCTTACGTCCTACCAGCAGCACAGATGGGGTTAACCACCCCCCGTGGACTGGCAGGACCGGCGGAATGTTTAATGAGCCCAAGACTAATAACTCAATTTAACAATTAAGTATCTCCTTAAAAGGAGGAAGTCAACCCCCAGCCCACTGTGTTTTTTTCTGTCCTCCTGGACAGGTGGACTAGGCGGTTTTGTTCCCCTTTCTTATGGAAAGTGCGGGAGCCTTCTTTCGTTATTTTTCTACCTTGTCAGTTTGGCCGGCAGCTTATTTGCTGCCGGCCCCGTGCAGTTGCGCCTGGCTAGGTATTTTAGCGGCGCCTTGGCCAGGATTCCCGGTCCTGTGCGCGCCATCTTCCGGAGGTGATGCGGGACTCTCCTTTGCATCACCTCCGGGTAATCCTGCCGTGATTTTTTCACGGGCACGATTTTTTCATAGATGCGATTTTTTTATGCATCTTCCTGTGGAGGATTTGCTGGGGAGGGTGGATTGGCTATCCCTCCCTTTCCCTATTTTGGGAGGCTGTGTGCTCCAGTTCAGTCTCTGGCTACATATGCTTTTTCAGCTAGATCCCAGAGTCCTAAAATTGGTGTTGTTCCTCTTGTGGTGTTTTTTTCCTCAGCTGCCTCCGGTCTGTTTTTCTACCTTTCCTGTGTAGATAGGTGGTGTACAAATGTTTTATTTGTCCCTTTGTTTGTTTTTTTCCCGCAGTGATGCCGCGGGATTCGGAAGGCAGGAAAGTGGATCCAAGAGGAAGCATCTATCCTGCTACCATTGCAGCAGTCAACGGTTATTGTAAGCTGATCATACCTGCACTCGTGAGACCGCAGAAGCTAAACAGCTTAAGGCTGGGCTAAGACCAGCTTGGGAGACCGGTTGGGAATCCCTGGGTATGTTGACTTAACCTACACCAGGTGTTACAGCTGCTGTTAGAGGGTTCTGCCCTCTAGTGAACCTACGTTGCAGGATATGTATCAATGCTTTGTTAAAGGAGTCATAGGCCTGCTGGATGGAAAGGCTTCCTATTTGTGCCCAGGCCCCTATGGAGACCTCTGTCCCAGTAGAGAGACCTTCTTGGTCTCCTTAGTTTCTTCCTCCTCGGACGAGGAGGAGCTGACGTTGTGTTTTCTCCCTGGAAAACACAGAAGTTGCTTAAGTCCATCAGGTCGGGGGACCATGATGTTGACTGTGGGAGCCTCCGTTCCCGCTCGGGCACCTCGTGTCTTTAAAGCGGATGAGACCCTCCTCTCTGTCATGATATAGAGTGGAAAAACCTGGAAAAGGTCCGGTTTTAACAAAGAAGTTTAAATCCATGTTTCTGATGGCTTAACCCTTGGTGGATTCGTGGGGATCCATTCCCAAGGTGGACATGGCTATCGCTAAGTTGTCCAAGCGCACTCTGGTTCCTGCAGACGATGGGTCTAGCTGCAGGACCCTTGCAGAGTGCACACTAAGACGGGGTGTTACGGCAGCTGCGGCTTCCGCTTCCACAGCCATAGCCATAGCGGCTTTGAAGTCTCTACGCTCCTCCGTCTCGTATGGATCAAATTCAAGTTGATGTGAACCAGAGGTTTTTTCCAGGACGACATACTGGCTGCTTTCAAGACCATCAACCTAGCTACGGACTTCTGTGCGATACCGCACAGCTCCAGTTGAAGCTAGCGAAGAAGTTCCCGCTAGCAAAGCAAGTCCTGGGAACGAGGCCAAGCACAGATCCTTGCTCTTGAAGCTAAGCAGCAGGTCTGTGGCTCATGGGAGACCAAGTGCGCCTTTGGCACCCTGTAACAATACTATCAAATAGTGTCAGGGGCCTATATATAACATGGCCCTGGGGTCTGGCCAGCAAACAAGCTCTTGTAGTGGCTGGAGAGCACAGCGAAAGGGTCTGAGGTGCTCTCGTGGAGGAGCCAAGATGGAAAATCCACCTCCTGCTCTACCGAGCCTCTGCGAGGCTCTTGGTTAATTCCTGTTACTCCTGCCGTCCTGCCAATAAGCTTCTCCATTCCTAAGCTTCATGTACCCGTCGGGAGTTGTCTCTCCCACTTCTGAGAAGAATGGATCCAAGAGATCTTGGGTCCTGAATATCATTTACAACGGTTATTTAGTCAACCTCACCTCTATTCCTCTGGACAGGTTTGTCAAGATCAACCTTCTACAAGCTGCCAAGGAGGCGATCCTAGAGGCCTACATTCAGGACTACATTTGCAAAGGGGCTCTGGAGGAGGTTCCGGCAGGAGAACGGGGCCTAGGGATCTATTCACCAGTTTTTCTGGTTCCCAAGGTTTCAGGAGATCTCCGGATGATTATCGATCTGAGATATTTCAATCGATTTATAAGGAAGGTGAAGTTTCGTGTAGAAACCATCAGGTCAGTAGTTCACGCCGTCAATCCTGGAGACGTGATGGCAACCCTGGACCTCAATAATGCATATCTGCACATCCTGATCCATCCTGGTTCCAGGAAGTATATCAGGATCACGGTCCAGGTGTCCGGTGTAGTCAGGCATTTTCTGTTTGTTGCCCTTCCCTTTGGCATTTCTTCTGCCCCTCACACTTTACCAAGGTGGTGGTTCTGTGGTGGCGGCTTTGAGGCTTCAAGGACTGACCATCATTCCTTATCTGGACGACTGGCTTTGAAAGCCTCTGCTCTAGTGGTCCTAACCCAACGTCTTCAGGTAATAATCTCCTTTCTGTTCCACCTAGGTTGGATCATCAGCTGGTAGAAGTCGAACGTGAGCCCGTCGACTTCAGTAAGATATCTAGGCTTCATAATCGACTCCACTGGGATGTCGCTCCAGTTGATTCCAGAAAGAAGATTCCGGGTTCAGAACACGGCAAGTTCCTTTCCCGGCGAAGTTCCAATCCAGACTCTCATGAAGATGTTGGGGCTCATGTCAGCGTCTGCGGAAGCAGTCCCTTGGGCTCTATGGCACCTCCGCCCTCTAAACAGTCGGAGGTCCTCTCCTAATGGAATGACAGCCCTGCTGGGCTAAACTCCCTGTGCTCCCTGACTTGGCAAACTCTGTATTCCCTCAGATGGTGGTGCCATCTTTTAGACGGGAAGTCTATGACCCAGCCAGTCTGGGTCATATTGACTACGGATGCGTCCTAAGTAGGCTGGGACGCTCACCTAGACGACTCTCCAGTTCTCGGGACCTGGTTTCCTCAGGAGTGGCTTTTTCATCCAATCTCCGCGAGATTCAAGTTATCCGGCTAGCCCTCCTTCACTTAGCCCCTCAGATCAGGGGCAAAGCGGTGAAAGTCCAGTCAGACAATGTGACTGCGGTACTTCACATCAACCAGCAGGGAGGCACGAGATCACTTCCCCTCTTGTCAGAGATCGGGGTGATTCTGGATTAGACAGAGTTGTACCTTCCCACTTATCTGCAATCCACATCCAAGGCTCCCTCAATATGATAGCGGCTGAGCCGCGGTCTTCCGTCGGTGGAGTGGTCTTTACATCCGGAGAATTAAGCAGATAGTCCTCAAGTGGGTATGCCAGAGGTGGATCTCATGGCAACAAGGTTCAATGCCAAGGTGGAGAGGTTCTGCTCCCTCTACAGGGAGGACAACCCCTGGCGTTAGACGCTCTGTCAATATCCTGGAGGTTCAGGCTGGCTTACATCTTCCCTCCCTTTCCATGATACCGAGGGTATTGATGAAAATCCGTCAGGATCAGGCCTCAGTGATAGCCATCATACTGTTTTGGCCGAAGAGATCCTGGTTTACCTAGCTCACCCAGTTGAGTCGAGGACAATATTGGAGGCTCCCCACAGCAGACCCTGGTGTCGTGGGACACTCACCTCTGCTCAGATCTGCACAGATTCAACCTGACAGCCTGGAGGTTGATCAGTCCCTTCCCAGAGTGGAAGGGCTTTTAGAGTCGGTCCTGAGAACGCTGTCTCATTCTAGAGCGGACTCTACCAAGAGAGCCTACTCTCATCCTGTTGTACCTCAACTGAGGTGGCGTCTGCAGATCCGCCCCTCTCCGCTATCCTTCAGTTCCTGCAAGACGGCCTTGACAGAGGCTACTACTCTGAAGGTTCAAGTTTCAGCCATCTCAGCTTGCCTTGAACAGGCTTTTTCTCAGGACCCGCTGATCAAACGGTTCCTTAAAGGAGCTGAAAGATAAAAGCCTACAGTACTGAGACCCCTTTCTTCAATGGGTTTTTCAGTAGTTCTCAGGGGTTAGCATCTCCCCCTTTGAACCGTTAGAGGAGGTGGACATCAAGTTCGTCACTTGGAAGTTTGTGTTTCTCCTTGCAGTGACTTTGGCCAAGAGGGTCTCTGAGCTTCAAGCTCTCTCAGCACATGAGCCCTATTCTTACATGACCGGGACCTTCTTAGATTCCTCCCGTATTGTAGGCCTAAAGTTCCTTCCTTCCAGAACATCAACCAGGTGAGATTCCTCCCGGTTCTGTCGACATCTACCACCTCCTCCTAGGAACCTGCTAGACATCCTCTGGACGTCGAGATGTCTCCGGATCTATGTGGATAGATCAAGGAGTTCAGGAAAGATGAGAATCTGCTAATCCTGTTGCCGGTAAGTTTAAAGGCTATAAGGCATCCAAACCTTCCATCAGTCGGTGGATTGAGGAGGCTATTAAGGAATCCTTTGTCTCCACAATCTGGACCTCCAGGATTCGTGAAGGCCCACTCTACTAGAGCTGTGGCTATTTCTTTTGCCGAGAGGAATCTTCTGCCTCTCAACATGATTTGCAAAGCTGCCTCCTGGAGCTCTGAATCGACATTCATCTCCCATTATAGACTAGATGCCAGTCTAGCTGAGTTTCGGCCTTTGGGCAGACTTTTCTTAGTTCTGCCAGGCAGGAAGGCCCTCCCTAGGGGTTTCTTCTTGCTATCTCCCCATCTGTGCTGCTGGTAGGACGTAAGGGAATCGTTAATTTCTAACGATAATTTGTTTTCCTTAGTCCTAACAGCAGCACACAAATTTCCCACCCTAGTAAGTCTAGTTTTATTCTTGCTATAAACACAGTGGGCTGGGGGTTGACTTCCTCCTTTTAAGGAGATACTTAATTGTTAAATTGAGTTATTAGTCTTGGGCTCATTAAACATTCCGCCGGTCCTGCCAGTCCTCGGGGGGTGGTTAACCCCATCTGTGCTGCTGTTAGGACTAAGGGAAAACAAATTATCGTTAGAAATTAACGAATTGCAGGTTTGATACCTTTTAATGGCTAACAAAAATAGAAGCAATGATATTACATAGCGAGCTTTCGAGACATCACCAGTCCCTTCATCAGGTGTACTTTTGCAAGGTATTGTATATACATGTGTAACATGTCCACAGGTTTGTTATTAGCAAGACATATAGTTAGGTCCATATATAAAATGTTTTTTTTTTTTTAAATGTTTACTAAAACATATTCAATTTATAGTTACCTAATGGACATGGACATAAAGTCCAGATTTTAGCTTTCATTTGAGGGTATCCACATTAAAATTGGATCAAGGGTTTAGGAGTTTCAGCTCCTTTACATGTGGCACCCTGTTTTTAGAGGGACCAAAAGTAATTGGACAACTGACTCAAAAGCTGTTTCATGGGCAGGTGTGGGCAATATCTTCATTATTTTATTCTCAATTAAGCACATAAAAGGCCTGAAGTTGATTTGAGGTGTGCTGCTTGCATTTTGAAGATTTTGCTAA
The DNA here is from genome assembly GCA_033119425.1 of Bufotes viridis. Lineage (NCBI taxonomy): Eukaryota > Metazoa > Chordata > Amphibia > Anura > Bufonidae > Bufotes > Bufotes viridis. The sequence goes on from CM065591.1 coordinate 38,243,919, forward strand.
ACATGCAATCATAGGAGCTATCCATGCGGGTGAAACAAGGCATCATTCATCTGTGAAAACAGAAAAAACCTCTCTGAGAAATTGCTACACTATTAGGAGTGGCAAAATCTACAATTCAGTACATCCTGAGAAAGAAAGAAAGCACTGGTGACCTCAACAATGCAAAAAGACCTGAACGCCCACGGAAGACAACAGTGGTGGATGATCACAGAATAATTACCATGGTGAAGAGAAACCCCTTCACAACAGCCAACCAAGTGAACAACACTCTCCAGGATATAGGCGTATCAATATCCAAATCTACCGTAAAGAGAAGACGGCATGAAAGTAAATACAGAGGGTTCACTGCACGGTGCAAGACACTCATAAGCCTCAAGAATAAGAAGGCTAGTTTGGACTTTGCTAAAAAACATCTTAAAAAACCAGCACACTTCTGGAAGAACATTCTTTGGACAGATGAAACCAAGATCAACCTTTACCAGAATGATGGAAAGAAAAAAGAATGGCGAAGGCATGGTACAGCTCATGATCCAAAGCATACCACATCATCTGTAAGACACGGCGGAGGCAGTGTGATGGCTTAGGCATGCATGGCTGCCGGTGTCACTGGGTCCCCTAGTGTTTATTGGTGATGTGACACAGAACAGAAGCAGCCGGATGAATTCTGGGGTTTTCAGAGAAATACTGTGCGCTCAAATCCAGCCAAACTGATTGGTCAGCATTTAATAATACAGATGGACAATGACCCAAAACATAAAGCCAAAGCAACCCAGGAGTTTATTAAAGCCGACAAGTGGAATATTCTTGAATGGCGAAGTCAGTCACCGGATATGAACCCAGTAGAGCATTTCACTTGTTAAAGACTAAACTTCTGACAGAAAGGCCACAAACAAACAGCAACTGAAAACCTCTGCAGTAAAGACCTGGCCGAGCATTAAAAAGAAGGAAACACAGCGTCTGGTGATGTCCATGACAGTCAAGTATTAGAAATTAACATTTTATTTACAATTATTTAATTTGTCCAATTACTTTTGAGCCCCTAAAATGAAGGGATTGAGTTTAAAAAATGCTTTAGTTTCTCACATTTTTATGCAATCATTTTGTTCAACCCACTGAATTAAAGCTGAAAGTCTGAACTTCAACTGCATCTGAATTGTTTTGTTCAAAATCCATTGTGGTAAAAATGTTGTCTCTGTCCAAATATATATGGACCTAACTGTATGCAAGATGTTGCCATTCGTTTGGCCAGTATACATCAGTGTATATTTGCTTCAACAGTCTACTACGATTCTCATTACAACTTTATGGGGGAAAAAGGAACGTATGGGAGTCAATAATGTGCGTATGCTACTGTTTAGGCATCTTAGGCATCAGTCTACAGAACCTTTCAAATGGACCCGCTGAATGTAATGCCCAAATGTGAACTTAGCCTTAGAACAGATCTGATTGACAGGCCATAAAAGTGTTTCCCTGGAAATTCCTTTTAAAGTTAACATTCAACTTGGAAACCATTTCTCTGCTCCCAGGAAAGTAATTCAGCTCACAGCCCTCATATACTGGAGCTGCACTAGGCTGGCAGCATACTAATCATAGTCTGAAAGCACATGTAAAACCTAAAATGCCAATTTCATTAGAAGGAAGTAGAAGCAATCTTGTATAATTACCCCAGACGTGTACAAATTATTGTCTCTCTATGCTTCATTTTAGTTCACTCTTCCGTGAACCAATTTTAATAAAACTTTGCATCCAGGGAGACGCTTTAGATTCTGCGTCGTTGTTTGTGAATTTAAAGTTTTCAGAGCTAACAATAAATCATCTGCCTTGGCGAAATGATTTATCTTGGTAGTTGGTGGCAGCTGAGCACAAAACAGCCACCTTCAGGTCTCAATCACAAAGTTTCGCTTCCCTCCATTTGCTCTAATAGAGATGTCATAAATGTTTAAAGAATGAGCTTGTTAACTTGCCTGTAATGTACATAACGATTTATGTAACTATATATTGATAGGGTGACATGAGAAAGCACCCCCACCCTCCCGCCCCCCAACACCAGATGCCTCTGCTATTGCATATCTCTCATTATCAAAAATTGCAATAATTATTTATCAAGCTCTAGGACTACATTAGATGTAGTAAGCCAAAAATGACCTTATTTGGAGGTAACCTGCATATTCCCTCTCTGTACCTTTTCTCTCTATGCTTACCTAGTGGCCAGCTCCTCAAGCTGTGATCTCCGAGGCAATCAGATGTCCTTCCTTACTCCTCCCTCTCCCCTCTCACAGCATGAGGCACAAAGACACTGCAGCTGCATCCCATTCCTCCCTGTCCAAAATGTAATGTTTTACGCTCAATGTAAAAAGGTAACTGCCATAGTAAACTTAAAGAGCACTTGTGAACAGGATCAGCCATGTTAAACTAGGCATACTGTCTGGTAGGGTTGATCCTCATTAAAATTAATCTTGACATGTGAAAATCAATTGTGACATTGCTGAATTTTTTTTTTTTTTTTATACGAGTTCTTGATTGCACCTAGTCCCCCATAGAACCTCTGCTCGTCAGCTTTCCAGTGATGTCTAGGCCCTTCAGTGCACTGAAGCCCTCATTTATTTGAAGGTTAGTGTTAATGTTCTCAGTCGGCTCCCAAGATCTTTCTTATGGATCATAGCCCTTCCAGTCCACCAAGAAGAAGATTTTTCCTCTGATTGTATTCATGTCAAGAATATTTCAAATACATCAGCAGTACTGACAAGACCAGACTGGAATAACAATTGAAAACCACTGTCTTAAGGAGAGACATGGAACAAATTTGCTGTTTGCAAAGAGACTGAATGGTGCATCTTGTAAAAGACTGGATTCAACTGTTCATCTCGAAAGGACCAATAAAGCTCCCTCATCTTATATGAGGGAACCTTGAGTCTGATGTTTTTGGGGGAAAGTCTCCAGAGGCAAATTGAGATGGAGTCCTGTGTTTTATGATCAGCAGGCTTCTTCATGTGAGCACATAGAGAAGTTTTGTTTTTGTGCCAGATCTATGTGAAGTTATTGATAGCAGATTTAGCTCCTGGAACTTCAGACGAGACAGTGCCAGGAAGAGGGATCTTTAATGTACAGTTGTATACTATGAAGAAAGGGCTCTTACCGGAAGACACACTAGGGTGGTTGTTGTATGAAAATTCTGCCCAGGGGAGTAAAGCAGCCCAGTCATAATTAATATGCAGAAGTGAAGTCACTCAGAACCAAGTTCTTATTGATACTCTCTACTCGACCATTCGATTGCGGATGATAGGCTGAGGAAAAGTCCAGTTTAATATCTTGCATATGGCTTTCCAAATATTTAATGTAAAATGCACCCCTTGTTCAGACATAATTTGCAAGGGCATCACATGTAACTGAAAATATGTTCCACAAACAATTTGACCAGTTGCCTGGCAGGCAGGAAACACAAAAACAAAGGTATGAAGTGAACCATTTTTGACAGCCGATTAGCCACTACCCAGATTATTGTGCATTCAGAGGAAGAAGGCATGAAATCTATGATGATATGCTGCCATAGGACATCAGGCACAGGCAAAGGGCATAAGAGATAGGAAGGTTTTTGTTTTGGATACTTATTCTGGGCACAGGTAGGACAAGCAGCAAAAAAGTGTTGAACATTTTTAGATGCTGTAGACCACCATTAATATTGAGCAATATTGAGCTGACAGTATATATAAGAGCAGCAAAAACCAAGCCAAGAGGAAGAAAAAACTGTCTGTAGAGCTTAGAGACATGATTGTGTGGAGGCATAGATCTGGAAAAAGGTTCCAAAAAAATGTCTGCCACACTGGCAGTTCTCAAGAGCACCATGCCCTCCATAAGTCTTAAATGGACGAAGTTTGGAACAACCAAGCTCCTAGAGCTAGTCACCCCAGCACACTAAGTAATCGGGGGGAAAAGGACCTTGGGGAGAGAGATGACCAAGACAACAAAGGTCATTTTGGCTGAGCTTCCAAGATCCTGTGTGCAGATGGGAGAAACTTCCAGAAGGTCAACCATCACTAGAAAGAGGCCTCTGCTCAGTAAAATACAGTTTTTGGCCTTAACTATGTCGTGTCTATAGGAAACCAGGCACTGCTCATTACATCATGCCCAATATCATGCCCACAGAGAAACATGGTGGTGGCAGCAGCATGCTGTGGTGCCTGGGACAGGGAGACTGGCCAGGGTTGAGGGAAAGCTGAATGGAGCCAAGTACAGAGATATTCTTAATAAAAACCTGATCCTGAGTGCTCTGGATCTCAGACTGGAATGAAGGTCCACCTTCCAACAAGACAATGACCCTAAGCACACAGCCAAGACAACACAGGAGTGACTTAGGGAAAACGCTGTGAATGTCTTTGAGTTGCCCAGCCAGAGCCCTGACTTGAACAAAATAAAACATTTTTCTCCCTATCATGAGATCAGAGATTGGTTGCACGTTGACCAGATGTATGTGAGATGTCGCCATTCTAGCCAGGAAGATTATGTCAGCACTGCAGGACCAGTTATGACCCTGGGAGTGGAAAAGAAGAAATGCAGTATGACATTTACTGCTGCCGCCAAAGTTTTTATTTCTTTTGGGCAACATGATTTAAGGACCATTAGAGCATGTAGGAATTGTCCAAAGAGCACAAAAAAGTGCAGTATTAAGGGTTTAAAAAAACATCATGCAGTGAATAGAAGTAATATAAAAATCAATATATTTTAAGTTTTATCTCCCTGTTTGTTATCACGCACCTCTCTAATAGACATTGAAGCATTCATTTGATGGTAATAAAAAAGCATATGTAGATTCTCAAGTGATTATCTGGAGGAAAACTAATGTCAAGATATTCATATGAATTCATGTGGAAGTGTACTTATGCTGATGCTGACTGATGTTTCCTAAGAGCCTGTAATCTCTATCTCTCATAATTATGTTCGAGAGATCATTCAACAAAGAGAGGCATTGTCTAAAAATGCCTTGTAAAGTACATGTATTCAGAAGATCTATATCTCTGTCAAGCATTGCTGACCTTTTGGAGGTTCTATCTATGCATTCCAGTTATAGTATTTTCTGTAGTAGAAGCATAAAAGCTATAAATTATGAGGCATCAAATAGAGAAAAAACTATAATACCAGCCAGGGGTGTACCTAGACTTTCTGCTGCCTGAGGCGAAAACTGAAACAGTGACCCCGCCCCCCCCCCCCTCCATCTACCGCAAATGCCAATTTCTTAACTGAACCACATTCCTCCAGCCCTACTGTTAAAAACATACTTGGAAAACATTACATACAGTGCTACAAAACATATAGCGCCACAGATATCTTACATCCAGTGATGTTTCCTCTGACGTAGATGTTCTCTTTCTTCATCTTCTCCATTCAGACCAGACCACCATGATGATTTTCTTCAGTCATCTCCTGCTCAGATCTTGACAAACAGACATCTTAGTTTCCTACTTTTCCATCATTCTCCCTCCTCCTGAATGCCCCAATACTGTGGCCACTGTACTTCCCAATACTATACTGCAGAAACAGATAATCCCCCTGAAAATATTTTACCACACACATAGTTCCCCTTTAATAATTGGCACACAATGCCCTATGGCCCCCTAGTGGTCCCCTTATAATGTGTGCCGGTACAAAAATGCTCCTTTTTACAGCCCAATCTCCCTATAGTGCTTTCTCCAGTTTCAAAATAATGACCCATATCCCATTGTGACCCAACAGCATGCTGCCAAATAAAAATAATAAACTCAAATACTTCCATTCTGCTGTCCATTCTTCTAGTCTGTGCCCTGAGCTCTATGCAGCCCGGCTCAGGCAGCATGATAATAATGACACCAGCCTCTGATAGGCTACAGGAACTAGGACTAAAGCCTATTAGATGAAACGGTGGGCCAGGGAGACATCATTCAGCGATGCAGTTGAATAGGTAGAGATGAGCATTTCCACAATGGAAGCTCTCATTGCCCATGCCCCTTCTGCAGCCCCTCTCTTGCCCCTACCTGGTGTTGCCTGAGGCAATCGCCTCACCTCGCCTCATTGGTGGTGCACCCTTGTACCCAGCACACTCATTAGGCAATAATTCCCCCTTAGTGCATCTACTACATCCAAGGGCTTAGCTAAAGGCACATGAGAAGCACATTGCCTTTGTGCTGCCTGAGCCAAAAACTGAAACAACCCCCCCCCCCCATGCCAAATTTTTGACTTAACCCCTTCCCTCCAGCCAGAGGTGTAACTTGATGAGCATGCACTTTCTATTATACTGGTGTCTTCGTATGTGGCACAGTGGTCTTTGGTCTCCCTCAGGCTTCATGACCCGGTAGTGACTGCTATCTCTGTCTGCACCCCTATAGCTACGCCCCTGACTACATCATTATTAGGGATGAGCGAATCGACTTCGAATTAAACAACTTCATTTCAATACTGTACGGAGCGAGCGCTCCATACAGTATTAGAATGTATTGGCTCTGATAAGCCAAAGTTATTACTTTGAAAAGTCTCGTGAGACTTCGTATAACAGTATTGACACAAAGTTTTATGTGAATCGACTTCAGATGTTTCATTCGAAGTTAATTCGCTCACCCCTAATTATTATCTATGCTGTAATGCTGCAAAAACGATAGGAATTCTAGGAATAATTAATTACATATTTAACCCGCTAACTAAGGACGGATTGGGAATTTAAAGGGTTTTGTCACCAGAATTAACTCTATTAAAGTGGCTGACATTAGCTATGTGCTAATGTCAGCAGACCCTAACTCTACTATTTTTATGCTTATTGATGGTCCCCTTACTGCACAATATTAATTTTTATGATATGCAAATTAGCCTCTACGAGCAGAGGGGGCTCCTTCTCTTAGAGGCTCTGTTCTCCCACCTCATGTCACGCCCTGCCATGCTTGATTGATAGGGCCAGTGTTAGGCTTCTCCTGCCTGGCCTGTGCGCTGGATAATCTCGCGCCTGCGCAGTACCGTTTACCCAGCACACAGGGCCGGCAGGAGGAGATGAACACTGTCTGGCCCTGTCAATCAAGAATGTAAGGGTGTGGCATAAGGTGGCAGTACAGAGCCTTTAGGAGCAGGAGCAATGCCTCCCCCTGCTCCTGCTCCTCATAGGCGAGTCTAAACTGGCAGCAGGTTGGGCAAACCAAAGTAGGCAGATTCAGCAAACTGTCAATTACAGCCATATTGTTGGTAGATGGGCCCAATGTAAGAATACAATGGAGTAATCCTCTAATAGGAGAGCTATATGTAGCTCTATAGTTGATTATGGAGCACTAACATTATATAGCTATATATATTACACATCATTATTTCTAATATATAAAGATGGGTGTGTGTGTGTATGAATGTATGTCAGCTAAAGGAATCCACACCGTCGTATTTACAATCATGAAATTTGGCACACATGTACATCAGGTGTCTGGGAAAGTTTTAGACCGGGTCTCAGCTCTCTAGAACATACCGTTCCTGAGGTATTCCCAAAAGATGCAAATATGGCACAGCATATGACCTACATTGGCCAATAGAAGCCTGCAGGTCTTATTCCTCATATCCCAACTGCCATACACACGGTCACATGACCCTTATCAGCCAATAGAAGCTCGTAGGTCCTTCAGTTTCAACATGCACACAGTTTTACACCAGGTTTCCATAACAACCCAGCCATTTTTCTTCACTGCTGTAGGTCAGCTTTAAAGGGGCAGGACGCTGTGGATGACACTGTTAAGGGAGCGGAGTGCTGTGGAGGTCAGAGTTAAGGGGCAGGTAGGGTGACCATTCAGGTCACCCTCCAAAGATGGTCTTAAAAACCCATCTGCCAGGTCCTGCTAGGCCACGCCCCCTCCCACTCCCCAGTCAACGGGGATTGAAAAAATGAAGGTAAAAATTAACTTCTGTCAGCTGCAGGGGTGTGAGGGAGGGTGACTTTATCCCTGCAGCTCACACTGAGACAGGACAGTGCTGCTGTCTGAGAGTGAGCTGTTCAAAAGGACATCCCTGTGTCTCTCCAGGCCCTGCACCGAACGGAGGAAAGAGAGTCTGAAAGCCGGACTGTCTGGCCTAAAACCGGACATCTGGCCACCCTAGGGGCAGGCTGCTGTGGAGGTTACAGTTAAGGGGACGGTCCGCTATGGAGGTCAGTGTTAAGCGGCAGGGTGCTTTAGAGGTCACTGTTAAGGGGGTGGAGTATTGTGGTGGTCACATTTTAAGGGAATGGAGCTCTGTGGAGGTCATTGTTAAGGGCGCGGGTTATTGTGGAAATCACTGTTAACGAGACGGGGTTCTGTGGAGTTCACTAATAAATGGGGCGACCACTGTGGAGGTCACTGTTAAAGGGGAGGGTGCTGTGGATGTTACTGTTAAGGGGGCAGGCTGTTGTGGAGGTCACTGTTAAAGGGGCGGCCACTGTGGAGGTCACTGTTAAGGGAGGTGGGGACTGTGGAGGCCACTATTAAAGGCACAGCAGGGTACTGTGAGGTCACTGTTAAGGCAGCAGGGTACTGTGAGGTCACTGTTAAGGGAGCGGGGTACAGTGGAGGTCACTGTTAAGGGAGTAGGATACTGTGGCAGACACTGTAAAGGGTCAGTCGCTGTGAAGGTCACTGTTAAGGGGACGGGTAATGTAGATGTCACCGTTATAGTGGATTCTGTCAATATCTTTTAACAACAAACTTCAAGTACTTCTGATAGTATCTATATATATTACAGATAAGTATAAGTATATTGATTCTAATGAATTTCACATCAATTTGTCTGCCAAACAAATCTGAATTTTTGCAAGAACAGTGCCTAGCTACATTTTACAGTGGAAATTGGTAGGGAAAGTGACAGGAAGAAAGGAGATGGCAGATCACATGACCCTGGGAAGGGTGGGAGAGCTGGCCCTAAATGGTTCAATGGCTGATAGACATTCTGATCAACCAGTAGGGGCAGGATTCAGGCAGGTCCTTGCGCAAAGAACAAAACAGAACGCCATTCTGAGTTCAATTTTAAACCCTAGAGCATGTGTTGTGGCTGTGTCTTGTCATGAGTAAGGACCTAAATTGAAGGAGGGTCCGAAACACATAGACTGGATCTATTGTACTCTGTGCCATGTCTGTACTGGATTTTACCGCAAAGAAATAAAAGTGAAGTTTTATCGAAAGCTGGATCCAACTATCTTTTTTCATTGTGGCTGTGTCTGCCACAAAGTGATTTTAGAGCAGACACAAGCCAGTATTTGAGGGTACTAAGGACACTCTATAATGAGAGAATAGGGAGTTATAATTCGGTAGATTTTAGGTTTTTATTAGGGAAAGCTCAGTGAGGGACTGGTCAGTCTGAATTGTGTGTTGTTTCATAGTTCATACAGCTTGCTGGCAAGTTCTATTATGTCTCAAATTAATTTCTCTATGTATATGGACAGCGAACCAGCTTTTTTAAATTAAAAACATCAAGTTTTTACAGTTCATAGGCTAATTGCCAACACCTCAATTGCATACATTCTGCTGCAAAAGCTGAGAATTGCCCCTTCTTTTCAAAAATCGTCAATTGACTTTGAACTGCAATTGAGCATTTTCAGCACGCTGAGGTTCATCAATTCCCCCATTAGTGAATGTGTTGTTTTACTTTAAAGGACTGCATTACTATATCTGATTAATAAAAGTGTTTTACTGCAAAAACTGTACTTTCAAACCTGTGTTATTGAACGCATTCTACGGCAAAAACTAAATTACTTTACCCATGTTAGTAAAAGTGTTTTAATGCAAAAACTGCATTACTTTACCCATAAATGGGCAGGTTCGCATTAGCATCCCTATTTCTGTTTTAACCTGTTGGGGACACATGAGGTACCGGTACGTCATGTGTATTTACGATCACCGCCATGCGGTGTATTTATTTATATTCCTGGGAGGTGGTGGTGACATCACCTCACAGGATCTCTTCCGATTGGCTGCACAGGCGGGTGGGGGTTAACTCCCCCCTGCTCTCCTCTCTTCCATTCTGTGTCCGGAGCGAGGAGAAAGAGCAGCCTGCACGTGGATCTCCAGAGCCCAGCACCCCAGTACCCACATCTGTGGCCAGCACCCCCCCTTCTGACCATCCACAGTGCCATCTGGCACTAAAAGGTACATTAGGGACAGGTTAGGCTGGGATACTCAAGGAAAGTTTAGGGTTAAAAAAAAAGTGACTGTTGCATCACCCTGATCGGGTGTCTGGGGTCCACAGCACAGATGTAAAAGCGTTTTAAAGTTATTCACACATAAAGTGACACTGGTCAGATTTGCAAAAAATGGCCTGGTCCTTAAGGTGAAATATGGCTGTGTCCTTAAGGGGTTAAGGACGGAATGCAAAACAGTACCTTTTAAGTGGTATTACATTTTGCTCTATCCTTATACATTTCTATGGGCACAAATAACGGTTTTTCATTATGCATGATGGAAAAAAGTCATATTAAGATATACATTAGAACATATTATTATGGACCAGATGGCTTATTCCTCCTATCAGTCATAGCAGGATGATGTTGAGGTCCCCTTTTAGCCTGACACCATTCCTTGGAGCCAGAGGTCACAGCATTCTTTCTGCTCCTCCTCCCTGCTGTCCTAGAAAATCCTATCAGTTGAATAATCTCTGTCTTCATTGCCCTCTCATAGTGGGGTGCATTTTTTTCTTTCTAAAAAGTGAAAACAAAACCCCACATGTGATGCTAAATATTAAGATAGTCTTCCTGTTGAAGACTTGTGTGAGAAGTGTCAGCTTTTGGACATGTGGAGGAGGTTCAGGTGGAGGTAGCTCATGCATAGCTGTGTTGGTGGTAGTTCTGGTGGTAGTAGTGGCACTTGCAGTTACTAGAGATGAGAAAATTAAAAAGAAAATCAATTCAGCCAGTTCGCCAAATTTTTCTGAAAAATTCAATTCGATCTGAATTTATTGGTGGCTAATTGCATTAAAAACGCCTATTTATGGGCTGCAGAGAGCAGGGGTGTAGAACACTGTGCCTTCCAGAAACACGCAGTAACACTCTACTGTGGTAGTGAAATAATAATGTCAGTCAGTATGACATGCAGTTGACAGGCGTCGCTTTTAGAATCACTGCATACTTCACTTATTTGGACAGTCACAGGGCCAAATCTGACCAAATAAATGAAGTATCAACTGAGTCTTACAGGTAGATGTTAGCGTCAAGAAAAAGGGCACTCCTTTTACACCGTCGTCAGCTGATTCCACATAGATGTCTACAGAACCTGTTCTATTAAATGCTTATACAAGTAGAGCCTCCCGACAGAGTGGATAGGGTGTCAGCAGTAAGTTTGTGTTGACGTCACTGATTCATTTTCCCCATTCTCTCATCCGTGAGAATAATAACCCAAAAAAAACGGATCCTGTCTGTGGAGCATACACCTTCACTCGGTCAGCATTTGCTAATGCCAATGCTAATGCCAAAAAAACAGGAGTGGATCTAAAACAGAGATGACACAAGAATTGAACATTTTCATGTCTTCTGTGTTTTCTATCCACTCCTTCTTTTGGATACCAAATCATAAGCCAATTCTGATAGGACCATACAGGCCTTAAAACTGCTACACAGACAGGATCCGTTGTGTGTCTCATTTTTCCTTCCTTCTGACAGATCAGAAGAAGTGTCAAATAAATGATGATGTCAACCAGGCAAAATCCAAAATAGTGTACCAGTCATGAAGTTGGAAGGGTGGGAACAGCATGAGACATCCACAGAGTGGCCCTATGACATAGTGTGGAGGTGGCACCAGCATGAGTAGGCCACAGAGTAGCAAAATGACAGAGTCTGGAGGTGTCGGCAGCAGCAGCATCAGGAGGAAGCCACAGAATGGCACAATGACAGAATCTGGAGTTGGCAGCAGCATGAGGAAGCCACAGAGTGGCATAATGACAAAGGGTGGAGGTGACAGCAGCATGAGTAGGCCACAGAGTGGCACAATGGCAGAGTCTAGAGGTGGGAGCAGCAGCAGCATCAAGAGGAGGCCACAGAGTGGCACAATGAGAGAGAGTCTAGAGTTGGCAGCAGCATGAGGAAGCCACAGAGTGGCCCAATGACAGAGTGTGGAGGTGGCCGCAGCATGAGTAGGCCACGGAGTGGCACAATGACATAGTCTGGAGGTGTTGGCAGCATCAGGAGGAGGCCACAGAGTGGCACAATGTCACGACCGCTATACAAGCAGCAGTCGTGTCGCACCAGACGGAGGGGAAGGGGGACCCTTATCTACGGATGGGAAATAGAACGGCCACCCCTGACACCCTAAGCTGGCACCTGTCTGCCCTGATACCCTAGACGGGGTGTGAACCCGTGCGGCGAGCAGGATGCCTAAACCCTGAGTCACCCTCAGAAGACTAGACTGGGGAAAGGCAGATGGGAGCACTAGTCACCATCACTCATGTCTAGGAGAACAACAGGGGAAGACAGCAACAAACAAACAATCTCCAGCAGAGATAGACTTATCCAGTCACGAGCAGAGAAGATGATCCCAATAACGACAGTCCACGCCAGACAAGAGCTCCACAGCAATACCGTCAAACGATCTCCTTTAAAGGTCAGAATAGCACTGGAAGTAAGGACTATATCTGGCAATGACTGCAAGTGAAACTGAAACTAATATAGTAGCTGGGAGTGGCAGACAGCACTCACCTGAGAAGAATGCCTACAAACTCCCAGTCAGGACAAAAAGGTTCACAAGGCAAAACCCGGATGACATACCCTGAACCACGGAGCAAACTCACAAGCTATCGCGAGTAGCAGAGTCGCTGCGACCTTCTCCTCCCAGACCTGTCTGGATCAGTCACAGTCGTGACAGTACCCCCTTTCTACGAGGGCCACCGGACCCTCAAGACCAGGCCTCTCCGGATGGGATCTATGAAAAGCTCGAATGAGTCTGTCCGCCTTTATCTCTGATGCTGGCACCCACATTCTCTCTTCGGAACCATAACCTCTCCAGTGCACCAGGTACTGAAGAGAGCGGCGAACATATCGTGAATCAACAATCTTTTCTACCTGAAACTCAAGACTGCCATCAACAACCACTGGTGGAGGCGGTAGTGGCAATGGTTCAGGAGGTTCTACATATCTCTTAAGCAGAGATCTGTGGAAGACATTATGGATCCTTAGAGTCTGAGGTAGCTCCAGACGAAAAGCCACCGGGTTAATGATCTTAATTACCCTATAAGGACCAATAAATCTCGGACCTAATTTCCATGAGGGAACCTTCAACTTGATATTTCTGGTAGACAACCACACCAAGTCATTCACCCCAAGGTCCGGACCTTCAGAGCGCTTCTTATCAGCCACACGTTTGTATCTACCACCAATTCTCTTCAAACTTTCTTGCACACTCTGCCACACTGATGAAAGTGAAGACGCAAATCGTTCCTCCTCGGGAATCCCAGACGGCCCCCCTCACTAAACGTACAAAACTGAGGATGGAAACCATACGCACCAAAAAATGGTGACTTATCGGTGGATTCTTGACGACGATTATTAATGGCAAACTCGGCTAACGGTAAATAAGATGACCATTCCTCCTGATTTTCGGAAACAAAGCATCTCAAATATGTCTCTAGGTTTTGATTGAGTACGTTCAGTCTGACCGTTGGACTGTGGATGGAAAGATGAAGAAAGCGACAGATGAACCCCTAAACGAGAACAAAAAGCTTTCCAAAATTTAGAAACAAATTGGGTACCACGATCCGAAACAATATCGGAAGGGACCCCGTGAAGCTTCACGATGTGGTCAATAAAAACCTGAGCCAGTGTGTTAGCATTAGGCAATGCGGTAAGAGCAATAAAGTGCACCATTTTACTGAATCTGTCAACAACTACAAGAATAACAGTCTTCCCCGCTGATACTGGTAGATCAGTAATGAAATCCATTGATAGGTGCGTCCAAGGCCTGTTGGGGATGGCCAGAGGTAAAAGACGCCCTGCCGGACGAGTATGATCCACCTTAGAACGAGCACAGGTAGCACATGCAGACACAAAATTCAACACCTCCTGGCGCCACTTAGGCCACCAGAACCGACGAGACACTAATTCAGAGGTTGCCTTACTACCTGGGTGTCCTGCCAGTGCGGAGTTATGGTGTTCTTTTAGTATCTCCAGGCGTAAATTTTCTGGCACAAACAGTTTACCCGAGGGGCAGGAGGCCGGGCGTCCCCTGAGCTTCCAACACCCTCCCTCTAAACCTGAGTGTAATGCAGAGACCACCACCCCTTTTGCAAAATAGGCTCTGGAACATCAACATCACCCCTCCAGGAAAACTTCGAGACAATGCATCTGCCTTAGTATTTTTGCCCGGCGTAGTACAATAAACCTAGTCTAAAAAAAATAACGACCACCGAGCCTGTCTAGGGGTGAGACGTTTAGCAGACTCCAGATATACTAAGTTTTTGTGAGCTGTAATCACTGTAACGGGATGAACCGCCCCCTCCAAAAAATGACGCCACTCCTCTAAGGCCAACTTAATAGCCAAAAGTTCCCTGTTGCCAATATCATAGTTCCTTTCTGCAGTAGACAGTTTCTTCTAAAAGAAAGCACACGGACGCCATTCACCAGGGGACGGGCCCTGAGATAGTACCGCTCCCACCCCCACCTCTGATGCGTCAACCTCTACAATAAAAGGAAGCGAGACATCTGGCTGTACGAGAATAGGAGCCGAGGTGAATCTGTCCTTCAGAGATGTAAAGGCAGTTTTGGCTGCATGTGACCATTTGGAGAAATCGGATCCCTTTCGGGTCATGTCCTTCAGTGGTTTGACCACCAAGGAATAGTTCTTTATAAACTTTCTATAAAAATTGGCAAACCCCAGGAAGCGTTGCAAAGCCTTCAGGTTCTCAGGCAGATCCCAGTCCATAATTGCCCGGACTTTCTCTGGATCCATGCGGAAACCTGAATCTGACAACACATACCCCAGAAATGGCAGTTCTTTTATGGCGAACACACATTTCTCTAATTTAGCAAACAATTTGTTGGCCCTTAATATCTGCAGCACTTGTCTCACATGGATCTTATGTGTATCCAGATCCGGAGAATAGACCAGGATGTCATCAAGATATATCACAACAAATCTCCCGATAAGGTGACTAAAAATATCGTTGACAAAATGTTGGAACACCGCAGGCGCATTAGTAAGACCAAATGGCATGACAAGATTTTCATAATGCCCTTCCGGAGTATAAAAGCTGTCTTCCACTCATCCCCCTCTCTGATGCGAACCAGGTTATAGGCTCCTCTGAGATCCATTTTGGAGAACCATTTAGCACCAGCAACCTGATTAAAGAGGTCGGGAATGAGAGGAAGAGGATAGGGATCTCGGATAGTTATCCGGTTTAATTCCCGGAAATCCAGGCAAGGGCGCAGGCCCCCATCTTTCTTTTAACGAAAAAGAACCCTGCAGCCACGGGTGAAGAAGAGGGTCTGATGTGTCCCTTAGCCAAACTCTCCAAATATAATCTTTCATAGCCTTCCTCTCCGGGCCGGAAAGATTGTATAACCGGGTTTTAGGTAGTTTTGCCCCAGGTAACAGATTAATCGGGCAATCATATGGGCGATGAGGTGGTAACCCCTGACAACCCTTCTCAGAGAACACATCCATAAAATCTGACAGAAAGGCAGGTAGAGTTGTTACAGAGAGTGTTGAGCACCTACTACTCAAGCAGTTGTCCTTACAATGTTCACTCCACTCCACAATCTCCCGGCCTGCCAATCCACCACTGGATTGTGAGTCACCAGCCAGGAAGCCCCAATACCATAGGACCCGGAAGACCGTCCAGGACATAACAAGAGATATGCTCTTTATGGAGGTCCCTACCTGCAGATGGATATTATGGATGATCTGAGTTAACTCTCTCTGAGTAAGAGGGAGGAGTCGATGGCAAAAACAGGAATAGTTCTGCGTACCGGTTCCGGAGTAAACCCCAGAGCCTGAGCAAACCGTGAATCCACCAAGTTGACCCCCGCCCCACTGTCCAAAAAGACGGAACAGATCTCAGTCTTATTGCCCGCCACAAAGGTAGCGGACAACAAAAACTGAGACATGCGTATGGAGGAAACGAATACGCCCAGACTGTTATCCTCCGCACAATCTGGGGACTCTAGTTTTTCCGGCGGCTCCTTAGTTTGTGGTCTCTTGGGTACTGAGGGACATACCTTTACAAAATGACCCCTCCCCCCACAACGAAAACAAACCTCTGACCTACGACGGACCTTAGGAGGATTCACCCGTCTAGTGGCGCCCCCTATTTGCATTGGTTCGACTGGATCATAAAAAACCAAATCCCAGCCCTATAGAGGCCTCTGTAGAATTGAATAGTCTCTCCCTGAGTCGTCTGTCGATTCTTATGGACAGAGACATAGCAGCCTCAAAAGACTCAGGGACCTCGTATACCGCCAGCGCGTCTTTTAATTTTTCAGACAACCACTGGCAGAACTGACTCCTAAGGGCCGAGTCGTTCCATAATGTATCCGTAGCCCACCTACGGAATTCGGAACAATATAGTTCAGCTGACCGGTTCTCTTGCCGAAGTCTACGTAGCTTAGACTCAGCCAGTGAGACCCTGTCCGGGTCATCATATACGAGACCCAAGGCTTCAAAAAACTCCTCCACTGATCGTAAGGCCGGAGAGTCAGATGGTAAGGAGAAAGCCCAAGCCTGCGGATCTCCTTGCAGAAGAGAAATTATAATGCCCACCCTTTGTTCCTCACCGCTGGAGGATCTAGGGCGTAACCTGAAGAACAATTTACAAGCTTCTCCTGGTTATCAGGAAAAGCCACTTTTGGCTCAGGAGTACCTTGGTTTCCCGTAGCAACGGTGGAACCCAAGGATTGCTGCTGCTGCTGCAGCACTGTTGCTTTTAATCCTGCCACTTCAAGGGATAACCCCTGTAATTGTTTCGCCAAAACCGTAACTGGATCCATAGTGGAACAGAAAATACAAAGCAAAACAGCAGGCAAAAAAAAATAAAAAATGAGGAAATGTCAAGTCGCTGCGACCTTCTCCTCCCAGACCTGTCTGGATCAGTCACAGTCGTGACACACAATGACAGAGTCTGGAGGTGTCGGTAGCAGCAGCATCAGGAGGAGGCCACAGAGTGGCACAATGACAGAGTCTGGAGGTGGCAGCAGCATAAGTAGGCCACAGAGTGGCACAATGACAGACTGTGGAGGTGGCCGCAGCATGAGTAGGCCACAAAGTGGCACGACAGAGTCTGGAGCTGGAAGCAGCATGAGTAGGCGACGGAGTGGCACAATGACAGAGTCTGGTGGTGTCGGCAGCAGCATCAGAAGGAGGCCACAGAGTGTCACAATGACAGAGTCTGGAGGTGGCAGCAGCAGTTGGAAGCCAAAGAATGCCACAATCACAGAGTGTAGAGGTGGACGCAGCATGAGTAGGCCACAGAGTGGCACAATGACAGAGTGTAGAGGTGGACGCAGCATGAGTAGGCCACATAGTGGCACAATGACAGAGTCTGGAGGTGTCGGCAGCAGCAGCATCAGGAGGAGGCCACAGAGTAGCACAATGACAGATTTTGGAGGTGGCAGCAGCATCAGGATCAGAAGGAAGCCACAGAATGGCACAGAGTCTGGAGGTGGCAGCAGCATGTGAAAGCCATAGAATGGCACAATGACAGAGTCTGGAGGGGGCAGCAGCATGAGGAAGCCACAGAATTGCCCAATGACAGAGTGATGATTGACCAAGATACTTCTGGGGGAACCTGCCTGGCATGAACAGGCCTCTAGTAACTACAGACAATGAGAAGACAAAGCGTCAAGATAGCTTTGAGCCCGGAAGAGTCGCGAAGTTCATCAAGATAAGTCACTAAAGATTTTAACACATACAACAGCAGTGCTGACCGCTGAATTAATTTTGTTTTTCGACCTAAATACTTCAATAAATATTTTACCACATATTACTGCAGCGCTGAACGCTGAATAAAATTAGTTTTTCCACCGAAATTCATCAATAAAGGTTTTGCCGCATATATCTGCAACAGTCAACGCTGAATATATTTAGTTTTTCTACCGAAATACGTCACTAAAGGTTTCACCACATATAACTGCATAAGTGAACACTCAATATATTTAGTTTTTGTACTGAAATAATAATAACTGCGAAAGTAAAATGCGTATATATTTTTCGTTTTGTACTGAAATAGGCCACTAAACTCTTTCACACAAATAAACTCAACAGTGAAGTGCGTATATATTTTTCCTTTTTGTACTGAAATAGGACACCTAACGCTTTCCCCAGATATAACTGCATAAGTGAAATGCGTATATATTTTTAGTTTTGTAGTGAAATAGGCCACTTAAACTCTTTCACCACAAATAAATGCAACAGTGAAGTGCATAATTTTTTTTTCTTTTTGTACTGAAATAGACCACTAAACGCTTTCACCTCAAATAACGGCAACAGTGAACTGTGTATATATTTTTCTTGTAGTACAGACATATGTCACTAAATGCTTTTAACCCCAAATAACTGCAGAAGAGAACTGCGTATATATTTTTCTTTTTGGAATGAAATAGGCCAATAAACTCTTCTATTGCAAATAACGGCAACAGTGAACTGCGTATATATTTTTCTTGTTGTACAGAAATACGTCACTAAATGCTCTTAGCACATATAGCTGCAGAAGTGAACTGCGTATACATTTTTCTTTTTGTAATGAAGTAGGCCACTAAATGCTTTTAACGCAAATAACAGCAACAATGAACTGCATGTATATTTTCGTTGTAGTACAGAAATACATCACTAAATCTTTTAACCCCAAATAACTGCAAAAGTGAACTGCGTATATTTTTTGTTTTGTAGTACAGTAATACGTCACTAAACGCTTTCACCACATATAGCTGCAGAAGTGAACTGCGGATATATTTTTCTTTTTGTAATGAAATAGGCCACTAAACATTTTTACCGCAAATAACGGCAACAGTGAACTATGTATATATTTTTCTTGTAGTACAGAAATACGCCACTAAACGCTTTTAACCCCAAATAACTGCAGAAGAGAACTGCGTATATATTTTTCTTTTTGTAATAAAATAGGCCAATAAACTCTTTTACCGCAAATAACGGCAGCAGTGAACTGTGTAAATATTTTTCTTGTTGTACAGAAATACGTCACTAAAAGCTCTCAGCACATATAGCTGCAGAAGTGAACTGCGTATATATTTTTCTCTTTGTAATGAAGTAGGCCACTAAATGCTTTTACCGCATATAACGGCAACAGTGAACTGCGTATATATTTTTCTTGTAGTACAGAACTACGTCACTAAACATTTTTTTTTTTGTTCAACTTTCTGTTTATTAATCAATTTTCATTTTCAAGTATGCAAATGTGCTACAAAATCAGTCACAGACATCATGTCTTTGGTAATGTAGCCAAAATACAAGATAACATAATAATGGCTGTTAGAGAAAATGTATAGAATCGATCTATATTCTATTTAGAAAGGGATAAAAATGAAAAGAAAGGGGGAAACCAAAGAAGGAGAAGAGGAGGGAAAAGTAAAGAAGTATTTAAGAGTTCTCTTCTTCGTCAGAAGCGGAGCTCTTCGTGATGGAGATCCCAACAGGACCAAATCTTCAGGAACTTGTCCACAGTCCCCGCGACAAAGCTGTATAATATTCTAAGAAACGAATGTCCTGGATGCGGAAGTAATAATCCGCCTTAGACGGGGGTGTGGTTCTTTTTCAAAAGAGGGCTATCAAACCCTTCGCTGCAGTGAGAAGATGCAGGAGCAGCCCGGAGGCGCGACCTCTCATATCCCTAGGTGGGACATTCAATAAGTATGTAAGGGCCTCCAACCTCAATGACCATCCCAAAACATCCTGCAGCACTGAGGCTACCATCCTCCAAAAGGGTACTACCCATGGGCACGTCCAGAATATATGGTATATGGAAGCACCGTTAGCTGAGCATCTCCAGCAAACATTAGGGATATTCCTATTGAAGGCGTGCAGCACCTCTGGGGTGTGGTACCAGTGCATCAGTCATTTTATTTGAGTTTCTTTATAAGTTATGCAAGATGAGCTAGAAAAAGCTCTGGACCATATCACCTGCCACAGGTTCATCCGAACTTTCCTATCTAGCCATTTCTCCCATTTTAGCATATATAAGTGCTTTCCCCCCCTAGTAAGTAAGTCTGGATGAGAAGCAGATCATATATATCTAAAATGAGACCTCTAACTGATGGGCCTCTGACGCATAATTTCTCAAAAGAGGTGAGGGGGGATATAGATCCGGAGGTGGTGGATGAGTGGCAAAAATGGGCTATTTGGTTAAAGTTATAATTGGAGGGGGGGGGGGAGGTTGTACTTAGTTTGTAGATCTGTAAAGGACAGAAGGCGGTTTGTCAGGGGATTACGCAAATCATGGAGATGGAAGAGTCCGCTCCTGATCCAGGGGTTGGCCATATTTGATTCGCTGCCATTACCTAAATGCGGAGTAAACAAAAACAGTGTAAGAGAGAAGTGTAGTGTAGAGTGGCCGAATTTAATCTTGCAGGTCAGCCATAGGTTCTTAGTGATTGTCATAGGGCCCAGCAGTCTCTGGGGTGTAATGTCCGCTGGACGACCCCAGATCATAGCACCCATATGTATTGGGGCCAACCAAAGCCTCTCTATTTCTGTCCATTAAGGTAGACCAGGATGCCAGGTGTCTGAGATGTGTGGCCTGGTAATATGGGGCTATATCAGGTAGGGACAGGCCGCCCTGGGATTTCTTCGAGATCAGGACAGATTTAGCAATACGGTGTAATTTGTTATGCCATATAAAGGTAAGGAAGGCAGATTGAATTTGGCACAAAGTCCCCGTCGGTACTCTAACTGGGAGCGTTTCAAATAAGTATAGTAATTTGGGTAAGATCGACATCTTAATTGCTACTATGTGACCCAGTAAGGATATATGTAGGGGTCTCCACTTATTGAGGAGAGTAATAATATTAGCTATGATCGACGGGAAGTTCCCTCCGTATAAAGCAGGATAGGTAGGGGTGATATGTACTCCTAAGTATTTTAGAGAGCGGCTTTGCCAGGAGTATTTAAATGAGTGTTGTAAGGCTGACAGAGTTTGTGGGGGAATATTTAGGGGAATTCTTCCATTTTTGTATTATTTATTTTATAACCTGATAGCCTACTATATGTATCTATTGTGGCGTGTAAATTCAGGAGCGAGTTAACTGGGTTCGTTAACATTAAAAGGACATCGTCTGCAAAAAGGGAGATGGTGAAGGACCGGTCTCTGATTTTAATGCTCGTGATGTCTGAGTTTGTCCGGATCCGAGAGGCCAGGGGCTCATAACTTAGTATATAGAGGAGAGGGGATTAGGGACAGCCCTGTCGGGTCCCATTTTTAATAGGGAACACCGAGGAGCAGGCATGGCGTAGATTGAGGTATGCCATAGGAGCAGAGTAAAGTCCTCTAAGCGCCTGCAGAAATGGGCCTGTAAACCCAAATCTCTGCAGAGTATGAAACATAAAAGGCCAGCTAAGGCTGTCAAAGGCCTTTTCTGCATTAAGGCTGAGGAGAAGAGCCTCTGTCGCCTCCTTATTAACTGCATCAATCAAGTCCACCACCCGACGTGTATTATCCCCCGCCTGGCGGAACCGGACAAACCCCACTTGATCCTTGTGAATCAGTTGGGGGAGCCAGTAGCTTAATCTGTTCGCAAGTAGTTTGGTAAATATCTTAAGATCCGAGTTTAGAAAACTAATTGGGCGGTAACTGGCACATTCTGAGGGATCTTTTCCTAATTTAGGTATGACTGTTATAGAAGAGTCAAGCATGGTTTGCAAAATAGTTTCACCTGCTAAAAAGGAGTTGAATAGGGTGACCATATGTGGGAGTAAAATCTCGATGTTGTTTTTATAATATTGATACGTGAGACCATCTGGTCCTAGTGCTTTATTTCCCAGCATTTCTTTTATTACCTCCCTCAGTTCCTCTGGTGTGATCTTCTGATTCAGGTCTGCTAAAGCCTCTAGGGAGAGGGTAGGCAGGGTACAGTCAGACAGATGTTTGGGCCGTGGCATCAGGATCTCTAGGGAGTTCCGAAGGGAGGGAATACAGAGTGGTGTAATATGATTGGAAAATAGCTGCTATTTTTTACGGGTCGAAATATTGAGTACCCGACGTATCCTTTATTCCCTGGGGAGTAGTTGTAGTTTCTCAGTCCCGTAATTGTTTCGCCAATAATGGGTGGGGTTTATTGCCGAATTCTAAAAAACACTGTTTAGAATATCTTAGTAACTTCTTTGTTTTATTAAGTGAGATTATTTTGAGTTGGCTTCTGAGATCTAGAATCTTTCTTAGTAAGGATTTTGACGGTCTAGCGGCCAGGTCCTGTTCTGCCTGACGCAGATCTGCTAGGCATTTTCTGTAGTCACTATCTCTGTCTCTTTTGATCTCAGAAGCTGTTGAGATGCAGCATCCTCGAAAGACTGCCTTATGCGCTTCCCACAGTGTTCCAGGGGAGGATACTGAGGGTGCGTTAATCTGGAAGTAATTGATTAAGTGAGTTTTCAGTTCCTCCCTAGAAGTTACACTGGACAATAGAGTTTCATTCAAACGCCAATGGGTGCATTTCAGGGGTGGAGCCTCACAATTCAAGTCTAAGCTCAGAGGGGCATGGTCTGACCAGGTGATGGGACCTAAGGTCACTGAAGCCAGAGTTCGGAGGGTCAGTACATCCCCAAAGAAAACATCAATTCTCATATACGTTCGATGTGGGTGGGATAAGAAGGAGTATTGTCGCGTGGTGGGGTTATCAATTCTCCATAGATCATATAGGGAATGGGCATAGATTAGTTTACGGAATTGTCTAGCTAATCGGGAGGAAGCTTGAGAAGGAGGAGAGGAATGTATCACTAATCTATCGCTATGTCCGAGAAGTGTATGTTGAAGTCACCTCCTATTAATAAAGCCGTATTATGGTATGGCCCCAAGGCCGAGAAGACAGAGGTAAGGAAGAAAATCTGTCCAGAATTAGGCGAATATAAATTACACAAAGTCACCCTCCTGCCATATAAGGTACCATGGAGGATAAGGTAGCATCCTTGAGCATCAACCTCTGTTTTCTCCACCCGCAAAAGGCACTTAGCAATTAATATGGCCACCCCTGCTGTTTTAGTCGGGGCATTCGCCATGTAGGAGGTGTGGAACCAGTGCTTTGCGAATGCCAGTGATCCCGCCCCCAAGAAGTGAGTTTCTTGGAGAAAAATTATCTCCGCCCTAGACCTACGCATCTCTTGAAGAGCAAGTCTCCGCTTGGAGGGTGAGTTCAGCCCCTTAACATTTAGGGATAAAAACCTAATCATCTTGGGAGATAAAAATCCTGGGCCGCAATTTAAGGAGGGGTATGTAATGTCTACCATACTTTCTGGGTCTCACTGGGTCTACCTCCAGGCTGCTCAGCACCCCCACCGCTAGTCCTCTCAGGATTGAAGGGTATCTCTGAAGAGCGAAGGAGAGAGCAAAACAAAGAACAAATTAAATTATGGGAAGGTAAAGCAAAAAACAGGAAAAAAACCCATCAATATTACAACCACTGTTAGGCGGCAATACTATCAAGTAGAAAGTCCGAAAGATATCGGGAGTAAGTATTATCACAAGCGGTTTCTTTTGGAGTCTCAAGTTGAGGCTCTGGACCATTAAAAGGCCAAATACCACTAAGTGTCTCTCGGGAACATGACGGGAGCCCTAGAGGGTACAATCAAGCAATAACAAAGGAAACTAACAAAGGAAAGTCTGAAAGATATTCGGAGAAAGTATTATCACAAGCGGTTTCTTTTGGAGTCTCAAGTTGAGGCTCTGGACTATTAAAAGGCTAAATACCACTAAGACTCTCTCGGGAACATGACGGGAGCCCTAGAGGGTACAATCAAGCAATAACAAAGGAAATTATTGACTAGAGCCATGCCTAGTAAGACTCCACAACATTAAAGTGAAATGTAAACCCTCTACAATAAGGCAATAAAGTGAGGATAGGAAGTAGCCCTGCGGAAGAGAAAATACTAATATGCAATCCACAGACTAACAACGGAGGTGCCGCCTTCTGCATAACAGTTCCGGCTGTAGTTATCATTGAGTTACTGTCGATGGTTTCATACGCCGTTTGCGTAACATGACTGTAGACCAGGTCGGCGGGAGCGGAGGAAGGTCTGTCTGGGTCTATTAGTCGGGTAAAGATGGAGGCTGGACAGATGCGTGCAGAATTCGTGCAGTTCTTCTGGCGAGCGAAGGGTCGCTGTAGTTCCGTTTTTCCTAGCTGTAAGGCTGAAGGGAAATCCCCATCGATATGGAATAGCATTTTGGCGAAGCACCTCAAGTAGTGGTTTCTTTGCTTTGCGCTTCTGAAGCGTTATCCATGATAGGTCTTGAAACATGAACACTGGTGAACCAAGCTGTGTATTGAGCGTGCCTTAGACATTATGTCTTCTTTTAGAGTAAAGTCATTAACGTAGCATATTATGTCTCATGGGAGCCCTCCCAAAGATTTAGGGCGAAGGGCCCTATGTGCCCGATCCATCTTGATGGGGTGGGTCAAGGGCGGTCTAGGATAGTGTTGAAAATATGTTGCAGTATTGCAGGAACAACTGATGAGCAGAGGGTAAAGATGAGCCGCACTCACCATCCGTAGAAGAAATGTCACTTTATTAATCAAATCTTCAGGGCTACAAAACCCTGCTGCACCACAATAGCTACCACCCATTTAGCGTAAAAGGATCCGTTCCTTACGGACAGTTTTTGAGGCTAAGACGCATTAATAGTCTTGACACAGTGTATCTGAGCCAGGCGGAGTAACTAAAAAAACGTTTGTTGCAACGAGGCTATCCCTTAGAACAGCTCAACAAGGCCATGGAAAAAGCAGGGTCATGCACACAGAAATCCTTGGTCACACGTAGTGGCTACAATAGAACCAAAATGCAGCGGAATGAGGACAGGTTTGTGTTTGTTTTCAAGCATGGCCCTTTAGCAGATGACAAAAAGAAAGCTATCTGGAGTAACTGGGAGATTTTGAGAGCAGAAGAGGGTCTAGGCAGGGCAGTAGACCAAAAACCTATATTGGCCTTTAGAAGATGCCGTGCATTTAGAGACATTCAAGTACGGAGCAGCTTCAGTGAGCCTGCACCACGTGATTGGCTTTCGTCTGGGCGTCCAACGGGGAATCATAGGTGCGGAGGTTGCTCACTGTGCGGTTTCATAATACAGGGCTGCCATCTTTTCTTTGGAGGTTTTGAGCACCGTGTGGGCCATTTGATTACTTGTAGAACAGCATTTGTAGTTTATGTATTGATCTGCTCGTGTGGAGCCTTTTATATAGGAAAAACTAAGAGGCCTCTAATAGAACGTATCCGCGAGCATTGTAATTCTGTAAAAACAGGAAAAGGGCACACTCGCCTTATTGAGCATGTACGTGTCCAACATGGAGGTGACGCAGGGAGGCGATCGCCATCTCCTCCTGCTTCAAAAAGAGGCCCGCCTAATCATCAAGACAGATGCTACTGGTCCGTTAGGCCTGAATGAACGAAATGATTTGTTTGTATTCACATGAATGGTCGTATTGCTACTTTCCTTTTGAATGTCTGCATTTTCAGCTTAACTTGTATGTTTTTTTGCAAGCTATTGCATTGCGATTTGATCCTTGTGATTATTCATTCAGCTAGGGCTGTTGCTCAGCTGTAGATTTATCCAACACGCGCTGCTTGTCTAGCGTCGGCGGTTGCTATGTGATGGTGTGGTTCCACCTCCCTCCCCCTATGACGCTTTTAAGCTGCACGCGATCTTTTAATGTTATGTAGCAGCCAGAGGAGGCGGGATGCCGCGAAATGGCCGTCGCTGTGGTTTTTGCATCCATGTGAGTCCTACCCCCCTATTTTTTGCCATGGGTTTTGAAGATTTGATTAATAAAGGGACATTGCTTCTACGGATGGTGAGTGTGGCTCATCTTTACCCTCTGCTTATCAGTTGTATTCTTTTGGAGCCTTGCACCCCGTGATTCCGTTGGATAGTTGAGGCCGATTTTCACATTGCGAACATTCAGGTGAGAGGACTGGTGCCATCAGTTTTCTTCATTCGTGGTATTGCAGGAACATCCTCGCTTTATTTGGATTCAGGAAACCCTTTCACTCTTATATTATGACGTCTTCCCCTGTTATCCAGGTCCTGGACATGTTGCTGTAGGTCCCATAGCAGAAGAGACTGTGAAGAAGTGCGGTCCTGAACCTGGCAAATCACTGACCTAGCAGTATTGTGGTCTTCTTCCAGCTGATTGAGGAGGAGACCTATATTCTGGATGTCTATTCGGATAGCCTGCACATCGGCTTTAAAGGCGTCTTTAACTTCTGGTATAAGGGCTTTAAAGTCCTGTTTTGTTGGAAGCTGTTGTATATGATACCACCAATCAGGCGGGGGTGGTCTGGGGGTATCTGGATCTGCAGAGCTGGAGGATGAGGCTGATCGGTGTCTAGAAGGGGATCTAGACCGCAAGATCCATGAAATGTCTGAGCCATCTGCAGGCAAGAGCCTAGGCATCTCCCCAGGTGTCTGGTCTCTGATCTCCCTAGGCCTAGGAGCCCTCTAAGGTAGCGGAGCCATCTGCTGGTGGGATATATCAGAACTGTCAGCAATATGAGGTAGTGAGACCCCAGAGAGGGGGGTATGCCCAAGCATTCCTGCTTGAGAGGCTATGTGCCTGTTATCTGCATTAGAGCACTGTGGCTGTTCTGGAGCAGGAGGCTGGAAAAGCACATGTGGGTTATGGAGCTGGCCCTGCCTATTTCCTTGAGTAGAGGGTGAAGGGATGTGTGGCGTCTGCTCGCCGGACCTGCGCTCCTCCCCCATCTTCTCCGGCCCCGAGAACTCCCAATGCCTCCTCACCTCTGCTCCCAGTAAGAGGGAGTCTTCTCCTCCAGAAGGGGCGCCCACTTGACTAATTAGTGCTCCGTATAGCACCTGGAGCGACCTGGGTGAGAAGCTGTGTGTCGGCTGGGAGGTGGAAGTCGGCTCACTCATGAGCTGAGTAGCATGGTGGGAGGGCGCCATCTTGGGCTCCAGGTCTTCGTGCTCTCTGCGCACAAAGGCATCCATGGTGAGGGATGTTGAGGTGTCTGGGGGATCTGTGCTGTTTTTAGAAGGCTTCCCAATATTTCTATTCCCCATAGCAGCGAGGGTTAATGCTAATTTTAAGCTGGATGGAGCTTGCATGCGACGGAGCTCAGAGTTCAGGTGTCCTGCACCATCGGCTTCCAGCCACGCCCCCACACGAAACACTTTTAACCCCAAATAACTGCAAAAGTGAACTGCGTATATATTTTTCTTGTAGTACAGAAATACGTCACTAAACGCTTTCACCACATATAGCTGCAGAAGTGAACTGCGTATATAGTTTTCTTTTTGTAATGAAATAGGCCACTAAATGATTTTACTGCAAATAACAGCAACAGTGAACTGCGTATATATTTTTCTTGTAGTACAGAAATATGTCACTAAACGTTTTAACCTTGAATTACTGCAGAAGTAGACTTCGTATATATTTTTCTTTTTGTAATAATGTAGGCCAGTAAATGCTTTTACTGCAAATAACAGCCACAGAGAACTGCGTATATATTTTTCTTGTAGTACAGAAATACGTCACTAAACACTCTCAACACATATAGCTGCAGAAGTGAACTGCGTATATATTTTTCTTTTTGTAATGAAGTAGGCCACTAAATGCTTTTACCACAAATAACAGCAACAGTGAACTGCGTATATATTTTTCTTATTGTACAGAAATACCTCACTAAATGCTTTTAACCCCAAATAAGTGCAGAAGTGTACTGCGTATGTTTTTCTTGTAGTACAGAAAAAAAATCACTGAACGCTTTCAGCACATATAGCTGCAGAAGTGAACTGCGTATATATTTTTCTTTTTGTAATGAAATAGGCCTCTAAACGCTTTTATCACAAATAACGGTAACAGTGAACTGCGTATATATTTTTCTTGTAGTACAGAATTACGTCATTAAACGCTCTCAGCACATATAGCTGCAGAAGTGAACTGCGTATATATTTTTGTTTTTGTACTGAAATAGGCCATAAACGCTTTTACCGCAAATAACGGTAACGGTGAACTGCGTATATATTTTTCTTGTAGTACAAAAATACGTCACTAAACTCTTTTAATCGCAAATAACTGCAACAGTAAACTGTGTATATATTTTTCTTATAGTACTGAAATACGCCACTAAACACTTTCACCACATATAACTGCAGAAGGGAACGGCGTATATATTTTTCTTTTTCCACAGATATAAGCCACTAAAGGCTTTTCAACATAGCACTTGCACCCCAAGAACAAACAGCTGGAATGACAGAGCTGTATAATAGCTATTTGTATCCCCAAATTATCTTTCCCTGTACTTGTAAATCGCTTTTCTAGCACTGTCCCCAGCGCCTTCTGATATCTCTCCCTGCACTAATATGCTGTGAAAAGATTCCTCCCTATCCTTTTTCTGCACTTATAAATTGTTTTTTTTAGTTTTTTTTTCACAATTAGCTTTTTTCAATTGCTATCCCTAGCGCCTTCTCACGTCTGGTCCTGCACTCTGAACGCTGGAAAATGGCAGAATCTAAAATAGCTGCCGTATTTATAGGGCTGTGACATCCCAGGGCTGGCTGGTTGCTGGTTGGCTGCATGCATATCAATCTTGGTGATCCCACCTTCCCAGAGTTTCTTGCCCCATGTCCTCAGTCCTCACACGTGTGGCCGCCATTTTAGGAAAAATTGTGATTCGTTACCACGAAGCGCGAGGAAATTCACATTGGTTGCGAATCAAATTTTTCTTCAAATTCGGATTGAATTACACTTCGTCTGATTTGATTCGCTCATCTCTAGTAGTCACTATAGTGGCAGTAGGGGCAGTGGTATCAACAGTGGCACTCTGTGAAAATACAGAGCAGAGAATCGGGAGGAAGCCAAAGACAATGCTGTATCACTGGCTGATAAAAGTGGTGGGGAGTGTGAAGACTGTGATGATGATTATGAGTTGGAGAAGACCTGTAAGCCAGATTGGAGTACTCAGGAGGAGACATCCAAAGCGATGGGTGGTCGTCGTGGCAGAAATAAAAAGCAGAGACAGTGTACAGCCAAAACCTCCAAAAGAACTGCCAGGGACGGAACTGCTTCTGTTTTGGTAAGCTCGGGAACTGGTGATGCTGCCAATACTGTTGGCACAAGCTCAAAATGTGCTAGGCCAGGCTTGGCTGCCGCTAGCTCTGTGCAAGTATCTCCCACATGGAGATTTTTGCTCCACAAGTCCAGCACATAAAACCACCGCCATGTTCAATAACTATAGAATTAAGGCGCAGACGTTCAAACATAATCATAGGTACCAGGGCTCAATTGAAGCACATAAGGCAACATCACTGGATCATGTGGAAGAATTGAACTGGTCTGTCATATTTCTCCCCATCTTTTTTGGGGCAAGGAGGCCACATCCCCAAGCAGTACAATGTCCATGTCATCATCATCAGCTATGTCTGATCTCGTCCACCCTCAACTGTCATCTCAGAGAGGGCTTTTAGCATGGCAGGTTGCATCAGAACCAAATGGACAAAGTTGTCCTCCACCAGTGTACAAAACATCTCTTTTGTGAAAATGAATGAGGCATAGATTCATGAGAATTTCCACACACCTCCGGCTACAGCTGACAGATAGATCTGCCATTGCTAATGGTGGCTATTGATCATTGGCACATCACAACATTGCTTCTGTCTGCCTGCCTACCATCATGTTACATATTGTATGGTTGCTGCTGTTGCAGCCACAGCTACTATGCCCCACTGCAAATTCCCCTACTGCCACTTCCATTACCGATACACAGCTGCCACTACTATGACTACTACCCAAACACAGGTGGGCTCACATCTACTCACTTCTCACATCTGCTGACTTCTCTGTTCCATGCTGCGTTGCTACTGCTGCCATTAAAATACATCACACATAGCCATAATATTAAAATATAAATGCATTATCCCTTGTGGTGAACACGGTAACAGAAAATAAAGAAAAAATAAATCAAAATGGCTAATTTACCATTTTTTCATCTCTTCCCCCTCGAAAAAAATGTTTTAATAAAGTGCTTTCTCTTCAAAATTACCTTGGTGTTGTCTCATTTGTAAAAGGCAAGCAGTGTAATTACAACTTCTTGTCCCTTTCAAGTGAATTGAATAAGCAGTTGTAATTACACTGCACCCTCACTGCAAAGCACATGGTATGCAAGTAATTTTAAAGCAGAGTCAGTGCTCACACAAGCGCCACTGCCTCTTCAAACAGCTGATAGGTGAGCTGATAAGTTGGAAACCCCCACCTATCTGATATTGATGATCTGTCTTGAGGATAGATAATTAATTTATTTGTACTGCATGACACCTTTAAGTATGAATGTTACATTTAGGACTTCAATCGTGCATGTTCCAATCATTTCTTCTATGCAGTTATGACTTCTTTTAGTCAGGCCAGTCTATTGTGGAAGGATACAGGGATGTCACAGAGTAACAGATGACCAGAAAGTCATGGAATCAATGGTCCCCTTCCACTAACCAGTGCCTGATTGTTCAAATCTATACGTGTCCTAGGAATTTGAATGCAACTGAATCTACGGGAAACCTGGACAGGATCCTTCTTCTGCCAGATTCCCCAGGCCCACTGTTATTTTAATAACCATCTCAGGAGAACCAACCAGATCCCACCCTTGAACCTAACCAATACATTTTTCCAAGAATATCTATCCCTCATCTTCAACCACGGACACCACCCTAATTATTTCCATTCTGTTGACCAACATTTCCAGTACAAATTCATTTTATTTGTTCCAAATATCAAATAATTGGAGACAGAGAAAACCAGGAAAGCCACTATAATAAGACACCAAGATTACATTCTTCTATCACCCAGGCTTCAAAAACTTAATTTGTAAAATTTGTCACTGCTCCCATCCTTTTTTCCATCTCCGTTCCGACATATGACAAACAGCTTTGTTATAAGTATTTCTACTGCTTGTGATGATGTGAATAGAAGTGAACTTTATAACAAAGTCCGATTGCAGCATGAGATCATCTAGTGTACTATGTATTTTTCTGCTGTCAGTTTATGAGTGCAGCGATGACAGATTTACTGAAAGGCTTGGAAGGTGAACAGAATTCTTAATATTTTCATTCAATTCTCAGTAACGTGCTCTTTGCAACATACTCTCTTCTGTTAGAAGGTAAAGACGAGATGCTTTGACTTCTTAAGATACATGCAATATGACTGGAATCATTTCAAAGAGGATTATGGAATCCATTAATACTTTCTGGTACAATTACAGAACATGTCAACCATACAAATCCCTTTTGACGAGAAGCAAACAATGAACACTTCAGTTTCAACAAGATGCCACTGAAAGGTATTATATTTGCCCAGCCTACGCCTCAGAGTCATTTCAATAGCTCATATCATGTCGAGCAATAACCACATGACATTTTTCTGAAAGTGATTGTCCAGAATTTTTATATTTATATTTTTATATTTTATATGTATCTATATCAAATCTTTGGGGGTCTGAAACTCCACACCCCACCGATCAGTTGTTCAAAAATAGCCCAGCACTAGACTACATATCTTCATCCATTGTGTGGTGGTGGAGCTGGTTATGTTCACTTTGATGAGAGCAGATTTGTAGTAACCAGCTCCGTTCACTACACAATGGCCAAAACTGTGTAGTTCCAGCACTAACAGGCACCTTCAGAATGGCTAATCAGTTGCTGTGTTGGATGTCGGATCTCCCACAATCAGATAGTGATGACCTATCTTGAGGATTTGCACAAAATCTGCTCACCCTGACTTTGGTCTGTTATTGACTAAGGCCCCTTTCACACGAGCGAGTTTTCCGCACGGGTGCAATGCGTGATGTGAACGCATTGCACCCGCACTGAATCCTGACCCATTCATTTCAATGGGGCTGTGTACATGAGCGTTTTTTTTCACGCATCTCTTGTGCGTTGCGTGAAAATCGCAGCATGTTCTATATTCTGCGCATCCCTAGCCCCATAGAAATGAATGGGGCTGCGTGAAAAACGCATTGCATCCGCAAGCAAGTGCGGGTGCGTTGTGTTTTTCACTGATGGTTGCTAGGAGATGTTGTTTGTAAACCTTTCGTTTTTTATCACGCGCGTGAAAAACGCATCAAAACGCATTGCACCCGCGCGGAAAAAGCTGAACAACTGAACGCAATCGCAGGCAAAACTGAATGGCTTTGCCTGTGAAATCGCACAGTTTTCACTGAACGCATCCGCAACGCATCCGGACCTAATCCGGACACGCTCGTGTGAACCCAGCCTAAGAGTTTGCCTGATCCCTCACTTTCCTACTGGTGTCCTTGATACCTCTAGATCAGCAGCCAACCACAGGGAGACTAGAGGGAGCTGCCTGATGCGTTCCCTGCAGCAAAGACCAGATCCCTGTACAGGGGTTAAGAGGTGAAAACCCCAGAGCCACCAGGACAATTACCCTAGGTTTAGCCTAAGAAAAATCCATTGGTTGACATGGTGGTTGCACAACTGTACTGTGACTAAGATGAGTAACCATATAGAAAACATAAATATCAAAATATTAAAGATGTAAAAAAGTAAAAAAGAAAACAGCATTTTAAACACTCTGGGTAAAACTGATATATTGTGAACTTATGTTTAGTCTGGGATGCATGATACAAGAATTATGTGTTGCCTTTTTTTGCCTTTGTGTTTGCATTAGCCCTTCAGGCCCTTCAATAGGGGCTGGGTGGCAGCCAATGAAAATCCATGGATGGGAATTAGAATGGATAGTCCAACAAATTCTATAGTCCCATAGTCAGTAAACAAACAGAAACAACAAGACAAAGTTCCAAAACAAGCTGGAACTGCTATGAGAAATTAATCATTACTGTTTTAAAAAGGTTATCAAAGTCACCAGGCAAATATTATAAAAATCTATGGGAAGGTCTGAAGCAGCTGTACATGCAAAGCAGCCAAATAATATTTCTAGTAGCATACTGCAACAAAGGGTGGGAAAAAGTCCTACAGCAAAAATACAAGTCCGCCTAATGATAAAAACATGTGGAAGTTTGGATATTTGCCTAAGGGCTTTTACAAATATTGACTGACTAGATAGCCACACTTTTGCACATAACAAACTTTTTATTTCACTATTTGACTAGAATGACTTCAGAACAAAAATAGGAAAAAAAAACACATTAAACACATTAAAATTCCAGAAATGTATAATTTTTATGTGTTCTTTGCAGAGTTTGGATTAAGTTCTTTTTAAAAGAATATTTAATTTGACATTCAAGAGTGCCTAAACTTCTTGCAGAACTTTTTTTTCATAAGACTATACAGTGATGTTTAATAATATGTGAACTGTTCAGAATTTTCTATAATGCTTCATACATTTGACCTAAAACTACACCAGCTTTTCACACAAGTTCTAAAAGTAGAAAACCAAGAAACCAAATCAAACAAATGAGTCAAAATATTATGATGAAAATGTCCAATATCAGTGGCAAAAGTATGTGAATCTTTAGGATTAGCAGATAATTTGAAAGTGAAATTAGAGTAAGGCTACTTTCACACTAGCGTTTTGGATTCCGTTTGTGGGATCCGTTTCAGGGCTCTCACAAACGGTCCAAAACGGATCAGTTAAGCCCCAATGCATTCTGAATGGATAAGGATCCGTTCAGAATGCATCAGTTAGGCTCCATTCCGCCTCTATTCCGCTTTGGAGGCGGACACCAAAACGCAGCATGCAGCATTTTGGTGTCCGTCTTAAGAGCGAGAGCCTAACGGATCCGTTTTTTTTTACAATGTAAGTCAATGGGGACGGATCCGTTGTCAGTGACACAATATGGTGCATTTGAAAACGGATCCGTTCCCCATTGACTTTCAATGTAATTCAAAACGGATCCGTTTTGGACTTTGTCATTTTTCTTTAAAGCTAATGCAAGCGGATCCGTTCTGAGCGGATACAAGCGTTTGCATTAGAGTGCTTGGATCCGTCTGTGCAAATAAACAGACGGATCCGCACCAACGCTAGTGTGAAAGTACCCTAAGGTGTTGTGAATCAATAGGGTGACAATCATGTGTGAGTGGGCAACCAGTTTTATTTCTAAAACAGGAATCTATAAAAGACTTATCTTTACAACACTTATTTGTGGAGTTGTTGATGCTCATCAGGCTGGAAAACCTTACAAAACCATGTCTCCACCAATTCACAGTCAGACAATGAACACATGGAGAAAATTCAAGACTGTTATTACCCTCCTCAGGAGTGATCAACTAACAAAGATTATGCCAAGAGCGAGGTGTGTAATAGTCCACAAGGTCACAAATTACCCATAGGTAACCTCTAGGCAATTAAAGGCTTTTCTCTCATTAGCTAATGTTAATGTTTATGAGTGGACTATCAGGGGGGCACTGGACCACAATGTTGTGCATGGCAGGACTGAACGAAAAAAGATACTGCTCTGCAAAAAGAACATTGCTGGCTATCTGCAGTTTCCTAAAGATCACATGGACAAGCCAGAATGCTATTGGGATGATATTTTGTGGATGGAGGACAACAAAATAGATTTTTTTGTTTCAATTGGAAGTGTTATGTTTCGAGAATGAAAACACTGCATTCCAGCATTAAAACCACAGTGGTAGTAGTAACCTGTTTTGCTGTATCTGGGCCAGGATGGCTTGCCATCATTGATGAAAGAATGAATTTTACCAGCAAATTCTAAATGAAAATGAAAGGACATCTGTTTGTGAGGTGAATCTCATTCTACCAAAGAATGGTTAAAGAAGAAGGAAGTTGAAGTTTTGGAATGGCCAAGTCAAAGTCCTGACCTTAATCCATTAGAAATGTTGAGGAAGGACCTGAAGCGAGCAGTTCATAGTTGGAAACAACCCGGCAGTTGAAGCTGTTTTGTACAGAGGAATTGGTTAAAATTCCTCCAAGCCGATGTGCAGGATTAAGCAACAATTACCAGAAACATTTAGTTGCAATTATTGCTGCCCAAGGGGGTCACACCAGGTATTGAAAGCAAATGTCCATATACTTTTGCCACTTACAGATATGTGATTAGAGATGAGCGAAGTTTTAGAAAATTTGATTCGGCTGCTTTGCAGAATTGTGCAAAAAAAAAATTTGCTTCTTCATTGTACCCTTCAGATGACACGTTCATACATGATTGCGGCATCTGATAGCAATAATCTGGTGTAAAATTTAAAAAAATAATAATAAAATCATACTTATCTCATTTGATCGCGAAAAGCCAGCTGCCGACATCTTGATTGTAGATCCAGCGCAAAATCTTGTGCGGCCCGTGATGACATCATCAAAGGTCACCGCGCACGGAATTTCGAGTGAGATCTTCAATCAAAATAGTGGTGGCCAGCTCTTTGCACTCAAATGGATGAGGTTAGTATGATTCATTACCACGAAGCACGTGGAAATTCAGCTGAAATTTGGATCGAATTCCACTTCTTGGAGGTCGATTCTCTCAACACTACATGTGATATTGGATTATTTTCTCAATAAATAAATGACACTATTAGGACTTCTGTGAAAATCTGAGGTAGTTTTAAGCCAAATGTATGCAGAAGTATAGAAAGTTCTGAAGGGTTCACAAACATTCAAGCATCACTGTACATATGCAAAATGTTTAGGCTCTTAGAACAGCACATGTACAAGCTGGGATCAAATACCATCATGGGTATTTTCCAGAGTACTTTAATATAGGGCTAGAGCAGCAAACGTTTTCCCCATTTGATGAAAGCCCTAGGTATGGTAGGCTTAATAGGAGCAGACATATTATTTCCTGTCATTAATTCTACTAATGAACACTAGAGCTAGCATTAATCTGAATCAGGTGATGACGCTTTTAACAGAGAACCATGTGGAGGTAAGAAAGATTTAAAGGTAACCATACACATTAGATAGCTATCAGCTGTGCAATAGCTATCTCTCCTGACCCTCTGATATGCAGTGCCAGGCCAAGGGGGGAAGTGTGCACCTTTTCTTTCCCTCATGGCATACCCTGAGTTCTGGGAGTTCCCTGCTTGGTGGTGGCTGTAGTGTTTTTGATGGTGTATGGGTAGCAAGCTGCAAGAAGGGAGGACAGTGTGGGGGCCAATGGATGACAGAGGCAATTACCTAATGTCGCACTCGTGTGTGGGAGTAAAACTAGGGAAGGAAGATGGACATCTCCTAGAGAAAACCCTAACTCCACTCCTGACAGACTACCAGTATGAACAGGCCCCAAAAGTAGGCAAGTTCATACACTGGATACCTAGAATCCTATCTCACCCTATAGGACCCTGCAACTAATGTCAGGACTAAGTCTACCTGTTCCTCCAAAGGGAAGGAGGAACAGGAGTCTCCCTCAGGCCTAATGACAAACAACAGGGAAAGGCAACATACACATATACACAAGGGAAAGGAAACACTTATCTTTAATGAGGCTTTGGTAGCACCAGGAACTCAGCCGAGAACCAAACACAAGCTAACCACAAGTCCAACAGAAGCTATAAACCGCAAAGCATAGTGGGAGAAACAACAATAAATAGAGAAGGTAAAATGACCACAATAGCCACACCTGGGGAAAGAAGGTGTGGCAAGCACCAGAAACCACACAGACATCATTTGATCCAAAAGGAAAACATGTCAGATCAAACCGCGTGTTGCCAGTCTCACAGATTTCTTGCCATCTGTCGTGGGAACGTCCGTATATCTCGGTAGGTCCATGACACCTAACTGGCTGGGTGCTAGCAAACAAGTCTATTTACTGTAGATGAGGCGTGAAATAGTGCAAATATAAATGGCAGACACAGTTCTCAAGTACACGAGTAAAAGGGTAATAATGCTTTAAACGTTTGACTTTCAGGCTCCATATCTCACCATCCACTACAGCTTTGAACATAAGACTACCCTCATTTTATAGACAATCATCTTGGCTATCTTATACATAAATTGGACTTGCAACTATTTAGTATATGAATAGTTATGCAGATTCTTGTCATGTAACTGCAACTTTAATTATTTTGTTAGCATTTTGTAAATCCACCTTTGGCTTTCAACACTGCCTGAATCTTTCTGGACATTTTCTCGTTCAGATTCAAGCATGTTTCAGCCAAAATCTGTTCCTAGGTCTCTTCTACACGTTCCCAATGTTGGTGCATCCTGGTTGACTCACTTGAGTACAAATACATCTTTTTCTTCATCTCTACCCACAAGTGTTCGATTGGGTTGGGGTGTGGACTGTGGGGGCCAATCCAGCACCTCTAGTTCATTGTCATTGAACCATTTCAACTGCTGTCTCTTTGTTGCCCTGCTAAAACACTATGTCATCCTCTTCATACCCCTAGTACTCGAGTGTACAAAGTAACTCGTCTTGTAGGATACTCACATATAACTGAGCATCGAGACCATCATAAATCTTGGTCAAGTATCCAAGGTCTTTGTAAAACAACCCAATATCATCAGGTTTCCTCCACCGAACTTGACAGGTCCATCAATTTCTCGATCCGTTAGCCCCCTTTTCCCTTGTTTCTTCCACACCCATTTGTCACCCATCAGAGCCCAGTCTATTGACTTTCGTTTCATCATCCCAAATCACCAATTTCCAATCTTCTACTGTCCACTGTTTTTACTTTTTTGCGAACTCAAGCAGCCACTTCTTATGACGATATTGAAGTCGAGGCTTCTTCACATTTTTCGGGCCACCATTCCAGACCTCTGTAATGTGTGTTGCACTGCCCTTGCATGGATGTCTGTGATCTCACTATTACGTAGTCATGTTTGCCGCGCCAGCACTGCTAGACCTTGTGATGAGCCGACTTATTGAATCTGATTTTTCCTGGACGTCTACCTCTTATCTTTGGAATGGATGGGCGGACTTCATTTCATATTCTTCTAACTGTCATGGCAGTCATATGATGCAGTTTGGTGATTTTCTTGGCCGAGATACCGCTATAGATGAGCTGGAAGATGCTGTTTCTCTTTCTTGGCAAAACTTCTTCATTGCTGCTCCTGGATTCAAACCAGTGACCTTTCACTTGGGAATCAACCTAATAAAACATTGAGCTATTAGGAAATGTGAGAACAGGTTGCAATTTGTAGTATACAAGAAGAAAACGATTGTTCCACCAATAGGAGCAAAGCAGCAACAATGCAGTTACATGACAAGAATCTTTATAACTAATCATATGCTAAATAGTTGCAAGTCCAATTTATGTATGAGATAGCCAAGATGATTGTCCATAGTCTCACATTCAAAGCTGTATTGGATGGTGAAAAATGGAGCCTGACAGTCAAAGCGTTTAAAACATTGTTACCCTTTTGCTCATCAGTGTATTTCACAAGCCAGCCATTTACCAAACAGCTTTGTATTGGACATAGGAAATATGATGGTCTCTTCTAAGTCTCTCTCTAGGTATACGATGCAATCTTCCCAGATTACCAAAAGTGCACAAGTCCTTGCTGTCTATTTCTGCAGTTCCCTATTGCAGGGTACAGTGATAAATTGAATAGCCAGTCCATCTCAGTAATGTGGTGGGCACCAGAAGCAAGATAATCCAAACCATGTGCACTAAAGTCTACAGCCATATACATGCATTATCTTTAGGGCATTAACGTCCATGCAATTGCCCTTTAATGGTCCCCAACCATCTGTAGTAGTCTTCTGATGTGTTGCTAGCTTACATATCAGCAGCATAATGAGCATAGCCTTTTTGGATTTCATAGTGCAGAAAATCACAATAACCATTTGGAGTGAACCATAGTGTCACTGTTAAACCCTTTTACCAATAAACCATAACAGTCACCTTTTAGCACATGCACATGCTCAATCGGCACAGAAAAATATACATGAATGGGGAGAGGGGATAAAGTTGCTTTTAGATACTTTTGGCAGTGGTTTATCTCCCCAAGAGCAAAAGGAAAGAGCAGTTGAAATCCAACTGCCCGATCCCTATCTTCCTGACATCTTTCATTAGTAGGAAAGCTCCCATAAATAGTGGATGGTCATGCAGTACCTTCTTTAATTGGCAGGTTTAGCCAACATTTATTTACTGTGTATGGCCAGCTTTAGACTTTGGTCACTTTAAGAAAAATTCAGTAATAATTTATCTAGCAAATTGTTTATTGGACAAAGAGAAATTTACTTACTTCTTATTCCTACTTCTTTACATAAATCATTTCCATTCAAGTGACTGTACTGTTAGGGTAATGAAGCCATTGGAAAAAAAATATCCAGTATTGTAATTTATGTAAATTATTTCATGTCTTGTTAAGTAGAAAAATAATAGGCGTTTCATTTTAATTAGAGAAATAGAAATTTTTATAAACAACATTAAATTAATTAGACGTGGATCCTAATGTAATAAAACATAATGGGAAGAAGGTGAAGCTTCATTAATTACATTCATCTCATTTTAACTGGAGTAAATCTTGATCATTGACTTACTAAGAAATAATTAATAATTTATTTGTAGTAGTAGCAATAGATACAAAGAAAAAGAAATTAAGTGATTAGGAATTTGCAATGGCCCTAGTAATAAATGAGGGCAGTGAATAATGAACGAGCACCACACTCAGAATGAAGGAGCAGACATTTGGTTAGTGGTAGAAAGTCAGAATTCATTACCTAACAAAAGAGTGATTAATGAACAATAGACACAAAGTGATGTGAATTAAGGAGCAAATTAGTCTTCCAGTGACTAAATAAATAGAAGAGCCATGTCTGTTTGACTGTAGATACACAAGTCAGTGTAACGAAGCAGAATGAAAAACTTGGTTTTTCTATTTTTTGGACAAATTCTAATTTATTTCCTGATTGTGGCAAAGCTCTGTTCAAAAGTTTTATAGTAATGTAAATTAGCTTAAAAATAGAAATGAATTATATTCATCTGTCAATATTTTCAACTCTCAGGCTACAGGGCAGGATCAGGATGAAGGGCAGGCAGAATAGGCGGCCAACTATGCACCAAGGAGCTGGAAGGGGTACAATTTGTTGTTTAAGCTGGACTTTAAGCATCCAGGTTCGCAGCACATTCCGGAAGTCCGGACTACTTAAAGGGGCTCTGAACCCGGACAAAACCCTATCTTCACCTCTCTATGGTGTCAGGTTCTCAACAGACACTAGTTTTATATGGAGTCAGTTTTAAGTTCAACAGCATCAGCTTTGCCCTTAGACTTTTTCCCAAGTCAGACTGTAGAACATTCCCTACCATGTTTCTCTGCCATGCATCTAGTACAAAAGCTTCCCATCAGTTGTGTCCAGCACAGACAGCTTACCTAAACTTTTGTGTGCTAATGTATGTATTGGTACATGGATGTGATCTATAAATACATCAGGGGTCCGTACAAAGATCTCTCCCATGCGCAGGACTGTGACTGTGATGAGGGGACATCCTCTTCATCTAGAGGAAAGAAGGTTTCTAAACAAACATACAGATGTAGTAGAGTTAACACACATGGTTTATGAGACGTGTTATCTAAACTAAATGCATTAAGCAAACACCATCAATTGCTATTTAATGGCTTTTGTTTCAAGATAACGTGATGATTAGAGACCAGCAAATTTTTAAAAATCTGATTCGAATTTAGTCCATATGACATGCAGATGACAGGCGTCGCTATTAGAATCACTGCACACTTCCCATATTTGGGCAATCACGGAGTCAAAACTGACCAAATAACTCAGGTATGAACTCAGCCTTACAAGGTCGATGTTAGCGCCATGAAGAAGAGCACTCCTTTTATACCGTCGTCAGCGGATTCCACATAGATGTTTACAGAACCTCTTCTATTACGATTAGAGCCCCCCGACAGAGTCTAGAGGGTGTCAGCATCTATATGTATGCTTCTATCTGTATGTATACTCTCTGACAAAAAAAATAACTTGGCATACAGTTATGTCTCATACATATGTAAATGATTGCAGGTGAGATCTGATTGGACATTGGATCTTGCTGCAAAAGATTGTAAAAGTGCTTCCCCTGCTATTCTATAAAAAGGCTCTCAAAGGCTACTTTTGAGTGGTGTATATCATTTTTTTTATTTTTTCTTGACTACTAGACTTGCTTCTATGCATCTTTGGATGTGTTGATCCACTGACAAGAACAAGCAGCTCCTAGTTTCATTGTCCACCATCCAGACACAGGTGGTTTATTCATTACACACCCCTGTCTGTTCTCTGATCAGTTCCAGGCTCTTAGAAGAAGGAAATTTGGCATGATGGTTGGTTGACAGCCAGCCATGGTTACCTTTATTTTCAGTGGTGTCGTGAATGAGAAACCTTGACTGCTACAGACTGGAACTTTGTCTTCTTTAGTGATGAATCCAGGTCCATTTATGTCTGTGAAGGTTCTCATTTATCCAGGTCATGGTATATCTGTAAAGAATAAATCAAGGCAACTGGACTTGCTGTAGATTTCTTGAAAGCATTTCACTCGTTCTTCCAATAAATATGTAACCTGATGTTGATTCAGTTACATATTTATTCCCAGAGAATTCTTGTACAAGTCACTTAGAATTGAGAAAGCTTGTTGGAAGAACGAGTGAAACGTTTTCAAGAAATCTACAGCAAGTCCAGTTGCCTTGATTTATTCTTTACAGATACAGGTTCTATTTAGGATCCCACAATGGTCAGGTTGGAGTATGGATACCTCTTGGTGAGTGCATTAATCCTGCCTTTGCTGTGGAGTAATCACTGTCTCAACTGCTGGTGTTATGATCTGTGGAGCCATTGCATATGACAATCGGTCAACCATAGTAGTGATACAAGGGACACTTGTTGTCTCTCACAGCAGGGCTTCCAACTAGAAATATTTAGCAGGATAATGCTCACTCATACACACGAAAGGTTTCCTAGAATTGCCACTCATTCTGAGTAATTGAATCATTAATTGAAAGGGGTGTGCTCAAAATAATAGCAGTGAGGAGTTAAAATGGTGAA
Source organism: Bufotes viridis (assembly GCA_033119425.1). Classification (NCBI taxonomy): domain Eukaryota; kingdom Metazoa; phylum Chordata; class Amphibia; order Anura; family Bufonidae; genus Bufotes; species Bufotes viridis. The sequence continues at coordinate 38,285,936 of CM065591.1, forward strand.
TCCATTTATTCTATGGAATAAGAAGTGTCTATATTGGTTACTATTTAAGGTAGGAGGGTGGCAAATGAGGCACATATTGGCCATAGTGCATTTCCTTCTAAATACTGTGGAAAATTGATCATCCTAGACATTGTTCTGATGAAGAACATACTCTGATTAAAGAGTGATTGGAGAGGGAAAAACATAGAGAAGTGTTGCAAATTATAGGCTGGTCAGCAAAAATGATCTCAAATGCCCTGAAGTGGAAACCAAAACCTAAAAGATGCATAAGAAAGCAAAGGATCTACTATTTGAATGGATCAAGGAATATCCAAAAAGGCAAAGGCTCAGCCAACTATTACCTCCAGAAAGACAAAAGAAGATCTGAGTATTGCTACAATCAGAAGGTGAATAAGTGAAGCCAAGTTACCAGCAAGAATTCCCTTCAAAGTCCCATTTTTGCGAATAGGCTACAATTTGCCAAGGAACACATTGACTAGCCTAAAGAGAAATGACATTTTGTAGACTGATGACAGTAAAACACGGTGGTGCAAAAATATTATGGGGATGTTTCTCATGCCATGGTGTTGGGTCTATTGATTGTAGGCTACTTTCACACTGGCATTTTGGTTTCCGTTTGTGAGATCCGTTCAGGGCTCTCACAAGCGGTCCAAAACGGATCAGTTTTGCCCTTAATGCATTCTGAATGGATAAGGATCCGCTCAGAATGCATCAGTTTGGCTCCGTTCCGCCTCCATTCCGCTTTGGAGGCTGCTTGAAGTGTTTTGGTATCCGTCTGACGAAACTGAGCCAAACGGATCCGTCCTGACACACAATGCAAGTCAATGGGGACGGATCCGTTTTAACTAACACAATATGGCAAAATAGAAAACGGTTCCGTCCCCCATTGACATTCAATGTTGTTCAAGACGGATCCGTTTTGGCTATGTTACAGATAATACAAACGGATACGTTCTGAACGGATGCATGCGGTTGTATTATCTGAATGGATGAATTTGTGCAGATCCATGACGGATCCGCACCAAACGAGAGTGTGAAAGTAGCCATATACGAGGAATCATGGATTAATTTGAATTTATAAAAATAATTGATGAGATCATGTTGCCCTATGCCAAAAAATAAATGTTCCTTGAAATGGGTGTTTCGACATGACAATGACCCAAAACACACCAGGAAATAAACATCTTATTTACAGACAAACAAGATTGAGGTAATGGTGTGGCCAGCCCAATCCCCTGACCTCAATCCCATAGAGAGCTTGTGGGGTGATATAAAAAATGTGGTTTACGAGGCAAAAAACAAACAAACAGAAGAACTGTGGAATGTAGTCTAATTGTCCTGGACCGGAATACTTGTTCAGAGGTGTTAGAAGTTAGAGTCCATGCAACACAGATGTCAAGCAGGTCTTAGAAACAATGGTTATGCCACTAAATATTAGCTCAGTAATTCAAAGTAAAGGGAAATCTCGAACATTTTTTCCGGTTTATATGTTAAATATTATAATTTTTAAAGAAAAATGCTGGCACTGCCATTTTTTTAAACAGCCTAATATTCCTCTTTTGTTATTGTTTTAATGTGAAATTGAATGTGTAGTATCTCCAGTATATTGGCATTTATGGAAATAAATGTACAGTATATACCGGTATCTAAATTATTATACTATTTTTATATTATAATAAAGTATTATTATAATGATTCTGTGACTTATTTTCTTTTTTAAACTCACTGTTATTTTTTTAGAACATTACTGTATATTGAATTGTGTTACTAGTACATGTAAGGCTTTCTCAGTAGAGTGCAGTGTATTAGGAAGAACTATCATCCAGGAAGAAGAATCTTTCCTAAAGGCATTGTATTTGAGTCATGTATCTTATCTCAGCTCAATCCATTTTCTGCAAATGTATTCTATTCAATATCTGAAGGGCAAGCAACAATTAGTAAAAGGTCTTGACATACACACAGCCACAATAACACAGAATACAGACAAGGATGTCGAAATCAATGGCTGTGATCCTAGAGCAGATAGTCATACAGGATTCAGAGAATGACTCAGACGGCAATAAGTCAATAAAAGAACACAGACATTATCGTAAATTTAGGTTTTGTTAATGTACAATTTGTCCAGGTTCTGCCTTTTTTCACAGCAGTATCATTTATTGCCTGATTATTAACATTTGCTGAAGAAGACTACTGAAAGAAACAATTAAGCTGGCGGGAGATCCTTAAAGGGGTTTTCGGAGAGTAGAATATTAATGACCTGGTGGTGTGGCCTGGCAGCCGATGGAGAAAGATGCGCGAGAGCTGATCTCCGTTGTCGCACCCCTGTCTTCCGTGCCCTGAGCCTTTTACGCTGTTCCCCCCCATGGGTAAAAAGTCGCCCAGAGGCCCTACCTGCCACAGACCCTCCACCACGCAGCACGCTCCGGGACTTCATTCTACTGCCCAGTCAGCCCGTGCCTCCATCTTCTCCCCCTGTCCTGTCCCTGGCTCTGGGGGATGCGCTCCTGCAAAGCTGCACAGGACGTCAGGACCATGAAAGCGGTCCCCCTACTACCAGTGACCCCTCCTAATGTGGCCCTCATATCCAGCCAGTCTCCGGCCTCATTACAGCAGCCCTGTGTCACGCTCTAGTGTGGGTAGGAAACCCCACACCAAACATAGGAAGGAAAGGGGAAAGGAAATATGGCCTGAAAACTAGGGAAGGAAGTTGGACACCTCCTAGTGAAACCCTAATCAAAGCCCTGACTGACTACCAGTATGAACAAACCCCAGAGGTAGGTGAGTTTATATGCAGGGATACCTAATGTCTAACCCTAAAGGACCCTGGTACTAACGACAGGAATGAGACATCCTGTTCCTTCAAAAGGAAGGATGAATGGTATTCTCCCTAAGGCCTTATACAAAACAACATTTGGCAGATTTAGACAACCACAGGAGGAGGAATAACATTAGAATCCGTGACCTCCCGAAGCCCCTGTGGGAGAAGGACCTACAGGAGACCCTGGATGCTCTCTTCAACTTGATCATGGGAGACCCCCCACCTTATACTACTAAACTGGACAGGGCCCATAGAGCTCTTCGGCCCAAGGTATCATCTCCCCAACCCAGGGATGTTATTTGTTTTGTACATGACTTCACCCGTAAAGAAGCTGTTATCCTGAAAGTCAAAGACTCCCGGTTTCTGGAATTCCGGGGGGCCCTCATACAACTCTTTGAGGAATTATCGTGGATCACATTACAGAAACTGCGCCATTTCCGCCCCCTACTAGAAGCTTTAAGATAACGGCAGATCCACTATTGCTGGGAGTTTCCCTTTGTCCTGACTGCCCGGATGGACGGTCGCTCCGTGGTTTTACGCTCCTATGCTGAACTTGATCCGTTATGTGCTGCACTGGACTTGCCTGTTCCTGACCTCTCCGACTGGGAGACTCCTATGGCATCTCTGCCCACTCCACTCCCCTGGCAGACAACAGGAGGCCCTAAACGACATTGCCTACCCTCGCCCAGAGTGATGGTTTCTAATCCTGGGGGTGAAGCCCCCTCAACTAGATTGGAGCACACTGACCCTGGAAGACTGCCCCCCCCCCCATCGTTGATGGACTCACCGACGTGTTTGAGCATCTCACCTTACGTTATCAGGGACTCTACGACTAACGCCCGCTAGGGGCCTGAGAAATTCTTTAACGGCACGATTTCTGCTAGTTTGTTACATTTGTTTTTGCTGTTTTTGACCTACAGGTTCTGCTCAGGTTATCTCCCCCCTCTCTTGGGTCGTGACTAACTCAGTCCCCAGAATGCGGGGTTCAGTGAGTCTGCTCTGCTGACCTTTGTCTAAGCAGAGTCAGTCCCTCCACACACTTTTATAGTCTGTTTTCTCTCTATATTGAGTTTATCATCTGTTCCTGTTTCTTGTGAGGTCTTCTAGTGTCTGTGTCTGTCATGAGTTTGAAGTCCCGCGAGAGACCTCCGCGTCGTCTAGCAATAAACATTAGGCAAACAGGCACAGTCACATCAGAGTTTATTGCACAAACAAAGACAAGGAAGGAAGCACAGGGAAAACATGAGCTCTATGTACCGTCAGCACATGGGGAAAAAAACCACTGCGCCACTGTCTAGTAATACTCCAGAGAGGCGTGACTAAGAAACTCCTGGTATTCACTAGGGCCCCAGATGGTAGGGATAGGTTTTGCCGCAGGAAGTTGCCAGGGTGCACTCTGGGGCATGAACTAGACAGTGACAAAAGGAACGAAAGGACAACAGGTACCAGAAGGTACCAACTGTACATAGGCAAAGATGACATATACAGGCGAATACAAACTAAACAACTGATAACACGAGCAGGAGTTCTTAGCAAGGAACCAGGAGTGGCAATAAGCAGAGAAGGACTTGCTCCACCAGTAGAATACTGTGTGGCCTAGCCCATTGCACTCTGCAGCAAGGCAAGCAGCAGAGAGGGCTTGCTGAACAGAGACATAACACATACACAGCTCATGGTTACCAGCAACATGAGAGTTACTGCACAGGTGATGCCGTCTACACCAGCAGCGGAAGGGCTGCTCCGAGGGCATAACCAAGAGGACAAAGTAACATAGCCATAGCTCATGGCTACCAGCAACATGTGAGTTGCTGCACGGGTGATGCCTGCTGCACCAGCAGCAGGAGAGCTGCTCCGAGGGCATAACCATGAGACGATAACGTTCCCCCTCCGAGAAACGACAGACCCCCTTCCGGGGGAGACAGGAAAAGCAAAGCAAGGCAAAGACATAATAATCACGAGGTGACTCAAACATTAACAAATAAGGGCAAAGACAACAAGACATGGAATACGGACAACAAGTAGGCGAACCCACAGAGCACAGACAGACACAGATCCTATGGGTCATCAGCATGGGAGACAGAGTACAAACCAGGAGATGGCCAGGACAAACACACACCAGGAGAGCTGACCCAGAACTGAGGGAACATAAGCCTTATATACAGGTTCCATGGGTGTAGCAGAGAGGCCACACCCATGGGGAGCAGACAGAGAGGATTAACTCCTGATAGGAACATAGGGGAGTTAACCCATACAGAATCACAAAGAACACACAGAAACAAAACCGCAGCGAGGAGCTGCCGTATGAGCATGGATGGAAGGTCACAGCCAGAGATAGCGGCTGTGACAGTGTCCATCCCTACTCCCTACTGTTTTTCTATTCTTCCTCCCCCGTCTCTCCTCTGGTGCATTTCTCTCTCCTTCTCCTCTATAGGCCTCCATCTCCCCTTGCAGGAAGCAGCCTGGAGGAAGCCCCCCCCTGAAGTGGATGCCTTATTTCTCCCCCACGGTACCTACCCTTGAAGTGGGTGAGTCACATAGCTTTCTTATTCCTACCTTACTCCTCCCCCTAACATTAAGGGGTTGGGCTACAACACTAAGAGGCGCTTAGTGCTTTAAGAGCACAGCTCCCATTTGTGTGTCGGGTCCTAGGCAAACTCCAGGGCCTGCTCCCTGCAGCGTGGATCCTGGAAGGGGATTTTAACATGATCTTCTCTGAGTCTGCGGATAGGTCGTTCCTCTTTTCCACTCCACCCCTTTCCACCCAATGTCGCATGGCCAGGAATTTTCGGAGCACGATCCGGCATAGACTACTTCTTCGGTAATGCCCTGACCCTGAGGATGATGTGTGATATCTATTGGGCTCATCTCTTGGTCAGACCATGCCCCAATCACCCTCACTCTCTCCTCCCAACCGGCACCACAGCGCACCCAGTCATTAGCGCCTAAACGATTACTTGTTAAAATCACCGTCCACCCGCGCTGATGTCGAGCAGTACATCTAAACGTATTTTTGCAAAAATGCCAAATCGGTCTCCTCCCTGGCGGTGCTCTGTGAAGCCCACAAGGCGGTGGTACGTGGCCAGTGCATTGCTCTGGCCTCTTGGCTTAAAAAGCACAGAACGCTCTGGGTCCGGGAACTCACGGCGCAAATTAATTCTCTACAAACCCAATTACATTCCAGGCCGATTTTTCCCTTCTCTTGGAGCTTGTGGCGGCCCGCGCACAGCTGAAAGAAACCGCCATGCACAACGTTGAACGTATGTTGCTTTACTCTAAACAGCGGTACTATGAGAAGGATAACAAAGTCCACACGATTTTAGCGCGTCAATTACGAGACACTGCCTCCAAGCGTGCTCCCCAGGCGGTGAAGGACTCGACTGGCTGCCCCCAATACCAACTCGATGCTATTGCCCACTGCTTCTGCGACTACTACGCACAGCTGTACAATCTAAGGTTACAAATACGCACCCTCCTCTCCCGTCAGTTACCCAAACTAACCTTCGGAGGCGGCTGCTTCCTTGAACAGCCCCATAACAGATGAAGAACTAACGGACGTGATCAAAACTATCCCTGGGGGCAAATCTCCAGAACCTGATGGGTTCACAGATCTGTATTATAAAACATTCTGCTCTGAGCTCTCCCCCCATCTCCTTGCCTTATTTAATGTGTTCCTCCTGGGTTCCCCGATCCCATCGTCTATGCTATCCTCTCATATTTTACTAATACATAAAGAAGGTAAAGACCCCCAGGACTGTGCAAACTACAGGCCGATAGTCCTACTTAATGCAGAGCTAAAAATCTTCACCCGCATCCTTGCGGCCCGTCTGAATATGTGGCTTCCTCCTCTGATCCACAAAGACCAAGTGGAATTCATTCCTTAACGACAGGGAGGGGAAAACACCCATCGGGTACTGAACTGATTGATGCAGCAACTCACACAGCGAGTCCCACAGTAATACTGAGCCTTGATGCAGAGAAGGCCTTAGACCAGCTTTACTGGTCTTTTCTATTTGACACTCTTCGGGCCTTCGGCATCTCGGGACCCTACCTGCAAGCCATTCTCAGTCTCTACTCTGCCCCTTCTGCTCCTCTACACCGTTTAACATCTCCAATGGTATGCATCAGGGATGCCCACTCTCACCACTTATCTTTGCACTGTGTATAGGACCCCTTGCAGCACAAGTCCGGCTGAACCCCGATATCCATGGGGCTTAAAGTGCGAGATAAGGAATAGATCTCCCTCTATGTGGATGACGTCCTCCTTACACTGACCAACCACCACATCACACTGACCAACCTGCAGAAGACCCTATTGCAGTACGGCACCCTCTCAGGATATAAAGTCAACACTTCCAAAACAGAGGCCCTATCTGTCCAGGTACCCGCCCACAACCTTGCACTGCTCCAAAGTAACTTTTCTTATCGCTGGTTGGACAGTATGCTGAAGTACCTAGGGCAGGCATGTCCAAACTGTGGCCCTCCAGCTGTTGCAAAACTACAACTCCCAGCATGCCTGGATAGCCTACAGCTATTAGGGCATGTTGGGAGTTGTAGTTTTATAACAGCTGGAGGGTCGCAGTTTGGACATGCATGACCTAGGGGTTTACATCACGCCTACATATGCCTCCCTATACTCTAAAAACTTCCCTTCCCTCTTTCATGACCTTAAGTCTCTCCTTATCAAGTGGAAACCTATGTACATATCATTGCTAGGTCGCATAGCAGCAGTGAAGATGTCCCTCCTCCTGAAACTACTTTACTATTTTGAGACCCTTCCAGTACGAGTCCCCATGTCGGAACTACGCCTCCTTTAACAGGCCATCCTTGATTTTGTGTGGCAGGGTAAACATCATCATATCCCCTGCAAAGTCATGCTTGCGACTACGTACAGAGGTATTTTGTCAGTCTCTAACATAATGCACTATTACTGGGCTACCCATCTCAGGTTAATCCCATTCTGGGCATCCCAGTTGGCATTTACCAAATGGGTAGAAATAGAAAAGCTCTGGCTTGCCCCAGTCCACCAGAATACTCTGTCTGGCAGTGGACCCCTGTACCTCTCCACGCTCCCCTATTGGGACCAATGACCTTTACTAAGCACGTATGGAACACTTGCCATGGACAATTTGCCTTAGCCTCGAGGCACTCCTCCATGATCTGCTTCCCTAGGCGGACATTGTGGACAGAGGGCTTCCACTACCTTCAGATCCATCACTATATGAGTTCTACCTTTGGATCACTCCAGGTGTCACTCCCGACCCCTGTTGAACATTTGTGCTGCTTGGGCACGGGGCAAAAGGCATGATTTCTATTATTTACTGCCTCCTATCAAAAGCGATAGAAGGTGTGAGACCCCTATTATTGATGGATAAATGAACCATCATCCTCGGGTCGCCTCTCTGTGGCAATGCCTGGCAGACTATATGGAATAGGGCAGCTCGAGTCTTCTATCTGCACCACGTATAAGGAAACCCAGTACAAACTGCTTATGCACTGGTACCATACCCCTGCCCTCCTTCATTCTATCAACCCCACTATTTCGTCTGTCTGCTGGCGGTGCCTGAGCCATGTGGGTTCCTTATACCATATATTTTGGACATGCCCCCTTATCACTTTGTTTTGGGAGGAGGTGAAAGAGGTGGCACACTCCCTTTTTGGGTCCCTGTCCTGCTAGTTCCAAGGGTCTACTTGCTCAACTTACCAACCCGGGATTAAATAAGTGCTCCTCCAGGTTGTTTCTCACCTTATGTACTGCAGCTAAATCCCTGATTGCCAAGTCTTGGAAACGGACTAGACCTCCAACCAAGTCCATGATGCTGGCTAGGGTTCACGACATCAGATCCTTGGAGTATCTTACGGCATCCCTTAACAATGCAGTGGACTCCTAGAGTCCCACCCCCACTCTCGCTTTCCACTACCTGTTACCCCCCATTGTGTTGTGTTGATTGTCTGGTTGTCTTGTCCTTTGTCCTGGGTGCGTGTATTGAACTGTTGATCACAGTTAGGGAACTTGGACTGCTGCATAAACGGTTCTTGCACTCTTCCCCATCATAATGGGTCTTTGAGTGCCCTTACGTGTGCTTTGATGTATCATTCTGTGTTCTTTCTCCTATATTACTGAAAATATGTATGTTTGTACTAATAAAAATCTACAGTTTAAAAAAACAAGAATATTGATGACCAATCCTCTGTTAATGCCGACACCCAGCACTGCCACTGATCAGCTGTTTGAAGAAGTCATGGCACTTCGGTGAGTGCTGCAGCCTTCTCACAGCATACCAAGCACAAATCTGTACATAGTATAGTGGTCACTTGACTGATGAACATGATATTATTGCCCTTGATTAGATGGGTTCCAGGAGTCGGACACCACCAATCAAATATTGATGACCTATGATAGGTCACCAAAGTCTGTAAAGGTCCTCAAGGTATATTAGTAATAATAAGTCAGTGCAACTGGACTTGTAGACGTTTTCCTAGTTATCCAACAGGGTTTCTTAATTAGAATGACTTGTACAAGAATTCTCCGTCATTAAATACTGGTAACGCTTCAGTCATGGAAGTAAGATGTTAAATATATTTGCATTACTGAAGCTAATAGGTGTGATTAAACTGCCTCGGGAGAGGTGTAAGAACAGCACTGTAAATAGCTTCTTTCACACCTCTTTTGAACCAATCCTCCTTTATGTCTAGTGATGAGCGGCAGGGGCAATATTCGAATTCGCGATATTTTGCGAATATTTGGGCAAATATTCGCCATATATTCGTGAATTCGCGAATTCCTGATCTTCAGGCATTATTTTGTTGATTGCGAAAATCCACATTAAAATTTGCATAAAAATTTGCATAGACCGGTATTTAAAAAAACGAATATCCGCGATTACAAATATATTTTGAGATATTCTAAATATTCATGAATTCGCAATTTGAATATTCGTGATCAACACTATTTATGTCCAAGATGCAAACCATGCTGTTATCAAATGAGTGTCCTTTATCCTTAAGATGTAGGTACAAAGCTGAGTCCTGACCACAGGTATTGTATCTTCTGTGCTGGGCAATATGCTGGTGTGCCTTCTGTTTTCTTTCCCCAATGTACAGTTCTTGGCCCTTCTCATTGCACTGGACTGCACACATAACATTGCTCCTTTTGTGTTTTGGTGTAGGTTCTTTTGGGTGAACCTCAGTGTGTTGTCAGGTTTAAGGCAGGCAGGGATGTGAAAAAAATATATATATATATTCTGTGTTTTTCAGATACTCCAGCTATACAATGTATTTTCTTTCATCTTTAATTGAAATCCTTACATTCTGTTTTTCCTCTTTTATCCCACCCGGACACCTACAAGTTCTATCTATTGTCTGTCACTTACAATGCTGTTCTAACACCTCTTCTGAGGCAGTTTAAGCACACCTAATAGCTTAAATCATGCAAATGCATTCAACATCTTACCTCCATGACTGAAGCACAAGCCATTTTAATTAAGAAAGCCAGTCGTATGACTTGTGAAACATCTTCAAGTAAAAAAAAAACAAGTCCGGCTTCTCTGACTACTGATATAGGTCATCAATATTCTTCTCCCGGAAAATCTCTTTCATTGTTTCAGACTGGAGCCATCACAATGATCCACAGGTCCACTTCCCTAGCTGATGATGCATAGCTGTGGCCAGCAAGTCATTGTAGTACTGTAGCAGAATACAGTGTACATTCGGATGAACAGTCATCTACGTAATATTACAGACATATTGAGTTCACCAGAGCAGATTATTACTATTACAGAGCAGTAACATGTTCAAACTCATAAAGGAGACCACCTTGCCTTGTCTATGACATCCATATGCAGAAGTAACGGACTGTCCATAGGCACATTCTGTTATATTTGGACCGTGGATGCATAGCCACCTCCTCTCCATTCTCCACTATGGGACTGCCTGAAATAGCCAAGGCAAACTCCTATGGTGGTGAATGTCGAATGGTTGCTCATGTGCGACTTCTATCTCTTCACTTCAGAGGCCCTGTTCGGAAAACAGAAGTGGGTCTCGTGGGACCCACACCTATCTGACATTGATGGCATATCTTAGCCATATGCTATCAATGTTCGAGATGGGAATACTGCTTTAATGGGGTTCAGCTGCAAACCTGTGGACAGCAGTGGAGCTTTTTTTGTAAGAAAGCAATCAAGTTTTTTCTTAATCCTGGACAACCCTTTGAAGGGAAATTTTTAAAACATTATGGCACTATCAGGCCGCCTAAGCTAGTTTTCTGGAGTCACTAAAAAAGTCATAAAACAAGAAAGTGTAAAACTTAAATGCCATGGTGACTTTTTTAGTCGCAACTGGCATTTTTTTACCACCCTGGCCAGTTTACAAAAAGGGGCATGGCAAGGATGGGGCATGGGGCCATCGGCCCCAGTACATTTATCATTATTTACGCCAAAAACTACGAGCTGCCATACATTTCAGTCTGGTGCATGGACTTCCAGGAGAGGCATTTAACTCATGAAAAGGCCTGCTCCTCATCATAAATTAAGTGTCTGCTTCGGCAAAGCCAATACATTTTGATCAAAACACATCTGTGCCCACCTATCCAGCGTCCACCTACCCATTTGTCTTGAAGGAGTGGCACCTTCAGGTGTGAATGCGCTCCTACTCTGGGAGTAGCAGTCATGTGCACTTTTGCCCTACCTATCTAAGAGGCGACCTTGATTAGGTGGTACATATAGCTGTGCTTGCTCCTCCTCTCATTGGTTGCTCATGCACATAGAGTTAACTAGGAGCAGCACACCATATGTGCGGGGTCTGCGCTCCTGAACAAAAATGCATAACGGCATAGGTAGGTTTAGTAATGGACCTGCCTGAACTGAGACCACCTTGGCGCTGAGTAGCTAGGCACAGATATGTTTTGATCAAAATGTATTGGCTAAGAGTCTCAGATTTTATCATTAGAGTGAGAGCTTAGTCCATATGTTAGGTTTGCATCTATTACTATAGTGCATTATTTTCTGTAACTTTATAATTGACTAGCAACCAAAAGACACCCTTGATATGCACATCAGTCATTCAAACACTTTAAAGGGCATCTGTCAGCAGATTTGTCCCTATGAAACTGACTGACCTGTTACATGTGCGCTCGGCAGCTGAAGACATCCGTGTTGATCCCATGTTCATATGTGCCCGTAATGCTGAGAAAAATGATGCTTTACTATATGCAAATGAGCCTCTAGGAGCAATGGGGGCATTACCATTACACCTAGAGGCTCTGCTCTCTCTGCAACTGCTGCACCCTCTCCACTTTGATTGACAGGACCAGGCAGTGTAAACGTTATCACACCTGGCCCTGGGGGGGCAGTGTCTAAGAGTTTTAATCAAGCTTGTTACACAGGAATACAAGTACAGTATAAGTACACCACAGTATCTGATATCATAGGGATAAAGAGGTTATGTGCACCAGCCACATCCCAAGCTGATAGATGTGCTAGCAAAACAAAGCAGCAGCAGTGACAGGGTCTTTTAGGCCTCTTTTACACCAGCACGTTTTCTGTCCATGTGCGATAAGTGAAGCAAATACACAGCATCCGTACTAAATCCTGACCCATTCATTTTAATGGGTCTGTTTTTACAGATCATTTCCGCGTTCAGGAAAAATTGCAGCAGTTTCTATATTCTGCGTTTTTCACACAGCTCTGGTTCCATTGAAGTGAATGGGGCTTGCGTGAAAAATGCATTGCATCTGGATGTAATCCAGATACAATGAGTTTTTCACTGATGGTTGCCAGCAGATGTAGATTGTTATTCTTCAGTTTTTTCCACACGTGTGAAAAACGCATGGAAAACTGATTGCACTCGCGTGGAATAAACTGAAACACTGAACGCAATCGCAGACCAAACTGACTGAACTTGTGTGCAAAACCATCCGTTTTTCCTGAACAGATCCTGACATAATCTGTATCATTCGTGTGAAATAGGCCTTAAAGGCTATGTACACCTTTGGAGGCAATTTTTTTATGATTGCATTTTACTCATTTTTTTCATTAAAAATATTGAGCCATTCTGTCACAAAGGTCTATTTTTCTCGCTGTGTGACTGGTACTTTTACTTTAAGTCATCATCTAATAACCCTTATCTCTAAACTACTGAAAGGTCATTAACACTTATTTAAGCCACATTTGTATCAGTAAAATATGAACTGAGCTATAATGAGTGTTTAGGAGGTCAGAGAGCAGAGTTAAGGAGTCTGTCAGCTCCTGGTCTGCCGGAAAATCCAAAGGGCGCTCCTAGGGCATCTCAGATCTGTACAGAAAAAAGGATTCTATATTTTTAATAAAGACCAATTTAAAAACATGTTTTTAGTTCAAAATGAGTACAATGCAATAATAAAAAAAATGCCCCCAAAGGTGTACAGATGCAGTCGAGTTAACACACATGCTTTCTGAGACGTGTTATCTAAACTAAATGCTTTAAGCAAATATCTTTAATTGCTTTTCAATGACTTTTGTATGAAGATAACGAGATAAGTTAAGAAATTTGAGTTAAGAGTTTGTGTGTTAACCCTGCTACATCTGTACATAGCCTTTATTCATCAGCTTTAGAGTATATTTGAGCAATGTGGGAATAAAGATAAGAGGGACAGTTACATTTAGTGATAAACGTAAAAAAAAAAGGGGTTTTAGTGGCCAAACAGCTTTTTGAAAATATGGATTAACCGTAACCCGACATTTACCAGGGTGAATTTTAATTGCACAGAGGATCAGGCTTTACACAGCCTCATGGGGAAATAGCCACCAGAGCCTGACTGAGGCTCCGAGGCCTGTACTTAATCCCCAGTATTTATCCAGTAGTCAAACATGGGATCTCTTTAGGCTAGGGGGAAGAGCTATACTGGAGTAAGGATGTGGACTGGTAGGTCTCACTACCGAACCTACCTACTGGTCCAATAAAATCCAGCCCGCTACACCTTTAATAACCTATGCTTTGCTGAGACAACCTAGCTTTCTGGATTCTCTTATTTCACCCAGTTGAGCATTCTGGGTGAAATATACAGCACTTTACCACATGCGTTGTTGCATTATACATACATCAGTGATGCAATAAAATGATCACATTTTGTATCCCATATGGTGAACACAGTTAAAAAAAAATGTCAAAAACGCTGTTTTTTGTTGATTCCACCTTCCAAAAAAAAGCAACAAAAAGTGATCAAAAAGTTGTAGGTCACCCAAAATGGCACCACTGACAACCACGTGTCGCAGGTGCCCCAGAATCGCACTAAAACTAAAAAAAAAACAAAAACAAGCCTCTGCTGATGAAAAAATATAAATCGTCTGGGTCTTTGAATGCTGAAACACAAAAACATATTATTAAAAGATAATAGGTTTTTCTGTGCAAAAGTAGAGACATTTTTTAAAAACAATATAAATTTGGTATTGGCATAAGCATATTGGCCAGCAAAATAAAGTTTTCATGTCACTTCTATCACTCAGTGTATCAATGTAAAAAAACTATACATTAGATGTAGCCCATGTGGTGACATTACAAACTACAACTAATCCCACAAAATGCAGAGATAACAAAATTAAAGAAAAATCTCTGCGCCCCAAAGTGCAAAATTGGTTGCATCCTTAAAGGGGTTGCTTCACCTCAGATATTGGGAGCATGTCTGATAGGTGTGGGTCCCAGAGGTGGGAGCCTGTAAAGTGAAGGAGGGCAAACCGTGCATTCGCGGCCACCCTCCATTCATTCCTATGGGAGGACCGAAAATAGCTAAACGGCAAACTCAGCTTTTTTCTTTGCAAATAGTTTTTCTTTGGTTTTCAAAAATTTTATAACAGACATTGCACTCAAATGTATACAAACATCGCCGAATGGCAAACTCAGCTATTTTCATCAGTCCCATACAAATTAATGGGAAGCGCACCGCACACCGTTACATTCACTTCTATGGGACCAACAGAAATAGCCAAGCCAGTTCTTGGGTATTTTAGAGGCTCCCATAGGAACGAATAGAGGGTGGCTGTGCACGAACAGTGTGCCCTCCTTCACTTTGCGGGCTCCGTTCTAAAGATAGGTGCAGGTCCGACACCTATCAGACATTGGGGGTATATCCTACTGATATTCCCCAAATGTCTGAGGTGAGACAACCCCTTTAAAGGGAGTCTTTCACCCCAAAAAACAATTTTTCAACACTCACATCATTCTATGCAAAATTGCCCCCACATTAAAAAGCTTCTTACCCTATTTCTGTACATCCTACAGATCTTCAAAAAATCACATTAATTGCATATGCCAATCACTGCTGAAGGTGCCCAGGGCGGCATCATAACGGCCGGTGCCCAGGCCACGCGCTAATCTTCATAACTTTCCACTCCCCCTTTTACCCAGACGGCCCACCCAGTGTCTTCACCTTGTCCTCCTCCTACAGTTGCCAAATCCCACGCCTGCGCCGAGGATCTGGATGTCTGTACCTGCACACTGGTTTCCCGATTACTGGCAGAAGCATCGGAGTATCCAGTGCGCAGGCGCCGGCCCGTACATGACAATTCAACAGTGATTGGTATATGCAATTTTCTGAAGTGATTTTCTGAAGATCTGTAAGAGGTACAGCAATAGGGTAAGAAGCTTTTTAATGTGGGGGCAATTTTGCATAGAATGATGTGAGTGTTAAAAAATGTTTTTTTGGGGTGAAAAACTCCCTTTAAGGTGATAAGGTACAATGTTTGCTTCAGTCAAAACCCATGTCCACTTGCGGCTCCTTACACTGACCAACATGTCCTTCTGCAGCTCCTTTCACCTTTTTCAAGTGTCATCTTTTGCACATTTTGAAGTTGTTGTTTTTTAAATAACAATATCCTTTAGACAACACATAAATAATTTTATTTTTCAGCCATTTTAGCAAACCTAAGTGCTATTTCCAGTCACATATGGAGAGCTTCTTTCTAGTCATTGTTCTGGAATTTTGTCTGATTTTGCACATTTGGTCACACCTCAGTTGCACTAGTTTTAATACACATTCATTTAAATAAATTAGAGGTTTTCGCAACTAAGAAAGATTCAATCAATGTAAACACCTGCTCTCATTTACAGCATCTCAATTATGAATGGAGAAAGCTGTTGTGAAGTGATGAGAAAAATTAAACATTTCAAGAGGATCCACCTGAAAGAATAAGTCCATACCTGGTAGGTATGCAACCTGAAAATCATTGATCACCAAATTTTGTATGGCCAGTTTTAGAAAAAAAATTATAACCATATCCCCAGTCCATGTTCTCTAACCCCACCCCACCCTCATCCAGTTCTACAGAACCAAATGAAGATCACCAATGAATTTATAGAACTGCAGGGCTCTGTTTGTAGTAGCCAGAAAATGTGGCCATATTTTATCCATGTGCCGAACCCCAATAGTTATGTATAGAGATGAGTGATTTTCTCAAAAATTCGATTTGGCCAGTTCGCAAAATTTCCCAAAAAGATTTTATTCGATCCGAATTTATTCGTGACAAAAAGAGTTAAAAAACGGCTATTTCCTGGCTGCAGAGAGCCTTTATAGTGGTGTAGAACACTGTGCCTTGCAGTAACACACATAGGGAGTCTGCTGTGGTGGTGAAACAATACTGTGAGTCCGTATGACAGGCGGGTGACAGGCGTCGCTCTTAGAATCACTACACACATCACTTAGTTGGGCAGTTACAGGGCCAAAACTAACCAAATAACTCAAGTGGGAACTCAGCCTTACAGGTCGATGTTAGTGCCAGGTATAAAGAACCGTGCAGAGGCCCAAAATCCTACTGTAGCATTCAGGCTCGGACTGGCCCACAGGGGTACAGGGGAATCCCCCGATGGGCCCCTGAGCAAGGTGGGCCCCTAGTCTCCCACCTCCTGTACAAGTGGCACATAACACTTTAGATTTACTGCACTACATACATATATTCAATGTACAGCACCTCAACCAGCCTATGTTCATGTAAAAAACTTGTTAGATTATTTCTTATACTTGACTGTATCCATACAGTGGGCCCCCAAATAAATTTTACTGGTGGGCCCTAGGTACCCCAGTCCGACACTGGTAGCATGAAAGAGTGCACTCCTTTTACACCCTTGTCACCTGATTCCATGTAGATGTCTACATAACCTGCTCTATGAAACGCTTATACAAGTAGATTCCTCCCGACAAAGTAGAGATGGTGTCAGCGGTAAGTTTGTGTTGACGTCGCTGATTATTTTGCCCTTCCTCTGATCCATCATAAGAACAACCCCAAAAAAACGGATCCTGTCTTTTGAGCATCCCCTTCACAAGGTCAGTATTTGCTCAGTAATCCATCAATATTGCTAAGGCAAAAAAAATTAAATAAAAGTAAAAACACCCCAAAAGCAAGGATTAATGGAAGTACTTTTATATATGAAATAAACACACCCCACAATTGGTTGTATCAGACTGCAACTTCACCCCAAAAGCAAGCATGAATGAACATACTTTTATATATTAAAAATAAATACACCCCAAAATTGGTTGTATCAGACCGTACTTTCAACCCAATAACAGATGCTAGGATTATTGCAATTACTGTTTAACCACTTTACATCCGCCCATAGGATATAAACGTCCTATGGGTGGATGTTTAACTCTGAATGGACGTTCTGGGATGTCTATTCAGAGATGGCAGCTGCACGCTAATCGTGCAGCTGAAGAGCGGGTTGCCCGCTGTCAGTGACAGCAGGGCAACCCAGAGAGAAGGCAGAGACAGTTCCCTGGTGTCCCTGACTCCTAGATCGCTGCATACACAGCGCTCACCGAGCGCTGTGTATACAGACCAGGAAGCGCTATGCCACTTCCTGTCCCGCTCCGGTGGTCATGTGACCTCGATCAGCCCTGCACTGAGGCTGTACAGCATAGTATTATGCTGTACAGCCTCTCTGGGAGTGTATTTCACCTGTAACTGGGGCTACTATGTCAGCCCCAGTTACAGGAGAAATCAATAGTGAAAAAATAAATAAAAATGAAGTCAAATGTCCCCCAGAGGTCTTGTATGACCTTATGGAGAAAAAAAAGAAAAAATGGACCGAATGGAAGAGAATTAGTCAAAGAGGAGGGGAAGGTAAAAGAGAAGAAGAGAAAAAGGAGGGAGAAGAAGAAGTGAAAGGAGAGAAGGGAGAGGAAGTGAAAAAAGGGGGGGAGGAGAAGGAGGGAAAGGAAAGAGAGGAGGAAAAAAAACAGAAACAAAAAAAACATGGCCCCTAAAGAAAATAGACAGTCAACAGACATGTCTCTGTCTAAAACGGGACAGAGACCTGGAGAACTTCCTAAAATCGCCAAGAGTTAATACAATAATGGCACAAAAAAAGGAAGCAGGGGGCAAATCTGAAAAACTACTTCAGAATTTAGACCAGAAGAAGTATTAGATGACCTTTCCTATGATGGAGATGGGGAAGGAGTCGGTGAAGCAGATACTCACATGGGGGAGCCTTATCCACTAAAAGAGATTCTAGCTGTGGTCAGAAACAATGGTAAAGTGATGCAAGATATAGCTTCTCAGATGGGCTTACTCCAGTCAGATGTATCTTTAATAAGAGACGATGTAACAAAGACCCGTGATAGAGTTATTGCGATAGAAAAGACCCTGGGCTCTATAGAGCATGAAGTAAAATGATTAAAATTTGAAACTGCGACCCTGAAAGCAGACTATAATACTCTACAATAAAAAACATGTGGGTTTGGAGGATAGGTCGAGACGATCTAATGTAAGAATTCTGGGCATACCCGAGGGTGAAGAGGAAAGGAATCTTGCTGGTATTATACAGTCTTCAATACTGGAAAACTTTGTAAGTGAACACTTTTCGCTTTTATTTTTGGTGGAGAGAGCCCATAGAATTCCGGGTGGTAAACCTACTCCAGAAAGGCCGCCACGGGCACTCCTGGCAAAGATCCATCTCCTCCGGGACAGAGACATGATTCTAAAGAGGGCCAGAGAGTGCCCCCCTATTCTATACAATGGCGTGAAATTGTCATTTTTTCTGGACTTTTGAAGGACATTCAAGATAAGAGACGCACTTTTCTGGCTGTTAAAAAACATCTACAGGGCAAAGACATTAAGTATTCGTTCCTGTACCCAGCTAAATTACGGATAATATATAATAGAGAGGCCCATTTTTTTGATACTTGATCTCTTGCTACGGACTGGTTAGACCAGAATAATGTTTAAGTAGTGTAGCACTTTTACTGAATTCTGCTTTTTCTTTTTTTTTCTCTTTTTCTTTTCTTGGAGACAGGTTTAGTGGGGAGGGATGGTCTAAGTAGAGAGGTCTGCTTTTTGTTAGTGATGGATCATGGGGTGAGGGGGGGTGTTTTTTTTTTTTTTTTTTGGAAGGGTTGCAATGCATCTCTTAGGGAGGATAAGGGGGAGGGGGGTTTGAGGGGGGGTTAGGAGACAACCTGTCTGTAAGAATCCTTACCTGGAATGTATGGGGACTTGTGGATAGGCTAAAAAGGACAGGCGGTGTTTGACCCAATTCAGAGATACTTACCAGCAATTGTTTGTTTGTTAGAGACTCCGTTTACTGAAGAGGTGGTGATGCGGGTCATAGGGAATGGATTTCGCAGGCTTTTCATGCAACTTTCAGCAGCCACTCAAGAGGAGTGACGGTGCTTATTCATAAGAAGAGAGATTTTGTCTGCGAGGCATCCTCTATCGACAAGCAGGGGAGATTTGTTTTTCTTTATGGTAAACTTTTTGGTATTTCATATATTTTAGCATTTGTTTATATTGCTCCTCCTTTTTCCCTTTATGTACTCAACTCCTTGTTAAATTTTACGGTACAATGGGCAGACTGCCTTACTTAATTAATAGGGACTTTAATTGTATGATAAATCCTAAGATAGACCGGATTTCTATGAATGGAAACGCCCCGTCACTTAACCAGGGGTCTCCTCTGACAAGATTCTGTGAAGAGCCTCGTTTTGTTTGGAGTTTCCTTGGTAGGGGGAGAAGGGTCTACTCGTGTGTGTCTAAATCAGGGAACTCTATGTCCAGGATCGACATGGCTTTAGTAAATCGAAAATTCTTGAGATATATTAAACAAATGAAATACGAAGCCAAGTCGCTCTCGCATCATGTTCCAGTATCACTTGAGCTTTGTTTGCTTGGGGATAGTCAGGGGGAAGTCCCCCCTTTTAGGTTGAATCCCTATTGGTTATCTATAATAGATACCCATGAGCAACTGAAACAAGAGATGGTGTATTTTTGGGAGGTTAATTATAAATCGGCTAAAACACATCTGGTCTGGGATGCCTTCAAGGCTTTTGCTAGGGGACTCTTTATTAGCAATATTGCCAACTTAAGAAAGAGATATGGGATGAAAGAGAAGGCTTTAAAAACAGCTGCTATCTGGGGGATGAATCAGTTTTCTAATAATACAACAGCGGAGAATTGGAGGCGGATGCAAAATACTAGTCAAGAGTACTCCCAATTTCTTCCTGATAAGGCCTAGCAGAAATAGTTTTTTAGGGGACGAAAATCTTTTTCTGAGGCAGGTCGTCAAGGAAATTTTTTGTCCTGGATGACTACAAATCAAGAAGATCCAAAAAAAGATATACTTAGTATTCGTTTGAAAGATGGTACAATTACTGACGACCAAGAGAAAATAAAGGGAGCCTTTCTAGAATACTATATGGAAATATATATTACTAATAATAACTAGTGATGAGCGGCAGGGGCTATATTCGAATTCGCGATATTTGATTTGATTTGAATATTTTGTAGAATATTCAAAAAAAAAATATATATATATAGCAATATATATAGTGCAATATATTCGTTGTTAGAATATTTGTAATTTTTTCCTGAAGTGGACTGAAGTGAAGTGAACACACACATGATTCCCCCCTGCTGTCTGGTTCCCTAAAAAACAGTTCTTACATGTCTGGGCTCCGTAGGATTTAGAATGTACCATCGGATGTGAGATTTCACTAACTTGCAACAGTGAATAGTCTTGTCATAAGACTATTCAACTAATAGAGGGCGCTGTTCATGAGGTAAACCTTCCCTTCTTCAAGGGCTATTTTATAGCTCGGCAGTTATGGCTATTTTCTGAGTGGGAGAAAAGTGCTTTTTGTAGGATGTTGGTGGAATAATCTCCATTTGATAATATATTTACTTTGTTGGAATCTGGGCGTTTATTAGGACTGAACAAGAATATGGAGCCACCGTAAGGTTACTCTCTAGATCTTGGAGCACTATTAGAAGATGATATAGAAAGAAGCAAGGCAGCTCTCACCAGCTGTAGAACACCCTCTGTGCACGGATGCCGCACCTGGATGCGGAAGTATGCAATCAGAAGAAAGAAAAATCCAGCTCAGCTCGGGTGACTCGTATTCATAGACTTTATTCCAGCGGTAAAAACTTCATACAAAATGCGAAAAACTGTTACGCGTTTCAGACCTCCATAATATCTGGGTCCTTCTTCATGACAAACACACAAAGTAAGATGGAAGCTGCCCCTGATATACACCCTCCAGAATCAGGCAGACAAGCAACACCTGAATAGAGGAGGTGTCAGAGGGAGGTTCCACACAAACCTCACAAAACACTACATAAACAAGCAAAATAGAATAAAAAAGATCCTAATATAAAAAGATAAACAATATGCTGATGTATTGAAAGACAGACATAGTACAATCAGTACTGTAAAATCAGATCATGTCGCTTGTTGAGACCCTCTGGTTGCCGGGATCCCAATTGAAAGATCCAAAAGGCCTCTCTGTTAAGAAGTTTTCTTCTATGGTCTCCACCTCTAGGTGGTAGAGAGACCCTTTCAATACCCTGTACCTTTAATCCAGAGATATCACCCGCATGAACAACCGCAAAGTGCAAACTTGCAGCAGAAATATTGCGGTTCTCATGGTGTGGTATATCAGATATATGCTTGCGGATCCTGTTTTTCAGGGGATTAGTAGTACAACCCACATATTGCAAAGAACATACGTCACAAGTAATAAGATATACGACGTGTTTAGTGTTGCAGTTGATATACGATCGTATGTCACTATTAGAAGATGGATGGGGATAAAGGGATCTCTTGGGTGCACTCCTATTTGACACAATTTTTATTTACAGGGAGTTGATCAATTATGTGGTGATATATATATTTCACAAGTTGTGAGAAATGGAGATGTACTTCCCTTTGCAGACATAGCACAATTGGGTAATTTAGGTAATTTAGGTTGGTTTAGATATTTTCAATTACGTTCAGCACTTTTTAGTTTAAAAGAAGCCTCACTGTTGGAGTTTGACACTTCTTGGCTATTGAATACAGTGATAGAGCGCTCAGGTCAGAAGGGTAATATTTCTCAATTATATGAATTATTAGTTAAGGCACTATTCAGTCAGGCTGTTTCCTGGGCCAGAGGGCCTAGGAAAATGACTGTCCTATGCTTTCGTCACAGGAATGGGAAAATATATTTGCAGGTGTAGGATTATTATCACACAATGCAAATCACATTTTGGTGAAATTCAATATCCTGCATAGAGTATATCTCACCCGGACATGGCTTAACAAATGCAGTTTAAGAGAAACCTCGAATTGCCCACGATGTGATTCAGACTTGGTGGCTTTTTTACATATGATATGGTCCTGGCCAGAATTGAAAATTTACTGGGGCTCAGTACAGAATTTTATTGTTCAAAATTTGAAGGTAGTAATTCCAATCTCACCGGAGTGTTGTATTCTGGGTGATTTATCTAAGGTCAATTGTTATAAGTATAAGAAGATCATATTAAGTAGAATTCTGTTTTTTGACAGACTCTTGATTACTCGAGTGTGGATTTCACAGAAAACCGCTAGTCTCAATGATTGGTTGTCTCTGGTCAAAAAGGTTAAGAAATACGAGAATGTTTTATACAATCAAAGAAACTGTAAACAAATATGACTCAAGATATGAGGAGAGTGGTAATGATAGGTTCCTTTTCTTCTTTCTCCCTCCCCTTACCCCCCCCCCCTTATATTTCTCTTCTTTATTTCTTATTTCTTATATTTAATTTTTCATTTGATCTAATTTTTTTATATTGTAACTTCTTTTTAAAACGCATCGCAAACTGAGGAAGGGTGGGTTTGGGTGACTGGTTGGAATGGAGGAGGGGAAAAGAAGGGTGGGGATTTAAATTTGGACAGTATTGATTGTTTATGTATGCATTTTTTGTAATTTTTGTTACTCTCTTAATAAAATTAATAAAAAAAAAATAGGAAAAAATAAATTAAATAGACATATTTTGTATTGCCGCTTCCGTGACGGCCGACTCTATAAATATACCACATGATCCATCCTGTCTGATAAACACCATTTAAAAAAAACTGTGTCAAAAAAGCCATTTTTGTCACCTTACATCACAAAAAGTGCAACACCAAAACAAAACAGTCACCTCATTCCGCAAAAAAATTTGTCCCTACATAAGAAAATCGCTCAAAAAATTAAAAAATTATAGCTCTCAGAACATGGAGACATTAAAACATAATTTTTTGTTTCAAAAATGCTATTATTGTGTTAAAGTGTAATAAATAAATAAAAGTAAACATATTATGTATCGCCGCATCCGTAACAACCAGCTCTATAAAAATATCAGGTGAACGCCTCAGGCGAATGCCGTAAAAAAAACTATTGAAACAGTGCCACAAAAAAGCCATTTTTTGTCACCTTACATCACAAAAAGTGCAATAGCAACCTCAAAAAATGAGTCCCTACCTAATCCAATCACCCAAAAAATAAACAAACTTTGACTCTTAAACTATGGAGACACTAAAACATGATTTTTTTATATTTCAAAAATGATATTATTGTGTAAAACTTAAATAAGTAAAAAAAAAAAGTATAGATATTAGGTATCTCCACATCCATGGAGAACCTGCTGTATAAAAATATCACATTACCTAATCCCTCAGGTGAACACTGTAAAAAAAAATTGTGTCAAAAAAGCCATATTTTGTCACCTTACATCGCAAAAAGTGTAATACAAAGCGATCAAAGAGTCATATGCACCCCAAAATAGTAACATTTAAACCATCATCGCATACCAAAAAGAATGAGCCCCTACATAAGAAAGTCGCCCCCAAAAAAAAAAACTCTGGCTTTTAGAATGTGGAGACACTAAAAAATTTTTTTTCAAAAATGCTTTATTATGTAAAACTGAAACAAACAACCTTAAAAAGTAGTCATATTTGATATTTTCAGCTCTGTAACAACCTTCTCTATAAAAATAGCACATAATCTAACCTGTCAGATGAACAGTGTAAATAACAAAAAAATTAAAACCGTGCCAAAACAGCTATTTTTTGTTACCTTGCCTCAGAAAAAGTGTAATATAGAGCAACCAAAAATCATATGTACCCTAAAATAGTACCAAACTGTCACCTTATCCCATAGTTTCCAAAATGGGGTTACTTTTTTAGAGTTTCTACTCTAGGAGTGCATATTCAAATATGACATGGTGTCAAAAAAACAGTCCAGCAAAATCTGCCTTCCAAAAACCACATGGAGCTCCTTTCCTTCTGCGCCCTGCTGTGTGCCTGTACAGCAGTTTATGAGCACATATGGCATGTTTCTGTAAACTACAGGATCAGCGCAATAAATATTGAGGTTTTTTTTGGCTGTTAAACGTTGCTTTGTTACTGGAAAAATGGATTAAAATGGAAACTTTGCCAAAAAAGTGAAATCCTGACATTTCATCTCCATATTCCATTAACTCTTGTGGAACACCTAAAGGATTAAAAAGTTAGTAAAATCCGTTTTGAATACATTGAGGGGTGTGTTTTCCAAAATGGGTAACTTTTTGGGAGTTTCTACTCTAGGGGTGCATCAGGGGGGGCTTCAAATGGGACATGGCATCTAAAAACCAGTCCAGCAAAATCTGCCTTCCAAAAACCATATGGAGTTCCTTTCCTTCTGCGCTCTGCCGTGTGCCCATACAGCAGTTTCCGACCACATATGGGTGTTTCTGTAAACTACAGAATAAGGACAATAAATATTGAGTTTTGTTTGGCTGTTATCCCTTGGCTTTGTTAGCGGAAGAAAATGATTAAAATGAAAAATCTGCCAAAAAAGGGAAATTCTTAAATTTCATCTCCATTTTCCATTAATTCTTGTGGAACACCTAAAGGGTTAACAACATTTGTAAAATCCGTTTTGAATACCTTGAGTGGTGTAGTTTCTAAAATTGGGTCATTTTTGGGTGGTTTTTATGACGTAAGCCTCACAAAGTGACTTCAGACCTGAACTGGTCTTTAAAAAGTGGGTTTTGGAAATTTTCTGAAAAATTTCAAGATTTGCTTCTATATTTCTAAGCCTTCTAACGTCCCCAAAAAATAACATGACATTCACAAAATGATCCAAACATGAAGTAGACATATGGGGAATGTAAAGTAATAACTATTTTTGGAGGTATTACTATTATAAAAGTAGGGAAATTGAAATTTGGAAATTTGTTAATTTTTCAAAATTTTTGCTAAATTTGGTATTTTCTTATAATTAAAATGGAAATTCTTTTACTCAATTTTACCACTGTCATGAAATACAATATGTGACGAGAAAACAGTCTTAGACATGGCCTGGATAAGTAAAAGCGTTTTAAAGTTATTACCACATAAATTGACACATGACAGATTTGCAAAAAAATGGCTCTGTCAGGAAGGGGGAAATTGCCCGGGTGTGAAGTGGTTAAAACAACATAAAATCTGTAGTAATTGTTCACTTTTATAAACCCCAATTAGTGCAGCAAGGTGTAAGGCTAGGGCTACATGATGACATTTGTCGCGCGACAATTTTTATAATAATAGTCTATGGTGTTGCCCTGCAACATCCTGCGACACGACAGTAGCAAAAACTCCATCCCAGATGGATTTTTCTGCGACTGTCGCATCGCAGTAACAGCATGTCGCATGTCGCAATGCGACACTATAGATAGACTATCATTATAAAAATTGTTGCGTGACAAATGTCATCATGTAGCTCTAGCCTATTAGTAATCGCTCCTACTACCCAGGCTTTACACTCTCCTATTGCACCTTGTTCTCCTTTTATAGTGTAGATGATGCCTCCCTATCCTTTCCACACACTATGAATGATCTTTCCCTGAACTGCTCAATCGTTTTTTTTTTATAAAGTCTTTACTAAACACTGTCTCTAGTGCCTGTAACGTCTCTCCCGGCACTAAGTTCACTGTAAAATGGAGGAGATCGGGTGAGAGGAGGCTTTTTATAGGGCTGTGACATCACAGGGGCTGGCTATCTGCTGATTGGCTGTCTGCATAGCATTATGGGTACTCCCTCGTTCCTGGGCTTCTTACTTTCACTTTGTAACGTGTGCAACAGCCATTTTAGAAAAAATGTGATTCATTATCACGAAGCACGAGGAAATTCGACTTCGGGCCGAATCAAATTTTTGCTGAAATTCGGATCGAATTCCCCTTTGTCAACTTCGATTTGCTCATCTCTAATTATGTAAGGTAGAGAAGCTCAGCTTGGCACTTTACCTTTTTGGCATTAAGAAGTATGTGAGATCATAAAAACTTTATGACCTGTTCACTGCTAGCCCCACAATTCAAAGCTGACATGGTAATTTGCTCAGTTGGGCACTCCTGCCTCTTCATTTCAGTGCCTAACCCCACATCTCAAAGCTGACATGGTAATTTGCTCATTTTGGCACTTCTGCCTCTTCATTCCAGTGTCTAAGCACCTGAAATTCCACCAATCAAAATTTCTGCCATGTTAATGTAATAATCTGGCCAAGAGACAACCCCCCCAAGTTACTGCATAGTGGGACACATGTATAAAAGGCACAGACATCATCTAGGTGTTTTAAAACAGTCATCTTTGCTGTTGGACACTGGAGCACAACAATGTGGCCTCACTCCAGCAGCATGGGTTCACACAGCAATCTATCCGAGAGGGGCAGCTATTAAAGGGTGGGTCACCTTGAAGGCCCTTTCTGCCAAAGCTCCCCACGCGGCTTGCCCTGTGGAGGGAAGCACACTTACCCTCTGCCCACCACTCCTCCTGTCCCCCCACTATTGTGTTCTGATCCCACTCATCAACATTAGGTTTGACGGGGGTTACGTGTGCCGTTGATGTGAAGTATGAGGGACATATCACTGTTATGGCTAATTATTGGCTGCAATGCACGGATGACCCCCATCAAACCAGATGTTGACGAATGGGACAAAAGCATGGGACATAAGGAGCAAGAACTTAGGGGGGAGGAGAAGGTAGGTATGTTTTCCTCTGCAAGTCTGGCCATGTGGACGAGTCTTGCTAAAAGGTGACCTACCCATTTAAACTTTTGTAGACAAACCACCACGGAGTTCCCTACCAAACATGGACTTTGGGCAGTATTTCTTCAGCACCATACTGGTTGGGGACAGGTGTCTGAAATACAACCACTGTGGCCGTATATAAATATACTACAGTAACACATAAAGAAAACAGCACTTAAAGGTATTATAATAAACGTGAAATAACAGTAGTCCATGGCACTAGTGATAGAACATGTTAAATGCAGTTGAAACATATATTGCATAAATAAAAACTCCTACTCTCTTTCTCCCATTGTTTATAATACTGAGCAATTACTGTTCGAAGAACTTCGTGTTGATTAACAACTGTTCACACAAGTCATGTCATGTTATGCCACATTCCTTTATTGTGAGATCACAGCAAATAGAGATCATCCTCACAGGCATTAAAGGCAGAGGCAATATACAGCCTGTCATCTCTGTCCAGAGATATAAACTTCTATGGACATCCTCTGGGAATGCGACAAGGATGCTCATTGGTAGCCTCTCCAAATGACTTCTATAATGATCAAGAAGAGTACTCTGCAGTACTCTGCCCAATCAAAGAGAAAACTATGCTGCTATCACACAGTCATCTATAGTCACCTGCACTGATCTCCATGGGCATACAGAATTTCATGGGAGCACTAAGACAACCCCTGTTTATATGCTATATGTCCAGTGCAAAAGCATGTCATACAGGTGTAGTTCCCCAGAGCGGGCCCTACCATTCCTACACCCTGCTACCAATGTATGACACTACTATGCCTTTTATTTCCAGGTCTGTTCAGAAAGTGCTATGTAACAGTGGCATAGCATGGGTTGCCAGCACACGGGGCAAGCCATGTATTGCGCCCCCCCCCTCAACCTGTGGACACGCCATTTTTACAGATAATGTAGTAGATGTCACCTGCAGTCCTATGTAACATCACAGATAACACAGTGATAACTTTCTGAGTAAAGATAATGTAGTAGATGTCACCTGCAGTCCTATGTAACATCACAGATAAGGCCCCTTTCACACTAGCGTTTTTGCTTTCCGTCCTAGAGTTCCGTCCTCGGGGCTCTAGGACGGAAAGATACTGATCAGGATTATCCTATTGCATTCTGAATGGAGAGCAATCCGTTCAGGATGCATCAGGATGTCTTCCGTTCAGTATGTGAACGTTTTTTTGGACGTTGACAAAAGCGCAGCATGCTGCGGATTTGTTTCTGTCCAAAAATCCGGAAAACATGCCGTAAGGCCGGATCCGGAATTAATGCCCATTGAAGTGCATTATCCGGATCCGGCCTTAAGCTAAACGTCGTTTCGGCGCATCGCCGGATCCGACGTTTAAATTTTTCTCAATTGTTACCATGGCAGCCAGGACGCTAAAGTCCTGGTTGCCATGGTAAAATGTAGTGGGGAGCGGGGGAGCAGTATACTTACCATCCGTGCGGCTCCCGGGGTGCTCCAGAGTGACGTCAGGGCGCCCCACATGCATGGATCACGTGATCCATGGGCATGGGGCGCTCTGACGTCATTCAGGAGCGCCCCGGGAGCCGCACGGACTGTAAGTATACCGCTCCCCCGCTCCCCGCTCCTACTATGGCAACCAGGACTTTAATAGCATCCTGGCTGCCATAGTAACCTGAAAGCATTGGAAGACTGATCAGGATCCTGATCAGTCTTCTAATGCTTTCAGGCGACTTGCGTTCTGATGGATCCGGCGGGACGGAAGTGCCTGCCGGATCCTCAGAACGCAAGTGTGAAAGAGGCCTAACACAGTGCTAACTCTCTGAGTACAGATAATGTAGTAGATGTCATCTGCAGTCCTATGTAACACTACAGGTAACACAGTGATAACTCTCTTATTACAGAAAATGTAGTAGATGTCAGCTGCAGTCCTATGTAACACTACAGATAACTCAGTGATAAGTCTCTGAATACAGATATTGTAGTAGATGGTACATGCAGTCCTATGTGACACCACAGATAACACAGTGATAACTATCTGAGTACAGATAATGTAGTAGATGGATGGAAGGCCCCAAGAATTCAGAACACGCACAGTGTGATCTGAAGTCTGGGGCCATCATGCGGCAGGGTGTGCTCAATTCTCAATCCACTCCCCAACCCTACCGTGAAACAGATACAATTGAAACCAGAAGTTTACATACACTATATAAAAAGACACATATGCATATTTTTGTCAATATCTGACATGAAATCAGAACAAACCTTTCCTGTTTTTGGTCAATTAGGATTACCATATTTATTATTATTTGCCAAATGCCAGAATAATGAGAGACAGAATGTTTTACGGCATCTTTATTACTTTCTGCAACGTCAAAAGATTACATAAACTAAGATTACTTTGCCTTTAAACAATTCTGGACTGCCCATAAGATGATGTCAAGTGTTTGGAAGCTTCTGTTAAGTTTGTTGGCAACATCTGAGTTAATTAAAGACACACCTGTTGATGCATTTAAATGCACACCTGAAACACACTGCTTCTTTGTGTAGCATCATAGGAAAGTCTAAAGCAATCAGCCAAGAGAATTGTGGACTTGCACAAGCCTGGCTCAACCTTGGGTGCAATTTCAAGATACCTGAAGATGCCTCGTTCATCTGTACAAACAATTATACGCAAGTACAAACAAGATGGGAATGTCCAGGCATCATACCGCTCAGGAAAGAGACGGGTTCTGTGCCCCAGAGATAAACGTGCTATCAACCCAAGAACAAAAGCAAAAGACCTTGTGAAGATGATGGCGGAAGCTGGTAAGATTGTCTCAATATCCACTGTGAAACGAGTACCGTATCAACATGGGCTGAAAGGCCACTCTGCCAGGAAGAAGCTATTACTCCAAAAGAAACATTAAAAAGCCAGATTAATGTTTGCAAATGCACACAGGAACAAAGACCTACATTTTTGGTGACATGTCCTGTGGTCTGACGAAACTAAAATGGAACTTTTTGGCCATAATGACTATCGTTACGTTTGGAGGAAAAAGGGAGAAGCTTGGAAGCCTAAGAACACCATCCCAACTGTGAAACACGGGGCAGCAGCATCATGTTGTTGGGTTGTTTTGCTGCAGTTGGGATTGGTGCACTTCACAAAATAGATGGCCTCATGAGGAAAGAAGATTATGTTGGAATACTGAAGCAACATCTCAAGACATGTCAGGAAGGTAAAGCTTCAGCGGAAATGGGTCTTCCAAATGGACAATGACCCGAAGCATACTGCCAAACTGGTTACAAAGTGGCCTAAGGATAACAAAGTCAATGTTTTGGAGTGGCCATCACAAAGCCCTGATCTCAAGCCTATTGAAAATTTATGGGCACAGCTGAAAAGGCAGGTGCGAGCAAGGCGACCAACAAACATGGCTCAGTTACACCAGTTTTGTTAGGAGGAATGGGCCCAAATTCTGACCAACTATTGTGAGAAGCTTGTGTAAGGATATCCGAAACGTTTGACCCAAGTCATACAGTTTAAGGGCAATGGTACCAAATATTAATGAAATGTATGTAAACCTTTGACTTTGCAGAAAGTAATGAAAATGCCTTAAAACATTCTCTCTCTCATTATTCTGGCATTTGGCAAATAATAATAATTATGGTAATCCTAACTGACCAAAAACAGGAAAAGGTTTATTCTGATTTCATGTCAGATATTGAGAAAAAACATGCATATGTGTCTTTTTATATAGTGTATGTAAACTTCTGGTTTCAACTGTATGTGTTTGGATATTACATACATCACTACAAAATATACAGGAAAATAAAGCAGCACATACCTCTTACATCCAGTGACATCTCCTGTGATGTAGACTTTCCTCAACGTCCGAAGAGAAGACCATCATGAAACCTTCTTTCAGCCTCGTCTCGTCTACGGGTTTTGTGAGATGGAGAAACAGTCACCATTGTCTGAATACTGTGTATGTGCATAATGATTCATTAGCATGGTAATTCTGCTCTTTAACCACAAGATGTTTCTTAACACAGCTAACATATTGCAAGTGTTTGAATATTCATAGGAGGTGGAGTTTGAGAGCCAGAAGAAGAACCAGGAAGCTGCAGCTTCCTCCATCTTGAGAGGAACAGAGAAGGACTATGTGTGAACAGAATCCGGACGCATCCAGGCGTCCGGGTGTCCTGGAGTGGCTGGAGTTGCAAAGAGAGGGACTGATCGCTGTCTCGTACCTAGATCCTGTCCAGAGTCAAAGGATTGCTTCCAAGAAGGCTGTTAGGAGCTTTGGAACAGAGCGCTGCCTATCCTGCAGGATCTCATGTTTGCTGAAGAGACTTTTTGCTGTTCAGTTTAAAGACATCATCGGATACAGAACAAGACCCGGGTCAGTAAAAGCATGCATGCACCAAATTGCAGATTGGCACCTAAGAGACTGAGGCTAGGTCTGTTAGTTAGTTAGATAGGGACTCTGTGTTATATAAGGCCAGAAGTGTTTGCCACGTTTACTTCAAGGACTCCATAACTAAAGAGAGATTGAGCAATTGAGAGCTGACAACTTGCCCACGACTTCAATTCAATACAGCACATTGCTCAGGAACAATACTCTGATACAGGTTCCTGGACTAGTTATGGGAGGGGAGGTATTCTAGAGTTGATAAGATTGTAAGCTGCTGTGCTGCACTGCAGATAACCCTGTACTAAGCACTCACTCAATCGTTCGTGTCATCAACAGGGTAACAACATGTATGGTGGGGTAGTTTTAGTGTACTGGCCAGTAGGTAACTTATAGCAAACTTCCTTGGTATCCACCAGGGGGTATCTTGTTGTGCAGCACAGGGGTTCTCAGCTGTGGCTGAGTGTATGTAACTTCATTTGCTTTGCCTCCATATTTGGGATTGTGTTCATTGCTATATCTTTCAGTAAAGAAAGTTCTGTTTTGCACAAGCTAGTGTCGGTTTTGCTTTCCCCGTTCGTGACTTCGCTTTATCCTGGGGAGCCCACCTCGGTACAAGGTTTACATTTTTACAGAAAAAATGTTTAGATTCCTCACTTTACTATCATTATCTCCTACTGGTGCCTCAACACTGTCATCCTGCTGCTACCCCCAATTCTGTGGTAGAGCAAGATAGAAGGACCAGAGTTGAGGCACACTTATATATACTAATAATACAGAGGGGGCCATTATATATACTGATAATACAGAGGGGCCATTATATATACTAATAATACAGAGGGGGCCAATATACTTACTGATAATACAGAGGGGCACATTATATATACTAATAATACAGAGGCAGCCATTATATATACTAATAATACAGAGGCAGCCATTATATATACTGATAATACAGAGGGGCCATTATATGTTATAAATAATACAGAGAGAGCCATTATATATTATAATAACACAGAGGGGGCCATTAAATATACTGATAATACAGAGGGGCCATTATATATTATACTAGGGGCCATTATATATCCTATTTTTACAGAGGGGCCATTATATGTTATAAATAATACAGAGAGGGCCATTATATATTATAATAATACAGAGGGAACTATTATGTATACTAATAATACAGAGGCGACCATTATATATCCCAATATTACAGAGGGGCCATTATATATTATAATTATATAGAGGGCCCAAATATTAATGGCCCGTCTGTATAATTATAATATATAATGGTCCTTCTGTATATTTATAATATATAATGGCCACTTTGTATAATTATAATATATAATGGCCCGCTCTGTATAATATATAATGTGGCTCCCTCTGTATAATATAACAGCCTCCTTTATATGCTTTTTCTTATATTTTTACTGATAACACTGTCAATACAGTCAATTTTTTTTTATGTTTTCTTCAGTGTAGCTGTATGAGACCATGAATTTTGTAGGACGAGTTGCAGTTTTTATAGGAATAATTTTGGGTTAGATATAAGATATTAACTGATAAAAAACTGCAATTTTAACATTGTTTTTTGGCATTTATATTTCAAAACATATAGGGTAAGTGTCTTAACCCAAACAGAGACAGGAGAAAGGTGTGTGAGCTTCCTCCTCTCCCTTCACACTGCTTGAAGTGAGAGCTGCAAGTGGGGTATATGCGGATCTCGATTCAACCTCTTCTAATTCAGGCTAGGTTGTCATTAGAGCGGTGTTGATTTTAAAACAAAAACAAAATGGTGGCTCTAGCTGCATTCGGGCCTGAAGAAAAGCCCTCAGAAGACGCTAATACCCCCTTCAGCCACATGGTCCAAGATGGACTTGTACTAAACAGTATTGTCCTTTTCTGTTTGTGCAGCGAGCCCTTGAGGATTTGGAGAAGATTATAGGGGTGGTATTGATTCTGACTCTAGGATGTTGCAGTAGTTTCCCTTGGGCCTGTGCAGTGAGAGGAAGATGTATCCTTTCTTCCCTCGGGACACTCCCTGTAGTTGGGTCTCCTTTCTGATGGTAGTTTGAGGTGCCCTTCATGGTGAATGTATGGGTGTCTGGCAGATGTAGTAGTGCAATGGACAGTGTATAGTGTAGTAAGAGTCAGGAAACCACGACAGTCGACAGAGGTAGAAGAATAACTGTCTTTTTACTTGAGTGCAAAATAGGAGTTGTAGTACATCCAACAATCATCCATGCACAATGCAGATTCTTCTCCAGATGGCAATGCATGGGTTTGGCAAAGCTGGAAGTAATGGCCCTCTTTATACGCTTTCTTGCTAAAGTCTCTTTTAATAGAATCTCTGGCTGGTGACTGTCTTCTATCAATTATGCCTGCAATTCCCACAATGGCATGCGGGTCAACAGATACGACTGGCCCAATCATTACTGAGGTGTTTAGGTTGTGTTAACTTGTTATCCCTCCATAGCAGCAGGGTCTGGGAAGCTTTATACAGATTACCTTGCTGACTGACCCTCACTTTGCCATGCAGACTCTCCAGTCTTGTCTCTCCTTCTCTCTTCCTGTAGAAGAAGCAGGGAATCCCACGGAATCTCCCTGTCCCCTTCAAGCTCTCCCTCCGACCTCCTAAGTACTCTCTAGAGTTAGGGGTGGAGCCAGCCATCACCTAGCAACCTCCTAAGAGGGCTGGGCCAGGATTATTAATCCTGTCCATGCATAGGCATACTGAGTATACACTACATTGCATGGAATAGCATTACTGAACTGGAGTATTACACTGATATCAATGGGGAGGAGTGTTTAAGTATATATATATATATATATATATATATATATTATATGTATATATATATATATATATATATAGTATAAGTATATATATATATATATATATATATATATATATATATATATATTTGAGATGAGCGTAACACCTGGAAGTTCGGGTTCGGGAAGTTCGGCCGAACTTCCCGAAAATGTTCGGGTTTGGGATCCGAACTCGACCCGAACTTTATCCCGAACCCGAACCCCATTGAAGTCAATGGGGACCCAAACTTTTAGGCACTAAAAAGGCTGTAAAATAGTCCAGGAAAGGGCTAGAGGGCTGCAAAAGGCAGCAAAATGTAGGTAAATCCCCTGCAAACAAATGTGGATAGGGAAATGAATTAAAATAAAATAAAAATAAAAATTAACCAATATCAATTGGAGAGAGGTCCCACAGCAAGGAATCATGCGTCTTATCACCCACCACTGGAGAAGGCCACTTTCAGTTATTTAGGCCCAGCACCCAGACAGAGGAGAGAGGTCCCACAGCAAGGAATACGTCGTCATATCACCCACCACTGGAGAAGGCCACTTTCAGTTTTTTCGGCCCCACCACCCAGACAGAGGAGAGGTTCATTCAACTTTGGGTTGCACCGCAAGATCATGGAAAAGTTAAAAAAATGAGGATTCAATAAAGAAGTGCCCCGGAGTACAAGAATACATGGTTGAGGGGGAGGCACTTATAAATGTCTATTCTGCACAAGGGAGGCACAGGTCCTGTGGGATCCATTCCTGGTTCATTTTTATGAACCGCAGCTTGTCCACGTTGGCTGTGGACAGGCGGCTGCGTTTGTCAGTAATGACGCCCCCTGCCGTGCTGAATACACGTTCAGACAAAACGCTGGCCGCCGGGCAGGCCAGCACCTCCAAGGCATAAAATGCTAACTCTGGCCACGTGGACAATTTGGAGACCCAGAAGTTGAATGGGGCCGAACCATCAGTCAGTACGTGGAAGGGTGTGCAGACGTACTGTTCAACCATGTTAGTGAAATGCTGCCTCCTGATAACACGTTCCGTATCAGGTGGTGGTGCAGTTAGCTGTGGCGTGGAGACAAAACTTTTCCACATTTCTGCCATGCTAACCCTGCCCTCAGCCTTGGGCTTCCACCTGTTCCCCTGTGACATTTGGGAATGCTCTCAGGAGCGCCTCTACCAGCGTGCGCTTGTACTCGCGCATCTTCCTATCACGCTCCAGTGCAGGAAGTAAGGTGGGCACATTGTCTTTGTACCGGGGATCCAGCAGGGTGGAAAACCAGTAGTCCGCACACGTTAAAATGTGCGCAACTCTCCTGTCGTTGCTCAGGCACTGCAGCATGTAGTCGCTCATGTGTGCCAGGCTCCCCAGAGGTAAAGACAAGTTGTCCTCTGTGGGAGGCGTATCGTCATCGTCCTCCGTATCCCCCCATCCACGCACCAGTGATGGGCCTGAGCTGTGTCGGGTGCCACCCCGCTGTGAACCTGCTTCATCATCATCCTCCTCCACCTCCTCCTCATCCTCCAGTAGTGGGCCCTGGCTGGCCACATTTGTACCTGGCCGCTGCTGTTGCAAAAAACCTCCCTCTGAGTCACTTCTAACAGACTGGCCTGAAAGTGGTAAAAATGACCCCTCATCCTCCTCCTCCTCCTCCCCCTGGGCCACCTCCTCTTCCATCATCGCTCTAAGCGTTTTCTCAAGGAGACATAGAAGTGGTATTGTAACGCTGATAACGGTGTCATCGCCATTGGCCATGTTGGTGGAGTACTCGAAACAGCGCAACAGGGTACACAGGTCTCGCATGGAGGCCCAATCATTGGTGGTGAAGTGGTGCTGTTCCGCAGTGAGACTGACACGTGCGTGCTGCAGCTGAAACTCCACTATGGCCTGCTGCTGCTCGCACAGTCTCTCCAGCATGTGCAAGGTGGAGTTCCACCTGGTGGGCACGTCGCATATGAGGCGGTGAGCGGGAAGGCCGAAGTTACGCTGTAGCGCAGACAGGCGAGCAGCGGCAGGATGTGAATGCCGGAAGCGCGCACAGACGGCCCGCACTTTATGCAGCAGCTCTGACATGTCGGGATAGTTGTGAATAAACTTCTGCACCACCAAATTCAGCACATGCGCCAAGCAAGGGATGTGCGTCAAACCAGCTAGTCCCAGAGCTGCGACGAGATTTCGCCCATTATCCCACACCACCAGGCCGGGCTTGAGGCCCCCCGGCAGAAACCACTTGTCGGTCTGTTGTTCAATACCCCGCCACAACTCCTGCGCGGTGTGGGGCCTGTCCCCCAAACATATGAGTTTCAGAATGGCCTGCTGATGTTTACCCCGGGCTGTGCTGAAGTTGGTGGTGATGGTGTGTGGCTGACTGGATGAGCTGGTGGAAGCAGAGGAGGAGGAAGCCGAGTAGGAGGAGGAGGCTACAGGAGGCAAAGAATGATGCCCTGCGATCCTTGGCGGCGGAAGGACGAGCGCCAAGGAACTCGCCTGGGGCCCAGCCGCCACTACATTTACCCAGTGTGCAGTTGAGATATAGCGTCCCTGGCCGTGCTTACTGGTCCACGTATCTGTGGTTAGGTGGACCTTGCCACAGATGGCATTGTGCAGTGCACACTTGATTTTATCGGATACTTGGTTGTGCAGGGAAGGCACGGCTGTCTTGGAGAAGTAGTGGCGGCTGGGAACAACATACTGTGGGACAGCCATGGACATCAGCTGTTTGAAGCTGTTCAGGTCCACCAGCCTGAATGACAGCATTTCAAAGGCCAGTAGTTTAGAAATGCTGGCATTCAGGCCCAGGGCCTCGAGGGTGGCTAGGTGGGAATTTACGCTTTCTCCAAGGTTTGTGAGATGGAGAGCTGAACGCTGCCGTGTGACATGGTGGAGATGCTTGGTGACGCAGGTGGTGGTGTCGGTGGCACATCCTCTGTTTGGTGGGCGGCAGGTGCCAATGTTCCTCCCGAGGCCGGAGGAACAGGCCGAGGCAGCAGCAGAAGAGGGAGCAGGGGGAGCCTGAGTGAGTTCCTTGTTTTTAAGGTGTTTACTCCACTGCAGTTCATGCTTTGCATGTAGATGCCTGGTCATGCAGGTTGTGCTAAGGTTCAGAACATTAATGCCTCACTTCAGGATCTGATGGCACAGCGTGCAAACCACTCGAGTCTTGTTGTCTGCACATTGTTTAAAGAAGTGCCATGCCGGGTAACCCCTTGAAGCTGCCTTTGGGGTGCTCGGTCCCTGGTGGCGGTGGCCAGTAGCAGGCGAACTCTCTTGGAGGCGGCTGTTCTGCTTTTGCCCCCTGCTCTCTCTTTTGCTACGCTGTTGGCTCGGTCTCACCACTGCCTCTTCCTCTGAACTATGAAAGTCAGTGGCACGACCTTCATTCCATGTGGGGTCTAAGACCTCATCGTCCCCTGCATCGTCTTCCACACAGTCTTCCTCCCTGACCTCCTGTTCGGGTCTGCACACTGCAGAAAGACGCAGCAGTTGGCACCTGTGTTTCGCCATCATCAGAGACGTATGGACTCCGATGAGGTGGTATTCCCATGTCCTCATCATCAGGAAACATCAGTGGTTGTGCATCAGTGCATTCTATGTCTTCCACCACTGGGGAAGGGCTAGGTGGATTCCCTTGGGAAACCCTGCCAGCAGAGTCTTCAAACAGCATAGGAGACTGCTGCATAACTTGAGGCTCAGACAGTTTCCCTGATATGCATGGTGGTGATGTGACAGACTGATGGGCTTGGTTTTCAGGCGCCACCTGTGCGCTTTCTGCAGGAGACTCGGTGGGAGATAATGTTGTGAACGTGCTGGATCCACTGTCGGCCACCCAATTGACTAGCGCCTGTACCTGCTCAGGCCTTACCATCCTTAGAACGGCATTGGGCCCCAGCAAATATCGCTGTAAATTCTGGCGGGTACTGGAACCTGAGGTAGTTGGTTCACTAGGGCGTGTGGCAGTGGCAGAATGGCCACGTCCTCTCCCAGCACCAGAGGGTCCACTAACACCACCACGACCGCGTCCGCGTCCCTTACTAGATGTTTTCCTTATTGTTACAGTTCACCAAGCACCACAATGAGAAAAAAAATATTTAGCCCAATGTATTGTTTTCAAATTCAGGCCTTTTTTTTACAGGCACCTAACACTATCTGCCTATTTATTTATGTAGCGTATTACACTAATCCAGGCACAGCAGTAACCACTGATTTAGGGGAATATCTCTTTTAGGGCTAGTATTTAGGCCCTAGATGAAAGGTATCCTTTTATGGACAGATTTACACTTGGCCTGCAACAGCTGGGACACCAGATTCAGGGTATTGCTATTTTGGCAATTGAATTTCACCCCACAACAAAATATATCCCTTGCAGGACACTATGAAACTTGGCCAGCCACAGCTGAAACCACTGATTTATGGTATTGCTATTTTGGCAATTGAATTTCACCCCAGAATAAAATATATGTTTTTGCGGACACTATGAAACTTGGCCAGCCACAGCTGAAACCACTGATTTATGGTATTGCTATTTTGGCAATTGAATTTCACCCCAGAACAAAATATATGTTTTGGCAGACACTATTATACTTTGCCATCCACAGCTGTGACACCAGATTTATGGTATTGCTATTTTGGCAATTGAATTTCACCCAAAAACAAAATATATGTTTTGGCGGACACTATTATACTTTGCCAGCCAGTGCTGGGACACTCAGATTTAGGGATTGCTATTTTGACAATTGAATTTCACCACAGAAAATAATCTATCCTTTGCCAGACAGCAGACAGTATTATACTTAGCTAGCCAAAGCTGGAACACCATATTTAGGGATTGGTATTTTGGCAATTGTATTTAACCCCTTAATAAAATATAGAAATTGCTATCCTGAGTTTCTAGGGTGACAATCAGCACAGCCAAGCCCCCTGATGTAGGATATAGCAAAAAAAAAACTAGTATTGATGGATTGATGGACTTGGTGGCAGCTTGTTCTGGTGCACCACAAGTCACAAAATGGCCGCCGATCACCCCAGAAAATAAGTGACAGAAAAACGCTCTGTGCAGCCTAAAAACAG
Source organism: Bufotes viridis (assembly GCA_033119425.1). Classification (NCBI taxonomy): domain Eukaryota; kingdom Metazoa; phylum Chordata; class Amphibia; order Anura; family Bufonidae; genus Bufotes; species Bufotes viridis. The sequence continues at coordinate 38,325,279 of CM065591.1, forward strand.
TGAGAGCAAGTAACTAGCAGAAGTTCAATCATTCACAGCTGTAGATCGATCACTTCATTAGGTGCTTTTGCTGACTTTTTCCTGCCTAATCTCGCCCTCACAGCAGCTGCGTCCTCTCCCTACATTAATCAGAGCAGTGTGACGTGCGGCGCTACATGACTCCAGCTTAAATAGAGGCTGGGTCACATGCTGCACTTGGCCAATCACAGCCATGCCATTAGTAGGCATGGCTGTGATGGCTCTTAGGGCAAGAAGTAAAACGCTAGCTGATTGGCTGCTGTGCAGACCTTCAGAAAGCGGGAAGTAATCGCCGAACAACGAACCCGAACTTTTTTGAAAATGTTCGGGTTCGGGTCCGTGTCACGAACACCCCAAAATTCGGTACGAACCCGAACTATCCTCGAACTGTTCACTCAACACCGTATATGATCTTCATATGCTGTATATGAAGATACATTGGGCGGCAGCTTTAGAGTGGGTGCCTACCTGCATGGCGGACAAAGGGACATGCAAAATTGCCTATATAACAATCCCATTTATTTAAAAAATAAATCTGGGTTTAAAATGATTTTCACAATTTTTAAAATCTGAAAAACTGCTTCCTTCAGCACAACTTTATTGATGCTGTTAATAATCATTAGATAATTCTAATTAAATACATACTGCGTGCGAGAATAATAGCGAAGTGTGTACAAGTAATTAAGTTAGACGTATTCCTATGGTGAAAGTCCCCCTTTAAGACAGGTGCATGCAATTAAGCTAAGCTTTTCTGCAGCAATGCCTTATGGCTCCTGACGAGGTCACCACATAATGTAACCTCTGAGCACACAAAGGTGTCAATGACATCAGCAGCATCTAGAAAAGCAATTACATTTTCACTTTAATGAAAACAATTTGCTTTATTTTACTTACATCTACCACTGGGATACGCACAGAAAAATACAAAATGAGGCTCTTTCTCTTGTGCCGAAAGTCAATTAAACAGATGAATGATCTCTGTAGCATTACAGAGGCGAGAAATCATTCGCTTGCCGGATGTTTACACTAAATTCCATGGTTTGCCTGTAAAATTGTCTATATACTCCCTCAAGCACATTGGCTACCAATAGAATCCCAATTACAGGCAATTTTATATCAATGCAGAATCTGTACACAATTTACAATGACATGCATAGAGGAACGGCAGAAGGAAATTGCATTGAATCCCATGGTGCATATTTGCGTATGAACAGGCTAACATTACTGATCTGCGTTTGAACTATTCAATTTTTAATGGATTATATACATTTTGTTGGGTTTGTGTTCGACTGAACCTGAAAATCTCTAACCGATTTGAATTCAATTATGGCAGAGATATTCAGGAATGCTGAATCCTAAAAGTGAATATTGTAATTTCTACTTAACTATCATCGCTTGACCCTCAGGTCATCTAACTACTCTTACGTTTCCCCACAGTGCAATATACCATGTTCAGTTCTTGCCTGACCTTTGGCATGTGTGACTACACTTACATCTACTACATGGTACCACATATCCGGTTGTACTCGACCTCCATTTCCTGACCTTTTCTTTGTCTGAATCCATCACAATTCTATTTTATTACATAACCGATTCTGTCTGACCTCCATTACCTGACCCTTTTCTTGTCTGGTTCCATCACTATTCCATGTTATCGCATAAGCAATTCTGTCTGGCTTCCATTACCAACCCATGACCTGTTTGACTAAGCTTTGGAATCCTCATGTATTTGTCTTACTCTGTCACCAGTTGTCATTGCTCATAAAGGGGTAGGCTTGTGGGCAGGAAGGCATGAGCTCCCCAAGGAGGTCCTCCAGCAAATGATTAGGGACACCAGGATTATGTATGCCAAATCTCTGTTAGTTCTGTATGGTCTAGTTGCAGCACAGAGGAGGAGGAATGCAACTAGAGAGGAGAGCTAATGAAAGGAGGGAGAAGAGGGGGCAGGAAGACCAGTTTGTGTGAGCAGGAGGATGGCATGGGAGAATCAATCTATGAGAGGGCACATAGGCAGAGTCCAAAGGGGCTATGGTGAGCAATCTCTGTGTAAGAGAAGGCTATCTACAGTATGTGAGAGAGTGGCTGTGTAGTGCAGTCTCTGAGAGGATGCAATCTATGAGAGAATGGAAACATGGGCAGCAGTCTATGATATAGGATGGTCATAGGAACAGTCTAAAAGATGGAGCATGAGAAACAGTCTGTGGAAGAGGGGGTTATGAGGAGCAGCCTGTAATAAAGAAGGTCTATAGAGATTGGTCTATGGGAGGAGCATGAGGAGTAGTCTGTGGAAGAGAAGGGCTTTGAGGAGCAGTCTATGAAAGGGGGCACGGGGAGCACTCTGTGTGAAAAAAGGAGCACAATAGAGATCAACCAGTTAGAAAGACAGTACAATAGGGTGCAGTCTGTGTGAGAGAGTCGCATAAGATGCAGTCTGTGTAAGAGAGAAGGTGACATGGAGAGAAGTCTGTGTTGTTAGTGATGTGGGGAGCACTGAAGGCACATGTAGAGCTGTGTGGTCATTAGTAGTGTTAAGCGAATCGAAGTATCCGAATTTCAGGAAATATTTGATTCATCACAAAGCCAAATCTCCTCATGCTTCGTGGTAGCGAATCAATAACGTCACCACACTCACCCAGCGTGATCACATGGTGATGTTATCAAGCTTGCTGAAGGTCCTTTGGCAGGTTTTCTTCAATCAGGACAGGAGTGGACGGCCTCTCCATGATAAAGTGGATGAGGTCAGTGTTTTTTTTTAACCCCTGATTAACCCCTGAGTAGCTGAATGTGAATCACAGATGCCATGATCAGTGTTGAACGCGGCATCTGAGGGGTTAAACGATAGGGTTGGTGCAATCGGTGTTGCCCATCATTGCACCCATTCCATATAATGGAAAGTGATTTGTGATTAATTAACTGGTAACTAATCAAATTTCTGGTCAAAATTCAGAGAAGCTGCACAATCAAATTTTTCAAAACTTCACTCATCTCTAATCATTAGTAGTGTTTTAATGGGTGTGTGAGTGTAGTTTGTGTATTGAGTGCTTATGAAGTGTGCAGTGTTGTAGTGTGTGTGTGTGAATAGTAATACAGAGGTCTGCAGTGTAAATGTATTTTTTGTTATAGTGGTAGGTGATGGCTGCAAATATAAGGAGTAAAGGTATCTAGGCAAGAAACTCAGTAGTTGCCATTAAAAGCTGGCATGGAGGTCTGTGCCAGATGGAGAAGAAAAGGAATGAGAATGTGTACACTTAGAGAAGATATCACCGGTAAGTCACTGTTACAGAGGAGCTGTCATCTGTCCTGAATGTCTGTTATAGATTAGTAAGTCCTTATAATACCAATGAGATAACAATTTTTCACTCTGTTCTGTTCTTCTAACCTCCTGTACAGAGATCTGAAATTCACTGCAGAGGAACCACCAGGCTACCACCTCCTGGAGTAGTCTCTGTATGATTGACAGCCAGCCCACGAAGGTCAGAGACACCAGTGCAGAGCACTGAGGAGTCAGACATCATTTTAGTCAGGGACAAGTTGAAGTCAGGGCTGGAGGAATACGTTTTATGCAGTAAATGGACTGAGGTCAGGGCAGGCAGCGAGAGGTTAATAGAAAGGTCAGGCAAAGATCAGATCAGGCAGCGAAGGGTCAGAATCTAGTAAATGGGCAGAAAGTTGGTTCACGGGCAGACAACAGATACAACACGCCTTTGCATGAACTTAGCAAGAAATAGAACCTTTTGCTCAATACCCCAGTGATCACCTGGTGAAGATTTGGGTACTTATGCGCTGGCCCTTCAAGAGCCGAAGGGAGTGGGTGCCCTACTACGAGGGAGAGAGGGCTTGCCAGCAAACATGACATGGGAGGATGAGCAAGCCCAGCAGCCAAACCCACCAGGGGCTGGTCCAGGCTGATGAGAGAGGTGAGCAGAGCAGTGGCAGGTCAGGCCGGCTCTGTAACGCAGAGTTCAAAGATGGCTTTGGATTGTTATTCATGCTATTATGGAGTTGTTCTTTCAAAGGACTTATAGACAAGGTGCTGAGTAGAGTTAAGCGAACCTGAACTGTATAGTTCGGGTTCGTAATGAATTTTGGGGTATTTGGGACACGGACCCGAACCCGAACATTTTCAAAAAAGTTTGGGTTCGGGTTCGGGACCGTTGTTCGGCAATTTCTTCCCGCTTTCTGAAGGGCTGCACAGCAGCCAATCAGTTAGCATTTTACTTCTTGCCCTAAGAAGCCATCACAGCCATGCGTACTAATGGCATGGCTGTGATTGGCCAAGTGCAGCATGTGACCCAGCTTCTATTTAAGCTGGAGTCACGTCGTGCCGCACGTCACTCTGCTCTGATTAGTGTAGGGATAGGATGCAGCTGCTGTAAGGGCGAGATTAGGCAGAGAAAAGTCAGCAAAAGCACCTAATGAAGTGATCGATCTACAGCTGTGAATCATTCAACTTCTGCTAGTTAATTGCTCACTGTTTTTTAGGCTGCACAGAGCGTTTTTCTGTCACTTTTTTCTGGGGTGATCGGCGGCCATTTTGTGATATTTTGGTGCACCAGCACATGTTTTGAGCTGCCACCAAGTTCAACATACATTTTTGGGTTCAATAGTAGGCTTTTTTTTTTGCAATATCCTACATCAGGAGTTGTGCTTATTGTCACACCTTGAAAAACAGGATAGAAATTGCTATATTGTATTGAGGGGTGAAATTCAATTGCCAAAATACCAATCCCCTAAATCTGGTGTTCCAGCTGTGACTGGCTCAGTTTAATACTGTACGTCAAAGGATAGATTTTTTTCTGGGGTGAAATTTAATTGCCAAAATAACAATCCCCTAAATCTGGGGTCCCAGCTGTGGCTTGCCAAGTGTAATACTGTCTGTCAAAGGATCGATTTTTTTTCTGGGATGAAATTTAATTGCCAAAATACCAATCCCCTAAATCAGTGGTTTTAGCTGTTACTGGGCAAGTATATTACTGTCCATAAAAGGATAGATTTTATTTCTGGGGTGAAATTCAGTTGCCAAAATACCAATCCCCTAAATCTGGTGTTCCAGCTGTGGCTGGCTAAGTTTAATACTGTACGTCAAAGGATAGATTTTTTGGGGGGCTGAAATTCAATTGCCAAAATACCAATCCCCTAAATCTGGTGTTCCAGCTGTGGCTGGCTAAGTTTAATACTGTACGTCAAAGGATAGATTTTTTTGGGGGCTGAAATTCAATTGCCAAAATACCAATCCCCTAAATCAGTGGTTTTAGCTGTTGCTGGCCAAGTGTAATACTGTCCGTAAAAGGATAGATTTTATTTCTGGGCTGAAATTCAATTGCCAAAATACCAATCCCCTAAATCTGGTGTTCCAGCTGTGGCTGGCTAAGTTTAATACTGTACGTCAAAGGATAGATTTTTTTCTGGGGTGAAATTCAATTGCCAAAATAAAAATCCCCTAAATCTGGTGTTCCAGCTGTGGCTGGCTAAGTTTAATACTGTCCGTAAAAAGATAGATTTTATTTCTGGGGTGAAATTCAATTGCCAAAATACTAATCCCCTAAATCGGGGGTTCCAGCTGTGGCTGTAAAAGTGTAGTACTGTCTGTCAAAGGATAGATTTTTTTCTGTGGTTAAATAAAATCCCTGAAATAGAAATCCTAAACATCTGTGCTTTCCGCTGTTCCTCTCCAAGTGTAATTCTGTCCGCAATAGGGTATATTACATTCAGCGTGTCAGCATCTAAATACAAGGCCTGAAAAATAAATTCACTATATTTGCACACGCTACTGTGCATCTCCAAGTGTATTTCTGTCTGTAAAAGGGTATATTACACTCAAGGTCTAAATACCAGGGCTGAAAGCGTAATCCTCTATATTTGCAATACGCTATTGTGCATCTCTAAGTGTAATTCTGTCCGTAAAAGGATACCTTTCAGCCAGGGCCTAAATACTAGGCCTAAAATTGATATTCCCCTAAATCTGTGGTTTCTGCTGTGCCTGTATTAGTGTAATAAGGTACATAAATAGATAGTTAGATAGTGTTAGGTGCCTGTAAAAAAAAAAAGGCCTTAATTTGAAATCTGGTGTTCCAGCTGTGGCTGGCTAATATATATTTGCACACGCTACTGTGCTAATATATATTTGCACACGCTACTATATTTGCACACGCTACTGTGCATCTCCAAGTGTATTTCTGTCTGTAAAAGGGTATATTACACTCAAGGTCTAAATACCAGGGCTGAAAGCGTAATCCTCTATATTTGCAATACGCTATTGTGCATCTCTAAGTGTAATTCTGTCCGTAAAAGGATACCTTTCAGCCAGGGCCTAAATACTAGGCCTAAAATTGATATTCCCCTAAATCTGTGGTTTCTGCTGTGCCTGTATTAGTGTAATAAGGTACATAAATAGATAGTTAGATAGTGTTAGGTGCCTGTAAAAAAAAAAAAGGCCTTAATTTGAACTCTATACATTGGGCCAAATAAGTTTTTCCTTATTGTGGTGAACGGTAACAATGAGGAAAACATCTAATAAGGGATGCAGACCTGGTCGTGTTAGTGGACCGTCTGGTGCTGGGAGAGGACGTGGCCCTTCTGCAAAAAAGCTACACTTCCTAGTAAACCAACTACCTCAGGTTCCAGTACCGTCAGAATTTACAGCGATATTTGGTCGGGCCTAATGCCGTTCTAAGAATGGTAAGGCCTGACCAAGTACAGGCGCTTGTCGATTGGGTGGCCGACAGTGGATCCAGAAGGTTCACATTATCTCCCATCCAGTCTTCTGCAGAAAGTGCACAGGTGGCGCCTGAAAACCAAGCCCATCAGTCTGTCACATCACCCCCATGCATATCAGGGAACTTGTCTGAGCCTCAAGTTATGCAGCAGTCTCTTATGCTGTTTGAAGAATCTGCTGGCAGGGTTTCCCAAGGGCATCCACCTAGCCCTTCCCCAGCGGTGGAAGACATAGAATGCACTGACACCCAGCCACTTATGTTTTCTGATGAGGACATGGGAATACCACCTCAGCAGTGTCAGCACGTCTCTGATGATGAGTTGACAAAAAACAGGTGCCAACTACAGCGTCTTTCCGCAGCGTGCAGACCGAACAGGAGGTCAGGGAGGAAGACGTGTGGAAGACGATGCAGGGGACGATGAGGTCCTAGACCCCACATGGAATTAAAGTTGTGCCACTGACTTTCAGAGTTCAGAGGAAGAGGCAGTGGTGATACCGAGCCAACAGTGTAGCAAAAGAGGAAGCAGGGTACAAAAGCAGAAAAGCCGTCGCCAAGAGAGTTCGCCTGCTACTGGCCACCACCACCAGGGACCGAGCACACAAAAGGCAACTTCAAGGAGTTCCCTGGCATGGCACTTCCTCACACAATGTGCTGACGACAAAACCAGAGTGGTTTGCACGCTGTGCCATCAGAGCCTGAAGCGAGGCATTAACGTTCTGAACCTTAGTACAACCTGCATGACCAGGCATCTACATGCGAGACATGGGCTGCAGTGGAGTAAGCAACTTCAAAACCAAGAAAGGGCTCAGGCTCCCCCTGCTCCCTCTTCTGCTGCTGCCTCAGCCTCATCCTCCGCCTCTGGAGGAACGTTGGCATCTGCCGCCCAGCAAACAGAGGATGTGCCACCAACACCACCACCTCCGTCACCAAGCATCTCCACCATGTCACACGGCAGCGTTCAGCTCTCCATCTCACAAACCTTGGAGAGAATGCGTAAAATCCCACCTAGCCACCCTCGATCCCTGGCCCTAAATGCCAGCATTTCTAAACTACTGGCCTTTGAAATGCTGTCATTCAGGCTGGTGGACACGGACAGCTTCAAACAGCTGATGGTGGTGGCTGTCCCCCAGTACATCGTTCCCAGCCACCACTACTTCTCCAAGAGAGCAGTGCCTTCCCTGCACAACCAAGTATCGGATAAAATCAAGTGTGCACTGCGCAACACCATCTGTGGCAAGATCCACCTAACCACAGATACATGGACCAGTAGCCATGGCCAGGGACGCTATATCTCCCTAACTGCACACTAGGTAAATGTAGTGGCAGCTGGGTCCCAGGCCGAGAGCTGTTTGGCGCACGTCCTTCCGCCGCCAAGGATCGCAGGGCATCATTCTTTGCCTCCTGTAGCCTCCTCCTCCTACTCTGCTTCCTCCTCCTCTTCTTCCACCTGCTCATCCGGTCAGCCACAGGCCTTCACCACCAACTTCAGCACAGCCAGGGGTAATAGTCAGCAGGGCATTCTGAAACTCATGTGTTTGGGAGATAGGCCCCACACCGCGCAGGAGTTGTGGCGGGGTATTGAACAACAGACCGACGAGTGGTTGCTGCCAGTGAGCCTCAAGCCCGGCCTGGTGGTGTGCGATAATGGGTGAAATCTCGTTGTAGCTCTGGGACTAGCCGGTTTGATGCACCTCCCTTGCCTGGCGCATGTGCTGAATTTGGTGGTGCAGAAGTTCATTCACCACTACCCCGACATGTCAGAGCTGCTGCAAAAAAGTGTGGGCCGTCTGTGCGCGCTTCTGGCGTTCTCATCCTGCCGCTGCTCGCCTGTCTGCGCTACAGCGTAACTTCGGCGTTCCCGCTCAATGCCTCATATGCGACGTGCCCACCAGGTGGAACTCCACCTTGCACATGCTGGAGAGACTGTGCGAGCAGCAGCAGGCCATAGTGGAGTTTCAGCTGCAGCATGCACGGGTGAGTCGCACTGTGGAACAGCATCACCTCACCACCAATGACTGGGCCTCCATGCGAGATCTGTGTGCCCTGTTGTGCTGTTTCGAGTACTCCACCAACATGGCCAGTGGCGATGACGCCGTTATCAGCATTACAATACCACTTCTATGTCTTCTTGAGAAAACACTTAGGGCAATGATGGAAGAGGATGTGGCCCAGGAGGAGGAGGAGGAGGATGAGGGGTCATTTCTAACACTTTCAGGCCAGTCTTTTAGAAGTGGCTCAGAGGGAGGTTTTTTGCAACAGCAGAGGCCAGGTACAAATTTGGCCAGCCGGGGCCCACTACTAGAGGATGAAGAGGAGGAGGAGGAGGTGGAGGAGGATGAGGATGAAGCAGGTTCACAGCGGGGGGGCACCCGACACAGCTCAGGCCCATCACTGGTGCGTGGCTGGGGGGATACGGAGGACGATGATGATACGCCTCCCACAGAGGACAACTTGTCCTTACCTCTGGGGAGCCTGGCACACATGAGCGACTACATGCTGCAGTGCATGCGCAACGAAAGCAGAGTTGCCCACATTTTAACGTGTGCTGACTGCTGGGTGGCCACCCTGCTGGATCCCTGGTACAAAGACAATGTGCCCACCTTAGTTCCCGCACTGGAGCGTGATAGGAAGATGCGCGAGTACAAGTGCACACTGGTAGACGCGCTCCAGAGAGCATTCCCAAATGACACGGGGGGACAAGTGGAAGCACAAGGCGAAGGCAGAGGAGGAGCAAGAGGTCGCCAACGCAGCTGTGTCAGCGCCAGCACCTCAGAAAGCAGGGTTAGCATGGCCGACATGTGGAACAGCTTTGTCACCTCTCCGCAACAACCGGCCCCAACTGCTGATATGGAGCGTGTTAGCAGGAGGCAGCATTTGTGCACACACCTACACATACTGACTGATGGTCCTGCCCCATTCAACTTCTGGGTCTCCAAAGCCCTGTATGCCTTGGAGGTGCTGGCCTGCCCTGCAGCCAGTGTACTCTCTGAACGTGTATTTAGCACGGCAGGAGGCGTCATTACAGACAGATGCAGCCGTCTGTCCACAGCCAACGTGGACAAGCTCACGTTCATTAAAATGAACCAGGCCTGGATCCCACAAGACTTGTCTGTACCTTGTGCAGAATAGACAATTCTAACAGCCTCAACCATCCATCCTTGTACTCAAGTGCACTTATTCCTTTTTTTTAATTATATGTCCCAATATTTTGGGGGATACCCCTATGTAAAAATGCAAAATAACACACATCTGTGTTGGCTACGTATTCCTCCTTCGCCGCCGCTTCCACCTAGACCGCCACGTGAGCCGACACCGCCACATCCACCCATTCACCGCCTCCACTCAACCACTTCCTCCTACATCATTCCTAATTTTAATATTTTTTAAGGTCTTTTATGTTTTTTTATTCATTTCCATATCCACATTTGTTTGCAGAGCATTTGCCCTGCTCTTAAGCATATTTTGCTGCCTTTTGCAGCCGTCTAGCTCTTTCCACGGCTATTTTAGTGGCCCAAAGTTCGGGTCCCCAAGTTATGGCCTATTCACAGGATAAGCCATCATTGTCTGGTTGACGAGGATCCAACACCCTGCATCCCTGCCAAGCAGCTGTTCAGTAGCTCCAGTGATGATGTATTGCTGCTCCCTTTCAATTTTTTCAATTTAATGGGACTAGTATTGCAGTAACCAACTCCATCCAGTACACAGCTAAAGGAGCTGTGCAGTTCAAAGCCGACTTCTGACACCAGCGCTACTGCAGAACAGCTGATCGGTGGGTGTCACAACTGGACAACAGTTTTAAATAGAGTGTTTACAGCAAAAAGATCCTTTATGACAGTATGCCCACACTGCATAAAATGTCAGCATACATGTGTGTATGGTAATCAAAAATGTCATTAAAAATATAATTCACAGAAAGATCAAGATAAATTAAAATCTTAGGCGTTGAGCTAAAACGTAAAAAAAAAATGCTGTGATCAATGAAATGGAAACACTTGACTTGTAAAAGTCTCAGCCTCTGATTATAGAGCGGATATTAATCACTGGCGGTGTTATTTATCAAAGTCTAACGTGAAAATGATTAGAACTGAAGAACGCTTCAGTCAATTAAAACCAAATCCAAACTGTGAAATGTGTTTTACTTGAAATGATAATTATATACTTTATAATACTCTGCAAAAAAAAGTCACTAGAAACACACTAGTTCCAGGGAGAAAAGCCGTCTGTATTCAAAACCCCAGTTGTCTCCTTGAGTGCGTCATTTCAAGTATGAAATAATGGACAGGAATCTGGAGACTTGTACAGAATAATAAGACTAGAATAGGTAATCGACATTTCCACTTTAAAAAGCTTCATGCTGCATGGATGGCTGGCCCTTAGTGGGATAGGGGTCTCCTTTGACTTTGCAGACCTCCCTCTTTTAGGTCATGCCCTTGCTTAAGGGGGTTGTCCCACAAAAATATTCTATATTTTTTAAACCAGTATCTCTGGATCTGAATTCATTTGTATTTGCGTGGGATTAAAAATGTAGTATAGCCACTGAGCTGTTTGTTCTTTTCCCTTATCTTTCCGTTCACCTCCCTGAGGTGGTCACACACGCTCAGTTTGACTCTTCAACTGTCACTAGCCATATCTACTGTTAGAAAAATTTAGCACTGCCACTGAGTAATTCAATAAAATGTATCTGTATAGCGCCATCTGCTGTTTGTTTTGTTTCTTATTTCTTTGTCCTGCTCACTGAGATGGCCGCACATGCTCAGTCTCATCCTTCAACTGTCTCTTGAGTTGTGATAGGAGAGAGCTACAGCAGGAAGGACTCACCACCTGAGCTGCAGCAGAAAATACACTCCCCTTGAGCTGTCAGCTTAATAAATATCTAGCAGAGCAATGAATGTGGAGATCTCTGGATACATGTGATGTACAGGGCTGGTTCTATCTAGAGTTGAGCGAACTTCTGTTTTAAGTTCGGCATCCAAAGTTCGGGTTCGGGTTATCCAAGCATCCCGTTATGGATTCCGATACCACGGACCATAACGGCATTTAGAATCCATAAGGGGTTTCTTCAATGAACCCGAACCTTGAACAACACGGAGGACCTGGGGTGACGTCACAGTCATGTAATCAGTGCAGGGGCGTGGCTCAGTACTGGATTAGATAATAAGTGGTAGCCTATGACCTCTTATCCAATCCAGTACTGAGCCACGCCCCCTGCACTGATCACATGACGGTGACGTCACCCCAGATCCTTCACCCCGGATTCCAAATGCCGTTATGGTCCGTGGTAGCGGAATCCATAACGGGATGCTTGGATAACCCGAACCCGAACTTTGGACGCCGAACTTAAAACAGAAGTTCGCTCAACTCTAGTTCTATCTATTTAGAAAGAGATTGTCATGTACTATGTGCTGTCTGATTTAAATGTTTTACATTAGTCATGGGATAACCCCTTTAATCTGTGTAGGACAACCTCTGATAGAGGAGGCTCTCACACTATGTACCTCATACTATGATACAAATGTGGTGTAACTCTATTCCATACATTTGTCGCAAAATACTGCAACTACCTCCTGCCCTCAGCTGGCAGATTGTAAGCTTTCAACAATAATTTATACAAGTTGATATTGTGTATATCTTCAGAATGGCAGGTAAGAAGTGAGTATCATTTATGCATTTGTTGCCACACGCTATGGTGCCTAGTTGGTGCCTAGTTAAAAAATGACCACAATTCCATGGCTTTTGCTGGTAATTGCACCTTTTGACCTCTTCTTGTGTTTTTTTACAGTGCAATTTAAATTTTTCAAACATTTCAAGATTTTACCACCAAGCAGATGTAGAACCAGCAAATACGCTGATTGCTCTTAGATCTTCCATTCATATTTTGAATAGGCAATGGAAAAAAAATAGATTTATACTATGAAACTAATTAAAAATGACCCTAATATCCCAAAATAACTTACACACCTCAAATCTGCAGAGTCACACATTAAAATTATGTCTTTTGTGATTTCAAATCTTGGCCTTATTCCCTGGCAGAAGTTGTAAGTGTCTAAGTCAACTTTCAAAAAGGCAACAAATGTTGTCTATGTCTAATTGCAAATGTCAGGCTGCTGTACTACAGCCAGACAACTCCGTATTATTCCAAGAAAGAAAGAAAAGAAAAACAGCTTAGCAGAAATCGTTTTGTACATATTTGGTTTCCTGTATTAAACATTTAAGATGTAAGGCAGCAAGAAGTTACATTAACCAAGACAGGTTCAAAATGTTGGCCAATAAAATATGCATTGTAAGCAGAACGGCGAGAAATCTGTTTTATGAAATCCAAGTTCTCCGTTCAGCCAAAGCATTCAGTCGTAAATGTAGTTCTAAATCATGAATTAATTATGTTCATGAAAGTCACTCTGCAAAATGAAGCCGGTGTGATGCCAGAAAACAGAGTCCTGTGTCATTATGTTACAGAGGATAAGGAGCTGACATTGTGATGAACCTTAGCAGATTAGAAGAGATTTCAAATGTGGGCTCTTCTTTTAAATCAGAAAGAATTGAAATAAAAAGTTCAAATACATGGCTTTACTGGTCCTGAGTTACTACATGTCTAATAGTCTCATCCAGATGCATTCACAAATTTCAATCTAATAAGCCTTAATCAAAGGGCATTTTAAGCTGGTTAAGGAGAAATTGCCAAAAAGATGCTGTCCTTACATCCTAAACTGTGACTTTTGTCTGAAGCATTACCTTTCAAACTTTCTGTTCTCCACGTCCTTGTATACTCTCTGCATATTATATTGTTAATAATGATGACGTCTTTAAAGCTGGGTGTTGCATCTGTGGTCTATTGCCACCCCCACCTCCAGCCTCTTGGTGGGAATGGCAGCTGGAGCGCTAACTTGCTCACATGCTCTGTTTCCCCAGCAGTCCATGCCTGTTGACTCCCTTCTGCTCCTTCCCAATGGCCATAGCTGTTGAAGTAGCATTGCTCTGTTTACTCCACTCAAGCTGAGGGCTGCTTCTCACTTGCTCTACCTCTCACTGCTCTTAGGACTCTTGAAGGGCCAGCACATGGGCCAAAATATTCCCCAGCCACCTTTCAGTATGTAAGGTGCCTGTGGGAAGGTGCCTGAGCAATATATTTTCTAGCATGCTAGACCCTGCAAAGGTTTAGTATTCCATTTCCCTACTGGTGTTTGACCTGAGCCTGACTACTGGATATTGATCTGACTTCTGTCTGATTCCTGGCTTTGAACCTCAGCTAATATGTTTTTGTTTAGGAAGAAAGTACCTCCTAGTGCTTGCTCACAGCACAGATGAAGGTCAAGTGAACTTAGAGTGAGACTCAGGGAAGATTACTATCATCATTGCAACTGCCATACACAACTAATGGGAAAAGACTAGTTTTGGGCGAGCATGCTCGGCTGAACACTAGTTCGGCTCGAGCATCGCGATGCTCGGCACATCGCGGTGTTCGGCTGAATACCGCGTGTGGTCGAGTGCGATGCTCTAGTCTCCTCCCCGCACGTTTGTTGGATGCTACGCAGCCAATAAAGGTGCAGGTAAGTACTGCCATTTACTGTAATGCTATATAGCACCCGATGACACGTGTTCAGCTCAGTCTTAGTCAGGGTGAGCTGGAGAGTAGAAGGGAGAGATAGTGTAGGGAGTGAAATAGGAATATTTTAGTTTTATACTTGTTATAGACCCAAAAGTCCTTTTAATGACTATTGTGTGTAGCAGCAATATATATTTTTAGCGCAACTTGCGCTAAATTGCTAGAATTTGTTAGTGACCCAAAAGTCCTTTTAAGGACTATATTGTGGCAGCAATATATATTTTTAGCGCAACCTGCACTAAATTGCAAAAATTTGTTAGAGACCCAAAAGTCCTTTTAAGTACTATAGTTGTATCTGGCAGCAATATATATTTTTAGCGCAACCTGCGCTAAATAGCTTGCAATTGTTTGGCTGCAGCAGACAGTGGCATTATTTGCACTACATCTCCTGTCTAACGCGTCCGCAGCCTAAAAATATCTGTGACATCCAGTGTACTTTTTCTGTAGACGGTGTCCGCTGTGGACAGTTACATTACCTGCGCTACATCTCCTGTATAACATTTGCGTATCCGAAATATCCGTGACATTCAGTCAATTTTTTTTGCTCCTGGTGGCAGTGACATTACCTGCGCTGCATCTCTAGTATAACAGCACATCCAAAATATCAGTGACATTCAGTGTAATTTTTTTCACCGCTGGTGACAGCGACATTATCTGTGCTACATCGCCTGTGTAACGTGTGCGCAGCTTAAAAATGACATTCATTGTACTTTTTATGTAGACGGTGTCCACTGCGGACATTTACATTACCTGCTCTACATCTCCTGTATAACGTTTGAGTATCTGAAATATCAGTGACATTCAGTCAAATTTTTTCACAGCTGGTGGCAGCGACATTACTTGTGCTATACCTCCTGTATAATGTGTGCGTATTCTAAATATCAGTGACATTCATTCAGTGTAATTTTTTAATAGCCGGTGGTGACAGGGACATTTCTTGCGCTATACCTCCTGTATAATGTGTGTGCATCCAAAATATCAGTGACATTCATTCAGTATAATTTTTTATTAGCCGGTTGGTGACAGCGACATTACTTGCGCTATACCTCCTGTATAACGTGTGCACATCCTAAATATCAGTGACATTCATTCAGTGTAATTTTTTATTAGCCAGTGGTGACAGCGACATTAATTGCGCTATACCTCCAGTATAACGTGTGCGCATCCTAAATATCAGTGACATTCATTCAGTGTAATTTTTTATTAGCCAGTGGTGACAGCGACATAACTTGCGCTATAACTCCGGTATAACGTGTGCGCATCCTAAAAATATCTGTGACATTCTGTGTACTTTATTTGCGCATACACTTACAAAACCTGCGCTGTCCCAGTTTGCAGGGCGGCGCAGGACACGACTCTCAAAGTCAGACCAGTGCGACCAGGTCGGTTGGAATGCAGCAGATAATGGTTCCAGTCGGTTAAGAACCACCCTGTCTTCCACAAAGTCCAGTCTCAGTAGCCAACAGTCTGGTCAACAGAATCTTCACCCTGATCCTCCTTCCTCCCACCATGGAGAGTCTTGGCAAACAAGAAATCCCACACTCGGATATTCCGAGCAGCTCTTTTCATCGCCATTCCTTAAATTGACCAGGCTTTGTGAGCAGCAGAGGGCAGTAGTGGAATACCAGCTTTAACATGGTCGTCGCATTTCCAGTCAGCTTCCGCTCTTCCCAAGCGACGAGTGGGCATTGATGTCTGACCTCTGTGAGGTTTTACGCAACTTTGAGGAATCAACACAGATGGTGAGCGACAATTACGCTATTATCAGCGTAACCATCCCATTTCTGTGTATACTCAAACTCTTGTGCTCACAATAAGGCGGACGCTTTGCATGGGGAAGAGGTGGAAATGGGGGAAGACAGTACACAGGGTAATAGCCAGACCACCCTCAGTTCATCTTCTCAGCGCAAATTGGATGATGATGAGGAGGAGGAGGAGACGGTTGCCTCCGCTACAGAGTATAGTACCCATGTTAGTTTTATTCCATCTGTTGAGCGTGGATGGGTAGAAGAGGAGGAAGAGGATGAGGAGATTGAGAGTCATCCTCCTGATGAGGACAGTTAAGTCTTTTCTGTTAGGACTCTGGCACACATGGCTGACTTTATGTTAGGCTGCCTTTCCCGTGACCCTCGCGTTGTTCTCATTTTGGCCAACACAGATTACTGGTTGTTCACCCTTCTCGACCCCGCTACAAAGACAACTTCTTATCTCTCATTCCTGTGGTGGAGAGGACGAGCAAAATGGTTCAAAAGCAGAAGGTCGTAGTGGAAAAATTGCTACAAAAATTCCACCTGACAATGCTGGCTGCAGAGTAAATAGTTCCTTGGCCAACCGAGTAGGGGGAGACGAGGGGAACACACAGCAGTTCCAACAGAGGCAGGGCAACACTCTCCTGGGACAGTTTTATGACACCCCGCCAGCACCCTCAACCTGATGCGCGGGTGTCCAAGCTAGACACGTGGCATAAACTGGCGCACTATGCCTTGGAGGTGCTGGCCTGCCCCACCTCCATCGTTTTGTCACAGCGTGTATTTAGTGCTGCTGGGGGCATAATAACTGATAAGTGTATCCGTCTGGCAACTAAAAATGTTGACCGGTTGACTCTTATAAAAATGAACAGGGCCTGGATTGCCCCTGACTTCTCTACTCCACCAGAGGAAAGCGGCTGAACATAAAGGCATTCTAAATGTGGCGTTTATGGTATATTAAACACACTATATTCCCATGCACCCCTTCCACCACTAAAAAGG
The DNA here is from genome assembly GCA_033119425.1 of Bufotes viridis. Taxonomy (NCBI): domain Eukaryota; kingdom Metazoa; phylum Chordata; class Amphibia; order Anura; family Bufonidae; genus Bufotes; species Bufotes viridis. The sequence continues at coordinate 38,342,363 of CM065591.1, forward strand.
GTATATGGTTCAATCTCCTTTTTCTCGTCCTCCTCCTCCTCCATCACATCAACATGCTTATTAGGCTGCCCTCGGTCCTAATTTTTTAGATGGTCAGCATTGCAGCAGGCCCTTGCCCATAATGTTTTAGATGATCAGCTCAGCAGCAGGTCCTCATTCCTAATGTTCTAGATGATCAGCTTAGCAGCAGGCCCTCACCCCTAATATTTTAGATGGTCAGCTCAGCAGCAGGCCCTCACCCCTAATGTTTTAGATGGTCAGCTCGGCAGCAGGCCCTCACCCATAATGTTTTAGAGAGTCAGCTCAGCAGCAGACCCTCACCCCTAATGATTTAGAGGGTCAGTTCAGCAGCAGACCCTCATCCCTAATTTTTATATGGTCAGCTCGGCAGCAGGCCCTCGCCCATAATGTTTTGGATGGTCAGCTCAGCAGCAGGCCCTCACCCCTAATGTTTTAGATGGTCAGATCAGCAGCAGGCAATCACCCATAATGTTTTAGATGGTCAGCTTGACAGTAGGCCCTCGCCCATAATGTTTTAGAGAGTCAGCTCAGCAGCAGACCCTCACCCCAAATTTTTTAGATGGTCAGCTCAGCAGCAGGCCCTCGCCCATAATGTTTTAGATGGTCAGCTCGGCAGCAGGCCCTCACCCATAATGTTTTAGATGGTCAGCTAAGCAGCAGCCCCTTACCCCTAATGTTTTAGATGGTCAGATCAGCAGCAGACACTCGCCCATAATGTTTTAGATGGTCAGCTCGGCAGCAGGCCCTTACCCATAATGTTTTAGATGGTTAACTCAACAGCAGGCCCTCGCCCATCATGTTTATATGGTCAGAACAGCAGCAGGCCCTCGCCCCTAATGTTTTAGACGATCAGATCAGAAGCAGGCACTCACCCCTAATGTTTTAGAGGGTCATCTCAGCAGCAGACCCTCATCCCTAATTTTTTAGATGGTCAGCTCTGCAGCAGGCCCTCGCCCATAATGCTTTAGATGGTCAGCTCGGTAGCAGGCTCTCGCTCCTGATGTTTTAGATGGTCACCTTAGCAGCTGGCCCTCATCCCTAATGTTTTAGATGGTCAGATCAGCAGCAGACACTCGCCCATAATGTTTTAGATGGTCAGCTCAGCAGTAAGCCCTCGCCCATAATGTTTTAGATGGTCAGCTCAGCAGCAAGCCCTCGCCCATAATGTTTTAGATGGTCAGATCAGCAGCAGGCACTCGCCTATAATGTTTTAGATGGTCAGCTTGGCAGCAGGGTCTCACCCATAATGTTTTAGATGGTCAGATCAACAGCAGGCCCTCACCCATCATGTTTATATGGTCAGATCAGCAGCAAGCCCTCGCCCCTAATGTTTTAGATGGTCAAATCAGCAGCAGGCCCTCGCCACTCATGTTTTAGAGGGTCACCAGCAGGCCATTAATCATAATTTTAAGGGTGTGTATGATGTCCTTATTTATGTGTAATAAAGGGTGTATTGTAGTGCCGGTTCCTTGTAATTTTTGGCAGCCCTTTCACTTAGTGCATATGCTTTATGAGTGTAGGAGTCCCACTACCTGAACAATTGTACCACAATGTGAATGAGACCCTCCTTTATGTGATATCCAGGTTGTATCGGAGTGCTTTTTCCTTGTATTTTTTGGCGGCACTTGTACTTTATATACAAGTAACAATGCAGGAAAGAATTTTTCCTAACAATTTTTCCTCTAAAAACGATTTTATCTTCGGTTTTGTGCGTATTATTGTCAGTCTGTAAAAGTGGCGTACTACTCGGACAACAGCAGCAACATGGGAGTCCAAGATGCATTCAAACATCCTCCTCATGCTGTTCCTGAACCATTTCAGTGGTGTTCCAACAATTTCTAACCTTTTCCTGGGAACCAGACACCCTCCCCTTTTCAGAGCAGAAGTTGCCTGGTTTAATGCTCGGGTTCTTCCATTGACTTCCATTGTGCTCGGATGCTCGGTAGAGCACCCAAGCATCACAAGGTGTTCTACTCGAGCACCCGAGCACTTTGGTGCTCGACCAACACTAGTAAAGACTATTCCACCATCAAGAGCACCCCAGCCACAACCAGACAGGAGACCCCAAAAGTCCAGAGTGTGCACCGAGGGAAGAAAGGCTGCGCCATCTGATTACTGCACTGCCCCAGAGAGTGGTGGAGTGAGGATAGCCACAGTATACCAACATCACTCATTCAGTACCACAACTACAATTCCCCTCTTCCCAGCTATCCCCCTGCAGATCACTGCATGTTTTCCTTAAAAAAAATGGTTTTAGGTGGCTTTTGAAAGCTTTGATGATGGGAGAGAGTCTGATGAGCTGGGGTAGTGAGTTCCAAAGTATTGGGGATGCCAGGGAGAAATCTTACAGATAGTGTGTGCGTTGCAGACAATAGACCAAACAAGTAGGTCTTGTGAAGATCAGAGATTTCATGTAAAGAGGTATCTGGAGATTAGGCAGAGATGTACAGAGGGGAAAGATTGTGGACAGCCTTTTTCAGGTCTTGCAGATGTTAGCTTGTGACCACATTATGGCCATCTCAAATCTGATTACAAAATATTCATAGTTGCTGATTTCGAGTCAAAGGGGTTTTCCGAAGGAAGAATATTGATGACCTATCCTCAGGATAGGTTATCAATATCTGGTGGGATCTGACTCCTGGTACCCCGGATGATCAACTGTTTTAAGAGATCATGGTGGTCCTAGGCTAGTGATGTCAAGTTCATCAGTCACATGGCTAAGACGCAACTTAGTTAAACGGCCTGGGCTGCAATACCAAGCCCTATACAATGAACGGTGCTGTGCTTAGTAAACTGCAAGGAGGCCACAGTGCTCATCAGACCACCGCAGCCTCTTCAAACAGCTGATAAGATCAGCTGGGTGTTGGACCCCCACGATCAGTTACTGATGACCAACCATAAGCATAGGTCATCAATATCTCCCCGAAATTACCTTTAATACTTTCTCGGCACTTATAAGAAAATTTGACATACTTTTGTAAGACACATCTGATAATCTGATGTTTATTAGGTCCAAAGGCTGCCACATTAAAATAATTTTACTGTATCATTCTACAGAGTTAATGTCATTTTTTTTACTCATTATTTTATTTTTGAAATGTTTTGCCTTAAGCACATTACCTGTAATCACAAATTCCTGTATGGCAAAGATGTTTTTCACCATAAAACATAGAAGAGGAATACATACCCTTCCAAGATGCTTAACTTAACATTTACCTGACATTAAACAACTTTCTTGCTTATAAATTGAATTGGGTCTGATTCCAAAGGCTGCTCTGTTAAAAGTGCCTTGGCTTTTAAAAGCAGCCGCCCTTATCCAGCGCTGGAAGGCTTGAATTCCTGACCTCACTGAGGAACATTAAGTGATGAAGTGTTTGCAGACTAATTTAAGAAAAGGGCAATAGCATTTATTGTACACAATAGATAGCAGCTACCTGATGGTTTCTAATTATAAGATGACTCAAGTAACCGAACAGCCTATCTGAAGATCTATTTTCAAAAAGTTTTCAGTTATTCCATGGCCCAATGAGGTTAGGCATTTCAAGACATTTAAGAAATGTCTGCCATTCTTGATGTTCAGATTTTCCACCCTGTGCAGCTGAATAGCTCATTTCTTAAGGGATACTCCGTATAGATTCAGGTAGTATGAACAGGATAGATAAAGTGCATCCATGGTAAGTTGGAGGTCCAGCTTTAACTTTACATACAAGATATCGGGGCGGATTGGGAACATAAAGTGGCCCTGGAAAAAAACTAAAAGGGTATAAAAGATGGGCCAAAACAAGTAGGTGGGGACAACCAATCCCCGTTGCACCTCAATGGTGGGGGCAAGAAGGAACACTTGGGATCAGATGTGTGGCATCAGGCGGATGGCAGCATCAGAATAGTAGCTGAGGCAGGTAGCCAGAAGAAACCAATCTCTTATGTCAAGGTTTGGGTGAGGCAGCATGGATGATCTAATCTGATGGATCAGGCATTGGTGGGTGGAAATCCTGGCTGATCCACGTCGGATTCATCTTGACAAAGGTCAGTCTCTCCGTATTTTGGGTGGACAGGCGAGTTTTTCATCTTTAGGCTGTCTTGCAGATAGGTGAAAGACTTCAGGAAACACTTGACAACCAGATTGAACAGGTGCGCCATGCAGGGCACATGGCTCAGCCATCCTTGATGCTGCGCCGACACCATGTTCTGCCCATTGTCGGTCACCATGGTTCCGATTTTGAGTTGTCATGGAGAAAGCCAGGATTTGATTTCTTGATGAAGGACGCGAAGCAGTTCCTCCCCTGTGTGACTCCAGTTCACCCAGGCAAACTAGGTGTAGAACAGCGTGACACCAGGTGATGTAGCGGTTGCTGCGGCAGGCTGGACCACCACATTGGAGCCACGGTTCTCCCAGGCCACTTTATAGTGACGCTGCATATGTTGAAGCAGGGCCGTGATGCCAAAAAGGACTTTAATTCTCACTTCACCACACAAGAGCTAATAAGCCCCTTCCACCCCCCCCCCCACTAGTACACCACAAAGAAAGGCTTTAGAACATATAACTGCGGCCGTGAATGGCAAATAATACTTTTTTTGCCACTAATACATGCCAAAAAGGACTGTAATTTTCTCACTTCAACACACAACGGCTAATAAGCCCCTTTTTATTTTTCCCCACTAATGCACGACAAAAAAGGCTTTAGAACATATATATATATAACAGCACAGCACAAGGGCTAATTACAGAGGTATTGCAAACTTGAAATGAGCAGCAGTATAATGGCAATTTGGAACCGTAGTCAGTGCAGCAAGGTGTAATAAGATTGTTCCTATTACCCAGGCTGTAAACACCCCTATTGAACCCTGTTCTGCTTCAATACTGTGGAATGATTCCTCCCTATCCTTTCTCTGAACTTCTATTAAGTAAAATAAAAGTTTTCAAGTCTTTCCTAGCATTGTCCCTAGCACCTGCAGACGTCTTTCCCTGCACTAAGTACACTGGAAAATGGCTGAATCCAAGATGGCTGAGGCCATTTATAGGGCTATGACATCACAGGGCTGGCTGGCTGCTGATTGGCTGCATGCATGGCATTGTGGGTGATCCCTCGTTCTCAGAGTTCTTTGCTCCATGTCCTAACATGTGCAGTAGCCATTTTAGGAAAAAAATGCGATTCGTTACTATGAAGCGTGAGGAAATTCGGATTCGGTGTGAACCGAATAATTTCTGAAATTCAGATCGAATTCGACTTTGTCAGCTTCTAATCTGTCATCTCTAGTGATGATGTTATTACGTCATCACGCTGGGCAGACACGGTGACTGTTGTCACTGATGACCTCACCGTGCCCGGCCAGTGTGATAATGTGGTGATGTCACATGTCAGTGCATGTGAGAGTTGGTGCGTCTTGTTCAATCGAGATGGTCACGACTGCCACTCCGCGAGCAAATGGATGAGGTGAGTATGTATATTTTGCTGGTAGACCTTATTGTTTTCAGTTGGATTTACCAACCGTTTGTAGGCATGGTCAACCAGACATATTGTAGGGGGTTCAAAGAGGCCACACATAACATTACCAAAAGGGTAATGAAGGCTATGTCTCCTTCACTCCAGAACCACTGTTTGCCTTCTATGCAGCCTGATGGCCTGATGAAGGACTATGTGCTTGAAAGTTGCCATAACTTTAAAGGGACACTGACAGGCCGTTACAGCATATAAAGTGTTCTATATGCTACTATTGGTCTTAATATGCTGAGTCCAATTATACCATTATCACCCCTGGCTGCCTTTCCTATACTTATATAAAACGTTTTTATTAATATGCAAATTACCTGTCTTTGTGCCCAAGGGGCTGTCCCTCATTCAGCTCTGTGCCCAGCTGCGCCCCAACTACCGTCTCCTAGTACCGCCTAGCTCATTAGCATTCACTGCACTGGGTGGCTTTTCTTTCTCCAGACGCAGCGAAATCCTGCGCATGCCCAGTAGTATCTTGCTGGCATCAGCCTCATCTGTTCGCTCCGCACCTGCTCCGGATAAGGTCCCCAACACCCTCCAGCTCCAGTAGAAGATAGTACTGGGCATGCACGGGATTTCACCGCGTCAGGAGAAAGAAAAGCCACCCAGTGCAGTGAATGCTAATGAGCTGGGCGATACTAGGAGACGGCAGTTGGTGCGCGGCTGGACACAGAGCTGAATGAGGGACAGCCCCTTGGGCACAAAGACAGGTAATTTTCATATTAATAAAAATGTTTTTTTAAGGAATAGGAAAGGCAGCCAGGGGTTATAATGGTATAATTGGACTCAGCATGTTAATAGTAGCACATAGAACACTTTATATGCTGTAACAGCCTGTCAGTGTCCCTTTAAATACTCCTAATTGAACTAAGGGTAAATGGGAGCTTTTGGTGAATAAAGTTAAAAATTAGGAGAAAATATAATATCAAAGTAAGAATCCGTTACATCAATAGACGAGGATATGGAGTTGCTGGATGTAAGTTTTTTTCTAACCAAAATCAAAAAGATTGGTGGATGGGATATTGTTTTTTTCCCCTTTCTTATATAGATTTATACAATTTTAAATGTCTTGATTTGAAATAAAGATATTTAAAAAATAACTAATATAATAATACATTAAATTGCATTTTCTCAAGTCTGTAGCAATGTTCTGTCAATAGTTTCTAACTCTCAATGATTCAGCATTAGAGATGAGAAAATTTCACCAAATCTGTTTGGTCTGAATATATTCAACCAGAGGCAGATTGGCCAAAGACCCTACAGGTAAATTTCCCAGTGGGCTGAGTCCCCAGGGGGCCACCCAGCCCTCTTCTCTGCCACTGATCAGGTACATAATGAGCCCTCAGTGGCAGGGCCGGCGCCACCGTTAGGCGAACTAGGCGTTCGCCTAGGTCGCCGGCCTGCTGGGGGTGCCTTGGTGGGCTCCCCCTGTCTGGGGCTGCAGCGCTGGGCGAGCGGCTCTTGAGCCACCCCCAGCCCCATTACAGGGGGGCCAGGAGGTGGAGGTCCTTCTTTAATATGGCAGAGCAGGCACCTGCATACCCTGATGGCAGGTGCCTGCTCTGCCAGTAAATTACCGGAGCAGAGAAGGCGGGCGGCAAGGGAGGCTGTTCTAGCAGCTTCCCACTCCTCCCTCGCGCAACCTCTGTGATGCCGGGAGCCGGAATATGATGTCAATTTTGCCCCAGCATACTAAACGGCGTGCTGGAGGACTGAGGAGCTGCACCATGCTGGACCCCAGGGGGGTGAGTGTTTAAGTGTTTGACTGAGTGAGTGTCTGCCTGTGTGTGTCTGTCAGTGAGTGAGTGTATGTCTGTCTTTCAGTAAATGTCTGTGTCTGTCATTGAGTGAGTGTGTGTATGTTAGTGAGTGTATATGTCTGCCTGTCTGTCAGTAAGTGTCTGTGTTTGTCAGTGAGTGTGTGTTTGTCTGTCAGTGAGTGCGTGTCTGTCAGTGAGTGCGTGTCTGTCTGTCAGTGTGTGTGTGTCTGTCTGTCAGTGTGCGTGTGTCTGTCTGTCAGTGTGTGTGCGTGTCTATCTGTCAGTGTGTGTGTGTGTCTGTCTGTCAGTGTGTGTGTCTGTCTGTCAGTGTGTGTCTGTCTGTCTGTCAGTGTGTGTGTGTCTGTCTGTCAGTGTTGGCATGTCTGTCTGTCAGTGTGTGTGTGTCTGTCTGTCAGTGTGTGCGTGTCTGTCTGTCAGTGTGTGTGTGTCTGTCTGTCAGTGAGTGCGTGTCTGTCAGTGTGTGTGTCTGTCAGTGAGTGAGTGACATGGGGGGGCGGCAAAATGGATCTTTGCCTAGGGCGGCAAAAATCCTTGCATCGGCCCTGCTCAGTGGTTATTAACGCTGTGAGGATCAGGTATTTATGTGCCCAACCACGACCACACATGTCTTCTTGAATTCATCTGCTGTGGTCAGCATCTCACTTCCTAAGCCTCCTGCTCCATAGACAACTGGAAGAGGAGGAGAGAAGATGGTAGCTATTGATGGCCACCACAGAGGGCCAGATTTTGGGGCAGTACATTGTGCTAGACTGTATTATTTCATTCTGCTGGGATGGTATTTTGCACCATGGTATTGTGGACCCCGCCACCTTGTGTTGCCCCGTCTTCTTTTAATTTGGACCTGCCTACAAAATGGGGCCACTTTTAGTTTTTTTTTTTACCAGGGCCATTTAAGTTCCCAGTCCACCCCTGAATTCAACCCTAATCTAAAATTCCCTGATTGCTCCGTAAAGCCATGTATGACACTCTAAGATTTCCTATGACTTTATCCAACCCTTTTTCACGCTATAGCTATGGGTAAATGGATAATATAAGGTCATAACAAACAACCTCTCTAATAAACTGCACTGGCAAATTAAAAAAATAAATAAAACAGGTCCAAAAATGATCCCTATTTGGTAGAAGATGCTTTTTGTCTTCTGATCTGGTGGTCACCATTTTGATTGATTCATGGTGGACAAATCACAAAATGTTCGAATTCAAAGACATTCTAAGTTTTTGGGAAATTCGTAAAAGTATTTGATTTCTGTAGAATCGATTTGTTCCTCTCTAATCAGCATTCAAATAAATGGATGGCTTTGTAGTTCACGGTTGAGCAGAGTCCTTCAGAGTGACTTGAGGGCAACTGTTTGTAGCAACGCTCTAATCTAGCTAGAAGGAAGAGGGGTCCCCGACAGAGTACCACCTTCTAGGATTTACACATGTCTTAACTGCTAAGCTTAAAATGGGTTGTCTTGATGAGCCATAATAGTATATTATAGTACAAGGATTTTATACTTTGTTGCATAGCAGACTTATAATCAAGGCCCATTGTGTATATCTTCTCATGAATTCTTCGCTATGTACGTCACCACTTACCTGCTCTTTGTATTCAGCGGCCAGCAGCCATCTCTTGAGTTTTACCTGTCGTAACTTCTTTATTTATTTCTTGCTTTAAAAGTAAAGGTTCTCGCTACAAAGCAATTTAGAGGAGGACAAAGAACAAATTCTGCCTTCTTGGCAGGGACATTATTACTTTGCTGACAGCTCTCAATTCTTTTTACCATCGCTCTGTGTATATATAATTACTTTGTGTGGCCACTTACTTTGGGAGCACAAAAAGCTGAACTTTCTTACCCACATTCATAAGGTCTAGTAAGTTTATGCAATGGTGTGAATGTTAATAACCAGATCTGTATACATTAAGTCTATTGGTATTCATAGGAGACGCCAGGAATAAATATAGAGCACATTGCAGTTTCCGATTTCCCTGCAACTGGTCTTTATCCCTGACCCAGAGGTCTAGCTAATAATTATTGGTAAGCAAAATGTTAATCCAGTGCACTATAACAAGTCTGCCAGTACCACAAGTTTACTATAACGGAAAACTGGAAAGGTGCCATTCATTCTATAGACATCATGGTAAAATAGAAAGTCCTCATTACCGAGTTCAGACCAGATTCACCGTTGAGCCCATGCTGTCCCAAAAGTCCTACATAAAATAACACCATGTGGAGGCAACATTGGAGGGAACTGTGTTTGATAGCCAGAGGCATGGCGTAATATGTTGCTAGTCAGTGATACATTGACAGGTAATAATGTGGTAGAATACAAGTAGCGTTGAGCGAATCAAATTCCACAAAGAATCCGAATTTCAGGATAAACTCAATTCGCCGCAAAGCCAAATTTCCTTGTGCTTCACGGTAGCGAATCAATTTAACCTGAACTAGTGCGAAAAACAAAAAACCTGTCACGAGCAAATGGAGCAGATATTTTACACCATGTTACATACATCAGATGCCGTGATCATGTATGAATGTGGCACCTGAGGGGTTCAATGACGGGGGGCGGCGCAATCGTGTTCATAGGAGCACTAATTACTGATAACTGGTTTTTATAATCGGCCCAATCGGCCGATAAACAAACAACCAGTCATTGGTCGGATAATTTGCAGAATAAAAGATGTGGCGTTGATGACCAATAGAACTGAATGAGGGTGGAACGACTGAAGTAGCGATTGTCCCTCAACTTTATTTTATTTTTTTTAAATTAGCTTTTAGCCTGGGATTAGGTCACGTTTTTCCCATTTGGTTAACGTATGCAAAATATGTATACGTTAAACGGATGCATCTGACTGATGCCATACCTGTTCATGTCCCCATACGTTTTTTTGCCAGACCGTGCAGGATAAAAAAAAACAGGGTGTGCTTCGTTTTTTTTTTTTCGTTTTTTTTCTACTGTATACATCAAACAGAGGCATAAAACATGACGTGAACCCACCCTAACTTGTAAATAAAAACATTTCTTTGCTTTTGTTGCAATTGTAATATTTCTTTTTTCCATTCTCCAAAAGTTAATCAGTAAATCTTTTCTACCCCAAAATACTGCCTGTGACGACTACAATTCATCCTCAAAAGAACCAGCAAATATAGAAAGTTAATGAAAAATGATTGATCAGTTCTTGAAGTTCAAAAAAAGACATTCTTCAAATGACTTTTTAACAATAAAGACAAACCCTATTTCTTATATATTGCTTTATAAAGAACTAAGGTGAAATTCCCAGTTCAATTGTAACAGGAAAAGTTATACAGAAAATGAAAGTCCGTATACCCAGGAACCTCACATGAAAAGCGTATACTTATTTATTCTTTGTATTTGTTTTTTAGAACTAACCAGCTATTTCTATCTTTAATGTTGGGCTGAAGATGAAAGAGACACTGTAAAACAATTGTAGAGGTGAATTGGAAAGCATCAGAGTCTCGCAGAACTGCAGTTCCTACAATATATTGTCTTTTATGTATAAATTCTATTAGAATGTACTAAAACAAACATTCACAAAGTCCCACTCCTAAAAATTAGAGTTGAGCGAACACCAGGAAGTTCGGGTTCGCAGGGTTCGGCTGAACTTCGTCGCAAAGTTCGACTTCGGAAACGAACTTGACATCGAACCCCATTGAAGTCATTGGGGACCTGAACTTTGGGGCACTAAAATGGCTCTGAAAAAGTAATGGAAAGGGCTAGAGGGCTGCAAAAGGAAGCAAAATTGGGGTAAGAGCTGGACAATTGCCATGCAAACGAACGTGGATAGAGAAATGACTTAAAATAACATAAAATACATAAAAATTAAAAGTAATAATCTTGAACTAGGAGGAGGAGGTCCATATGGAGTAGGAGGTTGAGGAGGCGGTGGACGTGGTGGTGTAGGTGGAAGCGGTGGTGGAGGAGGTAGTCGCCAACAACACTGTTTTGTTTTTTTTTTGCTTTTTATTTTATTTGGGTAGACCCCAAAACATTTAGAAATATAGAAAAGAAAACATAGAAAAAGTGTGCTGGAGTATAACAAAGGCTGGGTGACCCCGGTATACATGTCTATTCTGCACAAGGTATGGATAAGTACTGTGGGATCCATGACTGGTTCATTTTAATGAACGTGAGCTTGTCCCCATTGGCTGTGGACAGGCGGCTGCGCTTGTCTGTGATAACGCCCCCTGCCGTGCTAAACACATGTTCGGACAATACACTGGCTGCAGGGCAGGCCAGCACCTCCAAGGCGTAAAGGGCAAGCTCAAGCCATGTGTCCAATTTGGAAACCCATAAGTTGAATGGGGCAGACCCATCAGTCAGTACTTGTAGGCGTGTGCACATGTACTGTTCCACCATGTTGCTGAAATGCTGCCTCCTGCTAAGACGTTCCATATCAGCTGGTGGTGCTGGTTCTTGTGGCGTGCTGACAAAGCTTTTCCACATTTCACCCATGCTAACCCTGCCTTCTGAGGTGCTGGCGGTGCCCCAGCTGTGTTGGCGACTTCTTCCTCCTCATCTGCCTTCATCTTGTGCTTCCACTGAGGCCCCGGTGTCAGGTGGGAATGCCATCAGCAGCGCGTCTACCAGCGTGCAGAATATATTTCCCAGTCAGATATGCAGTGTAGGGATAGTGTGAAAGAAAAAAGGGGTACAGATCACCCAACAATCTAAACACCTGCCGAATTTACAGAATATATTTCCCAGTCAGGTATGCAGTGCAGCAGGAACACACCCTCCAAGCCACTTGTGAATGACTGGTCTGATAACCGTGGAAATGTCCACCCACAATGTCACAGTTGTATTTACTGGTTATATTTCACTCTCAGAAATGCAGTGCAGGCCGCAAATGTACTTTATGGCAAAAAAAATTTTTTTTTTCACCAACAATGTCACAGTTGTATTTACTGGTTATATTTCACTCTCAGAAATACAGTGCAGGCCGCAAACGTACTTTTTAGCAAAAAAGTTTTTATTTGTCCCCCCAGAATCTAACAGATGGATTTACTAAATTGATTACACTGTCACATATGCAGCACAGGGGTATTTTACAGAAAATAATGTGAATATGTCACCCCCTGGGTCCCTGAACTCACAGACGGATTACCTATATTATTGTCCACCTCCCCTGGCACATATACAATGCAGGAGCACTTAAAAAAATGGGTTTATGTCACCCACTGAACTACAAGAACAGGATTAAATTATTGTCTCTGGCAATATTGTCACTTGCACAAAATGTCCGCCGACGCCCACCTAACTAACAGATGGATTAAAACTTATTTTTCTGTGTCACTGGGCTCAGGACAGGGTAGAAAAACATGGCTGTGATGGCTTCTAAGGGCACACATCTTAAAAGCTTGTTGATTGGCTGCCCTGCAGCCTTTCAACAAGCTTTATTAAACGGCCAAACAACAAACTCGAACCCGAACTTTAATGGAAATGTTCGGGACCAGGTACCAAAAAACCCAAAAGCCGGTACGAACCCGAACCTTACAGTTCAGGTGCGCTCAATACTACTAAAAATGGTAGGTGTAGAAAACATATCTATTATTAAAGAAGATATCTGCTGTGAGTCCATCCCATTTTTGGAGGCCTCCATCCTACATTCAGTATAAAAAAAAATCAGGGGCAAAGATGATTTTGTCGGGTAAAATGACATAGGGGAGACCTAGTATAGTCAATAGGATCCATCAGGCACCATTACTTTCAGTTATGTGCAGGATCCAGTACTTCCTCCTCTAAAAGAGCAGAACAAAAGAAATCATTATTGGTTATGTGAACACTGCCTTAAAAAGGGTTGTCCAGGTCCAAAAATACTGTTAAATGTGTCTTTAATAAAAAAAATAAAAAAAGACATACAACTTATTCACACTCTTAGGTTAACAAAGGTGCCCCAGTCCCCTTCTGTTAGCCCTGGTGCTGGGTCCAAAAGCCAGGAGCGGACTGGCCATGCCAATTCCCAGGGGGCTGCTCGAGACCTCTTCATGGCCACTGTTTAGGTACGCAATGATTAATTAATGCCAGGAGCATGAGGTACTTATGCATCTGGTCAGCAGCTGCAGGTCCACTCCTCTCCTGAATTCAACTTTATCACCACCTTCAGTATGGTAATAGGGCAGTATTTTATGCTGCACTATGGTATTTGGTTTTACTGGGGCTGTATTTTGAGCTGCACTATGGTATTCATGGCCCTGTCTACTTCTGCTGTCCCTGGCTGCCTGTGGCTTTTGTTGGCCCTGCCTACTTGTGTTGCCCCAACTTCTGTAAATTTGGACTTGCCTACAACTTTGAGTCACTTTTAGTTTTTTTCCAGGGCCAGTTTTAATTTCCAGTCTGCCCTTGCTGGCAGCTTCCCTTTCAGCTTAGCAGTTAACACAGGACAGCATGCCAGCCTGTGCTTTGCATGAAGGGGTTGGCTGACTAGCTGATTTTGCAGCGACCCGAGTCGGAGTGGTGGATGGGAGTGGTAGTGGTTTCTATTAGTACCCAGTCCATTAAGGTGGTAGTTCTCTTACTGTTGCTCCCTAGGAGTGCCTGTTATTCATTTAGGGCACACCCTGATTCTGGTGCTCCTGCCTGATGGTAGCTGGAGTGCATTGATGGTAAGTGATTGGATGGGTGCAAGGCAGGACATTTAAAGGGCGTCCTGCCTTGCACCGGGACGTTTGCTTTGGTACCCACTTCGCCCTGGAGCAGCTGCAATCTTTAAAGACCCAAAAGGGTAAAGACTGTCTACGTTTACACTGTCTTAGGTTTCATGTTCATATTTTTTTACACATTCTCTAAGGACTGGTAGAGTGCCAAGTGACTGGTGCAAGGCAAATGTGGTGTCCATTTAGTGATGAGCGGCAGGGGCAATATTTGAATTTGCGATATTTCGCAAATATTTGGGCGAATATTCGTCATAAATTCGAGAATTCGTGATCATTTTCTTGATTGTAAAAATCGACATTGTAATATGCGCGTATTGTGCACGCAATACAGGCGTGGGTCACTATTGCTAAATTTTTCAAGCTGCTAGAAGTTTCCTGAGACTGGAGAAAATGGTTGACACGGCAGAACATTACAATAGCTTTATATGCAGAGATAGTGCCCTGGCAATTAATGATGCACATATTTTTGCGTAATACGTGCAACTTCACATTTTAGCAGGTCTGACTACTTATTAGTGATTGGTGCACTAAGTATTGTTGTGAACTTGTGACATCCCAGCACTATGTCTGTAGCATGTATGTATGTATGTATGTACAGTGGAGGAAATAATTATTTGTCCCCTCACTGATTTTGTAAGTTTGTCCAATGACAAAGAAATGAAAAGTCTCAGAACAGTATCATTTCAATGGTAGGTTTATTGTAACAGTGGCAGATAGCACATCAAAAGGAAAATCGAAAAAATAACTTTAAATAAAAGATAGCAACTGATTTGCATTTCATTGAGTGAAATAAGTATTTGAACCCTCTAACAAAAAAGACTTAATACTTGGTGGAAAACCCTTGTTTGCAAGCACAGAGGTCAAACGTTTCTTGTAATTGATGACCAAGTTTGCGCACATTTTAGGAGGAATGTTGGTCCACTCCTCTTTGCAGATCATCTCTAAATCCCTAAGGTTTCGAGGCTGTCTCTGTGCAACTCTGAGCTTGAGCTCCCTCCATAGGTTTTCGATTGGATTAAGGTCCGGAGACTGACTAGGCCACTCCATGACCTTAATGTGCTTCTTCTGAGCCACTCCTTGTTGCCTTTGCTGTATGTTTTGGGTCATTGTCGTGCTGGAACACCCATCCACGACCCATTTTCAGTTTCCTGGCAGAGGGAAGGAGGTTGTCGCTCAGGATTTCACGATACATGGCTCCGTCCATTTTCCCGTTAATGCGAATAAGTTGTCCTGTGCCCTTAGCAGAAAAACACCCCCAAAGCAAAATGTTTCCACCCCCATGCTTGACGGTGGGGACGGTGTTTTGGGGGTCATAGGCAGCATTTTTCTTCCTCCAAACACAGCGAGTTGAGTTAATGCCAAAGAGCTCTATTTTTGGTCTCATCAGACCACAGCACCTTCTCCCCAGTCACTCTCTGAATCATTCAGGTGTTCATTGGCAAACTTCAGACGGGCCTGCACATGTGCCTTCCTGAGCAGGGGGACCTTGCGAGCCCTGCAGGATTTTAATCCATTGCGGTGTAATGTGTTTCCAATGGTTTTCTTGGTGACTGTGGTCCCTGCTAATTTGAGGTCATTAACTAACTCCTCCCGTGTAGTTCTAGGATGCTTTTTCACCTTTCTCAGAACCATTGACACCCCACGAGGTGAGATCTTGCGTGGAGCCCCAGAGCGAGGTCGATTGATGGTCATTTTGTGCTCCTTCCATTTTCGAACAATCGCACCAACAGTTGTCACCTTCTCTCCCAGCTTCTTGCTAATGGTTTTGTAGCCCATTCCAGCCTTGTGCAGGTCTACAATTTTGTCTCTGACATCCTTGGACAGCTCTTTGGTCTTTCCCATGTTGGAGAGTTTGGAGTCTGCTTGATTGATTGATTCTGTGGACAGGTGTCTTTTATACAGGTGACTAGTTAAGACAGGTGTCCTTAATGAGGGTGACTAATTGAGTAGAAGTGTCTAACCACTCTGTGGGAGCCAGAACTCTTAATGGTTGGTAGGGGTTCAAATACTTATTTCACTCAATGAAATGCAAATCAGTTGCTATCTTTTATTTAAAGTTATTTTTTTGATTTTCCTTTTGATGTGCTATCTGCCACTGTTACAATAAACCTACCATTGAAATGATACTGTTCTGAGACTTTTCATTTCTTTGTCATTGGACAAACTTACAAAATCAGTGAGGGGTCAAATAATTATTTCCTCCACTGTATGTGTGTATCTATGGACAGCAGAACCTTTCACGCTACCTAACACCCTGCACTGGAACCAGCTAGAATCAGCTACACTATCACAATCTAACCTTCACTGATTATTTCCCACTAAGTAACTGTATTATATACAGTAGATATAAAAAGTCTACACGCCCCTGTTAAAATGTCAGGTTTCTGTGCTGTAAAAAAATAAGACAAAGATAAATAACTTTAGAACTTTTTCCACCTTTATTGTGACCTGTATTAAGGCTACTTGTAGCCTGGATTTGTGGGAGGGGCGAAGGGGCTCAAATTCAGGCCGGGCGCTTCCCTACTCACGCGTTCTGTGTGCTGTGGATGCGCTCCCGGTCCCGCTTCAGATCAGTGAGTTCCTTGGCTACGCGTCATCGCTGCTCGTCACTTCCGGTTCCGGCGTGTCACCGGCAGCGCGCGCCTTTCACCCGTCCCTTGGGCAAGACTCTGCGTTCAGGTATGGTAGGAAGGGGGGTTCCCGATGCCGCAAACTCCCGGCGCGACAGGCCGACTACCTACTCGGTGGCACCAGATCCCCCTGCTCAGCACGGTCTGTTAGAGGAACTGGCCCGGTGGCTCCAGCGGGGTCACTGGGGTCACCTGGCTTCTGCTCTGGTCATCAAGGAGGGGGGTTTTCAATAGTAGGTTTGGGGTGGCGGCCGATGCGGGCCGCTCTGTCACTCCCAGGTAAGGTACTGGTCAGTCTTGGTACCTGTCGTTCCCTGGGCTGATGGCCCCCTGTTCTGGGCATGTTGGGGTCGCTCACTGGTTGTGGCCACTTGTGGTAGTCCGCGGGCAAGGGTCACTTGTTCCGCTAGGGCTCCGTTAAGGGCCACAGCCAACCGCAGCGCTCTTGGTTAACCCCCCCCCCCTTTTTTCTTTTTTTTTTTATAGTAGTCGGTATGGAGGGTATATAATAAAAAATATAAATAAATATATACATATGTTACACCATCCGTTTATTTTTTCAGTTGGGGGGTGTACCTCGCCCGGGAGATGCTCGGTTGGGTGAGCCGCCAGTGCATGTCCGCGCCCACCCGGGTACACTGGTCAGGTATCTTGTCCAGGCCTGCCTGGTGTCTGCGGCCATTCATTGGTGTCTGCCTACTCGGGCGTTCCACCAAAAAAAAAAAAAGACATTTTAAATATATATAATGACATGTAGTGGTTTCATGCTCATAGTTCATGTTGGTCCATAGCCATGGGGGATCCGCGGGTGGATCGGTCACCAGGACACTCTCATGGCTTGGTCCCCAGTCCAACCATGGGAGGGCTCTCGCTGGTTCCCCTGGGTCCGCTCTGTTTCAGGGGGCGCTTTTTGTCCCTTCCGTGGTTGGGCCATAGTCATGCCCGTGGCTCTCGCCCCCACCCCCTCCAGCTCCAGGAGTTTTTTCTCACGCTAGGTTGGTCCCAGGTACTCGCTACTTGCCGTCCGGTCCTCCCCTCCCCACTCTTTTTCCCCTGCATCACGGTCTAGGGTTTTGGTTGTCCACTAGGAACTATCAAGGTTCATTCATGGCAGCATCTGGCTCGGCCAGGGGTTTCTCGGGTGGATCGCCCACCAGAAATCCCTCGCAGGCCCGCCTCACTGCTAGGTAGGGGTTCCCGGGTGGGTCGTCCACCAGAACTCTCTCTCAGCTGCGCCCGTCCGTTCGGGGCACGCCCAAATCTAGGTTCGGGCCCCAGGGCGACCACCGCAGGTCCCGTCCATTTTTCACAGCCACGCTCGGCACGCTCATGTCATACTCCAGGGTGCCTCGGGTGGTTCATCCACCAGGTCCCTTCACAATAATTTTTCTGCCAGTACCTTATACGGTGGGAGCTCCTCGGGTGGATCGCCCACCAAGGATTCTCTCAAAAAAAAAAAAAAGTTAGGTGATGGCCAGGGTTACCTCGGGTGGATCGCCCACCAGGTTTTCTCTCGCAGGCCACCTCGACACCTCCATTCCGCACAAGGGTTCTCGGGTGGATCGCCCACCAGGACCTTTTTTCACGCCGCAGCACGTTTTACATGGGTTCTGCTGCTCTGTTTGACCTCTGGGGTCTCAGCACGGCGGGGTCTGCACGGTTCCTACCTGGGTTGGGTGTTTTTTGTTTTTCTTCAGGGTCCCCCCTCGTCATTGTTCGGTATCTTTCCTTCCATCCGCCCAGAGCTACTGTACGGTTCAGGCCTCCGGCCTGGGTCAGCTCGTCTCTAGTGTACCGTATTCTGTTTTTCCATTTTCATTCAGGGGTCTTCGCAAGTCAGACAGGCTCTGTCACCAGCCCAGCGGCAAGCCGTTCGGTCGACTCTCCGTCAATTAAGTTGGTACTGAAGTCAGCCTTAAGTATTAATTCCCAAGATTCCAGGTATCCGTGTCTACTCTATTGCACGTTTTTAGTTTTGGTTGTTCCTTTATAGTCGTTGCTTTGCTAATACATATGTATCGGGTTCTCGCGGGGTCACCAGTTTCCAGGACCTGGCCTTTGATCGGTGAGCTCGCACCTCGACCCGAAGTCGCGTTCAAGAAATACAAGGCTTTACCGGCAGGTACCGATCAGTTCACGACTAATAGTTCTGGTGTAGTCCTTCAGGTTCCGCACTCAGTTAGTTTCCTCCTCGTCACTCCAGTCGGTTCACGTGGTGCAGGGTGCTACGAGTCGCCGGTTCACTTCTGGGGTCCTCGGTTCGGCAGCTGTTACCCCTTTTTCCGGTCTGGTATCCTCTCACTTGTGGCTTCGTATGTGTCATGTTCTTCCAGCTCATCATGTCTCGGGCTTCCGTGGTCGACGATGCAGCATCAGTTCCGGATACGGCAGTTTCAGAACGGGCCAGCAACGTTTCGTTCAGGAGTTGGACCGTTCCCAAGTTAATAGCTGAATTGAACCGCAGAGGAATCAGACATTCGGCATCAGCTAGGAAAGCGGAGCTGTTCAGACTTCTCATGGCTGATTCAGGATCCCCCGCGGAGGAAGAAGTCTCGCTCTCCACCATTCAATTGTCGTTGGTACAGCTGCACGCCACCATCAACACCATCTCGGACTCTGTTTCGGACATGCAAACTAGGCTCTCAGTATTGGAGAATAGAGAGGCCAGCACCAGCCAGCCCGCCCCTTCCACGTCTGCCCCTACCACACCAGGGCCCTCCTCCCCAGGTGGGTCTTCTGGGTCACCCAGCATCGCCCCGTCCCATTTCGTCCCTGAAAACTTGAGAAAGGATATTTTGGCAGGGAAAGACATCAATCTGGCGTCCATTTTGATAGCGGCCCACGACACAGTCGAGAACCAAACCATAGCTTGCGGTGACGTGTCAGTTGTCCTTAAGGCAAAGGACGCACGGCTAAACAAAAAGCTTTCTATCTCCGAATTTGTGTTAGCCTTTAGTCTCTTCAGGGATATTGTTTGCTCCGCGCACCCAGAAAGAAGGGAAGAGTTAGACACTTATCTTTACCGCGTCATCGATCTGGGACACAAATATGGGGGATATTCTTTTTACGACTATCACAGGTCTTTCTCGGCCAAGGCAGCTGCTGCTCTAGCACAATTCCGCCATGTCACCAATTGGGCCGTGTTAGACATGGAGCTATTCTGCAGACATTTTGCAGGGCTTAGATCCCCGGTCTGCAGCAGTTGCCAGTCCACTCTCCATTCTTCGGACTGGTGCCCGAACATTAATTCCACAACCCAGGCCAAGCAGGCCCCGGGGCCTGGTGCCTCTAAGTCCAGTTCGGCTGTGGATCGGTTGGGTAGACCCGTGGTTTTCTTAGGCAATTCTCAGGTGTGCAACTTGCAACTATAATAGATGCCGTTCTTTGCACGTGTGCTCTATCTGCTTTAGGGCCCACCCTAAGACCACCTGTCCCCAGCGCACGAAGTCGTCCTGACTAAGCCGGGTCAACGTTGTCCTGTTGTCTGCTCTCTTACAGCCTCATCATGACCCTGGTTTTGTTCAGTTTCTTGTCTCAGGTTTCACCGCAGGGTTTCACACCGGTCTAGTGGCCCTGCCCCAGACCACTTGGGAAGGCCCCAATTTGCTATCCTCAGTCAGGGATCCTGAGGCAGTGCGTTCCCTCATTGAGTCAGAACTAAAGAAAGGGTTCATCATCGGGCCTTTCGCTTCTCCCCCTTTTGATACATGGAGGGTCAGTCCAATAGGAGTTGTGTCTAAACAGTTGTCTAATAAAAAAAGATTAATATATGACTTGTCAGCGCCTCATGATTCAGTGGTCCCCAGTCTGAATTCTTTAATCCCCTCTGAAGAGTTCTCAATGCATTATGCGTCGATTGATGAAGCAATACAGCTCATCGTCCAAGTCGGTAGGGGGGCTCAGTTAGCAAAAGCCGATATCGCTGATGCTTTCAAACTGCTCCCTATTCAACCTCACCTGTGGAAATATTACGGCATCAAATGGGAGGGTTCATATTACTTCGCCAATTGCCTCACCTTTGGGTCCAAAAGCAGCCCGTGGCTGTTCGACCAGTTTGCACAAGCCTTGCACTGGTTGTTGGTCAATCATGCCGAGTGTCCAATGGTCATCCATTACTTGGACGATTTTCTGATTATTGATGAGCCAGGTCCGCCCTCGAACAAGTTGGGCAGATTACTCACGTTGTTTGCCGATCTCGACGTCCCTGTAGCACCATCCAAGCTTGAAGGGCCCTCCACTTCCATCACCTTCTTGGGTATCACCTTAGATTCAGTTAAGATGCAAGCCAGCCTCCCTGCCGAAAAGTTGGAGAAAATCAGATCAGTGGTGGCAAGGGCAGTACTAGTCAGGACCCTCTCCAAAGTTGAGTTGCAATCCCTTCTGGGGTTGTTGAACTTTGCCACAAAAATCATGCCACAGGGCAGAGCCTTCACCTCCCGTTTGCTCCGGCTCCTACCTGATGCCCCAGAGCAGGACAGTTTGGTCACTCTTGATTCTAAAGCCCTTTCAGACTTGGCCATGTGGAGCCAATTCCTATCCAATTGGAATGGGATTTCTTTGTTTGTCCCTCAAAATGTTTCAGAACCTCTGCTAGTTTTTTCTGATGCAGCGGCTTCTCGCGGTTATGCAGCTATTTTCCAGAACCAATGGGTCGCGGGTCCATGGCCCCCAGAAATCCTGTCCCGAGCAGATTTACTAAGGTCCTCCCCACTATTAGAAGTGTACCCGATAGTAGCAGCCGCACAGTCATGGGGTAAGGCGTGGTCAAATCAAATAGTTACTTTTGTCACCGACAGTCGGGCGCTAGTGGACATTCTGTCAAAATCCAGGTCGAAATCCCCTTTTATCATGTCTTTTGTACGCAGGTTGATTTTGTTGTCATTGCAGTTCAATTTTCATTTACGGTGCCTGCATATCGAAGGTGCCAAGAACATAGCTGCGGACGCATTGTCTCGTTTCAATTTCTCCTCTTTCTTTCAGGCCATGCCCGAGGCAGAACAATGGGGAGTTCCTCCACCAGAGTTCCACTCCCTGGTGATGGACTAAGCAGGCACCTGGCGGTCGCTGCCATTCTGGTGCGCAAATCACTCTCGCCCAATACGGCCCGCAACTACTCCACAGGCTGGCGCATCTTCAACCAGTTCGTGGAATCACTTGCCGGTTGTGCCATCAACGTTAATAACCCTCAGCACATTATGGCCTTCCTGGGATACTGCCACTCTGATCTTAGGTTGTCATACAACACCATCCGCACCTATTTGGCAGGCGTCCAGTACCACTCCCTCTTGGTCCAGCCCGGCCCTCACTCCGTTTTTTCCTCACAGGCGGTTAAGGCTACCTTGCGGGGCATCCAAAAGTCCAGCATTCCTTCAGAACCCAAAAGGCAGCCAGTGTCTGGGGAGTTGTTCAGGTCTCTATCCAGGTCTTTGGACGGCAATCCATTTGGGCCATACAACAGCATCATTCTTAAAGCAGCCATGTACCTAGGGTTTTATGGCTTCCTTAGGCCTGGAGAGTTCACCGCAGGTCCATCACAAAAATCAGGTCTCCAGAGGAATCAGTTGAGTTGGCAGGGTAGTCACTTCGAGTTGACGCTTACCTCCTCCAAGACCTCTCAAGTGGGTCCCGCTGTAAAAATCCCCTTTTATCCCTCTTTCAACAATTGGTGCACAGTTCTAGTCCTTCAGAAGCTTAGGCTCACGCTAGGAGAGACAGATCCCGACGGGCCATTACTGCCGTTCCACGGCCAAGCCCTCACTACCTCGCAGTTCATCAAACATATCAGGATTATCATGTCTGGTCTAGGGTTCGATCCCCGGGCCATATCTGGGCACTCCTTCAGAATTGGTGCCGCTTCTGCAGCCTCAAAACACGGGGTGCCGGTCCATATTATCAAGAAAATGGGCCGTTGGCAGTCCTCATGCTACACGAGATATGTGCCAAACCTGCAAAGTGAGATTGCAAAAGCCTTTGTTAATTTGGTATTGTAATTTGTGTTTGTTTAATAAACTTCTGCTACAAGTAATTTTTGCCCTCTATAGGCTTTCCTACGCCATGGTTATGGGCACACGTCTAACCATCTAGGTAAGTTTATTGCTAGTTCCTTCACACACCCCCGTAGCCATGACCACAAGTATTAAGGCTACTTGTAGCCTGGATTTGTGGGAGGGGCGAAGGGGCTCAAATTCAGGCCGGGCGCTTCCCTACTCACGCGTTCTGTGTGCCCCACCCTGGTTTCCCCCCCTCTCTCTTTTCTTCCTTCTTCTCCAAGGGATGCCCTCTATAGGCTTTCCTACGCCATGGTTATGGGCACACGTCTAACCATCTAGGTAAGTTTATTGGTAGTTCCTTCACACACCCCCGTAGCCATGACCACAAATAAACTGTAAGGCCTCTTTCACACGGGCGTCATGTTTGACCCCCGGATAAGAGGCGGGTGCATTGCGGGAATATGCGCGATTTTTCCGCGCGGGTGCAAACGTTTGTAATGCAATTTGCACGCGCGTGTGAAAAATCGCCATGTTTGGTACCCAGACCCGAAGCCGGACTTCATCACTGAAGTCCGGTTTCGGGTCTTCTGGAGAATTTATTATTTTCCCTTATAACATGGTTATAAGGGAAAATAATAGCATTCTTAATAAAGAATGCTTAGTAAAATGAAGATGAAGGGGTTAAAAATAATAAAAGTTAACTTACCTTAGCCACTTGATCGCGTAGTTGCGATCTGTCTTCTCTTTTCCAGCTTCAGCTAACAACTAAAGGACCTGTGATGACGTCACATCACATGGTACAATCACCTGGTCCATCACCATGGTAAGATGGACCATGTGATTGGACCATGTGATGTGACGTTATCGCAGGTCCTTTAGTTCTTAGCTGATGCAAGTGGCTAAGGTAAGTTAACTTTTATTATTTTTAACCCCTTCATCTTCATTTTACTTAGCATTCTTTATTAAGAATGCTATTATTTTCCTTTATAACCATGTTATAAGGAAAAATAATAAAGATCTGGTCCCGTTGCTAAGCAACCATGCGGGAAAATCGCACTGCATCCGCACTTGCTTGCGGATGCTTGCGATTTTCCCGAAGCCCCATTCACTTCTATGGGGCCTGCGTTGCGTGAAAAACGCACAATATAGAGCATGCTGCGATTTTCACGCAACGCAGAAGTGATGCGTGAAAATCACCGCTCATGTGCACAGCCCCATAGAAATGAATGGGTCCGGATTCAGTGCGGGTGCAATGCGTCCTCCTCACGCATTGCACCCGCGTGGAAAACTCGCCGTGTGAAAGGGGCCTAAAACTCAATTGAAAAACAAACTGAAATCTTTTAGGTAGAGGGAAGAAAAAATATAAAAATAAAATAACTTGGTTGCATAAGTGTGCACACCCTTTTATAACTGGGGACGTAGCTATGTTCATAATTAAGCAATCACATTTAAAATCATGTTAAATAGGAGTCAGCATACACCTGCCATCATTTACAGTGCCTCTGATTAACCCCCCATGTTACTCCGCTCTACGTGCCGGAGGTATGGCCACATGCACATTAATGTGGCGGTGCCCTAGGCAGGTTTTCTCCTTGTTTGCACCCCCCCCCATGAGTATTATAATGAAACACGTAGAGCAGAGTAACATGGGGCAGATGGGAATATAGTACCTGCACTGGAGGGCAAGCACAGGGTTTATTTGGGTGGTGGTAGCTGCACTATTGTTTTGTTCTGTGCACACACAGTTCCCCACTGTTAACCCTATGTGTGACTACTGTCAGGGTCCATGATTTGAGTGCTATGCCTTCTTTTACATATTTGGCTTATTCAATCATGGTCCATATAATGTAACTTTTAGGCTATTTGTTGCAGATATCAGGGCCGGGGGCCTGGGCTTATCTAACTGATGGTGGTAAGTTTACTCACCACAGCATCGATTTTTGCCCAGCACCAGCTTCTCTTTGCTGAATCTGTTATTTTTCTTTTCTTTCTCACTCCCACAAATTTAAATGATTCAGTATTGTTAATAAAAGTTAAGTTTTAGCGCCTTGTAATTTTCAGTGATAGTTGTATTAGTTCAGTCGCATA
This sequence comes from Bufotes viridis, assembly GCA_033119425.1. NCBI lineage: Eukaryota > Metazoa > Chordata > Amphibia > Anura > Bufonidae > Bufotes > Bufotes viridis. The sequence goes on from CM065591.1 coordinate 38,367,021, forward strand.
CCCTACAAAAAAAATTTGGGGGGTTCAGTTTCAATTGAATGGTCCACAGCAATAAGTGGTGTACCCCAAGGTTCAGTGCTGGTCCCTTATTATTTACCTTATTTAATAATGATACAAAGGATGGGATTAATAGCACAGTTTCTATGTTTGTAGATGACACTAAGCTTTGTAGTACTGTGCAGTCTGTGGAAAATGTCAATAAGCTACAAGCTGACTTGGACACTCAGGTTGTTTGGGCATTAACTTGGCAAATGAGGGTCAATGTGGATAAAATGTGAAGTAATGCATCTTGGTAGTAATAATCAATGCGCGACATATGTCCTAGGGGGATGTAACACTTGGAAAGTCTCTTGTAGAGAAGGATTTGGGTGTCATTGTAGATCATAGATTAAATAACTGCATACAATGTCAATCAGCTGCTTCTAAGGCCACCAGGATATTGTCATGCACTAAATGAGACAAGGACTCGAGAGTCAAGGACGTAATATTACCACTTTACAAAGCTTTGGTGTGGACCTATCTGGAATATGCAGTCCACTTCTAGGATGCCCTGGAGCTGGAAAATTTACAAAGAAGAGCAACTAAACTGAACATGGACATCGAGGGTTATGATGAAAGATTTAAGAAATTCAATTTACTTAGTCTTGAGAAGGGGCATGGTGAGTGGTGAGAAGTGGGCACTGCCTCCGTCTGGAGAAGAAAAATTTAGTCTCCAGAGGCGACAAGGTGTCTTCACCATAAGAACTGTGGGGAATAGTTTACCTCAGGAAGTGGTTACAGTAGGAACCGCTGTTGGTTACACACTTACACAAGACTTACACACATTTTTACAATTAGCTAAGACTAATGCTTATAAAAAAGGGTGGATTTCTGGTCTTTAACTCCATTTCCCTTATTTTGCATTCCCTGTTGAACTTGATGGACTTGATGGGGTATTTTTTCAACCATACTATGTAACTATGCACATGATCATGTCTGTCTCTAAGCTCCTGGAGCATTTGGTCTACTCTCGCCTCATCCGCTATCTCTCTGCTCACTCTCCTGATCCATTACAATCTGGTTTCCACACCCTACAGTCGACAGAAACTGCCCTCACCAAAGTGACAAATGACCTCCTGTCAGCAAAACACAATGGTGACTACACTCTGCTCATTCTCCTTGACCTCTCTGCTGCTTTTGACACTGTAGACCACCATCTCTTACTTACCATGCTCCAGTCTATATGCCTAAATGACACTGCCCACTCCTGGTCTTCTTCATATCTCTCTGACCGCTCTTTCAGTGTATCATTCGCTGGCTCCACTTCTTCTCTTCTCCCTCTCGCTGTTGGGGCTCCTCAGGGTTCAGTTCTAGGCCCTCTCCTCTTCTCTCTCTACACAGCCCCAATTGGGCAGATCATCAGCAGATTTGGTTTCCAGTACCATCTCTATGCTGATGACACACAACTATACACTTCATCCTCCAACATCACCCCTGCTGTACTACATAACACCAGTGACTGTCTGTCTGCATCTCTAATATGTCCTCTCTCTATCTGAAACTGAATCTTTCGAAAACTGAACTTCTTGTGTTCTCTCCATCTACTAATCTACCAAAACCTGATTTCTCCCTCTCAGTGTGCAACACCATCATCACCTGATCCATTTCCGCCTCAATTATGGTAACTCCCTATTAATTGGCCATCCACTCACCAGACTCTCTCCCCTCTCTAATCTATACTCAATGCAGCAGCCAGGGTCACCTATCTGTCTAACTGCTACTCTAATGCCTCCGCCCTGTGCCAGTCATTGCACTGGCTGTCCTACCCCAGGAAATTAGGTTAAACCACAATATACACAGTTTTAGGCGCTCCCTCAAAACACATCTTTTTAGGGTGGCCTATCACATCCCCTGATCTAACCCCTCTCCACATATATAGCCCATTTATCATCATTTCCTGAACCTGATCCTCCACCACACACTCCACCACACCCATGCACCCAGAAGCACTACACATATCGGCTGGTGACTGGCTCATACAGCTTTATATCTGCTCCTCTATTTTATTAAGATGCTGAATCATTGTACAAAACAAGCACTTTTACCTTTTGTGGCACCCCCATCTCTTCATAGATTGTAAGCTCTTGCGAGCAGGGTCCTCATTCCTCTTGTTGTAATTATTGAGATGTCTGTTGCCTTGTTAATTATAACTGCTTGTACATGAACCCCTGAATTGTAAAGCACTGCGGAATATGTTGGTGTTATATAAAGATTATTATTATTCCTGTGTGTGCAAACAACAGATTTGCAAAATACAGATACCTTCTATGTGAATCCTGTATTTTTCTCACTCCCATATATAGGAGGGGCCATTGTTTTCTGCAATGTGGACATGATCTACAATTTGACACGCTGATCCGCAAAAATCCGCATACACAATACATGTGTGCATGGCCTCATAGAAATGAGTGGGTCAGTGTGCTATCTGCACTAATGTGGATGGCACAAGGATGAAAATCAAGGTCGTGTGTGTGAATATTTATTGTAAGGGTATGACCGCACAACGCGGTTGTGTAGGGGTTGCAATGCGGCCAGACTGGATTTGAGTACCGTGTGGCCATACAGCTCTTGTTTAATTAATCAGACCGCACTGTTTAGTTGGTCTTCATTGTCAAAAGGCTTGTTCGAGTTCAGAGCTGAACCCGAACATATCCCCATTTTCACCCCTCCGGCTGCGCAGTATTGAAATTGGCGCACGGCCGTTAACAAGGCAGACCGACTAAATAGTGCAGTCTCATTAGTTTAACAAGAGCTAGCTGTGGCCCGTGTGGCTAAGAAGTACTCGACCGCAGCGCAGCCATGACAATATTTCGCAATGTGTTCATACACGCCACGTGGACAGTACTAATAAAAAAAAGTCAGGCAAATATTAGTACAGTAGTACAACAAATACAAAAAGTTATAAAAGTCAGATGTATTAACCTATAATGTGTGCAAAATGGCTATAGGGTGTCTTGTTATTTGCAGTTTCAGTTCCTACAATTGTAACCATAAGTAATAGCAATATAACTAATTTATCCTTAGGACCAGAACCAAATCAAAGGGTCCCACAAAATGAGATAAAGCTCAACACTATACAGTGTAACACAGAAGAAAAGACTCTTGTCAGAGCGATTTATACATTTTTAATAAAGCTTTTTTATGTCTAGGTAATTACTGGAAAGTAAGTGATTCTGGACTCTGCTTTGTACAATAGAAGCATATTTTTGCCATCAAGATTGTGAAAAGTGAGAGTCCTTACAAGATAAATAGTTTTCTTTCTTTCAGCTCTTTCTCGTCTCCTTGATGGGAATCAATCTGACAGCAGAATACTTGAAAGAGAATTCAAGTATCTGATCTAGATTAAATAAAGGGAGAATGAATCTGCGATGTTTCAAATGCTTGATATAGATCAACATCTTATTAGAAGAAGGTCAGAAAATCAGCGGTACAGGTAAACTTATCAAGTCAGTACAGTACAGTGGACCAACTTCATAAATGCACTGCATGAGAGTGTTATGAATTATCAAAGGTAACGTGGGGATTTGGTGGCATTAACCATCAATCCAAAGCTGAAATTGCTAATTAAAACTGCAACCTCTCCCAGGTATTTTATAAAGCTTTCAAATGCAAGCACTCAAAGCATATTAAAGTGGTTTTATACTCAGGATAGGTCATCAATATGTGATCAGTGAAGGTCCAACTCCTGGCACCTCCACCTATCAAATGTTTGCAGAAGCCACAGTGCTCCATGACAAGCCAGTGACATCACGTGCATCGGTGACGTGGCCTAGGTGGAGCTCAGTCACATTCAAGTGAATGAATCTGAGCTGCGATATCAAGCACAGCCGCTATACAATGGACGGCGCTGTGCTGTGTGAGCTGCAAGGAAGCCACTGGAGCCTCTACAAACAGCTGATTGGAGAGGGTGTCTGGTGTTGGACCCCACCAATCACATACTGATGACCTACCCTCAGGATAGGTCATCAGTGTAAAACACTCACAATACCCACTTAAAGAAGGTTATTCAAGGGTAGGGATGAACGAACTTGTGTTTTCAAGTTCGGCGTACAAGGTTCAGGTTATCTAAGAATTCCGTTATGGATTCTGTTACCGCGGACCATAACTTATGGTCAGTGGTAGCGGAATCCATAATGGAATTCTTAGATAACCCGAACCTGAACCTTGAACGCCGAACTTTAAAAGACAAGTTCATTCAACACTAGCCAAGGGTGCAATTAGCAATAGAGTCTGAGATATATGTATTTAGCTACCTATAGATGAGCTCCAGAAAAATGTATATACCTTGCAACAAGGATTTGTATAATTAAAAAATATAAAAAATATAATTATAATAAAAAAAAAATCAATAAAGCAAATTAATCACATTAATGGATAGAAAAACAAACTCTCTCCATAGTCCAGTCCAAACCTAACCAGCAGCTGCAGGACCTTCGGTGATATGGTCTCACAGAGCTAAGATAAGTATATCATAATGCGTCCATATGCATGCAACAAATGTACCAAGTAGTATTCAAATAAAGGCAAAGGCTAACTAGAGTTACTTCCTATTTGGATATAATACTCAACAACTATCAGCAGTCAATAGGTTATTTCATCCACAGGCCCGTTCCTCCAGTATATGAAGGAATGGTCTCCAACTGTGAAGCACAAGAAATGATTGAGTTTAGATTGTATTTTCGATATAAACATGATTGACAGCTCACCGTTTTCCCCAGCACAACTGTAGTGTTTCTGTTCAACGAACTCGGCATCCCAAGAATCGATTCAAGGCACAAGAAGTTTTACGCATGCGTACTAGATTTACCTTAAGCTTGCCCTGCCGTTTAGCTGCATAGACCTAGTATAAGGTGCTCTCTGGGGAGTAAATGCACACGTTCAGGATTTATGTGCGGACAATCCGCACAGAAATCCACAGGTGTTCGCAGGAAAATCCGTGTAGTCAACCCGCATTAAATGGTGCCAATTTGCATGCCGATTTACATGCGGATTTGATGCAGATTTTCCGCATGCGGATTTTACTTTTCCCATTTAAGTAAATGGAGAAAATCCGGACAGGAAAAAGAAAATAAATTGACATGCTGCGGATTTTAAAATCCGCATCGTTGAAAAAATCCGCATTGTGTGCATGAGAATTTCAAATTCTTATAGAATACGATGTACATTACCTACAGTGCAGATTTTCCACATGCAAATCCGCACGCAATCCTGATTGTGTACATTTAGCCTAGGAGTCCAGATCTTGGTTACTTCTTGCAAACGTACAGATAATTCCAGAATGCTGATAGTAAAATAATAACTAGGTCATATATTTAGAAAGATTACATCCGTAACTGATATAAAATTGGCCAGACAGTGGGTATCAGTATATCGGGCTAAAAACAGAATTATGCATTTTGGGGCTTCTGTCCCCTTCCTCAACAAGCAAAGACCGTAAGTCAAATCAATAAAGAGTGTTTGCAATCTCTACTATTTTATTTTTTTTTTAGTTTAACTATCTGCTATTTTTTCTTTTTATGAAATGTTCAAGGTTTGCATCTTGAGGGTTCATTGTACAGTTAGGGCTCATTCACACGAACGTATGGGTTCCGTTTCCGTATTGCGGACCGCATATGCGGATCCGCAATAAACGGACACCATTCTCTGTGCATTCCGCATCACGGATGCGGACCCATTCACTTCAATGGGTCCGCAAATCAGGAGATGTGGAGCTGTGCGGAACGGAAGCATGGTACGTAACCCTACTGAAGCACTATGGAGTGCTTCTTTGGGATTCCGCTCCGTACTTCCGTACCGAAAAAAGATAGAACATGTCTTATCTTTTTGCGGAACGGAGGGATGCAGACCCTTTCAAGTTGAATGGGTCTAGATCCGTCCAGGAGGCCTCACAAACATTCTCTGTTCATTGTGGACCCCAAATTGCGGCCCCAGTGCACGGAACGGAACACATACGTTCGTTTGAATGAGCCCTCAGTGTCTGGTCTCAGGTGGCTATCAAAACAGACCATCTCCAGTCCATGGTGGCCAGTAATACAGCAAGTGTCTGGCATCCTAACATTCCTCCATTTTCCTCCATTCCTCAACCAGTGGTCTCCTTGCTACTCACTGACCTTTCTCAATTAATGCTATAATGTGTTTATAATAATGTGACCATGATGGTCATTTGCAGCTGGACCAGGGCCTTAGGCCCAGCATGACGGTACTGGGAAGGAGTAGAACTAGGGGTGGATTTAGGGCTATAAAGTGTAAAGAATCATGGGGGTAAATGGAATGAGTTAACAATATTCCAGCCATGATACAGTTTTACAAATAAGGATTGAGGAACTAGGGGACATTTAGAGCTTTTTAGACAACAGCCAATGTCAAGTATCTCTCTTTTCATACTGTACATCCTATCTTATCTGCTTTTACAGCTGCTGCTTGATTGATTGACAATATTTCAGCCATGAGAGTAAAAGGCAGCAAAGTGATGGTATATGTTTCAGATCCGGAAGAAAACAGCTACTGGATTCAGCAGAACATTAAGCGCCATACAAGGGAAAGTGCAGAGGATCTGTCAGAAAAGGTAACACATCAACATTGAGGCTACAGACTTCCCTGCATGTTGGTGGAAGCAATAAACTTCAGGATCTCCATCATATTAAAAGAACAGATTGGCCATCTGTTGAGAGACTGTATTCCTCTGAGGACACTGCGGCGATCCCAACGCAGTGAGAGTGAGAGGGACCAAAAAAGAGACAAAGGGAACTTTTACTGTGCCCACTGCCTCACATAACTAGCCTTGGGAAAAAGCTTATACCAACAGACTGCATTTAATGTGTACAGTGTCAGTGTGAACTATCACTTGAACTGCCTCAGTAAAGTATGTTTCTATCTGCATCACCATAATACTGCATTGACAGCCGGGCCATTGCCTTGCACCTCAAAATCTATTTACACCACATGCACCTGCACTATCACCAGGCAGATGTCCCTACAACTAGTGTGTGCCCTGAGGGAAAAGGGTGTGTCCTCTTACCACTGCATGGCCCTGGGAATGCCAGAGTGAAGACTGCCTCAGTGAGTACTACTCCTATCAGTGCCATTGCTACCACTCTGGTCCTCTACCCTCCTACCTTCCAGGGCCTGATGCACTTCTACACTTATTTTTTTACAAGGGGGTGGAGACTCAGGGGTCACAAGGGCAGGGAGCGTTACTACTTATTGGCAATGATGACTTTCCAAGAATTCTTCAGACTCTAACAAAAATAATCCTCCTAGCAGCTATTAATACATTAGCTTATAAGTATTATTTTGCATATTTTTGGACATGTTAAACTTATTTATGTTGTAATATTAAAACCATTCTCAGATATGTTTTTCAATGTTCCTCTATTTTCTGGGAACACTTTCATTTATGACTCATATTCTGTTTCCTCAAACTGGATGACTTAAGATTTCACGGACCTTGCCTTAAGGAGCCCTTAATATGGGCGATCCCAGATACTAAATACAGGGCATCAGCGAAAACAATTCGGTTTTAATAATACAACATTTCAAAGATGAATTCCAGGTTACGTGACAAATATTATGAGAAACACTGAACATATTCAAGACTATTCTATAAGGTTATTAGGATTTTTCTAGAAAAGTGCAGCTAGCTGCCAAAAGAAACATTCGGCTCACAGTCTATATACTTCCCGAATCCAGGTTAATGAGGCATTAAAATAAACGTAATCAGTGAAAATTATTTTAAGATTAACTTAATGTTTATGTATATTTTGTGGATTGTTATATTTTTATATATTAGCAGGACACAAATCATATTTTTTAGCACCCTTTAACCTTAAGCAAAAGTTTGGCTCTGGTTATTCTTATGGACAGTAAGGATGCTTTTTCTAAGTGATATATAAGGACCACTGCATATATGTAACCCTCTCTGTAGGATAATTGTTCTTTGTTCTGACAGTTATATTACTTCTGGGAAAATTATATGAATTTGTGTTGTATTTTACAAAGCCATACGGTGGCTGCAATGCCCGCACTTTTTTTTACTTAATCAAGCTTGGATCACCATAACACCTTGCCCATCTTCAAATGGTGGCATCATCCAGTTGCTAGGATCTTATGGGATCTGGCCATAGTTCTCCTCTCCACAGCTGTGACATTGGGTTGTCAGGCAACCATTGCTCGTCTCGCAGCCTATAAGTCTATATAAAGGGTAGTCAGCCTATCATGCCGACAAACCAGCACTCAATTGCCGCCTGATCCTCTTCATGATTATGCATACCAATTATGGCAGGTGTAGGGAACCTCCAGCCTGAGGGCCGTATGCGGCCTGTAGGACCATTTCATGTGGCCCCCGGCCCCCTGCCAGAACATGCTGGGAAAATGCTAATGACCGCTCCCATTATGGAAGCGTTCATTAGCATGCGCGGGCCACAGGAAGATGAGAACAGTGCTGCACTGTCTGTACTCACCTTCCCTGGTCTTCTTCTGGCCCCACGCTGTGTCCTGACACTTACAGTGTCAGGACATAATGCACTTAGACGCATACTATGACCTGACGCTGTGCACTGTCAGATCACAGTACAGCACAGTGGGAAGGAGACCAGGGAAGGTAAGTGAATTTGCCAAGAGGCAGCGCAGTCCAGGGCTGGAGAGGTAAGTTTATTTTTTTTTAAATGTCTGGTCTGATTAGGTCTAATCTGAGGCTAATTGAGGGTGGGGAGGGTCTGATCTGAGGCTGGGGGTTTTATAGGGGATGATCTGAGGCTGGGAGGTCTAATCGGGGCTTATCTGAGGCTGGGGGGTCTGATGGGGCCTGATCTGAGGCTGGGGGACTGATAGGGGTCTGATCTGTGGCTGGAGGGGTCTGATCTGAGGCTGGGGGATCTGATCTGAGGCTGGGAGGGTCTGATGAGGGTCTGATCTGAGGCTGCGGGTATGAGGGGGGCTGATCTGAGGTTTGGAGGTCTGATGGGGGTGAGATCTGAGGCTGGGAGTCTGATGGGGATCTGCTCTAAGGCTGGGTAGGGTCTGATCTGAGGCTGATGTAGGCTGGGGGGTCTGATAGGAGGCTGATTTGGGGCTGATAGAGTTGGGGGCAGATCTGAGACTGAGAAAGGGACAAAGGCAGGGACAGTTGCGAAGAAAGAGGCAGGGACAGTGGCAGGGAGAGTGAAAGCTGGGTGAACCCCTCTCTGGAACCCTCTGGGTTTAGCTTGGCTGCCATTAATTCCAAATAAAGAACTAAAGATATAACATTCTCAACTTAAAAATTAGACTGCTATATGTGGTCAAAATTGCGCCTGTACTATTTGTAATATAGAGTGCAGGCGCCATTTCGTGCTGCAAAAATACAATGCTCTAGAATTTTTCTATTGAAGCGCAATTTCTGTAACTTACCCCTAAATCACTATGTTTGACCAAATATAGAAGTCAAATTTTTAAATTGTGAATTTTGTATGGCCCCCGAACGATGTTGCAAATATCCAAATGGACTTCGGCAGCAAAAATGGTCCCACACCCGTAAATTATGAGAACAAGCATTCCTATGATTACTTGTCCCTAATAACTGGTCTCAAAATCACTCAGTCTAATAGGGCCTTTGTATATAGAAAAAAAAAAGGGGGGGGGGGGGTAAATGAATATAAAACGTAACCTTTAATAGAGCAAATTAAAAAAGGATCATTTGATACACTGAGCAAAAATAAACTGAAACAGTCTTACCAGTACGGTGATTGTTTCTGTGGAGTACCACACGACCTATTGGTTGACACCGCGTTGATAACTCACTTGATGTCTAAATGGTCGGGTCTTACCATCATACAAGGACAAGTGTAAAGGGGGACAGGGCAAAACAGAACACAGGGGTTGCCGGCTTCAAGATTGGACAAGCCCTTTAAGCTGTTTCTGGAGGATTCGGCTCTTCTGTGCATTTCAGGTATTAATTCATTTCCATGGGGAAATTAGGACTTCCTGTGGCAGTGGGTCTTCTGAGGTCATCTCATGGTTATGGGCCCTCTCCCATCAACAGGTAATACCCGATTGCAAATTCATCCATAAAGAACAGAATAATTGGCTGTTACCGTCCACCTTGTCCTTACAATGCATCCCTACAAAACCTGATACTGTCAGCAATAAATGGACATTGTCAGACTGTGTAGGGCACAACATGGAAAATGTTAGCTATTAATTTATTTATAAATTTCCAAGAAGAATGACAGAGCAACAGCTCAATGCAGAGTTCCAGAATTGCTATTTTATGACAAATATAAAGTATTTACTAAAACAGACATGTCAGGTGAGCTGACAATTCTGGACAGTCATTTTCCTGCAGGTATCAGCATAAGCAGTAGTGGCTGCCTGCCAGAGATAGTAATGTGCTCAAGGCAAACTGTTTCCACGAGGGGAAACAGGGCTCTATGGGAATCTGTGTGTTTTTGTTTTTTTTATTATTCATGTATAGTATTTTCTGCATTATATACAAAAGAACAAATGGAATCTAATAATTATACATGCGCTGACTGGCGACTTAATGTAAATCTGAGATTATCTCGGTATGTTTCAGAAGAAGATGCACATATGAGCATTAGTTTTTGGAAGCAAAGCTGGTTATAGACGCAAGAGATTATTTGCAAGAAGGTTCTTGGCTGCATCATATCGGCAATCATTCCTAGTGAAAAAAAAGACCATACATTTTGGAAGACATTGACAGAAATGCAGTTATCTCTGTTTATTTATAGTAGAATCTGGACGAAACTTGGACTGAGAAGTAAGATAACTGGCACAAGTACATGGGTTGGATCACTCATCCCGTCATTTGTTTTGATAAAATAAGTCTGAAATGTCAACTAGCAAATATAGTGCAGAACTCGCCATGAAGAACTTCAAAGTGGAGCTCATAGGCTTGTCCTTTAAAGTCAAGTGCACAGATCCAAGTTTTGAGACTATAGAGGCAACCCATGGGGTTGTTTGGAGGCCATCAGAAAGAAGGGGCCTAGGCCTTGTTTTACTATTAAAGGGTTAATGCTATAATACTATGGATTACTGTTGAAGGGTTAACAGTAAGGTTCAGTACTTTAAAGGGGTTTTCCGGGAATAAAAAAAATGAATAATTTAACTTTATTATAAATACATTCCCAGATATCTTTCTTTAGTTATAGTGGCTTGTTTTGTCTAGTGAACAATCATAAGGGGAAATAATATGGCCGTCGTGCTATTAGTACACACAAAACCTGTCCTAATCACACAACAGGACAAGTTACTTAACAAGACTGAGGTAAAGAGATGCCTCATCCCCTTCTCTGCTCTACTTGTCAGGGGTTATGACAATGAATACAGTTTAATATGACCTTCAGCTGAATCTCTGGGGAATGGAGTTCATGAGGAGACATGAAGTACGGAGAGGAGGGTGGGGAAAAGGCTGATGAGCAACAGCACTTGTATGCAGTCTCCATTACCACAGCCCCACATTACCACAGTCTGTCCAGATCGCCTTCTCTGTACTTCATGTCTCTTGATGAGCTCCAGTCCTACAGACATCCAGCTGAAGATCTTATCAGCTGTATTCAGGATCATAATCCCTGACAAGCAGAGCAGGTTGAAGCAGCTCTTCAGCTCACTGGTCTGAAGTAACTTGTCCTGCTGTGTGATTAGGACAGGTTTTGTGTGTACAAATAGAACGGCAGCCATTTTATTTCTCCTAATAATTGCTCCCCAGACAAAATGAGCCATTATAACTAATGAAAGATATTAGGAAATATATTTATAATTAAGTAATATTTAAGTATTTTCATTGTTTTAATTCCCGGAGAACCCCTTTACCAACTTCCCGACCAGCGTCGTAATAATACGCCACTGGCTGGGTCTTTAAAGATGGCGCTCACTCCTGAGCGCTGCGGGCGCCTTATAGCAGACACCCATGGCTTATGTCCGAACTGACAGTAATGCCGATCGCGGACATTTAACCCCTCAGCTGAAAACCGAAAGCGCGCGCTTTCAGTGGTGCTCCGGCTCCCCCATTTGGCGATTGGAGGAGCCAGAGCTTGGGTGCAGCAGCACCTGTCTTTGTAAATGACAGGAGGGTGCTGCATAGTATTTCCCTTGCCTGTAATAGGGCTCCATAGGAAAGTAATAAAATCATCATAGACTCCAGTGCAATGTATTGGAGTCTATGATAATAGCAATCAGATGATTGATTGTATAGTTTCCTATGGGAACTATAAAAAAAATTGTAAAAAGAAAAAGTAAAAAAAAATAAGTAAAAAAACATAAAAATTCAAATCACCCCCTTTTCCCAAAATAAAAATAAAAGAACTAAAAAAAAATAAAAAATACACATCATGGGTGTTTCGATGTGCGAAAACATCCATAGTATAAAAATATATTCCCCATACGGCAAACCACAAAATGGGAAAAAAAGCGTCCAAATGGCCAATTCGCCATTTTTGGTCGCTTCATTTTCTACAAAAAATTTTATAAAAATTGATCATACACACCCCAGAATGGTATCAATGAAAAGTTCAGATCGCCCTGCAAAAAATAAGCCCCCATACAGCTCTGTACACATAGTCACAAAAACGTTATAGGGCTCAAAATATGGCAACAAAAAAATTAAACAAATTTTTTTCCCCCTTTTTAATTTTTCAATCAAAACGCAAGAAAAACTATACATTATAAGGTATCGCCAGTTTTGTCCCGACCTATAGAATAATAGTAACCGGTCAGTTTTATCACACATCAAACATTGTAAATAAAAAACCCGTAAAAGTGTGGTGGAATTGCTTTTTTTTTGCAATTTCACCCCATTTGGAAAATTTTTCCCGTTTCCCACTACATGATATGCGATATGAAATGGGGGTGTTGGAACACAGTACAACTTGTCCCTCAAAAAACAAGCCATCATATGGCTATGTGAACAGGCAAATAAAAAATGTATGGCTCTGGGAAGGCAGGTAACAAAAAACAAAAACGCAAGAAAAGGGGGTTCAATTTACAATGTTTACTTCTATGGTGCCTATGATCTATGCACTATATATATTCCAAAAAGCTATGTATGAGAGGAAATAATGAAGCTGAAGTCTTGGCAACAGTTGCTAGGTGGATGGCTGGCCCTTCTTCCCCTGGTAGAAGTAGAAATAGTAGAGAGTTCTTAGCAAGTAACTAAGCTTGAAGACCTATTTGGTGAATGCTGCTTCCAGGTAGACTTAAAGAGAATTCTTCTCCAGGGAGACACCATCCCTGAGAAGAAAAGCTGCCAGAAAAGCAACTCTGTTGAAGATCAACCTCTGAGGGAAAGAAGCACTGAATATTTGCAGAATGTTGAGAGACTAAAAATGAAGTGCGTTTACATTAAAGAGTAAAGGTAATGCACATATTGCACTGGCATTCTGTGCCCACAGCTGCCCCACTTGTCACTGCGGACGTGGACAACGCGCTACTCTCTCTGCTGGCCTCCACTCCCACTTGTGGTCTCCTGCTGGCAGCTGTCTTGGCCACCTGCCTTCTTTGTGTACCTTTGGCAAGCTATGGCCTCCACCTCCTTTATGACAGTCCTGGGCTTTTCTATAGGGCTTGTGTGCACTTGCTCTCAGCCTCTTAAAGGGCCAGCACATACACAAGTTATGATATCAAGGTGTGCATAATCTCTGTAATGTAGTATCACAAGTTTTATTATTTCGGTGCTGCCACATGACTGTGTAGATTACTACACAGTTATAACATTACTCTGCACACCATTCCACTATTGTGACATCACTGTGTGCATTATCCTTGTGTTATCACATAATTGTAGGCATTTTCTCTGTACTGTAATATCCATGTGTGCGTTATTCCTCTGCTGGTTCATCACAGTGGGCATTATCCCTGTACTGTGACATCACTGTGTGCATTATCCCTGTACTGTGACATCACTGTGTGCATTATCCCTGTACTGTGACATCACTATGAAAATTATCCCTGTAGTGTGACATCACTGTGCGCATTATCCCTGTACTGTGAAATCACTATGAAAATTATCTCTGTACTGTGACATCACTGTGAGCATTATTCCTATAACGTGACATAACTGTGTGCCTTATCCTGTACCACAACATAACTGTGTGTGGATGGCACTGTTATGGGGGTCTGTGGATGGCACGGTTATGGGGATCTGTGGATGGCACTGTTATGGGGGATCTGTGGATGACACACTGTTATGGGGGGGATCTGTGGATGGCATTGTTATGGGGGAATCTATGGGTGGCACTGTGATGGGGGGATCTGTGGGTGGCACTGTGATAGGGGATCTGTGGAGGACACACTGTTATAGAGGATCTGTGGATGGCACTGTTATAGGGGATCTGAGGATGACACTGTTATTATGGGATCTGTGGATGATGCACTGTTATCGGGGGGATCTGTGAATGGTACTATTATGGAGGGGATCTGTGGATGACACTGTTATGGGGGGATCTGTGGATGTCACTGTTATGGGGGAACTGTAGAGGACACACTGTTATGGGGGATCTGTGGATGGCACTGTTATGGGGGATCTGTGGCTGGCACTGTTATAGGGGATCTGTGGATGACACACTGTTATAGAGGGATCTGTGGATGGCACTGTTATAGGGGGATATGTGGATGACACTGTTATTAGGGGATCTGTGGATGATGCACTGTTATGGGGGATCTGTGGATGGCACACTGTTATGGAGGGATCTGTGGATGACACTGTTATGGGGGATCTGTGACTGACACTGTTATGGGGGATCTGCGGTTGACACTGTTATGGGGGATCTGCGGCTGACACTGTTATGGGGGATCTACGTCTCACACTGTTATGGGGGTCTGTGGCTAACACTGTTATGGGGGAGTCTGTGGCTGACACTGTTATGGGGTGGTCTGTGGCTGACACTTATGGGGGTCTGTGGCTGACACTGTTATGGGGGTATATGTGGCTGACAGTGTTATGGGGGTGGTCTGTGGCGGACACTTATGGGGGTCTGTGGCTGACACTGTTATGGGGGTATCTGTGGATGACACATAGCATCTTATGCTATGTTGAAGAGAAAACTTGTGGCACTCTCTTATAGGTACGCTACTGGAGGTCCAGTTCCCACTCCGTTGTATCAAGAAGAAAATAAACTCCAGTTTGTGCGATGTAATAGGTTTCATTTAATCAGAAGTGCGGTAAATCATATACATGTGATGTTTCGGCCACAATACGGCCTTCATCAGACTGGTACCGCTCGGAGGACTGCGTGTGTCATCCACAGATCCCCCCACAACAGTGTCGCTGTTTAGTGTGAATGTAATGGCAGCGGGGCCCGGTGCAGTCACTGTATTGCACTGGGCCCCGTTCAGAGTAGTAATACTATGAATAACTGTAATAATAATAATGATCTTCACTTCTTCACTTACTAAACGGTGAGGCAGGCACTGGCAGCGTAACTCACTATGTAATGCGCCTGCGCCGCCTGTTTCAGTCACTTAGTTCTTGACTCCACCCAGACATTATATTCAGTGTCTTGTGGTTCTCATTCTGGAGGAGATCTAATTGTATACTTTTTCTCAGGAGCATTGCCAACAAAACACCCTACACCAAATGGAGGTAACCCGCAAGGAGAAGAATTGCATAAAAGGCTTCTCACCCAGCCTGATAAGGGGAAAGAACCCCAAAAACAGTTACCTACATATGGATGTCTCTGATTTGGCTAAAATCCCATGTGTCAAGGCTCGTTAATTGCAAAAGGCAGAACTTTTTTTTTTAGATCCACAAATTCAGCCCTCCAATTTCGCCCTATGAGGCCACCTGCTCTGCCTCCTCACTGTCCTATCCTTGGATTTGCCCCAGGAAAATAAGGGCTAGCTATAACTTGAGAAATTTTAACACATCTTCCATATTAGAACTGAGCCAGGACTACTCAAGAAGGGTTAAAAGACACATACAGTAATTTCCTCCTTGAAGTTCTGGTCATGTTTTCACATATTTGCCTTTAATTAGTAGAGTAGAAATATTTTAATGTTGTCCTCTCTAGTGATATTTTCTTTCTAATTCATTCCTGAGGCTGGAATTAAACTCTTCACCTTTTCATTTTAGCTCAGGATGAGGACCACAAAACCACATATTTCACTATAATCTGAAAGGTCCATGCTTTTTTTTCTAGCTTGTTCTGCTAATTCACGGAAATTAATGTGCGGACAGATCCCTGAACTCAACCAGTTTGCTCTGAATGATTTTCTCATAATAACGCAGGAGACCTATATTTGGACTATTGCTGTGTCGCCACAGATGCGGCTCGGTCGCGAACCACAACAACAGTTGTGTGCATGAGGCCTAAGGAGGCAATAGAACCTTAGTAATGTTTCTTGAAATTTCACTTTAAAGGGGCCGATCAGCTGTTTGAAGAGACATTAGCGCTCCGTTGAGTGCAGCGGCTAAGGCTAGTGATGTCATGTTCATCAGTCACATGGCCTAGGCACAGATCTGGCCAATTCAAGAGAATGGCTTCAGCTGCAATACCAAGCACAGACTCTATCCAATGGACAGTAAGCTGCAAGGAGACCACAGTATTCACCAAAGCTCCGTGGCCTCTTCAAACAGCTGATCTGCAGGGATGCCAGGAGTCTGACCCCCACCAATCAGACACTGATGACCTGTCCTGAGGATAAGTCATCTATTTTAAACACCCGGAAAATTCCTTCAATATTTTCTATCTCCAGTACACCTATGCCATTGTGTAGTATCCAATCCTATTAATAGGAATACTACTAGTCATTTGTGTCTCCAAAAAGAGCCATTTGACTCTCCAAAGTATCCACTGGGGGCCTCCAACTAGGCCCTATTGACTATTCAGCAGTGCCACGTGCAACCACATAATAACACAAAGGCTCAAACCAATCTCTAAGGCCCCTTTCACACGGGCGAGTTTTCCACGCGGGTGCAATGCGTGACGTGGACGCATTGCACCCGCACTGAATCTGGACCCATTCATTTCTATGGGGCTGTGCACATAAGCGGTGATTTTCACGCATCACTTCTGCATTGCGTGAAAATCGCAGCATGCTCTATATTGTGCGTCTTTCATGCAACGCAGGCCCCATAGAAGTGAATGGGGCTGCGGGAAAATCGCAAGCATCCGCAAGCAAGTGCGGATGCAGTGCGATTTTCCCGCATGGTTGCTTAGCAACGGGACCAGATCTTTATTATTTTCCCTTATAACATGGTTATAAGGGGAAATAATAGCATTCTTAATAAAGAATGCATAGTAAAATGAAGTGGAAGGGTTAAAATAATAAAAGTTAACTTACCTTAGCCACTTGATCGCGTAGTTGCGATCTGTCCTCTCTTTCCCTGCATCAGCTAAGAACTGAAGGACCTGTGATGACATCATCACGACATCTTACCATGGTGATGGACCATGTGATTGGACCATGTGATGTGACGTCATCACAGGTCCTTTAGATCTTAGCTGATGCAGGAAAAGAGAGGAGAGATCGCAACTACGCCATCAAGTGGCTAAGGTAAGTTAACTTTTATTATTTTTAACCCCTTCCACTTCATTTTACTATGCATTCTTTATTAAGAATGCTATTATTTCCCCTTATAACCATGTTATAAGGGAAAATAATAAATTCTCCAGAAGACCCGAAACCGGACTTCAGTGATGAAGTCCGGTTTCGGGTCTGGGTACCAAACATGGCGATTTTTCTCACGCGTGCAAAACGCATTACAAACGTTTGCACATGCGTGGGAAAAACGCGCATATTCCCGCAACGCACCTGCCACTTATCCGGGCGTCGTGTGAAAGAGGCCTAAAACCTAGAGAGTACTGAGGCCGGTTCTGTATTAAAAACTCCCTGCAGGTCTTTTGATGGCCTCTGAACTCACTTAGAGTTAGTGAACTTTGAGACCAGGTTTGACTGTGGTTCCTTGGGTCCACCAGAGGAAATGATTCTCAGGTCCCAACCCCCATATTATCAATAAAGTCTAGGTTTTAATAAATAAATAAAAATAGACTCTAGAGGCAAGTTATTGTATCAAAAGGCAGCTCCAATTTATTTTAATTTTTTTTATCCTGGACTGTTGGGGCCCACTATGGTATCAGGAGGATCCTCTGGTACTCTGAAGTGCCAGTTTGAGAACCAATCTAATAAGTACAATTTCATTAGCCGAGGTGATCCAGTGCTCATGTTCTTTTGGTATCAGATGGCACGATATGAAATCCATGCTGTCCATTATTTGAAATTGGTGAAGTTGAAATCTTCCAGGGCTAAAAACAGTGAAGGACATGGCTTTAGCTGACAATAATAATAATCATATATTTAATTTATGTATTTTGATAAAATGCTAGTCACAGTGTACAATTATTATTTGCACATTACAAATTCTCAATATGCCATTAACACTTTCATCGTAACTTTTACCATATCAGAGCCATATTGATAGGGGCATTGCATATGATGTGAAGAATAATTAAAGAGGTTGGCCCACCTCACATATTGTTGTCATATCGCTAGGATATGCCTCCAATGTCAGATAGGTGCAGGTCTCTAGCAGGGGCGTTGCTAGGATAAAACATTCGGGCCTGGGACCCTGATGTTTTGTCCCAGGCCCCGAATGTCCTGCCTGCCAACTAGATACAACTGTATTACCATCCTCAGGAGGGCAATACATTTGAATCTAATGCACTGGAAGAGCTGAAGGACCTCTGATGACATCACAGGTCATGTGACCAGTAAAACGGGCAGTGGTTGAGAAGGACCTGCAATGATGTCACCATCATGTGACCAGTGACAGGATGGCAGTGAAGAGGAAAAGTCCTAGGGGAAGAAGCTGTAGTGATGTATCCTACATGAGGAGAGATAATTGAAGGGAGAAGTAGAGCAATGCTGGGAGTTGTGGTTATTTAACTGGGACTGTATGTTAGGACTCAAGGGAGGGATGTTATTTTATGGGACTGTATGCTGGAGGGGGCTGGGGCAGGGTGATGTTATTTACATGGGACTGTATGTTGATGGCGGCAGTGGGAGGTAGTGATGTTATTTACATGGGACTGAATGTTAGAGGAGTCTGAGGGAGTGATGTTATTTACATGGGACTGTATGTTAAAGGTGGATGGGGGAGGGAGTGATGTTATTTACATGGGACTGAATTGTGGAGGGAGGACTATAACTACAGGGGACACTGCAGAGGGCATTATAAATACTAGGGGGTGATGTTTACATGGGATTGCATGTTTGAGGCGGCTGGGGAAGAGGTGATGTTATTTACACGGGACTGTATTTTGGAGGGGGCTATAGATAGAGAGGGATGTTATTTACATTGGACTGTATATTGGAGGGGGCTGGGGAGATGGTGTGATGTTATTTACATGGGATTGTATATTGGAGGAGGTGATGGGAGGGGAGTGATGTTATTTACATGGGACTGTATGGTGGAGGAAGGAATAAAACTACAGGGGACACTGCAGAGGGCATTATAAATACTAGGGGCACTTCAGGGTGAGTATTATAACAGTAGGGGGCATTATAAATACTGGGGGCACTGTAGGGTTATTTAAAATCCAGGAGACATTATAGGCGTTCTCATTATTACTGGGGGCTCTATAGGAGGGATCTATAGATCCACCTATGGGGGGCCTTATTACTACTGAGGGGTCTGTAGAGAGCTTTATTACCACTGGGGGAACAATAGGGGGCCTTATTTCTACTGGAGGCTCTGTGAGGGCATTATTAATACTGGAGGGCTCTTCTACTAATGGAGGCACTCTTGGGGAGCGTTATCACGGTTGGGGGCACTGTAGAGGGCAGTATTACTAATGGGGGCATTCTTGGGGAGCTTTTTCACTGTTGGGGGCACTGTAGGGTGGGACTTTAAGGAGCACTATTTCCATGGGGGCATTTCTATATCTTCAGGATAGTATATGGGGGTATAGGGAAGCACAGCAAGCAGCAGGAAAACACTGATAGGACTAGAGGTTGGGAGATGATAGAAAAGTGAGGAAGCTAAGATGTCCGTGTGTCACACTCTGCAGAGACGAGGCGCTGCTGAAAGAAGTTGTACGGACCAAATGGAAAAGATGATGACAGAGAAGATCTACATTGTCAGAGAAGACGTCACCTGGAAGGCACTGGATGTGAGAGATAGGTGCTGCTGTATAGTACAGCAAAATGTGGTGTGGGGGGATAAGTCAATTTAGAGAACTGGGCCATATTCATTGGGGCTTGGGCCCTAGATATTTTGAGACCACCCTAGCAACGCCCCTGGTCTCTGGAATCGGCCCCCAAAGTGAACGAAGGTGCACAGCACAAGAGTAGCCATCCTCTATTCACTTCTATGGGTCTGCTCAAAATAGCTGAGGGTAGGCTCGGCTAATTCCAGAACACCTATAGAGGTAAATGGAAATATGGCTGTGCTTGTGCGGTGTGCTCTCCATTCACTTCTATGGGAGTTCGTCTCTTTGTAGAATTCCTATAGAAGTGAATGGAGAGCACATTCTGCATGCGTGATGCACTCCCCTTCGCTTCTGGGGCCCCGTTCTAGAGATAGATGCGGGTCCCAGGGGAAGGACTTGCATCTATCTGACATTGTTGGCATATTATAGAGCTATGCCACTAATGTGTGAGATGGGCCAACTCATTTAACCACTCCCGGACCGCCGCACGCAGGATCGCGTTCTCGCGGCGGCCGGGCTCTTCTGATCCGACGCATCTAGGCGTCATCTCGCGAGACGCGAGATGACGCGAGCACGCGCCCGCACATGCGCAATGCGCGCCATCGGCGAGCTCGCATGTAGTTATACTACAGCCTGCCAGCGCCGATCGTGCGCTGGCAGGCTGTATATGGCAGAAAAAAACGCAGATCAGACGTTGTTCTGTGAACAGCGTCTGATCTGCTTGCTGCACGCTTCTCTGGTGGTCCCTTTGCTTGGGACCACCAGAGAAAAATATCAAAGTGCACCAATCACCACACAACCCCTCCCCACCGCCCCCACCCACCCACCACCCCCACTGTCACTGATTAACCCCTGATCTCCCATGTCACCCCCTGATCACCCCCTGTCACCCCCTGTCACTGATCACCCCTGTAAGGCTCATTCAGATGTCCGCATGTGTTTTGCGGATCCACGGATCCGCAAATCCGCGGATCCGCAAAACACGGACACCAGCAATGTGCTTTCCGCATTTTGCGGATCCGCACATTGCCAGAACTATATAGAAAATGCCTTTTCTTATCCGCAATTGCGGACAAGAATAGGACATGTTCTATACTTTTGCGGATCTCCAATTATGGATCCGCAATTATGGATCCGAGCGGGACAAAGTCTGTCCCCATAGAATTGAATGTATCCACAATTCTGTTCCGCAAAATTTTGCGGAACAGAATTGCGGACGCTTGAATGAGGCCTTAGGGTCCCTTAGCGATCGCAGCTTTATAGCTTTTCCTCTTTTTTTTGCACATTTTTTAGAGATTTTTTCATCCACATTGATCAATGTGAATGGAAAAATCTGTGCCGCTCATTTTTTTCTTTCAGCGCAGAGGCTGAACGGAAAAAATTCTCACTACCCGTATGGTCAATATAAGGAGAATCGCAAAACTCCTAATTCTGGCCATACGTGTAATGATTATGAGACCCCTAAAATGCCAGGGCAGTATAAATACCTCACATGTGACCCCATTTTAGAAAGAAGACACCCCAAGGTATTCTGTGAGGGGTATGGTGAGTTCATGTAAAATTTTATTTTTTGTCACAAGTTAGTGGAATGTGAGACTGTAAAAAAAAAAAAAAAAAAAATACCATTTCCGCTAACTTGTGCCAAATTTTTTTTTTCTGTAAACTCGCCATGCCCCTCACGGAATACCTTGGGGTGTCTTCTTTCCACAATGGGGTCACTTGTGGGGTATTTATACTGCCCTGGCATTTTAGGGGTCCTAAAGCGTGAGAATCCAAATGCGTAAAAATGCCCTGTGAAATCCTAAAGGTACTTATTGGTTTTGCGCACCATGCCCCTCACGGATTACCTTGGGGTGTCTTCTTTCCAAAATGGGGTCACATGTGGGGTATTTATACTGCCCTGGCATTTTAGGGGCCCTAAAGCGTGAGAAGAAAAATGCGTAAAAATGCCCTCCTAAAAGGTACTCATTGAATTAGGCCTATGCATCTTGGCTGCAAAGTAGTCACACATGTGGTATCGCCGACTCAGGAGAAGTAGGGCAATGTTTTGGGGTGTATTTACATATACCCATACTGGGTGAGAGAAATATCTCTGTAAATTGACAACTTTGAATAAAAAATTTAAAAGTTGTCGCTTACAGCGATATTTCTCACACAAAGTATGGGTATATGTAAAAATACACCCCAAAACACATTGCCCTACTTCTCCTGAGTACGGAGATACCACATGAGTGACACTTTTTTGCAGCCAAGATGCGCAAAGGGGCCCTAAAACCAATGAGTACCTTTAGGATTTCACAGGCCATTTTTATGCATTTGGATTCTCACACTTTAGGGGCCCCTAAAATGCCAGGTGAGTATAAATACCCCACATGTGACCCCATTTGGAAAGAAGACACCCTAGGTATTCTGTGAGGGGCATGGTGAGTCCACAGAATTTTTATTTTTTGGCACAAGTCAGCGGAAATTGTTTTTTTGTTTTTTTTAATTTTGTTTTTTACAAAGTCTCATATTCCACTAACTTGTGACAAAAATAAAATTTTACATGAACTCACCATACCCCTCACAGAATACCTTGGGGTGTCTTCTTTCCAAAATGGGGTCACATGTGGGGTATTTATACTGCCCTGGCATTTTAGGGGCCCCTAAAGCGTGAGAAGAAGTCTGGAATCCAAATGCGTAAAATGCCCTGTGAAATTCTAAAGGTACTCATTGGTTTTAGGGCTTTGCGCTAAGCTGCAAAAAGTGGCATACATGAGTATGCCGACTAGAAGTAGTGCAAGTGTTGGGGTGTATTTTTATATATACCCATACTTTGTGTGAAAATATCTCTGTAAACGACAACTTTTAAAATTTTTTATACAAAGTTGACAATTTACAGAGATATTTCTCTCATTCCAGCATGGGTGTATGTAAAAATACACCCCAAAACACATTGCCCTACTTCTCCTGAGTACGGCGATACCACATGAGTGACACTTTTTGCAGCCTGGGTGCAGCAAAGGGGCCCAAATTCCAACGAGTACCTTTAGGTTTTACATGGCGGCTCACAATTTAGCCCCGCCCAAAATGCCAGAACAGTAAACACACCCACAAATGACCCCATTTCGAAAGTAGACACCCCAAGGTATTCACTGAGGGGCATAGTGAGTCCGTCTGAGATTTTTTTTTTTTTGCCAGAAGTTATCAGAAATTGAAACTTTTTTTTTTTTTTCTCAGAAAGTGTCATTTTCCGCTAACTTGTGAAAAAAATGAAATGATACATGAACTCACCAAGCCCCTCCGCGAATACTTTGGGGTGTCTTCTTTCTAAAATGGTGTCATTTGGGGGTATTTATACTATCCTGGCATTCTAGCACCTGAAGAAACATGACAGGTGCTCAGAAAGTCAGAGCTGCTTCAAAATGCCGAAATTAACTTTTTTGCACCATAGTTTGTAAACGCTATAACTTTTACCCAAACCAATAAATATACACTTATTGGATTTTTTTATCAAAGACATGTAGAACAATAAATTTAGAGAAAAATTTATATAGAAATGTAGTTTTTTTTGAAAAATTTTACAACAGAAAGTGAAAAATGTCATTTTTTTGCAAAAATTTCGGTAATTTTTGATTAATAGCAAAAAAAGTAAAAATGTCAGCAGCAATGAAATACCACCAAATGAAAGCTCTATTAGTAAGAAGAAAAGGAGGTAAAATTCATTTGGGTGGTAAGTTGTATGACGGAGCAATAAACGGTGAAAGTAGTGTAGTGCGGAATTGTAAAAAGTGGCCTGGTCATTAAGGGTGTTTAAGCTAGGGGGGCTGATGTGGTTAAAGGAAACCTGTCACCATGAAATTTACGGATGAACCAGGCATGCTGCCTTGCAGGGCTCACTCTGCTGAATATAATGATACCTATAATAGTACTTTTAATCCATATGCTAATGAGCTGATTTGAGTCCAGTAGTTGATATGAGTCCAGCATTTTTTCTATTCAGAGCTGTAGCCCCTCCCCTATTCACTTCTATAGATCAATAAATAAATAAACCACGCCCCTTTTACATCTGAAGAAGTGAATAGGGGAATGGCTACAGCTCTGAATAGAAAAAATGCTGGACTCATATCAACTACTGGACTCCAATCAGCTCATTAGCATATGGATTAAAAGTACCTTTTCTCCACAATAAAGTAACAGATCAAGTGAAAGGTATCATTATATTCAGCAGAGTGAGTCCTACAAGGCAGCATGCCTGGTTTATCAGTGAATTTCCTGGTGACAGGTTCCCTTTAAGTCCAGTCATTGTTTTTCATTGAATAGCTAGCTCTCATCCGTACGTTGCTCTGCTTCATATCCAATCTACTGGACATGAGGTTAGAGATCCCGTTCACTTGACATCTGTGTCCCACCTTTTAACAACAGCATCACAACAACAGACAGGATCAGAGTTTTCTATCTTAAAGGCTGGGGCGGATTGGCCATAAACCTTACAGGGAAATTTCCCAGTGGGCCGATGCCCAGGGGGCCGCCTGAGCTCTCCTGATGGCCAGCCAATGCAAGTTTTTGGGGATGTATTTTGTGCTGCTGGCAGTATTTTGTGATGGACTGTGGTATTTGGATATGTTGGGGGTGTATAATGTGCCACAATATGGTATTGCTGTAATATGGTATCAATGTGGACCCGACTACAAAATGGGGCTTCTTTTTGTATTTTTTTTTCCAGGGCCACTTTAAGTTCCCAGTCCACCCCTGCTTAAAGGGGTGCTGCAGGACCTAGAATGTCCATGCATTACATTTTATTCTCCAAAAATGCATTGTTTTTCTTACAGATTTATCAGTGCCTGCTTATTTCAAACCAAGGAATGTATTAAACTTTATATTCAGTTGGGCAACAGTATGGTCATGTTCCTCAAATTAAAAACCTACATGATTACATCCGCCTTCCTCTTGTCTCCAATGCCCTCCCATTGGTCACCCACTTTCTGCTTCCTATTGGTGTTATTTACACCGTAGCCACACCCCACCACAACCCCAAACCAAGAAATGCAGGAACCATAGGGTGATATCACAGAACCCCTTCTGTTCACCCATTCCTTCTCTCCTTTGACCTCATCTGTTAGAGGCAGAGTCAGGAGATCCCCATACACATTAGATTTTTTTGCCAGTCCCACCAAAAACAACAGATTTGACTAAAAATACTCTAAGGCTACTTTCACACTTGTCTTTTCTTTTTCCGCTATTGAAATCAGTCATAGGATCTCAATAGCGGGGGAAAACGCTTCTGTTTTGTCCCCATTCACTGTCAAATGGGGCAAAACTGAACTGAGCAAAACGGAATGCTCCACAATGCATTATGTTACGTTTGGTTGCTTCCCCATCGCGGACAGCAGCTTTTTTTCTGTTAGCGATGTGGTGCGGAGCAAGACGGATCCGTCCTGACACACAACATAAGTCAACAGGGATGGATCCGTTTTCTCTGACACAAAAGAAAATGGATCCGTCCACCATTGTCTTTCAATGGAGTTCATGACCAATCCGTCTTGGCTATTTTAGAATAATACAACTGGATCTGTTCATAATGGATGCAGACGGTATGTATTATCCAGCAAAAACCCTGGTGTGAAAGTAGCCAAATGGAAACAGATGGAAAATAACTGTAACATGCACAGAAACTGCAGGTTATCAAAATTCAGTAAACACACTCCACACTAAAATCTCCATTAAATGTACAGCACTATTCAAGTGTTTTTTTTTTTTTTTGTTTACAGTTAATATTTCATTTTAGGTCCACATCCTGTTTAGCCCAAATATATTGTTATAGGGGTTGGAAATTCCTATCTTCTCTTCACACAGATATAGAAATACTATACATCCTAAAATTGTGTCTGCCTGCAGTCACCACTAAGGAGAACTACATTGACTTGCAAAAGTGTTCACCCCCCTTGACTTTTTTCGTGTTTTGTTACATTACAGCCTTAAGTTCAATGTTTTGTTAATCTGAATTTTATGTGATGGATGAGAACACAATAGTTTAAGTTGGTGAAGTGAAATGAGAAAAATATATAAATAAAACTATATTTTAGAAATAGAAAACAGAAAATTAGCATGTGCGTATGTATTCACCCCCTTTGTTAGGAAGCCCATAAAAAGCTCTAGTGTAACCAATTACCTTCATGATATCCACCTGAGTGCAACCTCAGTGTCACATGATCTGTCATTACATATACACACCTTTTTTGAAAGGCCCCAGAGGCTGCAACACCTAAGCAAGAGGCATCACTAACCAAACACTGCCATGAAGACTAGGTAACTCTCCAAACAAGTAAGGGACAATATTGTTGAGAAGTACAAGTCAGGGTTAGTATGTAAAAAAATATCCAAATCTTTGATGATCCCCGGGAGCACCATCAAATCTATCATAACCAAATGGAAAGAACATGGAACAACAGCAAACCTGCCAAGTGAAGGCCGCCCACCAAAACTCATGGACCGGGCAAGGAGCCCATTAATTAGAGAGGCAGCACAGAGACCGAAGGTAATCCTGAAGGAGCTGCAGAGTTCCACAGCAGAGATTGGAGTATCTGTACATAGGACGACAATAAGCCGTACTCTCCCTAAAGTTGGGCTTCATAGCAGAGTGGCCAGAAGAAAGCCATTACTTTCAGCAAAAACAAAAAGGCACGTTGTGAGTTTGCGAGAAGGCACGTGGGAGACTCCCAAAATGTATGGAGGAAGGAGCTCTGGTCTGATGAGACTAAAATTGAACTTTTCAGCCACCAAAGAAAACGCTATGTCTGGCGCAAACCCATCACATCACATCACCCAAAGAACACCATCCCCACTGTGAAACATGGTGGTGGCAGCATTATGCTGTGAGGATGGGACTGGGAAACTGGTGAGAGTTGAGGGAAAGATGGATGGTGCTAAATACAGGGATATTCTTCAGCAAAACCTGTGCTTAATTCGGGGCTAGTACGGAGGTTCACCTTCTTGCAGGACAAAGACCCCAAACACACGGCTAGAGCAACACTGGAGTGGTTTAAGGGGAAACTTGTAAATGTGTTATAATGGCCTAGTCAAAGCCCAGATCTCAATCCAATAGAAAATCTGTGGTCAGACTTAAAGATTGCTGTTAACAAGCACAAACCATCCAACTTGAAGGAGCTGGAGCAGTTTTGCAAGGAGGAATGGGCAAAAATCCTAATGGTAAGATGAGGCAAGCTCATAGAGACTTATCCAAAGCGACTTGGAGCTATGATTGCCGCAAAAGGTGGCTCTACAAAGTATTGACTTTAGGGGGTGAATAGTTGTGCACATTGGCTTAATAAAAAAAAAAAAACATCTTGTGGGCATGTTCCGTAAATGCAAATCCTCAAACATTCCAGGTTGTGAGGCACTAAAACATGAAAAAAGTCAAGGGGGCGACTACTTTTGCAAGGCACTGTAATTTGACATGGATTTATGCAGATTGTAATGAATAAAGGGGATGTGGTATAGATCCTCTTGTGGCGGATCAGGCAAATACTATGACAGAAAGCAGTGGAGCAGTTCAGTTCAAGACATCCTCTTACCCTGGGCCTCATGTTGCAGCTCCACCTCTATGGTAGGCACTCCAACGAGAGACCATCTCTTCTAAAAATTAAAATTGACTTTGCTATTTCAATTATGCACTTGCCGTGATAGGTAGAGCCCAGAGGATCAAGCCATACCAAAGCTGCGTAGCCCAAGTAGCATTACTAGATTTTGAATTATGGATATTGGTTGGCCATAGTCCACCAAGACTCTTTTTAATTTAGCTATGAACATCACCTCCAGTTTTGGGCTAGGATTCCTTGGGTCCACTGAAAAAAATGGTTCTGAGTGTTCACCTTCCATCATTACAGAAAACATGGATGTCCACTTGTCCATAATTTGTCCAAATCCATAACTTTTGCATAATGATCAACTCACAGCTGTCTTCTACTGAACTTCTGGGGTATTATTGGTACAATTATCTGGTAATTTGTTGGTCCAATCCAACACTACCTACTTCCACATCGTATGCTCTGATCTATAATTATTGAGGTTCCTCACCTTACAAAAATGGCCACATAGATGTAGCAACAAGTTTGTGCTCCACATTTGTGAAACATGTTAGCATTCATCATTTTCAGTTTTCAGCATTAATTATAAGCATTTTTTTTGCCTCGCAGAATGTACATTGACAGCAAAATCAACAGCAAGAAACAAGACAACTGTATTTTAGAAATCCCAGGAATGTGTCTGCTCTTTCAGGAGGGGCGTACAGGTGGAGCACTGTATATTTAACCGTCTTTATTGATGTTTTTATTTTGCATATTTTTTCGCTAGCAGAGACCTCATTACATTCAGGGTGGCCTTCCAACTAAATAGCAACCTTCCCATTTTAACTAACAGTTCCTAAATACCTCAGACAACCACATGTCAGCCTGTTAATGGACGGCTCGTAATCATGGCCTTGGAATGCTGAAAATCCTGGATTTCACTTGAATACTTCAGTGGCTTAGATGACTAAAATGACTTAGAATAGTTACAATAACCATCTCTAGTATGCACACATACATGGATAAAGAAGCATTAATTCTGAAGTGATGAGAGCTAAACTATGATTTGTCTAGTGTTGTGGGATGGGGGGACTCACCCCTATCCAGCTGGTAGTGCTAAGAAAGCACACTCTCCTCACACTATGGCCCAGAGATGTAACTTAAAGGACCATTCTGGGGGAATAGCAAACAATCATTACTTACTTGCGCTGTTGTTCGGCACTACTCTGGTCCCTGCTCTTCTCCACTTTCTGGTCTTGGTTTCAACATACTAGAAATAGCTGAGGTTGGTCACTACTTCAGTAGACCAAACAGGGATGGTTTAAGTGCATCATAGGCCCAGGGCCATCTACCCAACTTGGGGTTGGGACTGTCTTACTTTGATGTCATATCCTAGCGATATGCCATCAAAGTCCTAGATCAGGGGTGCACAACCTGCGGCCCGGGGGCCACATGCGGCCCTCAATACCATTCTGTGCGGCCCCCAAACATCTGTTAAAAAACATGTAATTCTATGTCTTATGGCTTCTTACATGTATCTTTCATGTATTCTCCAATTAGATGGGAGTCCTAGAACTGTAACTAGACATTTATAGTATATACTGTATGTTTAATATGCCAAAAATACAGTATTTCAGTTGATAATACGCCTTTAAGTTTTATTTTCAGCCCTTGGAATTGGTTCAGGCTGACAATGTTGCCCCCAACCAGAAAAGGTTGTGCACCCCTGTCCTAGATGATACAACCCCTTTAAGGGAGATTCTAAACATGGGAACAAACAATTTGTCCTAAGTGGCTAAATAAATTAATTGGGGGGTTATTAAAACCAGGGTTTTACATGCTGGTATTTATCTATACCCCATTGGTATTCGATGAGCCACAAATATTAAGAGGTACGCGCCACTCTAATTGTTGGAAACGTGGCGAGTGGGGCACAAGACCCTTGAATACTCTTAAAAGATTGCACAACAGGGATGTGCACCAAGCTTTGCAACTTTGCAACTTTTTGATGCCATTTTACTGGAGTACCAGGGTTGGCAAATGTCCATCTAAGGCCTCTTTCACACTTGCGTTCTGAGGATCCGGTGGGCACTTCCGTCCCGCCGGATCCATCAGAACACAAGTCGCCTGAAAGCATTAGAAGACTGATCAGGATCCTGATCAGTCTTCGAAATGCTTTGAGGTTACCATGGCAGCCAGGACGCTATTAAAGTCCTGGTTGCCATAGTAGTAGTGGGGAGCGGGGGAGCAGTATACTTACAATCCGTACAGCTCCCGGGACGCTCCAGAAAGACGTCAGAGCGCCCCATGCGCATGGATCACGTGATCCATGCGATCACATGATCCAGGCACATGGGGCGCCCTGACGTCACTCTGGAGCACCCAGGGAGCCGCACGGACTGTAAGTATACTGCTCCCCCGCTCCCCACTACACATTACCATGGCAATCAGGACTTTAGCATCCTGGCTGCCATGGTAACTATTCAGAAAAAGCTAAACGTCGGATCCAGCAATGCGCCGAAACTACATTTAGCTTAGGGCCGGATCTGGATTTATGCCTTTCAATGGGCATTAATTCCGGATCCGGCCTTGCGGCAAGTGTTTAGGATTTTTGGCCGGAGCAAAAAGCGCAGCATGCTGCGGTATTTTCTCCGGCCAAACAACGTTCCGGTCCTGAACTAAAGACATCCTGATGCATCCTGAACAGATTTCTCTCCATTCAGAATGCATGGGGATAATCCTGATCAGGATTTTTCCGGCATAGAGCCCCGATGACGGAACTCTATGCCGGAAAACAAAAACTCAAGTGTGAAAGAGCCCTTAGTCCAATAAATGTCCCCTTTAGTCTCCAGACGAGACCATTATACAGACTACTGTCTAGTCTTTTATACAGACACCACACAAGACACTTCCGCTATATAGACCAACCCTGTATACAGATCCCAAGCCAAAACCTGCCCCGTATAATGCCTCATGTACATAACCCAGACCATTTACAGATCCCATTCCTGCTTACAGACCCCAGACTAGACCCCAAACTACCCTTTAACAGACCTCAGGCCAGACATTCAGCTAATCACCTACACCTGTTTTTGGACTTCCCTCCAGGCTCAGGCACGGCTGCAAGCAACAAACTGATGCCAAGCAGCATTGGGACATTATCTGAGGTGGCACCTGCGGGTGGAAGGAAGGACAGGAACTGGGACTCCCTGGAAATTCTGGGAGGGTAGGCAAGTATGATTCTAATACTGGTGTCTTCCTAGAGGGGCGGGTGCCTGCTATGGCCTCTCATTCTTGCGCCAGCATCAGAGTTTCTGTAGGACGAAGTCATAGGACGTCCATTCACAGCTCTACAGCCGTGTACAAACAGTTCTGTCCGGTGGAATAGTCCTAATTAATAGTCCTGTACCATGAATATCATTGATAGTAAGACCCATATAATGTGACCCACTGCCAACTTGAGGACCTCTGTAATAACTAATAAGATGGTCTTTTAACCCTTTCATAGCTCAGCATTCATTATGCATTGCATTGTATGCATGTAATCACTATATGATCCTAGTGTATATATGTAGCCGGGGAGGGGATTACATTCTGATTCCAAGTCTATGTAAGTTTATAGATTTTGTCATCTTACTACCTGTACTTATATGATATACAGTTGTGTTCAAAATTATTCAACCCCCACTGAAATTGAGTGTTTCGGCCAGTTTGACATTGATTTTGATCATTTCAGTCATCTTGTTTACAATTAAATCAAAGAGGCCCTTGTAAGTCAGACAAATATAACATAACATTTATAATGAAATAACCACAAATGTCTTTTCTGTGCTCACATCATTATCAGTTTTATTCAACCCCCAAGTGACATTCAATCTTAGTACTTAGTACAACATCCTTTTCCAGTTATAACAGCTTTTAAACGTGAAGCATAGCTTGACACAAGTGTCTTGCAGCGATCTGCGGGTATCTTCGCCCATTCTTCATGGGCAAAAGCCTCCAGTTCAGTCACATTCTTAGGCTTGCGCGCTGCAACTGCTTTCTTTAAGTCCCACCAGAGGTTCTCAATCGGATTTAAGTCTGGTGACTGCGATGGCCACTTCAAAATGTTCCAGCCTTTAATCTGCAACCATGCTCTAGTGGACTTGGAGGTATGCTTGGGATCATTGTCCTGTTGAAAGGTCCAACGTCTCCCAAGCCTCAGGTTTGTGACGGACTGCATCACATTTTCATCCAATATCTCCTGGTACTGAAAAGAATTCATGGTACCTTGCACACGCTGAAGCTTCTCTGTACCTGTAGAAGCAAAACAGCCCCAAAGCATGATTGACCCCCCGCCATGCTTCACAGTAGGCAAGGTGTTCTTTTCTTCATAGGCCTTGTTCTTCCTCCTCCAAACATAGCGTTGATCCATGGGCCCAAACTGTTCTAATTTTGTTTCATCAGTCCACAGAACACTATCCCAAAACTTTTGTGGTTTGTCCACATGACTTTTGGCATACTGCAGGCAACTCTTCTTATTCTTTGGAGACAGCAAGGGGGTGCGCCTGGGAGTTCTGGCATGGAGGCCTTCATTACGCAGTGTGCGCCTTATTGTCTGAGCTGAAACTTCAGTACCCGCATCTGACAAATCTTTTTTAGTTCCTCAGCAGTCACACGGGGACTTTTCTCCACTTTGCGCTTCAGGTAGTGCACAGCAGTCGAAGTCAGCATCTTCTTTCTGCCACGACCAGGTAGCGTTTCAACAGTGCCCTTTGCCTTGAATTTGCGAATGATGCTTCCTATGGTGTCTCTTGGTATGTTTAACATCTTTGCAATCTTCTTATAGCCATTGCCCTTCCTGTGAAGAGAAATCACCTCTTCTCTTGTCTTCCTGGACCATTCTCTTGACTTCACCATGTCTGTAAACAGACCAGTAAATGTCTAGAAGGAGCTGAGTATCACAGTCACTTTACATCTGCCTGATTGGTGCTTATTCTGCTTGATTGCTGCTCCTTGACATCCACAGGTATTTTCAATACCTGATCGAAAACACTTGAATGAACCTCTGTTCTTAAGAGTGGTCGTCTTTAAGGGGTTGAATAATTGTGTCAATGAAGAAATCACTAAAAAAACATTTAATACTGTATTACAAAAACACTTGATGTCATTTTAGTTGCATTTAGTTCTTTAAAAAGTCCTTGTAAGATTTCATTCTGAACACAATTACAAATGTACACTAAATTCCATAAAACCCTTTACAGCATTGGGGGTTGAATAATTTTGAACACAACTGTATGTCTGCGTTTTCATTAAAAAAAAACTTCTCTGGGGTGCTTTCTGCTGGTCTATAGCAAGAGGCAGATCACAGGGTCAGGGGTATGAAAATTCCATAAATAAGGGGGAAATGATACTTCGGGCTAGAGTTTTGCATGTTTTTTATCACAATCAATTTGTTTCACTTTAAATTCCCCGCACGTCACCTGATATAATTTCACATACTCCATTTTTATTTTTTTTCTAGCTGGCACTAAATATACACTATTTAAAGGGCCAGCGCTCCATATTACTTATTTACTGGCTGGGACTAAATATACATTATTTAAAGAGCCAGCGAGGGAGTGCGTTTCTTAATGCACTCCATGTATAAAGCGAGACTGTGAAGGCAGCTTGATTAAAAGACATTTGTCATTACCATTAATGTCTGTGCATTGGGTATATGTACCCAGTGGAGTTTATTTATGGACTGCTATTCAGGTGTGCACGTAATAATTCACTAACAGGAAACGGGAAAAGGCTGCAGATTTTGCCAAATATTTGAGGTGTGAAACTTCTTATTCTTACCAAATCTTTACTGCTCATGTCCTTATGTAATGGCGGAAGCGTTCACGCAGGCCATACATTACAGCGAAATCTAAAGTAAAGGCAAACATTAGTCAGAACATAAGCACTCCACTCTCAAAATTGTAATATTTATTGGGACATCAAAGTCCAAATGACTTCCTTTTAGCTCAAAGGCAAAGGAAACAAATAGTCCAAGTATATAACTGGCACTGTGATATTTCGCTTCTGAAAAGATTTACAATTTAAGGGAAATATAAAGACATTATTTCTTTTCTGCGCTCTTTTTTTATTTTTTTATTTTGTTCTGCTGCATCTCTTTATTGCCACCTATTGACTGATGTAGGTACTACACCTGTGTACCGTACCAACATAGGAAATTACTGAGGCAAACCTTATTAGGGAATCACATAGGCATTGCAAAAACGGATCTTGGTCGTTGTATTTCTTTGACATTGAGGGGACTTATATCAGTGTTTAATACTGATGACCTTTCCTCAGGATAGATCATCAGTATCTGGTCAGTGCGGGTCCGAAACCTGAACCCACCATCAATCAGCTGTTTGAACAGGCCTCCTCGCAGCTTACCAAGAACCGCTTGATCCATTGGATTGCAGCTGTAGCCCAGGCCCTTTCACTTGGATGGACTGAGCTGCTTCTAGGCCACGTGACCGATGGATGTGACGCCACTGGCCAAAGAAGAGGACTCTTTAAACCGCTGATGGGCATAGGTGCCGGGAATCAGAGCCCCACTGCTCAGATACTGAGGAACTGAAGAGCTATCCTGAGAATAGGTCATAAGTAGAGATGAGTGAAGTTCTTGAAAATTTGATTCGCCTGCTTCGCCAAATTTTACAAAATAAATTTGCTTCGTGACAAATTACTTCATCAAGAAGCACATTTCTTTGTAAGTAGTGGGTGCAATGAGAGGGAACGGCGATTGTGCTGCTCCCCGTCATTGTACCCCTCAGATGCCGCGTTCATCGCTCATCGCGGCATCTGACAGTAATATTAAGGTCTATAATAAGAAAAATACTACAAGAGAACATATCTCAAATGGGTTATCCTGCTTTTTTATTTGCACCCCAGCTAGCTCTATCTATAAAAGCATCCATATTTCCCTGCTCTCCACCACTCTGTTCTGGCTCTGAGGCTCCCTGGCTCTCTTCACTGGACTTCAGGTCCCTATCTGTCAACCACTGCTCAGAAAGGGTTACATGTGCTGCTGCAGTAAATAACTGGCTTCAGCAGTGACACGCTCCCAAGCAGCAAATGGCCTAGGTCACATGACCACTGAGACAAGTCAGGCTTACTTGACCTTGTCTACTTGGAAGTTTACAGTCGAGAACCGGAAGTGCAGTGAAGGGAGCCAGGGGGCCATGGAGCAGGAAAAGAGATATGGGGAACAGATAAATATGGATTCTTTCATAGGTACAGGGTAAAAATTCAAAAAATAAATACTTAATCAAAAGCTGGACAACCGCTCAGGATCAATATCAGATCAGTGAGGTTATGACTCCCAGTACCCCTTCCAATCAGCTTTTGAAGAGAATGCAGCACTCCGTTGAGTGGCACAACCCCTTTGCAGCTTAACAAACACAGTTCCGTCCATTGAATAGCAGTTGTGCTTGGTATTGCAGTTCAGTCACTGAG
Organism: Bufotes viridis; assembly: GCA_033119425.1. NCBI lineage: Eukaryota > Metazoa > Chordata > Amphibia > Anura > Bufonidae > Bufotes > Bufotes viridis. Next base: position 38,402,218 of record CM065591.1, read on the forward strand.
CCGCGGCCTTTCACTTGAGCCGCGGCTTCTTCAAACATCTGATCAGTGAAGGTCCCAGGAGTCCCTGCTGCATCTGCAGTATCCCAGAGCTGAGACCCTGCAAAGTGTTGATTTGATACATTACTAAAAACAAAAACAGAGCCTGGAAACTATAGGCCGGTAAGTTTAACATTTGTTGTGGGTAAACTGTTTGTAGGATTTCAAAGAGAAGTGTGTGGATTTGCTCTGGTATATAGGACTAGCGGGTGCAGTACAGAGGCAACGTACAAGCTTGTAAATCAAATGTTAGTGTTCTATTCACACAAAAAGGAGCATCACACAAAAACAGGTGGCTTGGTGTTTGTCACACACATAAAAGTTCATAAACGGAAGAATCACCTTAGCTCCTGGGTGTTAGCAAGTCCATAGGCAGGCGTTTTTAGGCAGCCTGTTCGCATTCACAGGGGTCTGAGCCCTCCAGCTCAGCTCAAGCCGCAGGTCCCAAACCATAGCCCTCAGCTCCCAGGACACAGAGTCCTGAGCTCCCCTGTCAGAGGGAGGTAATCCACACAGCTGATAGTGCTGCCTGTGCTATATATCCCAACCAAGACCCGGCCTGGAGCATGGAGAGCAATCACCCACCCAGCACTTTGACTACTCCCAGTAAGCGCCGGCCCGGATCAGCTATAATAGCTATACTAAATAGCAATGTGTGCAACAGCTATTGCTGCTGACACAAAAAAAAACCCGACTCTTACTTCACTAAGGCTTAGAACCTCGGTGACACGTACCTTCCATCCACAACGGTCCCTTGCGTCTTCCTACAGAATCTTAGAGGATTTCAACGGAAATAAGCAAATAACGCCATATCAGCATGGCTTCATGAGGGATCGGTCATGCCAAACTAATTTAATCAGTTTCTATGAGGAGGTATGTTCTAGACTTGACAGCGGTGAATCAATGGATGTTGTATATCAGGACTTCTCCAAAGCATTTGACATTGTACCTCATAAAAGGTTAGTATATAAAATAAGGATGCTCGGACTGGGAGAAAATGTCTGTATGTGGGTAAGTAACTGGCAGAGTAATAGAAAACAGAGGGTTGTCATTAACGGTACACACTCAGATTGGGTCACTGTCACTAGTGGGGTACCTCAGGGGTCAGTATTAGGCCCTATTATCTTCGATATATTTATTAATGATCTTGTAGAAGGCTTGCACAGTAAAATATCAATTTTTGCAGATGACACTAAACTGTGTAAAGTAATTAACACTGAAGAGGACAGTTTTCTGCTACAGGGGATCTGGATAGATTGGAGGCTTGGGCAGAGAAGTGGCAGATGAGGTTTAACACTAACAAATGTAAAGTTATGCACATGGGAAGGAATAATGCAAGTCAACCGTACATACTAAATGGTAAAACACTCGGTAACACTGACATGGAAAAGGATCTAGGAATTTTAATAAACAGAAAACTAAGCTGCAAAAACCAGTGTCAGGCAGCTGCTGCCAAGGCCAATAAGATGATGAGAACATAGTCCTACCACTTTACAGTGAGACTATGGAACTCTCTGCCTGAGGAGGTGGTGATGGTGAGTACAATAAAGGAATTCAAGAGGGGACTGGATGTATTTCTGGAGTATAATAATATTACATATTATAGCTACTAGAGATGGGTCGTTGATACAGGGAGTTATTAGAATTGCCTGATTGGAGTCGGGAAGGGGTTTTTTTCCCCTTAAGTGGGGAAAATTGGCTTCTACCTCACAGTTTTTTTTTTGCCTTCCTCTGGATCAACTTGCAGGATGACAGACCGAACTGGATGGACAAATGTCTTTTTCGGCCTTATATACTATGTTACTAAAATGATTAATACTTTCTATTATCCTCTGTATGTATTCCCAAAAGATGTGTATAGGAGGTACTGTTTAGTTAATTATGTCCTGACTCAGAAGAGGGCACTAGCTTTCCCCTCTGAGGGAGGAGCTTTCGAGTTAGTATTCATCAGCCACTTCAGTTTAGCTCTGCCTGCCGTTCAGGGCAGGTGCTAGTTCATTTTCGACTTTGCTTGTGGGAGAAACAGATGCATATAAACATGTTAGAGGCTAGAGCCAAGGAAAAGGACTATTTCTTCAGGAGAAACATCATTCCTGTGAAGGAGAGAACACCTGACTAAAGGAGGAACAGATATCCAAAGACTTTCTAAAAATCAAAAGGCTGTGTGTATTAGCGAGGTATTTTCTCGTTATGGCTATAGACTTTGCTGCTTGAGGAGCCCTTTTCACACTTATATAATAGTTTTGACCGACGTTTCTAAGATTTGCACTCCTTTGAAGCAACCGGAATACGTAGGCCCCTTGCAGACGAGCATCACGGATTAGGTCCGTATGCGTTCAATGAAAAATGCGTGATTTAGCAAGCAAGTTCAGTCAGTTTTGTTTGCAATTGCGTTCAGTTGTTCAGTTTTTTTCGCACGGGTGCAATGCGCATTGATGCGTTTTTCATACGCGTGATAAAAAACTGAAGGTTTACAAACAACATCTCTTAGCAACCATCAGTGAAAAAAGCATCGCATCCGCACTTGCTTGCAGATGGAATGTGATTTTCAAGCAGCCCCATTAACTTCTATGCGGCCAGCATTTTGTTAAATGTTAAATGTCATGTACGCGTTGCACGCATTGCACCTGTGCGGAAAACTCGCTCGTCTGAAAGGGGCCTTATTTTTGAGAGTTTTGCATGCCTGTGATTAAAGATGAGCGAATCGAATCCCATGAAGTGGAATTTGATCCAAATTTCAGGATAAATTCGATTCGGTTCGAAGTCAAATTTCCTCGTACTTCATGTTAGCGAATTGATTTAACCTGAAATAGTGTAAAAAACAAAAAAAATCACACTTACCTTTTCCATTTGCTTGCGACGGGTCGCCAGCCGCCATCTTGATTGAAGATCTCGACCGAAATCCTGTGCGTAGTGACATATGATGTCACCACGCCGGCCGGCATGATGACGTAATCTCGCGCCGCGCGATATTTCGTGCCAGATCTTCAAGCAAGATGGTAGCGGCCGGCCCTTCGCGAGCAATTGGAGGCGGTAAGTTTGATTACATCTGAGGGGTACAATGACGGGGGGCGGCACTATCGCAGCTCCCTGTCATTGCACCCACTACTTACAAAAAAATGCGCTTCGTGACGAAGTAATTCATCACAAAGCAATTTTTTTTTTTTTTGCAAAATTCGGCAAATCAGACTAATCGAACTTTTCAAAAATTTGCTCATCTCTACCTGTGATCATCTTGGAAAATTTGCAAAATGTTTAGAAGGAGCTCAGGGACTACTACTCCTATTATCATCATTGCGGCTGTTTGCCTATATACAGCTATTGGGAAGAGACTGCACTGTGACTTACCTTGGAACTCCCTTTCTGCAATTTAGTAAATAGAAGTGGATTGTTTATTTTCTACAACTGTCCTGGTTACTGACTCCAGCATCATTCGCCGGCCACAACACCTACATCTCCTGCCTTGCTAAACTAATAACACCAAGAGCAACCCAACAATCTTTAGGCAGAAGCTCCAAAATCAGGGTGTCCTGTGAGGGAAGAAAGTATGTGCCATTCTACCACTGCACTGGCCCTAGGAAGCATCAGTGCAGGGATAACCACTGTAAATAATCATTACAGCCAGAGCCAGAGAAAACTCTTAGCTGGAAAGAGTCTTCATCGTATCTGGGCCCAGAAGTGAAGAAGGAAAGTACACAATTACAAATGGTATCTATTATTTTGGTGACTGCACTATACATTGAATGGCCACTTTATTATAGACAGCTGCCCTTTTATGACTGGCGCTTCTCTGTATGGGGGCGTCCACCATAAAGTCAAGTTTTCCGTGGATCAGTTTTTATGTGAATTCATATTACAGTGAGAAAATCTGAGTGACTTTGAACAAGGCACGGTCATTGATACTAGTTAGACTAGCCTGAATCAGTATTTCATAAACTTGTTCAAAGATGGAGTATACTGAGAACAGTGTCGAAAAAAGGACCCAGCGAAAGGGGATTCAGTGGACATAATAGTTTTGAGAGAATCAAAGCCAAATGAACTGACTTTGATCTGAATTTCAGGAAAAATTCAATTCGCTGCAAAGCTGAATTTCCTTGCACTTCGTGGTAACTAATCTTTTTTTCCTGAAATGGTGGCAAAAAAACGAAACAAACATACTCAACTCATCCATTTGCTCGCGAAAAGACCATTTTGATTGATGATACCGCGCAAAATCTCACGCGGGGTGAGATGTGAAGTCCCCACGTCACCTCCCTGACCAGGTGCGGTAACATTATCAGTGATAACACCAGTCAGCGTGATGACTTGATGACTTGAGATTTTGCGCTGTGTCTTCAATCAAGATGCCTGCAAAGGGAGTATGTTTTTTTTAAACCGGATTAACCCCTGAAAGGCCTTATTTTTAACCTCAGGTGCCGCCATCAGCGGTGAATAAGGCATCTAAGGGATTCAAAGATGGGGGCGGTGCGATTGCCGTTCCCCTTCATTGTGCCCGCTACATACAAATGAATGTGCTCCATGACAAAGTAATTCATCACGAATCAAATTTCTTGAATCAAATTTCATGAATTTCGGCGAAGCAGCCAAATCAAATTTTTCATAAGTTCACTTATTACTAGATATAAACAACTATTCGACGATAAGGGGTCAGAGGAGGAGGTCAAAAATTATTTTGGTTCAAGCACAGTCAAGCAACTTGCAGCCAAATAAAATGCTGGTGCTCCAAATAACTTGTCCAAATGCACAGCTTGTCATTGTGCAGGCAACCATATTATGTGCCATTGCTGTCTAAGGGCAAAAAAACTGTCAGACAAATAGCATAAACATTGGGTCACTGAACAATAAAAACACATCGCCTGGTTAGATGAATGCAGAATTCCGTTGCCCCATGCCACAGGAGGATCAGAATTTGGCACAAGCAGCGCAAGCAGATCTTTCATGCGGATTGTCAACAGGTCAGGCTGATGGAGGTGGAGAAATGGAGTGGTGAATATTTTCTTTTTGGCGGGCGGACAAAACATGTCTTAGGGTGTTTGCCCTGATTTTTAAGAACTTGGCAAAGCTCCTGGCTGGTAGTGCTGCATTAAGAGAAGCACTTAATAGTTCTGGTTGGCTTTTAGCTATGCCCTTGATATAAATATAAATAGTGCTGGGATAAAGAAACCATATCAGGTGTAGGAAATTGTATAAAAGGAAATTATTCTGCATCACACATCCACTTTTGCCTCTTTGCATCCTGCAGCCAGACATTTTTCCTTAGATTTACCTTCCAAAACTGAATTATAATAATAAAAAATCTATATTTTGTGATATCTAATGTGATATTAATACATTTATAACACATGTCCCTGGTTCCAACAAATAGGATGAATCCTCCTGCATACTGGTTCACCATATGTAATGGCTGCCTCCATTGTGTGTGATGTCCTGTGGGGGCTCAGATGCCAAAGAAAACAAACTGAGTGGAAAACCTGTCAACAGGGAAGTGTAACGTAAAGCAGACACGAAGAAATTCACAAGTGAGAGAGGATGGGAAATGTATTTATCAATGCAGAAAAAATAAACAGCCCTGTACAATGAGGGAGCGCTGGTCTCTGGATTCACTCACCAAGATGACCCCCACTAAACTCTTTTGTGTCCTCTGAGATAAATTCACTCAATCAGTATCTTCAGCAAGCTTTATGCTATGTATGGTGGGCGTTATGGGAAAGCTGTTCCTGGGGATACCATGGAGGTTTCAGAAGGACACTGTTTAGAAATAGCAGAGCGGTTGGCTTGAGAAATGTAGGAGCATCTGCTGGAGGAAGCTTCAAATCAACTTGAAGGAGAATCTGGTACCAGACCCATCTTCAACAAACTGTAATTTAGAGGTTTAAAATGTTCTGGCAGACTGTAGGAGAGTCATGCAGTAAAGAGTAAGACAATAAAAAAGTAGGAAATGCTCATGAATCTGATTTATTGGATTTTAAGAGTAAAAAATCTCCATTAGGATTGAAGTTGACAAGAGACATGGGTAACTATGGAAGTTCCCACCCACCTCTCAAGAGGAGGTTAGATATTGTTAGATATATATTGTGCATGGTTCAGAGGAAAGATCATCTTGTAATGGATGTTGGACAGTAGAAACTGAAGAAGAGCAGAAGATCCATGGATAGTGCTCCCCTTTTCATTATAAGAACTTTGGGCTGACATGGTCATTACTAATTTTAATTAGCTTTATGGTGTTCAAATGCAACGCCATTATAGGCTGTTCGAGCCTCTTCTTCAGGTGTTACACACTGGGGCATTTTTACTAATCCTATAGATGGCAAAAACTTAGATAGAATGTCTAGACCTGCCCCAGATTTTTACAGTGGCTCAGGTTGGATAATAAATGTGGTGTAGTTCAAGATACTTCTGTATGACTCTGTAAAATCTATTGGTTAACGAACAAAATTTTATGGTAGAATTGTGGAGCAATTTTGGAACCAAAATGTTGCATTTTAGACCATGCCCCCCTTTCATGTCAAGTCATGCCCCTTTCTTATTATGCCATGTCCTCTCTTTGGACTAGGAGCAAAAACACTCGAAACCTAGTTGCGCATAGATGCCCCAAATTGAGCCATTTTTTTGCACCGTTTGCCACTGTATTTCCAAACAAAATATTTCAATGTACCTCTTCAGTTGTCCTCTACTGCACTGTAACCGATCCCGTAAAGGCTGAATGCTGTAGCGCCACAGGCTTTCCCTCTGTCCATCTTACTTTGAAGGGACAGGCAATTTTTGTATATATAAACAATTGACTCACAGTTACATCAATGTGACCAATCCATTTGAGATCGGACATAGGAGAGAGATTACCAGTTTGCTCACTTCCTTCAATGTCAATCCACATATATTAATGTTAATCCCTTCCCAACAGCCTAGCGTAAATTTACGCCAAGAGTAAGGTATTTAAAAATGGCGCATGATCGCAAGCGCAGTGGGTGCCATTGGGTTTTAAACAACAAACACTCGGGACTAATGTACGCGATCGACGATAACGTTGATCGCACACATTCAACACCTCAGATGCCTTGGTCAAATGTAACCACGGCATCTGGAAAGTCAAAAACCTGGGAGCGTGCTACCTTCTGTGCAATGGCTCCCCTAGTGGGGTTCTGGGGAGAAGGATGGTGTGTGTCCTCTTCCAAGGCTGCCGCAGATAAGTTCCTATGAAGACCCTGTTGCAGGGCTCCATAGGAACACAGTGAAATTCTCAAACACTCTAAAGCTAATGCACTGAAGTTTATAAGAGAAGCAAGCTAATGATTTCTTGTTCAAGTCCCCTAGGTAAAGTGTCAAACAAAGAAAAAAAAGTTTTTAAAAATATAAAAACAAAAGTTAAAAAATTTAAAAATTCTAATCTTTCCTCAAAGTTAAAATAAAAAAAGAATAAACAATTGAAAAAACAAACATCATGGGCATCACCGCATGTTAAAACACCTGTACTATTAAAATATAAAGATATTTACACCATATGGCAAATGGTGAAGTGGAAAAAAAACATAAAAATCGCCAAGTTACCATTTTTTGTCACTTTACCTTCCCAAAAAAATGTAATTATAAAGCGATCAAAAAGTTATGTAGGTCTTAATATGGCGATACAAAGAAAAAATTATTTTTTCCAAAGTTTTTAGGAAATATTGTAAAAACAAAACCCACAAAACTATGGTGGAATTGTGTTTTTTTTTTTTTTTATAATTCCACCCCATTTTCCAGCTTCCCACTAAAGGATATGCAACAGTAAACCATGCCATTAGAAAGTACAACTTGTCCCACATAAAACAAGCCCTCAAACAGCTATGTGAACAGAAAAATAAAAAAGGTTTGGCTCTCGGAAGTTTGGAAGTAAAAACCGAAAACAAAAAAATTGAAAATGACCCAGTCCTGAAGGGGTTAAGGGCAGTCTTGTAGACTAAATAGGGTAGAATTTATCATTCCCTATGTGCCAGAACTATGGAAAATTCATACATTTTGGCACACAGCATGTTTGCTCAAAAATTTGTACATTTTTGTATCTTACACCGCTCTCACCACTTTGGTTTGGTTAGTAGAGATGAGCGAAGTGAAGTTGATGAAGTGGAACTCGATCCGAATTTCAAGAAATTAGATTTGCTACGAATTTCCTCATGCTCCATGGTAACGAATCACATGTTTTCCTAAAATGGCTGCTGCACGTGTTAGGACATGGAGCAAGGAACTCTGAGAACGAGGAATCACCCATAATGCCATGCATGCAGCCAATCAGCAGCCAGCCCTGTGATGTCAGAGCCCTATAAATAGCCTCAGGCATCTTGGATTCAACCATTTTCCAATGTGCTTAGTGCAGGGAGAGACGTCAGCAGGCACTAGGGACTGGGGTAGAAAAGACTTTAAAACTTTTATTTTGCTGTATAGAAGTTTAGGGAAAGGATAGGGAGGAATCATTGCACAGTATTGAAGCAGAACAGGGTTCAGTGGGGGAGTTTACAACCTGGATAATAGGAACAATCCTATTAAAAATTGCTGCACTGACTGGGGATCCAAATTGCCATTATACAGCTCTGTAATTCTAGTAAACCGTTCTTATTAGGGTGCAAGTGCTGTTCGATACAGCCATTAACAGAGTTTATTATGAGTAAATATTTCTACGTCTTATTTGCCCTTGTGTGGTGCAGTTATATGTTCTAAAGCATTTTTTGGCTTGCATTAGTGAGAATAAAAGTGCTTATTAGCCGTTATGTGGTGAGGGGAGAAAATTACAGACCTTTTTGGCGTGTATTAGTGGCCAAAAAATATATATTTGCCGTTCAGCGGTGAAGTTATATGTTCTAAAACAGGAATCCCCAACCTGCGGCTCTCCAGCTGTTATAAAACTACAACTCCCAGTATGCTTGGACACCCTACAGCTATTGGTAATGCTGGGAATTGTAGTTTTGCAACAGCTGGAGGGCCGCAGGTTGAGCATCCCTGTTCTAAAGCCCTTTTTGGCACATATTATTTGGCCAAAAAAAAAATTTGCCGTTCAGCGGTGCAGTTATATGTTCTAAAGCCCTTTTTGGCGTGCATTAGTGGCAAAAATAATATATATTTGCCATTCAGCGGTGCAGTTATATGTTCTAAAGTCCTTTTTAGCGTGTATTAGTGGCAAAAAATATATATATTATTTGCCGTTCAGCGGTGCAGTTATATGTTCTAAAGCCATTTGTGGTGTGCATAAGTGGAAAAAAGTAAGGGCCTATTTGCCATTCAGCAGTGCAGTTATATATTTTCTAAAGCCCCTTTTGGCATGTATTAGTGGCAAAAAATATATATATATTTGCCGTTCAGCGGTGCAGTTATATGTTCTAAAGCCATTTGTGGTGTGCATAAGTGGAAAAAAGTAAGGGCCTATTTGCCATTCAGCAGTGCTGCTATATGTTCTAAAACCCTTTTTGGCATGTATTAGTGGCACAAAAATAAAGTATTTGCCGTTGTGTGGTGAATTGAGAAAATTACTGCCCTTTCTGGCGTGTAAAGTAGAAAAAAAATATATATTATTTGCCGTTCAGCGGTGCAGTTATATGTTCTAAAGCCATTTGTGGTGTGCATAAGTGGACAAAAAGTAAGGGCCTATTTGCCATTCAGCAGTGCAGTTATATATGTTCTAAAGCCCTTTTTGGCATGTATTAGTGGCAAAAAAATATATATATTTGCAGTTCAGCGGTGCAGTTATATGTTCTAAAGCCATTTGTGGTGTGCATAAGTGGAAAAAAGTAAGGGCCTATTTGCCATTCAGCGTTGCAGTTATATGTTCTAAAGCCCTTTTTGGCGTGTATTGGTGGCAAAAAATAAAGTATTTGCCGTTGTGTGGTGAATTGAGAAAATTACTGCCCTTTCTGGCGTGTATTAGTGGCAAAAAAATATATATATATTTGCCGTTCAGCGGTGCAGTTATATGTTCTAAAGCCCTTTCTTGTGTGTATTAGTGGGGGAAAAAAGGGCTTATTAGCCGTTGTGTGGTGAAGTGAGAAAATTACAAAAATTGTTAGGGGTGTTTTAATTTACTTTTTATTTATTTATTTGATCTAACAGTATGTCAGACAGAGTAGTGCTAGGCCCTGCACAGGGGAGTGTAAGAGGCCTAAATGTTTCTGGTGCAGGCAGAGGTCGCAGCAGAGTAAGGGGCCGTGGCAGCAGGGGTCACTTGGAGAGGCCTGAGGTCCCAGTGTCAGCTAGCGGTCGTGCCGTGACCAGCAACCGAGCGGTTCTTGAACTTGATCTTCGACTTCGTCGCAAGTAACATCAGACACCCTCAGCCAAGAGTCAGTGGGTTCGTCAGACACAACCCTTAGTTGGCATGGCCCGGGAGCAGGCCCTGTGCCCTCACCTGTCCTCAACCTGCCTCTGTCCTTTTCTGCTCCCTCAGCCAGAGAAGTATTGTATTCTGTGGGCTCAGCTCCACTATACAGTGAGGACGAGCTACTAGAAGCAGCTACTGGCAAGCCAAGAAGTGGAGGAGACATCCGCTGCATCCTCTACTAGGTGGGCAAGTAGTGATGAGGAGAGTGGCGTGAGAGCTGGTGTTGCGAGCGGTCAGGATCCTGACCCAGAGACGGATAAGGAGGACATCAGTGAAGTGCAGACAGTATTCGATGATGATGATGTAGCTGATTGCACTTGGGAGCCGGGGCTTCATCATCATCGGGAGAAGAGGGTGGCAGCTTTCCCGTGAGCCAGCGGCGGAGCCAGCAAGTCACTAACGTGGCCGGGAGGCAGCAGGTTAGCAGCAGTTGGAGATCAGGAGCCAAACGGGCCCTGGGTAGACCACCGGCTTTGTAGCTGTGCAGAAATTCACGGAAGCAGCGGTGGTAGTAGTCAGTCAGTGCAGAGTATTGGGAGTAAAATCACCTACTTGGCGGTGTGGTAGTTTTTTGTTAAGCTGCCGGAGGTGAACATGGCCATTTGTAGACTCTGTGGGCAGAAGGTGAAGCATGGCCAGGGTGCCATGGCACCACGGCCCTGTGTCAACATATGCAGCATCACCATGAAGTGTCCTGGGAGAACCATGGCTTCTATGTGGTGGTCCAGCCTGCCGCAGCAACCTCTGCATCACCCAGTGGCACGCACCCGATTTCAGGCAGTCAAGGCTCCACCACCTCAGCCGAAGGGAGCTGTCTGTCCTTCCGATCATCTTCTGGTCCTGATGCTCCTACCCCTCCTCCTACTCTTCGTCAGTCATTCCATCAGCAATCGATCACCGAATCGATTGCCAAGAGACAACAGTATGCGTGCACACATACAACAACACAGGAGCTGAATGTGCTCGTGGCCAAGTTGCTGGTACTGCAGTCCCTCCCTTTCTAAGTGGTGAACAGAAGGAGGGCCAGTCCTTGAGCCTGTCGGTGTCTGCCAAAGTGCAGGGCAGCACCGACGTGTGGAGCTGTAACTATGATCAGGGACAATACATGTCCTTTATGGCCCACTGGCTGAATGTGGTTCCTGCACAGCCACACCAGAAACTTGGCCAGGTGACGCTGCTTCTGCCTAAATGTTTTAACGCCGTTGGTCCTGCGACAATGTCCGCCTCTGCCTCCTCATGCTCCACCATGTCCTCAGCTTCCACTGCCGGGACAATTCACAGTGCCCCTCCAGAATACCACATGTGCAAAGCACGGCGGTGTCACGCTGTTCTGACCCTCGTTTGCCTGGGCGAATGGAGTAACACAGGGAAGGAACTGCTCCGTGTCCTACATCAAGAAATCAAATCCTGACTTTCTCAGCGACAACTCAAAATCCGAACCTGGGTGACCGACAACAGGGAGAACATGGTGTCGGCGCTGCGTCAAGGAGGGCTGAGCCATGCGCCCTGCATGGCACACGTGTTCAATAGGGTTGTCAAACGGTTCCTGAAGTCTTCCGCCCTTCTGAAAGACATCCTAAAAATGGCCAGGAAACTTTGCATGCACTTCAGCCACTCATACACCGAAAAGTACGCCCTCCTTGAGCTGCAGCGGTAGAACGGCATCCCCCAACATAGGCTGATATGCGACAATTCCACCCTCCATATGTTGGACAGACTATACGAACAGAGAAACGCCATCAATGATTTCTTGATGATATAAACAGACAGGAGTACTCCCCTGACTCCCCTGTGTAACTTTGATCTCAGCCAGTGGCAGCTCATGCGTGACATTTGCCGTTTGCTCAGGCCCTTCGAGAACGCCAAGTTATTTTTCAGCCGCCAGGACTACGGGATGAACAATGTCATTGCACTGCTTAATGTCCTGGAACAGATGCTGGTAAATCTGGCTGGTCAGGGGACTGGAGACGTGGCGCCTAGATCTCATGGCCACATGAGCCCTGTGGGGGCTGAACTGGAGGAGGAAGAGGAGGAGGACATTGGATCACAAGCAATGTGTAGCAAAATGGGTGGTTTTTATACACAGGTGACAGGAGAGGAGGAGCAGGAGCAGCCAGAGGACCTACAGGACGAAGACGAGGCAGAGGACCCAGGTACACACCGTGGCAGTATGCAGTAGAGATGGAGGCAGGGAGTCCCTCCGAGTCACTTGCACAAATGGCCCGATGCATGCTCATTTGACAGCTGAATTGTCACCATTCGGCAGAGGGATGACTTCTGGCTCTCCACCTTGTTGGACCCTCGCTACCTGTCCAAAATGGGGGCCTTTTTTACACCCGCTTAGAGGAAGGACAAACTGAACTACTATAGAGACATCCTATGTAGTAAGTTGGCCGCTGCCTATTTGCGACATCGTCCATCCTCTCGCAGGTCTGACCGGGGGGACCCTCTGCACTCACGTTCCTCTGCCATGGGTGCTGTGGCAGGGTGGGGGGGTAGGAGCAATTCCAGCTCCATCAGCAGCAACTTGAGTCTAGAGTTGCTGATAAGCAGCTTTCTTCACCCGCCAAGTGAAGAAACTACTCACTAGCCTCAGCAGTAGCTAGAACTGGAGCAGAACCTGAACCAGCAGGTGGTGGCATACTTGGACAGTACCCTGCCACATTGAAGATCCTCTGGACTACTGGGCGGCCAAACTGGGTTTGTGGCCGCAACTGGCAGAGTTTGCCCTGGAAAAGCTTTCCTGCCCGGCCAGCAGTGTGGCATCAGAGCGGGTGTTTAGTGCAGCGGGGGCCATAGTTACCCCAAGAAGAACTCGCCTGTCCACCCAAAATGTGGAGAGACTGACCTTTGTCAAGATGAATCAGGCGTGGATCAGCCAGGATTTCCACCCACCAATGCATCAGACTAGATCATCCATAGTGCCACACCAACACTTTGATAAAAGAAACCGATTTCTTCTGGCTACCTGCCTCAGCTACTATTCTGATGCTGCCACCGCCTGATGCCACACATCTGATGCCAAGTGCTCCTTTTTTCACCCACCATCTTCAGCTGGTACTGGTATTGCCACCCACCTCCCCACTCTGTCACCAGGTCACTCTGTGGTCTCCTGATGCTGCTGCCACCTCCACACTATGTCACCTTGTCACTCTGTGGTCTCCTGATGCTGCTTCAATCATCAACTGTTTCTCCACCTGTAGTATACCACGACCTCATTCAGAATATCACTCAGGCTCCACAATTATATCCACATAATCCACTCAGTCCTATTAGTCTTATTTAAAAGGTTATTTCTTAAGGTATAGATTATACTCACTCTATGCGGCGCAGCATGGGGTAGCAATCAGTTCAGCGCTCTCAGGATTACTATGCATTACAAGCAATTTATTTATATGAAAAAGAAAAGGACTGAAAAATACAAGCAAAGCTTCAAGAGAGTAAGTATTATCTATACCTCACAAATAACCTTTTGAATAAGACTAATACGACTTAGTGGATTATGTGGATACTCCTGATGCTGCTGCCACCTCCACACTATGTCACCTTGCCACTCTGTGGTCTCCTGATGCTGCCGCCACCTCCACACTTTATCATTGTGCCACTCTGTGGCCTCCTGATGCTGCTGCTGCTACCTTCACACTGTCATTGTGCCACCCTGTGGCTGCCTCCTGATGCCGTTGCCGCCACCTCCACACTCTGTCATTGTGTCACTCTGTGGCCTTCTGATGCTGCTGCTGCCACCTCCAGACTGTTATTTTGCCAACCTGTGGCCTCCTTCTGATGCTGCTGCCGCCGCCTCCACACTCTGTCATTGTGCCACTCTGTGGCGTACTGATGATGCTGCTGCCACCTCTACACTGTCATTGTGCCACCCTATGGCCTCCTCCTGATGCTGATGCAGCCGCCACCTCCACACTGTCATTGTGCCACCCTGTGGCTGCCTCCTGATGCCGTTGCCACCACCTCCACACTCTGTCATTGTGTCACTCTGTGGCCTTCTGGTGCTGCTGCTGCCACCTCCAGACTGTTATTTTGCCACCCTGTGGCCTACTTCTGATTCTGCTGCCGCCACCTCCACGCTCTGTCATTGTGCCACTCTGTGGCGTACTGATGATGCTGCTGCCACCTCCACACTGTCATTGTGCCACCCTATGGCCTCCACCTGATGCTGCTGCTGCCACCTCCACACTCTGTCATTGTGCCACTCTGTGGCCTCCTGATGATACTGCTGCCACCTGTTATTGTGCCACTCTGTGGTCTCCTGATGCTGTTGCCACCTACACACTGTCATTGTACCTCCCTGTGGCCTCCTCCTGATGCTGCCGCCACCTCCACATTCTGTCATTGTGCCACTCTGTGGCCTCCTGATGCTGCTGCAGCTGCCACCTCCACATTGTCATTGTGCCACCCTGTGGCCTCCTCCTGATGCTGCTGTCGCCACCTCTGCACTCTGTCATTGTTCCACTCTGCAGCCTCCTGATGATGCTGCTGTAATGCCCCAGCGTGGCATTACCACTTCTGCATCCCGCTACTGTCTCCTGTGGTTAACCTAATGTCATTCTGTGCATTTATTTCCAGGTCCTAGATAATGTGCATATCTATTTCCATGTAACTGTTATGTTCAAGTGTAATATGCCTGGTTCACCAGCAGGTGGCAGCATAAATGGCAGAGCTACAGATACAGAGAATGGAGCTTTCCCTTCCATTCTAACACATCCCTCTGTGGTGTGGTGAGTGTGTCCCACTTGCTGCAGGGAGGGTGGAGTTCTAGTTAGAAGTCAGTCCTAGCTGACCACCTGCTAGGGATAGAAAGCAAGAGCACGTCCCTGTTAGACGAGCCCTGTCTAGACCAGCTACAGCACCTTCAGCTCTGCTGGACCTGGAGGCCAAAGCTTAAAGCCTCAGAAGCCAAGAGGAGAAAGTTTTCCCTGGGCAAAGCTAGAGTCAGACTACAGAAAGATGTTGCAGCAGACAGCTAAAGGTAAGTTATTTAGCTACCCTGTCAGCAAAGCAAAGTCAGAGAGCAACAGATGTAGAAGAGAGGAGTTTGCCTGCCACAGTTAATGCCAAAGCCTGCTGGGAACCAAGACAAAGCCCAAAATTGCTGGAGAAACTTTTATTGAAAGTAAAGCTGAACTTCATCACAAGGTCTGGACTCAATTTATTTCATCATCCCCTTCATCAAAAACTCCCTTTCCATTGCTTCGGAGCCAACACCTAGGGTCCAGAGTATCCAAGTAGGAGCACCGTGACATGTGCATAAAACATTAAGGGAGATTTAGGCCACCCTAAACCACTCTGGAATTCCTACACCTGGGTACCAGCCATGCCCGTTGCACTGCCACCTCCACACTGCGTCACTGTGCCACGCCGTGGCCTCCTCCTAATGCTGCTGCCACCTCCGCACTCTGTCATTGTGCCACTATGTGGTCTCCTCATGCTGCTTCTGCCACCTCCACACTGTTATTGTGCTACCCTCTGGCCTTCTCCTTATGCTGCTGCTGCCGCCACCTACACACTCTGTCGTTGTGCCACTCTCTGGCCTCCTGATGCTGCTGCCACATCCACACTGTCATTGTGCCACTCTGTGGCCTCCTGATGCTGCTGCCACCTCTACACTGTCATTGTGCCACTCTGTGACCTTCTCCTGATGCTGCTGCCACCTCCACACTCCACACTGTCATTATGGCACTCTGTGGCCTACTGATGCTGTTCCCACCCTCCCCACTTCATGACTGGGCCACTATTTTGCCTTTCGGCTTTTCTGACATAATCATTTACTTGATCCTTCTTCTGATCTGTCAGAAGGAAGGAAAGATGAGACGCACAACAGATCCTGTCTATGTAACAGCTGTAAGGGCTGCATGACATGGTCCCTATTTTGCAGAATTGGCTTATGATTTGGTATCCAAAAGCAGGAGTGGGTACAAAACACAGAAGACATGCAAATATTCCATTCACGTGTCATCTCTGTTTTGGATACACTCCTGTTTTTTTTGGCTGTAGCAATACTGATGGATTACTGACCAAATGCTGATAGAGTGATCTGTTTTTTGGAGGTTATTGTTCTGATGGATCAGAGGAAGGGCAAAATAATCAGTGACGTCAACACAAACTTATTGCTGACACCCACCCCACTCTGTGGGTGGGGGGGGGCTCTACTTGTATAAGAGTTTAATAGAACAGGTTCTGTAGAAATCTATGTGGAATCAGTGAATTGGTGTAAGAGGAGTGCGCTCTTTCACGCTATAGTAGGATCTTGGGCCTCTGCACGGTTCTTTATACCTGGCACTAACATTGTAAGGCTGAGTTCACACTTGAGTTATTTGGTCAGTTTTGGCCCTTTGACTGCCCAAGTAAGTGAAGTGTGCAGTGATTCTAAGAGCGATGCCTGTCATCTACATGTCATACTGACTCACACTATTGTTTCACTACCATAGCAGACTCCCTATGCGTGTTACCTGCAAAGCACAGTGTTCTACACCACTATAAAGGCTCTCTGCAGCCAGGAAATAGACGTTTTTAATGCAATTTGCCAGAAATAAATTCAGACTTATTGGACTTATTTGCCTCTACAGAAAACAGACTCTACCTACAGGGGAATGCCCCAGGAGGACTGAGCAAGATCAAGGCCGTAAAGCTACAGCCCGTGTATTCGGTCCTATCGGCAAGCTGCCTAAAGTCCAGTGAAGCCCTGTGCCTGGGACAAAAGATGTAGAAGATGCAGAGTGACAAGCTCTTTGCATGTTTGTGACTCCCCTGCAACATATCCCAGAATGGCAGGGAGGTGTCTAAGATGGAACTGGTTTTCCATGAGTTGGGGAAAACTTCTCTGAGGTTCTGCAGTTGATGGAAGAGCTACAGGTGGCCATGGAAGCCCACCAGGAACTCACTGCATCACCACGATCCATACTCATTGAGGCAGCAGTTGTGGATGTGCTTTCAGGCCATGGAGGCATTTTATCAGGCTTCCCTTCCCAGCTAGGCTGGGGTCGGGGCAGTGCTCCTGAAGACAAAGGTAGGCTGCAAGATCCCCTGTTAGAAACTTAGCCTGCAGTTTCACCACAGGAGGTCAGCAGAGCACCACGGATGAATTCTCTACTGGAGTTACAGCTGCAGAGAGCACCAGAGTCAACAATAACAGCCTTGAGGATCCCACATCTGAGGATCCAGTTGCTGTAAAGAAGGCTGTGATTTCCGATCCGGTCTTCAGTTTCTAATCTCTCTACAGAATCTTGGAGTCTGAGAGATATCATCAAAGATTGAGACAAATTGGCCTGTCCTGTGTCATGTGCTTTGTTGGCCTTACTTCATCTCCCCTAGCCTTTCCATTTCATATAGACTCCACATACTTTCATTATTAATACCGTTTAGCAATGTTACAAGTGCCTGTGCCCAAGAACTCAAATGGCACCTGAGCCTCCAGATCTTCAAGCAATGTTCTAAAGAAAGTACCCATCACCATAGACGCTGACGTACCTAAACGGTTGTGTGCCCTGGGATCTGTGTTACTGGGACTCTTATTGGCATTTAAATGGACTTTTACCTTTTAATATACTTTAGCTACATAGATAGAGACACACTACCTCTTGGTCCATCACTCAGGACTTATGTCTATATTTAATGCCACTATGATTGTTATGAATATTGTGCACATGCCCTTAATCATTTTTCTCTCAAGAGCATAGGGAGGGCAGGGAGCCAGCTGAGATCTGTAATCTTTGGGAATATGTTCCGTAATACCACAGATAAATCCAATCACTAACCTGAGGATGGCTTGCCTCTCAATGGGGAGTATACAGTACCCCAGACCTAGGGGTATAGCAAAGTTTGGTTTGTTAGGTAATGTTTGTAATGCTAATGTAATGTACTGCACAGCATGAGCCAGGCATGTCCAGAATTAATAATCCTGTCCCAGCCCTCTCTAGAGCTTAGGCTGTGGGCTGGCTCCACTCCCTAGTTCCAGAAGATTCCACAGTCCAGTCAGCTGTAGAGACTGAGGAGTTAAGGAGCAATCTCTATGTAGGAAATGAAAGAGAGCAAGCACTAAAGGAGGAGGGTTTGCATGGCTACACCGAGAGAAAGAGCCAGCAAGGTAACCCAGCTTAAAGTATTCCATCCATATTTCTATGTGTCTGCAAAGGGGAAACAAGTTAAGACACCCTATGTACTACAGCCAGGGTTGTCAGATTGTAGTTGCTAGCCAGAGATCCCAATAACAGGGACTTTAGTAAGAGTAACTAGAGGGCCATTGCTACGACAAACTGCATAGCTCATGCCTGGACATCTAGAGGGATTTTGTACTGGGAAGAGATAACTATTGGATGTACTACAACTTCTGTGTGTACACAGTAAAGAGAGACTTTTGTTGAGTTCAATCTGGCCTGGTCTTAGACTCTCTTAACACTGCACCCTGGCCATTACACTTCCATCATGTGTTCTGCCTAGCACAAATATGGACATAAATACCATGGGCACCCCCAAACTACCATCAGGCAGGGAGTACCACGGCTACAGGGAGTAGCCCAAAGGAATGAAGGGTGCCCCTCCTTCACTGCACAGACCCTGGGAAATGACAGCCTGAGGGAGTACACCATGAAACATCATCATTAGGGCCACTACCACTGCCATCCTCTGCTCCGGCTCCTCAGGGGCACGCTGCTCTATAAAGGTACAGCCCCACAGTCAGGTTTCCTGACAAAATCAAGAGTGAATTCAAAAAAGAGAAGAAGTTGTATCTGTCCTTTATACATGCTCTCTTTTTATGATCCACTTTGGATTTTGGAAACTGCATCAGGAAACCTGACCATGTGGCTATACCCTAAGCCACTTGTGGTTGTAATACAGCTGCTAAATGTGTCTGCATTATGGCTGACTGAATGAGGCCTAATTATGCCACGGCAGCTTTATTCCAGATGGTACAACACCTTTGAGAAAGAAACAATATTCTTATATTATACTTTAGTCCCAGCGTACTCAGGTGGCGAACTGTGATCTGAATATGGATGAGGACACCAGCTGACCAGGCCCAGCAGACTGCTGTCATAGATGTACTGGAAGACAGCAGTGTCTCCTTCAATGCATCTACTGTATGGTGACTGGCAGACATTGTGAACCTGTCCCCAGACTTTGTAACATCATGAAATGACTTTGCCACCGGATGTGTATATGGGCAATGACTACATGGATCCTGTAATGTTATTTGTGCTAAAGTTTTTCTTGGCTACTTTAAAGCTACATCTACATCTGAGGCCCACATTCTGGTATGCTGGCCTGTAATAATGCCTATCATAATGCTCCAGAATTCCAGAAATGCTATATCCTGCATAGCCAGACACCACCTGGGCCCACCTGATCTATGTTCACTATAATAGGGTCAGCCATGATTAATCTGTCAGAAAAATACTGCTGCATTGAGAAGACTGAAACATAAGCTGGGGAATAAAAAAGGGTCACTTATTTTTCATATGTTGGAGTGCTGCCTCGTCTTTGGACTATATATACCTGGAATATTTGCCTTGTTCCCAAGAGGATCTTGCACCCTGTTCACACATTCAACTGTGCTGCTGCTTCTCTTTGGTTTCTATGATATATACAGATGATTTTATTTTTTTTGTATGGTCTGGTCTGGGGTCTAAATTAATTTTAGGAGTCTGGTATAGGGTGTGAATAAATATTGGAGTTTGGTTTGGAGTCTGATCTGAGACCTAAATGAATTTACAGGTCTGGTCTGGAGTCTGAATAAGTTTAGGGGCCTAGATGTCACAATTAATTTTGGAGTGTGGTCTGATGTAAGTAATTCCACAATGTTAACAAGCTGATATGTTTACTGTTGGTGCTTGGGTCAGAACTTCCCCTGACTGCAGACGCAGGCAAGAAGATCTTTATTAAAACTAGTTAACTACGTCTGCCATATTCTATTAATCTATACTGTGAAAATGTGGAAAAAGTCATTATATAATTTACAGCTTTGGCCATAGTACTAATGATATGTACAGCATAGCTCCCCAACCCTTTGTTATATTATAAAATATACTACACTTTCAATATAACTTATACCATCCAGATGTATTGGGATGAAGACAAAACCAACAGGGCTCTGGTGAATAATAAGCTCTGCTCGAAATGCGGCCCCGAGTTCTGCAGGACTCATATTTCATACATTTGCTCCTTCATGTGCTCTACGATAATACAAATATAAAATAACCAGGTTTAATGCACTCTTGTTAAATGACATTTGAAGTCTGTGTTTCAAAAAAAAGCACCAATAACAGTATGTAAATCAATTAATCAGTATTAATAATTAAATATAATATTAATTAAAATAAAAACATTGATAACTAAAACATAAAATATAAAATGTAATATAAACTAAAATATAATGCCTAACTCACAGAAAAAAGATGCACCACATGGATAAGCAACTGACAACACTGGCTAATCCCTCACTCTGGTGTTAAAAGCTGAGAGATTCGCCAATATTTCCAATCAGGAACATATCGGAGCCCCTTTAGGCACCACTTCACGGTATCTCAGCATGACATGGGGTCCTACCACTAGACTACCTATGGTGTGTGAACAAGGTCTGAACAGGTATTAAGCAGCCTACAGCCCCCACCCACTCACCTGCATTGCAGGACCAACAATGCAATGGGGAACAAATGAGGCCGCAAGCTACACCTACAACAGACCATGTGACACCGGCTTCCAGGTGCAACAGAATGTTTACCAGCCATATGCAATGGCACATTCAATACATATAAAACAAGAATCACAGAAATAAGCGTGGCCTAAATGGTTGGGACTGCTCCAAACCCCAAACACTGTGGCGTGTTTCTAACTGGGGGGGCAGTTCCTCCGCATGTGGTTCGCAGTGAACGGCTATCCCCAGCAAAAATTGCATACAATGGAGGATACCGGCGCGAACCACAAGCACCACACAAACATCCTACACAAAATAAAACATGTGCGGATGAAAATATATAAACACATAACTCACAGAAAAAAGATGCACCACATGGATAAGCAACTGACAACACTGGCTAATCCCTCACTCTGGTGTTAAAAGCTGAGAGATTCGCCAATATTTCCAATCAGGAACATATCGGAGCCCCTTTAAGCACCACTTCACGGTATCTCAGCATGACATGGGGTCCTACCACTAGACTACCTATGGTGTGTGAACAAGGTCTGAACAGGTATTAAGCAGCCTACCGCCCCCTCCCACTCACCTGCATTGCAGGACCAACAATGCAATGGAGAACAAATGAGGCCGCAAGCTACACCTACAACAGACTATGTGACACCGGCTTCCAGGTGCAACAGAATGTTTACCAGCCATATGCAATAGCACATTCAATACATATAAAACAAGAATCACAGATTCTGGTCCTGCAATGCAGGTGAGTGGGAGGGGGCTGTAGGCTGCTTAATACCTGTTCAGACCTTGTTCACACACCATAGGTAGTCTAGTGGTAGGACCCCATGTCATGCTGAGATACCGTGAAGTGGTGCTTAAAGGGGCTCCGATATGTTCCTGATTGGAAATATTGGCGAATCTCTCAGCTTTTAACACCAGAGTGAGGGATTAGCCAGTGTTGTCAGTTGCTTATCCATGTGGTGCATCTTTTTTCCCCTTATTGTTCCTGTAGTATTTATAATGCCCCCTATAGTGCCCCCAGTAATAATAATGCTCCCTATAGTGACTCCACCAATAATAATGCTACCTTTTGTGCCCCAGTTATAATAGTGCCCCCAGTAATGACCTATAACACCCCCAGTATTAAACCTCCACATAGTGACTCCAGTAATGCCCTCTACAGTGTCCCCAATATTAAATATGTCATCAGAGTGACTCCACTTATGCCCCCTATAGTGCCCCCAGTATTAGACATTTCCCAATAGTGCTCCCAGTAATGTCCTATAATGTCCAGACAAAAAAAAAAAAACTAATACTCACCTGAGTCCTGTTCCCTAATGGCCTCTCTTTAACAGGTCTCAGACCCCTTCTGTGTTGCCTGCTTGCCAGCCCAGGAATCATGATGACATCACAGCATCTGTTTTCCAGGACAAGTGGCCACAATGATGTCATCATTTCTCAACTACTTGTCCCACTCCCATCCTATTGCCTCAAAGGCTTCAGAACTAGTAGCCTGAGTCCTATGGTGGTGAACACGGCGATACAGTTGAATACAGCAGGGGGGTGTGACATGAGAACCTGGCACTCCCAGCGTTAATTAACACTGGAATTTAGATGGGATATCTTCCCAGTATCATCTATGGCCAGTCTACCTTTGGCTATATTTTTTTAATGTTTAACTATTTTTTGGTCCCACTAAAGAACTTCTGAGTGTATATTATAGTGATATATCTTCATATGGTAGTTCAACAATATGCCTAGAGCAGACCCACAACAGGGCCCAACTTAGAGGTGTGCGGCCTGAGTGCTTCACCTGGCATTACATAAGGGGAAGCCGTTAGCCCTGATGACCTGTGCCACCAAGCTGGCTCCCACAATATCTAACTTGATGCGCAAACATATTGAGAATGCTGCTTCACCCTTAAATATTAAGGCAGTGCTACTTAGGTAACTGTCTTTGCTGTATTATTTAGCACTTTATGTTATCAATACTTTAGGTCATCAATATCAGATCGGCAGGGGTCCGACAGCCGGCACCCCTCGCCGATCAGCTGTTTGAAGAGAAGGCGCATGCCGGGCCAGCGCTGCCTCCTCTTCATTATTTACCTGCTGGCCATCGCATCTGCAGCGGTGAGCAGGTGTAATTACTCCCAAGCCATCCCATTCATTTAAAGGGGACGGATCGCTCTTAGACAACCCCTTTAAACCATAAAACATAATTCTTGCCTGCTGTCTGGCGTGCTATGACGATGACTGCTAGCTCGTGGAAGAAAGAACCACGTGTAGGTAAGCATGCACTGTGCTCAATGAGAGGGCCGAACGTCACTGGGAACCAGTGGCGTGCATAGTTGCCGTGTAAAAAATGGGATAGGCAGTGGCCCGTCCCTGGCTGGCAGTTACCACCGATCAGAGCACTGTACGTCATCTAGAACGATGACGTCAGTTGTTACTAGGCTGAAAAAAGTACCTGAATGGAGTCAATAGTTATATAGGCCATAAGCAGGGGCGTAGCTAGAAATGACTGGGCCCCACAGCAAATTTTTGTGTTGGGCCCCCCCTACCCGCGCGTTTCGCTCCCCCTCTATAATGTGCCAGCCATATAGCCCCCCTATAATGTGCCAGTAGTCAGCCATGTAGCCCCCCCAGCCCCCCTATAATGTGCCAGTAGCCAGCCATATAACCCCCCTATAATGTGCCAGTAGTCAGCCATATAACCCCTCCTATAATGTGCCAGTAGTCAGCCATAAAAACCCACCCTATAATGTGCCAGTAGCCAGCCATATAGCACCAGATACCCATAGTGCTCCTCTCCCCATAGTGCCCCCTATCATGTGCCAATATCAAGTGCCTCTGTCTTCCCCCATCCCAATATCATAGTGCCATCCTCTCCCCCTGCCCCCTAATGTGTGTGCCAATATGAAGTGCCTATCTCTCCCCCACCCCCATTTGCCAATATCATAGTGTCAATAGCCCCCTCCTCCCCCGTGGCAGTAAAGTAAAAGTCCAGTATTTAAAAAAAACAACACATATACTTACCTCCATGTTAGGCAAGCCTCATTTATCCTGTCTTTCAGAAAAGTTTGTGAGGGAATCAAACCTGTGACCATTAGGATGAAAGGCAAGACACTTAACCACAAGACTGTATCAGCTGCATAGCCAGGTAGCTAAAAAAAAAAAATAAGACCTCTAGATAAGGAGAACTTTGATAGTGTATCTATACACATTACAGCTGCCCCAACACACCAAGCTCTGCTACATCCATATACAATGTGCTGGTGCAGCTGTAATGTGTATGGATACACTATCAAAGTTCTCCACATCTAGAGGTCATATTTTTATTTTTTTTTAGCTATCTGGCTATGCAGCTGATATAGCCTTGTGGATAAGTGTCTTGCCTTTGAACCTAATGGTCGCAGGTTCGATCCCCAGGGCAAGCTTTTCTGAAAGAAAGAAAAAATAAGTTTTAAATAGAGATTTAAATGATTGGCGAGCACTCCAACTGAGGAAGGGATCGGAGTTATCCTGAAACGCGTCTGGTTTGGATCGCCTACCAAGAGAGGACTCCATAAAGTCTAAGCATGGCCATGCTGTAAAATAAGACTACTTGCAATATTAATAAGTATATCCCCGTTTGAGGCACGCGTCTCCCAGGCGACAAGAGGAAACTACGCCGAATATCGCGAGACCTCAGGGGAACCTGCCGGGTAAGCATAGCGGAGGACGTGATCCCCGCTTACACGTGTGGCGTCCTTATTCACCTCTCGATTCATCTTTAGAGGTAAGAGGAAAATATTCTCCACCATTCACCTTGATCCACACAAACAAGGATTGGACATTAAGAACTACATACGGACTTTTACAACCTTTAGTCTGCAAAGCCCGTGTCACATGTCGGTACACTAAATGACAACCAGCTGATCTAGTGCACTTTTTGGAAGGACAAGATAGGAGAGACTCTGGTTTTGAGGCTTCAATTCAACAACTACGGCTTCAGCCATATAGATCACTCAATTTGAGCCCACAATTTGATTATAGATCTACCACAATTTTATCTGACTAGGAGTGTATTGTATGCATGATTTTTTTATCTTATTTTATATTTGTATTTCTACTGATCTGATTCGGTTATCTTCACAAATCTTATTAGATCATTAGATTATTTTATTAAAAACTTATGACTTTCCTTTACCAGTTGGAGTGCTCGCCAATCATTTAAATCTCAATTGTCTGCCTATTTTCTAGAGGGTTGGTGTCCCTCTGTTTGGCTTGAAGCACCATCCATACAATCACCTGAGTGAGCCACCGTTACAATTTTTGTTCACAAGTTTTAAATAGACAAGGGCGAGAGGACACTGCAATTCACTGTGCAATTAGCGATCGGGAGAGGAGTGAGGACACGTGCTGATTACCCAGGGGAGGAGAGAAGTGAGGACAACACGTGCTTGCCGGGCCCCCTGTAAGCCCGGGCCCCGAAGCAGCTGCTTCCCCTGCTTCCCCGGTAGTTACGCCCCTGGCCATAAGATACAGCGTGCATGGCTAGTACTAAAGGTAATGTCACTCAGCCGGCCTGGATACAAAGGGTTATATACAGGACCTATGAAGTATACTTCCATCTTCATGCATGGTAGCGTCAACAGTCACATCGAAATTGAACCATCTATAGCGTTTCCATAGTTACCAGACCAACCATATTAGAGTATATGTATATTCTGTTGCATCTCCTCAGTAAAAGACACATGAAAGCTGCCTTGAGTCTCCAAATCAGCATCCAAAGGATCCTTAGGCCCCTTTCACACGGGCGTTGCGGATTGGGGCTGGATAGGATGCGGGTGCGTGGCGGGGAAATCGTGCGAGTGAGCATGCAACTTCAGTCAGTTTTGACTGCGATTGCGTTGCGTGGTTCAGTTTTTTCCACACAAGTGCAATGAATTTTGCATGCGCGTGAGAAAAAAACTGAAAGTGGTACCCAGACCCGAACTTCATCAATGAAGTTGTAGTGTAGATTTTATTATTTTAACTTATAACGAGGTTAGAGGGGCAAATAATAGCATTCTTTAATACAGAATGCTTAGTAGAAGGTCAATTGAGGGTTAAAAAAAAAGAATTAACTCAACTCCTCCAATTGATCGCGTAGCTGCCGGTCTCCTGTTCTTTCTTCAGGACCTGTGGTGACGTCCCTGAGCTCATCACATGGTCCAATCACATGATCCATCACCATGGTGATGGACCATGTGATTGGACCATGTGATGCGACGTCACCACAGGTCCTTTAGCCGCAGCTCATGATTAAAGAAGAAAGAAGAGATCGGCAACTACGCGATCAAGTGGATAAGGTGAGTAAATTATTATTATTTAACCCCTCAATGCACATTTTACTTAGCATTCTGTATTGAGATTGCTATTTTTTTCCCTTATAACCATGTTATAAGGGAAAATAATAAAGATCGGGTCGCCATCCCAATCGTCTCCTAGCCACCATGTGTGAAAATCGCACCGCATCCACACTTGCTTGCAGATGCTTACGATTTTCACGCAGCCCCATTCATTTTATGGGGCCTGCGTTGCATGAAAAACGCAGAATAAAGAGCATGCTGCGATTTTCACGCAACGCAAAAGTGATGCGGGAAAATCAACGCTCATTCCACCCGCGTGGAATACTCGCCCGTGTGAAAGGGGCCTTAGAGTGTGAGGAACAAGATTCTCTGGTCTGATGAAACCAAGACTGAACTTTTTGGCCTCAGTTCTAAGTGTCATGTCTAGAGGAAACCAGGCACTGCTGATCACCTGCCTAATACAGTGAAGCATGGAGGGGCCACCATCTTGTTGTGGGGGGGGGGGGGTTTCAGCAGCTGGGAAAGGGAGACTGGTCAGGGCTGAGGGAAAGCTGAATAGAGCAAAGTACAGAGATATTCTTAATAAAAATCTGATCCAGAGCGCTCTGGACCTCAGATTGAGCTGAAGGTTCACCTTCCAACAGCACAATTACCCAAAGCACACAGCCCAGACAACACAGGAGCGGCTTGAGGACAACTCTGTGAATGTCCTTGTGTGGCTCAGCCAGAGCCCTGACTTTAACCCAATCGACCATCTCAGGAGTCAGGAGAGACCTGAAAATGGCTGACCACAAATGGTCTCCATCCAACCTGACAAAACTTGGAGGATCTGCAGAGGATCTGCAGAGAAGAATGACAGAAAATCCCAAATCCAGGTGTGTATCATACCAAGATGACCGGAGGCGGTAATCGCTGCCAAAAGGGGCTTCAACTAAGTCCGGAGTAAGGGGTCTAAAGACTTATGTCGATGCAAGATTTTAGTTTTTCCTTTTCAATAAATTAGCAAAGATTTCAAACATTCGGTTTTTACTTTCTCATTTTGTATTGAGTGCAGAATGATGGGGGGAAAACGTAGTTGTTTTTTATTTTAGCACAAGGCCGCGACATAACAAAATGTGAAATAAGTGAATGGTCTGAAGACTTTCTGAATGCATTGAATACGCTGAAACCCCCTTCATTATTAAACATATTCTATGCAATGCCTTATAACCCAAATGCACGGAGAAAGAGGAGCCTGTGTCATAGCTAATTGGCATGAATTCCCATAAGACAGCACAGGGTGGAGCAGTTGTCCACCTTCCCATTGTCCTTTTGTCACCTGCAGCTATCGGGTGTCACAAGAAGTGTGAAAGTGCACAAAAGACCCTTTGTTTGTCTGCAGTTCTTGCTGCTAGGTCTCACACTTCACTGTACAGAATACAAGCAGAGGGTCTTTTGGGAAATTTCACACATCTTATGGCACCCTGTAGTTGCTGGTGCCAAGGAGACATTTGGAACATGGAGAGCAGCTAGATTTATGTGTATTCACGCTGATCATTCTGCCTTCTATACTGGGAAATGGAAGGGGGCCGACAGCAGGGGGGGCCGCAGAGCACAGCAGTCCGGTGCCATTCCTAATTAAAGAGTCCACCCTCCATTCCACATCTCCGATTCAGACCTCTATACCGCTACATATAATGTCAAGTTATTCATGTTTATTTAAAGTGTATCATGCAGTGCATTTGGGGACCGGTCTCTCCTTCAGGTTTTCTACTTTAAAGGTTTTACAAAGGGTATTAAACCTGAATAAGCACATTATTTCTGTACTGTGACATCACTGTGTGCATTATCTGTGTACCGTAGCATCACTATCTGCATAATCCATGTACTGTGATATCACTGTGTGCATTATTCGTGTACTGTATCATCACTATCTTCATTATCCATGTACTGTGATATCACTGTGTGCATTATCCCTTTACTGTAGCATCACTATCTGCATTATCCCTGTACTGACATCACTCTGAACATTATCCTTGTATTGTGACATCACTGTGTGCATTATCCCTGTATTCTGACATAATTGTGACCACTATCCTTGTATTGTAATGTAACTGTGTACATTATCCATGTACTGTGACATCACTGTGTGCATTATCCCTTTACTTTAGCATCACTATCTGCATTATCCCTGTACTGACATCACTGTGTGCATTATCCATGTACTGCGACATCACTCTGAACATTATCCTTGTATTGTGACATCACTGCGTGCATTATCCCTATACTCTGACATAATTGTGACGACTGTCCTTGTATTGTAATGTCACTGTGTGCATTATACTTGTACTGTGACATCACTGTGTGCCTGTACTGACATCACTGTGTGCATTATCCTTGTACTGCGACATCACTGTGTGCCTTATCCTTAGATATGTATTATTCCTGCACTCAGGTCCGGTGTTGAAGGAGTGCAGGGAGATGAGCTGCGGTCATTATACTGTATGAAGGGCACTGGGGGTATTATTATATTGTATGGGGGCACAGGGGGTCATTATACTATATGGTGGCCAATCGAGCTCACTGTACTTTCCGTGGTGACTGGGGGTCATTATACGATGTGGGAGCCACAAGGGGACATGTAAATGTAAAAAATGCCATAAGGGGGCCCACTGAAATTTAGCTCCCAAGGGCCCACATGAACCTGGAGCCGGCCCTGTCTGCACTGTGATATGACTCTGAACAATATCCTTGTATTGTGATATCATTGTGAACATGATCCTTTTATTGGGACATCACTGTGTGCATTATCCCTGTGCTCTGACATCATTGTGAACATTATCCTTGTATTGTGACATCACTATGTGCATTTTTCCTGTACTGTGACATCACTGTGTACATTATGCCTCTGACTAAGGCCTCATGCACATGAACGTATTTTGTTTCCGTCTCCTTTCCGTTTTTTTCGCGGATAGGATGCGGACCCATTCATTTCAATGGGTCCGCGAAAAATGCTGACAGAGCACTGTGTACTATCCGCATCCGTATGTCCGTTCCGTAGCCCCGCAAAAAAAATAGAGCATGTCCTATTCTTGTCTGTTTTGCGGACAAGTATAGGCATTATTACAATGGATCCGCAAAAACAACGGAATGTCATCCGTTTTTTTTGTGGATCCGCAATTTGCGGACCGCAAAACACATATGGTCGTGTGCATGTAGCCTAAGGCCCTATTCACACGTCCGCAATGTTCCGTAAATCTGCGGACGGGTGCGGACCCATTCATTTTGAATGGGGACGTGACGGATGCAGGGAGCACACACTCAGGCCGGCGGCTCCGCAATAATATAGAGCATGTCCTATTCTTGCCCGCAATTGCGGACAAGTATAGGCATCTCTATAGGGCTGATGGCAAGGTGTGTTGCGGATCCGCAACACACTACGGACGTGTGAAAAGGGTGACCAAAATAATTGCAAGCTTAAGGCCTCATGCACACGACCGTTTGTGTTTTGCGGTCCGCAAATTGCGAATCCGCAAAAAAAACGGATGACGTTCCGTATGGCATCAGTTTTTTTTGCGGATCCATTGTAATAATGCCTTTCCTTGTCCGCAAACTAGAAAAAAATAAGACATGCTCTATTTTTTTGCTGAACGGAAAAACGGAAATACGGAAACGGAATGCACACGGAGTACCTTCTGTTTTTTTTGCGGACCCATTTAAATGAATGGTTCCGCATATGGTCCGCAAAAAAAACGGAACGGACAAGGAAAGAAAATACGTTCGTGTGCATAAGGCCTTATCTGAACTCACTGCGGAAGCTGGTCATGTTGGGGCCCCATGGTTACGTGTGATGTCGCTGTAAAATATCATACGCTTCTGCTAAAGGGTTAACAGGACGCCCCAAAATAAATGTCAAAATGATAAGTATCCTGACGCATTTCCTAAGATTCGTAACACATCCTGAGGAATTGCTCTAAAATAGAAGCACCTGCTAGAGCTTTCATTAAGAGTCTTAAGACTTTGCGGGAAGCCGATGTCCCGCCCATACGTTGTCCTTTATCTTAAGTCCCAAACAACAGTCCCTTAAAGGAACGGTGATTACAAGACAAAAGAGCTTTTTACGATGGCTATGATCACGGCTCGCATCATCTTCCTTTGACCTGCCGCGTGCTTCCTTTTAAGATATTTAATGTTCCACGCCGACAAACTGATCGCACCTTGATCTCCAAAATTTATACAGCAGTGAATGGGTCTGCGCTTCACGTTCACCCGCTCAGGAGAAATCCTCAAAGCCCGAGAGAGCATGTCAGCCTTTCAAGTCGTTTCAACGGGTAAAATCTCCAACTTCATTCGCCTGGAACTTAAAACAGCTGGTGCCTTTTTTTTTTTTTTTCTATCGCACTATTTCCCAGATTTACCATTTCTTTGATGTAAATAATTCCGTCGACTGAGTTTTCTGCAGTAGCGAGAAAAAAAAAAAAACTCAATATTTCAGCTATAAAAATATGATAAAGTAAAAGGTGACTTTTAAGGAGCAGATCAACTTTGAATGGTAATGGTCTCTAGCAGTCGCCTTTAGCCTGGTCGACAGCGTGCCCGCTGGGAATGGGCAGGAGACTGCTGGCAGGCCCAGGCCACCGGCACCACGGAGCGGGGACTGGGTGAGCATTCTTGTGGCTGTGCCAGTTCAGCAGGTCAAGCGGCTAAGAATCTGCTCATAACTAATGTTCAGCGAATCAATGTCCACAAAGTGGACTTCGATCCGAATTTCAGGATAAATTTGATTTGCCGCAAAGCCAAATTTAATCCTCCTCCGTGGTAGCGAACCGATTTAACCTGAAATAGTGCAAAAAACAAATAGAAATCATACTTACCTACTCCATTTGCTCACGACGGGTCAGCCGCCGCCGCCATCTTGCATGAAATCCCATGAGTGACGACGGCGTGATGACGTGATCTTGGTCCGTGCGAGATTTCGCGCCAGATCTTCAAGCAAGATGGCAGCGGCTGGCCCTTCGCGAGCAAATGGAGCAGGTAAGCATCATTTTTTATTTTTTTTACACCGTGTTATGGATATAAGATGCCGTAATCATGTATGAACGCGGCATCTGGGGGGTACAATGACTGGGGGTGGCGCAATCGCTGCTCCCTGTCATTGCACCCACTACTTAAAAAGAAATGTGCTTCGTGACGTAATAATTCGTCACAAAGCAAATTTTTTGGTAAAATTGGGCAAAGCAGCCAAATCGAACTCTGCAATACTTCGCTCATCTCTACTGATAACCTTTTGCCTGAGCCTGAACAGGTCCACCTAGTGCTCCCATTACTACAATCCACACATGACTATTTTATGTTCTACCAAGCCCTCTTTTTTAAAGTCTACTTACAGGTGGGCTGTGAACACCGTTAAACTTGTAGCAAGTGATTAATTGGCACCGCCATCCCAATTAATGGTGACCCATAGGAGAGGGGCATGTGTGGAAGGATTTGTACAATGTGAACCAATGAGTCTGTGCCAATTCACCTATACTTTGTGGACCTCCAAACCTCATATCCAAACTCTTTCAAAGATGAGATTCTTCAATAACCTGCGAGATGTGGGGGAGCACCTGCTTCTCCTGTCTCCACTCTCCATGCCAAAAAGATTCTGCCGGTTTTCCAAAAATCTCAGCCTTTGCATATGTTTAGATCCAGATCAGCGCAAGAAATGCTGGAGCAGTTAGTAAAGTACTTGAGAGGAGAAGGAGACACAAGGACGTAAATTACTGGTGATATACACAAGGCCTTTTTATTCCAGTGCAGAGCCTACAAGTTTCTTATAGATTTCATCATATCTTGTCTTGCACTGCCCTCTGGTGGCGATAATTGGAATCTACCTGCAGCCCTGACAGTAGTAGATTATTGGCATAGCTAAAGGAGAATGTTTCTTGTAATAAAATAATATAATTATATATTGAATAATAATAATAATAAATTATTATTATCATCACTATTGTTTTATAATCTAATCTACAATCAGAATTTAAAGTGAATTTCAGCTATCTACTCTTCATGGTGGTGGTAAGGTATCTGTCATTGCATTTTCAGTCCATAAAGAATAATTTGTGTCTGACAGAGATCTTATGTTCAAACCATCTATGTTCTATACACATACTATTTCTAAGACCCCGTTCACACAGAGGCTATTTGGCACATATCCCATATCAAACAGCTGGCAGCAGCCTTGCAGAATCCACCTTCTATTGTTTTCAATGGGAGGCCGCACTGCTTTTAATGCAGTTTACAGCTATGGACATGATGGAGTTTGAATTTTTGAGGTTTTGATGATTTATTTATTTTTTGCTATTTTTTTTTTTTTGTAGCCAAAGCCCAAAGTGAATCTAGTAGAGAGGAAACTGCACCAAAATCTGCCACAAAAATTGTGTGTGATTTGTACTTTAAGTTGCCCCTGAAGTTTTGAGTGAAGTGAAACATTATAAATCCCCTCTGTATATCATCCAATCTGCTGCATAACTTCTTCCATGCAGTGTCAGACTGCGGTGCCTAAGGCCCACCAGTAAAATTTATTTTTGGGGCCCACCGTATGGATACATTCACATATTACATGCTCACACAGCAGCAAGATGCTACCAGATGATAGAATATGGGGGTCCCTGCAGCGACTTTGAGAAGGGTAAATATGGGGGTCCCTGCAGCGACTTTGAGAAGGGTGAATATGGGGGTCCCTGCAGTGACTTTGAGAAGGGTGAATATGGGGGTCCCTGCAGTGACTTTGAGAAGGGTGAATATGGGGGTCCCTGCAGCGACTTTGAGAAGGGTGAATATGGGGGTCCCTGCAGCGACTTTGAGAAGGGTGAATATGGGGGTCCCTGCAGTGACTTTGAGAAGGGTGAATATGGGGGTCCCTGCAGCGACTTTGAGAAGGTAGGTCCTGGGGAGAAGAGGACACTGGCAGCTTTACTCTATACCTAGAAGTCATCTCAGCTCTGATCGTGTCTATAATAATAAACTGGAGGGAATAGTTTATAATCTATCAAGTTTTTTATATGAACATTGGCTGGTGGAGGAGCTGGACATTGAATATATGAATGTAGTGCAGTAAGTCTACTGTGTTATGTGCCACTTGTGCATGGGGTGGGAGACTAGGGGCCCACGGGGGGATTCACTTGTACCCCTGTGGGCCAGTACGAGCCTGCTGCCATGTATTCAGCAGACCTGGGGAGAAATCTCTTCTTCGGTGTGTTTTTGAATTGTATAAATTGTCTTATGCTGCCACCTAGTGGACAGTGCTGAAATTGCAGCAGCATACCAAAGTCATTTAAATGGCATAAATGGCAATGAGGAACTTGTGGCTGAATTGTGGGTTTTTTTCCCCCTACATAGCGCTGTAAAA
Source organism: Bufotes viridis (assembly GCA_033119425.1). Lineage (NCBI taxonomy): Eukaryota > Metazoa > Chordata > Amphibia > Anura > Bufonidae > Bufotes > Bufotes viridis. The sequence goes on from CM065591.1 coordinate 38,435,943, forward strand.
TGATCGATCACATGTACATTATGCTACAGCTCTGCTACATTAATCTTTTGAGATTTTTAAACCCAGTGGGTTTTACTTCATTTATTACAGACGCATCCCAGTAATGTTAAATGATGGGGAATTGAGATTTTATTATTATTATTATAATTATTACTATCATTTTATTATTAATTATTATTATTATTAATATTATTATTATTATTTATTTTAAATGACAAGATTTTGAGAAAGAATATCACATTTTAAAAAATAGCCATTACTCTCATGTTCAATCCCCTGCTGTTCTGCCATTTTGGTGGTTCCTGTCCGTCCTGCATCATGCATGTCATCTTCATGACCACTGGAGCCAACCACCAGCCTAAGTGACCTGCTAAGGCCACTGGAATTTGCTAGAAGGACAGGTTATTGAACAGGTAAGCAATAGCGATTTATTTTTTTCTCATTTTATACTATTTTCTGCTCTTGAGTAAATTTCATACAATCCTGGACAACCCCTTTAACTCGTTCACTTCTGTCATATTCTGTTGACGTTTATCGCAGTTACATCTCTTACTGGGAAAGCTGAGTGACAACCAATATCATCACCAACACAGAGCTGAGCAGATTTGCCATTTAGGAGTCCGGGGGAGCTGGGTGACAACCCTTGTGGACGCTATAATGGGGCTGACACCAGTTGTCAATTGCTATTATACAGTCTAAAGTCTGAAGATGTCCAAATGGCAGACAACTGGATGACAGATGAAGCAGGCTCAGTTTGTACCTATGTGACATTTTAATTTTCCCAGTTGCCCGGTAACATAGCAACTGTATGTTTAGGCCACGACGCATTTTTTCGTCTGCCACGAGGGTCGACCGCCTTGTGTTTTATTTTTTACAGGGTTGCTATCCTGTTTAACAAATCAGCAGCGGAGATTGGGGGTCAGGACTGTGAAGTCTTCATGCCATTCTCTCCCCAGTCCTCAGAATGCACATGTTGAGAACTTCTCAGCTTTGTCTAAAGCAAATATAACAAGGGGCTGCCAACGCGTTTGAAGTCGAATTGCCGTCAGTCAACGTGAAGACGATTCTGGGATGTGACGTAAGACGCCTGGAACACATTTCCAGCTGCAAAGTGTAAAAAGAAAATGTGGTTTTGAATTTAGGAGCAGGTAGGAAACAATTAGATGACTTCAGCGGCATCATTACAGCCACTTTCTGCAAGGCATTGAGCGACGCTGCCACCTGGTGGTCACTTTCAGAAATGCGTCTGAGCATTTAAGGTGGAACTGGAGAATTAATTTGGCTGTCCTCATTTATTTCAATGGAGAGCGACAAGGCTCATCTTTTTACAAGCAATCTTTTCTGATTGTACCGTATTAAGCGGGGATGTTAGCGGGGATTAGCTGTTCCAAAAATCTATAGACGAGAAAAAAGTATTGGCTCATGATACAGATTTCTGCTAATGTAATTATGGAGCGAGTGCTTCCCAGAAATGCAGGTGTATGACACATTGTGCGGTGAGGTTTTGGACTTTTGTTCATGATGGATTCACATTTCTAATGATATGGTAATAACCATGCGGGTACGGGATGTGCACATTCGCAGTGCCTGCTTTTAATACAGAAGAAAATATTGGGATTTTATGTTTTACAGGCATTGATGTAATAGGTAGTTGAAAAACGTTTGACGTCTCCAAGCCATGGACAACATAGAATTTGATGGTTGATGTCATGAGGTCAAGTCCAGGATGTAGCTATAAAGATGGGATGCTTAACCTGCGGCCCTCCAGCTGTTGCAAAACTATATCTCCCAGCATGCCCTAATAGCTGTAGGCTGTCCAGGCATGCTGGGAGTTGTAGTTTTACAACAGCTGGAGGACCAGAGGTTGGGCATCCCTGCTATAGAGGATGCAGTGGGTGCAGTGCACATGGCCTTGGTGCCTGACGGGGTCCAAAGGCTCCTCTGCCACATAAGAAGGCTCCTGGACAACACCTAGAGCAAGATGGTCTCTTCCTTGGCTTTGGCATCATGCGTATGACCGTATGCTATCTGTGGTCCACAAAACATGGTTATTTTTTTTTATTTTTTTTATATTTTTTGCGGTGCTGCTGAATGAACATATGGATCCCGACTGTCCTCGTCTTTTTCGGCCCCCTAGAAATAAATGGATCCGCATCCGATTCTCAAAAACATGCAGACAAAAAATCCGGTTGTGTGCATGAGGCCTTTGGCTGAGGATAGTCGTCTATCCCCCGACCCTTGCAGGACACCTTCTGGCTCAGAGGCTAGGTGACCAACATGGTGGTTTGTGGTGCCCCTCTTCTCAAAAAGAGGGCTTGCAATAGACCGCATGCTTGGACACTGTTTAGTGTGGCTCGCTGCACTTGGGTGAAGAACGTTGCAAAAAGAAAACAAGAGGACACCAATATTGTAAATGGCACCTAATAGTTATTGAACCCTGCTATAGATTTAGCCCAGGAGCTTCAAGAGCAGGAAAGGCTACTCCTAAATCGACCCCAACCCACCTATCATTCCAATTCCTTCCCCCCCATGTTGGTCACCTCACCCTAGTTCACTTTATTAAGGGTACGGCCATGCGGTCAGGATTCCTGCTGCAGTTTTGGTTCATAAAACGAGAGAAAATAGAAATGACAGATACAATGTCTCCTTTTTTTTATTATTCATTTCTGGTTTTGATTTCCAAAACTGCATCCGGAAACCTGACTGTGGCCCACAGATCCTCTACCGCCAAGGTGTGCAAGCAATGGGTTAATAAGAGCATCGGTAAGGACATCCAGGCCCTCTCTTCCACTATGGTCGCCCGTGCTGGGTGGCTGCCCCGTCATGTTTGACTGAGGCTCTTACACGAGTCTGGAATTCCCATGGGATTAACGAACTGACGTTCCCAGAATCGAGTCTGATAACTGAATAATCCAAACCAGTGTGAGGTAAGACACCCCGAGGTGCAAAGCTATAAAATGACGCCTCCTCCCGTAAAATAAAACCTCCGCATGAAAATACCCCACATTTTCACAACCTGAGGTCTGCCAGGGAAATTCACATGTGTGTGTGCAAAAAAACGTGCCGTCATACCAGGTTAATATTAACCCACTGTGCCAGCTAGGTGATGGATTCTGCTGCAGGCCATAGGTCCTGTGCAGGCCAATTGTTTTTAAGGAAGAAAAACATCTGCCCCTATCTTGTGGATTAGATTGAGATCCCCAAAACGCGTGCTCCGTACTACTCTGCAGAATACGACGGCGCTATAGAAATGGTGGGGATGTAAAAGGCCTGAAGTGAAGGGGTTAATAATATTAATGTTCCCTAAAGCTCTTGTTCCCTACTGCTCTGCAGAATACGGCGGCGCTATAGAAATGGTGGGGATGAAAAAGGCCTGAAGTGAAGGGGTTAATAATATTAATGCTCCGCGGTCCTCTATTGGAACGCGCGCACAGCTTGGATGGAAATGCGCAGGTCGTGTATATGAATGTGGCCTGTACAAGCTGAGAAAGACTCACTGTTCCTGTTTCCTAGAACGGAAGACCTTCCCTCCAGGAAAGCTGAGCTCATTTTTTTTTTTTTCCTTATTAATAGATTTTTTCGCCAAGAGAAGAACAGTAGTGTTAAAAGCACGGAGCTGCGCCCCGACGGAGGTGTGATACAGCGCATACAGGGCACTGCAGTCAGTGTAATATTCTATAGCCAGCATCTGCTTCCAGTTTGAGCCCTCCCACCCGCTCCCGTCCGCCAAGAACTGGAGAACTCCCCTTCGAGAAAAACCGGGTTAACCCTTTCCGCCGCCTCTGCCATAGCAAAAAAAAAAAAAGAAAGTTAAAACTAAGTTAAGTTTAAAGAAACTAGAGCGCCGTGGCTTTACGATTTGACTCCTGGCCATGTAATTCCCAGTTCTCCCAGTCTACCAGAGCCCTAGGTAATATAACATGTTGACTTTTAATATTATCCCGAAGCTATTACCATTTTTTTTTTTTAAGGGTTTTTTGGCAATGTGAAAAACAGAGTGAGGCGGCGGACTGTGTGTCACATTAGTAACTGGACCTGAATAGTATGTGGCGGACGGGGAAAGCGCTATTATATCAGGCAGGGCTCGCTGCGCGACAGCGCATTCATCAGGTTGCCAGCATGTGGCTATCAAGCTGCTGCCAGCGGAAGCCCTTGCAAGAACTGTACAGTCTCCGATTTGCAGCTCCACATCAGCTGTCCTGACGGTGCAGAAATAGCAGGGCTGAGTTTGTCACTTGGCACAAGTCACTGTGATGTCACAACGCACTATCGGTGGTTTTCCATAAAGCAGATGCACGGGGAGGGGGAGTTTTGTTTCTTATTGAAGAGACAGCGGCGTATGGATATTCATTTGCATAATGGGATGCATAAAAAAAGTTATTATATGACCCATTCAGCTCTGCTACATCCATATATACACATTAGGACACGAAGAGACCTAGTTCGTCTCTAGGGCTGTCAAGTAAAACTTTTCCTTCTACGCTAATAATTAACTCCACTAACGGATCGGGCGCGCTAAGGCATTTTCGTCCATAATTAAACGCGAGGGGTCAATGAATGATAATGAAAATCCACTAAGCTGAGAGCTATTCCTCCCCATGCCTGTAGCCATGATGGTTGCCCATTAACTCTTTAGACACTGGTCAGCGTATGTCTCGAGGGCATTCGTGGGACATAATATTAATTAGCAGTGAGCAGTAATTGCTTTAAGGTGGCACAAGCTGCAAAGTTGGAGTCCATGTCACTGACAAAAGACGTGCTCCTGCTGCAAATTTCTAAGCCAGCTGCTTTATCCCCCCCCCCCCTCCCATCCCCATGATTGATGACATTGGCCAGGATCCAGCATAAGGAAGGGTTTTGTTCCTCCAGGACTACGCACGAAATGAGATCACATCACTTCAAAGACTTAAGGGGAGGGCTCACAGGACAAGCCCCATAAATTCCAGCACAGGGTGTCAGGCTCCTGCAGTCATGATCCAGAGTCAATCAGAGCAAGCTTGCTAGTTGCCGGTTCCTAGCTGAGCACACAATCTGTGCAAGGCACTGAAAGAGTCTAGCAAGCCATCTCCAGCCTCAGACCCCAAAGCAGAACTTCTCCTGTAACTTTGTTGCATTCAAGCCTGCGCGCAATTACGCACTGAGAACCTTTGCGCCACTTTGTGTCGTTATCACCTCCTTCCAGCGCCCAGGATGAAGTCTGTGCAGTATCTGCTGCCCTGCATGGCAGCTTTGATCTATGCCCGGATTGTCCTAGGTGTCTCCATGGAAGAAGAACTGGTGGTCCCTGTCAAGCTAGACAATGACCAAGGTCCAGCCAAGGATGGCAAGGTGATTTATCAACTGGTTGCATTTGGAGAAGCCTTCAACTTGGAGTTAGAGCCTGACCCAAGCTTCCTTGCAAAGGACTTTAGTCTGCAATATGTGGGTAAACCTAAGTCTACTGGAGAAGACCCTGCAGAACCTCTTACTAACCTGGCTGACTGCTTTTATTCTGGTACTGTCAATGGGGAGCCATCTAGCAGTGCAGCCCTGAGTCTCTGTGCAGGGATCAGGGGAGCATTTTATCACAGAGGGGAAGAGTATTTCATCCAGCCCAGTAATCACACGCTGACGATGGCTTCTTCCAACACCATGGTTCTGCATTTGCTGAGCAAGAGGAGTCGTATCAAGGCAAAGTGTGGCGTGACTGACATCTCCCAGCAGCAGCTGGATTCAGAGGAGCCCCAGCCCAGGCAACCTATGTCGCTGCAAGGTATGGTCGAGTTAATTTTCTTGCTGCTTTCATACTTGCATTTATAAAAGAGAAAAAGTTCAAACTATTTAAATGCTTAAAAAACTTTTTTGCCTAAAACTTTCTTCCACCACTAGACGTGAAACTGAAATGAAAGCTGCACATTTTTCCTTGGTTGGGTCTGCTCAGGCCAATGAATCAGTAGGGCACCTTGCCCTGGAGTCATGCCAGTCAAGTTACAGGGCTGTGTCCTCGGTTGCCTGGTGGCATGATTCTCCAGGAGCTTGGGGTTGGAAGGGGGTTAAAAAAAATATGTAGTTTGAAATGACATCATTGTAAAAAAAAATTGGACATGCCAGCGCAGTTCTACGATGTAAATTATACCTTTACGTCTTTTTGCACCATGTTATACAAGGCTTGTAAAACCCAAATTTCTATTCATAAAAGTGCAGGTAATTGCAATAACAATGGAAACATAATGCAAGCTAATCACAGCCTGGGGGGGTCATTGGGTTTGTCATGTATGGGTTGGGTAGAGCTGAGACTGAAAGTGTTAATTCCGAAGCTGAAAGTCAGGACAAGGGTATAGTGTCTTAAAGGTGCTGTGGTTTCAGGGTCAGAGAAGCAGTCAGCCGTTTGGCAGGAGTTGCCAGTAGGATTCTGTGATTACATGTGGAAGTGAATGATCTTACATCAACTCCTTCCATGCTAAAAAAAAAAAAAAAAGGTGGAAGGTGACTCAGATCTTCTCTATCTGGCCAAACGCTTCTTACAAGTGACTCATAGACAACAAACAATGTAGGTGAAGAGCCCAGAAATTGGTAGATTCAGCATTTATGAAGGATTTCCAAATATTGCAGCCTCGGTTAATTTTAACTCTTCTTTTTTTTCAGGATCGGGAAATTCACGGAAAAAGAGGTTCGTCTCCAGCCCACGTTATCTGGAGACCATGCTTGTGGCTGACCAATCTATGGCCGAATTTCACGGAAGCAATTTAAAGCACTATCTCCTAACCCTAATGTCAGTGGCTGCTAAGCTTTACAAGCATCCCAGCATCCGAAACTCAATCAGCCTGGTGGTTGTGAAGATCCTGGTCATCTATGATGAGCAGAAGGGACCCGAGGTGACATCCAACGCTGCCCTGACCTTGAGGAACTTCTGCAGCTGGCAGAAGCAGCATAACCCACCCAGTGACCGCCACGCGGAACACTATGATACTGCAATTCTATTTACAAGACAGGTAATTGACTTTGAGCCTAATCTTCCCCTAAACTTCTAAATCAGATTATAATCCTGTATATATTAAATTAGGTAACATGCTCAAAACTAGGCTAAAAATAAATGAAGCTGTAAACTAAGAGGAGGGGAAAAAAACCTCCTGTGCTCTCAAATGTTTATGAGCTCTTCAGCCAGGGCATGAATCCAAAGTTAAACATTTACTGCCAAACTTTTGTCCTTGATTTAATTAATACTGAAACTGCTATTTTGTTTTATAAGGATCTTTGTGGAGCTCAGACATGTGATACCCTTGGGATGGCCGACGTTGGAACCGTTTGTGACCCAAGTCGCAGTTGCTCTATCATCGAAGATGACGGCTTGCAAGCAGCTTTCACCACAGCCCATGAACTAGGTGGGTGTCTTAAGACGTGGCTTTACTGTAAGACTGGGATATAGCTTAGGCCTTATATAAACAATTCAGGAAGGAAATGCTTAGCTTAATGTTTGTTCGGAGACACCAGAGGGACAGGTTTGAGATTTTACGCCTGGAAAACAGAGAAGGACATGTCCTCCAGTGTTAAAATGTTTATGGTGAGGAAGCCCTTGGGATCTTTGCAGCCTTGACATTGGCCTTTTAAGAATGGAAGACTTTCCTCAAATGCTTTGTTGAGTTTAGAGATGAGGATTTTGTAAAATGAGTTCTGAAAAAAGTCTCTTGAATATTTTTGTAACCCAAAAAACGTATGTTTCCAGGTCATGTGTTTAATATGCCACACGATGATGCCAAACAGTGCTCTGGTTACAACAATGAGAATAAGGATTCCCATATGATGGCGTCTATGCTCTCCAATCTGGATAGACATGAACCATGGTCTCCTTGTAGCGCCTACATGATCACGTCCTTCTTGGATAATGGGCATGGTAAGTCTTTCAAGCCTTACTTATTAGATGTTTCGGGTCTGCCGGTTGTATATTTTGGTTTGTTGGGTGTCAGTGTCCATTATAGTATGTTTTTCAAGAAGTCACCAGTAGGTCTTTACCGTTTTGTAGCATCCATCTTGTTCACTGTGTAATAAAGCATACTAGCCATGTAGTCAAAAGCGATGTCACTGTCTGCGAGAACATGTTGTCCAACAAACATTGTGCTCAAATATTTTTCTATTGCTTAATTAGGGGAGTGCTTATTGGACAAGCCTAGCAGACCCATCCAACTTCCATCAGATCTCCCTGGAATGCTGTACGATGCCAATAAGCAGTGCCAATTTACATTTGGAGAGGAATCCAAACATTGTCCAGATGCCGCCAGCACGTGTACGACCTTATGGTGCACCGGAGTCTCTGGAGGACTACCTGTCTGCCAAACTAAACACTTCCCTTGGGCTGATGGAACCAGTTGTGGAGAAGGGAAGTGGTGTTTAAAGGGCAAGTGCACCGAGATGACAGACAAGAAACACTATGAGGTACAGTTGTGTTTCTTCATTTGCTCCTTCCATGTAGTTATTGTACTGAAGTATAGAAAACTGAACATATCTTGTATACTCGTCATTAGGCTTAGGTTTTGGCAATTTCTGGCCTGAACAAATCAGCCAACATTCGTTATAGTGCTAGACTTCTGATAGTTTCTCGGTATGCAGAGATACTAGTTACGGTACTAATATTCTTTGTTTATGTTATTACAGACTCCTGTACATGGTGGCTGGGGAGCCTGGGGCAGCTGGGGAGAGTGCTCTAGAACTTGTGGTGGTGGAGTCCAGTACTCTGTTCGGGAATGTGACAATCCAGTGCCAAAAGATGGTGGAAAGTACTGTGAAGGCAAAAGGGTTCAGTATCGTTCATGCAACATCCAAGACTGCCCTGAAAATAATGGTGGGTGACCTGAAAAAATTGTCCAACTACTGACTATAGCATACTATGAAAACAATGTGCTCGAGGTCTAAAAATCTCCTTTTATTATTCTTAGGCAAGACATTCAGAGAAGAACAATGTGAAGCCCATAATGACATCTCCAAGACACCTGGAAATGGGCCCAATGTTGAATGGACACCAAAATTTGCAGGAGTCCGTCCAAAAGATCGCTGCAAGCTTGTGTGCCGAGCAAAGGGCACTGGATTCTTCTTTGTGCTGAGCCCCAGGGTATGTTCATAGAGTCATAATAATGAGTTAAAGAATAGTGCAGGACTCATTATTTATTAATTTGGAACAGGACTAGACAGTGACCTGTAAACTCTAGAGAAAAAGTCCTGTTACCACTATCTAACAACAGCACCCATTGGATTTCCAAGGTTGTGGCACATCTGTGCACAGACACCATATTAGTAAACAATATTAAGACCTTCTAAGACAATCTGAAGGCATCTCAAGAGGTTATGGAACATGTTATGTGTAGCACCTTAACCACATTAGATCAAAAAGGTCAAAGTAGTTCAGACTATATGTGCCAGATATTTGTGATTAATCTGTTTTCTTTCCTTTGCCATGTACAGGTAGCTGATGGTACCCCATGTAGTCCCGACTCAACCTCCGTATGCATCCAAGGCCAGTGTGTCAAGGCTGGCTGTGATCGAGTAATAGGTTCCAACAAGAAGTATGACAAATGTGGAGTCTGTGGAGGAAATGGATCCACCTGCAAGAAAGTATCTGGGACATTTACTAAAGCAAGGTATGTTCAGGGTTAAGTTTTTGCCTGATCTTCCATTAGATACATCAAAATTAGGAGCATCATATATAATACAGTAGTTGAATGCCACTTTATCACTTCTGTCATAGGGTCTAGAGTTAGATATTTTACACACTCACAGTTTAACTCATAGGACTAAAGTCCATTTTAATCAGTTACATATTAAAGTACTTCCCAATCTTCAAGGGTTTGCAGAATTTAATGTTAAATGCATTCTTTTTTTCCCCTATAGACTTGGGTATCATGATGTTGTCACCATCCCTGCTGGTGCAACAAACATCGAAATCAAGCAACGCAACAGCAGGAGTTCCATGCATGATGGCAGCTACTTAGCTATAAAGGCAGCTGATGGCACCTATATCCTCAATGGTGACTTTACATTATCCACGTTGGAACAAGACATTTCCTACAATGGCAACTTTTTGACATACAGCGGTTCTACAGCATCACTAGAAAGAATCCGCAGCTTTAAGCCACTGAGGGAACCCATCACTGTACAGGTCCTCACCGTGGGAGATTCACAAAGACTGAAAATCAAGTACATTTATTTTGTCAAGAAACCAGCTCAACCAGAAAAGCCTTTGAATAAGAAGAAAGAGTCCTTCAATGCTATACAGGAAACAATTCTTTCCGAGTGGGTTATCGGAGAATGGGGTGAATGCTCAAAGACTTGTGGATTAGGATGGCAAAGGAGATCTGTAGAGTGCAAAGACTTAAGGGGTCATCCTTCAAAAGACTGCCCTAATGAGCTGAAGCCAGACGATATCCGGTCATGTGCAGACATTCCCTGTCCCCAATGGCAGTTGGGGGATTGGTCCTCATGTTCTAAGACCTGTGGGAAGGGCTTTAGAAAAAGACTCTTGAAGTGCGTGTCTTACGAGGGCAGCAACTTGCCTCAAGACAGCTGCGACCCTTCAAAGAAGCCCAAACATTTAATAGACTTTTGTACTGTTTCCATCTGCAGTTAAACAGCATCTGACCAAGAATATTACTAGGTTCTTCTTAAAAAAAAAAAAATCATCATGCTGTAAGTGGAAGGTCAGGTAGAACGTGTTTGTCCATTGCACAAACCATAGGATGGAAAGTTATTGAGGAGGAACAGTGCAAATATCTTCTGGTTGGGTTGGACCATCAGGTTGCATATGTTAACGTAGGTTTGAAAGAAGGGCATATTACTGTTTCTACATCCTCCATTTTAGGGCCCTTGGGGACATTATGGGTTTGTTTTAAAACTTTTTGGAGTCTGTTACCAGTAAGGTCTAAACAATAGATGACGGCCATAGTATGTATTAAAACTACTCGGGCTCCTTAAAGATTCTGAGCCTATGAAAGACATTTTTTGTAAGGGCCTTCAGATGTTTTTTGGATTTTGCCCTTGGTTAGGGTTAACCTACCTCATTTAAGAAGGGCAAGATCGGGAGCTGGAAATGTTCAGTAGAATTCATTATGGCTGCTATCGCATTACAGTATATTTTTCTAGAGTAACAAAGCCATATTCTCATTGACGTGAGACTTGCAGATTAGGTGGACCAAGAATTTTTTTTTTATTAGAATACACGTTTAGTAACCTTGTAATCCCTACTGTAAATTAAGGGAGTATGATAGCTCACCAAAAGGTCACGTGACCATAGAAAACCTTAGGTGGTCACAGAAATGTCATACTCTACAGTAGGGGGGAGGTTGTCATTCCATTATAATACACAGGTTTTCCTAATGAACTGAAATAATAAGACTTACTATAAGTATTAGTATCACTTGTGTATTAGAGCAGCATTTCCTTCAAAGAGCTGAGTACCAGATGTGAATGTTCACCCTTCAGGGCTTCAACATCTGGTTCCAAATAATCTCTTCTAAGGAAACCAAGCATATAGATAATGGGGCGGGGGAGGATGGGGCTCTAAATTTAAGGCCAGTATAGAGTTTAAGATTGTACATACAAAGAGATATAACATAAAAAAGGTATATATGCTCCATATTCCAGATATGGAAATATATTTGGTAGACAGTCCTGGGGATAGCAGGTCCATCCGCAGCTGTTGGCCAACCTGCATGTGTCAGTTATCTGTGTCAGGTTGGAGAATATGACTTCGGTGAGTGAGTGCGTGCGTGCGTGTGTATATATCTATATAAATAGTATACTTCATAAGTATTTGCTTCAGCTCCTTCCATGAAGGGATCCTTTAATGACACATCATATACCTATTTATTTTTGTACAACCAGTCCGATTATATTTTAAGTTATCGCTTTATATAACGAGAAAAAAAAGAGTATTTATGCATTATTTATTATTATTATATGTTACTAGAAATATTAAAAGAACACATTGACATTCCCTGACCATTGTGTTTTACTACTTGATCTGTAATGACGGTATGAATGTTCAATCCTGAGTAGTAGAATTCATATATATATACAGCCACCACTAGATGGAGCTTTTGTTTATACATTAAACTCAATAATAACATGATAACGGTAAGCTCCCCCTAGTGGTGGCTGGAAGCAGACAATTTTAAATCTTTTGATTTATTGAGGCAGATTTACCAGTGGGGTGGGGTAAGATGCCGTGGGGTAAGATGCTGTGAATTTATTAAGTGTTGCATCCCTCTTAACAAATTTTAGTTGCTTCTTTTGCATTGTATGTGTCCTCAAACTTAAATCCACTCCAGCTATGGGCTACTGTAGAATTCTGGTATAGTTTACTGCAGTTCGGTACAATTAGGCCCTGCCCCTTCCACTTTTGTAACAAGTGCCTTGTCAAAAAGGTGAAATTTTTTGCCCCAAAATGGCATTTGCGCAAAAATATTGACAGCTGGGATAGCGCCTTGCTATGCAGGGAATCAGAAATACAGAGCTCTTTCTACTGAAAACAGTCCACACAGAATGGACCTAAAAATATTGGGGTGCTTTGTTGTGCTACGGGCCCCTATGCCATGTGCTTTTATTTGTCACACATTCCATGCACAACTCTAGGGTGGAATATAGTGCCTCACAGTGGTACGAAAAAGAAGTACACAGACAGCCAACAGATCCGTAATGAAGGGACCACAGTGCCACCAATAAGATTGTAATTATTATTGCTCTGGAGCGGTGCGGCAGTGATCTGATTGGTTGGTATGGGCAATATCTCCGCTTTTTAGGTCTGCACTCATAAGGTCCAGTGGGATGTCTGGCCATAAGGTCCAGTGGGATGTATTAACAAACATTATGGGGTTTTTCATTCAAATTCCTCATCACGCCCCTCTTCCTCTACCTGGGGTGTCGTCTCTCTCTGAACGGTGGGAGTCCAGTAAAAACTTTACAAGACACAGGGTAAGCGTAACTTATTCTCAAATGTAAATGCATGCTAAACATGAGCCGTTCAAAAGACTTAAATAAAGAGGGTGTAAATGCAAATGTCAAGGTTCTGAAGGTGTGAATGATCCCTGTACAGCACTGACTGCAGTCTGATGGGGGGCGTGCATGACAGGGCTGAGTCTCAGGGGTATCAATGAGAATGTCTGTGATTAATGTAAATTTTAGCTTGGGGTCATTTCCATTCAGCGATTATCACCAGAGGTAGCCAGGCTGAATCCAATCAGGTAAAATTGGATTCAGCCGTATAGGGGCGTATGGGCTGATGATTGGAGAGATTGTCCGAAATGAGAATTCATACAAATGCTAATTTCCCATAAAAAGGGCTTGTTCACACGACTGTAGTTTGCAATCTGCAAATTGCAAATTCGCAAAAACACGGACCTCGCCCGTGTGCCTTCCTCAATTTGCAGAACGGAACAGGCATCCCTTTATAGAAATGCCTATTCTTGTCCACAAAACGGACATGACTCATAATTTTTCCGGTGACACAGAACGGAGCACTCGGTGTGCTGTCCGCATCTTTTGCGGCCCCATAGAAGTAAATGGGTCCGCACCCGAGCCACAAAAAATGCAGCTCGGATGCGGACCAAAACCACGGTCGTGTGAACGAGCCCTAACCCTGTCTAAGGCATAATTCACACGTCCGTAGTGTGTTTTGCAGAAAAACGGATCCGCAAAACATGGACGGCTGCAATATGCATTCCGCATTTTGCGGACCGCACATTGCTGGCACTATAGAGAGAATGCCTTTTCTTGTCCGCAATTGCGGACAAGAATCGGACATGTTCTATTTTTTTGCGGAAACGGAAACACGGATGCGGAAATGCGGATGCGGACATCACATAGTGTGCTGTCCACATCGAATCCTGCCCCTTTGAAATGAATGGGTCTGCAACCCTTCCGCAAAATTGCGATGGGAAGCGGATCCTTTTTGCGGACGTGTGAATGGAGCCTAAGGGTATGACCACATGGCGCGGTCATATAATGGCTACAACATGGCCACCCTCGAGTACCGGGCGGCAGAACGGTTAAACTAAGGAGACCACACTGGTTATTTGGTCTGCGTTGTAAATGGTCGCATAGCATTTTCAATACCCCCAGCCATTAACAAAGGTCATTTTAAACAGACTGATGATCAGACAGATTATCTGGAAGTAAGCAGACGCTGACGATAACTGCCATCAGCGGAGATGAGAGCTGCATTTACAGGAAGCAATCCCCTCCGCTGCATGGGGACAAGCAATCAATACAGCAATCGCTTGTCCTCATAGAGATTCATTGTTCCTGCCCAGCAGATTATTTGAGACAGCGCGATCTGCTGCACAGGAACAATGATTTTTACACTAGACATTTATCGGGAACGAGCATTTATACAAACGCTCATCCCCAATAATCTGCCTGATCATCGGTCCATGTAAAAGACCTTAAGGGTGCCACCGATCACCCAATGAGTGATCATTCATTCACTGGATGAAAGCATCATTAAAGGGGTTTTCCGAGACTTTTTGATGCGGCTCGGGGTAGGTGGGGGTCAGCTGTTTGAGAAGTCACAGTCACCATTGCTCGCAGCAGCACCGCAGCTTTCTCCCTGCTTACAAAGCACAGCTCCCTACATTGTACAGCGGCAGTATCTGATCAGTGGGGTACGACACCACGGACCTCCACCGAAGGCACCGGTGCTCCTTCTCTCTGCTCACCAAGCACAGCGCCATACGTTGTATAGCGGTTGTGCTTGGTATTGCGCTCAGCCCCATTCACTTCTATGGGGTTGAGCTGCACTTAGGCCTCGTGACCGATGAACGTGATGTCACTGGTCTAAGAAAAGCTTTAGAAGACCATTCATTTCAATGCGGCCTCAAAAGATGCAGACAGCACACCGTCCGTATTTCCATTCCGAGGCCCTGCAAAAAGTAAAAAAAAAATAAAATTAAACATTTCGTATTCTTGTCTGTTTTCCAAACAAGAATAGACATTTTGAACATGACCCGGGAACTGCAGAAGGGAAAGTGTGGGATGCGCTCGGACGCTATCTTTAATTTGAGCAAAAACGGATACGGTCGTGTGCAGAAGGCCTAATGTAGACAGCAAAATCCTCATTTCTGAGATGCAGATCGTCCTGTGTAAATAGCAATCTGCTGCCCAGAAACTATTCATCCGGATGGGGACTAGATCACAGTAGCGATCTCTCATCCCCATATTTTTTTTGTGGCATTTTTTGAACCTTGAGGTGTGTTTTTTGGGGTCAATGCCATGATTTTTTTTAAATCATAGTTTTCTCTGGGTCTGAGCTTTTTTTTTTTTTGTAGCTGTAGAAAAAAGACATTTAGACTACTTTGACATCTGAGTTTCTTACTGGAAACGTCGGGTCAATAAAACAACCGCCTGAATCTGTTCAGAACGGATGCGGTTCTATTTTCTCTAAAATGAACAAGAGGGATCCGGCACTAAAACCACTGTACATTGACTTACATTGTGTTTCATGCCAGATAAGTCTTGATCAGTATCCCATGACGCTGCTTGCAGCGGTTTTGTGTCCGGTATGGGAACGCAACGAAAGTGAAGCGCTTTCCTCCGGTTTTGAGATCCCCTGGGATCTCAATACCGGAAAGGGAAAGCGCAGATGTGAAAATAGATTTAGGAGTAGAGACCATATCTTTCTATAAAAAATGCAAGGCATTAAAGGGTTTCTGTCACCAGAGATACCTAAATTAAACTGGCTGACATTAGCGATGTGCTAATGTCAGCTGAACCTAACTAGCCTATTCCTAGCTTTCTCCGTGACCCCTTTACTCCATAAATGTAACTTTTATAATATGCAAAACTACAACTCCCAGCATACAAAGACTGCTTACAGCTATCAGCCTACAGCAGGGCATGGTGGGAATTGTAGTTTTACAACAGCCGGAGGGCCGCGTTTGCCCATCCCTGCTTTAGGAGCGGGGGTGGATTGGAACTCAGCGTTGCTCCTGCTCCTAGAGGCTCTGTTCTCCCACCTCTGTCACCTCCCTCCAAGTCTTGATTGACAGGGCCAGGCAGCGTTCGCATCCTCCTGCCTGCCCTGAGTGCATGGTAAATCTCGCAACTGCGCCGTGCCGGTCAGTATAGAGCGCAGGCGCAGTAAGGAAGTCGGTAGCCAGTAAGCGTCCTTCCTTCACTATGCCTGTGCCGAATACTGAATGGCACGGCACAGGTGCGGGATTTACCATGCACTCAGGGCCGGCAGGAGGATGCGAACGCTGCCTGGCCCTGTCAATCAAGACTTGGAGGGAGGTGACAGAGGTGGGAGAACGGAGCCTCTAGGAGCAGGAGCAACGACCCCCCCTCCCTCACTCCTATAGTCTAATTTGCCTATTATAAAAGTTACATTTATGGAGTAACGGGGACATGGACAAAACTAGGAATAGGCTACTAGTTATGTTCAGCTGACATTAGCACATCACTAATGTCAGCCAGTTTAATTTAGGTATTTCTGGTGACAGAAACCCTTTAAAAAAAGCTGTTAAAAAAAATGCAGTCTTACAAAAATTACACAGCGCAAAATTTAGGGGATATTTTTTAATGACTCATGCTTAAGCCGTGTTTTTTCCATCCTAATGTCCGCATTTCTGTCCCACAAAAAGACAGAACATGTCCAATACTTTTTTTTTACAATGGGGCCCGTGGAAATTGCGGGATGCTCACAGTTGGTATCCGTATTTTAGGCGCTGGAGTGATTTTTGTGAAAGGCAGATGTGCTGTGATTGGTTGCTTTGGGCTAAGTTTTTCAATCAGCTACCACCACTTATCTTATAGCGGCCCTTCGAAATATGAAAAGCCGCAACCTGATTGGTTGGTAGAGGTACCCGCTCCACTTTTCCTTTACACCAGTGGTGCCCAACCTACGGCCCGCGGGCCAAATCCAGCCCGCGGAGCTCTGTCATGCGGCCCGTGAGACTCCCTGGAAAAAGTCTAAGGCGTAACAATACTGTACGCCTTTAGACTTTTTCCCCAAATTCATCAGTGATGTGAATGGAACAGGCAGCGCAGCGATGCTGCCTGTGCCCTAAAATAAACTATAACAAAGCGTCTTACAGCAAGGAGCTTTGTTATTGGTTGAAATGAGCGCATACACGTTGAGTCAGGAAGGGGAAGTCGGCGGGAGCTTGAAGGAGGAGGGGCCGGCTCCCGTGGAGGCTGTAGAGCACAGCATGCTGGCAGGGAACCTTGGGCAACTTAACAGGTCCGCTGGAGAGGTAAGGAGCATGGACTAATGTGACTGGTTCCGGTGACCCTGCTTCCCCCTCCTACTCTCACTACAATACTGACCCTGCTCCCACCTCCTCCTGTCAGTCCACTAGTGACCCTGCTCCCCCCTCCTACTATCACCCCACTAGTGACCCTGCTGCCCCCTCCTCCTGTCAACCCACTAGTGACCCTGCTCCCACCTCCTCCTGTCACCTCACTAGTGACCCTGCTCCCACCTTCTCCTGTCACCCCACTAGTGTCCCTGCTTCCCTCACCTGTCACCCCACTAGTGTCCCTGCTCCCCCCTCCTATAACCCCACTGCTGACCCTGCTCCCACCTCCTTCTGTCAGCCCACTAGTGACCTTGCTCCCCCCTCCTATCACCCCACTAGTGACCCTGCTTCCCCCTCCTACTATCACCTCACTAGTGACCCTGCACCCCTTTCCTCTTGTCACCCCACTACTGACCCTGCTCCCACCTCCTCCTGTCACCTCACTAGTGACCCTGCACCCCTTTCCTCCTGTCACCCCACTACTGACCCTGCTCCCACCTCCTCCTGTCACCTCACTAGTGACCCTGCTCCCCCTCCTCCTGTCACCTCCCTAGTGACCCTGCTCCCCCCTCCTCCTGTCACCTCCCTAGTGACCCTGATCCCCCCCTCCTCCTGTCACCCCACTAGTGTCCCTGCTCCCCCCTCCTATCATACCACTGCTGACCCTGCTCCCACCTCCTCCTGTCACCCCACTACTGACCCTGCTCCCACCTCCTCCTGTCACCTCACTACTGACCCTGCTCCCACCTCCTCCTGTCACCTCACAACTGACCCTGCTCCCCCCTCCTCCTGTCACCTCCCAAGTGACCCTGCTCCCCCCTCCTCCTGTCACCTCCCTAGTGACCCTGATCCCCCCTCCTCCTGTCACCCTACAGGAAAGAAGCTAAATAGACTCCACCAACTATGATGGGATCCGTTCAGTTTCTGTTTGGGATCCTGTCTCTTTACCGGACACAAAAGTGCAGCATACAAGGATTTTTGTGTCTGTTTTTTTGACAGAATCTGCAACAGAAGCTCCAAACGCAGATTTGAAGGCCTACCTATTATGTATTTTAGAATGCTCACACGTGCCCCCTCACAGTGTTTGCATTTCTTTCTGGCAAAGCCAACTGGTTCCGGCCCTCAAAATTTATACCATGTCTAGTGCGGCCCCTAGACGAAAAATGGTTGGGCACCACTGCTTTACACCATTTCTGATCCCTCTTCCTCCATGTTTTCTGGGGCAGCCCCCTCACCTGTCATCCACTGATATTCATAGGCGGTTCATTCCAAATAGTGCATTGTATATTCGTCCGGCCAGAGGCAGGGCATGCTGGGAACTGTACATCCTGCTGAAACAGCTACATAAATCCGAGCTGAGTTGCAATACCAGACAAAGCCTATCGACAATGGTGGCGCTGTTGCTGGAGAAATGGCAGACCCAATTTCCAATCTCAGGCAACACTTTTAAAGGTAAGGGCTCATGCACACGACCGTATGTATTTTGCGCTCCGTTCTATCCTTGTTCGTAATGCGGACAATAACAGGACGTGTTCTATTTTTTTTTTGCGTAACGGACATACGGAAATGGAATGCACACAGAGTAACTTACATTTTTATTTTTGCTGACCCATGGAAATGAATGGTTTTGCATACGGGCCATAAAAAACGGACACCGCACCGGACCCATCTTGTAAGACTTAGAATGCGAACATGTCTGTATCCTCCCCGTCCGTATACTGAGTGAACGCCTGGCTGGGATCCTCTATAACGTGGCATTATTAAGTCAAAAATTGAGATTTTGCCAGAAAAAAAATGCAATCCATTATGGAAAGCGTTCTAGTGAAGAGGCCAGCTTTTTTTTTTTTTTTTTCGTGTCTGTGTGGGTAGCAATAAGCGGAAAAGATTTGCAAAATCCAGAAAAAAAAGGGAAATCTGGTGCTTTTAACTAACGCGGTGCTGGAGGAGGTTTTGCAGAGCGGTTCAGGCCCTATTTGTACAGAACTCTGGTGGTTGTCAGCGGCTGAGGGTTAGCAGAGCCGTGTTTCCTTGTGTAAACAGTCGACGTGAAGAGTACTATGCAGACGTAAGCTATCTAAACATTATAACCAAATATTTATCCGCGCTGATTAACAATTTATACGTTACGCTTCTCTTTGGCTCCATTCCCCTCTATGTATAACAGCGCTCCATCTGTATAATCGATGTCAATCAGAAAAATGCAGATAAGACGGCGAAGAAAATCAACCCGGTTCTGCGCCATTACAAATAGCTGGGGTCACGCTCAGCGCTCCTCTAAAGCTTTCCCTCGTATGACCACACATGATGTTTTTTTTTTGTTTTTTTCCACTATGTCTCTTTGAATGACCAAAATACTGTTTTAACCTTCCTCTGATGCATTGTGTGGCCAGGGGACATTTACATATCAAAAGGCCAGAAATGTGGCAGATTTCACGTCCCCACGAAGCTCTCAATTTGTCACGTCAGTCGGCCATGAATGAGGCTGCGGAGAAAGGTCTCCCCATTCCTCACACGTCTCGATCAAGGGCCTTCAAAGCTCCGCCAAAGTTATGGGAATTGAGATGGACGTGCGAAGTTTGGGGCTTCCCCCTCCCCATAGAGGAACCTGAATTGTGTTGACCGCCATCTAGTGTTCAGTTTATGAAAGTGCAAGGATCACTTCTAAAAATACTCAAATCACTTCCTGCGTGATTCTTTTGTTTTTCTATTTAGCAAATGATCCCCCCCCCCCTATAGAAAACAGACCCGTGCATGGCGGAGACACTGAAATAATTACCAAGCTGTTACACAAGCGGTATTAATTACTGGTTGAATGAGGCATTATATAGAAAACAAGGAAGGCTTTCTTTTCTTAAACGGGCTAAACATAAGAGGAAGTGGCTGAAGACGCCATATATTACCGGGCAACTCCTTTACGAACATCAGTTATAAGGATGGTTTAAAGAGAAATTGCATCCCCAAATCACTGCACGCAGAAACCCGACCGTGTGGCCATACCCTAAATGCCTTGTATTAAAGGGGTTGTGTCACTTCAGCATGTGGCATTTATCATGTAGATAAAGTTAATACAAGGCACTTACTGATGTATTGTGATTGTCCATATTGCCTCCGCTAGCTGGGTTCATTTTTCCATCACATTACACTGCTCACTGTAGTACAGCAAAAAAGCGGCTACACCCCGCAGGTGATAAATGAGAGGGGTGCTCACCCTACGAATCTCACCCTGGATTTAGAAAAAAAGAGACCTGGAATAAATGGATAATTAGGGGGCACACCCACTATTTGGAGTAAACTGTTGATATAATAACATAAAAATTTAATGTAGAACTATCATAAACGCACATAAAACCAATTGCACAAAATCGCACAAAACCTGGAAAAGTAAAATGACAGTGAACCATGCAGAACCTGTAAAAATAGATAGCACAAGTCCTTGAACTCAAATGATGTTGACTTAGGGTCCAGCTAAATGGTTGAGCCCAAGCCTATGGTGAAGTAAGAGAGTTCATCCGAAAGTTTAAAAAGCTCCACCGATGTAATCCTATGGAGGACACCGTGGGGGGTACAGATATATAATTGCAATAAGAGGGCCCTCTTGGAGAGGGTCACTATGTGATCACACGTGCTCAATGTTCGAGCCGAACTTCATCGTTCTCATGGGGAGCATAACATGCAGACACAGACCTGATCATCCAAAGTACAGGCGCTCCTCCGTTGGACCTTGCGGCAGTAATGGGCAAACAGTCAGTTCCACCTACCTCCCTCCTCGCGCGTCCTACTTGCTCCTCTTGCTGAGGCGTCCCCTGACACCAATGGCGTCCCACGTGGTGTCCGTCTAGCGTGGCGTCCCACGTGACTTTGCCGGGGTTAGGAGGCGTTTTGTTGCCGGGAATGAGAGGCGGCAAAGTCACAGGGGACGCCACGCTAGACGGACACCACGTGGGACGCCATTGGTGTCAGGGGACGCCTCAGCAAGAGGAGCAAGTAGGACGCGCGAGGAGGGAGGTAGGTGGAACTGACTGTTTGCCCATTACTGCCGCAAGGTCCAACGGAGGAGCGCCTGTACTTTGGACGATCAGGTCTGTGTCTGCATGTTATGCTCCCCATGAGAACGATGAAGTTCGGCTCGAACATTGAGCACGTGTGATCACATAGTGACCCTCTCCAAGAGGGCCCTCTTATTGCAATTATATATCTGTACCCCCCACGGTGTCCTCCATAGGATTACATCGGTGGAGCTTTTTAAACTTTCGGATGAACTCTCTTACTTCACCATAGGCTTGGGCTCAACCATTTAGCTGGACCCTAAGTCAACATCATTTGAGTTCAAGGACTTGTGCTATCTATTTTTACAGGTTCTGCGTGGTTCACTGTCATTTTCCTTTGTCCAGGTTTTGTGCGATTTTGTGCAATTGGTTTTATGTGCGTTTATGATAGTTCTACATTAAATTTTTATGTTATTATATCAACAGTTTACTCCAAATAGTGGGTGTGCCCCCTAATTATCCATTTATTATACACTGCTCGTTTCCATGGTTATGACCACCCTACAATCCATCAGTGGTGGTCATGTTTGCGCACTATAGGAAAAAGCGCCGGCCTCTGTGGTGGAGACAATATGGACAATCACAGTACATTAGTCTTTGGCTTGTATTCACTTCCTCTACATAATAAATACCATTTGCTGAAGTGAGACCACCCCTTTAAACTATGTGCACATAGCACGGCTACAGAATGTCAGCATTTTTACTACAGGTAACCTTTGAGACAGACATGATTGTTTTACAGTCTCCGGGCTTTGGAGGTATTCGTTCTGCACTATGACCAGCGAGTCCTCACTGCTCTTCTATATATAGTGGAGCCTCTTACAGGGACGAGTTCACACTTCAGTTATTTGGTGAGTTATTTCCATCAGTTATTGGGAGCCAAAACCAAGAGCAGGTCAAAAACCTAGAATAGGAGAAAATCTTTCCATTGCGCAGTATGTCAAGGCCAGGTGATGTTTAAACATAAAGGGACTACAGGCGCTGGCAATTTTGAAGTAAGGAAATGAGTGGGCCCCCTAAGGAACAGTGGGCCCTGGCACTTGCCCGGGTATGCCAGGTGCTGACGCCGGCCCTGATTATACCTTATCTCTGAGTAGGCTTCACTACTGTTTTTGGCTCACAATAAGGACTTATGCACACAAACGTAATTTCTTTCCGTGTCCGTTCCGGCTTACAATTTTTTTTTGCAGACCGTATGCGGAACCATTCATTTCAATAGGTCCGCAAAAAAAATACGGAAGTTTCCCTGTGTGCAATTCATTTCTGTATGTCCCTTGCATAAAAAAATAGGACATGTCCTATTATTGTCCACATAAAGAACAAGGATAGAACTGTTCTATTAGGGGCCAGCTGTTCCATTCTGCAAAATACAGAATGCACACAGATGTCATCCGTATTTTTTGCGGACAGCAAAATAGATACGGTCATGCGCATGAGCCCTAACTTATGGAACGGATGCGAACTCATTCATACGGTCGAGTGAATGAGCCCTTAGGCCCCTTTCACACGGGCGAGTTTTCCGCGCGGGTGCAATGCGTGATGTGAACGCATTGCACCCGCACTGAATCCGGACCCATTCACTTCTATGGGGCTGTGCACATGACAGTTGATTTTCACGCATCACTTTTGCGATGCGTGAAAATCGCAGCATGCTCTATCTTCTGCGTTTTTAACGGAACGCAGGCCCCATAGAAATGAATGGGGCTGCGGGAAATCGCCAGCATCCGCAAGCAAGCGCGGATGCTTTGCGATAGTTCCCGCATGGTTGCTATGCAACCATCGGGATGTGTAATCGGTTCTGTATTATTTCACATTATAACATAGTTATAATGTAAAATAATACCTTGGTCATCTTCCTAATGCTTAAAGAGGTGCAGAATGGGTTAAAATAATAAACTAATTTTAACATACCTGTTCCATTTGATCGCGAAGCTCGCCTCTCCGTTAGCTTGCTAGTAGGAGTGACCTGTGATGATGTCACAGCATCACATGGCCCAATCACCTGCTCCATCACTATGGTGATGGAGCATGTGATTGGTCCATGTGACCATGTGACATCATCACAGGTCCTTTTCCTACTAGCAAGCTAACGGAAAGGAGGCCGGGCTTCGCGATCAAATGGAACAGGTATGTTAATATTAGTTTATTATTTTTAACCCATTCTGCACCTGTTTAAACATTAGGAAGATGGCCAAGGGTATTATTTTACATTATAACTATGTTATAATGTGAAATAATACCAGCGGGACAATTTCTGACCCAAACATGCACTTCTGTGAAGAAGTGCAGGTTCGGGTCTGGGTACCAAAAGTGCCGATTTTTCTCCCGCGCATGCAAAACGCATGACAGCGCTTTGCACTCGCAGGGAAAAATCGCGGCGATTCCCGCAACGCACCCGCACTGTTTGACGGAGTGCACCCGCAACGCCCGTGTGAAAGAGGCCTTATACATATTGTCGTATGTAATAATTAGCTATGCCTGGAAATTGTATGAAAATGATGTTTATTTTATAAAGAGGAGTAATAGAGTCACTCCTAATGCTCTGTGTGGCATATTCCATTCAGTTCAATATGAGGGGAGACACCACTCACAGAACAGTTCCACAGAATAGGGCATAATTATTAGATCTGGGGGGGGGGGGGCTACTGCTGAGACTCACATCGATCATGACAACCAGAGGCCAAAAAGAGCAGGGCGGCAGGTCAAGTATGTGCACAACTGCTCCTAGTACAGCACTTGGTTGTTTCCGTTAAGTCCTATAGAGATGAGTAGTGCGGTAGTGTGCATGCTCGATCGGTGGGGTTCCCAGCAGTAGGACCCCTACTGATTGATTATGACTTCAAATTACCAGAACACCACTTTAATGTTATTTTTCTCCTTTTATATTCTTCTGCTTTCAAAATTTTGCTGGTTGCTCTTCAACAGAGCCAGCTCCATTCTGTAACCTAGGACCTTAGCCTTCAAGGGCTATTCCTATCTCAGGATGCCTCATCAGCCACAACCCCAGACCTTATCCCATGTGAACGAGGACACTTGATGCACTCTGGACTTCAGAAACAGTGGAGTCGCCTGTACTACCCTATTTCTGTAGCTCTCGTTCACTTGTATGGGAGCTATGGAAACAGCTTGGCAGAGTATGGTTGGCTGTTTGTGTAGTTTCGACCACCTGTGGCCACCCTATTCCGGTGCGAAGAGGGGGGCTCAGTTCTAGAGATAAGTGTAGGTCACAGAGATGGGACCTTCATCTATCAGGCATTTATGGAACCCCCTGTTGATGTGCACTCATGTTTGACATGGGAATAGCCCTCTAAAGCGGCACTAGATAAATGGTGGCCAATCCTGGTGGTATCAGTTGTCCATCTAATGCGTGTGAGGACTGTCCTTAAGTTTCAGTGGTTTCTTCTGCAGTTTATCCCCTTTTCCTATTGAAATAACTATGCATAGCTCCAAATGAGGTACGGTAGTTGTCTCTTTGACCTTGTGTGGTCTCAATGTATGAGGCGCCCGTTCTTGTGTCAGAGCCTTACCCTCTGTTAGGACAGTTCAGTCCTGTGTATGGCGGTTTGAGTACCGAAGGAACTCCCACAATGCACTGCTCATGGTTGCGGCACTGAATGGTGAAGAAACCATTTAAAAGAAAAACTGCCTTTGTTGTCCATAGTAACCAATCACAGCACTGCTTTCACTTCTCATAGCGCTGCTGAAAAATTAAAGCTGCATTGTGACTGGTTGCTAGCTTATCTTTTAAGGTGCCCAGACACTCTCAAAGGCTGAAGGCCACACATATGCATGCTTAGTGTGGCGACCATGTTTCATTTTGGTTTGAATTTCTTGGGCAATTTGGACAATTAGACCAAAAATTATTTTGGGAAATTTGCTCATCTCTATTTTATATTATATACATAACCCTCATTTTATGTTAAGCGTAGACCACGGAGGCCCTATGGCCGGACACTGTCAGTTTACTAGAATGATGTAAATTAGAGATCTTTTGATGATTTTTAAAAGGGTTTTCCAAGTTACCTCAAATAGTGTAAAAAACATACTTACATCATCCATTTGCTTGCCCCGGGCAACATGCTTAAAGATCTCTCATCCTGTGCGTAGTGACGTAGGATGTCACCACAGGCTGCGCAAGATCTTCAAGCAAGATGGCGGCGACCGGCCCGTCACAAGCAAATGGTTGAGGGTAGTATGATTTTTTTTTTTTTTAATGTTAAGAACGTGTCATCTGAGTGGTACAATGACAATGATACATGGTACAGTGGTACAATGGGAGTGAAGTAATTTATCCCGAAGCGAATAATACTTCGCTCATCTCTGGTTATCAGTATCTGATTGGCGGGGGTCTGACACCCGGGTACCCCGCTGATTAGCT
Source organism: Bufotes viridis (assembly GCA_033119425.1). Classification (NCBI taxonomy): domain Eukaryota; kingdom Metazoa; phylum Chordata; class Amphibia; order Anura; family Bufonidae; genus Bufotes; species Bufotes viridis. Next base: position 38,461,625 of record CM065591.1, read on the forward strand.
GTCTGAGAAGGCACCAGCGCTCCTGTGAGCACTATGGCTTTCTTGCAGTTTACCAAGCAGAGCACCGTACATTGTATAGCGGCTGTGCTTGGTATCACGCTCAGCCCCATTCACTTCTATGAGGCAGAGCTGCGCCTAGACCATGTGACTGATGAACGTGTTGTCACGGGCCTAGGACAAGCTGTAAGAAGGTCACGGCACTCACAGGAGCACCGGCACAAATGTTTTCTTGCGAGAGTACGGCTCGTTTTTTGCGTTCCATATACGACCCATATACGGAACCGTTCATTTCAATGGGTCCCCAAAAAAACGAAAGGTACTCTGTATGCATTCCATTTCCATATTCCCGTTCCGTTAAAAGATAGAACTTGTCCTATTCTTGCCCACTTCCCGGACAAGGATAGTACTGTTCTATTAGGGGCCAGATGTTCCGTTCCGCAAAAAACGGAATGCACACGGATGTCATCGTTTTTTTTCTGCGGATCTGTTTTTTGCAGACTGCAAAACCATACGGTCATGTGAAAGAGGTTTTAAACAGCTGATCGGCAGGGGGCCCGGGTGTCGGACCCCCACCGATCAGATAAAGATGACCTATACTGAGAATAGGTCATCAGTATTAAAATTTCAGAAAAACCCTTTAACTATAAGGCCGGTTTCTCATGGTCAATGTTTGGTCAGTGATTGTGAGCCAAAGCCAGGTAAAGGTCAAAAACACAGAACAGATGCAGATCTTTCCATTGCACCTTATCTCTGTGGAGGCTCCACTCCTGGTTTTGGCTCACAATCACTAATGGGAATAAGTGATCAAATACTGACTGTGTGAATGCGGCCTCATATGTTATGGTTCAAAAGTGAAGTTTCCATAGAGACATAAGAAAAATAATCAAGAATCTTTGACCAAAGACCTGACTGGAGTTGAACTTCCAATGTTCATTGCTTACCTTGACACAACAATTCCTCGAGAGCAAGTTCAAGGACCTCTCTGATATGCTGACTATCTACCGTGTATATTGTAAGAGATTCCTGGATGCACTTAGCTGTACATCATCGAGAGCTCATATTACATTCAGTGCTTAACTCTTTAAGGATCGGAGGTTTTTTACTTTTTGAATTTTCGTTTTGCGCTCCCTGCCTTCCCATAGCCATAGCTTTTTTATTTTTCAGTTCACATAGCCATATGAGGGCTTGTTTTTTGTGGGACAAGTTGTACTTTCCAACGCCACCATTTAATATTGCATATGATGTAGTGGGAAGCGGGGAAAAAAATCCAAATAGGGTGAAATTGCAAAGAAAAAAGCAATTCCACCACAGTTTTGCGGCTTTTTAAATTCCGACGTTTGATGTACGATAAAACTGACCGGTTAATTTTACTCTACAGATCAGTACGAATCCGGCGATACTCTATATGTATAGGTTTTCTTGCGTTTTGATAGTGAAAAAAAAATCCAAAAGTGGGAAAAAATCAGTTTTACTTTTTTGTCACCATGTTTTGACCCCTATAACTTTTTTGTAATTATATGTACAGAGCTAGATGGGGGCTCATTTTATGCGTCATAATCTTATCTTTTTATTGATACCATTTTGGGGTGTGTATGACTTTTTGATCACCTTTTATGTAAATTTTTGTGGAAAATGAAGCGACCAAAAATGGCGAATCCGCCATTTGGACGCTTTTTTCCGTTTTGCTGTTTGACCTATGGGGAATATTTTTTTATATTTTTATACTATGGGCGTTTTTGGACATTGGGACACCCATGATGTGTATTTTTTTCATTTTTTTAGTTTTAAAATTTTTATTTTAGCAAAAGGGGTGTGATTTGAACTTTTATGTTTTTTTTTATTTATTTTTTTAACTTTTTTTTTTTTACACTTTTGTTTAGTTCCCATAGGGAACTATAACTTACAATCATCTGATTGCGATTTTCATACATTCCAATGCAATAGCATTGGAATATATGAAAAAATCGCATATTTCCTATGAAGCCTATTACAGGCAAGGCTCCATAGGAAATACTATACAGCAGCCTGGGTTTCATTCATAGAGAGGTACGCTCCGGCTCCTTCGATCGCCACACGGGGGAGCCGGAGCGCAAACCGAAAGTAAAACTTTCGGTTTGTGCGCACTCAGATGCCGTGGTCAGGATTGACCACGGCATCTAGGGGTTTAATGTCCGCGATCGGCATCGCTGCCGGTCGCGGACATTAGCCGCGGGTGTCTGCTACAGGAACCATGCGGACACCTGCGGCTAAGGCGCCCGCATAGAGCAGTAGCAGACGCCATCTTTAAAGACCGGACACAGGACGTACATGTACGTCCTGTGTCCTTAAGAGGTTAAAGGGGTTGTCTCATGCGAGCGTTACCAAGGCAAGATGAGACTAAACCCTGACTACCAGGCAGCCAGGAAACAATGCTCGCTTTTTCAATAACCCCCATTGCAGTAAATAGGAGCTACAGAAACAGCGTAGCGCCGCAAGCTATGCTATTTCCTTAGCTGTCATGCACTGCAATGGGAGCGACTGAAAAAGTACAGCGCCAGCCTGCTGCATGCTGCATGCATTGCTGGCCGACTAGTGGTCAGGGTTTCGTCTCATCTGGTCTTAGTAACAGTAACATAAGACAACGCCTTTAAGTCTGATATAAAACTATAAACACTGGCATAGCTATGGGGGTTCCAGAGGTCGTAGTTGTGACCGGGCCACTAAGCCAGGGAGGCCCAGAGGGCCCCCCTTGCCAGAAGTGCTCTGCCAATTAGCCATTTTTCATTTTATAAGATGCAGTACATCTTATAAAGCGAATACTAGTGAGCGCTTCCATATTGGAAGTGCTCACTAGCCTGCAGAAAGAAGGGGAAGCGCTGCCAGTGCTGTACTCACCCCTCCTCTTTGGTCTGGTCCGTTCTCTGGGCTGTGCGTGTGCAGTTCCTTCTCCTGCACAGGATGCTTCTCCTCCACAGCCAGCAGCAAGCCCCTCTCCACAGCAATCTGTCAGTAAGAAGAGGACTGGAGAGTGCGTGGTGCTACAAGCCATACATTGGGACACTGCTCAGCATTTACAACAGCAGCAGAAACCTGCAGGACCTTTGGTGATGTCACAGCACCTGATCAAGGTCCTGCAACCAAGCAGGGGACAGGAGGAGGATTGAACTGGGTGTGGAGAGCTGAAGTGTCATCTATGTCGTGTGTGTGCGTCAGCCGTGTACCGGGGTGGGCTCCCCAGGATACAGCGAAGTCACAACCGAGAAAAGCAACTCTGACACCAGCTTTAGCAAAACAAACTTTTTACTGCAATATGACAATGAACGCAAATCCCAACCCCTGGGAACATAAAATGGATTTACATACACTCAGCCCGCAGGCTGAGACCCTTGTGCTGCACAGCACAGCGCCCTGCAATGGATGCCAGAAAGAATTGCACTAGTTTGCCTACTGGCGGGCACAACTAAAACAAACTGCAGAACATCAGTCCAGAATATTAAATTTAATCCACACAAACAGTGTTCAACAATGATAGCTGTTTCACCATCTCACATGCCACTCCACTAGAGGTTGTCGCCCTCGGCAACCCTCCCGATATAAACTCATCCTGGGCATAACGCTGTGGGGGCACACCAGCATTGGGCCTCGTGGACCTTTGTAGAATTATAGGCTCAGAAGCACTGGGGACGTCAGGCACATTTAAAGGGAGAGCTTTAACACTTTGCCTGGGTGGCAAACTTTCTACGGCTGGAGCCTCTGTGGGTATCGGGGCAGGGACCACCCACCATTCCTCCTCCTCTAAGAGGATTTTCTCTGTACTCAGGAGGGGGTATCTCCTCCGCGCACACTGGCTCATCAAAATTACAACGCCTCAACATGTTACAGTGCAAGTTTCGTGAGGGCCCCCCAGTCCCTCTTTGCTCTACCTCATAGACCGGGATGGCAGGGTCTACCCTTCTCATTATCATGTATGGGACCGCCTCCCACCACCCATCCAACTTCCCAGACGGCCGTTTGGCTTTGACCATCACCTGATCGTCCGGGGCACACCCATCCCTCTGCACTGGTCTTGGGTTAAGGTGTACCACTTGCCCCAGGTGCTCCCCTACAACCTTGTGGATCGTTCTCAGCCGGCGGTGGTGCTCTTCACTCATGTGGTGGTGCTTCTCAGTGGTGACTCCATCAGATCGGGCATGTGGAGGTCTTCAATCTCCCACCTGGCTCTTCCAAACATAAGTATATCGGGGCAATATCCAGTGGTACTGTGTACCCTGTTGTTATAGGCCCACATCAGTTCAGGTAGGTACTCAGGCAACTATAGGTAGGATGAAGGCCATCTTCGATTTGTCCTTCTTGGCCACCGGTACCTGCCAATACCCACTGGCCAGGTCAAGAGTGGAGAGGAACTTCGCATGACTCGGGGCGGACAATGACACCTCAATTTGCGGAAGGGGGTAGGCATCCCGCACGGTCTGGGGATTTAGCTTCCGATAATCCACGAAGAACCGGAGACTCCCGTCTTTCTACTGCACCAAGACTTCTGGAGCAGCCCAAGGACTTTGACTCTCCTGGATCACCTGGTTCTCCAACATGCTGGCCACCATGTCCTTCACCTCCTGGTACATTTTAGGGATTTGTCGGTAACGTTCCCTGATTGGTGCAGCATTGCTGGTGGGGAATTTGCGCTCGATGGCGGAAGCACACCCAAAGTCCTCATCATGTCTTGAGAATGCCTGCTGAAATTCCCAAAGGGTGTCTTCCAGCAACTTCTGTTGTCCTGGAGTCAGGGCCTTGCAGTCCACCCCCATTCGGGCCATGATCACTCGACTATTCCACTCTGCTGTTGGGGTCTCCCTTAGCCCCTTCGTTAAAGGATGTCCCCCTCGGACATATAAACTCTGACCAGAAAGGTATTCCCAGGAACCAATAACTCACAGTCTTCAATGTTGAGGAAGCGTACAGGCACACATCTATCCTTCATAATAGCGAGGGCCCAGGCCACCAGTGGGCGAGTCTGTGTTTCCTCTTGATAAGAGGGTTCGATCAGAACCTCCAGTCCGATCAGAACCTCCAGCCCTCACAGGCAGCGTCAATATTTGTTCTTGTCGAGGTGGGATCTTCACCGGGGTCCTCCGCCGCACCTTCACGTGTCCAATGGCCCGACCGGACATGTTGCTCTTTCGCAGACTACCGCTCCTCACCATCTGCTATAGAAACTTCTGGGTTGGCCGGTGTGTGGTGGCCTGTTGCCAATACTTCGGGCCTTTTTTGGCAAAGAGTTGATGGTCTACGTCTCTCAGCACATTCATACCTAGTGTCATGTCCATTCCTTTCCAGGACGAATGGTCCACCAGCACGACCCCCTTCTTGCCGATGTCTTGCCCAAACAGTCAGACCCACACCGAGACTATCCCTCAGACGTCCATATCTCTGTTATTGGCAGCTGTGAGCCTGATGACGCTCCCATCTTCCGGCTCCATCATATGTCCAAAGTGTCTTTCGAAGAACTCCAGAGGCATAAGGGTGCACTCCAACCCTGTATCGACTAGGCCTCGTACCTTCTGGCCTTCCAACTCGGCTTCCATAATGGGACTGCTGGCATACAGATTGTGTTCATCACGCATAGGGCTTAGCTTCTGATGTACTTCCGCAGGACGCCCAGCTACTGTGGCAGTCGGAAGTTTAACGTCGGCTCGGACTTTATCTGTTCAGGGAACTCTGAGTTATCCTGGGTAGAGTAGCGCGGGTTGCTGAGGTCATTCCCGGAGGCCGGGAGATTCTGCCTTCATCTGGGACACTTCCAGCCAAATTTCACTCAATTCTGTCCGCAGGGCACAGGACCACATCCTTTAAGGACTCTGAGTCTTCAGACCACGAGCGGTCCGCTGTAGCATGGGTGCTAATGACTACTCTCGCCGCCACAGGCATGTGCTCTTCCTCTCTCTCCACGGCGGCTAGGTAGACGCTGTAGAATGTCATGTCGGCTGTCGTCCGGGTCATCTCTTGCAATTTGTCCTGTAAGAACTTGTTGGAGAGCACCACTATGAACTGGTCTCTCAGTAGCCGGTCCACCTCCCGGAGGGCTCCCATAGCCTCTGGGTCTCGCCGCTGTATTTCATTTAGCGTCTCTTGTAGGGCATTGGAGTACTGCATCAGGGTCTCACCCTCTAGTTGTGGTCAGTTGAAGAAGTGGCTCCGCAACTGCACTACTTCAGCATGCCCCCCTAGGCTCTCTCCAGCAGGGAAAATATTTTCTCTACGGTGTCTCTCTCGGATTCGGGCCTTACCATTACTGTCCGTCTGACGTCACCCTCTAGAGCCCCCAATGCAACTTCTGCCCAGAGTTCGGGGGTCAAATTTTGGCAGATGATGCAGCAAAGTCCCCATGAGGATATACCCTATTGGGGCGGGCATGGCAGGGGCAAGCTGGCCTTGCACTGGCGCACCCTAAGCTGGTTCCTGAACTGGTGCCATTGGCGCCGTGGGAATGTCTACCGCCTCATTCCGATCCATAACAGTCGCTGAATCCTGCCGACTACGCTAAGTTGTAAGCCATAAACCAGGGTGGACTCCCCAGGATACAGCAAAGTCATGTACGATAAAAGCAACTCTGACACAAGCTTTTGCAAAACAGACTTTTTACTGCAATATGACAATAAACGCAAATCCCAAACTCTGGGAACATAAAATGGATTTACATACACTCAGCCTGCAGGCCGAAACCCTTGTGCTGCACAGCACAACGCCCTGTGATGGATGCCAGAAAAAATTCACTAGTTTGCCTACTGGCGGGCACAACTGAAACGGCCACACAGTACCTGTTATTACCCTAGAAATTACGCAAAGGATTATGTGGGTGCATGATACGGCTGGCCTGCGGTGCAACAGAAAAGTTCACAATCTTATTATAAACTACAGTATTCCCCCTCCCGTAACTGGTCCTATGGCAGGTGCCTGCGTATTACTCCTGCGCAAAACACTGAGCTGGATTGAGCCGGTGAGACATCTATCATCTGTCAACTATTCAATTTCTCATTTTATTATGGAGTCCTTTTGTGAACAGCAGAAACACTTTTTGGCCTGACACACGAAACGAGACCCTAACTAGCTACTTACAGGCCTGGTCTAGTCTCTGGGCACCAATATTGCAATGATCTTACCGACCCGGGTCTGCTCTGTCTCCGCTGATGACTCCGAACAGAACAAGCGGTCTATTCAACAAACATGCGGTACCGCAGAGCAGATAGTTTGTTCCTCAGCTCTCATACGCACTCCTGGCAGAAGTCCTCTGACCCCTGGGCACAGGGCCGGTGCAAGGATTTTTGCCGCCCTAGGCAACAGAAAAGTTTGCCGCCTAACCCCCCATGTGACATCACAATGCCCCACCCATACGATCTGCCATATTAAAGGGGTTCTGCAGTTTATTTAAACTGATCAACAGGGGTCCGACACCCGGGACCCCTGTCAATTAGCTGTTTGAGAAGGCAGCGGCGCTGGCAGTAGCGCCTCAGCCTTCTCGCAGTGACGTCACGATTAGTATCATTGGCCTGGGTGGGGCTAAGCTTCATTCAAGTGAACAGAGCTTAACCCCGCCAAGGCCAGTGATACTAGTCGTGACGTCACTGCGCCTGCGGTAAACAGCGAGAAGGCCGAGGCGCTACTGCCAGCACCGCTGCCTTCTCAAACAGCTGATTGGCGAGGGTCCCGGGTGTCGGGCCCCGCCGATCAGTTTAAATAAACTGCAGAACCCGTTTAACTGATGCCGGTTCTCTCTTCTCCCCCATGTCATTCTCTTCCCCCCCATGTCATTCTCTCCCCCTCCCCCCATGTCATTCTCCCCCCCCCATGTCATTCTCCCCCCCCCATGTTATTCTCTTCCCCCCCATATGTCATTCTTTGTCCCCCCATGTCATTCTCTTCCCCCCATGTCATTCTCTTCCCCCTTTGTCATTCTATCTCCTTTTCTTGTCATCCCCCCCACCCATACCCCAAATTTCTTTCTCTTTCCCAATCCCCCTCTAGTGTAGCGTGGCCGAGCTCTGTATGGTCCACGGGTACAAGAGCTTTCGTTTTCTGTACCCGGGCGGACTGACAGGAAGCGCACACTGTGTGCGCACTTCATGTCAGTCTGGCCGGGTACAGGAGACAGATGCTCCCTGTACCCGTGAACCATACAGGGCTCGGCCACGCTACAATGAGGGAGTGACAGGAGGGAGTGCTGAGTAGCGCAGAATCTGGGTCCTGAACAGTGATCAGCTTACCTTGACTGTAGCTGTGGTCGCAAAATGTCGATCCCACGCTTGGATGTGAATGGATTCACTCCTCTCTGTGTCCTTCCAATAGGGCAACTTCCTCTTTCTCCTTCAGCCTGGCAACCCCACCTCTCATGAATATGGAAATATGTATATGCAGTCAGTTAGCTGTGCCTAGGAAACAGTGCCATCTTGTGGCCAAACTGCAGAACATCAGTCCAGAATATTTAATTTAATCCACACAAACAGTGTTCAACAATGAGAGCTGTTTCCCCATCTCACATGTGTATAGAGATCATCTCTATAGTGTGTGGGGTGTGTGTATAGGGTGTCCTCTATATACTGTGTGGGGTGTGTGTATAGGGTGTCCTCTATGTACTGTGTGGGGTGTGTGTATAGGGTGTTCTCTATATACTGTGTGGGGTGTCATCTGTATAGTGTGTGTATAGGCAGGGGCGTAGCTAATAGGTCATGGGCCCTGGTGCAAGAGTTCAGCTTGAACCCCCCCTTTCCTCAGTGCTTTGTGTGTATTCTTATGCAGCACAAGGGTCTTTGGGCCCCTCAGGCTCCTGGGCCCGGTAGCGACTGCTACCTCAACACCCCCTATAGCTATGCCTAAATGTATAGGGTGTCCTCTATATAACTTGTATATGGTTAGTGTAGTCTATATACTGGCTATAGGTGTAAAGTGTAGTATATATAGTGTGTGTATATACTGTATCCTCTATATCATGGTGTATATGTATACATAGGGTGTCCTCTATATAGTGCGGTGTGTGTATTTATAGGGTGTCCTCTGTATAGTGTGGTGTGTGTGTATATAGGGTGTCCTCTATATAATGTGTATACAATTAGTGTAAATATAGTAGGTATAGGAAAAGTTTTGGCTATATATTGTGTGTATATAGGCTAGGTTTAGTCTATTTAGGTTGTGTCGGTAGGGTAAATTTAGTCTATATAGTTATTTTTCTTCTAATGTTGGTTGGTTGTTAGCGCCAAAACTAAATTTCCTTTCTGAGTGATCTCAGATTTGACCAGTGCAAATTTTAAAAAGTCAGGTTTTAGGGTGAACTGAGGGGCTACTGTAATGTATTGAAGGGACCTTACCATGGATAAATTGAGTATACGGTTCTGACAAGGTCAACTACATATGTTCAGTATTCCTTCCTTTGACTTCCAAATGTCCCATAAGCCACACACAGGGAATTCCCTTAAATGGACGTTCACCCTCAGTTATTGAATTTTGTTATATCATGGACATATCCATAGATGAAAACCAGAAGTTTCCACAAAGTCAACATTAGTGTTGAGCGCGAATATTCGAATAGCGAATTTACTAATATTTCGAACATGGTGAGATATATTCGTAAAAACAAATATTCGTCAATTTTTTTTTTCCATCTGAACCCATTAGAGTAGTAAATGTAATGGGTTCAGATAAAAAAAAACGAATATTCGTTTTTACGAATATATATCACACTATATTCTACATATTTGCGAAGTCTAGCAAGCCAACCCAATAGGAAAGTTGCCTATAACCCGCATATTACATTGCAGATTTTTCGCATAAGAAGAAATAAATTAAATAATGAAGAGTATTCTAATTCAGTCAGGATAAACTCACGAAACTTCTAGCAGCTTGAAAAATGTAGCCAAAGTGACCCACGCCTGTATTTTGCGTTACGAATTCTCATTATGTGTTTTTTACATTGCCGATATTTCGCAATCAAGAAAATAATCTTGAATAAGAATATTCGCAAATTTATGACGAATATTCAAACGAATATTCGCAAAATATCGCGAATTCGAATATTGCCCCTATTGCTCATCACTAGTCAACATCATCATGACTGTCTTACTTCACTGGTGTCCAGTTATCCAAAATATTGGTAAAGGTAGCTTCTAAAATATTCTGTAATGCTGGGAATTTAATAATGTATGTATGTATCTCCCAAAGTGTTCAGTCTTTCACATGAGACTGTTTGATTGCATTGAGAGTTAGTAAAGTGGAGGGAGCAGGAGAGGAGTCTGATAAGAAGAGTGGGAAGAATCTTTCTCTGATTAGATATATTTCAAAGTTTCCTATAGTCACTTGTACTATTAATTTATATGGAATAACATGAAACGACAATTACTCTAAAGGGTCGTTCACTTTCCTGAACTTTTTTTCAGACCCCTTCCAACTTGGGCAGACTCGAGGTGGTAAGCATACTTAACTGATCCCCAACACTGGCTTCTGGCTCCATTGCTCCTCCTCCGGCAATGCAGGTCCCGGGTATACCCGAGTCAACATCCTGTTTGATGTGGATAACGTGTCTGCTGCAGCCAATGATTGGCTACTGTGATGTGTCACACACATGGTCGAAACGTCACCGCGGTGGTGGTCATGTGGCCTACATCATACAGGATGTTGGTGTGGGTTAATCAGTGATGGAGCCGGAACCTAGCAGCAGGCATTAGGTCAGTATGCTCATCACCGCGGGTTCTGGCTATGCTGTGGGGGTCTGATAGAAAGCTCAGGAAGGTAAACAACCCCTTTAAAATAACATCCTAAGTAATAGTATCTCTAGTAATAATACTAAGGCTGATAATTATGTAAGTATACACTTCTGTGTGATTGATGATGTGTCTTAATGTTAATATTTGCTGACAGATATACTTTACATTTTCTTTATCAGGCTGTAGATGTGCAGAGCCCATTAAGTTAAATCCACATTATTAGGTTAAATACACATTATGAGAGGCCGGTGGAGTAGGGGAATGCTGATTGCTGTATGGTTATGCTTGGACGATATCTAAACTTTATATAAACAGGACCATACAGCATAGTGATTACACCTCTGGCTACGATGAAATCCATCATGTTTGTATAAAACAGAACTTGGCCCAGATGAAGGTTGTTTCTGCTGAAACATCAACTCTGAGTCTTGGTTTTCACCCAAGAAAGGCTCAGGACTTGGTTTATACAGTATAACAAAATAATTAGAGCAAATGTCGACAGTTCATTATGCCTTGCACGGCAAATTAAATAAGTTTGGTCTCAACTCAGAGGCCTCGTATTTTCCAGGGTAAATGGCATGTGACAAATCCACTTAGGGAAATCTCAAAGACTTCAGTAGGCACATCTTTCCAGTTTTTCAGTTTCCTGCCCTAAATTGAAGCCACAACAATGGACCAACATGTATGGTGGATCTCCCGCTATGGGTGTGTGCTGTCTTAAAATAGAGCTCCTAATTATAAGACAAATAAACAAAGTAGTCAGGAAAGAACTTTGTAATCAAAGTCGCTTGAAGGTTGCATCGGTTACAGAATACTAGATTTGTATTATCCCCAGCCCAGCCTTGAAACTGAATATATCTACATAAGTTATGGAGGTTGACTGGTACACATTAGAAGAACGTCTAAGTATTTTTTTTTAAACCTGCTCAGATCTATTACATCTTTCCAGAGCAACATGTCTAGGCTGTGTTCACATCTACCAATGGAGGCTCTGTTACAGGTTACATGCATGTCAAAAATGCAAGACAAAATAAATTAGAATGAGATGCTATCTTGTATGGTTAAAAGATGGACAACATGATGGAAGTCCATCAAACCCCTTTAGGGTACAGTGAGGTTTCCTGATGCAGTTTTGGAAGCCCAAATGAGGAGTGGATCATAAAAGAAGAATAAATATACAGGACAGATACCACTTCTCCTCGTTTTTTAATTCACTCCTAGTTTGGGCTCTCAAAACTGCATTATAAAACCTGACCGTGTGGCCGTACCCTTATAGTGGGTTCAGTCAGGAGTCTGTCATGGGATGGATCCGGTATTGCCGTCATTTTCTTTGTTCTGCTCCATTGATGGAGCAGAACAATGGAAATGAACAACATAGATGCCAACAGAGCCTTCGGATCCTGATCAAGATGCCATTCGGATCCTGATCATTTCAGAAGGTGCATATAGTTTGCTATTTTGGAATTTGACTTTTACCTTCAAATCACTGCTTGCCCTGACCTGTATGTCACACTTTGCATGGATTCTGTCAGTCTCTTAGTCTTGACCTCAAATTTGCACAACCATGCTTCTGTTTATTGAATTGGTGCCTTGATTTGGGAATACCATTTACAAGCCATTAATGACTGCTATTAGCAGCAGCCTACTCCGAGCGCAGACACATGTAAATAATAAAAACATGGATTACTCTGAACTGCATTATTGCTATACTGACTATACATGCAAATTTGAAGCTGCTTAAACACATTTCTGATCAAAATTGTGTCGCGCCCATCTACCGACGCCAAGTTTGCTTCTACAGATCAGATTCATCTCTCCTGAGCCTAGACTTACAAGATTCAAGACAATGTAGGATCCTATGCTCTAATTAAAAGTATTGGAATCTAATCACCACTGCGTTAAACTAGGTCCTGGAAGTAGAGGCCAATGGCGACCCAAGAAACTTTGGAATGGAAATGGTGAAGATCAGGGAGGTGAGCACCATTCTGACTCTTTTTCCAATTAAATTTTACTTGCGAGATTAAGTATAGCACTGGTATGGCAGTATTAATTATTGGGGTAGGGTATTAGATATTTTAGAGTTTGGCACACATAATTGAGTTCCCTGAAACCCATTATCGGACACGCATCCCAATGGAAAATCCTCTGATCATCCGGTGGGCCAATTTGACCCTGGTGTTGGAGATGTGCGAGGTCGGCAGATACACATCATGAATTTACAATTATTTTGTCAACATGGACACGTTTTCAGCATCTTGGTAAGTTCAAGTCATGACTAATTGATGCAGCTCAAAGTAAATACCTAAAATACCTAATAAAGTTCAGATGCAGGGATGTAACAAGGACCCATGGGGCCCCATAGCAAAACTTGAAGGGGGGGCTTTCAAAAATTTGCTGTGTGGTCCAGTCATTTCTAGTTACACCACTGCTGACTCCTGCCGAGAAGAAAGAAGTGGCGGGGCAGTAGGGCGCAAGCACGACCTGCCACTCCATTCATTTCTGGAAGCCTTAGCCCCTTTTCTCATGATCCCTACGACTGTGACCCCCACCTATCTAATATTTCTCCCCTATCCTTTAAATATGTGATAATTTGAAACAACCAGAATACCCCTTTAACATTTTCTACATCTGTAGCTGCTGCGCACACAAAATTCTGCTCTATTAGAAGACTTTCTTGCAATACTTTTCAGGAAAACAAGAAATGAAGTTGTCGTAGGTTACCTTGTTTATTTGTCATTGTCATTATTTGCCAAAAATGTTGATTCTATTGAATGCTGTTGTAATAAAACTCCTCTCATGCTTAAACCCTGTGAGAGCCTCATGTTATTTTTCTGGATTTCTTGTTTGGATTAGCACACAGGAAAGATCCGTGATCCTCTGTACTCACATGGAGAAAACATAGGAAACTTGTAAGATGTGCTATGTAATCCATGCACAGTTGACTTGTCACTCTTTATTAAAACATTATTGTATGTTTAATAGGTTGATAGATCTTATATCTCTATATACGTTAGAAGGCAGAAGATCACTTAAAGGGAGTGTGTCACCAATTTTCTTTTTTGGGGGGGATTTTCATTTTTACAACCTGCCTTCCCAGAGCCATAACTTTTTTATTTTCCCATTCACATAGCCGTATAGGACCTCATTTTTTGTGGGACAAGTTGTACTTTTTAATGACACCAATGTACAATGTAGTGGGAAGCTGAAAGTTTTATGGGTTTTGTTTTTACAGCATTCCCTAGACAATAGAATTGACCTGTTACCTTCATTTTCCAGGTTTTTACGATTATGGCGACACCACTTTTATATAGAATTTGTTTTTGAATACTGAAAAAAATAAAAACCGTGGAAAAATAATTTTTTTATTTTCATTGCCATATTCTGACCCCCATAACTTTTTTACAGTCATGTTTGAAGAGCTGTGTGAGAGCTTACATTTTGCAGGATGATCTGTAATTTTCAGTAATACCATTTTGAAGTATGTTTGACTTTTTGATCACTTTTTATTCAATTTTTTTTTGGGGGGGAGGTGAAGTGACAAAAAATGCCAAATAGGCAATTTTATCTGTTATTACTATTTGCCATATGGGATAAATATTTTTATATTTTAATAGTACTGGGGTTTTTAGATGCGGCAATGCCCATGATGTTTCCTTCTTCTATTGTTTAGGCATTTATTTTTTTATTCTAAGGAAAGGGGGTGATTTGAATTGCTGGATCCATCCCATTACAGACTCCTGATTGAACCCACTATAAGGGTGCGGCAACACGGTCAGGTTTTATAATGCAGTTTGGGGAGCCCAAACTAGGAGTGAATTAAAAAAGAGAAGTTGTATCTGTCCTGTATATTTTTTCTTCTTTTATGATTAGATTGTATCATGTATTCTATAATGCATGTCTATGCATCATAGAATACTGAATTCCGTATATTCCAAGGCAGTGCTGCCACCTACAGGCCTCCATTGGAATATACTAGTAATCGGCCTGTAAGCCTTGTACAGGCTAAGGCCTCATGCACACGAACGTATTTTCTTTTCGTGTCCGTTCCTTTTTTTTGCGGACCATATGCGGAACCATTCATTTCAGTGGGTCCGCAAAAAAAACGGAAGGTACTCCGTGTGCATTCCGTTTCCGTATGTCCGTTTTTCCGGTCCGAATAGAGCATGTCCTATTTTTTTCTAGTTTGCGGACAAGGATAAGCATTATTACAATGGATCCGCAAAAATAACGGATCCGCAAAAAAACGAATGCCATACGGAACATCATCCGTTTTTTTTGCGGACCGCAAAACACATACGGTCGTGTGCATGAGGCCTTAGGCTGATTATTAGTACAAGTTTCCTTCCCTGATCTCAGCCAGGCGAAGGCGGCCCAGTCCAGGCTTCACGTCCCAGTCAGGCACTCACTCACTGACTGGTTTTCAGTCAAGTCTTCAGCATATCGCCAGGAAATGTATGCCACATTTGGCTATGTGATGATATTCATCCTGTGCCTGCTGCAAGTAGACAAAATGTTATCATGGTACTCTGTGGCTGTGTGAAGACAAGCAGAGCTAATTAACCCTTTCATCATCCTAAACAATATCTTAATGAGCAGATATTGTAATATTACATTATACTCAGTTCAAACTACTTACACTAGGCATTTTAGTGATAGTTATTAAATCATAACTCTCCTAGACCACCTCATATAATTCAATATAAACATGGAAATAACTATGAGGGTATAAAAGTAGTCATACCTGGGGTCAGGTGCACGAGTGGTCCTAATGGTCCTCTTCCACATAGGAGGACAACAACAGTACTTTATTGGTTGGAGGCCCTGGTATGAATATAGCATCAGAGCCTAGGAGTTTCAAGATTTAATAGCAATAATTTTATTATATATGTACTGTATTATGTTATTTCAGATATTGTCTTTCTAAAACAAAATTAAAAGGCAAACTTGCTTAAATTTGAAGTTGAACCTCAAGTAATTAAACATTTTAAACTTTGACCCAGTTTTACATGAGAATGTCCAAGAAATTAATAATCCATTTTGTGGTTTGCTTGTGGGATAGCCCCATGAATATTGCAGCTGTTGACAGGTATAAAATAGATAGTAGTAGTCATAGTAGTAGTAGTAGTGGTGGTGGTGGTGAAAGTGGTAGTAGTAGTGGTAGTAATAGTAGTGGTGGTAGGGGAAGTGGTAGTAGTAGTGGTAGTAGCTGTTCTAGTAGTGGTAATAATGGTAGTAGTAGTGGTCATGGAAGTGGTAGTTGTGGAAGTAGTGGCGGTAGTCGTGGAAGTAGTAGAAGTGGTAGTAGTAGTGGTAGTTGTGGTATTAGCTGTTATAGTAGTGGTAATAGTAGTAGTGGTAGTAATGGTAGTAGTAGTGGTCATGGAAGTGGTAGTTGTGGACAGTGGCGTACATATAGGGGTCGCAGGGGTCGCAGCTGCGACCGGGCCCGGCACCCCAGGGGGCCCGGCCGGCTGCACTAAAAGTTGTTTGGAAGCGAGACTTGCTGTCAGCGCCGGGCCCGGGCAGGAGCGAGCACGGCGTCAATCCCGCGAGACCTGTGAACTCCTGTGGCAGGTCTCGCGGGAACATGCGCGCGCCTGAACTCACGCAGCAGACGGGACCCGGACGGGAGAGAGCAGTTCACTTCCCTAGAGGCTGAGCAGCGCCGGTAAGTAAGAAAAAGCCGCACTGAGTTGGAGACTTGGAGACAGTGGGGGCCCTGGCATGGAGGGGGGTTTAGTGTATTGGCTAATGTGGCTGCATTGAGTCTGTTAAAGTAGGGGGCTGGTTATTGGCTGCACTGAGTTTGTTAAAGTGGGGGGTTTATTGGCTGCATTGAGTTTGTTAAAGTGGGGGGTTATTGGCTGCATTGAGTTTGGTAAAGAAGGGGGCCCTGCAGACGGGGCGGGGGGTGATGGGTTGTATTGGCTGCATTGATTTTGTTAAAGTGGGAGGGGGGGGGGGTTATTGGCTGCATTGAGTTTGGTAAAGTAGAGGGGCCCCCTGAAGATGGGGGGTGGCTGGGGGGTGATGGGTTGCATTGGCTGCATTGAGTTTGTTAAAGTAGGTGGGCCCCCTGCAGAAGACGGGGGTATTGGCTGCATTGAGTTTGTTAAAGTAGGGGGGCCCCAGATGGCGGGGGGGGGGGGGGCCCATGGATCAGTTTCGCACCGGGGCCCCATGGATTGTGTGTACGCCACTGGTTGTGGAAGTCGTAGTAGTAGAATTATTAGTGGTAGTAGTAGTAGTGGTAATGGAAGTAGTAGTAGTAGTGGTAGTTGTGGTAGTAGCTTTTCTAGTAGTGATAATAGTAGTAGTAGTATTTAGTGGTAGTAATGGTGGTAGTAGTAGTAGTGGTCGTGAAAGTAGTAGTAGTAGTAGTAGAAGTGGTAGTAGCTATAGTGGTAATGAAAATGGTAGTAGTAGTGGTAGTTGTGGTCGTAGTAGTAGTACTAATAGTTTTAATAGTAGTAGTGGTAGAAGTATTAGTGGAAGTGGTAGTAGTACTGGTGTTTGTGGTAGTAGCAGTACTAGTAGTGGTAATAGTAGTAGTAGTGGTGGTAGAAGTAGTGGAAGTGGTAGTAACAGTACTAGTAGAAGTAATACTATTTTCTTCACAAATTTTGGTAACGTTTACACGTATAGTTTAGGTATTAGGGAGCACTAGTTCCCCCTCTGGAGAGAGCCTATAAGTCTTATAGGCAATGCAATGCTCCTCTGGGGAAAAGGTATGTAAATTATCTGGCACAAGAGACACAGTGCCCTTTTCTCATTTGGAAAGAGGGTTAGTTTGCATATGCTTAGTTTAATTTATGATTTTAATTTTTTTTCTGGAGAACACAAATGTTCTGTCTTTGCCAACCACTTAGGAAATATATAGAGAACGTATTTCATTTTCAGTACATTTTTTCAAAAGGTCACACTAAATGGTATTTATTTCCATTACACGTCCCCAGTGAAGTTCAGAATCCTTTAGGTTAATTCTGTGTAACATCCATGGGCCTGTGAATAATCCAGATACTAATTTCTATGTTTATTCTTGATTTTTTTTTTTTAAAAGGATTAGGAGTTATTTATAATGGCTTTATTGTTCACATATCCAATTCTCGTAACCATTTCATACTGGGAAAGTATCTGTGAGGCTCTTTTGTAGTCACTGAAATGACATGGGATTTACCGTATATTTATTTTCTCTTAAATCAGTATTCCAGTCAAAAAGATTTAACACCTATGGACTTGATAGATAAATGTTAGATCGGCAAGGGCCCAACTGCTGGAACCTAACCTCGGACGAGGAGTTTGAATAGAGCGGAGGTCGAGCAGGCTGCCGCCAATCTATTCAAACTCTACGGAAGTAATAAAAACAAAAAAATAGCCGGAGTCTTGCTGATATAACATTATCACTAGTGTTGAGCGAATCAAAGAATCTGATGTGGACTTTGATCCAAATTTCAGGAAAAATCTTATTTTTTCACAAAGTAGAATTTCTTCATGCTTCGTGGTAACAAATCAATTTTTCCTAAAATGGTGGCTGAAAAAACCCCATCATACTCACCTCATCCACTTGCTCAGCAAGAGGCTGTCCGCTCCCGTCTTAACCCTGGGAACACACCTGAACGTTTTTCAGAGCGTTCATACGCGCTGAAAAACGCTCGACATGTGAAAAGCCATGCATCCCTATGGGCATGGTTCACATTTGGGCGTTTTACAGCGAGTTTGAACGCGCTGTAAAACGCCCAACGCCCAAACAAGTACATGAGCTTCTTTGGGGCGTTGTAACGCGCCTATGGACAATGTTGCCATAGGGGAGATTCACTGAATCGCGCGTATGACGCGCGTTTCTAAGTGACAAAAACGCGCATCTAAAAACGTGCGTAAAATGCGCGTCATACGGGCGATTCAGAAACGCCTAGGTGTGTTCCCAGCCTCATAGAAAAGAATCCGCCAAAGGACCTGTGGCAAGCGTGATGACGTCACCAAGTGGTAATGCGCGGTGACATCATCAGGCCGTCCACTCCCATCTTGATTGAAGAGAACCGTCCAAAGGAGCTGCGGTGAGCATGATGGACAACACCACGTGATCATGCTGGGAGTTATGACGTCATCACACGGCCAGTGTGATCATATGCTGACGTCATCACGTTCGCCGCGGATCCTTTGGCGCGTTGAGAGGAGTATTATTTTATTTTTTTAACCCCTGAACAGCTGAATGTGAGTCACAGATGCTGTGATCAGTGTTGAACGCAGCTTCTGAGGGGTTACAATGGAAAGCGATTCACAAATCGAATTTCTTGTCGAAGTTCAGAGGAGCAGCCAAATCGAATCACTTATCTAGTGGCTAGGTAATAAATGTTTTGAATTATCCCTATAAAGAGGATGTCTTCACAGCTTTTGTTTCGTTTGAAGCACTCCCAACAATCAAGTGATCACCATGGAACTGGCTTTAGAAACCCCCAGTGATCAGCTGCTGTTGTAATACATGGATGAACCAGGTCTACCAGACCAACCCTTTGCCAATCAGCAGAGGTCCAATTCCGATACTGCCGCAAAAAAAGGACCTTTTTCTGCTGTGAGCAGAGGTGCAGTGGCCATCTGTTTGCTTCGGAGCCCCATACACAGCGGGGTTAGCTAAACTGTTGTGTTAGACAAATGTCTTGTAACCCCCTGGTTTAGTTGGGTGGGGAGCTGCTCGCCCCTTTTGCCCTTGACAGCAATGAGAGACATCATGTGCAGACAGCCTGTCTCACACCCAACAAGCCAGCTCACAACACTTGACCTCCTTGTTGTCTTTTAAAGGGATTGCCCACTTTGGAAAAATCAATACCTTGACAAAAAGCTGATCAAAAAGTGTTCCCCTGCTGGGACTGTAAACTGTAATCTGCGGGGAACCTAGCAGTAAGTGTTTAATTGTCCTGCAGCGCCACCACAGGGGGAATTAAGCATTACAAGGAACCCACTAACATCACCACCAGGTTGTCAATCTAATTCTGGACAGGACAGCTCCTCCAAAGGGGGAAACGCCTTTTTAGCTGCTCTCGACTTTGGCCAAGAGATAAGAAAAAATGGGCGTCCCCTCTATTAGCTCAGAATTCCCTTATACGGTCTGTGAAAATGAATGTTCTGGTTTTATTGTAGCCTTAGTAGAATCCAAAAATTGAAAATTGTCCTATGTCCAAAATGATGACAGACAGGAACTGACATTATCACAAAGACTAATTCAGAGACTGTTCTGACATAATTGAGTCTCTAAGGTCATGGAAATCATGGACTTTATTACAGCATTGTATGAACCTAGAGAGAGTGATATATTATCTGTGTAATTTGGAAATGAATGACCCATGTCGGATCTTGGACACAGGAGGGGTTTCCTGTCTGGAAGCATTGCCTGTTTGGACTGTGCCTGAGTCTACTATGGCTGCACCTAGTATGTGCTCATGTTTGTTACTAGAGCACAGAGAATAACTTCTGCCTTAAAGGAGTTGTCCAGTGATTAATGTAAAAAAAAAATGAAAATCAGACATCCTATAGAACTTGACGATCTTTTTCTAACAAAGCTAGAACCAGACCTGTACCTCACATTGGTCTAGAGATCTCCATATTCATTGCTAAAATTGCTCTTTTACATTTATTTCAAGCTGGCAGCTCGGGGGCGTGTCCATTCTGCTGGAGCTCGCTCTCTCTATGACAGCTCAGGAAACAGTTAAAGGATGGAACTGAGCATGTGTGTCCACCTCAGTGAGGTGGACAGAGAAATAAGAAAAAGAGCAAACAGCAGGTGGCGCTATACAGATATATTTTATTGAATAGCTTACTGGCTATACTACATTTTTAATTACATACAATTACAAAAGTATTCAGCTCCAGGTGATGGTTTGAAAACTGCAGAATATGTATCATGGAACAACCCCTTTAAAGGCCGATTTACTGAGCAGACAACTGGTCGTTCCTGATAACTGCCTGCTTGTCAGAGAAGTTGAGAGCTGCTTCGTTTCCGCTACATCGATCACTCGCCCCCACATAAATTTATAGGGGCTATTTATGACCACATATATGCCCCTTTTTGGCGTATATTTGGGCCAGATTTGGTGCAAAGCTGATTTGCGGCAAAATCTGCTACTTCTTCCCCTTCAACGCCACATACGCCAGATCTAAAAAATTGGGGCATGGCATGGGCGGGGAAGAGGGCAATGCCTGTCTCATTTATCATTTTCTATGCCAGTTTATGGTGTAGAAAACTATCTAACTCTCAGCCAGCAAGGGAGCTGGCGTCGATTTAAGGCTGGTGTATACCACCAGTGAATGTGCCTAAGGTGAAATACTGGTCTAAATAGTTTCTGTGCAGCAGATTCCTGTTTACACGGGTCGATCTGTTGCTTGGAAACATTGATTTCAATGACTTCACCCAATGTGCTTATTGATCTGCAGGGCATTTATTTGTAATGTTCCATCCCAATTATCATCCCGATAAGTGCCCCTGTAAAGGGACCTTTACGTTACAATAAGAGAGCCTTTCCCTCATAGTACACTTTTGATAAATTAACCTATGTAGTGCCGTATCATCCATACCGTTCACATCCACCCTGGCACCGTCTTTCACATTTCATATGGGGTCCACCAGCAAACTTGATAATGGTGATACCTAACAAAGTTCGTGTCTCAGCCCACTGGATAAGTGGCAAGTTACGATGTTTCCATGAAATGATGTTGTAGAAGACTACACAAGTTATGGAGATGACCTATGACATCCATGTAGATCTACTTTCGGTACTGATGGCCCGATTATCACTACATTTACCATTCCTGTAGAGACAGTGATAAGGTCCATGAATGATTGTCATTGTCTTAGGCCGTGTTCACAGTCTGTTACACCAGAGTTCACTGTATCCAGTGTAGCCGTTTCTACATTCTTTATAATGGGATCCGGCGGGGATCTGGCCACTTTCTGGCATATACCGCATTTAGGCAAGACAAAATAGGCTGCGTGCAGTATTTTTTGACCATCTGAAAGCCGTATATGCCGGACACAGTGACCGGATCAGAGTACTGGAGTTTACAACGCAGATGTGAAACCGGTCTTACTGTGTAGGACCAAACTTGTACTGCCAAATTTTCCTATTATTGCATGTTTATCACATGTAGATAGGCTGTCTGAGTAAAGACATTGATAGCATCACACCATAAAGGCCACCATACACATTAGTGTATTGTCGACCGAACCTGAATCTAATGTTTATGGGGATCTCCGGATATTTCCCCAACAGTTGATGATGGGAGAGATTAGGATCCGGCAAATTAAATTTTTTACCCGATCCTTGTGTTCTGCAGCGGTTCTTTCCTCTCTCCCTATTGACAACACTTACATGCTTGTTCAAACCAAACATGTAAATGTATGGGGAGTTGGGACGGAGTCAGGGGAGATAGCCATCCACCCAATAATCATTAGGTCGACAGCCATTGACTGACTATGGCAACCTTCAAACATGCCACCATTGTTCGATTAGTGGGGGCAGAACATTGTGAACCCCACTAATTGCTAGTGGTCTTGCCCTGTTGCTTTTTCAGAGGCCACATGGTTCATCTTTTACAATCAATGGATTACCATGTTGCCTACAAAAGGAGTAAACAGCAGACAAAGTAGCACAACTTCTTTCGAAACGACTTACCATTAATATCTTTACTAAGACAACTTTGGCTCATGGACTGGGTGGGGAAGAGGTACCCTTTCTTGACATCTATATACCCTAATTGGACATATGAAACTCATCAAGAGAGGCAGTAACTCATAGAACTGTAGAGCTCCTCATTTCACCTTGACCAGTTTAGATGGTCCCAATATTATATTTAGGAATTTAGGAATTTTTAGGATACAGGTGCGGCTGATGCATTGCAAAAATCTTGGTGTTCTACTAAAGCCGTGTTAGGGCAGTAGTTACACCGTCGGTTCATTTTCTATCCCTGAAGAAGCTACAATTTGTGTTTGGAACATCCCAAGAGCGATCTTCTAGAGTATTTATTGCCATCGTCCACAAAGTAAAGAAGCCGTAAACGAGGCAGTTAAGAACATGTATATCCACAGTTTATCAAACATGGACTTAGCTAAGAAAACCAGAATCATTATCTTTTAGGGCTGTTCGGGATGTTTATACATTTTTATGTTTATTAAGTGGGTTTACTTAATGGATAAATCTCTGAAGGAAATTTAAAGCAAAAAATAAGATTCATTTTCTAATCAGAGAAACCACCTGTGGTAATGAATTATATAATAGACATACACATATGGTAGATAACAAAAGGTTATCAAATCACTATTGCATTCCTTTAAAGGGTCTGTCGCCAGGAACTTCATTGTGACACCAGGTACAATGCCTTGTAGAGCTAGCTCAGCTGAATGCAATGATACCTTTCACTAAGCGATTGATTTCTTCAATCTGGAGAAAAAAAGTACTTTTAAACTACATGCAAATGTGCAGTTGATTGCACAAAGGGCGGGCCCAAGCTTCTATGTGCACCCTTGCTCCCCCTACTTCCTCTGACAGACCCTCCCCTTCATCATTATCAGGGCCTGGTTCATGCGTAGTCATCTTGCCCGGCCCTGTCAAAACAGCCTTGCACAGGCATGCTCCCCTCTCCCTACTGCGAACACATGCACGCCCTAATAATAATGATCTAGGTGCGCAGGTTTCCCCAAGCCATCCAACTTAAATCAAGCAACTTTAAGGCTCATCGGCTCTCAGTCAGATGAGAGCTGGCTTTGAATTTCTCATAGTGCACAAGGCTGCCATTGTAAGGTATGCTGACTGTACCTGTCTCATGGATAGGTTGTTGGCTTGTACATACCTAGCTTTGTGATTGTCTGTTTATTACATGTTATAGGTAATGAAATTGCACGCGCAATATATGCATATTACATTACCGATTTTCGCAATCATGAATTCTTGAATTTGCGAATATTCGGCCAAAAATTCACTAAATATCGCAAATTCAAATATTGCCTACGCCGCTCATCACTATGCAGCATATAGGTCCATATTAAAAAGTTTACTCATTGATGTAAATTTTCATAATAGTGAAGTCCACAGTTTAAAGGGATTTTACAAGACTTTTCTATTGATGACCTATCTTGTAGATAGGTCATCAGTATCTGATAGGTGGGGGTCCAACACCCGGTAACCCCGCAATAAGCTGTTTGAGAAGGCATTGGCACTCGCAGTAACACCGCGGCATTCTTGTAGCTTTGCCTAGGCCAAGTGACAACACGTTCATGGGTCACATGGCCTAGGCGCATCTCAGCCCAATTGAAGTGAACCGGGTTTGAGCTGCTGTACCAGTCACAGCTGCTAACAAATGGACGGTGCTGTGTTTGGTGAACTACGAGAAGGCCACCGTGCTACTGTGAGCGCAGGTGCTTTGTCAAAAGTCTTTGTAGAAAAGTCTCAGAAAACCCCTTTAAGTGCTGTGTATTGCTGATCATTTCTTTAGGGTGAGGACTATCCTGTGCTGACCACTATGTACCAGATCATGTGGGTTTAACTGAAATCAAAACGTTCTGTGGTCTCCCTTAAGGAAGGTATCTGCAGCAATTGGTGTGTGTACTTGGTGAATACGTGCAATAAACAAACTTGTCTGGAAGTGAAGAGACAGCTTCTGTCTGCCCTGGGGATGTGTATTCATTTAATTCCTTCTAAAAAGAGCAAATGGTCATTTGGACTGAAATCTGAACCTCAAAGGCTTCCTCTAATTTTCATCTTATTTTCCAAGAAAAGGATTTAGGCCTTTATCTCCTGCTAAACACTTCATTTTACAGTCAAATTGATCGGATTTCCATTTCTCCAGTGCAGTAGGATATAGTTTATCTCAAGCCATCTCTAAAGACAGAAAGGAATACCAACATTCCTTAACCTTCTAAGCCAAAAGGTCTCACAAGCATCAAGAACTAGTATCCTCCACTCATTGAAGCACAGGGAGACTATCTGTGCCTTGGTGTGCATCTAGGCTGCCAGCCAAGGATACCCCAGGACCCTTTCACTGGTTGGTTAAACCAGAATTGACAGTCAAGGGGTTACATTAACAAACAAATTCCCTATAGCAGTGATGGGCAACGTGCGGCTCTCCAGCTGTTGCTAAACTACAACTCCCACCATGCCCTGCAGTAGGCTGATAGCTATAGACAGGCTTTGCATGCTGGGAGTTGTAGTTCTGCAACAGCTGGAGAGCTGCACGTTGCCCATCACTGCCCTATAGCATTGGGAAGGGCATTCTTAAAAGGCCCGGTCAATCAAAGTACAGAGGGAGCTGCAGTTGCAGAGAGAGCAGAGCTTCTAGGAGTAAAGGCAACGCCACTGCTGCTCCTAGAGGCTCATTTGCATATATTAAAACATCATGTTTCTCAGCAATGCGGACACATATGAACATGGGACCTACACAGATGTCTTCAGCTGCCAAGTGGACGTGCAACAGGTCCGCCAGTTTCATAGGGACAAATCTGCTGACAAATGCCCTTTGAAGCACAGTGCGCCTATTTATTTCTGTGATGGAAAAGTGTGAAAAAGGGCACACAGTGAGCAAAATAAAAAATACTGGGACTTTTTTTTAAATTGACATTATAAAGAATCCCTTAATTCTTACCCATCCAGAAGCCTACTCATGAGGCTTCCTTTCAACCAGATGCATAAAAAACGCATTATGTATCTCCAAAACAATGCTCATGGAAGTAGTCTATCACAAGCTCTCTCTGTGTCCTTGATTACCCGCGTGGCGCCGTATGCTAATTATAGCTAGAGCTAATCTCACCCCTGGGAGGAGACATCCTCTTCTGCCCTCGGCGCCTCCTTCTCCCAGACTGTAGCGCTGGCCAATCGCAGCGCTCAGCTCACAGCCTGGGAGAAAAAAACTCCCAGGCTGTGAGATGAGCGCTGCAAGTGGCCAGCAGCAGGCGAACGGAGCGGCGCCCAGGGATAATAGTATTAAGTGCATGGAGAACCCTGGGCGCCGCTCAACACATCTGGTATATATCATTATCTAACAATTGTTGGACCAGTGAGAGGTCCTCTTTATTTCCAAGCTGGACTGGAGAAGCTGTCCTTCTCCAGCTTCAGGGACAGGCGCCCTCTAGCTGAGCCACCGTGCGCTGCATCCTGGCCAGTTGCTCCTGAAGCAGCCCCCTCTCCCTGCTCTCAGTGGTTTTCTCAAGCTCGGATCGTCTGTTTAACTTTTATTTGGTGTGCGTTGGAAGAGGGGTAGTCTTATACGACGAGTATAGCCCAAACCCCATATTTTAACAGGAAAAGTAGGGGGTCGTCCGACTCGTCTTATATGCCCAGTTGTCTTATACGCCGGAAAATATGGTATTTTCATTCAAAGAAATAGACTCTAGTGGCAAGTTACTGTCTCTAAAGGGAGCTCCAAATGTTTTTTTTTTCCCCCTGGATTTTTGAGGCCCACTATGGTATGAGACCCTGGGCCCACCAGATGATCTTCTCTTGTCTTGTGTGCCAGTCCAACACTGATCCCAAATGACATTTACGTACTTGTCAAGGGCAGCTCTGCTACATCTGTACATTGTTTTCTTCTTTTCTTCATCTCTGTGCAAAAATCTACTCTAGCTAGACCTACTAAAGACAGAACAAGGTACTTATAACTCACCACTGACAGATCGGCAGATGTAAGTGAACACAGTATTGACGTCAAAAGCTAAAAGTATCAATCAATTTTATTAATAGTTGACACCTAGAAAGCATTTTTTGAGGTCTACAAAAATAGTTGACAAAGAAGACTTAGCATGCCTAAATGTCAGCATATTTATCAAGAGTACATCACGAAGGAAGGAAAACAGAGCAATAATTATCAAGTAACTGTTCGTCTCGAACCTTCCCACCAAATACGCCTCAAGCGAGCCTTGAACCTAACTTGTGCTCTAAGCAGACCTTGTATGTGATCAATAGTTTTTCTACATTTTGACCTCTGGATCGAGAGACAGTAGTCTTTACTATGGGTTAGAGGTCACTGGAAGACCAGAATGTACAGTAATCATGTATTCCCCCTACTTGCTGCAGGCACTTTTAGACCAACTGATAAAATCTAAACTGTATTTAAGCAATTCATTTTGTAGAAATAGCAGATGACTACGACTGATAACAACAATAATAAGAGTCTGTTCACGTAGTAGAAATATTTTCTGATCGGTAATTTCTGTGTAAAAAAACAAAACGAAACTGGATTTTCTGCCCCCCCCCCCCAAAAAAAAATAATAATGAAAAACCATGAGAAATATATATAACTTATCATAAATAAATCTTTTTAGTATATGTACAATACAAATAACTAATGACATAATGACAGTAAAGAAAATATAAACTTAATACCACCTCAAAAGCCCCCCATCCCAGTCCAAGAGAGAGAGAGAGAGAGAACTACATCAATACATAAAATAAGATAAATATTTAACCCTTTCAGGACTGGGCCATTTTTCACCTTTCTGCCCAGGCCATTTTTAGCAAATCTGACGTGTCACTTTATGTGGTAATAACTTCTAAATGCTTTTACTTATCCAGGCCATTCTGAGACTGTTTTCTCATCACATATTGCACTTCATGACAGTGATAAAGGTGAGTAAAAAAAATGTAGTTTTCATTTATTAAAAAAATACCACATTTACCAAAAATTTCGAAAAATTTCCAAATTTCTATTTCTCTACTTTTATAATAGTAGTAACTCCAAAAATAGTTATTAGTTTACATTCCCCATATGTCTACTTCATGTTTGGATCATTTTGTGAACGTCATTTTATGTTTTGGGGATGTTAGAAAGCTTAGTTTAGAAGCTAATCTTGAAATTTTTCTGAAAATTTCCAAAACACACTTTAAGGACCAGTTCAGGTCTGAAGTCTCTTTGTGAGGCCTACATAATAGAAATCACCCCTGAAGGTATTTAAAACTGATTTTAAAAATGCTTTAAGGTGTTCCACAAGAATTAATGGAAAACAAAGCAAGGGTTAACAGCCAAACAAAACTCAATATTTATTGCCCTGATTCTGTACTTTACAGAAACACCCCATATGTGGTCGTAAACTGCTGTACGGCATACGGCAGGGCGCAGAAAGAAAGGAACACCATATAGTTTTTTGAAGGCAGATTTCACTGGGATAATTTTAAGCTGCCATTTCACATTTGAAGAACCACTTGATACACCTCTAGAGTAGAAACTAAAAAAAAAACATATTTTGGAAACTACAGGATAAGGTGGCAGTTTTGTTGAAACTAGTTTATTGTATATGATTTTTGGTTGCTCTATATTACACTTTTTGTGAGGCAAGGTAACAAAAAATAGCTGTTTTCGCACTGTTTTTATTTTCTGTTATTTACAATGTTCATCTGACAGGTTAGATCATGTAGTAGTTTTATAGAGAAGGTTGTTACGGATGCAACAATACCAAATATGTATACTTTTTTAGTTGTTTGTTTCACTTTTAAAAATATAGCATTTTTGAAAACAAATCATGTTTTAGTGTCTCCATAGTCTGAGAGCCATAGTTTTTTTGTTTTTTGGGGGGCAATTGTCTTAGTTAGAGTATCATATTTGCGTGATGAGATAACGGTTTAATTGGCACTATTTTGGGGTGCATCTGACTTTTTAATCGCTTGCTATTGCACTTTTTGTGATGGTGACAAAAAATGGCTTTTTTTACACCATTTTTATTTTATCTATTTTACGGTGTTCACCTGAGGTCATGTGGTATTTTTATAGAGCAGGTTGTTACGGATGCAGCAATACCCAATAAGTCTACTTTTGTTAACATGTAACACAATAAAAGTATTTTTGAAACAAAAAAATCATGTTTTAGTGTCTCCATAGTCTGAGAGCCATAGTTTTTTTTATTTTTTGGCAGACTGTCTTAGGTAGGGGCTCATTTTTTTGTGTGATGGGGTGACGGTTAGATTGGTATGATTTTGGGGGGCATATGCCTTTTTGATCGCTTGGTGTTGCACTTTTAGTGATGTAAATGTTTTTTTTTTAGCACAGTTTTTATTTTATTTTTTGGACGGTGTTCACCTGAGGGGTTAGGTCATGTGATATTTTTATAGAGCCGGTCGAAACGGATGCGGCGATACCTAATATGTCTACTTTTCTTTTTTTCCCTATTTAAAAAAAAATAATTTACTTTATTTTGGGAAAAGGGAGATGCAGTGGCAGCCGTGCGGGGAGCAGGAGCTACGCGGTTGCCAGGGAGCGGGGTAAGTATAATCTATATGAGGGGCCCAGGCATTGAGGAGCATGTTTTACACATTGGATAACCCCTTTAAATATAATAATAATAGTAATTATTATTATTACTACAATGGATTTGCCAAAGACTTTCTGCACTGAAAATGTACAACAAAGTACAGTAAAATTTTTATATTTTAATAATTTATATAGCAATAATATGTAATCACTGACATTACTACTGCTATTAATAGCCATCATAAACACTACTATTACTAATGTTAATAATATTCAAAAATATTAAATAAATTACTACTAATTATAATACTAATATCTGTTCACTAAACTTAGAAGAACAAAATTATCGACCTGTTCTTCTTTTCCTCCAGGTTTCAGACTCATAACTCGCACTTGATAAATGTTTGCCAAAAAATGATTAATTGGGAGATTCTCCAAATAGCCAGCTGGGTTTGCTACTCACCTTTAGCCCTGTAGAGTGCTGGAAGCCTTGGGGATATACAGTTTGTTTTTTTAAACAGTTTTGAAATTTTTGCCATAGGCACCAAAATTTTCATGAAATATTTCACGTGTTCTAGTTTTGACACTACAGAGCTGATTACTGCCACTGGATATTTTTCTGAAATTGCGCAACATTCAGCGAGGACTCGAGTCGAGAATTACGAGAACAGCGGGAGCTTATTTGTATGACATGATCAGAGTATTATACAATGATAACATATTATGTAGTCTGTACCAACTGACTGTTCTGATGGATCCATCTTAAAGAATCCTGGACTCCTGAATAGAGATGAGCGAATCGAATCCCACGAAGTGGAATTCGATGCGAATTTAAAGAATGATTTGATTCGCCTAGAAGCCGAATTTCCTCGTGCTTCGTGTCAGCGAATCGATTAATCCTGAAATCCAAACGTACCGCGTCCATTTACGCGCGAAGGGCTGCCGGCCTCCATCTTACTTTAAGATCTCGGCCGAAATACCGTGCGGTTACATCATTTTTTGGTGAAATTTGTCGAATCAGCTGAATCAAATGTTCGCTTATCTCTACTCCTGAGAAATTCGCTTATCTCTACTCCTGAGTATAAGCTCAGTGTAGATATAACTTCACATGTGTACATCAGGCTAATTGTGTGCAGGTGAGAATATTTGTCTAGAGAATAGTGATAATCATCAACCACATTCTAAGGGCAGTTTCATAAGGGCATGTTCGGTCCGGGAAACACACTCCATATGATGGTCACATTTTCTGGACCGAACACTGCTCTTCTGGCATCAACACTCTGGCAAAAGTTTCTGTCTGAATGCAGGTCTATGGTACTGTAGACATAATGCCATAGGTACAGTAGACCTTCAGTCCAGCAGGAACTCACAGCCTCTTATAATCTTATAATAAGTCATTATGATGGTGTGAGTAAAAAAAAATATGTTTTATCAGAAAAATCCCCAGAAGGAAGAAGGGTTAAAATAAATTACTAAAAATAAGAAATAAATTGCATGCATTCCACCAGTAATTTATATAAATGCTGTTACACAACTTACGGTACATGACATAGATTCATTATCGATTTGGCTTAGGGCTAAAACTAGGAGCGGAGTCTAAGGGATCCCCAGGTATTGACCATTTAACCTCTATACAGGGATCTGGACTATAATGCATGGAACTCCCAGGTTGCAATCTCAGGAATAGTTTATATTAGCAATAGCTGGCATGAAACTGAGCAGGCGACACCAGGCCACAGTATCAAGTTGATAGAAGAAGTAGTAAGACGGGCAGAGGTCATGGCTGGTGAAGAACTAGAATTACGGTTAACAAGCGAAAGGTCAGGGCAGATGCAGACAGTGGACATAGTCAGGAACAAGCTGGGTCAATTGCAGGATAACAGGATGAAAGAACACCTTAGCAGAGTTCTCAAACCTAAAAGGACCGATTGCTCAGGTGAATGAAGATAGGAGAGGATCTTTATAAATCTTATGATGACCGGGCATTTAGCCAGAGGGAAGGTGTATTATAAAATAATTAAAAAAGTGAAAAAGAAAAATCAAAAATACATAGAAATTCCAGTGTAAAAATATGTTTTGACTGGAAGAATGCAGGGAGACACAAGCAAAAAAAGTGTTTTTAAAAAAAACAAGATCCGATTTTAAGCATGGGAGGGGGGGGGGCAGTTATTAAAACTAGCTTTGGGTATTAGCATCCAGACTAATCCCCAACTGGAGATGTCAAGGGAAAGAAGGATTGGGCATGTTGAACATTTTATAAGGATTATTTGTAAGCACATATAAAGGGATCCTTACAGGCTATGAACTATGTGACACATAAAATCCTTGATCCGTAGGCACCCTATGTAAACAGGGGTGTAACAAGTAACCATGGGACCCTACTGCACCATGACAGACTTTAGCAGCAAGTTCAGACTATGGAAAGTTGAATGCCTATTTTAATCTCTCTAGTGTACGCTATGATATCACTATGACAATGACAAAGGGCAGGGATAGTTGTGTGGCTTGGACGACTCCCTGGGAAGTCAATGGCTGTCATATAGGCACTCAAACCCAGCGCACAACACAAACTACACAAACTAAACACAAACTAAAGCTAATTTGCCTATTTTTAGGGTGTGGGAGGAAACAGGAGAACCTGGAGGAAACCTGTGTAAACACGGGTAAAGAACATACAAACTCCATGCAGATGTTGTCCCTGGTTGCATTCAAACCCAGGACCCCAGTGCTAACCACTGAGCCACTGTGCTGCCCACTATAAGGGGATAATGTTCACAGTGATGTCACAGTCAGCTAATAATGCTCACATTGATGTCACTGAAAGGGCATAATGTTCACAGGAGTGTCACAGTACAGCAATAATACTAACTGTAATTTACTAACTGTAAATTTTTGATGCCACAGTACAGGGAAAATGCACACAGTGATGTCACAGTAAAGGAATAATGCTCACAGTGGTGTCACAGTAGGGGTCTAATGCACACATGGTGTCACAGGACATGGATTATACAAAGATGTCACGATAGTCGGATAATCTACACAGTGATGTCACAATACAACGGTCATCTACTCAGAAGCACAAGGAGAAAAACTAGAAGGATGTCACATACTGGTATAAAGTACACATAGTATTATGTTCAGGGGTGTAGCTAAAGGCTCATGGGCCCTGGTGCAAGAGTTGAGCTTGGGCCCTTCTTCCCTCAGAGCTTTGTGGGCAGGGAAGTTTTTTGTGCTGCCTGAGGCCAAAATTGAAACAGCAACCCCAATGGTAAATTCTTGACCTACCCTTTCCCTCCAGCCAGAGGTGTAACTTGACCATCATGAACTTTCTATAAAACCAGAGTTTTCTTATGTGACACAAGGGTCTTTAGGCCCCCTTAGGCTCCTGGGCCCAGTGGCGACTGCTACCTCTGGACCCATTATAGCTACGCCCATGATTATAGTATGGGCATAATGCTAAATAATGATAGGGCTAAATTCAGTTTTTTTTTTTATTGACTCCCTTTCATAGTCATTACTAATTGTACCTTATATCCGAGTAGAATGGGCCCCTGCCCTGGATGAATTATCATTGTAACAATTATTCACCCCCATACAGCAATTTCAATTAACGAGTGGACAATGATCGTTCATGGGTCCTTATCTTTCTACTACATGCTGCATGGGTTTCCTTTCTCTCTTTTTGGCTGGCATGTTGAATTTCACTCTAAAGAGTTAACAGAATGTGTGTATATTAATGGGGAGAAAGTTGTCAAACAGCCTGGAGAATTTTGTTTTTGTACAAATGGTCTACTATAATTGTCACCCAAACGAAATCTTTAAATTGTAATTAGGTTAATGTTAGATAACCATTTTTTCACACATTATGGTTCAGTTTCTGATATTGAAAGGGATGCTATCTAATAGATATGGGTCTACATCTAAGGAAACACGAAGACATCCGAAGGTTCAACAAATCAGGTTGAGTAGACAGACAGTACTGTATGGCTCCTATTATCTTTCATTTAGAAACTAAAGCACAATATGCTCCTCTGAGGATTAATCCTGTTTTACTTGGTTATTTTTGCACCATGATGCTCTTCCTTGCTTCGTGCATCCTGCTGTTTCCTCATCTTGCCATTCTGAGAAGAAAGACATTAAACCCTAGGTGGCCTAGTTTGGCTTTTGGCAGTTTGATGATGTTAGATGGGAGATGTAGATATTGCTTAGAACTGATGTGATAGAGTAAAATTCCATTAGTCTGACACCTCATGGTCCTGAAATCCAACTGGTCGAAAACCTTTTGGTGCAGAAATCCAACTATCTTGCATGGTCATGCATAGAAATTGCTCCTAAACAGGTATTATAGTCAAAATGATCTGATATATCATAAATATACACAAGATGATCACATAGATTAAGATTGTGCCAAACTGGTATGTAAAGATGGCCATACAAATTAGATGTTTGTTGGCCAAAGTCGCTGATTTCTGAGGGACTAGCTGACCTACTAATAGATAAGGGGGCGTCCAACTCTCCCTGAACAGCGAATATTGGAGTAGATAGGGATTGAACGGTTGGATTTCTACTGCCCAATCCATTTGTTCTCAGAGAGATAAGCACTTCAGGAACTGCGGATGTTGGGGCACCAAACTCCTGCAATGGGCTCCAAAAAAGCTTATCCCACCTCTAGACTTGTGATCATCTTGCACATATCTTTGGCATATCAGAAGATAACTTTAGCTAAATCTCTCTTACAGGACAGATTCTTGGTTGTGGGAGGAAGTGGCTTTATGGAATTGTCTTGGAGACAGTAAGGGCTGCGCAAGTTACATAACTGTTTTGAGGTCAAGGTTAGATGTTAAAGGGGTGGGTTGGCCACTTAACCATTTTTTTAGAGCCAAGCATGCTGTAAAATATTAAAACAAAAAAGTGAAGGTCATTGTCTGGAGAGTCACATTCACGTGTTGACAGGGACTGGGAAGTACAAAAACTGGTGGAGGAATAGGAATGGTGGGGGATCGGTAAAATAAGTTCATATTAGCATTGGAGGTTTCTTTTGGAACTTCTATCACAGATTCATAGATTTTTTTTTAAATCCTGCCATCCAAGTCACTTCCGAATAACAGAGATAAAAAGCGGTGATGTGCACTCCTTATATTATGTGGCTGGTCACCCCCTTTAAATTCCTTCAACTCTTCTTAAGTCTCTTTAGGTTTAGAGAAAGCTCCAGGTAAAATTGATATAATATGTTACGCCTAGTCCGATGCCAGAACACCGAAGAGAAAATCCATGTGAGGCCTACACTATGTGTAATACAGTTCATCCTTTTTGACAACTGTGTTCCTTTACCTTCTTGGCTATTTGGTCAAAACAAAATATACTGTAGTGTTAAGATGGACAATATATATATATATAAAAGTATACACAGGTTTTATACAAATCTGGATTACATTATAAGCACATAAAAAATACCCAGAGTGAGCATGTTGATATTACCGTGAATCATCAAACGTAATCCGTCCCTGCTGCCTCCATATTAAACAGAAAAGCCGTATTTTCTGAGAAGAAAATGGCATGCTTAGTCCATGGATTACTGTCTCTTGGATATTCATGACAAGCATTTTATAGTATTGCACTTACGTTACCAGAATCTCCTGACGCAAGCTTTTAGGATGTTGCATTGGAATGACCATAATAATTTAGTATAAAAGTTATTAATTTAGAGCAATCGCTCTTGAACATGATATATGGCAATACAGGCTCTATGTGACATAACGATCAGAGTCAAATAGTCACACGCCAGTTCTACCAAAGTAGACTCTGGCCTGGCACATGTTTCAAGGCTCTTTAAAGATAATTATATGCCCCAAATGTCTGATAGGTGCAGGTCCCACCTCTGGGACCCCTACCTATGCTTAGAATGAAGGCCGCAAAGTGCAGGAGGCCGCACCGTGCATACACAGCTGCCTTCTATTTATTTCTATGGGAGTACGGAAAATAGCCGAGTGATGCGCTTGGTTATTTTCGGAAGTCCCTTTGTATTGAATGGAAGCACATCGTGCAAGCGCAGCAACCGCTCCATTCACTTCTATGGGGCTTACGGAAATATTTTGTCAGTCCCATCGAAATGAATGGAGGGCGGCTAAGCTTGCGCGCTGCGCCCTCCGACACTTTGTGGGCTCTGTTCTAAGTATAGGTGTGGGTCCCGCACCTATCAGACATTGGGGGCATATCCTATTTATTAAATGTGCCCCATAGTATTTATTATAGTATATCATCTCTCCCCATATACTACATAGAAGGATCGGAAAAGTTAGATGTCACCTTGTTCTGCTGACAGTTGTCTCATGTTGAGTGTTGCAAGCTTTAGAAACATGTACTGTGGCACGTAGGAAATAAGGAGGGTGGCTCTCCATCTTATCTTCATCTCTGGGTAAGGTCAGAACTAGGTAATATTGCTGTTGAGAGAAGACTGTGGGTCAGTGGATTCACATACAACACAAATAAGTGGTAGACATCATATGGTAGTGTAAGGTTATGAGGTCCTGATTGAGGTATATCGGCTGTTAACCAAGTGTCACGTTTCCTCTCATGCTGATAATGGTCTAGGATGCTGAGATATGGAGAGTTGTCTGATGGGGTCCTCACTGTAACTGTCCTTGTACCAGTATATAACACAGAGGGAACACTATGGTCACTAATGATTTTTCTCCAACATAACATCCAACAAACTTCAATGTCTAAACGTGTCTTCGACTCCAAGGACACCAGAGTCTTTTTTTTTTTTTAATCACTCGCGCATACATTCTTCCTTCCATTTATCAGGTAGTCAACAGCTAAACAGCTCTATAGTGTGAAGACTTCACCAAACAGCTCAGCATATCTCAGCACCCTGGACCATGAAGATTGAGGATAACCGCTGCACTGCCAAATTCAAAGCAGAATAGAACGGCACCACCAATGGGGGAACGGTGAGGATTTTAATAATGAGTTTATGTTCTTTTATTATTTTTAGGCTTCTGCAGAATACATGTGTTTTTTTATAGAAACAAGGAAAGCCCCTTTAATTTCTTCCATCCAGAATAAGATACATTATGGGCTTAGCCGGTGCGCTGGTTAACATCGCCTTAAAAATCGGATTGTTATGCGGTACTAGAAGAAGCAATGCACTGTGTAATCCCTGGCTCAAGGAACAAAAGTGGTCATTGTTCCATTTCTTTATTTATAGTCCATTCTTTTACGGCCAATTTGCAGCATTATTATATTATACATAAAACATCCTGTTCTGAATAAAGTGGTAAATCTCTTACAGCAATTAAGCTAATTTCTTCTAAGTAACCACGGATTAGTCTCAAATGTCTAGGATTAGAAAACATATTAAAGGGTATGAATAATTTTGCAACCAACATTTCAATTGTTTCAGTGCCTTTAAAACAAAAAATGAAGCAATTGTGATTAGTCTTAATTTAAAATCTCCCATAGTTTAATGTCTTCAACTCCTATGCAGATCAATATGTTTCCATAGCTACAGACTACAAACAAACCCCATGTAGTCTGATCCATGGCTTCCACTCGCTTCCATCTGTCTCCTACTTCTTGGTCAGATACGTTACATAGATTAGCAAGAGGGACAGGACAGATGGAAGGAGGAATGACGGCTAGATCAGACTACATTGGGTTTGTTTGTAGTCTGATCCATGGTTTCTACTTTCTACCATCTGTCCCTTACTTCTTCATCAGATACATTACATAGATTAACCAGGGGGAAGGGAAGGATGGATGGAGTAATGATGGCAGGATCAGACTACATAGGGTTTGTTTGTAGTCTGGTCTATGGTTTCCACTCCCTTCTATCTGTCCCCTACGTCTTGGTCACATATGTTTACATCATGGGTAGATTGGCTGTAGTACTTACAAGGAAATTTCCCGGTAGGCTGATGCCCCAGGGGGCCACCCATGCCCTCTTTTCTGCTGCAGGCCTAGCAGATAATTACCACTCTCAGTGGTAATTAGCACTGTGAGAATCAGAAACTCATGTACCCCACCAGCGACCACACATGCCCATTGAATTCAACTGCTGTGGCCCACATCTCCCCTCCTAAGCCTCTGCTTCATATCTTAAAGGGAATCTGTCACCAGGTTTGAGCCCTGTCAGCTAAACATATGCTGACGTTCAGGGTCTCATTAGCATGCCTAATATGGG
This sequence comes from Bufotes viridis, assembly GCA_033119425.1. Lineage (NCBI taxonomy): Eukaryota > Metazoa > Chordata > Amphibia > Anura > Bufonidae > Bufotes > Bufotes viridis. Next base: position 38,498,756 of record CM065591.1, read on the forward strand.
CTCATCTAAACAAATGGTAGCGTAATTTTGTCAAAAAACAGGTTTAACTAACCTGTCAATCACACATATAGAGCCCAAGGGAGGTCAGCGTGCAGGGTGCCCGGCCACGACATCGCTGTATGTGGCCAGCGCCGCCTCCTAATGCTCCGTGCCGCCTCTCCTCCTCCCCTCCTCCTGCTGTAAGCGCTGGCTCGTACGCACAGGCGCGTGCGCACTTCACTTGAAGAAGCCGATCCAAGAAGTCCGCGCGTGCGCACAGGCATGCACCCGTGCGGACTTCTTGGATCGGCTTCTTCAAGTGAAGTGCGCACGCGCCGTGTGCGTACGAGCCAGCGCTTACAGCAGGAGGAGGAGGAGAGAGGCGGCACGGAGCATTAGGAGAGCGCGCTGGCCACATACAGCGATGTCTGCGGCGAGCACCCTGCATCGCTGGACCTCCCCTTGGGCTCCTTATATGTGTGATTGACAGGTTAGTTAAACCTGTTTTTTGACAAAATTACGCTACCATTTGTTTAGATGAGCCCATATTAGGCATGCTAATGAGACCCTGAACGTCAGCATATGTTTAGCTGACAGGGCTCAAACCTGGTGACAGATTCCCTTTAATCCAAGGCAGCTTGAGGAGGACAAAAATGGGAACTATTGATGGCGACAAAAAAGGAGAGCTTTTGGGGAAATATATTTTGCTGCACTGTGGTATTTAGTTCTGTTGGAACCGTATTTTGCACTAGCGTCTTGCTCCACCTTCTGTCATTTTGGACCCACCTATAACATGAGGCCACGTTTAGGTTTTTCCCAGGGCAACTTAAAGTTCCCAGTCCCCCCCTGGTTTACATAGATTAATAAGAGGGGAGGGGAAGATGGAAGGAAGTATAACTACTGGACCAGACTACACAGGGTGTGTTTGTAGTCTGTATCCATGGAGACACATAGGTCTGCCTAGGAGCTGTAGCCATAAAATGGTAGATTTGCAATCTAGACTATTTGCAAAGATTCTTCCTCCTTTTTTGCATTGGTGCATAAAATGACTGAAAGTGATTGTTGTATTGCTGATTTTGTCTATGTTTTACTTTTATGATTTCTAAATTGAAGAAATAAATTAAAAATCCTATATAAGAAAAAAAGTCATTGAGAAAAAAAAAAGTGATAATTTTGAAATAATATGTAATTATTCTTCTCAAAACATCATTTTTTTGCTGTCCATCAATCTTGCTCTGTCAGGGCTACACAGGTCTTCATGGCGTCATAGATAAGCTGGAATGCTTGGAAACCTTTACCAGAGCATTGCATCTGTAGCCGCAGGCTACTATATGTTGTATAAACAAATGCACAGCTTTTGGGAAGGAAATGAGGTAAGGCAGGGCAGGAAACATTATTCTGAAGTCAGTTCTGTCATGCAGGCACTAATGGGAGGTAGCACGAAACAGTGTAAAAACAAGATAGCAGTGATCGCTCGAGAAGAGTGCTGCTTGTAAGAATCTATCACCTTGTGAATTAGGAAAGAAATTGTGTGGTAGTGATTCCTACAAGTACCGTATACCTATATAGTCATTTCCTCGAGAATACGATAAGAGGTTTAATGTAAGGTTAAGCCTCTCCTTATATCAACAGATACAACCTTGTACAGATATTTCCATTCAGATTACAGGTCACACTAAGATTATGCCACCACTGCTACTGCTCTATTACTAAAGGTACCTTAATCGTGTAAATTATCGTTAAATCGAGCAAATCTGCACAATTATCGAGCAGTGTAAAAGCAATGAACGATGAAGCGACAGCCGACAATCTGTAGATTTCTCGTTGGTTCAATCGTTTGTGTCGGTGCAAAAATCATCATTGGACGTTAACAATTTCATACAGGTAAACTGGAATTGTTCACTGCACACACGATTACAGGCGATTACACCATGGGTGTGTTTAAGCACGCCGCTCAAATTTTGCTTTGTGTAAATGCAACAGTCTGATTTATAAACGATGGAATATGTGATCGAAATTATGATTTTGTGAACGATAATCGTTGTGTCTAAAGGGTCATTGTTGAAACGTTCACTAGACCAAGAAATGACTTTTTCGTTGCTCAATCGCACCACTGATTTCCCTTTAACGCTGTGAATACTAATCAGCGCTTCCATTTTGGAAGCGCTGATTAGTACCGGAGGACCAGAAAGCGGTGAAGGATCTGTACTCACCGCTTCCTGGTTCTCGGCTGTTTGCTGTGCATGGCTGTGCACAGCGTGAGTCGCTCTGTGACGTCACTCTGTGCGCGCCAGCAGACAGCAGGAGGAAGAAGATCTCGGGAGGTGCCGGTGAGGAGCAGCATCCAGGAGTTGGAGAGGTAAGTGTTTTATTTATTTTATCTGAGGCTGCTGGGGGCAATCGGGGCATATTGGCTAGGCTGCTGGGGGCTGAGAGGCATAAATGGGGCTGAGAGGCATAATAAGGGGTGGGGGGGGGCTGAGGCATATATTGGGCTGAGAGGAATGATGGGGGGCACTGAAGCATAAATTGGGCTGAGAGGCAAAATGGGGGACACAGAGGCATAGATTGGGCTGAGAGGGATAATGGGGGAGAGCTGAGGCATATATTGGGCTGAGAGGCATAATATTGGGGGGCTGAGGCGTCATTTGGGCTGAGAGGCATGATGGGGGGGCTGAGGCATATATTGGGCTGAGAGGCATGATGGGGGGCGCTGAGGCATAAATGGGGCTGAGAGGCATAATGGCGGGGAGAGGCATAATGGGGGGGCTGAGAGGCATAATGGGGGGGAGAGGCATAATGGGGGGGGCTGAGAGGCATAATGGGGGTGAGGCATAAATTGGTCTGAGAGGCATAATGGGGGGTGAGGCATAAATTGGGCTGAGAGGCATAATGGGGGAAACTGAGAGGCATAATGGGGGGGCTGAGAGGCATAATGGGGGGCTGAGGCATAAATTGGGCTGAGAGGCATGATGGGGGGCTGAGGCATAAATTGGGCCGAGAGACATAATGGGGGGGGGGCTGAGAGGCATAATATGGGCTGAGAGGCATAATATGGGGGGCTGAGAGGCATAATATGGGCTGAGAGGCATAATATGGGGGGGGGCTGAGAGGCATAATATGGGCTGAGAGGCATAATATGGGGGGGGGGCATAATAAGGGGGGGGCTGAGGCATATATTGGGCTGAGAGGCATGATAGGGGGCGCTGAGGCATAAATTGGTCTGAGAGGCATAATGGGGGACACTGAGGCATAGATTGGGCTGAGAGGCATAATGGGGGGAGCTGAGGCATATATTGGGCTGAGAGGCATAATGGGGGGAGTTGAGGCATAATTTGGGCTGAGAGGCATAATGGTGGGGAGCTGAGGCATATATTGAGCTGAGAGGCATAATGGGGGGCTGAGGCATAATGGGGGCTGAGAGGCATAATGGGGGCTGAGGCATAAATTCGGCTGAGAGGCATAATGGGGGGCTGAAGCATGAATTGGGCCGAGAGGCATAATGTGGGGGGGCTGAGAGGCATAATATGGGCCGAGAGGCATAATATGGGGGGCTGAGAGGCACAATATGGGCTGAGAGGCATAATATGGGGGCTAAGGCATAAATTGGGCTGAGAGGCATAATGGGGGGCTGAAAAGCATAATATGGGCTGAGAAGCATAATATGGGGGGCTAAGGCATAAGATGGGGGCTGAGGCATAAGTTGGGCTGAGAGGCATAATGGGGGCTGAGGCATGAATTGGGCTGAGAGGCATAAGGTGGGGGCTGAGAGGCATAATATAGGGGGCTGAGGCATAAATTGGGCTGAGAGGCATAATGGGGAGTTGAGGCATAAATTGGGCTGAGAGGCATAATGGGGGGAGTTGAGGCATAAACTGGGCTGAGAGGCATAATGGGGGGAGTTGAGGCATATATTGGGCTGAGAGGCATAATGGGGGGCTGAGAGGCATAATGGGGGGCTGAGGCATAAATTGGGCTGAGAGGCATAATGGGGGGCTGAGGCATGAATTGGGCCGAGAGGTATAATGGGGGGGGGGGGGCTGAGAGGCATAATATGGGCTGAGAGGCATAATATGAGGGGGGGTGGGCTGAGAGGCACAATATGGGCTGAGAGGCATAATATGTAGGGGGGCTGAGGCATAAATTGGGCTGAGAGGCATAATTGGGGGGGGGGGCTGAGAGGCATAATGGGGTGGCTGAGAAGCCAAATGGGGGGCTGAGGCAAAAATTGGGCTGAGAGGCATAATGGGGGCTGAAGCATAAATCGGGCTGAGAGGCATAATAGGGGGGGGGCGGCTGAGCCATATATTGGGCTGAGAGGCATGATGGGGGGGCGCTGAGGCATAAATTGGGCTGAGAGGCATAATGGTGGGCGCTGAGGCATAGATTGGGCTGAGAGGCATAATGGGGGGGCTGAGGCATAAATTGAGCCGAGATGCATAATGGGGGGGGGGGGGGGAGGGGGCTGAGGCATAAATTGAGCTGAGAGGCATAATGGGGGGGGGGCTGAGAGGCATAATGGGGGGGGCCTGAGGCATAAGTTGGGCTGAGAGGCATAATGGGGCGGGAGGCTGAGGCATAAATTGGGCTGATTCAACGAGGCAATGGCATAATGGGGGCTGAGAATCCTGAGAGGCATAATGGGGGCTGAGAGGCATAAGGGTTGATAATGGGGGCTGAGAGGCATAAGGGCTGATTTTGGGGGCTAATGAGAGGCATGGGGCTGATATGGGGTGATGAGAGGCATGGGGGCTGATATGGGGGTGATGAGAGGCATGGGGCTCTTATCTGAGGTATTATTGGGGGTCATTTACATTGGGGTCTGAGCTGTGGTCTGATTGGGGGTCTGATCTGAGGTCTTATTGGGGGTCTGATTGGGGCTGTCAGCTGAGGCCTGATTAACACTAGGGTCTGATCTGAGGTCTTATTGGGGGTCTGATTGGGGCTGTCAGCTGAGGTCTGATTAACATTGGGGGTCTGATTGGTGGTCTGACCTGAGGTGTAATGAAAATTTTTTTTTTCTTATTGTCCCCCTCTAAAACCTAGTCTTATGGGCCGATGCGTCTTATAGGTTTCCTTTCTGAACTGTAGAGCGGTGCCCACTTCCAGCCCTGCGTCCAGCTGCCCAGAGTACTGATCCTGAGCCTGCTGGAGTCTTCAGAACTCTAAGTATTTACAGTCATTCACTGTAAGCTATATTATATATATTACTTGTTTTATGAGTAAGGGTGCTGGGTGGTTGGAGAAGGGGAATGGAGGGGTAACAATACTATCTGCACATTGTAAAAAAAAAAAAAAAAAAGTAAGCACCACATTATTTTCTGTCCGCCGCCACAAAACATCTGGAAGTGTCCCTCCCGAGACCAGACTCTGGATCCGCCACTGGCTGTTACGCTGGCCGCCACCGCCGCACTGTAATACAATACCTTTGGGTTGCCGGCGGTAGCTAGTAATTCACATGGGGGCGGACCCGGTGGAGGCAGAGCCGTGTGTGCAGACGCAGGCTGGGAGTGGTCCCGTCTGGGTGACAGAGTTTGACGTCACACTGTGTGCCCCGCCTGCTAGTGAGGTGAGGACAGTGGCGGCGGAGTGATAGTGTTGGAACTTTTCCAGCTGCTCTGGTCCAGACTGTCTACAAGAAAAAGTCTGTCACAAGAATTCTGCCTAGTGCCCTGGCTGAGACCCGCTGTATAGGTTATATAACGCATTATAAAAAAGTATGTACCCTGTCCCTGCTACAGTGCTAACCCTCCTCAGTTGTACCCTGATCCCCCTCAGTTATATAATATAACTAGGGGGTAACTAGGGGTATCAGGGTAAATTATACAGGGGGTAATATAACTAGTGGTATCAGGGTAAATTATACAGGGGGTAATATAACTAGTGGTATCAGGGTAAATTATACAGGGGGTAATATAACTAGTGGTATCAGGGTAAATTATACAGGGGGTAATATAACTTTTTTTTTGGTTTATAATGATAATTATATGAGTGCGGGTCTGTATGTATGTATGCAGAGTGTATTTGTTTTATACATACATACCCACGCGCACGCGGCGTGTGTGTTTGTGCTTTAGGGTGCCTATGCATCTACTCGTGTAAAAATACCTTCAGTATTACTTTCTGGAGGTGGTTTGGATGCCGTTTCAATTGGTTTTTATCAAAGACATAGGTGGCATATTGTTAAGCCCACAATGTCCATAACTAATGATGGTTCCTCTGAATCCTTCCAAATATCAGTAGAGTGTCTCCAAACTAGAGCTACCTAGTACCCAAGCAGTGGGGATGCATCAAGAGGCATAGATGATTACGACAAGAGCATAGTTTTGCCTCTATATAAAGCGTTAGTCTGACCACTAGAGATGAGCAAATCGAAGCTGACGAAGTGGAATTCGTTTAGAATTTCAGGAAAAATTCGATTCGCAACTAATGCGAATTTCCTCGCGCTTCATGGCAATTTTCATAAAAGGGCAGCTACATATGTGAGGACTGAAGACATGGGGCAAGGAACTCTGGGAAGGCAGGATCACCCAGATTGACATGCCTTCATGCAGCCAATTAGCAGCGAGCCAGCCCTGTGATGTCACAGCCCTATAAATATGATGGCCATCTTACAGTCAGACATTTTCCAGCATTCAGAGTGCAGGGACAGACGTGTAAAGGCGCTTGGGACAGCAAGTGGAAAAACAATTGGGTAAAAAAAGACAGAAAAAAACATTTATAACTGCAGGGAAAGGATAGGGAGGAATAATTTCACAGCATCTTAGTGCAGGGAGAGAAGTCAGAAGGCGCTAGGGACATTGATAGGAAAGTGATTTACCAGTGCAGGAAAAGATTATTTGGGGATCCAAATAGTCATTAGACATCTCTGTCATTCCAGCTTTTTGTTATTGGGCTGCAAGTGTTTTGTTAAAAAGCCTATAGTGGCTTATAACTTAGTATATTATTCAGTACTACAAGAAAAATATATATGCACTGCTCTGTTGCAGTTATTTCTGGTGAATGCGTATAGGGGCGTATTTCAGTACTACAAGAAAAATATATATGCACTTCAATCTTAAATTTTTTTCTAGTCAAAGCGTATAGTGGCCTATTTCAGTCCAACAAGAAACATATTCTCCGGTCACTTCAGCAGTTATTTCTAGTGAAAGCGTATAGGGGTGTATTTCAGTAAAAAAAGAAAGATATATATGCACTGCACTGTTGCAGTTATTTTTGTTGAAGGAGTATAGGGGCGTATTTCAGTAAAAAAAAGAAAAATATATACGCACTGCACTGTTGCAGTTATTTCTGTTGAAAGCGTATAGGGGCGTATTTCAGTAAAAAAGAAAAATATATACGCACTGCACTGTTGCAGTCATTTCAGGTCGAAGCATATAGGGGCGTATTTCAATACTTCAAGAAAAATATATACGCACTTCAATCTTTAATTTTTATATAAATATATTCTTAGTGCATTTCCGCAGTTAATTGTGGTGAAAGCGTTTAGTGGCCTATTTCAGTTCAAAAAGAAAAATATATTCGTCGCTTTTAGGGGTGTTTTCATTTCCGTTTAATTTCTTTAGTTCAGCTACAAGTATGCCAGGCAGAGAAAAAGGAGTGGCAGAGCCCTGAATGTTTCTGGCGCAAGCAGAGGTCGCAGCAGAGTAAGGGGTCGTGGCAGCAGTAGTCGCAGTGAGAGGCCTGAGCTTCCGGTATCATCTAGCGGTCATGTCTTGACCAGCAACCCATCGGTTCTTGATTGGTTAACTCGGTCATCCAAGTCAGCCTTTTGTGTAAAAGTAGAATACAATTTGGGCCTAATTGACGTTCTGCCATGCAGTGATATATTCTAAAACCCAGTTTGCCGTGTATTACTGGTGAAATAAAAAATATTTGATCTAACATTTGCTTATTTGATCTAACAGTATGTCAGACAGAGAAGTGCCAGGCCCTACACAGGGGAGTGGCAGAGGCCTAAATGTTTCTGACGCAGGTAGAGATCGCAGCAGAGTAAGGGGCCGTGGCAGCAGGGTTCACTTCGAGAGGGCTGAGCTCCCAATGTCTGCTAGTGGTTGTGTCGTGACCAGCATCCCAGCTGTTCTTGAATGGTTGACTCGATCTTCGCCTTAATCGCAAGTGACATCAGACACCCCCAGCCAAGAGTCAGTGGGCTCATCATACAAAACCCTGTTTGCATGGCCCGGAAGCAGGCCCTGTGCCCTCACCTGTCCTTAACCTGCCTCTAGCCTTTTCTGTTCCCTCACCACGAGAAGTATTACATGCAGTGGGCTCAGTTTCACTTTGCGGAAGAGCTACTAGAGGACAGTCAGCAGCTACTGCCCAGGCAACATGTGGAGGGGACATCTGCTGCTTCCTCCGCTAGGTGGGCAAGCAGTGACGAGGAGAGTGGCGTGGGAGCTTGTGTTGCGAGTGGTCAGGCTCCTGACCCAGAGGCCGTTGAGGAGGACGTCAGTGATGTGCAGACACTACTCGATGATGACGAAGCCGATCGCACTTAGGAGCTGGGGGAAGAAGGGGCTTCAGCATCATCAGGAGAAGAGGGTGGCAGCTTGCCCGCTAGGCAGCGGCTGAGCCAGCAAGTCACTAGTGTGTCCGGGAGTCAGCAGGGTGGCAGCAGTGGGAGGTCGGGAGCCAAACGGGCACACGTAGACCACACGCTTTGCAGCAGCCTACTTGCCTGGAAAGGAGTGGTGCACGGGTTTACGGAAGCAGCGGCAGCAGCAGTCATCCAGTGAGTAGTGTTTGGGGGAAAATTCGGTACTCGGCTGTGTGTAACAGTTTGTGAACCCACCGGAGGAGGTCAACATGGCCATATGTACAATATGTGGGCAGAAGGTAAAGCTTGGCCAGGGTGCAAATATAGGCACCACAGCCCTGCGTCAACATATGCAGAGTCATCAAAAAAGTGGCCTGGGAGAACTGTGGCTCCAATGTGGTGGTCCAGCCTGCCGCAGCTATCGCTACATCTCCCAGTCGCATACACCCAGTTTCAGCCAGTCAATGCTCCACCACCTCAGCCGAAGTAAGTTGTCTGTCAATCCCATCTTCTGCTGGTCCAGATGCTCCTGCTCCTACTCCTCATCAGTCATTCCATCGGCAATCGATCACAAAGCGATTGCCAAGAGACAGCAGTATGCATGCACGCATCCAACGGCGCAGAAGCTGAATGTGCTCCTGTCCAAGTTGCTGGTGCTTCAGTCCCTCCCTTTCCAAGTGGTGTACTCTGCACCTTTCAGAGAACTGATGGCTTGTGCCGAGCCAAGGTGGAGAGTCCCAAGCCATCATTTCTTTGCAAAAAAGGCAGTGCCAGCCCTGCACGCATATGTCGAAACAGAAGGTGGGCCAGTCCTTGAGCCTGTCGGTGTCTGCCAAATTGCACGGCAGCGCCGATGTGTGGAGCTGGAACTACGGTCAGGGACAATAAATGTCCTTTACGGCCCACTGTGTCAATGTGGTTCCTCCTGCACAACCACACCAGCAACTTGGCCAGGTGACGCCACTTCCGCCTCCACGTTCTTACGCCGTTGTTCCTGTGACAATGTCCGCCTCTGCCTCCTCATCATCCATCATGTCCTCAGCCTCCACTGCAGCGACAAGTCACAGTGCCCCTTCAGCATACCACATGTGCAGGGCTCGGCAGTGTCACGCTGTTCTGCACCTTGTTTGCCTTGGCGAACGGAGTCACACAGGGGAGGAACTGCTCCGTGTGATGCATCAAGAAATCGAATCCTGGCTTTCTCCGCAACAACTAAAAATGCTGACCGACAATCGGAAGAACATGGTGTCGGTGCTGCGTCAAGGAAGGCTGAGCCATGCACCCTGCATGGCACAAGTGTTCAATCTGGTTATCACGCGGTTCCTGAAGTCTTCCACTTATCTGCAAGACATCCTAAAAATGGGCAGGAAACTTTGCATGCACTTCAGCCACTCGTACACTGCAAAGCATACCCTCCTTGAGCTGCAGCGGCAGAACGGCATCCCCTAACATAGGCTGATATGCGACGTTTCCACCCATTGGAATTCAACCCTCCATATGTTGTACCGAATTTACGAACAGAGAAAGGCCATTAACGATTTCTTGATGATACAAGCTGATAGGAGTACAACCCTGTGTAACTTTGATCTCAGCCAGTGGCAGCTCACGTTCAACTGCCATGGCTGCTGGGGAAGGGTGGGGTGGCAGGAGCAGTACCAGCTCCATCAGCAGCAGCCTGAGTCTACAGTTGCTGATGAATACCTTTCTTCACCCGCATAGTGAAGAAACTACTCACCAGCAGCAGCAGGTAGACCTGGAGCAGGACCTGAACCAGCAGGTGGCATACTTTAACTGCACCCTGGCACCCCACATTGAAGATCCGCTGGACTACTGGGTAGCCAAACTGGATTTGTGGCCGCAACTAGCAGAGTTTGCCCTGGAAAAGCTGTCCTGCCCGGCCAGTAGTGTGGCATCAGAGTGGGTGTTTAGTGCGGCAGGGGCCATAGTTACCCCAAGAAGAACTCGCCTGTCCACCCAAACTGTGGAGAGACTAGCCTTTGTCAAGATGAATCAGGCGTGGATCTGCCAGGATTTCCAACCACCAATTCCTGATGCATCAGACTAGATTATCCATGGTCCAACACTTTGATACAAGAGACCGGTTTCTTCTGACTACCTGCCTCAGCTACTATTTTGATACTGCAACCCGCCTGATGCTACACATCTGATGCCAAGTGCTCCATATTTCACCCACCTTCGTCAGCGGGTACTGGTATTGCCACCCACCGCCCCACTCTGTTAACAGGTCACTTTGTTGTCTCCTCATGCTGCTGCAATACCCACAATATGTCACCTTGCCACTCTGTGGCCTCCTGATGCTACCACCACCTCCAAACTATTTCACCTTGCCACTCTGTGGTCTCCTCCTGCTGCTGCCACATCCACACTATGTCACCTTGCCACTCTGTGGTATCCTGCTGCTGCTGCCATCTCCACATTATGTCACTGTGCCACTCTGTGGTCTCCTCATGCTGCTGCCACCTCCAGACTCTGCCATTGTGCCGCTCTGTGGCCTACTCATGCTGCCGCCACCTCCAGAGTCTGTCATTGTGCCGTTCTGTGGCCTACTCATGCTGCCGCCACCTCCAGACTCTGTCATTGTGCAGCTCTGTGGTCTTCTCATGCTGCCGCCACCTGCTGACTCTGTCATTGTGCCACTCTGTGGCCAACTAATGCTGCCACCACCTCCAGACTCGGTAATTGTGCCACTCGGTAGCCTCCTCATACTGCCGCCACCTCGAGACTCAGTCATTGTGCCACTCGGTAGCATTCTCATACTGCCGCCACCTCCAGAGTCTGTGATTGTGCCGCTCTGTGGTCTCCTCATGCTGCTGCCACCTCCAGACTCTGTCATTGTGCAGCTCTGTGGAATACTCATGCTGCCGCCACTTCCATACTCTGTCATTGTGCTACTTGGTGGCCTTCTCCTAATGCTGCTGCTTTCGCCACCTACAGACTCTCATTGTGCCACTCGGTGGCCTCCTCATACTTCTTCCACCTCCAGACCCTGTCATTGGGCCACTCTGTGGTCTCTTCATGCTGCTTTCACCTCACCACTATGTCATAGGTCCACTCTGTGGACTTCTCATGCTGTTCCCACCCTCCCCACTTCATGATTTGTCCAGTATTTTGGCTTTCGGCTTGGCTGACATTATCATTTATTTGACACTTCTTCTTAGGAAAAAGGAAACTCACAACGGATCCTCTCTGTGGAGCAGCTGTAAGGCCTGTATGGTCCAATCAGAATTGGCTTATGATTTGGTAGCGAAAAGCAGCAGTGGGTAGAAAACACAGAAGACATCCAAATATTCCATTCACGTGTCATCTCTGTTTTAGATCCACTCTGTTTTTTTTGCCTTTAGCAATACTGATGGATTATTGAGCAAATGCTGACCGAGTGAAGGGGGATGCTCCACAGACAGGATCCGTTTTTTCTGGGTAATTGTTCTGACAGATCAGAGAATGGGGAAAATTAATCAGTGATGTCAACACAAACTTACTGCTTACACCCTCTCCACGCTGTTGGGGGGGGCTCCACTTGTATAAGCGTTTAAAAGAACAGGTTCTGTAGACATCTATGTGGAATCAGCTTACGACAGTGTAAAAGGAGTGCACTTCTTCTTGACGCCAACATCTACCTGTAAGGCTGAGTTGATACTTTAGTTATTTTGGCCCCGTGACCACCCAAATAAGTCAAGTGGGCAGTGATTCTAAGAGCGACGACTGTCATCTGCATGTCATACGGACTCACAGCATTATTTCACTACCAAAGCAGACTCCCTATGCGTGTTACTGCAAGGCACAGTGTTCTACAACACTATAAAGGCTCTCAGCAGCCAGGAAATAGCCGTTTTTTAATGTAATTCGGTGCGAATATATTCGTATCAAATCAAATTTTTCCGGTAAAATTTGGCGAACCGGCGAATAGAATTTTTGAAAAATTTGCTCATCTCTACTGACCACACATAGCATATTGTGTACAATTTTGGGCATCTGTGTATTATAAAGACATAACTGAACTAGAGCGAGTATAGAGACCATGCAACTGCTATGGGTCCCAGGGCAAGAGGGGCCCAGGCTTAGTTGGGATTATCTCCTCTTCCACTGGAAAACTTGGTCAGGACTCTACCCTCTAATGCAGGCATGCTCAACCAGCTGTTGCAAAACTACAACTCCCATCATTCCCTGACAGCCCACAGCTATCATACTACAGAAGGGCATCATGGGAGTTGTAGTTTTACAACAGCTGGAGGGCCGCAGGTTGAGCATGCCTGCATTAGAGGGTAGAGTCCTGACCAAGTTTTCCAGTGGAAGAGGAGATAATCCCAACTAAGCCTGGGATTCCTGCTCTAATGGAACAACTTTTAGCAAATGAGGCAGTGGAAAAATGGCTCAAGGGTCATTGAAAAGGGGTTAGGCAGAAACCCTTCCATCCTGTGAGGGGGGCCTTCTATGATCCTATGCTATGGGGTCCTTATTTCTCTATGTATGCCACTGAGCGAGACCAAGGCCATTAAAGGGGTTGGCTTATTTCAAACATTGATTACATATCGCTGGGATATGCCATTAATGTCAGATAGGTGCGGGTCTCTCCTCTGAGACCTACTCCTATCTACAGAGCATGGCCCACATGTGTGGCATATTATCCATCCATTGATATGGGAACTTCGAAAATAGCCGAGCAAGCACGCTCCCATTGAATGGATAATGCACAGCGCAAGTGGGGCCCCCTCTCTATTCATTGCTATGGGACTGCTATGCCGGAAATAGTCGGGCCATGGCTTGGATATTTCCTGAACTCCCATAGCGTTGAACAGAGGGTGGCACATGCGTGGCTGCTCTCCGTTTACTTCGATAGCCCCATTGTGAAGATAGGAGCAGGTTTCAGTGGTGGGACCTATACCTATCTGACATTGATGTCATATTCTAGCAATATGCCATCAAAGTTTAAGATGAGACAATCCCTTTATTGAAATGGGTGGATTGCAGAAGCAAGATAGGTTAACAGGGATTTCCGATATTTTTAAACTGACCTACATTCTGTCATTAGACCTACATTCTGTCATTAGATGCCTCTAAGGCGTTTGACAGGGTGGAGTGGGGATTCCTTTGGAAGGTTTTGGGAAGGATGGGATTTGGTACTAGATTTATAAATTTGGTTAAGCTTTTGTATAACTACCCTATTGCAAGATTGAATATTAATGGGAGCCTGACGGAGAGCTTCTCTTTGAGTAGAGGTACCCGTCAGGGTTGTCCACTCTCCCCATTGTTATTTAATATTTATATTCAGCCCCTTGCTGCCAGGGTTAGGCAGGACCCTGGGATTGAGGGGTTTGGGATATTAGGACCAGAGGATCGTATTTCTTTATACGCGGATGATGTGTTGTTTTTTATAATCATACTAATACCTCACTTCCTGAACTTCTTCATATAGTTAATACCTTTGTTGAAGCTTCGGGTTTTGATTTTAACTAGTCAAAGACGACGCTTGTGCCTGTGGATAGACCTGACTATTCTTTTGAGGGGCCCCTGAGTTTACTTAGGATTTCTGATTCATTTGAATACTTGGGTATGATTATATCTCCTAAAGCTGAAGATTTTTTACATCTAAATCTGATCTCATTGATAAGTAAGTTGAGATCAAAAGTGACGGTATGGCTTTGACTACCTTTATCTAGAGCTGACAGAATATCCTTGGTTAAGATGGTGATATTACCCCAACTCCTCTATATACTCAGGAATTCCCTGGCTGTGATTGAGAAAATGGGCAGTCTCCTCCTCCCTGTTCCGATGCTAGCAATTAGCATACAGAGCGGGAGAATATACTGGGGGCCACAGCGGGCAATTGGAGCGGCGCCCAGCAATAATAGTAAGTGCAGTGAGATCCCTGGGCGCCGCGCTACATTACCTGATAGTTCGCTTACAATGTTTACTTTCTAACTACGGTAGCAGGCCGGCTGGCAGCATAATGTCACTCGCTCCGTGTCGCGCCTGCTCCGCCTGCTTCATTAATAAAGTGGGAGGAGATACTCCCACTTTATTAATGAAGCAGGCCTGTGATGGAGGGACTGCCGGCCGGACTGCCTGCTACCGTAGTTAGATAGTAAGTACTAATGTAGAGAATTGCGCTACTTTAATAAAGAATAAGCATTACTTAACTACATTTTACTGCTGTGCGCAGGGCCCGGTGTATTAGAGTAGAGGGACTGCACCGGGCCCCGCCTTGAGTGTTGTCAGCCTCCAGCCCCTCCTCGCTGATACATCTCAGGCCGCGCTGTGCAGCATAGCGGCCGGCGATGTATCAGTAAAAATGGAAGCATTCGCTTTATAAGACGCACTGCCATTTCCAAAAAAGTGCATCTTATAAAGTAAAAATATGGTATTTTATAGCGTCACGGCTATGGCTTTATAAGTAACCACTGGGAGGAAAGTCCACTCTGTAGGTATTTGTTGAGTAGATCTACATAATATGTTTACATTATTAGAGTCTAGGTTATTATCCAAAGTTCAACAGGACTATAGGGAATCTAGAAAGTTATTTGTCAAGATGTGGAGCACTATTAGAGGTTGTCTGGGAATAAGGGGATCTCTCCACTGTACGCCCCTCTGGCATAATTATTATTTACAGGAGTTGGATGATTTAGCTGAAGATAAATACTGGCAAAAAAACTATATTCTGTATGTTGCACAACTGGTGAGTAATGGAGATATACTTCCTTTTTTGGAGTTGACACAAAGAGAGCATATAATTAATTTATCTTGGTTTAGATATTTACAGTTACGATCGGCACTTTCTAGCATAAAGGGGAAATTTTTGTTAAGGATAGATACCTAGGGCAGAAGTTTAAAATTTCTCAACTTTATAAATCGCTTCTTGAAGCACTATTCAATAGTATACGTTACCCCGGACAAAAGGCTTGGGAATCTGTTTTAAGGATCCAACCAGATGATTAGGGAAAAATGATGACTAACTTAAGATTAGTTTCACATAATTTTAATCATGTTTTGGTTCAATTTAATATTATACACAGAGTATATGTCACACCAGTATGGCTCAATAAATGTGGGTTGAGAAATACGTCTAATTGTCCACGGTGCGATTCACTTGGGGCTGATTATTTACACATGTTTTGGTTTTGTAAACAACTAACAGAATATTGGGAGGCAAAAGCTAAACTTATTACCCAAAAACTGAAAATAGTGATTCCATATATGGTGGAATGTTGTATTCTGGGTGATTTTCCCAATTTTTTTTTTGATAAGTATAAAAGATTCCTTCTGATTAAGATACTCTTCTTGGCAAGACTTTTAATAACGCGAAGTTGGTTTTCACAAAATACTTCTAGTGTGTATATATGGTTACATTTGGTCAAACAGATTAAGAAATATGTAAGAATCGTATATAAACAAAGAAATATTGAGGAGAAATGGAATAAGGTATGAGGGATTTGGAAGTCTTAAGTCTTCCTGCCCTCACCCCACCATTATCCCCTTTTCCGTCTTGGTTGACGGAGGGGATAGGAGACGCATGGCAAGGAAGGGGAAGAAGGGGGAAGTTTTGGGGTAAAAATGAGAAATTTAAGAATGTAGAAGATTAAGTTGTATAGAAAATCTGATCGGCGGGGGTCCCAGGGGTCGGAAACCCCCCTCCCAGATCAAAAACCGATGACCTATCATGAGGATGTCATCAGTTAAAAAAAATTCAGAAAGCCCCCTTAACAATCTTGGGTCAGTTTAGAAAAAAGATGTCTTAGGGATGACCTAATTATGAATGGACAGTGCAGAGAACTTGCTGATTGTCTTTTTATACCCAGGCCTGTAACTATGACACAAGGACATCCTATACATAAAGAGGAAAGAAGGTTTCACCATCAAAATAGACGGGATTCTTTACTGTAAGAGCAATTTGACTATGGAGCCTTTCTTGAATGTAAAAATATGGCAGGTTATGGACACTAGCTTTCTGGAGATGGGAGGTTGATCCAGAAATGTATTTTTAAAGGAATCAGGAAGGAATATTTTTCTCTTAATATCGAGCAATTGATATCCTCCTCCAACAGTCACAAAAAATGACACATATATTTTGCATAGTCCTGTACTGCTGCATTATCAGGACTTACATGTGAACAGCAAATTTTGGAGCTATTTTTACTCTGCCAAAGTCTCCTATCAGAGATGAACTGAGACCTCTCAGACAGAAAGAGGCAAATATACACTCAATGACCAAAAAAATACTGCCCCAGATAGAAATTTCAGATTGCTGTAAAACTTAGCATGTAGTTATGTCTCAGGCAGATATGTGAATGATTACAGGTGTGGCCTGAATAGACACTGGGTCTTACCACAAGAGGGTGAAGAAGTGCTTCTCCCACTGGCCTATAAAGAGGCTCTCAGAGGCTACTTTGAGTTATTGTACCTCTTAGTTGAGAGACCCGTTGACTGCTAGACATGCCTCTACAACGTACTAGCCCAGTTGACAGACTTTGAGAGGGGTCATATTATTGGACTGAGAGAAGCAGGATTGGTCATTTCAATAAATTGCCCACCATCTAGGCCATTTTGAGCTAGGTTTTGCAAGCTGTGTGCTACGGGAGGGCACGCACACACAGAGAACAAGTTTGAACAGCCTAGACGGACCGCCAGTAAAGAGGATATTTTAATCTGCCAACAAGCACGAGCAGCAACTACAGTTTTGTTGTTCACAGGTGGCACCTTCATTTCATGACGTCCATTATGTGTCCTGCCATTGACAGTTATCCACTTTCCCCTTTGTTTGCAGTGGTGTTGTGAATAAAAAACCTGGACTGGTACAGCTGGAACGGTTTTGACTTTAGCAACAAATCCAGGTTCTGTTTGGGATACCAAGATGGTCAGGTTCGAGTATGGAGGCCTTATAATGAGCACTTCAATCTTGCCTTTCCAGTGCAGCGACACACTGCCCCAACTGCTGGTGTGATGACCTGAGGAGCCATCGCACACGTCACCCCTAATAGTGTATGAAGGACACTAACAACTTGGACATCTTGCAGCCACATGGGTTGCCTTTAGAGATCAGCGGATTTTTAAAAAAATTGATTTGCCGGTTCGCAAACTTTTTCGGGAAAAATGCTGTTCGATACGAATATATTTGCGGCAAATTATGTTAAAAACAGGTATTTCCTGGATGCAGAGGGCCTTTATAGTGGTGTAGAACACCGTGCCTTGCAGTAACACGCATAGGGAGTCTGCTTTGGTAGTGAAATAATACTATGAGTCCGTATGACATGCAGATGACAGGCATCGCTCTTAGAATCACTGCACACTTTACTTATTTGGGTAGTTACGGGGCCAAAACTGACCAAATAACTCAAGTATGAACTCCGCCTTACAGGTCGATGTTAGTGTCAAGAAGAAGAGCACTCCTTTTACACCGTCGTCAGCTGATTCCACATAGATATAAATAGAACCTGTTCTATTAAACGTTTATATAAGTAGAGCCCCCCGACAGAGTGGAGAGGGTGTCAGCAGTAAGTTTGTGATGACATCACTGATTATTTTGCCCTTCCTCTGATCCGTCAGAACAATAGCCCCCAAAACACGAATCCTGTCTGTTGAGCATTTGCCTTCACTCGGTAAGCATTTGGTCAGTAATCACTTACTATTCTGAATGCCAAAAAAAAAAGAGTGGATCCAAAACAGAGATGACACGTGAACCAAATATTTGCATGTCTTCTGTCTTTTGTACCCACTTCTGCTTTTGGCTACCAAATCACAAGCTAATTCTGATGGGACCATACAGGCCTTACAGTTGCTACAGGATCAGTTGTGTGTCTCATTTATCCTTCCTTCTGACAGATCATAAAAAGGGTCAAATAAAAGATGATGTCAGCCAAACCAAAAAGGCAAAATAGTGGCCCAGTCATAAAGTGGGGAGGGTGGGAACAGCATTAGAAGTCCACAGACTGGCCTTAAGACATAGTGGTGAGGTGGAAGCAGCATGAGGAGACCACAGAGTGGCCCAATGACAGATTGTGGAGGTGGCAGCAGCATGAGGAGGCCACAGAGTGGCATGATGACGAGAGATTGTGGAGGTGGCAGCAGCATCAGGAGGCCACAGAGAGGCCGCTTCATCTATTCATTTATAGGGAATATGGGACAGAACAGAAGGTTAAAATTGCTCAACTTTTTGAAGTGTTGCTTAAAACACGATTTAATAATACACGTTCTCTGGCACAAAAGGCTTGGCAAATTGATTGTCTGGGAATTTCCCTCGAAGATTTGGATAATATATTGGTGAATTTAAGTTTACTTTCTTCTAATTTTAATCAAGTTTTGGTTCAATTTAATAAATTTAATTTAAAAAAATAAGTGTTGTCTATGGCAGAAGAGAATCGGCCAGTCTTCTGTTTATTCGTCGACGTGGTTGCGATGGAGAAAGTATTCCAAAAAACTATTTCTCTCCACCTGGAGACAAATCCTATCAAGATTGATGTAAGTGCGGCATCGGCTGTTCATCGAGCCAGATACTTCTGCGGGAACCTGCCTGGCATGAACAGGCCTCTAGTAGCAATGAGAAGACAAAGCTTCAAGATTGCTTGGAGCCCAGAAGAGTTGGGAAATTCATCAAGATTCACAGGCTAGACATAGTATCTTATCTTGTATCCAGGGTAGAGGCCATATCTCATCTTATATCCAGGCTTGAGGCTGTATCTCATCTTGTATCCAGTCTAGAGGCCGTATCTCATCTTATCTCTAGGCTAGAGGCCGTATCTCATCTTGCATCCAGGCTAGGGGCCGTATCTTATCTTTCATCCAGGCTAGATGTCCCATCTCATTTTTCAACCAGGCTAGAGGCCATATGTCATCTTGTATCCAGGCTTGAGGCCGTATCTCATCTTGTATCCAGTCTAGAGGCCATAACTCATTTAGCATCCAGGCTTGAGGCCATATCTCATCTTGTATCCAGTCTTGAGGCCGTATCTCATCTTGTATCCAGTCTTGAGGCCGTATCTCATCTTGTATCCAGTCTAGAGGCCATAACTCATTTTGCATCCAGGCTAGAGACTGTATCTCATCTTGTATCCAGGCTTAAAGCGCTCAACAGGGTCTTAGGGCCTCCTCTCAACTGCACAGTTTTTCCCAATAAACGTATCATTTCCATGTAATATTGTAAACACTTGTACACATAATTGTTTTATTCACACATAGAAACGTTCATTCGATTCCAACAATTTCTTCTTGGTGCATTCTTTTTTTTTTGTCAACGAGTGTATACTGTGTTCTTCGTAGGAGTCAAAGCTCCATTTATTTGATACAGAACTCAAAATCAACTGCATAGACTTAAATGTAATAGAGTTAGCTCCCTCTAGCCATCACTAGGGGCAGCTTGGAAGCTTACAGCACGGTTTGCTGTGGGCTCCCTCTAGTGGTGGCTTCAGACAGACAATGTATTATCTTTTATCATAAAAACGGACCTCCACCCACTAAAAACATGTGTGGAGAAATAAATGAGCACTGATTTTCGGACTTAAAGTGACATGATGACACTATTTGAAAGTGTGTACACAAAGAGTTTCCCTGTGGTTTCCAGAAGATGGACACACCTGCAATTAACTTTATTTCAGACGACCCACAGCATAAAATGGGCCTTTAAAACATGATAAAATGAATAAATATTAATGTTTTCCAATTATCTAGATGCTATAAATTTCATGTTATATCTTTTCTGCTGCCACAACCTATGGTAACCATAAGAGACGACCATGAAGCTGCTTTCAGTGTTTTAGACAGAAATCTCTTATTCGGAAACCAAAGCTGACTGCACAGTTCATCACGCCAACAAGATTACATTGTTCTGCCCTTCCCATACATATACAAAATATAACAGTTTTATCTAAAATACGTGGGCTGAAAAGCAAACGGTGTGGCAGATCTGCTGACTCCAGCTGTAAAGGGAAGTAAAATATTTTGTCATGGGTGAACGCCATGCGGTTTTGTAACGCGGCAAACTGCAGAATCATCTGACACGTCAGGACTACTTACAAATTGTGACTTTTTTCTGACATGTGGTATGTGCCTGTGATCACGTCCACACTGTTACCTGCATTCATATATTCAATTTCTTATGGATTTATAGTCTTCAGTGATCATTTAGGAGGGTCAGGTAACAAAGAGGGACTATTCAGCGTTACTGAAGACTAAAGAGATCTGTGTTGTCATCAGACGACTGAAAAGCCACTGCAAGGGGTTCTCCAGGTTCAAGATATAGGTGGCCTCTCCTGAGGATGGCTCGGAGCGACAGGGGCCTCACTCTTGGCACCTCTGACGACCTGCTGGAAGGGTTTGTGACACCTGTGCTCGCACTATGACCTCTTCATTCATTATCAGTTTGTCTAAGGCTACTTTTACATTAGCGTTATCAATTCCGCTATTGAGATCCGTCATAGGATCTCAATAATGAAAAAAACGCTTCAGTTTTGTCCCCATTCATTGTCAATGGGACAAAACTAAACTGAATGAAACGGAGTGCACCAAAATGCATTCCGTTCCATTTGGTTGTGCCCCCATCACGGACAGAATAACGCTGCTTGCACACGCTGCTTGCGTCCTGGCACACAAGGTAAGTCAATGGGCACGGATCCGTTTTCTCTGACACCATAGAAAACGGATCCGTCCCCCATTGACTTTCAATGGTGTTCAATGGCTATAGCAGACATAATACAACCGGATCCGTTCATGACGGATGCATGCGGTTGTATTATGGTAACGGAAGCATTTTTGCAGATCCATGACGAATCTGCAAAAAAGCTAATGTGAAAGTAGCCTAACTACATGCATCTAAGGCCGCATGCATACGACCGTTTGTATTTTGTGGTCCGCAAAATAGGATGATGTCCGTATGCATTCCGTTTTTTGCGGAACGGAACAGCTGGCCCCTGATAGAACAGTCCTATCCTTGTCTGTTATGCGGACAATAATAGGACATGTTCTATCTTTGAACGGAATGGAAAAATTAAAAAAATGGATGGCATATGGAATAAATTTCATTTTTTGAGTGCGGATCTATTGAAATGAATGGTTCCATATATGGTCCGTATACGGAAAGCAAAAAACGGAACGGAAAAAAAACATTTGTGTGCATGAGCCCTAAGGCTGAGTTCACATCACCATTTAGCTTTCCGTTCTTCTGATCCTTCAGAAGAAGAGGGAGAGAGAATAAAAACTGGATCCTGTAAAAAAAACGCATCCTGTTGCATCAGTTATGCATAGGATTGCATAGGATCCGTTTTTTACAGGATCCAGTAAAAAAACGGATCCTGTTGCATTAGTTGTCATCCGTTTGAGCCATTTCCATCTGAGATCCGTTTTTTTTAGATGGAAAAAAAAGTACTGCATGAAGGACTTTTTTTCCCGTCTAAAATATGGATCTCAGACGGAAATGGCTCAAACGGATGACAACTGATGCAACAGGATAAATTTTTTCTCTCTCTCTTCTTCTGATAGATCAGAGGAACGGAAAGCTAAACGGTGATGTGAACTCAGCCTAGCAGTGGGGCTGATTATTGTGCTTCGTCCCATATGGACGCCTACCGATCTGATATTGATGGCATATCCTGAGGATAGGGCATCAATATTCTGGTCCCAGAAAACCCCTTTAAAGAAAACGTGTCATCTTGCAAAATGTCTAAATTGACCTCCCTCCCTCAATCTGTGTGCTCCCTTTGATAATCCGGCACTTTTTAAAAACATTTCCTCTGTCATACACCACACACTTAAACCCACGCTCGTGAATTATTGGCCTGGTAGTTCCAGTGCCAAATATATGGTTTGTGAGGCAATGTTATGTTATGTGATGCTATGCTATGTAATGTTTCCACTGTACACCAGCAGATGAGATATGTTTGCCAATATGACTAACCATCCTATTTCTCCCCTCTTGTTATAAATGGGCTGGTCCGACTTCCTGTCAAGAGAAGGCAGAGCTATAATTGCAAGTGAGGCGTGAGGGAGCATGACCATCTGCTCCCACTCCATAGGGACTCAGGGACCAGAGATCCAACTTCATTTGTGAGGACTACTACTCCAAGGAGACTGCAAGGTCCGCGGCTATAGCTATTCTTCAAAGCTACAGTGTTCACAGTCAGCAGAGTAATCAGCAACTACAGTTATACAGATTCTGCTGCAAGTGAGGGGAAATGTGTTAAGACACCCAACTCCATAGTTCAGTTTAGTCAAATTCCAAAAGTCTGCATTTCACTATGGACTCCTACAGCCACTACTGTCAGCTTACAGCTGTTAGCCAGAAGTTCAGAAGAGAGCCATTAGCAAGATAGCATATCGGAGGTGTCTAGACACCCGAGTCCGACACTGTAAAGGTACACGCGTCTAAGTAAAGATGTACATGTTAGGAGTAGAGAACCAAAAAAGATGCTGATTATCTAGGGGTAGGCACAGTAGGCAGTCATCTAGGGCACCATTGGGTCATGATGCATTTTATGGATTAAGGGAAAAAATACAACCTTCTGCCCTCTATTCATGAACATTGCTCAAATAGCATCAACATATCCTGAAGCATAGCACCAACATAACCTGTAGCACTGCTACTATGTAGATCCTGTGCAGGTAAACTTTAAAGAGGCTGCATTGCTTGCAGCTGCCATGTCAAAAAGCTAATCGACAAGGGTGATTGGAGTCAGACCCTTGCCAATCTGACATTCATGACCAATCCTGAGGATATATTCTGGAGCCAGAACAGCCCTTTAACAAAACTAGGTAATGACATGAGTGACATGAGGCAGTTTACTAAATGGTCGTCAGTCTGACAGATATCAGGGCAAAATGAAAAAATGTCTTCTTGCTCCAGGAGCTGAGTCTAATACACTCTTTGCAAAGAGGGGAGCGCCATGCAGTGAACCCCAATTTATTTTGTCTATAATGTACCTAATAGGGCATATAGATAGAGGTCTTCTAGTAGGGGGCTGTGAGAGAGAATAGAGATAGATGACACCATTACAGGTGAGATGCAGCAATCTGGCCCAGTCAATCAAGAAGGAGGGGGAGGGGCTGACATAGGAAGCAAGAGGAGCAAGGGTGCCCATCCTTGGTGCACTTAACTGCTCCTTTGCATATGAATGAAAAGTGCTTTATCTCCAGAATAAAGCAATGGATCGCTAAGTGAAATGTATTACATTTAGCTGCGCTAGTCCTACAAGATATTGTGCCTGGCGTAACAGTACATTTCCTAGTGACTGACTCCCTTAGACCTGTGGAAAAAAACAGAAAGGCCTCTTCAATTTTCGGAATCAATATTCGGGTTATAGTATGGCTATTTTATTATCATTCATTCCTACACTGCAGTTCTATCTATTAAACAGGTTTGGAAACTCACATACTTGCCACCAGCGCCACCTAGTGTCCCCAACCATATATACACAACGGTATGGTAAACAACTAACGCAAGGGTGCACAACCCATGGCCCTCAACTACCGGTGACAGACATGCTCGTGGTGTGGCGGCTGCTAACGTGTATTTTCCATGATGGAGAGAAGAGGAATGGTGTGTTGTGTGGGGGCAAGGATGGATTCGTTCAAATAGTATACTGTGTGGCCATCTTTGGGACTTCTATATATTGTTATATTGGGGAGTGTCCTGTGTGGCTATCAGAAAGAAGTGCATGAGGTGGAGAGGTGGCTAGGCTAGGCATTATTGCGGCTATCTTGATTGTAGTTTTAAAGGGGTTGACCCATCTCAGACATTGACTGCATATCACTAGGATATACAATCAATGTCAGATAAATGCATTCCCCACCTCTAGATAACAGGACCCCTGAAGTCAAGGAAAGCACACTGCACATGTATGGGTGCTCTCCTTTCATTTATATGGACGTTCCGGGTGCGCTTGGCTATTTTCGGAACTCCCACAGCAGTGAACAGATTGTGGCCTCTCATGCTTGGCTGCTCTCTGTTTACTTTGACGGTCCCGTTCTGGAGATTGGAGAAGTTCCTAGACGTGGGACCTACACCTATCTGGTATTGATAGCATATCCTAGTGATATGCATTTCATGTCTGAGATGGGCCAACAGCTTTAATGGAGGAGTGAAACACTCGCCTGCTTAATTAACAATTAACAGAACATAATCACAAAAACCACAATGGAGACAGCCATATATATGGAAAAGGGGTGGGAATCCTGAAAATGGAATCTAATGCTATCAGACGTATAACGTATAACACGTATAACTGTTGGTACCCTTTCGTTAAAGAAAGAAAAACCAACAATAGTCACTGAAATAACTTGAAACTAAAGTGATAATAAATGACTGGAAATCGGCTAAAGAAAACCAGTCATTGATTTTGAATTGTGGTTCAAGAGAATAATTTGAAAAAACAAACTAATGAAATTGGCCTGGACAAAAATGATGGTACCCCTAAAAAGAATGAAAATCATTTTGCCACAGGGTCATGTTAAACCAAGTTGTATCCTGTAATGAGCATCCCTGGTGTTAAACTTGTAATCAGTCAGTCTGCCAATTTAAAGTGTGAAAAATAGTCACTGTGCTGTTTGGTATTGGGTGGATACCACACTGAACATGGACCAAAGAAAGCAAAGGAGAGAGTTGTCTCAGGAGATTAGGAAAATTATAGACAAACATATCAAAGTAAAGACTACAAGACCATCTCCAAACAGCTTAATGTTCCTGTTACTACAGTTGCACATATTATTCAGAAGTTTAAGGTCTATGGGACTGTAGACAACCTCCCTGGACATCGCACCAAAAGGAAAATTGATGACAAACTGAAGAGATGGATAATACAAATGGTAATCAAAGAGTCCAGAACAACTTTCAAAGAGATTAAAGATGAACACCAAGGTCAAGGTACATCAGTGTCAGATCACACCATCCATTACTGTCTTAGCCAAAGTGGACTTAATGGAGGATGACCGAGAAAGAAACCACTGTTAAAGGCAAATCATAAAAAAACAAGACTGGAATTTGCGAACATCATATTAACAAGCCACAAAGGTTCTGGGAGAATGTCCATTGGACAGATCAGACAAAACTGGCGCTTTTGGGCAAGTTACATTAACTCTATGTTCACATACGCAAAAATGAAGCATACAAAGAACAATGCACTGACTATGAAACATTTAAGAGGCCACGATATGTTTTGGGGGCGCTTTACTGCACCTGGCACAGGGTGTTTTGAATCTGTGCAGAGTACAACTAAGACAATCTCAAGACTAGCAAGCATTCTGGAGCAAAATGTGCTGCCCAGTGTCAGAAAGCTTGGTCTCAGTCAGAGGTCATGGGTCCTCCAACAGGATAATGACCCAAAACACACAGCTAAAAACATAAAAAAATGGCTTGGAATTGTCTTTCAACAGCGATTTCCTCCTTGGACATCCTCCTTTAAGTCAACTTGGCTAAGACAGCAACGGATGGTGTAATCTGGCACTGATGTACCTTGACCTTGGAGTTCACCTCTAATCTCTTTGAAAGTTGTTCTGGGCTCTTTGGTTACTATTTGCATTATCCATCTCTTCAATTTGCTATCAATTTTCCTCTTGTGGCCACGTCCAGGGAGTTTGGCTACAGTCTTTGGTCCGTGTTCAGTGTGGTACATACTGTGATACCAAACAGCACAGTGACTACTTTTCTTACTTTAAATCAGCAGACTGACTGATTCCAAGTTTGAAGACTGTGACGCTAATTACAGGACACACCTTGGTTTAACATATCCTTATGGTAAAATTATTTTCAATTTATTATCTTTTTTAGGGGAATCATTATTTTTGTCCAGACCAGTTTCATTGTTTTTTT
This sequence comes from Bufotes viridis, assembly GCA_033119425.1. NCBI lineage: Eukaryota > Metazoa > Chordata > Amphibia > Anura > Bufonidae > Bufotes > Bufotes viridis. The sequence continues at coordinate 38,525,077 of CM065591.1, forward strand.
TTTTTAAATTATTCTCTTGAATCACAATTCAAAAGCAATGACTGGTTTTCATTAGCTGATTTTCAGTAATTTTTTATTTATTATTACTTTTGTCAGTTTTGAGTTATTTCAATGGCAATTGTGGGCTTTCCTTTCTTTAAAGCTGAACCCGGACATACCTCCATTTTCACCCAGGCAGCCCCCCTGACTTGAGCATTGGAGCAGTTCATGCTCCGATGCTCTTCTTTGCCCTGCGCTAAATCGTGCAGGGCAAAGGCATTTTCCGGAGTCCCGGTGACGAACCGGGAAGCCCTGTGAAGTCACCGGCACGGATGGGTGGGCCATTTTACAGGCAACGCAGCGCTAAAGCACGCCCATCAGAGCCGGTGACGTCATCGAACACACTGCCGAGCGGAAGCTTCCGCCAGGCAGTGTGTTATTGTAAACAAAAGAGCCCTTGCCCTGTACGATCTAGCGCAGGGCAAGGGAGCGCATCGGAGCATGAGATGCTCCGAGGCTAACATCAGGGGGGCTGCCTGGGTGAAATTATGGGTATGCCCGGGTTCAGCTCTGAACCCGGACAACCCCTTTAAGGCTAGGTTCAGACGACGACAAAAAGTCGCTCGACAAATAGGGCACAACTTCACTGCAACATTTGTCGCGCGACATTTTGTCGCACTATTGCCGCGCAACAATTTTTATAATAGGAGTCTATGGTGTCGCATTGCGACATGCTGCGACATGCTGCGACTGCGACGCGACAGTCGCAGAAAAACCCATCTTGAATGGATTTTTTGCGACTGTCGCGTCGCAGTCGCAGCATGTCGCATGGCGACACTATAGACTCCCATTATAAAAATTGTCGTGCAACAAAATGTTGCGCCACAATTGTCGTCGTCTGAACCTAGCCTAACAGAGGGGTACCAACAATTTTGTCCATGTGTGTATACCTATGCCGTAAATGAAAATACTCCTTTAATTTTTAGTGTGCCCATTGGGATTGCTTCTATCTGACAATGTGACCCTTAAAGGAACTCTCCGGGCAAAACGGACAAGCTATTTCATGCTTAGTGTAGGGCCTGAGGGGGCAGAGTGTCACACGGGGATTCAAAGAGAATTAGAGAATCCTTTTGTCATGTGCTGCCCCCCTCAGCCCGGCAGAGTATATCAGTGTCACCCAGCGGGTTCCTTTCATTAGTAAATTACTAATCAAGCCTCTTGTTACCCATTTTCTTCAATTTTAATTGCTTTCTACTTCACAGAGAACTGCGACTACCACTAATGCCATTATACTGCCCACTCGTGTTGTCACCTGGCTTTCCACAGACCCTGAATAGCAGTCTATAAATCTGCATTTTATTATTATATTATTATACAGAGCTGGAAAACCTTTGAAAGGATGTAATAAAAGCTGTGTGTGCTGGGTGTTTTACCCTTAAAAGGCAGCAGGGGGAGGCCAGCCTTCCTCCATCCCCGCGCACCCCGTGTCTGGGCATGCAGATTCAATTACAGATTCCATGTGTGGAACCGATGGATTTCTGAGAACTGATACAAAATCTAAAAATGCATGCAATTAGCCGAAAGTGGAGATGAAAGAGCGGCTGGAACCTTTTTGGTACATGTTATGCACCCTGTGACATATTACATACACAGTCAATATCGTGGTGGGAGACGATTTCCAGGTCGGATTGAATTTCTGCAGAACATTGCTTTGTCCTGGAGTGTTCTTTTGCCGCTTTCCATCTATGTCTTGATCGAATATCATCTCCTGAAGCTGAAAAGCAAGGAATGGGCACATCATCAGGAAACAGCAGTTCTCTTCTAGATCTGCATCCATATGATATCAAGGGCCCATGTTACAGAAAGTGGGGCCCTAAGAAACAGGAAAATGAGGCCCCCCTGGCTCAGACAGGTTTTATTATCAGTTCCATAGCTGTACATATCTATAACACATGATCTTTTTTTAACCGAATACAGCTATATACACAGTTGAGGCACATTATTAGGACTACTTCCCATACCTTCCAACGGTCCAGGATCCGGAATGAGTCCTGGATTTTGGTGGAGAATCAACCTGTGCTCCTCCTATACAGCCCAGCAGCACAATGTGTGTGTGACCACCCGATACCTGCTGGGGAGCACAGGATGAGCTCTGATCATCGGGAGAACTAGGTAAGTACTTACTTTTTTTTCAAACTTTATTAACAGGGGGGTACAATTTGAGCATAACTATTGGGAATACTGTGAAAGCGGCATAACTACTGTGAAGTGGCACATATGGGCTTAACTACTGTGAAGGGTGCATATGTGGACATAACTACTGTAAAGGGTGCACATATGGGAATAACTATTATGAGGGGGCATATATGGGCACAACTACTGTGAGGGATGCACAGGTGGGCATAACTACTGGGTATACTATGGAAGGGGCATAACTACTGTGAGGGGGAACATATTGGCATAACTACTATAAGGGGGCACATATAGGCATAACTACTGTGAAGGGTGCACATATGGGCATAACTATTATGAGGGGGCACATATGGGCACAGCTACTGTGAGGGGTGCACATGTGGGCATAAATACTGGGTATACTGTAAAAGGGGCATAACTACTGTGAGGGGGCACATATGGGCACAATAACTGTGAGGGGGCACAACGAAGGACTGGTTGGGATTGGGTATGTATAGTTATGCATTGGGTGGAGCTAGAGCCGTGGCTTAGTATGAAACAAATCTGACAAGGAGCGCATAGTGCGCAGCTGCCATTGTCTCTCTTTGTGATTTTCAAAAGTTGGGAGGTATGCGCTTCATACTTTTGACATCGGCAGCGTGTAGCTCATGAAGGAAGTCACATGTGCTGAGCTGGCTTGGTGGGTATATATAAGATGTGCGATAGGCAGGCATGATCACATTTAGACTGCCTGACCCTGTCAATGAATGTGCAAAGGGAGGGGCAGATGCAGAGAGAGCAGAGCCTCTAGGTGTAACGGTAAAACCCCTGTTGCTCTTAGATGCTCATTTGCATATATTAACCAGGGGTCGAGTCCAGGGGGAACGGGTGGGAACGGCGTTCCTGCACTTTTTTCACAGCAGGAACGCCGTTCCCTTTCAGGGCAAAAGGACCAGGAAGCGGTGAAGACTTTGTACTCACCGCTTCCTGGTTCTCGGCTGTCGGCTCTGCAGCCTGCGCACAGGCATGAGGCGCTCTGTGACCTCACGCTGTGCGCAGCCTTCATAGCACAGCCGACAGCAGGAAGAGAGGAGCGGCGGCGTCCAGGAGCAGGAGAGGGCAAGTGTTTATTTTTGTTTTATATTTTATGGGCTGGTGAGAGGCACTGACTGGGGGCTGATGGAGAAGCACTGGGGGCTAATGGAGGGGGCACTGGGGTCTGATGGAGGGGGCACTGGGGGCTGATGGAGAGGCACTGGGGGCTAATGGAGAGGCACTGGGGGGCTAATGGAGAGGCACTGGGGGGCTAATGGAGAGGCACTGGGGGCTGCTATGAGGCTACTGGGGGCTGCTATGAGGGTACTGGGGGCTAATATATGGCTACTGGGGGCTGCTATAAGGCATGGGGCTCTTATCTGAGGTCTGATTGGGGGTCATTCATATTGGGGTCTGAGCTGAGGTGTGATCTGAGGTCTTATTGGGGTCTTATTAACATTGGGCATCTTATTAGGGCTGTTAGCTGAGGTCTGATTAACATTGGGGGTCTGACCTGAGGTGTAATAAAAAATATATTTTTCTTATTGTCCCCCTCTAAAACCTAGGTGCATCTTATAGGGTGAAAAATACGCTACTTGCTTGCTCCTCCTCCTGACCTCCCCTGCCCTTTCACACGGAGGCACTTAGGTGAGTTCCCACACTTTTTTCCCCAGGACTTGACCCCTGATATTAACACTTCATTTTTCTCAGCAATGCAGGCACATATGAACATGGGACCAACACAGATGCCTTCAGCTGCCAAGTGCACATGTAACAGGTCAGCCAGTGTCATAGGGACAAATCTGCTGACAGATGTCCTTTAACAAGAACTATGGAAAAAAATATAAAAAAACACAAAGATAGCAAATGCAATTTCTGGATGAGGGTTGACTACAGCTTTATTATATTAACACCAGTATTTAACCAGAAATGAACAGATGCCACTGGCATCCTAAGACGGGCCACCTTCTCCAGTACAATTAAAGGGGTTGTCCCAGGATTACTGTAGAAAAAGAAAATCAGACATCATATAGCACTTGACCATCTTCAGCGCCATGTACCTGACATGGATCCAGACATCTCCCCATTCATTGCTCCAAATGCTTTTCTAGACTTAGTTTAAGCTAGTGCAGCTTCTAACACAGTGAAGGCTAACCTCCGGCACTCCAGCTGTGATGAAACTACGACTCCCAGCATGCTACATTCATTTCTGTGGAATTATGAGAACAGCCAAGCAAGTGTGCATCTTGGAAGACTAGTGGCATTTGATGGATGGAACTCACCACGTGTGTCCATGTAAGAGGTGGACAGCACGATGAGGAAAACAACAAAGAGCAGGTGGCGCAATGATAGATAGATGTTGTTGAATAACTCACTGGCTAAACAACATTTTCCATTACAATATTTTTTCATTGGACAACCCCTTTAAACCTTTTCTGCCTGGGCCCCTTAATCACGAAGCACCATCCTTCTGGCTGCTTATGGTGATTAGTTGCTCTGCTGGAATTTGTAGTTCCTGACCTGCACTATTGACAGTCCCGATCATTTCCTTCGCCATCAGCTTGATGGTGGTGGTTGGGCCCAGGAGGTCGCACCGGGGACCTGTCTTAGAGAACAATAGAGCTGCTTCTCCCGGCTGATTATACAGCATATAACCCATAGGAGAACAGGGCTGTGAGCTTCCAGGAAAGTGGCTGTTCACCTTCGCAAGTATATGTGTATAAACAGGAAGGCATTTATCTTAATAAAACCCGTCCATACATGCCGGCTCATGCAGTTCTATAACTTCATTTCGCACGCTCCACTGCCTTCCTTATCAGTCTCCAGATCAATACTAAAAGCTTGCCTGGGTTTACCTGCTTTTAGCATAATTCAGAGATTAATTCTGATGGAGAGTCAGATTTAGAAAAATTATGGCTCTTGGCAAAAAGTAAAGTAAGGCCACGCTGCTTGCCGTTTCTTGAAACTTTGAAATGTTTGGTGGTCTAGGGTAGTGACAGGGTTAAAGGGGTTCTCCAGGCTACAGATGTTGATGACCTATCCTCCAGATCAGATCGGTGAGGGTCCAACACCAAGCACCCCCCCCCCCTACTGATCAGCTGTTTTGAGCTGCCAGGGCGTCTAGCAGACTACTAGCAGTGTACTAGTAGTTTCCAGCTCAGATGCACTGAAGCTCAGCTTACATACAAGTGATATACAAGTATATACCCCCACATAGCCACGATGCAGAGTATAGAGCTGTCTGCCTTCAGCTCCGTATGCAACACCCGCCCCCAGGGCCGATCATGTCCCAAGTTTATCGGAATGCCGAGTGGTGTAGTGCGACCTCAATAGTTTTCTGTGTGTGTCACGGTGCTCCTACCTGGATACCGTCGCTCTCCAGGGTTAGGCTCCGAAGCATTAAAGGGGAGAGTGATGGTAGAGGTGGAGAAATAGTCAAGTCCAGACTTTTATAAAATCCAACAGCTTTACTTGAATCAACTTACATCTGAACAAGAGGTGGTGTTTCTCTTGGTTCCAGCAGGTTCTTGCATAAACTGGCAGGCAAATTTAAATATTCTGCTTTATCTCTCTGCTGTGCTAAATTCGGCTTTAGTCTATTCGCTGGACTTTCTGGCCTCTTCTGGTACCTTTGGAATGGGGTGCCTTTGGCTGTTGACCCCCTCACAACACTTGGTTAATCTGCAAGGAGTCAGGGTGCTTCTCCTCTCCTTCCAACTCTACACTAGACTTATACTGACTGAAACTTCCTGCAGCCCCTCCCTTGGTAGGAAATGGGATTGTCCCACTTCTGCCCAAAAGGGGGAGAATGAAATGGTAAGTTCCATTCTATCTAAAGAGTTTGCATGCCATATACACTGAAACCTGCTGGTGAACCAGACATATAACATGTTATACAATGAATAACAGTTACATAGCAGGACAATTAATGCACAGTGTAAAAGGACCTGAAATAAATACACAGATGACATTATGGTTAGCCCATTAAAGACAGTAGCAGGGTGTAGGAATGGTAATACCACTCTGGGGTATTACACGTACACTATTTGCTTTTGGCGCTACAGCAACCCAAAACAGCTGATTGGTGGGGATGCCGGGTGTCGGACCCCCAACCAACTGATGTTGATGACCTATCCTGAGGACAGGTCATCAATATCTTAGACTGAAGAACTAATTTAACTGTAAATTCCCCAGTGGTCTAAGAGTCATTACACACTGCAGATTTTTGTGCATTTTGTTACGCTTTTACGGGTGTAAAACAGGTCAAAAGACGCCTATAAACAGCCTCTCCTTAATTTAATAGGGCGTCAGCAATTGCTCCTTTTTAAACGTGTAAAACAGAAGCGGCATGTCCTATCTTGGGGCAACGCTGGTTTTCCCATTCAAATTAATGGCAAACAGAAAAAAACTCACCATTTGCGATATGCATGTATGCGCCAAAAACGCTTGTGGAAAAAGTACTATAGAATTTAAACAAGTTTTGAATAAGTGCAAAAAAAGAGGAGTGTAGTTTTATTTGTTTTGGTACATAAAAGTGCAATTCTGGATATGTTTACTAAAATTTTTATTAAAAGGAGCATTTAATTTCTGCGTACTTTAATGTGAATATTGGAGCTCATAGTGAACATACAGATGTGCTGTTATATGTTATATAAAATGACTCCTGGGATGTAGAAAAAGGGTGGAGTTTCTACGGTTGGCATAAAAACCAAGCCGTGTATCAAAAATCTGCCTAAAAAACGCTTTACAAAAGACAAGTCAAAAAAACGTATGTAACGTTGAGTCGTAAAAAATCTGCTTGGATTCAGTACTGATTTTTTACACTTGTATTTTGAAAATCAGCTGTGTGAACTAACCCTAAGGCTTCGTCCACACGTCCTTGAAAAAAAGTGTTCGTGGATCATCCGTGAAGATGTCCGTGATGGTTCCGTGTGTCAGTTTTTTCACTCCGTGTGTCATCCGTAATCCACATATGTTGCTCAGCTGAAAATTATTTTCAAGAGCATTTTCTCTCTGTCTTCCATAAAAAACAGACGCACCACGGATGTAGTGGTGTGCCTAGAGTGTTTGGCACCCAGGGCAGGTCCCTTCTCTGGCAACCCCCCCCCCCCCCCCGAATACATAAAAAAATTGTACCCTCTCACAGTAGTATTGCCCTCATTGTACAACCTTCACAGTAGTTTTGTACAGACGTGTGCCCCCTCACAGTAGTTATGCCCTCTCTGTGCTCCTTTCACAGTTGTAATGCCCTCTTTGTGCCCCTTCAACATAATAATCCCCATTGTGTCCCCTTCATAGTAATAAAGTCCTTTGTGCCCGCTCCATAGTAATAAAGTCCTCTGTGCCCCCTCCATAGTAATAAAGTCCTCTGTGCCCCCTCACAGTAACTACTCACCTTGTCCCGTTCCTGAAGTTCACATACCTGTCTTCCCTGCAGACACAGATCGCTCTACAGCATGGTATGGGCGGAGCTTATGCAGATTTCCAGGCTGCAGGCTCCGTCCGCACAGTCCAGCAGCGCTATCCGTGTCTGCAGGCTGAATGGTGAAGCAGAGAGAAGTCTGGAGGAGGGGAGGAGCGCTGGGAGCTGAGCGGTGAGTGACAGGACCGAGCTCCCTGTGCTCCAGCAATGAGCGCTTCCATCTGTACTGATGGAAGCGCTCATTGCTTCTAGCACCCCCCGGAGAGCCAACACCCGGGGCGGACCGCATCCCACGAAACCCCCCTCCTTAGTACGCAACTGCACGATGCCATCCGTTTTGTGTCCGTGATTTTCACGGACCCATAGACTTCAATGGGCGTGCTTGGTCCGCATCACGTGTGATTTTTTTACTGCTCCACGGTCAGTAAAAGAATTCTGAAATGTGAACAGACACATTTAAAGCAATAGGTAGGTGTGGTGTCCATGCAACGAGGCCTACATCCCTGATGGTCCATCGCAGTAAAAGGATAAAAGGGGTTTTCTCGCTTGAGCAAATGCCATATATCACTACATAAAGTTAATATAATCCACTTACTAATGTATTGTCACAGGTCACAGAGCATGCCCAAAATTAAAACAGAATAGAAAAAAAATGATATTTATCTCTATCTGATTGTCTGGTTCTAGGAAAATTAGGAAAAAATAAAATTAATGAATGAATGTATTTATTAAAAAAATATGCAGATCTGTGGATGGCACTGTGATGGGGGATCTGTGGATGGCACTGTGATGGGGGATCTGTGGATGGCACTGTGATGGGGGATCTGTGGATGGCACTGTGATGGGGGATCTGTGGATGGCACTGTGATGGGGGATCTGTGATGGACACTGTTATGGGGGATCTGGGGATGGCACTGTGATGGGGGATCTGGGGATGGCACTGTGATGGGGGATCTGTGGATGACACTGTGATGGGGGATCTGTGGATGGCACTGTGATGGGGGATCTGTGGATGGCACTGTGATGGGAGATCTGTGGATGGCACTGTGATGGGGGATCTGTGGATGGCACTGTGATGGGGGATCTGTGGATGGCACTGTGATGGGGGATCTGTGGATGGTACTGTCATGGGGGATCTGTGATGGACACTGTCATGGGGGATCTGGGGATGGCACTGTGATGGGGGATCTGTGGATGGCACTGTGATGGGGGATCTGTGGATGGCACTGTGATGGGAGATCTGTGGATGGCACTGTGATGGGGGATCTGTGGATGGCACTGTGATGGGGGATCTGTGGATGGCACTGTGGTGGGGGATCTGTGGATGGCACTGTGATGGGGGATCTGTGGATGGCACTGTGATGGGGGATCTGTGATGGACACTGTTATGGGGGATCTGGGGATGGCACTGTTATGGGGGATCTGTGGATGGCACTGTTGTGTCATCCACAGACCCCCACCCCATAACAGTGCCCTCCACAGACCCCCCCTCCCCCTTAACAGTGCAATCCACAGACCCCCCCATCCTGCCGCTCACAGTCCTGCACTATAAAGTTATACAATGTCCCCTCATTCATAAAATATCCCCTTATTCATTAAATCATGCCCACTCACCTATTACTGAAATTACCAATAATCGCAGGAGCTTATGAATAATGCGGGCATGTCGGCTGGGCGGACGGCAGGCCGCAGCGTGACTCACTGACGTCACGTGCCTGCGCCGCCTGCTTGATTCATAAAGTAGGTGGTGTGGGCACGTGACATCAGGGAGTCACGCTGCCGTCCGCCCAGCCGATATGCCTGCATAATTCGTAAGCTCTTGCGATTATTGGTATCTTCAGTAATAAGTAAGGGGGCAATGCGATTTCATTCATTTTTGCGAAGGCGGGCCACAAAATATTGTACTGAGGGCCGCAAATGGCCCGCGGGCCGCGAGTTTGAGACCCCTGCTTTAAATGGTTCTATTGGGTTTCCTATAATAGATGGGTATTCGTATATAGCAGACATATTAGATATTCCGTATTATATATACAAAGCACTAAGCAGAGGTATATAACCCACACATTACTTACAGAATATACTTAAAAACCACATGGTAAGTAAGACGATAGTTTTCAGCTGAGCAGTCCGGCATCAGTGTAATTTGTAGCTTAAGGTTTTTCCATCAAACCTCTCTTTTACTAAAACTGAAAGTGATATCGGGCAGCATAGACGGCGGACCTGCCTTCATTTTCATGAAAAAGTAGGACTTTCCAAGAAATTTCTTAGCCTCCATAAGATAATTCCCATCCTCCCTAAGGACAGCACATATGGCGAATGCAGCTATTACGTAAATCCTAACAGAGACGGTGGATGGTAACTAAGCTCACTTACTGCTTATAATGTTATCCTCAGGGGAGTAAAGGGCTCGAGGTTTTATTACTCCTGACGCTGGAGAAGGCATCCGTCTTTACAGTCTTTGCATCATTCTGTTCATTGTGTGTATATGTATTTTGAACGCCGTTAAGTAAATGCTCCACTTTTAGAAGATGGTTTATTGCATGTATTTTCGCCCTATAAGATGCACTATTTTTCTCCCAAAGTGGGGGAAAAACTTCACTGTGTCTTATGGGGCGAATACTAATGTGCGCTTCCATTATGGAAGCGTTCATTAGTACCGGAGGACCGGGAAGCGGTGAAGGCTCTGTAGGTGAGGAGCGGTGGCGTCCGGAGCAGTTCAGGTAAGTGGATTTTTTATTTTGTGAGGCTGGGAGCTTCTGAAATGAGGCTGGGGGCTGATATATGGCTAGGGTCTGATATGAGGTATGGTCTCATCTGAGGTCTGAATGGGGGTCTTCTTTAAATTGGGCTCTGATCTGAGGTCTGATTGGGGGTCATCCACATTGGGGTCTGAGCTAAGGTCTGATTGTGGGTCTGATCGTCTGATCTGAGGTCTTATTCGGGTCTTATTAACACTGGGGGTCTGATCTGAGGTCTGATCTGAGGTCTTATTAACATTGGCGTCTTATTTGAGGTCTGATTGAGGGTCTTATTAACATTGGGGGTCTGATTAGAGCTGTGAGCTGAGGTCTGATTAACATTGGGGGTCTGGTTAGTGCTCTGAGCTGAGGCCCCGCAAAAAATATAGAGCATGTCCTATTCTTTTCCATTTTGCGGACAAGTTTAGGCATTGTTACAATGGATCCGCAAAAAAACGGATGCAATATGGATGCCGAAAGGACATCATTTGTTGTTTTGCGGATTAGTGTTTTGCAGACCACAAAACACATACGGTTGTGTGAATGTGGCCTAAGGCTTGCCTCTGTGATCTATGTGTATAGCTACCTTTGCCAGGGTTACTACCACTCCCATTCTCCACTCGCTTCTCCTGAGCTTGTTGCTGATTGTAATCACATCTTTTCTTAAAACAAAAAAATCGTCATTTCCATCCACCCTCGGGTTTGGTGGCTGTAATATGCATGTTAAAATAATTGCGTATTGAGGCCATGTGAAACCTGCCTGAAGTTCACGTTGCACATAACAGTCGGCCAAACATGACGACAAATGAATGTATATGGGGGGCTTTTCCCTGCACAGCTGCACTCCCAGCCACTTGGCTGTGCAGGGAACTAAAGCCAGCTCCAGTTTTCCTGCACCACAGATGGGGGTCCCAGAGGTCAGACCACCACTGATCATCCTGGTAATTGGGTATCACTTGGTAAGATGGGAATAACCATCTATAACCATTAAAGGACTCATGCACATAGCTTGTCTGCAGAGGACTTACAGCAGCACACGGCGTCCATGTGCGGTTATACCGTTGTACGCTGCATATGGGCGGTGCAGTGCTTCTAGGGTGGCAATACATGCTAGATTAATGTCAGGAGAACCTGTTTGGAGGGACTGGAGGACCATCTTATGTGTATGGGGTATCCTGACCTTTCCCCCCAATGTCAGGGAAAGAAGGATATAGCTGATGGAGATAAGTAGTCACTAGATGCATCTGGCAGGTGCTTGCTCCGTCCAGTTGCTCCATTCAGCAGCCCAGCATGCATGTGCATGGAGCAAGTGGAATAGCTTTTTATGGCCAGCATTAGTCCATAACACACCACCCAAAGGAGCAGGCCACAGTTTTTGTATTTGTACGGAAGTCAACTGAAAAGGACTCTATATCGCTTGTATTTCAGATACAGAGGTACAGTAAAATGCCTTGCATCTTTATTACAGCTCTATACAACACAAAGTAATTATACCGCCATATTGGAATCACATTGGGTATGAACATATGGTATGGTGCCCCCATCAGGTCTGCTCTAGTAATGTCTCACTGTCATCATTGGCTGTGCTTACTTCTCATCTGTCTATAGAGCAGTAATGGCTAACCTCTGGCACCCCAGCTGTGGTGAAACTACGACTCCCAGCATGCTCCATTCATTTCTATGGTGGAGTATTGAGAACAGCCAAGCAAGGGTACATCTTGGGAGTCATAATTTTACCACAGCTGGAGTGCCGGAGGTTAGCCGTCACAGCTACAAGACCCCACTATTTTCTGTTTTTGCAGTTTAAATTTTTTACTCCTTACGTTCCAAAAGGGGTGGAATTGGAAAAAAATGTGTATAGTTTTTCTTATGTTTTAAGCGAGGGGATCTGTAGTTTTTATTGATACCATTTTGGAGCATATATATTACTTTTTGATAAATTTTTTGGGGGAAGGTAGGGTGACAAAAAACAGCTAATCGGCCATTATAAAAAAAAATTCAGTTATGGCATTCACCAAACAGGTTACATCAGTTCATATTTTAGGAATAGGAGCAATTTATATATATATATATATATATATATATATTTTTTTTTTAAACTTTATTATGCAATCATGTAGTCTATGGGAGGTTCGCTATGTTCCTTCAGGAACCTAGCTGTGGCAGGCATCGGATCCTTCAGAGTGACCGAGACTGCCACAACAAATGAACGGATCCCCCAATCTCAACCTCTCAGATGCTGTGGTCACAATTGACCACAGCATGTGAAGGATTAAATGTTTTTGATCGGCATTACTGCCGATCACAGACTGTGCCTCTGGCTGTCTGCTGTGGAAAACAGCAGGTACCTGGTGGCTCTGGCACTTGCTTAGCTTCTGAGCAAGCACCAAGTTTATATACCCGACTCCAGAGGGGGTTATTACTGAAGGATGCCACAAAGTAATGTTTCCCAAGGGGTATTCGTCTTTTAAAAGGAGAATCAATGGCAGCCGTATTCAGGTGAATAGGCCTACAGTTGTATACGTCAATCACATACACTGGTTGTTCACTAAAAAATGTGTGTGCCCCAAACTGAGTGTCAACAGAGCCTTGGAGGAGAAGAATGTCCAACCTAAAGGCAAAGATCTGTCAAACCTAATGCCAGACAAAAATGGTCTCATTTCTCAAAGGTCTTTTCAAAAACCAAAAACTCAATCTGATTTGTTGCTTTCACTTCTTCCGTGCACAACTTTCTCCTACTAAGTGTCTTGCACCAAAAAAATGTAAAATTTATGGGGCGTAATCTCTGAAGACATGTAGAGCTACTACTGTTTATTCCATCCATCTTATTCTTGTGAAATCCGACATCTCTGGGAACAATGCATGTTCTTCATGTATGCACTAATTATCCAGTGTCATAAATCCTGAAGATCTCGCGGTTGTTCAATTTAGGCCTCATGGTAACAAAATATTAAAGATGACTAAGCAGTATAAAATTGAACATTATGTACATAAAGCCTTCAATCAAATCTGGCACTGTAATTCTCTAAATTGGAAACATAGACACTTGGAAGTACATACAGCAGATGCAGATGAACGGGTACAACTGCTTTACCCTGTTCTCTTCCCGATGCTAAGAACACTCAGTAATTTCTTAATGTAAATCGTTCTTAGAATTGTCTGAAGCTGAAAACAAGATGACTTCACCAGTGATGGAAGCGTGTTCATATTGAGTACTGAAATGGTACTTTTGAGCTCATGCCAAAACTCGCCCCCTTGGATTTCCACGACATGATCGGTGGATTGAATGCTTGCCAGAAAATGTGTAAAATTCAATCTTACGAAGAGGCTATAGTCTATATGTAAGGCCTGTTTCACATTTGAAGTAATCAGATCCAGCAGGCTCTTCTGGTCGGGAATACCAGGCGCTACTAAGATACCGTCTGGCCCTATTTACTATAGTGGGGACTTGAGGAAATTCAGATGCTACCCGGCAAATAGGCCGCAAAGTGGCCAGACGAGAACTGCAGCGTGCAGCGGTATTTGTCTGGCCACTCCTCGGCATATTTGCCGGGTTGATCTCCTCCAGTCCCCGTTATAGTGAGTGGGGCTAGACGGTATCTCTGCAGTGCACAGTAGAGCCTGGTATTCACAGATCAGTCTGGCTACCACATTTGTGGCAAACCGATCCGGCAGGACAGGTTTACCGCAAATGTGAAACAAATGTGAAACAGACCTGACTCATCTGAATAATGCAATAATTGAATGCCATCATATGAATCTTACATTTTATCCCTGGTTAATATTAAAGGAGTTCTCCACTTTGAACACTAGCTACTTCTTGGAAAGGGTCACTTGACAATAAACCGATCACAAAGTGTCCTCCTGCTTAGATTGTAATCATTGTGATCCTGCCATTAAGTGTTCAGTTTCCCTGCAGCGCCACCAGAGGGGAAATGAAGTATGAATTAATGTCCATTCATATCAACACACTGTTTATATAATGCAGGACAGGATAGGTCGTCCCCGGTGAGAGACCCTCTTTTTAACACCTCTCCACTCTGGCCAAGAGATGAGCATCCTCCACAGACAACCTGCCTTCTCTATTAACTCAGAATTCTCTAATAGGGTGTATGAAATAGGGTTTTCTAAACTGGACAACCCCTTTAACTAAGGGTTAGAGATTCACTGAAAAATATGTAACACCCCAGAGTGGTGTTACCAGTTCTGCACCTTGCTACTATCTTTTATGGTCTAACGTGTATGTCATCTATATATTTAGTTCCAGGTCCCTCAACACTGAGCATTTATATTAGTGTTATGTAACTGTTCATGTAATGTGCCTGGTTCACCAGCAGGTGGCATCAAACACGGCAGAGCTGTATGTAGATAGAATGGAGCGTTCTATTTCATTCTAACCCGCCTCTGTAGGGAAGTGGGCTAGATCCATTACCTGAAGGAAGGATGGGGACCAGTTAGAGTTAGTCTAGCTTACCCCCTGCAAGGGGAAGGGTGTGCAGGGGCATGTCTCTGCTGGACGTGCCCACGCCAGCCAGAGCACCCTAAGCTCTGCTGGCCATGGAGGCAAAAGCTTAATCTCCTAGAGACCAAGCCTGTTTGGGCCTTTATGACCAAGCGTTTTTCTTCCTTTTTTCATCGTCTTGTTCGAAGAGCTATAACTTTTTTATTTTTCCATCTATATAGCTTTATGAGGGCTTGTTTGCGGGACAAGTTGTAGTTTTTAATGGTGCCATTTTGGGGGGCACATAACTTTCTGATTAACTTTAATTAACTCTTTCTGGGAGGGAGATGGGGAAAAATAGCAATACTGCCACAGCGTTTTTACATTATAAATTTTACGGCTTTCATTTTTCGGTACAAATAACATAATATCTTAATTCTCTGGGTCAGTACGATTACAGTGATACTAAATACATATAGTTTTTTTTTACCTTTTTACTTTAGTTTTTGTCAATACCAAACATATGGGGATATTTTTTTTGCAATTTTTTTCATTGAAAAGTGCATTTTCAATGGAAAAAAAAAGCATATTTTTTATTTTATGGAATTTTTTTATTTAATAAATGTGTATTTTTTTTCAATTAGTTTTACTACTACAATATACGGTATTTTGATTGCTTTTAAAATGTAATGCATTATCTCTTTAATGCATTACATTTCAATAGCAATGCTATTCTAACATTGACCAGCAGGCTGCACCAGAGAGGCAGAGCTTGCTGGAAATCACTAAAGACAGGCGCGGGGCCCTGACCGGAAGCAAGGTAAGCTTCCCAACACATCAGCACCCCGCGATCGCATTTGAGGGGTGCTGATGGGAGACAGAGGGAGTCCGCTCCCTCTGTCACCACTTTACATGCGGCGGGCGCCATTGCCTGCGGCATGTAAAGGGTTAAACAGCCCGGCTCGACACTCCTGCCGGTCCGGGCTGTTAGAGCAGGGCCCTGGCTCTCAAGTGAGAGCCGGGTCCGCGCTCCCCGCTGCATGAGGGACTCCTGCGGCGCTTAGACTGGGCCGCCGCAAAAAAGCATAGAGCATAGTTCCTTGGCCTAATCTAAGTCTGACTAAGAAGGGAGAAGTGCAGCATAAAGAAGAGGCCAAGTTATTCAGTCAGCTTGTCAGAACAGCAGAGTGAGAGAAAGATATAGCAGAGTTAAGTTTGCCTGCCAGTTTAATGCTAAAGCCTGCTTGAAACAAGACAAAGCCTGAAACCTGCTTGGAATAATGTTTATTCAAGTAAAGCTTCCATTAATTAATCTAAAGGTCTAGACTCAAGTTATTATTTTCAGTCCCTCAATTATTCCTACATTAGCTAGGCACGTATTACTAGTACGGGATCCCCACCAGGGTAGTGTGTGTCTAACGCTACTGTGGCATTGACTACCAGTGTAAGGGTACCCTAATAAAAGGCCCACTAGCCAATCATAACAATGGTGCTGCTCTGAGGCCCATGGGGAAGACAACAGTTTTGACTCATATACAGTCAAACAACAGCCCCACGGCCAGAGCCACAGATAATAAGAGCTCAACGCGTTTCTGTGCACAACCAGTGCACTTCCTCAGGAGCTATAAGCACCGTAAGCCTACCTAAGCCGTATGCCTCTATACCTCTGGTTTGAGGCAATGCGCCTGAGTATGGAGTACAGGTAACCTGCCTAAGCCGAACGCCTCTAGAATGAGGAAAGGCGTATTGCTGGAACCTAGGAAAACTGTCTCAGCCGCGCACCTCTAATCTGAGGGACGGCGTGCTAGTGTGCAACAATGTAAATTGCGGCCATTTGAGCGCGTATACTACAATACCATTCAATTTGTTGCCTCAATTATTCCCCCTATTTATTGCTTTGGAGCCAAAGCCTGGGGTCCAGCCGTATCCAGGTAGAAGCACTACGCCACTCGGCATGTCTACTACACCTGGGACGCGATATAGAGGGCCCTGGGGGGGAGGTGGCCAGTTGCAAATGCAGTGCAGTGAAAACATGTTTGCCTCCATCCAAAGTTCTTCTATTTTCGCCTAGGTTTAAGCTATTTCAGATCATTAAAGCGGTTGTCTCATCTGAAGAACGTTTGGGCTGGTAGCTATATAACTGCCTCGCCGATCTAAGGACAGTGATACAGTTGAATTACTGTGGCCACTTGCTTGTAGAACGGTCACCAAGCAACTGCCTTTGCCGGGTCTCAGGCGGCGTGATGATATCATCACGCACGCCTGCGCCAAGACACAGGCGGCGCGGTGACTTTAACATGCCCATCTGAATCCAGATGCCTGCAACTGGGGGCTTTGTGAATGCTATGGGCACTAAATGTTGGCATTACACCTGCTGGAGCCACAAGAGGCCTTTGCAAGTAATGGGGACACTGAAGAGGTCATTTTACATGGGGGCACTATGTGGGGGCCATTATAACTGCTGGGGGACACTATAAGTATTGCTGGAACTACGGGGGCATTATACCTTTTGGGGCACTACAGGAGGGTTTTATAACAACTAAGGCACTAAACAAGGATATTATACCTATTGGGGGCACCACAGGAGGGACTTTTTACTACTAGGACACTACAGGAGGGCATTATACCTTCTGGGGCACTACAGGAGGGCATTATACCTATACGGGGCACCTCAGAAAAGCCTTATTACTACTGGGGTACTACAGGAGGGACTATAGGAGGATATTATACCTATTGGGGGCACCACAGGAGGGACTTATTACTACTAGGACACTACAGGAGGGCATTATACCTTCTGGGGCACTACAGGAGGGCATTATACCTATATGGGGCACCACAGAAAAGCCTTATTACTACTGGGGTACTACAGGAGGGACTAGAGGAGGGCATTATACCTATTGGGGGCCCCACAGCAAATCCTTATTACTACTGGGGCACTACAGCAGGATATTATACCTATTGGGGGCACCACAGGAAATCCTTATTACTACTAAGGCACTACAGAAGGATATTATACCTATTTGGGGCACCACAGGAAGGCCTTATTACAACTGGTGCACTACAGGAAAGTATTATACCTATTGGGGGACACCACAAGAGGGCCTTATTACTACTGGTGCACTACAGGAGGATATTATATCGATTAGGGGCACCACAGGAGGCCATTATTAGTACTGGGACACTGCAGAAGGGCATTATTCCTATAGAGGCACCACAGGAGGGCCTTCTTACTGCTAGGGAACTACAGGACAGTATTATACCTATTGGCGGCACCACAGGAGGGCATTAAACTACTGGGGCACTACACTGGAGCACTATAACTACAGGGGCACTATAAGGGGCATTAGACAGTAACAACTGGGGGTCTTATAGGGGACATTATAACTACTGGGGAAACTATAATGGTGGATAAGTACTATAGGGGCGCCTTATTAATATTATAGAGAGCATTATTACTGCTGCGTGCACTATGCTGGCCATTATTATTGGGCACAATATGGAGGGCACTACCACTAACAGGGGCTCTCTTGGGGTGTAGGATGATTATTGGGGGCGTTTTAGCAGTCAGTATTACTAAGAAGGGCACTCTAGGAGGGAATTACTACTATAAATAGGACTTTTATATTACGATAAGTGGACTAATTTGTATGGCAGTATCATTTTTGTGGTATAGTATTTAGAGGCATTGGGGAGCACAGTAGGCACAGTATTCTGGGCAGCATCACGATAATACTTTTGGAGTAGCAGGGTGGGGAGGATGATGATATTAGAAAAGTGGGGAACCTAAGATGACTGTTTGGTAAACTCTGCAGAGACTAGACGCAGTTGAAGGAAGTTGTCTGGCCCGAATAGAGAAGATAGGGAAAGAAAATGTCTACTTTAGACAAGCTATCTAACCTGGGAGGCACTGGATGTGAGAGGTATATAGTGCTGTATGTTTGTTAGTATCCATGTAGCAAGTAAAATATGTCTTTAGTCCTAAGGTGAGCTTGCGTGTGTGTGTTTAGGGCAGATATTTTGAGAATATGGCACATATGTATTGGGGCTTGGGCCCCCAATCTTTTGACACCCTAGCAACGCCCCTGGATATGCCCCTATTGTCTGAGATGAGACAACCCCTTTAAAGTACTTTTAATATTACTGAAGGATGACCTCTATAAACTAACAATGTTTTTTTTTTAATAATGAGTTTATTCATTGAAGGTAAGAGCTAGATGCTGATATCATCCTGTAGTTCACAGGAAGTCAGCAACACCGGAGAGACTGACATCAGGAGAGCATGCTCTGAACTGGTGATCAGACTGGAGGTTACATGAACCAACTGCCTATAGTGAAAGGGGTGAAAATATATGGATGCATCTGAGCTGGGAACAATTGACACTTATAAAATATTGCTGGTGCGTTAGCATTCTATGGATATAAATAACTAGAGTGCTTCTTTAAATGATGACTTCCTGGCTACCTGTAAACACCAAATAAAGAACTTAACTTATACTTTGTTGCTATTCAGTTTGAATGTATGCAGTATGCGCTTAAGCTCCCCCTAGTGGAAGCTTGGTAGACATAACTATGACATGTGAGGCACAAAGTATTTTGTGATTTGAAGCAAAGCATTTTAAAGTAGATCTTAGGAGAGGTCTTGGAAAGAAGGTATAGGGCAAAAAAGGGATTGGACCACATGGCAGACAGGGTAAAACTAGAGAAGCAGCAATATGAAGAGCTTGTAACAGAGTTTGCAGTTTTAGGACTGAAGGAGCAAAAATGAAGCTTCCTTTGCAAATGTATTTAGATTCACCTTGGGTGAAGGAAAGCCTTTGACCCTGTGTGAAGGGAGCAGGAGTTGAAATTATGGAGGTTCTTCATTAAAAATGATCTGGCTCTTCAAAATGCCAAATCACATCCTCTATCCACAACCCCAATTCCAAAAATATTGGGACGTTGTGTAAAATGTAAATAAATGTAAGTAAAAACAGATAATTCTAAATCATATACTGCATCCATCACAACAGCATGGCTTTGAAAGAAGAAGAGTCTGGGTGCTGAACTGGCCACCTGCAATCCAGACTTTCCACTAATAGAAAACATTTGGCGCACTATGAAATGAATAATCTGGCAAAGAAGACCGGGGACTGTTGAGCAGCTAGAATACTACATCAGAGAAGAATGGGACAACATTCCTCTCCCAAAACTCTAGAAATTGGTCTACTCACTTCCCAGACAATTAAAGACTGTTGTTAATAGAAGAGGCAATGTCACACAATGGTAGACATGGCCCTGCCCCAACTTTTTTGAGATGCGTTGCTGCCATCAAGTTCTAAACATGTTATTTTTTTTCAAAAAATGTTAAAATGTCTCACTCTCAGGAACTGACATATTCCGCAGCGCTCTACAGACATTAGCATCAAGCTGTCGCCAATGCGGCTCACAATCTAAGCTCCCTATCAGTATGTCTTTGGAGTGTGGAAGGAAACCGGACAACCCGGAGGAAGCCCACGCAAATACGGGGAGAACATACAAATTCCATGTAGATATTGTCCTTGGTCGGATTCGAACCCCTAGTTCTATGATCTATTGTAAATAAAATATGGATCTATGAGATTTGCAAATCATTGTGATCTGTTTTCATTTGCATTTATGTATGTTTTACATAGCGTCCCAACTTTTTTGGAATTGGGCTTGTACTATACAATGACAGATATAAGCATCATCCAGCCCTAATAATGTCTCCTTCTGTTTAAAACCAAATAATCTATCTAACCAGATCCTGCGTCATGTGTTATTCTTCCACTGCTTCCTCCACGGATGCGCCTTCCTGATTTATGTTCTAGTCGTAAACACATTTTAATTGCAGAGCCATATATGCCTCGTGAAGTTATGGCATGTGTCCGCTGGCGAGATAAATATCCTCATCCATGCGCAACCACTAACGTTACATAAGCATAGCCAAATACACAAAATGCAAGATGATATCAACACAACGTTTCACTGAAGAGCATGCACTTATGGGGAAACGCTTAGCCATCAAAAGTATAAAAACTTGAAACTTTTTTCAGAACCCTACATAGTGAAGGAGTCTGCAAGGAAGATGTAACCAGGGTCTTGCTCACACAAGGAAATGGCGATGAAGTTCTTAAAGGCGTTTCACCTGGGTCCCCCCTACATCAACCAGCTGTGGCAAACTTAATACTCCACATTTTGACTGTGGCATTGTGGCCCCCTCATTTCCAAGAAGTTTATGGATGATTTTAATCAGAGATGCAAAGAGAAGCCCCTGGGTCCCAGTGCAAAATCTGTATTCGGGCCACCCACCTACCACGTGTCATTATAAAACTGGTCTTTCTCACCCGTTTACTAACATTTTTGCAGTTTCTTTGCAACTTCTTTAAACTTGTAACTGTTTCATTTGATTAGTACTTTTACACTAGCGTTTTTTGCTGGCTCCAGCAGGGTTCATCAAAACTGCTTCCATTACTGATAATACAATCATCTGCATCCGTTATGAACAGAACCGGTTGTATTATCTTTAACATTGCCAAGAAGGATCCGTCATGGACTCCATTGACAGTCAATGAAGGACGGATCCGTTTTGTATCGTGTCAGAGAATGACGGGTCATGGCGGATCCATCTTGCTCCGCATCCCATGACGGAAAGAAAACCACAACATGCTGCGGTTTTAACTAATAAATGGGGACTAGTGTTGATCGAGCACCAATGTGCCCGAGTGCTCTGGTGCTCGACTAGAACACTTTGGGATGCTTGGGTGCTCTACAGAGCAACAGAGCACAATGGAAGTCAATGGAAGAACCAGAGCATTAAACCAGGCACCCCCTGCTATGAAGAGGGGGGTGTCTGGTTAACAGAAAAAAGGTCAGAAATTGATGGAAACACCACTGAAATGGTTCGGGAACAGCATGGGGAGGATGTCTGGATGCATCTTGGACTCCCAGGTGGCTGCTGAGAACGATGTTGTCCGAATAGTATGCCAATTACAATAATACGCACAAAACCAAAGATATAATCGATTTTAGAGGAAAAATTGTTAGGAAACATTCTTTCCTGTATATTTACTTGTAAATAAAGTTAAAGTGTTGCCAAAAATTACAAGGAAGAGGCACTCCGATACAACCTGTATATCAGGAGGGCCTCATTCACATTGTGGTACAATTGTTCAGGTATTGGGACTCCTACACTCATAAATCCTATGCAAGTGAAAGGGCTGCCAAAAATTACAAGGAATGGCATTGCAATACACCCTTTGTTCACATAAAGGAGGGCATCATACACACCCTTGAAAAATTATGATTGATGGCCTGGTGACCCTCAAAAACATTAGGGGCGAGGGCCTGCTGCTGATCTGACCATCTAAAACATTAGGGGTGAGGGCCTGCTGCTGATCTGACCATCTAAAAACATTAGGGGTGGGGGTCTGCTGCTGAGCTAAACCTCTAAAACATTAGGGGTGAGGGTCCGCTGCTGAGCTGACTCTCTAAAACATTAGGAGCGAGGGCAGTCTAATAAGCATGTTGATATGATGGAGGAGGAGAACGCTTTTTAGTGGTGAAAGGGGTGCATGGGAATACAGCGTATTCAATACACCATAAAAGCCACATTTAAAGTGCCTTTATGTTCAGCCGCTTTGCTCTGGTGGAGTAGAGAAGTCCTGGGCAATCCAGGCCTTGTTCATTTTGATAAGAATTAACCTGTCAGCTTTTTCAGTTGACAGGTGGATGCACTTATCAGTTATTATGCCCCCAGCAGCACTAAATACCCGCTCTGACAAAAAGCTGGCGGCATGGCAGTCCAGCAGCTCCAAGGCGTAGAGCTCCAGTTCGTGCCAAGTGTCCAGCTTGGACACCCAATAGTTGTAAGGCACAGAGGGATCATTTAGGACGCCGACACGGTCTACTATGTACTCCTTTACCATCTTCCAAAACTTTTCCCTCCTTGTGACACTAGCCCGCGCATCAGGGTGAGGGTGCTTTGCGGGGTGTCATGAAACTGTCCCAGGCCTTGGAGAGTGTTGCCCTGCCTCTGTTGGAACTAAACTGGTTGTTTCGGGTATCGAAATTTCGATACCCAATCTATACTTTTATGCCAGTATCGATTCTGTATTGGGATGTTCCTTTTTTCGATACTAGACCGTGCTACTGCGCAGTCTAGTATCTCCTGTTAGGATACGGCGTGTGCAGCGCTCGGCACACGCTGTGTTCCCTCAGGCCGTACATACTAGTGGAGAAGGAGGGAGGTAGGGAACCCCTCCCTCCTATGATGCGGCCGCCGGTGATTGGTGCAGGAGGAGGGACATGGGAGGAGAGAACTGCTGCACCGGGCGAACGGCAGCAGCCTCCTCCTCAGTGTCCTGTGCCCTCCTCCTCCACCTGCAACAAGTCCCCGTTCCTGCCGCTCTGCCCAGGTCCTGTCGCTCTGCCCCCGGTCCTGCCACTCTGCCCCGGTCCTGCCCACACAATGATTATTAGCCTTTAATACAGATACAGGAGGTGGGTGCCGGCAGTATCCGCCTCCTGTATCTGTATTAAAGGTTAATTATTGTGTGGGCAGTGCGACCCCCCCTCCCAGTATTAAAGTTTTTAGATCATTGGTGGCAGTGGCCACAGGGTCCATTGGTGGCAGTGGCAGTTCCCCATGGCAGCCAGGGCTTCAGTAGTGTCCTGGCTGCCATGGTAACCGATCGGAGCCCTACATTGCGATCAGTTACCATGGCAGCCAGGACGCTACTGAAGCCCTGGCTGCCATAGGGGGTTCCTGCTGCTGTGTGCACAGGGCAGCAGGGAAATGTCAAGCCCTATTCACCCTGATAGAGATCTATTAGGGTGAATAGGCCAAGGGATAAAAAGATCCCAGGTTCTACCCCTAAGGGGGGAAATAGTAAATAAAAATTAAATAAAAAGTAATAATAATAAAAAAAAAAAAAAACACACACACACCAAAATATTAAGTATAAATCACCACCTTTTCCAATTTTACATCTAAAATATATAGATAAATATACAACATATTGCCATATCTAACGTCCGACTCCAAACTGTTAAAAATAAAAAAAAACCTATGCTGTGAACGTCGTAACAGAAAAGTAAAAAAAAAAATGCGCAATTCAAATTTTTTTTGGGGGGGAAGGTTTTTTTTTTCCCCGCGTGGTATCGAATAGTATCGAGCATCGCAATACTTTTTTATGGTATCGATACCGAATCAAAATTTTGGTATCGAAACAACTCTAGTTGGAACTGTTGTGTGTTCCACTCGTCTCCCCTCCTCGGCTGCCCAAGGAACTATGTACTCTGCCAACAGCGTTGTCAGCTGGAAATTTTTGGAGCTATTTTTCCAGAAGGACCTTCTGGTATTGCACCATTTTGCTAGTCCTCTCCACCACAGGAATGAGAGATGAGAATTTCTCTTTGTAGCGGGGGTCGAGAAGGGTGAACAACAAGTAATCGGTGATGGCCAAAATGCGTATAACGCGAGGGTCATGGGAAAGGCAGCACAACATAAAGTCGGCCATGTGTGCCAGAGTCCCAACAGACAAGACTTCACTGTCCTCATCAGAAGGATGACTCTCAATGTCCCATCCTCTTCCTCCTCTTCTGCCCATCCACGCTGAACAGATAGAATAAACCTGCTATGGCTGCTACCCTCTTTAGCACAGGAAACCGTCTCCTGATCCTCATCATCATCATCACCCAATTCGCACTGAGAAGACAAACTGAGGGTGGTCTAGCTAACACCCTGTGTACTGTCTTCCCCCATTTCCCCCTTCTACATGCAAAGCGCCCGCCTTTATTGTGAGCAGCGAGCGTTTCAGTAGACACAGAAGTGGGATGGTTACGCTGATAATAGCAGCATCGCCGCTCACCATCTGTGTTCATTCCTTAAAGTCGCATAAAACCTCACAGAGGTCAGACAGCCATGCCCACTCATCGCTTGTGAAGTGCGGAAGCTGACTGGAATGGCGACGACCATGTTGCCGCTGGTATTCCATTACTGTCCTCTGCTGCTCACAAAGCCTGGCCAACATGTGGAACGTGGAGTTCCAGCACGTGCTCACGTCGCAAAACAGTAGGTGAGCTAGCAATTGCAAGCGCCGCTGCAGCGTTGTCAGACTGGCGGCAGCTGTAGATGACTTTTGGAAATGGGCACACAAGTGGCACACCCAGTAGCTCAGGCAATTTGGGGTAGGATTTGAGAAACCGCTGAACCACTAAGTTGAACATGAAGGCTAGGTATGGTATGTGTGTGAGCTTGCCAAGCGCCAAAGCCGCCACCAAGTTATGGACATTATCAGCCTGGTCCCTTATACCCTGCCACAGCTCTGCGGCAGTGTGCAGTTTGTCACCTAAGCAAATTAGTTTCAGCGCTGGCCTGTTGCCGCTTCCCCACTGCAGTGCTACACTGCTTCCAGCTACTGACTGATGGCTGACTGGTTCTGCAAGATGAGAATTCAGAGGTGGAAGTGGAAGAGGAGGTATAGGAGGAGAAGGGGGAAGGGGGGTTTGCAGCCACTAACATAGGTGGTGGCGGAAATCCTGATGGAAGTAGGGTCCACAATCCTTGGTGTCGGTAGCACCTGTGCCATCCCAGGGTACGACTCGCTCCCGGCCTCCACAACGTTCACCCAGTGTGCCGTCAGGGAAATGTAGCGTCCCTGGCCAAAAGCACTTGTTCATGTGTCAGTCGTTAAGTGGACCTTCCCAATAACTGTGTTGGTCAGGGCACGTGTGATGTTACGGGCCACATGCTGGGGTAAGGCGGGGATGGCACACCGGGCAAAAGAGTGGCAGCTGGGGACTGAGCAACAAGGGATGGCTGCCGCCATCAGGCTGCGGAAAGCCTCAGTGTCCACAAGCCTAAATGGCAACATTTCCAGGGCCAGCAATTTGGAAAGGTGTGCATTCAGTGCTATGGCCTGTGTGTGGGTGGGTGGCTGGGTATTTGCGCTGGGGTATGGATACCTGTACGCTGCGCTGGGACACGGAAGTGGATGTGTTCCAGGGAACAGTTGCGGGCCTGTTTGGTGTGGCCCGCCTTCGTCCTTTTGCCACAACACATTCTCTTCCAGCCTGTTATGGTGCGTAGCCCCCCTCTGTACTGCTGTCCTCGCTCGACTTGCCACCATCCTAGGTTGGGTTAGTGATTTAATCGTCCACCACCTACTCTTCCACTTCCTCACTCTGGTCATCCTCCTGACTTGTTGACCTAACAAGAACCTCACTTATTGACAACTGTGTCTCATCCTCTTCATGAACCTCTTGAGACACTAATTGCCGTTGACTTATTGCCAACTGCGTCTCATCATCATCATCCATCTCGTGAAACACTAATTGCCGTTCCCCACCATCATCTTTTTCGGACCGTGAATGCTCAAGAGTTTGGGAATCAGAGCACAAGATCTCATGTCCCTCTTGGCGAGAGGGCCAAATCAAGGAATGGCGATGAAAAGAGCTCATCAGAATATCTGAGTGTGCGTTCACTTGTTTGCCAAGACTCTCCATGGTGGGAGAAAGGAGGATCAGGGTGAGGATTCTGTTGACCAGACTCTTGGCTACTGAGACTGGACTTTGTGGAAGACAGGGTGGTGCTTAACGGACTGGAAGCATTATTTGCTGCAATCCAAACAACCACCTGGTCCCACTGGTGTGACTTCGAGAGTGGTGTCCTGCGCCGCCCTGCAAACTGGGATATGAAGCTAGGTATCGTGGATGAGTGTGTTTCTTGTGCTCTGGCAGCAGGCACAGTTTTACAGTGCCCAGGGCCACTGCCTCTGCGTGCACCATCGGCAGCACGGCCACTTCCACGTCCCTTACTGCTCGCCTTGAGCATATTAATTGGTATATATGCTTGCAAGTATGTCACACGTACAGTTGCGCAGGTTTTTGTAAGTGTATGCGCATAAATTACACTGAACGTCACAGATATTTAGGACAAGGAAGCGTTAAACAGGAGATGTAGCGCAGGTAATGTTGCTGTCACCAGCGGCGAAAAAATTAAACTGAATGTCACAGATATTTAGGATGCGCAAACATTATACAGGAGATGTAGCACATGTAATGTCGCTGTCATCAGCGGTGAAAAAGTTTAACTGAATGTCACAGATATTTAGGATGCGCAAACATTATACAGGAGATGTAGCACATTTAATGTCGCTGTCACCAGCGGTGAAAAAGTTTAACTGAATGTCACAGATATTTAGGATGCGCAAATGTAACACAACAGATGTAGCAAAGGTTGTGTCACTGTCAGCAGAGGCCAAACAATTGCACGCAATTTAGCGCAGGTTGCGCTAATAATATATATTGCAGCCAGATAAAACAATAGTCCTTTAATGGACTTTTGGGTCTCTAACACCTTTCAAGACTAAACATTGCCTACAAAAAAAAACAACAATTCCTGTCCCTACACTATGTGTTCCTTCTACTGCAGCTCTCCCTGACTAAGACTAAGCCGAACCACGTGTCATCGGGTGCTATATAGCCAGCCAGCCAATCACTGTAATGCCAGTAACCAACATGGCTGCAGCATTACTGTGAGTGCCAGTACTAACCCGCACGTTTATTGGCTGCGTAGCCACATACAACAAAAGCTCCGTGCATTTGTTTCTAGATCATAGTCTAGTCTCCCGGTGCCGTATTAGTGTATAATTCTTTGCTGCTAGCATAGTATGGGTGGTTGATGTGGATTCATTTTCCTGTTTCCTGTTCGATTCTGATTAATCTTTGCTGTCCTTCTAGGTAGTATATTGCAGAGCCAGTCTGTTCTGCTGTGCCTTCATTTCTTCTCACTGTCGTTCGCTGCTATGTACTAAATACCACTGACATTTTCCATCTGCTCCATTTATTGTCATTACATTTGGTTTCTGTCACTTCCTGGCAAGCTATTTCTGTGTATTTGCTGCCTGCCAGTGTTGACATGTGCTTCATATATTTTTCTTGCCACCAGCCAGTTGTTATGCAGTTCTGCCCTACTGTAAATCCTGGGAATATCAGAATATCTGAGAACCAAGAGACGCTGTTAGGACTTTGTGATTGCAATAGATTATAGGTGTTGTCTCACTTCAGCAAATGGCATTTATCATGTAGAGAAAGTTAATAGAAGGCACTTACTAATGTATTGTGATTGTCCATATTGCCTCCTTTACTGGCTTGATTCATTTTTTTATCCCATTGCTCATCTTCAGGAGTTACGGCCATAACTACAGCGCAGACACAAGGTGGCCGACACAGGATGAGCGAATTCAATAGAACAAAGTGAAATTCAATCCGAATTTCAGGACAAATTTTAATTGCTGCGAAGCCGAATTTCCTCCTGCTTATTGGTAGCGAATCAATTTAACCTGAAATAGTGTAAAAAACAAAAAAAAAAATCATACTTACTTCCTCCATTTGCTCGCGATGGGCTGACCACCGCCATCTTGATTGAAGATCTTGACCGAAATCCCATGCGCCACCACAGCCGGGGTGTATCGGGCCGCGTGAGATTTCGCACAAGATCTTCAAGCAAGATGGCAGCGGCCGACCCGTCGCCAGCAAATGGAGGCAGAAAGTATGATTTAAGAAAAAAACAATCTTTTCATTTTATATTGTATTATTGCTCTCAGATGCTACGATCATGTATGAATGTGCCATATGAGGGGTACAATGATGGGGAGCTGCGCTGTCATTGCACCCGTTACTTACAAAAAATGCACTTTGTGACGAAGTAACTCGCCACAAACTGAATTCGGAAAAGCAGCTAAATCGAATTTTGAAAAAGTTTGCTTATCTCTAGCCACAACCCCTTTAAGTTCATTTCTGCAGTTTTGAGCAACCAGAGTTGTTACACTTATGGCAGAGGAGCCTTTAGGCACTGCGGTACTACATGTCCTATACTGCCCCCTGTCTGTGCCAGGATGAGCTGCTCCTTTGGACATTAGGTGAGCTGCGGTACATGTATGAAGAAGGTCCTGACCTCACCATAGAAAGTGATTTCCAGCTTTTAGCATCTATTCCTATCTTTTTTACATAAGGACTTGCTTTATCCATTTTGGATAAACTTGTCTTAAAACTTTTCTTATCTTGGGATGATATTTTTGGGCTTTGGAACCAATAACTGGTTTTTGATAGAGTTTTGGACTCAAGTTACAATTGTTTCAACTTCAATGGTTGTCCCGAAACCTATTAATATCGTAACTGGAGAAACCACTATATATATATATTAGACAAAAGGTTGTGAACCGCACTGCTGCAAATATGAAAAGACCGGGTGCCAGCGGCTGTTGGAGAGATCCCATTTTCCAAAATAGATATCCACAAAAGGTCCACGGCACATCCTTCCATCTTTTTATCCCCAGGTGAGACGTTTCGGTTTACCTACTGAAACCATTAAGTAATGCTTGCTTGAGAATGGTTTCAGTATGTAAACCGAAACGTCACACCTGGTGAACTAAAGATACGCTTTTAATGAAGGAAGTGCCGTGGACCTTTTGTGGATATATATATATATATATGTACATACATATATGCTTTTGCTTGGTTAGAACAATAGGTTTTCTCTTAGTCTTATGTAAAAACACGCTGCCATATAAGCAGGAGTTAAGCCTCAGCGATAACTAAGCCGGCTACATCTGTAAAACGATGACAGAACAGAGAAGTCACATACCAATTTGTCCTGGAACATTCTGGCAAGGTTCAGGCACGTGATGTTAATTCAGTTTATAAACTTGAGCACCATAGGTTTATATTTCAACTAACACTTCATTTTTCAGACAAGCTTTAGACAGACCCCTTGCCCTTTGTCATGGTGAACATGTACAATGTGGGCTATACGGAAAACAAAAACACTAACCCCTTAAAGGGAACCTATCACTTTGAACATAGGGGCAGATCTGCCGTTTGTAGACCTGGAGGAGTTCATACTAAAACTGGTCTACGTAACGCCAGTCTAAATATATATGACCCATTGTATGTCGAGCAGTATTATCAGTATTATTTTTGCTACCAAGGTGGTACTAAACAGTGAGATCAGCGTTGCAGAATGTCGACTCCCTAGATCAGTTGTTTGACCATGCACGCAACCACCTTCACCTGTCCAACCCCATGTTGATACCTTTGGCCAGCAACTGCCCATACATTCCTCTGTCCCCTTGCATTCCATGTACAAATGTTGGCATCGGCACTCATACTCTGCAGTGCTCCAGATCTTGAGGTATAAGAAGGAGGTTTCTGGCTCAAAAATATTAGGTTTAAAGAGTTTCACAGCCAAGGATCTACATAACATCCATGGTCTTCTTCCAAAGCAGGTACAACATTGTAAAATGTAAACTAATATAGCTTCACAGCCCAGCCCTGGAGAAACTGCCACATCCATTTACTCCACGGACAACCCATTGAGCTCAACAAGAACTGCTTATTGATTCATTTCCCCTGCAGCGGTGCTACAGAAAAACTGAAGACTTGCTTCCAGGTTCCTGCAATAATTATTGCTGAATGCTGGAGGCCTTAGAAGCAAGGCAACTGTGATCAGGGTGCCTGAGGGGAACCGTCTAACAAAAAGGGATTGTCCAAAATGCATTGACCTCTTTACAAAAGCACAGTGATTAAACTTAAACCTTCTAAGGGGACGTCAAAGAGCACAAATAGAGCTTCATGGTCCTGATGGTTTTGCCAAGATCAAGGAATCTCTAAGGATAATTATTAAGCTACATTGAAGGCAGTATCCCATTAATTGAATGAGCTACAGCTGAAGATAAAAGTACGCAAATCAAATCCTAAATATGTACAAAATATGCCAACCATTTATGACACTGTCTGATAGGGCACGAGAAGTGGTAATCACTGAGGTTTGTTTGGAGTCATCTCCCAGGCAACTTGCTGACTTCAGTGAGGTGACGCTTAAAATGTAAAGTGATCAGTGGAGCAATTAACTTTACTGGCGTCTCAGAGGTTTTAAAGTGGACCTGAATGGAACAACCTTGGTAGATGATTCCATAGACCTATGGCTTATTATTTTTTCTAGTTTCTCAACTTGGGGGATATGGCACAGGTCTAAGAGGTACCTATGGTGCCCTAAAGTATGCTTCAGAGTGTGACTTAGTTGCAGGTTGCCTCTATTATCAGTGAGCAAGTCTGGAATCATGAAGCCTGTCCATCTGCTCCCATTCCATGGGTCTTGCCTGTGAGGATCTCTACTTCTTGGGGACTGCAGGATCCCAAGCCACCAGGAGATCTGCAAGCTACAGCATACAAAGTCAGGAGGGTGATTAGCAATACAGCTATAGAGACTTCACTGCAGGCGAGGGGATAACAAGTTAAGACACCCATCACCACAGTTCAGGACAGACATTCTCAAAAGCCTGCATATCACACATGTACACCTATAGGAGGGAAATCAAGAGACAGAGGGACTAGAGTGCTATTATCTGCCATTTCCAAATCATCCCCTTGGACACCTACATAGATTGCCCAGCCATAACAGGACTGTCACAAAAAATGGGGGTCCTAGAGGTGGATATTTATGGCACAAAGATATAGCTAGCACGTAGCAGTGGAACTAGATGTGCCAGCATGCATTTCTGAGAAATAAAAAGACTCAGAATTGAGAACTGGGAATGGTCTGAGAAGTTGCAGGTTTCTCACCATCATCCTAATGGTTTATGCAGGGTACTCATATCATAAAAGTACCACATTAATAGCTTATATTGAACTATTTCTTAAAGTGGAGCACGTCATTAACGTTTCGTCACCTGACTTACAGAAGGTTAGTTTTCCATACATTACAGAGAATATTATTTTCCACTGTAACATAATATAGTTCTGTATAACGGTATCTCCCATAGTTACTGGAAAATATTAGCTTACCTTGTACAGTATGATATATAAAAAGCCGAAAAGAGGAGGGGGTTCAAGGGAAAGTAGAGACTCAAAACAATCATTTAACCTGTTAATGAGATATTTCTATTTTAGGCTAAGTCTGATTCCTTTGTTAACAGGTCATATACTTAAGAACACAGAAACTGCTACCCAGCCCACTCTTTAAAGTAGTAGTCTGAGTGTTTAATACTGTCCACCCCCTTGTTAATATAAAAAAAGCACTGATCCATTTGCTTGCACTGCTGACTGGATGTGCAGGACAGGACCTGTGAGACGTCATCACGCTGGAGTGCAGGTCCTGTCCTGAGCTTCCAGTCAGCAAGGGGCATTGACCGCAGTGCGAGCAAATGGAGGAGGTGAGTGCTTTTTTTTTTTTTCCAGACGCAAACTGGGGGCACAAATAGGAGCATTATTTGAACTGGGGGCACTTATGTGGGGCATTATTGTAGCTGGGGGCACTAATGGGGGCATTATTTTAACTGGGGACACTAATGGGTGGTATTATTCTAACTGGAGGAACTAATGGGGGCATTATTCTTCCTGGGGGCACAAATGGGGCAATTACTCTTACTGAGGGGCACTAATGGGGGCATTAATATTACTGGAGGCACTAATGTGTACAGTATTAATTCTGGGGGGTGCTAATGGGGGCATTACTATTACTGGGGGCACTATTGGGGGCATTAATTATTCTGGGCAGCACTAATGGGGGCATTAATTCTAGGGTGCACTAATTCGGGCATTAATATTATTGGGGACACTAATGTGGACCGTATTAATTCTGGGGGGCGCTAATGGAGGCATTAATATTACTAGAGGCAATAATGTGGACAGAATTCATTCTGGGGGGTGCTAATGGGGGCATTACTATTACTGGGGGCACTATTGTGGGCATTAATTATTCTGGGCAGCACTAATGGGAGCATTAATTCTAGGGTGCACTAATTCGGGCATTAATAATCCTGGGGACACTAATGTGGACCGTATTAATTCTGGGGGGCGCTAATGGAGCCATTACTATTCCTGGGGGTACTAATGTGGGCATTATTTATTTGGGGGGAACTAATGGGAGCATTAATATTATTGGGAGCCACACTATGATAGCAACTTAACACCCCATGTCAAGCCACGCCCCACAACACCCCCTTTGGGGTATGGTTTCTTTTGGCCGGTATTTTTTGTTAGGAACGATGGCAAGTTTTGCATTGCGGAGGCACGGACAGAAACCCCACGGAAGCACTACGGAGTGCTTCCGTGGGGTTCCGTGCCTCTGTCCCGCACCGATCTTCCACATTGTGGACCCATTCAAGCTGTTTGCAAGCCGCATAACGGGCACGGCGGAACAACGGCCATGTGCATGAGCCCTAAAGCTACCTACACGGGTGCAGGTTTTAAAACAGAATATCCACACAGATTTTTGTGTGGATTCCTCTGTGGATCCAACCAACTGTTCCCGCAGATACTAAGCGCTAGTGTGAAACTAGCCGTAGTAGTTTGCCTCTATAAGTTGTCAAATAGTAGGAGTTGTAGTTCTTTCCTTCTCACTCCCTGTAATGTCTATAATAGCATCATGGAAATGATGGGAGTAATAGCTCTCTCTCATATTCCTCTCCATGTAATAACCACTGATGCCCCATAATAACAGTCTGGACATGCTCAGATTTGTAGTTCTCCCCTCTTATACCTCCGTATATAATGATCTCTGAAATCACATAATAATAGCCTGGACATGCTAAGAGTTGTAGTCCTCCCTTCTATATGTCCTCCTTGTAATATCCACTGATATCAGATAATATTTCACGGTCTGAAATTGTGATATTTGATGAAACGCATAAGGAGAACATGTTATGTTTTGATGTTTTTTTGTTGTTTTTGTGCTATATTCTGTGTAAAGCAATGGTCAGCACCCTGGGATTGTCCAGCAGTTACAAAACTACAACTCTGTCCCTGACAGCCAGAGACGACCGGTATATACCTTGTAAACGACCTCCCTTTGTTTTTACACGGTAGAACTGGGAATGTATCTTTACCAGTTGGGTGGTTTCTCTCCTCTTTCTTACGCAGGTTCAGTTAGTAGCAGATTTTTCTGGTTCGGTGAACATTGAAAGTCAAAAATAAATGTTCAGGTCACGAGCTTACAGTTTATGCAGAACATATACTTCTCACCTACGTTAATGTGAATTCTACTGCTATAACTGGAAAATGTTTTATGTTGCACAGGACTGAGAAGAATGGGGGATGGGGACCGTAATGTGACCTTACGTTCTGTCACCAGAATAAGACTATAACGGGCTCCTCCCCCCAGGGCCCTTCCTATCAAGTCCCAGGTGTAGGAAATGCCGAGTGGTATGATGCGGCCTAAATTGTCTCTTTATGTGTGTCACGGTGCTCCTACCTGGATATGGCTGGACCCCAGGCTTTGGCTCCGAAGCAATAAATAGGGGGAATAATTGAGGGATTTGAAGAAATAACTTGAGTCCAGACCTTGAGATGAAGTTCAATGGCAGCTTTACTTGAGTAAACGTTTCTCCAAACAGTTTAAGGCTTTGTCTTTGTTCCAGCAGGCTTTAGCATTAAACTGGAAGGAAAACTCAACTCTGCTATACTTTTCTTTCACTCTGCTGTACTGACAAGCTGACTTGGTGTCTTTGTTTCCTCTTTTGCTGCACTTCACTCTTGTAGTCGGACTCATGTTCAGCCAAAAAGTAGATTAGAATCCTGGCAGCTCCAACATGGAGTCTAAACCAGAACAAACTAGAACTGCCCCACCTGATTCTGGTAGCAAGCAGGACTGTCCCACTCCTGCCCAAATGCGGGAGAATGAAACGGTAAGTTCTATTCTCTCTAAGGATAGCTCTGCCACCTGCTGGTGAACCAGGCACATTACATGTAATAAACTGTTACATAACAAGATTATGAACGGACATTGCGGAGGACCTGGAAAGACATACATAAGATAACATTTTGTTAGCCCATTAGAGATAGTAGCAGGGTGCAGGAGTGGTAACACCACTCGGCTGTTACACAATGTTCTGTATAATTGCAGAGATCATGATTGTGTTGCAACCCAGAGGGAAGTGCAGCGTGAGTTCTTCCTCACTTCCAGGGCTGACAGAGATCAGCAAAGTTTTAAAAAATTTGATTTGGCTGATTTGCCGAATTGTCACAAATCGCTTTAAATCAGGTATACCTGTCTCGGTGGCTGAGGGAATGTATGGAGCGGGCCGCTGCAGTGACCCCGCTCCTTACGTGGCAGCAGCATTGATGCACACGGCGAAATATCACACTTGCCTTTAATACTGAGGCAAACTAACTGTAACGGTTTAACTATAAATGTCGGCGTACTGCACAGTGATGCACACTGCGATACACTCTCCCTGCAGTCTCCCTCTACAATATTCTTCTATTAATTATTTTCAACAACACTGTCCCTAACCCATGAGCGCTTGTCACGTCTCTCCCTATGCTTAGGATAAGGCTTTTATAGGGCTGTGACATCACAAGGGATGGCTACCTGCAGATTGCCTGTCTGCACGGCATTATGGGTGATCTCACATTCCCGGGCTTCTTACTTTCACTTTGTAACACGTGCAGCCGCCATTTTAGAAAAAATTGATTCGTTACCACAAAGCACTAGGAAATTCGGCTTTGTTGTGAATCAAAGTTTTCCTAACCTCAAATTCCACTTCAGATGCTTCGATTCGCTCAACTCTGATTGGGGGGCCACAGATAGGATCTGTATTTTCTCCGTCGAGGGCACACGGTGGTTAGAGTCTCATGGTTGATGGAAGGTTGGGTGCACTTGATGGTGTGGTGCAGAATGATAGACAGGGGACCAGAGAAGAGTTGAGCAAGGTACTTACAATCTTAGTACAACTGATCCAACAAAGTTCTGGCTGAACCATAGGTCTCCTCCAGAGTTCTCCAGAGGTGCCATTCCTTAGGCCCCTTTCACACGGGCGTCATGTTTAACGCCCGGATAAGAGGCGGGTGGGTTGCGGGAATATGCGCGATTTTCCCGCGCGGGTGCAAACGTTTGTAATGCGTTTTGCATGCGCGTGAGAAACATCGCCATGTTTGGTACCCAGACCCGAAGCGGGACTTCATCACTGAAGTCGGGTTTCGGGTCTTCTGGAGAATTTATTATTTTCCCTTATAACATGGTTATAAGAGGAAATAATAGCATTCTTAATAAAGAATGCTTAGTAAAATGAAGTGGAAGGGGTTAAAAATAATAAAAGTTAACTTACCTTAGCCACATGATCATGTAGTTGCGATCTGTCCTCTTTTTCCCTGCATCAGCTAAGAACTGAAGGACCTGTGATGACGTCATATCACATGGTCCAATCACATGGTCCATCTTACCATGGTGATGGACCATGTGATTGGACCATGTGATGTGACATCATCACAGGTACTTTAGATCTTAGATGCTGCAGGGAAAGAGAGGACAGATCGCAACTACGCGATCAAGTGGCTAAGGTAAGTTAACTTTTATTATTTTTAACCCCTTCCTCTTCATTTAACAATGCATTCTTTATTAAGAATGCTATTATTTCCCCTTATAACCATGTTATAAGTGAAAATAATAAAGATCGGGTCCCGTTGCTAAGCAATCATGCGGGAAAATCGCAACGCATCCGCACTTGCTTGCGGATGCTTGCGATTTTCCCGCAGCCCCATTCACTTCTATGGGGCCTGCGTTGCGTGAAAAACGCACAATATAGAGCATGCTGCGATTTTCAAGCAACGCAGAAGTGATGCGTGAAAATCACCGCTCATGTGCACAGCCCCATAGAAATGAATGGGTCCGGATTCAGTGCGGGTGCAATGCGTCCTCCTCACGCATTGCACCCGCGCGGAAAACTCGCCCGTGTGAAAGGGGCCGTACATATAGTAACAGTGGTGGGGTGCACATAAATCCAAAATTTCTCTGTAAGTCCTTCAGTTATGCAGATTTCACAAAGCAACGCTGCAAGTGCAGTATACGGGCACTTTAATACCCGTTTACCACCAATCTGTTATGTTCCTTTAAGTGTTTCATATAATTGCCTGCAGCAATGCGAGGGTTGTGATGTAGGTGTTAGACCACTAGGGGAACTGGTGAGCAGGGATGTATATATAGCTAGGCCAAGGCAGGCTAGTGTTAGTGCAGACCCTGGAGTCTGTGAAGGCCACATGTCACAGGCCTAAGCAAGTCAGCAGAAGTCAAGCAGAGGCAATCCCAAGAGCAAGAGGTACTGAATGTCAAGAGGAGGTACACTGTCTACTGGAGATTCAAGGATATAAGCCAGAAGTAGGGCATTGGGGCCTTGAAGAATAATTGCCAGTCAGGACAAGTCAGGAAGAAAGTAAGGTTCACCTGCATTTCAAAGTCCTGTTATTTTACCCTCTACTTTACCTTGCTGGATGTAAGCCTGCTGTAACTGCGACTGTATAAAAGTCTATTGTCTGCAACAAGAACTGTTGTAAGAGGTTGCCTGCTGTATTTCCACTGTTTTCAGTAAAGTTGGAATTCTGTTTTCAAGCTACAAGTCTGCACCTCTATTATTCCTACTATAAATACGGTGTGCCACCGTTTACTGGCACTGGCGTCACGAAACATCAGGGACTTAGCCATAGGCACGTTAAACTACAACACCAAGGGCACCTCACATTCCACCTGGCTGTGTCCCTCAAGAACCCAGAGAGTGCCCCAGAGGAACAGCGTGCCGGCCTCTCCATCACTGGCATTCCCCAGGTTAGTCACACACATTGCCCTGACTTGGGGATGCTACATTTTGGCGTCACGAACAGGATACGCACGTTTTACGGACTGTGAGCAAAAACGTGAACTTTGTGCCTTAACCAGTTTGCCAAGTGACAAAACGCCTGTTTGTTTATTGAACTTTGCGGACTTAAAACGTACAGAAAAGTGTCCCAAAAACTTCTAAAAGCGCTGTGCAGTGTTGCGCTGTCAAGAGGAAGAAAATCGCCACTTCAAAGTGTGTTTTTGTGGACTTTTTATCATCCTGCTTGCTGTCACTGAATTGATGCATCATGGCGCCCAAGATGGCCGCCTGAACTGTGGACTTATCTACTGCGCCATCACCACTCATTGCTGGCGGGAAAACTTAGCGCCAAACTCTGCAGCGTCACCACCCTATTCAAATTTCCCAAGCTGGACTCCACCTACCTTGGACTTGGAAGAACGCAGACGCTGTTCCCCGTCGGAGCAAGTCCGAGCTCCGCCCCTCCGGCCCGACGTCCTCGCGGGAAGGGACGCTGCGCAAGGGATTCCCGAAGACGTCCTTCCGGATCTCGCGAGATTTGGACCGCCTGCACCGGAGTAAGTACAAACTCCTGGGGAAATAATTCCATACCGGAGAGGGGTCACCTGGTTAGTGAGGCCCAAAGGGGATACCGGACTCTTTCCACCGATTGCACTCACCAGCCAGTAACCCCGCCAGCGCGACATCGGACCTGTCGCTACCTCTTAAAGGGACCGCACAACCAATTAATCTGCATCATGTCGGACTCAGAAGTAGCAGAGCAGCCTGCCCCCAGGGAGCCAGTGGCCACCAACGGTATTGCGCCTGCCAACATGATGCCGCTGACGATGCCATACTACTTTGGGGCCCCATGGTTTCCCCGTTATGCCGGGAGGCTCATAATTTAAAAGACTTTCAAGACAAAATCCTGGCTCTGTTCCGGCTCTATCCTATCAATCCGGAGCAGCAAATGGAGATTCTGTTAGCCCAGTTGGAAGGAGCGGCCCGTCGTGAGGTCATGTCCTGGCCCAGTTCTGAGAGGAGTACCATAGAGCAGATCTTTGACCGCCTCAGCACTACCTTTGAAGTCAGGACGGTGTCTGAAATAAAGATGCGCTTCTTCAGTAAGAAACAAAAGCCTGGTGAGTCACTCCGTGATTTTGCTTTATCCCTCCAAGAGGCCTGGAGGGCCGTCATTCATATAGACCCTAGAGAGGTTGACACCCAGGATCAAACTCTGAGAGAACAATTTATTGCGGGTGTGAGTAGCGAATCTTTAAAAACACAATTGAAAATGTTGTCGGCTCAGCACCCTAACAGTATTTTCCTGGACTTTAAAGAACTGGCCATTAGTATTCTGGGACAACACCTGCCAACGGAACCGGTGGCCCATCCCGAGCCTTCTGTCCGTAATCCTAAGCTGACGGATGCCAGCCTGCCAGGGGCCAGCCAAGCCGCCCAGACTCCAGTGCCTGATACGGTAGCTGCTTTGATGGAACAGGTCAATTTCCTCACTAAGAGCCTGGAAAAAGTCTGCAGGAAACTGGAAGAGTGGGAGAAGCCCTTAATGCTGGAAGATGAACTCCTTCTGCCGCAAAAGCCTGGCCCCCCTGCGTATCAAGAAGTTTATCCCAGAGATCCTGGGCGACGTTCAAGTGACCGGTTTAGGAACCGCAAGCGGCCTGCCTGTAACTACTGCAAGAAGTTGGGTCATACTGAATCTACTTGCTGGCAGTTAAACGGGTCACCCTCGAGGCTGAGGACCGCCCCTCGGGAGGTAGAACAACAGGTCCAAGGGATCCAAACTGGATGCCCCGTTATGTGGGGTCCCGTCCCAAAATAAGCGTCCGGATCAATGGAGTGCCTTTTGAAGCGTTGTTGGACACTGGATCTCAAGTCACCACTATTCAGCAGTCCACCTTTAATCAGTTCTGGAGTTCCAGCCTGCTTACCCAGCCACCTGAGTCCTGGCTGGAGATAATTGCAAGCAATGGTAAGCCCATAAAAGTCCATGGATACTGGGAACCCACTCTCCAGGTGGGAGAAGCCACTTTACCACAGCAAGGAGTGATCGTGGTACAAACCGGGGATAAAGGGGTCACCCTGTGATTGTTGGGACTAATGTTTTCAAAAATTGCTACCCTGAGGTACTTGAAGCTCTCCATCAGTCCCTGCCTGCAGCTTCCTCTGCTTCCAAGAAGGTCCTCCAAAAGACTATCAGCGTATTGTGTGCTCAGCAGAGGTTTGCAAATGAAAAAGGAGAGATCTGCACCGCCAGGATCCGTGATAATAGACCAGTGACTCTACCTCCAAACTCCCAAACCCTCCTGTGGTGCCGTGCTGTCCTGGGAGTCCAGGGCCAAGACTATCCGGCCCTGGTGGAACCTGTCCAGATGGAGAACTACCCATATGTGAGAGCTGCCAAGTGCCTGGCGACCGTCTCCCAAGGTAAAGTACCTGTCCGTCTGATTAACCTCAGCGATCATCCTGCTGTGCTTACTAAGCACTGTCCTGTTGCCCAGCTTTCCCAGGTATCCTTCCAGGATGTCATCCGCCTGCCTGTCACCGAGAAGTCACCAGCTGCCACTCGAGGACCTCTTCCTGCAGACGACTCTCCAGTGCCCTGGTGGAAGGAACTCCATGTCGGGGACGAAGCTACCCGCAATATCAACTAGAGGGACTCCTGAACCTAGTAAAGCAACACCATCAAGCCTTCAGTAAGCACGCAACGGACTATGGAGAGGTCAGTGTCATCCAACACACCATACCCACTGGCTCTCATCCTCCCATCAAAGAGAGGTATAGACCCATACCACCAACTTCATACCAAACTGTTAAAGAGATGATCCAAGAAATGAAAGACTCAAGCGTAATCCGGGACAGTCGTAGTCCTTGGGCTGCCCCCTGGTTTTAGTAAAAAGAAAGATGGTGGCATCCGGTTTTGTGTAGACTATAGAAAGATAAATCAGATCACTCACAAAGATGCTTATCCATTGCCACGTATTGAGGAGTCTCTAACTGCTCTAGGCTCCTCCGCCTATTTCTCCACCTTAGATTTAACCAGCGGATATTGGCAAGTGCCCATGGCCCCTGAGGATAGGGAAAAGACTGCTTTCACCACCCCTATGGGCCTGTTTGAATTTAATTGCATGCCATTTGGACTGTGTAATGCCCCGGGACCTTTCAAAGATTAATGGAGCGGTGCTTAGGCCATAAGAATTTTGAGACGGTGCTGTTGTACCTGGATGACGTTATCATCTATTCTAAAACGTATGAGGACCATTTAAAGCATTTAGCTGAGGTGTTTGAAATCCTTATTAAATACGGCCTCAAGATTAAACCGTCCAAATGTCACCTGCTGAAACCTGCTGTAAAATACCTGGGACATGTTGTAAGCGCAGAGGGGTCCAGCCTGATCCTGATAAGTTGGCTGCTGTCCGAAATTGGCCGGTCCCCACTACAGTGAAGGAAGTGAGGAGTTTCCTTAGCTTCGCTGGCTACTACCGGCGCTTTATCCCCACTTCGCTCAAATAGCAGATCCAATCCAGGAACTCCTGAGGGGACAACCAAAAAGAGCCCAAAGACTCCTGTCCCCATTGAATGGAATGAAGAGAGGGAGATTGCATTTCAGTTGTTAAAGAGAAGCTGACTGAACCTCCTGTGCTGGGGTACCCAGATTACAGTAAGCCATTTCACCTTTACACAGATGCCAGTAAGAAAGGCCTGGGAGCAGTGCTAGCTCAAGTGCAAGAGGGAAAGAGAGAGTGATAGCTTACGCCAGCCGGTCCTTAAAGGGAGCCGAAAGAATGATCAGAATTATAGCTCTTTCAAATTGGAGTTTCTGGCCTTAGTGTGGGCGGTAACAGAAAAATTCAAGGACTATTTGGCTGCCACTCCATTTATTGCCTTCACTGATAATAATCCTCTGGCCCACCTGAATACCGCCAAACTGGGGGCCTTAGAGCAGAGATGGGCCTCCCGCCTTGCTAATTACGACTTCACTGTAAAATACCGGGCTGGCCGTTCAAGCGATAATGCTGATGCCCTGTCAAGGCTCCCCACTGAAATAGCACCAGATGACAAACGGGATGCCTGGGAAGATGTAGAGATGCCAGCATTTTATAACAGGTTTGCTCAACAGGACCAAGCTCAAGCTGCCAACGGTGGAACCTCTGACCCTCCATCCTTTGATAAGCCTGCATCCAGAGAAGAAAAGTGGATTAAGTTGCAATCAGAGAGTAGAGTTCTCGGTGAACTGCTGGACTTCTTCATCAGTGGCAGAACCCCTGAAAGAATTCGGCGAAAGACCGCAGACCCAGAACTCCTCAAATTGTGGAAGCAACGTCAACAACTGTTCCTTCAAAAAGGCCTGTTGCTGCGACGAAGCCTGGATCCAGTGTCAAATGACAGAGTGCACCAGATCCTCATCCCACGTCGTGATGCAGGTATGGTTTTAGAAATGTATCATGACAGGTCTGGACATTTTGGGGTTCAAAAGACTGAGGCCACTGTCCGTAGGCGGTTCTACTGGGTTGGAGTCAGAGAGGACATTGAGAAGTGGTGTCGGGAATGTATAGCCTGTGCCCTAAAGAGAGGTGAACATCATGATCAGAGAGCACCGCTGCACCCTATTATAAGTACCGCCCCTCTTGAACTGGTGTAGCATCCCCAAGTCAGGGCAATGTGTGGAACTAACCTGGGGAATGCCAGTGATGGAGAGGCCGGCACGCTGCTCCTCTGGGGCACTCTCTGGGTTCTTGAGGGACACAGCCAGGTGGAAGGTGAGGTGCCCTTGGTGTTATAGTTTAACGTGCCTATGGCTAAGTCCCTGATATGTCGTGACGCCAGTGCCAGTAAACGGTGGCACACCGTATTTACAGTAGGAATAACAGAGGTGCAGACTGGTAACTTGAAAACAGAATTCAAACTTTACTGAAGACAGTGATGATACAGTAAGCAGTCTTTCCAACAGTTCCTTTTGCAGACAATCAAAATTGCAGTGGTCTTACATCCA
The DNA here is from genome assembly GCA_033119425.1 of Bufotes viridis. Classification (NCBI taxonomy): domain Eukaryota; kingdom Metazoa; phylum Chordata; class Amphibia; order Anura; family Bufonidae; genus Bufotes; species Bufotes viridis. The sequence continues at coordinate 38,567,486 of CM065591.1, forward strand.
GCAAGGTTAAACAGAGGTGATAATACAGGACTTGGAATTGCAGGTGAACCTTACTTTCTTCCTGACTCGTCCTGACTGGAATTGATGCTTCAAGGCCCCAATGCCCTACTTCTGGCTTATATCCTTGAATCTCAGTTTATAGAGTACCTCCTCTTGACGTTTAGTACCTCTTGCTCTAGGGATTGCCTCCAGGTTGACTTCTGCTGAACTGGCCTAGGCCTGAGACATGTGGCCTTCACAGACTCCAGGGTCTGCACTGCACTAGCCTGCCTTGGCCTAGCTATATATATAACTGCTCACCAGCTCCCCAGTGGTCCAATACCCAAATGACACCCTTAACATTGCTGCAGGCAATTACATAGAAACACACAGCATAACAGAATGGTGAGTAAGCGGGTATCAAAGTGCCCGTATACTGCATACCCCACAACTTTAAACTGAGTACGACCTCGTACTCCACCACAGGGGTCCACCCAGCTGGATTCATCTCCTGAAAGACAAAAGGAAAAACATGCAGGCATACATAAACACAAATGAATGACATCTGCATAATTTATATCAGGTCCAGCTGGAAAGGTGGAGGCGCGGTGACAAGGGCGTCGTTCTCTTCCTTCAGGATAAAGAGTGGAACTGGGCGCTGACCTGGCACAGCGGATGTTAGGGAATACCAGGATAGTCCATGACAATGAGTGAGTCCATAAAAGCATATCACAGAGGCTCGCACACAGGAGTCCATCTCTGGGCACAAACTTAAAAAGGATGATGCTCACACAGAGGTTCCCTAGGGGTGTATCACAGGCAAGGGCTCGCGTGGAGGAGTCCATTCTTGCGCACAAGCGTCAAGCAAGGTATTTCCAGTAGTAACTGCCCGGGAGGAGACACCACCAGTATAATCAAAGTCCCCTAAACGGACTGGCGGACGCCCCTGTTCATCCGGGTGGACCTTCTCAACACAGGAGTTTCTCTCCTCCCTTAGCACCGAGGTAGAAGGGAGAGGAGCAACAGGAGGGTCTCCACCAGTGGGACCCTGATCAGGAACAACAGGAGCCGGAGGATCCTCTACAAGGGGACTGGATCCGGGACATTTTGAACCGGCTCTTCCGGAGGTGAAGGCACAGTAGGTGCTGGAGCGGGCACCAACAAATTTAACCAAGGTGTGAGGAACCAATGGAGTGGTTCAGCATCATTGACTAGATCCGCCACAGCCTGCATAGGCTCCACAGGCTGAGCAGAAAGTCCTGGCACAGGAGACTGGGGTCCGGAGTCTCCAGCAGTGGGCCCCTTTGTCATGCAGAGTTTTAGGCGGTTTCTGTGAACAATTTGGGGACCTTACCCTCTCGGGTGACCTCATAGGTATGAGTTTCAGCATTAGGGATGGCAGACACAAGATAGGAGTTCTCTCCCATTTACTGTCCAGCTTACTGAGTACGGTGATTGTTCTTCAACCACACGGTGTCCCCCACAGCCAAGGGCTCTGCATGGGCCGCCAAATCATAGTCTTTTTGTTGTCGCTCCCGGGCACCTTCCATGCGCTCCTGGACAATTTCTTTGGCATTAAGCAAGCGCCTTTGATGTTCCGCTACCCAGTCAGTTTTAGGCAGGGGATTAATGTCATCCAGCACTTGTACATCCAGGGAATGATCTGCAGGCAATTTACCCTGACGCCCAAACAACAGGTAGAAAGGAGTGTATCAGTGGAACAATGGATAGTATTATTGTACGTATACATGAGCTGTGGTAACAGGTTAGGCCAATCTCCTCTGGTCTCAGGAGGCACGGCTCTCAACATTTCAATCAGGGTCTGATTCATCTTTTCACAGGAGTCCATTACCTTGTGGATGATAGGCCGTGGTCCGGACCTTTTGGCAATTGTGTAGTCGGCACAGCTCCTGGAACAGATGAGACTCAAACGCAGACCCCTGGTCGGTGAGGATCTTTTCTGGGCAGCCGTAAGGCAGGAGGAAGTGCTTCCAGAACAATTCAGCGGTCGTCTTGGCTGTCAGGTCCTTCACAGGCACTGCTACGGCAAACTTAGTGAAATGGTCAATAATAGTCATGGCATAGGCATACCCTGAGCGACTGGGTGCTAACTTACGTGGTCAATCGCAACCAGTTCAAGAGGGCGGTACTTATAATAGGGTGCAGCGGTGCTCTCTGATCATGATGTTCACCTCTCTTTAGGGCACAGGCTGTACATTCCCGACACCACCTCTCAATGTCCTCTCTGATTCCAACCCAGTAGAACCGCCTACGGATAGTGGCCTCAGTCTTTTGAACCCCAAAATGTCCAGACTTATCATGATACATTTCTAGAACCATACCTGCATCACGACGTGGGATGAGGATCTGGTGCACTCTGTCATTTGACACTGGATCCAGGCTTCGTCGCAGCAACAGGCCTTTTGAAGGAACAGTTGTTGACGTTGCTTCCACAATTTGAGGAGTTCTGGGTCTGCGGTCTTTCGCGAATTCTTTCAGGGGTTCTGCCACTGATGAAGAAGTCCAGCAGTTCACCGAGAACTCTACTCTCTGATTGCAACTTAATCCACTTTTCTTCTCTGGATGCAGGCTTATCAAAGGATGGTGGGTCAGAGGTTCCACTGTTGGCAGCTTGAGCTTGGTCCTGTTGAGCAAACCTGTTATAAAATGCTGGCATCTCTACATCTTCCCAGGCATCCCGTTTGTCATCTGGTGCTATCTCAGTGGGGAGCCTTGACAGGGCATCAGCATTATCGTTTGAGCGGCCAGCCCGGTATTTTACAGTGAAGTCGTAATTAGCAAGGCGGGAGGCCCATCTCTGTTCTAAGGCCCCCAGTTTGGCGGTGTTCAGGTGGGCCAAAGGATTATTATCAGTGAAGGCAATAAATGGAGTGGCAGCCAAATAGTCTTTGAATTTTTCTGTTACCGCCCACACTAAGGCCAGAAACTCTAATTTGAAAGAGCTATAATTCTGATCATTCTTTTCAGCTCCCTTTAAGGACCGACTGGCATAAGCTATCACCCTTTCTTTCCCTTCTTGCACTTGAGCCAGCACCGCTCCCAGGCCTTTCTTACTGGCATCTGTGTAAAGGTGAAATGGCTTACTGTAATCTGGGTACCCCAGCACAGGAGGTTCAGTCAACTTCTTCTTTAACAACTGAAATGCAACCTCCCTCTCTTCATTCCATTCAATGGGGACAGGAGTCTTTGGGCTCTTTTTGGTTGCCCCCTCAGGAGTTCCTGGATTGGATCCGCTATTTGAGCGAAGTGGGGGATAAAGCGCCGGTAGTAGCCAGCGAAACTAAGGAAACTCCTCACTTCCTTCACTGTAGTGGGAACCGGCCAATTTCGGACAGCAGCCAACTTATCAGGATCAGGCTGGACTCCCTCTGCGCTTACAACATGTCCCAAGTATTTTACAGCAGGTTTCAGCAGGTGACATTTGGACGGTTTAATCTTGAGGCCGTATTTAATAAGGATTTCAAACACCTCAGCTAAATGCTTTAAATGGTCCTCATACGTTTTAGAATAGATGATAACGTCATCCAGGTACAACAGCACCGTCTCAAAGTTCTTATGGCCTAAGCACCGCTCCATTAACCTTTGAAAGGTCCGGGGGCATTACACAGTCCAAATGGCATGCAATTAAATTCAAACAGGCCCATAGGGGTGGTGAAAGCAGTCTTTTCCCTATCTTCAGGGGCCATGGGCACTTGCCAATATCCGCTGGTTAAATCTAAGGTGGAGAAATAGGCGGAGGAGCCTAGAGCAGTTAGAGACTCCTCAATACGCGGCAATGGGTAAGCATCTTTGTGAGTGATCTGATTTATCTTTCTATAGTCTACACAAAACCGGATGCCACCATCTTTCTTTTTACTAAAACCAGGGGGCAGCCCAGGGACTACGACTGTCCCGGATTACGTTTGAGTCTTTCATTTCTTGGATCATCTCTTTAACAGTTTGGTATGAAGTTGGTGGTATGGGCCTATACCTCTCTTTAATGGGAGGATGAGAGCCAGTGGGTATGGTGTGTTGGATAACACTGACCTCTCCATAGTCCGTTGCATGCTTACTGAAGGCTTGATGGTGTTGCTTTACTAGGTTCAGGAGTCCCTCTAGTTGATGCTGCGGGGTAGCTTCGTCCCGACATGGAGTTCCTTCCACCAGGGCACTGGAGAGTCGTCCGCAGGAAGAGGTCCTCGAGTGGCAGGCAGGCGGATGACATCCTGGAAGGAAACCTGGGAAAGCTGGGCAACAGGACAGTGCTTAGTAAGCACAGCAGGATGATCGCTGAGGTTAATCAGACGGACAGGTACTTTACCTTGGGAGACGGTCGCCAGGCACTTGGCAGCTCTCACATATGGGTAGTTCTCCATCTGGACAGGTTCCACCAGGGCCGGATAGTCTTGGCCTTGGACTCCCAGGACAGCACGGCACCACAAGAGGGTTTGGGAGTTTGGAGGTAGAGTCACTGGTCTATTATCACCGATCCTGGCGGTGCAGATCTCTCCTTTTCATTTGCAAACCTCTGCTGAGCACACAATACGCTGATGGTCTTTTGGAGGACCTTCTTGGAGGCGGAGGAAGCTGCAGGCAGGGACTGATGGAGAGCTTCAAGTACCTCAGGGTAGCAATTTTTGAAAACATTAGTCCCAACAATCACAGGGTGGCCCCCTTTATCCCGGTTTGTACCACGATCACTCCTTGCTGTGGTAAAGTGGCTTCACCCACTTGGAGCGTGGGTTCCCAGTATCCATGGACTTTTATGGGCTTACCATTGCTTGCAATTATCTCCAACCAGGACTCAGGTGGCTGGGTAAGCAGGCTGGAACTCCAGAACTGATTAAAGGTGGACTGCTGAATAGTGGTGACTTGAGATCCAGTGTCCAGCAACGCTTCAAAAGGCACTCCATTGATCCGGACGTTTATTTTGGGACGGGACCCCACATAGCAGGGCATCCAGTTTGGATCCCTTGGACCTGTTGTTCTACCTCCCGAGGGCGGTCCTCAGCCTCGAGGGTGACCCGTTTAACTGCCAGCAAGTAGATTCAGTATGACCCAACTTCTTGCAGTAATTACAGGAAGGTCGCTTGCGGTTCCTAAACCGGTCACTTGAGCGTCTTCCAGGATCTCTGGGATAAACTTCTTGATACGCAGGGGGCCAGGCTTTTGAGGCAAAGGAGTTCATCTTCCAGCATTAAGGGTTTCTCCCACTCTTCCAGTTTCCTGCAGACTTTTTCCAGGCTCTTAGTGAGGTAATTGACCTGTTCCATCAGAGCAGCCACTGTATCAGGAACTGGAGTCTGGGCGGCTTGGCTGGCCCCTGGCAGTCTGGTATCCGTTGGCTTAGGATTACGGACAGGAGGTTCGGGATGGGCCACTGGTTCCGTTGGCAGATGTTGTCCCAGAATACTGATGGCCAGTTCTTTAAAGTCCAGGAAAACACTGTTAGGGTGCTGAGCCGACAACATTTTCAATTGTGTTTTTAAAGATTCGCTATTCACACCCGCAATAAATTGTTCTCTCAGAGTTTGATCCTGGGTGTCAACCTCTCTAGGGTCTATATGAATGACAGCCCTCCAGGCCTCTTGGAGGGATAAAGCAAAATCACGAAGTGACTCACCAGGTTTTTGTTTCTTGCTGAAGAAGCGCATCTTTATTTCAGACACCGTCCTGACTTCAAAGGTAGTGCTGAGGCGGTCAAAGATCTGCTCTATGGTACTCCTCTCAGAACTGGGCCAGGACATGACTTCTCGACGGGCCGCTCCTTCCAACTGGGCTAACAGAATCTCCATTTGCTGCTCCGGGTTAATAGGATAGAGCCGGAACAGAGCTAGGATTTTGTCTTGAAAGTCTTTTAAATTATGAGCCTCCCCGGCATAACGGAAACCATGGAGCCCCAAAGTAGTATGGCATCGTCAGCGGCATCATGTTGACAGGCGTAATACCGTTGGTGGCTACTGGCTCCCTGGGGGCAGGCTGCTCGGCTGCTTCTGAGTCCGACATGATGCAGATTATCTGGTTGAGCGGTCCCTTTAAGAGATAGCGATAGGTCCGATGTCGCGCCGGCGGGGTTACTGGCCGGTGAGCGCGATCGATGGGCAGAGTCCAGTATCCCCTTTTGGGCCTTGCTAACCAGGCGACCCCTCTCCGGTGTCGGATTATTTCTCCCAGGAGTTGGTACTTACTCCGGTGCAGGCGGTCCAAATCTCGCGAGATCCGGAAGGGCGTCTTCGGGAATCCCTTGCGCAGCGTGCCTTCCCGCGGGACGTCGGGCTGGAGGCGGAGCTTCGGACTTGCTCCGACGGGGAACAGCGTCTGCGTTCTTCTAAGTCCAAGGTAGGTGGAGTCCAGCTTGGGAAATTTGAATAAAGTGGTGACGCTGCAGAGTCTGGCGCTAAGCTTTCCCGCCAGCGATGAGTAGTGATAGGCGCAGTAGATAAGTCCACAGTTCAGGCGGCCATCTTGGGCGCCATGATGCATCAATTCAATGACAGCAAGCAGCGGTAGTGAAACAGCATAAAAGTCCACAAAAATGCACTTTGAAGTGGCGATTTTCTTCCTCTTGATAGCGCAACACTGCACAGCGCTTTTGGAGGTCTTTGGGACACTTTTCTGTACGTTTTAGGTCCGCAAAGTTCAATAAACAAACAGGCGTTTTGTCACTTGGCAAACTGGTTAAGGCACAAAGTTCACGTTTTTGCTCACAGTCCGTAAAACGTGCGTATCCTGTTCGTGACGCCAAAATGTAGCATCCCCAAGTCAGGGCAATGTGTGGAACTAACCTGGGGAATGCCAGTGATGGAGAGGCCGGCACGCTGCTCCTCTGGGGCACTCTCTGGGTTCTTGAGGGACACAGCCAGGTGGAAGGTGAGGTGCCCTTGGTGTTATAGTTTAACGTGCCTATGGCTAAGTCCCTGATATGTCGTGACGCCAGTGCCAGTAAGCGGTGGCACACCGTATTTACAGTAGGAATAACAGAGGTGCAGACTGGTAACTTGAAAACAGAATTCAAACTTTACTGAAGACAGTGATGATACAGTAAGCAGTCTTTCCAACAGTTCCTTTTGCAGACAATCAAAATTGCAGTGGTCTTACATCCAGCAAGGTTAAACAGAGGGTGATAATACAGGACTTGGAATTGCAGGTGAACCTTACTTTCTTCCTGACTCGTCCTGACTGGAATTGATGCTTCAAGGCCCCAATGCCCTACTTCTGGCTTATATCCTTGAATCTCCAGTTTATAGAGTACCTCCTCTTGACGTTTAGTACCTCTTGCTCTAGGGATTGCCTCCAGGTTGACTTCTGCTGAACTGGCCTAGGCCTGAGACATGTGGCCTTCACAGACTCCAGGGTCTGCACTGCACTAGCCTGCCTTGGCCTAGCTATATATATAAACTGCTCACCAGCTCCCCCAGTGGTCCAATACCCAAATGACACCCTTAACATTGCTGCAGGCAATTACATGAAACACACAGCATAACAGAATGGTGGTAAACGGGTATCAAAGTGCCCGTATACTGCACTGGTTGCTATTGATCACGTAAAGTTAGAGCCCAGTCACTCAGGGTATACCTATGCTATGACTATTATTGACCATTTCACTAAGTTTGCCGTAGCAGTGCCTGTGAAGGACCTGACAGCCAAGACGACCGTTGAATTGTTCTGGAAACACTTCCTCCTGCCTTACGGCTGCCCAGAAAAGATCCTCACTGACCAGGGGTCTGCGTTTGAGTCTCATCTGTTACAGGACCTGTGCCGACTACACAATTGCCAAAAGGTCCGGACCACGGCCTATCATCCACAAGGTAATGGACTCTGTGAAAAGATGAATCAGACCTTGATTGAAATGTTGAGAGCCGTGCCTCCTGAGACCAGAGGAGATTGGCCTAACCTGCTACCACAGCTCATGTATACGTACAATAATACTATCCATTGTTCCACTGGATACACTCCTTTCTACCTGTTGTTTGGGCGTCAGGGTAAATTGCCTGCAGACCATTCCCTGGATATACAAGTGCTGGGTGACATTAATCCCCTGCCTAAAACTGACTGGGTAACGGAACATCAAAGGCGCCTGCTTAATGCCAAAGAAATTGTCCAGGAGCGCATGGAAGGTGCCCGGGAGCGACAACAAAAGACTATGATTTGGCGGCCCATGCAGAGCCCTTGGCTGTGGGGATACAGTGTGGTTAAAGAACAATCACCGCACCAGTAAACTGGACAGTAAATGGGAGAGGACTCCCTATCTTGTATCTGCCATCCCTAATGCTGAAACTCATACCTATGAGGTCACCAGAGAGGGTAAGGGTCCCCAAATTGTTCACAGAAACCGCCTAAAACTCTGCAGTGACAAGGAGGCTGTCGTTGGAGATTCCGGATCCGAGTCTTCTGAGTCAGATTCCATTGCTCGGCCTGCTGAACCTATGCAGGCCATAGCGGATTTGCTGAATGATCCTGAGCCGCTCCACTGGTTCCTTACACCCTGGTTAAACTTTGGGGTGCCTGCCCCGGCACCTGCTGAACCTGCAACCGTAGCAGGCCCCGCTCAGGGTGCTACTGAAAGGGGTCCCACTGACGTGGATCCTTCTTGTCCCCCTGTACCCGGGCAAGAGAGACCTTGGCTCTAAGGAGGTCTACCCGGTCTACAAGGGGGCGCTTACCAGTACGTTTTGAAAACTATGACTGTACTGGAAGTGTTTCCCGACAGGAAACCTCTGTGTGAGCATCATCCTTTTTAAGTTTGTACCCAGAGATGGACTCCCTGTGTGCGAGCCTCTGTGATATGTTCTTATTATGGACTTATACATTTTCATATGGACTATGTGATGTTTTATTATGTTCTTATTATGGACTCTGGCATTCTCTTATGGACTATCCTGGTGTTAACCATTGATTTGCTGTACCAGGTCAGCATCACAGCTCTGCATTAACAGCCTGCAAGCAGAGGACGTCGCCTTGTCACCGCACTCCACCTTTCCAAGCTGGACCTGATACGATTACTTATGATGATGTCATTCATTTGTGTTTATATATGCCTGCATGTGTTTTGTGTCTTTCAGGAGAAGAATCCAGCTGGGTGGGCCCCTGTGGGAGTACGAGGTCGTACTCAGTTTAAAGTCGTGGGGTATGCAGTATACGGGCACTTTAATACCCGTTTACCACCAATCTGTTATGTTCCTTTAAGTGTTTCATATAATTGCCTGCAGCAATGCGAGGGTTGTTATGTAGGTGTCAGACCACTAGGGGAACTGGTGAGCAGGGATGTATATATAGCTAGGCCAAGGCAGGCTAGTGTTAGTGCAGACCCTGGAGTCTGTGAAGGCCACATGTCACAGGCCTAAGCAAGTCAGCAGAAGTCAAGCAGAGGCAATCCCTAGAGCAAGAGGTACTGAATGTCAAGAGGAGGTACACTGTCTACTGGAGATTCAAGGATATAAGCCAGAAGTAGGGCATTGGGGCCTTGAAGAATAATTGCCAGTCAGGACAAGTCAGGAAGAAAGTAAGGTTCACCTGCATTTCAAAGTCCTGTTATTTTACCCTCTACTTTACCTTGCTGGATGTAAGCCTGCTGTAACTTTGACTGTATAAAAGTCTATTGTCTGCAACAAGAACTGTTGTAAGAGGTTGCCTGCTGTATTTCCACTGTTTTCAGTAAAGTTGGAATTCTGTTTTCAAGCTACAAGTCTGCACCTCTATTATTCCTACTATAAATACGGTGTGCCACCGTTTACTGGCACTGGCGTCACGAAACATCAGGGACTTAGCCATAGGCACGTTAAACTACAACACCAAGGGCACCTCACATTCCACCTGGCTGTGTCCCTCAAGAACCCAGAGAGTGCCCCAGAGGAACGGCGTGCCAGCCTCTCCATCACTGGCATTCCCCAGGTTAGTCACACACATTGCCCTGACTTGGGGATGCTACACAAGCTGCAAACTAGTATGAATAGGAACAAGTGCTGTGAGGTCCAGAAGACAAAGACATGTGCACCTAACAGACAAAAACCATGTGCAGTACCACAGTACTGGGGATATCTGCAAATGGTTATGTTAAGTTGCATTATCTAATGCTACATTATGTATACGCAGCATGACTTGGTATGTGGTTGACAGGGACAGGGTTGAAGGGGTTGTCTCATTTCAGCAAATGGCATTTATCATGTACACAAAGTTAATACAAAGGACTTACTAATGTACTGTGATTGTCCATATTGCCTCCTTTGCTGGCTGGATTAATTTTTCCATTACATTATACTTCTATCTGGTTGCGACCACCCTGCAATCCTGAGCAGTAGTCATGCTTCAATACTTTAGGAAAAAGCGCCGGCCCATGCGCATTTCTCCCATCTAGGCCACCAGAGAATTACGACCGCCTTGCAATCTATCAGTTGTGGTTGTTCACTATAGAAAAAAGCACTTGCCTATTTGGTGGCTGGTGTTCTATCAAATTTCCCTACCCGTGAAATTTCCCTACCCTCGTCACTTCCTGTTGTGACACGGCTGCACCTGTCATGATGTTCCTAGGTTTGGAAGGAGGTGAGCCTCACCGCGCAGGCACACAACGACAGGGTAGTGAAATTTCAAACCAGATTTGGGGAGAAGGGGCCACCTAATGCGCTTGCGACTTACCTCTCAGCTGGACACCGGCCGACACTGCGTATGCGCCGGGAGCCTCAGCCACGGTTAGAGGGTAGGTAACAATTACGGGCCACAGTTAACTACTCCTGTCGGGAAACACCACGCGTGCGCACCAGCGGACAGGGAGATCTCTTATACCGAACATCCATCCGATCCCAGCTCCTGCGCAGTGTGGGGGTAGTGAGATCTTATGGCCATTTGTTCTGTTAAATCTCCCTACCACGGTGTCTGATCATCTGGAGCATCCTGAATGTTCTATCACACTCTCGAACATGTGGGGTCTGCACCGTATATGGGGGGCTGTCTGCGTGCAGTATATTGGGGGGTCTACGCAGTATATGGGGTGCTGTCTGCACAGTATATGGGGTTCAATTTCCCTACCCCGTCGTTGTGCACCTGCACGGCAAGGCACACCTCCTTCCAAACCTAGGAACGTCATGTCCGGTGCGGCCGCGTCACAACAGGAAGTGACGAGGGTCGGGAAATTTAACGGGAAGGGGAATTTGATAGAACACTGGAACCATGAGAGCACACATAGGCTAGTGCATAGGAGTCAACAAGGTAAACTGCGTCTTCAGCTATTACAAAATATTTTTCTATTTTGCTGCTTGCGAGGGATTACAGTTAAGACACCCATTACACTTAACCCCGTCTTGGCCAGACATGACTCTAAAACCTGTATTCCGCAGTGAACACTAAAGCAATAATTGCCAGTTACCAGCAAGAAATTCTAGAGAGACTTTAGCAAGATATCATACCGAGAGTGCCATAATTTTCCAATGTGCCAGCCTCCATACCTTGCCATTTAGGCCTCATGCACACGACCGTTTTTTTATGCTGTCCGCAAAAAGGGGTTCCGTTGTTCAGTGATCCGTGTCCGTTTTTGCCTTCCATTGTGTTTCCGTCTGTCATCCGTTTTTTTTAGCGGACATGACCCAATTGACTTGAATGGGTCCGTGAACCGTTTTTCACGGACAAGAATAGGCCAGGTTATATTTTTTTGACGGACTGGAATCACGGACCACGGACGCGGAGGACAAACGGTGCATTTGCCGAGTTTTCCACGGACCAATTGAAAACCAATGGGTCCGCAGAAAATCACGAAAAACGGCACAACGGACACGGAATCAAACAACGGTCGTGTGCATGAGGCCTTAAGGAAAGGATCTGCACTATGAAAAAGATTATTGTTTGATGTACTACAACTTCTATTTTGCACTTAAGTAAACAGAGACATTTATTCTTCTACCTCTGGCCTGGTTTCTGACTCCTACCACACCATATGCTGGCCTCCTGCCAGGCACCCATAAAACCACTAACGTCAACGGCACCCCAAACTATCATCAGGCAGGAGCCTCAACTACAGGGAGTGGCCTGGTGGAAGTTAGGTGGCACCATCCTCACACTGCACCAGCCCTAGGGAGCAATGGCCAGTGCGACACATCCTATAGTCAGAGCCACTACCACTCCCATCCTCCTCTCCACAAGAGCTCATTGCACATGCACTCCATATTCAGCTGCACACAGTCTCAGGGGTTTACTGGAGTCACACTGGCTGGTGCTGACTGACAGAACTGGAAGTAGCTCCTTCAGCAGCCTTGTTTCTACTCACACCTAACAGTAAGGCAAGGGAAGGCTGGTCTAAGGGCTTAAGCTCTGCCCTCTTTCTAGGATCTCAGGGGTTGGATTAACCCATGGCTGGCTTACAGCCTATATTTAAAGTCTCAACAGTATTTTCTAAGCAGGTGGCATAAACCAGTGTAAAAAAAATATAAAATAGTGCAAAACGTCAAGAATTTATCACATAAAATGCCATAGAATATTCCTGCTTTGACCACCAGCAGTGGCCCAGTGGTCCCTTCCAGTACTTTCTACTTCCTGTTGGCTCTAGACCACTGGGGCCACTCAGCTCCAAATCCCACCCCCAAGCCAGACAGAACTCATAGCAGTGTGCTCCATTGGACTTGCATCACCGGGTAAACAAGCCCAATGGCAAGCTTCATTTTTTTCTTACAAGGGATGGTAAAGAAGGGAATGTCCAAGCCCCATTTTTTGGATGAAGGCATACGATGGCATGAACATACAGGAGCATCCAATTACATTTTGATTGTTGCTTTGGGGGCCCTTCATTTCTTTGTAGGCCTCAGAATAAGGTTATGGATGTTTTTAATAAGAGGCATAATGCATTCAGTAAGTAACCTGACCTCGGGAACATCACCAAAACACCCTGGGAACACCCACTGATGGAAGGTGCTTAAGTAAGCCCAACTGGGACCAACTACTTATAGGCAGGTCTTACATAAGCCAAACCCATTTTTAGCCTATGAAAGCCGGAATTTGCAGGGATTGTCTCTGAAAATTAGGGAGAGTCCTTGCAATTTAGGGATTGTTCGAAACTATGCATAGCGTGAAGCTCCTGGGCCTGCAATAGGGACTTTTGGGCCCCTTTAGGCACCACAGCCAAGTTGTCGCTACTACTTTTGCACCCTCGATCTTATTTATTTCTTTTTGCCTAATTATTTTTAATAAAGAGGAGGCTAGGTCTACATTGTCCATTTCACAAAGTGTGTCTAATACCTAATGGGAGTTTTAAATCTCCCAACCACAGAGGGTGAGAACAGGGGTTCTGTGTCTCCCCGTATGATTGGAGTAGCACACTACTGAAAAGAAGCTGAGTTCAGTGCTCAGCTCCGACACTTGGAGACACCGGACCTCCATTTTCATGATCAGACTTACACCCATCAGACTCTGTCCAACCACAACTCCTTTAAAGGGTTTTTCTGCTTTCCTCAGGATAAGTCATCAGTATGGAATTGGTGGGGGTCAGACACCAGGCATCCCCATCAGCTTTTTGAGGCAGCCATGGCGCAGTTTATAGAGAGGAAGCAGAAGGTTCTGTCCACTATGTCGTTTCTGGCACCGGTGTACCACAGCTCTGCTCCAATTCACTTAAAGGGGTTGTCTGATTTTTATGACCTATCCTCAGATTGGCAGGGGTACGACTTCTGGCACCCTCGCTGATCAGCTGCATGAAGAGAATACCGTAATTACGGCTCCACCGTCCCATTCACTTGAATAGGATGGAGCATAATTACCGTTGCTCTGTACCATTGAAGGGATCTTGGCGGAGGAGCTGTAATCACACTGCTCAATGCTGCATTGTCAGTGCAGAGAATGCAGCGATCGCACCAGCGCTGCATTCTCTTCAGGAGTCGGATCTGCTATTGATGACCTATCCTGAGGATAGGTCATCAATATGGGAAAAGCAGAAAACCCCTTTAAATAGAGGTTGATATAAAATCCAAACATTACTCTACTCAGTACTCCAGACGATGCAGGAGATCTGGTCCACAAGTTACATCTTGTTGTATTAATGTTTATGTGAAGTCCGATACGAAACACCTTGTACTGTGGTCATGATAGACTTGGCCTTGCGGCTGTTCCCCACAATTTTCCAAGAACTGACCATTGGACGTCATTGTTGCGTAAAACTGCAAGCAGATTCTTGATCCAAAATTAGGAACAAACAAATAAACATCATTGGTGTAAAAGCCTCATTTTATGCGAAGAACATCTTAAAGATGACATAAACCTTTGGCCGCTGCGACTACAAATTCTTAGTATAATACATCCTCCTATTAGCCCGGTACTGTCAGGATGCTGTAACGATCACAATGTACCGGGTCGGAGCACAACATGGCCCTGCTGACGGCACAACATTCCTGGGATGTTGGAAAATTATAGGAAAGCAAAATAACAGACTGCTTTCCATCTCAGAGTCACCAATATAATTGAAGGGAACAGTTACAATAGGGGTTCAGTCCACCACATCAGGGGCGCATATAGAGGGGTCCCTGATACATGAGAACCCCATCTGAGCTATTGGAGAGAAAGTGAAGGCATAAAATGTAATCTGTCACCATAAAATGCAGAGCAATCTGCAGCCAGCATGTCAGGGTACTTTCACACTTGCAGCAGGACGGATCCGACAGACTCTTCACCCTGTCGGATCCGTCCTGCTGCTATTTCGCCGTGCCGCCGGATTGCCGCTCTGTCCCCATTGACTATAATGGGAGCGGGGGCGGAGTTTCGGCGCAGCACGGCAGTGCACAGCAGAGGCCGCCGGACTAAAAAGTCAGACTTGTCGTAGTTTTAGTCTGGCGTCCTCTCTCCGTGCACTGTCGTGCTGCGCCAGAACTCCGCCCCCGCCCCCATTATAGTCAATGGCGGCACGGCGAAATAGAGGCAGGACGGATCCGACAGGGTAAACAGACTGTCGGATCCGTCCTGCCGCAAGTGTGAAAGTACCCTCAGAAAGCAGTGGAGCTGAGCAGATTCATATAGCATTTTTATGGTGACAGGCTCCCTATAGGTTAAATGATATAATTAATGAATAATTTCTGCTACCACTGGGGGGAGCTCACCACAGATGGATGGAGTTATCTGTGGGAAGATAGATTTAAAGGGCCAGAATAGGTTTAAAAATAAATAAATAATAAGAGTTAAAGATCTTATTGATCCCACGAAGGAGCTCGAGTTCTAGCTGTTCTTTACTTCTTGATCCTGGCTCGATACACAGGAAATGGCTGGAAGTGCAGTACCCCAGACCAGGGGGCATCTGCAAGTGTTTTCTTATGTATTGTTATGTTATATTGTGTTTAAGCTGTGTATTCCAGCAGAAGATAGGAGTGGGCTGGTCCTACCTCCAGCTAGGAGGGGGAATTCAAGTCCAGACGGAGTAAAGGAAGGAGGCAGAGTTCCGACTCCAAATTATCCAATTCTCCTGTTAGACTCTTACTCCAGGGAAATTGCTAGAATCAAGAACATTGCTTCCAAGATGCTCCAGTGTGCCAAGCCAGTTGAGTAATCAACAAAATCATAGCTTCATAGACCCTGCTGCCGGTGAGGGAAAATGAGTCAGTCACCCATTACCTAGAATAACCACCAGGCCATACTAACTTCATGCCCGTATGGCACAGTAGACACTTATCTCCCCAAGTGCTATTTAATGGCCACACAACCAGCCACCATACCTCCTCATCTGGTGACAGAAACCGCACTTTGTACTAAATACTGCTGGATGTGCCACAAGTTATATTTTGCACTAAGTACAGAGAGACTTTAATACTTTTACTTCTGGCCTGATTATTCAAACCTCCTGTCCACTGCACTGATCCCCAGGGAGCAACGGACTGAGGGAATACACAGTGACACAACGTCTCATCAGAGACACTACCACTCCCATCCTCTGCACTGGTTCCTCAGGGGCTCGCTGCAAATGCACACTTAGGCATTAAATCGGCGAGGGCCAGTCACCAATGTGGCCAGTGATTGGGTAAGTAGAACCAGGAAGCAGAGAGCTACAAGGACCAGACCGAGGGCAGACTGGCAGAAGCGAGTAAATGGTGAGGTCAATAATGATTATTTTTTTTATTTTTAACCCATTCTGGACATTTTTTAAGAAAATCTATCCCCTGCATACAAACCCTTTAAGTTCAATAGGAACTAAAAAAAAATGGGAGTTCCCCCGTAATGGCAGGTCCAGGCAGCCAGAATTTTAGGGATGGTTATGTGAAGGGAAGAAAAAAGATTTGGAGCTCTGTATGAGAAAAATACTAATTTAAATGTGATCATAGATACTCCTTCCTGCCTTGGGCCACCTCCAATAACCTCTTCATCATCCTAAAACTGTAGGAATATTAGGTGTTAATCCCTAAACCACCATAGACTTCCAAGGATGTTAGATAATAGCCCATAAACATTTTAGGCCACCAAGGATAATGGATTTCACTATTAACTCCTTCATCACCCTAGACCACCAGTAATACTAAGTATTACTGCATAAACCACGAGACGACCACCAGGAATAATAGAGAAATGCTATCTAATCAGCCTATGCAAAGTGTGTGATGTACAGAGTACAGTAGGTGTGTTATACCATGGCTCTAGGTATGTCAGGCTTTACACACTTACCCAGTAGGGGTGGATATTGGGATTAGAAGCAGCACCTCCTGGAAACCATTAAAGGGCTAGCGACCTTTGACCCTAGAACTAGACCGAGGGCAATAGCCTAAGGTATTTCAGGACTCGTAACATAATTGCAATAATCCTCAGGTGCAAACTTTTCTGGTGTCTTCCCTGCAGGATAGCAGTGAACATAATAATCACAATGCACGGGAGAGGCCGCTGGAATCCACCGGTAACCATTAGTCAGGCCCAACAAAGCTTTTACAGATACCTCCTAAGGCTTTCTCCTTTGGAAGATTAGTCAGCAAATAGATCAATACATTTGCAGTAAAATTATAAATATAATTTAATCCTACACAATGTGACTGCCTATGCTAAATTTTTAATTACATGCAATTACAAAAGTATTGGGGTCCGGTAGCTGGTTTGAAAAATGTAGAATCATTTTTGTGGGACATCCCCTTTAACAACAAGCTGATGATAGAGTATTGCAACGTTAGTTACGTCAGAGAGAAGCTATCATCTATGGGTGAAGATGGCAGCAAGTGCGCGATTCCTCTGCGGCTCCACCACATGGAATTAAGCATGCATAGTTCATATTGAATGGGATGATCATGTAAAGCATGCATGTGTTGGGCCGTCCAGAGCATGGAAATAGGTTTTCGGTACTAAAAAATGTAGCGCCAATTAATTTCGGGTCAGCTGCTATTATTCTCTTCGGACCAGGTGATCATCCGATTGTAGCGGTCCTTGCCACTTTATTGAACCATTCTACATGATCGGATCAGCCGACCCCTTCGAAAATAATTGATACAAGTAATCTATGATATATGACCTTTAATCTACATTTACATAAAGCCTCGAAACAACTTTGCGCATAGTTTGTAATGCGTTGAAACCATCCCAAGAATATTTGCTCTGTTCAAAAATATACAGTTATTCTGTGCCCGCGATCCTGAGAGCATAATCCGAAGATTTCTATCCACAGAGAATGATCCTCTGGCTCCATTAGCATGATGGAAAGCATTAGTTCTAACAACCCGTATGCTCCGATACGTGAACCTCTGCTGCCACCTATTGATAAAAAAGTATATTCACATTTAACTTTTACAATTTTTCTTGAAGGACTTGACCACTAAAGCCAATTCATAATTATATGAATATATGTAATAGGTGGGGGGGGGGGGTTTGGTGCACCTCAATAAAGTTAAAGACTACTTGCTGTATCAGAGGATGAGATCATGGAAAGCACGGAGGTTCGGAGCAGGGATGTAGCCATGGGCACACATGTACTGGTAGACGGGGGCCCTTTTTGTGCAGGAGCTCTAACTTACGCCTCCAGACAAAGCTTGGGGGGTAAAGTGGCCCTGGAAAAAAAATCTAAAGGTGGCCTCATATTGTAGGTGGGTCTAAACGGATGGCAGGTGGTGCCAATAAAATGGGGCAGAACTCCCCAATCCTTAGGCTCTGTCTCATGGTGCGATCTCGCTGCAGATTTTCACCGCATATGTGGAGTCAAGTCATTACATATAGGCCTCTTGCACACGGGCGTTGCGGGTGCACTCCGTCAAACAGTGCGGGTGCGTTGCGGGAATCGCCGCGATTTTTCCCTGCGAGTGCAAAGCGCTGTCATGCGTTTTGCACGCGCGGGAGAAAAATCGGCACTTTTGGTACCCAGACCCGAACCTGCACTTCTTCACAGAAGTGCATGTTTGGGACAGAAATTGTCCCGCTGGTATTATTTCACATTATAACATAGTTATAATGTAAAATAATACCCTTGGCCATCTCCCTAATGTTGAACCCGGTGCAGAATGGGTTAAAAATAATAAACTAATAATTACTTACCTGGTCCATTTGATCGCGAAGCCCGGCCTCCTCTCCCTTAGCTTGAAAGATGTAAAGGACCTGTAATGATGTCACAGCATCACATGGCCCAATCACCTGCTCCATCACTATGGTGATGGAGCATGTGATTGGTCCATGTGACCACGTGACATCATCCAAGGTCCTAAGCACTATCCACAGCCTAAGGATAGTGATTAGGACCTTGGATGATGTCACATGGTCACATGGACCATCACATGCTCCATCACCATAGTGATGGAGCAGGTGATTGGGCCATGTGATGTGACGTCATCACAGGTCCTTTAGATCATCGATGCTGCAGGGAAAGAGAGGACAGATCGCGACTACGCGATCAAGTGGCTAAGGTAAGTTAACTTTTATTATTTTTAACCCTTCCTCATCATTTAACAATGCATTCTTTATTAAGAATGCTATTATTTCCCTTATAACCATGTTATAAGGGGAAATAATAGAGATTGGGTCCCGTTGCTAGCAGCAACAATGCGGGAAAATCGCAACGCATCCGCACTTGGTTGCGGATGCTTGCGATTTTCCCGCATCCCCATTCACTTCTATGGGGCCTGCGCTGCGTGAAAAACGCAGAATATAGAACATGCTGCGATTTTCACGCAACGCAGAAGTGATGCGTGAAAATCACCGCTCATGTGCACAGCCCCATAGAAATGAATGGGTCCGGATTCAGTGCGGGTGCAATGCGTCCTCCTCACGCATTGCACCCGCGCGGAAAACTCGCCCGTGTGAAAGGGGCCATATAGTCCTATAATGAGACAAGCACTAAAACTATAGAGGTAGACCATGCAACTGCTACAGGGCCTGGGGGGAAAGGTTGTCCCAAACCGAACTTCTTTTCCTGACAAGAAAAATGCTTATTAATGTAGCCACCACTAGGGGGAGCTCAATGCAAAACGTTTATTTCAGCTTCTATTCCAGTAAATGGTAACTGCATACATTTCTATGAGCTCCTCCAGGTGGTGGCTGCAGGCGGGGAGGGAAGCAGATTGATCAGTGTATTTTTGTCTGGTGCACATACATTGAGCACCATATTTATGATGCATCTGATAAACTGAGTGAGGCAGAGGGCAGCTTTTTTTTTGTATAACATTTTTGTTTAACTAAAATTTCTTCCAATTTATAAAAAAAAAAAAATGAATTTGTCAATAATCTGGGGTGTTTACGTTGCCTGGGAGGGACTGTCGCCCGCATACTGGCATACTGGGAAACTGGGTGGGACAGGGGAGCTTATGCTAAGTCTTGCTATGGGGCCCTATGAGATCTGTGTACATCCCTGTCTATATAGATCTACAGTTAGGCTCCATTCAGACGTGTCCGTGTGTGTTTTGCGGATCCGCAAAACACGGACACCGGCAATGCCGCCACTCTCATAGAAAATGCCTTTTCTTGTCCACAATTGCGGACAAGAATAGGACATGTTCTATTTTTTTGCGGAACGGAAGTGCAGACCCGGAAGTGCAGATCCTGAATTCTGGATCCGTGCGGGACATAGTGTGTCCCCATAGAAATGAATGGGTCCGCAATTCTGTTCCGCAAAATGCGGAACAGAATTGCGGACGTGTGAATGGATTATCAGAGATAGTAAACTCCAGAATTATATATCCAGTATATACAGAGATATTTGGAGCACTACCAGTACACATACAGCCACCCTATAGGCAAACCTGTGAATCGCTTGGAGGAGCACTATTATTTCCTGTGACCAGTTGGAGGCTCTGCTCCTCTGCTATTTCTCTTAGAAATACCGTACTTACATAAATTGACAACTGCATGTTGCCAGTTGGAAGTGTGTCCCTACAGATAGCTGATGGTGCCAGACTGTGCAGAGATGCTCCTCTTTGACAAAGGTTAACACCCAATGGTCGGCTTATTCATAAATATTTAGGATGAATAACAGAGGAACAGCACAGTGAAAAGTTATAAGAAAGGATGTTCCAGTATCATTATTTAATGGGGAATACAGGAATTTGCATATCTGGGGAGGTTACAGATCTTCTTTAAGGGGGTTCAATAGAATGTGCTGCAAGGGGCAGCATCCATTCTAAGGACAGCCCCACAAGCGATGGCATTGCAGGTAAGTTGGTGCTATGCAAAGTAAGCAATGGAAAATGGTGATAAGATGTCATTAATCTGGTTTTAACATGTCCAATGTAATTTATAATTTTTTCTATGCCGAAATTCGTTAATTTCTAACAATAATTTGTTTTCCCTTAGTCCTAACAGCAGCACAGATGGGGTTAACCACCCCCCGTGAACTGGTAGGACCAGTGGAAAGTTAATGAGCCCAATACAAAAAAACAAAGCATACGCCTCCTAAAAAGGGAGGACCGAACCCCTAGCCCATTGTGCTTATAGCAAGACAAGGAAACTTACTAGGGTGGGAAATTTGTGTGCTGCTGTTAGGACTAAGGGAAAACAAATTATCGTTAGAAATTAATGATTCCCTTACGTCCTACCAGCAGCACAGATGGGGAGATAGCAAGAATAACCCCTAGGGAGGGCCCTCATGCCTGGCAGAATTAAGGATTGTCTGCCCAAAGGCCGAAAACTCAGCTATCCTGGAGTCAACCCTATAGTGGGAGATGAAGGTAGACTCGGAACTCCAGGAGGCAGCCTTGCAAATCACGTCCAAGGGGAGGAGACATCTCTCTGCAAAGGATGTAGATACGGCCCTAGTAGAATGGGCCTTCCCGAACTCCGGAGGATCCAGACACTGAGAAATAAAGGCCTCCCTGATGGCTTCCTTGATTTATCGGCTTATAGAAGTCTTGGACGCTTTACGGCCTTTAGACTTACCGGCAAACACGATAAAGAGATTTTCATCTATCCTGAACTCCATGGTTCTATCCACATAGACCTGGAGGCATCTAGAGATATCCAATGGATGTTTGACAGGATCTCTGGAGGAGGAAGAAGGAACAAACAAAACTGGTAAGGAAATCACTTGATTGATATTTTGAAAAGACGGTACCTTAGGCCTAAAATACGGAAGCAATCTGAGGAGAACTCGGCCTGTAAAAAGGTAGTATAGGGTTGCTGAGCTGAAAAAGCTTGAAGTTCTGAAACCCTCTTGGCCAATGTAACCACCAGCAAAAAAAACAATTTTAAGGTCAAAAATGTTAAGTCTATCTCCTCCAGAGGCTCAAAGGGGGGAGATGCTAGCCCCTTGAGTACGACTGACAAGTCCCATTGAGGAATGGGTTTCAGTACGGTAGGCTTCAATCTTTCAGCTCCTTTGAGGAAGCATTTAATAAGTGGGTCCCGAGAATAAGGCCTGTTGAGGTAGGCCGAGATGGCAGACATCTGGACTTTCAATGTGGATGGAGCAAGGCCTTTGTCAAGGCCATCCTGTAAAAATTGAAGCAGGGCAGAGAGGGGCGGATCTGCAGACGCCACTTGGTTGGAAGTACACCATGATGAGAGGATCTTCATAATCCTAGAGTAGACTCTCTTGGTAGACTCTGTTCTAGAGTGTGACAATGTCCTCAGGACCGACTCTGAGAGCCCTTCTATTCCAGGAAGGGACTGATCAACCTCCAGGCTGTCAGGTTGAACCTGTGCAGATCTGAGTTGAGTGTCCCACGACACCAGCGTATGCCGTGGGGGGAGCCTCCAGTAGTGTCCCCGACTCATCTGAATGAGCTGGGTAAACCAGGATCTCTTGGGCCAGAACGGAATGATGGCTATTACCGAGGCCTGATCCTGACGGATTTTCATCAATACCCTCGGTATCATGGAAAACGGAGGGAAGATGTAAGCCAGCCTGAACCTCCACGGTATCGACAGAGCATCCATCGCCAGGGGGTTGTCCTCCCTGTAGAGAGAGCAGAACCTCTCCACCTTGGCGTTGAACCTTGTTGCCATGAGATCCACCTCTGGCAAACCCCACCTAAGGACTATCTGCCTGAAGATCTCCGGATGCAAGGACAACTACATCGTCAGTAAACCGCGAGGGAGCCTCGAATATGTGTGGCAGACAGATGGGAAAGGTTCGTTTCTGCCCACCGAAGTATTACCCCAATCTCCGAGAGGAGGGGTAGAGATCTTGTGCCTCCCTGTTTGTTTATGTAAAGGACCGCAGTCATACTGTCTGACTGGACCTTCACTGCCTTGCCCCGAATTCGAGGGGCGAAATGAAGGAGGGCCAGCCGGATAGCATGAATCTCGCGGAGATTGGAAGAAAGTAGCCACTCCTGAGGAGACCAAAACCCCCGGACTGGGGAATTGTCTAGGTGAGCGCCCCAGCCTACTTGGGATGCGTCCGTAGTCAATATGACCCAGGGAGGCTGGGTCATAGACTTCCCGTCTGGGAGATGGAACCACCATCTCAGGGATTTTCAAGCATGATAAGACAGGGAGCACAGGGAATCTAGCCCGGATGGGCTGCCATCCCATTTGGAAAGGACCTCTGTTTGTAATGGACGGAGGTGCCACAAAGCCCAAGGGACCGCATCCGCAGCCGCTGACATGAGCCCCAGCATCTTCATGAGCGCCCGGATGGAAACACGGCATGGAACAAACAGGAATCTTGTCCTGGATCCGCATACATTCGTCCTGGATCCGCATCCAGTTCCTGGATCCGCATTCTTCTTTCTGGAGTCAACCGGAGTGACATCCCAACAGAGTCGACTATGAAGCCGAGATAATCTATAGAAGTGGACGGGCTCACGTTCGACTTCTGCCAATTGATAATCCATCCTAGGCGGAGCAGAAAGGAGATTGTTAGCTGAAGATGAAGGGAAAGGACTGGAATTGAAGAAGCTTTCAACAGCCAGTCGTCCAGATAAGGGATTATGGTCAGCCCTTGAAGTCTTAAAGCTGCCACCACTGAAACCACCACCTTGGTGAAAGTGAGAGGGGCAGAAGAAATCCCAAAGGGCAAGGCGGCAAACTGAAGGTGCCTGAGGACCCCCAAGACCTGGTCCACGATCCTTAGGTATTTCCGAGAGGCAGGATGGATCAGGATGTGAAGATACGCATCCTTGAGGTCCAGGGTAGCTATCACGTCCCCAGCATTGAGGACGTGGATTACTGACCTTATGGTTTCCATACGAAACCTTGTTTTCCTTATAAATCGATTGAGAAATCTCAAATTGATAATCATCCGGAGATCCCCGGTCTTCTTGGGAACTAAAAACACTGGAGAGTAGATCCCTAAACCCCGCTCTCCTACCGGTACCTCCTCCAGGGCACTCTTGGAAACATAGTTCTGTATATAGGACTCCAGAATTACTTGTTTGGAAGTCTGTAAGCGATGGTTGATAACAAATCTCCTTGGAGGAGGAGACTTGAGATCTATTAAATAACCGTCTGAAATAAGCTTCAGTACCCAAGGGTCTAAGATTTCCCTGGCCCAAACATCCTTGAAATGGGCCAGACGTCCCCCGACGGGAACCTCTGGAGAAGGAATTAGAAAACTTTGAGGGAGAATGGTAGGAGCAGCGAGGGCAACCGAGAGCCCCGGAGAGGCCCGTAGTCAGGAGGTCTTGGCCTCCTTAGCTCCTCTGCGAGGGTGCCTCGAAAACCTTCTCTGTGCCCCCCAGGCTCCACGACCTCTTGTCTGTTGGCCAGAACTACCGCCCTTCTTCTGTCTGCCTCGACCCGGAAAGGGCTGCTGGGGAAGACTTTTCCCTTTTTTATCCGAGAGGCCCTCCATGATTTTATCGAACTCTGAGCCAAACTAACGGTCCGGCTCAAAGGGAAGACCACATAGATTATATTCCGACGCAATATCAGTGACCCAGGGCTTCAAACTAAAGTGGTCTGTGGGCAGCAGACATTAAAGCCATGGATCTTGCTGCCAACTTCAGCTGCAGTTGCGCAGTATCGCAAAGATAGTCCATTGCCAGATTAGCGGATTTAAATGCCGCCATGGTCGACGTCCGTCTGGATGTGGTTAAGACGGGAACGGAGGAAGGAGGAAACCTCCGTGGCAGCAATGGCGGTAGACGCAGAGGCTGCCGCGGCAGAGTAGCCTCTTCTCAAGGTGCACTCTGCCCTCCTGTCAAGGGGGTCTTGCAGACTAGACCTGTCGTCTGCCGGGACCAGAGTGCGTCTAGACAATTTGGCAATATCCATGTCCACCTTGGGAAGGGAACCCGACGATTCCAAGGATTTTGCCATCGGAAACATGGTCTTGAATTTCTTGGTCAAGACCGGACCCTTCTCAGGCTTTTTCCATTCCATCCGAATAACGGACAGAAGGGTCTCATCCGCCTTGAAGACACGCTGTGCCGACCGGCGGGATCGGAGGACTCCCCGGCGTCAACATCATGGTCCCCCGACCTGATGGACTTTAATAGCTTTTGCGTCTTCTCTGGAGGAAAAATGCATGATGTTAATTCTTCATCCGAGGAGGAAGAGGATTCCACTGAAATAGCCGCAGGTCTCTCAACAGTCGCGGCAATCTCCATCAGAGCCTGAGAAGGCGCAGGCAATCTCTCATCGAGTAGATTTACTACCTCCTTAATGGACTGGTACATATCCTGCATAGTGGGCTCGGTAGCAGCCTGGGATCTGCGGCAGCTGTCACATCTGGAATATGGGCAATCATCATCCAGGAGAGCACTGCAATCAAAGCAAGCCAAGTGCTTCCTCTTAGTAACAGATCTCCTGGTCTCTAGGTTAAGCCATCTCTACTCAAACAAACAAGGATTAATAAATTCTAGCAAAACTTGAAGATTGCAGAAACAAGCGCAGAAGCCCACCAAAGATGATGATAACAGACGCAAGATATCAGCAAATAATCCAAGTACAAAGTACTGTAGAGACTCTGGTAGCTAGCTCAGAAAGCATGTGCTGCCAGAAAAAGAGCCATTCAAACTGGCCGCTTAAAACCCCCAGGCTCCGCCCTCACGACTATAGGATGCTTAGACATCCCTGATCTAAAATAAATTATATATTTAAAAAAATGATTGCTCCCAGAGATCAAAACAGACCCTCCCAGAACCCCACAAGCGGGGCAATCTAAGCCCAGAAAAGCGGCACCAAGACATCGCACGGCCGCGAACCGGAAGTGACGCCGGGTAATCCCGACGTCACTTCCGGTAGATGGCGGCGCCGATCAGAGCGTGGCAGGGCGGCGCAGGGCCCAGAGGGAGCCGGAAAAGTGGGGGGAGGTGGAGGTAAGGCTGTAAAAAAAGGAAAAAAACAGCATAATGAAAAAGATAAAAACCTATAAGTAGGATAAAACTAAATAATAGGCGGCAAGAGCGAAAAGAGAGAAAAATAGAATACCCCCCCTGAGAACAGGAGGGGATACCGCCAGTTCACCTTTCCGGGAGGACAAAAAAAAACACAATAGGCTAGGGGTTCGGTCCTCCTTTTATAGGAGGCGTATGCTTTGTTTTTTGTATTGGGCTCATTAACTTTCCGCCGGTCCTACCAGTTCACGGGGGGTGGTTAACCTCATCTGTGCTGCAGGTAGGACGTAAGGGAACCAATATATTGTCATTCCAAACCAAAAAAGTGCATATGTATGTGTCTTTTCTGTATGTTTTATTCCTGCAGGCTTCATTTTCTTTTCTGTGGTTTTCACTAGTGTTGGGCATGAATATTCGAATAGCAAATATTAATCGCCAATATCAGCACTTCGAGAATTCACGAATAGTTAGAATATAGTGCTATATATTCGCATTCACGAATATTCTCGTTTTTTTTTTCCCTCTGAACCCATGATCCCTCCCTGCTTCTTGCTTGTGGGTCAATGAGAAGGCTGCAATGTCTTTGTCTGAGCTTAGCAACATCCCTAGCAACCAATAGGAAAGCTGCCTACCCCCTTACTATATAGGAACCTCCCCAGCAGACATTCTCTGCAGTTTTTTGCAGATCTGAGAGACAGCGGTGTCATTGCTGTGCTCTGTGCTTTCCTGTGTCACATGACTAGGGTATTGGTTAGACTGCTCGGGTCTTCTTAACCTCTTACCCCTCTTACCCCCCATTTACAAATAAGAGCCAGAGACAAGAATCGGATTAATTCGGGAACAGCAGCCGTTTTATTATATAAATAACATAAAACATGAATAAATTAACATTAACCCCCAATAACCGAGTAAATGACGAGGGAGGTCCTAGAAGCCCACATAGGATTAACCACCAAAACCAACTGGCAACTCAACTTGCCCCCAGCCGATGAACGCCAGCTCGGAGGCACCAACTGATCGGTGCCTAATCCTCGATTCCTGTTAACCGATGAGAGTCCAGCCCAGCTGCCCCACCCGTGGGGGCCCTCCCATTCTCCACTAACACCATATCCACCAACTTCTAGGACCTCCCACCGCCACGACTGCAGCGACAATTCCCCATCCCTAAGCAACATACCATCCATCTGGTCCCTCGCCCATTATCCTCCGCATTTTATTTTTATTTTTTACTGTCCCCCGGATACCCTGTAAATATAGGGCGGGAGGGTGGGAGTTGTTTAAAAGTTTCCAGACAAAATGGCACCTATCCCGTCCTATCTAATGCTGATTAGGTGGCTCACTCAACTCTTGGAATGGAATATGGTGCTCTATCCCAGGTTATGACGCACCCAACGTCACAAAAAGGCAAACAATATATAATATAAAAAGGGGGGGTGGCACTCAATATATTGGTTCTGTATGGATGGTACTCAATATGTTAATTTTGTAAAGATAATTTAATTAGATAGTAAGTAGTTAGAATACAAATACACAATCTGCGTTAAAAATGTACAATCGGCGTTAAAATGTACAGTATACTCTTGTGTCCACTCTTTATAATGAAATAAGATAGAATAAATTATGCAATATCAATTATTTCATCATGTAATGTCTCAATTACTCGGATCCAGAGGTGCTTCCTGTAAAACGTATATAGGTAAAAATATATATAGATAAAAATACTTCGATCAAAAAAATGGATAAAAAATGATGATAGTAATAGTCACTTCATTCAAGGAATTAATGATAATAAGGTTGGGAATAATAGTCACTTCCTGATAATAAGGTGATGATAATAATGTGATGATAATAATAGTCACTTCATTCAAGGAATTAATGTTCCCCTCAGAGGTTATAACAATTGGTTTGCATATGATGGACCCTAAGGTCTGTACATTACCAATCCAGCGGTATAGTAGTGTGCCCGTCAATGCCTCCTCTGTTACAGGACCGTTGTCCTGTCTCTGTTTGTAGGACAGATAGATTGTGCTGCGTCCGCGTGGAGCGTCCTCTCACGTGGGAAGCGTCGTTTGCTGAAAGCGCTTGCAGTCCGGGCGTCACTTCCTCGTGTTTTTCTGGCGGGAAATTCGAACTTCTGACGTCTGTTCACTCTGTTGGCGATCTTTTACAATTTATAGAGATCTTTCAATGGCAGACTTTTTCAGTTTACTTATCGAGTGACAGAATTCTTTTTCTGTTAGAGGTCCAGCTGGAACCTCAGAGGTTATTCAATGCCCCAAACGCGTTTCGAAGCCTCTGCTCCTTCCTCCACATCCACCAACTTCTAGGACCTCACACCGCCACGACTGCAGCGACAATTCCCCATCCCTAAGCAACATACCATCCATCTGGTCCCTCGCCCATTATCCTCCGCATTTTATTTTTATTTTTTACTGTCCCCCGGATACCCTGTAAATATAGGGCGGGAGGGTGGGAGTTGTTTAAAAGTTTCCAGACAAAATGGCACCTATCCCGTCCTCACAACCACTTTTCAATACCTCCCACCACATCCCTTAGTTACCCTGGCAACACCCTCCACCTCCCGGCTACTGGGCTATTAACCCCTTTAAATGCCCGACTCCTTTGCCAACCAAACCAGCGTCATGCTGGCCTCCCCTCAGCTCCAGTCCGGCCTCACTTTACATTAGATAGTTAGTTAGTTAGTTAGTTATCTTATATATATAATATAGATAGTTAGTGGGAGATAGTCAGTGTAGGTTAGATATCTAGATAGTGATATCCATACATACATGGTACAGACATAGTGCTGTGATGTCACAAGTTTACAACAATACTTCGTGCACCAATCACTAATATGTAGTCACACCTGCTAAAATGTGTTGCACATATTGCGCAAAAATATGCGCATCTATTGCTGATTTGTGCAATCACGAATATATTGGAGCACTCTCTCTGCATATAAAGCTATTGTAATGTTCTGCCGTGCCAACTGTTTTCTCCAGTCTCGGGAAACTTCTAGCAGCTTGAAAAATGTGGCAAAAGTGACCCACGCCTATGTTGCACGCGCAATACGCGAATATTACACTGCCGATTTTCGCAATCAAGAAAATGATCGCGAATTCTCAAATTCGCAAATATATTATGAAAATTCGCCCCAAATATTCGCAAATTATCGCAAATTTGAATATTGCCCCTGCCGCTCATCACTAGTTCTCACAGATTAGAAAAGCATGACTGCCTTCTTCAAAAAACAGCACCACTCCTGTCCACAGGCTGTCTATAGCATTACAGTCCACCCCTATTTACTTTAACCCCTTAAGGACTGGGCCTATTTTCATTTTTGCATTTTTGATTTTTCCTCCCCACATTCCAATAGCCATGTTTTTATATTTTTCCTTCACATAGCCATGTGATGGCTTTTTTTTTTTTTTTGCTGGGGCGAGATGCATTTTCAATAGCACAATTTAATTTACCATGTCTTGTTGAAAAAAAATTCTTTTTGTGGGTAAAATTAAAAAAAATAAAACACAATTCTGACACAAGTTTTTTGGGGGTTTTGATATATACTGTATATATTCGCTGTCCGCTAAAAATGACATAACATTCTTATTTTGCCCTTAGTATTTATTTTAAGACTTAAAAACCTTTGAAAAAATCTAATTTTTCTTTGCATCGCCATTTTCTGACAGCCATAACTTTTTATATTTCTGTCTACAGAGCTGTATGCGGGCTTGCTTTTTGTGGGACGAACTGTAGTTTTTATTGTTGTAACTTTTTAATCACAGTTATTCAATTTTTGGGGGGACACGGTGACTAAAAAATGGTGAATGGTGTGTTTTATAATAGTTTTGAGAATGGAATTCACCACGCAAAAAAAATATTTTCATTTTAATAGTTCAGACATTTATGGACACAGTGATACCTGCTATGTTTATTTTTTATTGTTTATATATTTTTATATGTAAAATAGGGAAAGGGGTTTATTTGAAGTTTTAATATATTGTTCTAACTTTTAGCCCCCTTAGGGGCCTAGAACCTGGGATCCTTTGATCCCTTGTCCCATTCACGCAAAATAAAAACACATGGCAGGTGTCTGTGTTTTGCGGATCCGTAAATTTGCAGACCGCAAAACAGTTGCGGACGTCTGAACAGACCCTAATTACCCCCACACAGTAGTTTCCCACACATTGCCCCATATAGTAATCCCATTGTGCCTCATACCTCTGATGTCATATAGTATGTCTCACACCTGTGATGTTATATAGTGTGTCTCATACCTCTGTGATGTCATATAGTATGTCTCACACCTGTGATGTCATATAGTGTGTCTCATATCTCTGTGATGTCATATAGTATGTCTCACACCTCTGTGATGTCATATAGTGTGTCTCACACCTGTGATGTTATATGGTGTGTCTCATACCTCTGTGATGTCATATAGTATGTCTCACACCTGTGATGTCATATAGTGTGTCTCATATCTCTGTGATGTCATATAGTATGTCTCACACCTCTGTGATGTCATATAGTGTGTCTCACACCTGTGTGATGTCATATAGTGTGTCTCACACCTTTGTGATGTCATATAGTGTGCCTCACACCTCTGATGTCATACATTGTGCCTCATACCTTAGTGTTGTTATATAGCGTGTCTCACACCTCTGTAATGTGATATATTGTGTCCCACACCTCTGTGATGTCATAGTGTGCCTAATACATCTGTGATGTCATAGTATGTCTCACACCTCTGTGATGTCATATAGTGTCTCATACCTCTGTGATGTCATATTGTGCATCACACCTCTGTGATGTCATATATTGTGTCCCACACCTCTGTGATGTCATATATTGTGTCCCACACCTCTGTGATGTCATACAGTGGGTCTCATACCTCTGTGATGTCATACAGTATGTCTCACACCTCTGTGATTTCATATAGTGTGTCCCATACCTCTGTGATGTCATATAGTATGTTTCACACCTCTGTGATGTCATATAGTGTGTCTCATACCTCTGTGATGTCATATAGTGTGCATCATAAGGCCCCATGCACACGACCGTTGTTTGTTTCCGCGTCCGTTCCGTTTTTTTTCACGGATTGGATGCTTCCCCATTCATTTCAATGGGTCCGTCAAAAAATGCGGATGGTCAACCGTTTGTATTCCGCATCCGTGATCCGTGTTTTCATTCCGTCAAAAAAATAGTGCATGTCCTATTTTTTTCACGTTTGCGGACAAGGATAGGCATTTTTACAATGGATCTGCCATAAAAATCGGATCCGTCAAAAAAAACGGTCCGTCATCCGTTTTTTTTAACGGACGCAAAATTTCAAGGAGGAACGGACGCGGAGGCAGGCAACGGTCGTGTGCATGTAGCCTAACTTGGTGGTCATGGGTCATATCATATATTACATATTTTGCATTATACCATCCAACATCTCACCATCTTTACATCACTGCCCGGTCTCACACAGTCCTGCCCGCTATCCTGCAGGGGGTGGGGCTAGGTGGGTGTGGTTTCAGAGCTGCAGGGGCGTGTCATCTGGCAATAGGAGGGTATATCCATGTGGCTACGGGGTTACGGGTCGTAGTGAGACAAGTAGGACTGTGCACAGCCGTAACCAGGGGCCACATGGGGCGGAGGGCTCTGAGAGTACACTGTATCCATAGCACTCACTGTGGGACCGAACAATGAAATCTGCTGGCCGGTGAACTGCGGATGACACAAGAAACCCAACTCTAGCAATGAGCGCTTCCATCTGTATTGATGGATGCGCTCATTGCTTGGCACCACCCTTAGAGCCGGCACCCGAGGCGTACAGCCCCCCCCCCCAGGCACGCCACTGCCTCTATACATGGCACAGTGGTGCCACCATAATGCCTTTGTGTGCCACAATATTACGTCATGCATGAGGCTTTGCGAAGTGTATGCGCCCTTATATTGCAACTTATTGCTGGGAACTGACTTTCTGGATAATCAAATGGTTATCTTAAAAGGGTTATCCCATGAATAATATCAAAAATGAAAATCAGATATCATATAGTACATACCAATCTCTAGCAAATCTAGAACCAGCCCTGTACCTCACATGAATCCAGAGATCTCCCCATTCATTGCTCCGCTAGATTTATATTAAAGGGAACCTGTCACCTCAAAAACACATATAAAACCGCCAGCTTTACCTGATAGCAGCCCCTAGTCTGTTAATAATCATATGTTTGATACGGTAGTCTGATGCTCCATACATTCAAAAAAAGATGTTTTATGTCAAGGGGGCAGCGGCTTCCTTGCTTCGAGTCTAGGTAAGCACGCCCCCTAACCGTCCCCTCTTTTGTTAGATTGACAGCCTGCAGTATGGCTGGGATCGCATAAGTCTCGCGCATCCGCGGTGCGCACCTTGGTAAGGCGTGATCCTGTCTTTGACTGCCGCTGTTAGCCGGGTTTCAGCAGCGCACTGCGCATGCTCGAGCCTTATGCGATCCCAGCTACACTGCAGGATGTCAATCTAACAAAAGAGGGGAGGGTTAGGGGGCGTGCTAACCTTGACTCGAAGCAAGGTAGATCACGCAAGATATTATCTATAGGGGCGTTTCTTAGGCGGAGCTGAGGAGCTTGACTGAGAAAATATGACTCTTCTCTGGTCATACAAGTAAGATATGACTCTTTTATGTTAATTTGCATATAAGGCGGGAAGTACAAAAATGCATAATACTTATTTAATTCGTCTGCAAATGAAATAAAAAGTGCAATTTCTATGTTTAGGGCAACGCAATGAACATTTAGAAATGCTCAGTGAGGATAGCATAGTAGGAGGTGACAGGTTGACAGCTCAAGGGGTGTGTCTTTTCTGCTGAAGCTAATTAGGCGGGTCCATGCTCGCCCTATCACAGCTCAGGAGACAGTTGACGGATGAAACTGAGCATGAGCGGCCATCTTAATGAGTCGGTCAAAGAAATAAGAAATTAAGTAGCATAATGAAGTTATATTATACTGAATAACTCAGTATCTGTACAAAATGTTCAACTAAATACAATTAGAAAAGTATTCAGACCCAGGTTGTAGAATATTTTTCGTAAGACAACCCCTTTAAGGAATTCCGCTGTGTATTGCAAAAATATCTTATTATTTAGATGTGTTTTATTTGGGTAAAAATGAAGCTAGAAGTGTCCGGAGAAGCAATGGTTCGCTGACACAAGGTAGATAAGGAATACACTGTGCAGTCAAGGACAGGTGAGCACAGGAAATGCCAAAGCAGAGGAGAAAATGATGGTGTTGTCACCTCCAATGTGTGATGACATCCAGCCAGTGGAGCATGCAGAGACATAAAATACTCTGTGAACTTCCTCACCCCAAACAAAAAGTTGTGAAAGCTGTAATTCAAGTCTGTGTATCATAGAGGAAGGTCAGACCATATTAACCCACGGATAATGGAAAGTTATAGAAAGACATTGCACGTAACTGAGGATCATCTCTGGAGGATGTGTATACGAGGTAACGATTGATAGGATACAGGCCACATATGGCCCCAAACCAGCAACCGCGCTGCTAGTATTAGTATTACAACCAGTTATGGTACTGTAGTACTGCAAAATTCCTTTAGTTTGATATCTGATAATCCAGAAAGTCTGATCATAAGGCCTCTTTCCAGCCTAGACCCACAATTGGAATGTGGAATTTCAAATGCCAAAGATTAGGCAGAGAAAAAAAACATTTTTTTGGACTTCATTTCTAAAGGTCTAAAGGTCCTCAACCAGTAAAACAGACCCTTTTCTATGACTGTCCGATAATTCGAAAAATCTGATAATCGGACTAAAGAGATGAGTGAATCTTCGTTTCCGGTGCTAGTAATACGCGCTAGTGATATTTCCTCCATATAAAATACTGGAAGCTAACGTACTGTTCCGTCATCATAGTTAAAATGAAATATGGTTCAATAATAAGGAGTCGGCCCCGGAAAAGCAACATGGCAGGTGGGTGCTCCTTCGAGAAGCAGGCCAAGAGTGTGGGGCAATCAGTTAACTGGCAGTCTTAGTTATAGTTGCCTGGTGGTGGGCTGGTCCTGGCCCGCTACTTAGTGAGTCTTCTGGTGAACAGGCCACAGTCAGGCCATGTGTAGTGGTTGTTAACAAGTAATCCCCATGTGAAGTACAATTTATCCACGAAAAACCATCCCTGTTTTATTTAAACCTGTCAGAAAAGCAACTGTGCTAAGAAATAACCTCTGAGGGAAAGATGCATTGAATTTCTACAGATGGTTGTGGACCATTATAAAGGGATGGTGCGTGGACTAACCTAGTAAATGTAATGCACGTTTATGACTTTGGACTTTACTGCACATCGTTAAGGTTAATTGCTACTGGAGCCTGCCACATTACTGAGACAGACTGGTCATCCATTCTAAGACTGCACCCTGCTTTTGAGCAACGACTTGCACACCTCTAGTCAATTGGAAAGATTGCATTGTATATCTAGAGAAAGACTTAGAGGGGGTTATCATACTGACAACCCCCCAAACTGCCTTTTGGGTAATACCTGCCATGTGATGTACTTGAAAACTGTGCATACTATTTATATTTTCACTGTCACCTATCATTTCCAAGTAAAGAGACTGTTGTTTGCTATAGTCAAGCCAGCCTGGTCATTGCCTTCAACATCTGCCGGTCCTTGCACCTGCCTCCCTGACTTGCACCCTGCTACCCATTCACCATCAACAGCACCCCAGCCATCACCAGGCAGGAGGCTCCAGAAATATTTGTGCCTCAAGGGTAGGAAGGGTTGCGCATCCTGCTTGCTTATCACCACATTTTTTGATGGTTTATATATATATATGTACGGAGGTGTATAAACTCCAATTTAAATGTGCCTGTTTTTCATCTTCAGGTCACATTTGGGTGCACTTGCTAGGCTTTGGGCTATATCAGTCAGTCTTGGGTAGGGCTCATAGACACCTCCCACCTCCCATTGCAAGCATGGCTACATGCTGGAGGTAACAGAGGAGATGTTTGTGAGTCGTCCTAATGCTCCTGTAATTGCCCACTGGCCCCTGATATCGCCCATATGGCGCAGGTAGGTGAGTGTTAGGGCCCACGGGCTACTTGAGAGACCTTGACGCTGGTGCCCGAGGCTTAAGACATGTCCTCCTAGTAGGATATGTCGAACTAACTCTCAATTTTTAACATCAATGTGAGGGTCTAGTGTGACGGCAGTGTGCACCTATCTCTGGTTCTGTGTTTGTAGGAAGGGTTGCGCCCCTCTGCTCACTGCATGTGCGGCCTCTGGGAGTGTTGGAACAGGGATAGCCACAAAGAGGTATACAAAAAAAGAAAAATAACCGGATCGCACATCCACATGCTATGCTTTAATCTCATCCCTGCTACTTAGCAAAAGACAGCGCTACTTCGCGCATGTGTACCGCCTCATATGCTACATGCTAACTGAGGCATTAGTGTACATTTTGATCAAATGGCATAAGCCCACTCACCACGCCAAGATTGCCTCTATAAGTGGGTCCTACTCTAAATTTGGCGAGGCCTACCCAGCAGGTGGAGGGACCCAGCAGCAAAGTGGCGCTGTCTTTTGCTAAGTAGCAGGGATGAGATCAAAGCATAGCATGTGGATGTGCGATCCAGTTCTTTTTCTTTTTTTGTATATGTATAGCCAATATGAGGACTACCACCACCCTCGTAGGCACTGCTATCATTCCTCTCCTCCCCAACACCACCACCATACTTCCACTGTGGACTGGTACACTGCACACAGAACTTACAAAGGACAGAGCTCCACAAAAACTGGATGGTTGCAAGAAAAATATTTGAAGCACATATCAAAATTGTCTTGCAATAAATACATAGAAATAACACACCACTAGATGAAAAAAACCGAATTATGATGGCTGATGGATGAAGGAGATGAAAGTCTGGCAGTGGAGCAGATGGAAGAGAAAATTAGTGGGATTTGGGTAGAGAGCAGTGAGCAAAAATAAAGACAGCAGAACTGCTCTGCAATATAACCCGAAAAGACTGCCAAGACAGCAATGTAAGAGAGTAGATCCACATGTCCCAGGATACATTAATACAATACAAATAGACTAGACTATGATACAGGAAAATGGAAACAAATGCACAGAGCTTTCGATGTAACCTGCAAAAAGGACAGAAACTGAAGATTTAAAGAAAGGCTAAGCAATCAAAAACTCCTCCCTAAATTAACGAGGCTAAGTGTTCTGTCTCAGCACTGGGAGATTTATGTCACTATCATTACAGATCACATCTGCTGTATTTCTGTAGTTATTAGTTTGGTAACAGCACCATCTAGCGGTGGTACAAATGTATCACACCTATTTTTCTTGTTAGTAAAGTTTATCGTATTGTGAGGAGTGCTATGCATTGTGGGAAAGAGAAGTCTTCATTCTACAGACTAGAGCAGAGCTGTTCTTCATGCAGTTCTCCTTCTTAAACTCCATTATCCTTGTACATGCATATCTGGTAAGCTATCTACCTCTGTCTCAGGGATATTGTGTTATGTAGAGCTGTTCAGTTAGCTGTAGTATTACACTGGGAATCCTATGTACAGGCAGACATTTTTGGGACATGTGCTTTCTCTGTTAATGTTATATTATATGTCATCTATACTGTATGCTCATACATGCTATGCTTTATTCTTACAGATGTCATTTGTGTTCTTATAGTTTTACCTCAAATACTCCTGTTTTGCCAATAAACAAGTTAGACTACAGAAAACAGTCCTCTTATTTGGAAGACAGAAATGGTTTATGCTGAATGTCAGACTGCACACTGTGTGAACGTGTATGAAGACAGAACACTAAGCAAGCGGATATAATGAACCAGAAACAATGTTACTAAACAAGGAATCCCTGTTGCTTGCAACAACCCAAATTAATTCAGACCCCAGATCAGACCCTAAAATTAATTCAGGCTCCAGTCAGACCCCTTAAACAAATTCAAACACCAGACCCGACTCCAAAATGAATTCAGGCCCTAGATCAAACCCCTTCACGAATTCACACCTCAGACCAGACCCCTAAATTAATAAATTCCACAGAATAAACCACCTAGTCAGACTCCAAAATTAATTTGGACCATAGACCAGACCCCCAAAAAAGGATTGAGATCCCAGACCCCAAACCTGAGCTCTACTCCCAAAAAAAGTCTGACTGCCCCTCCCTCAACCAGAGCCCCATGTACTTAACACTCTTGAGTCCCACCTCAAGCTCCTGATGTAGGAGCCTAATTCACAAGGACATGATACTGCTGGAGCATGATTCACAAGATCCTGATGCGATGTTGTGAGCAAGGCCTTAGTGGTAGTTACTTTGGCAAAAGAAGCAAGCCCTGTAATAGGACTGGTTCTTTTCTCCAAGGTAACTACCACTGGAGCTCTGCTCACAAGTTTGTAAATGACATGTCAGTGCAATAGGCAGGTCTATTTATCTTTGTGGCATGGCCCCTTATTGACAGTGCCAGCCATACTGCCTCCCTGAAATTCTACTATTAATGTTGGGTTTTGCTTTTATAATGTTCAATGTGCGACATAAGTGCCACGAGCCACCAAGGGCTGTGTCAGGGGTGCAAAGCTGGTGTATTCCCCCCACAAAAAAATCACTATAGGTCACCCACAGAATAAATAGCCAGATTCCTAACACTTTTCCTCACTTCAGCTGCCTGCTTCCTGTCCCTGCACTACTCAGAGCTGATGGGCGGTGCTACACGTGATCCAGCTTGTATAGAGGCTGGGTCACATGATGCACTGGCCAATCACAGCCATGCCAATACTAGGCATGGCTGTGATGGCTTCTAAGTGCCCAACATTTAAAAGCTTGTTGATTGGCTGCCCTGCAGCCTTTCAACAAGCTTTATTAAATGCCGAACACCGAACTCAGACCCGAACTATTGCGGCAAAGTTCAGGTTCAGACCCGAACTCGTAAAGTAAATTTGCACTTCGAGTTCGCTCAACACCATCCAACAGCTTTACTTGAATTAACTTGCATCCAGACAATATACAGCCTTTCTCTTGATTCCAGCAGGTTTGGGGGTAAACTGGCAGGCAAACAGGCTTTCTCTTTCTGCCGTGCTAAACTCAGGCTTCAGTCTGATTACTGGACTCTATAATGGTTTTGGTGGGGTGCTTTTGGCTGTTGACCCCCACGTGGTAGATTTGTCAGTAAATTTGCAAGGAGTCAGAGGGCTCTATGAGCTGCTTCCATGGGGAGACTCCTGCTGCAGGAGGGGGAACTTTCCCCTCACTGCGCCATCTTTACTAGTCTGCTTCCAACACTAGAAATCAATCAACACTTCCTGTAGCCGCTC
This sequence comes from Bufotes viridis, assembly GCA_033119425.1. Classification (NCBI taxonomy): domain Eukaryota; kingdom Metazoa; phylum Chordata; class Amphibia; order Anura; family Bufonidae; genus Bufotes; species Bufotes viridis. The sequence goes on from CM065591.1 coordinate 38,605,423, forward strand.
CATTGGTATAAAAAAATTATATAAAAAGGAGTCCCCCAGTACGTATCTCAAGATGCAGCGAGTCCTAAAGGTGAAGTGGGAAGTTCACACGTAGCGGCTTTTTCAATGTAGGGACCGCGCACAAATTTCTGAGCCTTCTATCCCAAGGAGCCTTTTACCGGTGACTACATGGGTTAATAAAGGTATCCACAGTAAATCACCTTAAGGGGCCCCTGACGAAGCATGGTGGTGCGAAACCCGGGTCGAGCTTGATCGTGATTTTATGGATGATTACATGCGCTTGTGTTTTACGCCTTTGTAATTACAATAAATTTTAAAAAGAAGCGTTTGTATTGCGGTATTTCACTATTGGAATCACTTTGCCTGCAGACATCACTGGAATTGTTGGACAGATGAGAAAGTGAAGAGTTGCCACATGCTATTTTGAATGCTGGGCTCCATTGGTAGGAAGCAGGAGTAGCCCACTTCTGTCTAAAAGGGGAAGAATGGAATGGTACGTTCCATTCTGTCTAAAGATTTCTCTGCCAAATGTGCTGCCACCTGATGGTGAACCGGGCATATTACATGAACATAACAGTTTCAGAGCAATATTATCAATGCACAATGTAAGAGGACTTGGAATAAATACACAGATGACATTCTTGATTAGCCCTTGGAGACAGTCGCAGGGTGTAGTAATGGTAGTGCCACACTGGAGTACTACATAAGTAGCATATTACCTTTATTCTGGGGGTCAGTACTTATGGTCATACCAGATTTATAAAGGTTTTTTTTTTTTCTACTTTTCCACAATAAAAGCTTTTAATTAAATAATTTGTTTTTGTGTTGTTGTATTCAAAGACCTTACAAATTATTTTTTTTTTGGCGGGACAAGCTGTAGTATCATGTTGGGGTACATCCATCAATTTAATTAGTTTTAGGCCTCATACACACGACCGTATGTGTTTTGCGGATCCGATATTTTTGTGGATCTATTGTAATAATGCCTATCCTTGTCCGCAAACTAGAAAAAAATAGGACATGCTCTATTTTTTTGCAGAACGGAAAAACGGACATACAGAAACGAAATACCTTCCGTTTTTTTTGGCGGACCCATTGAAATGAATTGTTCTGCATATGGTCCGCAAAAAAACCGGAATGGACACGTAAAGAAAATACATTCGTGTGCATGACGCCTTATTGCATTTTTCAGTAGTAGACAAAAAAACTGTTTTGAAAATTTTGCAGCTTTTTTATAATGTTCACCATCTTTTTATTGTATGCGTCATTATAGATGCGGTAATACCAATTATTATTTTTATGTAAACAACGGCTCCTGTAAGAAAAAAGAGTATTTTTAAATTAAATTAGCTTTTTTATTGGTCTTGAACCTGCCACACTGCAATATGTCTGTACTCCAACGTATTATGTCAGTTACAGTAAAAGGTATTAGGTCTTGTCAAATTGCCAATTGCATTATGAGGGGGCTGATGGTATGAAAGAGGGAGCCCCCATTCCTCTTCAACCACATGCTATGATCAACAATGACCGTGGCATCTAAGGGATTAAATCAACACTGACCGTGGCATCTAAGGGATTAAACTGTTGGGATCAGAGTTAATTTTGATCCGAGCAGTGAGAACTGGGTGCCAGCTAAATAATAAAGCTGACACCAGCAAATGATGGCGCCAGGGCAATTCATGAGCGCATTGGCTCGCGAGAGCTACCTTCATGTCACAACATACTATTATGATGCAAGGCTAGAAGGGGTTAAGGCTGAAATTCATTCAGTTTGGTTGATTTCATACGTATGAATATGAATGATACTTGTCAGCGTGCATGAAGCGTGACAGCCATGTCAGTGTGAAGCTTGTTAGGTAATGATTTTAATTTAGTAGTAAGTATGAACCTTTAGGGTATGTCCACACGTGCAGGTTTCCTGATGCCTTTTTTAAAGCCAAAATTGGGAGTGGATCAGAAAAGGAGAGAAAGTATAGAGGACAGATACAACTTCTCCTCTTTTTCGAATCCACTCTGGCTCCATAAAAAAAACTGCACGTGTGGCCTTGGTTATGTAAACCTGACAATCTCTATATGCCTCACGTTTCACTGATGCACCCGTACAATTATCAACTATCTCATCTCTGTGTCTTGGCCCTAAGGAGTCAATTTCATTTCAGTGATTCATTATTATATAACATCCTATTATACCGCACTCCAGGTAGTATTCTAAACACCTTAAAGGAATTGTCCAGCTTGACCTGTTGAAGAATCCGTACTCACCTGTTCTCTGCCACTTGGTTCCATTTCCTGGGCTCTCTTCACTGGACTTCTGATCCTCGTCTGTCATCTTCTGCACAGATGGGATCATGTGGACGTGTCCTCAAGCTGCATGTCTCTGGGGCAGTCACGTGTTAGCAGAGAACACATCCCCACATGTCTACATTATGTTGCCATCATTTTGTAAATGTTATTTTATTTTTTAGGAGGTTAGAAGGCTTTGAATTTTAGAAGCAATTTTTCAAATTTTCAAGATAATTTCCAAAACCGTTTTTTTTAAGCAGCAATTCAGTTATACAGTAATTATGAGGGGCTAAACCAGGCACCCTCAAACTGCGGCCCTCCAGATGTTATAAAACTACAACTTCCACAATTCCCTGCTGTAGGCTGATACCTGTAGGCTGTTCGGGCATGCTGGAAGTTGTAGTTTTGCAACAGCTGGAGGGCCGCAGTTTGAGGATGCCTGGGCTAAACCATCCATAAATGACTGCATTTTACAAACGACACCCCTAAAATTATTTAAAACTGATGTTACAAACTTTATTAACCCTTGTGGTGAATGTGGAGGTGAAATTTCAAAATTTCATTTTTTTTGCAGATTTTTTTATGTTAATCCATTTTTTCCTGCAACACAGCAAGGGTTAACAGCAAAATAAAGCTCAATATTTATTACCTTGATACTACAGTTTACAGAAACACTCCATATGTGGTCATAAACTGCTCTATGGGCACAAGGCAGTGGTCAGAATGGAACGAGCACCATACAGTATGGTTTTGTTGAAATGGGGTTGGGCGCTATGTTGTATTTGAAGAGACCATGAGGTACCCCTACAGTTGAAACCCCCAAAAAGTGGCCCCATTTTGGAAACTACAACCCTCAAGGAATTTAGTAAGGGGTGTACTGAGCACTCTGACCCCACAGACGTTTTACATAACTTTCCAATAAAATCTCTTCCAATAAAATGTTGCTTTAGCCCCAAATTTTTTATTTTCACAAGTGATAACAGGAAAAAAGCACCCCATAATTTGTTACCCATTTTCACCTGAATAAGGCAACACCTCATATGTGGTTGTAAAATGCTGTAGGGGCACACTGTAGGACTCAGAAGGGAAGGAGAGCCATATGGCTTTTGCAGCGCAGATTTTGATGGATTGGTTAACGGGCACCATGTTGGTATTGCACAGCCTCTGGGGTACCAATATACCTACCGTATTTTCTGACAACCATACGCTTTTCTTCATGTGAGAATTATTTTTTTGCGGGATTTTTGCGGGATGAGTTGTTGCTGTCATCATTGGTTCTATTTTTGGGCACATACAATTTTTGGATCACTTTTTATCTAGCTTTTTAGCAGGATAAAGAAATGTAACAATTCCGCCATTACTTTTTGGGTTTTGTTATTGTGGCGTACACCATGCGGGAAAAACGACACGTTATCTTTATTCTGCTGTTCAGTACAATTACAGAGATACCAAGTTTATGTATATTTTTTTATGTTTACCACTTTTACACAAAGCATTTTTATAAAGAAAAATCATGTTTTTGCATCGCCATTTTTTTTGGGGGGGTGCGATTGTCTTATGCAGGGGATTGTTTTTGGTGGGATGAGGTGAAGTTTTCACTGGTACCATTTTGGGGTACATAAAACTTTTTGATCACTTGATATTAGATATTATGTAAGGTGAGGTGACAAAAAAATTACTGTTCTGGCGCAGTTTTTATTTATTTATTTTACAGCTTTTACCTGATGGGGTAAATCATGTGACATTTTTATAGAGTCATTTGTTACAGACGCGTCAATACCTAATATGTAAATTTTTTTATTTTTGTTAAGTTTTACACAGTAAAAGCATTGTTAAAAAGAAAAAATAATTTGTGTTGTCATTTTCTGAAAGCCATATTTTTCCATTTTTCGGGCGATTTTCTTATGTAGGGGCTCTTTTTTTGAAGGATGAGAGATGGTTTGATTGGTACCATTTTGGGGTGCATACGACTTTTTGATCGCTTGGTATTACCATTTTTGTGAGGCAAGGTGACCAAAAAATGGCTGTTTTGGCACTGTTTTTATTTAGTTTTTTTATAGCATTCACCTAATGGGCTGGGTCATGGCGATACGGACGCAGCAATACTTAATGTATCTATTATTCTTTTTTTCCTATTTTTTTTACAATTGTGTATGACTTAATTATAGGAAAAGGGCACTTTTTTTACTTGGAACATTTATTTTTTTATTATGTAAAACACTTTTTTTTTGTCCTACAATGGCACTTCAACATTTGGGGGTCTAATCTCTCTACAATGAACTACAATACATGTGTATTGTAATGCATTGCCTGTCAGTGTATTACACTGACATCATGCCAATAAGACCCAGCCTGGGGGCTGGATCTCAATGCCTGTGCAAAGCAACGGTCTGCCTTCCCAGCCATCGGGTCCCCGTCGCCGCAACTCGGGACCCAATGGAGAGGGTGCCTGTACCCTCCGCAAACCCCATACATGCCGCAGCATAGAAGACGGTAATGCACCAGCATCGGTGAATACAGGAACAGCCGGATCCCTGCTCCTTCTGCACTCGCCCAATCAGAGTGCCATACATGTACGGCACTGGTCAGGAAGGGGTTAATGGGTAGAGCCTTAAAATAAAATTGTGTAAAACTTAGATTTGTAATTGTCACAAGATTGTTCGTTTTATTAGTATTTATATTGAAGTGATATTTAATGGGGTATTTCAGGATATAATATTGATGGCCTAGCCTCTGATTAGCTCCAGGGCCAGATTTCGTGCCGATGCTACACCGTTCCATCCACTGTGTAGCGGATGGGTTATTGTGGCGCTACTATTAATGAAGGGAGCAGTGCTACAATTACCAGCTTCGGAATTGTGTAGTTCGGGTGCCAACTTCTGGCACTGAGCAGCTAATCAGTAGGGGTGCAGGGTGTTGTGGCTATTCCATCAGTATTTAAATCTGGGATTATCCCTTCAAGGCTTTGTTCACATTTGCATTGTTTTTTCTGTTGTTCTGATCCATTATAGGAGCAGCACAATGAAAATAACGGAAATGCAGGTTCCATTGCATGATGGACACCTGACTCCATGAGGTCATGGGGCCCAACTGTTTAGGCTAGATGCAGACGTCCGTTAAACCCGGACATGAGCAGTCCGTGGTATTGCGGGCTGGATTTGTTCTTTACAGCCGGAGCGAACCGCGTCATTGTTTGCTATGGCGCCGTGCGCTCCCTGATAGTAATACACTGGTATAGATCACAGCTTGTTGCACTTTTCTGCTCGGTATTTTTAACTAAATCCACGATGGAGCCTCAAACATAGATATAAACTAAGCCTAAACACAGAGAGAATAGATCCATGGACGATTACAGCCACTCGGCTTGGTGTAACATGCCTTTGTGAGAACTTTGGAAATTCCCACCTGTGGCAATGAGGCGTCCAAGTAAACCAAATAAAGTAGAAGATCAGAAAAGGGAAAATCCCATTCAGAGCTGTTATTCTCCATGGATAACTGTACTTATAACAGGAGACAATGGGGACCATTTATAAAACCTGTATTCTTTCATCATATTTCTAGTAATATACTTGTAAAGATGTAAAAACTCTTATATGGGATGCCTATGGATTTTTTGCGTCTTTTGCGTCTTTGGTTTAGAAATCTGTTGTGATCGTTACTTGGATCTCATGCTCTCTGTCATTCCTGCCAACTGTCCCGGATCTGGAGGGACAGTCCTGGATTTCAGTGGCTGTCATACGGTTGCCTGTAATGATGAAGCAAAGAGCTTCCCGTTTCACAGTCCCCCCCCCCCGCCGGTGCTCCACACTGCTGGCCTGTGCAGGAGGGGCGGGGCTAGGAGCTCCTCCTCCTACACAGCCCAGAGCAGCACAATGTGTACCCTGCCTGCTGCTGGGGAGCACAGATCATCGGAGGAACCAGTTGAGTATGTACAATTTGTTTTTCCTACTTCCTGTGAAGGGGGCACATACCTGGGCAATACTATTGTGAGGGAGCACATATCAGGGCAAAACTACTGTGAGGAGGCACATATCAGGGCAAAACTACTGTGAGGGTGCACATATTAGGGCATAACTACTGTGAGGGTGCACATATCAGGGCAAAACTACTGTGAGGGTGCACATATTAGGGCATAACTACTGTGAGGGAGCACATATCAGGGTAAAACTACTGTGAGGAGGCACATATCAGGGCAAAACTACTGTGAGGGTGCACATATTAGGGCATAACTACTGTTAGGGTGCACATATCTGGGCATAACTACTGTGAGGAGACACACATCTGAGCATAACTACTGTAAGGGGGCACATATGGGCATAGGTACTGTGAAAGAGGCACATGTTGGCCTAACTACTGCGAGGGGGCACATATCTAGGTATAATTGAAATAAATTGCTAAATAGTTGGGCACTCAGAATATCCAGATCACGTCCGAAAATCAACTACCTCAATCACGTTTAAAAATATTTAATAAAGCATTAAAACATAAATAAACTATTAAAAATTCCCTTGGCCATTCATTCATAGTTTAACATAGAATATGTTTCATTCATAATGAACTCTAATGTACTACTGCATGTATTACACTCAGGACTAGAGATGTCCCGAAATATTCGCCGGCGAACATATGCGATGTTTGGTCCGCCCCCTATACGTCATCATTGAGCAAACTTTGACCCTGTACCTCACAGTCAGCAGACACATTCCAGCCAATCAGCATACCCTCCCTCCCAGACCCTCCAACCTCCTATAAAAAAGCAAGGGCAGCATCCATCTTAGATTCATTCTGAAGCTGCAGTGTTAGGCCCCATTCACACGTCCGCAATTTTGTCCGCATCCAGTCCGCAATTCTGCGGAATGGATGCACCCATTCATTGCTCTCCGCTTCCGCATTTGCGGAGCCGCGGCCCCGAAACATCCGGCCGCGGCTCCGCAAAAGATAGAGCATGTCCCATCTCTATGGGGAGTGCCGGCATGGTGGGTTGCGGATCCGCAACACACTACGGACATCTAAATAGGGCCTTAGTTAGAGCAGGGAGAGTGCTGCTGCTCTTGAATTAATAGGGAAAGCGTTAGCTATGCCAGTGTTCTGTGTCCACTCCAATCCTCAAAGACTCATCTGCTGTAAGGACAGCGATCTGACAGCACCCCAAAAAGACCTTTTAGGGCTGGTACATCAGTCTGCTTTTATTTTTTTTTTCTATATATATTGCAGTTGCCTGCCCGTGTGTGAGAGGCCGCAGGCCCACAGACTGTACTGTGCCCACTGCCCACCACTCATATCGGGTGGCACAGTACCTTGCAGATAAAAAAGTCATTTAATTTTTACCCTTCAATATAATTGCAGTTGCCTGCCAGTGTGTGTCAGGCCCACAGACTGTACTGTGCCCACTGCCCACCACTCATATAGGGTGGCACAGTACATTGCACGGTGCATGCGCAGTGACCTAAAATTCAAACGAAGCGGACTGGGCATGGGTCTTTTTCCATCTCCCGGTTCCAAAAATCTATTCACTACACTGGCCCTGGCCCTGATAAGCGACAGAACAGAGATTAAACTGATAGGAATAGTACTTAGTTAACACTAGTTGCATTGGTGGCAAATTCCATTGCAAGTGCCAAAAATTAGAAGGAAGCAGAGAGAGCAAGCTTTTTTCTCTATCTCCCCATGCAAGGATTCAATTCAATACACGTCCCCTGATAGGGGACTTAACAAAGTTTAAAATGGTAAGAATAGTAGTTCACACTCTTTGTATTGGTGGCACAGTACATTGCGCGGCGCACGCGCAGTGCCCAAATTTGGAAGTAAGAGGACCGACCAATCATCTTTTTCCATCTCCCGGTTCCTAAAATCTATTCCATACACCGGCCCCTGATACGGGAGAAAACAGAGATTAAACTGGTAAGAACAGATTTTTTTAATTTAAAAAAAAGAGGACAGCCTCTGCGGAGCTGGGTATTTTTTGGCCGCGTTACTGAACGCTCATGCACAATGGCTGTAGGCTCATGCGTCCTTTTGTGGAGGTGACAAACCTGATCAGTTAAACCCAAGGCAACATCATCGACCTCATCCCATATGCATTTTTTCTGGAGTGTGCCCTGCGAAGAGTGCTGGATCAGGCCGTAGACGAGCTTGAAGAGGAAGAGTTGTGGTCACCATAACCACCAGAAGCAGCCTTGTCGTCGTCGATTGGCTGGACCTGTGGCAACGCAGAGAGAGGAGTCTGAAGAAGAGGAGTCAGAGGAGGAAGGTGGCTTTGAGGAGGTGGAAGACCAACCACAGCAGGCGTCCCAGGGGGCTTGTTGTCACCTTTCGGGGACCCTTAGTGTTGTACGTGGCTGGGTGGAGGAAGAGACCTTCAATGACGTCAGTGAGGACAAGGAACGGGACATGGCTAGCTTGGTATCCAACCTTGTGCAAATGGGGAGTTTGCGGTTTTGCAAATGGACTGTTTGCGGTGCGTTAAACGGGGAGTTTGTTCTGTCAGAGTTTGGTCTGTCACTGTGAAGCGGGCGTAACCCTTACACTACCTGATCGATACAACATCATACCTGATCGTATATACACCCACTGGATGTTTTAAAGCACGTTATTCCAAACAATTTAGGAATGTTAGGTGATTTATGCCTTTTATGGATTAAAACCCGACTCTGCGTCAACTACGTAACTTTCCCTGGGAGTTTTGCCATGGATCCCCCTCCGGCATGCCACAGTCCAGGTGTTAGTCCCCTTGAAACAACTTTTCCATCACTATTGTGACCAGAAAGAGTCCCTGTTGGTTTTAAAATTTGCCTGCCTATTGAAGTCTATGGCGGTTTGCCCGTTCACAAACATTTGCGGAAGTTCGTGTTCGCCGTTCGCAAACGGAAAAGTTTATGTTCGCGACATCTACTCAGGACCAATTTTTTCAATATTTCTACACTTAATTAAACTCGCTCACATGAGCCTTCACACTGTCCTGTATTTTGACACTGTTATTCGTCTATATAGATGTGTTATAGCGTTGTTGGTTACTCTATGGTAAGTCTTTATAAACGTAAGACCGATTATACAGACGCGATGGATCACCAATGCAGTCCGAGATAAATATTTATAGATCACCACTGCGGTCAGGAATGAGTCTCTACAGATATTGCTGATCGATAATAAAGATTTCACTTGTACCCCGCAGGTGGCAAATTCAATATTGCAGGCAATGAATAGATGTACGTACTCACTGTTTAGACGTTAAGTTCTTGGTTGCGAGAAGTTCGTGTGGCATCCCACACTCTCCTCGCTCTGTGTTACTTGCCTCTCGCTAGTACCTCGTAATTTTGCAAGAGCACTTCCGATGTTCACAAAAGTAACTTTGTCTTTAAGTTATCTTGTTTCACTTTTCCTGATGTGCTTCACGTGTTACTGCCAGCAAATAACATAAGCTTTCTTACGTCCTCTATGGGTACTTTACACTCCACTTTCTGGACACCAGACGCGTTTCGGGAACCTTGTTTTTCTTGTCCCTTCCTCAGTGGCATAAGTACTGAAAAGGGAGCACATCTGGGCACAGGTACTGTGAAAGAGGCACATGTGGGCATAACTACTGTGGAGGGGGTACATATCTGGGCCTCACTAATATGAAGGGGGCACATGTTGGCATGACTATGGCGAAGGGGTCACAATGTGGGCATAAGTACTGTGATGGGCACATAACTGGGCATAACCAGTGAAGGGGGCACAATGTGGGCATAACTACTGTGTGGTGGCATAAAGGGGGAATAATTACTAAGTGGGGGAATTGAGGGGACTGGTTGGGATTAGGTGTATAGTATATATGTTTTGGGCGGAGTTAGAGGCGTGGTCTAGAATAAAAAAATGTATACATACTTTACCTCATCTTTCTTTTAAAAACATTGAGAGGTATGCCTTAGCCTACTATAGAAAGTATTGAATCTTATGACAAATACTTTCTGGCCAAACTCCTACACAACTGACCACATCAAGGCCATAAGTCATACAAGTGATGCAAAAAGCATTAACTCTTAAAGTAGTGAAGATACACTAAATTCTTATGTAACATGATTGCTGTACCTTTCCAATTCCTAAGTTGGCGTGCTGTGTAAAATTTGAATACAAACAGACTGCAATGATTTGCAAATCTCATAGACCCATGTTTCAGCGGGACAGGACCAAGTACAGCGGTCTCCCCTCTTTTGGTGGGATCTGAAGGGGCCCCCCTGTGCGAGGAATCTGTAGTACTGAACGGGGGTTGCTGCTGCAAGCAGGGCAGGAGGTAGCACGCCCTTGACGATCTGCAGGCAGATGGATGCTGGCTCTGCTTCTTTCTTCACGTGTGCCATGTACAGCTCGTTTACTAACGTTCCTGGTGGTGCTCCTGATGGGGGATCAATGCTTGCGACAGCAGGTTCAGGGTCAGAAGTGACTGCAGCGGACAGACAGAGGACCCTGCATGTGGAATCAGGAGCGGCATCTGATGGGGTCATAGCAGCCAGACAGAGGTGAGATGACAATGGGGCCTTTATTAACTTTCTTGTCGAGTCCAGGGGGTAGTGGTGTTGGGGGCTCCACTGAGGAATTAGGTGGAGGTCTGGGTCAGTTATCAGGTAGCTTGGCCGGTTTGGACGGATAGATTGTAGTGGGGGAACATTAGGGTGGCTATTTTGGGGTATTGATATTGTACTTGAGTTGTTCCTTGATGTTTTCTTTTTCAGGTCAGCGGCCAGCCCTTCTGTGGATACTGGGGTATTCCTATGCCTTTTGTGGGGTCTTTCGTGTAGTTGTGCGGCCGGGTGGGTGGCAACTTGGTTTCCCACGTACAGTAGCTGTGATACGGTGGCTGGGTTGCAGAGGTTTGGTGTGGGGTAAGGTCCTGTCCATAGTTTACCGCTATGAGTTGGTCCTGCATGTGGAGGGGAACGATTTGGGGGTTCACTCTTTTTGGAAGTTAATTAGGGATATCAAATCGATTTGTTAAAATTGTGGTCGCTATTTCTAGGTTTGGTTACTGTTTGGTCGGACATTGTTCCCGGCAGGGGTGTCGCGGTGTCCGGTCGGTTGAAGGTCTGAAAAAAGACCTGTATCAAAGTTAAACGGGCCATGGGGCGGTTTATGGCAAGAAATAGGGCTGTGGCAGTATGGCATCCTAAGTTGGAGAAGGGTACCAGGGCATTCAGGTGGGGAGATGGGGTAAATTTGAATGAAGTCAAGATTGACCTGTAATGTTTGGCTTTACAAGAGGGCATTGAGATTGCTTTGGGTGGTGGAAGTGGGAGGTCCTCGAAGTTGGAAAAAAATTCAGGTTGGGGAGGATGAGAGGGCTCCACAGTTGGGGCTGGACTCCCATGGTTGGTGGTTTGTTGTGGCGGGTTAGATGTCCATCAGTGATGCCTTCGAGCTGGTACTCATTGGCTAGAGGCAAGATAGTGTCTCCCGGATGGAGTTAACTGATTATCTGGGGCTTCAAGGACCCACCCCACAATTATCTATTTGTTATACATATGGAGATGATCGGATGTTCAAATACCCCCTTACAGACCCCCATATCAGACCTCACATCAGACATCAATTCAGAACCACATATCAGACTTAAAATCAGACCGATATCAGAACTCAAATCAGACCCCGATAAGTTTTTTTTACAGTAATAATTAAATTCCTGCCATTATTATACAAAGTCTCGTGAGACTTCGCAAAGAAATAACTTCAGCTCATCGGAGCCCATACATTCTAATATTGTAGGGAAAAGGATCTCCGCACAGTATTAGAACAAATTTTAAGAAAATCGAATTAGGATGTACCATCCGAAGTCGATTCCCTCATCCCTAATAGCTATGCCCCTGTCTGATACAGGGGCGTAGCTAAATGCTCATGGGCCCTGGTGCAAGAGTTCAGCCTGGGCCCCCTCCTTCCCTCAGTGCTTTGTGGCCAGGGGCAGGGGTGCACCTAGCCTATTTGAGAAACGCTGCTATACACAGACAAGCCGCACTATACAGAAGACACCCTATACACACACCGCACTATACAGAGGATACCCTATATACACACACTGCACTATACAGAAAACACCCTACACACAGCGCACTATACAGAGGACACCCTATACACACACACTGCACTAGAGGACACCCTATACACACACACTGCACTAGAGGACACCCTATACACACACACACCACTATACAGAGAACACCCTATATACACACACCCAACCCAATATACAGAGGACACCATATACATACACCGCACTATATAGATGACATTCTTTACACACACCACACAATAAAGATGACACCCTATATACTGACACAAAGTGCACTTACAGAGAACACCCCATATATACACACACAGTGTATAGATGATCCCTATACACACATCACACACATATAGATGACCCCTATATAGGGTTGCCACCCGTCTGGGATTCACCCGGACAGTCCGGGATTTCAATCCTGTGCCCGGGAATGAGCCTTTCACAGACCCGGGCACAGGATCAGAGCGGGCAGCGGCAGGGCACAGCAGGAGATGAGCGCTACCATTGAGCTCATCTCCATAGTTATCTGTATCGCCGTCCTCAGGACAGCGATACAGATTTCTGTGCTGCGGCGGGGGAGGGAGAGGCGTTTCCCTCCCCTGTTCCTCTGATAGGCTGCCGGCACAAGGCTCACAGCCTATCAGAGGCCGGTGCAGGAGGCGCGATGACGTCATCGCGCCGCCTGAGCCGTACAGCATGAGACACAGGCCGGGAAGAGGCCTGCATCGCATTGCTGGAGGTAAGTATAAGTGTCTGTTTTTTGTGTTTTTTTTTTTAAGAATTGGCAGCAGTGGCACATATGGGAGAAGGGGGCAGAGGGATATGAAGGGGGCAGAGGCATATGAAGGGGCAGCAGAGGCATATAAAGGGGGCAGCAGAGGCATATAAAGGGGGCAGCAGAGAGCAGAGGCATATGAAGGGGCAGTAGAGGCATATAAAGGGGGCAGCAGAGGCATATAAAGGGGGCAGCAGAGGCACATATGGGAGAAGGGGCAGCAGAGGCATATGAAGGGGCAGCAGAGGCATATAAAGGGCGCAGCAGAGGCATATAAAGGGGGCAGCAGAGAGCAGAGGCATATGAAGGGGCAGTAGAGGCATATAAAGGGGGCAGCAGAGGCATATAAAGGGGGCAGCAGAGGCATATGAAGGGGCAGAGGCATATAAAGGGGGCAGCAGAGGCATATGAAGGGGCAGAGGCATATGAAGGGGCAGAGGCATATGAAGGGGGCAGCAGAGGCATATGAAGGGGCAGAGGCATATAAAGGAGGCAGCAGAGGCATATGAAGGGGGCAGAGGCATTTTCTGGCACATAAGAAGGGGCAGAGGCACTTATTCTGGCACATGTTGGGGAAGGGGAGGAAAGAGGCACCTTATACTGGCACACTATTGGGGTATCTACTAAGGCCACAGAGAAGGGGTATTTTATATGGGGGGCTCTGTGTGGTACTAGTATTATCTGGGGTATTATCTGTTTCTGCAGTATAGTATTGTGGAGCACAGCGGGCACAGTATTGGGGGTAGTAGAATGATTTGTCCAGAAGATGAGAGGATGATGGAAAAGTAGTAAACTGAGATTTATTTTTTGTTGTTGTTGTCAAACTGCAGAGACAGAAAATGGCGACAAAATGTTGGTCTGGTCTGAAGGTCTAAAAGGAGAAGACGAGGACAGAGAACATCTACATCACAGGAGACGTCACTGGATGTAAGAGGTAAGTGGGGCTGCATTTCTGTATTGATGGGATCAGGGGCGTATCCATCGCGGTGCGACAGCGAGGCAGGATATGGGTGTTGCTGGAGGCGGAGCATGGGCGTGGCGGGAGGCGGGACATGGGTGGGGCCTCAAATGAGGCCGCCCCTCCCACCTGTTCGGGTTTGGCTTGAAGAAAAGGTGGCAACTCTACCCCTATACACACATCACACACATAGAGATGACCCCTATACACACATCACATAGATGACACTTACTCTCTTCACACTTAGTTCAGTCCTCCTCCTGTGCCCTGCTTGGCTGAAGGACCTTGATCAGGTGACTGTGACATCACCACAGGTCCTGCAGGTTCTTGCTGTAAATGCTGTGTACAGCCTGTAACCCCGCCCACTCTCCAGTCCTCAGCTGACTGCTGGATAGCTGGGGGGAGGGGCTTGTTGCTGGCTCTGGACCAGAGGCATCCAGTGCGGGAGAAGGAACTGCACACTGCACAGCCCTGATCAGGGCCTGGAGGAGACCAAAGATGAGGGGTGAGTACAGCGCAGGAAGCACTTCTCTCCCCCTCCTCCTGCAGGCTAGTAAGTGCTTCCAATATGGAAGCGTTCACTAGTATTCGCTTTATAAGATGCACTGCAGGTGATTCTGGCAAGCGGAGCCCTCTGAGCCCCCCTATCTTAGGGGCCCGGTTGCAGTTCCAACCTCTATAGCTACGCCAGTGGTCTGATATGTATTCTATGATCTATTGTGAATAAAATCTGGGTCTATGAAATTTGCAATTCATTGCATTCGGTTTCTATTGACATTTTGCACAGCACTTTGCACTTTAATACTCTAATATAGAGTTTAATTCCTTTTTGAAGCTAAAACAGCTTCCACCCTTCTAGGAAGGTTTTCTACAAGATTTTGGAGTGTGTCTGTGGGAGTTTCCCCATTCATCCAGAAGAGCATTTTTCAGGTCAGAAACTGATGTTGGATGACACGTCCTGGTTCACATTTTCTGTTCTAGTTCTTCCCAAAGGTGTTCGATGTGGTGGAGGTCAGGGCTCTGTGTGGCCAGTCAACTTCTTCCATACAAAACTCCCCCAACCATTCCTTTATGGGCCTTGCTTTGTGCCCTGGGACGCAGTCATGCTGAATCAGAAATGGGCCTTTCCCAAACTCTTCCTACAAAGTTGGAAGCATACAATTTTCCAAAATTCTGTAACAAAGTTTTCCCTTCAAAAGAGCAGCTCCCACCGTGGATTTTTTTCTAGCAGCATGTGGATGAGATGTGTTGATTTCTCATCCATTTTGCGGGTACTGTGTCTGCAGAAAACCTACAGTATTTCGGTCTTGTGTGAAAATTCGGAAAGTATTGCTGCCTTAGCGTACTTTCACACTTGCAGCAGGACGGATCCGTCCTGCCGCAAGTGCCCATGCAAAGATCACCGGACTGAAAAGTCAGACATGCAGGACTTTTAGTCCGGCGAACTCCGGCCGTGCACTGCTGTGCTACACCGTAGCTCCACCCCCCGCCCCATTATAATCAATGGGGACGGAGCGGCAGCACGGCAGTGCATGGGCACTTGCGGCAGGACGGATCCGGCAGGCTGAATAGCCTGCCGGATCCGTCCTGCCATAAGTATGAAAGTACCATTAGAGGCGGATGCGTTGCAGGAATATGCGTGATTTTCCCGCGCGGGTTCAAACGTTTGAAATGCGTTTTGCACGCGCGTGAGAAAAATCGCCATGTTTGGTACCCAGACCCGAAGCCGGACTTCATCACTGAAGTCGGTTTGAGTCTTCTAAGAATTTATTATTTTCCCTTATAACATGGTTATAAGGGGAAATAATAGCATTCTTAATAAAGAATGCTTAGTAAAATGAAGATGAAGGGGTTAAAAATAATAAAACTTAACTTACCTTAGCCACTTGATCGCATAGTTGCGATCTGTCTTCTCTTTTCCAGTTTCAGCTACCAGCTAAAGGACCTGTGATGTTGTCACATCACATGGTCCAATCACATGGTCCATCACCATGGTAAGATGGACCATGTGATTGGACCATGTGATGTGACGTCATCACAGGTCCTGTAGATCTTAGCTGATGCTGGGAAAGAGAGGACAGATCGCAACTACGCGATCAAGTGGCTAAGGTAAGTTAACTTTTATTATTTTTAACCCCTTCCACTTCATTTTACTAAGCATTCTTTATTAAGAATGCTATTATTTCCCCTTGTAACCATGTTATAAGGGAAAATAATAAACATCGGGTCCCGTTGCTAAGCAACCATGCGGGAAAATTGCAACACATCCGCACTTGCTTGCGGATGCTTGCGATTTTCCCGCATCCCCATTCACTTCTATGGAGCCTGCGTTGCGTGAAAAACGCACAATATAGAGAATGCTGCGATTTTCACGCAACGCAGAAGTGATGCGTGAAAATCACCGCTCATGTGCACAGCCCCATAGAAATGAATGGGTCCGGATTCAGTGCGGGTGCAATGCGTCCTCCTCACGCATTGCACCCGCGCGGAAAACTCGCCCGTGTGAAAGGGGCCTTAGTCTTATTAAAGCAACAGTGATTGCACTGCCAGTCAGGCAATAAGAGACACAGGAGACCGTTTAAAATGGCCCCTATGCCAGAAACTGGCGTAAAAAAGTCACAAACTGCAGGTTTGTGACTTTCTAAATGCCATTGCAACTACATTTAGTAGTAATTGACACTTGTACACTACTTTTGCCAATTTCAAAAAAGGGGGCTTAGTAAGGACACATTGTGAGTGGAGCCATCAACCCCAGCAGACCCCACCAGATTTATGATGAGGCATGTACAGTGGGGCGCATAGTGGAGACGTACATGACGGGAGTGGTAGTAGCCACGGATGGATGAGGCCGGTCACCATGACGGTGTGATCCCACTTCCGCACTCCCCTGGGACCATGCAGTGAGAAGGAGGTACACCTAGATACACAGGGCATACCCTGGTGAAGGTCTCCTGCCAGGTGAAAGAGTTAATCCCACGCCCCACATCTAAATACTCTTTCCTTATTTAAGCATCCTTCTCTCCAATTCAGCCTGGACCCTATCAGGGTATGGGCAAATGTATACTAATAGCACTAAAAGCCAAAAAAAAAAAGGCTAATTACCCAAACTTGACCCTGATATAAAGTGTATATAAAATGTAACTTTTATTAGTGCTGATTTACAAGAACTTTTGTGAGCCAACAAAAAAGTTAAAATCAGCTGCATCCAGTGCGTATGCTATTTGAAATCGGTAGCCTGCAGGGACGTGCACTATCCCCGCAGTGCTACACAAGCGACCATGTCTGTGAAATGCTAAAGTGAAACTGTGCAGAGGTCATCAGTTACTTCTGGTTTCATAGTGTAGTGGTCATCACGTCTGCTTTACACGCAGAAGGTCCTGGGTTCAATCCCTAGTGAAACCATTTAACTTCCCAAATGTGTCTTAAAAAGAATCAAAATACCCCAAATCACGTGAATGTGTTTTTCCAAAAGTGGGAGTCTAATTGCCAGTGAAGTAACTGGTGACCTCTGCACAGTTTCACTTTAGCATTTCACAGACATGGTCGCGTGTGTAGCATTGAGGGATAGTGCACGTCCCCTGCAGGCTACCATCTGTATAGTGCATGATTTCAAATAGCATACGCACTGGATGCAGCTAATTTTAACTTTTTTGTTGGCTCACAAAAGTTCTTGTAAATCAGCACTAATAAAAGTTAAATTTTATATACACTTTATATCAGAGTCAAGTTTGGGTAATTAGCCTTTTTTGGCTTTTAGGGCTATTACAATTCAGCCTGGGGTGCAATATTCTCTCAAAGGGAGCTTCTACAATGCCCACTGCAAGGTGTAGACATTTAACAGAATTATAATCTCTCTCTCTCTCTTGTATGACTAGGGACCTTAGCCCTTTCCACCTAGCTAAAATGCTATGGAGTCCATAACCCAAAATGCGTGCATTGCCTCCACAGACTGTCATTCCTGCACTTCCCATACAACTGCCTAACTTTTAATATAGTTACTTTCAGTACACTCAAAATGGATGGGTTTCCGGAATTTCTCTTAGGCCCCAATTTCACGTCTGTAGTTCCTCACAAGACTTTAGCTCCCGCTGCCTACAGTTTACTGCCCAGACTCCCTCCAACAACTGACTCATACAAAGGAGCCAAGCCCAGGGATTGGGCCCACCCCTACCTAGAGATTTTAACCAAGCAAGGATGCTACCCTTTGTCCTCAGCCAGGTGTCACATAACATGGCAAAAGCAATACTAACTCACACATTAGAAAACATTGTATATATCAGACATTAATAGAATTCTCATCTTTAGCAGAGGCCTCCATGTCACTACACATATGCCTCATCATAAATATAAAGCCTCCTAAGGTGGGGATTTGATAAATTAACTTGATGGTAATGTGTCACAATGAACTCCCTCAGGCCATCACTCCCTGATGTGAGTGCCATCAAGGAGAGTCACCCTTTGTTCCCTCGGGTCACTTTCTGTAGTAATGGGCTCTGTGTCTGATGGTAGCTTGGGGGCGTCCTTGATATTAATGGCCATGTGGGTGCTAGACACTGTACGCGATGGAAATGCAATGGCCAGCGGGTGGTGTTGATATAGTCAGAGACCAGGCCATATTAACCAAATGAAAGTCTCTCTTTACTTTGTGCAAAATAGTAGTTGCAATTATCTGTACACAGTACAATTTCCTTTCAGATGTCCAAGTATGAGATGAGAAAGCATTTTGTAGCTATAGCCCTCTAATATCTCTTGCTAAAGTCTCTATGTCTGGGATCTCTGGCTTTTAACAACAATCTGACATCCCTGGCTGTAGTGTCCCCTATTCTGTGTGTGCATAGGGTATCTAGACATGTTATCCCTTTGCAGAAGCAGGGTCTGGAACGCATAAAGCTGGTTTACTTTGTTAAATCAAATGCTGTGGCTATGCAAATACTCCTCTAAAACGTCCTCTCTTTCATTTCCTAGAGCTCTTGGTGATGTAGAAAGCTCCAGGGCCTGAAGCTGGAGTCTGGGGGAGAGGAGCACATTATGTTTGCTCCCTACCTCCACTCTTCTTGCAACTACTCTAACTAGAATCTTTTGGAACCAGGGAGAGGGGCCAGCCCCCACCCTAAGCCCCAGAGAGGGCTGGTCCAGGATTCTTTGTTCTGGCCACACTTAGCTCATGCTGGAACATACCAAGTACAAGGCACGTTACGTTAAGATTAGAAACAGTAAAAACCAGTGCTTGGGTACTGCAGCAGCACTTGTAAAGGAGGACACCTTAAAGGGGCTACCCAAATTAATATTTTTAATTGCAAACTGCTGTGGGGGTCAGTAAAATAATTAAAAAAAAAATTGCTTCTCTTGCGATCCAGCACCATAACTCATTCTTCTCCAAGCTACAGCCTTTTATGTATTGTTGTAGCAGCTTCAATGGCATCTCTTATATTACTGTAGCCTCTGTCTGGCCTCAATGGAGACTTCTGAGGCAAGCACTATATTGGCCAACACTGTTCACATGGGCAAAGCTGGCCAATCCAAAGACAGCAGAAAGTGTCTTTGACTACCAAATGTACAGTATGCATCAGGCAGTCTAAGAAGAGGTGCAGCCATCTTGGGTGGCAGCAGAGAAGCCCTAAGACTAGTAAATGTGATTTTATTTTTTCTAGAACCAGAGGGTTACTTTAAATCTGGACAACACCTTTAAGGATTCTGGATACATCTTAAATTAACCATTTTGTTAAGTGACTGACTCCAATGCCAGCTTCAATAGGGTTGTGTTCTTCTGCTCCTCTGGGAACCATTTGTAAAGAAAACTTCCAACATATGTGTCAAAGGAATAATGACACCAAACCAATGTTCACTATTAGGGCATGTCTGCGTGCAGCTATTTTCTCTGATTTGCATTTTTTCTCACATTTTTGCAAGCTCTTTGGCCAGAAGAGGGAAACCTTAGTTCCTGTTCACACAATGCATTTCTGTTTGTGGTGTTTTTGTACATGTTTAGGGTATGGCCGTGTTAACTAATGCAGTTTTTGAAGCCAGAAACAGGAATGGATCATAAAAGGAGACAAATTATAAAGGAGAGATATAAATTCTTCACAATTTTTTTTTATTCACTCTTGGTTCTGGCTTCCAAAACTGCATTAGGAAACCTGACTGTGTGGTCGTCCCCTTAAAGTGTAACTGAGATGTTTTCATTAAAAAAAGAAATCATTTTTAGCATATGTTACTGCTGTTGCAGTATCATGCATAAAGCAATCTTTAGTTTCTTCACATACCACTGTTTTCCTTGAGCTTTTCCTTTAGTTACAGCTGTTTTGAAACCTGCATCATGAGGATCTTCTCAAGATGGCTCCTCTGCCAGTTCTCTGAGGCCAAAACTGCCTTCCCTCACTTCATACACACATGCTTTAAGCAGCAGTTTCCTGCCAGCCAATCAGATTGGATTACTAAGACATACCTCCTCACTCTGAAGCCTTATACTATCTACACACACGCATTCAGTGCGAAGGACCACCCCTCTGTCTTCTGTTTACACTGAAGGGAAGACAGAAAAGTCATTGCAACATTTTGTTAAAGGGGTTGTCTCTAGAGTTGAGCGAACCCGAACTGTAAAGTTCGGGTTTGTACCGAATTTTTGGCACCCGGACCCGAAACCGAATATTTTTGTAATTGTTCGGGTTCGGTGGATTTTATGGCGCTTGTTGAAAAGCTGCTGGGCAGCCAATCAACAAGCGTCTAACTACTTTGCCCTTAGAAGCCATCACAGCCATGCCTACTAATGGCATGGCTGTGATTGGCTAAGTGCAGCATGTGACCCAGCCTCTATATAAGCTGGAGTCACGTAGCGCCGCATGTCACTCTGCTGCTCTTAGTGTAGGGACAGGTTGCTGCTTGTGCTGTCAGGGAGAGAATAGGAAACAAGCTTAGCTGATAATATCTGATATCAGAATTGTGTTCACTCAGCGATCTACAACCATTTTTATTCTTGTAGGTGCAATGGCAGTGTTTTTTTATGAGGCCAGGGACAAAAACAGTTTTTTCTGTGAGTGGTTGGTGTCGGCGGCTATTTTGTGCAAGTGACATGCACTTGCAGCTGCATATGTGCCTATGGCTGTAATTCCGTCTGGTGGAGACAGGAAGTCTTAAAAACATTACAACGGTGGCTGCCCCACAATACGTCGTTCAAGCCGCCACTACTTTTCCAGGCGAGCCATCCCTTACCTGCACAAGCAAGTGACGGACAAAATAAGGTGTGCACTGCAAAACTCCATCTGTGGCAAGGTCCACATAACTACCCATACTTGGACCAGTAAGCACGGCCAGGGCCATTATATCTCCCTAACAGCACACTGGGTAAATGCAGTGGCGGCTGGGCCTGAGATGGATAACTGTTTGGCGCATGTCCTTCTGCCCCCGAGGATTTCAGGGCATTTCTCTTTGCCTCCCCCTCCTCTACCACCTTCATTTCCTCTCAGCATTAGACCTTTACCACCAACTTCAGCACAGCCAGGGGGAAACGACAGTAGGCAGTTTTTGAACTCATCTGTTTGGGGGACAAACCCCACACCGCGCAGGAGCTTTGGATGGGCCTGGAACAACAGACCGATGAGGGGTTGTGCCACTGAGCCTCAAGCCCGGCCTGGTAGTGGGCGAAACCTCGTAGCAGCTCTGGGCCTAGCCGGCTTGATGCACATCCCCTGCCTGGTACATGTGCTGAGTTTGGTGGTGCAAAGATTCCTTAAAAACTACCCCAATATGTCAGAGCTGCTGCAGAAAGTGCGGGCCGTCTGTGTGCGCTTTTGGCGTTCTCATCCTGCTGCTGCTCGCCTTTCTGCGCTGCAGCATAACTTTGGCCTTACCGCTCACCGCCTCATATGCGACGTGCCCACAAGGTGGAAATCCACCTTGCGCATGCTGGAGAGACTGTGCGAGCAGCAGCAGGCCATAGTGGAGTTTCAGCTGCAGCATGCACGGGTCAGTCGCTCTGCTGAACAGCAACATTTCATCCGCATTGAGTGGGCCTCCAGTGTTTCGACTACTCCACCAACATGGCCAGTGCCGATAAAGTCATTCTCAGCGTTACTATCCCACTCTTATGTCTCCTTGAAAAAAACGCTTCAGGCGATGATGGAGGAAGATGTGTCAAATCAGGAAGAGGAGGATGATTTCAACGGTTATCAGGCCAGTCATTCACAGGTGGCTCGAAGGGTGGGTTCCTGCACCAACATAGGCCAGGTACACAATTGTCCAGCCAGGGCACAGTTCTGGAGGATGAGGAGGAGGAGGAACCGTGTTCACAGTAGGGTGGTACCCAAAGCAGCTCATGGGCATCACTTGTGCGTGGCTGGGGGGATACAGAGGACACAGACGATACACCTCCCACAGAGATCAGCTTGTCCTTGCCTCTGGGCAGCCTGGCACATATGAGCAACTACATGCTGCAGTGCCTGCGAAACGACAGCCGAGTTGCCCACATTTTAACTTGTGCTGATTACTGGGTGGCCACCCTGCTGGATCCCCGTTACAAGGACAACGTGCCGTCCTTAATTCCCTCACTGGAGCTTGATCGAAAGATGAGCAAATACTAGCACACGCTGGTAGACGCGCTGCTGATGGCATTCCCAACTGACACTGGGGGCTCAGGGAAAGCACAAGGCGAAGGCAGAGGAGGAGGTGGCCAACGCAGCCGGGGCACCGCCAGCACCTCAGAAGGCAGGGTTAGCATGGCCGAAATGTGGAAAAGCTTTGTCACCACACCACAGCAAACGGCACCACCAGGAAGCAGCATTTCAGCAACATGGTGGAGCAGTATGTGTGCACACGCCTACACATACTGACTGATGGGTCTGCCCCATTCAACTTCTGGGTCTCCAAATTGGCCACATGGCCTGAGGTTGCCCTTTACGCCTTGGAGGTGCTGGCCTGCCCTGCAGCCAGTGTATTGTATGAACGTGTGTTTAGCATGACTGGGGGCGTTATCACAGACAAGTGCAGCCGCCTGTCCACAGCCAATGTGGACAAGCTCACGTTCATTAAAATGAACCAGCCATGGATCCCACAGGACTTGTCCGTACCTTGTGCAGAATAGACAAGTATACCGGCCTCACACAGCCATTGTTAGACTCCAGCGCACTTTCTCTTTGTGTTATTTTATATATTCCACAATGTTTTGTGGTCTACCCAAATTAAATTTAAGAAAAAAATAAATAAAATGTGTTATATATACTGGAGAGTGAATCTGGATCGCACATCCTCAAAACTATGCTATTGATATAACGACTGTCTCAGCATAACTACGTGGCATATCCACCCAATTTGTAATACATTGTATGCTGTGCAAAAGAGGCATTAGTATACAGTTTGATCAAAGAGCATAGGCCCACTTACCGCGACAAGGAAGCCTCTACAAGTGGGAAACTACTCTAACCTATAATGGCGCAGCCGTGTGCGGCGACCACCGGCGCCCGCATTTCCATGGCATTCGCATTTCCTGGGGGTTGTGACTGGGTGAACTCTTTGCACTCGTTCACATGGTGCAGTACTGCGTGTCTGCCATCGCTGCCTTAGTGCTGTGCTGGTCGGGCGGTGGGACCCAGAGCCAAGGAAGCTTTGCTTGCTGCACAGTGGGGTCGCTGTGTGGCTTCTGGGTCCCGCCGTCTGCTGCTGGTGCGGTGCTGGGGCGCCGGTGGTCGGTGCGCACGGCTGCGCCATTATAGGTTAGAGTAGTTTCCCACTTGTAGAGGCTTCCTTGTCGCAGTAAGTGGGCCTATGCTCTTTGAACAAACTGTATACTAATGCCTCTTTTGCACAGCATAGAATGTATTACAAATTGGGCGGATATGCCACGCAATTATGCTGAGACAGTCGTTATATCAAAAGCATAGTTTTGAGGATGTGCGATCCAGATTCACTCTCCAGTATATATTATATATATATATATAAATAAAATGTGTTGGCTGCCTTCACTTCCACCTACACCGCCAAATCTACCTACACCACCACGTCCACCTACAACGCCACGTTCACCGCCTCCTCAACCTCCTAATCCATATGGACCTCCTGCTCTTAGTTCAGGATTAAAATTTGTGATTTTTATTTATTTTATTTTATTTTACATCATTTCTTTATCCACATTTGTTTGCATGGCACTTACCCACATTTTTCTGCCTTTTGCAGCCCTCTAGCCCTTTCCTGGACTTTTTAGAAACATTTTAGTGCCAAAGTTCCATTAGAGCCATTTGGCCAAAGTTCGGATCCCCATTGACTTCAATGGGGTTCGGTGTCAAGTTCGGCCAAACCTGGTGAACCTGAACTTCCAGGTGTTCGCTTAACTCTAGTTGTCTCACTTCATCAAATGGCATTTATCATGTAGAGATAGACACTTACTAATGTATTGTGATTGTTCATGTTGCCTCCTTTGCTGACTGGATTCATTTTTCGATCACATTATACACTGCTTATTTCCATGCTTATGACCACTCTGTAATTTATAGGTGGTGGTCGTGTGGGTCTCAGAGCAAAATCTGAAATAGGGTCTCCTGCTATCATGTACCATTTAGGCATAGGAATATTTGGGCTGGGTAAGGCATCTGCTGTCTAGAGCTTCTTCCCTGGGCAACTTTATCTCACTGTCCACACAGTACTAATAGACAGAACATGTCATTGATCCTCGCTTGTACTAACGCGCTTTCAACCGTACTTGATGTCACACGTCCTCGATGTTTGTTTTGGTACTAGGAGAGTTGTACTGAGGCCTCTGAAAACGAGAGTTGGTGATGTATATCTATATTTCTTAAATGTGATATTTTCCTTGTTATCTTAGTCGATGACTAGAGAAGAACACTGCCAGCCTCTCAGATAACACATACGTCAAACACCAGTATCCAAACACTACTTATGGTGCAATCAACCTAAAAGTTGTTGATTGATTCCTCACATGCATTAAAAAATACTATTTATGTATCTGACGTAATGATAAGTGATGAGTGCTATTGCATAATGTTTGCTGATGCTGTTGCTGTTACTATTGTCTTTTAGTTTTTTTTTTCAGCTTCGGTGTCCGACAGGTGACAGGCGCAAAGCGTGATCAAAGTTTTGTAATGGAAGCATTTGGAGGGATACGTGATATCTGGCCATGGCCTCATTTTAAGGTTGACAAGGTGAAGGGGTGAAGAGAAATCTGGTCTGCGCTTTTATTATGAATCTCAACCTTGTCATGTCATTTTTAAAACCAACAATAAGTGCTGATTAATTTCTTCGTATATTTTTTCAGCAGTAGGAGCTCAGTTTTTCATATACAGAATTTCAAATCCCCTGCACAGAAATAGAGGTAATTAAAATCATTAAAAATCCGGCTACCCGCAACTACCAGTAGGGGGTGCATAGGATTTTTTCTGCACACTGTGCTATTTGTAAAGACCATGGACACTTCTGCACTGACATTTTTATTGTTCATTTGCTTTTCTTAACTACAAAATTAGCCCTTTCAGGACTAAGATCTTCAGGTGCCTGAATGCCCACATAAAAATGTCACCTTTTGGAATTGCATATTCTAATGCAGAATATATTTATTTTATACTTTAGTTATTTTCCTTTTTCTTCCAGCACAGTTGAGGCTTTATTGTGGCACTAAAAATAAAATAGTATGTTTAAATTTTTCTAATTTTATCTAGGGCGTTGTCTAAGTAAGCCCCTCAATCTTCACAGTACCCCTGATGGTGGGGATAGACTTTCCCAAGGGGAACACCAGGTCGCTACCTCTTGAGGAGGATAGGCACACGAGGCAGCTGGTTCAGGCGGACCAGGAGCTACCTAAGGCCCTTTCACATCTGCGTTTTTCCTTTCCATCCTAGAGTTCCGTCGTCGGGTCTCTAGGACGGAGAGATACTGATCAGGATTATCCCGATGCATTCTGAATGGAGAGAAATCCGTTCAGGATGCATCAGGATGTCTTCAGTTCCGTACTGACACGTTTTTTGGCCGTAGCAAAATCCGAAGCATGCGCACAGAAGGTAAGTAGCTTCTCCCCCGGCTCCCTGCTGCTTTTTCATGGCAGCCGGGACTTTAGTAGCAGGGTGTTAGGTAGTGGTAGAGGTTCTGCTGTCCATACATACATCCATACAGACATAGTGCTGTGATTTCACAAGTTCACAACAATACTTAGTGCAACAATCACTAATATGTAGTCAGACCTGTTAAAATGTGAAGTTGCACATAAAATTGCACCAAAATATTCGCATCATTAGTGCCGATTTCGCAATCGCGAATATATCTGAGCACTCTATCTGCATTAAAGCTACTGTAATGTTCTGCCGTGCCAACCATTTTCTCCAGTCTCAGGAAACTTCTAGCAGCTTGAAAAATGTAGCTATAGTGACCCACGCCTGTATTGCGCGTTCATTTCGCGCATATTACATTGCCAATTTTCGCAAATACAAGACCATATTCGCGAATTCTCGAATTTGCGAATATATGACAAATATTCTACCAAATATTTGCGAATTCGAATATTGTCCCTGCCGCTCATCACTAGTATTGAGCAGGCTCAGCACAGCAGCCACACCATGAATTCCCTCAGCGACTGTGACATACAGGTACGTCACGATGGCTAAAGGGGATATACAGTGCTAACTTTGAGCTCTGCGTTTAACGCTTCTTACTGGCATGACGTCTCTCGTCCTCTCAAGAGAGGTGGACTGACATTTTTTAAACCTGATTTATTTAATGGCAGCAAGCTGTGAAGAGCAATCTGCCATTAAAGTAAGGACTTAGATCTACGCCCTGGTCATTTAGAATGTAAATCTATAGATTGAAAGCAGGAAGGGGTAAATAAACTTTCTAAATAGTCTTTATTAAAAATCCTACCATTTTTCTTGTGCAGAGTGTGTGTACATCCTTCACCTAGCTGGCGGTGCTGCTGAACAGGAGCGGAATGGCCATAGACCCTACAGGGAAATTTCCTGCTGGGCCAATGCCCATGGAGCCATCCAAGCCCTCCTAATGTGAAAAATAGAAGCTCTTCACGCACATTTTTGAACAAGCGTGTGTCAGGCCCATCTACCGCGGTCAAGGTGGCTTCTGCAGATGGGTACCTAACACTAACAGAACTGTCTCTCTCCTGGGCCTAATTTAAGCCTACAATTTCAGGGCTGTGTAGGAACCATCTGTATTTATACTCTGCTCAGAAGCCCTGGGCAGATGCACAGGGACAGATTAATGTAAAAGGAGGTAGATACCCTCCAAACACACTGCAAGAAAATTTAGGCTTCCACTTCTTGGCAGTGTGTTTGGAGGGTAGCTGCCTCCTTTTAGATTAAACACTCCCCACCCATCTGCCCAGCACTTCTAAGCAGAGTATAAATATAGCTGGTCCTACACCACCCTGAACATTGTAGGCTTAGATTAGGCCAGGGATGGGCAAAGTCGGCCCTCCAGCTGTTGCAAAACTACAACTCCCAGCATGCAAGACTGCTTACAGCTATCAGCCTACAGCAGGGCATGGTGGGAATTGTAGTTTTACTACAGCTGGAGGGCCGAGTTTGCCCATGCCTGGATTAGGCCCAGGAGAGGCAGTTCTGCGAAGAGCTTCCATTTTTCATGTATAGTAGGTATGGTACCACTGTAATCCAGAATAATGTCTAATCCCTAGTTCTATTGTTTGCATGTATAACTGTGTGCTGCCATATTTTGTGTGTTCTTTGTATGTTAGTTTTATGGATGGTGACCAGCCAAATACATAAAGATCTTATGCTCTCAGCATTAATTAATGTAGGATCATCAGGCATTTATGCACCCGGCCAGCGCCCACAGGTGCCCTCTTAAATTCAACTGTATAGTCATCCGGCCTCTTTCACACTTGCGTTCTGAGGATCCGGCGGGCACTCCGTCCCGCCGGATCCGTCAGAACGCAAGTCGCCTGAAAGCATTAGAAGACTGATCAGGATCCTGATCAGTCTTCGAAATGCTTTCAGGTTACTATGGCAGCAGTGGCGTAACTAGAAATTACTGGGCCCCACAGCAAATTTTTGAATGGGGCCCCCTCCCCCAGTAATTTTTTCACAACCCCTTCCTTTCATGCCGCCCCCTTTCCTGTGGCTAGTAAAGATCGCTCTCTCAGACCAGGCCCGGCAGCTGTTCCATCCGTTTTCTACACTGTCTATACTGCCACTGTATATCATTTAATTGTGTAATACTGTTGAGGGGCCCTGACAAAGTCTTTTAGTACTTCTCCTCCTCTTGGATGGGCCCCTTCTGGGTCAGGGCCCCAAAGCAACCGCTTCCCCTGCTTCCCCTATAGTTACGCCCTTGTATGGCAGCCAGGACGCTATTAAAGTCCTGGTTGCCATAGTAGTAGTGGGGAGTGGGGGAGCGGTACTTACCGTCCGTACGGCTCCCAGGGCACTCCTGAATGACGTCAGAGCGCCCCATGCCCATGGATCACGTGATCCATGCGTCTGGGGTGCCCTGACGTCACTCTGGAGCGCCCCGGGAGCCGCACGGATGGTAAGTATACTGCTCCCCCGCTCCCCACTACATTGTACCATGGCAACCAGGATTTTAGCGTCCTGGCTGCCATGGTAACAATTGAGAAAAAGCTAAACGTCGGATCCGGCGATGCGCCGAAACGACGTTTAGCTTAAGGCCGGATCCGGATTAATGCACTTTAATGGGCATTTGTGGTCGGATCGGCTATCAGAAAGGTGTACCTAACCTATCTAACCCTATCTACAACAAGCAGTAGAATTATGCCATAACTGCTGCGGTAGGGCAGCCTAAAGGGGGCCACCCTAATATGAAATGACTGTAAGATGGTGTGGGTGGGTGGGTGAAATCAGCTGAATCGGCGTCAGCCTGGGCCCACAGGAGCCTGTAAATAGCCTAGCAATCAGCCAGCCTAGGCCCGCAGGTGCATGTAACTAGCCTTGTGATCCGCCTCCCCTCCCACAAATGCAGCAAATATATTTGCTTAAAACTTGTGGTCGGATCGGCTATCAGAAAGGTGTACCTAACCTAACAACCCTATCTACAACAAGCAGTAGAATTATGCCATAACTGCTGCGGTAGGGCAGCCTAAAGGGGGCAAAAAGAGCAGACCTTAGTTTAGAGCAAAATATATACATACCATTACTACACCCACTTTAAACGTAAAAGACATTCCCTGATGAAGGTGCAGAATATACCGTACATATCAGAGTGACTACCATCAACCTTACCTCTGTCATGTGCACTGGCACATCATTCTTGGAGGTGGCTAATGCTGATGCGATTGAAGGAGTGGCCGGTAACCAGAAACTATTTACTCCTATGTATACTAACAACATATGAACATATTACGAGAAGGTCTGGATCCTGAGAGCTGCAGACTGAAACAAACAATGGTGAATCTGTTGGAAGGCCTAAATGAATTCCAAGCATTCGCCGAGGGCCCTGACCGGGCACCAACTGTTCCTGGTTGCAATCTACTACACCTCTACTTATTCCCCAGGCCAGACCTTATATATATATATATATATATATATATATATAAAGGCCCCAAAAGTTAGAACATGGCGTATGTCTTCTTACTCTATTAGTAGGTTAAGCGGAATATGTGAACACACCAGGCCTGGGGAACCATCAACACGGATACATGGCTATTTCAATTAACGAGCTAATGTCGCCTGTAGTGAGGACAGAGAACGTACACACCATACCTGCATTTGTGACAGGAAAAAAGCTTAAGGTCGTGATAACTATGAATGCTGTGCCTGTAGAGGTGATAGGACTTGTCGAGTCTGTAGCTGTGAGACATTGTGAATTGCGCCTTATTACTGTGCCTCCTACTAGAAGACTGACCGATACCCAGGACTTAGGCCCGACACCAACACCCTCAGCCCGAGTGGCGGACAAAGACATGGAAACTACTTGTAGTGGGGCCACGAGGCCGACCTCAAATGGTGGTCATATATGAAAACATTTAATCGTAGAAGCCATGCGTGAGAGACTCTAACGGCGAAGTCATATGTAAAACACTAATTGGAGAAGCCATGCGTGAGAGACTTTAATGGCGGTGCCATGCGTGAGAGACTAATGGCGAGGTCAAATGTCAAACACTAACTGGAGAAACCATGCGTGAGAGACTAATGGCGGTGCCATGCGTGAGAGACACTAATGGAGGAGTCATGTGTGTAAAACATGAACGGAGAAGCCATGCGTGAGAAACTCTAATGGCGGAGTCATGTGAGTAAAAACATAAACTGAGGGCCATGCGTAAGAGACTCTAATGGCAAAGTCATATGTAAAACACTTAATGGGATAAGCCATGCGTGAGAGACTCTAATGGCAGTGCCATGCGTGAAAGTCTCTAATGGCGGACACTAAATTCGAGAAGCCATGCGTGAGAGACTCTAATGGCAGTGCCATGCGTGAGAGACTCTAATGGCGGACACTAAATTCGAGAAGCCATGCGTGAGAGACTCTAATGGCAGTGCCATGCGTGAGAGACTCTAATGGCTGAGTCATATATGTAACACTAAATCAGAGAAGCCATGCGTGAGAGACTCTAATGGCGGACACTTAATTCGAGAAGCCATGCGTGAGAGACTCTAATGGCGGACACTTAATTCGAGAAGCCACGCGTGAGAGACTCTAATGGCAGTGCCATGCGTGAGAGACTCTAATGGTGGACACTTAATTGGAGAAGCCATGCGTGGGAGACTGATGGCGGAGTCATATGTGCAACACTAAATCGGAGAAGCCATGCGTGGGAGACAAATTGCAGAGTCATATGTGCAACACCTAATTGGAGAAGCCATGCGTGAGAGACTGATGGCGGAGTCATATGTGTAACACTAAATCGGAGAAGCCATGCATGGGAGACACATGGCAGAGTCATATGTGCAATACCTAATTGGAGAAGCCATGCGTGAGAGACTCTAATGGCGGACACTTAATTGGAGAAGCCATGCGTGAGAGACTCTAATGGCAGTGCCATGCGTGAGAGACTCTAATGGCAGTGCCATGCGTGAGAGACTCTAATGGCGGAGTCATATGTGTAACACTAAATCGGAGAAGACATGCGTGAGAGACTCTAATGGCGGACCCTTAATTGGAGAAGCCATGCGTGAGAGACTCTAATGGCAGTGCCATGCGTGAGAGACTCTAATGGCAGTGCCATGCGTGAGAGACTCTAATGGCAGTGCCATGCGTGAGAGACTCTAATGGCAGTGCCATGCGTGAGAGACTCTAATGGCGGAGTCATATGTGTAACACTAAATCGAAGAAGCCATGCGTGAGAGACTCTAATGGCGGACACTTAATTGGAGAAGCCATGCGTGAGAGACTCTAATGGCAGTGCCATGCGTGAGAGACTCTAATGGCGGAGTCATATGTGTAACACTAAATCAGAGAAGCCATGCGTGAGAGACTCTAATGGCGGACACTTAATTGGAGAAGCCATGCGTGAGAGACTCTAATGGCGGACACTTAATTGGAGAAGCCATGCGTGAGAGACTCTAATGGCAGAGTCATGTGTGTAAAACAAACAGAGAATTCATGTGTGTGTCACGACTGTGACTGATCCAGATAGGTCTGGGAAGAGAAGGTCGCAGCGACTTGCTACTCGCGATAGCTTGTGAGTTTGCTCCGTGGTTCAGGGTATGTCATCCGGGTTTTGCCTTGTGAACCTTTTTGTCCTGACTGGGAGTTTGTAGGCATTCTTCTCAGGTGAGTGCTGTCTGCCACTCCCAGCTACTATATTAGTTTCAGTTTCACTTGCAGTCATTGCCAGATATAGTCCTTACTTCCAGTGCTATTCTGACCTTTGAAGGAGATCGTTTGACGGTGTTGCTGTGGAGCTCTTGTCTGGCGTGGACTGTCGTTATTGGGATCATCTTGTCTGCTCGTGACTGGATAAGTCTATCTCTGCTGGAGATTGTTTGTTTGTTTGTTGCTGTCTTCCCCTGTTGTTCTCCTAGACATGAGTGATGGTGACTAGTGCTCCCATCTGCCTTTCCCTAGTCTAGTCTTCTAAGGGTGACTCAGGGTTTAGGCATCCTGCTCGCCGCACGGGTTCACACCCCGTCTAGGGTATCAGGGCAGACAGGTGCCAGCTTAGTGTTTGTAAGGGGTGGCCGTTCTATTTCCCATCTGTAGATAAGGGTCCCCCTTCCCCTCCGTCTGGTGCGACACGACCGCTGCTGGGATAGCGGTCGTGACAGTATATCTGGCCTTTTAAAAAAAAAAAAAAAGTGACATTTCCTTTTTTTTTTTTTTTGCTGTTTTGCTTTGTATTCTTCTGTTCCACTATGGATCCGGTTACGGTTTTGGCGAAACAATTACAGGGGTTATCCCTTGAAGTGGCAGGATTAAAAGCAACAGTGCTGCAGCAGAAGCAGCAATCCTTGGGTTCCACCGTTGCTACGGGAAACCAAGGTACTCCTGAGCCAAAAGTGGCTTTTCCTGACAGGTTCTCAGGAGGGAGAGACCAATTTGTAACCTTCAGAGAAGCTTGTAAATTGTTCTTCAGGTTACGCCCTAGATCCTCCGGCGGTGAGGAACAACGGGTGGGCATTGTAATTTCTCTCCTGCAAGGAGATCCGCAGGCTTGGGCTTTCTCCTTACCATCAGACTCTCCGGCCTTACGATCTGTGGAGGAGTTTTTGAAGCCTTGGGTCTCGTATATGATGACCCGGACAGGGTCTCACTGGCTGAATCTAAGCTACGTGAGACTTCGGCAAGAGAACCGGTCAGCTGAACTATATTGTTCCGAATTCCGTAGGTGGGCTACTAATACATTATGGAACGACTCGGCCCTTAGGAGTCAGTTCTGCCAGGGGTTGTCTGAAAAATTAAAAGACGCGCTGGCGGTATACGAGGTCCCTGGGTCTCTTGAGGCTGCTATGTCTCTGTCCATAAGAATCGACAGACGACTCAGGGAGAGACTATTAAATTCTACAGAGGCCTCTATAGGGCAGAGATCGGTTTGTTGTGATCCAGTCGAACCAATGCAAATAGGGGGCGCCACTAGACGGGTGAATCCTCCTAAGGTCCGCCATAGGTCAGAGGTTTGTTTTCGTTGTGGGGGGAGGGGTCATTTTGTGAAGGTATGTTCCTCAGAACCCAAGAGATCACAAACAAAGGAGCCGCCGGAAAACTAGAGTCCCCAGACTGTGCGGAGGATAACAGTCTGGGCGTATTCGTTTCCTCCATACGCATGTCTCAGTTTTTGTTGTCCGCTACCGTTGTGGCGGGCAATAAGACTGAGATCTGTTCCGTCTTTTTGGACAGTGGGGCGGGGGTCAACTTGGTGGATTCACGGTTTGCTCAGGCTCTGGGTTTTACTCCGGAACCGGTACGTAGAACTATTCCTGTTTTTGCCATCGACTCCTCCCCTCTTACTCAGAGAGAGTTAACTCAGGTCATCCATAATATCCATCTGCAGGTAGGGGACCTCCATAAAGAGCATATCTCTTGTTATGTCCTGGACGGTCTTCCGGCTCCTATGGTATTGGGGCTTCCCTGGCTGGTGACTCACAATCCAGTGGTGGATTGGCAGGCCGGGGAGATTGTGGAGTGGAGTGAACATTGTAAGGACAACTGCTTGAGTAGTAGGTGCTCAACACTCTCTGTAACATCTCTACCTTCCTTTCTGTCAGATTTTATGGATGTGTTCTCTGAGAAGGGTTGTCAGGGGTTACCACCTCATCGTCCATATGATTGCCCAATTAATCTGTTACCTGGGGCAAAACTACCTAAAACCCGGTTATACAATCTTTCCGGCCCGGAGAGGAAGGCTATGAAAGATTATATTTCGGAGAGTTTGGCTAAGGGACACATCAGACCCTCTTCTTCACCCGTGGCTGCAGGGTTCTTTTTCGTTAAAAAGAAAGATGGGGGCCTGCGTCCTTGCCTGGATTTCCGGGAATTAAACCGGATAACTATCCGAGACCCCTATCCTCTTCCTCTCATTCCCGACCTCTTTAATCAGGTTGCTGGTGCTAAATGGTTCTCCAAAATGGATCTCAGAGGAGCCTATAACCTGGTTCGCATCAAAGAGGGGATGAGTGGAAGACGGCTTTAATACTCCGGAAGGGCATTATGAAAATCTGGTCATGCCATTTGGTCTTACTAATGCGCCTGCGGTGTTCCAACATTTTGTCAACGATATTTTTAGTCACCTTATCGGGAGATTTGTTGTGATATATCTTGATGACATCCTGGTCTATTCTCCGGATCTGGATACACATAAGATCCATGTGAGACAAGTGCTGCAGATATTAAGGGCCAACAAATTGTTTGCCAAATTAGAGAAATGTGTGTTCGCCGTAAAAGAACTGCCATTTCTGGGGTATGTGTTGTCAGATTCAGGTTTCCGCATGGATCCAGAGAAAGTCCGGGCAATTATGGACTGGGATCTGCCTGAGAACTTGAAGGCATTGCAACGCTTCCTGGGGTTTGCCAATTTTTATAGAAAGTTTATAAAGAACTATTCCTTGGTGGTCAAACCACTGACGGACATGACCCGAAAGGGATCCGATTTTTCCAAATGTCACATGCAGCCAAAACTGCCTTTACATCTCTGAAGGAAAGATTCACCTCGGCTCCTATTCTCGTACAGCCAGATGTCTCGCTTCCTTTTATTGTAGAGGTTGACGCATCAGAGGTGGGGGTGGGAGCGGTACTATCTCAGGGCCCGTCCCCTGGTGAATGGCGCCCGTGTGCTTTCTTTTCGAAGAAATTGTCTA
Source organism: Bufotes viridis (assembly GCA_033119425.1). Taxonomy (NCBI): domain Eukaryota; kingdom Metazoa; phylum Chordata; class Amphibia; order Anura; family Bufonidae; genus Bufotes; species Bufotes viridis. The sequence continues at coordinate 38,640,177 of CM065591.1, forward strand.
CTGCAGAAAGGAACTATGATATTGGCAACCGGGAACTTTTGGCTATTATGTTGGCCTTAGAGGAGTGGCGTCATTTTTTGGAGGGGGCGGTTCATCCCGTCACAGTGATTACTGATCACAAAAACTTAGTATATCTGGAGTCTGCTAAACGTCTCACCCCTAGACAGGCTCGGTGGTCGTTATTTTTACTAGGTTTAATTTTGTAATAACCTATCGCCCGGGGCAAAAATACTAAGGCGGATGCATTGTCTCGAAGTTTTCCTGGAGGGGGTGATGATGATGTTCCAGAGCCTATTTTGCAAAGGGGGGTGGTGGTCTCTGCATTACACTCAGGTTTAGAGGGGAGGGTGTTGGAAGCTCAGGGGGACGCCCCGACCTCCTGCCCCTCGGGTAAACTGTTTGTGCCAGAAAATTTACGCCTGGAGATACTAAAAGAACACCATAACTCCGCACTGGCAGGACACCCAGGTAGTAAGGCAACCTCTGAATTAGTGTCTCGTCGGTTCTGGTGGCCTAAGTGGCGCCAGGAGGTGTTGAATTTTGTGTCTGCATATCCTACCTGTGCTCGTTCTAAGGTGGATCATACTCGTCCGGCAGGGCGTCTTTTACCTCTGGCCATCCCCAACAGGCCTTGGACGCACCTATCAATGGATTTCATTACTGATCTACCAGTATCAGCGGGGAAGACTGTTATTCTGGTAGTTGTTGACAGATTCAGTAAAATGGTGCACTTTATTGCTCTGACCACATTGCCTAATGCTAACACACTGGCTCAGGTTTTTATTGACCACATCGCGAAGCTTCACGGGGTCCCTTCCGATATTGTTTCGGATCGTGGTACCCAATTTGTTTCTAAATTTTGGAAAGCTTTTTGTTCTCGTTTAGGGGTTCATCTGTCATTTTCTTCATCTTTCCATCCACAGTCCAACGGTCAGACTGAACGTACCAATCAAAACCTAAAACATATTTGAGATGCTTTGTTTCCGAAAATCAGGAGGAATGGTCATCTTATTTACCGTTAGCCGAGTTTGCCATTAACCCCTTAAGGACACGGCCCTATTTCACCTTAAGGACCAGGCCATTTTTTCAAAATCTGACCATTGTCACTTTATGTGGTGATAACTTTAAAACGCTTTTTCTTATCCAGTCCATTCTGAGATTGTTTTTTCGTCACATATTGTACTTCATGACAGTGGTAAAATGAAGTCGAAAAATTTCATTTTTATTTATAAAAAAATACCAAATTTACCAAAATTTTTTAAAAATTTGCAATTTTCCAAGTTTCAATTACTCTACTTCTATAATACATAGTAATACTGCCAAAAAAGTTATTGATTTACATTCCCCATATGTCTACTTCATGTATTGATCATTTTGGGAATGCTATTTCATTTTTGGGGACGTTACAAAGGCTTAGAAGTTTAGAAGCAAATCTTGAAATTTTTCAGAAATTTTCAAAAACCCACTTTTAGGGACCAGTTCAGGTCTGAAGTCACTTTGTGAGGCTTACATAATAGAAACCACCCAAAATTACCCCATTCTAGAAACTACACCCCTCAAGGTATTCAAAACTGATTTTACAAACGTCATTAACCCTTTAGGTTTTCCACAAGAGTTAATGGCAAATGGAGATAAAATTTCAGAATTTCGATTTTTTGAAAAATTTTCCGTTTGAATCCATTTTTCCAGTAACAAAGCAAGGGTTAACAGCCAAACAAAACTCAATTTTTATTGCCCCGATTCTGTAGTTTTCAGAAACACCCTATATGTGGTCGTAAACTGCTGTATGGCCAAACTGCAGGGCGCAGAAGGAAAGGAGCGCCATATGGTTTTTGGAAGGCAGATTTTGCTGGACTGGATTTTTGACACCATGTCCCATTTGAAGCCCCGATGCACCCCTAGAGTAGAAACTCCATAAAAGTGACTCAATATAAGAAACTACGCCCCTCAAGGTATTCAAAACCAGTTTTACAAACTTTGTTAACCCTTTAGGTGTTCCACAAGAGTTATTGGCAAATGGAGATGAAATTTCCGAATTTCTATTTTTTGTTACCTTGTCTCAAAAAAAGTGTAATATAGAGCAACCAAAAATCATGTTTACCCTAAAATAGTACCAACAAAACTGACACCTTATCCCGTAGTTTCCAAAATGGGGTCACTTTTTTGGAGTTTCTACTGTAGGGGTGCATCAGGGGGTCTTCAAATGGGACATAGTGTCAAAAAACCAGTCCAGCAAAATCTGCCTTCCAAAAACCATATGGCGTTCCCTTCCTTCTGTGCCCTGCCGTTTGGCCATACAGTAGTTTACGACCACATATGGGGTGTTTGTGCAAACAAGAGAATCAGGGCAATAAATATTGAGTTTTGCTTGGCTGTTAACCCTTGCTTTGTTACTGCAAAAATGGATTAAAATGGAAAATTTGCTAAAAAATAGCTGTTTTGGGACTGTTTTTATTTTTTGTTATTTACATAGTTGAACTTACAGGTTAGATTGTGTGCTATTTCTATAGAGCAGGTTGTTACGGACACGACAATACCAAATATGACTACTTTTTGGGGTTTTTTGTTTCAGTTTTACATAATAAAGCCTTTTTGAAAATAATTTTTTTTTAGTGTCTCCACATTCTGAAAGCCATAGTTTTATTTTATTTTTTTGGGCGACTGTGTTATGTAGGGGCTCATTTTTTGCGGGATGAGATGGCGGTTTGATTGGCACTATCTTGGGGTGCATATGACATTTTGGTCGCTTGCTATGACACTTTTGGTGATGTAAGGTGACAAAAATGGCTTTTGACACCGTATTTTATTTTTATTTTTTGCTGTGTTCAGCTGAGGGGTTAGGTCATGTGTTATTTATATAGATCAGGTTGTGACGGACGCGGCGATACATAATATGTATACTTTTTATTTATTTATATAAGTTTTACACAATAATATAATTTTTAAAACAAAAAAATCATGTTTTAGTGTCTCCATAGTTTGAGAGCCATATATATTTTTTTTTTGGGCGATTGTCCTATGTAGGAGCTCATTTTTTGCGGGATGAGATGGCGGTTTGATTGGCACCATCTTGGGGTGCATATGACTTTTTGATCGCTTACTATTACACTTTTTGTGATGTAAGGTGACAAAAAATGGCTTGTTTGACAACAATTTTATTTTTTATGTTTACGGCGTTCATCTGAGGGGTTAGGTCATGTTATATTTTTATAGAGCAGGTCCTTACGGACGCGGCGATACATAATATGTATACCTTTTTTATTTATTTTGGTTTTACACAATAATATCCTTTTGAATGAAAAAAACATGTTTTAGTATCTTCATAGTCTGAGAGCCATATATTTTTCAGTTTTTAGGCAATTGTCTCAGGTTGGGTATCATTTTTATGGGATGAGGTGACGGTTAGATTGGCACTATTTGGGGGTCATATGACTTTTTGATCGCTTGCTATTACACTTTTTGTGATGTAAGGTGGCAAAAAAATGGCTTTTGACAAAGTTTTTATTATTTATTTTTACAGTGTTTACTTGAGGGGTTAGGTCATGTGATATTTTTATAGAGCAGATTCTTACGGACGTGTAGATACCAAATATGTCTACTTTTTAATTTTTTTTACATTTAACACTAAAAGCATTTTTGAAACAAAAAAATCATGTTTTAGTCTGAGAGGCATAGTTTTTTTATTTTTGGCCAATTGTTTTAGGTAGGGGCTCGTTTTTGCGGGATGAGATGGCGGTTTGATTGGTACTATTTTGGGAGGCAAACGCCTTTTTGATCGCTTTGTATTACACTTTTAGTGATGTAATGTGCCAAAAATGGCTTATTTACACCATTTTTGGGTTTTTTTTATGGCGTTCACCTGAGGAGTTCAGTCATGTGATATTTTTATAGAGCAGGTTTTTACGGACGCGCGATACCTAATATGTGTAGTGTATTTTATTTTTTTAATTTTTATTCAGTGTTATGTGTTTTTTTCATTTTTACTTTTTTTCACTTTTTTACATTTTTTTTGACCCAGACCCACTTGGTTCTGAAAGATCCAGTGGATCTGGTGTCTGTAGTAATACAGTACAGTACACTATATAGTGCACTGTGCTGTATTTTGTACTTTAGAAAGTCTAAATAGACCTTTAGCAGGTCTATTCAGACTTTCAGCACCATGGAGAGCAGGACGCTTCTGAAAGCGTCCTGTCTCCATGACAACCATCACCCGCTGCCATAACTGGGCAGGGGTGATGGATGGGAGAGGAGTGGAGCACCCTCCTCTGCGATCCCATCCTGTTGGGGGCTGCAAAGGCACAGCAGCCCCCGATGGGAGAGGGAGGGAGCGCTCCTCTCTGTTAACCCTTTCCATACCGCGGTCCGTACGGACCGCGGTACGGAAGGGTTAAACGGCTGGCATCTGCAGCACAGATGCCAGCCGTTCTATCAGAGTGTCAGCAATGTGCTGACACTCTGATAGAACCACTAGACACCAGGGATAGATTACAGGGGAGGCGGGCGGGGATCGCAATCGCGATCCCGCCCGCCGCACCGCCCGCCTCCCGCCCGCCTCCGCCGCCCGCAACCACCCCTGCACCCCCGCAGCCACAATATGATTGGGGGCTGCAGGGGGTTAAAAACAGTTTGGGGCATTAACTCTCTGATCCCCGCGGTCATAGAACGCAGGGATCAGAGAACGCATAGAGCGCTGCAAACCGCAGGTCTGAATTGACCTGCGGTTTGCAGCGATCGCTCATATGGGGGTCACAGGACCCCCCTGGGCATTGTAACAAGGTACCTGCTGAATGATTTCAGCAGGTACCTTGTTCCGATCACTGCCAGCTGAGCAGCAGTGATTGGAACAACTCATGACGTACCGGTACGTCATGTGTCCTTAAGGACTCGGGAAACATGCCGTACCGGTACGTCATGTGTCCCAAAGGGGTTAATAATCGTCGTCAAGAATCCACCGATAAGTCACCATTTTTTGGTGCGTATGGTTTCCATCCTCAGTTTTGTACGTTTAGTGAGGGGGGGCCGTCTGGGATTCCCGAGGAGGAACGATTTGCGTCTTCACTTTCATCAGTGTGGCAGAGTGTGCAAGAAAGTTTGAAGAGAATTGGTGGTAGATACAAACGTGTGGCTGATAAGAAGCGCTCTGAAGGTCCGGACCTTGGGGTGAATGACTTGGTGTGGTTGTCTACCAGAAATATCAAGTTGAAGGTTCCCTCATGGAAATTAGGTCCGAGATTTATTGGTCCTTATAGGGTAATTAAGATCATTAACCCGGTGGCTTTTCGTCTGGAGCTACCTCAGACTCTAAGGATCCATAATGTCTTCCACAGATCTCTGCTTAAGAGATATGTAGAACCTCCTGAACCATTGCCACTACCGCCTCCACCGGTGGTTGTTGATGGCAGTCTTGAGTTTCAGGTAGAAAAGATTGTTGATTCACGATATGTTCGCCGCTCTCTTCAGTACCTGGTGCACTGGAAAGGTTATGGTTCCGAAGAGAGAATGTGGGTGCCAGCATCAGAGATAAAGGCAGACAGACTCATTCGGGCTTTTCATAGGTCCCACCCGGAGAGGCCTGGTCTTGAGGGTCCGGTGGCCCTCGTAGAAAGGGGGGTACTGTCACGACTGTGACTGATCCAGATAGGTCTGGGAAGAGAAGGTCGCAGCGACTTGCTACTCGCGAGTAGCTTGTGAGTTTGCTCCGTGGTTCAGGGTATGTCATCCGGGTTTTGCCTTGTGAACCTTTTTGTCCTGACTGGGAGTTTGTAGGCATTCTTCTCAGGTGAGTGCTGTCTGCCACTCCCAGCTACTATATTAGTTTCAGTTTCACTTGCAGTCATTGCCAGATATAGTCCTTACTTCCAGTGCTATTCTGACCTTTGAAGGAGATCGTTTGACGGTATTGCTGTGGAGCTCTTGTCTGGCGTGGACTGTCGTTATTGGGATCATCTTCTCTGCTCGTGACTGGATAAGTCTATCTCTGCTGGAGATTGTTTGTTTGTTGCTGTCTTCCCCTGTTGTTCTCCTAGACATGAGTGATGGTGACTAGTGCTCCCATCTGCCTTTCCCTAGTCTAGTCTTCCAAGGGTGACTCAGGGTTTAGGCATCCTGCTCGCCGCACGGGTTCACACCCCGTCTAGGGTATCAGGGCAGACAGGTGCCAGCTTAGTGTTTGTAAGGGGTGGCCGTTCTATTTCCCATCTGTAGATAAGGGTCCCCCTTCCCCTCCGTCTGGTGCGACACGACCGCTGCTGGGATAGCGGTCGTGACAGCGTGAGAGACTCTAATGGCGAAGTCATATGTGTAACACTAAATCGGAGAAGCCATGAGTGAGAGACTCTAACGGCGGACACTTAATCGGAGAAGCCATGCGTGAGAGACTGATGGCGGAGTCATATGTGTAACACTTAATTGTAGAAGCATTGCATGAGAGACTATAATGGCGGAGTCATGTGTGTAAAACATAAAACGGAGAGGCCATGCGTGAGAGACTAATGGCGGTGTCATGCGTGAGAGACTCTAAGGGTGAAGTCATATGTCAAACACTAAATCAGAGAAGCCATGCGTGAGGGACTCTAATGGCGGACACTTAACCAGAGAAGCATTGCTTGAGAGACTATAATGGCGGAGTCATACGTGTAACACTTATTTGGAGAAGCCATGCGCGAGAGACTTAAATGGCGGAGTCATATGTGTAACTCTAAATCTGAGAAGTCATGCGTGAGACTCTAATGGCGGAGTCATGTGAGTAAAACATAAACGGAGAAGTCATGCGTGGGAGACTAATGGCGGAGCCATACATGCGAGACTAATGGCAGATTTATTATTATTTTTTTTTTTTATAAAGCACTTAAGCAGCACCAGTATGACTTGGGAACTCGCGTAACCATGAACCCCTCTGACAGGGAACCTAAGACGCTAAACAGCCTACAACCATATGGTACCCCTAACGAACGACATGAAGGACGGTCAAAGGGCCACCCGGAGCCATGAGACCAAAGCGATCATAGGGCCCCCCGAAGCCATGAGACCCCTGGAAGCCAAGAGACTGAACTGAATGACTTTACAGTGACGATAAGTAATTAAATGTGAGCCAGACCCGATGGGATATGCATAGACATTAGTGAAGCGAACCACGTGCATAAAAAAAACATTAACCATCCGTGAATTTGAACAGATGGGAGACAACGAAGAGCCAGAGGCCTAACAATTCGCTAAGAGAGGACCCTTATCTTGACAAATAAAGGATTTGTAAAAACATAGTAGGAAACGTACTCCAATTGGGCCACTGACCGCTGAAAAGCTATTTGGTTAACTGGGGCAAGGGACCAATCTGAGTAAATATGAACCAAACACCAAAAATAAAAAAAAATTCCAGCCCCGAGGACGGAACTCTAGGACGGAAAGCAAAAACGCTAGTGTGAAAGGGGCCTAATATAGTATTTGATTCTGCTGGGATAGTATTTTGTTCTGCACTTTGGTGTTGCTGGCCCACCTACTTCTGTTGCCCCTGCCTATATGTGTTGGCCTCGCCTTCTGTCAATCTAGACCCCCTACAATATGGTTCTACTTTTAGTTTTTTTTTTTTCCAGTGCCACTTTAAGTTCCCAGTCTGCCCCTGCTTCTGCTTGACATAAATCCATCAGGCCTTTGCTCCTGTTTCTGATGGCTCTCTGTACTCTCCCCCTGCCTTCTCTCAGAGATAGCAGCAGAAAATTACACACAGCAGATGTGTGTGTAGAAGGGTGTAAGCATTCATGGATGCCAGCTTAACTGTAGATAGGAGTAAAACACACTGTCACCGCGCGGTCTAGGAGGCGGGCACGTCCGGAGCGCACGCGCATCATCAGCGCGTCCGGCGTCGCCCGCGCTCCTGATACTACTATGCGCGCCTCCTGCACGTCTATGCGTATCCATGCGAATTGTGTAAGAGCTGAGTGCCGAGCTAACCACTCGGCTGTGTAGTCTGTGTGGAGTCATGTGACGCTGGCCATGTCACATGACCCCTCTGGCTCTCTATTTAAACAGGCAATCTACTGGCCACAGATTGCCTGTTATTAAGGTCCTCCTGTGATCCTGGTGCTTGGCTATTTTGATCCTCTGCTTGTTCCTGACCTCCTCTGGTCCTGACGTGTCCTCCTGGTTTTGACTTCGGCTTGCTTCGGACTACTTTCTCCCCATTTGGTACCATTTGCTCTCCTGGTATTTGACCTGGCTTGTCTGACTATTCTGTTGTCTGTCTGTTTGTCTTCCCTGCACGTATTTAAGTTAGGGTTTGCAATCCAGTTATCCCCTGTCGCTAGGACTTGCGAGGCAAGTAGGCAGGGACAGGGGGTGAGAGTGGAGTTCAGTGGTCACTTCCCTCCCCCTCTCTGTGTTTCGTGACACACACACAAGCCAGGGAAAAAGTCACAATCTTTGCACAAAATACCTGTTGCGCAAACTTTTGTGACTTAAATTCCAGAATTGGCATACTGGTATAATGCTTTAGTACATGTGCCCCTGTGTATGCAGCATGGGATTTGGAGCTTTGAATTAGAAAAACAAGGTTCCAAATGCTACAAAGATATAAAAATTATCTGGTACACATTTTGGAACTTTTTCACTTTATACTTCTCTTAACAAAGGTGTTTGTCTGGGTCTGTGATATAAGTCACAGTCTCTTTGTCAGAGATTTTCTTTATAATATCTTTAAAGCATAAGGCCGGCAGTTTATACAGTGTGTCCGCCATGGTTTATATTGTGAGATGGAATTGATTATGTTGTTGGTGACGTTTTGTTGGCATGGGATATGACATTCTGATTCACTTTATAATGTGTTGTTAAATTGTAACTTAAAAAATAGAAACGGAAGATGTCGTAAAACTTTCCCTAATAACATGCATTCTGTCTTTATGGCAGGTTAAGTAGCGCCCTGACACTTCTAAAGCCACATAAATTAAGAGGTTGTCTGAGATAATTACAAATCTGGGACAAGCTGCCCCAACTGACTAATTGGCTCTGACAACGTCAGGAGCAGAAAAAAACATCTGAGCAAAACAATATTCTTCTCCAGATAGTTAGACACAGACAGATGAATGATATGAAATAGATAGATAGATAGATAGATAGATAAAAAAAGAAAGAAAAACAGCAGCACAGTCAGTAGTATTGCTGGGTGCAATCCCTCTGGGAATGTAGACAACAATCCACTAGTCGGTTCAAAAGTAAATGATGAGGCAGCACTCCAAAATCAGTGAAAGGGTGTTGGACCAGTTTATTGTAGCCCAGCACAATAAGGCCTTTGTCAAGCGGAGTGCTGATTTTGGAGTTCTGACTCATCATGGACGGACGGACGGTGAAATAAATAAATGGAGGGATACAGGGCATATGATTTTCTCAGCTGGTGGTGGTGGAAGGGGTTCCAAAAAATGAATTATGAAGCCAGAGATGTCCACGTGGGAGGGCACTTCACTTATCCAGCAGGTGGTGGCTAAAATGGCAGTGACCTTTTGAGGGCATGGCTAAGATATTAGGTAATGGCTAATCTACTATTTAAGATACAGCCGTAGCATGATTACAGTCAGGGGCGTAACTAGAAGTAACTGGGCCCCACAGCAATTTTTTGTATGGGGCCCCCCACCCCGCGCACTTCACAACTCAGGTGCCAGGGGGGCACAGACCAGGGCAGCATAGACAAGGGAAGGGGGGGTTGCTGCAGAATTGTGCTTTCCTGTGTAATATAACCGAAGAGGTGAATATGATGTCACACTACATTGTATATACAGCACAGTATGACCCCTGCTGTAGGATAGGTGCCCATTCTATGTATTGCTGTATTGCTGCAGGGCTGACATCGACTGTCCCAATGGTCTGAGCCCCTAATGACCCCAGCTCACTGTCTCTCTCCATACATAAGGGAAGCCTACAAGTAGCCAGATTTACACCTATCGCAAGAACTAATATTCTGGGACTTGTAGTTCCCCAGAAGCAGTACAGGAAAGGCGGGGGGATCTGGTTTTCTGCGACCCCCGTATCTACATCACTGTTGGAAATGCTCCATTCACATGTCCTATGGTAATGGCTAAATACTATACTTGGCAAGGACCTACTGACGTCACAACAGCACGTGGCACTCCCAGATCACATGGATCAGAAACAGGAGAGTAACGTGCTTTTTCACATGGATCATGGAGTTCGCGAGTGTCAGCAGCGCAGGAGAAGTATGCGTAACCTACTCATTTAGTAACTTATTTTGAACTGAGATGTGGGGGGACTGTACGCTGAGATGTGGGGGGACTGTACACTGAGGTGTGGGGGACTGTACATTGAGGTATGGGGGGACTGTACACTGAGATGTGGGGGACTGTACACTGAGGTGTGGGGGACTGTACACTGAGGTGTGGGGGACTGTACACTGAGATGTGGGGGACTGTACACTGAGATGAGGGGGACTGTACACTGAGATGAGGGGGACTGTACACTGAGATGTGGGGGACTGTACACTAAGGTATGGGGGACTGTACACTGAGATGAGGGGGACTGTACACTGAGATGAGGGGGACTGTACACTGAGATGAGGGGGACTGTACACTGAGATGTGGGGGGACTGTACACTGAGATGTGGGGGACTGTACACTGAGATGTGGGGGGACTGTACACTGAGGTGTGGGGGACTGTACACTGAGATGTGGGGGGACTGTACACTGAGGTGTGGGGGGACTGTACACTGAGGTGTGGGGGACTGTACACTGAGGTATGGGGGACTGTACACTGAGGTGAGGGGGACTGTACACTGAGATGTGGGGGACTGTACACTGAGGTATGGGGGGACTGTACACTGAGATGGGGGGACTGTACACTGAGATGAGGGGGACTATACACTGAGGTGTGGGGGGATGACTGTACACTGAGGTATGGGGGACTGTACACTGAGATGTAGGGGGGACTGTACGCTGAGATGTGGTGGGGACTGTACACTGAGGTATGGGGGGGACTGTACACTGAGATGTGGGGGGACTGTACACTGAGGTATGGGGGGGACTGTACACTGAGGTGTGGTGGGACTGTATACTGAAATGTGGTGGGGCTGTACATTAAGTTATGGGGGGACTGTACACTGAGGTATGGGAGGGACTGTACACTGAGGTGTGGGGGGACTGTACACTGAGATGTGGGGGCTGTACATTAAGGTATGGGGGACTGTACACTGAGGTATGGGAGGGACTGTACACTGAGGTGTGGGGGACTGTACACTGAGATGTGGGGGACTGTACACTGAGATGTGGGGGACTGTACACTGAGATGTGGGGGACTGTACACTGAGATGTAGGGGGACTGTACACTGAGATGTGGGGGGACTGTACACTGAGATGTGGGGAGTGACTGTACACTGAGATGTGGGGGGACTGTACACTGAGATGTGGGGGACTGTACACTGAGATGTGGGGGACTGTACACTGAGATGTGGGGGGACTGTACACTGAGATGTGGGGGGACTGTACACTGAGATGTGGGGGGACTGTACACTGAGATGTGGGGGGACTGTACACTGAGATGTGGGGGACTGTACACTGAGATGTGGGGGACTGTACACTGAGATGTGGGGGGACTGTACACTGAGATGTGGGGGGACTGTACACTGAGATGTGGGGGACTGTACACTGAGATGTGGGGGACTGTACACTGACATGTGGGGGACTGTACACTGAGATGTGGGGGGACTGTACACTGAGATGTGGGGGACTGTACACTGAGATGTGGGGGACTGTACACTGAGATGTGGGGGACTGTACACTGAGGTGTGGGGGACTGTACACTGAGATGTGGGGGGACTGTACACTGACATGTGGGGGTACTGTACACTGAGGTGTGGGGGAACCAACTCACTGTGAACTGGCTATATACTATTTCAGATACATGTCCTACCTCAGGAGATGCTAGTTCATAGTGAGCAAAACGACCTTTCATGATGTCAGGAGCGCGTGATCAGTCACATGAGTGGGCGGAGTCAGGCTTCGGGCTGTGCTGGAGAATGTGTTGCTGCTCACATTTGGTCACACAGGGGGCGGGCAGGGGGTGGAGTCTGGTGGTGATGGACAGGCCAGGCCCCCAATTGGAGCTGTACTGTATGTGAAGGGGCCTGGCCTAAAAAAGTATTAGATAATTAGGAAACTTTGTGCCTCACGCTGTTGGGCCCCGAAGCAGCTGCTTCCCCTGTAGTTACGCCACTGATTACAGTGCCGTACCAAGCTCATTACATAAATACACCACCAGAACCAAGCTCTTTATATGATTACAGTACAAGAACCAAGTATGGTACCTATATACAGCACCAGAACTGAGCTCATAACATAAATACAGCACTAGAAACGAGGCCAATACATAAATATAGCACAAGGCCCATGCTCATTACATAAATGCAGCACCAGAACCAAGCTCAGGACACAAATACAGCACCAGAACCAAGCTCATTATATGATTACAGTACAAAAAAGCAAGAATGGTACCTACAGTTGTGTTCAAAATTATTCAACCCCCAATGCTGTAAAGGTTTTTAGGGAATTTAGTGTACATTTGTAATTGTGTTCAGAATGAAATCTTACAAGGACTTTTTAAAGAACCAAATGCAACTAAAATGACATCAATTGTTTTTGTAATACAGTATTAAATGTTTTTTTGTGATTTCTTCATTGACACAATTATTCAACCCCTTAAAGACGACCACTCTTAAGAACAGAGGTTCATTCAAGTGTTTTCGATCAGGTATTGAAAATACCTGTGGATGTCAAGGAGCAGCAATCAAGCAGAATAAGCACCAATTAGGCAGATGTAAAATGACTGTGATACTCAGCTCCTTCTAGACATTTACTGGTGTGTTTACAAACATGGTGAAGTCAAGAGAATGGTCCAGGAAGACAAGAGAAGAGGTGATTTCTCTTCACAGGAAGGGCAATGGCTATAAGAAGATTGCAAAGATGTTAAACATACCAAGAGACACCATAGGAAGCATCATTCGCAAATTCAAGGCAAAGGGCACTGTTGAAACGCTACCTGGTCGTGGCAGAAAGAAGATGCTGACTTCGACTGCTGTGCGCTACCTGAAGCGCAAAGTGGAGAAAAGTCCCGATGTGACTGCTGAGGAACTGAAAAAGATTTGTCAGATGCGGGTACTGAAGTTTCAGCTCCAGACAATAAGGCGCACACTGCGTAATGAAGGCCTCCATGCCAGAACTCCCAGGCGCACCCCTTGCTGTCTCCAAAGAATAAGAAGAGTCGACTGCAGTATGCCAAAAGTCATGTGGACAAACCACAAAAGTTTTTGGGATAGTGTTCTGTGGACTGATGAAACAAAATTAGAACTGTTTGGGCCCATGGATCAACGCTATGTTTGGAGGAGGAACGAACAAGGCCTATGAAGAAAAGAACACCTTGCCTACTGTGAAGCATGGCGGGGGTCAATCATGCTGGGGCTGTTTTGCTTCTACAGGTACAGGGAAGCTTCAGCGTGTCAAGGTACCATGAATTCTCTTCAGTACCAGGAGATATTGGATGAAAATGT